>OZ010791.1:221389985-226671496 GCA_963932465.1 Maratus speciosus | reverse complement strand
GTTTCAATTCAATGAATAAACCATTTTCTATAACATATCGTAAACCCTTTCTAAAGTATTCACTAGCAGATTGCATAGCAAAATAATGAGTGAAGATGTGATAGATTCAATTTTTGTGCAGCTCTCACATACCTACATTGCCATCATTTCGCGAAATTTTATGGTTGGATAAAATTCCCATAAATACTCAGAAATGTAAAATCGCCTGCAAACTCGAATACTGCTTGTTATATTATTCATGCCCAATTCCGAACACTGTATACTGCTATCAAAGAATTTGTTATTTCCATGGCAACAAAACATTCATTCCATTGAAATTATATCGAATGAGTTCAGAATCGGGCCCTAAGAGTAACATTGTAGCATCTCTTCACCTAGTTTTAAAATACGATGCTTAAAATATTCTTTAAATCAGACCATAAAAAGTAATTTAATCAGGGAAAATAAAACTTAATAAATGTAAAATCACCTGCAAACTCGAATAGTGCTTGTTAAATTCATGCCCAGTTCTGAATGCTGTATTCGAAGAATTTGTTGTTTCCATGGCAACAATGCATTCAATTGAAATCATATCGAATGAGTTCAGAATCAGGGCCTAAGAGCAAGATGGTACAGGCAAATGAGACCCACTCCATTGCCTGTCTCCTTCTTTTGCATCAATGCTGAGTGATATCAGTTTTGGCCTCGACTGAGTGCCAATTGCTACCAATCTATTGTTTTAAATTCAAACTAAAATCAAGAATTGCAGTAAGAAAAATCCTGCCATCATACATAACCCTTCTGCAAGAATTTTTTAAATATCTGTCACCGTTTGCAAGTTATTGAATTTTTAAATCCATCAGTCATTTTTGAGACACCCGGTAGATAGATCTTCATTTAAAAATATAAAATCATACAAACTCGAGGATGTATACATATACAAAGACAGCAGAACACCCAACACAAAATGCCCCTAGAAGAAATCTGTCTGAATTTAATACTGATTTTAGGTGTATTAATAATTATTATCCCAGGCCAGGGCAATTGCAAGATGAGTCAGCTGGTTAAAAATAAAAAGATCTACTACCTGCTTCAGAATAAAATTCCCTTATTAACTGCATTATTAACGATACATTAAAATTTATCTCAAACAAAAGCAATTCATAACTACATTATAAAAGTGTTTCAAAATTTTCCTTTAAAGAATTTTTACATTAAATGAAAATAAAAACAATAGATTTTGAATTTAAAAAGTCATTTATACCTAATAATGAACTATTTTATAATTAATCTCTTTTCTTACAATAAAGTTTAATTATATTTTGATTTAATTAAAAACTATACCTTTTGTACGTTCTTCTTCTTTCTTAATAATGTTGTCTTTTATGTATTCAACAGAATAACTTGGATTTAATCCAAGAATATCATCAACTTGCCAATAAAATCTCCATTCTGACTTAGTACCTTTGAGAATTTCTTGGGTTCTTTCATACCTATAGAAGCATACAGACACATATTATTATAAAAAAATAAACGTATCAAAACATGGAACTTGAAGAAAAGGAACTTTTTTTAAATAGGCTTTGTACATGGAAAACTGGCCTTTAATTTTTTTTAAAAATAAAAGCAGTGATGTATTTCGGCACTTGACACTGATTTACACAGTTCATTTGCATAACCATTAGAGTGTCGGCCAATGAATGTTGTCCAGTAGGTAATACTTTCTATCCAAAGTTTTATGCCGGCTGCCATTTCCGTTTAAAAATGCTATCCACTTTTACACTATTGGGATAAATGTCCTTCTCCTCCCTCTTCTTGTATGTATTTTAAAATATATACAACAGTCGAAATTCGACTCGTAAACTGATCCTCAAGAAGTCTTCATCAAAAGACCTATTGTTCTTTGTTTTTGTTACTCTGACTGCACAGTAGAATACCCTACTATTTACTACTAGAATATAGCCCGTCAGAATGACGTGTTTGCATTTTCAAAAAAATTATATAGCATTGCATTATAAAAAGAATTGTGAAGTAATAAATTTTGTCTTGTCTGATTAATAGGGTCAGGTGGGGTAAAGTAAAAACAGCCCATTTTTCATTGAAATTTAATTGGCAAGAAAATTATTAATTGAATTGGTAAAATACTGATATAAAGTATGCAAATGAACTTCACTCACAAAATTTGAAGAAATATTTCACAAAAACATTCAAATTAGTACTAATAATGTTATTTTAAAACATATTGTCAATTAACTATTTTATCTGATGGTATGTGGTAAAATAAAAGACAATTCCAACAGGAGGTTTATTTGTTTTTATTAATTGCCAAAATAATAATTATATAACTTAAATTTTAAAAAGTTGAACAGAGAAAATGCCGTTTTTTTTTAAACATGCATAAAAGAAACCTGTAATAAATTTTGATAATTAAAAATCATCTTTTATCACATAAGTAAATCGCAACTGTTAATTACATTAACAATTTATTTTCCCAAATTCTGTTATTAAATTACAAATTTATTTTCCCTACAAAATACAAAATTTTATTTATTATAATAATGCATTGATATATATACATATATATATATGTAATACACGGCATTACATATTTCTGATATTCTAATTTCATTTTATAAGAAATATTCATTTTCCCCCCCAATGTCTTCAGAATTCAAAAACATTTTAAAAAGAGAATTTCTTTTTTTTAACTACCGACAGATGGCGCAACAGAGCATATAAACTTTTGTTTTAATATTTTAAAAGTTCAAGACGAATGAATCAATTGTTTGTTTACTTTCATATAGGAATAGATAAAGCTACCAATCTAATTTTAACTCAAGTTATCGCAGCTGAATATTAGATAATTGAATGTAATCTCTTATAAATATTAATTTATTCTGAATAATCTGTCTAAAAATGTAACTTTTGCGAATAGTGGAAAAGAAAGCACGTTTTACTCAACGTTTTAAGCATGAACATAGAATAGAGAAGGACTTCACACGAAATAGTGTGAATATCGTGTCGCAATTTTGGTTTTAAATGAAGGGATGGCAACGGTTAGAATACAACCATGTACATACCAGCGCCTCTAGCGGACAACGTTCATTGGCTGGATCTCACTGATCAAAGAAGTTATTGGTAGAGCAAATTGAAGCAGACGAAACCGAGTACAACCGTGCGACACAGCGCTATCTATTACACAAATTTTCAAGGAACGGTTTTCTTCTTCTAAAACCTATTTCGTGAGAAGTCCTTCTCTATTCTATGTTCATGGTTTTAAGATTGAAAATCAAATCAACATTCACTCGTGATGCCACATGTTACAACACAAATTCCAAATCCAGAAGCAGTTGAATGACTCTTTGAGCGAATCATTAAAAAATACGGTCGACATCCGATTTTGCTCTTAAAATATTTGTAAAACCATAATAAAGCTTTTAAATAATTTGAAATACGTTTGTTTTTAGAAAGGAAACGTTAATTCGGTACAAAATAATTCACGGGAATGAATCACCGAATATAGCTATATTCACTGAACACCATAAAGTGTTCTCATTGGTCAGAAAATAGATAGCCTTGAAAAGCAGAGATAATTTTTCGCGATATTTTTAACCGTGTATACTGAATTCAAACTGTAAATAAATGTAAACAAAAGTGAAAAACGTATTTCAAAATATTAATATGCTTTTGCAAAATATTTTAAGAGCATTTAATGAATAGCTGAAAGAGTCATTCATTTGTTTTTGGATTTGTAATTTGTGCTTATGAATGGCAACGGTAATCGCTTGTATACATCGGAACCCTGTTGTTGGTATCTGGTTATTTTTAAATTAGATCTTAAAGTGTTATAATTGTATACTTTTTGAAGGTTTGAGAAAAATTGAAGAAGAATATGTTACACAACAAATAGATAGATTAAATAAGGCAGTCGGCAAATACGGCATCAGAATACTTAAGCCTAACGTGGCCGCGTTTGGATTATCAGGAAACGGATGAGTTCAACCCTGGAAGCGTTATACATTTTGTGTCATTCTATGTATAATAATATCTACTATATAGGGTAGAATTCATCGAACCTCACATGAGACTTTCAGAGCAATAGGGACGAACCCACCACTAGCTACAGCATCCAAATGCCTTCCACACAGGAAGTCTATAAATCTCTTACTAAAACCCCACCTTTCATCATCTTCTCCTCCAGGGCATGATAAATCTCTACTTGAGAAAAGTGTCTGAATTCAAAACTAATAGCATAGTAGTATAGCATACTGCATAGTAAAGTTCAAAATTTTGTTGATATCAGCAAAAATAGAGATATCTATCAACATCAAACATCATCCATAAATGCAGGGCTGCAGAGTCGGCAGCAAAAACGACAGACTACGACTCCTAGAATTTAAAAATTATTGACTTTGACTCCGACATACATACACGGTGTTCATAAAAGATTGAAACGTATTTAATCTATGTAAATTGTAAAAGTGTTCAAAATAAGATAGGAATTAATATTATATTGAATTAAATTATATTGGGTCACTAATACCTGTCACTAATTTTCAAAAGCTATGCTTTTTAATAATTTGCTTATACAGTCTTTGTGTCCCATAAATTATTAAGGGGAAAGAATTCCATGCTCTAACAAGTAAAAAAGCAAAATTTCTATTCTTTTACAACTAAAATTAACCCAGTTATGTTATGATACATTAAATTTTATAAAATTCCAGAGATATGGAACATTAAAAACTGGTCTGCCCATTTTTAAGAGCAGAAAGCTCTGAAAAAAAAAAAAATCTTCGACTTTCAACCTGGCACGAACCAGCAAAATGATTTTCAGCGACCTGAGCCCGACATATTTTAACTCGCACCCGGCACGAACCGAACCCGAATGGACAGAAGGTTAAAATGAAACATTCATTGTTCTTAGGGATTGCAATGGATAGGCAAATATCTGATATCTGGCTGATTTTTCAATATCCGAATCACAATAACCAGATATCCGTCAGAGCGCAGCAAAGCGAATATATACGGATATGGATAACAGAAATCGTTTTATCCCAACCAATGCTGAAAAATTTTCGTTTATAATACAAAATATGAAATATAGTAAGTTGCAGTAAGTAATGCATAATAATCCATGAGTAAAAGATAACTCTCAAAAGTTTAAAGAATGGCCAGTTTTCATAATATTGATATTTGAATTCTTTATGATAAATTTAAGAATTTGCATTTACATCTTTTAGAAAATTGTACCTTTACTTTCAGATTTTAAAACAAAGTTTGAAGTTGTTTATTAAAGTATGTTTTTATTAATTTTCTTTCTTTTAAGTAAAACAATTAAACAGACCTATTTTTACTTTCTTCTATCTTCAATAGAAGAACATAATGTAATCAAAATTTTTTTCAACTTCTGGTTTTCGACAGATTTACACATTTTAAGGGTCAGGGATCCCAAAAAACATGTTTATACAAAGTGTCTGTCTGTCCGTTTGTCGCCATTGTACCACGAAAAAGTGTATGAAGTTATGCATAGAACTGAACTAAATTTTTTGTGTATGTTTTTGGCTATGATCAGGTGGTCTTCCTTCAATATGGAAACATTCCGCTAGAAGGTGGGGCTGGAATTGCAATTTTTGTGCCATTTTCATTATTGTACCATTGAAAAGTGTATGAAGTTATGCATAGAATTGAACCTTTTTTTAAATGTTTTTGGCTATGTTTAGCAGGTCCTCCTTCAATTTGGAAATATTCTGCCGGAAAGGGATGATGTAATAGCGATTTTTGTGTCATTTTCATAATTTTACCACCAAAAAGTGTGTCCTCCTACAATTTGAAAATATTCTGCCAGAAGGGCACTCTGTAATAGCGATTTTTGTGTCGTTTCCATAATTTTACCACCGAAAAGTGTATGAAGCTAAGCATAGAATTGAACCAATTTTTTGTGTATATGTTTGACTATGGCCAGCAGTTTTTCTTTGAATTTGGAAATATTCCTTCGGAAGGTGCACTGTAATAGCGATTTTTGTAAAAAAAATTTCATAGTTTTTTTGGTACAGTATACTGGCGACTCGTGAAGCGGCGGGGAACTTACTGCTTATTGTGGGCGGGAGGCTCCTGTTTCCAAAAAATCTTCTTACGACGGGTTGACAAAATTCATGATTGCTTTTCTGCGTCCGACTGAAAAACTTTATGATTTTTCTCTACCACTGATTGATGAATTTCACAATTTTTTCTGGAGACTGAATCAATGAATTTCAGCCATATTTTTTTTTTGCGACCAATTGAAAAATTTAGCAATTTTATTCTGCGATCAATTGGCAAATTTACCTGTTTGTTTTTTCGACATACTGATGAAATTAACAATTGTTTTCCTGCATCTGACTGAAAAATTTCAAGTTTTTTCTCTGTGACCAGCTGATGAATTTCATGATATTTGCTCATGACAGACTGGCAAATTTTACGATATTTTCCCATGATCGATTGACGAATTTCGTGATATTTTCCCGCTGCTAATTTTCCACAAACTTCAGTGTTTTTCTTACGACAGGTCGACAAACTTTTTTATTTATTTTCGCCATGATTAACGAAATCAGCGATATTTTTTTCTACAACCGATTTACATATCTTGTGATTTCCCCCCCCCCCCCCATGCCCGAAATAGGAAAGAACTAAAAGGGCAGTAACAGCCACCGGATATTGAGCCCTAGCAAATTGGCCTAGAGTCAGCACTAAACAAAATGAGATTAGATCTCGTGGTGCACACAAGAAAAAAAAAATTTGGAGTGAACTTGGAAACATATTTAGAAACAACAAACTAGTTAATACTTGCAATTCACAGAAATTTCAACAACAATTTTTTAAATCAACTATTTCTCATGTAATAGAAGAAATCGATTATTTTATTTCCTTTTCAAACTTTGGATATGGGTTTAAAATTCCAATGTATAGAACATAGTTCAATTAACAAAAAATACCAGGGATTACAGTTTTGAATATAATTCCATTAAGGATATAATAAAACAATTTTGTTCAGAAGTGACATACAATTACCAAAGGACATTGACAATACAATCACTGATATGCATTATTATTCATGCAAATAAGTTAAAAATCAATGCACATCAGAATTTTCAAAGTTTTCTTAAAATGGCTTAGATGCCGTATATTCACACGGCCGACATCTTGGATGTTTTGATATTTCTTGGCAATTTTTTGTTGCCGATCTTTAGTGATATGGCAACCCTGACGAATGACGTGTTCTGGCAACTCCATTTTTTTGGCAAGATATGTTTTAAAATAACTTCAGTCATGGATTTAGCTGGTGTGAGCTGTTTTTATGTTGTGATTTTGATGAATTTATATGTTTGACTATGGCTTCTATAGTCCGTTTACCCACTGTTGCTCATGTAATTAAGAAATATCATGAAATTTTGAAGGAAAAACGAGGTTTGTTTAGAGTATGTAGTCATAGGCCTATTTTGTGAAATGAAGGTGATGGTAGCAGGTATTTTGTGCCTGAGCTTTTAAGGAAAATAGATGTCTGTTAAGGTATGTTAATAATTTTATGCATATTTTGGAACAGATGTCATATATTCATGCGGCCTACATCTTGGATTTTTTCTTGGCTTGCAAAACACCTTTCTGCCAAGTAGTAAATGCCGTCGTCAACCAGCAATTTATGCACATGTTAGGCTTAACGAAAATAAAATGTAAAATAATAACAACAACAAAACAAGCATAACAACATCGCCAACAAGAAATCACCAAGAAATCTTAAAGCATCCAAGATGGCGGCTGCGGGAATATAAAGCAAATATTCTATCTAATAAATCTAAGCAAATATTTTGTTGTAATATTTTATATTAGCCGTTTATTGTATATTTCTCATGCATTTCGTGCATTTTTGAGATTGCTGTACAGTATAGGTGAAAATTGGCGGTAGCCACTCGCCACATGACGATTAAAGTTGTAAAAGTGGCAATTAAAAAATTGGTCATCGATCGCCACCCTAGTCGCCACTCACCAAGTGGAGATAAAAAAATCTTATCGATTGCCAAGTGCTTTTCTCATAGAAATATGCATCTCTACTTTGGTTACATCTAATTAGCAAACTGGTTAATTTTTTTTTCTACCGGATGCAAGCAGATTACAACGATTTACCTGTATTTTCAGTATTTTGGCTTTTTGCCATTGCCCTTCAGTTGGATTATTTTTTCAAGAAATACAGTTTTATTCTGCAAAATATATTCATCAGCTTTGATTCCACATGCATTTCAAATAATTTATTCCCCCTTTTTTTTTCCTTCACCGGATGCAAGCGGATTTTAAGGACATTGCAGTATTTTCAATATTTTGACTTCTGCCACATGCTCACCAGTTAGATTATTTTTCTTCAAGAAACAACTGTTTAATCCTGCGGAATACACTCATCAGCTTAGATTTCAACTATATATAATGTGTGTAGTATGTTAAATAACATATTTACTTATTAAATAAAATCCAAATAACATTTTATTGTGCTTTATGTGATTATTTTTTTTATTGTATACACCTAACTGTCGGAATTTTGATTTAGTTATTTTTTATATAAAGGAAGTAATAGAATTTAATTGATAATAGTGGTTATGAACATATACAAATAATCTAAAAATATATTAAAAAAAAAATTATATAACAGATTCTGTGGTTTTGAAGTAATTTTCTTGAATTTTGACTGCTTCCCTATTCTTATCATGAATAGATGGCTGGTATAAAACTCTGACTTATAGAAAATACGTATATATACAACGTTTATAGTTTGTGTAGATGTCAAGAAAGTTTGAAACATTATAGTGGCCACTAACTTTAAAAAGTGGCCACTAATGAAACCAAGTTTACCAGCCACTGGCTACTAACCCAATTTCTCAGTTTTCACCTATACTGTACAGCAACATACGTGAATTTACAAACTGCCGCTTTAACGAGTTTCGTGCATTTTTCAGATTGCTGCAGAAGTAGTTTGCTGAATCCAGTGATTTTTTTTTTTTGATTAATGAATGTGTAGCATCCATACATTCATTTACTAATTGCCGCTTTAAGGAGTTTCGTGCATTTTTCAGATTGCTGAAGAAGTACTTTGCTGAATCCAGTGTTTTTTTTTTTTTTTTTTCAGTTTATGAATGCGTAGCGTTCATACTTACATTTAAAAATTGCCGCTTTAAGGAGTTTCCTGCGTTTTTCAGGTTTATATTTTATTATTTACATTTTATTTTCATTAAGCCTAACATGCACATAAATCAGTGCTTTGCGACATTTACTACTTGGCAGAAGAGAGGTTTTCACGCCAAGAAAAAATCCAAGATGGCGGTTGTAGGAATATATGACATCTGTTCCCTTAAAACTTTTTAAGAGAGCATAACCATGCATTTCTGATAATTTCCAAAGTTATAAAGTTCCTCTGTGCTGTTTGTCAAAAGCGTAACTTGTGAAAGAGACTAAAATACATAAAATCAAATAAAATCTAAATTAAGAAATTTACCAACCGAATTGTTAATTGTTCATAACATAAAGTGAATGTTGAAAAATAAACATGGTATGTATAAAGCTTGATTCTGTTCCTATTTTTTAAATAAAAAAAAACATTTTGGATAATTATCTTGAGTTGTTGATTTAAATTATTTCAATGGTATTTTGTCATGTCTGTATAAATGTAATTCTTTAAGTGGTACGTAAAAAATAGTGGAGTTTAAAGGTATATTGTTTTTTTTTCCTTTCAAACAGTTCAACTCCTCTGAATTTATAAATGTTGAGAGGGAAACTCCCCTCCTGGGGAAAATTTGAATTTCAAGCCCTGATATTCAAAGAGATATAGTTTTTGTAAATTATATTTCAATATATTTAAAATGTTTTAATGATGTGTGAAACATGTTTGTAATTTATTGTTCTAAGATGGTTATATATAAAGAAATAAACATTCACCATAACTAAAAACGGTACTTTTTGGTTAGCTAGGCGCCAGTGTTATACATACATATATATACAGACATACATATATATGTGTATATATATATATGTATATACAAATTTATGAATAGATAATACTGGCACCTGGCTGCCGAAAAGTACCCTAAAAACATATCTAGTGTCGGATATCTGAATGTGGCAGTCAGAGGAGCTTCGAATATCCGGTATACGGCAAATCAAGATCCGGTTCATCCCTAATTGTTGTGTGAGGTAGATTCGTGTATTGTGTTGGGTAACTGGACCTGAACCTCAGTTCGGAGTCAGTTTGTGCTAATTAACAATTTAAAAAACTTTCAAAGCTCACTTTCACTTAATTATGCTACAATAGTGTTATCCATGAACTTAAGAAAGTAACTAAATGAACCAATTAAGTGATTCATGTAAGGCAAATATCATACCTGCTCTTTTCCCCTATATTTAAAGTATTAACATGCCAATAAACAGAAAAATAACGAAATATTTATCAATGTATACGGTTCAAAAATAAAAATAATAATTCCATTTATAAATTTAAAAGTAAATATAATTAGTTTGATTTCACTTCAAACTGTTCAACAAAAAGCTGGAGTCGGAGTCAACATGTTTTTAGCAGCAGCTCCAGCTCTTTTTACCCTAAAATTAGCCTGGTTGCAACTCTGCATAAATGCAGGTAGCTATTTATGGCGATTTTAACAGAATTTCAACTTCATCTCTATTTACCTATAGCTAGTTCTGGATAATTTTTTTTAACCCTATCATTTTGTCCTGGGGTCCACGCGGACCCCAAACACTTTCAACAAGTTGTCAAGACTATGTTAAAATTAATGTAAATTTATAATATTTTGGGGTAATAAATAATAAAATTTATTATGAAAACATCAGAATAAGCGTTAATTATTTTTAACCTAACTAAATAAATGAAAAAAGTAATTTATAAGATATTTAAACCATATTAAACATATGTAATATAATATGGGGTCTGAGAGGACCCAGGTCACAACAGGGCATGTTTCAATAGGACATAGTGATAGGGTTAATTCTTTATATTGGAACACAGAAGGTAATTCTGCCATATGTGGACATTCTGCTCATGAAATCTTTAAAATGTTAAAAAGAAGTTTTAAAACTTTTTAAAGAAATAAAAACAAAACTATACATAACACAATATTTTATACTGAAACAAAGATCATTATGAATAAGTACCTATTGTATTTAATGTTTGGCCACTTTTCAAAAATTTAGCAGGTTAATGAAAATTGTGCCAAAAGTAAAGTATACCAAATTCACATCTCCAAAGCATAATTTAAGATATTCACTCTAACTTATTTCAAGGGGAATTAGAAAGAAAATAATTATTTTATTATCTGTGCATAAAAATAGCAAGATAAATTATTTTCTGGACATTAATGAGCTCAAGCTATTTTTTTTTTTTTTTTTTTTTTCAGTCATAAGATATTTTTCTTTAAGTCTAGAGGTAAAATACAAAAACTAAATTCAATAGAAATTTAATAGGCCAAAAATTGACAACTTTATTATCAATCCCAGAGAGAAAAAAAAAATTCAAGTCTTCAAATTATTCTCAATTAAAATACAATTCCGAGCATATTCCAGTATAATAGATCTTCAACAGATGTCTCAGACATACTGAGGTACCTATTTGGTGTCAAAAAGGCAATTTTGTAGAAATTTCACTTCATAGTCAACCAGATTGTGCACGTTTTATAATAAAATAATTTGTGTGTGTTTATAATAAAAATTGTATTACATGTTTTACAATAAAATTGTACATTTTTTACTAAATTACTGTTTCATAATAAAATAAAACTAACATACTATTTTCGCAAGCTAAGCTTAAGGGGACTTATCTGGTGGGGAAGGAAAAAAAAGTGGAATCCCGTGTTATCCTATGAGGAAAAATACTTTTATACTCCTTGTTCACTCAAATTTGGAAATTTCCACTTTTTTTTTTTTTTTTTTCCAGTATATCCTAGATATAGATAGGAAGGTTCTTTATCCCTCTGTAAGCTTAAAATATTTTTAAGATAATTATGAGCATTTTAAAATTTGTGTTAAAGTTTTAAAAAATTCCGAAAAGTAGTATAAAAAGTACTCATTACTTGTTTACAACTTTAGACTAGAAAAATATATAAAAATTTGGAGCTTACAGGGGGATAAAGAACCTTCCTATTTTTTGTGCTGAAATAAAATTGTGTTGAAATTTCAAAATTTGAATGAACAAGTATTTTTTTTTTTTCCATAGAATAAATTGGGACCCCACTTCTTTATTTCTTTGCCACCAGATACGTCCCCTTAATGGGTGTATGAAAACAGGTTTTTCAAGCTAAAATGGATTTAAAAAAAGAAAAAAAAAATTACACCCACCCCGGTGCAAGACATCTCTTCTGTATCTTTTAACTAATTTAACTGGAATTGATACTATTTTTATGTTCAACATAACATGAAAATTTACCATTTTGTTGACAGATTTTTAATTTAACATCTTACGGTTAATAGTATATTTTTTTAATTTGCTCTGGAAAATCACTCGCCAAATGTGATAACTCTGCCACTAGTTACTTTACATTACTGTAAAAAACGAAAGTTCTTTGTTGGGACATTTTTAAAAATTCATGCTGGAAAATTAGCCAAAATGTGTCCTACATCCTTCTGGCCAAGACAAAAAGAAAGTTCATGGTGAATAAAATAGGTCTTTTTCGCTAAAAAAATAAATAATTGTACTTCTCATATGAAATTTGAAAAAATAATTACTTAAATCTTTTAGCCATATTATCAATCTTTGTTCGAATTTCTTCGGCGGTGCGATAACAGTAATATCCTGCCATTTCAGTAGACATTTCTTGGTAAAGAGAATTATGACGTTTAGATTTCGTGGAACCTTCAAGTTGTTTCTTATATTCTTTCCAAATATCAAGCAGAACGTTCACTTCATTATCCGTCCAATTCGGGCGCCTCTTTTTCTTACCATCTCGGCTTGACATGACGGATTAACTTAAACAAGAAGACTTAAACCAGGTTTTTCAAAACTAAGATACTCGAAAATTCCAACAATCTAAACTTTATTTTTTCTATAAAGAAGTAAAAGCAAACTAGGAACAAATTCCCTTTGCTAAAACAACAAATAATTAGTTTTTAAAATTTAGAAAATATAACCCTAACTAATCTGAAGAGATAAACCAAACGATGTTTTTTTTTGTTTACAAAAAACTGTTCCGTTTAACTGACGGTTAACTACGAACTGCTACTGATTGGTTTACCAGAAAAATATGCTCCATGTTTTAAGTGTTACAACTCAACTTAAAGAAATCATTTTCAAGTCACAATATAAACAAACAAAGCGTGATGGCTGGTGTTTTGTCTCGAATTCTCAAGAATTGCAAGTTTTCTTATGTTTCTGTAGTCAGGAAATTTAGCAGCCAGGTGTTTACCAAACCTGAAGTTTGCTATCCAAATGAAGATACTAATAAATTGTCCACTCTTTTTGTGCCTGGCAGACGTGGAGCTGATGTTTATCAAATAGTTAAGCCGGTTATTGATGTTAATTTCATCGCCTGTAACTTAGGAAAATTAAAACTTTCGTGCGATCATAGAGGAATTATTTTGGACTTAGATTATGTTTTACAAGTAGCAAGAGAGTGGTTGGATATCCGGAATGAACATGTTGAATCGGTTGAAACAGATCAGCGGTATGTATCCGAGCTTCATCGTTTGGCTCTTGCAAATCTAAAAGATGAGATGGAAGCTATTGATAAAAAAAGAAATGACCATCTTAGTACACTTTTAGATAAAAAAAATAAATTATATGATATCGAAGACATAATTATGCCATTGTTTCAAAAAATTCCCCATATCTTACATTGTAATACCCCTTTACAATTTAGCGTTATTGATGTTTATCGAAAACCACCAATTGTTGATGGAGTCTCTAAATCTCACTCGGAAATTACTAGTTCGTCATTGTATTTCATGAATGATTCGCCCATATCATATTTTATGACTGGAAAATTATCTCAATTAGAGTTAGCTATTCAAGCCTATTTCATGGATAAATTAGTTAATCTCGGTTTTTCTCCTTTAGCTTGTGTAGATTTTTGCAAATCCTTTATAATTGAAGCGATTGGCTATGATCCTCATTCAAGTCTTGATTCCATACAAATCAAAGGAAAGGGAAATCGTGAAGTTGGACAAAAATTACATTTAGTTGGAGGAGCATCTTTTGAATCCCTTTGTGCCTATTTTACTAATATGAATATTGACAAATCAACCTCGCCATGTAAATATTTCTCTCTTGGCCGTCGATACAATGCTGCAAACAAAAATAGTACTTCTCTGGACTTATTTTCAGTTGTTCAATCCACTAATGTTCATAGTATTATTCTTTCTGAAACTGATTCCTTTAATACATTTGATATATTATTGAATTCAATCATTCAGTGTTATTCAGAACTTGATATTCCATATAGACTGGTGAACATTGCAGCAAAAAATTTAACTGTTGCTGAAAGTCATAGGAAACAATTAGAGTTATGGTCACCTGCATTAAAAGATTATGTGCCTGTTGCCTATGTGTCACTGCATGATGATTTTGTAAGCAAACGTCTACAAATATCATATGGTTTTCAGTATGAGAAAGAAGGTTACTGTCATATTGTAGAGGGTATGATTGCTAATATACCCATTTTGATTGGTTGCATTGTTGAAAATCTTCAAACCAAAGACAATGATTTTAATGTTCCAACAGTATTGGAAAGTTATTTTTCTTCAATTGTTAAATAAATCATCTTAATGTAAGTGATAATGCAGATTTTCAGTATTCTGAGAAAGGGCAATTTGTACATGTCAAAATTTGTTGATTTAAAAAAAAAAGTGGGTACTTTTCAGTTAGCCGGGCACCAGTGTTATATATACATACTTATATACCGTATTCCCCCGCATTAGCCGGCATGCCGGAAAAAATCGAGGTACACCAGCATGCCGGAAAATATGAGGTTTCGCTACTGGAGGACGGGCG
Organism: Maratus speciosus; assembly: GCA_963932465.1. Taxonomy (NCBI): domain Eukaryota; kingdom Metazoa; phylum Arthropoda; class Arachnida; order Araneae; family Salticidae; genus Maratus; species Maratus speciosus. The sequence goes on along the minus strand of OZ010791.1, from coordinate 226,656,510 downwards.
GCTGATTTATTTTGGTTTTTCTAACAACATTTTTCCTTTTAAAGTAAAAAATCAATACTTATTTTTCTCTCTGTCTCTCTCTCTCTCTCTATATATATATATATATATATTCCTTTATATTTATTTGAATATTAAATTCTATTTATCTTACTAGCTAAGCCGCCCGGCATTGTCCGGACCCGTAATAATATGCTAAAATGAACCTGAAATTTGTACTATAAAATCTCATAAAAAGACCCAATCTCGAACCGAACGAACCTTGAAAGGGGTCCCCACTGCCTACAGTACCGTTTAGCAAGCGTTCTGCTCACGCACTGCAAAATCTTGCCAAAAAATAAAATAAAATTCTCTAATCTTTTAGTTCCACATTCTACCACCAGGGGGTGGGCTATATTCTTAATAAAACTGTTTTTGAACGAAACTCCGTTAAACAACCTACCTGTAGATGTATTAGTCAAGGGGGTGGCGGACTTAAGCAAGCATTTAAGATATTTGTTGAAATTACTATTCGAAAATAGTAGTATATACACTTTTGAAATTTTATATTAAATTTTAAATAAGTAATATTTATCCCAGAACTCTATCGAAAATCCGCATCTAAAACAGTAGAAAACAGAACGGATTTAAATATTTAATCGCGCCCCCTAAAAAAATTTTACTAGCAAGGATTTAAGATATTTGTTGAAATTACTATCCTCGCTTTTTCCGGCATGCCGGGAAAGACCAGGGACTAATATTAAAAAAATCTGGTCTCCCTCGAATTTTGCGGCATGCCGGCTAATGCGGGGGAATACGGTATGTATATACACACACACATATATTCATACATATATTGTATATATCACATATATGTAGTATATATATTTTTATATACACATGTATATATAACACTGGTGCCCGGTTAACCGAAAAGTAACAAAAAAGGTGACACAAATCAAAAATCTTTTTTTTTTTAATATGTAACATTATTTTTCAAATTTAAATTTCCTTTTATCTGGAAAAGTGTGGTTTTTAAACTATCTGTAGTTGCCACTAGATAAATTTGTTTGTAAATGAAAAATTAATATGCCACATCATCTTTAAAGAAAACTTTATTTTTTTCTCTAAACGTTCATTTGTAATTGTGTCACTCTTCTTGAAAAATGATGTTATGCATAATCCATGTGATAGTGCCTAGAGCTTATTAAATGAACTCCTTAATTTTGCTAGTTTCATTATTTTGTTCTATTTATAAGTAAAACAAATAACAAATGTAATATGAATGATGGCAATAGGAGCAATATTTTTTGGTGATTTATCACTTGTACCGGCTAACATAAAGTTACCATTTTTTTTTTTTTTTTTTTTTTTTTTTCTCAAGCACTTTTTGGCACCCTAACACTATTCACTATTCCATCCACATACTGCAATTTCATGATTTAATATCTACATAAACAAGCCATAATGGCCAAGACTAAGAGAAAATTTTTCACAAGCACTTTCTGCCAAACTATTCGTTGTTACATACACATACACAAATAATTTGTTCAATATTTATTCATTTTACTTAATTCACACAATTTATCTAATATACAGTGGCGGCCAAAATTGTGGACATTTTTCGAAATTTTCATGTTTTATAATTTTGTGTGCTTGAAGAATATAATAAATTTCACTTAAATACAAATGTTTATGGCTCAAATTCAAAGAAATTTAATGTAGAATTAAAAAAAGAAAGAAAAACTTTATTAAAATATCTGCATTGCAAAAAAAGTTACACTTACAAAAAATAAGATCTATCTTAGATTTCATTGTATTTTAAAGTTACGCTTACACATTCAATATTTAGTAGGATAACCCTTGTTTTTTATTACAACTTCACAGCATCTTTTCATTGAGAGAACTAGTATTTGGAGTTCATCCTTTTTAATTGCATGATACCAAGAATCATAGCTTCAGTAAGTTGCATTTTATTAGATGGATGCTTTTTTTGTACAAGGATTTTTAAACGTCGCCACAAACTTTTTATAGGATTCAGATCAGGGCTGTTTCCTGGCCAGGGTAATAATTGTATGCTTTTATTTTTAAAATATTCTTTGCACATTTTTGCCATATGGCATGGAGCTGAATCTTCCTGAAAGATAAATGGTGCTTTTTTTGGGGAAGAGATCCTTGATGGAAGGTATCAATTTTGGTTCCAGGACAGTTTTGATGTATTTTTTGGCATTCAGAATGCTATCAATCACTTGAATATGGCCCACACCATTTGCAGACATTAGGGATGTAACGAATATTCGGCCACTATTCAGTATTCAGCCCTTTTGCCGAATATTGAACAGATATTCAGCCGTATACCTGTAGCCGAATATACAGTAAACATTGTCTTAGGCAGAATCGATCGGGACCAAGAAAATTTTCCGTAGTGGACAATATTCCGCCTTAGATAAATTTTACTCTATGTCTATGGATTCGCAGGGACTTGAAAATCTTTCCGAGTTTGACAGATTTCCATCTTAGGGGCTGTTCAAATATTACGTAAGCATGTTTTTGACAATTTTTGACCCCCCCTCCCCCCTTGTCAGCAAAAATAAGCAAATCGCAACCCCCCCCCTTAATAATTACGTAAGAAAATTGCACCCCCCCCCCCCCCCCCTCTACTTAAAAAAAAATTAGGACACAATACAAATAAAAAAAAACTCTACTAGACTTAAAAAAAATAATAATAAATGCTTGTTTTATTTCCTTACAATTCTATTTAAGAAAATTTCTTAGATCACAATTTTAGAAGAACTTAGCCATTTGAAAAATTTAAATTTGAACATGCCTATATCTATTCCGATGCTGACCACGGCTGCTCAAGCCACTTTTCCATATCTGTTATGATATTGGTTTCCAGTTTTATTTGATTATCTTCATCGCATTCTTTTCGGATGCAATCTTGATCAACTTCATCTTCCTTGATATACTCAACATCTTCTGTATCTTTCACGAATTTTACGAAGCACATAAGTTCATTTGCTCGACCAGCAGCAATTTTCAATGGTCGTATTTTCAATGGTATTTACAATTTTCAATGGTAGGCAGGCCTTCTCGCTTTTTTCACTGTGCTGAATTTTTTTGTGTCTGCTTGCTGACTTCTAAGATGCATGATATTGGCCATAACTTCCACAAGTTCTTGGGGATAATTGCAATTTTATGGAAGGGCAAAAATAATCATACAGCATCTTTAAAAATCCCTTTGCTGTAATATTGAGATTTAAGGCCAGATGGAGACTTAAATCTATAAATTCCCTTTCCTCACTTGTAATGATGTCATTTGACGATTGTATCATTTTAATTGGAGGAGGAATGAATCGTCCTTTTAATATACGAAATAATCCACTACGTGCAGGAGAGCAACAATTCTTTTTTTCGCATTTTATAATTTGCAGCAAGTATTGATTTTCTTGTAAGTGCTTCGAATACCAATCCAAATCATAACCAAGAGAATCTGGTTCGCCTGAATCAACATATGTGGCAGTAACAGGATAACCGTCAATGTTTAATGAGTTCCAGATGTCTGCGAGAGTTTTACCAGCATATGCAAAGATATTTTGCTCTATTTCTTCATCGATAGTGCTACCGTTCTCATCGAGATGGGAACCATAATGGTCATAAGGGTGTATAAGACCACACTGTTCTCGACTGAGTGGTGCCATTCGCCTTTCTACTCAGTTATATGCACTTCTTCCAGGAGCATTGCACGCAATGAAATTTCCATCCAAATAATGCTTTTTGAAATGGTTAATAGCAAACAATATAACTTTCTGGTAGCGGGTATTCTCGTCTGGAGCTCCATCAACCGTAACTATGATTACAGGTTTCATGAAACCCTGTTCTGTTTTCACTAATTTTTCAAAGTTTTGAGTATTAACAGAGTTTCAAAATCCTGAGCATGAGTATTTGCTGTGGAAGAACTGAGTTTCCCACTTCTTATAGCAATAAACGTTGGACCAGAATAACCTATGGCTTTACTTTGACCTGCCATGCCAGGAGCAATCACAATACCAGCATAAATAGATGGGATAAGTTTGTGGCATTCAGCGATGACCCACTCGTGGTCGGGTAAGGATACACGATACTCCATATTCATCAGTATCGGGGACTGTTTATTGGCTGCTGTAATTCCCAAAGGTACACGCACTATGTCATCCTGTGAAAGAAGAAACACTTGCATGGGTCCAAGAATTGAAGCTAAAGTTTCTAAATAGCGGATGGATGTTACTGCAAATTGGGTATCAAAATCAATGTGAGATCGGTAATAATCAGTCTGAACCCAAGAAAGTTTTATCGGCACTGCGGTGACATGTCTTCGACCCTCGGTGGTTGAGGAATTTTTTGGAAGCAAACGAAAATATGTTCCACTCATGCTTATTGCAAAACTAACCTTTTTCAGTTCTACAGTCAAGTTATCGAGAGTTTTGACACTTCATATTGACTCGCTTCTTCTTTTTGCATCTGCAGCGCTTCCAATAATAGCTATGTCTGCTATTGCCTTAAGCAATAATGGTTGATCTACATTTAAACTTGGTCTTCCTACAGATTCCCTCAAAGCTAATTTTTTTTAAATGTCTGGATTTATCATGGTAGATTTCTTCAAGCTTTGTTCGTTTGGCGGTTCGATGTTTTCTTTGGTATTCATCATTTTGTCGTTTCCTTTTAAAGGATTGTTTTTCTTTTTTTAGATCACTGGAAACCTTATTTTTCTGTTTTTGAATTTGAGAGACACTGGTTTCAATTCAATTGGATTTCATTTCATTTTTAGTAAGGTACAAAATTTAAAAACAGTTAGAAGATTATCTGCTACAAAACTTACATATTTTTTAATTTTTTCCCCCATGGATACATTATTTTTCAAGTTATTTGAAAAGAAAAAATAAGATTTAGCTTGGCTACGCCATATTTAAAAAGTAATAACTCATTTTTTGACATTTCTTTGGTATTTATTTATTCCCATTTTGACCATGTTTTGCCAAGGCTACACGGTCATTTTATCTTATCTATCTTTTTTTCAATTTTTACAAGTAATCATGTAAACTAAAAGTTATGATAAAATATATTTAAAATTTTAAGACTAAATTGATTATAATTACCTTTATAAAATAATCAATAAAGACTGATTTCTTTTTGGTTGCCTTGCGCAGTTCGCCCTCAATTATTTTTAGCACCAATACCTCTAACTCTTTGTTAGTTTTAGAAGACATTTTGTACTGCCGCCACACATCATTAGTTTTACATTGGATATCCTTCAAAGGTTTATCTGATGCAGACTTTTTGAAACTTTCAAAAAGTTTTTTACACAAGATTTCTCGAAATGAAGGCATATTTCTAATTTTATTTATTTTAAACACCACTACACTACGGTACTGAGACGTTTTCAAAACTCAAGAGACACCAGACAGTAGAGCAGTCGGTCATTATGGTTATGGGGTTCAACTACTTGACAGAGAAGAGGTGGAAACAAAAAAGATGGAATTTTATTTACGTTTTCGAAGCTTTCCCGGAAGACTCATATTGTCACAATACAACATATCGCATCCGTCTATTCAATTCTATTCTCACAATTGGAAATAGTAGTAAGTTCTCAGAGATAATAAGCCCTCATGCACAGGGCTTAATTTGCACCGTTGCCGACCGGAGCTCAGCACCGGTACTTCTCCGTTCTTAGTAAATATTTAAATATTGGTCGGAATTCAGCGGAGCTCATAAATACAGTGCTCCGGAGCCCAGTGTAGCAACGCTTCCGAAAAAATGAAGCCTAAATTACCCTTTCATTCCTTCCCATCTCCAAGTTTTGCATTCTTTTTTACCAAAACAATTATATGTGACGTAATGTGTCGCACACGTAGGAGATGGAGATGAAACTGATTAAATTTTCATATCAGTTTGTGGTCTTGGCTAGAAAGCAGTCGAGCAGGGTTTCCCCCTTTCTATAAAAGCATCGAATCTTTCCAATAATGGTGTTAAATTTTAAATTTAATCTGATTTTCAGGGCTCACCGCGAAAGATCGTTATACGGAAGGAATCGATTGTAGTTTAAGATATGCACCTTTTATAGGAAATTGAAAAACGTTGTTCCATTCTTCAGCATATAAATATAAATCTCTGTACATTTGATTCATTTTTTCATAAAAATGCATAGCTGCGAACTATTCCTTTTTGGTGTTAACACTATTTCCGAATCATAATCCTTACCACATTTAATCGCAGAATTCTGCACTTAACAGCATTAAAATTAGACAAAGAATTCTATTCGGAAGAAGTGATAGTTAAAAAGTGGAATAGTTCACAACTAAGTATATGCTGATAGATACATTTAATTTTTTTTATTTTTCTATAGAAAAAAATATTTTACATTTTGGCAAATAATGTATGAAATATAAATATGCAGATTGCAGTGGCAGGAGGGGAGGGGGACGGTATGGCTGTCAGTACCGGTACCGCAGAATAGTAAGGCTCCGGTACTTGTTTTGTTAGAAATTAAGCTCTGCTCATGCATCAAACATGAACAGTCACCTCTAGATAAAAGAGATTGTTTATGTTTTCCTTGTGCGGTCAAAATAGCTGACATCAGAACTTCAAGTTAAGTATTCTTTTGCTATTTCTTTTTTTCAATTTGAAATTTTTAATAGTTTTTTTTTTTTTTTTTTTTACAAGTTAAGAGATTTTGAAAATGTCTTACGTAAGCATCATTCAAACTCCCCCTCCCCCCTTGTCAGCAAAAATAAGCAAATCGCTAACTCCCTCCCCCCCCCTTAGGTGCTTACGTAATATTTGAACGGCCCCTTATGCAGAGTCCGCCTTACAGAGAGTTTACTGTAATTAGATATTTTGCTGAATAGTTGCATATTTGGCCGAATATTCTAAGATATTTGGTTAAATAAGTTCCAGAAAATCAAAACAAAATGTGATTTTAAATATTTAAAAAAAAAATATTAAAAAATTATATCTAAATACATTAATTATTATTAAAAAAAAATCCTAATACATACTCAATTTTAAAGCTTCATGACAACTTATAAATAGCTGTATATAATGATATTACATAAACTTCAGCTTCAGGAGGCATCTCATTGTGAAATATGGGATGGAGGAAGTATTATGAGGGGCTTGTTAATTTTGAGATATAGAAAAGAGAAAAGTAGCAGAAAAGAATAATTATATTTTAAGGGAATGCATGATTATATTTTAAGAAAACAACCCTTTTCTTTACATACAGAATGAAAATTTACTAAGTTTGAGTTGAGTGAGAATGGATATAAAAAGACAGAGGACACATGCAAGTTCTTATTATTTTTTTTTTGGGGGGGGGGGGTGGGGGGGGAGGGAGGAGGGGGGTTGAAATGTTTTTACTAAAATAAAAAAAAGTTTAATTTTTTACAGAGGTAATGAGTTTCTATTTTAGATAAAATATATATAAATTACTAGAACTATCTATGGATTATAAATTATTATTTACATATTTGAAAGTCACACGTTATCTTATTGGCATCAAAGTATTTAAAATATTACAAAAAATACATTCAACTGTTATGAATTTTGAATACTCAAACAAAAAATTAATTTCAATTAGTCGCTAATTTAATTTTTGATTTTAAAATTGAAAAAAAAAATTAAGTCAATATTGGGTATTTGGCCTAAAACTTGGCCGAATATTCGGTATTCGGCCAAATCATGACATTTGTTGGGTTCGTCGTAGTTGCTTCAATGCAATCAGGATGCAACTCTTCCCCTACTCTACTCGTCATAAGCACTTGTACATTTTTTGGGATTGATCTTACCCTTATTTGTCACTGATTTAGTTTCTTCATAACTTAAGCACAACTTTCGTATGCCAGATAAAGTGATGGATCGACCAACCTGTCTTGCAATTTCAGCATAAGAGAGACCATTTTCTCTCAATATGACAATTCTGCTTCTTTTGTAGATGTCCAATCAGTTCTTGTTGTTGATGACATTGTTTTAAATTATCTGCATTTAAAAAAAAAAGACCTATTTAGTTACACTAGTATTCACTCTAGGAAGAAAAAAGGGTAGAGAAAATTGTGTTTAGTAATGATTTTTAAAAAAAAATAGAAATTTTAAATATAATAAATAAAAATAAAGCAATGCTCATTTTGAAGAGAAGTCTTTCTCCTCCTTGACAAAAAAAAAAAAAAAAAAAAAAAAAAATACTTTTTTTTTATATTTATGTAAAAGTTTGCATCTTTTTTTATATTCTTGTTGTAATTTTAGTTTAAATGTATTCAGCACAAAATGTTATTTTTTAGTTATCTATCTTAATTTAATAAAAATAGCAGGGAAAAAGAAGATAGAAATTTCTGTATTTTGCAGCCCTGTGCGAAAGGGGCGCTCGCCCGGGCATTGAAGTTCAGGAGTCGCCAAATTTACTCTATCAACTTGGTTATTTATTTATTTTGGTCGTCAATTATTTTCCAGGAATTTTTTTTAAGACATTTGTCTCTTTTTATTTGTAAAAAAAATATACATGTTAGATGCATATCTGGAATTTTTTTCCCCAAATGTAATTACGTACATTTTTCTTTTCAAAGTTATTGCATCGTTCACTACCCTAAACCCAAAAACACAAATTTCTGACTAAGGACTTTTTTCCATTTTAAAACTTGCTTTAAGTTTTTGTAAGTCTCTTTTTTAACAGAATGTTCTACTTCTTTTATAAGTATATTTTTTAATTGGATCTACAGCTTTTCTTGCATTATATTAGTAAGTTCACATTTACTTGTCATTCAGTCTTTAAATTTGATCGTTTTATGATATACTTTTGTTTGAAGCCTAAGTGTCAGTTCTTGTCGAGATCTACGAATTTCTTCAGTATTGTGGGATCAACCTCCACAGTCATATCCCCACTTTCAGGGTTGCAAAAAACCCACCTACCCAAAAAAAACCCGGGTGGGTTTTTTGGGGTAAAGCCTACTCTAAAAAACCCACATCAGAACTGTTTATTGGCACTTTTACAATCCATGGCATTATTATTTAATATTCAGTAACTTTTATATTAGTTTTTTTAACTTTTGTGTTTAAAGAGTTACACTATCCTGTTAAAACGTATCAGGTGTTCTGCTGCCAACTGTGACAAAGTCAAAATGAAATAATGAGCTTAAATCTTTTAAAAGCCTGTTAATATTATGGGGGAAAAAAAAAAAAGCCAAAATCAATATACATAATATACATAATCATACACAATATACATAATCATAACATTTTTGCATAGATCAAAAATGACAAGGTCTTTTATATCAAGATTTAACAATATAAAACTTCATAATATAAGTTCTCAACTTGATACAAATTTTACTTATTCACTTTTGGCCAGAATCGGCCAAAAAAGAAAAAAAGGGCTTTTTTCAAAAAGTCCAAATAAACTGGGTTTATTTGTTTAAACCTGTTTTTTTTTTTGTTTTAATTTTAAATCAGGTTTTTTAATGTCATTTCCTATTACATATAGATAGATAGATTCATGTTTGTTGACAAAAATAAACAATGTTATATAAGTATTATAACTTCATTTCAAAATGTTCAAATTAAATAATTACTATCAGTTATGTAGATAATTGAAATCATTTGTAATTTAAATATTTTTAGTAACAGCTATGTATTATGTTCAAAGAATAAACTGCCCTATACAGTGGACCATAGATATCTAGAAAATATTATCAAGCATCCTTTGATTAATAAATAATAAAAGATTAAAGATTTGTTTCAAAAATGTGTTCTTAGTGAGGAATACTACATATAAAAAGTAATCTATTTAAGTAACTTTTAAATATGTGATATGTGGTTGCAGGGAGGAAGAAATTGGGTCCTTTAAAGGACCCTTCACAAAATTTTTCATTTTAAAACAAGACCCTTCACAAAATTTTTCATCTCAAAACTGGACCCTTTACAAAACTACTTTTACATATATATGTTACCGGCCAAACCCGATTTTAGGCCAAACTAGTTTATCCTGATGCACGTAGGAAAGGGTTCGCAAAGATGGGCCCAGTTCGAAAAAACCCAGTGGGTTTTTTCAGAATGGGCCCACTTGAAAAAGCCCACTGAAAAACCCATAATGTGGGTTTTTTCAATTTTCAGAAATATTTAAAAATTTAAACAACATATACATTTAATGAATTTAAGTCATTTCAGTTAATTTTGAAAAAAAAAATTATATATAAAAGCCATTACATACACACCCAAAGTAAAATAAAATGTATTTCAGCACATTGAAATACTTTACTAACATATAACCTAGTAGGCAACATACATAGTACATAATTATAGGTAAAGGTATTATCATAAGTATGTCTTTATATAAAAAATTCAAATCATCTATATTCATGGAAATTAAAAATATGTATTTTTACTTTCTTCTTTCTTTACAAGAAGTATTTGATTCGTAAAAAATTTTGATTCCAGTTTATGATGGATTTATACGTTTGAAAAAGGTCCTGAGACAATTTGATGGTTTTTAGAAAATGTGTCTGTATGTGAAAAACATTGTGGGTGCTCTATCTCAAACTAATGCACAGAAATTCACAAAACTTTAGTCTGAGTTAGACCTTGATGTAAACTGGTTCTGATTAATTTTTGGTATATATTTCTCAACAGGTGGTGCTGCTATGCTGCATTTATCTCAATTTTTGCAATAGCTTTATCTCAAGAACTAATGCACAGATTTTCGTAAAACTTCAGATTCAGTTACAAGTTTACTTTGCTTATTAAGTTTTGATGCATATCGCCCAACAGGTAGTGCTGCCATGCTGCATTTTTCGCGATTTCAGCAATAATTCTTATCTCAAGAACTAATGTACGGAATTGAATAAAAATTTAGATTCAGTTAGACCTCCAGCACAACAGTGGCGCTGTTGTGCTGCATTTATCTCACTTTTTGCAATTGCTTTATCTCAAGAACTAATGCATGGATTTTCATCAAACTTCAGATTCAGTTAGACGTTGACGTAACTGTTACTGATCAGGTTTTGTTGTAAATTACACAACAGGTGATACTTATATCTCCTTTTTAAATGCATACAATTCAACAAACCTATATTTTACCATCCTCATGATGGGCATAAATTGTCATTTAATTTTGGCACTGTGATAGCGAATTTTGAATTATTAATATGTATGAGACAGAAGAAAGTTTTGGGATTGGCACATCCGACTAGTTTACCCCCTTTTTTTCTTCCTACTTATATATTTTAAATTTTAATATTCTATTCATTATTTGATTTTAAAGCAAATTAACATTTTTATACCTTCTATTATATTTTAAACTAATTTGTGCGAAACACTGACACTTAATTAATTTAAATTCATATAATTTATACAATTTATAACTTGTAAAATAGCATTACAATTATATTGTATATAAGGGAACAGTGTATTTTTTTTATGTATAGTGTATATAATATATAAATAATATAGTATACAATAATGTAATTATGCATATATTATACTTTGGAAAATTGGGTTTTTCATGAAAAAAGTGGGTTGGGTTTTTTCAAAAAAACCCGGGTTTTTGCGAACCCTGGCGTAGGACAAACTAGTTTTTCCTAGGCCAAACTAGTTTGGCCTAATGCTCATAGGATAAACTAGTTTAGCCTGCTATTCATTGGTCTGAATTAGTTTATCCTAGGACGATCTAGTTTGTCCTAGGCCAATTCAATTAGGCGAGCTTTTATTGATCCCAAAGACTTCCTCAGTGCCAACCTTCTAGTTTGTCCTAGGCCATTCTAGTTTATTTTAAGCCAATGCAATTTGACGTCTTTTTATTGATCCCAACTACCGCTCCGGCATCAACCTTGTGCAAAGTAGTATTGCTGTCACCGCTGTATAATATATTTTATTCGATGAAGAGTGGAATACAGTTCCCCTACCTTTCCCATTTCACTGCCATCACTAGTTACAAAATATGTTCCATATGACAAATTATGTGCTGGAGGACCAAGAACGGGGTGCGATGCTATCATAAAATTTAGGAGAGGAATAATTTGGAGAATTGATTAATTATGTGCAGTTATACCTCGAAAATCCGGCATCGTCAGGACCAGGACTTGCCGGATTTTTGAAAATTCCAGATTTCTGAAAGAATATCAAATGTACTTCTGATATCTTAATAGTGCATTTATTCATAATTAATTCAAAACCAAGTGACATTTATGTGGGAAAAATAAATATAAAAAAAACATTGATTTTTTCTATGGTACATAAATTCTAATAAACAGTGAAATCAATTCTCGTGTCGATCGATAAAATTTTATTTGCTATAGTTTCTGCCATTCTTTAACAAGTTTTTTATAAGTGAACAATATCGATTTCGGAAATGTAGTATTGTTCCTCTAAACCATTTAGAGATTTTCCAGTGAAACATATACATTTTTCAAGTGACATCTTTTCTTCTGCAAGTTTTTCTTTCTCCTTCCTATGAGCTGCTAATATAGCGTTATCGGCGGTTCTATTTAGCACAGCTTGAGCGATCTCAGTGTCCGCTAATCCATCTCTTTCGATCTCAAAATTTTTAATTCGTAAACAATTGCTATTTTTCTTTGTCCCATAAGTTGGAAGAAAAAAAAATTGGGAGAGCTGGCCTTCGTTCCCAGATTTTTGAAGTTGCCTTATTTCTGAATGCAAGATTTTCGAAGTCACAATGTATTAGTATTTAAAAGTAAAAAAAGGATAAAAAAAGGATGAATTAAAAAAATGAAACTACAAAATTTTAAAGATTTTTAATTTTGTGTGCTGTGAGAGGGCGGGGGGCAGATTTTTATTTAATAAAAATTTTAATGCGTGCTTCAAATCACACTTAATTTAATTGAAAGTATTTTAACTGTGATTCATTTAATTGTAGTATACAACTAAAATACATTATTTGCAATTGAGCCTAATTGCAACTGAATTCAATTGAATTTTAATTATTTGCAGCTTGCTTTTAATCTTTAATCGCTATTAAATCAAATACACATATATTTTTTAAAAACAAATTTAATATTTGAATAAAAATATAATTGACTGATGTTCATAACTGCACAATTATGCTGCTTATAAAAAAAATCATAATAATATTTGTCGAAGCTCATTTGTGTTGTAAATAAAATCACTCAATTAATAGAATAATATTTATTATAAGAAAATTTTTACTTCTTTTTTTTCTTCTTTTTCTTTTTTTTTTTGTGAGTGTGACTGAGTGTGTGTGTGTGTTAGAAATAAGTTATCAGATTTCTTCAAACTTTAACAATTAGTAAAATTAAGGATTATTACCAAACTGGAAAAAATTATTCAGCAAATAAAATTCTCTTTACAGAATATTACATATACATTTGTACGGATGGGGATACAGTACTCTAAAACCTGTTAGTAGAAACTGCGTATGACGAAATCCTGTTTTAAACGGATTTTTTTTTTACCGGTGCAAATTAGATATAGTAATCCGTTTGAAAAAAACATAATACATTTGATAAAGACGACGGGCCTGCTAAAAAAGGAACTTAACAAAATCGAAGTTTTTTCCTCTCCTTTGTGATTCCGGCTCAGATGGTTTTTCTATATAAAATTTTTCAGATTTTCAAGTCTTCGTGTAAAAGCATTGATGGTATTAGTAGTAATTCGGATATTTACATACAAATAGAGATTCATTAAAAAATGAATATAGTTTAGAAAAGAATCATTAATATCGTCAATCTACATTCTATTGCTTGGAGATTTAAAAATTTTTAAAATTCTATACAATAAAATCTTCTAAGACGGAATTGCATAGGAAAGAAGAAAAATCCATTATAGGCAGATTCCCTTAGTAGCAGGTTCATTGTCTGTTGTAAATGCATTATATTCTTTTCACAAGTACTAGTATCTTCATTTTACATAGATCAACATTTTTTTTTTTTTTTTTTTGAAACACGGAATTCAGTCATAGGCAGGTTATTTTTCTCAGGTTTTAACGTACTTTATTTTATTACCGACTGAAAATTCCTGCTTGATCAGACCTCAAGAAGAATGCAGTCAACTCCCGACAGAAGCCAGAAAAAAAATTGAGTCACGGTCCATCTCAGTCCGAACCTCTCGAAAAAAGTAATTATCAAAACAAGACCGGACCGAGTGTCAGGAATGGAAATTGGGTGGGCCCGTACAGACCCGTACATCGAATAACCAAAAGACTAGTTCACAAAATTTTGTAAATTAGGACGCTAAAGTTCTCTTACATTAAAAAAAAAAAAAAAAAAAAAAAAAAAAAAAAATGAGTATGAAGTGAACTTTGCTCACTTCCATAGATGAGTTTGAGTTGAGCGGACTCGTGAGAAAAATTTTGAATTTGAGCCTGAACTCGACTCATTTTTGAAAAATTTAATTTGAGTTTGCATTAGTTCATTTTTTTGTGTGTCCAACACTGGTTGGCATCAATAAAAGCACGTCAAATTGAATTGGCCTAGGATAAACTAGATTGGCCTAGGACAAACTAAAAGGTTGATGCCGAGGAGGTCTTTGGGATCAATAAAAGCTCGCCAAATTGAATTGGCCTAGGACAAACTAGATCGGCCTAGGATAAACTAGTTCAGACCAATGAATAGCAGGCTAAACTAGTTTATCCTATGAGCATTAGGCCAAACTAGTTTGGCCTAGGAAAAACTAGTTTGTCCTACTTGCATCAGGATAAACTAGTTTGGCCTAGAAAAAACTAGTTTATCCTATGGGCGTTAGGATAAACTAGTTTGGCCTAGGAAAAACTAGTTTATTCTATGGGCGTTAGGATAAACTAGTTTGGCCTAGGAAAAACTAGTTTATCCTATGGGCGTTAGGATAAACTAGTTTGGCCTAGGCCAATCTAGTTTGGCCTAAAATCGGGTTTGGCCGGTAACATATATAAAGCAAAAATATGTATATATCTTCTTAAAAATATATAAAAAAGAACTTGAATATAATGATCATTTCAAACTCATAATATTATGACTAGTTTTTCACAAATGTAAAAAAGCTGTTCACAGTTTCACAAAAACAGGACCCTGAGAGAAAAGTCTGGACAAACCCCTGAGTTATTATATAATATCATATTATGTCAGAAGTAAAAACTTTTTTTACGGCCTTTTACACTGATTTATTTCTGTTATTTCAATTCAAATTATTTGTATATTAATTAATAAAATTCTAATAAGATTTCTTAATCTAATACATATACTTTCAAAAAATAAGGGACTCCCCCTAAAGGACAAAATTAGCACTAGCCACCGGCCACAGGGCCAGTAAATGAGAGAAAGTGGCTAGTGAAAAATTGTCTATCAGCAGGCACTTTTTTACAAGGAGAGTGTCTGTGTTTCCTCTTAGTCCGCACAACTTTGAAGAAATCCTTTGCTATTTATATGCTGCCACCACCAAATGATTACGTGATATCGGTCACGCTCTGAGAGGATTGTTTAAATGAAAACCAACTCTTGCAATTAACTAAATTAACAGTTTATTTACACACTATTTTACACTTAAAAACTCGGATGTAGGTGATCCGGTTCAATATTAAATTAAATACAGTAAATGCTGGCTGTATACTGTTAAACTACATTAAATCACTCTCACTCTACACTTGTTAAATTAGCTTTAACGGAGATTACTCTTAAACTCCCAACACATGGGCTCTAAGCTCGGCAAGCTTCACGCAACCCTACGCTCTATCTAAGAGCTATACACAGGAACTAACCTTGCGCTTTGCGCTCCAGCCTTCCACTCCCAGCAGAAGCGACTGCTTCTCTAGCAACCCTCTGCTTTTTTCTCCACGTAAAAACCGGGGTTTCCACCCTGACCACATTCTTATCTCTTTCCCTCGTTCGGGGAATTCTTTTGTCTCCCCATCTCCAACAGACATCTCAAAAGATCGGGCAAACCCCTCTCCATCCAAGCTGCACAATTCACCTGCTTGGATCCAGTTTCAGACAAGGAAAGAATGTTACTTTGAAATTTCCAGTACACAGACCATACAATATATAATATAGTAAAACAAAAATAATATAGAACCATAGTTTTAATAGCAGATGTTTCTCAGAACCTGACAGAGAGAATAAAATTTAGTATTAAATAGTTTTTTTTCGATCGAACTTATACCTTTGGAATGGATCATTTTCTTCTGATGGACTGATATCTTCCATTATTATGAAACAGCCATTATAATGAAGTGCTAGGTGAAGATATGTTCATCTTCACCTAACACTTCATTTATAATGGCTGTTTCATAATAATGGAAGCTATCAGTCCATCAGAAGAAAATAACTGGGTTAAAGCGGACTTTATTGTCGACGTTTTTTTTTATTATTTTGAAATAGCGTTTTGGTTCGTGGATTTTACCATTTCGAGCCCTGAGTTCAACACAGATGGAAACTCATTGAGGCTACAAGTATATTCACAATAGTGTCTTAGTCAAGTTCATATAGTTCATGAAACCGCTTTTTGTGTTCCCTGTACATACTAGCATATTTGAAGTATATAAGGTTTTTGTATTTTCAGTTACCCGGGTGATTTCTAATCAGCAAATCAAGATGCTGTATAATTGGTTAATAGCCTATATTGATCACATTCAGATTTCCCAGTTAGATAAGTTTCCCGAAGTAGTGTGGATGTGTTGCATTAAACAAACTTGCTCCTCCAAAAAAATTAAAATTTTTATGTAAAAAATTAGAATTAGAGGCCGTATTTGACAGTAATGTTGGGACCCCTCTTAAATTTTAGAGGAGAAGCTCGTGCTTCATGTGACTTTTAGGTAACCAGCCCCTGGTTGTGCGTTAGTGCTGATTCTTTAGACATGTTGAATAAATCCTTTTCCGGAAGTCAAAATTGTGTCATATAAATTCTTGGAGTTTTGAAAATTTTTATGATACAAAAAAAATGAATGATGATGCAGGATAAAATAGGTGGATGATGCGTTAATCCTCATAAAGAACAAAAGACCACATCTTTCCAGGCAGGCGGTCGGAGAAGGAATGATCCAAAATCATACACCGCAATTTTTTCTTTTAAATTTTCTAGCATATAAATTTGGCGAAAGAGCGTTAATCAAAACATGTATAACAATCACTTATAAACAGATTAAGTAAAATAATGCTATAAAAAGTGATAAAATATCTTTATTAAGATTGACGATCGTTTCGTCGCACCAACGGCGACATTTTCAAAATCATTCAGGATAGAAAAAATTATGTGAAAATATTTTCTATCCTGAATGATTTTGAAAATGTCGCCTTTGGTGCGACCAAGGTTCTTCTACATAAATTATATATTCAAAATTATATGTTAAAAATTATTGTATTCAATTGCATTTAAAAAAGTCTGTCTTAATATATGTGTACCTTTAATAATTAGATATGGAATTCAGACGTTAATTTATGTGCTTTAATATATATTGCGGATCGATGGAAAAAGAAATTTATTCATCGTTGTCACGTCATCCAGTGCTGTCTGATAGATGGACGGTGACGTTCCCCAACTTGGTTTATTAGTGAGAAATTACCAAGCTAGGACATCGGCCAGGGTAGCTTAACAGTAGAGCAACAGCACGTTATGCTGTCGACTCAGGTTCGATTCCTGGCCCCGGCTAATTTTTCACTCCAGTTGGGTTTATTGTATTCAATTGTATTTAAAAAAGTCTGTCTTAATATATGTGTACCTTTAATAATTAGCGTATATAGTTTAAAGTATATAGCTGATTTCCACACAATATATTCTAGGCGCTATAGCTCTAGGATAAATTACCGTTACAAGTTTGTTGTCCAAGCTTACCCAGATAGCATTTTTTGCTTTTTAAAGCCTTTTATCAACCATGCTACGTAAATGTTTGAATGCTTTTTAAAGGCTTCGCATGAAAAGTTTGTAAATGTTTTGTAAAGGATTGAAAGAGGTTCCTAGTTGACGCTATCTGAGGGAGTTTGTAAGTGTTTCATGATAAGTATGTGAAAAGGAAGAAACGAAAGGGTAGTTACAGGAGTTACAATCAAAGATTGATGAAAGGCTTTTATTAAAAGCGTGCATAAAAAAATGAAAATGAGGTTTTTATAAATCGTAAAATCTTATTTGATAGAAAAATGAGATAAATAACTCAACTTAGAATTTTTCTGAGCTGAGCATATATTTTTTTTGTTTGTTTGTTTGTTCCTGTGGAAAATTAAACTTTAGTCAAATATTATCTATACATTGAAAATTACTGGTTTTTATTAATCCACATGTTTATCAAATTGCTTATTTTAATTAATATGTTCATTTTTTACCTTTAAAGAAATTCTTACATCCCTGTCTTTTACTATGTATGTATAAAATATATGTTTAATTTTTATCAATTCGCTACATTATTAGATCCTATTTTAATAATAAAAAAAGCTTAATAAGTGGCTACTTCACTCGCACAGAAACACCTGATTGCTAATGTTAATCCGCTGGGAGATTTTTTTTAAATATCTCGCTTGCGTTTTTTTTTTTTTTTGCATTGCATACCTGCAGTTTTGATACAAAGGGCATTTTTCGACTTTGTTTTACAAGGTTTTTTTGCTTATTAGGATATATTCAGAACTGCTTTCAAAAGCGAAAATACTCTAGTGAAAAAAAAAAACAAAACACATTGCAAACAAAACTGAAAACTTAAAAAAAAAAAGGGTGTTTGTACAGATTGACCACAAGTAACAAATAATAAAATTTACAATATTGAAATGCAAACGAGATATTTAGAAAAATTCTCCCATAGGATTAACATTAGCATGCAAGTGTCTACGCATGAGGGATGTGTAATCCCATTAAAAAAAATTTCTTAAGGAAAAACACTTTCATTTGAATAAAAACCATTCCAAGTAAAATTTTAATTATCAGCAGTGAAATTATTGAAGATTAAATATGTGAAATTTTTTACATTGCTAACTCGGCGCAAATCAACAGTGCATTGGAGCAGTATTTCAAGGATCCGGGTTCGACATTTTTCACTCTGTTTATTTACGCTTAGTTAGCAACTTGAAAAATTTCACGTATTTAATATTAAAAAATCATTCTTATGCACATAGGCATAGAGTCTTGAAAATTATTGGTAACTTAAAATTTAAATAAGCAAAGGGATTTTTTTTTGTCATTTATCCTTTAACAAAAGAAAAAGGAGAAATTCAATAAAATAAAAAAACTAAAAGCTTTTTTATATTAGAGGGTAAGAAAAAGTATTTAAAATGTTACAGGAACTTGAGAACATACAACTCTATGTCTATGCTTATACATAGTAAATTTAATTATACTTTCAGTTATTTACCTTTTGAATCCAGTTCACAATTCAGGATCAGATAATTTTTTATTGTATACATATATAATGAAATCTTGTGTTTACCTACAATAAATAGCACATCAAATATGTAAAATTCCAATATAGTGTACATTTAATGACTGTAGAAGATTGTATATTTTTTATATTACTACTTCATTAATTTTTTAATTCTTTCATTTATTAAACTTATTTCTTAGAATTTTCAATTATTATTTAGAGAATATTGTCAGATTTATAAAATAAATCCTCCATAGGATTCTGATTGATGACCACAGGAATATATTTAGTCTTTTCTCTGAAAATTGTTTAATGATGCAAAATGCAAAAGAATTTTTTTTACAAATTCAATGATCTTTCCAGCATTTTTACATAAAAATAGTAATTTCTTGCTTGTTTAACAATGTAAATTACATATTACAATAAGACAAATTTTAAAAATCATCTGCCTTCCTTCCTTCTCCAATGTTTTTCTTTTACCAGAGAAATATTATCCTATGTACAATAGAGCAAATACTAAACTAACATTATTTTATTTTTTTTAGTTTTTTAAAGTATAATTTAACTCACTTAAATTGTTCTTTTTCTGATTGTAATTATTTTTAATAACTTAAGACTGAAGCAATGAAAAATATTTCTCAGTATCAAGGAAATAGTCTCTGAAACATCATTCAGTTTATAAAATCCTATTTATTTACATATAAAGAATTAATATAGTAATTTATTTACATATAAAGAATTGATATAATTAACAGGAACTTCATTAAATTTTTCTTCTTGATTCACTCTTTTCTCTCTATAAAAAAATAAAAAATAAAATTATAAACACACAAATTACATACGTATAGTAAAAGTAAATAAAGTACAGTGTGACCTCGAAAATCCAGCATCAAAGTCATCTCGCCGCTTTTTTTTTTTTACACTTCCACATTATAGGAGAAAGAATAATCAGGGTTCATACAGAGTTGGGAAGAAAAAATCCAAGGAGTACCCAAAAAATCCAAGGAGTCCAAAAAATTTTAAGGATTTGCCATCTTTTTTTTTTTTGTTGTTGTCAATGTTTTTATGTGCTGTATCGTTATGTGGTATGCACACTCCAATTTTTAATGCCCAATTTTGAAAGATAAACATTTCAAAAACAAATTTTACTCTATTAGAATCTAATTGTGAGTGCAATAAAATCGCACAGTATTCACAATAGTATATTGCTTATTGATTTCGTAAGTTTAAATACAAAATTGACAATCTACTTTTTTATACAGTGACCAATGGTCATGTCACAGGGGTG
This sequence comes from Maratus speciosus, assembly GCA_963932465.1. Lineage (NCBI taxonomy): Eukaryota > Metazoa > Arthropoda > Arachnida > Araneae > Salticidae > Maratus > Maratus speciosus. Next base: position 226,635,940 of record OZ010791.1, on the reverse strand, counting down.
ATTCTGAGTAAAAAAAAAATTCTGAAATTCACAGCAAATCTTCTGAAAAGCTACACCAAGGAGGGGGGATTCTACTCCCAACACTAGCTATGCGTTTTCTCCGTGGCTCTTTTTCGCGATCTTTTGACGAAATTTGTGTGTTTTTCGCGATGTTTTGACGAAATTTGTAGTTTTTTCGCGATTTTTCGTCTAAATTTGTGTTTTTTTCGCGCTCTTTTGACAAAATTTGTCGATTTTTCGCGATCTTTTGACGATATTTGTCGCTTTTTCGCGATCTTTTGAAGAAATTTGTCGCTTTTTCGCGATCTTTTGAAGAAATTTGCTGATTTTTCGTTATCTTTCAACGAAATTTTTGGGTTTTCGTGATCTTTCGACGAAATTTGTGGAGTTTTTCGCCATCTTTTGACGAAATTTGTGGGTTTTTATGCGCTTTTTTGACGAAATTTGTGTTTTTTTCGCGATCTTTCGACGAAATTTGCCGATTTTTCGCGCTCTTTTGACGAAATTTGCCGATTTTTCGCGCTTTTTTGACGAAATTTGCCGATTTTTCGCGATCTTTCAACGAAATTTTTGGGTTTTTCTCTATCTTTCGACGGAATTTGTGGGGTTTTTCGCGATTCTTTGACGAAATTTGCGTTTTCCCCACGATCCTTTGACGAAATTGGCGATTTTTCTGCAAACGATTGACAAAATTTATTTTTTTCGGCGACCATATGTTCGAATTTTCGGATTGGTGACCGATTTTTTTTTAATTTTCGGAAAATTCGGACTAGAATCACCCCTAGGTCATATAAATAGAGATTAGTCAAACCCCAAACACTTATTATGTATATCACATACATGATACATCTTAAAGAAAATTTTAAAAGGCAAAAAAAAGAAAAAAAAAAAAAAAAAAACTAAATGCAACATACAAGAAAAAATATAACAAGTTTTGAATTTATTCTTTTAGAACAGCGGTAATCGCTTTCTTTGAAGGTGAAATTTTGACGAATTCGCCTTTTTTTGCGATCTTATGATAAAATTCGCGTTTTTTTTTTGGTGATCTTCCGGGGGAAATTCACGTTTTTTTTTTCGCGACCTTCCGGGAAAATTCGATTTTTTCACGTTTTAATGGAATTCGCGTTTTATTTCGATTGTTTAACGAATCTGATTTTTTTCGCGATCTTTTTATGGAAACCGCGTGTTTTTCGCGATCTGCTGGGGAAATTCGCGATCTTCTAATGGAATTAGCGTTTTATTTCGATCGTTTGACGAAACTAACGTTTTTTTCGCGATCTTTTGATGGAAACCGTGTGTTTTTCGCGATCCTTTGAGGAAATTCGCGTGTTTTTCGAGATCTTTTGAGGAAATTCGCATTTTTTTACGGTTTTTTGAGGAAATTCGTGTTTTTTGCGATCTTTTGAGGAAATCTGCTTTTTCCCCCGATCTTTAACGAAATTCGCGATCCTTTGAGTAAATTCGCATTTTTTCGCTCTCTTTTAAGAAATTCGCGTCTTTTTAAGAAATCAGAGTTTTCCCACGATATGTTGGAGAAATTCGCGTTTTTCACGATCCGTTGACAAAATTTACGAATTTTTTCCGCGATCGATAGACGAAATTTGACCGTATTTTTTTGGAACATATTTGTGAAAAACGCGATTTTTCCGAGATTCTTGGCTAAATGCCAAACATCCATAAAATTTTAAATAAAGATCGGCTAACAGTGTCGAAAAACGGACTTTACGGACCTAGTGGGAGCTATTAAGATTATCCTACCCAATCAATGTTGTGCTTCAGATGAATGACGTGCATAAAGGATTTACCGTGCGTTTTTCAATCACGAATTTTTTTTCTCGGCAGCAATATCGCTTGCGTCCGAAGCCGTAATAGTAGTTTCTAAGTAGTGGTTTGCTTATCTAAGTAGTTCTAAGTACTACTTGGGAATGTTTTTATTTCTAAGGAGTTTCCAAGGAGTCTGTGCGAACCCTGAATAATAATAAATCGTTAAACAATTAAAAATTTCGAGATTGAAAGCAATGGATTGGCTGACAGTGAGATCGCAGATGCTATGCTAAATTGAATCCCTTCTGAGTACAGAAGAAAAGGTATCAGTGGAAAAATGCTTAAATTTGACTGGAAAACTAACATCTGCTTTAGATAAATAAGACTATATTTTCAAAATCAATATTCTACATTTGTGTAAAATTAAAACTTGTTAAAAAGCTGTTCAAATAATTGAAGCAAATAAAATTGACATCGATGTTTAGGAAATTACACGAGAAGAAATGATATATATTAGATTTTTTTTTTTTTGTAACATAGAAAATATGAATAGAAACTTTTAATTTTAATATTTTTTAAAATATTTTCTATTTTTCTCACATAACTATTACTTGGGTATGAATTAAATTACGAATAACGGCACCATTAAGACTATTAAAAGTATTTTTGAAGTCAGAAATTCGGCATCGTCATGGTCCTGACAATGCCGGATTTTCGAGGTTATACTGTACACAACAGAGAGCAGGGTTGTAAAAAACCCGGGTTAAATGGGCAATTTTCCCCGGATAAATTGGGTTAAAATGCCAAAATGGGGACTATGATTCCACCTTCCTCACAAATAATAATTTTCAGGGTTGCCACTGTATAGGGAAAACTGAAAAAACTGAGGGAATTTAGAAATGAGTATTAAAAACAAGAAATTTTACTAAATTTTGGTACTTTTCAAAATTTATCCGCTGAAATTTTGAAAATTCTCAGAGGAATTACTCGGGGAAAATTTAATTTTTTGCTTAGGAAAGCGCAAGGAATTTGATTGTCGAAATAAGTGGCAATCCTGATCTAAAATACAATCTTTGTGAACGCTTCATAGTCTTATAGATGGGAATGACTTAAGTCTTAATAAGGATCTCAATATTTTTCTCTGTTCTTAAAATACACACATATATGACCCCTATAACAAACAAATTTTTAAAATTGCAAAGCTATCAATTGTGTGTTATTTAATAAAATATAACTTAAAAAAAACTTGCTCCTTTGAAATTAACATGATATAGTAAATGTTGATAAAAAAAAATACCTTACAATAAAAAAATTTTCTTATATGTTATATGTATATACAGGGTGTCCACTCTCAATGGTGTCCAATGGCTAATTTCTAAATCGTTAGTCATAGACATATAGTTCAGATTACAAAAAATGTTTTAAATTGAGGCAAAGAAATATTTTAAAAGCAATTTGGGTCAATAAAAACATTTCATAAAAAATTACAAAATTTAAGTTTTTATGCCCCCCCCCCCCGGTCCTATAAGTTATATTTAGTAAAATTTTCCTATTACACTGACAAGTAAGACAAAAAGAGTCCTGTTCATATAAAACTAAAATTGACTGAGTTATGAAACTTTAAAAATGAATGACTTATACCACTTTTCTGCATCTGAACACAAATGAGTTTGGCCATGCTTTGAGAGGTCATATACTAAGTGCTTAAAATTTCAAAGAAATTTTCATGTGTATCTGTGCTTTAAAAAAATAATATGAGTGTTACAATTGAGTTAACTTTTATTAAGTTTCAGATTGGCTAAAATTATTGTATTTTAACATATGTTTATTTTGTAAGGATTTGAGACTATTTCTTTTAACAAATATTATGTTATTTTATTTAACTTCAATGATCGTATGTATGTTTTCCCAGTTCAAAATTTGTACTCTAAATTTCACTCACTTTCAAATATCCGATCGAGATTAAATTTTACATATATACTGATGTAAATCCGATGATAATCTAATATGATTTTTGGTGGTTACCATTCATACTTATTTTACAAGATAACGCACAAAATTTCAAATAGATTACCGACAAGAAATTAAAAATTTTTTTTTATAGATTAGATAACACAAGACTGTTATGGTTGTGTTTTTTAACTTTTATGTAATTTTTAGCACTGAATTTGAGAATTACCTCAATTTTTTACCATCATCTCAGGATGTTTTGCAAATCATAAATTGTCAAAGTTAAAAAATAACAAAAATCAGATACTATAAAATAGAGGAGATGGCTGAGTTTTTTAACCTTTGATAATTGATTTTTATCTACTAGCACTGAATCTGACCTTCATTTTTAACCATCACGTTATAATTTTTTTGCAAATCGTAAATGCCAAAGTTAAAATATAGCAAAAATCTGGTACTATAAAACAGATGTAAAACTTTTTTTATATAATTTTCCTGACATGATGGTTAAAAATGAAGGTCATTTTCAGATTAATCGGCAAAAAATACATAAAATAATTTAATAAATATAATACTTTTGAAGCTAACTGAAAAGCTTAAATTTACATTTTAAATTTAAAGCTGAAACGTTTTAAAGTTATAGGGCTCCCAATCTAAAAGTGCAAGTAAATTAGTACAAATATATTTTCTAAGATTCAAAGAAGTGAATAAATAAAACAAAATAACCATAAACTGTTAACAAATATATCATTTGTTCCTTTCCAGAAATATATTTTTTAAAACCCAGCCCGGGCGGGTACCCGGGCAGCTACCCACTACAACCCTGATAGAGAGTGACACAGACAGAATCTTCATCTGGGATTGTTACTCATAAAATGAACGTTTTGATTTTGTGACACACACACACAAAAAAAAAAATCCCTACATAATGAAAAGCACAAATAACCATAATAAATCTAGCCTTTATGTGTTTAAAGGTTTCATAAAAGAGCATTTTCTTATATCTTCAGATGATGGAAAAAAAGAAGAGTGAGAAAGAGCAATAATTAGTGAAATAGGTGAAAAAAAAAGAAAGATTATATTCTATCAGCAGAGGGTATACACTAAAGAGTAAACACTATAGCTACAAACAGCATGGTTCAGTGATATATATAAATGGATACATATCCGATATTTATTTTCAAAATATCATGAAGTTTGATATTTATTTTCAAAATATTGTGTATATTTTCAGTCGAGCAAGAGTAAATGGATTTTTCGACTTTGTCTTTCTGTAGATAAAGAACTTTTGCTCTGGCAATATGACAATTTTAGCCCCCCCCCCTCAAAAAACAAAACAGTAAAGTACCAATTATACGTCTTTCAGGAAACCTTTCTAAAACGATGCATAACTGAGAAAAACGTATAATCGAAATTTTATCCGCCTAAGGTGCAAAATGTAGAAATACAATGCTGCAACCGCACAAATTGAATTTTGATACCATTTTTGATTGTTTTAAATACATTATATATTGAAAAAAAGTTAGCCCTTTGCACTCGAGGACTCCGGAGCGGAGCCATTTAAAATTTGTCTTCAAACTTGAGGGCTCCACTACGGAGGCAATAAAAATAATTTTGTGATATCTGTCTAGAAAAGCCAAGATTACATATTGGCAATTGCTTCAAGAGGTATCACACTTTACGATTAAAAAATGTAATAATTTTATAATTTTTATTTTTTTTTTATATATCATAACATTAGTATTCGTATTCATAAAGAATTAAAAAAATAATAAGATATAACTAAAATCACTTTGAGTTGCTGGTAATACAAATGAAAAAAACCTCTGAGTGCAAAGGGTTAAAATATTAAAAAAAAATAAATAATTTCTAAAATTGAAAAATAAAAGTTAGAATTATCAAACCTTTTATATCAGTTGCATACCTTGTTAATTAAACTAATTTTTAATCATCGTTTGACAAGCCGATTTACTTTAAAGACTTAAGCAAAGCATTATTTCAAGAATCAGAAGTAAATTTGCATCATATACTTTTTATGCTTTCTGTATATTAGTAAAGGCTTGTTTACGCATAGATGTAATAGTTTTTCTATTTATTGAACATCATACTGTATATTATTCATAATTTAAACTAGCCTAAAAGTAGAACTTTTGTTTATACAAGAAGTTTAACATAAAAGAAGGTAGAGGGAGGAATGGGACATGTTTTAATTCTTTCTTTTTAATAAGATGAATGTAAAATGCTAATATGCAAATATTTTTAGAAGGTAATATATTAATTATAACATTATAAATATATTCATTTACTTCAAAACATAAATAAATTGAACTGATGATTTTTTTAATGCTATCTCTGATTGACAATCCTGAATTTTCCTTCCAGTGATGAAGTTACTGAAATTTGATATTGTAGCACAGACATCAACCTACAATCTTTGTTAGACTGTATATATAGCCAACAATAGACTATTTGCCCCTTATCATACATTGTTTTATAGCTGTCCCATACCTCCCTGTTAGTGGGAAGGTATGGGACACATTTTGAAATTTATAATTTCTTTATAAAATTGTTTCTGCAAATTATGTTTCTATATTGTTCAAGGACATTAGAGAGTGTTTCATTTTGTATTCTATATATCAAAATTTTGTTTGTGTGTCAAATAAAGTTGATTTTCTTATTTTTGTAAAAAGCATCACATTCCTCCCCACTCTCCCCTCAAGGTCAAGTAAATAATAATTAATGTATAATTAAATATGCATAATAAAGATGAGATACATTTTCCAGGAATTATTCAATGGAACTTTCCTCATAAAGATATCATATTAATTCACATCAAAGTCGTAAAGTAAGGAAGTTTTATTTCAGGTTTAGCCAGTCTTAATAATAATAAAAGCTTGATTAATACATAAATATATTTGATAAAAAGATTGTGATTACTAATTATCAGCAATATCTCGATTTTTTTCAGAAATAAATTTATACTTTCTTCACGAAAACACAATGAGTTCAGTCATATATCGAGAATTATATACAGTAGACTCCCTCAAATCCGCACAGCTTGGGACCAGTGGTTGTGCGGAATTTAGAATTTTACAAATTTCTGATCATTACTTTGTTTACATTTTTTAAACAGTAATTTGAATGTAATAATGCATTCAAAATTATACATAATGCTTGCAATATGTAAAATATTAAAATAATTAAGTAAAGTAATAAACTACAATGATAAAAAGTAAGATAATTTTGAAAATGATTAAAATATTGAAAGTAAAGGTCAAGTAAATGATCAATAATGTATAATTAAATATGCATAATAAAGGTAAGATACATTTTCCTTGAATTATTCAATGAAATTTTACTCATAAAGGTAACCTATTGATTCAAATCAAAATCATAAAGTAAAAAAGTTTTACTTAAAGTATCTTAAAGTAAAAAGTTTTCAAAAAAATGGGTTGCTCATGGAGGGAGTTCAAATGGGATGGTCTCTGAATGGAGGTAAAATTAGTATTGAGCCTATGGGAATAAATTTCGTTCCATGAAAAAATGATCGGTCAAGGAGGTGGTCACACAGGGAGGTTTCACTATATATATGTGTGTGTGTAAATATATGTATATATTTAACACTGGCGTACAGTTATAGAAAAGTACAAACTTTCATAGGAAAAAGAAAACATTATTCGTACCATTGAGCATGAACTCACAAAAACAAATTTTGTTAAAATATATAATAACCAACCTGTTAAATTAGAAACTACTATCTGTTCCACTTCTTGCTGGGCAATTTTAGGTTTTGTACCCTCTGTTAGGACTTTGTTCCAACATCATCTGTAATTTCCTCAACATGCTAGCAACCATGACTTCAGCATCTTTACCAGATGATGTCATTAGTTCTTGAAACTGAAAAATAAAACATAAAATAATAACAATGAAGAAAAAACTTTTAAACCCTTGTACCACTATTTTCAAATAGTGATTTTTTCCTTATTTAATAAATTTATATTAAATAAGGTAAAAATGGTATTTTTTAGTTAGCCGGTCGCCAGTGTTATGTATACAAGTATATATATGTATGTATATCTAACACTGGTGCCCGGCTAACCGAAAAGTACCGTAAAAATTACCATTCCGATATAGTAATAGTTACAAGGACTGTGTACACACTTTATATCACACATATGTTGTCATGAAGGGCTTAACATTACAGTACATTTTGTAATGTATTCTTGTACCAATTTATATTTATTTATTATCAACTACACCGGTAGCAGAAAGTTAGAGATGGGAGTCGCAGATTTTCTTTTTTCGTTTGCAGGTTATTTTTCTATTGAACCCTTATTTCGCTTTATATTATGTTTGGCTCTTTCTTACTTAATACAAAAACTTAAGAATATTATTAGTAAAATTAATAAAATGCATAATAACATTTTTTTAAAAAGTGATCGTTTGATTAACACTTCGATTGTAAAACTTGCAACCTGTCAAACCTGCAGATTATTTTCTGCCTCTGAAGTATCTGTTGCAGACACTTGGAGGATTTTCTGCTATTGTGTCAACTACTAAAAGTACACTTATTAAAAGTATGTACTAACTTTATTTGGTGAAATTGGTTGATGGGATAATCAGGTAGTACCAAAAGAAGTAGTAGTATGAATTTCATGCCCTGTCAATTTTCACACTGATCACACTGCCAGTACAGATAAAATTATGGGGGGAAGGGACAAGAAGGGTAAGGTAATTTCATATTTATTAATTAAACAACAATAATAATAAACCAAGTTTTAATTTGTATGAATTTACAAAACATTTAATTTTTAAATAATTCTTATTTTGATTTCATTTTTTCCAATTTACTATTAATAACTAAAAGTATTGATGGGCAATTTTAAAATTAACAAGCTAACTGATAAGCATTTAAGGCTCATGATTTTATAGGCTGTGCTTAATATAACGGTATCACTTCAGGGAGGTGGAGTTTGGCACTTGATATCTTAAGATATCTCTAGGGAGAGGGAGAAGATTCATTTTCGATATTGTTACCATTTTTGATCCAACCAAAATATTCATTTTTCTATTTGTAACTGTTTCTTTACATCAAAATATTCAGTTATCTATTTTTATGAAAATACTAAGTTATTATTAAAATCATTAAATGATTATATATACAATTATTTCATTCTGAAATGTGGAATACCTCAACGTTTGGCTTTCCTATTTTTTTTTAATATATATTTGCATATAATCTGCTGTTGGAGAAACCAGATAGTACGTTTGAAGTGATACTTGTGCTTATTAGTAAAATAAAGAGGAAGAATGTTGTCTATCTGTTTTGTTGATAAGAGCGGCAAGAAACAATATATCTGTTGAATACATTATGTAACAAAGAGCTATTTTTAAATACTTTTAAAAAATTTTATTGATATAAACTTATTTTATATTTAATATAGTGATATTTTACATACTCTTTCTTCTTTATTAGAAAATTTTATAAATAACAATATATTTACATATAACTGAAAATATGTAAAAATAAAATGAAAGGAAAAAAAAATAAAAAGAACTTTGAGACACTGATAACAATATGATTAGTAATGGAAGGGTGGGACATAATCCAGGAATGATAATGTAAGATATTGTAAAGGCCGGAAAGATTACAAAATTACTATAAAGTTGGTAACGTTATACATGTACAGCCTCTTAATATTAAAAGCTTTGCCGATTCTCATTCAGCTGGCAAAATGACATACGGAAATTAATTTCTACTGTAAATATATGTTTATTTTTAATAAATAATTTTTTATTCTTCACTACACATAGCAAATTTATTTTTGAAATGTATACATGCACATGATTTAGTGGGGGTTTTTTGCAGAAAAACTTTTAAATAATTACTTGTGTTTGAAGACAGTTTTTAAATTTTATATATAGCTACTATAAATATAGGAATAGCGAAAAGGGAGTTTGTGCAATAAGGATAAGATATTCTCAAATAAATTTAATGAAGGACATTATAATTATACAATTATTGGCACAGATGTCATATTCGCCCCATATTGGTGCGATTTTTTTTCGGTTGCCAATTTGGCGAAAACATCAACAGCATAAACAACATAATCTGGGTTACCACATCAAGCAAAATAACGGCACTTTGGTGCCAGTTAAGTACCCGTTGCGTATATGACATTGGCGTCAGAAAAAAATCGCGCCAATACGGGGCGAATATGACATCTGTGCCCAATTATTATTGTTTAAATATGAATATTATTTAACATATGATAAAACATTTTTTTCTCCTTAAAATAAGAGCGAAGGTTGAATGTGTTTTTTTTTTTTACTTAAAATGCAATTTTTTAGGAATATATTAAAGAGACACCTTTTGAATGTAAAGCTTTTTTAAATAGACTTTTAACAATTCTAATATAATTGAAAAAAAAAAAAGATTTCTGTTTGAATGTTATTTTAAAATTACAACAGAAAATCATCTGTAAATATATATATATAGACGCTAAAAGGGATAACAAACAATATACCTATATTTTGATAAATACATTTTAATGAAATGATCTACATGTTTTATACGCTACGCACAGCATATATATTTTCAAATGAATGTAATTTGTTGAAGGTCAAAGTCTGTTTTGATTTGTAAATCAGTCCACAGCAAGGGGGTGGTGGTGATTTTAGAACTTTAAGTATACATTCCTTATTTTTTGAAGACTTTAAGAAAAAAAGATAAAATTTATTTTTACAAGCTTAAAATAATTAAACATAAAAATAAAATTGTGTTTAAGACTTAAGTGTTTTTAATTATAAAAACACTAGTATAGCCTCGATCATAATTAAAAATGTTTTATTATAATAAAATATGTTCCTAAACACTTATTCCTAGAAAAAACTCCTTACACTTTCTCGATTTCGTATTTTATGGTTCATTTACATTACCATTACGTCAATCCTATGTGTTAAAAGTATATACTATAACGGAACTGCAGTTATGTTATCAAAATACATTTGAAAATTCGCGATGGTTACGAAACGTGAAACGATACGTTATAACATGTTTTAAGTAAATCATGTTTATAGAAGTTAGTTTAATTTAAAGATGTAGCATGCTGTATAACATAATTAAACAAAATAGCGTTGAATCAAATATCATCTTTTCCCCATGGGTAACTTACACAGAAATCTTAAATATAAGACAGTACAGAAGAAAAAAAGACTACAGTAAGAACGATTTAAATAATAATGATCATAGGCGTAGCGTGACCAGAAATTTTGGGGGGGCACCAAGTAAAAACGGCGCCCGGAGCGAATTTTCAATCTTGCGCGCCCCCCCCCCCCCCAAAAAAAAATCTCTCTCTTTTTGATGGGTGTAATAAAATTGATAAAGTGCAGAAACATAAATAAATTCTATCAAATAAATATTTCGTGTTTATTTTGGAACTTTAAAAGGTTTATTTTTAATTTAGAAATTCTGCACAACTAAATAACATAAAAGAAAATTATACTTATTTGTTAAACAGTTCATGATGTTTTGCATGTTTACAGGAAAAAAAATAATCAAGAGAGGAAAGAAATTTCACCGGAAAATGATAAGTGGCCAAAAAATTAATAAACAAATAAAACGGTGGTTCGTAGCATAAATTTCGCGCCCGGGGCGACCTCTCCTTTAGCCCCTCTTTTCACGCCCCTGGGAGTCACGCCCCTAGAGGTCTGCACGGACCGCAATTTCCAGGCCCGAGCCCAGCCCGGTGAGAAAATTAAAAGTTCCACCCGAGCCCGGCCCGTTCATATTTTCACAGTTTACGACCAGGCCCGGCTCGTACAAAAATAAGTCAAAACAAGCCTGGCCCGTTAAATATCAAATAAATCAGGGCCGGTTCTGCTCGACTCAATTTCTCAAAGAATTCTGATTTTTCTTAACATACAATTGCAGCGCTGCCACTTACTACTAAAATGCTACAAAAAGCGACTATTTTCAGCATCCGGCGGCTATGGCGACTATTTTAGGTCAAAATCATTAAAAAGCGACTATTTCATTAAAACCAGCTACTTTTTTCTCATTTCAGCGACTATTTTTACTGAAAATACTCGATCTTTTTCTTCAAAGTGCCTGCAAAGTCAACATCCCAAAAGCACTTTTCCAACGGTTGTGTGAGGAGATTCGCGATTTTTTCCTCAATCAATCGACGAAAATAGTTATTTCTTTTTGCTATCTTTTGCTACGATCTTTGAAGGAGATTTCGCAGTTTTTCCTATGACCTATTGCAAATTTCCCGATTTTTTTGGGGCGATCGTTTCACGGAACTCAATTTTTTTCCCCGTGATACTTTGCCAAATTCCGCGTCTTTGTTTCTAGCGATCGTTTTACGGAACTCACGATTTTTTTCCCGCGATCCTTTGCTAAAATTCGCGAACTTTTCTGCGACAGATTGGGGAAATTTTTTTTTTTCCGCCACCATTTGTCGAAATTCACGATATGTATTTTTTCACGACCGATTGATGGCATTCGCTGTTTGTTTCAGATATCATTTTACGAAATTCGCTATTCTTTTCCACGATAGTTTGTCGAAATTCGTGATTTTCTTTTCAAAACCGACTTACGAAATTCTTGATTATTCGCGCAAAATCATTTGTTTAAATTCTCGATTTTTTACTCGATTATTTGACCAAATTCGCGTCTTTTCAAGGGTGATTCTATTCCGAATTTTCCGAAAATTTAAGGCATTCGGTTCCGAAAATTTGAAAAAATCGGTTATTAGTCCGAAAATTTGGTCATAAAAACTATCGCGAATTTCGGCAAATAGTAGCTGAAAATTCAATTACGACAATCGTTCACAGAAAAAATCGCCAAATTTCGTCAAAGGATCGCAGAAGAAAAAAACTCATTTCGCCAAAGAATTGCGGAAAAAACGCGACTTACGAAAAAACGCAAACTTCGTTAAGGGATCGGGAAAAAAATACAAAATTCCCCAAGGGATCGCAAAAAACCCAAATTTCATCAAAAGATCGCAGAAAAACACGAATTTCGTCAAAGGATCGCAATAACGAAACACAAATTTCGTCGAAGGATCACGGAAAAACGTAAATTTTGTTTAAAAGATCGCGGAAAAACGCGAATTTCAGCAAAGGATCGCGGTAAAAACGCGAATTTCGCTAAAGGACCGCCGAAAAAACGCATAATTTGTAACGGGAGGAGATTCCCCACCCCACCCCCTTTTTCTCCTCTGCTGTAACCTTTCGGAAAATTTGCTGTGAATTTCAGAATTTTTTTTTTTTTTTTTTTTTTTTTTGCTGAGACCCCTGCTGTTTTTTTGCCCGCGACCATTTGACGAAATTTTCAATTTTTTTCTCTTGATCGTTAGACAAAATTCGTAGTATTTTGTGCATTATTTTGACGAAATTTGTGACGATTTTTCGGTGACAGATTGACGAAAGTCGCCATTTGTTTCCGCAACCTTTGATAAAATTCAAGATATTTTTCCACGGTCCTTTGAGAAGATCCGCGATTTTTTTTGTCGAGAATTACCAAAATTCGCATTTTTTTTTCTGCCGATCGTTTCATGGAGTTCACGATTTACTTTACACGATCCTTTACCAAATTTCGTGATTTTTTCTACGGCCGATTGATGAAAATGATATTCGGTATTTGTTTCAGAGATCTTTTGACGAAATTCGCGATATTTTTTGCTCGATTTTTTGCGAGACTATTTGACCAAATTCGCGGGTTTTTTTTTTTTTTTTTCCATGTCCGCGACAGTTTGACAAAATTTTCGATTTTCGTTCCGTAATGGTTAGGCGAAATTTACAAGTATTTTTTTTTCGAGACCGATGGAAAACTATTTTTCTGCGACCAATTGTTGATATCTGCAAAATCCCATGTATAATACACAATTACATATCTTTTAAAACAGTGACTAATGAATATTTTTAATATATTGCACAATAAGCACACCCTGAATATCAATCGTACGGGCAGGGCCGAAACTACCCTTTTTTTGCACCCAGGGAAAACATGGATTTTGGCGCCTTACCCCCCCCCCCCACACACACACACACACATGTCCTCACGCACAATAAAAGTTATCGACCTCAGGTACCCTATGCAAAGAATAAAAAAAATAATAAAAATCATTTAACAGTTAAAATTAGAATAAGAAATATGTAAACAACTTTCCAATAGGATTAACATTAGCTTGAGCGTTAAGAGCCTACACTAGTCACGCGAAAAAAATGGAACGCTAATACTAAACGTATGGGAATGTTCTTTTTAAATTTTTTCGCTTGCATATCAATAGTTTTAAATGATTTTTTTAGCTTATAAAAGCTGAGGTTGAATTCTAACCGGGTTAGTGTTCACATTTCCGATTTTGGTTGCAGATATTTTTTATAAAATTACTTTCACTTCCAGTACAGGTTTCGAAACTTAAAAGTATAGCAACACTAAAGATGAATCTAAACTATCCTAGGAAAATAAAGTATTGTAAAATATTAAAATGCAAGAGAGAAATTTGAAAAGAACGCTCCAATAAGTTTAACATTAGCTTGCGAGTTTCTTTGTATTTCGTATATATATATACAATTTTGTATGAAACGACAAACAAAATCTTCATTTAGCGCCCCCTTCGCCTTTATTCTGATGCTTGGGGCACATACCCCTTCTCTACCCCCCTAGTTTTGACCCGGGCTATATTCTTAAAAAACCATTAAAAAAGCGGGTTACTATTCTATCGTGCATATATTTCAACCCTTAGTTTTCAGTCATTGACAGTTGCCCGACCTCGCGTCCTTTCAGGCCGGATCTGGATGTAAAAAAAAGCAATTTTAGTAAACGGCATGGGCGGCAGCATTTTTCAGTTGTCACCTAGAAATGTCAAAAGGACGAGAAATGTAATTTGGGAAGGTAAAAGCAGGGACGGCTGCGGCTTTTACTCATGGCGCCCTGGGTGAGAGTTTTTTTTTTTAAATCACGGGCAGTTGTCCAAGCTCGCCTCCTTTCTTTAAGACTGGATCTGGTTGGTTGCAAAAAAAAAAAAAAAAAAAAAAAAAAAAAAAAAAAAAAAAAACAATTGCCCTAAAAGTAATGCAAAAAAAAAAAAATGCACCAAAAGTAATGCAAAAAATAATTGCACCAAAAGGAACAGAGCGGCATTTTTCTACTTCCGCCTGGGTTGGCAAAATGCGTAGAAATGACAAAAAGAAGAGAAAAAATCATTTTGGGGGATAAAGGCATAGGCGGCTTCATTAACCATGGCGCCCTGTGGGAGATTTTTTACTGTACCACTGTAAATGCTATACTCATTTTTTTTCTTTTAAAGGGTTTTACTAAAGCATTTTGCTTTGTGCACCCCTTCCAGGTCTGAAACTAGCTATATTTTCACTCGAGGCAGACATGGATTTTGGCGCCCCTCTACTTCCTCCGCAAAGTAAATTTACAAAAAGAAATTTACGAAAGTTTCTGTTAGCGGACTTATTTTAAAATTTTAAATGTGTAACAGTAAAATACGTAATATTGAAATATATAACCAGCTTTGTCAAATATATTCATTAAAACCTGTAAAAAAAAGAATTGAAAGGAAGCTGAAATAATTCTGCTTTATACAGGTTTCCGTCTTAGCAGATATAACTGTTGGTATTCTTTCTGTCGAAACCATGTAGTTTTTTCATTTAAGACAATATTCCATTATAGACGCATTTCATTTTTCCAGATTTTACTGTTGTTGTAGCATTACAAATAATTACAATTGAGGCAATTTAATATTATAGTGATATGAGTCACATTGTTTTAGGATAAAAACAAAAAAACCAGGATTTACTGTAGGCATAAAACTGAATTCCAGTATTTTAAAATATCTTCCTGTACTATCTACACCAATTTCGTGGAATTATCACTTATACCACTCTTCTTATTTATAGATAGATATGTCAGCATACTTTCCTCAACCTAATGCTAATTTTCAAATTTATGTGTGAATCAAAACAAGAATAACAAAATTATTAAGTTTTTACTTTTTATTTTGTGAAATTTCGACCGCTTGGTTTTTATTGTCCCAGTCAGTCACCTGACCTCGCCTCCTCTAAGGCCAGATATGGTGATATGCATGTAAAAAAGCAATTATAAGAAAAATGATGGGGTTATTTGCTGTCTTGTATATTGTAGGCGAATCTTTTTATCTATCTGACAATTTTAATGCACTTTAGTCAGCTTTTCTTTTTCATTTTTCTGCTAGAAAAAATTTTTTTACACAAATTTCACACGAACATATATATAATGTATAAAACGGCAAACCAAATTTTCATCTGGCGCCACCTTCGCGTGGCGCACAGGGCACAAATTTCACACGAACATATATATAATGTATAAAATGGCAAACCAAATTTTCATCTGGCGCCCCCTTCGCGTGGCGCACAGGGCACAAATTTCACACGAACATATATATAATGTATAAAACGGCAAACCAAATTTTCATCTGGCGCCCCCTTCGCGTGGCGCACAGGGCACAAATTTCACACGAACATATATATAATGTATAAAACGGCAAACCAAATTTTCATCTGGCGCCCCCTTCGCGTGTTGCACAGGGCACATGCCTCCTCTGCCTCCCCCCTTAATTTCAGCCTTCAACTAACGGCCTTGTTTTTATTGTCCCGGGTAACCACCCAACCTCGCCCATAGCAAGACGGGAAAAAAGAAAGTTCAACGCTGCTCAGGGAGAGAGATAAAAAAAATTGAACAGCCTTCATGGAATCTTTTCATCAGAACAGTCAGAGTCAAACAAAATCTTCATTTGGCGCCCCCTTCGCTTTTCGTTCTGGCGTCCGGGCACATGCCCCTCTGCACCCCCCTCCCCCAAGGAAATCGGTTGACGTTTGGCAATTATCGGTGAGGGACAGTTTCACACAGAAGTGATGAGTAGAGACTGACTTTGGAAAATGTTAGTGATTCTCCTGACAGATGAAGTGATTTAAATGATAGAAGATACATGGTACATTTGAATTGGAGAAAGAAAATAGCCCAAGAGAACAGCTCTTTCTTCTAACTCATTTGCAGTCTTCTGTTATACATGAATCTTTTTATATATTTGTAAATTTTAATGCAAATGGTTCTTCAAAAAAAATTCTTTCAAAAAAAATCTGCATTTGGCGCCCCCTACGCTTTCTGTTCTGGCGCCCGGGGTTCAGAAGGTTGGGGGGGCACATGCCCCCCCGTGCCCCCCCGACGCTACGCCTATGATAATGATATATACTAATAAGTAAAAGTAATGGCAAACTTACCGCATTTTCTGTAAATGTTAGAAACGTAGAACTTGACACAACGAAAGCTTTCAAAACAGACACCATTGGGAGACGCTACGCTACGCGCGCTACGCCTACGCTGGCCGTGGAAAGAAATAAGTTGCGCATGCGCAAAAATAGTACGAATCATAATGAGCGTGTTCAGAAGTGCACTTCGCGCCGCGCGCGCGCTCAGAAGTTTATGCCATGGAGTAGGTCTTATCGAAGAAAGGAATTTTAACATAATTCAATTATTTCATTATTTTTATGGTTCAAAAAAGGTAAAACCAACGACTATATTTCTTTATTCTTCCAAAACATGGTTTTCGTAACAGGAATACATGCCTATGTTCACTCAGATAAAATCTAAAATAGTCGGGAAAAACATCACGTGACCTTCTTTATCTACTTTAGCCCATTTGGCATTTAAAATTAGTTAACCAACGGCGCGCAAACTCCGCGCGAGCTGCTCAAAAAAATTGTGTGGTCGATTTGATCACGTGATTGTGCGTTTTCTGCTTATGTGTTATTGGTTGTGCTTTGTTTGGTAGGTTGATTGATACAATTTAAGAATTCAACTGGTGATCTAAAAATTTTAACAATTTTCTTTTTATTTATTTAAAAATGATTTATCAGTTGATTTATAAAATGCTGTTAGTAAACCAAGATTGTGATATCAACATATGAGATTTGTTTGTAATCTACTATACTGGATGGATTTCAATGGAATTTGCACTGTTAGTTAGACAGTTTTTCAGAGAAGGTTTTAATATATATATTTCTTATTTTATGATTGCATATTTCAATACCGTGTGGATAACAGACCAAAATACATCATCAAACATGAGAAATAAATGGCATTCAAAATTCTGTTAGTATAAGCAAAATACTTATTTATACTTTCAGTAGAAAATTTATAAACATTCTGATCATACTTTATTCACTACAAAACTAGACAGCAGACCTATATATTTTATCTCTTTACAAAATATCTGTACAGGTATTTTTAGTTAAAATAATCTACAACTATTACATTTTATTTTTATAATGTTCAAAGTAAAATATGATTTCCAGCCTAGTCTCGATAAAAATTCACTCGTAAAGTACTCAAAAAAAAAAAAAAAAAAAAAAAAAAAATCAAGGAATTATCCTACGTGCGATATATATTATTTTTTCATTTGGATTTGCTTAATGTTTATATCATTATACATATACATACTTAGAAACGAAACTTTGAATATTTAAAAGGTGTTCAGATGTAAAACTTTCATCTCGAAATACCTCATTTTCTCACATTTAAATAAGTATTTTATTATTATAATAAAAATACACGTGCCTCTGTATAATAAAAATAAAAAATATATCTTCATCAAAAATATCTTATTCATTATGAAAACTATAAAACAACCAATAAACAAAACAAAAATAAACTTTTTTACCAAAAATAAAACCGACTTCAAAAACTACTACAAAGTAAAAAATAATTTTTTTACATAATAGTTAATAAGAAATTAAATTAAGAGCATTGTATTTACCATGCCCATTATTATATTTATGTACATTAATTTGATTTTTTTGGAGTCGGTGCCAGCCAAACGAAGTTAAGTATAATTATCCAACAGACACACATTCAAATATCTACGAGTTTTTTTTTTTACGATTTGTTATTTAGTTAAAAAATTTGAATTTTACCATTTTTGAAACATTTCATCTGATTTTATAAAGGTGTATTTTCAAGTGAGATTAGTTGTAATTATGTGGTGCTAAATTAAGGGTTATTGTAAAATTAATGCGTTTATACAGGCTATTATGTAAAAAAAATCGTAGCCAAACACAGATTTTTAAATGCAGGATGGTGTCAGAGTTGATTGAGAATGGATTTTTTTTCCTAAACGGTTTTATTGAATCTTGTTACGATTTGTATTGGATAAACAATTTTAATTTTAAACTTGGCTTGGCTGGCACCGACTCCAAAAAATCAAATTAATGTACATAAATATAATAATGCGCAGGGTAAATACAATGCTCTTAATTTAATTTCTTATTAACTATTATGTAAAAAAATTATTTTTTACTTTGTAGTAGTTTTTGAAGTCGGTTTTATTTTTGGTAAAAAAGTTTATTTTACACTTTTTAGTTTTTTTTTTTTTTTTTTTTTTTTTTGTTACAATTTTTGCATGATTCTTTTGGAGGAAATTACGGACTTTTAAAGATGTTATTTTGATAAGTAAATACTTTTGTCCAGATTTGTGTGTACATTAATAACACAGGTTTTTTGTGAAAATTCTTTATATATATATATATATATATATATATATTACATTTATTCTTCTTCAGATTTAATAGCTTTATTTTTTAATTAAATATTTTTGTTTCTCTATTTGGACATGGGTAGGAGGGCAAGAGATGCTGATCGCATGAAAAAATATCGAACTTTGGAAACTGACAATAAATGTTCTTCGGCTTACTAAAAATGCTCTATGAAATAGAGAAGAGAGACACAATGACTTATTTTTCATACTTTCTAACAGATGACCAGGCCCTTATCTTCCGGGTTGCCCTAGATGAACAGGTTTGATACCTGCCATCGGCGTAGGAGACCACCTAATCGCCACGTAGCGGCAATAAACCTGATGAACGCCTAGATCGTTTTACAATCGGCAGTGCCTATTTCTTAATTATGAACTTTTTTATGCCAGTTACTTAACATTTATATCTTGTTGTTTAGCACCTGCGCATTGCTACTCATGTTGATCTCGTCATTTAGAAGCTTAATCAGATGACGAGACCTTCCTCTGGCAAGGCACCTCAGAGGTATAATTCATAGGTAAAATCGAGGTCTTCGCACCTATCGACGGAGTTTACATCTACCAGGAGCCATTAGGGTACATGACAACCGAATAACTTATCAAAAAATGATGGTGAAAAGACTACAGGGGGAAATTCTTAAATGGCGTTCCCTCAAATGGCTGGTCATTGATGAAATTTCTATGGTGTGAAAAGAGAATTTATATATAATTCATTTGAGGTTTCAAGAATTTAAAAACAAATTATTTTTTGGTGGCATTAATGTTTTTTTATATGCAAGTGCCAATATGTAATGTATAATGTATACGTAATGCCAATGTGCTTAAATGTATGCTAAGCATTTTAGTATGGTACTTTTATTCATAATTTAAATTATTTGCTTAATCTTTCGCCAAATCTAAAGATTCTGGTAGAGAAATTGAGAACTCATTGCATCATGACGGCATTTTGTTTATTTTTGTTCGTAATCTTTCTTGACAAAATCAGCTTAACTCACTTAGGCATTTATGCTTCTTATTGCATCATCATTTGCAATACGTTGGGCAGTGGAGATTTTAAAACTATTAAGTAATCTACCGTTATTGCGTCCACTGCCAATTGTTGTTTCTGAGCTAATATGATTTGGTGCATTGAAGCGTTTTGCGAATTAAATATTTTATGATACCCACATTTACATTAAACCAATTGCTGCTGATATTTTTTTTTTGTTCCACGCTAGCCTTAACTGTGGGCTCGATTACGGAAGATTAGAAATTCATCGTCATGCTCATTTAATAGTCTTGATTAAAGTGTCATTGGCTTGCATAGTAACTGACGTATTTTAGTGAGTATAGTACTGCAAAACATATAGAACTTTCGGAAGCAACTCATGATATTCGCAATTTCTTTAAACCATGTTTTCTGTTAGTATCGCACACTTTTTGCTTTTATCGGGCAATCTGATTCAAATTTACTTGCTCTCATTTCTTGATACAATTCAAATGTTTTCATGACTGCGTAACTCACTGACTTGCTTTCGCCATTATGCTTATGCCTACTGATGTTTAAGTTCTGTGCCATGTAAACACACCGCACCATAACAATGCCATCTGTAATACTAATTAGAGTAACTCCTTTTATTTCTTTCTATGTTGTTTATCTTGTACTTTAAAAGCATAGGGATCTTGGCTCAACTTCTGTTTGCATATAAAAGTAGGCAAATGGTTGTTTACAATAAATAAATTTATAAATATTGAAAAACTTGCTTGTGTATATGAGATAGTGGTACTACTCAGTTATCCCGTCGACCAAAAATCTATCGCCAAACTATAAGATTAAATGCCAATAATGGTTGATCGTAAATGTCACATTCACTTGACTTTAAGCAAGATACATGTGTTTACGTCATCAAGTGATTTTTATTTTCGACGTTTTATTTGTATTTTTATTAATGCTATACTAATTTATTTGTTCTTTCGTTATTTAAAATAAAAATTATGTCAATTTGTGTAATTTGGCGAGTGGTTTGGCGATTTATATAATCTGGCGAATTTGGTCGACGGTATAACTAAGTAGTACCGAGACAGTTAATAGGTTGTCAGAAAATATGCGTGAAATTTTCATTTTCTCTCCAAGACCCCTATACAGGAAAGTTATCATTAATGTTATCTAGTGGAAATACACTGCTCAAAACAATTAAAGGATATTGCAGTTTTAGGTGGATTTTGTATCTGGTAAACTGTTTAGCTAATTGATACATGGTCGACAGACATAGTAGGTTATATGAGAATAAATTACACATGTTTGGCAGAAAAAAATGCATTTTATTGCGCATTTGTGTACTAAAGGAAAAAAACACAATTTGTGCATATGAGAAAAAAAGAATAAGAAAAGGTGTTTTCTTCAAAGAAAATCATTTTCAGTAGGGGGTTTGGTTTCCACGGGCGGCTAGCAACGTTGAACACCTTTGAGGCATGGACTCAATGAGGCTATTAATGACGAGTTGGGGTATTCTGCCCCACTCTTCCAGAAGAGCTCTTTCCAGTTCTTGGAGAGTTTGTGGGGGTTGTTGGCGGCCAGAAACTCGTCTTCCTAGAGCGTCCCAAACGTGCTCGATTGGATTCATGTCTGGAGAACACGCTGTCCATTCCATTCGAACGATTCCTTCCTCGAAAAGGAAATCCTCCACCAGGTTTGCACGATGTGGCCTGCAGTTATCGTCCATTAAAATGAAGTTATCTCCGATTGCTGCAGCGTAAGGGACTACAATAGGTCTGAGGATCTTATCCCTATATCGGCGACGAGTCAGAGCTCCATCTCGAATGATGTAGAGGTCAGTGCGCCCGTCAATGGAGATGCCACCATACACCAACACTCCTCCACCGCAAATCTGACACTTTCGTGCACGAACGCAGGATTATTCCTACTGCCACGGTCCCTCCAGATGAAAATACGCCTATTATCCGGATGCACAGAAAAACGGGACTCGTCAGAAAACAGAATATTGCTCCATTCATTTCTCCTCCAATTGACATGCTCGGTTGCCCACTCCCTGCGGTCGCGACGATACCTTGATGTTAATCTAACACATACCATCGGTCGGCGAGCATACAGACCTACAGCATGGAGCCGGTTTCGGACAGTCTGAGTTGAAATCGTGGTGCCTGTAGCCGAGCGAAGGTGTTGTTGGAGAAGAGTAGCGTTCATGGTTCGGTGTCTCCGAGCTGTTAACGCTAAATACCGATCTTCATTGGGCGTTGTTGCCCGTCTACGACCTTGCCCTGGTCTTCGGCCTGCACATCCACTCTTCAAAAAACGGTTCCAGATCCTGGAAATGACACTTTGTGACACTCCAATGGCTTGCGCTACTTCGGCTTGAGTTTGGCCCCCTTCTAACCTACCAACAATTCTCAAAGCTTCTGAATCTGTCAAATGACTTCGCTGAGACATCGTACTCATCGAAACAAAGCAATCACTGAATGCCGATCATCCTTGTCTTCATCTCTTTTATCCAGTTGAAAGTCAAATTTCATTCGCTGCCGCTGAAGCGACGTTTTTGACGTCGAACTCAAAATTTGCATACTCCACAGTTTGAAAACCAGAAAAATTTGCATTTGTGATTCTTTTCTTCTATTTTCGGCAAAAAAAATTTCGTTTATATCTTTATTTTATATAAAACTTCAAATATCCTTTAATTGTTTTGAGCAGTGTATTAAAGGCAATCAAAAAGCATTCATACATATAACTGTTTAATATAATATAATATAGGTATGTATATATTATTATGTTACTCCTTAGTTATCCCGTCGATCAATTTCGCCAAATTATATAAATGGCCAAACCACTCGCCAAATTATACAAATTGACATAATTTTTATTTTAAATAACGAAAGAACAAATAAATTAGTAACACATTAATAAAAATACAAATAAAACGTCGAATTAATGGTTTTATTGGCAATTATTGGCATTTAATCTTACAATTAATTAATTAATGGCAAACCATTATTGGCATTTAATCTTACAATATGGCGACAGTAATTTGGTCGACGGGATAACTAAGAAGTACCAATATTGTATATATATATATATATTATGTGCCGCCAGTCTGATGTTATGTGTTTAATTAAACTAAACTATTGTATACTAAATTATTGTTTTGTATTAAGTTAGTTTGCCTCTGTATTATTTAGCATTTGAAATAATGGTGTATATTTAATTAATGTATATTAAATTACTATTTTGAATGCGATTGCCAATTGAGAATTTTAAATATGACTGTCGATTAGAAAATGCGAAGAAACAGATTGGGGAAGATCCATTACTGAATTTGAATGGGAATATCCCCAAATTAGTCAGTTACAGCCAAGTTGGCTTCATTTATGGCGACTTATTTTGGTCGCCAAATTTGGCGATAATTAACATAACTGCGCCATGTTTTGCGACAACTTGGCGCTAACGTATATGAATACATAGTTTTATGCTTATGATTGAGAAAACGGTTACAACAATGAAAGATAATTTGGGGGAAATCCTTCATTTTATTGGTTTTTGTTGAATTACTAAAAAACTACTCAACCAATTTCGATGAAACGGAAGTGGTACCAATTCGAGAGTATCCTCTTTCAATTAAAATAAAAATCACATATATCGGACAAAAAGTTCCAGAGCAATCGGTGAACATACATAAAAAAAAAAAAACATACATACGCGTCGAATTGATAACCTCCTCCTTTTTGAAGTCGGTAAAAAGTTGTAACACAATGTGGGCTCGGAAGGATTCGAACCCAGAATCCCTGGTCTCGAGTTCACTGCCTTATCCATTCGGCAATCTGGCACACGATGCATTTGTATCAAAATATCTTTATAATTAGCACCTTAATTAATCAAATCCATGATCTGTTCCTGAACACACTACGTGCCTACCTGTACACTACCTGAACACACTACATCCATGATATGGACCCACTCCATGTTCCTGACTCCTGAGCTCGCGCGCGTGCTTCTTGAACACACTCAATGATTTCCGAACATGGGTTGGCTACACGATTATCACGAAAACCTTTGCAGGATAGTTAGAAAGTAAAGCAAAAACGACCCTTTTGCCTTACATGCTATAAAACCTTACATGCTATCTGGGTAATAATCTTAATGGACTCTTAAAATTTTGACGACATATGGATTCTTGCTTCATCATGCATAATGTAAAATCGCCACTCTTATATAGAGGTACTTTAAAAGAAACCAGTGAGCAGTGTGTGTGCTGGACGGTTGCATTGCGTGAATGCGTCCAATATTTTGTATTTGATGTTTGGCATCATGTGTTGCACTGTAAATTTCTGTTGCTATTTGTCGTGTATCCCTCGGTTAACAAAAATTTATTGAATTGGTACTAATCTTATTTAATCTTAAATATAAGTTACATGTTATATTTCATAATTTTAAATTATTATTTATTTCATCTTAGGTAAAGATTCATCTTGATATTTCGTCAGGATGGTGCAGCGTTTAACTTACAGACGGCGTTTGTGCTACAACACTCAATCCAATAGACGAAAAATGTAAGTCCTAGTGTTTTTTTTAGTTGATACTTATTACTAGTGATAATAATTTTTATTATATTACTCGTCGACCCATTTTCTGTAATTTTATCAGATTATGCCCCTATTTTTTCATTTATTTTATTTATTTATTTTAAAGAAACGTCTTTGCATTCCTTTTTTCTCTTATGCCAATTTTATATACGTAATGACGTATTGTTAACTAATCTGCGGGTTTGTTTGTATGTGAACATACGGTACTTTTCTGTTAGCCGGGCGCCAGTGTTTTATATACATACATATATTGTATGTATACATACATATATATGTATAAATGCATATATATGTGTATATATATACTAGGGTACAGATGTAATATTCGCCCCATATTGGCGCGATTTTTTTCTGCCGCCAATATCATATAGGCAACACGTACTTAACTTGCGCCAAAGTGTCGTTATTTTGCTTGATGTGGTAACCCGGATTATGTTGTTTATGCTGTTGTTTTCGCCAAATTGGCAACCGAAAAAAATCGCGCCAATATGGGGCGAATATGACATCTGTTCCAATATAAAACACCTTGAATTGTTTCAGAATTTAAAAAAAAAATATTTAGAGGTCTCCCAAGGTCATTGAACTTGCATAAAAATGGCCAAAATAATGTGAAATGTAGCATTTTTTTATTAGCTACATTAAAAACCATTAATGTTCAAATGACATTTTTTTTATTTATTAAAGCTTCTTATATATTGTTTCAAACAAATTTTGTATAAATTATGTCATCTGTTCCAATATAAAATATGAATATGACATCTGTTCCAATATAAAACACCTTGAATTGTTTCAGAATTTAAAAAAAAAATATTTAGAGGTCTCCCAAGGTCATTGAACTTGCATAAAAATGGCCAAAATAATGTGAATGTAGCATTTTTTTATTAGCTACATTAAAAACCATTAATGTTCAAATGACATTTTTTTTATTTATTAAAGCTTCTTATATATTGTTTCAAACAAATTTTGTATAAATTATGTCTTTGCTCTGGTAGGAAGAGATATAATATATAACTGAAATCAAGAAGAATGTGATTTTGAAGATATTTCTACCTTTTGTATAATTATGCACAAAAAGTGAACTTAGGTAAACAATTATCATACAATTGGTAAATAAAACCACCGAAGAAGAATGTTTTAAAGTTATCGCATACTTATTTACACATTTTTTTACACATACACGCACATTTTTTATCGACTACGTTTCAAAACGATTTTGGCGATTGCTCTTTATAAAATTTCTTTCTGTGCATCCCTATCTCCAAGACTTGTAAAAAAAAAAAAACACTGTTCGTGCTCTTCATTCTTTGTTGAACAACTAAAGTCATGTATGAATACAACAGTTTGTTCAGCAACATCATTTACACAAGAACACAAGGCAAGTTTTCAGCAAATATTGCAGCTTTTTTATAGATGGCGTTTTGGACCAATCTTTGACTGGTACACTGAGAAAACAATCCTCAATTTTAGACATTTCAAAGACACTATTAGAAATATATAAATCATCCAATTTGGGAGAAAGTATTTCTAATAGATGTGAATTAGAACCCCTTTCTTTTTCAGTATTCAAAACGGCTTAGATGTGTTATTATCCCTCCATCCGCCATCTTGATTTTTTTCTTGGGTGAAAACTCCTTTTCCGCCAAGTAGTAAATGTCGCCAATGGTTAAATATTGTTGATAGATTAATATAATATTAAAAAAACTAGAATATAATAATTATAACTTAATTAAAAAACAGTTTTTAATTCACGCCCAAAAAAAATCAAAGATGGTGGATGGAGGGATAATAACACATCTGTTTCTTCAAAACTATCTTTGATTTTTGCTTACCAGAAAGAAGATCTGAAAACAAGCTAAGTGTTGCAGTTCTCCACTCACATACTTATATTTTTTCAACCTTTAAATCAGGGAAACATCATTTGGAGGGGCATCAATAGCAGATCAGCAAGTAAACCAAGACTGCAAATATACACACACAACAAACCGTTTAAAATATTGTATACCTTAAAACTCTTGAGCAGTTAATACCATTGTGCTTTCATTCCCATTAAATAACTTCGTTTTCAAGGAATAAATTGCTTTCCAAGGATTAAATTGCCATCCAGCGTGCCCGGTGAAGAGCACCTGGTTTTTGAATTCTAAATTGAATGTCTAATCCAGCCATTAATGATGCAAGATTTAAAATTTCTTTGTAATCATCCCAAAGCAGTTTTGTAGCTGTTTTTACCTGATCAGAAGTAAAAGGTTTAAACTGTTTGATGCTGTTATGATGGGTACTGATTACTTTTTTGGTTCATGGTGGTTGAGCTTAGACCAGTGTTCTCGAAATCTCTTAAATAAAAAGATTTCAGACCCAGTAGACTGTCCAAAACACACATTAAATGCATCAGAAAGAAGAACCTCAAATATGTGATGCCTACATGCTATCCACAAAAGGTTTCTGCCTATTTTTTGTTCAATAATTGTACATGCTCCTTTGAATCTTCCACTATTTGTATGGGTTGTATCGAAACTAGAGATGGGAATGCTCGGAAAAAACCCAGAAAAGTTGTGAAAAAACCCGTTTTTTTTTTCAGTTTTTTTCCAAAGGGCTATTTTTTAATTTTTTCAAATTGGAAAAATTGAAACTTCATTTATAAAATAATGTAGTCAAAATTTTATAATTGCTACATTCTGATACTTTTATTTATATTTTTTTCATGTTTAGTGTCCCTCATGAAAACCTTAACATGGAAAATCTTATCTGTAAGCAGGAATTCTCTTTAGAAAGAACTTGTCTCTTAAAGGATCCTTCAGTTTTTTCTCCTTAAAACATATGACCTTTAACAAAATTCTTTCACTTAAAAATAGACATTTCAGAATTTTTTTAGAATCTCCAAATTAAATCCTTCACAAACGTAATGATTTTAGAATTAAAAAAAAACTTGTTGTATAATAGCTGCAATAAACAATGAATCTATTATCTAACTGTTTATATGTACAAA
The DNA here is from genome assembly GCA_963932465.1 of Maratus speciosus. Taxonomy (NCBI): domain Eukaryota; kingdom Metazoa; phylum Arthropoda; class Arachnida; order Araneae; family Salticidae; genus Maratus; species Maratus speciosus. Next base: position 226,608,091 of record OZ010791.1, on the reverse strand, counting down.
GGACAATAATGTCTAGATAAGAACTTAAATATGTAATTTCTAATTTACAAAATTTCAATTACATTTTTTACATTTCATTAATATTTTTTACAAGTTCATAATTTTTTATAAAAGTTCACAATTTCGCAAAAACATGATTGTGTGAAGAAAAATCTAAGCAAATCCTTGGTAAGATAATTAAATGGAACATCTGGTTAAAAATGGAAATTCATGTGCTAAAGTATTTCAATATTATACCAATAAATGAAAATGGTAAGATGGAAAATTTAATGTAACATGCATTTATTTTTATTTGCATGGCTGTGATTTTTCACTATTGTTAGAAAAATTTCTTTTCATAATAACATGCAGTTGAAATTATGTATCTCTTTTTTTTTCTTTTCTTAAAATATAAATTATTAGAGTTGTCTAAATGTATTTTCAAAAAACAAATCCATACAAACTTTGCAAAGAAAATGCAAGCAAATCTCTGTGAAAAATCTATTTGAAAACAATTTTTAATCATATGGAAAAATCCACCCGTTTTATTAAAAAAAAGTTTCATTAAAAAAAATATATATACCACTTTCAATATTAAGGATCTAAATCTTACTAAAACACAGTTTGGGTTAAGTCTGGGAAAGCTGTACCAAAACTACATATAGAGGAAATGAAAATTATAACTGTAAAAGGGGGGGGGGGTAATATTGTAAAATAATACCAATTTTTAAACAACGGAAGATTTGAAAAGGAAATAGTATTTATAATAATACCAGAACTACTATAATTTGTTTCTTTTAAACTGGCATCCTTTATGAGTATTATGTAGATGGGATGTACAATACAGTTTAAAACTACAATGATAAAGGTTGAAACTAAAGATTTTTTTGTTTGTTTTTTAAATTAGCTCTAATGATATAATTAAACAAGTGCTACTGAAAAATCATTTCAACAGACACATGATATATTATACAAACGCTGGTGTTAAATTAAGCAAGAAAAGCTACTCTCAGAATTCTGAGACTGAAATAATAAACTTTTAAAAGCTGGCTTTCTCTCTCTCTCTTTTTTTAATAACATTCACATATAAAGGAAAAATAATTTTTTTTTAGTATGCAAAAATATTGAAAAAGTTTATTATTGCATACTCTTTAAGAAAATATAACTTATTTTTGAGAAGCATTTATAGAAAATCAATTTTTCCAGAAAAAAACTGGAAAAAAGCCGTTTTTTTTCCATCACTTCAACTTTTCTGGAAAATTTACGTCTAATCGAAACATATGCCAGTTATTTGAGGTTCACATTTCTACGATTTTAACAACTCAAAAACAGCATCAGCTGTTTCTTTGCCAATTCCAGACAATAACTTAGAAACTCCAAGAAGCTTAGTATGTTTATCTTGCAAAGAAAAAACTAGTACTGCTAAATGATCAATATTTCCTATGCTTTTTGATGACAAATTGGCTAACAGTTTTCCACCTCAATGAACAACTGACTTTGATGCTTTAAACTGCGTTTTTAGTTGTTGAACGGTTTATTGGCGAAGATATTGGCGCTCCCGATGAACACTATTTTTTTTTAAAGCACTATGGATTTTTACAAGCGAGGAAGAGCGACCTTCTTTGTTTGTTACAGATGCTATTATCATGCTAGTCTTAGTTCAATCTAAAACTCTTGGAGTAATAATGGATCTGTGACTGCAGACCTTAGATTTATTTCCTTTGGTCTTTGTATTATCTAAATGTATTTTTACTACAACTTCTTCCAAAGAGATTTCTTCAGAAGATTTATTAGCTTCATCGATATCCAAAACCGAAGACTGATAAATAAATCAATGAAACTTTTCTTTAACACCTGCTGGAGCTGCCATCTATTATTATTAGAAATATTGTAGTTCATGATATTAATTTAATGGAATCCAGTAGATTAATAAATATTGAAGAGCATTAGAAGAGTAATGATCAGAAAAATGAAATAGGGTAATCTTATAAATTTTGAAAAAAAATTTTTAATAAAAATATAACATGAAATGAAATCATTGTTAAACATGATAAAGTGTTTCTTAAAGAATTTTGGGATAAGAAATTTGTAGAAGAGTTGTAGAATTTTGGGAACAACTTGCAAATACGCCCGGAGTCCGCCATCTTGTTTCTTTGTTGGTCATTTATAACCACTTTATGCTTAATTTAACAACATGAACAACAGACATAAACAACAACAAAAATAAATAAATAAATCCAAATAAAGAAATTTAAAATCGGCGATGATCAAAAAAGAAACAAGATGGCGGACTCCGGCGTATTCGCAAATAGTTCCGAATTTTGCAATCCTGCATATTTATTAGAAATTAAAATTTTCCATAAATTCCTTATTTTCTGTTAGCTTGGAAGACCCCTAAATCTTTGTGAAGTGACTTGAATTTTTTCGTAATATCATATTATGACAGAAAGAACATTTTTAAAAGGTGAGACTTGGCATTTTCAAACTTTTTAATTTTTTGGCCTCTCCTGGGACACCCTAATAAATATATATATATATATATATATATATATATATATATATATATATATATATATATATATATATATATATGTATGTGTATATATATACACATACATGTATGTATATATATAAATACTTATATGTATATTTATGTTTATGTATATAAAACACTGGCGCCCGGCTAACCGAAAAGTACCGAACATACTAGTATATATTTTATATTTAATAGAAATAATATGAATAACGGTATTATAGCAGTTTGATAATTTTGTGGGTTGCGATGTGCAATTTTGTTTGACCCTACCTAATAATGCCAACAAACACCAATTAACTTGTTTTCATTTTCCTAAAAGAGTTTTTACAAATAATTTTAAATTTATCTTTTTCAAAAGTTAATATGAGAAAGAAACGTTTTTTTTAAAGAATTCTCTAATACTATTTATTGAAGAAATGGGAAAACACTTCATATTTTTTTGTAAGTTTTGCTAATTGTTTTCATACTTTTTATTCATACACAATCTTCTGAATACTGAAGTAAATATTTATCTTTTCGTCAGCATAAAAGGGTTTTCTGGTATTTTGCTAAGTTTGACCAAATCTTATAAGCAGTTTTGATTTATTTTTAAACATTAAATCTTATTTGCAAATTTGATGTTTTAAAAAAACAAAAGGAACAGATGTGTTACTATCCCGGGGTCCGCCATCTTGGATTTTTTTTCTTGGCTTGAATTAAAAATTATTTTTTCATTAATAGTTATAATTATTATATTCCAGTTTTTTTAATGTTATATTAACCTATCAACAGTATTTAACCATTGGCGACATTACTACTTGGCGAAAAAGGAGTTTTCATGCATGAAAAAAATCCAAGATGGCTGACCCCGGGATAATAACACATCTAAGCCCTAATATTTAACCATTGGCGACATTATGACTTGGCGAAAAAGGAGTTTTCATGCAAGAAAAAAAATCAAAGATCACGGACCACGGGATAATAACACATCTAAGCCTACATGAGTTCAAAAGTAAAAATAGGTATGAGGGTGAGTTTCAAAACTTGCCTTATCCAGAAAATCAAATTCTGGGAAATCGCGAAAAACTTCTGATTACGTCCATTGGTTTGCATTATAAACCAAGATTTTATAATGCCAGTAATGCACGATAAAACTAGTTTTTTTTTTGCCTATTATAGTGTTTTTTCGATGCAGGTTCACCAAAAAAAATAGATTGATAGAGGAAACTAGATTTTTTAAAATGTTGGATAAGGCAAGTTTTAAAACTCACGTCCTCGTATATATATTCAATCTCTAGCAAAGAAGCTCTTTCTGTGTAAACACAGAAAGAGCATTCTTTTTTATAGTTGTTGAGCAGATGTCATATTTTCATTCTTCTATAGCTTCAATTTGCTGTACATATTGCATTGGTAGAATGAGAAAATAACATGCTGGCAATTTGTTCTTTTACTTTCAGAAATTTAATATATTTGCTATGTTTATTTTATATAACAGAATGAATTATTTGATTGGTTGTAAAAAAAATTCTGACATTGCAAATTGTATTTGATTTAAATATTCTTAAATTGAGTGGTTTTATGCCAGATAAAAACGTTGTTTACAAACTTATTGTACTTCATTTGTTATAAGTGTAATGAATAGTCTAAGCTTAGAAACAATTATTTAAAGCTTTTTTTTTCCTTTGTTTATTCATAAGGCAAAGTACCTATAGAAAATTTTCAAATTATGTTCGTCTTAGATTTTAATACTTTTAAATTTTTTTCTAAATAATTCTTTTAAATTTTTTTTATTTTTTTTCTAAATTTTAAATATTTAGAAAATTTGATTTTAATCAAAGATTTTTTAAAAAATCAATTGATTAAAATCACAATTTAATCACTTATTTAAATCACCTGATTAAAATTGTTAACTCCCTAAACATAACTAATATTAATGTATCTTTTCAGATCTAAAACACCTGGTGGCAGGTTGGTATATTTATACCCTGGTAAACCTGGCAAAGTTCCAAGGTGTGGTGATTGCCATTTGCGTCTCCGTGGTGTAAGTTTTGTCACAAATTTCTTTTAACATTGGACAAATATTAATGTTATTGTAAGATAATTACAAGTTTAAATTAATCTCTTTTAAATGAGTTAAATCTAAAGCACATAGTATTTAAATATGAAGTTTTGAACACTTGTTTTTTTCAAAATTACTGTATAACTCTATGTATATTCTATCCTATAAAAATTGTAGTGATTTATAATTGAATAACTGCTCAAGTCCATTTTTTAAGTGTTTTTTTGTTGCAAATGTGTCCTGAAAGGTAGGACCACATGTGTAGGCAAAATTACATAGGTTTATCTGTTGCCACTTAAAATTGTTTATGGCAAAAACATTAGTGAATGAAAATATCAAGATATATCCAAATGGACCAATAACAGATTAAAAAGAAAATGAATTGTAGTCAAACACGCAGGCGAATAGCTAAGGAAAGCTCTTAAATACCATTATTCTTGGGGCAGTTAGTTATCTTTTTATTATTCAGTGGCAAAATTATGAGATCTAATAACGCAAATGTTGCTGTCTGGAAATACTAGTATTCAACATCTGTAATATTTTGGCACCTTTGCATTTAACGTAAATTCTTAACCATTAATTATTCGAGCTGGTATATCTACACTAGTAGATGCTCATTTGAAAAAAAAAATATTGTCACCTATGTCTATTTGTATAAATTCACTTATGAAACCTTAATATACTTTGGAAGAAATATTGTGTACAAAATGTACCTCATGGGAAACTTCTGTGTGAATTTGTGTGATTATTTAGAGGGAGCAGCTTATATATTCGGCCGCAATTTGCCAACTTGGGATTTTTTTTTTTTGTGTGAAAAACCCATTTTTGCCAAGTAAATGTTACCAAGTGGTTATTTATAGCCACTTTAGGCTTAAATATGAATTTTCTAAAAAGTAGATTTTAAACAAGAAAAATCATGCGTGAAGCATCATAGATTATGACACTTTCCAACATTTCCTGAATACTTTAACAAAACTTTGTTATTTAGGTAAATAAGATAACTAAGTAAACATTTTATAAAACATTTGAAAAACTGATTTCAGTAGTTACCGTCTATAGCCAAATATATATTCCAATTCTTTTGAACAGCCCTGTATTTGATCTGTAGGTTGATATGTATTAGGGATGCACCGAATATTCGGTATTTGGCCATGTTACCGAATATTCGGTTTGGCCAAATAGCAAATTATTTGGTATGCCGAATATACGGCTTGGCCGAATAGCAAACTATTTGGTATGCCGAATATCAAAATATTCGGCTGAGCCGAATACTTAAAAAAAACTTTTAAAACATATTTTTAAAAACCTTATACACCTTAGGGTGGTCCTTAAAAAATTAATTTTAAAAATTTCTATGGGGCACCCTCCTATTTTGTTCTATGTATAAAATAAAGACTTCCACAAAAATTTCAAACTTTTAAAACATTTTTTAAGGGTCGCTACCAAGGTTTGAATATTTAAAAAAAAATTAAAAATTGACATATTTTGCAATCTGATAATAAATTAATACAAATCCATAGTCATTGCCAATTTGAGTCATGGTATGATATTAGACTGTAAAGAATGTCATTTGTTTCAAGTTTCAACATATTTACACAGTCTATTTTCAAGACACAGACAGGAGTATTTCATGTCGACACTCCATTTCACCTCAACTTGGTAGCATTGCGAAAGGTAGAGAATCTGACATTCTGCCTTCAAAAATAGTTCTCCGTTATTTTTTAATCTTAAATAGCTAAAATGCGTAGGAATTTATAAGATAATGTTTATAAATTATAGGATTTGATTTTTTTTATATTCGTAAAATGTCGTACTAAATGGCCATATTCGTATCAAAAGCAGAGCACAAAACTTAAAAAAAGAGTTTTCGGCAAGCGTTCCTTTGACTGTTCACTGGGATTGCAAAATTTTAGAAGACCTGAAATTGTAGGCAGATTACCCATTATTGTTTCAGGTAAAGGTACTTACCATTTAACTAGATGCTCCAAAACTTCAATCAGGAACAGATGAGGCAATAGCTTCTGCTGTTAACGAAACATTGGAGTTGTGGGGATTACAAGCAAGTAAAATGTATGACTTTTGATATAACCTTTGTTAATACCCAATTATCAGGAGACGCTTGTGCTCTTCTGGATCAGAATATGAACAAAGAAATGATTTGGCTTGCCATCATCACATCCTTGAAATTATGCTTGAGGAAGTTGTTAAGTCTCTCTGAGTTTCAAGCGGAACAGACATACTGTTATTAAAACAATTTAAAATTTCTTGGATGTCTATCGATTACGGCATATTTCAGACTCCCATAACTGACAATTTAATCAATGAAAAAAATAACACATAATGCGTGAGAAATTACAGAATTTGCTCAAAATCATTTTAATGATTTTAAAACCAAGGGACGATTACAAGGAACTGATAGAGCTTGCCATCATTTTCTTAGGAAGAGTACCCGAAAGAGGCGTTTACATTAGAGCTCCAGGTGGATATTATCGGGTTCCATGGATGGTGAAGGCCATATACTCGCTCAAGATTTATTTATTTAGAAATCAGTTTAAACTCTCTAAGCAGGAAGAATCTGCAGTTCATCAAGTTTGCTCGTTTGTGGTGAAAATCTACATTCAAAGCTGTTTCCCAAAAGTAACTTATTCATTATAGAAAAAATATTTTAAACAAAATTGAATTTTAAAATACATGTAATATGAAGGGGCATTGTATTTTAGAAACAAACAGGGGAAGAAAATTTAAATATTTTTATAAGCATTTTTATGAAAATGCAGGAAGTATAGGTCAATTGGGGAATTTCATTAGCAGCCACTGGCCGGTAGGACTAACTTTTAAAGTGGCCACTTTCTTTAAACTAGCGGCCACTTTTTTATTTCAAAATGCTACTGTAACATTTCTATAAGTATAAATCTAAAACTGAGTAGCCCAAATAAACATGTTAATATAAATATACTGGAACCAAAAAAAGTAGAATCCTTGATGAAATCAAGAAAATGTTATCTCCTTGTAAAAAAGTGGCCTCTGATAGACAATTTTTCACTAGCCACTTTTTTTCATCTACTGGCCCGGTGGCTAGTGCTAATTTTGACCTTTAGCAGGAAGGTCCTCAAGATGCTCGGAGGGTTAAAAAAATTATGCCTTCAAAATGTCATTTGAACAAAAAATTAATAAAACAACAAAAACACAGCTTAAAAACATATAAATATTAAAAAATTATGCAGCCAGCATAAAAATCACATAAAAACATTCAAAAACTCTACATTCCCAAAACAAATACCTAAAAATCCCATTAAAGCAGTCTCTTATCCTGCATTCACAAAGCAAATACATAAAAACCACACACACATTAAAGCAATCTCTAACCCTACATTCACAAACTAAATACAAAGAGAATCTCTGTTCCAATATTAAAAAATCCAAAAACATCTCTGTCCTTAAATTAAAAAATCATATACAAAAATATAAACAAAAAATGTAAATCTGAAAAATAGAACCTGGTAAAAAAAAGTGTAATCAAAAATTCTCGTTCAAAATAGTGTTCGGACAGCAGCAAGGTGCAGTGTGAGAAAATCTAGGGCTGCTGGAACAGCAAAATAGTCGGGGTTGCAAAATCTCCAATCATTGCCAGCGAAATCGCAAAAAAATGGCAGCCAAAACACGGAAAACAGCTGATGGTGAATACGCAAGCTAAGCCATTTAGGGTTTCAGATCAAAACAAATACAGTCAACTCTGTGAAATCCGCACACTTACGGACCGAGGGTTTTGTGGATTATACATTTTTGCAGATTATACATCATCTCTTTGTTTACATTTTATTGTTTAAAGCCGACTATAAATTAAAAACAACTGTAGAAAAATTACAGTTACAACGGAAAAGAAAAACTAATGCAACATTGGTTTAATAAAGAAAATTTTAATTAAAATATATACAATACAGTAGTAGTTTGTTTTGGTTTGTTGTCAATAATTTTTTTCTGTTTATGACCACTCATTACTTCTTGCTCTAAGATAAAATTTTGTTACTGAAGGAAATTTAAATATTTATCCAATTTATATTTATTGATTGGAAAATTGATAACTGGAAAAAATATATACCAAATTTAGCTTTATGAGTTTAACTGTTAATGACAATTTTCATTGTTACATTCCAATGTTTAGTGTGGATAATAGACATTTGCGGATTATACATTGGCGGATTTCACAGAGTTGACTGTACTTGTCTAATTTGTCAAATCTGTATTAATAAAGAAAGGTCTGTCTGTCTTCTGTGAATGGTTATGGAAATTTATTGCACATAGAGGTCTGCAAATTTGGTTTTGGATAGACTAAAATGGGTCCAAATGCACCTAAAGCTCAGGTTTTAGATTTTTATTTTATATTGAACTGGGGTGTTCCAAATTTTTCAAAAATTTAAAACAATTTGGTTCTGAAAACTTAAAAAATCTGTCATCAGTCCAAAAATTCGAACATGCAAAAAAATATAGTGAATTTCGACAAACGGTTGCCAAAATCATAAATTTCGTAAATTCGCGGGAAAAATCTGATTTCGTCAAAAGATTGCGAAGTGAACATGAATTTTGCCAAGTGACTGCGTAAAAAGTGTGAATTTCATCAAAGGATTGTGAAAAATGCGACTTTTGTCAAAGGATTGTGTAAAAACGAGAATTTCAAAACCGAAAGAACCGTGAAAAAAAAACTAATTTCAAAAGGTCGCAGAAACATCTCATAATTTCGTCAAAGAGCTGTGAAAAAAAAAAGGCTGCAGAAAAGGAAATTTCAGTAAAAGGCCACGAAAAAAACTAATGTCGTCAAAGGGTCGAAAAATGCAGCAGCAGTTCTTTAGAAAACAGCACACACACATACAATTACCTATCTATATTATAACATAAGTATCGTTTTTAATCTGAAATAATTTACTTAACTTTCAAAAAATTAGGTTAACCCGAATTCAACTTTCAGGAATCTAATTAACCTACAGCACTCAAAACAAAGTTCCTCACCCCAATCTGCAAGAAAAATAATTAGTCTCAGGGGGGGGATCTCCCCCCCCCCTTACCTTCTCTGCTGTAACCATTCAGAAATTTTGCTGTGAATTTTAGAATTTCTTTTTAATTCTGAATCATCCTTGTTTCCACAAGGTCTCTAGCCACCTGGATAACCTAGAAAAGTCAGGGGAATTTTGCATTTTTGAGATAATGTCAGGTTAATTTAAAATTTCTGAGAAAATGTCAGAGAAATGTGAAACTTAAAAAGTTTCTGATCATTAAACTAAGTATTTCAAGACTTAAAATTCAATTTTTCCTTGGAGGGGTCTCCTAGCCAACATTTATAAATGGAGGAGAGTTGATCTTGTTTGAGAGGAAGGAAAAAAAAAACTTTTAATCCACTATTATTTTATGTGCTATTTAAAGAATTGCATTAAGAGGCTACTTCAGTCACCTGAAGACCCGCCCACTAATAATGCTATCTTATGGAAGAATTTTTTAAAGATGTCTCGTTTGCATTTCAGTATTTTTAAACAAATCTTTTTGCATTGGCTAGCTGAGATCTATCTGTGCAAAGGGTGTTTTTTTACTGTCGTATTCATCACAACCATTTTTTTCATATCGGCCGTTTTTTATATTTTCGATTTTATTTACAGACATTTTTAATTGGGACACTTTGATTTTCTGAACTGGTTTCGAAAGTGAAAGCATCCTCTTGAAAAAAATCTGTAAACAAAATCGAAAAATTTAAAAAAAGGGCAGATGTAGTGATCAATCTCAGAAATCTAATGAAAAAAAAAATCATTTAAAAATGTTAAAAGGCAAATAAGATATCTAAAAATTTCTTCCTTAGGATTAGCAAGCGAGTCTTTCCAGGTGACTGAAGTAGCCCCTTAATGCAGGAATGATAAAATACCATTGAAAAAATTTAAATAAACAAATCAGAATAATTATACAAAATGTTTATTTTTTAAAGAAAGTCAACCTTTATCTATATTCATCTATATTCCACCTTTCAACAAATGTTTTAGGCTTTTAACAATTAGGCTGTTAAGGGAATTTCTGAATTTAGTGTTTATTCAAATTTGGGTGCTGCAGATTCTTTCACAAGCATATTTGTAAAAGGCTGCACAAGAACATCTTATGATTATATGCTCCCTTAAATTTTGAGAAAATTTTGCTGTATCTGATGTCTTTATTTTTAACTACTGGCATAAACACTGCATATTTGGGGGGGGGGGGGGAGGGATTATAAATATAAATTTCTGAACAAAATTGTTTTATTGCATCCTTAATGAAACATAATATAGCCAAAACCAGATTCCCTGATATTTTCTTTTATTGAACTAGGTTCTGTGCATTGAAATTTTAAATCCATGTTCAAAGTTTGAAAAGAAACCTTTGAGTACTTTCTTCTATTATACATGTCTTGGCACCAGAAAAATATAACTTTGCAAATATGAAATTCTTCTGTATGTTTAGAAATTTTTTCTCACTTACTTGAAAGATTCCTATTTCTTTTTAAGTAATTTATGTTTGTGCTTATTATGCAGATTACTCATGCAAGACCCAGAGAATTATCAGCTTTATCTAAAAGACACAAGACTGTTACCAGGACATATGGTGGTAGCAGGTGTGGAAAATGTGTGAGAAGCAGGTATGTTTAATTTTTGTTCTGATTATTATTATTATTATTTTTTTTTTTTTTTAAAGGATTAAGACAGTTTTGAAGATTTTTAACTATTAAGCGTTTGCATAGGTGTTTGTATTCATGCATTTGAAGTATTCAGCTCTGAAATAAAAATAACACTTGTCTAGAATCATGAAAATGGACTAATAGTACATATTGCTGTTATTAATGGTATTCACAATACTTTCAATTTAAAAGACAAAAACCCACAGGTTTAGTTTTTTTTTTTTTTTTTAAGACCCATTAAGAATCAAGGCCTGCAATGTCTAACCCTATTTCCTTGACCCTGGGCCCCAAGGTGCTACTCGTTGGTACTTTTTGCTCCATGCTGGGGCACGGACTGATGCAGTTTTTGTCCGGCCCTGCTAGTAATAATCAAAAATAAGATGTCTGACTTGCTGCTATGAAAAACTATCTGCATCTAGTGGAACAGTAGGGAATTTTTATAAAACACATCTGAGATATAGTATTAAACATAACTTTGTGTCTCAGAAGTTGTTCCACTAGATGCAAACACAGTTATTCGTAGCAGTAAGTCAGGCATCTCATTATTACTAGAAGTATTACTAGAAGTCCTACTATTGCTCTGAGATGACAATATATTGAATTCTCAATTTAATTTTTGTTGTGCTCTAAGCTAAATCCTCTCTCACTGTCAACTGAATGTTGTGCAAGATTGCAGCAAAGTGTAGCATGTTGTATATTATAGGATAAAGCTGCTGATGCAGGCGGTTTCTTCAATTGAAATCTATGGTATCATCCAAATTCTTGGTTCTGCAATAAGAAATCAAGTAATGTGAATAACACTGTTGCTTGTACACAAAGTACACACATACACACAAAAGAGGAACAAAAATTGAGCACTCTCAATTTGGTGATTTTCCATTTACTTGCCAAATCAAGCATTTGTGTAGCAATTTGTTGCAATGGCGAACGACAGCAAGAATCCTGGATATGTTCCAGTCAGGTAGTCAGCGTAACGCGGGACCTTCAGTGTTTAGTTCCCAAGCAAACTTGGTTATTCCTTTTATTGACTCCGAAGGGATGAAAGTCTGAGTGAACCGTACCCAGCTTGCAGCCGAACTCTGTATGCATAGTTGCCACCATGCCCTGCAGCCTTCAGTTTCTCTGTGCTGACCTTTTTTTTTTCCTATCTGCCATTTTGTTTTGCCCTACCAACATTTGCACGAGTACGAGTGCCTTTTGCAAGAGAACTTTTTTTTTTTTTTAAAGAAGTGTTATTTTATTTATTGAATTTCACCCGGCAGCCGCTGTGTTCTAGAGTGAGCACTAGTTTTAAACTGTCAACAATATTAACTTCATTAGCAACTTTTTGGAAAAACTAAAGTCAGACAGCTATTAGGGTTAATGTTTATTATCTGTTATGGAACCAGGATCACAGATTTAATAATATACCAGTCTTTTTACGATGTTAAATGCACATTTTTTTAAATACAAGTCTTAACATCTTCAGTATAATGGTCATAATTTGCTAATTCATTTTCTTTAAGACCTGATAAGAAATTATAAGGATACAAGACAGTGAAGTTCCTTTGTAATTGTAACGGAATATAATATTGATGACTGTTTTAGAATGTCATAAGCAGGGGTGCAGAAAATGTTTCTACTCCCAACATTTCCCCCAATCCACACGAAAATTTCTCCAAAATTTTACAGTATGTTATAGGTAAGTGCTGTATTACCGTAGGTATAGAAAATTTATTTTTCAAATATTTCTCAACTTATGCACGAGTATATGGCAGGGGTGTTTCTGAGTGAAAAAAATTTCCTAAAATTCACAGCAAATTTTCTGAAAGGTTACAGCAGAGTGGGGAAAATCCACTCCCAACACTCTGTATTTTTCATGGATCTTTTGACGCAATTCGCGTTTTCGCGGTCTTTTGACGAAATTTACGATTATTTTGCGATCTTTCGACGAAATTTGTGGTTATTTCTCCTTTTTGACGAAATTCGCAGTTGTTTTGCCATCATTTGATGAAATTCGCGGTTGTTTTGTGATCGTTTGGCGAAATTTGCGATTCTTTCGTGATCTTTTGATGAAATTTGCAGATTTTTTGCGATCTTTTAACGAAATTTGTGGTTATTTCGCCCCTTTTGACGAAATGCGCGGTTGTTTCGCAATCTCTTGACAAAATTTGCGTTCATTTCCTGATCTTTTGAGTAAATTTACGTTCATTTCGCGAACTTTGCCGAAATTTGCGGTTTTTTTCGCTTTTCTTTGACGAAATAGGTTATTCGCCCTGTTTTGACGAAAATCACGGTTATTTTGCGATCTTTTGACGAAATTCGAGGTTGTTTTGTGATCTTTTGATGAAATTTGCGATTGTTTCGTGATCTTTTGACTAAATTTGCGATCTTTTGGCGAAATGTGCATTTATTTTGCGATCTTTTGACAAAATTTGCGTTCATTTCTCGATCTTTTGACGAAACCTGCGGTTCTTTCTCGATCTTTTGACGAAACCTGCGGTTCTTTCTCGATCTTTTGACGGAATTTGCAGTTCTTTCGTGATCTTTTGACGGAATTTGCGGTTCTTTCGTGATCTTTTGACGGAATTTGCGGTTCTTTCGTGATCTTTTGACGGAATTTGCGGTTCTTTCGTGATCTTTTGACGGAATTTGCGATTCTTTCGTGATCTTTTGACGGAATTTGCGATTCTTTTGCGATCTTCTGACGAAATGTGCGGTTATTTTGCGTTCTTGTGACAAAATTCGCGTTTTTTCCGTAATACTTCGCAAAAATTCGCAGTATTTATATGTCCGAATTTTCCGATGACTGTTTTTTTCAGAACCGAATGTCTTAAACTTTCGGAAAATTCGGAACATAATCACCCCTGATATACGGTACATATTATTCTGAGATTGATTTTGTGAAGGTCGCCATATGGATATTTTTATTTGTACTGAAACTGTTCTACCTTGGGGAATTATGGAATTCGTTGTTAAAATCGAAATCAATTATATATGTTTCTGAAAAATTTCCCCAGGGGGTTAAAATTTCCCCCGATCCTAGATCGCCGGATTGGACGTATTCTGCACCCCTGGTCATAAGCTGCTCTAAAATTCAAACATCCAAACTATTTACTTTCTGACACATTTTTGTATTCATTTTTGTTCACAAACTATTAGATTGCAAATGCTTTTAAGATTTTATACAGAAACTATGTAAAGTATTTTTTCAGTTTTTCGTTAAATGCAGATTATTTTTCAGAAAATGTTGACAAAATTGGCATTTTAAACTGAATTTCCAGAAGAAAGAAACAAAAAAAAAACCTGCTGTCCTGATTAGAGATGTGAATGCTTAAAAAAAAAAAAATTGTGAGAAAAAAACTTATTTTTTCCCGAAGAGCTATTTTTCAATTTTTCCACATAGGAAAAATCGGAATTTCATTTAAAATATAGTCAATTTTGTAATAGTTACATTGGATCGATACTTTTATTTATATATTTTTTTTTTCGTATTTAGTGTACGTTAAAACATAAGGTTATGGAAAATCTGATTTGTAAGCAGGGATCTATCTAAGAAACTTAGTTCCTGTTAGAGTTCCTTAAAGGATCCTTCACAATCAGGGTTGTTCGATTTAATAAATCAGCTTGATTTAAACCGCGATTTAAATCAAATGATTTTTTTTAAAAATCGTTGATTTAAATCAGTTTTTTTTAACATTCATATTTACAGGTTAAATAAGAATCAAATTCATCATTTATGTTATAAGAAAAGTAATCATTCATTTCAGATTAAAAATTACCTTGTAATAATATTAAGGAAAACTTTTATAACATCAAAATACTATTATTTTATGAAAGTAAATGCAATTGTATTAAAAATATTATCAATCCATAGTGTATTCCTCAAAAATATTGATAAATGCTCTCTCAATTTTAAATTTTTTCTTTTTTAAATGATCAGTTCATTTTTGCAAGTTAAATGCTTAAGCTATGGTTAGTACCTTAATCATGCATCTGTCCAGGATTTGTGTCCTGTATTTGTGAAGTTTTTTTTATTGAAAAATTTAATCACAATTTTGTGAATTTGAAAAAATCATTATATATATAGATTCTTGCTTATGTTTTTAAACAGGATCATTTATTTATATATACTGTATAAAAAACAGAGTATGTAATAGGTTATAGGTCAAAATTGGGAAATTTCATTAGCGGCCACTGGCCGGTAGGACTAATTTTTAAAGTGGCCACTTTCTTTAACCACTTCACCGGCGAAGGGTATGGGGAAACAGTGCTTTTACCCCCGAGTTATCTCGGGGCAGCCGGTGAAGTGGTTAAACTAGCGGCCACTTTTTTATTTCAAAATGCTAAACAGTAAAATTTCTATTAGTATTAATCTAAAACTGAGTAGCCCAAATAAATATGTTAATATAAATATACTGGAACCAAAAAAAGTAGAATCCTTGATGAAATGCAAGAAAATTTTATCTGCTTGTAAAAAAGTGGCCGCTGATAGACAATTTTTCACTAGCCACTTTTTTTCGTTTACTGGCCCTATGGCCGGTGGCTAGTGCTAATTTTGACCTTTATAATAGGTACTTTGTTGATTTCAACTGTTTTGTGAGAGGTTAAATTTTATTTTAAAATAATTAATTTGTGAAAGTTTAAGTCAGGCGACAGAAAAGTTTAGGGAAAGGTCTATTTTGAAGACAAAGAATTTTGTGAAGGGCCCTGTTTTAAGATGAAAATTTGCATGAAGTGTCCTGTCTAAATATTTAAAAAATTGTGAAAGGCCCTTTAAAGGACCCAAATTTACCTAAACAAATCCCTGTTATTTCTAATCTAAGCAGTGATTCTTACTGCCAGTAAGCATGATTGATTGTTGAAATTGTCAACGGCTGAGGTAAAGATGAAAATAAGCAGTCGCCACTCGGCGACTAAACGGGAAAAACTGGCGATTAAAAACATGGAAAGTACCGACCAAATGCAGGATTTTCCAAAGGAATTTCGTCAAAGAATCGCAGAAACACCCCCGTGAATTTTGTCACAAGATCGCAAAAGAAAACTCTAATTTCGTCAAAGGATTACGAAAAAATGCAAATTTCGTCAAAGGATCGTGATAAAACCCAAATATTGTCAATAGATCGTGAAATAAACCGAATTTCGTCAAAGAATCGTGAAAAAAAGGCACTTTTGTCAAAAGATCGCGAAAAAAAACCTGCACATTTCGTCAAAGGATCTAACCCAAATTTCATCAAATGATCTTGGAAAAAACGCAGATATCGTGAATGGATCGCGGAAAAAACTCAAATTTCGTCAAAGAATCACAAAAAAAACGAGAATTTTGTGTCAAAGAATCGCAAAGAAAACCTGAATCTCGTCAAATGATTGCTAAAAAGCCCAAATTTTGCCAAAGAATCGCGAAAAAATGCAAATATTGTAAATAGATCACGGAAAAACGCAAAATATTGTCAATGGATCGCAGAAAAACACAAAATATCGTCAATGGATCACCGAAAACACGTGAATTTCGTCAATAGATCGCAGAAAAAACGCGAATTTCGTGAAATAAACGCGGATTTTGACAAAGAATCGCGTAAAATAAGAGAATTTCGTCAAAGAATCGCGAAAATGGACTCTAATTTCATCAAAGAATCAGGAAAAAGTGCGAATTTTGTCAAAAGATCACAAAAAAACACACATTTTGTCAAAGGATCGCGGAAAAACACTAATTTCATTAAAATATTGTGAAAAAAAATGCATAATTAGTTCCAGGAGTGACCTCTTAGCCACCCCCCCCCCTTACATTTCAGAAAATTTGCTGTAAGTTTCAGATATTTTTATTTGAAAAGTACCTAAGTCCCAGACTTATGTAGTTAACGATATAAGCATGTTGCACATAACTTTCATGTTCACTTAATTTAAAACAGATTGGAAATTAGTATCTCAAGTTTATTCAAAACAATATGAATTAAAATATTTTTATTTATTAGATAAATTAAAATTACTTATTTACTCTAAACTCATATTTTTAAATTAAATATTCAGTGACATAAATATACTTATTGGCTACTAAAGAAATTATTCTCACTAGCCAGTAACTGGCTACTAAAAAAAAAATCAACTTACCGGCCAGTGGCCACGAAGCAAAATTCCTTATTTTCATTGACAGTTTTAGGACAATTGATAGTTTTAGGTTTTCAGTTATGTGATTATTTTTCATCCGGTAACTATTTTGTCAATTAGATTAGTATAGTATTGTGTGAATCAAAAGTTGAAACAGTAATGTCATTTACCAATGGTACGGTTAAGAGAGCTTTCGGATTTTTTTTATATGTAAGAAAAATGGTTCGCAAAAAAAAAAAGATCTAATGTGACTTTATTTTACAGAAAAAAAATACTATTTTTGGAAAAGGTGTAATAGTAATATGCAAATAGTGTAGTGATAAAATGATGGGGATTATGGCAAGAATGTAAAATACAAATAAACTTGCAGTCTGTGATAACATTCATGAATCTGAATCTGCAATGGCGTACACATATACATTTAAAATTCTTTGTTACATTTATTATGTGTTTATGTATTATATATATTATTGGAGTAACACATTAATGAAAAATAACTAGAAATTTATACACATAATATGCAAGATTTATGTATAACAATTTAAATTTAATAGTAGAATAATAAAAGTTTAAGATTTAAGTGAATCTTTTAAATTTGTTTGCAACAATTTTTTTTTATTTAAAATATCTTGAATTCTTATCTAGGAAATGTAATGAAATTAATAAAAATGTGTAAATCTATGCAGAAAAAATAAATAAATACATGCACATACATAAATAAGTACACAAATAATATTAATAAAAAAAGTCTGATTTAAATAATCAGATTTTTAAAAAAGAATCATGATTTTTACCAACCCTGTTCACAATGTTTTCACCTTAAAACATGATCCTTAACGAAATTCTTTCTCTTAAAAATAGATATTTCAGAAATTTTTTCAGTCTTTAAATTGAAACCTTCGCAAATGTAATGATTTTAAAATTTAAATAAAGAAAATACCCTGTTATATAATAGCTGAAATCATGCAAATTTATATATGTGCGAAGAACCTTCTCAGGAATGTGTAAATAAGAACTTTATATAATAATTTCTAATTCATAAAATTCTAATTGGATTGTTTTACAAAATTTTCTAAAGTTCACAATTTTCCAAAACCAGGATAGTTAAAACCCTAGCAGACCCCTGAAAAGATAATTAAATGCAACATCTCTTTTTAAAAATGAAAATTCATGTGCAAAATCATTTCAGTAATATACCAATTAATCAAAATGGCAATGTGGAAAATTTAATATAAAATTTGAAGCACATTTATTTTTATTTGCATAGCTGTAATTTTTCATTGCTGTTATATATATATATATATATATATATATTTAATAACATGCATTTAAAATTATTTACTTTTTTCTTTTCTTGAAATATAGATTCTCAGAGTTGTTGAACTGCATTTAAAAAAACCCCACCTGCTTTAAAATTAAAAAAGAAACTTTCATATTAAGAATATAACCAAACAAGTTTAGACTCACAAGCTGTACCAAAACTAAATACACAAGAAATGAAAATTATAATTGTAAATTGGAAAAAATGTAATATTGTAAAATAATACCAATATTTAAACACAGGAAGATTTGAAAATGATTATTTATAATAATGCCAGAACTACTATAATTTGTTTCTTTTAAACTGGCATAATTTATATATTTTAAAAACAATATTATGTAGATGTGATGAACAATATAATTTAAGATTGTTTTCAGAGTGTGTTGTGCCATGATATTGGTTGAAGCGTAAGATGTTTTTTGTTATTTTTTAAATTAGCCCTACTAATAATTAAACTGAAAAATCATCTTAACAGACACATCATATATTACAAACAACGGTGTTAAATTAAACAAGAAAAGCTACTGTCAAAATTCTGAGACTGAAAGAATAAAATTTTAAAAGCTGGCTTGTTTTCTCTCATATATCTATATATATATTTCTCTTACGTAGCGCTAAAAAAGGGCTGTATTTGTAGCTTGCTATTTGGCAACAGCCAAAGTGACGTTTCTCAGTGGTAGTTACGCTCACATGTCCCAAAACACTCAGCAAATCAAAATCCAGACAGGATCTCTCTTTTAACGCAAACCGTTTGTGCAATACTCGAATGAGTCTGTTTTACGGTGACGTAGCTTTTTTATCCAAGGTTGTATTTAGACACAGGCGAAAACGTTTTGTTTACATTTCGATAGCATGATATGTAGCATGTTTTATAGCGTCTTATTATAGTTTTAAATTAATTTAAGCCGTGGTTTTCAATACTATAGGCAAAATGAAAGGAGAAGGACCCCATCTGACACTAACATGCCATTTAAATTTAAACGGCGTCAATTTCCTGTTCGCTTAGCTTTCTCCATGATGATCAACAAGTCATAGCGCCAAACTTTTGATAAATGCATTTTTATTTATATTTTCAACAAAATTTTCAATTACTTTTTTATGAATTAAAATATTTTTAAATTTCATATGTTGCTTGCTCGGATCTCATAGCGGCCCAACTAAAAATATTTTTTATTTTGTTTTCACTAAGTTTTTTAATTAATTCTGTTTCCAAGGTACGTTTTTATTTATATTTTCAAGTTTTCCATTACTTTTTTATACATTAAAAGTATTTGTAAATTTAATACGTCGTAATGATTTATAGCACTCATTCTGGCTAAAGTTGACATAAATAGTGGCGAGCGAGCTGGGATCGCATAGCGATCCTAATATGAATTGCGTAGCAATTCGTGGGGCTTGGTGAGTGTTAGCGAGCAGGGGGCCGAGCCCCCTAGTATATATATATTATTTTTTAAGAAAATTTAACTTATTTTTAAGAAATTTTTGTAGAAAAAAAGGTTTTTGCTACTTCAAAATTTCCAGGAAATTTACATTTCTTGTCCTGAGACAACAATCTCTTATATAACTTAAGATGTAATTCATTTGTTGGAAAACAAAAAATGTGTTTGATTACAAATCAATCATGCTTGCATGTACAAGTACATGCTTTTATGTTTGAAAATGTTGCAATTAGGGATGCACTGAATAGTGATTTTGGCCGAATACTGAACATTCGACCTACAGGCAAACCGAATATTCGGCTAGCAGAATAACTGCTAGGCCGAATGATAGTTATAAATTTTTTTAAATTAATAAAATTTTAAATTTCATGGCTTCTTCTGAACAAATGAATAAAATTTTCTTAAATTCTAAAACAAACGTTTTAAAATCAAAGAGAAATTCAAATTGTAAAAAAATTAAAAGAAAAATTGTCCAGGATCATATATTATTTGTTTGTCAAGAATAGACTAAAGTAAAAGTAAATAAATAATACAATCTATTCAAATTTTATACGATGGCAACTTAGCAAAAATAACTGTTCTACTCCCTTTGATTAAGCAAAGAAATTTTTAAATGCATCCTAGATCGGTATCTGGAGTGGGCAATCATTTTCAGAGATTGTAAACGTTGTTCTTAAAATCTTAGCAAGAAACAGGTTATTTACTGGACAATGTTCAGGAACTTGCATTTGTACATAACATTGGTCAACAAATTTGAACTTTTGTTCTGTCCTAAAACAGAAATTAGTTGTTTTTTATGCAGTTTTTTGTGCAGATTCCGAATCTAGTTTTAGATTTACTCCAGCACGTCAAGTTTGAGAGATATTTGCATGTTTCAATTTACGCAAATTTGGTAAATTTTATACAATTATTTGCAAATTTAAGGTATAAAGCAATATCAGACAGGGATTTTTGTTTTATGTTATGATTACTACCTAATTTACTTCACAAAAACGTTTCTGTTAGCTGACATGTGACTGTGAAATATTGTACCTAATTTGCATATTTTTCATGTTTTTCTAATAATGTTTGACGTTCAAATATTTCTGCCGCACGAGTACGCTACTATGTTTCTAAACCAGTTTTTTGAGCTGATTTAAATCTTGTATCTGTTTTCTTCTATCACGTCTAGTTTTTGAAAAAAATGAAATTTTAGTTTTTGGTCAAAAAAGCCAGAAATAGCTTTTTATGATACTTTGTATGATAAACTTCAACTAGTTAGGATAGATTCTACTACTTTTTTTTTTTTCAATTATATAAATTTTTGTTTATGTCTCTGATATCTCACCCTGTGTACCTTCTTGTTAATAAATTAGACACCCCTAAAAAGTATCTTGTATCAAACCTGTGTTAATGCCGTGCAAAAGTAGAAATTCATCTTACTCAAAAACTAGACATGACATAAGAAAACAGACTGCAGATTTGAAATCAGCATAAAAACCTAGTCTAGAAAAACATTACGTCAATTCTGTGGCAACTATTTTAAAGTTGATAGTGATATAAACATTACACCATTGAAAAATATGCAAATTAGGCTTAATAACTGATAAATAAATGTTAAGAATGCAAACCGTGACATTTATCTGAAGCAAATAGTCAAGTAGTCATTATCTAGAAAATGTAATTAGATGTGACATATATTGTACCTAAAATTTGCATAAAATAGCACAAAAAAGCTTAAATTTACATAAATTTAAATATGCAAATTTCACAAAACCTGGACTACCTAGAGATAAACGGAAAGCATATTCGGAATCAGCGCCAAAAACTGATCTAGAATCAACTAATTTTAGCTCTAGGACAAAACCACTGTTGTACGGTGTAATTAATTCCTTTTCGTGATTGGTTAATTTTCTTAAATAATACTTAACAAACAGCAAATAATGTAAAAACATTATCTTTTATTTAAATATGATTCTGTTTCTAATTATTCTGCATATCTTTATAAGTTGACTGTTAAACGTAGAAGGTTGTATAAGGTTTTTAAAAATGTTTAAAATTTTTTTTAAAGTATTCGGTTCTGTTGAATATTCGGCATACCAAATAGTTTAATATTCGGCCAAACCAAATATTCGGTAACTTGGCCGAATCTGAATAGATACCAGGGTTCTTACGGGTCAGGGAAAACCTGGAAAGCAGGGAATAGTCAGGGAATTTGAAAATTTGGGACAAAACTCAGGGAAATGTCAGGGAATTTTTTAAATATTTGAAAAGTCAGGGAATTTTTGATTTACTACTTCCATCGGGATTTCTATTATCGTAAATGAAGAAATTTTGACTTAATTTTTCATCCAATCAAAAATTTTTATATGAAATCTATACAAACTATATAACCATATGAAAAATAATTAAAAAATCGCCAATTCATACAGCACATACTTTTTTCTAGCATTTATCTAAATTAAAGTCGATTGTGGAGGGTTTTGCAACGATATATAAGCCAAATTTTTACTGAGAAAGGTCAGGGAAATTTTTGAATAAAGTCAAGGAAAAGTCTGGGAATTTTTTTTACCAGAATTGTGTAGGAACCCTGGATACCCATTATTCGGTGCATCCCTAGTTGCAATGTTGAGTGAAGAAAAATATTTTCTTCAGAAGTGCCTTAATTGGAATGTTTAAAATAGGTTATTGCTTTTCCTTCTGCATGTAAAAATAGAAATGGTCTCATTATTTCATTTTAAAGGCAAGTGATGATAAGTTGATGATGAATAATTAATGATTATAATTAATATCTTGAACTCTCTTACTGATGCTTCTAAGAAAGAATTCATGAACTGAACCTGAACTTCCAGAAATCTTGTTTCCAGAAATAAGATTGTTTTTAACGTTTTTCTTTGAATATTGAATCATAGCTATTTTATTTTTGTTCATCTGAACATCAATCTGACCATAGCTTTTCAGTAGAAATTTTGTTTTATGTTATGTTTACTTTGTAGCATAGACACCCTAGTCGATATTTGTATTATAAAGAATTATATACTGTTTTATAAAAATGAGGAGGTCTATTTACTCTACTTCTTAGTTATTTTTTCATATAAAATTTCGTTGTTATCAAAAACATGAATACATCAAATGTTTTATTACTAAAATAGGTGTAAAAACAATTAAGGCTTTAAGACATTAAAGCCAAATTTACAAATGTTAAATGTAAAAGAATTCGTCAGAGTTCCACTGGTTTAAACCAGTGTGCATTCTGGAGGTTTGCTGATTTCTTCCCACTTTTCACCTCGTGATGATGACTAGGGTTTGGTCAAAAGCGCTTGGGACTCCGGCGAATTCTGTTACATTTAACATCTGTAAATTGGTTTTAATGTCTTAAATCCTTTTGTTTTTACACCTATTTTAATAATCAAACTGAGTCATTTGATGTTTTTGATTGACATTTTGGTTTTTTTTTTTTTTTTTTTTTACATATATAGATTTTCTACATATTTAATTTCATTGTTATGTTTACATGATAATGATGATATATTATGATGATATATTAAGTATGATAATAGTGATTATACTTAATTTATTCTCTTGAACTCTCTTACTGATGCTATTAATTTAATTGAAAAACAGTTTATATTCATTAACTTTTAAGCAATTAAATTTGGACAATACTTTTGCTATTGCTTAGGAATTTATTTATAGCTGAACTGATAAATAAGTAGCAAGTTTTGTTTTTCTTATGTTCTTTTATAGGCAACTTAATCAAATTGTTTTTAAATTGTCTTATTTAAGCAAATGATGATGCATTAATTATGATTAAATGATTATATTTTATCTTGAACTCTCTTTCTGATGCTTATAATTATGTGTAAATGTGTTCAATGTTACCTTTTCAGTTATTAAAATTTTTTTCATTTTATTTCTCCCAATTAAAAAAAAAAAAAATGCGTCTTTCCTCATTTTTCAATCTTTTTTATACTCCATTTTATAGCTGATATAATTTTCTTTTATTATAGAGTTTTGAAAAACTGATTATTTTTGTACTTCAATATATTTTTTAATTTGTACTCTATAATTTATAATTTCTTTCTCGCATTCAACATTGCAAATATTTTTCAACGTTCAGGAGTTTGCATTCATATGCCCAGGGTTCAGCAAATGCAGTTGTCTTTGATCACCTAATTATTTTAACTGGCGACTGGAAGCATCAACATTGAATGATCTAATGATGATTCACCTGTACTTTGCATAATGACTATAAACCAGGAGCAACTATGGATCATGGCTGCAAGACCCTTGCACGTCTTGGCGAGATTTTTAACCGATAGTAAATTCTACTTTATGTACGCAAATAATAGCAATTTTGCTATCAAATACTTTTAATCACTTTCTTTTATTGTATGAGAAATTTTTAGTTATAATGCAAGACATAGAAATCTTTTGGCTTATTTTCATTTGGTTATTCTCAGTACTCAAGAAAGTTTCTACTCTTTGCTTGGATGGACTTCTTGCACCTATGCTATGGATAGGTAGTACTTTTGATTAAAAATAAGACATACAGGGTTCGTACAGTCCTTGAAAGTCTTTAAAAGTGCTTACATCTTTCAAATAGAATTCAAAGTGTAAAATTCTTAAAACTTAATTTTTGTAAATTTTGGTTCCCTGTTTTTCTCTTCCTCCCCCCTCCCCCCACAGTACTCAAAGTTTAAAAACTCTTTAAAACTGTTTAATTAAAAAAAAATAAATCTGCTCTGTTTGTCATTTTATTGTCACAATAAATAATCGATCATTAAGATTTCTCTTCCCACCAGAAATTGACATTTTCCGTTTGCTCCGACTTCCTCCCTCCCTCCTCCCAAAGAGTACATTTTTTAATGATTTCCGCAATAGCTCTATCTCAAGAACTAATGCATTAATTTTCATCAAACTTCAGATTCAGGTATACCTTGATAAATATTGGTGCTAATTATGTTTTGGTGTAAATTACTCAACAGGTAACACTGCTATGCTGGATTTTTTTAAGATTTTTGTAATAGCTCAGTCTGAAAAGGTATTGCCTGGATTTTCATCAAACTTCAGATTCAGTCATAGGCAAACTTCAGACATTGATATAAGTTGTTGCTGATGAGGTTTTGGTTTAAATCACCCAACAGGTGGTGCTGCCATGCTGCAGTTTGCAGGATTTATACGATTATCGAAATAGTCATATCTCAAGAACTAATGCACAAAATTTCATATCTTTAGAATCCTCATGATGGGCATAAATTGTCATTTAATTTTGGCACTGTGGTAGTGAATTTGGAAGTATTAACATGCATGAAATAGAAGAAAGTTTTGAAATTGGCACATCCAACTAGTTTTTTCTTCTGATGTATTTATTTTAAAATTTTCTAAATTTCTACTGCCACACGCTGAAATCCCCCCCCCCCTTTCTGGCCATTTGAATGTTTAAAACTTGTATTTACAAAAATGAAACTCTTTATTAAAAAATGCATATTATAATTTATTAGTTTATTTTGTAGGTCCTTACATTTTTTTGGTTTTGGTCCTTGAAAGTCCTTAAAAGTCCTTGATTTTTATTTAAAGAAGTGTGTACAAACCCTGACATACCCAAAGGCATGTGCCATTAGTTAAGCAAAAATTAAAAAAATCAGGTTTTAGAGATCCATGACAAAGGTGTTTGTGAAACTTGTATAGGGTAGAATGCTAAAGCTGACTCTCAGGATATTAGTGGTTTGCATAGTAATTTCTTCAAAAAAAAAAAAAAAAATTTTTTTTTTTTTTTTTACTTTATAATGTTGCATACTTTATTCAAACTTTTTATAATATACATACATTTTATAATTTTTATAAGTTTCGTTCAGAAACTAAATTTATAGTTAATATTACAGAGAACTATATATACTATACACACTATAGTATATAGTTAATATTAACTCTCTAAATTAATTTATTTAGTTGAAGAGTAACGGTGATTAAAGATATTATTACTATGCTCATAATACTTTTTCAATTAAGACCAATGTCAGACAGGCATCTTATTTGCTGCTTTTTTGTTTAAGTATTATCCATTCACAATGCTATAACATTGTGAATGGATAATACTAGCAAAAAAGATGCCCGCCTGACATTGGTTTAATTCATAATATAATTTCAGGGTTTTTTTGGAAAAATCAATGATTAAGTAAAAAACAGGCCAAAAACTAACAACAGAGGTGAAGGGTTTTAAACATTTTTTACTGGCTGTTAGATTTTTTTTTTTCTAATTTGTAGAGCCCCGCATGTGCCAAGACTAAATAGTATTCTCAATTTTCCTATTAGGTTCTTTAGAACCTAAGTTAAATCTTTTATGCATTTATTAATAAAAGTAATTCCTTAAATGTATAAAAAAAAAAATAGTGAAAATTTGAAAATGACATAACATTTAAGATTAAATTGTGATCTTTTTTTTTTTTTTTTTCTTAAACAGTTAAGCTGTTCAGATTTTAATTGCTTTGTTATAAATGTTTTTTTTTTATAGTCTGATTTTTGTGTTCTTAGTTTTCTCTTGAGTTTTGCACTAGAAAGAGTTATTGTAACTTTGAGATTAGTCGCTAGTTTTTTTTTCTTGGGATTTCAGTGCTAGTAAGATCTCAAATAAAAATAATAAGAGTTAACACTTTTGTACCATTTTGGCACATCCGGTCACCAGTTTTATGACATTTTATCTTTTTTATGGGCTCTTATCTAGTTTGTTAATTGTAATTTTAAGTGATTTACCATGATAGTGACACATGAATTCTCTCTTGGTTCACCATTTCATCTCATGAATTTTTCATATTTGATTTTTTTATGTTTGATTTTCTTAGTTTTTTTTTCTAATAAAATTTAAAGTTTTTAATTATTTGAGTACAGTCGCTAGTTTTCATTAGGATTCTGGCACTAGTAAGATCACAAATATAAATCATAAGAATTAGCACTTTTGTGCCATTTTGGCACATTTGGTCACTAGTCTTTATGATATTAAGTTTGCTTTTGTAGAATAATTACTGTGATTTTTGAGCATTAAGCTGTTCTGATTTATAAACAAACAGTATATTGACAGGCTTCACATGTCCTTGAAAGTCTTTAAAATTTTAAAAATTATTTACAATGGAAACGTTCATTCATCATTTATATGGACTTCCTTTACCTGCAGTTTATTCTGTTGAGCAGCCTACATGACAGACCCAATGTTACTACCAGTAAGGTTACCTGAGCGAAATATGCTGGCTGGATTTCGGCCCAGTTAGCTTAAACAGTAAAGCATTGATTGGCCTTGCAAGACAAGGATTTGGGTCAGATTCCCAGCCTGGGCATTTTTTCGCTCAGTTGGAAATATTTAATTCGTATGTCTAAATCCTGTGTTTAAAAATCTAATGAGGTTAGAGTCGCTAGTTTTCTGCTATAGAACTCTGGTGCTAAAAAAATCTCAGAAATTAAGTTATAAGAATTAATACGCTTTTTATACTTATGGTATATTAAGTCACCGCTCTTATGATAAGAATTAATACACTTTTTATACTTATGGTATATTAAGTCACTGCTGTTATGATAGTTTTAAATTTCGTGTTTCTGCTTATTTTGGTTACTTTAGTATGAAAGTTTTCATAGGAACTTTCTCAGCTGAAGAATTTCCCATCATTGAATCATTTGTGATTTCTAGGCGTAATTTTGATTCTTGTGAATTCAAATGAGGCAGCGACACTAGTTTTCTTTCATAGAACTTTGGTGCTATCCGTCTCAGAAATGAAATGAAAAGTTATATAGTTGCTTTCCAACTTGGATGTTGCATTTTATAGTTTTCCTACAAAAACATATTGGTTAACCCATAGTTGATCGGTCCAGATATACTTGTCACCATTCAAGCAAATTATCTAATTTGTAAAATTTAACAGAATTTCAAATAGTAATCTTCGCTGTTTTAATGACAGATTATTTTGCCGTAAAATAGGACTAGTTTATATTATTTTTTAATAATTCTGATAGATATTTTTAATGAAAAAAGTGTTAAATTGGCCAGTTGTTTATATTTCTGTTAAAAAAATGCGCTACATGGTCACATGACATCAAAAGGTTTTTTTGTATGGTATATAGTAGCCTTCCTTTTAACCGACCAACTTTTTTCTCCCAACATCAGGCAAAATTAAGAAAGGAAAATTTCAGTTCTTTTTTTTATGGTTAATTTACTCAAATTTACATAACGTAGAATAATTTCAACTTTTTATAAAGGAATGTGACAAGATTTTCAACAATTTAATTTGTATTAAATATTGTTCATTATTTGTTATTAGTGATAATTTTTATTTCAATTCAGTTTATTACAACTAGTATACATTTCACAAAATATAGATAATATGTACTTTTTTAAAACTACACAAATGAAACAACTAAATGCATCCTATGTATTTAATTGAATATGCAGTTACTTATTTTTTTTTTTTTTTACTTCACCGGTTTAATAGGTTTTTCTCTTAACCAGCTAACCCTCGGTCCCGTTCAGGCCGGTTAAGAGGCTACTGTATTTAGTTATACTTGGAAAAGAGCTTGAATGTAATTATATTTTAATCATACTTTAACAATAGCCTTGACATATACAGTGGTCTTTTATTTTGAAATTTTCACTTTTTGATTTAAAAATTTTACAGTTTAAAAATGCGTTGATTCTAGTATAAAATCATGGTTTTTTATCTCCCAATGACCTTTTTCTCTCATTGTTATGCTTATTGTCTCCAATAGTTCTTTTTGCAGCAGTTATTTCACCTAATTGCATTTTTTTTAAATATCATATTTTAGTACTTAGTATTATTCAGTTTTAACATAATGTAGCTCTATCAAGTGATGATGCCATGATAGGGACATATGAATTCTATTGATTCTTTATTGTTCAATTTGTTATTGCATATGGTTAGAGTTGCTAGTTTTATGTAATAAGATTCTGGTGCTAAAAATCTTATAAATGCAATATAAGAATTAATAAGCTGTTTATTCTCGTGGCATTTATTCTCATGCTCTTCAGTTTTTAATTTGAACTTTTTTAGTGTTTATCTGATTTTAAAAATTATTTTCATGAGTTGCTTTTTCTAGGGTTGATTCTGTTCCGAATTTTCCAAAATTTTCAGGCCTTCATTTCCAAAAAAAAAAAAATCTGTCATCAATCCAAGAATTTGGACAAAAAATATTGCGAATGGTCACCGAAAAAAATTTTGTCAATTGTTTGCAGAAAAATTGTGTCAGGATTGCAACCCCCCCCCTCCCCCCATGCATGCACAACTTTTGTCAAAAGATGCTGAAAACCACAAAATTTTGTCAATAATGAAGAAAAAACCATAAATTTCATCAAAGTTGTGAAAAAACTCAAATTTCGACAAGGGATCGTGAAAAAAGTTGTCAAGAAGTTGTCAAAAGATCGTGATAAAACACAAAGTTCATCAAAAGGGCCGCAGAAAAAACACGTAGTTAATGCCGGGAGTGGATCTCCCCCATCTGCTGTAACTTTTGAGAAAATTTGCTGTAAATTTCAGAATTTTTTTTCAAACTCATTATCACTCCTGTGAATTTCAGAATTTTTTTTTTTTAAATTCAGAATCACCCCTGGCTCTTCCTTAATAAAGATTGTATTTTTAAATTTTACTTTCTGCTTTTTTAGTTATTTATGTCTTATACATTTGAAGCTTATACCATAAAATATATTTTTAAGCTGTTTATAAAAAAGTAAAAGTTAATAGATGAGAATATATATATATTTTTAAATTAACAATTAATTAAACAACAATTTTAAAATTAACAATTCATTATTAGTGCATCTAAAAAAAAAAAAAAAAATAGCTTCAATTTATCAGATTTATATCTTATGTCTAAATCCTATATTTAAAAATCTAATGAGGTTAGAGTCGCTAGTTTTCTGTAATAGAATTCTGGTGCTAAAAAAATCTCAGAAATTAAATATAAGAATTAATACGCTTTTTATACTTATGGTATATTAAGTCACCGCTCTTATGATAGTTTTAAATTTTATTTTTCTGCTTATTTGATTACTTTAGTATGAAACTTTTCATAGGAACTTCTCTAAAGAATTTGATATTATTTGGCCATTTGTGACATCTAGGCATTATTTGTTCTTGTAAATCAAAGTGAGGCAGCGACACTAGTTTTCTTTCATAGAACTTTGGTGCTATCCGTCTCAGAAATGAAAAGAAAAGTTATATATATAGTTGCGTTCCATCTTGAATGTTGCATGTTATAGTTTTTCAACATAACCACTATATAAAGTTAACCCATAGTTGATTGGTCCAAGTATACTTACTACCATTCAAGCAAACTATCTTATTTGTAAAATTTATCAGAATTTTCAAATAGTTTTTAAATCACTTTTTTAATGTCAGATCATTCTGCGTTAAATAAACCAAAGATTATTTTAAAATTCAGAATGAAAAAAATGCTGAATTAGCAATTGTTTGTTTATATTTTTGTATGAAAAACTTGAAACATTTTTTGTTTTAAAACTTTTATAGTTTAAAAATGTTTTTGATTCTATGATCAAATCATAGTTTTTTTCCCAATTATCCTATTTTTCTAATTATCTCTCTTATCTCCAATAGTTCTTTTATTAGCAGTTATTTAACTTGAATTGCATTTCTTATGTGATACTTTAGTACTGACAGATTTTCTTTTATAAATTCTAATATGATGTAGCTCTTGCTCTAGCTGTCAAATGATGATTGCCATGATAGGGACATATGAAATTCTATTGATTCTTTATCTAATCTGATGAATGTAATTTTGAAATTTTCATTAAAATAATTCTGTGTGCAATTTGTCAATGTATAACATTAGAGTTGCTAGTTTTCTGTAATAAAATTCTGGTGCTAAAAAATCTCAGAAATCCAATATAAGAATTATATGCTTTTTATGTACGTGGTATATTAAGTCACAGTTACTAAATTTTAACAAGGGGCTTTTACTTAATAAAGATTGTATTTTTAAATTTTGCGTTCTGCTTTTTTAGTCATTTATGTCTTATACGTTTGAAGCTAATCCCGTAAAATGTGTTTTATTTTTTATCTTTTTAATAAGCAATTTAAAGTTGCTTGTTGATGTTGAGTGCTTTCTCTTTTGTCAGTAATTTTAAATTTCAGTAATTTTAATATTGCATTCTTTTTCTATCTGCCATATGTTTTATATGACATATCGAGATACAAAATTTTTCATAAATTATTTTAACTTAAAAATTAACAATTCATTATTAGTGCATCTTAAAAAAAAAATAGCTTCAATTTATCAGATGTATAACTTATGTCTAAATCCTATATTTAAAAATCTAATGAGGTTAGAGTCGCTAGTTTTCTGTAATAGAATTCTGGTGCTAAATAAATCTCAGAAATTAAATATAAGAATTAATACGCTTTTTATACTTATGGTATATTAAGTCACCGCTCTTATGATAGTTTTAAATTTTATTTTTCTGCTTATTTGATTACTTTAGTATGAAGCTTTTCATAGGAACTTCTCTAATGAATTTGATATTATTTGGCCATTTGTGACATCTAGGCATTATTTGTTCTTGTAAATCAAAGTGAGGCACCGACACTAGTTTTTCTTTCATAGAACTTTGGTGCTATCCGTCTCAGAAATGAAAAGAAAAGTTATATATATAGTTGCGTTGCATGTTATAGTTTTTCAACATAACCACTATATAAAGTTAACCCATAGTTGATTGGTCCAAGTATACTTACTACCATTCAAGCAAACTATCTTATTTGTAAAATTTATCAGAATTTTCAAATAGTTTTTAAATCACTTTTTTAATGTCAGATCATTCTGCGTTAAATAAACCAAAGATTATTTTAAAATTCAGAATGAAAAAAATGCTGAATTAGCAATTGTTTGTTTATATTTTTGTATGAAAAACTTGAAACATTTTTTGTTTTAAAACTTTTATAGTTTAAAAATGTTTTTGATTCTATGATCAAATCATAGTTTTTTTCCCAATTATCCTATTTTTCTAATTATCTCTCTTATCTCCAATAGTTCTTTTATTAGCAGTTATTTAACTTGAATTGCATTTCTTATGTGATACTTTAGTACTGACAGATTTTCTTTTATAAATTCTAATATGATGTAGCTCTTGCTCTAGCTGTCAAATGATGATTGCCATGATAGGGACATATGAAATTCTATTGATTCTTTATCTAATCTGATGAATGTAATTTTGAAATTTTCATTAAAATAATTCTGTGTGCAATTTGTCAATGTATAACATTAGAGTTGCTAGTTTTCTGTAATAAAATTCTGGTGCTAAAAAATCTCAGAAATCCAATATAAGAATTATATGCTTTTTATGTACGTGGTATATTAAGTCACAGTTACTAAATTTTAACAAGGGGCTTTTACTTAATAAAGATTGTATTTTTAAATTTTGCGTTCTGCTTTTTTAGTCATTTATGTCTTATACGTTTGAAGCTAATCCCGTAAAATGTGTTTTATTTTTTATCTTTTTAATAAGCAATTTAAAGTTGCTTGTTGATGTTGAGTGCTTTCTCTTTTGTCAGTAATTTTAAATTTCAGTAATTTTAATATTGCATTCTTTTCCTATCTGCCATATGTTTTATATGACATATCGAGATACAAAATTTTTCATAAATTATTTTAACTTAAAAATTAACAATTCATTATTAGTGCATCTTAAAAAAAAAATAGCTTCAATTTATCAGATGTATAACTTATGTCTAAATCCTATATTTAAAAATCTAATGAGGTTAGAGTCGCTAGTTTTCTGTAATAGAATTCTGGTGCTAAATAAATCTCAGAAATTAAATATAAGAATTAATACGCTTTTTATACTTATGGTATATTAAGTCACCGCTCTTATGATAGTTTTAAATTTTATTTTTCTGCTTATTTGATTACTTTAGTATGAAGCTTTTCATAGGAACTTCTCTAATGAATTTGATATTATTTGGCCATTTGTGACATCTAGGCATTATTTGTTCTTGTAAATCAAAGTGAGGCAGCGACACTAGTTTTTCTTTCATAGAACTTTGGTGCTATCCGTCTCAGAAATGAAAAGAAAAGTTATATATATAGTTGCGTTGCATGTTATAGTTTTTCAACATAACCACTATATAAAGTTAACCCATAGTTGATTGGTCCAAGTATACTTACTACCATTCAAGCAAACTATCTTATTTGTAAAATTTATCAGAATTTTCAAATAGTTTTTAAATCACTTTTTTAATGTCAGATCATTCTGCGTTAAATAAACCAAAGATTATTTTAAAATTCAGAATGAAAAAAATGCTGAATTAGCAATTGTTTGTTTATATTTTTGTATGAAAAACTTGAAACATTTTTTGTTTTAAAACTTTTATAGTTTAAAAATGTTTTTGATTCTATGATCAAATCATAGTTTTTTTCCCAATTATCCTATTTTTCTAATTATCTCTCTTATCTCCAATAGTTCTTTTATTAGCAGTTATTTAACCTGAATTGCATTTCTTATGTGATATTTTAGTACTGACAGATTTTCTTTTATAAATTCTAATATGATGTAGCTCTTGCTCTAGCTGTCAAATGATGATTGCCATGATAGGGACATATGAAATTCTATTGATTCTTTATCTAATCTGATGAATGTAATTTTGAAATTTTCATTAAAATAATTCTATGTGTGCAATTTGTCAATGTATAACATTAGAGTTGCTAGTTTTCTGTAATAAAATTCTGGTGCTAAAAAATCTCAGAAATCCAATATAAGAATTATATGCTTTTTATGTACGTGGTATATTAAGTCACAGTTACTAAATTTTAACAAGGGGCTTTTACTTAATAAAGATTGTATTTTTAAATTTTGCATTCTGCTTTTTTAGTCATTTATGTCTTATACGTTTGAAGCTAATCCCGTAAAATGTGTTTTATTTTTTTTTCTTTTTAATAAGCAATTTAAAGTTGCTTGTTGATGTTGAGTGCTTTCTCTTTTGTCAGTAATTTTAAATTTCAGTAATTTTAATATTGCATTCTTTTCCTATCTGCCATATGTTTTATATGACATATTGAGATACAAAATTTTTCATAAATTATTTTAACTTAAAAATTAACAATTCATTATTAGTGCATCTTAAAAAAAAAAAAAAAAATAGCTTCAATTTATCAGATGTATAACTTATGTCTAAATCCTATATTTAAAAATTTAATGAGGTTAGAGTCGCTAGTTTTCTGTAATAGAATTCTGGTGCTAAAAAAATCTCAGAAATTAAATATAAGAATTAATACGCTTTTTATACTTTTGGTATATTAAGTCACCGCTCTTATGATAGATAGATCTTCATTATAGATTTTCATGTTCATTAGTGATATAACAATTAATAATATTATTGTTTGTAATTGTTAAAATATTTTAGCAATTATGGAATTATAGGTGTTCAAAATAGATGAAAAACAACTTGTTACAGTTGAATAACTTTAACATATAGTAATGCTATTTCTTTAATTCCTAAAACTATTTTGCGTCTTTCTAAAGATTGATAGGATGAGAAAGAGTCAAAACATGTCATATTGTCTTTCTGCATTGTAGCAGTGGCTAGTTTTTTTTTTTTTTTACTTTTAGCTGTGCCAGTTAAAGGCAAGAATTGCCGATTGATTCTTTGAGGCCAGAGTTCATGCTAAGTTCTTTCTTGCTTTGGTAAAATTTATTTTGCCTTTTGATGAATATTGATTATTAGTAATGGCAGGTCTTTCCTTCAATTATGTTCAGGTTCTTAGGTTTATTTTTCAGAACAATAATTTTAGTTAGTGCATTTAAGACATCTAACTGTAATTTTTCAGATTTATAAAACTTCATGTTTAAATTTTGTGTTTAAATATCTAATGAACTTAGAGTCGCTAGTTTACTGTTATGAATTCTTGTGCTAAAAAAAATTCCAGAAATTAAATATAAGAATACTAGCTGACACGCCCGGCGTTGCCCGGGCCCGTAATATTTTAAAATGAATCTGAAATTTTTATCGCAGGTCCGTACAGAGGGGGGTGGGTGGAGAAGGTGCAAATTACCTGGGCCCGACTCTTGTTCAGTTCCAAAGTTGTGTAAAGTCAAAGGTTAAGTTTTTTAATTTTTATATGTCTCATACTATAAACTTTTTTATTCCAAATTAACTGATGAATTTAATTAAAATGTAATTATATTTTCAATAATTTATTTTTTTATTTAAAATCTTTATATGAAGAAGCAATCACAAATACAACATAAAGTGTAATACTGAAAAAAAAAAAAAAAATGTAAGCAAGTATTACTGTAGATTTTTTTAAAAAGTACCATCCAGCAAATTTATTTTCTAATAGAGTAAAGTCTATTTATAACGGAATTCTGCAATAAACGAAAAAAAAAAGTTACAGCTCTCCCCCCCCCCCAAGAAAAAAAAATGCTATTATGCTTTGTACAATTTAAATAACCTGCATAAAACGGAATTTATCACTGGTCGTTTTCGTTTCCGTCTAAGCAGGTTTTATTGTATCTTATTTCTGTGTGTGTGGGGGGGGTTGAGGGGGTAATAATATTCTTAAAGGAACCTGAAATTCGTATTGCAGGTCCGTACAGTCAAAACCACCTGTCCGTACAAAATTACTTTTTACGTCATGACAACATTTTGTAAACTTCTTGCTGCTGTTTAATTCGCATTTCAATACAGCGCTTTGCAGAAATTGCACGTTTCACCCACAGTTATGCATGTCCCGGAACGTTTAAATCAGTAATTTGGATTTCAGAAGCACCGCGTGCATGCTACAGTTATTAAGCCTATTTTGCCGATCGCTTAACGGCGTTCTCTATTTGGAGGTCGAATCTATTTCGATTCGACTCGAATTCGGCTTCTTTTTCACTTTCAAGCATTCACCGAGATTTTTTATGGGCATTTCAAATGATATTTTGAAGCTACAAAATTGCAGCGAAAGATATCGCACCGAAACCGCGAAATGTAAACAAACCCGATCGCCATAAATCCTGCCAAGTACTCTTACACAATAGCCAATCAGATGCGATTCTCGGGCGTTGCCATTAATCAATAACAAATAATCGCGATTTCTGTGCCACGTACGTTAGCGTAATATATATATAGATGCTTTTTATACTTATGGTATATTAAGTCACCGCTCTTATGATAGTTTTAAAATTTTATGTTTGTATTTATTTGGTTAGTTTAGTATGAAAACTTTCATAGGAACTTCCTCATCTAAAAAAGAATTTCTCATATTATCATTATCATTGGACCATTTGTGACATCTAATTTTTGTGAATCAAAATGAGGCAGCGACACTGGTTACCATTTGTGACATCTAATTTTTGTGAATCAAAATGAGGCAGCGACACTGGTTTTCTTTCATAGAACTCTGGTGCTATCCGTCTCAGAAATGAAATGAAAAGTTATATATGTAGTTGCTTTCCATATTGGATGTTGCATGTTATAGTTTTTCAACATAACCATTATATCGAGTTTATATATTGTTGATTGGGCACAAAATATAGTTGTCACCATTGAAGCAAGTTATATATGTAAAATTTACCAGTATTTTCAAATTGTAATCTTAACTTTATTTAATGACAGATCATTCTGCGATTAAATAAACAAAATATTGTTTAAAATTTTGATTGAAAAAAATTCTAAATTGGCAGCACTGTTGGTCAACAATGTGTTTAGATAGGTTAACGCATTAGCAAGGCTTGACAAATGTCAAGTTATCATTATAGCAAGTATATTATATATGTAATTATAATATGTAATTATTATGTATGTAATTATAGTGTGTTATCATTATAGCAAGTTAAATGCATTAATTAGTAACAAGTAGTATTTTGAATTTCAATAAATATAAAATCTGAAATGCAAATGAACATTGACATATTTTATTTGATGTATGTATCTTAAATTTTGCATTAGCTGATGGAACAAGTTGGATGTAAAGTGATGAAAATACGATAGGGACATAAGAATTTTATGTGATTATTTATCGTGTCTGATGCATCCATTTGTTCATATTTTGGCAATGTATTTTTGACAGAAATGTCTCATCTAAGTTGCATATTTGATTTGATAAACAGGGCTTTACAAATGTGGTTGCCACTGGTGACTAAAATATTTTAATCGCCAGCTATGTTTATTATTAAATTAATTAAATTAGAAAGCATTTTATGATGTATTGTTACTATGCTAATAATTTGTCTTTCTCAATTTATGTGCTTTTTGAAAATGTACAATTAAATGTGTGTGCATGGGGTGGAAGGGAGGACCACAATTTTTTTTGTTACATGCAACTGGAAATTTTTTCTGGCTGCGAGATTTTTATTGTATAGAGCTCTTTCGATGTATTACTTTGTAATTAACTATTAAAATTATGCTTTAGTTGTTTGTAAATTATTTGGATGTAAAGTGATGATAATATGATAGGGACATATGAATCTTCAATGATTATTTGTCTTATCTGATGCATCCAATTGCTGTAGATATGTAATAGCGTCCTAACAGAGACTGAGTATAAAAAATGGAATGTGGCATGGAAACGGTGAAAACTATTTTGTTCTTTCATGAATTTCTTTAGAATTTTTTAGCTGTAACTGTTTATTAGTTTTTCTATTTTTTAAATTGTATTTTAGGAATATATTTTTAATCTATTTTTTACCAGAAGTATTCTAACCAGGAAACTTCACTTTAGTGTATAAATGAAAAACTAAGTAAGCAGCAATCGAAAGAATATATTGAAATACATTTGCTCACTCATAAATTATTTGCCCTTGTCTCTGTGTTATCAAGATATACAGGGTTAGCACAAATGAATGACCGGATTTTGAAAACTGTTACACATAAATAAGTGATATATGAAA
Source organism: Maratus speciosus (assembly GCA_963932465.1). Taxonomy (NCBI): domain Eukaryota; kingdom Metazoa; phylum Arthropoda; class Arachnida; order Araneae; family Salticidae; genus Maratus; species Maratus speciosus. Next base: position 226,570,149 of record OZ010791.1, on the reverse strand, counting down.
ATAAAGAGGATCATTCAAAGTTATTTTTCAGTTTCAGATGTTTGGCGTGCAAACCTTTCAGAACACTAACACCAAAACTTTAATCAAGTTCGTTCCCCACATTTGGCAGTTTTGCACAGTTAACGATTCTTGATGCATAATGCATCACAAAATAATGCTAAATGGTGCATAAATGCTGCATTATTTAGTGTTTTAATGCATCAGTGTTGCATTAAGAACATCTTTTCAATATAACGCGTGCTTCACACAGAGCCTAAAATGAGAATGAGATGTCTTACTGGGTTCTGTATTCAAAATCTAGTTTCGAAACTGAATAAGGTCACGTGGCACTGATAATTTACCCAAAGATCTTCTAATTGAGAAGAAGGGAAACTACTTTTGCTTTTACACCATGAACTGTTTCACTCGCTGGCTGGCGGGGGGAGTCTTTCCTTCTTAACGCTAGATGTTTTATTTCACAAATTTTAAAACTTTATATCTCGATAATGGGGATACAAGGGCAAATAATTTATGTGTCTAAAAACACGTTTCAATGTGCCCTTTAAATTGTTTTCATTATATTACATTATTGAGGTAGTTTCCTGGTAAGTGAGCTTGTACAGATGCCAACATATCTGGAAATACCAGACATTCTCAAGAAATGTAGGGTAAAATATGGTAGGACGGTAATAAAGTTTAAAAAAAAAATCCCTGCAAAAATTCTCTGAACTTAGATTTCGGTTTATCCATCCACAATGTGATTTTTCTGTGACTATATTTCGCAGAATTTTGAAAAATCTGTTGTGGTTTTTCTTTTTTCTTCTGTATACATTTGTACCTTTTATGCAAATATTTCTTTGATTCTAAACATTTTATTTTTGTATATGCAAAATCAGTGTTTTTAATAATAATAATAAAAAAAAAAAAAAAAACTTTCAATTAAAATTTATTTTATCTTTAAGCTAACATTTGTAAAGTTGGATGCAAAATGATGATACTATGATAGGGACATATGAATAAAATATGATTATTTGTCTTATCTGATGCATTTAATTTAGTAACATTATTACTAGTTGCATATTATACTTAAAATTTGGAAATGATCTTTTTTTGCTATACTAATTTAATACAAGAATGAGTTTTTTCTTTTAATCATTTCTATTTCAAAGCATTTAGTAGAATGAGTTTATTACTCTTTTCTTTTTCCCCCTTAATTTTGTATTTTTTTTAATTTTTATACATTTTTTTTTTTTTGCTTACATTTCAAATTATGATCATTAGAATTTTCATACATTTATATGTAGTTTCCTAACAACTCTGTTAAAATTAGGATATTTGCGATTAACATGTATAATCATAGTCATAAATTAGAACTGTATGATTTCTTATATTGTTTAAAGCTATTGGTCGATGAGATCTCAAATTATGTTGGTTCATACTTGATACTTGCATTTAAAAAACGACAAAAAAAAAAAAAAAAAAATGTCTTAGAAAGTCTGTATTTTTTTTAAAATTTAAACCAAGGGAAAAATTTAAGTGTTAAGCAAAGTTATATTTCATAAGCTTTCTCTCAATTATGTTCATATTATGTTAAATAACTTGAAACTATATTTTTTTCTTACACCTACTCTTTCCAGAATTCTTTTTTACTTTTCTTCTTTTTATCATTAGTATTGATATATATTTTTTATCATTAGTATTGATATTTTCCTTATTTTTGTAATGTCTTTAAATTTTTATTTCAGAATTATCCGAGCATTCCTCATTGAAGAACAGAAGATTGTTGCTAAAGTGCTTAAAGCACAACAAATTACTACAAAAGCTGCAAAGTAAATTAAAATAAATGGAATGAACTCTAATTGTTGTCTTTATTGTGTAAATAAATTTTCTTTTTAAACACTTGAATCATTACTGAATCCATTGCCTAGTAGACTATACCAACTTCACAGAATATTTTCATTTTTTTTTTTTTCATTTGAAATATTTCTTTTGAAAAAAAAAATTGTAGATTTATTTAGATAATGAATTTTACATATTAACTTATAATTAATAATTTTACTGATTAATACAGGTTTCACACAGACTCTTTAGACTAGACTACTTAAAATCTCATTAGAAATGAAAAAAATTCCAAGAAGTGCTTAAAACACCTTAAATGAATAAGCAAAATACTCCTTAAATTGTTGCAAAATAAAATGTAGTGTTTAACTGTTTACCTATGATTTAATCGAAGAATTACAAGAGTATGAAATATACCGGGTGTCCCAAAAAGGACTGACTGATTTTAAAATTCAATAACTTCCAAACGGTGACAGATATTAAAAAAATTCTTGCAGGAGGGTTATGCATAAAGTCAAAAGTTTTATTACAGTGATTTTCGATTCTAGTTCGAATTACAAACAATAGATGGCGCTGTAAGCAATAGTCGCTAAATACAGGCTCGATTTTTGGTCCTTTCTGTTGTTCCATGCAGAAAAAGGAGATGGAAATGTATTATCCGGGCCACGAAGTACCAAAAATCGAGCCTGAATTTAGCCTCTATTGATCGCAGCTCCATCTATTGTTTGTAATTCGAACTAAAATCGAAAATCACTGTAAAAAAACTTTTGACTTTATGCATAACCCTCCTGCAAGAATTTTTTTAATATCTGTCACCGTTTGGAAGTTATTGAATTTTAAAATCAGTCAGTCCTTTTTGGGACACCCGGTAGCTTGTATCTTATGTGATGAATTGCTTGTATGATAGTCTTTCTTAAGGAAGGGGACTCTTCACTCCCTTGAAAACATCCGCTCTGTAATGTAAAACCAATGGGCAGGTTGTTTTCAAATTTCTCGTTTAAATTTTGAATATTTTAAAACTTTGTTTTTGCATAGGATAGCTGAGTTGAATCTTTAATATGATTGTTTTTTACTTTTTCAATTTTGGTTGCAGATTTTTTTTTTTAAAGGTACTTTAAGTTTTGAAACCAGTTCTGAAAGTGAAAGTACCTTTATTAGAAAAAATCTGCAACCAAAATTGAAAAAGTAAAAAAAAAAAAAAAAAATCATATTAAAGATCAAGCTCAGCTATACTATGAAAAAAAAATCTTAAATTTTTCAAATTTAAACGAGAAATTCGAAAACAACCTGCTCATTGGTTTAACATTACGGAGCGGCCGTTTTCAAGTGAGTGAAGAGTCTCCTTAAGGATATATGGCATGAAAAAGATAGCCTTAACCCCTTAATTCTCTCTCCTGTGATATTCACGGGCTGTGGCTTTAATTCATATTGTTTGATTCTCACCAGTTTTATAAAATAGTATAATTGTCTTTGAGATGGTATCATTTTACCTGTCATTAAATAAGGTGAATATTTCTTTTACGAAAAAGTAATACCAATAAGAAATTTGAATTTTTAAACCGAAATTTAATGTCACCGTTAAGGGGTTAAAGGACATAAAATAAAAATCTGCTCCTGTTTACAAAGAGGCAAAGTTCCCTTTCAAATTTAGTTTTAATATCTAGGTGTACATGATGCATCAGTAGTTGAAATTTAACTGGCTTCTATATGTATGACCATGAGTCACTGTATAATGTAGTTTGCTGGCAATTTTGTATTCAAATTTTAAGCAATATATTGTGCTGTTTTAGTACCTGCCATTAGATTTTAATAGAATAAAATCTGTTTTCTTTCTAAATGAAGTATTAACCCCCTTAATTGTTGTACCTGATACATGCGGGCAAATTGCATGTGAAATGAAAATCACGATGATTAAGGGGTTATGGTCATGGGTGCAAGACCTTCAGTCTCAGGACTGATCTCAATCTTGGAGAAATTTTGACTGATAGTAAATTCTACTTTATACATAAATTATAGCAATTTTACTATCAAGAAGATTTAATCACTTTATTGTAAGAAATCTTATTTTTAGCCATAATGCAAGGCATAGAAATCTTCAAATCCATTTTCATTTGTTATTCCTAATACTCAGAAAAGTTTTCAGTCTTCGCTTACATTGACTTCTTGCACCCATGGTTATGGTGGGTGCACGTGTTACATAAGGGCGCGGCATACATGAAAAAATCGGTTGTCATTTAAAATTCTTATACTCTTTAGAATTTTTTCTTCTCAAGTCTGTATGAACTTTGTTAATAACTCTTGAATGGAATATAATTTTTCTTCAAATGTACTTTTGCTACATAGTTAACAAAAAAAATTAAAAAAAATTGCATTGTACAATGATTATTTAAAAAACACAAATTAGTGTTGTATGCATATAACTATATTAGTTTTGTGGCAGTATTGTGAACTTTTACAAGAGTTAAGTTATAAAATTAAAAGGAAAACATGAAAATGTACTTAACATATTTTTAGAACCTAATGATATTGAAACAGGATAATCTGCAAGCCAAAATGTTTCCTCCCAAAAAAAGTGTGAAAATCTGGTAAGAGTTATGCATAGACTTACATAAGAGGCTAAAAAAGAAAAAAAAAAAAAGCTTTTGTAACCTCCCTCGTTCTGTTAAGCATGTAAAACAGATGGTATTTTTTTTTTTTACAAATTAGACAAATAAGTTATGAATGAATGGTTATTTAAAACTGAGGGTCTATTTGCAAACCATATCACTACAAATTAACTTAAATCGAAAAAAAAAAGAAGAAAAATTGCAAGCGATTCAAATCAAACTATATATTTATGAATGTAAAACTCTTTATTTAAAAAATGTCTCATATTTGTTTTCTAGTAGTAATAATTAATCGATCATCTAAAATACCCCTCCTCCCAAAATTTCTGCTTTCCCCTACTTCTGCAATAGCAAATTCTTTAAAATTCGATTTTTTGTAATTGTTTTTGCTGTATTTGATACTTTGTAGTAATGATAAATGTCAATTCCCTTCTCCCTGAAATTTCTGTTTGTAAATGATTTTCATATAATGTATGTGGTGGCTAAATTATCGCTGCAAAGCAGATGCCCAGAGAAACTGCATTGGAGGGTCGAAGTCCCAGCCAAATAGTAAGATGTTGCAGCCAGAGATAGCTGGGCACAGGGTTGGGTTTTTGACGTCAAAAACTGGTTTTTGACATGACAAGCGTCAAAAACAGGTTTAAACCATCGAAAACTGTCAAACTGGTTTAAACCGTCGAAAACTGCCAAATACATGTAACACACTAAAACATTTTAACAATTGGTAAACATTAAATAAATCAATGATTTATGTGATCTTTTATTGAAATTTAATAATTTAAAAAATATATATTTGCAATAAAATATTTCTTTTTGGATTTTTCAAACAGAAGAAAATAATTTTGTACAATTAAATAATCCAGATCAATTTCACCCTGTAGCATGCTTTAGCACATTTATTTACACCCAAAAGATTTTTGAGTTTAGAGTGTATGAAGTGTTAGAAAATAGTCTGTCTCTTAATTGATGCTGAGCTAGTAGGACTTGATAGCAAAAGCATTGCTAGATGAGCAAGTTTTGAAGCAGACTCAGAAAGCTGTTGCATTTAATGATACCTTTCCACCAAGCAATGGAGTCCTCCCTATAGCACTGAAATAAGAAGACGGGAAAGGGGATTCTTTTAGCTTCATACACAATCAGTATGGGTAAGGATCCATAAATTCTCTCTGTAGTTCAAGAGCGAGCTGAATCAACTGATACAGCAGTCAACCCTTGCTCCTGATGGTTGGGATGCAAAGTATAAGCCAAACAATGGTATGGTTTCATGATTTGATCCCTTCTATTATTCACTTTTTCAATATGGGCTTAAAGGAATTTTCTTTTAGATGACCGGCCAATTTTGTTCAGTTTTAAAATCGAAAACATTTTTATATATTGAAAGAAAGGATGTTTTAAAAAGATTTTGACTTTAAGCTTTTTTTTTAACTTCTCTTATTTTGTAAATGTCTAAAATTAATAATCCAATTTCAATTTTGAATGGAATGGTTATTGCCTAGACTAGAATAACATTGATGCATATTATCTTGTTATATATACAAAAAAATGTGCACTTTTCTAAGTTTTTTTTTCCCATAAAAAAAGCTAGCTAATGCTTTAAGCTCTCAAAAAGTAAGAGAAATTAAAACGATTTTAAGTAAGAGAAAAAATGTACAGCTCAGGCTTAACAATAATACTTTACTATGTACTAATTACTGATATACAGTAAGAGTGAATTTAAAATATTACATGTAATGTTGTCATGTGTGACATTTAATTTGAATTTTTACAGATCAATTTAGTATTTGAGGTTTTTGACAGATGGTTTTTGGCATGACGGTTTAAACTATGGTTTGAACCCGACATAAACTGACACATGTCAGAAACCTGCCAACCCTGTAATTATTACTAATACTACATAAACATACTAACATACATACTAATTATACAATTATAGTAATAGTGAATTTTAAATATTACATCTAATGTGTGACATTTAATGTGAAATTATACAGATCACTAGTATTTGAGGTTTTTGACATGACGGTTTAAACTGTCAAAAACCTGCCAACCCTGGTTGGGCACAGTGAGAGCCTCTCTGCGGACCATTCATATTATTTCTATGATTGTATTAATATCATCTTCAATAATCAATACTGTATTCCCCCCCATCTCCCCCTGAAATACAAGCATACTCTATATACCTCCATAATTCCATATTTAATCAAAACTTAATTAAATATTTGAAAGCCAAACGAACTCTTTATTTCGACTGCCTTCTTGCTCAATTCCCATATTTATTGTGTGGTGCATCACCCTAAATCAGGGTTCAGCTCAGTTGTAGTATGCTACAAAAGTATTCATTTCAAAAGTAAGCTGAACACAGGGGAATTGAGGAATAATGTAAAAAAAAATATTGAATTTGTGCACCATATATTGTATATAAAATGTTGTATTGCTGAGTCAGAAAAACAATTTTCAAGAAAAGTTCTGTGAGAAAGTCAGAAAATAAGAGATTCTAATAGAGAAAATAATTAGCTCCTTGATATAAACACTGCAACCATTTTAGATAATTGTGTCTCAAAGTCTTGGCTACTTACTTTTTTATATTTTACAGCTCAGTTTTCAGAATAAGAAATAATTTAAATGTAAAACAGACTGAATAAAGTAACGTTAGATATATATTGATTCATCATAAACAAAAGAGAAAGTTAATCGCCAGTTTTAATTCAGTCATAAAGAGTGAAAACTTGTCTCGAAATTAGACAGCTTACAATTTTGGGATTTTTTTTCATCTTTAAAAATGTCAAATTTTTCATGTCCTTAAGTTTGTTAGCATCTAGATATTGCTGTAGTTTGCTCTTTTCTTATTAATTTTGGTTTTGAGGATTAAGAATGAGAAGGCGAGATCATTCGTTTGAAAAATTCAATTCAATTTGGAAAGCAGTTATATTTACGGATGAAAGTAAATTTAATACTTTTCGCTTTGATGGCAAACACATGTTTGGAGAAGGCCAAATGAAGAGTATAATTAAAGGAAAAAAAAACTTAAACATGTCTAACATGTCGTCTACTCTTAAACATGGTAGTGGATCTGTAATGATATGGGGATCAATGTTAGCTGCTGGACCAGGTTACCTTCATACCATTGATGGAATAATGGATCGATATTAGTATTTAAAATTTCTGAATGAAAATGTTGAAAATAGTGGTCAAAATTTAGGCAATGGTTGTTTTAATTTTTATCAAGGCAATGATCTGAAACATGAAGCTTTAAATGTTAGATTGTGGTTGCGTTATAATTGCTTCCATGTGATAGATACACCCTCTCAATCCAGACTTATCTGATTGAAAATTTATAGTCACATTTGGAAGAAAAATGTAAAAAATATTCCATATCCAACACAAAAGCTATAAAGTACTAAAAGTAACAAATATTAAATTTACACTAAATTCAAATTAATTAGAACAATAATTATGTCATAGTTTTAAGTAGGGATGCACTGAATAGTAATTTTGGCCGAATATTCGGCTTGCCGATTAGTGACTATCAAGCTAAATAGTAACTATTCGGACGATTACTTTTAAATTTCAGAATTATTAAAAAGTTAAATTTTGAAATAATTTCACATAATATTTAACACGCATACTTCCGTATAGATAGACAAGATCTTTTTATACAAATGAATAATACTATACTAATTCTACGCAAGTGCTTTCCAACGCGGAGCAATTTGACTATTGAGGGGGGTAATTTTACTTTTTTGGGGGCTCAATTAATAATTTGTTACCCACCCATTCGCTGTCAACTTTTTGTTGGAAAAGTAATGTTTTGTAGATTCAGTATAATTACATGAACAATTTTTGAGCGCTCTCTTTTTGTCATGTTAAAAAAATTCTATAATTTTACTGCTTATTAATGTATTTTACAATTTCCGAGTGTGAAATGCTTCTTGTGTATTATATTACAGATCGAGAGAAAATTTAGTGTCCAAAGCTTTTCCATCAAGTTTAATTAGTAGTTACTAAAATGAATTTTAAAGTGTGTCAATGATATTAATTTTAAGAGCCCACTTCAGTCACGGGAAAAAAAGAAAACGCTAAAGAGCGTTATTTACAAATATCTCGCTCAAATTTTAATATTTTTGAATGATTTTTTTTTTTTTTTTTTTTTTTTTTTTTTTGCATAGGATAGCTGAGGACGATCTACAACCGGACTAGTTTTTACTTTTCGATTTCTGATTCTTTTTCAAACATTACTATTACTTTCGGAACCGGTTCCGAAATTGAAACTATCGCATTATATATATATATACAGTCGAGTCTCTATATAACGAAATCCATTGTTCCAGTAAAAAATTCGTTATATAGAGAAATTTGTTATATAGAGAATGAGTAAAAATTCCTATTTAATGTGTAAATTTTGAACAAAAATTATTTTTGAGGTGTTTAATTAAGAATTTGAAATGTTTAACTATAAATATTAACCTAATATTGTATTTCTTAATTATTTAAACAGTTTCAAAAAAGAGAACAGACGTTTATTTGAAAGCATAATAAAAATCACAGAAGGAAAACTTACATTAATTTTAGACGAAGAAATCTGTAAATTTTTCGCTATTTTGATTTAAAAAATGTTCACACAGTAGCAAGGACTGAAAAATTGTATCGGGAACATTTTCCTCCATTTGAAGTCCACTCCTTATAAGATCATAAGAACTCATCATTCTCGGGAGCTTATTGGCAGGGAATAGTACGAATATCGACTTGTGCTTGATTAAAAGAGAGTTTATTTTTCTAATTTAACCTTCTGAATGATCTTCGATCTCATTCACCTCTCTGATCCCGCTCTTATATGTGTAACAATCCAATTGACACTGTTTTAAGAAGGATGTTGGAGGGGGGGGGGGGATGAATAGTGATGGGCGATAACGAGATGTTTTTCTCGATTGTATGGACATCTCGATATTTTTCGATTGTCTAAATTTTTTCTCGATGACTACAGTTTGCAAATTTCTTTTATAAATCATATATTATGTATTATATACGTCATACATTTATCAAGAATCGTCTGCGAGTGAGCTGGAATGAGTCGATGTTAATAAAGACTAGGTGACTTCGACCGCTATCGGGACCCTCCTTTAATCGGGGCCCCTATTTTATACGAAATCTTGTAATATGAAATCACGAACAGGTTACCCGCTATATGCGACACTGATATATGATAGCAAACGGGAGTGGTGTGCACGCACTACAAAATCTTGTAAAAAATATAATATCGAAACGAATGAACCTCGGACCAGATCTCTTGGGGGAGGGATCAAAGCGAGCGGAGGGGCACAGCAGCTGCATAATATGATTAAGTCGTCACAGTTCTTTAGGCCTTTCCAACCATATGTCACATGAGAAGTCTGGATCTGAATTTATAAAAATGCCCTCCCCGTGGGGGCAAAGGGGGGGAGGGGTGCAGGAGATGGGTAACATGAGTAAGTGGTCATAAGCCTTTCCAACAATATGTCACATGAGGGGTCTCGGCTAAATTTAGAAAAACACTCCCGTGGGGGAAAAGTGGGGGGGGGGGGGGGGTGTGGTCACCGGAGGTGCATTACATCAATAAGTAGTCACAGACCTTTCCAACGATATCTCACATGTGGGGTCTTGGCTAAATTTGGAAAAGTGTCCCCCGGGGGTGCAAAATGGGGGGATGGACACCGGGGGAGCATAACATAAATAAATCGTCACAGACCTTTCCAACGATATCTCACATGAGGGGTCTTGGCTAAATTTGAAAAAGTGTCCCCCGGGAGGGGCAAATTGGGGGAGACTGTCACCGGAGGTGCATAACATCAATAAATAGTCACAGACCTTTCCAACGATATCTCACATGAGGGGTCTTGGCTAAATTTGGAAAAGTGCCCCCGGGGGGGGGGGAAAGTGGTGGTGGGGACACCATAGGTACATAACATCAATAAGTAGTCACAGACCTTTCCAACGATATCTCACACGAGGGGTCTTGACTAAATTTGAAAAAGTGTCCCCCGGGGGGGCAAAGAGAGGGGGACTGTCACCGGAAGTGCATAACATCAATAAGTAGTCACAGACCTTTTCAACGATATCTCACAAGAGGGGTATTGACTAAATTTGGAAAAGTGTCCTCCGGGGGGGCGGCCACCGGAAGTGCATAGCATCAATAAGTAGTCACAAACCTTTCCAACGATATGTCACATGAGGGGTCTTGGCTAAATTTGGAAAAGTGTCCTGAAATTTCATATATTATAAATAATATTTAGCGAAGGGCTCCATAAAAAAATCCGATCTAAAATGATAAAAACGGAAAAAACTACCCTCGCAGTGGGGGCCAAATTGGGGAGGGGAGGAAGAAAGTCTCATAATATGAAAGAGTCATCCGAGAGCTTACCGATGATATATCACATGACTGGTCCAAAAAAAGTTTGAAGATTGCTCCCCCTCCCTTCCCCCGTGTGCCCACTCTTTCGCCACGGAATTCACACAGCCGCCACTTTAAAATTTTTATGTTCAATAAATAATATTTACCGGAAGACTGCATAAAAAACCCACATCTAAAGTGATATTTAAATTTATTATAGAAATCGGCTACGGTTTTAAAAATTTCTTCGCCCCTTCCCCATCCCCCTTTGGGCGAAGAAAGGTTCATAGTATGAAAGAGTGGTCAAAGAGCTTTTCGATTATATGCCACAGGAAGGGTTCGGTAAAATTTTTAAAATTGCACCCCGCATGAGTCCACTCTCACGTCCTCCTCCCTCGAAATCACCCGATCCACCTTCCTCTTTGAAATTTTTATATTTAATAAATAATTTTTATCGGAGGGCTCCAGGTATGTGACATCTTGGTAGGGCTAAAATAAGAGAAACTTTGAAAATTAGGGCTTCATTTCACAGCTCATTGTCATGCCTTTTTCTCTATCTCGTCCCTTGGTACTCTCGATAAATTTTCTTACTTTTCTTCTCTGCCGAGGACGAGAGAAATCCTCGAAAAGCTTCTCATAGCGAAATGTTGAAAAGCGCGAGATAAATCCTCGAAAAGCTTTTCATTGGGAGATTTCGAAAAGGACGAGAGAAACCAGCGAAAGGCTTCCCATCGGGAAATGTTGAAAAGGGCGAGAGAAACTCTCGAGAGACTTCCCATTCCGAAAGGTTTAAAACCGCGAGAGAACCAACCATCGAGCAAATTCCCATCTGGAAGCGTCGAAATGCTGGAAAAATCATCGAGATGAGATTTGCCGAAATGCGAGATGGAAATGAAGCTTTTAGAGTCAAACTTACCGCATTTCTGGTTTAAGTCATAATTTCTCAAAGGAGTCCATCTGCTTATCCAATCTCTTTTTAGCTCACAGGCTATCTAAGCCTGAGAGCTAATGTACCCGTCGGTTCTGTATGTATGCATGTACGTACATACGTACGTATATATGTACGTAACGCGATAACTCTTGATTAAAACGTACGATTTGCTTCAATTTTTTTTATGTTCATTCTGATAAGGCGTTCCGCTGATTAGTTTTGACGGTTCATTGGTTAAGGATAAAGGGAGAGAAGGGGGGCTTGTCCCCCCCCCTCTCCTTAATTTAGATAAATAGGTTTTTCATGCAGAATTATTCGATTTGCTCCAAATTTCGTATACCGGTTTATTATGTTAAGGAGCTTCCGTGATTAAACTTGGAGGCTCATTAGTTAAGTATGAAGGGGGGAAAGGGGGGTAGACCCCCTCCTTAATTTAGATAAATGAGTTTTTCATGCAGAATTATTCGATTTGCTCCAAATTTGGTATACCGGTTCATTATGTTAAGAAGTTGCCTTGATTAGATTTGGAGGTTTACGGGTTAAGTATAAAGGGGGAGAAGGGGGGCTTGTCCCCCCTTAATTTAGATAAATGGGCTTTCCATGCAGAATTATTCGATTTTCTAAAAATTTGGTATACCGGTTTATTATGTTAAGGAGCTTCCCTGATTAAACTTGGAAGTTCATTGGTTAAGGATAAAGGGGGAGAAGGGAGGCTGGTCCCCCACTTAATTTAGATAAATGGGTTTTTCATGCAGAATTACTCGATTTGTTCCAAATTTGGTATACCGGTTTAATATGTTAAGAAGCTGCCTTGATTAGATTTGGAGGTTTATGGGTTAAGTATAAAGGGGAGGGGCTAGTCTTTCCCTTAATTTAGATAAAAGGGTTTTTCATGCAGAATTATTCGATTTGCTTCAAATTTAATATACCGATTTATTCCAATATGGCGCTTCCTTCATTAGATTTGGAGGTTCATTGGTTAAGTATACAAGGGCTTCAAGTCTCCTCCCCTTAATTTATATAAATGGATTTTCATGGAGAATTATTCAATGTACTTTAATTTTTTTTTTCTATGTTCGTTCTGATAAGGAGCTTTCCTGATTAGATTTGGAGGTTCATTAGTTAAGTATAAAAGGGTTAAAGGGGTTAGACCACCCTTAATTTAGCGATATGTTTCTTTTTTTCATGCAGAATTATCTGATTTGCTTCAAATTTGATATACTGATTTATTATAGTTAAGGAGTATCCCTGATTAGATTTGGAGGTTCATTGGTTAAGAAAAAAATGGGCAAACGGGGGATATTTCCCTTCATTTATTTTTTGAGGGACATTATTCTTTGAAATAAGAGTATAATATACAATTAGTGTGAATAACCTGTGAGCTCAATGCCATCAGTTTAACTGGCACTTATCTTTTTATTGCTATTAACCGATGTGGGTTATGAAGCATAGTGGTTTATGTATTCAGTTCTGTATAGTCCTAGTTTCAAACTTTACTGTTAAATTTAGTGTCATTTTGCCCCGAATTTTCAATGTTTTTCTTATTTTAGCTCTGCCAAGCTGCCCCATACCTGGAGACTCAGATAAATACTTTTCATTAAATATAAAAAGTTCAAAGAGGAAGGTGAGTGAATTCTGGGGGGCGCGAGAGTGGACAAAGGGGGGAGTGGGAGGCAGGTAATTTTCAAACTTTTACCAAACCTCTATCCTTGACATATCATCGGAAAGTCCTTTCACCACTCTTTCATATTATGAACCTTTCTCCTCCCAGAGTTGAATTCCGGAAGGGGGCGGGGGGGGGGGGGGGTGAGCGGTGCGGAGGTGAATTTTTTTTTTTAATTGTAGAGATTTCTACAATAAATATCATTAAATGAGGTTTTTTAATGGAGCTCTCCGATAAATATTATTTATTAAATATAAAATTTTAAAAGTAGGGCTGCGTGATTTCCGGGTATATTCTGGGATAAAAGAGGGAACCCACGTGGGAGGGGTAGATTTCAAACTTTTTTTGAACCAGTCATTTGATATATCATCGGAAAGTTTTCGGTTATCATCGGAAAGTTACTCTTTCATATTATGAACCTTTCTTCTTCCCTCCCTAGTTTGGCGCCCCGAGAGAGGCACTTTTCGAACTTTTTTGAAATCGTAGCGTTTTTAAACATTTTAGATCGGATTTTTTTACGGAGCCCTCCGACAAATAATTTTTAATATATGAAAATTTCAAAGAGAAGGATGGGCAGGGTATATTTCGGGGGGGGGGGGGGGGCACGATAATTGGAATCCTGGGAGTTGGGACTCTTTTCTATCTTTTGCTGACACCCCTCACGTGATATATCATTGGAAAGCTCTGTGGCTACTATTTCATTTTATATATCGCCCGCGCCCCTCCCCTTACTTTGCCCCCGCGCGGGGGCACTTTTCTAAATTTAGCCGACATCCCTCATGTGACATATCGTTGGAAAGTCCTGTGACCACTTATTCATATTATGCACTTTCCTTGCCCCTCCCCCCTACTTTGCTCCCCGCGGGGGTTCGTTTAATGTATTCCAGTCGAAGAATTTCTAAAAATGGGGAAATTAAAGATCCAATCTCAAATGACGTAGAAAAATCAATAAAAAATTTTGATTTCTTTTATCATCCTTTAGTTCATGTTTTTGCCACTAGGGGTGCTTTTGATTCTTATTTCTTTGGCCATTTTGGTGCTAATTGCCGAAAAATTCTAATTTTTGATACTTAAACTCCCCTTACCGCTTCATAGCTACTCGCGTTTTTTCAGCTTTTTTCAACCAGGTGGCACCCTTACAAGACTTTTCCAGTTTTATGGCTCCTTTATAGCCTCCCTTTGGTTTGTTGTTTTTTTATTCCATCTGTTTTCAGTTACCCTATATTTAATAAAATCTGATTATATATATGTAAAAATAATGATTTCAATAATCGACTCTAGAACATCTCCTTTGTAGATTCTCGAAAGTAATCGATGACTGTATCGATTGTGTATTTTACGATAACGATTTTTTTTTATTGGTAAATTTTCGAGAATCGCCCATCACTAAGCACTATCACTACTATGAAATTGTCGGCCAGAATAATAGCTAAGTTTTCCAATAACTGTTTTTAGCTTTTCTCGTTATAATCGATTGTAAAACATCTCGATTGTAGATTCTAGGAATTAATCGATGGCTGTATCGATTATGATTTTTTATGATGACGATTTTTCTCGATTGTCGAATTCTCGGGAATCGCCCATCACTAGGGATGAATTCGTTGAACATAAAGAACAAGAAGATTCAAGATAGAAAAGTAAGATAAAAAACTCAGCACTGAACGATAAATCAGGAATAAGTGACGGAAAATTGATTCCATGTGATTTGGAAGATTTTCGTTATATGGAGATAGATATTTCGCTATATGGAGACTATTTTTAATGAGATCTTGGGAAAAGGGGAACGTTCCTACTAAAAATTCGCTATATAGAGAAATTCGATGTATGGAGTTTCGTTATAGAGAGACTCGACTGTATATTAAAAAAAAAAAAAAAAAAAAACTAACCAAAATCGGAAACGTAAAAACTAGCCCGGTTGTAGATCATCCTCAGCTATCCTATGCAAAAAAAAAAAAAAAATTGAAAAATATTAAAATTTGAGCGAGATATTTGAAAATAACGCTCCCATAGACTTACCATTAAGCGTTCGACTTTTTCCGAGGAGAGATCGTGTGTCAATCATGTTAAGATAGAAATGCCGATCACTATAGCACATTTCTTTAGGGCTGAGGTAAGTTGGAAAGAAAAAAAAAACTTTCTTTGGCATAAAGGCGAAGATGTATAGCCTCATTTTATTTATAGAATTATTTAAAAAAATTGATAGAACATTCACCTCCTTGATGAGCTAAAAAATGTGAAATGAATAGTCACTGTTAAGGCTTTGTTAAGCATCCTGCATGCGAAGAGATGATTTTTTTAATAACAAGAGTTGTAAATCATAGTGTGTGTGCGCGGGGGGGGGGGGGGGTTGCACCGTTAATTTACAGATGATTTGGTGGGGCGTGGCCAGTAAAAGGTTGAGAACCACTGTTCTACACTAAAAAAAATATCCTTAGAATTGTTATTTAAGAAGAGGATAGTTTAAAATTTCTTTAATTGATAAAATTTTAAATTTCATGTATTGAATTAAAACAAATGAATAAAATTTTCTTATATTCTAAAACAAATATTTTAAAAGCAAAGTAAAATTTTGAGGGAATTGGATGAAAAATTGTACAGTTATTGCTGTCTATTTGTCAGGAAAGGACTAAAATCGACATTATTGATTAATTTTGTTACGTGATACTTTTCAAATAGCAAATAAAAAATGTAAAAGCATTCTCTTATTTAAATACAGTAAACTCTGTCTAAGGCGGAATCGATCGGGATCAAGAAAATTTTCCGCAGTAGACAATATTCCGCCTTAGATAAATTTTACTCTGTCGGTGGATTCGCAGGGACTTTAAAGTCTTTCCGAGTTAGATAACAGATTTCAGTCTAACACCTTACAGAGTCCGCCTTACAAAGAGTTTACTGTATAATTCTGTATCTAATTATTAAATATCTTTATTAATTGACAGTTAAAAATAGTAGTTTTAATGTTTTTAAAAAAGGTCTTTTAAGTATTCGGTCTGGCAAAATATTTAGATATTAGGCCTAACCGAGTATTCGGTGCATCCCTAATTTTACGATTACTTTTTATCAGGGTACGCTGATTTAACTCAGCTTGATTTTAATTGCTTGATCTTTTAAAAAAAATCATTGATTTAAAACGCACAATTAAATTTTTTCTTTTATATTGTTTAACTATACTTTAAATCAAAATAATCTTGAAAATAGTACATGTTATTTAATCAAAACAAACAAAAAATAAAGGTGTTTGTTCTCAATACACTCTAAGAATGTTCTTTTTCTTTCATTTTCATCAGCAATCCTTTGCGTGTTTTTCTTTGTAGAAAATTAAAGAAATTTATTGAATGGTATTGGTAATATTCCAAAGTAAATGCACTACAAAGAATTTTCTTCTTTTGATCACTGACCAACAAGTGTTAGTTATAAACCTGTTTTTAAGTACACTTGAAGCAAAGAACTTTAATCAACTGTTAAAAGCTCTTTGCTTAAATTTACTTTTTCATACTGAACTGTAAATAGCAGTACTTATAGTACAGAACAAATTGAAAAATTTAAGACATGGCAGGTAGGAAAAGTGATTCAACATGTCTCCATTTTACTGAAATTTGAAAATTTTCTGGTAGAGCAGGAAAATTAATTTTTCTCTAAGCATTATCATTTTTATCTGCCTTAGCTAAAAATTTCATGATTACATTTCCCGATTTAAAGTGGATAAATAATCTTGATACTTGCCCATTTTTAGGTGCGTTCGTAATTATATAAATACGTAGCACCTATAGTCGTCGTTCAGTCCGTCCGTCCGTCTGTCTGTCTGTCTGTCCGCATATAACAAAGCAAAAACTACCCAACCGAATGGTCTGAAATTTTTAATGTATAATTGTTGCAAAATTTTGTCGAGCCATTTCAAATTTTATGAAAATCGGATGCATAGTTTAATTACAGAAACAGTCAAAAGTTTTTCTTTACATTACGGCCAATGGGAAAAATTATTGCAAATGCATTTTAATGATGTTACAGCCTTCCAAATGGTCTGAAAATTTAAATATATAATTGTTGCAAAATTTTGTCGAGCTATTTGAAATTTTATGAAAATCGGATGCATAGTTTAATTACAGGGACAGTCAAAAGTTTTTCTTTACATTACGGCCAATGGCAAAAAAATATTGCAAGTGCGTTTTAATGATGTTACAGCCTTCCGAATGGCCTGAAAATTTAAATATATAATTGTTGCAAAATTTTGTCGAGCCATTTCAAATTTTATGAAAATCGGATGTATAGTTTAATTACAGGCACAGTCAAAAGTTTTCCGTTACATTACGGGGAATGGGAAAAAAAATTATTGCAAGTGCATTTTAATGATGATATAGACTATGCACTTATGAAATTAATATATATATATATTGAGTACAATATGGGGTACAAAAAATAATTATAAAACTAGTTATAGGACGAACGCACCTCATTTGCCACGTTTGACGAGCAATTTCCGACTTGTTTTCTCTGAAAATGTCAGTATAAGGAGCTTTTATTACAAAAGAGCTGATTTATAATATTGGCCAGCTATAAAATTAATATTTTTATTTTTACTCTCTTCTATCTGTACATGAAGAAAGTATTGGATTCGTGAAAATTTCCGGTTTTCGACGGATTTATACGTTTTAGAATGTCCTGAACACGATTTGATGGATTTTAGAAAATGTCTGTCCGTCACTCTGTGAGTTTGTATGTGACAAAATTTTTGTGGGCGCTCTATCTCAACAACTAATGCACGGAATTTCACAAAACTTTAGATTCAGTTAGACCTTGATATAAACTGGTCCTGATTAGTTTTTGGTGAAAATCGACCAACTGGTGGCGCTGCTATGTGGCATTATTCACGATTTCTGCAATAGCTATATCTCGAGAACTACTGCACTTATTTTCACAAAACTTCAGATTTAGTTAGTCCAGGATATAGTTTGCTGCTGATTAGTTTTTGGTGAAAATCGTCCAACAGGGCTGCTATGCTGCATTATTCATGATTATCGCAATAGCTCTAACTCAAAAAAAAAAAAAAAAATCATCAAACTTTAGATTTAAATAGTTCCTGATATAAATTAATGCTGTTTAACTTTTGGTGTAAATCGCTCAACAGGTGGCGCTGCTATGCAGAATTTTTTACAATTCCCACAATAGCCGTATCTGAAAAACTAATGCATGAATTTTCATCAACTTCCAGATTCAGTTACTTCCTGGTGTAAATTGGTCCTAATTAGTTTTTGGTGTAAATCGCCCAACAGGTGGCGCTGCTATGCAGAATTTTTTACAATTTCCGCAGTAGCTCTATCTAAAAAACTAATGCACGGATTTTTATCAAACTTCACATTCAGTTAGAAGCTGTCACAGTTGTTGATGATTAGCTTTTGGTGTAAATCGTCTAACCGGTGGTGTTGATATGCTGCATTTTTCAGGAAGTATTAACATGTATGAGATAGAAGAAAGTTTTGGGATTGCCACATCCGACTAGTTTATTTTGATCTTACATTGAACAAAGGATTCATTAGTATTTTTCTGGATCATTATTCTAGGTTTAGTCTTGCATTTGTTTACTGGTTAATTATAACACTTTTATACATTGTACTAATAATCCTTCTATATATAAAAAAAAGTTTTGATTTGGAAATGGACCAATGACAATCTGCGTAGATATTCCGGGTAGATCCACATCCAATTTGAATGCTTAAGCATGGCCTTTCATCGTTAATATTAAAACAACTGTTGCATACAAAAATATGAAAATCGGTGGTATTATAGAGAAATGTTTAATAAACACTCTGATGCAGACAGTTTTCAAATCGAAGAATTATTTTAAGAGATATTTAATGCTAAAGTTAGACAAAATCGTTCCATTAAAAAAGTTTTATTTGAGCAAAAACTATACATGAGAATTTAATCATCTTTAGATCATTTTATACGTTATAAGTTCCCGGTGTGCAGATTGTATTTATTTTTCTTATTTGACTCATTTTTTGAGGTTTTATTTCAATTTTAAATTTAAATTTTCAGCATTTCGAGAGATATTTTTTACAAATTTTAGAAAATGTTATTAATTTAAACTGTTGCCAGTTGTATAAACAGCGCAAACAATAATGTTTACTTCAAATTAAAAATTTATTTTACACGTGACTATTATAAACAGAAAATATAAAAAGCAAGAACTCATTGAAAATTACGTCATAAAAATTATAATTACACGTGAATTTTAAAAGAGACAGAATATTGTAAAATAATAAATTCATAAACATGCGCTAGAAGTCTTAAATAGGAGAATTTACGTCACATTACACTTATATAAAATGAACAAAAAATAATATTGCTAAACAGTTTAAATTTAAAAATTGCTCGAGACATTTATTTAATATTTTAAGATGATCATAATATTTCATTTCTAGCAAAAGTATTTTTACGTGAATATTAAAAAGAAAAAGAAAAGTTTGGTGAAAATTACGTCAGATTATATTTCTCAGATTCAAATTATAATTCAATATTCCGAAATCTTTTTAAAGCCGATCAAATTATCGTGCTGTTAGAGTCTGCGGTGTCTGAAGGGGGGTTGACGAGCGTAGCTCGTAGGGTGCAGAGCCCCCTAGTAATATTTAAAATAATATGCAGTAATGGGAGTTGTTTCGGTGAGTTCGTGCAGTAAGGCAATAGATGGTAACCTTAATGGTGTTAATAGCTTTAAGGTAGGTGATGTAGGACATTACACACAAGTATAAAAATTTATATACATAAAAAATTAAATGCTATTTTCAAGACTCTATCTTAATTGCATTTATAAAACTATCGGGAATGGCATGCTATAGCCTTCAAAGTTTAAAATAATGTTGTTAGTTAATATAAATAAAAAAAAATCAGATTTAAACCAAAATAATTCGATTGTGATTTTTTCATACCCTGCCTTTTATTATTTTTTTAGCTTTTATATTTTTTAAAAAACATAATTCAAAAAGATTTTGCTTTAATGTTTTTTGGATTTATAGTATAGGTATTCTAAATGAATAAAAATAAATAATGATAATGTTTAAATTATTTTTATTTTATTCTGAATCAAGTCATAACGTGAAAAAAAGTAAATGTAAAAGTTTTACTTTGAGTCATGGTATTTTGCATTCATCTATTTTGCTACTAAATGGGCCGTGATATGCCTCTATTTTTGGCTTTGAAGGCTACTAACGCAACTATTTCGAATAATTTTTGGCGTGGCAGCCCTGTATTGGACTGTCAGATTGAAACTTTATTCCTTTTACTAATATGGAAAAATAGCCTTGAAAATTTGAAAAAATGCATAAAAATATAAAGTTAAAAAAATTGTTGTGATTGTGATATTTTTTTACCTTATTTAAAAAAATAGTCCTCCATTAAAATACAGTCGAACCCGGTTAAGACGCGATCCCGCTTAATACTTGGATTTTTTCCGATCCCTTGAACATCTCCCATAAGGCTAAAGCAAAAAATCACGTTTAATACGCAATCCCGCTTATACCGATAGATTTTCGATTCTTTGAGGCAAAAAATCGCATTTAAGATGTGAATTCACTGATGAAGATGCGAATGCCGTCTCTCTTTGCCAATTATTTTTATTGCCAATTGCCAATTTAGCAGATTTAAGAAAAAGAAAAAAAACCTTTCCGAATAATGATATTTATTTTATTTAATAACAGATTAATTAAAGTGAACCTTAATAATCGGAAATAGTGGTAGATATTTAAATTGAAAAAACCCGCTTAATTCCAGCATTGCGATTCTTTTACCTCGCGTCCCAACATTCTTTATCTGGCTTCGTGTATGTTTTTACTGTATTAGAGAGAGAGGGAGAGAGACGGATATGTCATAAGGATACTCGGATATGTCATAAAAATTATTATGATAAGAGATTATTATACCTGTTGCTAGTGAGGTTTTAAATGTAATTATTTATAAACAGAATAAAATTTGGCTTGCAAAGATTAAACAAATACGACTGCAGTTGTATATTTCTTTTATGCTTTCTATGTTTTTGTGAATTTTTGCTTTGCTAACGATAACTTTTACACAAAAATTAATAAGGGTAGTTTTTTTCTCTTTAAAAAGGGCAGATTATAATGGATATATTATAAGATTACAATGGACATTACCAAAAATACTAAATATGATTTTAACAACTGGATTGTGCCTCAAACATTTAATATTTTTCTCTTTCTGTTAAAAAAAGTAGAAAATTATTTTTGTTTTATTTTAGGTTGTAGCGTAGTAATCGACAATGAGGCCATGTTTGAATCCATATTTATTTTCCGTTATTATTCCTGTCGGTCCTTTATAAAACGAAACAACGAGTAAAGTTGAATACAATTAAATTTAAATCTAAATATACGTTATAAGACACAATAAAAGTTAACAAAACACATACATTATACAAAACACGATAAAGCTCTAAGTTTATTTAGATGATTAGATGTGTAAATAAGTCCAGTTCCTGCAACATTATGCAAATCACTTTTAATACGCGATCCCGCTTAATATGCGACTTTTGTCCACTCCCTCGAAACGTGTCCTTGGGTTCGACTGCAATGCTTTTAGTATTATCCTGATGTAAATAATCCACATTTTGAGAGAAGGAGTGTTAGATGAGACTTTCAATTTTCTTTTTTTGTTATGTAAACTGCAAATAATCCAAAATTCGGAATTGTCGAGGTCCGAAGGATTTTGGATTTTGTACAGTACGAGTATTTCCATAATCTGGTTTTTATCATGGTTACAGTACAATACTTTTTTCACACTATATCTATTCGAAAAGTAAAAAAAGAATTGAACTCTGAACTTTAAACTTTCATATTTCCTAAAGTACAGGGTGTCCATAATCAAACGACCCTGCTTTAACCCTTAAATGCCGGGTGTTGCTTTCGGCAACATACCCAAATTAGGGTCTAAAATACTGTTAGAATAATATTGAAGCTATAATGCCTAATGTCGCCAATAAAATACATTCTGAAAATATTATTAAATCGATTTTCAACATGTAGATGGCAACACTTGTGCTGTTTAAGAATAAAGATATATTTCTTTTTCAAATTGTTGCTACATGTTCTTCTCGTTTTGTTTGGAAGTTTGCGAAATACCCTATTTTGTTCTGCAGTGAGCAAGTAAAATTTATTTCTTATTATAGCTCCTAAAATTCTTGTGTGTTTAACATTATAGAATTTTACAAAGGAAAATTATTTTTTCAATTAAAGACCAGTATTGCCGAATAGTAACAGTTTTTTAGCCGTAAATCATACTTAAAACGAAATATGATTTTTTAAGTATTTTTCCCATGATTTATTTAAAAAATGAAAGCCGAAAAACATTATTACAATGATTCTTGAAAAATCCGGCATTTAAGGGTTAAAGTTGTCTACCGATGAAACTATTCGTCAAAAAATTGTGAAATTTTGTGACAGACATAATAAAAAAATGGGAATTTGAGCAAAAAAAAAAGAAGTTCAAAATTTCGCCACCAGAGGGCGTTTTTTAATGAATTACACCGGCTAAAAATTCTTTGTCTGACAAAAATTAAAAAAAATAACCATAACTCTCAATTTTGGTTTAATTTTTTGGCCTTAAAAATTACAAATAAATTTTTTGCATATTTTTTATTAGAATCTACATCTTTTGATGTACTCACAGTGATATTTTTAAGCACATTTGGATTTTAGATCCAGAGAAACAATGTTTTGAAGATGGAACCACAGTCTACAAATACAGACTCAGAAATGTGCGATTAGAGAAAAATCCAAAAATTGGACCCCTCATATCTCACAAACTATGAGGTGTAGAAAGGAATTTTTTTTTTATTTGTTCATATCAGTGTAGGGCTAGTATGTATACAAAATTTCACCCAAATCCCTGTCGGTCGGGTTACAAGGTCTGGTTGAGCTGACATGGAATGACTCTAAACCCAGTTTCTTCACTAAGAATGAGCTCTACGGACCTAAACCTTTTGTGAAAATTCTAATATACACTCATATATATAGAATAGATAAAAAAAAAAAAAAAAAAAAAATAGAGTACCTCAAAATATTAAAATATGCCAAAATTTCCATAGTTGGGTTTTTATCATGTTTTAATACGTATTTTCAAACTCGCATAATTACATCACTGACATAATATTAACTTTCTTTTTAAATTTTTCAAACTATTTATTTCATTTTCAGTTTTCACGTGGAAATCTTGCAATAGAAAAGTTATGACTTTCTGTTATTCAAATTTCTTTTTAAATAGGGGAGCTCCGTCCCCCTGCTCGCTATGCCCAGCAACCCCCCGCGGAATCGCTCGAAGCAATTCCTATTTTTTAGCCAACCCCAGACGTAATTGTCTGGCGTTTCCATTCTGGATCGCTTCGCGATCCCTTATTTTCTATGTATTCAATTTTTAGATTCCACTTGGTAAAAACGCGCTTCTCCCCAACTCCTGACAATTTTATTTCCTTATCTTCAAGCACATCATCATTAGAGCTTACAAAGTTTCGTAATTATAACAATTATTAAATATAAAATAATTTAAAAAGGTAAAACTTATAATTAATTTGAATAATTACAAATTAAATGAATTTATAATTAAATAAATTATAAAATAGAAAATTAAAAATTAAAAATATCGTAAATTAAAAAAAAATATGTTAAATTAAACAAGTAACAAATTTATTAAAGTTATTTGGAATTTTTTTTCCTTATCTTTGTAATGAAGTCGCTAATTTGTAGTTACAGTAAGTAATCTTATATAAATCTCCTCTCCTCTGAAATTTTCCCTTTGCCGCCTTTTCTCCGCCAACATATATATGTAAAACTATATATATAGTGTTACGAATATTGTAAATAGTTATTTGTTGATTATCTGCAAGCAAGTGAACCCTATTGGATTTCAGTGGGAGTCTATGGAAATTTGGCGAAATACTGGAAATGGCGCTAAGTTGGCGTCACTTTTGGCGACTAATTTTGGTCGCCAAATATGGCGATATATCGCCAAGTTCGCGTCAAACTTGGCGACAGAGCCGGGTTTCCCCCCCCTTTGGTAACCCCTCTTATAGCGTCAGCAAGCACTGACCAATCAGATGCGTTTCGCGGTATCTACGCAGATTTTCATTGGTCCATTTCCAAAGCGTTACTTTTTTTAATATATAGAAGGATAAATTGTAAGGACAATTTCCAGTCGAATGGGTGTTTGCTGTTTGTTTTTTTCTGGAACAATTCGATGATTAAAATATATGGAGTGTTCTCTAGTTTCTTTTGGCCGATTTACACTGATTTTTGTGTGCAAAATATGATCCTCAAGTTAAATATGTTACTAAATCCTTATTCAGCTGAAGTGAAAATGACAGCAATCTGTAAGGGGGGGGGGGGGGTGAGTAAAAGGATAATTTCAAATACCGATTTAATAAAAAAGCTAAAATCTTAAACAGCGATTTTACGCAGAAATAACGTACAGAAATTAAGGGTTAGCTATTGGTAACCCTTTAAGCCCTGTTTTGAGTGATATTTACATGCATTATTTTGAAGTTAAATTATTTAAATTAGTACAATTTCCATTTTATACACGTTACGTTGATGATGCCTTTACTTTGCTTGATTTGTCTAAACATAATATTAACGCTGTTCTTGATTTATTTAATTAAATTGATCCATGTATACAGTTTACTTTTGAAATTGGAACTCAACAACGTCTAGCTTTTCTGGATGTCCTGGTAATTCGTAATGATTGTGAGTTTTTGACGACAACTTACCAAAAACCTTTTGCTGTAAGTTTACCCCTTATTTATAAGTCCAGTCATCCCCCACATCAAAAACTTGCAGCTTTCAAAACTCTTATTTTCTGTGCACGTAAAATTTGTTCAAATTCTGATTTATTTAATAGTGAAATTAACTATATAAAAGCAGTTGCCATCGATCTTGGATTTAGTTTGAATGTCATTAACTGCATTTTATCTAAACCTCAGAAAATCCCCGATTCTGTTCCATCCAGGGGCGGCGCCAGAACTTGCCCGACGGGGAGCACAGTAACCCCGACAGGGGGGCCGAATTCATAATATATATTAGAGGTCTCCACGAGCCCGGGCCTGTCCCGAACAGTGTTAAATTCAGGCACTTTTCTCCGGGGGGGATTTCTGTAGCTCCTGGGGGGACATTATAGCGTTCCGGGGGGGGTGCACTTTTTGACCATTAAAAACACAAAATCTCGAAATCTTCCGGGCGGGGGATCTCATTGTTCTGAGGGGGAATGTCACCTCCCCCGGGCCATCCCCTGAATTCAACACTGGCCCCTAAGCCCGAGATCGGTAAAAATTTATTTCATTAAACTCGGGCCGGTCTTAATTTTAATTGAAAACTCGGTACGAGCTCGGGCTAAATTTTAGCTTTTGAAAAGTTGGTCCGGGCCTGAACTTCATTCTTCGTGGGTCACATCCGGGTCTTAAATTTTTTCTGTAGATTCGGGACGAACCGGGCTGTATTCACTGGACTTCAGAATTTTTTTCCGCACGGTAATGTCGTGGTAACTTTTCTCCTCTATTAGTGGAGTAAATGAACAATAAAACATTTCTTTTTTTCCGTTTTTTAAATAACAGATGGAATACGTTGGCTAATCTCGAGAAAAACATAAAATTTTCGCGTTTTGGCATATCCCGAAACACGCAGATCTCTAACACTCCCAGTGCGATTTAAATTAGAGATGAATTCCAGAGGGACAAAAGATTTTTATTCGAAATATGAATTTCGAAGCCTGTCAAAGAATATTGTAGATAAATAAAGTGAAAAAAAGCTCTTAAAGTTATTTTTAAAGCACCTCACTAGTCACCTAATCTTTATAGGCGAACGAATCCGCAAGAGAAAGTTTCCACACTTTCGAGTATTACCCGAAAGGAAAAACTCTGCTTCGTACTCTTCTTCATCTTCCACCCAGCAACGTCCCAATAAGAGATCATTCAATATTACAGATTTTACTTGCACATATATGACACATACACAGCAGTGTGTGAGCGATAAAGTATGGAACAGTTCTCCGGTTATGAGTCGAACCACTGCGACCACCCGCCCCTTAAGAAAATGCAAAGGTCTAGAAACAAAGAGTCCCACATCAGGTAAGGCGGTAACCAATTTTTTTCGAAACGCGGTTCGTGTTCAGGCCGGGTTGATCATGTATTTTAATGGCGGGCGTAACTGAAAAAAAAAATCAGCTAACAAATCTATATCGAAAACGCATGAAGTGATCAAAAATTAATTTATAAATATTTAAATTTTTTAGTGAAAGTATCATCGTGAAAACTAGCAGTTAAACGTTACACCTAACTAGGGTCCGTCCGGGTAACAAATAAAATTTGCAATCCTACAAATTTTATTTAAAACCAAGCTGCAACCCGAACCGAACCCAATCAAAAATATTCCGTCCACTCGCAACCCGATCGAACCCCAAAATAATTCCAAACCCAACCTGAAACCCGGAATCAGAGAAAATTGATCAAAAATATAATGCAATCGTAGAAAAATAGTCTGTAATCATATCTCCAATATTAATGTTACCTTTTATGTAGAAAAATAAACATATAAGAAGTCATTCATATACTATATGGCCAAAGGTGACCGGTCACTTGCGATTTTTGACGTTTTGTTAAATATCTAGAAAAATACATGAGGAATTAACTTGAAATTGTAGGTATGTAAACAGTATAATATAGGTCATATATTTCCGCGAAGATTTTTTCCCGAAACCACATAGGGGACCGTCAAAAAATTGAAAAAGAACGAAAATTTTTTGGACAACCCTGTAAAAACTAATGGAACAAAAGCGTTTAAACTTAAGATTATTAATAAGTGGCTTATTCTAATATACTGTGTTCATTTTTATGAGGATAGCATGTATACTCGTAGAGAAATTAAGGTTTTTATAAAAACAGTCCCAAATTTCCCCAAGTTTTTTGCTTATAATTTGCAGAGTTCTTAATATAAAAAAAGTTCTTTTCAGAAAATATGACAAAGAACATTGTACACAATACCCCGCAATCAGAATGAAAAAATAATAAAAATTGGGTGAAAAAGGAGCAGGTTTACTAAAAAATGTTTCACTACGCATGCGCGAATGCAATGAAAATATAATGTGCATAATGTGTAAGCTAAATGTATAGAGCAATTTTTGTAAAAGTCTCAAAAAAATAGTTTGAAAAGTCTGATAATAATCGTTTATAGAATAAGCTCAAAATCCGTTGTTCCCAAAATGAAGCAAAATGATGAGGGATTGTATCCAAATACAGTATTACGTGCAATATTGTGTATGCTAAATTGGCACTAATCAATGGATATATGGATACAACCCCTCATGTTTTTGCTTCATTTTGGGAACAACGGATTTTGAGCTTATTCTATAAACGATTATTATCAGACTTTTCAAACTATGTTTTTGAGACTTTTACAAAAGTTGCTCTATGCATTTAGCTAACATATTATGCACATCATATTTTGATTGATTTCGTGCATGCATAGTAAAACATTTTTTAGTAAACCTGCTCATTTTTCATCCAATTTTTATTATTTTTTCATTCTGATTGCGGGGTATTGTGTACAATGTTGTTCGTCATATTTTCTGAAAAGAACTTTTTTTTATATTAAGAACTCTGCAAATTATAAGCAAAAAACTTGGCAAAATTTGGGATTGTTTTTATAAAAACCTTAATTTCTCTACGAGTATACATGCTATCCTCATAAAAATGAACACAGTGTATTACAATAAGTCACTTATTAATAATCTCGAGTTTAAACGATTTTGCTACATTATTTTTTACAGGGTTATCCAAAAGATATTCGTTCTTTTTCAATTTTTTGACGGTCCCTTATGGGGTTTCGGGGAAAAATCTTCGCGGAAATATATGACCTATATACTATACTGTTTACACACCTGCAATTTCAGGTTAATTCTTCATGTATTTTTCTAGATATTTAACAAAACGTCAAAAATCGCAAGTGACCGGTCACCTTTGGCCATATAGTGTATTCAAATACGTGTAGTTTTTCATCTGAAATAGATTCCTGCGCGGGTTGTGTTATACCGGACCCATATTCAACATAAAGTCAATCCGAAACCTACCAAAAAATTTCCGTTGACCCAAAATCCGACCTGAACCCGACAACAAATGTCCTATTGACCCTAAACCGAAACACTTCAACCCGAACCCGACTCGACACAAAAAAGATATATAACGTAATACAGTTATGAAAAAATAGTCTGCAATCATATCTCTAATATGAATTCTGTCTTTTATGTAGAAAATAAACATTTAAAGCGGTTTTTTTAAGCGGATTTTTTTAAGAAGCTCCGTATTCCCTCTGTTTCTCAAATAAAGCATTAGCGTATACCCTAGCTATGAACGTTCATGATGTCAGCGTATACCCTCTGCCTTATACCGTATACTCTCTGCTTTTTTTACGATTACAACACTGGCTAACTTGAACTTGGCTCGTAAGTAGTGTTGTCAGGTCTAGCATCGCAAAAAAGCGGGACAGGGAGAGTAAATAAGCGGGAGAGGCGCTTGAAAATCGGGACATCCTAAACACTACAATAAAACCTGTTAAAACGGAACCAGTGTAATGGAATAATGCTTTAAATTGAAAATTTTCGCAATGTCGCTAAAACAGTACTATGCAATTATAACGGAATAATGTACTTTCTAAGATTAAAACCTGTCTAAATTGGAAAGTTCTCCCGATTCTTTATCGTTCCATCTTAACAGGTTGCTGTATTAGTTTCCTTTCTTCGTATTGAATGCATGTGAATTGCACTTTATCCATAGAGGAATGAAGTGAAATTAATTAGTCGAACTAGAGTTTTTTAAATAACTAGTAAATCTGCAGATCAGGAGCCTCAACGTCAGCTCTGCAAGTCATTGTTTTTAGACACATTTTGGTAAGATTCAGTTTCCTGCAAAACGCAATTTAAAGTTTTCAAATTATGTAATTATTTATAAGAATAAAAAATACGAAGTTTTCAGACATTAGAAGCATTAAATTAAAAACGTTATGGAAGGATATTTCGAAATTTTCATGAGCTGTTAATTCTGGTATATTTTTTAAATAATAAAGTAGATTTCTTGAGGGGGGCTCCGCTCGCCTGAACCCACCGTGGTCTTATTAATTTACATACGTAACTTTTTATTGATTGCGCTAATGGTTAGCGCAAATCTTAGATTTCTTTTTACACTTCCGAGCCTTATTTTTCAATACTGGTAACACAGAAAATGATTTACATTGACGCAATTATATTAAACGTTTAGGTTTTATGAATGAAAATGTAATTTCCTTTAAAAATAAAATAATTTTCATTCATCTTTTCTGAAATGAGGCGGCATTAAGAAGTAACACCCGTCAAAAAACATTTTTTCAGGCAATCTTGTTAATGCTTGGTTTTTAAGGATGAAAATATTTATTTCCCGATACAATGACGTCATTTTCGACAGCGATAATTTTGCGGTGCATAAATTTGATATTTACTATATATTTGCTTTTCAAAAGTTTTTTTTTTTCTCATTGGAATTTTCGATTAAGAATTAACATTTCTGTTAGCTGTGTGCAGGCGATAAACCATAAGATATTAGTAACATTTTTTTTTTAATAATAAGAATTAATATCATAACACAAGCCCCTTTTATTTCAACCTCAAAGCGTATTCGTTTTATTTTTGATATATGAGATCAAATTCCCCTTCTTTTCGTATTTTCACTTTATTTCTAATATGAAGGCGTATTCATGCCTATTTTTTATTTCATTTTCCTCTCGCACATAAAAATCTTTCAAATCAAAATTAACTGTTTAGGATAAATTTTTATTCCGGGATTAAATTTTCGTGGCAACGGCAAAAAAAAATGATTGTTAAATTTCATAGCAAAATGTCGATTTATTCCTTATGAAAATAATGAGCATTTTAATTTAAAAGAAAAATATTTGAACAAAACAAATAGAACATAGTCTTTCTTTATTTCTGTGGTAAATTCCATCTATATGTAAAGACACAAAGGCATTAATTTGTCCCTTTTGACTTTGATTTAACTTCAAACAATTACACATACTTTCACATTTACGATATTTTTAGGTGTAGTTCGCTGCTAGGTAACAGTTAAAGGATAATAAAAACAATTAAATATGTGCTTAAAAAGAAAATTTATATTAAAAAAAATATTTTATATTATTGAAACACATATATACAATCCCTCCATAAAAACACCGAATTTTAAAACTCTGACAAATATATACACAAAATTTCAAACTAATATGAATAATGTATGGTTCTAGATTAATTTTTCACACAATTATTCTAATTGGTAAACAAATCATATTAGATGTAAATTTCCAACTGGGCGAAAAATGTCCGGACCAGGATTCGAACCCGGGACCTCCTGGCTGAAGCCGCCAGTGCTCTGCCATCTGAGCTATCCCGGACGATTCTGGTCGAACTTTTTCACCCAGCTAAAAAAAAAGTTCGACCAGAATCGTCCGGGATAGCTCAGATGGCAGAGCACTGGCGGCTTCAGCCAGGAGGTCCCGGGTTCGAATCCTGGTCCGGACATTTTTCGCCCAGTTGGAAATTTACATCTAATATGATTTGTTTACCAATTAGAATAATTGTGTGAAAAATTAATCTAGTGTAATTTCGTATCCAGCGATTTCTGGAGTTCCATTACCTGAGATTTATTCTGTTGACCTGAACCAGGTTTCAGACCAGATGCTGTAATCTTCAAGGTTAGCTGGGTGAAAAAGTTCGACCAGAATCGTCCGGGATAGCTCAGATGGCAGAGCACTGGCGGCTTCAGCCAGGAGGTCCCGGGTTCGAATCCTGGTCCGGACATTTTTCGCCCAGTTGGAAATTTACATCTAAAATGTATGGTTCTAATTAGGAAATTTCATCATCCTTAATTTAGCATTTAAATCCTTCAATCATATGAGCCATTTCTTTTCAACAAATAAAAATGGAAAAATCGTCTGAATTGCTATAGGAAAGCATTACGTCGCAAAATAAAATGTTCTATATATTCCGAACGAATGAATCAAATTTAACCAAAAACTATACAGCTAAATCCGGGGATTTCACCAACATGCTTCCTTAATTTTAAGATAATCGGATGCTTTTTAAGGCAGTTATCGCGGAACAGACAGACAGACTAACAGAAACCAAAACTTTTCGTGTCTCCACAGTAAGCCTTCACTGACGTTTCGGCAATTAACAGTAATTTTATGACAATAATGCTCACTTTATAAATACCGCGTTTTTTTTTTTTTTTTTTTTTCGTTATTTTGCATTTCAGTCGTTTTCGAGAAATTACACTACGTATTTATTGCGTACACTCTCAAGAAAACATTTCGTCAAACATAAAAAGCACAGGCAACAAGTTTCTATTATTTGAAAAAAATTGAGCTTCAGTTCGCGAACTTTTTGTGTTTTGGAGCAAATGAGACATATGTAAAAAATCAGTTTCTAACACAAAAAAGTAACATGCAGCACAGTTACGGAAACACCCCTGTGATTTGACGAAAATGCAACTTCAGGTAATTTTTACGTTAGATTAATGATTTTTCTGTATTTTGGGGGGAAATTGGCAAATCAAAACAGGAATTTTCGTGTTTCAATATTAATAACAATAAAAGCAATTGAAGAAACACGTGCAACTCACGTATTTTTTTTTTTTTTTTTAGAGTGTATATTGATCGAAACCAGCCAGCGTGGTCCTCTAACTTCTGATAAGATACGGAATTTAAATCTGAGACTAAAACTGAAATGCAAAATTCTCAAGAAAAATGTAAGCTAAAGGAAAACTTGTAAAATAGCTTAGAAGGTAACAGTTCATTATTTTTTATCAGCTCAAGCATAAAACAAAATCTTGTTGATGTGTAAAAAAAAAAAAAAAAAAAAAAATCTTTAAATTTATGCTTATTTTGATACAGCCAAATTTTAGAGGTCTGCACGGGCCGGGCCTATTTTCATTCATGGTACCCGGGCCCAGTAACTACTCTTTCCGTGCCGGGCTCGGGCCCTACTTTTTTCTGAAGGATCGGGCCTGGCCTAACTTCTTTTTCCCGTACCGAGACGGGACAGGTTTCATTCTTCCTAGGTCTTCATAAGCCGATAATTTCAGTCCCGGTCTAGATCTAGCCCATATGAAAATCATTGCCTCAGCATAGCCTGGTCCGTGCAAAAATCAGTAAAATTTGGCCCTGCGCAAAAAATTTTGCAAAAAGTATATATATTTTTAAATCGACATTCTACAATTAAACATTAAAATTTATTCGTTTTAAAGAATAGTAGATTTTTAGGTAATAATATTAAAATACAATAAAACGTGTGAAAATGAACCAGCCTATCACGGAATCCTGTCTTACACGGAAAAATTCATTGATCCATGCAAAATTAATATACTAATACATGAGAATAAAATATAATACATTTACACCTGCTAAGAAGG
Source organism: Maratus speciosus (assembly GCA_963932465.1). NCBI lineage: Eukaryota > Metazoa > Arthropoda > Arachnida > Araneae > Salticidae > Maratus > Maratus speciosus. The sequence continues at coordinate 226,537,287 of OZ010791.1, read as the reverse complement.
AAACTTGTTTATAACGCATTTTTTTTCTTTCCGAGACGATTCCGTCTTAGTAGATTTTACAGTATAGCATTTTTCAGATTTTAAGTCTTCATTACATAATTTTTTGATTAACGATATTAATAATAGCTGAAACATTTACATACAAATAGAGATTCATTTAAAAAATATATATCGCAACCTTTTGCGCATCTTTAAAAATGAAGATTATAAACATGAAAAAAAAAAAAGCTAAAAAAAGTATTTTTGGTCAGAACTCTTCCTTTTAACAAAATCAAAGTAAAAATACATGTTTTGTTGAAATTCTGTCGGGCTGGGTCGGACTCGGGCCGAGATTTTAACTGTTTGCCGGGCCAGGCTCGGGGCGAACTTTTAGCTTATATATCGGGCCGAACTTTTAAAGTTATTAATTAAAATCTTTCAGTCTAATAATACAATCAAGTTTACCCAAGGTAACCCGACCCGATGCAGAACTCTAAACGGTATAAAACTAAAAATATAATATTTAAATATACCTTAAAATTAGTTGCGGTTTCAAAAGTTCCACATAATGATACACCTTGTTTTACACAACTGACCATCTAATTTCCTTTACTTTATCAGCAGTTATTATTTTGAAAATTTTGCCGTCTAATATAGTGCATCGTGTACCATCACATTCATTATTCATTTATTCATTTGATACATTAGACAGGAAGGACCATTTAGCGTTTTGCTGCGCATTGTATTTTTAAAATACGATAAAAATATAATGCAGTTGCAGTTTGTTATTTCGAAGACTGGTGAAAGGATGACTAAAGACAAAACAGACAGGCACACATTTTGCTTTTGTGAAACTTTGATCTGCGGTTTTATAAAGGCTTTTAACGTGAAAAAATATTTTCCACATTCTTTTTAAAAAATCGGGTCAACCCGAACCCGAAACAATAAAACCCAACCCGACCCGCAACAAAAAAACTTAAAGTCAACACGATCCGACCCGAACATTAACGGAAAAATATAGCGCCGACCCAGGGTCGGGTCGGATTCGGTTAAAAGCGAGTAACCCGACCCGATGCTGGACTCTGACACCTTCCATTTCTCTTCTATATATTAAATAGAGATTAATATCCATATATTATTATAAATTGAGATTCTACTGTATATTGAAATTAATGAACAAAGAAGGAATTTTTAGTTTGATACTAAGTTAGCTTAAATAATTATACAAAACTCTCTTTTCATTTACTCATTCATTTATAAAAAAAAAAAATACTTACCCTACGCTTTTTAATTTTTTAATAAGAAGATCAAAGTGAGCAGATGAATTTCCACGTCCTGTCTCTTCTTGAAATGGTATTTCTTTTAGGTGTCTAAGTTTGCGGTCAATCAAATAAACATTGAACAGGAGTGCGCATGAGTTATAGACAAAATTTGTAAATTTTTCGGTAATATCCGGCCGTTGTGACGACAGACTTTAACCGACATGTGGTTAAATTCTTAAATTTTCTGGTCGCAGACTAAGGAAAAAAAATTTAGATTAAAAATCAGCGGCAGACTTATCCGTAGGTCAGGTTTTCTACAAACTAACCTAAGATCTTCTTTAAAGAAGTTGGAAATTGCTCGTCAAACGTGGCAAATGAGGTGCGTTCGTACTATAACTAGTTTTATAATTATTTTTTGCACCCCATATTGTACTGAATGTATAATTTTTTGCACTTCATAAAGCGCATAGTCTGATACATCATTAAAATGCACTTCCAATATTTTTTTCCCATTCCCCGTAATGTAACGGAACACTTTTGACTGTCCCTGTAATTAAACTATACATCCGATTTTCCTAAAATTTGAAATAGCTCAACAAAATTTTGCAACAGTTATATCTTTAAAATTTCAGATCATTCGGAAGGCTCTAATATCATTAAAATCCACTTGCAATAATTTTTCCCATTGGCCGTAATGTAAAGAAAAACTTTTGACTGTCCCTGTAATTAAACTATACATCCGATTTTTCTAAAATTTGAAAGGGCTCGACAAAATTTTGCAACAGTTATATCTTTAAAATTTCAGATCATTCGGAAGGCTCTCATATCATTAAAATGCACTTGCAATAATTTTTCCCATTGGCCGTAATGTAAAGAAAAACTTTTGACTGTCCCTGTAATTAAACTATACATCCGATTTTCCTAAAATTTGAAAGGGCTCGACAAAATTTTGCAACAGTTATATCTTTAAAATTTCAGATCATTCGGATCTCTGTAATATCATTAAAATGCACTTGCAATAATTTTTCCCATTGGCCGTAATGTAAAGAAAAACTTTTGACTGTCCCTGTAATTAAACTATACATCCGATTTTCATAAAATTTGAAATGGCATGACAAAATTTTGCAACAATCATATATTTGAAATTTCAGACCATTCGGTTGGGTAGTTTTTGCTCTGTTACATGCGGACAGACAGACAGACGGACGGACAGACGGACGGACTGAACGACGACTATAGGTGCTACGTATTTATATAATTACGAACGCACCTAAACACTAACCTGCACCCGACTTGAGAAGACTCTGGTCGTGTGCAGTAAAAATCGGGTTACCCGACCCGATGCAGAACTCTACACTCAAGTCAAAAAAATTTCCCCGACGACGATTAAATTTGACCCCGACGGGGGGGCCAGGTATGTCCGACGGGGGGGCATATGCCCCCCCGGTCCCCCCTCTGGCGCCGCCCTTGGTTCCATCAAATAAAGAATTTAAAAATGTTACTGTCTTACCTTATTTTTCTAAAATCAGTACACAAATTTCCCGTATTCTCAATAGGTTTAGTTTTAAAGTTGTTTTAAAATAAAAAATTAAAAAATAAAAAATGTTTTAAAATAAAAAATTAAAATTAAAAATAAAATTTCTTTCTCCAATCTTAAAGATCCTATTGACGATCATAATACTTGGGGCATTTACAGAATTTTTTGTGAGTGCGGCCTCTCTTACATTGGGAAGACGAAGCGTGCACTTAGTATTAGGCTGAAAGAACACCAGAATTAACCAGAACGTTAGAAAGCAGGAAATTGAGAAATGTACAATAGCGAAACATTGTTGAAATTCCAACCACCAGTTTAATTATCAAGAGGCTAAAATTATTCAAAAATGTAACTCAGTTTTTGATCTAGACTTTTACGAAGCTCACTATATTCATAAACATACTTCCACCTTAGTAAATGATATGACCAGCACCCCTTTTCTTTCACCAGTGTGGAGAGATCCTGCGCAGTGACTCTTTTTCAGTTAGTTCTGTTCAATTATGTCATTTCTTTGGGATATATAAACTTTTGTTTCCGCCCTTCTTAATCAGTCCATAAGCCAGTACTCGGGGCTATAACCAAGGGGCTCTTCGAACCCATTTTTTTTTCCTCACTGAGGAAGGGGATCGAGGAATCCCCGAAACGATCGTATAGGTATTTTTTTATCGTTCTGTATGTTATTTGTGCTTAAAATCGTTGTTTAAGATTTTAGCTTTTTTATTGCAATTCGCACAAAGTTTAATCTATGCTTATAAATACCGATTTACTTTGTATCTCGTATGTGCAGTAAAACTGAAGATAAAAATTAATATTTTAACTACTTGCCAGTCTTTGTTGTCAGCCATGCGACCAAATATTTTTTGGCTTCAAAGTATTACAATGGCATACCACGATATTATATGCAATGGTGGTTGAAATTGAGTTTACATACAATTCAATTGAAAATTCAAAGTTGAATTTATAAGAATACATTTATGTATTGCTGCCAACTATTATGTTTTTTGTTATTTTTCAGTAGCAAACTTCACATTATTTGATTGCAGAATTTCCCCGATTAAATAACGAGAAGGTTGCTATTCAGAAAAAAAAAATATATATATATATAGTGATCACAAAAATATAGCTCTAAAACGAAATTGTTTATACTGGATTATTTTCCAGTAGAAAACAATTTTGCTATATAAACAGATAAAAAACGTTTTTAGAACCAGAACTTGTAAAATTATAGCAGACTAGTTTCAACAGTATTCAGCATACATTCATCGATGCCCAGATGACGGTACGCTGAACTACCGAAACTAATCTGTTACAAGTTAAACTCTGGTTCTAAGAATGTTGTTTTATTGTTTCTCATATTGTCTTGTGCCAACTATAATGTTAGTTGACAAAATTTTTCTTAGCAGTAATTTTTAATTGAAAATTTTGCCTCATTTAATCAAAGCATTTTTGCTATTAAATTAGACAAAACTTTCTATTTTTGAAAAGATCAAAAATTTGTGAAAGACTTCGCGAAGGGGTTATATTTATTTTCTTTTTTCAAAGTTATAGGTATCATTGTGGATATTGACGATGCTATCCCATGAGACAAGGTAAATCAAATAAAGAAGGTACAAATTTCAATTGAATGTTGCATTTCTCTCTGCGATAATTTGGCGATTAATTAGAATGGATATATACATACTTTTTTTTCTGAATGTACAATGGGCATATTGTAGAGTCACTGACTGTTATTCATACTCTAGTTAGTTATTGCACTAACTAGCGTTTCAAAATCGATACGACTTTTCTGTATTTCGATAGACTAAAAAATATGGTTGTTTTTGGTGATGATTTAGTTACTGAATATACAGATGAATACCATTTTTGAAAATTTCGTAGGGGAAAAGAGCCTGTTAGATCACGAGAGTCGAGAAAATCCTTAAGATTATAAGTGAAAATCCGCGAGAAAAATAATAGCACAACGCATTTTTTCTGAAAGGTAAGTAGTCAATAGGCAAATCAAATAAAGGAGGCACAAATTCCAATTGAATGTTATATTCCATTTCTCTCCGCGATAATTTGGTGATTAAATGGAATGGGTGTTTTTTTTTCATGACTGTACAATGGGCATATTGTACAGTCATTGGTTGTTAGTCATATGCTAGTTAGTTATTGCACTAGCTATAGCATTTCAGAATCGACACGACTTTTCTCTAGCTCGACACTTTTAAATTAGATTCTAAGAACTTAGAAACTTACTTCCCCATCAAATTTCACCACTTTTCTTTTATATGCTCATTTAATGCCAAGAGATCCGTTTATTTTATTTTTTTTATTTACAGGGTAGTTGAGAACTATATGTAAAAAATGTAAAGGCAGGTAGAGGGCACCTAAATATGCAGATTTCGTTTAGGAATGTGCTTGCAGAAATGCAGTGTTAAGGTAGTAGAGGGCGCTGTTGAGTGCGGCGGATAAATGCTCTTCGCTGGCTTCAATCGTCATTCGGGTTTCCAGCTACATGCATTATTACACCAATGCGGAGCTTGTCGACATGCATTTCATGTATGGGGCTGCGCAAGGAAATGATTTACACCCAATGCAAGTCCAACAGCTCTCGAGATTGTAGAGGGACTATTCTCTACCGTGCGTAATACTGCTTCTGCCACTGTCTGAATTCTGCGATATCTTCCAGCGCCTGTATCATGCCTCGAACCATAAAATGATCCACACGCGCACAACTCCCGATGAAGATGCTCAAATATTTAGAGATCCGGCAGATTCTTACCCTGGAATCGTTCCATGTACATCCTTTGAGCAACCGCCCCATTTCCTTGTGCAGCACAATACATGAAATTCAAGTCGGCAAGCTCGGCATTGATGTAACAACGCATGTTGCTCGAAATCCGAGCGGATAATCACGATTCAAGCTAGCGGTGTGCTTTTATCCACTGAACTCAACAGCGCCCTCTATTGCCTCAACACTGCATTTTCGCGCCCACATTCCTATACGAAATCTGGTTATTTAGGTCCCCTCTACCTGCCCTTACATTTTTGACATATAGTTCTGAACCACCCTGTATATACAGTAGTGGCCAAAATTATGGAAACCCTTTGGGTAAAACTTCATTTTAAAGTTTATCTTATTACGGCACTTCGTTTAAAGTAAAGCTGTAAACATGTATATCAATGAAAGTATAATTTATGATGCAATTATTTTCGGAAGGATATTTCTATTTTAATAACAGTTGTCAAGAAGAAAACAAATAGATGGAGAAAATTAGCTACAAAAAATTCCGCTAGCCGGCTAATTCTAAATGCTATCGTCATTCATTCTTAAAATGTCTTCACGTGGAGTGAACCAAGTCTTTTATTTCTATGATTACCTTAATATGAAATTCAGATTCAGTTACTGTTTCTATTAAATAAGCTTAGTTGCAGAGTTGTTTCGGACAAACACTTTTCTTTAGTTCCCCCCATAGAATTTCTATTGATTTTGAATTATTCTCAGACCAATCTACTTGGGAGATCGATTATCTTGAAACCTCTTTTACCAGATAGCAGCAACAGGAGATAGAGCATAATTTTATGAAAATAGACGTACAATCAATCGTGGAAAAAAAAAAAAGTAAACACCTGCTACTAACTCCTCAACAAATTATCGTAGAAGAAAGTTACTGGTACCGAACGATTGGAAATAAAGTCTACTTTTAAGTGATGTATATAAAATTTGTTTAGGGGGACCTCTACATATTAAAACGAACCATAACTTTGTTTTTTTCAATAGCAGTGCACAATTCTGACAGCATAAATGAACTCTACACCCTTCAATTAGCCTAAAAACAAATTTTTATGCAATTCGTACGATAAGTTTCCGAGAAATTAATTATTTTAAAACGAGCGTATTTTAGGGGCTGTATCTAAATTGAAGTTCGGTACTCGATTTTTGACCGAGAGAGCCTCCTTCTTGATCAAGGCATCTTACAGCGCCACTCAAGCAATCATTGAAGATTGCTAGATTACAGGATAGCAGAAGAAATTTCAAAATATCTAGTTACTTCTATCATAGATGGCCCCTTAAACCATCATTTTGGCGTTTTTTAAGCATAATTTGAAAACTACTTGTAAGAAAAATATGGAATTTTGGATTTTCATAAAGCAACACTTTATAATTCTAAATCCATCAAAAAAATTGCAGGTTGCAATTCATATTTTTTTCGAATATTAATTTCATAATTCATATCATAAAATTATAAAAATTGCAAATTCAACGTATTTATGTTTAGGTATTTTAGTATTATTGCTACACAAAAAATTAACACACTAGGAGTATAATTTCAGACGATATTCAAAAAATATGAAAATGCAGTTTAACATTAGAAGCACTAAATTTTGAATGCTTATAATTCAAAAACTTATCATTCAAATGACTTGAAATTTGGTGTCTAGGCATAGTTTGAACCGAAGATTTGAAATATCTTGTTAAAATTGGGTATTGCCATTGAAAAAAATGAAGTTTGTGTTCATTTTAATATGTAGATGGCCCCTTAAGCAAATTTTATATACATCATTTAAAAGTAGACTTTATTTCCAATCGTTCAATACCAGTAACTTTCTTCTATGATAATTTGCTGAGGAGTTGTAGGGGGTGTTTACTTTTTTTTTTCCACGACTGTACTTCATTATCTTAGAGAAGATCACTTATGGCAGGCTTCATTTTGGGTTCAAGTGTTTCTTTCATGGGTTTTTTGGTCTTTGTATTCCCCAAAATCATACAAATTATAGGTCCTGAGGTCATAACAAAAACTGTGTGTTTCATGAAAGGTGTAATGAAACCAGAATTAAAATATTTTTCGATTCCCCTACTTCCATAATTTATGCCATAACTAACTATCAAACGTAGAAATTTTTGCCTCATTATTCGAAAGAACACGGCCCCACTATTTTTCTGCTTAATTAGCATAGATATCAGCCCAGTATAATCTTTTAACCCTTTTTTTTTTATTGATAAAAATGTTTTTTCGTGGGACTTCTAACATCTACATCAGAATACTGCAGTCTGCACAGAACTGTACTTTACTTGAACTTCACATTGCAGTGCTCGATTTCACTGTGCATACACTGGCATAATTTTTTTCTATCCTATAACCATTAGCTCCTAACTTTTCTATCATCAGTTGCTCTCTTGCGTCCTTTCTCGTTTTTACCAGTCTGGTTTTGTGAGATTTAGATATCCCTTGGTCAATTTTCTCTATACTCCAGTCAGGCGAAAACACCCGTTCGTTAATGTTAATCCAATGGGAGACATTTTTAAAAATATCTCGTTTGCATTTCAATATTTTTAAATGACATTTTTGCACTGGATAGCTGAGGTTGATCTCTACAAAGACCGTTTTGTATTTTTTGATTTTGTTTGCAGATTTTTTTATGAGGATGCTTTCACTTTCGAAGCCGGCTCCGAAAATGAAGTTGTCCTAATTAAAAATAAATGCAAACAACATCAAAAAAGTACAAAACGGCCTTTTTAGAGATCGACCTCAGCTATTCACTGAAAAAAAAAATCATTTAAAATTATTGAACTGCAAACGAGATGTCTTAAACAATTTCTTCCATTGGATTAACATTAGCGAACGGGCGTTTTCGCGTGACTGAAGCAGCTTCTTAAAGCCCAGTAGCGTAACGGTCAGAGCGTCTGACTGCCGCGCTGCAGGTCAAGAGTTCGACTCCCGGCTGTGCAAAGTTCACTCAGCCTTTCATCCCTTCGGAGTCCGTAAAATGAGTACCAAGCTTGCTTAGGAATTAAACACCGATGGTCCCGCGTTAGGCTGACCGGGACATATGCAGATCCTTCATGGATCGTGTAGTCACAGACTTTGGTTTAGAAGTAAGGGGACTCTTCACTCACTCGAAAACACCTGCTCCGTAATGTTAAACCAATGGGCAGGTTGTTTTCGAATTTCTCGTTTAAATTTGAATATTTTTTTTTTTTCAATTTTTTTTTTTTTTTTTTTTTTTTTTTTTTTTTTTTTTCTGCATAGGATAGCTGAGGTCAATCTTTAATATGATTATTTTTGACTTTTTCGATTTGGGTTGCAGATTTTTTTAAAAATAAAGGTACTTTCACTTTCGGAACCGGTTTCGAAACTGAAAGTATCGTTTAAAAAAAAAAAATCTGCAACCAAAATCGAAAAGTAAAAAAAAAAAAAAAAAACCAAAAAAAAAAAAAAAAAACGGCCATATTACAGATTTAAACTCAGCTATCCTATGCAAAGAAAAAAAAATCGTTTAAAAATATTCAAATTTAAACGAGAAATTCGAAAACAACCAGCCCACAGGTATAACACTACTTAGCTGATGTTTTCAAGTGAATGAAGAGTCCCCTTAACGGAACATCGCTTTCTTTGTAACCAATCAAACCTTTATGACGTTTTTATAATGTTATTACACTATGCTAGCTCAATAATTGACTGAACGCCTAACACTTTAACCACTTGATAGCGATTATAAAACACACTGATAAAAGCACGGCCTGATTAATGCAAGGTCCTCCGGGTCCTCGGCCCTGAGCCCACCAATTTCAGGGGCACACAAATTTGTGTGTATTTTCTCACAATTTAAGTTTTTCCACTGTTTGCATTTTATATTTTGGTCCCTGACGTAAAAAAAAAAAAGTTTTACTGTAATAAAAAACCTCCATATTTAATTTTTCTGTAAAAGTCCTTTTCAATTTGAGAATACCTATAATTTTCAAAACTTGCCGTATTCAGAAAATGAAATTTGGGGGAAATGCCAAAAACTGCATACTGTGTCTATTGGTTTCAATATAAACGAGGATTTTACAATGTCAGAATTATAGTTTAAAATGATTACTAGACTGTTACGGAAAACACAATTTTTATGATTTTGAATAAGGCGAGTTTTGAAAAGGACGTCCTCATTTATTCTGCAACATAAACTGTGGATCATAGATGTTTGGGAATTATGCAAATGCTTATTTGAGAAAGTGGACGGTAATTCATTTTCTTGTAAGTTAAATTTTTTTTGTAAACTTTCACCCAAACAACTTTGTCAACTCATCAAATAAACCTACTTTTTTTTCTGAAAGTGTCGCCGGGAATGGGGAGGTAGGGGGCGCCCAACTTTTTAACAGGCCCTGGGCCCAACTTCAGCTAGATCGGGCTCTGGATAAAAGCCCTCTTATCACTATCTGTATATGACATGTTCATATTAATAGTTGAGATCCTAACCTAAGCTTAACTGAATTATTGACAAGCAAGTTGAAGTTTGTCTGTCATTCCAAACATTTATGTATACATTTGCTACATACAAGTGATAGAAAAATACTTTACATTAACTTAACCAAGTTTTACTGCTTTTTTCTAATTATTTGGCTATAAACTTTGATATAATGTTAATATTGAACAAGCTGCATTGTGCATGATATTCTTGATTAAATTATCTTTCCAGTGATATTAGTTTTATGATATTACTAAAAAGAATGTAGTGTCATGAGACATCAATTATCAAAAAGCTTTTTTCCTAAAAGGTTTCTTTAATTTTGTCCACTAGTGAACATAGTATGTATTTCCTATTATAAGTATACTAGATTCATGAGTTTGAGATACTTGATTTCATTTTATTTATTTGGGCCGACAATCCAAGTGATTATTACAAAAAAGAGAACTTCTCATAGACACTGACTGAGGCTTATAGTTTTTTTGCCTGTTAAATGAGAGATGTAAGAAATACATTAAAAAAATTGTTCTTGAAATTTAGAAATGGCTTTAACTGATTTCTATGTAACCACTCGACACTAGTAACCGGATATCGCTAAATCACTTGTTGGTTGAAGAATTGGATTTTAGTAACCGGATATCGCTAAATCACTTGTTGGTTGAAGAATTGGATTTTAGTAACCGATATCCCTTAAACTTCAGAAAATTGCATTCGTAAAGATCTCCGTCGCTGCAATGAAGATATCTCGTATTAAACTGACTCATGCCGATTTCATCAAAATAATTAGTTTTCATGTAGAAAACACCAGGAAAATGAATTCGTCTCAGTTCGGCAGCAGACTGCATAACTTTCTCTATATTTGAATAATCTTCAATGAAACATTTGATTGAGACATTGGAAGCATACATGCGATGTTCTTTATATGAAGCTTGTATGAAAATTTTTTCTGCAACAAGTTCTTTGGCTGCAGCCCACATTCTATCGAACTCTGTGAAACCTTCGGTATTTGTCTCTTCAGCATCGCAATACATTTCCCAGAATCCGGCTGGCTCCTTTAAAATTGGAGGTAAGGAATCAACGGCTCTGTTCCATTTATTTCTACTAAAGAAATCCAAATCTGCGAAAAAAGATAAATGGAGCAGAAAATAAATTAAGGTATTTTGCAATACCTCAGTCATATAATACATTCATTTAAACATTTATGTTTGTTCGTAGCCAGTAGTAAATTCTGGAATTTGTTGAACTTTCTTTAAAACAGACATATATTAACTTTTCAGTTCCTAATTCACCCTCCTGGGTGTTCCACTTTTTTCCTCCACGATTCTTGAAAAATTTGCCACAGGCAAGTTCAGACTCTTCTGTTAGTTTGTTGGAGGAACTCGTTCGGGAAGCAGCGTCACATTTTTGCAACCAATTTAAAAGTCGTTGATTTTGATATGTGTGATAGAATAGGTGGTAAAGATAGCGAAACTGCCCTCACCTGGTGCACAAACGGAGGCTGCTGCCGTAGCAACATTGGACAACCCGCTGCAATCTTAAATGAATGGCAAACCGATAACTGATGTTACCGCGATTCATAGGCAACATCAGTAATCGGGTTACCATTCATTTAACATTGCAGCGGGTTGTGTGATGTCTGTGTGACACCTTCTACCCGCCCCGCTGCCGCTCCAGCTGACTATTAGTTTCGTTATCTGTGCCATCTGTCATAAATGCTGGAAATAATCGTCTCTAAAAGCAGTTAAAAGAATGTGACGCTGCTTCTCGGAATGTAATGAAGAAGATAATATATTATCAAATAGATACTTGCTGTTATAACAAAATGCTTTTTATAACTTTTCCAAATTTCCTTTTGCCCTTTTGACTTGCGACATGTCCACGTCCCCTAAATTTTGTGTTGTGCTTTGTAAAAAGTGAATACTGATCTCTTTTTTAAGATTTCTCATTAATAAAATAGTTTTAGAAGCCACATGTATAAAAATTTTCAAGGAGTTATTTCTTCAGTGATATAATACATACTTATTAAAAAAAAATTAAATTGTACATGTTTGTCTTATATAGAGTTTAATTAACTACAAACAATTAAAAAAAAAAAACTGCTCCGAAAGGCCAAAGCCAACAAAATCTAATTTAAATAAGTATAAAAGTAAAAATAGTTAAAAAAAAATTACATTTTTATAAGGGTTTAATGTTTATCTTAAAACTTACGCCTGATTTCATTACTATTCAATTCATGTTGTTCCAAAATAATTCCGTTACAATACGTTAATTTGGCGTGGGCCCCGATTATGGAAAATTCAAAGGTTTGATTTACGCTTTGTAGAAAGCAAGAACTAGTAAATTTATTTTAAAAAAATTATGATTTGTGTTTTATTTCTTTTGAAAATATTACAATAGGGAAGAAAAAACGTGCGTCAAGGATAGATTATTAAACACTTTCCAACACATCCAAAATGCTGTAACCGAATTTCATCGTTTAAAAAAGCGAAAGAAGATATCTATGTAAACAACTTAGAAAATGCAAAACACATTTGAAAAGCAGATTTCGGCAATTACTATCGATAGTCGGAAAGGTACTCGAATTCTTTTTAGCATTCCTGTACGTGACATATAGATTTGTATATACTACATAGGGTGCTAAAATTTAGCTTATTTATAAAACGCATAGTACAATCGAAAATTCACCTTCAGCAATTTCCGTCTATAGACGGAAACACACTCGGATGATTTTGCACAGACCTGTATCTTTTTTCCAGATTTTTATACAAATCTCATTAATTAAAAACATAATTTAGGGAAAAATGCATAACACAACTTAAAAAAATATATTATCTGTTTTTATTTATATTTTATTTTCTACTTTTAGTGTTTCAAATATTTTATTGTTGTATTTTGCCCAGCCAGTTGGCATATTTTAGAGAGCGTGGTTTGGCTCATAATTAACTCCATTGTTATTGCAACACTTATACAGTTGTAACCATAAGAAATATTTTTCACTTGCACCCGGCTAATGGAAAAATGCCTTAAAATTCATTTATTAATTTATAATTAAGTTCTAAAAAAGTAAAATATATACTGTCATCGTAAACACACCTCTGTGTATACAATTTTTGTAATTCTAGCATATCAATACGGGAGTGAAAAATCTTTCATTAAATTCCATTTTTACATACAAGAATCAAGTTAAATTAAACAGAAAAGTATAAAAATAGCAATATAAAATTTAAAATCTCTTTTTATTAATTATGACGAAGGTAAAAAAAATTCTAACTTTTTTCACGTGTCAACAATTAGTGGTGCTCATTATAATTCCTCTCTTGGATGGATATTAGACATGACAGTTCTTCAGTTACTAACTAATTTAGTTATTGAATGAGTTGCTCTGTCTTGCAGAGAACGACGAATAACTCTATCAACGTTCAATGCTTTATTGGCATGACAAAGTACAGTAGTAGAAAAAGAAAGTCAATACCCCCTACTAACTCTTCAACAAATTATCGTAGAAGAAGGTAACTGGTACCGCAGGATTGAAATAAAGTATACTTTTAAATGATGTCTATAAAATTTGCTTAGGGGGCCGTCTACCTATCAAAACGAACCCAAACTTCGTTTCTTTCAATGGCAATACCCAATTTTAACAAGATATTTCAAATCTTCGGTTCAAACTATGCCTAGGCATCCAATTTCAAGTTATTTGAATGATAAGTTTTTGAATGATAAACATTCAAAATTGAGTGCTTCTAATGTTAAATTGCATTTTCATATTTTTTAAATATCGTCTGAAATTATACTCCTAGTGTGTTAATTTTTTGTGTAGCAATAATACTAAAATACCTAAACATAAATACGTTGAATTTGCAATTTTTATAATTTTATGATATGAATTATGAAATTAATATTCGAAAAAATTATGAATTGCAACCTACAATTTTTTTAATGGATTTAGATTTATTAAGTCCTGCTTTATGGAAATTCAAAATATCACATTTTTCTTCCAAGTAGTTTTCAGATTATGCTTAAAAAACGGCAAAATGATGGTTTATTATAAATCTATGATAAAAGTGATAAGATATTTTGAAATTTCTTATGCTATCCTGTAATCTAGCAGTCTTCAATGACTGCTTGAGTGCCGCTTAAGATGCATTGATCAAGAAGGGGACTCCCTCGGTCAATCATCGAGCACCGAACTTCAATTTGGATACAGCCACTAAAATACGCTCGTTTTAAAATAATTAATTTCTCGGAAACTTATCGTACGAATTGCATAAAAATTTGTTTTTATGCTAATTGAAGGGTGTAGAGTTCATTCATGCTGTCAGAATTGTGTATTTCTATTGAAGAAAACAAAGTTATGGTTCGTTTTAATATATAGATGACCCTCTAAGCAAATTTTATATATGTTACGGCCAAAACCCGGAGCTTGGCCAGTTTGCGAATTGGCCGGCCAGTTCGGGAACTGGCCGAGATTCCTGGCCAAAACCCGAAATATGTGAAATGAACAGCGTACTTCGGGTTTTGGCCGGCCAATTCGCGAACTGGCCGGGAAGCCTTGGCCAATATACGAAGTGGGGATTCAAGGTTACCCGGTAGGTGGCAATGACGTGCACACTTGATAGGAAAGAACGTTCTATGCTGTGACGATTATATTCTGATATGTTGGACAATTTCCCGCCTGTTTGATATATTTCGATAAATTGGGTTTATTATGAGCATTATATTCTAATCTGCTGAAGATTTCTGTCCTCTGTGACAAATATCGATGCATCGGATTCATTGTCCAATCCAATAAACAAATTATTTGAGGGACTCTGTAAATAAACGACAAATTTTACCTAACCAATAAACTATAGAAAAATGTTGTAGAGCATATTAGTAATATATAACAGTTTCATTACATTTGAAGTAGTGTAACATCATTAAAATACCCTATACACAATTTTTTCACATATATCATAATTCTTTATCTGAATTCTTTTGGGAGTCCTATAAACGAACTATAATGGCTACTTAATCAATACTCTAAAAAAAAAAAAAAAAAAAAAAAAAACCAAAAAACAAAAAAACATATTGTTCACTACATGAGTTAGGAATGTAAATTTTATTATATTTGAAATAGTGTAACATCAATTAAGTGCATTAGAAATGATCTTTCACCATTCACTGCAATGTAATGAAATACTTTCGAGTGTTTCTGTAGACAAACTATAATTGCTACTTATTTCATACCCTTTAGATAACACTTTGTCGTCCATCTTAATGAAGCATGCCTATTTTATTATAATTGAGATAATGCAACAACATTAAAATGCACTGAAAAAAACCATTGATGATACTGTAATGAAATATTTTTGTGTGTTCCTGCAAATTAACCAAAAATAGTACAACTTCACTAGTAATACCAAAATGTATTTATAAAGCTAAATATTATAACAATTACAAGTCAATCCGAGTCTTTACCCAAGTTAGAGCACGGGCATGCATACGGCCAGACAAATTCAATTCAAAAACACTTTCAACTATGTTAGAAAATGATAAAAAGTAAAAATCGGTTTCCATATACCAATTTCGCGAATTGGCCGATACTGTATGGCCACTTCGCAAACTGGCCGATTGCATCTGGCCAGTTCGGGTTTTGGCCGGCAAATTCCCGAATTGGCCAGTCAGTTTAAAACGTTGTTGGCCAGTTCGGGAATTGGCCAATTTCGGGTTTTGGCCGTAACATATACATCATTTAAAAGAGCAATCGTGTGGTACCAGTAACTTTTTTCTACGATAATCGTTTGCAGAGTTAGTAAGGGGTGTTTACTTTTTTTTCCACGACTGTACATATTTTGACCATTCAGTCTCAAGATTGAGAAAATAGAAAGATCGTAGAAAATAAAAAGCTTGTATCTTGATTAATCGATTCTTAAATAGCGATGTCAAGTCAGGGCACTAAATTTCTAAACGCCAGGTCGCCATTGGTGAGACAGTATTTGAGGCTGGAGAGGCGACTAAAAGACAGCGTATGTAAGTTTGCGACCGTTATTAAATCTCAAAACAAAATTTTACGTACTCTCGCTCCAAAATTAATGAACTATCCTCCACAGAAAAGAGAACTTTTTCTACTCCTTTACCTTGCAATCGTAACTGTCATTATGATTACCTAAACATGTGAGATTCTATTTCTTTTAGGGAAACAAAGATCTGATTTTGGAATGAAATCCTAGTTTAATGATATAGATTGGTATAGATACAATGATATAAATGAATTCTATAGAATTTCCATAATAGAGTTTGACTTTACCTTATTTTCTTTTCTTTTTTGCAATGTAATGTTGCCATATGCCATTATGTTGGTTGTGATTTCATCCATGATGTGATGAAAAATTTTAGAACTTTTGCCAAGTTTGGCGGTTAATAATTCTTAATTTCTTCAAGAGATAGCGCTGGAAACAAGGGTTGGTTCACAGTCTAAGCTCTTATGCCATTTTGTAGCTATGATAGTACCCTTTAAAACGCCTTTGATGTTTAACCATCAACATCAATCTCAAGACTGAATCGGTTTGGAAAGAAGACAATACCGTGCATTTGGTTGGATCAGAAGGGTGTCGTGTACCATGATCTTCTGAAACCGGATGAAACAGTTAAAATCATTCGTTACCGCCAACAAATGATTTATTTGAACCATACATTGATCGAAAAGTAACCAGAATGGGCTACAGGACGCGGAAAATTGATTTTTCTGCACGGCAATGACCACGCACAGTGAAAGTGGTCAGAGACAGCATTTATACACTTGGATGGGAACTCTTCTCCAACTACTATACTAACCAGATTTGGCCCCTTCCGACTACTACTTGCCTTCATATATGCCTCACGCATTCTTCATGAAACACTTTAACATTTATGGAGATGGCGAAAAAGGGCTTGATGACGGAACCACTTCAAAAAGTGCACCTTTTTTTCTCGGAGGGCATTTACAACTTGCCTGAGAGATGGGGGAAATGTTATTTATTTGTTAGAGATGGCGCATACTTTGAATAAACCATTTAAATTTTTTTTTCTCGAATCATACCTACTTTTTTTATGAAAAAAATTAAGTTTTTAACCGCCACACCTGGTAATAAAATCATGAACAACTTTACTATCCTATACTAAAATTTTTCTTTTTAACATTTCTTTAGTAAACGAAAATAACGGATGAAAATAATCATTGCTATTTTTATTTGATTTTCGAGTTATACTTGAAGATATTGCCATCTGATGTGGATTTTTGAATGTAACATATTGTTACATACGAATTTTTCACCGTTAATTACGTCTACTGCCTCTCTTATCAAAGGGTAGTTGAAATTTGTATCATTATGGTTAAAATCAATATTTATAATGTATTTTTTTATTAATTCTGGCTATTGCTGTTAGTTGATTTACCTATTTTTACATTTGATTTATGTTCTTTGATTCTTTTTACAATTTTTCGTTTGGGCATACCAATGTTTAATTCCCTCTTTGCATCTTCTTATTAACCTTTTGCACTCGGCGTTATTTTGAGTATAGGCTAACAGCAACTCCGCGTCATTTTGACTGTGGGCTATCAGCTACTCCGCGTCGTTACACAAACATTTTATTCGGTCGGCACCACTTTTTTAAGAGAAGTTTCCTTCAAGTACAAAATTTAAAAAATGCTCTGATTAAATAAGGCAAATTTTATTTTCCTTTGTTACGGGTGCCAAAAACAAATTTTGCAAGGAAAGATGATGTCGCCGCAGCGGCGACAACGGTGTTTTTCACTTACCTTACTATATCGCCGCAGCGGCGACAACGGAGTTTTTAACTTACCTTACAATGTTGCCGCAGCGGCAACAACGAACTGCAAAGGGTTAATAATAAAATATAATTAATCTTGAAAATTCCTGCTGTTTCTATATGATTTACATTTCATTTGTAATAAGTTGATCTAATAAGTTGGGAATTTGATCTATTTGGGATTATAGGTACGCTAAATTAATTTTTTTTTAATTCACGTGTAAATTTTAAAGATATGCTGTTCATAAATGAGATTGGCTATAGTGAATCTTTTTTTTTCTCTGTTTGTGCTGGACTTATTGTATTAAATTTCTCGAAGAATTTATTAAATAATTTTTTGTTATCCTTTTTGAACGGCCTGCGTCCATTGCTATTTCTTCTATTTAAACAGATTTTTTTTAAAATTTTATTTAAGAGGGTTTCATTTGATCAGACTTTTAAAGCTCTGTAGATATATGAACTAATCCCCTCTCTCTTCCGAACGAGAACTGGTGAAAAATTCTGTTTTAAGCAGGTTTTCATCTTAGCAGGTATAATTTTAAGATACTGACCAAGAAGCTTTTCCGTTTAAGACAAGATTCCGTTGTGGACGTTTTCCAATTTTACAAATATCCTCTAAGGCTGTTAAAACATCCTTTTTTTAGTACACCTCTAAAGAGCATAGGTATATTATATTTACTGTAAAAATTGTGAAAAAAAAATCAAGTTTCTATGAAAAAAAAAACCAGATAATTATACTTACTAAGACGGAGACCTGTCTAAAAAGGAGCTTTTTTCCTGGCCTTTCGACTTCTTCTTTGCAGGTTTTACTGCAGGGGTGGGGAACCATTTCAAGTGGTTCTTGGAGGGGGTGAGGGGCAAAGTCTTCTTTAAGAGGAAGGGTTTGAAATAGCGTGCGGGATTTTGCCTTCTTTCACAAGAATGGGATTCTTCTAGGAATATTTTTTAATCGTAGTGTAAGACTGCTGTTTTTTTTTTCGGAATTACGGAAAATCAATACGCGGATTTTTCCAATTGGACATGGGAAGAATAGTTAATCTGGCAAATTAGTTACGGAAACAAATATAAATCCCTAAAGGAACTGTGGGATGATATTGCAAAGATCGTGGAAACAAACATCGATTATTCTCAATCGGTTGAAATTCGGGAAAATATTCTCAATCGAGAAAAAAATCGCAGATTTCAAAATTCAGTCGCGTAAAAAAATCAAATTTGTCCATTAGCCAATGCGCAAAAAATTTGCTAATTTCGAATATTTATCGCGGAAAAAAACGAGAATTTCGTCAAAAGATCTCAGAAAAAAATCGCGAGTTTAATCAAAGAATCCCACAAAATATTAGAGACATCAAAAGATCGTACAAAACAATCGCACATTTTCTCAAATCCCTACGGGGGGAAAAACAAATTTCAACAAACGATCGTAGAAAAGAATCGCAAATTTCGTCAAAATATCTCAGAAACAAATACAAATTTCGTTAATTATTCACAAAAAAAATCATGAATTTTGACAAATGGTCGCGGAAAAAAAATGTGAATTCCGTGAAACGATCGCGAAAAAATATTGAGAATTTCGTCAAATGATCGAAAAAAAAAAAAAAAAAAAAAAAAAAATCGTGAAATTCAGTCGGTCACGAGATAATCAGCACATGTGTATTATGTTTATAAGCAACAAGTCACGGGATTTTCAAATTTAATGACCAATAGAGATAAGAAATTTTCACCAATGATTTTCTGTCGGTAAAAAAATTTCCTTATTCATTGTCTGCCTTCCTCTTCAGACTATGAACTAAATTCCACATAGTTCAGAAATCTGCAAAACCATTGGTCTCAGGTACAGTCGATATTGGGTCGGGCAACCTGATTTTTCCCAAAACCTTCATGCTCGATCCGTGCACACATTGAAGTGAGTTCACGTTCCTTTTCCCCATTTTTTAATGGATGATAATGCGCGCCCCTATAGAGCCGCCCTTATCGAAGACTACCTGCAGAGTGAGGGGATTGCACGTATGGAGTGGCCTGCATATTCACCCAACCTTAATACCATTTAAAATCTTTGGGATGCCCTTGGCCTTGATGTGTGTACACATTCCTCACTTTCAGCCACTCTCACAGAGTTGCAAACATACTTTACAGGAGGACTGGCGATTATTTGTTTCTACGTTAGTTGATCACCTCATAGAGAGCATGATCACACTCTGTAAACATTGTATGCAAGTAAGGGGTACTCGCACATCCTATTAATGTCGGTTTTGTTTGTTTGTTTCATGTTATAACTTATGTAAATTCAATATTGTTTTCATCTTTGTAAGTAAATTTTTGTTTTGTTTTCATGCATAAACATATTTTCTACTTTCCTGACGCATTTCGTGTCAATCCAAGCAGTACATGTCGATTTTTTCTCATTTTACCGCTGCGTGCTTAACTTTTGCAGTGAGTGTATTAGTTTATGTGCCTAAAGTGTTTATTTATTGCGTTTTTATTGTAACAAAATCTGACAAGTTATTTTAGCTTTTGAGCTACTTTTGAAAAAAAAATTTTAGTCCGACCTGTGATGACAGATAAATTTTCTGAAATATCAAATTCCTTGCCCCCCCCTGAAATGGCGCCCATGGAAGTATTAAGGAAATACTTTCAGTGATCTTAAAAATCAGAGGTTTCCATTTAAGGAAGTGGAGATCTAATTCCTCTGATGTACAGATTCGTTTATCATCAAATCAAATTATCTTGAAACAACAAACACAAATTCATCCAGATGATTGTTCCAAAGCTTTAGGGCTTACCTGAGATTCTTCAAATGACGCTTTTATTTTAAAGTTAATTTGCAATTTGATGATAATACAATTAAAAGGGCATTTCTCTCACAATCTGATGAGTTATTTTATCCGTTGATATCTGGCTACATGTACCATCTTTATAAAGAGTTTTTTTTACCAACAACTATGATTAATGAAATTGGACTGGGATACTGCTTTTTAACAAAAAATTTCAAGCAAATTGAAAAATAAATTTTAAAAGAATTGGAACAAGTTTGCCTTATTCGCAGTGTTAAATGGATTCTAGTTTCCAGTAAAGAAATCACATATTATACTTTTAGTGATGCTTTAGAATCAGCATGTACCGCAGTCACATACAGTGGCTCCCAAAATGGTTCCTATACTTAAAAAATTTTAGTAAAAAGGAAGTACCCTGGAATTGAATTCGAATATGAAGTCCAATATTGTTCCACATCATCTCTGTGTTATTCTAAATAATATCCAACATTTTGTTTAAATATTGACTGATTTTCTTTTTATATAAAAATGAAAACGGAGGAGGTAGAGAAAGAAAACGCCATAAAAGTCTTAGTATACAGAAACATTTTCGGATAAATTTATAAATAAAATTACCGTCTGTCGCTTTATTTTTATTTTCGTATTGTAGTGACATTTAAAAAATCGTTTGGTTTTAATTTTTGCTTGTTTTTTCGTAATATTCTATTTATTTTTTAAAAATGGCTCGTAGTCGTAAAGAAACAAAAGCATTCGAAAACTGATTATCTTTCATCATAGTAGTGGTAAATCAGTTCGGAATACGTCTAAATTAGTTAATTTATAACATTCTACAGTGTAGTATGTGATAAAACGCTTTAAAGAAGAAAATGGGATCAGAAACAAGGTAAGAGAAGGTCGTCCGTCAAAGTTTACGCAACGTGATCAAAGATTTATAATGAGAAAAAAATTGCCAATTCCACAGTTAAGTACTACAAAAGTTGCTACAAAATTTAATGAAACATTTTCTACTTAAATTTCACCTGAAACTGTTCGACGAGCGCTAAGATCAGCTGGATTAAATGGGTGTTCTGCCCGTAGAAAAATTTTTGTTAGTGCGAAAAACAGAAAGCTTAGGCTTTCCTTCACAAAATCAATGATAAATAAACCCGAATCGTATTGGAATAATGTCTTATTTTTCGATGAAACCTAACTTAATATTTTCTGTTCCAATGGGCGTATAATTAAGTGGAAAAGTAAAAAAAATGAAGATCTTAATCCCAAGAACTTAGTTGGAACAGTTAAGCATGGCAGTGGAGGATGTGGGGATGCATGTCAGCATCAGGACTAGGTAATTTGGTATTTATTGATGGCATACTGAATCATGCTCTTTATTTAAATATTTAAAAATTATCAGCCCAAAATTCGGGTATTGAAAACAACTTTTTTTTTTTTTTTTTTTTTTTTTTTTTTTTTTTTTTTTTAAATCAAGATAACAGTTCTAAGCACACGCCTCTCAACGTTCGTCTCTGGTGTCTCTATAATTGTCCACAATTTCTGAAAACACCACCTCAGTCGCCGTATTAAAACCCGATAGAACACATTTGGAGAGAACTGGACGATAGAGTGCGAAGAAACGACATTAAAACGAAAACTAAAAACAGTAGTGATCGACGAATGGATGCACATTGATGCAGAAACTACAAAAAAACCTAATTAATTCTATTCCCCAGACGTTTAAAAGCTGTTGTGGATGCTAAAGGATATCCCACTAAGTACTAATTTAACGAAATATTATAATATTTACTAATGTAGGGTAGTATGACCAGTAAGAGAGCAGCCCCCAGTGAATGAACATTTTTTATATATTTTAATAGAATAAGGTTTGAAAACCTCCCCACTAGATGGGGTTACAACATTGCCTTAATTCTATTTAATAGGAAGCTATTGCATTCCTGTTTGATTACTGAAGTCACATTACTTTAAGAACATGTTGTATTTTTCATGTTTGAGAAACACATTGTTTCTATTCTGAAATAATGAGGTAAGTGCAATGTCATTTCATATGTTTGATAAGAATTTACTGTTTTTATTTGCATTATGCACTAATTTTATTGTACATACATTAAATATATATATTATAGCCATGTTTCTAATTGTTTTAACCATTGTAGAATATGTACAATTTGAGAATTAGGGATGTTTAATAACTGGTTAGGCAAATGTTAAAAATCCAATGAATGAACAGCTGTTCATTCACTGGAAGAAATACATTAAGCTACTTTTCCTAGTGAAGGAACAGTTTTGGGCTTTGTGTTTTGTGGCTTCTTTTATACCTACAGTTTGAATTAAGTGATTTTTCAACAATGGTAAGAAATTAAAAGTTAACAGATATAAAAACGTAGCAAAAGAACATACACACACACATTTTTAAAAGTAATAATTGTTAATGACATTCAAATCTTACTTTTTCTATGTTCTTAGATGATTCATAGAAATATTCTTACTGATGACCAAGAAGATTCCAAAAAAAGGAAATATGAGAATTTAAAGTACTACATCGGACCTTGAAAATGCTGTACAAGCCAAGAGGGTTAGGTCAGCTCAGTTTGAAGAAGGCACATCTTCATTTTAATGTTCCAAAAGCAACGTTGTCTATGAAACTGCGAGGGAAAACAATTGAAAGTAAGCGTATGGGACATGGTCTATGTTGTCCTTTGAAGAAGAAAAACTCCTTGAACATTGGATAGTTGGAAAGGGAAAATTAGATTTACAATGCATAAGGATGCAGTAAAAGGTGATGTTTACAATGTCATGAAACAAACAGGAAGGAAAAATACACTTATAGACAAACATCCAGGGGGGAAATGGATGAGTCTTTTTTTAAAATAGCATCCAAGGCTGGAAACATGAAGTAAGCACATGACAATATGTGGACCACAGGTCTAGATGTGGTGGAATTGGAAGTGGCCTGCAGTAAAGTATAAGATCAGGTATTTTAAGGATAATATGAAAAGGCACAATAAAAAAACCTGAACTTATTTCTGCAACATCCACCCGTTCATCTGGAGTTATTACTAAAACAGAGAAGTGCAGGGCCAATGATTTCAGGAAATAGAATTAGTTTTTTCTTTTTTTTTAATTTATAATTTATGATTAATTTCAAAACTTAAAAGTGACAATTTCAAGCTAATTAATTGTCGTTCTGGGATTAAAAAAACAGTACTTCAGTAAAAACATGTTATAAGTTATTTGTACAAGTTGTAAAATAAGTAAAGAACTATGAAATTAAAGTATTTTTAAATTGCTGCTTGTTTATTCACTGGAAAATTTTGCGTTCATTCACTGGTAACAACTGTTCATTTACTTGGTTTTTGTATCGATTTCTATTAAGACATTCCTAGCATTCCAAGCATGTAAAATATAAAATTCCTTTTGTTATTTTTTAATACTTTGTAAACCAACCAATGTATTTGCACTGACAAACACCAATAGCTACTGTTTATTAAAATATAATGAATAATTTTCTTTTCAAATGTGCTTAAGTGTTCATTTACTGGTCGAACTACCCTATAGAGATTTTTTTAAAGTGTACGAAGACTTTTGCGAGGTAACTTTTTTGTAATTTCTTCAAAATAAAGTTTTATTATGTTTTAAAAATATTTTATGTAGTTATGTTAAGAATAAGTTACAAATCTTATTATTAAATACCCATTTTGAAATATTAATTTTAATTAATGGATAGAGCACTATTTCATTGAAATTCGTAAGCTTACGAACACTTTTGGGAGTCACTGTATGTTGTACAACCCCATGAAATGAAGTCAAAAGTAACTATATTAGAAGCTAAAAGCAAGGTATCTCCACTTAAATCCGTTTTTATTCCAAGGCTTCGCTCTATTACTTTTCAGGCTTTACGCTACATGTTGAATACCTTTGTACACTGGTGAAAACAATTAAAGGGACAAAAGGTTTTTTAAAAAAACAAAACAAAATAAGTTATCCCCATACGCAAATAAGGTATCAGATGATAGTTAAGCTCCTCGCGGACACACCTGCTACGCAGTGGTCTGTGTCGTCATAAGGCAGTGGCGCTGTGATCGATTTTGTGCAGAGGTACCTCATTTGACAGCCGAAGCTTGTAGCGTAAGGACGTTTTGAAACATCGTAGCATAACCCAATCCTTGTTTTTTGAATTTCTTTGTTTACCCATTGTTAGTATGACTAGTTGTCATCGTCTAGATGATGCCACAAGATGGCGTATTGTTGGAAGACTCGAGGGCGGCCAATCACAGGCTACCTGTTGTAATGACCTCGATGTTTCGAGAAATGTGGTGTCCACTCTGTGGAAACAGTTCAGTGAGACAAGAACAGTGGTCCGCCGACCTGGTCAAGGCCACAAAAGGGCAACAACGCCAGCTGAAGATCGTTATTTGAGACTTCTAGCCAAAAGGGGTAGGTCCGCGACAGCGACACAACTGTCTCGTCACCTGTATAATGCAACAGGAACTTCCATTTCACGAATAACAGTCACCCAGAAACATAATGCAGGTGGCCTGTATGCCAGGTGCCCTGTAGTCTGCATCCCTTTGACTGTGAACCACAAAAAACGCCGTCTAACATGGTGCCGAGAATGCCTGTCCTGGACAGAGGATAGTTGGGGCGGGTTCTCTTCAGTGATGAGTCGATATTCAGTCTGGACAGTGACTCGAGACGTGTTCTCATCTGGAGAGAACCCGGGAGTCGATATCGACCTTCTAAGAATGCCGAAAAGGATCACTATGTTACAGGTGGCCTGATGGTCTGGGTAGGTATCATGGCAGACGGGCATACCGACCTTCATGGGTTTGATAGAGGTACTCTGACAGGTCAGCGGTACAGGGACGAGATCCTTGCACCCTATGTGAGACTTTTCCACGGGGCATATGAACCAAATTTCGTCTTTATGGACGATAACGCCCGTCCATATAGGGAACAGTTGGTAAGCGAATATCTCTAATCGGAGGATGTTCAACGTGATGGAGTGGCCTGCGATGTCCAATGACCTTACTCCTATCAATCACGTATGGGACGCCCTTGGACGATCAATTGCAGCTCGAACACCAGCTCCAATGGCCATCGATGAGCCCTATGGTGCCTTGGTGCAAGAGTGGGTGCAGTTGCAACAGGGATTGATAAGGACCCTGGTAAACAGTATGAAACGCCGATGCGAGAGTTGTGTAGCTGTTACAGGCTATCATACACGCTATTAGACATGTTTTTCTCTGACTGACAGGGTGTCGGTCAGCTGCTGTGCTGGACACGTGACCATTTTCCTTATTTAGGGTGCAGGTTGTGCCCATTTTTCTATTCCCATATATTGATCTTATATCGAATGATATTTTGGCCAAGTTTGGTTTTATTTGCTTTGTTAGTTTTTGTTTAATTGCAAAAAGAACATTTGTCCCTTTAATTGTTTTCACCAGTGTATTTAAGTTCTATGCATCCACAAGCAGTTCTATCAAAATTTTAATGCATTTTAAAATGTATCAGTATTTTAAAATATTGAGGCAGAGGAGCTGAAATTACAAATTTTTATATTGTCTTATTTGTTTGTTTTGCAACTAAAGTATTATTATGTGGATTTTATATTTTACAGATGGTGAGTGATTTGACTTCTGAAGCAGTTATTGCTTCATTAAACCGATTTTGTTCTCGAAGAGGAGCACCTTAGTATATTTGCAGTGACATTGTTACGACGTTTGTAGGTGCTAAATGGTAACTCTCAGTTTAGATACAAATTTATTTGTTCAATTGATAAAAATGAAAAAACAATTACTTATATCAAAGAAATATTGAATAACACATGATTCTTCCAGTGAGTCTGTATTTTGGTGAACGTGCAGTTCGTCCTGTAAAATTTTCTACCAAACTTCATTGGTAATATTAATTTAAAGTTTTAGAACTAGATACATTGTTAACTCAAATCGAAACTATTTTGAACTCTAGATCATTAATAGTAATTGATAAAATTAAGATAGTGCAAATATATTGATTCCATCTCATTTTTTAACTGGTGATATTATTACTTCTGCAGCTGAACCTTTGGATAAGGACAATTTGTCTTTACGGTTCTTTTGAGATATTGTTCAAAAAATGAAATTATATTTCTGGACAAGGTGGAATAATGATTATTTGAATTTTTTACAAAATAGAAAGACAAAATGTATGTACTGAAAACTTTAAAGTAAGTGATTTAGTAATTTTGAAAGAGGATAATGTTCCCCCAGCTATTTGACCTTTGGATAAAATTATTGAGATTCACACAGGTAAAGATGGTATAGTTCGAGTAGTGGCTATTAAATTGCTGGAGATATCTTTAAGAGACCAATTGTGTAACTTTGTTACTAACTTTTACTTGCATTAAGAATAACTTTTTCGTGGGTGGAAGTGTGTTCTGTGTAGTGATTTAAATTTATCATTTTAGTTTTTTTGTGGATAGCAGATACGGCGCATCTTTAATGGTTTCAATTCTGACATGGTTGAGACAGTTTAGTTTGGTTTTTAGAATTACTTGCAGGACTCAGAAGGTGCTCTTGCTTTTATACTGTTTTTATTTTTTATCTTCGCCCAAAGTTAGCTGGGGATGTTATTTTATGATTTAATTCATTTAATATCAAAGTATTTTGCTAGAAGATGCTTATATTTAAATGCATTTGGAATTGTAAAGTGTTTGTTTCAAACCAAAAATTTTGATTTGTGTTACGTTGCATGTTTGTGGTTGTCAAGTTTATTGTGAATATGTGAATTGTAAATAAATAAATAAATAAATAAATAAATAACAAAAAGAAAGGTGTAGTTTCTTCATTCTAAATATTTTCTACAGATATAAAATTAGATATATCAACTACAGAAATAACCGTAATCAATGAAGAATCCATCAAATATATTGATTTCAACACTATCAAAGAATTGGCTAATTATGCAATTTTCAACTACGTTTTATTAAGAGAAACAGTAGAAAAAAATATCGATGAAGAATTTGCATCTAATGCCATGTTACACTCAAAAATTCACACCAGACGTCTATATTTTCTCAAAGAAAAGTCCAAGATCTAGTAAAAATAGCGATGGTTGTTTTCGTTCGATGTTTTCCATTTACTGAAGATGCCTTGGTAAATGAAGTGAAAATATTTTAAATAACCATCTTTCCATCATGTGTAAATGCATAGTTTTAATGTCTGTTAATAGGTACTGTTTTATTTGCTTATTAATTTAAATAATATATGTCGAGTCATCATGGTTTCATTTTACGTCAGTTTGATTGAGAATATAGTTTAATATTTCGTCAAAATATTAAGAGACCAAAACAAAATGCTAATTTTCGAACACAAAAGTTAATTATGAATATTTAAAAGAAAGTGATAAAAACGGCATGTAGTCCGAAACATGTAGTACTCTAACAGCATGAATAGTGCACAACAACAGTCAATGTGACATTACGAATGTCACAATCACTACGAGCAACCAAAATGTGATATCTTTCATTCGTTTTATTATTACTTTCAGCTATCTTCATTTGGTGTCTCTACTGAGAAGTCACCGTGGATATTGCTTTATGACGGGTCACAGGTGACGTTACAATGAAGTCACATTGTGTTTCATGTGACCGTCATTTGGAGAAACTTCATCCTGAAGTCTCCACCATAATAGTATTTTTGTGAAGAATCCCCAAGTGACATCAAAATGAAGTCACCCGGTATTTTGTCACTAAACAACCCTCATACAGGTTTTACAGTAGTCTCCAAATATCGGTTCCCTGATAGTCACCATGTGACTTAATTGAGACATCATTTAGTGACTCGTCACACTGCAACAGTTATCATGACTTCATAGTAGAGTGTCCGGTTATATGCGACAGTCACAAGGTGACTTCATAGTAACTTCCTCCGGTGATTCATCACTAAGAAATAGTCACGGTGACGGCTCGGTGGAGCCACCAAGTCCCGGTCTCGTGAGAGTAATAATGAGACGAATGAAAGGTATAAAATGTTGGTTCCCGTTAGTGACTAAGGCTCCTTTAATATTATAGAAGCTGTAATATACCCTGTTCACACTAGAAACTTAAGATATCTTAGACCGTTAGTTTTGAAGTGGTACCCTCCCGGAATTGGATGCCTGTTCACATCGAGAAACTTACCTTAAGATATCTCAGTAGCGTCACTGTGTCTGTGATCTGATCAAAAGTAAAGTATGCGCATGCGCTTAAAATAAAAATGGCCGCAACAGCTAATCAGTAAAAGCGAAGCTTCATAGCCATTGAGAGTGAGTGGTCATTCCTGTATCTAGTCGAAGTAAGTCGAAACTCACTGAGAGAGTTTGTGGAACTCTCTCAGAGAGTTCGGCGACCTGAGATATCTTAAGCTATCCAGTGTGAATATAGTATTAGTGTCTATGGCACTTGTGACTATTTATGACTTTAGAATGACATCCCATCGACTGGTTGTCCCGTTAGGTGTAGGGTACGTATTTGCTACAACTGCCGTTTACATCACTTTTTAAGTACTTTCAATTAACTTTTGGGTTTCAAAATTGGCATTTTGAGTTTGTCTCTTAATTTTTAGACACCAGTATACTATATTAATTTTAACACAATTATCCTTTAATTCAATTATTCCCAGTTGGAAAAATTACAACCAGTATACTTCTTAGATATATGTAGAATATTGAATCTTAGAATGCATCTGAGAATATTTAAATGGCAGTTTAACATTATTTAAACGTACTTTTACATAATAAAATTTCTACTTTGTTCAAAGAATTACAGTACGCAATATCATTTATTATAAAAGGCACCAACAGGCAATATTTAGGATCATTATTTTGCAGCAAAAATAATATATTAATTTAATTGAAAAAAAAAAAGTAAACTAGGAACTCGAAAAGATACCTCGGCGATTCCCCAGTCTTCTAAATCCAGTTGAAAAGTATCTGTTGTCTCTAGCGGAATTTTCCATTCTTTGAAAAATAAATAATATAAATACTAATTATAAAAAATAGCACTATTCGTCAAAAAGATTACATAGTTAAAAATCATTACTGAATATTTTTAAGCAAGCTTTTCAAACAAAAATTGCCCTGTTGTAGTTTTAAAAACCTCATTTTATTACATATGCTCGCATGTTATCTTTCGTCTATCTTGTACAGTAAAGTTCTGAAAATTTGGATAAGGATAGACAAAGACGGTTCCCATGTCGACGAGGCTCAGATCTTATTTTTTCTTTTCATGTTGTTAAAAATGCCATAATTTAATAGCTCCACAACTAATTGACCGATTTCGATGATTATTTTTGCACTAGTTTTCTTTATTTAAAGAGATGAAAATAATAAGATTGGTTACATTTTTAAAAATATTATTATTCCTTAGGAACTTTTGGTCAGAATTGAAAGTTTATTACATCCTAATGTCAGACAATAAATCGACTATCAGTATAGCGCCATATCCTTAGATTTTTCGTAAATGTTTTCGTTTAAAATTTAAAATCGAACAAATTCGAGTTTCTTTTGCAAAAACAGACTGGAGCAACAATATTAAGTTTGAGTAAATACAGTATATGTTAAAAGAGAGTGTTGAAATATAAAAATGAAAATTGGTGCCATTTTTAATATCAATACAACTCCTGACAAAATAAACCATATACGTACAATTATGAAGAACTTTATACCAATTGAAAAGGCAGCTTTCTTTTGTTTTTATGATAAATAGAACTGAAGTTATAGTCGTCCTGATATTTTTGAACGTGCTGTACATGTATACGTATGTATGTATGTTGTAGGATCAACTGGGATCCAGTTATGCATGGACATTAAGTTTTTATGAAAGGATATTCATTTATAATTTCTGAATCTTCAAACTCGAGACAAACTTTATGTACTGTTGGCCAAAAGAACACCTTATACTTTTTAATCTTTAAATTGTTCCAGAAATAGCCATTCAAGTGCCAATTATTTATTCCTTTTTATGTTAAACAATAAACTTAAGGGATCGTCTTCATAGGGGCATTCCACATCAGTAAAACATCAATATGTATGGGCAGTATGGGCAGTAAAACATCAATATGTAACCCACCATCACAGATTTTAATGAAACTGAGTGTGTTTGTTCATACTATTAAGATATGATCACCAGTAACTTTTTTTGCTCCTTGGTGAAATAGTTTCTGAGAAAAAAATTGTCAAAATTTTGAAAAACTGCCGTCAGTTGGCTTTCTTGACTGCTCGGTTTTCAAATGTAGCATGACATAAATATGATCATATTTCAATATCTACTCTACAAATCATCTTCAAATAATTTATGCATAATATATTGGGTACGTAGTTTATGAAAAAAAATACTGTTATGCTTATAACGTTTTAAGTGTGTCTAAAAAAAATGTTTAAACTTTGAAGTCATGAATTTTTTATGAAAAATAATGCATTAACTAAAAAAACATTATCAACAAAAGTCGGTATTTTTATTAAATTTATCTTTTGTGAAGGAAATACTTAAAGGTGTGATTTATCTAATTCTGAAATAAAAAATAGTGGAATTTTGGGTGTTTTAGTAGTATTTCCTATTTAAAAATATTTTGAGGCGTATTTCAAATCAAATCATGCAGAGTCATTCCATGTCAGTTCGACTAAGACATTTAATTTACTGTCACAAATTTCAATGAAACTGGGTATGTTTATAGTTAATTTTAAGACGTAATTATCTTTAATTTCCTTGATCCTAAGTAAAATATTTTTTAAGATAAAAAAATATCTAAATGTTGAAATTTTTTTTAAAAATGTTTTTAATGACAGATCTATATTAAAAGACTGCATAAAAAAAGTCATTTCAATATAAAATCACTAAATAGGTTTCAAATAATGTATATGTGACAAATAATGTAGGCAGATTATTATTTCTTGTTTTTTGTCATGTTTAAACACCAAGAGTGTCCTTTATCTTGTGAATTTTTAAAATCAAGAATTTTGTCAAAAATAATGTGTTAATCAAAAATTTATAATTAACTGAAGGCAGGGTGTTATTGCTTTTTTTAATTGTACGTAAAAATATCATTTAAATGGTTATAAAATAAAAATAGTTAAAATATGAGAAAAAATTATCAAAGTTTTGGAAAATTGCCCCGAGTTGCCGTTAATGATTGTTCAATTTTCAAAGGCCTCATTTTATATATAAAATCATAATTCAATAACTAATAAAGAAATTTTCTTCAAATAATTTAAGAAAGGTAAATAAAGTACTCTTAAAGTAAAGATTATAAAGTAAAGATTATGAAAAAAATATTGCTGTAATGTTAAAAAATATTTAAATGTGTCTAAAAAATTGTATAATCTTTGATATCAAAAATATTTTACAAAAAATAATGAAATTATAAAAAAGCTTTATCAATCAGAGGCGGAGTTTGTATGACTAATTTTTTAATTTTAAGTTGTACATAATACTACATTATAACTGGATCTGAAATAAAAATAGTGGGATTTTGGTTGGTTTTAGTAGTATTTAAATCATATTTCAAATTATCAATATTTTCAGATGTAAAATCTATCGAATGTATCATCCCTGGAAATATTTTTATTTATACATTTATTTTATTTTTTAAATTATCTTTTATGTTCGTTTCTTAAGGAAAAAAATAAGCAATATTGTTTTTTAGTAAAACTTCTAGGGCGAAGAACCCTTTCCAAAAAAGAGAAAAATCACTAGCTCCTCACCGCCCAATAGGAATTTTCAAAATGACACTGCTAATCTTTAAACTCATATTTGGCTGATTATATTGAAAATTTAGCATTGAGCTGCTAATATTGAAAAAAATAATTGTGCTTTAAATATATGCAAAAAATGCATAATCCATTATATTTATATCTTTCAAATAACTATATCTAAAAAATTATTTAAAACTTAATGAGTCTTTTGTGACTTTATTCAGTTTCTAATTATATGTAATTTGATTTATTTCATCACAATATTGCTGAAAGATGGATTTTCAACATATATATGTATGTATATATATGTATGTACACTGTAAAAAAAGGGACTATAGTTACGCTTAATTTGAGTTTATGAAATGCCAAATGAGGATTAAATATACTCTAAGTTTGGTGTAAACACCGAATAAAGCATCATGATACATTCAAAACGGTTTAAATATACTCTAAGTTTGGTGTAAATACTGAATAAAGTGTCATGATACACTCAAAATGGTTTAATTTTAATCTTTTAAAGAAATTGTGGAAACCGAACGCCACACAGTGGAGTATTTGACCCGAAATCCTGGTCAAAAATATTTTTCCATGTAAATATAGTCCGATTGGCTTGAAATTCTTAGATGTTATTGTGTATTATTATGGAATGTTTGGTATTGTAAATGAAGTCTATAGCCTTTACGATTCATTTACAGAGGCACTTAAAAGAATTCCCTTACATTATGGCCTATGGGGAAAAATCGTTTGCTCTGTCTTTTAATGATATCACACTTTTAAACGTGCTGAAATTTATATTCATCACTAAGGTGTACTAAGGCACTTATTGTAGAATATGGTGTGCATAGAATATATCGCTCATTTACAGGGACACACAAAAGAATATGGCTGAAGAATAAATTTAACTATTGAAGTCTATGAACAATAATTGCTGGAAGTGCGTTTGTAGTTGTGATAGGCGTTTTAAAATAGAACAATTTTTTAAAAGATATTACTTGGTGTGGATACATTCTATAGATCATATACAGGGCTGCGCGCAGTTCTCAAGTACATTTCCGTTTATTCACGGAAATGGCTGAATGGACATTTTTAACTGTGCTATGCGTTTCACTGAACTGACATTTAGCATGCTATGACGTATACATACAAATCCATAGCTTAGTTTAATATTTTATATCATAATAGCTGATGAAGTGTAAGTAAGATTTGAACCCTTCACATAATAATAAATATACATTTTATAAATAGACAATTAAGAAAAAAAGAGTCATCATTTAAGAAGAGCACAGAGAAAAAAGAAGTTAAAATATTAATTTACGAAGTAGATATTTTAAAAAAGACGAATAAATCACATGTCCATTGACTTAACATTACCGAAGGGAGTTTCGAAGTTGAGCGACTTGTAACCTTAACTATTTACTGTTTTTAAGAGGAAAGTAATTGTTGATAGGTTTGTCTTATTCACTATTAATGTTTAATTGAATGTATTTAATTTTACTATATATAAAACTTATTATTTACATTTAATAATGCTTATTACATTTAAATTACATTTAATAATAATTGTTGCATTTAATTTAAGTTTAATAGTGTTATATTTGATAGTAGGTTCAGTAAAGTGGAGTCTATATAGTATAGATTGCTAGTTCTTGAATGTATTTAATATATTGCCAGTTTCAAAATAATTCTTCAGAACTCTTCTTCATCACTCTCTTCTTGGCTTTTATCGGTACTACCGTCAGACCTTGCTGGAATAAGAAGTTGTAGGGTCTCGCTACTGTATGTCTTGCTCTTATTAGTTGATAAACGGTGTTATCAGACGATATGAAGTTGCTTATTTTCACGTACATTATAAAAGGAAAATTTTAATTAAATTTTCTTGATGCCGTTTGTCAGTTCTGGAATTAAAATTAGGTGTCCCTTTTTAAGGACACCGCCCGCGAAAGGGTTAATTCACTCCTTTCTCTCCTTATGTTACACACATGAGCTCCAAGAACTATTTAGGGAACCCTTTTTCAATAAATAAGTATGTACAACAGGAAGGCGATCGGATATTTCTATCAAAAGATATCGAGTTGCGTGCGTATGTACGTACCTACATACGTACATATGTACGTAACTACATACAGACGGACGGAATATGTAGGTGCAGAAGCTCTTCGTTAATATCCTGTGAGCTAAAAACCTGCAATACGACAGTAAATATATAGTTCTTATCGCTTCTATTCGGTGCCCGCAAAACAGAGCATTAAAATAATCATCCCGAAAATTTTTTTAAATAAAAAAATGGCAACAATATGCGGAAGATTTTTTTGCAGAAATTGACACTCAAGACTATAACTAATACGATTATAATTCAAACATGGCTGGGCAAAGTGCAGCACATATTTAAAAAGCTTTCGATATGTATAAAGGGCATAGCCGGATAAGCATTGGAAACATGCCTTTCAATCAAATTTACTGATTTTTTACCCAGTTGTGACTACATACCTGACAATGTATATCCCCTAATATCACCCTATAAATATTGATATTTAATGACATAAAAATGTTTTTTCGATTTTATAAAAAACGGTTTTTCTGAAAAACTGCTGCGCGGAATTTCATGCCATTTACTAAGGATATATAGATGCCAAAGATGCATAACTGGTAATTTTTGTATAATTTTCTGTTTATAAAAACTGTGTGAAATAGTGAAATAAAAATTTAAAAGAATAAAAATCATACCTTATGGTTATCCGAAAATTACTATTTTCTTGTAAAAAATTCTCCATATGTGCCCGTATATTCTATATAAATGCTGAAAGTTTGCGTTGGGTACTACATATAAATATTTACAAAAATGTATATTAAAATTATTGAAATTCATTTTAAGGCGTTATTTGGGGCGGAGCTACATAACTTCACCATCCGAAGAATTTTTGGAACAAAGTCAGCAGACAATATGTCAATGGATGTATTTTAGATTCCATTTAGCATATAAGCTATGTTTTTCAACATCATGTTCATTTTGAAATCGACAGTGTTGAGAATGTTACTAATGTGTGCATTAAAATTTAAAATACAGCAATTCTGTAACTGTTTATTCCAAAAATTTTTCGGGTGTGGAAATTGAGTAGCTCCGCCCAAAATAACGCCTTAAAATGAATTTCCATAATTTTAATATATATTTTTGTAAATATTTATATGTAGTACCCAACGCAAACTTTCGGCATTTATATAGAATATACGGGCACATATGGAGATTTTTTTACAAGAAAATGGTAATTTTCGGATAACCATAAGATATGATTTTTATTCTTTTAAATTTTTATTTCGCTATTTCACACAGTTTTTATAAACAGAAAATTATACAAAAATTACCAGTTATGCATCTTTGGTATCTATATATCCTCAATTAATGGCATGAAATT
This sequence comes from Maratus speciosus, assembly GCA_963932465.1. Classification (NCBI taxonomy): domain Eukaryota; kingdom Metazoa; phylum Arthropoda; class Arachnida; order Araneae; family Salticidae; genus Maratus; species Maratus speciosus. The sequence continues at coordinate 226,501,625 of OZ010791.1, read as the reverse complement.
CCATTCAGCAGTTTTTGAGAAAATCCGTTTTTTTAAAAATCGAAAAAACATTTTTATGTCATTAAATATCAATATTTATAGGGTGATAATAGGGGAAATATATTATCAGATATGTAGCTACGTCTGGGAACAAAATCAGGAAATTTGATTAAAAGGCATGTTTCCAATGCTTATCCGGCTATGCCCTTAGAGCCAAAAACGCTTTAAAAACAACCCTTTTACACATTTAACGTTTTTATATTACATTAAAAACGAAACTATTTAAATTAACACATAGTTTAACACTAAGCTCTGACCTTTGTTAAACACGTAAGCCCTGTTTAATTTCAATTCAACAATTCATTGAGTCACAAAAAAATTATATTTAAACATAACAACAATGCCAAAAAACAACAAAAAACCACGTCTTCTCAGAAAGAAACTTCCTCTTCAGCTGATGCCAGGAGCCACCGGATATAACTCAGGTTCCTAAAATAGACATAAATCGATGCACCAATTAGTCAGCTATTAAAAAATATCATTTTTACAATTGTTGACGAAATTTTAATTTTTGCATTTTTGGCCAGGTTTTTGGGTCCACTGTGCGCCAGTTCAGGTGTAAAGTTTTAAAGCGACATAATGATTCAGTGCGCCATTTTGAAGTCTGTTTATATAGCTGTGTTCCAGCGCTTGGATTTTGTTCGAAAAGGTTTCTCAGTAATGATCACTAAATAAAAGGCAGTTAACCAGATTATGTTGCAGTTCCCGAACTGAAAAGTTACTTCATAGCTGAAAAAATTCTCGTCTTCTTTGGCTAATTTCTTCGGAATAGGGTAAGAACTTAAAACTTATGTTTAACTTCATATTTTTGAAAAAATCTTGTTTAATGTTAATACTACAATCATTTTCCAACATTTTTATACCTTTTATGTATTTCTAGCTGCTATATTTATAATTTTATGAGTATATGAAGTCAACCTATTTTTACAGTGTATTGGTGCCATTTTCAAATTTTGGCATTTTTGTCACTTTTGAGACGCTCTGTATACAAGGAATTTCGCTTGTTAACTTTAAAATAATGTTTGATTCAACTAAATTAAAAATCTTAGATTATTTTTTAACCAAGAATTTTAACTTTTCAATAAGTTTTAACTATTTGCGAGCCATTTAACCCTCCGTCTACCAGACGGGTCCATTGGACCCGACAGGTACATACAAAATATTCATTCAAACCAGAAATTTCTTTAAAATAAACTAAGTATATAAACCAGACAAAAATAAGGTAAATAAATAAGTTAAATAGTTTTAAATAAAAATTCTGGTGTAGAACGTTTTATTAAAACTTGAATAAAATTCCCGGTAGATCTAGGGTTAAAAAAGTATCGTTTTTAGGATTACGACTTTCGTTTTCCCATAGGAAATACATTACGTAAACAACGATATTCTTAATCTTTTTTAACTACAAAAACTAACTTTTTCTGAAAAACTAATGTGATATTCAGCTCACATAAAGCTTAAGCTTCAAGATTCTATCTAGTTTTAAAAGTTTTGAACACTTTTTGTGTATTTGCTGAGCGTTTCAAAATTTGACATTTTTCGATTTTCCAGTTAGCCCACGATCATGGGATTTTTACTGTTGTTGACATATTTTAACATAGCTTGTTTTCACCTTCTTATTAATTATTTTGAAAAGCTAATGCTTGTTTTATGTTCTATAAAGTACGGGCTTCACTCCGCCACCCACCGTGTATTCCTGGGTTGAGTTTAGATATGTTTAAAAAAATCATGAAATTTGGTATAAAATTTTTTGTCTTAGACCACTTTCCCATAGCGTTACGCGTTTTGTTTACTTTGTTTTGCACCTTTATCAACTATTTAAACCTTATCATTTTACTTAACTATTAGTATCTTTTAAAAGCTTAAACTTCAAGCTTTCTAGCGGTGTAGTGTTTATTAATTAATTATGCCGTTAAGTATTTTTAATTTGCATTTTAAAAGTGATAAAAATTGTTCTTTAGCCTTGAGAGGTTGGTGGTTTTTAGCTCTCAGTATCCGATTTTTGTACAATTTGTAATGTTTAGTTGTATTTATGGTGTGTTTATTTTAATTTGCTTAGACCACTTATTCGAAAACCAGTCAGGCCTACGCTGAGTTTAAAAAAAAGAGTCAAGTACACGTGACGTAAGTCCAGATGTAACGAATGAATGATTTGTGAGTAAATTTCGTTGTTTACCAAAACTAAAATGTTTAAAATAAATGTTTAATTGAGATAATAAATTATCGCAGTTAAAACAACGTTTAGCAGCCTCTTTGCGTGAAACTATTTATTGTAAATTATGGTTGCATTAGATTTAAAATGTAATCTTTAAATTGTTTTTTATTTTACTGTTAAAGTGCAAACCAAATAAGCAGTAGTGTGACTTTACACCAGGTAAGCAGTAGCGTGACTTTACACAAAAAATGGTGTCAACTAAGTTGCCACTGAAAGTGGTGTTTGTTTACACCATTTGATAGCTGGTGGCTCATTACACCAGTTTACAAATGGAATTTCATTATATCACTTGGGGTGGCAACTTAGTTGCCACCCTTTTTGGTGTAAAGTAAGGGAATTTTTTTTACAGTGTATATATATATATCCCTGTTCTCAAACAAATTATTTAAAAATTATATATTTATGTTTAATAAAGCATATATATTGTTTATACACTTATAGAAAATACATATGGTAAATTTTATGATATTATGTCAATAATATCTAAAAGTAAAGAACTTATCTAATAGTATGTAACGAAAAATTTAACATCTGGTGTAATGTCAACAAAATTTTATAATTGTTTTACTTAATTTGGATGAATGAAAAAAGCGTACATGTTTATATTTTGTTGAAGTACAGGTGAAAATGTCACAAAGACATTCCTATCTCAACAACAACTGAGTATGTCACATTCACACTACAGCTGATTTTTTCTTGTTGATCTTTCGGGTTTGATTTCAGATGGTAATGAATTAATTAGTTTTGTTAGAAGTGTCATTGCAGTCAGCATATTAAGCATATTAGGTTCACTATTTTTTTTAATAATTTATTTTGATTGACTCGATGAACAACAACATTTAAAGCGACCATTTCATGAATTTTCAATTAAAAGCGGATTTATAAATTCATTATGTTGTTTACTTATTATTATCGTCTTAAGATAATAAGTTGGTATTAAGATTTTTAAATGTAGTTTATTTATTATTTGAAAAGTTGAAAGTATTTTTCAATAAGAGTGGGCTATTGATTTTAAGTCGGCTGTTGAGCAGTGTAGTGTTGGTAAAGGAACTGGTACAATTTAATTTCATTTTTATTGCTGTAAATAATATTTGTTATTTTATTATTGTATGTATTGTATTTAAGCAAGTGTAGCAATACACGATATCGTAGTCATTATAGTACATCTTAGCATGAAAAGCTTCAATATTTATCGTTAAACATTCACATTTTATGAAAATTTTGTTACAATTGCTCATAGTTTCACTATTTAATTATTATTATTTATTATTTATTATTATTTTATAACTATTGAAAAGATATTTTTACGTACAATTAAAAAACAGTAATAACAGCCTGCCTTCGGTTAATAATAAATTTTTGATTAACACATTATTTTTCATAAAATTCTTGATTTTAAAAATTCACAAGATTAAACACACTCTTAGTGTTTAAACATGACAAACAACAATAAATAATAATCTGCCTACATTATTTGTCACATATACATTATTTGAAACTTATTTAGTGATTTTATATTGAAATGACTTTTTTTATGCAGTCTTTGAATATAGATCTGTCATTAAAAACATTTTTAAAAATTTTTTTCAAAATTTAGATATTTTTTTATCTTAAAAAATATTTTACTTAGGATCAAGGAAATTAAAGATAATTACGTCTTAAAATGAACTATAACCATACCCAGTTTCATTGAAATTTGTGACAGTAAATTAAATGTCTTAGTCGAGCTGATATGGAATGACTCTGCATGATTTGATTTGAAATACGCCTCAAAATATTTTTAAATAGGAAATACTACTAAAACACCCAAAATCCCACTATTTTTTATTTCAGAATTAGGTAAATCACACCTTTAAGTATTTCCCCCACAAAAAATAAATTTAATAAAAATACCGACTTTTGTTGATAATGTTTTTTTAGTTAATGCATTATTTTTCATAAAAAATTCATGACTTCAAAGTTTAAACATTTTTTTAGACACACTTAAAACGTTATAAGCATAACAGTATTTTTTTTCATAAAGTGCGTACCCAATATATTATGCATAAATTATTTGAAGATGATTTGTAGAGTAGATATTGAAATATGATCATATTTATGTCATGCTACATTTGAAAACCTAGCAGTCAAGAATGCCAACTGACGGCAGTTTTTCAAAATTTTGACAATATTTTTCTCAGAAACTATTTGACCAAGGAGTAAAAAAAAATACTGGTAATCATACCTTAATAATAGGAACAAACACACGCAGTTTCATCAAAATCTGTGATGGTGGGTTACATGCCTGCCTGAACTGACATGGAATGACCCCATAGTGAAATTGTACCAAATTATGAAATTTTGAATACGAACCTAATTCTGACATCCTATTTGGATTTTTCGATAACTTTTATCTTAAGATTACCAAACAGGTATTTGTTCTTTCAAATAAAGTTTAGGAATTACGAAGCTTAAAAGTTTGAACTCCCGCTGGTAAATTCATTTCTAATAGCTGTAAAACAAATTGCAATGTACACTAGTGTGCAAAACTTAAGCAACATTCACAAAATGCTTATTTTTTAATACGTGAATACTCAAAAGAAAGTTCTATGAACAGCAAGTGTAGAAAATAGATACTGTCCAAACGGCACAGCCAGTCGATGTGAACTCTCCTTGACACCGCAAATGGTCACAAGAGTCACAGTCACGACAATGAACTGAAATGTGATATCTTTCATTCGTTGCACTCTTACATTCCCTTGGTCACTCCATTAAGAAGTTACTATGAGTGCTGATTTGTGAAGAGTCATGAGGTCACTTTACGATGAAGTTACCTTGTGACTCTCGTGTGACCGTCATTTGGAGACTCCCTTGTAATGTCCTCATGATAGATGATTTGTGACGAGTTCCCAAGTGACAGAAAATGAAATCATCCGGTGACTTTTCCCAAAGGAGTGCAATGGTGACTTCACAGTTGAGTCTGAGACACCTGAAAGTCACCACGGTATTTTATTGGGACATTATTTGGTCACCCATCATAATGCAATGCTCACGATGACTTAAAAAATGACTCTTCATGTGACAGTCACATGAGAATCACAAGGTGACTTCAATGAAATGTCATCACAAGTAATAGTCACGGTGATTTTTCAGCGGAGCCACCATGCGACGATCATTTGAAAGTAATAATGGTAATAATGAGACGAATAAAAGATGCTATATTTTGTTTCACCGTAATGATTGTGACACTTGTGACCATGTGTGAAGTGAAGAAGATGTCACATCAACTAGCTCTGCTGTAGGGATAGCTCTTATTCGAATTATATTATTTTCTTTTAAGTATTCATGCGTTCAAAAATAAGCATTTTGTGACTGTTGCTTAAGTTGTGCACACTAGTGTAGGTAGTTTTTATAGCATAACTCAAAAACTACTTTTCGGAATGAACTGTAAAATTTTGGATGCGCATATTTGAAGCTTCTATAAGTTTATCTCTATTAAAAAACAATTATAGACTACAAATCATACTTGTTTAGAAAATTTATTTCGAAAATATATATTTTTAGGGTTCCGTACTTAAAAAGTAAAAACGGAACCATCATAAGATCACTCCTGTGTCTGTCTGTCACAGCCATTTTACTCGTAAACTATAGAACGTGGAAAGTTCAAATTCGGGGAAGAAATAAAGGCCATTGACCCACATGTTTTCAGATTATTAAACATTTATAAATATATTTAGTAAAAATGTAGAGGGACAAATTAAGTGACTTGAAAAAAAAAATCTTTTCTTTGTATATCGTGTGGGGTATCCTGTGAAAGCTTTCTTAACGCTGAATTCAAAAATACATTTCTTTTAATTTTAGGTATTATATTTTCAAAAATATCGTTGAAAATGTAGCGGAAAAATATGCCCCCCCCCCCCCCATCTAATTCCGAATCTATTGAAACTAAAATTATGAAAAAATTAGAGGTAGTAGACATTAATTTAAACCTTGCAGGAAAATTATAGCGATTGCCCTAGGTCATATAATTTTTGAGAAAATCGCATTTTTCCGTTACACACAGATTTCGATTTACGGGCATTCAGCAAAGGTGTTGAGCAGCGCTGAAGGTACCTATCGTTGCAGAAGTACAAAAGCATTGTTGATCATGGTTTTCGAAAAAAATCGTCAGTAATTAGTCGAGATATTAACCCTTAAAGATATGGACGATTTGGACATACATAATGACAGGGACGGCGTACTCTATGTACCATCGGCTTTTAAAGCCTAGTTAACAACTTTTAATGATATATATGTGTAATGTAAGGGCTAGTAACAGTATAAAAGCAATAAACGTCAAATTGTTAAAAACAGACTAATTCAAGGGGTTTCAGGACTCTTAAAGCTTAAAAAAAAAAAAATAATAATAATAATTTAAATTTTTTTAGATGTTAATTTTCTATTTTTTCTGAACATTTTAATGTAATGTCCTTCAAATTCTGATTAGAACAGAAGTTATGGCTTTTAGAATTATACCCGCTCAATAGCTGAAGCGGCATTTTCGAAACCTTTAAGTCATTTTTCTCCAAATGACTTTTTTGTGCATAATACGCACGATATCTCAAAAACTTTTGAATATTTTTGCATGAAATTTTCAAAACGTACGTTTCATGTTAATCTGTATAAACTGAACCTAAAATTTCCTTTTTATCGCTCAAAAAAATATTTTTTAAGTGATTATGTTTTTGAAATTTTCAAAATTTTGTATTAGCTAAATACAACTTTGTATTAAAAATATAAAAATGCTTTAAATACAAATTTATTTCGGTTCACGGTAATTATTCCAATCTGAAGTTTAAGTAGGCACCAAATTTTTTTCTAATTGCTGCATTTATTTTCTAATCGTGCGCTTAAGCTGTTATACTAATTTTCTGCTTGTCAAATGTCTGACTGTTTGGAGCCCCCTGTAAATGCTAATTCTTTATCTTGCAATTTTTTAAATAAATAAAATGAAAGAACGTATTTATAACTTTTATCTCAATGAAACTTGTTTTTTAAAAACTCACACATTTTAAGATATTAAATTTTGAAACTGGTCTCTTTTTTTTTCATTTTTTCGAATTTTAAGAGTCCCGAGACCCCTTAATTACAACGAATTACAGAAATACTATGGGATTCGCGACTATTTTGCTTTGAATGGATCTTTCAGTCGCTTCGAGTGACTTTAAAAGTTAATTAAAAACCTATCTGGAAAAACGCTGCACAGACCAAGGCGGCGTTGTGACCTCCTTTCGAAGCCGCAATGCCAAATGTAAACTTTGAAGGAATGTTTTGCTTTAGCTGCACTGTGGAAAGAAAGGTTATTACTATGCTGAATTTAGTTTTATGAAATGCCAAATGAAGTTTAAATATGCACTGCTTTTATTGTCAGTACCGAATTAAGCTCATTATAAACAGATTAAGGTAATATTAAAGTAGTCGGATGTGTCAATCCCAAAACATTCAAATGCAGCACAGCAGCGCCACCGGTTGGGTGATTTATACCAAAATCTAATCAGGGACAACTTAGGTAAACTTCTATTTGAATTTGAAGTTTGATGAAAATCCGTGCATTAGTTTTTGAGATAGAGGTATTTTAGAAATCGTGAAAAGTTCTGCATAGCAGTGGCATCTCTTGGACAATTTACACCAAAAACTTATCAGGATCAATTTATATCAGGGACTAACTCAATCTAAAGTTTGATGAAAAATCATGCATTAGTTCTTCAGCTATAACTATTGCGGGAATCGTGAAAATTGCAGCATAATAACACCACCTGTTGGTCGATTTACACCAAAAACTAAACAGCACTAATAAATATCAGGGGTTAACTGAATCAGAAGGTTAAGGAAAATTCGAGCATTAGTTCCTCAGATAGAGCTATTGCGGTAATCATGAATAATGCATCATAAATGCGCCACCTATTGGGCGATTTACACTAAAAGGTTATCAGCACCGAATTATATCACGGACTAACTAAATCTGAAGTTTTCTGAAAATCCGTTCTTTAGTTCTTGAAATATAGCTATTGTGGAAATCACGAATAATGCAGCATAGCAGCACCAGCTGCTGAGCGATTTACAACAAAAAGTAATCAGCACCAATTTATATCAGGGACTAACTGAATCTAAAGTTTTATTAAATTTCATTCAATAATTCTTGAGATAGAGCGCCCACAAAATTTGTGTCACACACAGACAGAGAGACTCACAGACAGACATTTTGTAAAAACATGTTTTTCATGATCTCTGTCCTCTAAAATGTATAAATCCGTCGAAAACCGGGATTCGAAAATTTTCACGAATTTAATACTTTCTTTTTGTAAAAATAGAAGAAAGTAAAAATGAGTTAAACTCAATAGCTATATTTTATATTATTTAGGTTCCATATCTCTTTGAACTTTCATGGCATATTCATTTACATTTTTCTAGTATATACTGTTATACCCAACTGTACTTTGTATAGTTTTTTACAAAGTCTTAGTATTCTTTTAGCAACTTTTCTTTTGAAATAATAGAATTACTAATTCATACATTTATTGTACAGAACCCTCTGTGCGCGAGTAATACTCGCGCTTGACCGTTTATTTCAAATTAATTTTCGAAAGAAATGTGAATTGTAATATATGAATTTTTTAAAACAGAAATCGATTTTTAGAAACTTCAAATATGCGAATATAAATTTATAACTCGTTCCGTCAAGTAATAGATTTTGAGTTATGTATAAAAAACTACCCGCATTGGAATCTGTTTTTCATTTGTTACAAATATATTTCACATTAGGAGTTCTAAACTTTGAAATTTCATAATTCCTAAACTACTTGACCAAATGACTTTTTTTGGTATTCTAACACAAAAATTGAGGACTAAAAATGGAAAACGCTGAAAGTCCAAATAAAGGAATTTTTCAAGAGAAAGAAAAAAAACTCCTACTTCTTGTATTTACAGCGTTTTCCATTTCACTCCTTTTGGGCTCTTAGTTCAACACTTTAAAATGCAGATACCTAGCTTCCTTTCGTTTAGTGTTTAAATACCTAATAATCATTTGCAAACATTTATTTTATTTATATATTTAATATTTTTCACCTTGCTTAAAAATATCCCGTTGATGTAAACAATAACAATATGATCAAGTTGTGCAATGGCCACCAGTTGCAGCGCACCTTATCACTGGCACATTCAGCGTTCTCCACTTCACTTCGTGCGGCACATTCAACCAGCGACATTTTCCGACTCTTTTTTTAAATTTATTTCGACTAGGGTTGGCACTTCAGGAGTTCTCATGTTTGTTAAGCTTGGCATTTAAGACATTTTCTCGTAAAAAAAAAAAAAAAAAAAAAAAAAAAAAAAAAAAAAAAAAAGATTTTTTGGTATTTTCAGCATTTTTTATTTTTAGTCCTCAATTTACTGAAAAAACAACTAGAATGTCAAAATTAGGAATTGCTATTGATAATTTCAGAGATTGTTACAATTTCTCTATGAATTCCCCCCCCCCCCTAAAATTTAATTTCCCTATGAATTTTTTTCCCATAAGCTTATTTATTTAGCATAAATTGAAAGAAGACATAATTTCCTGTCGAATGGCTATTTCTGTTTCTTTTCTTTTTTTTTTTGACTATTTGGTGATTAAAATGTATGGGCTAATTTAACATCCTGTGAAAAAATGAATTTTAAATCTTTGATCATTTTCATACTATAAAGGTTTTTCATAAATGATTTTTAACACTTTAAACTGTTAGCAAATATTTTTGTCTTGAGAGAATATCCATTTTTTTCTGTGTATTTTTAATAAATCTAACAAGGCATAAAATATTCTTCTAATATTTTCCGAACGATGTTTTTACGTTCTCCAGTGTGAATAAACAAGAAAGAAAAATCATGCGTCACGCATAGATTATGAAACACGTTCGAATACTTTAACAAAATTTCTCTGTTTAATAAGGTAAATAAGATATCTAAGTAAACATTTTAGAAAATATCTAAAATACTCTAATTCTTTTGTGCAGCCCTGTATTTGATCGATAGATTTATATATATTCAATATAGTATGCTAAAATTTAATTTAGTAAGAAAATGCATAATAGGTTTAAAATTTACCATCACCAGTTTCTATCAATAGACGGAAACACACTTGAATTCTTTTGTACAACACTGTATATTGCCTACAGATTTTTATATGCGTCACATACTTAGCTAAAATTCAGGCTAAAACTTACCTAAAACTACTGAAATCACACTCCCAGAAATTATTATTCACAGGTGGTCAAGTATCCACTTCTTTGCGTGGTCCTGTATATGACTTTATTTACGCTCTACAAACATATCTTAGTATACAAAATATAGTTGAGTTTGAAATCGCACAAATCCATCTAAAAGCACTTTCAAACAATTCACGGTCATAGTCAGTAATACTTACTAATTAAAGCTGTGTATATGATCTATAATATTTATACACACCACCTAGTGTGTAAAAATTTAGTTAAACTTAAAAGCGCATACCATAACTGAAAACACACTCCCAACAATTATCGCTAATAGACAGTACTTCGGACTCAGTACTGTATACGAAATCTTCTGTGTGTCCCTGTAAATGAACGATAAATGCTATACACATCATATTCTAAAGCAAGTATCTTGTAGTAAACCTCAGTAACGTATATAGATTTCATTATATTTGAAATAGTGTAACATAAGTAAAATATGCTACAAACAGTTTCTCCCCGAAGGCCATTATATAATAGAATTCCTTTGTGCGGTCTTGTATGCTTTGCCTCCCACGTTCTTCAGAATGCACGTTTTAGTGCACTCCATAAATGCATATCTGTTTCATTATGTTTGAATTTGTACAACATCATTAAAATACACATGACACGATTTTTTCCCATTGACCGTAATGTAACGAAACCTTTTGATTATCCCTGTAAGTGAATGCTACACACTTAATTTTCAATAGCGATCGTGCTATAGTAAACTTTAATAACATCCGAAAATTATAAGGCAATCTAGATTTACGAGACATATAGCACGGTCAGATGCCAGACAAACCGAAATCGTAAACATTTTAAAGCTATGTTGGAAGTGTTAAAAATAACTATTTCAAGTCAAATAGCTCCGTTCTTTCTATCACTTTTTCCTAAATTACAATCGTAAGCACACATTGTGAGCCAAAAAGAAAAAGAAAACAAAATCTTCAAAATAAGGCAAATAATAATAATAATAATAATAATAATAATAAAACATAAATATACATATTATTAAACAAAGTAGAAATTTAGGAATAAAATAAATTTTTTTTTTATCCATGACCTGATGACCCCGATTTTCCAAAATTGTTATAGCCCGTGTTTTTAAAAATAATTTAATTGAAACTGTACATACAAATCAACTGTAATACATAAATTAAATTTACAATTCCAGATTTGGGAAAATCGATTTAAGTGTCCACGTTTACATGTCCATGCATTAAAGTTTAGTCTATGGTGGAACATTTTAAGTTTGTGCTTCTACAGTAATTCTTTTGTATTTTCTGATTATATTAACAGTTTAATAAATTAAATTAATTTTCTTAATTTTCATCATGTGAAACTTTTAATTTGGTTACTGAGGGATGCGACAATCCTCTTACAGCGATCAAATGCTTTGGTACCTTCGTTCGTTCTCGTTATAACTTACAGTTCGATTGCATAAGTTTTCTCTTTGGTTTTTTTTTTGTAGTCGGTTAAAAACAAGCTGCAACGTAAATAGGCTGAAAAAAACTATAATTTTATTTTTGAAATAAAAATTAAAAAATCCCTAGTTATAACTTTTCTATCTATCACGTAAAAATGATCTAAAACTCATTTAGATTCAAATATTAAGTATGGAATACAAATCTTTAGTTTCTAAATTGATTAATAAACAAATATTGATACAAATAAAAATTTAAATCTGAGAAATTAAATTGAAGCTTACCTGAATATTTTGTCACAAAGTATATGTATATTTCCAGTCGGACTTGAGATATAACTCATCAAATCCTAAACTAAAATTATCTAATCTTTGATAATTTATTGCATTAGTTCATTGTTTAGAGATAGGATTATAAAATTTGAAACACAATGGAAATTAACCAACTTGCGTATTTATAAAAAACTAGTATGCTGTGGCCATCACAAAACTCTCTTCTACAAGGTGTCTCAAAAAGATTGAAACGCGCATTAATTTTTTATCAGTTGGAGATATGTATGCATTGTAAAGTGCAAGAGTGTTCGAAATAATGTATGAATTAAGATTATGCTGATGAAATAATCATTACGTTATTTTTTTCAAAAAGTTACACTTTTTAATTTTTTCTATAGTCCCTGGTTTCTGTAAGTTATATTTAGAAAAAAAAAATTCTTCATGCTCTGAAAAGTATAATAATAAAGATCCTATTTTTCTACTACCTAAACTCATGGAGCTATGTTACTTTAAATGTTATAAAAGTTTGGAGCGTTACGACACCAGAAACAGACAGAAGATATTTACTGTTTTACTGTTTTATTGTTTTACTTGGAGGGAGAAATTTTTTCTAGAAATAACTAAAACAAGACACAGGGATCGTATATATATAAAAAAAAAAGTTAATTTTTTGAAAATTAATGTCAGGACTATTTCATCATATAATCTTAATTCTTTACCTTATTTTGAACATTTTTGCAATTTACATTGCCTCAAGTATCTCTAACAAGTAAGAAATTAAAGCGCGTTTCAATCTTTTTGGGAACCCTGTATATTAGTGTAATATATTAATTAAAATAGCGCTATTACATGTACAATCACGAAGTACGGGGTATTTTTTTTTAATGACGTTCGGAGTTATAGCAGGGCCCTATTAAACTCTGAAGCTATGGGAAGCACAGTGCCATTTCCGGGCACTTCTTTCATTCAAGAACAGTTTCCTAAATTCAACATACCCGGAAACTCATCAATGCTAGAAATATTATTAAAATTAATAGAAATATTGTACTATTGGATTTTCTCGACTTTGATTGGTTGGACGATAATATTGCCTGATAAACTGTCGACTTTGGTTGGTTGGGCAAATTGTGAACATGTGTTGAAACAATGGAGTTATGAATAAACAGGAGGAGACATACAGTGTACTGTCTACCAGATGCGAATGAAGTAACTGAGGAGGTTGTCATAAAATGGCGACTGCTTTTTTAAAAACCGGATCTACAGTTTCTGATTACCGCCTGTGCAAACTTCCCACCAGAAACAATGAATAGAATATTTCGCCTTATTTCAGCGTCTTATTCTTGAAAATATTTTCTCAAATATATGGTAAAATTTTCTATTTACTTTTGCCCTATAAAAGAATCAGTTTGTTTCACTGGTTTTCACAATTTGGCGAAAACGCAGGGCCTGACTTCCGCCAAAGTAAACTTCCACCAGTAACAATTAAAATCTTTTTCGGCCATTATTTATGACTGAAATTTGGCATTAACAACGAGTTTAAATAAAGAGAAAAATTCTACATAAATTTACTGGTGGGAGATTCCCCCTGGTAATCAACCCCTGCGAAAGCGGTTGTAGTTGAAGCTTTACTATTTTAAGGATATGTCATTTCCCCCTTATTAATAGTTCCATGGTTGAAATTGATCTATTGTATGAAAAATTAATTTGTTATGAAATGTATTTTTATGAAACACGTTTAAAAATATATAGTACTAGCAAACCCCGCGGCTTTGCCCGCGTAATAGTTGAAATATGCCAAGTGATATTTGCATGACTATTTTTTGTTAGAAGAACACTTTTTGAAATAATTCAAAAATTACAAATTAAGCCACAGTTTGACTAAAGTTCATTATAAAAGTGCAATAGATAGAAATGAGATTTTAATTAATAAGAAGAACTAAAACTAATTCCAATTAAATGATAATTTAGAAAGTATTTTGAGACTTTTATCCTCATTTCGTACCCTCATTTCAATATTCATTTGAAGTATTGAATTTTTTAGAAATCATCTTAACTCATTCACATCTTAAAATTAACCATCATGCCAAATTCCAAGCTTCTTGTCTAACAGTCTACCACCTCTCTGGTATTAGTGGCACCTACATAAAATGCCGAAACAGAATTGAAATACAATGTGTCGAAAAATGTTGAAACAGTGACTTTCACTATTAATTTGCCAACATTAACCTTGAAATCGGTTGGTATTTCCTAATATTCTATAGAAAACGGAATTTAGATGTTTATAAAGGCTTTCTTCTTTTTCCTGCCAACCAGGTGGTAGTGACACCGGCATAAAATATAGCCCGTATAGGATCAGGGACTATCACTCTTGATTCGCAACCGATAACTTCTGTAATCGGTTTATTATTTCCTGAGATTCCATGGAAATCGTAATTTAGGAATCTTTTAGAATGCTTTTCGCCCCTTCCCCTCGCTTCACCCCCTTTTAATTTCGAATTTATTTAAGACTGTCCTTAGAGGACATTTATATTTTATAAGTAACTACCGTGCTATATTTAAAGTTTCTAGCCTCTTCCGTACCGCAGAAATCGCAATTTAGAAAGTTTTTTGCTCTTGCAACCCTCGACATAAAATATAGCTTATGTTTGAGCAGGCTCTATCACCATCAAATTGCAACCATTATGTTTGAAATCCGTTTCCTATTTCATACGGCTGCATAAAAATCGTAATTTAGAACGCTTATAGAACGCTTTTCGCTCACTTCATCCTTTTAAATTTTAAATTTTCTTTCGACAATTCTTAGAAAGCATTTGCATCTTTGAAGTAATTACCATTCCAAATTTAAAATGTTAGATCCCCTCAATAACATAAAAAACGCAATTTAGAACATTTTTTGCTCCTGTAACCCCCAGGTGGTAGTGACAACAACATAAAATATAGGCTGTGTTGGAGCGGGGACTGTCACCATCAATTTGAAACCATTACTTCTGAAATCGATTTATATTTCCTGAGATTGTGTAGAAATCGCTATTTAGAACGTTTTTAGAGCGCTTTTCGTTTATTTTCCCCCTATTTAAATTTCAAAAGGAACTCTTCTCAGAGAGAATTTATATCTCATAAGTAATTATCATGCCAAATTTCAAGTTCATAAACAGTCAGTTCCCCTTCAGTATCACAAAAATCACAATTTTGAACGTTTTTTTAAAATGCAACCGCAAGGTGGTAGTGACGCTGACTTGAAGTAGATCCTATATTGGAGCAAGGGCTGTCATCATCAATTTCCAACCCATTACTTTTGAAATCGGTCGGGTACTTTCTGAGATTGCGTAGAAATCGCAATTTAGAACGTTTTTCGTCCATTTTCACCCCTTTTAAATTTCGAATTTTTTAGGAAATGTTCTTAGAGATCATTTATATCTTATAAGTGACTACCATGCCTAGTTTCAAGTTGCTAGCCCCTGCAGTATTACAAAAAACGCAATTTAGATCCTTTTTTGCTCCTTCACCCCCTTTGGAGTAGTGGCTCCGACATGAAATACAGCCTATGTTGGAGCGAGGGCTGTCACCATCTTTTTCACACCATTATTTTTTTTAATCGGTTCGGTACTTCCTGAGATTGCGTAGAAATCGCAATTTAGAAAGTTTTTTAGAACGCTTTTAGCTCATTTTCACCCATTTTTAATTTCGATTATTTAGGAAATGTTCTTAGAGATCATTTGTATCTTATAAATAACTGCCTTGCCTAATTTCAGGATTCTAAGCCCTTCAGTAACACAAAAATCGCAATTTAGAACGTTTTTTGCTTCTGCAACTCCTAGGTGGTAGTGACACCGACATGAAAGAGAGTTTGTCTTAGAGCAAGGTCTGTCATCATGAATTTCCAACCATTACTTTTGAAATAGCTTTCTGAGATTGCGTAGAAATCGCCATTTAGAACGTTTTTTAGAACACTTTTCGCGCATTTTCACCCCTTTTAAATTTCGAATTTTTTAAGAAAAGTTCTTAGAGATCATTTATATCTTATTAGTAACTACCATTCCAAATTCCATGTATCCTGGCCCTTCAGCAACACAAAAATCGCAATTTCGAACTTTTTTTTGCTCTTACACCCCCTTTAAAAGTAGTGGCATCGACACAAAATGTAGCCTATGTTGGAGCAAGAGTTGCCACCATCTTTTTGACACTATTATTTTTTAAATCGGTTTGGTACTCCCTGAAATTGCGTAAAAATTGCCATTTAGAACCTTTTTTAGAACGCTTTTCACGCATTTTCACCCTTTTTTAATTTCGATTTTTTTAAGAAATGTCCTTAGAGATCATTAGTATCTTATAAGTAACTACCATTCCAAATTTCATGTTTCTAGGCCCTTCAGTAACACAAAAATCGTATTTTTAGAACGTTTTCTGGATTATTATTCACTATGGCATGTTCGGTATTGAAAGTGAAGCTTGTAGTAGTTGTTCTTTTACAGGGACATTCAAAAGAATTACACTACATTACGACCTATGAGGAAAAATCGTTTGCGGTGATTTTTTAATAGTGTTTCACAATTTCAAATTCATTGAAATTTATATGTATCTGTGTAGTTCACCACAAAATGCCTACTATACGATATGTATGGATAGCGTTCATTATTCATTTACTTGGGAACGTTAAAGAATTCCATTACATTACGGTCTACGTGGGAAAATCGTTTGCGGTGTATTTCATTCTTGTTACACTATTTCAAACATATTAGAACTTATATATATCTCTGAGGTGCACTGCAAGATAGTTGCTATAAAATATGACGTGCAAGCATTCATCATTGATATACAGAGACAAAATAATTCGGATATAGTACTCTCTATGAACAATAATTGCTGCAAGTGCGTTTCCTTTTGTGGTACGTGTTTTTAAATTAAACTTAAAAAAAAATTCTTAGTGTGCATAAATTCTACACAACACATACAGAACTGTAGAAAACATCTGAAGTCATTTCCGTTTATGGATGGAAATTGCTGAAGGGAATTTTCAACTGTGCTATGTGTTTTCTAATTCTACTAAATTTTAGCATAATATGTATCATATGATAAATCTATAGTTCATATACAGGGCTGTGCAAAAAATTCAGATTTTTATTTTTTTTTAACTTTTGATGGGAACTGATGAAATTGTGTTTTCAAATGTGCTATGCGTTTTACAAATTGTTTATTTAGACATCTTTTTTCACCTTATTAAAGTGGGAAGTTTTCTTATAGAATTCTCAATGTGTTCGAAAGTTTTTCATAATCTATGCTGAACGCATGATTTTACTTTCTTGTTATTACTTGTCAATATGAAGACAAAAGTGGACGGTAATGAAAATCAGAAGGCGGGCCTATGTTGAAGTAAGTGCTCAGGACATCGCAAATCGATGGAATGAAGAATTTTTTACTCATTTCTGTAGGAATTTATGTTTGTTTTACAGGCCCTTCTTTCAGAGACTCGTTCAAACATCTTGCATGTATTAAATTTGATCAAAATCTTTCCCATAGATGCCTAGGTATCTATATCCCCCCAAATTATGAAAACACAGCACAACAGCACCAACTGTCGAGCAATATATAGCCAAACCTAATAATTACCAACTTATGTCAAGGTACGAAATACGAATTTTGATGAAATTACATCACATAAATGTCGAGATATAGATTTCCAGGAAATTGTAAAATAAAGAAAAAAAGTTGGAAATTGCACGTCAAACGTGGTTTTCCGTGGTTCCAGTTGCATTCGTACTATAACTTGTTTTATAAATATTTTTTGAACCGCATATCGTACTGAATGTATATTTTAGTGCATTTCACAAGTGCATATCAATTTCATGCTGTTCGAAAGGCTGTAACATCATTCAAATTCACTTAAAATATTTTTTCCCCATTGGCCGTAATGTAACGGAAAACTTTTGACTGTCCCTGCAATTAAACTATGCGTCCGATTTTCATAAAATTTGAAATGACTCGACAAAATTTTGCGACAATTATATATTTAAAATTTCATACCATTCGGTTGGGTAGTTTTTGCTCTGTTATATACGGACGGAGAGACAGACAGACGGACTGAACGACAACTATAGGTGCTACGTATTTATACAGGGTGTCCCAGAAGTAATGGGACAAACTTTAAGGGGAGGTAGGGGACATCACAAGGATTCAGATTTGAACAGCAACCCAGGGTCGGAAACGCTTTCTTGTCGTGGTAGTGACGACACAAAACACAAGAAAGAAAGGACACGAACAGGGAGAGAAAACATGTTTATTATTCTTAGTACTGCAAAAATGCCGGGACAATGCTGGAAAGTGTTGTGGAACTTGTTGCACGCATCGTGGTAGCTTCTGAGGAAGTCCGGGGCACTCCCAGTATTTTCGAGAACATTAGATCTTCCATACGCCGGAGATGCGCTTCCATGCATCACGGCCCGGGGTCGTAATTTCGAACACCTACTTTGATGACGATCGTTGTCCCTTTAATGTTCTTTCATCTTAGTTTTTTGATGTACTAAGGATAATAAACATGTTATCTCCTCTTATTCGTATCCTGCCTTTCTTATGTTTTGTGTCGTCACTACCGCGCCAGGAAAGCGTTTCCGACCCTGGGTTGCTATGCAAATCTGAATCCTTGTGATGTCTCTTACCTCCCCTTAAAGTTTGTCCCATTACTTCTTTGACACCTTGTATAATTACGAATGCATCTAAAAAAAAAAAAAAAAAGATACAGCAGAGCAGCGCAATATGTTGGGCTATATGCACCGAAACCTAATCAGCAGCAACTTGTGCCAAAATCTAACAGAATATGAAGTTTAATAAAATTCTATCCCATAGATGCTGAGATGTAACTATAATGAAAATATTGAAAAACATAGCGCCAATATAAAACCAAACCTAATCAACACCAATCTATGTTAAGGTTTAATTGACTCAGAACTTTGATTAAAGTCCGTGTATTAGTTTTTGCGATAGAGTGGCCCCGAAATTTGTGTTACACAGACAGACATTTCCCCAAAATAGTCAAATCGTGTTCAGGACATCCCAAAACGTGTAAATCCATCAAGAATATTTTCACGATTCCTGTACTTTCTTATGCATATTGAAGAATGTAATATGTACTCGTATTTTCTGGTCGGTATTTTTTTCCGCAAAGGAATATTTAAAATAAATAAATAGCATTATTGACGCAGCCTCACACAGGATAAAATATAATAATACAGTAACCCTTTATTATGCAGGGAGAGAAGAAAAATGTGCGATATATCCGAATGCACATATTTTTTTTGTTGTTGTTGTTTCTGTGGTAAATAATATTTTCTAGGTACTGATGTTGAATTACCATATTTATTCGTGTATGCCGCGCGGTAAGAAAAAAAAAAAAAAAAAAAAAAAAAAAAAAATGTTTAACAGTTGGTGGTGCGCGGGATGCATAAGGATTTGATATTTGAAGAACGTCGCAGGTGAGATCGACAGAGATGGTGAAAATTATTTTAAGTACAAAATATACATTTAATTTTCAGAAATATTTTTAATAGGTGGTTATGTTGAACTTCAGTTTTACATCTGGGCTTTCCCATCCTTTTACATTATTATTGACCTCAGTATATAGGATCGTTGGTCGCCTATTTACTGTTTCAATTTACGGAATGATGGAAGAATAATTTATAAACATTGTGTGATATTAGATATGATTGTTAAACTTTATTAAAATAAAATCTGCTTAAAATCTTTTCCTCGTATGCTTTATTATACCCCCCCCCTCCAAATAAGGTACTAAAACTTGAGGTACGCGTGTATGAGCGTGCAGTATACACGAGTGAATATGATAATTTCATTTTTTTAAAACGTGGTTTTTATCATTATCTAATCATAGTTCTTCTTCTAGCAGTGAGCTGAAGAGATAGGTTATCAGTGCACATGTTCGTTTAGTTTAGGAATAAGGAATTTATTGTTTTAGGTTTCTATATTTTCAAACTATTCTGTCGTTCATTTTAAGGTAAGTTTTATTATATTTTTCAACCAAATTAGATTAAATTAAGAAAACTGCGTTTTCAAAGACAAGAAAGAAAAATAAATGATTTTTTTTCTTTCATGTTTGAGATTTTGAATTTATAATGTCCTCATTATTTTATTTATTTTTACCATTCAATCCTTAGAAAAGTCCTACCTATACTTTTTACTTCTTCTATCTTTATAAGAAGAGAGTATCGGATTCGTACACATTTTCGACTTCCGGTTATCGACGGATTTACACGTTTTAGGGGGACACGTTTTTTTTTTCACGATTTCCACAATAGCTCTATCCCAAGGACTAATGCACGGATTTTCAACAAACTTCAGATTCAGTTAGTCCTTGATATGAATCGGTGTAGATTACATTTTGGTGTAAATCGGCCAATAGTTCTGCTATACTGCATTTTTCACGATAGTTCAATCTCAAGAACTAAAGCACGAATTTTCATCAAACTACAGATTCAGGTATACCTTGATAAATATTGGTGCTGATTATGTTTTGGGTTAAATCGCCTATTAGGTGGCGCTGCTATGCTGGATTTTTCACAATTTCCCCAAAAGATCTATCTCAAAAACTAATGTAAGGATTTCCATCAAACTTCAGATTTAGTTAGACGTTGAGATAATTTGTTGTTGATTAGGTTTTAGTGTAAATCACCCAACAGATGGCGCTACTATGCTGTATTTCGCAAGAGTCACACAATTTTAGCAATACTCATATCTCAAGAACTAATGCGCGGAATTTCATATCTTTAGAATCCTCATGATGGGCATAGATTGCGATTTATTTTTGGCACTGTGATAGCGAATTTTGACATATTAACATGTGTGAGATAGAAGAAATTTCTAAGATTGGCACATCCGACTAGTTTTGTTTATAAGCTCAAAAGATATAAAATGCTTAATAATAATAATAATAATAATAATAATAATAATAATAACAATAATAATAATAAAACTGTCCAAAATTGTCATTACTCGTTCAGAGAAATCATCATTATTAGATTAAGAGATCCCGTGCATTTCAAAGTGTCTAGTACATTTAAGGGGATGTAGAATCCCTTAAACTACTTTGTGATATGCAAAGTAGCTATAAATTAATTTGACAGCGCTTTCTGTAGCGCGATCTAATTACGAGAAGGGAGCCAAATTTTATAGGATGATTAAACAAGATAGGGGACTAAGGATTCCGCAAAATATTTCCAAAATTCCGCACAAGGGCGCGCGGAATCTTTCGTCTTTTGTCTTGTTCAATGATCCTACAAAATTTAGCTCCATTAGCTCGCGCTACAGAACACGGTGAATAATGTCAGTTTAATTATTGCTACTTTGTATTATTTAATGATTTTATGAAGAAAATTAATTTGATCAATTAATATATTAATTTTTAATGGTAAAATTTGGCAAATATAATTTTTGTAAACCAATTTGTAAAAAAATTAAAATCACGTTTCTTTTACAATATTGAAATTTTTTCAAAGAGTTTTTTACTTTCTTCTATCTTTACAAGAAGAAAGTATTGGATTCGTGAAAATTTTCGAATTCCTTGCTTACATGTTTTAGTTACTTGTATTAGATACCTTATAATGCTCCTCAAATTGTTGCAATGTACTTCGTCATCACCTCTTAAAATTTGCATACCACGTTTCGAGACATCGTGTATAAATACTACTTTAATGTATTCATTTTATTATATGTGAACTTTACCTATTAGTTTTTATAATTAAATTCGATAAAATATCTGAAGAAAGTTTCCTAGACTGTAAGACCTAATTAAATACGACTTGAAACACAGAAGGTGCAAATTCAAGAGTGCGTAGGTCTTTCTATAACAAAACGACTATGCGCTATATATGAGAGTGACTGCAACAACGACTCTGTCTCGAAAACTATGAGGGATAGCGAAAACAAGTCAAGTACAAAAGTGTAGAACGTCCTATATTTAGTATCGAATGATGTATTACATGTAAAAATAACTTTATTAGAGGCCCTGCTGTGTTAATCTTCCGATAACTAATTCTTAAGTACATCCCTAATTGCTTGCAGAAGGAGGTATTTATAAGGTATCTAACACATGTAATTGATACATATAAACAAAATATACTAGTAAAAATAAATGAATAAATAAATAAAGGAACATTTCATGGTAGCTCTGCTCAGAAATCATTGTATAAAACTATGACTGGTATCAATTGATTAGTAATAACATCTAATATTTAAAATTTGCTTAGGGGTCGACGTCTACATAAAGAAATTGTATAAAACTTAAAAATATTGAGTGCTAACACCTAATTTTAACATCATATTTGGATTCTACGGTAAATTTTATTTTAGGATACCAAAGGGGAAGTCATTCGTTTAAGCAGTTTACGCAATATTTTACGCACTAAAAAGTAGAAAAAATACACAAGAAATAAAGACTGTGATAGTACATATATAACCATTAATTAAGCATTACCGACCACCATCAAAAACCGCAATATTGTGAATGAAATGACAATAAAAATGGATACCACAAACCTATAATATACAACTGTATGTATAAAATAACGTGCCTTATACTTTATTACAAGAATTAATATGGAAGAAAAAAAGAAGAATATGGGTACCGATAAAAATAATTGAAAAACTTATATATTGAATTACGTTTTCAAGAGTACAGAATTCAATGATATAAGCAAATCGGTTGTTTTCTGTGAAAAAAAAGATAAAAGCTGAAATTTTTTTTCTCCTGTACTCAAACAACCAATATGACCAAGAGAATAGTTTCAAGAT
Source organism: Maratus speciosus (assembly GCA_963932465.1). Classification (NCBI taxonomy): domain Eukaryota; kingdom Metazoa; phylum Arthropoda; class Arachnida; order Araneae; family Salticidae; genus Maratus; species Maratus speciosus. Next base: position 226,478,644 of record OZ010791.1, on the reverse strand, counting down.
GAAAACAAAATAATATCAAATGGCATGAAATGGAAAAAACAATACAACCTTTTAAATATTTAATGTATAGCATAAAAAATAGAAATATTACACAACATTCTGAATAAAATCCCAGTTGTTTTCAAAATATCCTCCTGTACATGTTATCCAAAAGCACGATAAGATTAAGGTGAATTAAACAGTTAAGTTAACACAGAAATTAAAACCTATGGATTCAGTTAATTCATTTTGAAATACCGTGATAAATTCAATTAATATCATATAAATAGAAAATATTTACATTATTTAAAATACCTAAAAACACTTTTAAATTATTTAATTTCTATTTTACAGTATTGCCAATATTCAGCGTTCAATATCACCTGGTGTAAAAAATTAAAATTATTACTCTAATAGAAGCATCAAAAGACAAAATTTTAGTGCTGCCATCTAGTATGTTATTTTTATACTATTATTATTATTCAAATGTCACAAGACGAACCTAATAAAAGCTAATGAATTTAAAATATATCAACTGCATTACCACACAAATCCTAATATATAAATAATACCATACTATATATCATTATTCACAAAAAATTAAATAAATACAAATGTTAATAAAATGCTTTCAATATATTCTGTTACCTTACCCATTTAATCTACTCTGAGAAATTAAATAATTTTATAACATTGATAATATATAGCATATAGCTATATGCTATAACATAAAGTAAATTATATATAATAAAAATATAAAAAACTTTAATAATTACCATGAAATATAAAAAATAATATATATATATTTAAAACACTCTTTTATCATTTAATAGTTTATTATTAATTAAATTATGATTATACTTTCAGAAAACAACTTAGTAATATTCAAAATATAGTTTAAATAATGCTTTGTTTTCTTTGCTGTTGGTATATTTATCAAAAGGAAACAGAGCAAAAAATATATATTTAAGATAAATTCACAAGTTTGCGCTTTCTCAAGCGCAAATCAAATCAAAACGAGTTATTTTCAATAATCGGGACCCAATTAACGTATCGTAACAGAAATGTTTTGGAACTACATGAAATTAGGTGTGATTTTTAAGATAAATATTGAATGCTTACAAAAGAGTGTTTTTTTAAAACTATTTTTACTTTTATTAAATTATTTATTTAGATATACCATTTCATTACATGAAAAAAAAAATTAAATTCATTAAAGTTAATTCGTTAATGTAATTCATTAAAAATTAAATTTTTTACTCTGATAGTGTTGGAAAGTGTGTCATACTCTATGCCAGGTGCATGATTTTTCGTTCTTGTTAAGCACATGTAATCATTAGAATCGCAACATTTCATATCTAACAGATTTCCTGTCCATTCCTGAAATCTGCTTATTTTTAAGTAATTAATTTTTTGAAGCCAATAGGGTTTCATATTTAGGCTAATGTTTTCTGTAATCTTAAATTTGTGATGAATAACTTTAAAACAACTTGAATTAAATTGTTAGCATTAAAAAAAAAAAAAAAAAAAAAATCTGAGCTGTGCTTCTACAAATGTGTGTGGTTTTCAGGGAATTTTAACTTTGTTTATGTAGTCCAAGATATTTTTCATATTACAGAAAAATAATAAATATTTAAGAAAAATAAACTTACGTAATTAGATTTACCACATCTGTTTTTTAAATATAATACATTTTCGCAATAATGAAACCAAAGTAAGATTTATTTCTACAGATTTCCCATATTTTTAACATTTTCACTAAGTTCAGGATATTCAGTATCAGTTTTGGGAATTTTTATTTAAAAAGTAACCACATTCAAGGATATCTTTTTAACACTTTCCAACAAAGTTGAAAAGTGTTTATGACTTCGGTTTGTCTGTCCGTCTGTCCGTCTGTCCACTCTCTAACTCTCGTAAATATACTCGGATTGCCCTGAAATTTTTGGATGTTATTGACGTTTGCTATAGCTCTATTTCAAATGAAGTTTGTAGCATGTTTAGTTCATTTATAGGGGCAGTCAAAAGTATTCCGTTACATTACGGCCAATGGGAAAAATCGTTTCAAATGATTTTCAATGATGTTACACAATTTCAAACGTAATAAAATAGATATGCATTTATGAAGTGCACTAAAATATACATTTTGTAGAATATACGGTGCAAAGAATAGTTATTATTCATTTACAGGGCCACAGAAAAGAATTCCGTTACGTAATGATATAAGGGTGGGGGGAATTGTTTGCGGCGTATTTTAATTATGTTAAACTACTTCATATATAATGAAATTGATATACATCGCAGAGGTTTACTATAACTTATTTCATGTATAATACGAAGTGCATAGCATTTACAGGGACACACAAAAGATTTCAGATACTATATTGTATCCAAAGTAATGTGCATTAGCGATGATTGCTGGAAATGCACTTTTAATTATGATATGAGCTTTTATGTTTAACTTTATTTATGCATACTATATGGTGTGTATAAATACTATATTTCATATACAGGGCTACACAAAAGCATTCGTAAGGGGTACTGGGCATGACCGCAAATTGTTGAAAGGTGGTTTTTTAATGAGTTATGCACTTTTACGCTGAACTGCATTAAGTTTATTGAAATGTTAGTAGAAAGAGATAAAATAATATACAGGGTCACGCAAAGAATCGGATACATGGCCAATGTTAATTTCTGGAAATGTGATTTTAGTAGTTTTAAGAGTGTTTTAGTTTGAATTAAATTTAGCTAAATAGTGGTGTGTAATAAAGGTACTAGGCAAACTACAGGGCTGTACAAAAGTATTTAAGTATGTTTCCATATATTAGTATAAATTGTTGAGAGAGAAATTTCAACCTGTGTTGCGTTTTCTTGCTAAACTAAATTTCCCCATTGTATAGTATAAAGGGTGTTCACTGTCAACGGTGTCCAATGGCTATTTCATAAACCGTTAGTTGTAGACATATAGTTCCAATTACAAAAATGTTTTAAATGAGGTAAAGAAATATTTTAAAAGCAATTTGGGTCAATAAAAACATTTCTTAAAAAATTACGAAATTTAAATTTTTATACGGTCCCCTGTCCTATAAGTTATATTTAGTAAAATTTCCTGTTACACTGACAAGTAAGACAAAAAAAAAAGTCCCGTTATTCTACGATTAAAATTGACCGAGTAATAGCTTTTTAAAGTTGGAGCATATTTTTTGCTGAAAATTAGGGGTCATTCACAAATTTAGTAGAAATATAATTTCGCCAAATATATTTAAAAAATGGTTGAGAGTAAAATTAATATCGTAATATAAATTTGAAATCTTTAATCATCCTGACATATTAGTGCAAAATATACAATTTATAATAAACATATAAGAAGAAAAAAACACAATTTTTGTTAAATAAAATGATGAAAATTAACAGCGTCAATTATTTACAAAATGATACATGTTTTAAAATGTTAATAGATTACACAAGTCTGCAAAAGATGGATTATGTCATGTTTTTTAGCTTTTGATAATTGATTCGTATTTATTCTGTATCGCAGAATCCGAACTTCATTTTTTACCATCACTTAAAGATTTTTTTTACAAATCGTAAATTTTAAAGTTAAAAAAGAAATAATATCGAAAATTTGATACTATAAAATAGATGTGATTGTTGTATTTTTAACTTTTGATAATTGATTTTTATGTATTTTTTACCGCTGAATCCGAAAATGACCTTCATTTTTAACCATCACGTCAGGATTTTTCGCAAATTGTAAATTTTAAAGTTAAAATTGAACTTCCTCCACCACCTCATCGGACCCCTCAGCTGTTTAGCTATAAGAAACCTAGTATAAGCCAAAAAATTGAATAAATTATTGAATTAAATAAAATAAAATTAAATTAAAAAAGTTTTACATCTGTTTTACAGTAATCAGATTTTCGCTATATTTTAACTTTGACATTTACGATTTGCAAAAAAATTCTAACGTGATAGTTAAAAATGAAGGTCATTTTAAGATTCAGTGCTAAAAAGTACATAAAAATCAATTATCAAAAGTTAAAAAACAAAGCCATCTCCTCTATTTTATAGTATCTGATTTTTGTTATTTTTTACTTTGACAATTTATGATTTGCAAAAAAACCTGACATGATGGTTAAAAATTAAGATAATTTTCGGATTCAGTACAAAATACATAAAAGTTAAAAAACGCAACCATCGTAGTCTTGTGATATCTAATCTAAAACTTTTTCTTAAACTTCTTGGCGGTATTCTATTCGAAATTTTTTTTGTGTTATCCCTTAAAATAAGTAACCACCGAAAATCATAATACTATTAGATTTATGTCAGTATGTAAACTTTAATCTCAATCGGATATTTGAAAGTGAGTTAAAGTTCGAGTACAAATTTTCAACTGGAAAAACATACATATGATCGTTGAAGTTAAATAAAAACTTATAAAAATAATTTAATTTTTGTTAAAAGAAATCATGAAAAGAAACGGTCTCAAATCCTTACAAAATAAAATATATGTTAAAATACAATTATTTTAGCCAGTCTGACACAATCGTAATACTTGTATGCTTTTTTCCAAAGCGCAGATGCATATGAAATAAGTTCTTCGAATACTTTAAGCACTTGGTATATAACCCCTCGAAGCATGGTCAAACTCATTTGTGTTCAGATGTAGAAAAGTGGTATAAGTCATGCACATTTAAAGTTTCATAACTCGATCAATTTTAGTATTTTATGAACTGGACTTTTTTTTGTCTTACTTGTCAGTGTAGAAGGAAAATTTTACTAAATATAACTTATAGGACCGGGGGACCGTATAAAAATTTAAATTTCATAATTTTTTAAGAAATGTTTTTATTGACACAAATCGCTTTTAAAATATTTCTTTACCTCATTTAAATAATTTTTGTAATTGGAACTATATGTCTATGACTAATGGTTTAGGAATTAGCCATTGGACATCGTTGAGAGTGGACACCCTGTATATACAAAAGAATTGGAAAACATATTTGGCTATGGACGGTAACTGCTGAAATCAGTTTTTAAATGTTTTATGCGTTTCCCAAAATGTTTACTTAATTATCTTATTTACCTTATTTCCCAAAATAACGAGGTTCTGTTAAAACATTCAGGAAGTGTTGGGAAGTGTTTCATAATCTATGCTTAACGCATAATTTTTCTTACTTGTTTAATAATATATCTTTTATTTTTCGCTAGTATGGAGAATAAATTTCAAGACGAAGACTTTGCTCGGAGATTTAGAGGCCGTTTGGCTGAAGGTAATTGTTTTAGTTGTTTCGAAAACGGCTGAATGGGGAAAGGTTTCAAATTATCAAGAAACGGAAGAAAATAATAATACATTATTACACCTACATATGTTGATAGGTCGTTAGCTGTGCCTTATAAATTTATTAATTGGTTATGCTGCAAGTGTAAACCATTAAACTTCGGATAACAGTTACTTACCCATTTTCATTATGATAGATAAATATATTGAAATCGTTGTTGTAATTCAAGATGATCACTAATTTCCAAACTGATAATTCAAGTCAAACTATGACTATTTTTGCTTGTTTTGAATTCGATATTCAGTTAAGTAAATTATGTAGCCTTGTAAATAATTACTCCAATTTCCTGTAACTGCTATAGTTTTTATCAAATATTTTTAGAGTTTTTTCTTGCGTAGATTAGGGGTTTCCAACTTATACTTGATTGCGGGCCACAAATGACCGCACGAGTTGAGTGGCAGCGGCATCTTCCGGCGAATATAAAAAAATTCCATGGATATGGAGATCGTCGAAAAGTACGTTATTTAACACGTTGAAATGCCGTGATGTTAAATATTTTTATGATACTCGAGCCATCTTCTTTTTGTTTTGAAATTAACTGAAAAGGATATCCAATAATCATAATTCATAATCTTTCATTTATTTTATGTAGGCAGCTCAATGAATTTATTAAGTACGATTCGCGTGTGCATCATGCAGCATGAGAATAATTTTTTGTTTGATGGTCTGCGCAGTGCACACGTGTTTCGAACTTGGGACAAGTTCAAACTTGCATATTCATGACTCGTACGAACAGTTAAATGCGTTTGCCTATGTCTTTAACTAGTTATGTTATAAATTGGCCTGAATCGAGTAAAAATAAGATCCCTGTAATAAATCACAGCACCCAAATTGTGAACACTCAATATGTAATATGTTACACCGATTTATTGTATTTATGTAATTGGCTAAGTATGTCACGATAAGTCTCAATTGTTTATACTTTGGGAGCACTTTGTATTTGTATAGTTGAAATTCTGCCACGCTACCTATATAAACTTACTAGCCGGGTTACCCTCGCTTCGCACTGACAAAGGCAGCCACCCGGCCATCTCCTATCAAATGTGAATTAAATGAACCTTTAAATTCCGAAATTATAAAACTAAACTAAATTTTCATATTCTCAATACAGTTGTATTTAATTTAGTGAGAATAAACTCTGCTTTTTATTTAATTTTGTTTTCACTTTATTTCATACTTGATTAATTTATTCGATTACAATACTTGCTTATGAACTACAGTAGTCATATTATTATTTGGTGAGAAGATATATAAATAATTTGGTTTTCTTACTTTAGAGCAAGCTACAGATAATTGACCGTGAGAAAAGCATGATTCTTTTAAATTGATATCACAATATCTAAATGTTAGTCCTTGTGCCTTATTTATAATGATACTAAATGATAATCGTACTGGAAATTACTGGAACTATTGAATTGACACAGCAGCTCGGTAGATATGAGCGGAATCCTCAGAATAAATACTGTTGTTGCTATATCTTTTCCTGACCTTATTTGCCAATGACACGTGTTTGTATTTTTTGTACTCTTTAGTGGGATCATAACGGAGTGCCTCACCTGCCAAACTGCAATCTCTACTTCTTCTGCTTCGCACTTCTCGTACATTGTTTTGCTCATGCGCTAGCTATCGTTGTCTTTCATGAATTTCCATCCTTGTAACTGGTACTTAGTTCATTTCATAATCTGTTTCATTCAGCAGTTTCTCTATGTCTGCTTTCCGAGTGTCTCACTCGATCCTCTTCTCTAATTTCTTCTCGTTGTTCATCTGATAGGTTTTCTCTCAACCTACTCATTCTCTTCCGTTGTGAAGCTAAGCTTGCTTTTAGCTCCTCATCTGTTTAATTTCTTTGCTGTTCTTACTGTTTCTTTCTTTTCGATTCACTACTGGCAAGATCTCTTCCTCTTTTATACGTTTCGGTATCCTGTTAAATGTCAATATTACTTAAAACACTAAAATTCCACTCAATACACTGTTCACTACCTTGAAAAATCCACTTTCACTTATGATGTTTAAAAATTTTCACTGAAATTTATTTAATTTTCGACCACTTTCATTTTTCCTTGATTCGTTCTAATCGATTTCCAAAAGTATGCTGACGCATGCGTCTCACCATCCCTATATATACCGTTCTGAGCTGGTGTATACACCCACCAAAACAGGATAATCGAGCATTTGAGAATACTTCAAAAGATTCTGGACTTCCGTTTCCGGTTTCTAGAACATTCTAGAACGTTCTTGAATTTAGTGGAATAGGAAGTCTATTCGATGGTCAATTCTGGGACATTCTCCAATATTCTAAAACATTCTGGATCATTCTATAACATTCTGGAACATTCTAGAACATTCTGGCCAGTTTCGGCCATTTCGGCACTCGATTCCTAGTTGCTTCACCGACTTCCCATAAGAAGTCCATTGGTCCGATGCCCTCTTTTGATATTTATATCTCCAAAACCCAACCCCTGCAGTTCCAGACCGAAACCTTCTTAATGGATGGGGGGATGGAGGGCTATCATACCACACATCTCTGATGGGGATATCGGGAGTGGGCTGAGGAGTTATAGCGGCATGCACGAACAAAACACGATTACATTCATTTATATATATTGATTTAACCGTCCGCAAATTTCTATTACCCACAAGCATTCGATTAGCTATGAATCGTGGAGAAGCTATGAAAGCTGAAAGACAAATTTTAACGCGAAGCACATATGATTCATTGTATTGTGATTCACATATGTATTGTGAATCATATTTCATTCAAAAGGCGGTCAACAGTGTTAAATGTATTATTAAATGATTATTACTGTGTTTAAAAAATTTTTTTTTGTTTGCAATTATCTCTTTTCATTTATTAAAGAAGAAATTTACTTGGAGTAAATTGATTGTTGCAAAGAGTTCCGCAGGCCTCCAGTTTCGAACTACTGGTGTAGACCAACGAGATATAAAAAATAGAGTGCTTGAACGGAGCGAAAATCGACCCAAAATATGAATTTTTGTTAAAAATTGTCAATCCTGAGACATATTGGCATATATGAGACAATCTGATATATGCTGCAACAAATTTGTGCATGCGTTTGGAAATATTGGTTTGTGAAGGTTATCATTTTTTAAATAATTGTGTGCCGTATGAACAAATGTGTGCACAATTTTTTAAATTAAAGCTTAATAAAACGAAAAAAGCTGATGGAGAACATATTTTGCAAATTAGAACACATGAAGCATTAAAAAAATATATGTTTTAAAACTTTTGAAATTTTTATTAAACTGATTTTTTTCGAATAATCATAGAATTCACACTTTGACTTTTGACTATAGACTTTGAAGAATTTCTAGTTGGAATAACATATGCAAAATATTTTTTTTAGGTCGACCGTACCTTTAAAAGGGCTATTGCTTTTATGTTTTAGTAAATTGCTCAGAAACCTTTCAGTTATGAGTTTAAGCATGTATAAATGCTAAGAACAGTTTTTTTTTTTTTTAATGGACATAAAGCTGAAATTTGGATTTAAAAAAAAAAAAAGACAAAAAAAAAAAAAAAAAAACCGGATTTGGAAGAAAAATTTGTAATTTTTCCGAATTTCTGGATTTCTGGTTTGCGATAACCCTTAAACACAAACTATATTAAAAAAAATCCCTGCCGGCTCGGCCTACAGGCACAGGTAGATTTCGCCGCTTTGGACGACTTTTTAATTTCGTTTTTATATAAGAGATAGTTTTATCCTAATCATGTTAAGGCGGTATTAAAAAAAAAAAAAAAATACATTTCCATGCTCAACAACTCGAAATTTTCTAGCACATTTTCAGATTCATTTTTAAAAGAAAAAATATAAAACTTGCTGACGTGATTTTTGAAGAGATTTATAAGCGACCTGTGTTTTTATTTTTCGTGCAATTAATTAAAACTTGATTTATAAACAATTATTTTCTCAGTAGGACAATTTTTTTCGTTTCTAACACAATCGCTTCGAGAAATTCGGTTCAAAATGTCCACTTTGACATCATTTTTTGAAATATATTCTGTCTCTATCAAAAAATTGACCTTTACGCTACATTATATAGTTTCTGAATAAGAGAATATGCCATTTGGATGAGTTTGAGAGCAAAAATGAATTAAAGAAGGAGTCAGAAAATAAGCAGTTTCGATTTGAATACACCGTTAATACGATGATTTTTTCTTCAACCTCTATGTATTTTTAATTTCTTTTTGCTGTAAGAATTGGTCCTATCAAAAACTTGTCAATGATAATATTGAGAAGATATATAATTAAGAAGATATAATTAAGAAGATATATAATAAATTCATGCGGTTTTAATATCGTGTGAATTGACGAAGTTATGGATTTTTTTTCTTCTTCAAACCCACCCCCTTTTTTTGTTTTCGTTTTTAAATTTTTTTTGCGGTACGAATTGGTCCTATCAAAAACTTGTCAGTATAAAACTTGTAGATAATATTAAAAAGATTTACAATAAATTTTATTTGATATCTTGAGAATTGAAGAAGTTATGATTTTTTTTCTCCCTAAAACCCTATTTTTTGCGCCCTTTGAGCCCATTTTTAATTTTATCAAAAATTTGCCATACATAAATTTTTGGCCCTATTCTTAGAAGTAATAAAAACTTTAAACTGATTTGATATGATTTAAAAGTAAGAAGTTATGGGGCTTTTTCTGTTTTCACAAAACTCCTTCCTATTTCCATCCCCTCGGTCCGATTTTGCCCATTAACGAACTTGACCGAGATTTTATACCCCTTGATTTTATGTATCAGTTTGGAAGAGATTTGTGCAGAATTACGTAAGTTATCGTGTCCATAAAAAAGTGATATATATACTTTATTTGTTAATGTCCTTTTATTCATAATTTCACAGTTTTTGTTGGTGGTCGGTAATGTTTATTTAATGGTTATAATATATATATATATATATATAGATTATAAAGTTTTTTACCGAGGGTGGTTTTGGGTTCTAGGGGTCATGTTCTGTGTAGATCTTCAAAAAAATTTCAGAAATTCTAACATAGGAGCGATCGCAATAGGTAGTATTTCATACGAAATCTACCTAAAATTTAATGTTGAACATCGATACCACTGCAGAAAATCTGATGAACACATATATCCATTTTAATGTCTATTTAAAGTTGCTGCTTTAACATTTATGTTATTTCTTTTTATATCAACTCACTCAGAAAATTAGAGATTGATTATTTTACGGAGCTCTCCTCAAATCCCTTAAATTTTAAATCACATAACATTTGTGAGAAAATTTGTCAGTGTTATAAATCGCTGAAAGTGTTAGATAAATTTAATCCGTTTGAGCTATTTACGAGCTTCTAAGAGAATTTAAGTGTTGATTAATGACTTACAATTCTAGAACTATCTATTAAATTATACATGATACAAGAAATAGGTATAGCTGCATTGGATATATTATTATTATGTTAAATTCCGGATGCAGGGTTGAATTCCAGAACCTTTCTTCCTAGAATATGGACTGCAGCGGCATAAAATTAACACCAGTTATCAGGATGGATCTGAAGATTTCATATAAGCTCTCAGAATTTAGAATTTAAAATTAATTTCCGAGATATTAATTTTTTAGAACTTTTAATGAAGTTTACCTAAAGATGGCAACTAAACTATTCCATTGTTGTGGAAAAATGTAAATAATGGTAATAGACATAGTAATTCATTTGCTATCCGAAATGGTGAACAAATATCTTTATTTTTGTTTTGTTTAAATAAATTAATTTAAGGATTTTTGGTTTACATTTTCTTAAAAAAATGTAATGTAGGAAATATTTATATGGTTTAACTTCCCATTTACTAAAATAATTATTAAAAAAAATTAAAGATTTTAATATTATTAGTCTGTATGAAATAATATTATTCGAATTTGTTTAAAATTATTAGTATAGATGTAAATGAATAGCCTGTGATTGAACAAGGAGTCTGGACATACGTACAGGGCATATGCTCAGATTAAAAGTTTTTGTCCAAATCATAGCAACTCACATTACAAAACATGATGATATTCACCTGGACGAATTCGCTTACATGAGTTAGACAAGTAAGCAGGCATTAGCTTGGAAATAATGGTAGGGTTTCCAAAATTTTATTTAAAATCCTCCTGAGCAATGGAATTTTATTGTCGGCATTTTCTTATAAAGGCATTGTTCTATAACTGCGTCAAAATCACGTAACCCGCAAAATGTAATCTTTGTAATTTTCATTTCATTTACACTGTAAAAACGATTTTTTATTTCTAATTTAACTTTAACAATAAAATTAATATCATAAATATTTTTTAAATCTAGAATTAATTTATATATCTCCCCTCCCCCTTAAACAAATCGAAAGATCTTCATGCAATGCAACAATCGGGTTTCTATGTCAGTTAGTATACTCTAAAATAGGGCTATCCAACTTTTCAGTACGCAAGGGCACAATTCAGCTGGTGGAAATAAAACAAAAGTGCCATTCCATGCAACAATATTATCTGACCATAATGGCAGTATGACACATGGGCATGTATACGATACATATATGTATCGTAATGATAATCATTATACTCTACCATACAGCGTTCCCGTGTAAAAAATAATTTCAAGAAAAAAATTGCAAATCGTAGTAAATGTAGTAATCTTGAAAATCTTTTCAACGGAAAGAGGCAAGACCTGAATATTGTTAAATAAAACAAACATCTAAACACTGATGCTTTTAAAGCAAAACAACTTTTAAAATTGATTTTTATTAAAAAAAAAGTTAATATTAAGAAATAGTTAATAATGACGTCCAGAAAATCTTAAAAACGGCATGGATTCCCGTTGGACAACCTTGCTCTAAAACAATGATTTTAAGCACAACTTAAATGAAGCAAATTTTACATTATTCGCCGTTGTTCAAATCACAGTAAACAATTCGGACGATCACTTTATCTCATATATCTCGCAGGTGTTGAGAAAAAAGGCATTTTATTAAACTTGATTTTACTTCTGTAGGTTATCCAAGGCAGAAAAAATGGACCAAAGCTATCGAAACGAAACCTGTACTTTACATGAAGCCCTCTGGACACTGGTATGTACCTTGCGATGTTGAAACTTTGGATAGTGATGGTCTTACCGAACTAGATAAAGTTTGGACTGCTGTTGGAGAACTTGTAAAAGAAAAAGTTTTTATTCAAGCTACATACCAAAGATTTTCTTTTCCTGTCGTTAGTGGGTCAACTGTTTATACGACTGTAGTAATAAACTGCTACGTTGAAAATTATTTAGATATACAGAACGTCCTTAATTCTGCTGCAGAATTTAGGAAAAAAGTTTATTATCCTTATCCCCTGTTCCTGAAGACAACATCTGAGCTTTTCCCTGGGAAACTTGAAACTTTAGTTCGCTACTTACATTGTTTGGATGGTGATCTTTACCAATTTGTCCCTGGAAGAAGTTTTCAATTGGTAAAACGTAATGGTTCGATTTAAATTAATGAAATTTATAAAATTCTTTTCCTAATTCTAAAAGTTTTTCCTAAAATACAATGAAAATGGTATACTTGAGGTGATAATAAAAATTTATTTAATTACAATGTTTATTTTATTTCATTTAAATAGTATGATATTCTCAGATATAATCTCACAAGGCCAACCTTGTTAATCACAGATTTTGATTATTTTAATATATGTTGTAGGGTAGGGACCCCTTAGTGTCAGGTTCAACGAATTTTATCCAACGCTCCTTAGTTCTTGAGAAACCGAGGGGTCTAATAATAGTACACAACTTAAATACTTACTTTGCAACCGCAATGATAGGTTGGACGAAGCCGAGTTGGTATGGCGTTTTCCGGCTGATTCGCGGGCCCGGGTACGATACCTGAATTCGCTACATTTGTTTTTCTCAATTTTTGTTTCATAAATATACTTGCAAGTATAATTAATAATCTCATTGTCAATTAAAATTTATAATATTGTATATCAATTATAATTTTAACCTATTTATTTTTTTACTTTTAACTAAATAGTTGTATAAAACATCATAAAACTGTTAATTTTTTAAAAATCACTTTTAAAATGTATTTCAGATATTTTTTATCGATGCAATGATATTGAGCAATTGTGTCAATTCGTGATTTTAAAGAAACATCATTTACGCATTGCTTTAACAAAGGAAGTCAATGCGATAATACTATTATTCTGTTTTTAAAGTAACAAGCATAATTATATTAAAAGTTAGCACCACAATTAAATTACAACCGATTTTTTGCCCATTAAAGATTTTTAAATTTCTAATACTTATGCTTGCGATTTCAAATATTTTGCTTTCACCTTTATCTTCTTTATGCTTTTATTTTTATTTTATTTGAATGTTATTTTATTTTATTATAACTAGATGGCATCACAACAGATTTTGTCACGATTTTGGAATTTTTATCATTCAACAATAGACACAATTTCTTTTAAAACCTCTTTAAAGGATGAGAAATAATAGTTTAAAAATAAAAAATGATAAATTTAAGTTTGTTAACATTATAATTAATGTATGGTATTAAAATTTGTAATTGAAATTATTAAATTATAAGTATATTTATAAAACAAAAAATGAGAAAAACAAATACAGCGCGTTCGGGTACCGAACCTGGGCCCGCAGATCAGCCAGCGAACGCCGTACCAATTGAGATACGACCACCCTATCATTGCTGTTGCAATGTAAGTATTTAAGTTGTGTACTATTACTAGACCCCCCGGTTTCTCAAGAACTAAGGAGCGTTGGATAAAATCCGTTGAACCTGACACTAAGGGGTTTCTACCCTACAACATATATTAAAATCATCAAAATCTGTGATTAACAAGGTTGGCCTTCTCCTTGTCAGACAATTTAATAGCTGTGGTCATGGGGAACAGCTATGGCACAGACTGAATATTATGCCCAAAGCTGGTTTTGTCTAATTTCGTTCAAAATCGCCTTGACTAATGAAAATTTTATGTTTTATGGAGCTTCTTTTCTATAGTTTTGATGTCAGACTGATTAAAATAAATGTTTCCGCATGTGATATTATAAAATATTATCAGAATTAGAATGCTGTAAAATATTCGCTTAAATCAATGGAATACAGAGCCTCAAAATAGATAGACTAGAATGGATTTAATCAGTTACCAGTTCAATATGTTTGAAAGAAAAAAAAAAACTTTCAAAAAACGCCTATTTTTTTATTGCAAAAATCATATTCTGATGTCATTTTTAAACGAAATATATTTTTAAAAATAATTACTGATAAAAAATAAAGATGATACGTGCAAATATAAATGAATGATCAAAATTGTGCCATTTATAAGAAAAAATATCAACTAGATTGAAATATACCGGATAAAAAAAAAAAAAAAAAAAAAAAAAATAAGCCGAGAAAATACGATGCCCGTACATGGCATGGGCAAATCACGATGAGCAAAAATACGCTGCCCATATGAGGTACGGGCAAAACAAAACTGGTAAACGGTTAAAAACATGCGTCATGGAATCATGAGTGCAGGTTTGTCATAGTTTCCGATCAATCAATAAATAAATAAATAAATAAATAATAATAAAATAATTGCGATGAGGGAGATGACTACACCTGTACGATGTTCTCTCATCGATTTGGTCGTTTGATAGGTGCTTATTTTAGGCTGTGGACGGCGCCTGTTGTAAAGGGTAAGTAATCTATGCCTACTGCATTTTTGTATAATTTCTTAAACTCTAAACGCTATTAATATGTTACGGAAAGGCACTTAATTTCTATTGGTCATCATTTAGCCCAACAAAATTGGCTATTTCAACAAGCTAATGTTTTCTCTCATGTATGTGTAGAGACACATTATCATTTCTAAAAAATAAGGAAGTGAAGGCAATGGACAAGCCATGCTTCAGCGTATATCGCAACCCCATAGAAAATTTATGAGTTATTGTTACAATATATGTTTATGGCTACTGCCGACAATTTTGACCTGTTTCTGAACTTAAAATACAATTCGGAAATTCTTGGAATGAAATATCCTTCAAAACTCTTCATTCTTTGATAGAACCCATGAAAACAGACTGAAGTTATAAAAGCAAATGGTTTCTATGTTGCGTATGAAAATTAAATATAGGTTTATATTTTTTACTTAGTGTGTAATTTTTAATTTATCATACATACAAGGATATAATATAATATAAAAATGTAACTCGATAATTATAATGAGCTTAATATAGTATGGAACGAAAAAAAATTATAAACATCCTTTTCGTATAAAAATAATTTAAAAAAAAGAACAGTTCCCACATTGACTTAGTATTGAAACATACTACATAAGATAAACAAACTTAAGGACAACGAACGGGCCATTTTCTTTACTCAAAAATCTATTTTTATTATAAATTATTTATAAAATATCCATACATTCGTGAAAGTAGCCATAGTTTGTGCTTGTCTACGAGTATTAAAGCATGAATGGGTGTAGGGTGTGATCATCCCGCAAATTCGGAAAATCAGTCCCTATCAGAATCGCTATTAAAAAGGTGGTAAAAAAATTTAAGTATACTAGTGGTGTTAAGAGGCTACTTCAGTCAAATGAAAAGACACATTCGCTAATGCTAATCCTATGGAAGAAATTTATAAAGATATCTCGGTCGCATTTCAATATTTTTAAATGATTCCTTTTGCATTGAATAGTTGAGATCAATCTGTATGCAGGCCGTTTTTTACTTTTTCGATTTTGACTGCAGATATTTTTTATGAGAATGCTTTTACTTTCGAAACCGGTTCCGAAAATGAAAGTGTTCTCATAAGAAATACCTATAAACAAAATCGAAAAAGTAAACAACGGCCTTTGTACAGATCGATCTCAACTATTCAATGCAAAAGAAATCATTTAAAAATATTGAAATGCGACCGAGATATCTTTATAAATTTCTTCCATAGAATTAGCATTAGCGAACGGATCTTTTCCTTTGACTGAAGTAGTCTCTTAAAGTTGAAGGTCTTCCAGGTGGGAAACTTCCGGTAACAACAGATGTTACGAAAAGAATACACGAAGCGGCTACGCTTACCCCCAAGATATCCATACAAAGACCTAGCTGAGAGCTTCCAATTTCGCACTCTCCTGTTTGAAAAACGCTATGTAATCATTTAAAAAAATATGCCTACGTCATTCAAACTGAACCCAAGCTTAAACCTGAGGAAGGACTAACCAGCTCAGCTGGCTATGTGTTACAATTTGCTGGAAGTTGTGGAGAAGGAGAACTTAACGCGAATGGAGTCTTTCTAAACCAGTTCATACGTTAATCTGCGTAAACAAACACAAATAATGGTTATTCTTTGTTCCGTTAAAAACAGATCAATTGGATTTCGAATCTATTTCTCAAAAATTGATAGAGATTTTATAAACAATACTGTAGTTACACTCAAAATGTTATAAAAATCCAAATCTAAAACAGGCTCTACTTTCTAAGCAAACGCGGTATTAGATTAATCTCAGAGCAGATAAATGAAAGTACTTTGCCAAATACTAGATGAAACGGATAAACAATTCGATAATGATTATTCACATAATAATAAACGTCGTCTGGCGCAATTTACATGTTTTTAGTGAAAAAACAGCCTGAAAGAACAGTTGCAAATGCAAACAGGATGCTTTAGTCTCGATGCACTATTGGTAGAATTTTGAAAGGTTCTAGTTACTTTAAATGGGTCCTCGAAAAAGTACCATACAGTAAAAGTTTTTGGAGATCATGGAATTCAACACTTTAATAGCTCACAAAACTGTCAGACTTCAGTTCAATTAAAATTTAGCGAGTTTTCAGTAAAAAAATTCTTTCTAAAGAAGATTCAGTCAGTATTATAGAATTAAAACTCATTGTTGTGGATTTATGTGACAATTTGTAACTTTACCATTTGGAGTGTATTTTTTTTTTATTAGAGTGAAAATAAGATTGCAGGAGTGTATTTTAAAAACAAACATTATATGTTTTATGAATCAAATTTGCTTGATAAAATAATGTTGATACAATAAATGTTTTCTTAACAAAATTAATTTTCTTTATATGTTTGCCAATATTTTTTTTCTTGTACTATGTTTAGGTTGGTTCGATATAATATTTATTAAAACAACAACAACAACGACTAAAATGTCTACATTTTTGAATGGTCTTATGATTTTTAAATGTGTATAAAGCCAATTGTACAGAAAGTCTCCAACTTCTTTACCTGATAAAACTATTTCTTTTCTTAACGTTTCTTTGAGGGGATGAAAACAAATTCTAATGATAAGTCCGAACTATAAGGACCATAAATTTAAGGACTATGAATGTTGTTCAGTGAAATATTTCTTTTGTTAAATCTATTATGTGAGATCTTGTATTCTCTCGAGGAAGAAAAACATTGAGAGGAGTGGAGAGTTTTTAGGACTGATGTGCTTCTTTATTCTCCTCAAAAAATGATCATTACTATACTGCATTATATGTACAACGTTCATGGAAAAATTGACGCACACAAAATGCACCGTCAATCCCCCAAATTATTAGTAAAAACTTTGTCAGTTTTGCATCAGTGCAGCAGTTTCCACTTTTAGTGCGATATTCTACACTGGATTATCTTGTTTCACCATTTTTAAACAACTTGTGCCATTTGCATACTTGAAACTATGGAAAGGTGCCATTTCCGAATTGTACATTAAATCTATGCGAAATTTCAATAGATTTGACATTTTCATTTGTTGAAAACTTATATATTTTAGATATTATAATTATATGGAAAACTGAAATAATTATATTTTAGACAATCGTACTAGGTTCTTTGTGTTTATTCGCAATGCTAGCGACTTAATAAATAAATATATGAAGAATAAAAGACAAAAAAAGAATTTTAGAGACCATAAAAGATTTACGATTGTCATGCCAACAAGTATATAAAAAAATGTGTTGATATTAAAAGAAAAGCCTCCATTTATTTTTTGTTCATCCTTTTCATGTATTGTTTTCGTAAATTTCGTGTTATACTTTGTGGTGCAAGGGATTAATAAAAAACTTCCATTGAACAACAGTTTCTCACTGATAGTCTTCATTCGACAGATGAATAAAACAAAAATTTATTATTTATTTCTACACTATAAATAAGATGTGGAAGATTTTCTATGAGAATGACAACAATCGCAAATACAAATTTTGCACAATAAACATATTAGTCATACATAAAAACACGCACACATTGATCCAAACAGAATATTAGAGTACCAAATATAAAGCTATCTGAAAACAAAACAAAACAAAATAAAGACATACGTATCTTATTTACAAATTAAACTGTACACATATTCACAATATGACGTCAATAATATCATAAAGAGTTGTTCGTAGTTTGATTCTTTATACCTATTCGCAACAGAGTTGAAAAGTTAACTTTATCACCAGCGCTTCATCGGAGACCATTCACCAAACCCTTCATCAAATATGTCTTCATCGAAACCTCTGGAATCAATTTCGGGAAACTTTCTTTTCTTTTGTAGATGTTTTGTATCCACTCTTCTGACATTATTTTTCTCTAGAAGATGAAGTAACCTGTACAACTTTTGTTGGTTGAGTAGCGCTTTATGGCCATTTTCTTGACGTTTCATTGCTAGAGCGAGAAACTGAGGAAGAAATACGTAATCTGCTTCCTTTTCTTCGCTAATACTATCTGGAGTCATAGAATGAGTCTGAATTTCACCCATAGAAGGAGCAACGAGACACAAGGCAGTTGTTAGAAAAGTCCACAGCGAGAACTTAAAGGCCATTCTGGAAATAAAAATAAAAATGAAAATATATCTGTTATTTACAACAATAAGACAAATTTGATTAGTTAACACGTTGAGTGTCAAGTCAGTCACTAGTGACTGACACCGAACTTTCCGTTTAGGCTGCGTCAGTTCCCGGTGACTGACAGTGTAAAATATGATATAAAACTTAAAAAAAAAAGTATTGTTTTAAATAATTACTGAAAATTTATTTAAAATTTACTTAACTTTTATTTATTACAGGATGATATTATATATACAGGATATATACAGGAAGTAAATTTCAATCTGTTAGTAGTGTGCTTTGCATTGCTATACCGCAATACCAGCGCTTCTAAGCAACGCGCGTGGCTTGACGGAGATTTCCCTAAGGATTCGTGTGGCACTTAACGTGTTAAATGAAAGATAAAAACATGGTTCCAAGAAAAAAAAATCACATATACACAACATACCGTAATTGCAGTGTATCTTGATTCTTTTATGTGGTCATTTAAAAATGTTATTAAAGTTTCACACATTATTTTCCACAAGGAAACAGGCTAAACAGTACCCCAATAATATAATAAAAGGTGTCCATGAAACCTAGCATTCAAACCTTGATTTCAAATGTTAATTGTACGAAAACTATGAGCCCTACAGATTTTCGGTTTGCGGTATCATAAATAGCAACAGAACAAGTTTATTTTTCTGCAATTTTTTTTCCGGAAACAGTTCATTTTTATTGTATGCATTATTGATATGTCATGACAACAAGTTTATTTTGCTGCAAACGTTTATTTGTCTGTAAAAGTTACATTTTTGCATATGTATGCATGTCGATATGGGCTCCGTTCGTAGCTATCAGAATGTCCAATCGATATTTAATCCCTATCCAAGAGGGTTGCGCAGCATGTCAGGTGTGACTGAATTAGAGGTCTGCACGGGCCGGAATTTCCAGGCCCGGGCCCGGCCCGTTTGCATTTTTACAGTTCTCGGCCCGGCCCGTTTGCATTTTTACAGTTCTCGGCCCGGCCCGTACAAAAATCACTGAAAACAGGCCCGGCCCGGCCCGACATAATTTCTACAAAAAAAAATCCGTTTTTTCTCAACATACAATTAAGATTATACTAATGAATACTACATACATATTTATGGGAACATTTTACAGTATATTTTAGATTACTATGATGTTCGCAAAACAGAAAACACACAATAGTAAACATTAACGATTACTTACAGTGTTTTAGTCATCGTGTCTACAAACATTTCAAAATTCAAATAACGATTCATTAAAAGATTAATGTAGTTCAGAATAAAAGATTAAAAACATGATAACTTTAGAAGCTATATAATAAAAAGTAGATTTGTGAAAATATTTTTCTCATTTTTAAGGCTTTTCTCAAATCTAAAGGAGCTGCATTTCGACACATTTATGAATTCATTTCTTTTCGGAAACGCGTAAGATTGGCAGGTAATCTTATTCAGAAGCTATATGAATGTCCGTTTTTTTTTTCATAGTTAAAAGCAATATATCTTTTTGAGAATGCTGCCAAAGTTAGCTTTTTAAATCGAATTTCCGGAAGCGATAGCACAGGAAAGGAGAACATACAGTCACATGACAAGAATCTCTGTTATCTCTGTAGGTAATTTATCAAATATGGAAAAGCTATTCGTTTCCAAATGCCTACAATAGTCAGGCCTGCCAATTTTATGCCTTTATAGTTAAAAATGAGCCAGAAAATGTGTCTGAAAGTTTCGCATTGTTGAGCAGTGAATATGAGAACCACCTTAAGGTATATTTCCAAAGATACTGTTAAGAGAAGTTCATTATCACTACTAATACTTCAAAACATAATAACTGTCCTACACATCCTGAGATCGATTAAGACCAGTTCCGTCCCGGCACGAGTCTGCTGAAAAAAATTAAACTCGGAATCAGACATCTTGTAACTGTACGATGCCGGTCTCTTCGACGGACATGTTACATTTCTGTATTGATGTTGTTAAACTCGCATCGGCTCGTGACGCACGATTATACGTCTCGTGAAAATCATATTCATTGAAAATGGTTTGTATTTTATCTGCTTCGCTTAAATTCTTATATCGGGCCGACAGGCCCGATTAATTTTTGTATCGGCCCGGCCCGTTGAAAAAATTGTCCTAATTCTGCCGGCCCGACCCGCGGGCCGGGCCGGGTACGGGCCCCGGGCCAAGACCGGGCCCGTGCAGACCTCTTGACTGAATTATATCAAAAATGCATACAACAAAAATTAACTCATTAAATGGAAGTTAAAATTCTAGTGCTAAATTCATCTTGAGTTAAATAATTCAAATTCATATAAAAAGAACAAATAAATGTACGGCAATTACTTGCAGTGCATATACATAAAATTATTTAAAATGCATTAGAAATATCTTAAAATGCAATAAAAACCATTAAAAACCCAAAACGTTTTCAGCCATTACACGGCCGTGGTCAGTGGGGATTTAAATATTGATATTATTTTCCTTTGCGCGTACTACCTTTACATTACAATGATTTATTCTAGGCAATTATCGAATAAGCACAAAGAAATATAATAACAACATTTAAATCCCCACTGATGACGGCCGTGTAATGCCTGAAAACGTTTTGGGTTTTTTAATGGTTTTTAATGTATTTTAAAATAGTTTTAATGTATTTTAAGATATTTTTAATGTATTTTAAATAATTTTATATTATATGTATGCACCTGAAAGTAATTTTAGTACATTTATTTATGCTTTTATATGAATTTTACTCAAAAATTAATTGTTTCGAAAAAAAAAAGCAGCAAAATAAACTTGTTGTGTTGCTATTCACGATACAGAAAACCGCAAACCTCCAGGACTCATAGTTTCAGTACAATTAATATTTGAAATCAGAGTGGTTTCACGTGGACACCTTGTATATCAATTTCGTTCTGATTGTGGTAGTATAACATCATTATAATGCACTTCAAACCTGTAAACGAATGATAAATACTACACACACCATTTTCTAAGAGAATTATCGTAGTTCATCTCAATGAACCATATAAATTTCATTGCATTTGAAGTAGCGCCATTAAAATATACTACAAATAAATTATACTCGGAATACGAGGGGGAGTCGGAAAATAAGTTTCCCCTGACGACTGTGGACAGAGGTGTGTATGAAAGACAAAAAATGTAATGAGACATTAACGATGAAACATAACTACATTTTCCCACATAAGTACCAAGTACATTGAGACATTCGTCATATCGCTTTATAAGCTTCAAAAAGCCCTCCAAGAAAAAATCAGGGCTTTGCATACGGACTAAGCGTTGAACGGCTATGGGCGAAAGACGACACAGCAGGTGAACGCGAACGTGCAAGACACCAATACACCTATGGGTACACCATCTGCTTGATCGCTGTCGACCTCACCAGGGGAAACTTATTTTCCGACTGCCCCTCGTAATGTTGGGTCGATCGGAGAGTCGTGTCGTGTTGGGAAAATCAATTCCTACCGGAAAATTCTATCACTTAATTATTAGACATTGATTCCGGTATCTAATGTCTAATAATTACCGGGCAGAATTTTCCGGAACGAATTGATTTTCACAACACGACAGCACTTTCCGATGACCCAATATATCATCATAGAATGTAAAGTATCCGAATGATTTTGTGTTAAAGAAGCCATGGCAATATAGCATTTATATTTCATATGAAGGGAAATATAAATGCTATACGTGTCATTTAGTATAATAGGACTCTTGTGGTGCATCTTAATAAAGCATACATATTTCGTTCAGTTTAAAATAGCACAATGTTGCCAAAATATATTTCAAAGATTTACCGCCCGTACGCTATCATAAATTCGGATTATTTTATGTGCATCTTTAAACGCACCATAAAAAATAGACATATTCTCAATAGCGAACATGGTTTTGACATCTCAACAATATGTACCGATTTCGAGTCGATCAAGAATTTTTACGAAAGTTAGAACGCATACGAACAAAAAAGAAACGTATGGATAAGCAGGATAAGCAGATAGATGAACCGAAGTCATTAAACACTTCCATTAACAATTTTTTTGAAAAAAATTGCGAAAAATCATCACCTTTTTTTGGAATCACATGATTGCATTTCATTATTTGCATTTCATATCACAAAACCAGGAAAACTGCCAATCAAATATTATATATAATTTATTATAATATATAATTTATTATATTATATAGGAATATTGTCTTTCTTTTTTAATTTTAAGGATGAGTAAAAATGTGATAAAACAAATCGTAGTGACAAATTATGCCAAGCCCGATTTATCTCGAGATAATAATTAATTGTAATGTATATGAACCCTATATAACTCGGAATCATCAGGGAAGTGGTTAACACTTTTCACCTATGTTTGACAGCGTTAAAACTTCACGAATCAAATTGAGTTATACAATTTACTTTTATTGGAAAATCTCTTAGAATCAGATGGGATAGGTTATCAAAAATGCCTGTTATAAGCATTTTGCTTCGCGCACTCCATTCTTCTACTTTTATTTTGTTAAAAGAAAATTATATGACTATTAGAAGATTTAAAAAATAAAATGCTGGGATGGAATTTGCGTGATTAAATCAGTACTTAGGATTGGAAAATTAAGATTATTGATTAACTGTTTCCATCAATATCTGTAAAATCGATATTGCTGCACACAGAAATTGAAAGTACAGTCGTCTTTTATTTTGACTGGTTTTTCTTATACAATTAACGTATCACACTAATTAAATGAAAAGTAGATAAATTGTGTACACATTTGGAATTGAATTGTTACTTCATTTTTGCATGAATGACTTTAAAAAATCCATTTAACCCTCCTCTAATCTACATATGCTTACGTAGTAATTGTATTACAATTTTAAGTGCTCATGTATTTTATTTCATTTTTTAGTTGTCTTTCTCTATCATCGCGACTACGTAAAAATTCATATCGTGACAGCGTTGCCAAATTATTTGGTCTGGTCTGTCACTTTTATTGAGTTTGAGGCTGTTACGTAGGGAACCAGTCAGTCCCATGGGCGCTTTTATTTTTCCCCGTAGAGAGACTGCAGAAAAAAAAAAATGAAACCAAACGACGATGTAGTAACAGTAAATTGGAAAAGACTGTTAAACATTTATGAAGGAAGATAAAAATGTTATATAGATGCGCTGTTTATTCGAAAAAAGATTCCGGGCGTAACGAAACAAAAGCAAAAATTAATTTGTTTGTCATTGTGTATATAAGTATTTATTTTTTCATTATTTAATGATTAACTAATGTTTTTTTTATTATTCATCCTAAAATTATAAAGAAAAAAAAACCTTTGTTTGTTTGTAGGAGGTAACTATGGAACCGATTCAGAGGTACCATTTCAAAACTTTTTTAAGGAGGGGGACAAATTTTCTTTGTATGTTGTTAGCTTTAGCTAAGAAGAAACTCATAGTATAATTCTACTATAATTCTTACATTTGCTTTATTAAATAGTCAAATTAGTCATTAATGATAAAAGTGTTTCACTTTGAGAATGTTGCAATAATAAAACTTTATCAAATATTATTGTAATAATTAATTTTTGAATTTAAAGTGTTTATTTAAAGTTAATGTTTCCATTTTAATTAAATATGAAAATTTTATTTTGCTTTTGCGTAATTATTGAAACCTTTTTTTTAGATTTACCTGTTTGTTTGACCTGTCCATTGATATACTCTGAAATATCAAATTCCTTGAGGGAAGACGGCGAAGGAGGGGTAGGTGGTTGCACTCCTTGCTTATCCCAAAATCGAGTGGGCCCCACCAGTGGCTGAGAGATTCTGCTCTCGAAGCTGGTAGACGGGAGGTGCTGTGTTCGAACCCAATTGCGCCCGTCGGCCTAATCGTTCGGAGTTTTCGTGGTTTTCTTCGAACCGTGGATTTCCATGCGTTAATACGGATTAGGTTCCCTTAGAAAGACCTCCACGGAAGGCACTCCCCCCAGGGCCCATATCCCTCGTGTAGATAATTGGCCGTCAACAATCAACCCAACCCAACCCAAAATCGAGTCTTTGAACCTATGAGAAAACTGTTTTCGTTTTAACCCATTTGTGCCTGAATTTTTGTTTTCTCAAATTTGTTGCTAAAATCACTTTGAAATGTTGCAAAATGAACTTCAAAAATTCTAAAAATAATTACGCTAAAATATTTTTGTATTTATTTGATAGAATGTAAACGCACTAAATATGGGGATATCCATATGTGGGAAAATGCATAATTGTATGTTTTGTCTAAATTTATATAAATTAAGCTTTTAAATTGTATATTATATAATATAATTAGTATTTTTATGAACTATTAAAAATACATTTATTTCTTTACAGAGACTGATAACATTATAAGCAAATTTAATAATAAATTAAGAATAATCGTATTTGAGGCTAAAAAACAATTTATTTCAAAATCATCTTGAAAAGGACTTTACATAAATAACTGCCCCCTAAATGGCTAATAGAAATATGTAAACATTTGCGCCTAGCGCCCTATAATTTGTACGTTACAAATATGCATAAAAAATAAGCTTGAACATATAATTTCACAATTTAAAAAAATACGCATTTCAGAGAAGCCTACAAGCTAGGATTATGACTTATTTATTTGTATCCTTGATACAAAAAATACAAATAAACTTGCTTTTTTCATTTCGCTATCTTGAAAAATGAAAAATCTATAAACATCAAAAACAGGCCTCTATTTAAGCAACTAAATATCAATCTTATGCAGTCATCTCTCAGTAATAGATATAGACATTTATAGACAATTACTTCATGCAATTTTTATGTTGTAAAGAAGAAGAAAATGATAAAAAGTTATTAAAATTCGAAACGTCCCAAAAATGGGACGCTAGGCATAAATGGGTTAATAATGGTGAGAGTCTCTGTTCCAACATTGACTTCTTTTTTTATTTTACTACACTCGTCCATAACGGGGGCGCAAGAGCGAAAAAGTTCTAAACTTTGGATTTCTTTGACTATGTCGCCAGCTTATTCACCTTTTTTTTTAAAATTTAAAAACCCCTACTGTTTTACCAAAATTTGTGTAGGGTAAGTCCGGGATTTATGCCCCATATTTTTTTTAATTTGTATATAAAGTCCCATGGTGGACATAAAATAAAAAAAATGCTGTGCTATTTAATGTTAAATATAGAACACGTGTAGTGCGACAAAAAAGTTCAAAACAAATAATTAATGTTTTTTGACATTTTTTTTTTCTAAAACATTACACTGCGGCGCGTCACCCATACATTCAGGCTGAGACGCCGCACTTGCCCGGTAGTTATGCCGCGCTTGTAATAAGAACAAAATGAAATTATAAATAAAAATATTAAAAAAAATATTCATATCTGGACTATAATTAACGATATACTAACCAAATGAAACTAAATGAGTACAATGAAACGTATTAGTGGATTCAAATTAATAATTGATTGCCTACTTTCACTATTAAAATTACCGACTTATTTTTTTACATTAAATTTTAATTGTTATTTCAGCAACAACGTAACATGAATGTATTAGAGAGGGAAAAGAATAAAAATAAAATTGTGTTTACATAATTTATTTGTTAGCCCTTTCAGGACCGGCGGCTTTTACACAAATTTTATTCGGTTGGCACCACTTTTTTAAAAGAAGTTACTTTTACTTAAATAATCATGAAAATGCTCTAATTAAAGAACACAAATATTACTTTTATTTTTTACTGGCGCCAGAAACAAATTCTGTATGCTCTTTTTGAAGGTGCTTATATGCACCCATCATGGTCCCGAATAGGTTAATAGACCTGTTTTTTTTTTCGACCACAATCTACAGAAATAGTGTTGAAAAAGTACAGTCTTTATGTAACTACATTTGACACAGGATACAACGTAGCCAATTACACTTCCTCTTTTTTGGAGTAGTTTTCTAAACATTTCTTGCAAAAAACATCTGCGTTACGCGTAATCCAATTTTTCATTATTATCATCTTGACTTGCATCTTTCTTGTCCTTCTTACTTTTTATTTTTCCCTTTTTCTCCTTTGGTTTTAGTAAACTTGATTACATGCCTAACATGGTTAGTCTGTGCAAAAAGAAAAGGAAATGTTAATAACACTTAATCATCCCGTACAAAAGAAACTGCGGCATGTAGACCGGAATTGCAGTGCGGCATGTATCCCATTTTGCATGGTGCAGACGTCGGCCATCACAGTTACCTGCCATCGCTAAGGGGGATGGCGTAATCATACACACAGTCCTCTATACAAACGCTGCACTTAGTTTTGACTTCGAAATCATGCATACATTTAGTAATTAGTGCGTGAAAAGTATTTAACCATAACGTGTTTAAAAGTTTGGACAGTGAAATCATGCACTTACGTCAAAATAAGGATTGTACTTCTACAAGTAAACATCGAAATGGGATTCACGCTATACACTGGTTAAAATAGTCTCATTGCGCACCTATACTGTGCGTTTGACGACCATCTATCGATAATTACAAGAAATACAAGGTAGCGGCATCTATCCCGGATGCGGCGACTCTCCCGGAATTAACCTCTGGTAACTCTTGTTTTGTTTAAACACAGAATGTCTATCAGTATAACAAATATTCCTATTCTGAAATTCTACTAGGATGGTATTTTATTTTTAAATAAAAGGGGCGTTAAGTTTGCAACATTGTTTAGGAGTAGAAATTTGGAACTGGACATGGTGATTATTTTTAAGACGTAAATGTTTTCTAAGAACGGTTTTCGAAAAATTCGAAATTTAAAAGGGTAAAATGAGTAGAAAATGTTCTAACATGATGTTTGTTCTGAAATTACTTTTCTGATTTAAAATTTTTTTTCAGTATTATAATATTGACTATCTTTCCTTAAACAGAGGCTACATTTTGCTTCCGAATCCGTGTCTTCCAGGGGATTACAAGAGCGAAAAAGTTCTAAAATTCTGATTTCTTCGAATGTGTTAGGACTATTGTTGCAATTTAGTCTTTTTAAATAAATAATAATAAAAAAAACCCCTACCATTTTATCAGAATTTTTGTAGAATAATTTTTGTTTTATTTAAATATGGAATATATGTCATTAAATATGACGAAAACTGTTATTCTGAAATTCCCGAAGGATGGTAGGTTTTTCAAAAAAAAAAAAATAAGGAGCTAAGTTTACGACACTGTTTAACACTGGAACTTGAAACTGGCCACTGACTGGTGACTATTTTTATGTAAATGTTCACAAAGAACAGTTTTCGCAAAATTCGAAATTTAAAGGATGAATGAATGGAAAATGTCCTAAAACCACGTTTACTCTGAAAGTACTGATTTTCAAAATTCTAGTAAAAT
Source organism: Maratus speciosus (assembly GCA_963932465.1). Taxonomy (NCBI): domain Eukaryota; kingdom Metazoa; phylum Arthropoda; class Arachnida; order Araneae; family Salticidae; genus Maratus; species Maratus speciosus. The sequence goes on along the minus strand of OZ010791.1, from coordinate 226,450,202 downwards.
AGACTATCTCTGATTAAACACAGACTATTTTTTACTTTGTTATCCCTGCCTTCCAGGAGGTTGCAAGAGCAAAAAACGTTCTACAATTACCATTTCTTCGAAACTTTTGGTGGTAGAAACTTGAAAGTTGACATGGGGTTATATGTATAAGACGTAATTTCGCACGAACGATTTAAAAAAATTCGAAATTTAAAAGCTTGAAATGTGCGGGAAAAGTTCAAAAATCGCGATTGCTCTGAAATTACAGAACCAATTTCAATTTTTTTTTCAGAATTATAATGGTGTCCATCACTGCTTTAACAATGGCTTGTTTTTATTTCGGGGTCCTTGCCTCCAAGGAGGTTCAAGAAGATAAAATGTTCTAAAATTACGATTTTACTACGATAATTGGGGATAAAAACTTCAAATTTGACATGGTGATTACTTTTAAAATTTAATTGTCTAAGGGCGATTGTTAAAAAAAAAAAAATCGTAATTAATAACGATGAAATGATTTTAAAAGTTCTAAAATCACAATTTATCTGAAACTGTCAGTTCCGGGTACTTCAAATTTGGAACGGAAATAACATGTAATTAAAAAAAAATGAAATGGAAGAAAAATCCATTTTTTGTGATCCCAGTGTAAGACAAAATGTTGCCAAGATTCGAGCCTACCTTTTCGCGCAAGTACTAGTAACTGCTATAATTAAAATAATAGTAAGTAATGAAAATAAATGTCTTTTTCCAAGTATGACGTAATTTTCATGAAAAAGAAAACTTTTCTTAGATGCACTTCTTAGATACAAAATTTCTGTAACATTACTCCATAACATTGGTGGCAGCCTTGCTACTTCCATTTTATTGAATAATGTAACATATGTAACAAGTGTTATGTTACACTAATGTGTAATATTACACAAGTTGTACCAGTTTAAATTACACCATTATTTAAGTTAAATTACTCCATAAAATTGGAGGCAGCAATTTTGTGGAGTGACGTTACACAATTATTTTACAGTACTTGTTTGAATACTGCCTATTATAATAAATAAGAATAATTTATTTAAAAAATCATTAATTGGTTACATGAAAAGATACGAGGAAGCAGTTTTAAAATTGCAATTTTAAAGCAATACTTTACTTCTTTAATAGTGTTTTATCATTTCATATTAATAATATTTTAATTACCAATTAAATGTAATTTACATTTCATGGCAGTGAGCACACAAATATGCATTTCAATAATGTTTTCAAAATTTTTAACACGTATGTGTTCAATTTACACTAGCGCAAATCTGCGGGCTTTGCTAGTCATTTATATAAAATGCAATAGCTAAAGACCTTTTCAAAACGAAAGATTTTGTTGCTTATCTTAACATTAAATTGAGATTTCGAAGTAATCGGAATAGTTTACAAAAGTTTGGCCATGGGGAAACAGACAGCTGTGAGAAAAAGAAGTATGTTGCTTTCGGATCAAAATAAAAAGTAATCTGGAAACGGTATAACGAATTTTCTTAGTTCCTTAACACACTGTTGACCGGTAATTTTCTATGAAATCAGTGTTGCTAATTTCGGGAATTTTTGTACATTCTTCTATCTAAATAGAAGAAACTATTATAATCGAATTTTTTAGGCTTCCAGTTTTTGAAAGAATTTAAACTTTTTATGGGTCAGAGATCCCGAAAAACATGTTTTTATAAAATGGCTGTCTGTCCGTGTGTCTGTCCTCTTTGTATTATCGAAAAGCGTTTAAAGTTATGCATAAAATTGAATCAAACGTCATATATGTTTTTGGCTATGGCCAGCTAGTCATATTGAAAACGGGGGTATTAGCCCGAAAGGGCCCGCTATGATAGGGATTTTTGTGGGATTTTTTTTTTTTTTTGTAAAATCGGAATAGGATGAATTTATGGATAGAATTGGCCAAATTTCATATATACGTTTTTGACCATGGACGTCAGGACCCAGTTGGAATTGAGGCTATTCCCCCTGAAATGGGCGCTGTGACATTGATTTCTGTGCGATTTTCTCGATTTTTCAAAATTGTGTTATACATCGACTGCTAGTGCTGCGAAAGGGGCTTCGTATCCAGGTAACTTAGCGATTCGCAAGTAGAAAGACGAAAAATATTGATTTTATTGATAAACGTGATCAAGATTAACAAGTATTGTATTTACTCCAATTAATAAAATGAAGCAGAAATTTAAGATAAAAACCAAAGTCAGTGCAGTTGTGTTTTGCATGGATGATCGTGCAGCGACGCACAATTCGGCTTCTTGTTTGTTACTAAAATGTATAAAAAAACATTTGAAGTATTATTATGCATGAGATAAAATAAAAAGTTTGGGGATTGGCACATACAACTAGTTTTTCAAGATATCTAACATTATTTCAGCATAGTTTTTTCCCTTTATTTAATGACCGATATTGGTGATTAAATAAAGCGAAGGCTACTAGTCGGGAAAAGTGGTAGATATTTCGAATAACCCCTAGTCTGTCAACGGTGCTTCGAAACAATAGAAATATATATTTTTCAAGATTAATTTTCGAAAGTAATATCAGTTGAAACACATGAAATTTTCAGCAGAAATCGATTTTTAGAGGTATTAAATAGGGTAATTCAAAATTATAGCTCATTCCGCCAAGTAGTTCTTGAGTTATGCTTAAAAAACCACCTTCATTGCAATCTGTTTTGCAATGATTATAAACGAATGTAACATTAGGATTTTCAAACTTGAAACCTTCAAAATTCTGAAACTACTTGATCGAATGGTTTACCGTTTGCCGCGTTTGGTAAAATTTACCGAAAAAGCCAAATAGGGTGTCAAAATTAGATGCTCGTATTGAAAACTTCAGAGTTCAATATCCTATTTCAATTCCTATTTCAGTATAAAGGCGACACCTTAAGCTTATTTCTTTTAACATAAATTAAAAGAAGGCAAAAATGGCTATTTCCGTTTTTTTTTTTTTTTTTTTTTTCTGTGACAAGAAAAGTGTGTTAAAGATTGAAATTTATGAGGTTGTTCTCTATCTCTCTCGTTTTTTATTATTCACTGATTGTATTAAAAAAAAAAAAATTGAAGATGAGAGAACTGATATTTGTGGTCCCCTCAAGATTTGTGGGCTATGCTAAATAGGAAATCAGAACCTACATATTACTTTACTTTAGCCAATTGAAGAAAACACACAATTTCAAAACTATGGTGAATTATTGCTGAGAACAGGTGTAATAGAACATTCTTCGATCTAAAAAGAAAAATTGAGTAGTGTGGAATAAAATATAAATGTAGAGGTACGAATCTATTCTCACAGGAGCTCTTTTACTTAATTTTCGGAGACTTCATAGGATCAAGTAATCATCCAAGAACAAAACAGAAGCACTAAAACTTGTCTGCGAGAGAAAATAGTGTTTAGACGTATACACAAAGAAAATTGCGATATTTTGTCATGTAATTTTTAATACTCTTACAAAAGACCTACGCTCTTGTTTTAAATTTTTGTTTGCTTATATGCTGTCTGTTATGTATGTTGTTTTATATTCTTGGGGACTGTGCATATATAACATTATCATTTTAGGGGGAAGGGGGGGTCTAGCACATGATATCGTAAAATATATCTCTAGGGGGAGGGTTTTTTTTTCTTTTGATACCGTTATCTTTTTCGATCCAACCAAAATTTTCTCTTTTTATTTGTAACTTCTTTACATCAAAATAGTCTGTTATATTTTTTTAGTATGTTATCTATTTTTATGGAAATACAAAGTTATTATTAAAATCATTAAATGATTATAAAACTATTAATTCCAAAATACGGAATACCCAAACGTTTGACATTCCTATTCTTCTGTCATATGTGTATGAATATATAATCTGCTGTTCGAGAAACCAATTGCGAAGCATGTTTGAAAGGATACTTGTTGCGCTTACTAGTAAATAAATGGTATGTTCACCTGTTTTGTTGATAAGAAGTTCTGTCTGCCTCCTCACCCGTGTGGGGATACGTGCAAGTAGACATTATTGCTGTTGGATGCATTATGTAAAAAAAAAAGCCATTATTAAATATATTTAAATACCAAATATTCCTTTTAAGTGTTATTTGATATAAAGTTATTTCATATACAAAGTGATATTTCATTGATTTCTCTTCATTTGAATCAATAAAGTATGCGAAAAATAAACGTATAACAATAGCTATATATCACTCTAAACAAAAGAAAAAGATTCCAAAAATGAAAACTTGATTTTTTTTTCAAATATTGATAACGATATTATTACCGGGGGAGAGGGGGGGGTGTCGAGATATGATAACGTATGCTATCGTAAAAGGGGGGGGGGGGGTGGAGGGCGTCCAAAATTAACAAAAAGTTGATAACGTTATATATGCATAGCCCTTGCTCAATATTTTGTTGCCGTAATGAATATGGAATATTTAAAATTTAAAATGATGAAATGAAGGAATCATGTACAGTAAATTGAGTTTACCTTAGGGTATTACTTGGAAACCCCCTCCTCCTAAAAAAGTGTTTAAAATCAGTTCTAGATGTTGCGTTGTGAGCGTTGACGTGATTCACCAGTACTGTACCAGTAACAGAACAAAAAAGTAACACAGTACATCCAGGAGTGATTTAAAACATTTTTTATTTGGGCTAACAAACCCCAAGCTATGGCACTAAAAGTGAAAGAATGAAATTTTGAATAATAGAAATAATTCATAACGATATATAAAAAAATGCTGTACTGTAAAAAAAAAAAAAAAAAAAAAAAAAAAAAGAAAAAAAAAGATCAGTTAACCTTACAAATAAAATCGCTTTTTAATGGTAAAATATAATATTTCACGGTCAGAATAAGAGAAAATTCATAAGAAATACAATTTTAAGTAAAATAAACATATTTTTATTATCAGCTTAGGGTATATCCAATTCTTTTATGTAAAGATAACACCTTTTTAATTTTTTTAAAATAAAAGTTTTAGTTATTTATTATTATTTTGTTTTTAAAGCGTGTTTTCTGAAAGTCAAATATGAATAAAAATATTTATTTCATGGGAAAATAAAGAAAATATGAACACGTATATTAACCTTTTGACTACTAATTTATTTAGAATATGAAAGTCACACAAGTGACAGAGAATGTCTATTTCTCTTGGTAATCGTCCTTTGAACTGTTCTGATAATCTAGGTAACGGCCGGCGAACCACGCGGGCCACTTTTGACACACGAAAGAATAATTTTGGTACGACGTTGTTCTTGTCTCTAAATAACGATACAGTGAAATTGCACAAAATACACGGATTTAGATGAACTGATCTTGTCTAAATTTTATTAATTGAAAATTGAAGAGTTTTAATTGCGGTTTATTAAATTGAAATCTAATTCAACTCTAATTCAATATGGTCTCAGAAATTTATCAAACAAGGATTATACTTGAAAACTATCGCAAAGGAAAGATTATTTGACATTAGTAAAAGTTTCGATGGTGAAATTATGACAACTCGGAATTTAATTTGAGAGCTAGTTGAGGAAGCTGATGCCTGCCATATTAATAATTTTTCTGTCTATATATGGCTGCGACTCACCATTTTCGCAAATGAATGATATAAAAACTCAAATAGAAATCACTTGCCAGATTACCCTACCTCAGTTTGCATTTTGTTAAAAGTAACTGAGTTTAAACCTGATATTAATTATTTTTCAGCCATGATTCAAGAACATACATTGCATTTAGTTGCATTTCTTTTTTTAATTAATTTCAAAAATATATTTGTTTCTATAATTATTACAATGTAATACCTATATGTATGTTACTGATATTTTTTAAAGCTTAATAAACAATTTTCAAGTAATTTTGATTATTTTTCAATTAACTAAATTTGATTTTTAGGTGGCACGTCATAGTAATGTAAAATATTTTTTGAAAAAATTGATACATGATTCTAAAAAGGTTCGCTAACGCTGATCTAGGCGATCTTCCTGCAGTTTAACGTTTCTACGTTTTATTAGCTGTCACTTAACCCTTAAATGCATAGTGTAACTCAGGAGTTACATGGTCATTTTTTATCATTTGGCGCTTTCTATTGGTCTTTTGGGTGAACTATTATGTGTTACTTACGTGTGATAACATGCATTTAAGGTCATGAAGTCTGTTTTTATTCAGATTTGTTATCACGGGGAAGTTACAACATCTTTTGTTGATACTGCTTGCAACGTGCTCGACTGGCGTTTTCCCTTTATCTTTGTAAGGTAGTAATTATTAATTCTGCAAACTATTTAAAGTGTTATAAAAATTATTATAACGTTGAGTAGTTGTTATTGCTTTAAGTATGTAATTTAGAATTGTCATTTTTTGAGCAATTTTTGTTATGTAACTCAGGAGTGACATTATGACATTATTTCCAACAGAAACATGAATATTTTTTCGCTATTTTTCTAGTGGATAATTAACAAAAGCAGGCTAAAATATAATGTTTTCCGAACAAAATAAAAAAGCATGCATTAAAGCGCTAAGTTGGTAATTAAATCATCCATCTTTGCATTTCTAAACTGCGGGCGGTCAGAAGGACGTTAGTAGTCAAAGGGTTAATTTTGATGAAATATCTATTGATTTTAAATAACTCAAGTACATGAAAGTATTTTAAATTCAGGATTTTTTTCGTTTATTTTTTGCTGTAAGAAAAATCGAGTAGCATGGAATAAAACATAGAGATAGAGATACGTAGATTACTTTCACGTAATTTTCGGAGACTCCATAGAATCAAGCAATCATTAACAAACAAACAAAAGCAAAAAAATCTTGTTGGCGAGAGAAAATAGTTTTCAGCCGTATATATGAAGGAAATTACATTACTTTGTCATGTAATTTTTAATACTGCTTCAAACAGACTTACTCTTTTGTTTTAAATGATGTTTTACATGCTTGATTAATATTTTGACGTTCTAAGAAGTAAAAAAAACTATGTAAAATTAAATAAAATAAAGGGAGGGTACATATTAAACGTGAAATAAAGAGAATTTCAAAAGAAGTAATTTTGTGTAATAATATCAGGAATAATGACGCAACATGTCATAATATTAGGTTGAACAAAAAGTTCTGGGAAATTTTTAATCTAATAGTTACCAGAATTTGTATCGTATATAGGAGTACTAGTGGTATATCTACAGGGGTTCAGGAACTTTGGATCCAAATTGCCTATTGAACAGTATGATTTGCGTGTGTTGACCCGGCATTATTAGAGAAAAGGCCTAACGATTCTGAAAGCCATCGATGAGATTAATGAGGATGAAGGTGCTGGTAACGGCGACAAACTTAGCTAGCAAATCCGGAATCTGGCAGAAAGTCGTGGACTATGATGGTCTCTACTTTAAAGAATAGCCCTTGTTGCTTTTGTTGTTAATTTGCGCATAACAATGCATGCAACTTTCACAAATTTCCCAGAACTTTTTGTTCAACCTAGTATAAGTATGACACTGTCGTAAGGGAAAAAAAGATGAAAATGTATATTTATTTTGTTGAAATGGCTAACAATTTTAACGATCGTCTATAAAAGAAAATACCTTAATTGTTTATTTTGATAGCTGTTCAAGTATAATTTTAAAAGAATGTACCACTTTTGATAATTATTTCTTTCTTTCTTTTTAAAAGATTTTTTTTTTTTTTACACGTTTCAAGTTAATTTATTAGAATACAAAAATAAGATATCAAAAAACCTCTAAAACATACACACATCAAAGATTATACAATGTAAAAAAAAAAATCTGTAATTTTTACAGAAAAAAATTGCATTTTTTACAGAAAAAAACTGTTTTAATGAAAAATTACAGATATTTTCTTATAAATTAAACAGTTTTCCACAGGTGCCAAAACTGACGTTTTTCTTCTGTCGCTTTGAGAGATTTTATTTTACGGTGTATAGGTTAAAAACAGGCTTAATAAGTCCTCATTCTTTTATGACACTTTGATTAGCAATTGTAGTAAAAGTAAGCACAAAAATGAATTTTAAAGAGTAACACATTTATTTTAAGGTCGTGTTTCTTTTGATTCTTGCGATAATTTTAAGCGATTTGTCGAGTTTACATGAAACATACACTATATAGCCATTAATCACCGGACACTTTTAATTTTAGACATTTTGTCGAATATTTAAAAATATACTTATTACTGAAATTATGTAAAAAAAAATCTTTGTTATCGTTCGCGCATGCGCAGATAAAAATTATTTCATACAACTGCTCATATTTTATAAAATATTTAATACTATATTTATGTTCCAATTGCACTATATTGTTTCTATTACACTTTGCTAATGTTTCTGAAACTGGTGTTAAATTTGGTTAAAAACTCTGCATGATATAAGCTAAAAACATGCAAGAATTTTTTTAACTTAAAAAAAAAAATATCTCTATAGCTCCATGAATATACGTGCTATTACTATGCAAATCAGTAAACATGTACAGTATTCACAAATTTGTATTCTGCAGCCATAGGTCATTTTGTGCATTTTAATGTACAGGGTGATCCCAAACTCTATTATTTTTATTAGCCCACGGTACGGTATGCTATTTCTTTCTCTCAGCTTATTTTGTGTCGTCCAAAAAATAACGTTACCTTACAGAAGCTAGCCCTAAAATAAAGCAGTACGATTAAATACTCTATAGTAATTTTTTTAACCTCTAAGCATCGCACATTTTCAATTTTTATACCGCCGTATTGGGAAAAAAAAGGTAATTTTAAATGCAATTTGTTTGAAAACTGCATCTCCATTTATTTTTTAAATATTAATTTTTTTGTAGTTTTTGGAGCCATTTGTTTAATTTTGGCAACTCAAGTACTCCATTTATGTAGAAAGTAAAGGGAAAATAGTTGAAAAATAGCAATTATATCTTTTTGTTGCCATTTTCTCATAACAACCGAAAGAAAATGTAATTAAAATACGTGCTATTTTGAAAAAAATATAAATCAATGATTTCTGTTAAAAAATAGAGCTATTATAAACTATATTTAATTTTAAGTATATATATTAATGTTACAAACAAATGAAGGCCTAGGAACCATTAGACAGCCGCGCTTTTTTCTTCTTCTTCTTCTTCTTCTTCTTTTTTTTTGTCGAGTTTCTTTAATGGCATCTTTTTGCTGCATTTGTGTATTATTTCGCGATAGTGACGTCCTATGCCTACTTTACTGTAGAGTAGATGTTTACGAGTGGATCGTAAATGTGGAATTCTTAAGCGGATGCGAATGACGTCATTTTGCATAAAATAAAAGCGTGTGCTCTAAGTCTTAAAATTGAAATATGTTTTGTACTATTTATATATACATATATATTTTTTTTCATCGGGGGCGACACTAAATTCTGAAAAAGCAGAATTCCTGCTTTCTAGTCTTTGATTTATTTTGGCCCCCTAATTGTCCTCTTTATCAAATCGATGTTGATAAATATGAGGTCAAACATATTCTTTACAATCCGGAACTTCCAGAACAATCAGAAAAGTTCATTTTTAAATATTCGACAAAATGTCTAAAATTGAAAGTGTCCGGTGATTAATGGCTGTATAGTGTATTTATAATTGGGATAATGCTTTCAAATTATGATAGAAAAAAAAATCGCAGTGCTATAGAAGCTTTCAATTTAACATTACGTGATTATGAGCGAGGCTTATTGATTTTCTTCCTTACACTGAAATGCGAATTAGAATAACTAAATTTAATGTTAACTTAATTATCAGAGAATTCGGCAGACGACTTACCGAGTTCATCATGAAAATAAACAACACACAGTCTCAGGCTGTCTCTCTACTTTTAAAGTGATTCCAGAAAGCTTCCTCTGATGAAGCGGACATTAAAATATCAATCTCAAAATCAGCCTTTTTTTCGATCATTTTTAAGCTTTTGAAAGTTATTATTTCAGTTTATTAAAAATTTCTTTCTTTGTATTCTAGCAATAAAGGATATCATTCCTTTTAGATTCCTCTTTTACGCTTTATTAAAAGTTCTTATTGCTAAATAAAGACTAATCTAAACTTATTTATAATAAATTTATTATTATTCATTATTATATTAATTATAATTGTTTATAATAAATTTATTTATAGTAATATGCCAGAGGAAATCTACTTTTTGAAATAAGACGCATATTATTCTACACTTTTAACAATTTCAATAAAAACACAGAAAAAGAACCCCGAATTAACCCCCTCTGTAAATTTATACTAGTTCTCGGTTAAATGCATTCGATTGAGTTTCTCGATCATCATTTTACAGACATTTCCCTTTTCTTATATCAAATTCTAAGTAAGGGATATTTTTTATCTTTGTTATAACCTGTAATTATTCACATTTTAAAAATTCTCTTATAATTTTATTAGAAAATGTTAAAGAAGAAAATTTGATTTAAAAAATGTTTTATTAAAAACTGAAATATTTGAAAGGGAAAATTCGTCTCTGCGAGTTAGCGGGGATTTTTAGTGACAATCACTTTGCAGTTGTTTCATTAACCATGTGCATGAAGCTGGGTAATATTAAAAGTAAATTAATACTAAATTAAAAGTATTTCCGCGCTGAATCATAAAAGACATCATTTTCATACAGTAGTAACGAGCTCCTATAGCACATTCAGTAAGGTGTTCGTCTCCAAATCTGAAGATTTCGGATCAAATCCCGGGGAGGATAGAAACAAATATTGTAAAAATTAAATAGTTCAGCAATTCAAATTTGCTCGAAAAATTCTAATTCTTCGAAGTTCAAAAATTCAATAAATTAAATTATTATCATTAAAAATAGGTAACCTAAATAAATTTCCAGAGACCCGAGAAACGAAAATGATTCAATCCGTTAATTTTTTTATTATTTATTTCTGTGTTAAAGAAGAGAGAATTTACGATCGCTGAATAAATATGATAAAATGTATTTAACAAAGAGAAGGAAAGAAGTAACTTTTTAAATAATAAAACTGTTATGACTTTTTAAATAAGAAGGAAAGAAAGGGGTAAAATTTAATTGAAATATTAGATTAAAAGAACAATGTATGATGCTTCATTATAACTTGTGTATTTTTGTCGATGTAAATTTACAGAGTCTACAGTAAATTTACCGAATAACTTCTTTGTTATTTAACAGAGTCTCCGTTTTTCTAATCTCTGTAATTTTACACAAGACTTAATATAATGGATTGGCAGTAGATTCTCTGTAATTTCACAGAAAATTTTGTAATAGTGACAATTCCTTCTGTGTTTGCATGTATTATAATATTCTACAGAAAGTTCCGAAGTTTACAGAAATTGAAATTCATGAAAGTCATGTGTACAATAAAGTTATGTAGGGGAAGGTGGCCTAAAATGATCCTTTAAGGGGAAAACTTGTGTAAAATAACATACCTGTTTAAATAAAACTTTGCTTCTATGCTAATATGTTTTACACTATATTTTGCACCAGAAACATACTTTAATAATATTTTAAACCCAAATTGAGTAATGAAAAAAAAAATAGATTTTTGAAAACGTGTCTAAAGGATCATTTTACCCCCACCCAAGAGCAAAATGATCCTTCATTTAAAAAGAATTATAAATTGCTTTTTATCATCAAAATAAAGGATATAAAAGTAATTATGACAATATGAAATAAAATAAGTTTTACAATCAAATAGTATACATAATTTATTTTATGTAAATTTTAAAATAAAAAAGTGTCACAAATAATTTTGAAAAAAAAAAAAAAACCAATAAAAGGGAATATTTGAAAATTATTATCCAAAATTAATAGCCCACAATAAACACAGAAATAAGTTAAATAATGCCTATTTCCGCCCCATCCGAAAACTCTGAATATTTAAGCACATATCGTAAAGATACACATAATCGTCATTCTATCCCTGCGCATGCATTTTGCGCCCACTTACGACACTTGTGACACTGGATCGAAACTTCACCTGATGCAGAGGAGGCAAATAATTCATCGCAATAAACAAACTTGTGTTCATCTTCTGAATCTGTTTCATTATATTCCAAATATTGGTTTTTAGGCACTCTTTTCTTCTTTATGGGAATCAGTGTGGCCAGTTGGCTACTTTTTTTAAATTTCAGATTTCTTGATTGGCACCACTTTTTTGAAATAGTAAAATTCGCCTTATTTAATGACATATTAATTAAGGCGAAAATAAGGGGAATTTTACCATTTCAGAAAAGTGGTACCAGTCAAGAAATTGGAATTTAAAAAAAGTAGCCCACTTGGCAACACTAATGGGAATACGTCTTTGCTTTGATTTCATATTTCATGCTCTTTCCTTTGCTGTTTCTGGCTATTTCGTTTTTAGATCTAGCATATTTTAATTGAATTTTCTTAGCTGCAGCCTATTTTTATCTTCTCTTTCTGTTCTCTATTTTTCGTTTCCAAGCTCACTTGATTCTTATAAGGACTGCTCGTTAAAATGGCACTTTCCATCGATTTCCTTTTTTCTCGAAGTGCTTGATTACGTTTTCTTTAGAGATGGTAGGATAACACGTGGACTCAAAGAGAATGGTTTGGGGCAGTAGCACATTTGGCTCCCATGATGGCTAGTTACCAGTACTGGACTTTCTTCAGCCAATAAAATGGTAGTGAAGCGATCCCCATAATGGATCATTTTACCCGGCAGCGTAGCCGCCCACTTTTAGGTCATATAACTTGTTGACGCCGAGAAACATAACAAACTTAGCATGTGTAATTCACATCTAAAAACATACTCTATTAAGTAAACCAAGTCATATTTCTGTACATGAAAGACTGTATATGTAAATAAATATGAAAGTTAGTGCTTATCTTATAACAGATGTTATAAAACCCACTTTTTCAAAGAATTCTATTCAAACGCGTAATACTGCGATCATTTGAATATCGCCATTGCTTCTTCTTCATTTGGCACAATTAGTTTATGTGTTACCCTGTAGATAGCGCGACCTGTCTGGAAGAAAACCTATACGGATTGTTTTGCCCGCTAGGATCGTTTTAGGCCACCTTCCCCTATATCTCCGATGCAATTCACGTAATGCATTGTGATCATTATTTATTTCTTCTTCATTTCGGTTCTGTTATTTCTAACATGTTATTTTACGTAAAATTTATATTTATTTATCCAAAAGGTAATAGAAAACACAATTACTTGAATGTAATCAAACTGTACATAAAGATTAGATACCGTTATGTAAATTGTTCTCTGGCATTATTAGCTTAAAAAACAAGTAGGAAAAACGTAATATGTTTCTTGAAGAGATTTATTATCTCTTCAAAATATACAAACAAGTAAAATAATCTTATTACCTACTTCTATTCATTCACAATTCGTTCAAAATACGAATATAATAATCGTGTATTATGTTTTGTTTTGCGGTTACTCTTGACTTTGTTCACGAGAGATTCGAAGAAGAAGCACTGCTATTAATTAAATAAGAATTTTTTAACAGATAATAATAAAAAAAAATGACACCTTGATTATGAAAAAGGAACGGGATATCTACAGTTAATAAAGAAAAAGGAAAAAAAAAACAGTTAAAAATCTTTTCAAAGTGACAGTTAAAAAAAAAAATTCAAAATAGATTTTTGATAAAAATCTCTTCAAGGTTTAGTATCTCTTTTAGTATCTTTTTGGTAGTAATTTATGTTGGTGAGACTTGGACCATTACACATAAAGGTGAAAAGTTACTCATTACTTGGGAAAGGAAGAACTTAAGACAAATTTTTAGATCCATTGAGGAAGGCAATACATGGCGAATCATATCACATATGGAGAATGAACAGCTATATAACGAAAAAGGACGAAGAATGCAATGGTTAGGCCATCTACACTTCTCAAGAAAATTAGGGGAGCAAGCAAAAAAGTGGAGAGAACAGTGCAAGACAGCCATGTATGGGCATAAAATGGATAGTAGACATATATCAATGCACGATACAGAAAAAAAGACTCAAAAAATTGTAAGGGAGCTTTTATTCTTGGAAAAACTGAAAAGAGCATGAAAAGATAGTTTAGGGTAACAATTTGTTTCATGTAAATGATTAAAAAAAAAGGGATTGTTTAGAAATGATGCAAGATTTTTAATATGGCGTGTGGTCTCCTCGAACAGCTAAGACTGCTGCACACCTGTTTTCCATGGATGCGATGAGGATATCGATAAGACTTTGGGGAATACTGTTCCACTGCTCAAGAATTGCAATCTCCACGTCCCGGACAGTAAGTGGAGGCCTCGGTCTCGCAGCTATGTGTCATCTGAGTATGTCCCAAACATGCTCGATCGGATTTAGGTCAGGAGAGCATGCTGGTCATTCCATACGCTGTATTGTTTTAGCTTCAAGCATGTTTTGTAGTTGTTGCAGACGAACTGTATGAAGTCTGGCATTATCATGCATGGAAAAAAAGAAATCTCTAATTGCTGCAACATAAAATACGAAATGAGGTCTCATATCTCGTCTGTATAACTTCGGACCGTCAAAGTGCCATTCCGAATGATATGCAGGCCCGTACGTCCACCTATGCTGATTCCTGCCACTAGCATCAACCCACCTCGTCTGTAATGTGATCTTTCACGAGCGAATGTGGGATTATTTTGAGCGCCTCTTTCTCTCCATGCCAAAACACATCAGATGTCATATCCAGACTGAATCGGGACTTGTCTGTAAACAGAATTTGACTCAAATAACGTTGCCTCCAAACTCGATGTTCAGTTTCCCACCTTCTTTGGGCCGCACATTGGCTTGGGGTCAACGGGATACAGACCATTGGCTTACGTGCATAGAGACCACCCTGATGAAGCCTATTTCGGACTCTTTGGCTGGACACCCTTCGTCCTGTGGCCAAGAACAACTGTGTTGGCAGCTGAGTAGCATTACCCGTTCCGTCTCGACGAGCTGTTAACAGGATATATCGGTTATCAGTTTCTGTGTTAGCACATTTTTGACCTTGCACTTGTCAATGACTACCATTCCATGTGTCTTTGAATCGATTCCACAGTCTTTCATGGACATTTTTTGCGACTCCAACAGCGTCCACTACACTTCGTCGTGTTTCCCCAAATTCAACTGTCCTGATAACACGCCAAGCCATGGACTGCGGTAAATCACATTGTTGTGACATTTTCAAGCCACCTTTTCTCAAAACACAAGCTGAGCAATTGAATTTTACAAGTGAGGCAGTGAAACAGACGTTTCTGCAAAATCCCGATTTCTGCACCTATCGCCATTTTCTAGTTTTTGACGTCATAAACTTCAATTTACATGTGAAGTTTTCTTTATCTGTTTTCTACAACACTTTAAATTATGGATGTTTTATTTTACGTTACTTATCGGTGTAAATATTTGCGTAATTTCGTTAAAACCATGTGCTCCCTTAATTGTTTTGAGCCGTGTAATCAGAATGAGGGATGACAGAAGCACAAAGAAGATATATAATGGAAAATTAATGGGAAAAGGTGGGTTGGTAGAGACAGGAAGAGATGGATAGAAGAGGTAGAGAAAGACCTAGCGCAAAACAAAATTATAAATTATAAATTAAAGGTCGGGGATCGGAAGGTCTGGCGAGGTATATTAAGGGAGGTCAAAAACTTTCATGGATTGTAGAATCATTGTATAAGTATGTATGTAGTATCTTTGTGCCAAATTTCGTAGCAGTGGACTTTCGCATCGCAGCGTTGCGAAAGAAATACAAATTCTTTCTTATCAAAAGTATCCGAAGACTTTCGGTTTTAGATATATTTTGTCGCAGGCCTAAAGAAATACTTGACAAATTCTTCCAGAACTTCAGGAAAATAAAGAGCATGTTTGATCTCACATTTTTTGGCAGAGGTATAGTCACGAGACCAGTTAGGGAACCAACAAAAAATTGAATAAAATCTTTCTATATGTAAAAAAAAGGTAACGCTTTGGAAAGAAACCAATGAAAATCTGCGTAGATACCGCGAAACGCATCTGATTGGTCAGAGCTTTCTGACGCTATAAGGGGGGTTTACAAGGGGGGGGGATGAGCGCAGCGAGAAGGAGGGCGGAGCCGTGCTGTGGCAGATGACTATGCATATTCCCGCGTAGCATTTGTATTCATTTGTGTAAGAATGGGACGTATATTCATGGAAATATAAAAGTGTATTTATTTTTTTTAAAGGCGTGTTTTTATGGTGTCGTTCATCTAACGAAACTCTATTTGGCTCACTACTCTGTTTGTCTGTCACAGTGTCTGTACACGGAAACTGTACAAGTTTGAGACTTGAAATTCTGTGTACTAACAGCTGAATACCTGCTGTCACACGACAAATCATAAAGTTTTGAAAAAGTCATATTATTTTAATTAAATGAATTCATCCATTTATGCGACTTTATTAGATTTCAAAACAGAAGCTTAATTTCAGCATTTATTGCAAAGAATGTATAGCTCAGTTGGTAGAACACTAGTTTTATAAACCATAGCAAGCGTGCGTGTTCAACTCCAGCCGACGGAAGTTGACATTTTTCAAAACTTAAACTTGTAAGTATTGTAGCGGAATTTCAAGTTAAAATAAAGTTGGGAATTTACAATAAGAAATTACTTGGCGCGGTACAATATAAATAAATAAAAAACAACGTTTAAAGTACCAAAACATTTTATTTATTGTTGCAAACTAGTTTCTGTAACCATAGCGTATCGTCATCACTTCAAAATATAATGATATGTATGATCATATTTTGCACCGATAACCAGAACCCTATGGCTACCAAAACTAGTTTGCAACAAAAAATAAAGTGTTTTGGTGCTTTAAACGTTATTTTTTATTTATTTATAAAAGTTGGGAAGTATTGCGTGTTCTCCTCCCCCACAAAAAAAAGAAAAAGAATAAACTTATAAGAACTAAATTAATAAGAACTTGCTATTTTTTTTTAATCATGCTAATATAATTTATAAAAAGTGGGGAAGGATTGTACTTTGTGCCAATATATTAAGAAAAAGAAGAAACAACGTATAAAGGCACAAATAAAATGTGTTTAAAAGCATACAGCTGTTTCAAAACCTCTAAGGTTTCCTCATCAGTGCTTAAAATAAAAGTTAAAACTAAGACATTGTGTAAAAAGAGGGGGGGGGGGGGGAGGTGGACAGAGAGTCAGAAAAGCGTACCTTTCAGCTCTACTGCCAACGGTGAAATGCGACCTACGGCTGACAAACAGTTACGGAGTTGATCTCACACGCAAATTGGGGTATTTACAGGATATCTTGCGAATGCAACAAAATGTACATTGGTCAAACGAAGCGTGCCTTTAAGATCCGTTTGGGGGAGCATAAAACTTGCGTTAAAAATTGTGATATCAAACGTTCCGCTATTGCCAACCACTGCTGGTCCAACAACCATAATTTTAAATTTTCCGAAGCCTCCATAATACAGAAATGTACTTCAATCTATGATCTGGACTTCTGGGAGGCTTACCACATATGGGAAAATTCAAACAGTTTAGTTAATGATTTATCTAGTACGCCCAATTTTTCAAAGGTATGGTTTAATTTTCTATAATTCCCTCCAATTCCCCCCCCCCCTTTTTTTCTCCTTCTAAGTTTGGACTCTTCCAGAGCAATTGGGTATTTGATTGGTCTCCCTGAATATGCGTGTGAGATCAACTCCGTAACTGTTTGTCAGCCGTAGGTCGCATTTCACCGTTGGCAGTAGAGCTGAAAGGTACGCTTTTCTGACTCTCTGTCCACCTCCCCCCCCCCTCTTTTTACACAATGTCTTAGTTTTAACTTTTATTTTAAGCACTGATGAGGAAACCTTAGAGGTTTTGAAACAGCTGTATGCTTTTAAACACATTTTATTTGTGCCTTTATACGTTGTTTCTTCTTTTTCTTAATAATATAATTTATCCTTTTCATTATATAAAAGATTTTCTTCTTAATTATTCATTATCACTCTAATTTATTACCTTATCGTAATTTATTATCACTTTCATTACTATATACAAGTTTTTCTTCTTAATTATTCATCTTAATATATTTTTTAAAGTAACTATATTATAAATATTAAATGTTAATGATAATACACCCAGAAAAAATACATATCTGTTAACTGATAATTTTGATAACTTATAATTTCTATTACAAAAATATTTGCAATAATCTAAGAAATCGCGATCTTTTGTTTTTTCACATTGCTTGTAAATCGCAGCACCAACCAGTTAGATTTTTCCAGGCTGTTTTTCTATGGGCAATTTTATCATTATAATTCTCGAATTTGTTACGCTGATTTGTTATATTTGATAAGATTATCTGAAATCTTGAACATTAATGGTAATTAAATGAACAGTTTATGAATTATATGTGAAGTAAATGTTCAGGAATTGACATGATTTGTTTTTGCCCTTTCTAATTCAAAATTTAATAAATATTACCGGCCCAATATATTTTTGGCGCCATCTAACGAGTGTTTTAAAAGAGAAAAAAAATATATTGTTTTATTGTTTTAATAAAATACTTGGATGAGAATTTTCTGAACTTCCTTAGAAATTGAAGATTTTTATTGCGAAATTGCGATAGTTTAAATTTCATTTAAACTTTCGCTAATTTTTTTTTTCGAAATTTAAATTTTCGTTTAAATAATTTGTTTTGTTTTGAGAAAATACAAAATTTTAAATTTTGTTTAAACATCCACTAAATTCTTTAGAAATTTCAGCTTTATTTTGATTTTTAAAATTTAAAATTTATTTAAACCTGCGTTAAATTTTTGAAATTTCTGAATTAAAAAAATCAGAATTTTTAATTTTATTTTACTAATTGGATTTGAATATTTTTAATTTGTTAAAAATTTTTAAATAATTATTTTAAAAGGAAATTTAAAGGTGCTGCCATTTATGTAAGGATTTAATAATTATACATTAGCAATTTTGATTTATTAATTTAAGGATAAAATGTTTTGAATGAGATATTAAACAAAACCCTTCTGTGCGATCTGCGATCACACTTACCCACTCGTTTATTTATAGTATGTAGGCGTTTCAATCAAATTTAACGCCATTTTTAGGAAACTGAAAAAAGTGCAGTATAAACAATTTACAGTAATCAGAGTAGAAATATATTAAATATTTAATTAAATATAAGCATTTGCAGGAAATAATAATTAAATGCGCATGCGCAAACGACTCTCCACCAATAACTTAGTAGTCAAGAATATAGGGCAACTCATACAAAAATACAAGTCGAATATCGTGAAAATTCAAAGATATCGGCGATATATGCGAACTGAATTTCAGTTGTCTTTTAAAAGTAAGTGAATGCTGAGGGATTTCCCCCAAGCCCCAAAATGCCATTTTTACCCGACTGAAAAGAAGGGTTATGTGTTTCCCGCGTATCTATGTGTGTGTATTTCTTTATACTCTCGAAACATCCCAACGGCTGGATGGATTTTAATTAATGAGGTCTCTATCAATTCGTCTTAAAGGCCCGATGGTTATAGGCTAGGTTTTGTTTTTATAAATTCAAAATGGCGGCCGTAAAATACTAAATGGCGGTAGAGACAAAAAAAAAAAAAAATTACGCACCCTATTGAGTGGCATATCATGGGATAGGTCTTTCAAAATGAAGACGATGTTTCATTGACTATTTTACAGTCAGAAGCTCCGTTAAAATATTATACAAACTGGAAGTTGTGTAGGTAGGATCTCTAGCTTTATTGCAACTCTAACCATCATAGGCATCTATAGACCTCATCAAAACAGTGTTTATAGATAGGAACTAACAATTAAACACAGCTTAAAAGTCATCAATACAAGTAAATAAAAAAATAGGTAAGTAATATAAACAAGTAATATATATAAAAAAAAAAACATTTGAGTCAATTCCTACTTAGGTCAATAAGATAATTTTTTTTCTGTCATTCTTCTTTCCTCTTGAGTGGCTCTTAAAATGCCTTGATCAAGAAGAGGGCTCTCTCGGTCTTAAAATACCTCGATCAAGAAGAGGGCTCTCTCGATTATTGAAAATTAATTAATTAAATTTAATTAATGAAGTAATATTTGAAAAAAAAACTGGAATAACAACAAGTGTCATCCACTACAAGTTTAAAAAAATTTATTTGAGCTTGATTGGATGAATAATAAGTATTTTATTAACGATCGAAAATTTGAACAAGATATATATAGCGAGAGTGTGAGCTAATAGTAGGAATTGAAAAAAAAAGTAGTTTCACATTGATGAGAAATTGATGAGTTCGCTTCTTACGCAGTCGGGTTTTTTGATTTTTTAAATTTAATTGTTTATTTACTATCCGACTTCTAACAAAGAAGCATGCCTTCAACGCATGTCCATGCGTAGATTTTGAAATGAATGCTTCGGTTTTGGTCATTCGTTTCATTCGAACGGGATCTTTCTGATTGTTCTTCCAGGGAGAACTAACGCATCAATAAAAATGCTAATAATAATAATAATAAATAAACATTACAATAGATATTCAGGAAAATTATTAATAAATAGCAATGAAGTAAAAAAATCGTTTTTATTTTCAGTTCATCAAAATGTTTCGTTCTTGATTTTTTTTTCTCTGCTTTAACCTTTTATTTTTTTTTAAATACCATCTTTGCTGATATTAATTTTTATTGCACTATTTAAAATGCAATTATAAAGAAATACTCATTTAAATATGTTACCTGCATATTATTTCTAGGATAAAGGTATTTCTTAGTTCTACTTTATCGCAACTTTGCATCTATAATTTTAATTATTCACTAATGTATTTTATTATGAATAAACTGTTATCTTTTCTTAAAGAGCACGAGGTTTCATCTTATCAGAATTATTAGTTATGACTTACTAGTTATAAGTGTTTTGCGTTAATAAGTTTTTCTTATATAAAAGCCCAGTAAAGTTATAATGATGAAAAAAATAATTAATTAACGCATATCTGAGAAGCGTTTTACTAATTAGTGGTGTTACTTTCTAAGAAGCGTAGACGTTTTTAATTTTTTTCTTAGTGTTTTTTAAAAGTTTATTTTCTTCAATAATTAAAAAAGCTAATTTTTTAAAGATAATCCTTAAGCATGACACATGTTTAAAAGCTCATGGCATCATATTGATTTATAAAGAAAATATAAAAAATCGTTGGTTTTGGTAATGTAAAAGCTAAAACAAAATAACAATTAAAAAAAAAATTACAATACTACACACGCACACCCACATACGTTATAAAGCAAATACTTATCCATGAGTAACGCTGATGTCATATTGACGGGGCAACACCTGAACAATAAATTTCGAGTTTATTGCAATATTTTTTTTTTAACTTTAAAGCATCGCACAGTTTTAATTTTTACGTAATAGAATAGGGGAAGAAATGATCTTTCATATGGAATTTGTTTTAAAACTGTATTTCAATTTACTGTTTTTATGGTATTTAAAATAATTTTCAAGCAAGAGTTAAAAAAAACTTATCTCTATCGCGTGCAGCACGATTGAGAAAGTTTACTGTTTTTTATGGTATTTAAAATAATTTTCAAGCAAGAGTTAAAAAAAACCTATCTCTATCGCGTACAGCACGATTGAGAAAGTTTAACTCGTTTCCACTCAAAACAATGTAAATAGTAGTTGGAAAAAAATTTCTGGCTAATATTCAGTAACGAAATTAAGACTTAATTAATAAATAAATAAAATAAGTAAAGTAATAAAATAAAATATAAATTTAACAGACATGTAATCGAACTACGCGCTAACTTCACTGAAATTATCAGAACCAAAAAGACTGTTGTAAGTAGCGATCTTTGGCGTTTCCTTTGGCTATTAACTCCTGGCATGCGACTTATACGAAAGTACCGCTTTCAATAAATTTCAAAAGTTTATTTCAATACATTATTGATATTTTGCACATAAAAACACATTTTGGTGTTGCAAGGGTGCACTCTAAAAAGTATATATTAAATGTAAAAAATCTATTGGTGTTTTCAATAATAATAATAATAATAATAATAATAATAAGCCCTGGTTAGATCCACTAGTATATATACAAAATTAATGAAAAGAAACCACTTCATTACTAGCAGATTTTATTTACAGGTCAAATTGGCTAAGATTATTAAATACATTTTAGATTTTATTTTAACTTCTTCGCTACTGAGTATTCATGCAGTATTATTAATTATTACTGAATTATTTCTTTTCCCATTTGACTTCAGAGCAAGATTTTTATTTTATTTGCATTAGTTCGAATCTTAGACTTTGAAACATATCATCCTGATATCGAAATTGTAATTTTGTTCGAGTACCATTAATGAAATAGGACAAAACGTAGGTCCCCATTTGGGGATCCACGGAGCGAAGAGGTTAAAACTAGATTTCAATTTCTACTGCCCATAGCCGGAAAGGCACTTTTTTGTGCAGTCCTGTGTGTGATCTATATATTTGCATATATTCTTCATAGCATACTAAAAAGTTAGATAAGTTAGAAAAAAACATAAAACAGTTGAGAATTCACCTTTAGCAGTTTCTACCAATAGACGCAAGCGTACTTGAATTCGCTTGTCTAGCATTGTATAGAATTCCCTGTATATATAGATTTTTATACACGCCGCATATTAAGCCAAAAGTTAATTCACCAAAAATACTGAATTAAAACTACTGAAATCATATTTCCAGAAATTACCACCCATAGACTGCAATGTATACAATTCTCTGTGTAGTCCTGTACATGAATTTATTTATATTCTACACTCATTTCTTAGTGTACTAAATATAGTTCAGCTTGAAAACGCATAACATAATTAAAAATCACCTTTAAACGAATCACGCTCATGCTCAGTAATTCTTAGGTTTCTTTTGTGTAGCCCTGTATATAATCTATAGAAATCATACACAGCACGTAATATGCAAGGATTTAGTTAAATTTAAAAACGCCTACCATAAATGAAAACGCACTTCTATCAATCATCCCTAATAGACAATACTTCAAATACAGTACTGTATTCGAAATCTTTTAGGTGTCTCTATGTAAATGAACAATAAATACTATGCACATCATATTCTCTACTAAGCATCTTGTAAGCCTCAGTAATGTATATCAATTTCATTATGTTTGAAATAGTGTAATATTATTAAAATACACTACAAACAGTTTTTTCCCTTAGATCATTACGTAACTGAATTGTTTTGCGTATCCTTGTTCATGAATGATTAGTGTTTTGCACTCCATATTATACAGCAAGCATGCTTTAGTGCAACTTCAGAAATTCATATTAATTTCATTATGTTTGCAATTGTGTAACATCATTAAAATACACAGCAAACAATTTTTCCCTATAGACCCTAATGTAACAGAATTCTTTTGAGCGTCTCTGTAAAGGAACTATGAGTGCTGCGCACAGTTCATTTTCTGTAGGGAACATGCCATAATAAAAATTAATAACATATATCAATTACATAGGAATCTGAGTATATTAACGAGTGTTAGAGCACGGACGGATGACGGATAAGCTAACCGAAGTCATAAACATCTATATTAGAAAATGTTAATTAAAAAGTATTTATTTATCTAAACCACTCTGTCTATATAAAATTTGCGAAATACCTAAATAAAACCTTTTAATAATGCAGTTTTTTTTAAATTTTTGTTTCATTATAACATTAAAAATATGCAAAAAAGTGACAAAAAAAAAATGATATCAGTAATTATAATGATGCGATGGCTATCACATCAAACTTTTTCATTTTGTTCTACATTTTTTAAAAATTTCTTTCCGCATTATTTAAGCTTTTAAGAAAATTGTTATTAGAGGGAAAAGGCGTAATTATATTATGTTTGAGTAAGGCCATTTAATCTCAATTAAAAAAGAAGTTTTAATTGAGAAATATCTTACTGACACAACGCTAAAATAATGCATGAACTTTTAAAACGATAATTTATTTCGGTACGAAACCATGAAAAGCCTAGAAAGGTTATGGACAGGAAGTATTTCAGACATTTAAATATTGATAAAATTTTCGATTGGAAATTTTGAAAATAATGATGGTAGATTACGCAACGCAATATACCTAGATAGATAATGGAATTTTTAACAAGTACATATGTTAAATAATATATATAAAGCATAAATGTTGGAACTACAATTTGGGCATATTTTAGATTGTATACTTTTCTGAAGAAGATTTAACAGTTTATTTTAGACGAGTTTTCTGCAGTATTAAAATTAGTTAAATTAGTAGATCAACTCTAAACTTGTACATAATCTTAACCCTTGAATGCATGATTTTTTATTTCGTTAAATATATATATGTTACCAGTGGCGGCTCGTGCCAATCTTCAATGGTGGGGCCCGGTCCTTATAACATATTGTAAATTTTTATGTATTAATGTTTCTTGTTTAAACATGAAAACAAATTATTTAAGATTAAAATGAAAAAATAATCTTACTTCTGGAGATAAAATATTAATTATTTTTTCAAGTAATCAACGTTAATTTCAAATTTATCAAATTAATTATAATTTTTAACATACTATTAATTGCCGTTATTAGCATTGAACATACTCTAATCAATCGTTATTTAATTGAAAAACAAATATACAAATCATGCATAATAATAATAATAATAATAATAATAATCTCACAACGTTACCGAAAAAAATATAAACTTTTTACTTGCAGACATTGAAACTATTCAGAAATTAAAATTTAGTACATTATTTAAATAAAAATTTGGTATGTTTTTAGCTGCGCAAATCTTTCACTCACATTAAATTTAATTACCATTATTTACATCAAACATTATTAAACTAAAAAACAAATTCACAAATCAAAGAAAAAATAATTATCTCATAATTTAATAGAAAAAAATACATACTTTTCTTGCAGAGATTTAATCCCTTCACAAATTAAAATTTAATGCATCATTTAAATAGAAATTCTGCACGTCGATTTTTTCGACGAGCAAATCTTTCAATTACTTTTACATTAAATTCTGATATTGTACTAATAAAATCTTTGTGGACTGAAAGAACAGCAAGGGCATTTAATCGTTCCTGTCCCATGGAGTTTCTCAAAAATGTTTTAATTCTTTTAAGTGTGCTGAAGCACCTTTCTGCTTCTGCTGTCGATACTGGTGTCACCAGGACAATTTCAAGTGCCTTTGAAAGCTCAGAAAATTCTTCGGAAAGATTATTGGTTTTCATAAATGTTAACAGGCTCGAAACTGTTTGAATGTTTTCAAAAGTGGAATTATGATATATTACACGAAGTTCATTTATTAATTTTTCTTTATCAATCATATTGTAGTTTTCTGCGATAATAGAAATGTTTTTTTCAGGGAAATTATCCTTAAATAAACTGAATTTTTTTGGATCCAGTACTGCAAACGCATTAAGAGTCTCTTGTTCTTCAAACCTGTTTTTCATTTCGGATATTATAATGTCGCACGCTTCTTTGGCATTTATTTTTATTGTGTTATAGCCACTGAATTTTATGCGTTTCCTTTTGCAAGTATTTTCATAATTTTCAGCAGTTTGATGAACATCGATTTTCCCTCTGATTTCATTAACGGCATCTGTAAAACTGTTGAAAGCTTGCAATGCATTTAATGAAGTGGTATTTGTCATCTGAACAACATTATATAAAATATTTACATGTTGAAATATCGAATTGAAAAAAGAAAGGAGAAAGAGAAAATCATCATCTTCTAAAATTCTGTGTAAACCATGCGATTCACTGATTGTTCTGTCATCCCACTGACCTTCGTTCTGAATTCTATCAAAACACTCTGATAGTTCGGACTTATTTTCTTCTATGAAACTGATGATACGTGAATGAAAGTTCCAACTGGTTTCTGACGGTACGGGAATTCTTTTAGCACATATTTCACGAAATAAATCACTACGCTTAGGTGATGCCGAAAAAAAGGTAGAAAATGAATTTACATTTGCAAAAAATAATCTGATAGATTTAATATTAGTGCAAGCTTTCTTCAGCACTAAATTCATTTGGTGGGCATAGCAATGGATGTACTTTGCATGAGGAAAATTGTCTCTCATTCGCTCTTGAACCCCAGTATGGCATCCGCTCATAACAGGTGCACCGTCATATGCTTGCGCAACGAGCTTATCTTTTAAATTAAATTGTTCTAAATTTTCAGTTAAGATTTTAGTAAGTCCCTCTGCTGTTCTGTCATGGACATCAATGAATTTAACAAACCTTTACAGGGGTTTGTTGTTTTTTATATATCGTAAAATGATAACAAATTGCGATGTGCAGCTTACATCAGTAGTTTCGTCAGCTTGTAATGCTACAAAATTAGAAGCAGAAATCTCATTTTTAACTTCATGCATATACGTTTCATATATACAGTCCAACAGCTCATTCTGTATAGTTTTTGAAGTATTTTTAGATACTGTAGCATTGTTTAAATGGTCTTCCAATATAGTGTCCAGTTTTGAGGTGTATGTGACCAAATCTAAAAATATACCTCGGTATAAAGAATCTTTACGTTCATCATGACCCTTAAAGCTATTTCATGAAATCCACAGAATTTCAAACAATTGATCACACGATTTAGCACATACCTGTTCTTCTCAACCATTTCATTATGTTTTTGTAATGAAATCCTGTAACCTTCATCCAACTGCGCTACAATATTGACAGTTCCGAAGGTTTTATAGTTGATAGCATTATTTAAATGAGTAGTACTCATTTCATGTTTTTTTACTCTTTCAGAAAGATGCTTCAAATCGGTACAGCCAGCCATACTCCATAATTTTTCCCCTCCAAACAATAAACAATAAAAACAGAACAATGCTTTTTTTTCTTCACTCGCTGAAATCCACGGAAATTTGTCAAACCACTGTGTAGAGAAATAGCGCAGTTTTTTCCCATCTTTTTGTTGCATTTCAAAATTCTTCGGTTGATAAGGTCCCAGGCGTTTAATTTCAAGCTTTTCTTCCAAATTCATTGTTGAAAAGGGCTTTCGTAATAAATCGTCTACAGAATTCATTTCTTTTTTTTTTCTTTCAAGAACTTAACAATAACATGCGTCTCCGTTTAAAGAGAGTACTCAAAGATCGAGTAATTTGACGAATAACCAGCAATAGTAATACAAATGTCGCCAAATATTTTTGAGAATCCCCGTATTCTAACAAAAACTCATTCACCTTTCCTTACTTTGCATCAAGGGCAAACGCGCCGAGTGCCCCAAATTGCAAAAAAAATACGGAAGATTTAGCTCTAAAAGAGCAATACATCGCCAAAATTGAATGATACGTGAGGGAGGGAAATACTCGAATTAACGCGCCATATGGGCACAAATGTCTCGTGCCCAGATAAAGTAACCTTGGTGTCGGGAGGAAGTAGTGGTCAGTAAAGTGATTTATTGCCTCTCAGAAAAGCATAGATGCTGAGAGTCGATAACGGATGAGTGGGAGCGATGTAATAAGCAGTTTGTTTGCAATATATTTTCACTAAACAGTTCTTTTTTTAATATTTAAATTAAAAATATGAATATATATATATTTTTTATGAAGAGAAAATACTGGTGGGGCCGTGCCCCAGTGGCCCCAATGGACCGGCCGCCGCTGTATGTTACCGTGAAAGACCGAAATTGGACAATATCGACTTTCACCGGTGAATGTCAACACATACCAAATATGTCGGTGAAAGACCGAGTATTGTATTATACAGTATGATTCATAATGAATTGGCCAAAAAGAATAGCGCACTGTGACTGCCGTAATGGATTTATTCAGCCGAAACAAATTTATTCTAAAACTACAATTATACAAGTTTTATTTGGCAACAGGGAAAAATCATCGAATGACGAACTCGCCGCTAGAGGCGCTGTTAAACAAAATGTCGTCCATGCAGGAGAAAGCGTACTACGTTTTTGAATGTGCCAAAACCTCCTCGGTAACTGACTAGCGTCTTTGTAGCTCCGCTCCCTATGGTGATTTTTCTCCTACCTCTTGGCTAAGGAATTGACGCTAGTTATTTTTGAGGTTGCTGTATTTCAGACGAAGCACAAGCGCTCGCTCTCGCTGTCGTTGAAAAGTCTGTTTAGGTTAGATGTTTTTTTGAGCGAAGATGGCGGATAATACAGCGTAGGATTCCCTAAAGGTGGAATTCCACCTTTTTAAAAATAATTTTGGTCATTTTCTGGATTGATGCAAAAATGCAAAGAAAATATTGGAAGCATATAAGGTGCGGGAGGGGGGGGGGGGACTTGCAAATTTAATAATCAGACATTTTGTAAACTAAAATCCTTGAAGGTTTTTTTTTTTTTTTTTTCTTTTCTGAATTGCTGTGCAAAAGATCTATCAAATCAAAGGGAAGCTTATATTATAATCATATGAAAGTCGTGTAAATAAATTTGATTAAAGTATCTCTCCAGAGTGGAAGTTTTTTTAGACTTTAAGGGTGTATTCCAATCCAAATTTCTTATTTTCTGATATATTTTTAAATTCGTTTTTGCTCTCAAATGCATTAAACTAGGAAATTCTCTTATTTCGAAACTGCATAATGTGCCGTGCTTCTCAATTTTTTGACAAATGCAGAAAATATTGCAATAAATGCTGTCAAAGTTGGCGTTTTGAACCGAATTTTCCGGAGCGGGAGATCTGGGAATGAAAAAAAGGGTCATGCTGAGAAAATAATTGCTTAAAACTCAAATTCTGATGAATTGGGCGAAAAATGAAATCGCACAGCCTCTTATACATCTCTTCAAAAATCCCCTCAGCAAGTTTCATGTTTTTACTTTTAAAAATGAGTGTGAAAATGTCTCAGAAAATTTCGAGCTGTTGAGGGTGGAAAAATATTTTTTCGAATACACCCTTAAAAGAAAAAGGAAGTTTCATAATGTTCTTTTTGGAATAGAATATTTTCTTCTATTTATGCAACACTTTTGATTTAAAAGTTTAAATTTCTTTTTAATGCTTTCGAAGCTATGAAAAGAAAATAACAATCATACGTACAATTATATTTCATTTTATCCTATAAATAACTGTTAAAATGTGTCTAAATTTTAAAAGTTTGGCGCCATAATGTGGGCCGAAAAGATTTTCCTATTTCCCACTTTCATGCCTGCATTTTAGGCTGTTGGATATCACCCCCCCCCCGCCCCCCCCAAAAAAAAGAAAAAAAAATGAAATTTTATTCTTTAGATTGACATTGATACCTAATTTTACAGGCAGGTACATTTTGAATAGTAATCCTGTTTCTTCTAAAGCCCCCCCCCCCCTCCTTAATAAAATAAAAAAAAAACTTTCTGGTGATGTGACTTCGAATACTCAAAGGTATTTTAAATTTTGTATGCAGGTAAATCCTTAATAGTATACATGCTAAAAAAATTTTAAGGGTCATAAACAAAAGTGTTACTTTTTTGTCAGGGAGGGGGGGGGGGGGACATTCTATGGACCCTACTTATTAAAATTTCAATTGGAGTATTTGCGCATCACTATTAAGGTTATATGTTCATTCAAAATTTCTAGTGTCTATGACTGTTTTAATTCTGAAACAAAGGTATATATATTTTTTTAAAATTTTCAAATTTAAGTATGATTCTATTCAGAATGCGCCTGCCTACAAAATGCAAGTATTTATGACAAATTAGATGCAGGGGTGTAGTGGAGGGTATACGGGGGTATACGCCGTATACCTTCTGGATTTTTTTAAGGAACACCGTATACCCTCTGTTTCTCAAGAAAACTATAGAAAATACACTCTAGGGTATACGCTCTGTCTTGAGCGTATACCCTCTGCTTTGAGCGTATACCCTCTGTGTTTTTTACGACTACACCACTGTAGAAGACACATTATCAAAAATGTTATTTTTTCGTGAGGGGAGGGGGGGGTGGAGGGGAAAGCCTTTGGAATCCACAAATTGAAATTTCCGAAATCGGAATATATAATAATCATCATCACTATTCAGGTTCTATCTGTGTTCAAAATTTCTAGTAATTTGTTTTCGATATAACATTTATACTTCGCGAAACTAGCAACACTTCGCCAAACTAGCAATACTTCGCCAAATCTAGCTTCGACTGGACTTAGTTGATCCAGTCACTACGATCTCCATAGGGAGCGGAGCTACACCGAGACGCTAGTCGGTAACTGTTGTGCAAAGACATTTTCGAACGAAATTTCGTAAACAACCACAGCATCGGCATACATAAGCAGGTGGGTGAAGCAGTTCCAGGATACCGGCTGCTTATCCAAGAACAAAACCCCAGGACGAAAATAAACAAAACCCGAAGTTGTTGAAAGAATTTGTGAACGCCCTGTGATTTTTTTCTCTGTGGTTTCGTTAAAGACAAGGTGTTTGTGCCTCCACTTCCTCAGGACTTAGAGGAACTGAAGCAGCGGATAACTGCAGTGTTGAACTCCATCACAGGGGATATGCTATCACGAGTGTGGCAGGAGCTTGATTACCGTGTAGACATTTGTCGTGTCACCGGAGGGGCACATATTGAACACCTGTAGAAACTTGAATAAATGTAGTTTTCAGGTAAATTTGAATTGTCTAAATATATTAATTACTATGTTCACAATCGTGTTTTCTCTTTGTCCCATTCATTATGATTCACCCTATATTCTTGTACAGTCGTGGAAAAAAAAAAGTAAACACCTCCTACTAACTCCTCAACAAATTATCGTAGACGAAAGTTACTGGTACCGAACAATTGGAAATAAAGTCTACTTTTAAATTACGTATATAAAATTTGCTTAGTGGGCCATCTACATATTAAAACGAATCCAAATTTCATATTTTTCAATGGCAATACCCAATTTTAACGCGATATTTCAAATCTTTGGTTCAAACTATGCCTAGACACCAAATTTCAAGTCATTTGAATGATAAGTTTTTGAATTATAAACATTCAAAATTTAGTTCTTCTAATGTTAAATTGCATTTTCATATTTTTATTTATAACTTCCGAAATTATGATCCCAATGTTCTAATTTTTTGTATAGCAATAATACTAATATACCCAAACATAAATACGTTGAATTTGCAATTTTTATAATTTTATGATACAAATTATGAATTATGAAATTAATATTAAATAAAATTACGAATTGAAACCTACATTTTTTTATGGATTCAGATTTTTTAAGCCCTGTTTTATGGAAATCCAAAATTTCACATTTTTATTTCAAGTAGTTTTCAGATTATGTTTAAAAAACGGCAAAATGATGGCTTAAGGGGCCGTCTATGATAGAAGTGACTAAATATTTTGAAATTTCTTATGCTATCCTGTAATCTAACAGGTTTCATAAGGTGCCTTGATCAAGAAGGGGGCGCTCTCGGTTAACAATCGAGTACCGAACTTCAATTTGGATACAGCCCATAAAATACGCTCATTTTAAAATAATTAATTTCTCGGAAACTTATGGTACGGATTTCATAAAAATTTGTTTTTAGACTAATTGAAGTGTTTAGATTTCATTTATACTGTCAGAATTGTGTACTTCTATTGAAAAAAACAAAGTTATGGTTCGTTTTAATATGTAGATGGCCCCCTAAACAAATTTTATATGCATCATTTAAAAGTAGGCTTTATTTTGAATCGTTCGGTACTAGTAACTTCCTTCTACGATAATTCTTTGAGGAGATAGTAGGAGATAGTAGTTTTTACTTTTTTCCCCCACGACTGTACATTTGAACCATCACCGGTGAATGTCGACCAGCACAGATATGCTCTGGTGGAAGTCGTAAAGAGAAGCGGTGTGCAACAGACAGGCTACAGTCTGTCCCCAAATTCTTTGTTCTACTGCGAGGCAGTCAGTTTTATGCAACGTTTTTTTTAAATTTATTTTTTATTCAATATCTTAATTTATATTGAATGGATACTGCTGTGTGCAGTGAGCCGTCATCTCTTTTTTAAAAAAAAAAAAATAAACACATTAATTGAGAGTAAATGAGAAAGCAATGCAATTGTTTTTATTTTTTTCAAGAACAATACTCTAAAATACACTTTCTGAAGTGATTTCTGCTAAAACTAAGTGCTGCACACCTTTGGATTACAGACGATTAAAATGTTCTTATGTTTTAAAAATCGCGCCTGAAGGAGAAATAAATGCAAATTTTCGACATATTCAACATTCACCGTTAGAGCATGGTGAATGTCGACATTTGACGGTGTATGTCAGAAATAATGATATTTAGCAAATATTTCGGACATACATCAAGCGACTATGTGAATGTTGACATTCACCGGTGAAAGTCGACATTATTTCGGTCTTTCACGGTAACATACAGGGTATCCATAATTAAACGACCCTACTTTAAAGTTGTCTACGGACAAAATTATTGTTCATAAA
This sequence comes from Maratus speciosus, assembly GCA_963932465.1. Classification (NCBI taxonomy): domain Eukaryota; kingdom Metazoa; phylum Arthropoda; class Arachnida; order Araneae; family Salticidae; genus Maratus; species Maratus speciosus. The sequence goes on along the minus strand of OZ010791.1, from coordinate 226,417,983 downwards.
GTTGTGAAATTTGGTGAAAGACACAATAAAGGGATGGGAATTTGTTTAAGACAAAAAATATAAATGAAAATAGTTCAAAATTTCGCCCCCAGTGGGTGATTTTTAATAAATTATACATTTAGAATTACGATAGTTTAGAAATTTTATTTATTAACTTAACCTTATTCTAAAGACAGCATTTTACGACATATTCCTAACATTTCCCAGAACACACTGCGGCCAACTGTGGAACATGCTATCTTACGATTCCCGATGGTATCTGAAAATGATGAAAGTAATGCGGAACATGTTTGGTTATAACAAAATTTGTTAAACTATCGTAAGTGTATGCTAAATGTGTAATTCGTTAAAAAACGACTTCCTATTTTTTTTTTTTCGCTCAAACATACTCAAACATACCTCTCATACTTTTATTATGGCCTCCAAAAAATTTCACAGCGTTCTGAAAAATAGTTTCGTCTGTAAACAGCTTTAAAATAGGGTAGATTAATCATGAACATCCTGTAAATAAAATTTCTAAACTATCGTAATGCTAAATGTGTAATTTATTAAAATCGCCCTCTGGTGGCGAAATTTTGAACTATTTTTATTTTTATATTTTTTTAACTTAAACTAATTTCCATCCGTTTATTATGTTTTTCACAAAATTTCACAACTTTATGAACAATAATTTTGTCTGTAGACAACTTTAAAGTAGGGTCGTTTAATTATGGGCACCCTATACATATATATATATACAGTCAAACCTCGTTATCCCGACACTCTAATGACCAAAAAAAAGTGTCGTCATAAGAGGAGTGTCGCGATAACCGGTGTTGGAGAAAAATATGTTTATAAAAAGCTGCATTTTTAATTAATTTAATACAATTTTAAATTCATAACTGTTCTTGCGGTTTTAAGCAATAAAACATTATTATTAAACAAAATAAACACAAAAACAAAATTGAAAAGAATAAAAATCAGATTTTTGTTGACTTGTTTTCGTATTGTTTAATGAAATATTGAATTAAGATTTACTTATCCTAGATGTGCTTCCTACAATTATTTTTTAATATTATCCAATGAATTGTAATCAATATTATGCAATGAATTGTAATCAATGTTCACTGTTTCAGAAATGGATGTTAGATAATTTCTGATCGTTTCAATGCAATGCAGTGCTTCGTTTTAGTCGGATGAAAAATGCCGCCTGACCAAAACAAAAAGACCGCAAGTAGACTGATACGTCTATCTGGGTAATTCATAGAGTGTAGGTTTATTTATTCAGATAAAGGATTGAAGTAAAATTTCTCATTTATCTCAATAGGTATTTTAGACACTTTTGTAAAAAGTTTGGATAATCTATTTCTTATCGCTTAATTTCCGTTCTTATAAGATGGATGATGAAAAATGGACAATTTTCCTAAGCCGTCGGGATATCCGGAGTTGAAAATTATTCAACGACGTAAAATCCGGAGTTTATTAACATTAAAATCATACACAGAAAATCGGTATTTTGAAAAACTGATGTGATAAGCGGAGTGACGTGAAAACCAGGTGTCGGGATAACGGGGTCCGACTATATATATATATATATATATATATATATATATATATATATATATATTTGAGTCTTTTTTTGTTAATTATCTACTAGAAAAATAGTGAAAAAATTTATTTATTGTTCTGTTGAACATAATGTTATAATATCACTCCTTATTTAAATAACAAAAATTGCTCAAAAAATGATAATTTTAAATTATATACTTTAAAGTGTTTACACTGCACAGTAACAACTATTCAACGATATAATAATTTTTATAATGATTTTAATAATTTTCAGAATTAATATTTACTACCTTCTAAAGATAGATAAAAAACGCCAGTCGAACACATTGCAAGCAATATCAACAAAAGGTGTTATAACCTCCCCGTGATAACAAATCAGAACCAAAAACAGACTCCACGATCTTAAATGCATGTTATCACGTGTAAGTAACATATAATAGTTCGCCAAAAGACCAATAGAAAGTGCCCAATGGCAAAAAAAGATCATGTAACTCCTCAGTTACACTATGCATTTAAGGGTTAATAATTTAAAGTGCAATTTTTTTAAATGATAAGCTGTTAAGTTTAATTTATATAACCAGGAGCTAAAAAAGTATTTCGGAAAATTACAGTTACTTGCTACAGGATGCTCGTAAACTGCTTTTTACAAAATAAGACGAGTTACAGTACTCATCAAGATGAAAAATTTATGTTTAGGAAACCATTATCGCAAACCAGTTATTCAGTCAAAAATACAGGGTGTCTCAGTACAAGCTGAACTCGGATTTTCCTTCATTACTTTAACAATATGAAGGTATTTTAACGAATTTTTCTGCAGCCCAACCTTCCTTTGTCTGAAAGGTTATGACACAATGCGAAGTGCCGGGAGTGTCACGTAATTTGAAGAACAACACAATATGTACTCTTAGGTATTACGATTAATTATATGTATAATAGCGCTAAGTGTATAACACTTCCGGAGTGAACTCATCCGGATCCCGATAACTTTTTGTTAAAATCAGCCATTTTATTTTAATATTCAGAAATTTAATTTTTTCAATAAAGCTGCATAAGATTAACCTTTTTAGAAAGACTGTGAAAAACAAAAACAGCTAGAGTGATGAGCTACATCGCAATATATATGTTTTTCCATATATCTTGTGTTGAAAATCGTATCGCTCAATAGTCAGCGATGGTAAACATTATGCGATTCATTCCTTTGAGATTCATTAAAATATAGACCATGGGTGCAATAATTTTGCTCAATGACAATATAAAACATACAAGACTAAAAACATTTTACAGTTTTTTGCAATCATTTCACAATTACAAAACCAATGTTTAATTATGAATGTTTCCGGTTAAAATATAGACCATAGAGCTCATTGGCAATATAGCTATCTGAACGAATTCCATGCATTAAAATTTTCTTAATAAATGCCAACTTAAGGCAAGCGAAGGGGCGTATTAAATGCAGTATTGTTAGAATTTTTATATTCGGGCTGTTTTAATTTTTTGTTCACAGCCGTGAATGACTTGAGAATGACTCCATTATCATTCCTAAAAAATATATTCCTTCAAATAGCATCACGAGTGAATTTTACTGTTTAGATTTGATCTTTCAGTCTTATAACGTGTGTTCTTATTTACTACTACCTAAGAAATTTATTTGGAATGGAAGTCTAACATTTTTTTATTTATAAGAAATTGAAGATAGATTTTGAAGATAGAAATTGAAATAGATTTTTTTAAATGCAATGAACGAAGACGAAAATCCCATTGCAAGAAGACGGCGACGGAATAATGAGCGGCAAGCAAGATGGCAAAGTCAGAGTCGTGGGATAGAATTCGGCGGCAAATGCCTCAACTCAACAAGAACGACGAGCAAGAGATGCAGAAGCCCATCATTCTCGAGAGCTTCCAAGACGTGTAAATGCTGAAGTCGATGAATCGTGTTTTATCTTCCTAAATACAGTAGACTCTCGATTTTACGAACCTCTTTTTTACGAACTATTCGTTTTTACGAACTGATGTACTGGTCCCGATCAGCGTCCCATTGAACTAATGTTACTCCCATTTACGAACTTTCGATTTTACGAACACATTATATGAGTCCTATCGGGTTCGTAAAATCGAGCGTCTACTGTATTGCTTTTTTTCTGTTGGTCCGACAGAATTTTTTTTATAATGCAATGCTAAATCATTCTTTTAAAAATGCAAACACACCAATCTCATAGGCTATCTCCTAGTTAATACTAATAAGTAAATCAAGATACAATTATTAATGACCAGTTTTACAATGTGAAATTGAAAAAAACATACAGAAATAAAAGTATAAATGAAACTGCTTTTTAGAAACGCTCAAGTGCGAGGTTTGTAGAACGCTAGATTAATGTAATTTTAGCATGTTATTACAGCCCCTGACGGCATATTTTTTTTCTTGAATTTAAAATTTATAGTTATTGTACAGGGCCGCACAAAAGAATGCAGTTACACTACTGTTTAGGGCCGGTATACTTAAAATATATTTTAGTGCTATTATGTTATTTGAAACTCAATGGAATTTGTGTATGTTACTAAGGCTTAATGCTGCATATTCTCCATTGAAACTATGCGACGCAACATTTATAGTTTTCTTACAGGAAAACACAAAAGCATTCAGATGCATTACACTTTATAGTCAATTGCTGTTGGAGGAGCTAGTTTCTATGACGTTTATTTAACTTATGATGCTTCATGTATGTCTGTGTGCATAAGTACGTCTTCAACCAATTTTTTGAAAGCATTCCTACAGACGAATTTCTTTCAATTCTTCTGAAAAAGCTTTCACCTTTCTCAAATTTATGTGTTGATAAAACTTTTCTCATTATTTTTATTACACTGGGAGCACACCTGGTGGTAAATTGCATAACTAAAACTTTAAAGTGCATTTTTTTTCGTGTTTTCTGTTATAGAAACCACGCTACAAATTAAAATTGTAAAAGGTAATTTAAACTCATATTTCTTTGACACCGATACCGCTTCCTATATTAATCAAATAGTATCCTACCTGTATTGATAAGATTTAAATAAAAGTTTTTAATGTTTGACGTTAATGTTTAATGTATGACGACCATACTCAAGATAAAAATAGGTAATACAGACTCTACGCAATTTTAATTTACGTTTATAACGTAAATATCGAGATAAAATTGTACATACTGAAGGAAATTGCATAACGAAAGATTTAAATTTGATTTTTTTTATATTTTCTCATATGGCGGCTTTATTTGAAGTTAATTTTTTTTATATTTTCTCATATGGCAGCTTTACTTGAAATTAAAATTAAGTAATACAAATTCAGCAAAATGTTTTTCTACTGGGTGTCTCACTACTAGCTGAATTGGGATTTTCGTTCATTACTTTACCAGTAATGAAGATATTCTAACGATATTTTCAAAAGACTTATTTTTCTTTCTGTGAAATTCGATGACATAACGAGAAATGCTGTAAATGACCACCATTTACATAATAACAATGAGAATCTAGCCGCTCCACAAAGAAAAATTATTAAAACCTTTATAATTGCAAGAAGATTTGATGTAATGCAGTATCCAAGGAAACTTAAAAAAGAAATAAAACAGGAAAAGACGACCGGGGGTCAAAACATGACCTTATTTAAAGTAAGAGAATCCTACATTAAAAAGAAATGTTCTTTATAGCCATTAATAAAAGTTAATTCCTGTAAAAAAAAAAAAAAAAAAAAAAAAAAAAAAAAAAAAAAAAAAATATATATATATATATATATATATATATATATATATATATATTTAAACTTTTACGATTTAATATCTTAAAAATATTGAACATAGATATTAAATGTTTTTTTTTCTGTATATAGTTGTATATTGATATACATATCTATAAAAGAAGAGATACAGGATACGATATTAATAGTGAAAAAAATCTTTAAAAATGAAACTTTCTCGTACAAAGTATAACATCATAATTCAATAACAAAGAAACATTTTTGATTAAAATTGTAAAACAATACATCTTTCCTCAAAGCTTATCTTCTTCAAAAATATGAGATATTCTCTGAATTTTCTTCAAAAATAAATGATAAACAAGAAAAATTACAAATCGATATTTATATGCAACGGGACGACTGAGGATGGATTTATTTTAACGTATGTTATGAAATATGACAGCGATTGTTAAGAAGTGCACAAAGGTGTCAGTTTCCTTATATTTACTGTAGAAAAAAATGAGTAGAAAATTATTGATATATACGAGGAATCATTAATAAATTTTATTTTATTAAAAATAAAATAAATCAAAAGAGAAATTCAGGTGAACAAATTAAATATTTTTAACAATGCACATTGTATAAATCTGTAAAATGTGAGGTGAAATCCTGTGGTATCTTCACTCTCGACATTTTACCTTTACTTGAAACTTTATTTTATTAAGGGGTCTCAAGACTCTTAAAATTGGAAAAAAGAAAAAAAAAAGAGACCATTATCAACATTCAATATCTTAAAATGTATTTGATTTTAAGACACACTTTTAATTGGGATGAAAGATATAAGTATGTTCTTTCATTTCAAATATTTAAAAAATTGCAAGATGCAGAATTAGCATTTACAGGGGGCTCCAAACTGTCAGACATTTGACGAGCAGAAAATCGGCATAACAGATTACGCGCAAGATTACAAAATAAATTTTGCAACTAGAATGAAAATTTTGGTGCCTAATTATACTTCAGATTATAATAATTATCCTGAACCTAAATAAATTTGTATTTGAAGTATTTTTATATTTCTAATACAAAGTTGCATTTAGCTAATTCAAAATTTAGAAAATTTCCACAGTATAATCACCTAAAAAATATATTTTTGAACAATAAAAAGGAAATTTTAGGTTCAGTTTATACAGACTAATATGAAACATATGTTTTGAAAATTTCATGAAAAAATATTCTGAAATTTTTGAGATATCGTGTGCGTTATGCCCAAAAACGTCATTTTGAGAAAAAATTGACTTCTACGATTCGGAAACGCCGCTTCAGCTATTGAGCGGGTATAATTCTAAAAGCCACAACTTCTGTTCGAATGGGAATTTCAAGGAAACAATTATATCAAAACGTTCAGAAAAGATAGGAGTTTGAAGTCTAAAAAAATTACAATTTCGAAAATTTTAAAGCTTTAAGAGTTCTTAATGCTTAATTTGCAAAATTTCAATTGTACGCTGTTAAAAACTTTATTCAGGGTTGAACCAACTTTTGGTGCTGCGTGAGCTGCAATCATAAGATGATGAAATCTTGTTCCAACATTTGGACCACCGGTTGAACCACAGCTTCAAATGTTGGAACAAGATTTTACCATCTTATGGTTGCAGCTAGTACCTACAGCATCAAAATTTGGTTCAAACAAAAGCAAAATTTTTAACAGTGTAATGTCTAAAGCATTATAAAAGTCTTAATACAGTTGAGATACCTTGCAATGAAATCCGATAGAGCGAACGACCAAATACAGCTACACTTTTTGAAATTTCCAATATAATGTACAGTTCGTAACCCTCCCTCCCTCCCCCCCCCCCAAAAAAAAAAAAAGAAAAAGGAAAAAAAGAAATATACAGTGAACTCCCGTTAATTGGACTTAAATTGTTTCTTCGTACTGGCCGAAGTCAGCATGAAACGACGTAAATATTTAAGTGGTGTAAAATGATTCCTTTCGTTGAATAAATTGAATTCAATGTTTGAAAGAAATTAAATGGGTTTCCAACTTAATACTAAAATAGACATAATTTTCTTTAATTTAGTAATTTAGTTAAAATGCAAATTCGTGAAAATGTGTTATTACAAAAGAATAAATTACTGAGGACAAACAAAATATACAAGCCAATTGTCGTACTTATATAATTTAACTTTAATTAACCCTCCGCCTACCAGACGGGTCCCTAGACCCGACAGGTACATTCAAAATATTTATTGAAACCAGAAATTTCTGAAAAATAAACTAAATATATAAACCAGATAATAATAAGTTAAATAAATAAGTTAAATAGTTTGAAATAAAAAATCTGGTGTAGAATAATTTGTTAAAACTTGAGTAAAATTTCCGGTAGTTCAAGTGTTAAAGTAATCTCCCACTTTTCTTTGCGTTACTTGAACAAATGATCTTTTTACCACACCATTTTGCTGTTTTATAACAAACTCGATAATTTGATATGTTATATTATATCACGTTTTGATTAGCAATATCGGCGAACAGACATATAGACCGGGAGCCGGCAGCACAGACAACCACCTCATCGAGTTGGAGGCTGAAATTCCAGAATTAGCTAAAACTCGATTTCCATATTAAAACGCAATCGGTCTGCCAAGTCATATCTTGGTGAAAAACACCTAAAAACCCGATTTTCGTGGTCGACTCGTAGGTTTACCATTGCGTTTTCCTGCACCCAAAGGTATGAAAACATGGCGGACTGGGAGCAGGAAAACACAATGGTAAACCTACGAGTCAACCGGTAAAATCGGGTTTTTAGGTGTTTTGCACCAAGATATGACTTGGCAGACCGATTGCGTTTTAATATGGAAATCGAGTTTTAGCTAATTCTGGAATTTCAGCCTCCAACTCGATGAGGTGGTTGTCTGTGATGCCGGCTCCCGGTCTATATGTCTGTTCGCCGATATTGCTAATCAAAACGTGATATAATATAACATATCAAATTATCGAGTTTGTTATAAAACAGCAAAATGGTGTGGTAAAAAGATCATTTGTTCAAGTAACGCAAAGAAAAGTGGGAGATTACTTTAACACTTGAACTACCGGAAATTTTACTCAAGTTTTAACAAATTATTCTACACCAGATTTTTTATTTCAAACTATTTAACTTATTTATCTTATAGAAAATCTCTTCTTATTCTACACCAGATTTTTTATTTCAAACTATTTAACTTATTTATCTTATAGAAAATCTCTTCTTAAAAGAAGGCGAAATTTTGCGCGTTTAACCTAGTTTTTTTTTTTCTATAAAAAGATACTGGTAGTTTTCATGGAGAAATAATGGTATCCGTTTGAATCCTGTGTCTGTGCTGCCGGTTCCCGGTCTAATAGCAACTTTTGAACTTCTCACACTTTTGGTGGTAGAAAGTTTTCTTCCTCTTCATTATTGTTACTGATAATTTCTTAAATTCTGAATAATCAAAGTTGCATACAAGTTGCCTTAGAATAAAGAATGAACAAAACCAGTTTTGATTCCGCTAGGTCAGTTTATTAAAACAATGTCCCGTATTGTCCGAGCAGTACGCTTTAACCCTCTCGCTGCGCAACCCGAGCATGCATTTTAGAGGTCTGCACGGGCCGAATTTCCAGGCCCGGGCCCGGCCCAAAAGAAATCTATCTTTGCCCGGCCCGGTGTAAAAATTAAAAGTTCGGCCCGAGCCCAGACCGGCCCTGCCCGTTTACATTTTTATAGTTCTCGGCCCGGCCCGTACAGAAATCAGTGAAAACAGGCCCGGCCTTACTCAATTTCTACAAAAAATTCCGTTTTTCCTGGACATAAAATTAAGATTCTTTTAATGAATAGTACATATATATTTATGGGAACATTTTACTGTATATTTTAGATTACTATGTGTCCGCAAAACAGAAAACACACAATAGTAAATACATTAACGAATACTTACAGTGTTTTAGTCATCGTCTCTACAGACGTTTCAAAATTCGAATAAGGATTCATTAAAAAATTAATATAGTTTAGAATAAAGGGTTAAAAATATGATAACTTTTGAAGCTGTATAATAAAAAGTATATTTGTGAAAATATTTCTCTCATTTTTAAGGTTTTTCTCAAATCTAAAAGAGGTACGTTTCGACACATATAATGGCAGCCTTGCACATCCTGAGAACGATTAGGACCAGTTCCGTACCGGCACGAGCCTGCTAAAAAAATTAAACCCGGGATCAGACAGCATGTAACTGTACGATGCCGATCTCTACGATGGACATGTTACACATCTGTATTGATGTTGTTAAACTCGCATCGGCTCGTGACGCACATTTATACCTCTCGAGAAAATCATATTCATTGAAAATGGCTCGTATTTTATCTGCTTCGCTCGAATTCTTATATCGGGCCCATAGGTCCGATTAATTTTTTTATCGGCCCGGCCCTGCAAGCCCGTTCAATTTTTTTGCCGGCCCGGCCCGTTTATTTTGTCTGTTGGACCGGCCCGTTGAAAAAATTGTCCTAATTCTGCCGGCCCGTTTGAAAATTCGCCTCCGGGCCGGGTACGGGCATCGGGCCAAACTCGGGTCCGTGCAGACATCTAATGCATTTTCCCGTCTAATTAATACTATTTGGTTATTCCCATCAATTATTTTTTAGCGAAAACTTTGTCTGATTTAATCAGGACATTTTCCCCGATTACGATAGTAAAAAATTTCTGGCTTAAAGAACCGGCGATCAAAGATTGAAAATTCTGTAAAAGACGCTCATCGCGAAGAATTACTTACGCATCGAGAGGGTTAAGCGATGTCTTTAACACACCGATTGTTAATAGAAAATGATAGGGGAAACGAAACTGTCCTCATTAACTGAAGATTTGTATTAAGCGAAGACCCATAAATGAGAGTACACTGTATATAATTTTGATTCTGATTAAAGCGAAAATAAAAGTAAAGCGCCTACTGAATTCTTATTTTCTTTATACAAATGTGGTTTATTTTTTTTATGAACACTCCATTTGCGTTCCTTGGATCAAGGCAAACCGAAAACGTATGTAGTTTATGCAATTTTTCTTACATCTTAGAAGGGATCAAAGTTTCAGGATGCTAATGTTAAATCCATGTGACTAACTTATGACTTCATGTATCAAATCATGCATTATATCTTTCCAAAAAATCACCGAAGTCCAAACATGATATGTTTTTTATAAGATGCATTGAATGAACCGAAAGTTATCCTGGGCATATTTTATACTCAAACACATATTTTTAATTATGAAAATTATTTACAAATCATGACCTAACATTAGATTTTACATAAAAATTGATACATTGATTACATTCATATAGACTGAAAAAAAAATTACAAATGTTTCTTAATCTAGAAAAATATAATATAATCATAAACGAAACCTGTACTGGAAAAAAACGGACTAAAATACCGAAATTGTACTGGCAATCGAGACGCCAGTGCTATTTTCGTATTTTAACGGAACTTTCCCCCCGTAAATTACAGAAAAATGTCTGTTTCTGGAATTTATGGGGGATTTTTTTTTTCTTACAGTGTGTAACCAGTTCCAAGTTACCTAAGAATCTGAAAAGCATTCTTTATCTTTAAAAACCTCAGAAAGCAATAGATGTTCGAGACTTAAGGAGGCTGATCGTTCAGCTTTGGAATTCTCCTCCGTCATGTTAAGTCTACGGACTTCTGATGCATTTATATATTTAAAATATCTTCTCGGGAAATTCATATCTTTTTTTGTGTACTCTTCTTAAATGATGCAACCTTTTTTTCTTAGATTTAAAAATATTTCTGAAATCTATGCTAAATTTAATACTTTATGTGTTAAAAGCAGGCGAACTGTGAGTAAAATTTTAATACTTCGTATAAAATTAAGTCTATACTTTAGAAATATTTTGAGAACTAAGAAAAAAAGAGACCTCTTTTAGGAAGTGTACACAAAAAATAGAAGTTAAAAATATTAATTTCCAGAGGAGATATTTTAAATATACGAATGCATCAAATGTCCATAGCTTTTATATTAGTGAGGGGAAATCGGAAGCTGAGTGACCAGCCCCTTCAAGAAACTTTCATAAAAACAGCTTTCTTTTGCTGCCGCTGATTTTCGGAAACATTTCAGAGTATTTTTTGTAGTGTATTAACCATTTTTCTCAACCTATAATGTAGCTTTTTCGAATGCTACGAATTCTCAAGTAAACATTTTAACGTTCAACAAGCATGCTTTACAGACAAACATGATAAATTAACATCAGCATTAATATTAAAATTAATATCTTTTTGTTACTCTTGCATGTATAAAATCAATGAAAATAACTGAAACGTTATTATATACTTTTGTTCGTGGTTATATTATATATTCGTAGATAAAAAATTATTTGTCTTTAGATAAAGATGATGGTATATTTTCATACTTGGTTAAATTATACTTATTTTCCAAGATTAAGAAACCTTGTCTGGACCAGGATTCGAACCAGAGATCTCTTGGCTGAAGCCGCCAATGTTCTACCATCTGAGCTATCCCGGACGAATCTGGTGCAACTTTTTCATCCAGCTAACCTTATTGATTTTAGCATCTGGTCTGAAATCTGGTTTAGCTCAACAGAATAAATCGCAGGTAATAGAACTCCAGAAATTGCTGGAAACGTAATTACATTAGATTAATTTTAACACAATTATTCTATTATTAGAATAATTGTGTTAAAATTAATCTAGTGTAAGAAACCTTTGTCTTTTTTTTACAGTATACACTATGCCATTTTGTGTTACAAGCGATTCTGAAGATAATATGAAATGTGATCAAATAATTATAGCAATCACGAATAAGGAAGGTCACAATTAGATTTGGTTTTCCATTTAAAATGTTCTAATATGCTTTAGATGAGAAACATGTTTTAGTAATCTTTGAATATGGTTTTATGACCGTTTAGTAGTAACTATTACCTAAACTGTAAGTTTAATTAATGTACTGTCCTTATTTCAAGCGCTGAATTTACTAATTCAATGTTTAAACACGGAAACAACGTCAAATTTAAGTGAAATTTAAAAGGCTATGATATAGAGTTAAATGAGCTTTAAATCAAAATGTCTATGTTAAATTTTGCAAATAGAAACCACATTGTTTAGATCTTTTATGATATAATTTGATGATAGTTGAATTGTTGCAAATTAAAGCATAAATTCATTTAAAAATGAATTATAAATTTCAAAACATATTTTAAATTATAGAAATAAGATTCATCATGTATAATAATATGATTTAGTTAAAACAACGAACTTTAAAATAACAATGAAATTTAAATATATTTTATGTTCATAAAACTCAATTGATGCATTGAAGGTACATTTAATAGACTTAAGGTCATCGTGCCTAAATAAGATGCGATCGCTTATAGTTTTGTCACATTTAGGGTATATTTAGCATTTAATTAAATAAATAGGTATTTTATTAAGCAGAAAAACGTTTAATACTGTGCTTTTAATTCAAAACTGACTTGTTTTGTAGCAGTTGAAACATTATATCTAATCTAAGCAAACAATATATAATTGTCACATTTAGGTAATTTTTGTCACATTTACTGCAGTTATAACTTTGCTGAAACGTTCAAAATACCTAAATGTGACAACTCATTTTATGCATGTCAGTTCATCTTAATATATAAATTTAATTGCTATCTTTTTTGAAACACTTAATAAAGAGTTGAAATACATAAAATTGACAGTTGAAACGCTTATTATTGAACTACTTAATAGAATAGTAATCCAATTCAATGGTAACTTAAATAATAAAATAAAATAAGTTTGAGATACATAGGATTGAATATATTTTAATTATACAATGAATATTTCAACATTCATACTTTAAACAATTTTAACTTTGACCATATAGAAAAGAAGAAGTAACCAATGAATGAGAAATACAACATAAAATTTGTCAACGCAATGTTAATTTCTGAATATTTTAAGCAAATATTTTACTTTTCAGTTTGTCTTAAACTCATATTTTCTTTTCATCTTTCGTCTTCCCTATAGGCCTCAATATTTTCTTTTTGGTTTCTGAAAGTCTTGCTTCGAGATAATTTTGAGGTTTAGGCTTCTTCATATCTTTTGTTTCAGTTCAGCTGTACCTTTTCCAGATTGTACACTGCTCAAACCAATTAAAAGATATTGTAAATCTTATACAGAATAACGGTATAAGCGAAACATATTTTGCAGAAAATGGAAGAAGAGAGTCACAGATGCAAATTTTTCTCATTTTCAAAACTTCGGAATATGCAAATTTTGAGTTTGACGTCCAAAACGACGCTTTAGCGGCAACGAATGAAATTCAGCTTACAACTTACGGAAAGACAAAGCGGAAAACAATGATCGACATTCAGTAAGTTCCTCGTTTCGATGTGTGCGATGTCTGAACGACGAATCAGAAACTTGGAGAGTAGTTGGTTGGTTAGAGAGGGTTGGGGGGGGGGGGCAAGCACAAGCCGAAGTAGCAGAAACCACTCGAGTTTCACAAAGTGTGATTTCCAGGAACTGGAACCGTTTTTTTTGGAGACTGGAAATGCAGGCCGAAGTGCAGAGCAAGACCGTAGACGTGCAACTAGGGATGGGCGATAACGAGATTTTTTTTCTCGATTGTCTCGATTGTATGGACATCTCGATATTTTTCGATTGTGTAAATTTTTTCTCGATGACTCCAGTTTGCCAATTGCTTTTATACATCATATATTATATATTATATACGTCATACATTTATCAAGAATCGTCTGCGAATAAACTGGAATGAGTCGGTGTTAATAAAGACAAGGTGACTTCACCCACTAGTGGGACCCTCCTTTAATCGGGCCCCTAAGTTATACGTAATCTTGTAATATGAAATCACGAACAGGTTACCCGCTATATACGACACCGTATAGCAGGCGTGGTGTGCACGCACTACAAAATCTTGTAAAAAAAATATTATCTCGAAACGAACGAATCTCGGACCAGATCTCTTGGGGGAGGGGTCAAAGTGAGCGGAGGGGCAAAGTAGCTGCATGATATGAATAAGTCGTCACAAGTCTTCAGGCCTTTCGAACCATATGTCACACGAGGGGTCTGGATCTGAATTTATAAAAATGCCCTTCCCGTGGGGGCAAAGTGGGGGGAGGGGTGCGGGAGGTGGATAACAGGAGTAAGTGGTCATAGGCCTTTCCAACAATATATCACATGAGGGGTCTCGGCTAAATTTAGAAAAGTGTCCACCGTGGGGGAAAAGTGGGGGGGGGGCGGTCACCGGAGGTGCATAACATCAATAAGTAGTCACAGACCTTTCCAACGATATCTCACATGTGGGGTCTTGGCTAAATTTATAAAAGTGTCTCCCGGGGGAGGGGGGAAGTGGGGGGACGGACACTGGAGGAGCATAACATCAATAAGTAGTCACAGACCTTTCCAACGATATCTCACATGTGGGGTCTTGGCTAAATTTGGAAAAGTGTCTCCGGGGGGGGGCAAAATGGGGGGACGGACACCGGAGGAGCATAACATCAATAAGTAGTCACAGACCTTTCCAACGATATCTCACATGAGGGGTCTTGGCTAAATTTGGAAAAGTGCCCCCCGGGGGGGAAAAGTGGGGGGGGGACGGATACCATAGGGCATAACATCAATGAGTAGTCACAGACCTTTCCAACGATATCTCACATGAAGGCTCTTGACTAAATTTGGAAAAATGTCCCCCGGGGGGGGAAGTGGGGGGTGGGGCTGTCATCGAAGGTGCATAACATCAATAAGTAGTCACAGACCTTTCCAATGATATCTCACATGAGGGGTCTTGGCTAAATTTGGAAAAGTGTCCCCCGGGGGGCAAAGTGGGGGACGGCCACCGGAAGTGCATAACATCAATAAGTAGTCACAAACCTTTCGAACAATATGTCACATGAGGGGTCTTGGCTAAATTTAGAAAAGTGTCCTGAAATGTCATATATTTTAAATAATATTTATCGGAGGGCTCCATAAAAAAATCCGATCTAAAATGATAAAAACGAAAAAACTACCCCCCGCAGTGGGGGCCAAATTGGGGAGGGGAGGAAGAAAGTCTCATAATATGAAAGAGTCATACGAGAGCTTTCCGATAACATATCACATGACTGGTCCAAAAAAACTTTGAAAATTGCTCCCCCTCCCCTCCCCTCCCTTGGGCCCACTCTTTCGCCCCGGAATTCACGCAGCCCCACTTTAAAATTCTATCTTCAATAAATAATATTTATTGGAAGACTGCATAAAAACCTCACATCTAAAATGATATTTAAATTTATTATAGAAATCGGCTACGGTTTTAAAAATTTGTTCGCTCCCTCCCTACCTCCCGAATTTCACCTTCGGGGGAAGAAAGGTTCATAATATGAAAGAGTTGTCAAAGGGCTTTTCGATTATATGTCACAGGAAGAACTCGGTAAATTTTTTTAAATTGCACCCCGCCCACTATCATGTCCTCGGAATTCACCCGACCCACTTTCCTCTTTGAAATTTTTATATTTAATAAATAATATTTATCGGAGGGCTCCAGGTATGTGACAGCTTGGTAGGGCTAAAACAAGAAAAACATTGAAAATTAAAGCTTCATTTCACAGCCTATCATTTCATGCCTATTTCTTTCTTACAGCTTGCCCCTCAATATCTCTTCTCGGCCTTTCTTGGCCGAGCGTGAAATGACAATAATCGAGAGTAACATTTCGAGAAAGGACGAAAACTGATTTCTCATTCTCGACAATGTCATATGAAATGTTGAACAGAGACCGAGAGCGAGAAACGAGAATGACTATGGGAAGCAATGAGTTACAATCGGTGAGATATCTCGAAGTAAGCGAGAGTTTGCCATCGAGCAGAGATGTCTCCTCGATGTAAACGAGCACTTTGCATCCAGAAAATATATCTCGAAGTGCGAGAGAGAGAGAGAGAGAAAGGAAGCTTTCAGAAGAGTCAAACTTACCGCGCTTCTGGTGTAAGTCATGATTTCCCAAAGGAGTACACGTTCTTTTCCGTTCGCTTTTGTTATTAAGCGATATGGGTTAGGAGGCATAGTGGTTTATGTTATCAGTTCGGGTTTCAGTTGTTGATATAGAAATTTTCTAGTGAATTTGGCACCTGTTTGATTTTGATTTTCAATGTTTCTCTTATTTTAGCCTTCCTAAGCTGTCCCATATCTCTTAATATTAGAATGCTATTGTTAAAACAAAACTGCTCTGCAAATTATGTGTTTTCAAGATTTTAAGTGTCGCCTCAGGAAAGAGGATTTTTCAAAATTATTTTACCCCACTCATGTACTATATTAAAATAAGGGTAATCTCATAACCTTTCTAAATCTACCTTTCTTTTGTCAATCCACCGTTAATTTTAGACCCCTAGGCTTAAAATGTTCTAAAAGAATATACTTAGCGGCGGTTTTTTTCGTACTCTGGTACGGTATCTTCCACTCATAGGAAAATTATAAGACTAACATCAAATTGTGTCTAAAATTGAAAAAAAATATGGACATATGTTTCTTAATTTTAACTCCCTTCTTCGCCTCAAGAGGGAGCTTTAACATTTTGTTCCAAAAAATATAAAATTCACAAAATAAAGTCTTTTCACTCTCCCCTATCTTCTCGTATCAATTTTATTTTTACTACCACCAGGGGACCGCCCAGTGAAACATTTTACTTTTAGCCTCAGGCTATTGGTATTTTTCATCTGTTTTTCATAATATTTTGTCTCATTGTTTTTCTTCATTGTAGATACTATTCTGCAAGTTCTTGACCCATTCTGACTACTTGGGCACTCATTCTGGACCAGCTGTAGCCCATCGGGTCCCTCTTCATTTGTCTGGCTCTAATCACACGCTTCACTTGTTCTTTTTTTTCTTTTTTCTTAAATTTTTTTCTTATTCAATGGTTTGGTTTTTTTACCATTCTCAACTTTCCCTAGTCCTCTCTTACATGAAGTTATTGGTTTCATCCTTGGTCTGCCCTATTGTCAATTTGGGGCCTAATGCCCATTCGGGGGGGGGGGGGGGTGTTCTTCTACCTTTTCCAGACCCATCATCTAATACCACATTGGTAAGGATTGGAAGATTAAAATTATCCAAAATACCAAAAATGAAGTCCACTGTTTTATTTTAGTTATAGAATTCCCTATTAGCGGATATATTTGTCTGTTTACTTTTCTATTTTTCGATATTAATCCTTTGTTTTCGATAATACTCCTTTGCTTTCGATAAACGGAGAAATTCAACAGCATTAGACACACTTTAGACATTTAGGGAACTTTAACTTGTATCAAACTTTCTGCCTTTATCGAAAAGAAGAAAATGCTAATTGATTCTAGCTAATGCGCCTAAAATAAAAAAAGGAGCTAGTAGATGTGTCAGAAACTAGCTACTTTGGATTTCGATACAGACTTGAAGAGTCATATTGGAATCGCTAGGCACTGGAAAACAATATCCGTGTTAGACAGGTTTCCTCTTAGCAGTTATATTTGTCTGGTTATTCTTGTTTCTCGATAAGCTGAGAAATTCCACAGCATTAGACACACTTTAGACACTTAGGGAACTTTAACTTGTATCAAACCTTTCTCCTTTATCGAAAAGAAGAAAATACTAATCGATTCTAGCTAATAAGCCTAAAATAAAAAATGAGCTAGTAAATGTGTCAGAAACTAGCTACTTTGGATTTCGATAGAGTCTTGAAGAGTCATGTTGGAATCGCTAGGCACTGGAAAACAATTTCCGTGTTAGGCAAGTTCCCTCTCAGCAGTTATATATGTCTGGTTATTCTTACGTTTTTCGATAAAGCTGTCTTGTTTTCGATAAACGGAGAAATTCCCCAGCATTTGATACACTTTAAACATTTAGGGAACTTTAATTTGTATCAAACCTTTTGCCTTTATCGAAAAGAGGGAAATGCTAATCTATTCTAGCTAATGCGTCTAAAATAAAAAATGAGTTTTTAAATGTGTCATAAAGTAGCTACTTTGGATTTCGATACAGACTTAAAGAGTCATGTTGGAATCGCTAGGTACTGGAAAACAGTTTCCGTGTTAGACAGGTTCCCTCTTGGCAGTTATCTTTATCTTACTATCCTTACGTTTTTCAAAAGAAACTTTTGTTTTCGATCAATGAGGAAATTCCACAGCATTTGACATTTAGGGGAACTTTAAACTGTATCAAACTTTTTGGAGTTATCTAAAAAGTAGAAAAGTTATTTCATTCAAATGCGCCATAGTTACGCGATTTGGACATTGCAGTTTCATAAAGAAGAAAGGGGAATTTATTCCATTGCAAAGAAAATCATTTTAAAATACTGAAATTCAAATGAGATATCTTTATAAATTTCTTCCATAAGATTAGCATTAGCGAGCAGGTTTTTTTACTTGACTGAAGTAACCCCTTCAGCATAAATCAGGAGCAAATAATTGCGATAGCAGAATTATCGGGCAAACCCTATCACTACTATGAAATTTTCGGCCAGAATAATAGCTAAATTTTCCAACAATTGTTTTTAGCTTCTCTCGTTATAATCGATTGTAAAACATCTCGATTGTAGATTCTAGGAATTAATCGATGGCTGTATCGATTGTGATTTTTTACGATGACGATTTTTCTGGATTGTCGAATTTTCGAGAATCGCCCATCACTACGTGCAACAACACTCAGTGAAGATCGATATTTAACGCTAATGGCTCGGAGACAGCGAAATATGAATACCATTCTTCTTCAACAACACCTTCGCTCGGTTACTGCCACCACAGTTTCGACTCAAACTGTCCGAAACTGGCTTCAAGCTGTAGGTCTGTATGCTCGCAGACCAATAGTATGTGTTACGTTAGCAGCAAGGTACCGTGGCGCCCGCAAGGGGTGGGCAACTGAGCATGTGAACTGGAGGAGAAATGAATGGCGCAATATTCGTTTCTTTGATTGAGTCCCGTTTTTCTGTTCATCCTGATAATAGGCGTATTTTCATCTGGAGGGAACGTGGCACTTGGAACTTGGAACAATTCTGGGTTCGTCCAAGGAAGTGTCAGATTTAGCGGTAGGGGTGGGGGGGGGATGGTCTATGCTAGCATCTCCATTGATCGGCGCACCGACTTCCACATCATTCGAAACAGAGCTCTGATCGGTCAGCGATATAGGGATGAGATCCTCAACTTCAGACCTATTGTAGTCCTTTACACTGCAGCAATTGGAGATGACTTCATGTTAATGGATGTCAATTGCAGGCCACATCGTGCTCACTTGGTGGATGATTTTTTTTCCGAGGAATGAATCATACGACTGGAATGGCCAGCGTGTTTTTCTGACATAAACCCAAAAGAGCATATTTGGGACATTCTAGGCAGGCGAATTGTTGGCTGCTTTTCCACCCCCACAAACTCTCCAAGAACTGGTAAAAGCTCTTCTGGAAGAGTGGAGCACTATACCCCAACTCCTCATTAATAACCTCATTTACACCATGCGTCAAAGGTGTTCAACGTTCCTGGTCGTCCGGAGACACCATACCCCTTACTAAAAACGATTTTCTCTGAAGGAAACCCCGTTTTTATTCGTTTTTTCTCATTTGCACTTATTGTGTACCTTTTGTACCCAAATTGTCAATACAATGCATTTTTTTCTGCCAAACATATGTAGTTTTTTTCTCATATAGCCTACGGCGTCAGTCGATCATGGGGCAATCATCTAAACAATTCTACAGCTGCAAGATCCATCCACAACCTCAATAACCTTTAATTGTTTTGAGCAGTGTATAATCGATTGATTTCGGGTTTTTTCTCAATTCTGTTTTTCTTTTTTAATATTTCTTTATTTGCTAAATTTTGTCTCTGCTTTTGCTCTTTCACTTCATTTTACTTATTTACTTTTTTCATATATACTTCAGCTGTTAAGCATTCTGCAAAATTTGCTGATACTACTTTCAGCATTTTGGCTGGATTTTGATTTGTTGACGAAACGCTTTATAACAAACAGCTTTCAAAAGTATGAGATGGCTTAGTTTCAGGAAGAGGTATCTGTGAGTGTGATTCTGTTTGCACTCTAGATTGTTCTTGAATCCGACCTTCTTTTGCCTGTTACTGCTTTAAAATACGCATTCATTGTTTGAAAAATTCAAAATATTTATCACTTAAATTGAACATTATCCAATGTTAAATTTGTTTGGACAGACGCATCACACATGGAGCCTTCATGGCACTCAATCTGAAAACTTCTGCTTGCTGAAAAGCCAATATTAGTTAGTACGTCCTCATTAGCCATCGTTAACGTCAAAATAAAAAGAAATATTGTCTTCCTTCAAAGGCAGATCATCATTAATAGTTCATTGATAATCATGAAAATTATCAAGGAAAATTGATTTATTGGCAGTAAACATTGTCAATGCACAAATCATCATTAATAGCTACTGTTATATTACATTAATAGGGCACTATGATTGAAAGATGATTCTGGAACAGCACACCGATTGAATGAAAAAACTCTAAATTTTTTAAAATCATTTTAAATTAAAGTGTTTTCAATCTACACGAGAATTTTCAGAGCTTCAACCACACAAGAGTATTGAATAATTTAGTGATCAGTCTTTATTCTTCCTTTTAAATGTATACCGATTTTATTA
This sequence comes from Maratus speciosus, assembly GCA_963932465.1. Lineage (NCBI taxonomy): Eukaryota > Metazoa > Arthropoda > Arachnida > Araneae > Salticidae > Maratus > Maratus speciosus. Next base: position 226,397,105 of record OZ010791.1, on the reverse strand, counting down.
CGTCATTTTTAAATTAAAAATTTTAAAGACATGTATTTACCTATTTTGAACATTTGAAACACATATTTCTGCACCCAGACAAAGAAAAACACTAATGCATGATTACGTGGAAATCTTATGAAAATACCACATAAACTTATCTCAATAAATCTCCTAAAAGTCTCTCTACATTTGAAGAATCTAATTTGTCTCTAACAGATCGCTTGAGAAAAAAACAAACAAACAAACAAACAAAAAAAAAACCCCAGCCACCAGTCATGCGCAGAATATTTTAGAACAACCCTAATTTGAAAACATGTCACCTTTTGTCCAGAAACAGGCGTTCGAGGCCGCCTTGATGTCGATAGAGTTATTTGATCTTCAAAATGAAACTAGTCGGATGTGGCAATCCCAAAACTTTCTTCTATCTCATACATGTTAATATTTCCTGAAAAATGCAGAGTAGCAGCACCACCGGTTAGGTGATTTACACTAAAACCAAATCAGCAACAACTTATGTCAACTTCTAATTGAATTTCAAGTCTAATGAAAATCCGTCGTTAGTTTTTGAGATACAGCTATGCGGAAATCGTGAAAAGTTCTGCATAACGCAGTGGTACCTGTTGAGCAATTTACACCAAAACTTATCTGGATCAATTTATATCAGGGACTAACTGAAATTTTGATGAAAATTCATGCATTAGTTCTTGAGATGCAGCTATTGTGGAAATCGTGAAATATGCAGCATAGTAGCGCCACCTGTTGGGCGATTTACATCAAAAAACTAAACAACACTAATTTATATCAGGGACTAACTGAATCTGAAGTTTGATGAAAACTCGTGCATTAGTTCTTGAGATACAGCTATTGAGATAATCATGAAGAATGCAGCACCAAAACCTAATCAGCAACAACTTATATCAACTTCTAATTGAATTTCAAGCTTAATGAAAATCCGTCATTAGTTTTTGAGATAAAGCTATGCGTAAATTGTGAAAAGTTCTGCATAGCAGTGGCACCTATTAGGCGATTTACACCAAAAAGTTATCAGCACCAAATTATATCAAGGACTAACTGAATTTGAAGTTTTCTGAAAATCTGTGCTTTAGTTCTTGAGATATAGCTATTGTGGAAATGATGAATAACGCAGCATAGCAGCGCTACCTGCTGGGCGATTTACACCAAAGAGTAATCAGCACCAATCAATATCAGGGACTAACTGAATCTAAAGTTTGATTAAATTTCGTTCATTAGTTCTTGAGATAGGGCGCCCACAAAATGTGTGTCACACACAGACAGACAGTCAGACTCACAGACAGACATTTTGTAAAAACATGTTTTTCGGGATCTCTGAACCCGAAAACGTGTAAATTCGCCGAAAACCGGAATTAAAACATTTTCACGAATCCACTATTTTCTTCTTGTAAAGAAAGTAAAATGTGGAAGGAGTTCCCTGTTTAAGAAATTATGGATACACTTGATAATGAACGATGTATATTGTAATGGGAAAATTTTTTAAAGCAAACGACGTTTTAAATGCGGGGAAATGTTTCGCGTTTTGTGCCCGAAGTTCAGATGTTTTACTTTATAGCATTTATATATGATTCAGTTACAAAAATTTATCGTATGTATAATTCGTGACATTTAGGCATAATGTGACACCTTAAATGACAAATTATGTTTGTTTAGGAAGCACTTAATTTCTAAGTTAAAACTAGATCTATTTTGTAAAACATCTCCAGAAAATTACCGTTTAAATTTTAAAAAGTAAGAAAAATCATGCGTTAAGCATAGATTATGAAACACTTTCCAACACTTCCTGAATCCTTTAGCTTGCTATAACAAATGCTTTAACAAAACTTCGTTATTTAGAGAAATAAGGCATATAAGAGAACTAAGTAAACATTTTAGAAAACGCATGAAACATTTGAAAAACTGATTTCTGCAGTTACCATACATAGCCAAATATGTATTCCAATTCTTTTGAACAGCCCTGTATTTGATCTGTAGGTTGATATATATATACTATATGATGGGGAAATTTAGTTTAGCAAGAAAACGCATAACAGGTTGAAATTTCTCTTTCAGCAATTTATACTAATAGATCAAAACATACTTGTATACATTTGTACAGCTCTGTAGTTAATCTAGTGCCTTTATTACACGCCACTATTTAGCTAAAGTTTAATTCAAAGTAAAACACTCCTAAAACTACTGAAATCACTTTCCAGAAATTATCATTTATGGACGGCCATGTATCCAATTCTTTGCGTGACCCTGTATATCATTTTATCTATGTTCTACACACATTTCTTAGAAAACCAAATGCAGTTCCGCGTAAAAATGCATAACTCATTTAAAAACCACCTTTAAGCAATTTGAAATCATATCCAGTAGCCATTACGAATTATTTTGTGTAGCCCTGTATATGAATTACAACATTTATACACACCATATACTATGCATAAATATAGTGAAACATATAAGCACATAACATAATTAAAAATTCATTTCCAGCAATCATCGCTACTGTACAGTACTTCGGATACAATATAGTATCTGAAATCTTTTGTGTGTCCCTGTAAATGCTATGCACTTCGTATTATACATGAAATGAGTTATAGTAAACCTTAGCGAAGTATATCAATTTCATTATACATGAAATAATTTAACATAATTAAAATACGCCGCATACAATTCCCTCCACCCCTATATCGTTCTGTAACGGAATTATTTTGTGTGACCCTGTAAATGAATAATAACTATTCTTTGCAGAATGCATATTCTACAGAATGCATATTTTAGTGCACTTGCACTTGATAAATACATATCAATTTTATTATGTTTGAAAGCATGTAACATCATTAAAAATCATTTTACACGATTTTTCTCATAGGCCATAATGTAATGGAAAACTTTTGACTGTCCCTGTAAATGAACTAAACATGCTAGAAACTTTATTTGAAATAGAGCTATAGTAAACGTCAATAACATCCAAAAATTTCATGGCAATCCGAGTATATTTACGAGAGTTAGAGCGCGGACAGACGGACAGACGGCCAGACAAACCGAAATCATAAACACTTTTCAACTTTGTTGGAAAGTGTTAAAAAGTGAAAATGTTTTTAGCTTCATGCACAAAGTAAAACAAAATTGACATTAATATTTTCACAATCAGTAATTATAGAAACTTTAATATAACACATTGAAAATTAAAGAAGATTAAAGTAATTTTTTCTCTTTCTTAATAAGATTGTTTTAAACAATTGCACTTATATATGACATTAAGTTACTTTCGTTGTGAGGTAAATTCAGATAAAAATTTAGAGTTCGGATCAGGTGTAGCTGATTTATCGAGTTGGTTGATAAATTATGAGCAAATATAGAAAATTGGCAAAGTTAAGAGGCAATATATATTATATTAAAAATGAAAATCCATCTTCTGTCGTTTCATGTATGATAAATACTAGAAATTCAATAATATATTTAAGGTTTTCTAGATGAGTACTGTTTTCATTTTCGTTAACAAATAATTGAACCGGCCATTTTGAAAAGGTTTCAACTGTTCATTATCAACTGTTTCAAGGTTCTCCGCAATGGCACTATCTCAAGAACTAATACATCAATTTTCATCAAACTTCATATTCAGGTATACCTTGATATGAATTGGTGCTGATTATGTTTTGGTGTAAATCGCACGATAGGTGGCGCGGCTGTGCTGCATTTTCAAGATTTCCTCGATAGCTATATTTCAAGAACTAACGCACGAAATTTCACCAAACTCCATATTCCGTTAGACCTTGACATAAATAGACGCTGATGAGGTTTTGGTGTAAATCTCTCATCAGGTGGCACTGATACGCTGCAATTTTTTTTCCGCGATAAGCTATACCTCCAGAACTAACGTACGGAATTTCATCAAACTTCATATTCTGTCCTTGAAATAAATAAATCCTTATTAGGTTTGGGTGTAAACCTCTCAACAGGTGTCGTTTTTATGGTTTGTTTTTATGATTTCGTTCACCTCGAGAAGCTCTTATAGTCTCGCATCTCCGCCTGTCCGTCTGTCCGTCACAGCCTCGTATTCGGAAACTATTTAAGTTACAGACATAATTATTTATTTATTTTTTTCATAGAGCTGAACATTCTGTATCATACCCCAAATCTTAAAATTTTGAAAAAGTCTTATACTACTTTAATTAAATGAATTCGTTCTTTTTCGAATTCAAAATATAATTTTAATGTTAGCATATTTCGTTGAGCGTCGATAGCTATCAGGCGGAACTTTAAAATTTTGATTATTATTATTATTATTACACTTTTTTTTCAGATGGATTTAATTAAATGAAATTTTTTTTTCGCCATTTTAAAGGCTTATTTTGTTTTTTTGCAAAGCGGTAATTTTTAAAATCTCTCTCTCTCTTTTTTTTTTTTTTTTTTTTTTTTTTTTTTTTTTTTGTGTGTGGGACAGAGAAAATGTGGAATTTCAATCTGGAATCAATAATTTTGCTTGTTGTTGCCCTCTAGTGGCCATTTTTTGAAATATTAGAGCAACTTTTTTTTTTATCTTATCGTTATAAGAATTCTTCAGGAATTGAAAGGTTTTTTTCCAAATTATAATGAATGCTTTTTGGCGCCATCTAGTGAGGGTTGAAAAGTCAAAGAATTAATATGGACTTCTTTCTGAATTATTTGAGCATTTTAAATATGTTTTAAACAATTTTTTGCTTTGAAATTTTTTTATATTTTATTTACACCTGCGCTACATTTTTTAAATTGCTGAATTTAAAAATATTCGAATTTTTTTTAATTCTATTTAAATAATTTTTTTTGGAATATTTTTAATTTGATTTAAAAATATTTTTAGAATTATTTAAAAATTAAATGTAATGGTGCTGCCATTTATGTCTCATTTATGTAAGGATTTAATAACTATAAATCAACGATTTTGATTTATTAATTTAAGGATAAAGTGTTTTAAAAGAGATATTAAACAAAACCCTCCGTGCGATCTACGATCAAACTCACCCACTTGTTCACAATTTCCGTCTCAACGACGAATATAATGTCATTTTGCTTGCAGACGATTTGATTTGCGTAGGAGAAAGTTTTGTGATGGCCGCAACATATTAGTTTTATTTATTGCGCATGACCGTTGAGTTTATTCATTTTAATGAACACGACAGTGAATGCATATTTGATTTCCTCTTATATATTGAACATTAATCTCTTTTACGCTTACTTTATTAGACGTGCGTAATTTTAACAGTATTTTGAACGCTATGTGCATAAACATTGTTAAGAATGCTTTAATAAGCCTATGAAAACTCGCAACTATCTTGCTAATAAATTTAAATAAAACCTTATATAAATATTTATCCCACTACTTACGTTGCGTTTACTTACAAATTCTACCTCTATACAATATCACAATCTTAAATTGCATGAGAATAAGTATTATATATTTTTTCCATCTATTTACCTTTTTACTTTACGTTAAGTAATTTAGATAAAAAAAATCATCAACTTTCAATTATACTACTTAGAAAAAAGATTGCCTCTTAACAAGATTACAATTTCCTCATTTTTTTAAACATGACCAGAATTTTTTTGTTTACATATTCTGTATTTTTTATGAACATTAAGAAACGATTTCTGTGATTTAGACAAAAAAATATCCACCATCTAAATTTATTTTTAAGTTATTAAAGCATCTGTTATCTTTCTCAGGCTATGCGAAAAAATAATTTTCTTTACATTCGGAGGAGAAGAAATCGTGTTTAGATAAGCACCTTCTGTAACGAATAACTCTGCTAATGGTATTTTTGTTTTTAGAATTAGTGTTAATACAGCAATCAAAATGATAGTAATGCAATAAGTGTGTTTGCATATTTATTACAGTCTCCCATTTTTCGTTAATTTTTAACATTCTTTATTAAATAAGGAAAATATAAAAAATTATTTTTTTCTTTTTGAGAATAAAAATTTAATTATGAAATTAAATTTTCTAATAGCTTCAAATAATTAAACAAGAACAAAAAATCATGCACCCAGCATAGATTATGATTCATTTTCCAACACATTCGGATACTGTAACTAATAGAATAAAAAAGAAACGTGACCAGTTAAACTGATGGCATTGAGCTCACGGGCTATTCACACTAATTGTATATTATACTCTTATTTCAAAAAATAATGCCCATCGAAAAATAAATTAAGGGGATATCCCCCCCTCGTTTTCCCTTTTATATTTAACCAATGAACTTCCAAATCTAATCAGGAAGGCTCCTTATCAGAATAAAACGGTATACTAAATTTGCAGCAAATCGGATAGAAAACAATCTGTTTAAATTAAGGGGGTATTTAGACCCCCGTTCCCCCTTTAGAATTAAAAAATGAACCTTCAAATCTAATCAGGGAAGTTTCTTATCAAAATTAACCGGTATACCAAATTAGAAGAAAATCTGATAATTCTGCATGAAAAACCCATTTATCTAAGTTAAGGGGGGGAGGTATTACCCCCCCCCCGTTCTTCCCTTTATACTTAACCATTTTACCCCCAACACTCTTCAGGGAAGCGCCTTATCAGAATGAACCTAGAAAAAAAATTGAAGCAAATCGGACATTTCTATCAAGACTTATCACGTTAAATACATACGTACATACATACAGAACCGGCGTGCACATTAGCTCCCAGGCTTTGATAGCCTGTGAGCTAAACAGTAGAATTTTGTGTCCCGGGGCATCTTAAAGTTAAAACTAGTCTGATGTGCCAATCCCAAAACTTTCTTCTATCTCATACATATTAATACTTCAAAATTCGCTATCACAGTGCCACAAATAAATGGCAATCTATGCCCATCATGAAAATTCTAAACAAATGAAATTCCGTGCATTAGTTCTTGAGATATCACTGTCGCTAAAATCGTGTAAATCCTGCAAAATGCAGCACAGCAGCATCACCTGTTGAGTGATTGACTCCAAAACCTCATTAGCAACAATTTGTGTCAACGTCTAACTGAATCTGTAGATAGATGAAAATTCGTGCATTAGATAGAGTATGTATGTATCTTAAGATAGAACTATTGTGGTATTCATGGAAAATGCAGCATAGCAGCGCCACCTGCTGGGCAATTTACACCAAAACATAATCAGCACCAATTCATATCAAGGTGTACTTAAATCTGAAGTTTGATGAAAAATCTTGCATTAGTTCTTGAGATAGAGCTGTTGCTGAAATCGTAACAAATGCAGCATAGCAGCGCCGCCTGTTGGTCAATTTACACCAAAACATAATCAGCACCAATTCATATCAAGGTATATCTGAATCTGAAGTTTAATCAAAATTGGTGCATTAGTTCTTGAGATAGAGCTATTGGGAAGAAGGTGAAAAATGCAGCATAGTAGCGCCGCCTGTTGGGCGATTTACACCAAAAATTAATCAGCACTATTTATATTTGGGACTAACTGAATCTAAATTTTTATTAAATTCCGTGCATTAGTTATTGAGATTGAGCGAACACAAAATGTGTGTCACATACAGACAGACAGTCACAGACACCGACAAAAACATGTTTTTTCGGATCTCTGACCCCTAAAACGTGTAAATCCGTTGAAAATCGGAATTCGAAAAATTTCACGAATACTTACTTCCTTCTTGCAAAGATAGAAGAAAGTAATATAACTTCTTCTGAGTTACTCACTATTCCGAAAAGCGTTCTTCATCGTTAGAAATCTAAGAGTTCAGTATATTTTTGACATATAAAGATGATTTATAAAAACAAAGTTTCTTTTGCTGTCATTGATTTTCGGATACTCTTCCAAGTAGTTTTTTCGATTCCTACTATTAGTTTACACTCTCCCTATATTTATTTATTTATATATCTTATTCAAATTTTCAATCGTTAATAAAATACTTATTATTCATCCTATCAAGTTGACATAAATTTTTTAAAACTTGTACTGGATGGCAATTGATGTTAATACAGATTTTTCAAATATTAATTCATTAATTAAATTTTAATTAATTAATTTTAGTTTTATATGGGAGACAAAATGGCGGCCATTGGTTATTGAACAGCATTTAATGCATCTTCATATCTATAAGGGGGGTTACCATAGGGGGGACCCTGTTCTGTCGCCAAATACCGCCAAATTTGGCGACCAAAATGTGTCGCCAAAAGTGACATCAACTTGGCGATATCTCTAATATTTCGCCAAATTCCCATAGAGTTCCATTGTAAACCTACTTGCTTATAGAAAATCAACAGATTGAGATATTTTAATGCAACAAAAACTAATATTAGCTTAAGGGATTATATTAAATTTTTCTTTCATGACCTAAGTAGGAATTGGTTTTAAAAACAAAATTTTTTTATTACTTGTTATAGTGTTATAAGTCAGTTTTCTCAATTCGGTATATGGTTTTTTCGGATGCTATCAGTTCTTAATTAAGCATTTGTAGCTGCGTAGTTGAATTTATATATGCAAGAGTAGTAAAATAATATTAATTCTAATGTTAATGTTAATGCTGTTAATTTATGATGTCTGTCTGTGAAACATGTTTGTTGAACATGGAAACGTTTACTTGAGAACGCATAGCATCCGAAAAACCTATATTCCGAGTTGAGAAAATTGATTAATACACTATAAGAACTGCTCGGAGACGTTTTCGAAAATCAGTGGTAGCAAAAGAAACTTTATTTACATAAACGCTTCTTTAAATCTCTAAAACATATTGGTTTCTGAGGTATCTAAACATAGAGAATGCTTTTCGAAATCTTGGATAACCCAGAAGAAGTTATTGTATATTTTCGTTCGTTGTTACGTTATGTTTTTGTGGATTAATCTTGTGGAAGGGGTTCTTTGAAAAACAAATGTTAAAGTGTAACAAATGCTGTCACAGCCCCCGATTTAAGGGTAAGAAACATTCAGTGCCCTATTTAGGCTATCTAAGGCCCCGGGGCAAGCAGCATTCTCTGGGGGGACCTCCTTCTATCTATCCATAGAAATTGTTCGCAAATAATGTAGAAGTAGTTAGAATTAAACTTATCCCTATTAAAGCACACATAAATTACCATCTGAATTTATTTTTTAAAATTAAATGTATATATATTAAGACAGACTTGAACACAATTAATACAATAACCCAACAGGAGTGAAAAATTAGCCGGGACCAGGACTCGAACCTAGGTCCACAGCGTACCGTGCTGTTATACCTATTGTACGTATGCGTAAATATATACCAGGTACTATTCTCATCTGTATACAGGTTATCACCAAAAGATGGTTACAACTTTAAGAAAAAGTACTAGTAGGGTAATAGTAGAAAAAATGATGGATTGGTCGACAGTATTATCTGTTTGAAAACTTTTACTTTGCTTGGCGATAATATAAACTCGCAAAGTTTTTGTCTCGACCAATCAAATTTTATTCCCCGTATATCGCCCGCATAAAGAAACGTTCTACTATATTTATAACAAAGATATGTAAAATTCAATATGTAATTTCTTAATTTACCTTTAAGTTACATTGTATAAATATAGTTTCTTGCTTATAATACGAAATCAAATAAAATTAATGCTAGAAATCTTTTCTAAATGTAAAATACAATTAAATTTCTTTTTTTTCCCCCTCTGAAAATCGGGAGATCTTTCACAATGTAAATGCGACACATAGATGGATTGATACGTCAGCTAGTAATATATAGATTACGTTTGAGACTTAAAGGAATATGTTTCAGAAAAATTTCATCATTGTTCTGCTATCTTAGTACAAAAAGTCTTATTTTATAATTGGTACTAAAAAGCGTGGATTACATTTCAAGACCTTCAAAATCCACCAATAAAACTCCAAGAATCATCAAAATCTTGTTACGGAGAACAGGAAATCTGAATAATAATAATAGTAAAAAAATAGTTAGCAAAATTAAGGGGTATTTCTGTTAAAAAAATACAACTAAAAAAAAAAAAAAAAAAAAAAAAAAGACTGAACACGAGTCATTCACCTTAAAGTTGTAATTTAGAATTCATATTGAAAATGGTCGCTTTTTTAGTAAATCTAAAAAACAAAAAATGGTTTGTTTTTTACAAATTTTAGTTAACAATTATTATATTTTAGTAATTAATTACAAATTTACAAAAACAAAATTTAGTTTGTCTGGCAATCCGTCTGTGCGTGCTCTAACTCGCGAAAATATAGTCCGATTGCCATGAAATTCACCAACGTTATTGTGTATCACTTTGGTATGTTTGGTATGGAAAATGAAGTGTGTAGCGTTTACGGTTCATTTACAGAGACACTCAAAAGAATTTCGTCACATTACGGTCTCTTGGGGAAAAATCGTTTGCGGTGTATTTTAATGATATTACACTGTTTTGAACATACTGAAAATTGTATATATCACGGAGGTATACTACAAGACCAGGTTCTTACTATCGAGTAGGCGAGCATAGAATTTATCGTTCATTTACAGGGACACCCAAAAGAGTTTGTTTAGGGCTATACATATATAACGTTATCAACTTTTTGGTAATTTTGAACCCCCTCCCCACCTTACGATAACATACGTTGTCATCCCTCGAACTGCCTCCGCTTTACGGTACGCTTCCGGTAGAATAGAATGTGCATAGTTCATTTACAGCGACACACAAACGAATTTGGCTACAGAAGAAATTGAACAATAATTGAACAGTTGAAGCCTATGAACAATAATTTCTGGAAATGCATTTTCAGTTGTGGTACGCGTTTTAAAATTGAACTTTTTTAAAAAAAAATATTACTTGGTGTGTATAAATTCTATAAGACATATACAAAGCTGCACAAAACTTCTCAAGTACATTTTCGTTTATTCACAGAAATTACTGAACGAAATTTTTTAACAGTGTGATGCCTTTTTTAACAGTGTGATGCGTTATACTATGTATAGTACATATACAAATCAATCGATCATATACAGGGTTACACAAAACAGTTCGGTTATTTTCTCGACTATTGATGGTCAGATGCGTTATGCGTTTTTCCAATTTTTTATTTAGACATCATTCTTTCAACTTAATAAACTGTGTAGCTTTGTTACAGTATTCTGAATGTGTTGGAAAGTGTTTCATAATCTATAGTGGACGCATGATTTTTTGTTCTTGTTTTTAAATTCACTGATCACTGTACCCCCGTGTTAAATTTAAAGAAATGCACTATGATTTATAGTCACAATTGTTCAAGCTATTATAAATTAAGGGGACAAGGGACTTTCAAACACATTTTTAGGTGCGTTCGTAATTATATAAATACGTAGCACCTATAGTTGCCGTTCAGTCAGTCAGTCCATCCACATATAACAGAACAAAAACTACCCAACCGAATGGTCTGAAATTTTAAATATATAATTGTAGCAATAGTTTGGCGGTCATTTCAAATTTTATGAAAATCGGATGTATAGTTTTACACGGACAGTCAAAAGTTTTCCGTTACATTACGGCCAATGGGAAAAAATTATTTCAAGTGCATTTTAATGATATTACAGCCTTTCGAACAGAATGAAATTAATATGCACTTACTGAAGTGCACTAAAATATACATTCAGTACAATATGCGCTGCTAAAAATATTAATAAAACCAGCTATAGTACGAGAGCACTTCATTTGCCACGTTTGACGTGCAATTTCCAACGTGTTTTTATATTTTTTAATTGCACTTTAAATAATATTCAATCGCACACTATATGAATTATGGTATATATTTATCCCACAAGAAATTTAAAAAAAAAAGTTTTAGGGGGGAAAAATAGGGAATTTTCCTAAATATTTTAAGAGTTATGTAAATGTTTTCAAAATACTCCATGCTCACCCCAAATCAATTAAAGTCCCCAATATTTTTTATACTAGTTTGGTTTACATATACAATTAAAATTGTGCATGGTTTTTTTAAAACTAAATATAACTGGAAAAGTTAAAGTTAGTTAAGCGCAGAAACATGATGCAAAAATGCTGAAAATTTCGAAAATACTTTTTTTCTTAACTTTATATTCAGATATATAAAATTCTATGCACAGCTTTATTTGCATAGATTGTAAACCAAACTGGCATAAAAAATATTGGAGATTTTAACTGATATGGAATGAGCATGGGGCATGTTAAAAGGCTCTTCATAACGCTTAAAATATTCAAGAAAATTCATTATTTTCTTAAAAAAAAAAAAAAAAAAAAAAAAAAAAAAAAAAAAAAAAATCCTTGTGTGGTAAATATATGCCATGATTCATATAGCGATCCCTTGAATAGTATTTAAAGTGCAATAAAAAATGTGTTTGACGGTCCCTTGTCTCTTTAATATATTAGAATGATATAGAAGAAAGTTTTGAGATAGCTACATTGTGCTAGTGATGTTTTGGAACCAAGAAACTCCGATTTACACCAAGTATAAAAATAAATTTAAAGTTCAAAATTTACTTTCTAACTAATAGTTTGAACTTCAATATTTTGCATGCATCTGCTATATATTTAATCTGCTAATGAAAATTTATTTATGAACTCATTTCCTGTCAATTTTTACTTTTTAAAATTGGAGAAACTTTTGTTCTTGCCAAAAGCTTTCGATAATTAAGCCATTTTTCATATCAGGAGCTTGGAAGAGCAAGGCCGAATCCCGAAATTGGGTTGTTGGGAAATCAAGCTCAAAGTTTTGGAATTAGTGTTATAGAATAGTGTACTATGCACTTTAGCTCGACACTGTGAGAATACCAAGGGCGAACCAGGGCAAAACGACTTACCTACGTGTTGCCTACATGTATCTGAGGTAGAAAAAACAAAAGACGAAAAATCGATTTTTCGGATTCGCCCTTGCTCTTTCAAACTCCTGGTATGCTCTTAATATTTTCAGTGATTTTAAAATATCGTTTTAAATTTTGAAATGATAAACTGTAAGTAGACAGAATTACGTTTTATGAAAATAGCTGAGAAAGTGTTTACACTTTTTATTCACTCAATAGAGAAGACTGATTCATGTTGATTGAATTTGGTATTTCTTTATTTGAATAAACGGTCAAGTACGAGTATTACTCGGGCGTAAAGGGTTCCGACCAATGAATATATGAATTAGTAACTGGGCATTGCATTACACAAATATATCATTAAAAGTTGTTATATAGGCTTTAAAAGCCGAAGGCGCATAAAGTACGCCGCTCATATCTTTATGTATGTCTAAATCGTCCGTGTCTTTAAGAATTAATATATCGGCTAATTACCGATAATTTTTTACGAAAATCATTACCAACAATCCTTTTATGCTTCTGCGATGATAGGTACCTCCCGCACTCGTCAACTCCTTTGCTAAACGCCCGCCAATCCAAATTTCTGTGTAACAGAAAAATGCGTTTTTCTCAAAAACTATGTGACCTAGGGCAATCGCTATAGTTTTCCTGGAAGGTTTAAATTAATTTCTTACTACCCCTATTTTTTTTTTTCATAATTGTAGTTTCAGAAGACTCGGAAATACAGGGAGGGGGGACATATTCTTGCATTACATTTTCGACGATATCTCTGTAAATATAATACCTAAAAATAAAACAAATGTATTTTTGAGATTGGCGTTACGAAAACTTTCATACGATATACAAATAAAAGATTTTTTTCAAGGAACTTAATTAGTCCCTCTACATTTTTCCTAAATATATTTGTGAATAGTTAATAATCTATAAATATGTGGGTCAATAGTTTTTATTACTTCAGCCAATTTGAAATTACCACTTTCCACAATTTACGAGTAAAATGGCTGTGACAGACGGACAGACAGACACAGGAATGATTTTATAATGGTTCCGTTTTCACTTTTGAAGTACGGAACCCTAAAAATAACGCCCGGTAATATTATTATTATTTTTTGCTTACTTAAAATATATGAGAAATATAACACTAGTGTTTAACATTCCACATAACATTAAACAAAGTTGATTATTAAATTAAAAAATGTTTTATAATGTGTCGGGAAACTCATTTTTTTGCCCTTAAACAAAAAACATGTTCTATTTTCTTCAAAAATGGGTGGTTTAACTAATTAACGATGTAATTCAACATGATATATATATATTTTTTTTTATCTTAACAAGATTTTTTTAAAATTTTAATAATCAAAATTGATGTATCTTTTAAAATTCATTTCCTTCTTTGATGGTTTGATATTTTTTAATGATAAGAAATGCTTTTCTTTTGATAGATTGCTATGTTTTCGAGATAAGACATTTTTAAAACAAGTTTTTCTTGAATAAAATTGGATTATATTGTTAGGATAGGTTGCTATGCAATCACTTACAACTGACATATAACAACCCTGCATAGTTTCAATGTTATGAAATTACAACAATATTCTGGTGTTTTAATGCTCTAGCCGCTTTTTTATTATTAATTTAATTTTTTTCTGTGCAGTTTATTTTAAAAAATAACATTTTTCAATATGCCAACACTTTTTCTAAAATTAGAGGAGAAAATGTCTATTAGACTTAAATTAATTTAACATTTATAATTTCTAAACAATAAATTAATTTTAAGTCAATAGAAATTTTCAAAAATAATTATTGGCATATAAATGGCTGTAGTTATATACTTTACATTATCATTCATGATGTAATTCCATTGATCGATTAATGTTTTTTCTTTTGTATATACGGCGATAAAACCGGTCAATAATGTTGGGGTAGGAATTGAAGAAATAAATCTAAAATTTTATTGTACAGTTTATTTATTGGAACTTTTTTCATATGTCAATGTTCTTTCTTAAATTAGTAGCTAAAATGGTCATTGACTTAAAATTAATATAACGTCTAAAGTTATCACTGTTAAAAATTTTGTGGTGAATTTAACCAGGTGCAATAGCTAATCATAACATGGTGAAACCCCGTCTCCCATTTGAAATTCCGGTTGAACTATACCTCCAATTGTTGGAACGAGATTTCATACCAAGTTTTGGTTGCAGCTATTGCAGCACCAAAAGTTATAAGTTGTATAAGTGATTGTTTTAAAACATCATATAAAAATAATTTAGATATTAAAGATAATATAAAATTCTACCTCAGCAAATTAACACTAAATATTCAAGAAATATGCAAGAGTAAACCTGAGCTTTAGTATCATAAAAACCTTGCTGCGTGTAAAATTTAACTAAATATAAAATAAAAGTTTTATTTATTTGAATGCATTTGTTGTTTTCTTTGTTATTTATTGGTTCAACCCACCACGAAATTTTTAACAATGTACTAGTCATTAAATTAATTTTATGTCAATATCCTCTTGTCAAAACTGTTTATTGGTAACTGTATATCAACATCCGTAACAATACACATTACATTATCATTTGTGATGTACTTTTATTGATCTATTGATGCATTTTTTTACATTCGTTAATAAGAATAAGACCAATCAATTATATAGAAGCACGAAAAGAAGAAATTTATAGAAAAATGCGATGAAATTAAGTAAAAGGTATTTCACTAGTTTAAAAATATTTTAAACTCTTTGTGAGATCAAAAGTCATATAAAAATATTTTAATATAGTATAATCTCCATAATCCGGCATCGGCGGGACCGAGACTAAGCCGGATTTTTGAAAATTCCGTATTTCTGAAGGAATATCAAAAGTACTTCCGATTTTCTGAATGGTGCCTTTATTCATAATTTTATTCATAGCCAAGTGATAGTTATGTGAGAAAAAGAGAAAATTGAATAAAATTAAAAAAACCCCCAAAAACACTTTAATTGATATTTTCTATGCTACAAAAAAATGCTAATTACTAGTGGAGTAATTTCTTCTCGACTAATTTCCAAAACACTGATGTCAATTTTATTTGCTTCAATTTTTTCGGAGACTTTTTCCTGAATTTTATACAAGTGAAGAATATCGATTTCGGAAATACATTCTTGTATCTCTAAAGCAAATATTAATTTTCCAGTCAAATTTAGGTATTTTTCCATTGGCACCTTTTCTAGTGCTAGCTTCTTGTCTTCCATCCTCTGAGCAGCTACCAACGTTATCGGTGGTTCTGTTCTGTTTAGAACAGCGCCAACGATCTCGCTGCCCGCTAATCCGACGTTTTCGATCTCGAATTTTTTAATTCGTAAACAATTGTTAGTTTTCCTTCTCTCGTAAGTTGGAAATGTAAAAAATGAGGGAGGAAGAGGACTCTGGTGCCCAATTTCTGAATACCGGATTTTTGAGGTTGCACTGCATACTTAATAAACAATTTATTGTTTTATTTCTAATTCTTCTGAATTTTAATAGTCGTTGACTCAGACTGGTGCCGTACCCGCTAAGTACAGACTCGTTGAAGCTTTTTACGTGCGCGTGCCAAAAATTCATGACTTAAATTTATCATCTATGTAACGTGCCTAACTTTTAAATAAAATAATTTTGCAGAGCGCGATCCTTGTATGGGTAGTTCTGAAATTAAGTGGAAATTTGAGTCCCAATGAAATTTTTGTACTTTTATGCAAATAATAGTTCAACTAAATAGATAATCTATGAAGGCGCATCTAAAACTTGTATATAAAAAAAATTAGAATAAATTCGAAATTTAAAACTATTTTAATAAAATTAAAATTATACTAAATGTCACCTCCATGGTATGTCCATCCATGCCTGTTTTTACTTTGCAACATGAATGTATCCCATCTGATAAAGGAAAAGAGCCGTATAAAATATAAAGTGGTTATACTTTATTTACTTTAAAATTTTTTTTAAATGTTTAATTTTTTTTTTTAAATCACAGACCAAGACACTTCAGTCCCCAGAATTATAGCTACTTCAATGCCATATCAGTTACAGTTATATAAAAATCTACTAGATGGCAGAATAATCTAAAAATTGGAATTAAAATTAACTAATGGAGGCTACTTGTTGGATGGAATATTTCTGAATCATAGTAAGTTGCTGTTTCATCTAGTTTTAATTTAAAAACTTTTAATCACCATAGTGTACTTTAATTGGATGTCAACTCCATGGCCTCATTAATTATATCAGTTTTAAAAATAGCAGAATTCTGTTGATAAGTAGCTTTAAATTGCTTTATTTAATTTTGTATCCAAGTAGCATTATGTTAATGTTGTGCATAGTTTAGAAAATATTAGGCCTAATCTCAGATATGCCACCTCCATGGATGTCACCGCCATGCCATTGTTGTAGCTTGGAGGTGACATTGATCCATGGATGTGACATTTATTCATGTAAATAATATTTTAAGGGTGCTTAGAGTATATTTTTAATTATTGAATCTATATTTTTATTTTTGGAATAATTTTATATTAATAAAAAAATTTTGAAACTGAAAATTTTTTATTCTAAAATATTCAGTTTTGTATAATTTTGATTTATTAATGCATTTCAGTATTTCTTTCAATGCAAGTTAAATTTTATATTTAATTAAACTTTATTTTAAAGCCTCTTATTGAATTTCTTGATCTCCTAAACTTAAAAAAAAAAAGAACTAAATTTAAATTTTCAATTTTTCTATTCTACACAATTTGATAACTGGAAAAACACACTATTTGTTTAATATTTAATATATTAAAATAATATGGCCACACTAGGGCAGTCTGCAGCCATATATTTAAACTGTTGCATTTTCTATTTATCTATTAATCTACTTATTTTTATCTAATTGCACATTTATATTTTAAAATATTTTTATTTATCATGGCTCGACCAAAAAGCAAAAAGATTTCTGTACAGAAGAAAAGAAAAATCAAACGAGAAGCAAAGCAGAAAAGACAGGATAAAATTAAAGAAAATCCAGAATTGTATGAAGAATGTAAGAAAAAGGAACGCAAAAGGTATTACAAGATGAAATAAGAAGGAAAAATTAAAGCGATTTCTCAAGTGAGTGAACAACAGAAGCGTGCACAAAGAAAGAATTGGTTACAAAGGACAAGGAAAAGCCGAGAGAAGAAAGCAAATAAAGAAAAATTACAGCAAGTTCTTTTAAATTCTACTACTCCAGAAACAGATGATGATCCAGATAGTATAAACAATCCTATTGCGAATGCTAAAGATGTGATAGGTAGAGCAGGTACTAGTCCGGTAATAAGAGGTCGAAAAATTGTTAACAGAAACAAAACAAAGGCATACAGAAGAATAAAATTGCTTGAAAAAGAGCTTAAAAATGAAAGTTATGAAAAGATGAAATGTAAAAGAGAAAAACATAAATATAAGAAAATATAGCAACACATCATAAGTAAAAGAAAAAAATATAACAGCACAAAAGAGAGGGTACAAAAAAATATTGAAAGTCGAAAATGCTTTTTCTAAAGTCAGAAAATGTTTTGCATTCGGTTCAGCATTGAAATACTCAGATTGAGAAAAATTTTGAAAAAAAAAAAAAAAAAAAAAAAAAAAAGAGAGAAGTGTCAAAAGTCAAAGAAACCCTTTGGATTTGTTCTTGCTGAAAAAATAATAATGCAGTACCGCAATATGCACAAGATTCCAGTTAGTGTCCTTTTAAGCTATTTAGCAAATGTAACCTCAGTTGAAGATTACGTGGAAGTTAATATTATGTAAAATGTTCGGGATCTAAGAACAAATTTGTTTTCAGTAAAGAGCAAGAAGCAATCATAAGAAATGAAAAATAAATTTGTGTGGTTGAAACAACCGAAAGAGAACAATCGGTTACAATATATCTTTGATTTAATCCCTCAAAACTGCAATATTATTTAATAAAAATTAAATTTCAGCTTTGTTCTTTTTTAACATGTTACTCAAAAGTAGTGTTCTTTACCTCTATTGTAATCCAGTTTTTGTTTTGATGAGTTATTTGAATATCTGTATTTCATTGAAATAACATATTATACCTCTTAAACAATAAAACAAACTAATATCGCAACTATAAATGTTTTTCAATCTAGTAAATGGACAATAAAACTTATATTCATCACTACTATTAAAGGTTGTCACCTCCATGTTTATATGAAAAATAAAATTTAATTAAAAAAAAAACCTTGACCTCTAATCGTGATTTATGTATTTTTAAAACATTAAGAAAATGTTGGAAACACAGCTTACATACGACAATTTGAATTTTCATTTTTTACAAATTACCGAAGTGAAATTTCCACATAATTTCAGAACGATCCATATGATCCTGACGCTGGTTACACATTCAGTTGCTTTTATGCATTAATAATTAATATTTAAGAATTATTGAAAATTAAAATGCGATTTCTCCGTGCATTCGAATCAGCCGTTTAACTAATAAAATTTAAATTCGTAAATATGATTCATTTATATTGTACGTACTGGAATAAGAAAATATGTATACGAATTTTTATTTTAATAATTTTTACTTTATTGTTATTGCAACATCTGTGTTATAATTATCCAATTACATTAAAAAATGTATTGATGTATTGATGAAATGTTTTCTGTTGTACTTTCGATGACAATGCTTCATACCTGGATAATAGTTTATTATTTTTATAAATTTACATAGCTGAATTGGGTCCAATCGCTATTTTATTGCAGTGGCTATATAACGAAATTAATTTGAAACTCACAGCTTTTTAAATTCATACATAAAGGCAAAATACATGTCGAAAAGGCTGCATAGCATCACAGGAAAAAGAAAGTTCTTTTGATCTTTTTGACATTTTCGCGCAAAAATAATTCTTTCGTATTGAAGGAAATTTTACAGGCTACAAAAGAAATAAAAATGAATTTTATCTGTATAATGGCTATAGAGTTAAAAATTTTCGCGTGCCATATAAATTGTGTTACGTGCCAATACTGGCATGCGTGTCATACATTTGCCAATCCTGTCTTAGAACCTCTTCGCATATCTTCAAAGGGTACGTGTACTTTGAGAAAACACTATCATAGAACATTTATCAAATGTAATGTGGATGTTATAATAATAACGAGAAGTAAGGTGTCCTGAGGTAATAACGTCATGTGTTAATATTACGCGGATGATATGAAGGAATACGGAAGATGACACTACGAGTTCAGCGCAGAAGGGCTCTGAGTCATCTGAATTACAAACAACCGCTAAAAGTTAATTTGTTCCATTTGTAGATTTTATCGTTGGAAGAAGCACATAAGAGTCAACGTCCGATCTAAAATTTGCGAGGTAAGTTCTGCGATGTGAAGACTATATATTTATTAGGAAATACTTCGTTTATTACATAAATTTGTAGTGTATTTCATGTACTTTCAAAATATTGTGGGAGATTTTGGATGCGTTCGCGAGGTAGCATGGAATTTAGAATATACTGCGCAATAACTATACCGGAATAATAACGCCAGGTTGGCGTTATTATTCATAGATTTGTAGTGTATTTCATGTACTTTCAAAATATTGTGGGAGAATTTGGATGTGTTCGCGAGGTAGCATGGAATTTAGAATATACTGCGCAGTAAATATACCGGAATAATAACGCCATCCACTGTCGCTATTACCACGGTTGATTCTTTTCAGTGGTGGAACAACATCCGAAGAGGGTTTATTCAATTCCTACTATTAGTTCACACTCTCCCTATATTTATTTATTTCTTTATATATCTTGTTCAAATTTTCAATCGTTAATAAAATACTTATTATTCATCCTATCAAGTTGAAATAAATTTTTTTTAACTTGTACTTGATGACAATTGATGTTAATACAGATTTTTCAAATATTAATTCATTAGTTAAATTTTGATTAATTAATTTTAGTTTTACATGGGAGACAAAATGGCGGCCATTGGTTATTGAAGCATTTAATGCATCTTCATATCTATAAAAGGGGTTACCATAGGGAAGAGCCTGTTCTGTCGCCAAATACCGCCAAGTTTATCGCCAACTTGGCGATATATGGCCAGATTTGGCGACCAAAGTGAGTCGCTAAAAGTAACGACAACTTAGCGATATCTCTAATATTTCGCCAAATTCCCATAGACTTCCATTGTAAACCTACTTGCTTATAGAAAATCAACAAATTGAGATATTTTAATGCAACAAAAATTAATATTAGCTTAAGAGATTATATTAAAATTTTCTTTGATGACCTAAGTAGGAATTGACGTTAAAAACAAAATTTTTATATTACTTGTTTTTTATTTTATTTTTTTATTTTATGCACGAGAGAGCATTGTTGTCATTGTTGAAAACCGAAAAGGATAAAGAGAAATTTGTATGACCTAAATACTGCCAATTTTTTCATGACAGAAGAATAAAGTATCAAATGATTATTAATGCATTCTCATATCGCAATTAGTGGTAAGTAAGAGCAATTTGTCAATTTCTAGGGCTGTAGAGTTTGCACCTTTAGAATTGGACAATTTACATGCCATTATTCCAACTTATTTTATAGTTTTGTTCGCATGGCGTTATTACCCACATAGGTAGGTAATAACGTCAAATAGCATTGGTCAAGAAATCACACCATTGCATTTTATGAATACATATCTGCTAAAATATTCTTTCTTGTATACATATTACATAGTCAATAAGTTGCTGTATCAAATCCTATATTTGTTTAAAAAACAAAAATCTAAAACTAAGTCGTCAAAATTGGCAGAACCTTAACGTGGCGTTATTATCCCAGGACATCTTACTAGAAAATCGAAAATAAAATAAAATAAACAGCATGTTCTATTTAAAGAACACTGCTGTATGTTTTCTTATTTGTTTTTATGAAAAATGCCTATTGTAACATCGTGCATGAAAACAAAATATCCATATACATCACAAAAGAGGAAAGTTATTCAAAGAACATAGAAGCAACACAACTTATTTTATATTCCATCATAAGATAAAGCTCTCTTGTGAGAAGCATGATATACAATTTTGTCATCAAGAGCTCTGTGTGCGAGCTTAATGTATTCTGGTCGTCGTTTGTTTTGCACTTTAGAGCTGAATCGTAAAGTATTTGAGGACGATTCGAGTGCCATATATTTTAATCTTAAATAAAAGAACACACAATTTTTATTTCGAAGATAAAAGTTTTGCTGAATGAAATTCTTACGAGTATGTAAAGCAAAAAACTGCAGGTGAAAGTTAAAATACTTGATTGAGATCCAATTACAAACGTTTTAATCTGTAGAAAATCACTTAAGAATGTTTCATTTTCAGTTTCACATGGAGTAGTTTTGCATTTAAATGTCTGAAAGTTAAATTACAGCTAAAATCCTTGACTAATGTGTTATGGACATAATCTGGATATGCATAAATCCGATTAATTGCTTCAAGCACAAAAAAGAAAAAGTTATTTTCTGAAATAAAAATTATACTTTTGTTTAATAAAAAAAGATAAACCTGATGTATTCGACATACATTAGGCCACACTTTCATAAAATCAGTTTTACTACAGACAGTAAAAGAAAATATACGGTACATACATTACGTTTATATGTGTTTGGACAATAAAACTGTAATTTTACCGTAGAGCGTAAATGCTTCGAAAATTTTAATAAAATATGAGTTTTAACGTTTATTTAAATAGGAAATTCATAAGAAATTATAATTTTACGAACGACAATTCGCATTTTAATAATTTTTTTTAAACATTGAAAATAAATTGAAAATGTTTGACATTTTGTAACACCTTTCGACATAACTGAAAAACTGTTTAAGAATTCGTCTTTTCAGTCTAGCTGTCTGTGCATGATTTAACATTAAAATAGCAATTAAAGCCTTTGTGCAGGAATATTAAAAAGCAGTAAACCAACGTTTAAAATGCACAAATAATGCGTGAAAAGCAGCAAACAGCTATTTCGAATCTATAGCGAGATTCTTCTTCAGTGCAAGATAGGGAAAAAAGAACAGCGTACTAGAAAAAGCAAGGCTGAGCAAAATGATAGAGCAGAGCAGAGGCAGCGCGTCTCTGTCTATCATTTATCCTTGCTTTTTCTAGCACGCTGTTCTTTTTTCCCTATCTTGCACTGAAGAAGAATCTCGCTGTAGATTCGAAACAGCTGTTTGCTGCTTTTCACGTATTATTTGTGCATTTTAAACGTTGGTTTACTGCTTTTTAACATGATTTAACAGTCGTAAATATACTAAGACGATATTTCAAGCACCATCAGATTGCTGTGCATAATTAGGCGGCTACAAAAAGGCTTCTCATCACTGTAGAATTAACGCATCTATAGTTCATTTACAGGGATGGAGAAAATAATTACATTATGATCTACGGGGTAAAATCATTTGCGCTGCGTGCATTTTAATAATGTTGTGATCCTTCAAATATAATGAAATTTACAAGGATCACTCACGTGCATTACAGCTTGTTTTTTATAGATTATGGAATGTAAAGCATTTATCACTCATTTTATAGGGTCACACAAAAGAATTCAGTAACATAATGGTCTACGGGGGAAAAATCTGTTCGCAGCGTATTTTAAGGATGTTAGACTATTTCAAACGTAATTATGTTATACACATTGTTGAGGTACACTATAAGATGTTTACTGTAAAATATGTCGTGCATAACAGCTTTCGTTCATCAGGGATACATGGTTACAGTACTGCCTGCAAGCGATAGCTGCTGGAAGTGAGTTTTTAATGGCTTAAGCCTTTATCATTTGCACACAGAGACGCAAAAAAGAATTCCATTAAACTATGATATATGGGGAAAAATCGTTTGTGGTGCATTTTAATGGTATTATGGTACTTCAAACATAATGAAGTTTAAAAGGATCACTGAGGTGCCCTATGACAAGTTTTCTGTAGATTATGGAGTGCGTAGCATTTATCGTTCATTTCCAGAGACGCAAAAAAGAATTTGGTTGAAGAACTGACAATGATCGATAATTGGCGCTTTTTTCAGCCGTGGGTATGCATTTTTAAACTTATCTAATCTTTTAGTGTACCGCGTGGTGTGAATAAATTCTATAGATATTGTACAGAGCTGTACAAACTACCAGATGTGGATAATAATTGTTGAAAATGGATTTTTACTATGTGTTTTTTAAATTATCTATTTAGATATCTCATTTCATTGTATGAAAAAAAACCAATTTCTTAATAATATTTTGTTAGTGTTGGAAAGTATTTCATAATCAATGTCTGCTGCATGATTTTTATGCTTGATTTTCTTTTTTTTCTTTTCTTTTCTTTTTTCTTTTTCTTTTTTTTTTTTTTTTTAGTAACTGTATCGTTTAGTTTTTGTTTTGTGTCACAGATATTTAAACATGTGAATGAAGTAATCAAATATTTAAATATATGATAGTTAAAAATTAATGAGGAATATTTTTTTCTGTATTTGTATCGACTAAACAGATACATACATTTACAGGTGTTGGAAATTAACAAACAATTATAATACAAATTAATAAACAAATATAATAACAGCAAATACAAATAAAAACAAAATATAATAACAAATAATAAAAACATAGTGAGTAATATGGTATGCATTCTGAGAAATTTTCGCTGAAACACATTAAAACATGATGTACTGGAGTTCAATGAACATGGAAAGAACGAAAAAATTGATTTTCCAGAAATCGCATTTAAAGATTTCTTATCTATATTGTTTCTTATCTATACAATTAATCTAGAAGTTTCGATTAAGGTTTATCAGTGTTTTTATGTAAAAAACGCATGAAATAATGCATAGAAACATTGTTAAAAATTTCTCCATGCCTTTCTGCTCCCACTTCGACTGATTACTTCCTGTTTATTAAATTGGCCATAAAATCTTTTCTAGTAATCATAAGAATAAAATTAAAATAGATTTGATATCGGAAAAGATTGCCCTTTCAAACAAAACAACAACAACAATAAACAAATCGAAAACGGCCATTTATGCCACTGCTGTATCTGCATAACGTGCGCTTTTGATACAAGGAAATTGATCAAAATTTATAGGTGCACTTTATAAGCAGGATATAGAAATGAAAGATTAAAAATTAAGAGAAGATGAGCAAAAGGATTAAGATTTCTGCATTAAGGGGACAAGGCACCTTAAAAACCTTAAAAATCAATTTTTTTATCTTTTGTAAATTTCACTTTAAATATTATTCAAAGGTACATTATATGCACTATGGCATGAATTTATAAAAAAAAAAAAAAAATATTTTTGAGAAAAAAATGGAATTTTACGCGTGTCTTAGAAATCTTCGAAATGCCGCCTGCGCGTTCCGAATGAAAATCCTCAATATTTTTTATGAAAGTTTGGTTCATATATATAGATAAAACTGTGCATCGAATTTTATATATTTGAATATAAAAGTTTTAAAAACATTGAAAAATTTTGAAATTTTTTCGAAAAATTTTCAAAAAATTTTGAATTTTTTTTAAAACCTTTATATTCAAATATATAAAATTCGATGCAAAGTTTTATTTATATATATAAACCAAACTTTTATAAAAAATATTGGGGATTTTCATTGATATGGAACGCGCAGGGGGCATTTCAGAGTTTTCTAAGACGACGCGTAAAATTCCACTTTTTTCTTAAAAATAAAATTTTTTATATATTTTTTTGTGATAAATGCATGCCATAATGCATATAATGTACCCTTGAATAATATTTAAAGTGAAATTTACAAAAAATAAAAATTTGATTTTTAAGGTTTTTAAGGTATTTTGTCCCCTTAAGGCTGTTCTTAACTGCTCTGCTCAACAAGCGCAAAACGTTTTGACACATTTACAAATTCATTTTTTAGCAGAAAGATATAAAATTGGAAAGCCTGGCGATGGAAGCGATTTGGAATTGAACTGTTTTTTCCATTTTTTTTTTATCAATAAATTGCCTATAAACGTTTTTGATCACGTGACAAACACGATTTTCGCCCTTCACGGATTGGTTTTTCTGCTTTCTTCGGGAACTTCGGTTCAAAACGTCAACTTTAACACGATTTTCTGAAAGATCTATTGCGTTTGCAAAAAAAAAAAAAAAAAAAAAAAAAACCGGAAAGAAACAGTTCGATTACACAGTTTCTGAACAACAACACCTGCTAGTTTCATGCATTTCCGAACAAAAATAAATTAAAACTTATGTCAGAAAGTTGCCCTTTTGGATTTGAGAACAAACACCCTTTATTTATCTAACTTATTTGCTTCACACTTGTTAAATGTTTTTCCCGATGTTCGGACACGTTATTATGCTTTTCAATGCTCTTATCTCCTGAAAGTTTCCTGAAAGAAAAAAAAAAGTGCGCGTACTACGGCGAATGTACTTAAAAAAAGAAAAATATAATCTCAAATCGTGAGCGTAATATACCAGAATATAAGCGCTGTAAAAAAGACAAATGTTTCATAACCTTGGATAATAGACTATAACCACGAATGGAAATATACATTAACTTCTTTCGAGTTACTTGTGCTTTCCAAAAGCGTCCTTTGTCTTTAGAAACCTCAGAAATCGCAGACATATATTTTTTATATTTAAAGAAGCGTTTATAAAAACAAAGTTTCTTTTGCTACCACTGATTCTCGGGAACATTTCCGAAGTCTTTATACAGTATTAATTCATTTTGTCAACCCGGAAATTCGGTTTGAGAAGTGAAATATCGCTATAAATTCTCAACAGGGCTTAATTATTTTGGCTCAGCTCCGGTATTTCTCTGTTTTTAGTAAATATTTAAATATTGGTCGGAATTCACCGGAGCTCATAAATATATGGCTCCGGAGCCCAGTGCAATAGCGCTTCCGAAAAACTGAAGCCTAAATTACCCTTTCCTTTTTTCCCATCTCCAAGCTTTTGCAATTTTTTAAAATCAAAACACTTATATGTGATGTAATGTGTCGGACACGTAGAAGATGGAGATGGTTCAGTTTTGTTTAATCAGTTTTTGGGCTTGGACTGGCTCGAGCGCAATCTGTCTTACATTCAAAATTTTATTTATTCATGTATAGAAAAAAACTTTTCCTTCTTCCCAATTACGTGTTATATTCTATTTCAAATCATTTTAATGCTATTGCAAATTTATGTCTGGCATTGTTGGCGGCGACGTGTTGATACGGCGCCCTTCAAGAGACAAAACAATGAATTTGCTTTAAGTTGGATTTTCTTTTGTGACAGTAAGATAATTTTAAGTAGCTGGTTTATTTTATTTTTTTTTATTTAGATATCTAATCTAAAAAGGATATTTTATTCTGTTTTTAGTCAACGAATTTGTTTATCTGAGGTTTTTTGTCTTCTGTTGTGTACGAGTATAAAAATCACGTTGGTGATCTTTCTATTTATTTTGTATCATGAAAGCTTCCCATGCTAAGGCTCTGCTCTTCACATTTACGAAGTCACTTTCATTTGTGAGTAGACATAATTGCCATGTATTGTTATTCTGATAGAAAGCAATCGAGCAGTGTTTCTCCTTTTTCTATAAAACCGTCGAATCTTTCCGATAAGGGTGTCAAATTTTTAATTTAATCTGATTTTCAGGGACTCACCGCGGAAGGAATCGATTATAGTTTAGATATAAACCTTTTATAGGAAATTGAAAAACATTGTTCCATTCATCAACATATAAATATTAATTTCTGTAAACCTCATTCATTTTTTTTATAAAAATGCATAGCTGCGAGATATCCCTTTTTTATGTTAACACATTTCCGAATTATAATCCTTACCCTATTTAATCGCAGAATTCTGCAATTAATTAACATTAAAATTAGGCAAAGATTTCTATTCAGAAGGACTAATAACTAAAAAGTAGAATAGTTGACAGCTAAGTATATGCTGATAGATATATTTAAAATATTTAAATTTTGCTAAAGAAAAAAAAATGCTTTAAATTTTGCAAATAATGTATGAAATATAAAAATGCAGATTGGAGTGATGGGGTGGGGGACGGTTGTTAGTACCGCAGAACATCAGGGCTCCGTTAATTTGTTTGTTAGAAATTAAGCCCTGACTCTCAATCATCTTCAGCTGCATAACGGTATTTATAACATCAAAGAATTATCGATAATCATACCCATTTTTGGTTCATTCGACCGGCGGTGCACATGCATCCCGGCCATGAAATTGTTGTCCCAGATTTATAGTTAATTTTGAAGTTATCTATTTATTTATTTATTTATTTATTTATTTATTTTAGCTTTTAAATTTAACTTGCCCACATTTTCGAACATTGTCAATGCCAAAATGCAATTTGCAATAGCGGTGTTCTCTCGATGTCTAGTACCACAAAGCCTTTTTCAAGGCTTTACCATTTGTGTGAAAGCCGGGAGACCCGCGACCTGTAATGCGCACTAGGCTTGACATCTAAATTAGTGAGCTATGTGACCCCCTTTGTTTTTTATAAGATCTTAGAAAAATTAGATAGGCTTGGCTACCTTATGCTATGATTTTTCTGTGCTCGTTGGTACCCCACTGTCTTTATATTCTCTGTTCTTTACCTACACCAGTCGGTGAAGTGACATCGAAGTGTAGGGCAACCAAGTTTATTTGGATGCCCTATGCGCCCCCTTTTCTGGAGGTTATATTTAAACTCGTGCTTTCAACTTTGGAACGTCCCTCGGAACTCCACCAGAGCTTCCAAATTATACTTTTGGCCGTGCATTGCTTCGAAATTCCTCCCTAGTTCCACTTTCATATTTAGTTGGAGGTTACGCGCGGCGGCGTTTCACGCCGCGTTGGCACTCCTTAAGCACTGCGATGTCATGTCATGCCATCAAAGAATAACAAAATAATATTAATATTAATATAAATATTAATGTTAATGCAGTTTATTTATCATGTTTGTCCGTAAATCATGTTTTTTGACCATGAAAATGTTTACTTGAAAATACAGTATACGTAAAACCTATATTCCAGGTTGAGAAAACTGACTAAAAAAGCATAAAAAATCTTGGATAAGTTTTAAAAAATCAGAGGCTTCTTTTTATTAAAGTTTCTTTCAATCTAAAAACATATTACTTTCGGAGGTTTCTTAAGATAAAGAACTGTTTTTGGAGTCGTTTGTAAGAGGTTTCTGTATATTTTGCTTGTGGTTATATTATATTTTATTACATTAACACGTTGAGTGCTACGGTGACCGACACTGAAGCTGAAAAATGTACAATGTTTTAAGTAATTTTTAAGAAAGTATAATCCTGTAATAAATAAAAAGTAAGTAAATTTTAAATAAATTTTCAGTAATTACTTAAATATATATATATATAGTTTTATATCATATTTTAGATCGTCAGTCATCGGTGAATGACGCGTTCAAAACGGAAAGTTCAGTGTCAGTCACCGGTGACTGACGTGGTGTTTTACGTGTTAAGAAGCATTTTTCTTTATTTTAGAGTGCGGTATTCATGGATTTAAGCTTTATTTTTACCTTTTAACGTGATGTGGGGCATAAAAAGTCTCGAATTTGTCTCATTTCCATTTTTTTAGCTTAAAATATGCACTGGAATTTTTATAAAGAAATGATTATAACTTCATGTAACTACAATAATTAGATTAAAATATATAACACATTTTTTTGCATTGCCTGTGGTTGTTTAAGCAGTACAAATTTAAATTAATTTATCCCAGAATGTATTTTTACAAGATTCGTCATGACAAGACTCTTCAAGATTCTCAAGATTCGTCAAGATTATCTAATGTCAAGATTCGTCATGTTCTACATAAAATTTGGAGTAGATAAGTTAAATTGTGCAATACAAAAATCATTATTAAAAAAAAAAGAATTTTTTTGGAGGGGGGGGCGGGGGGTAAGAGAGCAACTGTCCCTGACTTACCCTCTACGGCGCTGCGTTACTCATAAAAAGATTAAGAATAAATGAAACATTTTTCGAAATTAAGCTCTCTTTATGGATAAGAGGATTTCTGGATTCTCATCTTTATTAACTTTAATTAACCATTTTTCTTTCCTACCATAATAGACTTCAACGTTAGTAGGCTTTCCCTGCCCCAATATCTCTTGTTGAACGCTACGTCTAAACTGATTTTAATCTTTAATATACGTACGCCATAATGTTTATTTATATACTGTAAACGAGGCCTACACCGGAGCCATAAGAAATTTACTGTTTACCCATTTTCTTTTGTGATAGCCGTTTGTGAATTTATTAATAATGTTAGCCGTATCTCGTTTAAATATTTCAAATACTTTTCAGATTAAATATGTGCCCAAGAAAGTCAGTTTGAGGCCTTTGCATGTGCAAAAGTTTCTTCCTGTGACATATCGCAGAGTGAATATTAACACACGTTTCATTCAATAAATAATACTCGAAAAAGTTGCTCAAAAATTTTAAAATATAAATATACAAAAAATATATATATAAATGATCTCAAACATAAAGTAGATGTCTAAATATAATCAATACTTTTCATATATACTTTTCATACATACTTTGAACTTTTGTAAGGGCAACTTTTCAAAATTAAATAAAAATCTTATTATTTTAGATTATTATTTTTTTTGCAGATTTTATTTAAAAAATCCGCATGTTTCACTTTTATTTTTAGCTTACAACACTACTTTTCTAAAAAGAGACCAAAATAAACTGACACGGAATGGGTTATTAACAAATATGAATTCCCCCCCCCCCCCTCTTAAAAATCAAATTGCCTTACACCCCAAGTTGGGAACCACTGCTCTAGACAGAAGTCAGCCCAAGTTCCAATAAATAGGTAATCAGTTTTTGCCTATAATTTTAAAGTAGAATTTATGCATCAACAAGTGACACTGTACCCCAGCTGATGCCGAAGATTCCATCTCAATCTTGCACTTATGAAAAATGACATAATTCGATTTTCTTAATATTTGTTTTGTTAATTTAAAAACATTCTGTTTTGATCCCATTATTTAAATGTTTCAACAATCACTTATGAGGTTCCAATTAGAGTCCTGGATCGGATCGGGTTACCCGCTTTTACCTGCTACGAGCCGAGTGCTTGTCGGGTTGAATTTCATTGTTTCGGTTTCGGGTCGGTTACGGGTTGTGTTTTGACTTTTGCTGGTCGGGTTCGGGTTTGTTACGGGTTGTGTTTTGACTTTTGCTGGTCGGTTTCGGGTCAGTTACGGGTTGTGTTTTGACTCTTGCTGGTCGGGTTCGGGTTGGCCGATTTTTCAAAAAACGTCCAAAATATTTTATCACGTTAAAAATATACATTCAGTAAGACCTCCATTATGGACACTCCCGAAAAACAGACATTTCTATTTAGCGAGCACTTTTTCAATATGTTTGTACGCTTATACCTCTGAATAATTGGCACCTCCCAATCTACACACACGTAACTAGTGCATGTGTGCATAAACTATTATAAATACGATACATGTGTTTTTGTGTGTATCGAAAACCGTAATGTTGGTAATATTTTTCATTTTCCAGGAGAAGTAAAAAGATTTATTAACTATAGTGTAAAAAAAGGATAATGTGCGATTACATTTCTTATATAGATTTTATTTCTCATGCATTAAATCGAACATATACCCATTCATATTCAATAGGTATTTATTTTCATCTGAAACATAGTTCTACTCCAACTTTTTATGAAAATCCCAACAATCCGACTTGCAAAAAAACCTAAATATGACTTGCAAGAATTGAGCAGACTCGCAGAAAGAAAATTAGTCATTTCGATCCAAAAAAGAAAATTAGAGACAACCCGACATGATTCAGAACTCTATTCAACTATTCAGAGAGTATTCGCTATTCAGAGGTTTTACTATATTTGAAGAATAAAGAATATAGATTTGTCCATTTTTCTACATAAAAGATAAAATTAGTATTAGAGATATAATTGTAGATTACTTTTCATAATTGCATCAAGACACGATTCCCTTTTCTTTCATTTCGGGTTGTGTAGGGTTGCGGGTTGAAGTATTTCTGGTTCGGATCGGGTTACGGGTCGCCGAAAATTAATTTGTCGTATTCGAGTCAGGTTGCGGGTCGAGGAAGTTTTTGTCGGATTCGGGTTGACTTCAAATGGAATTTTCGGGTTCAGGTCGGATACAACCCGGCCCGCGCAGGATTATAATTCTAATGTATGTGAACTCGTATTTTTAATGTTAAAAAGAAATCGGTACTGTTAAAATATAAATAAATTGAGCATATCTCATATCAAATATTAGTAAAAGCAAATGCAATTTAATACTGTGTATACCGATTTCTAAACTTAAATGCATTTTATCCTTAAATTACATTTCAAGGTCAAATGTTAGTTTCGTATCATTACTGTGCAAAGAAAATAATTGCATATTTCACGATAACTAATACTTGTTCTCCAAATGATAAGTTTTTATCAACGATGACGCTCGAAACTAAATCAATTATATCTATAAAACAATGCAAATTATTTTCTCTTATCTATATAAAAAAGTAATCTAAATAGAATGTCATTTTAAAAAGATTTATTGAAGCTTAATATTTTTTAGAAACATTTAAAAACAAAGGTTGTTTTTTCATAAAATAATGATAGCACATATCATTAATTAATGATATAACTAAAAGATTATTTTGTAAATAATGATGCTCAGGGCAAAGAGGGCGATAGTGAACAATAAGAACTCTGGGGCGGAAAATATACGCAATATCTGTTATAATTTAATAGTTGCGTTAGATCATATCATTTGTAGGGGCTCTGAAAATTTTCCCCCCAGGACGCCATGACTATTAAAGTCGCTCCTATGGCATTTAAGCATATGTAAATTCAACCTTGTGAAATAAAAAAAAAGATCTTATATAAATATGCCATAAAATTTATGAAGTAGTACAGCAAATGAAAGAAAAATAAATTACTTCCTATCATTTTTTGGCTTTAGAATAAAAGTTAATTTTTAATCTGAGGTACTTTTATCATTAGACGCAAGTCTGTAGCTGTAAAATGAATCTATTCTTCGCCATTATTTAATATGTTAAATTAAGTATAGAAAAATTACAGGTCCCACAGACGACTGTTTACCGTACCCGTGTGCACAATATACAGGTGTCCAATAACCTAATATCGATAGAACAAGGAAACAAGTGATAGGTTTATTTTGAAAGCCGTAAAAATCTGATACAATAGTTTCAAAATTAGCTATAAATTTTGTCGACATTTGGCGCTGTATGGTGAAGTCGCAGTACAGAGTCGGTGAAATAGACTGCAGACTGTCCTTTGCAAACAGTCGTTCCAGTCATCAATTCAAATCACTCTGCCTGTTCACTGAAATTTCTCGAAAAGTTTGTAAATTATTTTCTTATCCAGGAATTTTTGCAACTTTAAATTGCAATTGAAATCTGCGCCTTGTTGTCGTAGGAATGTGATTTAATCGGCGATATTGGAGTACTAGAAAACACGTTGCTTCAGAGAATAGATGACTTCCTTCTGTAAGACTTCCTTCAGTAAAAAAATTCATCCCCCTGGACTTCAGAGTACTTTCTTTAGGGATCCCTCAGTGACTACAGCTCCCCCTGTCGACAAAATTTGTAACTAATTTTGAAGCTATTCTAATCAGATTTTTACGGTTTTCAAAATAAACATACCACTTGTTTTCTTCTTCTTTTGATCTTAGTTTCCGAGTTTTTTAATTTTAAAATCAGAGAGTCCTTTACTGGACACCCTGTATCTTTTCTTATTAAATTTATCATGCTCTGCGTCGTCATTGAATTTTTGTTGTAACACCCGCAGTTTATGTACTTATCTCACCTATAGAACTGACCCCTAACTGCGAAATTTACCGCTAGGAAGTGCTGTAAAATAACTCATATTGTAGTATATGACCATTATATAATACCTATGCGCTATACTCATGGCTGTAGCTTATTCGGTTTACATTTTTGCCAAGCTTTTTACAGGTCGAATGGGAACATCAAATTGGAAAGTCAGTACAAATAATAATAATAATAATAATAATAATAATAATAAATTTCATAGCTTATTTTTTTTTAAAAGTAGAAATTATGGGCATACATAAATGAATAGAAAATAGACAGAAAATGAATAAAATAGAATCGCAAATTTCGCAGTTAGAGGTCGATTACGTAGGTGAGAGAAGTCCGTTAACTGCAGGTGTTAAAAATAAAAATTCAATGACGACGCAGAGCATGATCTACACTGCTCAAAACAATTAAAGGATATTTGAAGTTTTATATAAAATAAAGATATAAACGAAATTTTTTTTGCCGAAAATAGAAGAAGAGAATCACAAATGCAAATTTTTCTGGTTTTCAAACTGTGGAGTATGCAAATTTTGAGTTCGACGTCAAAAACGTCGCTTCAGCGGCAGCGAATGAAATTTGACTTTCAACTGGATAAAAGAGAATGAAAACAAGGATGATCGGCATTCAGTGATTGCTTTGTTTCGATGAGTACGATGTCTCAGCGAAGTCATTTGACAGATTCAGAAGCTTTGAGAATTGTTGGTAGGTTAGAAGGGGGCCAAACTCAAGCCGAAGTAGCGCAAGCCATTGGAGTGTCACAAAGTGTCATTTCCAGGATCTGGAACTGTTTTTTGGAGAGTGGATGTGCAGGCCGAAGACCAGGGCAAGGTCGTAGACGGGCAACAACGCCCAATGAAGATCGGTATTTAGCGTTAACAGCTCGGAGACACCGAACCATGAACGCTACTCTTCTCCAACAACACCTTCGCTCGGCTACAGGCACCACGATTTCAACTCAGACTGTCCGAAACCGGCTCCATGCTGTAGGTCTGTATGCTCGCCGACCGATGGTATGTGTTAGATTAACATCAAGGCATCGTCGCGACCGCAGGGAGTGGGCAACCGAGCATGTCAACTGGAGGAGAAATGAATGGAGCAATATTCTGTTTTCTGACGAGTCCCGTTTTTCTGTGCATCCCGATAATAGGCGTATTTTCATCTGGAGGGACCGTGGCAGTAGGAATAATCCTGCGTTCGTGCACGAAAGTGTCAGATTTGGCGGTGGAGGAGTGTTGGTGTATGGTGGCATCTCCATTGACGGGCGCACTGACCTCTACATCATTCGAGATGGAGCTCTGACTGGTCGCCGATATAGGGATGAGATCCTCAGACCTATTGTAGTCCTTTACGCTGCAACAATCGGAGATAACTTCATTTTAATGGACGATAACTGCAGGCCACATCGTGCAAACCTGGTGGAGGATTTCCTTTTCGAGGAAGGAATCGTTCGAATGGAATGGCCAGCGTGTTCTCCAGACATGAATCCAATCGAGCACGTTTGGGACGCTCTAGGAAGACGAGTTTCTGGCCGCCAACAACCTCCACAAACTCTCCAAGAACTGGAAAGAGCTCTTCTGGAAGAGTGGGGCAGAATACCCCAACTCGTCATTAATAGCCTCATTGAGTCCATGCATCAAAGGTGTTCAACGTTGCTGGCCGCCCGTGGAAACCATACCCCCTACTGAAAATGATTTTCTTTGAAGAAAACACCTTTTCTTATTCTTTTTTTTCTCATATGCACAAATTGTGTTTTTTTCCTTTAGTACACAAATGCGCAATAAAATGCATTTTTTTCTGCCAAACATGTGTAATTTATTCTCATATAACCTACTATGTCTCTCGACCATGTATCAATCAGCTAAACAGTTTACCAGATACAAAATCCACCTAAAACTGCAATATCCTTTAATTGTTTTGAGCAGTGTATTTTTTAAAGTAAGCTACATATAGATTAATATAAAATGGAAGTAAAAAGAGGGAATATTTTTAAAAACCGATAATCATATTTAAAAGGATTCAAATGTAAGATAATAAGAAATGTGTTTGATGTAATTCGTTAAACTTTCATCTTCCTTCTGCAGAAAAAAATCTTAATAATAATAATAATAATAATAATAAACCTCCATAAAAATTACTCATTTTTTTCTCTCCATAAATTGATATTTTAACTTAAATATCAGAAGACGAAACATGCTATCTGGATCTGTACAAATTCATCCTGTACAAACTCAAAGCAAGGAAACATAAACAATTTATATTTCGAGTGATCTTAAATGGAAATAAAAAAGGAATGATAAAAATTCTTAAATTCTGTAACCGTAAATCTAGAAAAGATGTATTAAATATTTTTTTTCTATTTCTAGCATTCATTACACAACCCCCCCTCCTTTTTTCAAACAAAAGTTTATCATTATTTTTTTAAATTCATTTTTTAGGCATGAATTGTTTCTTGCTTTATTCATTTATGTCAGAGGACTACGCTAATGAAAAAGTATGAGTGAAAGGGAATGTTTTTATTATAATACTTTAGTTTTCTTGTGATAAGAGAAAAATAATCTCACTTTATTATAATTAACATAGTGCCCCAGGAGAACCACAAGATTAGAGACAAAAAGTGGTGAAGAATGACAAATTTTGAAGAAAAATAGTATGTTACTAAAAATATACGAAAAATGCTTTCTAAGAAAAATTCTATGGTCCTTCGTATCTTCAATCGCATAATTGCCTATTTGACAAAAAATGTAAAAATTGGACTTTTATGGACTTTTTAAATATCTAAAGAATAAGTTTTAAACACGTAAAAACGTAAAAAATTAATTGACCAAAATGCAACTAAAGGTAAAATTTTCAACTGAAAATTCAGATTTGTTGCCAGAAGTAAGGTGAACAGATCAATAATAGGCCCTTTACTAGAAATTTCTTCAAGGTTTTTTTTTCTACTGCATTTATTACTTTCTACTATACACTTAAGGAGAAAGTATTGAAATTGTGAAAATTCCGAACTTCTATTAAACTTCCAACGGAACATTTCCTTATTATCCTTACTCGTTGAATGCTAAAAACGGAAATGTTCCTTCAAAACAAACAAACGATGATGTACCTTT
The DNA here is from genome assembly GCA_963932465.1 of Maratus speciosus. NCBI lineage: Eukaryota > Metazoa > Arthropoda > Arachnida > Araneae > Salticidae > Maratus > Maratus speciosus. Next base: position 226,360,484 of record OZ010791.1, on the reverse strand, counting down.
TCCATCGAGAGAAATCTAAAAAATTTCAGTTAAATTTTCGTAATTGGCTTTTGGCCTATAATCAAGTCGCTAGACGTGACAGGTTGGTGTAAGGGACAGAGCATTCATTTTCCAAGGCACTGAGGCTTCCTTCGAGCAAGGCAAGGAGATAAAAAACGGGTGTGAAAATATTCAATACAAATATATGTTCCGTGTAAAATATGCATGGGACATGTATTTGTGTTGAATATATGTATATGTATAATTAGTATTTAAATTAAAAAAATACTGTAATGCTCACATTTATTATTTAAAAAGGGAAATTTTCATCTTGAAAACGGGGGAATAGCAAAACAAAAGTTTTATATAAAAAAAAAAAAAAAACAGGAAAAAAAAACAAGTTGGAAATTGCACGTCAAACGTGGCAAATGAGGTGCGTTCGTACTGTAACTAGTTTTATAAATATTTTTTGCACCTCATATTGTACAGAATGTATATTTTAGTGCACTTCATGAGTGCATATTAATTTCATTGTGCTCGAAAACATGTAACATGATTAAAATGTACTTGAAATAATTTTTTCCCATTGGCCGTAACGTAACGGAAAAACTTTTGACTGTCCTGTAATTAAAGTATACATCCGATTTTCATAAAATTTTAAATGACGCGACAAAATTTTGCAACAATTATATTTTTAAAATTTCAGACCATTCCGTTGGGTAGTTTTTGCTCTGTTACATACGGACGGACAGACAGACAGACGGACCGAACGACGACTATAGGTGCTACGTATTTATATAATTACGAACGCACCTAAAAAAACGTAGACTTTGCTGCCAATTCATTTACCGGGTTTTTTTTTTTTTTTTCAGTGTGGAAACACATAAAAATAGTTTTATACAAATACATAATTATCACTATAATGAAGAAAAAAAGAAAGTATATAAAAAATATAACTATTTTAAACTTGTTCTTTTTTTTTCAATAGTATAGTGTTATGACAAACTGTAGATCAGATCCAACAAATTAAGCCCCTATCTAACTCACGAATAGGAGATACACATTAAGTAACTCTGCTAGGTCACTATGCCATTTGCGTATTGATACCTCATATTACACGAGCTCTCGTTAAGTTAATATTTTATTTCTTTAATACGTATTTCACAAACTTTTAAGAAGGCTTTGAACCAAGAATCATACAGTTTATTTTCATGAAATATGTTAGAAAAACCATCAGCATATTATTTTTTGAACTGTTTCCAAAAGCATTGTTTGTTTTAGAGAATAAAAGTATATACTTTTTATTTGCATTTATTCACTTACATATAACGTGTTCTTTCTGAAGATTTAAAGGAGGTTTTATTTTTTGTGATTCAGGAATTCTCCTTTTTATGATCTTTTAGAACTTCGGAATTCTTTCTTTTTTATATATAATTTAAATAATTACAGATTTCAAATCTTCTTCAAAATATTTAAAAAATGATGCTGTCTTTTTTTTTTTTCAACATTACAACATTCTTCAACATTCTGGTTAATAATTGCTGTATTCAAATTTTAGAATAAAAAACTCTTAAAACTAGAAATAAGTCCTACCAATTTTACATTAACTTGTTGGTCTATTTTGTTCATACATGTTTATTTGCAAAAACTCAGTCCAATCTGAATCGGACTTTTATGAATGAAAAACTGTGACTATTTTGCATCTTACCTTTTTGAAATAATTTATTGAGTAACAAACATTTAAGTAAAAAATCTAAACTATTGGAACGTGCATTTAAACAGTAGTTGGTCAAGAAAATTCAGGTAAATAACTACACTGCTTAAGAGGCTACTTCAGTCACCTGAAAAGACCCGCTCACTAATGCTAATCCTATGGAAGAAAATTTTAAAGATATCTCGTTTGCATTTCAGTATTTTTAAACAATGCTATATGCATTGGCTAGCTGAGATCGATCTGTACAAAGGGCGTTTTGTGTTTTTTCGATTTTGTTTACAGATATTTTTAATTAGGGCACTTTCATTTTCGGAACCGGTTTCGAAAGTGAAAGCATCCTCTTGAAAAAAATCTGCAAACAAAATCGAAAAAGTAAAAAAAGGGCAGTTGTTAAGATCAATCTCAGCTATCGAATGCAAAAAAATCATTTAAAAGTATTAAAATGCAATCGAGATATATAAAAAAAAAATTCTTCCATAGGATTTAGCATTAGCGAGCGAGTCTTTCCAGGTGACTGAAGTAGCCTCTTAACCCTTACCTGTGCGGAGTTATTCTGTTTATAAACTAATGAAATGGTGGACTGATACCAGAATTTATAAACAAATTTATTAGAAAATACGAACTTTTTTTCCCCCCAAGTACGTTACAAGAGGGAAATATTAATTAAATATTATCGGTGCCAGTAAAATAAAAATTAGGTGTCCTTTTTTAAGGACACCGCCCTCGAAAGGGTTAATGTTGAACATCTGAGATTGTATATTTGTTTCTGTGAATGGAAGAGTCTAAAGGATCGCATTTTAATGTATTTACAGCAGGTCTATCATACATAAAAAGCAAAAACAGCATTAAAAGTTAGTAAGGTATAAAATTTGAATCTTTATTAACGAATTTTTATTGCGTTTAACATGAAAAAAAAATTTGATATCAATATTTAGCTTTTAAAAATGTTACACTTTTTTGGTAATGGCAACCAGTTGGTTAATATGGAATAGGGTCATAAGAAATATCAAAATTGCAAGAAAAACCAAAATTGTTTAATTATTAAACAGTAGTACATTATCTATAAATCATCAGATTCTTTGAAAACTTGTTTTAATTTTTAGACTTGTCTTGAAATAGTTGTCTAACTGATATTTCATATTACCTGACACACCATCTTGAAAAACAACTTCTTCTCTCGTCAACAAGTTATCACAGAGCTAAACAGACAAACGCATCAATAAATATAATTGTTTAACTTTATATTGAACTTGGTTAACATTACTGACAATGACACTGTATAATTAATACGAATTTTATAAAATTTACCTGCAAAAAACTGCAAAAATTGAGGATAAGGGTTTATTTAAACGTGTCGCTTCAACAACAGGTATCCAAACAGAACTGAGTACAAAGCAGAGGCGGATTTCTGAGTAGGCCGAAGCCTAGGGGCCCAGAAGGAAAGAGAGCCCCTGTGCTAAGACTTTTTTTCGAGGTTTTTTTTTTTTTTTTTTTTTTTTTTACATTGTGCTAACGTTTAATGCGAAAGAGAAATGATGTGCAGTATTCTTTGTTTCACTCATTTATTGAATCTTGAAAATTATTAATTGATATAGATTGTAGTCCAAACGCTACTCCACTTTTAATTTCTTCTCTATTCATAAAAAGAAAGTATTGAATTCTTGAAATTTTTTGGCTTTCAGTTTGGGAAAGATTTACACAGAAGAGACTAAGTGGCCACAGCGGCCTAGACAAGATTTTGAAAGCACCTCTACGAATGATATCTTTTAAAGAATCTTTTAAATTTTAATCAAGCATTTGTCTAATAATAACTCCTTACATTTTAACACCATGGTCAGTCAACCGACCTCAAACCAACCCTTACCACCTTTAAAGCTAGACCAATATTTATATGTTTTGGGATATCCTAAATATGATTTGATTACATTTGAAAAAAATTCTGTGTGTTAAAATGGCGTGAGTGCTGCTATAATTAAGCTATATTAATGCCTAAAATATTAAGAAGTTAGACCGCTGATGATAGAAACATACTTCTAAGTACAAAAAGTATAAAAGTACAGACTTTAGATATGGCATTTGTTTTAAAAGGGCCAGTATACATATTAAAGTACGAAAATTTATATTTTGTACGGTTCCTGCAGGGATAGTACTGGTCCTAGGCGATATTTCAGGACATACTTTTTTCGATATTTCAGGACACATTTACCCAGGCATACTACACTTTTTTCCCGCGAACGTTTGCACAAATTCGTGATTTTTTCCCCCTCGATCGTTTGCCAAAATTCGCGATATTTTCCGCAATCGATTGCCGAAATCCACAATTTTTTTCCGCGATCGTGTGCCGAATTTCGCGTTTTTTCCCGCGATCGTTTTCCGGAATTCGATATTTTTCCCCACGATCGCATGCTGAAATTCGCCATTTTTTCCGCGATCGTTTGTAGGAATTCGTTTTTTTTTCAGCCATCGTTTGTCGAAATAGCGATTTTTTCTTCGATTGTTTGGCGAAATTAGCAATTTTTTTCTTCGATCGTTTGCCAAAATTCGCGATTTCTTTCTTCGATCGTTTGCCGAAATTCGTGATGGCATTTCACGATCGATAGTCGAAATTCGTGATTTTTCTCCGCGATCGTTTACTGAAATGCGCGTCTTTTTCTTCGATCGTTTTCCGAAATTCGCGTTTGTTTAGATCATTTGACGAAAATCGCGATTTTTTTCCGTAATCGTTTGAGGAAATTCGCAATTTTCTTTCACAATCTTTTCACGAAATTCGTAATTAATTTCTGCACTTATTCAGCGAAATTTGCGATTTTTTACGTGGCCTTTTGATGAAATCGCGGTTTTTTTCCGCAATCGTTCGACGAATTTTGCGATTTTATCCCTGGATTAATTTCTGTAATTGTTTGACGAAGTTCGAAATTTTTTCCCGTGATCGATTGGTAGAATTCCCGCCTTTTTTTACGCGACCTCTTGATGAAATTAGCGTGTTTTTCTGTAGTTGTTTGACGAAAGTCATGATTTTTTGCTCGAATGATTGGCCGGAATTATCGATTTCATTCATGGATGGATCGTTTGACGAAATTCTTGGTCGTTTACGCAGGGCACATCAACGCAATTTTTTTTTCGACTCCGCGGAAATCGCTTAACAGCCGATTAACGAAATTCACGATGATTTTCCTTCCTGTCTGGCTGACAAATTCCTGTTTTTTTCCTGTGACCAGTTGTCAAAATTTACCAGTTTTTTTTATGACAAAATGTTTCATTATTTTCTGGCTCATATTTTTTTTTTTTCTCTACTATGCCTTTATTAATTCTAAAATACTGATTTTGTGGAATTTTGCAAAAATAAACGATTGCAGGATTGAGCGGGAATATATGTTATATATATATTTATCCGCAGAAAAATCGTGACTGTTATTTCTGTATTACAAACTTGCAAAATTTCAGGACAGGTTACCATATTTTAGGACCTTTTTGGACGCTTTTCATTTTTCAGGAATTTCAAGACAAGTACGATTCCTGGGTCCTAAAAGAATGTTGTCCTCCATCTAAGAAGAGCATTTTTTTACGACTAAAACTTACCAAATTATAATATTTTGAATTTTATGAAATTTCAATGTTTGCCGTTTACCTATACTAAATAATATTTCTTTCCGTTTCTAGTGTTAGAGAACACTGAAATTACATAAAATTCATAATTTGGTAAGTTAGGTTAATAGTTTTTTTTTAATTTTTTTATATTTTTTTGTTTTGTTCCTTTTAGACAAAAAACTTTTTTCTAAATAGTACCTATAAGAGTTACCTATGACAATTACCTATAAGAGACAGGGACTGTATCAAAATTTAATTTAGAATTTTATTAAGTAAAATGAATACCATACCGAAAATCTTTACTTAATTTCTATACTTTTGTAATTCGAAATACGTTTCCTTCATCAGTGGTTTATGAGATAATTGAGCAGACATGTATTTTGAATCATCTGGTCTATATCACTTTGAAGGAGAGGAGGAGGCACGCAAAAAAGATCAGGTGCCCGAGTAGTGGTTAATCCGCCTCTGGTACAATGCCTCATAGGAGTACTAGGAAATCGTATGACAGATTTAACCTTAGCTGTGCCAGATATTGAAGTATGCCATATTATCCGACCATTCTATGATACTCGATCTTACTCTATATACTTTACACAGGATTCGAAAAAAGCCAATAAGACATTTTACTAAGACAACCAACATAAATTACTAATAAGATAACCAATAAATTTTATTTGAAAGACGTAATGGAACTGAAAATGAAATGATGTAATGTGCAATTATGTCCTTCTATTACTGGTTAATTTAATTACTGGAGAAATATATTTTTCCTGATTAAAAAAAATAACAAAATATGGGGAATATTTCGCAACTCTCTTGAGCGAGCTTCTCTCAGCCAAATTGAATAGGCGCCAGTGATCCCATGATCTGACTAAAGAATTAATATTAAAAAATTTTTTCTCTTGTTCTTTTAGTTTAGTTTTTGAAGTAGTAATGATAAAAGTTGAACGTAGCAGGTAGACTGCGTATATAACTTTTTCTTGTCTTGGTCTTCTAATAGAAGAAATGATGTTTTAATTTTAAAAAGGAAATTTATCTCGAATATAAATGCTATTGTTTCATGGCTTCTTCATAGAAGAAAATAATTGCTGAAATTTTAATGAGATTATCTTGGATTCCCAGTGAGGAATATATATACAGTTAACAAGTATTATCCAAATGTTTCGGTGTAAATAGTTTGTACATATTTAAAAGTGTAAAAATAGAATAAAAAAAGTTTTAAATCATCCTGTGCTTATTTATATTGAACAACACCTGCGCCACTTTCAGTCGTGAAATATGCTTGGTGACTTTAATATAATTTAACACGAATCGTGAATTCTGAAACTATGCTCTCCCAATAACAATATCTTGAATTGTGATAACGTGAAATTTCGTGGAAAACATCAAGATTACTCATTAAAATATTGCAGTATAAATAAGAGTCTTTGTGTTATTTTTTGTTTTTAAAGGAATGTTTAAAAAAATCATAATAATAAAAAAATAATAGTAATTGGCAGCATAGGCCGTTTTGGCCATTTCCTAGCAATATTGCTATTTCAAGCATTTATTAAGGAATCTTTTTTAAAATCTAATAAATAAAGTATCGGATTAATGGCGGATAACATTCGGGTTATTAAAAAGGTGCACGTTATGATATATATGTAGAGGAAGCTCGGATATTATGACATTATTGTAAATATAAAAAACTTCACTATCCGGCGTATACGGTGTCACAGTCAAGCGTAAAACTCCCAACCGACTTCCTAGTTGTTGCAACGATGCAGTACACATTTTTTGAACTTTTTTGCAGGTAAAATTTATAAATTCGTGTTAATTATAAAATCTGATTGTCAGTGATGTTAACGATGTTCGGTATAAAGTAGAACAGTCATATATATTGCTGTGTTTGTCAGTTTTAATCTATGCTAACTTGTCGACCAGTGAAGAGTTTATTTTTTTTCAACGTGGTATGTTGGATAATATGGAATATCAACTAGAGAACTGTTTCAAGGCGAGTCTAGTGAAAACGAGCAATCGTTCCACTCCAACTTATCATTTGAGATATGCTTTTTACCAGGTTGTACACTAGATGAGGAAGATGCACTGTACCTGTTTTGTAATGGAAAATATTCAGAGGATCAGGGCCGAAACTAGCCTTTTTTGCACCCGGGGCAAACATGGATTTTGGCGCCGCCCCCCTCTTCCGCAAAGTATATTTACAAAGAGAATTTTAACTAAGTTATTTTCTTCTGATGGACTGATGGCTTCCATTATTATGAAACAGCCATTATAAAATAAAATATAAAGGGTATAAAATAAAATATAAAGGATGTAAAATAAAATATAAAGGAAAAAATGGGCATAATTTTTTTTGGAGGAAAAAAATTATGGCCATTTTTTTCCCCATTCTGACCAAAAAATGAAAGTTCTAACTTTTACGGTTGCTCTTTCATCTTCAATTAACACTTCATTTATAACGGCTGTTTCATAATAATGGAAGCCACCAGTCCACCAGAAGAAAATGATCCATTCCAAAGTTATAAATTCGACTGGAAAACTATTTAATACTTTGAACAGAAAGAAGAGGCTACACCTGCAATTTTCATGACACTAATATAATCACATAGCTGAGTCATTCCATGTCATTTCAACCAGACCTTGTAACCCGACCGACAGGGATTTGAATGAAATTTCGTGTATACACTAATTCTATCATGATATGAATACATCAGAAAATTTTCCTTCCTAGACCTCATAGTTTGTGAGATATGGGGGTGTCCAATTTTTGGACTTTTCTCAAATCGCACATTTCTGAGTCTATATTTTTAGACTGCAGCTTCATTTTCAAAAAAAAATGTTTCTCTGGGTCTAAAATGCGAATCATCTTAAAAATATCACTATAAGTACATCAAAAGATGCAGATTTTAATAAGAAATATTTAAAAAATTAATTTTAAATATTTAGGGCGAAAAAATTAAACCAAAGTTGAAAGTTATTGTTATTTTTCTAAATTTTTGTGACTTTACGAAAAAGGCTCTACCCAAAAAGGCAAATGAAATTTCCAATTTCTTTTTGTTTTAAATAAAAGTTTACACTTTAGGCTTTCTATTTATGAAATAAAAATGATGTCTTTTTCATGTCGTATGCAAAAATTTTGACTTAGTTTGGGATGCTGTACCTATCAAGAGATAAAAATCTTTAACTTTGCTTATGGTACCTAAATAATTGCTGCACATTTTAAATTTAAATTTATTAATCATTTTAATTTATTTTCTAAAATGAGCCCTTAAAATCAGACTGATTTATTTATTTTTATAACAGTAGAAAATTTGTATAGTATTGGTACATATCACACATTATCTGAAATTGTGTTGTTCTCAATCTTATCGCATATGTTTGTCACATAAATGTACATCTATCATTGGATTCAGTGGTATAGTATTTCTATAAATACTTTCACAATCGTAGTATGTAAAGAATATGTACAATATTTAATGGAGGGGGTGTGGATATTGAAATCATAGATTTTTTTTTCTTATTTTTCTCAGAAAAAACAAAGCAAAAATTTTACTTTGTAAATAATAAAAAAGAAGCACTTATATTAAATTCAACAAGTCATAGGAACCATAGTAATTATTTAGGTACCACAGTTTAAATTAAACATATTAGATTTTTTTTTTCTTGAATGGTGCAATTTCCCAAAACAGGGCAAAATTTTTACATAAGCTGGGAGAAAGACTTCATTTTTATTTCATAACTAGAAAGCCCAAGGTGTAAACTGTTATTTAAAACAAAAAGGAATTGGAAATTTTATTTGCCTTTTTGTGTAGAGCCTTTTTTGTAAATTGACAAAAATTTGGAAAAATAACCATAACTTTCAACTTTGGTTTAATTTTTTTGCCCTATTTAAAATTATTAAAGGTACACATATATTAAGACAGACTATAAATACAATTAAATACAATAAACCCAACTGGAGTGAAAAATTAGCCGGGGCCAGGAATCGAACCTGGGTTGACAGCGTAACGTGCAGCTCTACCGTTAAGCTACCCTGGCCGATGTCCTAGCCCGGAAATTTCTCACTAATAAACCAAGTTGGGGAACGTCACCGTACCTCTATGGTGGACTAAAAATGGAATTCAGACGTTAATTTATGTGCTTTAATATTTAAAATTAATTTTTTAATTAATTTTTTTATTAAAATCTGCATCTTCTGATGTACTTACGGTGATATTTTAAAGATGATTCACGTTTTATATCCAGAGAGAGTTTTCAATATAAAAAAAATTCATAGCGAGATGTGATCTCCTCCCACCAAAAAGAAAAAGGAAATCTTTACCCAACACCCCTCTAAATGGTGAGCTGGATCTGCCCTTGGCTTTGTCAAATATTGATTGGTTAAAATCTTGAGAGCGGAATCGAAAAGAATCGAAGAAAATTCCGCTTTATACAGGACCCTTATGTCATATCTTTAGATTCTTCTATGCTTTGTCATATACCAGACAGGATGATTTTAACAATACCGTGCTAAACATAGATATGAGAAAAATCGACAAACAAAATCTTCATTTGGCGCCCCTTCGTTCTGGTGCCCGGGGCACATGCCCGCTCTCCCCCCCCCCTTAGTTTCGGCCCTGCAGAGGATGGAAGAGGGGAGGTGTGAATATAATGCTTGATGTGGCTTATGTGGACTGTGGTTGATCCGAAACAATAGACTACATTTGTGTTTTCGTAAAATTTGAAACAAATTTTTAAAGAATCTGATGATTTATTGATGATGTACTAATGGTTACTTATTAAATAATTTTGGTTATTCAAGTAAATCGTTGTTTTTCTTGCAATTTTAATATTCCTTATAAACCTGTTCCATATTACTCGACTGGTTGCCATTAACCGAAAAGTGTAACTTTCCTTTTTAAAGCTAAATATTGATATTTTTTTCTTTCACTTTAAACGCATTAAGAAACATGTTAAGAAATAATCAAAGTTTGTTCTTTACTAACTTTTAAAATACATCATTTTTTTTTTGTTGACAACAGAAAAAATGTAAATAGTATTCCATAAGTACCCGAGCTTCATCTATATATATAAACCTAAATTCACACAGAAAAACTGCAATTTAATTTCAGTTATTTTAGATTTTATATCATACTGAAAATCACGGTGTAAATAAAATTTAACATTAAAAGATAATTCTATTCTTGTTTTCAAATTAAAATTCATTGCATCATACATCGAAACACATAAAACATTTCATAAAAATCCCATTAAGTCTTTCCTATGAAATAGATCTATGTATGTACTAAAATATTGTGCAACATCACCAGAAATATATTTTAAAAATACTGAAAAGCATCTGCTATAAAGTAAGCTTTTTCTTTCATTTTATTTTAAATAACGCATTTTAGAGGTAATGGGATTTTTTTTTTTCAAACCAAAGAGGTTACAGTTACGCTTACGAAGCACTTAAAATACAATTTTTATTTCAGAGGTTTTATTTAAAATTTTACTCATTTATTAGTTTGTGTATTTTTTTTCCTTGAGTCATTCATATCGTTGTTAAAAAAGAAAAATAGGAACAAAAAATCATGAGTACAGCATAGATTATGAAAGATTTTCAAACACATTCAGAATACTATTACAAAACTTTACATTTTACTAAAATACACTGACGGAAAAAAAAAAATCCCAACACCAAGAAAGACTTGTGTTAGATACACGAAATTTGGTAGGCGTGTTTATACATCTGAAAGATGACATCGATTGAAATTTCGCGCTTCGCGCATAAGTGTGGCGCTAGTAGCGCCACTCAGAACTTGCAGATTAGGTTTACTTTAAATGCGTGCTGTAAAGTTCGTAGCCGTTATTAAGCTTCGAAATGTGACGTATTGAGTTGATGTTAGCCAAGAATGCCTTTAACTTGACGAAGGAGCCACTGTCAACAGCTCACCGAGTTGGAAAGAGGTCACATATTCGGGCTACGAGAAGGTGGATTTTCTTTCCGCGATATTGCAGAAAGACTTGGCTGGAATTTATCCACTGTGCATGATTGTCGGAAGCAATGGTCAAGGGATGATACTACCTCAAGAAGACCAGGTTCCAGGCGGCCACGTGGCACTCCTGAGAGGGAAGATCGCCGTATTCGGCGTACAACTTGGCGCATCGTACTGCGTCTGCGGCAGAAATTCGAGGTACAGTTGATACCACAGTGACACAACTAACTGTTAGAAATCGATTACTTCAAGGACAGCCCTGAGCCAGTCGCCCTGTAGCGTGCATTTTACTGACTCCAAGCCATTACCGTTTGCGACGCCATTCGTGTCAAGCCAGAGCTCATTGGTTTGGCGGAGTGGAGATGTGTTGTGTTTCTTTTTCATCAGAAAACACAACAGATCTCCACTCCGTTCTCCAATGAGCTCTGGCCTGACACCAACGGCGTCGTAAACGGCAATGGCTTGGAGTCAGTAGAACGCACGCTACAGGGCGCCTGGCTCGGAGCTGTCCTTGAAGTAACCGATTTCTAACAGTTCGTTGTGTCACTGTGGTACCAACTGCAGCTCGAATTTCTGCCGCAGACGCAGTACGATGCACCACAGTTGTACGCCGAATACGGCGATCTTCCCTCTCAGGAGTGCCACGTGGCCGCCTAGAACCTGGTCTTCTTGAGGCAGTGCCATCCCTTGACCACTGCTTCCAACAATCATGCACAGTGGATACATTCCAGCCAAGTCTTTCTGCAATATCACGGAAAGAAAATTCACCTTTTCGTAGCCCGAATATGCGACCTCGTTCCAACTCGGTGAGCTGTTGACAGTGGCTTCTTTGTCTTGTTAAAGACATTCTTGGCTAACATCAACACAATTTTTCACATTTCGAAGCTAAATAACGTCCACAAACTTTACAGCACGCATTTAAAGTAAACCTGATCTGCGAGTTCTGAGTGGCGCTACTAGCGCCACACTTATGCGCGAAGCGCGAAATTTCACTCGATGTCATCTTTCAGATGTATAAACACGCCTACTAAATTTCGTTTATCTAACACAAGTCTTTGTTGGTGTTGGGATTTTTTTTCCCGTCAGTGTAGAAGATGACGACTAAATGAACAATTTGGAAAACGCATAATACATTTGAAAACCCGATATCTGCTAATACCATGAATAGTCGTTAAAATGTACGATTTTTGTTGCAGCCTTGTATATGATCTACAGACATGTATACATACTACATAGTATGATAAAAGTTAGTTCAGTTGAACGCATAGCACAGTTGAAAATTTCCACTCAGCAATTTCCACCGATAAACGGATGTTGTTTCGAACTTTTGTCCGACCCTGTATATGATCTATAGAATTTATACACACACCAAGTGATATTTAAAAAATAGTTAAATTTTAAAACGCATACCACAACTGAAAACTCACTTCCAGCAATTATTGTTCGTAAGTTTCAATAGTTCAATTATTGCTCATTTTCTTCTATAGCCAAATTCTTTTGCGTGTCCCTGTAAATGAACGATAAGTTCTGTGCACATCATATTCTAATAGTAAGAAACTTGTAGTACAACTTAGTGATGTATATCAATTTTAATATGTTTAAAATGCTGTAATATCATTAAAATACACGGCAAACGATTTTCCCCATTGACCGTAAATTATGCCTATTTTCCGAATATGAGTGCAATTTTTGAAATTGGGATCATCTACAAAAAAAAAATTGCATAATTTTGATTTTCTAAATAACAACATATTTTTGACACGTTCTTTAGTTCCCTGAATTAGAACATCTCGGAAAAACGTATAGTTTATATACTTTTTCTTAAATCTTCACAAAAAGAAAATGTGCTACGGGTTTATCTACAAATTTCAGTAAACAAAATTAAGGTTTTATTTTAACAAAAATGTTGAAAACACCCAATTAGTCACCAGTAAAATTATATAAAATAAAATTTGTGTAGAACAGTGCCGAAAAGTGTGAGGCAAATTTCAGGGATTACCGAGTTGAAGCAACTTTTAGCCCAGTCGATAGTTTAGACGTCTCAACAATATTTGCAACCACTGTAATAAGGTCTAGATGCAGTTATAAGCAGGGTTGGTGAATTTTCAGAAAATCTTACCAGCCAAGGATTTATTTTACCAGCCAACAAGAAACAACCAGTTGAAAAATTTCATGTGAAAATTTACGCGACTGCAAAAATTATTCATTACTACAATCCATTTTCGTATTAACGGTTTCTTAATTTTTTTCCATATTTCTTATTTTTTAAAATATAAACTTACAAAATACTCGCAACAGAGGAAAGTTTAGTGTATAATACAACTTGTTGTCATGTTTACACTGTGGTAATTGGAATATGGCTAACAAATAAAAATGTAAAGTTTTTAACTACATTTTCTACATACTTAGAAACTAAAGAAAGAAGAAAACTTAACAAACTTAAAAATAAGAAGTTTAAAAGAAACTTAAAAATAAAGAATATTTTCTATAGCCTGTAGTTTTTTAAGATTGCCTAAAATTTCACTCGCCATGTCAGAAAATCTACTCACCACTTGGCGAGTTAGAATGATGTAATTCCCCACCCTTGAAAGTAACTAGTGTAAATAGTTATGGATAATGATAAATTCCAGAGTACTCGTAGTAGGCAGCCAATTCAAGCGGTTTCCACTGACAGTGCACATTGCACAAGCTATTCCCGAAAAGAGTCACGACTGTTACCGAATCGTTGCACCAGAATTACGCAAACTATGGGCATCCTCAGATGGATGATATACAGTGGGTGATTTGTTAACGAACTTTCCGGTTTACGAACATATCTGTTAACGAATATTTTCATCAGAGATTTTTATGTTCGATTAACGAACACCTCACAAAACAAAGCCAAGAAGAAGCAATGCTTGTGTTTAAGATTTGCGGAGTCATACTTAATTGCATCTATTGTCGACTTGGAGAACATTTTAACAGTTGTATACGTACGGCCTGGATACTGTGGGTTCGGTCCCCACATTTTAGCCCCCTCCCTCCAAAAATTAGAATGAACAGATTAGAAACACTAATTTTTATATTTTGTGTCTATTCTTAAAGAAATATTTTTAATTGCAAATTAATTATTTTAACTGAAATTTAGTTCATAAATTGTTAACAGGCTCTGGCTTCATTTCAGCTTTATCGGGCCCTGCAATAAACACGATTTTTTAGAGAACTAAGGAATTTTTGAAAGGTCAAAGGGACAAACTGATTTATGCCGTAGTCAATGAATGTAATCCTAAAAATTTTACAAAGAGCATGTCATTTATTTATTTTCAATACGCCACGAAATGGACAAAGCCATCAAAATACGATCTGTCCATAATAAATAAGGACGCATATTAACCCTATTATAACGGGAAAATTTATGTTGTTTTTTATATATTATTTAGCTTTTAAGAACGAATTAATTGAATTCCCATACAAATCTATACTAAATCTATGATTGGTTAACGAATAATTCGGTTACCGAACACTACACTGTAAAAAAAAAAAAAAAAAAAAAAAAAAAAAAAAAAAAAGCGGACTAAAGTACGGAAATTGTACAGACAATCGAGACGCCAGTACTATTTCCGTATTTTAACGGAAATTTTAACTTGGGGAGGGGGGAAATTTTCCGTTAAAATTCGGAAATAGTACTGGCGTCTTGATTGCCAGTGCAATTTCCGTATTTTAGTCCGTTTTTTTTTTTTAACATTGTATTTTGGAACGGATTAAGTTCGTTCACCGATCACCCACTGTATAATGTATAACTAGTGTTGCCAGCGGGACAGACAGTCAAATAAAGCGTGACAGACCGACAAATATAGCGGGACGCATAAATGCAGTAGACATCCTTAAAATGGAACCTCTCTGGAACCGAATCCCGTCTTAAACGTCAAAATTTCATTGTCCTTACGGTAGGAATCCCATGCAATTACATCTGCAAAGACGGAAGCCTGTTGAAAATGGATTTTTTCCGGCACTTGCCATTCCGTCTTAACAAGTTTTACTGTACTAAATAAACTCAACAAGCTTATACTACCAGTAAAACTTATGAAAGCAGAATCGCAACCTATTCCCGAAAAGTGCCACGGCTGTTGCCGAATCGTTGCACCAATTACGCAAACTTTGAGCATCCTCAGATGGAAGATACTCGTATATAAGGTACAATTAGTGTTACCAGATCCAGTGACAAAAAAGCGGGACAGACAGACAAACAAAGCGGGACAAAGGCTTTTAAATAGAGACATATAAATATAGTAAACGAAGCCTCTCCAGAACGGAATCCTGTGTTGGAAGATAATTATTTAAAAGGAACAATTTCTTGATAAATAATTCCGTAAATAAAGGGTTGTGTCCAAAATGTCATTGTCCCTACGGTAGGAATTCCATACAATAACATCTGCAAAGACGCGGAAGCCTATTGAAAACGGAATTCTTTCTGCTCTCTAGCGATTTTTTCTCAGCAATTTTTACTATGCTAAATAAACGCAACTATCTGATACAGTGAAAGTGGAACCACTTCGGACCGACACAAAATTCCAATTTAGCAGGTATCATTGTATAGTATTTCTATTGTAAGGGCAATGGAGTTTTTAGTTTTAAAACGAATTCCTTCTTCAAAAGATTTACTGAAGAAAGTACAGTAAAACCCGTGAAAACAGAATCACTAGGAACTTCAAAAAAAATCTATTTTAGACAAGTTTCTGTCTAGGCAGGTAACATTTTGTAAGCTAATCCCTTCGAAGGCCCTATAAATATTTTCCGCTATAAACAAGTTCTGTCGTCACACGTTTTATCGAGGCTAACGAAAAAGAAAGGGTACCATGGTGTTTTACACTTATCTTTTTTTTTACAGACCGCTGGAGTCACATGATGCTCGAATGCACCAATGCAGGTGTACGAAAAGAGCAACACGTCATTCTAGCGGTCTGTCAAAAAGATACGTAGATTGCGCCGTGGTAGCCTGTCTTTTTCGTTAGCCTCGTGCTTTATTGGGTTAAGTTCCACTCGATGCAAACGATCGATTAGCATGGCATGAAAGGAAATTTAAAAGAATTTGTGCATGTCGAAAAAATCTGGACTTTTTCCTTCCCGAGCAGTGGTTACGCGGGGCAGATCTTGGAGTCCCTGAAAACTCTCTATCTATGCTATATCTCTCTCCCCCCCCTCTCTCTCTCTCTATATATATATATATATATATATTATATATATATATATATATATATATATATATATATATATATATATATACATGGGGCATTCTCACAATCTTTTAACTTTCATGTCCCTGAATAATAATTTTTTATTTAATACACTTTTTTGTGTTTATTTTTTATTTTTTATTTCATATACTTGGGAACATCCCATTGCATGATTGCACAACAATATTAACGAGATAAATAAGTTTTGGACGATGTTGGGGGTCCAAACACATGGAAAACTCATCTACCGCCCCGTGTCCCTGATGCTGATTTTGAAGTTTGGAGCTGTCTGGATAAAATTGTTTCATAAAAATAATTCAATTTAATTTTTTTCTGAAACTGGAACTATTGTTTTATATAAATATGTAGCTAAAAATTAACCTGCACACATTTTTAGGGTTGATACTATTTTTTGAACTCTGTCCCTGTGTTTTAAATTTTTTACCATCCCTCTTCTAAATTATACAGAAAATCACTTCAGATGCAGCGACAGAATTTTTTTCAAGTTTTTGCTCATGCAGAAGTATGCTAGAGAAAGAATATCTAAAATTCTTTGACATGAAATTTACTGCAGAATATAAATCAGCATTTAAATATCCATTTCAAGCACCGTAGCTTTATTGGTAGTCTCACCGTCCCCAAGGTTTATTCCTGCACTTTTCGAGGTAAATTAAAAAAAAAAAAAAAAAAAAAAAAAAAAGAAATCCAATGTTAACAGCTGTTTTGGAAAATCAATGAATATTGTGGCTATCACTTAGTCTTGACATGATTTTCCTAAAAATAGGTGGTAATTTTCCTTACCGTTCCATCCTTACCGTCTCTTTTTTTACCATTTCGTCCTCTTTTTTTACCATTTCGTCCTTTTTTTTTACCATTTCGTCCCTTTTTTTACCTTACTGTCCCTTCTTTAACACCCCTTTAAGACAATGTTATACAAAAATTCTGTATTAAAAGTACTACATTTGTGTTATTTCTTATTTGAATGTCCTGTGGGTACTATGTAAATTCATTATAAGTAAAAATTTAGAAGAAAATAAAAAAATATAGGGGTAAAACGGTAAGAAAAATTAAACTCGCAAGTTTAACCTAAATCTCAGTTAAATAAAATTTTTTTCACTGTTGACCATTTTTTCTTTATTTTGAATCATTAAGGCATTCGTCTATCAGATTAAAATGTTATTTTAGCAAGTTTAATTTCGCCAAATTTTTTCCCCAAAAATTCAAAAGATTGTGAGAATGCCCCACATATATATTTATATATAAGGTAACTAAATCGATAAGGGATAGTTATTGTTTGGTAATAACGATTTTAAATTTTAATAACGTCCATAAACTTTTAGTATAAATAAAATTTAATATTAAAAGATAATTTTTATTCTTCAGAGAATATTTTGCCTTAATATTCTTTGCATAACACAAAAATCACGCAAATATTCAGGAATAACCCTATTATATATCTTCCATGAAACAGATTTGCGACCAAAATTTTGTTCAATAGCACCAGAAATATCTTTCGAAAATACTGAAATGTATATTTTATAAAAATAATTTTTATTGCATTTTATTTCCTTTTTAAATAGCGTGTTTCCTTGATATGTGTTTATTTTACGCAAACATAAGGTTTAAAATTGCACCGGAAACATTTATAAGATGGTCTTTATACATAACATAAAAAAATCTCATTTATATTAGACTATACATTTTAAAAATCATTCCTATGAGTGTGCAGTACGAATAACAATAACGAAATCCGAATTCAAATCAGAATTTTAGTTTTAGTCGCAGAATAAAATTCTTTGAGCCCAAACATCTTATTTATGACTGTCTATATTTCTGACTCACCTTATTCTTATCTAGAGGGATCGACTGCATATCTATTCTTGTTCAAATTTTGATATATTATATATATAGTTTTCTTTTTTCATTCAATTTGTTATGTTTCATTTAAGGGGGGGGGGGATACAGTTGTCAAATCAATTAAAAGAAACTAATATTTACATTCCATTTTCTCGGCAATCACAGAGTATATTGCAATATTTGTTTTACATACAGTCGAATCCGGTTAAGATGCGTTTCAGGGGAGTGGTCGAAAGCCGCGTATTAAGCGGGATCACGCATTAAACGTGATTTGTATAATGTTGCACGTACTGGGCTTATTTACATATCTAATCGTCTAAATGAACTTTAGAACGTTCATTTATATATTTATGGTCGAAATATGTATCTTTTAGGTACATTTAGATTAAAATTTCATTATATTCAACTTTAACTCATTGGGGTTTTTTATAGAACCGACTGGAATAATAAGTGAAATTTAAAAATGAGTTTAAATTTGCGTTATTGTCAATTAATACGTTGCAAGAAAAAAAAAACTGATATTGTAATTAGCTACATTTTTATCGCTTTTCTGTTCTGGAAAATCAGTTGCTAATTAGTAACTTTTTAAAAAAACTCCTATATATTTTTTTGTTTGCGCTATGGTGTATCTATTACATTTATTTTCGTTATAGATTAGTTATCACCAAACAATTAAAATTATATTGAAATCAGTAAATTCTCCGGAAAAAGTAACAATAAATAAATAACTAATAATAAAAAAAAGGTTACAGGAGACGATATTAAAGACTCCAACTACTCCATAGTCTAAAGCGCTGTTTTTCTAAGACTAAAAAAATGATTTGTCTTTAATTCAAGTAGAGTCAATTCGGGAAAAACTGGGCTACATTGCAATCTCATTTGACGATTTGGTCAATTTCAACTATCTCCCTCCCGCTGCAATTTGACACCCCTGTTTTTAAGTAAAGCAAAGGCAAAAAGAAACAAGAAAGAAAAAAATCATGTGTCAAGCATGGATTATGAAACACTTTCCAACATGTTGAAAACAATGTAACAAAACTGCACCGTTTAATAGGTCAAAATATTATGTTGAATTCAACCATACGGAAACGCATAACACATTTGAAAACTCAACTTCAACTGATCCCACCTACAATCGGAAAGTTTTCCGAATTTTTGAGCAGTTCTGTAATGTGGTATGTGGAGATTTGTATCTATCAATTCATGCATATAAAAATTTAGCTCAGTTAGGAAATACATACCTCGGTTGAAAATTCCTCTTCCGCAATTTTCGCTAATAAGAAGAATGGTACGTGAGTTCTTTTGTGCAGCCCTGTATATGAGGTATAGAATTTACATACAACGAGTAACATGCAAAACATTAGTTAAATTTAAAAGTGCATACTGAAATTGACAACGCCCTTCCAGCTATTATTGCTCATAGAATGTACTGTAACCAATTTCTTTTGTGTATCCCCGTAAATGAACGACAAATGCTATGAATGCCTTATTCTATCGTAATTATCTTGTAGTGAAGTGCAGTGATTTATATCAATTTCAATACAATTGAAATAGCGTAATGTCATTAAAATACTCTGCAAGTGATATTTCCCATATACCATAATGTGGTGGAATTCTTTTGAGTGGCCCTGTAAATGAACTATTAATGCTACACAGTTCATGTGCCATATCGAACATGCCATGCTAAGCATCATTAAGACATTTGAATTGGATGGAAATCCGAGTATATTTACGAGAGTTGGAACGTGGACAGACGGTATGGCGGACAGACGACCAGACGGACAGACAAACCGAATTGATAAACACTTTTCAACTTTGTTGGAAAGTGTTAAAAAGAATGTAATATTGATTGTTTCAAACAAATTGGTATATGAAAGGACAATTTCATTTGTTAAATAAATTATTTTGTTGTAGATTCTTTTCAATTTTCACAATTGGGAAAAATAATGCAATATATAATACTTACTAAAAATGTCCTCACGGCAAATATAATGATAGTTTACTCCTTTGAGGTAGTATGAATTGAATGAACCGATAATCTAAGCAGTAATATTAAAAGTTCTATCGATATACCCATTTAAAATTTGGTGATTTTTCATATATTTTCTGTATAAGTTATAAAACTAGCTGTAAAATTTCAAGAATTTCTTGGATATGTAAGCCGACATGACAGTTCATCACACTCATATCGCATATATTAATTGTAGGCGATCGGTTTTATATAAATATAAGCTTTAATTTTTTTAAACGACTCCAATTTACATGTTTGCACTTCTATATTAACACAGGATAAAAGCATTAAAAAAGCGTTTTATAGCTTCATTTGAAATGCAAACAAATGACAGACAAACAAACAAACCAAACACTTTTCAAATTTATTGAAAAGTGTTAAGAAACTTTCTGAGTTGTACTTTACAAATGTGTAATAATATTTTTCCTCATGCTCTTAAACCAAAAGTTATGAAGTAAGAAAACCCCGAAAATAATTTATGGGCACCCTGTATATCTATGTATTTACCAAAATATGTCAGTACAAACTTCAGATGATGCATTGCAGTAACTTAATTTAATTATACATTTCGCTCTTTATCATACAAAAGGCAAAAACAATTTCATTAATTTTAAAAGCATCACATTATTTAAAGTCTGACAACACGGAAAATTAGTTTCCACGCTCCTCATTAACTTGAAGCATTTGGAAGAAGATAATATGCCCATCAATAATAATGCAAACTTTTATTATTCATATTTTCCATTTTCGCTACTTCATATAGGTTCACGATGTTTCAAGATGTATTAGATGTAATGTGCCCCAGGATAACAAGTTAATTAGAATCTTAAATCATTTAAATTCTGATTTATGGAATTAAAAATATTTTTAGAAGATTAAACAAGATATTAATGCTAATTTTCAAGGAAACAATTGCGATTTCATGAAAAGTTGGAACAAAATATTCACTAAAGAAAACAGGATGCAAAATTATGCAGAAAAATAAAACAACATTAGAAAATTCTAGTTAAATAACAATAATAAAAACAGTTCAGATAATCTAAATAATAAATATTAGTTTTTAAAACTTAAATTTTAAGAAAAGATAGATGAGAATGTTAAAGCAAGTAAACAAACGAATTCAAAATATTAAAAAAAAAAAAAATAGCGTTAACTTATTTTTTAAAACTTTTACTTTGAAAGATTAAGCAAGTTTATCAGAAAAAATCACAGAATTTAAAAAAAATTATGATTAGAAATTATAATAAAAAAATACATAAATATGCGTACACAGGATTCGATTCTAGTGCCCAGGCCGGGAAGCAGCAGAGTTATTAATGCTCCACAGAATCAGCATAATTTTTTCTTACTAAGTCTTCAGCTTGTTTCTCTGCATAGAGCGATATCAGATCCGAAGATTTTGGAACAGCAACATTTGAATCTTTTTTTTTTCTCCACACCGTTCAAATGAAAAAAAAAAGTTTTGCATTTGTCGAGGAGAAAATTTTATGGAAACTAGTTATTGTTTGAATAGTTTTGATTGCTTAGAAGGGACTGTTCAGACGTGGAAATCACATCTGTAGAACGTACGTGTTTCTCTCGGACACCTTTATTAAAGTCTTAAAGAGAAAAATAATTACCGATTTGAGTTTGTAGGCTTATCAATGCCGAATAAACGCGATCAATGGGTGACTGTAAGGTAGATGCAAAAGATGAATCAGACTATAGTCAAGGGCCAGTTTGCCATAAGCGCGACAAAACGTGACAAGTAGCTTTTGAAAGGGGTTAGTCACATTTACAAAAACTAGACCGCCTAAAAGTCGAAAAAGGGCAGTAAACAGGAAATGGAAGATAGTATATAAGAGGAATTTATATGGAAAGTACTGCTAACAACGCAACAATTGGCAAGTAGATTTTAAGATAGACATAAAACTAGGGCAGATAAACCAAAGGAAGAGAATCAAAAAGTGGAAGACCATAACCCAGGGCTGAAGGAAACAAAGAATAGAAAAAGGAAATATTCCCTTATTTACCAAATATATAATTAATTGTTAGATAAGTACCATTAGAAAACTAAAAAATTGTTTTAGTTTCGAACGAAGTGTTTGACGAGAAAAATGTTATTAATCCAATACTTAGGGGTTAATAAGGGTTGCAAAGTAAATGAGCAAAGAACCATGTCTTGTGAGGAAGGCAGCGACAGAGGACTTTTAACAGACCTCTGGGACCAGATCATAGGTTTCAGCACACGCATCCATTTCTATGACGTAACCACATTCACCGGGTCAACATGACCCTAACTTTTTCGCTAACTTCTCGGTAAAATATGGATATTATAAATAAAAAAATAAAGTCAAAAGTATTATTTGAATTATTTTTTAAGTAACAGGATATATTATTTATTTTAAAACTCAAATTTTAAAGAAAAAACAAACAAACAAAAAAATTTACCTTTAATTTTGTGATGGAAATGATTTCGCACGTCGACATCGGGTCAAAAATACCAGATTGCATGTGCTTACGGGTTAAGCAATTAGCAGCGCAGGACCCTTTTAAAATATGAGTGCGGAGCAGACAGAGAATGGTTAAATTATATGGAAAATATGATTATATGGCTGTAGAGAAAATTTGGTTGCATTTTTAGCAAGAGCATCTGCAGATTCATTCCCAAACATTCCTCTGTGTGCCGAGATGTTGCCACGTGAAGACTCATGTAAACTTGCAAATGTTTCAAAAGTTTCTCTGCAAGTGAATAAATCAGAGTACAAATTGCTTGTACAAAATATTTTGGGCAGTCTAACAGTATTTTTAGTGTTATTTCATTAGTATCGGTGATGAATTTTTCTCGACTTATTTCATCGCATAAGCATGCAAACAATTTTTTCGAACATAATTAAGAATATTAAAAAAAAAAGAAAAAAAGGGAAAATTTGTTTGCGATTACAATCAGTATCGGGATAATTTCTTCCGGGAAAAATTAGTTCATGCCAAAGTCTCTGGATTACCCTCTGTATTTGGATAATTTCTTTAAGAAAATTATTGAAATCAACATTTGACTTCAAAATCACGTTAAAATATTTTGTGTCTAACAGTGCTTTTAATGTTTCATTAATTTTATGACGAACTTTACATAGCTGCCAACTTTTACTTTTTTTTCTTTCGAATATTTTTGATAGATACTTTTGTCTTATTTAATCGCAGGATTTTGACTATTGAGTAAAGTGAATATTACTATTAAAATTTAGTGGTAACAACAAAGCGTAAAGTTGGAAATTATGACTTTTCTGTGTTTGTTATATAACATAAGACAGGTTTACAATAAGCAAGCTCACTGTGAGATAATTGAATACCCTTTAAATCTTGAATAGATATAGGTACCGATCATGCCTAAGTTCTAGCTCCTGATGATGTTTGATACCCCAAATTGTAAATTCACAATAAAATATCTGTAAGACATTAATAAAGGTGTCCTAGAGAAACATCTATGTTCTACAGATGTGGTTTCACGTCTGAGCAGTCCATTCTAAGCAGTATTCAAACAGTAACTAATTTTAAAAATGTTGATAAATTTATGAAGTTTAAAAAGGGTAAAGCTTAAGAAATTTTAAAGATTTAAAGCTGAAAAATTTTTGAAATGTGATCACCTCATAGAACAATATTAACTGAATGTAAATTTAGTATGCAGCAATATTAATTGAATGTAAATGTTATCACGTGTGAAATGTGCTATTTGGGGGTCCTTTGAAATTTTTATGCCCAGGTCTCCTGTCTCGCTCGACAATGAATTAATCAGGCCCTATTTAGATATCTCGGAAACACCTTCTATAATACATACTTATAATTTAGCATTGTATTAGATCGCATGTTCGAAAAAAATCGATTAGTGCGTCATTTGGGTCACTATGTCTCAGGGTCAAGCTAATTGTATCTAAAACAGCAAGAATGATTTAGTGGGGATAATATATGGAGATAAACACAAAGCTAATTTTGACCGAGCTTAGCTCGGTCATTCCTGCTAGTGAAAATGTTATTTCAGGAAAGTTTGTCCTTGTGTTATTAATGGAAATACACTGCTCAAAACAATTAAAGGATATTGCAGTATTAGGTGGATTTTGTATCTGGTAAACTGTTTAGCTGATTGATACATGGTCGACAGACATAGTAGGTTATATGAGAATAAATTACACATGTTTGGCAGAAAAAAATGCATTTTATTGCGCATTTGTGTACTAAAGGAAAAAAACACAATTTGTGCATATGAGAAAAAAAGAATAAGAAAAGGTGTTTTCTTCAAAGAAAATCATTTTCAGTAGGGGGTATGGTTTCCACGGGCGGCCAGCAACGTTGAACACCTTTGAGGCATGGACTCAATGAGGCTATTAATGACGAGTTGGGGTATTCTGCCCCATTCTTTCAGAAGAGCTCTTTCCAGTTCTTGGAGAGTTTGTGGGGGTTGTTGGCGGCCAGAAACTCGTCTTCTTAGAGCGTCCCAAACGTGCTCGATTGTATTCATGTCTGGAGAACACGCTGGCCATTCCATTTGAACGATTCCTTCCTCGAAAAGGAAATCCTCCACCAGGTTTGCACGATGTGGCCTGCAGTTATCGTCCATTAAAATGAAGTTTTCTCCGATTGCTGCAGCGTAAGGAACTACAATAGGTCTGAGGATCTCATCCCTATATCGGCGACCAGTCAGAGCTCCATCTCGAATGATGTAGAGGTCAGTGCGCCCGTCAATGGAGATGCCACCATACACCAACACTCCTCCACCGCCAAATCTGACACTTTCGTGCACGAACGCAGGATTATTCCTACTGCCACGGTCCCTCCAGATGAAAATACGCCTATTATCCGGATGCACAGAAAAACGGGTTTGGTTTGGTTTGGTTTGTGTTTATGACGGCCGATTATCAACACGTGGGATATAGGCCCTGGGGGGGGGGTGCCCTTTGTGGGGGTCTTTCTAAGGGAACCTAACCCGTATTTACGCATGGAAATCCACGGTTTCGAAGAAAACCACGAAAACTCCGAAACGGTTAGGCCGACGGGCGCGATTGGGTTCGAACCCAGCACCTCCCGTCTACCAGCTTCGAGAGCAGAACCTCTCAGCCACTGGTGGGGCTGTCAGAAAAACGGGACTCGTCAGAAAACAGAATATTGCTCCATTCATTTCTCCTCCAGTTGACATGCTCGGTTGTCCACTCCCTGCGGTCGCGACGATGCCTTGATGTTAACCTAACACATACCATCGGTCGGCGAGCATACAGACCTACAGCATGGAGCCGGTTTCGGACAGTCTGAGTTGAAATCGTGGTGCCTGTAGCCGAGCGAAGGTGTTGTTGGAGAAGAGTAGCGTTCATGGATCGGTGTCTCCGAGCTGTTAACGCTAAATACCGATCTTCATTGGGCGTTGTTGCCCGTCTACGACCTTGCCCTGGTCTTCGGCCTGCACATCCACTCTCCAAAAAACGGTTCCAGATCCTGGAAATGACACTTTGGGACACTCCAATGGCTTGCGCTACTTCGGCTTGAGTTTGGCCCCCTTCTAACCTACCAACAATTCTCAAAGCTTCTGAATCTGTCAAATGACTTCGCTGAGACATCGTACTCATCGAAACAAAGCAATCACTGAATGCCGATCATCCTTGTCTTCATTCTCTTTTATCCAGTTGAAAGTCAAATTTCATTCGCTGCCGCTGAAGCGACGTTTTTGACGTCGAACTCAAAATTTGCATACTCCACAGTTTGAAAACCAGAAAAATTTGCATTTGTGATTCTCTTCTTCTATTTTCGGCAAAAAAAATTTCGTTTATATCTTTATTTTATATAAAACTTCAAATATCCTTTAATTGTTTTGAGCAGTGTAATTCAAAACTCAACTTTATATATACACCTCTTGTGTAAAGAAAACATGCATAATGATGGCACAGGTGAAGAAGAGATTATTGTTGTGTCCATGAAACGTTTTAACAGCATTAGAATAGAATTCATACTTGAGGAAAATATGTTTTTCAATCAGTTGCGAACAAATAATTGTCATTTTTCCAGAACTTAGTCTTATTGAAAGAGACAGAAGAATTCTTTGCGTATTTCCCGATATAGTATCAGTTTTTGAAATATAATCTTAACTTTTTATGCAACTGTTTTTTTCTTTTTTGTGATTTTGCATCGTGATAAAACAAATGTATAAAAAAAAGATATATAAATGCAAGAAAACACTTAAAATGCAATTGTTATCTATTGTGTATTGGAATTATCCACCCTCCCCCCTGCCTTCTAATTACACCTTATGTTTTATATTAATTAGAATAAGCAAGCTCACTGTGAGATAATTGAATATCCCTTAAATAGATATAGGTACCGATCATGCCTAAGTTCTAGCTCCTGATGCTGTTTGATACCCCAAATTGTAAACTCACAATAAAATATCTGTAATGATGATTCACATAGTTTGGACAAATTTTGAAGCCGTGTATGTGACTTATACCTGTGTCGCTGCTCTGATACTCTGATGAGCAGATGTCCCCGATTTTCAGAGGCAATAATCATGCAGAGAGGGACAGCATCAGATTTTTCATTTAAAAAACTTATTTATATGAAAAACTCAACTGGCAATCTGGCCTTTGACTATAGTCTTATTTATCTTTTGCATCTACCATACAGTCGCCCATTGATCGCGTTTATTCGGCCTTTAGAGCCTACAAACCCAAATCGGTAATTATTTTTCCCTTTAAGACATTAATAAAGGAGTCCGAGAGAAACATCTATGTTCTACAGATGCGGTTTCACGTCTGAGCAGTCCATCGTAAGCAGTCAAAAGTATTCAAACAGTAACTAATTTTTAAAATGTTGATAAAATTATGAAGTTTAAAAAGGGTAAAGCTTAAGAAATTTTAAAGATTTAAAGCTGAAAATTTTTTGAAATGTGATCACCTCATAGAACAATATTAACTGAATGTAAATTTAGTATGCAGCAATATTAATTGAATGTAAATGTTATCACGTGTGAAATGTGCTATTTGGGGGTCCTTTGAAATTTTTATGCCCAGGTCTCCTGTCTCGCTCGACAATGAATTAATCAGGCCCTATTTAGATATCTCGGAAACACCTTCTATAATACATACTTATAATTTAAATACTTACTTATAATGTACTGAATATAATTATTTTTTTTATGTATTCCGAATAAAAATAAATTTTCGGTCATTGCACCTTTTCACGAAAAAGTAGAAATCTTTAAGAGAAGTAAAAAAAAAGTAAAAATTAAGGACTGAGGTATTTTATCTTTCGGAATTACAAAATAAGATTAACAGAGAATGCTTTTAAAAACACCAAAGTAGATTAGTACAAAATGCAGATGGCACGCAACAGTAACTTAATTTATTTATATGCATTTTTGTTCGTTTCATTCAAGAAGCAAAAACGAATTCATTAATTTTAAAAGCATGACAGCTCCGAAAATTAATTTCCGAGATTCTCATTAACTTAAAGCGTTTGTAAGGAGATAATCTACTCATCAATAACATTACAAAGTCGTATTATTCTTAATTTCTGTTTTCGCTGACTTCAAAGTAATGGTGTAGAAATTAAAAAATATAAAAGGGACTACACAGTCATTATTAAATAAAGTTAATAATTAGAATTGTCAAATAATTTATAAAATATTTATGAGAATAGTTAATCATTTCAAATAACATTTTTCTGTCATTATCATGAAAAAGAAACAACGGGGGGGGGGGGGGAGGTTGAGGAGAGAAGAGCTCCCTCTCATATAACGAAAAGTTATTGCAGAAAATAGACACTTTTAAAGTATCTGCATGAAGTCGTATTTTCCGTTACAGTTGATAAGAATTTAACTCTTGAAGATGAACTCTTAAGAGTTTATCTCTTAGATGGTTAAGAGTTTAACTCTTGAAACTTTTTAAAACATTAGGGGAAAGTGTTGTACATTGAACATATATGTACCTTAGGCTACGCAGTTTTTATCTCTATCTCTTGGATTTGTATAAAACTAATCAATATAGTTTTGTGATATACCGTCAGATGTCACTTAGCAGTTGGCCGCTTTAATATAGCTAGCACATGTTGGAGACAATTGTTAAAAAAAAAAGATTTGATCATCAAAAAGTAAAATTTTTAAAGTTGCAACTTTTCATTATATCTCGTTATCAACAGTTATTTGTGTTAAATTCAAAGTTATACATAAAGGAGTAATTATAGTGCATTATGAACATGAGTTTCAAATCATGTTAAGCGTAACTTGAAAATAGCGAGAAGTCATTATTTTTTAAGTCACCAAGCTTTATACCTTGAACCTAGCAACAGTGTTGTACCTGAACAGGTCCAAAGTACAACACAATTGCATATAAATTCTGTGAAAAAGCCAACAAATCTTATACTATAATGCGAGCAAAAATTGTGTGTGTGTGTATGTAAATTTTATCTTGAGAACGGCTCTAACGATTTTGATTAAATTTTGAACCCTATCGTTTTCGGGCACGAAAAGACCATTGGGAAGGGTCTCGTGTTCGAGAAAATTCGATT
This sequence comes from Maratus speciosus, assembly GCA_963932465.1. Taxonomy (NCBI): domain Eukaryota; kingdom Metazoa; phylum Arthropoda; class Arachnida; order Araneae; family Salticidae; genus Maratus; species Maratus speciosus. The sequence continues at coordinate 226,331,624 of OZ010791.1, read as the reverse complement.
AGTGGGTGATTTTGGGTCATAATGGGTCAGGGTCAAGCTAATTATATCTAAAGAACGGCTCAATCGATTTTGACCAAATTTTGTATCCAACCATTTTCGGGCACGAGAAGACTATTGGGCTAGGTCACGTGTTCGAGAAATTTCAATTTGTGGGTCATTTTTGGGTCACTGTGGGTCTAGCTATTTTTATCTAAAAAACGGCTCTAACGATTTTTACTAAACTCTATATTCTACAGTTTTGGATTACGAGAAGACCATTGGGATAAGTCACATGTTCGAGAAAATTCAATTAGTGGGTCATTTTTGGGTCACCGTGGGTCAAGCTAAGTTTATCTAGATAACGGCTCTAACGATTTTGACGAAATTTTGCACCCTACTGTTTTCGAGCACGAAAAGACGATTGGGATGGGTCACGTGTTCGAGAAAATTCGGTTAGTGGGCCATTTTGGGTCATAATGTGTCAGGGTCAAGCTAATTATATCTAGAGAACGGCTCAATCGATTTTGACTGAATTTTGTATCTAATCATTTTCGGGCACGAAAAGACCATTGGAATGGGTCTCATGTTCGATAAAATTCGATTAGTGGGTCATTTTGGGTCATAATGGGGGTCAAGCTAATTATATCTAGAAAACGCCTCAATCGATTTTGACTAAATTTTGTATCTAACCATTTTCAGGCACGAAAAAAAACATTGCGATGGCTCTCGTGTTCGAGAAAATTTGATTAGGGGACATTTTGGGTCATAATGGGTCAGGGTCAAGCTAATTATATCTAAAGAATGGCTCAATCGATTTTGACTAAATTTTATATCTAACCATTTTCGGACACGAAAAGACCATTGGGATGGGTCACGTGTTCGAGAAAATTCGATTAGTGGGTCATTTTTGGGTCACTGTGGGTCAAGCTATTTTTATCTAAAAAACTACTCTAACGATTTTTACTAAACTCTATATTTTACAGTTTTGGATTACGAGAAGACCATTAGGCAAAGTCACATGTTCAAGAAAATTCGATTAGTGGGTCATTTTTGGGTCACCGTGGGTCAATCTATCTAGATAATGGCTCTAACGATTTTGACGAAATTTTGCTCCCTACTGTTTTTGGGCACGAAAAGACCATTGGGATGGGTCTCGTGTTCAAGAAAATTTGATTAGTGTGTCATTTAGGGTCATAATGAGTCAGGGTCAAACTAATTATATCTAAAGAACGGCTCAATCGATTTTGACTAAATTTTGTATCTAACCATTTTCAGGCATACAAAGACCATTGGGATGGGTCACGTGTTCAAGAAAATTCGATTAGTGGGACATTTTGGAGTCACTGTGGGTCAATTATTTTTATCTAAAAAACGGCTCTAACTATTTTCACGAAACTCTATATTCTACAGTTTTGGATTACGAGAAGACCATTGGGCTAAGTCACATGTTCGAGAATATTCGATTAGTGGGTCATTTTTGGGTCACCGTGGGTCAATCTAAGTTATCTAGATAACGGCTCTAACGATTTTGACGAAATTTTGCATCTTATTGTTTTCGGGCACGAAAATACCATTGGGATGGGTCTTGTGTTCGAGAAAATTAGATTAGTGGGTCATTTTGATCCATAATTGGTCAGGGTCGAGCTAATTACATCTAGAAAACGGCTCAATCGATTTTGACTAAATTTTGTATCTAACAATTTTCGGGCACGAAAAGACCATCGGGATGGGTAACGTGTTCAAGAAAATTCGATTAGTGGGTCATTTTGGCTTACAATGGGTCAGGGTCAAGCTAATTGTATTTAAAAAGCGCTTCAAAACATTTTGTATAATACCGTTTCCGAGCATGATAAGATCATTGGGCAGGGTCTCATGTTCAAGAAAATTCAATCAATGGGTCATTTTGGGTCCTAATGGATCAGGATCAAGCTAACTTTATCTAAAAAACGGCTCAAAAGATTTTGACAAAACTTTGTACTACACCGTTTCTGGACAATATAAAACCAGTGGGCTGGGTCGCATGCTCAAGAAAATTCTATTAGTGGGTCATTTTGGTGATAATGAGTCAGGGTCAAGTTAACGGCATCCATCTCAAAAATGTTCAAACAATTTTGACAATTATATCTTTTCACAGAACAAAAAGACCATTGAAATAGCTCACACGTTCGATAAATTTCGGTTAGTGGTTTTTTGAAACAACGTGGGTCGAGCTTATTTTATCTAGAATATGACTAACGATTTTCACTAAATTTTGTATTCCATCCTTTTCAGGCTCGAGAAGAGCATTGTATTAGGTCGCATGTTCGAAAAAAATCGATTAGTGCGTCATTTTGGGTCACTATGTCTCAGGGTCAAGCTAATTGTATCTAAAACAGCAAGAATGATTTAGTGTGAATAATATATGGAGATAAACACAAAGCTAATTTTGACCGAGCTTAGCTCGGTCATTCCTGCTAGTGAAAATATTATTTCAGGAAAGTTTGTCCTTGTGTTATTAATGGAAAGAATTCAAAACTCAACTTTATATATACACCTCTTGTGTAAAGAAAACATGCATAATGATGGCAAAGGTGAAGAAGAGATTATTGTTGTGTCCATGAAACGTTTTAACAGCATTAGAATAGAATTCATACTTGAGGAAAATATGTTTTTCAATCAGTTGCGAACAAATAATTGTCATTTTTCCAGAACTTAGTCTTATTGAAAGAGACAGAAGAATTCTTTGCGTATTTCCCGATATAGTATCAGTTTTTGAAATATAATCTTAACTTTTTATGCAACTGTTTTTTCTTTTTTGTGATTTTGCATCGTGATAAAACAAATGTATAAAAAAAATATATAAATGCAAGAAAACAGTTAAAATGCAATTGTTATCTATTGTGTATTGGAATTATCCACCCTCCCCCCTGCCTTCTAATTACACCTTCTGTTTTATATTAATTTACAACAACTTTAAATAGGTATCTACGACATATCTTTTATGAAATATAATCTTAAAATTTATTTCAAATACATCATAAAAATATTTCGTCAATTTTATTTTTATTTTTTATAGAAAAATGATGCATGTCCATGGTACAACGTGGTGTTGTATCTTGGTTCTAAAATTACTATTTTTTTAATTAAAAGAAAAAGTATGATTGATAAGCCTAAAATTAGAGTCCAAGAAAATTTTGAGGGAAGCAGAACATGATAAATAATTAGCAAATAGCTTTGTATTTCCTTATTTACATATTTCAATTAAATTAAAAAACAAAATGTTAAAGTAGGACTGAGGCACATGACCTTCCCCAATTTTGCTGTAATTCTAATGTTTAATTAAATTGTGCGTTAAAGTTTCAGATATGATCCTTTTAGAGATTAGATTATATAATTCGGTTTTTTAATGCCAGTTTGATCTTTTTTATATCTCATTTTAGACTGTAAGATAAAAAATGCGACCTGCAGGGTTATGACGTTCCTAATTAGAGGATTTATTAGTTAGAAATTTAAATAATTTTAATATTGCTTTTTATGTACAGATTTTTATTTCTGAGACGAATTATCAAAAACAATCTTTGGAACAGCTCATGTAAGAAAAAGTCTTCTTTGAATGGGTAGGGTATGATCCTGAGTCCCAAACACTGCTTTAAAGATCCTTACATTTAATATTTAAAGATTTATTACTAATTCAGTACATTTGTGTAAGAAGTAATTAAATTCGAATTAATTAAATAAGAATAAAGATGAACGTTTTAGAAAATTAAGCAAAACAATAAATATTTAAAGGAAATCAGGAAAAATAAAAATGAAAATAATTTGAACGAAAAATTTGATAAGTAAAATAGAAATTAGAAATATCTAAAAAACAAATGAGCTTTTGAAAATGCTTCTTCTTCTTTTGCAAAAAAGATTAAAAACATAAAATATAGACCAGAAAGTCTTACATGAAATCAAGGAAATAAAATAGGTAGCAAAACAAACTATTCTAAGAAAATTCTAATTCATAAAACATACAAAGGAGAAAGAAACACTGTAGAGAGCAAAGTTAGAAAATTAATGCACTTTATTCTTCTGCTTCCGTTTTATTAAAGAAATTTTCAAAAAAATATGGGACAAAAGTCAGATATAAAAAAAGAAGAAATAGAAATATATAGCAAAATAAAAATTTTAATTCACAAAACAAACAACCCCACTTCAGAATACCAAATCAGATAATTAATGAATTTTCACCTTCTTCTTCAGTTTTATTAAAGAAACTTTCATAACAATGTAGAATGAAAGTCAGATATGAAAAGCAAGAAATAGAAATATGTAAAAAAATAAAAATTATCATATAACAAACAAATCTATTTTAGAAGATCAAATCAGGTAGTTAATGTATTTTCATCTTCTCCTGTTTTATTAAAGAAATTTTAATAGAAATACTGTTTACGAACAAATACAGTATATACTCCGGTATAAGTCAATAACCTTAAATTCGAGAGGAATAGCAGGTGGAATACCAGTATTTAAGAAAAGTTATTTTTGTCTTATTTAATCACAGAAGTGGTAAAAATTTTCTGCTATTAAATAAGGTGAAAAGGAACAAGTCGGCAACACGGGTATTCAACCAGTTATTTCTCTCGAAATCGGGTATCGATTTATACACAAGTATATACGTAGTATAAATTCGCATTTCAAAATACTTGTTTTTCTTAAATGCCCCCCCCTTTTTTTTAATTTTCCGATATCGATTCAAATACTTGGCGGATATAAAGTTCAGCTAATTTAAGTTTCACTGTACTACAAAGTTTAAATTTTTCATTCTAATTTATTTTATCTTGTTTATATAAAATGTATTTTAAGCAGTAATTCTTAATTTAAAAGTGCTAATTCTTTTAGCATTCAATGTAGGCGTGATGAAATAATTTCTAAAATAAATGTTCAGGTTACATTTTATTTTGCGTGAATGTTTCTTGTTTCATTCACATAAGTTTAATTTTTTGTTGAATTTAATGCTTCTGAGAAAAATTCTATAAATTTTTTATTGCTCTGATATTGAAATAACTTCTTTTTCTTGTTTGCGATATTTATTAAAATGATAATTTATAACGTTTTTGTAACATAACGCGAATTTTAAATGATGTTTCAGTATAATTTACTTATTCATTTAAGCAATTTTAAACAGAAATAACACGTGTGAAAGGCAGTTTTAAAGAAAGATATATGTATATTTTGCCTAATTAATAACTTCTGCAACACCTTACATACAAAAGCTTGCTAGCACAGGAAAGATCTGAACTTAGTAACCTAAATGTCAATATGGTGAAAAGACAAAGGAAAATGCCAATTTTTTTCTCGCATTATGCTGTCTTAATGAGAATTTTGCATTTTACAAGCTTTACCTTGATACATAATGGATTATACGATACGACTTTTGAATATCACGCAAATTTGCCATTACTTTCATTTATTTAATAACGCAGACATTATCTAAAGTAAACTATTTTAAAATGTATACAACTTCCAAAAAAAAAAATGTATTTAATGTATGAGCAGTTTTAATTCAGGCATAGTCAATTATTCCGGCAATAAAAACTTTTTCGGAACCAGAAATTTGATTTAGAAATAGATAACCTCTTTCTGCGTGTTGTTCATTCGAATTCATTTAAAGAAAATTTCTGGATAAAAAGTATTTATTTGGCTAGGGTCAAATGGATCTGAATCCCAGAGAGCTCCATTACTTTGACCACAGTTTTACAAAACCTTCTGAATTATGTTATTTACAAGGTGTACTAAAAGGTTTAGAAACTAAAAATGACTACTTTTTGTTAAGTGATAAAAAAAAAATAAAATAAATACATTATAGTACCAATAGGCACCGGACACTTTTGATTCTAGACTTTGTGGTGACAAATATTTAGAGAAATACTTGACGAATTGTTTTTTTCAACTTAATGGAAGTAAAGAACATGCTTGATTTAATTTTATTTTAAGCGTTAAAATCTTAATCACAGCTGAACGGCCTTACTAAGATGTTAACACTTGGAATGTAGGATTTTTTTAAGAAATACAGGGCTGTTTAAAACCAGTACAGTATTTTAAAATATAATGATAAACTGATTTCGAAACATACACCAGAATCGGTTTAAAATGAAGGAAAACTCAAACATTTTCACATGCCTCTTTGTTGGTAGCGCTGCGGAAGTTGTGGTGGCGCTACTATCACTATAACATAAAATGGCGTTTCAGCAAGAAAAATTATCCTGCTTTCTGCAGTATGCGAAAATAGAATCTTTAATTTTAGCCCAACGTGCATTTCGTAGTCGTTTTGAAAAATAGAGCCCTACTGAAGAAAACATTTGTAAGTGACATCACCAATTTGAAGAAACAGACTGTTTTTGCAACCATGTGAGTTTCTCTTGTATCTTTGCAACTGCCACACAATGTGACTTTTTTTCTTGCGTTTTTGTAAAAATCCCCCCGTGTGACTTTTTTTTGTATCTTTGAAACCATCAAACCATGTGACTTTTTTTTTGTGTTTTTAAAACCATCACAGCATGTGATTTTTTCTTGTGGGGTTTTGTGAAAGAAAACGTGTATGTGATACAGCTACCATGCAACTTAGACGATCTAAAAACACGCACATAATGCTCTGAATTTTATAACACCAGACATGCTTAAACGAGTTTGGCATGAAGTAGAATATCGCGTGGATATCGTCCGTGTGACTGGAGGAAGTCATATAGAACTTTTATGATGCAATAAAATGAAAATTTTTGAGTATTCTTTCATTTTAAACCCATTTTGGGAAGTGTAGGTTTCGAAAGGACTTTACTATAGTATTTTAAATACCGTACATCATTTTGAATAATCCTGGATTTTGCCAAGCAATAGGCAAGGACATATCCTTAAAGAATAATGTACAGAAAAAAAAGAAAATTGAAATACATTCCTATTCCATAGATTTAAGATTGGAGAGAAGAATTTGTAGTCTAACTGATAATGAGTTTTAAGAGACCGCACTAGTTACGGGAAAAAACGAAACCGCTAATGTTAAGTCTATAGGAAGTTTATTTTCAAATATCTCGCTTGCGTAGGTGGTAGATTAAATAACGCTGATTTACCGTTTGATAAGAAATTTCCAATATTGTTCTCTAAAGATCATAAATTAACTTTATTAATAATGATGCATTTCCATCTTACATATTTGAATATTGGAGCCCAAACTTTACTCTATCCTGTAAGGCAAGAATTTTTACCTCTGAGTGGTAGAAATACAGCCAGCAAAAATGTTAATGATTGTATAATTTGTTTCAAAAACAAGCCTAAATGAGTTGAGCAAATTATGGGGAATTTTCCTTCTTAAAGAATTAATCCTAGTTCAGCCTTCACTAATGTAGGGATAGATTTTGTAGCCCGTTTCTATAAAATAAAAGGGTCAAAGGAAGGCCATTTATCATAAATGTGATGTTGCAATTTTTATTTGTTGCGTAACAAAAGCGGTTCATTTAGAAGTGGTCACTGACTTAACTTCAGAAGCGATGATAGCAACCTTAAAAAGATTTTTCAATAGGAGAGGTGAAAGTTCTTCTATCTGTACTGACAACGCCACAAATTTTGTTGGAGCCAGGACAGAATTAAAACGTCTGGCGAACATAATTAGAAACCACAAAAGTTTTGGCTCATTATTTAACAAGTGAGGAAATCGCGTGGAATTTCATTCCACCTCCGGGTCACCCAATTTCTATGGTTTATGGGAAGCTGGGGTGAAGTCATTTAAGCACCATCTAAAAAGAATAGTAGGAAACTTGCGATTAACTCTTGAATAATTTTTAATATTTACTACGCAAAATGAAGGTATTTTAAATAGCCTCTCACAGCCATGTCTCCTGACTCCAAAGATTTTGAAGGTTTAACTCCAGGCCATTTTCTCATAGGTAGACCTTTGTGCAGTATGTCTGAATCTGAGCTTAATGGCAAACGTGAAAGTTAGTTGGCACAACAGCAAATATTAAGAAAAATGGTCCAATTGATATTGTGAAAATGGAAATCGGATTATCTTAACAACTTACAAACCAGACATAAATGGCAATTCGAAAAAGACTATATTATTCCAAATCCAATGGTCCTTTTAAAAGGGGATAATCTTCCACCTTGCAGTTGGACAATGGTTATAATTGAACAGTTAATTAACGGACTAGATGGTAAGGTATTTTCAAAAGAGGCATATCAAAATTACGCTTTCTACCGTGTCAGTAAAACTGACACGTTATCATTAAATTTAGTTAAATTTAGCACTGTGTAAACATTCAATTGTAAACTTATTAATGTGAAAAAAATGCTTGAAGCATATTTAATTAATCATTATGATTCTTATGGATGTATGTTATTTGTATTGTATGTTATTCAGTGCATATTTAGATGATGTATATTGAAATGTTATTTCAACGCGGGGCGGTACGTTGGTACCACTGTTATGACGTCATCGTAGGTTATATTCGCACAGAGAAAAACCACTGTAAAAAGCAGACTTTAGGAAATAACTTTTAAAAAATCAAAAAATGAATGTGGTTTTTAAAATAGATTTTTATAAAAAGCAAGGATATCGATTTTTTCTCTGAAACTCAGCAAAGAAAGAGAGGGGAAAAGTTCAAGCGTTGTTTTTCTAAGTAATCCTTTTTACCGCCAAAAAAGTTACTATGACGACGCACGTGACCTCAAGATCGGGAGCTTTTCTTATTATTATTTGGCGCGTGGAAACAAGCGAGGTTCAATTGCAAAAATGGAATTCATAAGTGGTTTAAGTTGTATTTAAGGTTATTACCCCAAACTCGGGAAACAATGGGCAGATCCACTAATATATAATTAATTGAAAATATTAGAACTGCATATGCACGTTTCTACTGGACTAAAATTTGTAATATAGATATTACGTCTGAGAGTATTTTTATTCAACACAAGGAAAATTGTTTAAATGTTCACTATAAATTATTCATATTTTTAAAATGACCAATCTTAACTTCGCTAAATAATACTTATGAAAAACCAGTAGCGCAAATTTTTCAAAAATATTGGATGGGCTCAAAAATATGTATTATATAATTATGTTTTTTCTAAACAAATTTTTAAATTATTATAATTTAATTATAATTTTATGAATAATTTTATTAAATTATATTCTTATAAGTTCTTCCTTATAAATACATTAATATTTATTTTAAATAACATTAGAATTGCTAACTATTGAAAGTGCGAAAAATTAAATGTCAAGAAATGCATACATTTTAGTCACCTAAGTGCTTTATCAATTCAAGACATCAAAATATCCAGGAAATTTGTTTTTGTGAGAAATTTAACTATACATCCGCTGAAGGGGTTTTCAATATGGTTATGAATATATATGTTCGACTCTTGTAAGTCTGATTGATGTCCTTATTATTTTTTAATAAAACCAAATTTCATTTCAGCGATTAAATCAAGAAAAAAATAAATTACGAGTTAAATCAATTGAAATTGGGTAGGCGAAGAGATCAAATTATTGTGTAGGCTCGACCCCATGAACTCATATAAGATGGCGGCACTGTGAATAAAACCTTTTAATTTTAATCAACTACCTAAATTTGACCATTCCAGCTTAATTCTGACAGCATAGACAAATATTGTGAAATCTCTGCGTTAGTTGGTGAGATTAATTTGATAGTAGTATGTTTAAAGGGAATGTTTTCCTTCAGAAATATCTTTCAATAGACGGCTATAGATATCAAAGAGCCTCAGAATTTCAAATATGGACAATGACTTTCTCTAAATACTATTTAACTGGTTTAAGTAAATACATTCTCCGATCCTTCTGGATGATGATTCATAAGAGACTCAATCATGCAGAGTTCACCTCACTTTAGAAGCAGATTTAAATGGAAATATTGAAACAGAGTATTTAGTTGAGATGTAAATCATATTCACATTAACGGGCGAAGTTATTAGCATAAATGTGTGGTATATTCCTGACGTGAGATATTTAGATTTTTGGGGAAAAAAATAAAATTTAATTCTAGATTTAGAAAAAGAGGCATGATATTAATTTTATTCAATTTCTTATTATAAGCAAGAATAATGTTTTCAGTGCAAGCGAACAGAAAATTACGAAAGTTACATTTTGAAAATTACGTGATTTTTATCCAATTACAGTAGAGCGCCGATTATCGGAACTCTAATTAACCGAACTTCTAATAATCGGAACAGCCTATTTCTCTCAATTTTTTTAAACCGAACTTCCAGTTATCCGAACAGCCTATTTCTCCCAAAATTTTTTTTAGCTGAACTCCCAATTATCCATTGGCTTGGAATAAAATTTTAAATAAAGAAAAAACTGATAGTGGATCAGAAAATGAGGTATGTAAAACAATAAAGGAGATGGGGAAGAATACTAAGCTATGAAGAAAATGAAATTAACGAGTAGTTAAAATAGTGAAGTACATGACCCTCGATGTCAGATTTTAAATGATGATGAGATTGTGGGTGAGATTCATGATGAAAAAGAAACTGAAGAAAATGTAAACGAATGCTCTGAAAATAACCCAGGTCCATCACATAACGAAATCTTCGAATGTTTGGAAACCGCTATGGAATAACTCGAACGGCAGAAGAACGTTGATCCTATATTCAACTAATGTATTTAAGAATTAGAGATATGACAGCATTGAAAAGAATGTCTTCGTTGAAGCAAGCAACACTCAAAAGCTTTTTTGCTTAAATGATAATCTCTGGAGTTCATCAAATGATAAAAAGAAAAAAAAAATAATGATAAAAATGTAAACAAAAAAATTAAAAATAAATAAATAAAAAAAACAAATAAAAAAAAAACCAAACAATTTTTAAACATGCAAGCACAAACTGGTGCTGCCAGTCCTAAGCTTAGATAACGTGTTTTAGGATAACGTGTTTTAGTATAGTCAGAAACATCCCTTAAATTGTCTGTCCATTTATCCGAACTTTTGCTTATCCGAAATAGGGTCGGTGCCGACTTGTTCGGGTAATCGGCGCTCTACTGTATAGCAGAATGCCTCTAGAAGAAAATGGTGATATACAGTAATATAGTAAAATTCCACCAGTCAGATTTTAATATAATAGATACAGCGTGTGATATTTCAATATTTTACAGTGAATGTGAAATAAATATTAATAATTTTTTAACGAGCAGCATCTTAAATTTTTTATGAGAGGTATATTGAAGGCTGATCTCAAATCCAAACTGTGAACTATCTGAAAAATTTTTGTTGAATTCATTTTCGTTCGTAAAGGCAAGAAACTGACAGGCGCTCTTATTCAGAAACTATGTAATCAAGCAGTTGTTCCCATTTTTCGGTAAAGACATAAGATCTTACAGAAAATACTACCTTGGCGTTTTAAATCCAATTTCCGGACGCGGCAGAGCGAAAAAAAATGCTGTCCTTCGACAACAATCGTTTTTAGGTGCGTTCGTAATTATATAACTAAGTAGCATCTATAGCCGTCGTTCGGTCTGTCTGCCCGCCTGTCTGTCCGTCCGTTCGCATATAAAAGAGCAAAATCTACTGGTCTGAAATTTTAAATGTATAATTGTTGCAAAATTTTGTCGGGTCATTTCAAATTTTATGAAAATAGGATGTATAGTTTAATTATAGGGGCAGTCAAAAGTTTTCGTTACATTACGCTCAATGGAAAAAAAAATGTTTCAAGTGGATTTTAATGATGTTACTGCTTTTCGAACAGAATGAAAATGATCTGTTCTTATGAAGTGCACTAAAATATACATTCAGTACAATATGCGGTGCAAAAAATATTTATAAAACTAGTTATAGTACTAATGCACCTCATTTGCCACGTTTGATGTGCAATTTCCAGCTTGTTAACTTAAGGGGAGATTTGGCTATAGAAGACCGAAAAAAGGGTGTTTTTTAGCATTTTGTTCTGGAATAGGAATGAAGATTTTATCTCTGGATTTTTTTTATGTTATTATATATATAATAGCGCTAAGTGTAAACCACTTCCGGGGGGAACTCATCCGGATCCGATAATCTTTCGTTAAAATTAGCCATTTAATTTTAATTTTCAGAGATTTAATTTTATCAATAAAGCTGCATAAGATTAACATTTTTAGAAAAGTTGTGAAAAACAAAAACAACTTGAGTGATGAGCTACATCGAAATATACACGTTTTTCCATATATCTTGTGTTGAAAATCGTATCACCCAGCAATCAGCAATGGTAAATAATATGCGATTCATTCCTTTGAGATTCATTAAAATATAGATCATGGATACATTGATTTTGCTCAATGGCAATATGAAACATACTAAACTAAAAATATTTCACTGCTTTTTGCAATCATTTCACGATTTCAAAAAGAATGTTTAATTATGAATGTTTCCGATTAAAATATAGACCATGGAACTCATTGGCAAAGCGAAGGTGTATATTAAATGCAATATTGTTAGAATTTTTATTCTCGGGCTGTTTTAATTTTTTGTTCACAGCCGTGAATGACTCTTGAGAATGACTCCATTGTTATTCCTAAAAAATATATTCTTTCAAGTGGCATCGCGAGTGAATATTTACTGTTTAGATTTGATTTTTCAATCTAATATCATGTATTCTTTTTTACTATTAGCTAACAAATTTATTAGTTTCATATTATAATAAATATTTTATTCAACCTGACCCTATCAGTCAGATAATATAAAATTTATAACTTCTTTTCATAATGCTTCCTAATTCTTTGTATAATGCAGTGCTATATCATTCTTTTAACAAACTTTTGCAAATACGTCATTCTGACAAACTATCTTCTAGTTTATCATTATTTAAATAATATTTAAAGAATTTTTTAATAAAAAATTAATGACGTGGCTCGAGTTGCGTGGGTGGATGTCGTAGCTTGCACTTCCAATCCGGTGGGATCCGATATATCATCAGAGTCGTCTGCAATCAATTTTCGTTAAGGATTATGAGGATTGTGAGGAGCTTCAAGAACTTTGAGGTCAATAAGTTGAAAATTAACAAAATCGCGGCCATTTAAAAAAAAAAAGCCTATTTTGGAACCCCTTTTTAGTACTTTGGCGTGATTCTAAAAAGGTTTATTTTTTTATAAAAATGGCTGAAAGTGGTCCATGCTTTAATAAATTATGTTCTCTTTAATTAAAAAAGCCATATAGCAAGATCGATTCAATAGTTTTTGCGTTCTGATCCCGAACAGTTTTAAAAAAGTCATCTTTCGTAAAATTCGTTTATAGTGTTATAAATGTTTAAACTTGTTAACAACATACTTAATGCAACTTACATTTAGCCCGCTATTCTAGGGCCATAATGGACACCCTCCGCTTCCACAAACAGTAAATTTTGCTGAATCTGCTTCGATCGCTGCTCCGAAATATCCGCTTCTGCCGCCGGGGTCATAATTTGTTCTGAGTATAGAGAGTATACGTCGGCCGCCCATGTTTTTTGTAGATGAATGCACATATGCTCCAATAGATAGTCCCATTGAAATCATCATTTTTAAAACTGAAGTATAACCTTCGTTGAAGATGCTCACGGGTATATAAGAAGAAATTTCAATGGTTTTTCACCACAATGCAAGTGCTTGGGCGCCAATTTCCAAACGGAGGCTTTCACACTTTCGTTTGTGTATTTTTTCACAAGCATTAGTGAAGCAAATCGTCGTCGGAAAGTCACTGGTATATTGGCCGAATGGCTTTCTGAATTGTAGATGAGCGGAAACATGAGTTTAAGCCGGCAGACGCATTGCGCTCGTGCGTTAAATGCTCATGCGTTAGCAATAACTACGAAAGGATTTCGAGTTCGGGCAAATCGTTTTACAGGGATAATCTACAAACTATAGAGACTGAAAAAAAAAATGCAAAAAAAGGTCGATTTTTCAACCGAAAAAATCAAATCCACCTTAAGCTGTAATTAATATATCGAAAAATTAATAAAAACGCTATTAGACTACAAATCAATTCAATAATCTTTAAATGTCATGCTTTTACGTTAAAGATTGAAGCTGCAAAGGCGTCAGAAAGTTTCATGTTGTTGAGCGTGGAAAAATATTGTTTGAGAGCCATCTTAAGACATTAATTACACCATCTGGTGTACAATAAATACGCATTACTATAACAAGTTAAGAAACAATTAATTGAAGCTGGTTTTAATTTTTCTTTTAAAAACATTAGATGTCTCTATTTGATAGCAGTGTGTTCGATACTTTTGTTTGAGACCTAATGATGCAAAATTATGATCTATACCCAACTCGTTTATATAAAAAAAAAAAGATATTTGTAGCTGTCCGTGGATCGTGGTATGATCAAATCCATTAGAAAAATTATATATTCATGCTATGACTCTGAAAGAACTGAAATTACACGAAATCATGAGATAATCAATAAAAGCATAATGGCAAAGAGTGATTCACGCAAGAGGGAACGAAAGACAAACCTGTATGTTCACAACATTTTCCTTATAATGAGATTATATCTAGCTGCAACTAATATGTAGGCGGAAATCATAAAAGGCAACATAAATACAATTATTTTCGAAAATCTATAGCATTAATAGACAAAGATAGAATATGTATTGTTTTCTTGGTTTGTCACTAGTTAAAGAAAAAAAGTGAGAAGTTATATTCAAACGAAGTCATAGAAAACACATTTTTTTTCCTTTTCGAAATTTCATTATTAGAAGTAATTTTTTTCTTAGAAGGCAAAATCAGTGAGATACGGTTTTCACAAATCTATCTTCTTTTAATTAATATCACTAAACAGACAAGTAAATAAATTATGCTAATGAATGCTGAAATTTCTTTCCAAGAAAATTCTTCATATATTTTTTAAAGAACAATTTATATTTTGGTCTTTCCTTAAAAAAGGGGAAATAAAGGAAAATAAATAAGATTAAATTAAATAACAAATTAATTCAGATAATTTTAAAATTCATTTTTTTGTCAAGGTCAGCTACTTTGAGCTAATTAATCTCATTGAGATAGGAAGAAAATTTCATCATTCATTAAGAGTCATTGAGAATTCTCCGTTTTGCTGGTCATCGAATCTTTTTTCACGTAGTCTGCCTTCAAAAACAAGTCCAGACAAGCCTAGTAATAATAAAATTGATTCAAGATGACCGCACTGTCGTGTTACGCAATTGGTAGTCAATAAAACAAAAAGTTTTCTTGGGATAAAGCTACTGTTCAGAATGATGCAAAAAGTCTAGGCATTACCACTAGCAAACATTCCAAAATAGAGGTCTTAAACGTCTCTAAGCCGAACGAAAATCCGTTTGATTACACATACCACTCAATAAAACAGAGATTTCCAGGATTAACGAGAAATAATATTCCAATATCGAGACCTCAAAACTGTCTTAAACGTACGGTAAGGCAGCTAAAAAAGGAGCCTAAAACGATAGAATTACAGGAATGACATTGTTCCAAATTAGATTTTGAAAGCCTCCAAGATATCACCATAGCGCTCAGTCAACTGGCTAATTCTATTATCCCCTGTCTCTTTCTGTTTATATTTCAAGATTTCTGTTTATACTTTCGAAAAATGAACACTTTAAATCTAGAAATTTCTAGAGGAGTCCCACCCCTCGGAGTTCTAAAGACTGACTTCAGATCGCTAATGGGCCTGTACTGAACCACAGACTTCTAATATAAGTAGACTCCCAATCCCATTGTTCTCTTGGGAAGGTTTTGTATCCAACATGTTTTGCTTTCATCGCCAAAAGGGTGCCGTATTTTGGCGGTAATCCCTTTATTGGCAAAGCAAAAGTGCGGTCAACTCATGACAGACGATGTTTCGGCGGGAATCTGAAGAGAGATTCCGAGAAGAAAAACCGGTTTGGCGCGCTAAATCTGCCTTCCATCACGTGATGGAGGGCAGGGATGTAGGAGACAAGAAAAGGTTGCCGATTGGGAGTCTACTTATATTAGAAGTCTGTGTACTGAACATAAGTTCCTCCCCACTAGGGTTGCCAGATTGTACGTTTTCCCCGAAAGTTGCACGCGTTTTAGCATTTGCTAGGCCTATCGTACAGTGTATCTTTAAAATTGACCTGTACGACGATTTCTTCCATTTTTCTACCACATCTTACTTGTAATAGTTTGAAGATTTTTTTTCTTTTTCAGTTTGCTTCAAAATTTCACCTTTTGCCGAAAAAATGTTATACACATGGGCCTCGAATGTAAAAATGGCTTATTTCTGATCAGGATGACAAAAATCTTGGGGAAATTGTGTAATATTAATTGTGCATTCACAAACTCTTGTGCGGGATTAGATCATCTGAACTTGACATTATTATAGACTATAAGTATCTACATTATAAAAATTTTTATTTACTATATCTGTACCTTAAGTCTTAATATCTTGATTGATTTATTATTTCCCTTTACACTTAAATACAAAAATTTATTTTTGTAGAGTGTAGATTACTAAAATTTTCATAATCATCATTGAATTGTAGGATGTTTTGATTTATTTTTGTTCTTACAGTTCAATTAACTTTTCATTCATAATGCGATCATGACTGTAAATTTAGTTAAACAATGTTAATAAAATAATGTAATATAAATAAAGTCGGAAAATAATGATTAAATCGGTTAATTAATAACCTCTTTTTTTATTTTGCTACCGAAAACATTACTGGCACATTCAACATAGTTTAGTATGGTATAAAAAAGGACGATAGCGTAATAAAACCAAAAATGACTAGTGTCAATCAAAACCCTCAGTCTTTTTTTCTGAGATAAATCTGTCAACCCTACTCTCTACAGTAATTCCACTACAAAGCGATCGACAAGAATTCGTCCTCACCTGAGATGTTCGAAGTCGTAACAGACGATAGCAAAAATATGTAACAATTAACAATCAACTCTTAAATTTCTTGCAAATTTAAATCTCAGTGCCATTAAAAGTCAAAATTAACGCATTGTGACAGTTATAGATTTTTTTCCCCTTTTCTCCTGGTTTATTTTAGCACAAAAATTACTTTTAAAATATACATTTGAATTTTGCATATTTGTATTCTCCATTATATACATATGCTTCTCTGTAATATATTAGTTCTTTATTCCGGAACTTATGTAAGATTTACACTGCAAAAGAAATTATGGCTGCATAAAAGGAATTTCACAGCCTAGAACATCTGTAGTTTTACGAGGAAAGATGCATTTAGGAATTTTATCGCAGTATAAAGATATTTTAAGTATAAAGAAATTTTAAGTTTACTGGATAACAAAGACTACACAGAATGTAAGAACAAAAACTAAATTGTACTTTACTGTTTTTTTACGGCTTTAGGAAAATAAATTCTAGATTTGAAATTAAAAATTGAGCACAGAATGCATCAATTTAAAATAAAATAAAATAAAATAAACGAAGTGAATTTTCTTTGATCATTTTTACTCATGCTGATGTGTGTTTAAGTTTTTGATTATGTTAGCTTTTAAAATATTTTCGTTGTTGTAATCCCTGAGTTATATCGCTTATTAAACATGTTAACCCTTAAATGCCTAATTTTTCAAAAATCATCGCAATAATGTTTTTCGGCTTTCATTTTTTAAATAAATCACGGGAAAAATACTTTAAAAAATCATATTTTGTTTAAAGTATGGTTTACGGCTAAAAAACAGTTTGTTACTAATCGGCAATACTGGTCTTTAATTGAAAAAATAATTTTCCTTGATAAAATTCTAATATTAAAACACACAAGAATTTTAGGAACTATAACAAGAAATAAATTTTACTTGCTCACTACAGAACAAAATAGGATATTTCGCAAGCTTCCAAACAAAACAAAAAGAACAAGTAGACACAATTGAAAAAATAAATCTACCTTTATTCTTAAACAGCACAAGTGTTGTCATCTACAAGTTGAAAATCGATTTAATAATATTTTCAGAATGGATTTTATTGGCAACATTAGGCATTATAGCTTCAATATTATTCTAATAGTATTTTAGAACCTAAATTGGGTATGTTGCCGAAAAGCAACACCCGGCATTTAAAGGTTAAAGTTTGTTTACATTTAAGAATATTCTTTTAATAACACAGTTTTATAAATAAGTAAACCCAAAGCGCAAAGGTGATTATCGACCATTAATTAATGCTTTGCATTCTGGCTGTATTAGTTTGAAATATAAACAGCTTAATCCCTGCACGCCCTTGGACACATATGTGGACGCTTAGTTTTTTATAATTATAATTACTGTCAATAATAATAATAAAAAAATTTGATAATAACTTATTCACTACAGAATACCCCAACAAGAGAAGTAAAAATTTTATGATTTGGCTGCACTGAAAACAGAATTATTTTCGATGTACAGTGAGATATACAATAAAAATATTAAATTTTAAAAATCAAAAAACCTGACTGCGTAAAAAGCGAACTAATTAATTATTTCGCATCAATGTGAAACTATTTTTTATATTACTTGCCTATTTTTTTTATTTACTTGTGTTGATGACTTTTAAGTTGAGTTTAATTAAGAGTTGAGTTTAATTAGTTCCTATCAAACACTGTTTTGATGAGACCTATAGATGTCTATGAAGGATAGAGTTACAGTAAGGGTAGAGATTCAACGTACACAACTTCCAAGCTGTGTAATATTTAAACGGAGCTTATGACTGTAAAATAGTCAATGAAACATCGTCTACATTTTGAAAGAGCTGTCCAATGATATGCCACTCAATAGGGTGCGCAAAAAACTTTTTTCGTCTCTACCGCCATTTTGTATTTTACGGCCGCCATTTTGGATTTATAAAAACAAAACCTAGTCTATAACCATCGGACGGTTAAGACGAATTGATAGAGACCTCATCCATTAAAATCCACCCAGCCTTTGGGATGTTTCGAGGGTATAAAGAAATCCACATACCCAGATACGTGTGAAACACATAACCCTTCTTGGGAGTCGGGTAAAAAAAGGCGTGAAATATTTATTCGGCAGTCAGTGTTGTTTGATTATTTGTAAAAATCGTTAATATTTGATAAAAACAATATAAGATATATTGAATACATTAAGTTTTGATAATTTGTAGAAATGTAAGAAAGAAATTTACAGTTAGTTTTTTTATTTTATAAGAAATTTTTTCACTCATAATTTACCAGTAAAACTCAGTGGCCACAAATGTGGATGTTATTATTTTTTTTTGTGTGTGTGTGTGAATTTTTATTGTTTTCCCATTTCTTTTCTTTTCTTTCTTTTCTTTTTTTTTTTCTTCTTTTGCTTTTTTTTTGCTTTTTTAATTCCTATTAATAAAAAAAAAATCAAGTCATTTTCTTCTCACCATAAAAAATCGTCGCTGAAGAGGTATGTTAGTATATGTAGAGGTCATTGCAATCCTGCTAAACAAATTTAACAGGCAATTTTCAGCACGAGTTCAGTTCGTAATTTTTTTGGCGCACTGTATATTACATACACCGCAAAAAAGTCTTTTAATTTGGAAAATATAATATAATCATGAACAAAAATATATAATAACCTCTTTTGAATTACCCAGGATTTCTAAAAGCGTTTTTTAGCTTTTCAAAGCTCAGAAACTAAAATATTTTAGAGATTTAAAGACTCATTTATAAAAAACGCAGTTTCTCTTGGTGCAACTGATTTTTAGGTACGTTCGTAATTATATAAATACGTAGCCCCTATAGTCGTCATTCGGTCCGTCTGTCCGTATATAACAGAGCAAAAACTACCCAACCGAATGGTCTGAAATTTTAAATATATAATTGTTACAAAATTTTGTCGAGTCCTAAATTTTTTGAAAATCGGATGATTTAATTACATAGTATATAATTCCATAGATATAATTTAATTACAGGGGCAGTCAAAAGTTTTTCGTTACATTACGGCCAAAGGGAAAAAATTATTTCAAGTACATTTTAATGATGTTACAGTCCTTCGAACAGAATGAAATATGCACTTATGAAATGCACTAAAATATACATTCAGTACAATATGCGGTGGAAAATTTATAAAACTAGTTATAGTACGAACGCACCTCATTTACCACGTTTGACGTGTAATTTCCAACTTGTTGTATATGTTTCCAAGTAGTTCTTATAGTGTATCAGTATTCTCAACCTATAATGCAGGTTTTTTGAATGCTTTCAATTCTCAGAAAAACTTTTTAATTTTCAGCAAACATGTTTTACGAACAAGCATAATAAATAAACAACATTAACATCAAAGTTAGTATTGTTTTGTTTTGCTGCTCTTGCATATATAAATCCAATTACGTAGCTCAAAATATTTAGTTGAGAATTGATAACATCATAAAAACCGATATTCCAGGTTGAGAAAACTGATTAATATACTAAAACTACTCGATAACGCTTCCGAAAATCAGTGGCAGCAAAAGGAGCTTTGATTTTGTAAATGATTCTTTAAATCTCGAAGATATATTGGTTTCCATGGTTTCTATAGATGAAGCATACTTTTCAGAATTGTGGGTAACACGGAAAATGTTATTGTATAATTTTTAATACGTGACATTTAATATTTAATACGTACATTACATTCAACACTTTCCAGCGTAATTTCACTGCTGAAAATTAATTGAAAAATTAATTAAAAATTATATATGTTATTGTATATTTTCGTTCGATTAAAATTATCTTTTTACAGTGTAGTTTCCACACAGTGTGTCTCTTGTTATTTTTGACCAACCTAAACTGCTAATTTTAGAGGTATCGTTCCAATTACAAAAAGTTTCAAAAGTTCTTTTTCAATATATAACAAATCTCAACGCCTAGAAGTAATATACTTCGTTAAATTTCTAAAAGATATTAAATACAAACTACAAAAATAGTAAAAAAGTTTGTTATAAACTGTTTACATGTTTTGGTGCCACCGAAGTCATCAAATAAATATTCTATAGTTGCACGGTCTATAATGTAATGATAATGAATGATGGCGTTTCAGATCATTACGTTATAGATCATGCAACTATAGAATATTCTTATTTGTTTTGATAATGGCTTCGGCGGAGCCAAAACATGTAAACAATTTATTATTATTATTTTTTTTTTACTATTTTAAGAGTTTTTATTTAACACCTTTTAGCAATTTAATGAAGTATATGTACTTCTTTCTTCACATGAAAATCCATTTATGTCAAAATAGTCATTTTGTGAAAAGTTGCGACATGCAAATTTTTATATGGTCCGACGATCCTATAACTTTTATGTTACTATTTAACCCTAGATCACCTAAAACCCCGTCTTTATTCACTAAAAAGTAAATCAGCAAAAATTTCACTCCAAAACTTACCGAATTGTATGAATGTTTGGCGTTTTCCTGCCCTGAAAAAGCATTTTCTTGTTTTTAGTAACGGAAAGCTCTAAAATTTTGTAAAATTCAAATGGTAAATTTTGGCCGTAGAAGAATTTGATCTTTTTGTTGTGAGAGCCTGGAGAAAAATTTTGTAAATATAACTTAAGCCAGGGGCCGTATAAAAAGTTAATTTTCATAACTTTTTAAATAATAAATTGTTTGACGTAAGTGGATTTTCATATAATAAAGAACAGTATTTGAAATATTTTTTTAATTGGGACTATAACTGTAAAACTAATGGATTAGGAATTAGCTCTTCGTCAACAAACTAAAAAACACGCTATATAATTCAGAAACACGTGATTCAATGTAAGATTAATTGAAAATATATGCAGTAAGTGTTTTACTTTCCATTTCTAATTTAACGCCATAAGGTACTGAGAAATTACACTCATTGCCATAAAAATTTGCGCACCAAGAAATAATTGAGGGATCGTAACGAAACTTGGCATGAAGGTACATATCAGGCAGATATGCAAATGATTAGAAATGCAGCGTGATTGCGCATTGCGAATGCCACTAGAGGGCGTTGAACTTCGTCCTCTTTGGATTATAAAACTGGTAAGCAGAACTTGTCTGAGTGTACTTTTTCTTTTGCAAAGGAAATGCTGAGATAGACATGCCGTTACCGAGCCATCGAAGACAATATGAGCAGCTGTCAGAGTTCGAGAGGGGGAGAATCATCGGGATGATGGAAGCTGGGTGGTCAGCTGGGCGAGTAGCTCGTCAAGTAGGCCGTTCTGATTTTACTGTGACGAGGTATTGGGACCAGTGGATTGAAGAGACATCATTTACACGGTGACCAGGCTCGGGACGCCCTCGACAGACCAGTCGTCGAGAAGACCGTCACATCATACGAAACGCACGCATAGAGCTAACTGTCTCATTGGCCGCTATCCAGACACAGGCAGCACCTTCACTACGAATCCTTGTGTCTTCCCGAACCATCGCAAGGCGCCTGGCTGAAGGATATCTGGTATTACGGCGCCCATTACGTGTGCTGCCAATGACACACACAGACCGACACCCCCGTTTGGAGTGGTGTCGCGCACGACGGGATTGGACTGCAACGGAATGGAACCAGGTCGTCTTCGGTGATTAGTCTAGATTCAATTTGAGCAGCGATGACAATCGTGTTCGTGTGTGGAGGCCCCGAGGTGAACGCCTCAATCCTGCCTTCGCTTTACAGCGACAAACCGTTCCCACAGCTGGTGTGATGGTATGGGGTGCCATTGCTTACGATACGCGGTCACCCCTAATATTGACCCGTGGCACAATGACAGCCCAGCGGTACGTCCAGGACATCCTTCAGCCACATGTGTTGCCACTCGGGGCAGGGCTTCCATGAGCCATTTTTCAGCAAGACAATGCTCGGCCATACACAGCAAGGATGTCACAAGCCTGCCTCCGCCACATTACCACCCTTCCCTGGTCTGCTCGATCCCCAGATTTGTCACCAATCGAGCATATCTGGGATCATTTGGGACGGCAAGTTGGACACCCTACCAGTTTGGTTGAACTCGAGGCGCGTTTACAGCAACTGTGGAACGAGATGTCTCAGGACATCATACGGAACGTGTATGCCTTAATGCCCGCTCGTATCGCATCGTGCATTCGCGCTAGAGGGGTGCAACAGAGTACCAAAATTTCCGTTCATTTGTATTTTTTTCTGCAATAAATGATCCCTTTTCTTTGATTTTCTACTCACTTACTTATATCACAGTAGTACTTACGCGTGTAAAATTTCGTTTCATTTGGACGTCTTTTTCTTGGTGCGCAAATTTTTATGGCAATGAGTGTAGATAAGATTGGACTAAAATGGTTTGAAGTTATTAAATTTTGGCGAATCTTATTAAAGCTTAATTTGTCATGATTTGTTTTTATTATCATTCATTTGTCATAATCAACTTTATTGCTTTAAATACACTTATGTAGAAAGTAGTTTATATATCCAATCTACTTAACGCAACAGAATGACATGCTTAGGTTAACAGGTGAAACAAATAGTACAACATTTTCGCTTAATATTTTAATTGACTCAACATACTCCGGCTTTATGACGATGATATATTAGGGTAGGTAATATAAGCTGTATCATCCTGAAATAAACATTTAACTTGATTTAAAAGAGGTATAATGAACATTCATTCATTCTTATATAATCAGTTACTGTATGTAATTCTTGACATGCAAAAATTATTGTTTAGTTATGATTCTCCAAAATAATTTCCATGGTAATTGCCCAGTGTGAGCACCAATTCCTTGGGATTAACTTACCTACTTTACATCTAGAAAGATGTTTTAACTTTATGGCAATGCATAAGGGATATATAAGTTTAATATTTTTGAAAATTTCTCGTATTATACATCAAAGTAATTTGTTTCAAATAGTAAAATTCTTTCATTATCTTCACGGGAACTTTTTATATTATTTAATTGTTGATAATTTTAGTCACCTTTTTAGCTCACAGGCTATAAAAGCCTGAGAGCTAATGTGCCCGCAAGTTCTGTCTGTACATACGTGTGTACGTATGTACGTACACACGTAACGCGATAACTCTTGATAGAAATATCCGATTTGCTTCAAATTTTTTTCTAGGTTCATTCTCATAAGATCCTGATTAGTTTTGGGGGTTCATTTGTTAAGTGTAAAGGAGAGGTGTACGGGGGTAATCCTCCCTTCTCCTTAGCTTTTATAAATGGGTTTTTCATGCAGAATTATCAGATTTGCTTCAATTTTGGTATACCGGTTAATTCTGATAAGGCGCTTCCCTGATTAGATTTGCAGGTTCATTGTTTAATTATAAAGGGGGGATCTGGGAAGGGTAATACCCCCTTAATTTAGATAAATGGATTTTTCTATCCGATTTGCTTCAAATTTGGTATACCGGTTTATTCTGATAAGGCGCTTCCCTGATGAGATTTGGAGGCCCATTGGTTAAGTATAAAGATGTGAAACAGGGGGGAGGTGGCTAATCTCCTCCTTAATTTATTTTTCGAAAGACATTATTCTTTGAAGTAAAAGTATAATATACAATTACTGTGGACAAACTGGGAGCTCAATGCCATCAGTTTAACTGGGCACTTATCTTTTTTATTTGGTATGTCTTTCTGTGCATACACTGACTATATAAAGGGGTTTCAAAACTCTTAAAATTGGATAAACAGAAAATAAAAAGACCTTTTTCAACATTTAATATCTTAAAATATATGGGGCATTCTCACAATCTTTTGACTTTTGGAGAAAAAAATCTGGCGAAATTAAACTTGCTAAAATAACACTTTACTCTGATAGACGAATGCCTTAATTATGCAAAATAAAGAAAAAATGGTCAGCAGAGAAAATTTTTTTATTTAATTGAGGTTTAAGTTAAACTTGTGAGTTTAATTTTCCTTACCGTTTTACCATTATAACTTTTTATTTTCTTCTAAATTTTTACTTAGAATGAACTTGCATAGTACTCACAGGACATTCAAATAAGAAATAATAACAATGTAGTACTTTTAATACAGAATTTTTGTATAACATTGTCTTAAAGGGGTGTTAAAAAAGGGACGGTAAGGATGGAACGGTATGGAAAATTACCACCTATTTTTAGGAAAATCATGTTAAGACTAAGTGATAGCCACAATGTTCATTGATTTTTAGAAACAGTTATTAACATTGTATTAAATTAATTTTTCTTTTTAATTTACCTCGAAAAGTGCAGGAATAAACCTTGGGGACGGTGAGACTACCAATAAAGCCACGATGCTTGAAATTGACATTTAAATGCTGATTTAAATTCTACAGTAAATTTCCTGCCAAAGAATTTTAGACATTATTTCTCTAGCATACTTCTGCATGAGAAAAACTTGAGAAAAATTCTGTGGCTGCATCTGAAATGATTTTCTGAATAATTTTAGAAGAGGGATGGTAAGGAATCTAAAACCTAGGGACAGAGTTTAAAAAATAATAACAACCCTAAAATTGTGTGCAGGTTAATTTTTAGCTACATATTTATATAAAACAATAGTTCCAGTTTCAGAAAAAAATTACATCGAATTATTTTTATTGAAACAATTTTATCCAGACAGCTGCAAACTTAAAAATCAGCATCAGGGACACGGGACGGTAGATGAGTTGTCCTGGTATTTGGACTCCCAACATCGTCCAAAACTTATTTATCTCGTTAATATTGTTATGAAATCATGCAATGGAATGTTTCCCAGTATATGAAATTAAAAAAAAAACACACAAAAAAGTGTATTAAATAAAAAATTATTATTCAGGGACATGAAAGTCAAAAGCTTGTGAGAATGCCCCATATTTGATTTAAAAACACAATTTTTATTGTTATGAAAGATATAAGTATGTTCTTTCATTTGATGTATTTAAAAATTTGCAAGATGCAAAATTAGCATTTACAGGGGGCTCCAAATTTTCAGACATTTGCGGAGAAGAAAATTGGTATAACAGATTACGCGCAGGATTATAAAATAAATTTTGCAACTAGAATGACATTTTTTCTGCTTAATTATACTTTAGATTGTAATAATTATCCTGAACATAAATAAATTTGTATTTAAAGCATTTTCCTATTTTTTATACAAAGTTGTATTCAGCTAATACAAAATTTTGAAAATTTCAACAGTTTAATCACATAAAAAATATTTTTTTGAACAATAAAAATAAAACTTTAGGTTCAGTTTATACAGACTAACATGAAACACATGTTTTAAAAATTTCATGAAAAAATATTAAAAAGTTTTTAAGATACCCTGCGAGTTATGTCCAAAAACCTCATTTGGGGATAAATTACTTCAAAGTTTCGGAAACGCCGCTCCAGCTATTGAGAGGGTATGATTCTAAAAGCTATAACTTCTATTCTAATGGTTATTTCAAGTAAATAATTATGCCAAAATGTTCAGAAAAGATAGGTGTTTAACATGTAAAAAAATTAAAAATTTTGAAGCTTTAAGAGTCCTAAGATCTCTTAACAAATGAAATTAACATACATTAACGATGTCTGAGCCTGAGGCCGAGCAACATTGTTTAACAATTAATTATTTAGCTGCTGGATATATTATTTTACTAGCAATTTATGGCATTTAATAAGTGTTTTAAAATAGACTTTTAATTTTAAATAACTTTTAATTTTAAATAATTTTAAATAACTTTTTAATATTCAATAAGTATTATAACTTAAAAAAATATTAGAAAATAAATATTCTTACTAACCCTTCTTTGTCCAGACTAATTGGAATAATTCCTGTTCAAAAATGCATTAGTCTCTTTCTTTAAACAATTCTTGAAGTTTTTAAGTAAGTTGGTTTTACCAAATTTTGTTTCAATAAAGTTTTGGAGTAAACGGTGTCTAGATATCTGAAAGGTGTTCCGGCAGAAAACACCTACACTGTTAAAACTAGAGGTTGCATATGGCACTTCCTAGGGGTAAAACGCTTGTCTCGTGAGCGGACCCCCCCCCCCCCCCCGTAGGGGAGCCAGATTTGCACCCTTAACTAGGGTGAAAAAGTGGCACCCCAAAACCAGGGTGCCCCAGAGGGTGAAAGGATGCACCACAAGGGAGAATAATGGCACACCTCCAATGTTGGCCAATATTTCTATTCGGTCGCTCGGAAAATCGTGTCCGTTTGGAAAAATCAATTTGTACCGGAAAATTCTATAATTTAATTATTAGACATTGATTCCGATATCTATTGTCTAATAACTACCGGGCAGAAATTTCCGGTTATATTAAATTATAACATTTTAGATATTAATTACATTTTTGAACCCCAACAACTGCGGTTTACAGTTATGGCGAACGCAAACTTCTCACTGAGACAGGAGAAGTTTATACTCAGGAGATTTCTAGCTTTATTCAATATAAGGCAGAGAAACCGGAATCTGTTAGAATAATGAAAATTATCCAGAGAAAATCTAGCAATGAGAAATTTTCAATAGAAAGTGGTGGGAGCAGACTTTTCTATTAGTGACGAAAAAAAGTCTGGCAAAATTATAATTTTATTATCTCATACTCTTTCAATCACAATAGACTTCCCCCCCTTTTTTTTACATTCTTTTAACAAAGATTTATTTAAATATCACCTTTTATTATTAAGTTTGTTAGAAATTTAAAAAGAAATTACGTTGAAAACTAATGACCAACTTTTGAAACTAAACTTGTATTCTTTCAATAATAAAAAATAAAATTAATTTAAAAGTCTGAAATTCGAGATCATTATAAAAATATAAACATAGTATCCCTTAAAAAATACATAAATTGTTCTCTTTTTTATGTAAAAACATTATGTAATAAAAAAAAGTATCTATGCTTTTTTTTTTACCATTTTAAAAAGATAATAAAAACATGTATAATAATCACTTATAAACAAATTAAGTTAAATAATGCTATAAAAAGTGATAGAACATCTTATTTCATTATTATAGTCATTGCCGAAACGTCAGTGAAGGCTTACTGTGGAGACACGAAAAGTTTTGATTTCCGTTTGTCTGTCTGTCTGTCCGTCTGTCTGTCTGTCTGTCTGTCTGTTCCGCGATAACTGCCGCAAAAAGCACCCGATCAGCTTGAAATTAATTGGGCATATTCGTGAGATACCCGGATGTAGCTGTATAGTTTTTGGTTAAATTTGGTTCATTCGTTCGAAAAATATGGAAGATTTTATTTTTCTTTATAATGCTTTTCTACGGCAAGTCAGACGATTTTCAAATTTCCATTTGTTGAAAGAAAATGGCACGTTTGATTAATGGATTTAAATGTCAAATTATGGATACTAAAATTCTAAATTAGGGTTTTAAATTATTCCTATTATATTGAAGTTTTATCAATATATCTATCAGATTTTTTTATTTACGTGTATAATGTTTTGAGGACATTTATACATGTATTCCAATAATATAAAGAATTTTTAAGTTAATTTTCTTGTTTTACATGATACATATTTCTTTTTTTTTTCCTTTTCTTCGTTGCCTAGCGACTGTTATTCGTAGCCTATCATTGCGTTAAATGAAGTTAGTAAATTACGTTAATTTTGTTGCAGGTACTATTAAAAGGCTATCGGCTTTTAATATGTTATTGCTATCGCATGAATTAGGATGTTTAAACTAATGTTTAACCATGCTATAAGTGAAAAAAAAGTACAGTTAAAGGCATGTAAATCCTTTTTAACACTTTCCAACATGGATGAAAAGTATTTATGACTTCAGTTTTTCTATCTGTCGCCTGCCGTGTTTCTCTACGTGCTCTAACTCGCGTAAATATAGTCGGGATTACATGTAATTTATATACGTTATTGAGGTTTGCCAAAGTATGTTTGGTATTAAAAATGAAGAGTGTAGCATTCATAACTTAATTACAGGGGCACTCAAAACTATTCCGTTACATTATAGTCTTTGGGAAAAATCGTCTGCGGTGTATTTTAATAATGTTACACAATTTTAAACGTACTGAAATTTATATACCTTATTAAGGTGCACTAGAACCTGGTTACTATAAAATATGTTATGTGTAGCACTTACAGCATGCGTACAGGGAACTCAAAAGTATTCATAATATTACAATCTTTGAAGAAAATTCTTTTGTGGCGTTTTTTAATGATGTTACTCTGTTACAAATTAATAAAATTGATATGTATTTTTGAAACATTTTTGTAGTATATGGGGTGCAAAGCATATGTTTTTTTCAGGGTCACACAAAAGTGGTCGATTAAAATGTGGTCTACGGGGGAAAAAAACTCTTTACAGCTTATTTTAACACATTAGCGACGGGAAACGAGAATTCTCGTTTTTATTCAGAATACATCATTGGCTAAGGGAGTGACTTCTACCTTACAGAAAAGACATTTATATTGTGTTGTCCATATTTTTTATAGATTGTAAGACATTATATATTACATCCGTACATTGAAAGATATTTACTGCTGCATAAACATGAAAAACATGTCTCAGAAACCAATTTCCGAGACACTTTCAGAAGAGGGAGGAGCTTCTACTCTTTTTAAACCCAGATTTAATTAAATTGCCTGTCGTCAGTGTGTTAATTGTGTTGCACTAATTCAAACATTATGAAATTAAATTACATTACTGTGGTTGACTACAAGAAGCTTGAATATGATTTGTATCGTATTTATCGTTCATTTATAGGGTCACATAAAAAAATTCGGATACAGTTCTGGTCTATTAGGGATGATTGCTGAAGAGCATTTTCGATTATGGTGAGCGTTTTAACGTTAAGTAAATTTGTGCTTAATAAGTAGTGCTTAAATATTGTATAGACCATGTACAGGGATACACAAATGAATTCGTAAGTATAAATGAAAATGGGCGCAAATTGCTTCAGTGTTTTTTTTTTTTTTTTTTTTACTTGAGTTATGTATTTTCCAGCCCAATTACATTTAGTATACTAACAAATGTTTGCAGAATTTAAATAGAACCATATACAGGACTCCGCAGAAACTGGATATATGGTGCACACTATACATACTAATACCCGGAAATGTGATATGAGCAGTTTTAAGAGGGTTTTTTGTCTGCATTAAATTTAAATGTTATAGACGACGCGTAAAAATCTTCACGTAATATACAGGGCTGTAGAAAAGAATTCATGTACGTTTCTGTCTATTGGTAGAATTTACTAAAGGGCATTAACACAATTAATTGATAATTACAAATGTAAATTAAATTACACTACGAAGGGGTTCAGGGGGGCTCTGCCCCCCTGAAGAAATCTACTTTATTATCTAAAAATTACCAGAATAAGTAGCTCATGAGATTTTCAGAATACCATTACATAACAAGGGGTTTAATTTAACGCTTCTAATGTCAGAAACCTTCGAAATATTTTTTCGTTTTATAAATGTTTATGTAATTTCAAAACTTTAAATTTCTTTTTTTGTAGAAAGATTAATATTACTCAAAGGGTGCTAAACACAATGAATTGTAGAGCTGACGTTGAGGCTCCTGATCTGCAGATTTACTAGTTATTAGACTAATAATGAGCTAGAAGTAGCTGGGAGTCATTCGGTAGCTTCATCGCCCCGAGCCCTCCCTTACCGCCTTTCGGTGTCTTTAATTTGTGTAATTTCCCTTTTAAATTTGTCCGGTTTCAATTTTTTTTTTTTTTTTTTTCAATTTGACTTTCGCTAGAGAGTCTTTCATTCGGGACGTGGCTGGGCACCTGGGAATCTTGCTTCCGCAAAAGAGTCGGTGTAGAGTAGAAGAATAAAGGGTTGCGGACGAAGATGGGCCGCTCGCCATTTTCAAAATCAATCCCTTTTAAATTTGTCCGGTTTCAATTTTTGATTTTTTTTTTTTTTTTTTTTCTTTTTTTCAATTTGACTTTCGCTAGAGAGTCTTTCATTCGGGACGTGGCTGGGCACCTGGGAATCTTGCTTCCGCAAAAGAGTCGGTGTAGAGTAGAAGAATAAAGGGTTGCGGACGAAGATGGGCCGCTCGCCATTTTCAAAATCAATCCCTTTTAAATTTGTCCGGTTTCAATTTTTGATTTTTTTTTTTTTTTTTTTCTTTTTTCAATTTGACTTTCGCTAGAGAGTCTTTCATTCGGGACGTGGCTGGGCACCTGGGAATCTTGCTTCCGCAAAAGAGTCGGTGTAGAGTAGAAGAATAAAGGGTTGCGGACGAAGATGGGCCGCTCGCCGTTTGAAAATGTCGCCGATTGTGCGATGAAACGATCGTAAGTCTTAATAAAGATGTTCTATTACTTTTTATAGCATTATTTAACTTAAGATAAACATAGTTTCCATTAAAAAATACATAAATTGATCTCTTTTTATATGTAAAAATATTATGTAATAAAAAAGCATCTGTCGTTTTTTATAAAACTAACAATTGTTATGTTTTAACATCGTTATAGGCAATACATTATTTTTTTTAAATAGAAATAATTCTAGAGCAATAATTGCAGATTTCCTTGTTAAGTTTGTATACTATAGCATTATCAATAGATTTTAATAGGAAATGCTTTTCTTGAGAATTTTTTAAATTTTCAATCTCTATAAATTTCTAAATAGCTACAGAAAATTTTCCATACCAATCTCAAAAGATTTCTATGTAAATTTTTTCAAATATATATACTTATATATAAATAACATACATTCCTAAAGAAAATTTTATTATAAGGCAAATTTCATAGAAGGCGTCTCCGTCAAATACGCTTCGATGAAAACGATAGAAATGGGCAGTCCTTCAGAACTTTCCATTAACTTTGGTCAAGATTACAAACTTCGTCAGATATTGTAAATGACAACAGATATCTTGAAATGTCTGAAAAATGATATTGTTTTTACGAACGTTGATAGATATCTCTGAATGCTGGAATACTAATATCATTTTTACAACATTGGCCAATGTAAATAAAATAATAAAAATAAGGCATTAAAAAATAAAGTTTTCTAAAAATGACAAAATTGTTAAATTTTATTGTTAAGAATACTATTTACGTATTATAATGTTATAAGTAATCCAAAAAATTCGTTTGAATGCTTTCTTTAAAACTAATTTTAAGTTACATCGGTGAATATCGGCAGATATGGTAAATTTGACGTCTGATATCTAGTGACTTTGGAGATATTGGCCAATATTGATCGGGACATACAGATATCTGTATGCTACCCGTGTCTTACAGCCGTAGATTTCACTTGCCGACGAAGAAATATGGCACCCTACACACGTCACAGCGCATGCGCTAAGTGCCAGTCCCCCAGAGGGGTGCCATATTTCTACCAACGTTCTTTGTTTCTACCACACAGCACCTTAATTATTCCAGTCACCCATTGAGAAACCAATCGGCACCCCAACCACATTTCGAAGACTCTTGGTGCCAATTGATACCGTGTTTTCACTCCAGTCTTTCAAAAGACACCGAAAAGTAACCTTCAGTTTTAACAGTGTAGAAATTAAGCTTTTGTAGCTTTTACAATGGATTATTGATATTTTTAAAAAACTGCTAAATAATTGTTTGAATTTCTGAGAAGATAAAAATGCTTTGTTGTAATCGGATTTAAACACGCCATAAGCTTTGTTTGAGGAATATAGCGTATACGGAGTTCTTTAAAAAAATCCAGGAGGTACACGGCGTATACCTCTGTATACCCTCCACTATATCCCTGGTTTCTATATATTTAAAGGGAAATTAATATAATGCAAAGGAATAAAAAATAAATATGAAAAACTATCTTTTCTTTATTATTTTGTTTCGATAATGAAATTTAATTTAATTTCTAATTTTGAATACTCATTACATTTGCTAGTGGTAGGAAAATGTAGGGTAAAACCGTATAGTTGATGAAGACCGAATATTTAAGTTTGACTGGAGCAGCCCTCTAGCTGATAATGGTTAAAATAGCTGCAGTGAAGAAGAAGAAGAAGCAGTCATTGCAGTTCTCCATACTGGCACCTGTGTAGCTTCTGCGCTAAAGCGTTTATTTTATCATTATTTTCTCTTTAATATTTGCTAGTTTTCAAAATTCTTAAATATGGACACATTTAAAGCCATTGAACCTTTTTATTTATTGGGTGTGAGAATATTTAATAAGGAGTTATTTCCCACAATGAAGCTGTCGCTCGAGTATATAGGTTCAAGTTCAAGACTTGCTTTGTGTTGATATTGACTTGACTCATTCTCTTGGGACAGAACCGAACATCCCATGAGGGATAAAAAATGATATAGGAAAATAATAACTGAAGAGCCCGTAAACAATGCTTGAAGAAAAGCAAGTGTAAGAAGAAGGGTAATTGTGGCTTTTATAAAGCTGATAAAGAGGTGAACTTCTTTTCTTCATTTTCTTAAATTTTTGTGATGATAATTATTCTATTATCTTTATATATTAAATTATTAAACTTATAATCGAAATATTATAGTTTAGTTCCCCAGTTAAAGTTGTAAAATAAAATATATTGTTTCTTTTAAAAAGAAAGTCTGAACTTTTTCATTTCCCGTAAAATTAACACATCCATGCGGTTTTACCCCTCAAGTGGGATAAAATTAGATAATTTGACATAAACATTTTTTAATAAAAAAGTGATAAAATAATCATATATTTAAAATCATATTATATTACTAAAAGAAACACAGTACGCAAAGTTTCATTAAATTCTGGATATCAGAAGCAACTAAGGATGGGGTTTTACGCTACTTTGCCCTAGTGATATTAAATTAACTGCAAAAATTTATCATTTTCACGATGTAACACAAAGTATTGAGGTGATGTAAAACTTCAAACTATAACAAATCTTTGGAAAATATATGATCTTATATAAATCACAAACTAATCAGGCAATATTATGTTCATTTAAAAAAATATATTAATTACGTTAATAAATACCTATAAGTATAAAAATTAAACTAATTAAAAATAAACTATATTACTTCTTTCAATTTTACACAATGATTATCGCGGTACATCAAAAGTTATTAAATTACTGTTAAATATATTAAATAAAACGTTTAAGTAACAAACTTCGTTGCATGCAACTTTTAAGTAATAATTTATTAGGTTTTAGCTTATCTGAGGAGCTGCAAAATAATGACTAACATGTGGCATTGAGATTGCTTTTTTTACTTTAATCAATTCTGTTGCACAAGTAATAATAGAGATTTAAATTTAAATTCATTATGCACTTTCATTTTATATTTTTAACTGAAAACTATACTGTAGAAAGTAACTTTTAACTGCATTCTCCTGGTTTAATTTGCATTTAAATTACTTAACGACAGTGATTAAGTAGTTTCCCGAAATAGTTAATAATGTTTTCTATTGCGTTGATTTCAAAATTAATCGAATGATCTTAATTTAAGAGAATTTGGAGAGTTTTTGTTTAAAAAGTTATACAGGTGTAGCATAATATAGGAGAATATGTATCTAATTTTTTTTTTTGTAGAGAGTAATGGAAATAACTTGCTTTGCACATTGTGCTAGTTGGGAGTGCAATTATTATTTTTGTACCTATTATTACTTTAAACGGATGGGCAGTGGCCAAGAAAACTATTGGTTTTAGAATTAGTCAAATGTCGTAATTTAAAAATACTGGGGCAGTTTATTTTCAAAAAGGTACTATTGACGTAACATAATATTAAATAATATACATCTAAATTTTATTATACAAAGTGATTAAAATAATTTGTTTTTCCTGTTGATTGTTTGATATACAGAGCAATTATTGAATACTTAATTAATTTAACAATTTAGATATTAAGCAGAATTAACTTACCATGCATTAAAAGTAACACAAAGGAAAAAAACCCACTGGTTTCAAGTTAGATAATTAGTTACATGATCTCAACTTAAGCCTATCTGAGACGTTTCCCCCCTAAAAAGTATTATTGATGCAACATAATACTAGATAAAATAAATGGTTAAATTTTATAATACAGATTGATTAAAATAATTTTTTTATGCATTTTTTGTTAATACTGCCGTAATTATTTTGTCCGAATTAGTTTAGTCCATTAGCAAAAAATTCTCCAAGTGTCTGCGACAGATGCTTCAGGGCCAGAAAATAATCTGCAGGTAAAATATTTTACAATTGAAGCATTAATTAATCGAACAATCACTTACCTGTAACATATTTATGCATTTTATTCATTTTTATTAATAATAATCTTAAGTTTTTGTATTAAGTAATAAAGAGCTAAACATAATATAAAGCGAAATGAAGGTTCTTTGCAAAAGTATCTGCAAAAGAGAAAAGAAAATCTGCGACGTCCGTCTCCCGTCTTGAACTTTCTGTTACCGGGAGTTTAGCATGCAGCATTAATTTGTTGTTATAGTATATATGGGCATTGGAGCAATAATGTTTTGATAATTTTCCTACACAAGACTTTTAAAACTATCCTACTAACGATAAGTCGGGGGGGAAAATGCCAGTACTCGCCTTTTACTAGTCACGATAAACACAAGATTTACTGGTGCAACATAATATTGGTGAATATATACCTAAATTTTATTATACAGAGCAATTGAAATAGCTTGCAATAGTCGATCCATCGTTAACAGTACAGAAATTATTTAGTAGGTATTAGTTTAGCATGCAAAGTTAACTTATTAGCTAAAAAATATATATATTGGTTTCAATATTAGTGAATTATCTAAATTAACACTTAAGTTCCCACTTAGGATTGATAGGAAAAATTTTCATTTATTCAATTGTTTTTCACACACAACGAATATTATTTAAAATGTCTGATTTTGTATTTTATAAATTCTTGTAATTACAGTTTTAAAATATGCATCACTTTTCGCAACATATTATGCATTTGTAACATACTATAAATATCACATTAGAATACCGCATACAATACATTAGAATATTTCGCTATACTAACATATATATATATTTTAGTTCATAAAAATAGGAAAAAAATTTTGGCATGCGAAAAATAATTATTTTGCTTAAAGATAACAAAATCATCTTTCTAAAAAAAAAAGTCCTTAATTTTGAGAATTTTCACTCACCAGATATTTTTTTTTATTATTATTATTCAAATTAAAAACTATGTATAATATTGCGTTGCTTTCGTTAGCAACGTGAAATTTATGCATTTTAATTGAATTATTAAGAAAAATTAATTAAGATATATGACATGTCAGTAATAATGTAGATTAAGTTACATAAAGTTATTCTAAAATATGCTTCATTTTTAAGCCTCAAACTATTTTTGGCCACAGTAATAGTTAAATAAATGTACAGTTGTATATTGTTGTGTCTAGACATTATCAGTTTTGTGGTCAATGAAGAAAGTTTATTAGATCAAGTGAAAAAATTAAAAGGTTTCAGTTACCTGATCTTTTACTACTACTGCGTTTCTACTTTCCTAAAATGTATTTGCGCACAATTATCTTGTATCATTATCCTGACATGGCTGTGTTTATTTATCTCAAAAACTATACAGAATGCGAAGACGGATTTATGTGGATTAAGTACTTTTTTCATACTTTAAAATTATGTGAGGTTACGATCGTCTATTGAAGAAAGATATATTTATGAAAACTAATTTTTTTATGAAATTTATATTAAATTAAAAAAAAAGGAGTTATTAAAGGTACATTTTTATTAAGCAAATACAGAGTAATTAAAATATATATATATTGAATTTATAAAAAGAGTTATTAAGAACACTTATTTTAATAGATTGAATGCAAAGTCATTTTTCAAAATTGCAATTTATATTATATTTATAAAAGGGTTTACTAATTGCACATTTTTACAGAGTGTAAAAGAGACATTTATGAAATTTATCTCATAGCAAATTGAAAATTAATAATCTCTTTATAACCAAAATAGAAAAAAACATAACAACAACAACAACAACAAAAACAACAACAGAAAACATACTAATACTGCTGCTGCCGCCGTTATTGAATTTATTGTGACACTGTGAATTTCTCGGCTTATACTACAGAAACTATTGCATATAAAAACTTGAAAACCGGTAGTTTTATAGAGAAATATACGACAAACACGCTGAAGCAGACAGTTTTTAAACCGAAGCATCATTTTAAGAGCTATTTAATTTTGAAATCAGCCAAGGTAGTTCAATTAAATACGTTTTATAGGATCAAAAACTATGCATAGCAATTTAGCATTCTTTAGCAGGCTCATACTCGACTAGATTGTGATGTGCAGGATCCAAACTCTAATTAAATTTCTTTAAATTTTTAACGTGTTTTCCAATATTTTATAAAACTTTTCATTATCTGAATAGATATTTAATTCATAGTTTGAAATAGCCCTTATTTACCTGCTGTTGCCAGATTTTAAAAAGGCCAAATAATAATATTTACAAACACTTTTCAATTGAAAAATATATTTACACGTGCATATTAAAAAAAAAGAAAGACAAATAATTAAATTATTACATGCAAAAGCAGTTTATGGTGAAAATTATGCCATATTTAAAGAGATACATATAAAATGATTTTCTTATAGCATTGTTACAAAAATCCGAGAGCTAGAGACGTTTTTTACTTAACCATTTAATATAAGTTGATTTTCAAATGTGTAGTTAATCTTACTTAATAAAGGAAACAGCTGTCAGCTGTTGCGACAAGGATGGATGCGGCCTTGGGTAACAAAAAAATCTCCCAGTCAAAGCAAAATGATTGGCCACCTGATTACAGAACATCGCCACTGGTCGTGGTAATAATATCTTTCAATCTTTCGTAATCGGGTAATCTTTGTAAAACAGAGCAATTTAGCGTGATTAAAGCCTGTGGGGTTTGGCGAGCGTAGCTCGCGAAAACTGAAATCTTATGTTTTTTTATTTCAGTTATTGACTTGTAGTTATGTCTATTTTTGTTAAGTATAAAAAATAATTTAATAATCTTAGTATTCTTAAGATTTACCACAGCCAAACTCGATTCCCCTTATACGGCCGTAACAAAAAAGCCGAACTCCCTTTGTTTTCGGGGAATCAGAGTTTCTCTCCGGAGAATTGTAGGGGGCGCTTTTACTTACTGTGTCTAATGAAGAATTTGTCTGGCACGCTTGTGTTTTCTTAGGTATAACTTAACTAAAATTGCTATTTTTGGTTTTTTTTTTTTTTTTTTAGTAAAAACCGGCTCATTGCTGTGTTCCATACTGCACTTATGATTCACTAAAAAAATTCCAGAAATTTCTTTTCATGAATTTCCTTTAAATTTGGAGTACCAACTGTTGAAAGAAGAAGAAAAAAAAAGATTTGATGATTCTTTAAAATAATGAAACATGAACGAAAAAAATATTATTTATTTATTATTAGTTTTTTGTTTCCCCGTATTTCTTAACTAGCACCTACTATATTTAAATTTACTGAAAATTGTTCACAATGTACAGGTACATATAGCCATATTTTTCTAAATTAAGAATCATGTAAATATCCATGATTTTTTTTTAAGAAAAGAAAAAAAAATCGATATGATTTGATTGCCGGATATTGGCGAAAAGACCTGCTTATGTTTTTTTAAATTATAAAACATGTAAATATATTTTTATTTTTATCGTACACTTTTATATGATGTTGATAACTGTCCAAAATTGGAATATTTAATTTTATCATGTGATTTTGTAATTTTTCTAATATGCTTGTATAGTTAAGATTAGCCCATATAAAGGTTAAATCCCAAATAAAGATTAATATTGGCAAAAAGACTTTCTTATTTTTTCAAATTATGAAACATGTAAATATACTTTTATACCATGGTTGCCCGGAATTAGAATATTTAATTTTATATGTAATTTTATAATTTTTATATATGCTTGAATATTTCAGATCAACTCATATAATGGCCAAATTTATTGAAAATTGTTTGCAATGTACAGACATATATATTTTCTTAATAATTAAGAATCATGTAAACATCCATGTTTTGAAAAAAGAAAAAAAAATCGAAAGGTGTTGGTTGCCGGTTATTGGCAAAAAAAAAGCTTGCTTATTTTGTTGATATTATGAAACATGCAAATATCCTTTTAATTGTATCATAGTTTTATACCATCAGTGTCCAGAATTAGAATATTTAATTTTATATGTAATTTTGTTATTTTTCTACATGCTTGAATATTTCAGATCAACACATATAATGGCCAAATTTATTGAAAATTGTTTGCAATGTACATATATATATATATATATAATTTAATTAAAGAACGTGCAAAAATAATCAATGTTCTGAAAAAAATATTTCGTTATGAGTTGTTGCCGGATACTGGCGAACTTGCTTGTTCTCTTAACGTTGTGTAAATATTTTTTATTATATTTTTATAATATAACTGCCTAAAATTCATACATTTGATTTTATAATTTCCTCTGTTTTTTATTTTTTTTCTTCTAAAAATGATAGAAATCTATAATTATTATTATTTTTCTATTTCCTTGTATACTTCATTTTCAGTACCTCTAACGTTTACTATTATCCATCAACTTTATATACCTATATTTTAATCAGAAGTCTGGTGCAAAAAATAATTGAATGCTTTAAAAAGTTATCCTGATTTGAGAATAATTTGTTTTTTTTTTTTTTTAAAGTTTTGGTTAATTTTCTTAATATTTTGAAACTAGTAAAGAATATTAAAAGAAATTAATTTGGAATTTAATTTAATTTAATTTAATTTTTTTAAAAAACAAATGCAGAAATTTACTTATTTTTGTTTTCCGTGTTATAGTAGCGTGTTATTCAATATATGTTTAGTTGATTAGGTTTAATGCATTGTATTTATTTATTTTATCTCCAAATCCTTCAGCTTTCCTGTTTGCAGTATTAAAAACGCCGAGGCAAAATATGCGTATATTATCTATACCTTTTATAACGCACAAACAGAGACTTTTTTCGTATTTTTATGTATGAAAGTAACACTTAATAAGCATTATTTACAGTAGAGAAAATACAATTTACAGTAGGTATTCGCGCCATCTGGCGGCGACTGTAGTCTTTAACGATTCCGAAACTAAGGGATATTGTGAAGGCCGTATAAGGCAGGCGATCGAGTTTGGCTGTGGACTTACTCATTAGAATTTTAAGTGAAACGGAAAAATGGAAAGATCTTTTTTTCATTTTTTCTTTCATTAAAAATAAAGGAAAAGAATTCTCGAAACAAAAAGTTAAGGAAGTATAAGAGAAAATATATCAACTAAAATTGTCAATATTACTAAATGCGGCGATAGAACTGAAAAGTTGTTTTAAAATCCGTTTTTTTCATTGAAAGATTTCAGTTTAGAAAGAAACTGTAGTTCAAACACGTAATAATAATAATAATAATAAAAAATAGTTTTAATAGGCTTTTAAATTTTTCATGTCACACAATGGCACGAGTTCAACCGTTTAATATTTAGTTTAAAATTGTTCAACTTTAATTGCTCAACGATTTGCTTATCTAATTTATAAAGCATATTAAAATGTGACAGCGTTTACCGCTTTAAAAAAAAATCGTGAAATGACGTATTTTTCCATTGATTACATTCAGTTAATTTATGAAAATTTCATTTTGATGTGCCTATTTTCCCCGAAACCATAGAAATTTCATCAATCCAATGTAAAAAATACCTGAAATCTTTTAATGTAAGCTTACATTTTCACCAAGTTACTGGGGTGTTCCGGTAATTCTGGTGCAAGCACTTTTTCTTTTTAGAAGCGGCATTTTTACGTATGTTTCCTACGTTCAAATGACAGAATTTTGCTAACCTAAGCTCAAAATATCCTGAATTTTTTTTAGTCAAAAGACGAAAATTTTCTCTAGAAACAAAAAAAATTCTTAAAATTATAGGAGTGTTCTGTCAACTTGCTTCTACTTCTTTTTTTTTTGATCAAATTTCTTAGAGTGTACATTTCGAGAAAAACAAAAGAAAAATAATATTTTGAACGGTAGTAATAACTTCGTTTCTACAAGTCGCAGAATACAGCTCTTTGTCTCAAACTTAAGTATAGTGTTCTATGTCTAAAAGACTTTTGTTGACTTGCAAAAAGTTCTGCATATTCGCTTTTCATTTTCGTTGTAAACTCCATATTTGTTTTCTATCCTTCAAGTTGTTATGCTTCAGTTACAAGTAGATATGAATTATAATTGCTTAAAGCAGGTTAAAAATTAACTAGAATGTGTTCGAAGATTGCAAGAATATTGAAAAACTTATTTTGGTATATGAATTTAAGATACTTATTATAACTATTAAAACAAGGATATACCAATTTTTCTTATCGAGAGCGAAGTTGCTTAAAATTTTACTTTTCATGTCTGTAATGACAAGAAATCGATTTTCAATTCCAATGTAATATTGATGATTTTTACGTAATTAAATGAATGAACACACGAATCCTTAATATTGGCGATATTTACGTATTTCAAATCGATAGAAATTTGTACTTGCGCATTTTTTAACAAGATGTGTTAAAATATATAATAAAATTACGGGTTTGCTCAAATATAGATCCCACCTGAACTGCATAAAATCAGAAAGAGTTTCCTACGAATGAATACGATACATTTATTTTTTTCAGTGCAAACCTTTTCAAGTATATTAAAGGATTTTTTTATGAATTTAAAAATGTTTTAGTTTATAGTAACTACCTAAAATTTCTGAATTATATGAACTATAATTTGATAATTTCCATAATGAAACATAGCTTTTCAGAATCATGTAAAAAGTAGTAACGAATGTGGATCATTCATCCAGAAACGCATATTTTTATATGGCATGTTCAGAAATATCATGCCATAGCGACGGAAATTATGTCTTTAAACCTGACATATGTTTTTGTAAATTATTTGTTTACACGTCTCTATGTTTATGATTTTTCCCAGCTATTAAAATAGAGTTAAATATTTTACACAGATAAATGCTTGCAACGTATTGCTACGGTTAAAATGAGGCCTCTCTTTAACACTGAAAGTTTTTTTTTTCTGTTATCTGTGTAGATATCAGAATAATTAACTTTGCAGTTATTAACTTTCTGTCCAAGTTATATAACACAATTTCTTCAGAAAATTGTTATTTATCAAATAAAACTATAAATAAACAATTTTTCTCTATGAAATTGGATTTGATAGTAGGTTTTAAATGCACTGAATTGCTAGATCAACTTATAGACCCAATTATCTGTACAAACTAAAGCCGTAACAGCCCACGGGAAATATTTGCCAGGCTTTGTGGTCACATTATTTTTTATGAAATATTCATATTTTTTTATTATTTAATTATATTCATACCACGTGCCCCAAAAATGACTGATTTATTCGAAAATTTATATTACAGTATAACCTTTGATTCAGGCCCTGTATAAGTGTACTCTCCCCCCCCCCCACCCCCATAACCTGCGTCTATACAAAAACACTCTCCATTTCGAAATTTGGAAGGCCGTACTGCCAAGTGCCACAACATTCGAATTGGACCATTCTGATCAACTCTGATGACCCTCTGACCCTTTGTCATCTTTACACGAACAGAAATTTTCACAGCTGCAGAATTTCAAAAAGGGGGAGGGGAGGAGAAATCAATGTCATATTTTCGCTACATAAGTTTTTTGTTTCAAAATAAATTTATTTTCATGCATAACTTGAATTTAGATATTTATTTAGCAGTTAAAATAGTCATAATAGCAGTTCGATGACGATGTTACATATTGTTACATATTAAACTAGATGGTTACTGATAAATTCTCGGTTTTTCGGAAATTTCGATTATCCAAAGTAGGTTTGGTCCCAATTACGTCGGATAATTGAGGTTCTACTGTAATTTATTTCTATTATTCTTATATTAAATTCATATTATATAAATATCATTCTGTTTCTCAAAATTTGCTGTTTTCCAAAGTAAATTCCAGGAAACGGTGCATTTCCATCTCTTGTCATTTTTAGAAATTCATTTTCTAAATAGCCCCGTCATTTGTGTGACATCCGGTATGTATTGCACGGTTATGTCAGATCACATTTCCATTATATCATATTTTAA
This sequence comes from Maratus speciosus, assembly GCA_963932465.1. Lineage (NCBI taxonomy): Eukaryota > Metazoa > Arthropoda > Arachnida > Araneae > Salticidae > Maratus > Maratus speciosus. The sequence continues at coordinate 226,288,883 of OZ010791.1, read as the reverse complement.
ATCGCAGTTACTTTTCAATAAATATTGTATGACATTGTCTGGTACGTTATTAGGAAAATCACCCATATGATGCTAGCTTCCTGAAAAATTAATAGATCTATCAAATTTAACGATATTCGTTAAAAGTTATTGATCTTCGAATCATTATGAGTTTCAGGTAAATTGATGTGAATATTTTCCCTTGTCTTTTAGTTTAGAAATATTATTTGAATGGAAAAACTTCCTCTTCGTAAAGATTTTTCAGTATAGTTATTCTCTGTAGTAATAAAACACTCAGAAAATGTTTAACATTTCTCTTATTTGCATGCTTTAAAAAGATTTCTAGTTTAATCATGAATTTTTTAACAGTATTTCGTTTAGTATCAAGGAGATTGCTTTTCAACTGTATAAAAAAATATAGTATAAAAAAACAACAACATACTCTTATTAAGAAGCCAATGTAAAACAAAAAAACAAAAAAAAAAAACAAAAAAAACAAAAAAAAAAATAGATATTGAACATTGACATTTCAAACTAGATCAAGAATTATTCACAAAATTATGGTGTAATTTGCAGCAAAAATTTATTGAGTTTTTTTTTCGAAACATTTGACATTTATTGATGAGTTTTTTTATTTTAAAGAAGTGGAATATCATGATTAGGATTCGAGAAAATCCTTTTCAAGTAAAAACTCTTCTAGTTATTATTTTAAATAAGCAAGTAAGAAAAAATACGAGTCACACATATATATTAGATACACTTTCCATTATATCATTTGCACATAAAGTTACATTATGTATGAATACAGATATAGATTAAATAATACAGATAAACATTGTTTCAATTTACCATTTCAAACTATTTTCAGAATGTTCTTCCCATTGAAATTTTTTAAATGCAATGTACATACTGGACACACAATAAAAATATACTAACAAGCAACAACACATTAAAACGTTATAAATAACTATGCTTCGCCAAATAAAATGCATAAATAAAATTTAAATTCTGTATTTAATTTATGCAACAATATTAGTGTTGTCATAAGAAGCAGATCGAATATGAACGATTTATAGAAGATACATTTCATACTGCAAAAGAAAAAAAAATGAAAAAAAAAATGAAAAATGAAGAACATTTTAACATTCGCGAATACTTAACTCGGTTATTCGAAAATTTTGTTTTATAAAGAATATTTTTAAAAAATAAATTCATTTTGTTTTCATTGCAGCTAAAATATTTTCGGCAAAAATTGTCACGGAAATTTTAAAACTTTAAAAACTATTTGTTGAAAAAGCAATAGAATGCATCCTTCACTGGTGAGGAGCCTTAAATTTAAAAGAGAAATCGAGGCCGCAACTTTTCCTTTATGTGGAAATTCATAAATTAAAAATCTGTTCTTCCAAACCATCGCATATCACTTTTTCTGCCATCAACTAGGAAATAAACTTTGCGCAATGTGTTTATAATTATTAAAATTTATTCACAGCATGTATACTTTTTAATGCGTAATAAATATACTTTACGTTTCAATATCTTTTTTCCATATAAAAAAATCATATAAAACCTAGCCTCCTTTTATGCATGGAAAGATAGTCTCAATATTCGCAGAGATTTCCGGGAACCTAACCCTTGCGAATGTTAAGGGATTACTGTATTTAACCCGGGAGAACTCGCTAGTGAAAATGCCCAATTGCTTTCCTTTTACTTTACATTCATATAATATCAACTTTTTTTGGTTGGCTTAGCACTTTTATTCACAAAATAGGTAAAATAATTGAAAAACATTTTGAAATTTTAATTAAAATGAAAAATGATTTAAATAAGAGTCTTAAAAAAGTACGACTGTGAGAGAAAATCTCATGCAGCGAGTTCTCCCGGGTTAATACTTTATTTATGAAAGTACTTTAATAGGTTAAATTTATAGTTCTACTCTATATGGAATTACGAATAGTTTCTTACATGTCGTCATAAATTTATAATTATAATATATACAGTATTCCCGCTAAAGTCCCTTGCCACCGTCTGAACTTCGGAACGGCTGCTGCTATATTCATAAAAGTTGTGTCTATGTATAGTAAAGTAGCATTGCGCAACGGATTGTAACCGCCTACGGCGCCAACTGGTGGAAAACTGCGGAGTTAGCATTTCTATCTCGAAAATGGAAAGAGATAGGAAAAAAAGTGATTTACAAAGTTGTAGAGCATCATTGATTTAGTACGAAAAGACACCTTGTGTACATTAATACGAAGAATAGAACGGTTAAAACTCGCATTTGTTTTTTCGTGATTTCCTACACTGTGACGTCACGAAACTTGCACGGAAGGAGAAATGATTATCTTTCGGACAAATGTGCATCCAAATGTGCATTGAAGCTAACGGTGCGAAGTTTGAACATCTCAAATAAAGATATATAAATACAAATAGTTTTTCCTTTCTAAGATCGTTTTGTCATGTCACAGTGTAGGAAATTACGAAAAAACAAATGCGCATTTTAACCGTTCTATTCTTCGCATTAATTTCCACAAGATGTCTTTTCGTACTAAATCGATGATGCTCTACAACTTAATAAATCACTTTTTTTCCCTTTTCAATTTTCGAGATAGGAATGCTAACTTCGCTCTTTCCCACCAGGTGGAGCCGTAGGTGGTTTCATTCAATGGCACGTGGCTACTTTACTATCCCTAGACACCACTTTAATGAATATAGCAGCAGCCGTTCCGAAGTTAAGAGGGTGGCAAAGGACTTATTGGCCATATTGTAATATATATATACTGTAAAAAAAAAAAGTGTTTCATAATCTAGGAAAATATAATACAACCTGAACGAAAATATGCAATAACCTCTTTCGAGTTATCCATGATTCCGAAAACACTTTTTATCTTCAGAAAACTCAGAAACCAATATATTTTCGAGATTTCAAGAAATATTTATAAAAGCAAAGTATCTTTTGTTACCGCTGATTTTCGGAAACCTTACCGAGTATTTTTTAAATTGTATCTATTAATCAGTTTTCTCAACCCGGGATATCATTTTTTTTCGGATGCTATAAATTCTCTAGTGAACATTTTCATGTTCATCAAACATGTTAAATTAACACGATAAATTAACAGCATTAACATTAACATTAATATTATTTTGTTACTTTGGCATGTATAAATTTAGTTACTCACCTGAAAATGTTTAATTGTGAATTTATAGCATCCTAAAACAAATATTTCGGTTTGCGAAACTTTGATTAATATTGTATATTTTCGTCTGGAGTTATATGATAATTCGTAGATTAAAACACATTTATCTTTTTTTTTAGCCCCCGGTACGGTATGCTATTTCTTTCTCCCAGCTTATTTTGTGCATTCCAAAAAATAACGTTACCTTACAGATGCCAGCCGTAAAACAAAGCAGTACGATTAAATACTCTATAGCAATTTTTTAAACTTCTAAGCATCGCACATTTTCGATTTTTATACCGTCGTATTGGAAAAAAAAAGTTTTTTTAAATGCAATTTGTTTGAAAACTGTATCTCTATTTATTTTTGAAATATTAATTTTTTTGTAGTTTTTAGCGACATTTGCTTAATATTGGCAACGGAAGTACTTCTGTTTCTAAAATAGTAATTATATATTTTTGTTGCCATTTTCTCAAAACAACCGAAAGAAAACGTAATTAAAATACGTGCTACTTTGAAAAAATATAAACGAACTATTTCTGTTAAAACAGGGAGCTATTATAAACTATATTTAATTTTAAGTATCTATAATAATGTTACCAACAAATGAAGGCCTTTGAATCATTAGATAGACGGTTTTTTTTGTCGATTTTCTTGAATGACGGCATTTTTTTGCTGTATTTGTACATTATTTTGCGATAGTGACGTCCTATGCATGCTTTACTGTAGATGTTTAAGAGTAGATCGTAAATGTGAAATTCTCAAGCCGATGTGAATGACGTCATTTTACATAAAATAAAAGCGTGTGCTTTAAGTCTTAAAATTGAAATATGTTTTGAACTGCAGTAGAGTCCCGATTATCCGAGTCCCGCTTAACCGAGTTATTTTCTTCTGATGGACTGGTGGCTTCTATTACTATGAAACAACCATTATAAATGAAGCGTTAGGTGAAGATGAAAGAGCAACCGTAAAATGTTAGAACTCTGATTTTATGGTCATTATGGAAAAAAAATGGGTAATAATTTTTTTTTTTTTTTAAATTTCAGCTTTCTTGACGTTGAAAGATTGCGGGAGAAAAGTTTCAGTTAGGAAATATTTCTATATTTCTATTCTAAGAGCGTTATATTTGTACATTTCCTAATTCGATAAAATTCTTTTAAAAAAATATTTTAAATAAAAGATTTGAGTGGAGTTATAAATATTGCACAAAATCCCTAGAAATTCAAATTTAATTAATTAATTCTAATTTGCAAAATCCTTCTAAAATTTATAAAATGATTGTGTAAATCTTCTAATATATCAGGTTGTAACGAAAGTTTTCCGCCAAAAAAAGTTCTTAATAAAGTTAGAAAAAAACAAAACATGAAAGCAGTACCTTTAGTGAGGGTAGTAATCACCACCCGAATCTATGATTTTCTGCCAACGTTTTGGTAGTTTTTCAAAGCCTTCGGCCCAGAAACTTGGGGACCGCGAGTCCAAAAACAGATCAACCTCATTTCGGACGTCCTGTACAGAACTAAACATAGCACCAGCAAGATGTAGCTGCAGTTGTGAAAAAAGGTAGTAGTCCGAAGAAGCGATATCGGAATTATATGGTGGGTGTGGCAAAATATCCCATTCGAGTCCATACAGAGTCCAGCCGATGAATTCAGACACATGTGATCTAGCATTATGTTGATGAAACATTATTTTCTTGCGCCGGAACTCATTTTGACGTTTTGCTTTGATAGCAGTGTCAACACGGACTAACATCTTGCTGTACACCTTACAGTCTATGGTTTTACCCTTTTCCAGATACTCTTTGTGGATAATACCACGGCAATCCCACCAGATACAAAGCATTATCTTTTTGTTAATCAAATTGCGCTTTGCGATGCTGCCGACGGGCTCACCAGGCGCAGACCAACACCTTTTTCGGCTTGTGTTGTTGAAGTGAATCCACTTTTCGTCACAAGTGACGAAACGGTCCAGAATTTTGTCCTTGCGTTGATATTCGAGCAGATTAGGGCAGGCTTGAACACGTCTGCCCTTATCTGCTTGAGTCAGCTCATGCGGCACCCAGCGATTGAACTTGTGCGTCAAGTTTATGTAATACATAGCGCGACTAATGGACATGGCACTAACGTCTAACTCCTTAGCTAGCTCTTGAGTGATTGAATACTGATATTCTTAAACAAGTTCTTGCAGGCAGGCCTCATCAACATCAGTAGGCCGGCCAGAGCGCTCTGCTTCTTGAATGTCATAGTCCTTGTTTTTGAACTTTCGGTACAAAAACTTCGCCATGTCATATGATACAACAGTAGTACCAAAAGCTGTATACATGATTCGGTGACATTCTGTAGCTGACTTTTTGCAACAGAACTAGAAGTAAATGCTGGTTCTAATCTGAAAGCGTGATAGTTCCATTTCAGACACCCTTTATTTAATGATAACGATATATTTTTTACAAATTTCACAACACAGTGTTATAAAGCAAGTCTATTTCTTTCAAATGCCAAGAATTGTTTGACAAAATATGTGCAAATACGTCAACGCGGACTGTTTGAAAAGACGATATTAGAGGTGGCGAGAAACTTTCGTTACAACCTGATATTTTCAAAAATTCACGTAAAATGCTTTAGAAGACGAAAGTTTTATGAATTCATAACTTGAGATATAAAGGGTTAATACAAATTTTGTACATATGTCAGTAAGGGGCTATACTTATATAACGTTATCAATATTTTGCTAATTTTGGATCCCCTCCCTCTCCTTACGATATCATATGTTATCATTCATCGACCCCTTCCCCCCACCCGTTGATATCGTTATCAATGTCTAAAAATTCTTTTATTTTTAGATTCTTCTTCTTTCTTATTATATGCTTGCATGATATACACATATGATTATACATTTATTAGTCGCATACTTTATGGATTCAAGTAGTCAATAAAATATGAATAAATGAAATTAATTTATATATATCAAATAACATCTAAAACTATTTTAAAGTGCTTAATAATAGGTTATTGTTACATAATGCATTCAAAAATAATATTGTCTTCTTGCACTTGCCCCTGCCCGGGGAGGTTAAAAGCAAAACTTATCAACAAAACAGCGGACAAAATTTTTTGTCTACTGGTAAACGCAGGTATCATTTCCTACATATTACGCTCCTGATTTCTTTAACAGCGAATTATATGCGCATATGGCAGATGAATAGGAATGCTAAACGTTGGGTATTCCAAATTTTGAAATGAAATGGATTTATAAACATTTAATGGCTTTAATAATAGCTTTGTATTTTCATAAAAACATATAAAAATAATAATAATAATAAAGGTAATAGACTATTTGGTTGTAAAAAAAAAAAAAAAAAGTTACCGGAAAAAGGAAAGTTTGGCTGGATCAAAACTGTTAACGATATCAAAATGTAAACCCCCCTCCCCCCCGAGATATCTTGCGATATTCAGTGACCCCTCCCCCCGCTCCCCCGCAAAGTGATAACGCTATATATGTACACCCCTAACAAAAGTTCCCTTCAGATTGATCAGGGATATGTGCAAAATATTCAGGCAAGATTACAGATAATGAAATGTACTAATTTCTATAAAAAGGTGTATTGAAGTTCAAAGGGTAACATTTTGAGAAAATTAAGTTTAAAGTTTATGTAGGTAAAGATTATGTATGGTGTAAACAAACTGAATTACTTACTTTTTTTTTTAACTTCTCGTTGTCGTAGAAACAAACCATTAACCAACAAGTCATATACCATTCGAAAGGGGGGAAATAAAAGATTCGAAATATTACAAAATCGAAAAAACGATTCTTTTTCCGAATTTGCAACAACTAGAAAGTGGGAAAAAATGAATACGAAAATTAACTCTTTTTTGACATTTAATTTTTTATTTGCTTTTAGAATTCCCTTTTCAAAATTAAGTAAAATAAAAATTTTCGTTTCAATATGTATTTTACGCACTTTCTTAAAGTGATGAAATATCAGAGAAAATGTTTACTGAATTCTGACACTTTTTAAATTGGATTTTAAAATGCTTAGGATTGTTTTATAAACCACGCAATGGAAATGGCAAACGCATTAATGTTTTTCTGTTAAGCATGTTGTGTAAAAGTTTGTCTAACCCCTGTTGAAAGGGTGTGAAATATCAGGTGCTTGAAGTTACTTAATTTTTTCAGCCTTAAGGTTTTTTTTTTTTTTTTTTTTTTTTTTTTTTTTTTTTTTGAGACTTTTCACTTGTAACACGCAAAAAATCGAAATTTTAATTTTAAATTAAGTGAATGCAATTTCAGTTCTGCACATTTTAATAAAAAAACCATGTTTCTATATTATTTTGTTTAAAATTACACAAAGTATGTACACATTTTTGTACGTTTTCTTTTAATTTAAAAGTTTTAAACTCTCTTATCTCGAAATAATAATTTTGAGGATGTTGTGTTATATGGAGAAATTATATGAGGACGTGAATTTCAGAACTCGCCTTATCAAGAAAAACAAATTTTGGGAAATCGCTAAAAAATCTCTCACTGCGTCCATTGGTTTTCCTTGTAAACTAACATTTTACAATGCCAGAAATACACAATAAAACTAGTTTTTTTTCTTTTTTTTATTGTTTCAGATTGTAGTGCTTTGTCAATGCAAATTCACAAATAGAATAGATAAATAGAGAAAAGTCGATTTTTGTAATTTTGGATAAGGCGAGTTCTGAATACTACTGCTATCTACAGAATGAATCTAAAATTTTTTACATAAATAAACGACTAATATTAAAATTTCAAAATTAATATAAAAGAAAGGTTTATTATTAGAATTTTTTTTAGCCTCTTTGGTCATAAAATCTTTATTTTCTAAAATATCTCCTAGATTTTAATTCATCTTACAAAATATTATTGGATTTATTAGTTATGGAATTTTCAGATATTTCGTTCGGTGTTCTGAAACTATCCTACGTACGCACAGTATCACAAGTTTTATTTCAAGAAATAGGTGTTTAAATTTAGGGATGGATTAAGATTACTTACTAATAAAAAATATATATGATTTTTTGCTGTTATTTTTAATTTTAAAATGGCCAGTTATTATAAGCGACAAAGTAACTACTATTTTCGCTTGTTCATAAAATATTGCTATAAAAAATTATAAGACTTAAATTATAATTATTATGGAAGATTCCTCAATTTGAATGTGCATATATTTATTACATTTTAGATGAGACAGTAGCTTCCTCATTGGCAAGAGAGTGGTCATTATTACTTTTATTTAATGAAAAAACGCTATTTCATGCATCACTATTGTATGTATCGTAAATTGTATGTGTATTGTAAGTATGTTGTATATCGTAGGCATTGTAATATGCAGTTATATAAGTAAGGATGTATGCAAGTGCAGAATTAAAATATTAAGTATGGGACATTATATATATCGATTAAATGAATTTAAGTAAGGGATGTAATTCAATAATTTAAAAAAAAAAAATATTAATCTTTGTTCTATCATTGACAGTTATGGTGTAGCAAATAACCTTTATCAAGGCTGTACCATCCGAGTGCAATCTGGAAAGCTTCGGCGGGTGACGGGTTTTAAGCAACTGCCATTCAAAATTAGTGAACTATTTGGCCCCCTTTGTTCTTATAGTTTTCAGTTTAGTATTCGTTGAGCCTCTGGTTACCTTATGCTATGATTTTTCTGTACTCGTTGGTACCCTACCGCCTTTACATTCTTTGCTTTTTACCTACCCCAGTCGTTGAAATGACATCGAAGTGTAGGGCAACCAAATTTATTCGGATGCTCTATGCGCCCTATTTTTGGAGGTTATATTTATCTTCGTGCTTCCAACTCTGGAATGGCCTTCGGGACTCCATCAGAGTTGTCAAAATTATATGACCCTGCTTTGATCATACGACCATGTTAAGACCACGTTTTGTTTCGAAACTTATCTTTATATTCTCATTCAAGTTCGTTGGAGGTTACGCGTGGCGGTTTTCTCGCCACGTTGGTACTCCGTAAGCACCGCGATGTCATGTCATGCGCTTAAATAAAATCTGAGAATAATGCAGTTTTTCGTAGAATTTTTTTTATGTTAATATCAATGATAATAATATTAAAACATGTCGTTTCTAACCATTCGGTTTTAATAATGATATTTAGTAAATAAAATAACAATGAAATCACCTGACATTGATGGTTATTAAAGACTTTTAAAGGGGTTTTTAGAGATGAAAAAGAATGTATTATCATTTATTTATTGTAAAAATCATCTCGCTCTTAAAATTTCTATAGATGGATAATGTATGACATATAAAATTCTGATTATATTACGAACCATTACCGAAAGTCGCATTAGTTGTACACACTTTCTCTTATTATTATTATTATATTAAGTGGAAAATATTTTTTTTCCTAATTAGGGGGCTCTGCTCCTTCAAGCTATGCTCGAAAATTCGTGTTCAGACTCTGCGGTCTCTAAAAACATGCTAATTTACTTGTTTTAAAAACAAAAGAAAAATAGCTGCAAATGTGGAAATTCAATAGTCATGTAAAAATTCCTTTATATGCTGTTATACGTGCTCCCTGTCTCAGTATAATCATTTTTAAATTTGTCAATTTTTTAAAATTTTTCATCATTTAAGAATGCTTTGGCGTATGAAAATGCCCATATGGTTTTAAAACTGATATAATTTTCACTATCAAATGCTTTTCGCGTGTATAATTCGATTATTTTAAAGTGTTCTTCTTCTACTTCTTCTTTTTTTTTTTTTTTTTTTTTTTTTTTTTTTATCCACGTTTAAATATACATTTCAATTGAAAAAGAAGTGTTTGTAAATAACATTATTCGGGCTTTTAAAATCCTTCAACAGTAGATAAAAAACTGCAATTTTAAAATATGAATTAAATCTTTATTCAGATAATGGAATTTTGATTAAAATTTTTGAAAAGAAAAAACTCTACAAAAATTCAACAAATTAAAAAATGATTGGACTCTGCGCACCATAATATGGCCAAGTATATGCATGCAGAAAATGGTTAAATTGCTATGCACAGTTTTTAATCATACACAATTTATGTAACTGAACTGTCTTCACCCATTTCAACATTAAATAGTGCTTAAAATAATTCTTCGATTTAAAAAAGTCTGCTTCAGCGTGCTCATCATATATTTTTTCTGTGAAGCTACCAGTTTTCATGCTTTTACAAGCATGCTTTTGTAGGATAATCTGAGAAAGTGAAAAGGACATTCAATAGCGGCAACAGTAACAGATGCGGCGATGTTTGTGACTATTTATAATAGAGAGCTAATAAAAATTAAATTACAAAAAAATCAAAAAACCCGACTGCGTAAAAAGCGAACTAATTAATTATTTCTCTTCAATGTGAAACTATTTTTTTATATTACGTACCTATTTTTTTTTATTTACTTGTATTGATGACTTTTAAGTTGCGTTTAATTGTTAGTTCATATCTATAAACACGGTTTTGATAAGGTCTATAGATGTCTATGATGGTTAGAGTTGCAATAAAACTAGAAATCCTTCCTACACAACTTCCAAGTTATGTGATATTTAAACGGAGCTTCTGACTGTAAAATGGTCAACAAAACATCGTCTTCATTTTGAAAGACCTATCCAATGATATGCCACTCAATATGCCAATCAAAACTTTTTTTCGCCTCTACCGCCATTTTGTGTTTTACGGCCGCCATTTTGAATTTATAAAAACAAAACCTAGCCTATAACCGTCGGAAGATTAAGACGAATTGATAGGGACCTCATTCATTAAAATCTATCCAGCCGTTGGAATGTTTCGAGGGTATAAAGAAATCCACGTACCCAGATACGCGTGAAACACATAACCCTTCTTTTCAGTCTGGTAAAAAGTACAACCTCAATAAATCACTATATTTCCAAAGAGACATTAAAAAATATCAGATTTTTTCCAATTTTGAATAAGGTATCCAGTGAAGGAAAGTTAATTGCGTGTATCTGATTCAACATTTTCTATATACGAGTAATACAGTAAGACGTAGTAGCTAGGGATTGGAAAAATGTTTCGTTTGATACAGGTTTCCGTCTTAGCAGATGCACCATCCATTATAATTATATCGCATTTTTTTCGAAGATACCACGAAATTCTTTGTTTAACCCTTTATGTCCCGACGGTGCTTTAAAGTACCATTAAAATAACTTGTTATAAAATAAATTTAATACATCGATTAGTAGTAATACAGTTTAGAATGGGTAATAAATACTTTACTTCATCTTATTCCAAAAGCATTATTTGTTGCACAAAAGAAAAATATATTTAAAAGGATGATTTCTTTTTTGTTTGCATCTTTTCAGCTTTCATGGCGTTGAAAGATTCTGGGGGAAAAATTTCAGTTCGGAAATATTTCTATATTTCTATTATAAGAACATTGTGTTTGTACATTTCTTAATTCTATAAAATTCTTAAAAAAAATATTTTAAATGAAAAATTTGAGTGGAGTTATAAATATTGCACAAAATCCCTAGAAATTCAAATTTAATTAATTAACTTTAATTGGCAAAATCCTCCTACAATTTATAAAATGATTGTGTAAATCTTCTAATGTAGTTTCAAAAATTCATGAAAAAGGCTTTAGAAAATGAAATTTTTATGAATTTCTAATTTAGGATATAAAGGGTTAAAGAAGGATTTCATTATAGACAGATTCCGTTTATATAGATTTTACCGTGTTTTATTTCTCTGATTAAACCACAAATAATATTAAAATTGAAGGTTAAAAAATATTTTTAGGAGATAATATAAAAACAAGGTTACCATTAACTGCATAAAAAATATATCAAATAAATTAAAAGAAACGATAAAAAAGACCTGACTAAAATAATAGGATACTTGACTACATTCAAAAGTACTGCTCACCATTTGTATCTTTATGTACGCCGGTCAGATCAAATTAAAGTAGCCCTATTTGGAATGCTCTGGAAAGGCAACCTTTGGATATAACGGTTCCACATTTGGAGGATATAGCACATTTCAGACCATGGAGAAATAATTGATGTAATAAAATGAATTAGTTTTAAAACGACCGATAGGGGCAAATGTGGCGCTTTATTCATTAGCATGTAGCGAATATTAATGGCCCCGGCAATAAACTATTATAAGAAGTGCACGGTCTCCCCGTCGGAGTAACGGTGTTATTAACCCATTCGGGACCATGGGTGCATATATGCACCTCCAAAAAGAGCATACAGTATTTGTTTTAGGCACCAGTAAAAAAGAAAAGTATTATTTGCTTTCTTTAATTAGAGCAATTTCGTGATTATTTAAGTAAAGGTAACTTTTTTTTTAAAAAGTGGTGCCAACAGAATAAGATTTGTGTAAAAGCTTCCGGTCCCGAAGGGGTTAAATGTACGGCAAATTCTGGCACTGAACCAAGAACTAAACTGAATTGAATTTACATCTCTGCGTAATAGAACGTTTATGTTTGTATGGTGTGAATTAATAAATTTACGCGACGACACTTGGACCAATACATTAAAATTTACCAATAAAAGCTATTTAAGATGTACCATCATGTAAACTTATTAATTCATACGACACAAACTCCAACTTTCTATAACTCAGAGATGTTGATAACACCCGGGGTTTGGCGTCAGAATTTCCTGACAGTTAATAACATCATTACTCAGATGGCAATACCGTGACACTTCTTATGATAGTTCTTATTGGATGTGCCATTCATATTCATTATATGTTAATGATTAGAGCACCCTATCTACCCCTGTCGGCCATTTTTGTAACTAAAATTTTTAATGCATCAATCATTTCTCCAAGATCAAAAATATATATCCTCCATATGCGAAATTGTTATCTAAAAGGGTTGTCTCTTCAGAGTGTTACAAATTTAATTTAAAAACTTAACCTTACAACTTAATCTTAATTTAAAATACCCGGTGTATCATTAAGTTAAAATCAATAATCTTCACAAACGTCTTAATTTAGTTCTTTCTTCTTTTTTAATTTTCAAACGGATATGTTTTCACTAATAACTGCAATTTTAATTTAATTTTTAATTAATGTTTTCATTTTTGTTAAGAGGTGTAGCATTTCCCAATTTTAATGAAAATAAAATAGCCTGGATTATTTCTTATCTCAAAACCGCTTTAGTGACTAATAAATCACAAAATAAATTGTCACGAAACAATAATGTTATAATATAATTATACCCGCCGCACATATGTTATGTTAAGAAGCAGGAATAAATTATTTTCCTGATATTACAAAGGACATTAGTTTTGAAACGTGAAATTTAATCTTTTAAAGTGGTTTAAATATGCTTACGGAATGACATATGTGTTTAAGTTGTTTTAGAATTCGTTTACGATGCGTTTTACGATTTGTTTTGCACTATTAAAATTAAAATTCTAATATATTTTATTTAATTTATTATCCTTTACTAATTTTTTCGCTTTGTAAAAGTACATAGCAATTGTCTTTAAATCTTCTTATAATGATTCTTTTTATTTCCAGCATTCACTACTTTTTTCTTCTCATCAAAATCGATGTACTTAATAATAATAAAAAAAATTATATACGATTTTAGTTTGAACATGCGAGAGTTATTTGCAACGCAAGTGGTAGTAAAAACTGTTCTAAGGAAATTATGTTACTATTCATGGAAGAAAAGGTAAAATGAAAGACAAGACCAACCTTAGCTTTTTCTAAGATTGCAGACATGAAATTCTTTCGAATTTTTACTGAGTTATAATAGTTTACTTAAGTTATTTTATTGATACTGTAAAAGACACATATCTTTTGAAATATGAAATTTAATTTTTTAACACAATTGAAAAAGGATGTATGTTTTCTAAATGTTCAGATATTCTTAGGGAAATATATTTATTTGATCTAAGTTGATTTAGAATTAGCTTACGGTGATAAGTTCATCATTATAATTAAATTTTAATATTTTTTCTTTTTATTAATTTACTTATAACTAGACAAACCACCTGACTTTTCCCACATTAACCATGGGGGGGGGGGGGATGTCTCCCGGGTAAAATAAACAAAAAATATGCAGTAACGGAGCTCTGTGCATTCGAACTCAAAAATTGTTAAAGAGACAATAAAAAAAATGACGTTACTTTGACGCAGTCATAGTAATCTTTCAGCTTCATAAATGAAAATGCAGGTAATTGCGCTTTGCTGCGTGTAACAGAAAAAATATACAATTTTCCTGACAATACGGAAACAAAATGTGAACAATTCAACCAAATGGAATAGCATTTAGGGAAATACTATTTTGTATGGTATTATTTTAAAATTGAAACTTACATTTTAATTCATAAAAACTAAATCTCTAATAATTGCATGGAAATGACGTCCTTTTCCAAAGGCTTTCAGTCGTGATGTCAGTCATAAATTTTTGTCTGAAAGAGAAAGAACGAATTCTGCAGAAGCGGTTGCTATATGTTTTATTTCCTTTTTAATATAAATTGTAGAAAATGTTACCACTGCGTATCAAGTATTAAAACACTTACCTATAGAGCATAGTTATCCAAACGAAATGGGAAATAAAAAATAGCAACCGTTTGTGTAGAGGCTTAGAGTGAGTTTGATGACATACTTAAACAATGGCGGACCCAAGGGGGAGATCACGGGGGTCATGACTCCCATCTGAAGACCAACAAAAATATTCTAAAGATCATTTTTTAAAAATGAAATATACAGTGAGGCCCGATTATCCGAGTTTTCATTTTAACCAAGTTATTTTCTTCTGATGGATTGGTGGCTTCCATTATTATGAAATAGCCATTATAAATGAAGTTTTAGGTGAAGATGAAAGAGCAGTCGTAAAAAAAAATCAGGGCCATTCCCCGCCCCCCTCCCCCCCTTCTGACCAGAAAATCAAAGTTCTAACTTTTTACGGCTGCTCTTTCATCTTCACCTAACACTTCATTTATAATGACTGTTTCATAATAATGGAAGCCACATCAGTCCGTCAGAAGAAAATGATCCATCCCAAAAGATTTGGTTCGATTGAAAAAAACTATTTAATACTTTGAGCAGAAAGAAGAGGCTACACCTGCAATTTTCATGACACTAATAGAATTACATAGCTGCCAAAGTGTATGGTTTAGTTACCTCTAAAATTTAATACAAATTTTTGCCATATTTAATCGTTGACAATTGTTAGACTTTTTAAATTGAATTTCCAGTAGTGACAGCCATTTGTTCCCTTGCGACGACATTTCTGTGGCTGTCAACTCGTGAAACTTGGCTATAAATGCTACTTTGACAACATTTTCTGAATGAATCTTTGCCTTTATAAGAAAATGGGAAACTCTTTAATTTCTTGGTATTTGAACAAAATCGGTAAATTTTATATTTTTACGAATATTAATGCAATTTTTTTGTATTTACGAATGAAAATGACTTCGCGAAAGTATCAGAAAGTAGTTAGTTTGGATTTGGGAATAGCTTTCAATATAAAAAATTCTCATAACGAGATGTGATCCCCCCCCCCCCCCCCCAAAAAAAAAAAAAAAAAAATCCCCGCCGGCCCGGCCTACAGGCAGAGGTAGATTTCGAAGTCAAATATACTAATTTCACAAACAAAAACTAAATCATGATTATAGATAAATCCACTTTAACAATTTTATCTGGCCGCTCTTGACGAGTTTTTATTTCATTTTCATATAATAGCTGGTTTTATCAGAATCATGTTAGGGCGGTATTCAAAAAAATACTTTTCCATGCTCAACAACTCGAAATTTTCTGGCATAATTCCAGATTCATTTTTAATTAAAAAAAAATATGAAACTTGCTGACGTGATTTTTGAAGAGATTTATAAGCGACCTGTGTTTTTATTTTTTGTTCAATTAATTAAAACTTGATATATAAACAATTATTTTCTCAGAAGGACAATATTTTTCGTTTCTAACACAATCGCTTCGGGAAATTCCGTTCAAAATGCCCACTTTGACATCATTTTTTGAAATATATTCTGCTTCTATCTAAAAATCGATTATTACGGTACATTATATAGTTTCTGAATAAGCGAATCTACCAATTAAATGCGTTTGAGAGCAAAAATGAATTTAAAAACCAGTCAGAAAATAAGTAGTTTGGATTTAAGTGCATCCTTAATACAATGATTTTTCCAACACAATCCGCTTCGGTAAATTCGGTTCAAAATGCCCTTTTTAACAGCATTTAAAAAAATATATTCTGCCCCTATCAGAAAATCGACCATTACGGTACATTATATAGTTTCTGAGTAAGAAAACGTACCAATTGGAAGCCTTTGAGAGCAAAAATGAATTGTAAAATGAGTAAGAAAATAAGCAGTTTGGATTTGAATACACCCTTACTAAGATCATTTTTTACTTCAACCGGTATGTATTTTTAATTTGTTTTTGCTCTAAGAATTGGTCCTATCCAAAACTTGTCTATATAGATGTTGTAGACAATATTAAGAAGATATATGATAAATTCATGGGGATTTTATATCTTTTGAATTGACGGAGTTATGGATTTTTTTCTTCTTCAAACCCCTTTTTTGTTTTCGTTTTTAATTTTTTTTGCGGTACGAATTGGTCCTATCAAAAACTTGTGAATATAAAAGTTGTAGATAATGTTAAGGAGATTCATGATAAAATTAATTGGATTTGATATCTTGAGAATTGATGAAGTTATGGATTTTTTTCTTCTTCAAACGCCCTTTTTGTTTTCGTTTTTAATTTTTTTTTGCGGTACGAATTGCTCCTATCAAAAACTTGTAAATACAAAAGTTTTAGATAATGTTAAGGAGATTTATAATAAAATTAATTGAATTTGATATCTTGAGAATTGACGAAGTTATGAATTTTTTTCTCCCAAAACCCTATTTTTTGCGCCCCTTGAGCCCATTTTTAACTTTATCAAAAATCTGTGATACATAAATTTTTGGCCCTATTTTTAGAAGTAATAAAAACTTTAAACTGATTTGATATGTACAAAAATTAAGAAGTTATGGGGGGTTTTCTGTTTTCACAAAACCCCTCCCTATTCCCCTCCCCTTGGTCCGATTTTGCCCATTAACGAACTTGACCGAGATTTTATGCCCATTGATTTTATGTATCAGTTTGGAAGAGATTGGTGCAGAATTACGAAAGTTATCGTGTCCAGAAGAAAGTGGTATATATATATAGATAGATAGATAGATAGATAGATAGATAGATAAAGTTTTTTACTGAGGGTGGTTTTGGGTTCTAGGGGTCATGATCGGTGTAGATCTGCAAAAATTTTTCAGAAATTCCAACATAGGAACGATCCCAATAGGTAGTATTTCATACGAAATCTACCTTAAAAAAAAAATGAAATCCATGACCCCTCTAAATGGTGAGCTAGATCCGCCCTTGTACTGAAAACGTCTCTTAGAAAGTTCTGTTCTATTTGGGTGTTTATTTTTTATTTTCTCCCTGAATATTTTTCTTGAAATTTTCTGTATTATAATATATGTTTTAACTCCAAATATTTTAAAATAAAAGTACTGCGCCATTTTAAAACACTTATTGTAAAATTTTTAAATTTTATATACGGAAAATGCGCGTTATCTGTCACCGTCCTGTGGATACTAGGAACTTCGCTTTGACAGAAAAATGGCGCCTATGGTAGGCGGATTTTTTTTAGCGTTTGAATGCTCATTTGAATTTGGACAGCAGCATTTTCTTAAAACCTTCTTCTTCTTTATTAAAAAAAATTAATAATAATAAGGCGAAGAACGCTTTTAGAAATTACTGGTATTAAGACTCGAGGGCTGTACATACACTGCAATATCTGCAATGACAGCCCCTATTTATCTCTTATCGCTTAGACCTAGTATTCAAGGGCGGTGTATCTGATCAGAATGCACCAATTTATGATGCAAAAATATAGCGAATTAGTCTGATTTTTTATTGGCTTATAATAATACTGTCTTTATGCAGTTTCTTTTTGTGGCAACAGGAAAAATAAAATTGAATTTGAAAATTTTTGTAAAAAAAAAAAAAAAAAAAGTATAAAGATAAATTGTGATAAATTGTAACAGGTGGTTGGAAAAAGGGATAAAGAATAGTCTGATAAAGGTTTAAAGTGGCTATTAATTTTAATCTTGTTTTAAAACGTATGTATCTTACACCGGGAGGCGCCTGCACAGATCATCACCTCATCGAGATGACGGCTGAAAGTTCAGGGTTTGTCAGGACTCGAATAGCATTTTAAAATGCAACTGGTCTGCCAAGTCATATCCTGGTGGCAACCACATGTAGATCCGAATTTAGTGGTTGATTGGTAGTTTTATCATTATGTTTTCCTGCACCTAAATGTATGAAAACATGGAGGTCTAGGAGCAAGAAAACATGTTAAACCTACCATTCAACCACTAAAATCAGGTTTGCAGATGTTTTCTACCAAGATATGATTTGGTAGACCAGTTGCATTTTAATATGTGAATTTAGTTTTAACTAAACGTGTAATTTCAGCCGTCACCTTGATGAGGAGATGATTAGTGCGGCCGCTTTTCGGTTTATATCCACTTTCGTGCAACTCGGTCAAAAATTGTAGATTTGTATAAAGTACATACACTCTAAAAAAAATGTGTAAATTTACACACAAAAACAGGTATATCGATGATACAAAAACGATTTGTCTATACGTGTAAATTGGTGTGTAAATTGCCAAAAATGTGTAAATTTTAAAATACACATTTTAATGTGTAATTTGATGATAAATCCAAATGTGTAAAAATTAGGGGATAAGTCTTGAAATACACACTTTAATGTGTAAATTGTACCGGAATACACATATTTCTGTGTAATATTCTTATACACATATCTGTGTAATATTCTGTTTTTACACATATTTTTGTGTAATATGCAAAATACACATATCTTTGTGTAATGTATAAAATACACATATTTTTGTGTAATATGCAAAATACATATATCTTTGTGTAATATATAAAATACACATATTTTTGTGTAACATACAAAATACACAGATATGTGTGTTATACTTTATTCTTACACATATTTCTACGTAATCTACAAAACACAAATTTTATTTTAATATTCAAAATATGGAGATTTTTGTGTACAAAGTGTTATCTTTATACTTTGGTTTGTATTAATTGCGAATTAAATGTTTAATGATAGTAAAAAAGAAAAAAAAAATACATGAAAAACAAACTCATAGGGTTGATGTGTTTGTTCTTTTTAGTAATCGAAAAGTGTACTCATAATGTCATTAGGATATTTACATGCCACATATAGACAAATCATTTTCTTATCATCGATATACCTGTTTTTGCATGACACAGAATGAAATCAAAAATGAAATATTTTTTTATTTAATTGATTCAGAAAAAATTACTGAAATCTCCTGGAAAAAAAAAAAAAGAAGAAGTTAATTTCAAGCTCTGATATCCAAGCATTGCCACAGCAACAGTATTTCGCGCCTGGTGCGAAAAACGTTAATTTTCCTATAGATAGTTGACGCATCAGTAACTGATGGCGCGAACGAAACCACTAATGTGTTTCTGTATTTTAGTATAATCAGCTTGCCTATATTTACACTTTCTCTGAAACAGCTTAAATTAGGTATACTGCGGACAAAAGACTTTTATTAAAAGTATCTTCTTAGAGGCTATACCTCTATAACGATCAACTTTTTGGCGATTTTCGACATCCCCCCCCCCCCCTTATGATATCATACGTCATCATTCTACCAGTCCCCTCTTCCTAATGATATCGTCATCAGTGTCTAAAAATTCTTTTTATTACAATTTTTTTCTTTGTTTTTCTTTTTATACGTTTGCAATGATATACAAGTATGATTATGCATTTATTACTTCCATATATATATAGGGGCCGTCCACAAATGATGCTACGCTTGGAGGGAGGGGGGGGGGGGTTCGTGAAATTGTGACAGTTTGTGACAAGGAGGGGAGAGGGTAAAAAAGATTGGAAAAAGTGTGGCATCATTTATGGACAGCTCCATATATATTTTTTTAATTAAATGAAGAAAAAAAGTTAATAAAATATCACTATTAGATCTGAAAAAATTTTATTGCAAATAACACTTGGAAATGCGTACTATTTAAAATTATTTAATAATATATTTTATATATAATAATGCATTCAACAGTAATAATACCTTCTTTCACTTTCTCTTGCACGGGGGTAAGCATAACTTCTTATAAACGAAACAGGTGAACGATATTCTTCCCCATATTTTCTAGTAAACATAATAAGTATAATTTCGAACCTGATTTCTCAAACAATGAATTATATACTAGCAGAAGAACAGGAATCGCGAACGTTAGGATATTCCATATTTTGGAATTAAATGATTTTATAATCATTTAAGGGTTTTAATAATAAATTTGTATTTTCATAAAAATAAGTAATAGACTAAAAGGGGAAAAAAATAATAGATTATATTGATGTAAAGAAAAAAATACAAAAAAATTTTTTTTTAGTTGGATCAAAAATGATAACGATGTCAAAAGACAGCCCCCCTCTTCCCAAGAGATATCTTACGATATCCATTGCCAGACCACCCCTGCCCCTAAAGTGATAAAGTTATGTATGTAAAGCCCCTTGAAAAAGTTTCAAATTAAGAGATATTTGTTGTAGCATCAAACAGAAAAAGAAAGATATTCTAAATTTTAGAAGCGTTTCTATCAAATGGACGAAATTTTTCAAATACTTCTGAAAAAAATTTCTTTTCCTACACAATATTAAGTGTCAGTTATAAACAAAGTTTAAACTAGGCAATTTTCAGTATGTGGGGAAAAAATGCATTAATATTTCTGAAAAATATTCTTTAAAATATTAAAAATGATTCAGAATTGCAGATTACTTTGAAAACTTTCCAATTAGAATGTTTAATTTGATTGAATGAAATTTTGTCAACCGCCATGTATATATATTTTATAAATTTTATAACATTTTTCAATTGAATAATACTCACTGATATTGATTTTTTTTCTTAATACTACACATCTTTGATTTCTTTTAATAGTACTTTTCCATTGCGTCCACAAATTCTTCTTTTTTAAAAATTCATCTTCTGAATAGATATTATTTTTTTAGTAAAAATATGCATTGCAAATTGCTTCATACCATTACTTAATACAAAATTTAAAACATAAGATTGCAAACAATTTTATTCTATCAGAAAGCTTTTTTATTCAATAATTTAAATATCTTTAAATATCTGCTAATTATGTTAAACTTTGAATATAATTTTTTTCCATATAATTTTAAAACTTGAGGAAAACATGTGATATTTTAACGAATGATATTTTACAAGTAAACAAATCTTATTGAAATGTAATTTAAATAATTGATTTTTATCATATGATTACAATTGTAAAATTTATGAGTACAATTTAGACAGTTATTTATTTCAATAAAATCGTTATAATTTAAAGAAAAGCTAACAGAAAAAAATAATGTTTTTTCGTACCAAATCTCCACTCCATTGACGTAGTTTTTAATTTTTTGTAGTAATCCATTTATTGTTTGATTTACAAATATATATGTTCCGATAATAAGTACGCTAGCAATGACATGAATCCTTTTAAACATGCCAAAGCTATTGTGCTTTTCTCGGACACATATTTAGCGCGGAAGGGTTCCTGCGAAGTTTTTTGGTTAAATTTTTATATCCAGACTGACTATACGTACGCAAAACGGCCATTTTTTCCCTTGCAAACTAACTCACTTTGCTTGTTCCAAGATGTTCTAAAAAATAAATGTAATATGTAGCCTTTTATTCGATTATCGTTTGCGGTTTCCGTTCTGACTTTGAAAGTACGCAATATGGCTTTTTTTCTCTCCCCCCCCCCTCAACTGTTCTTGTATATTTCTATGATGTAATACATTTAGAAGAGTTCTCTAATTAAAATTTCATACTTCAAGAACTTTTTTATACCTTTTTTCGATTTATTTCAGAATAGTTCAAGTTTTGTAAATCTCCTTTTTTTTTGTCAAATGTAACAATAATTATACTGATATAGAGGATATAACAAATTAAACAATGTTTAAATTATCAGAGTAGTTAAAAAGGATTTTAATAGGCAATAATGCAAAATCTTTTAAAAATAGAAAATTAAAGTTTGTATAATCTATGGTAAATGCAAAATGTGTTCCCAAAAATAAACCAAGAGTCATACAGGAGTTAATAGTCGGAGAAATATCCAAAGATTTTGCAACCAGCAACAGTTTTTTTAATTCTAATAGTTTAGTAATTTAAGCGCGTAGTTCGATTACATGTCTGTTAAATTTGTATTTTATTTATGTACATGTTTTTGATGAAGTTTTTAATTTCGTTGTGGAATATTAGCCCGAAACAGACGCTTAATTATTTTTATTGCTTGAAGAGGAAACTTTTTAATCTTTTGTAATTGAAATGCAGACAAAAGATTTCTTCTTTTAAAACTCATGCTCGAAAATTATTTTTAAACCCATAGAAATCAGTAAATTGAGGTACAATTTTTAAACAAATTGCATTTGAAAGAACATTCGACGGTGTAAAATATAAAATTTTACAATGTTTAAAAGTTTAAAAAATCGCAATAAAAGGTAGATTTATGCGTCTGGTGTTGCCTTGCCACATCCAATCACGGATATGTTTTCGCTTTATAATATTGATTGCTGTTATTAATTTAAGAAAAAATATAAATTTTTCATGTAATATAAAAAGCAATTAAAAAACTCCCTTAATAAAAAAGTGTTTTGTTACATGTATTACATGCAAAATTATGTTTGTATTAAGATTCATAATATTGCATATCGATTGAAATTGATCTATTTATGAAGCATTTTCTTGTAAGTCGGTAAATAAATTAAGGAATGTAGGTTAAATAGCAATGACACACACACGCAAATATATATATCAGTCAGATCCAGATCTCAGAAGTGCATTCAGACAATCCTGATAAATATATTTCTCCTCTTTTTCAAATATCTTTCAAATTCACATTTTCGTCAAAATATGACTTCACAACATACGGGGTGGGGTCTTTTCATTACACATGTGGCGTGGCTTTCAGAGACGCCAGGAAAATTAAAAAAATTGTCAGAGATGTATTTTTCACATTGAATAACATATTTTGCAGCGTTCTTGCAATTTTTAAATGTTTCTAAGCAATTCCCATTGTGACGCCACCGAGTGGTGGTATTTTAGTCACAGATATGACATGGCCACCGTGACCTACATTGACGTCACGGCGACTATGCTTGATATATGGGTAATGGCAATGAATATACCAAAGACAGGTAATCTAATTAAAAATCTTACTCAAATAACATTTACTTCTGAACCTTATGGTTCTTCTTTTGTAATTATAAATAGCCGTTGGATAGATTTTTTTCAAAAAAAAAAACATATGCACTTTTCACGCTGTCTTTTTCAGATAACACACTTATAATCAGGGCTGCGGAGCCGGAGTCGGGCCCATTTTTCAGCAAAAGAGTCGGGAGTCGGATCTGTTAAATTTCCCGGAGTCGGAGTCGTCCATTTTACAAGCAGGTCTGCGTTGTCGGAGTCGGCCCATTTTTGAGCGAAAGAGTCGGAATCGGAGTCAGAGTCGGATATGTTAAAATTCCCGGAGTCGGAGTCGTCTATTTTTCCCATCGACTCCGCAGCCCTACTTATAATTATGTGTAACACGCCCATTTGTGTAAATCCAGGTATTTTTCTACATTTACACACTTGTCTGAGTTTATCAAGAGATAATAAATTGCACATTTAATTTCATAAGTTAGATATACACAAAAACAGGTAAATTTTTGTTCAAAATGTGTAATTTTTATGAAAAGTATGTAATTTCAAAAATTGACACACTTATTTGTGTACATATAATTATGTTTAAATTAGAATAACTCACAAATTCGTGTAAATAAAGGCATTTTTCTACATTTACACACTTATCTGAGTTTTTCAAATGATAGCAATTTACACACTTACTTTCATAAGCTAAATACACATAAAAGCAGGTAAATTTCAGAAAAAATGTGTAAATTTTACGACAGGTGTGTAATTTTAGGAATTTACACATATACACGGGTAAAATTACCTAATTTACACATTTATTTTTTAGAGTGTACACCCACGCATTAATTTATATACATATATATATATAAATGATTAAATAATTTTTTAGGTTTATATATATATACGCCATTTAGCATAATTCCCGTAAGGCATGGTGACGTCACGGCGACGTTGCTGTGAAGTCACACTGTGATTTTGTGACCGTCGATGTGACGTCATAGTGACTAGAATGCGAAGTCGTTATGGCCGTTTTAGAGGTCGTTTGTTACATCACATTGTGACCACTCTGTGAAGTCACGGTGTGACAAATTTGTGAAAAGTGTGTCATTTGTGACTATTTTGGCATTAACTTTGTGGCGAACCTGTGACGACAGCGACAATGCTTTGAAGTCACATTGTGACTAATTTGTGAAATATGTGTCATTTGTGACGAACTTGTCATAAACACTGTGATGATTTCAAATGAAAATCAAATTTTAAATTAATTGCTTAAAAGGGCAAAGGCCAACATAGAGAAAAAGATACCAAGCCGGGACTGGAATCCGGGCCATCAGTGTAACACACTGACATTCTACCGACTAAACCACATGGAACGAGACCCAGCCTGGAAAATTTCTTACTAGTACATGTTGGCAAGGCTACAAACGCAGCACAAGATGGAATATTTATCGTGAGCCGCCAACATGGGGTAAACACGAAACTTAATTAAATCCAGCATCGATTCAAACTATATAAATAATTGGAAATTTTTCCAGAGAGAACCATTCGCCTTGCATACAATATTTCAAATGAAAATCAAATTTCAAATTAATTGCTTAAAAGGCAATTTTAATTTGAAATTTGATTTTCATTTGAAATATTGTATGCAAGGCGAATGTTTCTCTCTGGAAAAGTTCCAAGTATTTATATAGTTTGAATCGCGGGTGGATTTAATTAAGTTTCGTGTTACTTTTGTGAGGTCTTACTTTTAAGTGAGGATACTTTTGTGTAGTCCTGTATATGAATTATAGCTTTTATATACACCATATACTATGCATAAATATAGTGAATCATAAAAGCGCATATTATAATTAAAAATGCATTTCCAGCAATTATCGCTAATGAACAGTACAATATCAACTTTTATAAATATCATAAATTATAAATATTTTCTTATAAATATTATAAATATCAAATTTTAAAAAGTATACTAAAGCAGTTTAATCTATAAACTTGTTATCAGGCATGAAAAACACTTTATTTCAATGCTTAAATATCATATTTTATTTTTTAATGCGAAGTATCGAACGTGTATCGAAAATCTAGAAAATGAGTTTACAATCGAAGAAAATTTAATAACTGATTCTGAATGTCTACAATTAAATATTTCATTAAAATCACGAACAGTAAAAACGTGCTTACATACAATTTATAAAAATAAATATACCAATTTGAAAAACACTAAATAATTAGTATTTATAATTGTACTATTAAACAACAACAAAGTACAATAGATGAATTAAATGTATTATTAGATTTAACAATTTCTCAGAAATCTCTCCATATGTTATAAGGAATTCCTATTATTTTATAATTTTGGCAAATGCTAAATCTGAAAATATTGATATGAAGATTTAGGATTTTAAATAATAATTTAAAATATTATTAGCAATGAAAAAAAGTCTTTCAAAAGTTTCACTACTATAGTATGTAAAACGACATTTCCCATTCAGTATAATGTTAATTTCTAATCTGAAAAACAATTCCAGATCAGTCTCTTTCTATAGGTATAATATAAACCTATTTAACTCATCACCAAATATACAAAACAGGAATAAACAATTTAAATTAAATAAGACTTACTTTTTAAACTCCATAAATTATTAATATCCGTGTGTATCCAAAAATGGCGACGTCTTTTTCTTCCATTAAAGAAAGCACACGCAAAAGCTTACATTGTAGACTATAAACAAAAAGTTCTCTGTTTACTCTGCGGTATCGTGGGCAGACGATTTTGGGCAGGTGTTCGTTTATTTGCTTTTGTATAGATTTGGAACTTACATGTGCAATCATTTTATGAGACTGTCTGTATTTAAATTTTTGTATTTGAAGAATTTTCCAATGTATTTTACCTTTTCTTTTTATCAGTTTTAACCCACCCCCCTCCCTTTTTCTAAGTAAAGATTGTTTCACACATAATAAATACAAAATATCTTCCTAAAAAATAAAAACATATAAATAAATATCCAGGATAAAAACATTTTCTTTGTCAATCTGTCATTCTTTTTATGTTAATTTTCTGTATAATAAAACAATTCGTAAAGTAACTCTTTTTAGAGTCATATCTCTAACACACAAATTTGAAATACGAATAATAAATTATATCATGGGTTTTGCATAAATTTTGTATTTTTTTTAATTCAGAAAATGCTAATTTTATTTTAAAAGTCTGAAAGAAGTAGAATTAAAAAAAAAAATAGTTACTTAAAATAGGTACACTAACAGGAAAAAATATGACTTGAATGCAAATTATAAAGCAAGAAATGTATGTATGATTGAACTCTGAAGACTCTTTCTACGTGCTTATTAAAAGCTGCAGACTTAACTATAATAGAAATTTTTTAGTTTGAATCCACAAAAGTGTTTCGAATACCAGTGGTCGGTAAAAAAATAATTAAAAATTTTCCTTCCTGCAAACTAAATATGTAAAGTGTATATATTTAATATTCCTAATTCTAAATATATTATCCAAATTCCTCCAGAACGTACCATTTTTCCGAGAAACACTTTTATAATAATAAGGATAAGTGAAGGATTATTATATTAAATTGCAATACTAGATAAAATTGAAATCAGGAAAAAAGTATACTTTCACTCTCTTAGATATCAAATTGATAAAATATAGCATGAAAATCTAGTTTGTTGATACTTGTACCGTGCATTTTCCTTTATATGCGCTCCCCCCAACCATCTTTTCGTGTCTGAATTTACTATTTGCTATCCACTAATATATTTTCATTCCTTATGCCGCTGTAACTCGGGCCTTTTTAAAACATTTCTCTTCATTTTCAAAGATTTTTGAAGTTCATATTTTTCTCACACTGTGACTTACAATATGGTGGGGGGTTTTTTTTGTGAGTGTGACGTGACGTACGTTACATGCAGCGACATAACAATTCTTTTTTATTGCCAAAAAAATAAAATTTTACAGTAAGCAACATGTTTTAAAGAATTTTTGTAATTTTTTAAAGTTTTCTAAGAAGTTCACATCTCAGTCACAATGTGACATCACTGAGTGGTAGCATTTCCGTCACAGATGTGACGTGACCACTGTGACTCACAGTGACGTCGACGTCACTGTGACCATGCATGCTATGAGGGCTTTTTAAAATAATGATTCCTTCATTTTTACTTTTCATTTTCTGCGCTTACTGCAGAAATTTCCTTAGAGTGTGAGCAATGAGATAACTATAGTGTGGGGCATCACACAGTACATGATGTACCCTATTCAAACCCAAGAATCGGCTTTTACACCAAATCCCAATATTTTAGCCCATTTATGCCTAGCGTCCCATTTTTGGGACGTTTCGAATTTTAATAAATTTGTATAATTTTCTTTTTTTATAACATAGAAATTGTATAAAATAATTATCTATAAATGTCTTTATCTGTTACCGAAATATGACAGCATAAGATGGATATTTATTTGGTTAAATGAAGGCTTTTTTCGGAGTTCATAGATTTTTCATTTTTCAAGATCACGAAATGTAAAAAGTAAGTTTATTTGTGTCTTTTCTATCAAGAATCCAAATAAATAAGCCATAATCTTAGCTTGTAGACTTCTTTGAAATACGTATTTTTTTTAAATTGTGAAATTATATGTTCAAGCCTACTTTTTATGCATTTAAGTAACGAACAAAATATAGGACGGTAGATACGAATTTGTACTTTTTTTATTAGCCATTTAGGGAGCAGTTATTTATGTAAAGTCCCTTTCAAGATGATTATGAAATCAATTGTTTTAAAACCTCAAATACGATTATTCTTATTTTATTATTAATAATACTTATAATGTTATTATTAGTCTCTGTAAAGAAATGAATATATTTTTCAGTAGTTCATAAACATACAAATTATATTATATAATATACAATTTAAAAGCTTATTTTATATAAATTTAGACAAAACATATAATTATGCATATTATAC
The DNA here is from genome assembly GCA_963932465.1 of Maratus speciosus. NCBI lineage: Eukaryota > Metazoa > Arthropoda > Arachnida > Araneae > Salticidae > Maratus > Maratus speciosus. The sequence goes on along the minus strand of OZ010791.1, from coordinate 226,260,487 downwards.
TATTACAAATATTATGCATATTCCTATATTTAGTACGTTTACATTTTATCAACTAAATACAAAAAAAAATTTAGCGTAATTTTTTTTTTTTTTTAGTATTTTTCCAGTTAATTTTACAACATTTTAAAATGATTTTACCAAGGAATTTGAGAAAACAAAAATTCAGGCACAAATGCGTTAATGATATAACATAGAGAATAAAGAGAAGATTTACCATTTCAGATTAAAAACTTCTGTGTATGTGTCGCGTGCTGGCTGGTAAAATCTGTTTACTGTTACTGGTGGCTTAAATTTACTAGTAAGCAATTCTTCTAAGCTTTCCAAAATATTAATAATAATAATATTAATAGTAATAATAAGATTATTAGTGTTTTTCGCTATATTTATAAGAAATCACAAGCATCTGATCTGCAAACTAAATTTGAACATATTGCATCTTCTTTAAAATTAAAATCAAACTATTTCAATCTTGTTAACCCTTGAGGGGCAAGTAATTGCGTTCCTGTAATGTCGAATTCGCACCGGAATCTGCAAAAAGATTTATTGCAAAATAAGGAAAAGCAATTTTACGATTATTTTCCACCAAAGTTAGAAAAGTAAAATTTAATAAAATTTTTCCGGTGCAAATCTGCATTAATCGTAGGTGGGATAAAATATATTCCATCGCCCCTCAAGCGGTTAAGTGCGATTTAAATTTATTAATATTCAATAAACAATTCAATCAAATTAAATTAGTTTGAAGTAGACTGTATTCTTTCAGTTTCCTAGTTGAGTACATAAATATTTTATGTTCTTAAAAAAATGAAATTTAATTGTTTTGAATGCATTTAGATAATACATCAATTTACTCCTATTATAACTAAAGAAATTCAATGAATTCTTAGACAAGCTGATAATAATAAAGAAAACATATATAATTTCTATTTCACGAATGGTTAAACACAAAACAGAAACAATATCCTGTTGATATTTGTTTTGAAATTTAATGCTTAACTGTGACAAAATATCATTTTACAGATAATTTTTTTTTACGCTCTCTCTCTTAGATACAGCTAAACATATGTCAACAATTCACAACTTATGATTAGTCACAGCTTGGAAACGCAACATGATAAGTTTGTTGATAATAGCAAATACGGGATAAAAGATCGCATGAGATAATGTCCTTGTAGTCTACAAAATGTATCATTAATGACTCGGAGATAATTAAATGCCATATAATTTTCATGTTACCGTTTCGGATTTATCAATTTGGTTTTCTTGCAAAAACATCGAATAAAATACAACTGCTTATCTTTCAAGCAAGTTTTTCTCTCCTTTTCAAACAAACTTCTAAATCCTGCAATTAAAATAAATTCTTATTTCGTGACGGAGTGAAATAATTCAGAAGAAGAATAATCCCTATTTAACTTGCATGCAAAACAAATAATACAAAAAAAAAATAAAACGAACTTCAAATGATTGTTGCTTATCGTACGACTTGCTTACAGTTTTGTGTCATTATTTAAGTAAAAAATATATGTATATTCATCACATTGCCTGTATTTTTAGTTACTTGCTGCACGCTCAAAGGCACTCAGAAAAAAAAAGATTCATAACCCAAATTCCTTTTATAACTGACTCCTTGATAAAATTTCATTTAATAAAACTGGCTTCTTCCCAAAATTCATTTTCCTAAACTAAGCTCCTTTCACAAAATAATCTTCAATAAATGAAAGTTAAAATATTAGTGCTAAATTCACCTTCAGTAAATAATTAAAATTCATATAAAAAAGCACAAATAAATATACTAAAACTACTTGCAGTGCATTACACATAATATAAAATTATTAAAAATATATTAGAAATATCTTAATACATTAAAAAATGTTTAATGTATTTTTAAGATATTTCTAATGTATTTCAAATAATATTATATTATATGTATGCACCTGCAAGTAATTTTAGTACAGTTATTTATGCTTTTTTATATGAATTTTAAAATAATCCTAGTCTTCAGAAAGGTTTCGTATATATTCAGAAACCTTTACGATTTGTAATGAAAGGTTTCCTGTATATTCAGAAACTTTTCATTACGAATCGGAAAGGTTCCGTATTATAGCCGAAACATTTTTCTGCTCGAATCAGAAACCTTTCCGTTAGTATCGTGCAGCAGAGGTCTCCGTTTCTTTCAGAAACGTTTCTGAAATTTTTTTACAGTGTAGCTGGTGTATTTTAGAGCCGTATAACAACGCCATACAACCACCGTAATAAATTATTTTTTGCGGTAACCCTTTGTTGTTTTTATCATTTACTTTAAACCATGTATCCCTCTGGCTGTTCACGCAGTAGAGGATCATGTATTAAAATTTGTGACTTGTTTCAGTTTAAAAAGAAAATTATACATTATAGGAGGACAAAACTGGTATAGTGACGAAAAATTTAAAGTGTTACCGTGCACTCTTTTACAACCATTATATTCAAATTTCGTGCTATTAGCTTCAATTTAAAACCAAAATAAGACAAAAAAAAATAAAATAAAATAATGAATAAAAGGAAAAGAAAAGCATACAATTTTTTAGTCTTGATGAAATTTATATGTGATCGCTACCAAAACGAGTTTAAAAAAATCGAAATCAAAGCGTCTGTTCAAAAATTTTGCGTAGACATAAAACATTGAATGAGTAGATTGGATGAGTGAATAAAATATTGTAATTTCCTTGTACGCTCCAAATTGCATCATTAATTTTATTGGTAAGAAATTAATTACTATTTAATAATTTTCCAAGTTTCAGATTATAGTTATTCATTTTGATTTGCTTGCAAAAATTCAATATATCTTTTGTTTAAGATTCACTGTAAGTCTGAAAGTTTTAAAGTTATATAGATTTTATAAAATGTTTAATTTTGAAATTAAAAAAAAACTTTTTTCATAACGATATGAAATAATTCATAAGCAAAGCTGCAATGAATGCATATTTAACTTCTAGAAGTGTACCGTGAACGAAAAAAAAGTAAAACACCCCTTTTTTCATGTATTAAATGTTTCATTCCAAACATATTATTGGCTAATGACATAAGGAAACAAGTAATATAAAAATTTTGTTTTTAAAGTCAATTCCTACTTAGATTATCAAAGAAAAATTTATTATAATCTCTTAAGCTAATATTAGTTTTTGTTGCATTAAAATATCTCAGTTTGTTGATTTTCTATAAGCAAGAAGGTTTACAATGGAACTCTATGGTAATTTGGCGAAATATTAGAGATATCGCCAAGTTGGCGACAAACTTGGCGGTATTTGGCGACATAATAGGGTCCCCCCCCCCTATGGTAACCCCTTATTGAAAATACTTTCATTGATCTTCAATAACCAATGGCCGCCATTTTGTTTCCCATGCAAAACTAAAATTAATTAAGTAAAATTTAATTAATTAAGTAATATTTGAAAAAACTGTATTAACATCAATTGTATCCAGTACAAGTTTAAAAAAAATTATTTCAACTTGATAGGATGAATAATGTGTATTTTATTAACGATTGAAAATTTGAACAAGATATATAAATATATATAGAGAGAGTGTGAGCTAATAGTAGGAATTGAATGAATAATATAGAACTAATTAGTTATTCAGTAAGAGTCTAACCTAATATATAAAAATGAAAATTTGTCTGTCTGTCTGTAATGCTATACAAATCCACAGTTTGGAAGCGAGAATTCTGAAATGTTACGTACATGAGTATTTAAACACTGCCGAGGCAACTAAAGTAATCCGGAATCGAAATAACTTATAAGTTAATTTTTAATTAATAAAAAACACCAAGTTAACAGTAATTTCCTATCAAATTTAGCCACTTTTTTGTTATAGCAGTTGCCAAAAATTAAAAATCCACACTAAAATTCTTACCATACAATTACCTTTCTTTTGCAAGTCGCATTGCATATTACGTACGTCACGCTGCACTAAAAATCTGTAGCGGTATTACGATAATTCTTTTACCTCACATGCAAATAATTAAAGATATACATATTATGTACGCTACGCTGCAATAATAAGAAGCTTTAGCGGGTATTAGGATAATTCTTTTACCTCACATGCAAATAATTAGAGATTATTTAATTGCGCTTTAAAATTATTACAAATTTTTAAAAACAAAATAAACATTTTTAAAATTTTTTATCACAAACATCAACAAAACTTTTTATTTTATTTATTCCCTTATTCCAAAGATATCATTTTATCATCTGCTGCCACAGTAACATGATAAATTAAATTTCATTAACATAAAGGCACAGTAGTAGAAAAATATTTTACTAAATCGAATAGTTATTTTTAATTTTTGTTTTAGAATTAAATTCATGAACTCCCGAGCATAGAACGGGTTAAACAGCTAGTTCCTTATAAAAATTCAACAAAAACAAAATACGAGAAGAAATAATTCCTTTAATCCTAAAATACATCGATTTTTGCGCATCAAAAGAAAATACAACACTGGCAAATCTTTGCTTCAAATTTCTTTAAATTAAGAACAATTCACCTTTTTTTCTTACAGAAATTTTAAATAAGTTAACTTTAATCTAATAATCTTGTCTTATCTTTTGTATTTTTCGAGAAAAGTCTAAGAGATTTCGCCATGTTGAAGAAAACATCTATAGAAACATGAAATATATAGCACTGAATTCAAAGGAATAAACGAAGTCATTACGTAAAATTGATGAAATTGCTAAAAGAAACTATAATAAAGTAAAAAAAAAAAAAAAAAAAATCATCCAAAAATAAAGGATGTCCATAAAAACATGTCCCAGATGTAAATTTTAATAGTAAGCGTTGTGGAGTATTGGTTCAAGGTCACAAATAAAGAATAACACAAACTGTTTCAGATAAGCACATGCGCAAGTACTGCTTTGTTATTTACTGGCTTGCAATGTCACATACGCAAAATGGCGACTCCTGAGCAAAAAGCGTAACCCTGGGCTGAAGATATAAAAGCGTACACTACCTGATATAACGCCATGTGATTCTTTCCTGTGGGCTTTTATAAAATATCGCGTCTACGTTCCGCCGCCACCTAATTATTTGCCAGACACACAGAATTGAAGACGCCTATTACTTCCAGTACTCCAGACTTGTTAACCGAAGTCTGGGAAGAATTGGGCTTTAGATTGGATGTGTGTCTTATAAATAAAAGTGCACATATTGAACATTTGTAAGCAAAACTAGGTTAGTTTACCTTCAATTTGATGTATCATTTGTTGTAAATAGTCTAAATTAAACTATTATAATATGTCATTGAAACTGGGACTTTTTTATGGACGTGTTAAATATAAGGAATTTTAAAAATTTCAGCGGTAATCAAGACCACAACAGCTGATTAATATAGATCCGTAGTAAGAAAGTTTAAAGCAAATCCAGCTTCAAATGTTGTCAAAGTCCATGATATCAGGCAAACGTCAGGAAAGACAGTAAGTACAGGAACTATAAATATCTATAGCGAATAATAAAGGCGTCTGCTATTCGACAGAAAAATTCAAAATAAGGACTTAAATTTTTAGAGAAACATCCTCTTCGCTCTTGAAAGTAAATTCGAAATTTTGGGTATTAAAACTGAAAAAAAAAATAAATAAATAAATAAAAAATATGGCGATCAAAAAAGGTAGAGTTTAATGACAAGTGTGTAATTAAAAAAATAGTGGTTCGTTTTTGATCTGGGGGGATGTAAACAGTAGCGCCAACTTTTCAAAAATATTGGGTAGGCCCAAAATTTTTGAGTAAAATAACACATACAACTTTTTTTACCCTTAGTGCGTGTGTGTTATGAGAGACGCGGGGGAAGAGCAGATGACTGTAGAGGATAATTCCAAGTAAAAATATATTTTTTTCTAAGTACGATATAAAATTATTATCATTTAATTATAATTTAATAAATAATTGTATAAAATTATATTCTCATAAGTCCTTTCTTATAAATACATCAATATTTATCATAAATAGTAAAAAAATGCTATCTATTGGAAGTGCAAAAAAAATAAATGTCAAGAAAAACATACATTTTAGCCATCTAAGTCCTTTACCGATTCGCGACATTAAAACGGATGGCAAAATATGTAGGAATTTCTTTTTCGAGAGAAATTTAATTATACATCCGCTTGAGGGGTTTTCAGTGCTCCTGTAAGTCTAATTGGTATCCTTCCTATTTTTCAAACAAAATTACTTTGAGAATGTAAATAAAACCAAATTTTATTTCAGCGATTAAATAAATAAATAAATGAATGAATAAAGTGCAATAAATAAAGTGCAAAAAAAATAAAGTGCAAAATAAATAAAGTGCAAAAAAATAAATGTCAAGAAAAACATACATTTTAGCCATCTAAGTCCTTTACCGATTCGCGACATTAAAACGGATGGCAAAATATGTAGGAATTTCTTTTTCGAGAGAAATATAATTTTACATCCGCTTGAGGGGTTTTCAGTGCTCCTGTAAGTCTACTTGGTATCCTTGCTATTTTTCAAACAAAATTACTTTGAGAATGTAAATAAAGCCAAATTTTATTACAGCGATTAAATAAATAAATAAATAAATGAATGAATAACGACATAAATCAATGAAAATTGGGTGGGGGGAGAGATCAAGTTATTGAGTGGGCTCGGTGTCCCATGGGCCATGTAAGTTCGCGCCACTGGATGTAAAGTAGCAACAGGTGTCCGAAATCTAATTTTCTTTGAGTCGAGAATGTATGAAATGGATTACTTAACCATCTTAAGAGACAATGCTTTACCTAGCATTGAGAAATTACGCTTGTCAGGAAACTTGGTTTTCCAACACTATAACGATCCTAAACGCTTAGTGAAAATAATGAAGAAGTGGCTATCCTATCAAACGCCTAAGCCTTTGGATCGTCCATGACAATCCCTATATCTTAACCTCACTGAATACTTCTGGCATATCCGTGAAACAAATTATGTCAAAGAACCATTTCTAGGGAAAAAGTATTGAAGTACATTTAAATGGAAGAACGGCCCAAAATTGCATCTAAAATAATAAAAGAAACTCGGGTAAAATATATAAGTAGAAGATTAAAGGCGGTTTTATAATGTAAATAAAAGCAGATCAAATATTAATGGATGACTAGTTTAGTACTTATACTTAAATTTTATTATCCACATTTTTCTGAAAACTAGTTAATTCTTATTATGTATTAATAATCTCATATCTTCATTGTATATTAATAATATATTTGTAATAAAAGATTTAATTAATGAAAAATGAGTGTTTATTTTTTTACATGCTTTCTTTTAACTTACAATTCTATTTGTATCAATTTGTATTGTTCTATATCTGCAATTCTATCGTTTGTATGTGTCAGTTAAATGTTGTTCTCATTTTTCACCCACTTCCTGTTGACACAGAGCTTTGAAATTTGGAATATAGCTGCATTCCTGAGGGCAATACATGAATTGGACATTGATTTTTTAAAATTCGATCCCTAAAGGGTAACGGGAAAAACTTAGTTAATATATATTCAATTATAGTTTGATTTCTTATAGAGAAATCAGTATCAGCTTCAACAATAAGTATTTATTGAAAAGTACTAATGGCAGGCTTACTACAATAGCGCCAAATTTTAATCAACTTGACGAATAATTACGAAATTTGGTAGTGCATTAATATATAATTATTATGTTTTCATCTTGAAACTATTTTCTTGGTCATATTAGATGTTTGAGTACAGGAGAAAAAATCTTTTCAGCTTTTAGCTTTTTTTTCTCGCAGAAAACCACCGATTTGCTTATATCATTGAATTCTGTACTCTTGAAAACGTAATTCAATATATAAGTTTTTCAATTACCTTTTTCGGTATCCATATTCTTCTTTTTTTCTTCCATATTAATTCTTGTAATTAAGTATAAGGCACTTTATTTTATACATACAGTTGTATATTATAAATTTGTGGTACCATTTTTTTTTTTTGTCATTTCATTCACAATATTGCGGTTTTTGATGATGGTCGGTAATGTTTAATTAATGGCTGGCTAAATTTTACTATCTAAAATATTCCTCATCTTTTTAAATGTTATTTATAGTCTCATTTTTTTATATTACAATTTTTTGTCTTTTAAAACGTTAATTTAATCAATTGCCCTTTTATTTATTTTTATATAATTCTTTATTTATTTATTTATTTGTATTAATTTATTCCTTTTCTTTATTTTATTTTGTATTCACTCAGTATTTATTAAGTTTATTCCTATTTTTTCATTCTAGTTTAACTAAAAGTTAATCTAAGTCTCTTCTTGATTTCTTCAATCATTTTCATTCATTTTATTTTTTATTTTTTGGGGGGCTTAAGATGGCAACTCTAAACATTATTTTTATTAATCCAGTTCCAATTTACATTTTTCCTTTCTCACACCAGATGACAGCACAGTTATGGGTTTTTAGTATGTCATTCACGTATTGTGCTCTAATAATTTTTAATATCTTATATGAGGTATATCTTCTTTGGATCTCTTAGCTTTTTATTATCTATTTTATGTAATGTTTGCCTTATAAGGAGCTAAATTTTGTCATTTTAGGCTTAATGCCGACAAAATTGGATGAAATAACGCATCTTCTATGAATGTACTCACAAGCTCCTCTGATGATTCTGTGAGTCATTCATAGTTTCTAATTTTACATACTAGTTTCATATGTTCATTTCTAAACATCTTTAGAACTTTACCAATTTCTTCATATATTTGTGATTTCAAATTTATTATATATATACTTTCTACATTTTAGTGAATTTTAATGAAAGCATGTTTTTTTTTTTTTTTTTTTTTTTTACATTTCTTAGGGTTCCGCACTTAAAAAGTAAAAACGGAACCGTTTTAAGATCACTCCTGTATCTGTCTGTCCGTCTGCCACAGTCCTTTTACTCATAATATATGGAACGTGGAAAGTTCAAATTCGGGATTCAAATATTCCTCATCTTTTTAAATGTTATTTATAGTCCCATTTTTTATATTACAATTTTTTGTCTTTTAAAACGTTAATTTAATCAATTGCCCTTTTATTTATTTTTATATAATTCTTTATTTCTTTATTTGTATTAATTTATTCCTTTTCTTTATTTTATTTTGTATTCACTCAGTATTTATTAAGTTTATTCCTATTTTTTCATTCTAGTTTAACTAAAAGTTAATCTAAGTCTCTTCTTGATTTCTTCAATCATTTTCATACTTTTTTTTTTTGGGGGGGGGGGCTTAAGATGGCAACTTTAAACATTATTTTTATTAATCCAGTTCCAATTTACATTTTTCCTTTCTCACACCAGATGACAGCACAGTTATGGGTTTTTAGTATGTCATTCACGTATTGTGCTCTAATAATTTTTAATATCTTATATGAGGTATATCTTCTTTGGATCTCTTAGCTTTTTATTATCTATTTTATGTAATGTTTGCCTTATAAGGAGCTAAATTTTGTCATTTTAGGCTTAATGCCGACAAAATTGGATGAAATAACGCATCTTCTATGAATGTACTCACAAGCTCCTCTGATGATTCTGTGAGTCATTCATAGTTTCTAATTTTACATACTGGTTTCATATGTTCATTTCTAAACATCTTTAGAACTTTACCAATTTCTTCATATATTTGTGATTTCAAATTTATTATATATATACTTTCTACATTTTACTGAATTTTAATGAAAGCATGTTTTTTTTTTTTTTTTTACATTTCTTAGGGTTCCGCACTTAAAAAGTAAAAACGGAACCGTTTTAAGATCACTCCTGTATCTGTCTGTCCGTCTGCCACAGTCCTTTTACTCATAATATATGGAACGTGGAAAGTTCAAATTCGGGACTCAAATATTCCTCATCTTTTTAAATGTTATTTATAGTGCCATTTTTTTATATTACAATTTTTTGTCTTTTAAAACGTTAATTTAATCAATTGCCCTTTTATTTATTTTTATATAATTCTTTATTTCTTTATTTGTATTAATTTATTCCTTTTCTTTATTTTATTTTGTATTCACTCAGTATTTATTAAGTTTATTCCTATTTTTTCATTCTAGTTTAACTAAAAGTTAATCTAAGTCTCTTCTTGATTTCTTCAATCATTTTCATACTTTTTATTTTTTTTTTTGGGGGGGGGGGGGGTGGGGGGCTTAAGATGGCAACTTTAAACATTATTTTTATTAATCCAGTTCCAATTTACATTTTTCCTTTCTCACACCAGATGACAGCACAGTTATGGGTTTTTAGTATGTCATTCACGTATTGTGCTCTAATAATTTTTAATATCTTATATGAGGTGTATCTTCTTTGGATCTCTTAGCTTTCTATTATCTATTTTATGTAATGTTTGCGTTATAAGGAGCTAAATTTTGTTATTTTAGGCTTAATGCCGACAAAATTGGATGAAATAACGCATCTTCTATGAATGTACTCACAAGCGTCTCTGATGATTCTGTGAGTCATTCATAGTTTCTTATTTTACATACTGGTTTCATATGTTCATTTCTAAACATCTTTAGAACTTTACCAATTTCTTCATATATTTGTGATTTCAAATTTATTATATATAAAAAATATACATATATAATATACTTTCTACATTTTAGTGAATTTTAATGAAAGCATTTTTTTTTTTTTTTTTTTTTTTTTTTTTTTTTTTTTTTTTACATTTCTTAGGGTTCCGCACTTAAAAAGTAAAAACGGAACCTTTTAAGATCACTCCTGTATCTGTCTGTCCGTCTGTCACAGCCCTTTTACTCGTAATATATGGAACGTGGAAAGTTCAAATTCGGGAAAGTTATAAAGACTATTGACTCACATATTTACACATTAATAAATATTGATAAATGTATTTAGGAAAAATGTAGCTAATTAAGTTACTTGAAAAACAAAATCTTTTTTTTGTATATCGTGTGGGGTATTGTATGAAAGCTTTTGTAACGCTGAACTCAAAAATATATTTCATTTAATTTTAGGTATTATATTTTCAAAGTTATCGTGGAAAATGTAGTGCAAAAATATGTTCCCCTCCCTCCAATTCCGAATCTACTGAAACTAAAATTATGAAAAAATTAGAGGTAGTAAACGTTGATTTACACCTTGCAGGAAAATTATAGTAATTGTCCTACGACCCATAGTTTTTAAGAAAATCGCATTTTTCCGTTGCACACTAATTTCAATTTACGGGCATTCAGCAAAAGTGTTGAGCAGCACTGGAGGTACCTATCGTATAAGAAATATAAAAGCATTGTTGATCATGATTTTCGAAAAAAAATCCTTGGTAATTAGCCGAGATGTTAACCCTTAAAGACACGGACGGTTTGGAAATACATAATGACAGGGGCGTACTCTATGCTCCATCGGCTTTTAAAGTCTAGATAACAACTTTTAATGATATATTTGTGTAATGCAATGCCCAGTAGCAGTATAAAAGCAATAAACGTCACATTGTTAAAAACAGACTAATTTAATTTGCATTAATCACATAAATACTATGAGATTCGAGATTAGTTTGCATTGAGTGAATCTCTCAATACGCCTACCGTGCCTTTAAAAGTTAATTAAAAATCTATCTGGAAAAACGCGGCACGGACCAAGGCGGCGTTGCAACTTTCGACCTCCTTTCGAAGCGCGCTTAGCACAATGCCAATTTTAAACTTTGAACAAGGGTTTTGTTTTAGCTACTCTGTAATAAGAAAAGATTAGTACTTCGTTGAATTTAGTTTTATGAAATACCAAATGAAGTTTAAATATACACTACTTTTATTGTCAGCACCGAATTAAGTTCATTTTAAACAGATTAGGATAAGATTAAAAAGAAAAGAGTTATACAGAATAGCTATATTTGATATTATTTATGTTCCATATCTCTTTGAACTTTCATGGTATATCTATTTATACTTTTCTAGTATATACAGCTAATCCAACCCTACGTTGTATAGCTTTTAAAAATTATTAGTATTCTTTTAGAAACGGTTTTTTAATAATACACTTACCAATTCATTTATTATTGTACGGAATCCTCTGTACGCGAGTCATACTCGCACTTGACCGCTTATTCACATTTATATTATTACAATTTGGCTCACAGATTAAATTTAAATTAAAACTAGTCGGATGAGCAAATCACAAAACTTTCAGCTATCTCATACATGTTAATATTTCAAAATGCGCAAATTATTTTTCAAGTTTTTTGTCAATAAATGTTTCAAAACCATGGTGGGGAATAAAAAATCGTGGATATCAGCGGGTAATATATAAAAAAAACATGAAATTTTTGATTATTATAAATATGCAAATTAAACCCGGATTGGACAATAGAGCGGATTCAGTGTAATTTTTCAACAGTGAACATGCCCCCTCCCCCCCCCCCCCCAAAAAAAAAAAAAAAAAATTCAATATCACTGCGACACCTTCAAACCGATTTTCTCCAAAAAATTATACACACCTCGACCTACGACATTGCACCTAAATATAAAATTTCGTCAAAAAATATTCATAAATCCTTCACTTTGCCTCCTTGACGGGAAATATCCCCAATTTTAACTCTGGAACATGACGGCTATAAGTCAAACACATTTATATGAAGTTTCGTTCAATTCTATCCATACTTCCTATACTTTCTGATGATAAAAAGAGGACACATAGACGCACGGACAGACAGACATTTTATAAAAACGTGTTGTTCAGGATCTCTGAACACTTAAACTTGAAAAAAAAAATTCGTTTACAATATACTTTCTTCTATTTTAGATATAGAAGAAAGTAAAACTGATACTTATCGACTTTACATAAGCGCTTTTTTATTTTTTAAAATAGACCAACTGCGACATGTTTAAAGCTACAAAAAGTTTTATTTCTTAGGTAATAGTTTCACTCGGTCACGTGTTGTAGTGTTGTAGCGTGTTTAATGTAACATACATTTTTAATTTGTAATGAAATTTACTTATAAAGCTATTTTTTTTAATAATTTTGATTACTTGGATAACGATTACAACTTTTCACTAACTTCATACTTAAATGTGTAAACAGGGCCTGTTTACGGAATAGGCCCGTGAAGCCCGTGCTTACCCACTGAGATACAAAAGGGCCCCAAATTTTACTTTTCAAAACTAATTTTTAGAAAAAAGAAAGTCAATCACTGTAAAAAATACATTTTTTTTCTTATGAAACTTTATTTTCCTTACTATATGGCAATTTCTAAATCACAAAAAATATTTTGAAGTTCACATATTCTCAACTATAGTTCCATATTTGTCATTTACAAAATAAATTGGTTATTTACAATTAAACATATAATAAAATACTTTTATATAGGTAGTTTTAGTTTAATATTAAAAATGTTATTTATTTAACTTTGATGGTAAAATTTCGAATTATTTAAGCATACGAAAAAGAGATTTAGTAAATAAAAAGCAATTTGTAGAGTAATAGGGGGCCCCGTGTGTGACGTCGAGCTTCTCCTATTCCTAAGTGTTAAGCGGGCCCTGTGTGTAAAGTGTTTAGTATCTGACTGGTCTATATTATGTTTCCTTTTCCATAGAAAAAGACGATTCTAAAGTAATCCTTCAAAAATTATCCCGTATTCCTACATACGCTTTATATACTTAAGTACGCGTTATAAGAAACATATTATATACTTATTTACCACGATATTTACAATAGCTATAACACCTGATTTAACAAATGAAACTAAGGATTAATGAAGAATCTTTTTTAGTTTTCATGCATCTATCAAACGTTATTATATCCATTAGGTTGATGGAAGAGATAATAGTGTTTAATTTTCATTTCAGCTAAATAGCATACCGAAATAAATAAGCTATATATTCTTGGTATTTAAGTATATCTGTGCTTGGAGAATACATATCAAAAATGGTTACCAATCGCCACATGTGCAATTCAAATCTCCAGAATAATTCAAAAATACACTTACTAAAGAAATAACATAGTTAAATTACATAGAAGCAAATTAAAATAATATAAAATTGTAATTAATATACATTTATTAATTAAATAGTACTATGATGGCTGATTTGAGCGATAAAATATATTCAGGATGGTATTTTTTATTTCTTTAAAAATATTATGCGCACCAGAATGAATATAACATACTATTTATATACAGTAGAATCTCGATTATCCGAAGTAATTGGGACCGACCATCTTTCGGAAAATCGAAATTTTCGGATAATCGAGAATGCTTCAATTTTAAGATTAGTTAGATATATGTGCAATATTTCTTATTATGATAACAAGATAAAAATAAAACAATAGCAAAATAGAAACAAGAATAAATTCCCTGAATTTTAATTTTGAAATTAAGTTCCTTTTACATATATCACAAGGTTTTGAAAAAAATGTTTTGTTTGTCGCGGTTTCGATTGCCTTTGCTTTGAAGCTGTATCATGGAGTTTTTTAATATTACTAAAACCAGTTCACCAGTATCGCAGTCTTTCTGCTGTTCCAGATATGCCAAATCTTTTGTAAAACATTCAAAACCTTCAAAATTGCTAATTTGTTCGTCCGCAGCTTACGGGAGCTCAAGTTAAATTCAAATGAACCCTAAGAAAGGGGATCGAAAATATTTATATGTACTCGTAGCTCGCTTTCACACAAGGAATATGATAGTTAAAAAAAAAAAAGCTTTTAAAATAGATTTATCACACAAGGAATGTGATAGTAAAAGCTTTAAAAATGGATTTCGGTTAAAAGTTTCGGATAAAAGAGGTTCTACTGTATATATCTTCTATAAATACTCTATTCACGCATATACTACACTGGTGGAAATTGATTTATGAAAAAACGGTTTTTTAACAAAAACTTCTATAATATTCATTAAAAATGAAGGAAATTTCATATATTATACATGCTATGTACAACAAATAATTTAGAAAAATAAAATTTCATAAATATTAATAAACTAAAACATAAGGTCAAAAATTAGATTTTAGTAACATGAAAACTTGGAAATTGATTTATGAAATATCACATTTAATTGAAATTAATAGTTAGTAAAGCCGACTTTATTCATAAGAGTTTCTTTTATTCTAGATGGCATTGATAAAACAAGATTTTTAATGTATTTCTGATCAATTAATTTCCTGTTTTGACAGATCGAAGCTTTCAATTCTACAAGTGATGTGTGCTGCATCCTATTTTCATAAGTCATTCGAACAAGCTGTCCCCAAACGTTTTCGATGAGGTTCAGATCAGGACTAATAGGTGGATGATCTAAAAGAACAATATTATGTTTGTAAAACCAATCTTTCATTGCATTTCAAATGTGAATACTTGCAATTTTTTGCATGAATATGAAATCTAAACCATAATATTGGCATGCAAATGGAAGAATTGAATTTTCTAAAACTAAACTGGAATCAAAAGAATTTTGGCGACCGTTTAAAAATACAATTTCACTTTTGCCATCATAACCGATCGCTGACCAAAACATCAAACTTCCGCCATCAAAATTTCTGCTCAATGTAGATTTTGGTTCTTTTCGGAGATCCCTCCAATAATACTTCAAACCATCCGGACTATCCAAATTAAATCTTTTTTCGTCAGAGGAAATGACTTTCTTCCAATTCTCATCATTTTCATGTACTTCTTGCAATACTGCAAACGCATCTGCTTGTGACACAGAAGTAACTTTGGACCAGACTTCATTTTCGACCATCTCAAGCTCCGAGAAGAATGTAAAATTTGCCTAACTCTTCTAGAAATAACAGGAAGGGATAGATTTGTACAAATCTGCTTTGAACTGTGATCGGTTTTCGATGCAAGTTTAAGAATCTCTCTTTTCTCTCTCTCACTTAAACATGGATTACCTTTTTTTTATAAAATTTTTGCCATAATTTGCTGGATCTTTTCTATAGTTATATACCACACGAACTGATCTTTTAATTAATTTACTAATTTCCGGAAAAGACTTTCCACATTCTAGATGTGCAATGATTTTAACTCATTCTTCCTCAGACAACATCTTTCGTTTACTCATCGTGAAAAGTATGACTGAAAAGTGTTACTTCTAATATAATAACGCTTTTCATGTCTACTGTGCATGTCATGTTACCTTGTTTTATGCATTTTTTTGTCACATTACTTCGGAATAGCCAATGAAATGCCAATTAGCCAATTAGCAAATACTAATTTCGCAAATCAATTTCCATGTTTGCCTATTACGAAAATCTATTTTTTGACTTTTTGTTTATGTTTAATAATATATGTATGAAATTTTATTTTTGTAACTCATTTATTATACACACTATGTATATCCCATGAAATTTCAATCATTTTTAATGCATATTACAGAAGTTTTTGCTAAAAACCCGTGTTTTCATAAATCAATTTCCACCAGTGTATTTATACCCATACTTGCCAACTTTCCCGTAAACTTCCGTAAAATGTGAGTTAAATTGACCCAGGTTAAACAGGTTTCGAACCAGAAATTTACTAAAACAATTAATTCAAATAGATTTCATAGAGAAACATGGTTTTAAATATATAATGATACATCAAATAAATTTTCTGGTTAGTATCGCATATAACCTGGGTCAACTTAACTCACATTTTACGGAAGTTTAGTTAAATGTTGGCAAGTATGCTTATACCTATATTATATTGTATAGTTACATATGAATACTTCTGCAATTGTCTTTAATAAATACAATATTAATTGCACAGTTACAATGTATAGAAAGAAAGATAAAAAGGGGGGCGTATTTAAATAGTAGTATCGGTATCAATGTGAGGGTGGTGTTTAGGGTGGAACTTAAGTATAGGGTAAAAAAAAAAACTTTTTTATTTTAATGTGTAATAGTGAAAACTTTTTTTCCTTTTTGGATGTTACTTTTGGTTACTTTTGACTGAAAAGGTTTTTTTAAATTAAGTTGTTTTCCGGTTCCTCAAGGAGATCAAAGTTTTGAAATTTCAGTATAAAGTAACTGAAAGTAAACAACGTAGCTGTTATCTCATATCTACTTTTATTTAGCAAATACTATCCAGGAGTCACCACGAGGAGGTGGCTAAATATCGACTTCCACCCTCCTTACCTCCCTTTGTTATGAATTAATTAAATTGGATATTCAACCTGCTGTCTTTTTAGGCAAACTTTGTCATTACATTGTGGGAATTCAACTTTCGCAAGATTAAGCCGTCTTTTGCTTAATATTTAAAGACGGTTGACGCAGCTCACGGGACAATTTTGACACACGTTTCCACTGTTTGAGTATGACAAGGAAAATCTAAAATTCAGGTGTATCCCTTGTTTGTACTTTTTTTAAGTTCTTCATCCGATCAGACCGTCAAGATAGGATCAATGTTTTTATAGCCTATAATTTCAATATGTTCGCATTTTTTCAAGTCGCTTTTCTACTGGTCCAGAAAATCGTTTTGTACCCGTAGTTTTTCAGCAAGATGTTGAAATAAGTATCTAAGAAAAAAGTTCATTTGCATGTAATAATCAAATTATCCATTATAAAGTTTTTAGGGTATTGCTTCCGATTTTTTAACAACTCCAGATTTGCATCCCGCATTAAAGGCGTTTCTGTTTCATCTAATAACTCTCAAACTTGAAATGTCTGTATTATTATTTTGAAAATACACCAAAATTGCAGTGGCTATATTAATATAAGAAGAAGATGTCAATGAAATATGACCAATATATTTTTATCTTGGTTTTTGAACTGAGACCAGATGTTCGTCTTTAATGATTCTTTATACTTTTTTCCCTCTGCTTCAGTTATCATAGCGTTATCCTTTCTGCCATAAAAATACTAACCTTCTAAAATTAACTCATTTCGTCTTTCCTGTTCTTTCAAATTCTTCCTTTTCTTTTCTCTTTGTCGTCTTCAAGTCCTTCTTTCAGTTACCTTTTCTTTATTATCATCAGAAATACCCATATCTTCTAAGGTGCCATTTGCAATAATATTTGCAGTTCTGTCTAATACTCCGGTTCTTTCACCGTGTTGATTATCAAATTCAGGTTTAGAAAAACAACCGATTGAACTATTTCCTTCCAAACTGTTTTTTACACTTGACGATCATTCAATCAAAACATCATTTTTTTGTTTTAAAATAACTTTTTTCCTTGATATTTCCATTTCCAGTCTTGCTACACATTTTTTGTAGTTTTTATATCTATTGATCCTATTGTCATCACCCCATCTCTCTTTGGTCTTTGAGAAAGTGACGTTCTTGTTCTGATACACGATAATATTTAGTGCTTTTACACAAAGAAATGTTTTTTACAGGATTACCTAACATTTTGCAATTTTATATTGGATGTGGGATTATTCTTTCTAATCTTAATATTTTTCTTCAAATTTTGACATTTCTCGCACTAGTCTCTAATCATTTTTTATGATTTGTGTATCAGAAACCGTTGGAATTGAAGGTCTCAGCAATACACTTTTAATTGTATCATCAACAGCTTTAGATATTTTAGAAATAGTGTGTACCAGATTCCAGCTGTCAGATTTTAAGTTAAATTGATCCCAAAAATAATGTTTCATAACTTCTTCATATGTTCGTCAAAGATGACAGTCTAATGTTAATTGTTTTGGTTCACGAAATACAGGACACTTCAACAATTATCTAGATTTAGGTACGTTAACAGACTTTGTCACTTTTGACAAAGAATGTTTATTGAAAAATAATTGAAGAAACTGTTAACACACGTTAAATCGGACTAACTTGTTATGTGTCGCAGCCAAATAAATCCGAGGCAATGAAAGCCGACGCCTACGACGTGGGGGCGTGGGGCTATATATATAAAGTGGGGCTAACTTTTCTAAGGCACTCAAACTAAATTATTCTCTTTATTACAGGACATTAACACTTAATTAATTTAATTTTGCAAAATATAAATTTAACAATAAGCTTAAAAAACTTTTCATGCAATTATTGGCTTTTTTTCGTTTTTTATGGAAAATCAGGCGCTTTGAGGAACCGGAAAATATCATTTTAAAATTAAAAGAAAAATATTTTCTTTTTATGGAGTTAAAAAGGAAAAAAATAATCACTATTAGAATATAAAATTCGAAGCTTCGTTTTTTAGTTCCACCCTAGTGTATATATATCGCACCCATAATACGTAAATAGTGATTATCATCTATAATACAACGTCGATTTCTTTCTATGACCGTTGTGCTTTTGAAATAAATGAAACGACGTTTTTATGGTGACTGAAAGGAAAAACTGCCTTTTTTCGCGGAAAACCATACACGAGGAAAAATAAATATTTAAAATGAGAGGATGTGTGTCGTTTTGTTAAAACACAAACAGACAATGTGACAAGAGCACAAATGGAGGGTATTAAAACGGCAGGCAGCTGTTTCGAAGCTTCTAAAGCTACATCAGCAGTGTAATGGCTAAATTACAAAAAGTAAAATAAGAAAAACTTAGAGAGGACAAGTAATGCAGCTCGCGGTCAAGTATGAAATGGCGGTAAGTTCTTTTACGTATTTTTTTAAAACGTTTTGCCTTTTGTACACAACTACTTCTCACTATCATATTATTTTAATTCCAGAACACGCAAGCATAACTGGAGGGCATTAAGTTACCCGTGTTTTAAAGAAAAGTAATGACGACACTTACCGCCATTTCAACCCTTGACCGCGGGATATATTGCTTGCTCTCTCTATATTTGTATGGATATATATTTGTATGTATTTACTTACTTTTTGAAATTATGACCATTGCATTATTGATAGAGTTTTATAAGCTCCGAGACAGCTCTCTTCCCTTTTTAACATCAATATTTTCATTTGTGCTCTTGACACGTTGTCCATTTGTTTCTTAAAAATAAATATTGCATTTAAGATTTATAAACGATTGTACAGCACACAGACACATCCCTGGCTTGAAGTACACTTATCTAACTGAATATTTTCAAATGCTTCTCAAACATTATACATAAAATTGGTTTCAGGATGGAATTGGTGGAATTATTTTTGATTTGCCATAATGTATTTTACGGGAATAGTAATAGACAAAGTGTTACCTAATGTATTTTTCAAGCACAAGTTACCCCACTTAATTTATATTCTCAGGTTTTAGCATGTTTTGTTAATTTAGTTTTTAAAAAGTTTTACCTCTTGTTTCATAAAACAATCATGCTATTTCAATTCTAGAACACGCAAGCATAACTGCAGAGCATCATATTACAGGTGCATTAAAGAAAGGAAATGGATTTTTCAAAAAACCTTTACAGTTATTTAAATAGAAAACTTGTTGTTTGCTTTTCACTGGCAGAAGAAGACATTTACTTCAGAAGTAAAAAAATATGTTAATTGTTTTAAAAGTAATGGTTATAAGAATTCTGAAATGGTAACTAAAAAGTAATATCCTCTTATATTTAAGATTTCAAACCAAAAATAAACATTTAAAGTTTAATTAAAAATAGTATTAAACCTATGGTATAAAACAAAAAGCAAAATTTAAGTGTTTGAATTAAAAAAGAAAAAAAATCATGTGTTGATGTACAGTCGGTCAAAAAAAAAAAAAAAAAAAAAAAAAAAAAAAGTCAAGTAACAATGTAATAATTATAAGGATTGTCAAATATTAACTAAGAAGTAATCTCTTCTAATATTTTACAAAAAAAAAAAAAAAAAAAAAAACTTTTAAAATTGAATTATCGATGCTACTAAACCTGTAAACTCAAGCAAAGAGAGAAAAAAATTAAGTGTTTGATTTAATAAAGAAAAGATTTCATGTGTTAATGGGAATGGAAGGACAGTCGGTTAAAAGAAAGAAAAAATATGTTATTTGTTTTAAAAGTAATGATTATAAGAATTCTGAAATGGTAACTAAAAAGTAATGTCTTCTAATATTTTACGATTTCAAACCAAAAATAAATATTTAAAATTAAATTAAGAATGGTATTAAACCTATCACATCAAGCAAAAAGCAAAATTTAAGTGTTTGATTTAATAGAGAAAAGATTTCATGTGTTGATGGGAATAGAAGTACAGTCGGTCGAAAAAAACTTAGTTGTTTTAAAAGTAATGATTATAAGCAGGGATGTAGTGGAGGGTATACGGGGGTATACGCCGTATACCCTCTGGATTTTTTTAAGGAACACCGTATACCCTCTGTTTCTCAAGAAAGCTATATCATATACACTTTAGGGTATACGCCCTGCCTTGAGCGTATACCCTCTGCTTAGTGCGTATACCCTCTGTTTTTTTTACGACTACACCACTGATTATAAGAATTATGAAATATTAACTAAAAAGTAATCTCTTCTAATATTTTACGATAAAAAACCTTTTAAAATTAAATTATCGAGGGTACTAAACCTGTAAACTCAAGCAAATAGAGAAAAAAATTGTTTGATTTAACAAAGAAAAGATTTCATGTGTTAATGGGAATGAAAGTACAGTCGGTTAAAAAAAGGAAAAAATAGGTTAATTGTTTTAAAAGTAATGATTCAAAGAATTATGAAATATTAACTAAAAAGTAATCTCTTCTAATATTTTACGATTTCAAAAAAAAAAAAAAAAACCTTTTAAAACTAAATTATTGATGGTACTAAACCTATAACTTCATGCAAAGAGCAAAATTTAAGTGTTTTATTTAATAAAGAAAATAATTCATGTGTTGATAGAAAAGAAAAAGAAAAGGTTAATTGTTTCAAAAGTAATGATTATAAGAATCATGAAATATTAACTAAAAAGTAATTTCTTCTAATATTTTACAATTTCAAACAACAACAACAAAAAACTTTTTAAAATTTAAATTATCTACTGTACTAAACCTTTAAATTCAAGCAAAGAAATTTTTTTTTTTTTATTTAATAAAGTAAAGAATTCATGTGTTGATGAGAATAGAAATAGAGTCGATCAAAAGAAATGAAAATAAATATACTAATCGTTTTAAACGTAATAATTATAAGCATTCTGAAATATTAACTAAAGAGTAATCTCTTAATATTTTACCAAAAGTCAAATCAAAAATAAACTTTCGCCAGTGCCAGCCCTGCTATAAGTCAGTGGGACGTATATGTCAAAGGGTTAACAAAATGTTTTTCATAAAAAGTTTTAAAAAAGTTACTGTCACATGATATAAGTCTTTTAAACTTTTGTTCACCTGTGTTAGCTTAAAGACAAAACCTATAAGTTCAAAATAAATAAATAAATAAATAAATAAATAAAAGTTACTTTAAAATAAAGCACTTTTCCAATTTAATACACTTTGACTATGCACCATTGTTAACGTCTGTTGTAAATATCTTAATAGTCCTTTATATCGATTATCGTTCAACAATCCTTTGTAACAAAATGATGTAGAGGATATAGAGATATTTACTAATCAAACTTATTTGTAACTAAAATAAAAGATATTGAAAAAAGAAATAAATTTTATTTACAGCTATAAGAAAGTGTGATGTTTTAAAGTTATTATTTTTTTCATTCAAGGTAAGCGTTTATTTCAAGTAACAATTAGAACT
The DNA here is from genome assembly GCA_963932465.1 of Maratus speciosus. Lineage (NCBI taxonomy): Eukaryota > Metazoa > Arthropoda > Arachnida > Araneae > Salticidae > Maratus > Maratus speciosus. The sequence goes on along the minus strand of OZ010791.1, from coordinate 226,238,053 downwards.
GATTTTATAAGCTACCATTAATGAAGTTTTCTTGAATATTTAAGTACGTTATAACAATTACATTTGTATTAAAATTCTACAAGAAACCAGTTTTTAAAATTATTAAAAAAAATTCAACAAGGAAATACAAAGATTTTACGACATAGAAAATTTTATGCTTGCGAATGTATTGGCCATCAAGTAAAGGTCTGCATGGGCCGAAATTTTCAGACCCGCCCCAGTCCGATCAGAAAGAAAGCTATCTTATGAGTTGATAAAAAAAAAAAAAAAATAAGACCAGACTCAGGCACGATGTAACTGCACCAGGAAGATATCTATGCAGAGCATGTTAAATTTCTGCATTAATGTACTCAAACAAGTATCGTATTGTGCAATAAGTACATTTATACTTATTCTCGTCTCAATCAGGTTCACTGAAAATTGATCCATTTTGTTGAAAGTTAATCTAACCCTTTAAAATTTGTTATATTGGGCCGTTCGCCCCGTTTACTTCTTTATGGGTCCGGCTGGCCCGTTTATTTATTTTTATCAGTCCAGTCCGGGCTGGGGTACAAGCAGGTTTCTGCCGTGGTGAGAAATCGTTGGCGTTGGGAAAAGCCTTAATCAATCTATTAATTTTGTAATATTAAAAATTGGAGAGCACGTTTTTACATATTTTTCTGCCCTGGAACGTGGTTGTGCAGCTTAGCAATCTCTCAATTTGATGCTTGGAAAAATATATATTAGCACAAAATCACATGTTTTAACAAAATATTATAGGCTATAAAAGCGAACTAAGTTAAATGACTGTGAACAAATTGCTGTAAAATGATCATGTGTTTCAATAAAAATAAAATAATCTAGGCTTTTAATTCTGAGAGAAACTGACAGAGATAAAGTATTCGATATACACACGAATACATCCCAGATATATGGGTGTTACATATACATACAACATATCTTATAAGCACATAAATTAACGTCTGAATTCATTTATTTATACCTATCTTTTCTTAGAATTGATAATAACATTGAAAAAAAAATGCTTTGATATCACTTAAGTGAAAAAAAGCCATGTGATTCCCCTCCATTTTTTTATACCTCATGTACATGTGTTTGTGTATGTATGTATGAACGCTCGGAGACATTTAAAAAATACAATAAATATTCTAATTTCATTAAACTACAAAACGTAAATAGTTTTTTTTTTTTTTTTAATCATTTAAACTAAATGCGATAAAGATTACGAAAAAGTTGCGGCAGATTGTTTTAATAAATCTAAAGTGCAATAAAATATTTTAAATGCACTTTTTTCTCTTAATATAATTTTTATTTTTTATACTTACGAACAACTCTGTTTTGTATAATATAATTTCCATAACTTTAAAAGTAAAATCCAAATGTCGTGAAAGGGGGGGGGGGAAAGATAATAATTTGAAAAAACAGAAAGAAAAAAAAAAAAGAAAAGAAAAAAATATATTATTTAGCGATAAAAAGTAAAGTGATTTAAATTCCATAAAATATTTTAATTTAAAAAAGAAAAACCCATCACAGTGAAAAAATAATTATAAAGTCACTACTTACCTAAAGTGGTAATCTCCAAAACGCCTGAATGATTTCAATAAACAAATTTAAATCTCCTTTCCAATTAAATTTCTTTAAAATTTAGTATGGATTTAAAAAACTCAAACTCGAGTATTTATCTTTATATGACCAGTCCGTTTTATGTTCTGCAACCGTGAACTTGAAGTAGTGATATGAAGTAGTAGTCGAAAAATCTATGTGTGTGTGTAAGTGTGTGCATGCCGCTTCTTTACAAACAGTTCGGTCAGCGGCGCGATGCATTCATGGCGGTCATTTGTTGCTCGGCCTGAAGCTCCTCCCCTTGACTGTTGCGCGCTGGAGTTCTAAAAAAACTAAAATCATCTGTTTGTTCCATTTTGTTTCTTCATTTTTTATGTATCGCGCATATTTTGTGAAACATCTTTATTACGCGTAAGCTTTCTGAGTGGATTTGCTTTAGACTTTTTTTCTTCGCTATAGGAAAAGAAAAAGTATGATTAAGTATTCATACATGTATTATATCATAAAAAAAACTATGCATTATTGTGATATATATTGTCGTTACAAATACTAGGGAACCCAACCCGGGTTATAGAATATAGGTGAAAACTATTTTTTAGGTGCGTTCGTAATTATATAAATACGTAACACTTAGAGCCGTCGTCTGGCTGTCTGTCTGTCCACATATAACTGCGCAAAAACTACCCTACCGAATGGTTTGAAATTTAATATATATAATCCTTCCAGAATTTTGTCGAGTCATTTCAAATTTTAGGAAAATCTAATCAAAACTTAAAACGATATTAATAAAAGTTTTCTTCATTCTATTAAATCTTATCATACGTAATTAATTCAATGATATCCCATAAAAGATAGTGATTCTAGGTTGCCAGGGCGATTACGTCCTATTTAACATGGAGTCCTATTATTTCCGTATTACTGAATTTAATATACATAATCGTAATAAATTTTGTATTCATGCATTTTTGCATAAGAGTGCAACAGCTATTGCACCATGATCTGTGAATATTTATAAAACTAGTTATAGTACGAACGCACCTCATTTACCACGTTTGACGCACAATTTCCGACTTGTTTTAATTGAAAACTCTAATAGATTTTTTTAGATTGCGCATTAACGATACCAAAAGTCATTTTTATATACAAATTAGCAAGTATGTACTCAAATAAAGTTTGGAATTTTTTTTAAAATATATACTTTCGTGACATATAAGCCGGAAACCAATGCTAAACTAACTTTAAATGCAAACGGATTTATATTTCACAATTCATAGCTGCACGCGGTAGAAACGCGATTGTTAAAAAATTCATGCTTGAAAATAATACTAAAAACCATAAAAAATGAGTAGGTTGCGAAAGAGTTTTCAAACAAATTGCGTTTGAAAGTACATTTCACCCCCCCCCCCCTATTCGATTGTGTAAAAATTGAAATGTTCAGAAGCTTAAAATTTTGCAGCAAAATGAAAATTTAATCATCTGTCTTTGCCAAAGTCAAAATAACGTCATTTTGTCCTTTATAATATAGATATTTGAAATAATGGAGTAATAACTAGAAAGAAGCAATAGTTAATATCCAAAATTTCTCCGAACATATATTTTAGAATTAAAACCCCCATAAAATACATCATTTAGCATTTTTAATTAAAAATTGTTGCAACGTTCAAATTTAAAATTTTTTAAATGCAGCTCTGGAAGGAGAGCGGAAATTTTTATTTTTTCAAAATTTACGGAATAAAATTCAAGGTAATCAGTTTTCTTTCTAAGAACAAAAGCGATGAATAAATAGTGAAACTTGAAAAACAAGCATAAAAAATTACTAGATTTTTTCTTTTTAATTCAGGGAAAAAAAGAAATAAATATTTTATCTTTCACAAATAAAAGATTTTGCTGTGATTTCATAATTCATAGTTGAATATGTAGACTACAGACTGAATAGTGAATGCCTCTTTAACCCTTTGAGCTCTGATGGGTAAATTTCTTCCCCCCCCCCCTTTTTTTTTTTTTTTTTTTTTTTTCTCTCTACCGCATTTAATCTCTAAAAGTCACATTGACACCGGAAAATTCCACCAAATTTATTTGAAAATAGGTTAATGCATTTTTTTCGTGTAAATTTTAAGTCGAATCTTTTGTTTACAAAATACTGGTGCCAATGTGATATTTGGGCCTTTTGAAGACATTCACCTCCAGAGCTCAAAGGGCTCACTTTCCAACATAATTGAAAAGTGTTTATGAATTCAGTTTCTCTGGCCACCTGCTTGTCTGCCAGCCTGTCCGGTCATCTATCCATGCTCTAACTCACGTAAATATAGTCGAATTTCCATGTAATTAATGTATGTCATTGAGGTTTACCATGGCATATTTGGTATTGAAAATTAAGTGTGTAGCATTTATATTTCGTTTATAGGGAATTCAAAAGAATGTCGTTACTCGTTACATTGTGGTCTATGGGGTAAAATCGTCTGCAGTTACTTTACTGATGTTAAACTATTTCCAATATATTGGAATTGATATACATCAAGGAGGCGTAGTATAAGATGTTTATTAAAGAATAGGGTGTACATAGCATTTATTTTCATTTACAAGGGCATACAAAAAATTGTATGCCCCTTGTATGTAATTTGTTTTGCCATTGTGTGTTTGAAACAGTCACATATTTCCATTAATCGCTAATAAAATTTATTTATTGATTGATTTTTTTCTTGTTTGTGTGTGTGTGTGTATGCATGTGACAGAAGCGCCACTAATTTCCTTTAAAAAGTACTTGGAACGTTCAGGCAAATAATTCATTTAAATGACTGATGAATAGTACTCAAAATAATCCAGTCTTGTTGTATCAAAGTGTAGTATAAGGCTTTGGTACTTAACTTTTACTACTACTATTTTTTTAGTAGAAAAATCTTTCTATTTCTTTAAAAAGCTAAATATAAAATTTAGATCCACTTTTTTGTTTGTTTTTATCAGAAATATTTGAAATATAAAAAAAAAATGTGTATAATACTATTACACTATTAATCTTATTCACATTAATACTTTATTTTTCGAAATTTAAGATAGTAAAGAACACTGTAAAAAAATTATGTAACATTACTTCATAAAATTGGTGGCAAGATACTGCCTCCAATTTTATGGAGTAATTTAACTTATATAATGGTCTAATTTAAACTGATATAACTGGTGTAATATTACACATTAGTGTAACGTAACACCAGTTACATCGATTAAATTACTCAATAAAATGAAGGCAGTAAGGCTGCCACCAATTTTATGGAGTATAGTTGCATATTTTTTTACGGTGTAATATAAATTCTTTAAAAAATATTATTTTGTCATTAGTGTAATCCATTTTTGTAGGAGTTGGTCATTAGGTTTAAAGTTTTTATCAAAAAATGCGTTTTACAACTTTGAAGTATTAAGAATTAACTTATCTATTTGAATTATTTATTACTTTACAATTACTAGAGGATCTAACTAGACCACCCGGGTTGCAGAATATAGGTGAAACCATTTTTTTTAAATTATTGAAATTTCTATTAAATTGTCTTACATTTATTTATGTTTATTTATTTATTTTATTTTTATTTTATTTATTTATTTATTTATTTATTTTTATTTATTTTTATTTTTATTTTATTTAAATTTTTCGTGCCCACTAAAAACCAGAAAAATCATTTTCATATGAAAAATATGATTAAGGTGCCAAATAAAATTTTGAAATTTATTAAAAGCGATACTTTCGTATTGATCTCGTGCCAAGAGTTAATACAGCCAAAGAAATCGTCAAAGATCGCTATTTACAGCAGCAATTTTAATTCTGATAATTTTAACAGTTTAAGAGCTTAGTTGAATTACATATCTCAAATTTGTGTTTTATTTATTTTTGACTATTTTATTTATTTGCCGATGAAGTTTTAATTTCGTTACGGAATATAAGGTGCTGAAGTATTTATATTATTCAAAATAATTTATATCTAAACTGATTTATATCGCGTAATCGCCTGCACACTATGTAGATAAATTTAAAAAATATATTCATGTTTAAAAATTATTTTGAAACCATAAAAAATGAGTTAATTGCGATAGAGTTTTCAAACAAATTGCGATGCATTTTGAAATCGAATTGCATTTTAAACTACATTTTTCCCTATTCGACGGTGTAAAAATTTAAAGTGTGCAATGTTTAGAAGTTTAAAAAATTGCATTAAAACCTAAATTTAATTGTCTGCTGTTGCCAACATCAAAATGACGTCAGCGTCACGGATGGTCACGTTTGTCCTTTATTAATATAGATACCATCTGGGGTTTGGGAAAGGTCTTTTCAAATTCCAATTAATAACGCTAAAATGTAGTCTTATTTTTATAAATTAATTCTCTCGTTATTTTATCAAATGCTTTAAATTGTGGGGAATAATCGAGAATTGATGTTTGTGTGTGCGTGCACGCGCGGGTGCGTGTGCAACAGATATTTTGAAAAAAAAAGTTATTTCATTTGCAATATTAATTTATAAATATTTTTTATCAAGGAATTTAATTAGCTTTCTCCCCTTTTTATTCTTCTTTATTCCCTTATTTTTAATGAAATTATTTCATATTCATCATTATCACCAGTAATGTCATAATCAATTAAAAAGTGCGCTTTTTCACTATATTTTAATATTTTTGTAAACAGTATTTTCTGCTTATTACTACTAAGGTAAAGCAAGGAGAGATCGTGCGGTAGGAGAGATCGCGCACAAAGGGATTCGACGGGACGGAGTAGAGTGCGCGCGCAGCGACTCCAGGTAGTTGTATAGTAGCATTAGTGCAGTGTCTACATGAATGTGCACATTGGTTGTTCCGAGCGTCTTGGACAAAGCATTGCTATTTTGTTTTGTTTTTCCAAAGTAAGTGCTTCAATTTTCATAAATGTTCGTCAGAATTTTATAGAATGTCCGTAAACAAAATATTTTGAACTTAAACGATTTATTATAAACTACTAACCTAGACTAAGTATGCGAACAGCAACAATTAATTTTAGAGGTGGCCACATTCAAATAAAAGGCCGCGCAATCTCTCCTACTAAAATAGGAGAGTTTGCGCTTTTGCTACTTAGGAGAGATAGCGCATTTTCCCATAAGTTTCAGTGTCCAGAAAGATTACGCAACTTATTGGTAAATTCCCATGAATTGCAAATTACGAATAAAACTTTTGAAATAATTTTGGAAAAACACATAATTATCAAAACTAAATTTGGCAACAAATTATTTTGAAAAAAAAATACTTGTGCAGATAAAACTTTTGTTAATAAATTAATAATACAGTTGTTAATAAATTAATTTTATATAGTAATTTTTGTTAATAAATTAATAATATATTTGTTAATAAATAAATTAAATATTTATGTATTTTTTAATTTATGAACAATTAATTTGCTAACAAATTAATTTTGTCAACTAACATAAATTTTCTAATAAATCATTTATTTATTTATTTATTTATTTATTTATTTATTTATTATTATTATTATTATTATTATTTTGCTAAAAAGTAACGCGTGTTGGAATTTTTAATATCTTTTTCAGGTCACAATGCCAAATATTTACAGGAGGAAATCGAAGAAGGAAGAATCATGTGCCGAAGAAAATCTAAAGTTCACCGTAGAGGCAATGCAAAATAGCTCAATTAAAATGCGTACTGCAAGCAGGAAATTCATTATTCCGGAATCCACCTTGAGAGGTAGGCTGAAAAAAATCAGCTGAATATAAGATGCTTCCAGAGAAAGTGGGATAAAAAAAAAAAAGAAAAAAAACTGAAGGGAAAAAAAAAACGAAGATCAATGAAGATGAGTGCAGTGAATGTCTCGAACTGTACCAGAAGACAAGTTCGACCAGTGACTAGATTCAATATATTGCTTATGGCAGATTATTATACCAAAGTTGCACAATTTACAACAATAAGTGCATGGGTTGTGGGCGAAAGCAACTTCGGTTAGCAAACAAAATACTTTGAAACTGTGGAAATGAAAATGAAGTAATTTTCAAGTTAAGGCTGTTCTTAACTGCTCTGCTCAACAAGCGCAAAACGTTTTGACATACATATTTAGTAATTCATTTTTTAACGGAAAGATATAAAATTGGAAAGCCTGGCCATGGAAGCGATTTGGAATTGAACCGAGTTTTCCATTTTTTGATCAATCAATTACCTGTTGAGTTATAACCGATTTCGATCACGTGACAAACACGTTTTCGCCCGCTCTTGAGTGCTATTTCTCCCTTCGCCTGGAAAATCGGTTCAAAACGTCCACTTTGACACGATTTTCTGAAAGATGTATTGCGTTTGCAAAAAAAAAATGGGAAAAACAGCTCAATTACATAGTTTCTGAACAACAGCACCAGCTAGTTTCAAGCATTTTCGAATAAAAATAAATCAAAACTTAGTCAGAAAGTTGCCCTTTTGGATTTGAGAACACTCTTAAACATGTTATCAAGTAGATTGATGTTATTTTGTAATCCGAGCAGGGCTTGCTTTTTCTGATATTTTAATCTTCTTCTTAAATTAAAATTCTTTAATTGTTGTTAAAATTCTTTCTTTTTTTTTAACATAAAGTTGAAATATTCACTCATAATACAATAATATTTATTCACAAAAATCTTACAACAATGTGATTTAAGTGTAATTATTATTGTTAACAATTTAATTGTAGTTATTATTGATAACAACTCTTTTACCCATATATATTAGAATCTTACCAACCCGCGTAAGGAGAGATAGCGCAAAATAGTTTTCTTGGTTATATTACTGCTGTTCTATTAAATCGCAGCCTAACAACAAAATAGCAATGGAAATGCATAAAAAACAAATGAAGTCAAACTTATTCATGGTTAGTTTAGCAAAAAAATAATATTTAGATTTATTACTATTATTCTCTTGAAATGCGCGCAGACTCTCCCTGCTTAATTTTGATTTTTTTATACTTCCTAAAGAGCTTTACATTTTAATATTTCTATATTATGTATATTTTTTAATTAGAAAAAAAATCACTGAAATTCCTTTTATTGTTAAATGACTCGTTAAATAATTCCATTATTTTTTATAGTAAATAGATGAAGGTTTGAAAAGAAAAAAATCTAAAAATTTACTGAAAAAAAAACCCGCAAGTAAAATTTATACTGGAAAATGTCCTTTATACAATTTGATAAACCAAAAAATGCAATTCTAAATGCACAATTCGCAAAACGCAAGAAAAGGGTTTCGATGAAACTTCGATTAACATTCATCAATCATTCATAGAAAAAAACTGCAACAGACGAAGATGTAGACAGTTTACAGCAAAAGAAGATAGAAATAAAAATAAATAAATAAACTTTAATATAGGGTTAAATAGTCTTAAAAAGAATTTTAAAACAAAAATGGTAGTAAATTCGAACTTTAAACACATAAAATATCTAAATTAGCGAAAAAAAAAAATCTTTTTAATATTTATTATGATAATAAAATATTTAAATTTGGCCACGAAACTATAAAAACGAGCTCAAAGAACAGGGAATAAAAGCTTATAAATATCTATCATCAAAATTGTAATTTATAAAAATGGTATGAGTACACTTGTTTTTTAATTATTTTATTCGATTTAGAAAAGACTGTAGTTTAATATCTATCAAACTCTGTTAACTTGACAAAGAAAACTTTTCCTATATGTTAAAAGTAGGGATTACAATCCCGAGACTAATTTCCAATCCCGGGATTTCGGGATTGCTTAGATTCAATCCCGGGATCCCGGGATAATCCCGGGATTAGGAAAATTAGAATTTCTGTAATATCATCAATTTTTACAATAGCTAAATATCATAATACTATAGAAAAGACAAAGCAAAATTACAGCCTAATTTACATATGAAAATATTCCAAATTAAAACTAGTTGGATGTGCCAATCCCAAAACTTTCTTCTATCTTATACATCTTAATATTTCAAAACCTAGTTACACATGTTAATACTTCAATGTTATTAGTTCACTACTATACCAACTTTGATTTTCATCTTAAATTTCTGCTCAAGTCAATTAAACGGACTAAAAACGAGTTAATCTATATCATGATATTTGTTAAAATTATTAATTTTTCCTTATTTTGTTATTATCAGCTGTTTGCGAATAACCGGCTTAGCAGGTAGCGAGTTCCCGCCGCTGCATGAGCCGCCGATGCACAATAGAACTACGAAAAATCAAGAAAAGTATACAAAAATCGCTAGCACATAGACCCTTTACCGCGCAATATTTCCAAATTCAAGGAGGGCCTGTTGGCCAAAGCCAAAAACAAGCACAAAAATTTTGGTTCAATTGTATGCATAATTTTATACGTTGTTCGATGGTACAATAATGAAAATGGCACAGAGATCGGAATTATAGCGCCCCCTTCTGGCGGAATTTTTTCAAGTTCAGGGAGGACTTGTTTGCCGTAGCCAGAAACATGCACAAAAAATTTGGTTCAATTATATGGATAACTTCATAAACTTTTCGATGGTACAATAATGAAAATGGTACAGACATCGCAATTATAGTGCCCCCTACCGGCAGAATTTTTCCAAATTCAGGGAGGACCTTCGTGACATAACCAAAAACAAACACATAAAATTTGGTTCAATTCTATGCATAACTTCATACACTTTTCGACGGTACAATATTCAAAATGGCACAAAAATCGCTATTACAACGCCCTCTACAGGCGATTTTTTTAAAAATTAAGGGAGGAGCTCCTTTCCATAGCCAAGAACTAAAAAAAAATTTTGGTTCAATTCCATGCATAACTTCATACACATTTCGACGGTATAATATTCAAAATCGCACAAAAATCGCTATTACAGCGCCCCCTAACGGCGATTTTTTTACAAATTCGGGGAGGACCTGCTTGCCATATCCAAAAACTTAAAATAAAATTTTGGTTTAATTCTATGCATAACTTCATACACTTTTGGACGGTACAACATTCAAAATCGCACAAAAATCGCTATTACAGCGCCCCCTACGGTGCATTTTTTTTTCAAATTCAGGGAGGACCAGCTTGCCATAGCCAAAAACTTAAAATAAAAATTTGGTTCAATTCTATGCATAACTTCATAGACTTTTGGATGGTACAATATTCAAAATCGCACAAAACTTGCTATATCAGCGCCCCCTACCGGCGAATTTTTTCCAAATTCCAGGAGGACCTGCTTGCCATAGCCAAAAACTTAAAATAAAATTTTGGTTTAATTCTATGCATAACTTCATACACTTTTTGATGGTACAATGGCGACAGACAGACGGACAGACGGACAGACGGACAGACGGACACACAGACAGACAGACATTTTCTATAAACATGTTTTTTGGAATCTCTGACCCCTAAAACATGCAAATCCGTCGAAAACCGGAAGTCGAAAAAAATTTCGATTACAATACTTTCTTCTTTTGAAGATAGAAGAAAGTAAAAAATAACTTCAATTAATTATCAATACTTATAGGATAAATTAGAACAATTGAAAATTAAAAGAAATACGCTGTTGATGTTTGAAAATGCAACAAAAATCATGAAATGTCTATGCTTCATCTTCTAGATAATTTCTTTTATTTCCTGTTAAACAAGTTTTTGAATAGTTTAATATTTACAATATTAAAAACTAATTAATATCACGAATTAAATTATGAATTATTCTCATACCCACGTAATTAAAGTTTATAATTCTAGGATATTGCAAATGCAAGGTTTTCCCTAACATGAAGATTTTTTTTCTTGAAATAAAAGAACTTAGCACACACACACATAGAATAAAATAATACATAGATGTATAGTTTAAATTTCTAAATAGCAATAGCTGTTAAAATTCGAAAACGTTGCATAATATAAAAAATTATTACGTACCTCGTGAAAAAAAGAGATTATTTTGAATAGTTCACTGTTTCCTAACTAATCGGTATTCCTTTGAGAATATGTCCTAAGAAATATGACGGCATCTAAAGTTTCATCTCCAAGTCCCAGTTGTAACATTGTCTGTTTTTAGGGAAATGTCATATTCGTTTAAGCACTCTGTTAGCATTTCAATGCACATTTTTGCTGTAAAAGATCCATATATTCATATAAGGCCTAAATTCCTGAATTTGCTCAAATTTAAATTTCTTGAATGGGCATTAATATTCATAAATCGCTTGCTTGCAGTAAATGTCCTTTCGTCAAAAGTCAAACTAAATTTTTTTCCTGAATTTTTAATTTGTATTTCACTTGTAATTAACTCTTTTATTATAGTTCACTACACGATTTCGAATTGATACTGCAAATTTTGGCAAATCATTATAGCCTTTAGCTACCTAGAAGTTTCTTAAATCAGTTGAAGTTAAATGAAAAACAGTCTTTAGCTGTCATTCGCAATAAAATTAAACCCAGTGATTCTTTATCAATACTAAAATAATCTTCTATTTTCCGCTTTTTAGAAAGCAATGCATGTTCTATGCAATCTTGACGTGTGGAAGGAAGAGATGATGTATTAAATTCTTTCTAAACTTTAGTATCATGTTTCGTCGATAAATTTGCATGCAACCCTTAGTTAATGCACCTAACGTTTTAAGCACTTGGCTACATCTTTTACGTTTAGCGATTTTTTCATCTTTTGACCTTAAATAGCAGTGCCATACTCAAGATGTATCATTATCTTTCCTATGAGCTACAAAATCCTTTTCAGTAGACATTTTTAAAGCAAAATAAGTATAAACGCCCGAAAAGCAAAGAAGTTAGCACATAATAATGACTATGAAACTCAAATGCGACGCTTATCAGTAAACTCTAATTCGAAATTTTGTGATTTCCAGTTGCTGAAACGACCGGCTTTCTAAACGCGGCGAAATCGAAATAAACAAATGATTTCATTGTTCCCGAATAATAGTCGAGCGGGTTACATCTGTTTGAAAGTCAAAAGGTTTTCATGTTGAACGATTTAATCGCTCTGAAATATGTATATTTTTTCAAGGATATATAAATTTCATAAAAATTAATTCTTTTTCTTTCCAAAAGAGAAAGTCTATAAATATATTTTTTTTATTTCAGCTGAATATTGTTCCATTTTTAAAAAAAAGGACAATCCCGAAAATCCCGGGATTTGGCAGACAAGATCCCGGGATTTTCGGGATTAAAAATGATGCGGGATCCCGGGATCTCGGGATACGGGATCCCGGGATTGTAATCCCTAGTTAAAAGTAATCCTGTTAGTTCAGGATCTTCTAAAACGTATGAAACCACCGAAAACAGGAAATCGAAATTTTTCACGAATCCAATACATACTTTCTTCTTGTAAAGATAGAAGAAAGTAAAAATCAGTTCGAGTCTACGTCAAAATATACACATTTTCAGCTTTAGATATTTGCCAGGATCTATTTGGAACAATATTTTCATGCGGTTTGTTTTGTTCGTTTCAGACGCGCAAAGAGTTAAAAAAATACAGGGGAAAAAATCCATTTTTTGAGATTTAAAACTAACGACATTTTTTAAAACGCAACGTGGCACAGTTATTTAACACGCGCATCCAACAGAACATCCTTTAGCCCAAACTCTAGTTAGCATAAGTAATCGCTAGTAGAGCGGTACATCGCTGCATCTTGATAACTTTATAACTAGCGTTGACAATTTAGCGATTTTTTAGATGAATATATGTACCGGAATTTTCCAATGCAAATATTTGATTTACTTAATGACAGACATTCCGCGATTAAATAAGCAAAAATTGAAGATCTGTTGAAAATCTCTGGTAGGTATTTTAAATAAAATAAAGTAACGAAAAATTATACGCCAAGCAGAAATTATGAAACACTTTAAAATACATTCAGAATACTGTAACAAAACGTCACAGTTTATTGAGGTGAAAAACAATGTCTAAGTAAACAATTTGGAAAACAAGGATAACATATTTGAAAATTCAGTTTCACAAGTTACCATCAGAAGTCGGGAAAATATCCGGATTCTTTTGTGGAGCCCTGTATATGATCTGCAGATGTGTATGTAGTATGCTAAAATTTAGTTCAGTTTGGAAATGTGTAGCACAGTTGAAAATTCACTTCAGCAATTTCAGTCAATAAACGGAAAGGTGCAGTCGTGAAAAAAAAAAAAAAAAAAAAAAAAGTTAACACCCCTTACTAACTTTGCAAAAAATTATCGTAGAAGAAAGTTACTGGTACCACACGATTGGTAATAAAGTCTACTTTTAAATGATGCATATAAAATTTGCTTAACGGGCCATCTACATATTAAAACGAACCATAACTTTGTTTTTTTTCATTAGCAGTACGTAATTCTGACAGCATAAATGAACTCTACACCCTTCAATCAGCCTAAAAACAAATTTTTATGCAATTCGTACGATAAGTTTCCGAGAAATTAATTATTTTAAAACCAGCGTATTTTAGGGGCTGCATCCCAATTGAAGTTGGGTACTGGATTATTGACAGAGAGAGCCTCCTTCTTGATAAAGGCATCTTAAGCGCCACTCAAGCAGTCATTGAAGACAGCTAGATTACAGGATAGCATAAGAAATTTCAAAATATCTAGTCCCTGCTATCATAGTCGGCCCCTTAAACCATCATTTTGCCGTTTTTTAAGCATAATTTGAAAACTACTTGGAAGAAAAATGTGAAATTTTGGATTTCCATAAAGCAGGACTTAATAAATCTAAATCCATAAAAAAATTGTAGGTTGCAATTCATAATGTTTTCGAATATCAGTTTCATAATTCATAATCCATATCACAAAATTATAAAAATTGGAAATTCAACGTATTTATGTTTGGGTATTTTCGTATTATTGCTGCACAAAAAGTTAGCACATTAGGAGTATAATTTCAGGAAATATTAATGAAAATATGAAAATGTAATTTAACACTAGAAGCACTAAATTTTGAATGGTTATAATTCAAAAACTTATCATTCAAATGATTTGAAATATCTTGTTAAAATTGGGTATTGCCATTGAAAAAAAAAAGTTTGGGTTCGTTTTAATATCTAGTTGCCCCCTGAGCAAATTTTATATACATCATTTAAAAGTATACTTTATTTCCAATCGTTCGGTACCAGTAACTTTCTTCTACGATAATTTCTTGAGGAGTTAGTAGGGGGTGTTTACTTTTTTTTTCCGCGACTGTACTTGAGAGCTTCTGTGCAGCCCTCTTATAGATCTATTGAATTTATATACACCAAGTAACATGCAAAAAATTATTTACATTTAAAAACGCGTACCGCAACTGAAAACTTGCTTCCAACAACTATTATTAATAGGCGGTACTGTAGCCAAATTCTTTTGTGGGTGCCGGCGTAAATAAACGACGAACGCTATGCACCCCCGATTCTATATAGTAAGTCTCTTGTAGTGCATTTCAGTGCGATATATAAATTTCAATATGTTGAAAAGAGTGTTACATCATCAAACACACAGCAAACGATTTTTACCTATAGCCCTTAAGGGGGTCCGGGACACAAAAATCTTCAAATTTTCTAAAAATATTTTATTGCGGTAAAAAATTCTCCGCTTTTTTCCACTTAAAATGACGCTTGAATTGTTTGTATCCTTATTAGAACAGAACATATTAATTTTTAGCTCACAGGCTATCAAAGCCTGAGAGCTAATGTGCCCGCCCGTTCTGTATGTATGTATGTACGTATGTATGTATGTATGTATGTACGTAACGCGATAACTCTTGATAGAAACATCCGATTTGCTTCAAAATTTTTTTCTAGGTTCATTGTGATAAGGCGCTTTCCTGATTAGTTTTGGGAGTTCATTGGTTAAGGATAAAGGGGGGAAAACGGGGTTAGTCCAACCCCTTAATTCAGATAAATGGGTTTTTCATGCAGAATCATTCGATTTGCTCCGAATTTGGTATACCGGTTTATTATGTTAAGGAACTTCCCTGATTAGTTTTTGGTGTTCATTGGTTAAGGATAAAGGGGGAAAAAGGGGTTAGTCCACCCCCTTAATTCAGATAATCGGGTTTTTCTTGCAGAATCATTCGATTTGCTCCGAATTTGGTATACCGGTTTATTATGTTAAGGAACTTCCTTGATTAGTTTTGGGGGTTCATTGGTTAAGGATAAAGGGGGAAGAGGGGCTAGTCCACCCCCCTTAATTTATATAAACGGGTTTTTCATGCAGAATGATTCGCTTTGCTCCAAATTTGGTATACCGGTTTATTATGTTAAGGAGCTTCCCTGATTCGTTTTGGGGATTCATTGGTTAAGGATAAAGGGGGGCTACTCCACCCCCTTAATTTAGATAAATGTTTTTTTTGCAGGATTATTCGATTTGCTCCAAATCTGGTATACCGGTTTATTATGTTAAGGAGCTTCCCTGATTAGTTTTGGGGGTTCATTGGTTAAGGATAAAGGGGGGCTAGTCCACCCCTTTAATTTAGATAAATGTTTTTTTTTGCAGGATTATTCGATTTGCTCCAAATTTGGTATACCGGTTTATTATGATAAGGAGCTTCCCTGATTAGATTTGGAGGTTCACTGGTTAAGTATAAAGGGGGAAACGGGGGCTAATTCCCCTTCACTTATTTTTTTGAGGGGCATTATTTTTTAAAATAAGAGTATAATATACAATTAGTGTGAATAGCCTGTGAGCTCAATGCCATCAGTTTAGCTGGGAACTTTTCTTTTTTATTTCGTTTTGGTTTCTTTTCAAAATCTAGCCTTCAAGCAATGGTTGTCATGCAAACGACTTCTTGTGAAAATGCGTTTTTCTTCATGATGGGTTTTTCCGACATTTCTCTTATTCAAATTGTTATAACTCAAGAACCGCTAAAGTTTTATGGTTCAAACTTGGAACATGTCTTTTTCAATTAGTTTAATTTTGATTCAGGAAATTTGAAAAAAATATTTACTTTTGAAAAAAAGTTACATAAATTTTTCCTTAATTTTTACTTTAAATATTTTTAAATATTTTTTAAGTTAATATTTTTAAAAAGGCTGAATCTAAATTAAAACATATATTTCTGTTTATTTAAATGCAAAAAAATTGAAATTCTACAAATAATATTTCGAGTTATAACGATTTTAAAATACCCCACTTTTTTAATAAAATTTAAATAATTTTTTTTTTATAATTATGAGTAGTTTTATCATGTGATTTTATTTAAAAATGATATGGTTAACCATCACAAAAATTTTCGAAATTTTAACCCAATAAATAAAAATTATTTGAAAATGTGTTCCGGACCCCCTTAATGTAATGGAATTCTTTTGAGTGTCCTTGTAAACCAGCCATACTCAACAGTTTTTTTTTCCCGGGCCGCAAATATACGTATGCGAAGTTTGGAGGGCCGCAACACTCTTATATAATAATGTAAAAAAGGGGGTAATTAAAATCAATAACAAAAGTAGTACAACAAAGCTATCAGGGTTCGAACGTTCCCGCTATTTTCCAGGTGAAATATCAGTATATTTTTATGAAAAAATAAATCTTGTTCAAACGCGCGAAATTTCGCCTCATTTAAGGAGAGATTTTCTGTAAGAAAATACTGGTGGCAGAGAATTTCTTGGTCTGGAAATTTAAGGACCCGTCTGAACCCTGAGCTATGTAATATATTTAATATAATCAAGATTAAACGTTTGTCTCGACAGAAATATATATATATAAAAAAAAAAAAAAAAAAAAAAAAAAAACGATTTCTAAACAATATCCCGCGAAGTAGATTTCTACTGAAAATGATATAGAAATATAACGCCAAAATTTTGTTTGGAAATAGTGGTATAAAACATAATGTTGCCATTTCTTACAGCAAATGTGTAACCATAGATGCCAACATGTCTTAATTATTTCGGAATCTGATAAAAGAAAAACATTTTTTAAACCGGAAAAAATATAGTGGGTTCGATGCCAAGTGCGCAGGTCAACACTTAACACCTTCATGTCCACACAAGGGGCGTATCGTCCCCACTTGTGCCAATTGCGGCCAAGATCACCCAGCCACATTCAGGGGATGTGTAAAAAACCCACACAGACTGGAAAATAGAAACGGTAAAAACACAAACAATAGCAAAAATAGCAATACACAGGTTTCCAAGGAAACCCAACAATTCATTGAACTTTTTAAAGGCTATAACTATACTAAAAAAGCAAAAACCATAACAACACAAGATCAAAACAAAACTGTTACACCAGGAAGAAGCACTTCTAATGTCGAAGATGAATTCCCTCCTCTCACTGCTGACACTAATAACTCCAAAGAAAATACAGACAATGTTAGTGCTCCGACCACTACAACCACTACCACTAGTTACACTAATGAATTACAGGACATCTTTCAGACATTCAAAGACATGAAGGAGATCCTCCAAATTTCAAAATTTCTTAAATGTATCAAAAATATTGCCTCTCAAACCAAACGCGCTAATAACGCACTTGAAAAAATGTTTATAATCATACAAGAGTTCGACACCCTTGCCAATGAGCTCAGCCCCTCCAACCATGAGTAGTTCTCCCCCTAATTCTCTCATTGTTTTAACCTGGAATTGTAACTCTCTCTCCAACAAATTTTCTGAATTTTATGACTTCGTTACTAACAATCCCAATATTGACATTATCTTACTTCAGGAAGTCCATAAGACTTCTGGTAGTATCAAAATCGCTAACTATAAATTATACCAAACCCCTCGTCTTGGTTCCAACGTCGGGGGTACTGCCATCTACATTAAACAACACATCCCACATTACACTACACAACAAACTACACTCGCTGGTATTGACTATACGGGAATTGTTGTACAATTGCCACACATTAATATTAACTTTACTTCTGCTTACATCAGACATGTGCGACAATTCCCAGTCAACGACCTTACACAACTTCTCTCTGAACACACACACAGTTTCATTGCTGGTGATTTTAATGCACGTAACCGGCGATGGAACTGTCATTCGACCTCTGGTTTTGGCAGATCATTACATAACCTCATCTCACACCTTGATCTTAGTCTACATGCACCAAACAAACCTACACGTATTGGGTACAATAACACTCATCCTTCTATCATTGATTTTGGCATTTCCAAAAACTTAGCCTTTCCTGTTACTACCACCGTTATTAATGACCTTACTTCTGACCACTTTCCTGTTTGCTTCAAAATTGACCTTGTTGACCCCCCCTCTCCCCCTCCTCTGGTTGCAGTGGACTGGAACAAATTTAAAAACATATTGAACAATTCCGATTTAACTTTTCCAACCATTCAGAACACCAATGATATTGATAATGCAGTTACTCACTTTCAAGATCTTATCACTAATGCCCATCAGCAGGCTACTCGTCAGTATGTCAAAAACTCTAAATCCTTCATTCTTCCAAACTATATTCACGCTGTCTGCAGACATCGTAATAACTTACGGCGTCGCTATCAAAATAATAGAGACCCAACTCTAAAACCAATTATTAATCGTCTTAACAATAAAATCAAAACCCTTATTGCCAAAGAAAAGCAGAAGAGTTGGGGGAAATTCCTCAGCTCTCTCTCTCCGGAAGACAACTCTCTCTGGGCCATTAAGAAAAAACTTAACAATCATCACACCCCCATTCCACCGTTAACAGACACCAACAATATCACTGCTTACACTGATCATGATAAAGCTGAAACTCTAGCTAAAAGTTACGCAAATCAATTTTCTCCTAATCCCTACCTTGCAAACCCGGATCATTTCTTTGATGTCCATGAAACTGTCAACAACTTCTTAAGTACCCCTCCTGAGGAACCACTCCCAGAAATACAACCTAATATAATCAAAAAACTCAAAAACAGGAAATCCCCCGGATACGACAAAATCTCTAACTTCGCTATTAAAAACCTTCCTCAAAATTGTATTAACTATCTAACAGATCTTACTAACGCTATCCTTAAATTTTATCACTTTCCAAACCCTTGGAAAATTTCTGTTGTGACTCCTATCCCTAAGCCTCAATGTAATCTATCTGATCCAACTAACTTTCGACCTATATCCCTGCTTCCCTCTCTAAGTAAAGTAGTTGAGCGTGTCATAAGGGCCCAGCTCAATGATATTCTTGACACTAATCACATTTTGATCCCTGAACAATTTGGCTTCAGAGCCAAACACTCCACTGTACATCAACTTCTTCGGGTTGTGGAGTTTCTCAGTGAGAAACTCAACTCGAATATTCCAGCAGCTGCTGTTTTTCTGGACATTGCTAAGGCTTTCGACAAAGTCTGGCATGAGGGCCTTATATACAAGCTAATTAAGCTCAAAATTCATGCTAGACTTATTCACCTCATACATTCATACCTTAGCAATCGCAAATTCTGCGTCCGCATCAACAATATACTCTCCACTTTATATCGTATACTTGCTGGCATTCTTCAAGGCTCTGTCCTCGGCTCTACATTATTCAACATTTACTTTAATGATATACCGCGCACCCTGGGGACCTTTCTTGCCCTGTATGCGGACGACACGGCAATTTACGCCTCAGCTCACTTTGCTTACACCTTATACAAAATTTTACAGAAACACATTGACGATTTCACGGCCTGGTGCACCTTATGGCGCATTAAACTCAACGAACAAAAAACTGCTGCAGTTTACTTCTCTAGGAAGCTTACTAACCCTAACCGCATTACTATCAACAATACAACCATACCCTGGTCCGACCACACCAAGTATTTGGGGGTAACTCTGGATAAAAGACTAACATGGAAAAAACACTTCCTCAACATCAGAGGCCAAGCGGCCGGTATCTCAAAAACCCTTTCCCCTTTATTAAAAGGTAAAACTCTCTCTATCAAAAATAAAATTCTCCTCTATAACGCCTGTATTAGACCAATTCTTACATATGCAAGCCCCATATGGGGTTTTGCCTGTAAAACCAACATGGATTTTCTTAGTAAAGCACACAATAAAAATCTTCGTACCATCAGAAACGGTCACAGATACTTAAGAAACACAACCATTAGAAGGGACTTAAAAACCACTTCTCTCAAAGTACGCATAAGTAAACTTGCTAAAAATTTCTACAAAAATATCTATAATTTACCCAATGATATAATAGCTGGGTTACCAGACTACGAGGTCTCCGACCCCCCTAATCGTAAACGCCCAAGGTTTTCTACTTTGTTAGATGATGAAGATTGAGTTTCCCTCTTTCTTCTCCTACTTTACTCTCTTTCTGTCTTGTATTTGTCTTTAATTAAAAAAAAAAAAAAAAAAAAAAATTGTTGCATTGCTTCTTAAGCATTCAAAATAATGTTACACTTTTAAAATGTATGGTCTCTGTAAAGAGTCTTTTTTTTTTTTTTTTTGGTTTTCTGGGGCACGTCCCGGTAGCTTTTTCGTTTCCTTTTTTCGGATCATTGGAACTTTACATTTTTCTCTTTTTCTCTCTTTTATATATTGTTACCCTATAAGTATTTTACTTACCATTTTACTATGCCTCTCTTTTTCTATTATTATCACTAACTTTAAGTGGCCTAACCACATTTATAAGTTTCTTTCACGGCTCCCTATCATGCCTCAATAGACGACTTCACCTCTCGACTGGATGTACAGATGCTCTCATCTAGGCAATCCATATCTACATCTCATGTTCCATGTTCCAATTAGATTTCATTTTAAAACTTTTTATTAAATCAAATTTCCAGTTGAAAACCTATTTGTCTTGGATCAGACTCCGGAATAATTAACAGAAGTTGGCATCTATGGTTTAACCCTTATAAGCATTAATAGCTATATGATAAGTATAAAATTTAATAATATATCAATGCATCATTTTTAAGTTCTAAAGTAAAAAAATCGGGAAATTTTCTTTAATAAATCAGTCGTTTTCTCAATGCAAAAGATTTTTTTAAAAATGTAGAAATATGTAGTTCAAATTTAATTAATTTGGAAGAACGTTTGTTTTGTTCTGTAGATTAACGTATACATACACCACTATTGCACAAATAGAACTACATGTAAAAAGAACTTTTGACTAAGGAAATTACATTTGAAACGTTTTAACACATTGTCGACGGGCAATTTTTATCAAATCTGAATTTTAAAACAATAGAAGCTCCTCTCTGTTCTGAAAGTCTTTTGTAAATTGGTATTCTAGATAGGTTTCCCAAGTTTATGTATTGGTAAATATCTTTCAATGTACGAATTTAATATAAAATGTCTTATAATCTAAAAAAATATGGACAACATGATTTAAATGCATTTTTTGTGAAGTAGAAGCCACGCCCTTAGTCACTGATGTTTTTTGAATGAAAAGAAAATTCCCGTTTCTCGTCGTGAATGTGTTAAGATTATTTGAAGCTAGTAATTGTATAAAACAGGGGGCGTATTTTGTCTTCCTATGAAAAAATATAAAAGAACAATGAAGGTATTAAAAATTTTTATGCACATCATAATTAATTTTATAAATAGGTATTAATGATAATGTGTCTCGGGCCGCACATAAAAGGCCGCAGGGCGAAATGCAGCCCGCGGGCCGCAGGTTGAGTATTTTTGTTGTAAACGAAGAATAAATGCTACAATATTCATTTTAAATATCGAATATGCCATAATAAACCTCAATAACAATATTAATTGCATATAGTGTTGCCAGGTGACCCGCGTAAATCTTCAAATGCGGCTTCAAATGCTCTGGACACCAATATTTTAAAGTAATTTTCTTCGCGTTATCTAATTGCAGAATTATCTAGGAGTAAATATCCGTGAAATAGACTACTGCACGGACACATAGCTGCCAACTCTTCGGCTTTTTTGTACCACAAAAATTTAATAGAATTTTCTGCCTCATTTAATCGGTAGTTTACGGCGATTTAAAAAGGTAAAATTTACTATAAAATTTTTGTGGTACAAAAAAGCGTAAGATGTTGGCAGCTATGCGGACAAACAGACAAATCGAATTCATGAACACTTTTCAACTATGTTGGAACGTGTTAAAAGTTCTAAATTGACAACTCTGTTATTATAACTCAGCAAATCTATTACGAAGAACTGGCGTAGAACATGGTGACTCTGACATGTATTTGATGAATAATATATCTGACATCTCCCTCTCATTAACATTAATAGAAATAAAATATTCCATTAAGTTTCAAACGAAATGAATTCTCGGAATGTTTTATATATGAAAAAAAGAAAAATACTGAATTACTCAAACATTTTGCATTACAGCATGCGTTTGTTTCATTTATGAAACAACAACAAAGCATCATTATGTTAGTTTTGAATTATTATTTTTTAGTCTGTCTTGTACAATTATCCAAAATGGCGTTAAAATATTACATTCTGAATCATGAGGGGAAAATGGTACAACTCATGACTTAATCTTCTAAAGTAATTTCATTGTCAATGTTGTTTATTCTTCTTTAAATATTTAAAGAAACAAAACAAATTTAACAGCTTCATTATTATTTTCTTTTAAACATTAAGATTTTATTGACGTTTTGGACGAAAAGCAAAGTTTTTTTTCTAAAGTAAAAAAAATGTAAAAAACAAGTGGGTAAGTGTGATCACAGATCGCACAGAGGGTTTCGTTTAATATTTCTTTCAAAACACTATTCTTTTGCAAAATTTGTTAGCTCCACAATTCGCAACTAGGGAGTACACTCTATTCTAAACAAACGTCTGCCCGACAAAACTCCATTTTAGAACCTATTCGCACTTATATTAGTCGAGGAAATTGGACCCATAAAAGTTAAAATAGGAAAGTCCTCCTGGCCAAGTGGAAATAAAATATGAAAGGCTATTGTGCATAAAATGAAAGAGTGGCTGAAGGGTCGTCAAATGATATATCAGATGAGGGGTTTGGGGAAAAATTGACCCCCCCCCCATCCCAGAGCCTTCAAGTGAAACTAGCTCGATGTAGCTTAATTAGCGGCTAAGTTAGAAAAAATGCTTAAAAAACACAAGTTAGAGCCCAGAGGAGTCAATAATATAAGACTTTTTGAAAAATTTATCATTTGTCGTGTGATCACAAGTGTTCAGCTATAAGTATGCAAAATTTCATATCCCCAGCTTAATTAGGGCTCAGTTAGAAATAATTGCTTATAATTCAGAAGTTGAAGCCCAAAGACTTTTATAAGAGTTTTTCAAAAATTCATATTTTGTCTTATGATCTGACGCGTTCACATATAAATATGCAAAATTTCATGTCTCCAATTTAATTAGGGGCTCAGTTAGAAAGAACTGATTAAAAAACACAAGCCGGAGTGCAAAGGGTTAAATATAAAACTTTTTCGAAAAAAAAATTATTTGTCGTGTGGTCTCAGGTGTTCTGCTATAAGTATGCAAAATTTCATGTCTCCAACTTAATTATGGGTCTCATTTAGAAAGAATAGCTTAAAAGATATATGTGAGAGCTCAAAGGGTTAAATGTAAGACTTTTTCAAGATTTTATAATTTGTCGCCTGGCCTCAGGTGTTCTGGTATAAGTATGCAAAATTTCAAATCTCCAATACAATTAGGGGCTCAGTTAGAAAGAATTGCTTAAAATACACAAGCTGGAGTCCAAAGGGTTAAATATGAAACTTTTTTCGAAATTTATTATCTGTCGTGTGACCTGAGGCGTTCAGCTAAAAGTCAAAATTTCAAGTCCCCAATTCACCTAGGGACTCTGTTAAAATGAATTGCTTAAAATACACAAGCTGGACTCCAAAGGGTTAAACATAAAACTTTTTCGAAATTTATTATTTGTCGTGTGATCTGAGGTGTTTAGCTATCAGAATGCAAAATTGCATGCCTCCAATTTGATTAGGAATTCTGTTATAAAGGATTGCTGAAAATACGCAAATTGGAGCCCAAAGGGTGAAATATAACACTTTTTCAAAGTTTTATGATTTATTGTGTGGGCTCATGTGTTTAACTATAATAATTCAAAATTCCATGTCTCTAACTTAATTAGGGGCTCTGTTAGAAAAAATTGCTTAAAATACACAAGTTGGAGCCCAAAGGGTTAAATATAAAACTTTTATCGAAATTTTATGATTTGTCTTGTTGTCTCAGGTATTAAGCTATAAGTATGCGGAATTTCATGGCTCCAACCTTATTAGGGGCTGACTTAGAATTGTTTGAAATACACATGTGGGAGCCCAAAGGGTTAAATGTACGACTTTTTCAAAATTTTAAGATTTGTCGTTTGATGTGAAGTGTTCAGCTATAAGTATGCAAAATTTCACCCCTCCAACCTAATTAGGGCTCACTTAGAAAGAATTGTTTAAAATACACATGTGGGAGCCCAAAGGGTTAAATGTACAACTTTTTCAAAATTTTATAGTTTGTCGTTTGATGTGACGTGTTCAGCTATAAGTATGTTAAATTTCACGCCTCCAACCTAATTAGGAGCTCACTTAGAAAGGATTGTTTAAAATCAACATGTGAGACCCCCAAAGGGTTAAATTTACAACTTTTTCAAAATTTTATGATTTTTCGTTTGATGTGAGGTGTTCAGCTATAAGTATGCAAAATTTCACGCCTCCAACCTAATTAGAGGCTCACACAGAAAGAATTGTTTAAAATATGCATGTGGGAGTCCAAAGAGTTAAATGTGCGACTTTTTCAAAATGTTATGATTTGTCGTTTGATCTGAGGGGCCCAGCTATAAATACGCAAAATTTCACGCCTTCAACCTAATTACGGGCTCACTTAAAAAGAATTGTTTAAAATACACATGTGGGAGTCCAAATGGTTAAATGTACGACTTTTTCAAAATTTTATGATTTGTTGTTTGATGTGAGGTGTTCAACTATAAGTACCCAAAATTTCAAGTCTCTAACATGTTTAGTTTCTGAGAACGGGCTCTGTGACGGACGAACAGACAGACAAAGGAGTGAGACGAATAGGGTTTCGTCAGATGAACGAAACCCTAAAAAAAAAACCTGCGTTATTGGTCGCAATGGCTAAAACTAATAAATATTTTTTAAATTTTAAATTTTAATTTTAGTACTTAAAAAAATTGGAAAATGAGGCAGATTTCAAAAGTTTCAAATTACAATAATAAAAAATATTGCTGTTCAAATCCTCCAGAAACAATCGTAAAATTAAAATGATGACGTCATAATGAGAGACCGCTACATATCTTTCGATAACAGCACTTTGCCATTCTGTGGAACAAGACTCCCTTATCATATATCTAATTATAGTTATTATGATAAGGGGGTCTTGCTGTGGAAAAGCGATGGCTTTTAGAGATGAGGCGTGCTCAGCTCGAACTTTTTAGTCCGAGCCCAAGACCGGGCTCGTGCCCAGAAAGGGCTCAATTCTCAAAGTGAAAATTTATTAAAAAATTGGAAAAAGGAAAAATTTGCTATTTGAAAGAACAAGAATGTTGTCTAAAAGTTTCTTAAGCTGTTTTATAATACTTTAAAATCCAGTTTGAAAGGGAATTGAACTATTATTGATGGGATATTAGAAGAAATAATTCATCTGGTTTTGAAGTTTTTGCACGATCAGTGTTGGTAACATAGAGAAGCTGTGAGATATCCCTTGTCTATGATCGCTTTCTGTTTGAAGTTCTTTTACAAGTAGTTCAAGACCAAAGACTAAGAAAAAAATCAAGCCTTGTTCTAGTGAAACAATAGAACTATTACTCCCAGACACACCATATGGACAACATCCAAAAGAAGAGGAAGGTGAGGATGAAGATGAAACAGATGAAGATGAATCTGATTAGAACAGTAAGTTAAAGGAAGAACTTTTCATAAAAAAGAAAAAAACTAAATATTTCACTAAATATCATAAATGCTTATTCTACATTGTTTGAAATAGTTAGTTTACTTTTTAAAAAGCAAAGATTTTTTGTAAATTCGTAAAAGAAATTATATGTTTTGTTAAAAAATTATGTATAATGACTCTAAATAGCTTTTTACAACATTTCAACTTGATATTGCTCACAAAATAATTTTGTCCAAATTTTTCATAAAATACGCCTCTGTGCGTCGTTGGTCATGCTGTAAAGATAATTTTATGTAAAATCTCTGTCTTTTAACGGATAACGACGTTTTTATTTTGTGTGCAAATCGTACATTTTCCCGGAATAAACGAAAATTTTTCTTTTTATTCTTACTCGTTGAATGTCAAAAACAATTTTTTTTCCAAGATAGATAAACGGAAATGTTCTTTTTCAATTGGGGAAAACGGAAAATGTTCAGTTAATTTTTTGTAATTGATGTTTTGGCCTATAACCAAGTCGTTGGATGGCGCCAGATGGTGGAGAGGTAGAGCATTAATCTTCTAATGGCGAGTAATGAAGTTCGAATCCTGAAGAAGGCAAGGCGATAAAAAACGAATGTGATAATATGCAACGCAAATATCTGTTCCGTATAAATGCGGTTCAATATATAATTACTGCACGGATTTTTTAATATTGCTAAAAAAAAAGGAGAATAAACGGTAATTTTGCTGCCAGTACAGTTTACTTTTTTTTGCGGAATTTTGTTTTTATAGGGCACTACCTGAACCTGGACCTAGTGCCAGACACTACAGTGCCAGGCACTATAGTAGAGGTAGTGCCTGTACCTGGCACTACCTGACCGAAAGCTTGGAATTAGCACTTTCTATTGCCTGCATCGAAAAGTCATATTTACACACCTTTAGAGAAGTTATTAAAGGATTTTACAAGATCTCTAATAAGAGTTCCAAATTTTTTGCTCAATGTCCCAGGAATCCCAGAATTTCTAAATGAAAATAACGAATGAATGCCGAATCATCCCTTGTCTATTAAGACAGATAATAACGAACTAAAATTGGAAAGATGATTTTTTATTGGCGAAAATCTTCAAAATTTAATAAAATTCTAACTATCAAAACTGGGTGAGTTTTGTTCGCGGAAGAATAGCAATTTTGCTGTTTTGCTTGTCAGAGCATGGATATATTTTTTCTTAATATTACTTATTGGAACCAGGGACCGTTCAAAAATTTAAAAAGTTTAACCCCTTGAAAATTAATGACAGGACTGTTTTGTCAATATAATCTTAATTTCTACATTCTCAGAAATACTTTCTTCAATTCATAGAAATTTTTCTGGCATCATACTCAAATCATTTGCGCAGAATCGATTAAAAATTACTAAGGATGTTCACGCAAATATATGTTTAAAAAACGAGTTTTCGCAGTTAGAAAGTTAAATAAAACGATACCCGCACATTAAATATAGACACATTAAATAAGTAATGATGTTGAAAGTCTTTCTACATATATTATAGATGTGGATAAAATAAATAATCATGCTTTGAAATCTATAAATGTAACACTCAAACCATTCATTAATATGTATATATTTCCCAAATAATAAACTGAATATTCAGAAAAAAGAGTTGGTAGCAAAAAATAAAACAAATATATCGTGCCTAAACAAATAAAACAACCAAGTACTGAGAAAAAGATACGATATTATCTACAGTTTTTGTGGCTGCTCTTTTTTTCTTTTCTTTTTTAATTTACCTATATACAACATAATTTTCTTCCTTTCACGATCGCCATATTTTTTGCGTGATCGTTCATTTAATTATATGCTTTATATTCATTTCAATTTGGCCAGAATTGAAACAACCAGGGGCGTAGCTACCGTGGAGAAGTTGGAGCAGACTGCTCCAAGCGCACGAATCCTAAGGGCGCAAAATTAGAAAAAGCGAAATAAAGATTTCTTAAAATATTTGCATATTTTTTTCATTATTAATCAGGCATTATAGATGAATCTTGTTACAATCAGCGTATTCCTATGATATTTTACCTTGTGTTTAACCTCAACCATTTCGATTTAAAACATGTTTTCATACACAGTTGAAAGAAATGACTTCTATTCAGGAAGTTTTAATTTTAATTCATACCATATTGAAGCATCAAGTAACTTCTCCAACACCGTTTCAGCATGCCTGATTATTTTCTGTGACTTTTCTGGAGACGACCGTTGAAGATTTTCAGATCTTAAAGTAATCAAAACTTATTTAACAGGGCTCTCATCGGTCACTTTACTGGCTACCATTATTTCCAAAAAATAATCTTTGTGGTACATTTCTATTAGAAATGTTTTAGAAATTTATCATGATGATTACTGTGCGGAAATAATGGTAGCCAAAGAATTCACCGCTGAGAAACGTATATGTACGATGTAACAGTAGTAATTTACGATAATTATTTTACGATTTGGAAAAAAAAATAGCCCATAGGAAAATAGGAAATAAAATTGTAGAAAATTATTGACCATTTTACAGACGAAATACAAGAAAACGAAAATTTCGAAGGGTTTTTTGTTTGTTTTGTAGAAACTAAACATGCATCGATACAGATTACAAAACAATAATAAGAGCTGGATTTAAACATATTCCACATCAGCCCACGGCGACAAAATTTATATGGGAGGGGGGGGGGGGGTAAGGGGAAGCAACAACTTAAATTTTGTGAGTATTGTTTTTGAGATTTTGAAAATATTGCAAATGTCAAATGCAGAATCGATAAGCTTCAAAAAGAGAGAAAAAATTAAGTACCAAATTCAGTGTTCCTTAGGGCCTGATTATAGCCTATGCAAAATTACACCACTTTTTTGTAACAGCACTTTTCCGCATTAAACCTTATTTAATCGCAGAATTTTAGGATTAAATAAGGCAGATTGGCCCGCCGGGCAACCGACCTGCAGGTCTGTGAGCCCTAAACCAGAAAAGCTGCTCCCTCCTTCAGGTGAAGCTAATATAGTTTTAAAATTTGCTATAAGTATTAGATATGAAAAGTCTTAAATCACTTAATAATTTTATTTTTTAAATCACTTTTTTGAAGCATTTTTTATTAATGATTTTTATTTCTCTTTGCAAGGTAGAAGAATTGATTTTTTTTTCCTTGAAAGTTTCTTTGCTTCTGAGACCCATTTAAATCTTTTAGAACCTAACGTATATATTCTGTAATTTTCTGTGTGACTAATAGCGACATGGTCTGCCCCAAAAATTTTCAGCCTATCTGATACCAAAGAGCGCGGCCTCTCTTTAAATATATATATACGTATTTCATTTTATTTAGTTTTTTTTGTAAAATCATTTATCAAGTATTTGTTTGAAATGTATAGGCTTCGTGTATTCGTACAATGCTGTGATTGTGATTTCCCCTATATATATGTGTATTATATTGATTTTTGCGCTTGATGTGCAAAAGTATTTATAAAGAAGATTTTCGGCAAAGAAAACGTAATTCCAACATTATTTTTTGTTAAAAATTACATTTTAACATGAAAACGGGACTGTTTCAACATTGTCTATAAATGTAATAATCAGAACGGCGGTCAGCTATTTTGTATATACGTTAGAACAAAACTTATTGAGATCTAACGCGCTACGTACTATAACCGTTTAACATGTTTTCATCTTAGGGGCCTGCTCTCAACTATCAGTTGGCCCCTTTTGGACCTCCTTTTACATCCCCCTTAAAAATGGTCTGATTCACTAACTTTTTTTTTGTAACAACATCTTAGGAAATCCAGCTACTACACGACCAACATAAAAATGTTTTAGACTTCAGCTACCACCAAATTTGAAAATTAATCCCTTCTTGGGGCCCTTGCCCAGCTACATTCCAGGTGAGACCCTGGACACCTGGGGCTTGGTACAAGGCCACTTGAAGTTTTTGTGCCCTAAATTTTAATAAATCGCCCCTTTTAATCCGACTATCATTTTGAGGGATCTTTTTCCATTTAGTTTTTTTTTTTTCGTTTCTACATTTCAGTTCAGACACTGCCCCCCTTGGGTAACTTTTTGTGTGCCATGCATTTTCACCCACTAATTATGTCACAATCTCATTGCATAACTTCAAAATTGAGTCTTGGTCTTCTCTCCCCGAGCCAACACCTTCATATTTCTATTGGGATTCAAGGGCTCTTTTTTAAGCATTTCTTTGAAATTTTTTCTAATGATTAATATTTATACCCTATATTTAATTTCGACTAATTGAAAATCTAAAGCGCTAAGTACTAGGACCTTTTATCGTGTTTTCATCTTAAGCTTTGTTCTCAATTATCAGTAAGCTTCTTTTGGTCCCCCTATAAAAATGGTCCGATTCACTAGGATTTTTTCCCTAACTATTTCTTAGGTCCTCCAGCTACTACATGAAAAACAAAAAAATTACTCACACTTCAGCTACCACCAATTTTGGATCTTAATCGCCTTCTTAGGGTCCTTGGTGCAATTTCTTTAAAAATTATCCGATAGTCTTGCAATTGTCGTAAGCATAGTTCTAGGGTCCTCCGGCTACTTTAGAAACCACGAAAAATTTCTTTTACTCCAGCTACCACCTTTTTCGAACATTAATCTTCTTTTAGGGCATCAACTTACGTTTACTCACTACAGCCGTGAATTAAAATTCACGCCACTGTTAAAGGTAAGTGGTTAGCTTTAGAGGTGATGGGATTTCATCCGTAAATTAAATATCACGTTAATGTTAAAGGTAATTCGTTAAATTTACAGGGGGAGGGGGCAACAAGCACCTTCCACTGCTTCGGGGTGCTTCTTTCCTCGGGTTCTAGGGGGCCGATTTCAACGAGAATTGGTTAATTCAACCTAGATTACGATTCAGCTACTTTTTGTATTATGAAAGTTTGTCTTAGGCTTCAGCTACCAACATTTTCAAACATTAATGGTGCATTCTTTTCTCGGGTTCAATATGTCCGATTTCAACGGTAAATGGAAAATTAAGCTTAGCTTACTATTCAGCTACTTTCTACATTGTGAAAGTTTATTTTAGACTTCTGTTACCACCATTTTCGAACATTAACGGCGCATTCTTTTCTCGGTTGTCATGGGCTCTATTTCAACGGAAATTGGTCCATTCAACTTAGCTTACGATTGTTTTAAAGATTATAGTTCCACTGCTAGGATTCGTATTCTTATCTCGGGTTCTATGGGCTCGATTACTACGTGGTATACTCATTCAACTTGGTTTTCGATTGTCTCCAGCGTGTACGGAACACTCCTGGCATACACTGCCTTTGGTAGCGGTGACCGAGGTCACAGGTTCGTTCTGAAAGAGGATTGTCGGGAGCACGGGCCACCCCTAAAACCAGGTTCATTTGAACTACTTTATGAATATATAAAATCATACAAACTTGAGTTTTGTTTACGTTATTATAATGGGCCTGAGCAACGCCGGGCGGTCAGCTAGTTACATATATATATATATATATATATATGTAACTTCCAAACATAATTGCGCAGAACTTTTTTGAGAGACAAGAGGGCGCACAAACTTTACTAGCTCCAGGGCACTGAATATGTAGCTACGCCACTGAAAACAACACAGCGTATTATTTATGAACACGTGAGTGACGTTTATATATGTTATATATACATGGTGTCCAATGACTAATTCCTAAACCATTAGTCATAAACATATAGTTCCAATTACAAAAATGTTTTTAATGGGGTAAAGAAATATTTTAAAAGCGATTTAGGTCAATAAAGACATTTCTTTAAAAATTACGAAATTTAATTTTTTATACGGTTTTTATAAGTTATATTTCGTAAAATTTTCCCATTACACTGACAAGTAAGACAAAAAAAGTCCCGTTCATATAACACTAAAATTGACCGAGTTATGAAACTTTAAAAATGCATGACTTATACCACTTTTCTACATCTGAACACAAATGAGTTCGGCCATAATTTGAGGGGTCATATGCCAAGTGCTTAAAGTATTCGAAGACCTTAATTCATGTGTACCTGTGCTTTGAAAAAATCGCACAAGTATTACGATTGTGTCAGATTGGCTAAAATAATTGTATTTTAACATGTTTTATTTTATAAGAATTTGAGACTGTTTCTTTTCATGATTTCTTTTAACAAAAATTACATTATTTGTATAAGTTTTTACTTAACTTCAACGATTGTATGTATGTTTTTCCAGTTCAAAATTTGTACTCAAACTTTAACTCACTTTCAAATATCCGATCGAGATTACGTTTTACATACTGACGTAAATCCGATGACAATCTAATATTATTATGATTTTCGGTGGTTACCATTTATACTTATTTTATAGGATAACACAAAAAAAAAATTCGGATAGATTAGCGCCAAGAAGTTTAAGAAAAAGTTTTAGATTAGATAACGCAAGACTATGATGTTTGTGTTTTTTAGCTTTTATGTATTTTTTAACACTGAATCCGAAAATTATCTTAATTTTTAACCATCATGTCAGGATTTTTCACAAATCATAAATTGTCAAACATAAAAAAATAACAAAAATCGGATACTTTAAAATGGAGGAGATGACTGTGTTTTTAAACTTGTGATAATTGATTTTTATGTGCTTAAGCACTGAATCTGAAAATGACCTTCATTTTTAACTATCACGTTACAATTTTTTTGCAAATCGTAAATGTCAAAGTTAAAATATAGCGAAAGTCTGATTACTATAAAACAGATGTAAAAGTTTTATTTTATTTTATTTTATTTTATTTTATTTTATTTTATTCAATAATTAATTCAATTTTTTGGCTTATACTGGAATTATTATAACTAAACAGTTGAGGAGTCCTATGAGTTGGGGGAGGAGATTCAATTTTAACTTTGAACTTTTTAACTTCGAAATTTACAATTTACGAAACATCCTGACGTGATGGTTAAAAATTAAATTCATTTTCGGATTCAGCGGTAAAAAATACATAAAAATCAATTATCAAAAGTTAAAGACACAACAATCACATCTATTTTACAGTATCAAATTTTCACTATTTTTTTCTTTTTTTTAACTTTGAAATTTACGATTTGTGAAAACTCCTTACGTGATGGTAAAAAATGAAGGTCAATTTCGGATTCAGCGGCACAGAATACATAAGAATCAAGTATCAAAAGGCAAAAAACATGACATAATCCAACTTTTGCAGGCTAGTGTAATATATTAACATTTTAAAACTTGTATCATTTTGTAAATAATTGAGGCTGTTAATTTTCATCATTTTACCTAACAAAAATTCTGTTTTTTTTTCCTTCTTATATGTTTATTACAAATTGCACATTTTGCATTAATATGTCAGAATGATTAAAGATTGCAAATTTATATTGCAATGTTAATTTTACTCTCAACCATTTTTTTAATATATTTGACGAAATTATATTTCTACAAAATTTGTGAATGACCCCTAATTTGCAGCAAAAAATATGCTCCAACTTTTAACAGCTATTACTCGGTCAATTATAATCGTAGAATAACGGGACTTTTTATGTCTTACTTGTCAGTATAATAGGAAAATTTTACTAAATATAACTATAGGACCGGGAAACCGTATAAAAATTTAAATTTCGTAATTTTTTAAGAAATGTTTTTACTGACCCAAATCACATTTAAAATATTTACCTCATTTAAAACATTTTTGTAATTGGAACTATATGTCTATGATTAACGGTTTAAGAATTAGCCTTCGGACACCGTTGAGAGTGGACACCTTGTATATAATCATTTTTTATATTAAAAAAGGGCATATCCTTGATTTAATAGGAAGAAAAAATAATTTTATGGTACACAATTCGATTCGATCTTCATTTTTTTAACATAATGGAAAAGTGTTTATAATTTCATCTTATGATTGTTTACCATTTCTTTTTTCAGTACAGTCGGACCTTTTTTAGCGAACCTCTATTTTGCGAATTTCTCTATTTTGCGAACTTTTCCTCGGAACCAACAACATTTTGCGAATTTCTTCGTAAAATAACCTCCAAATAGTGAAGTGTATTCTCTATTTAACGAACTTTTTCTTCTGATATAATTTTTTTTTCTCCCTATTTCTCAAAATATTTCGGGACACTTCAAACTTATTCTTTCTTTTACACATTTTATAATGCTCATTAACCTTGAAATTAGTTTTACCAGGTGCCTAACTCAACGAGAGCAGTAAAATCTCTGTCTTTCTTTGCATTTCATCCAGGAAATGCAAACTTTCAATATCCTCCTTTCACACTCAAAAGGGCTGTTCTGTAGTAAATAAGTTTCAGTAATTAAATTTAAGGCCGCAATTAGTAATACAATGCTTAAAATTACTTAATACGATAATGTCATTAAAATTCCTTAATTTTAATGTAAATACCTTCTTAAAATTGAAAATACAGTGTGCTTCCGGACAATATTTTTTTAAATTCTTGTTGTCCTTACAGATTTCTTTTTGATGGGTAAAATGAATAAAAAAAAAAAAAAAATATGATTTACAAAAAAAGTGTGATTAGTTAAGTTTTTAATAATGTTTAGTGTTTATGAATTAAAAATCTGTTTTGTGTAGTTTAAAATATTTAAAAAGGTTCATCTCTATTTAACGAATTTTCCACTTAACGAAATTTTTTTCGGGATTTAGTGACTTCGTTAAATAGAGGTCCGACTGTATTTTCTTTTTCCGACGCTTATACTTTCAGAAAATATTCAAATATCGAAGTTATTTACCCTTGTATCGATAAGTCATAATTATCATTTGAAGTTCATTCTAAAGATCGTATTTTTTTTTTTCAAACTTAGGACATGTCATTATTCAAAATGAAGTTAAATAGCATTTTACGGTTTTCATTTTCAATGAAATTTTACTGCGTTACATTAACCCTTTATCTACTGACGGTACTTATAAGTACCATTAAAAGAACTTGTTATAAAATTCATTTAATACATCGATTAGTTGTAACACAGTTTAGAATGAGTTTTAGATACATTACTTTATCTTGTTCCAAAAGCATTATTGTTACACAAAAGAAAAATATTTTTAAAAGGATGATTTCCTTTGCCTTTGCATCTTTTCAGCTTTCTTGGCGTTGGGGAGGGGGGGGGGATTTTTCAATTCGGAAATATTTCTATATTTCTATTGTAAGAACATTATATTTGCACATTTCCTAATTCTACAAAATACTAAGAAAAATATTTAAAATAAAATATTTGAGTGGGGTTATAAATATTGCACTAAATCCCTATAAATTCAAATTTAATTAAGCTTCTAAATCCTTCAATCCTTCTAAAATCCTTCTAATTTTTTTTTTAAATGATTATGTAAATCTTTTAATGTAGTTTAAACAAATCACGAAAAATGTTTTAGAAGATAAAATTTTCATGAATTCATAATTCAGTACATAAAGGGTTAAACTCTTAAAACTTTGTCGAAAACGTCTTGCAATATTTTCCCTGTAATTTAACAAAAAAAAAAAAAAAAAAAAAAAAAAAAATTTAAATAAAAAAAAAAAAAAAAAATCCGATTTTTAACTGCTGTAGGAGTGTATCGCTGAGGTAAACGCTGCGAGGCAAACGTTGGATTTTATCCAATCTGAAATAGACTGCTAGAGTACTGTACTGTACTTACCAGTCAAGTTGAAATCCACACGCAGAGTCCGTGAGCTTGTGGGACTTAACCGTCTTACATGTTTCTGTTCGCAATCGTTCGTGATTGTTACCCGTGTACTGTCTTGCTGTGTCGTAAATGTGAATAAAAAAGTGTTCACTAAAATTAAGCCATCCTGAATTCTTTCAGAATGGTACAGTGCATAATTAAGGAGTGCTCATCTTGAGAGAACTTTGGATTTTCCTATATCCAGTGATATGCGAAATGTGCTTCGATTTTACGTAGTTTGTATAAGATAAATTCTTGACATTTTCTATTTCTTTTTGTGACTTTCTTTTTCTTTTCTCAATTGTGATATCATCATATATTTGTCCAGAAATAAAGCCGTTAAAATATAGCAGTAACAGATAAAATTTTCACACAAATAAAATAAAAATATCATTCTTTATAGGCTATATTCATTTAACACATGCGCTTTGTTATCGCCGATAAAAAGAATAAGTAGGTAAAATTAATAATAGAATAAATTAGATTAAAAGTAATTTAACATTTTCTTTTAAAAGACCTGGTCTTTGAGTACTTCAACAGTTGAAAAATACAAAATAAAAAGTATATTCCTTTTAACGTCTAAATAACTAATTTGAAGTCAAACTTCTTTACAAACACCATTTGTAATTTCTTATAGTTCCCAAAGAAATACATAAAACTGGAAAACAGGAATTCAGTTTTTTTAGAATTTAGTGTAGTCTCCGATATAAATATATATATATATATATATATATATATATATATATATATAAGTATATAAATATAATTAGTACAAAACATATTTCAGTTTTAAGACTTAAAACACACACTTTTATTTTGTATAAAATGATGTCATTTGCATCCGCTGAAGAATTTCACATTTACACGACACTACAGTAAAGTAAGCATATAACGTCACTATGGCTTAATAATACACAAATCCAAAAAATAAAGATGTCGTCAGTCAAGAAACTCGGCAAAAATAAAAATCTGCTATTTAAGGACTCATATGCCTTCATGTGTTGGTAATACTAATATAGATGCTTAAAATTAAATATAGTTTATATAGCTGCATGTTTTATCAGAAATCACTCATTTATATTTTTTCAAAATAGCACGTATTTTAATAAAAAAAAATTTCAGTTGTTATGGGAAAATGACAACAAAAAGATTTAATTACCATTGTCCATCTATTTTTCCTTTATTTTCTACAGAAATGGAGTACTTGCATTGAGCAAATTATATACATGGCGCTAAAAATTGCAAATAATAATAATAATATCTCAAAAATAAATCGAGATGCAGTTTTCAAACAGATTGCATTTAAAAATACTTTTTTCCCCAATATGATGGTATAAAAATTGAAAATGTGCGATTCTTAGAAGTTTAAAAAATTGCAGTAGAGTATTTAACCGTACAATGATACATCTGCTTTGTTTTACGGCTGGCTTATAGAACAGAACGATATTTTTTAGAGACGACACTTTAATTTCTGGGCGAAAGAAATAGCATATCGGGGCTAATAATAAAAGGGTAAAATTCGTTTCTGGCGCTTTCTGATTAGTTCTACGATTTCAAAATTTTTTACCAAGATCTATTTTTGTGCCCATGTAAGTCTTATAATTTTGAGTTTGTCATAATCTTCCAGCAGCTTTCCAAAATTATTTTATGCTAAATCTGGAATACAATTTACCATGTTTGGATTTCAAAATTTTAAGGCGTAACTGTCTGTAGTTTGTGAATAGTTAGGTTAGACGTCGTAACTTAAAATTTGAATATTAATTTGATGATCACAACGCTTCCCTTTTACTCTGTTCTTCATTGGAATAAGCTGCTGCTCGAGAGGGGGATCACCCCATAAATCATTGCATGCTTTAATTCTTAAAACAACGTGTTGCTTGAAGAACTCGTGACTTCATTTATTTTATGAAGCTCTAAGGATCTTTGTTATTGTTGCTATGTCGGGTTTGTACAATTTATACCACTATAGCGATATGTTATAATTTAACGAAATTGTGAAGAAACATTTACACAAATACTACATTGTATAACCTTAAAAATGCCGTGCTTTTTTGCTTATATATGATTGCAATGTTCTTTTAAAATAATATTTATTGTAACATAATATTGGTTAAGAAATAGCGGTATTTAGTTTTGTAGAAATTGAATAAGACTTTATTTCATTCATTTTGACTTGTACTCGGCCTTGAAATTTCGGGTCAGGCAGACCTCTTACAAATAGGCCAGTTACAATTTTGCGCATGGGTGGGACAGTCTGTGTTATTAAAGAAAACGTCTTTAAATTACGGGTTTAATTTGGATGGTAGGCGTAACAGATTGACAAAAGAGCAATTCTGCACAAGATTTCTTTTTGGAGTAGGTGATAAAACTTTTCCGTTTAAAAAAAAGAATTATCGAAAATTGCAAACACCTGTGTTGAATCCACAGAAAGATGTATTACGTTTTTATAAAAACCTTTATTGAAATAATTCTGCTAAAATTTTAATAAAATAAATGACATTTTTTACAGAATTTTCTATCTGAAATTTACTACTTGCAAAGGAAGTTCCCATTAAAGCGAATTCAAAAATAAATTCTGAAAAAAAAAATGTTGAAGAATCTAATATACATAACAGAAGAACAATTAAATTTAGAAGCGGAATAGATTTTGCAGAATAAAATTAAAATCTTTGATTTTTTATCGCCAAACACTGTACAATTTGGCGAACCTTACGTTGGCACATACGATTTCAATTTTTTTTTAACTACTGAATTTTGCAATCTCTTTGAATTAAAATAAATATAGAAACATAATTTATGTAAATTTAAATAATAAAAGCAAATTACAGATCCTGGCCAAACTGTAAGGACTCCAGAAATGTAAATAATTAAAAACTTTATGCCGTTCTAAGTACCAACAAACATCACGTAATGTGTATTTATAATTCGGGATAATTTTTATTAAAACATTTTTTTTAATAAAAGTATGAAATATTACAATCCTTTAATAGTCACAAGTAAAAGGACACTGGTTATAAGTTTGAAACCCTGCCGGTGCTCTGTCACGCGGGGACCTGACAAATCACTTACCCGGTCCAACGTCTCTGACTGCAATACTAGATCAATAAAAATTATTTTTATAGATCATATATTATACACTAAATCATGATATAGATGATAAAATATATGAAAAATATCATGCAACTTCTGTCACATGTAATGTGCATATTTATTTTTAATTTATAAAATTCTTCTATCCTTTACAGTATTTTAAATACTTATTTTTTGCATTCACGTTTACTTTCGGGATATTCAAATATATACATTCCCCGACAATTATATTGGCGGCAAAAAATAAAGAAAATAGTCACTTTTTTCACGAAATAAATAAATAAATGAAAAAAAAATGCAGTGCAAAATATCATTATTTTACACAGAGCTATTTTGAATTTTATGGAGAGGGACGCCGGTTGCCCTGTTTGCCCGATGATTGCACGGACCTTAGCTGTAGCTATACACGTTTAATAAGAAATGTAATCACGGTTATTTTGGAGACATACATATGTTTCAACATGCTTTGAACAAATTTTGATAATTATGATATGTTTATAGTTGCCCAGGGTTTGTAAACAGCTTCCTTAAAGTTTGTGGAGTATGAATATTGCTGGGCAATTCCATCGTAACTGACCAACATTTGACTATCGAATTTTGTTTTCAAAACTATACAGAAAATTTACTAATGAAGCTAGAACAAATTTTTACAATTTAAAATATTTCTTACTAAGGACTTAATATCCAAATACTTTTAGATTATTTCAATCTCTCTTTTAGTCCCCACAATAGCATTTCAAATTTCTGTAACTGACGTAACATAAAATAGACAACATTTTTTTCTGCCTCCATTGAAGTGTAAAAATTATCAAAATTATCCCGTTAAAAAAAGTGATTTAATGTTCTCAACAACACTAAGTAATGCTAAATTATAACAGTAACTTGTTTAATTAATTTCTGAATAATAAAAAAGAAAAAAATGACATTTACACGTGTAGCTGACGTAACTTTTATTGTGTAACTGACGTAACATTATGACTTTACAAAGACAATAATGGTACTTATTTTAGTTTGTAGACAGCAATTTACAATACCTTTTTATTAGGATTTTATTATAGAATATAAAAATATCAAGTTTTCCAATCATACCCTTAAATTAAACATATTATAAATTTTACTTCCCCCCCCCCCCCCCCAAATGATAATTTTCTGTGGAATTGCCCTGCTTGTCATTTACATAGAAAAAGTTCATCACTGCCCTATCAATTTTATTGAGATCGTGCGACAGAGGTGGCCAATCAAATCATGGGATATTGCTGTCATTGAACCACTGTTTCCTAGTTTTTGTGGCATGGCACGAAGCATTATATTGTAGGAAAAAGAATTTTCCCCATCCCAAATTTGTTCCTTTAAAATACGCGTGTGCAATAGGGGTTTAAGTTAAATTTTCTTAGGAAAAAATAATAACTTGATTACTTTTACTCTGTGCTGACACAGCATACCAAAATATGACTGATCCTCCTTTATTTCGACAACTCTGTGCAATGGTTCTATTCCTCCACAAATTATGCCAGTATTAACGTATAACTTTAGGTTCATCAATATAGAACCACTTTTCATCTGCCTGAAATTATAGGTTAAGGCTGGTACAGTTTGTGTAGGGATAGAAACGTCGCATGCAGCCGTTAAAATAAAGGGCGGTCAGTCATGGTCTGAGGTGCTGCGTTAACTCAAGATAAGACTATTTAAGTTATTGTTTCTGAGAAAATGGACTTAGAAGTGTACAACCGTAATTCAGAAGAACAAAATTTGGCGTATGGGTGCTTTTAAGAGGGGAAAAAGCATTTTCTCAAGAAGATAATTAACAATAACAAGAACTTATTAATATTTATAATTGTATGAAAAGTCAAGATTTCTTACATTTTTGGTGTCCTTACAATTTTAGCCAGAGGTGTATAGGTACATGCGTTCATTAATGAACTTCAGTGTTAAATATTCTTTTTAATTCGTTCACTACTACATGTGGTATGGTGATTACCAAAAACGACTCCTTTTTTTATCCTTTTTGTTTGCCATTTTTTCTAAACAATAATGTTCTTGGTAAATTTCGGCTACATTTGTTTCATGAAGATTAATGTTTTGAAATAGTGGTAGATAAAATAATAATACATAGTAACTTGGACCAATCGGTAGGATTAAAATGGTATGTTAAAGGTTAAACATTGTTTTGCAAGCGCAAGAACGGTTTATTTTATCTTCTAGCCAAGATCAGTTTAAAGCACTTAATTTTCAATCTGAAATATATAGGGATTTTCTTATTTCTCTTCCCACATAGGGTGACAACTATGCACATTGGATAAAGCACATCCAGTATCATCTGCGAGTTATTTAGAGAATTTGTCGTGAAAACTGGGACTTCCTACAGAGTAAAGAGAAGGAATAGAGATGAAATGTGATGCCTGGAGGTGACGCCGAAAATGCAACCTTAAAATTTGTTACATTCGGCCCAAACACAGCACGTTCTTTGACGTACCTGTCAGTTCAAACCTATGTATCTTTGTTTTTGCTTTTTAGAAATTGTTATTCATTATTTGCGTGTTGACCATAGGTATGATTAAAATTTAGATTAAAAATGACTAATATATCACTTCACAGGTAAGAATTGTTTGATGATTTTATCATATGCATTTTGGTGCCAATGTCAGAAGCGTCGGTTAAGATTTTGCTCGAGAGGAAAAAATTTCTTTTGTTGGACATTCGTTATTGTCCTAAAATCGTTGTTACCATTCTTCTTTTTTATTAAAAGGCTTACACATAAGCATTACACTTTCATTCAGAGAAATGCACAGGTGACGTCAAAGAATTCGGTCCTTGTTCTACGTGCTTGTTTTGTTTGGGACGAATGAGAGCATTTAAATTTGGGCGATAACCGGCATCATGTTGCCAGTGTTGTAGTCGTACAAAAAGCAGAGAGTATACGGTATAGGCAGAGGGTATACGCTGACGTCATGAACATTCATAGATAGGGTATACGCTAATGCTTTATTTGAGAAACAGAGGGTACACGGAGCTTCTTAAAAAAATCCAGAGGGTACACGGCGTATACCTCCGTATACCCTCCACTACATCCCTGCATGTTGCAAACCATTTTTACGGCATACTGCATCTCTATTCTTTCTCTTTACTCTATGGGAACTTGCGAATTTACAGAAAGATAGAATAAATTAAATCCATATTATGAATAATTAAAATAATATGACTATCCCAAACACATTAACGTATATGAAGAATGTAAGGAAGATCCTGAAGGATTGGTTGGTGGAAAGTGTATATGTACATGAAGTAATTACATCGTTGTTTTACTGACCCTAATCCGTGTTAGGTATTCATTCATCCGTATAATAACACTCAAATTACAGTATTAGGGGTGAAATAAAAAATGGTTTTAGAAATAGTTTTCTTTTCGGAAATATTATAATTTTTGTTCTCTGTTATGAAAACTTTATTTTCCTGTATTTTTACACTGAAATAAAAAATATTGTTATAAATACAAATAAAATAACATTTTTTTAGCGAACATTTTATTTATTCTGTTTCTGATCTACCTGATAGTTCACCAGTGTCATTATACATAAAAATCAGACTTAAAAAAATTATTATGTTGTATTAATGAATCGCCAACAAAGCCAAATAGTGAAAAATTCATTATATTTTAAGTAACATAATATTTTTTATTTCACCGATTTATTTTATAATTATGTACATCCACATAATTAGTTTCTTTTGTATTGGGTGTAGTAAGAAGTTTTAAAGCGTTTTTCAGAGAAATGAATATGCAATTAAGAGCTGAGAATAATACCTTTATTCATCAAAATAATCTGCATCATTATCTAACACCTTCCACAACGGATTTCCTGGTTCAGTTGAAGCAATTGTTGCTTGTAGAGTTCAGCGGTTACACTTACACCAGGTTCTAACAGTTCGTAATAGAGCACACCCGTCATATCCCACCAGATGCAGTGAAGAACTTTTTTTGCAGTGAATGTCTCATTTCGGCGTTGATCTTGTTGCTCCGCCGGAATTCAACCAATATTTTTTGCGTTTCAGATTGTCATAACATATCCATTTTTCATCTTCCGTCATGATTTTCCCAATAAAGGTTTTTTCTGTTGCTTGTTTAGCAGATTTATGCACTTCGAGACACGCTCATCCTTGTTCCTCTAGCTCAATGCATGTGGCACCGATCTTCTTGCCTTTTGAATCTTTCCCATTGCATGTGTAAGCGATTACAAATCGTTTTTTGTGATACTCCTAATTGTTCGGCAAGTTCTTTCTACGTCAGAAATGCATCTTCATCAAGCAGTGCTTGCAAATCCTCATGACTAGCTTTCAGTGGAGCGCCGCTATGTTCTCGATCGCTAAGATCAAAATCGCCATCTTTAAAACGTCGAAACCGAAATTCGCATGTGCTTTTCGATACGATTCCCTCTCTAAGAACAGAACAGATTGATTGATATGCTTTTTCAGCACTTTTTCCTCGGTGAAATTCGTAACGAATGCAGTGACGAATAAAGGACTTATGGTATGACATCTTTCACCTCCAATCTTCAACTTTACGTTCACTTTTCTCCCAACTTCTGCGTCGATTTGAAAACACTGAACTGTTTCTTATCACATGACACAAACTCGGTCTACTGATTGGTGTGCTATTTCGCAGTAAACGTCA
Organism: Maratus speciosus; assembly: GCA_963932465.1. Lineage (NCBI taxonomy): Eukaryota > Metazoa > Arthropoda > Arachnida > Araneae > Salticidae > Maratus > Maratus speciosus. Next base: position 226,194,430 of record OZ010791.1, on the reverse strand, counting down.
GACAAAATTTGCTTTAAAACTTCTTACTACACCCAATTTTTCCTGACTTTTTTGAGTATGTGCTTATCAAAACCTTCTTTGTTAGTGTACTATCGTCACGAAGTTGTACAACACATGAGGGGCTCACAACCATAATAGACCAAGTCCCTTTTGAAAAAAAATGAGATAGTCCGTTTAGTAGGTGCATAAAATTTGTTTTATCCACTCCCACAGTAAATCAATTCTGTAAACAAATGACATAGATGAGAAAGTATGTGAAAACAGACTTGGTTCACAGAGGGAGTGAATAAAACTAAGTTTATGCATCTTCTAAATGGATTATCTCATTTTTTTTTTTCAAAATGGACATTGTCTACTATGATTGTGAACCCCTCACATATAAATTGTATCATTGTACTGTAACATTATCTTATTTCTTATGTATTGGTTAAAATAATAAAAAACAAGTGGGTAAGTGTGATCACAGATCGCACAGAGGGTTTCGTTTAATATTTCTTTCAAAACACTATCCTTTTACAAAATCTGTTAGCTCCACAATTCGCAACTAGGGAGTGTACTCTATTCTAATCAAATGTCTGCCCGACAAAACTCCGTTTTAGAACCTATTCGCACTTATATTAGTCGAGGAAATTGGACACATAAAACTTAAAATAGGAAAGCCCTCCTGGCCAAGTGGAAATAAAATATGAAAGGCCATTGTACATAAAATGAAAGAGTGGCCAAAGGGTCGTCAAATGATATATCAGGTGAGGGGTTTGGGAAAAAATTGACACCCCCCCCTCCCGGAGCCTTCATGTGAAACTAACTCGCTGTAGCTTAATTAGCGGCTAAGTTAGAAAAAATGCTTCAAAAACACAAGTGAGAGCGCAGAGGAGTCAATAATATAAGACTTTTTGGAAAAATTACCATTTGTCGTGTGATCACAAGTGTTCAGCTATAAGTATGCAAAATTTCATATCCCCAGCTTTATTAGTGGTCAGTTAGAAATAATTGCTTATAATACAGAAGTTGAAGCCCAAAGTGTTAATTATAAGACTTTTTCAAAAATTCATATTTTGTCTTATGATCTGACGCGTTCAGCTATAAGTATGAAAAATTTCATGTCTCCAGTTTAATTAGGGGCTCAGTTAGAAAGAATTGATTAAAAAACACAAGCTGGAGTTCAAAGGGTTAAATATAAAACCTTTTCGAAAAAAAAAAAATATTTGTCGTGTGATCTCAGGTGTTCTGCTATAAGTATGCAAAATTTCATGTCTCCAACTTAATTATGGGTCTCATTGAGAAAGAATTGTTTAAAATATATATGTGGGAGCTCAAAGGGTTAAATGTAAGACTTTTTCAAGATTTTATAATTTGTCGCCTGGCCTCAGGGGTTCTGCTATAAGTATGCAAAATTTCATGTCTCCAACTTAATTATGGGTCTCATTTAGAAAGAATTGTTTAAAATATATATGTGGGAGCTCAAAGGGTTAAATGTAAGACTTTTTCAAGATTTTATAATTTGTCGCCTGGCCTCAGGTGTTCTGCTATAAGTATGCAAAATTTCAAATCTCCAATTTAAATATGGTCTCAATTAGAAAGAATTGCTTAAAATACACAAGCTGGAGTCCAAAGGGTTAAATATAAAACGTTTTTCGAAGTTTATTATTCGTCGTGTGATCTGAAGTGTTCAGCTATAAGTATGCAAAATTTCATGTCTCCAACTTAATTATGGGGCTCATTTAGAAAGAATTGCTTAAAATATATATGTGGGAGCTCAAATGGTTAATTGTAAGACTTTTTAAAGATTTTATGATCTATCGCCTGTCCTCAGGTGTTCTGCTATAAGTATGCAAAATTTCAAATCTCCAATTTAATTATGGGCTCAGTTAGAAAGAATTGCTTAAAATATACAAGCTGGAGTCCAAAGGGTTAAATATGAAATTTTTTTCGAAATTTATTATCTGTCGTGTGATCTGAAGTTGTCAGCTAGAAGTATGCAAAATTTCAAGCCTCCACCTCCAATACAATTAGGCGCTCTGTTAAAAAGAATTGATTAAAACACACAAGCTGGAGTCCAAAGGGTTAAATATAAAACTTTTTCGAAATTTATTATTTGGCGTGTAATCGGAGGCGTTCAGCTATAAGTATACAAAATTTCAAGTCCCCAATTCACTTAGGGACTCTGTTAAAATGAATTGCTTAAAATACACAAGCTGGACTCCAAAGGGTTAAACATAAAACTTTTTCGAAATTTATTATTTGTCGTGTGATCTGAGGTGTTTAGCTATCAGAATGCAAAATTGCATGCCTCCAATTTGATTAGGAATTCTGTTATAAAGGATTGCTCAAACTGCACAAATTGGAGCCCAAAGGGTTAAATATAACACTTTTTCAAAGTTTTATGACTTGTTGTGTGGGCTCATGTGTTTAACTATAATAATTCAAAATTCCATGTCCCTAACATAATTAGGGGCTCTGTTAGAAAAAATTGCTTAAAATACACAAGTTGGAGACCAAAGGGTTAAATATAAAACTTTTTTCAAAATTTTATGATTTGTTTTGTTGTCTCAGGTATTCAGATATAAGTATGCGGAATTTCATGGCTCCAACCTTATTAAGGGTTGACTTAGAAAGAATTATTTGAAATACACATGTGGGAGCCCAAAGGGTTAAATTTAGGACTTTTTCAAAAGTTTAGGATTTGTCGTTTCATGTGAGGTGTTCAGATATAAGTACTCAAAATTTCAAGTCTTCAACATGTATAGTTTCTGAGAACGGGCTCTGTGACGGACAGACAGACAGACAGACAAAGGAGTGAGACGAATAGGGTTTCGTCAGATGAACGAAACCCTAAATATCATTACAATTTCAAATGCCATTCATATAAGCAGAAGTTACTCTATTTCTGAAAAAAAAAAGAAAAAAGAAAAAAAAAGGGAGTTAATAGTAGTAAGAAAAAAAATGTCGTGCATAAACAAATAGGACAATTAAGTACTGATGAAAAGAGGACATTCCTCCTATTTGTTTGGTGTTCTTTTTATTTTTATTTACCTAGACAACATTTTCTTCATTTCGTGATACGTATATTTTTTTGCGTGATCATTGGATTTAATTATAATCCTACTAGCCATTTATGTCTGTTGCTTCCCATTCATTACCATTTACCCAGAGTAAAAACAGAACGCATTATTTATGAACGCGGGAGTAACAATTATAGATGCTTTAAATGTTTGATGATGTCTCTATAATATAAAATAAATCTATAAGATGCTTTACATTTGACATAGAAACATGCAGATTCGAGCATGTATTTTGAGTTGCAAATTCATCACGCAAGCTGCCATGCCATAAAAACTGAGTATAATCATTATTTATAAAATTTATAACCTTGACTTAAAATAAAAATGATGAATTTGAAGTTTCAAAACTCGATATCAGCTTCAGCTTTTTTAAGCGGCAAAGTAAGTTATTTATAAAAATTGTAAATAAATAATTTTATGAATTATTTACGAATTAGAATAACTGTGTTAAATTAATTAAATTTATTTACTTCTTTCAATCACGTTAAAAACATAGTATCTTTTTGCTTAAATAAACCAGATTATGGAAAGAAACCATTGTTATACCAAAGCTGTATTTAGAAGAAAAATCTATAATTTACTCATATCTATATGCTATTCATTTCAAATAAATTTGAAACGCTGACGACTTATGAATCATCCTGATATATTAAAGTTTAGTGGAATTAGGATTATAGAAGGTTCCTCATTTGCCACTGTTATTTTCATCTGAAAAAACAACAACAACAAAAAAAAAAAAGATTTTTATATTTGGCATATGTATTGAAAGTCATTGTATGTTAGTATCTATGTCTGCATGAGATGTATGTAAGTGAGAAGTGAGTAAGATGGATGCAAGTGTGTAGGATGTGTGTTTTTAGTATATATGAATAAGAAAAATCTGTATAGAGATTATAATATTAAGTATGGATTATTAAAAGTTAAAAAGTAAAAGATTTTATTAATTTTAACTATTTTGGCACGCTAATGAAATCTGACAATAAAGCATTTCATTTTATATGATATTTATTTACTTATTTGTTTATTTTTTTTTACATGATAAAAGAAATTTGAAAAGGATTTATTTCATGATTATGTCGATCTTTTCAATCTTTAATTTTTTTTTCATTATAATTTTCGAAAATATTAGTTTGACGACGTAATTCAATTATGGGATTATGGTAAATTACAGCATGTTGCCTTCTGAAAATTATTTATTTAGAATATATATAGTCATTAGTAAAATGAAGATGATACTGCAGTAAACTAGTAAAGTAGTGCGGCAATTTGAACAACATGCATTTATTTGCACGCACGGCATAAATACATAGAGTACATCCACATTCATTTAGAATAGTTAATATTGGAGAACAACGTCCGTAGGGGACATATTCTGTTTATACACGAATGTTTAAATGTGGGTTTGACACGAATAACTCTTTAATCCAACCCCAATTTGAGGTGACCATTCCGAGAAGTGATCTCCAGTAACCCGTGCCTCCAAAAACTGGTTCGCTTCAAAAAAATCCAGGAGATGATCTCTCTTTGACTCTGGGAAAGGATATCCTAAACGTTGCCCCATGGGGCCTTCTTTTATAGAGTCCGCATGCAAAATATTCTGAAATGAAATTTTACTAAACAAAATAAACAAACTAATATTGCTAATTAAATTTAAATGTAATTTTTCTTAGTAAACTTTTTCATTAAAAATGTATAGCTAATGTTGATGATATTTTTGAGTAATATTAATAGCTAATGTACATTTAAATTCAATTTGCAGGATTAGTTTGGTCATAACTAATATGCCATTGAGGAGGCAACTATAAACGCATAATTTAATAAGTAAATATTCACGTTACCGAGAAACTTTAAAGTCTGTTTTCTTCCTTATTTTATTATTAGGTTTATTTTCTATCATCGATTTTCCATTATTCTACATTCAATCATAATCATATATTTTGATTAGAAAATATTTACGTTACCGATAAATTTTAAACGTTGTTTTGTTCCTTATTTTTGAGAGTGCATGCTATTATTAGGTTTAATTTTTATCGTCAATATTCCATTATTCTATACTCAATCATAATCATATAATTTGATTAGTAAATAGTTATGTTACCTATAAATCTTAAACATTGTTTTTTTCCCCTTATTTTCAAGAGTACATTTTACTATTAGGTTTATTTTTTATCGCCGATCTTCCATTATTCTATACTCAATCTTAATCATATAATTTGATTAGTAAATAGTTATGGTAGTGATAAATCTTAAACTCTGTTTTGTTCCTTATTTTAGAGTGTACATTACCTAATAGTAGTTAGGTTTATTTTTTATCGTCGATATTTCATTATTCTACAGTAAATTATATTAATATAATTTGATTAATAAATATTCATGTTACAGATAAATTTTAAATGCTGTTTTCTTTCCTATTTTCGAGAGTACACATTTTATTATCAGGTTTATTTTCTATCGTCGATCTTCCATTATTCTATATACTCAATCATCACATAATTTGACTAATAAATATTTACGTTACCGCTAAATTTTAAAGACTGTTTTGTTCCTTATTTTCGAGAGTACATTCAACTATTAGTTATTAGGTGCGTTCGTAATTATATAAATACGTAGCACCTATAGTTGTCGTTCAGTCCGTCTGTCCGTCCGTCTGTCCGTCTGTCCGCATATAACAGAGCAAAAACTACCCAACCGAATGGTCTGAAATTTTAAATATATAATTGTTGCAAAATTTTGTCGAGTCATTTCAAATTTTATGAAAATCGGATGTATAGTTTAATTACAGGGACAGTCAAAATTTTTCCGTTACATGACGGCCAATGGGGAAAATTATTACAAGTGCATTTTAATGATGTTACAGCCTTCCGAATGGTCTGAAAATGTAAATATATAATTGCTGGAAAATTTTGTCGTGTCATTTCAAATTTTATGAAAATCGGATGTATAGTTTAATTACAAGGACAGTCAAAAGTTTTCCGTTACATTACGGCCAGTGGGAAAAAATTATTGCAAGTGCATTTTAACCAACCCGGGTTACTCGGTTGAACATACCAGATACACTGACCGGTGCACATAAGGTAGATGAAAATCGTTTTTAATAGGCCACATACCAGTTATTTTTCGGGAAACATTTCACTTTGTGAGTCTGATTATTTCAGTGTTTAAGCACGTAGTTCGATTACATATCTGTTAAATTCGTTTTATTTATTTATTTATATATTTATTTATTTGTTAAATTTTAATTTCGTTTGGCAATTTTTTTATGGAATATTAGACAGAAAAAGCCCAATGCTGAATTACTTACATTTCTTTTACGTGCAAATGGGTTAAAGTTCCGTAGTTTGGTTTCATGCAGATTTTAAAACATTCAAGCTTAAAAATTATTTCAAAACCATGAAAATCAATAAACTGAGATGCAGTTTTCAAACAAATTGCATATGAAAATACTTTTTTTCTCTCAATCGGCAGTGTAAAAATTGAAACTGTGTAGAACTTGCAAAAATTGCCGTAAAAGCGAAATTTATAATAAGGTCGTTGACACATTAATATGAAGTCAGCATTAATCATGGACATCTTTTTGCTTTTTAATACAGAAATAACATTCTAAATGTTTGAATTAAACTTCTGAGATAAGTACTCTAAAAATTTGTGTTATCTATATGAATTAAAAGTCCCTTGCTAAAAATAATTACTGTTGTCAGGATATTCTAAAAATGAAATGGGCAATCTTATCTTTGTATTTAAATTCAGATGAAATTTATTTTAAATTTCATTACAACTACATTTTTATTAATTGAATAAACATTTTTAGCACAGATTATTACACACACACACACACACACATAAAAAAAAAAGAGCAAAAGAGTAGCAGCAAATTTTTATAACTCACATTTATTCTACTGTATTATAGTATAATACAAAATGTCATTAAAATAATAATCATTTGATACTTTTCCATTCTCCTTTAAAAAGTAAGATAGACAAGTCGGAAATTGTACGTCACACGTCAAACGTGGCAAATGAGGTGCGTTCGTACTATAACTAGTTTTATAAATACAGTATAACTTAAAAAATCCGGCATCATCGGGACCGAGACTATACCGGATTTTTGAAGGAATGTCAAAAGTAGTACTATATTCTTAATGGTGCCTTTAGCCATAATTTAATTCATTATTAAATGATAATTATGCAAGGAAAAACGAAAATTAAAAATAAACTTACAATAATTGATATTTTCTATATCACAGGAAAAAAAAATCTAACAAAAAGTGAAATTATTTCTTCTCGTGTAATTTCGGAAACATCGAACAATTGCCAATTGTGGTAACTCTGTCAGTAGTTACTTTACATTATTGTAGTGAACAATTTCTAGTTGTTGAGATAGCAAAGCCATAGTGTCTGTCGGTGCCACCATACTTATAAAATTCTAAAAAATAACAAGCAATGGGATTTTATCGTTAAAAAAAAAAAAAAAAAAAAAAAAAAAATCAAGAAACTGAGGAAACTAAGCATACTCGCGTTTTAGAATAAACTTTTTGATCATGACAGATTTTTTGCAACATGAAACATATTATTGGTAATTTTTTTTAAAGAAACGTTTTTTTTCCCGTGCATAACTGTGTGAAGTCATGGATAGTAGTAGTACTTATAAGCGAGGGTTATAACTTATAAGGCATTATTTTCCTATTTTCTACGCCGCACTAGCACATTAAAAATTCGTGCGTAACTGAGATATACACAATTGAGAAATGATTTACATTATGTAAGGAACCATGTAATGTTTCATCAGCTCATATATTAATATTTATTTACGCGCATGCTACAAGAACTTGTATATTTCCTAAAGAATTTTGCCTTTTTTTTTTTTCTTTATCGTACTGTTATGTTATAAAAAATAATAACATGATGACATCATAAGAATGGTTAAATAGCATTGGAACTGTTGATTCAACATTAACAACTGTCGCATTAATAAGTTTAATTTTCTTCTAAAATGATTCTAAGCTAATAATCCCACAAGTAATCATTATTCAGGAGGATTAACGTAATAAATAAATACAGTTGCACAAATTATTTATCTTTTTCCAATGTTTTTCTTACATTTAATGTTTTTTATCGTAATTAAATTTATTTTCAAGCAACGTTCTTTTTAATTCTAATACATGTAATTCACGTATGCATATCCTTGTTCAAAACAGACTTGGATATTTTTTCCAATAAGCTTTTAAATGATGCATTTTTTTTTTATTCAATTTTTTTATACACTAAAAGTTGACATTAAAAATCTCATGTTTGAATAAAAAAATGAGAATATTTGACATTTTTTTTTTTAAAATAAAAGCCTATTTATGTGAGCGATATATGCTTAAAAATAAGCAAGTGTAAGGCTAATAAAATTATTAAATTCTTTTTTTTAAATTTGGTTTCAGCAAAGATCACAGAAAAAATATTTTCATAGCATATTCGCTTATTTTGTATTACAAAACTTGCAATTAAGTACACATTTTTTCCCTCATTAAGAGGGAATATTTAATCAGTCCCATGTTTATTTTTGAGATGTTTCACATTTAATTATCGTATTAAGATAATTATTATGGTAATTAAGTTCACATTTATTAAAATTAAATTTTGAGCACATATGAATCATTAAAAATAAACTCATATTTTTAGAACTATCGATCACTCTCTTTCTTCTATTTGTTGCTGATGAAAGTTTTAACCCTTTATCTACTGACAGTACTTATAAGTACCATTAAGACAATTTGTTATAAAATCAATTTAATACATCGATTAGTTGTAATACAGTTTAAAATGAGTTATAGCTACATTACTTTATTTAAAAGGTTGATTTCTTTTGTCTTTGCATCTTTTAAGCTTTCTTGGTGTCGGGGGGAGGGGGGGGGATTTTTCAATTCGGAAATATTTATATAATTCTATTGTAAGAACATTATATTTATACATATCCTAATGCTACAAAATAATAAGAAAAATAATTAAAATAAAAGATTTGAATGGGGTTATAAATATTGCACAAAATCCCTATAAGTTCAAATTTAATTAATCCTTCTAAATTCTTCAATTCTTCTAAAATTTATTAAATGATTATGTAAATCTTCTAATGTAGTTTATACAATTCACGGAAAATGCTTTAGAAGATAAAAGTTTCATGAATTCATAATACAGTACATGAAGGTTTAAACAGCTTTAGCATCCATATGTTAATAGTTTTAAAAAGTTAATTTAAGGAACTAAAAACTTTTTAAATTTTAATGAATTCTCGCATTTAAAAAATGAAATAATAATTTTTTCCTGTATAAATTTGCATGTAAAAGGTATTATTAGTAGAAGGATGGACCTTTATTTCTAAAGTTATATTATGCTTTAATGTTGTATTCAAATTCAAAGTGATATCTTACTATCTCATTCCCGAAGTTTTTTTTTTTGTGTGTGTGTGTGTATGCATGTTTGAGTGTAAACTTCAAATTTGCAGGTATTACTGCAGTACTAAGAAATCGAACAGCATTTCTCATTTATCTGTAAAGAGTTTTAAAATTTCAGTTTTTCAACCGATTTTCGAGTCAGGACAATTAGTGAAACATCGTCATCTGCAAGCAGTTTATTACAACTCAAGATACAACTTTTTTATCAAAAACATAAAACGCTATTCGATTGACGCATGATTCATTCCAATGAATCACGTGTTTAGAAAACTCATTGCACGTGTTATTTGTTCTTCGTCGTTTTATCTTGTCTAAGGACATATTAGTAAGTGCATCGCAAAAATTTTTTCAAAATCTAAACTAAATACTCCATCCCTGCAGGATAAAGTCAATGTTACCAAATTAAAAGAAAAATAATTATTCTGTAGAAGATAATTGTATTAAGTTTAATTATGGTCTACACATTGCCATGAAGCATGCTTGCTGACACCCGAAAAATGTCCCATAGAAAGAAATTCTGGAATGGAAGTGAAAATTTCATCAACCGATTGAAAGGTATCAAGAAAAGGGCATATATAATTGTAATGAGACTGGACTATTTTATCGTGTGTGCCAAGTAAGTCACTTATAAAAAGAGGAATCATATGCCGCTGAGGTAAAACTTCCAACGAGGGTGTCGCTGTTTTGTTTTTTGCGAATTTGGAGGACAGTTTATAAGAAAAAGTTTGTGAATGGGTAATCGAAAACTACGTTGTGTTTCAAGAATGTAAATATTATTAAACTGCATGTGACTTGGAGGTCTCAGAAAAAATACTGGATGTCGATTGTCTTAATGGGTGGCTGAAGGAGTTCAACAGACGAATGATCGAAGAAAAAAAGTGTTCCTCGATAATGAACACTGTCATGCCGATATTAAACTGCCCAATATAAATTTACAATTTCTTCCGGCGGATACTACTACAGCGACAAAACTAATGGATCAATGAGTTATTAAAATGCTGAAACAAACTACAAAAGGTATCTTTTGTGGTCGATCATTGCGTCTTTTGATGGTTGTTCTTCAGCCACCGATCTAACAAAAAACACCAGTGTTTTTGATGCTGTGAAATGGATTGTCAAACTTTGCTCAGAAATGTCGCCTGAAAAAACTGATCATCGTCTTAGGAAAGCAAATGCCGACGACCATACGCTTCTGAAAACGTTGAAGTCAGAGGAGGAATTCAAACATACCAGGACGGCTTGAGAAGAATTAGGTGCCTCGAAATTATTTTTCTTGTTCAGGGAAATGAAAAAAAAAATACCGAGAATAATACACTTACGCGTTAGTGCAGAATGCATGGTAAACCGAAAGAAAAAACAAGCATCGATAAAAGATTATTTTTTGATTCTTTGAACTACTATGCGAAATATGAAATATGTATGTAATTTTATTGGTTAAATTAAATAATTGTTATTAAATTTCAGAATTGGAGCAATTTTGTATTGGTAATATTTATTTTTGTGTTCAAATAATGTCCTTCGAAATTATTAAAAATAGTAAATTTAATAACAATCCTTTTTCATTAAAAATTTCCTTTTAAAGAACAGTACTAAAAGTTACGAACGAAAAAAAATGTAAGACTTGAGCATTTTTTTTTCGGGGGGGTGGGGGGGGGAGCTCTTTTGCATAAGCCGGAATATTGTCTACCACGGAAAATTTTCTTAGTCCCGACCGATTCCGCCTTAGACAGAATTTACTGTATAAGTGTATCAAAGCACTCTTCAAAATTTCGTGAAAAAAATATGCATCTCTAGTAGTGAAAACATGAGCTGAAGCCGAGACAAGCCGCGCCGAAACAGCCCGCGTTTTAGCGTTTTCATCGAAAAACTGCCCAGGTCTTATTTTTAAAAATAAAATAGTTCGAACGTTTCGAACGAAAAAGATTGTGTCGAAATACAGGTGTTTAGTTATTTTTAGCGTAGAAAAACGATTGTCTCTACAGCAGCGAAGCGACCTGCTGTCGCGAATTTTTTTGCGAAAGTTTAAAATTCGTATTTTAGAAAACGGATTGCATCACCTAAGAAAAGAAGGTTTCAGCTTCAAATTATTTTAACTGGTACCTCTAAAATGAAACGCTGTTTTTTTTTTTGTTTTTTTTTTGGGGGGGGGGGGGATTGCCGAAAGGGCGAAAAAGTCAATCACGAAAACGACAATTTTCTGATATTTTTTTTTCGGAGGGTTAACAACGATGTTTTTTTCGAACAGATTACGGCTTTAAGACTTAAGTATATGGGATTTAAGAATATCTTGTCCGTTTTTCCGTATTTTAAACGGTACGACCAATGGCCGTTAAGAAAAACGGCTGAAAACCCTCCTCTTATTAGGTTCTTCCCATCTACGCGCTTCGTAAAGCAGGGCCTGGGCATACGAGCATGCTACTCCATCGATTGAAAAAAGAAAAAAAAATGCTTTTTGATCATTTTTTAATGAATATGTCAGCTAATTATCGAAAAATAAAAAATCAGTCCAGTGCATCAGAACCTACATTGGACTATTCTCATACAACTTTTCAGACCTCTGCAGCCGTTAGATTTTCCTGTCCATGGCAGACTGACAGAAGAACACATACACACGGACAGTCGGACACACACACACAGAGCGAAGCTTTGTTTCATTAGTATAGATTTATGATGCTACTTCCATTTGTTTAAGTCTTATCGGTCCAAAGCCGCATTATATGGGGTATGCCACTTTTACTTATATGATCGAATTTTGCGTATGTTGTTCAGAAATTACTTATACGTTAAAAATATAATGTCAATTTTTCAACTGATAGAAGTACAATATATTGTATTGTTGCGTTTAGTTCTCGCTCGTCTTTACAGTTGGTTCGGTTGCGTTGAAATAAAGGTCATATACAGTAACTCTGTCTAAGGCGGAATCGGTCGGGACTGAGAAAATTTTCCGTGGTAGTAAATATTCCAGCTTATGCAAAAGAACTCCCCCCCCCCCCCCAAAAAAAAAAAAAAAAAATGCTCAAGTCTTAAATATTTTTACGTTCGTAACTTTTAGTACTGTTTTTTAAAAGGAAGTTTTTAATGAAATAGGATTGTAATTAAATTTACTATTTTTAATAATTTCGAAGGACATTATTTGAACACAAAAAAATATTACCAATACAAAATTGCTCCAATTCTGAAATTTAATAACAATTATTTAATTTAACCAATAAAATTACGTACATATTTCATATTTCGCATAGTAGTTCAAAGAATCAAAAAATAATCTTTTATCGATGCTTGTTTTTTCTTTCGGTTTACCATGCATTCTGCACTAATGCGTAAGTGTATTGTTCTCGTTATTTTTTTTTTCATTTCCCTGAACAAGAAAAATAATTTCGAGGGAACTAATTCTTCTCAAGCCGTCCTGGTATGTTTGAATTCCACCTCTGACTTCAACGTTTTCAGAAGCGTATGGTCATCGGCATTTGCTTTCCTAAGACGATGATCAGTTTTTTCAGGCGACATTTCTGAGAAAAGTTTGACAATCCATTTCACAGCATCGAAAACACTGGTGTTTTTTGTTAGATCGGTGGCTGAAGAACAACCATCAAAAGACGCAATAATCGACCACAACAGATACCCTTTGTAGTTTGTTTCAGCATTTTAATAACTCATTGATCCATTGGTTTAGTCGCTGTAGTAGTATCCGCCGGAAGAAATTGTAAATTTATATTGGACAGTTTAATATCGGCATGACAGTGTTCATTATCGAGGAACACTTTTTTCTTCGATCATTCGTCTGTTGAACTCCTTCAGCCACCCATTAAGACAATCGACATCCAGTATTTTTTCTGAGACCTCCAAGTCACACGCTGTTTAACAATATTTACATTCTTGAAACACAACGTAGTTTTCGATTACCCATTCACAAACTTTTTCTTATAAACTGCCCTCCAAATTCGCAAAAAACAAAACAGTGACACCCTCGTTGGAGGTTTTACCTCAGCGGCATTAGATTCCTCTTTTTATAAGTGATTTACTTGGCACACACGATAAAATAGTCCAGTCTCATTGCAATTATATATGCCCTTTTCTTGATACCTTTCAATCGGTTGATGAAATTTTCATTTCCATTCCAGAATTTCATTCTATGGGACATTTTTCGGGTGTCAGCAAGCATGCTTCATGGCAATGTTGTGTAGAGCATAATTAAACTTAATATAATGATCTTCTACAGAATAAATATTTTTCTTTTAATTTGGTAACATTGACTTTATCCTGCAGGGATGGAGTATTTAGTTTAGATTTTGAAGAAATTTTTGCGATGCACTTACTAATGTCCTTAGACAAGATAAAACGACGAAGAACAAATAATACGTGCAATGAGTTTTCTAAACACGTGATTCAGTGGAATGAAGTATACGTCAATCGAATAGCGTTTTATGTTTTTGATAAAAAAGTTGTATCTTGAGTTGTAATAAACTGCTTGCAGATGACGATCTTTCACTAATTGTCCTGACTCGAAAATCGGTTGAAAAACTGAAATTTTAAAACTCTTTACGGATAAATGAGAAATGCTGTTCAATTTGTTAGTACTGCAGTAATACCTGCAAATTTGAAGTTTACACTCAAACACGCATACACACACACCAATACCGTCCTACCCGCCCTCGTCAATAACTAAACTTTTTACCGACGTTTGGAATACCCACCGAAATTTTATTCATATCATTTAAATATTGTTATAGAATGTTAAGATATGCAAAATATACATATGAACACCAAAAAAATTTCATTCGAAGAAAATTTGTATTTTTTAGAACGAAAAGTTTGTGGGAGCAAAGTATCATTATTTAGAGTAACTCGGGTGTTACTCGTTTTGAAATTTTACACAATCAACCCGAGTAACTTAATCTCGAACTAAGATGTCCTAGGTGGTTACTCTATTATTCAATGAATTGCCTGACAAAGTGTATAATGTTATTGAAGCGTTTGAAGGACAATGACAATTTTTCGAAAGGATGTTTTAAGCAATAGGGATGAAATCGTTATGATTTGGAGATGTTCATGCTTAATCAGTTTCTATTGTTAATTAAATTAGTACTTAATTGACGCTATTATTAGTTATGGAGAATAATTGATGATTATTATTGACAAGTAGTAAATAATTGACTAATTGACTGCGGTTAGTTAATGATTGATTAACACTATTTAATTAATATCGTCTTTAAAAGAAAATTTACTCTTTTTTTAATAAATTTTATGAATAAATATTAAATTCTCTTCAAAATATTAAAATATATGTCATTGACTGTAACAAATTCTTTAGGTAAGTCTTTTGAACACGGTTGTTTGTTTAATTCCGAGCAATAATTGTAGAACGATGTATTTTTTTATGCGACATGAAAGGATGTTTCATATGGTGGGGAGGGGGGGGGGGGGGATTTGCTGGTTGATGAAAATTTTTCGAAAATATAATATTTGCAATGGAGACGAAAATATTATGATATAAATATATTCATGCTTAATAATTCGCTTACATTTACTTAAAATAGTACTTAATTGACGTTATTGGTACGTGGATAACTAATTGGTGAATATTTTTAATTGACAAATAGTAAATAATTGACAAATCTTAATCTGTAGTAGTTAACCACTGATTAATATTATTTAAATTATGTCGCCTAAAACTAAAAAAAAAAAAAAAAAAGTAACTTTTGTAAAAAATATTCTTTTGTTTTTAAATTAGTAAAATATATGTCATTATCTCTAACATAAAGATTTTTTAGCCAGATCTTTTGTTCACAGTTGCTTGTTTAATTTGCTTAATTCGGTGAGTTAATTATAGAGGGGTGTGCTTCTTATGTGGCGTAAAAAAATTTCATAACCTTCGGTGGGTGGAAGGAGGGCGCGTGCGCTGACCCGCTAGCTGATATCTTGCAGTATCAAAACTTTTCGCTTTAAAAGAATATGTTGTTTCAAAAAAGATGAGACAAACTTAGTACCGCACAACAAGCAATTGTCTTATAGGAAACTAGTGTCGTATAAACAAAAATCACTTTAACCCAAATAAATTTTTGTTCATAACTTTTAAAGTAATGAGTTTCGAGATTTTTAAAGATTTATCTTCCTTTGGGAAAAACGGCATGGCGATATCAAAACATTCTGGAAGTGAAATGCCATTCTGTCAGTGACATTGTGTGTATTGCAAATTACATTTTCCAACACAAAACTACTACTTCAATGTTTATTTGAGTTACTCGCGCTATTATACTATTATAGCAGAACTTTCACCATTTCGACTTTTATATTTACATTTCACACAATACAAGTCAAGCCTAGTCAGATTTTTCCATAAGGAACAGTGCATATATAACGTATTTGTAACTTGTTCTTTACATCAAAATGGTCTACAATATTTATTAAATCTGATATCTGTTTTTATAAAAATATAAAGTTATTATTAAAATCGTTAAACGATTACAAAATTATTTAATTCTAAAATATGGAGTGCCTCAACGTTTGGCGTTAATATTCTTCTATCATATGTGTATGCATATATAATCCGCACTTCAAGAAACCAGAATACTTGTGTTTACCAGTAAAAAAATAAAATAAAATAAAAAATAAATAAAAGAAAGAAAGAAAGTTGTCCGCCTGTTTTGTTGATACAAAGTTTTGCATACCCTACCCCCCCTCCCCCTCGCCGTATAGGGCAAGTGCAAGAAGGCATTATATATTACTGTCGAAAGCATTATGTAACAAAAATCTATTATTAAATACTATTAAATAGTAAGTATTTCATTTGCATTTCCTTTGATATAAAATTAATTCATATATAATACGGAATTGACTTCTCTTCATTTGAATCAATAAAGTATGCAAATAATAAATGTATAACCATGTCTGAATATCACTGCAAACAAAAGAAAATATTTGGATGTGCCAATCCCAAAACTTTCTTCTATCTCATATATTTTAATATTTCAAAATGTTCTTACAAATGTCTATTTCATTTTTATTAGTTTAATACTATATCAACTTCGAAAGAAAATTAGAAAAAAATTGCTAGTATATGCCCCCTTTCGGCGGAATATTTCCAAATTCAGGAAGGATTTTTTTGCTATTGCCAAAAACATACGCAAAAAATTTGGTTCAATTCTATGCATAACTTCATACACTTTTCGATGGTACAATATTCAAAATGCCACAAAAACGCAAAAAGATCCCCATTACAGCGCCCCCTACCGGCGGAGCTATTCCAAATTAAGGGAAGACCTGCTTGCCATAGACACAAACTTAAAAAAAAATTTGGTTCAATTCTATGCATAACTTCATACACTTTTCGCTGTTACAATGGCGACATACGGACACACGGAGAGAAAAACATTTTCTATAAACATTTTTTGGGGATCTCTGACCCCTAAAACGTGTAACTCCGCCGAAAAAATTTCGATTACAATACTTTCTTCTATTGAAGATAGAAAGAAAAAAAAAAAAAGGTATCATTAGGGAGGGGGGGGGGGAGTCGAGGAACGATAACGCATGATATCGTAAGGGGGGGGGGGGTGTCCAAAATTACCAAAAAGTTGATAACGTTATATAAGTATAGCCCCTAATATGGATTATTTATTTTTAAAGTTATGCGACAATCTAGGTTTGGTCTGGAGGGATGCAATGCCGCAGGCTTGTTCAGTGTCCCCGCATCAGGAGCCCTCATTTTGGGTAGTTTTTACCGGCGCTGTCAGTTGTCATTATTAAGTGCCTGCTCATTATTTATTTATTTATTTTATTAATCACTGCGTCTTGCTAATTTCTAAAAGCGTTTACGTCATTATTCATTAACATTAGAAAATTACGGTCGGCACTTTCTATCCTAGAAGCAAATTTTAAGTTATTTGCCTTTCAGAATTTCATTTTTTTTTAATATCAACCATTTATGTGTTGCAAAATGAGATTAAATGTTTACGCAAGTCACGGGAAGAAGCGCTCAAGCTAATGTTAATCCTATGGGAGCGTTCTTTACAGATTTCTCAATCTTATTTCGACATTTTATTTATTTTTTCTTTTGGTAGGGTACCCGACGTTGATATCCATTGTTGTGCCTTTGTGCCTTTGTACTTTTTAGTTACAGTTTTTTGTATGTGGATACATTCACATTTGGAGTTGGTTAGAACCGGTTGTCAAAGTACAGAAGCACAAAAATAGACATCGGCCTCAGGTGTCGCGAAATATATATATATATATATATATATATATATATTATTTAACGACTTCTGGAAAGATTTCTGCTTAGGTTTCTCCCATAGGTTTAACATTTTCATCCGAGTTTCTCCACGTGACTTGTATAGGTTCTTAACACAAAATGATTATTAAACTTTTTATTATTTGATTGGATTTTTCTGGTGCGACTGATACCAACATAATTCGAGCTCATTTAGCTTTTCTCAGATATGAAATCATTTTAAAAAGATTTTTTTTAAATAATTACAAATGTATTTAAAGTGTTTCTTAGTTTTCATTTTAATTGAGAAGATCGCGTTTCTCTGTATATTCTAAAATGTGTTAAGGAATATCACGCTTGAATGTGTATAATACTTAAAACAATTCTTGTGGTTAAAATATTACAAAATATTACAAATGTTTAGCTGCAATATTTATTTTAAGTATAAAAATTTAATCTTTTATAAAATGAGCGTTGTAAGATGTTTATTAGAAAAGTTTAAGACTAATCTTAATTTTTTGCTTCAATTTTAATACAAAATGTTGTAAAATCAACTTTAAAATTGTTATTGATGCATATTTAAGGGGGGGGAATTCTGAAATTAGTTATACATTCTGCAATGGAATATTAAGAACGAGAGCAAAGTTAATGCATCTAAATAATAATTAAATACTTTAATGTTATTTAAAAAATTCTATTGTTTAATAATGTTAAAATGTTAAAAACAAAACTGTATTTTAAACTCGGACTATGAACACCTGTTTCCTAATGGCTGTACTGATTCCCTTCCGCGGAATGTGGAATTTCTAGCGTCTCATATTTTTACTTCCCACTGTTCCCACTGACTACTTCCCACTGATGGTCTGCTGAGTTCTTAGAAAAAGGGGTGTGAAGAGTGCAAATATCGCTTTAGGCAAAAAACTTGAACGAATAAGAGAGGAAAAGAGGGGTTTAAGTACATCTGTTAAAATTCGGAGATATTTTACAAAGAACTAGGAAATAACGAAACTATTACAACTTTCATGATATTTTCAGCAAATGCTTGTTAAAAATGGGTCTCAAATAAAAAAATATAATGTCTTTTTTGTAATTATTATTATTACCTTTACAGAATGTATTCTTTAAATATCTTTTAAAGAACGAAAAATGGAATAGGAATCATAATCTTTTATACATTTTTCAAATGACATGTACATTTTACTACAGTTATTCAGATTAAAAAAAAAATAATAAATAATAATACCTTATAATTTTTTTTTATTTAACAGCATATCAGCAATACTGCACATGCATTGATTATTTATAGATAACATTAAACTCATTAAACATTCTTAATATTTTCTATGTTATATTCTTCAAATTTGTTGAATTATAGAAAAAAAAAAATATTTTTTTTTTTCTTTTCTAAGTATTTTTTAAGCTTGACTGTTAACAAAATATGTAGTAACTTTTGGCAAAATGTATTAATCAATATATATATATTATATACAGGCTGTTTTCAAATTTTCGAAATCTTTTCTGTTTCTGAAATTGTTCAAACAGATTTTTTTTTCAATGAATAATGACTGAAGAAAATTTATGTATAGTTTATTGTTATATTTATAAAAAAAAAAAAAAAAAAAAAAAAAAAAATTACTTAAAAGATATGTCCTGTTCTTTTGAGATTACGAAACACATAAGTATTTACGTTTAATATATACATTTACACAAGAAACAATATAAATAGTCCACCATTTGTTTTCGACAAGTATTCGTTAATGAAAATGAAGATTTTTTAAATAAATATACAAAATATTATAAATAATATAAAAAAAAATACAAATTTAACAGACTTGGAATCGAACTCCGCGCGCCAGACCTTCAGGCTATTAGAATAAATAAAGGCTGCTGTAACTAGAAAATTCTTTATTCATTGCTTATAGGCTACAAACTTTTGATGTGCCACTAATACAAAAGTGTCGCTTTTAATAGATTTCAAAACTTTATTTGAATATATTTTTGATATTATTTATATAAAATGTTTCTGAGAGTTGTTAGTGGGCTAAATATATATTAATCGTAGGAAATATATCAGATTTTTTATTTTTTAAGTTTTTTATCAATATTCTGTAACCGCGATGTCCGGGGTGGATCTTCTAGTAATAATAAAAAATATTTTTTTTTTCTTTTATTAAGACATTTTTTGCATGAAATGAAAATGTACGGTAGGCATATTTATAAAGTATTTTACGAAACTGAAATTATCTGTAAATTTCCACAACATTGATCCTAGCTGTCAGGCATTGTTCAGTTTTTTTTTTCATGTTATTTAATGTGATTATTAAATATTCGTAATCAGTAGAAAATGTACTGGATCCGAATTTTTGTCTGAGATGTAATGTGGCTACCTAACACATGTAAAACGTTTAGAAAAGGCGTCTCTCATTCAAATCGCTTGTTCACTCTGCTTAAAATAGTGAGTAATCAGTCACTCCTTATCTTATCCGTATAACCTAGATTCATGTAATTGGAATTGAAAACAAAACAAGTGGAAATTGCCCGTCAAACGTGGCAAATGAGGTGCGTTCGTACTATAACTAGTTTTATAATTATTTTTTGCACCCCATATTGTACTGAATGTATAATTTTTTGCACTTCATAAAGTGCATAGTCTGTAACATCATTAAAATGCACTTCCAATAATTTTTTTCCCATTCCCCGTAATGTAACGGAACATTTTGACTGTCCCTGTAATTAAACTATACATGCGATTTTCCTAAAATTGGAAATGGCTTGACAAAATTTTGCAACAATTATATCTTTAAAATTTCAGACCATTCGGAAGGCTGTAACATCATTAAAATGCACTTGCAATAATTTTTCCCATTGACCGTAATGTAAAGAAAAACTTTTGAATGTCCCTGTAATTAAACTATACATCCGATTTTCATAAAATTTGAAATGGCTTGACAAAATTTTGCAACAATCATACATTTAAAATTTCAGACCATTCGGTTGGATAGTTTTTGCTCTGTTATATGTGGACGGACGGACGGACTGAACGACGGCTATAGGTGCTACGTATCTATTTAATTACGAACGCACCTAAAAAAGGAGTTAATATGTCTTTTGTGAAAATTTAACATTAATTAACATTAAAATATTCCAACCCCGAACCAATATTTGAAACCTTTTCCGAAAATAAAAGTAACTTAGAAAGAAAAGGAAAAAAAAAAAAAAACCACCCAAAACCGAGAAAGTAAAGTGGGCAAATGTAGAGATTCACCTCGGCTATCCGATGAAAAAATAAATAAATAAAAAAGAAGAAATGTACACGAAATATTTAAAAAGAACCATTCAGAGCTTTAACATTAGCTCACGAGTGCCTCCGCCTGAAGGAACAGAAAATTGTTTTTTTTTCTTCTGATTTATGTTTCTTATGTGAAATGTAATGGCGCTACAAAAAGTTTTGGAAGTGAACTTTAATTTTGTCAGTGACACCGTATGTAATGCGGATTATATTTTCAATTACAGAGCGTCTACTTCAATACTGTTTGGAGGTAGATACGGGCAACTCCGACAAATTCGTGTTTTATATTTACATTTCACAAAATAGAAATCAAGCATGGTGAAAATTTAGTGTAATATTGCTCAATTAGAGTGAAACGTTTAGAAATTCTTTGTTCAGTCTGAAGTGAGGCTCCCCGCATTTTTCTCAGAAAAATTTTTTTTTAGACCTTAGTTTTTAATACAAAGATATGTAAGAAAATTTTTAGCTTTGCCATGTTCGCAGTAAAAAGTTCGAAAGTTAAAAGAATATCAGAATGGAACATATGCATTAAAGCCACTCCATTTGTTTATATGAGTATGAACCAGATCGGTTTCATTAAGCATTAGTTATCAAAGATTCCTTTAAAAGTTTCTTTAGCTTTCTATAAAAAATATTTCCTTTAAGATTTCTGAAATTCTCAATCTAATACAGGCATAGTTAAGCTTTAATAAAATATCTAAAATCCCCAGCCCATATAAAATAATTGCGAACCAACAAGATAATTTTTAAAACCCTATGTAAACATTCCGGACCGACATTCAATCCGAAATTTCTGCATGGATTTTTTTTTTTTTTTTTGAGGGGGGGAGAGGAGGGGGGTGGCAGCTGCGAGTAAAAGACGCCATGAGAAAACGATTGCTCAGAACTCAAGGTGTAACTCATTTATCGAAAAATAAAAAAGCTTCTCGAATTCAAATCACTTCAAAAAATATACTTTCTACGGTGATGCTTTTACGCTTAAAACTAAATCATAATAGTCATTGGGTATCATTCAAGATATTTAAAAATTTATGGGAATATAAAAACATTATATCCAATTTTTAACTCTCTGAATTTCTAAGTGTGAAATATTTACGCGTAAAAATTGCTTTGTGAGTGCGTTAGAAAGATTCTTGTTACTTGAGTGGAGTATTTTTTTTTTCTTTAAAGATAACACTCTTAAATCGTATATTATTAACCATTTCCATATTGAGCAAGTAAAATCCCTGTTTATTTCGATTGCTAATTACTGAACATATTTTGAATAATTTCCACATTAAGCAAGAAAAATTACAATTTACTTCTCTTGCTGGAAAGTAACTTCATATTAAACAAATAAATTCCCTGTTTACTTCGGTTGCTAATTTCTAAACATATTTTGAATATCTGCAGGCTTTCTATAATTTTATAATGAAAAAATTCATAAAGTATTTTAAAAGACAACACTGCTATCTGCCAAAATAACATATCCGAATTTCTTGTTAATCAAAGCGATTTAAGAAATTTTTTTTATAAAAGAGTGGAACAGTCCAGAAGCGAAACAATTTTTCTTTTAATGTAATTAAAATTTAAAATCGGAATAATGAATGCAAACAGAAAAGGATATAAAAAATCAATGTTACCATTAAAAATTATGAGTAGACATAAAATATATGCGCTTATTGAAACGACTTTGTGCAGCATATTTTTTAATACTTTTCAACACAAGCGAAAAATATTTATATTTGTCTATCTAGTATCTGTAATCTCTTGAAATATATTTCATTTATAACTTAAAATTTCCTTTAGTGATGGTTAACTTTTTCCCATTGAAATATGTTTTCATTACGTTTTTTAATCTTATGTAATTTTATATAATCTATAACTTTTTATACAGAAAAACATAGATAAATAAATAAATAAATAAAATAAAAATAAGATAGTTTTGAAAAGCATGAAACTTAAATTAGAATTTTATAAAACAGTATTTTATTTCGTTACGTAAAGTGTGTGTTTTTTTTTTATCGCCTCCAAGTTTTAAACTTACCAGCCAGAATTTTCGACCGTTTTAAGGCGTTATCCCTAGAGGTCGATGTTAACATCCATTAACAAAGAAATCATTAACAAAAAAGAATTTGAATTAAAATTTGTTTATTTAACGCAGCAATTCGGTCTCAAATAAAATTGATTTAAGTGCATTAAATTCATAATTTTCTTCTTTAAACAAGATATTTAGTTTTACAAATTTGTTTGTAGTATTACAATTTAAAACGAATAGAGCTGCCAGGAGAAAGTTAGGTGTTCCTCCTCCTACCGATTCATTAAACATAAACCACTCAATCTTCAAATTTGACGTTAGTCTATTTTCTTCGATGGCTATATTGCCTATTGAAGGTGTCCTTTAATGACCTTGATAGATTGTACTACATTCCTTTAACTATGCCCCCACAAATGTTAAAATGTGGGTAATCTTTAAAATTACTTTGAAAACATTAACTAGTTATATTTTAACAAATAGTAAATTGACTGTCCTAAAAATCACTTCATACTTTTAAAAGAAGAATTTCTGATTGCGTTTTTATGCACATTTCGCTGAATAAAACAATAACGAATTTAATCAATCTCAAGGGCACTTTTCAAAACAAAACAATAACAAAAAAAAAGAAGAAAAATCATGCGTCAAGCATAGATTATGAAGCACTTTCCAACACTCCCTGAATGCTTTAAAAAAAAAACTTCGTTATTTAGGGAAATAAGGTAAATAAGACAACTAAGTAAACATTTTATAAAACGAATAAACATTTGAAAAACTGATTTCAGCAGTTACCGTCCATAGCCAAATATGTATTCCAATTCTTTTGGACAGCCCTGTATTTTATCTGTAGGTTCATATATATACTATATAATGAGAAAATTTAGTTTAGCAAGAAAACGCATAACTGGTTGAAATTTCTCTTTCAACAATTTATACCAATAGATGGAAACATACTTGAATACCTTTGTACAGCCCTGTAGTTTACATAGTACCTTTATTACACGCCACTGTTTAGCTAAAATTTAATTCAAATTAAACACTCTTAAAACTACCTGAAATCACATTTCAGAAATTATCATCCATAGACAGCCATATATGCAATTCGTTGCGCGGCCCCATTATATCGTTTTCTCTAAATTTCCACAAACATTTCTTAGTAAACTAAATCCAATTCAGCTTAAAAATGAACAACTCATTTAAAACCCACCTTTAAGCAATTTACGCTCATACTCAGTAACCCTTACGAATTCTTTTGTGTAGCCCTGTATATGAATTATAGCATTTATACACACCATATACTATGCATAAATATAGTGAAACATAAAAGCGCATAAGATAATTAAAAATGCATGTCCAGCAATCATCGCTACTGTACAGTACTTCGGATACAATATAGTATCTGAAATCTTTTGTGTGTCCCTGTAAATGCTATGCACTTCGTATTATAAATAAAATAAGTTATATTAAACCTCAGTATAAAATTTCATTGTATTTCAATTTCATTGTAAACGTATTTCAATTTCATTGTACAGTATACTTCAAAAATCCGGCATCAACGGGATTGAGACTATGTCGGATTTTTTAAACTTTCGGATTTTTGAAGGAATATTCAAAGTAGTAACTATGAATTTCAAAAGTAGTCCTATATTCTTAATGGTGCCTTTAGACATAATTTAATTCATTATTAAGTGATAATTATGTAACAAAAAGATAAAATTAAATAATAAAAAAACTTACTTTAATTGATATTTTCAATGTTACAGAAAAAAAAAAATCTAATAAAGAATGAAATTATTTCTTCTCTTGTAATTTCAGAAACATCGATGTCAACTTTGTTTGCTTCAACTTTTTTGCCGTTCTTTAACAAGTTTTTATTTTTTTTATTTTATACAAATGAAGAATATCTATTTCGGAAATACATTCTTGATTTTCTAAAGCACAGATTAATTCTCCAATCAAATGTATGCATTTTTCTAGTGACACTTTTTCTTCTGCCGGTTGTTCATCCTCGTCTTCTAAGCTGCTACTAGCATTATCGGCGGTTCTATTTAGCTCAGCGTCAGTTATCTCGCTGCCCGTTAAATTGTTTTTTGTTGATGCATTTTCTTCAATGCTTAGCCAATCATCTATATACCTATTTTCGACACTTAATGTATTTTCAGACTTAGCATGTTCCATTCTCTCATAAATTGTGGCCTTTTCACGGCAACTTCCTCAACATTGATGTCGCCGTTGCCGAAAATTCGTTCCGGCCATATATTGTGCCATTCATTCGCCAAACTTGTCCCCAAATTTGCTCCCGTTGCTAAGCAACAGTGCAGCTCCCAGAAAATTTGTTCAGAAAATAATTGCCTGAGATATGAAAAAAAGTGTCAAATATTCTTTTTTTGCATTTTTACTTTCGATGTTGAAGTTTTTAATTCATAAAGAATTGCTATTTTATTTATCCCATAGCTTGAAAGTGTGAAAGAAAAAGGAAGGGAAAAGATGATTTTGATGCCGGATTTTTTAAGTTGCCGGATTTCTGAATGCTGGATTTTTGAAGTCATACTGTATATGAAATAGTTTAACATAATTCGACTACACCACAAACAATCCCCCCCTCCTCCCCATACCATATCATTATGTAACGGAATTCTATGTGTGGCCCTGTAAATGAATAAAAACTATTCTTTGCACCGCATATTCTACAGAATGCATATTTTAGTGGGCTTCATAAATGCATATCAATTTTACTATTTTAAAAGCGTGTAAACACAATTAAAAATCATTTGAAACGATTTTTCCCACTGGCCGTAATGTAACTGAAAACTTTTGACTGTCCCTGTAAATGAACTAAACATGCTACAAACTTCATTTGAAATAGGGATCGTGCTATGGTAGAGGTCACCAACATTCAAAAATTTCAGAACGATCCAAGTATATTTACGAGAGTTAGAGCGCGGACAGACGGACAGACAAATCGAAGTCATAAACCCTTTTCAACTTTGTTGGAAAGTGTTAAAAAAATGTTTAGTGTTCAAAATAGATTTCTTTTTTTTTTCTTTTTTCGTTCCCAAATATTTCTTTTTAAGAAAGATTTTGATTAAATGCGATATATGTTAAAAAATGTTCGTTTCTTCTCTAATTATTTTATTTTATTTTATTTATTGTAATGACCTTATTTTTAAGCATTCAAAACCATATAAAACTATGAATTTCTTGAAAATACTTGCTACTATGCACTATGCAGTCAGAAATTTGGAAAGTTAGCTTCCAAATAAAGATGGAATCTATTCATACTTTAACTAGACATTTAATTATTGTTACTTAGATATTGGAGCTCGAAATTAATCCCCCCCCCCCCCCCCCTAAAGCTTTAAGAATTGTTTTTATAAATCGTTTTACTAATTTCAGTGTTCGTATCGTAATCCCAAGTCTGCGGTTTAGTCTCACTGTGCAAAAACCAGGCCTTTGGAGTGCTATTCATTTATAAAATAGCACAATCTAACAAACAGAGAGTTCTGCTTTTTTCGATACTCTATTAATACAAATTGTTTAAGACTAATATATTCTATATGCATTGATTGTATATATATTTAAGTGAAAGTACACGGTAAAAAAAATCTGTAAAGTTACTAAAGTTTTTCTAGGAAACTGGGATTCCTAGAACTCTTTATGTAACGGCAACAACAAAAAATCTTATAAACTCGTCTGATACAGGAATTTTTCTTGTTGCCGTTACATAAAAATCTCTAGGAATCCCAGTGTCCTTGAAAAACTTTAGTAACTTTACAGATTTTTTTTTTTACAGTGTAATAGTACGAATATGTTATTTGAAGTTTCTGAATTATAATTGTAATTAAATTTCGAAAAATTATGTTGTTGTCTAATACTTTCTTTATTTTGTTGAAAAAAATTAAAAAAGGTTTTGATAAGAAAAATATATATATAAACTTTAAAATGTGAGGAATTCTTTTCCTACAAAATTTTCTTACTACACAAATTTAGTCCTTTTAGCCTTGGGGGAAGTTTTAGATAAAGTGGTCTATTATTTTTTATCAAGTCTCTTATGTTGTAAACCGTCGATTCATCTGTCAAATGGGAGTAATTAAACACCAAATGCTTACACAATCTTCAATAATAAACCTGTACAACTATAGTATTTCATACAGTAAATATCACAAAATTTAAATAAAACTAACTAGACTATTTTTCAAAACTACAAATAAACATCTATAATACATTTCTTTCTGAATAGAGCATGCAAATTTGTTTTGGATTTTATAATATTAACTTAAATATATTTTAAATCTGGTATTTTGTTTTTACTTTATGAAAATGTATAAAACAACAATAATACTTCATTTAACCTTAAAAATACAAAATAGAGTCAAAGATAAAGCTAGAAAAAAATAATAAGAAGAAAAGAAAGAAAGAACTTTCCCTGTTCAAAAAACGCAACGGCAATATCTAAAAAGTATTTCCCCCCCCCCCCCCCCTTTAAACACTGTTATATGTACACTATTAACCAGAACTCCCGATAAACCCGAGATCTCCATCACCCTTTCCCCTCAAAGTAAGTAGTAATAGGTAATATGTCCCACTTTTATAATATTACTTTAAAGAAGGTCTTTGTATATACAGTGTGTCCATGTATAACCTGGCCGACCTTTATTTTCGTAACCGTTGGTCCTAGATGCATACTTCCAATTACAAAAGTGGTCAAAATTAGGTGCAGAATTAAGATAAAAAATTTTTGAAGCGAAAAAACAATTTAGCGAAGAATTACATAATCTAAATTTTTATACGGTCCCCCGGTCCTATAAGTTATATTTAGCAAAATTTCCCTGTTACATTGACAAGTAAGACAAAAAAGTCCCGTTATTCTACGATTAAAATTAACCGAGTAATAGCTGTTTAAAGTTGGAGCATATTTTTTGCTGCAAATTAGGGGTCATTCACAAATTTAGTAGAAATATAATTTCGTCAGATATATTAAAGAAATGGTTGAGAGTAAAATTAGCATTGTAATATAAATTTGAAATCTTTAATCCTTCTGACATATGACTGCAAAATATGCAATTTGTACTGAACATATAAGAGAATAAAAATAACAGAATTTTTGTTAAATAAAAGGATGAAAAACAAAAGCCTCAATTCTTTACAAAAGTGATACATATTTTAAAATGCTGTCAGATTACACCGTCTTTCAAATTTTGGGTTGTGCCATGTTTTTTAGCTTTTGAAAATTGCTTTACATGTATTTTTTAGCGCTGAATCCGCGAAAATGACCTTCATTTTAAACCATCACGTCAGGATTTTTTTCAATTTCAAAGTTAAAAAGCTCAAAGTTAAAATTGATCCTCCCTCACCTCTCAAGCTCATCGGACTCGTGAGCTGTTTAGCTGTAAGTAACCCAGTATAAGCCACAAAATTGAATAAATTATTGAATTAAATAAAATTAAACTGAATAAAAAAGTCTTGCACCTATTTTATAGTATCAGATTTTTCGCTATTTTTTAACCTTGAAATTTACGATTTGCGAAAAATCCTCACATGACAGTTTAAAAGTGAAGGTAATTTTTTTATTTAACGTTAAAAAATACATAAAGCGTAATTATAAAAGTTAAGAAACACAACCATGGCAGGTTTATGTTATCTGATCTAAAACCATTTCTTGAACTTGTTGACGGTAATCAATCCAAATTTTTTTTTTTGTGTTATTCTCTAATATAAGTATGTATAAGATGGTAAGCGACAAAAATCATAATAATATTACATTGTAATCGGATTTAAGTCAGTATGTAAAATTTTAACTTCGATCGGACATTTGAAAGTCAGTTAAAATTCGAGTACAAATTTTAAACTGGAAAGACGATCGTTGCAAGTCAAATAAAACCTTATGAAAGTAACTTAATTTCATATAAAGAAATCATAGCCTCAAATCCTTACAAAATACAACATATGTTAAAATACAATTATTTTAACTAATCTGAAACTGAACTAATAAAGTTAACACAATCATAATAGTTGTACGATTTCTTTCAAACCGCAGATACCTTGAAATAAGTTTGAGTACTTTATATACGACCCCTGAAAGCATGGTCGAAATCATCTGTTTTGATATGCAAAAAAGTGGTATAAGTCATGCATTTCAAAGTTTCATAACTCGGTCAATTTTAATGTTAAATGAATGGGACTTTTTCTGTCTTACTTGTTAGTGTCACAGTAAATTTTTACTAAATATCACTTATAGGACCGGGGGACTGTATAAAAATTTAAATTTCGTAATTTTTTAATAAATGGTTTTCTTGACCCAAATCGCTTTAAAAATAATTCTTGACCTTATTTAAACCACTTTTGTAATTGGAAGTATGAATCTAGGACCAACGGTTGCGAAAATAAAGGTCGGTCAGGTTATACGTGGACACACTATATAACTGGTGTAAATACCCGTCCTAGGACGGTGGGTAAAAATTGTGTTTTGCACTTAAAATTTGAAAAACTGATAAAAAATAATTGACAATATGGTTTATGTTCTAATAAACACACAATTAGCATTTACAATATTTCTGGGTAAACCAGATTTTCCGGCTAATATACTATAACAAAATTAAGATTTCTTAATAAAAACAAAATTTAATAAATATGCAATAAGACTGCGTAATTAAAACAGTTTGCTGCAACTATTGAAATAATACTATTTTTTAATAACATTTTGAAAGTGTATTTTTATCGTTTACCCCCCCCCCCCCGTCTTCCTCCTCCCCTCCAAAATTTTTTTTATATGTCTATTGATTAATAAATAGGTGTCTTGGGTTGAACCCCATCCGAAAGAACGAAGAGGAAGCATTGTTAAAGTGTTCTTCACTCCTATTGGAGTTTTTCTTCTGTTTACCCGCGGCTGACGTCACGCAGCAGGGATGGGACAGCTTCAAGTGATGTCATTTATGTCGTCTCCTTTATTCTTTATAGCTCCATGGTTTAATTTTTTTTTTCCATGAATCACAAAAGGAATGGCCCTCTACCACAGCTTCTTATTTACGTTTTACGCACGAAGTGCGCTAGGTTTGTTTTCTGAAATGGCTGCGTAAATCATTGAAATGTTGTTTCTATAGAATATTTTATAGAAATATGAAAATATATTATTTTGAACAGAAGGGATTTCAGGTAGAAAAGATTTGTATTTAGGCAGATAAGTTTTCTCATATACATCTCAAATCAAATTTAAGCCTAACGTGGCTCCATCTTATTGGAGACTGGTAAGATTGATGGGTTCGCCCCTTATGCGTTACACTGCCTTTTATTATATAGAGATGATGCGTACAAATAAATAATACATAGGTTAAAAAATGTTAATTAAAACATATAAAACGAACCTTGATTGCTGTTTTATACTCGTATAAATGATTTTAACAATGCATTCCTCTGATTTAAATATCTTATTTAACATTGAACAAAATCGTGATTGGTGTAAATTAGATTTAAATAAAGAATCTCTGGAGATTTTCATGCCTAGAATTTATCTCTAAAAATAAAACGGAAGTAAGCTTTATAATTTCAGTTGTTGCTGCAATGGAAAGCATACAGACGTAAAAGACAGATCCTTTTTAAATTCTGTACAGTTTTCAAATATTTCATTCAAAACAGAAATGCATCATTTGAGCAGAAAAAAAGGACTTTTCAATGCGATTAGATCCTTATTTGCTTTAAATAATTATAATCATAAATTAAAAAGTTATAAAATCAGTATTAAATAAAGAAATCATTATTATTAAAGAGCAGCGTTAAATTAATGTAACTGCATTTCCGCCTGTTTCAAGGACTTTCACAATAGTATGAAGAATTTCAAGTTATTCCACAATTAAATCACAGTTCACGAAATTGTTATAGGGAGAGCATTAGTATGAGAAGTCAAGATTCCATTTAAATCATATTAAAGTCATCATATTTCACAAATAAAGGTTTTTACTTTTGTGTTTATCATTGGTAAATAATCATCATCACTAGAACCTTTTGTAGATTATTATTTACAATTCGAATATATACATAATGTACATTATTTACAGATGAAACATATTTAGTTGCTTTGCTCCTTCTAGAAGTCATGATTCTAAATACAATTAAATTTCCAGCAACTATTTTCTTCTATTAAGAAGCCATAAAGAACAATAGCATGATTTTATGCTCGAGATAAATTTTCTTTTTAAAATTAAAACAACATTTCTTCTAATTTTAGAAGACCAAGAGAAAAAATGCAGTCTACTTACTGCGTTCATATTTTACATTCACAAAACCAACTAAAAAGGAACAAGAAAAAAAAAATGTTTTTTTTTTAATATCAATTCTCTCAAACGTCACGTGATCCTTCGCGGCGCCCGCCTGGCTAAGAGAAGCCCGCGAGAGAAGATTGCAAAATATTCCACAAACTCCCCCCCGATGAACAAGGGTTCATCAAAATGGGGATTCAAATAATTAAAGTAGAAATAAAAATTATTCTAAAAAATTATCAGTTACACTATACATAAATACAATACAAAATCAAAATATATACTTACATACTGGACTTCAAACAAAATAATAAAACAATTAAAAATATTTGGTTGGCAGGTTTCTGCTACTAAAAATAGAAAGAACAATTTAAATCTATACAACCTTTTCTGGAATATTCAATACAAAAAAAAAAAATTAAACTAAAAATTAGAAATATTATCAAACAAGAAACATTTTTTTTTTAAGTGAAAAAAAAAAAAAAAATTTTTTTTTTAAAGTCAATAAACAAGATAGTTCTTGAGTCTCTAATAATATCAGAGTTTTTTTTTTTTCAGTTCTATTAATAAAAAAGTTCAGAGGTTTTTACTTCTAAATTATACACAAGAATTAATAGGTCTTTTAATGATGAATTATTTGTTTTGAGTTCACAAGATCTTATCTTGCCGTCTCTGCCCATAAAGGTTTTAGTAACTTTTCCTAACTTCCACAAACTTCGGGGTAAGTGTTCATCATGTACAAGCACCACATCATCCACTTTAAAGTCTGAAGATTTATTCTGGTCCGTGTAGTGAGCAGATTTTAAATTGAGAAGATACTCATTTTTCAAGCGCTTCCAGAAATGATTCAGAAGAGTCTCACGTAAACGGAAGCATTTCACTAAAGATTCTTTGGTTGCTAGTAAAATCAAATCGTTCACTTTTATGGTAGGTAAACACAAGATATGTTTTAGAGGTGCTCTAACTTGTTCACCAGGGCGTGCGTTAGATTTCTTCCAGATTGCACGTTTGTTTAGGACTGATTTTATGCGCTGTCTAGATTTTGAAATCCAAAACTTTTCACAAGTTTGCACTAATGTTCTGGGCACTTCTGAATGAAAAACTTTTTCATGTGCATCTTTCACGATTAATTCAGTCAATTTATGTTTTGCAGGAATCACATCAGGATGTTTTTCATAAAATGAGGAATCAGACTTTTGTAACCGTCCTCGTAGCAACAGAAAAACATCATCTGACAACATAGGAATTAACTGTAGAAGATTCAATTCTTTAGGGATACTCTTGCTACATTTCAAGTATTTTACAACTTCAGGGAAACTTTCTTCCTGCATTAGCTTAAACCAAAAATTTTCAACATGTAAAATTTTCTCAGCTGATAATTCTGAAAAATCTCTTTTCTCTATCTTTAATTTTATATTAGAAATAAATCTAAATAGCCAAGCAGTTACTCGATACAATTTCTTTAGGGAGCTACAATTTTCAAGAATAAAAATGGGAATTTCATCAGATTTATTTGTTTGAACAACACAAGAGATGGTGGCTGCTTTTTTATACTTCTCTTCAGAAACATCTGGTAATCGAGATGCAGCAATTTTAACACTAGACCACTGATTTTCAGGCAAGGAAAGAAATTCAGGAACATACACATTGGGGTTAGCATCAGGAAAAACATGAAATTGGAGATGCTCCTTTTCCATGATCAGGTTGCTAAAATACTGCCAGGGAATTTTCAAGTGAGCGAGATCAGGGATTTCTGAAAGCCATTTTTGCCAATCATTTTCTAGTTCACCAGAAACAAAAGGGGCAATAAATCCGGCTGAATCAAGGAACATGGTTGCAATTTTCAAAACATTCCGTTTTGTGCAAGAATCATTATTTAATTTTTCTAACAAGGGTCGTAATTCTAGTCCAAATTTATCTTCTGTATTGTTACAGATCAATCTTAAAATTTTCAAGGAAGTATTTAGGGGTTCGAAACTCGATACAGGAATGTTTTCATCATTTAAAACATTAGAATTCAAGTTAGGGACATGATACAAACATTCGTTTAATGATAGAGAATCATCATATTTGGAAGAAGCATCATAGACTATGCGCATTTTTGTTGTAGTTTTGTCGTCACGGATAACAGGTCTGTGGGGCATGTAATAGGAATTATTAGAATGTTTCTCGGTGCACAATTCTATTACACCCTCATTAAACTGCTCTAGCAAAATGGAGTTATATTCTTTAAATAGAGAATCGTTTTTCAAGAATTTATTTTCTAAACTAGAAAACCGCTTCTTTGCTACTTCAAGATTATTTCTAAGTAATTCGCGAGAATCTTTCCACAATAATTTTGCTTCATAACGCCCATTTACGAATTTTAGATTTTCTTTAAATTCTTTTATTACCTCATGATCGGTAATGTTCTTTTCATTGCTTTCGGCAATGCCAATTGATTCAAGATCCCAAAATGCTTTCAGCTGAGTATTTATATTTTCAACTGAAACACGCAAACAAGCTACTTCTTTTTTATTAGACTCTATTTGCCCTTGCACCGTATGACCGAAAATAGTTTCTGCAACGTATAATTCTTTTGTCAATTTTCCCTCGATTCCCTTTAATATTTTCCACAAAAAGTCAGACCCTAGCAAAATATTTATTTCCTGTTCAAGACCTGTATCAGCAGGCTTAAAGCCTCTTGTTCTCATTATGTCTAGAAGTTCTGGTTCTAGTGTTTTCACAGAAGCTCCAGTTATATTATCAACCACAAGTGCTTCGATATTTATCGAGTTAATAGGTTGCACAACACTGGATAATTCTAGAGCAACAACCTCATAACAAGATTCATAAGGGCGTCTCCGCCCAAAAGGATAAACTAATAAATTTTCTCTTCGCAATGGCTTCAATTTTAATTTTTGTACTAGCGATCTCTTCACGAAGCATTTTTCTGAACCACTATCACATAAAACGCGAGCCAACAAGCATTCCTTACCAGCAGACACGGAAACTGTACAAGTCTGCAATAATGTTGCTTTATTTTGTTTATATTTTTGTTCCGACATCATAGATACAATTGCACCTTTCATTTCCTTTTCAGGATTTTCTTTTACTGTTTCTTTAAAACAAAACAGAGTACTATGGGTAGTGCTACCACATTTGGAACAAGGGTTAATTTTTGTTCTACAGTTAATTGATAAATGCGACTTAAAAAAGCATTTGTAACAGCGACCTTCTTTCTTTAATTTATATCGTTTCTGTTCATCAGTGAATTTCGAACAATTTAGTCCTACATGATCAGAAGACTTACAAAATATGCAAAACTGTTTTGTAGATGTATTTAAAGCAGCAGCTGAAGGTATATTTTCCTTTTGAGGAAAATTTTGATATTTACTTGAAGGATTTTCATATTTAGTTTTAGAATTTTCATAAGTCTTGGTTTGGGAATTGTTTACTAAATTAGTAGCTTCACGACATCTTAATTCCGTTTTAATAAAATTTATTAAATCGGTGACTTTACAGTCCTTATCGGGATCACGTTTTCGATGGAAATCTAGTATCAAATTTTCGGGTAATAATCTCAGTAATAAGGGTAGTAATAAATGGCCATAGGAGCCTGATGTTACTCCTAACGCATCAAGATTTCTCATACTAGTTTCAATATTATCGTACAGCTTCCTTAAAGAAATAACATTGTTAGAGGATTTCACTGGTTCAAGATTTAGAATTTTATTCATGTAACAGTTTATGATATTTTCCCGCTTACCATACCTCTCTTCTAACAATTTTAAACAAGTAGAATAATTTTGATCTGTCAGTTCAAAACCAGATACAATATTATATGCAGGACCAGACAACAAGGATTTGAGATATTGGAATTTTTCAATTTTTGATAACGATTCGTTTGAATCTATCGCACTAGTAAATAAATTAAAAAATTCTAAGAACTGGCTTGCATCACCAGAAAATTTTTCTATATTAAGTTTAGGAAGCTTCACTGCCGAAACTGGTTTACTTCCGATTTTTGAACCGTTACTTGATTCTAGTACAACTTTTGGTTCAGTTTCGATTTTACATTTTTTAAGCCTCATCTTAATTTTAAATTTCAAACTGGATATTTTTTCAGAATATTCTTCTACCGATTTTAGTTCTTTTTCATATTCAGTTTTTTCCTGAATTAGCTCATCCATTTCGGAATCTAATTCCTTTAGTTGAGCTTCCTTTTCATTTACGAGCTCTAATGATTCCATTAATGAGTCGCAATCAGTTTTATCAATATCAACAGATAATAATGTATCACATTTTGTGATTAATTTCGTAATGGCTGCACGAACAGTAGCTCTTTTACTTTTTAACTTATCAGGCTTATCCATGTTTAAATTTAAATTCAATGTTCAAAATAAATGATCATGAAAAATGTATATTTTCAAAAAATCAACAGTCATGCAGAATAATAAAGGTATTTCTTACCTTTTTTCCCGGTTGTTGAGGCACCAAAAAACTTGAAGAATTTCAAGTTATTCCACAATTAAATCACAGTTCACGAAATTGTTATAGGGAGAGCATTAGTATGAGAAGTCAAGATTCCATTTAAATCATATTAAAGTCATCATATTTCACAAATAAAGGTTTTTACTTTTGTGTTTATCATTGGTAAATAATCATCATCACTAGAACCTTTTGTAGATTATTATTTACAATTCGAATATATACATAATGTACATTATTTACAGATGAAACATATTTAGTTGCTTTGCTCCTTCTAGAAGTCATGATTCTAAATACAATTAAATTTCCAGCAACTATTTTCTTCTATTAAGAAGCCATAAAGAACAATAGCATGATTTTATGCTCGAGATAAATTTTCTTTTTAAAATTAAAACAACATTTCTTCTAATTTTAGAAGACCAAGAGAAAAAATGCAGTCTACTTACTGCGTTCATATTTTACATTCACAAAACCAACTAAAAAGGAACAAGAAAAAAAAAATGTTTTTTTTTTAATATCAATTCTCTCAAACGTCACGTGATCCTTCGCGGCGCCCGCCTGGCTAAGAGAAGCCCGCGAGAGAAGATTGCAAAATATTCCACATAGTACGCTGAAAACAATTTACTGCCTATAGCTGATATTAATGAATAATTAGTCTATAAATCTTTCCGTGAGAAATGACACATTTCACATTTTTGTTATATAATCAAAGAACGCTTCTTTTAAAAATTGCAATTGAAATTAGATTTATTACGCAGATAATTTAAATGAAAAAGCAAATTATTCGCAAATTTTAAAAAGTAGCTCACTGAATATTATAAACAGTTAGCATTAATTAAAATACAAAAAGCTTGCGTTAAGTCTTCTCAAAGCAACATTTTATATTACTATACATTTTATTATTTTCATTTTACTTCCATAGCAATATTTTTATTATTCCCTTCACCATCATAAATGTGTGCAACACAAAGAAAATCATAAAATTTGTTTGATTAAATTCACATTTCTATTACTCATGAGCTACAAAAATATTGCTTTAGAAATTTGTTGTTTATTTTAAGCACTTTTGAAAAAAAGTAATAATTCAATTGAAAATGAATGGTATTATAATTATTAATAATGATATAAAATTGTATTATGTAAGTCTATAAAAATTAGACAGTTTTTGTCTTTGCTTATAACATAAATGCCCTTTTCAATATGTGCAAATTTCTTCACAATCTGATTTTTTCTTTTTATCCCCGTAAATGTTAAATGAAGAGAAAGCATTATTGAGAAGCTAACACATAATATCCAATTATATTTGTGAAATAGAAACAGAATGACATAGCGATTTTAAATTTGAAAAAAGTATAGCATTAAAATGCATAAATCAAAATAGCAATTAATAATGGTAAAGTTTCTTTTTCCTTTTTTTTTTTGCTTTGTAATTGTAAAAATATATATATTAATTATAAATTCCAAATTTACTTCAAAATTCAAAATCCGCTAAAAAGGAAAATGTATACATAAATATGTGCTGTGGATTAAAAAAATAAAGATTGTTCGCTAAATAAAGGTTCTATTATGAAGGTTTTACTATATATTCTATTAAGGGAGGGTATTCAGATGTCAACATTTATTATTTGCCACTCGTATTTTTTTTCAATGAAATATGGTCATCGTAAATATAAAACAAAAGAAAAAAAGATATATATATATATATATATATATATATATATATATGTGTGTGTGAGAGAGGAGGCGAGTTAAAAATCGCCTTATCCAGAAAATCAAATTTCAAGAAATCGCGAAAAACCTCTGACTATGTCCATTGGTTTTCATTTAAAACCAAGATTTTGCAATAGCAAAAATAGAGGATATACAGGATAAAACCAGCTTTTTAGCAGATTGTTGTGTTTCTTCGGTGCAAAATTTACCATTAGAATAGATTGATAGGGAAAACGCGATATTTAAAATTTTGGATAACGCGAGTTTTGAAACTCACGTCCTCATATAAATTATGGGAGAGGCAGAATTTAAAAATTGTTAAAAAACTAAATATTAGAATATTGGCATAAATAATCTGTATAAATAGCATAACAATAACTCAATCTGTATTAAAACAAAAGATAAAATCACGTATGTTTATTAATCTATACATATTTAGAGATTAACTTTGTCTTATTAGATGAAAAAAAAAAAAAAACCTGTAGATAAACTTTTGGTAAAATTTTTTAACTTAAAATCACGTATATTTGATTATTAATCTCTACACATTTATAGATTAACTTAACTTTGTCTTATTAGATGAAAAAAAATTGCTTATAAACTTTTGTTAAATCCCCCTCCCGCTCCACACACACACAAAATATGAACATTATAAACTTTGTAATTTTGTAACCTCGTCTTTCCTTTTAACTAACTTGCATTATAGTAATGTGTAACTCAAGACAAATTTATGACAGCAAAATTATGTGCATTTTTGAAATGCAAAATGTTGTATTTCTTTTCTGTCTTACTAGTGCGCATATTCTTTCTCGTTAACGATGTCCCTTGATTTATTCCTCGAAGAAACACAAATGGAATAAAAACACACAGCGATAGAAAGAAATCACACGATAATCATTTGCTCAACAAATAAATTATTTTGGAAAATCTCTTATAAGGTAAAAAGTATTTTAAAAAAGTCAAAATGGAAAATTAAATGAAATCATTTTTAGGTACAAATGAAATTTTATTATGCTCCCCTCCTCCTTCGCACTTAAAAAAAAAAGTTCTTTGACCTTCGCCACGATATAATCTATTGACGTATTCAAAACTTCATTTCTCTCCTTTGCTTTCCTTTTATCTTTCTTTGTACTCTTCCCTCCCCCTCTCTCTTTTATTTATTTATTTATTTTATTTGACACTTATCCAAATAATAAACAAAGCTGAAAAAAAATTAAATATGAAATATTAATTCAAATGCATATTTTAATAATAGAGAAAAAATATTTTCTCAAACTGAAAGAGTGACTTCGTGTTAGTTTTCAAGAAGTTCCTTATTGAATGTCAAGCATTCTAAATTAAATTATTTTATTTTCATCAAAAGTTTATGTTCAAATTTATCTACAGCTTACTTTCAATTATATATTTAGGTAACTACACATTTAGCGCATTTCATTTTCCGATATTACAGAGATATTGTAAATAAAAGTTTAATCTTAAACAAACCAAATTCATGAATTAAACAAATTTAATATGATGGGAAGAGCACACATTCATAAATTGAGTAATTTCACATAAAATCTACACACATTGTTTGAATTATAATCATGCGAAATTATCTGTAATGAAATGAATTTCAATTTTGAAGTAATATCAGGATAATAATAATAATAATGAAAAGTGATATATAGCTTTATTTTTTGAATTTTAATTACTTTCACTTTTTTTTTTTTTTTTTTTTTACTGTGCATAAATCTTACGAGATAATTATAATGAAATTAAAATGTCATTGGAAAAAAAATTTAAAAGATTATAGAAGCAAAAAACCCGAAATTGGAATTATTAGATTGACTCTGTGAGATACGTTTCAAATATTATTGTAAGCATTTCTTTGAAGCAATCGTAAATTAAATATCCAGATAGCTTTAATTTTTAAAACAGGAAGACTTAAAATCTCAAACCATAAAGTATTCTCTCTGTAGAACCTGCGGTAATTTTCAAATACACGCATACACCCTCCCCCCTCTTTTAATGATGTGCAGATGTTTACCAACCCACTCCGGAACATAATAGATAACAGCATATTTCTCTTCTCCACTTCCAAGATAAGAAAACTTGTCTTTTCAACTTGAAAAGCATAGTAAAGTAAGTAAAATCAGCTTCTTATAGTAGAAGAGTTACAATAATAATGTGGGTATAGGAAAATTTAGAATGCATACACATGCTTTTTTTCGTTTCGCATCGTTTTCGCGAAATCATACTTTAAGAGATCAGGGTTTTATTTCAACCACAACGTAATCAATGAAAATATCGAGATATAGAAAATTTTAGATCTTAGTGCTTTCGATAACTTTACAATTATAAAAAAGAAAGCCCTTTCTTTATCTAATTGATTTAAGAAATTGTAGACCAAAGTAATATTTCGTACCTTTCTCTATAGGCAGGCGTGATTGGTAAAGCGATTAGTAGATTCGTATAACAATTGTTTGAAATAAATCAGGCTTCTCGAATGAAAAAGTTATGTTGTCAATACAACTTTCGTAACTTTATATTTCTACTTACAGATATGGACCCATGTGTTAATAAAATATATATATTTGTTCTCAATATTACATATTTATTTTATTAACTAAAGTTTAGGAAGTGTCAAACTGCGCTTTCGTAAAATATACAGTGGCGTTTTTTTTATTCATGAATGTAAAAGAAATAATACACAAGAAATAAAATCAGCAAAATCGTCATTTCATTAGCTCTTTCTCTAATATTTTTCTCTCAAATTTCTATCAGATTTATTAAAGATTAACGATTGCCGTTTAAACTCAATATCAAATTATTTTAATATGTCAAAAATATTTTTTCAAAATCAAATCGGCCATGTTTCATGCTTGAAAAAATATAATTAGCTGGAAATCAGCTAACACTTTTGTATAATGTAACTCATATTGCATTGTTAAATTATGTCTTTAATATTCATAACGGAAGCGCTTTTGTTTAGCAAAAATTAGAATTATTTTGATACAAACGTTATATTTAACATAGCTTAGTTATGGCATAAATCAACTTTCAACATTATATTAATGCAATATTAGTATTATTCTCATAGCATTTTGTACAAGCGTTACCCTCTATGTATATGGTGATTTCTTCCATTTATCCTGCACAAAAAAAAAAAAAAAAAAAAAAAAAAAAAAAAAAGCAGAAGAAAAAAAAGTCAGGTCTTTTTCTGCAGAGCCTTTGGAAAGTATTTTTCTATGACACTATAACAGTAATTGGAAGCGTTGGATAATAATTCCCCAGGAATGATATTCAGTTACAAAGGGTACAGCTTTATATTTTTATAACGTAGTTTTTATGAAATACTTGAATTGTAAAAATAGATATAATAAGTAGCACCAGTAGGCAAAACTTTAGCATTCAGATGTTTCAAGGATTTATAAAAAACGAACCTATTCATCGATAAAAGAGAAATAACAGAAGCAAAGAGCACATGTGTTTTTTTTTTGTTTTTTTTTTTTGTTTTTCTTGCTATTGGTATATGGGTATTTCGACTGAAAACAACTTCAAGAGTCGTCATGCTATTCGCATTGAATAAAAAAAAAAGTAATTAAAAGCAAGAAGAGCATCACTCCCCCCCCCCCCCCTCACGCCAAAAAAATAAATAAGAAATAAAATGGCATGGTCAGATAAAGAAATTAATGCTGTCAAACATCACTAATCCAAATACTTTGTAATAAAATATTTACCAAGAAAATAAGAAACCGAAAAATACTCAAAAAATCTAGGAGTACACTGAGAGATTTGGAGCAAATCTATTACTTTGTAACAGAATCAAATCATTTATAAATTTCTAACATATTCCTATAATTAATTATTCGGATATTAATAAATACTAATTCAAATGTTGGATGTTTTAAGTTAATATGCATTTCAACTTTATCATAGAAAAAGTAGTTTGATAAAGTAGATATGGTAGCGATAAAACTGCCAACTTTTGTGCTTTTCTGCTACTCAACTTTAATGCAATCTTCCCCTTATTTAATCCTCGAAATAAGGCAAAAAATGCTTTTTAAAAATAGCGGTAAGAAAAAAGTGTAAAAGTTGGCAGCTATGAAACTACCGCCTAAAAGCATTAAAAAATTAAGTATATTAGACTGAATAAAACTAGATACAAGCAACATATCAATCAGACTTGTAGCGTATGCTACTTTACATATTTATTAACGAAATCTTTCTAGTATAAGTTGGTAGCTCTAAATCTGTTACTTTCAACTGAGCAGTGGCAATAACTTCAGAGAACTATTCAATGCATTGATTAAATACGAACATATATGAAGGATTTGGGCGTGAAAAAATGGTAACTGTGATTTATTATTATTATTATTATTCACGTGTAAAGCCGTTAACTACATCCTGATATCTTTTTAAATGTACAAGTTTTCTTTTTGAATCATATGTCATAATATTAGATATGAATTTCAAAAGTTATGCCATAAATTTTATATATAAATTTTAGAAAAGAAGACTTCTTATATATAAATCCGATAAAATAAAATGAATCATACAAAATGTGTGGTACATAAGTGCAACTGAGGATGTTGAGAATGCAGTCTTTAACACATTAGCTGTTTTAGAGGAAACAATCACGATGGTTCACGAGAGGATAGTTATAGTTTTCTCTAAAAAACCAGAATCTTCATCTCGAAATTACATTTTATTATTTACTTATTTTACAAACGAGCACTTAATTTTATAGCATTACGGTTGTTTTAAAATCAAAATAAGATACTTTATGTCACCTTTCTGAATTCATTTTTGTTCGGAAACGCATGGAATTGGCAAGTGTTATTATTATGTAATTATGTATTCTAATGTATTTTTCATCTTTTTGATAAAAACAGAGGATCTTTCAGAAAATCTTGCGTGAGTTTGCAATTTGAACGGAATTGCCGGCCTCGACAGCACGGGAAAGGAGAAAATCTGCCGTCATGTATCAATAATTGCTTATAACTCCTTAAGTAATTTATTTATCAAAAATTCAAAATGCCATTCGATTCCAAATTACGTTAATATCCTGGCCTGTCAATTTTATGCTTTTACGTTTGAAAATGAGTCAAAAAATGTGTCAAAGTTTCCGTTTTTTGAGAAGAGAGTTAGAGAATCGCCTTAAGATTGGAAATAAAAAAATTAAATTTAAAAAATGACAGAGCTATTATAGTTTTCTATTAAATTA
Organism: Maratus speciosus; assembly: GCA_963932465.1. Classification (NCBI taxonomy): domain Eukaryota; kingdom Metazoa; phylum Arthropoda; class Arachnida; order Araneae; family Salticidae; genus Maratus; species Maratus speciosus. Next base: position 226,151,781 of record OZ010791.1, on the reverse strand, counting down.
TAAAAGTAAATTAATCAGAATGCTCCAAAAATAATTTAAATCAAGTACCGGAAAGTACCGGAAGTAAGCCCCTCTTTAGAAAACAGGAAATTCTAATGAATTTAAGGGGTGCTTATAATTGGAACTTTTGTGAAAAGTGTAGGGAAATTACGAGGGTGGGGGGGGGGATTTCGAATTTAATAAATTTCACAGGATTTGAACAATTTAAAAAATAAAATCAGATCAAATTAAACTCTCTTCCATAGAAGCTAAGTACTTTCCATTAATAAAAATATTAAATTAATGAAGCAAGTTTACATAAAATAGTTAATTTAGATATGAAAGAAATATGGACAAATATTATAAAACTTTATCTCAATATAAATATCTGTTAAATCTTATTAGTGCATAAAAATCAAGGTAAACATTAATAGTATAATATATTGAACATATGCCATTCTGATACAATGATCAGTAAAGAGATTAGATAAAAATAAATTGCGTAAGATATATTCATTTAGAAGTTATGGGGGAAAAAATCTTAAGGAATTTCCTGAAAAATACAGAAGGATTGAGAACGCCAGAAAATAAAACTTCAAGAGGAGGCCTTATAAATGGAACTTTTTCAAAAAAGAAAAAAAATCATATACGTTGGGGGGGGGGGGGGGAGGGGATTATATTTGGAAGGAGACTTACTTTCGGTACCTTACGATAAATCAAAAGTAGAAAAATCAAACAATGATTGATACTCTTGATTCACTATTTCGTAATAATATAATTTCAGTGTTTCGGAAAAATCTTCTCCTAAAATTTTGGGATTTAGTCTGAGGTTTTTAAACATTTTTGCCACTGGCTGTCTACTTACAAATGCTTTTCATATTATCCAGTCTACATTTTCCTCCCTGCATTTTGACGGCAGATTACCAATCATTTCTTAGTGCTTCTTTTTCTTCTTTCTTTCGTTTTTTCAATGGAAAATTTATACAGTAAAAAGAAAAGAGGGATACAGAAAACAAAGTAATCTAGCTATGGAACAGTTTGAGTTCCGAAAAACGACAATCCTTAAACATTTTGCACATAAATAAATGTAAAACTTATTAAAAAATAACAAAAATAAACACTTGTTATCCTATAAATTTAGCTACATCAACCATAAAAAGCATAGTAAAATAACTCAAATATTATTTGTAGATAAAAAATGTATGTGTTACTAAAAAATGTAATACTCAGGGTTTGTAAATATCACGATATTTTCGAAAATATCAAAAATATCCGCTATTTTCAAAATAGTCAACTTACTGCTGATAATAAATATTTCCAAGCATAATATAAATTAGAAAACAAAACATATTGCACATGACATGAGAACTTAAACAATATGCTAAAAGTGTGTTTTTCCCCCCTTTTCTTTTGAAGTATAGTTATTTACTCTTGCGTGTTTAAATGAAATTTCAGGTTTGGCACACTTTATCACTCTATCAAGTTGTTGTCAATTATCTAACAAAGGAGGGTGAGAAATAGCGGTAAAAGCGATTAGTTTAGCTGGGACACATGCTTGTTAAAAAGGGTTCTGGCAAAAATGATAGCATGAATGCATTTTCAACTTTACAGAATGTATTCTTAGTTTGTTTTAAAGAAAGAAAAAAAATGACATTCATAATCTTCTATTTTTTTTATAAAATGCATGTAAATTTTACAATAATTATTCAGATAATAATCCCCAATTTATTTAACAGCCAATATCAACAATATTGTATAAATATGTATCGAACGTTTAAACTTGGACTTAAAATCACGAAATAATTTTCCAACACAATCATATAAATTTCAGATATTTTAATTCAGATTCCACACAACTGAAGATTTATTAATATTAATATATATCTACAAAAGTAATTAACTATCATAAAAAATAATTTAAATATATCTTAAATCAGTTGTCAATATATATATATATATATAAATAATCAAAGATATATATAATATGTAAACAACGTGGAAAATTGATATAAGAATACATTAATGTCATATGTAAGCTTTGGAGTTTTCAAGAGAGTGGGGGGAAAAAAATCATACGAAAGGAAATGAAACAAATTAAGTCTTTTCCTGAAATATACACTATGTTTTGCAACAGAAAAAGTTTTTTAATAGTTTCAAAGTATTATTTCTTTTATTCTGTGAAAATTAGCGTACTAAAAACTTTTTTAAATGTACAGTACAAAGTATAATTTACTAAAATATTACATTTTGTTTAAAGAATTTTGAGTCAATTTTAAGTAAAAATTTAGTGCTATTTTTAAATAAATGTAATGTGACTGCAAAAAAGTATTTATTTATCTTTTGCACTTTTAACCCTACCTGTGTTGGCAGGGTTAAACCTATGGTACATAGGGTCGTTAAACCTATCGTACGCGTACCATTTTTGACACGTAACATAATAATTTTGGCACGGGATTGTTTGGGATTCTAAACAAGATACGATGACATTAGACAAAATACATAAATTTAGATTATCAAATCTTGTCTAAATTCAATTGATTGAAAATTGGGAGGATTTTTTATTCTGTTTTATTAATGTCAAATCGCAGATCAATATGGACTGAAAAAAATATCAAACAAATGTAATATTTGAAAATTATTGGAAAGGAAAAATTATTAAATATTATAAGTAAAAATGCCGATGCTGAAATATGACAACTTGGAACTTAATTACAGAGCTGTTTGTAAAAGTGGCCACTTGTCATTTACGAATTTCCCCGTCTATTCATGCCTGCTATTATTTTCCCAAACAAATAATATCGATTAAAAAAAAAAAAAAAAAAAAAAAAAAAAAACTCAAATAGAAACTTGGATATCTCTAGTTCAATTTATCTTCTATTGAAATGATCTTGGTATGTATCTGATACTAATTATTTTTCATCCTCGATGTCACTACAGAAATCGCATTTAATCTTTTATTAATTTCTAAAATGTATTTCATTCTATATCTTTTACAGTGTAAACCTACATGCATATTACTTAAAAACATTTTAATACTAATAAATAATTTTCAAGTAATTTTAATTTATTATTTTTCATTAAATTTATATTTTCATTGCACGTCATTTTCATTCGGAAAAAAAAATTTGGTACGCGGGTGTAAAAAGGTTGGCCGACCCTGGGCTAGAACAATTAAACTGTGCTTAAATGTTCACAAGGCAGAGATATTTGCCAAAGATTGATGCACGAGGCATAGGTCCATGTCCGCATAAGCTTGTGTGTGTGTAAGAGGTGGGGGGGGGGGGGGCTCAGAAGGTAGAACAAAAAATAATAGGTGTTGAGTTTCATTATTTATATAGTGTTTACCGTACAATAGGGCCCCAGTAACTCCAATGCATATATACTTCGTAGTGAACAAAACATTGATAAAGCAAATTACGGGTTATTACTACATCATAAAAATCAGGTTTAAAAAAGGTCTAATCATGCACGCATTTGAAAGTTATATAAGCGTGTTCTCGTGTTTTTTATTTTCGCACTGCAGTCAACAAATCACATCTTTCTACACATTCACTGAGACATTTTTTGCGCGTAAAAATTAATTTTTTTTATATTAGTTTTTCGGATATTGTGGAATCAGTGTTTTTCCTATTAACTTAAGACTCTTGTCCCTGCCAGTGAAGACACTCACGATCTAATTCTAATCCTGGGGGAGGGATTTTTCTAATATTTCGTTTGCATTTCGACATTAAAAAAAAAAAAAAAAAATCACTGGATAGCCGAGGTCCGTCTCTACATCGCACCTTTTTTACTTTTTGGATTTGGGTCGCACATATATTTTTACTTTCTTCTATCTTTACAAGAAGAAAGTATTGATTTCGTGAAAATTTTCGAATTCCAGTTTTCGACGGATTTACACGTTTTAGGGGTCAGAGATTCCGAAAAACATGTTTTTACAAAATGTCTGTCTGTGAGTCTGTCTGTCTGTCTGTCTGTCTGTCCGTCTGTCTGTCTGTATGTGACACAAATTTTGTGGGCGCTCTATCTCAAGAACTAATGCACAGAATTTAATCAAAAATGATATTCAGTTAGACCCTGATATAAATTGGTGCTGATTAGTTTTTGGTGTAAATCGCTCAACAGGTGGCGCTGCTATGCAGCATTTTTCACGATTTCTGCAATAGCTCAATCTCCAGAACTAATGCACGGATTTTCATCAAACATCAGATTCTGTTAGTCCTTGACATGAATTGAAGTTTTATGAATTTTGGTGTAAATCGCTCAATAGGTGGCGCTGTTGTGCAGCATTTTCCACGATTTCTCAAATAGCTCAATTTCCAGAACTAATGCACGGATTTTCATCAAACTTCAGATTCAGTTAGTCCTTGACATGAATTGAAGTTTTATGCATTTTGGTGTAAATCGCTCAATAGGTGGCGCTGCTGTGCAGCATTTTTTACGATTTCTGCAATAGTTCAATCTCCATAACTAATACACGGATTTTAATCAAACTTCAGATTCTGTTAGTCCTTGACATGAATTGAAGTTTTATACATTTTGGTGCAAATCGCTCAACAGGTGGCGCTGCTATGCTGTATTTTTACTTTCATCTATCTTTACAAGAAGAAAGTATTGGTTTCATGAAAATTTTCGAATTTCAGTTTTCGACGGATTTACACGTTTCATGGGTCAGAGATTCCAAAAAACATGTTTTTACAAAATGTCTGCCTGTAAGTCTGTCTGTCTGTCTGTCTGTCTGTCTGTCCGTCTGTCTGTCTGTCCGTCTGTCTGTCTGTCTGTATGTGACACAAATTTTGTGGGCGCTCTATCTCAAGAACTAATGCACGGAATTTAATAAAAATTTACATTCAGGTAGTCCCTGCTATAGATTGGTGCTGATTAGTTTTTGGTGTAAATCGCCCTGCAGGTGGCGCTGCAATGTAGCATTTTGCAGGATTTCCGCAAAAGCTCTATCTCAAGAACTAATGCACGGATTTTTATAAAACTTCAGATTCCGTTAGTACTTGACATAAATGGATGCTGTTTACATTTTGTTGTAAATCGCCCAACAGGTGGCACTGCTATGCTGCATTTTGCAGGATTTACACTATTTTCGCAGTAGCTCTATCTCAAGAACTAATGCACACATTTTCATCAAACTTGGGATTTAGTTAGTCCTTTATATGAAATGATGCTGACTACGTGTTGGTATAAATCTCCCAATAGGTGGCGCTGCTGTGCTACATTTTGAACTATTTCATTAATAGCTCTATCTCAAGAACTAATGCACAAATTTTCATCAAACTTCAGATTTAAGTATAACTTGATTAATATTGCTGCTGATTATGTGTTGTTGCAAATCGTTCAACAGATGGCGCTTCTATGCTGCATTTGTCATGATTTCCGCAATACCTCTATCTCAAGAACTAATGCACGAATTTTCCTCAAACTTCACATTCAGTTAGATGATGACATAAGTTGGTGATAATTAGGTTCTGGTGCAAATAACTCAGTAGGTGGCGCTGCTATGCTGCATTTTGTTGGATTTACATGATTTCAGCGACAGTCATACCTCGAGAACTAATGCACGGAATTTCATATTTTTAGAATTCTCATGATGAACACAGATTGCCATTTAATTTGGCACTGAGATAGTGAATTTTGAAGTATTGACATGTATGAGATAGAAGAAAGTTTTGTGATGGCCACAACATACTAGTTTACTTAAGGAGAGACATAAGTGAAATTTTTTGAAAAATATTTTTTTTATTGGCTAGTATGTTGTGGCCATCACAAAACTTTCTTCTATATAAATCACGTCAATTAAATAATTTAAATAGTACGAGAAATGACAACGATTTAGCCCCAATTCATATCAAAGTGTATCTGAATTTGAAGTTGGATGAAAATTCGTGCATTAGTTCTTGAGATAGAGCTATAGCGGAAATTCTGAAAAAAATGTAGCATAACAGCGCCACCTGTTGAGCGATTTACACCAAAAGTAAACAGCACTAAACGATATCAAGGTATACCTGAATCTGAAGTTTGTTGAAAATCCAAGCATTAGTTCTTGAGATAAAGCTATTGCGGAAATCGCAAAAAAGTACAGCATAGCAGCTCCACCTATTGAGCGATTTACACCAAAAATTAAACAGCACTAATTTATACATCAATTCATGTCAAGGACTAACTAAATCTGAAGTTTGATGAAAATCCGTGCAATAGTTCTTGAGATACAGCTCTTTGTGGAAATCGTGAAAAATGCAGCACAGCAGCGCCACCTGTTGAGCGATTTACACCAAAAATTAAACAGCACTAATTTATACATCAATTCATGTCAAGGACTAACTAAATCTGAAGTTTGATGAAAATCCGTGCAATAGTTCTTGAGATACAGCTCTTTGTGGAAATCGTGAAAAATGCAGCACAGCAGCGCCACCTGTTGGGCGATTTGCACCAAAAATTAAGCAGCACTAATTTATATTAGAGACTAACTGAATCTGAAGTTTGATGAAAATTCGTGCATTTTTTCTTGAGTTAGAGCTATTGCGATAATCATGAACAATGCAGCATACCAGCGCCACCTGTTGGACGATTTGCACAAAAAAGTAGTCAGCACCAAACTATATCCTGTACTAACTGAATCTGAAGTTTTATGAAAATCCGTGCAGTAGTTCTTGAGATACACCTATTGCAGAAATCGTTAAAAATGCCACATAGCAGCGCCACCTGTTGGGCAATTTTCACCAAAAACTAATCAGTTCCAGTTTATATCAAGGTCTAACTAAATATGAAGTTTTGTGAAATTTCGTGCATTAGTTCTTGAGATAGAGCGCCCACAAAATTTGTGTCACATAAGGACAGACAGACGGACAGACAGACGGACAGACAGACGGACAGACAGACAGACAGACAGACAGACAGACTCACAGACAGACATTTTGTAAAAACATGTTTTTTGGAATCTCTGACTCATAAAACGTGTAAATCCGTCGAAAACTGGAATTCTTGTATCAAACTTCAGATTCAGTTAGTCCTTGACATGAATTGATGTTTTGTACCTTTTCGTGTAAATCGCTCAACAGTTGGCGCTGCTGTGCTGCATTTTTTGTGATTTCCACAATAGCTCTAGCTCCAGAACTAATGCACCGATTTTCTGCTTTAGCTTTTCGGCTTTTTTTTGCAAAGTCAAAAAATAGCAAAATTCTGATATTATAAAATAGATGTGATTGTTGTGTTTTTTGAATTTTGATAAATTGATTTGGGTCGCACATATATTTTTTAAAGTTACTTTCAATTTCAAAACCGATTCTGAAAATGAAAGTGTCATTCTAAAATATATCTGCAACCAAAATCGAAAAAGTAAAAATGGTGTGATGTAGAAAGAGATCTCGACTATCCAATGCAAAAAAAAAAAAAAAAAAAAAAAAAATTAAAATGTCGAAATGCAAACGAGATATTAGAAAAATCCATTCCCATAGGATTACCATTAGCTCGTGAGTGTCTTCGCCTGCAGGGTCAGGAGCCTTAAGCATCTTGAATTAAAATTGATTCCTGACCGAAAACATGCTTTTTCTGTCTGCCCTGTAACAACAGACATTGCTAACTTTAAGAACACTTTCTAGAAAAATTGGAAATGCAATTCCCTTTTTTGTTATTTCAATAAAACGAAATTCGAATTTTGTGCATTTATAACTAACATTGACTATGTGAAGCCATAAAGTATCAAGTTTAATTTGTGTCAGCCTATTAGAACTATAAAATATAACACGTTTACAACATATTTTAACTTAATATACAACATAAAAATGGAGATCAAAATCGTGTTTGTACCCAGGGCCTCCAAAAGTCTAAGGCGTGTCGTGAATGTTCACGCGTTATGACGATAACTAATAAAAAATATCAAATGAGGAAAAAAAAAGCGTACAAAATTTGTAATTTTTGCAATTCTTGTATTTTATATCAATACAAAAACCCTTAACGAGTTAAAAGTTTGTGACGCAGCGCTTTATCTTATGCTCTAAGAATTTTAAATATGGAACTTAAAAATAATGATATCAAATTTTGAATGACGCTATGTTATTAATTATAATCTCTATACATATTTATTTCATCATTTTATTTTGTTATAATTGCATGTGCAAAAATTATGTTCAATTTAAAAAGATGTATAAAAGTTTATCCATTGATGCTTTATCATTCATATCTCTCATAAATTCAAAGCATGAGTTTTATAAAATATGATATCAAAATTTAAGTGACCCCTTGATGTGGCTTTAAACGATTTGTTTTAAAATTCAATTTAAATTATTTATAGTTTGGCTAAGATATATTCACACATCTAAACAGTATTTTTAATTTTCCAATACACTGTTAAATATGTCACTTTCACTGAACTTATATAATGCATTGAAATATATTTATTTGAATAAATTGATTTATCCTTTGTACAATGCTATTAAAAATTAAAAATAAAATTTATGTAAATATTTTTTTTTTTTTGCCTCATAGTATCCATTTGAATACATTTCACTTAGTTTGGATACAATGACGCAAAAAATCTATTTACATAAATTTTATTTTTAATTTTTGCCCTTTAATTTAACCTTTTGCACGCATCTCTCCAGCTTAACAAATAATTAAAATCTTTCAAACTTAATTTGAAAAAAAAATCTGCAACATGTGTTGCTCACTAACATAAATAAACAAATTAAGTCCTAACTTCCCAAATGTACATTTCTCCTCTCCTCCCTCCTCCTACTCTCCAGCAAAAGAAAAATAAAATCTTTACTTTTATACAGAAAAGTCAATATAAATTATCCTCCTATTCCTGAAAAATACTACTTTCCCTCTCCAGCCTAGTGATTTGAATATTTAAAGCTATTTATAAAGAAAATTCTTCTGTCTTAAGATTATTAGTGACAATAAAAACCAATTAATATAAATTATCTTCCTTTCCTGAAATTTACACTTTCCCCCTCCAGCCTAGAGATTTGAATCTTTATAACTTTTTAGCAAAACTACTCTGCAAAGTTTGTTGCTTAATAATAATAAAATAAAATATATAATCATGTACACTTTTAATTATTTTTCACACAATCAATTGATAACATAGTAGAAGTTCTGAGCGAATATTGTGTTGGCTGAGTTGTCGTCCAGACAGCTCAATTGGAAGAGCACTGACAATTAAAGCGAAAGGTTATTAAAGTTTACTTTAATTCAAGATGTTTAACCCCTTTGCGATATGAGTCCTTTGCTTAATTTTTAATCTTTTACCACCGGTTTTTCAAAACAGAAAATTTTCTGTAATTGAATCGTAAAAATGCTCTGATTAAATAAGGTAAACTTTACAATTAAAAATAAGTGGTGAGAATAATGAAGTATTCTGAACACTTTAATTGGCAAGTATACCAGTTGCTCGTCCCCAACGGGTTAAAGATGCTTTTTTGCTATTAATACCTTTAGGATTTACAATATACAAAAATCTTAACCACTTCTGATGTAAATAAAGTAAGTGGGAAAAAAAAATCAAGATGGCAATGCTTTGATTGGTGAATTGTAAGCTGAGTAATTTGTACCACAGAATGAAAAAATTATAAAGTTGCAATAATGCCTTATTCAGACCACTCACAGATACTAAATATTTAGGGTTTTTGATAAGTGAATTACATATGAAGATAAATATAATAGATCTTTATAACACACATCTTGGGATGAGACGTTCTGCGTATTACAGAATTTTGCATTATATAGATCATATTTCATTCATCATTAAATTTACCTTGTAAACGTGCTTTAAATTACATTCCTTGGAACCAGAAATAGTGAAAATTATAAAATTTTACATAATAGTATAGGCGCAGATTCACAATATCTGGAAGGAGAAAGTGGCTCCTAAACCCAAAAAATCCAGTGACCACATTGTGAAACAAACACATAAAAATAATTTAGTGTTTATAAGGGGAGGGGGGAGGGGGAGGACTAAATTCAAAGTGAAAAATAATTTATTTGATGTATACATATGTCTATGTACAAGAAAACACAGACTAATTACATCAAATGGGTATGTTTAATTTAATCACAAAATTCTTTAAATTTGATTATTAAGTGTAATACAAATGTGAAAATATGTTCATTAAGAAGATATAGTTGGACAAGATACATTTTAAAAAAATGTAAAGCTAAGCAATCATGGTAGTGGGAAATATTAGGACAACAATATGTCTAATTTTGATTTTATTGTATAACATTACATTAAAAAAAATTGTGAATGTGTAAAATTATTTAGCGCTATAAAAATCAAAACACACTTCAGAGGTTTGTTTTTCTATGTAATACAATATTTTTCTGTATTAAACAGATCATTTTGGACTGTAGGGATTATGAAGGAGAATACACGGATTTCATTTTTTTTAAAAAGGTAGAAGAAATCCACCATTTGCAGAAAAGGAGCTTCCCTGTATAACGCATGGCGACTGAGACATTGAAAGTTAGCGGCCAAAGCAAAAATTTTAGTCGCCATATGGCGACTCTGAATCTGCACCTATACATAATAGGTATAGTTCATGTCACACATTATTAAATTACCTTAAAGCATGATCCAAATATGCCAAGGCAAAATCATTATAAAAAGTGGTATCTTGTGACTAACAGTTTTGGGGGCCCTAAATGCATGGCTGGCAAATTTATTCCTTTTTCACTATTTTTAAAAATGAAATCTTTGCCTTATTTTTGGCAGAAGTTTCTTACATTAAATAAGGCAAAACTTTCTTTTTTTTAAAATATTACTTTTGGAAAGCATGCATTTAGTGCCTCAAAAAAAAAAAAAAAAAAAAAAAAAAAAAAAAAAAAAAAAAAAAAAAAAACCTTATGAGCTACCACCGATTATAACACTCATTTACAAAAAAAATTAATATAATGTTTTCATTACTCCAAAATAATGCGTTAAAGAAGACAATGTATCAAATTTAGTCTTCCCAGAAATAGTAATATTTGTGAAATACATGTGCTTCTTAACTGTAAAATTTATTGTTTACATCTGAGTAAAACATTATATGCATCTTCTGTATTAAAATTTTTTAGTGGCAGGCTTTTGTGATTGAACAAGGACTGCTTGCAGAATGCTTAAATAATTTTACAATTAATTATCAAGTAGGAGCTTGTGCAATATAATAAAAGCGTAAAAAATAGCAACGTAATTTTACAATATAAAATTATGGCTCTTGAACTACTATTAACACGTTCATGCCGGCGCGGTGGGTCACACTCGACTGTATCAGGGCTGGCAAGTTTCCGGCCTTTTGCATATCAGTATTTTAATACAGAAAATGTTGTTTTATTTAATTAGAGCAATTGGGCGATTTAAAGGAACAACATTTTCTCTAAAATAACAGTGGTGTGCAAAAAGCCGGAGACTTGAAAACTCTGAGACAGTCGAGTATGATCCACCGCGCCGGCGTGAACGTGTTAATCAATAACAGTAATAGGGATAAAGAAAATCATTAAATAAATAGTTTATTTTAAAAAATTACTTGAATTTTCATCAGATATACTGCTGATTACTGCCATATATTATATGTAACATATTTATTAGAAACGTTACAACTATTTTGATGAAGTTTTAAAATGTAAACAAAATGACGCCTTATAAACACATAAAAAATACAGTTCGTTTTCGAAAGCCGCGCCTAACATTCTGAGACGATTTTACGATCCAAAGGGGTGGTAACGCTGAAATGGGTATTTGCCGAAGTTCCAGTTGTATGTTGTCACTCAGCTAAACAGCCTCCGATCATCCCTATTTTGATAAAATCAAAACAGACCTTACGCATGCGCAAAAGCGCATAAAGTTTCGTTTTACGAAAACAGACGCTACCTCTGGACAAAATCATTATACAGTAGACTCCCTCAAATCCGCACAACTTGGAACCAGAGGTTGTGCAGATTTAAGAATTTTGCAGATTTCTGGTCATTGCTTTGTTTACAGTTTTTAAACAGTCATTTGAATATAATTATGCAATCAAAATTATACAAAATCCTTGCAATATAGTAAAATATTAAAGTAATTAAATCAGTAATAAACTAAAATGATAAGAAGTAAGATAATTTAAAAAATGATTAAATTATTAAAAGTAAAGATCAAGTAAATAATTAATAATGTATAATTAAATATGCATAATAAAGATAAGATACATTTTCCGTGAATTATTGAATGAAACTTGCCTCCTAATGGTACCTATTAATTCAAATCAAAATCATAAAGTAAGGAAGTTTTATTTCAGGTTTAGCCAGTCTTAATAACAAAAAAATCTGGATGCATAAAAAGATTTGATAAAAAGATTGTGATTACCAAAATCTTGATTTTTTTTCAGAAATAAATTGTACTTCCTTCCTGAAAAACCATGAGTTCAGTCATATTATAGAGAATTAATTACATATTGAAATACAAACGGAATGATATAAAATTAAATTCTGTAATTTTGCCCTTACATCTGGACTGAAAGTTTCATTGTTTACATCTGCAATGATGTGTAGATTTCTTGCAGATTTTAGGGAGTCTACTGTATTACTTATTTATAAAAAAAAATTATTTAATGCTAGCAATTAAAAAAAAAAATCAGAACTATGGAGATAAAGAAGAAATAATGTTTGAAATTTAGCCCTCTAGGTAGGGGTTCTTAAACTATGGTATGCGTACCAGTACTGGTACGTGAAATGAAGTAAAAAATACAACAATAATAATGGGTTGCTGGAATCCGCATTCAAAAAGATGAAGGTAACAGAATTTTGATTGGTGAGAAAAGAAAAATACCCTCTGATATCGGTAAAAGTTCTAAAATTATTGCTTGTTTTTAGCACTATATATATTTGTTTTAAATGCTTTCTCGTCACTTCTTTATATGAAAAACAAATACAGGAATAAACATAAACATCGAATCTGATTTATGTCAAAAACTAAGATTGAATCAGATATGAGGAAGATGTGTTTGGTAAAGCAAGCATCACCCGTATCATTAGCAGTACAACAGAATTAATAGAGTCACCCTAGTGCATATGTATCAATCTACGCCAATATGCCATTAAGTATTGTAGCTTTTAAAAAAATCAAAACACTATATTTTGATAATGTACATATTATTAATTTGTAATGATGATACTACTACCTTTTACTTGAATGTTAATATAAAGCAGTCAATCTAAGTACCAATTTACTAATGTAATCATACAATTAAATACAGTAAAATCTGCTCAGACCGAGCACAGAAGACTGGGCAAATACCTTGTTTTAGACTTATTCCGTTTACGCAGGTTTTTGTGTAATAGCTTTGAGTTTGTAACTTGGTGGTAGGCGGAAGTATGAACTTCTATTCAGTGGTACGTTGATTTAAAAGTTTGGGAACTCCTGCTCTAGAAAGTAGCAATATTTCTACAAAATGGATTGCAAGCTCTTTTTAAGTGTAAAATTCATTGTTTACATTAAAGAAGCTGTCTGTTATACAGAGAATTGTATTATAAAGATCTTTTACTACAACAATGCCTTCATTACAAAATTCTGAAATAATGTGTTAACCCTTTCGGGACGGGGTGATGCGTATGTGCATCGTCAAAAGGGGCATATGGAATTTGTCTTTGGCACCATTAATAAATAAATTTAATATTTGTCTTTTTTAAATTAGAACATTTTTTGGAATTTCACCAATAAAGGGAACTGTTTAAAAAAAAGCGGTGCCAACCAAATAAAATTTGTGTAAGGGGTGCCGTCTCGAAAGGGTTAAAGATCAAAATGTGTAAAACTTAATGTTATTGGGAAATAGCAGATATTTCAACTATATGTATGGGAAATACAGGTGATTTGTAACTGCAAAATCAATTATTTACATCTCAGAAATAAATTATATAGATAGTTGCATTATAAAGATTTTCAGCAGAATCCTAGAATGTATGTTAAACCTAATACTATATACACTATACCAGCCAGTCAAAGAAGTAAAACATTTTTATGGGAAAAAGATGAAAAGGACAGTGTTTAGAATGGAACTATTTCATGCATTAATTTATATGTTTTCATTTAACTTTTTAAAAGAGCTTCATTTTATTGTTAATATACATTTTTTCTTAAGAGGAGATTTGCTTTTTTTTCAATTCAAAAAATCGATTTTTTTTTTTTTTTTTTTTTTTTACATTTTTCTATTCTCTACAGTCTATTGATAATCCTTATAAAATTATTTGGGCCGAATTCGAAGACCTTTCGTAGTTATTTTGTGCTTTAGCGCAACATGTCAATAGGCTTTTACTGTTTGGGAGCACTGCAAACGCATTTTACGTAAAATGACTTTTTTAAAACTGGGCGGGAATAGAACACAAAATCTATTAAACAGATCTTGCAGTTTTTTTTAATTAAAGGGGACATAATTAAATGGGCTTGAACCACTTTCAGCCATTTTCATATAAAAAAAAACATTTTTAAAATAACGCCAAAGTCCGAAAAGAAGGCCAAAAAGAGTCTTTTTTTCAAATGGCCCCCATTTTGTTACTTTCAATTTTTTAAATTCAAAATACTCGAAGCGCCCAGATAATCTCATCTACTTTCATAATATTTAACGAAAATTAAATGCAGACGTCCCTGGTAATCTATCGGATCCCGCCCAGTTGGAAGTGCACGACGCGCATCACCTACGCAACTGAATCCCCATAATCAATTTTTGATTTTTAAAAATTAGTATCCTTCAAATGATAATAAATAGCTTGCAAAAAAACGGAACACAAATTTTCATTCCTATTCTTAAAAAAAAAAAAGCTAAAAACAGCCTTTTTTTCGTTCTTCTGAGAGACAAACCACGCTTACACTACAACCAACTATTTAAAATACTATATCGGTTATATATATATACTTCATATTTGCTTTATCCTTTAATTTCGATTTAAAACATTAATCGACGTAGGTCTGCAGTCCATGAAAAAATTTCACAAAACAATAGGCCGAATTCTTGTCAGTGAGTCCCTCTCATCTTACTTCATCTTTTCTTTTTTTATGATATTATCACAATGCTCTTATGACTAGATAAAATACAATATCATCGAGTAGCTTTGCTTATTGTGTGATCAGAAAGGCAGAAGATCGCATTATCGAGTAAATGAATAGTGGAGTGTAAGAATCAGTATAATACCATATCATCGAGTAACTTAGATGACTTTATGTTATAGATGGGCAGAAGGTCGCATTATCGAGTAACTGAGGTAGTTGTGTGTAGTAATTTGAAAAATATCGTATAGCCGAGTAACTTAAATTGCCGTGGCGGCAGAACGGCAGCAGATAGATACAGGCGGCAGAAGTTTGCGTTATCGAGTAACATAGATAGTGTGTAAGAATTAGTAAAATGCCGCATCTTCGAGTAACCTTAAAATTAGAATTAAATAATTATATATTAAAGGAAGAAAATATTGAAAATTACGTTATAAAAAATTGTATTTACACGTGAATATTAAAAATGAAAGAAAACTTTAAAATAGTAAATTCATTAATATACGTAAATTTAAACGCAGTAAATGGGGAAATTACTTCATAATACTTAAAAATGGCCAAATAATAATATTGCCAAGCAGTTTAAAATTAAAAATATATTTACACGAGACATTTATTTCATATTTCGAGATAATATTTTTAACTATTGTTGTCAATTCTAAGTCAGCGCAAATAATAAAATTTCCTTTCTAACAACAAAAGTATTTCCACGTAAACAGACTGCTCAAAATAATTAAAGGATATCGTAAGTCTAATATAAAATAACGATTAATTATTACTTTAATAAATAGATGATTGTAACTAATGAAATATAAACGCATTTGTATAAAACATCACATAGATATAATTAAAAATGCTATTTTTTAAATTAGGTGAGATCTTTATAAAAGCTTATGGAAATTACAGTTTTCCTTTATCAACCGTCGTCGATTGCTTGGCAGTAATGTTTATTAACTTACCTCTGGCCCGTCAGGAGATAAAGATGATATTTGAATGGTTTAGAATGTTGGTATTCACGAATCGACAAGATTTGGTAGTTTAAGAAAGTCCATATTTATAAATATATAGTTTTTATATTTCACAGAAAGGACTTTTAAGATTAATTGCTAATAAAACATCATTTTTGAAACATTATTGTGTCATGTTCCTTGGCAAAAAGAATAAAAGTATCAGTTTCCATATTTAAGGATTTTAAGCTTAACTTTTTAAAATAATTACTCAGACTATGCAGCGATTTGTCAAAATACTCGTCCAAATTCTCTTAAGTGAGTTCCCCCCCCCCCCCCGCCTTCACTCACCTTTTTTAAGGTAAAATCTCTAGGTCTTTATGGTGGGATAAAGTACCATATCATTAAGTAACTTAATATGCGGTGAGTGTAGAGGAAAGAAGATAGCTTTATGGAGTAACTGAGAATATGTAGGAATTGGAAAAAAACGTGCCCTTAAGTAACTTGGATCGCTGTGTGTATAAATCGACAGAAGATCGCATTATCGAGTGACTGAGATAGTTGTGTATAGTAATTGGTAAAATACCGTGTCATCGAGTAACTTATTGCCGCTTAACACACGGCAGAAGATAGCATCATTGAGTAACTAAAACATCTGTGTGTAGAAATTGGTAAAATATCGCATTTTCGAGTAACCTCAGCTTACTTGACAGAAAATCATTGCATCTGTGAAGGATTTGGGGTTTATAATATCTACTATATATATAAAATGAAACTGGAAATTTCGTTCCGGCTGTTGATAACATAAATTCTGCTAAATGAATTTTGATGGGGCTTGCACTGTTATTTAGGTAATTTTTAGGGGAGATTTTAGCATTTTGCATATCGTTCTACATCAAATCTTACAATAAATGATCAACAAAAGGAGTCGCTTCTTAACAGCCCAAATTTTACCTAAAACATTAGAAAATATAACAACGCAATACCGTTCGTATCGTTTTCAGCAATACAGAAAGACAGATAACGTTCCATATTACTTTAAAACAGATGGTCAATTTCACTAAAATTTTTCATTTGTTTCAAAGTTAGTTAGGCGAAACTGACCAGCGAAGGCAAAGCCTGCTAGTAATATATAAATGAAGAATAATCTCTTTTAGGTACAATGCGTTCTTATGCACATATCGCTGCATGAAATGTAGAATTTAATTCGATCTCGTCTTTGGTCGATTTTCGAAGACGACAATACAGAAAAGGAAAAAGTGCTTCCAAAGACTACAATTGTTTATAACTAAAGAAGTGATTCATTTATCGAAAAAGGAAAAACTGATCGATTACAAATTAATGCCATAACTATGTCTGCAAGTAGCATGCTTTTATATTTAAAAATTAGTCAGAAAAAATGCCCGAAAGTTTCGAGTTATTATTGGATTTTTTTTTTTTTGAGAACCAATGTTTAGAACGTTATGTTTAATCTGTACATGACATGTAAAAAATCGACGCAGTTTAAAGCACAAATATCCAAAATAAACTTTCTTCAAGGTTGTATAATGGAGCCCTTTCGTAAGTCTTTCTATCAAAATAAAAGAACAGGAGTGAAAAACACCAGACGATGCAGATTAGTTTTGAGGATTAATTGGTTAAGTATAAAGGGTGGGAACGGGGACTAATACCCCTTAATTTAAATAAATGGATTTTTCATGCAGAAATATCCAATTTGTTTCAAATTGTAAATAGGCTCATTTTGAAAAGGCGCATCCCTAATGAATTTTGAGGATACATTCCTGAAGTATAAAGGGGGAACGGGGCTAACCCCCCCTTTAATTTAGATAAATTGGTTTTTCATGCAGAATTATCCGATTTGGTCCCAATTTGGTATGATGGTTTATTCTTATAAGATGCTTCACTGATTATAATTGGAGGTTCATTGGTTAAGTATAAAAGGGGGGGGGGAATGGGGCAGCTAATCACCCCTTAATTTCGCTAAATGTGTTTTTCCTGCAGAATTATCCGATTTGCTTCGAATTTGGTATAAAGGTTTATTCAGATAAGGCACTTCCCTGACTAGTTTTGGAGGTTCATGGGTTAAGTATAAAGGTGGGGAAGGTGGACTAATCCCCTCTTAATTTAGTTAAGTGAGTATTTCATGCAAAATTATTCTTTGAAATAAGAGTGTAATATACAATTAGTGTGAATAGGGTGTGAGATCAATGCCATCAGTTTAACTGGTTATTTTTCTTTCTATTATTTTATTTTTTGTATCATGTATTTATCCAAAAGAAATTATTTTTAAATGCATCACTTTTTAAAGGTTTTGCAAGAAGTTTTAAACCTATTATCTATTACCCCTTCTACTTTGACGCAGTAATGAAACTTTAAATTAATCAGGTTTCGGACTGAGCGCTGCATTATTAACTAGTTTATAAACTGTTTTTAACATTATAAAACGGTAATTTTTTTTAATAAGAAACAAGATTTTTTAAATCTTCACTGTTATTTTAGGGGTATTTCCAGTGACCCCTTTCATTAAAAGTTACAATCAGACACTTACGTCTTTATATGAATCACGAGAACAATGGAGACCATAATGCGTCCAATTACGTTTGCTTAAATAGGTCAACTGGGTATGAAACTGCAGCAAATACATACTTCAAAAATTAAAAAGGAGAAATAAATGAAAGTAAAAAAATAAAAAGTGTAATATTTAAAAAAAAATACTCTTTTACAATTTAATAGTTTAATATAAATTAAATTATCAACTGTTCCGGTTGCTATATCTTAAAAATGAAAACAAAGTAATTATATATATATATATATATATATATATATATATATATATAATAAATTCACTCTTCGCTCTTTTTATGAAGCGTAAAAAAGCGTTATTTTTTAATAATCCGGTTCAGGCGGGATTTTTAAGAAAAAAAAATGAAACTTATAAAAGGTATTTGTTTTAGGAACTAATTTTACTTTTATTTATTTAATATGCATCTACAGAAAATATAAGATACATAAGTAAGAAAGACTATTTTTAAGACATGTGAAACAGGTAAATTTTCGTCTTATTTCGAATAATTTGAGGAAAATTGCAGGAAAATGAGACAGATAAACTTTTTTTTTATCTGTAGTGATACCATTGTTAAAACGAAATCTGTCACTGAAAAAATGTATGTAAAATGTGTCATCATAGTAACGCTTTAACTACCGAGAATATTCGAAACTAATTGTTACTATGTATGGAACTTAGAATTATATTGAATGAGTTTGTTATAACATTTGTTGTTCGTTTACATTGATACACAAAAAATCTGTTACACTAAGATCTATAGAGATAATTAAGTTACAGCGTATTTTAGTTATTTCAAACATAATGAAATCGATATGCATTATAGAGTACGATTCGATGAAGTCAAAAAGAGGTGCAGGGCTGGTATTAATTCGCCTCCTTCGCGCCTTCCTATACTGTCACAGAAAATTTTATATTTTATATGCTTTAGAATACAGATATAAATATTTAAATGCATATATATATATATATATATATATATATATATACATATTTTAATCTTATCTTACGGTAAAAGCACAAAATATCAATCATATTTACTATTAGATCAAAATAGATTTAAAATATCAGCTTTATTAACGTTGCATACTAAATTTAAGAGCCCCGAAATTCAGAGACCATAGGGTAACGGTCCAGCTGGGCAGTGCTTTAATCACATCCAGATACTGAGGTGTATTACAACATGTTTTCTGTAAAATGTAGAGTGTGTAGTATTTATAAATCTTTTACAAGGATACACTAAAAGATGGCAACATTAACTCCTTTAGAGCACTATACGGTAATTCGGTTTCATTACTGTCTATGAGCGATACTTACATAACTAAAAGTGCATTTTTATCTATTGTATGCGTTTCTAATATTAGCTAAACTTGTGTTTATTACGGAGTGTTTATAAATTCTGCTGATAATATACATGTCTTTAGAAAAGAATTCTTAAGAATTATCGTTATAAGCCTGACTATTGCACGGACATGCAGAGCCACAGGTCCACCATTTCAGAACTTTCTTGGGCGGGGGGGGGGGGGGGGCAAAGATTTTGTGAGCTAAGTTATATAGCTAAGGCTAGGATCCGCGCGTCTACCCCCCCCCCCCCCCCCCCCCCCCACCACCACCACCGAACGAGAAACGTAAACATGCTTACAAAAACAGTAAAAACTTTGAATACAAAAACTTAAGAACCAATTAAATATTTCGTTTTAAACAGGTTTCCGTCTTAACAGGTAAAATTTCAATATGATGCATATGAAAAATTTTCTTTTTAGACAGGATTCTATAATAGGTTACATTTTTATAGGTATCCCCAAAGACTGTTAAACCATCCACTCTATAGTATAGTTCTGAAAAGAGATGTATTACAGTAAGTAAAACTTATGAAAACGAAGCCTGTTTATAACAGAATTCTTTCTCAAAGGGGGAAAAGAAAAGAAATTTCGATGTAAAAAGATCATACAATTATACTTGCTAAGACAGAGACCTGTCTAAAATGAAACTTTTTTCTAGTGTTTTTCGCACTTCTTTTTTTCAGGTTTTACTACAGGGGCGCCATTTCAAAAGTTTCCTGGCAAAGGACAAGGAAAAATTTTGTTCGTGGAACTGGGAACGGGCAGAATTGCCAATGTGCAGAACTGCACAAATCTCACTGAAAATGGGGAAACCCCGCACAATAAAAATGTTCCGTGTGATTTTGTCTCTTTAACTTCTTTAACGGACATGTGAATATTCTGCGAATTTTTTCAGTGTTCGTGAAAGTCCACGATTTTTTTTTCGAATTCCGAAAATCAATTCATCAATGGGTCACAGAAAAAAATCGCGAATTTTGCAAAATTTTGAAAAAAAAATTCCCCAAATGTTTGCGGAAAAAAATCGCTAATTTCTCCATACGACCGTGGAAAATGTTGCTAATTTCATCAGAGATCGCGAAAAGAAATGCAGATTTCGTCAAATGATTGTACAAACTAAATTCTCGAATTTTCTAAAGAGATTGCGAAAAAAATTGCGAATTTCAAAAAAAGATTGTACAAAAAATCCCGAAAACTTACTCAAACAATCGAGGGGAATTTCGTCAAACGATCGTGAAATAAGATACATAATTTCGTCTAGCAATCGCGCCAAAAATTACAAATATTATTAGTCGGTGGTAGAAAAAAAAATCACGAATTTCAACAAATGATCATGGAAAAGAACCACGAATTTTGTCTAAAGATCTCAGAAACAAATATGAAATTTCGTATTGTAAATTTTGACAGATGGTCGTGAGAAAAAAAAAGCAATTTCAATAACGGTTGCAGAAAAAAAATTGCGAATTCCGTGAAACGATCGCGGAAAAAATCGCAACTTACGTCGGATGATCGCGAAAAAAAGAATCATGAAATTCAATCAGTCATGAGATAATCATCAGGCGTCATCATGAATAAGCAGCAGATCATGAATAAGTCACGAAATTTGCAACTTTTGTGATCTACAGTGATAAGAAAATTTTCTTTATTGATTATCTGCAAGTAAAAGTAAGGTAAAGCGTTAATTGTTTCGGATTGCGTTTTCACTATTATGAGGTGGGTTCGTATTAATACTATTTTTCATAGAAATCCTGAATATTTTTCAGATAAAAAAGCTACATATTTGAACATTAATGAATACTGTATTATATCTTCATTTTTCTACATAAAATGTATAGTTTATATTAAAGATATAATTGTAGACTTCTTTTGCAATAATTGTATTAAAATAAGAATTAAATTTTCTTTCATTTCGGATCGGGTTGCCTTTCAATGGAAATCATTTTAGCGGTTTTCGTATTTACATGAAATTACAGTCCTGCGTCAAGATATGTTAACATATTTTCTTCGTTGCGACTGAGATACATTTTAAGTTTTTCTGATTGTGCTTTATCTCGGTCGGAGTCAGGATGACCTGGTTTTTCATAAGGAAGTCCTGAATATTTTTTAAATGAAAAACTATATATTTGACTATTAATGGTGGCCGATAGTAATAACTCATGTGTTCATTTCTGTACATAGGGGATAAAATTATAGACTACTTTATTATAAACGTGTTTTTTACTTTGGTATTTGGTGGAAGTCTGTTGGTTTTTGGGCTGAAGAAATTGTATTTGACAGGTGCGCGCAGACTCCATTCCTAGGCGTTGAAGAAATTTGAGAGTGTTCCACACATAATATGGTTTAATAAGGCAAATAAATAAATAATTTGATAACATTGCAGTAATTGCAGTAAATATAATGTGACACTAATAATCCAAAAAAAGTAATAAAGCTGGATAAATAAGAACTTTTATTGTACTCGCCCTTCAATCCCCCTCCCTCCAAAAAAAAAAAACTATCAGAAAAAAACTGTACCCCTGAATTTCTAGAATGAGGGACTAGTTTTCCTATCATCAAGTTGTACACAGTTGAGAAGCAATTGATAAAAGAAAATGTCTCTCATGTATTTTTTAAATTAGCCAAAGTACGATATAGGTCTCACCTTAAGAAATATGGAAATATTTTTATAGGAAATATTTTTTATAATCATCAATTTCTATGCATAAAGCATTTATTTAATGCATATGTTTTTATTGCAGTCAAATCTGATAATTTACTTTAGCGTTTGAGAAATTTTTAAACTTTTGTTTGAGTTTGACAATTGATAGTTTATAAATTTTCTGAAAAATCAAATTCCTTGGGAGAGGGTACTGCCCTCCCCAGCCCCCCTCAAATGGAGCCCCTGCCACCTCATTTGATCGGGTTCACGATGGCCGGAATCAGGATGCCAAATTGTGTAAAATTGGCCAAAAATTACCAATATTCCTTTTCGCCAAAAAGACTGTCAAATATTAAGGAAGGGCGTTTCCTCTGCTTTCCTCCTCTACTTCCTGTTGCTCATGCCCTCCACCTCCCGCCCCCCAAAAAGAATGAGCTACATCATCAAAAAACTAATGATTAAAATTGTATTATAAAAACATATTAGTACATTGTTTTCAAGTGAAATTATTGGCGTTTTTCTTTTAACGCGGCAAGTTAAAACAATTAATGATTATCAATGCGCGGGGGGGGGGGGGGGGTTCTTTTAGATATTTCATGACATACATATATAAACAATGGTGAAGGTCGCAAACATTTATCCCATAAACCAATCTAACAATTTTTTTTATTACATCCCTATTTTTCTACTAGATATTTTTTTTAAATTGTGACTATCTTTGTTGTGTTATCAAATGAACAGATGAGAATACTACATGGTATAAAATTTATGTATGTATACAAATGGCATGAAGATTAGTAGTAGTCACTTAAGCATACTATTTATGAATAAATTCTATGGATAGACAGAAGATCGGCCTTCAAAATAATATTTGCCCCACTGCTCTACGTAGTCTAAGTCGGACCAAGGAATTATTACAATTTACAAGTTGTATTAGCTCAGTCGGAAAAGAATTTTTTTTTTCCTTTTTTAAAAATAAATTATATTGGGTGCGTTCATTAATTAAGAAAATTCGGAAATTCATTTGGAAATAATGACCCTTTGAATATCTAAATAACATACACTATGGTCAGTGAAGCTATATGTTCAGTTCTTTAGAAATACATGGTAAATTTCTTACGATTTCATTAAAATAATTGGGAATTATTTACTTTGGTGGCAGACATACTAAAATAACTTTTCATTTGTATCATAATTGTATTATAGCTTAGTATCATCATATGTTACAACTTGAGTTGTCACAATATCGTAAAAAAAAACAAAAAAAAAAACAACAAAAAAAAAACTAGAACGCAATTTGGGCATTTCAATTCCAAAATAATGGCTATTTGAAAAATTGAATAAATTTACAGTTAAGGGAACTAGATTTTCAATCCATCAACTCATTATTAGACTATGTTAAAATCATTTGATTTCAATAAAAGTTGTTTATTTTGCTAGACGAGACATTAAAAAAAAATTATGGCTTTCGATGAATGATTTGGGTTAGGACCTTGTATGAAAGAGGGAAAATATTATAGCCAGTTGGTATTTTTTATTCTATAATTTAAATAATTGCTCAAGAAATTTGCTATAGCTATCTCATATGCATTTAATTACATTCCGTAAGGAAATTAAAAATTTCGCTACAAATTAGCTTTCTTAACAAAATAATGAAGTTAAAGGGAATAACACCAATTTGTTTAAATTTTATTAAATCTGATGCATTATATCTTTAAAAGAATAAAAAAGAAGAAGAAGAAATAACCTATTATTTCGGTTGGCGCCGAGAGGGGATGTTTAAAATGAATTTAATTGAAATATTGACAATTTACGCTATTAAAATTAGGCCAGCAATTTCTTTTTAATATTTTGCATTCACTGAATATTTTAAGTTATTTCAGATCTTTATTTCGTAAGAAATTCACGCTCGAAAGCTACGTTTAATAAAATCGTGAATTTCATATTTGATTTTTTCATTATATTTAAAACACTATATAGACAGATATTCTTCTATCAAAAAACTAGTTAAATGAAGAGGAAAAACTTACATAGCAAACCTGAATTATCGAAGAAGCTAAACACACAAGAGTTGCCATTCCTGGATTATTGCCGCTTTAGTGAGTAACCGCTAAATGGAGAGGTAAATCTTATATAGCAAGCCTGTATTACTAAAGAAACCAAACACACAAGGGTTGCCATTATTGGAGTATTACCGTTTTACCGAGTAATCGTTAGGAAACTCCCTGGGTTTGAGGCTGCATTTTTACACACCGCCAGATAGCGTTATACAGATTTTAGATTTTACATAACACACGGTGTGTATGAATGAGTGTAGAATAACGCTTTTCTGAGTAACTTCGAAAAAAGTGGTGCAACGTATAGAAAAATGCTTCAGGAACGTCGTGGTATGCTTAAACAAATCGAGTAACCGGCAAAAGTTACTCGAATTGAAATTGGTTACTCCGTACGTTGGTGTTTAAACCACTTTAGGTACTCAAAAGGGAGGGTAGGAGAGTGCACACACACACACACACACACACACAAAAAAAAAAAACTTCGGGAATGAGATAGTAAGATATCACTTTGAATTTGAGTACAACATTAAAGCATAATATAACTTTAGAAATAAAGGTCCATCCTTCTACTAATAATACCTTTTACATGCAAATTTATACAGGAAAAAATTATTATTTCATTTTTTAAATGCGAGAATTCATTAGAATTTAAACAGTTTTTAGTTCTTTAAATTAACTTTTAAAAACTATTACGGAATTTAATTAAAATTCTCGGCATTGAATATATGACGTATGTATTAAAGTTTCATGAACGAAATGCTTTTCATTTTTAAAATATATTTTTTCCGCCTTATGCAAAATTTTGGTTTCGGTGGGACCTTAAATTAATTTCCGTTTCCGCGTTAGACAGATTTCGGCTTGTGCAACAAGAATTAATGTTATTTTCTATGGGTTCGCCTTGACTTGAAAAATTTTCCGCGGTAGACAAATTTCCGGCTTGCACAGAGTCCGCCTTAGACAGAATTTTCTGTATTAGGAATTTTTTGTGGGTTTCGATAGAAACATAAACCGTGAGAGATTCTTGGAATATATTACGTTACGTTTGAAGAGAGTTTCTTAATTTGTTCATAAAATAAAATTTCATACTCCGTTCTTGGCATCCAAGTAAACGAGGGTGTTCTGAAAAGCAGTTTTAGATGGCCGCTTGTACCGAACATTCCTGAAACACAAGGAACAAAGGAAAAACATAAAAACAATCTTAATTAAATTAATTTTTAGCGTATTGGCTATGGCGTAGCATAGAATTTTTCAAAATTCAAAGATTTGTCCAAATAGCGGCACCTCATAAAAAAGTGGCCCCATAGAAATTGTCTTAAAATGCTTGTAAAAAATCGAAAAGTGAAAAAAAAAATTATCTTCGTAGTTCTAGAGAGAATTCAATTCCATACGTTTTGTATTACCAGATTCGGTTGAGCGTTCTCAAGCAATCCAAGTAGTCAGGCAAAAAAAAAAAAAAAAAAAAAAATGTATTTTTTGAAAAATATACTTTTAAAGTTTAGAATATCTTGTCAATTGCAATTAGTTAAAGCGGCATATTTGTATCTGTAACTTTTGTGATAATTTGAATTTCAAAAGATTTCTTTTGGTCTGTATTCTAAACACTATAAATCGATCAGCAAAAGAAAAAAAATCGATTTTTCAAAGTTTTAAACTGATGTCTCAGCTTAAGGTAACTCTGTGTAAATCCAATGAAATTCGAGGATAACCAAATCTAAAATAATCTTTATTTATTTTATTTTATTTTATTTTTTACAAGTACTGGGAGAGTTGTTCAAATAAATACATTTTATTCCCTTTAACCCATTTTAGGCCAAGCACAGAAATTTTATAAAATGTGGTACTATTTTCATTGAAATATGCTTAAATTACATTCATTAAGACAAAAAAAAAAAAAAAAACTTTCGTGCATGAAAACTAATATTTTATTTGAGAAATAAAATGCATTTTGCATTTTCATGCATTCGGTCAATGGTGCGCAAAAGCACCATTAAATTTAAAATTAATAATTTTTTAAAAAATTTTATGACATTTGTTTTATTATTATTTTATTTACAGAACTTACAACTTAAATCCATTATAAGAACATATGATTAATCTCAAGTGGAATAATTATACATTTTCAAAAAGTCGAATTTTTCAATAACCGTTTCAATTTTAAAAGAATAGCCTATTTTGAAAATTTCTCAACAGAAAGTGTTTACTTTAATTGAATTACTGATATTTTATAGATATCTCCAGAACCCTAAAAAATATCAGAAAAGTAAAAATAGTGAAAAATATTCGTCACAGTGTTAATAAAAAAATATTTATTGAAATGGTGCGTTTACGCACCTTTGGCCGAAAATGGGTTAACCATCTATGCGTTAACAGTACAGAATTAAAAAAATAGTAATTTATAATACAGAATATTTCTATCATTTTGCGACAGGGCTCGCGAAAGTCGATATAGGAACTAGCGGTCTATACCATTCTTTTATCAGACGTCGGTCGTTGGCTTAAACTTCCGGTTTCAAGATTTTTTTTTGAAAGGATAAATGTTCATCTTATAGCCCAAGTAAATTATTTGCAAAAAGTAATTTCTGCAAGCAAATTATTTAAAAAAACTAATTTCGGCAAGCAAATTATTTACAAAAAACTAATTTTTGCAAGAAAATTATTTTTTGGGGAAAATTTATAATAAATAATATGGTTCCTCTCCATCGATATTTATATTCAATAAAAGTTTTTTCTTGCAATAATACGTAAAATAAAGCAAGTTGCTTCGCCGTATACAAAACATTGACCAAAATTGTTAAAGCTTGAAGTCGTTTACAGGCAATTCAAAAGTAACTGACAAAATGAACAGACGAATGTTTTGATTTCTACGTAACTAGAAATGAAGTACTAGTTTCAAAGAGGTTTTTGGAATAATGAATGATTTTGACATCTGAATGAAACTTTCGGACATGTGCAAAAACATAGCTGCCCACCTTCGTACTTTTTAAAGAAGTTTCTTATTTTAATTAGAATTAAATTAGAGACACATTAAAAAGATTTTCTCTTTAAAGAAAATTTCTGATGGTAATTGATGTAAAAAAAGAATATGAAGGCAAGCTACTATGCTTTTACTT
The DNA here is from genome assembly GCA_963932465.1 of Maratus speciosus. Taxonomy (NCBI): domain Eukaryota; kingdom Metazoa; phylum Arthropoda; class Arachnida; order Araneae; family Salticidae; genus Maratus; species Maratus speciosus. The sequence goes on along the minus strand of OZ010791.1, from coordinate 226,124,146 downwards.
CTTCATCTTCTTTTTGTTTTCCCTACAAAATTTCTAGTGGTAATTGATTAAAAAAAGAGAAAAACCCACGAAAGTTGTCAACTATGCTTTTGCGCATGCCTGAAGGATTCGTTCGAATAACGAAAACATTCCTTGAACTGGTCACTATCTCTGGTATCATTGGGTTAAGTAATACACATTGGTATGCTTACTGTCTTGAAAAGTTTTTTTCCCAATGCAAAAAGAAAGACAGCTGAATTTAATAAAAGTACTTAACAAAGTCTTAAAATTTTCAAGTATTTAAGCTTTCCCTCTATATGAAAAATAAAAATTACGAATTATGACACATTTTTGTCTCAGCGCCATACGACAAAACAAGTTCGTTGAAGTTTGTTGCAAATCCTAGTATATCAAGAAATCTCGGTGATTAATTATATGTATTTCCAAATATTTATCGATATAACATTTACAACATATACAGGGTGCCTACTAAAGTCCGTTCCCACCCTTTTAACTGCCGAACGGCTGCAGCTATATTCATAAAAGTGGTGTCTAGGTATAGTGGAGTAGCTATGCAATACTAGATGAGGCCGTTTACAGCCCCACCTGGGACAAAACAGCGGAGATAGCATTCCTATCTCGAAAACGGTAATAGATATGGAGAAAAAAAGAGTTGTAACAAATATTTAAAGATTGCTACACTAGATGGCAGCACACGACATTCCCTAATTTTAGCGAGCTGCCAAATAGATTTCTCTCATGATTCAATTGCGATACTTTTACACAGAGTGTTTTGAGACGCACAATGTATAGGTTGCAAAATACAGGGTGTCTTGCTTGTTTTTTTCCCTCGAAGTTTTTATGAGAGGTGGGAAATGATGAAATATTTTTGAATCAACGAATTTCTTCTGACGTTCCTAAAGTCTGTACATATGTATTATAATTGTACATAGTCGTGTTAAATGGCGTATCCTTGTATCTTTTATATGATCTATTAAAAGTTTTGTACTAAATCTTAGGGTGGCGGATCTAATTTTGGAGTGATGAGTTGAGTCCGTCATTAAATATTGTGGCCCCTACTTATGAAGGTAGCTATAGAATTACAAAGTTGTAGAGCATCATCGATTTAGTACGAAAAGACATCTTCTGAACATAAATGCTAAAAACAGAAGGTTTAAAACGCGCGCTTCTCTGTTAGCGATATTCTACACTTTGACGTGACGAAACGATCTTAGAAAAAAAAAACTAGTTATCACAAGATACCTTTATTTTTGATGTTCAAACTTCTCTCCGTCAAAGACTGCGCCAATGAAGTTCCAGGTAGTGGTGGGGGAGTTCGGGTAACAAATAATCGGGTATGGTGGCTTGGTAAAGTGGCCCTGACTTTCAAATCACCTGATTCCAATGTACTTTTTTTCTGTGTAGATACCTGAAACAGCAGGTGTATGTACCTCTCCGCAAACATTGCAGACATAGAACGACGCATTACGGATGCTTGTGCCAACGTGTTACCCGCTATTCTACAACGTGAAGTTCAAACAAGGGTCAAGGTGTGCATTGTAGCTGACGGAGAGAAGTTTGGACATCGAAAATAAAGGTATCTTGTGATAACTGGTTGCTTTTTTCTTTCTAAGACCGTTGCGTCACGTTACAGTGTAGGAAATAGCTAACAAACAAATGCGCGTTTTAAGCCTTCTGTCTTTAGCATTCATGTTCACAAGATATCTTTTCGTACTAAATCTATGATGCTCTACAATTTTGTAATTCACTTTTTTCCCATATCTCGTACCGTTTTCGAGATAGGAACGCTAACTGCGCTGTTTTATACCAGGTGCCACTGTAATCGGCCTCATCTAGTAGTGAATAGATACTTTTATGATTATAGCTGCAGCCGTTAGGCAGTTAAGAGGGTGGGAACAGACTTTAGTGGGCACCCTGTAAATAGTAATTTTCAGTGAAATAAATGTTAGTTTTAAAATGATTCTTATGATGTCTGGCACAAGAAGAATGTTACTTAAATGAAATTAATAATAAAAATACATTTTCAATTTTTCAATATAACTTTCTCACATAAGTAAAGTATAATTGACCTTTTTCAATCTCTGTATAATTGTGATTCATGTGCCACGTCTCTGTACAAACATGCATGTTAATTATATCCTATGCGTCTTTTAAACTAATAGAATTTCTTGTTTCTATTTTTTATAAGCTCTAAATTAATGGAATGTTCCCATCTATTTAACTAAGCAGAAAAAAGTTCATAAAAATCAATAGTTTTTTCTATGTCTTTTTTATTTGAATGATACTGAGGATATGCAAAAATACATCTCATAACGATACTAAAGAAAGCCCCCCCCCCCCCCCTCTTTATTACTTTTTTTTTTACTTCGCAAAACACAGTGGAGTGATTATTTATGAAAACACATCCATTACTATTAAATTTAGAAAAAAAATGAACATATATTTTCTTTTCTATTTAAATGGAAAATTTTGTTCAAAATTTTTAAGAATTTCTTTTGTAGATTTGATATTTATTCCTTTATTTGTATGTAGAATTTATTTAATGATTCCCTCAAAACACACGCATTTAATCTCTAAATATCGGTACAGTAAAAACCCTTTCACAATGATGAAAAAACCCTTAGATTACTAATAATTTTGTAATTTATTTTTGTATCCTCCATCATGAATAATTAAATCTTATTAATATTCATTCGTAAAAATTCAGTTCTGTTAATTAAATGGTGAATACATAGTGTAATGTTTTGTTAGTGAAGCACACAAAATATTTTATACTAGTATACCCGTCAAAATGACGGAATGTTGATGTGAGTTTTATTTTCATAAGACGTCATACAAACAAATTGTATGAAGATTTTATTATTGAAAGATTTGTATTGCAGAAAAATACATTTTAAAAATGACAAAATTATTGCTACAATCACAAAAATAATTCCCCCAAAACAGATGCATTTAATCTCTAAATATCGATACATTTCTATAGCAAAAACCCTTTTCACAAAGATGAAAAACTCCCTGGATTAATAATACTTTTTTAATCGATTTTTGTATTATCCACCTCTTTCAATTCAATTTTAATTCGAATTCAATTTTAAATTAAAACGTTTATTGCGTAAGTGGAACATAATGTTTTCTTACACATTTATTTGGACCAAAAAACTACTTTATGGACTTCGATTCTTTAAAAGAAATAAGCAATAATTTATTCGATATTATTAAGACAATACGCATTTCCTACGATCAAAGATCTATTTAACGTTTTAATTTCAACCATGTGTTTTATGGTTTGAAAAAAAAAGTTTCACATAGAACTTTCGTCTTTTAGAATTTGCATGTGAAGGTTTATTTCGATCTGTAAACATCTTAAATTATTTGTTATGTAGTGTTGCAGGGTAATTAATTATTCTTTACTTGACATTTGTCCTCTGATATTTTACAATTAATTGCATTTTTTCTAAATGGAAATTATTATGGCTAACTAGACGCTTCTTATAAAACAGTTTCTATTTATCTAACTTATATCTATACTTAATGTTATTTTAAATTTTTGAATATATAAATAACGACTTAAAATACGATGTTAAGCCCGGGATCAAAAAATGAAACTCTTAAGCATTGTTAAATCCCTGTTCGTTATTTGCTTTGTATCAAGTTTATCTCTCTACCTCACTTAACTTTATAAGCAGTACAATAACCTCGAACTAGTGCTCAGGGCTATTTAGTTATTCGAAACCACTAAGCAGCTCAATAGATATTGCATATCTGTTATTTGATTTATGTACTCAAAACAGCTTGATCTCACAATTTGACAAATACGTTTTAATTCATTCGCAAATATATTACAGTCCACTAAATTTTAAATGCATATGATATAATAGCTTTCATTGCAATAATATTTTACACCGGTTTTTAATTATTCATGGTTCTTTAAGTGGATATAAGAGAGGGTACTCTAACGTTTGTATGAACCTATACATAAATAAATATGCACTTCGGGGATTTTGAAAAAAGAACCGATGTACTAATAATATAAATTGCATGATAGGAATAGTGGCATAATTTTACGTATTTGGCTTAGGTACCAATTAAAAAATATTTGACAATAACAAAAGGAAATGCCATGCATTATCAATACGTGTTTTGATCTGGATATAAACAAATGTGTGTATTATTCTATCATTATGAAATTTAGACAAACTTTATTTTGTTTATTTTTATAATCTATTTGTATTTTAATACGAGTGCAATGTATATTAAAATACATAATCTATTAATTAATCTAAATTTTTCGATACAAATCAGGCAGAAGAAGCATTGAATCAGCAAAAACTTTATTTGAAATGGAAAATTTTCTTTCTTAAAGAATGATTTTTTTCGCATTTTTAAAAATTTCATACAAAAAGGAAACATACAATTTACACAAATTTAATGACACAAAATTTAATTTTGTTTAAACATTATATGAAGTATACTTGATATATTGTTTTTCAGTTACATATTTTTTAATTTATCTATACAGGGTGTCGACTCTCAACAATGTCAAACAGCTAATTCTTAAACCGTTTATAGTCATAGACATATAGTTTCAATTACAAGAATGTAGAAAATGAGATAAAGAAGTATTTAAAAAGCGATTTATGTCAATAAAAACGTTTCTTAAAAAATTACGAAATTTATTTTTGTATACGGTCCCGCCGGTCCTATAAGCTATATTTAGTAAAATTTTCCTATTACACTGACAAGTAAAGACAAAAAAAGTCCCATTTTTTTACGATTAAAATTTACCGAATAATAGCTATTTAAAGTTGGAGCATTTTTTTTACTGCGAAATAGGGGTCATTCAAAAATATAGTAGAAATCTAAATAGTCGTCAGATATATTAAAGAAAAAGAAATAGTTTACAATAAAATTAACATTGCAATATAAATTTGAAATCTATAATCATTCTGACATATTAATGCAAATATATACAACTTGTACTAAGCATATAAGAGAAAAAAAATAACAGAATTTTTGTTAAGTAAAGTGATGAAAAGCAAATTCAATTCGTTACAAAATGATACATATTTTAAAATGCTATTAGATTACAAAATTTGGGTTATGTCATCTTTTTTAGCTTTTGATGATCGATTCGTATGTATTTTGTAGCTCTGAAAACGAAAATGACCTTAATTTTTTACCATCACGTAAGGAATTTTTTATATTAAATTTATAAGATAAAATGTAAAAAAATAGCGAAACTCTGATACTATGAAGTAGATTTTACTTTTGTGTTTTTAGCTCTTGATAATAGAGTTGTATTTATTTTTTACTACTCTATCCGAATATGACATTTTTTTAACCATCACGTCAGGATTTTTCGCAAACCGTAAATTTCAAAGTTAAAATTGAACCCCTCCCGCCTCTCAAATTCATCGGATCCCTGAGCACGAGCAATTTAGCAATAAGAATCCCAGTATAAGCCCCCCCCCCCCCAAAAAAAAAAAAAAAAAAAAAAAAAAATGAATAAATTATTCAATAAAATAAAATGAAATTAAATACAATTTTTTTTACATCCATTTTATAGTTTCACTTTGTAGTTACTTTTATTAATTAAGTTTCAGATTGGTTAAAAAAATTGTATTTTAACATATCGCTCACCCGCAAGAAAAGCCATCTCGAAAAAATTCATTTTGCGTTTTATTCCACGAATATGTCTGTCATAGTGCATCTTGCTACACAAAAAGTTTCATAAGTGTAGTTATACGGAAAATCACTTTATTATGCTTTATGTACAGTCGTGGGAAAAAAAAAGTAAACACCCCCTACTAACTCCTCAACAAATTATTGTAGAAGAAAGTTACTGGTACCGAACGATTGGAAATAAAGTCTACTTTTAAATGATGTATATAAAATTTGCTTAGGGGGCCATCTACATATTAAAACGAACCATAACTTTGTTTTTTTCAACAGCAGTACCCAATTATGACAGCATAAATGAACTCTACACCCTTCAATTAGCCTAAAAACGAATTTTTATGCAATTCGTACCATAAGTTTCCGAGAAATTAATTATTTTAAAACGAACGTATTTTAAGGGCTGTATCCAAATTGAAGTTCCGTACTGGATTGTTAACCGAGAGAGCCGCTTCCTTGATCAAGGCACCTTAAGCGCCACTCAAGAAGTCAATGGAGCGTGTTAGATTACAGTACAGCAGAATAAATTTCAAAATGTCTACACACTTCCATCATAGACGGCCCCTTAAACCATCATTTTGCCGTTTTTTAAGCATAATTTGAAAACTACTTGGAAGAAAAATGTGAAATTTTTTAATTTCCACAAAGCAGGACTTAATAAATCTAAATTCATCAAAAAAATTGTAGGTTGCAATTCATAATTTTTTCGAATATTAATTTCATAATTCATATCATAAAATTATAAAAATTGCAAATTCAGCTTATTTATGTTTGGGTATATTAGTATTATTACTAGAAAAAAAATTAGCACATTAGGAGCATAATTTCGGGAGATATAAATGAAAATATGAAAATGTAATTTAACATTAGAAGAACTCAATTTTGAATGTTTATAATTCAAAAACTTATCATTCAAATGACTTGAAATTTGGTGTCTAGGCATAGTTTGAACCGAAGATTTGAAATATCTCGTTAAAATTGGGTATTGTTATTGAAAAAAATGAAGTTTGGATTCGTTTTAATATGTAGATGACCCCCTAAGAAAATTTTATACACATCATTTAAAAGTAGACTTTATTTCATATCGTTCGGTACCAGTAACTTTCTTCTACGATGATTTGTTGAGGAGTTAGTAGGAGGTGTTTACTTTTTTTTTTCCACGACTGTACATTTTTGACCACAGAAGAGGGGTGGATTGTGTGGGGAGATAAAATTATCCAATCCTCCGAACCCCATCCTATGTCTTCATTCTTAGGGGCTTTATGCTTTTATGCATATTTTTAGGTGCGTTCGTAATTATATAAATACGTAGCACCTATAGTCGTCGTTCAGTCCGTCCGTCCGTCTGTCCGCATGTAACAGAGCAAAAACTACCCAACCGAATAGTCTGAAATTTCAAATATATGATTGTTGCAAAATTTTGTCGAGCCGTTTCAATTTTTATGAAAATCGGATGTATAGTTTAATTACAGGGACAGTCAAAAGTTTTTCTTTGCATTACGGCCAATGGAAAAAATTATTGCAAGAGCATTTTAATGATATTACAGCCTTCCGAATGGGCTGAAATTTTAAAGATACAATTGTTGCAAAATTTTGTTGAGCTATTTCAAATTTTCGGAAAATCGGATGTATAGTTTAATTACAGGGACAGTCAAAAGTGTTCCGAAAAAATTATTGGAAGTGCATTTTAATGATGTATCAGACTATGCACTTTATGAAGTGCAAAAAATTATACATTCAGTACAATATGGGGTGCAAAAAATAATTTTAAAACTAGTTATAGTACGAACGCACCTCATTTGCCACGTTTGACGAGCAATTTCCAACTTGTTATTCCTGCATGCAGAGCTAAGTGCTATAATTTCATGTTACAGTAAAATCCTGCAAATTTTTTTTTTTTTTTTGCTTCTCCTGTGAAATTTACTTTTGTCGAGATGTGTCACTTTTCTTACGGGTGAGCGATATGTTTTATTTTGTAAGAATTTGAGGATGTTTCTTTTCATGATTTGTTTTCCCAAAAATTATTTTATTTTTATAAGCTTTTATTTAACTTGAAACGATCGTATGTATGTCTTTTTAGTTTAAAATTTGTACTCGAACTTTAACTCACTTTAAAATATCCGATCGAGGTTAAATTTTACATACTGACGTAAATCCGATGACAACTTAATATTATTATGATTTTCAGTCATTAACATTTATACTTATTTTACAGGATAACACAAAAAAATTCGGATAGATTACCGCCAAGTTTAAGAAAAAGTTTTAGATTAGACAACGCATGCCTGCGATGGTTGTGTTTTTTAACTTTTATAATTGATTTTTATGTATTTTTTAGCTCCTAATCCGAAAATTACCTTCATTTTTAACCATCGTGTCAAGAATTTTCGCAAATCGTAAATTTAAAAAATCTGATACTGTAAAATAGAAGAGATGGTTGTATTTTTAGCTTTTGATAATTCATTTTTATGTACTTTTTAGCTCTGAATCTGAAAATAATCTTCATTTTTAACCCTCACGTTAGACTTTTTCTCAAATCTACTTTTATTAAAAGTAAGATTATAAAAGTTAATTTTTGGTTTATTAAAATTTACTTTTATTAAAAGTAGATTTTAATAAATCCAAAATTATCTTTTGTACACATAATTACCAGGAAACCATCATAAGATAACCTATTGAAATAACTGCTTATAAAGACATAGCTTGTAACTATGCACTATCATACAATATCCATGGAAAATGGAAAGAATTGCTGCATAATAGATGAAAGCTTTTTTTGTTGAATACCTTTATCTGTCATTTTATCTGCCAGACAACCTTTAAATTACAACGATCTATTCTAGTCAATTCTCGAATAAGCACAAAGAAAAATAATAACAACATTTAAATGACCACTGATGACGGCCATGCGACGGCTGAAAACGTTTTGGGTTTTTAATGTATTTTAAAGATATTTCTAATGTATTTTAAATAATTTTATGTTATATGAATGCATCTGCAAGTAATTTTAGTACATTTACAGTGAAATACGTTTAACACGAAACTAAGGGGACCGAAATTTTTTTTCGTGTTAAAATAATTTCGCGTTAAGAGATCCGCAAAAAAAGAACAAAGCTTACAAATATTTTCGACGTCGTTAAATTTCCTATTAAACTACTAGTAAGTTGCATCCATTTAAGATAAAAAGCAAGTAAAAAAATATTGATTTTTGGGGAAAAAGTCATATATATATATTTTTTTTTTAGTTTCTTTTTCAGCATTCTGAGATCTAGCTTGTTTGAATCAAATAAGCAAAGCTATCTCTAAATCTTCGTGCTTAGCAGTTCTCATACGTTTTCTCTCTGGCTTAAACATACTGCGCATAAACCTTAAAGTAATGGGATCCTTGTTTTTTATTATTGTGTATAAAGTAGAATTGGCAATGCCAAACTCTTTGTACATTTCTGTTTTCGTCCTTCTTTTTCATCAATTGCATCAAGCAGCTTCATCTTCATTTGAAGCGAAATAGCATTTTGTTTTCGCACAGATTTAGCAGCCATTGCGCTAATAAAACATAAGCTAATTTACAAAAAACACGAATTCACTGATTTTCACCCAAAAATTCAGTGGTTTTAACACACAATTCACCAATTTCAACTTAAACTAACTAGCTCGAAAGCGATTTTTTTTTCGTGTTAAAAGAACAAAAATGTATTAAATTGCATTGTATACTTTCCGGACCGCTATATCATTTCGTGTTAACCCATTTTTCATGTTAAGCGTTTTCGGGTTAAACGTATTTCACTATATTTGTGGTTTTTTATATGAATTTTAATTATTTACTCAAGGTGAATTTAGCAGTAGAATTTTAACTTTCATTTGTTGTAAAAGATTGTTGTACATTTTCGTTATATTACATTGGCTTTTTTTACAGTGTAGATTTATAAAGTTTTCTCTCTTTCTCTCGCTCCTTTTTTTTTTTTTTTTTTTTTTTACATTGACAAAGTGCCAAGAGTAATTTTGGGTTTCAAGACTCAAAACTTCTAATTAAACATTTTAAAAGTTAATAAAGATCCTGTGCATTCATTTCTCTCTAGCGTAAAGACCCACCAGAAATGTAACGCCAAAAACAGTTCATGAATTTTCTCGAAAAGTAACTTTAATATCGTTTTAAATATAAACATGTCTTACGAACAAACGTTAAAGTAATAAGTAGCTTAACGTTAATTTATACTCAATTAAGAGGCAGTATGGCAGCAAGACCATTTGATAAATTAATTAGAAACTTGGGAAATTGGTGAAAAAAAAAAAAAGGTTTTGTGATTGAAGCCACAACAAAATATGCATAAAAGAAAAGTTGAAATATTGTGAAAGAAGTGAAAATTAATTATTTATAATTACTTTTTTCAATAAAATATTTTACCATCGCCTTTCGCACAGTTTTAAAGAAGCAGAAAATTTAACAGATAATTTTGTTTTTGTAACAGAACAATTTGCAGTTTCTTTATTAATTTTCTTCTAGAAATTAATTACACACGTAAACTCTGATTAATTTCAGTATGACTTTACAATCACCATAGATGTTTTCCTTAATTAAACTTAATTTTAAATATAAGCTAAAGTTTATTTTTTCCTTGTAATTTTAAAATAAAAATACGAAAAGATAGTTAAAGATGTTTAAAAAAAAAGTTTAGGATTTTAAATTTAAGTGGAATTGAAAAACATCATTTGTGACAATTGTGGTAGATGTAATAATTTTTAAAGGCATGATTTTTAGTTGCTGCATCATCCAATTAAGAACAACGTCTTAATTAACGCATCAGGTAATTACTTAGTGAAAAAAAACGAAGTTTTAAAAAAGATGAAAACAGGATAAAACTGTGTCAGTAACAACGACACATTTTGACTGTAATTTGAAAGTTTTTAAAAGCTATCTTAGGGTAATATTTCAAGAAACATAAATTTGTAAAATATTCCTCTAACATGTATACAATTTAATGTCACTTCATTTTGGATATACATATAAGGAGTATTTCATACAAAATAAAAATAAAGTCATAAACAATCATGAAATATATATACAACAGCATATTCCATCTAACTTGCAGAAATATATTCCCTCAAAATGTAATATTCGATGGTATCATCGTTCAGTCCACTTTTCAAAGCAAGTGGAGAAAGTGTTTTATAGAGGACACTACAGTGAAATATTTTTAGCTGAAATAATAATGATGACAGGAATAATCATCTTTTCTTTTATGAATCGCTATAAGCAGAGAGAATTTTAAAGCCTCTAGAAACCAATTCCACATTTAAAAAATAAAAAATACACCTTAAAATTTATTTATGCTTATTTTCACTATCTGTATTTTTAAATTTTCACCATTTGTATTTTTAATTTGTATTTTTATCTTATAAAAATTGTATAGGGGTGATACTGTGAATTGTAAAAGGTTCTAATTTTATACTATGAACAAAAATCACATTAATTGCAATAATATTATTATAATTGCTTATTTCATGTTACATAATTTGATACACACATTTTATGGTTGCTCCACTGAAATTCCCCGATCGCGAAATCCCATGTTAACCTATGTTAAAACTTAAAAGCTCGATTGCTCATTACTTAATATAATTATAAAAAATACGGTTTTTACTATCCGAAAGTAGAGGCCAGATGCCGACGAGGTGCGTTTTCAAAAACTGTCTCCTTAAATTTTAAATATTTAAAAATCCCTTTAAACTTTGAAATTTTCACTTGAAATTTTATCATCTTAAAAATACTTAAAACTTAAGAAGAAAATTTTTCATCTACTTTTTGATGGTGAAAATCACATTTTGATATCTTATTTCATTTTAAGTAATGATTAATCGCCTTTTAAATATTCCTTTAGGTTAACATGGATTTTCGCGATCGAGGAGTTTCAGGGAAGCGGTCTCTTAAGAAGTAAAAATTAGCATAGTACGCTTCCTGCCCACCCCCCCACCCCACCCCCCACCCCCCCCCACCGCTCTATCACATAGCACTGGGCACTTTTACGTCTGTCTTTATCTTTGTAGATGTGCGTTTTCTAAAGCTAAATTCATTCGTCCAAAATAAGTCAAAGAATATTTTTACTCTTATTCTTTTTTTTTTTTTTTTTAATCTAGCAATGTAGCTGTAAGAATATTCTTTACATAATTCAAAATCACCATTCGTTCTAAGGTGTGAAAAAGTGCAAAGAGTAATTGAATATTCTGGGTTTTAAGACAAAAATTTTCTTATTACTTTGTTTAACAGTAATAAGAAATCTGTGCTTTACATACATCACTAGTGTAATGACCTAGCGAATAAAAGTGCAGCTTTAAAACAGTTCATTAATTTCTACGAAAAGTAGCAAACATGATAGTTTTAAATAAAAACTTGGTTTCAAACAGGCACAAATATTAAAATAAGTAACTTAACTTAAATTTATGCACAATTAAAACGCAGCATGTCAATAGACCATTTGAAATATTAATTACAAATTTAGGAAATCGGTAAAAAAGAAACGTCTTTTGTTATCGAAGTCATAACATACACAAAAGCACGAACTAAAATATTGTGAAATAAGTGAAAATTAATTATTAACAATTAATGTCTCAGTAAAATATTTTACCATCGTCTTTCGCACAGTTTTAAATTCGTAGAAAATTTAACAGATAATAGAATTTTGTTTTTGTAACGTAACAATTAACTGCTTGCTTTATAAATGTACATAGAAGAATTTAATTACGCAATTCTTAGATTAATTTCAGTATGATGTTTCTATCATCATAGATATTTTATTTAATTATAAAAACCTCAGTTTTTTTTCTTTTTGTACTTTTAAGATAAATATATAAAGAGGATGTTTGTCAATAAATAAATAAATAAATAAATAAATAAATAAATAAATAAATGAAAAATAAATAAATAAATAAAATTTTGCTTTTTTAATTTAAGCAAATAGAATAATAATAATTAAAAATTTTTGACAATTGTTGGTGATATATAATTTTTAAAATCGTTATTTTTAATTACTCCATATTATCCAATCGAAATCAAGTTTTTAATCAATGCATTGCATAATTATGTGGTATAAAAGTCTTTGTCATTAAAAAAAATAATAATAGGTTGAATCTGTGTCAGTAACAACGACATATTTGCGGTATAATTCGAAAGTTTTTATTAAAAAATATTTTGAGACAGTATTTTAAGAAACATTAATTAGGGAAACATTTATAAAACATGATCGCAATTTAAAGCCACTTCTTTTGGTTATATATAAGAGACGTTTGTAAAAATATGAGAACAAAGTTTTAAAAAAGAAACCATTAAATTATCGCTCAATAAAAAATTTCATATTACTTGCTAACATTAACTTTCTCAGATGATATTCAATGGTGCCATCGTTCAGTCTTCTTTTAAGGCAAGAGGAGAAGGTGTTTAATGAAAGTTATTTTAATGAGGTCTGTATTGGTCAAGTAATATTGCCAGTACGCTTAAGGGTCACTCAGCTTCGGAATTCTCCTCCGTAATGTTAAGTCTATAGACTTTTGATGCATTCGTATAGAGTAATTCCGGGATTTATGCAGCACATTTTTTTGAATTTGTGTATAAAGTCCCATGGTGGACATAAAATAAAAAAAATCCTGTTGTGCTATTTACTGTCATATATACAACGCGTGTATTGTGACAAAACAAATTCAAAACAAATAATTAATATTTTGTAACAATTTTTTTCTAAAACATTACACTGCGGCGCGTCACCCGTACATTCTGGCTGAGACGCCGCACTTGTGCGGTAGTTATGCCGCGCTTGTAATAAAAACCGAATGAAATTATAAATAAAAATATTCAATAAAATATTCATATCTGGACTATAATTAACGATGTAATAACAAAATGAAACTAAATGAGTACAATGAAACGTTTTAGTCGATTCAAATTAATAATTGTTTGCCTACTTTCACTATTAAAATTATCGACTTAATTTTTACATAAAATTTTATTTGTTATTTCAGCAACAATGTAACATCAATGTATTGGAGAGGGAAAAGAAAAAAAGTAAAATTGTGTTTATATAATTTATTTGGTAACCCTTTCGGCACCGGTGGCTTTTACACAAATTTTATTCGGTTGTCACCACTTTTTAAAAAGAAGTTAACTTTACTTAAATAATCAGAAAAATGCTCTAATTAAAAAAAGTCCTTCCGGCCAGTGCCGGGAGAAGAGGTAGCTTTCATATTCTTTAATTTTTAAAAGCCAGCTTATATTATTCAAACACACGGAGCTCAAATTAGTGGAACCCGATTATAGGAGATTCAATACTAATTTTTGTCAATACTGAATATGAATGAGAATTTCGCGAAATTAGTCGCGTTATCAAAACTGGTTTTATTTAAAGTGATTTATATTTGGTCGCCAAATTCGGCGATACTTTGAAGTGCCCGCCATTTTAAAGCAACATAATGGGTGCAACAAAGCTAACCAATGAACTTGGTCGAGACTTTAGTAATTCCTGTGCACATGCTCACTCACATATAAATCGGTTGATAAATACGAGTGCTGTTGCAGGCAAAAAATCAGATTTTTCAAAATGTCACCCACATTAGAAATTCAAACTGTTATATCTCAGCCATTTTTTAAGATAAAGACAAAACAAAAAATGCTCCGGGATCTTTGTATCAAACTCAAACACATAAGGAAAAAAAATTCAATTTCAATTTTTTTTTGTACCTCATTTTAAATACAAATTTTTTTTAAATTTTTAAATGGCCGCCATTTTGAAACAAGATGGCGGATGAAGTTGGCAAACGAACTCGGCCGAGAGATTGCTATGTACTACGCACATGCTTTGTCACAACCTAATCGGTTCATAAATACGCGTGTTATCACGTGACAAAAATCAGATTGTTTCAAAATGTCAGCCGTGCTAGAAATTCAAAGTGCTATAACTCAGTCATTTTTTAAGATATAGACGAAACGAAAAATGCTCCGAAATCTTTGTATCAAGGTCAAACAAATAAGAAAAAATATTTTTCAATTTCTAATTTTTTTGTACCTCATTTTAAATTAAAATTAAAAAAAAATTAAATGGCCGCCATTTTGAAACAAGAAGGCGGATGAAGTTGGCCAACGTACTAGGTCGAGCCATTGGTATGTACTATGTACACAACAAGTTATATCCAAATCCGTTCATAAATACGCGTGTAATCGCGTGACAAAATTCAGATCGTTTCAAAATGTCAGCCACACAAGAATTTCAAAGTGCTATAACTCAACCGTATTTTAAAATATAAACGAAACAAAAAATCTTCCGGATATCTTTGTATCAAGCTCAAACACATAAGGAAAAAATCTTTTTCAATTTCAATTTTTTATACCTCATTTTAAAATTTAAATATTTTTTTTAATTTTTAAATGGCCGCCATTTTGAAACAAGATAGCTCATGACGCTGGCCCACGAACACGGTCGAGACATTGCTATGTACTATGCACATGCCTTGACACATCGATATCGGTTCATAAATACGCGTATTATCGCGTGACAAAAATCAGATCGTTTCAGAATGTCAGCCATGCTAGAAATTCAAAGTGCTATAACTCAGCCATTTTTTAAGATATAGACAAAACAAAAAATGCTCCGGGATCTTTGTATCAAGTTGAAACACATAAGGAAAAAATCGTTTCCAATTTCTAAATTTTTTGTACCGCATTTTAAATTTTAAATCTTTTAAAATTTTTTAAATGGCCGCCATTTTGAAACAAGATGGCGAATGAAGTTGGCCCACGAACTCGGTTGAGACATTGCTATGTACTATGCAAATGCCTTGTCACATCCAAATCGGTTCATAAATATGCGTATTATCGCGTGACAAAAATCAGATCGTTTCAGAATGTCAGCCATGCTAGAAATTCAAAGTGCTATAACTCAGCCATTTTGTAAGATAAAGACGAAACAAAAAATGCTCCGGAATCTTTGTATCAAGCTCAAACACATAAGAAAAAATATTTTTCAATTTCTATTTTTTTTGTGCCTCATTTTAAATTTAAAATTTTTTAAAAAATTTTAAATGGCCGCCATTTTGAAACAAAATGTCGGTTGAAGCTGGTCAACGAACTCGGTCGAGACATTGGTATGTACTATATACACACGAAATTTTATCCAAATCGGTTCATAAATACGAGAGTTACAGTATGACAAAGATCAGATATATATATATATATATATATCAACTTTTGAACGGAGGGTGGTTTCGGGGTCTGGGGGTCATGATCGATGAAAATATACCAAAATTTTTTGAAATCGCTTTCCTCCGAACGGCTGCAATAGGTAGCTTTTTGTAAAGAGAGCTACCTAAAAGCAAATATTATTTTTCTTTTTTATTGGTGCCAGAAAGAAATTTTGTATGCTCTTTATGAAAGTGCTTATATGTACCTATGGCCCCGAATGGGTTAAGAGACCTGTTTTTTCGACTACAATCTACAGAAAAAGTGTCGAAAAAGTACAGTCTTTATGTAACTACATTTGACGCATGATGCAACGTAGCCAATTACACTTCCTCTTTTTTGGAGTAGTTTTCTAAACATTCTTTGCAAAGAACGTTTGCGTTACGCGTAATCCAATTTTTCATTATTATCATCTTCACTTGCATCTTTCTTGCCCTTCCTACTTTTTATTTTCCCTTTTTCTCCTTTCGTTTTAGTAAACTTGATGACACACCTAACATGGTTAGTCTGTGCAAAAAGAAAAGTAAAAATTAATAACACTTAATCATCCCGTACAAAAGAAACTGCGGCATGTATGTCGGAACTACAATGCGGCATATATCCCATTTTGCATGGTGCAGACTTCGGGCATCACAGTTACTTGCCATCGCTAAGGGGAATGGCGTAACCATACATACAGTACTCTGTACAAACGCTACACTTAGTTTTGACTTCGAAATCATGCGTGCATTTACTAATTAGTGTATGAAAAGTATTTAAACATAACTTGCTTAAAAGTTTGGACAGTGAATTCATGCACTTACGTCAAAATAAGGATTGTACTTCTACAAATAAACATCGAAATGAGATTCACGCTATACACTGGTTAAAATAATTTCATTGCGCACCTATACTGTGCGTTTGACGACCATCTATCGATAATTACAAGAAATACAAGGGGTGCGGCATCTATCCCGTATGCGGCGACTCTCCCGGAGTTACCCTATTTAAAATATCTTTTCGGGAAATTAATATTTTTAACTTCTACTTTTTGTGTTCTCTTCCTAAAAGATGTCTCTTTTTCTCTTAGTTCTCAAAATATTTCTAAAGTATAGACTTAATTTTCTATGAAGTGTTAAAATCTTACTCGCAGTTTGTTAACTTTTAACGCATAAAATATTAAATTCAGCATAGATTTTAGAAGTATTTTGAAAATTAAGGAAAAAAGAAACGTCCTTTAAGAAGAGTACACAGAAAAAATATGTTAAAAATTTGAATTCCCCGAGATGATATTTTAAATATACAAATGCATCAAAACTCCACAGACTTAACATTACGGAGGAGAATTCCGAAGCTGAGTGACCAGCCCCATTAAGAGATTAGGATTTTAAAATGTCGAAAAATGAAACAAATTATTATTTTTGTCATTTTATATCTTTAAAAGCATACCTTACGAAAACAGAATTTTTGCAAGTGTTTCTTCTTTTATTTCATATTTTTTCAGATCATAATGGGGGAAATTAGTTGTTATAAGAGCTTTTAAATTTGTCGAGCAAAAAATTAGAATCACAGGTTACGCGCATGATTACAAAAGAATTTCTACATGTAAAACAAAATTGTTGGTGTATAATTATACTTAAGAAATCTTATGCTTACACTGAATCTAAAAGAAAAAGTGTTTATTTATAGCATTTTGATGCTTTCAAAACAAATCTATACCTTGCTTACATAAAATTTCTAGCTGTTTAGCAATATAACACCAAGAAAAAATATGTCTTCAAGAGAAAAAGATCAAAATTTAGGTTCAATTTATATATCCTGAAAATTTCATTAAACAAGTAAAAATTTTATTTAAAAAATCAAAAAACCCGACTGCGTAAAAAGCGAACTAATTAATTATTTCTCATCAATGTTAAGCTATTTTTTATGTTACTTACCTGTTTTTTTTTATTTACTTGTATTGATGACTTTTAAGTTGTGTTTAATTGTTAGTTCCTATCTATAAACACTCTTTTGATGAGGCCTATAGATGTCTATGATGTTAGAGTTGCAGTAAAGCTAGAGATCCTACCTACACAACTTCCATGTTTTGTAATATTTAAACGGAGCTTCTGACTGTAAAATAGTCAATGAAACATCGTCTTCATTTTGAAAGACTTATCCAATGATATGCCACTCAATAGGGTGCGTAAAATTTTTTTTTCGTGTTTGCCGCCATTTTTTATTTTTCGGCTGCCATTTTGAATGTATAAAAACAAAACCTAGCCTATAACCATCGGACGATTAAGACGAATCGATAGAGACCTCATTCATTAAAATCCACCCAGCCGTTGGGATGTTTCGAGTGTATAAAGAAATCCACATACCTAGATACGCGTGAAACACATAACCCTTCTTGGCAGTCGGGTAAAAATATCGAAAAGTTTTTTAACTACCTTGCGCGCAATGTCCCAAAATCACATTTTGAGAAAAATGACTTTAAAGGTATATCTTTATTTTGTTTTAAAGTGTTCAGAAATGATTACTTTTTAATAAATATATATTTTCAAAGATTGAATGGTTTGAAGTTTTAAAAGTACTATATTTCCTTAAATAATTTTTGGTTATTATCCTTAAGGTACCGTCTTTACATTGATCCTAATAATATGTCATCTTTCGCTGTAATGTGTGAGAAAGTATAAAGGGAAATTTTGCTCTGCCGCTTTAAGACCAAAATATTTCTAATTAAACGTAATAGAAGTTAATAATATCTCTGTTTATTTATTTATCTCTTACGTAATTATCTACAAAAGGCGTAGTTTTACATTTCACGAATTTCCACGAAAAGTAACACTCACGATAGTTTTAAATGAAAACAAGGCTTAAAACTGACACAAACTTTAAATTGAGTAGTTTAACTTAAATTTCTGCCCATCTAAGAGGCAATATGTCAACAAGACCATTTGTAAATTAATTAGAAACATGGGAAATCAGTAAAAGAGAAACAAGTTGGAAATTGCTCGTCAAACGTGGCAAATGAGGTGCGTTCGTACTATAACTAGTTTTATAATTATTTTTTGCACCCCATATTGTACTGAATGTATAATTTTTTGCACTTCATAAAGCGCATAGTCTGATACATCATTAAAATGCACTTCCAATATTTTTTTCCCATTCCCCGTAATGTAACGGAACACTTTTGACTGTCCTGTAATTAAACTATACATCCGATTTTCCTAAAATTTGAAATAGCTCAACAAAATTTTGCAACAATTATATCTTTAAAATTTTAGACCATTCGGAAGGCTGTAATATCATTAAAATGCACTTGCAATAATTTTTCCCATTGGCCGTAATGTAAAGAAAAACTTTTGACTGTCCCTGTAATTAAACTATGCATCCAGTTTTCCTAAAATTTGAAAGGGCTCGACAAAATTTTGCAGCAGTTATATCTTTAAAATTTAAGATCATTCGGAAGGCTCTAATATCATTAAAATCCACTTGCAATAATTTTTCCCATTGGCCGTAATGTAAAGAAAAACTTTTGACTGTCCCTGTAATTAAACTATACATCCGATTTTTCTAAAATTTGAAAGGGCTCGACAAAATTTTGCAACAGTTATATCTTTAAAATTTCAGATCATTCGGAAGGCTCTAATATCATTAAAATGCACTTGCAATAATTTTTCCCATTGGCCGTAATGTAAGGAAAAACTTTTGACTGTCCCTGTAATTAAACTATACATCCGATTTTCCTAAAATTTGAAAGGGCTCGACAAAATTTTGCAACAGTTATATCGTTAAAATTTCAGATCATTCGGAAGGCTGTAATATCATTTAAATGCACCTGCAATAATTTTTCCCATTGGCCGTAATGTAAAGAAAAACTTTTGACTGTCCCTGTAATTAAACTATACATCCGATTTTCATAAAATTTGAAATGGCTCGACAAAATTTTGCAACGATCATATATTTGAAATTTCAGACCATTCGGTTGGGTAGTTTTTGCTCTGTTACATGCGGACAGACGGACGGACAGACGGACGGACAGACGGACGGACAGACGGACGGATAGACGGACGGACGGACTGAACGACGACTATAGGTGCTACGTATTTATATAATTACGAACGCACCTAAAAATGGAAATAATCTTCTTTTCTTTCAAGTCACAATAAAATATACACAAGCAGCAGAAGTGGAAATATTGTGAAAGAAGTAACAATAAATTATCCGTAATAACTTTTTAAGTAAGTAATTTTATCATAGGTTTTCACAAAGTTTTAAATTAACAGAAAATTTAACAAATATATATATTTTTTTTTCGACAGAGCAATTAACAGTTCTGTTAATAAATGACTTCTGGAACTTAATTACATATGTCGACTTAGATTAATTTCAGTATGAGGTTATTTCCATTATGGAAATTTTCCTTAATTGAATTTAATTTTAAATAAACTCCAAGTTGGTTGTTTTTGTACATTTAAACAAAAATTATGAAATGATCGTTAAAGATGTTTTGCTTAAAAAATAAATACATTTTAGTAAGCATGTGAAATTGAGATACACCACTCTTGACATTTTTGGTAGATGATAATTTTAAAAGCATAATTTTTTACTCCATTACCTAATTAATTACTTCTTAATTAATACATAACGTAATTATTTGGTGCAAAAGATCATCTTCTAAAAAGAAACAGGCTATGTCAGTAATGACGATGGATTTTCAGTACACTTTTAAGAGTTTATATATATATATATATATATATGGGTGTGTATTAGATAAGACATTTCAAAAAATATAAATAAGTAAAAGATTATACCAGAATATCTGCAGACTATGCGATCAAATTCAGCTCTACAAGCACCAGTTTTATTAGATTTCAGTCTGCAGTTCAATTCTCTTATATTCGTATTACTGGAAATGTAAGTTATATTTTTTAAATATATACGCTTTAATCAATTAAGATTAATATTAATTAAGTAATAATTATACGTTGAGAAAACAATTTAGAAATCCTGAATTGATTGTTTAAATACAGCTTTTGCGTTCTTTCCTGTTGCCATATCTTAAAAAAGAAACAGAGCAAAAAGTACATTAAAAAATAAATTTATTTGCTCGATCTTTTTAACAAGCGTAAACCATTGCGGTGAATTTTCCATAATCGGGGCCCATGTCAAAGAATTGTAATTTTTTTTAAAAAGATGAATGAGATTTTTAAGATAAACATTGAATGCTTATTAAAGAGTGTTTCCTTTTTAAATGTTTTTACATGCTTTCTTTAACTTACAATTCTGTTTGTTTGTATATGGCAATTAAATCTTTTTATTCACTTCTCACACACTTCCCATTGACATAGAGCTTTGAAATTTGGAATATATATTGCATTCCCCAGGGCTATACAGGAACTGAACATTTATTTTTCTAAATTCGAGTTCTAAGAGGGAAACGGAGGGGGAAAAAAATCACCATATCTCATAAACTAATGAAAATAAAATATTGAAATTTGACATGCCTGTAGTATAACTAAAATTAGTAAACATGCGTTTCGGAACTTTTCCAAAATTCTACCCCTAAGGGGGAAAAGAGTGGTGCTGCCCCAAGCGCCCTCCGTTTTCGAAAGTCATCGCAAAATCACTGCTTAAGGTTAAACTAATACTACTAAGGTTAACACTACTTAAACTTAACGGTTACGCAATTATAATTTGATGTCCTATAGAGAAATTAGTATAAGCTTTAACAGTGAGTATTTGGGGAAAAGTACTAATGGTAGGGTTACCGCAACAGCGTCAAATTTTGGCCAACTTGGCGAAATACCGCTAAATTTGGTAGTGCATTTAAAAAATATCTATATTTTCTACATTTTAGTGAATTTTAATGAAAGCATGGTTATTTATTTTTTTTTTAATTACATTCATATTATTACTTTAAAATTTATTTCCCCCTTTTAATGTATGTCCATGAATAACTTTTGAACGGATTCTCCTATTTTCAAATTTATTCTTTTGTTCACAAGAGCTCGTTCTGTTGGTGGTGTCGTATACATTCATTAGGATCCAGGAACTGTATGTTTGTGGTTTGATCAGTTTTTTGTCTTTTTTTTAATATTTTCATGGCATTATGGGCTTTCTTTTTTTTTCTTTGCAATATAAGTTTACTCAAAATAGTTCAATCGTCATGAAATTTGAATAGGTGGTTAAGGTATACAGTAGAACTTTACAATTTTTAACACTAAACGTACCGATATTTATTTATACGTATTCCTATCGAAAGAGGTCAAATCACCCCTACTTAAAAAGTTATCGGTTTTACGATGTTTTGAGAAAAATATACCAATTGATACACTTTGGTGTATGAATAAAACATTTTTGTTCAAAAAATTATTACAAAATGTTTATTTATTAAAGTAAAAAAATTATAATCATGCAAAACAATTAAGAAAACAATTAATTATTTCAAGAAATTCGAAAATTTAATAAACAAATATTGTGCAAATTTGTTTTATGTTCACCACATATTTTTTGAGATTATTTCGTTCCCGATATAACCTGAAATGTTCAAACTAGAATTTCACCCGGAATAAAGTCAATTTCTAATTGCACCATCACAGATTAACCCTTTCAGGTGCGGTGGTAACTTTATGAAACCACTTAATTTTAATTCCGAAATGCCACAATGGCACCAGAATTTTGGAAAAATATTTTCTATTTATATGCATGCGAAATATAGCCTTTTTCATATTTACAAATAAATTTGTTGGTCAATTCCTGTGCTAATTATTTATTTCAACACTTTTGTATTGAAAATGCTTTGTCCCTGAAAGGGTAAACAAATATGATGTAATACAGTAGAATAAATGATGTAATAACAAAAACACGCAAGTTAAAGTTACTAATGTTCTTACAAAATAAAGCATTTATGCCTTTATGATTTAACATAAATTTATTCAGGGGTCAAATGACCCCTTGCGGTAGTTAAGCTTAAAATATTTTTTTCTAGCAAAAAAGGTAGTTCGGAGATGAGGCATTTTAAGGAATAATATGATCATATATTTTAATAAAAGTCGTGAAATATAAAGAAATTTCGTAATGTTTTAGTTTGAGAGAAAAAAAAGGGGGGTCATTTGACCCCTTGCGGTAGTTTTAGTGTTCAAACAATCCCCATAGCATGTATCTTTTTTTACAGGAGCACGTCAAAAATTTAATTTATATGGTCGTCTACTGTGCATAAAAATGAGCAATATTGACAACAATGGGTTTTAAAGCGAATGCTGATGACAATAAAGGGTTGCCACAAAATCCATCTCTTGCGACCAAATCACTGTCACCAAAATACGCAACTGGAATGTAACAAGTAAATATCTGTACAATGAGGTGATACATTTCTAAAAATTATCTGTTCCGCTATATCTTTGTTATTGCGAATACTTTTCATTTCATGGGTTACAAAGTGAACATTAATGTATTATAATGTAGAATTACACATCCATATATTTTTTCATTTTTGTGGTATAATTCAAGGAATTTTCTTTCAGTACATGCGCAATGTAGGGTTTGTTTTTATTATCAACATCAGTCGAGTAGAAAAAAAAATGGTAGATACCAGTGTGGTCTTTGCTAGATTTAAACGTTTGAAAATTATTAAAAGAATTGCCAAAAATTAGTAAAGAAAGTAAAATAAAAAAAAAATATTTGTAGGTACTGTTTTGTTCTGTCTCATGAAATAATTCTACGATATTTAACTGAACGTGTTATGATGCATTGTCTCAAAATTTGTTTTACTTTATGGATGTTAATACGTTATGAGGTATTATATCATATGGTAAAACTAAAATGCTAAAATTTTTCTTAGTATTAAAGATATGAGACAGTATTAATATTTTTATATTTAATAATTTAAACGGTGAAAATAATTTCTAATAATTATTAATCAAATGTTAAGAGAGTTTAGTATCACCAATTAACATTCAAACATATGCTACTAAGAAGAAACTAAATAAATAACTAAATCGCAACAAAAAAACTTTCACTTCAATTTTCTCGAATTCTAATTTTTGTTACATAACATTTTTTTCCATTCATGTCTTCAAGTGTGACTCTCTGAGATTCAGTATCTAAATTGTCTGTCTATAGATCTGAAATGGTCTCAAATTCAGTAATCGTTTGATATTTGAGTGAAACATAAATGTAACTTACCTGTTTTAACTATCCATTTTACCGTAAATGCAATGCGAATATATTTAATAATTTAAAGACACTATGAACTATAAAATAAGAATAGTAAGCACGCATGAAATATAAAAATGTCCCGAAGGCTTATTACTTGCGAAGATATTACAGATAAGCTAGTTAAGAATTCCACATAATATATTTTTTATAACTTTTATTTTAATATTCAGCCGTAAACACTAATGTATTACAATGTAGAATTACATATATGTAGATTTTTAAATTTTTTGTGGAGTAATTCGAGGAATTTCATCTCAGTTCGTACACACTGTAGGGTTTGATTTTATTATCAACATCTCTCTGGTAGGAAAAAAAACAAAATGGCATATACCGGTTTAGTTTTTGCTAGATTGAAATGCTTGAAAATGATTAAAAGAATTGTCAAAAACCAGTAAATAAAGTAAAATTTCCAAAAAACTTCATTTGCAGGTACTCTTTTGTTCCATCTGATGAAATAAAAATATTAATTTTACGATATTAACTGAAACCTGAACTTTGTACAACGAAATCTTTATAATTTAATAAACTATCATTTACATTTGAATGAATTTTGGGCCATTTTCTTTATTTTTGTCGGCATTTTCATAAATTTAATGGCAAGCCATAAAATGTATTAAAGAATATAATTTAAATTTTTCGAACAAATCTAATGACATTAACCAAAAAAGATACATCCAATTTCCGACAATAATCGCCATACGCATTAAAATACAAAAGTGTCTCCACAAAAGAAGCCTACTGATGTTTCAATACAATTTAATGTCAATTCATTTTTGTTACAGGGTGAGCCAAAGTCCTTGACACTTTTAAAATTCAATTAAAATCAGATTATTGGAGTGTGAGAGTGCGGTTTGAATGAAAATGCTTCTCATGATTTAAAGCTTTGTTTAAGCAAATATAACTTTTTTTTTCAATAACTATTCACAGATGGCTCCACACTAACAAATCTATACAAAAATGCCTCAAGATCTTCAGATAAGAAAATATTTGATCGCAGAAGATTGCACTAGATGAGCTTTTAGAGAAAAATTTAAACTAAGAAGCCAAAATTTAAATGAAAGCAAAGGTTGTATGAATCACGCAGAAATAAAACGGAGTAAAAACGAATTTTCTATTTTTAGAAAATATTCTATAGATTAATTACATAATTAATGAAAAACATTGGTATTATACCAACCAAAAGTTCTCCTCTCATTTTTAAAAGACTCACTCATTAAAAAAGGGGGGAAAAGGTGAAGACTTTAAAACTATGTAATTAAACTTTTAATCACATTTTTAATATGATTTAACTAGTTTTTTTTTTTTTAATTAATCCTCAGCATAAAAATTTATGAATTCTCTTTTATAATATTTCTGAACGATTCATACAAACTCCTCTTTCAGTTGTGATTTTCTGGTTTAAATTTTTGCCCTAAAAGTTCCTCATTCTCTGTCACGTCGTCGAAAATTGTAAAAAAAAAAAAAAAAAAAAAAATGCGTACCTAACCAAAAGAGGTATTTTAAATGCGGAAATAGCTAGCGCCATCTACGATTAACTGCTTGCTTATTTTAAGTTTTTGATGCATTAAGGAGGTACATGTAGTGCCATCAAAGACAGTTGCGCTTAAACAAAACATTCACTCATGAGAAACATTTTGGTCCAAATTGCACTTTTGAACGCCAACTTCTTAATTTTTTACTGAATTTTAAAATGTGTGAAGGACTTGATTATTTATACGCTTTAAAGTTCAATTCTAATTTTATGTAAAGTTTAAACTTCAATTGTACCAATGAAATTCAATCTATTAAAGAGAAAAAGATAGTAGTTAAGGATAAGTGTTTTTATGACTTTGCTAATTAATTGATATAACTTACTTAATATAAGATTTAAAAGGAACTTTGTTTTTGTTTTGAATCTGCGCATGTTATTTGATTTAAAACATGAGTAATATTAAAATGCATTTCCCCCCATTAGAGATTTATTTCAAAATATATAAATTTAAATTTATTGCATATTAAAAGAAGTTTGGATGTAATGGTTTTATAAATGACTGTTATTTACGATAATAGTTCCATTTCTAGAAATCTCATTTTTGTAAATTCCATTAAAAATAAGTTGATTTCTGATTTCATATCGTGAAAGCCTAAAATAATGTTGATAGACGATTTTGTACAAATGTATCATTACATAAAATTTAAACATTATAACTAAACATTATACTACTTTTCATAATATAACCATGTAGTGAAATAGTTGAATGGCCATATATAGGTAATTACTAGGATGAATTTTCCCGAGAAAAGGAATGGATATTCTTTTACTGTGTCAAAGATCAAATGTAATAATTTTGAATACAGAAAATTACAAGCATTTAGAAATTTATTAAGTTGAAATTCGAGTTAGAACAAATTGGATTGTACTAAGGATTCTATATTATAACAATCTAATTTTTTCATCTAATAAATTATAAGTAAAAAAACGTTTTAAAGACAAGCTTTTATTATAATGTACTAAAAAGAAACAAAAAAGTTGAAGGATGATTGATTGAAATAAATAACCTTTTTTAAAGAAATAAATTAAATTTAAAGTGATTATTTTGTTTAAAAATAAAATAAAATGGGTATACAATTTCAAATTCAGCTTCCTGCAAGAAAAATAAAATATCGATCAACGTCCTCCTGAGGATCGAACCCACATCCAATCACACCCTGCGAGGAATTGAAAGATGGCGCATTTCCCAACCATGTCATGGTTGGATCTGTGAACATCAGCTTATTACTGGAGCAATCAGTGACATTTACGTACCCAGACGGGACAAATGTTTTTGGCTCCCTGAGGTTAGCGGATACAAATTTCAAAATTTTTTAGAGAATACTGTATTGTATGAGATGTAAATTTCC
Source organism: Maratus speciosus (assembly GCA_963932465.1). Classification (NCBI taxonomy): domain Eukaryota; kingdom Metazoa; phylum Arthropoda; class Arachnida; order Araneae; family Salticidae; genus Maratus; species Maratus speciosus. The sequence continues at coordinate 226,097,187 of OZ010791.1, read as the reverse complement.
AACTGGGCAAAAAATGCTCAGTCCAGGATTCGAACCAGGGATCTCTTGGCTGAAGCTGCCAATGGTCTGCCAACTAAACTATCCGCGGACGAATCTGCAGGACCTAATTCATCCAGCTATCCTTATTAATCATAGCTTCTGGTCGGACATACGAATGAGTTCAACAGAATAAATCACAGGTAATGGAACTCCAGTAAATGCTGGATACGTAATTACACTAGATTTATTACGTGATTACGTATCCAGCGCTTACTAGAGTTCCATTACCTGCGATTTATTCTGTTGAGCTGATTCATGTATCAGACCTGGTTCTATGATCAATAAGGTTAGCTGGGTGAATCAAATCCTCCAGAATCGTCTGGGATACCTCAGTTTGCAGAGCAGTAACAGCTTCAGCCAAGAGATCCCTGATTCGAATACTGGACAAGACATTTTTCGCCTAGTTGGAAGTTTACATCTCATATTATTTATTAACCAATTATTATAATTGTGTCTAAATTAATCCAAAATATTGTATTGTGATTAGAAATAGGTCACACTATCAAAATGTGGGTCAACTGTAGCACAGAAAGTGTGTTAATATTGTATTGCAAGATTTGAGCCGAATGGACCCACAACAAGGCAAGTTAAATAAAAACTTTAATAAATAATTCTAAATTGCCAAATTATTGTTCTTTATATGAAATCGACATATGCAAAAAGTCCCACAAAGAAATCATATATATATATATTTAATTTTATGACAAATATGACAAATAGATTTTTTGTATGTAATTAGAAATCTGAACCAGCCCCCCTTTATTTCATAGCTAAAAGCAAAAAACTTCTTAATAACACCACAAAATTAAGAAATGGGCAAGGTTTTATGCAACTTATTTGTTATTTATTTGTTAACATTTTATTATGATTGGAAACGAATAACTGTTACATTTTTGTAACTTTAAACGTGAGTGCAACTCACATTTTTTTCTTTTACAATGGAATCTTTTGGGTTCGAAACGGGACGCTGGAGACGCAACCGCTGAGCAACGGCGGCTAGCCGACTTTGTAGTAATTCCACTTCTTAACAGAACATCTAATTTATAACCATTTTGGAGATAAATATTTTCCCAGATTACTCGTTGGTTATAGAATTTGCCTATGACAAATTCTATAACCAACCTATCTCAAGCCTATGGCATTCTGAGATCGATGACAAACATTTCGCTACCACACTTATATAAAGTATCTTGTATTATTCATGGTCAAAACATTGCTCTTATTTTCTACAAGCATCGCGATATCAAAAAAGTATTTTGCATCAAAATTATTCTTCACATTTTTTCTGTTTTATAATTTATAATTGAGTGCATAAACAAATTGCATTCCAGCACAATTTATGTATTTTACTAGGTGGTGCTAGCAGTGTAGTGAAAGTTGAGCTTATTCTGTCCTACCTAATTTTATTTGGATGTAATTGCCATATGAGAAAATATGAGAAAATAATTTTTAAATATTTTAGTTATTTTAATTACCGCTAGGTAGCGCTAACAACATCAAAAATGGAGCTCTCCTAATTAATTTTTAATTTGGTTGCGACTTCCATTCGAGAAACCATAAAAAATCAATCTTTATTAAATTTAGTTACTCTGTTTTACGGTAGTAGACGCTAGCAGTAGATTACGGTAATAGATTAGCTAAATATTTCAAGAGAGTTGAGTTGATCTTGTCCTGTGTATTTTTATTTTCGACATGGTTGCCAAATGAAAAAAAACAACAAAAAAGCATATTTATTAAAGTAAGAATGGAAAGCGGGCAGAAAGTCAAAGATATTTAATTTTCCAACCAGTTCTAGAAAAAAAAACACATGGTGTTTTTAATCCTTAATCATCTATATAGATATTTCTCTTACGTGGCGCGGAACTGAGGCTGACATTATAGTTTGCCATTTTGCAGAAACCGCAGCGACGATTCTCAATGGTTAATTTACGGTCCCATGACCCGACCCATTCAGCAAATCAAAATTCAGAGTAATCTCTTTTTAAGCACAGACGTTCTTCTCCTACAGGCAAGTAAACGCACATAATAACAAAAGTATGGTGTTTCTAATTTAAATTAAAAATTTATAGATGGCAGCATCGCACAATTTCTCCCAAATTCATGATAAATAAGTATCAGAGTAAATAGAATATTCTGTTTCATGATGTCTTGTATAACGCGATGTGACGTGTGTTTGCTTTGTTAAGTGTTAATTAAATGTTAATTATGTATTTACTACTACCTCTTCGTTTATAGTCTGTGATAATTATTAACTCATTAGATATACAGACACTTAAAGAAAAACTTATATTGCTACCACAGATTTCTAATACAACGGAGATGCAGTAAGCCGTCATGCAATATGAAGTCGATTATCGCTCATATTTAAATGCCCTCCTTCGGTACAAACAAGACAAGCATCCGGGACAACGGCTGAATTTTATTAAACGGGGAGAGGTTTTCAAAACGAGCTGCACACAGACTCTGTGGAGCCGAAAGTATTTGGACTAAATTTTGATCCATTTTAACCGGTTTCAGGACTGTATTTTTAACACCAAAACAAATCAAAACACTTAATCTCAATCTACTTCGTGCTTCCGTGATTGTTACTTCCATGATTAATGGCGGCGTGCGTCAGCCCGAATTGTAGGAGCTTTAGTTTGATTGATGTATGAATATCAATGCCATTGGTTCGTTTTACGGTGACTTGATGCATTCAGCCAACCAGCTTTCTGATCAAGATTATCTGTTAGACACTGCAGAAAATGTTTTGTTTACATTTCGTTAGCGTCATGTTTTTCAAACAGTTTTAAATGAATTTAAGACGTTCTCTGCAATATTATAGGCGAAAAAATTCTTTTTTATTTGCATTTTCAATGAAGTTTTCCATAACTTTTTTTACACATAAAAAATATTTGTAAATTTCGTATGTTAAAATGATTTCTAATAATAATTATTCTGGCTAGAGTGGATGCAAATAGTGGTAAGCGAGCGAAGCAAACTCGGATCGCGTACAGGTGCCAATGGTGAGCATTAATGAGCGGTTGGCGAGCATTAGTGACCAGGCGGCTGAGCCCCCTAGTTAGTTAGGTCTGCTAATTAGATTGAGAATCGATTTAATCCTTAATCAAAAGAGAGCGATTGAAATTAAATCAATCCTTAATCATTAGTCTATGAGTAGGATTGAAAGGAACTTTAATTGTTAAATCTTTAGTCATGCTTAAAAGTGTAATAATTAATTTTAATTTTTTAATGTAATTGAATTTTGAATTCCATTTTTATAAGAATTTGGAATTAATAAAGATAATTAAACCTCATTATTTCCCTTTACAGCTGCAACAATGGAAGTGAACCGATTGCCACTATTTTGAAGAAATTTCATTAAAAACCTTTAAAATTAAAAATAAAATGCAAAAATGGGAATATTTAAAAAAAGAAGATAGTCTGGGTTAACCCACAAATGAACATCTTTCAGTTAAAAAATATCTATTAAATTAATCGGTTCAGTAGAAATAAATTTAAAAAACGGTTCGTATTTTAAATATATAGATAATTGTATATATTTTCTACAATTTCACGCCATCTATTTCTTTTTAATTTTCATATATTTAATACTCAAGCTCAGCAAATTTTCGCAAAATATCATTTATGAGATCCCCGAGTAACGTTGTTAATCTCATAAACCTTTCCACCTCCAACAACTTGCACCCGAGGGATTTTTTATACTTCGTTGGTACCAAAAACCACACCTTAGAAAGATAAATGGTGTCGGCTGCTGAGACAAATCAGTAAGATGCTACGCAACAGTTAATTCAATTTGTGCAACTACGTTAAAATTAATAGAGCTACTTGAGTAAAAAGATAGCCTAGGGTCATGATATATGTGATTAAATTCTCCGTGGCACTGAATAATGAAGTATTAAGTCACTTTTCACTCTGAGAAAATGTTATGTTTTCGAGAAATGGTTTAAATAGTCTGGTAAAAATAAAAATATTTCTAAGGTTGCAGGTTAGAAGTCTAGATTTTATGCCTTGATTTTCAATTTACGATGTTGGTTTCCATTAAAATATAAAATGTATATATATGTAGAAAAATAAAATAAGTAAGTATTTGACCACTTTTAAAATTCTTTAATTATAAATTTAATTTTATATTTCTTTATGTCTGCTGTATATTTGTTATCATTATACATTCCAAAAAATAAAAAGATTATTTTATGTAGCTCAAAACAGTAGTGTAAGAAAAAGAGGATTCATAGGACTCGAGCCCTACCATTCAAATGAGGACAATTTTCTTCTTGCTATGCGAGCTGTTCCAAAGATTTTTATTTCCTATCTGTTATATTTGAAAATAAATTCTTGAACTATATAACTGTACATAAGAAAGTACTATAAATATTAGTTTTATTTTTAACGTGTTAATCAGGGTTCTTTTAAGATCAGGCAACCTCGATGTCAGCTATGCAGTAGCAGGGGTTTTTATTTTGAACGCATTTTATTTTATATTTCAAACTTTTAATCCGCGGTTTTGCATACACTGATAGGAAGCGCGTTTTTAAATAACTATCATTTTCATAGTAAAAGAACAAAAGAAAAAACAAGAAAAAAAAAACTCAAGGCCATTAAAATATATATATAGTACAGGAAGGTCTGCATCTTAATCTACTTTTCAACATATTTACCGCTATATTAATCCTTTATGTACTGAGTTATGAATTCATGAAAATTTTATCTTCTAAAGCATTTTTCGTGAATTGTTTAAACTAAATTAGAAGATTTACATAATCATTTGATAAATTTTAGAAGGATTGGAGGATTTAGAAGGATTAATTAAATTTCAATTTATAGGTATACTGCGCAATATTTATAACACCACTCAAATCTTTTAATTTAAATATTTTTCTTAATATTTTTTAGAATTAGGAAATGTACAAATATAATGTTCTTGCAATAGAAATATAGAAATATTTCCAAATTGAAAAATCCCCCCCCCCCCCTCCAATTCCAAGACAGCTGAAAATATGCAAAGGCAAAAGAAATCATCCTTTTAAAAATACTTTTGTTTCGTGTAACCAATAATGCTTTTGGAACACGATAAAGTAATGTATTTATTACTCATTCTAAACTGTATTATAACTAATCGATGCATTAAAATAATTTTATAGCAAGTTATTTTAATGGTACTTATAAGTACAATTAGTAGATAAAGGGTTAAGGCACTTATTGTAACGTACGACCAGCTTTTGTATCCCATCCTCATGGAAATCTTCTCCATGCTGTGCTAACCGCTGCATCATCGCCATTTTGATGTCGTCATTGTCGTAAACTGCGTCGTGGAAACCAAAATAAAAGCGTGGCATGCTCAGTAGAGAGATCGTTTTACTTCATGACAATGCTCGTACACACACGGTTCATCAAACCCAGTATGTCATCATATCATATGGATTATAATAACTTCATCACTCTCCGTATATCCCTGATCAAACACCAAGTGACTATCATATGTCCCTGTACTCAAAGAAACACGTTAGTGGTCAGCTCTACCACGACGATGACGACGTCAAAGCCGCAATGATGTAGTGGTTAGCATAGCAGGTTGCAGATTTCTATGAGGATGGGATATATAAGCTCGTCCTACGATACGATAATATATAAGACGGAAATTATGTTGAAAAATAGATTAAGTTCCAGGTTTTCATGTAAAAATTACTTTGTTAAAAAATGGTCTTGTATTTTTTAATATCAAAACGGTATTTACACAAAATAACACCCCTCGTATTAAAAAAAGGAGTTTCTTTTTTTGTTTGTACCGAACGCTCTGGAACTACAGAATGGATTAAAAAAATGATGGTGCTAGTCTTTGTTCCAAAATAGACTAATATTTACGCCGGTACTCCGATATGGCCGGAACGATTTCTTTGAAACTGTAAGGAGCAAAAACTTGAAAATTGACATGATGCGCACTTTTAAGGGGTCAATGTTCATTGGCAATGGTTTAAAAAAAATTTGAATTCTAAAAGCGTGAATTGAACAAAAAACAGTCTAAAATTACAGTTAATCCGAAATTACCCAACCGATTGCAAAAATGCTTTCAGTATTATAATGGTGAGTATCTCTGGTTAATTTTATTAGGTTAATTTTTATCTCGATATCTCGGAATTCCGGAGATGGGTGTGTGCGCAAAAATCAACTTATGAAAAAAGATAAAAGTGAAATGACAGCTTTTAACCCCTTGGGGACGAGCGACACGTATACGTGCCGCATGAAGCGCTCAAAATCCTTGTTTTTCCTCACCAGTAAAATTTTACTGTAAAATTTGCCTTATTTAATCAGCGCATTTTCTCGATTCAAGAAGACACAAATTTCTGTTTTTAAAAACGGTGACAAAAGATTAAAAATTTCGTAAAAGGCTCCCGTCCCGAAGGGGTTAAGGAGTGTGGTAAATCAAATTGAGAAATAGCACAAATTATAAAAGGATTAAATATTATTGTGGAAAATGTTTTGCGATTAAAAAACTCTTATGGGATTAGAAAGTAATCTGTAAGTTCAAAAGTAAAAAGTTATTTGTTCGCTAAATAAGGACGATCGCTATAGAGGTTAATTCTAGATCAACTTTTTTAGGTCTTTAGCAAGGAGAAAAGACGTTCTAGTCTCTAATTCCGCATTGTCTAGAAAGAAATTCTGGAAAAAATTCAATCTTTTAAAGAGGAAAAAGAGAAAAGCAGCTTTAAAATTAGCTGAAAAACAGAGAGAAAAGATATTAAAATTAGAACAAGAAGACATATCTTGAAAAGAAGACTAATCGCGAGTGATGAAAACAAAAATGTTTTGATTGGCCACATGCTATGCAATTTTTTTGCCCTGAATTTCAAGGAAGAGAATTTTTTTTTCTAAACTGCAAGAAGGTGGTTTCGTAATGATTTCGGCAGGCTTCGTATGGCAAGGAAAACGGATATAGTCAATAATCACATGATAATAGATACAATCAAAAGATACTTTACGGCCACTTGCTACCAGTTTCTGAGGAAATTGGAAGGCCATGGATTTATACTTCAACAAAACAATGCCCCGATTCACGTAGTAAAATTTACATTCGAGTGGTTTCTATTCAATGATGGTCACATTATTGACTGGTGAAATTTAAGCTACAATATAAACCCCGTAAAAAATCTATGGGGAACACTGGCAAGAACTGTCTATGCGGGTGGAAAGCAATACCATTTTACAAGTGAACAATTTTGTTTGAGTGGCAGCATTTTATTAATTCAATGACAAAAAGCATATAAGATATTTTACTTTTTGGCATTGAATAAATGATATTTTGCTAGTAAAGATATCCGATAAAAGGAATAAAAAAAATTATTCAAAATCACATCTACTGAAGAAAGGAGGTAAAATTTCCTACTAAAATAATTCTTATAACAACATTTCATTTGTTGAATCTACCTGTTTGCAATATTCATTTTTCAGATAATTGGTTTCAGTTTTGCAAAAATATTTCTCATAACTTTTTGGTTTTAATAATTTTTGTTAAAAGAGTTTTATAACTTGCACAAATTAATGTTTAAATGTTACAATTGAATAGAGAGTTTAATATTTTGAAGCGGAGCTACTATTTTGCAACACAGTGTATGCCTAGCAACTCCACTTGATTTGACTGTATTTTATAACTAGAAGTATATTCTTATGATCCACGATTTAAGGGGCAGTCACTCTAATTTATATTCTGAATCATATGGTATATCACTACTTAAATAAAGAAATAACTATACGTAAGTGTGATGGTTAATGGTCTTGTTTAAAATATTAAAAAAATCATAATAAAACTTCATTTTAGAGTTAAAAAATGTAAACTGATTTTTATGACCTGAATTGCCATAATTTACAATGCTGACAGATTTGAAAGTTACGGACATAAATCATTTTTATAATTTAATTTGGCCAACCACTTTATAATTATGAAAACCAATAATAAAAATAAATTTATTTTTAAAAACTCTATTTTTAAGCATAAAAATACGTTTTTTTCATACAAAAATTTTCTGCTTTTTTTCCCGCGAATTTTTGACATTATTTTTTCGGAGCATTTTTAGAAGGATCAACATACATTTTTCCCACGTGCCAAGGAAATTTTCACAAAAAATTAATTAAAATTTCAATTTGAAATTTGTTTTTTGAATTCAATATTTTCTATTCAATTATACGTACTTTTCTATAAAGCTTACAAAATATAGTGATAATTAATTTTTTTTTGGATTATTGCCTTTTAAAAGAAAGCAGAGAAATGATGTCTTCGATAAGGAAAAAACCCCTTTAGAAATAATAGTGATTATTTGACGATATAATTAAAAAAGGTCAATGAAAAAAAAACTTATGTATTGTAAAGAATAATTAAAAGAAAAGGCGATACTTTTTTTCGACGAATATTATGAAGGGTAATACTTCGCGTGGAAATATAATGATATATATTCCTTTTATTAAGAACATTATTTTTATTTTTTAATGATAATATATAAAAACAATCTAGAGTATGGCCCGGATAATACATTTCCATCTCCTTTTTCCGCATAGAACAAGAGAAAAGACCAAAAATCGAGCCTGTATTTAGCGACTATTACTTACAGCGCCATCTATTGTTTGTAATTCGAACTAAAATTGAAAATCACTGTAAAAAAAACTTTTGACCTTATGCATAACCCTCCTGCAAAAATTTTTTAAATATCTGTCACCGTTTGCAAGCTATTGAATTTTAAAATCAGTCAGTCCTTTTTGGGACACCCGGTATATATGCATATATATATATATATATATATATATATATACAGGTGTCTCAAAAAGATTAAAACGCATATGTAATTTTTTCCTATTGGAGATATATCGTCGCCTCAGAGCAACACTAGGACATCTAGCAATAATCGAAAAGGAGATGTCTGACTTACTCCTATAAAAAAACTGCGTCTACATCTAGTGGAACAGAAGGCGATTTTTCTAAAACACATCTGAGTATTAAGCATAACTTTGTGTTTCAGAAGTTGATCCACTAGATACAAACTCAGTTATTTATAGCAGTAAGTCAGACATCTCATTTTCTATTATTGCTGGATGTCCCTCTATGGCTCTGGGGCAACGATATAATGCAATGATAACATACAATATAAATTGCAAAAATTTTGAAAATACGGTAGGAAAAAGGATTATGTTAATGAAATTGCACTTCCTTAACTTTTCAAAAAGTTAAACTTTTTTAATTTTTATACGACTCCCCTTGACAAAATTTTCTTTTACTGCAACAAGATCTTTACAAAAACTGTATAACTGTGTGTTGAAAATATCTGAATTATGAACAGGGAAAAATCTTACTTTTTCATACCTTTTAAAGGGCTATTTCATAACAAAATAAATTATCATTCAGAAATTGGTAATGATGGTCTTCAGATAAACTAGTTGGATGTGCCAATTCCAATACTTTCTTCTATCTAATACATCTTAATATTTCAAAAACTAGTTATACATGTTAATACTTCAATATTTTTAGTTCAATACTATACTAACATTGATTTTCGTCTTAAATTTCTGCTTCAGTCAATTAAACGGACTAAAAACGAGTTAATCTATATCATGATATTTGTTAAAATTAATAGTTTTTCTTTATTCTGCTGTTATCAGCTGTTTGCGAATAGCCGGCTTAGAAGGAAGCGAGTTCCCGCCGCTGCACGAGCCGCCGATGGACAATAGAACTACGAAAAATCAAGAAAAGTATACAAAAATCGCTATCACAGCGCTCCCTACCGGCGATTTTTCTCCACATTCAGGGAGGACCTGCTTGCCATAGCCAAAAACTTAAAATAAAAATTTGATTCAATTCTATGCATAACTTCATACACTTTTCAATGGTACAATATTCAAAATCGCACAAAAATCGCTATTACAGCGCCCTCTACCGGCGAATTTTTTCCAAATTCAGGGAGGACCTGCTTGCCATAGCCAAAAATTAAAATAAAAATTTTATTCAATTCTATGCATAACTTCATACACTTTTCGATGGTACAATGGCGACAGACACACGGACAAACGGTCAGACAGACATTTTCTATAAACATGTTTTTGAGATCTCTGACCCCTAAAACGTGTAATTCAGTTGAAAACCGGAAGTCGAAAAAAATTTCGATTACAATACTTTCTTCTATTGAAGATAGAAGAAAGTAAAAATGTTCAGGAGTGCAAAAAAATTGGATCACAAATATATCTAAATAAAGCATTATGCAGACAAAAATCATGTAAAGTGACTAATATAATTTTAAATACTAGAAACATAATTAAAACAAGTAAGAAAAAATCATCCGTCAAGTATAGATTATGAAACACTCTCCAACACATTCAGAATAATGTAACAAAACTGCACCATTAAAAAAAATTAAAATATTACGTCTAATTCAACCCTATGGAAACGCATAATACATTTCAAAACCCAATTTCAGCTGTTCCCATCCACAATCGGAAAATTACGTCAGCAGCCCTGTATATGATTTATAGATTTGAACCTATTAACTACATGCATGCCAAAATTTAGTTCACGTAAGAGATACATATACTTCAGTTGAAAATTTACCTTCATAAGTATTTCCTGTAATAAGGAGAACGGTACGTGAATGCTTTTGTGCAGACCTGTATTTTAGGTATAGAATTTATGTATAACAAGTAAGATGCAAAAAATCAATTAAATTTAAAAGCTCATACCGAATTTTAAACCGTACACTCCAGCAATTATTACTCAAAGACAGTACTGTAGTGTAACCGATTTCTTTTGTGTGTCCCTGTAAATGAATAAAAAATGCTATGAATGCCCTGTTCTAACGTGATTATAGTGAAATTCAGTGATTTATATCAGTTTCAATACATTTGCAATAGCATAATGTCATTAAAAAACTTGCAAACGATTTTTCCCCATATACCATAATGTAAAGGAATACTTTTGAGTGCCCCTGTAAATGAACGATTAATCCTACATACTTCATATACAATACCAAACATGCTTTGGTGACCCTAAATAACCTTTATCAATTTCATGAAAATCCGAGTATATTTACGGGAGTTAGAGCATGGACAGACGGACTGACAGCCAGACAAACCGAATGTATAAACACTTTTCAACTTTGTTGGAAAGTGTTAAAAAGCAATTCATTAAGAATTTTCAAAGTACTTTCTCTCATCTCCAAGATGCCGCTGAACTCTTTTAATGATGTTCCTGTGTTTAAAAGTTCTTAGTAACACATATTATTGCAAGCATCGATTATATTTGTTTAAGGTCAACTATTTTTCTAGTTTTGTCTATTTTTCTCTATTTGCTTTCAATATCTAATGGATTTATATTTCTAATTTCATATATGGTCCTGAAACACAATGGGCAATTTTTAATTAAACATAACGTCTTCAATTTTACAGATTTTTACAGAAATGATTTTTTTAATAGACCAATTTTTCTCTAAGGGCAGAGGGTCATATAAAAATTAAAAAAATATATCACGTTTTGAAATTAATGGAAGGACAATTTCTCGCTGTAAGCTTTTTTTTTCTTAAACTTTATTTCGAGCATTTTTGCAATTTATTCACACATATGTAATGTTATTAAACTGCTTTGAGTTTATATAATATTACAGACATATTAGGGAATAGAAATTTTTGTTTAATGTAAATGACGTTTATTAATGCTATTTGAAATGATAGCTTGACGTGTGTTTGAGCCTGCAGCGGAATGACTGATCTATTTGAAATTCATAACTTTTTTTAGCTTTAGTGATTTTTAAAGAAACTTTTCATTATGACAAAAATAGTCACTCATAAATAAGAATGAATACAATTTAACAAAGTTTAAGATATGTAGAAGTACATCTTTTATCTCCAGTTACTGAGTAAACCACCCAGATTTACCGCGAACCTCTATCACGCTTGGTCCAAATTTACTCACCGTCTTGAGGCATCAGCTTCTTCTATTAGGTTGATGCAAAAATAATGCAAGATTTTTCAATTTTAATTTAAAAAGCTGTAACTTTTTTAAAACTAAATATATTTAAGGGGGTCCGGGACACATTTAAAATAATTTTTGTTTATTGAGTTAAAATTCTGAATTTTTTTGTGATGGTTAACCTTATCATTTGTAAACAAAATCACATAATAAATCTTCTCATAATGTTTTTAAAAAAATTTAATTTAAAATTTATTAAAAAAGTGGGGTAATTTAAAATCCTTATAACTCGAAATATTATTTCATTTTTTAATAAAATTTCATTTTTTTTTTCATTTAAGTAAACAGAAATACATAAGTTTTAATTTTGACTCGGCATTATAAAAAATATTAATTTATAAAAAAATTAAAAATATTTAACGAAAAAATTAACAAAAAAAAGTGGTGCAACTTAAAAAAAAAAAAAAATCATATTTTCAAAAGTAAATATTTTTTTCAAATATGCTGAATCAAAATTAAAGTGAAACAATTGAAAAAGATATGTTCCAAGTTTGAACCCTTTAACTTTAATGGTTCTCGAGTTATAAGAAATTAAATACAAGAAATTGTGAAAAAATCTATCCTGAAGAAAAACGCATTTTTACAAGAAGTCGTTTCCGTGACAGCCATTGCCTCAAAGCTAGATTTTGAAAACAAACCAAAACGAAAAAATTAATATTTTTTGTTCTAATTCAGATAGAAACATAATTTAAATGTCATTTTAAGCAGGAAAAAACAGAGAATTTTTTAATGAAATAAAATGTTTTTGCGAAATTAGAAGATTTTTGTGTCCCGGACCCCCTTAATCAAAGTAAGATCCGTTACAGTCAATACATTTTTGCCAATCAGAAACGAGGTTACTGATTCCTGCGACACAAAAGTATGGACTTCTGTAAGCGACAAACTCTCGGTAGACGTTTCCGACATCATCTTGATTGGCGAAAACGTTTCACCTCAAGAAGTTGTCTAGGTATTTAAAGAAGTGGTAATCAGTTGGCGAGAGGTCCGGTGAGCACGGTGGGTGAGGTAATGTTTCGCAGGTCAACGCGTGTAACTTTTGGAGGGTCAATTGTGCGACGTGAGTTGTCTTCAGTTCGTGCAGCACCCACTTATCGAGCTTCTTCTACGTGGTAATTTTCTCAAAGTCGTGAACGATACTGAAATAGTCAACGTTGAGTTCAGTCGTAATTTGTCGAGTTGTTTTGGTTAGATCAACTTCAACTATTGCCTCCTGTTGATCATCGTCAACAACAAGACGACCACGACTACCCTTGTCTTGGAGGTCGTAATCTCTTTGACGAAATTTTTGAAACCAACGCTGAAATGTGCTTACCTTGATGCTTCCTAAACCTCTAACTTTATTAATGTTTCGCGAGGTTTGTGCTGCTCTGCGACCGAGTTTAAACTCGTAAAAATAAATTTTACGAAAATCTTGTTCTGATGATCTCTCCGATTCAAAAATCATTTAATAGCCTAAAAAAAAGAAAAAAATTAAAAGAAATCACTTTCAAAGAAAGTGCTTAAAATAACCTTTAAAATCATACATTATACATACTACTAAGTTTAAATTCTGTATACAAAATGCTTATACAACAAGTTGCATTGGAAATCATGCATTATTTTTGCACCAACTTAATATATATTTTTTATTTCCAGTTATTGTATTATCACCGAAATGAAACGTACGGTTTCTGTTTGTTTACTTTGTTGGCCTAACATGTGGCGCCACCTGGCGTTTCCTTTGTTTACTTTGTCCAACAATCGATTTATATCGATTAAAACATCGTTTTCATGGGTAACACGTGGCCTTTCTTTGTTTGCTTTGTCCCAACAATCGAATGGGCTTGACCGTTGTCCAACAATCCAATATAAACAAACTATCGGTTTGTTGGGCTCCAACAATAATCGAATGTGAATCAACATTCGGTTTCTGTTTGTTTACTTTGCTGGCCTAACACGTGGCGTCACCTGGCGTTTCCTTTGTTTACTCTGTCCAACAATCGGTTTTTATCGATTAAAATATCGTTTTCATCAGTAACATTCGGTTAACACTCGGTTTCTGTTTGTTATATTGAGATAATGGTTAGGAATCAGTTCAGCCACATGATAAATAATAATTTCAAAAAATCACTTGTCTTTCTTTCAAGTAGACAAAATGGAAACCTATGTTGTTTTGCTAATATTCTCTAATTATCATAGTTTGAAATGGTAGTTATAAAACTTTTGGGGTTTTTTTTTTCTGTTCTAAGATACTTTTCTATATAATTTTCGTACTTATAATCGCTTTTCACTATTATAAAATATTTTAGTTTTACACCAAGTTAACTACGCAATATTTTAAAAATATGAATTTTCCCATTTCACTTGCGTTGATAGATTGGGCTATTAGCGAAGTGGTTCCGATTTTCATGCAGAGTCAAGTAGCTTTTTAAAAGATTACACGACGTCTCTACAAAACGTATAAATTTTCCTCACAAATTGCTAACCTGAGATCTCTTTGTAAGTGGCATCGATCAACGTCATATTCAATAAAATAGTTTATAGAATGTATCTTTTACGTTTAATAAGTAATGGATGCAGTTGTTTTTCGCGTGTTTTGAATTTATTTCTTTTTCAACTCTTTTTTGTCATTTCATACGGAAACAGAAAAAGATTTTCAGCTGCATTTGTTTCGCAAATTCTGCATTTTCATAGAAATTATGCAACTACGAAATTCTTAAAAGATTGACAAGAAGTGAAATAGTTGTAGCAGTGGAGAATGTTTTATGAAAATAAGAATGCTGTATTTTTTTCTGCAAAGAATGTGAAATATTTTCCATGTAATCTGAAATAAAGATTAAAGAGGTAAGGTTTCTGACCATTTTACAAAAATTGGAAAGTGGGTGACAAAAGAATGTAAAATAATGTTAGAATGCTTCTGCGTATAATATTACAGATCAAAATTTGAGAAAAGGAAAATATGGTACAAAATCTACTTGGTACGGTGGATATGGGATGTGCAAAATCCACCATCAAGAAAAGAAAACAACAACAAAAGTTTAGCATGACATCATCCTGCCCGGCCGGTGTTAGCGGGGGGAGGGGTGGGCAAACTCGGGCTACTAAACAAGGCACTAAATACAAAGAGGCACAAATGAAATTAAATACTTTGTAAGGAGCCAGAAAATGCGTTGACAAAATAATGTAAAACATAAATTAAAACATAAATTAGTGACAAAATAATGTTAGATTGGTTATGCATATAATATTACAGATCAAAATTTGTGGAAAATGAAAATATGATACGAAATCTACTTGGTGCGATGGGTATGGGATCTGCAAAATCCATCATAAAGAAAGCAATAACAAAAAGTTAGGATGACACTATTTTGTCGGGCCGGTGTTAGTGGTTGGCGGACTCGAGCTACTGTCCAAGGCGCTAAAAACTAAGAGGCACAAATTAAGTAAAATATTTTGTAATTTACCACAAGTTGGGTTGACAAAAGAATGTAAAATAATGTTGGAAATCTTACAATCATAGTATTACAGATCAAAATTTGGGAAATGAAAATATGATACAAAATATACTTGGTACGGTGGAAAATGGAATGTGCAAAATCCATCTTCAAGGAACAACAACAGGACACCATCCAGCGGGTTTAGTGGGGCGAACTCGGGCTACAAATCAATGCGCTAAAAGCTAAGAGGAAAAAATTAAGTAAAATTATTTTGTAAGGAGCTGGCATCTGCCTCCAATATGGAAAAGATAATAAAGAGACGAAAGAAATGTTTCATTGGTGCAATCGGTTGAACACTGGTTTGCAAATCAAAGCTCCGTATTTCGATTTTCAAGTACGAGGGGCTCCATAATGGGCGACCGAACAATAGGTTGATGGGATGAGCGATTGGAAGATTAAAATAAACTGATGAGGTTGATTAGGGACGCTGGTGAGTCAAGAAATTAAGGGGTAGGGATGATGTAACGAACCTACATTCGCCTCAAAAGTTAATGAAGACATTGAAGTAATACCGCAGTAGCGTGGTGGTAGCACACTGGTTGTTAAGCCTCCATTTAGAAGGAAAAGTGATCCCTCTTCTTCAAGCTCAATTATCGCCCTTTCTTCTCCAACCGTTTGTGGTTAATAACAAAAGGATGGGGAGATTCATCAATGGAAAGAGATGGAAGATGGATTTGGAGGAAAGACTTTCTTCCTACAGAATGATACTTCAAATGCTTAAAAAACAGTACAAATCAAAAGTGGTACCTTAAAGAAAAGCCCGTCAGTTGAAGACAGTTGAATTTTATGACTATCTGGATCTTAAATCATAGAGTCGGGCTCCACTTTGGGCGTTATGATGTAGCGTGTTTTTTAGTCATTGCTCGAGATAGCCAAATTTACAGGAGTTGTACCGGTTAAAATGAACTTAAAAAAAAAAAACCCTTCAATGTATGATGTATGTTAAAATTTACAGGAGATTATTCCGTCTGATAAAATTTGCCTCAAAATATACCGAAGTATGGTCATATTTAGGCAAAATCTTACATTGCTATTTAACATGAATGCCCTTATATAGATATTTAATAAACAGTTTTTAATTTTACATTGGTGTTATTATTATGGTAGCTACGCAAGGGCATGTTGCAGACTGATTAACACTTAATATATTTAAAGAAACCATATTCGCAGAGGCTCTGAAAGAAAAATCTCTCATAGGTTGCATGGATATTAAAGTCACCTCTGCTTCACTCGGTAAATTATTCATCATGTCAGAATAGCGTTACAGATGTGCTGTTAAAATTAAAACTTTATTGCAATTTTATTTAATCTAAATAAAGGCCGAGAGTTGTTGGCCACTAAAGATAATCACTTATCTATACTAATAAAAGAAAGATTTTTGTATCTCTCTGTTTGTCCGTGTGACGGCGTTGGCTAGGAAAATCCATCACATGTAGAGGTATGAAAATATGAATGAGAATAGTTCAAGTATGTCCTATTGTTGATAAGACTCAGAATTTTCATTTTTTGATAATTAGACGAGATATTAATTAAAAACTCATTAAAAAAATGCAAATTGACGAGCCGACACCGATAGTCGGGATTTCCGCCCGAAGCGTTCCGTAGCATGAAACAGGCTCGGACTGGCCCGCCGGCCCACCGGCCCGAGGGCTTGTGCACCCTCGTCCAGAGAAAACTTCGCGCCCCATAAGTGCCTAAACCGCAACAATATTTTTACCCTAGTTATATATACTATACTTTCTGACTAGTGTACTAAATTTCGAGAATTTGCTTAGGGAATAATCACCAATTAATAGATAGACAGCACTAGAGAGGTATTTTCCATTATCACAAAGAAATTAAAGATACATCGAAACAATTTCAGGATCGAAAATTTTAGTGGGCACCTGATTGAGAGAGAAAACATTCATCCAGGGACATCTTTAGTATCCATGGCGCTCTGGGCTAGATTTTTTTCCATCAATTCTTTGAATGATACATAATAGATTTTAATTTTAGCCAAATATTTTGCATATTTTCATTCCTTCCGCTTTTAATACCTTGCCTTTCCCTCTCCTTTAAAACCGGCCTTGAACGCACCTGTAATTGAAAACGTGCTGTTTGAAAACAAATTTAGAAAAGAAAGAAAGATATATCAGAAGGTAAAAATACTTCTTGTGAGAATTTTATTGCTGATTGGAAAACATGATCTTTCTTTTCGAGGAATACAAGCTTGATGACACTTTTGGATTACAATCCTGCAAGCTGTGAAATCCTGCAGCCAGCGCTTTTTCATTCGAAAAATTTACACCACAACTTTCAGTTAATGCTAATCTTCTCTTTATTTAATTACAGACTTTTCATGGTTAAATAACTATTAGAAGTTTTTTTATGTATTTTAAATAAAACATTGTTTAATCTAATCACGAAAAATCTATCATCAAATAAAGACATTATTAAAAAAATATGATAGATTTTTCGAATAAAAAACTCTGGCTCCTGAATCCTGTAACTCGCATATGGAACTGAAATATTTCCTTTGATCTCTAATCATGATAAGAATTTTGCAAATCACGAGAAGAGTGTCCTGAGAAGAGTAAATTTACTCAATTATAGTGATTCTAGTCTAACAAGGCGATTTTTTTTTTAATGTTACTTTTTCTGTAGAAACCTTTTAATGGTGCAATATGAATTCAGCATTTTATGTACGCATAAAATCGTTTTATAAGGATACAAAATGCCTCTTTCTACAAAATACTTGTAAAAAAGTAATTGCTTGAAATGAACAATAATAGGTTTTTTGAAAAAGTAAAAAAAAAAAATCACCGGCTCCAGGATCTTGTAACTTGCATATGGAGACTTAAATCAATAGGATATTCAATATATTCATGTTTTAATTGCAGTATACTGTTGCTACTGTTCTTTGTCAGGTTTTTGGAAAGTTGTGTTAAATTTGGTTGAAAACTCTGCATGCTATAAACAAAAAACTTTTGAATTTTTCACAAAAACGTTAACATCTTCACGAATATGAGTGCTATGTTTACACAAATGCATACAAACGTTGAACAGGACCCAAATAGTCATTTACGACAGTGACAAACCATTTCCGGCCTTTTCTGTTACATAGGTGATCGCAAATATTATTTTATTATTAAATTTATTATTAGCCCTCTAATTGTACTCCCCGATAAATCTTCACCGAGAAATATAAAATCAAACATGTTTTTTACATCCTAGAAGTTCAAGAACAATTCGCCAATAACGTTGGTAGATATTCGACAAAACGTGTGCAATCGAAAGCATCCAATCCCTGTACCTTAACTTTTGTAGGCCAGTGTATATAAAATCGTAATGTAATGATTTTATGAAACGAATTTAAGTAACGCTCGAATTTAAGCAACCAAAACTTAACGAATTATGACATTTTGAATTTTATGAAATTTTAATGTTTGCCTTCACTAAAAGTATTTCTTTCTGTTTTTTATTGACAGAAAACACTAGAACACATGACTTTGAAGGAGGGGAGGTGGTCCTAAAAAATATTTAACCTACGGGACTTGGAAGTAGTTTATCTATTTCTGTACAAGTCAACTATGTTATGCTGTAGAAGATCAATTTTCATTTTTTCTCCTAAAGACCTGAAGTTTACTTGTAGCATGGGTTCCATTCCTTCAAAATTACTCCGTTAACTTTATCTTTCCATTTAACTATGGTAAAACTCTATGTCGCAATAAATTCCGAGAACTCTCTTTCTTTTTTCCCAAAACCTTGCTATCAGCCAGGGTACAAATTTGTAGACTATTTTCTCTTATAGTTCCTTCTATCCGAAATTCATTGGATCATATTTCTTCTAATAACTGAAGCGATTTATAAAAGTTGTCAACATAAACATAAAAAGCACAAATAAAATATACTAAAATTGCTAGCAAGTGCATATATATAATATAAAAATTATTGATTTAAATGCATTAAAATACCTCAGAAATAGATTAAAAATACATTAAAACCCAAAGCGATTTCAGCCAATTCATAGGGACATCTTCAGGGGTTATTTAAATGTTATGTCTCTTTGCAATTATTCGTCTAGGAGAGAGACGCAAAGAGAAATAACAACATTTTAATAGCCACTGAAGATGGCTCTGTGAACTGGCTGAAAATGCTTTGGATTTTTAATGGATTTTTAAGGTATTTTAATGTATTTTAAATAATTTTATGTTATATGTATGCACATGAAAGCAATTTTAGTAGATTATATTTGTGCTTTTTATATGAATTTTCATTATTTCCTCAAGGTGAATTTAGCACTAGAGTTTTAATTTTCCTTTATAAACTTTCTGTTTTATAGGATTTCCAACGCATTTAAATAAATATATCATAGAATGACTCTTGTTTCAAGCGCTTATTATTATTATTTTCTTTTTTTACATAAACTTGCAAATTGAATGAATATGCTTCTAAAGAAGCAAGGACCCACAATTTATAAACAACTTTTATAGATTTTCCTCTAATGTACATTCGTGGAAAAAAGAAAAGTAAACACCCCTTACTAACTCTGCAAAAAATTATCGTAGAAAAAAGTTACTGGTACCACACGATTATTGTGGTAATAAGGTCGACTTTTAAATGATGTATATAAAATTTTCTTAGGGGGGCATCTACATATTAAAAAGACCATAACTTTGTTTTTTTTTCAATAGCAGTACACAATTCTGACAGCATAAATGAACTCTACACCCTTCAATTAGCCTAAAAACAAATTTTTATGCAATTCGTACGATAAGTTTCCGAGAAATTAATTATTTTAAAACGAGCTTATTTTAGGGCTGTATCCAAATTGAAGTTCGGTACTGGATTGTGGACCGAGAGAGCCCCTTCTTGATCAAGGCATCTTAAGAGCCACTCAAGCAGTCATTGAATATTGTTAGATTACAGGATAACATAAGAAATTTCAAAATATCTAGTCACTACTATCATAGGCCCTTAATATATATAGCCCCTTATAGCCCTTAAATCATCATTTTGCCGTTTTTTAAACGTAGTTTGAAAACTACTTGGAAGAAAAATGTGAAATTTTCGATTTCCATAAAGGAAGACTTAATAAATCTAAATCCATCAAAAAAATTGTAGGTGGCAATTCATAATTTTTTCGAATACTAATTTCATCATTCATAATTCATATCATAAAATTATTAATAATTTTATGATATGAATTCAACGCATTTATGTTTGGGTATTTTAGTATTATTGCTATACAAAAAAAATTATTGCATTAGTAGTATAATTTCAGGAGTTATTAATGGAAAAATGAAAATGTAATTTAACATTAGAAGCACTCAATTTTGAATGTTTATAATTTAAAAACTTATCATTCAAATCACTTGAAATTTGGTGTCTAGGCATACTTTGAACCGAAGATTTGAAATATCTTGTTAAAATTGCGTATTGCCATTGAAAAAAAATTGAAGTTTGGGTTCCTTTTTAATATGTAGATGACCCCCTAAGCAAATTTTATATACATCATTTATAAGTAGACTTTATTTCCAATCGTTCTGTATCAGTAATTTTCTTCTACGATAATTTGTTGAAGAGTTAGTAGGGGGTGTTTATTTTTTTTCCACGATTGTACATTTTTGCAGAATGTCTGCCTACGCAAAGAATCATTTATTCATCAATACTTAGACACTCTGAAAATATTCCGAATTGTTGTAGTTTTTGGCAAAAAAAATACAATAAAACCACTGATATTTCCTAATTTTTTCTATTTACTGATTGAATTGTTGTCACATAAATGAAGATACCCCCTTTTTATATGAATCGCTGTCTGCTTATAGAAAGGAAGATTCCAGGCGTCAAAATTGCCCCAATATAAATCCTCAGTAAAAAGAGCTGGCTGTCTAGCCAGAAGACGCGAAGTCTCCAATTTTAGTACCTTTCAAAATAATTGCTTAGAAATCAGTGTTAAAATATTTCATTTTCATTCAACCTTGAAATACAACATTCACCGTGTTATTGTTAATCATTTTTTCGTAAAAGGCCAGTCAGTCACAGAATTTATTTTTCTGAATTTTTTTTTATTAATGTAAGTCGAATTTTGCCACTTTTTCATATATTCACACGATTGCAAAATAAATGAATTTTAAAGCTGTAGTCATCTTAATTTTAAAATTAGTTAATAAAAAAAAAAAAACAGGAATCTTTTGCGTTTATAGCACCTCCTGGGTGGAAATAGGGTAGCTATGTATTAGTAAAAATGATTTTCTTATGTTCGTATCTAGGACATAAAGTTTAAAGTTAAAAGTTTTTAGTAAAGATTCAACCCATTTTTTTTTTCATTTACAGCGTTCCCTAGCAAGAAATAGGGTTACTAAATTTAAATAAATCTATAACTTTATGTTTTTTTTTTTTAATACACATTTTCAGACTAGGCTTTCGACACTGTCAAATTTATGTTTTGATAAGAATTTTCATATGATAGTTTTTTTTTTATGGATTTTTTAATTTTATCTCATATGGCAGCAACACTCCAAGTTTAAATTACCGAATACAGGATCAACAATTTTTTCTTTTGCCTTTGATTTTTAATTTATTTTTATTTAAAAAAAAAAATCCTCAGAAACAGCGTCTGCCTCTCAAGTTTAGGTTTTGATGAAAACATCCATATGATAGGTTTTTTTTCGCTGGTAGCACCCCGGTTGGGAAATTGCGTAACTAAATCTTTAAAATGTATTTTTTTTTTATGTTTTCTCATATAGGAATTGTACTCCAAATTAAAATTAGGTAATACTATTCAACACTAATTCCTTTTGTGTTTATATCGCCCCCTGCCGGAAATAGAGTAACTAAGTTTGAAGTTCGCCAGTTTCATCCGCCATCTTGTTTAAAAATGGCGGTCACTTAAAACTTTCCAATTAAAAACAATGAACAAAAAAAATTTGAAATTCAAAAACATTTTTCCATCTAAATGTTCGGACTTGATACAAAGTTTCCAGTGCATTTTTTGTTTGGCCTCTACTATAAAAAATTGCTGAGATATAGCAGTTTGAAATTATAGGGTGACTGACACTTTGAAACAAGACAACAGATGGCATGCTGTAGCACTCGTAGTTATGAACCTATATAAATGTAACTGAGGGTATAAATGTAACCGTCCAGGATTTACCAAGGTCTTGACCGAGTTATTTGGACACACTGTAAAAAAACCACTGTAAATTTGCAGAACAAACTCGATCATAGTGAATATGCTGTATCTTTCTTTGGTTTCCTGACTATATAAGCATGAAAAATACAGTAGTTGCGTAAAATTAACAGTACAATGTACTGGCAATTTGGACGCATTTGGACGATAGCACAAACTACTGGCGTCCAAATTGCCAGCACGTTGTGCTGTTAATTTTACGCAACTACTGTATTTTTCATGTTTATATAGTCAGGAAACCAATGAAAGATACAGCACATTCACTGTGATCGAGTTTGTGCGTGAGATGAACAGTACTTTGTACTGTAAAAATATCGTTTTTTTACAGTGCATCTTCATCAGCCATCTTGCTTAAAAATGGCTGCCAGTTAAAAAAATCAAATTCAAAAAGATCTAAAAGTTCTGACAGAAATTAAAAAAGGTTTTTACTTTAAGTATTTGACCTTGATGCAAGGATTTTTTATTTTGCCTTTATCTTAAAAAATGGCTGAGATATAGAAGTTTGAAATTCTAGGGTGGCTGACATTTTGAAACAAGACAAAGAACACTGTTGAGACCTTGGTATGTCCTATACATACTATGGTCAGTGACATGGAAATCGATTCGTAAATATGAGAGCAAGTCAAAAATTAGATACATATACATAATATACATAAATCTACATTTGTACGGAGGGTAGTTTCGGGGACTTAAGGGTTATGGTCTGTGGAAATTAGAGGTCTGCACGGGCACGGGCTTGGCCCGAGGCCCGTACCCGGCCCGGCAGAATGGAGGAGAATTTTCAAACGGGCCGGGCCGGCAGAATTAAGACAATTTTTTCAACGGGCCGGGCCGGGCCGACAGACAAAATAAACGGGTCGGCCCGAGCCGGCAAAAAAAATGAACGGGCCTGCAGGGCCAGGCCGATAAAAAAAATTAATCGGGCCTATCGGCCCGATATAAGAATTTGAGAGTAGCAGATAAAATACGAGGCCATTTCCAATGAATATGACTTTTTCGATAAGTATCAATGGGCGTTTACGAGCCGATGCGAGTTTAACAACATGAATACAGAAATGTAACATGTCCATGGTAGAGATCGGCATCGTACAGTTACATGATGCCTGATCCCGGGTTTAATTTTTTCGGCAGACTTGTGCCGGGATGGAACTGGTCTTAATCGTTCTCAGGATGTGTAGGACAAGCATTATGTTTTGTAAAAGTATTAATAGCGATAATGAACTTTTGTTAACAGTAATGTACCTTAAGATGGTTCTCATATTTACTGCTCAACAATGCGAAACTCTCAGACACATTTTCTGACTCATTTTTAACTATAAAGTCATAAAATTGACAGGCCTGAGTATTGAAGGCTTGGGATCGAATAGCGTTTCCATTTTTCATAAATTACGTACAGAGATAACAGAGACTCTTGTCACGTGACTGTGCGTTTTTCTCCTTTCCTGTGCTATCGCTTCCGGAAATTCTATTCAAAACGCTAACTTTGGCAGTATTTTCTGAAAGATATATTACTTTTATTTAAGAAAGAAACGGCATTTACATGGTTTCTGAATAAGAATACCTGCCAATCATGCGTTTCCGAAAAGAAATGAATTCATAAGTGTATCAAAATGTAGCTCCTTTAGATTTGAGAAAAGCCTTAAAAATGACAGAAATATTTTCACAAATATACCTTTTATTATAAGCTTCAAAAGTTATCATGTTTTTTAACCCTTTATTCTAAAATACAATAATCTCTTAATGAACCCTTATTTAAATTTTGAAACGTCTGTAGAGACGTTGACTAAAACACTGTAAGTAATCGTTAATGTTTACTATTGTGTGTTTTGTATTTTGCGAACACATGGTAATTTAAAATATACTGTAAAATGTTCCCATAAATATGCATGTAGTATTCATTAAAAGAATCTTAATGGCATGTCGAGAAAAAACTGAATTTTTTGTAGAAATTTAGTCGGGCCGGGCCGGGCCTGTTTTCACTGATTTTTGTACGGGCCGGGCCAAAATAGCTTTCCTTCGGGCCGGGAAATTCCGGCCCGTGCAGACCTCTAGTGGAAATATGCCAAAATTTTCCGCAATTGTGAAATATCGCGAAATTTGGCAAAAAAAAAAAAAAAAAAAAAAAAAAAGGTCGCGTAAATGAAACAAACTTCGCGATACATACATTTGAAATTCCCATACAAGCTTAATATTGACGAAAATTGCGAATTGTCTATAATCGGGTTCCAAACATTGTAGCTTGTTTGAGTGAAATTAGCTGATTTTTTAAAAACAAGGAATAGGAAGTCTATCTTTTCCTCCCGGTACAAGCCTGAAGAACTTAATCTTTTATTATATTTGAGGGAAAAAAATCAAAATAATTATAAGAGTGACAAATTATGATGAAATTTTCAGATTAAATTAACTGTATTAATATTGTAATAACCTTCCAATCTCCCATTTTTTTAATTTACAGGAAGGAAATTTTTATGAATATTTAAATTACTTATTCTACTTTTTTGGAAATGTTAATATTAATACAATTTTTAGAAATAAAGAAGTTTTCCGAAATTCCGAATTTTTATTCTTGTTTGTACACCATTTGTTTATATAAAAAAGGATATGACATGGCACATTTTTCACTTTGAGAAACGCAACACCCACGTGGTTTTATTTTCTTAAACAAAAAAATGAAAAAAAAACAAACAAACAGACATTTCAACTATTTATGTAAGAATATATATGCATTTGTATATTATGAGGTTGTAAATAATAACAATAAATAGCAGTGTATACATAAAAGGATAAAAGTAGGCGTATGGAAAAAAAAGAAAATTGCAATCATGCCCACGCAATTATTGTCTTATAATTTGTGACCGAAGCAAAGATTCATTCTTACCTTTTTAGAATATTAAAAACAATGAGTTACCTAAGAAATATGTTTAGAAAATATCGAAAATATCACATTTCTGTGCAAGCATGCACTTTTAATATGTGGATTTTAATTTTACGGTCGAAATTTGTGAGTAAACTCGTAACTTATCTTCTTTTATACTTCTATGAAGATTTAAGGTAAAGTATATAAACTATACATTTATTCCGAGTGTCTAGCTCCAAGGAACTAAAATGTAGTGTCAAAAGTGAATGTTAACATTTGAAAATTAAAATTTGAAACAATTTTTAAAATGTAGGCAACTCCTATTTCGAAATATGCATTCATATTCGAAAGTAGTTACAATTTCTAATCGGGTCGGGTGGTACTTCTTTCCTCTTTCTAAGAGAATCTTTTGGAAAAATAAAATATATTAGTTTTTTTTTTTTTATATTGGACTGTGAAAAGGCTTTATTGATATTACTATTTTCATTAGCCCCCGGTATGCTATTTCTTTTTCTCAGGAAATAAAGTGTCGTCTCCAAAAAAATAACGTTCCGTGGTATAAGCCAGCAGTAAAACAATCCTCATTGTATTGTAGATATTCTACAGCAATTTTTTTAACTTCTAAGCATCACATATTTTCAATTTTTATATCGTCGTATTGGGGGAAAAAAAGTACTTTTAAATGGAATTTGTCTGAAAGCTGCATCTTCATTAATTTTTTTGTAGTTTTTAGCGTCATTTGATTAATTTTGGCAACTCAAGTACTCCATTTCTGTAGAAAGTAAATGAAAAATAGTTGGAAAATAGCAATTATATCTTTTTGTTGCCATTTTCCCATAACTATAAAAAAAATGTAATTAAAATACGTGCTATTTTGAAAAATATAAATGAATGATTTCTGATAAAACAGGGAGATATTACAAACCATATTTAATTTTAAATATCCATATTAAGATTACAAACAAATGAAGGCATATGAATCATCAGATAGCCGATTTTTTTTGTCGAGTTTCTTGAATGACGATATCTCTTTTTTTTGGATTTGTATATTATTCACCGATAGTGACATCCTATGCGTACTTTACTGTAGATGTTGTTTAATACTGGATCCCAAATGAAGAATTCTTCTGCGGGTGACGTCATTTTATCTAATATATAAAAATGAAAATTTGTCTGTCTGTCCGTCTGTAATGCTATACAAATCCACAGTTTGGAAGCCCGAATTGTGAAATGTTATGTACATGTGTATTCAAACACGGCCGGGGCAACTATAGCAATCCGGAATCGAAATAATTTATAGTTAGCTTTTAATTAATAAAAATCACCAATTTAACAGCAATTTCCTATCAAATTTAAACATTTTTCGTTATAAAAGCTGCCAAAAATTAAAAATTCACAAAAATCTTTCTTTTTTTTTTATGTTCAACCCGTAATCGTCCGAATTCTTTAACCAATGGGAGGCATAGATATTACGTACACCATGCTGCAATACTAAAAAGCTGTAGCGGGTATTACGATAATTCTTTTACCTCACATGCAAATAATTAGAGATATACATATTAGGTACGCCACGCTGCAATACTAAAAAGCTCCAGCGGGCATTACGATAATTCTTTTACCTCATATGCAAATAATTAGAGATTATTTACTTGCGTTTAATTATTACAATCTTTTTTAAAATAAAGACAAACATTTTATCCGAAACATCAACAAAACTTTTTATTTTATTTATTCTCTCCTTCCGAAGATATATCGTTTTATCGTCTGCTGACACAGTAACATAATAAATTAAATTTCTTTAAAAAATGCGCAATAGTAGAAAAATATTTTACTAAATAGAATAGTTATTTTTAATTTTGGTTTTAGAATTAAATTCATGAACTCCCGTGCATAGAACGGGTTAAACAGCTAGTATCAAATAAAACCATGTGTTTTAAGTCTTAAAAACTGAAATATGTTTTGCACTATCTATATTTATATACACACATATCTATCTATATGTTTCATCGGAGGCGATACTAAATTCTGAAAAAGCAGAATTGCTGTTTTCTAGTTATTATAATTGAGGCGATGACATGGGAAAGGGAGTAAGTCATTGTTGCCAGTAGACTACTTTTTTTAAAATTCAGATTTCTTGATTGGCACCACTTTTCTGAAATAGTAAAATTCCCGTTGTTAATATGTCATTCAATCAGACGAATTTTATTGTTTTAAAAAAGTGGTACCAATCAAGAAATCTGAGTATAAAAAAAAGTAGCTTACTGGCAACAGTGACTTACACCCTTTTTCATGTTAACGCCTCAATTAATATTATCAAGAAAATATTTCTGGAAGAAAAATACACACATTGGACACACTATGTTATCATAAAATTTTCACATACATATGTGAGAGAAGGTGAGTTATCGTTCAACTGAGAATTATACAGGGTGTACATAAAAGTAGGTCCCAATTATAAATTTCAATAGTATCAATTGTAAGCGTTTTAGAGTTTTGGTTCAAAGTTACAAAAAAAGAATAACTCAAAGAGTTTTAGATAAACGCATGCGCGAGTACTTCTTTGTTATTGACTCGATTGAAGTGCCACATACGCAAAATGGCGACTCCTGAGCGTAAAGCGTTATTGATGGGCTGAAGGTTTAAAACCGTTAAAGCCACGCGATTTGTTTTCATTTGAGGCTTTATAAAAGATCGTGTGTACGTTCTGCCGCAAACTAATGATTTGCCAGAGTTGAGACACAAAATTGAAGAGGCTATTTCTTCCATTAATCGGGACTTCTTAACCGAAATGTGGGAAGAATTGGACTTGAAGTTGAATGTGTGCCGCATAACTAATGGTGCACATATTGAAAATTTGTATGAAAAACTAGTTTACCTTCAATTTGATATACGATTTGTTCTAAACAGTCTAAATTAAATGTTATAATATACCATTGAAACTGGGATATCCTTTTATGGATACGCCGCATAAACTTTCAAAACATGGATACAACTTTTAAAATAAGGGTTTTCTACATCAAAGATATTGCTAGGAATTTTTTTAAGGCGTAAAAATTGAATATTTACCTGTCGGGGTGAAATGCGTATTGTGCTAAATTTTACTTTTAACATATTCATTTATTATTACTAATTATTGGCAATTACAATCATCATTAATAATTATACAGAATTTTTGTAAAGAATTCCGATGATATTATTAAAAGTTAATGATTACTGTTTATTCTTGGCAAATAGAAAGTTTTGTTGGCGATCACAATGGAGGGAATGCTTCTAAACATTTGAAAATTATTAGAAAAATTAAATAAAAAAAAAGTACGTTCAAAAATATGTTAAATCCATATTTGGGGATTATGCGTAACTTACCTGAGAATGATCTTGCCATCATGATTACGAAACACGAAACACGGAAGTTTATTCGCCTTTTAGGGAGATCTGTGCTTAGCCCGCACGATGTATTTTAAACAATAAAATATACTAAATTTTATCCCAAAAACCAAAGCGTGAAAATACATACCATTAAATTATAAGGACGTATTTATGTTTTTTTACTGGGTGAAATAAGCTTGTAAAGGCGTTCTTTTACAAGTGTCTACATAATTATTAAAAATTGTATCAACTTTGCATTTTCAAATCTTAACACCCACTTTCGACATCATATTTTAGAAATTTGGATCAAGGCAGGCTAGAAAATATTACGTCAAACTTAGCAAATGACGTGCGTTCGTACTATAATTAGTTTTATAAATATTCAGATCTTGGTGCAACTATGCGGACAGAAGGAGATACAGACGGACGGACCTAAACAGTTATAGTTTTTATACTCTTTCTTAAGTCTTCATAGAGTTAGAAGAGTTCAGCATTTGGGGATGATAATGTTAAATCCGTGTGGCAAACTTTATTTTTCCCAAATATCATCTGATTAAAAACTATTTTATATTGAGATCTAATGACCCCGCCCCCCTCAAAAAAAAAATCAAAACAATTAAAATTCACAATAAAAATTTTTTTAAAGTAAGAAAGAAAATGAAATTAACAGTTACACAGACTTTTGGAAACTTAACTGCTGAATACATTCTAAATTTAGACTCTCGTGCTAAAATATTTTTGAGCCTCTTTAGCTCAAAATAGTATTTATCTCTGTTGGCATTTAGTCGATTGAAAATAATTAAAACTAAATACAGGTTTCGCATGGCAATTGAAATCTCGATAAGTTTTTTTCGAACAGCTATTGCCAAGAAGCTTGCAGAAATGCATGAAATTATTGAAAAGCCTGACAGATATCGATCATCCAACTCAAAATATGGAAAAGTTATTGAAGTTTAAATTTAGTAATGATTATGTATACCACTCATTTTAAATGTTGCTACATTTAATAAAATTATTAAAAGTTGCATTTAGTATTAAATAGTTAACATTCGTTAAAATTAATAATAATGTAGTCATAATTAGTAAGTAGTGACTTATTATAATATCTAGATATATGACTTTAAAAGTTTAAGTGTGTCCCTCGAGATAATTTCGCTACCAGATATTGTCTCTTTTAGAAAGTAAGTATTATTACTAAGTACCACTTGTCTAAAACAGTACTCAAGTAGCGATGAAAAATTATTAATGTTTCTCTCTTATAGAGAGTTAAAAATGTATTTAAAGTACCTCTATAATTGCTCTTGAAACTAATTAAATATTTCAGTATTTCACTTTGCAATATCTTAATTTTATTTTCGAAACTTGTTGACGAACCCCTAACACATTTTCCTTTATAGCTCTATGAATATTTAAAGAAAAGTATATATTCCTTTTCCCAGAGTTCATCAAAGGAACTCAAATGTAGTGTCAAAAGTGGGTGTTACCATTTGTAAACCTTAAACTGAAAGAACTTTAAATATGTAAAACAACCTCTATTTCAAAATTTGCATTCACATTCAAAAGTAGGCACGATTCCCAATCGAATGGTGCCTGTTTCAAACCCCCATATACCTTTGCGACAATTTAGCGATAAAACAGCACGGGCTAGTATTTTTTTTTCATGGAATTTATAAAAATGCTTTATTGGTTATATACATATTGGGTTTCAATCTAAAATACTATTTCTTTGTAGATGGAGGCTATATTTGAAAAAAATTTCTCAGCAAAGTTGAAAGGATCTAGGTCAGGATTCGAACCTAGGACTTTGGCTATACGCATATTGCATTGGGGCGTAATGTCAAAGTCCCAGGTAGGTTCGAATCTTGGCCTAGGTACTTTTCCCTCTGTTTGAAAAAATTCTTAAATTTTGGCCTGCATCTACATAGGAGTGGCTTTATTTATAGTTCTAGTATTATTGTTATTAGCTATTATTAAGGAAATCCATAGGAGCATCAAATATTCGTCTGATTATCTTCGGAAAATAAAAAAAAACTTTATATGTATGTTTAGTTATATATTTTTTCTTTATATCAGATTTTTACGTACTTACCTGAAATTCAATTGCCCCAAAATACGTTTGTGATCTTGAGAAATGATAGATCTGAAAAATAAAGAATGCGATGCATTGACTCAATGAAGGTTTGAACATGAAGCACTTCTAAAGGAATCTGGCTTACAATTACACCAACTCTTATAAAAATTTTGGAAACATTGAAGAACTACAACATCACTTTCAGGATGAACCTGTCGGGTTCTAAAGTTTTACTGTTTTGTCATTGTTAAAGCCATATATAATTGAAATAATACGATATTTAGTACAGTAAGTTAGCAATTAAAAACTAAAACACCTTTCCTTCAAATTCATTTGATTAGAATGAAAACCAATATTGTTTGAGATTGTAATCCTTTTCAGACGTGAGGTTCACATATTCGAAGCTTTATTCTTTTCCTCACAATAAAACTAAAATACTTTCATTTTTTCAGATTTAGATTTTACTTTTATACAAGATGAATGCTTTTGCTTTAAAACAACACCAATGAAAGGCAGATTCCTTATAAAATACAGGTTGTTTTAACCCTTCAACAGTTTCGTTTTTTCAACTCAATAAATTAAAAATAAGAATATAACATCACTTTTCTGTACAAAAATATTTGCCTAATATAATCGAAAAATGTCTGCCCAATAAATAAAGCAAAGATTATCACTAAAAATTTGCGGTATCCGAAAGAATTTAGTAGCGAAGGAAGCAAACACTTTTTGCCCGAGCGGAGTTCGGGCGAACCTGTTAAATAGTTAATAGGACTTTGCAAAATGTCGTCAAAAAAGTTTTTTCAAAAAAGTATGTAATTTTCATACTAATTTAACTTTGCCATTTTACAGTTTTTAAAGTTTTGTAAATGATTAACATATTTAAAAACATTAAATTTATTATTGTGTGAATCTAGGCTATTAATAGTTAAATTGCTGTTTTAGGTAGCTAAGGATTCTTAACCCACATATGTGAACCTACAACGTTTTAGCCCCCTAAAGTATAAATTTCAGAAAAATGTTTCTTCTGAACCTACGATGTCATTAATGTAAAAACAATAAATTAATATTTATGGTATATTTCTAACTTCAAGTCTATTTGAATTAAGGTTAAATTAGTTATAATAGATACAATAAAATAAGCATAATACAATTAAGCTTATTATTACTATTATGCTATTATTACACTATACAATTTCACAAAAAAGTAAATTTTAATACAAAAGGCAGAATTCTAACGGTAATGATTTTCTATCACAGTTATTTTGAAAAGCTCTGAATATTTCTTTTTTATCTTTGCAACATTGGCAAACAATTTTTAATTTCACACGGATGCAATAATGCATTAAAGTGCATTATTTAATCCCGCTGATCTTTTTTCAGCAAAAATTCGATTAAATTTAATGTAATAAGACTAAGCAAAGAACTTTATCTCATACGAAAACAAGAAGGGTTTTCTTATTTGATAATGAGTAAATGGAAGTTCGACCATTTATTTTAATTTTGGAAAAAATAAATAACTACTTAATTTCATAAGATGAAAAAAATCATAAAATATGAATAAAGTTTAAAATGTCTGGGACTCGTTTTCAAACAATCATACATTTTAATAAAAACTATCGAAAAATTAAGTAAAATAATAATAATATAAACAGGAATTGAAAATTAGAGATCGACCGAAAATTCAGTTTCGTTTTCGGTCCAAAGTCTGAGTTTCGCCGAAAGTTCATTTTAATTTAACTGTAATTGTAACTTGTAAATTGAGATGTATCGACTCAATGAAGACACTCTTTACTTATTGCTATGAACTTCACTGTTTATAATTATCAGTCATGACTGACTCAAGACGAGAGTGCAAGTTATAAAGCAATGTGTATGTATTAATTATGTATGTATATGTATGTTTATGTATGTATTAATTACTTAATTTTTTTTCATTTTTTTTTCATTTTCGGTCTAAAACAGGAACATTACCGAAATTCGGTTTCGGTTTTGTTCTTAAAAATCGTTTTGGTCAATCCTTATTGAAAATATCTGAGCTTCAAATTAATCCTTAAAAAGAAATGAAAAGTTTTCATAATTTATTAATTTTAATTATGAGTTATTATAAAAAAAAATGATGATAGTTTGAACCAAAAGGTTGAAATATTCTTTAATTTTTACCTGTTGTAGTAGGTGGTATATTTTTCAAATGTGTTTAAAATAAGATAGGAAATAAGATTATGCATATGAAATAGTTCTGCAGTTACATTTCTAAAAGCTACTCTTTTAACTTAAATTTTTATACAATTCCTTCTAAGACAAAATTGGTCAGTGAGAAAATATTTCATTTTGGCTGCAACACAATTATTACAAAACTTGAATATATGTATATTGAAAGTGCAATGAATTATGCTTAATTGACAACTGACCTTTGTGAATAAGGGCCATATATAAAATTAGAAATGCAAGATCTATGAGATCTATGAGATCTTGGGATAAAAGGGAAGATTAGATTTTGCAAATTTTGTTTGCATTTGATCTTTAGAAAACCTTACAGTTTCCTACAGCTGATTTCTTGAAAGCTGAACTCAGGGATTTTTTTCTTTCTGTTGACAAAAATTTGTTTTTTTTTTTTTCAGCATTTATGACAAAATAATTTAAAAACAAACGGCGGAGGATTTTTATATTTACTTATTAATCTCCTGTATTACTTCATTTAACAAAAGGTTTTTTGTTGCTTTTTCTTATATATGTTTCATTCTACAGAATTTTGACAAATATGGATTAACGGAACAATTTTAATTTAGAAAAGTAAGTGTGCCAGGTTTCTGACGCTAATGAGCAGATAACTAATTAACATTAGTATTATCTGATATTGTCTTTTTGCTTGTTTATTGCATTTCATATGTATAACTTTCTGCGTACGAGGGGTTTAAAGTAATACTTTTCCTTATCTTGTCGTTGCTCCGAACTATTTTAGTTACTTTAGTTTTGTTGAGTTTTTGGGTGTGTTCAGTTTAGTAAAATGCGGGAAAAAGCTTAAGTCCCGTACGCAACTTGAGGTCCTGTGTGGTCCTCTGATAAACCTAATGACATATCGTAGGGTGAGAAGGAAATAGTGTAACAATAGTATTTTAATAAGTTGACTCAGTACGTAGAAGGTATTTGTTACATAACTTAGTATCGGGCCGGATCGTCTATATCCGACCCCTTAAATGTAAACAACGCTTTGTTTCTATGTAAAAAAATTACAAATAAATTGTTCTTTAATATTAATTGAAAAAGTTTAGTATTTTTGATAATCCTTCTTTTCGAAATAACTCTTTTTGCGAAGTCTGTGCGAGTGGTGATCGAGTGATTAACGTAAATTTTCAAATTTGAATATAACACATGTGTCTACGTATTTTGCATACTACACCGAAATATAAGTAAGAATATTAGACAGATATATGCTTAAGAACAGAATATTACACAGAATTCGTACCTGTTTTACACAGCTATATGTGTAAGAACAGAACATTATGCAGGATTATGTGAAAGAATATTACACAGAAATATGTATAAGAACAAAATATTACACAGAAATATGTATAAGAACAAAATATTACACAGAAATATGTGTACTTATGTGCACTCAGTAAATATCGATACTTGAAAACTTGGCTTGTGTAATAGTAGCTGAATGGTTAAGGTGGTGCTTTGGAAAATTGCAGTTCCGTAGTTCCTATTCCGTTTCGGTAAGTATTGCTTGTTTACTGCAGATTGAATTAAAAAGAGAATTTCTGCTCTTGATGTAGATGTATCTTTGAAAAGTTATGACTGAAATTGACAGAAAAAAGTCCAACAAAATACAGAAATAGTACTTGCGTCAGAATTTCCATATTTTACAGTGTATTTATTTAGATTATACAGGTTCTTCATAAACTGTGTATAGGATTTTAGGACTTTAAAACAACTGTACCAGAGAAATGGCATGCCTTAAATATAATTTCGGGCAATCCTGTTTCTTGTAAATTAAAGCTACACCATTTTGGGATCTTGAAATAAATATGTTGGAAGGCGAGCAAACACACCAAGCACAGGAGTTTGTTCTTCATGTGAATTTGTTTTGCGACCACAAAAATATTCAGTTCAAAATTTACACCCCAAATTACAAGGTTATGTATTAGGTACACAAAAG
Organism: Maratus speciosus; assembly: GCA_963932465.1. NCBI lineage: Eukaryota > Metazoa > Arthropoda > Arachnida > Araneae > Salticidae > Maratus > Maratus speciosus. The sequence goes on along the minus strand of OZ010791.1, from coordinate 226,062,044 downwards.
CCATCGTTTTTGTATATTACACAGATATATCTGTACTCATGTGCAATTTACAGGCTAAGCTGTGTATTTTAGAGTTGTCTGATAGCTTTTTGCACACTTAAGCCACTTAATGTGTTATCATCAAAATACACAGAACAATATATATTTTGAAAGTGACACACCAGATGTGTATTTGGCAATTTACACGCCACTTTACATATATAGACAAATCGTTTCATATACTGTCTAAAATCCGTAAGTCTTATGATTGCCTTCCAACTTGTCTATGAAATACCACGTCTTGAAATTAGAGAAATAACAGCCAGCCGAGATGAAAAGGAATATTTTAAAATAAGGCACATTTAGTTAAATTTCTGGGTTTATTTAGAAAAATATTTGTGAAATCCACTGTATTTTTGTATTACAATTAAAAATTCAAGAGGTATAACTATTTCTTGACATTAATTTTGATTTACGTAATTTTTTATTACGTTTCAAGATTCAAGATAAGGTCAGTTATACTCTATTTCCGTCAAAAATCTCCGTATTAGAACATTTTATTGACACAAAAATCACTAAAGAAAGGAAATAAGAAAATATCTAATTTATGGACACTTATAGTTATTATAAACATATTAGAAACGACCATAAAAAATGGTTTTAGTGTATTTTACCCGTTTTTAATTTGTGAAGCTTTTCTACTGTTAAAAGAGTGATATATGAGGAAATGCCTAAAAATAACAGTAAATTAGTTTGATGTAAAATAGTTTAGATACATTTATTAGAAATAAAATATTGAATATGAATTTATAGTGTATGATGCAACAATAATAGACAATTTGGTATTTAAGAAGCAAATGTTAACTTTTTTTCTTCAGTTTTAAAAATAGACTAATTATAGAGCTAATGACTTTTGGTTTTTCTTTAATTATTAACATTATCAAGATTTCAGAGGAATAGAAATAAAAAAAAGTTTTGTAGTTATTCTAATATTTTATATGTAGATTTATTTTAATTATATTATATTATATAGAAGAAAACAAGCCTCAAAAGCAAAACAATGAGATTTCAAGATATATATTTTGTTTCGAAACAAAAGACAAAAATACATTTCCGAGATAGATAAATCAGAAGTAATATTGAAAATGTAGCAGAATCATCATTTTTCGCAAATTGTTTTTGAAATCTAATATTGTAGCTTAATTCCTATGAAAAGTTTGTTCCGTTTTTCATAGATAATTAAATTTTTATTCGATTATATAAAGGATAATTTTTTTAACTTCAAGTTTTCCAAACGGTAATTTGATTAATTTTCTTTTTAAAATCTAAAATGTGATAGTGGACTTCTTACATTTTAAAAATATATACACTTATATTTTCACTGAAGGTTTATTCCTAAAATTTTGTATAAAAAATATCTTTTACAGATTGTTAACAAGATAAGAATGTTAAATGCGCCAGGTTTTATCAAAATGCTTATTTGAAATTGAATTATAGTGCATTTTGTTATTAAAATATTTATTCCCCTTTGTTAAACTCTGATGTACTGTTACTGCCTGTATTTCAATACCTTAGCGTATGCACTAAATTTACAGAATTGTTTAAAAACTTTACTCTATTTACTGAAAAAATAATCGCTTTCAATTAATTTCAGTAAAATTCTAATGTGATTTAATTTTCAAAATAAATGTTTACTTATTTGAAATTTTAATATATAATGGCGCAACAATAATTTTATTTAAATGTAAATATTTAAATGCAAAAATGACCCATATAAAGCAAATTCAAATAAAGAATTTTTACTTCAAAATATATAAATATAGTGCTTCCGTTTAAAATTTTTTCCGATTTTATTCATTTAGGTAGTTGAGCTTTAAATAAAATTCATCATGATAAGAAAATATTTTAATTTTATTTTTTAGAAGTCAAAAATAAATTTTGTTACTTAAAAACGTGGATATTGTATTCATGGTGACAGGTAGAAAAGTGAATAACATAAAAACAAAATGTGAAATGAAATTTTCATTGCTATCATAAATATATATATTTTTTACCAAATGGATAAAAAAAAAATTAAATGCATATTTGTGTACATTCACATACAAAGCATAATAAAACCTTACTTGTTCAATTTTAATACATTGAAAAATAATAGTAGTTGTGAAAAAATCATAAAAATGTGATGCACTGAGCTACAAAAAGCTTTTGTGTTCGAAGTTTTTTCTCCAATAAATACAAATTGAATATCCGTGTCATGAAAATCAGAAAAATTTTCCCCATAATTTATTCTATACAAACTATTTTAGTTAAACAACTTCCTGAGAAAATATTTTCAATGAAAACCAAGTTTTCGAACTATATTATACAGCACCAAAGAAATTTATTTAACGCTATTTCCTGTGCAGTTTTCAAAGAAAATGGAAATCAGTAGCTTCCATCTTCTGCATCTCTAGCTTGTTTAGTTACATATAAAAGCAATGAAACTTTCTGCTGACGCTTTCCGGAAACTTAAAAATCCATTACGGTGGAGTATGAAGAAGTCAACCATGGTTAACTTCGCTTCTGAGTTTCAGATGTCGGAAATTAAAAATTAGATTTAGTAGTGTGTTTTTTCATCCGTTTGTAGAACTTTTTTTGTTGTTGTTGTTAACCCACAAACAAATTTTCTACAACCAATATACCTGTGATGGAATATATTTGAAATAATTTGGTCTTAGAAAATTAAGTTTTTATTGAGATTCCGTATTTAGCAAAATTTCAATTAAAAAAATCCTTTTAAGTTGAACAGAATTATATTATATTTCATGAATTTATTCAGTAGTTGCGGCAATAAATGGCTGCTGTATTTCATTTATCTCTTATCTTCTAAAGCTAATTTTGAGTATTCAAGCACGGTTTCATATTTATTATTTTATTTTGAAAATATTTTACTAAAAACTATAAATTACATAACAATGTAACATAATATGACGATGAATCACCGTATGAAGCTAATACTATATCGAAATTACACGTACTTCACGGGTTTTTTCCCTTTTGACTGTAAAAGCTTTAAAAACAAAAATTTCTACAAAAAAGTACTTTCCTACATTAATGAAGCTTACTTTTGTTTCTCTAAATAATCAACCCCACGGATTTCTTCCCTCTTAATCCTTTCAGATGATCAAACTGAAAAAAAAAAAAAAAAAAAAAAAAAACAGTTTTTAGGGCATTTTTGAATATCTACTCTATAGTATAAAGAAATTTAGTTATTTAAGAAAACGTATATAAGAGTCATGGTGAGAAATATTAAAACTATAAAAAAGCGAAATTCTAAATAAAATATTTATAACTATTTAAATATAGGGATCTTTTATCAAATGGATAAAAAAAGAATGAAACACATAATCTTTGTACATTCATTCACACATACAAAGCATAACAAGAATTCACTTGTTCAATTTTAGCAAATTGGAGAATAACAGCAGTTATGAATAGTTCATAAAAATGTGTTATACAAAAAGTATGAAAGAACTTTTTCTTCGTAATACATTTTTTTTTCAATAAATACAATATTAAATTTCTATGTCATGAAAATTTCATGAAATAATTTGATCTTAGAAAATTAAGTCTTTATTAAGATTCCATATTTAGCAAAATTAAAAAAAAAATCTTTTTTTTTCCTTTGAAGTTGAACAAAATTATATTACATTTCATTAATTTATGCAGTAGTTTCAACAATAAATGGTGGCTAATATATTTTGTTTATCTCTTGCCATCTAAAGTCTAAAGCTAATTCTGAGTATCCAAGCACATTTTTTTTTTATTATCTAATTTTGAAAATATTTTGCTAAAATTTATAAGTCACATAATAATAAAACCTAATATGATGATGAATGACCGTACGTAACTAATACTACTAAGTTGATTCACAAGGTAACGACCGTTTGGCTGTAAAAACTTTAAAAACAAACATTTCTTCAAAAAAATTATTTTCCTACATAAGTGAAGCTTACATTACTTCTCCAAATAATCACCCCCGCCCCCCCCATAAAGGCATTTTGCTATATCTAATCAGGAATTTTACAATCATGTTATACTCAGCTGCCGCCAGTTTTGTATTAAGGGGCTGCTTCACTCACTCGAAAACACCTGCTCACAAATGTTAATTCAATGAAGGAATTTTTTTTTAACCCGGGAGAACGCGCACATACCCATGGAATGAATGGTTTTTACTTTGTCTCTAACAAATACAAATAATAATCGTCACCTTATTTAGTCGGAGATATTTGTTATAAATTCTGCGATAATATAAGTTGAAGATTACTTAAAAAAAAGAAGTGGTGACTACTGTAAAAAACATACTCACTCTGGGTCTATCAGGCCCGGCGCGAGTCCTCCCGGGTTAAGATACCTCATTTGCATTTCAATATTTTTATTTATTTATTTTCATTGGTTAACTGAGATCGATCCAAAGGCCGTTTTTCACTTTTTCTATTTTCTTTGCAGGTTTTTTTTTTTTTTTTTTTTTTTTTTTTTTTTTTTATGAGAATCTTTAACTTTCGAAACCGGTCCCGAAAATAAAAATGTCAAAAAAAAAAAAAAAAAAAAAAAACCCTGTAAGCAAAATAGAAAAATTTAAAAACCGGCCTTTGTAGAGATCTCAGTTAGCCAGTGGAAAAAAAAAACATTTAAAAATATTGAAATGCAAACGAGATACCTTTAATAATTTCTTGCATAAGATTAATATTAGCGAGTGGGTGTTTTCGCTTGAGTAAAGTAGCCTAGTAAGCCAATTGTTCACTGCAGTCTTCAACTTATCATCTCTTCCCATCGTGCACGTAGCCAAGATATTCTGATACAATTTCACGAAGTAAAGAACGTGAAATGCGTGGGAAAGCGATGTGCAACTCGTCAAGGGTTATACGACCTCGACGAGTTGCACTTCACATCGCTTTTCCACACATTTCCCGTTCTTTGCTTGGTGAAAGTGTAACAGAACGTATTGGCTCCAACAAAATTTATGTACCATGGGAGATGATGAAGGAGTTGAAGACTGCAGTGAACAATTGGCGGCAGCCGGGTATAACATGGAGATTGTAAAGCTCCTGAACAGATATGACAAATGTCTAAATGCAGGGGTTGTATGCTTCAGGAATTTTTCAGGACAAATATCAGTATTTTTTATAGAAAAATAAATCTAGGTAAAACGCGCGAAATTTCGCCTTGTTTAAGAAGAGATTTTCTATAAGAAAATATTTATACCAAAGAATTTTCTGGACACGCACGACCCCTGTAAATGTGGTGTGTGTGTGGAGGGGGTCATTATGTGGAGAAGCAAAGTGAGCTTCACTTATATATCGAATTAATTTTTTTGAAGAAATGTTTGTTTTTAAAATTTTTACAGCCAAACGGTCGTTACTTTGTGGACCACCCTCGTATATATCGAAATTAAGCGCACTTCACGCCCCGCCCCCCTTTCAATTCTTTCAGATGATCAAACTGAATAGAAAAAACAGTTTTTAGGGAATTTTTATATATCTTTTCTATAGTATAAAGAAAGTTAGTTATTTCAGTCATGGTGACAAATGTTGAAACCATAAAAAAACAAAATTCAAAATAATATATTTATAACTATTATAAATATAGGGATATTTCATCAAATGGATAAAAAAAGAAATAAACACATATTTTTATACATTCATACAAAAATACAACTCAGATTCAAAATATTAGAATAATTACTTTTTTTTCACAAACTGGAAATATCCTTTGGTAATTTAACATCTTTTAATGCAAATATGCAAACGATATTTTTATTAAGAACTTATTGTTGATTAAACTTATTTATTATCTTAAAATTAATATCATTTCTGAAAAGAATAATTAAAAAAAAATATTTTGAAAAGTCAAAATATTAGAATATTTATTCAAGTGGTTCAAAATATTAGAATATTTCGCATTAATCCTCCTTTAATTATCAACAATTCATAACTGGTGGCATCATTGATTAAATTCAGACGATTTTATTTAAAATTGGTGTTCTTTTTACAGTTTGTTTGCTTTTTCGTCTTAAAATGGGTGGTGTGGGTGATATTCCTGAATCTATTAAACTTCGTATGTTTGATTTGTATCGGCACGGTAAAAATAAATGTTATATAGGGAATTATTTACATTGTTCGCAATCAAGCGTTAGTAAAATACTAACACAATATTAAAAAAATGGAAAATTTCAGAATAATCGCCGAAATGGTGGCCGAAAATCAAATGCATCTGCTAGAGCAGACAGGAAACTGAAGCGTATAGTTAAGAAAAACCGATTTAAAAGCGTGCAATTCTTGCACCGAAAATGGAAAGAAGAAGGAGTTGAAGTTTCTACATCGAGAACATTAAGACGTCTCCATAAATTTAAGTTTGAATCTCGTATACCGAAAACAAAATCTCTCATGACTGTAAAACAAAAACGTATAAGATTCAATTGGTGTAAATCAAGACGTTTATGGAGCAAAGAAGATTGGAAAAACCTATTAGTTAGGGATAAAAATTATCTTGTATAGATATAAAACATACTTTCATCGCTAAATAATATATTTTCTCAATATTCTTCGCTCCATAAACGTCTTGATTTACACCAATTGAATCTTATACGTTTTTGTTTTACAGTCATGAGAGATTTTGTTTTTGGTATACGAGATTCAAACTTAAATTTATGGAGACGTCTTAATGTTCTCGATGTAGAAACTTCAACTCCTTCTTCTTTCCATTTTTGGTGCAAGAATTGCACGCTTTTAAATCGGTTTTTCTTAACTATACGCTCCAGTTTCCCGTCAGCTCTAGCGGATGCGTTTGATTTTCGGCAGCCGTTTCGGCGATTATTCTGAAATTTTCCATTTTTTTAATATTGTGTTAGTATTTTACTAACGCTTGATTGCGAACAATGTAAATAATTCCCTATATAACATTGATTTTTACCGTGCCGATACAAATCAAACATGCGAAGTTTAATAGATTCAGGAATATCAACCACACGACCCATTTTAAGACGAAAAAGCAAACAAACTATAAAAAGAACACCGATTTTAAATAAAATCGTCTGAATTTAATCAATGATGCCACCAGTTATGAAATGGTGATAATTAAAGGAGAATTAATGCAAAATATTCTAATATTTTGAACCACTTGAATAAATATTCTAATATTTTGACTTTTCAAAATATTTTTTTTTTCAATTATTCTTTTCAGAAATGATATTAATTTTAAGATAATAAATAAGTTTAATCAACAATAAGTTCTTAATAAAAATATCGTTTGCATATTTGCATTAAAAGATGTTAAATTACCAAAGGATATTTCCAGTTTGTGAAAAAAAAGTAATTATTCTAATATTTTGAATCTGAGCTGTACATTACACGTACAAAACGTAAAAAGAACTTACTTGTTCAATTTTAGCAAACTGGGAAAATAACAGCAGTTATGAATAGGTCATAAAAATGTGTTATACAAAAAGCATGAAAGATCTTTTTCTTCGCAATACATTTTTTTTCAATAAATACAAAATTAAATTTCTATGTCATGAAAACCCAAAACATCATTTCCATAATTTCTTCTATACAAACTATTTTAGTTAAACAACTTCCTGAGAAAATATTTCGTATGAATGCGAAGTTTTAAAACTATATTATATCGCGCCAAAGAAATTTATTTTACATTATTTCCGGTGCGGATTTCAAAGAAAATGAAAACCAATAGCTTCTATCTTCTGGATCTCTAGCGTATTTAGCTAACATATAAAAGCAATGAAACTTTCTGCTGACGCTTTCCGGAAACGTAAAAATCCATTAAGGCGGAGTATGAAGAAGTCAACCATGGTTAACTTCGCTTCAGAGTTGCAAATGTCGGAAACGAAAAAGGAGATTTAGTACTGTGTTTCTCATCCGTTTGTAGATTTTTTTTTGTTATTAGCTCACAAACAGTATTTTATGAAATAAATATACCTATAATGGAAGGTATTTGAAAAAATTTGGTCTTAGAAAATAAGTTTTTATTCAAATTTCGTTTTTATCAATCTTCGATTTAAAAAAAAAATATGTATTTTTAATTTAATTTAATTTTATGTTGAACAAAATTATATTTTATTTCATTATTTTTTTCTGTATGTTAGGCAATAGATAGCTAATATATTTCAATTGTCGAAAAAAGAAAACTTTCTGTTGCTTTTCAAAATTATATTATATATTACATTTTGTTGAGTATTAGCCGGTCTTCACCCGTCTAGGTCGCTTGGGGAGGGAGTGAGGTGCAGATTAACCTGACTTTGTCCGGGGCCTACAAAGTATATTTTACAGACATTACATTAAACAGAAAATATAATTAAAGTACTTTATTTTAAATTATAAGAAAATAACTAATAAAAATATCATAAAAGCATATAAACAAGTATTTCACGTCATAAGTAATAAATTTAATACATGAGCACATTCATTACATTTTGTATAAAGATTGAAATCCGATTGCTAAAAATGAACAGCGCAAAAACTATTTCTAATATATATATATATATATAAAATCTTGGGAAAATGTCTTACGCAAAATATCTAATCAAAAATTAATAAAAGTTATCTTATTCGTCTAATCTTCCATCATCCAGTTCAAAGCCAATGTTGGCACCAAAATCGCTAAAATAGCTCTAAAAATCACTGAAATGCATTAACTATTTTTTAGTAGATTTATTATGCTGAATTTTAGGCTCCTAAAATTCAAAATACTATTACTAATTACTAATTACTAATTACTAATACTTTTGCTGAGATATGAGGAAATGACAAAATTTTCGACCACCATTTAACCTCCTTTAGTGGTTGAATTTCTAAAATCGCTGAAATATGTGTTTAACTACATTTGTTGATTTGTTATGCCGAAAATTACTCACATACTTTAAACTGCTGCTGAGATATGGCGAAAAGCCCTAAAACTTCCGGCCATCCCTACTTAACTTTATTTGTGATTGAATTTATAAAATCGCTGAAATATTTGTTTGATTTTGTTTAGTAGATTTGTTATCCTGATTTTCGCTCTCTTACCTAAAACGGTTGCTAAGGTATGACGAAATGGCCTAAAACTTCCGACCCCCTCTTAAACCCTTGGTAGTGGAATTTCTAAAATCGCTTTATCTATGTTTAAAATTTTTTTAAGTAGATTTGTTACCCTGAATTATTATGCGTTCCTGCCCAAAACTGCCTAAGGTATGACGAAATGACCTAAAACTTCCGATCCCCCCTCAACCCTTTGGTGTTAGATTTTCTAAAATCTTTGAAATACATGCTTAGTTATTTTTTTTAGTAGACTTGTTATCCTGAATTCGAAACTCCTGCCTAAAGCTGCTGCTGCGATATAGGGAAATGACCTAACACTTTCGAGCCCATTTAACTCCCTTAGGGGGTGAATTTTCAAAAATTCAGTCTTAGTGGGTGACTACACAGTGTAATGTCAGGGTTCTCGCTAGCTTTTGATCAACATTAGCTATTTGGCGAATAAGAAATTAAATATAAGATATTAAAAACAGTAGCCAAACGAAACAAAAAATATCAAATTAGATTCTACAGAACGTGAAACTAGGGTAAAAAATCATGATTTTTTTTATTTAAATCAGATTTTTTTTATTTAAATTGGATTTTTATGATTTTTTCCCAGCATTCAAATACTGAATAACTACCAAGAATTTCAGGTTTCCAAAACAATTAAACCACTATTTGCTAACATAATCTATGTTTTTACACTTGAATTAATAAAATTGTAATTATTAGTTAGTAATTACAGAAATTATAAAATCTACAAATTAGTAGTTTCATTAGGTGGTATCATACAATAATGTTATATACATTAATATTGTAATAATTATGTTATAAATACTAGTGATATTTAACATGTATTAAAATTATTATGTATTAACATGTATTAAAATACTGCATTTTATATTAAATAGTTAAAACTACTTCAAATTAATAATTTTTAAACAATTAACTCTCTAATTAGGAACATATTATACATTTTCTATTTCCTTAATTATTAAAATGATAATAATGTAGCATTTATTTTAGAAAGAAAAAGGGACAGGATGCAAGTTCCAAAAAAGGGCACTATTTCATGAGGAAATATATTAGTAATGTATTTAATAATGATATAAGAAAAAAAAAAGAATAAATTTTAGTATGATAAATAAAGTGTCCTTAATTTTTAATAATTTTATGAATAACACATTGAAAAATGCAATTAAAAAGTTCTATTATTTTTGAAGATCTTGCCCACATGAATTTAGAAATACTGTTGAATGGGGAAGTTTTTTACAAGAAATCTCTGACTACAACTACAGGTGAATTTCAACTATTTTTTTTTTTTACGGCAGGGTGCATTTTGCCAATTTCAAAAGGGGCATGGTGCGGCACCATTAAAAAAATGCCCTAGAAGAAACAGTATAAGTAATTACAGAATTAATAAAAACTGCAAATAAATAATTTCATTAGTTAGTAGCACAAATAACAAAACTAACAAATATTATTTGCAGCTCGTTTTGAATTTATATTTAGGAGAATTACTGTAAACCTCCAAAATCTAAACTTACACACATGTATGTGTATGCTAACCAAAAAAATTATGAAAATGAGTTAAACCCATTCATATAGAATAAATATAAGTTAGCCACATATATCTGAAATCCTCAAAATATTTAAATAACAGTATTATTACATCTCAGTGTGGATTATTAGCTTTCAATGGTTCAATTTTTTGTTCTTTTTAAGTAAAGTTTTGCTGCCTTTTCAATCAACCTATACCGAAGAAGCTCTTGCTGTGCTTAACATTTTTATATCAATTTTTTTTCTTATGCATTCATTTACAATTTAGCTGTTGAGCAGATGTCATTCTTTCATTCTTCTTTAACTTGAGAGTTCTATTAATTACTATTTATTCTTTTACTTGTAGAAATGTATTACACTTGCTATGTGTGTTTTATATAAAATAATGCATAAGTTGATTGCCTAAAGGAAATTATGACATTGCAAATTATATTAGATTTAAATATCACTTTTAAATGAAACTGTTTTAATTTGGATAAAAACGTAAAAACAATGCTTTTTACAAACTTAACTGTTTTTAATTTTTTACAATACTCATGAATTAAGCTTAGAAACAATTATTTAAAGCTCTTTTTTTGTTTATTCATAAGTCAAAATACATGTAGAAACTTTAAAATTATGTTCATGTTAGATTTTAATACATTTTGACATTTTAAACTTTAAAAAAAAATTTGATTTAAATCAATGATTTTTTTAAAAAAATCGGTTGATTAAAATCATGATTTAAATGAACTGATTAAAATCGTTGACACCCTACGTGAAACACTGGAAAATCTAGATGTATCCATTATTGTATACCTTTTTTACAATATGTTATAAAATCTATTATTTTGTAATTGCTTATAAAATAGAAATTAACTATCTGCTACAGAACCTGTTAAAAATAAGTACATTCTAAATGTCTCCTAAATGTGTAAATGTTTCATGCTCGTATTCACCATCTACCTCAACCTAGAATAACCTCGGTCGAACGCTCAAGCGAAATTAACGATAAAAGTGATTGAGCCTGATCAAGAGGAAAACCAATTAGATTAAAGTTGAATTCAATTTGAACATTCGACCTAGGTTTTCTTAGGTTGAGGTAGATGGTGAATACGAGCATTAGACATTCTTTTAAACGTCTAAATAAAAATTGGAAGCAACTATTTTTAATTTACCATTGTGAAAATATACACTAAAAATTGCTGTGACATTTCGACTGTAACCGAGATGATACTTTGCATACAACTAACAAATAGTGTGGTAAATGGCTAATTTCAAAACCGCATTCCAGCAAAACTTTTCTCTATTTAGCGCTTGATGCGAGTAATTTTGTTTCTGTTTTTACCGGCGCAACGCGATTCCGCGCCGGCATAAAGATTGACTTTAATAACTGACAAAAGAGTAATTCCTATGTTATAATCCTTTCCGTGTGTTTGGCTGTAGCTAAAGTGGTGTTGAGTCAGTATCTCTATAAACAGAGGAATGTAAATGTGTACCGCGCGATTGAACATTGAAAGCGGCATCAATCGTTCAGCAACGCGGATAAGAATCTCGACTGCATTGGCAAACACACAGATACAAAAACAGCAGAAATTTAGCACTCGCAATTTGGCGAGTCTGATTGTTTGTTTAATCACCAAATGGAGCATTTTGTAGCGATTTGGCGCAATGGCGAGCGGCAGCGAGAACCCTGGTAATGATATTAAGATGTTTTCCAAATTTCATTGTCGTAGGAACAACGGTTAAAGCTCGTAATGTTATTTTTTATTGCTATTATTTTTTTAATTTGTGATATTGAAAATATTAGATAAAAAGTTAATATAATTTAATATAATGAAAAATAAATACTTATTCAAATTCATAAATAAACCATACGAGTTGTAGTTTTCCAACTGAATGTAGAAGTGTCTAGGCCAAGATTTGAACCAAGGACATTTGGTTTAAGTTGACAATGCTCTGCAAATTGAGCTATCCTTGACAAATCTGGCTGACACTATACACCCACCCAGCCTTAATTATAATAGCATGTGGCATGTTATCTGAAATCAGCCCAACAGAATAAATCATAGGTAATGGAACTCCAAGTAAACGTTAAATACTTAATTATATTGTGCAATTACGTATTCAGTGTTTACCTGGAGTTCCATTCTTTCCTAGGTTGACTTCGATAATGTTAAAGTTTCTACCATAGGTATTATCCTACCATCAGAAATATATGCTATTGCCTCTCATTTCATTGGAGCAGTTCTTCCACGCTGCAAATAAGATTATTTTAAAAGCAAAGACTGAACAAAATCTGCAAATGTAAGAAACACACAGAACATTTAGCGAATAACTAAGTGTTTAAAAAGTAGCGTAAAACGTAATTACTGATAATATCTGTTTTTAGAGTGCTTGGATTGGCGGAATTCGACCTGGTATCTGTCTTAGGAGTTACAATCAGAGAAATTCATTGACGAAGTTAAGAAAGGTAAGTTATTACACAGTGTGTTTTCAATTCTTTTCCTCTTTATAAAAACCGTTTTATGGGAAAGTATCTGATATTGCTTATAATAGAATCGTGTGTGTGATAGTTGCATAATAATATTCGCATAGAGACAGCAACATAGATAATTACTTTGAACATAGACATCAATTTCTCGCTTCAGTTTCGAAATGTAAAGAAATGTATCGAAGAATAACCGATCAAGAATTACGCACCAAGACTGTTCTTAATACAAAATTGGTTGCTTTCTGACAGCAACATAGATAACTACTGTGGACATAAACATCGATTTCTCGCTTCAGTTTTGAAATGTAAAGAAATATATCGAAGAATAACCGATCAAGAGTTACGCACCAAGATTGTTCTTAATACAAAATTCGTTGCTTTCTGAGAGCAACATAGATAATTACTGTGGACATAGACATCAGTTTCTCGCTTCAGTTTCGAAATGTAAAGAAATGTGTCGAAGAATAACCGAACAAGAATTACGCATCAAGACTGTTCTTAATACAAAATTGGTTGCTTTATGACACGAGTAGTAGGAAAACGCGGGTTTTACAAGAGCAGGAGCGAAGACCCGAGGAGTGTGGAGGGATTTCGCTCCTACCATCAGCTCTTGCCGCAAGATGGACGCCTTCAGTTGGAGTACGATTGGGAAGGGAGAGATAAGCGTGGGCTGAAATGATACGCGTGCTGTATGATAAGGTTTAAAACAAATAATAATAGAATATTTTTCTACTCTAAGAAGAAGATTGTTTTAACGAGAGATAGATAATTCAAATTGTTCTGTAACACGATGATATTTTAAATTAATTTGAGCATGGACATCATCAAAAGAAGAAAATAACACATATTTAAATTAATGAAGGGTGATCTGATAAGGAATTTCTGGACGGTTATACGACTTGTACTGCAAATACTGTAAGAAGAAAATATTTTTGTCAATAATGGAATATATTTCGAGAGTTTATATTTTAATCATGTTCTAAGAGGAGGAAAAAATAACGGGTGATAAATTTTAATGTGAATTAAATAAAAAAAGGGAGTTAGATTAGGATGACAGTGCGATGCATTTTTAGAAGAAAACAATCTTGTCAAAGTATTTTGTTTCCCAGTGGAAGTGTTCACGTTAAACATGTTAATAAATACAATAGAGTATCCTTCTAGTCAAAAAATATTTTTGATGTAATAAAGAATATTAAAAGGGAACTTTGAAATTTAATCGTTTTCTAAAAGAAAGAATTAAAAATGTTTGCTGTTTTCAGAATATTAAAATAAGTGTATGAAGGGAAAACTTTTGATTGTGCTATAAGTGAAGTCAACTTAAGGATCTCAGGACTCTTAAAGCTTTAAAATTTTCGAAATTTTAATATTTTTAGATGTTGAGCTCCCATCTTTGCTGAACATTTTGATATAATTGTTTCCTCGAAATTCCCATTAGAACAGATGTTATGGCTTTTAGAATTATACCCGCTCAATAGATGACGCGGCGTTTCCGAAACTTTGAAGTCATTTTTCTCCAAATGACATTTTTGGGCATAACGCGCGCGATATCTCAAAAACTTCTGACTATTTTTTCATGAAATTTTCAAAACACATGTTTCATGTTAGTCTATATAAACTAAACCTAAAATTTCCTTTTTATTGTTCAAAAAAAATTTTCCTATGTGATTACATTGTTGAAATTTTCTAAATTTTGTATTAGCTAAATACAACTTTGTATTAAAAATATAAAAATACTTTAAATGCAAATTTAGTTAGGTTCAGGGTAATTATTACAATCTGCAGTATAAGTAGGCACCAAAGTTTTCATTCTACTTGCAAAATTTATTTCGTAATCCTGCGCGTAATCTGGTATGCCGATTTTCTGCTCGCCAATTGTCTGGCAGTTTGGAGCCCCCGTAAATGTTAATTCTGAATCTTGAAAATTTTTAAATATTTGCAATGAAAGAACATACTTAAATCTTTCATCCCAATTAAAATTGTGTCTTGAAATCAAATACATTTTAAGATATTAAAAGTTGAAAATGGTCTTTTTTTTCATTTTTTCCAATCTTAAGAGTCTTGAGACTCCTTAAAAAACAGTAAATATTGAAAATATGTATGATTAGTTTGTTGATTGTATAGGGTTTAACGGCGGAAAATCCCTTTACACTGTAAAAAAAAAATCTGTGAAGTTACTAACATTTCTCGGAAACTGGGATTCCAGGAACTATTTATGTAACGGCAACAGCAAAAATTTCTGTAACAGCATCTGTTACAGGAATTTTTTTTGTTGCCGTTACATAAAAAGTTCCTGGAATCCCAGTTTCCTAGAAAAATTTTAGTAACTTTACAATTTTTTTTTTACAGTGTAGGTACAGTCGTGGAAAAAAAGTAAACACCCCTACTAACTATAGAACTAATTATACTAGCAAAAAAGTACAGGACCAAACGATTTGAAATAAAGTCCACTTTTAAATGATGTATATAAAATTTGCTTAGGGGGCTATCTACAAATCAAAATCAGACCAAACTTTGTTTTTTTAAGGGCAACATCCAATTTTGAAAATATATTTTAAATCTTCCGTTCAAACTATGCTTAGAAATGAAATTTGAAGTCAATTGGATGATACGTTTTTGAATTATAAGCATTCAAAATTTAGAGCTTCTAATGTTAAATTACATTTTCATATTTTTATTAATATCTCCTGAAATTATAATCTTAATGTGGCAAATTTTTTGTTCAATTATAATGCTAAAAAACCCAAACATACATATACATTTAATTTGTAATTTTAAAATTTTTATAATATGAATTATGAATTATGAAATTAGCACTCGAAAAAAAAAAATATGAATAGCAACCTACATTTTTTTTGATAGATTTACATTTATTATGTTCTGCTTTATGCAAATTTTAAATTTTAAATTTGTCTTCCAAGTAGCTTTCGAATTATGAATAAAAAGAGTCAAAGTGACGGTTTAAGTAAATGAAGTCCAAACAATGTCCAGAAAAGCATAACTTGAAAAAAAAAATACATATTTTGGTCATTTTAATGAAACATTTGCGGTGGCAATAATCGAAACACATTAAGCGAGTAGAATGTTTATATCGGCAAGAAATAATACATTAACAGAAGTGATATAGTCCTTTTGTAGCATTTCAAGAATCGAGTACCGAACTTCAATATGGATACAGTCCTAAAATATGCTCATTTTAATATAATTAATTTTTCGGAAACTAATCATGTGAATTTCGTGAAAATTTGGATTTAAGCTAATTGAAAGGGGTAGAATCTATTTATGTTGTTAAACTTGGGTATTACTATTGAAAAAAAAAAACAAATTTTAGGTTCGTTTCGATATGTAGGTGGCCCGCTAAGCAAATTTTATATAGAGATCCTACATTAGAGAGAGATTGGACATTGACGAAATGTCCGCCATTTTCGTTACAAAGTAGATGGAACGGCGTTCAACGCAATGCATTTTCATCAGCGTCTAACACTTTTTATTCTATTAAAATTATGAAAATTTCATTTTATATGCCTTCAAAGAGTCTTTCAGAACATAAATATGAGAACATTTCCATTTTAATGAGTAAGAATTCTCAGAAAATGTATTTTGTACTCTATTTTTTTTACTAATTAAAATAGTGGGCAGAGAAAGATTGGGCATGTAAGAACTTTATTTTAATTTTGCAATGTTTGAGAAAATAGTTTTTAACGATTATCAGATAGAAAATGAACTACAAAATTCATTTTTTTTAACTATCTATAATTTATTACGCATTTTAAAACAACAGTAGTTATTATAATTTTCCCCAACTTTGCATTGATAATTTCAGAAACAATAAAATTTGAACATATCATATACCACTCCTATTTAACTATGTGTGTGATTCAAAGTTAATTTAATATGTGCGCTGAAAATATTTTATGATAAGTTTCTACGCACTGCTACTTCTCTTTGATATTCTTTTTAAATACGGAAGTCTGGTAAATATATAGTATTAGAATGAGGATTGTTATCAACACATTAAATGAAAGTTTAGAAAAAAAAATTAAATAGGGGCACTGCTGTTAAAAAATAAATAAATAAATAAATAAATATGAAAAGCAAATTCTATAAATAAATCAAAATCCGATAACTAAGTAAAATCGCACTGATGCGTAACGTAAAACAGCCGAGTAACAAAAATGCATTTTCTGAAAATTGTTACTCATTAAAATGGAAATGTGCTTATATTTATGTTCCGAAAGACTCTTTGAAGGCATATAAAATGAATTTTTCATAATTTTAGTAGAATAAAAAGTGTTAGATGCTGATAAAAATGTATTGCGTTGTACGGCGCTCCATCTACTTTGTAACGGAAATAGCGGACATTTCTTCAATGTCCAATCTCTCTCTAATCTTGGATCTCTAATTTTATATACACCGTTTAAAAGTAGACTTTATTTCAAATCGTTTGGTACCAGTAACTTTCTTCTACAATAATTTGTTGCAGAGTTCGTATGGAGTGTTTACTTTTTTTCCCATAACTGTATATACTGCGCCAATAAAAGAAAGGAGGTATGGCAAAGAGAAAGTCGAATATTAAAAAGGATATACAAATTATGCCAGAGCATAAAGGTAAATTAAATGTGTTAAATTTTAAAAATAAGTGTGGTGGATGATAAAGGTAACATTTAAAAAGGAAAAAAAAATACAGTCGAGTATCTATATAACAAAATCCATTGTTCCAGTAAAAAATTCGTTATATAGAGAAATTTGTTATATAGAGAATGAGTAAAAATTCCTATTTAATGTGTAAATTTTGAACAAAAATTATTTTTGAGGTGTTTAATTAAGAGTTTGAAATGTTTAACTATAAATATTAACCTAATATTGTATTTCTTAATTATTTAAACAGTTTCAAAAAAGAGAACAGACATATATTTGAAAGCACAATAAAAATCACATAAGGAAAACTTACATTAATTTTAGACGAAGAAATCTGTAATTTTTCGCTATTTTGATTTCAAAATTGTTACACTCTCGAAAAAATGTTCAGACTGTAGCAAGGAATGAAAAATTGTATCGGGAACATTTTCCTTCATTTGAAGTCCTCTTCTTATAAGATCAAAAGAACTCATCATTCTAGGGAGCTTTCTGGCAGGGAATATTACGAATATCGACATGTTGTGCTTGATTAAAAGATAGTTTATTTTTCTAATTTAACCTTCTGAATGAACTTCGATCTCATTCACCTTCAATTACCTCTCTGATCTCGTTCTTATATGTATAACAATCCAATTGACACTGTTTTAAGAAGGATGTTGTAAGGTGTGTTGGAGGGGGTAGGGGGAGGAGTTGAATTCGTTGGACATAAAGAACAAGGAGATTCAAGGTAGAAAAGTAAGATAAAAAAACTCAGCACTGAACGATAAATCAGGAATTAGTGATGCAAAATTGATTCCATGTGATTTGGAAGCTTTTTTTTTTAAACTGAATAAATAAAGAACATTTTGCGAAAAAATGCGTTATATGGAGATAGATATTTTGCTATATGGAGACTGTTTTTAATGAGATCTTGGGAAAAGGGAACTGTTCCTGCTAAAAATTCGTTGTATAGAGAAATTCGATGTATGGAGTTTCGTTATAGAGAGACTCGACTGTATTAATTAGGCTTATCATAACAAGCTCTACCATCAGCCTGTTATGTTTTAATAACGCACCAATTCATATTAAAAATTTAAAAAAAATTACCGAGGTTCAAACATTTAACAAGAATTTATAATATAATAAGAAGAAAATAAATCATATTTAAAGAAACTTAACAAACTCGTTTTATACGTATTTATAACATAATAATAAAATATATCCATAAGAACAAATTAAACTATTTCCCCTAGAAAATGATTTTATCCAAGTGATAGGACAGTTCTAAAACTTTTTGTCTGAATCGACTATATATGTGGGATTTTATATTTTTGGAACTTCTAAATTAGCTACATATGATTTTCATTATCTATACTAACAAAACAAAGTTTCGCTATTTCTGTGTGTCTGTCGGCAGTGGATAGCGAAATCTAGCGCACCTAGAAATCTGGAAATTTGTATGATGATAGTACAAGGCAGGTCCAAATGCACCTGAGACTCAGAATTTTAAATTTTTGATAATTAGCTTTGATATGAATTAAAAACTCATAAAAAGACCCATGGAGCGAGAATTTGTGATGTTTCTCAGAACCTTGCAAAAAACCAAGGAACGCATCAACATTTGTATCGACGGTTCATAGCTGGAGACGGGATTGTTCACAGCAGGGATGGTTGTTAGGAAAATCTAAGATCCCATGATGAATAAGACAGTCAGAGATGATAAGATACTGAAATTTTTAAAACCATTTCAGGTATACATTTGAAAACTGGCATATATAAGCAAAATAATATTCTATTTCAGAAATTAAAAAAAATAAAGAAGAACCGCTCATAAATGTCTGAAATATTAATTATAAAATCATTAACGATAAACGTTAATTTTTATTTCAACAGGTCACGTTTGCTTCGACGGTTTAGAACGGAAAAGGGTTACCACAAGTGATCGGAGTTCTCAGATCAAGACGACAGTCAGATTTTCAAACACATTAAAATTAAGAAAACTATTTCAGGTAGAGATTTGAAAATTGGAATATGTATGCAAATTAATATTCTATTTCAGAAATTTAGAAAATTGAAAAAATACGTTCACAATTTGCTCAAATATTAATTAAAACCTCATTAATAAAAAATATGGCCTTTTATTTGCCTGCACACATTTAGTCTAGTTTGAGGATAGCTATTTTAATTGTTCAGAATTGTAAAAGGGGTTGTCAGAGAGTCGGGGCTACCAGATTAAAACGCCAATCAGAAATTTTAGGTATATTGAAAATTTTAACACTATTTCAGGTAGGGATTTGAAAATTGGAATACATATTCAAAATAATATTCTATTTCAGAAATTCGAAAATCGGAAGTCTAAACCCCAAATCGAACCCCAAATGTCAAAGAGTCGGGGCTACCAGATTAAAACGCCAATCAGAAATTTTAGGTACATTGAAAATTTTAACACTATTTCAGGTAGGAATTTGAAAATTGGAATATATATTTAAAATAATATTTTATTTCAGATATTCGAAAATCAAAAAAATCCACAAACAACTTTTTATTCTATCAAAAAACTGATGTTTATGTGGAAAAAGGAATTTATTTTGAATTTATTAATCCTATTTTAAATCATTGGTTTAGTAACTTGGACACTAATTACTCCCTTTAATATCGCACCTTCTTGAAAACTTGACCAAAGGCGTAACTTGCCATGGGACGACCGTTTCTGCCGTCGCGTCGGTTTGCACCCGGCCATTAGGGCTTAATTGCCATCCAAGAGCACTTTTTTAACTTTTTTCGACTGCCTTATGTGATATATTATTGGAAAATTCTTTGGCCGCTCTTTCATATTATGTATCCCCGCCCCTCCCCCTTATTGCCCCCCATTTCAATTTTAAAACATTGGTTCAGTCACTTTGTCCTTAATTATCTGAATTCCTTATATCGCATTTTCTTGAAAACTTAACCAATGGGTGACTCGTTACGGGACTACTCTTTCTGCCCTTGGTCCCCCCCCCCCCGCGACCATTAGGGCCTTAGTTGACCCTTGAGGGGGCACTTTTGTAATTTGCTTCGACCCCCTCATGTGATATATCATTGAATAGTCCTTTGACCGCTTTTTCATATTATATGCCGACCGTTTTTACCCTCGGTTTGCCCCCTCTCCGACTATTAAGGCTTAGTTGCCCTCCCCCCCGGAAAGGACACTTTAATAACTTTTTCTGACCCCCTCATGTGATATATCATTGGATAACACTTTGACCACTCTTTCATATTATGCACTTAGAGTCTGAACTTTACTTTCCTACTACTGATGCGTTCATTGAGTCAAATTTATTCAAAATTTTGTAAAATATGCGGATTTGTTTTAAAAGTTCAGAATCTGCGAAATCGAACACAATTTCTTTTATCTATAAAGTGTGTGTGTGTGTGGGGGGGGGGGGAGATCTCAAAATGATATCAAAGTTGGCATTTTAAGCCAATTTTTGGAATGAAACAGTTATGGAAAGATCATTATTGGGAAACAATCAGTTACAACTTAAACTGCACCGCATTTAATAGAAAGTAAAAATCACTGCTCTATTATGATGGACATGAATGACAATGACGGTAAATTTTATTTTTTTAAGCATGAATATGATTTCGAGAATCTATCAGCAAGATACCCATATGATGTAATAAGCTACAGTTTACAAACTCTAGCTTTAGCATAATATTTGGTAAATGGAGATATATTTAAAATAATATCCTGATTAATATTTTACCTAATTATTTCTTTAATAAAGAAACTTACAAAACGAACGTCGATTATTCAGAATCTCAAATAGTTTATTGTGACATTTTAATAAAGAAGAATAAGCCTAAAAGAATATATATGTGGAAGAGCAAAAAATATTTATATGTTTTCGACTTCGAATCTTTTCATACATTGTAAGTAAATTATTAGGCGCATGATCATAACTTCTACTAACCGAGAGAGCATCTTTTACGTTATCTGGACTAAATAAAGATAGTACTCTGAGATTATTATCCTAAGAAACATTCATTTATTGTTTTTATTGAATCTTCTAGACGACTCTAGATGATTCTATAAGGCTCTTATGGAATGTCTTATCATTAATACATTTAACGTATATTAATGCACTGAAGTGAATAATTGATGATTCAAAGAAATGATTATGCTTTTCTCTACAGGCACTTTTTGTGTAGTACGTTATATCTTGCAGGAGAATTCTGTCATTATAATGCAAAACCTTGTAACAAAAGTTTTGCTGCCAGGTACAAATACTTCAAAGGTTTTTAATGAAAAAATTGTGGCTTTCAATCCTTATTTACGTATACAGATTTATCTATAATTATACAGGGTGTTCCCAAAAGTTTGAAATTCGCTTTAATGTGTTACCTGTTATAGATAAGTAGACAATTTAAATTACGTAAGTGTTCAACAAATAAGGCTATAAATAAGAAGATGGTAATGACATAACTCTTCCATTAAATTTCAAAACGTTATATATTTAAAATTTTCATGTGTATCTTTACACAAAATTGGCCAATTCGAAAAAAAAAATATCCTTTGCTGCAACCAGACCACTACATAAAAATATATATCTGTACCTTTAAAATTAACTTATTTATAATGAAAGAAAAAAGCTAATTTAAATCACTTTTTCATTGTTTAAAAGGCTGTTTCATCAATAAAAATAGGGACCATTCACAAATTGAAAATAGCCTTCTATAGATCTGAAGTACATTAACAAGTTAGAAAAAATGAATTACCAACGCATCTAAATAAAGCATTATACAGGCGAGATCATGTAAAGAGACAAATGTAGTTTTAAAACCAAGAAATATAATTAAGCTAAAGCAAACCATAAAGCATTCTAGAAGTGTTTTCTCTCATCTTCAGTACATAACTGAGATATTCTAATCAGGCTTCTGCAAGTATTTTAGAGTTCTTCATCCCTAACATTGCTGCAAGCATCGATTATCTTTTGTTTAAGGTCAATTGCATAAATATTATTTTCTTTATGTTGCAATAACTCAAAGATTTGCATTTTTAATTTATTATACAGTCCCCTTTTTCTAATGATCAATTTTCAATTAAGCGTAACGCATTCCATTTTAAAAATGTATGAATGCATTTTTTTTTTTTAAATAATCCTACTCCAACAAAAAGAACATGTTTTCTCATTGATTCATTTAACCTTAGAAAGGAAAGAGAGGGGGAGATGTCTTATAAAAATTTAAAGAGTGTGTCTTATTAAAATTTAATGATAAAATATTATTTCCTACCTATTAAAAAAATACATTCTCAATTTAAATTTCCTACTAATCTCTAAGCAGTAAATGTATTAAAGCACTTCCAAGCCTTTTTTTAGACAACCTGTACAATATGAAAGAACTTTTAGTGCTGCTTACCAATAATCATTTGTTCTCAGACAAAGTTAAAAAAAATTAAAAGATAAAATACATCAGATCAAATTTGTCTAATCAAAGTTAAAAATGCTAAAGTTAAAATGTTTAAGCTAAATTATCCAAGAATGTTTTTTAACTTTTATTTCTTTGTTTAATAGTGATTGTTTTAGTGATTCGTATGTATTTTCCAAAAATTTTTAAATTTTAGATTACCATAAGCAACTCAAGTTAACATAATAACAACGTAAATATATGACTCGGATTATTTAAAACGCACTCAAAGTTCACTCTTGCATACAGCTGTAAAAATTTCTTCCTCTAGTACTCATATATTCTGAGATGAAATAAAAATAGAGGGGAAGAAAGAAATAACTTTTTAAAAACTTTACTTTAGCAAAAAAAAATTCCTTACATTTTCTCCTGAAAAAATGTCAATTCTATTAACGCCATTTTAAATGCAAGTCTTTCGCTCTAGATTCTCAGATGTAATCAAATTACTGCAAGGAAAAATAAAATCAATCCAATTACTTAAATACTTTTTTAATGAAGCTGTCTCTGATAAAATACACAATAACCTTTCAATAAGGATCGCTCGTGTAAAAATTTTAAATGAGTTTCTTTCTTGAAAAAAATTGAAAAGTACTTTTAAAATTTAATATGAAGTACGCATTTCTTAATATCGGTAATCTTTTTTTCTGGGCATTTTGAATACACTTGAAAGATAAAATGCGTTTTTGGATAAATGTATAATTGATTACTTTTCTCTAAAGTAAAAATTACATATAATGGGGTGTATTTATATAACGTTATCAACTTTTTGGTAATTTTGGATCCCCCCCCCCCCCTTCAGATATCATACGTTATCATCCCTCGAACCTTCCTCCTCCCCCGTAATGATATCGTTATCAATGTCTAAAAATTCTTTTGATTTTTTGTTGTTGTTGTTTTCTGGTGTAGTGGTGTATACATATATGGTTACATTTATTTTTCGCATACTCTATTTAGCCAAATAAAGAGAAATCAACAAAATATCACTTTATATATGAAATATCTTTATATAAAATAACACCTAAAAGAAATAGTTACTATTTAAAAATATTTAATAATAGCTTTTTATTGCATAATGCATTAAACAATAATATCTCTTCTTGCATTTGCCCCCGCACGGGAGGGAGTAGGGGGCAGACAGATTTCTTATCAACAAAACAGGTGGACAACATTCTTTCTCTGTTATTTACTATTAAACACAAGTATCATTTTAAGCATACTTAGCATATGGTTTCTCGAACAGCGGATTATAATGCATACACATATGCAGAAGAATGGGAATGCCAAACGTTTTCAATATTTAGGAATTAAATATTTTAATAATCATTTTTCGATTTTAAAATAACTTTGTATTTTCATAAAAATAGATAACAGACTAAAAAAAGATAGCATCCTATTTTGATGTAAAGACCAAGTTGCAAATAAAAGGAGAGAATTTTAGTTGGATAAAAAATGATAAAGATATCAGAAGACAAATCCCCCTCCCCCTAGAGATATCTTACGATATCATGTACCAGACCCCCCCCCTCTCTCCCCCTAATGATAACATTATATATGCACTGCCCCTAAACGGCTGTCACTGGCAACTATTTTTTATTATTCAGTCCACCTCTATAATAATAATAAAAACTAGTCGAAAATTGTACGTCAAACGTGGCAAATGAGGTGCGTTTGTACCATAACTAGTTTGATAAATATTCATATCTATGCAAAAATGCATGAATACAAAATTTATTACTATTATATATACATTAAATTCAGTAATACGAAAATAATAGGGTCCACTCTTAAATAGGACGAAATCACCATGGCAACCTGGAATCACTACCTATCATGGGATATCATTGAATTAATTACGTATGATGGGATTTAAGAGAATGAAGAAGACTTTTATCAATATCTTTTAAAATTTTTATTCGATTTTCATAAAATTAGAAATGACTCGACAAAATTCTGAAACGATTATATATGTTAAATTTTTAAACCATTCGGTTAGGTAGTTTTTTGCGCTGTTATATTCGGACAGATTGACGGACCATAGGTGACGACTATAGGTGCTACGTATTTATATAATTACAAACGCATCTTCAAATAATTCGTCTGAAATCTTTAAATGAGTTTTTTTTTATTTCGGGAAGGGTATTTCAAAAGTACTTTTAAGTTTTAATATGAAGTACCTATTTTTTTAAATCGGTAATCTATATTAGTGTGTATTTTTTATGCATTTAAAATATTAAAGTTTTTTTTTATAAATATATGATTAATTTATTTTTATAAGATAAAGATTGCGTATATTGTATTGTGAAAGAAATTAGAACTAACATCATAATTTAATTGCTTAAAAAAGGTGTATTTTTACATGTATTTCAAATTTTAATAAAAATCATTTACATATTAACTAGCAACGTGTAGTTGCACATGTAGTTGTTGAAATAGGCCAAGTGGCAGTTGTGTGCCTATTTGCATTAGAGGAAATTATACTGCTACGGGGAGTTAAAAAAAAATCAAATTGAGCCACATTTTGAGTAAACTTCATTTTTATACTGCATTAAAGCCCATTTATGCCTAGCGTCCCAGTTTCGGGAGGTTTTGAATGTTAATACATTTTCATAATTTTCTTCTTCTTTACAGGATGGAAATTGTATGAAGTAATTGTCTATGAATGTCTTTATCTATTACTGAGAGATGACAGCATAAGATGGTTATTTAGTAGCTTAAATCAAAGCCTTTTTTCGGTATTTATGGATTTTTTATTTTTTTATATAGCGAAATGCAAAAAGCAAGTTTTTTTGTATTTTTTGTACCAAAGATCCAAATAAATAAGCTATAATCTTAGCTTGTAGACTTCTTTGAAATACGTATTTTTTTAAGTTGCGAAATTATATGTTCCAGCCTATTTTTCGTGTATGTTTGTAACGTACCAAATATAGGTCGCTAGGCGCAAATGGGTAACACATTTTTATTAGCCATTTAGGGGACAGTTATTTACGTAAAGTCCTTTTCAAGAGGATTTTGAATAACTTGTTTTTTAGCCTCAATTACGATTATTGTTAATTTATTATTAATAATACTTATAATGTTATCAGTCTCTGTAAAGAAATAAATTCATTTTTTAATAGTTCATATTAAATACTTGTTATATTATATAATATACAATTTAAAAGCTTAATTTATATAAATTAAGACAAAACATATAATTATGCATTTTTCCACATATGGATATTCCCATATTTAAAACGCTTACATTTTATCAAATAAATACAAAAATATTTCAGCATAATTTTTTTTAGTATTTTTCCAGTTCATTTTACAACATTTTAAAGTGATTTTACCAACAAATTTGAGATAACAAAAATTCCTTCATAAATGGGCTAAGCTAACCTCAGGCTCAAATTAATGAGAAAATCTAAAATTAATTCCAAATAAATTATAATTTAGAATGTTTTCCGTTCATGCTATTTTTCATTTGAAATTTCTAATTTTTCAGAAACCGTTCTTAGCCGAGAATTTACATCTTAAAAGTAACCAACATGCCACACTCCAAGCTTCTAGTAATCCAGTAATCTAGTAATCTAGTAATTTTTTTTCCTGTGCTTTTTTAAATTTCAAATTTTTTAAAAATGTTTTATGCGTGAAAAAGTAACAGGCATGTTAAATTACAAGTTTCTAATCTAACAATTTGAGATAAATCGCTTTTTGAATATTTTTAGAAATTTTTCAGCTCATTTCGAACTTTTAAGGTCTGAATTTTTTAGAATACGTTCTTAGCGAGTATTTACATCTTTAAAATTAACACAATGCCACACTCCAAGCTTCTAGTTATACAAGTTCTATATAAACATTATCACTGAAATCGCAAATTTAGAAAAAGTTTTGCCCCTGTGCTTTTAGGTAGCTTTCTTTACAAAAAAGCTACCTATTGCAGCCGTTCGGAGGAAAGCGATTTCAAAAAATTTTGGTATATTTTCATCGATCATGACCCCCAGACCCCGAAACCACCCTCCGTTCAAAATTGATATATATATATATATATATATATATATCTGACCTATGTCACACTGTAACTCCCGTAATTATGAACCGATTTCGATGTAATTCGGTGTGTACATAGTACATACCAATGTCTCGACCGAGTTCGTTGGCCAGCTTCATCCGCCGTTTTGTTTCAAAATGGCGGCCATTTAAAATTTTTAAAAAAATTTAAAACTTGAAATGTGGTACCAAAAAATTAAAAATGGAAAAATATTTTTTTCTTATGTATTTGACCTTTATACAAAGATTCCGGAGCAGTTTTTGTTTCGTCTATATCTTAAAAAATGGCTGAGTTATAGCATTTTGAATTTCTAGCGTGGCTGACATTTTGAAACGTCCTGAATTTTGTCACGCGATAAAAGGCGTATTTATGAACCGATTTGGATGTAACTTCGTTTATACATAGTACATACCAATGTCTCGACCGGGTTCGTTGGCCAGCTTCACCCGCCATCTTGTTTAAAAATGGCGGCCATTTAAATTTTTAAGAAAAATTTAAATTTGAAATGTGGTACCAAAAATTGAAAATTGAAAAAATATTTTCTTCTTATGTGTTTGACCTTGATAAAAAGATTCGGGAGCAGTTTTTGTTTCGTCTATATCTTAAGAAATGGCTGAGTTATAGCATTTTGAATTTCTAGCGTGGCTGACATTCTGAAACGTCCTGATTTTTCTCACGTAATAACAGGCGTATTTATGAACCGACTTGGATGTACCTTGGTGTGTACATAGTACATACAAATATCTCGACCGAGTTCGTTGGCCAGCTTCATCCGCCATCTTGTTTCAAAATGGCGGCCATTTAAAAAAATTAAAAAATTTAAATGAGATACCAAAAGATTGGAAAATGAAAAAGATTTTTTTTGTATGTGTTTGACCTTAATACAAAGATTCCGGAACAGTTATTCTTTCGTCTATATCTAAAAAAAATGGCTGAGTAATAGCATTTTGAATTTCTCTTGTGGCTGACATTTTAAAACGACCTGATTTTTTTCACGCGATAACAGGCGTATTTATGAACCTATTTGGATGTAACTTGGTCTGTACATAGTACATAACAATGTCTCGACCGAGTTCGTTGGCAAGCTTTATTCGCCATCTTGTTTCAAAAGGGTTGCCATTTAAAAAAATTAAATTTAAAATTCAAAATGAGGTATTAAAAAATTGGAAAATGAAAAAGATTTTTTTTATGTGTTTGGCCTTGATACAAAGATTCCGGAGCAGTTTTTGTTTCTGAAAATTTGTTCCTTTGTTGATATCTTAAAAAATGGTTGATTTATGGTTGAATTTCTAGCATGGCTAACATTTTGAAACGATCTTGTATTTGTCACGCGATAACACACGTATTCGCCTATTTCGATGTAAGAAGGCATGTGGATAGTATACATGAACACCTCGACCAAGTTCGCTGGCCAGATTCATCAGCCATCTTGTTTCAAAATGGCGGCCATTAAATTAAAAAATATATATATATTTAAAGTGAGGTGCAAAAAAATTAGAAATTGAAAAAGGTTTCTTTCTTAAGTATTTGATCGTGATATAAGAATTCAGGAGCATTTTTTGTTTGTCTTTACCTTAAAAAATGGCTCAGATATAGCAGTTTCAATTTCTATTGTGGGTGACATTTTGAAAAATCTGATTTTTTGCATGCGACAGCACTCCTATATATTAACCGATTCCGATGTGAGTGAGCATGTGCACAGCAATTACTAAGGTCTCGACCAAGTTCACTGCTTAGCCTCATCCACCATGTTGTCTTAAAATGACAGGCACTTTAAGAAATTGCCGAATTTGGCAGCCAAATATAAGTTACTTTAAAGAAAAGCAGCTTGGATAAAGCTGACTAATTTCGCGAAATTCTCATTCATTATATTGATAAAAATTAGTATTGAATCTCCTATATTCGGTTTCCACTAAATTGAGCTTCGTGTGTTTGCATGATATAAGTTGGCTTTTTTTAAATAAGGATTATGAAAGCTACCTCTTCCTCCCGGCACTGGCCGGAAGGACTTTTTTTAATTTCAATTTTTTTAAACTGTTTTATGCGTGAAAAAGTAACAGACATGTTAAATTACAAGTTTCTAATCTAAAAATTTGAGATAAATTGCTTTTTGAATGTTTTTAGAAAATTTTCATCTCATTTCAAACTTTTAAGTTCTGAATTTTTTAGAATCCGTTCTTAGCGAGCATTTACATCTTAAAAGTTACCACAATGCCGCACTCCAAGCTTCTAGTTATCCAATTAAATTTCGAGTTTTTTAAGCTGTTTTATGCGCGCAAAAGTAACAGACATGTTAAATTATAAGTTTCTAATCTAACAATTTGAGATAAATCGCTTTTTGAATATTTTTAGAAAATTTTCAGATCATTTCAAACTTTTAAGTTCTGAATTTTTTAGAATCCGTTCTTAGCGAGCATTTACATTTTAAAAATTACCACAATTTTACACTCCAAGCTTCTAGTTATCCAAGCTTTATGTAAACACTATCACAGAAATCGAAATTTTAGAAAATTTTTTGCTCCTGCGCTTTTTTAAATTTCGATTTTTTAAAACTGTTTTATGCGTGCAAAAGCAACAGCCATTTAAATTACAAGTTTCTAATCTAACAATTTACGATAAATTGCTTTTTAAATATTTTTAGAAATTTTTCAGCTCATTTCAAACTTTTAAGTTCTGAATTTTTTAGAATCCGTTCTTAGCGAGCATTTACATCTTAAAAATTACCACAATGCCACACTCCAAGCTTCTAGTTATACAAGCTCTACATAAACACTATCACAGAAATCGCCAATTTAGAAAATTTTTTGCTCTTACGCTTTGTTAACCCATTTATGCCTAGCATCCAATTTTCGGGACGCTTTGAATTTGAATAAATTTGTATAATTTTCTTCTTATTTATAACATGAAAATTGCATGAAATTATTATATATCAATGTCTTTATCTGTTGCCGAGAGATGACAGCATAAGATGGATATTTATTTGCTTAAATGGAGGCTTTCTTCGGTGTTTATAGATTTTTCCTTTTTCAAGATTGCGAAATGCAAAAAGTAAGTTTATTTGTATTTTTTCTATCAAGCATCGAAATAAATGTCATAATCTTAGCTTGTAGACATTTTTGAAATTTTTTGTATTTTTTAAAATTGTGATATTATATGTTCAAGCCTATTTTTTATGCATTTTTGTAACGTGCAAAATATAAGGAGCTAGGCTCGAATGGGTATATATTTTTGTTAGCCAGTTACGGGAAAGTTATTAATGTAAACTTCTTTTCAAGATGATTATGAAATAAATAATTTTTAAGCCTCAAATACGATTAGTCTTAGTTTATTATTAATATTACTTATAACGTCATTAGTCTCTGTAAAGAAATAAATATATTTTTTTTCGTAGTTCATAAAAATACTAATTGTAGTATATAATATACAATTTAAAAGTTTATTTTATATAAATTTTGACAAAACATGTAATTA
This sequence comes from Maratus speciosus, assembly GCA_963932465.1. Lineage (NCBI taxonomy): Eukaryota > Metazoa > Arthropoda > Arachnida > Araneae > Salticidae > Maratus > Maratus speciosus. Next base: position 226,031,416 of record OZ010791.1, on the reverse strand, counting down.
TGCATATTATTTTATTATAAATATTATATGTATATTCTCATGTTTAGTACGTCTACATTTTATCAAATAAATACAATAAAATTTTAGCATAATTTTTTTTTGTATTTTTCCAGTTCATTTTGCAGCATGTTAAAGCGATTTTATCCACAAATTTGAGAAAACAAAAATTTAGGCATAAATGGGTTAAATTTCTATTCTTTTAAACTGTTTTGTGCGTATTAAAGTAACAGCCATGTTAAATTTCAAGTTTCTAATCTAACAATTTGAGATAAATCGTATTTTGAATGTTTTTAGAAATTTTTTAGTTCATTTCAAACTTTTAAATTCTGATTTTTTTTAGAATCCGTTCTTAGTGAGCATTTACATCTTAAAAATTACCACAATGCAAAATTTCAATCTTTCAGTACCAACAGTATTACAGTAATTTTTTTTTTTGCTCCTGTACCCTTTTAAATTTCGAATTTTGTAAAAACTGCTGTGTTGGTGCGAGCATTTACGTCTCGAAAGTTAGACATGTCAAATTTTATGTTTCTATCTCTAAGATTTCTAAATAAACCGCAAGTTAGAAAGTTTTTAGAATGTTTTCCGTTCTTTTCACATCTTTAAACTTTGAATTTTTTAGAAAACATTCTTGGAGAGCATTTATATCCTAAAGTTTTAATATTATACAATTAATTTATATCTACGATGGTCGGGGGAGGGCGGGTGAGCCGACTGCCGGCATATTTACAATACCTACTCGGTTCAGATTCTGAGCCGTTCTGATTGGCTCGCCAGATTCAGACCATGCTGATTTTTCTTGCAAGTGGTGATCGACTGCATCATTCAGCGTGTATTTTTATTGCACAAAATTTAATTATAACACAAATTAATAGTGATTGTTAATAATTTTAAATTATGCGAATATGTACATAAATAATTTACTTATATTTATAATTTTTTCTTTCAATTTCTACAAACACAATAAATCAACTTCTGTTCCTCGCTTGCTTTTAATGTTAGTATTGTTTGTGCAGTGTAAACTTTGTAAATTAGCATGCATATTTTTTGTCATGTATGATCGCTTCGCGACCATAAGGACATAACAACAGCAACAACAAAAAAACTTCTTGCATCAATCATGTAGTGTAGAAATCTCAAAAATGAATTAAATTCGTTAAAACCGTAATAACAATCACTATAACGAATATTAAAAAAAGTTTCTTTATGTAAATTGCTAGTATTGTTTAAAATTATTTTTATAACTTAATTAAATATTGAAAAGTAGAAACTTTCCATTTTTACATTCATATGACTATTGAAAAAATTAAAAAAACAAACATTTTTTCACACTCTCTTGCGCTTGGACTCGACCGGGGAATCTACGGTATTACAGACAGATGACATACCATACAGCTGCAACGAACTCACTCAAAAAGTGCTTAGAACAAAATTTTAATTGACCACATTGCTTCCAAGCCGTTCAAAGTCAGTATGTTCTGGATATTTGAATCTGGGTAGTCAATGAGAACGGTTCAGGATCCGAACCGAGTAGGTATTGGGTCATTCCACGTAAAATGAGCAAAAATTTAAAAAAAGTTGTGGCCACATAGTAACCGATTTTAATAAAATGTGATACACAGGTTCAATTCATATTAAAATAGAGCTATGCAAAATATCTCCACAAAAAATAAATTATTTTAGCAGTTTTGGACATTTAAAAAACTTGTGATAAAGAATGACATGTGTGCAATCGTCAAAATTTGCAAGTTTGAAGTTCTGTATCTTGAAAACTATTTACCACAAATGATTTTTTTTTCTTGCAATATTGTAACCTCTGAAAAATTATCTTCCTATTTATTGAGTAATAATAATCTGGTAACACCATGATTAATCTTAAATTGGTTGTAAAAATTGAAAATTTGTTAATTTTGTGAAAATTAGAAAGGTTATACAAATCAAAGGAATTAAAAAAAATCTGTGAAATTATTGCCTGATGTAGTATTACATATGAAGATCAAATTCCCCAAGTTTGAAAGTTGCCATTTATTTACCTCACATTAAAAAAAACTTAGAAACTTTAAAAAATAAATTACAAAATAATAATTTTTGAACAATGAGAAAAAAAAAAAAATTAAAAGAAAGGTCGACATTAACAATATTGCACAGACATAAAAGTCAATAAGTCCATGATATGCTAAAAAAATCAAGATTGCCTTTTGATTCCTAATATAATACAAATTGGTTCAAACAGGTAATATTTGTTACATTCCATCGGACTATTCCTCTTTGAATTTGCGCGAGTTTCTTAAAATATTGCACCATTGAAAGGTGAAAACAATTAGCGCTGTCATCTAGTTTTTGTATCTGGATTTAGCATTAATATATAATTTTTTGTTCAACTGAATCATTTTTTTCTACTTTAATTAAAAATATTCTTGATGCAAAAATAAATTGAAAGCAAGAATAAAAGTTTCCATATTTAAAATATACACCTTTATCTATAATATCAAATAATTAAAAAAGTTTTTAAAGCTTTCCTGCATGTTCCAACAAGTGATAGAAATATTGCATTTTACCCTCAACATTTATTACTATTTATTTTTTTTCTCATTAAGGAATGAAAAGGCAAGAATGAAAGTTCGATATTTAAAATATATACTTTTAGCTATAACGTCAAGTAATTTTTAAATTGTCAGAGCTTTCCTTCGTGTTCAAACGAGCAATAGAAATATTGCATTTTTTCCCTCAAAAACTTTCAAAAATATTTTTTTTCTCATTGCGGAATAAAAATACAATTACTAACTTAAGCAAATCTATTACTTATTATTCATTCTTAATTATAAATAATTTTTAATATAGTCTTTCCATTCCTAAGGCTAATAATCAAAATTGAAATTTCATGCATGGAGACAAAACCTCGATTTTGCATCAACTTTTAATGTAAATTTTAATATTTCAATAAACAATCCTGAAATCTATTATTTTACATTTACTCATAAATAGATATGATCTACTTATATACTGATTTTCATGAACATGCCGGCCGCTGCAGAATTTTCGAAGCGCGGGTTTCGTCCGCAGTCCGTTCGCTTTTCTAGTCTTAGTCAGACTCTCTAGCGGAAGCAAGGAAGAAAGAAAAAAAAATCAAACCGACGACACCGGACAAATTTAACGGCAAAATTACACAAATTAAAGACATCGAAGAAAGGCAAGGATATTCTTAAAAATTGTCTATCTCTTTAGCTTTTACTCTCCATTTTTTCGTGGCTACTAGCCGCGTTTAAACGCTCTTTTTTCCAAGGCTCCCATTGCATTGTAACACAATATATTTTTAGCCTGGATGTAAAGTTGCCATGCAACTAGGGAATCCACACACCTGCTTGATTGTTCCATTGTTCCAGGCAAGGATATCAGTTCGATTGGTACTCTTGCTTCTGAGTTGTTCAGGCGTGTTGTTCACGCTCGACCTTTATGATTTTTTTACGGAATGCGGTGCGGCGGAGGAGTAAAGTTCTTGTTAGAATAGACTTTTTCGTGGTACTGTCGTCCAACATATAGTGTGGTGGTGATTTTTGTTTTGATTTAAAATGGCGTCTGTGGAAAGTACCCAGACAATAAATGATGTTATGCAAAGTATAGTGGACAATACTGCAGATCCGAACTTTGCTAAAGAATTTCAAGATCTCAGTTCTCAGTATGAAGAAAAAGTTAGTCAGTGTATGCATGAATTCTTCGCCTATCTTGATGACTACATCCACTCAACTAGAAGTAGGATGGATTATGGAACATCTTCCTCTGATCATCAGGAGGTGAGTGTTGTTTGCCAAGAGGCTTTTTCTTTAATTAGGGAGCCTATCTCATACAATAACTTACTTAATTCAACTTATTTTGGTATTTTTTGCTTTTCAAAGTATAGATGTTCGGCAAATAAAATTCTATCAGGATTTGGTCTTAACGACTTTACGCTACCTAAAAAAGGTACGAAACGTGTATTAGACGAAGGAAACTCACAACTCCCCTTACAAAACAAATATTCTAACCTAGCTAAGGATACTCTAATGGATGAAAATGATCCGGTGACCACTGACGTTGCCGATAACGCGTCGGGAAGTTCCAAAAGTAGGATAAACCCGTTCTATATAGAATTGGAAGGTAATTGGACTATTTTGGCTAAAGAAATAGCTGATATAAATCAGGAAAAACCTAACATTGCGCTTAAGGGTGAGCGCCTGATGGTGCTTTGTAAGAATGATAGTGATTTCCGGAAAACCCAAAGTTTTCTCGACCAACACGCCAAAAAATATACTACCCTGCACCCAAAGGACCAGCGTCCTAAGAAAATTTGTATTAGAGGATTACCATGTTATATTGAAAATAGTGTTATAGTTGATAGTCTTAAAGAATACGGGTATACTGTAACTAGGGCTGCAATGCTCAAGAACAGAAAAACGGGCAATCCAATGCCATTATATATGGTTAATGTACTCCCAACTAAAAACTTTGAGGAAATTTATAAGATTAAGGAAATTTCGTATATATCGGTTACTATTGAGGCCTTTAGGAGCCATAATCAGGTAAAACAATGTTACCGCTGCCAGGGCTATGGTCACGCCAGCGAGGTTTGTGGATTTACTGAGAAATGTTGCAAGTGCGGCGAACAACATCTTACCCCCAACTGTACTCATAAAGGACGCATTACGCCTAAGTGTGCAAACTGCGGGCTGGCACATCCAGCCACGTACCGCGGTTGTATCAAAAACCCTTATAGGCGGGAAAATAACAATCAGAACAGTAAAAATAAAGGCAACTCAGCTAGATATACTAGTAGTAAGGTTTCTCAGCAGGCCCAACAACTGGCAGAAGTCTTCAAAGATTTCAATTATACTAAAACTAAATCGCAGGAAAAAACTAGCTCGGACTCAAATAACTCAGCTTCAAATAATGTTGAATCCCCAGTTGAGGTTGCTTCCTCCTCACAATCTCCTGAAAATACTAACTCTGCTAATTCTGAAAAAACTAATAATACTCCATCCCAGTCAACCAAAATTTCTTCCAGCTACAGTAATGATATACAGGAAATATTTAGTACTTTCCAAGACATAAAAGAGATTTTGCAAATATCCAAATTCATTAAATGTATAAAAAATATTTCTACTCAAGCAAAAAAAATATAACAATCCCATGGAAAAAATTATTGTTTTTATTCAAGAGTTCGACAAATTAGCTAATGATTTCTCATCCCCCAACCATGTCTAGCCTTCATCTTAAATCTCTTATTGTGTTATCCTGGAACTGTTCTACTTTAAATAACAGAATTGACGAGCTTCGTATTTTTGTCTCTAACCACCCTAATATTGATATAATTCTTCTTCAAGAAGTGCATAAACCTAATAAAAGTATCAAAATTTCTGGTTATAAGCTCTACCATACCCCCCGTCCTGGAACCGTTCAGGGTGGAACTGCCATATACACCAAACACCACATACCACACTATCCTACTCAACACTCTACATACACAGGTCTTGACTATACGGGACTTGTTGTACAATTGCCACGAGTTAATATTAATTTTGTTTCTTTATATGCTAGACACTCACCTTTATTCCCAGTCAATGATCTAACACAGCTTTTTTCACAAAATACGTACTGTTTCATTGCAGGTGATTATAATGCGCACAACCGGCGATGGAACTGTCATTCAACCACCCGTCGTGGCAGTGCACTACACAACCTAATCACTCACTTAGGACTTAGTTTACATGCACCCAGCACCCCTACACGTATTGGGCTTGGTAGAGGTCGCCCCTCCATTATTGACTTTGCAATTTCAAAAAATTTGGTTTTTCCTATTAGTTCTACAGTTATTAATGACTTAAGTTCAGATCATCTTCCTGTTGTTTTCAAAATTGACTGTGTTGATCCTCCCTCCCCCCCCCTCTGTGGCTGTGGAATGGAGTAAATTTAAAACTATTCTTTCAAACTCTGATCTAACTTTCCCTAATATTACTAACACTGATGATATTGACAAAGCTGTTGATAACTTTCAAAATATTATTATTAATGCTCAAAAACAAGCTACTTACCATTATACTAAAAATAATAACTCTTTTACTATGCCTAACTACATTCATAATGTTTGTAAGCAACGTAATGACATCCGACGGCTGTTTCAAAATACTAGAGATCCTACTTTAAAGCCTATGATTAATCGGCTTAATAATAAAATTAAAAACCTCACTTCTAAGGAAAAACAAAAAAGCTGGAGCAATTTTCTTAACTCCCTCTCTCCTCAAGACAACTCTCTTTGGAAAATAAAGAAAAAACTTAATAATAATTACTCTACAATAACCCCCTTAACTGCCTTTAATACCACGGCATATACGGACAGGGACAAGGCGGAAATCCTCGCCAGGTCCTATGCTGAGCAGTTTTCCCCTAACACTTATCTTGCCAGCCCTAATCATTATTTTGAAGTAAATGAAACTGTTCAAAATTTTTTAGCTACCCCTCCCACGGACCCACTCCCGGAAATTCAACCAATTGTTATTTCTAATATTATCAAAAATCTTAAAAACAGAAAAGCCCCTGGATACGATAACATAACTAATTATGCTCTTAAAAATCTTCCTTGCAACTGTATTATTTATCTTACTAAACTAACTAATGCTATTCTACAGTTCTACTACTTCCCTAAAGCATGGAAGACTTCTATCATTGCACCTATTCCTAAACCTCAGTGTAATCTGCAAGATCCGACTAACTACCGTCCCATCTCTCTTTTACCCTCTATCAGCAAAGTTGTTGAGCGAGTCATCAGGTCCCAGTTACATGACATTTTAGACACACAAAACATACTCATTCCTGAGCAATTTGGCTTCAGAGCTAAACATTCCACATTACATCAACTCCTTCGTGTTGTAGAGTTCTTGAGTGAGAAACTAAACACGAACATACCAGCTGCGGCTGTTTTTCTCGATGTCGCTAAGGCTTTTGATAAGGTTTGGCATATTGGCCTTATATACAAACTAATTAAGCTTGGAATTAATGCTAGACTTATCTTTCTCATACATTCTTACCTTAGCGACCGCACCTTTCGCGTCCGCCTTAACAATATACTTTCCACTTTATACCTTATTCTCTCTGGTATTTTACAAGGGTCGGTCCTCGGCCCTACGTTATTTAACATTTTCTTCAACGATATCCCAAGAACACTGAGGACTCGTCTTGCCCTGTACGCGGACGACACGGTAATGTACGCCTCTGCACAACACCCATTCACATTATACAAAATTCTCCAGAAACACATAGATAAATTCCTTAACTGGTGTACCCTGTGGCGTGTTAGACTCAACGAGCAGAAAACAGCTGCTGTCTATTTCTCTAGAAAACTAACATTTCCCAATCGCATTACTATCAATAACACTACTATTCCTTGGACTAATGACACCAAGTATCTGGGGGTTACCCTTGATAGAAGACTTACCTGGAAAAAACATTTTATTAATATTCGTGGCAAAGTTGCTGGTATCTCCCAGGCCCTCTCTCTTCTTCTCAAAAGCAATACTCTTTCTATTCATAATAAACTAATCCTGTATAATGCATGTATTAGATCAATCTTAACCTATGCTTGTCCGATCTGGGGATTCGCTTGCAAAACCAGTATGGAGTATCTTTACGGTGCTCATAACAAAAACTTACGCTATATACGTAATGGTCACCGTTTTCTTCGTAATACCACTATCCGCAGGGATTTGAAAACCACTTCCTTAAAACAGCGCATTAATAAACTTGCTAAAAATTATTATAAATCTGTTTACAACCTCCCTAACCAAATTGTAGCGGAACTTCCCGACTACGAGGTATCCGACCCCACTAACAGAAAACGCCCCCAAAAGCCCTTTTGCTTAACGATGAAGACTGAGTTTCTCTCACTTTCTGCTATACTTAACCTTTCTGTTTGTTCTGTCCTGTATATAGTATAAAAAAAAATGTTTTTCTGCTAATTTTTTAGCATTTCATATTTAAACTAATGTATGGTCTCTGAAAAGAGTCTTTTTTTTTATGGGACACTCCTCGGTAGCTTTTTCGTCTTTTCCTGCTTTTTTTTTTTTTTTTTTTGGGAACTAATGGAATTTTTCTTTCTTTTTTAGTTATTTTTTTTTCTTTTCTTTGTTTTTTTACTTTTCAACTTATGTTATACTAGTACTTATGTACTTTGTCTTTTTTTTTTTTTGTTAGACTTTTCTTTTTCTTAAAAGTAAATTTAATTTTGTGGCTACCAGTCACGTCTAAACATTATTTTTTTTAAGGCTCCCTAATGCCCTTGCAACACGATCACCTATCCACTGGATGTAAAGTTGCAACGCAACTAGGCAATCCATACATCTGCTCACATTGTTCCATTGTTCCAGGCAAGGATATGTCTGTATGTCTTCTAGACGTCAATTCGATCAAAATTTTAACTTTCTGCTTTTTCAATTAACATAAAATTTCAATGTTTTTCTTTCGATTTTCGATTTTTTCTTTTTAAAAAGTTTTATTTCTTACGAGCTTTAAAAAATTAAGTTGAAAGTTGTTTTATGATTTTTCTCAAAAGCTTTTTTTTTTTTTTTTTTTTTTTTTTTTTTTTTTGTAAAATTGTTTTGGAAAAATTGTCCCAACTCAACAAATTCTAGTTCATTTAGCATAAATTTTAAAATTATGTTTTACATATATTATCAAAGGAAGTAGACTATTGTTATGCTAATTTATTGAAAAGTTTATAACTTATAAAGTTTTAATTTATAAATTGTTATTTTTTTCAGTAATTTTCAGCGTTGTTTGTTTTTTATGCCTATAACTATTAAAATATTCATGTTATTGCCATAAAAAAACTTAGTTCTTGTATAACATTATTATATTTAATATCGAATGAATAAAATGTATTTATATTTAATCCTTGAAATTTAAATAGTTTTTTTAGGAAATAGTATTTTTTCTTTTACTTTAATACTATTTTTTAAAATAATATAAATTAATAAATTAATAAAATACTTATTTGTATGTTTATGTAACATTCTTATGACATTTTCAATGATAAATATCAATTTAAAATTTAAAATTTACAAATATTTAAAAAAATCTGTCCTGAAGGCATAAATATATAAATCATACAGATCGTAACTTAAAAGTAACTTCCATGCTAAATTTCACTTTTCTTGCCGAATTGGTAAGCTTAATTTTGAACATTTTTAGAACGTTTTCAAATTTCAAATGTATTATAAATTGTTTATACCGAATATTTACAACTTAAAAGTAACTACCATACTAAATTTCAAGTTTCTAACCTAAACAATTCCAACTAAATCGTAATTTAGAACGTTTCCCGCTGATTTCACTCTTTTAAATTCCAATTTTTTTATTTTAAAAACCGTTCTTAGCAAGCACTTTCATCTTAAAAGTAACCGCCATGTCAAATTCAAAGATTTTACACCAACTATATAAAAAAAATGAACGTTTTTTTGCTTCTGCAGCCTTTTAAATTTCGAAATAAATACATTTAGAATTTTTTAAAAAATCAAAAAATTAATTTCGAATAAAAAATTCGAAATTAATTGAAAATTTTATTCAAAATAATTAAATTCGAAAATTAAATTTGAAATTAATTAAAAATTACATTCGAAATATTTAAATTCGAAAATTAAATTTAGAATTTTTAAAAAGCTGTTTTGTACTAACATTTACGTCTTTAAAGCTATGCCAAATTTCAAGATTCTAGCCTTAAAAGTTAAAAATAAATCGTAATTTAGAAAGTTTTTAGAACGTTTTCCGCTCATTGACCCTTCGAAATTAAGAATCTTTTAGAAACCGTTCTTAGAAGTATCTGTATCTTAAAGGTAACCTTCATACCAAATTTTAAGACTGCAGCCTCAGCTGTATTAAAAAATCTCAATTTTAGAATTTTTCTTCCTTCTGCAACTTCGTGGGGGTAGTGGTACTACTACCGACTTAAAATATAGCTTATGGTAATGAAGAGATAGTCGCCATAATTTTGCCACCATTATTTTGAAATCGGTCCTTTAGTTTCAGAGGTTACCCCTTACAAGCAAACGGTTCTTCTTTAAATTGAAAAAGCACATTATAATGGTGGCCCACAATTCAGTTAAAAAATTAAATAAAATCAATTGAGTTCCGCTTTGTCATTATGTGTTCTTTATGAATTGTTCAATAAGATTTCAAAATTTTCAACTGTACTTAAATACACTAGTGTGCAAAACTTAAGTAACGAATACAAAACGTTAATTTCTAAACAAGTGAGTACTCAAAAGAAAATTCTATAAACAGCAAATGTAAAAAATATGTGTTATCCTAACAGCCAGTCTATAAGAAGTCTCCATGACCTCACAAAGGGTCACAAGTGTCACAGTCACTATAATGAATTGAATGAAATGTGACATCTTACATTCGTCTCATTCTTAATCTCAATTGATCACTCCATCAAGAAGTCACAATGACTGCTGCTTTGTGACGAGCCACCAGATGACTTTGCAATAAAGTCACCTTGAGACCCCCATGTGAATTTCATTTGGAGACTCCATTGTAAAATCCTCACGATAGCTGTTTTGTGATGAGTTCCCAAGTAATGGAAAATGAAATCATCTGGTGACTTTTCACAAAGGAGCGCAATGATGATTTCACAGTAGAGTCTCGGTCACCTGAAAGTCACCATGTGACATCATTGTGACATTATTTGGAGACTCAGCATAATGCAATGATCACGATGACCTCAAAACTGAATCTTCAAATGGCAGTCACATGAGAATCACAAGGTGACCTCGTTGTAATGTCACCTGGTGACCCATCACAAAACAATAGTCACAGTAACTTCTCAGTGGAGTCACCATATGACGATCGTTTTACAGTAACAATAAGACGAATGAAAGATCCCAAATTTTGAGTCTCCGTAGTGACTGTGACACTTGTGGCCATGTGTGACATGAAGGAGATGTCACATCAACTAGGTGCCTTGTAGATATAATGCCTATTTGCTACACCTGATGTTTATATCATTTACTTTTGAATACTCACATGTTTGAAAATTAGCATTTTATGCTTGTTGCTTAAGTTTTGCACACCAGTGTAGGAAAATATAAAAAAAGAGTTAACGAGCTGACAGATATTCATTAAATAAACCATTTTTAAACAATAATAAACAATAGCAAAAATTTAAATTCTTCATATGCCATTAATTGTATTCGCGGAGTAATAACTTAATGTCTCTTTCCTGATTGAGTGACATTTTAAATTACACTTAGGATTTAAAGTATAATTGAATCATTTAAGAAGATGTCAAATTGTAAAATGAATGATTGTCCCTTTTGAACTTTATTTTAACTGTTAATTAGTAGCTATCATTCTTCTCCCTTTGAGACTTTCTTAGTTCTAGCAATGCTAAGAAAGGAAATGACGTTTAAAAACATTTTGGAAGTTTGAAATATTAATAGCTATTTAGAATCTCAAAAAGTAATTAAAGACATTTTAAGGGCTTTTACTTAAGTGTTTAACAATTGATGAATACTTGGGATTTAATGTATATTAACAACTTCACAAATTTTTCTACTTCTTCGTCTTTTAAATATTTTAAGTAGCAAACCCATGTAGCCACTCCTTTAATAAAATAACGTGAACTTTAACAATTTTTAATTTCGAAATGTTCAAATTTAAATTACAATAAAATACAACAAAACAGGTTGAAAGCGGAAACAGAAGGGACCGAAATATTTTTTTTGAATTGGACACGTTTTTGCACCATACAAAATGATATGCAAAGCTTACTAAAAGTCTGAAGAAATTAGTTTTTTTTACCTTGAAATGTACAGTCGAATTCGTTTAATACGAGAACCGCTAAAACGAAGACACGGTTAAAACGAGCAATTTGCACTTTAAGAATGGTTTATAATTGAAATTATACAATGTATCCATAAAGTCATGGCGCACTTTTGACCGGTCACAGAAAATCAACAAAACAAGATGTAAATGTAAAATCTTCACCAAATAAAAAAAAATTCTCCAAGCTTCATGCCTGTTCAGTGCAGTTCGATGTGTCCTCCATTTGAAACAGAGAATGACAGACGTTATTCACTCTGCTACACTAGAAGTCCTTAACTATGTGTAGAAAGAACTTTATAATTGTTTATATCTGGGCAGGGCAACAAATGGAAGCCACATCGAACTGCACTGAACAAGTAGGAAACTTGGAGAGTTTTTCATTTATTTGGGGAAGATTTTAAATTTCCATCTTGTTTCGTTGATTTCCTATGACCGGTCAAATGCGCACCATGGCTTTACGCACACACTGTATTAAGTCGTCTCAGGACTCTTAAAGCTTCCAAATTTTCGAAATTTAAATTTTTTTAGATGTTCAAATTCTATCTTTTCTGAACATTTTGATATAATTGTTTCCTTGAAATTCCCATTAGAACAGAAGTGATGGCTTTTAGAATTATACAATGCTGAAGCGTAGTTTCCGAAACTTTGAAGTCATTTTTCTCCAAATGACGTTTGTGGGCATAACGTGCACGATATCTAAACAATTTCTGAATATTTTCTCTTGAAATTTTCAAAACGTACGTTTCATGTTAGTCTGTATAAACTGAACGTAAAATGTCATATTAATTGTTCAAAGCAGTTTCTTTATCTGATTATACTGTTGAAATTTTAGCTAAATACAACTTTGTATTAAAAATATAAAAATGCTTTAAATACAAATTTATTTAGGTTCGGGGTAAACATTACAATCTGAAGTATAATTAGGTACAAAAAATTTCATTCTAGTTACAAAATTTATTTTGTAATCCTGCGCATAAGCTGTTATACCAATTTTCTCTTCGACAAATGTCTGACAGTTTGGAGCCCCCTTTAGAGGTCTGCGGGTTAGAGGAATTTCCATTCCCGGCCCGAAGGAAAGCTATTTTGGCCCGGCCCGGCCCGTTTACATTTTTACCGTTCTCGGCCCGGCCCGACTAAATTTCTACAAAAATTTCCGTTTTTTTCTCGACATACAATTAAGATTCTTTTAATGCTTTTAATTCTTTTAATTAATACTACATGCATATTTATGGGAACATTTTACAGTATATTTTAAATTACCATGTGTTCGCAAAATAGAAAACACACAATAGTAAACATTAACGATTACTTACAGTATTTTAGTCAACATCTCTACAGACGTTTCAAAATTTAAATAATGGTTCATTAAAAGATTATTGTAGTTTAGAATAAAGGGTTAAAAAACATGATAACTTTTGAAGCTTATAATAAAAAGTAGATTTGTGAAAATATTTCTGTCATTTTTAAGGCTTTTCTCAAATCCAAAGGAGCTACATTTTCATACATTTATGAATTCATTTCTTTTCGGAAACGCATGAAATTGGCAGGTATTCTTATTCAGAAACCATGTAAATGTCGTTTTTTTCTTAGATAAAAGTAATATATCTTTCAGAAAATACTGGCAAAGTTAGCGTTTTGAATCGAATTTCTGGAAGCGATAGCACAGGAAATGAGAAAAACGTACAGTCACGTGACAAGAGTCTCTGTTATCTCTGTACGTAATTTATGAAAAATGGAACCGCTATTCGATCCCAAATGCCTTCAATACTCAGGCCTGTCAATTTTATGCCTTTATAGTTAAAAATGAGTCAGAAAATGTATCTGAGAGTTTCGCATTGTTGAGCAGTAAATATGAGAACCACCTTAAGTACATTTCCAAAGATACTGTTAACAGAAGTTCATTATCGCTATTAATACTTTTACAAAACATAGTGCCTGTCCTACACATCCTGAGAACGATTAATACCAGTTCCGTCCCGGCACAAGTCTGCCGAAAATTAAACCCGGGATCAGGCATCATGTAACTGTTCGATGCCGATCTCTACGATGGACATGCTACATTTCTGTATTGATGTTGTTAAACTCGCACCGGCTCGTAACGCACATTTATACTTCTCGAAAAAGTCATATTCATTGGAAATGGCCTCGTATTTTATCTGCTAATCTGAAATTCTTATATCGGGCCGATAGGCCCGATTAATTTTTTTTATCGGCCCGGGCCCGTGCAGACCTCTACCCCCTATAAATACTAATTCTCCATTTTACAATTTTTTAAATACATAAAACGAAAGAACATACTTATATCTTTCATCCCAATAAAAATTGTCTTTTTAAATCATATACACTGAAAAAAAATGGATGCTGAAAATTGAGTAAAATATACTCACTTTTAAATACGTCACATACTCAAAATAGCTCTGATCCAAATGTACTCAAAATTGAGAAACACGTGTACTCAGTTTCTATTCCATGGTTGTGTTCAAATATAAATCGCTATGTACTGCACCCCTGAACCTACAAATTAAAGTAAAAATGTACAGAACTTTATTTCCCGTTCAAAGTTATTAACAAGAAACGTTTAAATGATTATCTATTAAGAAAAATAGCGAAATTATTAACAAAATACCCAAATCGAATACAGTCGGACCTCTATTTAACGAACCTCTATTTTGCGAACTTTTCCTTGGAACCAAGAACATTTTACGAATTTCTTCGTAAAATAACCTCCAAATAGCGACGTGCATTCTCTATTTAACGAACTTTTTCTTCTGATCAAAAAAATTTTTTCTCCCCATTTCTCAAAATATTTCTGGACATTTCAAACTTATTCTTTCTTTAAACAAATTTTATGATGTTCAATGGCCTTGAACTGGTTTTACCAGGCATCTTTTTTGTCAGTAGTGAGAATTCGGTAAGTACGGAGGACGAAGATGATAATCTCTTAGAGTAACTTTAAAAAATGTGGATACAGTGAGAAAAAAAAGAAGAAATTAGCATTGATTGTGCTGATTGATGATTGTATTTCATTTAATTCTGAAATTGAGACATCGGAAACACTGTCCGAATTGGATATTTTCGACAGTGTGAAAAATAAAAAGAATACAGCAATGAATTGCGATGAAGACGAATATGATGAGGATGGAAATGATCATTATGCAGGAATTAACAAAACTTCGTACGATGAAATGCTAAAATCATTTGAAACAATCCGACGCGGATTATAGTTAAAAGAAAATAGCATGAAGGGGGTTTTGGTGCATTGCAAAGATGCGAGACGTATTATGAGATACAGCACTTTTTTAAATAAAAAACTCAGGCAAAATTAACAGAGTTTTTCAGAAATTAAATTTAAATACGCATATGTTAATGTATGGTTAAAATTATTTGTTATAATAATAATAAATACGATAATATCATTAAAATTTCTTAATTTTAATGTAAAACTATTTACTTTAAACAGAAAATACAGTGTATTCCCGGACAATGTTTTGTTTTCCTTGTAGATTTCAAAGATTTAAACACACAGAAAAAATGAATTGATGATGGATATTGGTGGGTAAAATAAATAAAGCAAATCGATATAATTTATTTAAAAATGTGATTAATTACTTTTAGTAAAAATATTTAGTGTTTATGAATTTAAAATCTGTTTTATGTAGTTTAAAGTATTTTAAAGGGTGAATCTCTATTTAACGAATTTTCCATATAACGAACTTTTTTCCGGGATTTAGCGACAAAATTATCGTTTTGTTTGAGTTTGATAGCATGTGATGTTTCAAAATTGAGAAAGCATACGTTCATTTTTGATCCAAACATACTCAATTTGATATGAGTACATTGATATACTCATTTTTGATTAGTTCATTTTTTTTCAGTGTACATTTTAAAATATTAAATCTTGAAAAATGTCTTTATTTTTAATTTTTTCCTATTGTAAGAGTCCTGAGACCTCTTCAGACTTTGTCGTTTTTTACGAGCTACAAAAGCAGGATCACGGCTAATACGAGCAAAATATTTGTTCATTTCAATGTGGTTTCGACGAAAATTAGGGTAGAATTAAGAAAGAAATCCCTTTCTTATCGAGCATTGTCCTTTTTTAGCAATACTACTACTACATTACCCAGGGCCGAAACTAGGGAACATGTGCTCCGGGCGCCAGAACGAAGGGTTGCCAAATGAAGGATTATACCTTTGGAATGGATAATTTTCTTCTGATGGACTAATGTTTTCCCTTATTATGAAACAGCTATTATAAATGAAGTGTTAGGTGAAGATGAAAGAGCAGCCGTAAAAAGTTAGAACTCTGATTTTCTGGTCAGAATGGGTAAAAGAAAGGGCCATAAATAATAAAAAAAATATATATGGCCATTTTTTTTTTCCCATTCTGACCAGAAAATCAGAGTTCTAACTTTTTACGACTGCTCTTTTATCTTCACCTAACACTTCATTTACCTATAATGGCTGTCTCATAATAATGGAAACCATCAGTCCATCCATCAGAAAAAAATAACTCGGTTAAAGCGGAAACTAGGTTAAGCGGGCCTAAGATAATCGGGACTCTACTGTATACTTCCTTTTAGAAATGATCTTTAGACTATTTTTGTTGGTGTTCAGAGGAGGGTCATGACCCTCGTGATCTCTCCCTTGGATTACATAGTTCAGTATTACATGTTTTATGATTACATATTTTAAATTTTAAAATAAGTCGGCTATTAGAAAACTAGTAAATTTCTCTTTGTAAATATTCTTTGCGGAAAAGGAGGGGAGGGGGTGGGGGGGGCGCCAAAATCCATGTTTGCCCCGGGTGCAAAAAAGGCCAGTTTCGACACTGCATTACCTGTTTGTCAAGATGTAGTCATTTATTAGTTTAGCCAGATAGAATTTCAATCTTCAATGAGACTTCCCACTAGTCCTGCCAGGTATATCCTTCGTAAATCGGGGCTCCAAATGCTTCGGACGCCACTAATTTCTTACAGTTTATTTCGCCATCTTTAATCACAGACAATTCTGCCATTAGATAATTCGAAGTACTTTAAAATACTGGTGTATAGAGAATTTGGAGCCCCTATATACGCGGGACGCCTGGTAAAACTACTTCCTACCCAAGAAAATGCGAAGGAATGTTCTGAGATATTGATAGAAATTAGTGAAATAAGGGAGAGAAAAGGACATTTCAAATACTATCTCTTTGTAAGATTTACAACTGAGCCATGGAAAGGAAGAAGCGTATTGGAAAACCTTTATTTGTTTCCTTCTTTAAATCCAGACTCTGGGTCATATTAGTCAGCCTTGTCATCATGTCGCTTATTGCACTTTTAAAATGAAACGATATGTGAAATTAATAGCTCGAAAATTGCATTGACTATTGTAGTATTAGCTGAGTTTTCCCGAGAAAAAGGAAAGTAATAAGTAGGAAGCAGGAATTCTGCTTTTTCAGAATTTAGTATCGCCTCCAATGTTGAAAAAAGTATTATTATTATTACGAAGTGGAACTGACGAAAGAAAATGTTTAAGAAGGAACTGTTTTATTAATTTATAATAAACAAAATTAGTTTTAAAAAAAATGCTTGTTATATTGGATAGTCTAACTCTCAAACAAATATTATTTTAATCTAATTGTCACTGCTCTTCTGTAAAGAGACTCTAGATTTTTGTAAAACTTTGCGTTTTATCAGTGTGTGATTTCAATTGCATTATTTTCAAAAGTGAAGTATTTCCACCTGTAAAGAATTTCAAAACCGCTGGAGTCAAAATGATGCACTTCTACAAAACGTATTTCAGTTTTAAGACTTAAAATACACGCTTTTATTCTATATAAAAAAACGACATTTTCACAGTTCAATATTCATGTAGTTTCGAAGTCATCACACAAAAGTAGGCTCCAGAAGCAAAACAGACTTTTGTATTTTTGTTTTAAATCGAATATCCAACGAACCGATTTTTCTCAAGTTATGCCTTCAGGTATATTATCGACAATAGTATACATTCAAAGTATTAAATTTTGAATTAAATGCGTGTTATTTAATTTTCTTTAACCCATTGAAGGACACTGGAATATATTGATCCCAGTTAATTTCAATCAAAACTTGTTACAAAACAAAACAACTTTTCACTAAAAAATTTCTTTTATAACTCTGGCGGAAAAAAGCTGTAAAACTGCATTTTCTTATTTTCAAATACAATTTTTTGAAAATTGTAGTGTGAATTCAACATTACAGAAAGGCAATTAATTGCCCTTGAAAGGGTTAAGCTATATTTCTTATTTATAACCTTCGATTAAAATTTATTCATCCTTTAAACTTCTTATTACTTTTTAGCAGTTGATTTTAAATTCGGATATTTTTACTTCTCTACTCCTTTATAGACCTTTTTAATATTCTTTTACAAAAAGCATAAATGATTAACAGCAGTAACAGACATTTTAAAGTTTATTAATATTCCATACTATTTTTCATTAAATTAAATAATTTTTAATAATTAAATTCATAAATAAAATAAATAAATAAATATAATAAATCTAAATAATTTTTCATTTCTTTTAAAATAAAAAATAATAAAGCCGAACTTTCCTTTACCTATTATCAAATAAGAAAACATTATTATTTTTGTATGCGATAACGTTATCCACCTAGTCTTATAATATTAAATGTAATTGAATTTTGGCTGAAAAAAAAATAAGCAAAATTAAATAATGCACTTTAATGCATTCGTATGAAAATGAACAACACTTCGTCGTTAAAATGCAATGATGTTGTATCACAAAAATATGCATTTTTTAGGAGAACGAAAAACTGCTTGTTACTTTTGAATTTGAGTCTAAGAAATTAATTTGGATTTTAAAATAGCGTACATGAGATTTTCAAGGGAACATGAAGGAATTTAATTTATTAACTCAATGATTTGCTAATTTATATGAGATACGAAATTTAATTTTTGTGATTTTCGTTGCGGTAGAGGGATTAGGATTTAGGAATTAAATAAATGCCCGAATACATGATTGAATATAGTAAGTTTATTTATAGCCTGTTAAGGGCACATGATGCTTTAAAAATAATAGAAATTTGTCTATAATATTTTTATTTGAACCAATTTAAACTAAAATTTAGTTAACATTTTTAGTTAAAACAAGAGAAATTTGTTTTATTTTATTTTGAATTAGTTGACCCGCCCGGTGTTGCTGCTTCTGATAATAACCTTAAATAAACCTAAAGTCAGAGTTGTCTGATTTTATATTTTTAAACGAAAATCTTTCCAAAAGTATCGAATGTTGGGAAATCCATTGTTTTCACAGTGAATACCCTCGAACGTGAATGATTTTCTTTATTTTTTGAATGGAAACTTATTCAAACGAATCTAGAGTTTGGAGTCCACTACCTTCTTCAGATTAAACCAGACTTTCTACCTGTCTTCGGTCTATTTTGATTTTATATTTAAAAAAGGAAATCTTTCAGACGAATCTAGTGTTGGGGGTCCCCATGGCAGCGTACACTCTCGAATTTGTAGGATTTTGTATTTTTAAACGAAAATTTATACAAACGAACATAAAGTAAGGGGCCGCACTTCCTTATGCGGCGTATACTCCCGAATTTTTGGACTGTATATTTTTAAACGAAATTCTTTTAAAATGAATCTAATGTTTTGGACTCCCTGACTTTGGCAGAGAATATCCTCAAATTTGTATGATTTTATATTTACAGTAAAATCTCTGTAAGGCGGGCTCTGTATAAGACGGAAATCTGTCTAACTCGGAAAGATTTTCAAGTCCCTGCGAATCCACAGACATAGAGTAAAATTTCTCTTAGGCGGAATATTGTCTACCCTGTAAAATTTTCTCGGTCCCGATCGATTCCGCCTTAGACAGAGTTTACTGTATAATTAAAAATCTATAAAGCACATAGAATAGGGAGCCCAATGCCTTCGGCATGATACACCTGGCGCGCTACGTACGCTCTGATCTATTTTGGTTTTATATTAGGTAGCTTTCATTACAAAAAGCTACCTATTGCAGCCGTTCGGAGGAAAGCGATTTCAAAAAATTTTGGTATATTTTCATCGATCATGACCCCCAGACCCCGAAACCACCCTCCGTTCAAAATTGATATATATATATATATATATATATATATATATATATATATATATCCATATATATATATATATATATATCTGACCTATGTCACACTGTAACTCTCGTATTTATGAACCGATTTGGATGTAATTCGGTGTGTACATAGTACATACCAATGTCTCGATCGAGTTCGTTGGCCAGCTTCATCCGCCATTTTGTTTCAAAATGGCGGCCATTTAAAATTTTTAAAGAAATTTATAATTTGAAATATGGTACCAAGAAATTGAAAATGGAAAAATATTTTTTTCTTATGTATTTGACCTTTATACAAAGACTCCGGAGCAGTTTTTGTTTCGTCTATATCTTAAAAAATGGCTGAGTTATAGCATTTTGAATTTCTAGCGTGGCTGACATTTTGAAACGTCCTGAATTTTGTCACGCGATAAAAGGCGTATTTATGAACCGATTTGGATGTAACTTCGTTTATACATAGTACATACCAATGTCTGGACCGAGTTCGTTGGCCAGCTTCAGCCGCCATCTTGTTTCAAAAAGGCGGCCTTTTAAATTTTTAAGAAAAATTTAAATTTGAAATGTGGTACCAAAAAATTAAAAATTGAAAAAATATTTTTTTCTTATGTGTTTGACCTTGATAAAAAGATTCGGAAGCAGTTTTTGTTTCGTCTATATCTTAAAAAAAGGCTGAGTTATAGCATTTTGAATTTCTAGCGTGGCTGACATTTTGAAACGTCCTGAATTTTGTCACGTGATAACAGACGTATTTACGAACCGATTTGGATGTACCTTGGTGTGTACATAGTACATACAAATATCTCGACCGAGTTCGTTGGCCAGCTTCATCCGCCATCTTGTTTCCTAATGGCGGCCATTTAAAAATTTTTTTAAAATTTTAAAATTTAAAATGAGATTCCAAAAACTTGGAAAATGAAAAAGATTTTTTTGTATGTGTTTGATCTTAATACAAAGATTCCGGAACAGGTTTTGCTTCGTCTATATCTAAAAAAATGGCTGAGTTATAGCATTTTGAATTTCTATTGTGGCTGACATTAAAAAACGACCTGATTTTTGTCATGTGATAACAGGCGTATTTATGAACCGATTTGGATGTAATTTGGTCTGTACATAGTACATACCGATGTCTCGACCGAGTTCGTTGGCCAGCTTCATTAGCCATCTTGTTTCAAAAGGGTTCCCATTAAAAAAAATGTAATTTAAAATTTAAAATGAAGTATTAAAAAATTGGAAAATAAAAAGGATTTTTTTATGTGTTTGGCCTTGATACAAAGATTCTGGAGCAGTTTTTGTTTCTGAAAATTTGTTCTTTTGTTTATATCTTAAAAATGGTTGAATTATAGCACTTTGAATTTCTAGCATGGCTAACACTTTGAAACGATCTTGTATTTGTCACGCGATAACACACGTATTCGCCTATTTCAATGGAAGAAGGCATGTGGATAGTATACATCAATATCTCGACCAAGTTCGCTGGCGAGCTTCATCAGCCATCTTGTTTCAAAATGGCGGCCATTAAATTAAAAAAATATTTATTTAAAGTGAGGTGCAAAAAAAATTAGAAATTGAAAAATATTTCTTTCTTAAGTATTTGACCTTGATATAAAGATTCAGGAGCATTTTTTGTTTGTCTTTATCTTAAAAAATGGCTCAGATATAGCAGTTTCAATTTCTAATATGGGTGACATTTTGAAAAATCTGATTTCTTGCCTGCGACAGCACTCGTATATATGAACCGATTCCGATGTGAGTGAGCATGTGCACAGCAATTACTAAGGTCTCGACCAAGTTCACTGGTTAGCCTCATCCATCATGTTGTCTTAAAATGGCAGGCACTTTATGAAATCGCCAAATTTGGCAGCCAAATATAAGTTACTTCAAATAAAAGCAGCTTGGATAAAGCTGACTAATTTCGCGAAATTCTCATTCATTATGATTTAGTATTGATAAAAATTAGTATTGAATCTCCTATATTCGGTTTCCACAAAATTCAGCTTCGTGTGTTTGAATAATATAAGTAGGCTTTTTTAAAATAAGGAATATGAAAGCTACCTCTTCCTCCCGGCACTGGCCGGAAGGACTTTTTTTAAACTAAAATCTTTACAAATTAATCTGAAATTAGCGATCTGAAATCACTCCTTTTGGCATCGCACACCGTCGAATGTATAGGATTTTATATTTTTAAGCGACAATCTTTCCAGAAGCACTTAACCTTGGGGGACTCCACTACTTTCGGCAGGAATATACATTCGAATTGATATGATTTTATATTTTAAATGACAATAGAATGAATATAAGGAGCCTCCCGTTACAGTTAATGCCGATTTAATTTCTGACATTTAGATAGATTAAATTTTCAATTCTGACTAAAAGCTCCTGGAAAAACCTAAATGATATAAAAGTCCACTCCCTCCCTCTTTTAACCCCTTGAGGGGCGGTGGGATATATTATATCTTATAATATCCTGCATTATTAATTTTTATCTCATATAATTACATTTATTTTAAAGCATAAATTAATTCTTAATAACTGTTAACTGTATAAGTAACTGAACAACTCAACTCATCGAGTAAGTCAGTGATGCCGATCACATGCTGGATGTAGCTTAATAAAGGTTATCTTCAAACCATTTGAGAGTATTTTCTCAGTAACAAGTATGTGTTTAATTTAAATTTATTATGTATCCCACCTAATTTAAGTCAAGATTTGCACCAGAATCTTTTAGTTAAATTTTACTTTTATAACTTTGGTGAAAAAAAGGTGCAAAATTGCTTTTTCTTCTTTTTAAATAAAAAATTTCGAAAATTTCGGTGTGAGTTCAGCATTACAGAAACATAATAGCTTGCCCCTGAGAGAGTTAAAATACGAAAATTATAAAGTTGCAAGATGCGTTTCCGATGTAACACGAAGTTATATCTAATATGGTACTGAAAAAAAATAAAATTTTGATCATTTTTAGAAAGGACTTTTTTTAAAAATAGTAAATATAAATATTTTTAAATACTAGTAAATCGTTGGAATTGGAAAAGTACGAGAAATAAGTGTTTTTTTATTATTATTTTTGTTATTATTATTATTTTGTATTTCGATTTGGTAGGTGAATGCGAAATTTTAAATCCTCAGAGAAAACGAAAAAAATTAAATTGGCATTCAGATTTTTTTTTTTTTTTTTTTTTTTTAATGTTTGAAAAGGTAAATATTATTTTAAAAAGCAAAAGCAAAGACATCGTTAGAATGGTAAAGGTACCATGAATAGGTGGGTAATTTTGTTTTCTGCGTATTTCAATCTGGAATGCGGATGCGGATTTTTTAAAATGCAGAAAAAAGCGAAAAATATGTAATCGGCATTTAGGAAATATCTCTTTTGAAACGGTGAATATTAATATATATATATTTAAACAAAATACATCGTTAGAAGGACAAAGGTATCATGAATAAGTGGGTACTTATTATTATTATTATTATTATTATTATTATTATATTTTTTTCCTTTTCAAAACAGCAAAAGCTAATGCAAACTTGTAAATAGGCAGAAAAAACATGAAATCGACTTCCCGAAAAAAAAATTAAACTGCAAATGTTAGGCAGCCTAAGAGAGACTGCTCAGGGCCGGCTAGTCCTGCCCCTTAGAGCTTAACGTTTCTCCCGGTATGTTCCCCGACACGTTGGGGCTCGTTAGTGAGTCCAGTCTGTCTGGCCGTATGCAGACGGACATACACAAGAGACGCAAGGGGCGACGCTCACCCGCCAAAGGCGGGCACGCACCACCGGCCACAGAACCCAGAATTTATTTGAAAAAACAAAGTGAGTTTACAAAAATAAGGCGAAAGTCTAACTGTAAATGTTAATATTTTTTTTAATCAAATAACACTCCGGGGATCAGGAAAGTACCCAAAATAAGTAGATTTTTTTTTGTATTTGTATTTCGATCTGAACGCGGCAATTTACAAAATGCGAATAAAAACGGAACTTTTTTTTGCTTTTTGTTTTCTTTTGCTTTTATTTCCACATAAATGCTGTTTAGTTGGTGTGCCATTTTGCGATGTTCATTATGCTTTCTAATTAATATCTCGACTTATTATAAAAAAATGGAAAAAAAATGCCTTCGAGTTGCATAACTTCAGACATACAGTATCCACCAAATATTATAGCTCTGCTTGCAGCATTATAGGAAAAAAAAAAGTTAAAGGAAAAATAAGATGCCGAAGTTAAGGTAAAATAACATGCCGATAATAATAGATAAATGGTAAGAATAGTTTATCTTCCTTCTCTTATTGCATTTTACTTTATTCGATTATTTAAGTAATGAAATATTATGACGATAAAACTAAACACGGTATCGTAATTATTAATTTACTTTTATGCATTTTATCTAAGGACGTAGCTCTACAAATGTGACAATTAAGCTCTTTTTAATAATTTAATTAAAATTTTATGTGTTCTGTTATTCTCATAAAGAATCAATGAATATAATATGAAGTCGATTATTATAGAAAAGAGTTATAGCGTGTAAAGGTACTGATCTCTACATCCTCGTTATAACCGGGTTCAGCTATAGTGTAATTTCTGCACGAAAACTTAACCAATGGTGTATCAAACTATTCCTGTTTTGTCACTGATTTTTATAAATAAGAGATAAATGACTTTCCTATCCCTTGGCAATGATTTCTCTGTTCCCCTAATGCTATTGGAAATTATTTATATCAAATAAGAAATTTTTTATTTTATTTCTTTTTCAGTCCCCTTTAAAATAAGTAATTTCCTTTACAACAATCCAATACAGCGATGGAAAAGAAAATTGAAATGTTACACTTCCCTCGTAATTTAATAATAAATTGTAATTTTGAGTCCGAATTCTAGAAAAATAAATCAGTACTCACAATCACGTTGTAGAAAGAAATCGTATGAATATTTCACGATAAAGTTTAAAATACAAAATATGCATGTTTGTATGGAGCAAAAAGTATTTGAATAGCACTTGTCTAACTATAATTATCTCTTAGATGAGTAAGAAAGAGAGATACTGATTGAAATTTTGAATTTGATTTGTGTTTTTATTGTCAAAAAGCAGTTTTTAACGAGTTTTCATGCAAAAGTTAATTTATCAAAGCTGGATAGAAGAAAGAATTGTCTTTGATTGTACATGAAAAATTTTGCTGATTTTAGAAGAATTTTTTGTTTTCATCAAATTGTGAATTGTGTAAAGTCTTATGTTTCTACTTTTTTCTGCATTAATGAAAAATTTCACTTCACCGAAAAGATAAAAAATAAAAAAAAATATTCACCGACGAGAGTAAATGTTTTTTATTTAGCCAAAATGACACTTACCAGAGTAAATTTTGCTTATTTGGTTTACGATGACTGAAATTGAATCTGGTGAAAATAACATTTTATTTTACAACAAGCTAAAGTACCCGGCATTGCCCGGAATTTTAAGAATGTTTTGAAAAATCAATTTAAAAATTATACATACAGTATGAAACAAACAATAAAATCTGAAATCTTTATTCAGTTCTTCACTAAGAATGAGTCTAGGGACTTAAACCTTTGTGGAAATTCTAATATACACGCATACACAAACGTAATACTGGTATATCGAATAGATTTAAAAATGGCGAAAACAAATTCAGAGAACCTCAAAATGTTAAAATAGGTCAATATTTCCATAATCGGGTTTTTATCATTTTTCAATGCGTCTTTTCAAGCTCATCTTACTTTATATATTCACCTCCTGACGTCCATTATATTTTCAATATGACGTAATAGTAATTTTTGTTTTTAATTCGTCAAACTATTTATTTCATTTTCATTTTTCACGTGCAAATCTTGCAATAGAAAAGTGATTGTTGTGGTAAGAATTTTATTAGGAATTTTTAATTGTTGTCAGCTGCTATAACGAAAAATGTTTAAATTTGATAGGAAATTGCTGTCAAATTGGTGGTTTTTTATTAATTAAGAAATGACTATAAATTATATCGATTCCGGATTACTTTAGTTGCATCGACCATGTTTTAATACATATGCTCGTAACATTTCACAATTCCGGCTTCCAAACTGTGGATTTGTTTAGAATAACAGATAGACAAATTTTCATTTTTACATATTAGACTAGGGGGCTCTGCCCCCTACGAGCTACGCTCGTCAACCCCCCTTCAGACACCGCAGATTCTAACAGCATATTAATTTGATCGGCTTTAAAAAGATTTCGGAAGATTGAATTATAATTTGAATCTGACGTAATTTTCACCAAACTTTTCTTTCTCTTTTTAATATTCGCGAAAAAATACTTTTGTTAGAAATGAAATATTATGATCATCTTAAAATATGAAATAAATGTCTCGCGCAATTTTTAAATTTAAACTGTTTTGCAATATTATTTTTTGTTCATTTTACGTAATAAGTGTAATGTGACATAAATGTGACGTAAATTCTCCTATTTAAGACTTCTAACGCATGTTAATGAATTTATTATTTTACAATATTCTTTCTCTTCTAAAATTCACGTGTAAATATAGTTTTTATGACGTAATTTTCAATGAGTTCCTGCTTTTTATATTTTCTGTTTATAATAGTCACGAGTAAAATAAATTTTTAATTTGAAGCAAACATTATTGTTTGCGCTGTTTATACAGTTGGCAACAATTTAAATTAATGCAAATTTCTAAAATATGTAAAAAATATCTCTCGAAATGCTGAAAATTTGAATTTAAAATAGAAATAAAACCTCAAAAAATGAGTCAAATTAAAAAACTAAATACACTCTGCACACAATTCTGACGCTTCGGACGGAAATTCTGACGCATAAAATGATCTAAAAATGATTAAATTCCTATGTATAGTTTTTGCTCCTATAAAACTTTTTTAATGGAACGATTTTGTCTAACTATGGCATTAAATATCTCTTAAAATAATTCTTCGATTTGAAAACTGTCTGCATCATCGTGTTTATCAAACATTTCTCTATAATACAACCGATTTTCATATTTTTTGTATGCAACAGTTTTTTTAATATTAACGAAGAAAGGCCACGCTTAAGCATTCAAATTGTATGCTAATCTGCCGGGAATATCTACGCAGATTTTCATTGGTCCATTTCTAAATCAAAACTTTTTTATATATATGTTACGAAACAATTTAATGGGTGTAGTTGAAATCGTGCTTATTACGTATTACTGGAGTCATACCACATTTTAATCAGCCGTTGGTGATGTTGTAAGCAATCCTACCACTTAGCACAAGCATTGCTAGCGGAGGTATCAACTCTGAAAATATAGCAGCTGTAGAGCGATGATAATATTGGTATAGTCCAATCAAACACTTATTATTTCATTATGAAAACAAGGCAGCTTGAGTGGCGAAAAAAGGGGTATGAAGAAATATGGGGTTTTCCCAATTAAACACATGGAAACGTAGTCATAGAACAACTGTTTATTCCATCAGAACATACCAACACTGAACAATTCCCGCAGATGAGAAATCAGAGCATTTCACTCGAGCATAAACTAATTACTCATGCTAAATAGATGTTAATTTACGAAATGAGTATTCCACATGGGTAAGGACACCGGGTAACAGGTTTTGTAAACAATCACAGCACAAAAAAAAAAAAATCTCTCGTTCTGAGTTCATGCTCTCGCTATTTATGAGAATGCGCGGAGGAATTCCGATTGAAATGACAACTTCAATCTAAACCAACGAAAATCACGAACGAGCCTCGAAGTGAAACTGGGATCCGACACTCAGCCAATGGAGAGCGATCAAGAAACGTCACAGGAAAGAATCCCAGCGCCGCTAATGGAATGATTTCGATGTGAAAAGGCTGGTGCCTCGCGAGCGGGAAAATGAGATGAAATAGAATAAAAAAGTAAAAATGGCTTTGATAAATATTCGAAAAATAAGTAACTGCGTTCAGAACTTTACAATTTGGTAGACGATAAAAATTAATGAAGGGATTAAAAGTTTAGATTATGTTTTGGAATAAATCTATTATTAAGATACGCGTTTTAAAAATATAGGAATTTAGCTAGAAATAAATAATAGAGCGTATTAAAAAAAGGAAATAATGAATAGGCCGGCAATTTAGAATAATTTAAATGAATAGTAAAAGGTAAAATTTTTATATAACATATATATACAGTCAGTATCGGTTATATGGTCACCCATGCGGGCCTGAAAAATATGACCTCATAATCGGGGTGACCTTATATGCAGTGTAAACAGGAATTTTGCTTTAGACAATAAAATATTATTAATAAGTGAGTTATATTAGTAAAATAATGTACAAAGAAACTATGAATATATAATTTATTAAATGAGAGGTACAAACAAGAATTGCTTTACACTTAAATTTTCGAATTGGTGAGTATACTCGAAGTAATAAAAATAGTCTTTTATACAGGTTTGTTAGTTTTTTATCGTAGTTGTTAAAACTACTTTTTCTCATTCTCGAATAGTTTTAAAATGTTCCTCTTTGCCTTTGGGATTGGTAAAAAAATATCTAAGGATATTTAGTGCTTTGAGAGCTTCTGCTCGCCTTGTCGGTGCAGCTTCGCACTCACTGTCATTATTATCGTTTCCATCAGTATTTATATTTAAAACTTCCGAAACGATTTCCAGTATAGAAGCTTCACCATGGACGTTACCCATGTCACGTCAGCTGCGGATATCAGTAAGTAAAATACCAATAGGCCTGAAGAACATTTTAACACATCTTCTTTTTCGTCCAATAAGCATTCTTTTTCGGAGGGCTTTCACCCGCTAATGCACGACCGTTTCCACTCGTGGGTAAAGTTCATTAGAAGCGATTTCATTGTCAAAAACTGCATATGTCAATTTGTCTTGTATTGTGCAAACGGCATTCCGTTGTTTTTGTGCAACTTCAAATAGGGGCACATCATAACCATCCTCACTGCCATCGTCATCGTACAATGATTCTTCACATTCTGGAAGCTAATGATTTCTAAAGCAATTTTCAATGGTCTTCTTTGATACCACATTCCAACTCTTGTCTATGTAACACGTGGCATCTAATATAGTCACGAGAAGCTTCTTTTCTTCATCAATGGCAGCAATGAAGTCTTTTAGAGGCAGCTTTCTATAATTTATCCCAAAATTTTGAATAATCTTTTGATTTAAGGGTTGTGCCATACTAGTTCAGTTTGGAGGCAAGAAAACAAATTCAATCGAATTTAAATTCCGAATCACGCAATGGGCAGTACAATTGTCTGCGATTATGGCCACTTTTCTTTTTTTGTCTGTCCAAATTCTATTGAAACGCCGAATTTCTTTATCCTAAATGCTTGTTGTCATCTAGGTCTTTCGGTTCGCATTGTAAGATACAGGCAGAGATTTGCAGTTTTTCAAACAACTAGGCTTAAGAAATTTACCAATAACTAATGGAGTCAATTTATCTGAGCCCTCTATATTCGCTGCTAATAAAACGGTCAATCTTTTTTTTGCTTACCTTCCCACCACCTCGTTTTTCGTTCTTAAAAGCAAGTTTTAACTAGCAAAATTTGAAAAAACAGCCCACACTCATCAAAATTAAAAACATCACAAGGATTGTACCTATTGATAATGTCACTTAACAATTTAACACCCATTCCTTCTATTCTTTTTCTTATATACTATCACAAATACCAGAAGCTTCACCACACATCTATAAAAAGTAAGACTGTACTATAAGTTAAACCTATGTAACCACACTTTGCTAGCAGTAAAATTCGGTTTTCCTAGATCATCAACAATTTTCAAAGACTTTTTACGATAATCCGTAATATTGGAACATTCTGCGATCTAGCATATTTTACCCAAGTGAACAGATCTTTCTCAACATTCTCAAATGTTGAAACATGTTTCGCTTTCTTTTTTGATATATCACATCTTCTGCTTAAAAAGATTTAAACCCTAAGGCGTTATTCAGAATCGTTATCGCTATTCTACGAATCTTCTCGAAAGCTCCTTTCGATACATTCGATTTTTCAAAATTTTGTATCAATTTATTTTTTTCCGCAATTGTCAAATTTTTTTCTTTGCTGATATGTTGTATTCACAAAAGACAATTAAAAACTGAACGAACACTTTAAAAGTAGCGACAAGTAATGAAAAATTCAAAACAATAAAAACACGTGATTTAACATTTTCTCTACATGGAGGGCAATTCGCATTTGGTCGCAAGGAGTGATGGTATTTTTTCCAAGAATCGGATCTAATCCAACAGTTGAGGGAGAAATCTCCAGAGCTTTGGAAACTCTTACCGACAGGCAGGAATTTCTCTTATGGGCTTGCAGCCGGCAACAGGAGACCCCTACCTCCCTCAAGTAACGGCATGCATCTAGTCAAGAGGTATGCAATATTTATTGCGATCTTTAAGGTTTCGTTTTAAAAAGAAAAGGTCTCCCTGTCATTCTAAAGCCATTAAAATGCCAAATGGCCTTTCTTTACAGCATGGAAGTTCGTACTTGTGGTTTAAAAAAAAAACGCTGGTGAGACAATGATGGAAAAAAAAGAAGAATGACTACAATGAGGAAGTTCCTCCTTCAGCATGTCCATCCACTTCTTTCAAAAGCTGTTAAAAATAAAAAGCACCCCGTTATCACTACAAAGAGGCCGACAGTCGAAGATAGTTAAATGATACATCTATTTGGCATTTTACATCCTAAAAAGGGGAAAAAAAAAGCATAAAAATAAGATTTTTTGCCAAAAAAAAAAAAAAAACGGAGAAAGAAGGTGACCATATATCCGATAGTAGCCATTAGAAGCTGACCATATAAGCGGTGCATTTTAACACATAATACCTATTCAGTCAGTCCGGACTTACGAAAAGTGACCTTATAAGAGGGGTGACCTTATAAGCGGGTAACCATATATCCGGTACTGACTATATATAGAAGGATAATCGTATGTGAAACATGATGGTGATAATAATTTGTTTTGAGGTTCTATGGCTTGAACTGAAATTTATAAACTGACGATAATTGACAGAATTCTTGATGGTAGAAAGTATATTGGTATATTGCGTGATCCTTTGTCAGAAAATGTGTTGAATTTAGGAATCAGAGACGACTTCTTGTTATAAAATTCATACATATAACGCGAATAACAAAATGTATTTTTTTACCCCATCTATATTAAAGAAAAAACACATCCGTGAGTAACGCTGACTAAAACCCGTGTAATAAATTTCGCTTTTACTACTGCAATTTTTTTAACTTCTAAACATTGTACAATTTAAAATTTTACGTCATCGAATATAAAATGAAATGTACTCTCAAATGCAATTTGTTTGAAAACTTTATCTTAATTATTAATTGTTTTGAAAATAATTTTTATGTATGATTTTTTTAAACATGTTTCTATCGGATGCAATTCGATTCCCGAAGATTTAACCCATTTGCACTAAAAACGAAAATACCGTTTTTAACGAATTTTAAAACTTTATTTGAATACATAATTGCTGTTCTTCTTATAAAGATGCTCTTTTGTGTTGTTAGGGGCAATCTAAAACTAAATATATAAAAAGTCTATTAGAGTTTTCAATTAAAATGTTTTTTTGGTATCCCATGATCTGTAAATTAGGTGATATGTTCTGTAACCTAGAAAGTCCGGGTTTGATCTCCTAGCATATACAAAATTCTAATGCGACGATTTTATGAAACGCTTAAATTCAGAATTCGAGTATAAAACAAAATGTACTTTCAAATGTAATTTGTTTGAAAACTTTGTCTTAATTTATTAATTGCTTTAAAAATAATTTAATCCATTTGCACAAAAAATATAAATAGTTCAGCATTTGTTTCCGGCTAATATTCCGTAACGAAATTGAAACTTAGCTAAAATAAATAGATAAATAGAATACAAATTCAATAGATATGTAATCGAATTACGCGTTGAAAGCCTGAAATAATAATATAAAATGAAATCTGTGGCGATTTCTTTCAACTATTAAACCCTAGCATACGGCGAATACGAAAATACCATATTTAACAAATTTTTAAATTTTATTCAAATACATAATTGATTCGGTCATTTCAAAAACCACATAAGTCAAGTTTTTTTTTTCAAATATACTTCTTTTTTTGTCGCGAATGCTTCCTTGACCCTTTCGGGACCGACTTTTCTTACAAACATTTTATTCGTTTTACACCGCTTATTTTTAAAAAGTTACTACTTTCATAATCACGAAAGTGTTCCAATTAAATACAGCAAATATTACTTTTGCTTATTACTGGTGCCGTAAAGAAATTCTGGATGTACTTTTTGTAGGTGCATATATGCACCCTTGGTCCTGAATGGGTTAAAGGCAGAGCTATGATCTGGTTAGTAACCACATAAGTTAGTGTATTCCTTCATCTTCACATGATACCTTCTAATTTTCGTTCATTCCTTAACTCTTTATGTACTGAATTATGAATTCATGAAAATTATATCTTCTAAAGCATTTTTCGTGAATTTTTGAAACTACATTAGAAGATTTACATAATCATTTAATAAATTTTAGAAGGATTTTTGAAGGATTGAAGAATTTAGAAGGATTCATTAAATTTGAATTTATAGGGATTTTGTGCAATATTTATAATTCCACTCAAATGTTTTATTTTAAATATTTTTCTTAGCATTTTGTAGAATTAGGAAATGTACAAATACAATGTTCTTACAATAGAAACAGAAATATTTCCGAATTGAAAAATCCCCCCCCCCCCCCCCCTTCAAGGCCAAGAAAGTTGAAAAGATGCAAAGGCAAAAGAAATCATCCTTACAAAAATATTTTTGTTTTGAGCAACCAATAATGCTTTTGGAACAAGATAAAGTAATGTGTCTATAACTCATTCTAAACTGTATTACTACTAATCGATGTGTCAAATGAATTTTATAACAAGTTATTTTAATGGTACTTATAAATACCGTCAGTAGATAAAGGGTTAAACGACATAAGTCAGCGACTTTAGTGGTTTTTTGTACGCAATATCAGATTGCGTTAGCAGTCATTTCTGAGCGTACACATGTCTGAGTGAAGAATGCATTGATTTAGTTTCGAACTCCAGTTCAACATTTACAGTCAAAGAACTAAAAACTGAAGATGTTTTGGATTTCCAAAACACTGGGAATTTTTGGCTGACTTTATACAAAAAAAAAAAAAAAAAATGTTCTGAACTGTACGGGAAAAATGTTCCAAAAGAACAAAAAAAATTGCTTTTTCGATATACAAAAGTTTTCACTACGATTCTGATGAAAAAGGTACTATCATAGCCCAGGAATCTATTGGGGGATTCGCTAAAGATTCATTTACCTATATGAAAAAACTTTCAACCTCTGCGTCGCTTCCATCAGCCAAAGCCTATGCGTCAAAACTGTCAATTAATAGTAAAAGAATTGACTATTAAAAATGAATTCAGGATAGCATTCTGGAAGAACGTATGTCATTTTATTAAAATATATTTAGCTGGCCAACTGACAATGTTGAAGATAAACCAATTGAGAATGATGATGATGAAGAATATGATTACGAACCGTAATGACATTAAAACATAAAATTCTTCCTGTATAAGTGTTATTTTCATTAATTTTGATTAAAAATATGTTTAATATGGCTGATTTGTTCAAATTAAATACCACCTAACCTTGTTTCTTGCTAAAACAACATAAATCTGGAACAGATTATCTGTTATTCTTAGGGTGTAAGAAAATCATGATTTTTTTAAAAAAGTAAAAAAAGTCGGATTTTTTTTAAAATTTAAATCAGATTTTTATGATTTTTTCCCCAGCGTTCAAATACTGAATAGCTACCAAGAATTTTAGGTTTCCAAAACAATTAAAACACTAATTTCTAACATAATCTATGTCTTTACACTTTAATTAATAAAATTATAATTATTAGTTAGTAATTACAGAAAGTATGAAAACTGCAAATTTGTAGTTTCATTAGGTAGCATCATACAATAATGCTATATACATTAATATTGTAATAATTATGTAAAACTTTATAAATACTAGTGATATTTAACATTTATTAAAATTATTAACTGCATTTTATATTAAATAGTTAACACTACTTCAAATTAATAACTACTAAACAATTCTCTAATTAGGAACATATTATACATTTTTAAGCCTTAATATTAAAATGATAATAATGTAGTATTCATTTTAAAAAGAAAAAGGCTCAGGATGCTAATTCCAGAAAAGGGCACTATTTTATGAGGAAATACATTTGTAATGCGTTTAGTAATGATATAAGGGAAAGAAAAAAAGAATATTTTCAGTATGATAAATAAAATATCCTTAATTTTTAATAATTTTATGAATAACAAATTGAAAAATACAATTAAATAACGTATTTTAATAATATCCTGTTTTTTCTAAAGAAATAAAGTTCTATTATTTTTGAAAGATCTTGGTCACATGAATTTATAAATACTGTTGAATGGGGAACTTTTTTACAAAAAATCTCTGGCTACAACTACAGGTGAATTTCAACTATTTTTTTTTAAGGGGGTGGGGGAGGGGTTCATTTTGCTAATTTCAAAAGGGCGGCAGCATTAAAAAAAGGACCTAGAAGAAACTGTATAAATAATTACAGAATTAATAAAAACTGCAAATAAGTAATTTCATTAGTTAGCACAAATAACAAAACTAACAAATATTATTTGCAGCTCGTTTTGCATTTGTATTTAGGAAAATTACTTTAAACCACCAAAATCTGAACTTAAACACATATATGTGTAGGCTAATAAAAAAATTATGAAAATGAGTTAAACCCATTCATACAGAATATAAGTTAGTCACTTATACCTGAAATCCTCAAAATATTTAAGCAAATAGCATTATTACCTCTCAGTGTGGATTATTAGCTTTCAATGGTTAATTTTTTTTCCCTTTTTAAGAAAAGTTTTGCTGCCTTTTCAATCCCTAATTTTTTTTTTAATATTTAGTATATATGAGTTACAAAGTAAAAAACATTTATTCAACCTATACTGAAGAAGCTCTTGCTGCGCTTAGTATTTTTATACCAATTATTTATTTTTCTCTTATGCATTCATTTACAATTTAGCCGTTGAGCCGATGTCATTCTTTCATTCTTCTTTAACTTGAGATTGCTATTAATTACAATTTATTCTTTTACTTGTAGAAATGTATTATACTTGCTATGTGTATTTTATATAAAATAATGCATAAATTGATTACGTAAAGGAAATTATGACATTGCAAATTATATTAGATTTAAATATCACTTTTAAATGAAATTGTTTTAATTTGGATAAAAACCTAAAAACAACGCTTTTTACAAACTGAACTGTTTTTAATTTTTTACAATATTCATGAATTAAGCTTAGAAACAATTATTTAAAGCTCTTTTTTTGTTTATTCATAAGTCAAAATACCTATAGGAACTTTCAAATTATATTTATGTTAGATTTTAATACTTTTTTTTTTACATTTTAAACATTTAGAAAATTTTTGATTTAAATCAATGATTTTTTTAATCGGTTGATTAAAATCACGATTTAATCACTGATTTAAATCAACTGATTAAAAATATTTGACACCCTAGTTATTCTTCTTTTTATTATTCATGAATTATAAAAATTATTCGATATTTACAAACTTTGAAGTCCCAACTCTATAATGAGCAAAAAAAAAAAAAAAAAAAAAAAAAAAAAAATCCATAAAAATTTGTTTATTTGTGAATAATACATTTTTTTTTTTTAATTTCTGAAAAAGTCTGATTCTGTGACTTACGTGGCTTTTGAAATGACCGATTCAATTGCTCTTTTCCATATCAAGATGCTCTTTGGTGTTGTTAGGGACAATTTAAGTACATATATGTAAAAAGTTTATTAGAGTAATGTTTTTTAGGTACATTAGGCAATATGTTCTGTAACCTAGGAAGCTTGGGTTTGATCTCCTGGTCTATGTAAAATTCTAATGAGATAATTTTATGAAACGTGCTTTGAAATGCTTAAATTCAGATTTGTAGAATGCTGACAGTAATATAATTTTAGCATGTTGCTATAGTGACGTACATCATGATTTGTTTTGAAGATGGATTGTATAACACTGATAGTAATTTTACAGATCGCACAAAATAATTCGATTACAACACTTCTAGGAGCCGTAATTACATAGAATGCTTTATGTTATTACGCCGTTGTATTTTTTGAAACTTTACGAAATTTGTATTTGTTACTGAGTCTTATTACGGCATTTTCTCCTTTGAAAATATGGAGTGTAACATTTAAAGTTCTTTACAGGGCGACCAAAAATAATTCAAATTCAGATACATTATAATATTTTGTACGAGTTTCAATGTTCTTTTACACCGATAACGTTCCCTACCGTGAAAAAAAGTAACCAAATATAAATAAAATTGATTTTTCATGTTTTACTATAAAATCTCGTTCTCAAGTTTAGAAAAAGTTGCACGGATTCAACATAATTTATTTTTGTTTATAATGCTAGCTTGCGGAAAAGAGTGTGAGTTAACTTAAATAAAATTATTTTTATAGAGTAGGTAATGTTCAGTGATAATTTGTGAATATTTTCGCACAAAACCGAAGCCCAAAAAGTGTGTATTTACGGAGCTTGTATTAATTTTGAAATATTTTCATGAATTATTTCATTAAAAAGGCATGAAGAAAGCGTTTAAATCGTAAAATTTGTATATACATTTGTATGAATGAAGAAAATATGTTTGTAGCTACAGTCCTTTATTAATTAGTTTTAATCCTTAATTTAAAAAAAGTTTTTCTAGCATTTCTAAAGTGTATCCATGGACTTTTTCCCATTAAATTAAAAGAAAAAAATCTTAAATTTAAAGGTTAATGGGCAAACTAATGACATAATTTTTCTTTTTCCATAGTTTGAATCCACTGCTGAACACAAAAAGGGAATCAAGTGTTTCATTCATGTTTCGAATTAAAACGACATTTAAAAAATTCGTTCTTAAATAATTTTAAACAATGATTTATTTTTTTAAGATTTAAAAATTCATAAATATGTTATATTAAACAATGAATGTTTCTTCCTTTATTTATTTTGATTACTCTGATCTAAAAGGTGTTAAACATTTTTTTAAAGTGAAAAATTCGAATTTCTAAATAAGAAATATAATTGCCAAGAGACAGAATTTCCTTTAAGGCTATTCTCAAATCCAAAGGAGCAACTTTCTAACACATTCCTGAATTCATTTTTGATCGAAAACGCATGAAACCGGCATGTGCTCCTACTCAGGAATGGTGTAATTGAATGTCGTTTTCCGTTTTTTGCTAAAGGAAAATAAATATTTTATAAAATACTGTCAAATTAGACATTTGAACCGAATTTCTGAAGACCAAAGCGCGAGAAAGACCAAAGAACTTTTCGTCACGTGATAAGAATCGCTTATAACTCGATAAGTCATTCATTCATATATTTTAAAAAAAAAGGAATATATTCCAAATCGTTTCAATAGCCAGGCTCTCCAATTTTATGTATTTACGTTTGAAAATGAGCCAGAAAGTTTCGCGTTTTTGAAAAAGGAACATGAGTACAGCCAATACCATATAATTAATCTCATTTTGTTTAACAGTAAAAATATTGATAGCACTGGAAAACGATTGTTTTCTCACAGAACTTAAATTAGTCGATTGTAAATCAGTTTCTTGCGCTGATTCCTAATATGCTTTCCGTTTTTCTCAAGGTGCTCCGGTTTTTGAGAAATTTGCATATTAACCTTAATGGAAATTTAAGCTTTTTTGGGCCATTTTATGCAAATTTTAGGTACAATAAATTTCAGATTGAATTAAATTTTCTAAACAACGACTGGAAGATTTGCTTCAGATAAATGTCGCAATATGCATATTATTAACATTTATCTGTCAGTTATTAAGCCTAATTTGCATATTTTTCAGTGGTGTAATGTTTACATTACTTTCAACTTTGAAGCAGTTGCCACAGAATTGACGTAATGTATCAAATCTGCAATCTGTTTCTGTATATCGCATCTAGTTTTTGAGTAAAATGAATTTCTACTTTTGTATGATATTGACACAAATTTGAAAATCATCGTCAAAGGTTTTTTATCATCGTCAAAAGGGTGAACAGTGTTAGAAATATATCAGGGACATAATAAACAATGTATATATATATAAAAAAAAATGAAAAAGTAATAGAATACCTCCTAACTAGTGGAAGTACATCACAAAGTAGCATAAACAGAAATTTCTGGTCTTTTTTGACAAAATAAATAAAATAAAATAAATTTTCACTTTTTTCAAAAACTAGACGTGATAGAAGAAAACTTATACCAGATTTGTAATCAGAGCAATATTAGCCTACTCATGTTGAAGAAATATTTAGACGTCAAGAAACGTTATTAGAAAAATTATGAAAAATATGCAAATTAGGCACAATATTTCACGGTCATATGTCACTATAATTTCAGGAACAACATTTTTGTAAAGTAAATTATAGACAGGAATCATAACATAAAATAAAAAAGCCAGTCTGATAATGCTTTATGCTTTAAATTTGCATATAATTGTACAAAATTTATATAAATCGAAATAGGCAAATATCTAGACCTGATGGGAAACATTTAAAACATGATTCGGAATCAGCACAAAAAATGGAATGAGACACAACTAATTTCGATTTTGTGAAAGAGGAGAAGTTCAATTTTATTGACCAGTGTACTCAGTAATATGGGGCATTCTCCCAATCTTTTGACTTTCAAAAATAAAATATCTGGTGAAATTAAACTTGCTAAAATAAAATTTTAATCTGATATACGAATGCCTTAATGATTCAAAATAAACAAAAAATGGTCAGCAGCGAATTTTTTTATTTTTATTTAACTGAGGTTTAAGTTACACTTGCGAGTTTAACTTTCCCTACTGTTTTACCTCTCTAACTTTTTATTTTCTTCTAAATTTTTACTTATAATGAATTTGCATAGTACACACGGGACATTAAAATAAGAAATAATAACAATATTTAGTATTTTTAGTACAAAATTTTGGTATAACATTGTCTTAAAGGGGCGATAAAGAAGCGACGGTAAGGTAAAAAAAGGGGGAAGGTATAGAAAACAAAAAAGGACGGTAAGGGAAAAAGGGAATGGTAATGATGGGACGTTAATGAAAATTACCACCTATTTTAAGGCAAATTATGTTAAGACTAAGTGATAGCTACAATGTTCATTAATTTTTAGAAACAGTTATTTACATTGGATTGAATAAAATTAATTTACCTCGAAAAGTGCAGGAATAAACCTTGAGGACGGTAAGACTACCAATAAAGCCACAATGCTTGAAATTGTATTTAAATGCTGATTTCAATTCTGTAGTAAATTTCCTGTCAAATAATTTTAGGCATTCTTTCTCTAGCATACTTCTGCATGAGAAAAAACTTGAACAAAAATTATGTGACTGCATCTGAAATGATTTTCTGTATTATTTTAGAAGAGGGATAGTAAGGAATCTAAAACCCAGGGACAGAGTTAAAAAAATAATAACAACAGTAAAAATGTATGCAAGTTAACTTTTTGCTACATATTTATATAAAATAATAGTCCCCGTTTCGGAAAAAAATTACATCGAATTACTTTTATTGAAACAATTTTATGCAGACAGCTCCAAACTTAAAAGTCAGCATCAGGGACACGGGAAGGCATAGGAGTTTCCTGGATATTTGGACCACCAACATCATCCAAAACTTATTTATCTCGTTAATATTGTTATGCAGTCATGCAATGGGGTGTTCCCCAGTATATGAAATTAAAAAAAAAACCACAAGAATATGTACTAAAATAAAAATTATTATTCAGCGATTTAAAAGTCAAAAGATTGTGAGAATGCCCCCATATATGGTATTAGTGCAAGATAAACTTTCAGATAATGGGGACGTTTCCTATTTTGGAGAGGTGTTCTGTCTCCAAACTAAACTTAAAGTAAATCAAAAGTATTCTTTCCTATAATTGCTCTGATTTTCTGGAGTCGAATAATTATATCGGCGAAAAAAATTTCGTAAGATTCAGTGTGTGTAAATTTACTTTTAGGTACGGCCAGCTAAAGATGCTATTTAAGGTCAATAGTTGACAAGAATCAAATCAAAGGTCTTGAGCTCGACTGCCAGGCTTCAGTTTAAAACGTGTAAAATCGCACGATATCGCTACCAATCAATATAATTGAGTTACAGAAATAAAGTATCTATGTATCCATCGTTTAATGAAGTTCTATTTTCTACAGTTTATTATGTTAAACTGTCATAACATGCCAGATGCTATTGCTAAAAAGTTTATCTGAATGAATTGCGTCCGCTGACTGTCGGGCCAGATTACTCAAAAGCATAGCGTTGGCAATTTAAACCAAAGGTCTTGGGTTCGAATTCCAGTCTGGACACATTTTCACAGACATTTAAAAAATGTCAAGTCGCAAGAATAAATGTGTTTTTAATTTGAGTAGTGTGGATCGAATTCTATTGAGTTACATTTGTCAAGACTTAGACTCTTTCACATCTAGCATTTAATAAAAGATATTTTTGGAATTTATGGAACTCCAATTTGAATTAAAGTGGCATTTTTAAAAATAGTTGCATTGGCTTAACCCGTAGACTCCACACTTCTGTTCAATCTTCTCGTACTCCGCTCAATTACTCCGCTGCTGTGATTTGGGATTACATAATTTTAAGCGTGTAACTTTGTTGGTAATTTAGTGGCAATGAAATATAACGCACGATTCCCATATAAAATTTAATGGAAAATCGAACAGTGATATGTATTTTTATCAAAAATTTCATTTTATTAATGAAAAATGCAAGTTAATGAAAGCATGTTTTCAAAAAATGCCGGCGTTTGGAATTTTGGTTGGTGCAAATTATCATTAGTGTGGATTTTACGAGTTAGTACTAGATAATATGATATTTCAATGAGAAATAAGTGAAAATAAGTGAGATATGATAATATACGAGTATAAGTCATTATCTTTAGTTTCCACCAACACTTGCCTTTTATTTAGATTAAATAAAGTTGTATTTTAGTTTTAGTAACTATATTGTAACTGCATTATGACATGTTGAGTAATTCACCAGGTGAAGATGATGCCACACAAGTACATGCTAACTTTTTTTATGCTAGATTTTACATATTTATTACTACCTGCTGCATATTTACGTAGAAAATAGATTTTTTTTCGTATTCAAAGCTGGAGTAGCACAGTTGAAGTTTATTCCA
Organism: Maratus speciosus; assembly: GCA_963932465.1. Taxonomy (NCBI): domain Eukaryota; kingdom Metazoa; phylum Arthropoda; class Arachnida; order Araneae; family Salticidae; genus Maratus; species Maratus speciosus. The sequence goes on along the minus strand of OZ010791.1, from coordinate 225,990,257 downwards.
ACAGAGCGAAAAATGTCCAGACCAGGGATCGAACCTGGATACTTGGCGTGCCGTGCCAATGCCTTACCTGTTAGGCTATCCGGACCGATACCTGGCTGACATAATTCACTTCCAGTTGGAAAAAAAAAATATTCGTTCCCTTCATTATAGATTTTTTTCTTTTCATTTTTCAAAATTTCCATCTAATAAAATAGATGCATCTTAACATTATATTACACTGTTTCAGCTCATTTTTTTAAATTTTGCAAAATATTCAGAGATAGTTCTCTTAGTTTTTTTTTTTTTAGGTTTTAGACAAAGTAATTATGTGATCTAAGAATCACAGAATTCTAATTACCATAAAACATTTTCCATCACTACAACTATTTCGCTTCTTTTTAATATTCTAAGAATTTCGTAGTTATGTAATTGCTATGAAAATGCAGAATTTACGAAACAACCACTGATGAAATCTCTTCTCTGTTTCTATATAAAATGACAACAAAGAGTTGAAAAAGAAATAAAGCGAACTATGTAGTATTTATCGTTCGTTTAAAATAATTTTGTCACATTATGGTCTACAGGGCAAAATCACTTGCAGTATACACTGTAAAAAAAAAAAAAAATAAATAATAATAATAATGTCACTCCATAAAATTGGTGGCAGGCTTGTTGCCAAAAATTTATGGAGTAATTTATGGAGTTTTTTATGGAGTAATTTAACCGATACAACTGGTTTTACGTTACACCAATGTTCAATATTACACCAATTATATCAGTTTAAATTACACTATTAAATAAGTTAAATTTTGCCATAAAATTGGAGGCAGCATGCTGCCACCAATTTTATGTAGTAACGTTACATACATTTTCACAGTGTATTTTAATGATGTTAAACACTATTTCAAACACAATTAAACTTATATAAATTTATGAGATGCAGTAAAATATGATTTCTAAAGAATATGGGGTGCGAAGCATTTCTCATTAATTTACAAGTAAACACAAAAGAATTAATATGCATAATGGTCTTTGGGGCAAAAGTTTGCAGCTTGTTTTTAATGATGTTACAGTATTCCAAACATAATGAAATTTATAAACAGTACTGAGATTCACTACACTATGCTTGCTGTTGAAAATTATATGTGCGTAACGTTTATCATTCATTTACAGGGACGCACAAAATAATTCTGGAATTTTGGTCGGTGCAAATTAGCACTTGTGTGGTGTTTACGGGTTAATAATATGTAATATGATAATTCAATGAGCAAGTTGACAGCAGTAAATAAATGAGATATTTTAATATATAAGTGATTATCTTTAGTAGCCACCAACACTTGCTTTTTATTTAGATAAAATAAAGTTGTTTTTAGTTTTAGCAATTTAGTAATTAGTTTTAGCAATTTAGAAATTTAGTTTTTTGACTAATTCGCCGGGTGAAGATAATGCCACACAAGTACATGCTAACTTAATTTTTATTTTCTTGATGTTTGATTTTATACAATATTTATTACTACCTGCTGCATATTTACCTTAGCAGATACATTTTGTATCTTATTTTTATTTTCTCAAATTTTGATCTGATAATGTAGATGCATCTTAACATTATCTCACGCTCTTTCAGCTCACCTTTTTAATATTACAAAATATTTAGAGTTTAGTTTGTTTTCCAGGTTTCAGATAAAATAAGCATTCATTATTTTACAAAGAAAAGCATAGAATTCTAATTTCCATAAAACATTTCCCATCACTACAACTATTTGGCTTCTTTTTCATATTCTAAGAATTTCGTGGTTACGTAATTTCTATGCAAATGCAAAACTTACGAAACAACCACATACTCTTCTCTGTTTCCATATAAAATGACAACAAAAAGTTGAAAAAGAAATAAAATCGAAACACGCAAAAAACAGCTTCAATCAAAATTTATAAAATTTAAACGATCAAATTATCTCATTGAATGTGGCATTGATCGATGCCAAATATAAAGAGATCTCAGGTTATCAATTTTTAAGGACAATTTATGCGTTTTATAGAGACGTTATGTAACCTCTTAAAAAGCTATTTGCTTCTGCATGAAAATCTGAAAACACTTTGCTAATAGCCCCATCTATCAACGCAAGTAAAATGGGGGAAATTCACATTTTTAAAATATTGGGTAGTTCCTTCTGCGGAAAACTTGAATATTTTATAGCAGTGAAAAAATGATTTGAAGACTGAAATGATATACAAAAAGTAATTTACGCAAGAAAAATTCGTAAGTTTTGCGGTTATAATTTCAAACTATGGTAACTATGGTTAGGGAAAGCTTGTATAAAACAATGATTTGCACGTTGTCTATTTGTTAGATAAAAGCAATGGTATTTTTTATCATCTGATTGAATTGATCCTTAATCTTTATCTCGGTATATATTGACAATATGAATACAAAAAAAAAAAAAAAAAAAAAAAAAAAAAAAGATGGCTTGGATATATTTTAATCATTTTCCTGAATTGATCCGAACTTCTCCATACACATGTTGAACTTTGTTTTATACATTGTTATTTGCTATATTGACATCGCTATCATAATACAAATTTTAGAAAAAATATTACGAAAGCTAACTAAAGTTACGCATTTCAAATAAAACAATCGATTGAAACAAGTGTCAAGATTTCACTTCGAAAAGCTTTTGTTAACGCTTTTCATACCGACTAACAATTTCTTTTATCGTTTTTAATAAGCTAAAATTTAACCCAGGTAAAAGATGCTTAACACAACCGCGCACACATTTCCAGCAATTACGGAAATGTATATAACTTTATGTGAATTTATTTATAGTCTACAAATGCCTTTTACAAAAATTCATTTTAGAATTCATTAGTTGAATTCTATTTATACAGAAATAAATAATTTGCATGTTTTAAACACATTATTTTTTAAATTCTCATTCTCGAAAATTTTCAAAAGTGTTTTTTTTTTCTTTTTCTTTTTTTCTTTTTTCTTTTTAAGACCGTTCTAAAATGACATTAATGGGAATTTTGATCTGAAAACTTTATACGAAATATTATTCATTTAAAAAGTAAACAAATAATAAAGATTCTTCAAGCATGTGTGGTGAAACACTGTCCAAGACATCAATAACACTGTAAAGAAACTTTACTGTCATAATCTTCATTTGTTCTACCAATTTATTTACAGACATTAAAACACACTAAGATATCGCAGTTTAACATACACCAAAAAATAGTGTACATGGCAAAAGTTTAAACACATACATACTCTAAAACATATCCATTTAAAATGTTTTTAAAATATTTTCACCTCTTTCTTACCAAGGCATCTTCAGTTACTGATGTTTTCGTCTCTCTCTCTCGCTAGTCATTGCTTTCTAAAATTTCCCTGTGTTTCATCCCTATTTTTAAAATGTGTCGGCATCTATTATCAATAGTTGCGTGCAGTACATCATTACAGGTTTCAGATTTCGATGAAATTATTTCAATGGCTTCTCTTATTAATGCGTAATTTAAACTAGTGTATTTTGCTAATTTTTCGACATTTTTAAAAAATCTATTGTGATGGGGGATTTATTATTTAGTCTTGCTATTGCAGTAGATGATTTATTAAGTTGTATATCTCGTTGCCGAAACGTCAGTGAAGGCTTACTGTGGAGACACGAAAAGTTTTGATTTCCGTTTGTCTGTCTGTCCGTCTGTCTGTCTGTCTGTCTGTTCCGCGATAACTGCCGCAAAAAGCACCCGATCAGCTTGAAATTAATTGGGCATATTCGTGAGATACCCGGACGTAGCTGTATAGTTTTGGGTTAAATTTGGTTCATTCGTTCGGAAAATATGGAAGATTTTATTTTTCTTTATAATGCTTTTCTACGGCAAGTCAGACGATTTTCAAATTTCGATTAGTTGAAAGAAAATGGCACGTTTGATTAATGGATTTAAATGTCAAATTATGGATACTAAAATTCCAAATAAGGGTTTTAAATTATTCCTATTATATTGAAGTTTTATCAATATATCTATCAGATTTTTTTATTTAAGTGTATAATGTTTTGAGGACATTTATACATGTATTCCAATAATATAAAGAATTTTTAAATTAATTTTCTTGTTTTACATGATACATATTTCTTTTTTTTTTTCCTTTTCTTCGTTGCCTAGCGACTGTTATTCGTAGCCTATCATTGCGTCAAATATGAATGAAGTTAGTAAATTACGTTAATTTTGTTGCAGGTACTATTAAAAAGCTATCACAAAAAATATTTTATCTCGCCAAATCGATGCAATTTATGCAATTAACAGTGGACACGATAATGAATTATTTTCCAGTAGATTTATAGATCTCCAGATATGCATATTTTGGGGGGGGCTTTTAATATGTTATTGCTATCGCATGGATTAGGATGTTTAAACTAATGTTTAACCATGCTGAAAAAAAAGTACAGCTTAAGGCATGTAAATCCTTTTTAACACTTTCCAACATGGATGAAAAGTATTTATGACTTCAGTTTTTCTATCTGTCGCCTGCCGTGTTTCTCTACGTGCTCTAACTCGCGTAAATATAGTCGGGATTACATGTAATTGATATACGTTATCGAGGTTTGCCAAAGTATGTTTGGTATTAAAAATGAAGCATTCATAGCTTAATTACAGGGGCACTCAAAACTATTCCGTTACATTATAGTCTTTGGGAAAAATCGTCTGCGGTGTATTTTAATAATGTTACACAATTTTAAACGTAATGAAATTTATATACTTTATTAAGGTGCACGAGAACCTGGTTACTATAAAATATGTTATGTGTAGCACTTACAGCATGCGTACAGGGAACTCAAAAGTATTTATAATATTACAATCTTTGAAGAAAATCCTTTTGTGACGTTTTTTAATGATGTTACTCTGTTACAAAATAATAAAATTGATATGTATTTTTGAAACATTTTTGTAGTATATAGGGTGCAAAGCATATGTTTTTTTCAGGGTCACACAAAAGTGGTCAATTAAAATGTGGTCTACGGGGGAAAAAAAACTCTTCACAGCTTATTTTAACACATTAGCGACGGGAAACGAGAATTCTCGTTTTTATTCAGAATACATCATTGGCTAAGGGAGTGACTTCTACCTTACAGAAAAGACATTTATATTGTGTTGTCCATATTTTTTATAGATTGTAAGACATTATATATTACATCCGTACATTGAAAGATATTTACTGCTGCATAAACATCAAAAACATATCTCAGAAACCAATTTCCGAGACACTTTCAGAAGAGGGAGGAGCTTCTACTGTTATTAAACCCAGATTTAATTAAATTGCCTGTCGTCAGTGTGTTAATTGTGTGGCACTAATTCAAACATTATGAAATTAAATTACATTACTGTGGTTGACTACAAGAAGCTTGAATATGATTTGTATCGTATTTATCGTTCATTTATAGGGTCACATAAAAAATTTCGGATACAGTTCTGGTCTATTAGGGATGTTTGCTGAAGAGCATTTTCGATTATGGTGTGCGTTTTAACGTTAAGTAAATTTGTGCTTAATAAGTAGTGCTTAAATATTGTATAGACCATGTACAGGGATACACAAATGAATTCGTAAGTATAAATGAAAATGAACGCAAATTGCTTCAGTGTGATTTTTTTTTTTTTTTTTTTTTGAGTTATGTATTTCCCAGCCCAATTACATTTAGTATACTAACAAATGTTTGCAGAATTTAAATAGAACCATATACAGGACTCCGCAGAAACTGGATATATGGTGCACACTATGCATACTAATCCCCGGAAATGTGATATGAGCAGTTTTAAGAGGGTTTTTTGTCTGCATTAAATTTAAATGTTATAGACGATGCGTAAAAATCTTCACGTAATATACAGGGCTGTAGAAAAGAAGTCATGTACGTCTCCGTCTATTGGTAGAATTTACTAAAGGACATTAACACAATTAATTGATAATTACAAATGTAAATTAAATTACACTACGAAGGGGTTCAGGGGGGCAGAGCCCCCCCTGAAGAAATCTACTTTATTATCTAAAAATTACCAGAATAAGTAGCTCATGAGATTTTCAGAATACCATTACATAACAAGGGGTTTAATTTAACGTTTCTAATGTCAGAAACCTTCGAAATATTTTTTCGTTTTATAAATCTTTATGTAATTTCAAAACTTTAAATTTCGTTTTTTGTAGAAAGATTAATATTACTCAAAGGGTGCTAAACACAATGAATTGTAGAGCTGACGTTGAGGCTCCTGATCTGAAGATTTACTAGTTTATGTTATTGCCGAAACGTCAGTGAAGGCTTACTGTGGAGACACGAAAAGTTTTGGTTTCTGTTAGTATGTCTGTCTGTTCCGCGATAACTACCGCAAAAAGCATCCGATCGGCTTGAAATTGGCTGGGCATGTTGATGAGGTACCCGGACTTAGCTGTATAGTTTTTGGTTAAATTTGGTTCATTCGTTCGGGAAATATGGAACCTTTTATTTTGCTCTATAATGCTTTTCTATGGCAAGTCAGACGATTTTCAGATTTTCATTTGTTGAAAGAAACGGCTCATATGAAAAATGGATTTAAATGGTAAATTTTTTATGCTGAAATTTTTAAATAAGATTATTAAATTATTCCAATTAGTTTGAAATTTTGTCAATATATTTGCGAGATTTTTTAAAATTAGGTTTATAATATTGGGGGGAATTTTATGCATGTTTTCTAATAATATAAAGGATATTGTTTTATTAATTTGACATAATGCATATTTCATTTTTTTCCTTTTCTTTCATCTGTAGCCTAGCAACGTATTTGGTCCTAATAATATTAGTATAATTGCGTGTATAATGTTTGAGTAAAGCCAACATCAAAACGGATGAATTAATGCATTTGTATCTTTCCATATAGATGTATTTTAGCCCAGAAATAAAAATAGGCAATATTTCATTTATTTTATTTATTTTATTCATATATTTTGCTTAAAAATACAAAAGTTCATTATTTCATAGAGGATAGCGTAACATTTTTCCATAACATTTACCAATATTTCTTTAATTGTTGCCAAGAAAATCAAAACCCAGAAAAATATTTTCTTTTAAACAATTTTCAATTGAAATGTTTTGTCGTAAAACAGGAAAATGAAAAATAAAATTAAGAATAGAAAAATTAATATGGCGGCATATTGGAAATAAAAAGAAAACTCTCGAGTATTTCTTAATATAACAAGATGAAAAATTTTGAGTAAGTACGCATAGCAGGTGAATTAGATGTCATTTATCGAAAACAAAGATGCTGGAATAAAAAGATCTTGGGTAAAATAAAATTAACTATTATTTACGGAGGAAAGAGATAGATGGAGATGCAGTATGCCGTAAAAACAGTTTGCAATACGATGTGCGTTATCGCTCAGATTTAAATTCTCTCATTCGGTCCAAACAAAACAAGCACGTGGAACAGGGACCGAATTCTTTGACTTCATCCGTGCATTTTTTCTGTAAAATGAAAATGATCTGCTTATATTTAAGCAATAAGCATTCTAAGGTAGCATTTCATTGTATTATAAATTAAAAACTGTATTACTAAAGCTATTACTCTGTTGTTTTTTTTTTTTTTTAAGCACGTCGTTGTGTTATGCCGAATGCAGCGGATTTTAGGGTTACATTTTTGGCGTCACTTCAATATTTATTGTCTGTGTACGGTTAACATGAATATTTTATTCTAAATTTAAATTTTATTAATTTATTTAAAAAAAACTTATGCTTATCGTTATAAATCACAGCGTAAAAAAAAGCTAAGATATACTATAACCATCCGCACAATCAATAAAAAAGTACGAATGTAAATTTAAATACACTACGGGGGATTCAGGGGGGCTCCGCCCCCCTGAAGAAATGCAATTTTTGATTTAAAAAGTTACCAGAATAAGTAGCTCATCAGAATTTCAGAACATCAATGTATAACCACATGTTTAACACTTTTAATTTCTGAAACTTTACGAAATATCTTGTATGCTTATAAATATTTATGTAATTTGAAAACTTTAAAAAGCGATTTATAGGGAGTTGAATATTACGCAATCCGTGTTAAAAAAACAATGACTTGCAAAGATGACGTTGAGGCTCCTGATCTGCAGATTTACTAGTTTTATTCTGTCTTCCAGTTTCCTTTTTGTCATTCCTATATATGACATATCTTTTCCTTCATTGTTTTTGAAACAAAATACACTAGTTTAAATTACGCATTAATAAGAGAAGCCATTGAAATAATCTCATCGAAATCTCAAACCTGTAATGATGTACTACACGCAACTATTGACAATAGATGGCGACACATTTTAAAAATAGGGATAAATGACAGAAAAAATTTAGAAAGCAATGACTAGCGACAGAGAGAGACGAAAACATCAGTAACTGAAGATGCCTCGGTAAGAAAAAGCTGAAAATACTTTAAAAACATTTTAAATGTATGTTTTAGAGTATATATGTGTTTTAAACTTTTGACATGTACACTATTTTTTGGCGTATGTTGAACTGCGATATCTTAGTGTGTTTTAATGTCTGTAAATAAATTGGTAGAACAAATGAAGATTATGATTAATATATGACATTATAAAAAAATACTATTATAAAACTTCAAAGTGGGAACTTTAAAGTGGGAAAATATGTGTAAGCAAACAATTTGGCAAACGCATAATACATTTGAAATCTAATTTCAGCAATTACCCGTCCATAGTCAGAAAGGTAATCGAATTTTTTTGTGCAGTCCTGTATGTTATCAGCAGATTTGTATACATACTAGATAATTAAGTTCAGTTAGAAAACACATGACATTGTTGAAAAATCAACTTCAGGAATTTGCTCCAGTTGACAGAAATATACTCGATTTTTTTTTTTTTTTTTTTTTTTTTTTTTAGCTCTTAAATTTAACCCAGATAAAATACGCATAATACATAGACCGTTAGCCAGCAGCACAGACAATCACCTCATCGAGTTCACGGCTGAAATTCCAGAATTAGTTAAATCTTGATTCGCATATTAAAACGCAATCGGTCTGCCAAGTCATATCTTGGTGGAAAGCACCTGAAAACCCGATTATAGTGGCTGACTCGTAGGTTTACCATTGTGTTTTCCTGCTCCCAGTCCTCCATGTTTTCATACCTTTTAGTGCAGGAAAACACAATGATAAACCTACGAGTCAGCCGCTAAAATCGGGTTTTCCGGTGTTTTCCATCAAGATATGACTTGGCAGACCGATTGCGTTTTAATATGCGAATCAAGATTTAACTAATCCTAGAATTTCATCCGTGAACTCGATGAGGTGATTGTCTGTGCTGCCGGCTCCCAGTCTAACAACAACGCACACATTTCCAGCAATTACGGAAATGTACGTAGGAAGTCCACTCTCAACGTTATCCAACGGCTTATCCAACGGCTAATTTCTAAACCGTTAGTTATAGGCACATAGTTCCAATTACAAAAATGTTTTAAACGAGGTAAAAAATATTTTAAAAGTGGATTTTATCAGTAAAAATATTCCTTAAAAAGTTAGGAAAGTTAGATTTTTATACGGGTGTCCAGTCCTATAAGTAATAGTTAGTAAAACTTTCCTATTACACTAACAAGTAAGACCAAAAAATGTTCCATTTAACTAGAAGTAAAATTAACCGAGCTATGAAACTTTGAATTGCATGACCGAATTTTCTGCATCTGAACATAGATGAGTTGGGCCATGCTTAGAGGGATCGTACACTAACTACTTACAGTATCAGAAGGATTTATTTCGCGTTTACATTTCTGCATTGCAGCCGAAGCATTGCTGACTTCGAGCAAGTTTTACGATAACTTTGATTAATATTAATTAAGTTTTAGTTTAGATAATCCAATAGCATTTTAAAATATGTATCATTTTGTAAAGAATTGCGACCGTTGCTTTTTATCATTTTATTTAACAAAAATTCTGTTTTTTTTTTCTTTTTTTTTTAAGTTATATATTTTTCTTTAATATGTCAGAATGAAAATAGATTTCAAATTTATATTGTAATGTTAATTGTATTCTCAAATATTATTTTTTTTTTTAAATATCTGACGTTTATTTATATTTCAAGTAAATTTGCGAATGACACCTATTCCGCAGCAAGAAAAGATGCTTCAACTTTAAACAGCTATTAAGTGGTCAGTTTTAATCTGAAAAGAATGGGACAATTTTTTTTTTCTCTTACTTCTTAGTGTAATAGGATATTTTTACTAAATCTAACTTATAGGACCAAGGACCGCAAAAAAATTTAAATTTCGTAATTTCTTAAGAAATGTTTTCATTGACCCAAATTGCTTTTAAAATACTTCTTTACCTCATTTAAAACATTTTTGTAATTAGAACAATATGTCATTACCTAACGGTTTAGGAATTAGCCATTGGACACCGTTGAGAGTGGACACTCTGTATAACTCTTTGCGTAATCTCCTGCATGTGAATTTATTTATATTCTACAAATACCTTTTAGTGTACTAAATGTAATTCAGCTGGAAAATGCATTACGTAATGAAACCCCACCAATAAGCCATCCATGCTCATAGACAGCAATGCTTTCGAATTCTTTTGTAGTGTCCTGTACACGATCTTATTATCTATGTCTATTCGACCGCCTATCCGCGCTCTATTTCTTGTAGATATTCTTTAATTTTTACATAATTGATACATGTTATTTATATTTATCATGGCACGTTCCTTATCAAAAACGAACTATGTAGCATTTATCGTTCGTTTACGCAACACAAAATAATTTCATTACATTACGGTCTATGGAGGAAAATCGTTTGCAGTATACTCTGTAAAATAAGTAAAGTTACTCCATAAAGTTGCTGGCAGCCTTGCTGTCTCCCTTCTGTGGAGTAATTTAACAGATATAACTGGTGTTACGTTACACTAATGTGTAATGGTACACCAGTTATATAAGTTTAAATCACACCATTATATAAGTTAAATTACCCCATAATTTTTTTACAGTGTATTTTATTGATTTTACACACTATTTCAAACATAATGAAACGGATATGAATTTATGAGGTGCGTAAAGTAAAACATGCTTTCTAAAGAATATGGAATGCGAAGCATTTATCAATCATTTACAGGTTCACGCAAAAGAATTAATTTGAATAATGGTCTTACTGGGTAAAAGTTTGCAGCGCACTTTTAATGATGTTATAGTATTTTAAACAAAAGGAAATTTATATACATTACTGAGGTTCACTACAATATGCTTGCTGTTGAAAATGATGTGGGTAACGTTTATGGCTCATTTACATATACACACAAAATAATTCTGTTGCAGTACTGTCTATGAGGTATTATTATTCGAAGTGCATCTTCAACTTTGATTTGCGTCTGAATTTTTACTTACTACATGATGTGTATAAATTCTATGTATTATATATAGGGATACACAAAATAATTCGAAAGCATTACTGTCCGTGGGCATGAATAACTTAAGGATGCTAGTCACTCAGATTCCGAATTTCTCTCATTGATGCTAAGTCTGTGTGAGTAGAATGCATTCGTAGGGGGAAACTAGGGATACTTGACCCAATTGTTAGTTTTAGATTGTTATTATTATTTTTTTTTACATTACTCATGGGTGTGTAAATGCAGTCTATATATACTTAATGAAGTATTACACAATATTTATTATTATTATTATTCCAATGTATTAATTGTAAAGGTTGTAAAATATGAATATTCAAAACTTTCAATTTTTATGAAGTATCCCAATGTTATAAGGATACTTGACCTACCCATTAGGGATACTTGACCCAAGTCACAGGTTTGGAAGTAATAAAATTATAAACAAAACAATTTTACATAAGAACAAAAGTAACCTTAAGGTTAATACTTTATTACGTAAATTTTACGCTGGCATGTTTTGTCGATTTAACATGGAGCAGTTGTCTTCAGTATAATAAGCAGTTACGTGGTTCTAGCTTTTGGTTCTTGGCGTTTGTTTGTTTGGCGGGATTAGCATTTTTTATAGCTTGGTTTGGTAGAACGACCACCCTGCTTGATTCGATTCTTTTTAACTGTGTTCATACGCATCAAGAGATTCAGGGGATTTGGGGTGTTTCAGTACCAGAAAATTATTAAAGTGCTGATCGCTATATCTGAAGATTTTCATCTGATTTTTTCATTAAATAAGGCAAATATTACTTTAGGAAAATTCTGCTAAAAGATCCTTGAAGCGTACTAACCGTGTATAATCAGTGATTTGGTTGTTAAAATCAAGTTATTCAAATTGGAACTTATGGTGATTATTCCGTAAATCGCGGATCATAGGATTGTACCTGTTATAAAATATATTCAAATCAATAATAGTTGAGAAATATATACATATAAAAATATGAAAAATATTTTTATTCGGTTTACTTTGCAAGAACTTTTATATAAAAAAAAAATGCTGTCATGCATCAAAGAAGGAAAAAAAAAACTGAGTGAAAATTCACTGGGGTATCGTATATCGTAAGTTGAATTTTTTAAAATTTATTTCTAAGTTATTAGAGGTCGTCTCTAAAGGTAGAAAACTGCAATTAAGTAAGGACATACGTATATAGAAAATATATATATATATATTATTTTCAACGAATTATGTTTTTCATTTTTTTTTTAGTATGTCACTTTTGTTGTTATTTCTTTACGCTGAAGTAACAGTAAAAAAAACCGTAAACAACCATGAATAAAATTGATATAAAAGCAAGATTAACCTGAAAGTCACTGTGGAAGAATATACCACATGAAATTTGTAGGCATGCGCTATTCCTCTCTCTTTTGGAGTTTGAGCTGTGTAATCTATATATATATATATATTACGCTATCGTACCTGGCACAAAAATCGCGATTATTTGTTAATTGTTTAATGGCAACGCCAGAATGAAACGCATCTCATTGCTTATTGAACAGCATGTAATGCATCGCCATACCTATAAAGACGGTTACCATAGGGGGGGGGGCTGTTCTACCGCCAAATACCGCCAAGTTTATCGCCAACTTGGCAACCAAAATTAGTCGCCAAAAGTGACGCCAGATATCTTTAATATTTCGCAAAATTCCCATAAACGTTCATTGTAAACCAATAGGGTTTACTTGCTTACAGAAAATCAATAAATTGAGATATTTTAATGCAACAAAGACTACAATTAGCTCAAGGGATTATATTAATTATATTTAAGGGAGTCCAAGTAAATTAAATTATGAATAAAAGTAACATGATACAATGCTTGACATGCTTTCCCAAACATAAATTTTAAGGGAGACCGAACTGGTCGCCAAGAGTGGCTAGTGGTAAATAAATTCCTGGTGTACGGGACTGTGACACATTTCTGATAATTTAGTGCAGTAAACGGGGCATCTTAGAATAATGGTTTTTTTCGACGCCACAATGTAACTCGCGCAAAAAAATAAATTATAACTTTTCTCTCTAGCTTTTCAATTTGCTTTTTTCCTTTCAGTAAATTAAAAAAACAATTATTAACTTTTGACTTGAATTAACGTTTATTAGCTATTCTCGTGTACGGAGTTATAAACTTTAAAGGAAGAGAGAGACATATATCTGGAACAGCAACAGGAACATCAATTCAAATGGAAATTTATTGCGTCTCAATCAATAAAACCTAAAAAGGAAATATTACTTTTGCAGAGATTTGTTGCACCTTTTTATCAAAGTTTCGATTTGATAACATTTTGATATGAAAATTACAGCGATTGTTCATTCATTTTATTAATTGTAATAAATCGAGTTGCAAATATTTGCTATGTCACAACAAAATAAAGATAAAAATATATCGGAATATAACAATTCTATAAAACTGTTAAACTACAACCCAAATAAGCTTAGTACATGGAATCTTAATTGAACAAAATATCACAAAGAAAAATGCAGAACTATCATAAACTTCTCTAAGAGATATACATTAATTGAATATCTAAAAAGATAGTTTTACTCCGCGACTATCTCTAAGATTAGTGATTTATAAGATCAGATAGGCCATTAGCCTATGTTTAATCATTAAACATGTTGTAGATTTATTCCTTTCAAGCAAATGATAAGATTATTTATTTACTTATTGTTGTAAATAGATGTGAAGAAAATAACATTTCCTATTCATGAAGGTAATATTTTTTTCAGTTATTATTTTTGCTGTAAAACCTTTCTTATTATTTCTTTTAATATTTATACATAATCTCATAAGGATATGCTTGACAATCAAGGAAAAATTTGTGTCACCTTCGCTGAGGCTCATAATCAAGGAGTAGAAGTGAAAAATTCAGTGTAATAGAATACGGCATTTTAAATTTGTACGTACTCCTGTCTTTGCTGAAGCTGATATAAGAAGAAATTATGTGAAGATATCATATGAAGAAATTTTCCATAAATAAAACTTCAAACTATCTCCGAGAATTTATTGCTCAAAACAGCGAAATCTTAAAAATCTGATCTTGTGATATCTACTTTAGAAACCCCCAATGTCAATTCGGTGCTATAGATAAATAATCACACTTTATCTCTTGTCTTCCGCATTGCTTTTACCATTAAAGTTCAATAATTTCAGTGCCGTTTATTGATTTCCCAGGTGAACTTTTGCGAACTTATTAATATCGAGTAGGCGTAAATAGTTCTATCTTTAAAGGGAGAGAGAGATCTTAATCAACAATATGAACAAAAACCCCGATAAGAGTTGTAGATAGAAATGTTTTAAACATTTATGTAAAACACAATACCATCAAAAGAATCTTCTTAAATACACCATAAAAAGTGGAGAAAAAAGAACGATAAGCAACTAATCAGATGAAAAAAAAAAAGAGTATTTCTTTATCAGGCTCAAAACGACCGCTACCAGAACAAAAACCAGACTAAAAGATATTGGAACAGAAAATAGAAGACGGGGAAAGGTAATAGAATACGGCATTTTAAATTTGTACGTACTCCCGTCTTTGCTGAAGCTGATATAAGAAGAAATTATGTGAAGATATCATATGAAGAAATTTTCCATAAATAAAACTTCAAAATAGTTTGGAGAATTTATTGCTCAAAGTAGCGAAATCTTAAAAATCTGATCTTGTGACATCTACATTAGAAAATCCCCAATGTGAATTCGGTGCTATAGATAAATGATTACACTTTATATCTTGCTTTTCACTTTGCTTTTACTATTAAAGTTCAATAATTTCAGAGCCGTTTATTGATTTCCCAGGTGAACTTTTGCGAACTTATTAATATCGAGTAGGCGTCAGTAGTTCTATCTTTAAAGGGAGAGAGAGATCTTAATCAATAACATGAACAAAAATCCCGATAGGAGTTGTAGATAGAAATGTTTTAAACGTTCATGTAAAACACAATACCATCAAAAGAATCTTCTTAAATACGCCATAAAAAGTGAAGAAAACAGAACAATAAACACTTAATCAGATGAAAAAAAAAAAAGATGCATTTCTTTATCAGGCACAAAACGACCGCTACCAGAACAAAAACCAGACTGAAAGATATCGAAACAGAAAATGGAAGACGGGTAAAGGTTTAAGAAAACAGACAATTGGAAACCAACAGACACAAGGCGTACAACTACTCAGAAAAGAGTTGATGCAACAGGTACGGCAAAAAAGGGGAAAGACTAAAATCATACAAAAATCTAGAAACAAAGAGAAAATAATGTAAATAAATAAAATAACATAAATTATTTAAACCGAAATCGATAAATAATTAAAATTAAAAACGAATTAAAACAAAAATAAAAAGATGGATGACCGCAATAACAATTAAACTCATAAAGAAAATAATTAAAATGGATAGTGTGGCTATAAATACAACAAAAATTTAAAAAACGTTTTTAGATAAACTGAACAAGTTTTTATCTGTTTGAAAAAGAGGGGAAAAAAGTTTTGAAAGACATGTTGCACCTTTTCACCGACCAATCTATTTATCGCAGTTTCGATTCGATAAGATTTTTAAATGAAAACATAGAACAATTGTTTAATCATTTTAATGTTGAAGAAGCAAGTGTAACACATCTCCAGGTAAAAATAATACATTATACTATATTTTTTAATTCATTCCATGATATATTTTAATAATTCTCTTATAATTAGATAGTTGTCTCCGTTATGTCAAAAACAATTATTTTACATGGTAATTAAATATATATTTAAGCAATTTGTTATAATATGAATTATATTTTAACAAGTAAATATTTATTGTAAAATGAAAATTTTTATTTGAGTGAAATCTTGTTTTTGCGTTTTGTAAAGATCAAAGAAAATTACAGGGTGAATTTAAATTATGTGGCAAAAAGTGAAAAGGAAAAATATGTACGATAGCTAACAAAAATCATATGGAAAAATAGCCTCACAACCCACCTAGTTAGCAAAACATACAGGGTATCTCATGTCAAAGCGAACCTAAATATTCATGCATAACTTTAACATAAATTAAGATAACGAATTTTTCAAAATATTTACCTCGGTGTGGGGGAAAAAATGATATGACATCATAATAAGTGCTAGAATAGACAAAATGTGAGCTCTATGCTGATCAGGATATGCCAAATACCCATATCCAAATAACACTGAGTCAGTTATTTCATGTTTCGGAATGTAGCTGACTGTACGCACAATGTCAGTAACCGTATACTTACAACACTTCTAGTGATGTTCATATTTCCCGGAAAACGTTGAAAATTTGTCGAAATATCTTCCTTAATATTATACTCATTCATATTAATATATGAATTATTAGACTCGAATTGTCATGAGACACCCTGTATTTTTGACTAAATAAGTAAATTCTGACGCTATCTGCATATAGACGTGATTTTTATTTGTTTCCATGTAAAATGGCTGGAATGTTTTTGATATAGATTACTATATTATCTATTTTGAAAATGGTCATAGTAACACACACATATTCGCTTTTTACTACTTTCTAACATTATTATTAATTGTTTATTAATTGGGTTTGTCTGCCCGTCTTTCTATCCATGCTTATAGCTTGTGGAAATATACTCGGATTGCTGTGTAATTAATATTTGTTATTGAGGTTTACAATGGCATTTTCAGTTTTGAAAATGAAGTGTGCAGCCTTTATAGTTCTTTTACAGGGGCACTCAAAAGAATTCCGTTACATTATGGCCTATTGCGGAAAATCGTGTACAATGCTGTATTTTAATGATGGTATACTATTTCAAACATATTCAACTGATATACATCATTGAGGCAAACAGCAAGATACTTCTAATAGAATATGTTTGTGCATAGCAGTTATCGAATCCAAAGATTTAAATCCAATTTATCCATTACACAAAAGAATTTGGTTACAGTACTGTCTATCAGCAATAATTGCTGAAAGTTCGTTTTAATCGTGGTATGCTTTTTTTAAAATTCAAGTATTTTTTATGCATATCAATTTGTGTGTAAATTTTATAGATCATATACAGGACTGTACAAAAGAAACCGAAATACATTTCCACCAATTTATGTCTTTATTTATTACATTTCCACATGTTAACAGAAATAGCTGAGGGGAATTTTCAAACCTGTTATGTGTTTCCTAATTTAATTAAATTTTTGATACAAATCTATGTAGCATATACAAGGTTTCACAAGATAATTCTGATATTTTTCAGTCTATAGATGTTAATTGCTGAAAAGGCGTTTTCAAGTGAGTTATGAGTTTTCCAAATTGTTTACTTAGAAATTTCCAAATTGTTTGCTTTACTTTAATAGTAATTTCATTTTAAAAAGAAAGTGTTTTTTCCCTTAAAAGTTTCGGCTGGACCTCACTGGATTAGCTGGGAATAGATAGATCCTTCCACCTAAGTTTAGAGAAAATCCCGCTTTTAAGCCCATTGAGTCCATCGCCCAGGAAAGTGTTTGCTGTCTCCTTATTTATTTAGACATTATCTTTCACCTTCTTATGTTTTTTACAGTATTTTGAAAGTGTTTTAAAATCTATGGTTGATGTACTATTTTTCTTTCTTTGTTTCTTTTTTTTGCGTAATGCGCGATACAATGCACATTGCGCCGCGTATTTCAATAATTGCCATCGTCTAAAAAGTGTTCTGGATGGGCGAAAAAGAGGGCTGCAAGATTATGCGTTTTGTCGTATGCAGTTATAGCGAAGTATGCTAAATCTTGTTAAATACATTGGCGCCAGTTCCATGAAATGCCATATAGGAGTGCGCTATTCGGAGTGCGGAGATCAAATCTAGAATTAAAGGCGAAGTAATTTTTTTCCACTTCTTATCTTTTTAAAAAGAATTACACGTTTGAATTTTTTCTCTAGTTTTTGTCTTTAAATTAATCTTTGCGAATATTTGTTTTGTAATGTTTGTTGCCTGAAAACAAAATACATTTTAAAATTGTGTTTAGAAAAGCTCTTATAAATCAGTTTGAAAATTTTCTCTTCACTCAAATAAATGTTTGAATTAAATTTTTAAAAAAATCTTCCTCAACAGACCATCTTATGAAATATTTTAGGCAAAACATGGCCGAAGATTTAATAGAAAAAATTTCTCTCGAAGACACCGTATATGAGATTGAATCAGATAGCGAAGAAAACGGAGATGATGTTAAAGATGAACAAGGTATGATTTTCATGATTTCACTAATACCTTTCCCGAATAGTACTAAAAAGAATATTTTTAATCTTACTTCTGTAAATTAAACTTTTATTTAACGTATTACTGCCGTCAATTTTAATTTCATGAATCGATGTTTTGGCGTGATATCATGTAGTTTTAGTGGCTTAATGTTTTCGTCATTTTATGTTTATGTATTCCATGCTACTCTTTTTATTCCCTGTAAATATTGTGTAATAACGATGACTGCTTATCAAAATGAACGTCGTGTACAGGTAATAGTAAAATGGTTATGGGCTGCCCGGTGAGATAGAGAACCTGCAACTTTGTAGGTTCTCTACGATGAGATAGAGAAACTACAACCTTTGGTAAGAGAAGCGTCATGAGCTCAAGTGCGCATGCTCTGTGGAAGAAAGGTGACCGATGGACGAAAAAATCCTGCAAACCTGATTCTTGCCCTTTGGCTACTTTTGTTATTACTGTCATTACTATTTTAATGAGCGTTCTTAGGAAACGAAACAGGGTAAACAATTTTTCTTATTTAGGACGAATCAGAATATTGCAAATCGTGTGTTTATTTCTGTTTTTGTCCGTATTATGACAAAAGTTGCATTAAGTGAAATTTCTCTATTCATAACACATTTAATATTTATTTTAAATTGATTATTCAGAATCTAATGATAACTATTTATGTATTGACTTTCTCCTTAGACTTTTTGTAAAAGTATTGTCAATCAAATCACTCAACTCATCGAATTGAATCACTGAAATTATACATTTCAGTATTACGTCACAATACATTTTTAAAGGCATAAAAAGAACTATCCATGCAATCATGAAAATTTTTAATCAATAACATTTTTCTAAAATTTCTTCGCTTCTGGGAGGATGGGGGGGGGGGGGGTAATAGTTTGTCGTTAATTTTCTAAATCTTTTTGCACGTGAATTCGACATTCATACTTATGAATGATCTATTTATTTGGACCGAAAAATATAAAATGTAAACGTTAACCCCATTAAGTATTGCATTAAAGACTATTATTTTTTACATTTCTGTATATATATATAACACTCTAAAATTTGACATCGATTGTCTCCATCCGTAATTTGTATTAAAGAAAAACATATTAAAGGAAATAGGACCACCAAGCGATCTTACAGAAACAGAATTCATAATCACATTAATAAACAGTAACAGTTACTTGAATACAGATATTACTCGAATTTCGGAATTTTGTTAACGAATTTTTAGCGTTCATTTTTAAAACTTTATAAATTTAGAACTCCTAAATTAAAATTTTTTTTATTAATATTCGAATTTAGAATAGATCTCATATATATTATTCAAAATATAAAAATTATGAACATATATGCCATTAAACATTGCATTAAAGGTAGTCTCAATTTTGTGTATTTCCCCCTCTCAACAATACCAATCTTTTTGGCACATTCACGAAATCATTTTTGTGCGGAAATGCATAAAATTTGCAGATATTACTATTCAATTGCCAAAGAATGGCACTGCGTTTTCCATTTTCTTGCAGATTTGACACACCTTTAATTACAATCAATTGCTCGACTATGACCTTTGCATGACTGTAGCGCCTTTTTCTTTCTTTCTAACCGATGACCTACCCGCCGCGCCGGGTAGTCCCAACTGAACGGGTTTGATACCTGGTATCTGGGCGGTGACCATCTAATCGCCGCGTAGCTGCAATAAATCTGACGACCGCCTAGATCGTATCTGCAGTGCTTACTGCTTAGTTGTGAACGTTGTTATGCCGGCTACTTAACATATATATCTCGTTGTTTGGCATCTGCACATTGCTACTCAAGTTGATCCCGTAATTTATAACCTTGGTCAGGTAACGAGACCTGCACCTGGCAAGGCACCTCCAGAGGTATTATTCTTATGCAACTTGGAGGACTTTGCACTCACGACGGATTTTACATGCACCAGACGCCATTAGCGTACATGGCGGATTTTAGTCGGCAGTAAGCCTGGATCCCGCGTCCTTTCCTTGCGAGTTCGATGTTCTGCCAACTGGGCCACTGCTACCCGAACTAGTTTTGATTTACATGGAGTTTTGAAGCCTAATTGTTGGTGCAGACTTATCATATGAAAATGGTGCTTTGGAGTGAGGGAAAAGCAAAGAATGGGACGCCTTAGATAGACAAGTTGCACCGCGTGTTAATTGACTATAGTGCGTTAAAAATTGACAGAATATGCAATTTTTATAGCCATTTTTAGCGAAGTCTTCTCTATCTATCTGAAAAAGGGAAACGCTATTCGATTTCTTACAATCGAAAATAATATTTGGAAATTCATTTGCATTTGCGGATAAAAATAACCTCTTGAATATAGTAGAAGTAATCAGGTTGAATTTGAGAACAACCTTCAAAATTCTTTAGGAAAGAAAAATTTAAATATTTAGGGAAAAAGAAACAGTTGTATCCTATTTATATCAGTTGTCTCCATCCTTAATTTACTTAAGGCGGTTCTCCAAAAAATATTTTTCCCGCTGAACAACGCGAATCTTTCTGAGTCCTTTTTAAACGTAAAAACACGATTACTTCAGGCATGATTATTAAAGGGATTTTTAATCGAACAGTCTTTATTTGCTGATAAATGAATTACATCTTGAGTTGTACATGATTGTTGTCTCAGAAGGCAGTGCTTTCCTTTTCTGTGGCGTGGCGTCCGGAAAGTCGGCTCAATGCGCCAACTTTGACAACGTTTTCTGAAAATCTGCTTTTACCGAAAAACGCGAAAAAAAAGCACTTACATAGTTTTTAAATAAGAGACCTGCCAATTGCATATGTTTGCGAACAAAAATGAATTTAAAAATGTGTCAAAAAAGTAGTCAGTTTGGATTTGAGAACATTTAACCATACCAAAACCTTAAGCATACCAAACTGAGAGGCAAATAATTCACAGATTTTTAAAAAAAAATACCTATCAATATTACATCAATTTGTACAACTTGTTTCATTTTCACTATTTTTAAAAATCCTATTATTAAATTAATTTTTTTTATAAATTTAGCATTAACATAATATAACTTTACTTATGGTAACAATTTTCTAATATCGGTTGTGCTTATGTACCGGTGGAAAGATTTTTATTGAAGAAACGTTTAACCATCATTGTAAATACGATTTCTTATTTTAAATTTAGACTTTAATAAAAATAATATTGTACATTTTATCTAAATATACAATAAAATTGAATTTCTTAAAAATCTAATGCAATTTAAATGCAACATATCGGTCTTCTACACACTTAGTTTTACAATAAATTTTGAAAGAAAAATGAAATAAAAATTAATCCTGTATTTATATACATTTTAATTTTTTAATATGCCTTGTGCTTGGATAAAATGTGTTCATATATATTTTGCAATACCATGTTACAATATATTTCAAAGGATTTCTTTTTCAATATTTTCAGGAGATTTTTAGTGTTAATTTTTAAAACCATGTGAATTTAACCGCCATAAATATTATTACTTTCTTTTTGGAGGTTGTGTGTGTGTGTGTTAGGGATGGGCATTATTTAACGTATTAGGATAAAAAACAAACACTGTTTTAATTCTGGAACCTAATATTCCATTACTATGTTACCGAAAAGTCCCTGTTAATTAAATAACATATGGTTTTAAATTGCAGCGTCTTCATTCATTTACCTTAATCAAGAATTCAATTTCTTGCCTCTAAAATAGAACAACATTCACTAAAAACGTCCTCAATTGTTCCTTTTGAGACGTGCGCCCCTAACTTGGCTCTATCTTCACTCTCTAGTTTTTGTCAAATCTGTTAGGTATGTGGTGCTGAAAAAATATTTTACATTTTATCATGAATAGTAACAACTAATGTCCCTAATGCATGAATAGTAACAACTTGCAACACTAATTAAATGCTATTTTCGGCTTGGTGCCTGGTGCTAGGTCACCACCATCACATACTTTTTTCGATTCTGATTGTGCAAAGCGGAGCATAAACGAAACACTGAAACAAATAGTAGATCAGAAAAAACGTCTGAAAATTGGTAAGAAAAAAGCTCATGCTTGACATGTTTTGTACTCATGAATCGTATATATATATTAATATATATATTAATTGTTTTCATTTAACATTTCCTTAACAAAAAGCCAGGTTTGACTTTCTAAAACCCAGCAACGTTTTGTCTAACTTTTGATCTGGCCAATTTTTTTTGCACCTAAAATTACATTTTCGTGCTTATTTTTCCTTGTTTTGCTTCTAATTTTCAACGAGTAAATAAAAAAATTTATATACCTATGAATTATATTACCAGATATAGCCCAGTTACACATTAGAAATTAGGAATAGGAATTACAATGAATTTCTTTGAACATGGAGTTGCAAAGATTGAGATTTTTTTTTTTTTTTAAGATATCACAACAACACCCCTGTTCAATATTCCAAACTAAACTTAAACAATTGTACATAATTTAAACGCATCGATTTCTACCTCCCCCCCCCCCCAAAAAAAAAAAACCTCGAGTTTAGAATCGTTAAATTTATAAAAGGTACCTTTTTGCAACGTTTAAGTAAAATGCATTTTATAAATTTACGCCTTAAAAATTTTAATTCTCGATTTTGGATAGAAATTCTATTACAAAAATAACGAAACATCATTTGACTACATCCAAATAAAATGTAGGGTTTTATAATTTTTAAGTTTATTAGCGCGTTTAAAACGTGTACATTAGAACTTAGATTGATTTCAATTGAAAACAGCAATTGAAAACCAACCACAGATAATTCCTTAATTCATTCGGATACATTTTCATTATGCCATCAGAAAATCTAGTTCTTAACATACAAAATGTCCTTTTGTCGTTTGATAAGTTTTTGGATAAACAGAGATAATAGAACATCTTTGCAATTATTTAGCTGTTAAAATTTTCTGCGGTCAATATAACATTTGCTTATTTTGAAACATTTGCTACGAAAGTGTTTTAAAGTAAAAAAATACGCTGAGGTTAAATTTACCTGAAAGGATAATTCTGTCTGAGTGTTTATTTACTCTTCATGTTTTTTGGAATGAACGAAAGAGTGTTTTGCACATCGAGTAATTATTATGAGGAAGTAATAGGAAATGAATTGATCTGCGTTGATATTTTGAATGAGAGATATTTATGGGTAATTTCTTTGAATATTTAAAGGGGTTATTACTAAGTACTCATGGAGCTTTTTTAGGTGGGGGGGGGGGGGGTGATTCTCGTACTGTAAATTTCGCATTTTGGCCAAGTGTTTTCAATATTTTTGTTTTACCATTGCATTTAATGGAAGCCGAAAAACATTTCATTTCTGTGATTTTATTTCGCTGAAAAGAAAGAAAGAAAGTAGCCTCCTATAATTTGTGAGAAAACTTAATTTTAGTACAGTTGTAATTAATTTGAAAACATATTTGTACGAACGAAATTTGTTTGGAGGGATTTCATTTGATTAAAAGTATATATATAATATTTTTGTGTTCTTGTGAAATTAGCTTTGAGTATGCGTTGATAAATATGGCTGCTATGAAGTCAGGGATCAAATTTCTCTTTTTTAGAACTTTCCACCGTAGTTGAAAAGTGTTTATGAATTCGGTTTGTTTGTCCGTCTGTCTGTCCCTGCTCTAATTCGTGGTGAAGTTTTGTTGTAGTATTCTGAATGCGTTGCATAATCTATGCTGTATGCAACTTTTTTTCTTTTTAGAAATCACGTTGTTAAAACTGTGTTTAATGTTATACAGCGTGTCTATTATCGTTTACCAATAACTAATTTCTAAGCTTTTAGTTTTAGAGGTATAGCCAGTTGCAAAAATGTTTCAAATTTTGATTTGCATCACATAAAAGTAGGTTTACATTACAATAGTTTTTAAATATATAAGAAATTGCAAATTTTATACAATGCCTGGATCCTATAAGTTTTATTTAGAAAAAGTTTTTTCATGTTCTAACAAGTAAAACCCCAAAAATTTATTCTTGTATGGTCAAAACTTACTGAGTTATGATACTTGGAATTTTATGAATTTTAAATGTTTTAATCCCCATAAATGGAAAATATGTTTTTAGTGCCAGAAAACGCCAAAAATGCATGAAATTCAAAGTATTATAACTAGGTACGTTTTTGTCTTGCGAAAATTAAGTTTTTAACTACAAACTGATTTTGATTCATCTGAATATAAAACAGCATTTATAATTACTCCAAACAATTATTTCAGACTTTCTTTTGAAAGACCTTCTAATTAAAACATCCGTTGACCGGATACACAGCGATTAGTTATATGTTATAAAAATAACAGGTTGTTGGAACCTGTTACCTGTACAAGTGTGGAACGATGTAACATGTTAACGAAAAGTAATTATATTTCCCATCTCTAGTGTGTGTGTGGGGGGGGGGGAGGTGGGTTAAGGGGTTGTACATATATAACGTTATCACTATAGGGGGGAGTGGGTGTCTGGCCCTAGATATCGTAAGATATCTCTAGGGGGAGGGGGATTTGTCTTTTGATATCGTTATTATTTTTGATCCAACCAAATTTTTCTTTTATTGGTATTTTTTCCTTTACATAAATATAGTCTGAAATTTATTTTTTTAGTCTGTTATCTTTTTTTATGAAAATACAAAGTTATTATTAAAACCATTAAGTGATTTTAAAGTCATTTCATTCCTACGTGTGGAATATCCCAATGTTCCTATGCTTCTGACATATATACAGAGTGTCCACTCTCAATGGTGTCCAATGGCTAATTCCTAAACCGTTAGTCATAAACATATAGTTACAATTACAAAAATGTTTTAAATCAGGTAAAGGAATATTTTAAAAGCTATTTGGGTCAATAACAATATTTCTCTAAAAATTACGAAATTTAAATTTTTATGCAGTCCTGCGGTCCTATAAGTTATATTTAGTAAAATTTTCCTATTACACTGACAAGTAAGACAAAAAAAAGTCCCGTTATTCTACGATTAAAATTCTGCGGTCGAGTAATAGCTGTTTAAAGTTGGAGCATATTTTTTGCTTCAAATTAGTGGTCATTCACAAAATTTAGTAGAAATATAATTTCGTCAGATATATTAAAAAAATGGTTGAGAGTAAAATTAACATTGCAATATAAATTTGAAATCTTTAATCATACATCATACTGACATGTTAATGCAAAATATACAATTTATAATAAACATATAAAAAGAAGAAAAAAAACAGGATTTTTGTTAAATAAAATGATGAAAATTAAGAGCCTCAATTCTTTATAAAATGATATATACTTTTAAATGATATTAGGTTACACTAGCCTGCAAAAGTTAGATTATGTCATGTTTTTCAGCTTTCGATAATTGATTCTGATGTATTCTGTACCGCTGAATCCGAAATTGACCTTCATTTTTTACCATCACGTAAGATTTTTTACAAATCGTAACATTTAAAGTTAAAAAAAAGAAAAAATAGCGAAAATTTGATACTATAAAATAGATGTGATTGTTGTGCTTTTAACTTTTGATAATTGATTTTTAATATTTTTTACCGCTGAAACCGAAAATGACCTTCATTTTTAACCATCCGGTCAGGATTTTCCGCAAATTATAAATTTTAAAGTTATAAATTTCAAAGTTAAAATTTAACCTTCTCCCCCACCTCGTCGGACCCCTCAGCTGTTTAGCTGTAATAATCCCAGTATAAGCCAAAAAAATTGAATAAATTATTGAATAAAATAAAATAAAATAAAATAAAAAAAGCTTTATATCTGTTTTATAGTATCAGATTTTCGATATATTTTAACTTTGACATTTACGATTTGCAAAAAAATTCTAACGTGATGGTTGAAAATTAAGGAAATTTTCAGATTCAATTCTTAAAAGTACATAAAAATCAATTATCAAAAGTAAAAAAACACAGCCATCTCTTCTATTTTATAGTATCCGATTTTTGTTATTTTTTAACTTTGACAATTTAAGATTTTCGAAAACTCCTGACATGATGTGGTTAAAAATTAAGTTAATTTTCGGATTTAGTGCTAAAAAACATAAAAGTTAAAAAACACAAGCATCGCAGTCTTGTGTTATCTAATCTAAAACTTTTTCTTAAACTTCTTGGCGGTAATCTATTTGAAATTTTTGTGTTATCCTGTAAAATAAGTATAAATGGTAATCACCGAAAATCATAATAATATTAGATTGTCATCGGATTTACGTCAGTATGTAAAATTTAATCTCAATCGGATATTTGAAAGTGAGTTAAAGTTTGACTACAAATTTTGAACTGGAAAAACATAAATACGATCGTTGGAGTTAAATAAAAACTTATAAAAATAGCATAATTTTTGTTAAAAGAAATCATAAATGTAGAAGAAAAAACAGCCTCAAATCCTTATAACATAAAATATATGTTAAAATACAATTGTTTTAACCAATCTTAAACTTAATTAATAAAAGTTAACTCTATCGTAATACTTGTACGATTTCTTTCAAAGTGCAGATACACGTGAAATAAGTTCTTCTAATACTTTAAGTGCTTTGAATACGACCACTCGAAGCATGGCCGAACTCATTTGTAATCATATGCAGAAAAGTGGTATAAGTCATGGATTTTTAAAGTTTCATAACTGGGACAATTTTAGTGTTATATGAACGGGCCTTTTTCTATCTTACTTGTCAGTGTAATAGGAAAATTTTACTAAATATAACTTATAGGACCGGGGGACCGTATAAAAATTTAAATTTCGTAGTTTTTTTAGAAATGTTTTTAT
Organism: Maratus speciosus; assembly: GCA_963932465.1. Classification (NCBI taxonomy): domain Eukaryota; kingdom Metazoa; phylum Arthropoda; class Arachnida; order Araneae; family Salticidae; genus Maratus; species Maratus speciosus. Next base: position 225,962,920 of record OZ010791.1, on the reverse strand, counting down.
TTAGCCAAATCGCTTTTAAAATATTTCTTTACCTCATTTTTGTAATTGGAACTATTTGTCTATGGCTAACGGTTTATGAATTAGCCATTGGACACCGTTGAGAGTGGACACCCTGTATAATTCGTTGTAAGAGAAATCAGGTTCGATATGATACTTGATATGTTTACTAATAAAAAAATGGGGAGGAAAATTGGCCATCCGTTTTTGTTTTTAAGACGTTCTGCTTACCCCCGTACAGCGGGCAAGTCCAAGAAAACAATATTACTGCTGAATGCATTATATAACAAAAAGTAATTATTAAATACAGTAAACTCTCGACTATCCGGCCTAATATGGCGGAAGGGTAGGCCGGATAACAAAAAAACCGGATAGGTTGGAGTTCTATAAATGTTTACATACTTCCTACCCCACCCCCTCAGACATGATACTAAAAACACCTGTTACACATTTTAAGATAAATTTTATATATACAGTGCATACAGTTTCAAAGTAAGTAAAACATTATTGTAAAACGTAAGCCTAATTCGTAAAAAAATATGAGTAAATCGTATTTTACTGTTTATTAAAAAAATGATTATACAAATATGAAAAGTTATGCATAAGACAAAAGAGTCAAACTTAAATTTTTTAGTTTTTGAAAAAGTCCTTGATAGATGACTGCTTCTCCCTTTTAACCCTCTTCCGCGACGCAATGTCCCTCCATTTACGCAACCAGATGATATCAGCTGGCGTAGCTTCCTACTGCGACTACTGTACTGCAATGCTGCCTCATTCGTCTTGAACCCTTCCGAATGTGGGATGAGATTTTTCCTGCCATCCTCGTCCTCTTTTTCTTCTGTTACTTCTCCCTGTGTCACCATTTCTACAATATCATTGCCAGTTAATTCATTAATTTCGTCGTTTGCCATCCATTTTGTAATGTCCTCTGCATTGGCATCGTCAGAGCCCGGTATATGTTTCAGCAACGAAGGAAGCTCATCGTTCTCATCTTTCACTGCAGTTTTCCAAACGGGTTTATGCCCACCTTTATGATCCAAAAGAATATTCCAGGACCTTGCAATTACTATGTTTGGAATTTCATCCCACGCTTCTGTCACCCACCTTATGCCATCTAGCATGTCAGTCTTTTTCAGAGTGGGTTCGTAATCTTCATTATTATCAATCGCTGATATCAACAAACGGAGAAGACGACGGCGATAATTTTTCGTTATCATTTTAAGGACGCCCCGGTACATCGGCTGACAAATGGCCGTCACATTGGATGGCAAAAATTCAGCTTTCATGTCTCCATCTGCGATTTCGTCAATGAACGGATGCGAAGGTGCGTTGTCAAGAATTAACAGAGCTTTTTTTTTGCAAATTGTTCTTTTTCAAATGTTTTTTCAACTGTTTGTACGAATTCATTTTGGAACCAGCTTTTAGAGATCTCTGAATTCATCCATGCTTTCTTTTGATGCGTGTAATATAGGAGTAGTGATTCCTGATTTCAGTTTTTTAAAAGCTCTAGGTTTGTTTGACTTTTCTATTAAAGTCAACCTAAGATTATGGTTGCCGGTTGCATTACTGTAAGCCAATACGGTGACTCGTTCCTTGCTTTTCTTGTATCCCGCAGCAGTGACTTCTTTCTTTGATTCACGTGTTTTTGTAGGGAGCATCTTATAATTTATACCGACCTCATCGGTGTTGTACAATTGCTCCCGAGAAATTTCCTCCTGTTGAATAAGCTTAGCAAGATAGTCTTTGAACAAAGGTACATCCACTTTATCAGCAGATAAATCCTATCCATTCATGGTAATTTGACGAATACCGAATCGTTTTTAAAGCAATCTAACCACCGTTCATTGGCAGTAAATTCCGAATCTTCTCTTTCTAATAGTCGGGAAGATCGCAATGCTTTTTCCTGCAATATCGGCTCAGTAACAGTGAAGCAGCCTTTTCCTCTTAAGTGTTCATGCCATAAAAAAAAAGCTTCCTCGACTTCTTTATGCTTACCTTTCAGCATGGACAAGTGGTTTTATAATTTGTTAACAGTGTATTTTTCAATTATTGCTTATATTTTTGTTAACATACTTATTTATTGCTTTATTCAAAATTATTGCAAACTAATTTTAATAAATATGTAGTATTTTGATAGCTGATGTGTTTAAACTATAATTAGAACCTTTATTTACTTCATAATTTTCAAAATCAAAGTGGTCTTATAATTTCTTAACGCACTGTAGTATTAGGTTGAGCAAAAAGTTCTGGGAAATTTTTAATCTAATAGTTACCAGAATTTGTGTCGTATATAGGAGCACTAGTAGTACAGTCCAGACGTGGCTCCATCCGATTATGAGCTCATTCGATCAATGCAACACTTTTCCAAGAACCGTCGATTTGAATCCTTTAATGAAGTTGAAGAAGCATGTCAAGAGTTTTTTTTTATTCCAAGGAGCCGCTATGGTACTTCCAGCAAATCAGGAATCTGGCAGAACGATGGCAGAAAGTCGTGTGACTTTCTGCCAAGCGACTTCTCTGTTCGAAAGACTACGATGGTCTCTACTTTGAAGAAAAGTCCTTGTTGCTTTTGTTGTTGCGTTGTTATGCGCAAATTACGGCTTTACGTTCAGGCTTCTTATTATTGACAATATCCACATTTAAATTATGTTAATTTGCGCATAACAATGCCACTTTCACAAATTTCCCAGAACTTTTTGCTCAACCTAGTAATTCTTTGACCTGCTTACTCTAATAAATGGTATTTCATAAACTCCTCAGTAATTCGTCAATTTCAGTGCAAATGATATTATTTAATTTCGGAGGTGGTTTGGATACTAAGCAGATATTGAAACGCTTATGACTGCATTTTAATTTCTCAAAAAAGCTTGGAAAATATTGAATAGTATAAAGTTTGTATTTTTGCGAATAAAATTTACGTTCAGGCTTCTTATTATTGGCAATATCCACATTTAAATTATTAATATGTTGAATATTTAAAACCATTATTATGAGCAATTCTGCGAATGTTATCTAATTCATTATTTAAATTATTTTTTGTGCATACTAGAAAAGCCTGTCTTACGAAAAATTTGTGGGTTGAAATTCTATACGTAATTGAAGAGCATGCATTATTCGGCTCTGGAAAAAGCTTAAAAGCATGGCTAAACAGGTTACCATACCGAATAATGGAATACCGGGTGAAAGTAAGGTCTAAGATTTAAATCAAAAATGTGTATTGCAGATATTATTGGAAAGTGTGCTATAATAAACGTGCGATGTATGACTTATTTTTTCTTTTTACAGAAGTTGCCCATAACAAAGAATACCTACCTTCGAAAATAACCGACGAAGATTACATTTTTATGCCGCCTTTACCAGAAGGTTTCATAGATAGTGAAGAGTGGAAATCCAGTGGGAAATGGTTACTATACGTCTTTGGAGATCAAGAAAAATTGGACACAATGTGGACACAGTTGCAACCATTGCTGGCAGATGGAACTTTAAGCCGCCTGAAATCTTCTACTGCAAGAAATAAACTTGACGGTGTACTTATGTGTTATACTTCGAACTGTGAAGACCGAAAAGCTGTAAAAACAGCAGCAGATGCTATACGGAATATCGTCGATTTCAACTACATAATGTATTATAAGACCAATGAAGCATCTGAATCCGGATTGTATCAAATGCATGGTGATAGTCGTATAGCAAAGTACATGCATACAGTCGCTTGTTCGCTTTATGAAAGAGACAAACATAAAAGATGGATAAAGGTTTCCTTTGAATGAAATGACTGTATCTAGAAATTTATTTGAGATACTCTCTGATTTTGATATTATGTAAGAGCAAGATTCATAATCTTATTTAGAATATCTAAATTTAATTAAAAGTTAAACATAGTAATCACAAACTAAAAATATTGGATAGCTGATCAGTGCACATAAAAAACCGTGTGATTGAATTTTTGTATTTATTTTATTAACACTTTAGTATAAAAAAATTCCCATATATTTGTGTTTATTTTCACTATTGCTAATAAAGTTCAATTATTTTTTCTTCTGCAAATATTTCGATTACTTTGGGAGAATTTTTTTCAATTCTATTAATAAATAATACAGTTTGTTATGCACAAAAGTCGGTCAAAAGAGAAAAGAAAATTACATCATCAAATAGAAAATGCAAATTCACAACTATCTTGAAAGACAAATGAAATAAAAATAGGCATAATAAAAAGAAGGTAATTTTTTTCAACTGGATAAATCATATTCATGGCTGGAGTAGCACAGATGAGTGTTAATTCCAACAGAGCGAAAAATGCCCAGACCAGGGATCGAAACCTGGATACCTTGGCTTTCCCTACCAATGCTTTTACCTATTATGCGATAAGGACGATGCCTGGCTGACTTAAATCATTCTTATTTGCTGGAGATGGCTGGCATATAAATGCTATAGTTATAGCTAAGATGGATGAAACTAGCGCTGCATGCTTTCAGGCATCTCCAACAAATAAGAGTGAAATATATCAGTCAAGTATCATCCGGATTGCTTAATAGGTAAAAGCACTGGCATGTCAAGCCAAGGTATCCAGGTTTCGATCCCTGGTCTGGACATTTTTCGCTCTGTTGGAATTAACACTCATCTGTGCTACCCTAGCAATGTATATATAGTGGTGGCCAAAATTATGAACACTTTTAGGTAGCTTTCATTACAAAAGGTAAAAAGCTAACCTATTGCAGCCGTCCGAAATTCACTTCGGGAAATTTTGCTATATTTTCGTCGATCATGACCTTCAGATCCCAAAAACACCCTACCCTCCGTTGAAATGTTGACTTTATATATATATATATATATATATATATATATATATATATATATATATATATATATATATATACACATATATAACCATTAAATAAACATTACCGACCACCAACAAAAATTGTGAAATTATGAATAAAATGACATTAACAAATACAGTTACCCCAACACAATTAACATAGATTCCAAGAACATAGTAAAAAACAGCAGAAATTGAATAACAGAAAGAGAATGTTGGAAATTTGTAGAACTTAGACAGAATCTTCATGTCCCAAATGCCTTAAGTTCCACAAATAAAATGTGTGGTTTCATCTTCATATTAGCCATAAATTAGCTAAAGAATATGAATTTGGGACTACCACACACATAAAACCGAGAAATAAACCCTTGAACACCGATTAAGTTAAAAATGAAACAAGATTAAAAAGGAGAGAGGAAAAATAAAAAACAAATTACCAAATTAAAATCCATACTGTCATAGCATTAGGTATAACAAATACACTCATTATGCATTTTAATCTCATTTAAGATAGTATACATTAGAAATGAATGTAATATTGCCCTGAAAAAGCTAAAATTTAAATACAAGTTAATCGTTAACTTTATTAAATATTAATGAATATGAATAAATTTAATATGAATTGATAAATATATAAATATAACTACAGCATTATACATATAAAAGTATCGAATGGTTGATGAATGACACATATATGTGGAGAGTTAGTTGCACATCTTTCACTTGAACCGCGGCAGAAACTGTTCAGTGCAAGGAAAAATGTGATATTTGGCATTATTCTGAAGAAAGATGACATCATTGTTGAACATACACGGTTGCATTTGCTTAAGATGAGTGGTCAATCGGATTTCAAATTTTCCTCTCCAATCTTAAACCATATGGCAAGGAATGCATTAGTATTTGCTACTTTCTTAGCTGAAATTCAAATTTTTAATTTATTTTTTCCCATGTGCACTTCACTTCTGAAAGGATGCCTCTTGCTGTTTTGTTTAACAAAATTTTTTTATAAGTATATATTTAATTTTGTTTGAAGTTTTAGGATCTTATTCACAATTCGTCAACTTCGCTAGGATTTTAACACATAAAATAAAAAATCAAGTGTATATTTTAGAAATAATTTGTCAAACCAACCAGTAAGAGACGTCCTTTAAGAAGAATATGCAGAGAAAAGTAGGTAAGAATTTTAATTTTCTGATGAGATATTTGAAATACACGAATGCATCCAATGCCCGCAGATAGCCATAGATGCCATACAACCATGCTCCCACATTGGGGATGAGAATTTGATATATGACTGAAAACGAGCCTCAAGTATTCATAACTCATATAAATCGTATTAAAATTCGCACTTCATCGAGGGACCAATTATCTAATTGTATTGTCATTTCACTCGCTAGCAATCATCTGAAATTAAACGAGCTAAGAGGAAAATCTGCAAGAACATCATTTGTTATAATAATGCCGGAAAAAAAATCGTTCAAAACATGCACTGTTCTAGAAATGTTTTGTTCTAATCCGACAAATTATTGTTGAGAGCTGTAAACATATGCATATGACGTTACTATCGCTAAATAATGCACAAATCCAAAAAAAAGAGATGTCATTCAAGAAACCTGACAAAAAACTCAGCTATCTAACGATTCATGTGCCTTCATTTGTTTGTAATATTAATATGGATACTTAAAATTAAATATAGTTTATAATAGCTCCATGTCTTATCAGAAATCATTCATTTTTATTTTATTCAAAATAGCACGTATTTTAATTACATTTTTTTTTCAGTTGATATAGGAAAGTGGCAACAAAAAGATATAATTACTATTTTCCGAATATTTTTTCTTTTATTTTCTACAGAATGGGAGTACTTAAGTTTCCAACATTAAAAAAAAGTCCTTATAAACTACAAAAAAATTAATATCTTAAAAATAAATTGAGATGCAGTTTTCAAACAAATTGCATTTGAAAGTTTTTTTTTTTTTTAATTTCCCAATACGACTGTATAACAATTGAAAATGTGCGATGTTTAGAAGTTTGAAAAATAGCACTAGAGTATTTAATAGTACAATGATACATCTGCTTTGTTTTGCGGTAGGTTTATACAACGGAACGTTATTTTTTGGAGACGACATTTTAATTGAGAGGCGAAAGAAATAGCATATCGGGGGCTAACAAAGGTTTAAGGCTGTTCTCAAATCCAAAGTGGCAACTTTATGACATAAGTTTTAATTTATTTTTGTTCGGAAATAGATGAAACGAGCAGGTGTTGTTCAGAAACTATGTCCTCGAGCTGTTTTTTTTTTTTTTTTTTTTTTTTTTTTTTTTTTTTGCGCAAGCATAATAGATCTTTCAGAAAAGAGTGTCAAAGGGGGCGGTTTGAACCGAATTTCCGCGCGAAAGGTGAAAAAACACTCAAGAAAGGATAAAAAAGTCTTTGTCACGTGATCAAAATCGCTTATAACTCAATAGGTAATTGATTGATCAAAAAATGGAAAACACAGTTCGATTTCAAATCGCTTCCATGGACAGGCTTTCCAATTTTATATCTTTCCGTTAAAAAAGGAATTTGTAAATGTGTCAGAACGTTTTGCGCTTGTTGAGAACAGCCTTAAGAACCTATTGTAATCTTTATTTAATCTAATTTTTCTTATTACTCTCTCAGAAACTTAGTGTTTACATATATTTAGAAACTAATCCAAATAAACAAGTTCGGTTTAAACAAGGTTCAGAGAATGTCGTTGTTGAATGTGATTTTATTTTATTTATATTTTTAATATTGAAGACTTTCAAACTAGTTTTTTAAATAAATAACTACAAACAGGCAATCAATTAGTTTGACCCGGGGTGGAAAAAGTAAATCCCACGAAAGTCCTACGAGATGGAAAGGAGAAAATAATGATATCGATCGTATTGATGTAGTTTAGAATTTGACATAATAATAAAAATTCATTTTATTGTTGCAAAAGCAAATAAAAATGATTTAAGGCGATTCTCAATAAGTAAATATATAATTAAATAAATATTTCCACGCTCAAAAAAGCAAAAATTTCACCAAGGGACATGTGAAAAGCATGAAATTTGCAGGCATGTCTGTTGAAGCATTTTGAAATCAAGTAGAGGTTTTCGTTTTTCGATAACTATTACATCTTGTATTATAGTGAGTTGATACTGTCGCAGCATGACCTTTCTCAGGCTGTTGCGTGTGGAAATTCTGTTCAAAAAGTGAACTTTGACTACATTTGCCGAAATATAGTCTATCTTTGTAGAAAACTGAAAGAATCTATTTGATCTTATAATTTCTGAATAAGAACACATACCAATTTTATATGTTTGGGGATAAAAATAAATTCACTGTGTCAGAACAATTTAACTTTGAGCTTAAAAACAGCTAAAAACAATCTAAAAATTCAACTTCAGCGAAATAGACAGGGAGGTGGCTCGCTGCATAGACCATCACTTCATCGAGTTGACTGTTGAAACTCCACGATTAGACAGAACTCGATTAGCATATTAAAATGCAACTGTTCTGTCCAGTCGTATCTTGGTGGAAACCACCTGCAGACTCGATTTTAGTGGTTGATCGGTATGTTTAACATTGTGTCCTCTTGCATCCAAAGGTATGAAAACATGGAGGACTGGGTGCAGGAAAACACAGTGCTAAACCTACCAGTCAACCACTAAAATCGAGTTTGCAGGTGCTTTCCAACAAGATATGACTTAACAGACCAATTGTATTTTAATATGCGAATCGAGTTTTAACTAATTCTGGAATTTCAGCCGTCAACTCGGTGATTCGATGGTTTGTGCAACCACCTCCCTATCTAAAATGGATTTTTATTTTCGTTCCACAAAAACAATGTCAAGGTGAGATATATATCGTTATTGAGTACTTTGGCTAATTTTAAAAATACATGTAAGATTTTTTATCAATTGCTTCTCAGCTGTGTATATCTTAATCATAGGAAAACTCGTCCCATCAGGGCTAGAAATTCTGGGGTGAATGCCCCCCTTTAGTCTAAAATTTAGGAGTTTTTTCATTTATACCTAAGGAAGACCTAAGTTGTCAATGGTGATTATACTAGAGAGGAGTGTAAGTCTGCGACAGTAAATAGTTCTGTACTGAATATGAAAGAAATGGCATATTAAATCTCTTTTTTTCTTCATTTTCACAGGAAAAATGATTGACTCATTAATCGCAATCGATTGAGCTTAGCATATATTCATTTTTATGATAACTATCAAATAATAATCAAGGAAATGTATTTATTTGCAAGGAAGGTTTTTGTCGAGGACTTGGCGCGGTGCAAACAAATAACTAGCAACCTTAGACCCCCAAAAGAGCTGTGCGGGGTGATGGTCAATAGATATTGCCTCCTCTTATTATCAGAGATTGTAGATTTTTGAAGTCCAATCAAAAGTTTCTTTTTTTAAACTATTAAATATAGAGAAAAATTTACGGTGGATTCGAATTTTTCGGAAAATTTCATCCCAAGTACATACCCAACATATGGATGAAACATTTAAAATAACAAAGAAAATTTTCTTTTGCAAATTAAAACGAATAAAAGAAGCTCTTTATTTTAAGGCTGTTCTCAAAAAAATTATCTTTCCCCGTTCAAGAACTGGAAACTTTATATCTTAAGGCTCTTTTTTCAATGTAAAAACAGGATGCTTGCAGGCATGATATTTGAAGGGATTTGAAATCGAACAGTTTTCTTAGTTTCCGGTAAATTAATTACAAGAAATTGTTGCCTTAGAATGGATTTTTATTTATTTATCTAATTTACTGGACAATCGCGTTGGATAGAAAATTTTGGTGGATTAGACAATTTCACCTCAAGTAAATATGAAGCATATAGAAAGAGTATGTAAAATAACAAGAATTTTCCTTTTATGTGAATTAAAACAAACTTTTTTTTTTTTCGGCTTTTCTGAAGTACATTCGCGATATAATTTACATCCCTCCGCATACAGAAGTTTAAACTATTCTTATTTTACTTTGAAAGAATTGATCAGAAGTTAAATTAATTTGTCTTTTAAACAATGTTATAAATGGTATGATCCATGTCAATTCAGGCAGCCAAAGAAAAAATCTTACCTTCATAGTCTCAGAAGTTTTTGAATTGAACATATGTTAAAATTCAATAAAGAATAAAATACTTGTATATTTTGTTTTTGCCCAAAAAAATTCCTGGCCCGAGATACAGGCCGCCAAAGATGGCATCCCAGGCACCATTTCCAATTCGCCATTTTCGATAAAAAATTTAAAGTGCTCTATCTCTAGAATGGTGTAAGATATTTTGTTGCGGTTTTTTTATTTTAAAGATAATATTCTTCTGTTTAAAATGATATACCCAATTTTGAAAAATGTATTCAACTTTTCTTGTGGCAACCTTTTGAAAAAAAAAATTTTTTTTTTCAAACAAAATTTTTTTTTTCGAAAATGCCAATCCTAAAAATTTTGATTTTTTTGCTGTTGATCAATACCATTGGGAACTATCTTCACTGTAAAGGAGAACTTCCACTTTTGAGTTTAACAAATTTTAGAAACATTTAAAAAATTCAGAGAATTTTACAGGAACTGTATATATACAGTTCCAGTAAAAGTCACTGAATTTTTGCTTATTTGTATCATATTTGTGAGGATAAGCCTACATATCCTAAACAAGTTAGAAATTGCAATATCAAATGTGGCAAATGAGGTGCGTGCATAGTATTAACTAGTTTTATAAATATTCAGATCTTGGTGCAATAAGTGTTACACTCTTGGGCAAAAAGGCATGAATACAAAATTTACTATAATTCCATATATTAAATTCAGTAATACGGAACTAATATGAATCCATATTAAAAGGACTTAATCGCCATGGCAACCTAGAATCATTGCCTATCATGGTATATCATTGAATCAATTATGTATTATAGGATTTTTAAATAGAATGAAGGAAACTTTTATTAATGTCTTATGTTTTAATTTGATTTTCATAGCATTTGAAGTGATACATACTTTATTGCAGAGGTTTACAAAAAATTACTTCCTGTGTCATAGAAAGTGCATAGTGTTTACAGGGACACACAAAAGATTTCGGATACTTTACCTTATTGGAAATACTGTACATTAGCGATGATTGCTAGAGGTGCATTTTTAGTTGCGATATGAGTTTTTAAGTTTAATTTAAATATTTCCATATTACGTTGTGTCTATAAAGGCTGTAGATCATATACAGGGCTACACAAAAGAAATCGTAAGGTTATTGCTGGAAGTGCATTTTTAGTTGTGTTTGAGTTTTTAAGTTTAACTAAATTTTTCCATGTTACGTTGTGTGCATAAATGCTGTAGATCATATACAGGGCTAAAAGAAATCTTAAGGGTTTACTGAGTATGAATGAAAGTAGCTTAAAGGTGATTTTTAAATGAGTTATGCATTTTTACACTGAACTACATTTAGTATACTAAGATATGTTTGGAGAATATAGATAAAATAATATACCGGTCCACGCAAAGAATTAGATACATGGCCGTATATGGATGATAATCTCTGGAAGTGTGATTTCACTGGTTTTAAGGATGTTTTAATCTTAATTAAATATTAGCTAAATAGTGGCATATATATAAAGATAGTAGGTAAAATACAGGGTTGTATGAAAGTATTCAAGTATGCTTCCGTCTATTGACATAAATTTCTAAAAGTCAAATTCCGACCTATTTATGTGTTTTTAACAATTGCCAACATAGTTGAAAGTCTTTATGGATTCGATTTGTCTGCCCATCTGTCTGAACTCTAACTTGTATTAATATAATTTGTATTGCTGTGTAATTGATATATGTTATTGAGATTGTTTTACTATGTTCGGTATTGAAAATAAAGTATGTATCACTTCAAATGCGGGGTTCGATCCCAATCGCGCCCGTCGGCCTAATCGTTCGGAGTTTTCGTGGTTTTCTTCGAGCCTTGGATTCCCAAGCGTTAATACGGGTTAGGTTCCTTTAGAAAGACCCCCACGAAGGGCACTCCCCCCCCCTGGGCCTATATCCCTCGAGCAGATAATTGGCCGTCAAAAATCAACCAACCAACCAACCAACCACTTCAAATGCTATGAAAATCAAATTAAAACATAAAAGACATTATTAAAAGTTTTCTTCATTCTATTTAAAAATCCTATAATACATAATTGATTCAATGATATACCATGATAGGTAATGATTCTAGGTTGCCATGGCGATTAAGTCCTTTTAAGATGAATTCATATTACTTCCGTATTACTGAATTTAATATGTAGAATCAAAATAAATTTTGTATTCATGCCCTTTTTGCCCAAGAGTGTAACTTATTGCACCAAGATCTGAATATTTATAAAACTAGTTATAGTAGACACGCACCTCATTTGCCACATTTGATATTGCTATTTCTAACTTGTTTAGGATATATAGTAGGCTTATCCTTACAAATATGATACAAATAAGCAAAAATTCAGTGACTTTTACTGGAACTGTATATATACAGTTCCTGTAAAATTCTCTGAATTTTTAAAATGTTTCTAAAATTTGTTAAACTCAAAAGCGGAAGTTCTCCTTTACAGTGAAGGTAGTTCCCAATGGTATTGATCAACAGCAAAAAAATCAAAATTTTTGGGATTGGCATTTCCAAAAAAAATTTTTTTTTTTCAAAAGGCTGCCACAAGAAAAGTTGAATACATTTTTCAAAATTGGGTATATCATTTTAAACAGAAGAATATTATCTTTAAAATAAAATAAACAGCAACAAAATATCTTGCACCGTTCTAGAGATAGAGCACTTTAAAATTTTTATCGAAGATCGCGAATGAGAAAGGATGCCGGGGATGTCATCTTTGGCGGCCTGTATCTCGGGCCAGGAATTTTTTTGGGCAAAATGAAAATATACAAGTATCTTACTTTTTCTTAAATTTTAACATATGTTAAATTCAAAAACTTCTGAGACTATGAAGGTAACCCCCCTGCCTGAGTTGATATGGATTCAGCCAAATTAAATATTTAAACAGTATTTTAGACACAAAAACAAGAAAAAATTCACCAGTTATTCATAATGCATACTATAGTTTTATACATAAATGTAAGTTAATTTGATTTGATAAGTAAATTATAATTTAATTTGACATAAATCAATCAGGTCCGTGCGAAAGGGTGGCGAAGTGGGGGGGGGGGAGTAGTCCCGGGCGAGGAGATTGAGAGGGCGCCAAATTTATACTACCAACACCAACATCTTTTATTGATTGTTACAAGAAATTATATACATATATATCGAAAATTTTTTTTTTAATGAAAGTACATACATTTTTCGTTTCAAAGTTTCACCGTCCCATAACTCATACTCGAATATAAATTTCTGATTAAGTACTTCTTCCTTTTAAAAACTTGTTTTAGGGTTTTTTTCTTAGTCTCTTATGTTTACCTTCTCTTTCCTGAATCTGAAATTAAATTTTCTTTCTATGCTTGTGACAAAAATATACACTCTTAAAATCCAAAAGGATTGAAAATTTTTTACACCATTTTCCAATATTCCCTTTGACATAAAATAAAGGTAATTTTCTTTTATGTTATTGAGTTATTTGGAATTTCTGGATTAAAATTAAACCTTTTAAACTTAAAAATAAATGCAAAATATCTATTCAATAGAATTTATTTCTGTTTTTACAGTTTGTTAATTTTGCGACACCTGTCAACAAGAAAATTCAGGGTGTAGGGTGCCAAATTGAATCTTTGCATTGAATTGTGAGGGGGGGGGGGGGTGTTGAGTGCCAAACTGAAACTTTGATCCGGATGTAGTTTTCTCTTCGCACGCTTCTGAAATCAATTAACTGGAAACGAAATTGCAAAATATCTGGATATATTGGAATAATTTAAAATAATTTTTTTCAATGCGACTGAAAATGTGCATTTGTTTGAGATTATTTAAGAACACTGTGAGAACATTCCTGTTTTCTTTTATGATTTTCCAAAGAAGAGTTCTGTTACAAACCAAACATATGAAGTATGCTAAATTTTTTAAAAAAATTGACAGAATTCGCCATTTAAGACAATTTTTGAACATACTCAGAAGCAATAAAAAAAATTAACAATTAAGAAATATTAAATATTCAAAAATAAATTTCTACCAGCATTTAACAAAATTGAGAATTGGAAAAAAAAATATATATCCGCCACTGGGTCTGTGATCCCTTTAGGATAAATTAAAAGCACGTGAATGTAAAAAGAAAATTAAAGAAAAAGAATTAAAAATTCTTTGCCACGGTAGGAGTTGAGGAAGGCAAGGCAATATTTTATCTTTCATTTTTAACAATCAGAAAGGAAGAAAGTTTCGTAGAAAATTCATTTTCAAAATCCAGACAGAGGCGGTGGCCCTTCCTTTGCCCCTCCCCAGCCGGCGTCCCTAAAGGAGATTTTTCGTTTTCTTTTTTAAATAACTTTATTCTAAATGTATTTTGGCTGTCTATCACCAACCAGAATTCTTTTAGGAATATAAAAAATATATATATATATATGCATGGAACGGAAAAAAAAAAAAATAATAATTGGTAATATCAACTCGTGCAAATTTCTTCCTCCAAACAACGATAAACCTCCAAATCTGGCGATCCAAGAATATACTCCAGCAGTAAACAAATAATGTAAATTAAATCCGAAAAAGGATTTTTTGCACGCCAAAATCATCGCTATATCTCCCAGTATGGAAGTCCTACAACGCCAAAGTCCGCAAAAAGGCTCGCTCAGTATCATACCCATTGACAACTAAGATTTGCCGGTATTTTGGGCAGATGTTGAGGGGGCGTGTGTAATTCAATTTTTTAATTATCTGCCTTTTTTTTACTTTTTTAGATTCCATAGATTAGATTATTAGTGTCACATTATATTTACTGCAATCATTGCAATGTTATTAGATTATTTACTTATTTGCTTTATTAAATCATTATATATGGCATACTCTCAAAATTCGTCGACGCATAGGACTGCAGTCTGCGTGCACCCAACAAAACAAATTCTTCAATCCGAAAACCGACAGACTTCCACCAAAACCCGAAGTAAAAGAAAATTACTTCATATTTTAACACATTTATAATAAAGTAGTCTATAATTTTATCCCTTACTTACAAAAGTGAATACATGTACATCCATAATAGTCAAATATATAATTTTTTCATTTGAAAATATTTAGGACTTCCTGTTGAAAACTGAGCTCATATCAATTCCGAAAACAATGAGAAACTAAACAGATCTACAAAATCCATCAAAATATCTTTCTATCTCATTAGATCAATCAAAGCAGGGCCATTCCACGTAAAATGAGCAAAAATTTAAAAAAAGTCGTCGCCACATAGTAACAGATTTTAATAAAATTTGATATACAGGTTCAATTCATATTCAAATAGAGCTCTGCAAAATATCTTCACAAAAAATAAATTATTTTAGCAGTTTTGGACATTTAAAAAACTTGTGATAAAGAATGGCATGTGTGCAATCGTCCAAAGTTGCAGGTTTGAAGTTCTGTATCTTGAAAACTATTTAACTGAAATGAATTTTTTTTTTAAATAATGTAACCTCTGAAAAATTATCTTCTTATTTATTGAGCAATAATAATCTGGTAACACCATGATTATTCTTTAATTGGATGTAAAAATTGAAAATTTGCAAATTTTGAGAAAATTAAAAACGTAATAAAAAATAAAGGAATTCAAGACCATCTGAGAAATTAATGCCTGATGTAGTTTTACATATTAAGATCGAATTACTAAAGTTTTTAAGTTGCCATGTATTTCCTTCACCTTTAAAAAAATTTAGAAACTTTTAAAAAAAGGACAAAATCGTAATTTTTCCTCTTATTGATAGGTAAAAAAAATAATGAAGGAAATCTCCCACATTACAGTTATTGCACAGACATAAAGATCAATAAGTCCATAATCTGCTAAAAAAATTTCAAGCATGCCTTTTTGATTCCTAACGTCACAAAATTGGGTTAAAAAGGCAATATTAACTACATTCCATGAGCTATTTTTTTTAAAATTCGCGCACGTTTCTTAAAATATTGCACGATTTCAAGGTGAAAAAATTTAGTGCTGCCATCTATTTTTTGTATGTGGGTTTAGGTATTAGTATATAATTTTCTGTTCAATTGAGCTTTTTTTTCTACTTTAATTAAAAATCTTCTTGAGGAAAAAATAAACTGAAAGCAAGTATAAAAGTTTTTATATTTAAAATATACACTGTTATCTATAATATCAAAAGAATTAAAAGTTTAAAAAAGCTTTCTTTCACGTCGAAAAAAGTGATAGAAATATTGCATTTTATCCTCAACATTTTTTATTATTTATTTTTTTTCTCATTAAGGAATAAAAAAGGCAAGAATGAAAGTTTAAATATTTAATATATATACTTTTAGCTATAACGTCAAGCAATTTTGATATTGTAGGAGGTGTCCATCTCAATAGAAACGTTGCATTTTTCCCTGAAATTTTTTCAAAAATAATTTTTTTCTCATTAAGGAATAAAAATACAATTACTAACTTACGTCAATCTGTTACTTATTATTCATTCCTAATTATAAATAATTTTTAATATAGTTTTTGCATACTTAAGGCTAATAACCAAAATTGAAACTTCAAGCATGTAGCCAAAACCACGATTTTGCATCCACTTTTAATATAAATTTTAATACTTAAATAAACAATCCTAAAATCTATTATTTTACATTTACTCATAAATAGATATGATCTACTTACAAAATGATTTTCGTTAAAATCTGTGACATGTCTGCCACAGGTGATTTGCTCATTTTGTATGGAATGACCCAGCATCAAAACCTCCACTCTCATCCATCATTGAGTTCAGTTCAGTTCCGTAACTGCTACTCTTAATAAAATCACTAGCTATTCTCCTGATGAAATTGCAAGGATAACCATGCTTGAATCCCTGACGACACCACTCTAAAATGTCATTAAACATATCCTTAACTCTAGTACTCAATCTTTCGATTCGTATTAAGCCATTTCTTAGGACATTTCTTTTAACCGAAACATGAACATTGGGATCAAAATATATCAACTTTAACGCATTAAAATCGAAATCATTTCGCTTGTCAAATAACTTAGATAATCAAATTTTCACTTTCTATATTTAGGATCACATCTAGAAAATCAATATTTTTACAATTCTGGAAGGAGGATTCCAGACTTAGAGACGTTGGATAATATGTAAAATCAATGTTTTCAATATCATTATTTAATTTGACTATCAAAACATTATCTATATATCTGTAGGATAATGTGTTACTGTTTAAATTATTATTTCTTTCATATATATGTAAGTAGATGTTTGCCAAAATGGAACTGCAACTGCGGGGTTAAACCAGTTTTAAGTGCACAAAGCTCCCCCAACAACTTGTCAAGAACAAATGGGAAAAACTAACAAGTCGAATGAGCTGCCAAGACCCATCGAAAACAATCAACTAAACCTGAAACTCCAACAAACGTGCACGTAATCCCCAAACAGTCAAACTTACAGTTACTCCTCTCTTCACATCCACATTACCTCTAAATCTCTGCGATAAGTCTTACACTTTACGAAATTACGCAGCAGACTCTTCAAAAATTTCTCGGGATAGCCATGGTGCAATGCCAGAATATACCATTTGTAAAGTTCTTCAACTTTTTCCCCAGTTTTTGATGTCAATCTATCTATACGGTTTAACCAGTTAACGAAAATATTTCTATATATTGAGATATGCACTTTTGATCCAAAATTTAGCATTTTTATAGTTTCAAAGTTAAAGCTTTTTCGTTTGTCATATATATCTGTTTTTATCTCACCCTTTTTTATCTCGATATTAATATCTAAATAATTGACCATGTTTTTACTTTTTGACTCCAACTTCAAATTTAAACCATTAGAATAGCAATCAATTTTTTCTTTTTTCACCTCATTGCATCTGATTATTAAAATGTCATCAATGTAACGAAAACACTTCATGTCCTTGTTCGTATCAATATGTTCCTCGTACATATATAAGCAGGGGTGTAGTCGTATAAAAAACAGAGGGTATACGCTCAAGGCAGACCGTATACCCTAGAGTGTAGATACTATAGCTTTCTTGAGAAACAGAGGGTATACGGTGTTCCTTAAAAAAAATCCAGAAGGTATACGGCGTATACCCCGGTATACCCTCCACTACATCCCTGTATATAAGTAGATATCGGCTAAAATCGAACTACAGCTTCCCCCCATTGGAATACCTCTAACTTGTTTGTAAACAGTTTTCCCGTCATATAAGTAGTTCTCACTCACTACAAAATTAAACAAATTAGTAAACCATTCCTGTCTGATATTTGAGGAATTATATTTATTGAAAAACTCCATAATTTTTATTTTAAGATTGTCCAAATCTATACTGTTATACAAATCTTCAAAATCATACGCTGTTAAACTTGAAATGTTTTTCATTTGATTTAAACGTTTAACTAACTCAAAGCTGTTTTTTATTATACAAGCTGGCTTAACTTTCAGAACTTCATATATATATATATATATGAAGTTCGAATTGATATTATCGAATATATATATATATATATATATATATATATATATATATATATATATATATATAGTATTAATTGATGTTCAAATGTTTTTCATCTAAGAAATATTCAGGATTTCTTTGAAAAATTGGATTAACACGAACACACTTCAAAATAGTGAAAACACAATCCGAAATAATTAACGCTTTACCTTACCTTTACTTCCAGAAAATCAACAAAGAAAATTTTCTTGTCGCTGTTGATCACAAAATTTGCAAATTTCGTGACTTATTCATGATTTCCGTGGGCTGATTATCTCATGACTGATTGAATTTCATGATTTTTTTTTCGCAATCATCTGACGAAGTTTCGCTGAATTCACGATTTTCTTCTGTAAGAGTTATGCAAAATTGATTTTTTTCTCGGGATCATTTGTCGAAATTCACAATATTTTTTCACGATCATTTGTTGAAATTCGTGATTTTTGTTCTATCACCAACTAATAATATTTGTGACTTTTTGCACGATAGTTAGACGAAATTTTGGATGTTATTTCGCGACCGTTTGACTACATTCTCCTCGATTTACTTGCGCGATTGTTTGACTAAATTTTTGTGCAATCTTTTGACGAAATTCGCTATTTTTTTACAATCCTTTTACGAAACTCGAGATTTTAATTTGTGCAATCATTTGACGAAATCTGCATTTCTTTTCGCGATCTCTGACGGAATTGGTGATATTTTCCACGGTCGTTTGAAAAAATTGGGTTTTTTTTTTTTTTCGCGATCATTTGGGAACATTTTTTTTTTTTTCAAAATTTGCAAGATTCGCGATTTTTTTCTGTGACCCATTGACGAATTGATTTTGCAAAATTTGCAGGGTAAAAATCGCAGACTTTCACGGAAAAAAAAAAAAAAAAAATCGCAGAATAATCATATGCCTGTGAAAGTAGTTAAGCAGACAAAATCACGCATAGCATTTTTATTGTGCGGAATTTTCCTATATTCTGTGTGATTTGCGCAGTTCTGCACGATTTCTGTTCCTCAGAGAAAATTTTTCGTTGTCCTTCGCCAGGAAACTCTTGAAATGGTACGCCTGTAAGTAAAATCTGAAAAGAAGGAGTCAAAAGGGACTAGAAAAAGTTCCATTTTAGACTGGTCTCCGTCTTAGCAAGTATAATTGTATCATGTTTTTTCATCGAAATTTGATTTTTTACTCTTTGAAAAAGAATTCTGCTATAGACAGGTTTCGTTTTCGCAAGTTTTACTGTAATACATCTCTTTTCAGAGCTATACTATAGAGTGGATGGTTGAATTGTGTTTGAGGATATTTTTAAAAATGGAGCTCGTCTATAATAGAATCCTGTCTAAAAAGAAAAATTTTCATGTTAATTATATTACAGTTTTACCTGCTAAGACGGAAACCTGTTTAAAACGAAATATTTCATTGGTTTTTGAGTTTCCATATTCTAAGTTTTTACTGTTTTTGTAAGCATGATTCAGTAAACGTTTCCCGTTTGAGGGGGGGGGGATGTTAGACCCCCCTTAGTTATATAGTTTCCCTCAAAAAATCTTTGCCCTCCCAAGAAAGTTCTGAAATGGCGCCCCTTCTTACCCGAACTCGATTAGATACGAATTGTTTTCGTTGTGAGTTGGGTTGAATTTATATAATTTCAGTTTCGGATCGGTCTTGAGTCGGGCTCAGAAAAAAAAAAAAAAAAAAAAAAAAAAAAAAAAAAAAAAAAGGTTCCAGCCATTCTTGCAGTACAATTAATGTATTATTTTTTAAAAATTTGATAGCATAGAAACAGATTCTCTAGTATGATTTGTAATGCTGCCATCTATTGGTTTAGTAATGTACTAAATTAAAAATCTAAAGCGCCAGCACAGTTAGAATTGTTATCACCAGAATTTAGATAAGATTTCAACATGATTTTATGTTATTATGTATGATTATTATTGTTATTTATATGTTGTATGTTTTTGGACTTTTTTTGCGAAAGATGAAAATGCTTATAAGTGTCATTAGTAGTTCTGCATTCTTCTGACTGACTGGTAAGTTGTAAATGTAGCGAAAATAAAGAAGTCATGTAAAATTCGGAAAATGGCTAATAGTGCTGCCATCTATCGAATCATAATCGAATTTATTTAATAAATTTAAAAGACTCTACAGTTCACCTACCATCGTTACATTATTCGATTGAGTATATCCAGGGGCACGCCGACCCAGTGTGCAAAGTGTGCACCGCACACAGGCGCCAGAATAATAAAGGCGCCGAATATTTTAGGCGAAGCAGAAATATTTGAAAAACTTTTATCCAATTTAAATTTATTAAATTCAAAAGTGTATTATTTATGATTTCATTTTTATTTTTAATATATATGAAATCTGCAGATGCTTTTCAGAGGCGTAGCTTTTATGACGGGGGAGGGGGGGGGGGGTGAGTCTCAAAACGAAAGGCGCCACGGTGTTGAAAGGTGACGGTCCAAGGTCACCACCGAAGGTTTAAGGGCACCGTCAAGCGACTGAAATACATTAAAAAAGGCTAGAAACATTAAAAGTTCCGAAGGGCGACGGCGAATGCCGTGTTTGATATCCCTGCTCTAGATCAGGCCTGTCCAAACTTTTCAGAAAACAGTGTGCGTACGCTACAGCTAGTGGCAAACATGGAAGGCTCCATTATTCAAATGATTATTATTATTATACGTAACACTTCTATTTTATTGGTAGTATTGGTAACGAAACACATACAGACGATATATAAACTGGTAGTATATTATACAGGGTGTCCACTCTCAACGGTGTCCAATGGCTACTTCCTATACAATTGGAACGTCACGGAAGGTACTTATTCTTTTCATATACATTTGACAATGTACTGTTGGCTTTTCTTAATGCGAACTTGGATAATTTGAAATGTTAGTTAATCCGAACTTAAGCTTATTCTTTTCGAAAGCTGTATTTAAAAACACTATGTAAAAATAACTAATTTACGAACAATTTGTTTGGATAATTTGAAGATACTGAGTTCTTGCGAAATTTTTTACACTCTGCAGAGACGCACGTCAGAAAGTGTAGTTTTATGTTATGTATTTTTAATTTTCTCGAAGAAATCATGTTTATAAATTGAAATTTAGTTGGTTAGTTGCTAGTAAATAACAGCAATGACGTGTTTTAATGAATGAAAGAAATTAAGTATTTTCTTAATCGTGTAAAAGCAAACTACAGATATATTTGTGGGTTTTTAAAGTGAATAGTGTGAATATAGCCTGCTTCGCTCAGCTAAATCATTTATTTATTTTTTACTGAACTCACAAGAATATTTATCTAGGCATTGTTTACTTTCATTGATAGTATTAAAATGAAATATATTGTTATATTTCCACAATTTTCTTTAATATGTAGATTTTCAATAATTCAAAATTTATAATATTTCAGCATTTTACATGGCTGCCTGTGGAGTTGAAATTAGCAAAAACCGAAAAGTTAATTTTTAATTAAGGCAATAATGTACATTATATTCACTATAAAAGTTTGTGTATATGCAGTAGAGTTCCTATTATCTTAGTTAATAATGGGTCAAGTTCACCTCGGATAAGCAAAAAACTCGGTTAATCGGATTTATATAAATCGTCATTAAAGTTGTTCTCAAATCTAAAAGGGCAACTTTATGACATAAGTTTTAATTTATTTTTGTTTGGAAATGCATGAAACTAGCAGGTGTTGTTGTTTAGAAACTATGTAATCGAACTGTTTTTTCCATTTTTTTGCTAACGCAATAGATCTTTCAGAAAATAGCGTCAAAGTGGGTATTTTGAACGGAATTTCCGCGCGAAACAAGAATGTGCACTCAAGAAAGAGTGAAAAACTTGTTTTTCACGTGATCAAAATCGTTTATAAATCAATAGGTAATTTATTTATCAAAAAATGGAAAACGCAGTTCGATTCCAAATCGCTTCCATGATCTGACTGTCCAATTTTACATCTTTCCGTTGAAAAATGAATTTGTAAATGTGTCAAAACGTTAGCAGAGCAGTTAAGAACAGCCTTAACCCCTTCGGGACGGGCGCCTTTTACAGAATTTTTAATCTTTTATCACCGGTTTTTTAAAACAGAAATTTTTTCCTAATTGAATCGGGAAAATACTCGGATTAAATAAGGCAAAATTTACAATAAAAATTTACTGGTCAGAATAGTCCCCGATTCTTAGCCCCTTACGTGCACGAATACCAGTCGCTCGTCCCCAAGGAGTTAATTAAGGAGATGAAATATAAATTTACACACAATTTATTAATTTTTATGGTACTGCTTATAGTTCATTGATGAAAATTACATTGCTTTTATAAAAATGGGGAATGAAATTGCTCATTTGAAGAACTCCTTGATAATTTTTGTTGGTTGGATGATAAACGTTTCTTTGCTGCAATAGCACGCCATTCTATAGTTGACCTCTTGTATAGTTTTTACTTACCACTAAAACTTAATAGTAAATTTCGCCTAATCGTCGAAATCTAGCAATTTTTAATGATTAAATAAGGCAAAAATTTCTAAATTGTAATGGTAATAAAAGTTCGTACAAGTTGGCAGCCGTGCCATTGTATTAGTGTCATCGGAATTGCAAGCGATTCCTCTTCTTGGAGTATTTAATAGTATTTAATAGTTTTTTTCAATCGCACTCAAACTTTCGGAATGCATCATTTCTTATTGATGAATACCGAATTAATCATTAAGAAACAGTCATTGTGAATAAACAATAAAGTGCTGTGTGAAAATGAAAGAGTGTCATAAGAATCTAGAACTCTGATTTTCTGATAAGGATGGGAAAAGATGACCACAATGACCACAATTCAGTAACTCGCTTAATCCGTACATGTATTTTTAAAATTTTTAAAAGTGCTTCTTTAATTTTTGTATGTTTATCTCTACATCTGTCCGGCTTTCCGAGCTTTAATTTTCGCAGATATGCTTCGATTGCAATGAAATATATTACATAAAATTTCTGTTGAAATTAGTGTGGGTAATATTTATATATCTTTTACGGGAACACAAAATAATTCGTATGCATTACGATCGAAGGTACAACACTGGCGCTGAAATGCCATTTCTGTATTTATTTATTTTTTACTTTGAAAGGGAAAAATATATTTTTTTTTTGATAAAATATGTATTAATGTAATATTAAAATAAAAAGATGGGCCAGACATTTAATTATGCTATTGTATTGTATGATTATTGTATTTCGTAGTGAAACATGTAATTAAACTATAAAAAACAAATCGTAAGAAAATAGTTAAATCTTATGGAATTCTGTTGGCAAATTGACATTAAAATAAATTGTTAAAAATCTAATTCATGAAAAACAGTTAACCCTTTTTGATCGACATTGCATGCCATACGTTCAGCTATTTGGCGCCGCTTCCATGCGACAAAGCGAAAAATTGCATCGTTGAAAGAGAATTCGTCGCTAGTTACACATAGTTATATTCCGCAATTATTTTTCTATATTTCTCAATAATTGCTAAGAGATTGTGTAACTATACTCCTGCTATTTTATTTTTAAGTCGTACTTTTTTTTCTGTTATGACAGTTTTCTTTAGTTATTGTTGCATGTCAAAATGACTTTTCTGATGGATTCAAAGAGTAATTTCAATATGTCTCAGTCAGGGATATTAGTTTTCATTTATCCAGTGATGACATTTATTCCGTTTGGTGAATCAGAAGACAATGATATGAGCTCAGTAAGACTCTGGGTAGAACAAAAATCAGTATGCCCTGCTCCTCATCGCTTCAATTTTACAGAAAACTTTAACTGAATAAATTTGATAAATATATTTTTTAATTTAGTGCTTAGGTGCATTGCACGAAAAACTGGAGATCATTGAGCGGGATATTACATGTACGACCACAAGTAGGTCAAGAAAAAGCTGCTTACTTGCTTACTAACAAAAATATTTTGCGTTTTCGTATTCAGAATAAAATATATATTCATTTTCAACAATAAAAATTATTTTTTTATAATTGGTTGCTTGTCTTTATGTCGGCCATTTATCAGCACGAAGGATGTAGGCCCAAAGAGGAGTCTTTCTAAGGGAACCTAACCCGTATTTACGCTTGG
Source organism: Maratus speciosus (assembly GCA_963932465.1). NCBI lineage: Eukaryota > Metazoa > Arthropoda > Arachnida > Araneae > Salticidae > Maratus > Maratus speciosus. The sequence goes on along the minus strand of OZ010791.1, from coordinate 225,938,450 downwards.
AAAACCAAGGTTCGAAGAAAACCACGAAAACTCCAAACGATTAGGCCGACGGGCGCGATTGGGATCGAGCCCAGCACCTGCCTTCTACCAGCTTCGAGAGCAGAATCTCTCTTTTTTATAATTGGAAATTCGAAAAATAAAAAAATACGTCGAAGAAGGAAGGTTAAGTATGTGACATGGTAAAGATATGTTTTGCTTCTTAGCAATGTAAACGTCGAAATGAATGTGCATTTTTCATAACAATTGTTATATAGCCAGCATCGTGAAAATCAAACGTTCCGAGACTGGAACATTTACGAATGCACCCCTAATTATTATCTACGAGTGGTAATTATTTAAAGTGCATCTTAATTGATGTTACATTATTTCAAAGGAAATAAAAGTAGCATAACGCACACCATAATTCGAGAAAATATTTTTCTACTTTTATGCATATTTACCGCATTATGAGCATAACTTTCTTTGTGTCATAGTGCTGCCATTGATTAATTCTCACACTTATATTTCCAAATTAAAGTTTATTTGAATTGTTTTAAGTATAAATATAAATAAAGATGAACTTTTAAAAATTCGACGAGAGGTGGTAAAAGAAGCTAATTTCTTAGGAGGTATGCCAATGTGGGAGCAGGGATCAAGTAGCTGAAGCACTTACTTTTTAAAAATGTTCGTTATTTACATAGCTGCCAATATTCCTTATTTTTAAAGTCAAGCAAAAATATTTCTAATGAGAAATTCAATTTAATAAATGAAATAAAAAAGAACTCTATAGAAACAAGACACATTTTCTTAAATAAGTTTTCTGGTTCAAAATTCGTTTATTTGACATGGAGAAAACCCCTGAAGATTGGCTTGTCAAATATGTATTTATACTCATTAAAACAAAACAAAAAAAAATCTATATATATATATATATATATAATTTTTTTTCTTGGGGGGGGGGGGGCGGAAAGTTAGTGATATGGGGCGCCAATTGAAGTTCTGCACACAGGCGCCGGATACTGTTGGCGCGCCCCTGAGTATATCATATCTTTCTTTTTTTTTCTAGGTCTTTCGGAATTTTTTTTTCAAGTATGCTGCTATTGTTTTGGTACGTACATATTAAATTTAATTGCCTTGTTCAATTATTTAATTAAGAAAATTTAATTAGCGTTTATAAAACAAATCAAAAACACTCATTTGTAGTCTTATAAGCGTCTATCAAAAAATTTTTTATGTATTTGGTTATATCGCGGTTTCAGGCATATTGCAGCTCTTTTCTGTAGTTTCCCCAATCTCGATGAGCGCAGTATAACAAGAAGAATGGAATTAAAAATTAATAGAACTTTCGAAAAAATCGTGTTTATTTGTTTTGTGTAATATATAGAAAAAAGTATATACTTTCAAAAAACAAAAGTCTCAAAAAAATTATTATTCGTATTTAGTCTAATCGTAGAAACTCTACCTGTCTTGATTGCTTAGTTCTAGGTATAGTAATTTCATATATAATCGTTACTAATAAATCGTGTGAATTGGAATCAAGTTTGAAAGTTTTACTGCGTAGTCAAATCAAACAAACATTAAGAAACTTAAAAAAAAAATAAAAATAAAATAAAATAAAATAAAATAATTATAATTTGGAATTATTACAGATAGAATTCGATGGTGAATACAGACTGTGCCGCTACAAATGAATTATAAAGAAAATTCAAAACCTCCATTCAAATAATCCATTATGCGTGTTACTATCGTGTAACGCAAATTTCTTTTGAGTTAACAGACTCCCAACTAAGGGGAGAGGGAAAGAGACTTTGGTGAGTACTATTTATACATATTTTATGCATGTTCACTCAACAACTTTTAAAATGACACTGCTATTTTCCTAATTCTTTTTTACCCGACTGAAAAGAAGGGTTATGTGTTTCACGCGTATCTGTGTATGTGGATTTCTTTATACCCTCCAAACATCCCAACGGCTGGATGGATTTTAATGAATGCGATCTCTATGAATTCGTCTTAACGGCCCGATGGTTATAGGCTAGGTTTTGTTTTTATAAATTCAAAATGGCGGCCGTAAACTACAAAATGGCAATAGAGACAAAAAAAAATTTACGCACCCTATTGAGTGGCATATCATTGGATAGGTCTTTCAAAATGAAGACGATGTTTCATTGACTATTTTACAGTCAGAAGCTCCATTAAAATATTAATTCAACCTGGAAGTTGTGTATGTATTGTGGATCTCTAGCTTTACTGCAACTCTCACCATCATAGACATCTATAGACCTCATGAAAACAGTGTTTATAGATAGTAACTAACAATTAAACACAACTTAAAAGTCATCAATACAAGTAAATAAAAAATAGGTAAGTAATATAAACAAGTAATATATAAAAAAATATTTTAAGTCAATTTCTACTTAGGTCAATAAGGGAATTTTTTTCGCCCATTCTTCTTTCTTCTCGAGTAGCGCTTAAAACGCCTTGATCAAGAAGAGTCTCAAATTTTGTCAAATTTGTCTTGACTATTGAAAATTAATTAATTTAATTTAATTAATGAATTAATATTTGAAAAAAAAACTGGATTAACATCAAGTGTCATCCAGTACAAGTTTAAAAAAAATTTATTTGAGCTTGATTGGATGAATAATAAGTATTTTATCAACGATTGACAATTTGAACAAGATATCCATAGCGAGAGTGTGAGCTAATAGTAGGAATTGAAAAAAAAAATAGTTTCACATCGATGAGAAATAATTAATTAGTTCGCTTTTTACGCAGTCGGGTTTTTTGATTTTTTAAATTTAATTGTTTATTTATTATTATTATTTTTTTTTTTTAAATCTTTTACTACACTTTCCAAGGTAGTTTAAAAATGTTTATGGATTGGATTTGTTTGTTCGTCTGCCTGTCTTCTCGTGACCTAACTCGTGTGAATAATAGGGATTGCCATGTAATTTATATTTGTTATCGAGATATACCGTGGAGTTGTGCAAGTATAAAATTATCACTTTATGGGGAAGGGGTGTCTGGCTTTTGATATCATGCTATATCTCTAGGTCTAGGTGGATGTGGTGTTAGTCGTTTGATATCGTTATAATTTTTGATCCAACCAAATTTTTTACTTTTTTTGTAACCTTTTTCTTTACACCAAAATAATATTTTCTTTTTATTTGATTTGTTGGTCAATAACTGGGTTTGCCATATAATTCATATACAGTGTGTCCGTAAAGTCATGGTGCACTTTTGACCGGTCACAGGAAATCAACGAAACAAGATGGAAATGTGAAAACTCTCCAAGTTTCGCACCTGTTCAGTTGCACTTCGATGTGGGCTCCATTTGAAACAGAGAATCACGGACGTTATTCTCTCTGTTACACCAGACGTCCTTAACTGTGTATGGGAAGAACTTGATTATCGTTTAGATGTGTGTAAGGCAAAATATGGAGGCCAATTCTAACTGCACTTAATAGGTATGAAACTTGGAGGGGTTTTCTTTTATTTGGTGAGGATTTCACGTTTCCATCTTTTTTCGTTGATTTCCTTTGACCGGTCAAATCTGCGCCATGACTTTACGAACACACTGTATTATTGAGATTTACTATGGAGTTGTGCATGTATAATATTATAACTTTAGAGGGAAGGGGAAGGGGTCTGGCACTTTATATCATACGATATCTCTAGGAGGAGGTATTTGTCTTTTGATATCGTTATAATATTTGATCCAACCAAATTTTGTTCTTTAATTTTTGTAGCAATTTTCTTTATATTAAAATAATCATATTTTGTTTTGATTTGATTTGTTTGTTCGATATTTAATATTAAGTTACTTCATTATAAAAGTGATATTTTACTGACTTCTCCTCTTCATTTGAACCAGTAAAGTATGCGGGTGATAAATATACAGCCATATCTGCACATCACTGAAACATTAAATATATATATATATATATATAGGGGAGACTAGGGAGGGTTGACCCACTTTTTACAAAATGATGTTTTACTTTTTAAATATTGAACGTATAATGAAGTTTTATATATCATTTTATTCGTTATACAATCAGTTATCAAAATAAAATTGCTACATAAGTGTAATATATAAGAAATTTGAAAAATGGTTGGTTTTAATCATGAGAAAATAAAGGGTCAAGGCTCTCCACATACGGGAGGTTTGACCCACTATATGAGAGGCTTGACCCACTTTGTTTTATATTAAAATATTTTTGAAGATAAATAAAATCAGTTTAAAAAAAGCAAAATAACTTTATGCCACATGCTTTAATTATTATAAAAAATATGATGCTTAAACAAACCTGTTTAGAGACAATCGCAAGTCAGAGGAGGAAAATTTTGTTTTAAACAGGATTTTGTCTGAGCAGGTATAATTGCACAACACAGAAAAGGAAATTTTAAGACAGTATTACGTTAGAGACAGGTTCCGTTTCCATAGAGTTTCATGCATTATAATGTCCGGATTTAATAGCCACTATCCGGCTTTTTTTTTGTCTCCTTGTCCTACTTTTTCTGACATTCGACCTGACGACTCTAGATGTCACATAATTTGGCTTCATCTCACTATTCATCATGTTGAAATTTGTCTACATACCTTCCTAAAGTTTTTTTCTTTTGCAGCCGCATCAGTACTTAACTTATCATTAACATCTTTTAATCCTTTCAGAGGCAAAGTAACTTCAGTACTAAAATGTTGAAATAAATGGCACCGGAATATACGAACAAATTTATTTGGAGATATGAAAAAGGTTATATTTTACATGCATATTAAATTGAAAAGATTTTAGCAAAATTCTGGTGCCATTGTGGAGTTTGGGAATTAAAATAAAGTGGTCTCATAAACATACCTCTGCCCCTGAAGCAGTTAAAACTTCTGCTTTCGTACTTTCTAGTCTTCTCCGCTATTTCTATTTACCTATTTCAAGTAATATTTATAAATAGAAAAATGTTCCAATGAACTTTATCATTTATAGTCCAGGAAATAGGGAATTTTACCTAGCAAAATTAATGGTAGTACTGGAAATCGGCTTTCTAGATGTTTCTGGTGTCGCTGAATTCGAATTTGTAACTTCCCACCAAAATTTCCCCCGGCAACCTCTCCAAATTTTGGTAAAAAGCCCCCCAAAAAGGTTTTTATTAAAAAAATCAATTTTTTTATTGTTTTAGGGGAAAAGTACCTAGAAATTCAGAAAGTAGACAAAATTTTCAACAAATCAGAAATCAGATATATGACATTATGACTTACGATGAAGGGGAAGGGGGAATCTGCCTCTGAACATGCGCGCGGTGCTGCGTAAACTAAGTTGCGCAATTCCACTTAACCACTCACACGTTTACATTCGCCCTCCCATCTCCCCTCCGAAAATTCTCTATAAGGTTTACTTTAAGATTTTTGGGTCGCTGAATCCGAATTTTTAACTTTCCCCCAAAAATTCCCCCCCCCCCCCCGAACGCCCCCCCCCCCAAATAGTTGTTTTTAACTTAAATTTCTTATTATTTTAGGGGAAAAGCATTACGAAATTCAGAAACTAGACAAAATTTGCAACAAATAGGATATATGACATTATGAATTAGGATGAACGGGGAGGGTGAGGGCTGCCTCTGAACATGCACTGCGGCGCTACGTGCACTAAATTATGAAGTCCAGGCAATAGGGGATTTTATCTGGCAAAATTAATACTAGTTCTGGATTTCGACTCACTTTATGTTTTTTGGGTCGCTGAATCCGAATTTGTAACTTCTCACCAAAATTTCACCCGGCAACCCCCCAAAAAATTGTTTTTTTGAAAAAATTTGGTTTTTGAGAAAAGCGCGCGGGGAATGTTCCGAGGCAGCCCCCTCTCTCCCCGTTTATCCTACGTCATAATGTCATGTATCCTATTTGTTGCAAATTTCTTATAGTTTCTGAATTTCGTAATGCTTTCCCCCTAAAACAATAAGAAATTTAAGTTAAAAACAACTATTTGGGGGGGGGGTTCCGGGGGGAAAATTTTGGGTGTAAGTTAAAAATTCGGATTCAGCGACCCAAAAAACTTAAAGTAAATCTTATAGAGAAAGTTCGGAGGGAAGATGGGAGGGCTAATGTAAACATGTGAGTGGTTAAGTGGAATTGCGCAACTTAGTGCATGCAGCATTGCGGCGCATGTTCCGAGGCAGATCCCCCCTTCCCCTTCATCGTAAGTCATAATGTCATATATCTGATTTCTGATTTGTTGAAAATTTTGTCTACTTTCTGAATTTCTAGGTACTTTTCCCCTAAAACAGTAAAAAAATGGAATTTTTTAATAAAAACCTTTTTTGGGGGCTTTTTACCAAAATTTGGTGGGGTTGCCGGGGGGAAATTTTGGTGGGAAGCTACAAATTCGGATTCAGCAACCCAAAAAACATCTAGAAAGCCGATTTCCAGTACTACCATTAATTTTGCTAGGTATAGTCCCTATACTGTCTCTATTGCCTGGACTATTATTATTTCATTCCTTTTTTTTCGTGCAGTGCAAATAGCAATTTTTTACGTCTTTCTTTAATCAGTTTTAAAGTTTTTTTTTTTTTTTTTTTTTCCATCACCTCATTTTACTTTATTTTTGCAGAATAAATTTACATTCATTTTTATATATAGCCATTAATCTTTCACTATGTACTGTGCAGTGTATAATAAAAAAGATTTCCAAAACCCCTTTATTAACACATTGTCGACGGGTATTTTTTATCAAATCTGAATTTTAAAACAGTAGAAACTCCTCCCTATTCTGGAAGTTTTTAGTAAATTGGTGTTCTAGATAGGTTTTCCAAGTTTATGCATCTGTAAGTATCTTTCAATGAACGAATTTAATATAAAATGTCTTACAATCTAAAAAAATATGGACAACATGATATAAATGCATTTTCTGTAAGGTAGAAGCCACGCTCTTAGTCAATGATGTATTTTGAATGAAAATGAAAATTCTCGTTTCCCGTCGTGAATGTGATAAGGGAGCCTTAGACCGTCCCTCACATTGACTGGATCAAGCCTCCCCACATAGTCTTTTTCTAAAGAATAGCACATTGTTATGTTAAGCCTAACTTACTGAATAATCCTTATGCCACGAATGAAAGCTCGATATTTCTGCATTACTTAAAACCTACTCACTTAAATTTCTGTGACATATTTTACCTGAAAAAAGCTTACAAAATATTTCTAAAAATCACAACTTTATGGTTGAAAACACCTCACAATAGATTTTTTCCACACCTATTTCGATTTTGTGTATGAAACAGAGATTGTTGTTTGAGCATTCCGGTAGCTTTGGTTGACAACTGTTGATAAAACTCTGAAATTCTTTTAAATATGAAAATTGATGGGTGGGCCAAGCCTCCCGTATGGTCAACCCTCCCTAGTCTCCCCTATATATATATATATATAAATACAAAGGATTTTTCGACATTGATAACGATATCATTAAGTCATTAAGGGGGTGGGGTGGCCGAAAAATTATAGCATATGGTATCGTAAAAAACGAGGGTCTAAAAATGCCAAAATTTAATCACGTTATATGTTCAGCTCGTAAGGCACGTTCGGCGTGTAAATGAATTGTGTAGCGTTTATAGTTCGTTTACAGAGATGCCCATTACATTATGGCCAATGAAGAAAAATCGTTTGCAATAAAATTACATGATGTTACACTATTTAAAGTATCATAAAATTAATATACATAATTGAGGTGCACTATAAGATACCATTTCTTTTTAGCTGAATAATAAAACTTTAAAATCATCTGAATTTCCATAAAGAAACATTAAAACGTAAAAAAAGAAGAAAAATCTATATTTTTTGAACAAATGAACCAAAAACGATACTGCTAATATCGGGTACCTCGCCAACATACCTAGCTAATTACAGACTAATCGGATGCTTTTTGCGGCAGTTATCGCAAGAGGTATAGATGGACTAAACACACAGACACAAAAAAACTTTTTGGGTCACCACAATAGGCTTCACTAACGTTTCGGCAGTTATTGCTCGTGTCGAAATAATTTTAATCAACCAGATTATAATTTTGAGACAGTGTAGTTGTTAATAAAATCTGATTTGAATTTGCATCCAAAACGTTAGCTACTCATTAAGAAATAATTATTTTAATGCATGGATATATTTTTGTTGGTTAATCTGCACTCATATATTAGTCTTGGTTGGTATACCAACCAAAACAAAATACTAACATATTTCTGCATTAATTTTTATTTTTTATATTTGTGTGTCTCGCCAGTCAATTACTGGTCCCTGGTCAGTTATTGGCTCGCATCTTATATAATTCCTCTTTTAAATTAGTATTTGAATTGTTTTTAAAATATTGCATTACATCAACCAAACCTGTTTAAATTGATTTTTTCTACAGTGTGAGCCTCACTGCTCAATTATTGGTGCACTCATCGCATGAAATACAGTAATCTTTAAAAATTACACGGGATGTATAATTTCTATAGATTATATACATGACTACACAAAAGAATTCGAGTACATGTTCAGTTACAGATGGAAATTATGTTGTAATTGTGTTGTGAATTTCTTAACTGAACAACATTTTAGCATTCTATGTAGTATATATAAAAATCTGTAGATCATATGCAGTATTTCCCAAAAGAATTCGGATACTTTTCGACTATAGATGGTAATTGCTGAAGTGGGGTTTTCGAATGTATACAGTGTTTCCCCAAAGAATGCGATACTTTTTCGACTATAGATGGTAATTGCTGAAGTGGGGTTTTCGAATGTGTTATACTTTTTCTAAATTGTTTAGTTAGCTAACATCTTTCATCTTATTAAATTGTGAAGTTTTATACTACAGTATTTTGAGTATATTTGAAAGTGTTTAATAATCTATGCTTGACGCACAATTTTCATTTCTTGTTTTTTTATTACTTCAAAAGCTTTAATCTTTTATAAAAAAATTGCCAATCGCTACGACTTTTCAAATAAAATTAAAGTGTACGGTACTATTTTATGCTTTTAAAATAGGCGCCGTATAGTTTATTTACAGGGACACATCAAAATGTTTATGTATCATCGTCCACTGTGACTCGGTGTTAGCGATAATGGCAACAGTTAGATTTAAACTGAATATAGATAACAATCAACGATTGACATAAAAACATGCTCTTGTGCAAAAACACTCTTACTGTTAAATATTTCTGGCTTGTATAGCCTACCAACTGTCTTACGATAAAGAAATATTAGCGCAATATGGTAAGAGACAATCCGTTTCAGTAACTTTTATTTTTCGTTTAAAAATTACTTGTTATTTGTTTATTTAAAACTTTAAATATACTTTCTGTTGAATGGAAAGAACAAAACTGATCTGAATATAAAATGTGTGACGATCGACTGGTTGAATCGACTTTGTTAACTATTTGGTATCACTAGGAATTTGACATATTAAATGTTTTGCAATGGATTATAGGAAAAAATCCTACTGTAATTTTTTTTCCTATTTTAAAATACTTTAAAATAATAAAACTTAACATTTTTCGCAAATTACGCATCTCTGTTTTTTTCCTCTCACTGAGTCTAACTTTTTAGCTTAAAAAAAAAAAAAAAAAAAAAAAAAAAAAAGTTAAAAACCATTTTTAAAGCAAAATAAAACGATTTTCGTCCAGTTAAAAAGTTTCGTGCCAACATCATAAATAAATTCCAATATATCCTACTATTGCCGCTATTTGTTCATACTTTATCAACAAGAAAAATGTTCAGTATAAGAAGCGGACTATGCATATATAACGTTATCATTTTAGGGGGGGGGGGGGGGGAGGGGGTTGTCTTTTGATATCGTTATCATTTTTGATTCAACCAAGATTTTTTCTTTTTATTTGTAACTTGGTCTTTACGTCAAAATAGTATGTTATCTCTTTTTAAGAAAATACAAAGTTATTATTAAAATCATTAAATGATTATAAATTTATTTAATTCCAAAATATGGACGTTTGGCATCCCTATTCTTCTGTCACACGTGTATGCATGCATAATCCGCTGTTCGACAAACCATATGAAAAGTATATTTGAAATGATACTTGTGTGAATTTAGAAAGATATGTTGGTTGCTTTTAACTTTTTTTAATTAATAAACAATATTTTGCGAAATATATCTTTTCTAAACTAATTTGAAAATGTATTGTTCATAATAACAAACCACGTAACAATATTATTTCAAACAGAAGGTAATTACTGTTTTACGTTTAAGATTTAAATTTGGAAAATTTGTTTTTAAAAATGTCATCATAATCAATCAGTCTTAGTGCAGAAGTTAAAAGCACTAGCGTAGCAAAAGCGTAGTGGAAGTTAAAAGCACTTTATGCTTTTAACTTCCCAAATCAAGAACAGGGTTCCTACACAATTCTGGTAAAAAAATTCTCTGACTTTTCCAGGTTTTCCCTGACTTTATTCAAAACTTTCCCTCACCTTTCTCAGTAAAAATTCGACTTATATATTGTTGTAAACACAAGCTCTACAACGGACATTTTTTAGATAAATGCTAGAAAATAGTATGTGCTGTATCAATTTCTGATTTTTACTTTCTTCTATCTTTACAAGAAGAAAGAAAGTGTTGGATTCATGAAAATTTTCGACTTCCAGTTTTTGACGGATTTACGCGTTTTAGGGGTCAGAGATTCCAAAAAACATGTTTTTACAAAATGTCTGTCTTTGAGTCTGTCTATCTTTATGTGACACAAATTTTGGGGGCGCTCTATCTCAAGAACTAATGCACGGAATTTAATAAAGATTTATATTCAGGTAGTCCCTGATATAGATTGGAGCTGATTAGTTTTTGGTGTAAATCACCCAGTAGGTGGCGCTGCTATGCTGTATTTTGCAGGATTTCTGCAATAGCTCTATCTCAAGAAATACTGCACGGATTTTTATAAAACTTCAGATCCAGTTACTCCTTGATATGAGTTGGTGCTGTTTACGTTTTGGTGTAAATCGCCCAACAGGTGGCGCTGCTATGCTGCATTTTGCAGGATTTACACTATTTTCGCTGTAGCTCTATTTCAAGAACTAACACGCACATTTTCATCAAACTTCGGATTTAGTTAGCCCTTGATATGAAATTATGCTGACTACGTGTTGGTGTAAATCGCCCAATAGGTGGCGCTGCTGTGCTGCATTTAGAACGATTTCATCAATAGCTCTATCTCAATAATTAATGCACGAATTTTCATCAAACTTCAAATTCAAGTATACCTTGATTAATATTGCTGTTGATTATGTGTTGGTACAAATCGCTCAACAGGTGGCGCTGCTATGCTGCACTTGTCATGATTTGCGCAATGCAGCTCTATCTCAAGAACTAATGCACGAACTTCCCCCCAAATTTCATATTCAGTTAGACGTTGACATAAATTGATGATGATTAGGTTCTGGTGTAAATCACCCAATAAGTGGCGCTGCTATGCTGCATTTTGCTGGATTTACACGATTTCAACGATTGTCATATCTCAAGAACTAAAGCACGGAATTTCATCTTTTTAGAATCCTTATGATGAGCATAGATTGCCATTTAATTTTGGCAAAGTGATAACGAATTTTGAAGCATTGACCTGTATGAGATAGAAGAAAGTTTTGGGATTGGTACATTCGACTAGTTTTAAATTATTTTTCATATTGTTATATAGTTTGCATAAATTTTATATAAAATTTTTAGATTGGATGAATAATTAATTAAAAAATTTCTTCATTTATGGCGATAATAGAAATTCTAATTGAAGTAGTATATAAAAAATTCCCCGGCCTTTTCAAATAATAAAAAAATTCCCTGACATTTTCCTGATTTTTTGCCTAAATTTTCAAATTCCCTGACTTTTCCCTGACCCGTAGGAACCCCGAAGAAGCAAACAAATGTAATAAGTGGTGTAAAAAATAAGCATAAAAAATCAAAAACAAATAAGTAACAAAAGCTTCTAAAATTTTTATTTTACATGAGGAAAAATGACAAAAGTGTGAAAAATTGCCACAAGTGAGAAAATAATGCACAAATATAAATAAATATGAGTAACAAACACCGCGTCATAATGATGATAGTTCATTAAAAAATGATTTTGAGTTTTTAAAAATGTAACAGTGAGCTTAAACTTTTATTTTAATGCTAGAATAGGTCACATTCTGCTTACCTTAAAAGAATGAAAAGTAAAAAAAGATTTGTTCAAGTTCAATTGTAAAATATATATAGAAACAAAGCGGGGAAAAAAATAGAATAATTTTTTTCCTGTATGACAAATGCATAAATCTATGAAATAAATAAAATACATTAAAAAACTGTTGCTCGCAAAATAAAATTAGTTTTCTTCCTTTGATATCGAGATTGTAAAACATCAATTATTTAAATATTCCACTTGAAAGTATTGTGCGCTTGAAGAATTCATTCTTTATTCTTCTGTTAAAATGGTAAAGGATTTTAATCTAGATAAAAAAAATGGAAAAATTATTTAAATTTTAGTACCTTTTTTAGTCCAATTTTATTTATAATGTAACGTTAAAAGAAACGGGATGATAGGTTACTGCAATTATAATAAATAGATATTTGAGTTTTGAAATTTTTTTATTTTTTGTTTAAATGTGTAAATTAAAATTTTTATAAAAGTTCCACCATTTAAATATCCATTTTAGATATTTTAAATTTAGTTTTATCTTGGTACTTCCAAATCATTCTTTTTATAGGGTATTTCGTTATTTATATAATCAGTGATGATAGGCTATATGTGTTTCGCCTATTTCTGCATTCGCATGTAAATGATTTAAGTGATAGTACTGGCAAAGAAAAAATTTACACTCATAAACCGTACAGTAATGTGCGCATCGCAAATCATTCTATACGAATATTTGATACTATTGTCCTGAGAAATTTTTGTGTTTGTAGAACATACAACATAATCAAATACTAAATTTTACAGTTACGGTGTGCTTTGTTGAGAAAAACATGGAATAATAAAAATAATGACAAAAAATTGGAAAATAAATTATAACTAATCCAAATTAAAGCTTTTAGTTGCAAATAAAAAACAATTGCCAAAAAGTTTTAATTCATTGTATAAGTAAGATGCTATTCGCTTCTATTACTACGAAATTTGCTTTATATAAAACAAACTAACAGGCTGACAGTAATGATAGATGTGTATATTTAACATCTTAAAGACTATGGGTGCACATATGCATTTTAAGAAGGTGAAGAGGATTTCGGTATTAGTAATAAATAAAAGTAATATTTTTATTATTTAATAAGAGCATATTCGTGATTATATAAGTGGAGGTAACAGCTTAAAAAAAAAATTGGTGCCAACTGAATAAAATTCGTGTATGGGATCCCGGTTTTGAAGGAATTAAAGCCCTAATTTTCGAAACCCGTATTTTACGAGTTCGCTCCTAATATTCGCAACGCCTCCTATTCTTAAAAGAAAAGACAGGAAAAACAAAAGTTTTAAAGTTCAAAAGTAGACGCAGTATGAAATAAATTTATCCTGCTTTGATAGATTTATTTTAAAAATATCGTATGGATGATTAACATTTAGAAAGTAGAAGTATGTACGATATATGAACGGTTACTTAAAAAAAGCCCAATCAGTAGCTATATACAAACTAGTATAAACTTTTGCTCTAAACTCTCGGTATAAAAGCGTTTTCTACTATTTCAAAAGTCGAAAAAAATGTCAAATAGATTTTAAGCTATATTTAGATATATGCATGATAAGTTAAGAGCACGTGACTTTCTCTACAACCTTTTTTATTTGTTAAAATATATGTAAAAGGAATAAATGCAGATGTTCCTGAATGAAATTTTAGCTCTTGAATATAAGTTTGTAAAATTCAAATACTACTCGTAATTTAGAAAACAGTTCTTATAAAATATTACTTAAGCAATCCAGATCATGAGAAATTCAAACATTGTCAAATTTTAAGCACTGTTACATGTCAGTATCTTATCTCAACGTACTGATGCACGTTGCTGTTTTATTGTTTTTTCTTTGCTTCATCTTTTTCGCTATCGTAACTGGATGAAAAACTTCTGAAGTTACCTTGGGCGTATTCTTCGGCGTATTGATGGTCATTGGGATCGTCTTTTGGATTATCTTTCCTGTAATAAGCAAAGCTTTTCTTGACCATTTTTGGATCTTTTGGATCTTTGGAGCCAGATGACTTGGGCGCCAGTTTCACTTCTTGGCTATCATCATATTGGGGTTTTCTAGAATCTTGAGGAGGATAGTCATAATGGTAGTGATGTTCATAGGTTCTCGGAGAATCATTGTTTACAGATTCTTTAGCAGTTGCAGATTGTCTTTCTTCCTCGAATCCAGACTTAGGATGTGTATATTCATAAGTTTGTACACCTACGGCTGGTTTGACATCTTTAAATGTTTCTGGGATTCGAAGCTTGAATCTATCCTGATAACCTTTGAAAGAAGAGAGGGGATTACTGAATCCTGGGAAGCTTTTGAAATGCTTGTCAAGCATCGTGTCGATATAATCTGGAGCAAGAGGATCTCGGCCTTCATCTGGTTTGAAGTTTAGTTCTTCGGGGCGGACTTTGTCATAGGATATCGGCTGTTCCTCAAAATCGACAGATGAATCCCTGTCAAACCTAGAGGTGTCGAGTCTCAGAGGAGTAGCTTCAGTGATTTTAGCATCGGGGCCATTTAAAGTAGGATATTCACATTCTTTCGTGATGACTACTGTTTTAGCTTTTTCTTGGCCTGACTTTTTTTCATCTTCAGGGTCGACCATTTTCTTGATGACAGTTCTGCAACCATTCTCATCAATCATTTCGTCTTTACGTTCTTGTGGGTCTTTCCAATATTGTTTTCCTGAAAAAAAAAGAAAAGAAAAACAGGTCAAGCAAAATAAAATTATTTTAAATTTTAATTAAATTTTACGAACGATTAGAGATTAGAGAAAATAAACGCTAACATTATCTGTAGCAAGATAATCAAAAATCATTCAAAGTAAATTTTTGATAATAAGAAAACATATTTTAAATACTTCTAATTTAAGTAAAAATACTGAACATTTTTTTAACATAACCTATTTAATCCTTTCCGGCGCGGAGTAAGTCTGAATGTAAAATGATGAAATGATGGACTGACACCAGAATTTCCAAACGAATTTATTAGAAAATGAACACTTGCTTATTTTCTCGTACTTTATAAAGGAAAATTTTTAATTAACTATTCTTGGTGCCGTTTGTCAGTTTTGAAATTAAAATTAGGTGTCTTTTTTGTGAACACCGCCCGCTAAAGGGTTAAAACGGGAAGGCATTATTATTTAATAGATTCAATAATATAAATGAAGAACTTTAAGTGGCCAGTGATTTTATTACAAAATTGAAATTTGTACTGCTTTATCATAAAATTGACAATTACTGTCTTAAAAGACTACACTAGTCATAGGAAGAAATGAGAACGCTAATGTTAAGTCTATGGGAGAATACTTTCACTTTTGAAACCGGTTTGAACTGGTTCTGAAAGTGAAACTATCCTCATATAAAAAAAAACTGTAGCAAAAATCGAAAAAGTACAAACGCACAATGGATATCGACCTCAGGTATCCTATGCAAAAAAAGAAAAAAAAATCATTCAGAAATACGAAATTTCGAGCGAGAAATCTGTAAAGATTTCTCCCTTAGACGTAACATTAGCGTCCGATTTTCTTCGCGTGACTAGTGAGTCCACACTAGTCACTCGGAAAAAGTCGAAGGTTAATGGTAAATCTATGGGAGCGTTATTTTAAAATTTCTCGCTCAAATTTTTATTTTTGAGTGATTATTTTTGCATAGGATAGCTGAGGATGATCTACAACCGGACTAGTTTTTACTTTTTCGATTTAGGTCATAGTTCTTTTTATAATAGAATAGTTTCAGGTTCCGAAAGTAAAAGTAATTTTTCAAAAAGAATCTGAAACCGAAAAGTAAAAAGTAGCCCGGTTGTGGATCGTCCTCAGCTATCCTATGCAAATAAAAATAAAAATAAATAAATAAAATAAAAATAAAATTTGAAGAGCCCACTTCTGTCACGGGAAGAAAGGTTGGGTTGGGTTGGGTTGATTTTTGACGGCCAATTATCTACACGAGGGATATAGGCCCAGGGGGAGTGCCCTCCGTGGGGGTCTTTCTAAGTGAACCTAATCCGTATTAACGCATGGAAGATCCACGGCTCGAAGAAAACCACGAAAACTCCGAACGATTAGGCCGACGGGCGCGATTGGGATCGAACCCAGCACCTCCCGTCTACCAGCTTCGAGAGCAGAACCTCTCGGTCACTGGTGGGGCCACGGGAAGAAAGGAAAATGCTAATCGGGGAGTTATTTTCAAACTTTCTCGCTTATATTTTAAATATTTTTGAATGATTTTTTTGCATAGGATAGCTGAGAACGATCTAGAACCGGACTAGTTTTTACTTTTTCGATTTTTGTTATAGTTTTTTTTTATATAGGATAGTTTCAATTTCAGAACCGGTTCAAACCGGTTCCGAAAGTAAAAGTTTTTTTTTTTTTTTTCTTAATCTGAAACCAAAATCGAAAAAGTGAAAACTAGCCCGGTTGTAGATAGTCCTCAGCTATCCCATGGAAAAAAATATCATTCAAAAATATTAAAATCAAAGCGAGAAATTTGAAAATAACGGCCCCATAAGCCTTCGACTTTCTTCGCGCGACTAGTGTTGGCTAAGGCGAAAAACATGTAAACCAAGCTCTCGCTTCGAGTCCGTATAAAAACAGAAGTATTCAATGTAACTAATTTAAACTTTCTGATATTTTTAAGATATGTTTGTAGTCTTATAAAATTATAAAAAGAAGTACTTCAATGTAATGAAACAAAAAATATAGCAAAATTTATATAACACAATTTTCGGAAAAAATTTTCGATGTCATACCACCATCCGTAAGATATCGTAACGTTAAATTGACATACGAACCTAATTTTTGCTTTACAATTATCAGGAAACTTTACTCTATAGTATGAATTAAGGATATAACTATCACGCAAAGGAAACCTTATTAAAAATACCTCCCAAATTTGAAAATGTAAAAAACCCTAAAAAATACAACTTTTTTTTCCATTAAAAATACTCAAAATATTAAACTATCTAAAATATATTAATTCATTCTATAGATAATGATGTTATGTGCATGCAAAAAAAATTTTAAGCCATTCCATAAAATAGTTTTTTTTTTTTTAATCTTATGGAAAGTCGTCAAAAATCAAGTTTTGAGAAAACGAGACTTAAAGTTGCAATTAAATGGGTGCGGCTTTGTAACGATTGTTACATAAATGCTTATAACTCCGTTAAAAAAGCATATATTTTTATACGATTTTTTTCAATGTGTTCAGAATTAATTAAATAATCAAAACAGATACTAAAAGAAAAATCGATTTTTTTAAAATTTTCAAGCCCTGAGCCCCCTTAAAATGACTAAAATTATCCAATAAGAATAAAACAAAAAAAAAAAAAAAAAAAAAAAAAAAAAAAAAAATCCGTTATTTGTAAAAGAAAGGGTAATCTACAGATGATGATGCAAAGAATGCAGTTTTTAAAAGTTTATTGGTCCTAAAATATCATTATTGAAAATGGGAACGAGAAAAATATGATCACTATACTTGAGCATTTTAAATTTGTTTTTAAAACAAACCCTTAAAATTTTTAATTCAGGCTTTTAACTCTAGTAGTACATGCACTTGCCTGAGTTAAACAGACCGAGAATACTTCTTACTTAAAAAACTAATTCAAACCCGACATTGTGGAATTTTCCAGCCATTTGAAAAAATAATAAAATAAAAAATAAAATAAAAAAAAAATAGAAATAATTTTATTAAAAGTACGAGCTTGTATTTTAAAATTAAAAGTTCAACCAAATAAAATAAAAGTAAATTCACAGTAGTTATTGTAAAATTGCTTTTTAACACTTTCTAACATGGTTGAAAAGTGTTTACGAATTCGGTTTGTCCGTCTGTCCGTCCGTAAATATCCTCAGATTACTACGTAATTTTAATATGTAATTGACGTTTTCTATAGCATTATCCGTATTGAAAGTGAAGTGTATAGCATTAATAGTTCATTTACAGGGACAGTCAAAAATTGTATATTTCATTACGGCCAATGGGAAAAAATCGTTTCAAGTGCATTTTAAGGATGTTACACGATTTTCAAACATAATGAAACTGATAGGTTCTGTGGAATATGGGATACAAAATTTATTTTGTAAATTTGCAGAGCCACACATAAGAATTCCATTACACAATAGTCTACGGAGGAAAACTTTTTACAGCGTATTTTAATTATGTTCCACTATTTCATATATAA
The DNA here is from genome assembly GCA_963932465.1 of Maratus speciosus. Taxonomy (NCBI): domain Eukaryota; kingdom Metazoa; phylum Arthropoda; class Arachnida; order Araneae; family Salticidae; genus Maratus; species Maratus speciosus. The sequence goes on along the minus strand of OZ010791.1, from coordinate 225,920,150 downwards.
TGAAATTGATATACATTACTGAAGTTTACTAGGGGATACTTGCTGTACAATATGATGTGCGTATCATTTACCTTTCATTTATAGGGACACACAAAATATTTCGGATACAGTACTGTATTCAAAGTAACTGTCTATTAGCTATAATTGCTGGAAGTGCGTTTTCAGTTACGATATACGTTTTCAAGTTTAACTAAATTTTAAATAGTAAGGGGTATGCATAAATGCTATAGATCATATACAGGGTTACACAAAAGAATTCGCAAGCGTTACTGAATATGCGCGTGAATTGCTTAAAGGTGGTTTTTAATTGAGGTATACTTTTTGAAACAGGACTATACTTAGTATACTAAAAGCTTTTTGTGGAATATAAATAAAGTCATATACAGGGTCACAAAAAGATCTAGATAAATGACTGCTTATGGATGATAATTTCTAAAAGTGTGATTTCAGTAATTTTAAGAGTATTTTTGCCTGAATTAATTTTGGCTTAATACGTAGCGTGTATAAAAATCAAGTAGGTAACATACAGGACTGTAATAAGCAGTACTGAATTCAAGCATTTTGACACCTATTGATAAAAATTGCTGACAGTTTGTTTTCCCGTTATTATGCGTTTTGTTACTAAATTTTAACATACTACGAGGAATATATATAAATTTATAGATAAAATACAGGACTGCACAAAAGAATCGAAGTATTTTTCCCGATATCGACGGTAATTGCTGAATCCCATTTTTCAAACATATGCTTTTTCTAAAACGATTCGTTAGATATCTTACCTTATTAAAAAGCGAATATTGTTAAAGTATTCTGGAAATGTTGTAAAATTTCATAATCTATGGATGACGCATGGTATTTATTTCTTGTTTTAACCTAGATTAAAAATTTTCATACTTACGCACGTTACATAAGTTTTTTTTTTTTTTTTTTTTACTTGGGTTTCTCAGTATTTAATTCAGAATGTTAGGTGTTCTAGTGAGCACATACATGGTGTGTTCGCAAAGTTTCAAGACTGGTCCCAGAATACAAAAGTTATTAAACATTTTTGCACAGCGAACTAAAATTCTTCGAAATATGACCCTTGGGCATCAACATACCGCTGCCAGCGTTTTTTCCATCATTCATAGGCTCCCTGGGGATCTTCGCGCGCAAGGCTGTTAAGGGACCTCGTCGAAGCTGCTTGGGTCGCTGGAATCGTGTCAAATCACTTCTCATTCACGTCTTTCTTCCTCCCTGGGAAACTAAAAAGTCGCTGGGAGCAAGGTCGAAGCTGTAGAGGGCTTTTGGCAGTATTACCACGTTAAACTGAGCCAAAACATCGGCAGTGGCGAGCGGCATGTGAGAGGGGGTATTGTCGGGGCGAACAATCCACTCGTCTCTGATGTCTGAGCGGGCGCGCCGGACTCTATCCTTCAAATAGTAGTGCATTCCAGCGTAAAAATGACCTGACCCGGAACTTCCACCCAGACACCAGAGAAGATTAGATTGTTCACCACGACAATGCGCCCTCTCACACGTCGCTCGCAGCCGCCAAAGGTTTGGCTAAGTTTAACGTGGCAATACTGCCACAAGCCTCCCTACAGCCCCGACCTTACTCCCAGCGACTTTTTTTTATTCCTCCGGATCAAGAAAGACCTGAAAGGGAAGCAATTTGACACGATTCCAGCGATCCACGATTCTGGCTTCGACGAGATCACTTAACAGCCTTGCGCGCGAAGACCCCCAGGGAGCCTATGAATAAAATGAAAAAACGCTGGCAACGGTGTGTTGATGCCCAAGAGCCATATTTCGAAGAATTTTAGTTCGCCGTACAAAAATGTTTAATAACTTTTGTATTCTAGCACGAGTCTTGAAACTTTGTGAACACACCATGTATATTTTGGAAAACAAGTTTTTGTTCTATTCTGTGGTATATTATTGAAAATGGTATTCAGATTCTAAAAATAACTTACAAATAGTAAATTTTTAAATCTAACGTATTTTTAGTTGAAGAATCATAATTATTGCTCCTGCGCAAAGATTGTGTTTTTAAACACCCGTTTTTTAACACTTTCCAACAAGTTGAAAAGTTCAAAGTTGAATTCGGTTTGTCTGTCTGTCTCATTGCCGTCTATCTATCAGTGCTCTAACTCGCGGTAAATATACACGGATTGCTATTCAATTCATATATGTTATTGAGGTTTAGTATAGCATGTCCGATATTGTAAATGAAGAGTGTAAGAGTTTAGGGTTTGTTTACAGAAGCACTCAAAAGAATTCCGTTCCATTACGGTCCATTTGGAAAATGGTTTGCGGTGCATGTATGCATGTTGAAATTGATATATATCACGGAGGTATTTTAAAAGGTGCTGACTGCGGAAAAAGATGTGCATAGAATTTTTCGTTCATTTACAGGGACACACGAAAGAATTTGGTTACAGTACTGTCGGAAAAATAATTGCTGGAAGTTGCGTTTTCAGTTGTGGTACGCGTTTTTAAATTTGACTAATTTTTTCATATTATTTTGTGTGGATAAATTCTATAGATCATATACAGGACTGCATAAAAATTCTCAAATACATTTCCTTTTATTGGCAGAAATTGCTGAAGGAGAATTTGCTATGTGTTTTCGAACTAAACTAAAATTTTAGCATACTATCTAGCTCAGTAGGGTAGTATTTGAAGCCCAGTAGCGTAGTGATCAGCACGCCTGTCTGCCACGCTACAGGTCGCGAGTTCTGCAACCGGCTGGACAAGGTTCACTCAGCCTTTCATCTTTTCGGGTCGATAAAATGAGTACCAAGCTTGCTTGGGACCTAAACACCGAGGGTTTACCGTCGGGTTGACCACCTGGTCGGGGCACATGCTGCATAGCACCTCGGGGCGCAGGGTCTAGTAAACAGAATTGGGCACTGTAGGCCCTGATACTTCATGAATCGTACAACCACATGTTTATTTATTTATTTATTTTTATCTAGTACAGATACAAATTAATAGATCATATACACACTGCACAAAATAATCCGGCTATTTTTCCTATTATTCATGGTAATTGCAGTAATTGGGTTTTCAGATGTGTTATGTTTTTTCCAAATTGTTTACTTATACATCATCTTTCATCTTAATAAATTGTGAAGTTTTGTTTCAGTATTCTGAATGTGTTGGAAAGTGTTTCCTAATCTATGCTTGACACATGATTTTTTGTTCTTGTTTTATTTAACTTAGTTTTATTATTAAAAAGTTTAACATTCAACTTAATCCTGAGGTTGATGAGGGGATGATGAGATAAATATAAATGCTATAAAATATGAAATAAATTACGTCTTGGTGCTACCAGAACTGACTTAGTACAAGGTTCGCACGTCTCAGGGAATTTGAATACCAGACTTTTCATAAAGTAATAATTTTATTTACTGAAGAAATCCTGTTTTTAAATACGTCGACCATTACTTTATAAAAATTCTGGTAGTCAAATCCCCTCAATCTTAAGTGGTATACGTATTATTTTGTAGTTTGAAATAGTCTAATTTTAAAAGTTAAGAAAAGATAAAAACTAATGATAGCAATTGCTTCATTTCTAATATTTTTTAAAAATGTAAAGTACTGAAATGAAATAAGATTGATATAAGAGGCATTCTCACAATTTTTTGACTTTTAAGTCCCTGAATAATAATTTTTATTTTAGTACATATTCTTGATTTTTTTTTTCTTGCACTGGAAAACATACCATTGCATGACTGCATAACAATATTAATGAGATAAATAAGTTTTGGACGATGTTGGGGGTCCAAATATACCACGAAATTCCTATACCGTCCCGTGTCCTTGATGCTGATTTTTAAGTTTGGAGCTGTTGCATAAAATTATTTCAATAAAAATAATGCTATGTAATTTTTTACCGAAACTGGTACTCTTATTTTATATAAGTGTGTAGCAAAAAATTAACCTGCAAACATTTTTACAGTTGTTATTATTTTTTTAACTCTGTCCCTGGATTTTAGACTCCTTACCAGCCCTCTTGCTAAAATTATACAGAAAATCACTTCAGATACAGCCACATAATTTTTTTCAACTTTTTTCTCATGCAGAATGGGAGAAAGAATGGCAAAAATTCTTTGACAGGAAATTTACTACAATATTTAAATCAGCATTTAAATATCAATTTCAAGCATCGTGGTTTTATTGCTAGTCTTATCGTCCCCAAGATTTATTCCTGCAGTTTTCGAGGTAAATTTATTATTATTATTATTATTATTTAATCCAATGTAAATAACTGGTTCTAAAAATCAATGAACACTGTGGCTATCATTTTGTCTTAACATGATTTGACTAAAAATAGGTGGTAATTTTCCTCACCGTGCCATCCTTAACATCCTTATTTTTTTCCCTTACCGTCCCCTTTTTTCTATACCGTTCCCTTTTTTTTCTTACCGTTCCTTCTTTAATACCCCTTTAAGACAATGTTATACCAAAATTTTGTACTAAAAATACTACACTGGTATTATTTCTTATCTGAATGTCCTGTGGGTACTATGCAAATTCATTATAAGTAAAAATTTAGAAGAAAAAAAAAGTTATAGTGGTAAAATGATAAGGAAAATTAAACTCGGAAGCTTAACTTAAACCTAAGTTAAATAAAAAAAATTTTGCTGCTGACTGTTTTTTCCTTATTTTGAATCATTAAGGCATTCGTCTATCAGAGTAAAATGTTATTTTATTAAATTTGATTTCACCAGACTTTTATTCCTGAAAGTTAAGATTTTGTGAGAATGCCTCATAATCATTTTGGCATATATTTCTAATTTTCAAGTCAGTTTGGTTAAACTTTCAATGGGCAGGCTTAAATTTTTTACGTTAAAGGAAGCGTGACACATTTTTTTGCGGAGTTTAAATGCACTATTAAAAGTGCCATTTTTTTCATAGCAGTTAATAAAAAACATGTTAGAAAAGCGATTATACATATATCAGTTGTAAAAATTAAATTTTAATTTAGTGAGAATAATGTATAAAAAAAACCCCGTTTGGGGCTTGAGATATTTGCTCTCTGTAAGTTTAATTTATCAACTTATTTTATATTGCGATGTGTCACTGTACCATTCGATACTGGTTTTCGTACAGTCTGTGGTAAGCATAAAATAATTTGAGAAGCATTTTTCGAAATGATGAGAACTTATTAATTTTTTATGGTCATCATATAGTATCAATCAATTTTGGGCTTATATTGTTTGTATTGCTCATATCTTCCCTCGTATTCCACCCCCCCGCACCCCCCGAATTTTGGTATGCTCACAGTTTTATAGCACATCACCGATACTGGAAACAAACCTCTCGCTATTTCATTGACAATATTTCTAATAATACTACTATTTCTGAAATATTCTTGTTTCATTACAAATATGATCAGTGTTAGTCACTATTTCTGCAATAGTAGCTATTCATTGCAAATACATTCGATTCAAAACCAATGTTTAACCGACATTTCTATTTTACTGCAAGTATTTCCGATGAATAGAATATATGCGAAATATTGAATTCTAATATATCTAACATGATCAAAATCAATTTTCTGGTAGGTTTAGTTTGCTAGTACACTTTTAAAATTGAAGCTTTTTCTGCATAAAAAAGGTAGCTCTAGTTTTAAGATGACCAGTTTATTGTTTTAAAAAAAAAGTCACTGAGACTAGGTATTTTTGGATATTATTGATGGCAAACGCTGTGCATAGGTGCACGGACCCACGCATAAAGTTAAAAGCATTTTTGGCGAAACTGTAACATTTAAATTTTAAAAGAAATTTTATTTTTTTTTTAATTTCCGCAAAGTGCAAAAGGTTGACCTTTCTACCTTCTTTTTTCTGCAATTTTCAAAATAACAGTTTAAAAGAAAAACAACATCAATATCATTAACAAACTGCAGGATGACTTCTTAAATTAACAATTTTACCTTCTAGTTTGGTTTCAGTGGAATCTTTAGAATAGGCATCGTAATCAAATCTGGGTTGGTATTGAGGAACTGCATCACTGCCAGCTAAAGCCAAAACTTCAAATGGGTCTTGCCTCATTCCGAAATCGCTACTCTTCATGACGCTGTCAACGATGGACTCATAAAAATGTTCAGCACGAGATGAACCAGCAGATTCTAGGTCAGGGAGGCTGAAGAATGATGGAATATCATCATCGAATTTCCTGAAATTATTTTCGAAATCAAACCTTGGACTGAAGGAGGATTTCGGTCTACTTCTCTCCAAGTTAATGTCATCGAACCTATATTCCAATTTTTCGATTTGCTTTTGAGGCTTCTTTGGTTTCCGGTGGATAATGATGGCTTCCCTTTCATCTTCACCTAGGAGACCTTCGGCATTTTTCTTTTTGGGAATGATAATCAGTTTAGATTTCGGAGCATTCCTAACTCTATCGTCATTTTCCACCATCTCTTCGATTTCTTTCAAGGATACAGAAGACACTACTTTATCTTCTAGAAAAGCTCTATATTCTGGATCGTCGATTGGTGGAGCACTTAATGCAACTTGAAGCAGCTGCACTGCTACGGTGCAGAGGCACTGAAATAAAATTAATTGAAATTCGATTAAATTAAGAATTTTCAGAAAAGTTGGAAAAAAAGCTTAATTATGTAAATTATGTAAGAAAATCACTTATAATTATTAAACTAAGTTAACAGATGCTAAAAGTGATGAAAGTGCATTTAAAAAGGCATATAAATACCTTTATTCTGATCTACATGTTTCAGCGCGCAACGGCGACTTTTTCAAGACCTAGAATGACAAAAATTACTTCGCTTTTTTTTTGTATGAATCTGATAAACAAAAATCACGAGATCACATGATAATGAAATCAAGACCAAGATTTTTGTTAAAGCACTTGCTTTCATACATGTGATCTCGTCATTTTTGTTTACCAGTTTCATTTCCTTTTTTTTTTCGGAAATAATATTATGTCAATGTAGGTCTTCAAAAAGTCGCCGTTTATGCGACGAAACATGTAGATCAAAATAAAATTATTGAGAAAGGTTTTTTATATGCCTTTTAAAATGTACTTCACGTATTAATTTAGTTTAACTGTTTTTTGTTTACACTATAGAAATTGCTTAAAATACTGAATACGTTTACACTAAAATAAACCTAAAGTAAAAAATAAATAAATAAATAAAATAAAATAAAAATAAATGCTGCATGATAAGAAATTGCGGAAAAGTTTCCTAATATACCAGAAACATTTAGAAAAAATTAATGTAATTTCTCTTTTACGCACGATTTCGAAAACCATTATCTAAAAACAAAAACAAAAACAAAAACAAAAAAAAAGTGGAGAAGGATCATTTAAGTAACTCCAAGAAGACAACCTATTTCCGAAGTTGACAGAAAGTTTTTGAACTAAAAGACTCTTTTCTGTCAGGAAATTTTGAAAAAAAAAAAAAAAAAAAAAAAAAAAGAGTTTTTGATATTTTCGAAAATTTATTGATAAGCATTGTTCTCAGATCAAAATCATTTGAAAAAGTTTGAGAGTTTCTCTTAGAAATTTTTTTTCAATATATATTTATTTCAATACATTTTACATATATTTGTATACCTGGTTATAAAAGTTACACATGAATAAAACTGTATGTAGCAAGATAGCGTATAGCTATAATTTTTTATTGACAGGGCCCAGACCATTTATAAAAAGTACGTAATTTATTAAAACTATTTTGGATAATAAACACTTTTTTACTGTACATTTTCTATTGCTATTATTATTACTATGCATGGATACAAGAGATGTTATGTTTTTTCTAAGTATGGATATAATACTGTATCGTAAAATCTAAAACATAATCTGGCGGTTTTAGACTCGAAAATACTGTTTTACATTTGTAACAATTTTAAAACAGTTAATCAAATAAGTTAATAAAATCGCCGTTAATCAAATATAAGTAAATTAATCACCAAAAATATAAAAAAGTTTTTCATTCTAAAGACAGAAAGTACTGCGTCTTTAACGCGTCTAACTTTATTCTAATTGACACCATGTTGAACTTTACTTATCAGGGTAGATATTTCCTTTTATAAAATAATTATTATTCTTTTTAAAAATTGCAGTGCGTTATCATGCCAAAAATGCTTTATAAACTAATGCCATTCACTTCGAAATTTGGAATTATAATAATATTTATATAATACTAGATATTTTGAAATTTCTTATGCTATCCTGTAATCTAGCTGTCTTCAACGACTGCTTGAGTGGCGCTTAAGATGCCTTGATCAAGAAGGGGCCTCTCTCGGTCAACAATCGAGTACCGAACTTCAATTTGGATACAGCCTAAAATATGCTCGTTTTAAACAATTAATTTCTCGAAAACTTATCGTACGAATTGCATAAAAATTTGTTTTTAAGATAATTGAAGGATGTAGAGTTTATTATGCTGTCAGAATTGTGTACTGCTATTGAAAAAAAAAAAAAAAACCAAATTATGGTTCGTTTTAATATGTAGATGTCCCCCTAATCAAATTTTATATACATCATTTAAAAGTAGATTTCATTACCAATCGTGTGGTACCAGTAACTTTCTTCTACGATATTTTTTTGAAGAATTAGTAAGGTATGTTTACTCCCCCCCCCCCCCCACGACTGTACATGTAGTGTTACCAGATTCACGTGGGATGTCCCGATTTTCGAGATTTTTAAGACCCGTCCCGCGGAACCAGTGCGCCAAAAACTCCAATTTTTCAAGATGTAGAAACGTTTTTAAATTTATTTTAGTGCCATGCTATTCGTAAGTCTGTATCATGTGGAACTTTATGCGGCAAATCTGTTAAAATGCAACCTGTCTATAACGGAAAATGTTTAGGATCTCGCCCAAAAGAATCTACCGGTTGAGATGGAAACCTGTCTAAAACGGAATACTTCCCCGGCTCCTGGCTCTTCTTTTTTTACAGTGCTTAGGTTCAGTAATTCCTGTAAACACCAATTCTGCCTATAAAAAAATCCTGTTTTATACGTAAAACATTAACGGCCCCTACGACAATTATAACTGCTTAACCGAAAACCCACCCAGTATGAATTTTGTTTCGGTCACTAGCCATTCTGCTTTCATAGAATTTCTCTAAGATTATTGTATTTTTTTATGTAGTAAAGCCTACTAAGACAGAACTGAAGCAGGGAAAGATTCCGTTTTTGCTAAATTGATTTGTATGGTTAGGTATTTTTTCCGCCTGGACTATGGACTTATCGCTTTCAAGATAAGATTCCGTTATAAACAAGTTCCGTTTTCATAGGATTTACTGTAATTTTCTGTCCCGATATAAAAGCCAATGTCCCTCTTTTTCTGACTGCTGTCCCTTTTTTTGTGACAGTGGGCCGATAAACACTAGGTAGATCGTGAATACTAGTATAAATGTTTTGTACAGGGTCCTCTGAAGCAAGCGTGTCGCCGTGTATTTTTCACTGACTTTTTTGTTGTGAATTAAATGCTTCTTTATGAAGGCTTCAGACATCTGTATGCTAATTTTATTCTTGTTATATCGGCTTTTACTTACTTTAGTTTTTTTTTGCACGCCATGAATTTATGAATGCATAAGCCTGAAATGTTTCTGTTTATCTTATTTAACGTAAAGTGTACCCAAATCTATGCGTATTGCACAATTTTTGTTTAGAAACTTCATTGTCAAACTATTAAATAAACAAAAAGAAAAATATTTTTATATTACATTTATCTTTTGATTGCATAATTTCTGTGAATAATAAATGTATTTAAAATTATTCAGAGTGGATCAATATGAATACAAAAGTTAACTATTCAAAATGATTCATGCATACCTGTTTTTCAGGCCGCTTAACTTATCTCTGGCACCACGTGACGCTCGCGTGATTCATCGCATGAAACTATACAGACTGTAAAACCGGAGGTTGTTACGATTCATTTTCTTACAGTGGATTAAGATGTAGGTATTTCTGCTCTAAAACCTTTCTATTTTACATCTTCTCCGTTAGTTTAAAGAGACAAAATATATTAAACGAATTATTATGTGGAAATATTATATCGTGTTGAATATTCAAGATATTTAGTGATTATTATAAGAAAGTTTTATACTTTAATCCAGCTGTTCCCGGGTACGTGGCGGGACTGCTAGGGGTACGTGAAAATAATTTAGGTCATGGAGAAAATCACAAAAAGGGTTTAACTAAAAGCACATAAAGAAAATTGATAGTTTTAGAGTACAAAATTCATCAGTTTCATGTGCAAATCCAATGTGTTACACTCAAAATGAGGGAAAAGGCCCACTATACCTTATAAATTCATCTCAGTAGCTCCGCCAACTGATAAGCATATTGCAGGAATTATTATTAGCATTATTTATTAAACATAAGCATTTTTTTATTTTCCCTCATCTTCCCGAAAACTTCAATTAATCATTATGCAATATTCTTTAACTCACCACTATTTTTTTTATTTTTTTTTTTCTGTGTTTAATAGTAATTGCAGAACGCCTAAATTGCGTCAGATCTTCTAATTTTAATGTTTTTTGTCAAAATATGTTGATCAATAATCATCGCATTATTCTTAAAATTTCTTTTAATGCTACACTGATTTTGCTTAATGTTTGGCTAATAATATAAAATGCAGTATTAATTTTTAAATGCAAGGAAATGTCAATGTAATTTGCATCGATTTATTATATGGTTGTGATAAGAAGATTACTAATGAAAAAAAGCATGTTGAATGAGGGGGGATGAAGGGCGTGTTTATGAGAAATAGGGGTACTTAAAAATGAAAAGCATAAGAAAGGGATATACTTGAAAGAAAAAAGGCTGGGAAGCGCTGCTCTAATCCAATATGATTCTCAACAAATGTATCGCGGCACACTGATGTGCCGTGAGAAGATCCCAGTACCGCGAAAATATTCAGTTCTTTGATTCTATCACGAATTTACTATTAATGAAAGTATCTTTAACATGAAACATTCCCTATTAACCTCTCGAGACCTGAAGTTAAAATACCACTACAAACAGGTTCAGGCCCCGGGGCAAGCATTAATCTGGGCTGCCCCATCAATCTATCCATAGAAATTGTTCGCGAATAATGTGGAAAACAATGTTCTCAAAAAGATAGTCACAACTTTACGAAAATGTACCAGTAGGATAATAATCGAAAAAAAGATGGATTGGTTGACAGGCATATTCGTTTGCAAAGTTTTACTTTTCCTGATCTATATATGTTACACACTATATGGCCAAAGGTGACCTGCCACTTGCGATTTTAGACGTTTTCTTAAATATCTAGAAAAATACAAGAGGAATTAACATGAAACTCCAGGTGTGTAAACAATATGGTATAGGTCATATATTTCCGCGAAGATTTTTTTCCCGAAACCCCATAGGGGACCGTCAACAAATTGAAAAAGAACGAATATCTTTTGGATAACCCTGTCAAAACTAATGTAGCAAAAGCGTTCAAACTGTAATTTATGATTAAGTGGCTTATTATAATAATTTGTGTTCATTTTTATGAGGATAGCATGTATACTGGAAGAGCAATTCAGGTTTTCATAAAAACGGTCGCAAATTTTTTGCTTATAATTTGCAGAATTCTTAATATAAAAAAAAGTTCTTTTCAAAAAATATGACACAGAACATTGTACACAATACCCTGCAATCAGAATTAAAATATAGTAAAAATTGTATGAAAAATGAGCAGGTTTACTAAATAATGTTTCACAGCGCATGCCCGCACTCAATCAAAATATAATGTGCATAATGGGTTAGCTAAATGTATAGAGCATTTTTTGTAGAAGTCTCAAAAACATAGCTTGAAAATTCTGAAAATTATCGTTGATAGAATATGTTTAAAATCCGTTGTTACCAAAATGAAGCAAAAAGATGAGGGGCTGTATCCATATATCCATTGATTAGTGCGAATATAGCATACACAATATTGTACGCACTACTGTATTTGGATACAACCCCTCATCATTTTGCTTCCTTTTGGGAATAACGGATTTTGAGCTCATTCTATCAACGATAATTTTCAGACTTTTCAAACTATGTCTTTGAGACTTTCACAAAAGTTGCTCTATACATTTAGCTAACACATTATGCAAATTATATTCTGATTACATTCGGGCATGTGCAGTGAATCATTATTTAATAAATGTGCTCATTTTTCAAACAATTTTTATTATTTTTTTAATTCTGATTCGGGGTATTGTGTACATGTTGTTTGTCATATTTTCTGAAAAGAACTTTCTTTTATATTAAGAACTCTACAAATTATAAGCAAAAAACTTGGCAAAATTTGGGACTCTTTTTATAAAAACTTTAATTTCTTTACGAGTATACATGCTATCCTCATAACAATGAACACAGTTTATTACAATAAAGCACTTAATCATAATCTACAGTTTGAACGCTTTTGCTACATTAGTTATTACAGGGTTATCCAAAAGATATTCGTTCTTTTTCAATTTGTTGACTGTCTCCTATGGGGTTCGGGAAAAAAATCCTCACGGAAATGTATGAGCTGTATTATTCTGTTTACACTCCTGGAGCTTCAGGATAATTCCTCATGTAGTTTTCTAGATATTTAACAAAACGTCTAAAATCGCAAGTGGCCGGTCACCTTTGGCCATACAGTGTATCTAAAAGAAAATGTCTCCAATTAATCATCATTAAAGGTTTTAACTTGCCTCGTTACGGGAAAAACGTCTACAAGGAATTTCTTTTGAAAACAATAGAATACTAACTTGTTATAATAAAATTTTAAACATTAGTTTTCTAATGATATAGCTCTTTTCTTTTTTTGAGTGTGTGTGTGTGTGGGTGGGGGGGGGGGCTAAGGAAAGCAGAGAGAGGGAAGAGGGTCCTCACTCCCTTTCTAAATGTTTTAAAATATATGAACTTTAATAACTTTTTGCCAATTTTAACTATTTTGTACCTTTTAATGAAAATACTGATTATTCACATGGGGTCTGTTAAAAAAAGGAGGGTGGGGCTGCTGCCTTCCATGCCCCTGCGTTAGTCAGACCCCGACTACAAGTGCACATTCCTTGTTTTTGTAAAAGAAAAATCACACTCGGCAGAAATATACCTTTTTCTGAAATTGATATTTTAGGGGACTGGTAATTAAGGTTTAAAAAGATAGATCTAAAATTACTAATCCTCTTAAAGCGTCAATTTAATTATCAATAACCTAAACTCACGCAATAACAAATTTAAGGGTTTTGCACAAGTGAATGAACTACAAATCATGAAAATTTTTTATTGTAAAAGGTTCAAGTTAAATAATTAAGTACGTTTCTTGCTTTCTTGGCTATACTGTCTTGAAGACATTTTGCAAACTCGCAAAGGAACTACTTTTGGTGTTGCTCGCACCTAGCGTTGAGACCTGGTGCATTTTAAAGCCCTATATTACGAAGTTTGAGAATCGATTAAATTTTTCTGTTAAAATAATATTTCTTGATTTTACAGCAGCATAACTTCTTGAAAATGCAATTTTCGAGACCACTTATCAAACTATTAACATTGAAGTTTTTTAAAGAAAAGCATTTAAAAATAAAAATTAGTTAATAATAAGAATAAAATATTGAAAAAAGTTTAAAAATTCCTTCAAGAAACCACGAATTTGATTGTGAAAAATTGCAACATTATAGTCACATTTTTGCCGAGGAAACAGTTGGCGTTTTTCTTTTCAAAAGTATTTCGGCAACCCTATCCAAATAACATAGCTGTTTGTCTTGTGTGGGAGTAGTTTGGGCTTCTGTAGAAATTGTAGAGGTTTTGTTTGGAGGAACTTTTAGGGAGGGCGCATTTAGATAATAATTTGTCGGAAATCTACCCCAAAAAAGAAAGATTCTCACCCTTGTATTTGCCTTATTTACTTCTATATTAATTATAAAGAAGGGTTTTTTAATGATTTTTTTAAAATCTCGATTATAAGGCTCCCCTCCCCCCCCCCCAAAAAAAAAACTTTTTAAAAATATTACTGATATCTATCTCCATTCAAAGCTCATATACATAGCTGTTTTAGAGACGGAAGTAAGCCATTATTGCAAGTTTGGAACAAATGAAATTAAAAAAAAATTGAAAAGTTGTTTAGCTTAATATTCTTTGTATTAACAATGCATAAAAAATATTGTTGTAAACTGTTTAGTAAAATACATAACACGTATTACCATTTTAGAAAACATTAAATTGATTCAAATTACAATTGAATGTAAACGAGCATGTTGCTCTTTACGTACTTGCTAACAAATGTGTTTGTGGAAGTTTCTGTACAACATCAACTTTGTATGAGGGAAATGTCTTCTATTTCAGGAAAATTATAAATATTGGAGCTGACATTATTGCTCATGAAGTTAACTGAAAGGAACAAAATCACAGAATGATTATTGCATAACTGCCAACTCTTCCGCTTTTTTGTAACACAAAAATTTAATAGAAATTTTTGCCTTATTAATCGGCAGATTATGGTGATTTAAAAAGGTGAAATTTACTATAAAATTTTTACGGTGCAAAAAAGCGTAAGATGTTGGAAGCTATGTTATTGGGGCACATATGAATTATTCATATCTGCCCCCACAAGTGCCCCAAATGGCTGCTAGAGTTAAATTGATAAATCATTAACATTTCTCAATTTTAGAAGAAAAAAAACTTTATCTAAGATATTTATTAGTATTCATAGATTATGTTAAGACATTAAAATTTAAATAAATAAATAAAATTATTCGCTTATGAAGTTGGAATTGTGATTTTACTTTTGAGATCTATAAAGAATGTTTCGGCTACTGAGGACAAACAAAGTGCCAAAGAGCTCCAAAAATTTTTTACCATATGTCTACAGGTGCTACTTTTTCAAAAATGTAAAATTCACTATGAATTATTTTACAAAAAAGCGTAAGATGTTGGCAGCTATGTTATTGGGGCACTTATGAAATGTACATATCTGCCCCCAACTAGTCTGTTCTCAAGTGCCCCAAATGACAGCTAGAGTTAAATAGATAAATCATTAACATTTCTCAATTTTAGAAGAAAAAAACTTTTATCTAAAATATTTATTAGTATTCATAATATATGTTAAGACATTAAAATTCAAATAAATAAATAGATAAAGTTATTCGCTTATGAAGTTGGAATTCTGATTTTACTTTTGAGATCTATAAAGAATGTTTTGGCTACTGAGGACAAACAAAGTGCCAAAGAGCTCCAAAAAATTTTTACCATATGTCTACAGATGTACTTCTTTAAAAATGTAAAATTTGCTATATTTTTTTTTTACAAAAAAGCGTAAGATATTGGCAGCTATGTTATTGGGACACTTATGAATTGTTCGTATCTGCCCCCAACTAGATAGGTAAATACCAATCTTTGTTTTTTTTTTTTTTTCAAATAAAAAAACATGTAATAACTATTGAAAAATTGTGATGTTTACATGTGCCCGCTTCTCTCCTACATTAAATAAGCTATGATGATTTATGTAAGCTTTTATTTAAAATCATAGCAATTTAACAATATATATTTTTTTAATTATTAATTGTAATAAAATATCTTTATTTTTTGGAATTTTCATTCAGAAGAAAATCATTGTACAATTAATAAACTGGATCAATTTTACTCCGCTGCATGATGTAGCATATAAACAGTTTATCACATTTATTTGCACCCAAACGATTTCTGAGTTTAGAGTGTATGAGGCCAAAGTTTGGAAATACTCTCTCAATTGATACTGAGCTATCAGGGCTTGATAGCAAAAGCATGGCTTGTTGAGCAAGTTTCGAAATAGGCTCAGTCGAAAAGCTATTGTATCTAATGACACCTTTCCACCAAGTCATGGACTTGATATCAGTAATAATGAAATTTCTAACATTAACATTGCATCTAATGTTGTATATGTGTGACATTTTAAGCATTACATGTAATGTTGCACATGTGTGACATTTTAAACATTACATGTAATGTTGTATATGCGTGACATTTAATGTGAAATTTTACACATCAATGTAATAATTGAGATTCTTGACAGATGGATTTCGACAAGAGGTTTTTGACGTGACGGTTGTCAAAATCTCACACATGTCAAAAAACTGCCAATTCTGATTGCTTTTGAAGAAATAACTTACAAAACTAGATTTTATTCTGCCGGGTCAATTTGTGAAAAAACTGACCCGATTCAATATATTGAATTAACCAATGAATAATAGATATTAAGGGATGTCCTTAATATTAATCGCACACAGGAAATAGTGGGGAAAACGAAACTATTCTTATTTATCGGAGATACCCCTTAAGCGTAGAAGCCTTAAAGATAATCCACCATATTATAGAAGAAAAAAAGTGAGAAAAGATTGCAATAAAGAATATTCAATTATGGATATTAAAATTTGTTAATCTCACAAGTCGAATATCACAAGCACTACCGAAAACAGAAAGAAAATCTTCAGATTTCAACAATATACAGGGCGTAGGTAAATGAATATCCCAACTTTACAGGGCTATTAAAAGAAAAAAAAAGTATAACCTTGTTTTTCTTCGGAATTCAAAAATAAGAGTTGAAAGTTTAAATTCAACGCATTTATAAGTGTTCAGTGAGTGCCGAGTATCCCTTGCTCTTGATCAATGGCCTCCTCGCAGCCGTGGCGTTACTCCATGTGATTTTTTTTTTTTTTTTTTTTTTTTTTTTTTTTGTGGTGCCTCATCAAAGATGAGGTGTTTGTTTCACCGCTACCAACTGATGTGGACGAACACGCATATCTGCAGCCATTCAAAGAGTCACACCTGACATACTGGAAAAAAAGTGTGCGATGAGTTACCGTACCACCTCGATATCGTTCGTGTTTCTGGAAGGGCTAACATTGAACACTTATAACTGTGTTGAATCTAAACTTTCAACAGTTATTTTTTATTTCTGATGAATAACAAGGTTATACTTTTTTTTTTCTTTTAATAGCTAACTAAAGTAGGGATATTCATTTATGTACACCTGTATTTCTGAAAAGAGAAAGGCTATCCGAAAATTCTACCTCTAAAGGAAAATATCCCGAGATGGCTCGTTAAATGTAATCTACCTTATTAAAATCAGTGCGCGTATCTATGTAACCTCAAAAACTCGGAAACCACAGTGCGCAGGGCTACGAAATTTGGCACACGGGTTGCTGGTAGGGGGCCCATGAACGATTGGGGCAAAAAATTCGAAAATTTTAAATAGTTTTTTTTTTTATGTTTTTGAGGAATTTTTGCCTTTTTCTATGTTCAAACCGCAATCGCGCGAGTTATAACCAGTTTTAAATGTTTAATGCAATGCGAGATATACATATTACGTACGCCACGCTGCAATACTAAGAAACTGTAGCGGGTATTACGATAATTCCTTTTACCTCGCATGCAAATAATTAGAGATTATTTAATTGTGCTTAATTATTACCTATTTTTAAAAATAAAGAAAAACATTTTATCACAAACATCAACAAAACTATTTATTCCCTTATTCCAATGTTATCGTTTTATCGTCTGCTGTCACAGCAACATAATATTAAATTTCATTAAAAAAAAATGCACAGTAGTAGAAAAATATTTTTCTAAATCGAATAGTTATTGAACAACCCAACACTTTAACAGGGGAATTCTTATTTCTTATTTAGATAGCTGTTTGTTACCATTACGTTTGTATCCTAATTTTCGTTTCATATTCGATTATTATTATCCGTGCGTAGAACAGTTTAAACAGCTAGTAATAACAATAAAATAAGTTTTAAGAATTATAATAAACCTTTTATTACAAATTATAACAATAAAAAATTCTTATGGAGTATTTAGTTTGATTTAGTAAATAAATCAAAAATGGCGTTCTTATTCTTTTCATATGTTTTTTATCATTAGAATTTTAATGTACAATGGAAGTACACGAGTTTAAGTACGCCTTGAGATAAAGAAAGGTTAGAAACATTGTTGTAATCAACAAAAATTTGCCTATTCTAGTTTGCGCACAGGTTACGTAAAAATAATGGAATTGTTTTTCTTTTTCTGTATGCAGCTGTAATACATGATAGCCATAATTAAAGTGTAAGAGTTTAGAGCTCAATTATAAAGAATATACAGGGGGATAAACGCAACACCATTTTGTATACATACTAGTATTTAAACAACGGAGGGATTGATTTATAAAGAGATAAACAGTATATTTTCGGCACCAGGGGGTTTTAGCATATACCAAAAAATAAAGTAATCCATATTCACACAACTTTTCAAAAAATAAATTATAAATGTAAATGAAAAAAAAAAGGTAACCGTTGGTCGAAAAAGAAGAAACAAAAGCGAGTACACCATACATTTTAATCAGTAAACTGATCCAGAAGAAAGAAAGAAAAAAAGAAAATAGCCATACGACTGGAAATTATGCCTTCGTTTAATTTATGTTTTTAGGGTTTCGTTCATCTGACGAAACCCTATTCGTCTCACTCCTTTGTCTGTCTGTCTGTCTGTCCGTCTGTCTGTCCGTCACAGAGCCCGTTCTCAGAAACTATACATGTTAGAGACTTGAAATTTTGGGTACTTATAGCTGAACACCTCACATCAAACAACAAATCATAAAATTTGAAAAAGTTGGTAATTAACCTAATTACGGGCTAATTAAATTCTAAAATTAACCAATCAACCTTTTGAATGCAGGTGCAAATGTACGTTATCGAAATCCTCCCCAGTTTCTCCTAAGGGTTGCCAGTAAATTCGGCGGATGCTCCGTCAAATCAGCCGGTGCAGGGTTACCACGGAGTACTTTAAGCAATAAATGAAGTGGACCTTTAAAAAGCAAAATCGGATCTGCCGAAATATCGGTCGTACAAATTCGTAACAGGTGTAGAAATACGCGGAAAAAATTCTACTTTATCTTGGTATAAATTTCAAATTTCTGCGTAGGATAGAACGCAAAAAATCCACTAAAAATCGATCGATAAAAATTTAATTTCTGTGTTTTTAAAGACAATGAAAATAGATTTCCATTCACCGGAAGGCAGCTCTCGTCATCTCTCGACATGTCGGCACGGGAGAAATTTAAGGGGAGGAAAGTCTAATACGAAATTTAAACTTTTTAAATATTAAATTTTTCGATTAAATTTTTTGACATCCGGGCTGGAAATTTCTCGCAGATTTCATACATACCCGGTTCAAAGAGATTGCTTCATTACGAGCTGAGATATTAATTATTATTTTATTAATTCCTTTTATTTCCATCAAATGCCAGATTAAGATGGAGGCACGTGCTTTTTTAACGGAGATTTCATTTAAATTAGGAAATCTAACAATTTGCGTGGGGTGTTTCGACGGCGCGCTATGACATAAGTATTAATTATTCAATATGAAAAAGTTATATTGTTAAAGTTATTATGTTGTTTATAAGTGTTCATCCCACTATTTCCGAATAGCAATTTCAGGAAATATCTTAAATTATTGTTTAAGACCGCCACTCGATGTGTTCGAAACTTTAAGATACTTTATAAGACATAAGAAAAAGTGTAAAAAAGAATGGAGTGTGATATTTCGAGGAGTGGAGGGGGGGGGGGGACTAGATTTATTTATTAAATCTTAGCGTTTGTTATCGCAGAAAATGTTTTAAATTGTTGGTTAAGACTGCACCGCCACCCTCCCGACCATGTATCTACGGAGAGATTGCGCAAAGGAGTTTCGTTCAGATATGCTTTTGTTAAGAATAGAGTGCGCTCCCTGGTGGTGGAATGCGGAACTAACGTAACGCGATTTTGTTAAAATTAGGAAATATAACAAGGCGATCCGTTTGCAACTTTAAGATACTTCATGACACATAATAAAAAGCTTATAAATTAATGGTGCATGCAATTTCCTGTGAAGGGAGGGCGGGGGAGGGGCGCTGGATTTCTTTTTTAAAAATTAGCGTTTACGACCTTTTTAGATGTCGTTTTTTGAGCACTATGATATACTCAGACACGTGCTGCTTATGAAATATAAAAATGTCAAAATTTTAGTTACCACTTTTTCCGAATAGTACTTTCAGCAAATTTCTTAATTTCTCGCTTAAGGCCGCCACCAACTCGAGTAACACATCCACTGATAGGTTGTTTAACAGAGTTTCGATCTGATACATTTTTGTTATGAATAGTGTGCGTTCCCTGGTGGTAGAATTTGCAACTAACATAACGCAATTTTGTTAAAATTATGAAATCTAACAAGTCGATCTGCTGGAAACTTTGACATAGTTCATAACACATAATAAAAAACTTATAAAAGAATGTTCCGTGCAATTTCCTGGTGCGCCTATCTATCTCGGGTGCTATAGACCCGATCCCCTCGACTAATATACCTACAGATAGGTTGTAAAACGGAGTTTCCTTTGGATAGAGGTTTGTGTAGAATAGAGTGCGCCCCTGGTTGCGAAATGTGGAACTAACAGATTTTTCAAAAAGATAAAGTGTTTTAAAGGAATATTAAACGAAACCCTCTGTGCGATCTGTGATCACACTTACCCACTTGTTTTTTAAAGCTTAGCGGGTTATTTTCATATTGAAACTGTATCAAACATGAAATGAACCCAACTAAGAATTTTTTGTCAGAACTCCACGTGCAACACATCATTAAACACATCATGAACACATCACGAACACACAATTAAACACATCAACTTGCAAAACAATACAGAAATTATCAAATAAGACAAATTAAAAATCCAAATTTTTTGTTGGTACAGTCTGCTCCCCAAAAAGGGAAACATCCCATGCATTTTAATCTTTAAAATTGACGCAGAAAAAAAGTAAATAAAGATTCGACTGAAAATTATGTAGTTTTTCAATTTATGTTATAAAAATAAGCTTAAGTGTCATCTTCATATTGAAATTGTACCAAACTCTAAAATATTCGATACGAACATCTAATTTTGACATCATATTTGTCTCATCATATTTGTCTTTTTCGGTAATTTTTACATTCAAATACCCAACGGAAAGTCATTAGCTTTATTACTTTAGGGATCAAAGAAATTAATTTAAAAGTTAAGAATTTCTGATGTTAAATTTATTTGTAATCGTTGCAAAACAGGATGCAATGTGGGTATTTTTTTAAGCTTAACTAAATAAGTACTTGGCAGAATGAACTGTAATTTTGGATTCATGTATTTCAAGTTTCTAAAAATAGATTACAGCTAAAATATTCGCAGATTACAATTCATATTTATTTTGAAAATGCATGTTTTTTTAAAATTACTAAAAAAGAAATTATGAATATAAAAAAATTACACCTATGAAAATTATAAAAATATTATACCTACACAAATGTTTTTAACAGAAATCGATTCTAGAAGCTTCAAATATGCGAATCCATAATTACAGCTCAGTCTGCCAATTAGTTTTTGAGTTATGCTACTCACGCATTGTACCCTGTTTTGCAACGATTACAAATTAATTTTGCATGAAGAGTTCCAAACTTTAAATTTTCATAATTGCCAAACTACTTGACCAGTGACTTCTCGTTAGATATCCTAAGATAAAATTTACTGAAAAATACAAATATGAGGTCGAAATCACGTGTTCATATTGAAAGTTTTAGAGAGTTTGGTACAATTTCAGTATGAAAACGATCTCTAAGCTTATTTTCATAACATGAATTTAAAAAATAAATACTTTCTAGTCGAACGGAGCTATTTAATATTTTTTCTGTGACAATTTTAAAGATTAAAACGTATGGACTAAAGATTAAAACCTCTTTATCTTTCTTTCTTTTTTTTTTTTTGGTCGACTGTACCTGCATCTTATTTGTTACTTCTGTAAATTTTCTTTTCATGTTAATATAAGAATATGTTCATGTTAATCGTGGAAGACAATTTTTATAATTGTTTTTATTAGATAATTTTTCGTGGAAGACAATTTTAATAAAAAATGTCGAAGAATTGTTTGACTTCTTTTTCTTCTCCTTTTTATTAGAAACGTTTTTAAAATTATTGCGCACATTATCCAAAAACATTATGACTAGCGACATAATGCCATAGCTGTCAACATTTACGCTTTTTTGTTACCCCTATTTTTAAAAAGAAAAATATGCTTGATTTAATTGTAGGTTTTCCGAGATTAAACAAGGCAAATTTTACCTAATCCCTTGAGGGGCGGTGGAATATATTTTATCTCACCTAATTTTAATCAAGATTTCCACGTTTAACAATATATATATATATATATATATATATATATAACTTTGGTGGAAAAAAATGCAAAATTGCTTTTCCTTGTTTTGAAATAGAATTTTTCAAAAATTCCAGTGTGAATTTAATATTACAGAAAGACAATTACTGGGCACAAAAAGAAAAAAAAATTAGAAAGATTGATTTCACAACTTATAAATAAATGTTAACTTCTTCAAAATTTTACTCTGTTTATTGTATTACTTTGGTGGTTTTTAATTCCAATTACCAAAACTTTAAGAATGTAATATTTAATTCTGAATTCAGTTCATGTCAATTATTGTTTTATCTCTTAATCGCCTGTCATTTATCACTTTCGTTTCATAATCTTTAATTTTAAATCACTTCTTTTAATTATCTTTAAGATTCTATGCTTCGTCGGCGGTAAAACATAGCTTCCTTAAACTTAAGTGAACAAGAAATTGTCATTTGCTAATTGGAGTTTTAACAGGAAATTTTACAAGGATTATCATTGCCAGTTTACAATTAACAAAATAATTTTGCAGATAGTTAAATATTCTTTTCCTTAAAATATTCTATATCAAGCATATTAAATAAAGAAAAAAATGAAAGAAGAAACCTGCGATAATTAATTCTTAAGTACGTAAACGATTTGAAGGACCCTGTGGAAAATATCACTCCAGTGTACGATTTCACGGATTTGAATGTTTGGTGTCAAGTTTTGGTCAAGGGAATATTTAATAATCTTATATCATTTTACGTGGAAAGCATTGGTGGCGATAAAGGATTGCAATCATTAATTACAATCTAAAATGTTCATAGATTTTTGTTCAGTAACAATAATAATAAAATTGAAGCGATATGACGGAGCTACCATTTTTTATTCAAAAGACCTATCGTAATTTCCGAATATACATCTATTTTTACCCGACTGAAAAGAAGGGTTATGTGTTTCACGCGTATCTGTGTATGTGGATTTCTTTATGCCCTCGAAACATCCCAACGGCTGGGTGGATTTTAATGAATGAGGTCTCTATCAATTCGTCTTAACGGACCGATGGTTATAGGCTAAGTTTTGTTTTTATAAATTCAAAATGGCGGCCGTAAAATGCAAAATTGCGGTAGAGACGAAAAAAAAAATAATTACGCACCCATATCATTGGATAGGTCTTTCAAAATGAAGACGATGTTTCATTGACTATTTTACAGTCAGAAGCTCCGTTAAAATATTATACAACCTGGAAGTTGTGTAGGTAGGATCTCTAGCTTTACTGCAACTCTAACCATCATAGACATCTATAGACCTCATCAAAACAGTGTTTATAGATAGGAACTAATAATTATACACAACTTAAAAGTCATCAATACAAGTAAATTAAAACAATAGGTAAGTAATATAAACAAGTAATATAAAAAAAAATATTTTAAGTCAATTCCTACTTAGGTCAATAAGAGAATTTTTTTTTCTCCCATTCTTCTTTCCTCTTGAGGGGCGTTTAAAATGCCTTGATCAAGTAGAGGGCTCTCTCGTTCTTAAAATACCTTGATCAAGAAGAAGGCTCTATCGATTATTTAAAATTAATTAATTTATTTTAATTAATGAATTAATATTTGAAAAAAACTGGATTAGCATCAAGTGTCATCCACTACAACTTTAAAAAAATTTATTTGAGCTTGATTGGATGAATAATAAGTATTTTATAAACGATTGAAAATTTGAACAAGATATATATAACGAGAGTGTGAGCTAATAGTAGGAATTGAAAAAAAAATAGTTTCACATTGATGAGAAATAATTAATTAGTTCGCTTTTTACGCAGTCGGGATTTTAGATTTTTTAAATTTAATTGTTTATTTGCTTTATTAATCTCTAGCGTTGCCCGGTGTCCCATTTTTCAGGCATTCTGAAATCCGTCCCTCGAAACCACTTAGCGGGATGCTAAAAGTTCCATTTTTTCATGATGCACTAATTCTCTATAATTTCTTTTAACACCACGCTATTTGGTAGTCTACATCGAGAGGAACTTAACCCATTCAAGCCTGGCGTACTATTAATAGTACATGTCTTTTCATTGAGTATTACTTTATCTTAAAAATGCCTTTGTTACTATCGACATGTAGTAATCATAGTATTTGTCCACGCATTTCTTATTATGATTTCATTTATGTTTTGGTACTTAATAATAATAATAATAATAAAATTTGTTAATCCTCTACATTGTTGCGATTCCTTTATTTTAAACATATATTTTACTCAATAGAGTCAAAACACTGTATTAAAAAAACTAGTGTCCTGAAGGAAATTTTCACCGTGTTATTAGTAAACTTTACAACATACTTAAAACTTCTTAAAAGGTGACACAAATATATAACAATGTAACGATGTCCTTTCTTATAATATTCCCGCGATTTGGTATAATGTCCTAAATATTTCAAGAACTCCTGATAATATGAACTGATCTTTTCACCCCTCTGCATAAAAATGGACTGAACTCCGCTTGTCCATGCGTACTATTTTGTTTTTATTTTTAAAATTTGTTTTCTATTCAGTCAGTCATTTTTTCCCTTTGAAAATGAGCGCGTGTGTGTTCGAAAGATTTCAGGGTTGCATTAATTAATATTTTTATATGTTTGTGTCACAGTTTAAGTATGTTGCAAAGTTTATATATTTTACTCCTTAAATTTAAAATATAGGTTACTTTTCTGAACAAATCATGCGTGATAAAACGCAAAAAATTTTAGAAATTTGTAATATCTGTTAAATCCTGTTGTAATATGATATTTTCCAAGCGTCACCAAAAACTCTTCCGTATCCTATTGTCATATGAATAGGAATTGAGTAGCACACAAACTATATTTGTTAGATTTAAGAGAATCACACATTCCTTATACTTCAGTAAATCTATTTGGATAGCTACTATTAACATTATTAACGTAAAAGAATTTTTCTTCTCAAAATTGAAGAAAAAATCGAATCCGAAAGGGTTAACACAGCAAAACCTGTGTAAAAATATCGTGTCTATAAAAGAAAATTCTTATGGTCATGCCGAAAGGAATATCGTACAGTTCTACCTGCCCTGCCAAGACGGAAACTGGTCTAAAAACACACAAAAAAAATTCGGATTTTGTTTTTACACGTTTTAACCCTTTATCTACTGACGGTACTTATAAGTACCATTAAAAAAACTTGTTATAAAATTTATTAAATACATCGATTAGTAGTAATATAGTTTAGAAGGAGTTATAGATGTATTACTTTATCTTGTTCCAAAAGCATTATTGGTTACACAAAACAAAAATATTTTGGAAATGATTATATTTCTTTTGCCTTTTCATCTTTTCAGCTTTCTTGACGTTGGGAGGGGGGAAATTTTCAAATCGGAAATATTTCTGTATTTCTATTGTAAGAACATTGTATTTGTGCTTTTCCTAATTCTACAAAATACTAAGAAAAATATTTAAAATAAAAAGATTTGAGTGAAGTTATAAATATTGCATAAAATCCCCATAAATTCAAATTTAATCAATCCTTCTAAATCCTTCAATCCTTCTAAAATTTATTAAATAATTATGTAAATTTTCTAATGTAGTTTCAAAAATTCACGAAAAATGCTTTAGAAGATAAAATTTTCTTGAATTCATAATTCAGTACATAAAGAGTTAATGTTCTTGGTTCAGTAAAACCAGAGATAATGTAAGCTGTTTATAATGAAATACTGTCTTACAAGTAAAAATTCTACAATCCGCATTGGGAGAATACCATGCAATATTATAACTGCTTAATCTGTAATCTCTCCAAAATGGACCCTAGCGATTCACGGATCATGGATCGATACCGGCAAAATTTGGGGCCTATCTGGGGTCCTTCACAAAATTCCTCTCAATAAAATAGCCCCCTTCACAAAATTCGTCTTAATAAAATAGACCCCTTCACAAAATTCCATTTCATATAACATACACTGCATTAATTATTTTTATTTCGTCATATTTTAAAACGTGTAATTCGCCAACAAAACAAGCTCACCAGAAAGGAAAACTTAGTATTTAAAAAAGTTATTATTAATAAATGCTTGGTTCGAATATGAGTAACTAGATTTCATCTTTCGTTATAAAATGTTATTTTTCACAAAAATATATCAAATTTCCCAAAAGTAACTTTTACTTTTCACAAAATGGGCCCCAAGAAATCCCGTCCTCCCGACAGATTTTACTGCGTAAGATTATTGTGTATGTGTATTTAGTACAGACAGTGCTTAATTTGCGACGGAGCTCATCGGAACAGAGCCCCGGCACTTCTTTGTTTTTAATGCATGTTTAAATATTGGTTGGAATTCACTGGAACTCATAAATACTGTGCTCCGGAGCTCAACAGAAAAATTCTCCCGTAAAACCAAAACCTAAATTGTATTTTCTTTTCCGTCCCATCTCTAATCATTCGCGTTCTTTCCTAACAAAGCGCTTACATATGTGATGCAGCGTATTGCACACACATGCAGGACATTCTGGTCCCAACATTTCGATATAGTCCGTGTTTAATTTGTGCTGGAACTCACGGAAGAGCAGCTCCAGTATCTCTTTATTTATAGTGAAAATATTAGTACTGCGCACCGAAGCCGGACAGAACAGTACTGTGTGTATGTTTTTCTAGTTGATAGAAAAAAAAAAAATTCTTGATGAGTAGGATTTTCTGAAAATTCCCTACCCTTAATTTTCATGTTTTTGTTCTGTTTATTTATTAACCCTTCCCACTCCGTTGGCTCCGCTGCGGAGACATCCTAAGTCTTTGCAAAATTTGTTTTTCGTACCAGTAATAAAGGAAAATAAAATTCACTTTATTTAATCAGAGCATTTTTGAAATTGTGTACTTGAAGGAAACTGCTTTTTAAAAAGTGGTGCCGATCGAATAAAATTTGTGCAAGAGACTCCGGAACTTTAAGGGTTAAATTTTATTAATTTATTAAATTTATATATAAATGCAGATACATATAGATTAAATATATTACATATTTTCTTTTGCTGAACACAAAATTGCTTTAAATTTTTCCAATGATGTATGAAATAGAAATATGCGAGTTTGCGATTGTAAGGGGCGCGGGGTGCACTGTGGTTGTTATTGCTGCAGAATGTTAGAGCTCCGGGACTTTTGTTAGAAATTAAGCCCTGAGTACAATAAAACTTACTCAGAAGGAATCTGGAATGGTCGGAGAATGATTCCGTTTTAGGCAGTTTTACGTATTAGCAAGAGTAATTTTATGGCATTTTTTTTTCCATAGGTACAATGATTTTTTTACGTTTAAATAAGAATTCCGTTATAGATCCGTTTCATAGCATTCACTACACTTTTTATATCCCGATTTAGTTGCCGCTTTCCTTCTTGTTTGACTTAACAAAATTTCACTATAGAAAATTAATTTCGGGGGTCCCTTAATTTCTTTTAGTATAAAATTAGAAGCCCCCCCCCCCCCTCACCGAAAGAAAGTAAAAGAAAAAGAGATTTAAATAATTATTTAAAATATTTCATTTAACATACCAAAGCCTACTAAACACTTTTTCCTGTCTGTCTTCGAAAAAAAAATGCATGAATTTGAAGGAAAATCGGGTCTTTCTTTTTCAAGATTTTCTTTGTATTTTTTATTTTAAATTTGCATTTTTTCCTTCCGAGTAAGAAACGCTGTAAAACTTGATCTTATAATTTTTTCAAAAAAAAAAAAAAAAAATATATATATATATATATATATATATATATTTCATTCTCATCTCATTTGTCGTACTTATACTTTAAAAAAAAACCAAACAAATAAATAAAAAAAACTAATAAAAAAAGATTTTTTAAAGTACTATAAAGACTTCCGGAATTAATAAAGCTTTCTTTGACATCTTATCTACAATAAGACTATTATAGAGATTTCGAAACATTATTGCCAGAAATGTCTAAAAAAGGCTATAACCCTTTCATCATTTCCGCTCGTCAAGGCGGAACTTCTTAAACGGGGTCGGTTATTCATTTTCATTTACCTTGCCACGAATTACTCATTCAGGTCAATTTGCAATGTTATCCCTTCCACGCAGGCTTCCCTTAATTCATTTTTCCTATTTTTTTTTAGCCGTTGGCAGGCCATTGTTTATATTCGAGGTGAAGTGTAAGGAATAGGTGGCGGGGAAAGAAAGAAAAGAAAAAAAGAACTTGTCCTTTTAAAAAGTCATATAATTCTAGTTTTAGCGACCGTAGAAATAGTTCGCCCAAGAATATTGCTAGACAGACAGTCATTAACATGTCCGTGATTTTCAGGAACAAATTGCGTAATAATTTTAATGCTTTTTTTTTCTATATTTATTTAAGATTTACATTGTTTATCTTTGACGAACTGTTTGCTACGATACATAATCTTTTGCTCAATCATATTCCATTCAGTACGGAAGGAATGAAAAAGTGTTTTATTTCATAATAATAAATCGTAATCAATAGTAATTAAAATATAATAAATAATTAGCTTTTGAAAGATTTTATAACAGTCAGTTAGTTAACAATGGGGATGCGAGAACTGATTATCACTGTCTCGAATGCTTATTCTTATTTTTGAATTAAAATATACTTAAGATTTACGTATTTACGATGTTTAAATTAGATAAAATGTTTTCTTCTATATATAACGGTTGCTCAGTCACACTTCATTCATTACGAAGGTAATTAAAAGATACTTTACCGCAAAAAAATAAATCGCAAACGATGTAAATTGAAATATAATAAAGATATAGCTTTTGATACATTGTTTTATAACAGTCAGTTAGTTAATAACAGGAATATCAGAAATAAATATCACTGCCAGTAAAATTAATTTTTATTAAATGGAATAAAAAATTGTTTAAGGAGATAGTCAACATTAAAAATCAAATCCTTCAGTTTTCAATTGATTCCTTAGAAAATTGGAAGACTAGTTAATGGCAAGCTCACATAGTTATTATGTTCAAATTTTGGTGTTAAAATAATAAAAAGCTTTCAAATTATTCAAGATTTAATATTTTTTTAAATAACGATCAATTGTCATATTTTAAAATGTCCTATTCGCATTTCTTTTGCATAAAATATGACAATATGTATTTATGAGATACATATTATATATTACATTGGAAGATGGTATGAATTGCAAAAGTTCGCTGAATGCATAAGCAGAAAAAAATAGTGTTTTATAATTACGATTTGTTTATTCTAAAAAAGTAGCTATATATTTTCATCCTACTTATAATATAACAATAAAATACTTCTGAAATGCAACTTTTATGGCTAACGTTTATTTAGTATTGAATTGAGGATATGCAGTATAAATTTCAAAAGAATCTGATAATTATGAATGCGCATGGAACATATCAAATGTTAAAAATGTGCGAAATATTCAATTTTGAGAAATCAGCATTTTAAGTTTAAAAAAAAAAAAACTGTGTAATTATATACAATGTTTACATCTCTGAGATGACGCGTCAGAAAAAATCTTTTTGCATAAGATAAATTTGATCATTTATTTTCACAATTCTAAAAAAAAAAAAAAAAAAAAAAAAAAAAAAAGATAATAATAATAATAAATAAATAAATAAATTTTTAGTCAAATTTTGTGATTTTGAAAGTTTACTGTTTTCTTAAGATTTACAATGTTTATCTTAGACGAAATGTTTGGTACTATACATAACGGCTGCTCAATCATACTTCATTCATTACGGAGGTAATGAAAAGATACTTTACCGTATAATAATAAGCCGTAAACGATGTCAATTAAAATATAATAAATAAATACGCAAGTTTCCCCCAGACAGTTTCAAGGGGGGTGCTGCACCCTACCTGCCCTTTGGTTTACATAATATAGCACCCCTCTTGTCCCTCATTCAAAAAATTAGCACCCATCTTGCCTCTCAGTAAAAAAAAGTCCCTTTCTCCTTTATGCATTAAAAAATTTGCTTGCATAGTAAAAACCGACTCAATATTGTCTTGAAATGTTTTAATAATCAAAAGAAAGAATTAAAAAAAAAGGGTGGGGGGCCTTTAAGAATCCGAAAAGTGCCCTTAAGAATCTGCAAAGTGTACTAAAGGATCCGAAAAAAGCCCTTAAGAATACAAAACATGCTCTTTAGAATTAAAAAAGTGCCCTATTATAACTGGCAGCACCCTGCCCTTTTTTAAACCTTAGGGAAAACTCTGAAATAGCTTTAGAGGCACTATTTTATAACAGTTCGTTACTAAATAACGGTAATGTTAAAATTGAATATCACTGTCTTGAATATTTATTCTTATTTGTAATTGAATTAAAAAATTATTTTCGATTCACATGGTTTATCTTAGACGAAGTGTTCGCTACTATATATTATAACGGTTGCTCAGTCATAGTCATATTCCATTCAGTACGGCGGGAATGGAAATATATTTTACCGTATAATAATAAACCGTAATTGATGGTAATTAAAATGTAATAAATAAATAACTTTAAAGACATTATTTTATAACAGTCAGTTAATTAATATCGGGAATGTCAGAATTGAATATCATTTTCTCGAAATTTAATTCTTATTTAATTGAATCAAAAATTAATAATACTGATATCAGATTTTTTATGTTGTTTAGTACTTATTTACCGACCATAAGAATAGTTCAAGTAAGCGAAACTTACGAAAAGGGATCATCTTATTCCGCAGATTTCCCATTTTGTTTTACTTTAACGAAATGTTTGTTATTACATACATACAGTTATTACTCGATACTATCTGAGACATAACAGGCGAAAATACGTTTTACAGTATTATTATTAATCAATGGCAATTATAGAATGTTAAAGTGATAGTCCCTGAAAACAACATTATTTCATAACATTGAATTAGTGATAATAATGTCGGAATTATAAAACATTGCCTCAATACAATTAATATGTAATTACTTGAATAAAGTTTTATAATACTAATATAAGCTTCCCACGCAGAGAAAGTAAAAAAAAAGTACTCATCAACCCTAAATATCGAAAGACGCAACGCTCCCCTCGCTGAATATGACATTTATAAACGTGCATCGACAATTTTATCCATAAAAATGAAGCATATTAGAGCGATTGTTTAAATGAGATGTACTTTTCACTTTTATTTTCAGCCCAGACTAAGATCGAACTCCCACATAGGTGTTTTTTTTTCCCTCACGGACAAAACAAGCAGTGAAACTATTAAAAAGGTTAAATGGTGAAAATCCGTCATTGAAATTGAGTCATTTTCAAAAGAAAACGTCCATTTCCATACATAAGTTTGAAGCATTTTACGTACGATTGTACAGAAATGAAGCATTTTATTTCATTTTCTCAAAATTAATAATAATAACTAGAAAACGGGAATTCTGCTGTTTCAGAATTTAGTGTCGCACCCGATGAAAAAAAAAAAATATATATATATCTATATATAAATAGTACTAAATACATTTCAATTTTAAGACTTACAGCACACGCTTTTATTTTATGTAAAATGACGTCATTCGCATCCGCTTAAGAATTCCACATTTACGATTCACTCTTAAACATCTACAGTAGGCATAGGACGTCACTATCGCGAAATAATACTCAAATGCAGCGAAAAGATGTCGTCATTAAAGAAACTCGACTAAAAAAAACGCTGTCTAATGATTCCTAGGCCTTCATTTGTTTGTAACATTAATATATATACTTAAAATTAAATATAGTTTATAATAGCTCTATGTTTTAACAGAAATCATTCGTTTATATTTTTTCAAAATAGCACGTATTTTAATTACATTTTCTGTCGGTTGTTATGAAAAAATGGGAACAAAAATACAGAATTAATATTTTACAACTATTTTTTCTTTGCTTTCTACAGAAATGGAGCACTTCCGTTGCCAATATTAAGCAAATGGCTCCAAAAACTACAAAAAAATTAATATTTCAAAAATAAATGGAGATGCAGTTTTCAAACAAATTGCATTTTAAAATACTTTTTTTTCCAATACGACGGTATAAAATTTGAAAATATGCGATGCTTAGAAGTTTAAAAAATTACTATAGAGTATTTAATCGTACTGCTTTGTTTTACTGGCTTCTGTAAAGTAACGTTATTTTTTGGACGACACAAAATAAGCTGGGAGAAAGAAATAGCATAACCGTACCGGGGCTAATTATAAAATGTATCATTGATAGTGTCTCAGTGTTGTGCAAAGAGTTAAAATGGGGAATCAAAATAATCGTTTTTAGTTTGACATTTATTGAAATAAAAACAAAAAAAGGCATATTTAAAAAAAAATCAATAATATTTGTTAAATTACGCTACAGTTTTGAAATGATCTTCATACAAAAGCGCATGTTTTGTTCTGTTCTGTGCTGTAAAGATTGGAAATATGCGCTATTTAGAAAAAAAAGATATGAATGACGAAAAATAAAACACCAAGTGCAAAAATCCAGTAAAAAAGTCCCACAAAACTTACAAAGTAGAAAAAAAAATCTGAAATCTCTTTGATGAATTCTCGGGTACACTTTGGAAGTGTGAGAGCGTATACAGACTCAAAAACTCTATACTTTATTAATATAGATTACATTATCGGATGAAATGTAATATTCAATTATTTCTTGATAGTGTTGTCAAAATTGTACAACACTATCAGTGTGTCCAGATTGGGAACTTTTTTAATTCACATCATTTGACTGTCACCACTTTTTAAGATAGTATAATTCGCCATTTTTTTCAGAATTTTAAATCTATTTTTAAATAAGCCGAATATTTCTATTACAAAAAAGCGGTGACAATCAACAATCTGGGGACAAAAAAGTCCCCAATTTGTCAACACTGACACCATCTCACTAAAATTATTGCATATTCAATGAAATAAAAAATTTATAATAATAATATCATGTATATTTATTTAAATGTTGCTTAATTATAATTTATTTATTGATAATATTGTCAGAATTGTACAACACCACCTCACTAAAATTATAGCATATTCAATTAACACTAGAACACCCCGAAGGGTTAGATCTGTCTCCGACCATATGATTAAATGCCAAGTGAAACCAGAAATTCTTTCATAAAATAAGTTAAATTTAAACCGCGCAATTTTACGTTAAATAAATTAGTCAAATAATTAAAAATTCTGGTGTCAAATATTTTTATGAAACTTGAGTAACATTTCCGGGCGTTCTAGTGTTAAATAAAAAGTTTATAATGATAATATCATGTATATTTATCTAAATGTTGCTTAATTATAATTTAACGATTGCGAAAATCATACAAGCAGCGTACATTTTTGATAGACAAGGAAGTCACCTTATGTCGTTGATTTTCACGAATAAATTGCGCGAAACTAATGTTTTAACCTTTTATGTCTCAAATTATGAATTCACGAAAACTTCATCTTCTAAAGCATTTTTCGTGAATTTTTGAAACTATATTGGAAGACTTACGCAATCATTTAATAAATATTAGAAGGATTTTGCCAATTAAAATTAATAAAATTTTAATTTATAGGGATTTTATACAATATTTATAACGCCACTTAAATCTTTTATTTAAAATATTTTTTTAGTATTTTGTAGAATTAGGAAATGTACAAATATAATGTTCTTACAGTAGAAATATTTCCAAACTGAACCCCTCCTACCTCCAATCTTTCAACGTCAAAAAAGATGAAAAGATGCAAAGGCAAAAGAAATCATCCTTTTAAAAATATTTTTGTTTTGTGCAACCAATAATGTTTTGAAACAAGATAAAGTAAAATATCTATAACTCATTCTAAACTGTATTGCTACTAATCGATGTATTAAATTAATTTTATAACAAGTTATTTTAATGGACTTTAAAGTACCGTTGGGACATAAAGGATTAAGAATTACATTGTTTATCTTTGGTGAAATGTTAGCTATTACATTGTTTATTTATTTTCAATACGGAGAAAATAAAAAAAATAATTAAATGAAAATCAATGACCTTTAAAGAATGTTAAATTAATAGCTTTTTTGAACTATGTAGCATTTAATAAGTTAATAACATCAATGTCGATAATAGTAACGATGACGATAATGATAGTAATTATGACGATAATTGTATAATAGTGTCTCACAAAAATTAATACATATTTAATTAGTTGAATCAAAAGTTAATCATTGTAATGTCAGACTTGTGTTAAAAAACTACACAATTCTAATTTATTAATCGTAAAAATAATTCAACTAAGCATACTTTGATTAGACTTAGAGGCGTGGCATTCTGATGTGCCATTTTTTTTTAAACTTGCGTGTTAACTCTAAAGTCTCCTCCCCTCTTCTTTAATTTTCTTTTCTTTAACTTTATTACACTACTTATCTTAGGCAAAATGTTTGTCATTATATACAATTGTTGCTCAATCAGTTCAATATGGATGTAATGAAAGAAACTTTATAATAGAATAACTAGAGATCAATGGCAATTAAAGAATGTTAAGTGAATAGTTTCTTGCGATATTATTGTGATATATTACGATATTATTCTCTGGCATTTAATTAGTTAGAGATACCATCGCCAAAGTTTCACAACGCTGTCTCAAAAATAATTCGTATTTAATTAATTAAATCGTATGGCGAAAATTACACAACACACAATACTAAATAAAACTGGAGGTTTTCCACGTATTTTTAGCTAATGAAATATCGTTTGAAGTTTCAGTATATCATTCTGTAAAGATTACATGTGTTAGAAAAAAAATATTCATATTTACAGACATGGTGACTTCAGATTTACTTCTAATCATTTGGATTCATTTAAAGGATAAAATATTGTATAAAACTTACTCAGTATTTTATGAGATTCCATTATAAGCTTTATTTAACAAACAAATATGCGTTATAGGCAGAGTTGCTAAGTCGGAGTCGGACCCATTTTTGAACAAAAGAGTGGGAGTCGGAGTCGCTAAAAAACAAGCTGACACCGACTCCGTCTCCAGATTTTTTTGTTAAACATTTTAAAGTGAAATGAAACAAATTATATGTAATTTTAAATCTATAAAATGAATTATTTTTGTTATTTATGGACTATATCAGGCTACACAAGTTAAAGATGAACGATTTAATGCGGTATACAAAGTAGATACACGGGTAGGTACAGAATAAGCACAGGATTACTTACTTACCCGTGTACCTGTACAGAGTAGATGAAAATTGTTTTAATTCATAACTGTAGTAGATGTTTTACATTTAGGATTAAGTACTTCCCCTCGTATTTTTGTGGTTTGCTAATAGAACCCGAGGTACAAAAAAGCTCTGCAAGGACCCAAGGCCAGAAAATGAAGGCAATTTTTCAAACAGGCCGTGTCAGTAGAATTAAGAGAATTTATATTAACGGACCAGATCAGGCTGATAAAAAAATTGAGCAGGCTGGCAAGCCCAATATAACAAATTTGAAAAAATCAAACTACGCCGATAAAATAGGAATAATTTACAATGGGAATCATTGGGGTGAGAATAAATACAAAGGTGCACGGCCGAACATTTTAGAAGACGAGCCTTAAAATTTCGGCTCATGCAGGTCTCTTACCGGAGGAAATGCGAAAATTAGGAATTTGTACTATTTTTGGAGGAAAAAAGAACTAAGAACCCGGTATAGCATTGTAATAGAAGACTTTTCCCTTTTTTACCCTTCAAATTTTTCCCGTCTGTATGACCAAAAGTAAAAATTCTAAAATACCCTTCCTTTATTTATTTATTTTTGTGCACAGGAGTCAAAATAAGATGAAATTTGTAATTTTTTTTCCTGAATAGGCGGTACCCAAAATAACGATAAAATAGCAAAATTTCGTTATTTGAGACCTTTTGAATTTCGGATTTTTCAGGTTTGCAGAAGCCGAAATAAAGCCAAAATTGTAAAATTAATTAAAAAAATTTATTATTTTTATTTTCTTATTAGAATCTACAGAATCCGAATTATTTCCAAAATAATAAACATTTCATCTTTATTTTTCCTCCTTTCCACAGAAATTTTTCGAGTCTGAGGGCACAGCAAAATAGTAAATAAATTATAACGATTTCGCTTTCTCTTCTTAGTCGGCAGATCCAAAATTGTAAAATTTACATTTTGTGTTCTTTAGAATTCGACAGTTGGATTTTGCGGGCGAGAAATTGTAAAATTAATAAACTGAAATATATATATATATATATATATATATATATATATATATTGAAGCTCTAAAAAGATAATCAATGCCGAAATAGTGAGATTTTAGCTTTTTTTTCTTATATTCCATCACTATTTTAACTAACAGGCAACACTAGTGCCCCAGCCCAGGTACTAGTGTTGCCAGCCCGGAGTCGGAGTCGTTAAAATATCCCAGAGTTGGCGTCGGAGTCGGCCATTGGTTATAAGTTTCACATACATTACGGCAAAGTTTTCAACAAATTGCTTTTAGCTATTGTTTCCTAAAAAGAATCTCTCCTTTCCTCCCTTGCTAGCTATTCTTTACTAAAATTATAACTGTAGCTAAAATATTTAATTTTATGTATAATGTGCATTGGTATGCTGTACAAAATGCTGAATGTAAAATACGAACAAAAATTAATTACCTAATAAAAATTTCTGTGGCGTGTCTGCTGAATAACTCTGAATTAATTATAAAGCATACCAAGATATGGAAGGTAGTGAAAAATAATTTGAAATTCATGCTCTACATCCAAAAGTTATTACGTTGCCAGATACGCATGAAGCGTGAATGCTATTTGGTTTTAATAACATCTTTTGGATAATCATGAAGCTATTTTCAAAGGTCTATTTACGAAACACAGTTGGTGAGTCACATAATGATTATTATTTATGTATTTTGTAGCATTTTAAACTGTTATTTTGTTTTTGGCGTACTTTAATTTACAAATAATAGTTAACGATATCGTCAGCGTTGAATTCAGACGTTTTTCTCCGGGATGGATTTCTGCCGCTGGAGCTCTGGGTTGAGAATGGGAACTGATCTTTGAGGTTATTAATAAATAGAAAATCTGAAAACGTCTGTGGGGAAATCCCCCACCCCGGATAACCCCCAAATTCCTCACTGGGATAGCCTACCTAATTTTGAGTATGATTTTAAAAGATTTTTATTTGTATTTTAAAGAAAGTATGAATTGTTCGCGCATTCATTCCCTCCACATCTCAAAATATATCTTAAAACTCAATGTGAACATAATACTTACTGACGTTCACAGAGGGATTTGACTGCCCTTTTTATATATGATCATTGGTCACAGCATAAAATCGTTGGGCGACAATTTTATAATAAAGTATACGAAACAATGAAACCATGCAACAGTACATTGTGAAGGATGTCATTTTAGTGCTATTGATTTTTTACTTTTTTCTCTCTTCACAAGAAAAAAGTATTGGATTCGTGAAAAATTTCGACTTCCGATTTTCGACGGATTTATACGTTTTAGAAGGTCCTGAATACGATTTGATAGTTTTTAGAAAAAGTCTGTCTTGTGAGTCTGTCTGTCACTTTGTGTGTCTGTATGTGACAAAAATTTTGTGGCCGCTCTATCCCACGAACCACTGTACGGAATTTCAAAAAACTTTAGATTAAGTTAAAACTTGATATAAATTGGTGCTGATTACTTTTGGGTGTAAATTGTCCAACAGGTGGCGCTGCTGTGCTGCACTTTTCACGATTTCCGCAATAGCTGTATATCAATAACTAATGCATGAATTTTCATCAAGCTTCTGATTCAGTTAGACCCTTTATAAATTGGCCCTGATTAGTTTTTGGTGTAAATCGTCGAACAGGTGGCACTGCTATGTAGAATTTTTTACGATTTCCACAATAGCTCTATCTCAAAAGCTAATGCACGGATTGTCATTGAACTTCAGATTCAGTTAGAAGTTGACATAAGTTGTTGATGATTGGATTTTGGTGAAAATCACCTAACCGGTGGCGCTGATATGCTGCATTTTTTCAGGAAGTAGTAAGGGTGTTCTCAAATCCAAAAGGGCAACTTTCTGACATAAGTTTTGATTTATTTTTCTTCGAAAATGCGTGAAACTAGCGGGTGTTGTTGTTCAGAAACTATGTAATTGAGCTGTTTTTTCCATTTTTTTTTTGCAAACGCAATAGATCTTTTAGAAAACAGCGTCAAAGTGGGCGTTTTGAACCGAATTTCCGCGCGAAGGGTGAAAGAGCACTCAAGAGCGGGCGAAAAACGTGTTTGTCACGCGATCGAATTCGCTTATAACTCAATAGGTAATTGATTGATCAAAAATTGAAGAAAAAAACAGTTCAATTCCGAATGGCTTGCAATGCCAGGCTTTCCAATTTTATATATTTCCGTTAAAAAATGAATTTGTAAATATGTCAAAACGTTTTACGCTTGTTGCGCAGAGCAGTTAAGATAAGCCTTAACATGTATGAGATAGAAGAAGGTTTTGGCATTTTTTTTTATGCGTAGCTTTAATAAAAGATAAACCGGAAGGCTTAAAAGTATATAAAAAGCTTAACTCTTTCTAGGCAATGAAGTCATTAGGATGCACATGTAAATAAAATATAAAAATCGAGAGAAATTTTAAAAAAGTTGGAAATTGCTCGTCAAACGTGGCAAATGAGGTGCGTTCGTACTATAACTAGTTTTATAAAGATTTTTTGCAGCCCATATTGTACTGAATGTATATTTCTTTTGCACTTCATAAGTGCATAGTCTGTAACATCATTAAAATGCACTTGCAATATTTTTTTCCTATTGGTCGTCATGTAACGGAAAACTTTTGACTGTCCCTGTAATTAAATTATAAATCCGATTTTCCTAAAATTTGAAATGACTTGACAAAATTTTGCAACAATTATATATTTTAAATTTTAGACCATCTGGAAGTCTGTAACATCATTAAAATGCACTTGTAATATTTTTTTCCCATTGGCCGTAATGTAAAGGAAAACTTTTGACTGTCACTGTAAATAAACTATACATCCGATTTTCATAAAATTTGAAATGACAAAATTTTACAACAATTATATATTTAAAATTTCAGACCATTCGGAAGGCTGTAACATCATTAAAATGTCCTTGCAATAATTTTTTCTCATTGGCCGTAATGTAATGGAAAACTTTTGACTGTCCCTGTAATTAAACTATACATCCGATTTTCATAAAGTTTGAAATGGCTCGACAAAATGTTACAACAATTATATATTTAAAATTTCAGATCATTTGGTTAGATAGTTTTTGCTCTGTTATACGCGGACGGACAGACAGACGGACTGAACGACGACTATAGGTGCTTCGTATTTATATAATTACGAAAGCACCTAAAAACGAACATATATATTCAATTCCAAGTATTGCCTCTGGTAATGAAAAAACGAAATTTATTTCGAGATTACAACTATTAATAATTTAAATTGAAAAGTTTCTATTATAGTGCTTTTATCATCCCTATAACGGGATTTGTACGGGTCCTGGAATTTCAAGACCAGGAAATTCTTTGGAGCCAGTATTTTCTTATAACAAATCTCTCTTTAAATAAGGCAAAATTTTGCGCGTTTGAACTAGATTTATTTTTTTAATAAAAAAATACTGATATTTAACCGGGGAAATAACGGGACCGTATGAACCCTGTATAAATATGCGGCGGAGACCAACAGCTCTGGAGAGCGCAGTCAAACTTAATTTGTCGGAATGGGTTTTGAAAGAGAAACACTGCAAACATTTATGCAACATTACTCCATAAAATAGGTGGCAGCCTTGCTGCCTTCATTTTATTGAGTAATTTCACCGATATAACTGGTGCTACGTAACACTAACGTGTAATATTACATCAGTTATATCAGTTTAAATTACACCATTATATTAGTTAAATTATTCCATAAAATTGGAGGCAGCCTGTTTCCATCAATTTTATGGAGTAAAGTTATATAATTTACAGTGAAATATACGTTTTTAGGTGCGTTCGTAATTATATAAATACGTAGCACCTATAGTCGTCGTTCAGTCCGTCCGCATATAACAGAGCAAAAACTACCCAACCGAATGGTCTAAAATTTGAAATATATGATTGTAGCAAAATTTTGTCGAGCCATTTCAAATTTTATGAAAATCGAATGTATAGTTTAATTACAGGGGCAGTCAAAAGTTTTTCTTTACATTACGGCCAATGGGGAAAATTATTGCAAGTGCATTTTAATGATCTTACAGCCTTCCAAATGGTCTGAAATTTTAAATATATCACTGTTGCAAAATTTTGTCTAGCCATTTAAAATTTTATGAAAATCGAATGCATAGTTTAATTACAGGGACAATCAAAAGTTTTTCTTTACATTACGGCCAATGGGAAACATTATTGCAAGTGCATTTTAATGATGTTACAGCCTTCCGAATGGTCTGAAATTTTAAATATATAATTGTTGCACAATTTTGTCGAGCCATTTCAAACTTTATGAAAATCGGATGTATAGTTTAATTACAGGGAAAGTCAAAATTTTTCCGTTTCATTACGGGGAATGGGAAAAAATTATTTCAGTTCATTTTAATGATGTTACAGACTTTGCACTTATGAAGTGCAAAAAAATATACATTCAGTACAATATGGGGTGCAAAAATTAATTATAAAACTAGCTATAGTACGAACGCACCTCATTTGCCACGTTTGACGAGCAATTTCCAACTTGTTTTTTAAAAGAATCGAAAAGGTAAAAAACGGTAATATTAGAGATAGACCTCAGCTATCCTACTCACAAATAAAAAAGATCGCTACATTAGCTTGCGAGTGTCTTCGCGTGATTGATGAAGAGTCTTCTTAAGCGTATAGATAGTAAACATTCCGTTTTTTCTGAATGTGAAATCGAGATCGTTGGTGCCCCTATGGAGTTACAAAGTAAAGAAAGAAAGAAAAGAAAAGGAAGAATTAATAAAGTTTGAGTCCACGCTTTTTTTCTGGCACTGAAAGGCATTTTTCATTAAAAATATATGAATATTTACTACTACAAAAATAAATAAATACAATTCTGAAGTTCGTTTTCACATTTTTAGTCTTTTTTGGATTTTCAACTCTTTTCCATCCCTAGACCCCGGATGAAATTATAAAAAAAACTTTTTAAAATACCAACTTTTAGGTGGTACCTACCTGCTTCTAACGGTAGCTAGGTTTACAAATATTAAATTTTACTATATACATATATAATTTCCGGATGTCGTTTTATATTTTTCTTTTTTTAGCAGTTTTAAATTGCATACCCAACCTGGAAAAAAAATTATCTATAGACGATTTTTTTCCTGCTTTCAAAGGCATATTTCATTAAAAAAAAAATTACAATTCCTACTATTAGTTCACATTGTCCCTATATATATATATCTTGTTCAAATTTTCAATCGTTAATAAAATACTTATTATTCATCCACTCAAGTTCAAATACATCTTTTTAACCTTGTAGTGGATGACACTTGATGTTAATGCAGTTTTTTCAAATATTAATTTATTAATTAAATTTAATTAATTAATTTTATTCAAAATTTCAATCGTAAACAAAATATTTATTATTCATCCACTCCAGTTCAAATACATTTTTTTAAACTTGTAATAAATGACACTTGATGTTAATACAGTTTTTTTTTTCAAATGTTCATTCATTAATGAAATTTAATTAATTAATTTTAGTTTTATGTGGGAGAAAAAAAATTCTTTTATTCAAATTTTCAATCGTTAATAAAATACTTATTATTCCCCCACTCAAGTTCAAATACATTTTTTTAAACTTGTAGTGAATGACACTTGATGTTAATACAGTTTTTTCAAATATTAATTCATTAATTAAATTTAATTAATTAATTTTATTCAAATTTTCAATCGTTAATAAAATACTTATTATTCATCAACTCAAGATCAAATACATTTTTTAAAACTTGTAGTGGATGACACTTGATATTAATACAGTTTTTTCAAAGATTAATTCATTAATTAAATTTAATTAATTAATTTTAGTTTTATATGGGAGGAAAAAAATTATCTTATTCAAAATTTTAATCTTTAATAAAATACTTATTATTCAACCTAAGTAGGAATTGACTTAAATTTTTTTTTATACTACTTGTTTTTTATTTATTAATTTTTTGGCAGAAATATATACATACAATATATATATATATATATATATATATATATATATATATATATATATATATATATACATATAAAATAAGCAAAAATATAAAAATATTGCGCTCAATGGCCATTAAACCTTATGCACGGGAATTTTATGAAGGCCGCAGAAAATATTTTATGTAAATCACTTTAAATAAATTTTAGATTTTATTCATTTTAAATAAAATGTACCAAAAATTCTTGTTAAAGTTTTTAATATTTCCAGAAATATTTAAAATTTTTTAAACATTTGCATAAAAATGTCTTTATTTATTTTATTGAAGAAACAATAGTAATAATTATAAATATGTATAATTATTAAAATAATATGTAATAAGGTTTCCTCAGTTTCTCAAAACGAAAACTTAAAAACAAAAAAATTATTTATGCCACACGGAAATATTATAAAATGAATTCAAAACATTTTTAATCGTCGAAACATTATTATTATTAATTTGAAGAATGTTTTACTTAAATACAAAAAATATATCAACCCCCATTAGAGATGTTTTAATAAGCGCATTTTCCGCTTATACCACACAATTTATTTTACAAATATAGTTTTATATAACAGCAAGAATTATAAAATAAAAGTATTTTAAATAAATAAGAAAGAAAGAAATAATTTTGACGAATATTGAATGTAATTAATATATGAAAGTCATAATAATATTATGAATATAATTTTTAAAGTATAAAATTATAGTAATAAAAAATCATTATTTTTTCTTCGACTTTTGGAACACTTTTTTCAAATTTCATCGTAATAGTTTAAAAGAGTTTTTGATACTAATTAACTAATACGGA
The DNA here is from genome assembly GCA_963932465.1 of Maratus speciosus. Lineage (NCBI taxonomy): Eukaryota > Metazoa > Arthropoda > Arachnida > Araneae > Salticidae > Maratus > Maratus speciosus. The sequence goes on along the minus strand of OZ010791.1, from coordinate 225,877,120 downwards.
ACATTGAAAATTATTTTTATTTTATACTTTTAAAAGAAATCATATTAATTTTCACATAAATACAGTCATATGAAATTATTTAGATTTCACAAAAATCGAAACTGTAATGCTATTTTCAAATGTTATGGAAAAATATTAAAAGAATGGTTTTTAGTACTATAATTTAATTAATATGTAATAAATACATTTTAAAAATAAACATTTTAAAGAAAGTAGCTTTAATTCATATAAAATTCATATTAAATATAGTCATATTCCAATATATAATTACGTAAAAATTATAAATGTAAAAAAATATATGTTATAATGATGTAAAAATGTTACAAAATATTTAACTATGTTATAGCTATGTAAAAATTGTAAATGTTATGTTTTCGAATATTTGAAACAATTCTGAAAGCATTTGAAGAGAATCGATTAATAAAACAATGAATTTTAAACTAATAATTCTTAATTAAAAATATTTAATACTACAATTGAATAACACACTACACTTAATGTAATTAAGTTATCACTTACCAGAAAGGAGACCCCCCTGTGCAACATGGTATCTGTTAGATACAGAAGGAATAATCAAGAAGCACAATTACACAACCACTTCCAATCCTTTCCGATCTAAATCTGAATACGTTCCGAGCGGAGTTTAGTTGCAAATCTGCTTTACATGCCGCCCTTACAAAACAATAACAAAGAAACCTGTTCACGTGCCCGTTGTACCGTATCCTGCAACATAAAACAAATAAGCATAACGAGCAGTAGTACGGTTCACTTCTTGTTACGACAAGGATGTTTCTACAGTTAGAGACAGGAATTCAAATCAGTCAAGTGAAATTTTTCTTCTTTTTCAGGCTGGAAATTTAATGTGACGGTTGGGATTAGAATACAGTATCGGATGTGCTATTAAAAGGGATTTGGTAACAAATAACCGTTTCCTGGTTATTATCGTTTCTCTTTTACTTTAGAATTTTAGGTAAATTCGCGAGAATCGGGTACTTAAAAAATAATATTCAGTGAAATGAAAAATTGCTGTGAGATTTGAGCTAGGTTGGTCAGAAGACGGGTGCAGAGGGTACAATGCACCTGGGCCCATAGATTTACATACAAGATCGGACATTTCCATAGAGCGTAATGATAATGCGATTGCGATCGCAGCGCCTTTAGTGACAATGGGGAAGAAACTTCCCATCCTTGTTATAGTTTTGTTACTGAGCGTCTACCTATTTTCTCAGAGGATTAACAACGATATTTTTTCGAAATGATTGTACGTAAAATACTAGTTCTAAGAATACCTTGTCTGTTTTTCAGTATTTTATACGGTACGACTGGCGTTAAGAAAAATGGCTAAAAACCCCCGTCATTTGGTTCTTCTCATCTAAGCGAACGGCATAGAAGGTTCTGACCATGAGATCGCGCGTCTCCCACGATTGAAAAAAAAAAAAAAAAGTTGATTTTTTATTTTTAATTAATATGTCAGCTAATTATAAAAAAATATAAAATCGCCCTCGGTACATCAGAATCTGAATTGGACCATAGATTGACATACAAGATCGGACGCTTCCATTGAGCGTAAAGGGAATGCGATTGCCATCGTAGCTTTTTAGCCTTTAGTGACGATGGGGAAGAAATTCCCCATCCTTGTAATATTTTTATTATTGACACCTTATTGTGATTTTTCTTTTTTTAATGTTGCATATTTACGTTTTCAACAGAATCTTACACTGATACATGAACATAGAATATTCTATTCTATATTTCTAATATCTATTCTATGTTCATGCATGTATATATGTATATATATATATATAACCATTAATTATACATTACCGACCAACATCAAAAACTGCAATATTGTGAAGGATTGACACGCCATAAACCAACAATATAGAACTGTATGTGTAAAATAAAGTACCGTATACCTAATTACAAGAATTAACATGGAAGAAAAAAATAAGAATATGGATTCCGAAAAAATTGAAAAACTTATATATTGAATTACGTTTTCAAGAGTACAGAATTCAATGATATAAGCAAATCGGTTGTTTTCTGTGGGAAAAAAGCTATAAGCTGAAAATTTTTTTTCCCTGTACTCAAACAACCAATATAATCAAAATATATATATATATACGATTTAAGTGCAACGAAAAACAAGGTAAAAATTTAGTCTTGAATATTATGCGTCATACGTCAAGTAAATATGATACAATTGGATTTAAAGCTACATAAAGCGATGGTGTAATGTAAAAAGATACGAAATATTGTACTCTACAAGTCCCAGAAAATTTCATAAATATTCCCATTTGGTAGGAAAATTTTGACAGCCCATGTTTTATTAATTTATGAAGTTTAATGTATTAAACAATCGTTACAATAATTTTTTTAAATTTACGCATTTTCACTTTCTCACAGATAAAATAAAAAGATTGTTTTTAATGTAAATAACGTATAATCAATTTAATAATATTTATGATATTAACATATAAGAAATAATAATAAAATTATATATAAATGAAAATTCAATTTTACAAACTTTTAAAATTAATAAATCTAAAAGTTAAATAAAGCAAAACATAAAGTTACTGATATTACACTTGATAAAATTATATTCGATGTGAATAAATTAACACAATACCCGAATTTAATTTCTTACAATTTTATCTCATTAACTTACATATTTACGGTTTCAACAGAATTTTCTGGGGGTTTTCTTTTATATTATTATTATAATTATAATTTTGTAAGTTAAAGGTGAACGAACAAGTACGATTAAAAAAAAAAGCTAAATAAATTAAACATAAATACAATATCGTCTGCCTCTTCTTCGTATAGGAAAGAATAGATATTCAAAACATAGAGCGTGAATATATTTCATCAACATAGGTAAATTTCGGAGTCTTGTTAATTCTAGCCTCTTGTCGGTAGTGACGCTAGTACTGTAGCCATTACAGATTTTGCCCAAAATGTCCCATCTTGTATGTTACTCTATGCCTGGGTCTACCTCTTATAGAAGCCTACAAAGACCTAAAATACCTTATTTTATGTTTTTAAAAAAATTATAAAAATGAACTCCACCCCAACCCCGCGCTTAAGGGTGCCCATAAAGAGACATCATTTTTTACCTTTGAAAAAAATGAAGATCCCCAAAATGCTTCTTCCACACAGACCCTTCACTGTAAAAAAAAAAAAAAAAAAAAACGAACTAAAATACGGAAATACTACTGGCAATCTAGACGCCAGTACTATTCCCGTATTTTAACGGAACTTTTTCCCGGTAAGTTACAGAAATTTTTCCGTTAAATTAAAAAAAAAACGGAACATTTTCTGTAATTTACCGGGAAAAAGTTCCGTTAAAATACGGAAATAGTACTGGCGTCTAGATTGCCAGTAGTATTTCCGTATATTAGTCCGTTTTTTTTTTTTTTTTTTTTTTTTTTTTTTTTTTTTTTTACAGTGTTGAGCAGACATTTTGTTTGTGGAACTCCATGAAAATAAATAAATAAATTTATTTAATAACTTTAATTTTTGAACATCATTTAAAAATGCTAAAGGAACGGGAGCATAAGGCGTTAGGGCATGAATTAAAATCAATTAACTGAATATTTCTTTTCTTTTTCATGCTTGAAATTTAATGTGCCTGTTAGAATTAGAATACAAGTATAGGTTAAGTTGGTGTGCTATTAAAACGGATTTGGTGACAAATAACTGTTTCCTGGTTGTTATCACTCCTCTCTTAGTAAATGCGTGAGAAAACAAAACTTCAGTAAAATGAAAAAAAAATGGTTTGATTTTCAAGCAAATATATATTATTGTGGTAATAAACAAATTTGTTCGAATATTACTACAATTTTATTTATTAATAATTGTTGCGATTAACCCTCAACTGGGGTGGCGAAACAATAAAACATATCAGGGGACATACGCTTCCAGATAAAAGATTAATAGAAAATTATATAGATGCATACTTTCAACATTTTATTTACGACAACCTTCCCATCCTTCCTAGAATATGGTGTGTTTTTTCCATTAAAAAAATTTAATGTCACAGTGCGGTTTCAGAGTCCTCACCTCCACACTTGAGGGCTAAATTAAACGCAATACACGTATATTTTTTGCTGAACTGGTGTCTTTTCCTTCTTCAATAGCGAGCTTTTTATTCATTAACACTCTGCTCGTTTTTTAACCTATTCCAACAAAGTTGAAAAGTGTTGATTGATTTTGTATGACTATGGTTTGTCTGCTTGTCTGTCTGTCCGTGCTCTAACTCGCGTAAATATAATGCGATTACCATGGAATTTATGTGTTATTGGGGTTTAGTAAGGTATGTTCGGTTTTGAAAATGAAGTGTGTAGCACTTACGGTTCATTTACAGGGACACACAAAAGAATTCCATTACATTACGGCGGATGGGGAAAATTCGTTTGCGTTGTATTTTAAAAGATATTACACTATTTTAAACATATTGAAAATTATATACGTCACTGAAGTGTACTACAAGCGCTTACTGTAAATCTGGTGTGTATATAATCTGTCGTTCATTTACAGGGACATACAAAAGAATTTGGCTACTGTAGTGCCTATGAAGTAAAATTGCTGAAAATGCGTTTCAGTTGTGATACGCGTTTTATAATTTAGCTATTTTTTTGCATATTACTTGAAGTGTCTAATTTGTATAGATCATATATAAGGCTACACAAAAGATCTCAAGTGCAATTCCGTTTACTGACGGAAATTGCTGAATGGGAAATTCCAACAGTGCTATGCGTTTAGTTGAACTAATTTTTAGCATACGATGTAGTATACATACTAATCTATAGGGGAGACTGGGGATGAAAGGGACACTCAAAATTTCAGGAAGAAAATAAAATGTGCAAAGTTTCAAATTTTTTCTCAATCGATGACGATACTTGTTCTGTCTTAATAATCCTTACAACTAACATCAGCAGTTGTAGCGTTGTAGGCGATGAAAGCAAAACCTGTTTTTGATATAAAAAAGTAAATTTTGATGTTGCTTTTCTTTTCTTCTCTAAACAAGTAACATTGCGTTTACCATTGTAACATTTATGTTATTTAGCACTTTAAAGTATGCACTTTATGTGAATATCAGTATATTTTGTTAGCTAAAATACTCACATGCATGAATACATTTTTAATTTCACTAGGTGGGTATGTGGTTTAAAGGGACAGAAATTGAGGGTTGTTCCTATCAAGCTTCCTTTAGTGAAGCTCAATAAAAAAAGTTAACTCCATATTTGCACCAAGCATCTAATATCAACTACGGTTTGACAACTGTGCATATGAGTATTCAATTGCTTTGAACTCGCCAAATATGTCCCTATCTTGACAAACAAAGAAGCAACCTGGAACTGATTGGTTCCAAGATTTTATGAAACGAAATTCATTACTTTCTCTTAAGAAAACTATACACATTAGTTTAACAAGGAGTACAGGTTTCAAAAAGTTAATGTTATTGATATTTTTTAAAAATCGCCAGTTTGTTATGGATCGCTATAAATTTACACAGAACATACTATATAACTGTGATAAAACAGGCTTAATGACAGAGTATAAGCTACCTCATATAGTACCAAAACGTTGTGAAAACAACTGTCTCACGTAACATCAGCTGAATGTGGTAAACTTGTCACACTTTTGTGTTTTGTTTGTTGCATCAGGTAACTCCGTTTAGCAGTATTCGTTTTTCCCAAGGAAGAGTTTCAAAGAATTCATGCTCGGAGGCGCCCCATCCCAAAAACTTGGATTTGCTCATCAAAGTTGGGCAATGACCGCAGAAGTTTTTTAAAGCAATTGTGCATTAGCTAAATATTCTAGTTGTTCCAAAATTGATCCTGCGCTTCTCTTATTTGATAATTATGAAAGCAATGTAAATATTAAGACAATAAATTTTGCAAAAGGTAATGGCATAATTATAGTGATATTTCTGTCGCACTGTAGCCACAAACTCCAGAAAAGCACTCGTAATGAATCAAAGTACATTTTTTCAGAAAAAAATAATAAAACTGTTTTGTATTTATTGATACTATTGATATGAACGACGTGAATATTAATGATATTGTGGCGAATTTACCTATGCCTGGTGTATTACCTATATGTCTGGTGGTGAGAAAGCTAGAGCTAAATCTTTCTTAAAATTTTTGACTGATTTAAAGTTGTTTTATGTCAAGTAGGCCTAAACGTGTTATTTTTCTTGTTTTTACTTTATCATATGTTGCAACATATGTTATTTTTATTTATGTATAATTCTTTTATTTTTCAATAATATATTCGCAAATAAAAAGAAAAAGTGTTCATAAAAGTGTTTTATTTCTGAGTGTCCCTTTCAACACCGCACAGTATCCCTTTCATCCCCTACAATAGGGTTAAAAGGGACATTTCTCCCATTTTATAAAAATGGGTATATATTTTTAATTAGTGTACATGAGGATAAGAGCTTTTAGTAGTATCAAAGCAAAGGTTTTAGACAAAAATTAGACGCACATTTGAAAGTAATATCTTTTAATGTCATTATTTTATAAGCTTATAAGGACAAAATGTCCCTTCCATCCCCTATCTCCTCTAGATCATATACATGGATGAGCAAAAACATTCTGATGCTTTTCTAACTACTGATATACAGTATTCTGAATGTGTTGGAAACTGTTTCGTAATTTCACTGGACGAGTGATTTTTCTTTGTTGTTTTTTTTTTTTTACTGTGTTTTTTCCACTTACTTACTTACGACGTATGGTAATCCTCAAAATTTTACTTTATCATTGATGATTTAAAAATTAAAAAAATGAGATGAATTTTAATTGTTTAACCCAGCAATACTTAACCTTTTTTTCTCGACGTTAGGTGGGCAGCAACCCAGTTATAAAAAGGTATAAAAAAGAATAATTAAAATAGTGAGATAACATAAATAGCATAAATAGTATAATAAGGCATTATGACAAAGTTATTATTATCAGTAGGGTTGAACGTTTGTTGAGGAAGAAGAGTTAAAAAAAATAACACCACTATTTCTAAACAATAATCTTCGTGGTAGATTTCTATTGAAAACGTTGTAGAAGCGAAGTTTTATTGTTTGGAAATAGACGTATGAAAAATTTTTGCTTTTATTTTCTTCTGCGACAAATGTTCAACCTTAAAATAATAAAAAATATTAGCTTTGTAATAAGAATAAAAAGTAATAATGTAACAATGCAGAATTCCAAGTTCTAAAAAAAAAAAAAAGAAAAAACAGGTGACTTTCTCTAATAAATCAGTCACTTTTTCGCATGACAAATTTAAATTTTTAATTGCAGAAATATATAGTGGAAATTTGTAAAAAGAACTTTTGACTAAGAAAACTGAATTCAAGATGTTTTAACATAAATTTAAATTATTTATAAATGACAGGACGTATTTTGTCCTCTCATGAAAATATAGAAAAAGCAGTGACGCTTTTAAGTACTTTTTATGCACATCTCAAGTGTATCGGGCCGCAGATGAAAGGTCGACGGGCCACATGCAACCCGCGGGCCGTAACATTAAAAGGACAATATTTATTATTGTAAAAGCACTTATTTTCGCGAGTCTGTCGTAATCGCGAAAATTTAAACCTCGTGAAAGATTCCCCCCCCCCCTTCAAATAACAATAAAAAATCAGAAATTTTTCACTTATCCAAAAGTTAGTGGTTACAGTTACTTAAATAATAAATAAGTACAAAAATTTCTTGAATACTTACAATTATTTCTTGAATACTATACAACTATTTTTGAATAAAAACTATAATACAATTAATAGAAAGAAACAATTCGCGAAAATAAGTGCTTTTACAGCATATTAAATAGTTGAACGAAAAAATACATGAAATTCGATTTTAATCTAAAACAATGAAAGTGTCATGTATTAATGGGTTTTAGTGACAGTTTAACTCATTATCTCTCTTTTTTTTTTTTTTTTTTTTTTTTTTTTTTTAAACAGATAAGACACTATCTTTTATCACTGTAAAAATGTTTATCTATAAAACTGAGGCATACGTTTAATAACTGAACTCTAACCCAACTAATCACTTTATTTCATTTCTAAACGTTTCCTCCGTTATTCATCACAATTTCAGCCTGGTTAGATTAGGATTTGACCATAGAAGTTATAGGTCAAGGCAAATGACATATTTAACGCCTAAGGAAGACAACTGTACACCAAGTAATCTGTTCAGATAATTATCATGTGAGTGCTTTAATTGTCTCAAACAGGTACCTGTGTGTAATACAAGGAATCTGTAAAAGAATAATCAATATCAGGATCAACAAAATTAGTCAAATTAATAAAAATTATTAAAATTAATACTCAATAAAATTAATAATTAATTAATTTAAATAATACATAAATAATTATTAAATTAATTATATTCCCTTTATTAATAATTTAATTGGTAATTTTAATAATTAATTTAATTTAATTATTAATTTAATAATTAGTCGATTAATTAATAAAATTAATAATAAATCTATAAAATTATAATAAATCAACTAAATTATAAGTCAATAAACAAATACAATTAATAATAAATCAATAAATAAATAAAGTAATCAAAGTAATAATTAAATAAAATTAAAAAATAAATCCACAAATCAATAAAATCAATTAATATATTACTTCCCTTTTAATAAATTCAATACAGAGAAAAAAGATAGAAATAATTGAAAAAGGACCACAAGTCATAAATAGCCTTAAAATAAATAGTTTTAAACCAAAATTCCATGTATATGATATTTTTGTACCACTGTTGAATTTTCTTGAGGGACCATGTATACATTTATTTCCATATTACTTTTAAAATCTCAATATGAGCCTCTGTTTTACTTTTTTCTTTTATTCCATTTGTCATGCCATATTTAACCAAAATGTAAACTTTTACTGCTCCCTATTGGAAAATATGTTAGATATATGTATAAATATGTGTTTTGGAACGTTGTCAATATTTAAAAACTCATTTTAAAGGTTAAGTGATATTGCGGCTATAATTTTTACTTTCTTCTATCTTCAATAGTATTGTAATAGAAATTTTTTTCGACTTCCGATTTTCGACGGATATACACGTTTTAGGGGTCAGAGATCACAAAAAACATGCTTATACAAAATGTCTCTCTGTCCGTGTGTCGCCATTGTACCATCAAAAAATGTATGAAGTTATGCATAGAATTGAACCAATTTTTTTTAAGTTTATGGCTATGGCAAGTAGGTTCTCCATTAATTTGGAAAAAAATCGCCAGTAGGGGGCGCTGTAGTAGCGTTTATTGTGCGATTTTTGTGCATTTTGAATATTGTACCATCGAAAAGTGTATGAAGTTATGCATAGAATTGAACCAAATTTTTTGTGTATGTTTGTGGTATTAGCAAAAAGGTTCTCCCTGAATTTGAATAAATTCCGCCGGTAGGGCGCGCTGTAATAACGATTTTTGTGCATTTTGAATATTGTACCATCGAAACGTGTATGAAGTTATGCATAGAATTGAACCAATTTTTTGTGTATGTTTTTGGCCATGGCAAGAAGGTCCTCCCTGAGTTTGCAAAAATTCCGCTGGTAGCGGCCGCTGTAATAGCGATTTTTGTACAATTTTCAATATTGTACCATCGAAAAGTGTATGAAGTTACGCTTAATTCTAATAAAAATACTAATAAAACTAATTATAATGAAATATTGACATGAGATAGAAGAAAGTTTTGGAATTGGCACATCCAACTAGTTTAAAAAAGGGCACCACAATTACTTGTTAACCAAAATAAGGATACTCATCTTAAATACATAAAATAGATTTGTTATATTTAGCATACGTGAAATGGCTAGGAAATGGATTTGAAATTTTAATCTAAAGTATGGTCCACCCAAAATTGCCAATTTTAAGTATTTTCTTATAACTTGGCAACCAGTAGTCAGCAGATAACATTTATATTGGCGGTTTTACAACTATCCTCATTCTAATAGATATTTTTTAAAAAGTATTTTCGATTTTTTAAATAATTAATAATTGTGTTATTAACCTTTTGACAGGGTTTTTTTTTTTTCAAGAATACATGTTAAAGCTGGACAGATGATGTCCGAGCAAATATACTATTTAGCACAAAAAATGAAACTTATTTTGAAAATTTATTTTTTAATTGTTTAAACATACTTTTTAAGCTGAGCGAAATTTTATTTTTAACATAAAATACTAAAAATGAATATCTCGCAAACTCACTATTGATGTTATAAAAATGATTTTATAGGCATTTAGGAATAATGCGTGTAATGTATATTTACAGAAATATAATACGACCTTGGCGACAAACTTAGCAACTTTTCTAGCTGATTGTTGACTTTTGCACCAAAATTTGTCCGCTAAGGCTCATTTTGAAAATTCCAGAAATCAAGCGTTTATAACCTGTAATAAGAATCAAATTATTGAAAATGGTTTCGATCAGGGACTCTCGAATACGGCGTTTTTAAAGGGTTTTTTTTTTTTTTGGTGCCCTTTCGATTTTACTATCATTAAAATAAATTAAATTTATTTTTAAAGACCGATTTCTTTAAAATTAAAATTTTTGCTTTTTTTAAATTCTATGGCATTTAAGGAGTCTGCAGACTTCCTTTACTAAACCTTTTAAGAACCCTCTGTCACTTCGCTTCAGGAAAATGTATTTCTAAATTTAATGTGATTTGTATTTTCGCTGAAAATTATTTTTACATAGAGATCTTGAATGGTGTGTGCGTATGCGTGGGTGGGAGCTTTATAGCTACTACTGTGGGATGTATGTGCATAAAATAAAACGCATGTGTATCGCTACCGGTGGCATAATGCTGTTGCATGTTTCGATTCATATTAATAATGGCGCCCTTCAGCATTTACCATCAGCTGAGATGCGCCTTTGTTTACTGAAGGTTGGGCAGCCTGATCTAAATTACTCGTGAAGAAGTCAGAAGATTTTATTAAAGAGAAAAAAAGTGAGAAAAATTAAATAGATAAATAGGATTGTTTGACGATGAATGAGGGAGTGATAGTGGTTAGAATTTGCATAGAAAATTCGAGATTTCTACAAAATCTTAAAATCTTCACCACGAAAAGTTATTCTTAGCAAATTACCCTCACGATAAGAGACTAAGATTTGAGTCTCTTTGTAACTTTTTTTTCTGTGTATTCCACCATTGTGGGATGTATGTGCAAAAAAAACCCTCATGTATATCGCTACCTCTACTGCTGTGACATAATATTATTGCATGTTTCAATTCACGTGAATAATGGCGCCCTTCAGCGTTTATCATCGGATGAGATGCGCCCTTGTTTACTGAAGATTGGGCAGCCTGGTCTAAATCATCTGTGATGAAGTCACAAGATTTTTCAAAAGAGAAAAAAGTGACAAATATTAAATATATAAATAGGGTTGTTTGATTTTGAAAGAGTGGGTGATAGGGGTAAGCATTTGCATAGCAAATTCGAGATGTCTACAAGTTTTTGAAATCTTCTCCACGAAAAATTATTGCTAGCAAATTGCTTGCACGATAAGAAAGTAAGATTTGAGTTTCTTTGCAACTTTCTTTTTCTTTCTTTCTCTCTTTTCTTTTTCGGCTTATCCTAAGCAACATAAAATGGTTTGTCCAATGTTGGCTATTTTTTGCTATAATCTTTGTTCCACGTTGGCCCACAGTAAGAAATGTACGTCTTGCATTGACATGGGACAGCAAAGCTCCAACAGTGAATCAACAGTTAGCTGCTCAGAATTCAGTACAGATGTGCTCCTAATTAGAGGGTCATCTGTACCCAACCATTTCCAAACGTTTTCCACAACAATCTGTACTACTTGGGATTACATCATGTTGTTTTCTGTTTTCGTAAAATTTCTCACGTAGATTGTGATGAATATGTCGTGATTGTTCAATATTCGCTGAAGAAAACGAGCAATTTTCAGGTATGTTAGGAACCAGTTTGTTTATTTACAGATATCCATACAGTCATCGCCTCAAAAAAGAAAATATCAGAATCTTACTCTCGTAAATCTGGAAAATCTTTCATAATCTATGCGCAAAGCTGGATTTGTCTTTCTTGTTTCTCTCTAAGAACGGAAAAGAAATTTTTGTAACTGAAGTCAAGTTCTTCAGTTCTATTTCTACAAGCGAAATTATTACATAAAAAGAATAATTTTATAGATTGAAAAAAAGTCATTAACCAACAATGTGTGATCGCGTGCCTCTTGAGACAAGTACCATATCATTAGAATAAATATCAGGGCATTCGCGTATTAATAGCTATTATTTTTTAACAAGGGTGGATTGCAACATATGGCCGAATAGACCTGATGTAATTCGTCTTTATTTCTAAAAGGTTTCCATTCATTGGCACGGAAGCATTATATTTCTATAACTTTCGATTTTTCATATTATCTTACTGTTTGACAAGTTAATCTGCTTAATATCTGACATGGATTATTTACTCGTTGGTGTTTTATGCAATGTCATTTCATTATCATCATATTACATCAGAAACATTTCAGCAAAAAATTTCAATTATCTTCTGAGTAACGCGGTGTGGCTTAAATTTAATTATGTGTGTTGCGCACTTACACACTGAAGAAAATGGGTTCTCAAAATTGAATGAAAAGTACGGAATTTTAAAGACGTCACATACTCAAAATAGCTCCCTTCCAAATGTACAGGCATGCCCCGACTTACGTATTCCGAGACTTACATAAATTCCCAGCAGCGTAATAAATCTCGAAAATTACATTTGTGAACTTACCAGCACGTTTGATACGCAGTTGCATACTTTTCATATTTATTTTATAAATAAAATATATAGATATAAACCACAACCGTAATGTAGTTTACGCATTAAATAGAGTTATATTTCTAATGGCATATGCCAGGGATGGCGAACCTTTTTGAGTATGTGTGCCAAAAATTTCAAAATTATTATGTACCAACATTCTAACGTGCCAGGAACATTTTAACGTAGATAAAATCCAATAATTAATTTTTATAGAATTTTTACTGAAATATTTTTACAGTTATACTAAATTCGATTCCTAACTTATTTATTACGCTGTGTTTACTCAACAATATAGCCATGTCGCATCAAATTCCGTATTAATACTCTATAAATGAGCTTTTCTTTTACTGTATACTTCCGCAGATCCTTTTTAGTTCTTTAGGTAGAAGCAGGTTCAGTAGCTATATAATTATTTACACTAACAATTAAAATTAAATTTTCAAAATTGAAAACTAAATATAATAAAACCTAAAATAACTTAAAACCTAAACCTAAATAACATAAACCTAATCTGAAGTAGAAAACGTGTCAATTAGGTATATATTAATATGCAAACTATCTCTTAAAATTTAATTTCCAAAATTAAAGCGTTTGAAATTTGATAAAGAAGCAAAATAATTTGGAAAACCACTATATGTTTAATGATTTGGCAAGGAAAGGACGCTACAAGATTCTTTCATTGAAATTTATTATACCGTTCATTCAAAAGTAACGGATTGTTTTAAAGTAAGTTAAATACCTCTTACACAAAACTATACTTTTTGTAAAAAAAAAAAAAAAAAAAAAAAAAAAAAAGATGGTTCTCCATAAACTGAATATAGTCTATAAGTTTCTTCGCGTGCCAGAGAAGTTTTCTTACGTGCCAAGTTCGGCACGCGTGCCATAGGTTCTCCATCCCTGGTATATGCAATCAAATCTATAAAAAAAACTTAATCTTTATTGCTAGTTACTTATAGTAGTCATCTAATTCATAATAAATAAAGTTTGTGCTTGTCAAGGATTATTTTGTTTTGTGAGTGCTATTCCATTTGTCTTGTCATCAGGAGTTCATGGAGAATGGCTTAAATTAGTCCTCTTTAATTATTTCTTATTTTTATAGTCGCTGATGTAGATTCAAAATTGTTATAAATAAATGCATCAATATTAGATTTATAAATCCCATATTCCACAAGATGTTCGAAAAGTTTTAGTTTAGTAAAACTTTAAGTTTGTTTTTATATTTTTTCAACTTTTATAATTTATATACGAGTAAATACTGTCGCATGATGTTTATTTATAAAATAACGCATTACTTACGCAAGTCGGGGGATGCTTGTACTCAAAATTGAGAAACACGTGTACTCATTTTTGATTCCATGGATTTGTCCAAATCAGAGTTGGGCAAATTTGTAATCTCATATCCGCATTGAAATTACAAGTTAATCGCCGAAACGTCAGTGAAGGCTTACTGTGGAGCCCCCCGAAAAGTTTTTGGTTTCCGTCTGTTAGTTAGTTAGTTTGTTTGTTTGTCTGTCCCGCGATAACTGCCGTAAAAAGCATCGGATTAGCATGAAATTAATTGGATATGTTGGTAAGGTACCCGGATTTAGCTGTATAGTTTCTGGTTAAATTTGGTTCATTCGTTCGAAATATATAGAAATATTTATTTTGAGTCATAATGCTTTTCTATGGCAGTTCAGACGATTTTCAAATTCCCATTTCTTGAAAGAAGATGGTGCATTTGATTAATGCATTTAAATGGTAAATTATTGATGCTGAAATTATCAAATAAGCGTTTTAAATTGTTTCTTTTATTTTGAGATTTTGTCAGTATATTTGTCGGATTTTTAAATTTAGGTGGATGAATTTTTGTGGAGCTTTATACATGCTTTACAAATAATATAAAACATCTTGTTCTATCCTTTTACTTATTTGACATGATACATATTTAATTTTTTTTCTTTTGTCAGTTGCCAGCAGCAACTGCATTTTATAGCCGATAAACAGCAATAATTTAAATAATCCTGATTACGAAAAAAAAAAAAAAGCAGAAAGTCCGGCTGTTGGAAATAAAAAGTTAGTTAATCTTTAATAATTTGGTGTGCAATATAGCTCTGTGTTAAGCTTTAAGGATCTGAGTAACGTTATATTTTAAAATTTAATGTGGATACTATTAAAAGACTATCGCAAAGGAATTTTTTACATTTACAAATTGATGCGATTTAGGCAATTAGCAGTGGACACGATAATGAATGATTATCCAGTAGATTTAAAAGTCTCCAAATATGCCTATTCTTCGTGATTTTTGTTCACTTTTAGCATGTTAAAACTTTAGTTTAATGACAGTAAGTAATTTTCTTGCGCAATTTTATAGCGTCTATTTAGCCTAGATATTACATCTAACTATTATACTAGAATAATCATCAAAATTATTTTTCGGAAACAAAAATTGTAAAAAACATTACATCCCTAAATTAGATATTAAATAAACATAATAGTTTCAGTATAAATGCTATAAAAAATAAAAATATATATAAATATAAATTTTAAGTATAAATATTGCTATTTGAATATTACGATAACAAAATACTTGTCAAACTATTGCTTATCCTAAGAAAATTCAAGTGTGAGACGAAATTCAAGATTCACTATAACCATTCGCCTAGTCAATAAGAAATTATTAATTTAATTTAATAAGACTACGGGGGTTCAGGGGACTGATCCCCCTGAAGAAATGTATTTTTTAATCTAAAAAATTACCAAAATAAGAGATTCATCAGAATTTCAGAACATCATTGTCACACCGTGTATAATTTAATGCTTCTAATTTTCGAAACCTTCCAAGAATTTTATATGTTGCTAAATATTTATATTAAAAAATAAATAAAATGTGGATTGTAGGATGCTGAATAATGCAATGTGAGATTAAAAGGCAATCACTTTAAGATCTGACGTTGAGGCTCCTGATCTGCAGATTTACTAGTTGCATGCAATTTATTATAGTTAGAAACATTCAAACGCAGAAATTTTGCAGACATAATGAAATGGGGGCAGTTCCGACTACAGTGCTACAAGAATTTTTTAGGGCATGTAACTTTAACCATAATTAATTACACACAATTAAATTGTAATTACATTGAAGATAATTGCAATTACGAATTTACCCAACTCTGGTTTAAATATGAACCATTCTGTATTCATTTTTGATCTTGGATGTACTCAAATATGAAGTGTTATTTATTCATTTTTGATCCCATGGATGTATTCAAATATATACTTTGAAAGTAAGTGCTCCCTGTTAAATACATTTTTTCTTATTTTATGAAATCAGCTGTATTTTCTGCAAATATTAAATTAATGTAATTATTAAATTATTTAGAGTATTTTAAAATAATTTAAAAGTGCTTGAACACATTTCTCTTGTCGTGAAAATATGAAACAAAACAAGATGGCGTCCAAGTTTGCCAATTTGTAACACGTACGAAACCAAAATAAAGTAAAAACATGGGCTAAAAGATATAAAAAAATATCAAAAAACTAAAACAATTTAAGTGATTTTTTTTCTTGTCAAGAGAGCCCCCCTCACCCTGTTTACCAAAGATTAAAGTAAAAATGTGCTGTCATTTATTTCTCGCTCAAAATTAGCAGCAAGGAATATTTGAGTATTTATTAAGAAAAAATAGCAAAATTATCATCAAGACACTTAAATCAAATATTTTTATGACAAGAGCATTGTTTTCAAGCACTTTCCAATTATTTTGAAATACTGTGTATAATTTAATATTTACATTAATTTAATATTTACAGAAGGTACAACTGATTATACATAAAATAATAAAAAATATGTATTTAATATAACAGAGAGCACTTACTTTCGAAGTTGTCGGTAAAATTGTGAAAATCCTATATATATATATATATATATATATTTCACTATCTCAATGAATACACAGACCAGGCTACCGCGCATCGATATAAGAAGTACTTTTATCAACAACGCAGTGAATTCTTACGCATTACAAATGAGATGCAAGATATATAGTTCCTTCAGAGGAATGAAAATGTAATATTATTCCCGGATTTCCAGGGTATAGCACTGTTTTTCTATTAATAAACGTCTTTGGTGGAGCTATGAATGAAGTAAACCATTACGAAGTACAAAATTATCGTTTCATTTGGATTTGATAACATGTGATGTTTCAAAATTGACAAAGCATAGGTTCATTTTTTATCCAAACATGCTCAATTGGATATGTGTACCTCGATTTGCTCATTTTTGAGTACTTAATTTTCTTTTTTTCAGTGCCGTCGGTATAATGAGAACGTTACCTCTGATATACTATAATAAAGCATAAACAAATTCGTGAGTGATGACTAGTGTTTAGTATATGAATTAAAGAACTGCATTGATTAAAAACTTATCATTTAGGAGCAATAAATGACGCGTGCATACTGGGTTAATGGCAGTTGGAAGTCAAATTTGTGAAAAAAGTCGTTTTTTAATTTTTTTAATATTTTGAATCCTTTATTTTGCCTCTTTCGAATGATGTATTACTTTTGTTTCTACGACAACAAGATGTTAAAAATTTTTAAGTAATTTAGTTTTGCTTACATCATACATAAACATTACATACGTAAACTTTAAACATAATTTTCTCAAAACGCGGCTTTTTGAACTTCGATGTACCTTTTTATAGAAACTACCACATATTGTTGTTTGCAATATTGCAATCTTGCCAGAATATTTCACACCTATCCCTGATCAATCTGAAGTGAACTTTTATTACACACATTTGTACAAAATTTTTATAAAAAAGTTTTTCTTTGGGAAATTGCAAGTTTTTTTGTTGCTCAAAAGTGGTTTTTATTCCAGACTTAAAAAAAAATATAACTAAAAAATATCTGTTTAGAAAGTTGACTTCACTTTATTAGGAATTTTCAAATTATGTACAGTCGTTGAAAAAAAAAAAAGTAAGCACCCCTTACTAACTCTGCAAAAAATTATTGTAGAAGAAAGTTACTGATACCACACGATTCGTAATAATGTTTACTTTTAAATGGTGTATATAAAATTTGCTTAGGGGGCCATCTACATATTAAAACAAGCCATAACTTTGTTTTTTTTTTCAATAGCAGTACACAATTCTGACAGCGTAAATGAACTCTACACCCTTCAATTAGCCTAAAAACAAATTTTTATGCAATTCGTATGATAAGTTTCCGAGAAATTAATTATTTTAAAACGAGCGTATTTTAGGAGCTGTATCCGAATTAAAGTTCGGTACTCGATTGTTGACCGAGAGAGCTCTCTTCTTGATTAAGGCATCTTAAGCGCCATTCAAGCAGTCCTTGAAGTCTGCTAGATTACAGGATAGCAGAAGAAATTTAAAAATGTCTAGTCACTTCTATCATAGACGGCCCCTTAAACCATCATTTTGCCATTTTTTAAGCATAATTTGAAAACTAATTGGAAGAAAAATGTGAAATTTTGGATTTCTATGAAACAGGACTTCATAAATCCAAATGCATCAAAAAAATTGTAGGTTGCAATTCTTAATTTTTTCGAATATTTATTTCATAATTCATAATTCATATCATAAAATTATAAAAATTGCAAATTCAACGTATTTATGTTTGGGTATTTTAGTATTATCGCTACACAAAAAATTAGCACATTAGGAGTATAATTTCAGGAGATAATAAAAATATATAAATGTAATTTAACATTAGATGCACTAAATGTTGTACGTTTATAATTAAAAAACTTATCATTCAAATGACTTGAAATTTGGTGTCTAGGCATAGTTTGAACCGGAGATTTGAAATATATTGTTAAAATTGAGTATTGCTATTGAAAAAAGAAGTGTAGATTCGTTTTAATATGTATATTGCCCCCTAAGAAAATTTTATATACTTCATTTAAAAGAAGACTTTATTTCCAATCGTTCGGTACCAGTAACTTTCTTCTACGATAATTTGTTGAGGAGTTAGTAGGGGGTGTTTACTTTTTTTCCCCACGACTGTACATAAAAAAATTCAAGTGAATATCTTTGGTAGTTTCTGAGAAAAATTACATTAATTTAACATGGTAGGTATGGGGACTTCCAACTGTCCTTAAGCAACATATTATTAAAGTAACAACTAATACTGTGATTCATTTACAGTTATTTATGACAAAGTTCAAATGGAAAAGGAGGTGAAACGAAAATGTTTTATTCACTGATATATTAACACACAATTTACAATTTTAGCTTTGTCACATTTTTGCATATGATTCGACAAGATAATCAGATTAGGCAGTGGTGTATCAATTCAAAAATCATAGCAGAAGTTAATAATTTCCAAATGAATTAAATAGTTAGGACTATCAATAATTTACCCTCATTCGGTCGCAGCTGGCCTGACAGATCTGACTTAAATTTCAGCCTTTTTTGTTTTACTTGCTCTGAGCTTAATAAATGAGGTTTTTTGAATCAGATTTCAAATATTCTCTTTTTGTACATCTCATAAAGATCAATGATCACTTTAAGAGCCTTAGAATGGATTAAATTAGGTGTTAATGAAAAATTTTCTTACAAGCAACTGGACTCAGGAGTCCCAAAGGTGTGCCCGATGGAGGACTAATAAAATATTTCTAAAAATTATTTATAGTTTAAATTATTTAGTAATGAAATTATCACAAAATAAATACATATTTTAATTATTTTATATAGCATACTTTTTAATTGAAGAGCTAAGTGGAAGAGCATGTTAAGTAACAAAAAATTACATTTGAAGAAATTCGATGTGAAAGGTTTTGTTGTCAATTTTAATGATTTATTTTCTGTTTGATACCATGTGTTTAAAATATTAACATGTGTAGTACTAAACTCTATCAAAAAATCTTATTCATATTTAATTTTTAAATATTAAAAAATATTAATATTATTTGCCTCATTAAATATTAAAATACACTGACGGAAAAAAAAATCCCAACACCAAGAAAGACTTGTGTTAGATAAACGAAATTTGGTAGGCGTGTTTATAGAAGATGACAAGATGATCTGAAAGATGACATCGATTGAAATTTCGCGCTTCGCGCATAAGTGTGGCGCTAGTAGCGCTACTCAGAACTTGGCTGATCAGGTTTACTTTAAATGCGTGGTGTAAAGTTCGTAGGCGTTATTTAGCTTCGAAATGTGACGTATTGAGTTGATGTTGGCCAAGAATGCCTTTAACAAGACGAAGAAACCACTGTCAACAGCTCACCGAGTTGGAACGAGGTCGCATATTCGAGCTACGAGAAGGTGGATTTTCTTTCCGCGATGTTGCAGAAAGACTTGGCTGGAATGTATCCACTGTGCATGATCGTTGGAAGCAGTGGTCAAGAGATGGTACTGCCTCAAGAAGACCGGGTTCCAAGCGGCCACGTGGCACTCCTGAGAAGGATGATCGCCGTATTCGGCGTACGACTGTGGCGCATCGTACTGCGTCTGCGGCAGGAATTCGAGCTGCAGTTGGTACCACAGTGACACAACGAACTGTTAGAAATCGGTTACTTCAAGGACAGCTCCGAGTGAGGCGCTCTGTAGCGTGTATTCTACTGACGCCAAGCCATTGCCTTTTGCGAAGCCATTTGTGTCAAGCCGAAGCTCATTGGTGGGCGGAGTGGAGATCTGTTGTGTTTCTTTTTCATCAGAAAACACAACAGATCTCCACTCAGTCCTCCAATGAGCTCTGGCTTGACACCAATGGCGTCGCAAACTGCAATAGCTTGGAGTCAGTAGAATGCAAGCTACAGGGCGCCTGGCTCGAAGCTGTCCTTGAAGTAACCGATTTCTAACAGTTCCTTGTGTCACTTTGGTACCAACTGCAGCCCGAATTTCTGCCGCAGACGCAGTACGATGCGCCACAGTCGTATGCCGAATACGGCGATCTGCCCTCTCAGGAGTGCCACGTGGCCGCCTGGAACCCGGTCTTCTTGAGCCAGTGCCATCCCTTGACCACTGTTTCCAACAATCATGCACAGTGGATACATTCCAGCCAAGTCTTTCTGCAATATCGCGGAAAGAAAATCCACCTTCTCGTAGCCCTAATATGTGACCAACTCGGTAAACTGCTGACAGTGGCTTCTTCGTCTTATTAAAGACATTCTTGACTAACATCAACTCAATACGTCACATTTCGAAGCTAAATAACGCCTACGAACTTTACAGCACGCATTTAAAGTAAATCTGATCTGAAAGTTCTGAGTGGCGCTACTAGCGCCACACTTATGCGCGAAGCGCGAAATTTCAATCGATGTCATCTTTCAGATGTATAAACACGCCTACCAAATTTCATTTATCTAACACAAGTCTCTCTTGGTGTTGGGATTTTTTTTTCCGTCAGTGTATTAAATATTAATGATTAATGTCTTATATCTTCAAGGCTAAATAGAACTTTGGTATTTTAGCTTTACCATGTGACAGAATACCTGATAACACCTTCGTCCAAAAGATAAAATAATTTTTAAGAAAATGTAGCATAACATGTTCTTCCACTCAGCTCTTCAATTGCTTTAGATAGCATCTAGACACACGGCAGTGTGTCAGCCAAGTTCGTCTGACATACTAGTGTGTTATATTACACGAACCATTTTGAGCTGTTTTCGCCCAATTTCAACACTCTACTACTGAAAATCATCTACGTACTTGTAGTGCGAAATAAGTAGTAAGGCTACCCTAATTACCTAGAATCCAAAATTTTATAATTTACGAGTTTCGATTATCAATTATTCTGGCAACGAGAATTTCAGAGAGGCTTTGCCAACAAAAAGTAGCTCAAATCGAAAAAGTCAAAAGTGGTTTGAATCGGTTCTTTTACATATACAGGGTGTTTCACTACCAGACCGACAAACTTGCAGGAGGTGTAGGGGGCACAGAGACGACTCGGAATCATATAGCAATGCTGGGTCGAAAATGAAATTCTAACGAGACAGAGGGTTGTTAGGGGCTGAATCATCGTGATAGCAAATGGACATTTTGAGACCATAAGTTTAAAATAAGTCAGGATTTTCCTGATAATGAAGTTCCCCGAAGTTCATCGAAGGCTTTTCATTCCTGCATCTTTGTTTATCCTCCAGCTTATCAGAGGTAGTAAGGACGCTTTGAAATGACTTATCTTCGTTGCTATCGCGAACGTCCGACGGATGCACGGGGTATTTTAAAACATCCAAGATTCAATGTGGCGTCCACGTTACGAAACTTCGGGAAACTTCATTATAGGGAAGTCTTATTATGACTTATTTTAAGCTTATGGTCTTTAAATGTCAATTTTCGACCACGATGATTCAGCCCCTAACAACCCCTCTATCTCGTTAGGATTACATTTCTGACCCTGCACTCCTATGTGATTCCGAGTAGTCTCTGTGTCCCCTACACCTCCTGCAAGTTTATCGGTCTTGTAGTGAAACACCCTGTAGTGCACATAATTCTTACGGCACATGTGTGAGAATTTAGCTGTGCAGTGTTGTAACATGAACGAACAATCCGATGTTATGGCTAGTGGTTACATAAATTGCACAAATGGATTCACTTAAATAAAACCCTTCAAAAACAGTGCGTATGATATACATATACTGTAAAAACAATATGCGGGTTAACATTAAAATTCAAATAGGCACTTGAATAACTGTTATTATATATATTATTTATGATGTCAACATCTCTTTTTTCAATGCACATGCATGACGCACAATGGTGAATGTGATATCGTATGAAAAGGCTTTCGAACAGGCTTTTGATGTGGTATGCTCACATTTCGTTATAAAACGTTGTCTGAATAAAAATTGTAGTTAAGAGGCTACTTCACTCACGTGAAAACACCCGCTTGCTAAGGTCAATCCTATGGGAGAAATTAAAAAAAAAATATCTCGTTTGCATTTCCGTATTTTTAAATGATTTTTTTTTTACCTGGATAGATGTGATCGATTTCTACAAAGTCAGTTTTTTATTTTTTGTGATTTTGTTTGCAGGTTTTTTTTTAATGCGGATACTTTTATTTTCGAAACCAGTTCCGAAAAAAAAGTATCCTAATAAAAAAAAAATCGAAAATGTAAAAAAGCGGCTTTTAAAGGGAAAGACTCAGCTATCCAGTGCAAAAATAATGATTTGAAAATATTGAAATGCAAACGAGATATTAAAAAAAATACCATAGGATTAGCCTTATAGCGAGTGGGTGTTTTCGAGTGAATGAAGTAACCTCTTATTTAAAAATTGATGAAAACACGCATTAACAAATAAACTCAAAGATTACTGTACAAAAGCCTTGCACGGTAACGTTGGTTTTTAGTAAAACTAGAGCGCAAAAAATGGCGGAAAGATTCTGATATAATTTATTGTTTATATTTAAAAGGTTTCGTTGATTTGAAAGGAACTCTAAATTCATTCAATTTTTATTAGCCCCGGTATGCTATTTCTTTCTCCAAGCTTATTTTGTGTCGTCTCCAAAAAAGAACGTTACGTTGTATAAGCCAGCCGTAAAACTAAGCATATGTAGCTTTGTACGATTAAATACTCTATAGCAATTTTTTAACATCTAAGCATTGCATATTTTCAATTTTTATACCGTCGTAATGGAAAATAAAAGTACTTTTTAATGCAATTTGTTTGAAAACTGCATCTTCATTTATTTTTTAAATATTAATTTTTTTGTAATTTTTAGAGCCATTTGCTTAATATTGGCAACGGAAGTACTCCATTTCTGTAGAAAGTAAAGGAAAAATAGCAATTATATCTTTTTGTTGTCATTTTTCCATAAAAACTGACAAAAAAATGTACTTAAAATAGGTGCTATTTTGAAAAAATGTAAATGAATGATTTCTGATAAAACATGGAGCTATTATAAGCTGAATTTAATTTTAAGTATCTATGTTAATATTACAAACAAATGAAGACATATGAATCATTAAATAGCCAATTTTTCTTTTGTCGAGTTTCTTGAATGACGAAATCTCTTTTTAGGGTTCCGTACTTAAAAAGTAAAAACGGAACCATTATAAGATCACTCTTGTGTCTGTCTGTCTGTCTGTCACAGACATTTTACTCGTAAACTATGGAACGTGGAAAGTTCAAATTGGGGGAAGTAATAAAGATTATTGACCCACATATTTACAGATTATTAACATTTACAAATGTTTTTTAGGAATGTGGAGGGGCTAATTAAGTAAATCTAAAAAAAAAAAAAAACTTTTCTTTGTATATCATGTGGGGTATCGTGTGAAAGCGTTCGTAACGCTGAACTCAAAAATACATTTCTTTTAATTTTAGGTATTATATTTTCAGAGATATCTTCGAAAATGTAGCGCAAAAATATGTCCCCCCACCATCTACTTCCGAATCTACTGAAACTAAAATTATGAAAAAATTAGAAACTTGCGTTATTTTAAACCTTGCAGGAAAATTATACTGATTACCCTATATCACATAGTTTTTGAGAAAAGTGCATTTTTTCGTTACACACAAATTTCGACTTGCGGGCATTCAGCAAAGGTGTTGAGGAGCGCTGGAGGTACCTATCGTAGCAGAAGTATAATAGCATGGTAATGATTTTTGAAAAAAATTGTTAGTAATTAGCCGAGATATTAACCCTTAAAGACACAGACGGTTTGGACATATATAATGGCGGGGGGCGGCGTACTCTATGTACTACCGGCTCTTAAAATCTAGATAACAACTTTTAATGATACATTTCTGTAATACATAGTCCAGTAACAGTGTAAAAACAATAAACGTCAAATTGTTAAAAACAGACTAATTTAATTAGAATTAATCACATAAATGCTATGGGATTCGTGACTAGTATGCATTGAGTAGATCTCTGAATACGCCTTCCGTGTCTTTAAAAGTTAATTAAAAAGCTATCTGGAGAAACTCGGCACAGACCAAGGTGGCATTGCTAATTTGTAATCTCCTTTCGAAGCGCACTTAGAAAAATGCCAAGTTTAAACTTTGAACAAGGGTTTTGTTTTAGCTTCACTATAAAAAGAAAAGATTATTACGACGCTGAATTTAGTTTTATGTAATGCCAAATGAAGTTTCAATATGCACTACTTTTATTGTCAGTGCCGAAATAAGTTCATCATAAGCAGATTGGAATAAGATTTAAATAAGAGTTATACAGAATAGCAATATTTGATATTATTTAGATTTCATATCTCTGTGAACTTTTACGGTATACCCATTCATACTTTTCTAGTATATATACAGCTATACCAAACCCTACGTTTTATAGTTTTTCATAAAGTCATATTTTTCTTTTTGTAACGAATTTATTAATAATACAGTTAATAATTCATATATTTATTGTACGGAACCTGAGGCGAAAAAGCCATCATTTTTCAAAAAAAAAAAAAAAAAACTGTTTAAAAAAAAATTATGGCTATTTTTCTCCCCTTCTGACCATAAAATCAAAGTTCTAACTTTTACGGCTGCTCTTTCATCTTCACCTAACACTTCATTTTTAATGGCTGTTTCAGAATAATTGAAGCCATCAGTCCATCAGAAGAAAATGATCCATTCAAAAGGTATAAGTTAATTGAAAAAAAAAAACTATTTAATATTTTCTTTTTCATCGGAGGTGACAATAAATTTTGAAAAAGCAGAATTCCTGTTCCCTAGTTGTTTATATTTAAAAGGTTTCGTTTATTTGAAAGGAACTGTAAATTCATTTAATTTTTACTTGTATTGACTTTCTCACGATCTGGCGATAATCGGCTTAGTCTTAGCTTAGACTTCCTTGTTGATTTTTATGCAAATTACAGCGATTCTCTTGTTCTGCATGAATGCGTACTGGACGTATATTGCACAAATTTTGAATATTGTGGCCGAAAAAAGCATTTAGATAAAATAGAGTGATTGTTTGAAAAGCAGATTATATATGACTAATAATGATATATACAGTAAATGCATCATTCAAATCTATATACTTACAACATTTATAGCTAAAGAAATCAGATAATAGCAACCGAAAAATGATTGTTTAGATGCGATATCACCTGTTTCAGTACAAGGACATCTTTTCGTAAAAATTTTATGACAAATTACAAGTTTTGTTATCTTAAAAATAGTAAATACACTTTGAATTATATTTATCTATTTGTTCAATAAAAGATGCTGGAAGCAAAAAATTGGAAATTTGCACTTTAATTTGCATGATAATCCCCCCCCCCCCCCCCCCCCACACACAAGAAATAAGAATATTAATAATAAATAAAAAAATTTGTGGAAAACTAAATATCTAAAAACAAACGTTTGATCACACATTATAATCAAGAACCGTGATAATAACTAGACTTATACGTTTCGTGAGTACTGGGACTCACATTAGAGGTCTGCACGGGCCGACATTTCCAGCCCCAGGCCCGGCCCGTATACAAACATTTATTGGATCTGCCCGGACCGGTATAACAGCTAAAAGTTCGGCCCGAGCCCGGCCCGACCCGAAAATAAGTTAAAATCTCGGCCCGAGTGAATTTCTACAAAACATTGATTTTTAAGTCGATTTGGTTGAAAATTTGTCTCGTACGAAGAGTTCAGGTCAAAAATATTTATCTTAACTTTTTTCATGTTTATAATCTAAGTGATGTATGTCATGTACATGTATGTATATGTCATGTACATGGATGTACATGTATAAATCTATAAGTGCTGCAGGGTGTGATATTTATTTTTTTAATGAATCTCTATTTCTTGTATGTAAACGTTTCAGTTATCATTAATATTGTTAATCCATATTCCATGTGTTGAGGTGTTAAAAATCTGAAAAAATACTATACAGTAAAACCTAATACGGAATTGCATAGAAAAGAAAAATAAATGCGTAATAGACAAGTTCCCTTCTTAGGAAGTGTAAATGTGTTATATATTCTTTTCTTACGTATTAGTATATTAATTTTGCATGGATCAACACGTTTTTTAGTTTAAAACACGATTCCGTCATAGGCAGGTTCTTTTTTACACGTTTTACCACATTTTAATAAGCGCATCAATCTACTATTTTTTAAAAATAATGAATTTTAATGTTTAATTGTAGAATGACGGCGATTTAAAAATGTATGCATTTTTTGAAAAAAATTTTGGGTGAAGCCTAATTTTATTGATCTTTGAACGGACCAGGCCACGCCGAGACAATGATTTTCATACGGGCTGGATGAAAACTAGGACTGAAAGTTTGGGCTATGAAGACTAGGAATGAAACCAGTTCTGGCTCTGTACAGAAAAAATAAGTTAGGCCCGGCCCGGCCCGAGCCTTCAGAAAAAAGTATGGCTTGGCCCGGCCCGGCCCGAGAGCCGTGAATGAAAATAGGCCCGAGCCGGCCCGTGCAGATCTCTAACTCACATCATCAGTATATAAAATAAACATCCCCCCCACATATATGAAAAACGAAAACCCAAATGTCAGTAAACAAAGCACCGAAAGACCAGTATGTTCCAGCAACGAATAAGATCAAAGCGGAAGTGAAGCATCGGGACATAACAAATTCACCCAGAATGGTGAGATGTAAGGTACACTGGAAAAATCATTAACCAAGGAGCTTTTTAATTTATGAATATGAACAGCTTCAAAAAAGTCTAAATCTAAAGGAAATTTGCATTTCTTCATAATAGTGGCCCAATCAAAATTGAAATTATGTCCCTACCCCTAGCAATGAAAAGCGATAGAGGATTTTTGTAATTTCTTTTTCTTTACATAGCTTATGTGTTCATTTTGGTACAAAATAGCTAATATTTTAAGAAATTATAACTTTAAAGTTGTTTTTAAACCAGTCAATAAATCAACTTTTTAACAGCTAAAAGATAAAATTCCTCCTCAAAACTTTTGGGACATTTACAATATACAGTGCAAATGTGGTTTGTCCTATATTGGACAAACTAAACGATAACTCCGTTTCAGAGTCAATGAACATATAACCTACTAGCAGACCCGCCCGGCGTTCCCCGGGGTTTGTAAATAATAACCTTAAACAAAACTTAAGTTTGTATGATTTTATTTCTTTGGAAATTCTTTAAAATGAACCTAATTTCAGAGGCTCCATTGCCTTCCGCTGTGTCTAATGCGTTCCCATCAAACTTTTTTCCGAATGAGCCTGTAATCTAGATCCCCACTACATATGGCAACATTTACCGGAAGTACCCGCACGTGCCGGAGACAATCGAAAACCAAGTTGAGTAAGCCAAACCTCGTAGGAATCAAGCCAACAGAAACCAAAAAAAAAAAAAAAAAAAAAAAAAAATGCATCATTAATGTTAGAAAATGTTGCTAACTAAAGTCTAAGATAATATTTCATAATACAGAAAGTAGCTGAATTGTAATCTAAGTTGAAGGAAGCAAATCCCGGTGAAAATGGGCCCTTAAACCCAAGGAAATAATGCGCCACCAAGCGGTGGAAGATGCCTCCTCCTCACCTTGTAAATTTCAAGAATCACTGTTAGCATTAACACAATATTTAATTAACGAATGAAATCCCTTATCTAAAGTTACCTTTAAAGAAACGCGATTTTTAATTTACGGCTGTAGTGAGTAGACGTAAGTTAATGCTGAAAAGGGAGATTAATATTCGAAAAAGGTGGTAGCTGAGGTATAAAGAAAGAACGGGCCCTGGGGGCGAGGGTCTTAAATGGAATGCAGTTGAGTATAAGAAAATTTTTTAGGGGTTTTAAAGTAGCTGGAAGACGCTAAAACTATGTTAAAGAAAATTGCAATAGAATAGAATAGTTTTTAAAGAAGCTGCAACAAAGGCCCCATGAAGACGGTAAATATTCAAAATTCGTGGTAGCTGAAGTCTGCAAATATTTTTTTGTCGTTCATGTAGTAGCTGCAGAACCGAAGAAGTTGTTAGGGAAAAAAAGTTCGTAATTCGTACCATTTTTAAGCGAGCTATAACAATGGGCCGAAAAGGGCCCAACAGCTAGTTGAGAGTAGGGCCCTAGCATGAAAACATGTTTAAATGTTTTAGTACTTAGCGTTTTATATCTTCAATTAGTCAAAATTAATCATAGGGTATGAAATAATAATTAGAATAATATTTTAAAGAAATGCGAAAAAATGGGGTAAATGCTTAAAAAGGAGCCCTAGAGCTCTAATAAAAATATGAGGGTGTTGGTCTAGGGGGAAGAGTCCAAGACTAAATTTTAAAATCATGCAATGAAAAAGTGAGAAAATTACGGTATAAAAAATACATAGCACACAAAAAGTTCAAGTGGCTCCGGATCGGGCCCTACAGGACCGAAAGGTGCCCAGGATTTTAACTAAAATATAGAAACTGGAGAATAACTAAATGGAAAAATGGTTCCAAAAATGAAGATCGGATTAGGAGAGGCAATTTATTAATAATTTATGGTGCAAAAGCTTCAAGGGGGAAGGGACTTAAGTGGCATGTAGTTTGGTATAAATACACTTTTTAGTAGTTTTTAATCTAATCTGAGTACACTAGGTAAAGAAAATTGCAAGGAATTCGGATAACTTTTACAGAAGATGCACCAAGGGCCTAAGAAGACGATTTATATTCACAATTGGTGGTAGTTGAAGCTTGAATTTTTTTTTTTTTTTTTTTTTTTTGTCGTTCATGTAATAGCTGGAGAAACTAAGATGTTGTTAGAAAAAAAAAGCTAGTGAATCGGACTATTTTTAAGACAGTTATAATAGGAGGCCCAAAAGGGGGCAACTGATAGTTGAGAAAAGTTCCCTAACATGAAAACATGTTACAACGTTATAGTACTTAGCGTTTTAGATCTTCGATTACTTGAGATTAAGCATAAGGTACGAATTAATCATTAGAAAATAATTTAAGAGAAATGTGCAAAAAATTGGGGAAATGCTTAAAAAAGAGCCCTAGAGCCCTAATACATATATGTGAGTGTTGATCTAAGGAGAAGAGTTCAAGACTCAACTGTAAAACTACGCATTGCGAAGGTGGGAAAATTAGGGTGTGAAAAACGCATGGCACACAAAAAATTTAAGAGGCCCTGGACCGGGCCCATGGTCTTAACTGGAATGTAGATACGGGAGTATAACTAAATGGAGAAAGTATCCCAAAAATGAAGATAGGATAAAAAGGAAACAATTTATTAACAATTTAGTGAACTAAAACTTCAAGGGGCCCTGTACCGGGCCTCTTGCATTGGGGCCAGAGTCTTAACGGTAATGTAGAAATGGGGTAGAAACTGAAAGGAGAATTCACTCCAAAATCGAAGAAGATCTGTTAGAAAAGAGGCATTTTATTAACAACTTAGTGCACTAAAACTTCAAGGGGCCCTGTACTGGGCTGCTTAACAGGCTGCCAAGGTCTTAACTGAAATGTTGAAATGGGGAGCAAACTGAAAGAAGAAAAACAACCCAAAACCCCCCAAAACAACGAAGATCGGATAGAAAAGAGGCATTTTATTAACAATTTAGTGCACTAAAACTTCAAGGGGCCCTGTACCGGGCCCCTTGCAAAGGTCCCAGGGCCTTAACTGAAAAACAGAAATGAGACAGAAACTGAAAGGAGAATTCACACCAAAAACGAAGAAGATCGGATAGAAAAGATTCATAATTAACAATTTAGTGCACTAAAACTTCAAGGGGCCCTGTACTGCGCCCTTTGCAAGGGTGCCAGGGTCTTAACTAAAATGTAAAAATGAGGCAGAAACTAAAAGGATAATTCACCCCAAAAATGAAGAAGATTGGATAGAAAAGAGGCATGTTATTAACACTTTAGTGCACTAAAAACTTCAAGGGGCCCTGTACTGGGCCCCTTGCAAAGGTCCCAGGGTCTTAACTGAAAAATAGAAATTAGGCGTTGGGGAAGAAGATTTATTAGTGAGAAATTGCAGACTCAGGCATCGGCCGGAGTAGCTCAGTGGTTAGAGCAGCAGTCTTGTATACTGTGGTCCCGGGTTCGATTCCTGGCTCTGGCTAATTTTTCACTCCAGTTGGGTTTATTGTATTTATTGTTTGTATGTCTGTATAATATTTATATATACCTTTAACTGTTGAATGCAGGCGTTATTTATGTGTGTATGTGTGTTTTAATATATATTGTAGTATGAGTGTTTTATTATAATTATCGTAGATCGATGTAATAGTGAAATCTATTCATCGTTGTCCGGTCATCCAAGGCTGTCGTATAGATGGCTGGTGACTTCCCCAACGTGATTTATTAGTGAGAAATTGCAGACTCAGGCATCGGCCGGAGTAGCTCAGTGGTTAGAGCAGCAGTCTTGTATACTGTGGTCCAGGGTTCGATTCCTGGCTCTGGCGAATTTTTCACTCCAGTTGGGTTTATTGTATTTATTGTTTGTATATCTGTATAATATTTATATATACCTTTTTTCAAGCTGTTCATATTCAAAACTTTAGAAACTCGTTGGTTAATGATTTTTCCAGTGTACTTTAGATCTCACCTTTCTGGGTGGATTTGTTATGTCACGATGCTTCACTTCCACTTTGGTCTCATTGATAGATGGAACATGATGGTCTTTCGGTGCTTTGTTTACTGACATTTGGGTTTTCGTCTTTTCATTTATTTTGGAGGACGTGCTTTTATACACTGATGATGTGAGTCCCTGTACTCATGAAACGTATACGCATGGCTATTTTCATAGTGCTTGATTTATATATTGTGCGTTCAAACGTTGGTTTTTAGCCAATTAAATAAGAATATTGCTCTATTTTTTATTTAATATTTAGAACTGAATTATGAACCTTTTTTTCTTTTTGATTATATTTAAAGTAGGCTGCAGTTAATGAAAACTGGAAGAACTTATTTCTCAACTTCGCAACATAATAAATCAGTTTATTGGGCTTTTAACCCTTTCAGTCCTGGTGTCCCTTTTAATAGACATAACAGACACCTTTTAATAACAAGCTAAGTACAAGTTTTATCAGATCAGTTATCTTACCTGTTGTGTGTGAGAATGGATCCCAAAAGTTTATATTAAAACGCTCATACTACTACACACATACTATAATGTTAAATTGCAGAAGTTAATTGAAAAAAAAAAAGGAAATCAGTCGCTATGGATACTAAATTCGATCTAATGGAAATGCAAACGTTTATGGAATTTCATAAAAAGTATTCAAGTTCTAAAAATAAAAACTAGTAATTTTTCTTTTCTGGTCGCAGCACTTAAATAAACTAAATTTCCGAAGCAAATTTTCTTGGCTTCTAAATTAATGGCACCCTTCTGCAAGTATGGCGAACCTTCTTATATATGCGTACCAAAAATTGACAAACAATATCCTTATCAACAG
Organism: Maratus speciosus; assembly: GCA_963932465.1. NCBI lineage: Eukaryota > Metazoa > Arthropoda > Arachnida > Araneae > Salticidae > Maratus > Maratus speciosus. The sequence goes on along the minus strand of OZ010791.1, from coordinate 225,845,107 downwards.
CTTTGTAACGTGCCGAACGTTTATATAAAAAATCTTGCAGCATATGATGCGTATATAAAATACTTATTAATACAGTCAGCTGATTTAACCCTTTCGCTAGCAAAATAATTATGCTGCTAAAATATTGAAATGATTAAGTATCACCAGAATTTGAAGAGGGTGGTAGAATTTATGGTAGAGGGATAAAGCATTCCCAACCACTGTGGGCAATAGCATCTGGATCACACACAACCACGAACCTTTTATGCATTTTAATACCCTTTGTCAAACATGCCCATTCATACACCACAAAATTTTCAGCTCCTTCTTTGTTCACGATTGCAAAAAAGAGTCGACTCTTTATAGCTGCTGGAAGCAGACATAGGCCATACATCAGAGCTTTCTGCAAGCACTGCACCGGCGCCATCCGCAGTATCTTGGTTGTATGCCCCCGTCCTTTGAACACAAGGCCTGAGTGCTGACACAAAAATGGCGGCTATCTGGGATGGCTTTTTTTTTTTTTTTTTTGAGTATGTGTGGTCCGTTAAATTTAGACACCAGTATATTATAAAATATTTGTTTGACCTATTTAATATTAGAAAAACAAAACGGAAAAAACTTTAAAAAATGATTTGTACCAAAATTCAAAGGAACATATACACGCTGAAAAAAATACGCCTTTGGCAGCCGCCTTTTTCATGTCAGCGCTTCGTCCTAGTATTCAGGGGGCGGTGGTATGCAACCAAATGACGTATACATAATTATGGCGTTAATGTATTATTAGACCAATTGCGACCAACGAAGTACAAGGCCAGTTCATGGTGTGACGTCAAGGCAATGACGTCACGGCCATGAGATCACTCGGATGAAGATGGACTAAAGAAATCATATAGTTAATACGTTAATACGTTATATACAGTTAATACGAAATTATAAAGATCATATAGTTAAGATTCTGAAAAAAGAAACATCAATGTTTAAAACTCAACAGACAAATTTTAGGTCTAGGTTTAAGATGAAAGAGTTTTACTACATTCTAAGGAATTATTTATAAATGCACACAAACTAGATGTTATTTTGCACATAGTTTATAAACTTAAACACAGAAAAATCGTAAAATGTGTCGCATTTTTATTTAATTTCATTTAAGTAAAACTTCTGATTCATAGTGTATTTATTTGACTGGAAAGAAGTGGGGAGGTTAGTAGCTGTACTTTGTGTTTGTTTATTAATAATTTAGTAAAATGCAATATTAGTTCAAGAGCCGATAGCACAAAAACCCATGTTATCAAGCACAAGAAAAAAATCTTTATTTTATGGGAGAGTAGAAGTAAGGGAATCTAATGATCCATGTCTGCCGGAAGTGAAGTGGTGCGTAAGCCAAAAATTAATACCACCAGTGGATGATTCGTAGGTTTATCGTAGGTAGGGTTGTGTTTGTCCCAGCGCGATTAGCACAATGCCAAGTTTAAACTTTGAACAAGTATTTTGTTTTAGCTACACTGTAAAAAAAAAAGTAAAAGAAATATTATTACTACGCTGAATTTAGTTTTATGAAATGACAAATGAAGTTTAAATATGAACTACTTTTATTGTCAGTATCGAATTAAGTTCATCATAACAGATTAGGAGAAGATTAAAAAAAGAGTTATACAGAATATCAATATTTGATATTAGTTAGGCTTCGTGTGTCTTTGAACTTTTATGGTATACCCATTTATATTTTTCTAGTATATACAGCTATACCCAACCCTACGTTGTATAATTTTTTTACAAAGTCACATTATTATTTTAGCAGCGATTTTTTTAATAATACCGTTAGCAACTCATATATTTATTGTACGGAATCCTCTGACCACGAGTAACACTAGCACTTGACCGTTTATTTGCACTTTGGCGTGGTTCTAAAAATATTTATTTTTTTTATAAAAATGGCTGTACGTGTCCAATCTCCAATAAATTATATCACCTTTAATTAAAAAAAAGATGGTTTTAATAGTTTTTGCATTCTAGTCCCGCTCAGTTTGAAAACAGTCATTTTGTGTATAATGCGTGTATAGGGCTCCAAAACAGTATAAATCTACGGACGCGTTGCGCTACAGCACTAAATAACTACGAAAGGACTTCCAATTTGGCCAAACAATTGTACGCGGATAATCTACAGACTATAAGAAAAAGAAAAATGTAAAAAAAGAAAATCGATTTTTTTCAATCGAAAAAAAGCAAATCCCACCCTTAAGGCAACCACTATATAGTATTTGTTTGAAGTTAGAACGTATATTGAAATTCATCTATTTGATTAATTTAGCTCTAGAGAAATATCTGACAGTTATGCAAATTTTGCTACCTACTCATTGTCGAACGAGAGTTCTGAAAATTTTTGATTAATCCAATATATGAAAAAATAAAATGAAATTTTCACGCAGGACGAACAGTCGGTCTAGTATTTTTTTAATGGACAGCCATCGAACTTCATTGCGTGGTGAAGAATGCACTGTTGTGGGAAAAAAAGTAAACACCACATACTAACTTTGCAACAAATTATTGTAGAAGAAAGTTACTTGTACCAAATGATTGGAAATAAAGTCTACTTTTAAATGATGTGTATAAAATTTGCTTAGGAGGCTATCTACACATAAAAACGAACCCACACTTTGTTTTTTTCAATAGCAATACCCAAGTCTGACACCATAAATAAAACCAACACCGCTCAATCACCCTACAAACAAATTTTCATGAAATTCCTACGATTAGTTTCAGAGAAATTAATTATTTTAAAATAAACCTATTTTAGGGGCTGTATCCAAATTAAAGTTCTGTACTCGAGTGTTGAAATGCTACAGAATGACTATGTCACTTCTATTTTAATGTGTTATTTCTTGCCATTATGAACATTTCATTCGTTTAATATGTTTCGAGCCAGCTCAAATCTTTCAATAAAATGAGAAAAAAATTTATATTTCAAATTACGTTTTTCTCCACATGATAAACGGCCCCCTTTGACCATCATTTTGACGTTTTTTGGTCATAATTCGAAGACTACTTCGAAGAAGAATTTGAAATTGAGAATTCGCATAAAGCAGGACTTAATAAATATAAATCTATCAAAAAAATTGCAGGTTGTAATTCATACTTTTTTCGAATATTAATTTCATAATTCATATTTCATATTATAGAATTTTTTAAATTACAAATTCAATGTATTTATGATTGAGTTTTTTAGTATTACAACCGTACAGAAAAATTATCACATTATTATCACAGTTTCAGGAGATATTAATAAAAATATAAAAATGTAATTTAACATTAGAAGTTCTAAATTTTGAATGTTTATAATTCAAAAATTTATCATCCAAATGAAATTTCGTTTCTAGGTTTACACTTTTTAAAATCTGTAGCTTTTGCTTCATAGTCACTCCGCCTTTTTTACAGAAAACGGTTACTTGACTATATTATGGAGCATTATCATTGGTCAGAATAGAGATATTCTATAAAATCGGTGGAGTGGCTATGCAGCAAAAGCTGCAGATTTTTAACAGTGTAGTTTGAACCGAAGATTTAAAATATATTGTTAAAATTGGATGTTGCGATTGGAAAAAACAAAGTTTGGTCTGGTTTTGATTTGTATATGGCCCACTAAGCGAATTCAAAATATTAAAAATTTCACAAAATATTATTTTTGTTTTATTATTATAACAAGCAGAACACCTGGTTTTGCCCACGTTAACCATGTGGTTCTTTCAGGTAAAAGAAATAAAAATCCAATACTATGACGATCATATTAGGGGCTATACATATATAACGTTATCATTTTGCGGTGGAGGTTGGTGGATCTGGCACATGATATCGTAAAATATCTCAAGGGGGATGGGGGTTTTGTCTTTTGATATCGTTATCGTTTTTGATCCAATCAAAATTTTCTCTGTTTATTTGTAACTTGCTCTTTAGATCAAAATAGTACGTTTATTACAATTATATTTTACAATTGTCATAAAACATATGTTAGAATTATCGTTTTTTAGTCTGTTACCTGTATTTATGAAAATACAAGGTTATTAATAAAATCATTAAATTGTTACAAAATTATTCATTTCTAAATTATGGAATACCTCAACGTCTGGTATTCCTATTCTTCTGTCACACGTGTATGCATATATAATCCGCTGTTCGACAAACCATACGCGAAGTATGTTTGAAATGATTCTTGAGTTTACTAGTAAATAAAAGAGAAAGGATGCTGTCCACCTGTTTTGTTGATGAGAAGTTCTGTCTGCCCCATCCCATGTGGAGGCAAGTGCAAGAAAACACTATTAATTTTCAATGCATTATCTAACAAAAAGCTACTATTAAATACTTTTGAATAGTAACTATTATACAAATATTATAAAGAAGTAAAAATTGTGTGTTTGTTAGAGGTAATATCTGGAGCTATTGAACCGATTTCAAAAGTAATGGTATCAAAATGATGGTGTTAGTCGAACTTAAAACATACGCTATATTTTATGTCGGTGCCACAAACCCAAAGGGGGAGCAGGAGCATAAAACGTTCTAAACATGCGATTTTTGTGTTACTGAAGGGCCTAGAAATATGAAATTTGGAATATTAGTTACTTATAAGATATAAATGATGTCTAAGAACATTTTCTAAACAATTCGAAATTTAAAAGGTTGAAAATGCACAAAAAGCGTTCTAAAAAATGTTCGAAATGGTGGTTTCTACACAATCTCAGGAAATACCAAACCGATTTAAAAAATAATGGTGTCAAAATGATGGTGACAACCCTTACTCCAAGGTAGGCTATATTTTAGGTCGGAGCCAATATCCCAAAGGGGGTGCAGGAGCAAAAAACTTTCTAAAAATGCGATTTTTGTGTTACTGAAGGGCCTAGAAATATGAAATTTGAAATATTAGTTACTTATTAGATATAAAGGATTTCTAAAAACAATGCTTACACAATCCGAAATTTAAAAGGGGTGAAAATGCACAAAAAGCGTTCTAAAAAACGTTCTAAATGGTGGTTTCTACACAATCTCAGGAAATACCAAACCTATTTAAAAAATAATGGTGTCAAAATGAAGATGACAACCCTTGCTCTAAGATAGGCTATATTTTATGTCGGTGCCACTACCCCAAAGAGGATGCAGGAGCTAAAAACGTTCTAAAAATGCAATTTTTGCGTTACTGAAGGGCCTAGAAATATGAAATTTGAAATATTAGTTATTTATTAGATATAAAGGATTTCTAAGACCAGTTCTTAAAAAATTCGAAATTTAAAAGTGGTGAAAATGCACAAAAATCGTTCTAAAAAATGTTCTAATGGTGGTTTCTACACAATTTCAGGAAATACCAAACCGATTTAAATAATAATGCTTTTAAAATGATGGTGACAACCCTAAACTCCAAGATAGGCTATATTTTATGTCGGTACCACTACCCCAAAGGAATGCAGGAGCAAAAAGCGTTCTTAAAATGCGGTTTTTGCTTTGAAGGGCATAGAATCATAAAATTTGGAATGGTAGTTAGTTATAAGATATAAAGGATCTCTAAGAACATTTCCTAAAAAAATCGAAAGGGGGAAAATGAGCGAAAAGCGTTGTAAAAAACTTTCTAAATTGCGATTTCTTTGCAATCTAAGGAAGTACTGTACCGATTTCAAATATAATGGTGTAAAAATGATGGTGAGAGCTCTTGCTCCAAGATAGGGTAAATTTTATGTATGTTTCCAACCCCAAAGGAGATGCAGGAGGAAAAATGTTCTAAAAGTGCAAATTTTGAGCTATGGAAGGACCTACTTTTATGAAATTTTGCATGGTATATATTTATTACATATAAATGATCTATAAGAACATTTTATTAAAAAGTTGAAATTTAAAAGGGGTGACAATGCGCGAAAAGCGTTGTAAAAACGTTCTGAATGCCAATTTGTGAGCAATCTCTGGAAGAATCAAACTGATTTCAAAAGTAAAGGTAGAAAATTGATGTTGACAGCCTCTGCTCTAACATAAACGCTATTTCATGTCGGTGCCACTATCACCTGGAGGTTGCAGGAGAAAAAATATTCTAAGTTTCGATTTTTGTGATCGGTAGGGACTAGCAACTTGAAATTAAGCAAAGCACATATTTATTAGATATAAATGATCTTTAAGAACAGTTTCGAAAAAAAACGGAAATCTAAAGGGGGTGAAAATGCGCGAAAAGCATTCTAAAAACGTTCTAAATTGCGATTTTTACTCAATCTCAGGAAATAACAAACCTATTTCAAAAGTAATGGTTGCAAATTAATGAAGATAGTCCCTGCTTCAACATAGGTTATATGTTATGTTCCTGTCACTACCATCTGGGGGTTGCAAGAGCAAAACTTTCTCTAATTTGCTTTTTTTGCAAACCTGAGGGGTCCAAAATTTATAAATATGGCATGGTATTTGTTTTCAAGATGCAACTGCTTTCTAAGAACAGTCGAAAGAAAATTTCAAAATTTAAAAGGATGAAGTGAGCGAAAAGTGTTCTAAAAACGTTCTAAATTACAATTTTTATGCAATCTTATCAAATGCCAAACCGATTTAAAAAAACAATGATGACAAATTGTTGGTAATAGGACCTGCTCAAGTATAAGCTATATTTTATGTCTGTGCCACTAACACCAGAGGGTTGCAGGAGCAAAAAACTTTCTAAATTGCCATTTCTGTGATACTGAAGAGGCTAGAAACTTTAAATATGGCATGGTAGTTACTTATAAAATATAAATGCCCTCGAAGGACAGACGAAAATAAATTCGAATTAAAAAGGGGTGAAGCGAAGAAGAGGTGCGAAAAGCATTCTAAAAAAGTCCTGAATTACGATTTCTATACAATTTCAGGGAATATAAACCGATTATGAAAGTAATAGTTCCGAATCAATGGTATCAGTCTCTGATCCTACACAGGCTATATTTTATGCCGATGATCCTACCACATGGGGTTCACAGGAACAACAAACGTTCTAGAAAGCTTTCTAAATTACGCTTCTGTGGAATATTAGGAAATAACAAACCGATTTAAAAATTAATGTTGGCAAGTTAATGGTGACAGTTCCTATTTCAACGTAGCCCTTTATGTTGAGAGACGTGGTAGGACTTGGAATTTGACATGCTGGTTAATTTTAAGATTTTAGAAGATGGTTTCTAAAAAATTCAAAACTTCAAATGAATACTGAAATGAGCGTATTAATTGAGCATAAAAGTTTCAAAATATTTTCTAAATCATCATTTATTTAGTTTTATTTCTTTTTATTAATTTAAGTCTCATTTCTGCCTAATGCAGTGTAATAATGAAGTTTAGTCAAACTGTTTTTTAAATAGTAATTTTTGAATTATTCCTAAAAGTAAAATTTCTTTTAATAAAAATTAGACTTATAAATATAACTTGGCATATTTCAAATATTACGCGAGAAAAGCCACGGGATTTGCTAGTCTGATATAAAGTGATATTTCATTGGCTACTCTTCATTTGAATCAATAAAATATGCGAAAAATAAATGTAACTATATTTGTATATCACTCCAAACAAAAGAAAAACAATTCCAAAAATCTAAAGAATTTTTACACATTGACAACGATATCATTACTGGGAAGCGGGGGTCTAAAATTACCAAAAAGTTGATAACGATATATATGTACAGCCCCTTAACGTAGATCTGGAATGTGCCTTTTCTTTGGTTCATGTAGTAGAAAAATATAATCTTTTGTGTGGCGTGATTACAGTTATAGTTACAATTATTTTTCGCATATGTTATTGATTCAAATGAAGAGAAGCCAATGAAATATCACTTTATATAGATAAAATTTAAAAGAAATAGTTACTGTTTAAAAGTATTTAATAGTAGTTTTTTGTTAGATAATGCATTGAACATTAATAATGTTTTCTTGCACTTACCCCAACACGGGATAGGGCAGACAGAATTCCTTATCAACAAAGGTGGACAACATTCTTTTTATTTTATTTACTAGTAAACACAAGTATAATTTCAAACATACTTCGCATATGGTTTATATATGCATACATGTGTGACAGAAGAATAGGAATGCCAAATGTTGAGGTATTCCATAATTTGGAAATGAATAATTTTGTAACCATTTAATGATTTTATTAATAACTTTGTATTGTTATAAAACTAAATAACAGACTAAAAAAAGATAATTCTAACATGTGTTTTATGACAATTGTAAAAGATAATTGTAATAAACATACTACTTTGAACTCTCTACCAATAAACAGAGAAAATTTTGGTTGGATCAAAAATGATAACGATATCAAAATACAACCCCCCCCCCTTCCCCCTAGAGATATCTTACGATATCATGTGCCAGACCCCTCCTCCCCCGTAAAAATGATAACGTTATATATGCATAGTCCCTAATTATATTAGTATAGCTAAAATATAAAAACACAATTACTGGTAGATATTTTTACTGACCACCAAAATTTTCTTGCGGGCCACTGGTGGCCCACGAACCACTGCACTGGAAAAGAGTAAACATTCTCTACCAATTTCGCTCCAAGTAATAATAGAAAATAAAACAAATACCAGTCGATTATGAGTAACATTCACATTATTTGATATTTTTAAGTTTTTATATAGGGGATAACTTTATATTAAAACTCATAATATCTCCAAACCAAATTGATTTCCACTCATTCTGGTATTTAAAAATTTAAAAAAGTGTGCTAAAGAGTAAGAAGGTCTATCAAATTTTAAGTATGACTAAATTTAAATTATTATTATGTTTTTTAAATTAAATAAAAAAATTCTTAAAAAAATTTGCGTTTAAAAAGAAATATATATAAATATATATTTCAAAAAAAAAAAGTAATAAACATTTTTATGTAAAAAAGTAAAATTTCATGCTTGTATTGTTTTCGTACAAGTTTTGTAAGCCTTGAAACTGATGTATGTTTCTTTCATTAGAAATTTGATGTATTTGTGCCTTTACACATTGGTATTTATCATAGGAAAAATACATTTTGTGCTTATCGTATTACATTAGAGGGCACTATTTTTACCATTAAATTACTTAGGAACTCTACTTTCACTTTTCTACTACATTAGCAAAAACATTTTATGCTGAGTGGATGCAACCAATCAAAAGTGACGCCTGGGAGGACCGAGTTTATCACAATCCCCCCTCTATTTTTTTTTTAAATTTTCCTAATGAAAAGTCATTCATGAATTGTTTTCAAAATCTTTTTATTACCAAGAATAAATTCCTCTTTTTGAAAGTAGTGTGGAAAAAAATGCATTTGCATCCGTTAGGAAGCTGAAGAGTTCATATTCCGAAATGAAACTAAATTCACATTTGAGTGAACATGAATAATAGTTACGTACGTTCGGTCATTGCTCTCGAATTTCAGGATAGAGTCTAAACAAGCAATTCTTAATACAGGTTTATTTCTACTAATTTAACCTAGGAAGTGATTTTTAGACAATTTCTTCTAGGTTTAACCCTTAACCATTCTCGGTCTCACAGATCACAGCTTTATTCAGTTCACATAGTTTAACTTGCAATTTTCAGTTTAACTCTAGATAATAGCGCAATTTTGTTTCGTTTGGAGTTCTAGTATTATCGATACAGACTTATGAATAAGTGAGTTTTAATTAACGATCGCCTGAAATCGAAACCGAAATGAATTTTGGTATTTTTTCTATTTTCGGCCGAAAACGAAAATGTCCAAAATTTTATCCAAAACTTTTTTCATTAATTAACAATTCTGTATATTTATGTATACATTAATTACGTTAATAATAACGTAATTAATGAATGCTTAAATATGGAGAATTATTAATTAATTATACATGTAAAGTGTGGCCCAAGTTGGAAATCTTTACCTCTGACCAAAACTTTTTATTTTCATATAAAATGGAATTAATTCACCTACGACACAGAATGATTCTAATTATACGAAGTTCATCTAATTAAAAAATGTTTTAGGTATATATACCTCGATTTATCTTTTATAATGATTTTTGTAAATGAACATCTGTTAAACAGTAACTTTCTCAAAGAGTACCCGAAACACTTCTGCGATTTCAAACTAAGAATTTTCTATTACTGTCTACAGCTTTCAAAGAGCACGTGAAAAGTGCTTTTAAAGTTTAGTCATATCTGCATTGTTTGTTTTCTAATTTGCACTCATGTCTTGAGGCAGTCATGACTGATAATTTTAACCAGTGAAGTTCACAGCAATAAATAAAGAGAGTCTTATTTGAGCCGATGCATCTCAAATCAATGAGTAATGTTGAAAATTTTAGAAAGAAGAAATGAGATTTTTGGAATACAGATAGTTTCGATCGAGTTTTGATCCGGCCGAATTTTTGGCAGCACTTTCGCCAAAAACGAATTTTCGTCGAAACTCAGATTTTGTACCGAAAACGAAAAACAAAACCGAATTTTCGGTCGATCTCTAGTTTTAATTATAATAACCCTGTACGTAAAGTTCAGTACAGACACAGTAACTTATGAGTGAGTCGAGCCTTTTAATCATCTTTCGATCAAGCGGTCTCACAGTAGTAATGCGACAATTTTTGTCACATCAGTTAAGGGTTCAACATCTTAATTCAACGAATCTTAGCATTATAATTACCTTTTTCGGTATTTAAAACACCCTCTGTACTGAATATTTTCATTTTGTTAACCACTATGAAAGTAGCTATTGTTAACTCGTAAGTCGTGACGTCAATTTTTTTGTCCGTTGGTAACGTATGCAGAGGAGTCCTTGGGACACAACGACGGTGCTTACATTTTAGCATTTTGCATATAGTATTTTGAAAGACATTGGCGAAAAAATTCTCTGTGAATATTGTATTTTTAAAGGCTGTAATATTCAATACATAAATTACGATTTATGCATTATTTTTATTCTGTTAATACGCGCGTGAATAAAAACTAAGTTACATTTTATGTTAATTGGTGACGTCTTGTAGAGAGAATAAACCAATTTGATGAGGATAAAGAACATATCGCTCATTCGCACGAAAAGTGATATATCTCGGCAAAAGTAAATTTCACAGGAGAGACAAAAGGAAATTTGTATGATTTTACTGTAACACACACTTATCATGCAGGAGTGAAAACGTGCATAAAAGCGTAAAACTTAAATGCGTGATTTTTTAATTCTGTTTCTAAAATATTATATAGGATTCTCTGAAAGGTTTATTACACAGGAAAAATAATGAAAAAAATCAGAGATACCATTTTTCATATAATACGTCGATCTTTTCTTCTGTTGCACGTCTGCAATACAAGTAAAAACTACTGTCGTGTGGCTATTTTACACTAAATTATTGCAAATTAGTAAACATTTTAATAAGTATGTCTCCAAATACCTTATTTTATATAATTATTTATTTTATAAAACTTAACCTTCAACCCGTTAATTTCCATGATAGAATACGTTCTAGAAATTACGTAGTTTAGAGAATTTGACTTTACACCAGAAAGTTTCAGTGGTTAATTTCGCTTTATTTAAATACGGAATCTACGTTATTAATTAAAGCAAATATTGCTATTTTAATTTTCTAGTGTGAATTAGGTATATATGAATAAAAAAATCTATTAAATTCCAAACACTGTTGTTTGCATATGTACAAAGCTGCGCACTAAAGGGTTAAGGGGCTGGTTACTCAGCTTCGGAATTCTCCTCCGTAATATTAAGTCTGTGGACTTTCCATGCATTCTAATATTTAAAATATCTTCTAGGGAAATTCATATTTTTAAAATCTTTTTTTTGTGTACTCTTCTTAAAAGATGTCTCTTTTTTTACCCGACTGCCAAGAAGAGTTATGTGTTTCACGTTTATATCGGTATGTGGATTTCTTTATACCCTGAAAACATCCTAACGGCTGGATGGATTTTAATGAATGAAGTCTCTATCAATTCGTCTTAACCGTCCGATGGTTATAGGCTAGATTTTGTTTTTATAAATTCAAAATGGCGGTAGAGACGAAAAATAAAATTTTACGCACCCTATTCAGTTGCATATCATTGGATAGGTCTTTCAAAATGAAGACGATGTTTCATTGACTATTTTACAGTCAGAAGCTCCGTTTAAATATCACACAACTTGGAAGTTGTGTAGGTAGGATCTCTAGCTTTACTGCAACTCTCACCTTCATAGACATCTATATTCTATAGGCCTCATCAAAACAGTGTTTACAGATAGGAGCTAACAATTAAAAAGAACTTTAAAGTCATCAATACAGTTAAATAAAAAAAAAATAGGTAAGTAATATAAAAAATAGTTTCACATTGATGAGAAGTAATTAGTTTGCTTTTTACGCAGTCGGGTTTTTTGATTTTTTAAATTTAATATTTACTTGTTTTCTTAGTTTTCAAAATATTTCTAAAATCTATGCTGAATCTAATATTTTATGTGTTAAAAGCGGGCGAACTGTGAGTAAGATTTTAACACTTCCTATAAAATTAAGTACATGTTTTAGAAATATTTTGAGAACTAAGAAAAAAAGAGACATCTTTTAGGAAGTGTACACAAAAGATAAAAGTTAAAAATATTAATTTCCCGAGGCGATATTTTAAATATACGAATGCATCAAATGCCCGTACATTAGTGAGGGGAAATCGGAAGCTGAGTGACCAGCCCCCTATGAAAGACGTAGATGCGGTTTGAAGGGCTGAGCAATTTTACCTCCCCCACACAATCCACTCCCCTTCTGTGGTCGCGAATGGACATATAGCATAATAAAGCGACTTTCCGACTTTTTCGCTAGAAAGACGCATCTATGACAGACCTTGGTGGAATAAAATGCAAAATCAATTTTTGCAAGATCACTCACTTTAATTGCGGGTGAGCGATATTATGAGGCATCGAAAGCAAGTGCAGTTTTTGCGTTATTCCTTTAATTGCATTTAGAAAGCGTTTCGTAATAGTGCGTCAGCTGAATTCATCCTTCAAATAGGAGGTTCGAGGAATGTTTTTTTTTTTTTAAGTAAACAATTGAATTTCACAGACAATCATTGTAATATTGATATTCATGCCTCGAATACTCAAATCAATTGCTCAATTCTGACTGTAATTTATAAGAGCGGTGGAGCTTAAATATCGTACTTCAGGTTATTCGTCAGCTAGATATGTGCGTCCTTTTTCAAAGCATCACCCCCCTCCTTTCCCCCGGCCAGTGATAATAACCTTAAATATACTTAGAATCAGTGTTGACTTATTTTGTATTTTTAAATAAAAATATTTTCCAAACGAGCTTAATTATTGGGGTGGGGGTTGTTTTTTAATTATTTTTACTAAGAAAGTATTGTAATCGAAATTTTTTTCGACTTCCGGTTTTCGACGGAATTACAACTTTTAGGGGTCAGAGATCCTTAAAAATATGTTTATAAAAATGTCTGTCTGCCCGTGTGTCGCCGTTGTACCATCGAAAAAAGTATGAAGTTATGCATAGAATTGAACCAAATTTTTTGTGCATGTATTTAGCTGTCGCAAGCAGGTCCTCCTTCAATTTAGAAATATTCTGCCGGAAGGGGGCGCTGTAATAGCAATTTTTGTGCCCTTTTCATTACTGTACCATCAAAAAGTGTATGAAGTTATGCATAGAATTGAAGCAAACTTTTTGTGTATGTTTTAAGCTATAGCTATTAAGCTATAGTCCTCCATGAATTTGAAAAAAATCTGCCGGAAGAGGACGCTGAAATAGCGATGTCTGTGCTATTTTCATTATCGTACCATCGAAAAGAGTATGAAGTAATGCATAGAATTGAACCAAACCAAATGTTTTTGGCTATGGCCAGCAGGTCCTCCCTGAATTTCAAAAAATTCTGCCAGAATTGGGACGCTGTAATAGCGATGTCTGTGCCATTTTCATTTTTGTACGATCAATAAGTGTATGAAGTTATGCTTAGAATTGATCCAAATTTTTGGTGTATGTATTTGGCTGTGGCCAGCAGTTTCTCCTTCAATTTGAAAATATTCTGCTGGAAGGGGTTGCTGTAATAGCGATTTTTGTGTCATTTTCTTTATTTTACCTTCCAAAAATATACGAAGTTATAAATAGAATCGAACCAAATTTTATGTGCATGTTTTTGGCTATAGCCAGCAGTCTTCCTTTAATTTGGAAATATTCCGCCTGGAAGGAGTGTTGTAATAGCGATTTTTGTATAATTTTTTCGTTTTTTCGTAGTTCTGTTGCCCATCGGCAGCTCTTGCAACGACGGAAACTCGCGTCCTGCTAAGCCAGCTATTCGCAAACAACTGATGTACAACAAAATAACGAAAAAAATATTGATTTTAATAAATATCATGATCGAGATTAACACGTTTTTTACTCCGATTAATTGACTGAAGCAGAAATTTAAGATGAAAATCAAAGTTGGTATAGTATTGAACTAATAATATTAACATCTATAACTACTTTTTGAAATATTAAGATGTATGAGATAGAAGAAAGTTTTAAGATTGGCACATCCAACTAGTCGTTAATACTTTTATTCAACGAAGTATACATTCAGTGCAAGTTTCCGAAAATTATTGATTTTTCTAAGAATGTGATACTGAGAAGTCATTAGAAAGTCACTTAGAAGTCATCATTGTCTTCTAATCAGAGTTAAGATAAACTGTAAATAAACCATCTGATTCCCATGAAGTGAACTTAATTTTATTCGATGCACGTTCTAGAATAAGGGTCTTCCACTTTTTACCCGACTGTAAAGAAGGGTAATGTGTTTCACGCGTATCTGGGTATGTGGATTTCTTTATACCCTCGAAACATCCCGACAGCTAGATGGATTTTAATGAATGAAGTCTCTATCGATTCGTCTTAACCGCCCGCTGGTTACAGGCTAGATTTTGTTTTTATAAAGTCAAAATGGCGGCCGTAATATACAAAATGGCTGTAGAAACGAAAAAACATTTTTACGCACCCTATTGAGTGACATATCATTGGATAGGTCTTTCAAAATGAAGACGATGTCTCAGTGACTATTTTACAGTCAGAAGCTCCGTTTAAATATTGCACAACCTGGAAGTTGTGTAGGTTTTCTCTTCGCTTTACTCTAGCTTTACTCTAGCTTTTCGCATATGAAAGATGGTCCCCTCGGTAGCTTGGACGCCGTGGTGGCCCTTTCCTGGTACACCGTGAAATGATCAGCAGTGATCAGGTACACGTACGTAATTTGCCTTACTCTAGCTTTACTGGAACTCTAACCTTCATAGGCATCTATAGGCCTCATCAAAACAGTGTTTATAGGTAGGAACTAACAATTGAACACAACTTAAAAGTCATCAAAAGAAGTAAATAAAAAAAATAGGTAAGAAATATAAAAAACAGTTTCACATTGATGAGAAATAATTAATTAGTTCACTATTTACGCAATCGGGTTTTTTGTTTTTTTAAATTTAATTTTGTTATTTACCTGAAAGTTGTTTGCTACCGACCAGAAATTCCGAAAAGTAATCTTTTTTTTAATTGCAAAATTTCTGTCATTGTTTTTTTTTTTCTGTTCTAAAGTAGTGGCAGTTTATCAACAGTTTGAAAACTCGAATTCTAGATTAACGGCTCTTTGTTTTTTTAGTATGTATGTAAGTTAACATGTCGGTTAAAATAAACAAAAGTTATGTGAATTGACAGATAAATCATGAACACAGCACACTAGTTGAACTTGGGAAAATCAAGAGAAATACAGACTAAAATGAGTGATTATTGAAGCCAAGAGTTTTTAAAGTGGGGTGGGATGGTGGGTGGGCAGATATAATTTATTTGAGTTAAATTTCTCGATTTTTCCTTTTGTATTTTTTTGCATTTTTCAAATGTATAGATTGTTGTTCTAAAGCGGTTTTGTGGATATTTCAATTCCTTACAGTATTTTTTGCTTATTGAATATAACGTTGCTCGTTAAACTTAATGATACTGTAAAAATTTAAACTTGTTTTTCTCGAAACCCTGTTTTATAAACTGGGCGACTGTTTATCTCGAAAACTATTGGACCGATTTACTTCTTTTTTCTTTTTCTTTTTTTTTCTTTTTTAAGAAAGCTAATCGGCTTTGATGAGGGATATACTAGCGAAAAGTGCAATTTTCATATTTTAAATATTTTTTAGATCTCGCAAAAGTTAAAGAAAAAAGGCGGAAAGTGACCCGTTTTGTTCAAATGACCACCATTTTGTAAAAAATAAATTTTTTAAACTAAATATTAGTATATATTTATTGGTGTATGTTTCAGAGAATTTAATATACCCGTTCATAATATGGTGAAGAATTTGTTGGAGATGCTTGTGAATGGAGAAAAACGGTCGCCCGATTGGAAGTCCATGGCGCGTATCTGCAGTCGCACAATATTCATGTTTCTACACGAAAAAAGTTAAACGTATAAAGTAAAATGTCAATAAATATAATGCAAGAATTCCGAAGGTTATAACCCTTTTGTTTTTGTAACCGAAAAAAACCCATAAAACCCCCGTAAATTTTAGGTCAAGATGTAGAATTTATACATTAGTAATAACAAACAATATCTTGCAGACTCCATAAGAATGGCACGCAGACTAATTGAGCTAAAATTTGTTTTTTATATAGTGTGACTTTGAGAAAGGCAGGTATAATTTCAAGTGTTTATTTTTGGGTACCACCATTTACAAATAGTAATAATTGTCTTATTCAGTGTTACGTGTCTTCAATTAATTTTTCTGAGAGAAAAAAAATCGAAACGCCTCATTGTGAAATATTTGAGGCAAAATCCTGGCCTAATTACTCTTTAATATAATATAATATCGATGCATATATGTATATAATATTTATATAAAGTAGCCTTCCTCTTAACCGAAACTCCGCTTTAACCGGCCGACTTTTTTCCGCAACATCAGACAAAATTCATAAAGGAAAATTTCGGTTCTTATTTCTTTATAGTTAATTAACTCAAATTTACATAATATAGAATAATTTCAACTTCTTATAAAGGTATGGGACAAAATTTGCAACAATTTAATTTGTATTAAATATTGTTCATTATTTGTTATTAGTTATAATTTTTATTTCAATTCAGATTATAACTAGTATTCATTTCTCAAAATATAGAAAATATGTACATTTTTAAAACTACACGAATTAAAAACCAAATACATCCTATGCATTTAATTAATTAAATGCGCAGTTACTTATTTACATTTTTTTACTTCTCCGGTTTAACCGGCTAACCCTCGGTCCCGTTTAGGCTGGTTAAGCGGGAGGCTACTGTATATGTAACACTTTACAATTGTAGGTTAAGACATGTCTAAAATAGGCAGTAGGAAAATACACCCGTCATATATCACCAATCAGAGTTATGAGTAAGTTGTTGCAGTCGTAAACTCATGGTCAGTGTGGAAGGATAAGGCGTAATTCATTGGATTTTTCCATGTGAATACTAAAAAAAGCCGTACTATACATCAAAGATTTTATTAGATGACAGGAAAATGATCCTTAATTCCACTAGTGCTTCAATTATCAATATTTGGGTTGTGTCACGTTTTAAAAATAGACTTAATATGTTAATTGGTTAGAAGCTACATTGAGACTCCGCTAAAACAGCTCTCTGGTGACATAGGTTTTGAAAACAAAACAAAAATCGCACAAATCTGCTCTTTCAAGTCAATGTAAGCGTGTAAGTATGAAAAAGAACGCGTACGGGCATACGGCTTTAGTCAATCCAGAGAAGAAAGGGGAGGAAGTGGAGGAGAGGCCGCGCAAGCGATAGGACTAAAACCCAGGAAAGAGGTGGGGAAGCGTGACGTGGAGACAGGATTCTTTACTGAAGTGCGGAATCTTTAAAAAGAAAACAGGATTATAGCAGAAAAAACGCAAGGCACTATGGGATGTAGAATAAGAAAAAGATAAAATGGTATCAATAAACCTTCGAAAGAAAAAGAATTTAATGTCTCAAAAGATGAAAGAATAAAATAAATTAGCGGGTTTTTACAAAGAAGTGTAGCTATTAACAGATTAAAGTTTTGAGAATAAGGAATAAAAGAATGCGCTGAATTAAAGGCATCGGGATTAAAATATAAAGGATATTTAAGATATTATTAAAAGACAGGTAAAAAAGGTAGACATAAGAATTTGGAACAAATTAACTAAGATAAAAGGGCGAGAATTTATTATTATTACGCACACATATATATATAGTATGTGCCGCAAGTCTGATGTTATGTGTTTAATTAAATGTACTAAATTATTGTTTTGTATTAGTTTGCTTCTGTATTATTTAGCATTTTTAATAATGTTATATATTTAATAAATGTACATTAAATTACTATTTTGAATGCGACTGGCAATTGACAATTGTAAATTTCCAAATTATGAACTCACAAAATTTCATCTTTTAAAGCATTTTTCGTGAATTTTTGAATCTACATTAGAAGACTTACACAATCATTTAATAAATTTTTGAAGGATTTTGCCAATTAAGATTAATTAATTAAATTTGAATTTATAGGGATTTTGTGCAATATTGATAACTCCACTCAAATCGGTTATTTAAAATATTTTTTTTTTTTTTTAGTATTTTGTAGAATTAGGAAATGTGCAAATATAATCTTAGAATAGAAATATAGAAATATTTACGAACTGAATTCGAATTTGCGTGGACAGAGTTTCCAAATGCGCCAGCACAGTTGCGTTTTATTTCCGACCATGCCTCCTTTGATGAAAGTTGTTTGTTTGAATGTGTACTCTCACCTCTAAAAGTTTTGCCCATCTTTTATGAATCACCTCGTATATTATAAATCTATGCATGGAATTAGCATTCAGGTTTTTTTTGTTACTTTAAAAAAAATAAAAAAAATATATCAAATTGCGTTAGATTTCATCGTTTTGCACTGTATATATCAGTAAAAAAATTATATTTAATGTAATAATAGATTATCTAAAAATCTATGCGCAGTCTTGTATAACATTTATAAATGTTAAAATAAAAAATTGGGCAAAAATATCAGTATTTAAAAAAGTATTAAAGATTTTAAAAGTTTGAAAATTAAAAAAAAAAATTAAAAATTTAAATTAAATATGCAGTTATTTTTTTTTTAATTTTCAAAATGTACTTTTAGTTGAAAATTAAAATGCAGTGAGTTCACCATTTGAAAAATGTTTTTTTTTAAATAAACAAAAGGTAACCTGCCCCCTTAAAAAGTTTTACAATCTTTTTGTAATAATGTTTAACTTACATAAAACTAAACTTAACGGGAAACATAAAAAGAAGCTATACAATTAGGAACGAAAGTATTTTTTTCTACATCACAATTAACTCAGTTTTGAGATATCGTATGAAAAAAATGTGGGCTGAAATAAATCTATGCTGGTTACATCATTCGAATCTTGATAAAAATTATGCTTTATTCTATTGCAATTTATACAGAAAGCACGCGAGTACCTTGACCACCATAAAAGCAAATTTTGTTTTAATCAACAGGCCATATATCTCGTGACTTCCTTCTAAAATTTATCTGACCACAAGATAAAACACAATACTCCTTTTTGTATATTAACACATATGAGGTCAACAGGTTAAGCGTGGTTTAGAAGCTTATTTAAATCAGTGTCAATAACAGATATTTAATAAAGTCTTTTGAATTTACAATAAGATGGCCTTAATTTCTATTAGGACTTTATTCGAATTCCATACCTTGTGTTTTAGACACTGAATTATTCAATGTTCTGTTCTGAATGGATTTAATGCTGTGTTTTTTTTATATGTATTTACTGTCCCGTGATATTTGAATTGATGACTGGGGCCGATAACCAGAGTTATGGGCCCCTGAGCAGATCAAAAGAACGGGCTGCTTAGAACAAAAAGTACAGAAATTACCTTATACATGAATTACTTTTAATCGCCATTTAAGAATCTAATAGGGTAAAAAGTTATCAAAACTTGACTTGGTCAATAACAAAAAAAAAATAATAATAATAATAACATGAAGTTATACATTTCAACTTTTACTTAAGGGAGTTCGGGACACAAAAATCTTAAAATTTTCTTAAAATTTTTTATTACATTAAAAATTTCTAAGTTTTTTTCTGCTTAAAATGAAGTTTAAATCAGGTTTCTATCTTAACTGGAACTTGAAATATTTATTTTTAAGTTTTGGTTTGTTTTCAAAATCTAGCTTTCAAGCAATGGTTGTCATGAAAACGACTTTTTGCGAAAATGCGTTTTTCTTCATGATGAGTTTTTTCTTCATTTCTCGTATTTAAATTATTATAAATCAAGAACCGTTAAAGATAAATGGTTCAAATTTGGAGCATATATTTTTCAATTGTTTTACTTTAATTTTAATTTAGTAAATTTGAAAAAAAATATTTACTTTTGAAAATATGATATATATTTTTGAAAATTACGTCAATTTTTTTTTCAAATTTTTAGTTTAAATATTTTAAATTTTTATTTAAATTAATATTTTTTAAATACTGAATCTAAATTAAAACTTATGCATTTCTGTTTATTTAAATGCAAAAAAAATTAAATTCTACAAATAATATTTTCAGTTATAACGATTTTAAACTACCCCGCTTTTTTAATAAAATTTAAATTTTAAATTAAAAAAAATTTATGAGAAGTTTTATCATGTGATTTTATTTACAAATTATATGGTTAACCATCACAAAAAATTTCGAAATTGTAACTCAATAAATAAAAATTTTGAAAATGTGTCCCGGATCCCCTTAACGAACACTATGGAATTTTCTATTTAATGAGATTTTCGCTGGAACCTTAATTTTGAACAAAAACAAAGTAAAAAATGTCGCTAAATTACGAACACGAAATTGTATTTAACGAATTTTCGCCCAGCCAAAATTTCAAAATTTTAATCGTTTTTAACTTACCAAGGACTTTTATTAAAAAAAAAACTTTCATTTTCATTGTCAATAATCAAATTCTCACACATTGGGATAGATACAGTAAAAGTAACAACCATTTGTAGTAACCGTTTTTTAAAATTTGGTTTACTGGATAAAATCGAGTAATCTGATACAGAAGTAAACGTATATGGCTAAATTAAAGAGGAAAAAAATTGAAAAACTAGAGAACAGGAATTCTGTTTTTTTTTTTTTTTTTTTTCAGAATTTAGTGTCGCCCCCGGCATTTCCATTACTTCATTTTCTTCTGATGGACTGACGGCTTCCATGTTAGGTGAAGATGAAATAGCAGCCGTAAAAAGTTAGAACTCTGATTTTCTGGTCAGAATGGGGGGAAAAAATGGCCATAATTTTTTTTTTAGCCATTTTTTCCCCTATTCTGACCAGAAAATCAGAGTTCTAACATTTTTCAGCTGCTCTTTCATCTTCACCTAACACTTCATTTATAATAACTGTTTCATAATAATGGAAGCCACCAGTCCATCAGAAGAAAATAACTCGGTTAAGCGGGACTCTACTGCAGTACAAAACATATTTCAATTTTACGACTTGCAGCAGACATTTTATATTATGTAAAATGACGTCATTCAAATCCGCTTAAGAATTCCACATTTACGATCTACTCTTAAACATCTAGAGTAAAGTATGCATAGCACCTCACTATTGCGAAATAATGCATAAATGCAGCAAAAAGACGCCGTCATTCAAGAAAATCGAGAAAAAAAACGGCTACCTAATGATTCATAGATACTTAGAATTAAATATAGTTTATAATAGCTCCATTGTTTTAACAGAAATCATTCGTTTATATTTTTTTCAAAATAGCACGTATTTTAATTATATTTTCTTTCGGTTGTTATGAGAAAGTGGCAACAAAAATATATAATTACTATTTTAGAATTATTTTTCCTTTACTTTCTAAAGAAATGGAGTACTTCCGTTGCCAATATTAAGCAAATGGCTCTAAAAACTACAAAAAAAATTAATATTTCAAAAATAAATGGAGATAGAATTTTCAAACAAAATGCATTTAAAAGAACTTTTTTTCCCAATGCGACGGTATAAAAATCGAAAATGTTCGATGCTTAGAAGTTTAAAAAAATGCTATAGAGTATTTAATCATACTGCTTTGTTTTACGACTTGCTTCTGTAAGGTAACGTTATTTTTTGGAAAACACAAAATAAGCTGGGAGGAAGAAATAGCATACCGTTCCGGAGGCTAACAAAGAGCAAATAGAAGAAGATTCCTAATTCATCGAACTTCTTGAACAACCAGATAATGAAATCCTTCAAAATGTGATAAAAACTGTCATTGAAGAAACATTAAATGATGAAGAAGATGAGAAAAAATTGTTTGACATTTGCCTAAAATACAAATTAGTTAAGCTTTCGAAACAATTCGATGTAGGCTGCAATTCTTACAATGTTACCGAAAATGTATTTCAAGCACATTAAAAACTTGAATAATTTTAGGAACGAATTTTCTGGAATTTCGAGGCCGGAGGAACAGACTCGGCCCCGTCCCGAAAGGGAAATAATTAGGCCCGACCCGGTGAAAAAACTAAAAGTTCGGCCCAGGGCCGCCTAGTCCGTTTGTACTTTCGTTCTTGACAGCCCAGCCCTTGCATAAATCAAAGAAATCTAACCCGACTCATTTTTCAAAAAAAAAAAAAAAAAAAAAAAATCCGATTTTTCTAATTTACAATTAAGATTATTTTTCTAGAATACTGCATAAATATATATGGAAAAATTTAACAGTATATTTTAGATTACTGTATGTTTACAAGCCAGCACGTGCAGAATAGCAACATTAATTATCACTTAGACTCATTAGACTCTTAAATTCAAATAAAGATTCATTAAAACATTAATATGTGCAGAATGAAAAAAAAAATGGTTAAAAGTATCAGGGTCAATCCATTTCAAGTGGTCCAGAAAATGTCATATTCATATTTTTTGTACAACAACCCTAACATGATGGAAGTTCAAAATGACTATTATTTTAATTTTATTAATTTTTGTTTGTGCATGGCGGCCATCTTTGTTTCATCGTCTGCAGCAATTTTCTCACAAGAAGGGTTTACGGAATTGTAAATAATTCATCGTTTATTTATCCAATTCAAGTGCGGATTAAAGCAATTTGTACAGAATACATTGGGCTAAAAATATGGTAATGGAGTAATTTCCGAAACTAACTGCTTAGTGGTAAAATTTAAGCATAAAGTTTCAGTTTTTTTCCAAAATTTGTCCATTTACAAGAGGAAATTTTTCTAGCAAGGAAAACTGTCAACATGACATAATTTTTTTTACAAATAGGCCGAAAGTACTTGTACTCACACGCTGAGTTCCAGATCTGGGACTTGCTTTCTCTTCGCTAAAAAAAATCCCAAATTTTTCAAAAATGACAAAAATCGCACTTTTCAGGCTTTGATATCTCTGGTGGGGCACGAGATAAAAATCTGAAATTTTTTTTTGTAAGGGTATTGTATGGTAGTGTTATGCACAAGAAATTTCAGGATGGAGATTTGACTACAAGCTGAGATATGGCAAGGGTAACATGTCAAAACAATACTGCCAAACTATTGTTTTGTTGTAGTCACAGCTAAGTATTTATCTCAGAGTATCATTTAAATTTATTTTTTAGATTATCTTTAAAGATTAGTAACAGAAAATAAATCTTTTGCAATTAATTTAAAAAAATAATTATGTCTAAGGATTACATTTTGTATGGTATCAGTAATTTTTTTCGTAATTTTAGTAACTAAAAGAAACCTCAGCACTTTTACATTGTCTTGTATATATATATACAAGACGTGAGACAAAAACAGAATAGGGAGAGAGAAAAGCTGTTAATGTTGGCATACTTGTTGAGACATGATCAAACGTGCCAAAACACATTCCTGCTTCTTGGTTTAAAAACCACAATTTTAATGCTGCTTGCCAGCCCCTGAAACTTGTTCCTACCATAAGTATGTTCCTGTAAATGAAACATTATGTGATGCTACCATGCATCAGCCTCAAGTATTTTTCAGAAAGTAAAGATACCCAAACCTTTTTAAAATTTATACTGCAGAAAAATCACATTTTTTCATAAGTAAGCTAGGAATTATTAATGAATTGACACTTGCAAAGTATATTTCTATGAGCCAGCAGGGACAAAATCTTGAATCAAGTTATCAAGAGATGACAAGACTTGGTTCCTACAAATAAAATTTTGAGAAAGATCAAAATTGTGGTTTTTGAACCAACAAGCAAGAATATGTTTTGACACGTTTGATCATGTCTCAACAAGTATGACAACATTAACAGCTTTTCTTTTTCCTTATGTTGTTTTTGTCTCAGGTCTTGTATAAAAATATTTTTTTTTTCTTTATGTAAAAGTGCTGAGGTTTCTTTTAGTTACTAAAATTACTTACAACAAAAATTACTGAAACCATACAAAATGTATGGCCTTAGGCATAATTATTTTTTTTATTAATTGCTAAGCTTTGCAAAGGGCTTTATTTTCTGTTACTATTATTTAAAGATAATCAAAAACATAAATTTAAATGACACTCTGAGATAAATACTTAGCTGTGACTACAACAAAACAATAGTTTGGCAGTATTGTTTTGACATGTTGCCCTTGCCATATCTCAGCTTGTAGTCAAATCTCCATCTTGAAATTTCTTGTGCATAACACTACCATACAATACTCTTATAAAAAAAAAATTCAGATTTTTATCTCGTGCCCCACCAGAGATATCAAAGCCTGAAAAGTGCGATATTTGCCATTTTTGAAAAATTTGGGGGTTTTTTAGCGAAGAGAAAGCAAGTCCCAGATCTGGAACTCGGCGTGTGAGTACAAGTACTTTCAGCCTATTTGTAAAAAAAAGTATGTCACGTTGACAGTATTCCTTGCTAGAAAAATTTCCTCTTGTAAACGGATAAATTTTGGAAAAAAATGGAAACTTTATGCTTAAATTTTACCAATAAGCAGTTAGTTTCGGAAACTACTCCATTACCAGATTTTTAGCCCAATGTATTCTGTACAAATTGCTTTAATCCACAATTGAATTGGATAAATAAACGATCAATTATTTACAATTCCGTAAACCCTTCTTGTGAGAAAATTGCTGCAGACGATGAAACAAAGATGGCCGCCATGTACAAACAAAAATTAATAAAATTAAAAAAAATAGCCATTTTGAACTTCCATCATGTTAGGGTTGTTGTACAAAAAATTTCAGATTTTTTAAAAATGGTCGAGCAACCAGTGCTGGACCACTTGAAATGGATTGACCCATCATAACTTTGAAGCTGCATACTAAAAAATGTGATTTTTAAAAATATTTCTCTGTAATTTATTAGGGTATATTTCCAAATTTTCTGCTACTAAAAGTTCATTATTACTACTATTTTTTTAGAAAACAAATTGTTTGCCCAACGATGCTACTTCAGTCATGCGAAAAGACCCACTCGCTAATATTAATCCAAGGGAAGAATTGTTTCAAGATATCTCGTTTGCATTTCAATATTTTTAAATGATTTTTTTGTATTGCATAGCTGAGGTCGATCTCTTCAAAGGACATTTTTACTATTTCGATTTTGTTTGCAGATTTTTTTATATTTTTTATGCGGATACTTTCCCTTTCGAAAACGGTGCCCTACTTAAAAATAAATGCAAACAAAATAGAAAAGGTACACAACAGCCTTTGTAGAGATCGAGCTCAGGTATCCAATTCAAAAAAATAATTTAAAAATATTGAAATGCAAACTAGATATCTTAAAAAATTTCTCCCATTGGATTAACATTAACGAATGGGTGTTTTTGCGTAACTAAACTAACGCGTAACTTAACTAGCCGCTTAAGTCTACTACCGATCCACCACGTAGACCTAGTATGTAGAAAAAATGCAAATTTGCTCCCGGCCCGACCCGAGTCTACTAAAAAAATTAAGCCCTGCTTCAGACATGATGTAACTGTCCGATGACGATCTCCATGCTGGACATATTTTCTGTGTTGATGTTGTCAATCTAGCATCGGATTGTGCAGCACATTTATACTTATCCTCGCCCTGGTCACAACCATTGATATTTTTACTATTTTAACGGATTAGTTTGATACTTTTAAATTTCTATATCTGGTCGGTCAGCCCATTTAATCTTTTTATCGGCTCGGACCGGAACCGAAGAAAAAAAAAATAAACGGGCCGAACTCATAATTATTGATTTGGCCCGGCCCATTAAAAAAAGTCATTAATCTGCCTGCCCGTTAGAAATTTTGTCTTCATTTTGTGGACCGGACCGGCCCGGGCCCGTGCAGATCTCTTGTTAGTAGTTAAAATATAACTAAAAACAGCGTGTAAATATTTTCCATTTTTGAAAAAGATTGAATTACCATTTAACGAAATTTCTATGTCACGAATTTTTTTGTAGGAACCTCGAGATTCGTTAAATAGAACGGGTGCAGACTGTGAAAACCGTTGTAGAACATAGTGTTTCCAGAAATCCCTTAGCTAGTCAATCCATTATCCCTCATTATGCTCAAGCAAATGCCCATGGTAGAATTTCTGCTGCCATATGTTCAGCTTTAATTTTTAGCACGAAATTTCATAAATAATGCATATTTTAAGTCATTACAGCAATAATTCTACCTTTGGGTAATATTAGTTTTGAATTTTGAATGCAGATGGAGTACTAAATATGAAAAAAAATTAGTTTGAAGCAACATGTCTAACAAACAAGACAAAATGACATTTACAGTGGTAAGTTTTTGCTCATTTTTTTTCAAATATTTTACTGAAATAAAACTAAATACAGATGATATATGGGTATAAAAAGAGTTACTTATATTCTCTGTGCAAAAAAATTCAATGTAAGTTTGTTTTTTAATGGCAAAATGAATTATTAAAATCAAGATAGCAGATCTGATACCACGGGCATTAGTGATCATGGGCCCATGGTAGCATTTTTGCTACCATATTATTTTCAAAAGAAATTTGTACCTCTTAGTGTTAGCTTTGTACTTAAAATACTTGATTTACTTTTAATTCACGTGCTCATGTTATTAAATAAATCCCAAATAAGTTACTTGAAGTGTATAATTTCCATATACTATAATAAAATGAAATTATTTTTGTTTTTACATTTTTGAACACAATATTAAAACTTCTTTTTAATATATAAATAGAGAAAATTATGAAGTAAATCCAGAATTAATATTTCAAAATTTATATTTCTAAGTACAAATATAAGTATACTTTCTAAGTTTAAAAAGTTCTAGGATAAAACTTTTTTTTTTGAGCCATATCACTTTAGTATATTACATTTAGTATATTTGTACTACGGGGTATATATTGCACTAGCTGATCCCTCGCAGATCAACTGCGCTGTAGTTTACTATATTTATAATTAATTGCTGTGTTTATTATGCGTTTTGAATTTTTGGCAACAAAAAATAGTAAATCTTATAGTAAATGGCTGTTATCTTGGTTTTTTTTAATTAATTAAAAATGAAGTACATGTGTGTGTGCTCGTACACACGATATGAACATTTTTGCATGCACTACAAAATAATAATAATAAATAAAAAATGAATAAATAAACACGCTTGCTCTGTATATATAAAAGAAGTTTTTTAACTTCTATAGCAATATGAGGAAAAAAAGTTCCAGAAACATGTCTGAATATCTTGCTGAAACTAACCACTACTGATTATAAATAATCAAGGTACCATGCTGTAATATTACCAGACCAATACTGGCTAAATTTTTCAAACTATCTTCCTATATTTTATTCTTCATGTCCAGAAAAATTTTCAGCAGCAACAAGTTCAACAACCTTACTTAACCTCGTTTCTCGCATGCTCAAAACTATTTTATTTCTTTCATGTAAGGTCAAATTTCTTGATTTTATTCAAGAATAGTTTAAAAACACACTAATAAAATAAATCATTATTTTATATGTCACCTCAGAAATGTAAGAGGAAATAGCCTTCATTCAGTTTTTTTTTAAATCTATTCTCCAAGTGCAAACGATGTGAACATTTTTGCACATACTACAAAATAATAATAAGAAATAAGAAATGAATAAATAAACACCCTTGCTCTGTATATATAAAAGAAGCTTTATAACTTCTATTAACAATATGAGGGGAAAAGTTCCAGAAACATGTCTGAATACTTTGCTGAAACTAACCGCTACTGATTATAAATAATCAAGGTACCATGCTGTAATATTACCAAACCAATACTGCCTAAATTTTTCAGACTATCTTCCTATATTTTATTCTTCATGTCCAGAAAAAATTTCAGCAGTAACAAGTTCAACAACCTTAGTTAACCTCGTTTCTCGCATGCTCAAAACTATTTTATTTCTTTCATGTAAGGTCAAATTTCTTGATTTTATTCAAGAATAGTTTAAAAACACACTAATAAAATAAATCATTATTTTATATGTCCCCTGGGAAATGTAACAGGAAATAGCCTTCATTCAGTTCTTTTATAAAAAAATCTATTCGCCGAGTGCAGACTATTATGTCACAGTACAAGCTGTTTAGATTTCATAACTTTTGAAAAAGACGATTCTGTTGTTTCCTGCTTCCTGCCGGCAGCGTTTTATTTAAAGTTAGAATTACCTCTTCTGTAAATAAAACGCTAAAAAAGTTATTTTGAGCGACAAATAATGTGCTGGCGGAGTTATTTCACACAAACGTGATCGTTGCAATCTTCTTCTTTTCCTTTAATAATCTGGGAATTACAAGGCTTAAGGTGGGCAAAACATGGATAGCGTAATAATCTGCAATGACACTGAATTTCAATAAAAAAAGATAAAGGAAATAACTTTTGGCGGAAAATGCTTTGTCCTTAAAATAGGTTTTAAATATAAGCTTATTAGGAGATTCAAGAGACGCAATATATGTCTGATTAAAAGAAGGAATGTTATATGATAATAAAAAAAAGTATAAGATAAACTAGTCTTGCTTCACCCAACTAGGTGGGTGAAATTTCGAAAACAGCGGAATCGAGCAATTTCAGAATTTATTCCCCAAACTTTTTATTATATTTTTTTCAAAAAAAAGAAAACTGTATTCAATTTCCCTAAAGTTGCATTGTTATGTAACGTACAAATATGCATTCTTCCAGAGAAAAATCACTTGCTGTATAAACCATATTTTTTTTAACTATAAATTTATTATCTAGTTAAAGTAGAAATTGGAAAAAAAAATCTATCTAAATTCTATAAACATTCCGAAAGAACTTTACTGAAAACCTCTGAAAATTTAAAAGCGGAATACGAAAAACTTTCACTCAATTCTAACACTTTTTTTACTTTTTTAAATCACCGGTAAAATAATAATAATAATAATAATAATAATAATAATAATTATCTCTACTTTTTAAAACAACGACAAAAACATAGGGAATATTTTATAGAGCTTCTGTTTCTCCAATAAACTCCATTCCCTTGCCTGTAATTGTGGTATGATGAATACGTAAAATATAAAATCCAGTGGACAAATTATAAGAAATTTTTATCTGTAGCCTTTTAAAGATTTCAGAAAATAAACTGCTCTTTAGTATAAAATGATAAAAAAAAAAAAAAAAGTTTAAGAGGTTACTTCATTCACGCGAAAATACTCGCTCGCTAATGCTAATCCTATGGGAGAATTTTTTTAAAACATCTCGTTTGCATTTGAATATTTTTAAATGATTTTTTTTTCATTAGATAGCTGAGGTTGATCGCTGCAATGACTAATTTTTACTTTTTCGATTTCGCTAACAGGTATTTTCTATGAGGATACTTTCACTTTCAAAACCGGTGCCGAAGAGGAAGCTGTTTCGAAAATGAATATGGAAAATGTTCATATTCTTTTCGAAACTGGTGAATGAAAATCCGTGCGAAACTGGTTTCGCACGTATTTTCACCAACCTGAAGTTGATGAAAATCCGTGCATTACTTCTTGAGAGCTATTACGGAAATCGTGAAAAAATGCAGCATAGCAGTGATTTATACCCAAACCTAATCAGCAACAACTTATGTCAACATCTAACTGCATCTGAGGTTTGATGAAAATCCGTGCATTAGTTCTTGAGATAAAACTATTGCTAAAATCGTGAAAAATGCAGCATAGCAACGCCACCTGTTCAGCGATTTACATCAAAACTAATCAACACAGTTTACATCAAGGTGTAACTGTATCTGAAGTTTTATCAAGTTTCGTGGCATTAGTTCTTGACATAGACCGCGCACAAAAGTTTTGTCACATACAGACAGACAGACTCACAGATAGACATTTTCTAAAAACAGTCAAATCGTTTTCAGGACCTTGTAAAACATATAAATCTGTCAAAACCGGAAGTCGAAATTTTTCGCGAATCCAACATTTTATTCTTGTAAAAATAGAAGAAAGTAACAATTGAAGTGTGAAGTAGTGCGCAGAACGTCGACTATCGAACCCTCCACTTTTCAAACAATTCAGTTCTCGCAAAAGAAATTCGAAAGAAATTATGTTAGGTTTTGAATAGAAATTCAGTTCTCGAAAAGTAAGATTATCATTTTAAAATTGGCTAATTAAAAAATAACAAAATTGACTCCCCCCTCCCTTTTTTTTTAATGAGTTTGAGGCACAAATACATGAGGTACAACGAAAAGAGAACGAAATTCATGCAATTTTGAGATTCCTCAGTATCAGAGATCGTTAATATATATTAATGGATATATATCATGATATATATCAGGATTTATGTCCGATATTTATTTTCAAAATGTCAAGATTTTTCATATCTTCGATATTTTCACGTATTTAATATTCATTTTCAAAAGAGCAAGATTTTTTATTCTTTCAATATTTTCAAAAACTTAACATTTATTTTCAAAAGATCAAGATATTTTATTCTTTCGATATTTTCAAATACTTAATATTTATTTTCAAAATATCAAGGTGTTTGATATTTTCTACATGTTTGATGTTTATTTTCAAAATGTCACTGTGCAAGATATTTTTGATATTTTCAATCAAAACAAGTGTAAATAAAATTTTCAACTATTATTTCCTATGTCATTCTGTAAATATATAACATTCGTCTCTGGCAGTGACTTTTTTAGCCAAAGAAGAAAAATATTTCTTTGAAGTTTTTATTTTTAAACGTAGAACTAAGAAATTATGTGGGACAATAATTAATTCAGAACAACATTTGAAATATAAACCGTTTAATTTAAATAAACAGTTAATAATTGCAAATAATTAGAGATTATTTAATTGCGCTTAATTATTACAAATTTTTAAAAAGGAAAAGAAACACATTTTATCACGAACATCAACAAAACTTTTTATTCTATTTATTCCCTTATTCCAAAGATATCGTTTTATCGTTCTGATGCCATAGTAACATGATAAATTAAATTTCATTAAAAAAAAAAGGCACAGTAGCAGAAAAATATTTTACTAAATCGAATAGTTATTTTTAATTTTGGTTTTAGAATTAAATTCATGAACTCCCGTGGATAGAACATGTTAAACAGCTAGTATGTGATAAATCTGTGCATGGAATTAGCCTTCAGGTTTTTTTTTTTTTTTTTTTTTTTTTAAATAAAAGTGTATTAGTCCCCGAACCAGGTGCAAATTTCGTCAGTTATTTCCTCTCGGCCGATAATTTGTAAAATGCTTCAGAGAGTTGTATCATGAAGCTCCGTGAACGTCAGCTGCGGTTCCGTGGGTGGGTTGAGCAGCGGTAACCTCCCAAACATGTAAAAAAATAAAAAAAAAATTAGTCATTTCCTCCCGGTTGAAAATTTGTCAAATTATAGATAACTCAATACATTGAAGAAAAATAACAGTCAGCTAATTATAGAGTGGTGGGTTATTCGTCAGCTGGTCACACGAACATGGAAAAAATATACAGTGTGCAAAGGAAAGTCCCTTTAACCATAAAATACTTGCGAACGGAGAGAGCTACAGCTATGGAAGTGAGGTAACGGTATAGTAAAGTGACTACGCCCTATTTAAAGCAAACGACGGAAGCGCCCCCTAGTGGCGAAATTTGGAAGATAGCTACTGAAAACCGTCAACGAAAAGAAATAGAGCAAAACTTCCAATTAGAAAGTTTTAGAGCATCAAACAATTAGTACTAAACGACATTTGGTTCACACGGATAATATAAATCGTCGCCTGTATACCCAAAAATGTCCGAAATCGATGAGCGACGATTCTACTTTGCCTATTCACATTCCGTAAATGTAGCAGTGCACAATTCCAGATTGTGACGTTGTACTGTGCAGTAATGTCTGTAAAAATTTAATTTCCAATGTATTTAAAATTTTAGATTAACCCTTTCATGGGCAGAAGAATTCTGTTCGTAAACTGATGAAGTAATATTTACTGACACCAGAATATTCAAACGAATTTCTTAGAAAATAAAAACCCGCTAATTTTCACTAGAAAAGAAAAATTTTATTCTCGCTGCCATTTGTCAGTTTTGGAATTAAAATTAGGTGGTTAGACCGTCTAGTCACGGCCCTTGAAAGGGTTAAATCTATGTCGTCGTATTGAAGAGACTAGCAATAGACGTTCCATGCTGAGAAATGTGGCATGTAGAATTACTCTCAAGAATACAAACGTGTATCGTGAGCAATGGCGAACTTTTCGAACATATTGAATATTAACTTTTTATCACTGCGAGAAAGTTTGTCTTTTTTGTTTTTTATGTGATGTTATCAAAATGTATTGAGATAAGCACATATTTATACCATAAATTGTGCGTATTTCTTCATACTTCTGGCTATTCCATTCAAACGTTTACACGAAATAGAGTGCATCGATTTTGGACATTTTTGGGTATACAGGCGACGATTTATCTTATCCGTGTGAACCAAATGTCGTTTAGTACTAATTAATTGATGCTCTAAAACTTTCTAATTGGAAGTTTTGCTCTATTTCTTTTCGTTGACGATTTTCAGTAGCTATCTTCCAAATTTCGCCACTAGGGGGCACTGCCGTCGTTTGCATTAAATTGGGCGTCGTCACTTTACTATACCGTTACCTCACTTCCATAGCTGTAGCTCTCTCCGTTCGCAAGTATTTTATGGTTAAATGGACTTTCCTTTGCACACTGTATATATTTTTTTTCATGTTCGTGTGACCAGCTGACGAATAACCCACCACTCTATAACCAGCTGACTTTTTTTTTCTTCAAGATATTGGGTTAGCTATAATTTGACAAATTTTCAACCGGGAGGAAATGACTAATTTTTTTTTTAATTTTACATGTTTGGAAGGCTACCGCTGCTCAACCCACCCACGGAACCGCAGCTGACGTTCATGGAGCTTCATGATACATCTCTCTGAAGCATTTTACAAATTATCGGCCGAGAGGAACTTGGTCATCAAAATCTGTTGCTGGCTCGCGGACTATATGAAGATGTGTTAGATTTCATCGGTTTACACTGTATACATCAGTAAAAAAATTAAATTAAATGTAATATTAGATGTATCTAAAATGTAATGCGCAGTCTTGTGTAATAAACATTTGAAAATCTTAATATAAATTTGTCAAAAATTTAAAAAAAAAGTAGTAGCGATTTTAAAAAATTCAATTTTTTAAAAACTTTTAAAATTTTATTTTAACCCTTAAATGTCTGGTGTTGCTTTTCGGCAACATACCCAATTTAGGCTCTAAAATACTATCAGAATAATATTGAAGCTATGATGCCTAATGTTGCCAGTAAAATACATTCTGAAAATATTAATAAATCGATTTTCAACATTTAGATGGCAACACTTGTGCTGTTTTAGAATAAAGATAAATTTATTTTTTTCAAATGCTGCTACTTGTTCTTTTTGTTTTGTTTCGAAGCTTTCGAAATACCCCATTTTGACCTGCAGTGAGCAAGTAAAATTTATTTCTTATTATAGTTCCTAAAATTCTTGTGTGATTAATATTATAGAATTTTATCAAGGAAAATTTTTTTTCAATTAAACACCAGTATTGGTGATTAGTAACAAACTGTTTTTACCCGTAAATTATACTTAAAACAAAATATGATTTTTTTAAGTATTTTTCCCATTATTTATTTAAAAAATGAAAGCCGAAAAACATTATTACAATCATTTTTGAAAAATCAGGCATTTAAGGGTTAATATGCGCAATTAACATTTATTTTTTAATTATTATTCACGAAACAACGTATTGAGATAATCATATTAAAAAAAAGAAAGGAAAAATTATGTGCTAAGCATAGATTATGAAACCCTTTCCAACATATTCAGGATAATGTAACAAAACGTCACCGTTTAACAGATTGAAATAGTAGGATGTCTAATTGAAACATTTGGAAACGCATAAGACATTTGAAAACCCAATTTCAGCAATCCCTATCTGCAGTCGGAAAATTATACGAATTCTTTGAGCAGACCTGTATATGATATACAGATTTTTATCGATAACATACATGCATGAAAAATTTTACTTCAGTTACAAAATACATACCACAATTGAAAATTTCTTTTCAGCAATTTCCGATAATCAGGAGATGGATACGTGGATTATTTTGTGCAGCCCTGTATACGAGATATAGAATTTATACAAAACGGGGCCATCCACAAATGATGTCACGCTTGGAGGAGGGGTGGGGTTCATGAAATTGTGACAGTTTGTGACAAGGGGGTGGGAGGGGGTAAGTAGAAGTGTGACATCACGCATTTTGGTTAAAATAAAAGCATTACAAATCAGCAGATTAAATTTTAAAGTTATTTTGAAATTAAAGTATTTTATGTTCATACAGTAAAGATAACGTTTAAAGCCAAATATATTAAATTCCATTTCAAATTCCAAAATACTACTGTTTTTAATTGTTCTTTCATATTAACATTTTATTACTATTTTATATTAATTATGTTTTTTGTTGTAAATCTTAATCTTATTTCATACAAAATAAGTACACGAATCATTTTTATTACTATACTCACAAATGTCATTGAAACACATAGTTAAAAGTTTCAAAATAATATTTGAAATATGATCTATAGCATAGTACTTTGTTTCTGAACTGCAAGTATATGTTTGTGTAATATAGCGTGACATGTGACAAGACGGAGGGAGGGGGTGTGGTGAAGTGTGACACTTTGTGACAAAGGGGGGTGAAGGGGGTCAAAAATATTGAAAAAAAGTGTGACATTATATATGGATGACCCCTAAACATGCTAAAAAATTGTTAAATTTAAAAGCGCATACCGAAATTGAAAACGCACTTCCAGCAATTATTGCTCAAAGACAGTACTGTAAACGATTTCTTTTGTGTGTCCCTGTAAATGAACGCTAAATGCTATGGATGCCCTATTCTATATTACCGTATATACTCGCGTAAAGTCGAGCAATTTCTGACAATTTTCGACAAGTAAATTAAGTGGTCGACTTATACGCGAGTCAATTAAAAAAGCAAAACCAAACACTTTGAATATTGCTAAATTCTGGGTTTTTATGTGTTTGAATAATAAAATAATATATAAAATATACAAATAATAATAAAATTCGTCATTAATAAACATTTCATTGATTTATATTTGTTTACTTACTACGTTTTCACAGTCGAAAGTGAAATCTATAGTTTGATTGTGTGCAAAATTCAAGTAAAATGTTAGGGTCGACTTATACGCCTGTTTTTTATTTTGTGCAGAATTTGCATTTGAAAGTTAGGGGTCGATTTATACGCGAGTCGACTTATACGCGAGTATATACGGTAATCATCTTGTGGTGAAAGCAGTGATTTATATCAATTTCAATACATCTGAAGTAGTGTAATGTCATTAAAATACACCTTAAACGATTTTCCTCATTGAAGATAATGTAACAGAATTCTTTTGCCCCTGACAGTGGCAAATTCATTTACAGTGTGCTCCTGTAAATGAACTATTAATGCTACACACTTCATATTCAATACCGAACATTCCATGGTAAACATGATTAACATATATCAATTACAAATCCGAGTATATTTACTTGAGTTAGAGCGTAGACAGACGGACAGACAAACCGAATTCATAAACACTTTTCAACTATGTTGGAAAGTGTTATAAGCCTTTATCCTTGTGTTTTTTTTTCTATGTTATGCTTACACAAAAATATTAATACCCCTCCCGCCTTTTTTTTTTTTTTTTTCAAATTCGTAATTTTACTTTTGTTAAATTAAAAGTTACATTCATCGACTTTTACAACAAAAAATTTTACGATATAAATTTATTTATTAAGTACTAATGATTTACATTTTGATTTATATCTCATTTTGCCGGCTATACGTGTTTGTACTAAAAAAATAAATAAAAATAAAAAAAAAATAAAATAAACGATTGTACTTTATTTTATTTGAAATTATTTAATAAAATGAAATTTTATTTTTACTTATTAAATGCAATTGTTATGCATATCTGTTATATGTGTATTTATATATATATTGATTTGACAAATATATATTATGCATATTATAACAGACAACAGAGATGTAGAACATGTAACATTATCATTAACATGCATGTATTTATAATTTAAAAAGAAAACGGCTTAATGAAACAAAGCTACTAAAATTGCGTTTTGTTTTTATTTTAACGTTAAGTTGTAAAAAAATAAATACGTAAAAAAATAAATATGCGTCTTAAAACCTTTTAACCAGTTATAAACTACAAGATGGCAGCACCATTTACTTTTAACAAAAATAAGATTCTGGTGCTGTTCTTTTAGATGTTGCTAGGCTTAATGAAAATGAAGCTATTTTGTTATTTTAAAACAGAAAATATTATGTTTAAAATGGGTTATCCATTTTCAGCGTTTACATTGCGACATTAGCTGAATCGCTTATTTCAGAAATGCAGAATTTCATGTTTTGAGTGAGATAATTAAGAAAATCTATTTAACTAAGTAGAAGTTGATTTAAAAATAAACGGTCAAGTGCGAGTATTACTCGCGCTCAGAGGGTTCCGTACAATAAATGTATGAATTATTAACTGTACTATTAAAAAAAAAAAAAAAGACTTATTAAAAAACTATAAGACGTAGCGTTTGGTATAGTTGTATATACACGGTGTCCGGTCTCAACGGTGTCCAATGGCTAATTCCTAAACCGTTAGTCATAGACATATAGTTCCAATTACAAAAATGTTTTAAATCAGATAAAGAAATATTTTAAAAGCGATTTGGGTCAATACAAACATTTCTTAAAAAATTACAAAATTTAAATTTTTATACGGTACCCCGTTCCTATAAGTTATATTTAGTAAAATTTTCCTTTTTCACTGACAAGTATGACAAAAAAAGTCCCATTCATATAACACTAAAATTGAGCGAGTTATAAAGCTTTAAAAATGCATGACTTATGCCACTTTTCTGCTCTGAAAACAAATGACTTCGGCTTGTCTTTGAGGGGTCACATATCAAGTGCTTAAAGTATTCGAAGATCTTATTTCATGTGTATCTGCGCTTTGAAAGAAATCGTACAAGTATTACGATTAAGTTAACATTTATTAAGTTTCAGATTGGCTAAGATAACATATGTTTTATAGTGTCAGGATTTGAGACTGTTTCTTTTATGCTTTCTTTTAACAAAAATTATGTTATTTTTATGTTACTTCAACGATCGTATGTATTCTTTTCCAGTTGAAAATTTGCACTCGAACTTTAACTGACATTTAAATATCCGATCGAGATTACATTTTACATACTGGCGTAAATCCAATAACAATCTAATACTATTATGATTTTCGGTGGTTACCATTTATACTTATTTTACAGGATAACACAAAGAATTTCGGATAGATTAGCGCCAAGAAGTGTAAGAAAAACTTTTAGATTAGATAATACAAAACTGCGATTGTTGGTTTTTTTTTTAATTTTTAGTGTTTCGTTCAGGGCTGCGGAGTCGGTAGGAAAAATGATCGACTCCGACTCCGACTCTGACTCCTGGATTTCTGAAACTATCGACTCCGACTCCGACTCCGACTCCGGCATACACACAGGGTTTCTCAAAAAGATTGAAATGCGCTTTAATTATTTACCTTTTGGAGATATGTAGATAATGCAAATTGAAAAAATGTTCAAAATTAAATAGTAATTAAGATTAAGGTTTTACCGAAACAATAATACTACCGAAACAATAATCGGTAATACAGTTACCCCCACTTAATCGGGTAAAGGATAATTGCATACTCCGCTTATATGCATAGAATTCTGTGGAACAGAAACGTTCCCCATAAGGCCCCAGTAGCAGAAAATTCTCCATGTGTCTGCAACAGATACTCCAGGGGCAGAAAATAATCTGCAGGTAAAATATTTTACAATTGAAGCGTTAATCAAGCGATCACTTACCTTTGACGTTATTGTGCATTTTATTAATTTTACTGATAATAATCTTAAGTTTTTGTGTTAAGTAATAAAGAGTTAAACATAATATAAAGCGAAATAAAGGTTCATTAGAAAAATAATCTGCAAACTAGAAAAGAAAATCTGCGACTCCCGTCTCCCGTCTCGAACTTTCTGCTACCGGGCATAAGGCCAATGTTAAATATACTCGTTTTATCCCATAACAATCCCCGGTTAATTGCATAAATATCTCCAATCTACTACTAGTAATCCGGATTTTATGAATTCCTGTTATAGTGATGAATGGGAAAAAAAGGGAGAACTTTTTTTTTTTTTCTAACAATGGTTTGTTATATTTACAATCGAAGAGCAGAAATCGTCGTGAAAGGTGACTTATCTTAATTCTGGTAACTTATGCGAGTATTGAATTTGGACAAATTGTTTTTCTTTTAAAGCTTGCCGTACATACAGTGACTCAAGATGCTGGGGGTATTTTTTGAAAAATTCTGGAATCGGGGAAAAATAGAATCGAGACGGTCAAGAGACCAATATTTAGCGCTGGAAGTGGAGAAATGCAATGTCGAGATATGAAAAAAAAATTCCTAAAGGGTTTTTTGTGTAGGCGAAAGAAAGAAAGAGATATAAATTGACAAATAATTGAAAAATAAAAAGAATTTATGCAGAAACTTTTATTTTCAAAGGTATGATTTAAAAGCAAAAATTTTCTATTTAACTTTCATTTTAATTTTCACATAAATTATAATGAAAAATTAAACCATGTACCGTAAATAGTGTTATAATACCTAATTTTTTATTACATATATTGTTATATATAGAGTAATAATAAATTATTTATTAAAGTTATTAATACAATAGTTTTTAATTTATTAGGTAAATAATTATTGTCCATTAATATTCATCATATCTGTGGTATATAATCAAATGATAGCGTATACTAATAACATTAATTGCTGTCCTCGCTTAAATGCATACCCCGCTTAAATACATATAATTCAGTGGAACCAACTGTATGCAATTAAGCAGGACCGACTGTATTTCTATTTTCGGCCGAAATTTCGTTCGATTAGTTCTAAATACAGTAATAATACAATTATATTTTTTTACTTTTTATGGAGTGTCTACTACGATAACTAATATACTAAAACATACTTAAACATGTATTTTATTGATTTTAGAAATTCCCACCTAACGGGCTTTAATGAGGTGATCATAAACTTTAAATCATTTCACCATATCTCAGCAGCAGTTTTAGCTATGAGCAAGACATTCAGGATAGCAAACCTATTAAAAAAAAATATTAAACACATCTTTCAGGGATTTTAGAAATCCCCCCCCCCCCCTAAGGGTGTTAAAGGGATGTACAAAAATTTTAGGGCATTTCGCCATATCTCAGAAGCAGTTTTAGGTAGAATCAGGAAATCCAAGATAACAAACCTACTAAAAAAAATAGAATACTTCAGTGATTTTAGATCTATTTTGTCTATTATGTCACCAACATCGATTTTAACTCTATAAGGTAAGATTATACAAATAAGATAACACTTACGGATACTGGATTAGATAGTAAGAATTTTTTATATCGTTGCTAGATATATTTCGTTTGATTCCAGATTCTTTTAGAGAAACCGACCAGCGTAGCGGGCGAAGGATGCTAGTTTCTAATATTTTATTTTCATAAGCGCCGTATAATCATAATGGTCATTTATAAATTTCGATTCGGAATATGCAATACATTAAATAAAAATAGCAATTATTTTACAATTAAAAAGATTCACTTACTTAAATATAATTTGAAGTTACATATACGGACAAAGGATTTCTATCTTGTCAGCTGCAAATTAAAACTAAATTACCCGAAAAGAACATATGCCTGCTTAAGAAACTAAGATATTTTCAATTTGAACTTTGAACATAATGAGTAAAGGAAAATTGTGCTTCAGATTCGGCCGCACTTTATGTGAAAGATTGGCAAGTTGTCATCGCCTTTCATTCATATATGTAATTGCTATTATCTACATCTACACTATACTAATAAAATCTTAAATAAATTAATGCCAATTTCGGGGAGATGGGGGTGGGGAATCGACGAATGAGGAATAATCATAAAAAAAAGGTGAGGGGGAAAAAAAAATGCCTGCCATTTGAGGCATAAAATGAGTTTCTTCATTTTCCTCTCAAAATTCATGAAATAACTGTTTTTTCTACAGTAGGTTAAAATTACGGTTCTCCATCAGATAGGATAACCAAATTTAGCCCGAACCAGATAGACTTTAAATGCTTCGGATCAGGTTTTGACACTTTTGATTTGACCTGATTTTTCAAAAAAAAATATGTATTGAATATTTTTCAAATGAAAAATCTATATATTTGAATATTAATGAATGTATTTAAGTTCATTTTTATACAAAAAGATAAAATTGTAGCCTTTTTTATAATTGTTTATTCTATAAAATATGAACTAATTTTCTTTCGCCTCGAATTACGGTCGTAGACGACTTTTTTTCCATTTTCGGATTTGGTTGAGAAATTCCTTTTTGTCAGGTTTCGGGTTGACTTTCAGCAAAAATTTCAAATTCGGGTCGGGTGCAACCCGGCCTTTGGAAGAATCTAGTTGGGGCTTAGAAATAGAAGAACGTCTAAGTTTTGGGTAAGAAATATTTAAGAAGAAAATTGCAGTTTTTTGTTTTAATGAGGAAAATTCTATATGAGTTGTCCTATATTGTAGTGATAGCGGCTTTAATCAGTTTCATATTTTATACACATTCTATTTTATCTGAAATACTGAAAAATAAGGCAGTATAAGTTGAACAAAGGATAAGTGAAACATCCATTGTTATCTGAAGTAGATTGTTGCATTCGTTAGGGTCAGATTCGAACGGTGGTTCGGATTAAGCTGGCGCTGAATGTGTTTAGTTGTGGGCCAGTCTGATAATTACTATTGCGGATTCGGGTCGGGTTGACCCGATTTTTCAAAAGAAAGTCCGTAACATCGTTTAACTTATAAGTCGAATAAGTAAATATATATTCCTTTTCCTACACAAAAGATAAAAGTGTTGTTAGAGATGACTATTTTTCATAATTCCAATAAAATTTTGATTTTATTTCATTTCGGATCCGGTTCATGGTTCAGGTTTCTTTGCGGTTTGCTTCGGACTGACTTAAAGTATGAATTTCAGGACCCGACCAGGAACACGGATGGACAGAGGTTAAATTGAAACATCTGTTTTTGTCTGAGATAGATTCCTTCATTGGGTTGTGTAGTCGGACCGACACGGGATTCGGGTTGAGTTGGACTTAATTTACAAAAAACAAAACAAAAACCTTTAAAAACTCACTTTAATTTAATTATTGTACAATAGTGTCGTCCATGAGCTGAAGAAGTAAGTAAAGGAATCAATTTAATGACTGATGTAAGCAAAAAAATCACATCCGCCCTTTTGCCTTATATTTACTCATTAACATGTCAATAAACTGAAAAATAACTAAATATTTATTAATGTATACAGTTAAAAAATAAAATAATAATTCAGTTCATAAATTTAAAATTAAGTGTAATTGGTTTTATTTTTTATTTCACTTTAAACTGTTCAACAAAACGTTTGGAGTCGGAGTCGGAGTCGTCATATTTTTAGCGACTCCGACTCTGACTCTTTTCATCGAAAAATCACACCGACTCCGACTCCGACTCCACGACTCCGACTCCGACTCCGCAGCCCTGGTTTCGTTCATCTGACGGAACCCTATTCGCCTCGCTCCTCTGTCTGTCTGTCTGTCCGTTCTCAGAAACTACACATGTTGGAGATTTGAAATTTTGCATACTTATAGACGACCACCACACATCAAACAACAAATCATAAAATTTTGAAAAAGTCATTCATTTAACCCTTTGGGCTCCCACATGTGTATTTTAAACAATTCTTTCTTTGTGAACCTCTAATTACATTGGAGGCATGAAATTTTGCATACTTATAGCTAAATACATCACATCAAAGGACAAATCATAAAATTTTGAAAAAGTCGTACATTTAACCTTTGGGCTCCCCCATGTGTATTCTAAACAATTCTTTCTATGTGAGCCTCTAATTAGGTTGGAGGCGTGAAATTTTACAAACTTATAGCTGAACACCTCACATCAAACGACAAACTATAAAATTTTGAAAAAGTCGTACATTTAACCCTTTGGGCTCCCACATGTGTATTTTAAACAATTCTTTCTAAGTGCGTCCCTAATTAGGTTGCAGGCGTGAAATTTTGCGTACTTATAGATGGACACCTAAGATCAAACAACAAATCATAAAATTTTGAAAAAGTCATACATTTAACCCTTTGGGCTCCCACATGTGTATTTCAAACAATTCTTTCTATGTGAACCTCTAATTAGATTGGAGGTGTGAAATTTTGCATACTTATAGCTGAATACCTCACATCAAACGACAAACTATAAAATTTTGAAAAAGTCGTACATTTAACCCTTTGGGCTCCCACATGTGTATTTTAAACAATTCTTTCTAAGTGCGTCCCTAATTAGGTTGCAGGCGTGAAATTTTGCGTACTTATAGATGGACACCTAAGATCAAACAACAAATCATAAAATTTTGAAAAAGTCATACATTTAACCCTTTGGGCTCCCACATGTGTATTTCAAACAATTCTTTCTATGTGAACCTCTAATTAGATTGGAGGTGTGAAATTTTGCATACTTATAGCTGAATACCTCACATCAAACGACAAATCATAAAATTTTGAAAAAGTCGTACATTTAACCCTTTGGGCTCCCCCATGTGCATTTCAAACAATTCTTTCTATATGAGCTTCTAATTAGGTTGGAGGCGTGAAATTTTACAAACTTATAGCTGAACAGCTCACATCAAACTATAAAATTTTGAAAAAGTCGTACATTTAACCTTTTGGGCTCCCCCATGTGTATTTCAAACAATTCTTTCTATGTGAGCCTCTAATTAGGTTGGAGGCGTGAAATTTTACAAACTTATAGCTGAACACCTCACATCAAACGACAAACTATAAAATTTTGAAAAAGTCATACGTTTAACCCTTTGGTCTCCCACATGTGTATTTTAAACAATTCTTTCTAAGTGAACCCTAATTAGGTTGGAGGAGTGAAATATTGCATACTTATAGCTCAATACCTCACATCAAACGACAAATCATAAAAATTTCAAAAAGTCGTACATTTAACCCTTTGGGCTCCCACA
This sequence comes from Maratus speciosus, assembly GCA_963932465.1. Taxonomy (NCBI): domain Eukaryota; kingdom Metazoa; phylum Arthropoda; class Arachnida; order Araneae; family Salticidae; genus Maratus; species Maratus speciosus. The sequence goes on along the minus strand of OZ010791.1, from coordinate 225,801,689 downwards.
TGTGTATTCTAAACAATTCTTTTTAAGTGAGCCCCTAATTAGGTTGCAGGCATGAAATTTTGCGTACTTATAGATGGAAACCTCAGATCAAACGACAAATCATAAAATTTTGAAAAAGTTATACATTTAACCCTTTGGGCTCCCACATGTGTATTTTAAACAATTCTTTCTATGTGAACCTCTAATTATATTGGAGGAATGAAATTTTGCATACTTATAGCTAAATACCTCACATCAAACGACAAATCATAAAATTTTGAAAAAGTCGTACATTTAATCCTTTGGGCTCCCCCATGTGCATTTCAAACAATTCTTTCTATATGAGCTTCTAATTAGGTTGGAGGCGTGAAATTTTACAAACTTATAGCTGAACAGCTCACATCAAACTATAAAATTTTGAAAAAGTCGTACATTTAACCCTTTGCGCTCCCACATGTGTATTTTAAACAATTCTTTCTAAGTGAACCCTAATTAGGTTGGAGGAGTGAAATATTGCATACTTATAGCTGAATACCTCACATCAAACGACAAATGATAAAATTTTCAAAAAGTTGTATATTTAACCCTTTGGGCTCCCACATGTGTATTCTAAACAATTCTTTTTAAGTGAGCTATTTAGGTTGGAGGTGTGAAATTTTGCATAATTATAGCTGAATACCTCACATCAAACGACAAATCATAAAATTTTGAAAAAGTAGTACATTTAACCCTTTGGGTTCCCACATGTGTATTTTAAACAATTCTTTCTAAGTGAACCCTAATGAGGTTGGAGGAGTGAAATTTTGCATACTTATAGCTGAATACCTCACATCAAACGACAAATCATAAAATTTTGAAAAAGTCGTACATTTAACCCTTTGGGCTCCCACAAGTGTATTTTAAACAATTCTTTCTAAGTGAACCCTAATGAGGTTGGAGGAGTGAAATTTTGCATACTTATAGTTGAATACCTCACATCAAACGATAAATCATAAATTTTCAAAAAGTCGTACATTTAACCCTTTGGGCTCCCACAAGTGTATTTTAAACAATTCTTTTTAAGTAAGCCCCTATTTAGGTTGGAGGTGTGAAATTTTGCATAATTATAGCTGAATACCTCACATCAAACGACAAATCATAAAATTTTGAAAAAGTCGTACATTTAACCCTTTGGGCTCCCACATGTGTATTTTAAACAATTCTTTCTAAGTGAACCCTAATGAGGTTGGAGGAGTGAAATTTTGCATACTTATAGTTGAATACCTCACATCAAACGACAAATCATAAATTTTGAAAAAGTCGTACATTTAACCCTTTGGGCTCCCACAAGTGTATTTTAAACAATTCTTTTTAAGTGAGCCCCTATTTAGGTTGGAGGTGTGAAATTTTGCATAATTATAGCTGAACACCGCACATCAAATGACAAACCATAAAATTTTGAAAAAGTCGTACATTTAACCTTTTGGGCTCCCACAAGTGTACTTTAAACAGTTCTTTCTAAGTGACACCCTATTTACGTTGTGGGTGTGAAATTTGGCATACTTATAGCTGAACATCTCACATCAAATGACAAACCATAAAATTTTGAAAAGTCGTACATTTAACCCCTTGGGCTCCCACATGTGTATTTTAAACAATTCTTTCTAAGTGAGCTCCTAATTAGGTTGGAGGAGTGAAATTTTGCATACTTATAGCTGAGCACCTCGCATCAAACGACAAATCATAAAATTTTCAAAAAGTCGTACATTTAACCCTTTGATCTCCAACATGTGTATTTTAAACAATTCCTTCTAAGTGAGTCCCTAATTAGGTTGGAGGCGTGAAATTCTGCATACTTATAGCTGAGCGTCACACATCAAACGGCAAATCATAAAATTTTGAAAAAGTCGTACATTTAAGCTTTTGGGTTCCTACATGTGTATTTTAAACAATTCTTTCTAAGTGACACTCTATTTAGGTTGGAGGCGTGAAATTTTGCATACTAGCTGAACACCATCATGCGACAAATCATAAAAATTTGAAAAAGTCGTACATTTAACCCTTTGGGCTCCCACATGCGTGTTTTAAGCAATTCTTCCTAACTCAGCCCCTTATTAAATTGGAGATTTGAAATTTTGCATGCTTATTATAGCAGAACACCCGAGGCCAGGCGACAAATTATAAAATCTTGAAAAAGTCTTACGTTTAACCCTTTGAGATACCACATATGTATTTTAAGCAATTCTTTCTAAGAGAGCCCCTAATTAAGTTGGAAACATGAATTTTTGCATACGTATAGCTGAATACCTCAGACCACACGACAAGTCATAAAATTTTCAAAAAGTCTTATATTATTTACTCCTCCGTGCTCTAACGTATATTTTAAGCAATTTTTCTAACCTCCACCCCTTTTCACCCGGGGAGCACCCCTTTGACCATTCTTTCATATTATGCACCATAGCCTTACATATTTGAGTTCCACTTTTTACCGCCAGGGGCGCCTACTTATCTCGGGTGCTATGGGCCCAATCCCTTCGACTAATATATATACGGTTAGTATGTAAAACGGAGTTTGTTTAGAATAGAGTGCGCCCCTGTTTACGAAATGTGGAACTAACAGATTTTTTCAAAAGGATTAAGTGTTTTGAAATTAATATTAAACGAAACCCTCTGTGCGATCTGTGATCACACTTACCCACTTGTTATGTATTCTTTAGCACTGAATCCAAAAATTACATTAATTTTTAACCATCATGTCAGGATATTTCGCAAATCATAAATTGTAAAAGTTAAAGAATAACAAAAATCGGATACTATAAAGTAGAGGAGATGGTTGTGTTTTTTAACTTTTGATAATTGATTTTTACGTACTTTTTAGCACTGAATCTGAAATTGACCTTCATTTTTAACCATCACGTTACAATTTTTTTAGCAAATCGTAAATGTCAAAGTTAAAATATAGCGAAAATCTGATACTATAAAACAGATGTAAAACTTCTTTTATTTAATTCAATAAGTTATTCATTTTTTTGGATTATACTTGGATTCTTAAAGCTAAATAGCTGAGTGGTCTGATGACATCAGGGAGGAGACTCAATTTTAACTTTGAACTTTTTAACTTTGAAATTTGCGAAAAATCCTGGTGTGATGGTTAAAAATGAAGGTCAATTTCAGATTCAGCGGTGCAGAATACAAAAGAATCAATTATCAAAAGCTAAAAAACATGACATAACCCAATTTTTGCAGGCTAGTGTAATCTAATAATATTTTTAAATACGTATCATTTTGTAAAGAATTGAGGCTGTTAATTTAGCATCATTTTATTTAACAAAAATTCTGTTTTTTGTTTCTTCTTAAATGCTTATTACAAATTGTATATTTTGCATTAATATGTCAGAATAATTAAAGATTTCAAATTTATATTGCAATGTTAATTTTACTATCGACCATTTTTTAATATATCTCACGGACTAAATTTGTGAATGACCCCCAATTTGCAGCAAAAAATATGCTCCAACTTTAAACAGCTATTACTCGGTCAATTTTAATCGTAGAATAACGGGACTTTTTGTGGATTTCTTGTTAGTGTAAAAGGAAAATTTCACTAAATATAACTTATAGGACCGGGGGACCGTATAAAAATTTAAATTTCGTAATTTTTTAACAAATGTTATTATTGACCCAAATCGCTTTTAAAATATTTGTTTACCTCATTTAAGACATTTTTGTAATTGAAACTATATGTCTATGACTAACGGTTTAGGAATTAGCCATTGGACACCGTTGAGACCGGACACCCTGTATACTAGAAAAGTATGAATGGATATAAAAGAAAAGTTGAAAGAGATATGAAGCCTAAACAATATCAAATATTGCTATTCTGTATAACTCTTATTTAAATCTTATCCTGATCTGTTTATGATGAACTTAATTCGGTTCTGACAATAAAAGCAGTGCATATTTAAACTTCATTTGGCATTTCATAAAACTAAATTCAGCGTCGTAATAACCTTTTAGGTAGCTTTCTTCACAAAAAGCTACCTATTGCAGCCGTTCGGAGGAAAGCGATTTCAAAAAATTTTGGTATATTTTCATCGATCATGACCCCCAGACCCCGAAACCACCCTCCGTTCAAAAGTTGATATATATATATATATATATATATAATGCTTTCAAAAAAATTTTTTAAAAACAAATAACCCAGTGCATCAGGCGCAACGCAGCTTCTTATATGCACTAAGTGAATATAGCTCTAATAAAAGTGAATGATTATGAAAATTATTATGAAAAGAGGGTGCAAAACAACAATAAAAATCCATGAAAATTTATAACGAAAAAACAACAAACAAACCACTCCCTGCTCTTCAGAAAGTGGGAGGAGTGAAAAAAGCAGGTATCAAAAACAGAAATTGGATCCTCACGGGTTTCGCAAGATATGGCCAACCCACATACTCCAAAAGTATAACAATAGATTTAAACTTTCAAAAACACAACATAAAAAAGCTATTTTATAATTTTAACGAATCAAAACTGCTTTAAAAACAAAAATAACCAACCAATTCAAATCCAAGAAAACCGATTTAGCTTATAAAACGTAAATAAGAATTAATAAAAAATTTTTTCATTAAGCAATTAAAAGTATTGAACATGTGAGAAGGCCATATCCCCACCTTTACCCATGAAGACCTGAAGAAAACTTGCTACCTTTAAAACAATCACTACGCCCCACTTCTTTCCATCAGCAGGAGTTGCAAGCAAGGCCATAATCCAAGTTAGACCAGCGTCGTGAAGACTTGTCTTTCCATTATCCTCATAATCATTAATTTTCTTTCCAAGTCACCGCAGTTTCTACTTGAAGCACATCAACATGCAGACGTTCTTAAAGACTTTAGTCCACATCCTTCATTTATTCAAGCAGCTACCTTGGCATCCATTACAGTGTTTGGCCGCTTAGCTGTTGCCACTTTATAAAACACTTCTTAAGTTGATTTACATAATGAAAAATAAACTGGTATGGAAATAAATTATTATAAAAAAGATTAGCAGTAAATTTAAAAATCTGTGAACTCAAAAATTCTCTATTACTACAAATTCTATAAAATCTATTAATTTGTCCCACAATGATGTTATTAAAAACCTTCTTACTTAAATTTGAATACCAGTGTGGCATCGATTGAGTATTAAAATTAAAAAAATCCCGTTTATCAAAAAGCTTAATTAGTATATTGTTATCATTAATTAAAATGTCCAAATCCAAAAAATTAACATGTAAATTATCAACAGAAGCCTTATTTAATTTTAAACATGGAGGATAGATATCGTTAATCGATACCAAAAGTTTGTCATCGAATATTATTAAATCATCGATATACCTTAAAACTGAATAACTCTTATTACTGTTTAATACATAATTAAATTCATAATAAAAAAGAAACAGATTTGCAGCAGAACTCGAAAAATTAGTTCCCATACCAATACCACATACCTGATAGAAAAATGAGCTATTGAAAGTAATGAAATTATTAAGAAAACAGAAATTACATAAACTCAAGAAAAAATCTCTTTTAATTCCAAGCTCCTCCTCAATACAGAACATATCAAAAATATTTTTTTTATAGTGTATCATAAAGTAAATCTATAGGTATATTAGAAAAAAGGTTTTCAAAATCATAGGTATACAAATTTGTGGGCGTTATGGGCGTTTTTTTAATTTTATTTAAAACCTCATTGCTATTGTCTATACACCAAAAATAGCTAGTATTTCTATATTTAAACTTCAAAAAACCATAGATGCGCTTCAAAAACTCCTGTAACTTAATATTTAAACTTTTACCTATACCTCTTGAATTACAACATATAAATCTGAATTTAATAGGCGTCTTGTGAAATTTTGGGGTCATAAACAGAAATGGAAAAGTATGATGATTATTAATAGCAAAATTATATGAATACATTTTTCTAGCCTTCTTGGTGTATGCATTAAATTTGTTTACAACAACCTTGTGACTTAATTTACATTCCTTATAAAATTTACTATTATTTAACTCATTTTTAACTTTATCAATGTAAAAAAGCTTTCAAATAATTGCATAATTTGAAGCCGCCTTGTCCACAGGTACTATTACAAAATTGTTATGTAAAAATTGAATATAATTTAAATCTTCTTTATTGAGACTATGATACACATAATCCTTACTGTTCAAATAATTATTAACAAAAAACTCAAATTCTTTTAATATATGCCACTCCCATTCAAAAAAAGCTTCAAAGGGGGTGTTAAATCTGTAACATAATTGCATAATAAATTTTTTTAAATCCCTTTCAAAAATCTGAATAGCCGTTTTCTTGCTAATTGTTTTATTTAATCTAAACTTAGTACCTAATCCCATCATAAAATGTAAATTTTTGTTCTGTATAATATCTAAATTTCCAGTAATAACATGTTTATGGAAATCATCAATAAAATCCGAGAAATCTGTGTCACATTTACATGTTTCAGGAATTTCATCAGAAAAAGCAAGAGATCTATAATTGAACAATTTTTTACAAAGAGGAATGTTATATTTATAAGCAACAGCTATATCAACATCTCTAAGAGGGAAAAAAGTGTCATAATATCTAAAAAAATCTCTAATTTTAAAATTGTCGAAAGACTTCTGTTGAAAATTCAAAGTAAAGAAAACCCTGTCAGTTTTGGAATCCAAAAAATTCTTTAATCTAAAATTAATAAAGTCAAAAAGCAGGTCTCTAAAATGCAAATTAGAAAATTTATAAATTTTACTAACTTTCCTAATTTTGTTTAAAATTTTAAGCTTAAGTGTGAATACTGCTTTTTTTACATTTTTAACACTAAAATTTACTACAAAATCTTTTTCAACATTACAGATCCAATCCTCTGGCACTAAACAATTTAATTTATTGGATAACATATGTGATCCCCTGGTATTTCTTTTAATTTTCAATTTACTAAACAAATTTAAAAAACTATAAACATTATCAATACTTTTTATATTGTAAGAATTTAAAACTGTATTTAAACCATAAGGATATAAAGTCCTGTGTTTCAAAATGAAATCATTTTCTATTTTCAACCTCTCATTCTGATTCTCAACATATGCCAATTAATTTAATTTTAATACTCAATCGATGCCACACTGGTATTCAAATTTAAGTAAGAAGGTTTTTAATAACATCATTGTGGGACAAATTAATAGATTTTATAGAATTTGTAGTAATAGAGAATTTTTGAGTTCACAGATTTTTAAATTTACTGCTAATCTTTTTTATAATAATTTATTTCCATACCAGTTTATTTTTCATTATGTAAATCAACTTAAGAAGTGTTTTATAAAGTGGCAACAGCTAAGCGGCCAAACACTGTAATGGATGCCAAGGTAGCTGCTTGAATAAATGAAGGATGTGGACTAAAGTCTTTAAGAACGTCTGCATGTTGATGTGCTTCAAGTAGAAACTGCGGTGACTTGGAAAGAAAATTAATGATTATGAGGATAATGGAAAGACAAGTCTTCACGACGCTGGTCTAACTTGGATTATGGCCTTGCTTGCAACTCCTGCTGATGGAAAGAAGTGGAGCGTAGTGATTGTTTTAAAGGTAGCAAGTTTTCTTCAGGTCTTCATGGGTAAAGGTGGGGATATGGCCTTCTCACATGTTCAATACTTTTAATTGCTTAATGAAAAAATTTTTTATTAATTCTTATTTACGTTTTATAAGCTAAATCGGTTTTCTTGGATTTGAATTGGTTGGTTATTTTTGTTTTTAAAGCAGTTTTGATTCGTTAAAATTATAAAATAGCTTTTTTATGTTGTGTTTTTGAAAGTTTAAATCTATTGTTATACTTTTGGAGTATGTGGGTTGGCCATATCTTGCGAAACCCGTGAGGATCCAATTTCTGTTTTTGATACCTGCTTTTTTCACTCCTCCCACTTTCTGAAGAGCAGGGAGTGGTTTGTTTGTTGTTTTTTCGTTATAAATTTTCATGGATTTTTATTGTTGTTTTGCACCCTCTTTTCATAATAATTTTCATAATCATTCACTTTTATTAGAGCTATATATATATATATATATATATATATCGGTCCCCTAAATTGAGCTTCGTGTGTTTGAATAATATAAGTTAGCTTTTTAAAAATAAGGAATATGAAAGCTACCTCTTCCTCCCGGCACTGGTCGGAAGGACTTTTCTGTTTACAGTGTAGCTAAAACAAAACCCTTGTTCAAAGTTTAAACTTGACATTTTGCTAAGTGCACTTCGAAAGAAGGTCGCAAAGTAACAATGCCGCCTTGGCCCGTGCCACGTTTTCCCAGATAGGTTTATAGTTAACTTTTAAAGACTCGCGAGGCGTATTGGGAGATCTACTCATTGCACACTAGTCACGAATCCCATAGTATTTATGTGATTAATTCTAGTTAAATTAGTCTGTTTTTAACAATTTGACGTTTATTGTGTTTATACTGCTACTGGACATTGTATTACACAAATGTATCATTTAAAATTATTATCTAGGCTTTAAAATCCGATGGTACATACAGTACGCCGACCCTGTCATTATGTTTTTCGAAACCGTCCGTGTCTTTAAAGTTCAATATCTCGGCTAATTACCGACGATTTTTTTTCAAAAATCATTATCAAGAATGTTTTTATACTTCTGCTACGATAGGTATTTCCAGCGCCCATCAACACTTTTGCTGAATGCCCGCAAATCGAAATTTGTGTGTAACGGAAAAATGCGCTTTTCTCAAAAACTATGTGACCTAGGGTAATCGCTATAATTTTCCTGCAAGGTTTAACTTAACCTCTACTACCTCTATTTTTTTCATAATTTTAGTTTCAGTAGATTAGGAAATAGATCGGGGGGGGGGGGGGGGCATATTTTTGCACTACATTTTCCATGATATCTCTCAAAATATAATACCTAAAATTAAATTAAATGTAATTTTGAGTTCAGCGTTACAAAAGCTTTCATACGATATCCCACATGATATACAAAGAGAAGATTTTTTTTTTTCAAGTAACTTAATTAGCCCCTCAACATTTTTCATAAAAATATTTGTAAATGTTTAATAATCTGTAAATATGTGGGTTAATAGTCTTTATTACTTCCCCCAATTTGAACTTTCCCCGTTCCATAGTTTACGAGTAAAATGGCTGTGACAGACGGACAGACAGACACAGGAGTGATCTTATAATGGTTCCGTTTGTACTTTTTAAGTACTGAACCCTAAAAACAAAACAAGAACAACAAAAACTATAATAATAATAATAATAATAATAATAATAATAATAATAATAATAATAAAAACATAATGTGGAAGACTGCCGTCTACATCAGATGGCAAAGTGATTTATTCGGGGAATGGAAGTAAACGAGAAATTTTCCGTACAGAATTATTCTCTCCTGAACTAAAATACATTTTGCCTCTGTATTTGCATCTGTTTTTCTATTTTTCTGAATGAGTGAAGTTAAGGTTAAAAGTGAAGAAAGATGAGCATTTTAGCAAATTTAAACTTTTATCTTGGTCCGTTAAAAAAAAAAAAAAAGAAAAATCAAGTTAAGTTCAACTGTTGAAAAAAAAATGTTCCCTGATATCTCTGAACTTCAAATATGCCGGATAAACTTTTTAAAAAAGTGAAAGAAGTGCTTTTCCCTATCTAGAAAAAATGCTGAGAAAACATGTGAAACATTCTCTAAAATACTAATTTAAGGGAACAGTTTACCTCTTCAACAATTTTGTTTATTTTAAAAAATAAACAAAATGGTGAACTCGCTGCATTTCAATGGTCAACTAAAAGTACATTTTGAAAAAAAAAAATTAAATGCATATTTAATTAAAAGTTTTAAAAAGTTTATAAAAAAGTGAATTTTTAAAAATCCCTACTACTTTTTGAAAAATTTATATTTTTGCTCAATTTTTTGTTTAAAGATTTTCAAATGTGTATTATACAATACTGCGCATGGATTTTTACATACATATAATATTACATTTAATATAAATTTTTTACTGATACATACAGTGTAAAACGATGAAGTCTACACATTTTCATATACTTTTATTTCAAAAAAGGAACAAAAAACTTGAAGGCTAATTCCATACGCAGTTTTATCACATACATAATAAAGAACATGTAAAAAAAATGTTTTAATCTCCGTCTCAAATACAAAAAAAGCCTTAACATTTTTAAAACATGAAAATAAAGAAAATATGAACATGGAGAAAAAGCCATTTAAAATTTGAATTTGTGTGGGTAATTGTGCTATTAACAAAATTTACAATATCTCGCGATATAATTACCGTATGGGTAAAACTTAGGTGTCAAAATATTCACAATTAAACATACTTTCATTTAATATTAAAAAAGAAAAATTGACTTTTTGACCAATTTTAAGATAAACTGTTAGATAAACTTTTAAGATAGCATTTAAAAGTCTATGAAATAAAAATTTAAATGAAAAAATTCAATGCCATTGCTGGTGGGGTCCTAAACAAATAATTCAAGTATGCAAAATGAGGTCAAAGAGAAAGTTTTTATTTATTTATTTCTGCATCAATCGAAGTTAAAAAGAAAAATACAGTTGTAAATTATTTTCGAATTTTTTGTCAGTTATTCCCAAAAAATATAGTCATACATTGTCATGCAACCAACCTTCTTTTTTATCCTCTAACGTAAGCGAAGTGAAGAGACCGTCTCCCAACAGTGAGGGAATCGAAGTGAAGAGGGGAGACAGTGTTGCCAGATTGGGGATTTTGTCCCCATTTTGGGGAATTTTAAACCTCTAGGGGAATTTTTTGGGGACAAGTAGTTTGTGGGGAAATTTTTGGGTACTACAAAAAATTTTGGGGAAAAACTTGGGGATTTTTTTTTTTTTTTTTTTTTTTTTTTACTATTTTCCGTAAACATTTCTTTTAGTCCTGTAGAAAAACTGGATCTGTCTCGAACTCAATTTTGATTTGAAAAACGAATCTACAATCCAGAAATCGGAAATATCAATCATTATTCTCTTGGATGTGGTCGTGTTCTTTGTTTACTACATTACAGTTTACACGTATTACAGATGCATCAGACTCTAAAATCTTAAGCAGCTTAAACCTGCACGTAACTAAATCTGCAGGACTTAAAAAATTAATTTAAATATGCGGAAAGCAGATATTTTTCTCTTATGATATACAAAAGCACATCGATTGATACAGCGAAAATACTTTGCATTATGATTGTGCACTTCAGTATAAGGGATGACAAAAGAATTAAAACAGCGTACCATCTCGGATTCATTTAAACCCCAACTGATAAGAGATTGTCTAAAGAAGCTATGGAGCTAATATAACAATAGTCCAACATTGTTAGACAATACTTTTATAAAAACAAACGTAAAATAACTTGTCACTGCAAAATATATCTCTCATTCTCTTAATGTAGCTACAGAATATGCATTCAGCCCAGTTGAAAAGTTTGTTTTTTGTAAATGGGGAATTTTTTCAAAAAAAGGTTTGATTTGGGGAAAATTTTTTGAGCTTAAATTACTTAAATATTTTTTATAGTGGTAAATTGAAAATTTAAAAATTCACTTTTTGAGTAAAATCTGAGTTGGGGACTTTTGCGGAAAAAAATACTGATTTGGGGAAAATTTTAGAAACTTTGGGGAAATTGACTTTTGACTATCTGGCAACACTGAGGGGAGATCGGCAGTTGTGTTGGTGTTCGTCGAGGTGTTCCTCGCAGTGGTGTAGTCGTAAAAAAAACAGAGGGTATACGTTCTAAGCAGAGGGTATACGCTCAAGGCAGAGGGTATACCCTAGTGTATATATACTATAGCGTTCTTGGGAAACAGAGGGTATACGGTGTGCCTTAAAAAAATCCAGAGGGTATACGGCGTATACCCCAGTATACCCTCCACTACACCCCTGGTTCCTCGTATATGTAGGATGCGGAAAGCATCCGAGATAATATTGGTTTGGTTTTGAGGAGTGATATAGGTAGTTTTGGTGGAGTATTGTCATTTATAAATGGTAGTCAAGTGTATATATTTTTAGGCCAGTGTAAATACTTGTAAATGTAATTTTGTGTTTAATAAACTTTTAATAACCAAATTCTGATGCCATACTCGGTTGTCCCGACATCACATACATTAACATTATAGTTCCTTAAAGTTTGAAGATATTTCGCGATCCGCCTAATACATATGTAAGCGAAATGCTTTTGTAAAGTCTATCATGTGAAAAAAGGCGAGCTTTCATGAAAGATAAGAAACAAAGATTTTTTTCCTTTGCAAAAAAAATTCCTTTTTAACAAAGGATTTCTGTTTAATTCCTTTTTTTTTTCTTTTCACTAAAAGGAAAAACAGAACTGAAATAAAATTCCGAGGGGTTGGTGTTGAGGTTGAAGAACTCCCCTGATCAGGGCTTAATTTCTAACAAGAAAGGTACTGGATGTCTAATTTTCTGCAGTGATAACAAACATAGTGTATTAATCTGTCCCTTCCACCCACATATTTATATTGCATACGTTATTTGCAAAATTGAAAGCAAGGGGAAAAAACTAATATATATATATATATATATATATATATATGCTGTGATTGTGGGCAAGCATGATTACGATTCAATATGGTATTTTAAAATATTATATGATTCTATTGCTGAGTAAGTTTTTCACTCACGTGTTTCACTTTTATTTCTATTGTGCATGACATTGTTCTGTCCGGATCTTACATATTGATTAATTATATATTTCCTTCATTTGTTCATGATGTGGTTAATCGGGCAATGGAAGAAATAAACATTTAAGCTGTAGCTTATTATTTCTTCCTCAGAAATTAACCGCTTATTACTAATGATTTCGTAATACTGCCCTTGAAAACGAGTTACGAATCATTAGTTCCAATTATATTCATAATTGCTCTCTCATTTTAAGTATATTTTGTAGTTTTTCTTTTAGAATTAATGAATTTTCAATTTTGAGATCATATATTTCTTGCAAAGGACTTGTTGATGCTGGCAATGATTCATTATTTCAGGTCTTGTTTCATTGGTTAAATTTAGTTACAAATAGTTTTAGAAAATATTTCAAATATTCATGATTTCCTTCATGTATTTCATTATTTACTTGTTCTTTTTATGAATTCGACATCCTGTTGTTTTTTTCCTTTCGCCAATTTTGAATGTTTTAATTTTTAATACTTTATACAGGGTGTCCGGTCTCAACGGTGTCCAATGGCTAATTCCTAAACCGTTAGTCATAGACATATAGTTCCAATTACAAAAATGTTTTAAATCAGGTAAAGAAACATTTTAAAAGCGATTTGGGTCAATAAAAACATTTCTTAAAAAATTACGAAATTTAAATTTTTATACGGTCCCCCGGTCCTATAAGTTATATTTAGTAATTTTTTCCTATTACACTGACAAGTAAGACAAAAAAAGTCCCATTCATATGACGCTAAAATTGAGCGAGTTATGAAACTTTAAAAATGCATGACTTACGCCACTTTTCTACTCTGAAAACAAATGAGTTCGGCTTGGCTTTGAGGGATCATATACCAAGTGTTTAAAGTATTCGAAGATCTTACTTTATGTGTATATCCGCTTTGAAAAAAAAATCCTACAAGTATTATGATTAAGTCTCAAATTGGCTAAAATAACATATGTTTTATTTTGTCACGATTTGAGACTGTTTCTCTTATGATTTCTTTTAACAAAAATTATGTTTTTTTATAAGTTTTTATGTTACTTCAACAATCGTATGTATGTTTTTCCAGTTCAAAATTTGTACTCGAACTTTAACCCACTTTTAAATATCCGATCGAGATTGCATTTTACATACTGGCGCAAATCCGATAACAATCTAATATTATTAAGATTTTCGGTGGTTACCATTTATACTTATTTTACAGGATAACACAAAAAATTTCGGATAGATTTCTGCCAAGGAGTTTAAGAAAAAGTTTTAGATTAGATAATACAAGACTGCGATTGTTGGGTTTTTTAACTTTTATGTATTGTTCAGCACTGAATCCGAAAATTACCTTAATTTTTAACAATCATGTCAGGATATTTCGCAAATCATAAATTTTCAAATTTAAAGAATAACAAAAATCGAATAAATTAAAGTAGAGGAGATGGTTGTGTTTTTTAACTTTTGATAATTGATTTTTACGCACTTTTTAGCACTGAATCTGAAAATGACCTTCATTTTTAACCATCACGTTAGAATTTTTTTGCAAATCGTAAATGTGTAAGTTAAAATATAGCGAAAATCTCATACTATAAAACATATGTAAAACATTTTTTATGTTATTTTATTTTATTTTATTAAAAAATTTATTCGATATTTTTGCTTATCCTGGGATTCTTACATCTAAACAGCTGAGTTGTCCGATGAGATGGGGGAGGAAATTCAATTTTAACATTTAACTTCTTAACTTTGAAATTTGCAATTTGCGAAAAATCCTGATATGATAGTTAAAAATGAAGGTCAATTTCGGATTCAGCGGTACAGAATATATAAGAATCAATTATCAAAAGCTAAAAAACGACATAACCCAACTTTTGCAGGCTTGTGTAATCTAATAATATTTTAAAATACGTATCATTTTGTAAAGAATTGAGGCTGTTAATTTAGAATCATTTTATTTAACAAAAATTCTGGGTTTTTTTTCTTCTTAAATGTTTATTACAAATTGTATATTTTCCATTAATATGCCAGAATGATTAAAGATTTCAAATTTATATTGCAATGTTAATTTTACTCCCAAACATTTTTTATATCTGATGAAATTTTATTTCGACTAAATTTGTGAATGACCCCCAATTTGCAGCAAAAAATATGCTCCAACTTTAAACAGCTATTACTCGGTCAATTTTAATCGTAGAATAACGGGACTTTTTTTGTATTACTTGTCAGTGTAAAAGGAAAATTTCACTAAATATAACTTATAGGACCGGGGGACCGTATAAAAATTTAAATTTCGTAATTTTTTCAGAAATGTTTTTATTGACCCAAATCGCTTTTAAAATATTTCTTTACCTGATTTAAAACATTTTTGTAATTGGAACTATATGTCTATGACTAACGGTTTGGGAATTAGCCATTGGACACCATTGAGACCGGACACCCTGTATATTGGTGATTAGGATATAGGTTCATTAAAAAAATCATTAGTGATTAGTTAAATTAATATAGTTAATCCAGCTATAGGTTCTACAGGTACTACATGAATGACAAAAAAAAATTCAGGCTTCAGCTACCACCATTTTTTAATATTAATTGCCTTCTTAGAGCCCTTGGTGCAGCTTCTTTAAAAATTATCCGAATTGCTTACAGTTTTCTTTAACATAGTTTTAGCGTCCTCTGATTACTTTAAAAACTACTAAAAAGTATATTTATAGCCAACTACATGCCACTTAGGTCCCTGGCCCAATGGAGCCCGTACAGGTCCCCTTGAAGTTTTGGCACCATAAATTATTAATAAATTGCGTCCTTTTAATCCGATCTTCATTTTTGATATCCTTTTTCCATTTAGATATTTGCCCGTTTCTACATTCCAGTTAAGACACTGGGATCGTTTCGGGTCCCGTAGGGCCCGGCCAAGGGCCCCTTGAATTTTTTGTGTGTCATGCATTTTTCACCACCTAATTTTTTCACCTTCTCAGTATGTAATTTTAAAGCTGAGTCTTAGACCCATCTCCCTAGACCAACACCCACCTATTTTTATTGGGGCCGTAGAGTCCTTTTTAAAGGATTTCCCAGCTTTTTGCGCATTTCTTTAAATTTATATTTTAATGAATAATTCATACCCTGTGCTTAATTTTGACTAATCGGATATCTAAAACGCTAAGTACTAAAACGATTTAACATGTTTTCATGTTAGGTCCTTGCTCTAACTATTAGTTGGCCCCTTTAGGGCCTCTATTATAGCCGAATTAAAAATTGTGCGATTCACTAGCTTTTTTTTAAACAACTTCTTAGGGTCTCCAGGTACTACATGAAAGACAAAAAAATTTTTCAGACTTCAGCTACCACCAATTTTGAATATTAATCGCCTTCTTAAGGCCCTTGGTGCAGAGCTTCTTTAAAAATGATCAGAATTGCTTGCAATTTTCTTTAATATATTTCAAGCGTCCTCTGATTACTTTAAAAACTACTAAAAAGCATCTTTATAGCCAACTACATGCCACTTTAGTCCCTGGCCTCTTGGAGGCCTGTACAGATATATTTGGGCCCTTTGAAATTTTTGCAGTATAAATTGTTAATAAATTGCCCCCTCTTAATCCGATCTTCATTTTTGAAACCCTTTTTCCATTTAGTTATTCTCCCTTTTCTATATTCCAGTTAAGATCCTGGGGCACTCTAGGGTTCCATAGGGCTCAATCCGGGGTCCCTTGAACTTTTTGTGCTGCATGCATTTTTCACCATGTAATTTTCTCGCATTCTCAATGCAAAATTTTAAAATTGTGTCTTGCATTCTTCTCCCCGGACAATACCCTCTTATTTTTACTGGACCCTACACTGTAAAAAAAAATCTGTAAAGTTACTAAAATATTTCTAGGAAACTGGGATTCCAGGAACATTTTATGTAACGGCAACAGCAAAAATTTCTGTAACAGCATCTGTTACAGGAATTTTTCTTGTTGCCGTTACATAAAAAGTTCCTGGAATCCCAGTTTCCTAGAAAAATTTTAGTAACTTTACAATTTTTTTTTTACAGTGTAGGGCCCTGTTTTAAGCATTTCCCCTCTTTTTTGCGCATTTCTTTAAAATTTTATTCTAAAGATTAATTCATACCCTATGCTTAATTTTGTCTAATTGAAGATCTAAAGTGCTAAGAACTTAGATCTTTTAACAAGTTTTCATTTTAGGACACTGCTCTTTACTATCAGTTGGCCCTCTTTGGGCCCTTTGTTATAGGTCCGTTAAAAACGATCCGATCCACTAACTTTTTTTAACAACTTCTTAAGTCCCTTTGCTACTACATGAATGACAAAAACATTTCTCAGACTTCAGCTACCACCAATTTTTAATATTTATCTCCTTCTTGGGGCCTTTGCTGCAGCTTCTTTAAAAACTATCTGATTCTATTACAATTTTCGTTAACATAGTTTCACCGTCATCCAGCTACTTTAAAAATACTAAAAAAATTTTCTACCCAACTACATCCCAGTTAAGACCCTGGCTCCCAATGCCCGGTTTTTCTTTATACCTCAGCTACCAATTTTTTCGAACATTAATCTCCTTTTTCGGCATAACTTACGTTTACTAGCTACAGCCGTAAATTAAAAATCGCGATACTTTAAAAGTAACTTTAGATAAGGGATTTCATCCGTTCATTAAATATCGCGTTAATGTTAAAAGTAGGTCACGAAATGTACGAGGGGAGGGGGCATCTTCCACGGCTTGGGGACATATTTTTCCTCTCAATTTTAAAGAGATTTGGTTCATTTAACTTAGATTACAATTCTGCGACTTTCTGTATTATGAAATTTTAACTTTGACTTCAGTTACCAACATTTTCTAGCATTAATGATGCATTCTTTTTTTGGATTCTATGGGCTTGATTACTACGGGGCTTGGCTCACTCAACTTGGTTTTCGATTGTCTTTGGCACTTGCGGAGCACTTCCGGTACATGCTGTCTTAGGTAGCGGGGACCCAGGTTACAGGTGCGTTCGGAAAGAAGTTTGTTGGAAACACACTAGACGCTGCGGAAGGCAATGGGTACCTCCGAAATCAGGTTCATTTAAAAGAATTTCAAAAGATATAAAATCATACAAACTTGAGTTTTGTTTAAGGTTATTGTTTTCGGATCCCGGGCAACGCCGAGCGGGTCTGCTAGTATTTATATGCTATGTATATATAGCATATAAATAATAATATATTGCTCTTCAGACACAGATGATATAATTATTCTTTCTGTTAAAGATAATTATTCTATATCTCTTCCTGTAAAGTACCCTTCTAATCTGGAACTTAGTACTACCTTTTCAAATAATTCTAGCATCAATTTTGTGGATGTTAAAATTAATATTCTCCCTAATAAAACCTTAACATTCAACATTTATGATAAACGCAATGAATTTTCATTTAATGTAATTAATTTTACGAACTTTAATTCCTGCTTACATATTTTAGTATATAGAAATATTCTGCTTAATCATAGTCTTCGTATCAAACGTTTATGTTCCTCCCAATTCTTACAGCGTAGCATTTTTAAATTATAGCAATTAGCATTGTCTTATAATTATCCCATCTCTTTTATGTCTGCATGGCTCAAATCTTAATATTCATTTTTTTCTACTTCTTACCAGTATAGGCATTTAATATGCACATTAAAAAACTAAAAAATCGAAAACACTATTATGGAGGGTGGGATGTGAATTGCTGAAAAAATTATAGAAAATCATACACAAAAAATTTATATGTATGTATATATAATATATATAAATAAATATATATATATTCATATAAAAAAAAGTTTGGTGTATGTGTATGTTTTTCCATGCATTATACACTAAAAACATAAAAAATAAAAAATAAAACTACCCTTACGGAGGGGTGAGGTCGGGAATGCTAAAAAAAGTTTAAAACCTTATATGTTTTTATGTGTGTGAGCGTGTATAAGTGTATGTATATGTGCTTACATCTTGTATGAACATATAAAAAAAATACGGGTATCATGCATTTAACATAATACATTTTCACATATTGCATCATCATATAAGGATATATTTTACTATCTCAATATGTCTCAATGCTTTTTAAAATTTCACATTTAGTTACATAATACAAGGCTAAATTTTACTATCACAAATATTCCTCATCTTTTTAAATTTTATTTATATTCTCATTTTTTATATCACAATATTTTGTCTTTAAAACGTTAATTTAATCAATTGCCCTTTTATTTATTTTTATATAATTCTTTATTTCTTTATTTATTTTTTTGTATTAATTTATTCCTATTCTTTATTTTATTTTGTATTCTCTCAGTACTTATTAAGTTTATTCCTATTTTTTCATTCTAGTTTAACTAAAAGTTAATCTAAGTCTTTTCTTGATTTCTTCAATCATTTTCATTCCTTTTATTTTCTATTTTTTGGGGGCTTAAGATGGCAACACTAAACATTATTGTTATTAATCCAGTTCCAATTTACATTTTTCCTTTCTCACATCAGATGGCAGCACAGTTATGGGTTTCACTCAGATGCTCAACTGTAGATCACATGTTAAAATAGTCTTAACTTTGTTCTCCATGCTGATGTGCAGTAATTTTGACTCTTAGTAAGTCATTCAGGTATTGTGCTCTAATAATTTTTAATATCCTGCATGAGGTGTATCTTTCTTTGGATCTCTTAGATTTTTATTATCTATTTTCTGTAATGTTTGCGTTATAAGGAGCTAAATTTTGTCATTTTAGGCTTAATGCCGACAAAATTGGATGAAATAACGCATCTTCTATGAATGAACTCACAAGCTCCTCTGATGATTCTGTGAGTCATTCACAGTTTCTTATTTTACATACTGGTTTCCTGTGTTCACTTCTAAATCATCTTTAGAACTTTATCAATTTCTTCATATATTTGTGATTTCAAATTTATTATATATATAGATATATTGACTATATCTATATGCATTTGTACAAGGTGTTTACTCTCAATGATGTCCGATGGCTAATTCCTAAACCGTTAGTCATGTACATATAGTTTCAATGCTTTTAATGAGGTAAATAAGTATTTTTAAACGATCAAGGGTCAAGAAAAACTTTCATTAAAATTTACGAAATTTATATTTTTTATACGGTCCCCTGGACCTATAAGTGATGCTTAGTAAAAATTTTCTATTCTTACATTTTTAATACCAGTTGTGTATTTTAATACGTCAGAATGAAAAAGGATTTAAAATTTATACTCTAATGTTAATTGTACTCTCAACTATTATTATTTTTTTTAAACCTTAACCAGAAACGTACCGTCTGTGAGATGGTTGCGTCTACATATCTGCCCTTAATATTCTCTCTCTCCGGCATTCAAAACTTATTTTTATGCTGTTATATTAAAAAAAGTGGTCCTGTTAATGCATTACTATTAAAGATTAAATGTTTAAGCTGACTATTTAATAAATTATTAAGTGTTCTGTTTGTAATTTTCACGTTTCCGGTTAAGGGTTAAAAATACTTGGCGATTATTTATATTTGTGGTAAATTTGTGAATGACCCCTATTTCGCAGCAAAAAAGATGCTTCAAATTTAAACAGCTATTACTCAGCCAGTTTTAATCGTAAGAGAATGGTTTTTTTCTTTTTTTGCCTTACTTCTTAGTGTAATAGGATGTTTTTACTAAATATCACTTACAGGATCGAAAAACCGTATAAAAATTTGAATTTCGTAATTTTTTAAAAATTATTTTTATTGACCCAATCGCTTTAAAAATAACTAACGGTTTAGGAATTAGCCATTGGACATCGTTGAGAGTGGACACCCTGTATACAGTAAGATGTAATAAGTAAACAGAGCAAAAACATTAAAATTAGAAGTGATAAATTTTCAGAAAATCCTGCTCGCCAAGGGTTTCTTTGTATCAACTGGAAAAACACAACAGACAGCGCTGTTGCAGTGCGCGGTATTTATCAGCTCCTGTAGGTTCCAACTAATATTTAAATACTCACTAAAGATACAGAAGTAGTATCTGCGCCCCTGTCAGCTTTGGCAGAAATTAAACAGTGACTGGAGTTAAAAATTGATTAGTAAGAATGTATTACAAACACGAACAAAAAGCAGCGAGTAAACGTAACAAGACAACAAGTAAAAATGGCAGATATAGTTGCTGTTATTCTGGAATTCCTCGTCGCCGTTCGGAAATTATTGACAGAAAAACATCGAATCTACACTTGCGAGCGCTAGATAGGAGTAAGCTGCTTCATGTGCGACACCCTACGTCGCTCATGTAAGTGTTTTGATAGGAAAGAACGCAAAGTATTGGAAATGGGAAGAAGAGGAAAAGATAATTTAGGTTTGGGTTTTTTGGAAGAGCTGTTCTGCTGGGCTCGAGAGCGCAGTATTTATGAGCTCCGATGGATTCCGACCAATCTAATATATAAAAATGAAAATTTTTCTGTCTGTCTGTCTGTAATGCTATACAAATCCACAGTTTGGAAGACAGAATTGTGAAATATTATGCACATGTGTATTAAAACACTGCCGAGGCAACTAAAGCAATCCGGAATCGAAATAATTTATATTTAACTTTTAATTAATAAAAAGACACTAATTTTGCAGCAATTTTCTATCAAATTTAAACATTTTTCGTTATAGCAGCTGCCAACAATTAAAAATTCACAATAAAATTCTTACCACAACAATTACCTTTCTATTGCAAGGCACAATGCATATTACGTACGCGCCGCTGCAATACTAAAAAGCTGTAGTGGGTATTACAATAATTCTTTTACCTCACATGCAAATAATTAGAGATATACATATTACGTACCCCACGCTGCAATAATAAGAAGCTTTATCGGTGCGGGTATTACGATAATTCTTTTACCTCACATGCGACTAATTAGAGATTATTTTATTGCGCTTAATTATTAAAAAATTTTAAATATAAAGAAACTCATTTTATCACAAACATCAACAAAACCTATTTATTCCCTTTTTCGAAAGATATCTTTTTACCGTCTGCTGCCATAGCAACATGATAAATTAAATTTCATAAAAAAAAAAAGTTGGAAATTGCACGTCAAACGTGGCATATGAGGTGCGTTTGTACTATAACCAATTTTATAAATATTTTTTGCACCGCATATTGCACTGAATGTATATTTTAGTGCACTTCATAAGTGCATATCCATTTCATTCTTTTTGAAAGGCTATAACGTCATCAAATGCACTTGGAATAATTTCTTCCCATTGGCCGTAATGTAACGGAAAACTTTTGACTGTCCCTATAATTAAACTATACATCCGATTTTGATAAAAATTTAAATGACACGACAAAATGTTGCAAAAATTATATATTTAAAATTTCAGACCATTCGGTTGGGTAGCTTTTGTTTTGTTATATGCGGACAGACAGACGAACCGAACGACGACTATAGGTTCTACGTATTTATATAATTACGAACGCACCTAAAATGGCACAGTAGTAGAAAAATATTTTACTAAATCGAATAGTTATTTTTAATTTTGGTTTTAGAATTAAATTCATGAACTCCCGTGCATAGAACGGATAAAACAGCTAGTATTTACTAAAAAAAAAGAAGTACGGGATCAGAGCTCCGGTGCAAATTAAGAACTTCCCCAAGATGAAAAAAATTTCTTTCTCTTAACATTTAATATTTCAAGTCAATTTTGGAGAATAAATTTTACCTTATTTTAAAAGTAATCACAGGAAAAAAAAATTAGTAAAATTTCAAAATCTACTTCCCCTTCCCCCAGGGAAATCTCCCTGAATTCAATATTGAATAAGTATGTTTCAATTTCAGATCAATAAAAAAATAAGAGGGATAATAGCAGCAGTGAGACTTCCGAACAGGAACTTGTAAAAAACTTGTTTAACAAGGAATCAAAAGTAGTGCTGCCATCTTTTGACTATTTGTGACGTTAAACAAATCAACTAGAATCTGCAGTTTTTAAAAATTGAGGAAATACATACTATATTTACTCACAGTGGCATAGCTAGAGCATTTCGTTTGGGGGGGTGTAGAGATCGAATTTACCGAATGTTACTAGTAAATTTTGTATTTTTTTAATTTGTATTTATTTGTATTTTGTATTTTTTCGCATTATTTTCTTTTGGGCGAGGGGAGGGGGGGGGATTAGAAATTTATTTATTATTTCAGCAGTGTATAAATAAACAGACCGAAAAATGTTAACAAAAAACTAAATAATTTCAACCATTTAAAATTTTACAAACGGGGGGAGCGAAGGTAGTAGAAATTATGAATGGAGGGAGTGAAGTAGATAACTGCTGATTTATTTATCGTATTGCACAATTACGAATAAGGCAGAGGAAAAAAAGTAATTTTAAAGACTTTAACCCTTAACTGATCAGGTGAGGTGTTTTCCACCCCGGAGAAATTTTAATTATGAAGAATTTTATTTTTGTGGTATTTAGATACGTGTATTTATATGTATATGTATGTACACTTACATTACTTTTTCAGTTGTTTTTATTCAAGTAAATTATGCAAAATTCACAGCAGATTTTCTTATTTTAATTCGCTACATTTTGTGGAGTGCACAAGACAAGAAATCAAATTTTGGGGTTGTATACACACCACCTCACCACGTTATTAAAAAAAAAAAAAAAAAATCTCCTCATCATTTAAGGTTTAAGCTTTTCGTGCTCGATACCCCAGTGAGGGGAGAGGAAACAAAGGTAAAAGCAGTAATTTGGGATGAGGTGTAAAAAGACAGATTTAGATTGATTATTTATTATTACAATAAAAATTAATTCAATAGAAAATATTTAAAAAGTAATTCTTTTTTTCTTTTATTTATAACTCAAAGTTTGAAATTTGCAATACTTTTTTAAATTTTAAGTTAGAAGTTTGTACGGGTAGAAATTTTCAGGCCCGAGCCAGGCCGACCCGTAGGAAAAAAATAGACACGGCCCATTATAAAAGGTAGGCCTGAACTCGGCCAGCCCTGTCGAAAAAAATTATTGGCCTGGTCCGGCGTTATAGCAGCTAAAAGTTCAGCCTGAGACCATCCTGGCCCGGAAAAAAATGAAAATCTCGGCCCGAGCTTGGCACGGCCCGAGTGAATTTTTACAAAACATTGATTTTTACGTCGATTTGGTTAAAAATTTGTCTGTACGAGGAATTTTCTGATCAAAAATACTTAATCTTAGCTTTTTTCTTTCTTTCTTTTTTTCATTTTTTTTCTTTTTTGTAATCTTTATTTTTGTAGAAATGCCGTAGGCTGCGATATTTATTTATTTTTTTAATAAATCTCTATTTCTTGTATGCCAATGTTTCGATTATCATTAATTTTGTTAATCCATATTCCATGTATTGGAGACTTAAGAATCTAAAAAAATGCTATACAGTAAAATCTTCTAAGACGGAATCGCACAGTTAAACTAAGAAAAAAATGCATTATAGACAAGTTCCATTTTCACCCGACTGCGAAGAAGGGTTATGTGTTTCAGGCGTATCTGCGTATGTGGATTTCTTTATACCCTCGAAACATACCAACGGCTGGATGGATTTTAATGAATGAGGTCTCTATCGATTTGACTTACCCGTCCGATGGTTATAGGCTAGGTTTTGTTTTTATAATTCAAAATGGAGGCCGTAAAATACAAAATGGCGGTACAGACGAAATTTTTTTTTATGCACCCTATTGAGTGACATATGGATAGGTCTTTCAAAATGAAAACGATGTTTCATTGACTATTTTACAGTCAAAAGCCCCGTTTAAATATTACACAAGCTGGAAGTTAGGATCTCTAGTTTTACTGCAACTCTAACCTTCATAGACATCTATAGGCCTCATCAAAACAGTTTTTATAGATAGGAACTAACAGTTAAACACAACTTAAAAGTCATCAATACAAGTAAATAAAAAAAAATAGTTAAGTTAATATAAAAAATAGTTTCACATTCATGAGAAATATTTAATTAGTTTGCTTTTTACGCAGTCGGGTTTTTTATTTTTTTAATTTAATATGTTATTAATAGGTGTAAATGTGTTATATATTCTTTTCTCACATATTATATTAATTTTGCATGGATCAACACATTTTTCAGTTTAAAACATGACTCCGTCATAGGCAGGGTCTTTTTCCCACGTATTACTACATTTTAATTTAGCTGTATTTTGCTACCAGGCCACGCTGAGACAATGATTTTCATACGGGTTGGGTGAGAACCGGGACTGAAAATTTTGGCCCGTGAAGACTTGGAAGAATAAAACCAGTCCCAGCTCGGTACAGAAAACATTTTATGTTTTGCCAAAATTATTTATTACTGACTCATTTAAGTAGACATTTTTTTTTTTTTTTAATCCAGAAGCATGTAATCAGCAGGCATGAGGCATGAAGTGCTTTGAAATCAAATAGCACTTTTAAATTTTCTGATAAATGTATTACATATTAAGTTATAATCAATTGCTGCCTCAAAATGATCTTTTGCCGATTGTCACGTTTAAAAAAAAATCTGTTCCAAACGTCAGGCACCATTTTCTGAAAGACCAGTTACCTTTATAGGAAAAAAGAGAAACGCTGTTCGTTTACGAAGAAGAAAGAATATCTGCAAATTTCGTGCATTTAAAAATGAAAATTTCTTCACGAAAGTGTGAAAAAAGATGCAAGTTACGATTTCAGAACAGCTTTAAATAGTTTTTAAAAACCACAAAATGTGGCTAATCAAAGCTGCATTTTTTTTGTAGGATATCTTTTCTGTTGAATTTTTAAGCTGGAACTCGTAACATGGAAAGTTATCAGAATTGAAATAGTCAAATATCATGTTGAGCAATTGAGCATAAGTATAAAAAAAATTAAATATTGTTATTTTAATTTGCAATAATAAAAAAAAAGAGTGTTGAACACAAAAAGATTTTTTTTCGATGGAGAAGGGGAAGGGGAGAGAGGGTAGACAGTGTGGAAAATTATTTTATTTTCTGCAAAATTACTTTGCTTGCATTTTTTTGTGAGCTGTAGCATTGATTCTGTTACATGAATTAGCCTGATTCAAGTCAAAGGATTTTTTTAATTAACTTTGAGATCCCTTCATTTCAGAAAACAAAACAAAAAAAAAAATTGCTTTCAGTTTTTGCAGCAGAAAGTAAATGTATATCTAAAAACGCCAATTAGAAGAAAGATTAATGCTTATCATCAATGCACTTGTCTTTACATATCAATACAACTGATGATTTTAAAACACAAGTTCAAAAACATAAATAAAAAATATCTTTTCGAACTGAATGACAAGAACCAGTGTTGCAGTCGTAAAAAAACAAAGGGTATACGCTAAAATCATGAACATTCATGGATACAGTATAAGCTAATGCTTTATTTGAGACGCAGAGTGTATGCGGAGCTTCTTTAAAAAAATCCAGAGAGGGTATACGGCGTATATCTCCTTATACCCTCCACTACCCCGTGACAAGAACAGATCCAGATCTTAAAACATATCATCGGTTTATATTTGGTTACAATGAAAAATCCAATATTTTATAGTTCTCTATCTTATTATTATTTTTCTTTAAAGCGGCTCTCGAGCTTCCTACTGAACAACGCAAAATTTTCTGACACATTTTGTGTCTCATTTTAAGCATATTGGAGAGCCTGACTGTTGAAGCGGAATACAATGGAAACTAGTTTCATTTTTTGATAAAATTACTTATCGCGTTATAAGCGATTGTGGTCACATGACGACAAGTATTTTGCCTTTCTCTAGCTGCCGTGTCTGGAATTCGGTTAAAAACGCCAACTTTGACAGTATTTTCTGAAAAATCTTTTGAGTTTACCAAAAAATGGAAAACGTCTTTCGACTACATAGTTTCTGAATAACAACACCTACCAATTTTCGAACAAAAATGAATTCAGAAATGTCTCAGAAAGTACCTCTTTTGATTTGAAAACACTCTAAAGGATTTTTTCCCGCATTTTTTTTAAATAATTTTTTCAAGAAACTTTTAATTTTTCGAAGATATAAAATACTATTATGTATAGTAGCTAATAGAGATGCACCGAATATTCGGTATCTATTCTGTATTCGGCCTTTTGTATTCGCAAAGTTGGGCCCAGCTCGAAAAAAACCGGTGGGTTTTTTCAGAATGGGCCCACTTGAAAAAGCCCACTAAAAAACCCATAATGTGTGTTTTTTAAATTTTCAGAAATATTTAAAAATTTAAACAACACATACATTTAATGAATTTAAGTCATTTCAATTAATTTTGAAAAAAATATATATATAAAAGCCCATCCGAAGTAAAATAAAAATGTATTTCAGCACATTGAAATACTTTACAAACATAGAACCTAGTAGGCAACATACATAGTACATAATTATAGGTAAAGGTATATCATAAGTATGTCTTTATATAAAAAATTCAAATCATCTATATTCAAGGAAATAAAAAATATTTATTTTTACTTTCTTCTATCTTTACAAGAAGTATTTGATTCGTGAAAATTTTTTACTTCCAGTTTATGATGGATTTATACGTTTTAAAAAGGTCCTGAAGACAATTTGATGGTTTTTAGAAAATGTTGTCTGTATGTGAAAAGCATTTTATGGGTGCTCTATCTCAAAAACTAATGCACAGAATTTTACAAAACTTTAGACTGAGTTAGACCTTGATGTAAACTGGTGCTGATTAGTTTTTAGTATATATTGCCCAACAGGTGACGTTGCTATGCTGCATTTATCTCAATTTTTGCGATAGCTTTATCTCAAGAACTAATGCACAGATTTTCGTAAAACTTCAGATTCAGTTACAAGTTTACTTTGCTTATTAAGTTTTGGTGCATATCACCCAACAGGTAGTTCTGCCATGCTGCATTTTTCGCGATTCCAGCAATAACTTATCTCAAGAACTAATGTACGGAATTGAATAAAAATTCAGATTCGGTTAGACCTCCAGCACAACAGTGGCGCTGTTGTGCTGCATTTATCTTACTTTTTGCAATAGCTTTATCTCAAGAACTAATGCATGGATTTTCATCAAACTTCAGATTTAGTTTGACGTTGACGTAACTGTTACTGATCAGGTTTTGTTGTAAATTGCACAACAGGTGATATACTTATATCTCCTTGTTAAATGCATCCAATTCAACGAACCTATATTTTACAATCCTTATAATGGGCATACTATATTGCCATTTAATTTTTGCATTGTGATAGCGAATTTTGAATTATTAATATGTATTTGATAGAAGAAAGTTTTGGGATTGGTACATCCGACTAGTTTACCCCTTTTTTTCTTCCTACTTATATATTTTAATTTTTAATATTTTATTCATTATTTGATTTTAAAGCAAATTAACAATTTTATATCTTCTATTATATTTAAAACTAATTTGTGCGAAACACTGACATTTAATTAATTTAAATTCATATAATTTATACAATGTATAACTTGTAAAAAAGCATTACAATTATATTGTATATAAAGGAACAGTGTATATTTTTTTATGTATAGTGTATATAATATATAAATAATATAGTGTACAATAATGTAATTACGCATAAATTACACTTTTGAAAAAACCCGATTTTCCCCGGGGAAAATTGGGTTTTTCATGAAAAAACACATGTGGGTTGGGTTTTTTTAAAAAAAAACCCGGGTTTTTGCGAACCCTGCTTTTCGCCCATGTTACCGAATATTCGGTGAGACCGAATATCAAGATGTTCGGCCAAACTGAATACTTAAAAAAAAAACTTTTAAAACATTTTTTAAAATCTTACACAATTTCTACTTTTAACTGTCAACTTATAAAGATATTCATAATAATTAGAAACAAAATCATCATATTTAAGTAAAAGAGAATGTTTTTACGTTATTTGCTTTTTGTAAAGTATCACTTAAGAAAATTAACCATTAATGGAGATTTTCATAGGAATTAACAATGTAAAAATGCAAGTTCCTGAACCTTTTCTAGTAAATAATCTGTTTCTTGCTTTTTCTTGCTTCTAATCAA
This sequence comes from Maratus speciosus, assembly GCA_963932465.1. Lineage (NCBI taxonomy): Eukaryota > Metazoa > Arthropoda > Arachnida > Araneae > Salticidae > Maratus > Maratus speciosus. The sequence continues at coordinate 225,773,072 of OZ010791.1, read as the reverse complement.
AACAAAAAAATTTTTTGGATTGATAATACACATCAAGAAAGACATCTTTTGCTCAGAAAACCATAATCGCAATCCACTTATTCAGTTATAAATAAAGTGTATCTCATCTCATTCGAGGTCAAACTTGGATTTTCATTTGTTAACCCTAACGAAGATATCATAGCTATATTTTTAACAAACTTGCTTTGATTTCTGTGAAATATAATACCATGATGAGAAGTGCTGGAAATTGCCACTTTTCATATTTAAACAACTATGAGGTAGACATTTCTTTATTCAGAATGCAATTTATAGTATTTATACTGTGTCACTGGCCAAAATTCAGTAATTTTCAATGATATTATCACATTTAATACAAACTAAATTAATATGAAACAAATCTTGCTAAAATATCTCCATTTACTGATAAAGCTGTGAACGAAAATTCAGTTTCGGCTTGTAGTTGCACACCCATAATTTTTGCTTGAATATGTTGTAATTTTTATGGAATAAATGGAGTGAGGTGTTGTTTCTTGTTCAAAATTTTTTGTCTTGACCACATTATCTCTGTTGAAAGTTTGTTACAATTTTTTTTAGGAACAATGTGTATGTTTACAATCTTTGAAAATAATTGCCCATTCGAAACACTGATCTAAGATGCATTTAAAAACTTTCAATAATCATAACTAAATCAAAGATTTAGAAAGAATTTCAAACTAAATCAAAGACAGTAGAAAAGTTATTTTTGCAGAGTTGTTTTTTTTAGAATTTAAAAAAAAAAAAAAAAAAAAAAAAAAATATTCACTTGGTTTAATTCTTCAGAAGAAGCTATGAAATATCAAACTTTTTTAATTAATAAACTTTTAAAATTCTCTTCTTAAATACCTCAAAGAAGATTTTTTTCATGTATAAAGTTTACTTCTAAAAAGTTCTTATTTATCAATATATAAGTTTCTGCATTAAATATTATGTAAAATTATTTTTAAATTTAACATTTTAATTCTTTTAATCTTTGAAATATGAAAGTATTCGACCAGCCGAGTACTTTTTATTTGGCCGAATAGTTACTACTCGGCTGGCCGAATATTCGGTATTCGGTCTAAAAGTTAATTCGGCTAGCCGAATATTCGGTATACGGTTCGCCTGTAAGCCGAATATTCGGTAGAAAAGTTATTTTTGCTAAGTTGTTTGTTTTAGAATTTAAAAAAAATATATTCACTTGGTTTAATTCACCAGAAGAAGCCATGAAATATGAAACTTTTTTAATTAATAAAATTTTAAAATACTTGACCAGCCGATTATTTGGTATTTGGCCGAATAGTTACTACTCAGCTAGCCGAATATTCGGTATCCGGTTCGCCTTTAGGCTGAATATTCGGTATTCGGTCAAAATCACTATTCGGTACATCCTTAGTAGCTGATGTAATTTTATTACACCGTTTTAATTTTTTTTTATAAGAAAAAATTCCCGGTTCTCTCTTATTTTTTTGCTTTGAAAAACAGACAATACAACAGTAAACATCTGTCGACATCCTGTCACCCGAAAAAATATCGAACCCCCCCTCCCCCCCATAGGTTTCACAGTCCAGCAAAACGAATTTTAACGAACAAGAAGTCTGGCCTTCTAATTTCATTTGCATTGGTCAAGAAGTGTACGCATTTACCCTCAAGCCCTTTTTCTCCAGATTCCTTTCTTGAATGAAGCGAAGATATTCTCTACAGGGATACTGCGTAGAAATAGGAAGAAGGTATATTTAATCTTCTAAGAGATACTGTACCATGGACCCCCACCCCCCCCTCCCTCCCCTTCTTACACCCATGGAATAGCTAAAAAGTGAAATTGCAGTCGACTCCGAGCGAAAAAAAAAAAAAAAAATACACAATGCAAAGAGAAAGGAAGTTTCTAATTAGAAAATATTTAATAATTTTAAATATGTTTTGACATTGTTTTCTGTTTTGTAATAAATTTTGTAATACGTTTTTAAAAATTCTTAAAAAAAAAAAGAAAAAAATCAGAGCCAAATGACGCAGTTTTTGAACGAAAGTGAAATTACCGAATGTATATGAGTTTACCCAAGTGTGGGGGCGGGGGGGGGGTGTCGCACCCCCCCCCCCCCCACCCTGTAGCTACGTCCCTGTTTACTCATTTATAATGACCATTTTTTTCAGAAATTCAAAGTTCTAATCATACAAAATTATTTCTGTGTTAGAGAATCATGAAAAAGGAATGCATGATCAGATACTTGAACATATTCATATATCTATCAAGAACAAACCATATAGATCTGATTAAAAAATGTTCATCGATTTTTATGAAAGTATATCATTAAAATGTTTATTATGGTCCAATATGTCTTTCCTTTAAAAAAAAAAAAAAAACACGTCATTTATGATTTCTGCACATTTCTAAACATTCTTTCCATTTCTAAATTTATTCTATCCTAAAGGTGACCAAATTAAAAAAATCTTTCAAGTTCAAAGCTTTCAAAAATTATTTTTTAAACTTTACTCTCTTTTTTTTTTTTTTTTTTTTTTTTTTATAAATTTCTTATCACCTTTTAGAAACTACGATACGCTTCTTCGATAACACAACTCATTCTGTGAACCGACACCCTTCAAATATTCAAATATATCATTATTTTTGTGGCTGTATTATAAAACACCAGAATTTTTTTTTCTTACTTTTAGGTAGATTTCGTATGAAATACTACCTATTGGGATCGTTCCTATGTTGGAATTTCTGAAAAATTTTTGCAGATCTACACCGATCATGACCCCTAGAACCCAAAACCACCCTCAGTAAAAAACTTTATATATATATATATATATCTGTCTATCTATCTATCTATCTATCTATCTATCTATATATATCACTTTCTTCTGGACACGATAACTTTCGTAATTCTGCACCAATCTCTTCCAAACTGATACATAAAATCAATGGGCATAAAATCTCGGTCAAGTTCGTTAATGGGCAAAATCGGACCAAGGGGAGGGAAATAGGGAGGGGTTTTGTGAAAACAGAAAACCCCCCATAACTTCTTAATTTTTGTACATATCAAATCAGTTTAAAGTTTTTATTACTTCTAAAAATAGGGCCAAAAATTTATGTATCACAGATTTTTGATAAAGTTAAAAATGGGCTCAAGGGGCGCAAAAAATAGGGTTTTTGGGAGAAAAAAATTCATAACTTCGTCAATTCTCAAGATATCAAATTCAATTAATTTTATTATAAATCTCCTTAACATTATCTAAAACTTTTATATTCACAAGTTTTTGATAGGAGTAATTCGTACCGCAAAAAAAATTAAAAACGAAAACAAAAAGGGCGTTTGAAGAAGAAAAAAATCCATAACTTCGTCAATTCTCAAGATATCAAATCCAATTAATTTTATCATGAATCTTCTTAACATTATCTACAACTTTTATACTCACAAGTTTTTGATAGGACCAATTCGTACCGCAAAAAAAATTAAAAACGAAAACAAAAAGGGGGTTTGAAGAAGAAAAAAATCCATAACTCCGTCAATTCAAAAGATATAAAATCCCCATGAATTTATCATATATCTTCTTAATATTGTCCACAACATCTATATAGACAAGTTTTGGATAGGACCAATTCTTAGAGCAAAAACAAATTAAAAATACATACCGGTTGAAGTAAAAAATGATCTTAGTAAGGGTGTATTCAAATCAAAACTGCTTATTTTCTGACTCATATTACAATTCATTTTTGCTCTCAAAGGCTTCCAATTGGTACGTTTTCTTACTCAGAAACTATATAATGTACTGAATGGTCGATTTTCTGATAGGGGCAGAATATATTTTTTTAAATGCTGTTAAAAAGGGCATTTTGAACCGAATTTACCGAAGCGGATTGTGTTGGAAAAATCATTGTATTAAGGATGCGCTTAAATCCAAACTGCTTATTTTCTGACTGGTTTTTAAATTCATTTTTGCTCTCAAACGCATTTAATTGGTAGATTCGCTTATTCAAAAACTATATAATGTACCGTAATAATCGATTTTTAGATAGAGGCAGAATATATTTCAAAAAATGATGTCAAAGTGGGCATTTTGAACGGAATTTCCCGAAGCGATTGTGTTAGAAACGAAAAATATTGTCCTTCTGAGAAAATAATTGTTTATATATCAAGTTTTAATTAATTGAACAAAAAATAAAAACACAGGTCGCTTATAAATCTCTTCAAAAATCACGTCAGCAAGTTTCATATTTTTTTAAAATTAAAAATGAATCTTTAATTATGCCAGAAAATTTCGAGTTGTTGAGCATGGAAAAGTATTTTTTTGAATACCGCCCTAACATGATTCTGATAAAACCAGCTATTATATGAAAATGAAATAAAAAATCGTCAAGAGCGGCCAGATAAAATTGTTAAAGTGGATTTATCTATAATCATGATTTAGTTTTTGTTTGTGAAATTAGTATATTTGACTTCGAAATCTACCTCTGCCTGTAGGCCGGGCCGGCAGGGATTTTTTAATTTATACGAGGTGTATACAGTTCAACCAGATTTTTTTGAATAGCATTTTTTTTGTCTTATTTAACAACAGAAAAATGTTATAAATTTTGCGATTAATTATGGCGATTTTAAATTCTGCATTTTAAGTATTAACCGTTTGAGTGCGGAAAAAACCTTGTGGATATATGCCAAAAATGCGAATGTGTTTGGGTATATATATATATATATATATATATAATATATATATATATAGGGTCAATCCATTTCAAGTGGTCCAGCACTGGTTGCTCGACCATTTTTAAAAAATCTGAAACTTTTTGTACAACAACCCTAACATGATGGAAGTTCAAAATGACTATTATTTTAATTTTATTAATTTTTGTTTGCGCATGGCGGCCATCTTTGTTTCATCGTCTGCAGCAATTTTGTCACAAGAAGGGTTTACGGAATTGTAAATAATTCATCGTTTATTTATTCCATTCAACTGCGGATTAAAGCAATTTGTACAGAATACATTGGGCTAAAAATTTGGTAATGGAGTAGTTTCCGAAACTAACTGCTTATTGGTAAAATTTAAGCATAAAGTTTCCGTTTTTTTCCAAAATTTGTCCGTTTACAAGAGGAAATTTTTCTAGCAAGGAATGCTGTCAACATGACATAATTTTTTTTACAAATAGGCCGAAAGTACTTGTACTCACACGCCGAGTTCCAGATCTGGGATTTCCTTTCTCTTTGCTAAAAAAAATCCCAAATTTTTCAAAAATGACAAAAATCGCACTTTCTAGGCTTTGATATCTCTGGTGGGGCACGAGATAAAAATCTGAATTTTTTTTATAAGAGTATTGTAGGGTAGTGTTATGCACAAGAAATTTCAAGATGGAGATTTGACTACAAGCTGAGATATGGCAAGGGCAACATGTCAAAACAATACTGCCAAACTATTGTTTTGTTGTAGTCATAGCTAAGTATTTATCTCAGAGTGTCATTTAAATTTATGTTTTTGATTATCTTTAAATAACAGTAACAGAAAATAAAGCCCTTTGCAAAGCTTAGCAATTAATAAAAAAAAATAATTATGCCTAAGGCCATACATTTTGTATGGTTTCAGTAATTTTTGTTATAAGTAATTTTAGTAACTAAAAGAAACCTCAGCACTTTTACATAAATATAACAAAATATTTTTATACAAGACCTGAGACAAAAACAACATAGGGAAAAAGAAAAGCTGTTAATGTTGTCATACTTGTTGAGACATGATCAAACGTGTCAAAACTTATTCTTGCTTGTTGGTTCAAAAACCACAATTTTGATCTTTCTCAAAATTTTATTTGTAGGAACCAAGTCTTGTCATCTCTTGATAACTTGATTGAAGATCTTGGCCCTGCTGGCTCATAGAAATATACTTTGAAATCACTTTGTGCAAGTCTCAATTCATTAATAATTCCTAGCTTACTTCTTATGAAAAAAATGTGATTTTTCTGCAGTATAACTTTTGAAAAGGGTTTGGGTATCTTTACTTTCTGAAAATTACTTGAGGCTGATGCATGGTAACATAGCACAATGTTTCATTTACAGGAACATACTTATGGTAGGAACAAGTTTCAGGGACTGGCAAGCAGCATTAAAATTGTGGTTTTTAAACCAACAAGCAGGAATGTGTTTTGACACGTTTCATCATGTCTCAACAAGTATGCCAACATTCTTTTAGTTTTCTTTAGTAGGTTTCTTTTAGTTACTAAAATTACAACAAAAATTACTGAAACCATACAAAATGTAAGCCTTAGGCATAATTATTTTTTAAATTAATTGCAAAATATTTATTTTCTGTTACTATTATTTAAAGATAATCTAAAAAATAAATTTAAATGATACTCTGAGATAAATACTTAGCTGTGACTACAGCAAAACAATAGTTTGGCATTATTGTTTTGACATGTTGCCCTTGCCATATCTCAACTTGTAGTCAAATCTCCATCCTGAAATTTCTTGTGCATAACACTACCATACAATACTCTTATTTTAAAAAAAATTCAGATTTTTATCTCGTACCCCACCAGAGATATCAAAGCCTGAAAAGTGCGATTTTTGTCATTTTTGAAAAATTTGGGATTTTTTTTAGCGAAGAGAAAGCAAGTCCCAGATCTGGAACTCGGCGTGTGAGTACAAGTACTTTCGGCCTATTTGTAAAAAAAATTATGTCATGTTGACAGTTTTCCTTGCTAGAAGAATTTCCTCTTGTAAACGGACAAATTTTGGAAAAAAACTGCAACTTTATGCTTAAATTTTACCAATAAGCAGTTAGTTTCGGAAACTACTCCATTACCAAATTTTTAGCTCAATGTATTCTGTACAAATTGCTTTAATCCGCACTTGAATTGGATAAATAAACGATGAATTATTTACAATTGCGTAAACCCTTCTTGTGACAAAATTGCTGCAGACGATGAAACAAAGATGGCCGCCATGCACAAACAAAAATTAATAAAATTAAAATAATAGTCATTTTGAACTTCCATCATGTTAGAGTTGTTGTACAAAAAATTTCCGATTTTTTAAAAATGTTCGCGCAACGAATATGGCATTTTCTGGACCACTTGAAATGGATTGACCCTATATATATATATATATATATATATATATATATATATATATATATATATATATATATATATATATATATATATACCGGGTGTCCCAAAAAGGACTGACTGATTTTAAAATTCAATAACTTGCAAACGGTGACAGATATTTAAAAAATTCTTGCAGGAGGGTTATGCATAAGGTCAAAAATTTTATTACAGTGATTTTCGATTTTAGTTCGATTTACAAACAATAGATGGCGCTGTAAGCAATAGTCGCTAAATACAGGCTCGATTTTTGGTACTTCGTGGCCCGGATAATACATTTCCATCTCCTTTTTCTGCATGGAACAAGATAAAGGACCAAAAATCGAGCCTGTATTTAGCGACTATTGCTTACAGCGCCATCTATTGTTTGTAAATAGAACTAAAATTGAAAATCACTGTAATAAAACTTTTGACCTTATGCATAACCCTCCTGCAAGAATTTTTTTAATATCTGTCACCGTTTGCAAGTTATTGAATTTTAAAATCAGTCAGTCCTTTTTGGGACACCCGGTATAATACTTGTAAGCCGACGATATACACAGAAAACGTACGCTTCGCTAGTGCAACAAACTTAAATGCACACCAAATAGGAGCGCTATCACCCTCTCCGCAATTTTAGCATAAAGCAAGACAAGCGCTATCGCGCTTCCCGCAATTTTGGCACGTAACAAGAGGGGAGTTGTCGCGCTCCTCCGCACTCAAACGGTTAAACAAGGGGATAAACTCGGGCTTCCCGGGTGAAAACATTTTTTTTTTTTTTCAATTGATAACTGTAATTTTTTTTTTTTTTTTTTTTTTTACATTTAATATATAGTTAATATATGGGCCATTCCACGTAAAATGAGCAAAAATTTTAAAAAAATCGTGGCCACATAGTAACAGATTTTAATAAAATTTGATATACAGGTTCAATTCATATTCAAATAGAGCTCTGGTGCCCCACCAGTGGCTGAGAGGTTCTGCTCTCGAAGCTGATAGACGGAAGGTGCTGGGTTCGAACCCAATCGCGCCCGTCGGCCTAATCGTTCGGAGTTTTCGTGGTTTTCTTCGAACCTTGGATTTCCAAGCGTTAATACGGGTTAGGTTCCCTTAGAAAGACCCCCCACGAAGGGCACTCCCCCCTGGGCCTATATCCCGCGTGCAGATAATTGGCCGTCATAAATACAACCAATCAAATAGAGCTCTGCAAAATATCTTCACAAAAAATAAATTATTTTAGCAGTTTTGGACATTTAAAAAACTTGTGATAAAGAATGGCATGTGCGCAATCGTCCAAAGTTGCAGGTTTGAAATTCTGTATCTTGAAAACTATTTAACTGAAATGAATTTTTTTTTTTAATAATGTAACCTCTGAAAAATTATCTTCTTATTTATTGAGCAATAATAATCTGGTAACACCATGATTATTCTTTAATTGGTGGTAAAAATTGAAAATTTGCAAATTTTGAGAAAATTAAAAACGTAATAAAAATTAAAGGAATTCAAAAACATCTGAGAAATTAATGCCTGATGTAGTTTTACATATTAAGATCGAATTACTACAGTTTTTAAGTTGCCATGTATTTCCTCCACCTTTAAAAATTTTTAGAAACTTATAAAAAAAATGACAAAATCGTAATTTTTCGTCTTATTGACAGGTAAAAAAAACAATGAAGGAAATGTCCCACATTACAGTTATTGCACAGACATAAAGATCAATAAGTCCATAATCTGCTAAAAAAATTACAAGCATGCCTTTTTGATTCCTAACGTCACAAAATTGGGTTAAAAAAGGCAATATTAACTATATTCCATGAGCTATTTTTTTTTAAATTCGCGCGCGTTTCTTAAAATATTGCACGATTTCAAGGTGAAAAAATTTAGTGCTGCCATCTATTTTCTGTATGTGGGTTTAGAAATTAATATATAATTTTCTGTTCAATTGAGCTTTTTTTTTCTACTTTAATTAAAAATCTTCTTGAGGAAAAAATAAACTGAAAGCAAGTATAAAAGTTTTTATATTTAAAATATACACTGTTATCTATAATATCAAAAGAATTAAAAGTTTAAAAAAGCTTTCTTTCACGTCGAAACAAGTGATAGAAATATTGCATTTTATCCTCAACATTTTTTACTATTTATTTTTTTTCTCATTAAGTAATAAAAAAGGCAAGAATGAAAGTTTAAATATTTAATATATATACTTTTAGCTATAACGTCAAGCAATTTTGATATTGTCAGAGGTGTCCTTCATCTCTATAGAAACGTTGCATTTTTCCCTCAAATTTTTTCAAAAATAATTTTTTTCTCATTAAGGAATAAAAATACAATTACTAACTTACGTCAATCTGTTACTTATCATTCATTCCTAATTATAAATAATTTTTAATATAGTCTTTGCATTCTTAAAGCTAATAACCAAAATTGAAACTTCAAGCATGTAGCCAAAACCACGATTTTGCATCCACTTTTAATATAAATTTTAATACTTAAATAAACAATCCTAAAATCTATTATTTTACATTTATTCATAAATAGATATGATCTACTTACAAAATGATTTTCGTTAAAATCTGTGACATGTCTGCCACAGGTGATTTGCTCATTTTGTATGGAATGACCCATATAGAATGGCCACTAACAATACCAAAAATGATATTTATATGAAAAACAGAAATTTTGCGTTCGAAGGAGATTTATTAGAAGAGATACTTTCATATTGACTTCGCGCCAGTTATTAACAATCGAAGAAATGGACAAAGATCACTATTTACAATCAGTCTGTTTGATATTGATAATTTCAGCTGTATAGCCCCATAGTTCGATTGCATGTCTTAATTGTGGGTTTTATTTATATTTTATTGTTTTATTTATTGATTGATGAATGCTTTAATTTCGTTATGGAATATCAGCATGAGACAAATGCTGAGCTATTTATATTAATATAAGTGCAAACGGATTTATCTTTCATAATCGTCTGCATGCAATAGAAATAGATTTAGAAAAATATTCATGTTTGAAATTATTTAAAAAACAATAACAAGTTGGAAATTGCACGTCAAACGTGGCAAATGAGGTGCGTTCGTACTATAACTATATATATATATATATATATATATATATATTGCACCGCATATCGTAATGAATGTATATTTTAGTGCACTTCATAAATCCATGTAAATTTCATTCTTTTCGAAAAGCTGTAACATCATTAAAATGCACAAGTAATATTTTTTTTCTCATTGGCTGTCATGTAACGGAAAACTTTTGACTGTCCCTGTCATTAAACTATACATCCGATTTTCATAAAAATTGAAATGACTCGACAAAATTATGTAACAATTATATATTAGGTAGCTTTCATTACAAAAAGCTACCTATTGCAGCCGTTCGGAGGAAAGCGATTTCAAAAAATTTTGGTATATTTTCATCGATCATGACCCCCAGACCCCGAAACCACCCTCCGTTCAAAAGTTGATATATATATATATATATATATATATATATATATATATATATATATATATATATATATATATATATATATATATATATATATATATATCCATATATATATATATATATATATATATCCATATATATATATATATATATATATCTGACCTTTGTCATACTGTAACTCTCGAATTTATGAACCGATTTGGATGTAATTCGGTATGTGCATAGTACATACCAATGTCTCGACCGAGTTCGTTGGCCAGCTTCATCCGCCATTTTGTTTCAAAATGGCGGCCATTTAAAATTTTTTTAAAAATTTTAAATTTGAAATGTGGTACTACAGAATTGAAAAAGGAAAAATATTTTTTTCTTATGTGTTTGACCTTTATACAAAGATTCCGGGGCAGTTTTTGTTTCGTCTATATCTTAAAAAATGGCTGAGTTATAGAATTTTGAATTTCTAGCGTGGCTGACATTTTGAAACGTCCTGAACTTTGTCACGCGATAAAAGGCGTATTTATGAACCGATTTGGATGGAACTTCGTTTGTATATAGTACATACCAATGTCTCGACCGAGTTCGTTGGCCAGCTTCATCCACCATCTTGTTTAAAAATGGCAGCCATTTAAATTTTTAAGAAAAATTTAAATTTGAAATGTGGTACTAAAAAATTGAAAATTGAAAAAATATTTTTTTATTATGTATTTGACCTTGATATAAAGATTCGGGAGCAGTTTTTGTTTCGTCTATATCTTAAAAAATGGCTGAGTTATAGGATTTTGAATTTCTATTGTGGCTGACATTTTGAAACGTCCTGATATTTGTCACGTGATAACAGGCGTATTTATGAACCGATTTGGATGTACTTTGGTGTGTACATAGTACATACAAATATCTCGACCGAGTTCGTTGGCCAGCTTCATCCGCCATCTTGTTTCAAAATGGCGGCAATTTAAAATTTTTTTAAAAATTAAAATTTGAAATGTGGTACCAAAAAATTGGAAAATTAAAAATATTTTTTTGTTATGTGTTTGACCTTCATACAAAGATTCCGGAACAGTTTTTGTTTCATTTATATCTAAAAAAATGGCTGAGTTATAGGATTTTGAATTTCTATTGTGGCTGACATTTTGAAACGTCCTGATATTTGTCACGTGATAACAGGCGTATTTATGAACCGATTTGGATGTACTTTGGTGTGTACATAGTACATACAAATATCTCGACCGAGTTCGTTGGCCAGCTTCATCCGCCATCTCGTTTCAAAATGCCGGCCATTTAAAAAAATTTAAAAATTTAAAATTTAAAATGCGATACCAAAAAATTGGAAAATGAAAAAGATTTTTTTTTGTATGTGTTAGACCTTAATACAAAGATTCCGGAACAGTTTTTGTTTCGTCTATATCTAAAAAAATGGCTGAGTTATAGGATTTTGAATTTCTATTGTGGCTGACATTTTAAAACGACCTGATTTTTGTCACCCGATAACAAGCGTATTTATGAACCGATTTAGATGTTACTTGGTCGGTACACAGTACATACTAATGTCTCGACCGAGTTCGTTGGCCAGCTTCATTCGCCATCTTGTTTCAAAAGGGTTGCCATTTAAAAAAATTAAATTTAAAATTTAAAATGAGGTATTAAAAAATTGGAAAATGAAAATTATTTTTTTATGTGTTTGGCCTTGATACAAAGACTCCGGAGCAGATTTTGTTTCTGTAAATTTGTTCTTTTGTTTATATCTTAAAAAATGGTTGAATTATAGCACTTTGAATTTCTAGTATGGCTATATTTTGAAACGATCTTGTATTTGTCACGCGATAACACACGTATTCGCCTATTTCCATGTAAGAAGGCATGTGGATAGTATACATCAACATCTCAGCCAAATATAAGTTACTTTAAATAAAAGCAGCTTGGATAAAGCTGACTAATTTCGTGAAATTCTCATTCATAATGACTTAGTATTGATAAAAATTAGTATTGAATCTCCTATATTCGGTTTCCACTAAATTGAGCTTCGTGTGTTTGAATAATATAAGTTGACTTTTTTAAAATAAGGAATTTGAAAGCTACCTCTTCCTCCCGGCACTGGCCGGAAGGACTTTTTTAAATTTCAAACGATTCGGTTGGGCAGTTTTTGCGCTGTTATATGCGGACGGACGGACGGATAGACAGACGTATAGACAGACAGAGTGACAGACGGACTGAACGAGGACTATATGAGCTACGTATTTATATAATTGCGAACGCACCTAAAAAATGAGTAAATTGTGATGCAATTTTCAAACAAATTTCGATACAGCTTTCGAGCAAATTACATTCGAAAGTACATCCTATTTCCTTATTGGACGGTGTAAAAATGAGATGTCAAACTCGTTTGCTGCCGCGAGTCAAATTAAGTATCTTTTCTATTCTAAAAAAAGTAACTACCGCTGTCTCCGCCGCCGCCGGTTTTGAATTTTTTGTGACTGGAGGTCTTTCTTCGTTAATATTAAGAAAAACATTGCTTACAAAAATATGAAAATCGGAGGTATAATACAGAAATGGTTGATAAACACGCTGATGCAGACAGTTTTCAAATCGAAGAATTATTTTAAGAGATATTTAATGCTAAAGTTGGACAAAATCGTTCCATTGAAAAAGTTTTATAGTAGCAAAATCTATACATGGGAATTTAATCATTTTTGGATCATTTTATACGTTTGAAGTTCCCGGTGTGCAGATTGCATTCATTTTTTTAATTTGACTCATTTTTTGAGGTTTTATTTCTATTTTAAATTCAAATTTTCAGCATTTCGAGATTTTATTTTAGACATTTTATTTTAGAAAATGTTATTAATTTAAACTGTTGCCAACTGTATAAATAGCGCAAACAATAATGTTTGCTTCAAATTAAAAATTTATTTACACGTAACTATTATAAACAGAAAAAAACCCTTTCAAATTAGATTAATATTTGGAAATTTTTCCAGAGAGGAACATTCGCCTTGCATACAATATTTCAAATGAAAATTAAATTTCAAATTATTTTTGCTTAAAAGGCGCAAAGGCCAACCTAGTGAAAAAGATTCCATGCCGGGAATCGAACCCGGACCATCAGTATAGCGTACTGACATTCTACCGACTAAACCACATGGAACGATACCCAGCCTGGAACTTCTCACTATTACAGGTTGGCAAGGCTACAAACGCAGAACAAGAGTGTGCTTCTTGTGCTGTGTTTGTAGCCTAGTAGTGTTACAGTTATTACATAAAATGAACAAAAAATAATATTGCAAAGTAGTTTAAATTTAGAAATTGCGCGAGATATTTATTTGATTGATTTATTTATTGAACAACAAACGTATGACTTGTGTGCTTGACATGAGAGTCCGCTTATAAGTCAGAGACAAGATAGCACTTGGAAATATTACAACACAAGAGAAATACATACTGGGAGTTCCACATAAAGAGTGTGTGCAATGGAACCAGCGTGATTCGAACCCACAATCTCCTACGCTCGCAAGCAATTAACAGCGTGGTGCTTTGACCACTCGGCCACGGAGACCCCGCGATTTATTTGATATTTATTTGATATTTTGAGATGATCTTTTCAACTTTTTTGTCTTAGGACAGCGAAAATAATATTTACTTTCTAACAAAAGTATTTTCACGTGAATATTAAAAAGAGAAAGAAAAGTTTGGTCAAAATTACGTCAGATTAAAAACGATACATTTAAACTGTCTTATTTAAAAGAACTTTCTTTTCGTAATAAAACACCCATACAACAATAGGGGAAGTTGGCCTAAAATGATCCCCTTAAGGGAAAAACTTGTGTAAAATAACATAACTGCTTAAATGAAACTTAAGCCCTATGCTAATATGTTTTACACTATATTCTGCATTATAAACATATCTTAATAATATTTTAAACCCAGATTGAGTAATGAAAAAAATAGATTTTTGAAAAAGTGTCCAAAGGATCCTTTTACCCTCACGCAAGGGCAAAATGATCCTTCATTTTAAAATATTTGTAAATTGTTTTTTATCGGCAATATAAAGAATATAAAAGTAATTAATGACAATACATAATGAAATAAAATAAGTTTTGCAATCAAATAGCACACAAAATATATTTTATGTAAATTTTAAAATAAAAAAGTGTCACAAATAATTTTGAAAAAACAATAAATGGAATATTTGAAAATTATGATCGTAGGATAACACATGGACTCAAAGAGAAAGGTTTGGGGCAGTCACACATTTGGCTCCCATGATGGCTAGGACGCTGTACCGGATTTTCTGAAGCCAATGAAGTGGTAGTAAAACGATCCACATAATGGGTCATTTTACCCGACAACATGGCCGTCTATTCTAGGTCATATAACAGGATGACGCCGAGAAACATATCAAACTTAACAAGTGTAATTCACATCTAAAAACATACTCTATTAAGTAAACCAAGTTATATTTCTGTATATGAAAGACCTTGTATCTAAATAAATATGAAAGTTAGTGCTTATCTTATAACAGATGTTATAAAAACCACTTTTTCAAAGAATTCTTTTCAGACGCGTAATACTGCGATCGCTGGAATATCGCCATTGCTTCTTCTTCACTTGACACATCTAGTTTAGGTGTTACCCTGTAGATAGCACGACCTGTCTGGAAGAAAACCTATGTGGATCGTTTTGCCCGCTAGGATCATTTTAGGCCAACCTCCCCTACATATTAAAACACATTCATTTTATATTAGCTTATTTTGAAATGTTTAACTGATTTTATTTAATAAAAGACGAAAACAGCCATTGTATCTTTTAACAGCAGCTGATTCTTCCTTAAAATTACCCAATCAAAGAGAAATGAATAAAAACCCGTTTATAGGGAGATCGCCACTGTTTTTTAAATTATAATTCAATCTTTCAAAAAAATTTTAAAGCCGATCAAATTAGCGTGTTTTTAGAGACTGCGGTGTCTGAACGGGGGTTGGCGAGCGTAGCTCGTAGGGTGCCGATACCCCTAGTTATACACAAAGCCTCGGGCCACATAAAAATATAGATATTATTATTACTATTGCACAGAATAAAATTTATTCGTACAAATCATAGCCATGTTATTTATTCGCAGTTAATTAGCCCCCGATATGGTATTTCTTTCTCCCAGCAAAAAAAATGTCGTCTCCAAAAAATAAAGTTCCGTTGTATAAGCCAGCCGTAAAACAAAGCAGACGTATCATTGTACTGTTAAATACTCTTCTGCGATTTTTTTGAACTTCTAAGCATCGCACATTTTCAATTTTTATAACATCATATTGGGGAAAAAAATGTACTTTTAAATGAAATTCGTTTGAAAACTGTATTTCTATTTACTTTTGAGATATTATTATTATTTTTTTTTTTTGTAGTTTTTAGCGTCATCTGTTTAATTTTGGCAATTCAAGTACTCCATTTCTGTTAGAAGATAAAGAAAAAATAGTTGGAAAATAGTAATTATATCTTTTTGTTGCCATTTTTCCATAACTATTGAAAAAAAAATAATAAACGTAATTAAAATATGTACTATTTTGAAAAAAATATAAATGAATTATATCTGATAAAACTGGGAGCTATTATAAACTAAATTTAATTTTAAGTATCAATATTAATGTTTCAAACAAATGAAGGTATGTAAATCATAAGATAGCAGATTTTTTTGTCGAGTTTCTTGAATGACAATATCTCTTTTTTTGGATTTGTGTATTATTTAGCGATAGTGACGTTCTATGCATATTTTACTGGAATTATTCCTTCGGATGCGAATGACGTCCATTTATAAAATAAAAGCGTGGGTTTTAAGTCTTAAAGCTGAAATATAGTACTACAGTAGAGTCCCGATTATCCGAGTCTCACCTAACAGAATTATTTTCTTCTGATGGACTGATGGTTTCCATTATTATGAAACAGCTATTTTAAATGAAGTGTTAGGTGAAGATGAAAGAGCAGTCTTAAAAAGTTAGAACACTGATTTTCTGGTCAGAATAGAATTTTTTTTCCCATCCTGATCAGAAAATCAGAGTTCTATCTTTTTACGACTGCTCTTTCATCTTCATCTAACACTTCATTTAAAAATATCTGTTTCCTAATAATGGAAACCATCAGTCCATCAGAAGAAAATGGTCCATTCCAAAGGTATAAGTTCGATTGAAAAAAACTATGAACTAATTAATTAATTAAGTGAAAATTTATATTTCATCTCCTTAGTTGGTGACGATTTGTGTAAATCCGGTTTATCCGAGTTTTTTGCTTATCCAAGGTGAGCTTGGTCAATAAGAACTCGGATAATCGGGACTCTACTGCATCTTCAATTCTGAAGAAAGAATCGAGTCCATTGCTGCAGAAAGTGCTTTCCAAAGCGATGTCGTTAGCGTTATGCCACGTCTTGTAGGCTTCCAACAGTCTGAAACGTCGAGTTTGTAAAATCTTATGTTAATTCGCATAACATCAGACAAATCTGATACAACCACATAGTTACTTTCACCAAGATGAAACATATTTGAAGGAACATTTTTTTCGAATGGTACCAAGTAAATTCTTTAAGTCCAATAGTTCGTGAGATTCTAATTTGGCGACGTCTTTGTCCACAGAAACTTAAAGTTTCTAACACTACAAGTGATAATTCATTCATATTCATTCATATGCAGAGGAGAATCGATTATCCGAACCTCGGTCGACCGAACGACCGGTTAACCGAACGTGTTCTAGAAGGATAAATTCAAAGTTGGCAAAACTCAAAACTGGCTGAATTGAGTCAAGAATCTTTAGGATTTGAAGATTGTGACCAGGAAAACATTTTGAAAAGGGCCATTCACCGAGGAAACTGTTCGGTTGTCAAGAGACAGCCTTGAAGTGGGTGGAGCAATAACAAGAATGTGATTTTGTTCAACTGCCTTCATTAAAACTTATAAGAGATTTAGAAGCAAAAAAAAAAAGAGTGCCTTCTCTGAAGCAAAAGAAAATTTTGGACTTATTTTCTTAAAATGTAGACCTGCAGTACTGCACTTTTGATTTCCTTCAGATTTATTTGATCACTTTAATCCACGATAGTTTGCTCTGTTCTTGTTGTAAACAATGCAGTACAAAATACATATATATTTATGTTTATTACCACTGTTTATTTGCTTCGCTATACTCATAATCTTAGTATGTTTTTTCCGAAAATAATCGGTTATCCGAAATATCTTTTGTCCGAACACACCTGGCCACCTATTAGTTCGGATAATCGATGGTACACTGTTGTACATCCATTACTCTAGCAAAGGAAGAAATTCAAATTAAATATATTTGTCTAATGCTTTTGGTTAAAAAATTAAAACAGCTATATTAGAAAAAAAATACAAACGCCTTGAAAGAAAGAAAAAACTTACTGCCTTTATTTAAAACTAGCAGGCTAAGCCCGCTGCGCTGGTCTATTTTTCAAAACAAAACATGAATCAAACGAAATCTTGAATTTGAATTTGTATTTTAAAGCAATATGGACCTTCACCTTGAATGGCCTTTTGCATTGCTGAAAACGATACGAACGCCATTGCGCTGTTGCATTATCTTATGCGTTGGGCAATATTTGAGCTTTTTTGACACAGATCTTTTCGTTGATCATTTTTAGTAGAGTTTGGTAGAGAAATAAGACAGTTATGACAACAGGAGTTTAAATATTCTCCAGTCACCACACAACTAAAATAGAGAATATTATAATGATTTCAGAGATTAACCATTGAGTTTAAATAATTTTCAGGTGATTCATTTTCATTTGATAGTTTTTGTCTTCTCTAATCTTCAAATACAAATAAAACTTCCAACAATATAGAAAAAAAACTACGGGCTGGTGACCAGAAGGTTATGGAAAATTAGCCCAACATATTTTAAATACCTTCCTAAAAGAAGAGAAGATATGCAGAAAAAAGTAAAAAGAAATGATGAATTAAAAACAATATAAAAAGTTTAGGGAAGATATCCTTATGGCGCAATTGGAGAAGAAATCCAAAATGGCACCGAAAGATCGTTTTAGCAATTTTTTTAAGAGACGGGTTGGTTGATTTTTGACGACCAATTATCTACTCGAGGGATATAGGCCCAGGGGGAAGTGCCCTTCGTGGAGGTCTTTCTAAGGGAAACTAACTCGTATTCACGCATGTAAATCCATGGTTCGAAGAAAACCACGAAAACTCCGAACGATTAGGTCGACGGGCACAATTGGGTTCCAAACCAGCACCTACCGTCTACCAGCTTCGAGAGCAGAACCTCTCGGCCACTGGTGAGGCTATTTCAGAGACGGAAAAACATGGTTTTAAATTTTTATAAACAGTATATATTTTTGTATTATAAACACCTTATTTGTATTATTTGTTTTATACATTATGCATGTAATTACATATGTATATATATATGTATATACAGAAAGAGAGAGAGATAAATAAATGCTACTACTTGGTTATCCCGTCGACCAATTTCGCCAAATTATATAAATCTCCAAACCACTCTCCAAATTATACAATTTGACTTAATTTTTATCTTAAATAACGAAAGAACAAATGAATTAGTACAACATTAATAAAAATACAAATATAACGTCGAAATAAAAATCACCTGATGACGTAAACACGTGTAACTTGCTTAAAGTCAAGTGAATGTGACATTTACAATCAATCATTATTGGCATTTAATCTTATAGTTTGGCGATAGATTTTTTGGTCGACGGGATAACCAAGTAGTACCAAATAAATATATCATATACTTATACATGTTTTTATAATTTTTTATATTTCATATTTTATATATTTATTATACATGCGGAATCAAAACATAAGATTATATAACAAAGGTTAAGATATGCTTGTAATATTATATCTACAGAAAAATATCGTTTAAAAAAACCTGGAAAAAATAATTATAACAAAAATATGTATGCAAAATTATTGAAGTGAAAACTTCTTTAGGCGCGTTGAGCTTTTTTTGAGATGGAGAAAAACCACTGATTTGGAGACACTGTTACGTAACCGACATGCTAGCATTTTGGCACATAGACACTAGCGTGCCAAGCGTAATATATTTGTGGTATTGTATTCATTAATAAAAATACTTTTGGATAGTATTGAATTGGAGTATGGATTTCAATATTTGGATAGTATTGAATTGTAATGGTTGCCGTTTATATTTCACCGGATAAATCTTTAAATGCAGTACGAGAATTTTTGTACGAAAATTTGTTTATTTATATGTACATGTATAATTTAGTAATATAATTTAATATAATAATATATATTACAAATTATTAATGTTTATTTATATGTAATTTATAGTTAAATTATATTACTATGAAAATTGTAATATAATTTTGATAGTAATAGTTTATAATAATGAATAAAAAAACACTACATTTAAAAGTATTTCCTGCACAATAAAACATTTCCTGACGATTAAAAAAACACACACGTAATTGTTGAAGTTTTCACTTCTATTGGCACTCCGGAATGCCACTGTTTTTGTTTTTTTTTTTATCCACCGGTGGCATCAAGTAATAATAATAAAAAAAATGAACCCAAAATGCTGAAGATCGCATCAACCACATCGAAACATCTATCGCCAAACGAAGATCGCCATAAAAACCAGAAAAGTATATGGAACACTTCCCAAAATTTATTTCAGCAAGGAATTATTATTGCAGAATGTTTTTGTATATACATATATATAATAATAAAGCATAATTGCATAAATATTTGGCTTAGATGCTATTCCTGCGCCACCATCTCGGATTTCTGGGCGATTTTTTGTTGTCGGTTATTGAAAGGGCAACCCCAAGGTTTATATTTTATTATTTACATTTATTTTCGTTATGCCTGACATGCGCATATATCGCTGCTTGGCGACATTTACTACTTGGCGGAAAAGTGGTTTTCACGCCAAGAAAAAATCCAAGATGGCGGCAACGGAACTATACAGCATCTGTTCCAAATAGTCTTAAGAATAAACTTTAGTTCCAAACTTTTGAAGCAGTGAATATTTCTCTACACGCAATTGGCGATAATATTGTTAAAACAAAAAAAAGATAAAAAGAAAAGTAAAGAATGGACAATATTCGGTAATTTGATTTCTAGCCTGCAAAAATCACTTGTTTGGGAGAAAAACAAACTGGCAATATTTGCCTTAGAAATTTTAGATGATTTTTTTTTTTTTTTTTAATGAGTGAAATTAATTTTTTTACTGTTGTGTGTGTGCACTTGCACTGAAATTTAATTGTTTGACTCCATTTTTATAATATTAACTGTTATTTATACAATTTACATTTGAATATATCTTATTTCGCAAAAAAAAACTCCCATGTTTGGGAAAAACAATAATCAGTATTTATATGGCAGGTTTCCCTACTAAAGAAAATAGAAAAAAACTTTAATGTTTGCAAGTAAATTATTTTACAATACGTGTGTATGTGGAAAGCATTTACATTAAAATTTAAATATTTTATTCCATTTTTATGCTATTAACTGTTATTTATATATTTACATTTAAATGTAAAAATTTATCCTAAAAATACTCTCGTACACTTAAAAGAAAAAATAATTATTGCGAAAATCGCTCCGACTTGTGCCTTTTTGGCTTAAAATCACATTATTTGGCAACAAAAGTACATTGAAACTCCCAATTAAAACATTAACGTACAATTCACAGTTAGAACCATTTTTAAAAATAATTTTACTAATTTCTCCTGTAAGAAACATAATGGGAGAATGGATAAAAATCAAAATAAAATTATTTAAAAAAAAAGAAAAAGAAAGTTATTCAGATTTTATATAATGAAATTTTTGAGATCCATTTTTTCTTAACCTAGCGCCAAATAGAATAGAATAGAATCGCCAAATATGGCATCAACTAAAAACTTTCTTAATTAATTTTTAAACATTATGAATATTCCTTTCATGTTTAAATTAAATATTTACATTTCATAATATTACTTCTCATTAAATAAGTTTTTGTTCTTTATTTTAAATTAAATAAGTAACAGGTTTTTTTCCCGAGATGTTTATATTATTTTCTAATGGATATAGCCATTTCAATTCATTTATCAACTATAATTTTCGCCAAAATGATCATTGGCAATCCTTTCGTCGAAAATATCAATAAAATACGAAATTTATTACCAAAAATCATAGTTATCCCTGTATATTTGACTCATAAACCACCCCGGAAATATTTCCTATCGAATGATACAAACTGCAAAGAAATCCACCGGGTAGTTTTTGAAAACATTCGAGTGGAAGTTTTAAGACTTACTGCTTTATAATATATATGATACAAAGAAAAGAAATTTAATGATAAATTAACATTATAAAACAAAAATATTTAATTTAAGTTTGAAAGAAATGTTTGTTCGACTTAAATAATATTTCATTAGAAGAGACTGTAATAGAAATAATATTTGGCGATTTATCCTTTGTTCCTGAATAAGAAGAAAAATGGATACTTTTACGTTAGCCTTAAGCAAATCTCGCCAATAGGATTTTTTAAATCGTCAAAAGCAGTATTACCATTCCGCATATATAAGTTCAAAATAATTCTTTGATGTTTAAATAAAGTGTTTTGATTTATGGCATTAGTTTCGATTATTTCTTCTTTTTATTATTTTAAATGAAATTTGTAAAACGTATATATTTTAAATGTATAAGTTTTAAATTAAATGAGTGAAAAGTTATATTTTAAATGAAAATGAAATTTGAATGGTATGGTAATAATCTTTGTTGTTGCACTACTTGCGCCCGGATAACATAAAAGTATAAAAAAGCCATATGTTCACTTTTTTTTTGGGGGGGGGGGGAAGTTCTTCATGGCATTCCGGGTTAATCTTCCATAATCGGGTACCTTGTCAATTGCTATAATGTTGAAAGCATCGTTTATGTTTCATGTGAAACTTTCCTGTTGAATTCAATTACAGAAAATCCTATTATCATTTACTATACAGGGTGATTTAAAAAAACGTTGATAAAATGACATGGCAAATCAGGCATACAACAAGGATAAAAAATCACATAGGAAAATAGGGTCGCAAACCGCTTATTGAGTCACAAATACAGAGTGCTTCATCCTAACTGAACTCGTGTCGACGGTCATAATTTCGAGAAAAATTAAAACATTGCAATAAAAATGCAACAATATAGACCTTGTTTCGTGTGAAATGTGATAACATCACGAAAAGTTCTGAAAAAAACACGTTTCTCAAGCAATCGATGATACCGTATGAATTGTTCATCACAATCCAAAATATGGGGCGTCCAGTGCATACTGATTGATGGCGCGTATATTGCAAATTTCTACCACTTTTGTTTGGTGTTATCACATTTAGGGGCTGTGCATATATAACGTTATCATTTTAGGGGGGGGGGGGGAGTCTGGCAAATGATATCGTTAGATATCTCTAGGGGGGAGGGGGGTTCGTCTTTTGATATCGTTATCATTTTTTATCCAACCAAATTCTCTTTTTATTTATAACTTAGCCTTTACATCAAAAGAGAATGTTATCTTTTTTTAGTCTGCTATCTATTTTTATGAAAGTACAAGTTATTATTAAAATCATTAAATGATTATAAAATTATTTAATTTCAAATTTCCTGTTTCTTCTGTCATAAGTGTATGCATATGTAATTCGCTGTTTGAGAAACCATATGCGAAGTATGTTTCAAATGATACCCGTGTTTACTAATAAATAAAAGAGAAAGAATGTTGTCCACCTGTTTTGATGATAAAAAGCCCTGTCTCCCCCCCCCCCCCCCCCACCTCCGTGCAGGGTCAAGTGCAAGAAAACATTATTACTGTTGAATGTATTATGTTACAAAAAGCTATTATAAAATACTTTTAAATAGTAACTATTTCTTTTAAGTGTTATTTGATAAAAAGTTTTTTCATATATAAAGTGATATTTTATTGAGTTCTCTTCATATGAATCAATGAAGTATGCGAAAAATAAATGTAACCATATTTGTATATCACTCCAAGCAAAAGAAAAAAATTTCAAAAATGAAAAGAATTTTTAGACATTGATAACGATATCATTACGGGGGGGGGGGGGTGTCGAGGGATGATAACGTATGATATCGTAAGGGGGGGGAGGGGGTTTAAAAGCGCCAAAAATGTGATAACGTTATATATGCACAGCCCCTTACAGCAAAAGTGAGAATGTCTTTTAAATGTCTTATTATTAATATACTTCAGTTTTCTGAACGTTATGACCGTCAACCCAAATTGAGTTTGGATGAAACACCCAGTATTTGTGAATCAATAAGTGATTTCCGACCCTATGTTCCTATGTGATTTTTTATCCTTATTGTATGCCTGATTTGCCATGTCATTTTGTCAACGTTTTTTGAATCACCCTGTATATATAAAACGGAAATTTCGGAAACTCTGATTGTTTATAATATTTTGATAGGATTTGCATTGTTAGTTAGGTAATGCTTTTGGAAATATTTTAGTTTATATAAACTGTTCTACGTTGCTTAGTTATAGAGCTACAGAAAAAAGTTCTAATATTAAGTCAACCCGATTATTAAAGTTTAGCATTTAAAAAAAATTCTACTTAACAGATTTTGATGGAAGTAGCACTGTAATATAACTTTTATGAGTGGGTTTTAGTGGATAGCATACCATTTTTATTATCATTCTGCTTAGTTATAGAGCTATTGGAAAAGTGACAGAAAAAGGTAAACGCAGTTATGAAAGACACATCTACTATAAATATGTAAAATGCAAATTTGAATTTCATTGCGGCCGTTTATACGTAATTTGAGTTCTGGTGAATATATTTTGACTGAACTTACACTGTCAGTTAGGTAACTTTCGGTGGATAATTGGGTGGTGATTATAAACCAGGATCTATTTAACAGATTGTTCTACAACTTACACTGTTAGTTAGGTAATTTGTTTTACAAATGTTTCAATGTAAAGTACATCGTTTTACCTTGCATAGTTATAGAGCTATGGTAGAAAGTTCAAAAATTAGGTGAACCCGATTAAGAAAGAATACCTTTTATTTAACGTTCTTGTACTCAATCTATTTGGGCACAGCAATAGTTAGGCACAGTTAGATAATATTTTAGGGATTGTTTCAATATTTAACATATCATTCTGCAAGCTATAGGAAAGTTCTCACACGTGTAGCCGTAAAAAAAACAAATTATAAACGCTATGGGCAGAGGGTATGTACTAGAGAGTATATATGCTATAGTTATGACGGGAGTGCAGAGTTTGTAAAAAACAAATCCAGAAGGTATACGGCTTGTAACCTTCACTACATCCCTAAAAGTTCGATAATCATGTTAACGCGATTATGAAAAATATATCTAACAAAAACGTAACTGTGAATAAAGGGAGTCAAGTTCTGTAAAAAAAAAAAAAAAAAAAAAAAATGATATCTAAGTGTGTGCCAAGTTCAAATAAAATTCACTCAAACTTACCTACTGAAGTATAATACCACTGTTTAAATTATTTAAAAATAAAAATTGTTGATAGCATATTAATAATAAATCTAGAGCTTGGCAAGTTTTTACCTACGAGTCATTTATTTTTATTAATGACATTATTATATCAAAACTTGTGATTTCATGTTTAGAAGTCTTAATTTGAGTGTATTGAGGCTCCTTAAAAGGGTGCAGTCTCTAGAGTGGATTTATTCCAAATTCGCCGAAAAATCTCCCCAGAACCCCCTGCAGTTTCTTGGTAGGTCCTATTAACGAACGGCGATGACACGTATGAAGCGAAAAAAAAGGTTAAAAACACAACACAAAAAACTCAAATGCTGATCTTCACAAATGCGACATTTCGATCCTTTTTCAGAAAAATATTCTCCCCCAAACATCTGCAAGCCAGGTGGTCGCTAATTACAAATACTCAACGAGGTTCTGGGTA
This sequence comes from Maratus speciosus, assembly GCA_963932465.1. Lineage (NCBI taxonomy): Eukaryota > Metazoa > Arthropoda > Arachnida > Araneae > Salticidae > Maratus > Maratus speciosus. The sequence goes on along the minus strand of OZ010791.1, from coordinate 225,747,634 downwards.
ATGGTTATTCTCAAGATGGCACTTCTGAAAACCATTAATCGTTTCCTGTTGATTATCTTTCTTAACAGTTCAACTTGAAAAATTCCATCAAATTTTATTTTTTTCAGCTAGAAACAAATATGGTTATTTTGTATAAGTACTAAATTATTAAATTTTAATACTTGTATTTTATATGCTTAGTCTGAAATACAAGTGAGAAATTCGTATGTTTTTCAGACAATTAAAAATGAATTTGTTACAATCTTCTTTGCTAAAAATAATTAAGAAATGTCTTTATCGCGAATATTTAATGCATGGATGATAATAATAGTAATAATAATAATTAGTAACTTCTTGATTTCTTTATCTTAATTGCATGTTAATTGTAACGTATATAAATAAAGTTTAATGTCTCAATAATTATAAAAGTTGAAAGTAACACTAGAATGATGGTGAGGGGCCATTTTGGTCCTTACCAAATGAATATATTTTGTTCCGATTCAGAAATTTATTTAGGAATTAAGTTTAAATGATACAAAGAAAGAAAGGGTTAATTAAATAACTCAAACAGTTTTAAATAAAAATTCTGGTATTAAATATTTTTATGAAACTGGAGTAAAAATTCCGGTCTTTCTATGTTAAACTTTAGTTTAAAATAATATTTGTTTTAAGAGTTAGGTTAGCCAATATACTATTGATTAATTATTGTAATTATTTTTCTTAGCTTTTTATAAATTCAGTCAATCACTGTCTTTTAAACATTTTCATTCGTCGAATCCGCCAAGTTATTAGTGTGTCGACTCGCAATAATAGTAATATATAATAATTATTATTTAATAATAAAATTATATAATAATTATTATTATTACATTATTATTATTATTATTATTAGTAGTAGTAATTTCTACAGATTAAACAAACATTGAAAAAAATTGTACTTAGTTTTTGTTACTAGAATAAAAATAAAAGGGGGAAAAAAGATCTTTCTGTCAGATTTCTCTCTATTCTAAAAAAAATATACACCACCGCCGCCGGTGTAAATGAATTTTTTTGTGACCGGAGGTCTTTCTTCGCTAATATTAAGAAAACTACTACACACAAAAATATGAAAATTGGTAGTATTATAGAGAAATCTTATATAAGCACGCTAAAGTAGACAATTTTTAAATCTAAGAACTATTTAAAGTGATTTTCAATGTTAAAGTCTGTCAGAATAGGTCCATTAAAAAAGTTCTTTAGGAACAAAGCTATGCATAGGTTGGTTAATTTTTGACGGCCGATTATCTACACGAGGGATATAGGCCATAGGGGATGTGCCCTCCGGGGGGGTCTTTCTAAGGGAACCCAACCCGTATTTACGCATGAAAATCCAAGGTTTCGAAGAAAACCACGAAAACTCCGAAACGGTTAGGCCGACGGGCGCGATTGGGTTCGAACCCAGCACTTTCCGTCTACCAGCTTCGAGAGCAGAACCTCTCAGCCACGCTATGCATAGGAGTTTAATATATGTTTCTAGGGATATACTTCTTTAAGCTAGTGGTGTGAAAACTGCGCTTATTATTATTTTCTTTTTATAATTTTACTAATTTTATGAAGGGTTTTTTTTTTCAATCTTTTATTCGAATTTTCATTATTTCAAGAGAATTCTTTTCATATTTAGAAAGGGTAATTTTTTATGTTGATGCTAATTTGTAAAACAGCAGAAAGAATTATATTGCCTCTCAAATAAGAAATGTATTTACACGTTACTGTTAAAAACAGAAATGAAACTTTAAAGTAATAATAAAATGATCAATTGTTAAAAGCAGAAAATATGGAAAGTTATGTCATACAAATTGTATTTACACGTGAATATTAAAAAAGTAAGAAAATCTTAAAATAATTAAATTATTGCTCGCGAACCGCATTTAATGGGAACAAATACGTCATATGTAAAATTAATGTTGTCATATGAAAGATGCCTAAAATAATTAAATTATTATGCGTGAAAAACTTTTAATAGGGAAAATTAGGTCATATATTTAAAAAGTTCAAATACTGATATTCCCAAACACTTTTAAATGGAATAATATATTTACACGTGAATATTAAAATAGTGGGGAAATAAAAGCTGTAATTAAATTTTTGCACACGAAACGCATTTAATTCTTTCAGGGGCGGTGGTATGTTTATGTAACCACTTAATTTTAATTCTCAAATGCGATAATGGCACCAAGATTTTTGCATTATTTTTTTTTTCATTTATTACATATGTGAAAAATCGCTTTTTGTTATTTGCAAATAAATTTGTACGTAAATGATGGTGCCAATCATTCATTTCAACATTTTAGCAATGCAAGTGCTTTGCCCCTAAAAGGATGAAAATTACATCATACATTTAAAATTATTTTCTTATGGACAATATTAATAGGATCTCACATTGCAAATCACATGGTGTACAAGTAGTGCGGCTAGCAAATAGCAAATTTGTTTATAGATTTCATCACTTGATGCAGCATAAATAAAGGTAAATGCATGCACAAAATACTTTCGATTTATTTTATACCAATTGCTATTCGATAAATACATACTAGAAAATTCGTATCTACTTATTAATTAAAATAAATGATTTACATTTTAATAATAACATAGAAATGTGCATGATGGTGCAATAAAATAGAGAAAAGAATTCATGCATAAGCTGTACTTGTTCCTCAAAATATTTAAAACTCGATCAAAACATGAAATATAAGCGAAAATTTTCAAAACGCAGCGCTTTTCAACCCCGTGGTTCTGAATGCTATTCCGAAGCAGACGAAAGAAAAGAAAAAAAAATTGACACTGTTAACTATTTCATCAGGTGATGGTGGTACGTGGGGGGTTGTCAAAATTAGCAAAATGTTGATAAAGTTATGTATGGACAGCCCCCCCCCGCCCTCTCCCCGAAAGTGGCTACCTTCTGTCACGATTGCTCGATTGATTTGCAATCTTAAACTGAAAATATCTTCAGGTATTGACATTCACAAACTGGGAAATCGTGCGGTGGTTTCCAATCTTTGGTAAAAGCAAAGGAAATTTCATAAAATCCGTTAAATTTGGAGCTTATTTTGAAGTAAACATTTTAGTAAAATTCATAATTTATATTATATAATGTAATAATAATAAGACACGGCATAAAATAATTAAAAAGAAAACAATTTCGAAGCAAATCGGTATGTTCTATCTAAATTATATATACCATGTACCTACATATAGGGTGGTTCGTCAGTAATTGACCAGTAGGAAAATGATTTTTTATTTCTGAATTCTACAATGGAAAAGAAATGTGCAACTGCTGACGGAATTTCATTTTTCAACATTTAACGTAAATATAAATAATGCAGAAAATGAAATAAGGAAAAGCTTCCGATTTACTAAACTAATATTTTCTTTATATTTAGGAAATTTGCAGAATAATGCTTTAATAATTTTGTTAGAAGAAAGTATCTGGATAAATTTCTATTAAACAGTAACAGTGAAAATATGGTACTAAGCATATGAAATTAGTCTCGCATTATTTGAAATATAATATCAAGAGAAAGTGCTTTTATATATATTTTTTTATATTTTTATTAGAAAAAAAAATAGCTACATAAATTTCTGTTAAATAGTTAATAACAGTGAAAATATTTTACTAATAATGTGAACTTAGCCTCACATTATTTGAAATACAACATCAAGAAAATGCAGGAAGAATGCAGTAAATCAGTGTTAAAAATAATAGCAACCATATTCAATGTGCAGTACATGTTCTTGTTGTTTGAGCGCGAAAAGTGAAAATTTCTGGAGCTTGTCTTGATCCTATTTCATTTCTCATAAAGCAAGATCAATCTCTTCCAAACTTTATTGCAATATTTTCACTTTTCTAAGGTTATTAAAAGAAAGGAGAGAGAGTAAACATATTTTATGGGGGAAAAATGTTTAAAAAAATGAAAAATTACTGAAACATTGTAATCCAAACTGGCTGCTTTCTGACATATTCACAAAGTTATTGTTAATGCAACAAATGCATTAGTGATTATTAGTATTAGTGTAAACAAGTGTATTAGTGTGTAGTTTATGTTAATGCAAAAATTGTTCTTCATGAACTAAGAAATCGAACAGCATTTTTCATCTTTTTATAAAGACAAAAATATTGTGGAATATGCCGCCCAAGTTTGTGTTTTAAACCGATTTTCGGGATTCTACAGCCCGCGAAAGCTTGTTTTTAGAAAACAATTAATTAGAACTTAATATGATATTACAATCATCAAAAATGCAAAATGTTGTTTGATTTTAAATTATCTCAATAGTAATGACTGATATTTCCATGCATTTATGCATAAAATGAGTCGGTGAATACATCAGTTTTGAGTTGCTGAGTTGTGAGAAAAAAAAACAAAAAAACAAAAAAAAAACGCCTTAAGTGTTATAGTCGTGCATAAAATGTCTAATTCTAAAGTAACGCATTTCAGAGGTGAGGGGGTGAATTAGCAAGTATGGAACATTTTTATTTTAATCATATGTTTTATTTCAAGGAATTATTACATGATAATATCTTGAAAATTAATTACTTTACTATTTCGATTCATTCAAATGTATAAATTATCGTCAAAATAAGAGATTTTTCATCTTTTATTAACAGATTACCGATATTTCACTGCAAGAATATGGTATTATCAAATTGTTTCACCCACAATAATAGTATTTCAAAGAGTAATTTTTAATAGAATTATAATCCATCATAACATTTGTAAGTTTAAATAACATGCTACTAATTATTAGAAAGTACCTCGTAAATTATGCGCCATATAAGTATTGTGTTAAATCAACTGTTTTTTTTTCCTCAATCCCCCCCCCCCCCTTCTTTTTTAAGAACAACTCTAATACAACATTTCTCCCTTTTTTGTAATTTAATGTTCCAAATTTTATGATTAAAATAATTTCTACTTTTAATACAGGCTTTTTTCTACAACCAATAACATATATAGTGAGTCTAAAGTCAGGTTTGTATGCATATAGTATGAAAATTAGCAAAAATTAATGAACAGAACATATCTGGTTCCCTGAAGAGTTTTCTTAAAATATTTGTTAACGCGAATAAACACTATGCAGACTACCTGATACAACTATGAGAACACAAAATAGATAAAAAATATTCAACATTTAGCCTAAAATAGTTTCATTTTTTTTAATGGGCATATTTATAACAATATCGTAAGATGCTTTTAAAGGATTTGACCATGTTATAAAAGAAAATCAACTCGATTTATTTTTTAAGAGCTGTTACTAATTATGTAACAGCTTTTAATTATTATTAAATTTAATTATTATTAATAAATAATTTAAATTTTCTACAAAATTGACTGTAATTATTTAATTTAAATTATTTTCGGATGAAGTACTATTACTTATGTAATGGTTGTTCCTATCAAAAAATATGCACTCGTTCTTGCTTAATACACATTTTACCTGCAATTAATTTCAACGTGTCTTTTAAATCTATGAAAATATGCAACAAACCAATATAAAAGTTGTATAATCTTGCATTACACTGCACAGTACATTTTCCTTTCTTCATTTGTATGATGCATCTGTAATATGCGTTTATGGAAATAATTTGATGAATTAGGGGATTACGATTGGGAAGCAAAGAGATCCTCCGATATTAACAATTATCTTACATTTACCGTCTAATAAAAGTGTACTAGTATGCACATATTTATGCAAATATTAGAGAATTTTCGAACTGAAAAATAGCAATAAAAATCTTGAACATTTCACACACCATTACAGACAACGTAGAACGCGTTAGTGTAAGATAAGTTTCAATTTCATCAGACTTCGGTGCATATGATTTATTTGACAGAAAATTAAAGTCATAAAAATTTAATAAGCAGATCGTGAAAATTCTTATGTTCAATATTTCGCAAAAACTAACATCCAAATACATGAAACAGTGCAGTGCAACTGAGACGTATTTGTGGTTCGCAGTTTCGCAGTAGCACCTAAATTAGAGTCCTGGGTGGGCCCGGTCGTACCCGATCTGAAACCACCAAAATAATTTTCATCAACCCGCAACCCGACCCGAACCCGAAATGAAATGAAAGTAAATCATGTTTACTTTACTAAATCTAGAATTTATCTCCTATACCAATCTTAAGTTTTATTAATAAAAAAAAAAGAACAAATCTATATTTTTACTATTTAAATATAGTAAAACTTCTAAATATTGGACACTCCGGGATTGTTGAATAAAAGTCCTACATCGGATCGGGCCATGTTGTCCCTAATTTTCTTTTAGGTAGATTTCTTATGAAATACTACCTATTACATTATCTCCTACGTAGGAATTTCTGAAAGAATTTTGCATATCTACACCGATCATGACCCCTAGAAACCAAAACCAACCTCAGTAAAAAAACTTTATATAATATCACTTTTTTATGGACACGATAACTTCCTTAATTCTACACAAATTTCTTCCAAACTGATGCATAAAATCAAGGGGCATAAAATCTCGGTCAAGTTCGTTAATGGGCAAAATCGGACCAAGGGGATGGAAAGTTTTGTGAAAACCGGAAAAATGCCATAATTTCTTAATTTTTGTACATATCAAATTAGTTTAAAGTTTTTATTACTTCTAAAAATAAGGCCAAAATTTTATATATCACAGATTATTGATAAAATTAAAAATGGGCTCCAGGGGCGCAAAAAGATTTTCCGCCCCTTGATTTTATGTATCAGTTTGGAAAAGATTTGTGCAGAATTACGAAAGTTATCGTGTCCATAAATAAGTGATGTATGTATATAGATATAGTTTTTTTGGGGGTGGGGTGGTTTTGGGTTCTAGGGGTCATGATCGGTGTAGATCTGCAAGAACTTTTCCGAAATTCCAACATAGGAACGATCCCAATAGGTAGTATTTCATACGAAATCTACCTAAAATCATCGTTTGAAGGGTGTATTCAAATCCAAACTGCTTATTTTCTGACTCATTTTTTAATTCATTTTTGCTCTCAAACGCATCCAATTGGTAGATTCTCATATTCAGATACTATATAATGTATCGTAATGGTCAATTTTTTGATAGAGATAGAATATATTTCAAAAAATGATGTCAAATTGGGCGTTTTGAATCGAATTTCCCGAAGCGATTGTGTTGGAAACGAAAAATATTGTCTTACTGAGAAAATAATTGTTTATAAATCAAGTTTTAATTAATTGGAAGAAAATTGAAAACACAGGTCACTTATAAATATCTTCAAAAACTACGTCCACAAGTTTCATATTTTTTCTTTTAAAAATGAATTTGAAAATGTGCCAGAAAATTCAAAGTTGTTGAGCATGGGAAAATATTTTTTTTAATACCGCCTTAACATGATTCTGATAAAACCAGCTCTTATACAAAAATGAACTAAAAACTCGTCAACAGCGGCCAGATAAAATTGTTAAAGTGGGTTTATCTCTAATCATGATTTAGTTTTTGTTGTTGACATTAGCACTTAACTTCGAAATCTACTTGCGCCTGTAGGCCGAGCCGAAAGAGATTTTTTCCAGGTTGGGGTGATTCTTATTTTCTTTCTGCGAGTCGGGTTCAACTTAGAATAATTTTTGCGTGTCATATTAATATTTCTTGCAAGTAGTCAGGTTGTTAGAATTTTCACAAAAAGTTTAAGCAGAACTATGCTTCAGATGAAAATGAATTTTTAATATGCACTACTTTTATTGTCAGTACCGAATTAAGGCGGCACACGTTGGTTGTGTTTATGACGGCCAATTATTAGCACGAGGGTATAGGCCATAAGGTGGAGAGTGCCCTTATTGGGTGTCTTTCTAAGGGAATCTAACCCGTATTTACGCTTGGAAAACCAAGGTTCAAAGAAAACCACGAAAACTCCGAACGATTAGGCCGACGGGCGTGATTGGGATTGAACCCAGCACCTCCCGTCTACCAGCTTCGAGAGCAGAACCTATCGGCCACTGGTGGGGCTAACGGGGCACAGTACTTTTGAGTTTGTCGAAACGATAAAAAACATCGCCTTTTTCAATGTATCAAAACACAAATAATATGGAATTAAGATCCCTTTCTGCCTAAAGCATATATCCTTGGCTATATTATCCAGAAAAATAAATGCTGTATATACAAAATTGATATTTAAATTTAAAAATTTAACTCACTGATGCGTGAATTAAAATTATTAATTGGTGCGGGCATGATAAAACTCTAAATTATGCATATAGAAAACAATTTTTGAACAAAATAGAATCACAACACACCTACTTCTAAAGTAAAACCATAATATATGCAAAAAGGTTTAAAATTTAATTTTTGCACAAAAGAAAAAAAAAATAAGTTTTTCAATTACCAAAAAAACTAAATAAATAAATAACCAAAATATGTGAATTTTTTTGGTTTTAGCATGAAGACTATAAAGAAATGGATATTTGGCTAATTTTCTAAAGCTGTAGCTTGCATAGTTTGAAAGTAATAATAAAGTAAAAATAATACAGTTAATTAATTCATATATTTATTATGCGGAACTCTCTGAGCGCGAGTAATACTCGCTCTTGGTCGTTTATTTTGAAGAAGTTTCCTTTTTTTTTTCAATTCGCCAAAAAGAATAAATTATTTGTAAAATGCCTTAAATTAAGATTCAAGGTGTAATAAGCAACTCAAAAAACCTCTTGAATCTAGTTATAAAGCTGTTCTCAAATACATACTTGCTGCTTTCTAATACAATCAAAGAATTTATGATTATTTGTATAATTTACGAAATTTGCAGAAATTTTTATTTGGATATCAAGAAATCCCAATACATTTTTTTTTTCTATAAAGACAAATTACCTTTCATAAAATAGTTTCAAAGTCGATTTTCAATCAATTATAACTCAATATGTAATAAATTTATCAATAACTGAAATCCACTGTTTGATTCCAAATCATTTGCATAGTTTGGCTCCTAATTTTATGCTTTTAATAAGATAAATAACTGTCCGTCAACAATATTGAAAGATTTTAAATTATTGAGCGTTATTTTTTAAAATCAGCATCCATGGTTCAGTATTAAGAACTGTATTTTAATTCAAAAACGATTAAAAAAAAAAAAAAAAAAAAAAAACAATTTTGTCTTTATTTCGATTCGTTATATAAATAGTTAAACAAAAAGATGTTTACGAAATCTTTTTAACAGGAAAAGGTAAGCACGAAGATACGCGGGAGAAAGATGGATTGGTGTTTTGGTGATTTGAAACATTATACTTATTGAGTAGGGTTACTCCCTAATGACATTCACTAATGGATTTCTGGTTTTGGGGGAGATTTGAAATAGTTAAGTTTGCAGGAGAAACAAAATGGCCGGCTTGGTATTTTTTTTATCCTAAAGTACATCGAAGACGACTTCAGGTCCCTTCCTAACGGAAGTACTTGATCGATCACTTGATTGACGTTGATGGATCTAAATTCGGCAGGTTAGGAAAACATGTCTAGAGTGATGACCAAGAACAAGCGTAACTGTATCTGTCTCTTTGTGAGGCCTTTTAGTCTGTTTGCATTGAGGTTTCAGGGGAAAGGGGGTCGGTAGAGTGATAACCTAAGATGAACGGGAGTGTATCTGTGTGTTTATTGGTTTATGAAATCTTTAATATGAGTCATTTATTTATAATATTAGCTATATTAAAAAAATTATAACGACATTGTTATTAATATTAACATCATCATTTTATTAAGACATGAAAATGATAGGCATAACATTTATCAAAAACTTGCCAAGTTCTTGTTTTATTATTAATATGCTATCAATAATTTTTATTTTAAAACAATTTAAACAGTTGTATAATGCATTAGTAGATAAGTTTGGGTAAATTTTATTTGAACTTGGCACACACTTAGATATCACTTCTTTTCTTGGCATTTTTTTTTTTTTTCAGAACTTGGCTCCCTTTTTTCACAATTATGTTTTCGTTAGATATCATTAATTTTTGTACAGTTACAATATTCTTAGAACCTTGTGTTTACAAGCCACTATTTTATTCACCAGGCAACATTTAATTTAAATTTTCTACAACAAAATATCTGGCATACAATTTCATACATTACACTTTAAATTCTGGCCCATAAATTTTGAAAAAAAAAAACCCCTTAAATGCGAGGAGTTTAAATAAAATTTAGGTGAGCTCGAATGTGAAATATTAATGGTTTTAAATGGGAATTTCGCCAAATTAGCCAGCTACGGCGCTATTGTGGTGATCCTGCCATTAGTATTATTCAACAATTATTCTTTACGATGAAGCGGCCTAACCAGAATTGTGAGGGACACACAGACTTGGATTTTATATTAATAGATAGTGCTGTATTAAATGTATGTTTTAAAACGAAATGTATTGTTTCCAAATTTTTATTACTTCTGAAACAAAAATAATCATATTGATAATATTTATTTACGCAAGTCAAGATTTGAAAACATTTCTTTCTTTACTAGTCGCCCTTGGCGACCAGTTTGTTCTCTCTTAAAATTTATGTTTGGGAAAGCTTGGTAAGTATCGTATCATCTTACTTTTATTAATAATTTAATTTACTTGGACTCCCTTAAATATAATTAATATAATCCCTTAAACTAATCTTAGTTTTTGTTGCATTAAAATATCTCAGTTTGTTGATTTTCTGTAAGTAAGTAAACCCTAGTGGTTTACAATGTTAGTCTATGGGAATTTGGCGAAATTTTAGAGATATCGCCAAGTTGGCGTCACTTTCGACGACCAATTGTGGTCACCAATTTTGAAGATATATCGCCCAGTTGGCGGCATTTGGCGAGGTCCCCCCAGAGCAAGGTCCCCCTATGGTAATCCCCTTATAAATATGGAGATGCATTAAATGCTGTTCATTAACCAATGCGATGCGTTTCACTTGAGCGTTGCCATTAAGCAATTAACAAATAATCACGATTTGTGTGCCACATACGATAGCGTAATATACGTATAGATTTTTTTTAACTTTTGGACTGTCAACAAAACAGTACAGATGTGTACAATCTCGTAAGTCAAATAGATTTTTATTAGAAAATTGGCGAAAACAGCTCAAAATGGTTTGTGAAATGTAACACTCGTCTGCCAATACTTTTTTATACCAACAATTCTCATACTTTTTTTACACACAGCACATAAATTTCAAAGTAAACAGACAGTAATTATTCAAATTTGAATTCGTCCACCGAAACTACAGCATAGCAATAATTTGCATCTTCAAAACCATTCAACAGTTTGAAAGTTCGGGTCGCTACCGAACGACATCGAAATGATACTTGAACAACTTACTTGAGATACTCACCCTGCAAGCATTACCTTTATACTCAGCAGCAATCGGTAGATCACCTTTATACTCAGCAGCAATCGGTAGATCACCTTTATACTCAGTGGCAATTCATAGAGTACTTGTAGCACTGACATTCAGAGTCCAAGACTCTGCTCACTGTTAAAAATGAAGTTTCATGTTTCACCAAGAAAATGGTGAAAAGTAGCTGAAATTTAGCTGCAACCAAGATACTGGTGATATGTTTCACTAGTTTATTGGTGCTTTCACAAATACCATTATATTGGTGAAATGTTGAACCATGATTCAGGTTTTTTATAAATCCAATTTTCTGGTGAAAGGTTGAACCATAATTGAGGATTTTTTTTTAATCCAATTTTCTGGTGAAAGGTTGAACCATGAATCATGATTTTTTTAATCCAATTTTCTGGTGAAAGGTTGAACCATGAATCAGGGTTTTTTAAATCAAATTTTCTGGTGAAAGGTTGAACCATGAATCAGGGTTTTTTAAATCCAATTTTCTGGTGAAAGGTTTAACCACGATTCGGTGGTATTATTAATCGAGCTTTCTGGTAAAAGGTTTAACCATGATTCAAGGTTTTCTCTATTCCAATTTTCTGGTAAAAGGTTGAACCACGTTCCAAGTTTTTCTCTCAACTTTATGGGGAAAGGTGACACCAGATTGTAGTTTTCTTTTCTCCCTCACTTTGGAGTGAATTGATTAACTAGGACTTTGGTTTTCAATTTATCATTTTATGGTGTAATAACGAACAAAATTTCAGATTATGCAAGATTATGTTGCAGTACGAAAGCATAATTTTTGTTAGTTTTCATTAAAAAGAAAATTATTAGTTTTAATTATTGATTTTATTGTCTTTGAAATATATTTAAAAAACAAATGTAAACCAGTTTGATCCAATTTCACAAAATAATCGCATTTTTTTTTTCTTTCACAAATATTACCATTCTGTCCTTGTACATTTTGGAATATTTCTCTGCACTCAGTTACACTTATAATCCATTTAGTGTTTGCTTACTCACAAATCATTCATAATGAAACTATCTTTTAAAAATATTTTTCTTAGATTTAAATACATATCCTGTTTTCATTATGTTTTTAATTTAAAATCTAGAAAATAAAAAATATGTTTACTAAACATTACTTTAAACAAAGCTGAAAGAATTTCTTTAAACAATATTAATTTTTGCACAGGTTTGAAAAAAGTCTGTTTCCATAATGCACTTAGCTGCTACTTTTATGATTTGTAGATTTTTGTTTGTTTCTTTGTTTGTTTTATTGTTGTGAATCTATAGATGCTGAAATTTTGATATTATAGTGTTTTCAAATTTTTACTTTCTTTTTACAAAACAAGAAATAATTTAATTTGCAAAAAATATTTTTAGACATTTCCTCGTATAGTTAATATAAAATATTCAATTGTTTCACATATTTTCACCAATCACTATTTTAAGTTATATACATTCTTTTAGTACTATTTTTGAACTTCTGGACAGTAAAATTGACATGTCCTGTCCAAAATCCCAATTATGAAAAATTGTTATTACTAATACATTTATTTTTAAATTAGCATAAAAAAAAACTGATTTTTCTACACTATTGCTGACACATATTGACAGTAACAATAATCTAAGCAATCCATTTTCCCTTTTCTCAAATTGAACTATCGTCGCATAATTTTCATTTTTATGTTGTTAAAAGGGGAAAATTGAATCTACATTTCAATTTACTGATTTTTCAAATAATTTTCAAGCACGGTTCTTTTAAAAATTTATATTGCACACAGCTCGATTATGCAAAATTAACTCATTTGAATATAAAACAACAACAAAAAGTTCAGCATTTGATTCTGCTTAACATTCAATAATGAATATAACATTTTTCAATAAATAAATAAATCACAAACATAATGGATACATAATCTAATTACAGTAAATTCTGTCTAAAGAAGAATCGATCGGGACCAAAGACATTTTCCATAGTCGACAATATTCTGCCTTAGACAAATTTTATTCAATGTCTATGGATTCACAGGGACTTGAAAATCTTTCCGAGCTAGACAGATTTCCATTTTACACAGAGTTTACTGTATATGCGTAAACACTGAAATAATCAGCATAAAAAAGGCAGCTATAAGTAGCAGAATCCTTCATTTAATCTCTAATATCAGCTAATAGAAAAGTATTGCTTTAAATAAATTTTAAAGCTCTTTTCTTTTTAGGTAGATTTCGTATGAAATACTACCTATTGGGATCGTTCCTATGTTGGAATTTCTGAAAAATTTTTGCAGATCTACACCGATCATGACCCCTAGAACCCAAAACCACCCTCAGTAAAAAACTTTATATATCTATCTATCTATCTATCTATCTATCTATCTATATATATATATCACTTTCTTCTGGACACGATAACTTTCGTAATTCTGCACCAATCTCTTCCAAACTGATACATAAAATAAATGGGCAAAAAATCTCGGTCAAGTTCGTTAATGGGCAAAATCGGACCAAGGGGAGGGAAATAGGGAGGGGTTTTGTGAAAACAGAAAACCTCCCTTAACTTCTTAATTTTTGTACATATCAAATCAGTTTAAAGTTTTTATTACTTCTAAAAATAGGGCCAAAAATTTATGTATCACAGATTTTTGATAAAGTTAAAAATGGGCTCAAGGGGCGCAAAAAATAGGGTTTTTGGGAGAAAAAAATTCATAATTTCGTCAATTCTCAAGATATCAAATTCAATTAATTTTATTATAAATCTCCTTAACATTATCTAAAACTTTTATATTCACAAGTTTTTGATAGGAGCAATTCGTACCGCAAAAAAAATTAAAAACGAAAACAAAAAGGGCGTTTGAAGAAGAAAAAAATCCATAACTTCGTCAATTCTCAAGATATCAAATCCAATTAATTTTATCATGAATCTCCTTAACATTATCTACAACTTTTATATTCACAAGTTTTTGATAGGACCAATTCGTACCGCAAAAAAAATTAAAAACGAAAACAAAAAGGGGGTTTGAAGAAGAAAAAAATCCATAACTCCGTCAATTCAAAAGATATAAAATCCCCATGAATTTATCATATATCTTCTTAATATTGTCTACAACATCTATATAGACAAGATTTGGATAGGACCAATTCTTAGAGCAAAAACAAATTAAAAATACATACCGGTTGAAGTAAAAAATGATCTTAGTAAGGGTGTATTCAAATCCAAACTGCTTATTTTCTGACTCATTTTACAATTCATTTTTGCTCTCAAAGGCTTCCAATTGGTACGTTTTCTTACTCAGAAACTATATAATGTACCGTAATGGTCGATTTTCTGATAGGGGCAGAATATATTTTTTTAAATGCTGTTAAAAAGGGCATTTTGAACCGAATTTACCGAAGCGGATTGTGTTGGAAAAATCATTGTATTAAGGATGCGCTTAAATCCAAACTGCTTATTTTCTGACTGGTTTTTAAATTCATTTTTGCTCTCAAACGCATTTAATTGGTAGATTCGCTTATTCAGAAACTATATAATGTACCGTAATAATAGATTTTTAGATAGAGGCAGAATATATTTCAAAAAATGGTGTTAAAGTGGGCATTTTGAACGGAATTTCCCGAAGCGATTGTGTTAGAAACGAAAAATATTGTCCTTCTGAGAAAATAATTGTTTATATATCAAGTTTTAATTAATTGAACAAAAAATAAAAACACAGGTCGCTTATAAATCTCTTCAAAATTCACGTCAGCAAGTTTCATATTTTTTTTAAATTAAAAATGAATCTGGAATTATGCCAGAAAATTTCGAGTTGTTGTGCATGGAAAAGTATTTTTTTGAATACCGCCCTAAAATGATTCTGATAAAACCAGCTATTATATGAAAATGAAATAAAAACTCGTCAAGAGCGGCCATCAGATAAAATTGTTAAAGTGGATTTATCTATAATCATGATTTAGTTTTTGTTTGTGAAATTAGTATATTTGACTTCGAAATCTACCTCTGCCTGTAGGCCGGGCCGGCAGGGATTTTTCTAATACACAATGTGTTTCCATAGTATATTAAATACTTACTTGACAGGGTTAATTTAATAACAGCAGTGTCGCCAAAAGTGATTATTATTACTTATATATGTACATTTTCAGTATTTCTAAACAATAATCTATGACGAAGTAATTTTTTAAATAATAGTAGTAGAAAAGGAAAATATTCACCAACAGCAGCCTTGCAATAGCTGAAAAAAGAAATGGTCACAGACACAATAAAATAACAACACAATTAAGTTGGTTTGCGGTATGCCGCTCCATTTATTGAAAATACAAATTATATAATCATTAAATTATATATATATAGTATGTCAGACTAATATTTACTGCAAATATAATGCCATTTCACATACAGAGTTCCTCTCAGACAGTTTTAGGAGGGTGCTGCACCCAGTCTGACCATTCATTTAAAAAATAGCCTCTTTCTTGCCCAAATGAGGATCACAAATACGACGAGGTCATAAAATATAAAGAATTTTTGAAGCTTAGTATAGCTTTTTATTAGTTCTGAAACAGGATTTCAAGTCAGGTAAAGTGGAATAGCTCCAAGCATAGGTTAATTTCTCCACCTGTTTAAAATGAAAGAGTAAATATTTTAAGACATAAAATTGTTTTTTGTGCAGACATAATAATAATAATAATTTCACACAGGGAAAATATTTCAAAAATTAAACAGCATATCAATCAAATTCTCATTTACAAGGAAAAGCTTCAGCATTTGAAAAATCAATCTGCTTTCGAAATCCTTTGTGGTCCGCTGGTCCGAGACCACCAAAAATTCAATTGGACCACTAATTTGAAAAATTTAGTGTTTCGCAGGACCAGTAACTCTTTTCATTTTCTCACAGGGTCACAGGTAAACTTAAATTTTCCCATCCCTGAGAAAACTGCAACGAAACACAAATCACACAATTTTATTTTATTTAAAAAAATAAACAAAATTGCATTAAAACATAGTAAGTTGAAATAATCAGAAATAAAATATCTAATTAATAATTTTATAGTGGATGCGGCGTTTACAACAGGTACGGGGATTACGATATTTTTAAGGTTATTCAGGTCAATTTGAGGAGTGCGGCGTTTCTTCCATAAAATACGGCATCAACTATTTTTGAGTTGCATAAATTTTGTCATAAAAATTTTCAACTGTATATTGCATTTTACTGGCTGAGGAAATAAATCCTTGGCTGATAAGATTTTCTAGAAATTAACCACCACTGACCTTTGGATATGGTGTGGCATTATACTTTTTTTGGAAGAGGGGTATAGCCATAAAATTTAAGATTCTTGATACTAGTGGTGCAACGAATAGTGGTTTGGCCGAATAACCGAATACCAATTATTCGGCCTAGGTATGCAATTTTAAAAATTTTTTTAAACATTTCATTCTGAAAAAATATTCGGCTATGTTCGGCCTAAAAATTGCTTCATTAATATAATTCGCCCCCCCCCCCTCAAAAAAAAAGCAAAAGCTCCTCATCAGGTAGGTACTGTCTAATTGCATTTTAGTAGCTATTATGTATGTTCTTGTTACACTTCAAAATAATGACAAAATTTTAAAAGTACTAGAAGACATAAATTTCAACTTTCAGATGAAAAAAAAAATAATAAATATTTGCAGCTTAAGAAAAACCACTGATAGAAAGGAATGTCCTCTAAAATGGTGGAAAGAAACCAGTGTAGAGTTTATAAAGCTCACAATTAAAAAAAAAAAATCCCTGCCGGCCCGGCCTACAGGCAGAGGTAGATTTCGAAGTTAAGTATACTAATTTCACCAACAAAAACTAAATCATTATTAGATATAAATCCACTTTAACAGTTTTATATGTCTGCTTTTGACGAGTTTTTATTTCCTTTTTATAAAATAGCTGGTTTTATCAGAATCATGTTAAGGCGATATTAAAAAAAATATTTTTCCATGCTCAACAACTCGAAATTTTCTGGCACATTTTCAGATTCATTTTTAATAATAATAATAAAAAAAAATATGAAACATGCTGACGTGATTTTTGAAAAGATTTATAAGCGACCTGTGTTTTTATTTTTCTTTCAATTAATTAAAACTTGATTAATAAACAATTATTTTCTCAGTAGGGCAATATTTTTCGTTTCTAACACAATCGCTTCGGGAAATTCTGTTCAAAATGCCCACTTTGACATCATTTTTTGAAATATATTCTGCCTCTATCAAAAAATCGATCAATACTGTACATTATATAGTTTCTGAATAAGAGAATCTAGCAATTGGATGCGTTTGAGAGCAAAAATGAATTTAAAAATGAGTAAGAAAATAGACAGTTTGGATTTGAATGTACCCTTAATAAGATGATTTTTTTCTTCAACCGCTATGTATTTTTAATTTGTTTTTGCTGTAAGAATTTTCCCTATCAAAAACTTGTCTATATAAATGTTGAAGACAATATTAAGAAGATATATGATAAATTCATGGAGATGTTATATCTTGTGAATTGATGGAGTTATGAAAATTTTTCTTCTTCAACACCCCTTTTTTGTTTTCGTTTTTTATTTTATTTTATTTTATTTTATTTTATTTTTTTTGTACGAATTGGGCCTATCAAAAACTTGTGAATATAAAAGTTGAAGATAATATTAAGGAGATGTATAATAAAATTAATTGGATTTGATATCTTGAGAATTGACGAAGTAAGGAATTTTTTTCTCCCAAACATCCTATTTTTGCGCCCCTTGAGCCTATTTTAAATTTTATCAAAAATCTGTGATGCATGAATTTTTGGCGCTATTTTTAGAAGTAATAAAAGTTTTAAACTAATTTGATATGTACAAAAATTAAGAAGTTATGGGGTTTTTTCGGTTTTCACAAAACCCCTCCCTATTTCCATCCCCTTTGACCGCGTTTGCCCATTAACGAACTTAACCGAGATTTTATGTCCCTTGATTTTATGTATCAGTTTGGAAGAGTTTTGTGCAGAATTGCAGAAGTTATCGTGTCCAGAAGAAAGTGATAACACAATTGCTTCGGGAAATTCCGTTCAAAATGCCCACTTTGACATCATTTTTTGAAATATATTCTGCCTCTATCAAAAAATCGTTCATTGCAGTACATTATATAGTTTCTGAATAAGAGAATCTAGCAATTGGATGCATTTGAGAGCAAAAATGAATTTAAAAATGAGTAAGAAAATAAGCAGTTTGGATTTGAATGCACCTTTAATAAGATGATTTTTTTTCTTCAACCGCTATATATTTTTAATTTGTTTTTTCTGTAAAAAATTGGCCCTATCAAAAACTTGTCTATATAAATGTTGAAGACAATATTAAGAAGATATATGATAAATTCATGGAGATTTTATATCTTGTGAATTGACGGAGTTATGAAAATTTTTCTTCTTCAACACCCCTTTTTTGTTTTCGTTTTCAATTTTTTTTTTCTTTTGCGGTACGAATTGGTCCTATCAAAAACTTGTGAATATAAAAGTTGTAGATTATATTAAGGAGATGTATCATAAAATTAATTGGATTTGATATCTTGAGAATTGACGAAGTAAGGAATTTTTTTCTCCCAAAAACCCTATTTTTTGCGCCCCTTGAGCCTATTTTAAATTTTATCAAAAATCTGCGATGCATGAATTTTTTGCGTTATTTTTAGAAGTAATAAAAGTTTTAAACTGATTTGATATGCACAAAAGTTAAGAAGTTATGGGTTTTTTTCGGTTTTCACAAAACCCCTCCCTATTTGCATCCCCTTTGACCGCTTTTGCCCATTAACGAACTTAACTGAGATTTTATGTCCCTTGATTTTATATATCAGTTTGGAAGAGATTTGTGCAGAATTGCGGAAGTTATCGAGTCCAGAAGAAAGCGATAATACAATTGCTTCGGGAAATTCCGTTCAAAATGCCCACTTTGACATCATTTTTTGAAATATATTCTGCCTCTATCAAAAAATCGATCATTGCAGTACATTATATTGTTTCTGAATAATCGAATCTACCAATTAAATGCGTTTGAGAGCAAAAATGAATTTAAAAATGAGTCAGAAAATAAGCAGTTTGGATTTGAGTGCATCCTTAATTCAATGATTTTTCCAACACAATCCGCATCGGGAAATTCGGTTCAAAATGCCCACTTTAACAGCATTTTTAAAAATATATTCTGCCTCTATCAAAACATTGACCCTTACTGTACATTATATAGTTTCTGAGTAAGAAAACGTACCAATTGGAAGCCTTTGAGAGCAAAAATGAATTGTAAAATGAGTCAGAAAATAAGCGGTTTGGATTTGAATACACCCTTACTTAGATGATTTTTTTCTTCAACCGCTATGTATTTTTAATTTGTTTTTACTGTAAGAATTGGTCCGATCCATAACTTGTCTCTATAGATGTTGTAGACAATATTAAGAAGATATATGATAAATTCATGGAGATTTTATATCTTTTGAATTGGCGGAGTTAAGGATATTTTACTTCTTCAAACCCCCTTTTTGTTTTCGTTTTTAATTTTTTTTGGCGGTACGAATTGGTCCTATCAAAAACTTGTGAATATAAAAGTTGTAGATAATATTAAGGAGATTTATAATAAAATTAATTGGAATTGATATCTGGAGAATTGACGAAGTTATGAATTTTTTTCTTTCAAAAACCCTATTTTTTGCGCCCCTTGAGCCCATTTTCAACTTTATCAAAAATTTGTGATACATAAAATTTTGGCCCTATTTTTAGAAGTAATAAAAACTTTAAACTGATTTGATATGTACAAAAATTAAGAAGTTACGGTGGGGTTTTCGGTTTTCACAAAACCCCTCCCTATTTCCATCCCCTTGGTCCGATTTTGCCCATTAACGAACTTGACCGAGATTTTATGCCCCTTGATTTTATGTATCAGTTTGGAAGAGATTGGTGCAGAATTACGAAAGTTATCGTGTCCAGAAGAAAGTGATATATATAGATAGACAGATAGATAGATAGATAGATAGATAAAGTTTTTTACTGAGGGTGGTTTTGTGTTCTAGGGGTCATGATCGGTGTAGATCTGCAAAAATTTTTCCGAAATTCCAACATAGGAACGATCCCAATAGGTAGTATTAGGTAGCTTTCTTTACAAAAAAGCTACATTTGCAGCCGTTCGGAGATAAGCGATTTCAAAAAATTTTGGTATATTTTCATCGATCATGACCCCCAGACCCCGAAACCGCCCTCCGTTCAAAATTGATATATATATATATATATATATATATATATATATATATCTGACCTATGTCACACTGTAACTCCCGTAATTATGAACCGATTTCGATGTAATTCGGTGTGTACATAGTACATACCAATGTCTCAACCGAGTTCGTTGGCCAGCTTCATCCGCCGTTTTGTTTCAAAATGGCGGCCATTTAAAATTTTAAAAAAATTTTTAAACTTGAAATGTGGTACCAAAAAATTAAAAATGAAAAAATATTTTTTTCTTATGTATTTGACCTTTATACAAAGATTCCGGAGCAGTTTTTGTTTCGTCTATATCTTAAAAAATGGCTGAGTTATAGCATTTTGAATTTCTAGCGTGGCTGACATTTTGAAACGTCCTGAATTTTGTCACGCGATAAAAGGCGTATTTATGAACCGATGTGGATGTAATTCGGTGTGTACATAGTACATACCAATCTCTCGACCGAGTTCGTTGGCCAGCTTCATCCGCCATTTTGTTTCAAAATGGTGGCCATTTAAAAAATTTTTAAAAATTTAAAATTTGAAATGTGGTACCAAAAAATTGAAAATGGAAAAATATTTTTTTCTTATGTATTTGACCTTTATACAAAGATTTCGCTGAGTTATAGCATTTTGAATTTCTAGCGTGGCTGGCATTTTGAAACGTCCTGAATTTTGTCACGCGATAAATTTCGTATTTATGAACCGATTTGGATGTAACTTCGTTTATACATAGTACATACCAATGTCTCGACCGGGTTCGTTGGCCAGCTTCACCTGCCATCTTGTTTAAAAATGGCGGCCATTTAAATTTTTAAGAAAAATTTAAATTTGAAATGTGGTACCAAAAATTGAAAATTGAAAAAATATTTTCTTCTTATGTGTTTGACCTTGATAAAAAGATTCGGGAGCAGTTTTTGTTTCGTCTATATCTTAAGAAATGGCTGAGTTATAGCATTTTGAATTTCTAGCGTGGCTGACATTTTGAAACTTCCTGATTTTTCTCACGTAATAACAGGCGTATTTATGAACCGACTTGGATGTACCTTGGTGTGTACATAGTACATACAAATATCTCGACCGAGTTCGTTGGCCAGCTTCATCCGCCATCTTGTTTCAAAATGGCGGCCATTTAAAAAAATTAAAAAATAAAAAATATTAAATGAGATACCAAAAATTTGGAAAATGAAAAAGATTTTTTTTGTATGTGTTTGACCTTAATACAAAGATTCCGGAACAGTTTTTCTTTCGTCTATATCTAAAAAAATGGCTGAGTAATAGCATTTTGAATTTCTCTTGTGGCTGACATTTTAAAACGACCTGATTTTTGTCACGCGATAACAGGCGTATTTATGAACCTATTTGGATGTAACTTGGTCTGTACATAGTACATACCAATGTCTCGACCGAGTTCGTTGGCCAGCTTCATCCGCCATCTTGTTTCAAAAGGGTTGCCATTTAAAAAAAATTAAATTTAAAATTCAAAATGAGGTATTAAAAAATTGGAAAATGAAAAAGATTTTTTTTTATGTGTTTGGCCTTGATACAAAGATTCCGGAGCAGTTTTTGTTTCTGAAAATTTGTTCTTTTGTTGATATCTTAAAAAATGGTTGATTTATAGCACTTTGAATTTCTAGCATGGCTAACATTTTGAAACGATCTTGTATTTGTCACGCGATAACACACGTATTCACCTATTTCGATGTAAGAAGGCATGTGGATAGTATACATCAACACCTCGACCAAGTTCGCTAGCCAGATTCATCAGCAATCTTGTTTCAAAATGGCGGCCCTTAAATTAAAAAATATATATATATTTAAAGTGAGGTGCAAAAAAATTAGAAATTGAAAAAGGTTTCTTTCTTAAGTATTTGATCTTGATATAAGGATTCAGGAGCATTTTTTGTTTGTCTTTACCTTAAAAAATGGCTCAGATATAGCAGTTTCAATTTCTATTGTGGGTGACATTTTGAAAAATCTGATTTTTTGCATGCGACAGCACTCCTATATATTAACCGATTCCGATGTGAGTGAGCATGTGCACAGCAATTACTAAGGTCTCGACCAAGTTCACTGCTTAGCCTCATCCACCATGTTGTCTTAAAATGACAGGCACTTTAAGAAATTGCCGAATTTGGCAGCCAAATATAAGTTACTTTAAAGAAAAGCAGCTTGGATAAAGCTGACTAATTTCGCGAAATTCTCATTCATTATATTGATAAAAATTAGTATTGAATCTCCTATATTCGGTTTCCACTAAATTGAGCTGCGTGTGTTTGCATGATATAAGTTGGCTTTTTTTAAATAAGGATTATGAAAGCTACCTCTTCCTCCCCGCACTGGCCGGAAGGACTTTTTCATACGAAATCTACCTAAAAAACATGTATTGTTTTGCTATGTCAGCAGACAGCACTATTAAGAAGTGTATAGTGAAATTTCGGATTCAGAGAAAGGAAATATCTGTAAGGGAAAGCAAATTAGATATATTCCATTATTCGGATATCCATTATTAGATATATCCATTATTCGGCCAAGGCCGAATAATGGAATTCATATTCGGCCGAAGCCGAATATTCGGCAGACAGGCTGAATATTTTACTTCGGCCGAATAACCGTTGCATCTCTACTTGATACAGTGTCTTGTTTTGGGAACATATAAGGAAAGAAAAATCTTACATGTTAAAAGCACACAAAATAGAATTTTGTCATCCAATATTTATTTTAGATAATCTTAGAAAATTACTTTGAAAAATTGAAATGAAGGTTAGTTTTCATAAATCGATCTGACGATCTCCTAACTCGACTACAAGTTACATCTTTAAAAAAAAAAAAAAAAAAAAAAAAAAAAAAACTTAGGTGAAAGTACAAATGAGAGTGTTCGTTTTACAGAAAATAAAGTGAAAGAAAGCTAGGCATCAAATTTGATGTTTATGTCTAGGCATAATGTTGTGGTCGCAAAATGCAATAATTTAGTTGCATTTGACGGCTAACAACTTCTAATTTCTAATTCCCATTGCTTCATGTATATGTTACTTACAAAATAAAGCTATTCATGAATAAAATGTTAAAAGGCAGACAATTTTTAAAAGAATACAAGCAGTTTTTGTCAGTTTTTTTTTTTTTTTTTGGTACAGTTTAAAAATCAAATAAATCTTTGGTACTTTTCGGTTAGCTGGGCGCTAGTGTTATATATACATACAATATATATGTAGTGTTAACTCTAGAAAAAAAAAGACCGCCGGGCGGGAATTTTTTAAAAAGGGAACACTATTCTAAAAAACATGTATATTTTTTCAAAAAGGGAACACAATTCTAAAAAAAGGGCACACTTGTACCTTGTCACAAAAAATATTTTGAACTGGTTTGTTTAGAGCTTTTACAATTTTCGATATTTTCCCGGTATCAATTGAATTGCGACGGGGTACATAGGAAGTGTTAAAATGGGCAGCCGGGTACATCAGAAGGGTTTAAAAAAGCTGCTGGGTGCAAAAAAGAAAAAAAAAGGGCCGTCGGGCGCTGCGCCCTGCTAAAGCGGCTTACAGTCAACATTAATATGTATACATACATGTACATATCACACTGGCGCCCGGCTAACTGAAAAGCACCAAATATTTTTTTTTTAATTTAGTTACATAAAATGCTATAAACAAGGTCAAATAATTTGAAGAAGACAGTCATACAAACGTATATTAAGAGTTTGTAATAAATAGTAACATACAAAAAAGAAGGGATTATCGTTCCATGATTATTACTATACACATATTTTTAAAAACTTTAATATGTTATGTTATGTATACTTGTGCACAGCGAAATGTGTTCTATAAAACACAAAATTCTTCATAACTCACAACCTCACGTTTTTAGGTTGCGTTAGGTTTTAGTTTTAATGCATTATAAAGATTTTTACTGTACATGAAAATAGTAAACATCTTGGTATTTTGAAAATAAATATCAGTTATATATCTAATGATGTTTGATTATATTAATGAACCTTGCTTTCAATACAGTTGGAGATTCCCAACCTTAAGATTACTTCATGTATCCATTACATTACTTAAATAAAACTTTTCATGAATAAAATGTTATAAGACATAATTTTAAAAAAAAAAGTCCTTCCGGCCAGTGCCGGGAGGAAGAAGTAGCTTTCATAATCCTTATTTTAAAAAAACCAACTTATATCATTCAAACACACGAAGCTCAATTTAGTGGAAACCGAATATAGGAGATTCAATACTAATTTTTATCAATATAATGAATGAGAATTTCGCGAAATTAGTCAGCTTTATCCAAGCTGCTTTTCTTTAAAGTAACTTATATTTGGCTGCCAAATTCGGCAATTTCTTAAAGTTCCTGTCATTTTAAGACAACATGGTGGATGAGGCTAAGCAGTGAACTTGGTCGAGACCTTAGTAATTGCTGTGCACATGCTCACTCACATCGGAATTAGTTAATATATAGGAGTGCTGTCGCATGCAAAAAATCAGATTTTTCAAAATGTCACCCACAATAGAAATTGAAACTGCTATATCTGAACCATTTTTTAAGGTAAAGACAAACAAAAAATGCTCCTGAATCCTTATATCAAGGTCAAATACTTAAGAAAGAAACCTTTTTCAATTTCTAATTTTTTTGCACCTCACTTTAAATATATATATATTTTTTAATTTAATGGCCGCCATTTTGAAACAAGATGGCTGATGAATCTGGCCTGCGAACTTGGTCGAGGTGTTGATGTATACTATCCACATGCCTTCTTACATCGAAATAGGCGAATACGTGTGTTATCGCGTGACAAATACAAGATCGTTTCAAAATGTTAGCGATGCTAGAAATTCAAAGTGCTATAAATCAACCATTTTTTAAGATATAAACAAAAGAATAAATTTTCAGAAACAAAAACTGCTCCGGAATCTTTGTATCAAGGCCAAACACATAAAAAAAATCTTTTTCATTTTCCAATTTTTTAATACCTCATTTTGAATTTTAAATTTAATTTTTTTTTAAATGGCAACCCTTTTGAAACAAGATGGCGAATGAAGCTGGCCAACGAACTCGGTCGAGACATTGGTATGTACTATGTACAGACCAAGTTACATCCAAATCGGTTCGTAAATACGCCTGTTATCGCGTGACAAAAATCAGGTCGTTTTAAAATGTCAGCCACAAGAGAAATTCAAAATGCTATTACTCAGCCATTTTTTTTTAGATATAGACGAAAGAAAAACTGTTCCGGAATCTTTGTATTAAGGTCAAACACATACAAAAAAAATCTTTTTCATTTTTAATTTTTTGGTGTCTCATTTAATTTTTTTTATTTTTTAATTTTTTTAAATGGCCGCCATCTTGAAACAAGATGGCGGATGAAGCTGGCCAACGAACTCGGTCGAGATATTTGTATGTACTATGTATAATAGGGTGGTGCGAAAAAAGTCAAGTTGATATTTCCGAGTTGCTATAGTGCGGAAAAGTTGCGATTGGTAAATACAAGAAAAACAAAAAAAAAATTATTTAAATCGGACTTTATCTTCCGATCCCGCAAACCGCCTAAAAATTTTAAAAAATTGAAAATTTCCGATTTTTCCAGATTTTTTTTCTTTTTTTATGTATATATATTTTTTATCGCTATAGTGAAAAATATTTGCAGATTGTAATGTTTAATAATAATAAAAATAAACAGTTGCGTTTAAAGAATAGCTTCCGATCACGCAAGCTCAATAAAAATCGGCAAAAATTCAATTTTCAGTGATTTTAATGAATAAAGAAAATAATCACCTGAGATCAGTTTGCGTTCCAATATTAACATTTGCATATAAATTGTACAATGTACAACACTTTGCTTGTTTAGATATTTGATAACGTTTAAACAAACCAGAACTCACCACGGGAAGGTAGCTGCACTTCGAGTTCAAACCACACCCTATCCTCCATCCAACCAATGAGGGCGTTTGCTATTTACATTACTTAAATACATAATTTGTTATAATAAAATCAAAGCACTGTATTAAAAAACTAGTGTCGTGACAGTATAAGATATATAATTTGTTATGTCATCTGTTTAAGTCTGACTTTTAGACGCAACTTTGTACTGCGATTTGGTGGTAATGTCTGGTATTATGGGCCCTGATGCTCTCTTGATTGGGGCCCACATACCTTAAATGATGCTTCCGTTACCGATTTAATGCACCACTGGACATCTTACGTGTGGTTGAAAAACTTTTTATCATCCTAGACTGAGATATGACCTGATTGAACGAAGAAATGTATTTCTTCATGGGTTAATCTCCGGAAAAGCGGTGGAAATGTTAATTTTGCTACACTACAATCAATTAATTTTGGATTGTAGGAGTGATAAATATTCAGATGCCTTTACCCTTTGAAACATTCTGCCTGGCTTTTAACAGCCCTAGCTCTCTTATGTGCCTTCTTTTATAAAAGACCATTGCCATCAATATGTTTTCCGGGTGAGCAAAGAACGAGTTTCATTCAGTTTCAAAGGCTACACTTTCTTCAGGTTGTCACGAAAGTATCGAGATGTTTCAATTGCTCTGTACAGATGAATAGGCCCGTCTGTAATGTACTTACAGCATTTTATTTCAAAACAAACTGGCAAGTAAGATTTTAAAATAAATGTCAATATGGCTTTAAGGCATCCGATGGGTTTTCGACGCTCGCGTAAAGTCGAAGGGCTCTATTTGCACAAATGAGCAATCTGGCATGTGAAATTGGACCGGAGTCACACTTTAATAAGTCATTTGGAAAGTTGTAACTGTTAATTGCTTGACTTACGCCAAGAAGATATCTTTGGTCCTTGCTCAACAGTTGCCTGTCCACTTCTGGAATTTCACAATCAGTCAATTGAAAATTTATCACCGAGAGCTTTACACAACAATGATATTGTGTCCAAATGGTGTACTAAATGATCTTGGGCCAGTAGTTTCAACATTCAAATGTTGAAAAAGATGGCGGGAAGGTAATTCAACAAAATGGAATAAACAAACAACCCACTGCAGTGGTCGTCAGAGATAAACTTCAAGCTTTCTGATAGCACCACCATTCTATCCAGTATTGGTATTTGTACCATCACAGCCTACCAAATCTAAGTATTCTAGTGAAACCCCTTGTTCAGTAAGACATGATACTATGAAAGCTACAATATCCTTAGCAGGCCCGGAGTTTGGAGGCACATGGCCTAAATAAACTGAGTCACGTTCTTTTATGACAGGAAAGTGTTCCTCTTTAATAGTTCGACGAACCTGTTTAGATGCAATACTTTCTTTAACTGGGGTATCGTCCTTTCTTCCGTCAAAATAGTACATGCCATGTAGTTCATCTGAATCCAGTTGACCTTTCTGTAAATTTTATGGAATTAGGTGAGACTAGGTGGGAGCGCGTACGCCGACTTCAGCGGTGTTTTCCTACGTGGCTAACGGTAGTTGAGTGCACTACTAAACTTTTCAGACCTGAAACGAACTCTTCGTGGTAAGTTCTAGGTTGTTTAAAAATAACTTAATATGCTCAATAGTATCAATTAACATTTAAATCTTAACCTGAGACTGCAAACTGACCTCAGTTCATTATATTCTTAATGCATGAAAATCACTCAAAATTGAATTTTTGCCGATTTTTATTGAGCTTGCGCGATCGGAAGATATTCTCTAAACACAATTATTATTCTTATTATTATTAAACAGTACAAACTGAAAATATTTTTTCCTATAGCGATAAAAAATATATAAACGTAAAAAAAAAAGAAAAATTCTGAAAAAATCGGAAATTTTCAATTTTTTGGAATTTTTAGGCGGTTTGCGGGATCGGAAGACAAAGTCCGATTTGAAGAATTTTTTTTTGTCTTTTTTGTATTTACCAATCGCAACTTTTCCGCACTATAGCGACTCGGAAATATCAACTTGACTTTTTTCGCACCACCCTAATGTATAAACGAAGTTACATCCAAATCGGTTCATAAATACGCCTTTTATCGCGTGACAAAATTCAGGACGTTTCAAAATGTCAGCCACGCTAGAGATTCAAAATGCTATAACTCAGCCATTTTTTAAGATATAGACGAAACAAAAACTGCTCCGGAATCTTTGTATAAAGGTCAAATACATAAGAAAAAAATATTTTTCCATTTTTAATTTTTGGTACCACATTTCAAGTTTTAAATTTTTTTAAAAATTTTAAATGGCCGCCATTTTGAAACAAAACGGCGGATGAAGCTGGCCAACGAACTCGGTCGAGACATTGGTATGTACTATGTACACACCGAATTACATCCAAATCGGTTCATAAATTCGAGAGTTACAGTGTGACATAGGTCATATATATATATATATATATATCAATTTTGAACGGAGGGTGGTTTCGGGGTCTGGGGGTCATGATCGATGAAAATATACCAAAATTTTTTGAAATCGCTTTCCTCCGAACGGCTGCAATAGGTAGCTTTTTGTAAAGAAAGCTACCTAATAGCTATAAGCAGTTTTGTCTACTTCAATTTTTACTTTTTTTTTTAAATGAAAGATTCAAAAATCAAATAAATCTATTAAAAATTTAATTTAGTCATATTCAGGGCTGAAACTAAAAGGGAGAGGGGGGAGGGGAGGGGCACGTGTCCCGGGCCCCAGAACGGAAGACGAAGAGGATGCCAAATTAAGACTTTGTTATTTTTTCTCACCTCTATGTTCAGCACTGTGTTATTAAAATAGTTTTTTCTGAGGCATGTCAAGGCATAGAAGGATCTAAGGATGATATGGGATAAGGATCTTGTATAAAACAAACTTTTTTTTTAGGTAGCTTTCAATACAAAAAGCTAACCTATTGCAGCCGTTCGGAGGAAAGCGATTTCAAAAAATTTTGGTATATTTTCATCGATCATGACCCCCAGACCCCGAAACCACCCTCCGTTCAAAATTGATATATATATATATATATATATATTTATATTAATTATTACTGAATTTATTTTGTTTTATAGCATATAGCTATATGCTATATATTATCAATGTTTTCTTAGTTTAGTTTAAATAGGTTAGCTAATAGAATATATTGTATGCTTTTAAATTTTATTTACAATAGTTTTTAAATACATTGTGTGGTTTATATTCGGTTTATAATTCTCTATATATAAGGATATGTTTGGTTTTGCTGTTTATACAGTTATTTACATTCAAATGCTTACAATTATTTATACAGTTATTTACATTCAAATGCTTAAATATTTATCTTGCGTTAGTTGTTTAATAGAAGTAATACTAGATGGCAGCACTAAATTTGTCTCTTTAAGATGGCTCCTATTTTTAATTTTTCTAGCTCCATTTCAGTTATAATTTAATACACCAGGGGGTATTTTTAGCTAAATTTTGACGATATTGTTAAACTGTTATTAATTAATTTAATAGTGCATTTTAAATAATGTAATTAATATCTATTTATTTTATATTAGATTAAATGTGTTTAACAAGGTATTTCAAATTTTATTTCAAATTGTATTAACTGCATCCTTTGGTATCATTTACTGTGATTTCTTAACTGTTTTATTCACCTTAATCTTTTTGTTATACTGGCAGCCATGTGCGCGTGGGTTTTTTGTAAAATACTGAAATATTAATCGGTATGGTGTTTATTATTTATATTTTATATCCTATAAATATTTAAATACGTTTTATTGATTCTTCCATTTCATATTATTTGTTTCTATTCTGCTATCATTTTTAATCAATTCACTTGATTTTATGGTTGTTTGGGCACAGGAGAAAATAACTTTTAGCTTTAGCTTATTTTTCCCACAGAAAACACCCATTTTGCTTATATCATTGAATTCTGTGCCCTTGATAACGTAATTCAATGTATAAGCTTTTCAATTTTTGTCGGTTTCCACTTTTTTCTTTTTCTTCCATAATAATTCTTATATTAATTTTTTTTTAATACTTACAGCTTTAATTCATAATAATTGTCGGTGGATGGTTATGTTTAATTAATGGTTATATATATATATATATATATATATATCTGACCTATGTCACACTCTAACTATCGTAATTATGAACCGATTTCGATGTAATTCGGTGTGTACATAGTACATACCAATGTCTCGACCGAGTTCGTTGGCCAGCTTCATCCGCCGTTTTGTTTCAAAATGGCGGCCATTTAAAATTTAAAAAAAAATTTTAAATTTGAAATGTGTTAAGAAAAAATTAAAAATGGAAAAATATTTTTTTCTTATGTATTTGACCTTTATACAAAGATTCCGTAGCAGTTTTTGTTTCATCTATATCTTA
Organism: Maratus speciosus; assembly: GCA_963932465.1. Taxonomy (NCBI): domain Eukaryota; kingdom Metazoa; phylum Arthropoda; class Arachnida; order Araneae; family Salticidae; genus Maratus; species Maratus speciosus. The sequence goes on along the minus strand of OZ010791.1, from coordinate 225,716,831 downwards.
AAAAATGGCTGAGTTATAGCATTTTGAATTTCTAGCGTGGCTGGCATTTTGAAAAGTCCTGAATTTTGTCACGCGATAAAAGGCGTATTTATGAACCGATTTCGATGTAATTCGGTGTGTACATAGTACATATCAATGTCTCGACCGAGTTCGTTGGCCAGCTTCATCCGCCATTTTGTTTCAAAATGGCGGCCATTTAATTTTTTTTTTTAATTTCAAATTTGAAATGTGGTACCAAAAAATTGAAAATGGAAAAATATTTTTTCCTTATGTATTTGACCTATATACAAAAATTTCAGAGCAGTTTTTGCTTCGTCTATATCTTAAAAAATGGCTGAGTTGCAGTATTTTGAATTTGTAGCGTGGCTGACATTTTGAAACGTCCTCAATTTTGTCACGCGATAAAAGGCGTATTTATGAACCGATTTGGATGTACCTTGGTGTGTACACATTACATACAAATATCTCGACCGCGTTCGTTGGCCAGCTTCATCCGCCATCTTGTTTCAAAATGGCGGCCATTTAAAAACATTTAAAAAATAAAAAAATTAAAATGAGATACCAAAAAATTGGAAAATGAATAAGATTTTTTTCGTATGTGTTTGACCTTAATACAAAGATTCCGGAACAGTTTTTGTTTCGTCTGTATCTAAAAAAATGTCTGAGTAATAGCATTTTGAATTTCTATTGTGGCTGACATTTTAAAACGACCTGATTTTTGTCTCGCGATAACAGGCGTATTTATGAACCGATTTGGATATAACTTGGTCTGTACATAGTACATACCAATGTCTCGACCGAGTTCGTTGGCCATCATTCGCTTCATTCGCCATCTTGTTTCAAAAGGGTTGCATTTAAAATTAAATTAAATTTAAAATTTAAAATAGGTATTAAAAAATTGGAAAATGAAAAAGATTTTTTTTATGTGTTTGGCCTTGATACAAAGATTCCGGAGGAGTTTTTGTTTCTGAAAATTCGTTCTTTTGTTTATATCTTAAAAAATATTTCAATTATAGCGCTTTGAATTTCTAGCATGGCTAACATTTTGAAACGGTCTTGTATTTGTCACGCGATAACACACGTATTCACCTATTTCGATGTAAGAAGGCATGTGGATAGTATACATTAATACCTCGACCAAGTTCGCTGGCCAGATTCATCAGCCATCTTGTTTCAAAATGGGGGCCATTAAATTAAAATATATATATATATATATTTAAAGTGAGGTGCAAAAAAATTAGAAATTGAAAAAGGTTTCTTTCTTAAGTATTTGACCTTGATATAAGGATTCAGGAGCATTTTTTGTTTGTCTTTACCTTAAAAAATGGCTCAGATATAGCAGTTTCAATTTCTATTGTGGGTGACATTTTGAAAAATCTGATTTTTTGCATGCGACAGCACTCGTATATATCAACCGATTCCGATGTGAGTGAGCATGTGCACAGCAATTACTAAAGTCTTGACCAAGTTCACTGGTTAGCCTCATCCACCATGTTGTCTTAAAATGGCAGGCACTTTAAGAAATCGCCGAATTTGGCAGTCAAATATAAGTTACTTTAAAGAAAAGCAGCTTGGATAAAGCTGACTAATTTCGCGAAATTCTCATTCATTATATTGATAAAAATTAGTATTGAATCGCCTATATTCGGTTTCCACTAAATTGAGCTTCCTGTGTTTGAATGATATAAGTTGGCTTTTTTAAAATAAGGAATATGAAAGCTACCTCTTCCTCCCGGCACTGGCCGGAAGGACTTTTTACAGTTCCTTTCGATTCCGTTTTCCCCGGTAGCAGAAAGTTCGCGACGGGAGTCGCAGATTTTCTTTTCTCTTTTGCAAATTCTTTTTCATTGAACCTTTATTTTGCTTCATATTATATTTAGCTCTTTATTGCTTAATACAAAAAGTTGATTATTATTAATAAAAAATTATAAAATACCTAAAAACACTAAGTAATTGTTTACACTTGGAGAAATTTCTGCTACTGGGCCGTTTTCAATGCTTTAATGAATCAATATGAATCAATATTTGACAAAGCTGATTATGTAGTTCAGTATTATTTTAAAATAAGTTGGCTATTAGAAACTTGGTAAAATTCTTATTGTAAAATTACTTTTCTGAGGGAGGGGGGGGGGGTCAAAATCTAGTTTGCCCCTGGTGCAAAAAGGGCTAATTTTGGCCCTGGTTATGTAAAATAAAATGACAGAAACATGCTTACATAATTTTAAAAAGACAGTCATATAAACATACATCAAGAATTTGTAATAAAAAATATCATTTTTAGAAAAACAAAGATTACCGTTCCATTATTAGACTGTTTTAAAAACGTTAAAATGTTCTTGGCAATTCAATTATTATTGCATATATGCATTACTTAAATTAGAAAATAAAAGTATTCATGGATGTAAATTGAAATATCACAGAAAAAAAGGTAAATGTCAACCTCTTTTTATCAACATCATTTTTGTTTTTAAACTGATCGGTTTTACAAATCATTAAACTTTTTTTATTTAATTTAACTATATAAAATGCCTTAAACATCCTTATGCAATGTAAAAAATATTATGTAGCAATATATCATGATTTCGTAGTAGTAAAAGGGCTTTTTTACATATAAAACTTATACTAACAACATCTTGTTAAGTAAACACAAGCAAAGCGAAATAATTCAAATTGGAAACTAATTTCATTTGCATAAATGCTATAAACAAATTAACTTGCTATACTTCAAGTATTAAATATATTACTGACATTAATAACTTTATAATAGTTACAGATTTCTGACATAAAGCATACATAACATAATTTCTGAATCAGTACTAAAAAGCCTAGGTTTAACGAAAATATAGATAAATATTTCTAGGTAAATTTCGTGTACGAAAGAAACATTATATCATTAAAATATGTATAAAATTAAAATAAACAAATCATTATGAACTTGCCTTGAATATTGAGAGAGATTCATTCTTGTTGCGAAATTCCACGAAATCAGAACGAAGCGAGGAATGAAGCACAGACGCCGCCATTAAAGCTTTAGGTAGCCGTCTTTCGACGTTACCACACGACCATAACAAAGATTGAACCAGAAAGTACGTGAAAGCAGAATTCAGCAGATCAGAGTCATTTGAAGAAATCCAAGAAATTGGTTAATTCTCGTGAAGGTCCATTGATTAACCGCAATATTGGAGAAGAACTGAACCTGTATTTTTAACAGTGATAGGTTGTCCATAGATAGACTGCCTAGACCCATGGTAGCCACACATCCATGACCATTATTTATTTGAAGGTTCTGCCTTTTTTCCTCGTGGAGGAAGGTTGAATCTGTGGTTGTCCCAAGGAAATAATGCCATTTTTGTGATCATTTGAGGTCATGCCGGCTGTTCGGACCTTGTGCGCATGCCGAACGAGCTCCGTAGCTTTGCGGTCATGTGACCCAGTTCAGTTGTTGCTTAGCTGCCATTGCGGCACGTTGTGTATTTCGAGCGGGTGTTATCCCCAAGTATAGTATGTTGTTCTTGAGCTGCCATTGTGGCACATTATGCTATAGCGGGTCTTATCCCCAATTATTCTGTTGCTTATAGCGGGAGTATTCCCCAAAAGATGTTTTATGAACGTCACTTGTTCTAACAGCGGGTTATTATCCCAAAGTCACCTCATCATTCTACATGTTTTTCAGTGTTTGTGATTGTTTGTAACATTTGTGTGCTGTGTGATATAAAAATGTGAAAAAGAAAACTATTTGTCTTCAATCTTAAAGTTACACACAGTATTCACATACATTTTTGTGGTCCGTCGATTTCGCAGCGAAATAGCTGCTATGGAAAAATTAAATAGAACAAAAGGTGCTCTAAAAGGTGCTATAACGAAATTAGAAAATTTCGTAAAAGATAATACAGACGAAATTAATTACTCGAGTACCGAGCTCGAAATAAAGATTCGAAAATTACCTGAGCTTCAAGCAAAAGTATCGGAAATACGGGATAAATATTATGATATCCCTGATATTAAGGACTTACCAGAAATCGAAAACGAGTTAGATGAACTCGAAGATCGTCTCGAGAAACTTGAGGTAAGTCTCAACCTATTTCTTAAAAATCTTAAAGTTTCTGAAATAAATATGCATGCTGATAGTATTGAATCTTTAAGTTTGAATAATATTAAAGTTAAGTTACCTGAAATCCCACTACCAACATTCAATGGTAAATATGAAGAGTGGTCAATCTTTAAAGTACAATTTACAAATTTAATTATCAATAATGCTCAGTTAAATGACGCTCAGAAGCTGTTTTATTTGCGAGCATCGCTAAAAAATGAAGCAAAACAACTAGAAAGCCCAGACGATTCCTTTGAGTCATTGTTTACAGCACTTACTGAAAGATTCGAAAATCAACGTTTGCTCATTGACACTCATTTATCAGCCGTAATTAATTATGAAAAAATACATTACGAGTCTTCTAAAGAATTGAGATCCTTTATTGATTGTGTAAATAAAAATTTGAGGGCCTTAAAAGTATTACAATATGAACAAAACAATCTGTCTGATGCTATCCTTATCAATATTATATTGCAAAAGGTAGATAAGGAATCTCGAAAATTATTTGAATATTCGATTAAAAAATCAGAATACCCGCAATTTAATGAATTAATGTCATTTTTGGAAAACCGCAGTTCTACGTTAGAAAGCGTAAATAGATACTCTGCTTCAAAACCCTTAAACAAAAACATTCCTCTTTCGAACAAACAAAAAAATTTCATGCTAAATTCGAATGATAAATCGAATGGAAAAACTTGTATTCTGTGTAAATTGGCTTTTCATAATTTGAACAAATGTTCTCAGTTTCGAAAAATGAATGTTTCTGAACGATACGATTTTGTGAAGAAAAATAAGCTGTGTATTAATTGTTTGAATAATTCTCATTTCGTAAATTCTTGCATTTCAAAATATAATTGTAATACCTGTGGATTGCGACACAGCTCATCGCTTCATCGAGATAAAAAAAATAAATCCATAAATGAATTGGCTTCCCCCCAAATTACCTCCCCTCTTGCAGGTGCGGTAAATAGAGAAACGGAAAACATTTCGTTAAATAATGAATCTTTAAAGACCTTGAATAATATAAGTAAAGAAAGAAAATCAATTTTATTGAGTACATGCTTTGTTTTTATAGAAGATAATTTCGGAAATAAACGAAGGTTTAGAGTCATTTTGGATAATGCTAGCAATGTCAATATTTTAACTAAGGATTGCGCTGACATGCTGAAATTTAAAAAAAGGATAATTAATGTACCCGTTACAGGATTAAACGGTTATACTTATAATGTAAAAAATAAAATTTCGAGTGTAATTACAAACGAAGATGGCTCTTTCAGGGAGAATATAGATTTCTTAATTGTTCCCAAAATCACGGATGTAATTCCATCAAAGCAATTAAATGTATCGGACATTAATTTACCGAATATTGTGGAATTGGCAGACCCCACATTTTTCAAACCGGGAAAAATTCACGCATTGGTTGGCGCTGAATTATTTTATAGAATTTTAAAGCATAATTCAGTTAAGATAAATGATAAACTTTTTCTGCAAGACACTGTTTTTGGATGGATCCCAACTGGGGCGCTAGAGGAGAACACGCAAACAAACAATATTACTATGTGCAATTTCGTTAGAGATTTCGATGAAATAAATGATAATTTAAAACAATTTTTCGATCTTGAGTCTATAGGCATTAAACATGATGATCCGAAAATATCGGAAACTGATCAAGCACAACAAATATTCGATAAAACTGTCAAATTTGTAGGCGATCGTTATGAAGTTCAGTTACCGTGGAAAAAAGACTGGAAGGATTTAAATGATAATTTTAATGTTGCGAAACAGCGTTTGGAAGGTCTAAAAGGAAAATTTTATCGAAACCCAGAGCTTTTTCGACAATATTCCGAAATAATCACGGAATATTTAAAGCAAGGAATTATAGAGCAGGTGCAAGAAAATGAACCTGTTTTAGACAGGGCAGTTTATTATTTGCCCCATCATGCGGTCTGTAAAGAAGATAAACATACTACAAAGGTCCGAATCGTCTTCGATGACAGGTCTCATGATAACAATGATTTGTCCCTTAATGATTGTTTATGGCCCGGCACCAACTTAAATCCACTTCTATTTGATATTTTAATCCACTTCAGATTATACGAAATTGCCTTTTCTTCTGATATCGAGAAGGCGTTCCTTCAAATCTCACTCGCTGAAAAAGATCGGGATTCTGTCCGTTTTCTGTGGTATGATGATGGTTTTAAATCTTTCAAGGTCTTCAGATTCAAACGTGTTATTTTTGGAGTCAATCCCTCTCCATTCCTCCTATCTGCTACCATAAAGGAGCACATCAAGCGGTTTACGAACCTACACCAAAGAACTGTTCACCTACTCGATAAATATATTTATGTGGACGATTTTATATCTGGCGAAGATACGCTGCAAGAAGCTCTTGATGTTTCCCTGAATGCTAACAAAATAATGTCTGAAGCAGGAATGATTCTTCGAAAATGGATAACCAATGATGAAGCGTTACTGCAGTGCTGGCAAAAGGAAGGTTTAAATATTCAAACAGAACATGCTGCAATAAGCCTAGGAAGCAATCTAAGCAAGGTATTAGGAATGTCCTGGAAAACAGAAGAAGATTGTCTGACATTCGAAGTCAAAGGTTTAATAGAATTCTTGTCATCGCAAAAAAGCTCAAAGCGTCTACTATTGCAAGCAGTTGGTAAAATCTTCGATCCGTTAGGCATGCTGACGCCATTCACCATTAGAATAAAATGCCTGTTCCAAGAACTATGGCTAAAGAAGACAGCATGGGATGAACAGTTACCAACTAATGTGCATGAAAAATGGTTAAAGTGGCTCGAAGAACTTCCAAATTTAGCAGAATTAAAAATTCCGAGGAAAATTCTTGGTAGCTTGAATCAAGTAATAGCTGTAGACATACATGCCTTTTCTGATGCTAGTAAAATAGCGTATGGATCTGCAATTTATCTGAGAATAAAAAGAGAGAGTGGTGTGGAAGTCAATCTCGTGACTTCAAGGAGTCGTGTTGCACCGATAAAGGAGATAACTCTGCCTCGGCTAGAACTTCTCGGAGCCTTACTAAGTGCAAGACTGACCAATAAAGTAAAACCCATCCTAGATCAAAAAATCACATCGGAAGTGTACTATTGGACGGATTCCAAAATAACCTTATTCTGGATCAAAGGATCATCAAAGCTATGGAAGCAGTTTGTGGCTAACCGTGTCATAGAGATTAATGCACTTTCAGATTCGAACTCTTGGTATCACTGCTCTAGCAAGGACAATCCTGCCGATCTCTTGACCAGAGGTGCGAGTGTTAATTCCCTTGTAGAGAATCCAATGTGGTTTAGGGGACCAAAATTCCTAGCAGCTGATGACTTAGTGACTGAGCAAGAAACTATTTCTGTGCCAGAAACAGATTACATTCCAGAGACTAAATCAAAATATAAAAATAACTGTAATGATTTCAATTCTAATATTTCTCTTTCTCTTTTCAGGAATCCTGAAGAAGTAAATTTTTTTCTCAACATAAGTGGTAAATACTATAGTATTCTTCGCATACTGGCATATGTTTATAGGTTTTTTCACAATTGCAAATGTAAGTTAGCAGACCGGCGCAGAGGCAGCCTCACAACCCCAGAAATAAAAAATTCAGAAGTTTCTCTAATTAGATTAGTACAAAATGCAGAATTTCAGGAAGAGATTAAGGGTTTAAAACGGGAATCAAGGGTTCCCCCTTCCAGTAAAATTAAATGTTTATCCCCCTTTTTGGATCAAGATAATATCTTAAGAGTTGGCGGTAGGTTGGAAAATTCAGATTTAAACTTTGATAAGAAGCATCAAATCATTTTGCCGAAAGGCCATAAGCTCACAAAACTCATATTTGAGCATTTTCACAGGAAGAATTTTCATATTGGTCCCCAAACTTTAATCCATTACGTACGTATGCGGTTTTGGCCCGTAAGTGGAAAAAATTTAGCGCGAAAAGTAGTGCATGATTACGTTGTCTGTTTTAGGAACAACCCAGTTACTGCTAAACAGATCATGGGTGACCTCCCAGCGGAAAGATTAACTCCAAATTTTTCTTTTAACTATACAGGAGCTGATTTTCCAGCCTTTTTGAGAGATTAAAAATAAAAATCAAAGGAAAAGGGATTTTTCATAAGGTTTATATCGCGATTTTCGTTAGCTTAGTAACAAAATATTTCTTCAGAAATTTAATGAAATCTAATGTATATACTTATTTCTCATTGTTTATGTATTTTAAGGTGCACCTAAGATTTACATGTTATTTTACATTCAACTTTTCTTAAGAACAATATAGAACTATTTTTAGAAAATAGCTTAAATTTTGTAACAAAGAATTTAATTTTATTGTATTGTATAGTCCTTATTGTTGCTACTTATTATTATTGTATTTGTATTGTAATATTATTTTGTGGTATTGGTATTTTATTTAGTTCTTGTATTTATAGTGTATTTTTAATATTTTGAATGTGCTACGCACATTGCAACGCGGGGCGGCATGTTCGGACCTTGTGCGCATGCCGAACGAGCTCCGTAGCTTTGCGGTCATGTGAAACAGTTCAGTTGTTGCTTAGCTGCCATTGCGGCACGTTGTGTATTTCGAGCGGGTGTTATCCCCAAGTATAGTATGTTGTTCTTGAGCTGCCATTGTGGCACATTATGCTATAGCGGGTCTTATCCCCAATTATTCTGTTGCTTATAGCGGGAGTATTCCCCAAAAGATGTTTTATGAACGTCACTTGTTCTAACAGCGGGTTATTACCCCAAAGTCACCTCATCATTCTACATGTTTTTCAGTGTTTGTGATTGTTTGTAACATTTGTGTGCTGTGTGATATAAAAATGTGAAAAAGAAAACTATTTGTCTTCAATCTTAAAGTTACACACAGTATTCACATACACCGGCAAAAGCCGTAGCGAATACCTCATAGCTTAAATAACTAAAAAAAACTAAAAAAAAAAATTTTATTTGAATCATCGAAATGACTCTCCTTTGTTTACATTTTTAATTCTGGGATCAGACTAATTTCAAGTATGGATGTCCCGAAATATATGCGTATTTCGACTTATGTATTCTCGCAAGATGTTTTTGTTTTTTCACAATGTGTATAAATAGGTAAATGTTATGCACCATTATTCAAAAAATTAATTCTCTGAAATTAACGGAAAATGGCTGATATTCAGGTGATTTTGCTGCATGGTCAGCCCGAATACAACATTTGGTGCTTTTTTGGCAAATAAAAAATTTCGCCTAATAGACGTACTGTTGAAGTAAAAATGGACACCCCCAAGTGGGTAATTAAACGATTTTCACAATTTTTTTTCGTTGCCTTAGTTTTATAGCGTAAACGAACTTCGCACCAAATTTGAAGGCTGCAGGCGCAGTAGATATATGAGATATTTTTGATGAGTGAGTCAGTGAGTGATAAAATTATCGATTATCAGACATTTTCAAATATCATTATTTCGGAAATTAACTATGCGTTATTTATAAAATTTTGGATTCTAGGTAATTAGGGAGCCTTACTACGTAAGGTTACAAGTTGCCAATGAGCTCATTAAAACTTTTTCCCCTATAGTTTGTGTTGTATCTTTACTTTTTGAAAAGCCCTCGTAAGTGCAATAATTCTCGAGATATTTCATATTTTTCTAATTTGACAATGTCTTTGGCACATAAACTTAACATTACAAGTGATAATTCGTCCATATTCATCCATTGTACAGTGATGCGCAAACTGTTTTCATTTCTGACTCCCATTTGTATAAAATTTTGTTGCGAACTCTGGATAGACAGTAGATTTTTTATTCGTCATTGTAGTTTGCCTAGTTATTTATATATTTTGAAAGTGGTGAGAGATTATTTCCTGTTCCCTAAGCTAGTCAGTGAAATGACATCGAAGTGTAGGGCAACCAAATTAATTTGGATGCCTTATGCGCACTATTTCTGGAGGTTATGTTTAACTTCGTGCTCTCAACTCTGGAATGGCCCTCGGAACTCCATCAGAGCTTTCACGCCGTGCTGGCGCTCCTTAAGCACAGCGATGTCATGTCATGTTCCCGAAGTATTTACATTACTGTGATATACTGGATCTATGAACTAATGAAAAAAATAATTCATTGATTCAGTATTCATTTCCGCCCAGGCATTAATATCTGCTTTGTTAAACAAGAACGAAAAATCATGGATCTGACATAGATTATGAAACACTTTCCAACACTTTCGGAATGTTGTTAAGAAATTTCGTTTTTAATGGAATGAAATGAGATAGCTAAGTAAACAAGTCAAAAAAACTTATAGCGCACTAAAAGTTCATTTTCAGCAATTTCCGCCCATAGCCGTTAATGTGTGTGTATTCTTTCATGCAGTCCTGTATATGATTTATAGAATTTATACACACCAGCTAATACACAAAAATAAAGTTACGCTTAAAAATATATAACACAGCTGAAAATACATTTCCATCAATTATCGCTGTTATTCAGTTCTGTAACTGAATTCTTTTGTGCGCCTGTAAATGAACAATAAATGCCACGCATTCGTATTCTAATTTTCGTAATGGAATGGAATTTTCTTATGCATCCCTGTAAGCCAACTATAAATGATATTTATTCGTCACTCTATAGAAAGCCTGTTATAGCCCGCCTCAGTGATTCATATAAATTTCATTAGGTTTGAAGTATCGAAGCATCATTAAAATGCGCCGCAGTCGATTTTTTCCCATAGATCATATATAACGAAATTCCTTTTAAGTACCTGTAAAGGAACTATAAACTTCACACATTAAATTTTCAATAGCGGAGATGCTATAGAAAATCTCAATAACATATATCAAACATATGGCAATCAGAGTATATTTATAAGGGGCAGAGCACGGACAGACAGGCAAGCAAACCGAAGTCATAAACGCTTTTCAACTGTGTTGGAAAGTATTAAAAACTAGAAAGATAGCCCGTCAAAAATGATGGAAAATGAGATATAAAGATATATACAGCACATGTGCAAGAATATGAGTTTTTCTCGCTTGTTCCGCAATGATAGATGAAAATAACATATTTTAAAAACGCAACACATTTATGAAAAACTATGTGCATAATGAGTACATAAAAAATGCAATTTAAGTATAAGTTAAAATTTGGTTACAAAACTCAAAGATATACTATGTTTTTGTAAAAACTCTTTCATTATTTAAAAACTGACCTTGCTCTTCAGTATCTTTGATATAAATTTTTAACTGCAGTTAGGAGCTTAGATAGTACAATGCCCTCTAGTGGCGGTTATTTTATTAGTAGCACCGGGATGAAGATGCAAAGACGTACATTTTCGTACATTTAAATTCTGAACCATACATTTTGAAAAATTCCTTAAGTGCATGAAAGATTAATGAGTTTCAATTGGGAATTTCGGCAAATTAGGCAGCTACCGCCAAGTTGACTTCATACATGGAAACTTATTTTTGTCGCCAAATTTGGCGAAATACAGCCAAATTTGGCGATATTTTGCCCAGTTGGTCAGCATTTGGCACCATTATGGTAAACCTGCTATTAGTACTTTTCAACAATTGCTTATTGTTCAAGCCCCATAGGAAGTCTAACATGTCCGCGATAAATGAGGCGGTCCAACCAGAATTGTGAGGGACACACAGAGACTTGGATTTTATATACATAGATGGTCTATCTGTTGACTAAAACAAGTCAATTGCCCTGGCAAAAAAGCAGATATGAATTTAAAGCGGATCCTCAAAATCTAGAGGAAAAAATATAAGAACAATGTTCTCTACAAGAATAAAAAAAACAACATAACTTTGGGTGATGCCGCAATCATTATAATCCATTATACTATGTGTGCTTCGCGTCAATGAAAACAACAACAACAAAAATCACTATATGCAGCAATTTGGTGTAGAACGTACCGTAAAATACATGAAAAATAAATGAAATTCGGTAATACCACAATCAATATCAGGACCCGATTAAAGTCTGAGACTAAGGAAAGTACAATATAATTTTTCGTTCCCTTACATATGGGGAAGGTTTTCTAAACTAGTAAATCTGCAGATCAAGAGCCTCAACGTCATCTCTGCAACTCATTGTTTTTAGCACACTTTGCGTAATATTAATCTTACTATAAAAACGCAATTTAAAGTTTTTAAATTACATAAACATTTATAAAAGTAAAAAATATTTCGACGGTTTCAGACATTAGAAGAGTTAAATTAAACACGTTGTTATGTAATGATAGTCTGAAATTCTCACGAGCTACTTATTCTGGTAATTTTTATATAATAAAGAAGATTTCTTCATGGGGGCTCTGCCCCCCCCGAATCCCCGTTGTGTAATTTATTTTACATTGGTAATTTTCTATTGATTGAGTTAATGATTATCGTATATCTTAGATTTCTTTTTACACTGCGATTTATAAGGATAAGCAACAGTTTGGACAAGCATTTTACGTTATCCTAATATCCATACAGCAGTATTTACTTGCCTGCTTACCACAAACACTTGTATCTCATGGAAAAGGAACTTTTGGAAATGTAAACTGAGACATCTAATTTAGAAATCTAATACCTTTATATTTTTTGTTTCCAAAAAATAGTTTTGATTGCCATTCTGCAATATTTATATCTAAGATCTAATCTATGTATCTAAAAATGTACTCGATAGCATTAACTTACTAAAATCACCCCAAAGTAGGGGGATTTCTAAACCTAAAGGTTAATAATTCATCATCGTGTCCACTTCCAACTGACTAAAAAGATAAATGTGATTTGGTGCTGTAAAGTATTTTTTGTGATAGCCTTTTAATAGTATCCACATTTAATTTAAAATCGTGATGTTACAAATACCGTTCATATTTGGCGCAAACATATGTTTCAGATCAAATTACGAAAGGTTAACTAACCTTTTATTTCCCTTAGTCGTACTTTCTGTTTTATTTTTCGTAATAGGGATTATTTTAATAATTTATTTTATACTCTACAAGCTGTTACACGGGACGTCGTTCACGTAGCATTAAAATAGAGATAAATGCATTAAGTAAAACATTTCACTCCCCACCAGACATGCCCAGTCTCAGGCTTTTTACACATCACTATTATCTTAGAGAAAATGTTATTCTTTTACATCGCGCAAATGTTCCAATTAAATAAAGTAACATTTTCTGTATTAAAATACTGGTATCTAGAACGTCGGAGGCTTGGCAGCTCTGCTCCTCTTAATAAAAACATGTTAACCAACACTTTATCACATTTTATAGGAGACGATACGGAATTTCTTATTTGTATGGCCTTATATATACCTCAGTCATAAAAATGTAAAGCTTTGTGCCAATTAATATACACAATTACGAAAATGAAATCGCAACCAATGAAAAAGAGAAGGCCAAGTAAAATCCTCTAAATCGAGGAATCTTTCTTCGTACTGCTGGGAGGATACTACTACAAAAATTATTTTAGGTGGTATTTGGTGTGAAATATTTATATGTATTCATTCCTGTCCTATTTATCTTGTTTTAAATTTTTTATTTGCTTATTCCATTTTTCTTTTGAACGTGAAAATCTTACAAATTAAAATTAATTCTTTGGGAGAAATTATTATTCCTTTTTTTTTTTTTTTTTTTTTTTGGCAACAATAAAGTTTATAAAATTTAATAGAATAATGTCAGTTTATTCCGTACGAAAATAACGAACTTTTTCATTTATAATCAAAATAGTTGAATAAATAAATAAAAATATTATGCTATCTCTCTATTCTAAAAAAAAGTAACTACCGCTGTCGCCGCCGCCGCCGCCGCCGGTTTTGAGTTTTTGTGACCGGAGGCCTTTCTTCGTTAATATTAAGAAAAATAATGCATACAAAAATATGAAAATCGGTAGTATTATACAGAAATGTTTGATAAACAAGCTGATGTAGATAGTTTTCAAATCGAAGAATTAGTTTAAGAGATATTTAATGCTAAAGTTGGACAAAATCGTTCCACTAAAAAAGTTTTATAGGAGCAAAAACTATTCATGGGAATTGATTCACTTTTAGATCATTTTATACGTTTGAAGTTCCCGGTGTGCAGACTGTATTTCTTTTTTTAATTTGACGCATTTTTTTTAGGTTTTATTTCTATTTTAAATTCAAATTTTCAGCATTTCTAGAGATATTCTTTACATATTTTAGAATGTGATATTAATTTTAACTGTTGCCAACTGTATGAACAGCGCAAACAATAATGTTTGCTTCAAATTAAAAAAAAAATATTTATACGTGTGAATAAATTAAAAATTTATTTACACGTGACTATTATAAACAGAAAAAAAAAACCATTTGGAATTAGAATTAAATAATTATGTACAAAAAGCAGGAACTTATTAAAAATTACATCATAAAAACTATATTTACACGTGAATTTTATGGAAATTGTAAAATAATAAATTCATTAACATGCGTTAGAAGTCTTAAAGTGGAGAAATTACGTCATATTTACGTCACATTACAGTTATTATATAAAATGAACACAAAATAATATTGCAAAACAGTTTAAATTTAGAAATTGCGCTAGACATGTATTTGATATTTTGAGAGGATACTTTTTAACTATTTTTGTTAGGAAAGCGCAAATAATATTTAATTTCTAACAAAAGCATTTTCACGTGAATATTGAAAACAGAAAGAATAGTTTGGTCAAAATTACGTCAGATTAAAAACGATTAATTTAAAATGTCTTAAACTTAAACTTTTACTATGTGCAAAATTACATAAAAGATGAGACAGTATTTAAAAAATGTTAAATTATTTTAATACCTTAGTACTTTCAACTATAAAAAACACAGTCTTCGTCAGAAGAAAATAAAAAATACAACAGTTATTAACGTCAAATTTTTAAAATCCACGTAGATGGTGACGAACGGAGTGAAAGTTGAAGTTAATTTATAGATCCAGAAACATTGGGAAAATAAAACATGGATATAGGGAAGTGGAAAATTACTCGTTTTATGATTTTTTAAGTAAACTGAGCCAAATTCTGGGCATGTTGTAGGATAAAACGTCATTACAAACAGTATTTTCTTTAGTAATAATTTCTATTGATTCGCGGATAATTAAATCATGATAATTCTTTGAGGGATGTATAATTTTTGCGTCTTCGAAATTAACTTGTATATTCTGCTTCTGGTTTAAGTCTTGACAGGGCTGTTGTAGGTGGGTTATAATTTAAATCTCTCAAGTGTTCTTTAATACGAACTTTAAGCTTACGCGAAGTCATGCCTATGTATTCCAGATAAATATCTTCTGTTTTCAGTGGAATTACATAAACCCCAGAAACTTCATCCCTCGGGATCGGATCCACTTTGGCACTAATCAGATCTTTCAGTTTTGCTGGAGGAGTGGCGACCAAGTTTACGCCAAAGCGAAAAAGTGCATGTCTGAGTTTTTCCAAAAGTCCAGGTATGTACTTCATTTTGCAATATCGCATATTACTCCGTGGAGTTTTTTGTATTTTCATATGGTTCTTCTGCGAGTTGATTAGCTTATCAATAATGCGTATGGGGAAACCATTTTCAACTGCAATGTTTCTAATGGTATTTAATTCATTTAAAATGTCTTATTTAAAAAAACTTTCTTTTCACTTTGTTAAAAAATGCCGAGAGATAAAGACTCTGTTTACTTAATTCCTTTTATATTAGCTTATTTTGAAATGTTTAACTTATTTTACTTAATCAAAGACGAAAACAGCGATTGTATCTTTGATACTACTTAGTTATCCCGTCGAACAAAAATCTATCATTCGCCAAACTATAAGATTAAATGCCAATAATGGTTGATAGTAAATGTCACATTAACTTAACTTTAAGCAAGTTACACGTGTCTACGACATCAAGTTATTTTTATTTCAACGTTTTATTTGTATTTTTATTAATGTTGCACTAATTTATTTGTTCTTTCCTTATTTAAAATAAAAATTATGTCAATTTGTATAATTTGTCGATTTATATAATTTGGCGAAATTGGTCGACGGGATAATCAAGTAGTACCGCAGCGGATTTGGCCTTAAAATTTCCCAATCAAAGAGAAATGAAAAAAATCCGTTTATAGGGAGATTGCCACTGTTTTTTTAAATTATAATTCAATCTTCCGAAATCTTTTTGAAGCCGATCAAATTAGCGTACATTTAGAGTCTAAGGTGTCTGCACGGGGGTTGACGAGCGTAGCTCGTAGGGGGCAGAGCCCCCTAGTATAGTATATAAATATTTGCTTTCATTTCTGCGTTTAAATCAATTTATATGCAAATATCTATACAAAGGAATTCATTAATTCATTCCTTTTGACTCCGATTTGATTTTAAAAAAACCTTCACATTTATGATATTTTTAGATGATATGCAGTTCCTACGCAACGGTTAAAAGAAAAAAATGAAATATGTACTTTTAAAATAAATAATTTCATAAAATAAAATGTTTTATATTATTCGAACACATGTATAAAATTACATCATACGGTATACACATAATTTAAAAACTCTGACAAATGTTTTGCCAAAATTACAAACTAATATGAATAATGTATGATTCTAATTAGGAAATTTCATCATCCATAATTTACCATTTAAGTCCTTCAATCATATGAGCCATTTCCTTTCAACAAATAAAAATGGAAAAATCGTCTGACTTGCCATAGAAAAGCATTATGGCTCAAAACAAAATGTTCTCTATATTTCGTACGAATGAACCAAATTTAACCAAAAACTATACAGCTAAATCCGGGGACCTCACCAACATACTTCCTTAATTTCAAGCTAATCGGATTCTTTTTACGGCAGTTATTGCGGGACAGACAGACTAACTAACTAACAAACAGACGGAAACCAAAAATTTTCGGGTCTCCACAGTAAGCCTTCACTGACGTTTTGGCAATTATAAATACGTAGAAACTCATCAAGCCTATAAATACTAGTAAATCTGCAGATCAAGACCCTCAACGTCATCTCTGCAACTTATTGTTTTTAGCAAACTTTGCGTAATATTAATCTTTCTACAAAAACAAAATTTTAACTTTTTAAATTACACAAACATTTATAAAAGGAAAAAAAAATATTTCGATGGTTTCAGACATTACAAGCGTTAAATTAAACACGTTGTTATGTAATGATATGCTAGTATTCTCACGAGCTACTTATTCTAGTAATTTTTATATAATACAGCAAATTTCTTCAGGGGGGCGCCCCCTTGAACCCCCCGTTATGTAATTTATTTTGCATTTGTAATTTTCTATTGATTGAGTTAATGATTATCTTATATCTTAGATTCCTTTTTACACTGCGATTTATAAGGATAAGCAACAATTTGGTTAAGCATTTTACGTTATCCTAATATCCATACAGCAGTATTTACTTGCCTGCTAATCACAAACACCTATATCTAATGGATAAAGAACTTTTGGAAATGTAAACTGAGACATCTAATTTAGAAATCTCATACCTTTATAATTTTTATTTCCAAAAAATAATTTTGATTACCATTCTGCAATATTTATATCTAAGATCTAATCTAAATATCTAAAAATGTACTCGATAGCATTAACTTACTAAAATCACCCTAAAGTAGGGGGACTTCTAAACCTAACGGTTAATAATTCATCATCTTGTCCACTTCCAATTGACTAAATAGATAAACGTGATTTGGCGCCGTTAAGTATTTTTTGTGATAGCCTTTTAATAGTATCCACATTTAATTTAAAATCGTGATGTTACAAACACCGTTGAAATTTGACGTACACCTGTGTTCAGATCAAATTACGAAAGGTTAACTAACCTTTTATTTCCCTTAGCCGGGCATTTTGTTTCATTTTTCGTAATAGGGGTTATTTTAATAATTTAATTTATTTTACACTCTACAAGCTGTTACACGGGACGTTGTTCACGTAGCATTAAAATAGAGATAAATGCCTTAAATAAAACATTTCACTCCCCACCAGACATGACAAGTCTCAGGCTTTTTGCACAACACTATTATCTTACACAAAATGTTGTTCTTTTAAATCGCGCAAATGTTTCAATTAAATAAAGTAACATTTTTTGTATTAAAATACTGGTATCCAGAACGCCGGAGGCTTGGCAGCTCTGCTCCTCTTAATAGAAACATATATAGTTAACCAACACTTTATCACATTTTATAGGAGACAATACGGAATTTCTTATTTGTATGGCCTCACATATACCTCAGTCATAAAAATGTAAAATTTTGTGCCAATTAATATACACAATTGCGAAAATGAAATCGCAACCTATGAGAAAAGGAAGGCCAAGTAAAATCTCTCTATTCTAAAAAAAAGTAACTACCGCTGTCACCGCCGCCGCCGCCGCCGCCGCCGGTTTTGATTTTTCTGTGACCGGAGGCCTTTCTTCGTTAATATTAACAAAAATAATGCATACAAATATATGAAAATCGGTGGTTTTATACAGAAATGTTTGATAAACACGCTGATGCAGACAGTTTTCAAATCGAAGAATTATTTTAAGAGTTATAATGCTAAAGTTGGACGAAATCGTTCCACTAAAAAAGTTTTATAGCAGCAAAAACTATACATGGCAGTGTAATCATTTTTAGATCATTTTATGCGTTAGAATTTGCCGGAGTGCAGATTGCATAAAATTTTTCTATTTTGACTCATTTTTTCAGATTTTATTTCTATTTTAAATTCAAATTTTCAGCATTTCTAGAGATATTTTTTACAGATTTCAGAAAATTGTACTAATTTAAACTGTTGCCAACTGTATAAAAAGCGCAAGCAATAATGTTTGCTTCAAATTAAAAATGTATTTACACGTGACTATTATAAACAAGAAAAAAACTTTCAAATTAAAATTAAATAATTACGTATAAAAAGCAGGAACTTAAAAATTACGTCATAAAAAGTATACACGAGAATTTTAAAAGAGAAAGGATATTGTAAAATAATAAATTCATTAACATGCGTTAGAAGTCTTAGGAGAAATTACGTCATATTTACGTCACATTATAGTTATTACATAAAATGAACACAAAATAATATTGCAAAAAAGTTTAAATTTAGAAATTGCGCTAGACATTTATTTGATACTTTGAAAATTATTTTAAAATGTCTCATTTAAAAGAACTTTCTTTTCGCTTTGTTAAAAAATACCAGGAGACAAAGACCCTCTTTACTTAATTCCTTTTATATTAGCTTATTTTGAAATGTTGTTACACGTGTATACGTCATCAAGTTATCTTTTTTTCGACGTTTTATTTGTGTTTTTATTAATGTAGTACGAATTTATTTGTTCTTTCGTTATTTAAAATAAAAATTATATCAATTTGTATAATTTCGCGAGTGGTTTGGCGATTTATATAATTTGGCGAAATTGGTCGACAGGATAATCAAGTAGTACCGCAGCGGATTTGGCGTTAAAATTCCCCAATCAAAGAGAAATGAATAGAAATTCGTTTACAGGGAGATGTCCACTGTTTTTTAAATTATAATTCAATCTTTCGAAATATTTTTAAAGCCGATCAAATTAGCGTGCATTTAGAGTCTGCGGTGTCTGGACGGGGGTTGGCGAGCGTAGCTCGTAGGGGGCCGAGCCCCCTAGTCATGTAAATCGAGGAATCTTTCTTCGTAGTGTTGGGAAAATACCACTACAAAAATTATTTTAGGTGGTATTTGGTGTGAAATGTTTATATGTATTCATTCCTGTCCTATTTATCTTTTTTATTATTTGTAATTTGCTTATTCCATTTTCCTTTTGCACGTGAAAATCTTACAAATTAAAATTAACTCTTTGGGAGAAATTGTTATTCCTTTTTTTTTTGGCAACAATAAAGTTTATAAAGTTTAATAGAATAATGTCAGTTTATTCCGTATGAAAATAACGAACTTTTTCATTTATAATCAAAATAGTTGAATACATAAATAAAAATATTATTCTATATGCTATATAAATTCTATTTTCATTTCTGCGTTTAAATCAATCTATATACAAATATCTATACAAATGCATTCATTAGTTCATTCCTTTTAATTTTGATTTGACTTAAAAAACCATACATACTTTCACATTTATGTTGTTTTTAGATGAGATATAGTTGCTACGTAACGGTTAAAAGTAAAAAAATGAAATATAAGTAAATTCATAAAATAAAATGTTTTATATTATTCGAACACATGTATAAAATTCCATAAATGTTTTGACAAAATTGCAAACTAAAAGGAATAATTTAATACTCTTATTTAAAAATTTCAGCATCCAAAATTTACCATTTAAATCTATTATTCATATGAGCGATTTCTTTCAACAAATGAAAATTTGAAAATCGTCTGACTTCCCATAGAAAAGCATTATGTCACAAAATAAAATGTTCTATATATTCCGAACGAATGAACCAAATTTAACCCAAAACTATACAGCTAAATCCGGGGAGCTCACCAATATACATCCTTAATTTCAAGCTAATCGGATGCTTTTTACGGTAGTTATCGCGGGACAGACAGACTAACTAACTAACTAACAAACAAACAAACAAACAGCTGGAAACCAAAAAATTTCGGGTCTCCACAGTAAGCCTTCACTGACGTTTCAGCAATTACTCTTGAGAGTGACTTGCCGAGTTTCCATATATGTATTTGATAGAATAGCTTATTATGTTTCTTGCCTTTACTTTAGATAGAGTATATATTTATAGTAGTTCTTGTATGTTCAGTTATGCTGGTAATTTCTAGAACCAGCACATTATTATGCCATGTATGATTAGTTAACAGTTTATTGATCACATTCAGATTCCCAGTTAGATACTTTTTTGAAGTAGTGTAGGTATTCTTACGAATCAGGCAAACTTTCCCTTCCAAAAAAGGGGACAATACAATGTAAGGGAAAAAATGGGAATTAGAACGCTATTTTACAGTCATTTTGATGACCCTCTTAAATTTTAGAGAGGAGCTCATGCTTCATGTTCCGTTTGCATAATCAGTCCCTGTGATCACTATATCGTTACTATCACGAATTTTTAATTTCTAGCAATAAAAAAAAAAAAAAAAAAAAAAAAAAGAGCTCAGTTTTATGTCCCATTTCCAGTTATCATTCAAAATAGTACATGGAAACAAGAGAAAATAACATTTTTCTCCAAACGTCAGGATAGTTTGCCTATACCCCAATTAAAAGTGTGTCAATTTGCGCTTCGTGCACAATGAAAGACGTTATCAGTGGATTCGGTTAACTTGCTAGAAAGAAACAAGCAAAGAAATTCGAATATATAAATGTAATTTGTTATTTCAAAGATTAAGGGAAGACCGGGGCACATTTTCCATAGGGGCAAGTTTTCCAACTCGCTTTAGTTTTTAAATGAGCTGCTAGGTGACGCTAGCGAATGAACTGGCTGAAGTGGCAACATCTTACACACCATCTACAAAAGTTATAGCTTAATAGCTGCTGTCGCTTCGCCAGGAGAGCTGTTTTTTCTATTTTTTTACGGGTGAGTAAAATTTTAGGTCTTTATTAAAACGTAAAAAAAAAAATACTAGCGTTAAACTTACTGTTTTCACATTGCATGCACTAAAAAAAGGGTTTTTTTCTTCAGGTAACTATGTGTTTGTTTTGCAAATAACTTACACCGCTATTCATCCAGATAGTGTAAAAATTCAAATGTGGCGACGGGGCAGGTTTTCCAACAACATACGGGCATGTTTTTCAACATGTTTCTCGTTAGAAAACGTCCCCCCTCCTAAATCGTCTAGTCCTATTGTTATTAAAAATGTATTTATTGTGTAGTAAAATCGACCAACTAACCATATATACTACGAAGCCGTTTGATCATTTAATCATTTCAGTAAAACTATCAATATAAAAAACAAGGTAAATTCAAAAATATAATAAAATGTCAATTTTTTTTAAATGGGTTCATTTAATGAATCCATTTTATTTTAATTATGCCTGTATAGTCATAAGCTACAACACTGAGATCGCAGTGTGTATGGACCCCTCAAAAAGCAAATCAACCGTGCTTAGAGCTGCTCCACTGGCGTTAATCCACAGCCATTATTATGGCGGGTTTTAAACATTAGACAATTTTCCCACTGAATCTTGAAATATTTACACTCTTCTTTTATGCCAATCTACTTTTCTGACAGGCCAGCTCCTGCCGCACCAAATCTTGAAAGCACCAACAATTTTGCAAAGATTTCAAACTTTCCTTAATAATCAATTGCCTCCCCCCCCCCCCCCACCCAAAAAAATCACCGAAAGAATTTAATTATTCTACAACAACGCAGGCTAGCACTTCCAAAGAAGCTGTTCCTAAAGTTCTACTCAAAATTTCCCTATTGCTTTTGAAAAAGGCGTTCCTTCTACATCCGAACAAACTTTGCCTAACCAGAAGAAGTTAGGACTTTTGCGAAAGCTGCAATAAGGAGGCAAACACGGCGTGGAAAGAAAAATAGGAAGATTGACTGATTCTCCTGTTAAAAATCAACTGAAAATGGAAAAAAAAGATTCATTTAAAAAAAAGCGAAACTGCAAAAGGAATCAGATAAAAGGAGCGAGAAAAAGCAAAATCCAATCCCGGCTAGGGAGCTGTTTGGACCTTAGTCTTGAAATGTAAAATGGATTAAAACTGTTCTTTATGTTACGGTGCATTTAGTTCACAATAGAAAATACTTATTAATTAACAAGCAAGATTTATTACCTGTGTTTTTTACCATTTAAAGCATAGTTGGAAAACCTGCCCCTGACAATTTTTAGTAGGCTGGAAAACTTGGCCCACATATGGGGCACATTTTCCAACGTAACATGATTAGACTTAACCAATTTTTGTGAAAAAATATATTTAGTTTTTTGAAAAATAATTGTGCCAGTTTGTACAGAAAGGTCTAGGGAATACAATGATACCCTGTAGATATCAAAATAGTTAAAAATACAAAATACAAAAATAAAATTATAAAAAGTTATAAAACTTGCCCCGGTCTCCCCTACTATAAACTTTTTTTTTTTACCTTCATGCACAACAAGCAAAAGAAAAATATGAGTACCACCAATCAGTCTGATAATGTATGCTTTATTTAATTCCCATGTTCTAAAATTTCCCTTTAGATCCTAATTAAATTCTAGATTTTAAACTGCGTACTTCCTTTTATAAACTACGCCTGTCCCATTGCCATCTATATCCATGTTCCCGAATTCTAGCTAAGCGCTGTTATGTTTAGTTCTCCTTTCAATCTGTTTATGGTCTATGCTGTAAAACAAATCCATGAATGTTCCTGAGAAATAATGGGTACCTGGTTAACCTAAAACAATTTCCTAAAAAATTGCGGTTTTCTATTCTGTAACATTTCTGGCCAAAGTTGCCAATAACAGTCTGTGAATGGGGCTTCCTTAAAATTTCTGACATTTTCAAGAAACGTTTCTAGAAAATTAGGGCAACTATGCCCATTATTTCCCAGTAACGTTCTTGGATAATTTTTATAGTGCAGTAACAAATTAATTTGGATCTGTGACAAAATTCATTTAGATTACATTTTTGCTACTTGACAAATAAACTTAAGTTGAAGTAAATATGTAAAATTGAATTCAGCGTAAAAATGAACCGACACTTTTTTATAATCACATATTTAATTATGACATTTTACATAAGCTAGATTTAGCCTGTTGGTCCCAAACAATAATTCATTTATAATTTAAGTATTGCGCGGCAGCGCAATACATATTTATTTCCAGTGTCACTTCTCAATGTTAATTTAACATGGAAAAGCCTATGGAGATCGTAACTTTTTCATTTTTTCTTCCCACCTTTTTGTCCCTGATGCCACTCACTTTTTATTCTTTACTAATTCTAATGATATTATAAATTTAAAGTGTAAAAACATTTGCCTGACGTCAGGGTCAAAACGAATGGTAAAATGCCTTTGCATATGGGTAAATTATAACCCAGAGAGAAACATGGGCTTTTTTTTTTTTTTTTGCGTTATTCAAATATTTTTCTTAATAATTCCAATTTTCGCTTTTTTCATTGAAAATCAACGACATTTTTCATAGAAAATGTAACATTTTTACTTCATTGTTGCAAAAATTTCAAAAGCTGTAATAATTTATTTCTGTTTAGTTGAAAGATTTTCACGTAAAATATTAAAATGAGCTAGTCTTTTTTTTTTAATTAAAAAAGGTGAATATGGCGTCATAGTGGAAATAAAAAGAATATTTTCAGAATAAGTTTTTGCTTTGGTCAAGTTTATATTTTAGTAAAAAGTTTCTAATGGATAGCTATTTTTACGCAGGTAGCGAAACTTCGTGGGGAATTACATAACTTAAATTTTAAAATGTATTTTTTTTTCCAAGATGAGAACTATTTATACCCCAAGTTAAACTTAGGTAATAATTTTCTGATGTGTTTATATCAGCCCTCGGGAGAGAATAAGGTTTAAAAATTTAAGTAAAACTTTTATTTTTTATTTTTTACCGTATCACAGCTATAATATTGTTAAATATGAGTAGTAAGGATTCAACACAATTTACATTTACATTCATAGCGTTCCTGGGTGGGAAATAGGTTATCTAAATTTAAGTGAAGTTAATTTTGGTACTACTTAGTTATCCCGTCGACCAATTTCGCCAAATTATATAGATCGCCAAATCTCTCGCCAAATTATACATACTAACATAATTTTTATTTTATATAACGAAAGAACAAATAAATTAGTATAACATTAATAAAAATACGGTACTTCTTAGTTATCCCATCGACCAATTTCGCTAAATTATATAAATCGCCAAACCACTGGCCAAATTTGACACATTGACATAATTTTTATTTTAAATAATGAAAGAACAAATAAATTAGTAAAACATTAATAAAAATACAAATAAAACGTCAAATTAATGGTTTTATTGGCCATTATTGGCATTTAAACTTACAATTTGGCGACAGTAATTTGTTCGACGGGAGAACTAAGAAGTACCAAAAATACAAATAAAACGTCGAAATAAAAATCACTTGATGACGTACAAACGTGTGACTTGCTTAAAGTTAAGTGAATGTGACATTTACGATCAAGCATTATTGGCATTTAATCTTATAGTTTGGCGATAGATTTTTGGTCGACAGGATAACTAAGAAGAACCTTATTTTTTTATGTTTTGATTATAGATTTTTTACGTTCAGATTGGACGTTTTTGTCCAAACTACCGCAACCTTCATTACTACAGTGGTGAAACATTTTGAATTACACATTGGTAAACTGCATCCCACATTGTGATGCAATACCGCATACATCAAAGCCTGATGATGATACTCTCTATTAATTTTGAAATGCGCTCGTCTGAGTGCTGTAGCTATTAAAAAACTTGACATATTAAACAAAAACATAATTTGAAGAACAAATTAAAAAAACGAAATTTATTTCCTGCATTGTTTAAGCCAGAGACGGCACGAGATATTAAGTTATTTCATTCAATTAGTTCTATATTTAATGTTAAATTTTTCTAACAAATTAGTTACGCCAATTGAAGATTAAAAAAAATAATAAAATTTTTACAATATGATACTTAAAACAGCCTAAAAAATTAGATTCCCTTCAAATGAAATCGAAATAAATCTTACACTTTTTTTAAGTTTTGTATTTTACATCATCTTATCATATGCACAGTTGTTATAAACATAATACAAAATCTCCAATACAAATATTTTCAATTAAAAATGGAAGAAGTCTAAGATTTATTTTGATTTCATTTGAAGAGAATCTAATTTTTTAGGTTGTTTTAAGTATCATATTGTAAGAATTTTTTTATTATTGTTTAATCTTCAATTGGCTTAACTAATATGTTACAAAAATTTAACATTAAATGTAGAACTAATTGAATGAAATAACTTAATATCTCGGGCCTTCTCGGGCTTAAACAATCTAGGAAATAAATTCTGTTTTTTTAATTTGTTCTTCAAATTATGTTTTTGTTTAATAAATACATATCTAACAATTAATTAATTTTTTGAATTTATTTTCTTTTAGTTTACCCTGCTGATCAAAATGAGAATTTCTTTACAATAAAAACACACGCACATATTAACTTTTAGCTTGTTTATCACAGAGGAAAATTTACGTACATATATAACAATTACTTTTTTTACTTCTCCTAGTCTGCTAGTTTGACATCGCCGGTAAAGTCAATATGGAGGTTATAATTATTCAACATCAAAATCTGCAAACTTTTCAAAGCGTGATGTCACTTCTGGATCTTTGTCGTGGAGTACCTTCAAAAGAGTATCTTTGCCTCCAAAGTTTTCAACCAGTGTTTTACCTCTCAGATAACGACTCATATATGCTCCAAGATCATGCGCAGCAACACACAAAACTGTGCTGTCTGTGGGCGTATACAGCAAGGATATAAGCATCTTCAGAAGTTCGTAATCGTTTTCGTTGAGACGTTCTGAATTTCTAATCAAAAAAGTCTCAGATGTGTGTACTACACTCCTATCCAAATGGTCAGATCTCACTTTCACTGCGTAGGTATCAAAGGTACTCAACTCAGTAGCATACGTCTTTAATGTCTCTTCTACTACCTGAAACATTTAAAAGCAAAATGGGTTTTAAAAAATGTCAGAATAAAAAAGTAATTATAAATTAAATTTCCCGAATAATATTATGCGTATTAGGTTGTTACAGATATACAAAATATCTGACTATACTGTCGTAATAGCAAGATATCAAAGTTTTGTACAATTGTGGAGCTGTAAATATCCTTCTATATATAAAAAAAAGTTTTGATTTGGAAATGGACCAATGAAAATCTGCGTAGATATTTCCGGCAGATCGGCATCCAATTTGAATGCTTAAGCATGGCCTTTCTTCGTTAATATTAAAAAAACTGTTGCATACAAAAATATGAAAATCGGTAGAATTATAGAGAAATGTTTGATAAACACGCTGAGGAAGACAGTTTTCAAATCGAAGAATTATTTTAAGTGATATTATAGCCAAAGTTAGACATAATCGTTCCATTAAAAAAGTTTTATAGGAGCAAAAACTGTACATAGGAATTTAATCATTTTTAGATCATTTTATGCGTCAGAATTTCCTGGTGTGTGAACTGAATTTAATTTTGTAATTTGAGTCATTTTTTGAGGTTTTATTTCTATTTTAAGTTCAAATTTTCAGCATTTCGAGAGATATTTTTTAATATTTTAGAAAATTGTATTAATTTAAACTGTTGCCATCTGTATAAACAGTGCAAACAATAATGTTTGCTTCAAATTAAAAATTTATTTTACACGTGACTATTATAAACACAAAATACAAAAAGCAGGAACTCGTTGAAAATTATGTCATAAATACTATATTAACGCGCGAATTTTAAAAGAGAAAGAATATTGTAAAATAATAAATTCATTAACATGCGTTAGAAGTCTTAAATAGGAGAATTTACGTCACATTACACTTATTACATAAAATGAACAAAAAATAATATTGCAAAACAGTTTAAATTTAAAAATTGCGGGAGACATTTATTTGATATTTTAAGATGAGCATAATATTTCATTTTTAACAAAAGTATTTTTTCGTGAATATTAAAAAGTCCTTCCGGCCAGTGCCGGGAGAAGAGGTACCTTTCATATTCCTTATTTTAAAAAAGCCAACTTATATTATTCAAACACACGAAGCTCAATTTAGTGGAAACCGAATATAGGAGATTCAATACTAATTTTTATCAATACTAAATCATTATGAATGAGAATTTCTCGAAATTAGCCAGCTTTATCCAAGCTGCTTTTATTTAAAGTAACTTATATTTGGCTGCCAGATTCGGCGATTTCTTAAAGTGCCTGCCATTTTAAGACAACATGGTGGATGAGGCTAACCAGTGAACTTGGTCGAGACCTTAGTAATTACTGTGCACATGCTCACTCACATCGGAATCGATTGATATATACGAGTGCTGTCGCAGGCAAAAAATCAGATTTTTCAAAATGTCACCCACATTAGATATTGAAATTGCTATATCTGAGACATTTTTTAAGATAAAGACAAACAAAAAATGCTCCTAAATCCTTATATCAATGTCAAATACTTAAGAAAGAAACCTTTTTCAATTTCTATTTTTTTTGCACCTCACTTTAAATATAATTTTTTTAAATTTAATGGCCGCCATTTTGAAACAAGATGGCTGATGAAGCTGGCCAGCGAACTTGATCGAGATATTGATGTATACTATCCACATGCCTTCTTACATCGAAATAGGCGAATACGTGTGTTATCGCGTGACAAATACAAGATCATTTCAAAATGTTAGCCATGCTAGCAATTCAAAGTGCTATCATTGAACCATTTTTTAAGATATAAACAAAAGAACAAATTTTCAGAAAAAAAAAACTGTTCCGGAATCTTTGTATCAAGGCCAAACACATCTTTTTCATTTTCCAATTTTTTAATACCTCATTTTAAATTTTAATTTTTTTTTTTTTTTTAAATGGCAAACCTTTTGAAACAAGATGGAGAATGAAGATGGCCAACGAACTCGGTCGAACTACGTGCAGACCAAGTTACATCCAAATCGGTTCATAAATACGCCTGTTATCGCGTGACAAAAATCAGGTCGTTTTAAAATGTAGGACACAATAGAAATTCAAAATGCTATAACTCAACCATTTTTTTAGATAGAGACGAAACAAAAACTGTTCCGGAATCTTTGTATTAAGGTCAAACACATACGAAAAAAATCTTTTTCATTTTCCAATTTTTTGGTATCTCATTTTAAATTTAAAATTTTTTTTAATTTTTTAAATGATCGCCATTTTGAAACAAGATGGCGGATGAAGCTGGACAACGAACTCGGTCGAGATATTTGTATGTACTATGTACACACCAAGGTACATCCAAATCGGTTCATAAATACGCCTTTTATCGCGTGACAAATTTTAGGACGTTTCAAAATGTCAGCCACGCTAGAAATTCAAAATGCTATTCACAACCTCATTCAAATTTAAAATTTTTTAAATGGCCGCCATTTTGAAACAAAATGGCGGATGAAGCTGGCCAACGAACTCGGTCGAGACATTGGTATGTACTATATACACGCCGAATTACATCCAAATCGGTTCATAAATATGAGAGTTACAGTGTGACAAATATCATATATATATATATATATATGTGTGTGTGTGTGTGTGTGTGTGTGTCAATTTTGAATGGATGGTGGTTTCGGGGTCTGGGGGTCATGATCGATGAAAATATACCAAAATTTTTCGAAATCGCTTTCCTCCGAACGGCTGCAATAGGTAGCTTTTTGTAATGAAAGCTACCTAAAAGAGAAAGAAACGTTTGGTGAAAATTACGTCACATTATAATTGTCAGATTCAAATTATAATTAAATCTTCCGAAATCTTTTTAAAGCCGATCAAATTAGCGTGCTGTTAGAGTCTGCGGTGTCTGAAGGGGGTTGACGAGCGTAGCTCGTAGGGGGCAGAGCCCCCTAGTAGTTTTTAATAATGTTTAGAAAAGAGGAACCGCAGACGCTATACAGTTATCAATATTGTTCAGCGAATTCTAACATTTGGATTTGAAGGTCAACTCTAAAATTTTGATAAACGGTGGCTAAGTTATTTGAATGAATGTATTGCATTAACTTCCGGCCGGTACCGAAAAGAAAAGGTTTCTCTATTCCTTGTTCGTAAGAATTTAGCTAATTTTACTCAAACACACGAAGTTAAAGTGCATGGAATTATAGAAAAATCCCAGTTTTCGTCAATACTGAATTTGAATGTAAAAAATTAGTAACCTATCGCCAAGTTGGCTTAATTTATAACGACCTATTTTTGTCGCGCAATTTCGTGATATTTCAGCAAGTAGCGACAAGTTTGGTAATAATTTGACGCCTGCAGATATGACTAGGTAGTTTTAAGTGTATGAGTGTAGCAACATTGTTTACAACAATGAAAGTAAATTTGCGAGAAATCATATTTTCCAGAGCTTATAAATGAAATCTGATTATAAAAAAATCAGCCATATCTAAGCCATTTTTTAAGACAGGGGCAAAACAAAAAATGCTATGGAATCCTTATATCAAGGTCAAATACTTAATAATTAAAAAAATATTGTATTTGTTTTTTCCTTTTTTTTTGTACATCTTTGAATTTAAAATCTTAATTGGCCGCCATTTTGAAACAAGATGGCGAATGAAGCTGGACAACGAACTCGGTCGAGACCTTAGGAGGTCTTATACATGCTCAATCGCATCGAAATTGGTCGATAAATGCAGGCGCAATTGCATGTCAAAAAATGGTGTATATGTATGTCAACATTTGAACTGAAGGTGGTTTTGGGGTCTGAGGCTCATGATCGGTGAAAATATGGCTATATTTGTTGGAAGAACTTCACCCCAAACGAATGCAATAGGTAGGATCTTAGATTTTGTAATGTAACTTACCTAAAGCTGTATAATTCTGTTTTACACTACACTAAAGAATCCGACAATTTCATGATTTGCAGCGCCATTAACTATCAGGTTTAACATATGGGTTGAACGTGGAGAGTAAAATTCCTGAGAACTTGAATCTAAGTTTCTCTTTTGTATACCTTTGTTTTGTTTCACTTGAAATAAGTCCAATTTACAGCCAATATTTCAGCAAATTTCACTAATCATTGGGCACAACCACTGGACGTAAGATGTTAGAAATGTACCGATCTGCGTTCAAATTACCGTAGATCCGAATTAGAGATGTGCGTGTCATGTACACAATGGCTGCCCAAACCAACACACCAGGTGCAGGGCCCTATGAAAGATATCGAATGCAAGCAGGTGACGAGCATTCTCCTCGGCGACTCCAGACACGTATACAGCCATCAGAATACTGCACGCAGAACCGGGATTTGTCTGAAAAGACGACATTTTGCTGTGCCACTCCTGTATTCAGCTTTATCGTTGGGCGCACCAGAGTCGCCGTCTCTCTCTATGCTGCATTGTCAAGGGAAGCCGCAGTAATGATTGTCGTGCTGGCAGTCCACGCTGCTACAAACTTCGTCGGTTCGTACGAGCGGATACTGGGCGCGCTGAAAACACGCCCATTTCCTGCCTAATGGTCCGTGATGTGGTTGTACGGTTTTGCAGGACCGACTTCACAATATGTCTGTCCTCTCGGTCGTTAGTCATGAGAGGGCGTTGCGATACTTCATGCCGTTCAGTATAACCCTTAGCAACCCATTGATTCCATATTCGCATGACAGTGGTTGGATTTCGACCAGTGCGACGGGTGATATCATTTGAACGATAATCCACACTGTCGATAGGCAACGATCCTGCCTCTATCGAATTCCGAGACTGGCTGTTGCATTTCTTCTTATTATTCGAGACATAACACGATATTCTGAGCAAACGCCGACCTTACAAAGAGCTTTCCGAATGAGAAATCCAGTACGCAACTTTTCTTTTATGCAGTGCTTAAGATGTCGTTTCTTCCGCCTTCGTCGTCTAAATGCACTGAAATACAAATAATTTCCATATTCCAACCTCTTCTTCCATTCATGTGATGTTCCTCAGATCATTCCTTCTTGGTGTTGCAATTTTAATGGCCAACAGTGTATTTATTTTTCCAAATTAGAAGTTTTCAATTAATCCCGCACTTATAACCCTTAAACTGAGAATATAGAGAAAGCATTTTTCAAAAATTGGGTAGATGCCCGAGAGACTTTTTTTTTTTTTTAGGAAACGGCTGATAATCGGAATCACATAAATTCAGTCTTACATTTACTACTTTTCTCCTACAACAACAGAAGTCAAAAATTCACTTCTTTGCTAAAAAGCTTGTCTAAAAACAAAATCCTAGAGTTCGACCGAATATTCGGTTTCGTTTTCGTTTTTGGCATAAAATCTTAGTTTCGACGAACATTCGTTTTTGGCTAAAATACAGCAGAATATTCGGCTGCAACTCGGTCGAAACTATTCCTAAAGTCTCGTTTCTTCCTTCGGGAATTTTCAACATCACTCATTGATATGAGCTGTACTGGCTTAAATGAGAGCCTTCTTATTTGTTGCTATGAAATTCCCTGTTTATAATGACTCAGTACATATATGACTAAATTTTGAAAACGCTTTCCACGTGCTCATTAAAATCTGCAGGCTTAAGAGTGGTAGAAAATTTTTAGTTTGTATACCGCAGAAGAGTTTGAAACCCGCTGTAAGGAAGTCGAAACTGAAAGTACAGAATAAAACAGCTGGTAATCATTTACAAAAGTCATTATAAAAGGTAAAACGGTCTATGTGTACCCAAAACATTTTTTTAATTAGATGAAATTTGTATAATTAAGAAAACGTTCTGTGTTATTGGTGAATTGCATCTTATTTCATATGAAAATAAAAAGTTTTGGTCAGAGGCACAAAAAGCCAAGTTGGAGATAAATTTTCCAAACTGGGGCAAATACGAGGGTAACTCGGAAAGTTTTGAGACAGGGGCAGACGACATGCACCAAAAAAATTATTTGTCGGATATGTAAATTTGAACTCTTTTTTGTGCGCAGACGATAATTTGTGGCAACAATTGTAATTTAGATATCGTAAACTAAATATTGAAAGAAGAGAAAATGGGAGTTGACAAGAAAATGCATCTCATCAAAAACATCTAATGCAAAAAATAAGTCAAGTCTCGTGATTCTTTGACAGTAAAAAGTTCTGATATCATGTGTAGAGCCAAGTTTAGTTCTCTTATTAACTTTGACATTTTAATTCACAAATTACTCTTAGTACCTACACCTTTAGTTAATGATTATTTTGTGACTTGGCAATTACGCAGCACAAGGAAGTTATTATGCCAACACATTACTAAGTTTCGAGTTTGAGGGGAATATTTGAATAAGGCTGAATATAAACGCGAGAGATAGAAGTCTAAAGGAGGGATGTACTGGTTAGGGGTCTTTGTAAAAGAGGGGTCTGGTTCGTATTCACGTTACATAGGAAGAAAATCACCCGAAATTTTCGGATATCAAGCTCGACCACAACAGAGTTTTCGCACCCGGGCTTACAATGTTATAAAAAATTATGTCCATGCTACAAATACATATACGCTCCGTGCTCTTACAAATACTATTTTAGGCAATGCTTTATAAATAAACGTTAATATTAAAATGCATACAACAGCCTTTACATTCTCGTGCTGCGTAATTGCCAAGTCTCAAAATAATCATTAACCAAAGGTGTAGAGACTAAGAGTAATTTGTGAATTAAAATGTCAAAGTTAATAAGAGAGCTAAACTTGGCTCTAGACATGATATCAGAACTTTTTACGGTCAAAGAATCACGAGACTTGGCTAATTTTTTACACTAGATGTTTTTGATGAGATTTCATTTCTTTTTGTAAGGAGAAAGCCAAAGAAAGCTTTTCCTGTAGCGTCGTTTTCAATTGCCCTATTTTTAGCTTCGTTGACTTTAAAAGCTTCACCTGCATAAAATGGCTCTTGATTGCTTCGATGTTCCGTTTTAGCTAGAAATGCTTGAAATTTGTCATGTGTGCTACGGTTTGAAATGCATTCATTCAAATTTTCTAGTAACGGTATTAGTTTTTATTTCAATTTATCAGCTTTTCTATCAAAATCCTCCTGTACAGAGTCCATTTTATAATTTTGTCTGCTGCCAGTGTATCTCCCATTTTTTTAGTTACAGCTCTCGTAATGTTTTCTAAAGTGTTTATT
Organism: Maratus speciosus; assembly: GCA_963932465.1. Taxonomy (NCBI): domain Eukaryota; kingdom Metazoa; phylum Arthropoda; class Arachnida; order Araneae; family Salticidae; genus Maratus; species Maratus speciosus. Next base: position 225,683,090 of record OZ010791.1, on the reverse strand, counting down.
TTAAACTGCAGCTTACCTCTAGACCTTTTTCGTCGGAGAACCCCCACATTTATGTCAGAGTGTGAAACAATATAGCGCGCAACTGCTTCCCAATGGGCTCCAAGATGCAAAGAACTATAGTACGGCTTCCCATTTCAGGTTGAGAATCGCTGTAACGTTTTAATGTGTTTTTTTTTTCGAAGATGGTTTTGACGATAAAGAGCTCTAACTTCTTGGAGCTGTTGAGAACGTGAATTCTCGGAACTTTTAGGCCTTCCCCTTTTGACCTCAATAGGTCTTCCAACTTTTTTTCTGCAGCTGATTTCTCTCTGTGATAGGCATTCATTTGAAAAAATAATAGATTCTTGCGAAGTATTAAGAAAAGGAAGTAGAACGTCATAATGACCTCCTAAGAAACTACCAGAAAAAAGTAAACGTTGCACTACAGTTTGAGGATTATCACAAAATGATCCTCTGCAGGCCATTTTGATAGACATCGAACGTACACGGATACAGTTTGGCGGATACCACGAGTTCCGAGATCGACCCATAAGTAGTAGTATTCAGCATAAGTTTCAATTACAATTGAGTGTCAGGGGAAACATTCCCATGCTCATCACAAGTGTATTGCAAGGTTTGTACCGTACCGTTATTTTCAAGACAAAATATTAGTATTTTTTTTATAGAAAAATAAATCTAGTTTAAGCGTGTGAAATTTCAGTTTAGTTAAGGAGAGACTTTGCATAAGAAAATACTGGTACCGAAGAATTTCTTATTCTAGAAATTCAAGGACCCGTACGAACCCTAACTTGCAGCTAATCCCAGTGCGAAACCACTTACTCAGCTATACCACATTTAATACCATGCGATAGGCTATGTTACCTAGCATAGTAAAGAATATATAAAATGAAACAGGTGCAAAACATCTCCAGATGTAGGAACTACTCGATGAGGACTTTCTTCACTGTGATCAACATATAAAATTTCCGTTTTTTCCTTTCAAACTTTCTTTTATAAACAATGTCTTTCGCTGGAATGTCATACAATTTCGCTTTTTCCTCCGTCACTGCATCTTTTCAGCAATTTTGCAGATGCACACTGACATCTAGAATTCAAACTTTACACAATAAAAAACTGTATCGCCAAAATTTGAAATTCAGTTATTTCACTACTTGATATATAACACTTACAATCAAGTTATTTTTAGAAACAAGTAGGTAAAAGTATTTTACAATAAACTTTCAAACCTTCATACTTTCGAATTTAAATGAATCGTAATTTTTAATTTTTTTTTTATTTAAATGATTTTAGTACCCAGCAGACCGAGCCTCGCTCGGTAGTTTTTTTCCAACATTTATCAGTAAATGTGGAAAAGTGTTAGTTACTTTCTGGAAACATCAATAAGTTATGGAGAATATAGCGGACTCTCGTTAATGCGTCTCCGCTGATGACGTATCTCCGGTTAAACCTAAAACACATATTTGAAAAAAATTGTATATCGCACCTTTTTTTAGTATGCGATTATGTTAGTCATATCCTGAGTGCCACTCTCCATGTTTTATAAAAATTAAATTTATAATTATTCAACAATTGTTGTCTACCTCAATAGTTTGGCAGCAAAAGTGAACTATTTGTAAATATGAGGTACGTTTGGCAGAAAAATTCTCTTGCTTTTGAAATTTCTGCTAATTTTTGCGCCATGGTGTATTGCTATTGCATCAAACTATATCGATGTTTATAACAATATGGTAGTGATTTTAAATATAGCAAAAGTATAAGAGCAGTTATCTATCAAGAAATATTAGCTTATTTTTAGAATATTTATAAAATATTTAAATTCAGCAAGTTTCTTGGCCGACGAAATAATCAAGTAGTGCCTTTATTTGTTCTACTCTATTAACACGAATTTTACTGTATTCAGGACCCAATTATTTCGTGCTCGATTTAGTATGGATGGCAAACCAATAATGCCGTGTAGTATTGTGTTGGTAATCAGTGACCAACAGTATTGGCAAGAATTCTGATTACGGAAGATAAAATTTTTTAGAATTTTTTTTTTCAAATTTTCCTAATTTTCCCTTTTTTTGTATCCCAAACACAGCCTTCTTATCAAATTTCAAGTTTCTAGGGCTACAGGATGTACCTCAGATTTTTGATGATAGGTGAGTCAGTCAGTCAGTGTCAAAAAAGCAAAACTTTGAGTTCATATATTTTCTGAACTAGAAAAGATAAAAACGGGAAATTTTAAACATTTGGTTCCGTTTGAAGAGTACTTTTAGAAAAACAAAGTTACAAGTTCCTGGAAAACTCCAGAACAAAGATATGGGGGTGTCAAAAGTACCCTGAGTTGCTTCCAGAAAAGGATGCTTACAGCTGTGCTTACTCGACTTGGCAGGGGCACTGCCGTGCCCCCAGATTCAACGTCTACAATTAGCATATGGAAATGAAGCTCCATCTCGTTCCACTGTATCAGATGGTTTACAAAACTTAGAAGAGGTCCCAATTCTCTTTTGGATGAAGAACACACAGGAAGACCGTTGTCAGCTGTAGTCGCAGATTATGTGTCGGCCGTACGAAAAATGTTAATCGATGATAATCGCTGTACCTGCCAAATGATACAGAAGGATCTTATCATTGGATCCGCAGCTATAAATAAAATTATTCATGAAGAACTGCATATGAAAAAAGTCCTTTTGGAATGTGCGGGAGGAAAAGGTAGCTTTCATATTTCTTTGTTTTAAAATTTTGCAAGTTTTACTCGAAGCTAATTTTACTCAATTTTAAGAAGCTAAAATGCGACGAGCATGATAAGAGAATATTTGTCAATACTGAATTTGAATGAGAATTGCGTCAAATTAGTAAGCTATAGCCATGTTGGCATCATTTATGGTTACTTATTTTTGGTCGCCAAATTATTGCGATATTTCGCCAAGTGTCGGCAAGCTTGGCGAGAATTTGTAGCTAACGGATATTAATAATATTTACGCATTGCGCGGAAATGCACGGTGCAAATGGCCGCCATTTTGAAATAAGATGGCGGATGAAGCTGGCCAACGAACTCTGTCATAACATTTACATGTACTATGCACATATTTAATCTTATCCAAATCGGTTTATAAATGCGAGAGTTACAGCACGGCAAATATCAGATTGTTTGAAAATGTCAGCCACCATAGAAAGAGCCACCTGCTATATCTCAGCCATTCTGTAAGATAAAGACGAAACAAAATATACTTCAAACTCCTTGTATTAAGGTCAAACTCTTAAGAAAAAATAGTTTTCAGTTTTTAATTTATTTTCACCGCTTTTTAGATTTTTAATTTTTTTAAAAATTTTTTAAATGGCCTCCATTTTGAAACAGGTTGGTTGTATTTATGTCGGCCAATTATCAGCACGTGGGATATAGGCCCTAAGGGGAGGAATGCCTTCCGTGGAGGTCTTTCTAAGGGATCCTAACCCGTATTAACGCTTGGAGAACCAAGGTTCGAAGAAAACCACGAAAACTCCGAACGATTAGGCCGACGGGCGCGATTGGGATCGAACCCAGCACCTCCCGTCTACCAGCTTCGAGAGCAGAACCTCTCGGCCACTGGTGGGGCCCATTTTGAAACAGGATGGCGGATAAAGCTGGCCAGCGAACTCGGTTGAGACATTGGTATGTACTATGCATACATTTAATTTAATCCAAGTTGGTTTATACATACGAGATTTATCGCATGACAAACATCAGATATAATGTATATATATATATATATATATAACCATTAATTAAACATAACCTACCACCATCAAAAACCGTAATATTATGAAATAAAGCTGTAAGTATATATATATATATATATATATATACGTCACATTGGAACAGAGAGTGGTTTTGCGATCTGATGATTGATGAAAATATACCAAAATTTTTCTGAAGTGCTTTTCTCCGGGCGGCTGCAATAGGTAGCTTTTTACTTCTTGTAATGAAAGCTACCTAATATTAGTTTATCGTTGGGTCCCCCATAATTTTACAGAACACCAAAAAGGCGGAGCGTGTCAGAATTAGTAAAGAAACCCTTAAGTTACTTAATGATAGTGTCCACTGCATTATTTCTAAAATCATAACTGGTGATGAGAACTACATATCTTTTTTTGATGTTCCAACATATCAAGATAGTAAAGTACGGGTCTTTGAAGATGATCTCAAACCAACAATGGTGAAAAGACTGCGAACAATGAAAAAAGTAATGTATGTGTTCTACAGAACACAGGTGGGGCATTATAACAAAGACATTATAACAAATTCTAAAACCTGAGTATAAGAACAAATTTCTGACATACAATTTAAAAACAGCAAACATACTGACTAACTTTAGCATCATGAAAAACAAAATCTGATGATAATTTTGCCATTTTTTAACATGAAAATGCAACTTAATGTTTGGATCATGGGGGTGAGAATTTAATGTGTGACACTACTTTTCGTACTCAGAAAACAAACAAAAATACAAAGAAAGTAATTAACTATGCTAAGTTACTTTGCTCTTGAGATAATAATAGCTAGAATAATAATCATTTAACTATTTTATTTTCAATTAAATAAGCAATCAATCATTTTCCTTTGTAGCATTGGGTGTGTGACATGACACGGAGGTGAGATCTCACATACTATGTAATAAGGAATAAAAAATATAAAGTAATTATAGAAAATGTATGCACACAACACATTTAGTCTTCATTCACTTTCAATAGAAAACATAAATTAATTCAAAAATATTCATGTCAAATACTGAAAAAGGCTTTGTGACTGGAATAGTAAACTTTTCGGAGAATAACCCTCCTAAGAGTTGGCAAGTTTAACTTCTACCATATAGCCGTATTTTAAAAATTTCAGAGTGAAACTCGTATATACGTATGTGTGTTTCTTAAAAATGTGTTTCTTTATACGTATCATTAATTAATATATATCTAACAAAAACATAACTGTGAAAAAAGGGAGACAAGATCTGTAAAAAAAATAAAATGCCAAGAAAAGAAGTGATATCTAAGTGGGTGTCAAGTTCAAATAAAATTCACTTAAACTTACCTACTGAAGTAGTATAACATTGTTTAAATTGTTTAAAAATTTAAATTATTAATAGCATATTAATAATAAAATCTAGAACTGGGCAAGTTTTTACCTACGAGTCTTATTAATGATGATTTTTATTAATGACATTGTTATATCAAAACTTGTTATATCATGTTTAGAAGCCTTAATTTGGGTGTCTTGAGGCTCCTTAAAAGGCTGCAGTCTCTATAGTGATGACCAAGAACAAGCGTAAGTGTATCTGTCTCTTTGTCAGGCCTTTTAATCTGCATTGAGGTTTCCGGAGGGGTGGGGGTCGCCAGAGTGATAACCAAAGATGAGTGGGAGTGTATATGTGTGTTTATTGGTTTATCAAATCTTTAACATGAGTCATTTGTTTATAATATTAGTATATTAAAATATTTTATAACATCATTGTTATCAATATTAACATCATAATTTTATTAAGACATGAAAATGATAGGCATAACATTTATCAAAAATTTGCCCAGTTCTAGATTTATTATTAATATCCTATCAATAATTTATATTTTTAAACAATTTAAAAATTTCTATAATACTTCAGAAGGTAAGTTTGAGTGAATTTTATTTGAACTTGTCACCCACTTAGATATCACATCTTTTCTTGGCTTATTTTTTTTGTTTTTACAGAACTTGGCTCTCTTTTTTCACAATTATGTTTTTGCTAGATATCATTACTTTTTTTTTACAGTTACAATATTCTTAGACATTTTACTTAATGGTTTTTAAAAAAACATACAAAAGTAGTGATATCCCAAAAAAAAATTTCTGTAAAAAAAAAAAGAAAAAAAAAACTCCTCTGTGCCAGAAAATGCGTAAAATGCTCAAAAATGTAAAACTTAAACCCTCCTAGAATGCATTAAGGGCCAGAAAATCTTCGCTTGAAATCATTTTCAATTAAATATTTGGGATGTTTCTTTTTAAACTTGTCCGAACCGATATCAGTATGGATAACCGATGTTTTGTGGCCTGAACATTAATGAAACTTGGGGCTTTTCTTTTACATAAAACTTTTTGTTGGGATATTAAATGTTCCGGACACTTAAAGCACAGCATATAAATATTTCTGATAACTAAAAAAATTATTTACCTTTATGTATTTCTTCGTTTTACAACTTGGAAATAAAACATGCGACCAAAGAGAAATCTGGGAAGAGGTGTATCACAATGAGGGCAGTTATTGTTTGCTATCTGCCAGCTTTTCAAGCACCTTTTATGGTATGTACTTCGGCAACACACGAGCTCAATTACAGCTGTACAACTGCTTAAATCTTGACACAAAGAACAGTCCATACTGAGCCTTTCTAAAGTTGAAATACTAACTTAAAAATCGGATATTGTAATTGTGTCAAATGATAACATATTTTAATGTAACTTCCTATGCTGAGTCGAATGGTACTAAGTAAATTCTTGTAAGTCCAATCAATACAAAAACCCTTAACGGGTTAAAAGTTTGTGACGCAGCACTTTATCTTTAGCTCTAAGAATTTTAAATTTGGAACTTAAAAATAATGATATCAAATTTTGAGTGACGCAATGCTAATAATTTACCTATACATATATATATCAAAATTTATTCATTGATGCTTTATCATTTACATCTCATAAATTCGAATTATGAATTTTAAAAGATATGATATGAAAATTTAAGTGACGCCTTGATGTTGCTTAAAACGATTAGTTTTAAAATTCAATTTAAATTTTCTTTTGGCTAAATACATTTACACATCTAAACAATACTTTTCATTTTCAAATGCACTGTTGAATATATTACTTTCACTGAATCTATATAATGCACTGAATTGTATTCATTTGAATAAATTGATTTATCTTTTGTGCCACGCTATACAAAAATCAAAAGTAAAATTTATGTAAATAGTTTTTTGCGTCATTGTATCCAAACTAATTTAAATGTATGTAAATGGATAATATGACCAAAAAACTATTTACATAAATTTTACTTTTGATTTTTGTATAGCGTGGCACAAAAGATAAATCAATTTATTCAAATGAATACAATTCAGTGCATTATATAGATTCAGTGAAAGTAATATATTCAACAGTGCATTTGAAAATGAAAAGTATTGTTTAGATGTGTAAATGTATTTAGCCAAAAGAAAATTTAAATTGAATTTTAAAACTAATCGTTTTAAGCAACATCAAGGCGTCACTTAAATTTTCATATCATATCTTTTAAAATTCATAATTCGAATTTATGAGATGTAAATGATAAAGCATCAATGAATAAATTTTGATATATATATGTATAGGTAAATTATTAGCATTGCGTCACTCAAAATTTGATATCATTATTTTTAAGTTCCAAATTTAAAATTCTTAGAGCTAAAGATAAAGTGCTGCGTCACAAACTTTTAACCCGTTAAGGGTTTTTGTATTGATATCATTACTTTTTTTAGGTTAGTGATAAAAAGATAAAACCACAAAAAAAAATTAAAGACCAATGCAATAAATTCATAGTCGTGATTTCCATTGACCTTTACAATCCTCCATCTAAAACGAATCAAAGTGTCACAAGAATTTATGAAAACAATTTGTGTGTGCATATTCCAAGATTTCATTAACTAAAATCGAGTTAAAGAAATCTTTTAAAATTTGAACTTTTTAACACTATAGATTACTCATAAATATGATACAAATAGAAATAATTTATCTAACTGAAACTGTTTTAGCCAACATTTCAATTATCAAGTGTAAAATAAGCGATATTTGGAAATTTAAGCGTTCCATGTTGTTAAGATTTTACGTTTCCTTTTCACATGTTTCTATGAAAACGCAGACGGTTATTATAAAAGAATTTCATTTTTACTTTATATTTTTAATGTTTTGAACTCTTGCACTGTAATACACCAAAAGTGTTAACATTTTTCAACATGGTATGAAATATGCTAAAATTGACGACATATATATATTTTTTTATATATAAATACATGTAAAATAAAACTTTTTCACATTATGATCCACCTTAGGTTTATTATACAGCTATAAATAAATAAAACAAATCAAAGTGTCCAAGAATTTATGAAAACAATGTGTGTGCATTATTCCAAGATTTCATTAACTAAAATCAAGTTAAAGAAATCTTTTAAAATTTGAACTATTTAACACTATAGGTTACTCATAAACATGATTCAAATAGAAATAAGTTATCTAACTGAAACTGTTTTAGCCAACATTTCAATAATTAAGTGTAAAACAATCAATATTTGGAAATTTAAGCGTTTCATATTTTTAAGAATTTATATTTCCTTTTTACATGTAAAAGCAGACAGTTTTTATAAAGATATTTCATTTTTGCTTTATATTCTTAATGTTTTGAACTCTTGCGCTGTAATACACCAAAAGTCTTAAAATTTTTCAACATTGTATGAAATATGTTGAAATTGATAGGAAAAATTCTTATTTTTAAAAAAATACATGTAAAACCTTTTTCACATTAAGTTCACATTAACTTTTCACATTAACTTTTTCACATTAATCCACCTTTGGTTTATTAAACAACCAGAAATAAATAAAACAAATCAAAGTGCCACAGGAATTTATGAAAACAATTTGTGTGTGCATATTCCAAGATTTCATTAACCAAAATCGGGTTAAAGAAATCTTTTAAAATTTGAACTTTTTAAACCGTGAAAATAGAAAAATAATTTATCTAACTGAAACCGTTTTAGCCAAAATTTCAATCAGTAAGTGTAAAACAAGCGATATTTGTAAATTTAAGCGTTCCATGTTTTTAAGATTTTATGTTTCCTTTTTACATGTTTCTATGAAAAGCACACAGTTACTGTACAGATATTTCATTTCTGCTTTATATTGTTAATTGCTTGAACTCTTGCATTGCAATACACAAAAAGTCTTAAATTTTTTCAACATTGTATGAAATATATTGAAATTGATGAGTTTTGTACCGTGCATTTGAAAATAATAATTTCAGCTAAGCATTGACGTTTGTTTGGTTATGCTTAATGCAAACCTATGCTTTGCTCAAGCACCAATGAAACTTTAACAATAACTTATTTTATCTCAATAAAGTTTTTGTTTATTTTACAATACACAGGAATATTTCCTTCAGTAAAATTATTGCTAATGTATTTATACCTACTTCTGCATGCTATATGTGATTATTCCAAGAAATTATTTCTGGAATTAAAAAAAAATCATGATCCATGTAGCGCTTTCAACTGTTCAAATGGTAAAAATGATCAAAAAATTGGATGCTAGACAGCCAGTAAATTTTCTTGTGAAATAATTTGACATAAATCTGAGCAGTGTGTTTATGACATGAAAATAAAATAACACAATATCATGCTGAAAGTGATTCAAATGCAGCAATAAACATAAATGGGATATAAATGTTTAAATTTTCTTGAGCAACAATGTAATAATGGGCTAGAAATCATAATGAATGCTTATAATAAAGTGAAATACAGTAAACTCTGTGAACTCCGCAAAATGCATAATCTGCAAACATCTATTATCTGCACTACGTGGAACGTAAGTAATGAAACTCATTTTAACATTTAAGTTCATAGATGAATTTAAATGATGTGTTAATTTTCACTAAATAACAATTTTTCCTTGAAATAAACTGTGATTTAAGAAAATTCATACATTTTGTACCCAGCACTCGAAAATAACAATTTGAGCTTGACCTTTGTTTCTTTGGTTAGGCTTAATGGAAACCTATGCTTTGCTCAAGCTCCGATGAAACTTTAACAATAACTGATTATATCTCAACAAAGTTCTAGTTTCTTTTAAAATACACATGAATATTTCCTTTAGTAAAATTTCTGCTAATGTACCTACACCTACTTTTGAATGCCATATATGTGATTATTCTAAGGCATTATGTCTGGACTAACAAGAATCACGATTCATGTAGTGGTTTTACATAATTCAATAGGTACAAATGATCAAAAAATTGGTTGCTAGATCATCAGTGAATTATCTTGTGAAATAATTTGCCATAAGTCTGAGAAGTGTGTTTATGACATCAAAATAAAATAACAATATCATGCTCAGGGGTAGGAAAATGCATCATTTTACTAGCCACTGGAGAGTGAATTTTCTGACAGGATGAGTGAATTTTTAGGTAGTCTTGAAAACTGCAAACTATACAGGTATGCCAAAAACGTTTTTTTAATATGTAGTTAGCTATATTTTTCAACTTTCCTAATTACTGCGATGTAAACATGGTACAAAATTCTATTTTATATTAAACTTTCATCTCTTGTTTATATTTCTCAATTTTATCGGAAAGAAATATATGAAAATGCATTACAGTAATCAATGACCTAGAGCCGGAAAATTTTTGATGCTCCAGCTCCGCTCCAAGATAAAATACTGTGGCTCCGGCTCCGGGAACTGTTCCAACTCGGCGCCGACTTCGCACTTCTGAGTAGTTGCAGTTTTTGATTTACACATTTAATTTTTTGCTTACAAATTCTTTCTTTCTTTACCTTCATTAAAGATCTGACAAAATGCATTTTTCTTCTCAACAAACTTGAAATGCTTGTTCAGAAAATATGACATCTTTTAGCTTTTGCTTTTAAAATAGAAAGTTTGGTGGAATTTTAAACACAAAAATCTTAAATTTCTTCTACGCTTTTCAACAACCAAAATTGTACGTGTAAACAACAGGCAGTCACATTTGTTTTCAAATAGTGTTGCCACTTAGCTCAAGTAGAAGTGAAGTAGTGTTACCATATTTTTGTGAGAAGTTTTACATCTTTAATTTAAAAAAAAATAAACCTTAAAAAATGATATAATTAAAATACTGAATAATGATGTAATTAAAATATTTTAAACCTGGACATTTAAAAGACTGAAAAAAAAAGATTAAAAAAAAATAATAAATTAAAGAAGCACTGGAGCAGAGTAAATTTTAGAGCTCTAGCTCCAGGGAAAATACAGCTCCGGAGCGCTCCGGCTCCGGTTCCAGCACCAGGTCTCTGACAGTAATAGTAACCAACTATTTTGAGTTGCGTAATTTTGTCATAAAATTTTTTAACTGTACATTGCATTTTACTGGCTGTTGAAATAAATCCTTGGCTGGTAAGATTTTCTAGAAATTCTCCATCCCTGGTCATAAACATAATAGAAATAACTTATCTAACAGACACTTTTTTATCCAACATTTCAGGTGTCTGACTATGTACAGAGCAATTGAGCTATTTAATTACTTTTTAAACGTATTTTTATTAAGATTATGACTAGAAAATATGAAAAAAAGCAAAAAATATTTCCCTCATTGATAAAATTTTGGTTAATGGAGGAATTTATAGTAAAATTTAGTGAAATTTGGCCCAAAATGCTCTAAAGAAAATTTGGTACTTTTCGGTTAGCCGGGCGCCAGTGTTATATATACATGGATATGTATATATATACATCTATATACATATACAAATATGTGCATACACATGCATATATGTGTATATATACAATATATGTATATATACATATATATGTATGTATATCCATGTATTTATAACACTGGCGCCCGGCTAACCGAAAAGTACCGAAAATTTTACTGTATGTTAGTTTCCTTTGTACATTTCATATTTATGACATTGGTGAAGGCAATGAACTAAAATCTAAGAAACGTTTTAAATGTTTCAAAACTTATAGCATATTGCACTTGTTTACATGTTAATTTTCATAAAATTCATCAATATCATTCCACAAAAACATCCATAAAACAAAAAAATATTTATTTAAATTTAAATCTTTAGTTCATTGCCTTCACAATAGTGTAAACAACATATTTTAAATTTCATAGTGATATTCCAATAATTTTCTGAGGAATAATGTTTTGCGTATGGAATTTTCACCGAAAATTACATTATCCAAAAAATGCATTTAAAGTTTAGATTTTTGTTTTACTACAAGAATTTCAGTAATTATACATCTAAACTTCACTGTTTTTATAAGTCACCCATTTCTTTAAAAGTACTGACCCTTTTTTAATCTCTAGAAGGCCATATTTTGCCCCCCCCCCCCTCCCCAGTTTTTTAACAAAGCAAAGCATGACATTTCACATCAATGATGCGACCGTTATCACAAACACCATATTCTTCAGTTTTAAGTGACTTGGATTGTTTGTGGCTTATTCAATACCTTTTAATTTCATGTATAATTCAATATTATACAATTTTACAGGTAAATAATAAAAAAACAGAGATCGTGTTCTGTATCTAGGCTAGTCAGTGATGATTTGGCACCCAGAAGCAGAATTTTCAGTATCAATCTGCAGCAAACCAAAATTTATCTGCGACCCAACACTACTGAACCAAGCTACTATAATAAATACTCACTGTAACCCATAAAATAAGCAAAATTTACATTTTACAAAGAAAATTAATAACAAACACAATAACTCCTAAAACAATGTAAATTTGCGATTTTTTTTAAAGCTCAATATTTATTTTTAAGCTGTAGATTGATCTGCAAGGTCTAAAATAATCTGCAGCGCTGCTGCCGGGCTGCACAGTTTCCGCTATGGAGATTTGGTACACGATCACTTTCTACGCCATGTCATTCATATCATTCCACAAAAACACCCATAAGACAAAAAATATTTCTTCTAAATTTATACCTACTTTAAATTTCACAATGATATTCCAATAACTTTTTGAGAAATCATGTTTTGCGTATGGAATTTTTACCGAATAACTTTTCCAAAAAATGCATTTAAAGTTTAGATTTATGCTTTACTACAAGAATTTACAGTACTATACATCCAAACTTCACTGCTTACAAGTCATACTCATTTTTTTTAAGTACTGACCCTTTCTTTATCTTTAGAAGGTCATATCCCCCTCCCGGTTCTTCAACAAAGCAAAATATGACTTTTCTCATCGATGTAACCGTTATCGAAAACCCAATGTTTTTCAGTTTTAAGAGACTTGGATTGTTTATGGTTTATTCAATACTTTTTAATTTCATGTATAATCCAATATTATGTAATTTTACAGGTAAATAATGAAAAAAAATAGAATTTGTCTTCTGTATCTAGGACAGTCGGTGCCGATTTGACATGCAATCACTTTCTACGCCAAGGTTGTCATCCAAAATTCAGACATGGTACAGGCTCAGCAAAAAAAAAAAAAAAAAAAAACTGAACTTTCACGGCCTAATGGAATTTTGACGAAATTCATATTTTTTCGCAGCGTTCAGATGAAATTTGCGCTTTTTCTGCGATACATTGACGAAATTAGCGTTTTTCCCCGACCACTTGACGAAAATCGCATTTTTCTGCAATCTTTCGAAAAAAATCGTGTTTTTTCTGCAATATTTCGAAGAAATTCACGCATTTACCACGATCTTTCGTCAAAAATAGCACGTTTTCCACGATTTTTTGCCAAAAATCGCGCATTTTCCATGATCTTTCGCCAAAGATCCATTTTTTTATCATCCGACAAAAATCGCATTTTTTTGCGATTCTTTGACGAAATTCACATTCTTTTTTCGCAATCCTTCGACGAATTTTGCGTTTTTTCCACGACCTTTCAAAGCAATTCGCTATTACACAATCTTTCGCCAAAATTCGCGTATTTTGCACGATCTTTCGCCGAAATTCGCATATTTTACAAGATCCTTTGGCAAAATACGCTTTTTTCTGCAATCCTTTGATGAAAATCGCGTTTTTCCAGCGATCCTTTGGTGGAAGTTGCATTTTTTCCCGCGATCCTTTGAAGAAATTTGCACTTTTCCTGCGATTCTTTGAAGAAATTTGCATTTTCCCGCGATCGGTTGAAGAAATTTGCTCAATTTGGCACGGTTCATACTCGCGTTTTTGTTGTATTACATCCATTCCCGCTAATCCCCCCCCCCCCTCAATTAAAAATGTCAACAAATTTTAATGCATATTTGCATCGATCCCAGAGATAATAAAATTCACTGCCGAAAAAGCGGAATTCCGCGATTTCGCGGATAAATAACATGTATGAAAATTATATGTGTTTACCAAATTACTTATACATTTATCGACAAGCTTGACAGAGCAGCCCAGAAGTAGAATTACACCCAAAAATAGAATGTTCATGAAATTTCAAGCAAAATTTATATTATTATGTAAAAGTGAATAAAACATACCCTATAAACAAAACAATGCTAACCAGCACATACTTCAGGGGGAGGGGGGGGGGGGGCGTTGGTGCCAAATGAAGATATTGATTGTTTATAGTTTCATACAAAAATGTATGAATATATGAAGTAACAAGATACTCGCAAGCTCATGTTAAACTTATGGGAGCGTTCTTTTCAAATTTGTGAAATTGAAAGTAACTTTAAAAAAAAAATCTGCAACTAAAATCGAAAAAGTAAACACTAACCTAGTTAGAATTCAATCTCAGCCATTCTAAGCAAGAAAAATAATCATTTAAAACTATTAATATGCAAGGGAGAAATTTTTAAATGTACGCTTTCATAGGTTTAACGTCAGTAATTCCAGTTTCTTCTCATGACTAGTGCAGATTCCTAACCTTCAAGTTAATGTTAATCCTATGAGAACGTTGTTTACATATTCCTTGCTAGCAAAAATACATTTTGACAACCATGATTGTAAAAATCGAACTTTGAAGCAGGATATGAAATAAAATCTAAAGAAAATTATTTAAAGCTTTCTTTTAAGAATATTAACTTTAGAATTAAATAAAAACAAGTATCTTACCTTTGCAAAAAAAGCTATTATATCTCTTATTTACCTATAACCTTTAGTTACTAAATAAACAAAAAGAACATGAAGAAAATTTTTACTTTTAGAAGTTCAAAACAACTAGTCGGGATAATATGATTCATTTTGAGCAAATCGTGTGCTCTGAACAAATTATTCACGTGTCTTCCGATTGGCGTTATAGCAATAGGTCGTTTCCTGCCAGACATAATCTGCAAATATCACAAATTTTCTTTCAAAATAGCATTCTATTCTAATACTACAAAAGAAAAACACGATGTCTCTTTCCCCTTTATTTTGATCTCAAATAGCAATCAAGTAAGTTGAACATCCATTGCACATATCATCGGAGTTGAAAATTAGTTTGTTTCAAGTTGGGAAATTTTTTAATCCCCCCCCCCCCCCCAATAAATATCTGTCGCTACGCGCCGACGAGTCGATAAGGAAACGACGAATTTAATCACAAAATCCATCATTATAGCGAATTTCTGCCCGTTAACAAGTAAACAAACAAACGTGGTTTAGGATTCAGTTCAACAAGATTCAATCTTATGGATTCAATAAACGATTCAAGACGAAAATTGAAAAAAAAAATTGTAAATAACAATTATATTGAATACATATAATTAAAAAAAATTTCCCCTTTTTTAAAAATGAATCTAAATATTTTTTCGACTAAAAGCAGTAATATGGAATCATAATTTCTTCATAACAAAAGAGAAAGATAATATCAATCGAAATTTCATTTAATATATTTAATATTTTAAAACACATAATAATTAACATTTAAAATTTTAATATTTAAAAAAAAAAGATTTACTGCCTACATTCAGATTGTTAACTCAACTTAGAATACCTAAAATGACTTTGCAAATTTTAGTTTCTTAGTTTCTGATTTTATACCCACAGCAGATGGATTAAGACTCCTCCTACATACGAAGTGACGTCAAACCTATTCACCAATCACAGACGAGAAAAGTAAGAAAAAGTGATTTTTTAAAATAACGATTTTTAAAATAAAACAAGATTTCCCAGAAAAAAGAAAAGTGTTATTCACCTCGTATAAATCAGATTTACATTATATAACAATTTGAAGAAAATCGTTAGAACCGTTTTCGAGATTTTCAAATTAGGAACTTCTTCCGTACCATACCAACGTTTTCACTTTAAAAATGGCTATTTAGATCTCAAAATATACTGCACGTAGAAATGTAAAAATTTCAGTATACGATTAGACTGCAGATATAAGACTGTTCTAGAAAATTCAGAACAATAGGACCTATATCTGCTGAATTATTAAAAGGCTGCTTTTCGCGTTTTCTTTGATGTTGAGTTAGCTGTATATATGAGTTCCGCCATCTACGAATTCTACGATACGATACGATACGATTTTAGGCTTAAGGCGGCGTCACTCGGAATACTACCGTCTTCCATCATAATTCGTGAGATTCTAATTTGGCGCCAGAAAGTTTCTAACAGTACAATTGATAATTTATCCATATTCACTCATATACAGTTGAGCATCGATTATCCGAACCTCGGCCGACCGAACGACCGGTTAACCGAACGTGTTCTAGAAGGATAAAATCAAAGTTGGCAAAACCCAAAACTGGCTGAATTGAGTCAAGAATCTTTAGGATTTGAAGATTGTGACCAGGAAAATATTTTGAAAAGGACCATTCAGAGAGGATGCATTTTGTTGTCTAGAGATAGCCTTGAAGCGGGTGGAGCAACAAGAAGAATGTGATTTTGTCCCACTGCCTTCATTAAAACTTATAATAGATTTAGAAGCAAGAAAAAGAGTGCCTTCTCTGAAGCAAAAGAAAATTTTGGGCTTGTTTTCTTAAAATGTAGACCTGTAGTACTGTACTTTTGATTTGTTTCAGATTTATTTGATCACTTTATTCCAGGATAGTTTTCTCCGTTCTTGTTGTGAACAATTCAGTACAAAATACATATATATTTATGTTTATTACCACTGTTTACTTGCTTCTGCATACTCATAATCTTAGTATGTTTTTTCCGAAAATAATCGGTTATCCGAAATATCGTTTATCCGAATACCCCCGGTCACCTATTAGTTCGGATAATCGATGATCCACTCTAGTACATCCGGTACTGTAGTAAAAAAAGAAATTCAAATTAAATATCTTTGTCTAATGCTTTTGGTTAAAGAATTAAAAAAGCTATATTAGTTAGAAAAAAATACAAACCCCTTGAAAAAAAGAAAAAACTTACTGGCTTTATTTATAACTAGGGGGATCGTACCCGGGCTTCCCTGGTTAAAGAATATAGGTGAAAATATTTTTTTTAATTGGAAACTAATAATTTTTTTATATGCAATAATTTTTTTAGAATGACCCCTTACTTTAAAAAAGCATTTCTCATATGGAAAATACGAACTAAACAATCAAATAATTTTTTGAAATTTATCAAAAGCGATATGTTCTTATTAGCCGCATGCTAAGAGTTATTTGCCATGATTTTGCTACTTATGGTATCCTTTTATATTCTGATAATTTCAGAGCTCATACATGTCTGGTAAATTTGTGTTTTATTTATATTATTTTATTTATTTATTCATAGGGAATTATTTTCAATGGATATTAGCCGTAAGAAAATGATCAACTTTTTATTTTGTTTTAAGGGCAAACGGATTAATCTTTGGTAATCGAGCTCCGCGCGATATAGATAAATTAAAAAATATTTCATGCTTTAAAATTGTTTTTAAAATTCATAGACAATCAGTAAACTGAGATGAACTTTGCAAACAAATTCCATTTGAAAAGAAAAATCCTATTTGGTGATCTAAAAATTTAAATTGTACGATTACAAATATGTTAGATTTGTGTTTTTTCAATATCATTCTTTTATTTTTTTAAAAAAGAAGTATTAATTTCGTTAATTTAACTTTCACAAATATGTTAGATTGGTGGTTCTTTAACCATTTGGAAAAATGGTTATTGTTCTCGTCAGGATGGGATATCAAAAGCATATTTGAAGGTTTTCATTGGTTTAATCTGCATTTTATTTGTTTTCTGATTGGTCTATACAGTAATCTGTATTTCCCTTTAATTTCAACAACAATGGGTACCTTCTGTTGCCACTATGACAAAAAAGTAATAAAAACTACAAGAAAAATTAATAACTCAGAAACAAATTGAGATACAGCTTTCAAACAAATTGCATTTAAAAGTACATTTTTTTCTCTATCCGACGGTGTAAAAAGTAATATTGTCCGATGTTTAGAAGTTTAAAAATGAAATTTCATTTAAAATTGGCCGTCAGATTTTTTGATAATCTGATGATGGAAAAGCCTTTTCCCGAACAGCCAATGAAATGCTTGGATATTTACGTAAGTATCAAGTGGATAATACTTAAGTTTCATGAAATCTGACGGGACCCAGGCGATTTTTTTGGCTTGCAGTTTTTACGTGTAATAACACTATTAATGCTTAATTCATGGCGTACGTAATGTATGATCAACTCCTTGCGATTTTTTATATCTTAAATTTTAGTCTTCGAAAAAGTCGTTTCCCAAATGGTCGTTGTAATTTGATAAATTGCTTTTTTTTATTTAATATTATTCTTTTGTTTGTTTATAAAGGAAGTATTAATTTCGTTATGCTAAAATAGTCAGAAACAAATGCGGAAAACATTTTACAGAATACTTCAGAAGCAATTTACTTTCTACAGAAACGGTGTACTTCCGTTGCCAATATTAAGCAAATGGCTCCAAAAACTACAAAAAAAATGAATATTTCAAAAATAAATGGAGATACAGTTTTCAAACAAAATGCATTTAAAAGAACTTTTTTTTTACAGTACGACGGTATAAAAATTAAAAATGTGCGATGCTTAGAAGTATAAAAAATTGCTAAAGAGTATTTAATCGTAATGCTTTGTTTTACGGCTAACAAAAAAAAAAAAAAAAAAAGTCCCAAATTTTGCCAAGTTTTTTGCTTATAATTTGTAGAATTCTTAATATAAAATAAAGTTCTTTTTAGGAAATATGACAAACAACGTTGTACACAATATCCTGCAATCAGAATTAAAAAATTAAAAAAATTATATGAAAAGTGAGCACGTTTATTAACTAATGATTCACTGCGCATGCCCGAATGTAATCAAAATATAATTTGCATAATTTTCTAGCTAAATGTATAGAGCAACTTTTGTAAAAGTCTCAAAAACATAGTTTGAAAAGTCTGAAAATATTCGTTGATAGAATAAGCTCAAAATCCGTTATTCCCAAAAGGAAGCAAAAAGATGAGGGGATGTATCGAAATACAGTAGTGCATGCAATATTGTGCATGCTGTATTGGCTCTAATCAATGGTTATATGGATACAGTCACTCATCTTTTTGCTTCATTTTTGGAGCAACGGATTTTGAGATTATTCCATCAACGATAATTTTCAGAATTTGCAAGCTATGTTTTTGAGATTTTTACAAAAGTTGCTCTTTACATTTATCTAACACATTATACACATTATATTTTGATTGCAATCGGGCATGCGCAGTGAAACATTATATAGTAAACCTGCTCATTTTCATACAATTTTTACTATATTTTAATTCTGATTGCAGGGTGTTGTGTACAATATTGTTTGTCATATTTTTTGAAAAGAACTTTTATTTATCTTAAGAATTCTGTAAATTATAAGCAAAAAACTTGGCAAAATTTCAGACTGTTTTTATGAAAACCTGAATTTCTCTTTGAGTATACATGCTATCCTCATAAAAATTAACACATTTTTATAATAAGCCACTTAATCATAATCTACAGTTTTAACGCTTTTGCTACATTAGTTTTCACTGGGCTATCCAAAAGATATTCGTTCTTTTTCAATGTGTTGATGGTCCCCTATGGAGTTTCGGGAAAAAATCTTCGCGGAAATATATGACCTATACTATACTATCAGATGTAAATTTCCAACTGGGCGAAAAATGTCCAGACCAGGATTCGAACCAGGGATCTCTTGGCTGAAGCCGCCAATGCTCTGCCATCTGAGCTATCCCGGGCGAATCTGGTGGAACTTTTTCACCCAGCTAACCTTATTGATCATAGCAAATGTTCTGAAATCTGGTTCAGCTCAACAGAATAAATCGCAGTTAATGGAACTCCAGAAATCGCTTGATACGTAATTACACTAGATTAATTTTAACACAATTATTCTAAAGAGTAAATAAATCATATCAGCATATACGTTTATTGGGATGTAATCGTCAAAGTCATAGATAACTGTTTCGTTGTCATTCTCCGAGTCTACCGCAGCTGATTCTTCATCTGTTCTCGGTTCATTAGATGCTACAAATACGCTTTCTTCAAAACAATGGGACATGCACAATTGTGTAACGTTTCTCCACGACGCAGAAATAAAATGCATAGCCTCTAGAACACTTAACTTTAATTTGCAGGTGTCATTTATGTTTCCATTTTCTATTTCAGCTACAGGTTTCCGGGCAAGTTGCTTTCTAAAAAAAAAAAAAAAAAAAAAAAAAAAACCCTTGAAAGATCGAATAATGCCGAGATCACAGGGCTGCAATTTTCCGAAAAAAAAAATCGACATGCATGTTAGACAGCTGCAAAACCGGATGTGCACTGCATTGATCAATGAACAAAATTATTTTACGATTCTGTAACTCCATTTTTTTTTGTTTAGTTTGCGTAAAAGGTCTTCTAAAAAGGGTTTGATTATCCACACATTTTTTTTTAATTCTTACTTTTTCGAATAACTTCTCACGTTTTTGAAGCATCGTGGGTGACTTTCCAACAACAAGAGGCGTCAGCTTCGCACTTCCATGAGAATTACAGAACAGTAAAACCGTAAGGCGCAATTTAGAAATCTTCCCTCCATGGCAGGAGTCTCCTTCATCAACGTAACTTTTATCCGGTAGGAGGTTATACTAGCTGTAGGAAAAAAGGCCGTTTAAAGCCAAATGTCCTCTTTTCATTGCCCCTTCGTTGTCATGGCATTAGAGGACGCCAGTCCCTCGTCCCCTTTTTTCCACCACACTACTGCAAAACAAATTTATCCCTGGAAGAGTATGAGTTACTGCAGTATTCGAAGACTCTTTTTGCCGCAACACCAATCTTGATTTTCTTAAAGCGAATTAATTGTTCCGCTGATTTTATAACACTTGTTTGTAAGGCTATTTGTAGTTAGAAATATGGATAGATTTTTAGACGACAGATTAATGGTGTTCTTATTTTTTTTATTTAATTAATAATTTGTAATTGTAACTTTATTATTGATTTAAATTAATTATAAATTCAAATAATTTGTAATTTTTAATGGCATGCAATGTTATCTGCATTCGTATGTGCATGAAGTTTTCTATTATTTTAATTTAAGTGAAAAAAATTAACACACAAACATACGCATATATATATGTGTGTGTTATTTTCTTATAAATTTCATTATACACTATTGCTATCTTGTAATCATCTTTCCGTCTCAGCCATGACCCAAAAATTGATATAAAATAGCAAATTCAGATCATTTTCTGAAAAATACTTTGCATTTAAAAAGAGAACGAAAATCAATTGAAATCTAAATAAGAATAGCTTCGTGTATTAGGCTTTTACGGCTGAAACTGTTTTCATGAATTAGGCGAGTAATATATTTAGATTTGAATCCGAGAATTTTACATCTGCATGACCAGCATCCTTAAAACAACAGCAAAAATTCAACGAACAAAAAACAAACAAAACAAATTCTCTCTTTTGATTTTCTGAAAAATACAAGCAAATTAAAATAGCTCTTCCATTCATTAAAATCTGAGAGGGAGGATGAAAATGTGTTCATGAATGTAGCGAGTAATACGTTCAGATTTGAATCTGGGAATTTGAGCTCTCATTGACCAACACCCTTAAACAACAATCACAAATAAAAGAAGATTTGGGGGGGGGGGCAAACGTGGCTTAATTAAATTATTCTACTTCATTTGCCTTGAAATCATCCGGAGGGAGGAGGGAGCATATATATATACTTTCAATTATGTGTTTTAATGTGATATATATATATATATTTTTTTTTTTTTTGCCTTCAGGAAGGCTAAGTCCTTAAAAGGACATTTTTCTAGCCCTTAAAAGGGCTTTAAAAAATAGTTCTTGCATTAGAAAACAGTCGATTGAAAGTATAATCACTCAACATTCAAATTCACTAGAGATACTTTCGCTGTCATCCTGCAAATTTATAATAAATTGTTGGGTGACTTCAATTTCATCTGTCAGGCCCAATTTGGCAAAATCTTCTTCCTGCAACTCTTCGGAATGCTTGACACAATTTTACCAGTTTTTTACAGTAACATGAGAAAGAGCCTCCTCGAGCAGTCGCCTTACATCCTTTATTTTAAATGTATTTTTTTTTTCAACTTCTCCTTTCTCCTGAGCCCATATTAACTCAATTGGATTGTACTGGCAGTGATAAGGTGGAAGGCGCACTACCTCATGTCCTATTTCATATGCAAGAACATCCAATTCATACATTTTGAATTTTTCTTTGTGCATTTTAACAATACTCAACAATTTAGGAACAGTAGTGTTTGAATCATGTATAATACCTTCCTTTTCCAACCAAGCTATAATATCGGATTTTCGCGTTTTTGTGGATGGAATTTTTTCTAAATGATTAGAATGATAGCTGGCATTTTCCATTACTATGACGCTGGGTTCTTCAGGTCCTCTGAGTAAATTTATAAACCATTCTCTAAATATGTCGCTATTCATTTCGTGATGGTAATCTTTTGTAGAGCTTGACTCGAAAACTAAATCAGCTCCTTCGATAAAGCCATGCTGAGTTGATCTGGCATGACAGATGATCAGCCTCGACCCTTTCCCCGTCGGTACTTTAAGACTACCAGAATTTTTTGAATCTTGCCATACATGACTCTTTGAGTGATTTTAATTCACCCAAGTTTTGTCTAAATATATAACTGGGCGCAGTAGAGACTCTTTTCTGATATTGTGCATTTTTCTGAAAAATTTAATGTGTGCAGCTACGATGTCATTTCTCTCCATCAAAATTTTTCTGCCGTCATTGCCCTTTTTATATTTGTAGCCCATATCTGTTAATATAGTCCACACAGACTTTGCACATCCAGATAAGTCTATTTTTTGTTCCAAAACTTCTTTTAAATTTTTGCAAGTTGGATAATTTCCGCTATCATAATATTCTTTAACTGTGCGACATACGACTTCTTATTTTTAAATCATCTAATCTGTCACACGTTTTACGTGCGGAGCTTTTTTTTTAGGCGATGAAAATGACAGATTTTCTAAGCTGGAGTCTGCAATAGTATTATTAGCTTCAGCACAAATCCTTCCATCTGTACCAAGAGATACGCCACATGCTTTAAAAGTAGCTTCTTGTGTCTGCATAAATATATCTTTGATTTTTGCGTCTGGATTGGAAGCAACGAGCTCTTTAAAATAGTTGTACACATTATAAATAACCGTGTTCGACTGTTTTCTAATATCAGGACTGGCTGCCATAATTAAAAGAAAGCAAACGGTAGAGAAAGTGGAAGAAAGCAACGTAATCAAACAAAAGATGGGGTAATACTGATCAACAGGATCTCTCAAACGGTGTGGGAAAAAGAAGAACGGTCAATTGGTCACGTGGCTGTAACCATGGTTACTAACCTAAGATAAGGGCTGAGGAGTGACCAACAAAAGGGGGAGGTTTGTCCTTGAAAAGTCAATTTTTTCTACGGCGACTATAAAGAAAGTCGGGTTTCATCCTCATTGAATACGTCCTTTGGCTTGTATCCTTTGGTCAAATTTGGTAGATTTTCTTCCAATCTTCTATTGTAGCTTCCTTTACACTTTATGATTCTCCCGAAAGCGATCTATATACAATATTATGTCTTTTTACATCCGGTCAATCCAGCCATTTGAAGCTGGGTCATTCCATGTAAAATAATCCAGCCATTTGAAACTGGGTCATTACATGTAACATGAACAAAAATTTTAAAAATGTCGTGGCCACATAGTAACCAATTTTAATAAAATTTCACACACAGGTTCAATTCATATTAAAATAGAGCTATGCAAAATTTCTTCACAAAAAAATAAATTATTTTAGCAGTTTTTGACATTTAAAAAACTTGTGATAAAGAATGACATGTGTGCAATCGTCCAAAGTTGCAAGTTTGAAGTTCTGTATCTTGAAAACTATTTAACAGAAATGAATTTTTTTGCAATATTGTAACCTCTGAAAAATTCTCTTCCTATTTATTGAGTAATGATAATCTGGTAACACCATGATTAATCTTTAATTGGTTGTAAAAATAGAAAATTTGTAAATTTTAAGAAAATTAGAAACGTAATAAAAATCAAAGGAAGCTAAAAGCATTTGTGAAGTTGATGTCTGATGTAGTATTACATACGAAGATTAAATTCCCCAAGTTTGAAAGTTGCCATTTATTTCTTTCATCTTCAAAAAAGTAGAAACTTTAAAGAAAATTACAAAATCAGAATTTTCACTCTTATGTATGAGCAAAAATATAAATAAAGGCAAGGTCCGACATTTACAATATTGCACAGAAATAAAGATCAATAAGTCCATAATATGCTAAAAAAAAATCAAGATTGCCGTTTGATTCCTAACCTAGCAAAAATGGGTTCAAAAAGCAGTGGTGTAGTCGTAATAAAAGCAGATGGCAGAGGGTATACGCTTAAGGCAGAGGGTTTTACCCTACGGTGTACATACTATAGCTTTTATGAGAATCAGAAGGTATACGGTGTTCTTAAAAAAATCCAGAAGGTATACGGCGTATACCACTGTATACCCTCCACTACATCCCTGTCAAAAAGTTAATATCTGTTACATTCCATGAGCTATTCATCTTTGATTCGCGCTCATTTATTAAATTATTGCACGATTTAAAGGTGAAAAAGATGTGTGCTGCCATCTATTTTTTGTATCTGGATTTAGTATTAGTATGTAATTTTTTCTCCAAACTGACTCATTTTTTTCTACTTTAATTAAATATATTCTTGAGGTAAAAATAAACTGAAAGCAAGAATAAAAGTGTCTATAATTAAAATATACACTTTTATGTATAACTAGGGGGCTCTGCCCCCTGCAAGCTACGCTCGCTAACCCCCGTTCAGACACCGCAGAATCTAGAAACACGCTAATCTCATCGGTTTAAAAAATATTATAGAAGATTGAATTATACTGAAAAAAGCTGTGCAGATCTCCCTGTAAACGGTTTTCCATTCATTTTCCTTTGATTTCAAAAATTTAAGGCCGAAACAGTTGCTGTTAAGACATCCAATGGTTGTTTTCGTGTTTGATTAAAGAGGATCAGTTAAACGGTTGAAAAGAAGCTAAAAATAAAAGGAATTAAGTATAAAGAGTCTTTGTCACCCGGTATTTTAAAACAATTTCTATAACAATAGCCTAAGTCATGTGACTATCATCAAGAGTTCCGGGCGAACCACTTCGCTTTTTATATTCCTGGTGCTATTTTGGTACTTTAATATTAGCCAGGTACAGGTGATAAGTCGCCAAATATTATCCTATCGCCATCATTTCATCTATATTATAATAGTCCAAGTCATGTAACTGCCATAAATAAATACGCTCTGATCCCTTCGCATTTCATATGAAAGTTTGGCCCAGATATCATACACGGCCCCATATTGGCGCGATTTTTTTCCGACGCTAATTTGGGGAAAAGATCAACAGCATAAACAACAACATCCGGCTTATGAAATCAAGCAAAATAACGATACTATGGCGCCAGTTAAGTACCCGTTGCGTATAAGACACTGGCGTCAGAAAAAAATAGCGCCAATATGGGACCGTATGATCTGTGACGAAAGTTTTCCATTTCGATTAAAAAAAATAATTTTTTTTTTCGAATAATACTACATAAAAGCATTGTCGTAAAGAATTCTTGGTACTGTTACGCTAGCCGGGTTCAAATCTCGCTAATAACTATTTTTCAACTCGCCAGTTAGCATTTTAGGTAGATTTCGTAAGAAATACTACCTATTGCAGTCGTTACCATGGTGCGACTTTGGAAAAATTCCTTCATAACTTTTCATTATAGGACCCCAGGAACCCAAAACCACCCCCACCTAAAAAGTTTATATATATATATGTATGTACTAAATTTTGTCCGCACGATAAAAGTCGCAATAATGCACGGATCGTCTTCAAACTCGCCAATAACTTTGAGATGGTTGATATCTCGGCGGGGATTGAAAATGGGCAAAATCGGCCCAAGAGAATGGAAATGGGGAGGGCTCAAAATTTTGAATACCGTCTTAATATGATTCTGATAAAACCAGCTCTTAGACAACAATGACAGGAAAAAATACATATTTTTCGTTAAGCAATTGCCAACAATTAAAAAAAAAAAACAATAAAATTCTCACCACAACAATTGTTTTTCTATTGCAAGATTTCACGTGAAAAATTAACTTAAATAAATAGTTTGACGAATTGAAAACAAATTGAATATTACGTCATTAGTTTTCTAGTGCAAGATTTCCGCATGAAAACTCAAAATGAAATAAATAGTTTGACGAATAAAATATATATATATATATATATATATATATATATATATATATTGCGTCATATTGGAAATATAATGGACCTCAGCTGGTGAATATGTAACGTCATGTGAGTTTGAAGAAATGTATTAAAACATGATAAAAACCCGACTATGGAAATATTAACATATTTTAACACTTTGAGGTTCTCTGAATTTGCTTTATCCATTTTTAAACCTATTCCATATACATGCGTGTGTGTATTCGTGTATATTAGAATTTTCACAAAATGTTTAGCTCCCTAGAGCTCATTCTTAGTGAAGGAACTGGGTTTATCTCTAATCTTGATTTAAGTTTTGTTGGTGAATTTAGTACTTAACTTCGAAATCTACCTCCGCCTGTAGGCCCGAGCCGGCAGGGATTTTTTTATTTTTCGAGTTGTAAATTATAACATTGCTTTGAAGTTGGAATTAAACGTCATCGTTTGCTAGATTATTTAATATTTGGCCAGATGCCATATACGTACCCGGTTAGGCGCGATTTTTTTTACGAAAATTTGACGAAATCCTCGTTTTCGAATACCAGTTACATATGTATGTATTTTTGGTACTACTTAGTTATCCGGTCGACCAAAAATCTATCACCAAACTATAAGATTAAATGCCAATAATGGTTGATAAATGTCACATTCACTTGACTTTAAGCAAGTTACACGTCTTTAAGTCATCAAGTGATTTTTATTTCGACGTTTTATTTGTATATTTATTAATGTTATACTATTTTCGTTGTTCTTTCGTTATTTAAAATAAAAATTATGTCAATTTGTATAATTTTGAGTGGTTTGGCGATATATATAATTTGGCGAAATGGGTCGATGGAATAACTAAGTACCGTATTTTTAAATTATTTTCTATTATTTTTTTTTATTTTTAAAGGAAAATAACCAAAAAAATAATTATCTACAGAACAAAACAATTTATGTAATTAAAAAAAAGAAAAGAAACATTTTTTATTAAGTAAACAACAATAGTCGGGTTACCATGTCAACCAAAATAATGCCATTTTGGCGTCAATTAGGTACCCCGGTGCGTATATGACATCTGTGCCTAATATTTTTCTTTTCATTTCGTTTAAAAAAATAAAGAAGTGAAAGCCATTTATTTTAAATGTTTCTGCTTGTATTAAATAAAATGATAATGAAATACAAATATATATATATATATATATATATATAAGAAAGTTTGGAATTTGTATTAATCAACGAGCAGCCAAATCTATTGAACCTAAAATCTTGAAAATCGGGGTAAAAATACTTCTTATGATATAGAGTGCCGCTAAGAAAGGATTCTCTAAAATTCCACCCCTAAGGTGGGTAAAAAAGAGAACGAACTTTTAAAAAATTCCTTAAAAATCTGATTTTATAGTTATTTTTCAACTGATAACATATTTTGGTGTATTTTTGTATGCTGAATCGAATGGTACTAACTAAATTCTTTTAAGCCTAATAGTTCGAGAGATATTTCATATTTTTCTAATTTGGCACTGTCTTTGGCGCCAAAACCTGAATTTTTCAAGTGATAATTTCTAAAAACTCATTCTTTTAATTCTGTAACTATAGCAAGGAAAAAAATTCAAGAATTCAAGAATAATTTTTTAACCAATCCTTTTGGTTAAATAAAAACAACTTCGCCAATTAGGGGGGAAAATTCAAACGCTCAAAAACTAAAACTAAATTTAAAGAAAAAACTGCGGTACTTTTTCGTTCTAATTTTCGTTGCGATACCAAGCCAAAATGTATGGTATCGCGCCATTTATTTCAACCCTAATCGTGCAAACGATTTTTATTGCAAACCGTGCCACATATTAACATTTGCTAATTATTGAACGTGAATATTTTTGTGCAGGAATTTTTAATGGTGGAATTTATTTTATTCAGTCATAATCTCGCTAAACATTTTAATTTGTTATTATTTGAATAGAAAATATTTATTACTGATACTGATATAGATTTTACCATTTCGCAGTTATCTGATGATGAGGAAGCTACAATAAATTATTTCAGAAGTTAGGAATTACACATATAAAAAGGTTTTGTTCAAAAAACCATGAATGTCTTCATTGAAAGAATGAAATGTTTACCGCAATGTGAGACATACGTATTACGTACGCCATACTTCAGTAGTAAAAGACATTTACAATTCCAAGACTGCAGTTTAAATTGACTGTATTTTATTACTTGTAAAAAAATTAGTTATCCTTATATTTTAAGTGTTTATTTTGGTACCGTCGACCAATTTCGCCAAATTACATAAATCGACAAACCACTCGCCAAATTATACAAATTGACATAATTTTTATTTTAAATAACGAAAGAACAAATAAACAAGTGGGTAAGTGTGATCACAGATCGCACAGAGGGTTTCGTTTAATATTCCTTTCAAAACACTTTATCTTTTTGAAAAATCTATTACTTCCACATTTCGCAACCAGGGGGCGCACTCGATTCTAAACAAACATCTATCCGAACGAAATCCCGTTTTACATACTATCCGCAGATATATTAGTCGAGGGGATTGGGCCCATAGCACCTGAGATCAGTAGGCGCACCTGGCGGTAAAAAATGGAACTAAAATATGTAAGGCTATGGTGCACAATATGAAAGAAGGGTCAAAGGGGTGTCGGCAAAAGTTGAAAAATTTCTCCCCTGGTTAAAAGGGCGGATGTTAGAAAAATTACTTAAAATGCACACGCTAGAGCCCGGAGAGGTAAATAATATAAGACTTTTTGAAGATTTTATGATTTGTCGTGTGGTCTGAGGTATTCAGCTATACGTATGCAAAATTTTATGTCTCCAACTTAATTAGGGGCTCTCTTAGAAAGAATTGCTTCAAATACATATGTGGTAGCTCAAAGGGTTAAACGCAAGACATTTTCAAGATTTTATGATTTGTCGCTTGGCCTCAGGTGTTCTGCTATAAGTATGCAAAATTTAAAATCTCCAATTTAATTAGCGGCTCAGTTAGAAAGAATTGCTTAAAATACACGAGCTGGAGTTGAAAGGGTTAAACATAAAACTTTTTCAAAATTTATTATTTGACGTGTAATCTGGGATGTTGAGCTATAAGTATGCAAAATTTCACGCTTCCAACCTAAATAGGGGCTCACTTAGAAAGAATTGTTTAAAATACACATGTGGGAGTCTAACGGGTTAAACGTACGACATTTTCAAAATTTTATGATTTGTCGTTTGATGTGAGGTGTTCAGCTATAAGAATGCAAAATTTCACGCTTCCAACTTAATTAGAGGCTCACTTAATAATTGTTTAAAATACACATGCAGGAGCCCAAAGGGTTAAATGTACGACTTTTTCAAAATTTTATCATTTGTCGTATGATGTGTGGTGTTCAGCTATAAGTATGCAGAATTTCGCGCCTCCAACATAATTAGGGGTTCACTTAGAAAGAATTGTTTAAAATACACATGTGGGAGCCCAAAGGGTTAAATGTGCGATTTTTTCAAAATTTTATGATTTGTCGTATGATGTGAGGTGTTCAGCTATAAGTACTGAAAATTTCATGTCTCCAACATAATTAGGGGCTCACTTAGAAAGAATTGCTTAAAATACACATGTGGAAGCCCAAAGGGTTAAATGTACGAGTTTTCAAAATTTTATGATTTGTCGTATGATGTGAGGTGTTCAGCTATAAGTACCGAAAATTTCATGTCTCCAACATAATTAGGGGCTCACTTAGAAAGAATTGTTTAAAATACACATGTGGGAGCCCAAAGGGTTAAATGTACGACTTTTTCCAAAATTTTATCACTTGTTGTTTGATGTGAGGTGTCCAGCTATAAGTACCCGAAATTTCATGTCTCCAACATAATTAGGGGCTCACTTAGAAAGAATTGTTTAAAATACACATGTGGGAGTTACCGACATTTATTCTTCTGCGAGTTAAACCGATTAATTAAATTATTAATATTTCAGCTTGTAATTAAGATAGGACTTAGATATGGGTATCAATGAAATCAGCGAGAAATTTGACATCGGGATGCCAAAAAATTTAATCAAAAAATTTAATATTTAAGGGGACAAGGGACTTTAAAGTAATTTTTTTTATTTTTTGTAAATTTCACCTTAAATATAATTCAAGGGTACATTATATGCATTATGCCATGCATTTATCACAAAAAATTTTTTTAAAAAAATTTACTTTTGAGAAAAAAATGGAATTTTACGCGTCGTCTTAGAAATCTTCGAAATGCCCCCTGCGTCTTCCATATCAATGAAAATCCCCAATACTTTTTATAAAAGTTTGGTTTATATATATAAACAAAATAGAGCATCGAATTTTATATATTTCAATTTAAAGGTTTAAAAAAAAAAAATTGAAAATTTTTGAAATTTTTTCGAAAAAATTTCAAAATTTCAAAGTTTTTCAATTTTTTCTTTATTTTTTGTAAATTTCATCCTAAATATTATTTAAAGGTATATAATATGCATTATGGCATGCATTTATCACAAAAAAAATGTAAAAAGAATTTTATTTTTGAGAAAAAAATGGAATTTTACGCATCGTCTTGGAAATCTTCGAAATGCCCCCTGCACGTCCCATATCAATGAAAATTCCCAATATTTTTTATAAAAGTTTGATTTATATATATAAATAAAATAGAGCATCGAATTTTATATATTTGAATTTAAAGGTAAAAAAAAAAAATTAAAAATTTTGAAATTTTTTCAAAAAAATTTCAAAAATTTTCATTTTTTTTAAATTTTTTGTAAATTTTGTCTAAAATATTATTCAGGGGTACATTATATGCATTATGGCATGCATTTAGCACAAAAAAAAAAAAAAATTATTTTTGAGAAAAAAATGGAATTTTACGCGTCGTCTTAGAAATCTTCGAAATGCCCCCTGCGCAACCCATATCAATGAAAATCCCCAATATTTTTTTATAAAAGTCTGTTTTATATATATAAATAATATAGAGCATCAAGTTTTATATATTTGAATTTTAAAGTTAAAAAAAATGAAAAATTGAAAATTTTTGAAATTTTTTCGAAAAAATTTCAAAATTTTTAATTTTTACCTTTAAATTCAAATATTTAAAATTCGATGCTCTATTTTATTTATATATATAAAACAAACTTTTATAAAAAATATTGGGGATTTTCATTGATATGGAGAACGCATGGGGCATTTCGAAGATTTCTAAGACGACGCGTAAAATTCCATTTTTTCTCAAAAATAATTTTTTTTTAATTTTTTTTTGTGCTAAATACATGCCATAATGCATATAATGTACCCTTGAATAATATTTAGGTGAAATTTACAAAAAAAAAAAAAAAAAAAAAAAAAATTATTTTTAAAGATTTTAAGGTCTCTTGTCCCCTCAAAAAGTTAAAATTTCGTATTAAAATATGCTATTATGGAAAACCGCAGCGTCGTCATGTCTACCTGCTTTCCCGCCGAATTGAAATCTTTTTATTTCCTTGTCTTTCCAATTAAAGAAATTAAATTTTTATCGATCGATTTTTAGTGGATATTTTAACTTATACACATCGCAGAAATGTGAACTTTATACCAAATGAAAGTAGATTTTTTTCTGCGTCTGTCTATTACATTTACAAATTTCTCGGACCAATATTTTCTGATATACGATTTCGCTTTAAAATCTCCACTTCATTTTTCGGCTTAATTTCCTCCGTGGTAACCGTGCATTCGGCTGATTTTACTGGCAACCCTTAGGAGAAACACGGAGGATTTCCAGAAAGTCCGTTTGAATTTGCGTTAAAAAGGTGGATTGGTTAATTTTAGAAGTTAATTAGCCCGTAATTAGGTTAATTACCAGCTTTTTCAAAATTTTATGATTTGTGGTTGGATGTGAGGTGTTCAGCTATAAGTACCCAAAATTCCAAGTCTCTAACATGTATAGTTTCTGAGAACGGGCTCTGTGACGGACAGACAGACAGACGGAGGAGCGAGACGAATAGGGTTTCGTGAGACGAACGAAACCCTAATTAGTATAACATTAATAAAAATACATTTAAAACGTCGAAATAAAAATCACCTGATGACGTAAATACGTGTAACTTGCTTAAAGTCAAGTGAATGTGACATTTACGATCAACCATTATTGGCATTTAATCTTATAGTTTGGCAATAGATTTTTGGTCGACGGGATAACCAAGTAGTACCATTATTTTTATTGATTTGAAAAAGTGTTAGGTCAAAGTCTGTAATTTTCAAAAGTTATATATTTTAAATGCTCATTCTTTCTATCAACAATTTTCTTTTTTTTTTTCAAATGTATCATTTCATTTTCGTGCCAACTATTACGCTTGGTAACAATGGTGTTGGCATAACAGAGAAATACCAAAACAGTTACTGATTTTATTTCGAATGTAAAGAAAAAAGGTTTAATGAGCAATAAATATTGTAAATATGACTATAACTCAGATTCTACTGAACAGAATTTTGTAGAACTTACACTATTAAATAGTAAATTTGGTTTATAAATGTTTTAGTCGACGGGATAACCAAGTAGTACCATTATTTTTATTGATTTGAAAAAGTGTTAGGTCAAAGTCTGTAATTTTCAAAAGTTATATTTTTTAAATGCTCATTCTTTCTATCAACAATTTTCTTTTTTTTTTCAAATGTATCATTTCATTTTCGTGCCAGCTATTACGCTTGGTAACAATGGTGTTGGCATAACAGAGAAATACCAAAACAGTTACTGATTTTATTTCGAATGTAAAGAAAAAAGGTTTAATGAGCAATAAATATTGTAAATATGACTATAACTCAGATTCTACTGAACAGAATTTTGTAGAACTTACACTATTAAATAGTAAATTTGGTTTATAAATGTTTTAGTGTAAAAACCAACATTCTAAGTTGCTACGGGAGTTCTAAAATTAGGTGAACTCGATTATGAAAGATTTCAAGTCAACTAATTAAATGCACAGTAAGTTAGACAATATTTCAGGGATTTTTTCAATATTTATCATATCATTCTGTATTGTTTAGTTACGGAGCTATGCGGAAAAAGTTCTCAGTGGTACAGTAAAGAAAATTGGAAGATATACGCTGCAGAGATAAGGTATATTAGAGAGTATATATGCTATAGTTATGGAAGTTGAGCTGAGTTCCTTAAAAAATTCAGAACTGATGCAGTATATACCTACCCCTACCTCCCAGAGAGTTCTATAATCAGGTTAACGCGATTATGAAAATTATATTTAACTATCGCAATATATATATAATGCAAAGAGAAATTTCATTCCGGCCGCTTATATCTTGAGTTCTGCTGAATAGATTTTAACGGGACTTACATTGTTAGATAGATAATTTTTCAGAAAAGATGTTAGTAAAAAATATAACGTTCTACGTTGCTTAGTTAAATAATAATGGGGAAAGCTCTAAATTAGATGAACCCAATTTTGAAAGATTTGCTTTTTTTAAAGGTTCCACTAAATGAATTTTTATGGGATTTAAACTGTTAATTAGATCATTTTTAGGGAAGGTTTCGGTATATTTTCCAGTTTAAAAGATTCTGCTAAGTGGATTTCGATGGAACTTGATCGGTTAGTTAATTTTTCAGTGAATCTTTTAGTATAAAGCACATATCATTTGCTGTTGCTTGGTTGTTAGTTTGCTTGATTGTAGAATTTTAGATGAAAGTTCTAGAATCAGGCGAACCCAATTATTAGGAACGACCAGCCTTTTCAATAAGTCTAATTAACAGATTCTAATGAGACTCGCATTGATAATTTTTCATGAACGCTTTTAGTATATTACATATTGTTCTTTACCGAATCCTACACTAAAAGATGAACTAAAGAAATTGGTCCTTAACAGTCTAAATTTTGTATGACTGAATAACAGATATAATAGCGCAATGACATTCATATTTCTTTCAGCAATTCGGTTGGATACACCAAGTAAATGTCCATATTGCTTTAAAACGCATGATCAAATTCACAGATATATTTTGTTTCATTCAAGATTTCTTTAGAAAAACCGACCAGCGTAGCGGGCGAAGGCTGCTAGTTGAATTATAAATAAAAGTAACATGATACATTTCTTAGCATACATTTAAAAAAGTCCAGACTTCTCGCCAAATTAGTTTAAAATAGTAACCTTTTCTAAAATCTGAAAAAAAAAAATCTGTTTGATTAAAATGTGAGTTGCCATCATTAGAAAAATGTATATAAAATTAGAAAAAAATTAATATTTCGAAAACTAATTCGAATTTAAAAATTCTAATACCAGTTTTGAAATCTGCGGATAAATATTGATTTTTGGTGTTAATATCATTGCAGAGTATTCCCTTTTTTAGGAGAAATCACCGTGAAACATAATCAGTTGTTTAATCAGTCGATTCAAAGAACCGTTAAATTTCAGGCGTTTCATATATTCGTTTCATAAATTCGTTTCATTAGGATTTTATATATATAGGGTAGATAAATTCGTTTCATTAGGATTTTATATATATAGGGTAGATATCAAATCATTTAAAATATTTAAAACGCCTCCCCTCACTTTCAAAGAAGTGATAGAAATATTGCATTTTACGCTTAACATTTTTTACTATTTATTTTTTTCTCATTAAGGAAAAAGGCAAGAATGAAATTTTCGATAGTTAAAATATACACTTTTAGCTATAACGTAAAAAAAAAAAAAAAAAAAAAAAAAAAAAAAAAAAAAAAAAACCTTGTAAAGAGCTGTCCTTCATGCTTAATCGAGTAATAGAAATATTGCATTTTTCCCTCAAATTTTTTGAAAAATAATTTTTTTCTCATTACGGAATAAAAATACAATTACTAACTTACGCCAATCTGTTACTTATTATTCATTCCTAATTATAAATAATTTTTAATATAGTCTTTCTATTCCTAACGCTAATAATCAAACTTGAAATTTGAAGCTTTTAGACAAAACCTCGATTTTGAATCTACTTTTAATAAAAATTTTAATACTTAAAAAAACAATCCTGAAATCTATTATTTTAAATTTACTTATAAATAGATATGGTCTACTTATATACTGATTTTCATTAAAATCTCTGACATGTCTGCCACAGCTGATTTGCTCATTTCGCATGGATTGACCCAGCTGTGAAGTCTTTCAAACCACCAAGACTATCGGCGATTTCTAGAGCTTTTTCTCTTAGTATAGTGCCTTTTACAGGTACATTCGGGGTACGAACTTCTTTAAACCACTTTAAAAAGATACCTTCCAACTATTGGTATGGCCGATTTTTTCAATGTTCAATGCAAAAATGAAATAGGAATACGCGCACTCTGAAAAGTACATTAATTAACTTATTATAATATTCCAACTAAGCTAAAAATTGCTAAAAATGATACAAAATACACTTAAAAGGCATATTAAAATTTTAATCAGATCCACGAACGTTTTATCGCTCAATCGCAATGTTTTCAGGATCTTTGTTAACACAAATATTTTCGCAATTTTTTTTTTTTTTTTTTTTTTTTTTTTAATTTTGCGAAAATATTTGTATCAACAAAGATCCTTAAAATGTTGCCGTTTGAGCAATGAAACGTTTGTCGATCAGAATAAGTGTATTTATATGCCTTTTAAGTGTATGTTTTATCACTTTTAGCAATTTTTAGCTTAGTTTGGATAATTTTAAGTGATTTTGATACAGTAGTTTATAGCTTAAATATTGTAAAAAAAATAATAAATAATAAATAACTTTACTAAGTATACATACCCCATTAAAAGAATTTTGATAATTGCTTTTTAAAATTGAAATTATAGCTTTTATATGCCACGTTAACCTATCTGTTGCCATTTTGTCAGTCTTTATTATATAAGCTTAATAATTATTAATAAATATAATTTTCTTCACGCTTTTCTTTTCGCCGTTATCTTTATAAAGACATGCATATCTTTAAAAGAGAACTCTTTAGTAATACTTACAAATTGTTATTTGGAAGCAATCATAGTTTTCTTATGCTTATGAAGGAAAATTTTCCCTTTTCTAATAGAAATGACGTCATTTGTGTTTCTCGCACTCACGCAATTTTTGATGGAAGGTATAATGCTATGAATGGTGAAATAAAAATTAACACACGTCATTCAGTTTAGTATAATAATTTCTATTACTAAAATAAAGTCTATTCAAATTACGTCATTTGTCACGATCGTAATATTTTGAGCATTTTTACTTTCTTCTATCTTGACAAGAAGAAAGTATTGGTTTCATGAAAATTTTCGAATTCCAGTTTTCGACGGATTTACACGTTTTATGGGTCAGAGATTCCAAAAAACATGTTTTTACAAAATGTCTGTCTGTGAGTCTGTCTGTCTGTCTGTCTGTCTGTCTGTCCGTCTGTCTGTCTGTCTGTCTGTATGTGACACAAATTTTGTGGGTGCTCTATCTCAAGAACTAATGCACGGAATTTAATAAAAAGTTATATTCAGCTAGACCCTGATATAGATTGGTGCTGATTAGTTTTTGGTGTAAATCGCTGCTATGTAGCATTTTGCAGGATTTTCGCAAAACCTCTATCTCAAGAACTAATGCACGGATTTTTATAAAACTTCAGATTCCGTTAATCCTTGATATGAATTGGTGCTGGTAAAGTTTTGGTGCAAATCGCCCAACAGATGGCGCTGCTATGCTGCATTTTGCAGCATTTACACGATTTTCGTAATAGCTCAATCTCAAGAAATAATGCACGGATTTTCATCAAACTTCAGATTTAGTTAGTGCTTGACATGAATTGACGTTTTGCCCCTTGTTATGTAAATCGCTCAACAGGTAGCGCTGCTATGCTGCGTTTTTTGAGATTTCCGCAATAGCTCTATCTCAAGAACTAATGCTTGGGTTTTCAACAAACTTCAGATTTAAGTATACCTGGATATGAATTAGTGCTGTTTATGTTTTGGTGTTTATCGCTCAATAGGTGGCGCTGGTATGCAGCATTTTTCACGATTTCCACAATAGCTCAATTTCCAGAACTAATGCACGGATTTTCATCAAACTTCAGATTCAGTTAGTCCTTGACATGAATTGATGTTTTGTACCTTTTCGTGTAAATCGCTCAACAGGTGCCGCTGCTGTGCTGCATTTTTGTGATTTCCACAATAGCTCTAGCTCCAGAACTAATGCACCGATTTTCATCAAACTTCAGATTCCGGTATACCTTAATATGAATTAGTGCTGTTTGTGTTTTGGTGCAAATCGTTCAACAGGTGGCGCTGATATGCTACATTTTTCAGAATTTCCCCTACACCTCTATCTCAATAAGTAATGCACGAATTTTCATCAAACTTAAAATTCAGGTATACTTTGATACGAATTGGTTATAAATTGATGTAATTTCTTTTACTATTTAAATGATTTAATTGACGTGATTTATTTAGAAGAAAGTTTTGTGATGGCCACAACATACTAGTTTTAATGAGTAGAAATGTACGTTTCTTGATGCGAAAGACACTTTTATTAAAAATTGTTTTAATAAGTTAATCGAATATTTATTAGCACCCGATATGCCATTTCTTTCGGGCAGCATTTAAACTGTCGTTTCTAAAAAACAACGTTACGTTACATAAGACAGCCGTAAAACGAAGCAAATGTATAGCCTTAAATACGTACGCTTAAATACGGGTACGCTTAAATACGGATAAACTCTACTGCAATTTTTTTAACTTTTAAGTATCGCACATTTTCATTTTTTATACCGTTGTATAGAAGAAAAGGGTACTTTTAAATGCAATTTGTATGAAAATTGCATCTCAGCTTATTTTTGAGATATTAAAGTTTTTGTAATTTTTAGCGCATTTTCTTTAATGTTGGCAAATAACGTACTCCATTTCTGTAGAAAGTAAAGGAAAAATAGTTGGAAAATAGCAGATTGTTATATCTATTTGTTGCCATTTTTCTATAACAACTGAAAAAATAAATGTAATTAAAATACGTGCTATTTTGAAAAAATATATAAATGAATTATTTCTGATAAAACATAGAGCTATTATAAACTACTAGCAGATTTCGCCCGCTACGCTGCGCTGGTCGGTTTTTCTAAACAAACCTTTAATCAAACGAAATATATCTGTGAATTTCATCGTACGTTTGAAAGCAATATGGACATTAACCTGGAATGCCCACCCGAATTGCTAAAAACGATATGGACGTCATTATACTATTACATTTTGTATTGAGACAGACAAAATTTGAGCTGTTAAGGACAAACTTCTTTAGTTGATCCTTTACTGTAGAATTTGGTAAAGTACGATAGAGCAATATGTAATATACTTATACCTTTCATCTGAAAAGTTATCCATGCTATTCTCATCAGAATCCGTCCAATAGAACCTATTAAAAATGATAATCTTTTATAATTGGGCTCACCTGATTCTAGAACTTTCAGCCGCCAAAATCCTACAACCAACCTAGAGCGATATGCGTTTTATACTAAAATATTCCCTGAAAAATTAACTAACTGAGCAAGTTCCACCAAATTCCACTTAGCAGAATTGTTTAAACTGACAAATGTACCAAAACCTTCCCTAAAAAGTCCTTCCGGCCAGTGCCGGGAGGAAGAGGTAGCTTTCATAATCCTTATTTTAAAAAAGCCAACTTATATCATGCAAACACACGAAGCTCAATTTAGTGGAAACCGAATATAGGAGATTCAATACTAATTTTTATCAATATAATGAATGAGAATTTCGCGAAATTAGTCAGCTTTATCCAAGCTGCTTTTCTTTAAAGTAACTTATATTTGGCTGCCAAATTCGGCAATTTCTTAAAGTGCCTGTCCTTTTAAGACAACATGGTGGATGAGGCTAAGCAGTGAACTTGGTCGAGACCTTAGTAATTGCTGTGCACATGCTCACTCACATCGGAATCGGTTAATATAAAGGAGTGCTGTCGCATGCAAAAAATCAGATTTTTCAAAATGTCACCCACAATAGAAATTGAAAGTGCTATATCTGAGCCATTTTTTAAGGTAAAGACAAACAAAAAATGCTCCTGAATCCTTATATCAAGATCAAATACTTAAGAAAGAAACCTTTTTCAATTTCTAATTTTTTTGCACCTCACTTTAAATATGTATATATTTTTTAATTTAATGGCCGACATTTTGAAACAAGATGGCTGATGAATCTGGCCAGCGAACTTGGTCGAGGTGTTGATGTATACTATCCACATGCCTTCTTACATCGAAATAGGCGAATACGTGTGTTATCGCATGACAAATACAAGATCGTTTCAAAATGTTAGCCATGCTAGAAATTCAAAGTGCTATAAATCAACCATTTTTTAAGATATCAACAAAAGAACAAATTTTCAGAAACAAAAACTGCTCCGGAATCTTTGTATCAAGGCCAAACACATAAAAAAAATCTTTTTCATTTTCCAATTTTTTAATACCTCATTTTGAATTTTAAATTTAATTTTTTTTAAATGGCAACCCTTTTGAAACAAGATGGCGAATGAAGCTGGCCAACGATCTCGGTCGAGACATTGGTATGTACTATGTACAGACCAAGTTACATCCAAATAGGTTCATAAATACGCCTGTTATCGCGTGACAAAAATCAGGTCGTTTTAAAATGTCAGCCACAAGAGAAATTCAAAATGCTATTACTCAGCCATTTTTTTTAGATATAGACGAAAGAAAAACTGTTCCGGAATCTTTGTATTAAGGTCAAACACATACAAAAAAAATCTTTTTCATTTTCCAATTTTTTGGTATCTCATTTAAATTTTTTTATTTTTAAATTTTTTTAAATGGCCGCCATTTTGAAACAAGATGGCGGATGAAGCTGGCCAACGAACACGGTCGAGATATTGGTATGTACTATGTACACACCAAGGTACATCCAAGTCGGTTCATAAATACGCCTGTTATTACGTGAGAAAAATCAGGACGTTTCAAAATGTCAGCCACGCTAGAAATTCAAAATGCTGTAACTCAGCCATTTCTTAAGATATAGACGAAACAAAAACTGCTCCCGAATCTTTTTATCAAGGTCAAACACATAAGAAGAAAATATTTTTTCAATTTTAAATTTTTGGTACCACATTTCAAATTTAAATTTATCTTAAAAATTTAAATGGCCGCCATTTTTAAACAAGATGGCGGGTGAAGCTGGCCAACGAACCCGGTCGAGACATTGGTATGTACTATGTACAAACGAAGTTACATCCAAATCGGTTCATAAATACGCCTTTTATCGCGTGACAAAATTCAGGACGTTTCAAAATGTCAGCCACGCTAGACATTCAAAATGCTATAACTCAGCCATTTTTTAAGATATAGACGAAACAAAAACTGCTCCGAAATTTTTGTATAAAGGTTAAATACATAAGAAAAAAATATTTTTCCATTTTCAATTTTTTGGTACCACATTTCAAATTTTAAATTTTTTAAAAAATTTTAAATGGCCGCCATTTAGAAACAAAATGGCGGATGAAGCTGGCCAACGAACTCGGTCGAGAGATTGGTATGTACTATGTACACACCGAATTACATCCAAATCGGTTCATAAATACGCTTTTTATCTCGTGACAAAATTCAGGACGTTTCAAAATGTCAGCCACGCTAGAAATTCAAAATGCTATAACTCAGCCATTTTTTAAGATATAGACGAAACAAAAACTGCTACGGAATCTTTGTATAAAGGTCAAATACATAAGAAAAAAATATTTTTCAATTTTTAATTTTTTGGTACCACATTTCAAGTTTTAAATTTTTTTAAAAATTTTAAATGGCCGCCATTTTGAAACAAAACGGCAGATGAAGCTGGCCAACGAACTCGGTCGAGACATTGGTATGTACTATGTACACACCGAATTACATTGAAAGCGGTTCATAATTATGGGAGTTACAATGTGACATAGGTCAGATATATATATATATATATATATATATATATATATCAATTTTGAACGGAGGGTGGTTTCGGGGTCTGGGGGTCATGATTGATGAAAATATACCAAAATTTTTTGAAATCGCTTTCCTCCGAACGGCTGCAATAGGTAGCTTTTTTGTAAAGAAAGCTACCTAAAATTATGTAATTAACACTATAAGTCCCATCAAAATCCACCCAGAAGAACCTTTAAAATAGCAATCTTTCATAATCGTT
The DNA here is from genome assembly GCA_963932465.1 of Maratus speciosus. Taxonomy (NCBI): domain Eukaryota; kingdom Metazoa; phylum Arthropoda; class Arachnida; order Araneae; family Salticidae; genus Maratus; species Maratus speciosus. Next base: position 225,641,673 of record OZ010791.1, on the reverse strand, counting down.
TTCATCTGATTTTGAATTTTCCCCCATAATTATTTAACTAAGCAATGTAGAACGATATGATGGACTAAATTTTTTTTTGAAAAATTATCTAACAATGTAAGTCCCATCAAAATCTATTCAGCAGAACTCAAGTTGTAAGCGGCCCAAACGAAATTTCTCTTTCCATTTCATATATATTATAGATAGTTAAAGGGTCATTCCATGTCAGTTCAGGCAGGCATGTAACCCACCATCACAGATTTTGATGAAACTGCGTGTGTTTGTTTCTTTTATTAAGATATGATTCCCAGTATTTTTTTTTACTCCTTGGTCAAATAGTTTCTGAGAAAAAAATTGTCAAAATTTTGAAAAACTGCCGTCAGTTTGCATTCTTGACTGCTCGATTATCAAATGTAGCATGACATAAATATGATCATATTTCAATATCTATTCTACAAATCATCTTCAAATAATTTATGCATAATATAGAAGGTACGCAGTTTATGAAAAAAAAATACTGTTACGCTTATAACATTTTAAGTGTGTCTAAAAAAAATGTTTAATCTTTGAAGTCGTGATTTTTTTATGAAAAATAATGCATTAACTAAAATAGCATTATCAACAAAAGGCGGTATTTTTATTAAATTTATTTTTTGTGGGGGATATACTTAAAGGTGTCCTTTACCTGATTCTGAAATAAAAATAGTGGGATTTCGGGTGTTTTTAGTAGTATTTCCTATTTAAAAATATTTTGAGGCGTATTTCAAATCAAATCAAGCAGAGTCATTCCATGTCAGTTCGCCTAAGACATTTAATTCACTGTCACAAATTTCAATGAAACTGGGTATGTTTATAGCTCATTTTAAGACGTAATCACCTTTAATTTCCTTGATCCTAAGTAAAATATTTTTTAAGATAAAAAAAAATATCTAAATTTTTAATTTTTATTTTAAATGTTTTTAATGACAGATCTATATTCAAAGACTGCATAAAAAAAAAAAGTCATTTCAATATAAAATCACTAAATAAGTTTCAAATAATGTATATGTGCCAAATAATGTAGGCAGATTATTATTTATTGTTGTTTGTCATGTTTAAACGCTAAGAGTGTGTTTAATCTTGTGAATTCTTAAATTTTATGAACGATAATGTGTTAATCAAAAATTTATTATTAACCGAAGGCAGGCTATTATTACATTTTTTATTTGTACGTAAAAATATCTTTTCAATAGTTATAAAATAAAAATAGTGAAAATATGAGCAATTTTAACAAAATTTTCATAAAATGTGAATGTTTAATGATAAATATTGAAGCTTTTCATGCTAAGATGTACTATAATGACTACGATATCGTGTGTTGCTACTCTTGCTTTAATATAATACATACAATAATAAAATAACAAATATTATTTACAGCAATAAAAATTAAATTAAATAGTACCAGTTCCTTTACCAACACTACATTGTTCAACAGCCGACTTAAAATCAACAGCCCACTCTTACAGAAAAATACTTTCAACTGTTCAAATAATAAATAAACTACATTTAAAAATCTTAATATCAACTTATTATCGTAAGACGATAATAACAACTAAACAACATAATGAATTTATAAATCAGCTTTTAATTGAAAATTCATGAAATGGTCCATTTAAATGTTGTTGTTCATCGAGTCCATCAAAACAAATTTAAAAAAAATAGTGAACCTAATATGCTGACTGCAATGACACTTCTAACAAAACTAATTAATTCATTACCATCTGAAATCAAACCCGAAAGATCAAAAAGATAAAAAAAATCAGCTGTAGTGTGAATGTGACATACTCAGTGGTTGTTGAGATAGGAATGTCTTTGTGACATTTTCACCTGTACTTCAATAAAATATAAACATGTAAGCTTTTTTCCTTCATCCAAATTAAGTAAAACAATTATAAAATTCTGTTGTTATTACATCAGATGTTAAATTTTTCGTTACATACTATTAGATAAGCTCTTTACTTTTAGACATTATTGACATAATGTCATAAAATTTACTATATGTATTTTCTATAAGTGTATAAACAATATATATGCTTTATTAAACATAAATGAATAATTTTTAAATAATATGTTTGAGAACAGGGATATATATACACACATATATATGTTGAAAATCCATCTTTCAGCAATATTGTGATGAAATAAATCAAATTACCGTAATTTCCGGTGTATAGCCCGCGGATCAAACAATCTTGTCTCGATTGACAAATTTTTAAAAATAAAATGTAACTTTTTAGATCACAGTAAATATTGGTCTTCAAATACTGAATAAAATTTCTGGGTCCAAACTGAATTGTTTGATGTGCGGGCTATACACCCGAAATTACGGTACATATCATTAGAAACTGAATAAAGTTACAAAAGTGCAACTCATTAAGTTTTAAATAATTTTTTAGATATAGTTATTTGAAAGATATAATATAATGAATTATGCATTTTTTGCATATATTTAAAGCATAACATGTCAAAATTTTCTTCAAAGAGTGAAATTTGGTATTTTTTTTCAATATTAACAGCCAAATATGAGTTTAAAGATTAGGAATGTCATTTTGAAAATTTCTATTGGGCGGTGAGGAGTTAGTGATTTTTCTCTTTTTTAGAAAGGGATAATTGCTCTTCGTCCTAGAAGTTTTACTAAAAAACAATATTGCCTATTTTTTTCCTTAAGAAACGAACATAAAACATAATTTGAAAAATAAAATAAATGTATAAATAAAAATATTTCCAGGGATGATACATTGGATAGATTTTACATCTGGAAATATTGATAATTTTAAATGTAATTTAAATACTACTAAAACCAACCAAAATCCCACTATTTTTATTTCAGATCCAGTTATAATGTAGTATTATGTTCAATTTAAAATTTAAAAATTAGTCATAGAAACTCCGCCTCTGATTGATAAAGATTTTTTAATAATTTCATTATTTTTTGTAAAATATTTTTGATTCAAAGATTATACAATTTTTAGACACATTTAAATATTTTTTAACATTACAGCAATTTTTTTTCATAATCTACATACTTTATTTACCTTGCTTAAATTATTCGAAGAAGATTTCTTTATTAGTTATTGAAATATGATTTTATATGTAAAATGAGGCCTTTGAAAATTGAACAATCATTAATGGCAACTCGTGGCATTTTTCCAAAACTTTTATAATTTTTCTCATACTTTCCATATTTTTATTTTATAACCATTTAAAGGATATTTTTACGTACAATTAAAAAAAGCAATAACACCCTGCCTTTGGTTAATAATAATTTTTTGATTAACACATTATTTTTGACAAAATTCTTGATTTTAAAAATTCACAAGATAAAAGACACTCTTAATGTTTAAACATGACAAAAAAAACAAGAAATAATAATCTGCCTACATTATTTGTCACATATACATTATTTGAAACCTATTTAGTGATTTTATATTAAAATGACTTTTTTTTATTTTTAATGCAGTCTTTGAATATCGAACTGTCATTAAAAAAATTCAAAACAATTTTTCAAAATTTTGATATTTTTTATCTTAAAAAATATTTTACTTAGGATCAAGAAAATTAAAGGTGATTACGTCTTAAAATAAGCTATATACAAACCCAGTTTCATTGAAATTTGTGAAAGGGATTAAATGGATTAGGGGAACTGACATGGAATGGCTTGATTTGATTTGAAATGCACCTCAAAATATGTTTAAATAGGAAATACTACTAAAAACACCCAAAATCCCACTATTTTTATTTCAGAATCAGGTAAAGAACACCTTTAAGTATATCACCCACAAAAAATAAATTTAATAAAAATACCGCCTTTTGTTGATAATGCTTTTTTTGTTAATGCATTATTTTTCATAAAAAATTCACGACTTCAAAGTTTAAATATTCTTTTAGACACACTTAAAATGTTATAAGCGTAACAATATATTTTTTTCATAAGCTGCGTACCCTAAATATTATGCATAAATTATTTGAAGATGATTTGTAGAGTAGATATTGAAATATGATTATATATATGGCATGCTACATTTGAAAATCGAGCCGTCAAGAATGCCAACTGACTCCAGTTTTTCAAAATTTTGACAATTTTTTTCTCAGAAACTATTTCACCAAGGAGCAAAAAAAATTACTGGTGATCATATCTTAATAGTAAGAACAAACACACACAGTTTCATTAAAATCTGTGATGGTGGGTTACATATTGATATTTTACTGCCTGATTTGATGTGGAATGCTCTTAAATTTAAATACAGTCGAACCTCGCTATAATGAACCCGAGATATAGTAAGTAAGTAAGCACCCACCCTGGGAACCCGCTTTTGGCTTATGGTTAGGTGTAACCCCCAAGCCCAGGGCAGGAAAAAGTTTTACTACCTGCGGAAACAAGCCCAGAACCCCAGTCCCCGGGAAAGAAGACTTCGGAACGACCCGCCTGACACCCCGAAGAGAGCACAAGAGGCAAGTGCCGTGTCCCCGGACCGCCTGTGAAAATTTATTATTATTTAAGATGGATATTCTTTACCAATCATAATTGGCTGCCCTATTGTTGCCTAGAAATATATTACAATTATGATTTATATGTTTTGGAATTTGTGTACTGTTTGAAAAAATTTTAAATATTTACATTCATCTTTACATTTGATAAGAAATTTTTTTTTTTTTCCCTTTTTGAACACTCGGATATAGTGGGCTTTTTCAGTGGTCCCGTCCGAACTCCCATTTAATTAATGTTATTTTATATGCTTATAGTGAACAGCTGAGAATTTGGTAGTCCATTTATAGTGGACTCAAATTTTATTTCTGCAGATTTTTCTTTCAGTTCTCCAACTGTAAACTTGCACTAGTTGGGATTGAAAATAATGGCATTCCTTTACATGTTGTCAAATTTCACTCTTTCACGCTGATCGCCTTCAACTATGGCGAACAAGTTGTTAAGAAGAACACTCCTCTTCTTCAGGGGTGTAGTGGAAGGTATACGGAGGTGTACGCAGTATACCTTCTGGACTCTTTTAATATGCTCCGTATACCCACTGTTTCTCAAATAAAGCTATAGCGTATACTCAGACCTCGACTTTACTGACTCTAGCGCATACCTTCTGCCTAGAGCGTATACCCTCTGGCTATTTACGACTACAACACTTCTCTTCTTCCCTACCCCCCACCCCCCAATCGCGCCCGTCGGCCTAACCGTTTCGTGGTTTTCGTGGTTTTCTTCGAAACCGTGGATTGCCATGCGTAAATACGGGTTAGGTTCCCTTAGAAAGACCCCCACGGAAGGCACTCCCCTTAGGACCTATATCCCTCGAGTTGATAATCGGCCGTCAAAAATCAACCCAACCCTACCCCTCCTCCCCCCCGTTGCAGGAACAAACCTCTCTTCTTCCCCCTTCTCTATTTCTAGAAATAAGCGTCTGGTGTTTACTTGCTAACTCCGTCAGCCCACCCATCGGTATAACTCATGAATGTCCCTCATTTTACAGTGTCTCACTTCATTATTTATTATGATTTGAGATAAGAAGACGTTTTTTCAAGAGCATCTAAAAATTTCGTTAAAATGGCGAATTCTGTAAAAAGGAAAGCATTTTTGTTTGAGGATAAGATTAAAATCATTAAACGTATTGGAGATGAAGCCAATAAATCGGCACTGTGCAAGAAATTTTCCTTTTCAAGGTCTACAGTTTCAAACATTTAGAAAAATCGCAGCGCGACTGTTGGCTGCTGCACGAGAAAAAAATTTTGTATTCTTCGAAGAAACTACTCCGGGCTGAAAAGGAAAACGTGGAAAGAGCTCTGTTAAAATAGATCACCATTCAGCGGTATAGAAATCTTCCTGCGACTGGACCAATGCTTCAAATTAAAGCCAGTGAGTTTGCCTAAAGATTCGGAGAAAACAGTTTTGTGGGCTCTAACGGATGGCTGAAAGTAGTGTCTAAATCGCGCCCCTCACAACGGCTCTTATCACAAATGCACCTGGGAAATTCCCCAGCACTTCGTCCTGGCTCATACGATTTCATTATTGTTTACTTTAGTGTTGCATATTGAGACTTCATAGTTAGCCCAGTGGTAGGGAAGCAAAAAATGGCCCAATTCGGAAATAATTAGGGAAAAGCTGGAAATTGTTTTAATCCCTTCAGTTCATGTCTAGAATGAATGTGCTACGTTTTCCCCCTCGTACTAGGTGAGCGTTAGGAAAAGATAGATTTATAGTCAAAAAACACGTTTTTTTAGCATACCATAACAATATCTCGAAATCACTAACTTTTTCAAAAACATAGTCAATACAAATGTTGTAGAGCTTAAAATTCTGAATAAAATGAATACCTACACTTAATACTTATGTTGAATATTAAGGTCACAATTTTACTTCAAAATTTTAGGCCCATCATCAGGGGGATGACCTCAGAATTAATTAGGAGAAAACTGGATATCGTTTTAATCCCTTCAGATTAGGTCTAAAATGAATATTCTATGTTTTCCCCTTCGTACTAAGTGAGCGCTAGAAAATATGTACACATTTACATTCGAAAAACACGTTTTTCTTTAATATTTTTAACAATATCTGAAATTGCGACCTTAATTTTGAACAAAAATATTTATATTTCAAATGAAAATCAAATTTCAAATTATTTTTGCTTAAAAGGCGCAAAGACCAACTTAGTGAAAAAGATTCCATGCCGGGAATCGAACCCGGGTCATCAGTATAGCGCACTGACGTTCTACCGACTAAACCACATGGAACGATACCCAGCCTGGAACTTCTCACTATTTGATTTTCATTTGAAATATTGTATTCAAGGCGAATGTTTCTCTCTGGAAAAATTTCCAAATATTAAAAATATTAATGTGAGTATTCATTTTATTCAAAATTTTAAGCTCTACAACACCTGTATTGGCAATTTTTTGATATAGTTAGCTTTTTTGAGATATTGTTAAGGTAATCTGGTCTCTCCTATCTTGAAGCTCTTGATTGAGATTAAGGCAAAATTTTGAAATGGAATTGCGACCTTAATTTTGAACACAAATATTAATATGGGTACTCATTTTATTCAGAATTTTATGCTCTACAACATTTGTACTGACAATGTTTTTGATAGACTTAACTGTTTTGAGATATTCTTAGGTAACTTGGTCTCTCCGGACTTCAAGCTCTTGATTAGCGATTAAGGCAAAATATTGAAATTAGAATTGCGACCTTAATTTTGAACACAAATATTAATGAAAGTACTTATTTTATTCAGAATTTTAAGCTCTACAACATTTGTATTGACAATGTTTTTTATAGAATTAGCTGTTTTGAGATATTGTTAAGGTAATTTAAAAAAAAGTGTTTTTCGAAAATAAATATGTACATATTTTCTAACATTCACCCAAGTACGAGGAATAAAACATAGTATGTTCATTTTAGACCTAAACTGAAGGGATTAAAACAATATTCAGTTTTTTCCTAATTAATTCTGAGGTCATCCCCTGATGATGGGTCTAAAACTTTGAAGTGGAATTGTGGCCTTAATATTCAACATAAGTATTAAGTGTAGGTACTCATTTTATTCAGAATTTTAAGCTCTACAATATTTGTATTGACAATGATTTTGAAAAAGTTAGTGATTATTCCTAACGCTCACCTAGTACGAGGGGGGAAACGTAACATATTCATTCTAGACCTAAACTGAAGGGGTTAACACAATTTCCAGCTTTCCCCTAATTATTTCCGAATTCAACTCCCTAAACACTGGGTTAAGTGTTTACAAATAAAAAATGAGAAAAAGACTTACAAATATCATTCATGCACATGTTAAATGACTGATTTGCGCTCATATTTTCGTTAGCGATTGCCACGTTCAAGAATTTCGTTCTTTTGTGCATCCAGTGATTTTTTTGTTTTTGTTTTTATGAGTGCTATGCGATCCTTCGTTTGTTAGTGTTTGCGGTGTTAACGAATTGCGTTCGTTCGTGATCGTGGCTTTCGCGTATTACTGCGTTTATTAGACTGCTGCACGACGAGGTTGCTACACCCAGTGATGTAATTTTTTCGGTTTTCGTGAGCGCTATGGGTTCATACGTTCGAAACTGATTGCCGCGATAACGAATTTCGTTCGTTTGTGATTGCGGCTTTCGCGAATTTAATGCGTTTTCGAGACTGCTACACGACGAGGTTGCCGCATACAGTGGTGGGTTTTTTTTTCGGTTTTCATGAGCGCTATGCGCTCATACGGTTGTTACTGATTCCGGCGTTAACGAATTTCATTCGTTCGTGATCGTGACTTTCGCGAATAACTGCGTTTTTTAGGCTGCTACACGACGATGTAGCTGCATCCAGTGGTTTTTTTTTTCTTTGGTTTTCATGAGCGCTATGCCCTCATACGTTCGTTACTGATTCTGGCGTTAACAAATTTCGTTCGTTTGTGATTGCAGCTTTCGCGAATTTAGTGCGTTTTCGAGACTGCTACACGACGAGGTTGCTGCATCCAATAGTATTTTTTTCGGTTTTCATGAGCGCTATGCGCTCATACGTTCGTTACTGACTACGGCGTTAAAGAATTTCGTTCGTTCGTGATCGTGGCTTTCGAGAATTACTGCGTTTTTGAGACTGCTGCACGACCATGTTGCTGCACACATTGCTGTTTTTTTTCGGCTTTTATGAGCGCATAGCGCTCATACGTTCGTTACTGATTACAGCGTTAACGAATTTCGTTCGTTCGTGATCGTGGCTTTCGCGAATTACTGCATTTTAGATAATGCTGCACGACAAAGTTGATGCACACAGTGATGTTTTTTTCGGTTTTCACGAGCACTATGTGTTCATATGTTCGTTTCTGATTGCGGCGTTAACGGATTTCGTTCATTTATTATCGCGAATTTAGGGCGTTTTTGAGACTGCTGCGCGAGGAGGTTGCTGCATCCAGTGATGTTTTTTTTCCGGTTTTCATGAGCGCTATGTGCTCATACGTTCGTTATTAGTAGCAGCGTTAACGAATTTCATTCGTTCGTGATCGCGGCTTTCGCGAATGATTGCGCTTTTGAGACTGCTGCACGACGAGATTGCTGCACCCAGTGATTTGTTTTAGTTTTCATGAACGCAATGCTCTCATACGTTCATCACACACACAAAAAAAAGAAAACAACTAGAAAACAGGAATTCTGCTTTTTCAGAATTTAGTGTCGCCCCCGATGAAAAAAAAATATATATCTACCCTATATATATAAAATCCTAATGAAACGAATTTATGAAACGAATATATGAAACTCCTGAAATGTAACGATTCTTTGAATCGACTGATTAAACAACTGATTATGTTTCAGAGTGATTTCGCCTAAAAAAAGGAATACTTTGCGATGAATTTAACACCAAAAATCAATATTGATCCGCAGATTTCAAACCTGGTATTAGAATTTTTAAATTCGAATTAGTTTTCGAAATATTAATTTTTTTCTAATTTTATATACATTTTTCTAATGATGGCAACTCAAATTTTAATCAAACAGATATTTTTTTTTTCAGATTTTAGAAAAGGTTACAATTTTAAACTAATTTGGCGAGAAGTTTGGCCTCCTTAAATGTATGTTAAGAAATGTATCATGTTACTTTTATTCATAATTCAATTTGTATTTCATTATCATTTTATTTAATACAAACAGAAACATTTAAAATAAATGGCTTTCACTTCTTTATTTTTTTTAAACGAAATGAAAAGAAAAATATTAGGCACAGATGTCATATACGCACCGGGGTACCTAATTGGCGCCAAAATTGCATTATTTTGGTTGACATGGTAACCCGACTATTGTTGTTTATTTGATAATAAGTGTTTATTTACTTTATTTTCTTTTTTTTTTAATTACATAAATTGTTTTGTTCTATAGTTAATTATTTTTTGGGTTATTTTCCTTTAAAAATAAAAAATAATAGAAAATAATTAAAAAATACGGTACTACATAGTTATTCCATCGACCCATTTCGCCAAATTATATAAATCGCCAAACCACTCGCCAAATTATACAAATTGACATGATTTTTATTTTAAATAACGAAAGAACAAAGAAAATAGTATAGCATTAATAAATATACAAATAAAACGTCGAAATAAAAATCACTTGATGACTTAAAGACATGTAACTTGCTTAAAGTCAAGTGAATGTGACATTTATCAACCATTATCGGTATTTAATCTTATAGTTTGGTGATAGATTTTTGGTCGACGGGATAACTAAGTAGTACTAAAAATACATATGTAACTGGTATTCGAAAACGAGGATTTTGCCAAATTTTCGTAAAAAAAATCACGCCAAACCGGGTGCGTATATGACATCTGGCCAAATATTAAATGATGTAACAAACATTTAATTCCAACTTCAAAGCAATGTTATAATTTACCACTCGAAAAAAAAAAAAAAATCCCTGCCGGCCCGGCCTACAGGCGGAGGTAGATTTCGAAGTTAAGTACACTAATTTCACAAACAAAAACCAAATCATGATTAGAGATAAACCCACTTTAACAATTTTATCTGGCTGCTTTTGACGAGTTTTTATTTCATTTTTATATAATAAATGGTTTTATCACAATCATGTTAGGGCGGTATTCAAAAACATACTTTTCCATGCTCAACAATTCGAAATTTTCTGGCATAACTCCAGATTTATTTTTAATAGGAAAAACATGAAACTTGTTGACGTGATTTTTGAAGAAATTTATAAGCGACCTGTGTTTTTAATTTTCGTTCAATTAATTAAAACATGATATATAAACAATTATTTTTTCAGTAAGACAATATTTTTTGTTTCTAACACAATCGCTTCGGGAAATTCTGTTCAAAATGCACACTTTGACATGTTTTTTTGAAATATATTCTGCCTCTGTCAAAAAATCGATCATTACGGTACATTATATAGTTTCTGAATAAGCGAATCTACCAATTGGATTCGTTTGAGAGCAAAAATGAATTTAAAAATGAGTCAGAAAATAAGCAGTTTGGATTTGAATACTCCCTTAATACGATGATTTTTCCAACGCAATCCGCTTCGGGAAATTCGGTTCAAAAGGCCCATTTTGACAGCATGTTTTAAAATATATTCTGCCTCTATCAAAAAATTGACCATTACGGTACATTATATAGTTTCTGAGTAAGAAAAGGTACCAATTGGAAGCCTTTGAGAGTAAAAATGAATTGGAAAATGAGTCAGAAAATAAGTAATTTGGATTTGAATACACCCTTACTAAGATGATTTTTTTCTTCAACCGCTATGTATTTTTAATTTGTTTTTGCTGTAAGAATTGGTCCTATCCAAAACTTGTCTATATAGATGTTGTAGACAATATTAAGTAGATATATGATAAATTCATGGGGATTTTATATCTTTTGAATTGACGGAGTTATGGATTTTTTCTTCTTCAGCCGCCCTTTTTGTTTTCGTTTTTAATTTTTTTATGCGGTACGAATTGGTCCTATCAAAAACTTGTGAATATAAAAGTTATAGATAATGTTAAAGAGATTCATGATAAAATTAATTGGATTTGATATCTTGAGAATTGACGAAGTTATGAATTTTTTTTCTCCCCAAAACCCTATTTTTTGCGCCCCTTGAGCCCATTTTTAGGTGCGTTCGTAATTATATAAATACGTAGCACCTATAGTCGTCGTTCAGTCCGTCCGTCTGTCCGTCTGTCCGTCCGTCTGTCTGTCCGCATGTAACAGAGCAAAAACTACCCAACCGAATGGTCTGAAATTTCAAATATATGATTGTTGCAAAATTTTGTCGAGCCATTTCAAATTTTATGAAAATCGGATGTATAGTTTAATTACAGGGACAGTCAAAAGTTTTTCTTTACATTACGGTCAATGGGAAAAATTATTGCAAGTGCATTTTAATGATATTACAGCCTTCCGAATGATCTGAAATTTTAAAGATATAACTGTTGCAAAATTTTTCGAGCCCTTTCAAATTTTAGGAAAAACGGATGTATAGTTTAATTACAGGGACAGTCAAAAGTTTTTCTTTACATTACGGCCAATGGGAAAAATTATTGCAAGTGCATTTTAATGATATGAGAGCCTTCCGAATGATCTGAAATTTTAAAGATATAACTGTTGCAAAATTTTGTCGAGCCCTTTCAAATTTTAGAAAAATCGGATGTATAGTTTAATTACAGGGACAGTCAAAAGTTTTTCTTTACATTACGGCCAATGGGAAAAATTATTGCAAGTGGATTTTAATGATATTACAGCCTTCCGAATGATCTGAAATTTTAAAGATATAACTGTTGCAAAATTTTGTCGAGCCCTTTCAAATTTTAGGAAAATCGGATGTATAGTTTAATTACAGGGACAGTCAAAAGTTTTTCCTTACATTACGGCCAATGGGAAAAATTATTGCAAGTGCATTTTAATGATATTAGAGCCTTCCGAATGATCTGAAATTTTAAAGATATAACTGTTGCAAAATTTTGTCGAGCCCTTTCAAATTTTAGGAAAATAGGATGTATAGTTTAATTACAGGGACAGTCAAAAGTTTTTCCTTACATTACGGCCAATGGGAAAAATTATTGCAAGTGCATTTTAATGATATTAGAGCCTTCCGAATGATCTGAAATTTTAAAGATATAACTGTTGCAAAATTTTGTCGAGCCCTTTCAAATTTTAGGAAAATAGGATGTATAGTTTAATTACAGGGACAGTCAAAAGTTTTTCTTTACATTACGGCCAATGGGAAAAGTTATTGCAAGTGGATTTTAATGATATTAGAGCCTTCCGAATGATCTGAAATTTTAAAAATATAACTGTTGCAAAATTTTGTCGAGCCCTTTCAAATTTTAGGAAAATCGGATGCATAGTTTAATTACAGGGACAGTCAAATGTTTTTCTTTACATTACGGCCAATGGGAAAAATTATTGCAAGTGCATTTTAATGATATTACAGCCTTCCGAATGGTCTGAAATTTTAAAGATATAATTGTTGCAAAATTTTGTTGAGCTATTTCAAATTTTAGGAAAATCGGATGTATAGTTTAATTACAGGGACAGTCAAAAGTGTTCCGTTACATTACGGGGAATGGGAAAAAAATATTGGAAGTGCATTTTAATGATGTATCAGACTATGCGCTTTATGAAGTGCAAAAAATTATACATTCAGTACAATATGGGGTGCAAAAAATAATTATAAAACTAGTTATAGTACGAACGCACCTCATTTGCCACGTTTGACGAGCAATTTCCAACTTGTTAACTTTATCAAAAATCTGTGATACATAAATTTTTGGCCCAATTTTTAGAAGTAATAAAAACTTTAAACTGATTCGATATGTACAAAATTTAAGAAGTTATGGGGTTTTTCGGTTTTCATAAAACCCCTCCCTATTTCCATCCCCTTGGTCCGATTTTGCCCATTAACGAACTTGACCGAGATTTTAGGCCCCTTGATTGTGGAAGTTATCGTGTCCAGAATATATATATAGATAGATACATACATACATACATATATATATATATATATATAGTTTTTTACTGAGGGTGGTTTTGGGCTCTAGGGGTCATGATCGGTGTAGATCTGGAAAAAATTTTCAGAAATTCCAACACAGGAACGATCCCAATAGGTAGTATTTCATACGAAATCTACCTAAAAAAAAATGCTAACTGGCGAGTTGAAAAATAGTTATTGGCCAGATTTGCACCCGGCTAGCGTAACAGCGCAAAGAATTCTTTGCGACAATGCTTTTATGTAGTATTATTCGAAAGAAAAATTGATTTTTTTTAATCGAAATGGAAAACTTTCGGCACAGATGCCACATATGGTTCCATATTGGCGCTATTTTTTTCTGACGCCAATGTCATATACGCAACGGGTACTTAACTGGCGCCATAGTATCGTTATTTTGCTTGATTTGATAAGCCGGATGTTGTTGTTTATGCTGTTGATCTTTTCCCCAAATTAGCGTCGGAAAAAAATCGAGCCAATATGGGGCCGTATATGATATCTGGGCCAAACTTTCATATGAAAAGCGAAGGGATCAGAGCGTATTTATTTATGGCAGTTACATGACTTGGACTATTTTAATATAGATGAAATGATGGCGATAGAATAATATTTGGCGACTTATCACCTGTACCTGGCTAATATTAAAGTACCAAAATGGCACCAGGAATATGCAAAGCGAAGTGTTTCGCCGGGAACTCTTGATGATAGTCACATGACTTAGGCTATTGTTATAGAAATTGTTTTAAAATACCTGGAGACAAAAACTCTGTACACTTAATTCCTTTTATTTTTAGCTTCTTTTCAAACATTTAACTGATCCTATTTAATCAAACACGAAAACAACCATTGGATGTCTTAACAGCAACTGATTCGGCCTTAAATTTTTGAAATCAAAGGGAAATTAAGGGAAAACCGTTTACAGGGAGATCTGCACAGCTTTTTTCAGCATAATTCAATCTTCTATAATATTTTTTAAACCGATCAGATTAGCGTGTTTTTAGATTCTGCGGTGTCTGAACGGGGGTTGGCGAGCGTAGCTTGCAGGGGCAGAGCCCCCTAGCGTATATATAAATAGTACAAAACATATTTCAATTTTAAGTCTTAAACCACAAACTTTTATTTTATGTAAAATGACGTCATTCGCACCCGCTTAAGAATTCCACATTTACGATCCACTCTTAAACATCTACAGTAAAGCATGCATAGGATGTCACTATCTCAAAATAATACACAAATGCAGCAAAAAGATGCCGTCATTATAGAAACTGGACAAAAAAAACGGCTATCTAATGATTCATAGGCATTCATTTGTTAGTAACATTAATGTAGACGGTCGTGACGTCAGTCATGACGTTTTCGTTGGAAACTGACTCCAAACAAACGGTTGCTATGTTGTATTTTTTTTTTTGTTTGTGTGTTGCAACTATATCTTATATCTATATCTCACATCTAAGTGTTTTAATACTTGATATATACTGGCAATATTTTCCACGATTTATATTTAAAAAGAAGTGACGCATAGCAACCGTTTGTTTGGAGTCAGTTTCTAACCAAAGCGTCATGACTAACGTCACACTGAAAGGGTCTACAGATACTTAAAATTAAATATAGTTTATAATAGCTGCATGTTTTATTATTCGTAGAAATTATTCGTTTATATTTTTTTTCAAAATAGCACGTATTTTAATTACATTTTCTTTCGGTTGTTATGAGAATATGGCAACAAAAAGATATAATTGCTATTTTTCAAGAATTTTCCCTTTACTTTCTATATAAATGGAGTACTTGAGTTGCCAAAATTAAACAAATGGTGCTAAAAACTACAAAAAATTAATATTTAAAAAATAAATGGAGATAGAGTTTTCAAACAAATTGCATTTAAAAGTACTTTTTTCCCCAATACGACACGATATAAACATTGAAAATGTGCGATGCTTAGAAATTAAAAAAATTGCTACAGAGCATTTAATTGTACAATAATACATCTTCTTTGTTTATTGCTAGCGTCTGTAAGGTAACGTTATTTTTTGGAGGCAAAATAAGCTGGGAGAAAGAAATGGCATACCGTTCCGGGGGCTAAAAAACAAGAATTGCTTTTATAAAATCGCATAATTATATCAAAACGACTGTTATAAAATCACATATCTATAATAATAAGATAACTACTAAATTAATAATAATAACAAAAGATTGCTCGGTCACATGTATTTAAAATATCGAATAGGGGAAACCAATTGAACAAGAAACCATATTTTTAGTCCAGGCAATAGGGAATTTTACCTAGCAAAATTAATGGTAGTTCTGGATATCGGCTTACTTTATGTTTTTTGGGTCGCTGAATCCGAATTTTAAACTTACCCCCAAAATTCCCCCTCCCCCGAAACCTTCCCAAATAGTTGTTATTAACCTAATTATGGAAGGCATTTTCTTTCTTTCTTTTTTTAATTTTCCATTTTTTTTGTTAAGAAATAAAATAAATTATTGAAAATATAATTTTTTCATTTTGTTAAATCTACTATTTATTTATCTAAATTTACTCAAAAATGTAAAAAGTTGAAAAACAATTAGGATTTTCCTCGTTTTGTATTTTATAATACATATTTTAAAAGAATACTTTTTAAGGGAATTTATTGATACATAAATGTAATTTTATTTTGAATTTTTTAAAACACATTTTGAAATTACCATATATATATGTATATATATATACTATATATAAATATATAGTTTTGTAAAATAATAATAATAATAATAAAAACGTTAACACCCTTATGGTTTCTTAACAGAATTGTTTTCTACTTCTGTTAATACACAGACGATTTTTGTAATGGGTCGAAATTTAGCCGATATCTCTTGTTGTTGGGGAATCATTCTGAATAAAATGTAAAACTGTAGGTAATTTTAAATTTCAACACTGTCATATGTATAATGTTAACAAAATTTAATCAAATTTAATATAAATTGAAAGTTGGTCTCATGGTTTTATAACTCAGAGATTTACACTTTCCTTTCTCTTTTCTTCTTCATAATATAGTCCAGACAATAGGGGATTTTACCTGGCAAAATTAATGGTACTTCTGGAAGTCGGCTTACTTTATGTTTTTTGGGTCGCTGAACGGGAATTTGTAACTTCCCACCAAAATTTTCCTCGGCAACCCCCCCCCCCTAAATTTTGGTAAAATGCCCCGCCCCTAAAAAAAAGGCTTTTATTAAAAAAATCAATTTTTTTGTATTAGGGGGAAAGCATCACGAAATTCAGAAACCAGACAAAATTTGCAACAAATAAGATACATGACATTATGACGTAGGATAAACGGGGAGAGAGGGGGCTGCCTCGGAACATTCCCCGCGCGGTTTTCTCAAAAACCAAATATTTTTCAAAAAATCAATTTTTGGAGGGGGGGGGGGGTTGCCGGGCGAAATTTTGGTGGGAAGTTACAAATTCGGATTCAGCGACCCAAAAAACATAAAGTGAGTCGAAATCCAGAACTAATATTAATTTTCCCAGGTAAAATCTCCTATTGCTTGGACTTCATAACTTAGTGCACGTAGCGCCGCAGTGCATGTTCAAAGGCAGCACTCCCCCTACCCGTTCTTCCTATGTCATAATGTCATATATCCTATTTGTTGAAAATTTTGTCTAGTTTCTGAATTTCGTAATGCTTTTCTTCTAAAACAATAAGAAATTTAAGTTAAAAAAAACTATTTGGGGGGGGGGGATATTTTGGGGGTAAGTTAAAAATTCGGATTCAGCGACCCAAAAAACTTAAAGTAAACCTTATAGAGAAAGTTCGGAGGGGAGATGGGAACGTGTGAGTGGTTAAATGAAATTGCGCAACTTGGTTCACGCAGCACCGTGCGCATGCTCCGAGCAGATTCCCCCCTTCCCCTTCATCCTAAATCATAATGTCATATATCTAATTTGTTGCAAATTTTGTCTGCTTTCTGAATTTCTAGATACCTTTTCCCTAAAACATTAAAAAAATTGGTTATTTTAATAAAACCTTTTTTGGGGGTCATTTTACCTAAATTTCGGGGGGTTGCATGGGGAAATTTTGGTGGGAAGTTAAAAATTCGGATTCAGCAACCCAAAAAACATATAGTAAGCCTTTTTCCAGTACTACCATGAATTTTGCTAGGTAGAGCCCCTATACGGTCTCTATCCTGGACTATTTCCCTTTCAATAGGGATTTTCTCTGCAGCATAGGGAATTTCTCGGCCGCATTTGTGATAAAAGTCGTTGTGAGGGGCGCGATTTAGACGCTACTGAATCGATACAGTTGTAAGAAAAGACTTGTTCTGAGTAGCTGCGTTTGGCAGCTGTTGTACATATTGCAAATAAACTATAAGAAATCTTATAGTTTATTTACAATTGCATCCTTGCTCAGTAATATAGTTTTAATAAGAGAACGGCCAGCACCGTTCAATAGGGGGCGCTCGCCCCGGACGCAGAGATTCAGGGGGCGCCAAATTTATACTATCAACTGGGTTTTTTATTTGTTAATTTTGACCGTTGATTATTTTTCTAGATTTTTTTTCTTCAAGGTCATTCTTTTTTCTCTTTTTATTTGTAAAAAATATATATACATATTATATGCAGATCTGGAATTCCCCCCAATCTAATTACGTACATTTTATTTTCAAAGTTATTGCATCGTCTCTTAACCTAACTTCAAAAAGAAATTTCTGACTAAGGAAAGGACCCTTTCCATTTTAAAACTGGTTTTAAGTTTTTGTAAGTCTCTTTTTAGTAGAACTTTTTGCTTCACCTATAAGTAATTTTTTTTTTTTTTTTTTTTTGGATCTACGTTTTTCCTTGGATTATATTAGTAAGTTCATATTTACTTGTCATTAAGTTCTTTAAATTTGATCGTTTTATGATGTACTTTTGTAATATTTTATTGCAGTGTTTCTCAAACTTTTGCACACTGCGCCCCCAACCCTCCCCCCCCCCATTACATTATCTACGAAACTCGCGCGCTCTCTCATCCAACAATAATAATGAATTTTACCTAATTATGGAAGGCATTTTCTTTCTTTTTTTAATTTTCCTTTTTTGTTAAGAAATAAAATAAATTATTGAAAATATACTTTTTTCATTTTGGTAAATCTGCTATTTATTTATCTAAATTTACTCAAAAATGTAAAAAGTTGAAAAACAATTAGGATTTTCCTCGTTTTGTATTTTATAATACATATTTTAAAAGAATACTTTTTAAGGGAATTTATTGATACATAAATGTAATTTTATTTTGAATTTTTTAAAACACATTTTGAAATTACCATATATATATGTATATATATATACTATATATAAATATATAGTTTTGTAAAATAATAATAATAATAATAAAAACGTTAACACCCTTATGGTTTCTTAACAGAATTGTTTTCTACTTCTGTTAATACACAGACGATTTTTGTAATGGGTCGAAATTTAGCCGATATCTCTTGTTGTTGGGGAATCATTCTGAATAAAATGTAAAACTGTAGGTAATTTTAAATTTCAACACTGTCATATGTATAATGTTAACAAAATTTAATCAAATTTAATATAAATTGAAAGTTGGTCTCATGGTTTTATAACTCAGAGATTTACACTTTCCTTTCTCTTTTCTTCTTCATAATATAGTCCAGACAATAGGGGATTTTACCTGGCAAAATTAATGGTACTTCTGGAAGTCGGCTTACTTTATGTTTTTTGGGTCGCTGAACGGGAATTTGTAACTTCCCACCAAAATTTTCCTCGGCAACCCCCCCCCCCCCTAAATTTTGGTAAAATGCCCCGCCCCTAAAAAAAAAGGCTTTTATTAAAAAAATCAATTTTTTTGTATTAGGGGGAAAGCATCACGAAATTCAGAAACCAGACAAAATTTGCAACAAATAAGATACATGACATTATGACGTAGGATAAACGGGGAGAGAGGGGGCTGCCTCGGAACATTCCCCGCGCGGTTCTCTCAAAAACCAAATATTTTTCAAAAATTCAATTTTTGGAAGGGGGGGGGGGGGGTTGCCGGGCGAAATTTTGGTGGGAAGTTACAAATTCGGATTCAGCGACCCAAAAAACATAAAGTGAGTCGAAATCCAGAACTAATATTAATTTTCCCAGGTAAAATCTCCTATTGCTTGGACTTCATAACTTAGTGCACGTAGCGCCGCAGTGCATGTTCAAAGGCAGCACTCCCCCTACCCGTTCTTCTTATGTCATAATGTCATACATCCTATTTGTTGAAAATTTTGTCTAGTTTCTGAATTTCGTAATGCTTTTCTTCTAAAACAATAAGAAATTTAAGTTAAAAAAAACTATTTGGGGGGGGGGGGATATTTTGGGGGTAAGTTAAAAATTCGGATTCAGCGACCCAAAAAACTTAAAGTAAACCTTATAGAGAAAGTTCGGAGGGGAGATGGGAACGTGTGAGTGGTTAAATGAAATTGCGCAACTTGGTTCACGCAGCACCGTGCGCATGCTCCGAGCAGATTCCCCCCTTCCCCTTCATCCTAAATCATAATGTCATATATCTAATTTGTTGCAAATTTTGTCTGCTTTCTGAATTTCTAGATACCTTTTCCCTAAAACATTAAAAAAATTGGTTATTTTAATAAAACCTTTTTTGGGGGTCATTTTACCTAAATTTCGGGGGGTTGCATGGGGAAATTTTGGTGGGAAGTTAAAAATTCGGATTCAGCAACCCAAAAAACATATAGTAAGCCTTTTTCCAGTACTACCATGAATTTTGCTAGGTAGAGCCCCTATACGGTCTCTATCCTGGACTATTTCCCTTTCAATAGGGATTTTCTCTGCAGCATAGGGAATTTCTCGGCCGCATTTTTGATAAAAGTCGTTGTGAGGGGCGCGATTTAGACGCTACTGAATCGATACAGTTGTACAGGGCCGTGCGAAGAGAAAACTGCGCCCGGGGCAGCGTGTCAATTTGGCGCCCCCCTCCCCCTCCTTCAAAATTGATAAAGGGCAGAAACAGAAATAAATTATATTGAATAAATATTTTGCAGTTATTTTAGAACTTTAAAAGATTTAATTTTAATTCAGAAATTCCAAACAACTAAATAACTGGAAACAAAATTTGCGGCAGATTTTTCTTAACCTTTCTCACATATTTTTCTAGCCATTTTTAGTTGTTTTTAGTCTTTAAGCTGCAGAAAATGGGTAAAAATCGCTAACAACCAGATTAGAAACAAGTGGTCCCTTCAACCAATAAGTACTAAAAAAGCAAAACAAACAAAAAACCTGCAGAATATAATGTAAAAGATAAAAATAAATTATATTTTCAGTACATTAATTAAGGAAGATAACTGAAACAGTGTTTTAATTAATATAAAATAAAATATAATATCAGACAAATACATTTACTTCCATTTTATTACTGTCTTCTATCTTTACAAGAAGAAAGTATTGGATTCATGAAAATTTTCGAATTCCGGTTTTCGACGGATATTAGGGGTCAGAGATTCCGAAAAACATGCTTTTACAAAATGTCTGTCTGTATGTGTGTGTGTGTGACAGAAATTTTGTGGGCGCTCTATCTCAAGAACTAATGTACGGAATTTAATAAAAATTTATATCCAGTTAGTACCTGATACAAATTGATGCTGATTAGTTTTTGGTGCAAATCGCTCAACAGGTGGCGCTGCTATGCTGCATTTTTTACGATTTCCGCAATGGCTCTATCTCAAGAACTAATGCACGGATTTTCATGAAACTTCAGATTCAGTTAGTCCTTGATATGACTTGATGCTGATTACGTGTTGGTGTAAATCGCTCAACAGGTGGCGCTGTTCTGCTGCATTGTTTTACGATTTCCGCAATGGCTCTATCTCAAGACCTAATGCACGGATTTTCATGAAACTTCAGATACAGTTAGTCCTTGATATGACTTGCTGCTTATTACATGTTGGTGTAAATCGTTCAACAGGTGGCCTGCTGTGCTGCATTTTGCACTATTCCCGCAATAGCTCTATCTCAAAAACCAATGCACGAATTTTCATCTAACTTCAGATTTAGTTAGATGTTAACACAAGTTGTTGCTGATTAGGTTTTGATGTTAATCGTCCAAGAGGTGGCGCTGCTATGCAGGAATTTTCATGATTTTCCCAATAACTCGATCTCAAAAACTAATGCACGGATTTTCCTGAAACTTTCAGTTAGACTTTGACATAAGTGGTTGCTTGGTGGTTTTGGAGTAACATAGGTTTTGGTGTAAAACACCCAATAGGGGGCGCTTCTAGGCTGAATTTTGCTGGATTTACACAATTTCAGAGATGGCCATATCTTAAGAACCAATGCATGGAATTTCATATCTTTAGAATCCTCATGATGGGCAGAGATTGTCGTTTAATTTTGGCAGTGTGATAGCGAATTTTCAAGTATTGACATGTATGAGATGGAAGAAAGTTTTGGGATTGGTACATCCGACTAGTTTTTCTTGCATTTAGGGTAGCAAAATCGTTTATTATTTTATGTGTAAAGATTGCGACACACTGAATTTTATAGAAAGTAAATTCAGGTTGCTTAATCTCTCGACTAATAGTAGATCTTAAGTAGTTTTTTGCTGTTTTATTGTAACTGAAATACTTATAAATTATGTACGCTGCCTCCATGTTTTTGTAATTCCTTGTTTTCCCTAAGTTAAAATTATGGAGCAACTAAAGGATTTCTAAATGATCCATTTTATAAAAGTTCTTATCTAATGGTAGAAATAAGGTTTTCGCATTTAAAACCTCGCTTAACAATTCTAGTCCATTCAAGTCAGCAATAAAGGGCCAGGTCCAGGCAATATTAACAGATTTTCGATAACTGATTTTAGATTCGCACCACAAGAAACTCAAATTCTTGTTATATATTTCTCAGTTTTTTAAACCTCCAGTTCCGTTGCACGGTAAAGTGTCTCTACGTAACACGAAATCTTTCACTTTCATATAAATGTCCACTTTCATTAGGAGCTTCATAGTCAAAGTGTTCTGCGAATTTTACGTTTTCTGTTTTGCTCAAATAAGGACTCTACATTTACGGACATAACCAAATCTTAGCTTTCTTGTTCAAAAATTTCCTCTCTTATTGTCTAAAATGTGTTTTTCAGTGTTTCAATCAGTTTGCTGGGAATCAAACATTGACAGTTTTTTATTTTTTCGTGAGAATAATATTAACTTTTTCTATTTCATTTAAAATGATGTGTCAAACTACTAAGCCGTAAATAAAGGGGGATTTCTTTATTTGCTTTATTAAGCTTTTTGCTCCTGAGTAAGTTTACTCATTTTACTTCATTTCTATAAGGTCTTCCAGAGCTTTTAAAATCTGTTCCGATTGTTCGTAAACTGCAGATATAGCTTTATTTTTTCATGACCATAGAGTATCGCAATGTTTTTTTAAATAAACTGATAAGGGGGACATAAGTATATCCCACCTTTCAGTAGAAGAGAAGAAAAAAAAACACATTTTATGCAGTTCCGGACATTTTTGGACATACACCAGCAGCACGAACTCAAAGTTTAGAGAATGTGCAGAGCATGGTAAAAAAAATAGACGAATTTATTTACTTCGACGATTCAAGCTTACACAACATTATATTGGGAAGCCATATTTGCACCATATCACAACATTGAGCTCTGAAGGGTTGATATTGGTATTGTTTATGACGGCCGATTATCTTCAAGTTGGATATAGTAGGGCCAGTGTTGAATTCAGACACTTTTCTCCGGAGGGATTTCTGTGGCTCCGGGGAGGGGGGGGGCATTATAGAGTTCCGGGGGGTAAATTGTGCTTTTTGACCATTGAAAACTCAAAATCTCAAATCTTCCGGGGGGGGGGGGGGGACATCTCATTGCTCCAGGAGGGAATGTTCCCCCCCCAGGCCACCCCTGAAATCAACACTGAGTAGAAAGGAATGGGATGGGAGTGTCCTCTGTAAGGTCTTTCTAAGGGAACCTAACCCGTATTTAGGCAAGGTTCGAAGAAAACTACGGACAATTTCAAACGATTAGGCTGACGTGCGCGATTGGGTCGAACTCAGCACCGCCCGTCTACCATCTTTGAGAACAGAACCTCTCGTGCAGCTGTGAATGTCGAGATTGTCGGACATTAGCTTATCTTAAATTTCTTAAGCTCTTTTTTTTTTTTTTTTTGACTTGATGTAGTTAAGAAACCTTTCCTTGAATGAAAATTTTCTACTTTCGGTATCGCATAATTTGCGTCATTTGTAATTTGTGAGGTGTACTGGATTCCTAAACTGGAATGTGTTTAAAATTCAATAACTTGCAAATGGTGACAATTATTAAAAGAAATTCTTGCAGGACAGTTATGTAAGATATTAGAAGTATATTTACTGCGGTTCTCGGTTTTAGTTCCAAATAGCAGAGATAGGTGGCAAGCAATAAGCGCTCAAAGGAGGTATAAACTGAAATCCCCTTGGCATCATGCGAAGGAAGAAAGTTAAATATATAGAATAGGCCCCTAAAAATAAGATTGTATTGGAGAATGTGACCCACTCCATACATTTAACCTCTTCTTTTCGCATCAGTGTTGGGCGATTTCGGTTTTGGCCTTGATTGAGCACCTATGGCGCTAGATGTTGTCTTTATAGTGCTTGTGTGGTTATACATTGCTGGCATAATTGTCAATTCAGTATAAACTTCATTGATTTTCCCGAATATGGTTTAATAAAGTATACTGCTGTAACCTGAGTTGACTATAAACCTGTTTAATTCTTCAACAAATCATCGATATTTATGTTGTAATGTGAAATTGTAAAACTGCTGTATAAGAATTGAAAAAGTCATTTGTAACGTGAGCAGCTAGTGGTCTGCCCTTCGGGATGGCACTATCACTCAGTCAGTCCATTTTAGGACACGCGGTATATGGAGTGCGATCGAACGAAATTGAAAAATACCTTGCTCTATTAATTTCTTCTACAATCGTTTTTCTTATTTCATTGACAAGAAAGTTCATAATTTCATCCTGAATATATTTGGCCAATTATCTTTTTCACTTTTGCTCTTTTCAAATTTGCTGTCGATTACATGATTTAATTTTAAACGTCTCTCAAGTTTCTTTTATCGAATGCATGCATTCCTGTGTTCTAGAGCATTTTTATACTCAAGAATTTTAGGATTTAATTTCTTCTACATGAAAAACCCACAATCTGGATTGGCTAACTTTGGTGGGCGATCATGATAATTGGTGAATAATAAACAGAGAAAACAAAATATAGTGATTCCCTTAATTAAGTTATCCAATAAGCCGCAATCACGGTTAATAATTTCTCCACTAGGTATAATTTTCTTGAACGTTAGTTTGGAAAATTGTCGTCCTTCTGCAATGGCAGATTTCATGTAATCAGCATTTTCATCCTGTGCTGGACCTTTTTTAACAGCAAAGTAATGACCGAATGACTATAAGAATGATCCCATAGTGGAATCAGGATAGGTTAGCACAGAAACTTTCGTATACGATGTAAAAGGGGCCGCAGAGTGCAAAAGTTTAAGAAACACTGCAATAAAATATCACAAAAGCATATTATAAAATCATCAGATCTAAAGAGCTCAATGCAAAGTAAATGTGAACGACGCAATAACCTGGAAATGCAAAATGTACATACTTCCATTGGGAAAAAAATTCCCGCTATGTAAATACATACATTTGGTTTTACAAAAAAAAAAAAAAAAAATAGAATATCGAAGAGTGAAAAAAAAATTCCAATGAAAATGATCGACGACAATAAAAAAAACGAAAATTGGTAGTACAAATTTGGCGCCCCTAAATTTCCGCGCCCGGGGCGACCGCCCCCTTCGCCCCCCCTTTCGCACGGTGCTGCAGTTGTAAGAAAAGACTTGTTCTGAGTAGCTGCGTTTGGCAGCTGTTGTACATATTGCAAATAAACTATAAGAAATCTTATAGTTTATTTACAATTGCATCCTTGCTCAGTAATATAGTTTTAATAAGAGAACGGCCAGCACCGTTCAATAGGGGGCGCTCGCCCTGGACGCAGAGATTCAGGGGGCACCAAATTTATACTATCAACTGGGTTTTTTATTTGTTAATTTTGACCGTTGATTATTTTTCTAGATTTTTTTTTCTTCAAGGTCATTCTTTTTTCTCTTTTTATTTGTAAAAAAATATATACATATTATATGCAGATCTGGAATTCCCCCCAATCTAATTACGTACATTTTATTTTCAAAGTTATTGCATCGTCTCTTAACCTAACTTCAAAAAGAAATTTCTGACTAAGGAAAGGACCCTTTCCATTTTAAAACTGGTTTTAAGTTTTTGTAAGTCTCTTTTTAGTAGAACTTTTTGCTTCACCTATAAGTAATTTTTTTTTTTTTTTTTTGGATCTACGTTTTTCCTTGGATTATATTAGTAAGTTCATATTTACTTGTCATTAAGTTCTTTAAATTTGATCGTTTTATGATGTACTTTTGTAATATTTTATTGCAGTGTTTCTCAAACTTTTGCACACTGCGCCCCCAACCCTCCCCCCCCCCCCCATTACATTATCTACGAAACTCGCGCGCTCTCTCATCCAACAATAATAATGAATTTTACCTAATTATGGAAGGCATTTTCTTTCTTTTTTTAATTTTCCTTTTTTGTTAAGAAATAAAATAAATTATTGAAAATATACTTTTTTCATTTTGGTAAATCTGCTATTTATTTATCTAAATTTACTCAAGAATGTAAGAAGTTGAAAAACAATTAGGATTTTCCTCGTTTTGTATCTTATAATACATATTTTAAAAGAATACTTTTTAAGGAAATTTATTGATACATAAATGCAATTTTATTTTGAATTTTTTAAAGCACATTTTCAAATAACCATATATATGTATATATATATATACTATATATAAATATATAGTTTTGTAAAATAATAATAATAATAATAAATGTTAACACCCTTATGGTTTCTTAACAGAATTGTTTTCTACTTCTGCTCATACATAGACGATTTTTGTAATGGGTCGAAATTTAGCCGATATCTCTTGTTGTTGGGGAATCATTCTGAATAAAATGTAAAACTGTAGGTAATTTTAAATTTCAACACTGTCATATGTATAATGTTAACAAACTTTAATCAAATTTATTAGAAATTGAAAGTTGGTCTCATGGTTTTATAACTCAGAGATTTACACTTTCCTTTCTCTTTTCTTCTTCATAATATAGTCCAGGCAATAGGGGATTTTACCTGGCAAAATTAATGGTACTTCTGGAAGTCGGCTTACTTTATGTTTTTTGGGCCGCTGAACCGGAATTTGTAACTTTCCACCAAAATTTCCCTCGGCAACCCCCAAATTTTAGTAAAATGCCCCCCCCCCCACCTCCAAAAAAAAGGTTTTTATTAAAAAAATCAATTTTTTTTTTTTGTATTAAGGAAAAAGTATCTAAAAATTCAGAAAGTAGACAAAATTTGCAACAGATAAGATATATGACATTATCACGTAGGATGAATGGGGAGGGGGGATCTGTCTCGGAACATGTGCAGCGGTGCTGCGTGAACTAAGTTGCGCAATTCCACTTAACCACTCACATCGTTTACATCCGCCCTCCCGTCTCCCCTCCGAACTTTCCCTATAAGGTTTACTTTAAGTTTTTTGGGTCGCTGAATCCGAATTTTTAACTTCCCCCCAAAATTCCCGTCCCCCCGAAACCCCCAAAATAGCTGTTTTTAAATTAATTTTTTTTATTGTTCTAGGAGAAAAGTATGTAGAAATTCAGAAAGTAGACAAAATTTGCAACAAATTGGATATATGACATTATGACGAAGGATGGGCGGGGAGGGGGAGGGCTGCCTCTGAACATGCACTACGGCGTTACGTGCACTAAATTATGCAAGTCCAGGCAATAGGGGATTTTACCTGGAAAAGTTAATGTTAGTTCTGGATTTCGACTCACTTTATGTTTTTTAACGGGGAGAGGGCGGGGGGGGGGGGGGGGCTGCCTCGGAACATTCCCCGCGCGGTTTTCTCAAAAACCAAATATTTTTCAAAAAATCAATTTTTGGAGGGGGGGGGGGGGGTTGCCGGGCGAAATTTTGGTGGGAAGTTACAAATTCGGATTCAGCGACCCAAAAAACATAAAGTGAGTCGAAATCCAGAACTAACATTAACATTGCCAGGTAAAATCCCCTATTGCCTGGACTTGCATAACTTAGTGCACGTAGCGCTGTAGTGCATGTTCAGAGGCAGCCCTCCCCCTCCCCGCTCATCCTACGTCATAATGTCATCTATCCTATTTGTTGCAAATTTTGTCTACTTTCTGAATTTCTACATACTTGTCCCCTAAAATAATAAAAATTTTAATTTAAAAACAGCTATTTTGGGGGGTTTCGGGGGGCGGGAATTTTGGGTGGAAGTTAAAAATTCGGATTCAGCAACCCAAAAAACTTAAAGTAAACCTTATAGGGAAAGTTCGGATGGGATACGGGAGGGCGAATGTAAACGATGAGAGTGGTTAAGTAGAATTGCACAACTTAGTCCACACAGCACCGCTGCGCATGTTCCGAGGCAGATCCCCCCTCCCCATTCATCCTACGTCATAATGTCATATATCTTATTTGTTGCAACTTTTGTCTGCTTTCTGAATTTCTAGATACTTTTCCCCTAAAACAATAAAAAAATTGATTTTTTTAATAAAAACCTTTTTTGGGTGCATTTTACGAAAATTTGGTGTGTGTGTGTGTGGGGGGGGGTTGCCGTGGGAAATTTTGGTGGGAAGTTAAAATTCGGATTCAGCGTCCCAAAAAACATATAGTAAACCTTTTTCCAGAAATACCTCGAATTTTGCTTGGTAGAGCTCCTATACGGTCTCTATTGCCTGCACTAATAGTATGAAACAATTTTAGGGCATTTCGTTTTCAAAAAGATAATTCATGTCATAGATTTTTTTAAGCAAAAATAAATTTTGCCCTCTTCAAATATTGTATTGATTAATATCAAATCAATGATCAAGGAAAAATAATAATGAATACATGTTTTCAACATAGCATATTATTTTAATTTTCATAAATAAATTAATGACTAATCTGGGTCTTCCTAATATTTTTTAAGAACAACGAATAAAATTACACTAAAATAAGACGATGGTTCTCAAACTGTGGGGTCTGACCTCTAGGGGGGAATTATATGGGGCATTCTCACAATCTTTTGACTTTCATGTCCCTGAATAATAATTTTTATTTTAATACACTTTTTAGTATTTTTTTTTATTTCATATACTGGGGAACATCCCATTGCATGATTGCATAATAATATTAACGAGATAAATAAGTTTTGGACGATGTTGGGGGTCCAAATACCAGGAAATTTCTTATACCGTCCCATGTCCCTGATGCTGATTTTTAAGTTTGGAGCTGTCTGTATAAAATTGTTTCAATAAAAGTAATTCTATGTAATTTTTTTCCGAAACTGGGACATTTGTTTTATATAAATATGTAGCAAAAAATTAACCTGCACACATTTTTACAGTTGATATTATTTTTTTAACTCTGTCCCTGGGTTTTTCATCCGTACCGTCCCTCTTGCTAAACGTATACAGAAAATCACTTTAGATGCAGCCGCAGAATTTTTTTTTTTTACGTTTTTTCTCATGCAGAAATACGCTAGAGAAAAAATGTCTAAAATTCTTTGACAGGAAATTTACTGCAGAATTTAAATCAGCATTTAAATATCAATTTCAAGATCGTGGCTTTATTGTTAGTCTTACCGTCCACAAGGTTTATTCCTGCACTTTTCGAGGTAAATTAAAAAAAAATTTTAATTAATCTAATGTTAACAACTGTTTCTAAAAATCAATGAACATTGTGGCTATCACTTAGTCTTAACATGATTTGCCTAAAATAGGTGGTAATTTTCCTTACCGTTCCATCCTTACCGTCCGTTTTTTCCCCATTTCGTCCCTTTTTTCCTATACCGTCCCGTTTTTTTTACCTTACCGTTCCTTCTTTAATATCCCTTTAAGACAATGTTATACCAAAATTTTGTACTAAAAATACTACATTGTTATTATTTCTTATTTGAATGTCCTGTGGGTACTATGCAAATTCATTATAAGTAAAAATTTCGAAGAAAATAAAAAGTTTTAGTGGTAAAACGGTAAGGAAAATTAAACTCGCAAAGTTTAATTTTCCATAACATAAGTTTAACATAAATCTCAGTTAAATAAAAATTTTTTCGTTGCTGACCCTTTTTTTTTTTTTTTTTTGAATCATTAAGGCATTCTTCTATCAGATTAAAATGTTATTTTAGCAAGTTTAATTTCACCAGATTTTTCCCCCCAAAAGCCAAAAGATTGTGAGAATGCCCCAATATGCTGAAGAGGACGCGAGATATTTTCGAAGAGTTAAAATATAAAAACAGATTCCTTTACATTATTATTATAAATTTGGCATCGTATAGTTTCCATATTTAGCTATGTAGTTTAGCTGTATAAAGTTTAGCTATGAAGTATACTACGAAGTGTTTATTATTATTTTGTTATTCATTCTACTCATTTCAGTGTTATTACATTTCCCTACTCGGTGGTAGGGCTCAACTGGTACGGGTAAACTGGTTGTTAAAACCTTTTTCTAATCATATTTTAATTTTTTTCAGAAAATAATCATTACATTCTTTTATGAAATTATCATAACTCTATAAAAGATTAATTTTTAACACAAATATTCAATTGGTAAATAAATCATAACAATTGTAAATTTCCAAGTGGGTGAAAAAGTCTGATCTAGAATTCGAAACATGGATTCAGGGAGCTGATTAAGTTATCAGACTAGATGCTGTGTTCTTTTAAGTTCAGCTGGGTGAATTAGTCTTCCAGATTTGTCCGAAATGGCTTAGTTGATAGAGCATTGGCGGCTTCAGCCAAGAATTCCCTGGTTTGAGTCCTGTCCCGGACTTTTTCATCCACTTGAAAATTTACAACTGTTATCATACCCCGGCTTTATGGAAATTATTATATCCATATGTTAATTATTGGAGCATATTTGAGTCCCATTACTCTTCTGACGCAGAAATCTCAAAAAGAAGAAAGAAAATTCGCTTTTTTCTGACAGATTTCAGTTTAACATTAATCTTAAAATAAAGTTATATAAAAATTTTTGAAAACTTTTGTTTGTTGTTTGTTTATATATAAAGTTTTGTTTTAAAGATTTCCCTCGCTCCCGATTTTTTTTCTGCTCTACTGCACATGAGGTACAATAATATTTAAAACGGCCTGCAACCCCAAATGAGTTTGATACCTCTGAAGAATGAAGCTATTTAACAGGAGACGACAAAAAGTGTACTGTCTACCGGATGCGAGTGAATAACGGACGAGGTAGTCACAAGATGATGATTGTTGTTTTTTTTACATGGGAACACTGCCTGGCTAACGCAGGATTCAACTTCCACAAATAGAAATTTTTGTGTTATTTAGAACAGAAATTCTGCATGAATAAGGCGAAAACTCTTATTCAAATTTACATGTGGAAATTTGCCCTTGCGGTAACCAGAATCACTGGCACTGATTGGAGGATTGTTTATGTAGTCAAAATATGGCGGAACCACGGACTCTGGCTATCGTGGGGGGCAAACTTCCACCAGAAAAAACGAATCAACAATTTTGTGTTAATTATGATAGAAATTCTGCCTGAAAAAGGCTTTTAAAAAAGGAGGAAGTTTCTATTAAAACAAGTAATATAAAAATTTTGTTTTTAAAGTCTATTCCTACTTAGGCCATCAAAGAAAAATTTAATATAATCAAGCTAATATGAGTTTTTGTTGCATTAAAATATCTCAATTTGTTGATTTTCTATAAGCAAGTAGGTTTACAATGGAACTCTATGGGAATTTGGCGAAATATTACAGATATCGCCAAGTTGGCGTCACTTTTGGCGACTCATTTTGGCCACCAAATTTGGCGATATATCGCCAAGTTGGCAACAAACTTGGCGGTATTTGGCGACAGAACAGGGTCCCCCCCTCCCCTATGGTAACCCTTATTGAAAATACTTTCATTGAAATTCAATAACCAATGGCGGCCATTTTGTTTCCCATGCAAAACTAAAATTAATTAATTAAAATTTAATTAATTAATTAATATTTGAAAAAACTTTATTAACATCAATTGTCATCCAGTACAAGTTTAAAAAAAAATTATTTCAACCTGATAGGATGAATAATGAGTATTTTATAAACGATTGAAAATTTGTACAAAATAAATATATAAATATATAAATAAATATAGGGAGAGTGTGAGCTAATAGTAGGAATTGAAATTACTGGTGGAAGATCCCCGATTGTAATCAGGCATTGCGGAACCGGCTAGAGTTAAAGTTTCGCCACTTTTAAGATATGTCAGTTCCTCTTTATTCGTTGTTCCATGCTCTGATCTATTCTTAAGAGTTCTAGGATGACTACGAAGCTCTTGATGTAAGTGACAATTTAAATTAAAGTGAAAGATTTCGTGTTACATCGATCGAGGCTATGGACACTATAATCGAGCAGCTGAACTGGAAGATTCGCGAAATGTATCACAAGATTTTGAGTTTCTCACTGGTGCGAAACTAAAATCTGTTAACGAAAATCTATTAAGTAAATATTGCGTGGATCCTGCAAATAAATATACTGCTGGTGTAAATGAACTCGGATTGATAAGCGCAAAATAATCATTTGCAACATCGGATGAAAATTTTTATAAAATAGATCATTTAGAAATCCGTCAACTGCTCCATATTTTTTACTTAACAGGGAATAACAAAAACATGGAGACAGCCTACAGAATTTTTCTATGCATTCCGTAACCACCGCATCAGCAGAAATGTCTGGATTTACTTTCTATCGAATTCAGTATTACGTAGTCTTTAGGTATAAAAAAAAAGTAATAGACGATTTCGCTACCCTAAAAAGGAAGAAAAATAAAATGGTAGTAATTGTATCTGCCCGATATAATATATTTTTATTTTATGTTAATTAAAATAGTGCATTCATTATCTTCCTTAATTATAGTACAGAAATTAAAATTTATTTTCATCTTTTATATTATGTTCTACTGGGATTTTTTTCTTTATTTTTTCGTGTCCTACCTACTTGTTAGCGATTTTTATCTTGCAAATTTCCCTATTTTCTCCAACTCAAATACTAACAACAAATGAAAATGGTTAGAAAAAACTGTGGCAAAATATCTCCTCTTATGTTATTTAGTTTTTTGGAATTTCTAAATTAAAATTAAACCCTTTTAAAATTCCAAAATACACACGAAATATTTATTCAATCGAATTTATTTTTATTTCAGCTATTTATCAAGTTTGTGACATCTTTTCACAAAGAGACGGAGGGGGGTTTAAAGGGGGGGGGCGACAAATTGAAACTTCGCCCCGGGGCAGTTTTCTCTTCGCATGGCCCTGAGTACGGCGATGTAATATTGGCGACGTTATGTGATTGAACCCAAATTAAAATGTAATGAGAAATATCTAAAAAAAAAAACAAGTAATAAAAATCATGCGTTAAGCATAGATTATGAAACACTTTCCAACACTTCCTGAATGCTTTGACAAAACTTCGTTATTTAGGGAAATAAGGTATATAAGAGAACTAAGTAAACATTTTAGAAAACGCATAAAAATTCACAAAACTGATTTCAGCAGTTACTGTCCATAGCAAATATGTATTCCAATTCTTTTGAACAGCCCTGTATTTGATCTGTAGGTTGATATATATACTATATTATGTGGAAATTTAGTTTAGCAAGAAAACACATAACAAGTTGAAATTTCTCTTTCAGCAATTTATACTAATAGATGGAAACATACTTGTATACTTTTGTACAACCCTGTAGTTAACCTAGTACCTTTATTACACGCCACTATTTAGCTAAAGTTAAATTGTAAGTAAAACACTCTTAGAACTTCTGGAATCACATTTCCAGAATTATCATTTATATACGGCCATGTATCCATTTCTTTGCGTGACCCTGTATATCATTTAATCTATGTCATTATCTACAAACACTTTTAGTAAACTAGATGCAGTTCAGCGTTAAAAAGCATAACTTATTTAAAAACCACCTTTAAGCAATTTGCAATCATGCCCAGTGACCAGTACGAATTCTTTTGTGTAGCCCTGTATACGAATTACATCTTTATACACACTATATACAATGCATAAATATATAGTGAAACATAAAAGCTCATCACATAATTAAAAATGAATTTCTAACAATCATTGCTACCGTACAGTACTTCGGATACAATATCTTATCTGAGATCTTTTGTGTGTCCCTGTAAATGCTATGCACTTCGCATTATACATGAAATAACTTATAGTAAACCTCAGCGACGTATATCAATTTCATTATACATGAAATAATTTAACATAATTAAAATACGTCGGAAAAAATTCTCTCCATCCCTATATCATTATGTAACGGAATTCTTTTGTGTGGCCCTGTAAATGAATAATAATTATTTTTTGCCCCGCATATTCTACAGAATGCATATTTTAGTGCACTTGATAAATGCATATCAATTTTATCATGTTTGAAAGCATGTAACATCATTAAAAATCATTTTAAACGATTTTTTTCCATAGGCCGTAATGTAACGGAAAACTTTTGACTGTCCCTGTAAATGAACTAAACATGACAGAAACTTCATTTGCAATAGGGTTCGTGCTATAGTAGAGGTCACTAACATCCAAAAATTTCAGAACGATCCGAGTATATTTACGGGAGTTAGAGCGCGGACAGACGGCCAGACTGACAGACGGACAGACAAACCGAAGTCATAGTTAAAAAGAAAAAGTGAATGCTATTTTGAATGCTCCTATTCGAAATAATGTATCACAATTGCGTTCATTTTTAGGCTTAATTTCTTATTATAGAAACTTCCTGCCGAATATTTCAGATGTTTTAGAACCTTTATATAGATTATTAGATAATAATGTAAAGTGGACATGATCAGAAAAGCATGAAAAAGCGTTTCAAAAAGTTAAACAATTATTATGTATACATCTCCTGTTTTAGAATTATATGATGTTAACAAAGATATAGTTTTAAACTGTGATGCTTCTGAATATGGTATAGGGTTTGTATTAAGCCACATTGTTGAGGGTAAAGAGAAACCTAATGCTTATGCTTCTAGAACTTTAATTAAAACTGAAAGAAATTATGCAATGATAGATGAAGAAGCTTTATCTGTAATGTTTGGTGTTACTAAATTTCACCAATATTTAGCTGGAAAACAGTTTAAAATTATAACAGATCATGAACCTTTAATTAGATTGTTTGATTCTGTTAAAAAGGTACCTGATACATTATCATCTAGAATGCTGAGATGGTCGTTAATGTTAGCTGGGTATGATTATACAATTGAGTATCGCAAAGGTAAAAATAATAAAAATGCTGACGCATTAAATAGATTACCTCCCCCAGAAACTGTAAATGTAGTCAGTAATCCTGCGGAAATAATGTTCGTTTCAAATAATAATTGGCCTGTTACTTCTAAAACTATTGCAAAGTGGACAACTGAAAATCCTGTAACTGAACAAATTTTAGAGTAGGTGTTACATTGGTGGCCGCCAAAGGTTAAACCAGAAGATCAACCCTATTTTCGCAGAAGGGAGGAAATTTCCTGTCAAGAAAATTGTCTATTGTGGGGACTCAAGAAAATTGTCTATTGTGGGGACATAGAGCGATCGTACCAGAGGAAAGCCGTCAATATATATTAAAATTACTGCATTCCGTTCATCAGGGTATATCAAGCATGAAAGCGAAAGCTAGGTGGGTAATTTGGTGACCAAATATAGATAAAGAAATTGAACAAATGGCAAATTCTTGTAGTAGATGTCAGATGTTTGTGAGGGATTGTCCCAAAATGGAACCCTTGAATTGAAATCTGAACTATCCTAAGAAAGGATCCATATAGATCATGCCGATCCTTTCGAAGGTAAAATATTATTAATAGTAGTCGATTCTTATACTAAATGGTTGGAAGTAGAGGTAGTACCCAGGTCTGATAGTAAAACTACAATTAAAGTATTAAGGAGAATTTTTGCTACATTTGGATTGCCTGTTGAATTGGTTAGTGATAATGGTCCCGCGTTCACAAGTGATGAATTTGAGGAATTCCTTAAAAATAATGGAATTAAGCATTCGCCTATTCCACCATATCATCCGTCTTCGAACGGTCAAGCAGAAAGATATGTGCAAACTGTGAAAAACTGTCTTAAAAAGCTAGTTAAAAGTAACATATCATTGTCAATTTCACGATTTTTGTTAGAAAATCATTCCACTCCTCATTCGGTGACTGGTAAAACTCCTGCTGAATTAATGTTTGCAGGGCCAGTACGAACAGCCCTTCACTTGGTATTACCATCAAAACCTAAAATACAGCAACCCCTTCACAAATATAAGCTTCATGATTTAGTTTTTGTTAAAAATTTTGGAAAAGGGGAGAAATGGGTAAAAGGAAAAATTATGAAATTATTGGGGAGTAGATGGATTTTAGTAAATAGACGTGACGGAATAATGTGTAAGCGTCACGTTGATCAGTTGAGACGTAATAAAGAGATAAGTTATGAAATACCAGAGAGAGTTGTAGAGATAAATCGAAATGATAAACTAATGTTAGGCAAAGTTGAAAATATGGGACATAGTGGTGAAAATTACAGTGATTATGATAGGTATGAAAGGATTAACTAAAACCGTTTTTCTGGAATTAATGGAAAAATAAAAGTATAGCTTAATGATGATAATGCTATAGAACCAAGCCAATCTCAGCCTTCGCATGCTATTGTAACAGGTACAGTTGTAAGTAATAAAAATGATGATACAACAGATAAATCTGTGAAAGACACGTTGACTAAAACTAATGACGAGGACTCGAAGAAAAGTGCCCAATTCGAAGAAATTAAAGAGCAAGATTGCCTGTAGTTCTTTTGAACTGTGAGGGGAAGGGTGTCATATCCCAACAAGAATCCCAATAATAGTAGCGATCTGTATTAACAGATGGCAGCACTATACAGAGAGTCCGAGATTGTAAAGTTTTGCATGCAGCCAGTGGAATCGATACAGTTGTAAGAAATGACTTGTTCTGAGTAGCTGCGTTTGGCAGCTGTTGTACATATTGTAAATAAACTATAAGAAATCTTATAGTTATTCCTCCTTCCTCAGTAATAAAGTTTCAATAAGAGTACGGCGATGTAATAAATGTTTTCTCTGTGAAGATAATTTTCCGGTGAAAAAAATTTGGTATTGCCGTTTGAAAATTTCAATATATTGTCACTATAACAATGGCTGTGAGAATTGCATAGTCGTTCTTCAAATTATTCTTGAGCCTATACTTTAAAATACCTTCATCCCAAATGAAATCTCATTTTGTCGTTATCGGCTCACTATTCCGCATTTTTGTCTTTTTTAGTCGTCACACTTTAAATTTTAGAGTATCATAAATCTTTTATTTAAAAAATTTATCAACATCTTTTAAAAATACCTTCATTTTTATATTGGGTTAAAAGTTTTTTTTCATTCAACAATTCCCAAAAAG
The DNA here is from genome assembly GCA_963932465.1 of Maratus speciosus. NCBI lineage: Eukaryota > Metazoa > Arthropoda > Arachnida > Araneae > Salticidae > Maratus > Maratus speciosus. The sequence goes on along the minus strand of OZ010791.1, from coordinate 225,604,665 downwards.
TCATAAAGTTTGCATTGTATAGCGTTCATTTATTTTTAATTTTAATCAACAAAAGTATTTACAGTATTACACAAAAAAACATGTTTGTACTCCAATTATTAAAATGTGTGACATTATTCAAAGATCTCTATTTTGAGAAGTTTAGTTTAATTAAAATGAAGGGAAATTTGAAACTTTAATTGAAATTTTATTTAAAAATGTTTAATATTCTCTGAGTTTCATATTTTACGCATAAACCACTAATTATTGACTAAATTTTCAATAAAAATACACTTGAAAATTTGGATGTCATTTTCATATAAAAATCCAATTACAGTTGAAAAAAGGTTTCATTGATGTGAATAAAAGAAGAATAACTAAGCTTAAATGTATAATTTCGCAAAGTTTGCTAATAAAGTTATTCTTTCGAGATTAATTAAGAACGAATCAGAATTAGTTTTATAAAAAATTGTCCTCTGCCTGTGAAAGAAGTAAAGAAGTTTTCTTAGTTACATATCCCATCGTCCGAAATCCATTATCAAATTACCTCATAAAGTATTTTTTGAAAATATAACGATGTTTTAAATCTCTAATAATGGAAATTGTAAAACTAAAAAGGAATTCGTTAATATGTATGCTTGAAAAAAATGCATTTACATACTTATAACTATGTTATATATAATTTCGGAAATTTTTGTAAAAAAATTCACGCGCCTTCGATTTAATAATTTTCAAATTTTTCAATTGTTTTAAAGGTCTACAGACAAGAAATAAGTGTCCAACCAAGAAAGAATTGAAAAAGTGTCCAAGACTGGAATCGAACCAGGGTCATTGGCTATACCAGCCAATACATTGCCACTAAGCTACCTGGACAATGCCAAACCTATCACTTCTGACTCTTATCTGTTGGCAAGTTAAGGATGCAACTGCAGCACACGATGGAATAATGTTCGTGAACCACCAGTCCTGGGGTAAACACGACACGAAAAGGAAACCAGCATCCATGAAAGTGAATAAACCTATACATAAAATTATGATAATTTTTGTCTTTTACCTGTTGTCAAGGCTGCAACTGCTGTGTACGATGGAATAAGCGCAAGAAGTGCTAAACTCGGCATCGTCCAGGTAGCTTAGTGGCAAAGTATTGACGCGTATAATCAATGACCCTGGCTCTATTCGAGGATTAGACACTTTCCACTTTGCTGCCTCTATGCCTTTTAATTAAATGAAATACAGTCGGACCTCTATTTAACGAACCTCTATTTTGCGAATTTCTCTATTTTGCGAACTTTTCCTTGGAACCAAGAACATTTTGCGAATTTCTTCGTAAAATAACCTCCAAATAACGAAATGCATTCTCTATTTAACGAACTTTTTCTTGTGAACTAATTTTTTTTTCTCCCCATTTCTCAAAATATTTCTGGACATTTCAAACTTATTCTTTCTTTAAACACATTTTATGATGTTCAATGGCCTTGAACTGGTTTTACCAGACGCCTTCTTTGTCAGGAATGAGAATTCGGTACGTGCAGAGGACTAAGACGATAATCCCTTAGAATAACTTTAAAAAATATGGATACAGATGAGAAAAAAAAAAGAAATTAACCATTATCTGCTGATTGATGATTGTATTTCACTTAATTCTGAAATTGAGACCTCGGAAACATTATCCGAATTGGATATTTTCGACAGTGTGAAAAATAAAAAACAATACAGCAATGAATTGCGATGAAGACGAATATGATACAGATGAGAAAAAAAAAAGAAGAAATTAACCAAGATGTGCTGCTTGATGATTGTATTTCACTTAATTCTGAAATTGAGACCTCGGAAACATTATCCGAATTGGATATTTTCGACAGTGTGAAAAATAAAAACAATACAGAATTGAATTGCGATGAAGACGAATATGATACAGATGAGAAAAAAAAATAACCATTATGTGCTGATTGATGATTGTATTTCACTTAATTCTGAAATTGAGACCTCAGAAACATTATCCGAATTGGATATTTTCGACAGTGTGAAAAATAAAAACAATACAGCAATGAACTGCAATGAAGACGAATATGATGATGATGATGATGGAAATGATCATGATGAAGGGATTAACAAAACTTCGTATGATGAAATGCTAAAATCATTTGAAACAATCCGACGCGGATTATAGTTAGAAGAAAATACGCATGAAGGGGCTTTTGCTGCATAGCAAAGATGCGAGACGTATTATGAGATGAAGCACTTTTTAAGAGGAAAAACGCAGGCAAAATTAACAGAGTTTTCCAGAAATTAAATTTAACGATGCATATGTTAATGTATGGTTAAAATTATTTGTTATAATAATGATAAATACGATAATGTCATTAAAATTCGTTAATTTTAATGTAAAACTATTTACTTTAAACAGAAAATACAGTGTATTCCCGAACAATGTTTTGTTTTCCTTGCAGATTTCAAAGATTTAAACACATAGAAAAAAAAGAATTGATGATGGATATTGGTGGGTAAAATAAATAAAATATAAATATAACGAAAATAAACGATATAATGTATTTTAAAAAATGTGATTAGTTACTTTTAGTAAAAATTTAATGTTTATGAATTTAAAATCTGTTTTATGTAGTTTAAAGTACTTTAAAAGGTGAATCTCTATTTAACGAATTTTCCATATAACGAACTTTTTCCCGGGATTTAGCGACTTGGTTAAATAGAGGTTCGACTGTTACTTAAAAATTGCTAAGTTCAAGGCAGATGAAATTTAATTACAAAAATTTCAAAAACCTCTTACGAGATGTCCCAGATTCCAAAAAGTGTTTTTATCCTTAGAAACTGCAGGAACCAATGTATCATTAACATTTGAAGAAGCGTTTATTAAAACAATGGATCTTTTACTGCCTCTCATTTTCGAAAACGTTTCCGAGTAGTTTTTACAGCTTACTAATCAGTCTCCTCAACCTGAAATGTAGGTTTTTCGGACACTATCAATTCTCAAGTATTATATGTAATATATGTTTGTAGTAGTAAATATGTACGTAGAAATAACAAAATAATATGGATTTTAATGTTAATATTAATGCTGTTATTTTATCATATCTGCCTGTAAAAAATGTTGATTGGTCATTTGATTATTTGAAAAACAGCGCACTCCGAAACACCTATATTCTGGTTTGACAAAGTTGTTTAATACAGTTTATATAGATCAGGACCGGTGAACCTATGGTACGCGTGCCAAGAATGGCACGCGACATAATATTTTCGGCACGTATTGATTGATGTTCTAAATAAAAATACATTGAAATTAAACAAATTGCAGAAATTTATATTAGACTTACCTTAAATCTATTGATTGAACATTGAAGAATTTGAAATGCAACTTAGTATGTACAACACTTAGTACAACCAATGTAGTTCAAGATGGATTCAAATATTTATTAAATCAAAAGAAAATATTTAAACTATCGGAAACGAAAGGTTTTAAGGCTTCATAAAAAAAAATGCTGCTGATAAAACTAAGGTAACTCGGAATTTAATTCTAGACACGTATGGATGTTTAAAGATACTGACGTTTTGCATTTTGACAATTTTTTCTTCTACCTATGCCTGCAAATCGTTATAAAAAAAATAAATTACGAAAAACTAAATTAGAAACCGCTTGCGAATTGACTCCATTTCAGGTTGCATTCTGTAAAAAATAACTAAAGAATGGACCTGATATATTTCGCATTCAAAATGTAGCTATAGAAATTTCATTTTTTTTTTTTTAACTTTTTAAAATATTACTCCTTTTTATCTTAATCTTATATTTCAATCTTAATAACAAAATTTCCATTAACTTAAATTAAGTAATGTTTATTGTTTATTTTTTGAGAAGGGATGGGGAGGATTGTTTGCACGTTATGGTTATATAAAATAATTTTCGAAAACATTTGGCACGCGGATGTGAAAAAGTTCGCAATCCCTGGTATAGACAGAAAGAATTTAAGAATTTGGGAGAATAATTAAGAATAAAATTGAATTAGTAATTTGGAATAACCTGTGACTGGAAAAGTTTTGTTAAACATAAAAATGGGGATTTAAAAGTTTAATTTAACATGCTATCACAAAAACTTTAGCAATATAAAGATAAGTATTACTTATTCCCAACTATCAGTAAAGAGTCAGGCACACACAACAAAAATAGTACAGCATGATAAAAACAACACATTCTTTATTTTTTACAACTATAGACGAAAAAACACTTAAAAATAATAAATCCTACTGACTAAAAATATGATTTCTATAATCACAACATATTTAGTAGACCAGGGCTTAACTTGCGATGGAGCCCACGGGAACTCAGCTCCGGTACTTCTCTGTTTTAAATAAATATTTAAATATTAGTCAAAATTCACCGGATATCATAAATACATGGATGCGCAGCCCAGTGCAATAGCGCTCCAGAAAAAATGAAGCCTAATTTGCCCTTTCATTTCCCTCCCATTTCTAAGTTTTTGCATTCCTTTCTATCTGAACACCTTTCTATCTGCGACGTAATGTGTCCCTCAGGTAGGAGATCGGCTCAATTTTAATATCAGTCTTAGGGCTAGTTGTGGGCTCGAGCTAGCGTATCATTAGCGCTGCTCTCTGTTCTGGGAATTTTTCGCTCTGTTGGAATAAACATCAACTGTGCTATTAAAGCCATGAATAATTATCGTACATGGTTTTATCCCCATTTTCTCCTAGTTAATATAATTGCCATGTATTGGTTATAAAATTCAGATAGAAAGCAATCGAGCAGTGTTTCACACTTTTTCTATAAAAGCATCGAATCTTTCTTTTTTTTCGTGTGTGTGTGTATTATTTTCGAATCATAATCCTTACCTTATTTAATTGCAGAATTCTACGATTAATTAACACTAAAATTAGGCAAATATTTATATTCGGAAAGAGTTATAAACTAAAAAGAGGAATAGTTGACAGTTAAGTATATGCAGGTAGATATATTTAAAATTTTTAACTTGGTAAAGGAAAAAAAAAAGATGCTTTAAATTTTGTAAATAAGGTATGAAATATAAATATGCGGGCAGAAATGACGTCGGGGGGGGGGAGGAGGGGGGTTGACTACGGTTTTAGTATTTGTAAAGGACGACCGGATGGTCGCGTGTGGGCTTTCTGAAAAGATTGGCCAGTGGTCTAAACATCACATACATTTATTGAACACACACTTGACGGCACGGTGAACACAGACTAATCACAAACAAATGTACACATGACACTAACGTTCGTATTCACGAATAACTTCGACCCGGAGTTATGCAGAAAACCCTGGTTGAAAACTCAAATGGCATTCACCGTCAACCCCACTGAACTGGTTCGAGGTTGAAATCTAACGCCGGGTTCAGTAACCCAACCTTGGTCTACATCAGGTTCAACCCAGGATTTTTCAACCGAGCATGCGTATTTAACGAAAAACAAGCGGTGAGAGTGAGGAGAGGGAGAGGACCGCCATTTTACAATGGCGGCAGACGTGCTGATAGAAGGTGCTGTGTTAAATATAGAAGTTCTACTATTAAATAAAACGGAATAACATTATGCAAAGATATGTAATCTCATATATATGTAATTATCTTCAATATTTTTATCTGATTAGTTTATATTTATGTATATAGCCTCTATATATTGAATGCATGTTGAATTGTTTGTTTACATAAATACGCGTGGTCACGAAAATTTATTTGCCTTAAAAATAGCCAATATTACTTAAACAGCCGAATAATTGCTTCTAAAGTAACAACTGTCGCGTTTAAGGTCATTTATTTTTTGCAATTTTGATGTTAAAAAATCCACAAATGTATTTTAACAGGACCGAAATAAACGCCATACTTGCATAAGTTCTAATTAAAATGTGAGACTCAGGCTAATTTGCATTTCTGTTTAAGTAAAGAAATACACAGATTATCTTAGAATATCCATAGATTCTCTGTAGATTTTTGATCAGTACTTATAGAATGTTTTAAAATTAAATTTTGCGTCTATTGTGTAAAAGATATATTATTGTTTATGTACAAACTGAGATAAATATAAATCATATCTATAAATTAGATATTTTAACTTAAAATTTAAACAATTTGAGTTTTATTACTTTATTGATTTTTTTTTACGATTGTTTGTAAGCTTCTACGCATGTTTCCCAATTTTTGTGGAATTTGAAATATTTATTTTTATTGCATTTATTTTTCAACTGTATTTTAATTTCAAAATTATACATAATATAAAATATTGCATTAGTACTATTTTATACGAAAATAATAATATAATAATAAATCCTAAAATGAATAACTTTTCAATGTTACCTCCTGAAATTGTGACTTTTTTTAGAGATCACTTATAATTTTTTATTTTTAATTGGCAGCTAAATTAAAATAAATTACTAAACGGTTGAAATACGCTGGTAAAAAAAAAAAAAAAAAAAAAAAAAAAACTTTCCCTTTTTTAAAATAACCCCACACCAAAAATATTTTTATCAGTTCTTGCAGTAATGATGACTATTTTTAAGGTAAATAAATTCTTCGTGATCATGAGTATTTATGAAAGCAAACAATTCAACATGTAATGAAGGAGATATAATGTATAAATATAAACAAACCAGTCAAAAAATGTATAGATAATATATATATATATATGTGTATGTATGAGATTACATATATTCTTCTATTTTTGGTAATATGTACTTTAAACTTTCTTTTTATTTTTATATCTTACACAGCATCTCGAGAAATGTTTAATTTACTTAAATTAAAGAATGACACCAAAAGAGAGAAAAAAATAGAGGGAATGGGTAGGGTGGTACAAATGGGAACTTGTTTTTCTCCACTGATTCACAAACAACAGACAGTTATTTTATTTATTAGATAATGTAAAATTATATGAAATTATTAATAATTAATTTGAGTTGTTTTGTTAGATTACAAACTATCACTACTCTGCCTATTTAGTCTAGAAATCTATCATTAATCAGTCATAAAAAAAACCCACTTTTAATTTCTATTCTAAATGAGATTCTTATTACATCTAATGAAGTGATATCTAAATGAGTTAAAAATATGAAATTAAGAAGCTGGAAAAAATATAGAAAATAAAATAACATTTTCTAAATAAATACATTTTTTCAAATGCAACGCTGCAACCAAAAACAAGTGTCTTCGTGCATGTAATAATATTTCGTAATTATTAGGCTAATTTATCAAAAAATAGTCAAAGATAATCAAGTGAATAGCTTTGATCTTGTAAATGTGATAATAGAAAAATTCTCATACAAATGGCTGGAGGGGAAGGGGTGGGGATAGGTCCTAAAAGCTGGTCGATAAAAATTCAACTTTCTGTAATATTTCACATTTATTTGTCCAGATAGTATTCAGAATACATTTTTCATGATTTAGGAATGGCCTTATTCGATTATATGTGTTGAATGGAAATTCATACACTATACACTAGTAGTCTTAAAAAGTTTAAAATATTTGTGTTCCTTAAAATAATATCTTATAAAATATCTCCACTGCACACAGTTTAAACTTAAAGGAAGTATAGAGTTTTATTTAGCGACTAGTTAAATGAAAAATGTTTATCAATCGCTCGGAAGTGATAACTATATGCGCCTATGGAGCGCCTCTGCGGCTTGGTACCTGGTGCCAGGGCACCGCTAGGTTCCACCACCTGTTCCGCTTTTTCTGCAATTCTGTTAATATTATTTCACTACTTTTTCCTGTCAGCCTGGAATATTAATTACTATCTAATTTAATTAGAATTAAACATTTTAATTAGCTCGCTGAAAATCAAAACAATAAAATTTATACATCTGGGATACCATCTATACTAATAAAAGAAATAGTATATATAAATTACAACAGACTACTTTCTTAATTTTTTTCCTTTTTTCTCCATTTTAATATTTTTATTATCAGAAAATGTTTAATTGCTACTAGAGCTATTAATAATAGAAATCATCATAATTGCTGTTGAAATAAAATTTTAGTTTTTATTCAAATCAAGTTTCATTAGTTTTGGCCCAAATCAAGTTCCATTTTTTAGCAACTATGCGAAAATTTATTTTGAAAAAGAACCTTTTAACATTTATTTTAGCAGTTGACACGTTTCATATCATTAACCTAACTCATTAATAAATTTAAAAAAAATAATTGTTTAAAAAATATTAAAACTTTCAAGAAAAATTAAGTTGATCCATATTTAGTGATTACAGGTTTTTATTTTGTCCATAAATTTTGTGGGAATAAAAAAAAAAAAAAAAAAAAAAAAAAAAAAAAAAAAAAAACATTACATTGAATCTTTTTTCCTTTTCTTTCTTTTTTTTTTTTTTCTTTTTTTAAATTAGCGTTTTTCTTCCAAAACATAAACAAACGAAGTCTCGACGCGAAACCGAACAAGGCATGTGATTTTTTTTAACCAATAAACACATTTCGTTCAACCTAGGTCAAGAAACCCCTAGTTGGGTAACTTTTCATCCGAAGTAAACGGTGAATACGAGTTTTCAACTCCCGGTTGAAAATACCAACCTGGGGTTACTGAACCCGCGGTTTAACCCTCGGTCGAAGTTATTCATGAATACGTGCGTAAGTTATATCAGCAAATCTTATGATCACATTTCTACTCTTCACGGCTGGCAGTAGCCAAAACCGTTCTCAGTATTTTTAGCTCACCTTCCTCGGTGAAACTATCTCGGGTTCTGCCTGTTTCTCATCTTTTGGCCACAGATGGCACTTCCATAGGCGAGAGGGCGTGTACAAACATAACACCTCCCTCATTCAAAGTTTTAATTTAGTCTTTAAACACTAATCAAAATCTAATGGAATCTCTATAAACATTTTAGTAAACACACTATTAATAAAAATCAAAATTACAATACTTACTTAACATAAAGATAACAAAAAAAAGGATAACTAAGATACTATGCAATATGAGATTATGATACTAGTATTAATACGTTCAAGTTCTTGAATAAATATTTTAAAGTTCAAATAATAATGTTCAATCAATTAATGTCCACAAAAGTCATATTCAGAAAAGTCTTGAAGGAAACATATAATCACAAACAAAATAAATCAAAAGTTTATCATGAGTTTTTTCTTGAAAGGCAAAGTCTCTTTCGTTTAAGTCCAGTGTGAGGCATATAGTCTACTTAATGAGTCCGCGTTAGTGTGGAGTTTTCCCCGTCGGTAGGATATGTGGGCTTGAAATCGCTGCAATGCCAGAGCCCACCTTTGAAGGCGCGCACTTTTGAGATGCACAGTCGGTTAAGAATTTCAAGGGGTTGTGATCACTCACAACAGTCACTTGCGAGCCATATATGTGTCGTCTAGTTGCAAAACCGGCCAACTCCTCAAAAATTGAAAATGTGTTTTTTCAGTTTTTTTTAGTTCTAAGTAAAGGTTTCTATCATCTGGAATAAACCATGCAAAAACCTGTCAATCCCTGTGTTATATGCGTTTGGAAATCAGGATGTGGTGCAAAAGAGGCCAAATCCTTCAGCCGGTGAGTTTCAAAACCGGCCATCTCCATATCCGATAGCTGACGCTTCTGCTCGACCCCACAATAACTTCTCACTTGTTGATTAGATTAACGTTATCGTGTTTTCTCTCGCATGTGACTGCTCTCACTTGGTGCATACAAATCTTCTAATAATTTAGCTTCGTGTTTTCTCCGACTATGGAAGTGTTTCTGGAAGAAGTGTCTACTAATCAACCAAGGAAGCGGCAAAGTGGATCTACGACGTGGTAAAGGAGAAAACCCAAAATTCAAAGATAATGTACACCTTTTGATAACCAGGGGTGGTTTATCATTTTTTGAAGCCCTAGGCCAAAATACTCCCCCCCCCCCCCCCCCCTTCATAAAACTATAAGTGAATTTTCTTTACAAATTTAAGATTTTTTTAATCTATTTAATTAATTAATAATACATTTAAATTTTGCTTTATAAATTTTAGTATTTTGAGGATTGTAGATTGGAAATGAATGGGCTTTTGTTACACTTAAAATCTGAGAGAATTTTGTGTTGGCGTACCGAGAAGTAGAAACATTGTTTTAAATGTAATTATTACAAATTCATTTTTATTTAACACTTTTCGTTAAAATTTTAAATTGTTCTTATTTTAAAGCTCTTAATTTTGCGAACCCTACCTAACGTACGCCCCTTGGTCATAGCCTATGTTGCTTTACGGGTAATCCACCCTGGGGATAATATAATACATAATTAATTGATAACATATTAGCATCATAGTTAGCATATTTTGATTAATTAATTATCATGATGCCATAATATTTTATTAATCTAATAACTTGCCTACGTTGATTCAGTATTCTTTTATTCCTCCAGATCGTGTTTCAGCTCAAATTGAAAGGAGATTGAAGAATATCGAGTCCCTGATTCAGCCCGCAAAGTATGAAGAAATTTTATCTGAATATGGAACAGTTTTCAAGTCGGGAAGAGACCGACCATGATTGGAATAAGACCAGCCATTTCTTCCCCAAACCACCTGCACTGTGGCATTTCAAATTTGCTCCTACGAAAAGAAAATTCATAACAGAATATAAAAATAAGCTATTGGTGCAAGGGGAGGTCTTCTACAAATCTGAGGTAGAATCAGAAAGTCTGTTGTCAAGAGTAAGAGAAGTATTATGAACAGCAAGCTCGAGGGACGTGGCTCCGGATACCGTGGTGAAGCCTCTAAAACTTCGGGATGTCCAAAACTTACTGACGAAATATTTCGGACCAAATTGAGATGCTGGCAAGCGGTTATTTTTTTTTATAAAAATATATTGGCCTCAGCTGCTTAAAATGCAGAAAGCAAAGATGATGAAGAAAAAATCGCATGTATGGGCAATCATGACGAAATTTGTGAGACTATCGAAATCGATGAGACCAATAAAGTTTGAAATTGTATGCAAATGTGCATAGTATGATTTTTGTTTAAGTTTTTAAAATTTAATAATTTTATTTAAAATAATATCATGTCATTTAAATCATTTGTTTAGTGACATTTAAATCAGTTTTAACAGCTAGGCAGTTAGTTTTAACTGTTAGTCAGTTTTAACAATCAGCAACTGTGTAAAGGTCGTTTTACGTTAATAACTTTCCTAAAGTTCTTTTTGTTAAATAACATTAAGTTGAACAAAACATTTTTGTGTATTTGCAGCCCCTAAAAACCCAATGTCAAATTAAATTTAGCAAAAATTAATTTCTGGTTTGTTGCAAAACTGGCCAACTCCAAAGTAAGTTCCAAAGGCGGCCAAATCCAAAACAAAGACCTAAATAACCCGTTCCCTTCATGTGCCCCTGCCACCTTATTTCGTGTTTTCAAATATACTGCCCTAATGACTATAAAACTGAAGAGTTTTAGTTCCAAACTTTATTTGGCTAAGTGTGGTAAAAAATCAGCTTTTTCTCAAAATTTTATTTTTTGGAGATGACCGATTTTGCAACTAGACAACACATATATATAATGTTCAATTTTTTTAGAGCGAAAATAACCGCGTAGGCTTCCTTCTCTATAGTGGCATAACATTCTTGGCATTTCGATAGCTTTTTTCTAATGAAAGCAATGGGATGTTCTTGGTTATTTTCGTCTTTTTGAGATAGGCAATCACCTATCGCATACGATGAAGCATCTGCATGTAGGATGAAGGGTTTTGTAAAGTTCGGTGAATAACAAATTGGCGTTTGGCTGATTGCCTGCTTCAGATCACGGAAAGCTGTTTCACACTGTTCAGTCCAGGTAACTTCATTAGGAGCACGTTTTTTTGTAAGTTCAATCAATAGTCGGGCTATTTCAGAGAATGTCGGGATGTAGGACCTATAATAGGACAGAAAGCCTAATAAACTTCTGACATCTTTCTTGGATTTCGGCACTTCTAAATTTTGGATGGCTGCTACTTTCTCTGGATCAGGCGCATATCTGAGTTTGTTCTAATCATCTTTAATTATCTTCGGGACACTTGCAAATCATTATCTTCAGCATATATTATGCCTATAGGCGTTGTCTGAGCTTTATATTCTAGTATTTCATTATCGGGCAAATGTTCTTGGCAGAAATGGCAAAACTGTATTTTCAAGTCATTTAAGTAATTGGTAACTGAGCCTACTTGATTAAATGGTAAAGGTGTCTCATTAGTACATGATGACTTTTATATGGAAAGGGGACCAGTTGGACGCCTACCATACAACATCTGTACTGAACTAACGTCCGTTGTAGCATTTGGCACCTCCCTGTAGCATTCGGCACCTCCCTGTATGCCCACAACATTAATTAGTTTTTCCCTCTCATTATCTGTTAAATGGTCTAGGTGTAAATTTTGGTGGAGATTATTCGGATCGTCTTTAGTAATCTGCGTCGCCTCGTCAGGACGAGTAACTGGGTTTATCGGTGCATTATCAAACTTATTTGCTTTCGCTCGAAGCTGACAGGACAAACATTTGTCGCAAAACTCGCTCACATCTGTCTTAATCCCAGGCCAAAAAAAAAGAATATTTTAATCTTTCAGTGGTCTTTTGTTTTCTTAAATGTCCACCCAAGGGGCTTGAATGAGCGAGCTTTAGCAACTGCTTTCTACGCGGTTCGGGCACGAGCAATTGATGTACCGTTTCCACTAATATTTTGTCACGATGGTATAATAGATCGTCCTGAACAAAATAATTATTACTCTCATTTTTGGCATCTGTCCAACACTGATTTAGTGATGCATCCATCTTTTGTTCCCATTTAAATTTTTCCGAGTCGTTCGTGAAATTTCTGGTGTTTTCATTACCATCGTTATCAATATTCTCGTCTGCATTCCCTATTTTAACCTTCTCGGCCTCCGTAGCAGCGCAAGCTAAATCTAAATCTACCGCGTTGTTTTCTCTCGTACGGGGCAAATTTATAGTACTAAAATCATTTATCGTGGTGTCGGGTTCGTTACTTTCGCTTATTGTGCTTAATTCCTTATGAGCATTTAAAGATAACAGTAAATCATTAATTAAATTATCAACCATCGCGCACGTTATTACTATTTTTGGGAACACCCTGCAATGTAATTTATCTGCCACTATGCTTAGTGGAATGTTTATTAACGGTGCTCTTAACTCGTGTCCGAAAGCTGATTTAAGTATAATTGAACCGTATGGCACTCTAAAATGCTCCGGTACACAATCGCTCTTTATAATTGAAATCTGAGTACCGCTATCGATGACTCCTCGCAAAATTTTATTCTCAAATTCTAAGTCAATAAATTGCAGTGGTTCAATTAACTTTCTCTTTTCTCGCCCCCGCCCTAAATCAAATACATTTTCCGAGATTACTGTAGCTGACAGCGCATTTTCATGCTTCTCTTTTTCTAATTTATTACCCTTCCGAACTAAAGAATTACAAATTGACACGTGATGTAATTTGAAACACAGCCTACATTTAGTTTTTTCCGTACAATATTTAATTACGTATTTTCGCTTCAAGCACGCAAAACATCTACCCTCTGCTTTTAATTTATTAATCCTTTCCTGAATTGAATATCTGTCACAATTCTCAGTTAGATGCTGATTAACTGCTGATTTGCTGCCCTGCAAAACAAACAAACACTCTCTCCTTCAGACATTTCAGATGCACTGACGCCAAATGTTTTGTTAATTTGTTTACATTCGGTGGGAAAAGGCTTTTCCGTCGTCAGATTTCCAAGAAATCCGATGACACATTTTAAATGAAATTTTATTCTTAAACTTCTAAACATCCCACAATATTACTTTTTACATTACCTTTTTAGAGAAAAAAATGTACTTTTAAATGCAATTTGTTTGAAAGCTGTATCTCAGTTTGTTTCTGAGTTATTAATTTTTTTGTAGTTTTTATTACTTTTTTGTCCTAGTGGCAACACTCTGTTGTCTATCTCCGTTGAAACTAAAGGGAAATACAGATTACTGTATAGACCAATCACAAAACGAATAAAATGCGGATTAAACCAATAAAAACCTTCAGATATGCTTTTCATTTCCTACCCTGACAAGAACAATAACCGTTTTTCCAAATGGTTAAAAAAAAAAAAAAAAAATAGAAAACAGGATTTCTGCTTTTTCAGAATTTAGTGTTCCCCCGATTAAAAAAAATATATGTATATATAAATAGTACAAAACATATTTCAACTTTAAGACTTAAAGCACACACTTTTATATTATGTAAAATGACGTCATTCACATCAACTTAAGAATTCTACATTTATGACCCACTCTTAAACATCTACAGTAAAGCATGCATAGAATGTCACTATCGAAAAATAATACACAAATGCAGCAAAAACATGCCGTCATTAAAGAAACTCGACAAAAAAAGGCTATCTAATGATTCGTAGGCATTCATTTGTTTGTAACATTAATATAGAGAACAGGGGCGTAGCTACAGATATTTTTTCGGGGGGGAGAGTTCGAAAATTTCCCAACTTGAAACAAATTCCTCCAACATTCAACTAAAGTGATATGCACAAAGTGTGTAATAATGCTAATGAAGCTTATGCATAAAAAATTCCTTTCCAAAGAAAAATTTTGAAACTAGAAATATAAAAATTCTAATTATTGGTTTGTTTAATAAAAAAACAAACATGCGTTTTACTTTCTTCTGTCTTTACAAGACGAAAGTATTGAATTCGTAAAAAAATTCTACAACTGGTTTTCGACGGATTGATATGTTTTAGAAGGTCCTGAACATGATTTGACTGTTTTTAGAAAATGTCTGTCTGTGTGAATGTGACACAAATTTTGTGGGAGCTTTATCTCAAGAACTAAAATTCGCGGAATTTTATAAAACTTTAGATTCAGTTATTCCTTGATAAAAATTAATGCTGATTAGTTTTTGGTGTAAATTACCAAATAGGTGGCGCTGTTATGCTGTATTTTTCACGATTTACAGGATTTTAGCGATAGTTATATCTCAAAAACTTGCACAGATTTGATCAAATTTCATATTCAGTTAAATCTTGACATAATTTAATGCTTATTAGGTTTTTGTCTATATTAGGCACTGCTGTGCAGCATTTTTCACGATTTTCGCGTTAGCTATATCTGACAAACTAATGCACGGAAATTTAGTCAAACTTCATATTCGGTTACACTTCCTTATTGGGCTTGGGTGTATACTGTACAAAGGTATCTCTTTCGAGCTCTTTGGGTTTGGAATTTTGGTTGCAGACATCTAAGAGCATGGGTGTCGAAATTCAATGATTTGTTTGAAAAATGCGATGCTTCTATCTCATTTTTAAATGCACACAATTAAACGAATTATAAATTAAATGCACACAATTAAACCTTTAGAATTCATTTTAATGGGCATAGAATTGTTATTTAATTTTAACATTCTGATTGCAAATTTTGAAGTATTAACATGTATGGGATAGAATAAGGTTTTGGGATTGGCACATCCAAATAGTTTTCATTTAACACCAATTCTTTTGGTCTTCAAAGAAGCTAACCCTGATGAAGCTAACCTAACATCGTCCAGTTTAATAAAATCCACTATTTCACTTTCACATTTTTAAAGCATTAGGCTGTCAAGTCTGTCAGGCCTCATTGTAGCTTGTAATATATATTTTTTAAATTTTTATTTGACTAAAGATTCTTTCATTAGATGCAGCGCCAAAAAGATAAGGTGCTGTGAATGTTAAGGTACGAGTATATAGTTT
Source organism: Maratus speciosus (assembly GCA_963932465.1). Classification (NCBI taxonomy): domain Eukaryota; kingdom Metazoa; phylum Arthropoda; class Arachnida; order Araneae; family Salticidae; genus Maratus; species Maratus speciosus. The sequence continues at coordinate 225,589,000 of OZ010791.1, read as the reverse complement.
GACAGTATGACCCAAATAGTCTTTGAATTTCATGGCATGAGTAAAAGGTTTGTTAAGTGAGTTGGGATTTGGTTTATTTCTATTTGACTCTGCAAGTCATGTACATCCGGTTTTGTCATATCCAGGTGGAAACATTATTAACTTTTCTCAGTTTGTGATACTCAAATTTGCCTTGCACAATTGTAATTTAAATATGGAATGTATTGGTGCAATATTCTCCTGATATAGGGAACATTGTCATTTAAGCCCATTACTAAATTGCCAAACTTTTCTTGTATTTCTTATAATTCCTCCCTGTAAAACTTATGTCTATCAATGTCCATTGCTATGCTATTATTTTTATCTATTCCATTTGATGAAACCGTTTTTCCACGGTACTTTCAGAAGTCAGCTTCTTCAATCACATCCTAATATTCATAATTGTTTATGAACTTGTCTATAAGGAAATCTTTATTTCTTCAAAATTTTATTCAAGTGCAACCTGTCAGTGTTTATGTCAACCTGTATGTCGATTTTTTTCTTCAGTTGATGGACTGCTTTCATGATCATATTTCTGTTCCAAATTCAAATCATCCACTTTTTTACCTTTTTCATCCTCGAATGGATTTTTAGATGCTCCAAAATCTTGCATGAAAACTCTTTTCCTATTATGAAGGGTTCTTTCGTACTAAGATTTATAGTCATTTTTTAGAACAGCTTTAAACACACAACACTGGACTTTTGGTTTAAAATTTACTAAACACCTATAAATATAAATGAACAGGACATATATATATTTCCGCACACAAATAAAGGTAAAATGTGGCAAATTTATCTAAACTAACGATTTCTTATATTCACATTTGCTCATATAATGCTTTTGTCATGACAGCGAAGGGTTAACTAATTTTCGGAGCAAAAAAATCACGAGAATGAGTAAAATATTGTCCAAAAATCGCAAAATTAGTGCAATTTGTGAAAACTCATCAAATCTTCTTGCCCAGCTGTGTTTCAAGTAGGTGACTACATTCCTTTCTGTTGTGCTACAAGTGATCTCCAATTTTCAAAAGAAGCTGCAATCCCTTTGGATCAAATGCCCCACCAGTGGCTGAGAGGTTCTGCTCTCGAAGCTGGTAGACGGGAGGTGCTGGGTTCGATCCCAATCGCGCCCTTCGGCCTAATCGTTCGGAGTTTTCGTGGTTTTCTTCGAACCTTGGATTTCCAAGCGTTAATACGGGTTAGGTTCCCTTAGAAAGACCCCCACGAAGGCCACTCCTCCCCTGGGCCTATATCCCTCGTGCAGATAATTGGCCGTCATAAATACAACCAACCAACCAACCAACCCTTTGGATCAAAATAGCTGGATTCTCTTTTGAGAGGGGAAAGGGAGGAAGGGTGAAAATTTTTAGAAAGGAACAAAGTTTTGGAGGAAATAAAGGAACTGGATAGTCAGCTATTGGTGGATAGGAGTAGAGAAATTTAGGTCTGGTAGATGTATAATATTTTTGTAGAACTGAAAAATACAATGATAGATTGAGTGTGGCTGATTTCTTTTTGTATTTCTTTTGATAATTTAACTTGCTTACTGTTACAATACTCAGTCAGAAACATAATCACCAAAACAATAAAAATTTCATAATGTCTCAAAAATCCAGAATTTCCCAACTCTAAGCTCAAATTTCCCAACTTCACAAATATTGGGGGGGGGGAGGCTCCCCCCCCATACCCCCCCGTGGCGACGCCCCTGATAGAGAATTACAGTCGTGACGTCAGTCATAACGTTTAGGTTGAAAACTGACACCAGACAAACGGTTGCTATGTTGTATTTTCTATTTTGTTTCTGTGTTGCAGCTATATATTATATCTATATCTCATACCTATATCTCATATCTAACTGTTTTAATACTTGATATGTACTGGTAACATTTTCCACGATTTATATTTAAAAAGAAATGGCGCATAGCAACCGTTTGTTTGGAGTCAGTTTCCAACCAAAACGTCATGACTGACGTCACACTGAAGCGTCTATAAATACTTAAAATTAAATATAGTTTATAATAACTCCATGTTTTAACAGAAATTTTTTGTTTATATTTTTTGAAAATAGCACGTATTTTAATTACATTTTCTTTCGGTTGTTATGAGAAAATGGCAACAAAAAGATATAATTGCTATTTTTCAACTATTTTCCCTTTACTTTCTACATAAATGGAATACTTGAGTTGCCAAAATTAGACAAATGGTGCTGAAAACTACAAAAAAATTAATATTTGAAAAATAAATGGAGATACAGTTTTTCAAACAAATTGCATTTAAAAGTACTTTTTTTTTTCAATACGACGGTATAAAAATTAAAAATGTGCGATGCTAAGAAATTTTTAAAAAAATGCTATAGAGTATTTAATCGTACTGCTTTGTTTTACGGCTGGCTTCTGTAAGGTAAAGTTATTATTTGAAGACGACATAAAACAAGCTGGAAGAAAGAAATAGCATACCGTACCGAAGACTAAAATAAATAAATAAAAAAGCAGTTTCAGAAATTACAGCGACCATTTGGAAAATGATTTTTTCAAAGACTAAAATTTAAGATATAAAAAATCACACGGAGTTGATCATACATTACGTACGCCATGAATTAAACATTAATAGTGTTATTTCACGTAAAAATTCCAAGCGACAAAAATCGCCTGCGACTCGTACGTATTATCCACCGGAAACTTACGTATTATCCAAGCATTTCATTGGCTGTTCGAGAAAAGGCTTTTTCATCGTCAGATTTCCAAGAAATCTGACAACCAATTTTAAATGAAATTTCATTCTTAAACTGTGACGAAGTTAATATTTTGATGAGATGCCGTGAATAAGATAGAGTTGCAGTAAAAATAAAAGGAATAGTCTTACTTAAATGACAACAGTAGACACATTGAAGAGACAGCAGTTATAAAAATCTTCTTTATTCGTTGATTCACTTTGAGAGGTGGAAGGTAATTAGGAGAAGTAGGTCACTGTACACATTCGAAGAGCGTTCCACGTAGAATTATTAAAAACTTGAAGTAATTCCATCATAAAAATGAATGCTGGTTAAAATCACTTTTTAAAGAAGGTCTTGATAATAAAAAGTCCGAAATCAAATATGCGTTAAATTAAAAAGCCAGAGACCGAAGATAAACTTTTAGATATCGAGATATAGCTATTGAAAAACATCGCTCTTTGAATTTAGGCGCTAAGGCCCGAAATTCAAAAAAGACAAATCACGTTGTCAAAAATAATACATATTAAAACTTTCGTAAATCTTAAAAATCTGATCTTAAAATCTGTTAAAAAAACTGGCTGCATTGGTATATATACTGCATAAAAGGGGTTTACAAAACTACATGCAGAAATGATTTAAATCTATTTGTTAAATTAAAATTGCGTATGAATTGTAGAACGAATAACAGCAGGGAAAACGAAACTACGTTCGAAGACACACCTCCAATATGACGCGGTCGACGTCACGCTGAATCTAAAAGTAGATCAGGAAGAGGGGGAAAAGCTGAAATCAAAACTTATCTGCTGCATGCAGTAAAAAGGAAAGAAAAAAAGTGATTTGAACGATGTTTTGCGTCAAAAATAAATAGTTTAAAACGTGAGATAATAATGCTGCATTACAATTTAAAAAAATAAATAATAAATGTGATTGCTACATCACATAAATTTCTAAACATCTCACAATATTACTTTTTATACCGTCGTATAGAGAATAAAATGTACTTTTGAATGCAATTTGTTTGAAAGCTGTATCTCAATTTGATTCTGAGTTATTATTTTTTTTTGTAGTTTTTATTACTTTTTTGTCATAGTGGCAATTAAGGTATCCATCTCTGTTCAAAGTAAAGTGAAATACAGATTATTGTATAGGCCAATCAGAAAACGAATAAAATTCAGATTAAACCAATAAAAACCTTCAGATATGCTTTTGATTTCCTACCCTGACGAGGACAATAACCATTTTTCCAAATGGTTATATAAAAGCAAGCAAAGGCCTCTGTACGGAAAAAGTACCAATAAATCTTACATTTAAATCTTCATTTTCAAAAGTTTTCTCATTTTTGAAAGCCAGGAAATAACTGTCCGAAATAATTTATTTTTTTGCGTATTTATTTTAGTGGAATTCGAAAAAATATATTTTTTTTACAATTAATGTCAATAACACAATATTTTTCATTTTTCACTATACATTTGTTTGCGGAGCATTATCAGTAGTATGCGCCAGGTGGCATAACTTTCGGGACAAAGTCAGTTAATAAGTTGGCAATTATCGGGAACATTTTCACCCATAGACTTTCTCCGGATTGTCAAGTCCGATATATGATAAGGGGGTCTTAAATTATATTATGATTTTTTTTTTTTTTTTTTTTTTTTTTTTTTTTTTTTGTAAAGTGGCAACAAAAGAATTATACACGAATAAAATTAATTGCTAAATTCTATATATCATAAATAAAAAATTCCGAGGAAATTCTTAGTTATTTGTCTGAATTTACATTTCAAAAATTTAAATCTGCCAAAACATAAAATTTTTGCTTAATAAAGATGCAAAAATAATATAAAAAATATTGTTAATTTCAAATATTTATCTTATTAAATAATGCTTCGCGAATCCAAACAAAGTATGGCTTTTGCTAGTTATAACAGTCCTGTACAAAATGTTTAGCACAAAAACACCATCCTGTGAGTTAATTGTGCCTTTTATTCATCTTTCGATGTAGCGGTCTCACAGAGCGGTTCACACTAGTTATGTGACAATTTCTGTGACATCAGTTAAAGGTTAACCAATGAATCCTCAAAATTAATCAGGGAAACGTCTTATGAAAATGAACCTAGGAAAAAATTGAAGCAAATCGGATATTTCTATCAAGAGTTATAGCGTTACGTACGTACAGTCGTGGAAAAAAAAAAGTAAACACCCCCCACTAACTCCTCAACAAATTATCGTAGAAGAAAGTTACTGGTACCGAACGATTGGAAATAAAGTCTACGTTTAAATGATATAGATAAAATTTGCTTAGGGGTCCATCTACATATTAAAACGAACCATAACTTTGTTTTTTTTCAATAGCAGTACACAATTCTGACAGCATAAATGAACTCTACACTCTTCAATTAGCCTAAAAACAAATTTTTATGCAATTCGTACCATAAGTTTCAGAGAAATTAATTATTTTAAAACGAGCGTATTTTAAGGGCTGTATCCAAATTGAAGTTTGGAACTCGATTGTTAACCGAGACAGCCCCCATCTTGATCAAGGCACCTTAAGAAGTCAATGAAGCCTGCTAGATTACAGAACAGCAGAAGAAATTTCAAAATATCTAGTCACCTCTATGGAAGCAGGACGTTTCGGTCCCGACACTTCGGTCCCACCATTTCGGTCCCGCCGTTTCGGTCCCAAGACATTTCGGTCTCGAGACATTTCGGTCCCAAGACATTTCGGTCCCGAGACAATTCGGTCCCAAGACATTTCGGTCCCGAGACATTTCGGTCCCAAGCCATTTCGGTCCCGAGACAATTCGGTCCCAAGACATTTCGGTCCCGAGACAATTCGGTCCCAAGACATTTCGGTCCCGAGACATTTCGGTCCCGAGACAATTCGGTCCCAAGACATTTCGGTCCCGAGACATTTCGGTCCCAAGACATTTCGGTACCGAGACAATTCAGTCCCAAGACATTTCGGTCCCTTCTCCAGCAAGCTGAAATTTTGTGCACTTGAAATAGGTGACAATTTTATAGGGGACATTGTAGAGTTTTTTAAATAAAGGTCTTAAAATTTTAGTAAACACACACAAATTTCGTATGGTAATCATTTTAAAAAACAAGGGGGGGGGGGATTGACATTTTCTATATTTTAGTGTATCATAAGTATAAGGGTCTGATAAATTAAGCCATTTACAACTCGATCTATAATTATCGCAAAACACTCATATTTTGTATGGTAAACGTAATCTTTATAAAAGGAGGGACATTATCAAATTTTTTAACTGAACTCCCTAAATTTTAGTATAACTCGAATATAAGGACTCGAAAACGCAAACACTTATAACACAGATCAAAATTGTCGCAGCCCACACAAATTTCCTATGATAATCATAATCGTTTTATAAGGCAGGTGGGGGGGGGGGGGTCTCTGTTGACTTTTTTATATATTTTAGTGTATCTTAAGTATAAGGTCCTGATAAATTAAAACATTTATAACTCTCTCTGTAATTATCGTAATCACACTCATATTTTGCACGGTAAACGTAATCTTTAAAAAAGGAGGTACATTATAAGATTTTTTAACTGAACCCTTAAAATTTTAGTATAACCGAATATAAGGGCCCGAAAACCGCAAACACTTATAACTCGCAATCAAATTGTAGCACCCCATGCAAATTTTATATGGTGGAAGTAATCGTTTTCAGGAGTGGGGGAAGGGAGAGTTCTGTGGATTCTTTATAGAAGCTCCTCAAATTTTAGTCTATCATAAATATAAAGTCCAGACAATTTAAAAATATTTATACGTCGAGCTTTAATTTTCATATGCAAATGCCCATGCCAAAATGCACATATTCAATTGTATATAATTTGCACACTATGTGATTAATAATGAAAAAATCTGCAAATATTTTTACAAATCTTTATTTTATCCTATTATTTAACGGCGCATCAATTTTAAATGTATTGCATTTTACATATTTTTTAAAAAGGGGGTTCTTAACATGGAATTGTGATAAAGACACATTATTTTTTAAATTCTGCACCGAAACAGACTAGAACTTTCTATTTTATTTTAATAATTATTTTAATTTACTATTTTCTGAAAAACTATTTAAAAGTTTGCATTAATCTTTTTACATGCGTAACTATAATATTACCGCTATTTCTACCGGTGTCGAATGACAAGTTTAAAAATATTTTTAATTTTGAACCACTTCACCGTTTGCCCCGAGATAACTCGGGGATAAAAGCACTTTTTCCCCATACCTGTCGACGGTGAAGTGGTTTGCAACAATTACAAATCCTTTTTAATATATTTAAGACAGGGGGGCTTATATAAGACTTTTATATAAGACTTTTATAGGACTTTTATAGGCTTATTACATTCAAAAACTACGAGCACAATAAACATAAATCAAAATTTTAAAATTTCTATTGTCATAAAATATTCTTTTCGTATTTAAAATTAATTCTGTATTTCAAATATTTCTTTGTTATTTATTTGACTTATATACTTAGAATTAAAGCAGCCTACATGTTTTAATATGACAAATAAAAAATAAAAATGAAAATACAAAAAAATAACATAAAATCTCAAAATAGTAATGTATAGTGAATCACTTTTACGTAAAATTTCATTTTAAATTAAGAAATTTTATAAATATATCACAATGAAGAAATTTGGAAATTTAGAAAACATATTTGGCTTTTCTTGATATCTATATGTTATTCATTCAAAAGAATATTATACATGTATATATATATGTCAAGTGTAGATGTCCTGGCTTTCCCCATTTGATTATGCTAAATAAAGATCCAGATAGAAGAATTATTCTACTCACGCTCTCTTTGTTCTAGTCAGCCTGCGCTTTTTTGTGGCCACACGGCATTTTTCATCTTTAATGGCTTAAAAAAAGCGGGACGACATGCAGTGGCGTAGCCAGGATTTCGTTTCGGGGGGGGAGGGGAGGTTCCAGAATTTTCCCTTCATGTTATATATATAGTAAAACCTGTCAAGATGAAATTGTAAATATTTGTGAAAATTTCCGTTTTACACAGGTTTTCGTGTTATTTGGTGTATTTGTATAGTATTCTTTTCCGTAGCACTATGGAACATTTATGTTTAAGACAGATCTCCGTTATAGGCAGGTTCCATTTTTAAAAGTTTTGTGTATTTATATAAATATACTTATTTATATCATATGAATAGAATAAAACTTGTCATAATAGTAATTGTCTATAACAGAATCCTGTCTTTAACGTAAGCGTTACATGGTCTTAATATGAATTGCGATACAATTAAATTTGCTGAAAACCTGTCTGAAAAGGGGATTTTCACCCTTCTTTAGTGAAGCATAGTGAAACCTGTGAAAACGGAATCTTTCTATAACGGAATCCTGTCTCAAACGGAAGAGTTTCAGAATCCCTGCGAAACCAACAATAGATCTTATTGAGGCAGTGTATCTTAGAAGTATAATTAATTACACTTCTTTCCATGGAAGCCTGTCTAAAATGGAGCTTTTTACCAGTCTTTGGAATCTTGTCTTGACTGTGTATATATGATAGAAGTATTTCGAGTAACTTTAAGAATTTAGGTATATCCTTATTTAATTTCTTAATTTTAAAAAAAAGCATGGATAAAAAATATAAGGCCAATCTCTATAACTGCAACTAATAATACATTCAAGTTACATTAATATTTACCAGTGAAAAAGATTCACTTATGATGTAAAAAGCTGAGCGCATACTGAAGAGTTAAATTTAATTAACCCATTCGCTGTCATTCACCAGTATACTCGTGGCTTTAATTTATTGATTACTTTGTCACCACTGTTTTAGAATTTTAAAAAAATGCCTCATTTATTGGCAGAAATTTTGCTGTATTAGTAAAGCGAAATTTATCTTTCTGAATTTGTTCTGGCAAACGACCTTCAACAAAAAATTTGAAAATTCTTAGTTTTGGCAACAAGTGGGTTAAATTAAGTTTCATATTACATAACATTTGCCTGCAATAAAGTTAGGGCCAAGTGGTTAAGCGTAAAACAGCAATTTTCATGTTTAATTTCTTGCCATTGAATTAAGAATTTGTGCTGTAATAGATATTGGATAATGATTTCACATAAGTGTCAATCGCATGAGCCGTTCATGCGATCCGCCGCGCTCCCCATGGAAATTTTTGAGGTAACCCAGATAGCATGAACATTAGCAGAAAGTTTGATTTTTTCTGACATTATCTTGCCGTGACAAATTTGAATTGAGAAATTCGCAGCAAATCTCCCGCAAGGTATACCATCACCCACTTGCATGAGTAGTTTGTTGTGAAACTGATGTCAAGACTGTCTTTAATTCACGAAAGTGACGAAAGCAAAAAATCCCTCTGTTGAGAGACTCAACAACAATGAGAATCAGCACATACGCAGAAATTGCAGAAATTTTATTTTGGTAGGCACCGTTTTTTCTAAACGCTATACTTATTAAATACCAAAAAATGCTCGAAATGAAAAGTACAAATATTACCTAAACTTGTTTATGGTGATAAAACCTATGCATGCGCCTTCTGACGGCGCTTTCGCATCAATAGACCTGATCAGGTCTATTGACCCCTTCGAAGGGGTTAAACTTATAGTGTGATATAGAAAGATTACTACTTTGCAGTAAGTTTGCAGTATTTTTGATTACTTGTTTGCCGTTAGTTTGCAATAAATTTGATACAGCATGAATTTAACTTGCACGACAAGTTGAAAACACTCATAGTTATATTGTTAAGTAAAAAAAAATTCAAAAATTAAATTGTTTTTATTAAACGTATTTATCAATTCAAAATTATTTTAATTATTAATTGTTTAGATAACTAATTTATCAATTGCTTGTTTAAAAACTATTACATGAACTATATAATAGTTTTTATAGGGTAAATGCAAATATATATTTTTTTAATTTTCGGTTATTATAACGTTATTAACTTCATTAGGATGTATACAACTGATAAGGGTTCTGAAGATAAACATGTTGTTTATTCATTTATTAGTTAGCTTATAATATTATTTTTGCTCTTTAATTATAATTAATTAATAATTTCTTACTTTTTGCGAATTGTAAATTATAACTGTACTTAAAAAATTAAAATCTGCGTAATATCACCTAACACTGTTAAAAGGTATTTTTACGTATTTGTACAATGTTGCATTATTATTATTATTATTATTATTATTATTATTATTATTATTATTATTATTATGTTTAATTAATTAATTAATTATTACTTAGACTTTATGTTTTTGACTGATTTTTCAAAAAATTCCTATATTATTTTTTGGAAATTATAAATTAAAACTTTTGAATAAAAAATTTAAGTGCTATTAATAATTGCTACTAATAATTGCTATTAATTGATTCTCAAAAAAGTTAATTAATTTTAGTATAAAAATTAAATTAATATTTTATTAAATATATTTTTTATTTAATGTATCGTTAATTTATTAAATTAATAACATTATTAATATACATTGCATTTTTGTACTTTAAAATAAACTCAATACATAATACATTTTATATTCAATTTATCATATAGTAGTTATAAACTGAAATTTATCTTTTACATGTTTATTTATTTTATATTTAAAGTCACCGAAATTTAAAACTATTAATATAATTAATAATAAAACTAAAATAGAAAATTATTAATTTTTATTCTGGAAAAGTGGGAGGAAAAGGGTAATATTAAAAATCAATAAATAAACGACAAATACAAACAAGTTGGAAATTGCTCGTCAAATGTGGCAAATGAGGTGAGTTCGTACTATAACTAGTTTTATAATTATTTTTTGCACCCCATATTGTACTGAATGTATATATTTTTTTTGCACTTCATGAGTGCATAGCCTGTGACATCATTAAAATGCACTTGCAATAATTTTTTCCCATTCCCCGTAATGTAACGCAAAACTTTTGACTGTCTCTGTAATTAAACTATACACCGATTTTCCTAAAATTTCAAATGGCTTGACAAAATTTTGTAACAATTATATATTTAAAATTTCAGACCACTCGGAAGGTTGTAACATCATTAAAATGCACTTGCAATAATTTTTTCCCATTGGCCGTAATGTAACGGAAATTTTTTGACTGTGCCTGTTATTAAATTATACATCCGATTTTCATAAAATTTGAAATGGCTCGACAAAATTTTGCAACAATTATATATTTAAAATTTCAGACCATTCAGAAGGCTGTAACATCATTAAAATGCACTTGCAGCAATTTTTCCCATTGGCCGCAATGTAAAGAAAAATTTTGACAGCCCCTGTAATTAAACTATGCATCCGATATCCATAAAATTTGAAATGGCTCGACAAAATTATGCAACAATCATATATTTAAAATTTCAGACCATTCGGTTGGGTTGTTTTTGCTCTGTTATATGCGGACAGACAGACGGGCAGACGGACGGACTGAACCTCGACTATAGGTGCTACGTATTTATATAATTACGAACGCACCTAAAAACCTTAGTTTTGTCAGTTAAAAATTGAGAATAAAATTAATTAAAATAATACTTACACTATTACATAAAATAAAAAATAATCATCTTATTACAAAGAAATAGGCCCAGTTTCAATAAAATTAGTTCACAAAAATCTTCTGCAATGGGTGAGAAGACTGTTAACAATGCAACCAATAATTATTTTTTAAAAAATGAAGCGGTGGGTGGAGTTTTCTGACAACAAAATATTTTTCCTGGCACACCTAATTACCAAATCACTATTGTTTTCCCAATGTTTATAATGGTAAAGTAACTTATGAAAACAAAATTATAACTTTGTATTATAAAAGTAATAAGAAAAATTAAATATTTTTGCTACAATAAATATATCTCATTTCTGAATTATTAAAGGAGAGGATGTAGAAGAATGATTTGAGGAAATATTTACCTACAATAGCTTATAAGTGTCCAATTGAATTATTGAAGACATTTATTATAAATCTAATTGTAAGAAGGAGAAATAATAAGAACAGTTTTTTAAATTATTTAATTAATGATGATAATTTAAAGGTTCTAAAAAACGTATGAAAACAACCAAAAAATCATCTATGGCAGTTTATAGTATATATAAAATACCTAATATTAATAACAAATAATAAAGCTTAAAAAATCCATTTTGTTAAATAATAATAATAATAAAAAGCCAATGTCCCCTGTAAAATTATATCACATTGTTCAATCAAACAAATTTTCAGCTCGCTGTGATTTTATTATTACGAGTTATAAAAGTTTAAATTTATCAGACTGTTATATTCAGCTTTTTTTTTAATTTGGGGGGGTGGGGGTGGGGGGTGTGGGGGGGGGTGTTAAAAAATTTAAAAAGGTCCCAAATAATGTTTAAATTACAGCGTTTGGCGGCCCACGACAATTAGAATACGAGTTATAAGGTGGTGGGCACCGAAATGACAAGGGACCGAAATGGCTAAGGACCGAAATGGCCAGGGACCGAAATGGCTGGGGACCGAAATGGCCAGGGACCGAAATGTATCGGGACCGAAATGGCCAGGGACCGAAATGTATCGGGACCGAAATGGCCAGGGACCGAAATGTCTCCGGACCGAAATGGCCAGGGACCGAAATGTCTCCGGACCGAAATGTCTCCGGACCGAAATGGCCAGGGACCGAAATGTCTCGGGACCGAAATGTCTCAGGACCGAAATGGCCAGGGACCGAAATGTCTCGGGACCGAAATGGCCAGGGACCGAAATGTCTCGGGACCGAAACGGCGGGACCGAAATGGCGGAACCGAAGTGTCGGGACCGAAATGTCGTGTACCCACTTCTATTATAGACGGCCCCTTAAAACATCATTTTGCCGTTCTTCTTCTATTTTCCCAGAAGAATCTGAAAAAAACATTAACTCTGATCACATTCTTTAATTTAACAAAATCATATTTTTTTATTACAAGTATGTCTTTATCATAACTCTATGAATCAATGAGGTCATGGATCTTCGTTTTTACATCTACAAAAGTTTTATTTATTTTGGCAACTTACCTCAAATTTAATAGTGATAAATAGTCTACATCAGCGTTTCTTAAACTGTGGTCCGCGGACCCCTGGGGGTCCGCGAGCTTACAGGCGGGGGTCCTCAAGCTCAGTGTTGAATTCAGATTTTTTTCTTCGGCAGGAATTTCTGTGGCTGTAGTTGTGGATAAATAGGACTAGAATTCTAATCATAGGAGTATTAATAAACATAAAAAAAACACCTAAATCTAAATCTTTCGAAGGTTGGTTGGATCTCATTGGTTGCTGGAACATGGTGGTCTTTCTGTTCATCGTTTATTGACATTTGGGTTTTCGTCTTTCAGTTTCATGTGTTTGGGGAAATGTTGATTTTATTTTGTACACTGATGGTGTGAGTCCCAGTACTCACGAAACGTGTACTTCTGTTCATTTTCATGGTGCTTGATTTGCAGATATTGCGTGTTCAAAAGTTGGTTTTTCAGTGATTTAGTTTTCCAAAAAAGTGTTTTATTTAAATAAGGTCTATACCATTAAATTATTATTTTTCTTTTATCTTACATTAAGAAAAATTTTGTTAGGGGTCCCTGAAATGCATATCATATCAAACGGGGTCCGCGAGATTCCAAAGTTTAAGAAACGCTGGTCTACATTTTAATCTTTGTAAAATTTCATGAAATCTCGCTCATATTTTGTATTACATCTGATAGAATTGATACTTTTATATGGATTATAGTACTTCATTAAGAACAAGTGATATTTGTTTATCATCGAGACTGTCTGGATAACATAATTCACAAGTAATATTTCCTGATTCGCGCATTTATCCATTTTAACCGTTTGACGGCTATGCAGCGCTATCGCGCTTCCAGATTTCAAGTCCAAAAACGCTAAGCGGCGCATCGCGCTGTCATTTCTCTGCGCGTGAGCAAATATTTTGACGCTCTTGCGTTTTCGTAACGAAACTGTGTCGAAATTAAACTACTGTGTTTAAAGCATAAATTTGGACTCGAAATCTGGAAGCGCGATAGCGCTGCATAGCCGTCAAACGGTTAAGTAACTATTTTCCTTTTCCCTCATAACGTGCTTTTTTCATAGCGGGCTTTCTTTTCCACATTATTATTATTTAGCTACCATGTTTTCTCCGATTTTAAATTTTAAAATGGATATGTTATGAAGCATGTTTATATATTCTGTGTGTGGTCTGCAGAAGAGCCATAAGAAGTTTACTCTCTCTATGCATTTTTTTCCGTGATGCGCACGAGGATTTATTAATTTCATAAAAGTATTACCTCATTTAGATAATTCAAAACATTTTTTAGATTAAAAATGTCCAAATAGTCAATTTTAGATATATCCTACAAAATTTCATAAATAAAAGTTCCTTCATTGGGTATATTGTACTACGAATAGATGGGGCATTCTCACAATCTTTTGACTTTCGGGAATAAAAATCTGGTGAAATTAAACTTGCTAAAAGAACATTTTAATCAGATAGACGAATGCTTTAATGATTCAAAATAAAGAAAAAATGGTCAGCAGCGAAAAATTTTTTATTTAAATGAGGTTTAAGTTAAACTTGCGAGTTTAATTTTCCTTACCATTTTAACACTATAACTTTCTATTTTTTTTCTAAATTTTTACTTATAATGAATTTGCATAGTACCCACAGGACATTCAAATAAGAAATTATAACAATGTAGTATTTTTAGTAAAACATTTTGGTATAACATTGTCTTAAAGGGATGTTAAAGAAGAGACGGTAGGGTAAAAAAAGGGGATGATATAGGAAAAAAAGGGACGAAATGGGAAAAAAAGGGACGATAAAGGGACGGTAAGGAAAAGTATAACATATTTTAGGCAAACCGTGTTAAGACTAAGTGGTAACCACAATGTTTATTGATTTTTAAAAACAGTTATTTACAGTGGATTAAATTAAAAAAAAAAAAAATCATTTACCTCAAAAAGTGCAGGAATAAACCTTGGGGAAGGTAAGACTACCAATAAAGCCACGATGCTTGAAATTGATATTTAAATGCTGATTTAAATTCTGCAGTAAATTTCCTGTCAAAGAATTTTAGACATTCTTTTTCCAGCATACTTCTGCATGAGAAAAAACTTGAAAAAAATTCTGTGGCTGTCTGAGGTAATTTTCTGTATGATTTTAGAAGAGGGACGGTAAGGAATCTAAAACCCAGGGACATAGTTTAAAAAATAATAACAACCCTAAAAATGTGTGCAGGTTAATTTTTTGCTACATGTTTATATAAAAGAATAGTTCCAGTTTCGGAAAAAAAATTACATCGAATTATTTTTATTGAAACAATTTTATACAGACAGCTCCAAACTTAAAAATCAGCATCAGGGACGACGGTATAGGAGTTTTCCTGGTATTTGGACCCCCACCATCGTCACAAACTTATTTATCTAGTTAATTTTGTTATGCAATCATGCAATTGGATGCTCCCCAGTATATGAAAAAAAAAACCCACAAGAATATGTACTAAAATAAAAATTATTATTCATTGACATAAAAGTCAAAAGATTGTGAGAATGCCCCAGATGTGAAAGTTTTTAAAAAGTAGTATAAAAAAGAGGTGTGTTTTACTTAAATAATATTGAACCAGAAAAATTAAAATTATTTTTTAATGGAACAATAGAACAATGTGATCTATTATTTGAGTGCTTAGTTGCGTGGCAACTTTACATCCAGCGGAGAGGTGATTGTGTTGCAAGAGTATTAGGGAGCCTTAAAAAAAAGAATCTTTAGACGTGTCTGGTGGTCACGATAAGAAAATAACCATAAAAAGTTAAGAAGAGAATAACTATGTAAAAAAGCACACAAATACTTATAGTATAACAATGTCAGAAAAATGGAAAAAGCGAAAGAAAAAATAGTAAATTTTGAAAAATTAAGAAAAATGAAAAATTCCATTAGTTCAAAAAAAAAAAAAAAAAAACGACAGGCGAAAAAGTTACCGGGGAGCTTTTCATGGGGACCTTTCGGGGACCCCATCATAAAAAATACTCTTTTCAGAGTTCATAAATAAGTTAAGCTGGTAAAGATGCTATATTAATAGCAGAGAAACAAGTATATATATATATATATTTATTTATTTATTTATTTATTTAAGTTTTAAACAGGACAGAACAAACAGAAAGGTTAAGTATATTAGAAGGGTGAGGGAACCTCAGTCTTCATCGTTAAGCAAAAGCGAGTATTTAGGGCGTTTCCTGTTAGTGGGGTCGGATACCTCGTAGTCGGGTAGTTCTGCAAGGATTTGGTTAGGTAGGTTGTATACAAATATGAAAAGTGTTAATATCTAAAAAAATAAATGACATAATTGCTCCGGTGTCAGTGTATTTTGAAGTTTAGAAAATTAGTTTATATTCAGTTATTTTTTAAATTTGTTCACCTATAATTTCTATTTTTAGACTACGATATTACTTTCATTAGAAAAAAAAATGGCTGAAATGTTAATAAGAAATCTGAAAAGTCATATTGCTCTGTGTCTGAAAAGTCACGTTGAAAACCACTGTTCTGCACTCTACAGCAGGCCTGCCCAACATTTCAGCAAGCAGTGACGCCTCTCAGCTCTTGACACTCAATGAAGAGAGGCGTTATTCACATGACTTAAAACATGGGGCAGTGTTATCATATAGTATTAGTATACACACACGTCTTAACAGAATGCAAATTAACCTTACAGCGGTAGACTAAAGGCCTCTACTGTGTACAGTAACATGTATTAAATTTCAAATTATATATTTTTCTATGAGAGCTCTATCTCAAAAATGTTTGTAAGGTAAGGTGCCAGAAACTTTAATCACGCCTATAATAACTACCATAACAAATGTAAATATACATGGAAATCAGATATATTGCTAGGTTTCTTTTAGGATGTGAAAATACATTTTGAGTAGTTTTGATGGCGTGAATTTAGTTTTATAAAAAGTACAAAAACAAAGACAGACATGTTCGTGACCAATCCTTATGGTTGGTTCCAGATATAGAGTCTAGAAGTGCTTTTATAAGTGGAAATCATTCTGTAGTGTTTCATTAATTTTTATAAGCAAATAGAAAAGAAATCCTAACATTTCAAAAGTCAAGGGAAAAGAATAAGCACCTTTATACCTCGTATAAAACAGCTAATGGATCAGTGTGATAGTAGCAAAAAGAAAAAAGCTGAACTTTCATGGACATGTGTCTTCAAAGGCGCAGTGGAAGGTGAAAAACGGTTATTTTTCTGTTACTTCTTACGTATTAAAAACAGCTATTTCCAATTGTTACCAAATTTAACCGTCATAATTACACTTTATAAACAAATCGTTACAGAAAGACAGTCTTGCTGCTGCTTTCATAGTATAGAAGAACGTCTTCTTTGTGCCTGACGAAGAAAGACTAAGTTCTATGGAAAGGCCTAGCATATTTAAAAAAATTTTTGATGGTGTTTCAAGAAGATCTTTTTTTAGTTCTTACTGTTTCACTTATATTCTTTTGAACTGTAAATGATCAAACTATTTACTGTAAGAGGAATAACGTTGTTTCATATTAACAATGTATATTAATTTCTTAATGTTTGAAGTAATGTAATGTTGTTAAAATATACAAAGGGCGTTCCATAAAAACTAAGAGTAAAATCACAAATAATCAAAAAATAGATTTACAGCAAAAAATACATCATTCGTTTTCAAAATATCTTCTATCACATGATATGCAACGGTCCCATCGTTCAACCCACTTTTCAAAACAAGTAGAGAAGCGTTTTATGGAAGCTGCTTCAAAGAACCCTGCACTGCTGAAATAACTTCCAAATATGTATTAAATTTTACAGGGTTGGCAAAAAACCAGGTTAAAAAAAAGTTTTTTTGGTTTAAACCGGGTTTTTTAAAATAACTTTTCCTATCACCTATACATGCATATTTATTGATAAAAATAAATATTGTTAGATATAGGGTGATTCATAAATATCGAAACAATAGGCTATCTCCTTAATTGATGCCCCAAGGCACATACTTCCAATTGCAAAGTTTCATAAAAAAGGTGGAAATTTTGATGAGATAAGTTACAACTACATAGGAGATCTATTTGAGAAAATACGAAAATTAAATTTTTATATGGCCCCCATAGTGTAAAATTTCCAATTTGGAATTTTTTCCTTATCCATTCCTGAATTAAACACAAAAAGTTCCATCTTCATATCTGCAGAACTTATGGAGTTATGCCTGTTTAAATAATTCGCCAGGTTTTAAGGGATTAGACACAAATTGAATTGCGTGTTAGTCAAGAAACAATGTTACTTTAAAAGTTCCAGGATACATGTAAAAAATATATTTATTGAGTTAGAATTAGATTTTTCTGTTTTTTATGATGATTAACAATATAATTTGCAAATAAAATCACATCCTAAAATTTCTCAGAAAGTTTAAAATTTAAAAAATATTATTATTTTTTAATTGGGGTAATTTAAAATCGTTATAACTCGATATATTATCATCGAATTTCAAACTTTTTTTCATTTAATTAAAGAGGAAAATATAATTTTAATTTTGTTTCAAATATTAATATTAAAAATATTAAAAATACAGATAAAAAAAGGATGTAACTTATTTTTAAAAAAATCATATTTTCAAAAATAAATATATTTTCAAATTTGTCGAAACAAAATTAATGTAAAATAATCAAAAAGGTTATGTTCCGAGTTTGCACCCTTTTTTTTAACAATTCCTAATTTAAATTAAATTTATTTTAATTTTAATTACGCATTTAAATTAATAAATTTAAATTAATTATTTTTAACAATTTAAATTAAATTAATTTTAATTTTAATTACGTATTTAAATGAATAAATTTAAATTAATTTTTTTAACAATTTAAATTAATAATTTAAAACGCATTTAAAATTTTAAACAAAGATTGGCTCCTAATAAAATGTTTAAATGCTTTTAAAAAAATCCCTGCCGGCCCGGCCTACAGGCAGAGGTAGATTTCGAAGTTAGGTATACTAATTTCACCAACAAAAACTAAATCCTGATTAGAGATAAACCCACTTTAACAATTTTATCTGGCCGCTTTTGAAAAGTTTTTATTTCATTTTTATATAATAGCTGGTTTTATCAGAATCATGTTAAGGCGGTATTCAAAAAAATACTTTTCCATGCTCAACAACTCGAAATTTTCTGGCACATTTTCAGATTCATTTTTAATAGAAAAAATATGAAACTTGCTGACGTGATTTTTGAAGAGATTTATAAGCGACTTGTGTTTTTATTTTTCGTTCAATTAATTAAAACTTGATTTATAAACAATTATTTTCTCAGTAGGACAATATTTTTCGATCTAACACAATGGCTTCGGGAAATTCTGTTCAAAATGCCCAATTTGACATCATTTTTTGAAAAATATTCTACCTCTATCAAAAAATCGTTCATTACGGTACATTATATAGTTTCTGAATAAGAGAATCTACCAACTGGATGCGTTTGAGAGCAAAAATGAATTTAAAAATGAGTCAGAAAATAAGCAGTTTGGCAAATTAAGCAGTATTAAAATCCAAAAATCGTGACTTGTACGATTTACCCATGCGAGCTATTGACTCGTTTTGAATGCAAGATAGGGATCATCCACAAATTTTACGTTATTAAAAGTCGATTTTAGACAGTGCCTCTCCTTTGGACATAAAATAGCAGCGTATAGATTTTACGTTAAACCTGCTTTCAAAATATCTTGGAGGTCTGTACGGTTCGAATTATCCAGGCCCGGTTCTTTGTTTAAAGTTTTAAACAAAGATTGACTCCTAATAAAATGTTTAAATGCTTTTTTAAAAAATACAGGTGAGTAAATCCTTCCTGTAGCTCAAACTTCCGATTCAGTTTAAATTTTGCCTTTTCCACCTTCTTTCTGTACTATTTAAAACAAGGTTTTTCCTAACATACCGATTAAAAGCGTTTTCAAAATTTTAACCCTCACAACTTCAGGTTTTATATCGTCCCAGCGAGCGGTTAAAAAAAATCTGCATTCTGAGGCCGGACCAGTCTCGACCGGGCCTAATGTATTTTTCATACCGAACCGGGACTGGCTTCCTTTCTTCCTAGGTCTGCACGGGGCAAAATTTTCAGTCCCGGTCTCGACTCAACCCGTATTAAAACTATTTTATCTGACTCACCTAATCTGTGCAAAACTGAGTAAAGTTTGGTTCAACTCAAAAAATTTACAAAAAATGCATATATTTTTAAATCGCCATTATAATTAAAACATATTACCATTTACAATTAACTTTAAAAAACGTTTTTAAAGGGCAGTAGATTTAAACGCAAAAAAGAGAAAAAAATACAGTAAAGCAAGTGAAAAAGAATCTGCCTATTACGGAATCATGTCTAAAACGGAATATTTTTTTTTGATCTATGCAAAATGAATATAATAATATTTGAGAAAAGAATAGAAAACATTTGCACCTCCTAAGATTGGAAATTATCTATAAGGCATTTTTTTTCCTATTTGTGTGATTCCGTCTTAGAAGGTTTTACTGTATATCATTTTTGAAAGTCTCCAATACATGGATTATGATTTAATGATTTTAAATGGTAAGTGAAACATTTACATACAAATAGAGATTCATTAAAAAATAAATAAATATCACAGCCATTGACGCTTCTTTAAAAATGAAAATTATAAACATATAAAAAGAAAATCTATAAGCTATTAGCTATAAAGCTATTTTTGGTCAGAACTCTTTCATACGAAACAATTTTTTACCATATAGACGTAAAAAAAAACTATGTTTTCTAGAAATTCAATCAGGCCAGACAAGACTCGGGCTAAGATTTAAAGGTTTTTCTAGGCCGGGACGAACTTTTTTTTTCTATGGGCTCAAGACCCGGTCTGGATATTTCGACCCGTGCAGACCTCTAATAAAGGCCTTCAGCATAATTTGAAAAAAGGTTTAACTTAAAATCTATACGCTGCTATTTTATGTCCAAAGGAGAGGCACTATCTTAAATCGACTTTTAATAACGAACAATTTGTGGATGATCCCTATCTTGCATTCAAAATGAGTCAAAAACTTGTCGTTAAGAGGAATGGGAAAATGGTGTAAGTCAAGAATTTTGCATTTTAATAACTGTGCGAGTTTTGCAGATACCGAGATGAATTTTTTTTTTGTTTAATTCAGGAAGGGATAAGAGAAAATTTCCTAATTGAAAATGTTACCAAACGGGGGCCATATAAAAAATTAGTTTTGGTATATTCTCAAATAGACCCGCTATGGAGTTACAACCTATGTCATTAAATTTGGCACTTTTTCTTAATGAAACTTTGCAATTGGAAGCATGTGCCTAGGGGTAATATTTAAGGAGATAGCTTATTGTTTCGATACTTATGAATCACCCTGTATAAGTAATATAACTTCATTTAAAAATAATTTTAATTGAATAATTACAGTCTATTATGCAGAAAATTGAAATCATTTAAAATGTAAACATTAATAGTAACAGTTATGTCTCATGCTCTAAGAATAAAATGCTCTACAAGTGAAAACCTTGAAAATCTCAATAAACAATCCTTTGAATACTATGACTAATAAATAAATATATGATGTAATTTCATGAATATAATATTCTTTTCCATGGCTATTCAAAAAAATTTCTTTGAAATGCTTGTTATCTGGAATGTTTGATTTTCACTGACTGTAGTATTTTTTTTTTTTTTTCAGTGAAAACTGATTTGCTGAAGGTTTAAATATTGTTTTCTTAAGCTAATCATTATGTCACAATTATAAATAAAATCACCTGTAAGACAGTATCTCCATTATGGTTAACTTTTTTGCAGAGACCCGGAGCTGGAGCTGGAGCTCGGAGCCGGAGTGTTCCGGAGATGTGTTTTCCCTGGTACTAGAGCCGGAGCTAGAGCTCTAAATTTTCCCCAGCTCCAGGGTTCCTTTAGTTTTTAATATTCTTTAAATCTTTTTTTTCAGTCTTTCAAATTTCAAGGCTAAAATATTTTAATTAAATCATTATTCAATATTTTAATTATATCATTTTTTAGGGTTTTTTTTTATATAAAATTAGAGATGGAAAACTTCTCAAAACATGGTAACACTACGTTACTTCTACTTTCCACTTGAGCTAAGTGACAACATTATGGCCGCCTGTTGTTTACATATGTAGTTTAGTTCTACAATTTTGGTTGTTTGAAAAGTGTTGGAGAAATTTAAGATATTTGTGTTTAAAATTCCACCAAACTTTCTATTTTAAAAGTAAAAGCTAAAAGATGTCATATTTTCTGAACAAGCATTTCAAGTTTCATGAGAAGAAAAATGTATTTTGTCAGATCTTTAATGAAGGTAAAGGAAGAAAGAATTTGTGAGCAAAAAATTAAATGTGTAAATTAAAATCTCCAAATGAAAAGCGAAAAGTCGGAGCCGAGCCGGAACCACAGTATTTTATCTCGGAGCGGAGCTGGAGCTGGAGCATCAAAAATTGTTCGGCTCCGGGTCACTGCTTTTTTGTATGATATCAGTATTTGAGGTTTTTAAAGAATTTTTAATATTCAAATATTTCTTGATTTTGTTTTTTGTGTGATAACTCAAAGACAACGTTTTTTACCGTTAGATTCAACAAATCGCATAAAAAATAGATTGGTAATATTGAAATGCTATAACTAGCAACCCATTTTTAATGTCATTTTATTCCACTTCATATCTTGAGATTCTTTTTTATTCTTAAAGGATAATTTCCATAATCAAGAAAATGTTCTTTTACAGCTTGACTGAAATCTTAAAGATCATTTTATGTTATTAATTGCTGTAATCTGCATTTTCTCAAATGAAAATATTTTATGTCAAATATTAAATATTTTCAATCTTACTTTATTTTTGCAAAATTCACATGTTTTAAGTTTTCAATTTAGAGTATCAGATATGTTCATCAACACATGCAATTTTCATCCTACATGCATACAAACATGAGCTAGACTCACTATGTGTCATGTTGACAGCTGAGATAAACTTAAAAGTAGAAATTATTTATATTCACTAGCTTGAAACACTTGAATTACAAAAAAAGAAAAAAAAATTATATTAGATTTCTCCTGAAAAAAAAAAAAAAAAAAAAAAAAAAATCGTTTTTCTAGGAAAAAAAGCAGTTGGTTTAAGTCGTGTTAATCCTGAAATTTTCTGTAACAGAGATTCTCTTTCAACGTCGGAAGCAACCAGGAATCATATGTGGTAAGATCTAGACTGCAAGGAGGGTGTGTCATGATTTTAATATTGCATTTACTAAGATATTGTTGAACAGAAGTAGCGACATGCGGGCGAGCTTTATCGTGATGTAATGCCCAATTCCCTGCCAGTTCATGACGCTTTCTCGATATGTGTTGTCGAAAAATCTTCAAAACTGAAAGATAATATTCACTATTCACAGCAGCTTTTGGAGGCAGAGCAAGCTGATAGATTACACATTTATGATTAAAAAAGATGATCATCATGACATTTCCAGCAAATTTGGTTTGTCGAATTTTTTTCGGAGGCGGAGAATCAGTGTGTTTCCATATGCTTGTTGCGGACTTGATAAACGGATCAAAATGATTCACTCAAGTTTCTTCGCCTGTTTTTACAATCTCTAGGAAATTTGGATCATTTTGAAGCATCTGTTTCTACACACAACATTGGTGAATTCTTGTTTGTATTGGTTCCATAGAAAGGTGATGAGGGACTCATCTGAATGCTAAGCTGTAAATTGTTGCGTAGATTGCGAAATAACGACGTTTGTGAAAAGATTGTTGATGCCGCTATCTCGTCATATGTCATTCGCCGATTTTCTTGCAAGATTGCCCGCATAGTGTTAACATTCCGATCAATCACAATACTTTCTGGCAGCCTAGGTTTACGAGCGAGTTCTGCAGACTAACGTCTACCTAAAGATATACATTATTACTGGCACAATTTATGTAAAAATAGAAACTTGGCTTTATGTCGTTAAATAATAAAAGATCAGTCATGGTCTGTGTTCTGTGCCAGCTCAAGAAAACACAGATCAAGTTATTATTTCTAAGAAAATTAACTTGAAAATGTACTGCCGTATTTCAGGAGTACAAATTTTGGCTTATGGTTGATTTTAGGAGAGGAAACATTCTGTCTAACAAGATAATGCACTTTGTCATATGACACAAAACTATGTAAAATTGATTCAATGATAACAATATCCCATTATTTGACTGGCCACCTTTACCACACTGTACGAACATTTATAAAAAAAATTGAAGGGCAATAGTGATTTTTTTATCTAAATGATAAGTAATATTCATGCATTACACACTTTTAAGTAACTATTTATAATCCCTGGGCAACTATAGCCATATCCTAATTATCCCAAGAAAGAAAAATCATGCATCAAGCATCCATTATAAATTATTCTCCAACACTTACAGAATATAACAAAACTGCACCGTTTAATAAAGATGAAAGGGATGTCTAACAAAACAAGTTCAACTAGGTGGGGAGGTATACCCAAAGGCTGAAGCTTTATTAGCCCCACGCACCAACGTACATATGACATCCACCACAATATATCCCGGCAAAGTTTTACAAAATCTTAGAAATGGTTACACTGCTAAATAATTCTTCTGAGCGAACATAAGAGATATACAATAGTTTAAGTAATTCAGCAATACATAAACAATATATAATAAAGCTGTATCACCTTATGTAGCATAAAAGATTAGAAATTAATACTCGAGATGTAAAAGGCAGGTTCGAAGGTACTGTTCTAAATATGACATTAAACTTAATAGTAATTAACTGGAAATTGTTAGCTGAATTAACACAAATATATAAAATGCCCAAAAATGAATACTGCTAATATAGCAAAATTATTTTAAAAATAGGGTTCTTTTTTTCGGGATACCGTGCATTATTTTTTTAACTCAAGGTTATCATTGAGAAATTCTGAGGCACAAGGTAACCGAAAAAGAATGTCCCAATTTCAATGGTATATTATAACAGTTTAATTTAGACTATTTAAAACAAATCATACAATAAATTGAAGGTATACCTAGGTTAATTGAAGGTATACCTAGGTATTATTAGGCTAACCTAGGTTTTCTTACAAAATTTCAATGTATGCACCTTTAGTTATAAGGCATAAATCCAAATTCCAATTCTCGCCACAGTTCTGTTAACAAAAATGATTAGGTTGCGACGGAACATATACACGATCTTTTATAAAGCCTCAAAGGGAGAAAAATTGCATGGCATTATGTCAGGTGAACATGGAGGCCAGCGAAAAAGAGCTCTTTCGTCTCGACCGTTACGATTAATCCAGCGACAGGGACTTCGACGTGTCACCACTCTCGTACAAATAGATACCAATAGGTAGGTGCTCCATCCTGTTTCCAAATAAAGTATACAGATTCACCTTCTACAAATCGGGAAAAGAGCTATTCTTTCAATATACCCTCGATAAGCCACCACTTTTAAAATAACTTCAGCGAAATAATTGGCAAGCGCTTATCTAAAACTGTTTGAGTCACTCTTTACTTGTGATCTCTAACCTACAGTATACAACGCATACTGTTGACACTTTTCAAATTTATAACTGTGACATTCATTTATGTAGATCTGTATTTTGAGTAGAATAAGCTGCTTGTTGTAAGATATCTTTTTTGCACTTTATTTCTCCTTCTTGTGCCTGAATGATAAAATGCATAAGAGTAATATAGTAACCACGAAAACTTCTCATAACAAATTTAATTTTCCGAAATACTTTTTGGATGCGTTCGTAATTATATAAATACGTAGCACCCAGAGTCGCTGTCTGGTCCGTCCATCTGTCCGCATATAACAGCGCAAAACCCATCCAACTGATAGTTTTGAATTTAATAATTGTATTCGATGCAGAATTTTATCGAGTCATTTCATGGAAATCGAATCGAAACTTAAAAAATATATTAATAAAAGTTTTCTTCATTCTATTAAATCCTATCATACATAACCAATTCAATGTTATTCCACTATATGTAATGATTCTATGTTGCCATGGTGATTACGTACTATTTAATATGGAGTCGTATTTATTCCCTTTTGCTCAAATTAATTTACGTAATCGTAATAAATTTTGTATCCATGCATTTTTTGCATAAAAATACAACAGCTATTACAGCAAGATCTGAATAATTATAAAACTATTTATAGTACAAACGAACCTCATTTGCCACGTTTCTCGGCCAATTTCCGACTTGTTTTATCATAAAAAAGTAAGCTACTACTGAAACAATTCTGCTCACCATCAAACATTTTCATCGATAATAATAATAAAATTATTTTCTTCTGTGAAAAGTAAAATGTAAACAAACCCTATAAATAAAAACAAGAAATTAACTCATTATTTTGTATGGCAATTAGACTGGTATTAACATTTTTGTTTATGCGGAATCCATCAAAAAACATTAGAGGAAAAAGTATCTATGTTCGTTTTCTTCATTAAAAAATCGCGCGATAAACTTAAAAAAATGTTTTGGAATTTAATTTGCATCTTAGAGGTTAATTAACTATTTTAAAATTTTTCATGATTCAACTCTTTATATTACTTCAAAAATACGTTTTAAGTTATTAAATTTTTATGGAAAAACAAAATTTTTCCTGCGAATAATAAAAAAACAAGAAAACATGTGAATTAATCATAAAGATTTTTTTAATATCACTCAACAGGTCTTAAAAATATCTTTTGGACAAATTCTTAGTATTAAATTATCCCTAAAGCAAATTGAAGTTTAACCCATTTTCGACCAAAGGTGCCATTTCACTCACCATTTCAATAAATATATTTTTATTAACACTGTGACGTACATTGTTCACTAATGTTATTTTTCTGGTATTTTTAAGGGTTCTGAAGACATTATAAAATATTAGTAAATCAATTAGAGTAAACACATTCTGTTGAGAAATTTTGAAAATACACTAGTTTTTTAACTTGAAACGGTTATTGACAAATTCGACTTTTTGAAAATGTACAATTATTCCACTTGAGATTAATCATACGTGTTTATAATGGATTAAAGTTGCAAGTTCTGTAAATAAAATAAAAATAAAGAAAATGTCATAAAAAAAACTTAAAATTTGTTATCTAAATTAAATGGTGTGTTAACGCACCATTGACCGAATGCATGAAAAATAGGCAAAAATTGAAAACTCACTTTTTATGTAAGGTTTCAGAGTTTTATTGCAAATTTAGTGTGATTTAGTTGTGCCTCAAATTCTAAGTCCATTTGCATCCAAAATGTTTCGAAAATTTCCATAAAAAAATATAACAATTCGACTATAATACAAATGTTCAACTGAATGATTTGCTCATTGATTTGGCCAATGGTGCGTATACGCACCATTTTATTTCTTAAATAAAATATTATTTTTCATGCACAATTTTTTTTTGTGCATTAATGAATGTGATTTAAGGATATTCCAATAAAAAGAATACCACATTTTATAAAATTTCTATGCTTGGCCTAAAATGGGTTAATATAAACGTTTAAAGTAAACGGTTAAACCATAACGTTTAAAGTAAACAGTGAAGCTCCAGCTACTTCTTACAATAAAAGCACGGTCTTACTAGTTCGCTGTATGAACGAACAAGAAAAGTCAGAAAAAGGACTTTGCGTTTCTGCTGGACGCTTAATAGACACCTGAAGCCATTTGCAGACTCTGAGATAGTAAGAGAATGTATGTTGGAAGTGGCCACGGTACTTTTTGAAGGGAAGAAGGACGCTGTAGCCGTATTCCAGGGTCGACAAGGAGCAATACAAAACGGACCGAAATTTGGGCCGCTGACATTTAAAAAAGCTTGCTTGAACTTCTGCTGAAAATGCCTTGTTACGCTATAGCATTTGATGAATCATGTGACATTGTTGATGATGAACAAATATCTATTTTCGTGAGTGTATTCAGTGTAAAATAGCTAGCAATATTGTCGTGTAACGGCAAGACTCGTGGAGAAGATTTATTCAAGACTTTTGACGATTTCATGACAAAATCAGATATCAGTTATAATAAAATGGTGTCTTTTTCAACTGCCAGCGATGATGGGTAAAGAAAGGATTTGTAAAGAGAATCTAACAAAAACATAGCTGTGAAAAAAGGGAGCCAAGTTCTGTAAAGACAATGGCAAGAAAAGAAGTGATATCTAAGTGGGTGCCAAGTTCAAATAAAATTCACTCAAACTTACCTACTGAAGTATTATAGCATTTTTTAAATTGTTTAGAAATAAAAATTATTGATAGCATATTAATAATAAATCTAGAACTTGGCAAGTTTTTACCTACAAGTCATTTATTTTTATTAATGACATTATTATATCTAAACTTGTAATTTCATGTTTGAAAGCCTTCATTTGAGTGAGCTCTTTCCCCTTGAAGGATAGTGTGATAAAATATATCCCACCTAATTTTAACTGCAAAATGCCACATTGACACTAGAATTCAGGACTAAAAAGTTTAATTTTATTAAATACGTGAAAAGAAGCTTTTACCCATTTTGAAATAAATTTGTTTTTAAATTCTGGTGTGATTGAATCATTTCAGCATGTCACGAATAAAAGCTCTTTGCCCCTGAAGGGTTAAAAAGGGGTGCAGTCTCTAGACCAAGAACCAAGAACAAGCGTAAAGGTAACTGTCTCTTTCTCAGGCCTTGCCTGAGGCCCTCAGGCCTCTTTCTCAGGCCTAGTCTGTTTGCATTGAGGTTTCCGAAGGGTGGGTGCTAGAATGATAACCAAAGACGAGCGGGAATGTATTTGTGTATTTATTGGTTTATCAAATCTTTAACATGAGTCATTTGTTTATAATAATAACTAAATAATTTTTTTTTATAATGACATTGTTGTTAATCATCATCATTTTATTAATACATGAAATTGATAGGCATAGCATTTATCAAAAACTTGCCAAGTTCTAGATCTATTATTAATATGCTATCAATAATTTTTATTTCTAAACAATTTAAAAAATGCTATAATACTTCAGTAGGTAAGTTTGAGTGAATTTTATTTGAACTTGGCACCCACTTAGATATCACTCCTTTTCTTGCCATTGTCTTTACAGAACTTGGCTCCCTTTTTTCACAGCTATGTTTTTGTTAGATATCATTACTTTTTGTAAAGTTACAATATATTTAGACACTTTACTTAATGTTTTTTAATGTGTTTACATGAGACTATTTTATTCACCAAGCAACATTCAATTTTAATTTTAATTTCCTACAACAAACTATTTGGCTGTCAATTTGCCGCAGAAATCTATATTTTAATACTGCTACACTGAATGCATGTTTTGAAACGAAATGTATTGATTCGAAATTTTTATTGTTTCTCAAACAACAATTCCTATTAAATTCCTATATTAAATTTTCCTATTAAATTTTCCAATTAAATATCCTATAGCTGGGCCTGCTTTTTTGTACTGGAAGTGAAAAATAAAGTTATGTGCTTAAGCCACACTATGTATCATTCATCCATGGGTGCGGGCAAAGAGGCAGTGCAGAGGAAGGACATTGCCCCTCCCGGGATTTTTAAATTTAATTAACTAAATAAA
The DNA here is from genome assembly GCA_963932465.1 of Maratus speciosus. Classification (NCBI taxonomy): domain Eukaryota; kingdom Metazoa; phylum Arthropoda; class Arachnida; order Araneae; family Salticidae; genus Maratus; species Maratus speciosus. The sequence goes on along the minus strand of OZ010791.1, from coordinate 225,559,709 downwards.
CTTTTCTCTGATGATTTTGAAAATAACAAGTGGGTAAGTGTGATCACAGATCGCACAGAGGGTTTTGTTTAATATTCTTTTCAAAACACTTTATTCTTTTGAAAAATCTGTTAGTTCCACATTTCGCAACCAGGGGCGCATTCTATTCTAAACAAACCTCTATCCGAACGAAACTCCGTTTTACATACTATCCGTAGATATATTAGTCGAGTGGATTGAACCCATAGTACCCGAGATAAGTAGGTGCACCTGGCGATAAAAAGTGGAACTAAAATATGTAAGACTATGGTGCATAATATGAAAGAATGGTCAAAGGGGTGTCAGCAAAAGTTGGAAAAGTGCTCCCCGGGTGAAAAGGGCGGATGTTAGAAAAATTGCTTAAAATACACAAGTTAGAGCCCGGAGGAGTAAATAATATAAGACTTTTTGAAAATTTTATGATTTGTCGTGTGCTCTGACGTATTCAGCTATACGTATGCAAAAAGTCATGTCTCAACTTAATTAGGGACTCCCTTAGAAAGAATTGCTTAAAATACATATGTGGTAGCTCAAAGGGTTAAGCGTAAGACTTTTTCAAGATTTTATGATTTGTCGCCTAGCCTTAGGTGTTCTGCTATAAGTATGCAAAATTTCAAATCTGCAATTTAATAAGAGGCTCAGTTAGAAAGAATTGCTTAAAATACGCATGTGGAAGCCCAAAGGGTTAAATGTACAACTTTTTCAAAATTTTATGATTTCCCGTTTGATGTGAGGTGTTCAGCTATAAGTATGCAAAATTTCACACCTCCAACCTAATTAAAGGCTCACTTTGAAAGAATTGTTTAAAATACACATGGCGGAGCCCAAAGGGTTAAATGTACGACTTTTTCAAGATTTTATGATTTCTCGTTTGAAGTGAGGTGTTCAGCTATAAGTATGCAAAATTTCACGCCTCCAATCTAATTAGGGTTCACTTTAGAAAGAATTGTTTAAAATACACATGTGGGAGCGCAAAGGGTTAAATGTAAAACTTTTTCAAAATTTTATGATTTGTCGTTTGATGTGAGGTGTTCAGATACAATTATGTACAATTTCACGCCTCCAACCTAATTAGGGGCTCACTTAGAAAGGATTGTTTAAAATACACATGTGAGACCCCAAAGGGTTAAATTTACAACTTTTTCAAAATTTTATGATTTGTCATTTGATGTGAGGTGTTCAGCTGTAAATATGCAAAATTTCACGCCTCCAACATGTATAGTTTCTGAGAACGGGCTCTGTGACGGACAGAATATCTCAATTTGTTGATTTTCTGTAACCAAGTAAACCCAGATAAACCTCCAGTAAGTAGATAGGTTTACAAATGAAGTCTATGGGAATTTGGTGAAATATCAGAGATATCGCCAAGGTGGCGTCACTTTTGGCGACTAATTTTGGTCGCCAAATTTGGCGACATATCGCCATGTTGGCGAGAAACTTGGCGGTATTTGGCGTCAGAACAGCGTTCCCTCCTACGGCAAATTAAAATTTCGCCTAATAGACGCAATGGTAAAGTAAAAATGGGCACCCCCAGGTGGGTAATTAATCGATTTTCACAATTTTTTTATTTTTTTCCTTAGTTTTATAGTGTAAACGAACTTCGCACCAAATTTGAAGTCTGTAGCTGCAGTAGATATACGAGATCTTTTTGATGAGTGAGTCAGTCAGTCAGTCAGCCAGTCAGTCAGTGGTAAAATTATCGGATATCAGACATTTTCAAATGTCATTATCTCGGAAACTAATCATGCGTTATTTATAAAATTTTGGATTTTAGGTAATTAGGGTGGCCTTACTACACATTTCGTATAACAAGTACGTAGGTCTCATAGATTTTCAGTTGTAGAGCATTGAAATTAGATGAAAACAGCTCGAAATGGTTCGTGTAAATAACACACGGCTATGTCAGGCGAACTTGGCTGTCACACTGCCGTGTGTCTAGATTAAGGATAAAAATGCTGGGCTACTATTTTGTCAATTCATAATTCACCAGACAGCCCTTTGTGGCAAAGTTACTACTACTGTGAAAGAATTAATGGATATCTAGATCATGCTCATCAATTTTATGAGGTCTCGTTCTTCTCTTCAGCACCGACAATTCAAAGAGTTTCTGTCTGAATTTGAATCAATGTATTCGGACTTACTGCAACACAACAATGTTCGTTGGCTAAGTAAAGGTCAGGTTATTGAATGTTTCTGGCAAATAAAAGAAGAAATAACTTCCTTCTTTGTCAACTTATATACACAAAGCAAAGAGCACTTAAAATTCTTATCAAATGAGGGCAATATGGTAGCAGTGGCTTTCCTGAAAGACATTCTGAAATATTCAAATGTGCTCAACACGGAAATGAGAAATTAATATATGATCTGCTATAAAGTGTTTCGTCTTTTCATCGCAAACTGGATATCTTTGAAGAAGATACTACAGATGAATAATTTATGCATTTTACAATTCTCGAATATAAAATAATTCCGAAATATGCACTACAGTGCGTAAATTTTACATCAGATCTTGCAGAGGAATTTGAAGCAAGATTCCAAGACTTTGCAAAGATAGGCAAGTATTCTCAATTCTTTAAATCGCCTTTTGAAGTTCCTCCAGATACAAAATGGACCAATAGGGATACGAAATTATTCAGTCTTTAAAAACCTTCACTTAAAATGGAGATAATTGACTTGGAAGAAGATTCCAAGCATTTTCTTGCAAATGAATAAAGCTTCACTTCCTGAATAATTTTGGGATAAACATGTCTCAGAAAAGTATGAAAATTTCAAAAAACTACCTATTAATCTGGCTACTATGTTTGGCTCCACATATGTTTGTGAAACAACTATCTTCTAAATGAATTTTTTGAAGAACATATATCGTTCAAGATTAACGGACGCTCACCTTGTATACTTTTCGCTTTAGTTGTGCACAACGCGAACCGAACTATAAAAAAACTGATTCAAGACCGTGCTTGTAAATTTTCGCATTAATTTTTCAACCAATACCTACTGTTTCTTCTATTTCATTGTATGCATGTAAAAATATTCAGAACGTATACCTATGTATGTAATACTTTTTCGGAACGAATATCTTAAATTTTTATTTTATGTTATACTAGGAGGCTCTGCCCCCTGCAAGCTACGTTCGCCAACCCTCGTTCAGACACCGCAGAATCTAAAAGCACGCTAATTTGATCGGTTTTAAAAAGATTATAGAAGATTGAATTATAAAGAAAAAACCTATAGCGATCTCCCTGTAAACGGGTTTCCATTCAGTTCCCTTTGTTTGCGAAAATTTAAGGCCGAATCAGTTGCTGTTAAGACATCCAATGGTTGTTTTCGTGTTTGAGTAAAGAAGACCAGTTAAACATTTGAAAGGAAGCTAAAATAAAATGAATTAAGTAAACAGTCTTTCCCTACCGGCATTTTTTAACAGAGTTATAAAACGATTGACGTAATACAATTCACTACAATTACTACAATTTACCTCTTTAACCCCTTCAAGGGCGGTGGTTCATTTTGGACCACTTAATTTTAATTCTTAAATGCCACATTGGCACCAAAATATTGGAATGAAAAATTTCCTTTTAATAAGTAAGTGAACAAACAGCGATCATCGCTACATTAGGTTTCCCCTTGTTCTTGATCCCTCATTTAAAACCTACACAGGATATAAAACAAAAAACAAGAGTTTATATAATTTCAACAAAAGATTCTTGGAGTATCTTCCTCAGTTGATGAACACTATACGTAGAGTTTTTAGTCCTGATGCATTAGAGGATTGGACGAAACGACATAATCTATACTACGAAACGACATAACATAACGACATAATCTTTACTACATTAGAAGAATCTTCTGTCTTTGACACATATGATAGTGTAGCACATAGCCTTATGTCTGGTCATTTTGACGTGGATTATCGACCTCCTGTCCCTTATGAGTACATTAACTCATTCAATTTTTCCTCATCACCTGATTTTATTCCATTTACAGAAAAAGAACTCTTTCATGTGCTGCGCCTTCAGGACATAAATAAAGTTCCAGGACCGGACGATATTGATGGAATAATTATTAAAAATTTGTGTAACAGATTTACAACTCTTATGTTGACGCTATTTAATACTTGTTTTTCACTTGGTCACTTCCCAAAATGTTGGAAGCGAGAAATGATCATCTTTTTTCGAAAACGTAATAGGACAGCTGAAAAAATTAATTCGTATCGACCTATTACTCTTCTCCCTATGATGCGTAAGTTATATGAAAGACTTTTAAAACTTAGAGTTATTACAATGCTGGAGTCTTCTAATTATCTTGATGATGGACAACATGGCTTTCGTGAGGGACGAAGTACCTTGACAGCACTTTCTGCGTTAAAGAATATCATTGGAGAAACACTATCAGTATATAAATACTGTGAAATGATTTCTTTTGATATCAGTGGTACCTTCGACGTTTTGGATTGGCGTATTGTAGCCGATATCATAAATATCTTACCTATTTTTGATTACATGAAGTCTACACTTAAAAATTACATGAGTAAGAGACTTATTTGTTTTAAATATACGCATGGATTAACATGGTTTCATGTATTCCGTGGCTGCCCGCAAGGGTCATGCCTTGGGCCGTTTATCTGGACACTAGTTACTGACAGGATTTTAAAGAGTTGCAAACAGAGAGGATTACTGATTATTTTTTATGCTGATGATAGCGGCATCATAGAGGGCGCAGATACGCGTTCCGCGCTAGAACATAAAATGAATACTAGTGTTCATCACTTTTCGGATATCTGTTCTATACATCAATTGCAAATTAGTGCAGAGAAGTCAGCCGCAATGTTGTTTGGGAGCCACACTCTTAGTAAATGAAGACCAATTTTTAAACATAATGACAAAAGTATTAGAGTAAAGGACAATATTCTTTATTCCACCACTTGACATAGAACTGGAATTTGTCTTCTAAGCGTTATAATATCATTTATGGAAATGGTACAGTCTTGATTGACAATATGTGTTTTAAAGGTGAAGATTTTATGAATAAACTGAGGACATATAATTATCCTTACTTTTTTGAAAACTTAAATATAAAATTTGTTAAGCCAGTGGTTGATACAGTACCAGTGGTGAATCATCCGGTATTGTATACTGATTCTCGAATGATGAACAGTGTAGGAGCTGCATTTACGGTTTGGTATAGGGATTCTTTTACGCTAGACATGAGATTAAAATTAAATGACTATAACTCTGTTTTTCAAGCGGAATTGGCTGCGATAGACGAGGCTATCAGTTGGTGCATCGGCTCACCGCATGATTCATTTCAAATAAATTTTTAATCGTTAGGAAATATTATTCTTTGCGGTGTTTTTAGAATTGAAAACAATCTCTATAATAATAGCCTAAGTCATGTGACTATTATCAACAGTTCCGGACGGATACCTTCGCTTTTTATATTCCAGGCGGCTATTTTGGTGCTTTAATGTTAGCCAGCCACAGGTGATAAGTCGCCAAATATTATTCTATCGCCATCATCTCACTTATATTATAATAGTCCAAGTTATATAACTGCCATAAACAATTACAACCTTTCGCTTTTCATAAGAAAGGTTTTGATTAAAGAATCAAAGTTATTTTTTCGAATAAAACTACATAAAAGATGCCATGATCGCAAAAAAGTTTTGGTACTTTTATGTTAGCCGGATGCAAATCTCGCCGATACCTTTTTTTAACTCGCCAGTTAGCATTTTCTTTATTTTTCGAGTGGTAAATTAAAACGGTACTACTTGGTTATCCCATTGACCGAAAATCTGTCGCCAGACTATAAGATTAAATGCCAATAATGGTTGATCGTAAATGTCACATTCATTTCACTGTAAGGAAGTTACACATGTTTACGCCATCAAGTGATTTTTATTTCGGCGTTTTATTTTAATTTTTATTAATGCTGTTCGGACCTTGTGCGCATGCCGAACGAGCTCCACAGCTTTGCGGTCATGTGACCCAGTGCAGTTGTTCCTTAGCTGCCATTGCGGCACGTTGTGTATTCGAGCGGGTCTTATCCCCAAGTATAGTATGTTGTTCTTGAGCTGCCATTGTGGCACATTATGCTATAGCGGGTCTTATCCCCAATTATTCTGTTGCTTATAGCGGGAGTATTCCCCAAAAGATGTTTTACGAACGCCACTTGTTCTAACAGCGGGTTATTACCCCAAAGTCACCGCCTCATTCTATATGTTTTTCAGTGTTTGTGATTGTTGTAACATTTGTGTGCTGTGTTATATAAAAATGTGAAAAAGAAAACTATTTGTCTTCAATCTTAAAGTTACGCACAGTATTCACATACATTTTTGTGGTCCGTCGATTTCGCAGCGAAATAGCTGCTATGGAAAAATTAAATAGAACAAAAGGTGCTCTAAAAGGTGCTATAACGAAATTAGAAAATTTCGTAAAAGATAATACAGACGAAATTAATTACTCGAGTACCGAGCTCGAAATAAAGATTCGAAAATTACCTGAGCTTCAAGCAAAAGTATCGGAAATACGGGATAAATATTATGATATCCCTGAGATTAAGGACTTACCAGAAATCGAAAACGTGTTAGATGAACTCGAAGATCGTCTCGAGAAACTTGAGGTAAGTCTCAACGTATTTCTTAAAAATCTTAAAGTTTCTGAAATAAATGTTCATGCTGATAGTATTGAATCTATAAGTTTGAATAATATTAAAGTTAAGTTACCTGAAATCCCACTACCAACATTCAATGGTAAATATGAAGAGTGGTCAATCTTTAAAGTACAATTTACAAATTTAATTATCAATAATGCCCAGTTAAATGACGCTCAGAAGCTGTTTTATTTGCGAGCATCGCTAAAAAATGAAGCAAAACAACTAGAGAGCCCAGACGATTCCTTTCAGTCATTGTTTACAGCACTTACTGAAAGATTCGAAAATCAACGTTTGCTCATTGACACTCATTTATCGGCCATAATTAATTATGAAAAAATACATTACGAGTGTTCTAAAGAATTGAGATCCTTTATTGATTGTGTAAATAAAAATTTGAGGGCCTTAAAAGTATTACAATATGAACAAAACAATCTGTCTGATGCTATCCTTATCAATATTATATTGCAAAAGGTAGATAAGGAATCTCGAAAATTATTTGAATATTCGATTAAAAAATCAGAATACCCGAAATTTAATGAATTAATGTCATTTTTGGAAAACCGCAGTTCTACGTTAGAAAGCGTAAATAGATACTCTGCTTCAAAACCCTTAAACAAAAACATTCCTCTTTCGAACAAACAAAAAAATTTCATGCTAAATTCGAATGATAAATCGAATGGAAAAACTTGTATTCTGTGTAAATTGGCTTTTCATAATTTGAACAAATGTTCTCAGTTTCTAAAAATGAATGTTTCTGAACGATACGATTTTGTGAAGAAAAATAAACTGTGTATTAATTGTTTGAATAATTCTCATTTCGTAAATTCTTGCATTTCAAAATATAATTGTAATACCTGTGGATTGCGACACAGCTCATCGCTTCATCGAGATAAAAAAAATAAATCCATAAATGAATTGGCTTGCCCCCAAATTTCCTCCCCTCTTGCAGGTGCGGTAAATAGAGAAACGGAAAACATTTCGTTAAATAATGAATCTTTAAAGACCTTGAATAATATAAGTAAAGAAAGAAAATCAATTTTATTGAGTACATGCTTTGTTTTTATAGAAGATAATTTCGGAAATAAACGAAGGTTTAGAGTCATTTTGGATAATGCTAGCAATGTCAATATTTTAACTAAGGATTGCGCTGACATGCTGAAATTTAAAAAAAGGATAATTAATGTACCCGTTACAGGATTAAACGGTTATACTTATAATGTAAAAAATAAAATTTCGAGTGTAATTACAAACGAAGATGACTCTTTCAGGGAGAATATAGATTTCTTAATTGTTCCCAAAATCACGGATGTAATTCCATCAAAGCAATTAAATGTATCGGACATTAATTTACCGATTATTGTGGAATTGGCAGACACCACATTTTTCAAACCGGGAAAAATCCACGCATTGGTTGGCGCTGAATTATTTTATAGAATTTTAAAGCATAATTCAGTTAAGATAAATGATAAACTTTTTCTGCAAGACACTGTTTTTGGATGGATCCCAACTGGGGCGCTAGAGGAGAACACGCAAACAAACAATATTACTATGTGCAATTTCGTTAGAGATTTCGATGAAATAAATGATAATTTAAAACAATTTTTCGAGCTTGAGTCTATAGGCATTAAATATGATGATCCGAAAATATCGGAAACTGATCAAGCACAACAAATATTCGATAAAACTGTCAAATTTGTAGGCGATCGTTATGAAGTTCAGTTACCCTGGAAAAAAGACTGGAAGGATTTAAATGATAATTTTAATGTTGCGAAACAGCGTTTGGAAGGTCTAAAAAGAAAATTTTATCGAAACCCAGAGCTTTTTCGACAATATTCTGAAATAATCACGGAATATTTAAAGCAAGGAATTATAGAGCAGGTGCAAGAAAATGAACCTGTTTTAGACAGGGCAGTTTATTATTTGCCCCATCATGCGGTCTGTAAAGAAGATAAACTTACTACAAGGGTCCGAATCGTCTTCGATGCCAGCTCTCACGATAACAATGATTTGTCCCTTAATGATTGTTTATGGCCCGGCACCAACTTAAATCCACTTCTATTTGATATTTTAATCCACTTCAGATTATACGAAATTGCCTTTTCTTCTGATATCGAGAAGGCGTTCCTTCAAATCTCACTAGCTGAAAAAGATCGGGATTCTGTCCGTTTTCTGTGGTATGATGATGGTCTTCAGATTCAAACGTGTTATTTTTGGAGTCAATGCCTCTAAATTCCTCCTATCTGCTACAATAAAGGAGCACATCAAGCGGTTTATGAACCTACACCCAAGAACTGTTCACCTACTCGATAAATATATTTATGTGGACGATTTTATATCTGGTGAAGATACGCTGCAAGAAGCTCTTGATGTTTCCCTGAATGCTAACAAAATAATGTCTGAAGCAGGAATGATTCTTCGAAAATGGATAACCAATGATGAAGCGTTACTGAAGTGCTGGCAAAAGGAAGGTTTAAATATTCAAACAGAACATGCTGCAATAAGCCTAGGAAGCAATCTAAGCAAGGTATTAGGAATGTCCTGGAAAACAGAAGAAGATTGTCTGACATTCGAAGTCAAAAGTTTAATAGAATTCTTGTCATCGCAAAAAAGCTCAAAACGTCTACTATTGCAAGCAGTTGGTAAAATCTTCGATCCGTTAGGCATGCTGACGCCATTCACCATTAGAATAAAATGCCTGTTCCAAGAACTATGGCTAAAGAGGACAGCATGGGATGAACAGTTACCAACTAATGTGCACGAAAAATGGTTAAAGTGGTTCGAAGAACTTCCAAATTTAGCAGAATTAAAAATTCCGAGGAAAATTCTTGGTTGCTTGAATCAAGTAATAGCTGTAGAAATACACGCCTTTTCTGATGCTAGTAAAATAGCGTATGGATCTGCAATTTATCTGAGAATAAAAAGAGAGAGTGGTGTGGAAGTCAATCTCGTGACTTCAAAGAGTCGTGTTGCACCGATAAAGGAGATAACTCTGCCTCGGCTAGAACTTCTCGGAGCCTTACTAAGTGCAAGACTGACCAATAAAGTAAAACCCATCCTAGATCAAAAAATCACATCGAAAGTGTACTATTGGACGGATTCCAAAATAACCTTATTCTGGATCAAAGGATCATCAAAGCGATGGAAGCAGTTTGTGGCTAACCGTGTCATAGAGATTAATGCACTTTCAGATTCGAACTCTTGGTATCACTGCTCCAGCAAGGATAACCCTGCCGATCTCTTGACCAGAGGTGCGAGTGTTAATTCCCTTCTAGAGAATCCAATGTGGTTTAGGGGACCAAAATTCCTAGCAGCTGATGACTTAGTGACTGAGCAAGAAACTATTTCTGTGCCAGAAACAGATTACATTCCAGAGACTAAATCAAAATACAAAAATAACTGTAATGATTTCAATTCTAATATTTCTCTTTCTCTTTTCAGGAATCCTGAAGAAGTAAATTTTTTTCTCAACATAAGTGGTAAATACTATAGTATTCTTCGCATACTGGCATATGTTTATAGGTTTTTTCACAATTGCAAATGTAAGTTAGCAGACCGACGCAGAGGCAGCCTCACAAGCCCAGAAATAAAAAATTCAGAAGTTTCTCTAATTAGATTAGTACTAAATGATGAATTTCAGGAAGAGATTAAGGGTTTAAAACGGGAATCAAGGGTTCCCCCTTCCAGTAAAATTAAATGTTTATCCCCCTTTTTGGATCAAGATAATATCTTAAGAATTGGCGGTAGGTTGCAAAATTCAGATTTAAACTTTGATAAGAAGCATCAAATCATTTTGCCGAAAGGCCATAAGCTCACAAAACTCATATTTGAGCATTTTCACAGGAAGTATTTTCATATTGGTCCCCAAACTTTAATCCATTACGTACGTATGCGGTTTTGGCCCGTAAGTGGAAAAAATTTAGCGCGAAAAGTAGTGCATGATTGCGTTGTCTGTTTTAGGAACAACCCAGTTACTGCTAAACAAATCATGGGTGACCTCCCATCAAAAAGAGTAACTCCAAACTTTACGTTTAACCATACAGGAGCCGATTTTTGCGGCCCTTTTGAGATTAAATATAAAAATCAAAGAAAAGGGATTTTTCATAAGGTTTATGTCGCGATTTTCGTTTGCTTAGTAACAAAGGCTATTCATTTAGAAATAGTAACGGATCTAACTTCTGATGCGTTTATCGCCGCACTTAAACGCTTTGTTTCAAGGCGAGGAAAATGCGCTTCTATTATGACAGACAATGCTACGAATTTTAGGGGTGCTAAATCAGAATTGCACAAACTTTATGAGTTAGTTCGTAGACCGGATGAAAAATTAGCTAATTACCTTACTTCAGAAGCTATTGAATGGAAGATCATTCCTCCTAGATCGCCCAACTTCGGTGGTTTATGGGAGGCTGGTGTAAAATCTTTCAAGTATTATCTTAAACGGACATTAAAGGGTGCTAGATTGACTATGGAAGAATTCCAAACAGTCACCACCCAAATCGAAGGGGTACTAAATTCGCGTCCCTTAACTCCGTTATCGACCGATATAAATGATTTTAATGCATTGACACCAGGCCATTTCCTAATTGGTCGGCCTATCGATGCCATTCCAGAACCTCAGTTGATTGATATCACAGAATCGAGATTATCTAGGTGGCAGAGAATCACTAAATTCGTCCAATTAATTTGGAGAAATTGGCAATTAAATTACTTGAGTCATCTCCAAAATCGTTCAAAATGGCAGGTAAAAGGGGAAAACATCAAACCAGGGGCGATGGTAGTCATAAAGGAGGACAATTTACCCCCCTGTAAGTGGATGCTAGGACGAATCTTAGAGGTTATACCAGGAAAGGATGGTAATGTTAGGGTTGCAAAGGTTAAAACTGCCTCAAATATCTTTCTTAGATCCATATCTAGATTGTGTGTCTTGCCCATTAATGAAACCTAATGTACATACCTTTTCTCATTGTCTACATATTTTAAAGTGCACCTAAGATTTACATGTTATTTTACATTCAACTTTTCTTAAGAATACATCGAACTATTTTTAGAAAATAGCTTAATTTTGTAACAAAGAATTTAATTTTATTGTATTGTATAGTCCTTGTTATTGCAAGTTATTATTATTGTATTTGTATTGTAATATTATTTTATGGTATTGGTATTTTACTTAGTTCTTGTATTTATAGTGTATTTTAATATTTTGAATGTGCTACGCACATTGCAACGCGGGGCGGCATGTTCGGACCTTGTGCGCATGCCGAACGAGCTCCGCAGCTTTGCGGTCATGTGACCCAGTGCAGTTGTTCCTTAGCTGCCATTGCGGCACGTTGTGTATTCGAGCGGGTCTTATCCCCAAGTATAGTATGTTGTTCTTGAGCTGCCATTGTGGCACATTATGCTATAGCGGGTCTTATCCCCAATTATTCTGTTGCTTATAGCGGGAGTATTCCCCAAAAGATGTTTTACGAACGCCACTTGTTCTAACAGCGGGTTATTACCCCAAAGTCACCGCCTCATTCTATATGTTTTTCAGTGTTTGTGATTGTTGTAACATTTGTGTGCTGTGTGATATAAAAATGTGAAAAAGAAAACTATTTGTCTTCAATCTTAAAGTTACGCACAGTATTCACATACAAATGCTATACTAATTTATTTGGGCCACAGATGTCATATACAACCCATATTGGCGCATTTTTTCCGACGCCATTTTGGCGAAAACATCAACAGCATAAACAACAACATCCGTATTACCGTATCAAGCAAAACAACAATACTTTGGCGCCAGTTAAGTACCCATTGCGTATACGACATTGGAGTCAGAAAAAAAATCACGCTAATATGGGGTCTACATCTATAGATCTGTGCCTTTATTTGTTCTTCCGTTATTTAAAATAAAAATTACGTCAATTTGTATAATTTGGTGGAAGCTTTGGCAAATTATATATTTTGGCGAAATTGGTCGACAGGATAACTAAGTAGTACCATTAAAACATTGCTTTGAATTTGAAATCAAATGTCAAGATTTGTTGCAATATTTAATCGGGTTTGGCGAGATTTTTTTACGACAATTTCGAGAAAACCTCGTTTTCGAATACCAGTTACATATGTATTTTTAAATTCTTTTCTATTACTTTTAAAATGAAACAACAATAAATAAAAAAAATTAATTAATAACTGTAGAACAAAACAATTTATAACTTTTTGTAAATAAAAAGAAAATAAAGGTAAAGAAACATTTATTAATAAATAAGCAACAATAGCCGGGTTACGATGTCACGCAAAATAACGCCCTTTTGGCGCTATTTAAGTACCCCGGTGCGTATATGACATCTCCAATTAATATTTTAGGTAGCTTTCTTTACAAAAAAGCTACCTATTGCAGCCGTTCGGAGGAAAGCGATTTCAAAAAATTTTGGTATATTTTCATCGATCATGACCCCCAGACCCCGAAACCACCCTCCGTTCAAAATTGATATATATATATATATTATATATATATATATATATATATATATCTGACGTATGTCACACTGTAACTCCCGTACTTATGAACCGATTTCGATGTAATTCGGTGTGTACATAGTACATACCAATGTCTCGACCGAGTTCGTTGGCCAGCTTCATCCGCCGTTTTGTTTCAAAATGGCGGCCATTTAAAATTTTTAAAAAAATTTAAAACTTGAAATGTGGTACCAAAAAATTAAAAATGGAAAAATATTTTTTTCTTATGTATTTGACCTTTATACAAAGATTCCGGAGCAGTTTTTGTTTCGTCTATATCTTAAAAAATGGCTGAGTTATAGCATTTTGAATTTCTAGCGTGGCTGACATTTTGAAACGTCCTGAATTTTGTCACGCGATAAAAGGCGTATTTATGAACTGATTTGGATGTAATTCGGTGTGTACATAGTACATACCAATCTCTCGACCGAGTTCGTTGGCCAGCTTCATCCGCCATTTTGTTTCAAAATAGCGGCCATTTAAATTTTTTTTTAAATTTAAAATTTCAAATGTGGTACCAAAAAATTGAAAATGGAAAAATATTTTTTTCTTATGTATTTGACCTTTATACAAAGATTTCGGAGCAGTTTTTGTTTCGTCTATATCTTAAAAAATGGCTGAGTTATAGCATTTTGAATTTCTAGTGTGGCTGACATTTTGAAGCGTCCTGAAATTTGTCACGCGATAAAAGGCGTATTTATGAACCGATTTGGATGTAACTTCGTTTATACATAGTACATACCAATGTCTCGACCGGGTTCGTTGGCCAGCTTCACCCGCCATCTTGTTTAAAAATGGCGGCCATTTAAATTTTTAAGAAAAATTTAAATTTGAAATGTGGTACCAAAAATTGAAAATTGAAAAAATATTTTCTTCTTATGTGTTTGACCTTGATAAAAAGATTCGGGAGCAGTTTTTGTTTCGTCTATATCTTAAGAAATGGCTGAGTTATAGCATTTTGAATTTCTAGTGTGGCTGACATTTTGAAGCGTCCTGAAATTTGTCACGCGATAAAAGGCGTATTTATGAACCGATTTGGATGTAACTTCGTTTATACATAGTACATACCAATGTCTCGACCGAGTTCGTTGGCCAGCATCATCCGCCATCTTGTTTAAAAATGGCGGCCATTTAAATTTTTAAGAAAAATTTAAATTTGAAATGTGGTACCAAAAATTGAAAATTGAAAAAATATTTTCTTCTTATGTGTTTGACCTTGATAAAAAGATTCGGGAGCAGTTTTTGTTTCGTCTATATCTTAAGAAATGGCTGAGTTATAGCATTTTGAATTTCTAGCGTGGCTGACATTTTGAAACGTCCTGATTTTTCTCACGTAATAACAGGCGTATTTATGGACCGACTTGGATGTACCTTGGTGTGTACATAGTACATACAAATATCTCGACCGAGTTCGTTGGCCAGCTTCATCCGCCATCTTGTTTCAAAATGGCGGCCATTTAAAAAAATTAAAAAATTTAAATGAGATACCAAAAAATTGGAAAATGAAAAAGATTTTTTTTTGTATGTAATTGACCTTAATACAAAGATTCCGGAACAGTTTTTCTTTCGTCTATATCTAAAAAAAAATGGCTGAGTAATAGCATTTTGAATTTCTCTTGTGGCTGACATTTTAAAACGACTTGATTTTTGTCACGCGATAACAGGCGTATTTATGAACCTATTTGGATGTAACTTGGTCTGTACATAGTACATACCAATGTCTCGACCGAGTTCGTTGGCCAGCTTCATTCGCCATCTTGTTTCAAAAGGGTTGCCATTAAAATAAATTAAATTTAAAATTCAAAATGAGGTATTAAAAAATTGGAAAATGAAAAAGATTTTTTTTTATGTGTTTGGCCTTGATACAAAGATTCCGGAGCAGTTTTTGTTTCTGAAAATTTGTTCTTTTGTTGATATCTTAAAAAATGGTTGATTTATAGCACTTTGAATTTCTAGCAGGGCTAACATTTTGAAACGATCTTGTATTTGTCACGCGATAACACACGTATTCGCCTATTTCGATGTAAGAAGGCATGTGGATAGTATACATCAACACCTCGACCAAGTTCGCTGGCCAGATTCATCAGCCATCTTGTTTCAAAATGGCGGCCATTAAATTAAAAAATATATATATATTTAAAGTGAGGTGCAAAAAAATTAGAAATTGAAAAAGGTTTCTTTCTTAAGTATTTGATCTTGATATAAGGATTCAGGAGCATTTTTTGTTTGTCTTTACCTTAAAAAATGGTTCAGATATAGCAGTTTCAATTTCTATTGTGGGTGACATTTTGAAAAATCTGATTTTTTCCATGCGACAGCACTCCTATATATTAACCGATTCCGATGTGAGTGAGCATGTGCACAGCAATTACTAAGGTCTCGACCAAGTTCACTGGTTAGCCTCATCCACCATGTTGTTTTAAAATGACAGGCACTTTAAGAAATTGCCGAATTTGGCAGCCAAATATATGTTACTTTAAAGAAAAGCAGCTTGGATAAAGCTGACTAATTTCGCGAAATTCTCATTCATTATATTGATAAAAATTAGTATTGAATCTCCTATATCCGGTTTCCACTAAATTGAGCTTCCTGTGTTTGCATGATATACGTTGGCTTTTTTAAAATAAGGATTATGAAAGCTACCTCTTCCTCCCGGCACTGGCCGGAAGGACTTTTTTGTTTCGTTTCGTTTAAAAAAAAAAGAAAGAAGTGAAAGCCAGTGATTCTAAATTTTTCAGTTTTAAATGAAAGTTTTGTGCTAAATAAAATAATAGGGCAATTCCATGCGGAGAGTCACACACGTAACGCAGGCTTTAATTTGCATTTATTCAATTATTTATTATATTTTAATGATAATTCTGATTTTAGGTAGTATGGCAAATAAGTTATTAACATATTTTTTAGTTTAAATGTGTGTAAGTAAAACTCACAGAAATATATCATTTAATTTCATACTCAAAATGTGCTTTTTTCTGAAGTTTTTCTGTCCGTCTGTCACAATCATTTTACTCGTAGACTATGGAACGTGGAAAGTTCAAATTGGAAGAAGTCACAAAGACTGTCGACCCACATATTTACAAATTATTAAACATTCACATATATATTTAGGAAAAATGTAGAGCAGCTAATCAAGCTACTTGAAAAAAATCTTTTCTTTGTATATCGTGCAGGGTATCGTGTGAAATATTTCGTAACGGTGAATTCAAAAATGCATTTCTTTAAATTCTAGGTATCATAGTTTCAGAGATATAATCGAAAGTGTAGTGCAAAAATATGTCCCCTCCCCCTTTATTTCCGAATCTACTCAAACTAAAAGTATGAAACAATTAGAAGTACTAGACATTAACTTAATTATTGGAGAAAAATTTTAGCGGTTACCCTAGATCACATAGGTCTCGAGAAAAGTTCATTTTACAGTTATACATAAATTTCGATTTGCGGGAATTCAGCAGAGGTGTTGAGAAGCGCTGATGGTACCTTTCATAACAGAAGTATAAAACATTGTTGATAATGATTTTCTAAAAAAATCGCCGGTTATTAGCCGAGATATTAACCCTTAAAGACACGGACGATTTGGACATACACAATGATAGGAGCGTGGTACTCTATGTACCATCGACATTTAAAGATAAGATAACAACTATTAATGATACATTTGTGTAACTCAATGCCCAGTAGCAGTATAAAAGCAATAAACGTCAGATTGTTAAAAACAGACAAATTTAATGAGAATTAATCACATAAACTCTATGTGATTCGCGACTAGTTTTCATTAAGTGCATCTGTCAACACGCCTCCCGTGTCTTTAAAAGTTAGTTAAAAACCTATCTGGAAAAACACTGCACGGACCTAGGCGGCGTTGTAACTTTGCGACCTCATTTCGAAGCGTGCTTAGCACAATATCAGTTTAAACTTTGAACAAGGATTTTGCTTTACCACACTGTAAAAAGAAAAGATTATTACTACTCTGAATTTAGTATAATGAAATACCAAATGAAGTTTAAATATGAGCTACTTTTATCGTCAGTACCAAATTAAGTTAATTAAAAACAGTTTAGGATAATACTAAAAAAATCCCTGCCGGCATGGCCTACAGTCGGAGGTAGATTTCGAAGTAAAGTACTAATTTTAACAACAAAAACTAAATCAAGATTAGAGATAAACCCAGTTTAACTCTTTTATCTGATCACTTTTGACGAGTTTTTAGTTTCATTTTTCTGTTAGAGATGGTTTTATATCAGAAACATATTAAGCAGGTATTCAAAAAAATATTTTTCCACGCTCAACAACCCGAAACTTTCTGACACATTTTCAGATTCATTTTTTAATGTAAAAACATGACATTTGCGGACGTGATTTTTTGAAGATATTTATAAGCCACTTGAGCCGATTGATTTACTAGAGGAACTGTTATCAGATGGTTTCACAATAAACTACTTAAAGATTCTGCTGCTTCTATTATTTGTTGAAAAGGGAAATTCTTTCCAATGTTTATGAAGTCCTGTCTTCCACTTCGCTACCTACGACTGCACTATGGTTATTCTCAGGAATAACTGAGGGTTGGTAAAGTTTACGGCGTGGTTCGTATACTACTTTTCCGTAGATATGCAGGAATATCACAGGTGTTTCACATATATATGCGTGTGTATAAAGAAATAAGTAATATGCGAGTTTGTATTTAAAAAAGACTTAATAAATTTTTAGGCATTATGAAAGAACAGACACTGCGTTAAGAAATTACAAGACCACTAACGAATTCTTCTGAACAAGAAGACACAATATGAAATTTTTAGCGTGTGTATTTAAAATTGACCATAGGACGTTTTCTGTTGCAATTACTACATTTAAATTTAAGTTACATTTTATTAAAACCTTCTATATATTTTTTTAAACGTAAATAAGCTGGCTGTTAAGAAATCATAAGGCCACCTGAGGAAGTTAGCATATTATACGTCACATGAGAATCATACTATAACGTACGCGTTTGTATATCGTGAAAGTATTCGCGAGAAGCAAAGGTGCAGGTTTAGATAGTGTTATTTACCATACATTTGAAGATGCCGCGGAGTAAAGAGTTGTCAACAACCGAAGTAAGAAAAATTTGTTTTTATAAGGGAGCTGGTAAATCTGAACGAGAAATAGCTCGGTTAATGAAGCGTTCTAAAACTGCCATTCACAATGAAATAATTAGAACAAAGGATTCAAATAAAATTAAACGATTTGGAAGAAAGAGGATTTTCACAGCATTTGAAATCAAATAGTAATGCAAAATGTATGAAATTGTTGAAAAAAAAAAAAAAAACCGAGGTTAATGAAACATAAAGAAGAAAAACTGAAATGGGTTAAAAAATGTCATGTCATGAAACAAGTAAAAAGTGATATTTTCATATGAAAAAAAAAATTAATATTGATGGTCCGGATGGTTATAAACATTATTGATACGATTTGAGGAAAGTGTTGGGTTGATTTTTGACAGCCGATTATCTACTTGAGGGATATAGGCCCGAGGGGGGCGGGTGCCCTCCGTGGGGGTCTTTTTAAAGGAACCTAATCAGTATTTACGCATGGAATTCCAAGGTTCGAAGAAAACCACGAAAACTCCGAATGATTAGGCGGACGAGCGTGATTGGGCTCGAACCCAGCGCCTCCCGTCTACCAGCTTCGAGAGCAGAACCTCACCAAATGACGACCACAGGTGGGGATGGAAGGTTTGATGGAAGGAACTGAAATAATGCTTCCGTCGACAAATGGGAAGGAAGAGCTTTTAATGTTGAAGAGCTTTTAGTGATGATGGGTTATGCAGTTTAACCCAAATTTCGGGACGTATTAACTCTGCGCAATATCAGGCTATGTTATATGATCATTTGGTACCGTTTCTACTTTTTTTTAGGTGATGCTAAATATATATTTCAGCAGGACAATGCTTCTTGCTATGTGTCTAAATCCACCCAGCAATGGTTTAAAAAAAGAAAAAAATTCATGTTTTGTCATGGCCAAGTTGAAGTCCAGACTTGACCCCTATAGAAAATATTTGTGGCGTATTAAGTCGCAAAGTTTTTGCTAATAATAAGCAGTTTTTATCTGCCAATGAACTAGAAGTAGTCATTGTAAAAGAGTGACACAATATTCCTGAATCTGTACTTAATTGCATGGTCACTTCTATGAAAAACAGAGTGTTTATAAATAAGGAAAAATGGAATCGCATTAATTTACATATTATTTTAATTTTTAGGCAAGTGATTTTTCTTAACATAATTATTTATTTCATTATTCAAAATTATTGCAAACTAATTTTAATAAATATGTTATATTTTGATATTTCATGTGTTTAAACTATAATTAGAACCCTTATTTACTTCATAATTTTCAAAATGAAAGCAGTCTTATAATTTCTTAACGGACTGTAATGAAATCCTATGAAATAATCGAAAGGATAAACATTGCATAATGCATTAAACAAATATTTCTTTAAAAAAATTCAAAATGCTTAATGAATAGCTAAATTATTATAGGTCTATGTTTTAAAGTCAAACGTGAATTATTATTTTTCTCTTTTTCTGTTTTCAAGGCTATAACTTACTTTAACCCCTTCGTGACGGGAGCCTTTTACGAAATGTTTATTACTTTGCTACCGGTTTTAAAAAACAGAAGTTTGTGCCTATTCAAATCGGGGAAATGCTCGGATTAAATAAGGCAAATTTTACAGTAAAATTTTACTGGTGAGGATAAACGAGGATCCTTAGGCCTATTTCCGGCACGTATACGTGTCGCTCGTCCCCAAGGGGTTAAAAGTACCTAATGTCATGCATTATGAACAGTGTTGAATTCAGACACTTTTCTCCGGGAGGGCTGTAGCTCCGGGGGGGGGTATAGAGTTATGGGGGGGAAGCACTTTTTGACTGCTGAAAACACAAAATTTTAAGTCTTCCGCTGGGAATGTCCCCACCCCCCTCGGGTCAACCACTGAATTGAAGACTAAATATGAATGTATAGTTAAAATATGCAGTAACAGGGTTTATTTATTTTTTAATAAAGGCACACCAAACATTTAATGCATTTCTGTGAATTACTTACGTAATAATACTTTCGGCAAAAGTGCCATGTGAATGAGAACAACAATAAATAGTTGCTACATAAAACTTTCTCTTGTACTAAACAGTCTCGCTAAACTACTCCAGCTGTCGAGAAAAAATATATATTAGTGTAATAAGTTAAAGCACAATCATTTGAAGATTTTTTTTTTTTTTCAATTACTTGTTATAAAATTTCTATAAAATTTCGGTGGTCAGTTAAAGAGGGTCTGGAGCTTAAAACTATTTTTTTATTTATAGACATTTTGTTATGAAATTTTTTCTGAAATATGTTTTAATATAATACAAATATTGCATGTAAAAAAAATCTGAAAATTTTTAAATATTTCTTTTTAAAATTAAATTTTAAAATTTTAAACATATTTAATTTTTTATATAAATCTGGAAGTACTTACTAGATTTACAAAATTTTTACACTTTTGTGTACAGCAAATGTGTCATTTTAATTTGTCTTGTAGGACTGCTTACAATATTGAATATTAATTTCATAAAAAAAGAAATAAACAAAAAAATTAAAGTTTTAATAAGTGAGTTTTGCAATAATTAGCATATTTTCACAATTATCACTAAAATTAAAAATCCTTAAGACAATTTGTTGGAAATGTAGCTTAAAATCTGTGTTGAAAATTTCATACATATATCTTGCAAGGAACTTGAGATATATTCTTTTAAAGTTGACAAATCGTCAAAAAATTCATTCTGATATAAATGAAGTTAAATTTCTCGTCAGAGGCTAGCTGATGTATTGCTTCTCAAGGAAAAAGGTGTTATATCTCTAGATCTAATGAAGATAAAAGCATGCGGCTTGCGGTATTTAACGCTAAAAACTCAGTATTTATTTTTTAAGTCAATTAACAAAAATTGTATATATATATATATATATATATATATATATATATATATTTTAATTTTTAGCCCCGGATTCCCCTAAATTTTCCTTCGAAATTTGGTAATAGAAATATTTCATACCCCCTCATGTAAAAATTCCTTAAAATATTGTGGGAAACTTCGCATATAACACCTGCATTCAGACTCAATGTTCCCGACGCTGCCCTCCTCTTCGAGATTAAAAAGGTAACGAAGCTGCATGAAGTGGAAATGCAGAAAAAATAAACAGAACGAGAAAGAATTCGACGACGGCGGTTTTGTAAAAAGGAACAAAATATTTTCGACGATATAAAATAGAAGATTTAAGTGACGTATGAAAATCTTAGAAATATTCGACGATGTTAAATAAATGAAGCCAAAGTTTGTTGCTTTCAAGGTAAATATATATTGTGAAGAGTGCTATTAACTGTATTTTTGTTTTGTCTTCGTCTTAATAAATGTCAGTATTCGTCTTGGAAATGAGTTATGATTTATAAATAGAGTCTCAGAGGTTTGCAGAGTGCATTTATTTTTTTTTAACTTGCCTAATTTTTTGACGATTTATTTAAATTTTAAATTAAAATTTTCAGAATTTCCAGAGATATTTTTTACATATTTTAGAAAAGGTTATTATTTTAAATTGTTGCCGATTGTTAAAATAGCGCAAATAATAATATATCCTTTAAATTAAAAATTTATTCACACGTGACTATTATAAACAGAAAAAATCCTTTTAAATTAGAATTAGAGGATAACGTGTTAAAAGCAGGAAAATATTGAACATTACGTCATAAAAATTGTTTTTACACATGCATATTTAAAATGAAAGAAAATTATAAAATAATCAACTATTTTCAAAACAGAATTAAATGATTACGTATTAAAAGCAGGAAAACGTTGAAAATTACGTCATAAAAATTATATTTACACGTGAATATTAAAAGAGAAAGAAAATTTTTAAATAATAAATTCATTGATATGTGTTAAAAGTCGTAAATGGAGGAAATTACGTCATATTGGACAAAGTGGCCAAATAATAATATTGCAAAACAGTTTAAATTTAAAAACATATTTACATGAGAGATTTATTTCAAATTTCGAGATGATATTTTTAACTATAGTTGCCAATTTTAAGGTAGCGCAAATAATAATATTATCTTTCTAACGATGAAAATATTTTCAGTTGAATGTTACAAAGAGAAAGGAAAGTTTGGTTAAAATTGTGTCAGATTTAAAACTTTACATTTAAAATCTCTTATTTAAAATCATTTACGAGTTCATCAATCACGAGTTACGGGTTAGAAAAAGGGGTAAAAAGAAAAATACGGATACCGATAAAAATAAATGAAAGGCTTATATATTGAATTGCTTTATCAAGGGTACAGAATTCGCATATATAAGCAAGGCAGTCGTTTTCTGTGAGAAGAAAGCTAAAAACTGAAAAAATTTTCCCCTGTACCCAAACGACTACTAGACCATAATAATAGAAGAAAAATGAAAACAGAATAATATTAAATGCCTTGCAATGAAAAAAACAATATAACCTATTAAATAATTTATATTATCTTGTATAAGTGAAATAAAGTAATATTACTATGCTTACCCTATATAACCCCACATTATTTAATCCGCATTCGCTCTTGCACATGTTGTATCTACCACTATAACTTTAAGGGGATTTTTGCAGTTAAGTTAAAACATACATTATATCTAATGATTGCAGTTATTCTTAAAAAAAAAAAGAAGTCATAAATACATTAAATTAATATAAATAGAAAATCATTTCAATATTAGTATTTAAATTACATATTGACGCTTTTAAATTTATTTATCTAAAGAAAAAATTCCCAAATCTCTTAACCTACATGATAACCATTAATTGCTCAGCAAACACAGAGCTATCGGTAAACAATCGGCCGACAGCCGCTTTGCCGTTACCGACGGTATCGGCTCGATACCGGCTGCCGTACCGGTTCCGTATCTTTTTCGACACGTCGGGCGAGTGACGCCCGACAGATAGGCGCACAGCTGGTCCAGTATTGGCAATGCGATAGCACAGTCGGCATAATGTTGTGCCGACTGCACACAGACAGTTGTCCGCACACCTACCGAATATGGTCCGGTATCGGGAACGCGAACAGCGGCGAGATACCGCGCCAACCGTAGTCCGGATACATTTCGAACACGGTCCGGTACCGGCTACGCCGGCAGCGATACTGTGCCGGCCGTACCCCGATAATTATCCATACTATTGCCGAATATGGTCCGATATCAGCAAACATTAAAATGCCGAAAGCAACCCCATTGCATGGGTGCTAGCAGCAGGGGATGGGGAGCATAACCTCCGCTTCATTTTAATAAAATTTTTCTTAAATCCCTTTTTTTTCACAAAATGATAGTTAATTTTTTGCGTTTAAGCAATCCCCGCTCCCTCTCATCATTATATTGAATTCCGATATTATAAAAACTGTTACTGCAAATACATCATATATTTAAGCAGGCATTAAATGTTTTCTTTTGCCTTCTACAAAAGCATTTTCCTTTGCTTTGTACAAGAGTGATTTGCTTTAGAAAAGTCTCTTTTTCCATTTTAGATATTTTTATTCCCATCTTGTTTTGACAGTATTTCAATTTTCATTTTTCTAAATTAAATATAACCTTTTCTTCTCTTGGGCGCTAGCAGCAGAAATGGTGTCTGTGGAGGGGATACCCCCACTTAATTTTAATTAAATTTTCTTTTACTTTTTCGAAAAGGCGAAATTTAATTTTTCACGTTTAAGCTGCACCCCCCCCCCCCTCATCTCATATAAAAGAAACTTTTTCACTCTTCATATTTAATGAGCTAAATAAGCAGTTACAGCATATAAGCAGGGTTCAGTTCACTCATTTGCAGTTTTTTCTGCCTCCTTCAAAAGCATCTTGCTTTTGCATTAAGTAAATGGTGCTGTTTTTTTTTTTTTTTTTTTTTTTTTTTTTTTTTTTTTTTTTCTTTTTACACAGCATTTTTGAATTATTATAATAATTCCATTTAATATCCCAATCCTCATGTTTCTAAACTATCCAATAATTATTACCTCGGCCAACATGTTAATACAAATATCCCTTTCATTTTAGCAATTTATTTCTGCAATACTAGCATAATGATAGTAAATAAGTGTAAAACTGGCAATTAAACAACTCAATGTACAAACAGTTTCGAAAGAATTTGCTAAGCCATGTGCCCCGCATATTATATGAAAAGTCTTGCTGTGCAAAAACTTTATATAATTTGTAATCAGAATTTTTTATTTTTTATATATATTTTGAGAAATCCAATATAATTAATTGAATTTTACCCATTAACCTCTAGACAAATAAGAGAATTGACAAAATTCTCACCTATTTTTTCATTAAAGTGCCTGTTAATTAACTTCCTTAATAGTTCATATAAATAAATGAAAGGAGAGCAGGAGGACAAGGATAAATTTTGGTTACATAAATTCTTCTTCAAACCTTTTTTTAAAATCAAACAATTTGAGTCTGAAAAGTTATTTCATTGAATGTTTGTTTCTATGTTATTACAGGGCTCCCAAATGGTCCGCCAACTGAATACGAATATTTTTTTAGAAAAAATTTCTTACAAACCGACCCGAAATCACCTTGCAAACCTACCATAAAATTGTGTGTTAAAATTTATTGATATTCAGTTGGCAGGCCATTTGGGAGCCCTGTATTACTAATTAATTTCTTCTATTTAATAAAATTTCTGATTTTATTAGATTTGGAAAAAGCTAGATTAGTAGCTATGATTTCTACTAATAAAGAAATTATTTTAAGAATGGCATTTGAATTATCTATATTCTAGACTTAAACTAGTTGAATATATAAATAAATAGGTTTTTAGAGTACCCATATTTTACTTTTGATCACTTTAATGAAAAAGAATAAAAACATTTGTTAATGTACCTTTACAATATCTACCAACTCATATAAAGTCCTACTAGATGATATTTTTACTTTAATAATTAGAAAAAAATTCACTTACACAGACGCCAATCTTCCTCTTTTTTTCTTTTAACTTCCAAATGAAATTAATATTTCAAATGAAAATTTTAATGAATGAATACATACAACTATGTATGTCATGGAAGGAAAGACATAATCTTTATTAAACCAAGAAATATGTATATCTGATTTTAAAAGGAAAAAAAAAAGGATGGTTAGATCATATGATACTTTGCAAGTGCCCAGAGTCGTATTTTTACATTTACTCCCCCCCCCCCCAATATTAACTTTTTAATTCAGCATTTTGCCATTGCACTCACATTTATCAAAGATATCCTCTCAATGAAAGAATGCTGCGTTAAAATGATAAAGTGAGAAAAAACAATTACAAACATTATGTATATGGTTTTAAGTGCTTTTGTATCCACACCATTAAAAATGCTGAAAAACAACTGTACTTCATAGTAAACTTAACATGAGAAAAAGTATCTAACTAAAGGTAAAACCAAGTTTTACATAATATATCCCTTTAAGAACGGACTGCTTTTTGATTTTCTTTGAAAACCTTGATATAACTGAAATTTGTAATTTCACTATCTGTTGACAAAATTCATATAATATAGTTTCTAATCAACACAAACACTAGATTCCGGCATTTATGGAATAGACAACCCAGAAAGGCAGAATTTTAGTTAATGTCTAACCCGCACGATCATGTGGGTCCGGTCTTAAAAGATTATGCACAAAAAATGTTTGTTTTCTATAAATTACAGGAATATATTACAAATGAGACAGTTTTGGCACAAGCTTGATTTTTTATACCAATACTTGGGCTCAAAGTGAAAATTTTATTTTATTAACAAATTGAAAAAAAAGGAGGGGAAAAACCTCGCTTTTTAATAAACAAAATGCAGCCTAAATTTTTTTAAATGATTTAGAATCATCTAAAAATACTATCGAAAGAGAATTGAATTGTTATCTATAGGATAGGAGAAATATTTTATTTGATTTTCAAAATTTTGCAGTCAGTCTTAGTAATATAAATAAGCTGTATTATATCCTTTATTGTCTATCCTCACTTTATGTTTGGCTCTTTTCCACAAATATTGAAATACAGTTTCTGAAAAAATTCAGCAATAATTTATCAAGAAGGAGCTTGGTGCAATATAATAGAAGTGTAAAAATTAACTTTAAAAGCGCCAAAAATTTTTAATTTTTGGTGCTTTTAGCGTTATTTTTTTCACACTTCTATAGTTGAGCAATATATTAAAACAGTAAGAATTGTGACGTTTACCAAATACTGTTAATAGTCAGATGTAAATATCAACTTTGCTATTTTAAACAGATTATAAACTTTAAAACATACTTATAATTACTTAAAAGGTGGCACAAACATATAAAGATATTACTTAAAATCTGTTAAATATTTTAAAACTGTTGTATGTTTTAAAGTTTATATTAAAATCAATGTGAAAATTCTTTCACGATACTAGTTTTTTGTAATACAGTGCTTTGACTCAATCACAATAGCTTTTGCTGAAAAAAAAAAAAAAGAAAAGATGAAAATAAGCATTGCTAGTTAAAAGAAAAAAGACGAAAACATATCTAAAATCAAAAACAATTTAAAATTCAGTATTTATTTAAAAATGCATAAATTAAAATAACAATAATTTAAATACATTATTTAATTAAATAATCTTCATCACACAATTTTTTTTTTAAATCTTTCCAGCATAATGCAACTGTCGTCAAAGTTGTAGGAACTTCCTTGAATTCTCAGTTGGAACATATAGCAACTAAAAAAAAAGATAAAGAAAAATTAAATAAACTGGTATATTATCCTAAATATGACAGTTATCATACATAATTCTATATAGATTACTTGCGCACGTTATGTTATTCCTTTCATTCAACAATTAAACTGTCACCTCTAAAAAATAACGTTACATTACATAAGATAGCCATAAAATGAAGCAGATGTATCATTGTATGGTTAAATATTGATAATCCACACTGCAAATTTCTTAAACATCGCACATTTTCAATTTTTACATCTTCGTATAGGTATAGGGGGGGAAAAGTACTTTTAACTGCAATTTGTTTGAAAACTGCATCAATTCATTTTTGAGATATTATTATTATTAGTTATTGTTTCAGTAATTAATGGTAGCAACCAGGGTTGGCATAGTGGACCCACCCAGAAAACACAACTGGGTTTTTCTGGGTAGGTCCACCAACAAAAACCCGCCTGGGTTTTCGCTAAAAATCATTTCAGAGTCTGCAAATCTACCCTACAGTGTTTAGAAATACACAATAACTTTTAAGCCTAAAACCTAGGTGGTGGTTTCTTTTATCACAATTACATAAAATAAATAAATAAAAATTAGTCGTATTTGTGGTAATCAGGCGGTAGTTCATTTCACACTATTTCTTTTTTAAATTTATGTATTTATTTTTTTATTTTTTTAATATATTTCAAATTGCAAATGATTTACATAATGTAATGTATTTAATTATAATTGATCTTTTTTATAGTTTACCTATCAAAATCATATTCACTTTGATTTTTACGGTAATATTTATAAATCTTTACTAGTTTTTCACACTTCTCTGAGACTAGTCTGTTCCGCAATTTAGACCATATGAACCAAAATGTAGAGAAAATTCTCTTGATGGAACAGAATACAGAGATCGGAAAAAAATTACAAAAATCAGAATCTAACTTGTTGTTTTTCTTTTTCTGTACCTTTTCTTTAAGAATTTCCTACCATTTTGAAGCTGAAAATTGTGGCACAATATTTTCTAAGAAAAGTAATTTAGGAAAATAGTCTATGTCTTTAATTTTAAATCCCAATATTGCAGGTAACCACTCCGAATGATACAGCATTTATCCATGCTTCAGCTTATTCCTCTTCCATTGAATTAAACCTTTCCCCTCTAAACTTTGCATCCACAAAGAAAAATCGGAGAATCGATTTTTCTTATCCTTCATCGGACGAAGCATGTACTTATTTGGCGTTCATGATGAAATTTTGTTAAATTCCCCGACTTATTCGGCCAATTTCCATATTCCCTTACTTTTCCAGGTTCTCCAGGTGGCGTAGCAACCCTGTATATCTTAGAGAAACTCCAACTTGTAAGAGAAATGTCATGAGCGCAAGTGCGCATGCTCTGTGGAAGAAAAGTGTCCCTTGGAAGAAAAAATCATGCAAAGCTCATCTTCCACGCTTGGCGCATTCTCGCGCTTTGGTTACTTTTATTATTATTATTATTATTATTTTAATGCGCGTTCTTGCGAAATGGAACAGAGTAAAAAAAATAATTTTCCTCATATTTTAGAACGAATCAAAATATTGCAAATTGTGGGTTTATTTCTGTTTTTGTGCATATTATAATAAAAGTTGCTCTAAGGGAAATTTCTCTATTCATAAACACATTTAATATTGATTTTAAATTGATTATTTAGAATCTAACAATAGATATTTATTTATTGACTTTCTCATTAGACTTTTTATAAAAATATGGTAAATCAAATCACTCAACTCATCGAATTGAATAACTGAAATTACACATTTCAGTACTATTTTACAATACATTTTTAAAGGAATAAAAAACTATCCACGCTCTTATGCAAATTTTTAATCAATAAAATTTTTCTAGCATTTCTTCGCTTGCGGGAAGGGGGGGGGGGGGGCGTATGGTTTATCGTTAATTTTCTAAACCTTTTGAATTTAACAACCATCTATGTTAACTTTTGTGTGTCTTAGAATCTATTTGGGCCGAAAAATACAAAATATAAATGTTAACCCCAAGCATTTTTTTAAACAATTATTTTTTACATTTTTATATATAGCATATATTTTAAAAGCACTCAAAAATTTAATATCTCCATTTAATTGTCTCCATCCCTATAATTTGTATTAAACAAACATATATTAAAAGAAATAGGATCACTAAGTGATCTTACAAAAACAGAATTCATAATCGCATTAATAATCAGTAACATTTTTTAATATTCCTCGAACTTCGGGATTTTGATAACGAAATTTTAGCGTTTATTTTTAAAACTTTATAGATTTAGCATCCTTCAACTAAAATGGATATTTTTATGAATATTCAAATTTAGAACATATCTCCTATATATTGTCCAAAATATAAAAAAAACTATGAACATATGCCATTTAACAATGTATTAAAGGTGGTCTCTTTTTTTTTTTTTTTTTTTGGTATTGTGCTTTCCCAAAAATGCCGATCTCTTTCGCCAAACAATGGCACTGCGTTTTCCATTTTTCTAAAAATTTGACACACCTTCAATTACAATAAATTAGTCGACTATGACGAACTTTTCATGACTGTAGTGCCTTACAAATTGACAGAATGTGCAATTCTTATTGCCATTTTAGGAGAAGACTTTTCTATTTATCGAAAAACGGGAAAAGCTATTCGATTTCTCACAACTGGAAAAGAATATTTGCAAATTCGTATACATTTGCGGATGAAAAAAAAAAAAAACCTCGTGAATATGGTAGAAAGTAATTAGTTTGAATTTGAAAATAACCTTCAAAATTCCTGAGGAAAAAAGAAAAAAAAATTGTGAAATACTTAAAAAAAAAAATGCTTGTATTCTATTTACATTGGTTGTGTCCATCCTTAATTTACTTAAGGGTGTTCTCAAATCCAAAAGGGCAACTTTCTGACATAAGTTTTAATTTATTTTTGTTCGAAAATACATGAAACTAGTTGGTGTTGTTGTTCAGAAACTATGTAATTGAGTTGTTTTTTTATTTATTTATTTTTTTTTTTTTTTTGCAAACGCAATAGATCTTTCAGAAAATAATGTCAAAGTGGGTGTTTTGAACCGAATTTCCGCGCGAAGGAAGAAAGAGCACTCAAAAAGGTCGAAAAAAGTGTTTGTCACGTGATCGAAATTGCTTATAACTCAATAGGTAATTGATTGATTAAAAAGTAGAAAAAACAGCTCGATTCCAAATTGCTTCCATGGCCAGGCTTTGCAATTTTATACCTTTCCATTAAAAAATGAATTTGTAAATGTGTCAAAACGTTTTGCGCTTGTTGAGCAGAGCAGTTAAGAACAGCCTTAAGGCGATTCTCCAAAGAAGAATTCCATCATTGAACAACGCGAAACTTTCTGAATCATTTTTAAACATAAAAGCACGATTCTTCATGTACGATTATTAAAAGGATTTTCAATGTAACAGTTTTTTTTTATTTTTCTTATAAGCGAATTACATCTTGAATTATAGATTATTGCTGTCTCAGAAGGCAACGTTTCCCTTTTCTGCGGTGTCGCATCCGGAAATTCAGTCCAATGGTTTAATATGCCTTGCACTTAGATAAAATGTATTCATATATTTATGCATTTTAATATTATTTTACAATATATTAAAAAAAATTTCTATATTTTTAGGAGTTTCTTAGTGTTAATTTTTAAAACTATGGGAATTTAAACGGCCATAAATGTTTATATTTTTCTTGGGGGGGGGGGGGATTTTGTGGTTAAGGCTTAGAACTTAGCTCATACATATATTTGCATATACATATTGCTCATAAATATATACTTCAACCGACATTACATAAAAAACTTAATTTATTTCTTACACTCCTGAAATGCATAGGAAACAAAATGAAAAAAAAAATGTATAATCCTCCTCTAAAATGTATATTCGTTATCTCCATACACAATTTATTTTAAGGATGCCTAGGAAATTAATAAATAATTATATAAATAAACATATTTCACGAAGTCACACATTCAGGATCTCACAGGTGTGTCTTAAAATGCATGAAATTTGCAGGTAGTCATGCATGAAATTTTATATTCCAGTTCTTTAGAATCGAATACCGTTTTTAGTTTTCCTATAAATATATTACATTTTTAATTATAATCGATCGCTCCACAATGATGACTGATAACACAGATTTATTTGTCGAATGGAGAGCGCAACTTCGTTTAAATTTTTTTAACTTCCTTTTTTTTTTCTCTATTTGGTATTGTGCAGTAAGATAAGAAGAACAAAAAATGATCTTCTAAATTAACACTTCAGAAAATTTCCACCTTTAATCTCCTTTGACATCCCTCCCCTATCATATATATATACACTATGACGCAAAAGTTTAGACAATGAAGAAATTCTTACATACTTTGAAAAATATTTATTCAATTTTCAAATCACTGCTTGAAATTAATGTGCTGTACATATAAACAATATTTATAACAAAGAAAAGTGGAATTGTGCATATTGCAATAAATTAAATGGTAACAAAAATAAACTGCTGTCTCAAAAGTTTAGACACAAATTTAATAAAATCGAAATAAACAATTTTTTAAAACCTGGTTGCGCATCCATGCTTATGTATTACGTCATATACACGAGATTGCATGGAAGAAACTAAATCTTGCATGGTTTGTGGATCGATATCGTACCATGCATTCTCAATAGATGTCTTAAGTTCCTTTTCAGAAGAGTATTGTCTAGCGTTGCTATAAACTTTGCGACACATGATGCTCCAAAGGTTTTCTATAGGGTTAAGATCTGGGCTACATGCTGGCCAGTCGAGAACTCTTATATTATGGGAATTAAACCAAGATTTTGAATGTTTTGCAGTGTGAATTGAAGCATTGTCTTGCTGAAATTCCCACGGAGGACCCCCTAGAAGCTCAGCAAATGGCAGTAGGTTTTCTTCTAATGTCTGTGTATAATGCTGTGAAGTTTGACGACCACTGGTGAAGGTAAGAGATACTTGTCCATTATAGCAAAAGGCTGCCCAAACCATCACCGAGCCCCCTCCTTGTCTGCGACTAAAAAAACGTCGAGGTTCCTTCCGCAAGTCATGCCAATACGATAAACAACCATCTGGACCATCCAGATTCCACTTTTTTTCATCGCTAAATATGACTGACTGCCATTTCTCTCCATATGACATATGCTTTCGAGCCCACATAAGTCTTTGTAACTTATGATGTGGTTTCAGAGCTGGTTTCTTCTGCATTTTGCTATAAACGATTGTTCCTTTTTCCAAAATTCGTCTACGAATCGTATCCTTTGATACAGAGAGTCCCGATGAGCTTTGAACTCCACGTACGCTCATTTGTTGAGTACTCGCTAGTCTTTTTATCAGGCGATCCTCTCGTACATTTGTCACACGTGGCCTCCCAGACCGACATTTTGCTTTATATTCGGAACCACTCGATAAAACTCGATAAATAGATTTTTTTGACCTATTAATAATAGCAGAAATTTCAGAAACTCTCTTCCCTTCACCTTTCAACTGCCAAATCCTTGAAACCTCATTCACTTGAATTTCTTTAGCTCTCGGCATGTCGACTATGAAGCGCAATCGTTTGCAGAACTTAAGTACTCCAAATTTGTGACATCATCGATTCTAAATTTGCATATGCCAGCGAATATTCAAAGAAATTTAGAATAGTGTCTAAACTTTTGCGACAAGCACATTTGAATTTTTATGAAAAAAATTAGTATTATAGCAAATAAAACGACGGTCTTTTGTACATAGCATTTTAAATCAGTTTTTGAATATATTTACAGGTTTTTGTAATTCTGACGTCATAATTCTACATTTTAAAGCTGAATGACGTCATTGTCTAAACTTTTGCGTCATAGTGTATATACTTTTTTTTTTTTAATTTCCAACTTAATACATACGTACCCATCCTCCCAAAATTGTTTTGAATTTATATGCGTATTTGATGTATGAAGCATTATTCTTAATTTAATAAAAATGAATACTATATTATGTTACTTCTAGTGATTAGATATTTTACGTTATTAAAATTACGACATAAACATATTTTAAATTCATAAACATATTTTAAATTGTAATTTTATTCGATGTTATTGCATTAAAATATATGTTTGTTTTTAATTATTAAAATATAGCCCTTGGGTGATATTAAATACAAAAACTTAGTTTTATTAAGAAGAACCGATTTAAAAAATTATAATATTTTATTAACTGATAATAAATTATCAAAAATAAATATATAAATAAATTTAGTTTTATTGACAAGAATCGATTAAAAAAAATCAGAGTAACTGGTAACAAATCAATAAAAAAACAAAATTTTAAAAGCGGAAGCCAAGAGGATCGAACCCGCTACCTTTAACTTACCAGACATGTACTTTAACCATTACCCCAAATCATCTATGTGAAGTTTACGAAACGACTCTACTACTCCCAAGATAAGTTCATAGGAGGATTTCGCGCTTGGTGATTTTTCATTCTTCGCCAACACCTATTTTCATTACTGAGGACAGAAAATAGGAAAAAAAAAATACTTGTGATTCGATTACACTGAAACAAAGCAAGGATATATATACATTTCAGTCATAGAAATAAAAATAATCCAAATTATATATATATATCTTAAAATATAACCAGAAAAAGAAAGAATAATGCTGGTGCTGACAGAATGAAAACGAAACTTAAGGAAGGAAAAAAATATTTGTTCAAGAAAATTGCGAAATTCTTAGACAAAATTGTGCTTATATCCATAATATAAACATTTCTGAGCCTGAAAATTGGTGTTAAAAATCTAAACAAGCGTCAAAATATTATGAATTACATAAATTTAAAAACTCTCTATTTTCGTCCTGTGTAATGTCTATGGAAGCGCTGCAGTCGATCGCCCTCGGCGGTTGAAAACAGCTTTGGACCAATCAGAATTTATTGCCATCAGGTCGTTTCTCTTATCCATTGGAGTTTCTCTAGTATATCTTTTAGTTGCCATTTCTCATAACAACTAACAAAAATGTAATGAAAATAAATGCTGTTTTGAAAAAAATATATAAATGAATGATTTCTGATAAAACAGAGCACCATAAACCATAATTTTCAGTATCCATGCAGTATTGTTATGATTTTGCTCAACCCAAAAAACCCGGGTGGGTTTTTTTCTGATGAAACCCACTTGAAAAAACCCAACTGGGTTTTT
Source organism: Maratus speciosus (assembly GCA_963932465.1). Classification (NCBI taxonomy): domain Eukaryota; kingdom Metazoa; phylum Arthropoda; class Arachnida; order Araneae; family Salticidae; genus Maratus; species Maratus speciosus. Next base: position 225,525,629 of record OZ010791.1, on the reverse strand, counting down.
TCAAAATTTCAACTGTATATTACATAGGTAATATATTTCTTAATATTAGTACACCACTCATAAAGTTTATCACACCTCGAGGAAAAAAAATGTCTTCATTCTCCCAATGACAATTTTTAAAACAAATAATTGTAACTTAATTTTCTATATGTATGTGTAATTACCACAAACACAAAAATTATTTTTTTGAATTTAAAAAAAAAAAAAAAAACTTTCTTAATTAATACCCCTTCATTGCCCTGAAGTGTGAGAGGGAGAGATTCGATCCAAAGAAGTTAGTTACACCAGTTTCAAAAGTAAAGGGATTTTAGAAACGTGTATGTGTTTGGGAGGGGGGAGAGAGAGGGAAGTATATATTGTTCTGTTCTTGAAAATTGCTCATCATTGTCCTTTCAGTAAGTGGGAGTAGAATGCTTTGAAAAGGGAAGCGACTCAAGAGTGAAAGGTTCCATTCTCTCATTGGTTGATCAGAAACCGGTCTTGGCTTGCTTCTCATGTATGATTTGGCGATGAAATGCAAGCACTTTGAGAAATATCGTACCTAGTTAATTCATGCTATTTTGGTGAGAGATTTCTGTGGACGAACTTGTCTAGTGGTTAACGCGCTTGTCTAGCAAGCTCAAGTACGCGGGTTCTATCCTCCCGGTTACTTTTATATTTTTTATTTGTGTTTTGTTTCGATTTTTATTAAGTTGGTTAATAGAGATTTATCGACTTTTATTATCCGTTCATTTCCAACAATTTTTTTAATTGTCAATTAAATAATTAAATAAAATTTTGATTAAATTAAGTTTTAATTGTTATTAAATAAAATAAAATTTAGTTTTAAATGAAACTGAAATTTAATTTTTATAAAATAAAATTTAGTTTTAAATAAATTTCAAAATTCATATAAACTATTTTTTTATGAATTAAAGTGAACATTTATTGTAATTAAATAATAATATCTCCTAAACTTACATACATTATTTTTTTCCCTTATAACTTTAGTATCAGATAAATATTAAATTAGCAAAATTAATTTTTCAAAGTTTTCTTTTAAAATTAATTAGTATTTTTCATACAGAAAAACTTTATTCATTTATTATCAAATGCTTTGTATTTTTTTATTACGTATAAAATAATGTTAATGAAATTAATTTTTAAACTCATATTACTTATAAGCTATTTATTTCAATTTCTTAAAATGAATATTTTTGAAAATATAATGTTATTTCTTACACTTATATAAATATTTTTATTTTTATCTTATATTATTTAACAATATATCTGAATACATAACTATATTCAGTTTATTTTATTTGAAAGTAAAATTTTATTAATTTATGAATTCATATTAATAATATCATTAACTTAACAAGTAATTAATTATTTAAACCAATTTGTAATTGTTAATTGTTAAATACTTTTTATTAAAATTTCCTAAAAAAATTTTAATTGTTATTATTCAAAAATTCTAATAAACTACTTTTCAAAACAATATATATATTATATATATATTATTTGAAAACTCAGTCAAAAACATAAATTATTTTTATTAAAAAATTATTATAAATTTCCCCTTCACTATTACCACCCTAAATATTTGAAAACTAAATTAAAGCTATAAGTCCAAGTAATCATTAACTAGAAATATTTAATGTGACAAAATACATTATAAAAACTTCTTATAGTTTTTGGTAGTTATTGCTCAGATATTATTGTTTTGGGTTCCAACTTTTTTTTCTTCTTTTGGGTGTGTGAAAAAAAAAAAAAAAATCTGTCATTATTATTTAATTTATTTTTTCATTATATTTCACTACAAGTGTGAGCTATGATTTATTTTAGCTTGACCTTTTTCATTCACTATCTATGAAACACTTTATTTTTAGATTTTTTTTTTTTTTTTTTGCCCTATTTGTTATTTTGCAGCAATAATAAATAGATATTAATATTGCAAATTACTATAAGGGCAAAGTAGAATTTAGATGATCTAAATCCCTTTCTGACAATTTTGATTATTTGAATACTAGTTTGGCCATTTAATTATTTATATTTACGTATACAAACTGCCATGAAAAAAAAATGCATACAATTTGACTGAGTATTTTTATTAATTGTTTTTTATATATTTATTATTTTTTTAAACACATCAGCTATCAAGGAAGGGGAGGGGGAGTGCTTGAGTTTACTGTTCTTTGCACAGATAACTACAGTCAAAACACATAGGTAATTAAATGCGTAGCCAGGATATTATTTCGGGGGGGGGGGGGGCGTCTAATCCCCTAAGCTTCTCTCCTCTTGATGAAAAGCTATAAATTAAAAATTATTAATTTTACTTTTCGCATAAATATCAATTTTATACTTTTAAAATATAGGATATGTTTTTTAAGTCTAATTTACATACACCTGTATATACAAAAGGAATAATGTGTAATGTGTAATTTAAAAATAAGTCTAAAATATTTAAATTGATTACTTTCTTAAAAGAAAGTCAGTTCTATCAATTTTTTGCAGGGAAAAAAGATATTTTTAAAAATACCATATCATTGTTTTCCGTGAATCACTTTATATGAAAAATAAATTTAAATTCCTTACATGTCGCAAACAAAATTTAATATGATTGCAACATAATACTTGAAATAATCTCAAGTGACACTTGGCGATTTGTTTTGGTGGTGAAATGGGATGTGCCCTCTGATTTGTTAGGAAGAAATGTCTACCACTGCTCAATAATCAGGTCTTGTAACCTTGAGAAGTAAATCACGGGATTCTTGTTTCTTCTCAACCAATGGGAGAATGGAACCTTTCACCCTTGAGTCTTGTATAATGTGTTGTTATATACCAACACATTTTGGAAAGGAAAAAACTAAAAAAAAAAATCTTGCAATCCATCATTAATCAATATGTTTCAGAATTTAATTTTCAGAATGAATTTTTTCTAGAGAAAATATATATAGGCAATTACTTCAATTAAATAAAGATATTTTATCCTGAACAAAATATTAGTTTAAAAGTTCTGATTTAAAACACTAGTATTAGTATAGTACTTTAATGATAATTTCATTGTTAAAATTATTAATAATCAATTTACCTAAGCAAAGCATAATTTTAATTATTGTCATCGATTTATATATTTTTGTAATCAATTAGTTACTTTAAATTGTATTAGTAACTACATTTTCCCCAAACATTCTGAACTGCCTCCCTTAACTTAAAAACCCTGATAAAACCGAAAAAAAAAACTCTATAGAACCCAAAAGACCCTGATAAAACCCAAAAAACCCAGTGGGTTGGGTTTTTTCTGAAAAAACCCGAGCATTTAACAACCCTGAGTAATGCACCAAACAAATTAAGGCACACACATCATTAGATAGCAGATTTTATTTTTGTAGAGTTTATGACATCGCTTTTTGTTGTGTTTCTGTATTGATTTGCAATAGTGACATATGCATACTTTTCTATAGATGTTGTTTAAGACTATCATGAATGTGGAAATCTTTAGCGGATGCAAATGATGTCAATTTATATAAAATAAAAGTATGTCTTTTAAGTCTTAAAACTGAAATATATTTTTTGTAGTGCATCATTTAATTCCAGCGGCTTAAAATTCTTTCACAGGTGGAAATGCTTTATTTTTAAAATAACGCAATTAAAATCACACACTGATAAAATGCAAAGTTTTACAAAAAAATTAGAGCATTTATAAAAGAGCAGCGACCTTTAGGGTAAAGTAATATTTGTCAGCGTTCGAAATCCTTGTGGTCCGCTGGTCCAAGACCACCAAAAATTCAATCGGAACACTAATTTGAAAAATTTAGTAGTCCTCAAGGACCAGTAATTTTTCCCCCTCTCTCACAGGTAAACTTAAATTTTCCTGTCCCTGAGAAAACTGCAACCAAACACAAATTACAAATTATATTTTATTTAAATAAATAAATAAAAAATGCATTAAACCTTAGTCAGTTGAAATAAATAACCAGAAATAAAATATCTAATTAATAATTTTATAGTTTTTCTTTATGTACTGTTTATTTAATTTTTAATAAATTATAATTTTACATTTTATTATGCTGAAAATTTTGGATAACTGCAAAAGAAGTTTGGTTTATATTCTACGAGGGGGGGAGAGGGGGGGGGGGTAACTCAAATGGTTAAATGGACTTAATAGAATCTTATGTAGCGGGCCAGTTATGATGACCGTGGACCAATAAATTCTCATGCTCACTGGTCCTTGGGAGTTTAGAATGCTCTAAAGATTTCTTCAATAAAAATCATACAATGTAACAAAAAAAAAAGCAATTATGAATTTTTTCAAAATTTTTTAGGAAACGATAAAATTTTTAATATAATTTTTGGAAAATCCAAACATTTAAACAGGAATGTGAGCCTTACATCAAGGCTTAATTTCTAACAAAAAAAAATAACGTAGCCCTAATATTCTGCAGTGCTAACAACAGTAGCTTATCCCCCTCCCCCCTTTCTCCATCAATTCAATCCGCATATTTATATTTCATACATTATTTGCAAAATGTAAAGCATTTTTTTTTCTTTACCAAAATAAAAATTTTAAATATATCTATCTGCATATACTTAGGTGTCAACTATTCCACTTTTATCCCTCCACCCGAATAGAAAGCTTTTCCTAATTTTAATGTTAATTAATCGCCGAATTCTGCGATTAAACATGGTAAGGATTATGATTAGGAAATTCTGTTAACCTAAAAAAGGAATTGTTTGCATATAAATATTTTTATGAAAAAAAGAACGAAATCTAAAGACATTATATGCTGTAGAATCGAACAAACTTTTTCAAATTTTTATAAAAGGTGCATATTTTAAACTGTAATCGATTCCTTCCCACCCAAGCCAAAAGACTGATGTAAAAATTGAGCCCATTTCATCTCAACCACCTATGTTAAGGCTCCTATTATAGTAGCCCTATCCTACATGTGTGATACATTATGTCACATATAAGCTTTTTGATAGAAAAAATGTAAAAGCTTGGAGATGGGAGGGAAAGGAAAGGGTAATTTACGCTTCTGTTTTTTGGAAGCACTATTTTACTGTGCTCCGGAGCCCTGTAATTTATGAACTCTGGTGAATTCCAACCAATATTTAAATATTTACCAAAAACAGAGATGTAAAAGAACTGAGCTCCGGCACAAATTAAGCCATGCCTTCCATAAATGTAACTGAGGAGGGGGGGGGGGCTATAACAAAGAAATGTCAGTTTTTGCAATAAAAGTAGCGTAATTATTCTAAGCACTTATAATATTTAAAATTCAAGCCGATCTTTTCAAGATACAACAAGCTATTTTTTTTTACTTTACAAGCAAACTTATTAATATATAAATAAGCCAGTAAGCTTACAACTATTTTGACCAAGGAGCAAGAAAACTATTAAATTTTGGATGAGGGGAAAGAAGGATGCAATTTTTTTTTAACCAAATGGCAAGCAGGTTGCAGCACTCTCATGAAAATATCTAGGATAAACTCTCATTAATGACTACCTCTACCTCTACATCTAAATATGATTTGATTACCCTTATAATATTATAAATGTCAATGTGTGTCCGAATGTTTGAATGAAGTCAGCATATAAACGAATGAATTAATGCTTTTGTATTTTTGGATATAGATGGATTACAACACGGAAATGAACATAGGCTATGTTTAATTTATTTTATTCAAATATTTTGCTTAATGATCCAAAATTTCATTATTTTTCATACACAATGAATTGACATTTTTCCGATAAAATTTAACCATCTTCATTTTTTCGTTGCCAAAAAATAAAAACTTTGAATAATAATTTAATTTCTAATTGAAAGATTAAAATTGAAATTTTCAAGTACTTTTAATAATACAAGGTGCATGGATTTTGAGTAAGTGCAGAAAGAAGGCAAATGTGACGTTATATATGGAAAATATAATACGGATATGCTTTGATGTTGAAATAAAATGAGATTGTGCTATGGTATTATTCTTATTATTTAAAGAAAATTGTTGTCAAGGCTTACGGTTTATCGTCTGCGCACTGTTAACACAAAGATTCAAATTTCAATTTAAAATAAAAACTTTTGAAGAGCAAATGGATAGCAAATGTCGATAATATGCCTAGTAAAATTATCAGTCGAAAATGACGTAATGATTATCAGGAAATATGTATTTTCATTCTTAAAAAGTAAACAATTAGCTAGATAGAAAGGTTATGTTCTGTAATCGGGTTCGTAATCAATTTTCTTTTTTTAGAGAAAGAAATTAGGTGCAAAAGTAAATACATTGTTGTAAACAGGTTTGTTTTTTGTGTGGTAAAGACTTAATAATATTCCAGATGACCAATTCTTCGCCCACCTTTGATGACAAGTATGATTGTAAAACATATAAAGCAGTACTATCCGATAATTTTCTTGGCACAGATGCCATATATGCACTTGGTTTGGCGCGATCTGTTATTTATACCAATTTAGAGAAAACATAGTTTTCGAATACCAGTTAGATGTATATTTTTAAATTATGTTCTATTACTTAAAAAAGGAAATAACAATAAATAAAAAAAAGTTTCATTAAGAACTATAGAACAAAGCACTTTATATAATTTTAAAAGAAAATTAAAATAAATAAACTATTTATTAATAAATAAACAACAATAGCTCGGTTACCATGTCAAGCAAAATAATCTATGTTGGCGACAATTAGGTACCCCGGTGCGTATATGACATATTTGCCATTTTCTTATTACTTCATGATTATAAACAGACATCCTGGTTCAGTGTATAAACCTCAGTTATGTCTATGACCTTATAATAAAGAAATACCTTAAATTGCTCATACTAGCCCCCCTTGGCGACCAGTTTGGTCTCCCTTAAATTTTATGTTTAGGAAAGCATGCTAAGCATTATATCCTGTTACTTTTATTCATAATTTAATTTACTTGGACTCCCTTAACCCTCTCGCTGCGCAACCCGAGATTTCCTCGGGCAACGTAAAAGTAGCAAAATTTGCGCAATCCGAGATTTCCTCGGGGATTCATTTTTTTTCCTAGCGACTATTTTTTATTTCAACTCTGACCACTTTTTAAATACAAAATTTTTTATATAGACTTTAACAACATCTACAAGAGAAATATACTGCAATATTGATTTTCTTACAATATTGGTGCGAGACTATAAAAATAGTCTCCTTTGACAGTCCTGATATCGCCTAATTTCTAATATCACATCCCATTTAAGATCTTACAAAAAATGTTTACATATTTAAACTCTAAGCTATATATAGATTTGAAATATGTAATAAAAAATGCGTGATTTTTGAACCTAATTTGATAAAAAAAAAAAAAAAAAAAAAAACACAGCAAGAGGGTTAAATATAATTAATATAATCCCTTAAGCTAATATTAGTTTTTGTTGCATTAAAATATTTCAATCTGTTGATTTTCTGTAATCAAGTAAACCCTATTGGTTTACAATGGAAGTCTATGGGAATTTGGCGAATTATTAGAGATATCGCCAAGTTCGCGTCACTTTTGGTGGCAGAATACGGTCCCCTACGGATATCCCCCCCCCCTTATAGGTATAGAGATGCATTAAATGCTGTTCAATAACCAATTAGATGCATTTCATTTGGGCGTTGCCATTAAACAATTAACAAATAATTGAAGTTTATGTACCACGTACGGTAGCGTAATATATATTTATATATATAGATTGTCTCTTATAAAATGTGATAAACAATTGGTTTATTATATATTTTTTTAATTATCGGAAGGGAAATGCTTTGCTTAATTAATTCATTTCTTCTTTTTATGTTATGTGAACGACGGTTCACGGGTAACAGCTAGTTTTAAATATAAAGTTTTTTACATTAATATACATTTATGATAAAAACAAAAGGCAAGAAGAATTTGATATGTTATATAAAAAGAACGCACAAACCTGAATCCGTGAGGCTTAATTTTTCTGCCTAAAAATAAAATAAATGATGATAAGTCACAAAAGAAATATTTTGAATTTTTTAAAAATCATTATTACTTATAATGTAATAATATAATAATGTAGAACATGGTTCATTGCAAAATCTTTTTTTATTGAAACGTTAAAATATGCAGTTACTTTACGACTTTAGAGCCTTGATATTCTTTTTTAAATAACTCAGTTTAATTCAGGCTTTAGAAAAATTTTTGTATGCCAAATAATATAAACATTTATGAAGATAAAATTTTTAGGTTTGTGTCAGGTTGCAAGTCCTCGGAAATTATTTTGTCTTATTCGGATCGGGTTATGGTTCTTTGGAATAGTTTTGCCGGGTTCAGATTTGGTTCGTGTCAGATTTCAATTTTTTCCAACTGTTGTAATTTTTTTTTCGCATTCAGGTCTTGTTATGGGTTAATAAGCCTAAAAATATCACACTGATTGAGAAAAAGAAATGGTCATTTTCCAATTAGCCTAACGCTGCCCAGGCTCTTTGCAATAAGCCTGAAAAATATCAGGCTAATTGGAAAAAGGGGCAGCCTACGCCCTTTGCAAAGAGCCTGGTTTCTGAATTAGCCTACAACATACAGGGTTGCAAAAAACTTACCTACCCAATAAAACCCGGGGTTTTTTTTGGGGGGGGGGGGAGGGTAAAACTCCCTCTAAAAAAACCAATAAAACCCACATCAAAGTGGGTTTTATTGGGTTTTTTACAATCCATGATATTATTATTTAATATTCAGTAACTTTTATATTAGTTTTTTAACCTTTGTGTTTAAAGAGTTACACTATCCTGTAAAAACATATTGTGGGTGTATTCCCAAATTCGAAAGTGACAAAGTCAAAATGAAATAATATGCTTAAATCTTTTAAAAGCCTGTTAATATTATGAAAAAAAAGGGCCAAAATCAATATACATAGCTAATCATAACATTTTCGCATAGATAAAAAAAAAAAGATCTTTTATAGCAAGATTTAACAATACAAAACTTCATAACATAAATTTCCAACTGGATACAAATATGATTTATTCGCTTTTGGCCAGGGTTGGGCAAAAATAAAATAAAATAAAATAAAATAAAGGAGCTTTTTTCAAAAAACCCAAATAAACATGTTCTTGTTTGTTTGTGTAAAACTGTTTTTTTTTCTTTTTAGTATTGAATTTCCCATTGCATACTGATGCATGTTTGTTGATAAAAATAAACATTGTTGGATATCATATAAGTATTATAACTTCATTTCAAATTAAATAATTACTATCAGTTATGTGGATAGTTGAAATCATTTATAATTTAAATATTTTTAGTAACTGCTGTGTATTATGTTCAAAGAATAAACTGTTCCATACAGTGAACCATAGATATCTTGAAAATATTATCAAGCATTATTTGATTAATAAATAATAGAAGATTAAAGATTTGTTTCAAAAATGTGTTCTTAGTGGGGAATGCAGATAAAAAGTAATCTATTAAAGTAACTTTTAAATATGTGATATGTGCTTATTATATAATATTATATGATGTCAGAAGTAAAAGCTTTTTTACAGACTTTTTACAGACTTATTTGTGTTATTTACATTCAAATTACTTGTATATTAAGTTAATCAATAAAAATGTAAAAACCACTGCTTTCACTTCTTAAAAGCAGCCGGATTTGGTTTATTATAAATAACCCGGGTTTTTTGCAACCCTGACGACATATATATATATATAATTAATCAAAATTTTATTGTAAATAACAGAATAATATCAAAACACTCAAAATTCAAGATTCCAGTAACGGACACCCACAAAAAAATAGTAATTGTTTTTATGACTATTTACTATTTAGAAACAGAATTTAATGAAAGGATACTAATAAAACAAAATAGTTATTTTCAAAGAAATTTAACAATTAGAGTAATCAATAATCAGGGCTGTACGAAGCAGGGGGGGGGGTCGCCCCGAGGAGCACAAAATGAGGGAGTGGGAAAATTTATAATACAACCCCCCCCCCCCACCTTTTTTTTTTTGTAAAAAAAATTACATATTGGAAATCCCCCCCCCCCCCCAAAAAAAAAAAGCAAGTTCATTTTTCGTTTCAAAGGTGTATGCATATAGCATGGTCCCTTACCCTGCACCCAAATACAAAATTTACGAATAAGGACTTCTTTCTGTTCAAAACTTGTTTTAGGTTTTGTCTTAGTCTCTTTCGTTAACCTTATCTTTTCTGAGTCTGTAATTTTCATTCTGTGCTTGTGATAAAAACATACTAGCATAGGGTTTTTTTCTGAGAATACAAAAGGATTATAAATTGCTATACTGTACTGTTAGATACATTTTTTTTACACTCATTTCCCAGATTCTCTTTGACAAAATCTAAGTGCAGTTTTCACTTGTGTTACTTAGTTATTTGGGGTTTCTGAATTAAGATTAAACATAAAGCTCCAAAATAAATTCGAAATATGTATTAAATAGATTTTATTTCTGTTTCTGCACTTTTCAATTTTGTGACACATGTCACAAAGTATTTGTGTGTGTGTGGGGGGGGGGGGGGGCAATTTGAAGCTTTCTCCCGGGAAGTTTTCTCTTTGCACGGTCTCAATAATTAATAAAATATTTGTGAAAATTATTCACTGTTTAAATTAATTAGTATTGTGATTATCACAAGATAATATCACAAGTATTGTTTTTATTTAAATGGGGAGGCGAGGGATTAAGCCCTATGAACCCCTCTTTGACTGTGCCCTTAAACAATATTTTCTGCTTCCTGACTGGTCTGATTGCGAGATTATAAAATATGCAAGGCAGAGATATATTAAAAAAAAAAAGAATAAAATATTGAAATTTTATTAATCATATAAAATAACTTAAAAGTAGGAATGCACCGAATAGTGATTTTGGCCGAATATCGAATATCCGGCTTGTCATATATTTTTATATTTCAAAGTTTAAAGGCATTAACATGTTAAATTTAAAAACAATTTTACATAATATTTAAAACAGAAACTTTCATTTTGATAAACAAGATCTTTTTTCAAGTACACTTTATGCTGAAAAAATCTACTTTGAGTTATTTAAGAAGAGGATAGTTATAAAACTTTTTTAATTAATAAAATTTTAAATTTCATGGCTTCTTCTGAAATTAAAACAAATGGATAAATTTTTTTTAAATTCTAAAACAAACATTTTAAAATCAAAGAGAAATTGTGAAAAAATTGGAAAAAAAATTGCACAGGATCATTATTATTTGTTTGTCAGGAAGAGACTAAAGTAAAAGTAAATAAATAATGCAATCTATTAAAGTTTTTTATGGTGGTAACTCAGCAAGAATAACTGTTCTACTCCCTTTGATTAAGCAAGGAAGTTTTTGAAGGAATCCTGCATCAATGTCTGGAGTGGGCGATCATTTCCAGAGATTGTAAACGTTGTTCCTAAAATCTTAGCAAGAAACAGGTTATTTACTGGACAATGTTCAGAAACTTGCATTTGTACATAATTAATTCCTATGAAAATCCTCGTCATTGGTTAATTTTCTTAAATAATACTTAACAAACAGCAAATAAACAATGTAAAAACATTCTCTTTTATTTAAAATATGATTCTGTTTCTAATTATTCTGAATATCTTTATAAGTTGACTGTTAAACGTAGAAGTTGTCTAAGGTTTTTAAAACTATGTTTTCAAAGTTTCTTTTTGGTTTGGCCGAATATTCGGCATACTGAATAGTTTGATATTCGGCAAAACCGAATATTCAGTAACATGGTCGAATGCCGAATATTCGGTGCATCCCTTCTTAAAAGCAGCTATTTATAAAAGTTTTGATGTTATTACAATTTGTTAAGTATAACCTAAAAATGAAATTTGATTATTTAGGTTTTCAGTTAATTCAAAATATTTTATGGACTATAAACATTACTGAAATTGCATTTTTAGAACCAAAAACATTGAAGGGTGTCCATTACTGGCACATCTACCCTACATTGCCAAATTTCCTTTTCTCGCCAAGGCCCTTACACTGGAAAAAATAATAAATATGCAATGCAAATTTAACTAATTTTAAATAATGTGCGATTAGTATTGAACTTTAAGAAATATATATACCACTGTAACACAAACAGGACTACATGTAAAAATAACTTTTGAGTTTTGAATAAACAAAACAAGACAGATGTTTTGTCAGTTTTACATTATTTTAAATTAATTATATAACTGGTCAGTGTCTTCCCATAACAAAAATTATAAAAACCCCAGGAGTAAAAAAATCTCAAAGGTCTGCAACAGATATTACAGAGGCAGAAAATAATCTGAAGGTAAAATTTTTTACAACTAAAGTGTTAATTAGGCAAACAATGACTTACCTGTAACATCTTTATGCATTTTATTAATTTTTATTACAATAATCTTTTCTATTTTTAAGTAATAAAAAGCTAAATGTAATATAAATGTGATAAAAGGCAACAGAGAAAAAAAATCTGTGAAGCCCATCATCCAACTTGCACTACTTCTACAGGGATGGAAACCTCAAATAAAACCCTAAGTACATCTTAATTTTTTCAAAGAGTGAATTATTATATTAAAAAATAATAATAATAAGATGCACATCAGCTCAATCTGTGATATGTTTTGAAATGCAGTCTATGCATGCCTGTTCTATGCACGTAATACTATACTAAGTTATTACAATAAAAATGCACATAAACATGCAAAAATAAATATTATAAAAAAAAAACATAAAAATAGCATATTGAAGACATTATATAACATGTAAAACAGATATGCTGGTAAAGTAAAATATTATTTACCACTATTTTTAAAATTATAATTATTTTAATCATAAGTGCATACATATTTAAGTAAGCATTTTATAATATAGCCATGAAGCCATGATCAGAGGGGGCTTATTCCACAAAAAAATTGGGAACAATACCTTTAATAGTTTTTATAATAATTAGATGTTGGTGATTTTTAACCAGGAATTACCCCGGGTGACCCTATTACCTAGCTTTTTTGTACATAAAAATTCTAGTTAAAATTAGATAAATAATAGAAACCTTACATACAACGCTACTTTCAATTTCACAAAAATAACAATTTATTCAGAATTCCACAAAAACAGGACCCTGGGGAAAATGTGGACAGACTGTTGCTTATGTTAAAATTTCTGAAAAAAACAAATGTGTGGGTCACAAAATTTGCATATTTTCAGTTCAGTGATTTTTAAAGAAACTTTTTAAATTATGCTTTTTTCTTTCTTTCATAAATCAGGAAACAGTAGATAAAAGATGAACTCATAGATATTGTTTTGTTACACATCTTCAAATCAGTTTTTAAGTGAACAATATTATTTTGTTAATACTGTTTTATATTAAAAGTGTGGTACTTTTCTGTTAGCCGGGCGCCAGTGATATATTTACATATTTATATACACACATATATCTATATATACATATATATTTACATATACACATGTTGTATATATACACACATATATATATATGTAAATATATATGTATATATACATATATGTGTGTATATAAATATGTAAATATATCACTGGCTAACCGAAAAGTACCAAAAGTGTTTATATATGTTACATATAACATCTGAAAATGCACAATATATACACATTTCGGAGATTTTATAATTTAAAGAGATAATTTCCCAAAATATTTTATCTTTTAAGCCATAAAATCTTTCCCTTTTCAACTTAGAGGCAAAAAAGGCTTTATTTTTTGTCCACTTCAACTTTAAAATCAATTGGAATCTGCAGAATAACATGATAATTATGATATTAAATGAAATAAACTTGACTAGTGATCAGGGTTCATTGACATACATATTGTATATATAGTACATATCCCATATTTTTAAAATATCAATATTTTCAAATATTTGATATTTAGATTCATTTATTATTTTGTATACTTGATATTTATTTTTTAAATATCACTATGCAAGATAATTTTGAGATTTTCAGGCAAAACAAGTGTAAATGAAATTTTAAACTGTTATTTACTACCTACATAAAGAGCTTATTTGTCTCTGGCAGACTTTCTTAGCCAAAGGCAACAAATATCTTTTTCGAGCTTTAAGTTTGAAACATTTATTTTTAAATTTAGAAGTAGTAATTATGCGAGATAATTAATTCGGAACGGCCATTGAAAGATAAATTGTCTAATTTAGATAACCAGTATGTACAGCTTCATTAGAAAACAATCGTTTCTGATTTTGGTTTAATTGTGTCTAAACTGTACAACACATTAGGGAATAAAAAATAAGATAAATTTACATTTATTTTAAAATTTTTCAATTAAAAAAAAACTAGGATTTTGTATTTAAAATGTTGTTTATAAATTCATGATTTCTTGATAATGAAATTGTACTATTAATAGAACATAAGATATGATGAGATTACTTAAGTAGAACTTAGCTTTTAATAACTACGAAGTACATCGTGAACGGTAGATGTTCACACCATGTCAACAACCTCGAAGTGTTGCCAATCCATCAAACATAATACATTGTTGCCACTAACAACAAGAAGAATATCACATTCACCCCCCTTTAATTTTACATTATGATTAATTCAGTCCCTGACATAGTCCTTTAAGAAAGCTGCAGGTTGTCTGGGGCTAACTGGACACAATGATACAGTGTCCAAATTCTTTTTAGTCTCATCTTCTGGAGTCATAACAGAGTCCGAATTTATTGGCTGCACATCATCTTCTACTAGAGGATCTTCTTCTGTATTCTCGTCAGCGGGTTTGGGAGTTTCTCCTTTCGGAGCTAAGTGTCTAATAGAAACAGTTGTCTCTCTTCCATCAGCAAGTCTTACATGGGCATAGTCGGGGTTAGCTTCAATCAGCTGCACCTCTTGAACCAGTGGCTCATACTTGCTCATCCGTACTTGGTTCTTCAATAGAACTGGTCCAGGGTGAGTGAGCCAAGTGGGGATGGAGCAACCATTATGCGATCTTCGAGGGTGGGAAAACATTCTTTCATGGGGAGTGGCGTTGGTAGCTGTACATAGCAAAGATCTAATTGAATGGAGAGCAGCTTGTATGACTTCCTCCCACTGTTGCATCCTCATATTATTAGATCGCAAGGCCAGCTGTATGCTCTGCCATATTATTCCGTTATAACGTCCCACCTGTCCATTTCCTGCCGGATTATAAGGTGTTGTACGACTCGTGGCTATTCCATGAGACACTAAAAATGTTTTTAGCTCATGGGACATGAACGCAGGACCTCTGTCCGAGTGGATAAATGAAGGCATTCCAAAAACGGAAAAAATGTTCTTCAGATGTAATATTACAGTCGATGCAGAAATATCACTACAAGGACTGGCAAATGGAAATTTGGAGAACTCATCCACTACTGTTAAAATATAACGATTTCTTGAGACACTAGGGAGAGGCCCTTTAAAGTCGAGGTTAAACTTTTCAAATGGGGAAGTAGCTTTCAGAAGTGTTCCTACATTTTTTACAAATCTGGGCTTCAACTCATTGCATACTAGACAAGAATTTGTGACTTTTCCTACCACTTCTAAGGAAAAGGGAAGGTTCTTGCAACGAATCCAGTGGTGCATTCGTGTCACCCCAGGATGACAAAGAGAGTTGTGCAGGTCCTTCAAGTCAACTCTGGAAGTTAGCGCACCTGTTATACAAGATGAAGTGTCAGCCAGAGTTGTATAATATAGACGCACACGCGCACGCCGTGCGCGGAAAATTTTCCGCAAAATTCGGAACTTTGCGGAAAATTTTTTTTGAAGGGGGGGGGGGGAAGTAAATTTTGTTTTTGTAACTTCTTTTTTTTTTTAAATACCGAAATATTAAAAATATTTCCCAATTATGTACGATTTATTTATTGTTTGCCAGAGGTGATTCTGTTCCGGATTTTCCAAAAATTTAAAAAAATCGGCCATCAGACCAAAAATTCAGGCATAAAAAAATATCACTTAAAAATATTGCGAATATCAACAAATGGTCGACGAAAAAAAACAATTTCGTCAATCGTTCGCGAAAAAAAAAATCGCCACTTTCGTCAAAGCATCGCGGAAAAAACGCGAATTTCGTCAAAGGACCGCGGAAAATAACACGAATTTCACCAAAGGATATTGAAAAAAAAGATAATTTCGTCAAAGAATCGCAGAAAAAAAGCAAATTTCGTCAAAGGAGCGCTGTAAAAAAACGAATTTCGTAAAATCATACTGGAAAAAGCCCAAATTTTAGCAAAGGATCGCGAAGAAAAAAAAAATTTGTAAATGAATCGCGAAAAAAAATTAATATCGCCAAAGGATCGCGAAAGAAACCCGAATTTCGTCAAAGAGACGCGAGATATGCACGGATTTCGTCAAAAGATCGCGAAAAAATCCACTAATCTCGTCAAAAGACCGCAAAAAAGCGGAATTTCGTCAAAGAATCGCAGAAAAAAAACAAATTTCGTAAAAGGAGCGCAGGAAAAAACCAATTTCGTAAAATCATAGCGGAAAAAGTCCAAATTTTGTCAGAGGATTGCGAAAAAACGCACATTCCGTAAAAGAATTGCGGAAAAAACTCATTTCGTCAGAGGATCGAAAAAAACCCCCCCACGAATTTCGTCAAAGGGCCGCTGAAAAAGCGCGAATTTCGTGAAAGGATCGTGAAAAAAACACTAAATTCGTGAAAAGATCGCGGAAAAAAAGCGAATTTCGTCAAAAGATTGCGTAAAAACGCCAATTTCGTCAAAAGATCGCGAAACAAACAGCAAATTTCATCGAAAGATCGCGAAAAATACACGAATTCTGCCAAAAGATCGCGAAAAAAACGTGAATTTTTTCAAAGGATTCGTGAAAAACGAACAAAACGCGGTCAAAAGACAGAAAAAAAACCCTGTAAATTTCTTCAAAAGATCGCAAGTTTTGTCAGGAGATCGCGAAAAACGCAAATTTCGTTCAAAGATCGCGAAAAGCAAGCGAATTTCGTCCAAAGATCGCGAAAAACACGCGAAATTTCGTCAAAAGATCCCCAAAAATACGCGGATTTCGTCAAAAGATCGCAAAAATACGCGAATTTCGTCAAAATATCGCGAAAAATAAGTCAACTTACTCAAAAGATCGCGAAAAATAAGCAAATTTCTTCAAAAGATTGTGAAAGGCACTCTGAATTTCGGTAAAAGATCGCAGAAAACCCCTCAAAATTTGGTAAGAGATCGTGAAATCACGTGCATTTTGTCAAAGGATCGCGAAAAACACGCTAATTTCGTGAAATGGTTGCGGAGATTTCATTTATTTTATTTTGTGATTTGCTGAATTTAGGTCCCTAAAGGTTATTTTTTATGTGAAATATAAGGTCTTTTTTGGTCCCCTTTTATTATTTTTTACTACAAAAGTTGAGTGGGAGTCCTATATGTTGTATTTATAGGTTTTTCTTTGATTAGTTAAAATTACTGCTCTAAAATAATATTTTTAGAGCCAAATAAACTGATTTTTTTTCTTCTTGCTGCTAATTTTTCATTATTGCAATCTGTATCCAATTGTCGTTTAGAATGCCCAGAGTTAGCAAAATGTGTGGAGAAATTTTATCTGAGTAATTATTCTTTCAAATGTGAAAATATTTTCAAGATAGCAATCATTTTAATTTTTAGGAGTTTATGAGCATTAGAATTTCAGTCTGCTCCAAAAACAGAATTTAAATTTTATTGCTACAAAATTAGATTTTTGCTGCTCCAAAAATGGATTTTTACTGCTCCAAAATCAGATTTTTGCTGCTCCAAAAGTGCTCAAAAATGGCTTTAGTGCACTTTCATCCCTGCATCAGTCTCTTTAATGATGATATCTATGAACAGACCTCTTCCTATAAAATGCGATTCAGTTGTATCAGAAGCAATGCTGTATTATTTCTGTGAACAGAGTGACAGGCATTTTGTACGAAGAGGTTACAATATTAAGGATTGGGCTGTTTCTAAACGCATTGATAAAATTTAAATGGTAATTACTTTAAAACTAATGTTTTTAATTAATATCGTCAAAATAATATAACACATTATTTTATTAAGCATTAAATTAATTTGCAGAAAGTTTTTGACCCAATATTTGCGTGCGCAGAAAGTTTTTGGTTTTATACAAGTCTGGTGTCAGCATTACATTTTGTTTCCCAGGACGATAAATAATGTCAAACTTAAAACTGGCTAGTTCAAGTCTCCAACGGATTAATTTTTCATTTCTAATTTTGCTGCTGTGTCGCTGATCGAATACAAATGAGACTGCTTGTTGATCAGTGAACACCTCAAAATGCTTTCCCATCAATAAATGTGAATCAAAAATCTCCAATGTCGAAGGGATTCTACAATGGCATACGCCTCTTTTTCTGGTGAAGAATGTCTCAGTTCAGATGCACTTAATGTTCTTGAGAAAAAAGCCACAGGACGGCCAGCTTGGCTCAAGGTAGCACCAATTGCAAAGTCTGATGAATCCGTTTCGACTCTAAAAGGTATGTCATCTTCAATTGTTGCCAAGGTAGCATTCGCCACATCATCTTTCAGCAAATTAAAGGTTGATACTGCTTCTGTAGAGAGAGGGAACTGTTTCTTTCCGAATAAGGGACGTATCTTCTCTGAAAAGCCTGGAATCCACCGACAATAATGGGCAAACATACCCAAAGCACGTTGTAAAGCAGAAGAGTCTCTAGGAACAGGCATATCCAGTAACGGTTTTAGTCTTTCAGGATCTGGTTTAATTTTACCATCACGAACGATATAGCCCAGTAACCGGACAGAATTTGTTGAATAGGTACACTTTTCTTCATTTAAGGTCAAATTAAATTTCTTTGCCACAGCCAAGAATTTTTTTAGGTTGTCATCATGTTCCTTCTGATCTTTGCCACAAACAGTTACATCATCAATAAATGGATACAAGGCCTTCATCCTCAATAATGTTATCAATGACTCTTTGAAAACAGGCTACTCCATTGTTAACACCAAAAGGAACGCGCAAAAACTGGTATAATTTCCCACAAGCTTCAAAAGCTGTGTAATGCCTTTCACTATCCAGAATAGGGATTTGATGGTAGGCACTTTGCAGATCAATTTTGCTAAATACTTTATTTTTCGAAATTTTCAAAATTATCTCTTCAATCTTAGGCAGAGGATAGGCATCAAGCAAAGTGTACTTGTTAATGGTCTGCGAGTTGTCCCCACCATTCTAGGTTTATGATTTTCTCCTCTAATCACGAATGCTTGACCCCGCCACGGTGAATTGCTTGGTTCAGTGACACCCTCCTGGAGAAGTTTCTGAATTTCCATTGCCATAAAGTTATTATCTTCATCAGCATGACGTCTTGACTTTGTCACCACAGGCCTACAATCCAGGTTCAAGTTAGAAAATAATGAAACAGGAGGTACTTGAGCTACAGCTAGAGAACAAATTGTTAATGGAGGTCTATTGCCATCGAATCCAATCTCCACAGATGAATGTCCTTTTTAAATATCATGACCTATCAAAATGTCAGTACAAAGATCCTTCATAATTAAAAGTTCCACATCTTGATAAGTGAAGTTTTCAATTTTCAAATTTACTCTACAAAAACCTACTGTTTCAGCGACCATCGAGGAGTTTGCCATGGATATTTTTCCAAAATATGGTTCAATTTTAGCTCTACATTTATCTACATGTTTCTCATTAAGAAAACTTAGAGAGCTGCCTGTATCGATTAATGCATTGAGCTGGGTATTGTTTACCGATGCCTTAATGATTGATTTCTGGAGACAGTGACTAGATCCTGAAATAGCTGCCAATGTGTTTAAAGAAGCCACCAATGTTGATGAGTTTCTACCTTGCCTAGATTTACACACCCGTTGATAATGTCCCTTTTTGCCACATTTTCTGCACATGGCATCTCTTACCGGACACATGGTTCGTGGATGGAAATCGCTTCCACAGAAAAAGCATTTTTGAGATCTTGTGGAGGGGAGAGCAGCCGATGTTTGTAGGTCCTCTTCTTCTAGTAAATTCTGTCCTCCCATAGCTGCAGATGGCACTGGGATGGAATTTCCCATATAAGAAGCTGCATGCACTTCAGCCAATTCAAGGGATCTGGCTTGTTCAAAAGCTTGATCAAGAGTCATCGAGGTATTTTCAAGAAGTCATTGACGAATACGGGGACATTTTAAACCCCTTATGAAAGCATCTGTAATGTATTCTTTATGGTAATCTTCGGTCTTTACGTCCGTGAAGTCACAATTTTTGCTTAATTGATTTAAAATTTGTAAATATTCGGCGACCGATTCTCCGGTTTGTTGGTTTCGTGTCGAGAAGCAATGTCTAGCAAATATCACATTACGTTTCTTTATGAACAGCGAATCTAGTGTCGTAATGGCTTCAGCATAAGTCGTACAGTCATTAATGAACTGGTAAACATTTGAACTCACATAATTGCACAGTAAAGGCAATTTATTTACTTCAGCAATGCTTGTTATACCTTCTAGAAAGTTTGCAAAAGTTCTTTTCCAATGGCTCCATTTTGCTTCCGCGTTTGAGCACGTGGGATCTACATCGAATCTTTCAGGCTTCAGTAGTTGCTCCATATTGTTTAATTTAAGAAGGTATGCATTCAAAAGGTTTCGTAGTTATTAAAATTGTACTATTAATAAAACATAAGATATGATGAGATTACTTAAATAGAACTTAGCTTTTAATAACTACGAAGTACATCGTGAACGGTAGATGTTCACACCATGTCAACAACCTCAAGGTGTTGCCAATCCATCAAACATAATACATTGTTGCCACTAACAACAAGAAGAATATCACAGTAATTATGTGAGATAATTAATTCGAACGACCATTGAAAGATAAATTGTCTAATTTAGATAACCAGTATGTACAGCTTCATTAGAAAACAATCGTTTCTGATTTTGATTTAATTGTGTCTAAACTGTACAACACATTAGGGAATAGAAAATAAGATAAATTTACATTTATTTTAAAATTTTTCAATTAAAAAAAACTAGGATTTTGTATTTAAAATGTTGTTTATAAATTCATGATTTCTTGATAATGAAACCAATATTATATAATTTTTAAGTGTAGTACAAAGCAAATTGCATCTGTTTTCAATTAGTTGATCCTCGGTTTTGTTCTAAGTAAAAAAAAAAATAAAAGGAATAGAGAAATGCATTTTTAGAATATTGTTAAAGTTTTCAATGTTAAGTTCAGTACGTTTTAGTTTCTAATTAATAGTATACTTGAAATAATTTATTGTCAGCAGTGTGTTGATTAGTTTTAAAATCTCGGATCTATATCAATAGGATATTTTTGAAAATATCATGATATTTACGAACCGTACTAGTGATGCGAGAAAAAAATCAGGTTAGTTATAATGAATAAGTGAATCAAGAATAAAATTTTGCTTTAAAAAGTAAAATGCTATTTTATTTACTAAAAAAATCCCCCTCCTCCTCCCCCCCCCCACACACACACACATTTAAAAAAAACACATTATTGGAAAATCATGCTTTTTTTAGATAAGTAAAATAGGATATCCTACTATGTTTGTGATTATCGGGGCAACGAATCGACTTTTTTATTGTCAATAAATACTTAAAAACAACAGCAAAAGCAAAATAAAAGTAGGGATGGGACGAATATTCGGCCACTATTCGGTATTCGGCCCTTTTGCCGAATATTCGGTTGGCCGAATATTGAAGGTTTGTTGACCGAATGCTTCGGCCGAATATTTGGTGATATCTCGCCGAATATTGCTAAAACATCGCCGAATAGTGAAAGATATCTTGCTAAATAAATTCAGAATTTAAAAAAAAAAATGTTTCTTGCAATTTTTTTTCTCGAATCCAAATTGGCTACTTTCTGGCACATTCATGAAGTCATTCCCATTCTTACTAGCACAAAATGTACAGTTATTCAGATACTAAAAAATATACAGCCTTTCTGTATTTCATATAAAAGTTAGTGATCTTTTAGAAAATGCTGCCCAAATTGGAGATTCAATTGCCCGGGAAATGTCTTCATTAGAGAATGATAGATTACAACTCAAGATGTAAAAACTCAAAAAAGAAAAACTCTATCTCATTTTAAAATACCTGAATATACATTAATGTCTGCAAATTCCAAGCACATATCAAAAGGCTCTTATGAAATTCATGATAACTTACTTTCTATTTTCTATGAAGTAAGAAATGTAAAAATTCATCCACTAGGTGCATTAGCTAAGATTCATTTTCAAGAAAGAACATCAAATATCAGATCACTATTCCAAGTACAACAGTACATCTGAAAACAGAACTGGCGTCAAACTAGATGGCGCAGCTTGCTTTATGAAGATGGTTTTATAAATATTTAAATATAAATTCTACATATTGAACAAAATAATTTTTTAATTCTATAGTTTTCATTTTTAATTAATGATTTGCATGATTACTGGCTTTAATATGTAACATTATTATGTATTTATTTTTCAATTTACATCTTTCTTTATTCATGTTGTTATCAGTTTCTGAATTGTTTGAGTTTTCTGAGTTGTTGAATAAGTAGAATATTGTTGAATATTGGATGTATTGGTTCAAATGTCGAGTATTTTGTTAACATATGTATTCTGCTTTAACGATACCTTTTGCTTTAATGTAATTTGTAATTTAAGGTTTGGAAATTGATTTCAGAACAGACTCATTCTTATAAACTTTTTTATCATTAGGGACACAAATTTTCAATGATAAAATTTAATACTTGATTAAAGGTTATTTCAGAAAATCTCTCCTTGTGATCTATGAGAGAGTTTAAGAATATTATTGATTTTGAATGCAAGAAAGGATAAAAGTTTCATTTGAGAGTAAAAGTGAAGTAAATTCTTTATATTTTAATGGAAATAATTTACTCTCCTTACTTACTGAAAATCAACTTGATATATCTTAGAATAAAAGTATATAAAGCAATTTCACAATTTTTTGTGCTAAAATAAGTTTATCAAATTTGAAAACAAATTTAAAAGTACATTTAAGAGTAGTAATCATTAATAAGTTCCTATTTTTTAAATTACATATAATAAAAAGTTATTTTTTTATTGGAAAAAAATGTTGGTATTCGGCCGCCGAATATTCGGTATTCGGCCTAAAATTTGTCCGAATATTCGGTATTCGGCCAAATCACTATTCGTCCCGTCCCTAAATAAAAGTAATAATAGGAGTAAGAAAACAAATAACATTAGATAGGATCAATCTTACCTGATTTTCCTGGACTTTTTTTAACTTCTTTTTCCACGTGCAAAATTGCACGTTTCCAGTTCAGCCATCTTTGAAGAAACAAAACAAGACAACCCTCCTAAGTAGCCAAGACGCGGCCAACACATCTGCATGGGCTCTGGGCGATGCAGATTTGGCGAGCTAGCATCGAATTATGTACTTGGCGCGCTGCCATAATCCGGTTTCGTAAGTAAAAACGCTAAAATCGTCTTGGCTACACAGGCATTTTATCTTCAAATTTTAAAACTTTCTTGATAAAAGCATACAAGAAATACCTCCTTATTATTTTCTGTCTAATTAAAGTGTTAAATGTATGTTGACATATTTTTATACTTTTAAAATGAACACTAAAATTGGTATTGTGAAACACTAATTGAAAATCTCAAATTATTTTTACTTGTTTATATGTCGATTACTACAATACTCTACAGTACTTTTAAGAATGGCATTTGAATTATCTATATTCTAGACTTAGACTAGTTGAATATATAAATAAATAGGTTTTTAGAGTACCCATATTTTACTTTTGATCACTTTAATGAAAAAGAATAAAAACATTTGTTAATGTACCTTTACAATATCTACCAACTCATATAAACTCCTACTAGATGATATTTTTACTTTAATAATTATAAATAAATACACTTACACAGATGCCAATTGTGTGCCAAATGATTTAGAATCATCTAAAAATACTATCGAAAGAGAATTGAATTGTTATCTATAGGATAGGAGAAATATTTTATTTGATTTTCAAAATTTTGCAGTCAGTGTTAGTAATATAAATAAGCTCTATTATATCATTTATTGACTATCCTCACTTTATGTTTCGTTCTTTTCTACAAATATTGAAATACAGTTTCTGAAAAAATTCAGCAATAATTTATCAAGAAGGAGCTTGGTGCAATATAATAGAAGTGTAAAAATTAACGTTAAAAGCGCCAAAAATTTTTAATTTTTGGTGCTTTTAACGTTATTTTTTTCACACTTCTATAGTTGAGCAATATATTAAAACAGTAAGAATTGTGACGCTTACCAAATACTGTTAATAGTCAGATGTAAATAACAACTTTTCTATTTTAAACAGATTATAAACTTTAAAACATACTTATAATTACTTAAAAGGTGGCACAAACATATAAAGATATTACTTAAAATCTGTTAAATATTTTAAAACTGTTGTATGTTTTAAAGTTTATATTAAAATCAATGTGAAAATTCTTTCACGATACTAGTTTTTAGTAATACAGTGCTTTGACTCAATCACAATAGCTTTTGCTGAAAAAAAAAAGATGAAAATAAACATTGCTAGTTAAAAGAAAAAAGACGAAAACATATCTAAAATCAAAAACAATTTAAAATTCAGTATTTATTTAAAAATGCATAAATTAAACTAACAATAATTTAAATACATTATTTAATTAAATAATCTTCATCACACAATTTTTTTTTAAAATCTTTCCAGCATAATGCAATTGTCGTCAAAGTATTAGGCACTTCCTTGAATTCTCAGTTGGAACATATAGCAACTAAAAAAAAAAGAAAAAGAAAAATTAAATAAACTGGTATATTATCCTAAATATGGACAGTTATCATACATAATTCTATATAGATTACTTGCGCACGTTATATTATTCCTTTCATTCAACAATTAAAGTGTCACCTCTAAAAAATAACGTTACATTACAGAAGATAGACATAAAATGAAGCAGATGTATCATTGTATGGTTAAATATTGATAATCCACACTGCAAATTTTTTAAACATCGCACATTTTCAATTTTTACATTTTCGTATAGGTATATGGGGAAAAAGTACTTTTAACTGCAATTTGTTTAAAAACTGCATCAATTCATTTTTGAGATATTATTATTATTAGCTATTGTTTCAGTAATTAATGGTAGCAACCAGGGTCGGCAAAGTGGACCCACGCGGAAAACCCAACTGGGTTTTTCTGGGTAGGTCCACCAACTAAAACCCGCCTGGGTTTTTGCTAAAAATCATTTCAGAGTCTGCAAATCTACCCTACAGTGTTTAGAAGTACACAATAACTTTTAAGCCTAAAACCTAGGTGGTGGTTTTTTTTATCAAAATTACATAAAAATAAATAAATAAAAATGAGTCGTATTTGTGGTAATCAGGCGGTAGTTCATTTCACACTATTTCTTTTTTAAATTTATGTATTTATTTATTTTTTTTAATATATTTCAAATTTCAAATGATTTACATAATGTAATGTATTTAATTATAATTGATCTTTTTTATAGTTTACCTATCAAAATCATATTCACTTTGATTTTTACGGTAATATTTATAAATCTTTACTAGTTTTTCACACTTCTCTGAGACTAGTCTGTTCCGCAATTTAGACCATATGAACACAAATGTAGAGAAAATCCTCTTGATGGAACAGAATACAGAGATCGGAAAAAATTACAAAAATCAGAATCTAACTTGTTGTTTTTCTTTTCTGTACTTTTTCTTTAAGAATTTTCTACCATTTTGAAGCTGAAAATTGTGGCACAATATTTTCTAAGAAAAGTAATTTAGGAAAATAGTCTATGTCTTTAATTTTAAATCCCAATATTGCAGGTAACCACTCCGAATGATACAGCATTTATCCATGCTTCAGCTTATTCCTCTTCCATTGAATTAAACCTTTCCCCTCTAAACTTTGCATCCATAAAGAAAAATCGGAGAATCGATTTTTCTTATCCTTCATCCGACGAAGCATATACGTATTTGGTGGATCATGATGAAATTTTGTTAAATTCCCCGACTTATTCGGCCAATTTCCATATTCCCTGACTTTTCCAGGTTCTCCAGGTGGCATAGCAACCCTGTATATCTTTTAGTTACCATTTCTCATAACAACTAACAAAAATGTAATGAAAATAAATGCTCTTTTGAAAAAAAAATATAAATGAATGATTTCTGATAAAACAGAGCACCATAAACCATAATTTTCAGTATCCATGCAGTATTGTTATGATTTTGACCAACCCAAAAAAACCGGGTGGGTTTTTTCTGATAAAACACACTTGAAAAAACCCAACTGGGTTTTTTCAAAATTTCAACTTTATATTACATAGGTAATATATTTCTTATATTAGTACACCACTCGTAAAATTTATCACACCCCACCTCGAGGAAAAAAATGTCTTCATTCTCCCAATGACAATTTTTAAAACAAATAATTGTAACTTAATTTTCTATATGTATGTGTAATTATCACAAACACAAAAATTATTTTTTTGAATTAAAAAAAAAAAAAAAAAACTTTCTCAAATAATACCCCTTCATTGCCCTAAAGTGTGAGAGGGAGAGATTCGATCCAAAGAAGTTAGTTACACCAGTTTCAAAAGTAAAGGGATTTTAGAAACGTGTATGTGTTTGGGAGGGGGGGGGGGGGGAGAGGGAAGTGTATATTGTTCTGTTCTTGAAAATTGCTCATCATTGTCCTTTCAGTAAGTGGGAGTAGAATGCTTTGAAAAGGGAAAACCTGTATAATGTGTTGCTATATACCAACACATTTTGGAAAGGAAAAAACTAAAAAAAAAATCTTGCAATCCATCATTAATCAATATGTTTCAGAATTTAATTTCCAGAATGAAATTTTTCTAGAGAAAATAAGAAACAAGAAATACCTCCTTATTATTTTCTGTCTAATAAAAGTGTTAAATGGATGTTGACATATTTTTATACTTTTAAAATGAACACTAAAATTGGTATTGTGAAACAGTAATTGAAAATCTCAAATTATTTTTACATGTTTATGTGTCGATTACTACAATAAAGCCTGTGAAAACGCAATCGCTTCGAACAGATAACAATTCCTTTGTAGACAGATTTTAGTATTAAGAGGTAAAATTGTGTAGTACTCTTTTTGTCATCGGGACGATTAATGTTTTCCGTTTAAGGCAGGTTTCATTATAAACAAGTTCCGTTTTCACAGGTTTCCAGTATGTTATATTTTGAAAATTGATCAAAAACTGGTTAATTTATGAAACACAGGAGGTTTGAGAAATTATTTATTTTTGGAATAAGATACTTCAAGATTTTGGTGGATTTTCATTTGATATTCATCTTAAGTATTCATTCTCTAACACCACCCTCACCGTTATTTCCATTTTAAATCTCTAGACTCTCCCCCTCTTCGCACCAAAAAAAAAAAAAAAAATCTTTAATTAAAAAAAAAATCATCGTTATTTTGTTGTAAAAATTAATACATGATAAATCTTCTAAATATCCCCCCCCCCCATCCGCTCTCTCTGATTTTCCATTCGTCCCCGCACACCTACTTTAAATACTATTTTATTTAAACCATTTATTTTTTCAATATTTCTCTCATATTTTCTACTTTCTCCTAAATAAATATTGAATCATCATTAAAATAAAATATTTCCTTCCATTTTTTCCCCCTACTTTACGGTATGCTATTTCTTTCTCCCAGCATATTTTGGCTCCAATAAATAACAGTACCTTGTATACGCCAGCCGTAAAACAAAAGCCGATGTTTCATTGTGCGATTAAATACTCTACAGCATTTAAAAAAACTTCTAAGCATCGCACATTTTCAATGTTTATACCGTGGTATTGGGAATAAAAGTACTTTTTAATGCAATTTGTTTGAAAACTGCATCTCCATTTATTTTTGAAATATTAATTTTTTTTGTAGTTTTTAGCAACATTTGTTTAATTTTGGCAACTCAAGTACTCCATTTCTGTAGAAAGTAAAGAAAAAATTGCTGAAAAATAGCAATTATATCTTTTTGTTGCCATTGTCTCATAAAAATTGAAAAAGAAAATACGTGCTATTTTGAGAAAAATATAAATGAAAGATTTGTGATAAAACATGGAGCTATTGTAAACTGTATTTAATTTTAAGTATTTATATTAATGCAAATGACGTCATTTTACATAAAATAAAAGCGTGTGCTTTAAGTCTTAAAATTGAAATATGTTTCGCTATAGAGTCCCGATTATCCAAGTCCCACTTAACAGAGTTATTTTCTTCTGATGGACTAGTGGCTTCTATTATTATGAAACAGCCATTATAAATGAAGCGTTAGGTGAAGATGAAAGAGCAGTCGTAAAAAGTTAGAACTCTGATTTTCTGGTCAGAATGGGGGAAAAAAATGGCCATAATTTTTTTTGAAAGAGCAGCCGTAAAAAGTTAGAACTTTGATTTTCTGGTCAGAATAAGAAAAAAAAAATGGCCATAATTTTTTTTTCCCATTCTGACCAGAAAATCAGAGTTCTAACTTTTTACGACTGCTTTTTCATCTTCACCTAACGCTTCATTTATAATGGCTATTTCATAATAATAGAAACCACCAGTCCAACAGAAGAAAATGAAGTGATGGAAATGTCGGGGCAACACTAAATTATGATAAAGCAGAATTCCTGTTTTCTAGTTTTTTTTTTTTTTTTTTTTTTTTTTTTTTTTTTTTAAACACTTTCCAACATAGTTGAAAAGTGTTAGGAATTCGGTTTGTCTATCCGTCCATCTGTTCGTGCTCTAGCTTGTGTAAATATAGTCTGATTGCCATGAAATGAATATATGTTATTGGGAATTACTATATAGCATATTCGGTATTGAAAATGAAGAGTATAGCATTTTTGGTTCAATTACAGAGCCACTGAAAAGAATTCCGTTACATTACGGTCTATGAGGGAAAACTCGTTTGTTGTGTATTTTAATAATATTACATTATTTCGAACATATTGATACTGATGCCTATTCTCAGCTCTCTGAAATTTTCGATCAAATTCAGCAACACTCTGTGTATACAGATAGATTGTACTGTATCCTTAAATACTGTCACAAAAATATTTAATAAATATTTGTTTTAAAAAATTAATCAACTTTTTTTGGATTTTTGCAAGGCATCCAATATCAGCAACTTCAAATTTCAGAGATTTTAAAAATTCATAATATGATTCATTAACCAATTTCGTGTAATAAAGAATTATAAAACTTTCGCTACACTGTAAAAAAAAGTGGTAACGTTCCATGTAAAATCCAGAAACCTTTCGCCTTTTCTCAGGTTTTCAGAATATTTTAGCTTTTTCCTGTGAAATTCTTATTTTCATATCTGAAACGTTCCTGAACAAAAGTTGGAAATAGCAAAACGCTGCGGCCGCCATTTTATTATTCTGTTGGTGTAATCCGTTGCTCGCGCGCGAGTGTCGAAAACGAATTCCTTATATGAATGTCAAAAAATCAATATGGAATGCGAATAAATCAATAGACGACATAATCCTTTACGTCTCTATTGTCAAGACCATTCAGATGAAAATTCAATACCTCTGTGACATCGCTAAGAGATTATCCCTCGTACCTGTCTGTGGAACGTTTTACGAGCAGCACGTGTAAAAAAACACACCTATTATTTGGATTTCCATTAACCAGGGGACCACCAAACATGATGCTCACCGATTTCTTCAAATGGGTCTTAGATTTTCAGAAATTTGGAGCTGAATTTTAGCATACGTTTCAAATACCCATTAGTTTGCAGCTTTCAACGTGTTTTTCGTGGTGTGGACGCAGAAGGCTCGCTCGCCACCCGGACGGCCCGAGTTCGATGCTATCTCTTGACTTTTTTTTTTCTTTGTATATTAATTTTATATTTTGACACTTTACAATTTGATATATTTTTGACACTTTGAATTGCTGCAAATTTGAATTTTTTTTATATTTTCGTAAAAAATATACAATTAAGTTTATGATTTTCTTTTATGAAAATTTATATGCGTTTTATCTCACTTGTAAACTAACATCGTTACTAACGAAAATCCAAAATATTTTATGTCTAGATTTTTTTTTTAAATTATTATTTACATTTATATATTTTTATATTTTAAGCAAAGTTCAGTAACAATATATCATATTTACGTTATTGAATTTTAACTGAAAATTTATTTTTTGTGTAAATTATATATAATAATTTTGATGTCAAATGTCCAAATGTGTTTATCTTTAAATGAATAAAAATTTATTGATATATTTTATGTTCTTTTGAATACAAGTACTAGATAAGAAGTTATGCTCTATTATAGGAAAATTTTTCGTATAAGTATTCCGTTTTGAATATTTCTATGATATATGTCACTCGATTAATTGTATATTTACTAAATTTAAATGTCAAAGTCAGTAATAGCAAACAATTTTGTATTTCATCATTTGTCATATCTTAATATGTTGAGCAAACCAAATATTAAAAAGATATTTATTTTGTTTTTGTTTTTTTCTAATAAATTATTGTGCATTATTTGAGACTTGTATTTAAAATATAAAAAGGTAAATAATAATAATATGAAAATAAACTTTATGCACATATTAATTTGTATTTCCGTCAAGAGAAAGGTTAGTTTAAAAATTACAGAAAAAATAGAAGTTTTCGTCAAAAACATAAATCGATTTTGAAAATATCAAAATTTCGAAGCTGTAAAAATTTACAACTTTGATTAAAATTTGTAAAGTGTCAAAAATATGAAATTAATATAAAAAAAAATAAACAGTTAGGAGGCAGCATCGAACTCGGTTCCTCTGGCTGGCATGTGAACACTCTGAGATCACTCCACGTAATACTCATTGAAAGTTACAAACTAATCAGTATTTGAAACGTATGCTGAACGTCCCCCCCCCCCCCCAATTTCTGGGAATCTAAGACCCATTTGAAGAAATACTTTCGCTAGAATAATTAGGGATAAGAGATCTACAATATACTTTGAATTCATAAAAATTGGTGAGCATCATGTTTGGTGGTACCCTTGTAAGACTGCATATTAATTCCAAAACTTTAGTCTAACTAGGGATTCTATGTGAGCTTGGTTAATTTAAATGAGAAAAGAAATTAATCAATTATGTAGAACATCCTTGTTGGACATAAAAAGTTTTTTTCTCCCATTTAAAGGATTATAAATTAAAGGAAAAATATATTCGTAAAAGAGTAAGTTGCTATAAATATAATATTCTATCTTGTTTCGCTAATATTTTTTATATGCTATATTATTGTTAGAACAAATTTATTTTTCACAAATATGTGCCTTAATATTATTTATGTTTTAATGGGTTTCCGTTTATGAATTTTGTATTTATGTCTAAGATTTAAAATAAGTTAAACCACATTTACGCTATTGTTTTCTATTTTTTTTTTCAATTTCACTCTATCTATATGACACGCAGTTGTACAGTTTTATTTATTTTAGCTTAGTGAACTAAATCCAGAAGCAATCCAGAAATGTTCCTTGAAAATATTGGGCAGTTGGTTTGCCCATTATTTATACGAAGCGTTTCTGGAAAATAACAGAAACCTTTTGAACACTTTTGAAACGTTCCATAGAAAATAAGATAAGCTTTCTGTGAAATGTCAGTAATGTTTTGCTGTCAACAGAAACATTCCTGGTATTTCACAGGAAGCTTACTGGCATTTCTGTGGAAAATGTTTAATATATACATTAAAGTTCCAGTCATTTTCTAGAAAAGTTTCTTGGAAATAAAGGGCAACTCAGCTGCCCATTTTTTCCCAGGAACGTTCCGGAATTTTTTTTTACAGTGTAAAAAATGTCAAAATAAAAATATTGAGTTATGATTATTTAAATATTTTTGAATAATTAATTAGTTATTTTTTGAAATTAACAACAAATAAAAGTACAGAGAACTGAATTTTTAAATTACAATTGTTAGAAACAATAATTATATATCCAAATGGTTTATTTTTTCATTTCAGATTATATCCTAATATATGTGAAGAGTTCTTGATCGACACACAAGATAAAGAATCCCTTCTAGACGGAATCACGATTTAACAAATTTAAAATGTCCTGAAAGTTACTAAAAGGTTGCCAAGATTAACCCATTAACCCTTTATGTACTGAATTATGAATTCAGGAAAATTTTATCTTCTAACGCATTTTTTGTGAATTGTTTAAACTACGTTAGAAGATTTACGTAATCATTTAATAAATTTAAGATTTTTGATGGATTGGAGGATTTAGAACGATTAATTAAATTTGAATTTATAGGGATTTTGTGCAATATTTATAACCCTACTCAAATCTTTCATTTTAAATATTTTTCTTAGTATTTTGTAGAATTAAGAAAAGTACAAATACAATGTTCTTACAATAGAAATATAGAAATATTTCCGAAATGAATCCCCCCTCCCTCCCCCAACGCCAAGAAAGCTGAAAAGATGCAAAGGCAAAAGAAATCATCCTTAAAAAAAATGTTTTGTGTAACCAATAATGTTTTTGAACAAGATAAAGTAATGCATCTATAACCCATTCTAAACAGTATTACTAATCGATGTATTAAATTAATTTTATATATAAGTTTTTATATATAAGTTTTACACAGTTTATATATGTTTTATTTTTATGAAATTTTTTTAAATTGATTTTAAGTTGTAAAACATTACAAATATGAATTAAATAGTACGGAATATTTTGAAAATTTATGAATATTTTGAAAATATTTTGATAAATTTCGGATTATGTTCATAGATGTACTGTAAAGAATGAAATAAAATTCAGCAACTCAAGATACAGATCTTAGTAAAACTATTTCAAATTCTTAATATTTTTCCTTTTTTACCTATCTTTAATAATATCTTAATATCTTTTGTCTTTTATTTCATGCGTTTAAAGTTGCGTATTCTTTTATTATTCTAAAAACCTTAATCCATTCGCCTAATCTTATAAAACCCATTAAATTACTTTTTCATTTTATTCTAAAACTAAATTCTCTTTTCGAATGTTTTAATATCATTTATTCTTTCGTGTTCTATACCCACAATTCCATGCGTCCGCCAGCGCTATTTGCACTTTAATTCTGACGCCGTATAAAAGAGTTCTTTATCGACGTCATCCTTTCCCATCGAATCGTAATCTGTTTTATGTCCCATCCTCCCCCACCTCTCTTCTAGCATTGGTCTGTTACCTTTCTGTAACCGTCCGCGCGCTGTTGTTTGGAGTACAAATATCGTTACATCGGCGATGGAGAGAAGATTTTACGTTTTTCTGGTTGTCTAATTAACCTGCGCCGCTTGGAGTAAACGTTCTAATGTGTAGATCCTATGCTTGTAACATCTAAGTTTTATGAAGTGATGATCGAGTTTTGAGAGTTGACGGAATAACTACTGGAAGTGTTTTACTATGTTTTTTGTCAATAAAACCAGTTTCAAGTCCCGATGACTCTCTATATTCATTACGTAAGGGAAATTATCTCAATGTGTTTCGAACCTGTCTTTCTCGCCACCCTGACTGCAATCCGGTATTTTCAATATAACGGATGGATGGTTTTGATTGCTCTACTACATTTTATGTCGAGGTGTACTGGTGTCCCCTAAATATCTGAAGTCGATAGCAAAATGCTACATACATATTAAATACGCCACGCTGCAATACTGAAAAGCTCCAGCGGGTATTACGATGATTCTTTTACCTCACATGCAAATAGTTAGAGATTTCTTAACTGAGCTTAATTATTAGATTTTTTTAAAAAATAAAGACAAACATTTTATCAGAAACATCAACAATTTTTTTTTCTTTTTATTCCCTTATTACAAAGATATCGTTTTGTTGTCTGTTTCCATAGTAACATGATAAATGAAATTTCATTAAAAAAAAAACGGAGTATTAGAACAATATTTTACTAAATCGAATAGTTATTTTTAATTTTTCTTTTATAATCAAATTCATGAACTGCCGTGTGCAGAACGGGTTAAAAAGCTAGTGTGAAATAAATGTAATGCACCACTATATACTAAATGCTTCAAAGATTTGCATGTAGAAATTAAGTAATTGATTTGTACTGCGTTACATTTTCATAACATATCATATCTCACATTAAAAAAATGTCATTATCTTTTTTGTCCCTTAATTAGTCGTTAATATATATATAAGAAAATTTTATTTCATTTGTGTCAAGTATAAGAAGGTGCTGCCGTTAATGGGTTAATAGCTCTCTAATGTAAAGATTGTCATCGTACCATTGCAACAGATAGCTTGTTAACCTGGATATCTAATGTTGAACTGTTATTCGTGCTTCATATTTCATTCTGTTTAAAAGTTTATCTGAACGTTCTCGAACAGTATTTACACTTTGTATTTAGCGATAGGTTGAAGATATTCTTAAAAGTACTTGCATGAAAATGATTTTTTATAACGTCTAATGGAAAAATGGAATTAAAAAAATGTTACAGATGTTTAGCTGTTTCATCCTGTTTAAGTGGAAAAGGAATCTCAGGACGTTGCCAAATAGTATTTCCAATTTGCCTGTAAGTATATAAATGTTGTTACAGGTATATATGGAAAAAAATTCCTGCAGCAGAACAAATTTCTTTAATGTCTTTGAATAAAACTCAGTCATGTTTCATAGCATAAAAAAAAAAAATCATTGTTTAAAATTAATGTATTTCACAATTTCACATTTCAAAAGAGCTTAAAGTTGAAATAAATATTTGATAAAATTTGTCTTTCGTGTGATATTGTCGTTGTATTGATGATCTGATACAAGTTTTAAGGTTTTCACTTGTTTTCACTTTATCTCATTTATTCTTTAAACTGACTATAAAAAATTAAATTTGTTCGAATATATCAAGAACATAAAATTTAATGTTCTACAAAATAAATGCATTAAGAGAAAGAGATTAGTAAATATGAAATACATTCTATCAATAACTGTTACACTTAAATAACAGTAAATATTGGTATGGTATATTTTACATTCCTGGTACATTTTAGAATTTCATATTTCAAATAACGTTAAAGATGAAATATATATACGAACAAAATTGTATTTATAATATGTTGTAATGAAGTTAAGTTGAAACAATTAAAGTAAATATGAATTGACATTCAAATTGACGTTTTAGTACAAGCATTCCATTTTCGAAAATTTAGAAAAATTAAAGCAATATACTTATTTTTTAGTGCAGATATTTTTAGAAAATCATTTTCCTTATTTTAAAACATATTGTCTTAAAAAAAAAAATCATAAGCATTCTTTACACCTATTTTAAAAATAAAAATATATTGCATTTTGCATTTCGTCGAATGAAATATTGAAGTGCAAATAAAAATGTATGTACCATTTAACGAATGTATTCTTTTTGTATATGTTGTCGTATTTAAAGAGCAAAAAAGTGGTTTTTACTTTCTGTTATTTTTACTTTTTCATTGTAATACATTGAATTTTGATCATTTTACTTCTGTTTAGAATTTTAAATTATTTGTGTATAACTAATTTGTACAAATTTTAATTTGGTTCTACTTTAAAGAGGTTTCAGAAATACATATATTTTATGTTTCATTCAAATGTGTAGTCATAAATTATTTATATTTTTTGCATCAATTGTTTAGTTAAATTAAATGTGTCAATGTTTTTAAAGTATTATTATAAAAATAAATATATCTGTCTTCATATGATGATTATTATGAATATATATATGCATGAATTTTATAAAAATTTAAATATTGAGGGTAAATTTTAAAATAAATTCATTGATGAGCTGTTTTAAAAAGTACATTTATGTAGTACAAAGAGGTAATAACGAAAATTAAAATAATCTGAGACAATTAACAATTAACTAATGCAAACTTTTACATAACGGCTATTCATAAGATCGGGAACAGAAAAAAATATTTCAAAATCTCATCATGAAAATCCTCATGAAAAGTGTTTTCTATATAATCCAAATAACGAGTATTCAAATTTCCAAATGCATTACTCAGTAATAACAACTGCAGTACCGTGTCTTCACTATACTTTACTATATATTATAGCCATTTTTTACAAAGTAATTTAACGTAACATATTTTCACTATAAACACTTTCTTCATGTGTTAAATCTGCATGTAATAAATTGTTTTAAAAAATTCTTATTGATTTCTTTTTTTAAGCCCATGTTTAATAAAATGTTTATGATTCTCTTTTTTTTATGTTATTCTCTTTATTCTCTACACAAATACCTAACAGAAAAATATAATGTATTAATATCGTCCGACTACCAGAATTATCCTCGAAAGCTTACTAATCGACGAGCAAAAGGTTTATAATATTATTTAGACCATTCCTTTCCAAGTTTTTCAGGACTGATATTGGCAGGAAATCACATGAACCAAGGGATTCAGCTGTTTCATATGTGTTCCATAAATAATACCGGACAAAGATTAAAGAGCGATAAGCATACGACTACTTCTTTTTGCGGTAAACTCACACACTGTAAAAACAAAATCCAGTAAAAAAACGGAAAAGGTACTGGCAGCAGAGTTGCCGCATCTTTTCCGTTAAATCACAGAAAATCAGTTACATGACTTTTCCGTTTTGGAGACTGAAAAGTTCCGTTTTGGAGACTGAAAAGTTTCGTTTTGGAAACTGAAAAGTTCCGTTTTGGAGACTGAAAGTTCCGTTTTGGAGACTGAAAAGTTCCGTTTTGGAGACTGAAAAGTTCCGTTTTGGAGACTGCAAAGTTCTGTTTTGAAGACTGCATTTTGTAGACTGCAAAGTTCCGTTTTTGAGACTGAAATGCTCCGTTTTTGAGACTGAAATGCTCCGTTTTTGAGACTGATATGCTCCGTTTGAGACAAATATTGATTTTCAGAATGAAATTTTCCATTCCTGAAACAAATTTTAGATTTAAGCATGGTTATTTCCCCCTTTACAAACTGACATTTTGAAATTTCTCCCTACTGATCGAAACCTATTGGCACATAATAGATTCACATTTATGTCAGTAAATACCTATTCGTAACCAATTTTTTCTGTGTAAAGAATGTTTGTCAAAATATTTCTAAAATAATGATTGCATGTATATCAAATCAAAGTAATACTCAAATAAAATTATATATTAGAAATATTTAAACAACAACAAAAAAAAAAAGCTATTCAAGAAAAAGTGCAGAGAAAAAAAGTTGAAAATATTAATTTTATTAGAATATGTACATTACACATTCATTGGTTTAACATTAGAGGTAAAATAGCGATGTCACCAACGTTGCAGCTGATATTTATATACATATTTACTCAAGAACTAATTATTTTACTTATTTCTGGCAATATAATTTGCTATATTTAGATTTGGGAAAAAAGATACATACCTATCAACTGTTTTCCATTGTCACAAATTATGTTGCCCATGCCCATGGTGATTTTGGTGTGAATTCAACACTGCAGAAATGCAATTACGTGTCCCGAAAAGGTTAAATATGTAAATTGTTGTCATTTTATTTGATTACTTATGTGTTTATAAATATATTTAAAAAATAAAAATATTTTCACACATGTGCTACAAATGTAATAAAATAACTAACGATTTTAATTTATTTTCATATTTAGAGAAATATTTTGAGAAATTATTTAAACTTTACATTTCAATGGCATATAAAAGTAGTTTTAGTGTAAATAATTTAAATTATTTTGATTAACTGTCAACAATTCACTTTACATTTACTTGCATAAACAGAACTCATTATGAAGAAAAGAGGCGGAGGGGGGGGGGTCGAATAGCGTAATTGCTCTAATAATGAATAAGCTGTTTTGACATTTGTCCTTTAACACGTTGACGGACACTTGCATCTATAGCCGTCAAAGCGAAGTTCACTATGTGACATAATGATTGATTGACACCAGGATTTACAAAAAAAAATATATGAAAATAAGTAAAAGCTTAACTTCACGTACATTAAATAATGCAAAATTTAATTTTAAAATACTGTTGCCAATTTAGGAATTAAAATTAAGTGAACTTCGCTTTGACGGCTATAGATGCAAGTGTCCGTCAACGTGTTAAAAAAACCCTAGCTTGAAAAATTATCGCTTTTATGTTTAATACATTTTCTAAGCTTTAAATATGAAATCTGATAGTATAAGTTTAACTGTTAATTTCTTTTTGGCAAATTTTTCTATAACATAAACAAAATAAGTATATTAAACATTTTGGCCATATATAACCTTGGCAAATTGAATGAGTCAGACATATACAGCAATGAGAATATGCTGCAATAACTACAGAAGGTATGCAGTTATCCAGATTTATGTTACATATTCAGTAGAGAAATGTATTTTACTTACTGAGCATATTTTCTTATACGGCATGTGTATTTTTAGTTAATCCTTGAAAAACTTCACGTTATATAAGGTATGCCAAAAACATTTACTTAATAATAATAATAATTTAAAATAAAACTCATTTTGATTTCTGTTAATTTTAAATG
The DNA here is from genome assembly GCA_963932465.1 of Maratus speciosus. NCBI lineage: Eukaryota > Metazoa > Arthropoda > Arachnida > Araneae > Salticidae > Maratus > Maratus speciosus. Next base: position 225,487,243 of record OZ010791.1, on the reverse strand, counting down.
AGTCAAAACATTTCGTCGACATTTATGGATATGAAGAACTACCTTAAAAGTATAATAGCTCCAAATCCTTTAATTCTTTTAATTAAATGAAAGCAAATTTTATTAAATTTTTTTTTCATTTTAAAAAGCAGCATTTCTTTATTATAGTCCATTCTGAACTAATTTTACCTTTGCATGTTGAAAGCTTCAGGTTGAAATTCACATTATCAGAAAGTTAATATGTAAATATATATAAAGTAAAGCATTTTAATTTTATTTTTAAATTTCACTATTATTTGTATCACTGCTATTTGCCACTTTAGAATCAATATCAGATACAGACAGCCAATTCACGTGAAGAAATATCAGTATGACACTATTTCTCTGCTGCTAAAACTGCCCGGTTTTCAATTTGACTCTTGAAGAACCCTGGTAAATGCAGACTTTATTATGAAGTAGTGAAAATTTTCTAAATCTTTAAAACTGTAAACAAAGAATTTTAAAATTGTTCTATCTTAAATATTCACCTACACACAAAAGAATTTTCACTGATGACCATGTTTCTTAAATGCAATATTACATTTTCATTTGGTACATCTTAAATTCATGAAAACTCTAGATTGCTTAATTATACATTGAGACAGTGCTTGTAATAAAACCATAACAGCTGAATATGTACAGATTAATATAAAAATGAAAATGCAACTATTTCAAATAACAAAATTTAAAGACTTCTTGTATCACCGTACAAGATGACAAATAACTTGTTAAATTCACTGTAATTTCTTTACTTCCTAACAGTGGCATTTGTGAGAAACAAGATCATAATCATAATTACCCTGGTGAGATCAAACTACATTGAAAATATGAGATAAATATAAAATTAACAGTAAAGAAAACACTAAATAAAACAAAAGAAAAATATTGATTGTTGCATTACAAATTAAAATGACTTTTAAAGTCTCTAAGTCCATTCACAAGATTTATAATTGGCTTGATAACCATATTATTTCTTTTTCCTTTCATCTTAGGTGCTTTGCTATCTTTATCCGGATTAATATTGGCAAAGATTCTGAAAAATGAAAATACGAAAGTTTGTAATAAAAGACACTGATAAAGTTAAAAGATATAAAAAGATATATGATACACAATTACACACAGTTATACTTTTAATTTTATTTTACAGTAACCTTTTGTCATATAAGAAATCTTGCAGGTAATATAACAGACAAAAAAAAAATCTTAAAAGATGACTTACAATAACTCATACTCTCACATATAAGGATTAGAATTCACACCATTATATATAATTTTTTTTTTTTTTTTTTGGGGGGGGGGGGATTATTTAAAATTAATGACCAAGCTCAAGAGTTGAGGCAGCTTTTATTCTTGGGGCCCATTTTGTGAAAAGTAGAAGTTACTTTTTGTGAATTTTATTAAACATTTTTTAACGTTAGTTGAAATCCAATTACTCAAATTCGAACCAAAGTTTGTTTTTACAATCTCTAGGAAATTTGGATCATTTTGAAGCATCTGTTTCTACACACAACATTGGTGAATTCTTGTTTGTATTGGTTCCATAGAAAGGTGATGAGGGACTCATCTGAATGCTAAGCTGTAAATTGTTGCGTAGATTGCGAAATAACGACGTTTGTGAAAAGATTGTTGATGCCGCTATCTCGTCATATCTCATTCGCCGATTTTCTTGCAAGATTGCCCGCATAGTGTTAACATTCCGATCAATCACAATACTTTCTGGCAGCCTAGGTTTACGAGCGAGTTCTGCAGACTAACGTCTACCTAAAGATATACATTATTACTGGCACAATTTATGTAAAAATAGAAACTTGGCTTTATGTCGTTAAATAATAAAAGATCAGTCATGGTCTGTGTTCTGTGCCAGCTCAAGAAAACACAGATCAAGTTATTATTTCTAAGAAAATTAACTTGAAAATGTACTGCCGTATTTCAGAAGTACAAATTTTGGCTTATGGTTGATTTTAGGAGAGGAAACATTCTGTCTAACAAGATAATGCACTTTGTCATATGACACAAAACTATGTAAAATTGATTCAATGATAACAATATCCCATTATTTGACTGGCCACCTTTACCGCACTGTACGAACATTTATAAAAAAAATTGAAGGGCAATAGTGATTTTTTTATCTAAATGATAAGTAATATTCATGCATTACACACTTTTAAGTAACTATTTATAATCCCTGGGCAACTATAGCCATATCCTAATTATCCCAAGAAAGAAAAATCATGCATCAAGCATCCATTATAAATTACTCTCCAACACTTACAGAATATAACAAAACTGCACCGTTTAATAAAGATGAAAGGGATGTCTAACTAAACAAGTTCAACTAGGTGGGGAGGTATACCCAAAGGCTGAAGCTTTATTAGCCCCACGCATCAACGTACATATGACATCCACCACAATATATCCCGGCAAAGTTTTACAAAATCTTAGAAATGGTTACACTGCTAAATAATTCTTCTGAGCGAACATAAGAGATATACAATAGTTTAAGTAATTCAGCAATACATAAAGCTGTATCACCTTATGTAGCATAAAAGATTACAAATTAATACTCGAGATGTAAAAGGCAGGTTCGAAGGTACTGTTCTAAATATGACATTAAACTTAATAGTAATTAACTGGAAATTGTTAGCTGAATTAACACAAATATATAAAATGCCCAAAAATGAATACTGCTAATATAGCAAAATTATTTTAAAAATAGGGTTCTTTTTTTTCGGGATACCGTGCATTATTTTTTTAATTCAAGATTATCATTGAGGAATTCTGAGGCACAAGGTAACCGAAAAAGAATGTCCCAATTTCAATGGTATATTATAACAGTTTAATTTAGACTATTTAAAACAAATCATACAATAAATTGAAGGTATACCTAGGTTAATTGAAGGTATACCTAGGTATTACTAGGCTAACCTAGGTTTTCTTACAAAATTTCAATGTATGCACCTTTAGTTATAAGGCATAAATCCAAATTCCAATTCTCGCCACAGTTCTGTTAACAAAAATGATTAGGTTGCGACGGAACATATACACGATCTTTTATAAAGCCTCAAAGGGAGAAAAATTGCATGGCATTATGTCAGGTGAACATGGAGGCCAGCGAAAAAGAGCTCTTTCGTCTCGACCGTTACGATTAATCCAGCGACAGGGACTTCGACGTGTCACCACTCTCGTACAAATAGATACCAATAGGTAGGTGCTCCATCCTGTTTCCAAATAAAGTATACAGATTCACCTTCTACAAATTGGGAAAAGAGCTATTCTTTCAATATACCCTCGATAAGCCACCACTTTTAAAATAACTTCAGCGAAATAATTGGCAAGCGCTTATCTAAAACTGTTTGAGTCACTCTTTACTTGTGATCTCTAACCTACAGTATACAACGCATACTGTTGACACTTTTCAAATTTATAACTGTGACATTCATTTATGTAGATCTGTATTTTGAGTAGAATAAGCTGCTTGTTGTAAGATATCTTTTTTGCACTTTATTTCTCCTTCTTGTGCCTGAATGATAAAATGCATAAGAGTAATATAGTAACCACGAAAACTTCTCATAACAAATTTAATTTTCCGAAATACTTTTTGGATGCGTTCGTAATTATATAAATACGTAGCACCCAGAGTCGCTGTCTGGTCCGTCCATCTGTCCGCATATAACAGCGCAAAACCCATCCAACTGATAGTTTTGAATTTAATAATTGTATTCGATGCAGAATTTTATCGAGTCATTTCATGGAAATCGAATCGAAACTTAAAAAATATATTAATAAAAGTTTTCTTCATTCTATTAAATCCTATCATACATAACCAATTCAATGTTATTCCACTATAGGTAATGATTCTATGTTGCCATGGTGATTACGTACTATTTAATATGGAGTCGTATTTATTCCCTTTTGCTCAAATTAATTTACGTAATCGTAATAAATTTTGTATCCATGCATTTTTTGCATAAAAATACAACAGCTATTACAGCAAGATCTGAATAATTATAAAACTATTTATAGTACAAACGAACCTCATTTGCCACGTTTCTCGGCCAATTTCCGACTTGTTTTATCATAAAAAAGTAAGCTACTACTGAAACAATTCTGCTCACCATCAAACATTTTCATCGATAATAATAATAAAATTATTTTCTTCTGTGAAAAGTAAAATGTAAACAAACCCTATAAATAAAAACAAGAAATTAACTCATTATTTTGTATGGCAATTAGACTGGTATTAACATTTTTGTTTATGCGGAATCCATCAAAAAACATTAGAGGAAAAAGTATCTATGTTCGTTTTCTTCATTAAAAAATCGCGCGATAAACTTAAAAAAATGTTTTGGAATTTAATTTGCATCTTAGAGGTTAATTAACTATTTTAAAATTTTTCATGATTCAACTCTTTATATTACTTCAAAAATACGTTTTAAGTTATTAAATTTTTATGGAAAAACAAAATTTTTCCTGCGAATAATAAAAAACCAAGAAAACATGTGAATTAATCATAAAGATTTTTTTAATATCACTCAACAGGTCTTAAAAATATCTTTTGGACAAATTCTTAGTATTAAATTATCCCTAAAGCAAATTGAAGTTTAACCCATTTTCGACCAAAGGTGCCTAAACTCACCATTTCAATAAATATATTTTTATTAACACTGTGACGTACATTGTTCACTAATGTTATTTTTCTGGTATTTTTAAGGGTTCTGAAGACATTATAAAATATTAGTAATTCAATTAGAGTAAACACATTCTGTTGAGAAATTTTGAAAATACACTAGTTTTTTAATTTGAAACGGTTATTGACAAATTCGACTTTTTGAAAATGTACAATTATTCCGCTTGAGATTAATCATACGTGTTTATAATGGATTAAAGTTGCAAGTTCTGTAAATAAAATAAAAATAAAGAAAATGTCATAAAAAAACTTAAAATTTGTTATCTAAATTAAATAGTGTGTTCACGCACCATTGGCCGAATGCATGAAAAATAGGCAAAAATTGAAAACTCACTTTTTATGCAAGATTTCAGAGTTTTATTGCAAATTTAGTGTGATTTAGTTGTGCCTCAAATTCTAAGTCCATTTGCATCCAAAATGTTTCAAAAATTTCCATAAAAAAATATAACAATTCGACTATAATACAAATGTTCAACTGAATGATTTGCTCATTGATTTGGCCAATGGTGCGTATACGCACCATTTTATTTCTTAAATAAAATATTATTTTTCATGCACAATTTTTTTTGTGCATTAATGAATGTGATTTAAGGATATTCCAATAAAAAGAATACCACATTTTATAAAATTTCTATGCTTGGCCTAAAATGGGTTAATATAAACGTTTAAAGTAAACGGTTAAACCATAACGTTTAAAGTAAACAGTGAAGCTCCAGCTACTTCTTACAATAAAAGCATGGTCTTACTAGTTCGCTGTATGAACGAACAAGAAAAGTCAGAAAAAGGAGCTTTGCGTTTCTGCTGGACGCTTAATAGACACCTGAAGCCATTTGCAGACTCTGAGATAGTAAGAGAATGTATGTTGGAAGTGGCCACGGTACTTTTTGAAGGGAAGAAAGACGCTGTAGCCGTATTCCAAGGTCGACAAGGAGCAATACAAAACGGACCGAAATTTGGGCCGCTGACATTTAAAAAAGCTTGCTCGAACTTCTGCTGAAAGTGCCTTGTTACGCTATAGCATTTGATGAATCATGTGACATTGTGGATGATGAACAAATATCTATTTTCGTGAGAGTATTCAGTGTAAAATAGCTAGCAATATTGTCGTGTAACGGCAAGACTCGTGGAGAAGATTTATTCAAGACTTTTGACGATTTCATGACAAAATCAGATATCAGTTATAATAAAATGGTGTCTTTTTCAACTGCCAGCGATGATGGGTAAAGAAAGGATTTGTAAGGAGAATTAAGGATAAAAATGCTGGGCTACTATTTTGTCAATTCATAATTCACCAGACAGCCCTTTGTGGCAAAGTTACTGCTACTGTGAAAGAATTAATGGATATCTAGATCATGCTCATCAATTTTATGAGGTCTCGTTCTTCTCTTCAGCACCGACATTTCAAAGAGTTTCTGTCTGAATTTGAATCAGTGTATTCGGACTTACTGCAACACAACAATGTTCGTTGGCTAAGTAAAGGTCAGGTTATTGAATGTTTCTGGCAAATAAAAGAAGAAATAACTTCCTTCTTTGTCAACTTATATACACAAGGCAAAGAGCACTTAAAATTCTTATCAAATGAGGGCAATATGGTAGCAGTGGCTTTCCTGAAAGACATTCTGAAATATTCAAATGTGCTCAACACGGAAATGAGAAATTAATATATGATCTGCTATAAAGTGTTTCTTCTTTTCATCGCAAACTGGATATCTTTGAAGAAGATACTACAAATGAATAATTTATGCATTTTACAACTCTCGAATATAAAATAATTCCGAAATACGCACTACAGTGCGTAAATTTTACATCAGATCTTGCAGAGGAATTTGAAGCAAGATTCCAAGACTTTGCAAAGATAGGCAAGTATTCTCAATTCTTTAAATCGCCTTTTGAAGTTGCTCCAGCTACAAAATGGACCAATATGGATACGAAATTATTCAGTCTTTAAAAACCTTTACTTCAAATGGAGATAATTGACTTGGAAGAAGATTCCAAGCATTTTCTTGCAAATGAATAAAGCTTCACTTCCTGAATAATTTTGGGATAAACATGTCTCAGAAAAGTATGAAAATTTCAAAAAACTACCTATTAATCTGGCTACTATGTTTGGCTCCACATATGTTTGTGAAACAACTATCTTCTAAATGAATTTTTTGAAGAACATATATCGTTCAAGATTAACGGACGCTCACCTTGTATACTTTTCGCTTTAGTTGTGCACAACGCGAACCGAACTATAAAAAAACTGATTCAACACCGTGCTTGTAGATTTTCGCATTAATTTTTCAACCAATACCTATTGTTTCTTCTATTTCATTGTATGCATGTAAAAATATTCAGAACGTATACCTATGTATGTAATACTTTTTCGGAACGAATATCTGAAATTTCTATTTTATGTTATACTGGGAGGCTCTGCCCCCTGCAAGCTACGTTCGCCAACCCTCGTTCAGACACCGCAGAATCTAAAAGCACACTAATTTGATCGGTTTTAAAAAGATTATAGAAGATTGAATTATAAAGAAAAAACCTATACCGATCTCCCTGTAAACGGGTTTCCATTCATTTCCCTTTGTTTGCGAAAATTTAAGGCCGAATCAGTTGCTGTTAAGACATCCAATGGTTGTTTTCGTGTTTGAGTAAAGAAGACCAGTTAAACATTTGAAAGGAAGCTAAAATAAAATGAATTAAGTAAACAGTCTTTTCCTCCCGGCATTTTTTAACAGAGTTATAAAACGATTGACGTAATACAATTCACTACAATTACTACAATTTACCGCTTTAACCCCTTCATGGGCGGTGGTTCATTTTGGACCACTTAATTTTAATTCTTAAATGCCACATTGGCACCAAAATATTGGAATGAAAAATTTCCTTTTATTAAGTAAGTGAAAAAACAGCGATCATCGCTACATCAGGTTTCCCCTTGTTCTTGATCCCTCATTTAAGACCTACACAAGATATAAAACAAAAAACAAGAGTTTATATAATTTCAACAAAAGATTCTTGGAGTATCTTCCTCAGTTGATGAACACTATACGTAGAGTTTTTAGTCCTGATGCATTAGAGGATTGGACGGCTAATTTTTATGACCTTTTGCATGAAATTATGATTGCTTGTTTTAAAAGAAGTTCATTGTCATATAAACCTACGGCAAAATGGTATACAGAAATTCTTACGGTTGAAAGAAATAAAGTTAACGCCTTGTATAAGCGTTATAGGAAGAATTTGAATAGAGAAGATTACAAGGATAAATATCTTACTGCTAGAAGACAATCCAAAAGTAATTTACGTCGTGCAAAACGACAGGGTTGGCTGTCATTCTGTGAACGCACTGATAATGCCTATGGGTCTCTATACAGGCATGTCTCAGGTAAAACTCTAAAACATAACGACATAATCTTTACTACATTAGAAGAATCTTCTGTCTTTGACACATATGATAGTGTAGCACATAGCCTTATGTCTGGTCATTTTGACGTGGATTATCGACCTCCTGTCCCTTATGAGTACATTAACTCATTCAATTTTTCCTCACCACCTGATTTTATTCCATTTACAGAAAAAGAACTCTTTCATGTGCTGCGCCTTCAGGACATAAATAAAGCTCCAGGACCGGACGATATTGATGGAGTAATTATTAAAAATTTGTGTAACAGATTTACAACTCTTATGTTGACGCTATTTAATACTTGTTTTTCACTTGGTCACTTCCCAAAATGTTGGAAGCGAGAAATGATCATCTTTTTTCGAAAACGTAATAGGACAGCTGAAAAAATTATAAATATTATAAAATAAACTGAGGACATATAATTATCCTTACTTTTTTGAAAACTTAAATATAAAATTTGTTAAGCCAGTGGTTGATACAGTACCAGTGGTGAATCATACGGTATTGTATACTGATTCTCTAATGATGAACAGTGTAGGAGCTGCATTTACGGTTTGGTATAGGGATTCTTTTACGCTAGACATGAGATTAAAATTACATGACTATAACTCTGTTTTTCAAGCGGAATTGGCTGCGATAGACGAGGCTATCAGTTGGTGCATCGGCTCACCGCATGATTCATTTCAAATAAATTTTTAATCGTTAGGAAATATTATTCTTTGCGGTGTTTTTAGAATTGAAAACAATCTCTATAATAATAGCCTAAGTCATGTGACTATTATCAACAGTTCCGGACGGATACCTTCGCTTTTTATATTCCAGGCGGCTATTTTGGTGCTTTAATGTTAGCCAGCCACAGGTGATAAGTCGCCAAATATTATTCTATCGACATCATCTCACTTATATTATAATAGTCCAAGTTATATAACTGCCATAAACAATTACAACCTTTCGCTTTTCATAAGAAAGGTTTTGATTAAAGAATCAAAGTTATTTTTTCGAATAAAACTACATAAAAGATGCCATGATCGCAAAGAAGTTTTGGTACTTTTATGTTAGCCGGATGCAAATCTCGCCGATACCTTTTTTTAACTCACCAGTTAGCATTTTCTTTATTTTTCGAGTGGTAAATTAAAACGGTACTACTTGGTTATCCTATTGACCAAAAATCTGTCGCCAGACTATAAGATTAAATGCCAATAATGGTTGATCGTAAATGTCACATTCATTTCACTGTAAGGAAGTTACACATGTTTACGCCATCAAGTGATTTTTATTTCGACGTTTTATTTTAATTTTTATTAATGCTATACTAATTTATTTGGGCCACAGATGTCATATACGACCCATATTGGCGCAATTTTTTTCCGACGCCATTTTGGCGAAAACATCAACAGCATAAACAACAACATCCGTATTACCGTATCAAGCAAAACAACAATACTTTGGCGCCAGTTAAGTACCCATTGCGTATACGACATTGGAGTCAGAAAAAAAATCACGCTAATATGGGGTCTACATCTATAGATCTGTGCCTTTATTTGTTCTTCCGTTATTTAAAATAAAAATTACGTCAATTTGTATAATTTGGTGGAAGCTTTGGCGATTTATATAATTTGGCGAAATTTGTCGACAGGATAACTAAGTAGTACCATTAAAACATTGCTTTGAATTTGAAATCAAATGTCAAGATTTGTTGCAATATTTAATCGGGTTTGGCGAGATTTTTTTACGACAATTTCGAGAAAACCTCGTTTTCGAATACCAGTTACATATGTATTTTTAAATTCTTTTCTATTACTTTTAAAATGAAACAACAATAAATAAAAAAAATTAATTAATAACTGTAGAACAAAACAATTTATAACTTTTTGTAAATAAAAAGAAAATAAAGGTAAAGAAACATTTATTAATAAATAAGCAACAATAGCCGGGTTACGATGTCAGGCAAAATAACGCCCTTTTGGCGCTATTTAAGTACCCCGGTGCGTATATGACATCTGCAATTAATATTTTTCGTTTCATTTCATTTAAAAAAAATGAAAGAAGTGAAAGCCAGTGATTCTAAATTTTTCAGTTTTAAATGAAAGTTTTATGCTAAATAAAATAATAGGGCAATTCAATGCGGAGAGTCACACACGTAACGCAGGCTTTAATTTGCATTTATTCAATTATTTATTATATTTTAATGATAATTCTGATGTTAGGTGGTATGGTAAATAAGTTATTAACATATTTTTTAGTTTAAATGTGTGTAAGTAAAACTCACAGAAATATATCATTTAATTTCATACTCAAAATGTGCTTTTTCTGAAGTTTTTCTGTCCGTCTGTCACAATCATTTTACTCGTAGACTATGGAACGTGGAAAGTTCAAATTGGAAGAAGTCATAAAGACTGTCGACCCACATATTTACAAATTATTAAACATTCACATATATATTTAGGAAAAATGTAGAGCAGCTAATCAAGCTACTTGAAAAAAATCTTTTCTTTGTATATCGTGCAGGGTATCGTGTGAAATATTTCGTAACGGGGAATTCAAAAATGCATTTCTTTAAATTCTAGGTATCATAGTTTCAGAGATATAATCGAAAGTGTAGTGCAAAAATATGTCCCCTCCCCCTTTATTTCCGAATCTACTCAAACTAAAAGTATGAAACAATTAGAAGTACTAGACATTAACTTAATTATTGGAGAAAAATTTTAGCGGTTACCCTAGATCACATAGGTCTCGAGAAAAGTTCATTTTACAGTTATACATAAACTTCGATTTGCAGGAATTCAGCAGAGGTGTTGAGAAGCGCTGATGGTACCTTTCATAACAGAAGTATAAAACATTGTTGATAATGATTTTCTAAAAAAATCGCCGGTTATTAGCCGAGATATTAACCCTTAAAGACACGGACGATTTGGACATACACAATGATAGGAGCGTGGTACTCTATGTACCATCGACATTTAAAGATAAGATAACAACTATTAATGATACATTTGTGTAACTCAATGCCCAGTAGCAGTATAAAAGCAATAAACGTCAGATTGTTAAAAACAGACAAATTTAATGAGAATTAATCACATAAACTCTATGGGATTCGCGACTAGTTTTCATTAAGTGCATCTGTCAACACGCCTCCCGTGTCTTTAAAAGTTAGTTAAAAACCTATCTGGAAAAACACTGCACGGACCAAGGCGGCGTTGTAACTTTGCGACCTCATTTCGAAGCGCGCTTAGCACAATATCAGTTTAAACTTTGAACAAGGATTTTGTTTTACCACACTGTAGAAAGAAAAGATTATTACTACTCTGAATTTAGTATAATGAAATACCAAATGAAGTTTAAATATGAGCTACTTTTATCGTCAGTACCAAATTAAGTTAATTAAAAACAGTTTAGGATAATACTAAAAAAATCCCTGCCGGCATGGCCTACAGTCGAAGGTAGATTTCGAAGTAAAGTACTAATTTTAACAACAAAAACTAAATCAAGATTAGAGATAAACCCAGTTTAACTTTTTTATTTGATCACTTTTGACGAGTTTTTAGTTTCATTTTTCTGTTAGAGATGGTTTTATATCAGAAACATATTAAGCAGGTATTCAAAAAAATATTTTTCCACGCTCAACAACCCGAAACTTTCTGACACATTTTCAGATTCATTTTTTAATGTAAAAACATGAAATTTGCGGACGTGATTTTTTGAAGATATTTATAAGCCACTTGAGCCGATTGATTTACTAGAGGAACTGTTATCAGATGGTTTCACAATAAACTACTTAAAGATTCTGCTGCTTCTATTATTTGTTGAAAAGGGAAATTCTTTCCAATGTTTATGAAGTCCTGTCTTCCACTTCGCTACCTACGACTGCACTATGGTTATTCTCAGGAATAACTGAGGGTTGGTAAAGTTTACGGCGTGGTTCGTATACTACTTTTCCGTAGATATGCAGGAATATCACAGGTGTTTCACATATATATGCGTGTGTATAAAGAAATAAGTAATATGCGAGTTTGTATTTAAAAAAGACTTAATAAATTTTTAGGCACTATGAACGAACAGACACTGCGTTAAGAAATTACAAGACCACTAACGAATTCTTCTGAACAAGAAGACACAATATGAAATTTTTAGCGTGTGTATTTAAAATTGACCATAGGACGTTTTCTGTTGCAATTGCTACATTTAAATTTAAGTTACATTTTATTAAAACCTTCTATATATTTTTTTAAACGTAAATAAGCTGGTTGTTAAGAAATCATAAGGCCACCTGAGGAAGTTAGCATATTATACGTCACATGAGAATCATACTATAACGTACGCGTTTGTATATCGTGAAAGTATTCGCGAGAAGCAAAGGTGCAGGTTTAGATAGTGTTATTTACCATACATTTGAAGATGCCGCAGAGTAAAGAGTTGTCTGCAACCGAAGTAAGAAAAATTTGTTTTTATAAGGGAGCTGGTAAATCTGAACGAGAAATAGCTCGGTTAATGAAGCGCTCTAAAACTGCCATTCACAATGAAATAATTAGAACAAAGGATTCAAATAAAATTAAATGATTTGGAAGAAAGAGGATTTTCACAGCATTTGAAATCAAATAGTAATGCAAAATGTATGAAATTGTTGAAAAAGAAAAAACCGAGGTTAATGAAACATAAAGAAGAAAAACTGAAATGGGCTAAAAAATGTCATGTCATGAAACAAGTAAAAAGTGATATTTTCATATGAAAAAAAAAAAATAATAATATTGATGGTCCGGATGGTTATAAACATTATTGATACGATTTGAGGAAAGTGTTGGGTTGATTTTTGACAGCCGATTATCTACTTGAGGGATATAGGCCCGAGGGTGGGGGGGGGGGGTGCCCTCCGTGGGGGTCTTTTTAAAGGAACCTAATCAGTATTTACGCATGGAATTCCAAGGTTCGAAGAAAACCACGAAAACTCCGAATGATTAGGCGGACGAGCGTGATTGGGCTCGAACCCAGCGCCTCCCGTCTACCAGCTTCGAGAGCAGAACCTCACAAAACGACGACCACAGGTGGGGCGATTTGATGGAAGGAACTGAAATAATGCTTCCGTCGACAAATGGGAGGGAAGAGCTTTTAATGTTGAAGAACTTTTAGTGATGATGGGTTATGCAATTTAACCCAAATTTCGGGACGTATTAACTCTGCGCAATATCAGGCTATGTTATATGATCATTTGGTACCGTTTCTACTTTTTTTTTAGGTGGTGCTAAATATATATTTCAGCAGGACAATGCTTCTTGCTATGTGTCTAAATCCACCCAGCAATGGTTTAAAAAAAGAAAAAAATTCATGTTTTGTCATGGCCAAGTTGAAGTCCAGACTTGACCCCTATAGAAAATATTTGTGGCGTATTAAGTCGCAAAGTTTTTGCTAATAATAAGCAGTTTTTATCTGCCAATAAACTAGAAGTAGTCATTGTAAAAGAGTGACACAATATTCCTGAATCTGTACTTAATTGCATGGTCACTTCTATGAAAAACAGAGTGTTTATAAATAAGGAAAAATGGAATCGCATTACTTTACATATTATTTTAATTTTTAGGCAAGTGATTTTTGTTAACATAATTATTTATTTCATTATTCAAAATTATTGCAAACTAATTTTAATAAATATGTTGTATTTTGATATTTCATGTGTTTAAACTATAATAGAACCCTTATTTACTTCATAATTTTCAAAATGAAAGCAGTCTTATAATTTCTTAACGGACTGTAATGAAATCCTATGAAATAATTGAAAGGATAAACATTGCATAATGCATTAAACAAATATTTCTTTTAAAAAATTCAAAATGCTTAATGAATAGCTAAATTATTATAGGTCTATGTTTTAAAGTCAAACGTGAATTATTATTTTTCTATTTTTCTATTTTCTAGGCTATAACTTACTTTAACCCCTTCGTGACGGGAGCCTTTTACGAAATGTTTATTACTTTTCTACCGGTTTTGAAAAACAGAAGTTTGTGCCTATTCAAATCGGGAAAATGCTCGGATTAAATAAGGCAAATTTTACAGTAAAATTTTACTGGTGAGGATAAACGAGGATCCTTAGGCCTATTTCCGGCACGTATACGTGTCGCTCGTCCCCAAGTGATTAAAAGTACCTAATCGTCATGCATTATGAACAGTGTTGAATTCAGACACTTTTCTCCGGGAGGGCTGTAGCTCCGGGGGGGGGGGTATAGAGTTATGGGGGGAAGCACTTTTTGACTGCTGAAAACACAAAATTTTAAGTCTTCCGCGGGGAATGTCCCCACCCCCCTCGGGTCAACCACTGAATTGAAAACTAAATATGAATGTATAGTTAAAATATGCAGTAACAGGGTTTATTTATTTTTTAATAAAGGCACACCAAACATTTAATGCATTTCTGTGAATTACTTACATAATAATACTTTCGGCAAAAGTGTCATGTGAATGAGAACAACAATAAATAGTTGCTACATAAAACTTTCTCTTGTACTAAACAGTCTCGCTAAACTACTCCAGCTGTCGAGAAAAAATATATATTAGTGTAATAAGTTAAATCGCAATCATTTGAAGATTTTTTTTTTCAATTACTTGTTATAAAATTTCTATAAAATTTCGGTGGTCAGTTAAAGAGGGTCCGGAGCTTAAAACTCTATTTTTTTTATTTATAGACATTTTGTTATGAAATTTTTTCTGAAATATGTTTTAATATAATACAAATATTGCATGTAAAAAAAATCTGAAAATTTTTAAATATTTCTTTTTAAAATTAAATTTTAAAATTTTAAACATATTTAATTTTTTATATAAATCTTAGAAGTACTTACTAGATTTACAAAATTTTTACATTTTTGTGTACAGCAAATGTGTCATTTTAATTTGTCTTGTAGGATTGCTTACAATATTTTATTAATTTCATAAAAAAAAATAAACAAAAAAATTAAAGTTTTAATGAGTGAGTTTTGCAATAATTAGCATATTTTCACAATTATCACTAAAATTAAAAATCCTGAAGACAATTTGTTGGAAATGTAGCTTAAAATCTGTGTTGAAAATTTCATACATATATCTTGCAAGGAACTTGAGATATATTCTTTTAAAGTTGACAAATCGTGACAAAATTCATTCTGAGATAAATGAAGTTAAATTTCTCGTCAGAGGCTAGCTGATGTATTGCTTCTCAAGGAAAAAGGTGTTATATCTCTAGATCTAATGAAGATAAAAGCATGCGGCTTGCGGTATTTAACGCTAAAAACTCAGTATTTATTTTTTAAGTCAGTTAACAAAAATTGTATATATATATATTTTTTGAATTTTTAGCCCCGGATTCCCTTAAATTTTCCTTCGAAATTTGGTAATAGAAATATTTCATACCCCCTCATGTAAAAATTCCTTAAAATACTGTGGGAAACTTCGCATATAACACCTGCATTCAGACTCAATGTTCCCGACGCTGCCCTCCGCTTCGAGATTAAAAAGGTAACGAAGCTGCATGAAGTGGAAATGCAGAAAAAATAAATAGAACGAGAAAGAATTCGACGACGGCGGTTTTGTAAAAAGGAACAAAATATTTTCGACGATATAAAATAGAAGATTTAAGTGACGTATGAAAATCTTAGAAATATTCGACGATGTTAAATAAATGAAGCCAAAGTTTGTTGCTTTTAAGGTAAATATATATTGTGAAGAGTGCTATTAACTGTATTTTTGTTTTGTCTTCGTCTTAATAAATGTCAGTATTCGTCTTAGAAATGAGTTATGATTTATAAATAGAGTCTCAGAGGTTTGCAGAGTGCATTTATTTTTTTTTTTTTAACTTGCCTAATTTTTTGACGATTTATTTCAATTTTAAATTAAAATTTTCAGAATTTCCAGAGATATTTTTTACATATTTTAGAAAAGGTTATTATTTTAAATTGTTGCCAATTGTTAAAATAGCGCAAATAATAATATATCCTTTAAATTAAAAATTTATTCACACGTGACTATTATAAACAGAAAAAAATCCTTTTAAATTAGAATTAGAGGATAACGTGTTAAAAGCAGGAAAATATTGAACATTACGCCATAAAAATTGTTTTTACACATGCATAGTTAAAATGAAAGAAAATTATAAAATAATCAACTATTTTCAAATTAGAATTAAATGATTACGTATTAAAAGCAGGAAAACATTGAAAATTACGTCATAAAAATTATATTTACACGTGAATATTAAAAGAGAAAGAAAATTTTTAAATAATAAATTCATTGATATGTGTTAAAAGTCGTAAATGGAGGAAATTAAGTCATATTGGACAAAGTGGCCAAATAATAATATTGCAAAACAGTTTAAATTTAAAAACATATTTACATGAGAGATTTATTTCAAATTTCGAGATGATATTTTTAACTATAGTTGCCAATTTTAAGGTAGCGCAAATAATATTATCTTTCTAACGATAAAAATATTTTCAGTTGAATGTTACAAAGAGAAAGGAAAGTTTGGTTAAAATTGTGTCAGATTTAAAACTTTACATTTAAAATCTCTTATTTAAAATCATTTACGAGTTCATCAATCACGAGTTACGGGTTACAAAACGGGGTAAAAAGAAAAATACGGATACCGATAAAAATAAATGAAAGGCTTATATATTGAATTGCTTTATCAAGGGTACAGAATTCGCATATATAAGCAAGGCAGTCGTTTTCTGTGAGAAAAAAGCTAAAAACTGAAAAAATTTTCCCCTGTACTCAAACGACTACTAGACCATAATAATAGAAGAAAAATGAAAACAGAATAATATTAAATGCCTTGCAATAAAAAAAACAATATAACCTATTAAATAATTTATATTATCTTATATAAGTGAAATAAAGTAATATTACTATGCTTACCCTATATAACCCCACATTATTTAATCCGCATTCGCTCTTGCACATGTTGTATCTACCACTATAACTTTAAGGTGATTTTTGCAGTTAAGTTAAAACATACATTATATATAATGATTGCAGTTATTCTTTTTAAAAAAAAGTCATAAATGCATTAAATTAATATAAATAGAAAATCATTTCAATATTAGTATTTAAATTACATATTGACACTTTTAAATTTATTTATCTGAAGAAAAAATTCCCAAATCTCTTAACCTACATGATAACCATTAATTGCTCAACAAACACAGAGCTATCGGTAAACAATCGGCCGACAGCCGCTTTGCCGTTACCGACGGTATCGGCTCGATACCGGCTGCCGTACCGGTTCCGTATCTTTTTCGACACGCCGGGCGAGTGACGCCCGACAGATAGGCGCACAGCTGGTCCAGTATTGGCAATGCGATAGCACAGTCGGCATAATGTTGTGCCGACTGCACACAGACAGTTGTCCGCACACCTACCGAATATGGTCCGGTATCGGGAGCGCAAACAGCGGCGAGATACCGCGCCAACCGTAGTCCGGATACATTTCGAACACGGTCCGGTACCGGCTACGCCGGCAGCGATAGTGCGCCGGCCGTACCCCGATAATTAACCATACTATTGCCGAATATGGTCCGATATCAGCAAACATTAAAATGCCGAAAGCAACCCCATTGCATGGGTGCTAGCAGCAGGGGATGAGGAGCATAACCTCCGCTTCATTTTAATAAAATTTTTCTTAAATCCCTTTTTTTTCACAAAATGATAGTTAATTTTTTGCGTTTAAGCAATCCCCGCTCCCTCTCATCTTTATATTGAATTCCGATATTATAAAAACTGTTACTGCAAATACAGCATATATTTAAGCAGGCATTAAATGTTTTCTTTTGCCTTCTACAAAAGCATTTTCCTTTGTACAAGAGTGATTTGCTTTAGAAAAGTCTCTTTTTCCATTTTAGATATTTTTATTCCCCATCTTGTTTTGACAGTATTTCAATTTTCATTTTTCTAAATTAAATATAACCTTTTCTTCTCTTGGGCGCTAGTAGCAGAAATGGTGTCTGTGGAGGGGATACTCCCACTTAATTTTAATTAAATTTTCTTTTACTTTTTAGAAAAGGCGAAATTTAATTTTTCACGTTTAAGCTGCACCCCCCCCCCCCCCTCATCTCAAATAAAAGAAACTTTTTCACTCTTCATATTTAATGAGTTAAATAAGCAGTTACAGCATATAAGCAGGGTTCAGTTCACTCATTTGCAGTTTTTTCTGCCTCCTGCAAAAGCATCTTGCTTTTGCATTAGGTAAATGGTGCTGTTTTTTTTTACACAGCATTTTTGAATTATTATAATAATTCCATTTAATATCCCAATCCTCATGTTTCTAAACTATCCAATAATTATTACCTCGGCCAACATGTTAATACAAATATCCCCTTTCATTTTAGCAATTTATTTCTGCAATACTAGCATAATGATAGTAAATAAGTGTAAAACTGGCAATTAAACAACTCAATGTACAAACAGTTTCGAAAGAATTTGCTAAGCCATGTACCCCGCATATTATATGAAAAGTCTTGCTGTCCAAAAACTTTATATAATTTGTAATCAGAATTTTTTATTTTTTATATATATTTTGAGAAATCCAGTATAATTAATTGAATTTTACCCATTAACCTCTAGACAAATAAGAGAATTGACAAAATTCTCACCTATTTTTTCATTAAAGTGCCTATTAATTAACTTCCTTAATAGTTCATATAAATAAATGAAAGGAGAGCAGGAGGACAAGGATAAATTTTGGTTACATAAATTCTTCTTCAAACCTTTTTTTTAAATCAAACAATTTGAGTCTGAAAAGTTATTTCATTGAATGTTTGTTTCTATGTTATTACAGGGCTCCCAAATGGTCCGCCAACTGAATACGAATATTTTTTTAGAAAAATTTTCTTACAAACCGACCCGAAATCACCTTGCAAACCTACCATAAAATTGTCTGTTAAAATTTATTGGTATTCGGTTGGCAGGCCATTTGGGAGCCCTGTATTACTAATTAATTTCTTCTATTTAATAAAATTTCTCATTTTATTAGATTTGGAAAAAGCTAGATTAGTAGCTATGATTTCTACTAATAAAGAAATTATTTTAAGAATGGCATTTGAATTATCTATATTCTAGACTTAGACTAGTTGAATATATAAATAAATAGGTTTTTAGAGTACCCATATTTTACTTTTGATCACTTTAATGAAAAAGAATAAAAACATTTGTTAATGTACCTTTACAATATCTACAAACTCATATAAAGTCCTACTAGATGATATTTTTACTTTAATAATTAGAAAAAAATTCACTTACACAGACGCCAATCTTCCTCTTTT
Organism: Maratus speciosus; assembly: GCA_963932465.1. Taxonomy (NCBI): domain Eukaryota; kingdom Metazoa; phylum Arthropoda; class Arachnida; order Araneae; family Salticidae; genus Maratus; species Maratus speciosus. The sequence continues at coordinate 225,467,868 of OZ010791.1, read as the reverse complement.
TTCTTTTAACTTCCAAATGAAATTAATATTTCAAATGAAAATTTTATTTAATGAATGAATACATACAACTATGTATGACATGGAAGGAAAGACATAATCTTTATTAAACCAAAAAATATGTATATCTGATTTTAAAAGAAGAAAAAGGATGGTTAGATCATATGATACTTTGCAAGTGCCCAGAGTCGTATTTTTACATTTACTCCACCCCCCCCCCCCAATATTAACTTTTTAATTCAGCATTTTGCCATTGCACCCACATTTATCAAAGATATCCTCTCAATGAAAGAATGCTGCGTTAAAATGATAAAGTGAGAAAAAGCAATTACAAACATTATGTATATGGTTTTAAGTGCTTTTGTATCCACACCATTAAAAATGCTGAAAAACAACTGAACTTCATAGTAAACTTAACATGAGAAAAAGTATCTAACTAAAGGTAAAACCAAGTTTTGCATAATATATCCCTTTAAGAACGGACTGTTTTTTGATTTTCTTTGAAAACCTTGATATAACTGAAATTTGTAATTTCACTATCTGTTGACAAAAATCATATAATATAGTTTGTAATCAACACAATCACTAGATTCCGGCATTTATGGAATAGATAACCCAGAAAGGCAGAATTTTAGTTAATGTCTAACCCGCACGATCATGTGGGTCCGGTCTTAAAGGATTATGCACAAAAAATGTTTGTTTTCTATAAATTACAGGAATATATTACAAATGAGAGAGTTTTGGCACAAGCTTGATTTTTTATACCAATACTTGGGCTCAAAGTGAAAATTTTATTTTATTCACAAACTGAAAAAAAGGAGGGGAAAAACCTCGCTTTTTAATAAACAAAATGCAGCCTAAATTTTTTTAAATGATTTAGAATCATCTAAAAATACTATCGAAAGAGAATTGAATTGTTATCTATAGGATAGGAGAAATATTTTATTTGATTTTCAAAATTTTGCAGTCAGTGTTAGTAATATAAATAAGCTGTATTATATCATTTATTGTCTATCCTCACTTTATGTTTGGTTCTTTTCCACAAATATTGAAATACAGTTTCTGAAACAATTCAGCAATAATTTATCAAGAAGGAGCTTGGTGCAATATAATAGAAGTGTAAAAATTAACGTTAAAAGCGCCAAAAATTTTTAATTTTTGGTGCTTTTAACGTTATTTTTTTCACACTTCTATAGTTGAGCAATATATTAAAACAGTAAGAATTGTGACGCTTACCAAATACTGTTAATAGTCAGATGTAAATAACAACTTTGCTATTTTAAACAGATTATAAACTTTAAAACATACTTATAATTACTTAAAAGGTGGAACAAACATATAAAGATATTGCTTAAAATATGTTAAATATTTTAAAACTGTTGTATGTTTTAAAGTTTATATTAAAATCAATGTGAAAATTCTTTCACGATACTAGTTTTTTGTAATACAGTGCTTTGACTCAATCACAATAGCTTTTGCTGAAAAAAAAAAAAAAAAGATGAAAATAAGCATTGCTAGTTAAAAGAAAAAAGACGAAAACATATCTAAAATCAAAAACAATTTAAAATTCAGTATTTATTTTAAAATGCATAAATTAAAATAACAATAATTTAAATACATTATTTAATTAAATAATCTTCATCACACATTTTTTTTTTTTTTAAATCTTTCCAGCATAATGCAACTGTCGTCAAAGTTGTAGGCACTTCCTTGAATTCTCAGTTGGAACATATAGCAACTAAAAAAAAAAAAAAAAGAAAAATTAAATAAACTGGTATATTATCCTAAATATGGACGGTTATCATACATATAATTCTATATAGATTACTTGCGCACGTTATGTTATTCCTTTCATTCAACAATTAAAGTGTGTCACCTCTAAAAAATAACGTTACATTACATAAGATAGCCATAAAATGAAGCAGATGTATCATTGTATGGTTAAATATTGATAATCCACACTGCAAATTTTTTAAACATCGCACATTTTCAATTTTTACATCTTCGTATAGGTATAGAGGGGGGGGGGGAGTACTTTTAACTGCAATTTGTTTGAAAACTGCAGCAATTCATTTTTGAGATATTATTATTATTAGTTATTGTTTCAGTAATTAATGGTAGCAACCAGGGTTGGCATAGTGGACCCACCCAGAAAACCCAACTGGGTTTTTCTGGGTAGGTCCACCAACAAAAACCCGCCTGGGTTTTTGCTAAAAATCATTTCAGAGTCTGCAAATCTACCCTACAGTGTTTAGAAATACACAATAACTTTTAAGCCTAAAACCTAGGTGGTGGTTTCTTTTATCAAAATTACATAAAATAAATAAATAAAAATAAGTCGTATTTGTGGTAATCAGGCGGTAGTTCATTTTACACTATTTCTTTTTTAAATTTATGTATTTATTTTTTTATTTTTTTAATATATTTCAAATTGCAAATGATTTACATAATGTAATGTATTTAATTATAATTGATCTTTTTTATAGTTTACCTATCAAAATCATATTCACTTTGATTTTTACGGTAATATTTATAAATCTTTACTAGTTTTTCACACTTCTCTGAGACTAGTCTGTTCCGCAATTTAGACCATATGAACCCAAATGTAGAGAAAATCCTCTTGATGGAACAGAATACAGAGATCGGAAAAAATTACAAAAATCAGAATCTAACTTGTTGTTTTTCTTTTCTGTACTTTTTCTTTAAGAATTTTCTACCATTTTGAAGCTGAAAATTGTGGCACAATATTTTCTAAGAAAAGTAATTTAGGAAAATAGTCTATGTCTTTAATTTTAAGTCCCAATATTGCAGGTAACCACTCCGAATGATACAGCATTTATCCATGCTTCAGCTTATTCCTCTTCCATTGAATTAAACCTTTCCCATCTAAACTTTGCATCCATAAAGAAAAATCGGAGAATCGATTTTTCTTATCCTTCATCCGACGAAGCATGTACTTATTTGGCGTTCATGATGAAATTTTGTTAAATTCCCCGACTTATTAGGCCAATTTCCATATTCCCTTACTTTTCCAGGTTCTCCAGGTGGCGTAGCAACCCTGTATATCTTTTAGTTGCCATTTCTCATAACAACTAACAAAAATGTAATGAAAATAAATGCTGTTTTGAAAAAATATATATAAATGAATGATTTCTGATAAAAACAGAGCACCATAAACCATAATTTTCAGTATCCATGCAGTATTGTTATGATTTTGCCCAACCCAAAAAACCCGGGTGGGTTTTTTTCTGATAAAACCCACTTGAAAAAACCCAACTGGGTTTTTTCAAAATTTCAACTGTATATTACATAGGTAATATATTTCTTAATATTAATACACCACTCGTAAAGTTTATCACACCTCGAGGAAAAAAATGTCTTCATTCTCCCAATGACAATTTTTAAAACAAATAGTTGTAACTTAATTTTCTATATGTATGTGTAATTACCACAAACACAAAAATTATTTTTTTTAATTAAAAAAAAAAAAAACTTTCTCAATTAATACCCCTTTATTGCCCTGAAGTGTGAGAGGGAGAGATTCGATCCAAAGAAGTTAGTTACACCAGTTTCAAAAGTAAAGGGATTTTAGAAACGTGTATGTGTTTGGGAGGGGAGGGGAGAGAGGGAAGTATATATTGTTCTGTTCTTGAAAATTGCTCATCATTGTCCTTTCAGTAAGTGGGAGTAGAATGCTTTGAAAAGGGAAAACCTGCATAATGTGTTGCTATATACCAACACATTTTGGAAAGGAAAAAACTAAAAAAAAATTCTTGCAATCCATCATTAATCAATATGTTTCAGAATTTAATTTTCAGAATGAATTTTTTCTAGAGAAAAAATATATAGGCAATTACTTCAATTAAATAAAGATATTTTATCCTTAACAAAATATTATTTTAAAAGTTCTGATTCAAAACACTAGTATTAGTATAGTACTTTAATGATAATTTCATTGTTAAAATTATTAATAATCAATTTACCTAAGCAAAGCATAATTTTAATTATTGTCATCGATTTATATATTTTTGTAATCAATTAGTTACTTTAAATTGTATTAGTAACTACATTTTCCCCAAACATTCTGAACTGCCTCCCTTAACTTAAAAACCCTGATAAAACCGGAAAAAAAAACTCTATAGAACACAAAAGACCCTGATAAAACCCAAAAAACCCAGTGGGTTGGGTTTTTTCTGAGAAAACCCGGGCATTTAACAACCCTGAGTAATGCACCAAACAAATTAAGGCACACACATCATTAGATAGCAGATTTTATTTTTGTAGAGTTTATGACATCGCTTTTTGTTGGGTTTCTGTATTAATTTGCAATAGTGACATATGCATACTTTTCTATAGATGTTGTTTAAGACTATCATGAATGTGGAAATCTTTAGCGGATGCAAATGATGTCAATTTATATAAAATAAAAGTATATCTTTTAAGTCTTAAAACTGAAATATATTTTTTGTAGAAGTGCATCATTTAATTCCAGCGGCTTAAAATTCTTTCACAGGTGGAAATGCTTTATTTTTAACGCAATTAAAATCACACACTGATAAAATGCAAAGTTTTACAAAAAAATTAGAGTATTTATAAAAGAGCAGTGACCTTTAAGGTAAAGTAATATTTGTCAGCGTTCGAAATCCTTGTGGTCCGCTGGTCCAAGACCACCAAAAATTCAATCGGAACACTAATTTGAAAAATTTAGTAGTCCTCAAGGACCAGTAATTTTCCCCCCTCTCTCACAGGTAAACTTAAATTTTCCTGTCCCTGAGAAAACTGCAACCAAACACAAATTACAAATTATATTTTATTTAAATAAATAAATAAAAAATGCATTAAACCTTAGTCAGTTGAAATAAATAACCAGAAATAAAATATCTAATTAATAATTTTATAGTTTTTCTTTATGTACCGTTTATTTAATTTTTAATAAATTATAATTTTACATTTTATTATGCTGAAAATTTTGGATAACTGCAAAAGAAGTTTGGTTTATATTCTACGAGGGGGGGAGAGGGGGGGCTAACTCAAATGGTTAAATGGACTTAATAGAATCTTATGTAGCGGGCCAGTTATGATGACCGTGGACCAATAAATTCTCATGCTCACTGGTCCTTGGGAGTTTAGAATGCTCTAAAGATTTCTTCAATAAAAATCATACAATGTAACAAAAAAAAAAAGCAATTATGAATTTTTTCAAAATTTTTTAGGAAACGATAAAATTTTTAATATAATTTTTGGAAAATCCAAACATTTAAACAGGAATGTGAGCCTTACATCAAGGCTTAATTTCTAAAAAAAAAAAGTAACGGAGCCCTAATATTCTGCAGTGCTAACAACAGTAGCTTATCCCCCTCCCCCCTTTCTCCATCACTTCAATCCGCATATTTATATTTCATACATTATTTGCAAACTGTAAAGCATTTTTTTTTCTTTACCAAAATAAAAAATTTAAATATATCTATCTGCATATACTTAGGTGTCAACTATTCCACTTTTATCCCTCCATCCGAATAGAAAGCTTTTCCTAATTTTAATGTTAATTAATCGCCGAATTCTGCGATTAAACATGGTAAGGATTATGATTAGGAAATTCTGTTAACCTAAAAAAGGAATAGTTTGCATATAAATATTTTTATGAAAAAAAGAACGAAATCTAAAGACATTAATATTTATATGCTGTAGAATCGAACAAACTTTTTCAAATTTTTATAAAAGGTGCATATTTTAAACTGTAATCGATTCCTTCCCACCCAAGCCAAAAGACTGATGTAAAAATTGAGCCCATTTCATCTCAACCGCCTATGTTAAGGCTCCTATTATAGTAGCCCTATCCTACATGTGTGATACATTATGTCACATATAAGCTTTTTGATAGAAAAAATGTAAAAGCTTGGAAATGGGAGGGAAAGGAAAGGGTAATTTACGCTTCTGTTTTTTGGAAGCACTATTTTACTGTGCTCCGGAGCCCTGTAATTTATGAACTCTGGTGAATTCCAACCAATATTTAAATATTTACCAAAAACAGAGATGTAAAAGAACTGAGCTCCGGCACAAATTAAGCCATGCCTTCCATAAATGTAACTCAGGAGGGGGGGGGGGGGGCTATAACAAAGAAATGTCAGTTTTTGCAGTAAAAGTAGCGTAATTATTCTAAGCACTTATAATATTTAAAATTCAAGCCTATCTTTTCAAGATACAACAAGCTATTTTTTTTTTACTTTACAAGCAAACTTATTAATATATAAATAAGCCAGTAAGCTTACAACTATTTTGACCAAGGAGCAAGAAAACTATTAAATTTTGGATGAGGGGAAAGAAGGATGCAATTTTTTTTAACCAAATGGCAAGCAGGTTGCAGCACTCTCATGAAAATATCTAGGATAAACTCTCATTAATGACTACCTCTACCTCTACATCTAAATATGATTTGATTATCCTTATAGTATTATAAATGTCAATGTGTGTCCGAATGTTTGAATGAAGTCAGCATATAAACGAATGAATTAATGCTTTTGTATTTTTGGATATAGATGGATTACAACACGGAAATGAACATAGGCTATGTTTAATTTATTTTATTCAAATATTTTGCTTAATGATCCAAAATTTCATTATTTTTCATACACAATGAATTGACATTTTTCCGATAAAATTTAACCATCTTCCTTTTTTCGTTGCCAAAAAATAAAAACTTTGAATAATAATTTAATTTCTAATTGAAAGATTAAAATTGAAATTTTCAAGTACTTTTAATAATACAAGGTGCATGGATTTTGAGTAAGTGCAGAAAGAAGGCAAATGTGAAGTTATATATGGAACATATAATACGGATATGCTTTGATGTTGAAATAAAATGAGATTGTGTTATGGTATTATTCTTATTATTTAAAGAAAATTGTTGTCAAGGCTTACGGTTTATCGTCTGCGCACGGTTAACACAAAGATTCAAATTTCAATTTAAAATAAAAACTTTTGAAGAGCAAATGGATAGCAAATGTCGATAATATTCCTAGTAAAATTATCAGTCGAAAATGACGTAATGATTATCAGGAAATATGTATTTTCATTCTTAAAAAGTAAACAATTAGCTAGATAGAAAGGTTATGTTCTGTAATCGGGTTCGTAATCAATTTGCTTTTTTTAGAGAAAGAAATTAGGTGCAAAAGTAAATACATTGTTGTAAACAGGTTTGTTTTTTGTGTGGTAAAGACTTAATAATATTCCAGATGACCAATTCTTCGCCCACCTTTGATGACAAGTATGATTGTAAAACATATAAAGCAGTACTATCCGATAATTTTCTTGGCACAGATGCCATATATGCACTTGGTTTGGCGCGATCTGTTTTTGATACCAATTTAGAGAAAACATCGTTTTCGAATACCAGTTAGATGTATATTTTTTAATTATGTTCTATTACTTAAAAAAGGAAATAACAATAAATAAAAAAAAGTTTCATTAAGAACTATAGAACAAAGCAATTTATATAATTTTAAAAGAAAATTAAAGTAAATAAACTATTTATTAATAAATAAACAACAATAGCTCGGTTACCATGTCAAGCAAAATAATCTATGTTGGCGACAATTAGGTACCCCGGTGCGTATATGACATATTTGCCATTTTCTTATTACTTCATGATTATAAACAGACATCCTGGTTCAGTGTATAAACCTCAGTTATGTCTATGACCTTATAATAAAGAAATACCTTAAATTACTCATACTAGCCCCCCTTGGCGACCAGTTTGGTCTCCCTTAAATTTTATGTTTAGGAAAGCATGCTAAGCATTATATCCTGTTACTTTTATTCATAATTTAATTTACTTGGACTCCCTTAACCCTCTCGCTGCGCAACCCGAGATTTCCTCGGGCAACGTAAAAGTAGCAAAATTTGCGCAATCCGAGATTTCCTCGGGGATTCATTTTTTTACCTAGCGACTATTTTTTATTTCAACTCTGACCACTTTTTAAATACAAAATTTTTTATATAGACTTTAACAACATCTACAAGATAAATATACTGCAATATTGATTTTCTTACAATATTGGTGTGAGACTATAAAAATAGTCTCCTTTGACAGTCCTGATATCGCCTAATTTCTAATATCACATCACATTTAAGATCTTACAAAAAATGTTTACATATTTAAACTCTAAGCTATATATAGATTTGAAATATGTAATAAAAAAATGCGTGATTTTTGAACCTAATTTGATTAAAAAAAAAAATTAATATAATCCCTTAAGCTAAAATTAGTTTTTGTTGCATTAAAATATCTCAATCTGTTGATTTTCTGTAAGCAAGTAAACCCTACTGGTTTACAATGGAAGTCTATGGGAATTTGGCAAATTATTAGAGATATCGCCAAGTTCGCGTCACTTTTGGTGGCAGAATACGGTCCCCTACGGATACCCCCCCCCCCTTATAGGTATAGAGATGCATTGAATGCTGTTCAATAACCAATTAGATGCATTTCATTTGGGCGTTGCCATTAAACAATTAACAAATAATTGAAGTTTATGTACCACGTACGATAGCGTAATATATATTTATATATACAGATTGTCTCTTATAAAATGTGATAAACAATTGGTTTATTATATATTTTTTTAATTATCGGAAGGGAAATGCTTTGCTTAATTAATTCATTTCTTCTTTTTATGTTATGTGAACGACGGTTCACGGGTAACAGCTAGTTTTAAATATAAAGTTTTTTACATTAATATACATTTATGATAAAAACAAAAGGCAAGAAGAATTTGATATGTTATATAAAAAGAACGCACAAACCTGAATCCGTGAGGCTTAATTTTTCTGTCTAAAAATAAAATAAACAATGATAAGTCACAAAAGAAATATTTTGAATTTTTTAAAAATCATTATTACTTATAATGTAATAATATAATAATGTAGAACATGGTTCATTGCAAAATCTTTTTTTTATTGAAACGTTAAAATATGCAGTTACTTTACGACTGTAGAGCCTTGATATTCTTTTTTAAATAACTCAGTTTAATTCAGGCTTTAGAAAATTTTTTGTATGCCAAATAATATAAACAGTTATGAAGATAAAATTTTTAGGTTTGTGTCAGGTTGCAAGTCCTCGGAAATTATTTTGTCTATATATTTTGTCTTAAAATATCAGGCTAATTGGAAAAAGGGGCAGCTTACGCTCGTTGCAAATAGCCTGGTTTCTGAATTAGCCTACAACATACAGGGTTGCAAAAAACTTACCTACCCAATAAAAACCGGGGTTTTTTTTGTTGGGGGGGGGGGGTAAAACTCACTCTAAAAAACCAATAAAACCCACATCAAAGCGGGTTTTATTGGGGTTTTTACAATCCATGATATTATTATTTAATATTCAGTAACTTTTATATTAGTTTTTTAACCTTTGTGTTTAAAGAGTTACACTATCCTGTTAAAACATATTGTGGATGTATTACCAAATTCGAAAGTGACAAAGTCAAAATGAAATAATATGCTTAAATCTTTTAAAAGCCTGTTAATATTATGAAAAAAAAGGGCCAAAATCAATATACATAGCTAATCATAACATTTTCGCATAGATAAAAAAAAACAAGATCTTTTATAGCAATATTTAACAATACAAAACTTCATAACATAAATTTCCAACTGGATACAAATATGATTTATTCGCTTTTGCCCAGGGTTGGGCCAAAAAAAAAAAAAAAAAAGGAGCTTTTTTCAAAAAACCCAAATAAACATGTTCTTGTTTGTTTGCGTAAAACTGTTTTTTTTTTCTTTTTAGTATTGAATTTCCCATTGCATACTGATGCATGTTAGTTGATAAAAATAAACATTGTTGGATATCATATAAGTATTATAACTTCATTTCAAATTAAATAATTACTATCAGTTATGTGGATAGTTGAAATCATTTATAATTTAAATATTTTTAGTAACTGCTGTGTATTATGTTCAAAGAATAAACTGTTCCATACAGTGAACCATAGATATCTTGAAAATATTATCAAGCATTATTTGATTAATAAATAATAGAAGATTAAAGATTTGTTTCAAAAATGTGTTCTTAGTGGGGAATGCAGATAAAAAGTAATCTATTAAAGTAACTTTTAAATATGTGATATGTGCTTATTATATAATATTATATGATGTCAGAAGTAAAAGCTTTTTTACAGACTTTTTACAGACTTATTTGTGTTATTTACATTCAAATTACTTGTATATTAAGTTAATCAATAAAAATGTAAAAACCACTGCTTTCACTTCTTAAAAGCAGCCGGATTTGATTTTTTATAAATAACCCGGGTTTTTTGCAACCCTGACGACATATATATATATATATATATAATTAATCAAAATTTTATTGTAAATAACAGAATAATATCAAAACACTCAAAATTCAAGATTCCAGTAACGGACACCCACAAAAAAATAGTAATTGTTTTTATGACTATTTACTATTTAGAAACAGAATTTAATGAAAGGATACTAATAAAACAAAATAGTTATTTTCAAAGAAATTTAACAATTAGAGTAATCAATAATCAGGGCTGTGCGAAGCAGGGGGGGGGGGTCGCCCCGAGGAGCACAAAATGAGGGAGTGGGCAAATTTATACTACAACCCCCCACCTTTTTTTTTTGTAAAAAAAGTTACATATTGGAAATCCCCCCCCCCCCCTAAAAAAAAAGCAAGTTCATTTTTCGTTTCAAAGGTGTATGTGTATAGCATGGTCCCTTACCCTGCACCCAAATACAAAATTTACGAATAAGGACTTCTTTCTGTTCAAAACTTGTTTTAGGTTTTGTCTTAGTCTCTTTCGTTAACCTTATCTTTTCTGAGTCTGTAATTTTCATTCTGTGCTTGTGATAAAAACATACTAGCATAGGGTTTTCTTCTGAGAATACAAAAGGGTTATAAATTTCTATACTGTACTGTTAGATACATTTTTTTACACTCATTTCCCAGATTCTCTTTGACAAAATCTAAGTGCAGTTTTCACTTGTGTTACTTAGTTATTTGGGGTTTCTGAATTAAGATTAAACATAAAGTTCCAAAATAAATTCGAAATATGTATTAAATAGATTTTATTTCTGTTTCTGCACTTTTCAATTTTGTGACACATGTCACAAAGTATTTGTGTGTGTGGGGGGGGGGGGACAATTTGAAGCTTTCTCCCGGGATGTTTTCTCTTTGCACTGTCTCAATAATTAATAAAATATTTGTGAAAATTATTCACTGTTTAAATTAATTAGTATTGTGATTATCACAAGATAGTATCACAAGTATTGTTTTTATTTAAATGGGGAGGCGAGGGATTAAGCCCTATGAACCCCTCTTTGACTGTGTCCTTAAACAATATTTTCTGCTTCCTGACTGGTCTGATTGCGAGATTATAAAATATGCAAGGCAGAGATATATTTTTAAAAAAAAGAATAAAATATTGAAATTTTATTAACCATATAAAATAACTTAAAAGTAGGGATGCACCGAATAGTGATTTTGGCCGAATATCGAATATCCGGCTTGTCATATATTTTTATATTTCAAAGTTTAAAGGCATTAACATGTTAAATTTAAAAACAATTTTACATAATATTTAAAACAGAAACTTTCATTTTGATAAACAAGATCTTTTTTCAAGTACACTTTATGCTGAAAAAATCTACTTTGAGTTATTTAAGAAGAGGATAGTTATAAAACTTTTTTAATTAATAAAATTTTAAATTTCATGGCTTCTTCTGGAATTAAAACAAATGGATAATTTTTTTTTAAATTCTAAAACAAACATTTTAAAATCAAAGAGAAATTGTGAAAAAATTGGAAAAAAAATTGCACAGGATCATTATTATTTGTTTGTCAGGAAGAGACTAAAGTAAAAGTAAATAAATAATACAATCTATTAAAGTTTTTTATGGTGGTAACTCAGCAAGAATAACTGTTCTACTCCCTTTGATTAAGCAAGGAAGTTTTTGAAGGAATCCTGCATCAATGTCTGGAGTAGGCGATCATTTCCAGAGATTGTAAACGCTGTTCCTAAAATCTTAGCAAGAAACAGGTTATTTACTGGACAATGTTCAGAAACTTGCATTTGTACATAATTAATTCCTATGAAAATCCTCGTCATTGGTTAATTTTCTTAAATAATACTTAACAAACAGCAAATAAACAATGTAAAAACATTCTCTTTTATTTAAAATATGATTCTGTTTCTAATTATTCTGAATATCTTTATAAGTTGACTGTTAAACGTAGAAGTTGTCTAAGGTTTTTAAAAATATGTTTTCAAAGTTTCTTTTTGGTTTGGCCGAATATTCGGCATACTGAATAGTTTGATATTCGGCTAAACCGAATATTCAGTAACATGGCCGAATGCCGAATATTCGGTGCATCCCTTCTTAAAAGCAGCTATTTATAAAAGTTTTGATGTTATTACAATTTGGTAAGTATAACCTAAAAATGAAATTTGATTATTTAGGTTTTCAGTTAATTCAAAATATTTTATGGACTATAAACATTACTGAAATTGCATTTTTAGAACCAAAAACATTGAAGGGTGTCCACTACTGGCACATCTACCCTACATTGCCAAATTTCATTTTCTCGCCAAGGCCCTTACACTGGAAAAAATAATAAATATGCAATGCAAATTTAACTAATTTTAAATAATGTGCGATTAGTATTGAACTTTAAGAAATATATATACCACTGTAACACAAACAGGACTACATGTAAAAATAACTTTTGAGTTTTGAATAAACAAAACAAGACAGATGTTTTGTCAGTTTTACATTATTTTAAATTAATTATATAACTGGTCAGTGTCTTCCCATAACAAAAATTATAAAAACCCCAGGAGTAAAAAAATCTCAAAGGTCTGCAACAGATATTACAGAGGCAGAAAATAATCTGAAGGTAAAATGTTTTACAACTAAAGTGTTAATTAGGCAAACAATCACTTACCTGTAACATCTTTATGCATTTTATTAATTTTTATTACAGGGGCATTCCACGTTAAATCAGGCAGTAAAATATCAATATGTAACCCACCATCACAGATTTTAATGAAACTGCGTGTGTTTGTTCTTACTATTAAGATATGATCACCAGTAATTTTTTTTGCTCCTTGGTGAAATAGTTTCTGAGAAAAAAAGTGTCAAAATTTTGAAAAACTGCCGTCAGTTGGCATTCTTGATAGCTCGGTTTTCAAATGTAGCATGTCATATATATAATCATATTTCAATATCTACTCTACAAATCATCTTCAAATAATTTATGCACAATATTTAGGGTACGCAGCTTATGAAAAAAATATATTGTTACGCTTATAACATTTTAAGTGTGTCTAAAAAAATATTTAAACTTTGAAGTCGTGAATTTTTTATGAAAAATAATGCATTAACAAAAAAAGCATTATCAACAAAAGGCGGTATTTTTATTAAATTTATTTTTTATGGGAGATATACTTAAAGGTGTCCTTTACCTGATTCTGAAATAAAAATAGTGGGATTTTGGGTGTTTTTGGTAGTATTTCCTATTTAAAAATATTTTGAGGTGCATTTCATATCAAATCAAGCAGAGTCATTCCATGTCAGTTCCCCTAAGCCATTTAATCACTGTCACAAATTTCAATGAAATTGGGTTTGTTTATAGCTTATTTTAAGACGTAATCACCTTTAATTTTCTTGATCCTAAGTAAAATATTTTTTAAGATAAAAAATATCAAAATTTTGAAAAATTGTTTTAAATTTTTTTAATGACAGTTCGATATTCAAAGACTACATTAAAAAAAAAAAAAAGTCATTTCAATATAAAATCACTTAATAGGTTTCAAATAATGTATATGTGACAAATAATGTAGGCTGATTATTATTTCTTGTTTTTTATCATGTTTAAACACTAAGAGTGTCTTTTATCTTATGAATTTTTAAAATCAAGAATTTTGTCAAAAATAATGTGTTAATCAAAAATTTATTATTAACCGAAGGCAGGGTGTGATTGCTTTTTTTTAATTGTACGTAAAAATATCTTTTAAATGGCTATAAAATAAAAAAAGTGAATATATGAGAAAAAATTATCAAAATTTTGGGAAAATGCCATGAGTTGCCATTAATGATTGTTCAATTTTCAAAGGCCTCATTTTATATATAAAATCATATTTCAATAACTAATAAAGAAATCTTCTTCGAATAATTTAAGCAAGGTAAATAAAGTATGTAGATTATGAAAAAAATACTGCTGTAATGTTAAAAAATATTTAAATGTGTCTAAAAAATTGTATAATCTTTGAAATCAAAAATATTTTACAAAAAATAATGAAATTATTAAAAAATCTTTATCAATCAGAGGCGGAGTTTCTATGACTAATTTTTTAATTTTAAATTGTACATAATACTACATTATAACTGGATCTGAAATAAAAATAGTGGGATTTTGGTTGGTTTTAGTAGTATTAAATCATATTTAAAATTATCAATATTTTCAAATGTAAAACCTATCCAATGTATCATCCCTGGAAATATTTTTATTTATACATTTATTTTATTTTTCAAATTATCTTTTATGTTCGTTTCTTAAGGAAAAAAATAAACAATATTGTTTTTTAGTAAAACTTCCAGGGCGAAGAGCAATTATTCCTTTCCAAAAAAGAGAAAAATCACTAGCTCCTCACCGCCCAATAGAAAATTTCAAAATGACAGTCCTAATCTTTAAACTCATATTTGGCTGTTAATATTGAAAATTTAGCATTGAGCTGCTAATATTGAAAAAAAAAAACAAATTTCACTCTGTTGAAGAAAATTTTGACGTATTGTGCTTTAAATATATGCAAAAAATGCATAATCCATTATATTTATATCTTTCAAATAACTATATCTAAAAAAAATATTTAAAACTTAATGAGTTGCACTTTTGTAACTTTATTCAGTTTCTAATGATATGTACCGTAATTTCGGGTGTATAGCCCGCAGATCAAATTCAGTTTGGACCCAGAAATTTTATTCAGTATTTGAAGACCAATATTTACTGTGATCTAAAAAGTTACATTTTATTTTTAAAAATTTCTGGGTCAAACACGATTGTATGATCCGCGGGCTATACACCGGAAATTACGGTAATTTGATTTATTTCATCACAATATTGCTGAAAGATGGATTTTCAACATATATATGTGTGTATATATATCCCTGTTCTCAAACAAATTATTTAAAAATTATTCATTTATGTTTAATAAAGCATATATATATTGTTTATACACTTACAGAAAATACATATAGCAAGTTTTATGATATTATGTCAATAATGTCTAAAAGTAAAGAACTTATCTAATAGTATGTAACGAAAAATTTAACATCTGGTGTAATGACAACAAAATTTTATAATTGTTTTACTTAATTTGGATGAATGAAAAAAGCTTACATGTTTATATTTTATTGAAGTACAGGTGAAAATGTCACAAAGACATACCTCAACAACCACTGAGTATGTCACATTCACACTACAGATGATTTTTTTTTTTCTTTTTGATCTTTTGGGTTTGATTTCAGATGGTAATGAATTAATTAGTTTTGTTAGAAGTGTCATTGCAGTCAGCATATTAGGCTCGCTATTTTTTTTTATATAATTTGTTTTGATTGACTCGATAAACAACAATATTTAAAGGGACCATTTCATGACTTTTCAATTAAAAGCTGATTTATAAATTCATCATGTTGTATAGTTATTATTATCGTCTTAAGATAATAAGTTGATATTAAAATTTTTAAATGCAGTTTATTTATTATTTGAACAGTTGAAAGTATTTTTCAATAAGAGTGCGGGCTGTAGATTTTAAGTCGGCTGTTGAGCAATGTAGTGTTGGTAAAGGAGCTGGTACTATTTAATTTAATTTTTATTGCTGTAAATAATATTTGTTATTTTATTATTGTATGTATTATATTTAAGCAAGAGTAGAAATACACGATATCGTAGTCATTTTAGTACATCTTAGCATGAAAAGCTTCAATATTTATCATTAAACATTCACATTTTATGAAAATTTTGTTAAAATTGCTCATATTTTCACTATTTTTATTTTATAACTATTGAAAAGATATTTTTACGTACAATAAAAAAAAGTAATAACAGCCTGCCTTCGGTTAATAATAAATTTTTGATTAACACATTATTTTTCACAAAATTCTTGATTTTAAGAATTCACAAAATTAAACACACTCTTAGCATTTAAACATGACAAACAACAATAAATAATAATCTGCCTACATTATTTGTCACATATACATTATTTGAAACTTATTTAGTGATTTTATATTGAAATGACTTTTTCTTTATGCAGTCTTTGAATATAGATCTGCCATTAAAAACATTTTTAAAAAAATTTCAAAATTTAGATATTTTTTTATCTTAAAAAATATTTTACTTGTAATCACCTTTAATTTCCTTGATCCTGTCTTAAAATGAGCTATAAACATACCCAGTTTCATTGAAATTTGTGACAGTGAATTAAATATCTTAGGCGAACTGACATGGAATGACTCTGCTTGATTTGATTTGAAATACGCCTCAAAATATTTTTAAATATGAAATACTACTAAAAACACCCAAAATACCACTACTTTTATTTCAGAATCAGGTAAAAGACACCTTTAAGTATATCCCCCACAAAAAATAAATTTAATAAAAATACCGCCTTTTGTTAATAATGCTATTAGGTAGCTTTCTTTACAAAAAAGCTACCTATTGCAGCCGTTCGGAGGAAAGCGATTTCAAAAAATTTTGGTATATTTTCATCGATCATGACCCCCAGACCCCGAAACCACCCTCCGTTCAAAATTGATATATATATATATATATATATATATATATATCTATATATATATATATATATATATATATATCTGACCTATGTCACACTGTAACTCCCGTAATTATGAACCGATTTTGATGTAATTCGGTGTGTACATAGTACATACCAATGTCTCGACCGAGTTCGTTGGCCAGCTTCATCCGCCGTTTTCTTTCAAAATGGCGGCCATTTAAAATTTTAAAAAAAATTTAAAACTTGAAATGTGGTACCAAAAAATTAAAAATGGAAAAATATTTTTTTCTTATGTATTTGACCTTTATACAAAGATTCATGAGCAGTTTTTGTTTCGTCTATATCTTAAAAAATGGCTGAGTTATAGCATTTTGAATTTCTAGCGTGGCTGACATTTTGAAACGTCCTGAATTTTGTCACGCGATAAAAGGCATATTTATGAACCGATTTGGATGTAATTCGGTGTGTACATAGTACATACCAATCTCTCGACCGTGTTCGTTGGCCAGCTTCATCCGCCATTTTGTTTCAAAATGGCGGCCATTTAAAATTTTTTTAAAAATTTAAAATTTGAAATGTGGTACCAAAAAATTGAAAATGGAAAAATATTTTTTTCTTATCTATTTGACCTTTATACAAAGATTTCGGAGCAGTTTTTGTTTCGTCTATATCTTAAAAAATGGCTGAGTTATAGCATTTTGAATTTCTAGCGTGGCTGACATTTTGAAACGTCCTGATTTTTCTCACGTAATAACAGGCGTATTTATGAACCGACTTGGATGTACCTTGGTGTGTACATAGTACATACAAATATCTCGACCGAGTTCGTTGGCCAGCTTCATCCGCCATCTTGTTTCAAAATGGCGGCCATTTAAAAAAATTAAAAAATAAAAAAAATTAAATGAGGTACCAAAAAATTGGAAAATGAAAACGATTTTTTTTGTATGTGTTTGACCTTAATACAAAGATTCCGGAACAGTTTTTCTTTCGTCTATATCTAAAGAAAAAATGGGTGAGTAATAGCATTTTGAATTTCTCTTGTGGCTGACATTTTAAAACGACCTGATTTTTGTCACGCGATAACAGGCGTATTTATGAACCTTTTTGGATGTAACTTGGTCTGTACATAGTACATACCAATGTCTCGACCGAGTTCGTTGGCCAGCTTCATTCGCCATCTTGTTTCAAAAGGGTTGCCATTTAAAAAAAATTAAATTTAAAATTCAAAATGAGGTATTAAAAAATTGGAAAATGAAACAGATTTTTTTTATGTGTTTGGCTTTGATACAAAGATTTCGGAGCAGTTTTTGTTTCTGAAAATTTGTTCTTTTGTTGATATCTTAAAAAATGGTTGATTTATAGCACTTTGAATTTCTAGCATGGCTAACATTTTGAAACAATCTTGTATTTGTCACGCGATTACACACGTATTCGCCTATTTCGATGTAAGAAGGCATGTGGATAGTATACATCAACACCTCGACCAAGTTTGCTGGCCAGATTCATCAGCCATCTTGTTTCAAAATGGCGGCCATTAAATTAAAATATATATATATATATTTAAAGTGAGGTGCAAAAAAATTAGAAATTGAAAAAGGTTTCTTTCTTAAGTATTTGATCTTGATATAGGATTCAGGAGCATTTTTTGTTTGTATTTACCTTAAAAAATGGCTCAGATATAGCAGTTTCAATTTCTATTGTGGGTGACATTTTGAAAAATCTGATCTTTTGCATGCGACAGCACTCCTATATATTAACCGATTCCGATGTGAGTGAGCATGTGCACAGCAATTACTGAGGTCTCGACCAAGTTCACTGCTTAGCCTCATCCACCATGTTGTCTTAAAATGACAGGCACTTTAAGAAATTGCCGAATTTGGCAGCCAAATATAAGTTACTTTAAAGAAAAGCAGCTTGGATAAAGCTGACTAGTTTCGCGAAATTCTCATTTATTATATTGATAAAAATTAGTATTAAATCTCCTATATTCGGTTTCCATATTCGGTTTCCACTAAATTGAGCTTCGTGTGTTTGCATGATATAAGTTGGCTTTTTTTAAATAAGGATTATGAAAGCTACCTCTTCCTCCCGGCACTGGCCGGAAGGACTTTTTTAGGTAATGCATTATTTTTCATAAAAAAACACGACTTCAAAGATTAAACATTTTTTTAGACACACTTAAAATGTTATTTAAGCGTAACAGTATTTTTTTTCATAAAATACGTACCCTATATATTATGCATAAATTATTTGAAGATGATTTGTTGAATAGATATTGAAATATGATCATATTTATGTCATGCTACATTTGAAAATCGAGCAGTCAAGAATGCCAACTGATGGCAGTTTTCAAAATTTTGACAATTTTTTTCTCAGAAACTATTTGACCAAGGAGTAAAAAAAAAATACTGGGAATCATATCTTAATAAAAGGAACAAACACACGCAGTTTCATCAAAATCTGTGATGGTGGGTTACATGCCTGCCTGAACTGACATGGAATGACCCTACAATAATCTTTTCTATTTTTAAGTAATAAAAAGCTAAATGTAATATAAATGTGATAAAAGGCAACAGAGAAAAAAAAATCTGTGACGCCCATCATCCAACTTGCACTACTTCTACAGGGATGGAAACCTCAAATAAAACCCTAAGTACATCTTAATTTTTTCAAAGAGTGAATTATTATATTAAAAAATAATAATAATAAGATGCACATCAGCTCAATCTGTGATATGTTTTGAAATGCAGTCTATGCATGCCTGTTCTATGCACGTAATATTATACTAAGTTATTACAATAAAAATGCACATAAACATGCAAAAATAAATATTATCAAAAAAAAAAAAAAAAAAAACATAAAAATAGCATATTGAAGACATTATATAACATGTAAAACAGACATGCTGGTAAAGTAAAATATTATTTACCACTATTTTTAAAATTATAATTATTTTAATCATAAGTGCATACATATTTAAGTAAGCATTTTATAATATAGCCATGAAGCCATGATCAGAGGGGGCTTATTCCACAAAAAATTGGGAACAATACCTTTAATAGTTTTTATAATAATTAGATGTTGGTGATTTTTGACCAGGAATTACCCCGGGTGACCCTATTACCTAGCTTTTTTGTACATAAAAATTCTAGTTAAAATTAGATAAATAATAGAAACCTTACATACAACGCTACTTTCAATTTCACAAAAATAACAATTTAATCAGAATTCCACAAAAACAGGATCCTGGGGAAAATGTGGACAGACTGTTGCTTATGTTAAAATTTCTGAAAAAAAAAATGTGTGGGTCACAAAATTTGCATATTTTCAGTTTAGTGATTTTTAAAGAAACTTTTTAAATTATGCTTTGTTCTTTCTTTCATAAATCAGGAAACAGTAGATAAAAGATGAACTCATAGATATTGTTTTGTTACACATCTTCAGATCAGTTTTTAAGTGAACAATATTATTTTGTTAATACTGTTTTATATTAAAAGTGTGGTACTTTTCGGTTAGCCGGGCGCCAGTGATATATTTACATATTTATATACACACATATATCTATATATACATATATATTTACATATACACATGTTGTATATATACACACATATACAGGGTGATTCAGCTCGTCGGTGACAAACTTTAAGGATCGATAGAGCACACCTAGACGAACATTTTTGAATAGGGAATGTAGGGTCCCTGACGCGATGGTAAGGCGCTAGGCGCTTTCGAAAATTTGGGTGCCGAAATTCGAAACGTCATAAAAACTAGGGAAATGGTTAGATTTTCTTGCTTGTTGCGTCGAAATGATTCTGTTTGTTTAGACTTTCTTCAGTACCAATTTGATAAGCGTATCTCTTAAAACATGGATAGGGGGCGCTGCAGACTTTGGAGAGCTAGACAACAACTTTAAGCCCGTTATTTTGATAATTTAACACATGCTCGCCAAAGTTTATACTCTAACTTAAAGTTTGAACCCAAAAGTAGAGCCCTGCAAAAAGCGTAAGAGCCGGAATAAAATGTCAAAGTACAGGGTGGTCGAAACTCGAAGGCTCCTAGGAGATAAACAAACAGATTTCTTGACTTATGGCATGCATTTTCATGATTCTGTTTGCTGGGGCTCTCTGAAACTCAGTTGAACGGTACAAAAAGAAACATCGATAGGGGGCGCTTTGGGCAAAAAACATAATTCGTTGACATTTCGGACGCTAACTGGAAACGGGGCGCTACGATCAGTTAGAAACAAAACAAGAGAGTAATTTACTTATCATAAGAAGCTATTAAAACTGCAGTTTGTTTGTTTTTTTTAACAAACATAGCTGGTTTCAATCATGCACAATGCGCGCAATAAAATTTACATAAGGTGCTTTTTGCTGATTTATGCAAAAGATATCGTACCATATCGATATGCAAAAGATACGTAATGCGTAGACGACAACGCGAGATGACGTAGTTGTATGCGCAGACACGTCTTTTGAACGTGCGGTACCTACTTAAGCTTCGGGTTACTTGTCTGCAGATCGGTAGTAGGATGGAACGGTACACAAACTCTGAATTGGCTGACATGCATTTGGCGTATGGCGCTGCTGGTTGTAATGGACGAGCCGCTCAGCGGTTGTACGCCGAGCGTTACCCCAACAGGCAAATCCCCTGCCATGCCTTCTTCGCTCGAGTACACCAGAGGTTGTCCACAACGGGATCTTTCGACGGAGGCAGGCCTGAACGGGAGCGATCAGTGAGCACCCCCGACAACGAAGAGGCTGTGCTTAACCTGGTTGAGGACAACCCAGGTCTTAGCACGAGAGATATCGCCAGACATGTTGGCATTTCGCAAGCAACTGCGTGGCGCATCTTACGTTCCCGGAATCTGCACCCCTACCACATCCAGCGGGTGCAGTTGCTCAGAGAGCAGGATTTTGGCCCTCGAGTGGAATTCTCAAGATGGTACTTGGCGATGAGATCCAGGGATCCCCGTTTTGTAAACAGCATTTTGTTTACGGACGAGTCCACCTTCAGCCGGCAGGGAATGTGGAACGCCCACAACAGTCATGTGTGGTGTGATGAAAATCCACATGAAACCAGAAGCCGAGCAGCCCAGGAGCGTTTCTCAGTAAATGTGTGGGCCGGCATTCTGGGGGATTGCCTCATTGGCCCTTATTTGTTACCTGAACGGCTGACAGGTGGAAATTACCTGATTTTCCTGGATCAAGTGCTGCCGCAGCTTCTGGATGAGGCGCACGTACCCGAAGGTTCGCGTCGCCAGATGTGGTTCCAGCACGATGGAGCTCCGGCCCATTACACGAACGACGTGCGTCTCCATCTAAACGCAAGGTATGGCCAGCGGTGGATCGGGCGTGGGGGTCCAGTTCACTGGCCTGCCCGATCACCAGACCTCACCTGCTTGGATTTCTTCCTTTGGGGTTACCTGAAGGCCGAGGTATACCATACACCTGTCAGCAGTGCTGAAGAACTTGTGGCGCGCATTGTGGCAGCTGCAGGGCAGATCAGAGATACTCCTGGCATTGTTGGAAACACACACTCCTCAATGCGACGGAGGTGCGAAGCCTGCATCATGGCCCAAGGTCGAAATTTCGAGCATCTTCTGTAGTGTTATTTTTTGTAAATAAATTTCCAGTATCATTGATGTTTTTGGTCTAAATTTATTCAGAAGTGTTGAGCAGAGGTAGAAAATGTGTTTTCATTATTACTAACTGATCGTAGCGCCCCGTTTCCAGTTAGCGTCCGAAATGTCAACGAATTATGTTTTTTGCCCAAAGCGCCCCCTATCGATGTTTCTTTTTGTACCGTTCAACTGAGTTTCAGAGAGCCCCAGCAAACAGAATCATGAAAATGCATGCCATAAGTCAAGAAATCTGTTTGTTTATCTCCTAGGAGCCTTCGAGTTTCGACCACCCTGTACTTTGACATTTTATTCCGGCTCTTACGCTTTTTGCAGGGCTCTACTTTTGGGTTCAAACTTTAAGTTAGAGTATAAACTTTGGCGAGCATGTGTGAAATTATCAAAATAACGGGCTTAAAGTTGTTGTCTAGCTCTCCAAAGTCTGCAGCGCCCCCTATCCATGTTTTAAGAGATACGCTTATCAAATTGGTACTGAAGAAAGTCTAAACAAACAGAATCATTTCGACGCAACAAACAAGAAAATCTAACCATTTCCCTAGTTTTTATGACGTTTCGAATTTCGGCACCCAAATTTTCGAAAGCGCCTAGCGCCTTACCATCGCGTCAGGGACCCTACATTCCCCATTCAAAAATGTTCGTCTAGGTGTGCTCTATCGATCCTTAAAGTTTGTCACCGACGAGCTGAATCACCCTGTATATATATATGTAAATATATATGTATATATACATATATGTGTGTATGTAAATATGTAAATATATCACTGGCTAACCGAAAAGTACCAAAAGTGTTTATATATGTTACATATAACATCTGAAAATGCACAATATATACACATTTCGGAGATTTTATAATTTAAAGAGATAATTTCCCAAAATATTTTATCTTTTAAGCCATAAAATCTTTCCCTTTTCAACTTAGAGGCAAAAAAGGCTTTATTTTTTGTCCACTTCAACTTTAAAAATCAATTGGAATCTGCAGAATAACATGATAATTATGATATTAAATGAAATAAACTTGACTAGTGATCAGGGTTCATTGACATACATATTGTATATATAGTACATATCCCATATTTTTAAAATATCAATATTTTCAAATACTTGATATTTAGATTCATTTATTATTTTGTATACTTGATATTTATTTTTTAAATATCACTGTGCAAGATAATTTTGAGATTTTCAGGCAAAACAAGTGTAAATGAAATTTTAAACTGTTATTTACTATCTACATAAAGAGCTTATTTGTCTCTGGCAGACTTTCTTAGCCAAAGGCAACAAATATCTTTTTCGAGCTTTAAGTTTGAAACATTTATTTTTAAATTTAGAAGTAGTAATTTTGTGAGATAATTAATTCGGAACGGCCATTGAAAGATAAATTGTCTAATTTAGATAACCAGTATGTACAGCTTCATTAGAAAACAATCCTTTCTGATTTTGGTTTAATTGTGTCTAAACTGTACAATACATTAGGGAATAAAAAATAAGATAAATTTACATTTATTTTAAAATTTTTCAATTAAAAAAAACTAGGATTTTGTATTTAAAATGTTGTTTATAAATTCATGATTTCTTGATAATGAAATTGTACTATTAATAGAACATAAGATATGATGAGATTACTTAAGTAGAACTTAGCTTTTAATAACTACGAAGTACATCGTGAACGGTAGATGTTCACACCATGTCAACAACCTCAAGGTGTTGCCAATCCATCAAACATAATACATTGTTGCCACTAACAACAAGAAGAATATCACATTCACCCCCCTTTAATTTTACATTATGATTAATTCAGTCCCTGACATAGTCCTTTAAGTATGCTGCAGGTTGTCTGGGGCTAACTGGACGCAATGATACAGTGTCCAAATTCTTTTTAGTCTCATCTTCTGAAGTCATAACAGAGTCCGAATTTATTGGCTGCACATCATCTTCTACTAGAGGATCTTCTTCTGTATTCTCGTCAGCGGGTTTGGGAGTTTCTCCTTTCGGAGCTAAGTGTCTAATAGAAACAGTTGTCTCTCTTCCATCAGCAAGTCTTACATGGGCATAGTCGGGGTTAGCTTCAATCAGCTGCACCTCTTGAACCAGTGGCTCATACTTGCTCATCCGTACTTGGTTCTTCAATAGAACTGGTCCAGGGTGAGTGAGCCAAGTGGGGATGGAGCAACCATTACGCGATCTTCGAGGGTGGGAAAACATTCTTTCATGGGGAGTGGCGTTGGTAGCTGTACATAGCAAAGATCTAATTGAATGGAGAGCAGCTTGTATGACTTCCTCCCACTGTTCCGTCCTCATATTATTAGATCGCAAGGCCAGCTGTATGCTCTTCCATATTATTCCGTTATAACGTCCCACCTGTCCATTTCCTGCCGGATTATAAGGTGTTGTACGACTCGTGGCTATTCCATGAGACACTAAAAATGTTTTTAGCTCATGGGACATGAACGCCGGACCTCTGTCCGAGTGGATAAATGAAGGCATTCCAAAAACGGAAAAAATGTTCTTCAGATGTAATATTGCAGTTGATGCAGAAATATCACTACAAGGAATGGCAAATGGAAATCTGGAGAACTCATCCACTACTGTTAAAATATAACAATTTCTTGAGACACTAGGGAGAGGCCCTTTAAAGTCTAGGTTCAACTTTTCAAATGGGGAAGTAGCTTTCACAAGTGTTCCTACATTTTTTACAAATCTGGGCTTCAACTCATTGCATACTAGACAAGAATTTGTGACTTTTCCTACCACTTCTAAGGAAAAGGGAAGGTTCTTGCAACGAATCCAGTAGTGCATTCGTGTCACCCCAGGATGACAAAGAGAGTTGTGCAGGTCCTTCAAGTCAACTCTGGAAGTTAGCGCACCTGTTATACGAGATAAAGTGTCAGCCAGAGTTGTATAATATAGACGCACACGCGCACGCCGTGCGCGGAAAATTTTCCGCAAAATTCGGAACTTTGCGGAAAATTTTTTTTGAAGTTGAGGGAAAAAAAGTAAATTTTGTTTTTGTAACTTCTTTTTTTTTTAAATACCGAAATATTAAAAATATTTCCCAATTATGTACGATTTATTTATTGTTTGCCAGAGGTGATTCTGTTCCGGATTTTCCGAAAATTTAAAAAAATCGGCCATCAGACCAAAAATTCCGGCATAAAAAAATATCACTTAAAAATATTGCGAATATCAACAAATGGTCGACGAAAAAAAACAATTTCGTCAATCGTTCACGGAAAAAAATCGCCACTTTCGTCAAAGCATCGCGGAAAAAACGCAAATTTCGTCAAAGGACCGCAGAAAATAACGCGAATTTCACCAAAGGATATTGAAAAAAAAGATAATTTCGTCAAAGAATCGCAGAAAAAACGCAAATTTCGTCAAAGGAGCGCTGTAAAAAAACGAATTTCGTAAAATCATACTGGAAAAAGCCCGAATTTTAGCAAAGGATCGCGAAGGAAAAAAAATTTCGTAAAAGAATCGCGAAAAAAATTAATTTCGCCAAAGGATCGCGAAAGAAACCCGAATTTGGTCAAAGAGACGCGAGATATGCACGGATTTTGTCAAAAGATCGCGAAAAAATCCACTAATCTCGTCAAAAGACCGCAAAAAACGGTATTTCGTCAAAGAATCGCAGAAAAAAAACAAATTTCGTAAAAGGAGCACAGGAAAAAACGAATTTCCTAAAATCATAGCGGAAAAAGCCCAAATTTTGTCAGAGGATTGCAAAAAAACGCACATTCCGTAAAAGAATTGCGGAAAAAACTCATTTCGTCAGAGGATCGAAAAAAACCCCCCCACGAATTTCGTCAAAGGGCCGCTGAAAAAGCGCGAATTTCGTGAAAGGATCGTGAAAAAAACACTAAATTCGTGAAAAGATCGCGGAAAAAAAGCGAATTTCGTCAAAAGATTGGGTAAAAACGCCAATTTCGTCAAAAGATCGCGAAACAAACAGCAAATTTCATCGAAAGATCGCGAAAAATACACGAATTCTGTCAAAAGATCGCGAAAAAAACGTGAATTTTTTCAAAGGATTCGTGAAAAACGAACAAAACGCGGTCAAAAGACAGAAAAAAAACCCTGTAAATTTCTTCAAAAGATCGCAAGTTTTGTCAGGAGATCGCGAAAAACGCAAATTTCGTTCAAAGATCGCGAAAAACAAGCGAATTTCGTCCAAAGATCGCGAAAAACACGCGAAATATCGTCAAAAGATCCCCAAAAATACGCGGATTTCGTCAAAAGATCGCAAAAATACGCAAATTTCGTCAAAATATCGCGAAAAATAAGTCAACTTACTCAAAAGATCGCGAAAAATAAGCAAATTTCTTCAAAAGATTGTGAAAGGCACTCTGAATTTCGGTAAAAGACCGCAGAAAACCCCTCAAAATTTGGTAAGAGATCGTGAAATCACGTGCATTTTGTCAAAGAATCGCGAAAAATAAGTGAACTTACTCAAAAGATCGCGAAAAATAAGCAAATTTCTTCAAAAGATTGTGAAAGGCACTCTGAATTTCGGTAAAAGACCGCAGAAACCCCCTCAAAATTTGGTAAGAGATCGTGAAATCACGTGCATTTTGTCAAAGGATCGCGAAAAACACGCTAATTTCGTGAAATGGTTGCGGAGATTTCATTTATTTTATTTTGTGATTTGCTGAATTTAGGTCCCTAAAGGTTATTTTTTATGTGAAATATAAGGTCTTTTTTGGTCCCCTTTTATTATTTTTTACTACAAAAGTTGAGTGGGAGTCCTGTATGTTGTATTTATAGGCTTTTCTTTGATTAGTTAAAATTACTGCTCTAAAATAATATTTTTTAAAGCCAAATAAACTGATTTTTTTTTCTTCTTGCTGCTAATTTTTCATTATTGCAATCTGTATCCAATTGTCGTTTAGAATGCCCAGAGTTAGCAAAATGTGTGGAGAAATTTTATCTGAGTAATTATTCTTTCAAATGTGAAAATATTTTCAAGATAGCAATCATTTTACTTTTTAGGAGTTTATGAGCATTAGAATTTCAGTCTGCTCCAAAAACAGAATTTAAATTTTATTGCTACAAAATTAGATTTTTGCTGCTCCAAAAATGGATTTTACTGCTCCAAAATCAGATTTTTGCTACTCCAAAAGTGCTCAAAAATGGCTTTAGTGCACTTTCATCCCTGCATCAGTCTCTTTAATGATGATATCTATGAACAGACCTCTTCCTATAAAATGCGATTCATTTGTATCAGAAGCAATGCTGTATTATTTCTGTGAACAGAGTGGCAGGCATTTTGTACGAAGAGGTTACAATATTAAGGATTGGGCTGTTTCTAAATGCATTGACAAAATTTAAATGGTAATTACTTTAAAACTAATGTTTTTAATTAATATCGCCAAAATAATATAATACATTATTTTATTAAGCATTAAATTAATTTGCAGAAAGTTTTTGACCCAATATTTGCGTGCGCAGAAAGTCTTTGGTTTTATACAAGTCTGGTGTCAGCAATTACATTTTGTTTCCCAGGACGATAAATAATGTCAAACTTAAAACTGGCTAGTTCAAGTCTCCAACGGATTAATTTTTCATTTTTAATTTTGCTGCTGTGTCGCTGATCGAATACAAATGAGACTGCTTGTTGATCAGTGAACACCTCAAAATGCTTTCCCATCAAGAAATGTCTCCAATGTCGAAGGGATTCTACAATGGCATACGCCTCTTTTTCTGGTGAAGAATGTCTCAGTTCAGATGCACTTAATGTCTTGAGAAAAAAGCCACGGGACGGCCAGCTTGGCTCAAGGTAGCACCAATTGCAAAGTCTGATGAATCCGTTTCGACTCTAAAAGGTATGTCATCTTCAATTGTTGCCAAGGTAGCATTCGCCACATCATCTTTCAGCAAATTAAAGGTTGATACTGCTTCTGTAGAGAGAGGGAACTGTTTCTTTCCGAATAAGGAACGTATCTTCTCTGAAAAGCCTGGAATCCACCGACAATAATGGGCAAACATACCCAAAGCACGTTGTAAAGCAGAAGAGTCTCTAGGAACAGGCATATCCAGTAACGGTTTTAGTCTTTCAGGATCTGGTTTAATTTTACCATCACGAACGATATAGCCCAGTAACCGGACAGAATTTGTTGAATAGGTACACTTTTCTTCATTTAAGGTCAAATTAAATTTCTTTGCCACAGCCAAGAATTTTTTTAGGTTGTCATCATGTTCCTTCTGATCTTTGCCACAAACAGTTACATCATTAATAAATGGATACAAGGCCTTCATCCTCAATAATGTTATCAATGACTCTTTGAAAACAGGCTACTCCATTGGTAACACCAAAAGGAACGCGCAAAAACTGGTATAATTTCCCACAAGCTTCAAAAGCTGTGTAATGCCTTTCACTATCCAGAATAGGGATTTGATGGTAGGCACATTGCAGATCAATTTTGCTAAATACTTTATTTTTCGAAATTTTCAAAATTATCTCTTCAATCTTAGGCAGAGGATAGGCATCAAGCAAAGTGTACTTGTTAATGGTCTGCGAGTAGTCCCCACCATTCTAGGCTTATGATTTTCTCCTCTAATCACGAATGCTTGACCCCGCCACGGTGAATTGCTTGGTTCAATGACACCCTCCTGGAGAAGTTTCTGAATTTCCATTGCCATAAAGTTATTGTCTTCATCAGCATGACGTCTTGACTTTGTCACCACAGGCCTACAATCCAGGTTCAAGTTAGAAAATAATGAAACAGGAGGTACTTGAGCTGCAGCTAGAGAACAAATTGTTAATGGAGGTCTATTGCCATCGAATCCAATCTCCACAGATGAATGTCCTTTTAAAATATCATGACCTATCAAAATGTCAGTACAAAGATCCTTCATAATTAAAAGTTCCACATCTTGATAAGTGAAGTTTTCAATTTTCAAATTTACTCTACAAAAACCTACTGTTTCAGCGACCATCGAGGAGTTTGCCATGGATATTTTTCCAAAATATGGTTCAATTTTAGCTCTACATTTAGCCACATGTTTCTCATTAAGAAAACTTAGAGAGCTGCCTGTATCGATTAATGCATTGAGCTGGGTATTGTTTACCGATGCCTTAATGATTGATTTCTGGAGACAGTGACTAGATCCTGAAATACCTGCCAATGTGTTTAAAGAAGCCACCACTGTTGAAGAGTTTCTACCTTGCCTAGATTTACACACCCGTTGATAATGTCCCTTTTTGCCACATTTTCTGCACATGGCATCTCTTGCCGGACACATGGTTCGTGGATGGAAATCGCTTCCACAGAAAAAGCATTTTTGAGATCTTGTGGAGGGGAGAGCAGCCGATGTTTGTAGGTCCTCTTCTTCTAGTAAATTCTGTCCTCCCATAGCTGCAGATGGCACTGGGATGGAATTTCCCATATAAGAAGCTGCATGCACTTCAGCCAATTCAAGGGATCTGGCTTGTTCAAAAGCTTGATCAAGAGTCATCGAGGTATTTTCAAGAAGTCATTGACGAATACGGGACATTTTAAACCCCTTATGAAAGCATCTCTAATGTATTCTTTATGGTAATCTTCGGTCTTTAGTCTGTGAAGTCACAATCTTTGCTTAATTGATTTAAAATTTGTAAATATTCGGCGACCGTTTCTCCGGTTTGTTGGTTTCGTGTCGACAAGCAATGTCTAGCAAATATCACATTACGTTTCTTTATGAACAGCGAATCTAGAGTCGTAATGGCTTCAGCATAAGTCGTACAGTCATTAATGAACTGGTAAACATTTGAACTCACATAATTGCACAGTAAAGGCAATTTATTTACTTCAGCAATGCTTGTTATACCTTCTAGAAAGTTTGCAAAAGTTCTTTTCCAATGGCTCCATTTTGCTTCCGCGTTTGAGCACGTGGGATCTACATCGAGTCTTTCAGACTTCAGTAGTTGCTCCATATTGTTTAATTTAAGAAGGTATGCATTTTAAAGGTTTCGTAGTTATTAAAATTGTACTATTAATAAAACATATGATGAGATTACTTAAGTAGAACTTAGCTTTTAATAACTACGAAGTACATCGTGAACGGTAGATGTTCACACCATGTCAACAACCTCAAGGGGTTGCCAATCCATCAAACATAATACATTGTTGCCACTAACAACAAGAAGAATATCACAGTAATTATGTGAGATAATTAATTCGAACGGCCATTGAAAGATAAATTGTCTAATTTAGATAACCAGTATGTACAGCTTCATTAGAAAACAATCGTTTCTGATTTTGATTTAATTGTGTCTAAACTGTACAACACATTAGGGAATAAAAAATAAGATAAATTTACATTTATTTTAAAAT
The DNA here is from genome assembly GCA_963932465.1 of Maratus speciosus. Lineage (NCBI taxonomy): Eukaryota > Metazoa > Arthropoda > Arachnida > Araneae > Salticidae > Maratus > Maratus speciosus. The sequence continues at coordinate 225,437,107 of OZ010791.1, read as the reverse complement.
TTTTCAATTAAAAAAAACTAGGATTTTGTATTTAAAATGTTGTTTATAAATTCATGATTTCTTGATAATGAAACCAATATTATATAATTTTTAAGTGTAGTACAAAGCAAATTGCATCTGTTTTCAATTAGTTGATCCTCGGTTTTGTTCTAAGTAAAAAAAAAAAAAAGGAATAGAGAAATGCATTTTTAGAATATTGTTAAAGTTTTCAATGTTAAGTTCAGTACGTTTTAGTTTCTAATTAATAGTATACTTGAAATAATTTATTGTCAGCAGTGTGTTGATTAGTTTTAAAATCTCGGATCTATATCAATAGGATATTTTTGAAAATATCATGATATTTACGAACCGTACTAGTGATGCGAGAAAAAAATCAGGTTAGTTATAATGAATAAGTGAATCAAGAATAAAATTTTGCTTTAAAAAGTAAAATGCTATTTTATTTACTAAAAAAATCCCCCTCCTCTCCCCCCACACACACATTTAAAAAAAAAAACACATTATTGGAAAATCATGCTTTTTTTAGATAAGTAAAATAGGATATCCTACTATGTTTGTGATTATCGGGGCAACGAATCGACTTTTTTACTGTCAATAAATACTTAAAAACAACAGCAAAAGCAAAATAAAAGTAGGGATGGGACGAATATTCGGCCACTATTCGGTATTCGGCCCTTTTGCCGAATATTCGGTTGGCCGAATATTGAAGGTTTGTTGACCGAATGCTTCGGCCGAATATTTAGTGATATCTCGCCGAATATTGCTAAAATATCGCCGAATAGTGAAAGATATCTTGCTAAATAAATTCAGAATTTAAAAAAAAAATGTTTCTTGCAATTTTTTTTCTCGAATCCAAATTGGCTACTTTCTGGCACATTCATGAAGTCATTCCCATTCTTACTAGCACAAAATGTACAGTTATTCAGATACTAAAAAATTACAGCCTTTCTGTATTTCATATAAAAGTTAGTGATCTTTTAGAAAATGCTGCCCAAATTGGAGATTCAATAGCCCGGGAAATGTCTTCATTAGAGAATGATAGATTACAACTCAAGATGTAAAAACTCATATAGAAAAAAAGAAAAACGCTATCTCATTTTAAAATACCTGAATATACATTAATGTCTGCAAATTCCAAGCACATATCAAAAGGCTCTTATGAAATTCATGATAACTTACTTTCTATTTTCTATGAAGTAAGAAATGTAAAAATTCATCCACTAGGTGCATTAGCTAAGATTCATTTTCAAGAAGGAACATCAAATATCAGATCACTATTCCAAGTACAACAGTACATCTGAAAACAGAACTGACGTCAAACTAGATGGCGCAGCTTGCTTTATGAAGATGGTTTTATAAATATTTAAATATAAATTCTACATATTGAACAAAATAATTTTTTAATTCTATAGTTTTCATTTTTAATTAATTATTTGCATGATTACTGGGTTTAATATGTAACATTATTATGTATTTATTTTTCAATTTACATCTTTCTTTATTCATGTTGTTATCAGTTTCTGAATTGTTTGAGTTTTCTGAGTTGTTGAATAAGTAGAATATTGTTGAATATTGGATGTGTTGGTTCAAATGTCGAGTATTTTGTTAACATATGTATTCTGCTTTAACGATACCTTTTGCTTTAATGTAATTTGTAATTTAAGGTTTGGAAATTGATTTCAGAACAGGCTCATTCTTATAAACTTTTTTATCATTAGGGACACAAATTTTCAATGATAAAATTTAATACTTGATTAAAGGTTATTTCAGAAAATCTCTCCTTGTGAGCTATGAGAGAGTTTAAGAATATATTTGATTTTGAATGCAAGAAAGGATAAAAGTTTCATTTGAGAGTAAAAGTGAAGTAAATTCTTTATATTTTAATGGAAATAATTTACTCTCCTGACTTACTGAAAATCAACTTGATATATCTTAGAATAAAAGTATATAAAGCAATTTCACAATTTTTTGTGCTAAAATAAGTTTATCAAATTTAAAAGTACATTTAAGAGTAGTAATCATTAATAAGTTCCTATTTTTTAAATTACATATAATCAAAAGTTATTTTTTTATTGGAAAAAAATGTTGGTATTCGGCCGCCGAATATTCGGTATTCGGCCTAAAATTTGTCCGAATATTCGGTATTCGGCCAAATCACTATTCGTCCCGTCCCTAAATAAAAGTAATAATAGAAGTAAGAAAACAACCCAACAAACACTCGACTTAAGGCCGAATGGCGTATATGTCGTGGCCAAAAGGAGTTAAGGCCATTTGTAACCAAACAATGCTGTACCGTAAATGACCCGCCGCTAGTTCCGGCAGCTATTGCCGGAACGGTAATGTTTCGGCGGTGAGAGAACTGTTGCATTTACTTTGCCCGGCAACTCTTGAGGGGCGGTTTCTGGCAAAAAGGTAATGGATCATCATCGTTTAGAAAGTAGAGGGCTAATATCACCTAACCCGAATATTTAATTAAAGAGAGGAAATATATTTTTCTCTTCATTTCTTTCTAAGTAAGTTTAATTATTTTAAATCTGGGTTTTAGTAAAAATATAAATATGTCGTGAGATTTATATTTAAAGCACTAAAATAGATTACATATTTTTATTTAGTTTGAAAATATTTTACAAAAATCAAAAATTGTCCCCAAAATGTACATAAATTCCCTGTTTATATATTTTTTAAAAATATAGAAAAAAAACAACAACATAAAAGCGTTTAACGTTCTTGCCTTTAAAATATCTTTAAATAAATATATTTTGAACACACTGGAATAAAAAAGATTATATTTAATGGTTTTTTATATTGTTTTTGATTGCAAAGATAATCAGATAGCATAATATAAAATATACGCTGATTTGAATAATATATTAATAGCAAAATACTGCAATCTTCGGACATATATACTACTTAAACATGTTTAAAAATTTATTGATAAATGTCAATTTATTTATGCTCTTTTTTTACAGCATTCATGAAAAAATATTTGTTATAATGAAAAGGAGAAAATGTTTCAATAAGCAGTTATTCTTGAGCGAGGAGAGGGGGGTGGAGAGAAAAGGTAACTTAAAAGCTGTTACTAAAACATGAATTTTTAATATCATTTGAAACATATTTCCATGTAAAAGAAAATACTGGAAAAGAAATTTTTGTTTCTGAATCCACTGTAACGGAAAATATAAATAAAATTTCTTGCCTGTATTAAATTCCTAACAATTTAGATATATTTAATGATTTTACTACCATTATTTTACTCTTTAGACATACAGATAAAACTTGCATATGTATAGAAATAATTAAGTGAAAAATTGCACAATAAATCAAGAATTTTCGCAGAATTAAGTAAAGAATTGCAGAATAAATAAAGAATTTTTGTTCATTATTATTTGGTTTCGAGTCCCGACCTGGATACATTTTCACGCAGTTGGAAAAATTATTTCTGGCAAAATTTAGAATACGCATTAAAATCTGACATTATATGAAAGTATTAAATAAAATGCGATATGTATATTTTATGCCCTAAAATAAACATGAAAAGGTTCTATTAATTTTTAAGCATTTCTTATAAATTACAAGTCAAATCGTCTTGAGTCAAAAATAAGCCTTGATATATATAGATAAACAAGATATTTTTTATGAGCATATCAGAATAAAATGGAATGCATGTTATTTTTAAATCTTATAATTTTTAATTGCGAAGATAAATGGGTAAAAATTTACAGAAAAGAGATAAAATGTCCATTTAAAGGATAAATCGGAGGGGAAAAAAAGTGTTTTTGTGTTATCTGAAAACTGTATGGAGAGTTTAAAAATTCAAACAATTTATCTTAAATCTTTATTTCTCTAAAAAAAAAGAAAAAAAAAGAACAAAAAAAAAGAAAGAAAAGGAAAACAAAGCTCTTTTTCCAAATGACTAAAAATAATATTAACAGAAAAAATATATGATTTATGAAAAAATGACTTATTTATTATAATAAGGTATTGGCTCATAAAACTACTCTCCCTCTTTCCCTCTCCAGAAAAATCAAATAGATGATGGGACCTTCAAATGGCTCAAGGTTAAGCAGTTTTGAAAGTTCTGGTCCGGTACGACAAGAGGGGAGAGGGAGAAATTCTCAGAATTTTCCTTTAGCTTTGCGTTTTCATTTCTGCTTTGTCATTCGCGTTATTTACTTCGTCGGAATAAGTGGACATGGTTTCAAAATGTAGCAGGTATATCGGTAAGTTTGTTAGTTCATGTTGATTCATTACAAATTTATTAATTTCATTATATCTGTTTTTTGCATCATTTAATCTTAAAGAATATTTATATTTTAGTTTTTATAATTGCAAAAGAAAATGTAAAAGATATTTTCATTTTTAGTAAAATTCCCTTCAATAGTTTATTTTTAGTTTTTCGAAGTTATCGAATTTATTTTTAAACATTATAAATATCGGATGATATTGTTCTTTAAGGGTCTTGTACCTTTTAAACGCGTCGAAAATTAACGAAAAGCTTCAAAGTTTGAATTAGTCTATCTTCAAAACCTTTTTATGTATAAACATGAAATTTTGGATATTGATTAAACGGATTGTGCTTTGTAATACACTACAAACATAAATTTATTAACCCTTTACAGAATTTGTGTATTGTTTAAATCAAAATAGCTCTTTTTTTTTACCCCATAAGTCATTGCGCGCATATCTTGAGAACGTATGTATGGATTAGTATGAAATTCGGTAAAGATACTAAACATATATATGTGTTTAAAATGATCTACTCTTAGTCTAAAATTATTTCATTAACTATATAAAAAAAATATTTTCGTAAAAAAAATAAAAATATATGTATTTTTAATGAATATAAATAGTCATAACTAAAAATATTACCATTGTAAATACTTAAAAGTACATCATTTTAAACACACATATTTGTTTAATATATTTACCAAATTTCATGACAATCCATACATCCTTTCTTAAGATATCATGCGCGCAATGACTTATGGGGTAAAAAAAGAGCTATTTTGATTTGAACAATACACAAATTCTGTAAAGGGTTAATATATTTCTGTTGGTAGTATATTACAAAGCATAATCTGTTTAATCAATATCCAAAATTTCACGTATATACATAAAAAGGTTTTGAAGATAAACTAATTAAAACGTTGAAGTTTTTCGTTAATTTTCGACGCGTTTAAAAGGTACAAGACCCCTTAAAACAGTTTATTTTAGTTTAATTATAAAAATGTGACTTTATACTCGAGAAAATTTGAGTGACTAAAACAATTGAATTTAAATGAAATTTAGAAGTATCAAGATTAATTTAATATATATTTTTAAATCACTATTAAACTATTATTTACATAAAATATATAATGTGAACATTAAATAGTCCACAATATTATTTAAAAGGCGACTAAAGTAATGAAAAGGATGTTACAAGTTTAAAATATACATTTTATTTAAAATTTCTTAGTACTTTCAAGCCTTCCTAGCTCATCATCAGAGAATATCTTAATAACTAAATGTTGTTTATTGTTTTTAAAATGTGAGAGCCAATAATTACTAGAGTTGAAAGTAGAAGTAGCAGTAGCAGTAGCAGTTTCTTGGATTGAATTTAATTAGAGGAAATATATATTATTATTAATAATTACAGTTCCATTTATTTCTGACATCACTCTGTTTCTCATAGGTCACTTTCCATGGATATAATTAAATTATTATTTTGCGATATAATTATTTTTGTGTAAATAAATGGAACTGCAATTAATAATAATAATATATATTTTCTTTACTTAAATTAAATCCAAGAAACTGCTACTTTCTACTCAGTAATTATTGACCCTCTCATTTTCAAAACAAAGTGACGTATTTGTATAAATAAACAACATTTAGTTATTAAGATATTTTCTAATGATGAGCTTGGAAGGCTTGAAAGTACTAAGAAATTTTAAATAAAATGTATATTTTAAACTTGTAACATCTTCTTCATTACTTTAGTCGCCTTTTAAGTAAGATTGTGGACCTTTTTAATGTTCACATCATATATTTTATGTTGAATCAAGGTGAAAAAATTGCGTTTCGTCTTATGATTCTATTATTTACATTTCTAATAATTATAAATAATTTTCAAGAATTTTGAAAAAGTTGAAATAATATATTTTTTCAAATGTTTGGCTATTAAACTGCAAGAGAAATAGTTAAATATTATCTGATAAAAGCAAAATTTTAAAATATATGAGAAATATTATACTGTCATTCGTTAACTACATAAAGATTAAACTTATTTTTATGTAATATTTTAATAAAATGATCAGAAATGATGCAAAAATTTAGATAATAATGATTTAATAAAGCTTTGATGAATAAGCATAATTTAACAGATTTACCAACGAAGCTGTGTAAAATATAGTGGAAATTTAAGTAAAAAGAATATCACAAACACACACATTTTTATATAAAATATATAATAAACTATATTAAAATCACGTATATTATTTAAGCATAAATTCGAAATTTATTCTTCAAAAGAAAATACTTTTTAGAAGGTTAATTGAATGGTAAAATGTTTTGGCAGGTAAAAAAAAAAAAAAAAATCTTATAATTATTTAGACATACTTTTCAAGAAAATCAAGTTCATTTAACTTGAACTTTTTCAAAAATATTCAAAATACAATATTTGATAATGAATTGATTGATTAGTTTATTTTTTCAATTATACACTTTATAAATTTTTATGAAATGCAACTATTTAAAAATGCATTGCATATAAATTTTGTAAATATGTAAGTGAATAAATGAACAAATAAATTAATGCACTATGTGAAATATTGTGTTTTGGAAATTTTTTGAAAAAGTTCAAAGTGAAAGAATTTCATTTTCTACAAAAGTATGTATAAATAATTATAAGATTTTTTTAATCCTGCAAAAATATTTTATCATTTAATTAGGCTGATAAAAAGTATTTTTTTTTATAGAATAAATTTTGATTTATTCCTAAACAATCGTTATGGCACAACAGTGGCAAGTGATTACATTTTAAATGTTTGGGGCAGCTTTGGGATAAATTTAATTTATGACAAACACAAATGGCAGAACAAAGGCAAGCTTCTGGTTAGCTTTTATTTTCAGTGGCCATTAAAAGAATAATTGTGGGCAGTTTAAGGTTATCTAACATTTTCAGCGAAAAGTTAGTGGCATGATTGTGGGCAACTTCTTGTATTTACGGCCAATTATCTTGTGGCCTTATTCTGTCCGGCGTGACACTTTTTTTACGGAGCCGTAACTTTCACTGATAGCGGGCCACCATCGAACACTTTCGGCCAAGGCTAACGAACCCATCAGTGGCCCATAAGTTCGGTGTTTGTTGGGAAATAACATTAGATAGGATCAATCTTACCTGATTTTCCTGGACTTTTTTTAACTTCTTTTTCCACGTGCAAAATTGCACGTTTCCAGTTCAGCCATCTTTGAAGAAACAAAACAAGACAACCCTCCTAAGTAGCCAAGACGCGGCCAACACATCTGCATGGGCTCTGGGCGATGCAGATTTGGCGAGCTAGCATCGAATTATGTACTTGGCGTGCTGCCATAATCCGGTTTCGTAAGTAAAAACGCTAAAATCGTCTTGGCTACACAGCATTTTATCTTCAAATTTTAAAACTTTCTTGATAAAAGCATACAAGAAATACCTCCTTATTATTTTCTGTCTAATTAAAGTGTTAAATGTATGTTGACATATTTTTATACTTTTAAAATGAACACTAAAATTGGTATTGTGAAACACTAATTGAAAATCTCAAATTATTTTTACTTGTTTATATGTCGATTACTACAATAAAGCCTGTGAAAACGGAATCGCTTCGAACAGATAACAATTCCTTTGTAGACAGTTTTTAGTATTAAGAGGTAAAATTGTGTGGTACTCTTTTTGTCATCGGGACGATTAATGTTTTCCGTTTAAGGCAGGTTTCATTATAAACAAGTTCCGTTTTCACAGGTTTCCAGTATGTTATATTTTGAAAATTGATCAAAAACTGGTTAATTTATGAAACACAGGAGGTTTGAGAAATTATTTATTTTTGGAATAAGATACTTCAAGATTTTGGTGGATTTTCATTTGATATTCATCTTAAGTATTCATTCTCTAACACCACCCTCACCGTTATTTCCATTTTAAATCTCTAGGCTCTCCCCCTCTTCGCACCAAAAAAAAAAAAAAATCTTTAATTAAAAAAAAAATCATCATTATTTTGTTGTAAAAATTAATACATGATAAATCTTCTAAATATGCCCCCCCCCCTCCGCTCTCTCTAATTTTCCATTCGTCCCCACACACCTACTTTAAATACTATTTTATTTAAACCATTTATTTTTTCAATATTTCTCTCATATTTTCTATTTTCTCCTAAATAAATATTAAATCATCATCAAAATAAAATATTTTCTTCCATTTTTTCTTCCCTACTTTACGGTACACTATTTCTTTCTCCCAGCTTGTTTTGGCTCCAATAAATAACAGTGCCTTGTATACGCCAGCCGTAAAACAAAAGCCGATGTTTCATTGTGCGATTAAATACTCTACAGTACTTTTAAGAATGGCATTTGAATTATCTATATTCTAGATATGACTAGTTGAATATCTAAATAAATAGGTTTTTAGAGTACCCATATTTTACTTTTGATCACTTTAATGAAAAAGAATAAAAACATTTGTTAACGTACCTTTACAATATCTACCAACTCATATAAACTCCTGCTAGATGATATTTTTACTTTAATAATTATACATAAATACACTTACACAGATGCCAATTGTGTGCCAAATGATTTAGAATCATCTAAAAATACTATCGAAAGAGAATTGAATTGTTATCTATAGGATAGGAGAAATATTTTATTTGATTTTCAAAATTTTGCAGTCAGTGTTTAGTAATATAAATAAGCTGTATTATATCATTTATTGTCTATCCTCACTTTATGTTTGGTTCTTTTCCACAAATATTGAAATACAGTTTCTGAAACAATTCAGCAATAATTTATCAAGAAGGAGCTTGGTGCAATATAATAGAAGTGTAAAGACGTTAAAAGCGCCAAAAATTTTTAATTTTTGGTGCTTTTAACGTTATTTTTTTTACACTTCTATAGTTGAGCAATATATTAAAACAATAAGAATTGTGACGCTTACCAAATACTGTTAATAGTCAGATGTAAATAACAACTTTGCTATTTTAAACAGATTATAAACTTTAAAACATACTTATAATTACTTAAAAGGTGACACAAACATATAAAGATATTATTAAAAATCTGTTAAATATTTTAAAACTGTTATATGTTTTAAAGTTTATATTAAAATCAATGTGAAATTTTTTTCACGATACTAGTTTTTTGTAATACAGTGCTTTGACTCAATCACAATAGCTTTTGCTGAAAAAAAAAAAAGATGAAAATAAGCATTGCTAGTTAAAAGAAAAAAGACGAAAACATATCTAAAATCAAAAACAATTTAAAATTCAGTATTTATTTAAAAATGCATAAATTAAACTAACAATAATTTAAATACATTATTTAATTAAATAATCTTCATCACACAATTTTTTTTTTAAATCTTTCCAGCATAATGCAATTGTCGTCAAAGTATTAGGCACTTCCTTGAATTCTCAGTTGGAACATATAGCAACTAAAAAATAAAAGAAAAAGAAAAATTAAATAAACTGGTATATTATCCTAAATACGGACAGTTATCATACATAATTCTATATAGATTACTTGCGCACGTTATGTTATTCCTTTCATTCAACAATTAAAGTGTCACCTCTAAAAAATAACGTTACATTACAGAAGATAGACATAAAATAAAGCAGATATATCATTGTATGGTTAAATATTGATAATCCACACTGCAAATTTTTTAAACATCGCACATTTTCAATTTTTACATTTTCGTATAGGTATATGGGGAAAAAGTACTTTTAACTGCAATTTGTTTAAAAACTGCATCAATTCATTTTTGAGATATTATTATTATTAGCTATTGTTTCAGTAATTAATGGTAGCAACCAGGGTTGGCAAAGTGGACCCACGCAGAAAAACCAACTGGGTTTTTCTGGGTAGGTCCACCAACTAAAACCCGCCTGGGTTTTTGCTAAAAATCATTTCAGAGTCTGCAAATCTACCCTACACTGTTTAGAAGTACACAATAACTTTTAAGCCTAAAACCTAGGTGGTGGTTTTTTTTATCAAAATTACATAAAAATAAATAAATAAAAATGAGTCGTATTTGTGGTAATCAGGCGGTAGTTCATTTCACACTATTTCTTTTTTAAATTTATGTATTTATTTATTTATTTTTTTAATATATTTCAAATTTCAAATGATTTACATAATGTAATGTATTTAATTATAATTGATCTTTTTTATAGTTTACCTATCAAAGTCATATTCACTTTGATTTTTCCGGTAATATTTATAAATCTTCACTAGTTTTTCACACTTCTCTGAGACTAGTCTGTTCCGCAATTTAGACCATATGAACCCAAATGTAGAGAAAATCCTCTTGATGGAACAGAATACAGAGATCGGAAAATATTACAAAAATCAGAATCTAACTTGTTGTTTTTGTTTTTCCGTACCTTTTCTTTAAGAATTTCTTACCATTTTGAAGCTGTAAATTGTGGCACAATATTTTCTAAGAAAAGTAATTTAGGAAAATAGTCTATGTCTTTAATTTTAAATCCCAATATTGCAGGTAACCACTCCGAATGATACAGCATTTATCCATGCTTCAGCTTATTCCTCTTCCATTGAATTAAACCTGTCCCCTCTAAACTTTGCATCCATAAAGAAAAATCGGAGAATCGATTTTTCTTATCCTTCCTCCGACGAAGCATATACGTATTTGGTGGATCATGATGAAATTTTGTTAAATTCCCCGACTTATTCGGCCAATTTCCATATTCTTTGACTTTTCCAGGTTCTCCAGGTGGCAGAGCAACCCTGTATATCTTTTAGTTGCCATTTCTCATAACAACTAACAAAAATGTAATGAAAATAAATGCTCTTTTGAAAAAAAATATAAATGAATGATTTCTGATAAAACAGAGCACCATAAACCATAATTTTCAGTATCCATGCAGTATTGTTATGATTTTGACCAACCCAAAAAAACCGGGTGGGTTTTTTCTGATAAAACACACTTGAAAAAACCCAACTGGGTTTTATCAAAATTTCAACTTTATATTACATAAGTAATATATTTCTTATATTAGTACACCACTCGTAAAATTTATCACACCCCACCTCGAGGAAAAAAATGTCTTCATTCTCCCAATGACAATTTTTAAAACAAATAATTGTAACTTAATTTTCTATATGTATGTGTAATTATCAAAAACACAAAAATTATTTTTTTGAATTAAAAAAAAAAAACTTTCTCAAATAATACCCCTTCATTGCCCTAAAGTGTGAGAGGGAGAGATTCGATCCAAAGAAGTTAGTTACACCAGTTTCAAAAGTAAAGGGATTTTAGAAACGTGTATGTGTTTGGGAGGGAGGAGGGGGGGGGGGGAGAGGGAAGTGTATATTGTTCTGTTCTTGAAAATTGCTCATCATTGTCCTTTCAGTAAGTGGGAGTAGAATGCTTTGAAAAGGGAAAACCTGTATAATGTGTTGCTATATACCAACACATTTTGGAAAGGAAAAAACTAAAAAAAAAATCTTGCAATCCATCATTAATCAATATGTTTCAGAATTTAATTTTCAGAATGAATTTTTTCTAGAGAAAATAAGAAACAAGAAATACCTCCTTATTATTTTCTGTCTAATAAAAGTGTTAAATGGATGTTGACATATTTTTATACTTTTAAAATGAACACTAAAATTGGTATTGTGAAACAGTAATTGAAAATCTCAAATTATTTTTACATGTTTATGTGTCGATTACTACAATAAAGCCTGTGAAAACGCAATCGCTTCGAACAGATAACAATTCCTTTGTAGACAGTTTTTAGTATTAAGAGGTAAAATTGTGTAGTACTCTTTTTGTCATCGGGACGATTAATGTTTTCCGTTTAAGGCAGGTTTCATTATAAACAAGTTCCGTTTTCACAGGTTTCCAGTATGTTATATTTTGAAAATTGATCAAAAACTGGTTAATTTATGAAACACAGGAGGTTTGAGAAATTATTTATTTTTGGAATAAGATACTTCAAGATTTTGGTGGATTTTCATTTGATATTCATCTTAAGTATTCATTCTCTAACACCACCCTCACTGTTATTTCCATTTTAAATCTCTAGACTCTCCCCCTCTTCGCACCAAAAAAAAAAAAAAAAAAAAAAAAAATCTTTAATTAAAAAAAAATCATCGTTATTTTGTTGTAAAAATTAATACATGATAAATCTTCTAAATCTCCCCCCCCCCCCCATCCGCTCTCTCTGATTTTCCATTCGTCCCCACACACCTACTTTAAATACTATTTTATTTAAACCATTTATTTTTTCAATATTTCTCTCATATTTTCTACTTTCTCCTAAATAAATATTGAATCATCATCAAAATAAAATATTTCCTTCCATTTTTTTCCCCTACTTTACGGTATGCTATTTCTTTCTCCCAGCTTATTTTGGCTCCAATAAATAACAGTACCTTGTATACGCCAGCCGTAAAACAAAAGCCGATGTTTCATTGTGCGATTAAATACTCTACAGCATTTTAAAAAACTTCTAAGCATCGCACATTTTCAATGTTTATACCGTGGTATTGGGAATAAAAGTACTTTTTAATGCAATTTGTTTGAAAACTGCATCTCCATTTATTTTTGAAATATTAATTTTTTTGTAGTTTTTAGCAACATTTGTTTCATTTTGGCAACTCAAGTACTCCATTTCTGTAGAAAGTAAAGAAAAAATTGCTGAAAAATAGCAATTATATCTTTTTGTTGCCATTGTCTCATAAAAATTTAAAAAGAAAATACGTGCTATTTTGAGAAAAATATAAATGAAAGATTTGTGATAAAACATGGAGCTATTGTAAACTGTATTTAATTTTAAGTATTTATATTAATGCAAATGACGTCATTTTACATAAAATAAAAGCGTGTGCTTTAAGTCTTAAAATTGAAATATGTTTCGCTATAGAGTCCCGATTATCCAAGTCCCACTTAACAGAGTTATTTTCTTCTGATGGACTGGTGGCTTCTATTATTATGAAACAGCCATTATAAATGAAGCGTTAGGTGAAGATGAAAGAGCAGTCGTAAAAAGTTAGAACTCTGATTTTCTGGTCAGAATGGGGGGGAAAAATGGCCATAATTTTTTTTGAAAGAGCAGCCGTAAAAAGTTAGAACTTTAATTTTCTGGTCAGAATAAGAAAAAAAAATGGCCATAATTTTTTTTTTCCCATTCTGACCAGAAAATTAGAGTTCTAACTTTTTACGACTGCTTTTTCATCTTCACCTAACGCTTCATTTATAATGGCTATTTCATAATAATAGAAACCACCAGTCCAACAGAAGAAAATGAAGTGATGGAAATGTCGGGGGCAACACTAAATTATGATAAAGCAGAATTCCTGTTTTCTAGTTTTTATTTTTTTTTTTTTTTTTATTTTTTTTTTTTTTGTTTTACACTTTCCAACATAGTTGAAAAGTGTTAGGAATTCGGTTTGTCTATCCGTCCATCTGTTCGTGCTCTAACTTGTGTAAATATAGTCTGATTGCCATGAAATGAATATATGTTATTGGGAATTACTATATAGCATATTCGGTATTGAAAATGAAGAGTATAGCATTTTTGGTTCAATTACAGAGCCACTGAAAAGAATTCCGTTACATTACGGTCTATGAGGGAAAACTCGTTTGCTGTGTATTTTAATAATATTACATTATTTCGAACATATTGATACTAATGCCTATTCTCAGCTCTCTGAAATTTTCGATCAAATTCAGCAACACTCTGTGTATACAGATAGATTGTACTGTATCCTTAAATACTGTCACAAAAATATTTAATAAATATTTGTTTTAAAAAATTAATCAACTTTTTTTGGATTTTTGCAAGGCATCCAATATCAGCAACTTCAAATTTCAGAGATTTTAAAAATTCATAATATGATTCATTAACCAATTTCGTGTAATAAAGAATTATAAAACTTTCGCTACACTGTAAAAAAAAGTGGTAACGTTCCATGTAAAATCCAGAAACCTTTCGCCTTTTCTCAGGTTTTCAGAATATTTTAGCTTTTTCCTGTGAAATTCTTATTTTCATATCTGAAACGTTCCTGAACAAAAGTTGGAAATAGCAAAACGCTGCGGCCGCCATTTTATTATTTTGTTGGTGTAATCCGTTGCTCGCGCGCGAGTGTCGAAAACGAATTCCTTATATGAATGTCAAAAAATCAATATGGAATGCGAATAAATCAATAGACGACATAATCATTTACGTCTCTATTGTCAAGACCATTCAGATGAAAATTCAATACCTCTGTGACATCGCTAAGAGATTATCCCTCGTACCTGTCTGTGGAACGTTTTACGAGCAGCACGTGTAAAAAAACACACCAATTATTTGGATTTCCATCTACCAGGGGACCAACAAACATCATGCTCACCGATTTCTTCAAATGGGTCTTAGATTTTCAGAAATTTGGAGCTGAATTTTAGCATACGTTTCAAATACCCATTAGTTTGCAGCTTTCAACGTGTTTTTCGTGGTGTGGACGCAGAAGGCTCGCTCGCCACCCGGACGGCCCGAGTTCGATGCTACCTCTTGACTTTTTTTTTCTTTGTAAATTAATTTTATATTTTGACACTTTACAATTTGATATATTTTTGACACTTTGAATTGCTGCAAATTTGAATTTTTTTTATATTTTCGTAAAAAATATACAATTAAGTTTATGATTTTCTTTTATGAAAATTTATATGCGTTTTATCTCACTTGTAAACTAACATCTTTACTAACGAAAATCCAAAATATTTTATGTCTAGATTTTTTTTTTTAATTATTATTTACATTTATATATTTTTATATTTTAAGCAAAGTTCAGTAACAATATATCATATTTACGTTATTGAATTTTAACTGAAAATTTATTTTTTTGTGTAAATTATATATAATAATTTTGATGTCAAATGTCCAAATGTGTTTATCTTTAAATGAATAAAAATTTATTGATATATTTTATGTTCTTTTGAATACAAGTACTAGATAAGAAGTTATGCTCTATTATAGGAAAATTTTTCGTATAAATATTCCGTTTTGAATATTTCTATGATATATGTCACTCGATTAATTGTATATTTACTAAACTTAAATGTCAAAGTCAGTAATAGCAAACAATTTTGTATTTCATCATTTGTCATATCTTAATATGTTCAGCAAACCAAATATTAAAAAGATATTTATTTTGTTTTTGTTTTTTTCTAATAAATTATTGTGCATTATTTGAGACTTGTATTTAAAATATAAAAAGGTAAATAATAATAATATGAAAATAAACTTTATGCACATATTAATTTGTATTTCCGTCAAGAGAAAGGTTAGTTTAAAAATTACAGAAAAAATAGAAGTTTTCGTCAAAAACATAAATCGATTTTGAAAATATCAAAATTTCGAAGCTGTAAAAATTTACAACTTTGATTAAAATTTGTAAAGTGTCAAAAATATGAAATTAATATAAAAAAATAAACAGTTAGGAGGCAGCATCGAACTCGGTTCCTCTGGCTGGCATGTGAACACTCTGAGATCACTCCACGTAATACTCATTGAAAGTTACAAACTAATCAGTATTTGAAACGTATGCTGAACGTCGCCCCCCCCCCCCAATTTCTGGGAATCTAAGACCCTTTTGAAGAAATACTTTCACTAGAATAATTAGGGATAAGAGATCTACAATATACTTTGAATTCATAAAAATTGGTGAGCATCATGTTTGGTGGTACCCTTGTAAGACTGCATATTAATTCTAAAACTTTAGTCTAACTAGGGATTCTATGTGAGCTTGGTTAATTTAAATGAAAAAAGAAATTAATCAATTATGTAGAACATCCTTGTTGGACATAAAAAGTTTTTTTCTCCCATTTAAAGGATTATAAATTAAAGGAAAAATATATTCGTAAAAGAGTAAGTTGCTATAAATATAATATTCTATCTTGTTTCGCTAATATTTTTTATATGCTATATTATTGTTAGAACAAATTTATTTTCACAAATATGTGCCTTAATATTATTTATGTTTTAATGGGTTTCCGTTTAAGAATTTTGTATTTATGTCTAAGATTTAAAATAAGTTAAACCACATTTACGCTATTGTTTTCTATTTTTTTTTTTTTTTTTTCAATTTCACTCTATCTATATGACACGCAGTTGTACAGTTTTATTTATTTTAGCTTAGTGAACTAAATCCAGAAGCAATCCAGAAATGTTCCTTGAAAATATTGGGCAGTTGGTTTGCCCATTATTTATACGAAGCGCTTCTGGAAAATAACAGAAACCTTTTGAACACTTTTGAAACGTTCCATAGAAAATAAGATAAGCTTTCTGTGAAATGTCAGTAATGTTTTGCTGTCAACAGAAACATTCCTGGTATTTCACAGGAAGCTTACTGGCATTTCTGTGGAAAATGTTTAATATATACATTAAAGTTCCAGTCATTTTCTAGAAAAGTTTCTTGGAAATAAAGGGCAACTCAGCTGCCCATTTTTTCCCCAGGAACGTTCCGGAATTTTTTTTTACAGTGTAAAAAATGTCAAAATAAAAATATTGAGTTATGATTATTTAAATATTTTTGAATAATTAATTAGTTATTTTTGGAAATTAACAACAAATAAAAGTACAGAGAACTGAATTTTTAAATTGTAATTGTTAGAAACAATAATTATATATCCAAATAGTTTATTTTTTCATTTCAGATTATATCCTAATATATGTGAAGATTTCTTGATCGACACACAAGATAAAGAATCCCTTCTAGATGGAATCACGATTTAACAAATTTAAAATGTCCTGAAAGTTACTAAAAGGTTGCCAAGATTAACCCATTAACCCTTTATGTACTGAATTATGAATTCAGGAAAATTTTATCTTCTAACGCATTTTTTGTGAATTGTTTAAACTACGTTAGAAGATTTACGTAATCATTTAATAAATTTAAGATTTTTGATGGATTGAAGGATTTAGAACGATTAATTAAATTTGAATTTATAGGGATTTTGTGCAATATTTATAACCCTACTCAAATCTTTCATTTTAAATATTTTTCTTAGTATTTTGTAGAATTAAGAAAAGTAGAAATACAATGTTCTTACAATAGAAATATAGAAATATTTCCGAAATGAATCCCCCCCCCCTCCCCCAACGCCAAGAAAGCTGAAAAGATGCAAAGGCAAAAGAAATCATCCTTAAAAAAAATGTTTTGTGTAACCAATAATGTTTTTGAACAAGATAAAGTAATGCATCTATAACCCATTCTAAACAGTATTACTAATCGATGTATTAAATTAATTTTATATATAAGTTTTTATATATAAGTTTTACACAGTTTATATATGTTTTATTTTTATGAAATTTTTTTAAATTGATTTTAAGTTGTAAAACATTACAAATATGAATTAAATAGTACGGAATATTTTGAAAATTTATGAATATTTTGAAAATATTTTGATAAATTTCGGATTATGTTCATAGATGTACTGTAAAGAATGAAATAAAATTCAGCAATTCAAGATACAGATCTTAGTAAAACTATTTCAAATTCTTAATATTTTTCCTTTTTTACCTATCTTTAATAATATCTTAATATCTTTTGTCTTTTATTTCATGCGTTTAAAGTTGCGTATTCTTTTATTATTCTAAAAACCTTAATCCATTCGCCTAATCTTATAAAACCCTTTAAATTACTTTTTCATTTTATTCTAAAACTAAATTCTCTTTTCGAATGTTTTAATATCATTTATTCTTTCGTGTTCTATACCCACAATTCCATGCGTCCGCCAGCGCTATTTGCACTTTAATTCTGACGCCGTATAAAAGAGTTCTTTATCGACGTCATCCTTTCCCATCGAATCGTAATCTGTTTTATGTCCCATCCTCCCCCACCTCTCTTCTAGCATTGGTCTGTTACCTTTCTGTAACTGTCCGCGCGTTGTTGTTTGGAGTACAAATATCGTTACATCGGCGATGGAGAGAAGATTTTACGTTTTTCTGGTTGTCTAATTAACCTGCGCCGCTTGGAGTAAACGTTCTAATGTGTAGATCCTATGCTTGTAACATCTAAGTTTTATGAAGTGATGATCGAGTTTTGAGAGTTGACGGAATAACTACTGGAAGTATTTTACTATGTTTTTTGTCAATAAAACCAGTTTCAAGTCCGGATGACTCTCTATATTCATTACGTAAGGGAAATTATCTCAATGTGTTTCGAACCTGTCTTTCTCGCCACCCTGACTGCAATCCAGTATTTTCAATATAACGGATGGATGGTTTTGATTGCTCTACTACATTTTATGTCGAGGTGTACTGGTGTCCCCTAAATATCTGAAGTCGATAGCAAAATGCTACATACATATTAAATACGCCACGCTGCAATACTGAAAAGCTCCAGCGGGTATTACGATGATTCTTTTACCTCACATGCAAATAGTTAGAGATTTCTTAACTGAGCTTAATTATTAGATTTTTTTTAAAAATAAAGACAAACATTTTATCAGAAACATCAACAATTTTTTTTTCTTTTTATTCCCTTATTACAAAGATATCGTTTTGTTGTCTGTTTCCATAGTAACATGATAAATGAAATTTCATTTTAAAAAAAAAACGGAGTATTAGAACAATATTTTACTAAATCGAATAGTTATTTTTAATTTTTCTTTTATAATCAAATTCATGAACTGCCGTGTGCAGAACGGGTTTAAAAGCTAGTGTGAAATAAATGTAATGCACCACTATATACTAAATGCTTCAAAGATTTTCATGTAGAAATTAAGTAATTGATTTGTACTGCGTTACATTTTCATAACATATCATATCTCACATTAAAAAAATGTCATTATCTTTTTTGTCCCTTAATTAGTCGTTAATATATATATAAGAAAATTTTATTTCATTTGTGTCAAGTATAAGAAGGTGCTGCCGTTAATGGGTTAATAGCTCTCTAATGTAAAGATTGTCATCGTACCATTGCAACAGATAGCTTGTTAACCTGGATATCTAATGTTGAACTGTTATTCGTGCTTCATATTTCATTCTGTTTAAAAGTTTATCTGAACGTTCTCGAATAGTATTTACACTTTGTATTTAGCGATAGGTTGAAGATATTCTTAAAAGTACTTGCATGAAAATGATTTTTTATAACGTCTAATGGAAAAATGGAATTAAAAAAATGTTACAGATGTTTAGCTGTTTCATCCTGTTTAAGTGGAAAAAGGAATCTCAGGACGTTGCCAAATAGTATTTCCAATTTGCCTGTAAATATATAAATGTTGTTACAGGTATATATGGAAAAAATTCCTGCAGCAGAACAAATTTCTTTAATGTCTTTGAATAAAACTCAGTCATGTTTCATAGCATTAAAAAAAAAAATCATTGTTTAAAATTAATGTATTTCACAATTTCACATTTCAAAAGAGCTTAAAGTTGAAATAAATATTTGATAAAATTTGTCTTTCGTGTGATATTGTCGTTGTATTAATGATCTGATACAAGTTTTAAGGTTTTCACTTGTTTTAACTTTATCTCATTTATTCTTTAAACTGACTATAAAAAATTAAATTTGTTCGAATATATCAAGAACATAAAATTTAATGTTCTACAAAATAAATGCATTAAGAGAAAGATATTAGTAAATATGAAATACATTCTATCAATAACTGTGACACTTAAATAACAGTAAATATTGGTATGGTATATTTTACATTCCTGGTACATTTTAGAATTTCATATTTCAAATAACGTTAAAGATGAAATATATATACGAACAAAATTGTATTTATAATATGTTGTAATGAAGTTAAGTTGAAACAATTAAACTAAATATGAATTGACATTCAAATTGACGTTTTAGTATAAGCATTCCATTTTCGAAAATTTAGAAAAATTAAAGCAATATACTTTTATTTTTAGAAAATCATTTTCCTTATTTTAAAACATATTGTCTTTAAAAAAAAATCATAAGCATTCTTTACACCTATTTTAAAAATAAAAATATATTGCATTTTGCATTTCGTCGAATGAAATATTGAAGTGCAAATAGAAATGTATGTACCATTTAACGAATGTATTCTTTTTGTATATGTTGTCGTGTTTAAAGAACAAAAAAGTGGTTTTTACTTTCTGTTATTTTTACTTTTTCATTGTAATACATTGAATTTTGATCATTTTACTTCTGTTTAGAATTTTAAATAATTTGTGTATAACTAATTTGTACAAATTTTAATTTGGTTCTACTTTAAAGAGGTTTCAGAAATACATATATTTTATGTTTCATTCAAATGTGTAGTCATAAATTATTTATATTTTTTGCATCAATTGTTTAGTTAAATTAAATGTGTCAATGTTTTTAAAGTATTATTATAAAAATAAACATATCTGTCTTCATATGATGATTATTATGAATATATATATGCATGAATTTTATAAAAATTTAAATATTGAGGGTAAATTTTAAAATAAATTCGTTGATGAGCTGTTTTAAAAAGTACATTTATGTAGTACAAAGCGGTAATAACGAAAATTAAAATAATCTGAGACAATTAACAATTAACTAATGCAAACTTTTACATAACGGCTATTCATAAGATCGGGAACAGAAAAAAATATTTCAAAATCTCATCATGAAAATCCTCATGAAAAGTGTTTTCTATATAATCCAAATAACGAGTATTCAAATTTCCAAATGCATTACTCAGTAATAACAACTGCAGTACCGTGTCTTCACTATACTTTACTATATATTATAGCCATTTTTTACAAAGTAATTTAACGTAACATATTTTCACTATAAACACTTTCTTCATGTGTTAAATCTGCATGTAATAAATTGTTTTAAAAAATTCTTATTGATTTCTTTTTTTAAGCCCATGTTTAATAAAATGTTTATGATTCTCTTTTTTTATGTTATTCTCTTTATTCTCTACACAAATACCTAACAGAAAAATATAATGTATTAATATCGTTCGACTACCAGAATTATCCTCGAAAGCTTACTAATCGACGAGCAAAAGGTTTATAATATTATTTAGACCATTCCTTTCCAAGTTTTTCAGGACTGATATTGGCAGGAAATCACATGAACCAAGGGATTCAGCTGTTTCATATGTGTTCCATAAATAATACCGGACAAAGATTAAAGAGCGATAAGCATGCGACTACATCTTTTTGCGGTAAACTCACACACTGTAAAAACAAAATCCAGTAAAAAAACTGAAAAGGTACTGGCAGCAGAGTTGCCGTATCTTTTCCGTTAAATCACAGAAAATCAGTTACATGACTTTTCCGTTTTGGAGACTGAAAAGTTCCGTTTTGTTGACTGAAAAGTTCCGTTTTGTTGACTGAAAAGTTCCGTTTTGGAGACTGAAAAGTTCCGTTTTGGAGACTGAAAAGTTTCGTTTTGGAGACTGAAAAGTTCCGTTTTGGAGACTGAAAGTTCCGTTTTGGAGACTGAAAGTTCCGTTTTGGAGACTGAAAAGTTCCGTTTTGGAGACTGAAAAGTTCCGTTTTGGAGACTGCAAAGTTCTGTTTTGAAGACTGCATTTTGTAGACTGCAAAGTTCCGTTTTTGAGACTGAAATGCTCCGTTTTTGAGACTGAAATGCTCCGTTTTTGAGACTGATATGCTCCGTTTGAGACAAATATTGATTTTCAGAATGAAATTTTCCATTCCTGAAACAAATTTTAGATTTAAGCAGGGTTATTTCCCCCTTTACAAACTGACATTTTGAAATTTCTCCTTACTGATCGAAACCTATTGGCACATAATAGATTCGCATTTATGTCAGTAAATAGCTATTTGTAACCAATTTTTTCTGTGTAAAGAATGTTTGTCAAAATATTTCTAAAATAATGATTGCATGTATATCAAATCAAAGTAATACTCAAATAAAATTATATATTAGAAATATTTAAACAACAAAAAGAAAAAAGCTATTCAAGAAAAAGTGCAGAGAAAAAAAGTTGAAAATATTAATTTTATTAGAATGTGTACATTACACATTCACTGGTTTAACATTAGAGGTAAAATAGCGATGTCACCAACGTTGCAGCTGATATTTATATATATATTTACTCAAGAACTAATTATTTTACTTATTTCTGGCAATATAATTTGCTATATTTAGATTTGGGAAAAAAGATACATACCTATCAACTGTTTTCCATTGTCACAAATTATGTTGCCCATGCCCATGGTGATTTTGGTGTGAATTCAACATTGCAGAAATGCAATTACGTGTCCCGAAAGGGTTAAATATGTAAATTGTTGCCATTTTATTTGATTACTTATGTGTATATAAATATATTTAAAAAATAAAAATATTTTCACACATGTGCTACAAATGTAATAAAATAACTAACGATTTTAATTTATTTTCATTTTTAGAGAAATATTTTGAGAAATTATTAAAACTTTACATTTCAATGGCATATAAAAGTAGTTTTAGTGTAAATAATTTAAAGTATTTTGATTAACTGTCAACAATTCACTTTGCATTTACTTGCATAAACAGAACTCATTATGAAGAAAAGAGGCGGAGGGGGGGGGGGGGTGTGGAATAGCGTAATTGCTCTAATAATGAATAAGCTGTTTTGACATTTGTCCTTTAACACGTTGACGGACACTTGCATCTATAGCCGTCAAAGCGAAGTTCACTATGTGACATAATGATTGATTGACACCAGGATTTACATGAAAAAATATATGAAAATAAGTAAAAGCTTAACTTCACGTACATTAAATAATGCAAAATTTAATTTTAAAAATACTGGTGCCAATTTAGGAATTAAAATTAAGTGAACTTCGCTTTGACGGCTATAGATGCAAGTGTCCGTCAACGTGTTAAAAAAACCCTAGCTTGAAAAATTATCGCTTTTATGTTTAATACATTTTCTAAGCTTTAAATATGAAATCTGATAGTATAAGTTTAACTGTTAATTTTTTTTTTGGCAAATTTTTCTATAACATAAACAAAATAAGTATATTAAACATTTTGGCCATATATAACCTTGGCAAATTGAATGAGTCAGACATATACAGCAATGAGAATATGCTGCAATAACTACAGAAGGTATGCAGTTATCCAGATTTATGTTACATATTCAGTAGAGAAATGTATTTTACTTACTGAGCATATTTTCTTATACGGCATGTGTATTTTTAGTTAATCCTTGAAAAACTTCACGTTATATAAGGTATGCCAAAAACATTTACTTAATAATAATAATAATTTAAAATAAAACTCATTTTGATTTCTGTTAATTTTAAATGAGTCAAAACATTCCGTCGACATTTATGGATATGAAGAACTACCTTAAAAGTATAATAGCTCCAAATCCTTTAATTCTTTTAATTAAATGAAAGTAAATTTTATTAAATTTTTTTTTTTCATTTTAAAAAGCAGCATTTCTTTATTATAGTCCATTCTGAACTAATTTTACCTTTGCATGTTGAAAGCTTCAGGTTGAAATTCACATTATCAGAAAGTTAATATGTAAATATATATAAAGTAAAGCATTTTAATTTTATTTTAAAATTTCACTATTATTTGTATCACTGCTATTTGCAACTTTAGAATCAATATCAGATACAGACAGCCAATTCATGTGAAGAAATATCAGTATGACACTATTTCTCTGCTGCTAAAACTGCCCGGTTTTCAATTTGACTCTTGAAGAACCCTGGTAAATGCAGACTTTATTATCAAGTAGTGAAAATTTTCTAAATCTTTAAAACTGTAAACAAAGAATTTTAAAATTGTTCTATCTTAAATATTCACCTACACACAAAAGAATTTTCACTGAAGACCATGTTTCTTAAATGCAATATTACATTTTCATTTGGTACACCTTAAATTCATGAAAACTCTAGATTGCTTAATTATACATTGAGACAGTGCTTGTAATAAAGCCATAACAGCTGAATATGTACAGATTAATATACAAATGAAAATGCAACTATTTCAAATAACAAAATTTAAAGACTTCTTGTATCACCGTACAAGATGACAAATATCCTGTTAAATTCACTGTAATTTCTTTACTTCCTAACAGTGGCATTTGTGAGAAACAAGATCATAATCATAATTACCCTGGTGAGATCAAACTACATTGAAAATATGAGATAAATATAAAATTAACAGTAAAGAAAACACTAAATAAAACAAAAAAAATATTGATTGTTGCATTGCAAATTAAAATGACTTTTAAAGTCTCTAAGTCCATTCACAAGATTTATAATTGGCTTGGTAACCATATTATTTCTTTTCCCTTTCATCTTAGGTGCTTTGCTATCTTTATCCGGATTAATATTGGCAAAGATTCTGAAAAATGAAAATACGAAAGTTTGTAATAAAAGACACTGATAAAGTTAAAAGATATAAAAAGATATATGATACACAATTACACACAGTTATACTTTTAATTTTATTTTACAGTAACCTTTTGTCATATAAGAAATCTTGCAGGTAATATAACAGACAAAAAAAAATCTCAAAAGATGACTTACAATAACCCATACTATCACATATAAGGATTAGAATTCACACCATTATATATATATATTTTTTTTTTTTTGGTGGGGGGGGGGGGGGATTATTTAAAATTAATGACCAAGCTCAAGAGTTGAGGCAGCTTTTATTCTTGGGCCCATTTTGTGAAAAGTAGAAGTTACTTTTTGTGAATTTTATTAAACATTTTTTAACGTTAGTTGAAATCCAATTACTCAAATTCGAACCAAAAATTTATTAACAAAAACTTCTTTGCATCCCTTTGCTAAAGTTTTTGTTTTTCAATCGTTTATTTACAAATTACGCATTTTAAAACACTTTTATGAAAAAGAATTTTACAAAGGGAGTCTATTTTATAAAAAGGAATTTTGTGAAGGGGCCTGTTTTATTAAGTTCATTTTTGTGAAAGGGTCCTATTTAATAAATTTATTTTTGTGAAGTGGCCATAAATAGGCCCCAAATTTTGCCTGGATCGATCCTTGAAGCTGCACTGCATTTATAAAGAAATTAATCCACCATTTGGGATGGGTATTTTCTGATGTTCAAATTGATTCCTTGATGATTATTACAATACATAACCACTTTTTTTACAGTTAAATTCTTATCTTCCACTTTCTATATTTCACCATATGTTATTTCACACACACACACATAATATATACAATCAGTATCGGATATATGGTCACCCATGCGGTCCTGAAAATTATGACCATATAAGCGGGGTGACCTTATATGCGGTGTAAACAGGAATTTTATTTTGACAAAATATTATTGTGTTAGTTGTATTAGTAAAATAATGTACAAAAAAATATGAAAATATAATTTATAAGAGAAGAAGTATAAACAAGAATTTCTTCACACTTAAATTTTCGAATTGTTGAGCATAATATAGATTAAAGCTTTATTTTTTATTTAAAATAATCTTTTATGCAGATTTGTTTATTATCATAGTTGATAAAACTACTTTTCTAATTGACGAACGTATTTAAAATATTCCTCTGTACCAACGGAATTGGTTAACACGTTGAGTGCACGGTGACACTGAAGCTGAAAAATTTGCAATGTTTTAAGTAATTTTTAAGAAAGTATAATCCTGTAATAAATAAAAGGCAAGTAAATTTTTAATAAATTTAAAATAATTTCTTAAAGCAATTTATATATTTTTAGTTTTATAACATATTTTAGACCGTCAGTTATCGGTGAATGGTGGGTTCTAAACGGAAAGTTCAGTGTCAGTGACCGGTGACTGATGTGGCGCTTAACGTGTTAAAAAACATCTGAGGATATTTAGTGTTTTGAGAGCTTCTGCTCGCGTTCTCAGTTCAGCTTCAGACTCACTCTCTTTATCATAGCTTCCATCAGTGTTTTATTTAAAACTTCCAAAATAATTTACGGTATGGAAGCTCCACCAGTAGTAGCGACCTCATTGTCAAAAACTGCACATGTCAATTCGTCTTGTATTGTGCAGCCGGCATTCCGTAACTTTTGTGCAAGTAGGAGCA
The DNA here is from genome assembly GCA_963932465.1 of Maratus speciosus. Classification (NCBI taxonomy): domain Eukaryota; kingdom Metazoa; phylum Arthropoda; class Arachnida; order Araneae; family Salticidae; genus Maratus; species Maratus speciosus. The sequence goes on along the minus strand of OZ010791.1, from coordinate 225,410,909 downwards.
CAACATCATTTCATTGTTGTCGTCTTCGAACGATAATTCTTCACATTCTGGAAGCCAATCATGTCAAAAGCAATTTTCAATGGTTTTCTTTGATACCATATTCCAACTCTAGGCTACTTAATACGTGGCATCTAACACAGACACGTAAAAGTTATCTTTTTGATCAATTGCAGCAAGGAAGTATTTTAGAAGCAGCTTTCGTATATTTATCTTAAAATTTTGAATAATTCCTTGATCTAAGGGTTGTGCAACACTAGTGCAGTTTGGAAGCAATAAAACGAATTCAATCTAATTTAAATTGCGAATTATGCAATGACCAATATAGTTGTCTGCGATGATGGAGAAATCCAAAGAGCCATAGAAAGTTTCTCTTATCTCCTGCGACAGGAGTAGCCATATAAATCTTCGACTATGGAAAGCTTTGACGTTGAAAATGAGTTCTTTCGTCCTCTCCCGCGTCTGCCATATTTGACTGGCCGACAGCAGTCAAATCAGCAGTCTCCAATGCAAGACTCGGCTAAATATGACGAGCGCAAGAGGGCGGTATGAACGGCATCAAGTGACGTCATTTATGACTGCTTCATCTTTTGGAATCCCCTTGGCTGCAACCCGCAAGAATAGATATTATTCGGTCAGCTGTGCCTTCTTTTCCACAGTGTGTATATACTCATCGAAGTCAAGTGGTATGAATTATTATCACAATCTCTAAGGTTGAGTTTAGATGCTTGATTTTCCTTCCTTCAAAACTTGTCGAGTAAACACTATTGACAACCATTCTTCTCCAATCGTTTGCAGTTATTCACAAAAGGATGGGGAGATTCAACAATGGAAAGAAAAATGGAAGATTAGATGGACTTGACGCAAAGATTTTCCTCTTTCAGAATGTCTGTCCGTTTTCTACAAAAGCTATTAAAGATGAAAAGCATCACGTGACCACAAAATAAAAGCTAAGAATTGACTTGCGAAAAGTAACCTTACAAGCGGGGTGACCATATACGCGGTACTGACTGTGTGTGTGTGTGTGTGTGTATTTTCAATATTTTCAATTAACTGTAAATGATTTCTTGTAAGATTTAAAAATTCGAAAAATGCTTAGTTCTTTAATATCTGTAGGTATACTGGTAATTTATAATCAGATTAACCCATAACATCCAGGACATATGATGCGTACAGGGTGTATGTCCTGTTTTGTTTGTATCTGATCTGTTCACCTGTCAAAAGGTAGAACCTCACTAGAAAATGAAAAGTAACAGTTCAAATATGAATAAAATAGGACAAACATGCTGTACGTCTGGTATCTTCTACAATAAAATCAGGACTTACACCATACGCACATATCACAATTCTTATAAAAACAATGTATCAAATTACATGTATTTAATCCTCTCTGTAAATAAAATTTTTACAGTTGAAAATGTTTCACGTAAACCTAATGAATACTTAAACCCATACTTATGTAAATGATTTAAAAAATTTATCACCTTTAAAAAAATTTTTTTAGCTTTAACCGTATTCTCTACGCTTTCTAAATTTCATTGAGCAGAGTATTTTATGTGCAAAGAAATACAGCATTATTAATAGACTAAGTACATTTTAGCTTAAATTTACTTCAATGGTACTTTAAAATACTATTTAACTGCGAGTGCATAAAGGATTTACTCAAAAATAGAATTACTTACTCCCACTTAAAATAATTGCATTAGAATGTAGCCATTTCATATCTATCTACTACATGTGCGGCTGGGGCTAACGAAAAAGACAGGCTATGGTGGCATTACATTTTTTTTTTTTTTTTTCTGAGTTCGACCAATAAAACTCGAGGTTTTTAAGCGCCAGAATCACGAACCTCACAATTTTTTTCTGCGATCTATTGAAAAATTGGGATTTTTTTTTCAGTTATTAATCAACGAAATTCACAGGCCACAAGCTAACCCATCATGGGCCACTTTACCTAATTCACAAACAATTGCAAATGCTGTAATCAATTATTGTTGAATGTTATTGTCAGGGTTTGCCCAAGTGGGAATGCCGGGTTGTTTAGGGCGGGCCCCACTAGAAAAAATCCATTGTGGGTTTTTCAAATTTTCTCGTGCTTTCACAACTGTATCATTATTTAATCTAAGTAAAATAATGAATATAATTTTTACAAGAGTTTATTAAAAGGAATTTGATTTTTAATTAATTAAAGAATATTTTTAATTAATCAATTCTTGATTTAATTAATTAAAGTTTTAGAGAACGAAAGATAAAAGCAAATTTCAGAGTTTCCTCTTGATTTAAAAAAGGACAGGGTGCTGCCGGTGAGAAAAGGGCACTTTTTGTATTCTTAAGGGCATGTTTTGGATTCTTAAGACCACTTTTTTTTTTTTTAACCCCTTCACTGGCTGCCCTGAGTCGGGGGTAAAAGCATTGTTTCTCCATACCTGTCGCCGGTGAAGTGGTTAAAGTAACTTTTAATATTTAAAACTTAGATACAGTAGCCTCCCGCTTAACCGGCCTAAACAGGACCGAGGGTTAGCCGGTTATGAGAAAAACCAGTTAAAGTGGAGAAGTAAAAAAAAAATAAATAAGTATCTGCATAATTTAATTAATTAAACCCGTGCGATGCATTTAGTTTTTTCAATTTGTGTAGTTTTAAAAAAGTACATACTTTCTGAAATGAATACTATTTATACATAACTGAATTGACAGAAAAATTATCACTGATAACAAAGAATGCAAAATATTTAACGCAAATTAAATTGTTGAAAATCGTATCACACACCTTTATAAGAAGTTGAAATTATTCTACATTATGTATATTTAAGTTAATCAATCATAAAAAAAATCAGTGACCTTCTTCTGTTGAAGGCAAGATGGCAAACAATTTGCAGCATAATCTCTCCATTTCTTTAGCATCATAAGTTTAACCGAGGAAGCTGTTAGCCGCTGCTTAACATAGCGTAGCGCCAACTCCAATGCTTTTATCCCTTCCGTATGTGGAAATTTAGCTGTATCAACTTCAACTGGATCATCATAATGATCGTCTTCGTATTGAACAACATCAGTTACAGTCCTAATTATATCCTCGTCAAATAATGTTTCATGCTTGAGATCTTTATCAGACTCAAACAACTCTTATACATTTTCTACGGAGATCTGTTCGCATCCCTCAAGCTTTTTAAATTTTTGTACAAAACAGTTTGCAAATAGATCAGAAATTATAGAGTTCCAGGGGGGGGGGGATGCACTTTTGACTATTAAAAACACAAAATCTCAAATCTTCCGGGGGGACATCTCATTGTTCCTGGGAGGAGGGAGTGATGTCCCCTCCCCGGGCCGCACCATGAATTAAACGTGTAGATATTTAGAACCGACGTTCTCCTTTCTGAATTTTGCCTTCCTCTACTCGGGATTCACTTCAACTCGAAAGCGTAAGCTGAGTTCCCGAGGCCGTCATCCCTGAATTTTGCCTGATGTTGGGGGAAAATGTCGGCCGGTTAAAGCGAATTTCCGGTTAAGAGGAAAGCTACTGTATCTCTTTACAAAACAACATTGAGTCAGATTTTACTATTTAAGTAAATTTTTTAATACAAAAAAGAAAAAAGGCACTTTTTATTAAATGGAGAGGCAAGAAGGGTGCTATTTTGTAAACCAAAGGGCAGGCAGGGTGCAGCACCTTCCTGAAATTGCCCGGTTGAAACTCTGCAAATTTAAATATATTTCATATATAAATTTAAATATATTATCATAATTTATGATATAACAAATTTAATTATTAATTTTTTTTACAAAATGTTTCTGTATCCAAAATCATAGTTTTTTCTTAGTTTTAAAAATTACCTATTTTTATTTTATATTAAAACTAAATTTTGAACTGCATTGTTTTTTTTTTGTTTTTTTTTTACTTTTCTATATTTTGTAGACATTTTTATATACTAAGTAAATAGTTTTTATGAATAATTACATATATTATACATTTATATTCAAATAACTTTTACAGATCAGTTATCAGTTCCTTTTGTCTTCAATAATGATAATAAAGCTTAAAAAATGAAATTCTTACAACTACTCGGTATTGTATGCAGAGTACCGAGTAAATACCGAGTACTCAGTACAGTCCTAGAAAAATGAAAATGAGCAAAAAAATGTGAACACCAAGAGGTCGCGATAAAATGCGATTTTCATAAGCGCAGTGAATTTCGTCAAATGGGAGATGCACAACCTGTGGCCCGCGATGGGTTTAACTTATGACCCAATTAACTTTTGCCAATTAATAACTGAAAATAATCAATTTTTGGCAATAGGTCGCTGGAAAAAAATGCAAGGTTCATTGTTCATGCACCAAAAAATCTCAAAATACATCAATCGAGCTCGGAAAATTTCCGAGTTTCGGCGATGGGACTCGGAAAAATTGTGAGGTTGTTGATCAGGTGCGAAAAAAGCGCGAAGTTAGTTGTTCTGGTGCTAAAAAATCACGAGGTTCGTCAATCGAGCTTAGAGAAAGCACAGGTTGGTGAAAATTTTGCCAATAAGCAGTTGAAAATTACAGTGAAATTTGTCAATCAGTCATTAATAAAAAAATTACCCTGAATTTTGTATAATCATGCATCCTTGTCTACTTAATCGGGTAAGCTGACTGGCTAGAATTTAGAGGGTCAAACTGTCCCACCTCTGAAATCATATTTTTAGTCTTATTTTACACCACAGATTTTCCCTCCAATCCCAGAGGGCCGAAACTAAGGAGGGGACAGAGGAGGCATGGCGTCCAGGGAACCAGTACATGGATGCAAGAAGTATATCTCAGTCAAGGCTGAAAACTTTTCTGGGTATTAGAAATAACCAAATGAAAATGGGCTAGACGATTTTTATGCCTGGCATTATGGCTAACAATTGATTTCATACAATAAAAGAAAGTGATTAAAAACACTTGATAATAAAATTGCTATTATTTAAGTATATAATGTAGAATTTTCTATCAGATAAAAATCCCTTCAAGGCAAGGTCTTGCACCCAAGGCGCCAGAACCAAGGGGCGCCAAATGAAGATTTTGTGTGGCGATTTTTCTCATATCTATATTTAACGCAGTATTGTTAAAATCGTCCTGTCTGAGGTATGCCAAAGCATAGAAAAATCTAAGGATAATATGGCATAAGGATATTGTATAAAGCGGAGTTGTTTTTCGATTATTTTTGATTTCGTTTACAAGATTTTAATGAATCAATATTTGACAAAGCAGATTACGTAGTTCAGTATTAGGGATTGACCGAAGCAGCAATATTGCCGAATACCGAAGTTTCGGTCAAAGTGTATACCGAATAAATTTTCAATACATATTTTTGCATACATTAACTTTTTTTATAAACTTTATTAAAATCTTAATAATTTAATTCAGTTTCATTTGTATTGTTAAAAGTGTAATTACACAAAAAATTTAATGACTTCTTTCCACTATCCAATTCATTAACTCATCACCTATTTTTTGTTATTTTATCACTAGTCATTACCCAAATTAACCTATGAAACTGTACAGTCTATTAATAAGGATAAGGATTGTCAGAAAAACAAAAGTTCGTTCAAATAAAAAGAAAAAAAATGTTGTCATTAAGTTGATTTACTGATTGTCTAATTATAAACATATTGAATTGAATAGGAATGTTCTCAAATACAAAAGGTATATCAATTTGTACATTTAACTATTTTCTGTCAAATTATTGATACATATTTATATTTTGATTAACCTCTAACTAATGTTACCGGTCTCTTAGACCGCGGCTTTTTTCAATTTTTATAGTTTAACTTGCAATTTTCAGTTTAACTACAAACACTACCGAAATTTTGTTCCGTTTGGAACTTTAGTACTATCACCAGAGACTTTTGAATGGGTGAATTTTAATTATAAAAAACCTGTGCAAAAAAGTTTAGTACGAAAACCCCATCCTATAAGTCAATCGTGCCTTTTATTCATCTTTCGACGGAGCGGTCTCACAGACCGCTTCACACTAGTTATGTGACAGTTTCTGTGACATCAGTTAAAGGTTAATATTTTAACATTGTGGTGATAAAGATAACAAATTTGAGTGATTTTAATTTAATGGTTATAAAAGCTATAGGATAGGCATAGGAGTATAATTTTACTTGTGTATTTTTTTTTATACTAGGAGGCTCGGCCCCCTACGAGCTACGCTCGCCAACCCCCGTCCAGACACCGCAGACTCTAAATGCACGCTAATTTGATCGGCTTTAAAAAAATTTCGAAAGATTGAATTATAATTTAAAAAACAGTGGCGATCTCCCTATAAACGAATTTCTATTCATTTCTCTTTGATTGGGGAATTTTAACGCCAAATCCGCTGCGGTACTACTTGATCATCCTGTCGACCAATTTCGCCAAATTATATAAATCGCCAAACCACTCGCCAAATTATACAAATTGATATAATTTTTATTTTAAATAACGAAAGAACAAATAAATTCGTACAACATTAATAAAAACACAAATAAAACGTCGAAATAAAAATAACTTGATGACGTATACACGTGTAACAACATTTCAAAATAAGCTAATATAAAAGGAATTAAGTAAAGAGAGTCTTTGTCTCCTGGTATTTTTTAACAAAGCGAAAAGAAAGTTCTTTTAAATGAGACATTTTAAATTAATTCTCAAAATATCAAATAAATGTCTAGCGCAATTTCTAAATTTAAACTTTTTTGTAATATTATTTTGTGTTCATTTTATGTAATAACTATAATGTGACGCAAATATAACGTAATTTCTCCTAAGACTTCTAACGCATGTTAATGAATTTATTATTTTACAATATCCTTTCTCTTTTAAAATTCACGTGATACTTTTTATGACGTAATTTTTAATAAGTTCCTGCTTTTTATACGTAATTATTTAATTCTAATTTGAAAGTTTTTTTCCTGTTTATAATAGTCACGTGTAAATAAATTTTTAATTTGAAGCAAACATTATTGCTTGCGCTTTTTATACAGTTGGCAACAGTTTAAATTAGTACAATTTTCTGAAATCTGTAAAAAATATCTCTAAAAATGCTGAAAATTTGAATTTAAAATAGAAATAAAACCTGAAAAAAATGAGTCAAAATAAAAAAATTAATGCAATCTGCACTCCGGCAAATTCTAACGCATAAAATGATCTAAAAATGATTACACTGCCATGTATAGATTTTGCTGCTATAAAACTTTTTTAGTGGAACGATTTTGTCCAACTTTAGCATTAAATAACTCTTAAAATAATTCTTCGATTTGAAAACTGTCTGCATCAGCGTGTTTATCAAACATTTCTGTATAAAACCACCGATTTTCACATTTTTGTATGCATTATTTTTGTTAATATTAACGAAGAAAGGCCTCCGGTCACAAAAAAATCAAAACCGGCGGCAGCGGCGGCGGTGACAGCGGTAGTTACTTTTTTTTAGAATAGAGAGATACACCTTAGATGTACAGAGATGAACTTTGATATACTTATTTGAAATATATATTAAAGAAAATGCACATTAAATAAATTTAAATTAAGAAAACTAATGTAGAAATAATTAAAATTATATGATGAGGGAAAGATGCCTATCTTCCTTATTTTTTTTTCTCTATCGTAGACAGTTGTTCCAATTTCACCCTTATGTAGACTATTTTAGGAAGTTTTTTTTTTTTTTTTTTTTTTTTTTTTTTTTTAAATTAAAAATGGCTTTGTCTTGTTTTTTTGCACTGCAGCTGAACTCTGAACTCATGCACATGATATTAAAACTCATCATTTAGCCTATTCTACTTCTAAGTTAAAAGAGAATTCTTCTACTTCTAAGAAAATACTTATCCGCAATTATTTGGTTTACAATGCCGAATCATCGAATATCAAATCGACTATTCGGTATTCGGTCAATCCCTATTCAGTATTACATATTTTAAATTTTAAAATAAGTCGGCTATTAAAAAATGAGTAAATCTCTCTTTGTAAATGTACTTTTCGGAAGAAGGGGGAGGGGAGGCAAAATCCATGTTTGCCTCGGGTGCTAAAATGGTTAGTTTCGGCCCTGCACCCATCTACCCGAAATATAAATTGATGTGGCTCTCGACAACCCAGACATATTTGCAAGTGGCCCTTCTTTTGAAAGGTTGTGCATAATTAATTCCGATGAAAATCCTCGTGATTGGTTAATTTTCTTAAATAATACTTAACAAACAGCAAATAAATAATGTAAAAACATTATCTTTTATTTAAATATGATTCTGTTTCTAATTATTCTGAATATCTTTATAAGTTAACTGTTAAACGTAGAAGTCGTATAAGGTTTTTAAAAATATGTTTTAAAAGTTGTTTTTTTTTTAAGTATTCGGCAACATGGCCGAATATCGAATATTCTGTGCATCCCAAGTGTGTTTTAAAAAATATATTTTGCACTTCTTTGAAAAATGAAATTGCACTAATATTTCCCCGTGTTTTTATTTTTTATTCCGACAAAACATTTTTGGAACAAAAAAGTTTGTTGCAGAACATTGCAAAATATTCTGCTTGGGGAATAGTAACAAAACTAGGAAATCTACAAATCAGTGGTCCTAAACATCAGTTCTGGAATGTTAGGAAAGTTAGTACACAAAAAAATTCAACCTGCAAATACTTCTCCGCCCCCTTTCCCCCCCAAACACTGTCTCAGTTTTATAACTTCCTATCATATAGTATTTTAAACCTCTATCTAAAATAATTTATTGATCTCGAGACAATCTGAATAATTAAATAGTGAATCATTCGCAAAAATATAATTTTAATTATTGACATTCTAATTGTTAAATCTATACTCATCTATACTCATATTATAAAGAGGAAAAAATTGTTTATTTGTCGGAGATAAGCCCAGGAACTACCGAACCAATTCCAAAAGTAATGGTATCAAAATGATGGTGTTCGCACAACTTAGAACATAGGCTATATCTTATGTCGGTGCCACTACCCCAAAGGGAGTGCAGGAGCAAAAAACGTTCTAAAAATGCGATTTTTGCGTTACTGAAGGGCCTAGAAATATGAAATTTGGAATATAAGTTACTTATAAGATATAAATGGTGTCTAAGAACAGTTCTTAAACAATTCGAAATTTAAAAGGAGTGAAAATGCACAAAAAGCGTTCTAAAAAACGTTCTAAATGGTAGTTTCTACATAATCTCAGGAAATACCAAACCGATTTCAAAAGTAATGGTATCAAAATGATGGTGTTAGTCCAACTTAGAACATACGCTATATTTTATGTCGGTGCCACTACCCCAAAGGGGGTGCAGGAGCAAAAAACGTTCTAAAAATGCGATTTTTGCGTTACTGAAGGACCTAGAAATATGAAATTTGGAATATTAGTTACTTATAAGATATAAATGGTGTCTAAGAACAGTTCTTAAACAATTCGAAATTTAAAAGGGGTGAAAATGCACAAAAAGCGTTCTAAAAAACGTTCTAAATGGTAGTTTCTACATAATCTCAGGAAATACCAAACCGGTTTAAAAAATATTGGTGTCAAAATGATAGTGACAACGTTTGCTCCAAGATAGGCTATGTTTTATGTCGGTGCCACTACCCCAGAGGGGGTGTAGGAGCAAAAAACATTCTAAAAATGCGATTTATGTGTTACTGATGGGCCTAGAAATATGAAATTTGAAGTATCAGCTACTTATTAGATATAAAGGATTTCTAAGAACAGTTCTTAAACAATTCGAAATTTAAAAGGGGTGAAAATGCGCGAAAAGCGTTCTAAAAAACGTTCTAAATGGTAGTTTCTACACAATCTCAGGAAATACCAAACCGATTTAAAAAATAATGGCGTCAAAATGATGGTGAAAATCCTTGCTCCAACATAGGCTATGTTTTATGTCGGTGCCACTACCCCAAAGGGCTGCAGGAGAAAAACGTTCTAAATTGCGGTTTTTGCGTGGCGGAAGGGCCTTGAATCGTGAAATTTAGAATGGTAGTTAGTTATAAGATATCAATGATCTCTAAGGACATTTCCTAAAAAAAATCGAAAATTAAAAGGGGGGGGTCAAAATGCCCAAAAAGCGTTGTAAAAAACGTTCTAAATTGCAATTTCTATGCAATCTCAGGAAATACTGAACCGATTTCAAATATAATGGTGTTAAAATGATGGTGACAGATCTTGCTCCAAGATAGGATATATTTTATATATGTTTCCACTAACCCAGAGGAGATGCAGGAGCAAAATGAGCGAAAAGCGTTCTAAAAACGTTCTAAATGCCGATTTGTCACCAATATCTCAGGAAGAATCAAACTGATTTCAAAAGTAATGTTAAGAAATTGATGCTGTCAGCATCTGCTCTAACATAGATGCTATTTTAAGTCGGTATCACTATCACCTAGACGTTGCAGGAGCAATAAAGCGTTCCAAATTTCGATTTTTGTGATCGGTAGGGGCTAGCAACTTAAAATTAGGCAAGGTACATATGTATTACATATAAATGATCTTTAAGAACAGTTTCGAAAAAATTGGAAATTTAAAAAGGGGTGAAAATGCGCGAAAAATTGCGATTTCTACTCAATCTCAGGAAATTCCAAAGCTATTTCAAAAGTAATGATTGCAAATCAATGGTGACAGTCCCTGCTATAACATAGGTTATATTTTATGTTGCTGTCACTACCATCTGAGGGTTGAAAAAGAAAAACATGTTCTAATTTGCGTTTTTTGCATAACTGAAGGGTCTAACACTTTGAAGTATGGCATGTTATTTACTTACAAGATGGAACTGCTTTCTATGAACTGTCGAAAGGAAATTTCAAATTTAAAAAGATGAAGTGAGCGAAAAGCGTTATAAATTACAATTTTTATGTAATCTTTTCAAATACCAAACCGATTAAAAAATAATGATAACAAATTGTTGGTGATAGAACCTGCTCAAACATAAGCTATATTTTATGTCTGTGCCACTACCACCAGAGGGTTGCAGTAGCTAAAAACTTTCTAAATTGCGATTTCTGTAATACTGAAAAGGCTAGAGACTTTAAATATGGCATGGTAGTTACTTATAAAATATAAATGCCCTCGAAGGATTGTAAAAAATAAATTCGAATTAAAAAGGGATGAAGTGAAGGGGAGGTGCGAAAAGCATTCTAAAAAAGTCCTAAATTACGATTTCTACGCTATTTCAGGAAATATAAACCAAATATAAAAGTAATAGTATCGAATCAATGGTAACAGTCTCTGATCCTACACAGGCTATATTTTATGCCGATGATTCTACCACGTGGGATTCACAGGAACAACAAACGCTCTAAAAAAGGCCTTTAAAAGCTTTCTAAATTACGTTTCTGTGGAATATTAGGAAATAACAAACCAAATTGAAAATTAATGTTAGCAAATTAATGGTGACAGTTCCTATTTCAACATAGCCCTTTATGTTGAGAGAGATGGTAGGACATGGAATTTGATATGATGGTTAATTTTAAGATGTAAGAAGATGGTTTCTAAAAAATTCAAAACTTCAAATGAATACTGAAATGAGCGTATTAATTGAGCATAAAAGTTTCAAAATATTTTCTAAATTATTATTTATTTAGTTTTATTTCGTTTTATTAATTTAAGTCTCATTTTTGCCTTATGCAGTGTAACAATGATATTTAATCAAACTGTGTTTTAAATAATAGTTTTTTTTTAATTATTCCTAAAAGTAATAAGTACCTTTTAATAAAATAATATATTACCTTTTAATAAAATAATATATTACCTTTTAATAAAATAAAAATTTAGTTAGTACCTTTTAATAAAAATTAGACATATAAATATCACTTGGCATATTTCAAATATTACGCGAGCAAAGCCGCGGGGTTTGCTAGTCATCATACTCCTATTATAAAGAGGTAAAAATTGTTTATTTGTCGGAGATAAGCTCAGGAACTACCGAACCGATTCCAAAAGTAATGGTATCAAAATGATGGTGTTCGCCCAACTTAGAACATAGGCTATATCTTATGTCGGTGCCACTACCCCAAAGGGGGTGCAGGAGCAAAAAACGTTCTAAAAATGCGATTTTTGCGTTACTAAAGGGCCTAGAAATATGAAATTTGGAATATTAGTTACTTATAAGATATAAATGGTGTCTAAGAACAGTTCTTAAACAATTCGAAATTTAAAAGGGGTGAAAATGCACAAAAAGCGTTCTAAAAAACGTTCTAAATGGTAGTTTCTACATAATCTCAGGAAATACAAAACCGATTTCAAAAGTAATGGTATCAAAATGATTGTGTTAGTCCAACTTAGAACATAGGCTATATTTTATGTCGGTGCCACTACCCCAAAGGGGGTGCAGGAGCAAAAAACGTTCTAAAAATGCAATTTTTGCGTTACTGAAGGACCTAGAAATATGAAATTTGGAATATTAGTTACTTATAAGATATAAATGGTGTCTAAGAACAGTTCTTAAACAATTCGAAATTTAAAAGGGGTGAAAATGCACAAAAAGCGTTCTAAAAAACGTTCTAAATGGTAGTTTCTACATAATTTCAGGAAATACCGCACCGATTTCAAAAGTAATGGTATCAAAATGATGGTGTTAGTCAAACTTAGAACATAGGCTATATTTTATGTCGGTGCCACTACCCCAAAGGGGGTGCAGGAGCAAAAAACGTTCTAAAAATGCGATTTATGTGTTACTGATGAGCCTAGGAATATGAAATTTGAAGTATCAGCTACTTATTAGATATAAAGGATTTCTAAGAACAGTTCCTAAACAATTCTAAATTTAAAAGCGGTGAAAATGCACGAAAAGCGTTCTAAAAAACGTTCTAAGTGGTAGTTTCTACACAATCTCAGGAAATACCAAACCGATTTGAAAAATAATGGGGTCAAAATGATGGTGAAAATCCCTGCTCCAACATAGGCTATGTTTTATGTCGGTGCCACTACCCCAAAGGGGCTGCAGGAGAAAAACGTTCTAAATTGCTGTTTTTGCGTGACGGAAGGGCCTTGAATCGTGAAATTTAGAATGGTAGTTAGTTATAAGATATCAATGATCTCTAAGGACATTTCCTAAAAAAATCGAAATTTAAAAGGGGGGTCAAAATGCGCAAAAAGCGTTGTAAAAAACGTTCTAAATTGCAATTTCTATGCAATCTCAGGAAATAATGAACCGATTTCAAATATAATGGCGTTAAAATGATGGTGACAGATCTTGCTCCAAGATAGGCTATATTTTATATATGTTTCCACTAACCCATAGGAGATGCAGGAGTAAAATGAGCGAAAAGCGTTCTAAAAACGTTCTAAATGCCGATTTGTCACCAATATCTCAGGAAGAATCAAACTGATTTCAAAAGTAATGTTAAGAAATTGATGCTGACAGCCTCTGCTCTAATATAGACGCTATTTTATGTCGGTATCACTATCACCTAGACGTTGCAGGAGCAAAAAAGCGTTCCGAATTTCGATTTTTGTGATCGGTAGGGGCTAGCAACTTAAAATTAGGCAAGGTACATATGTATTACATATAAATGATCTTTAGGAACAGTTTCGAAAAAATTGGAAATTTAAAAAGGGGTGAAAATGCGCGAAAAGCGTTCTAAAAACATTCTAAATTGCGATTTCTACTCAATCTCAGGAAATTCCAAAGCTGTTTCAAAAGTAATGGTTGAAAATCAATGGTGACAGTCCCTGCTATAACATAGGTTATATTAGGTAGCTTTCATTACAAAAAGCTACCTATTGCAGCCGTTCGGAGGAAAGCGATTTCAAAAAATTTTGGTATATTTTCATCGATCATGACCCCCAGACCCCGAAACCACCCTCCGTTCAAAATTGATATATATATATATATATATATATATATATATATCAATATATATATATATATATATATCTGACATTTGTCATACTGTAACTCTCGTATTTATGAACCGATTTGGATGTAATTCGGTGTGTACATAGTACGTACGAATGTCTCGACCGAGTTCGTTGGCCAGCTTCATCCGCCATTTTGTTTCAAAATGGCGGCCATTTAAAAATTTTAAAAAAATTTAAAATTTGAAATGTGGTACCAAAATATTGAAAATGGAAAAATATTTTTTTCTTATGTATTTGACCTTTATACAAAGACTTCGGAGCAGTTTTTGTTTCGTCTATATCTTAAAAAATGGCTGAGTTATAGCATTTTGAATTTCTAGCATGGCTGACATTTTGAAACGTCCTGAATTTTGTCACGCGATAAAAGGCGTATTTATGAACCGATTTGGATGTAACTTCGTTTATACATAGTACATACTAATGTCTCGACCGAGATCGTTGGCCAGCTTCATCCGCCATCTTGTATAAAAATGGAGGCCATTTAAATTTTTAAGAAAAATTTAAATTTGAAATGTGGTACCAAAAAACTGAAAATTGAAAAAATATTTTTTTCTTATGTGTTTGACCTTGATAAAAAGATTCGGTTAGCAGTTTTTGTTTCGTCTATATATTAAAAAATGGCTGAGTTATTGCATTTTAGGTAGCTTTCTTTACAAAAAAGCTACCTATTGCAGCCGTTCGGAGGAAAGCGATTTCAAAAAATTTTGGTATATTTTCATCGATCATGACCCCCAGACCCCGAAACCACCCTCCGTTCAAAATTGATATATATATATATATATATATATATATATATCTATATATATATATATATATATATCTGACCTATGTCACACTGTAACTCCCGTAATTATGAACCGATTTTGATGTAATTCGGTGTGTACATAGTACATACCAATGTCTCGACCGAGTTCGTTGGCCAGCTTCATCCGCCGTTTTCTTTCAAAATGGCGGCCATTTAAAATTTTAAAAAAAATTTAAAACTTGAAATGTGGTACCAAAAAATTAAAAATGGAAAAATATTTTTTTCTTATGTATTTGACCTTTATACAAAGATTCATGAGCAGTTTTTGTTTCGTCTATATCTTAAAAAATGGCTGAGTTATAGCATTTTGAATTTCTAGCGTGGCTGACATTTTGAAACGTCCTGAATTTTGTCACGCGATAAAAGGCATATTTATGAACCGATTTGGATGTAATTCGGTGTGTACATAGTACATACCAATCTCTCGACCGTGTTCGTTGGCCAGCTTCATCCGCCATTTTGTTTCAAAATGGCGGCCATTTAAAATTTTTTTAAAAATTTAAAATTTGAAATGTGGTACCAAAAAATTGAAAATGGAAAAATATTTTTTTCTTATCTATTTGACCTTTATACAAAGATTTCGGAGCAGTTTTTGTTTCGTCTATATCTTAAAAAATGGCTGAGTTATAGCATTTTGAATTTCTAGCGTGGCTGACATTTTGAAACGTCCTGATTTTTCTCACGTAATAACAGGCGTATTTATGAACCGACTTGGATGTACCTTGGTGTGTACATAGTACATACAAATATCTCGACCGAGTTCGTTGGCCAGCTTCATCCGCCATCTTGTTTCAAAATGGCGGCCATTTAAAAAAATTAAAAAATAAAAAAAATTAAATGAGGTACCAAAAAATTGGAAAATGAAAACGATTTTTTTTGTATGTGTTTGACCTTAATACAAAGATTCCGGAACAGTTTTTCTTTCGTCTATATCTAAAGAAAAAATGGGTGAGTAATAGCATTTTGAATTTCTCTTGTGGCTGACATTTTAAAACGACCTGATTTTTGTCACGCGATAACAGGCGTATTTATGAACCTTTTTGGATGTAACTTGGTCTGTACATAGTACATACCAATGTCTCGACCGAGTTCGTTGGCCAGCTTCATTCGCCATCTTGTTTCAAAAGGGTTGCCATTTAAAAAAAATTAAATTTAAAATTCAAAATGAGGTATTAAAAAATTGGAAAATGAAACAGATTTTTTTTATGTGTTTGGCTTTGATACAAAGATTTCGGAGCAGTTTTTGTTTCTGAAAATTTGTTCTTTTGTTGATATCTTAAAAAATGGTTGATTTATAGCACTTTGAATTTCTAGCATGGCTAACATTTTGAAACAATCTTGTATTTGTCACGCGATTACACACGTATTCGCCTATTTCGATGTAAGAAGGCATGTGGATAGTATACATCAACACCTCGACCAAGTTTGCTGGCCAGATTCATCAGCCATCTTGTTTCAAAATGGCGGCCATTAAATTAAAATATATATATATATATTTAAAGTGAGGTGCAAAAAAATTAGAAATTGAAAAAGGTTTCTTTCTTAAGTATTTGATCTTGATATAGGATTCAGGAGCATTTTTTGTTTGTATTTACCTTAAAAAATGGCTCAGATATAGCAGTTTCAATTTCTATTGTGGGTGACATTTTGAAAAATCTGATCTTTTGCATGCGACAGCACTCCTATATATTAACCGATTCCGATGTGAGTGAGCATGTGCACAGCAATTACTGAGGTCTCGACCAAGTTCACTGCTTAGCCTCATCCACCATGTTGTCTTAAAATGACAGGCACTTTAAGAAATTGCCGAATTTGGCAGCCAAATATAAGTTACTTTAAAGAAAAGCAGCTTGGATAAAGCTGACTAGTTTCGCGAAATTCTCATTTATTATATTGATAAAAATTAGTATTAAATCTCCTATATTCGGTTTCCATATTCGGTTTCCACTAAATTGAGCTTCGTGTGTTTGCATGATATAAGTTGGCTTTTTTTAAATAAGGATTATGAAAGCTACCTCTTCCTCCCGGCACTGGCCGGAAGGACTTTTTGAATTTCTAGTGTGGCTGACATTTTGAAACGTCCTGATTTTTGTCACGTGATAACAGGCGTATTTATGAACCGATTTGGATGTACCTTGGCGTGTACATAGTACATACAAATATCTCGACCGAGTTCGTTGGCCAGCTTCACCCGCCATCTAGTTTCAAGATGGCGGCCATTTAAAAAAATTTTAAAAATTTAAAATTTAAAATGAGATACCAAAAAATTAGAAAATGAAAAAGATTTTTCACGTATGTGTTTTACCTTAATACAAAGATTCCGGAACAGGGTTTGTTTCGTCTATATCTAAAAAAAATGGCTGAGTTATAGCATTTTGAATTTCTATTGTGGCTGACATTTTAAAACGACCTGATTTTTGTCACGCGATAACAGGCGTATTTATGAATCGATTTGGATGTAACTTGGTCTGTCTCTGTACATAGTACATACCAATGTCTCGACCGAGTTCGTTGGCCAGCTTCATTCGCCATCTTGTTTCAAAATTGTTGCCATTAAAAAAAATTTAAGGTATTAAAAAAGTGGAAAATGAAAAAGATTTTTTTATGTGTTTGGCCTTGATACAAAGATTCTGGAGCAGTTTTTGTTTCTGAAAATTTGTTCTTTTGTTTATATCTTAAAAAATGGTTGAATTATAGCACTTTGAATTTCTAGCATGGCTAACACTTTGAAACGATCTTGTATTTGTCACGCGATAACACACGTATTCGCCTGTTTCGATGTAAGAAGGCATGTGGATAGTATGCATCAATATCTCGACCAAGTTCGCTAGCCAGCTTCATCAGCCATCTTGTTTCAAAATGGCGGCCATCAAATAAAAAAAAAAAAAAATATTGATAGTGAAGTGCAAAAAAATTAGAAATGAAAAAGGTTTCTTTCTTAAGTATTTGACCTTGATATAAGGATTCAGGAGCATTTTTTGTTTGTCTTTATCTTAAAAAATGGCTCAGATATAGCAGTTTCAATTTCTAATGTGGGTGACATTTTGAAAAATCTGATTTTTTGCCTGCGACAGCACTCTTATATATCAACCGATTCCGATGTGAGTGAGCATGTGCACAGCAATTACTAAGGTCTCTACCAAGTTCACTGGTTAGCCTCATCCACCATGTTGTCTTAAAATGGCAGGCACTTTAGAAATCGCCGAATTTGGCAGCCAAATATAAGTTACTTTAAATAAAAGCAGCTTGGATAAAGCTGACTAATTTCGCGAAATTCTCATTCATAATGATTTAGTATTGATAAAAATTAGTATTGAATCTCCTATATTCGGTTTCCACTAAATTGAGCTTCGTGTGTTTGAATAATATAAGTTGGCTTTTTTAAAATAAGGAATATGAAAGCTACCTCTTCCTCCCGGCACTGGCCGGAAGGACTTTTTTATGTTGCTGTCACTACCATCTGAGGGTTGCAAAAGCAAAACATGTTCTAATTTGCGTTTTTTGCATAACTGAAGGGTCTAACACTTTGAAGTATGGCATGGTATTTACTTACAAGATGCAACTGCTTTCTAAGAACTGTCGAAAGAAAATTTCAAATTTAAAAAGATGAAGTGAGCGAAAAGCGTTGTAAATAACAATTTTTATGTAATCTTATCAAATACCAAACAGATTAAAAAAATAATGATGACAAATTGTTGGTGATTGAACTTGCTCAATCATAAGTTATATTTTATGTCTGTGCCACTACCAGCAGAGGGTTGCAGTAGCTAAAAACTTTCTAAATTGCGATTTCTGTGATACTGAAAAGGCTAGAAACTTTAAATATGGCATGGTAGTTACTTATAAAATATAAATGCCCTCGAAGGTCTGTCGAAAATAAATTCGAATTAAAAAGGGGTGAAGTGAAGGGGATGTGCGAAAAGCATTCTAAAAAAGTCCTAAATTACGATTTCTACCCAATTTCAGGGAATATAAACCAAATATAAAAGTAATAGCTGCGAATCAATGGTAGCAGTCTCTGATCCTACACAGGCTATATTTTATGCCGATGATTCGACCACCTGGGGTTCACAGGAACAACAAACGCTCTAAAAAAGGCCTTTAAAAGCTTTCTAAATTACGTTTCTGTAGAATATTAGGAAATAACAAACCAATTTCAAAATTAATGTTGGCAAATAAATGGTGACAGTTTCTATTTCAACACAGCCATTTATGTTGAGAGAGGTGGTAGAACTTGGAATTTGACATGATGGTTAATTTTAAGATGTAAGAAGATGGTTTCTAGAAAATTCAAAACTTCAAATGAATACTGAAGTGAGCGTATTAACTGAGCATAAAAGTTTCAAAATATTTTCTAAATTATTATTTATTTAGTTTTATTTCGTTTTATTAATTTAAGTCTCATTTCTGCCTAATGCAGTGTAATAATGATGTTTAATCAAACTGTGTTTTAAATAGTAATTTTTGAAAAAGTAATAAGTACCTTTTAATAAAATAAAATATTACCTTTTAATAAAATGAAAATTTAGTTAGTACCTTTAAATAAAAATTCGACATATAAATATCACTTGGCATATTTCAAGTATTACGCGAGCAAAGCCGCGGGGTTTGCTAGTCATATTATAAAGAGGAAAAAATTGTTTATTTGTCGGAGATAAGCTCAGGAACTACCGAGCCGATTCCAAAAGTAATGGTATCAAAATGATGGTGTTCGCCCAACTTAGAACATAGGCTATATCTTATGTCGGTGCCACTAGCCCAAAGGGGGTGTAGGAGCAAAAAACGTTCTAAAAATGCGATTTTTGCGTTACTGAAGGGCCTAGAAATATGAAATTTGGAATATTAGTTACTTATAAGATATGAATGATGTCTAAGAACGGTTATTAAACAATTCGAAATTTAAAAGGTGTGAAAATGCACAAAAAGCGTTCTAAAAAACGTTCTAAATGGTAGTTTCTACATAATCTCAGGAAATACCAAACCGATTAAAAAAATATTGGTGTCAAAATGATAGTGACAACGTTTGCTCCAAGATAGGCTATGTTTTATGTCGGTGCCACTACCCCAAAGGGGGTGTAGGAGCAAAAAACGTTCTAAAAATGAGATTTATGTGTTACTGAAGGGCCTAGAAATATGAAATTTGAAGTATCAGCTACTTATTAGATATAAAGGATTTCTAAGAACAGTTCTTAAACAATTCGAAATTTAAAAGGGATGAAAATGCGCGAAAAGCGTTCTAGAAAACGTTCTAAATGGTAGTTTCTACACAACAGGAAATACCAAACCGATTTAAAAAATAATGGCGTCAAAATGATGGTGAAAATCCCTGCTCCAACATAGGCTATGTTTTATGTCGGTGCCACTACCCCAAAGGGGGTTCAGGAGAAAAACGTTCTAAATTGCGGTTTTTGCGTGACGGAAGGGCCTTGAATCGTGAAATTTAGAATGGTAGTTAGTTATAAGATATCAATGATCTCTAAGAACATTTCCTAAAAAAATCGAAATTTAAAAGAGGGGTCAAAATGCGCAAAAAGCGTTGTAAAAAACGTTCTAAATTGCAATTTCTATGCAATCTCAGGAAATACTGAACCGATTTCAAATATAATGGTCACAACCCTTGCGCTAATATAGACTACATTTTATGTCGGTGCCACTGCCCCTAAACGAGGTGCAGGAGCAAAAAAACGTTCGAAATTTCGATTTTTGTGTTACTGAAGGGCCCAGATACATAGAATTTGGCATGGTAATTACTTATTAGATATAAATTATCTCTAAGAACATTTCTTAAAAAATTCGAAAATTAAAAGCAGGGAAAATGCACGAAAAGCGTTCTAAAAAACTTTCTGAATGGCGATTTTTACGGAATCTCAAGAAGTACCAAACCGATTTTAAAAATAATGGTGTCAAAATGATGGTGAAAACCCTTGCAAAAATATTGGCTACATTTTATGTGGGTGCCATTACCCCCAAAGGGGCTGCAGGAGCAAAAAAACGTTCGAAAATGTGATTTTTCTGTTACTGAAGGTCCTAGAAACATTAAATTTGAATGGTAGTTATTTATAACATATAAATGATCTCTAAGAACATTTCTTAAAAAATTCGAAATTTAAAAGGGGTAAAAATACGCGAAAAGCGTTCTAAAAAACGCTCTAAATGGCCAATTTCTACGCAATCTCAGAAAGTACCCAACCTATTTCAAAGTAATGGTTGGAAATTGATGATGACAGCCCTTGCTCCAATGTAGGATCTATTTCATGTCAGCGTCACTACCACCTTGCGGTTCCATTTTAAAAAAACGTTCTAAATTGTGATTTTTGTGATACTGAATGGGCTAGCAACTTGAAATTTTTCATGATAATTACTTATGAGATGTATATACTCTCTGAGAAGAGCTCCTTAAAAATTTGAAATTTAAAAGGGGTGAAAATTGAACGAAAAGAGTTCTAAAAACATTCTAAATAGCGATTTCTACGCAATTTCAGGAAATATAAACTGATTTCAGAAGTAATGGTTTAAAATTGATGGTGACAGTCCCCGACAGCTCCCAACATAGCCTATATTTTACGCTATTGTCACTACCACCTGGGGGTCACAGGAGCAAAAAATGTTCTAAATTGCGATTTTTGTGTTATTGAGGGGGTCTAACATTTTAAATTTTGAATGGGAATTGCTTCAAAGATGCAAATGCTTTCTAAGAATTGTTGAAAGAAAATTCCAAATTTAAAAAGAGGAAGTGAGCGAAAAGCGTTCTATAAGCGTTCTAAATTACGATTTTTATGCAGTCGCGTGAAATACGAAACCGATTTCAAACATAATGGTTGCAAATTAATGGTGATAGAACCTGCTCAAACATAAGCTATATTTTATGTCGGTGCCACAACCCCTAGAGGGTTGCAGGAGCAAAAAACTTTCTAAATTGCGATTTCTGCGGTACTGAAGAGGCTTGAAACTTTAAATATAGCACGGTAGCAAAACATAAATGTCCTCTAAGGACAGTCGAAAATAAATTGAAAATTAAAAAGGGGTGAAGCGAAGGAAAGGAGCAAAAAGCATTCTAAAAGTGTCCTAAATTACGATTTCTATGGAATCTCGGGACATAATAAACCGATTACAAAAGTTATTGGTTGCGAATCAAGAATGATAGTCCCTGATCCTATACGGGCTATATTTTATGCCAGTGTGACTACACTGTCAAAAATAATTTACTTAAAAAATGAAAACTTCCATGTACTCGTATTTTTTTAAGTACAATTGTTTCAAAAAGAAGTACATTGTTAAAAGTAATCTACTTAAAAATGAGCATTTCTATGTACTCATATTTTTTAAGTACAATTGCTTCAAAAAGGAGCATTAATCTACTTAAAAATGAAAATTTCTTTGTACTCGATTTTTTTAAGTACAATTAATTCAGAAACGAGAACATGATATTTTGAAGTTGTGTATACTTATACTTGATTTATAAATGTATGCAGAAATTAATACATATATTTTGTATTTAAGCACTTAATATTCATGTTTAAATCCTATGTGCTCAAAAATATGAGTTTTCTGATAAACCCTTTTCTTATACCGAATTGACAGTAGGGATTTCCAAGCTTTTATTTAAAGATATGTCTATCTTTGTTATAATTTTTAATTTATAATACACACTTTTCAAATTTATTTACAATTTCATTAGAAATGTTAAAGAAGAAAATTTAGTTTAAAAATTGTTTTATTAGAAATTAAAATATTTAAGAAAGGGAAAATTCATCTCTGCTGTTAGCAATCTTCCGTTGCTGATTCATAAAAGGTGTCATTTGAAAGCAGCTGGTAACTGCTCTTATAGTACAGTCAGTTCAATACTGATCTCCCACCTAGAGGAATCGGATTCAAATCACGAGGCGGCTCATGCACAAAATTTCAAGAATTGAAATAGTAAATTTCGTTGTTCTTTACTCCAAAAATTGTAGTTCTTCGCAATTCAAAATTACCGTAATTAAAAATGGTGATATGTCGGTTCTCTGTAATTTCGCTTTTTTTTTTTCTTATAGTGTATGGGTGCTCCTATACATACTTATTTTCGAGTCCCTGAATGTACTAAAAAAAATGAGTACATGCGTTTCTCAAATTTAAGAGTTCAGTACTCGGAGCTATTATAAGATCGGAAAGTACTCAAAAATGAGTACATTTTACTTATTTTTAAGTATCCAGTTTTAACAATGTACCACCTGGTTGGCAGGAACAACAAGAAAGCCTTTAAAAACATTTAAATTCCGTTTTCTATAGAATATTAGGAAATACCAACCGATTTCAAGGTTAATGTTGGAAAATTAATGGTGACAGTCTCTGGTTCAACATTTTTCGAGACATTCTATTTCAACTCTGTTTCGGCATTTTATATTGGTGCCACTAACACCAGAGAGTTGGTAGACTGTTAGACAAGAAGCTTGGAATTTGACATGATGATTAATTTTAAGATGCATATGTGTTACGATGGTTTCTAAAAAATTCAAAGCTTCCAATGAATACTGAAATGAGCGTATGAAATGAGCATAAAAGTCTCAAAATACTTTCTAAATTATCATTTATTTGGAATTAGTTTTAGTTCTCCTTATTAATTAAAATCTCATTTCTGTCTATTGCACTTTTATAATGAAGTTTAGTCAAACTGTGGCTTAATTTGTATTTTTTGAATTATTTCGAAAAGTGTTCTAATAAAAAATATTAATTCAAATATCAATTGGCATGTTTCAACTATTACGCGAGCAAAGCCGCGGGGTTTGCTAGTATATTATATTTGAAAATAATTCTACTAGTGTACTTTTATTAAATTCTGCTAATACAATCATAAAAACAATTCGGTAGTACTTTTCATTGGATGCTCCATTACTCTAATTTTGATGTATTTCTGGAAATGTATGTATTTAATATATTAATGGAAAATGAACTATGAGAATGACTAAATATTGATAGATTAATATAATATAGAAAAAACTGGAATATGATAATTATAACAGTAATTAAAAAATAGTTCTTAAAAATTCAATAAACTTAAGCGATTAAAGAAAAAGGTTTTAATTTATATTTCAGTAAAAATTGGGGGGGGGGGGGGGAGCTTTTTCGGGGAGGGTGAAAAAAGAAAAAGAACAAAAAAAAGCTTCTCTTATAAAAATGAAAACACGTGTCCCACTTTA
Source organism: Maratus speciosus (assembly GCA_963932465.1). Lineage (NCBI taxonomy): Eukaryota > Metazoa > Arthropoda > Arachnida > Araneae > Salticidae > Maratus > Maratus speciosus. The sequence goes on along the minus strand of OZ010791.1, from coordinate 225,387,102 downwards.
CATTAAACATGCTATCGGCTAACAAAATTCATAGTCTACTACTATAAAAACAAAAATATTGCAAATAAATAAAGGTATAAAATGGTTAAGTAAAACTAATTCTCAATAAAATTTTCATCGAAAGAAGATTAAACATTTTCTGCTTCCCGGCTGGTAAAGATTGCTAATGATAACCCAAATTAGTAAACATCCCAGAGAATCTTTTATACTAGCGTTAGCCTTTTTTTTATACGTGTAGAGAAAAAAATAATATTTGTCCCTCCGAAGAACGAAAACATTATACCCGCCGATCTTGGATACCATGTATCGGTGTCTTAAAATCAGGGGCGGACTGGCCCACCCCGCTACCCCGCGATCGCGGGGTGGGCCAAACGGGTGTAGTGAGCCAAAACAATATTTTGAAGTTTTTTTTCAATAAAATTAAAAGAAAAAAATTAAGTTATAATACTTATTTTTCCCCTTTTCATTGGTTAATTTCTAATTCCTCCTTTCCCTCTCCCATCAGCAATCTTTGGAAGATCTATGCAAATTACTCATTTTCTATAGAAGCACAGAAAGATAGGACAAAAAATAAAAAATACATGCGATCAGTGAAGGGTGGGAAGTTGTTTGGTGGAATTCGTCGGCCTGCAGACATTTGCATAGTAAAAAAAATATCAAACAATATTTCAAAGTTTCTACAGTGGTCGCTATTCCATTGTATATCTTCCATTTAATTCGACAATAGAATGACCGGATGCATAAGAATTGTGCAGAAAGTGGTTTTATAAAACATCCGAATCACTGGACTGCTAAAATGTGCTCAGTGAAAGGAGAGAACAATGGCCTATATTTTCTTTTTTTATACGCACTAAATAAAAACATAGTTAAAATTAAAGATAATACATTAATTGAACCTCATATTTCTAACTCCATAGAAAAAATGCCTGGAGACACGCGAAAAGAAATGCTTACGGAGAAGCAATTATTTGACGTTACCGATGTTGATACCGATGTGTTTGACGACGACAGTAAGATTAAAAACGCTGAGATGAGCATGTCTGAAAAAATTCTGATTTTGTGGAAACCCTCCACGATGTCTACACTTCTGGAAAAACTTGACTTTATGAAGCATCATCCAATTCAGCTATATGAAAGTACAGGTATTAACCATTCTCTCAAATCCTTCAAAACATAATAGTATCACCTTCTCAAAGTAACAAAGTTGAACAATGAAAGTGGCTTTATTGGTTAGAAAATAACAAGATGTTATGTTCAGTTTCTCCTTTTTAACGCTGATAATCTGAATCCATTTGTCCTTGGACATAAAGTCAATGGAAAAAAATATTTATAAATATCTAGCTGTTCAAGAAATCTCGAAAGTGCATGAAAACGCATCGATAATTTTCCTGATGTCCAAGAACAATGCAGATGTTGGGACTCTCATAAAAATGGACATCATACATAAACGAAAGACTAAAGTTGATACATTTAGAAAAGTTCTAACTCGCATCATTGACACTGTCCTATTTCTTGGGATGCAAGGATTAGCTTACAGGGGAAAGAGGAGGAAGCTGCAGTCTTGAATAATAGCAATGTTAAACACGCTAATTTTTTTTTTTTAATTGGTAATGCTGCTATGTAAATATGATCAAATTTTACACGATCCTGTAGCACAGGCCATGAAGAAAAGCTAAGAAAAAGATTTTCAGAAAGCATGAAGAAGGCTAGAATCGAGGCGAACGAAGAACAAAATGAAAATCCTAAGTGCCATGGAAGAGCCGTTTATTGCATTTCTGTTTAAGCCATTTATAAATAAGTTAATTGCTCATCTCACCATTCAGATCCAAATTAACGTTTCCGTTGAAGTGAAACAGTCACGTTCATTCAGTACTGAAGTAGATTCCGCACAAGATATATCGTAATTGAACAGTTGGTACTTTGTGTTCGTTATGTGCTGCACCGTAAAATGAAGGTTAGCTTTTAAAATTAGTTGGTACCCCAAAACAACAGGGGAAGCCCTGTTATCTCCAGCTAAAAGAAGAACTTAAAAAGTTTAAACTCTCTCTTCTTCATAAACAGTTGGCAGTTTTTAATTGTGCAGTAAGTATGAGTGGAAGATATAAAGGTCTGCAGGCACAACTGAAGAAGGACAATACAAATATATAGCATGTGCACTGTTATGCACATGTGCTAATTGCATAAAACCGATGCAACAAAATGTTGCAAATTCACAAGGAACTTATTGGGCTTATTGCAAATTATACAACCGTGTTTATCTCTGAGTCATATAAACGAATGCAAATATGGACTTCAGTGAATTTGGAATTTGTAGGTGGATATAAACTCCTATGCCGATTTTTTTAAAAACGCTACTAGGTGATGGAGTAAGGATAGAACCCTTAATAGCATGTTTGAGAATCTTCAAAACGCTTTAAAGATTGACATAAGGTTTTAACGCTGTTTAAGGTCCTAAAGATATAACCAAAGTGGACGATTTCTCGTCACATGTACCTTTTTCGGAAAAAAATATTGTTTGATATTTGGTACGAGTTTCGTATATACAGGCTGTTTCAAAACTATATATCAGAAATGTAAAGACGGGGAAAAGGCACCTAAATAAGCAGATTTCGCATAGGAATGTGGGTGCGGAAATGCAGCGTTGAGGCAGTAGAAGGTGCTGCTGAATTCGGTGGATAAAAGCACTTCGCTAGCTTGAATCGATGTTCTCCGCATCGAACAACATGCGTCATTAAACCAATGCGGTGCTTGCCGATATGCATTTCATGTATGGGACTGCGCAAGCAGATGGAGTGGCTGCTGAAAGGATGCACATGGAACGATACGATTCCAGGGTAGGAATCTGGAGGGTCGCCGAACTATTGAGCGTTTTCATCAGGAGTGTATCGTGTTATGATTCGAGACGTGATACGGACACTGGAAGATATCGCAGAATTCTTGCAATGGAAGAAGCAGTATTACACACAGCAGAGAATAGTCCTTCGACAAGCTCGATAGCTGTTGGACTTGCGTTGGGTGTGAGCCATTTTGTTGCGCAGCCCCATACATAAAATGCATATTGGCAAGCTCCGCATTGGTATAGCGATGTACGTTGCTCGAAATTCGTGCGATGAATGTCGATTCAAGTCAGCGAAGCGCTTTCATCCACCGAACTCAACAGCGCCCTCTACTGCCTCAACGCTACATTTCTGCACCCACATTCCTATATGAAATCTGCTTATTTAGGTCCCCTCTACCTGTCTTACATTTCTTCATAGTTTTGAAATACCCTGTATTGATAGAGCCATTTTCCTTGCCCTATACAATATATCTAAGCCCACATCGAAGTATCTGCATAAAAGCGACCTGGATTACTTAACTGCTGCTAACTGAGATAAGTCAATGCAATCTGAGACACAAAAGAAAGAATTTTGATATGGTTCTGAAAATGCTTCTGAATTTGCGGAACATCGTCAGAAGTAACTAATAGAAAAGGATTACTCCATTAAAATTGAGAGATTTCTACAGGAAGAGAGAATATCTATAGCGAAACATCGATGTGGTGAATATTCTCACTATGAGGAAAAAAGTATTATCGGGTCATCATCAGAAGTATTTAAGATAATGTCATCATAAACACAGCTATTCAGCAGCTGAATACATTATTTACTGAAAACAAAACTGCTCATTAAAGACATTGCTTGGCTCGATCCTCGCCGCTTCAGTGACGTTAAATTGTTAATTGAACTTTCTGAAGAAGCTCTTAGTACTATGTCTGACTTGGCGAAAATCAGTAAAGAAGGTATCAGAAGGTATGCTGCATTTTCCCTGACTCCGTGCTGATTATAATCAGTCACTATTGCAGCAACAATCTCGACATAGCAAGCCTTCAGCCGCATGCAGTAAAGAAATGAGCGATTCAGACGAACTCCTTAAATTTGACGATAATTGCTGTAGAGCTAATAAGAAACTTAAAAAATTACTAGCTTGTGCTTTAGAATTATTGCGCGAGTTGAATGCCTGTAGTTGTATTTATGCAACCTCGTATATAGCTTATAAGAGCTTATTGACTTTATCATGCACTCAAATGTCTTGTGAACGAGTGTTTTCACCATTTAAAATTATAAAAAACCGTTTGCATTCATCTCTTGGACAAGAACTATTAGAAGATTTTATCCTATTCAGTGTTGAACGATCTTTTGATTACGATTATGATAAGATAATAGATAGATTTGACTTAAGTTTCAAAGAGTTGTGCAAATATCTTTCACTCTACTTAATAGTCAAATTATAAAATGAACTATTCAATTTTCAGGTACAGATATTTTAAATGAACATTAATCAATGTATAAAGTATATATATGTTGATAATTTCAAATAACAAAATAAAATGTACAGATGAATACAATGGTATTTCAAATAACGAATTAATCAGTGTATATAGGCCAATTTTTACAGTACTAACTCTTTTCGGTCAATACTAATACTTTTCAGTATGAACAATTTTCAATGCAGTGCTGAGGCATTTTTTATGGTAAAGGGGTTAGTATGTTAGCCTTCAACGCCAAAGGGGCCTGAGTCCAAATTCCGAGTGAGCATAGATGTTCCTAGGTGTTGCCAATGTCCGTACGTTAGGGTCAGTTACACCCTATTCTGTTGGGATCCCCTTCACAAGTAGCCATCATATGTATGCTGACAACGCAATTACCCGACATTGGATCAAACAAATATTTTTTTAACACAAAGAATAACAATGTCTGAAGAGAATTTTCATAAGAAATTTCAAACATTGTTGTTTATTACTTGACTAACGTTTAATGGTTTAGAATTTACATATAAAAAAAATAATAAATATAGAGCAAGTTATCCTCACTCCCCACCCACCCACCCACACACACACACCAAAATTTTTTTCACGATAAAATTACTATCAATTGTAAATAAACGATTACAAATATGCTAATATGTATCGAATTGGAGTTAAGGCTGTTCTTAACTGCTGTGCTCAACAAGCTCAAAACGTTTTGACGCATTTACAAATTCATTTATTAACGGAAAGATATAAAATTAGGCCTCACTATGCAAGCGATTTGGAATCGAACTGTGTTTTCCATTTTTTGATAAATAAATTACCTATTATGTTATAAGCGATTTTGATCACGTAAGAAATACGTTTTTCACCCTTCCTTGAGTGGTTATTCTCCTTTCGCGCAAAAATACGATTCAAAACGCCCACTTTGACAATATTTTCTAAAAGATCCATTGCGTTTTCACAGGTTACATAGTTCGATTACATAGTTCCTGAACAACAACACCTGCTATAGTCCAAGAGCCGACAGCACAAAAACCTATGTTATCAAGCACAAGTAAAAAACCTTTATTTTATGGGAGTGTAGAAGTAGGGGAATCTAATGATCCATGTCTGCCGGAAGCGAAGTGGTGCATAAGCCAAAAATTAATACCACCGGTAATTGACTCTTAAGTTTATCATTGTGTTTGTCCTACAACTATCCTCCATGTTTTCATACCTTTGTTTGTAGGACAAACACAATGATAAACCTACTAGTGGACATGGATCATTAGATTCCCCTACTTCTACTCTTCCATAAAATAAAGGTTTTTTTCTTGTGCTGGATAACATAGGTTTTTGTGCTGTCGGCTCTTGGACTACTAGTTTCATGCATTTCCGAACAAAAATAAATTAAAACTTATGTCATAAAGTTACCCTTTTGGATTTGAGAACAGCCTTAAGTCATTTTCATAAAGTTAGAGCAAAGGGTCGTGTTCATAATCAATATTCAAACATTTGAAAAATAGGGTTGTCGATTGGTGGGCCAATGCCTAAACGTAGCGGGGTGGGCCAAAAGATGCCAGTCCGCCCCTGCTTAAAATGCATGCTCTATAGGCCAAACCTGCAATCGCAGAAATAAACAAAGTTTTATGTAAAACCCTTATTTAAAATAAATTAAACGTTCATTATAAAAAATAATTACAAAATAAAGCTGAATAACTTACCTCTTTTTCACAAAAGTAACAGAAACATGGAGCAGATCAGGAAATAAATGTAAACAAAACAACGTGTTTAGCAAGCACGGAAAGGCAAGACAAACTCCTTTTTCAATGATTTCAAGATGAATCAGCTTCTTTTTGCTGCAACTAAATGTCAGAATGACATCAAGTGATCGCAGAAATTCCTTCTAAACGTAGACCGAACATTGATAACCGATGATAATATAAAATCAACATGGCTGTCGCCGGAGTACTTGTTTAGATACGGAGACATACCGTTTTTAGTGCGTCTACTGCCAGATATGGAAACTCTGAGAGTTCAAGGCCAACAGAAAACGGAACATTTCCTGGAATTCCAGGAAAAGTAAGAGTTTTATCTAAAACGGAACTTTTCAGTTAAAAAAAGGAAAATTCACAGAATAACACCTGTTAATTTCAGGACATTTCTTTACAGTGTACACTGTAAAAACAAACCCCAGTAAAAAAACGGAAAAGGTACTGGCAGCAGAGTTGCCGTATCTTTTCCGTTAAATCACAGAAAATCAGTTTCATGACTTTTCCGTTTTGGAGACGGCAACGTTCCGTTTTGGAGACGGCAAAGTTCCGTTTTGAAGACGGCAAAGTTCCGTTTTGAAGACGGCAAAGTTCCGTTTTGAAGACGGCAAAGTTCCGTTTTGAAGACGGCAAAGTTCGCTTTGGAGACGGCAAAGCTCCGCTTTGGAGACGGCAAAGCTCCGTTTTGGAGACGGCAAAGTTCCGTTTTGGAGACGGCAAAGCTCCGTTTTGGAGACGGCAAAGCTCCGTTTTGGAGACTGAAATGCTCCGTTTTGGAGACTGAAATGCTCCGTTTTGGAGACGAATATTGATTTTCAGAATGAAATTTTCCATTCCTGAAACAAATTTTAGATTTAAGCATGGTTATTTCAACCTTTACAAACTGACATTTTCCAATTTCTCCTCACTGATAGAAACCTATTGGCACATAATAGATTCGCATTTATGTCAGTAAATAGCTATTTGTAACCAATTTTTTCTGTGTAAAGAATGTCTGTCAAAATATTCCTAAAATTATAATTGCATGCATATCAAATCAAAGAAATACTCAAATAAAATTATATATTAGAAATATTTAGACAACAAAAAAGAAAAAAAACTATTCAAGAAAAAGTGCAGAGAAAAAAAAAAGTTGAAAATATTAATTTTATTAGAATATATCCATTACACATTCATTGGTTTAACATTAGAGGTAAAATAGAGATGTCACCAACATTGCAGCTGATATTTATGTACATAGTATTTACTCAAGAACTAATTATTTTACATATTTTTGGGAATATAATTTGCAATATTTAGATTTGGGAAAAAAGATCTATATCAACTGTTTTCCATTGTCACAAATTATGTTGCCCATGGTGATTTTGGTGTGAATTCAACACTGCAGAAATGCAAATATGTGTCCCGAAAGGGTTAAATATGTAAATTGTTGCCATTTTCTTTATTTATGTGCATATAAATATTTAAAAAATAAAAATATTTTCACACATGTGCTACAAATGTCATAAAATAACCAACGATTTTAATTTATTTTCATATTTAGAGAAATATTTTGAAAAATTATTAAAACTTTACATTTCAATTGCATATAAAAGTAGTTTTAGTGCAAATAATTTAAAGTATTTTGATTAACTGTCTACAATTCACTTTGAATTTACTTACATAAACAGAACTCATTATGAAGAAAAGAGGAGGCGGGGGGGGGGGGGATAGCCTAATTGTTCTAATAATGAATAAGCTGTTTGGACATTTGTCCTTTAACACGTTGACGGACACTTGCATCTATAGCCGTCAAAGCGAAGTTCACTATGTGGCATAATGATTGACACCAGGATTTACATAAAAAATATGAAAATAAGTAAAAGCTTAACTTCACGTACATTAAATAATGCAAAATTTAATTTTAAAATACTGGTGCCAATTTAGGAATTAAGTGAACTTCGCTTTGACGGCTGTAGACGCAACTGTCCGTCAACGTGTTAAAAAAAACCCTAGCTTGAAAAATTATCGCTTTTATATTTAATACATTTTCTAATTTTTAAATATGAAATCTAATTATATAAGTTGTCTTTTTTTTTCCAAATTTCTCCATAACAGAAACAAAATAAGTATATTAAACATTTTGGCCATATATAACCTTGGCAAATTGAATGATTCAGACATATACACCAATAAGAATATGCTGCAATAACTACAGAAGGCATGCAATTATCCAGATGTTATATATATATATATATATATATATATATATATATATATATATTCAGTAGAGAAATGCATTTTACTTCCTATAAGAGAGTAGATTTTCTTACACGGCAAGTGTAATTTTAGTTAATCCTTGAAAAACCTCACGTTATATAAGGTATGCCAAAAACATTTACTTAATAATAAAAAGAAACTCATTTTGATTTCTGTTAATTTTAAATGAGTCAAAACATTCCGTCGACATTTATGGATATGAAGAACTACCTTAAAAGTAAAATAGCTCCAAACCCTTTAATTCTTTTAATTAAATGAAAGCAAATTTTATTAATTTTTTAAAGCAGCATTTCTTTATTATAGTCCATTCTGAACTAATTTTATCTTTGCATGTTGAAAACTTCAGGTTGTAATTCACATTATCAGAAAGTTAAAATGTAAATATATATAAAGTAAAGCATTTTAAATTTTATTTTAAAATATCACTATTATTTGTATCACTGCTATTTGCAACTTTAGAATCAATATCAGATATAGACAGCCAATTCATGTGAAGAAATATCAGTATGACACTAATTCTCTGCTGCTAAAACTGCCCGGTTTTCAATTTGACTCTTGAAGAAACCTGGTAAATGCAGATTTTATAATCAAGTAGTGAAAATTTTCTAAATCTTTAAAACTGTAAACAAAGAATTTAAAAATTGTTCTATTTTAAATATTCGCCTACACACAAAATAATTTTTACTGAAGACCATGTTTCTTAAATGCAATATTACATTTTCATTTGGTACATCTTAAATTCATGAAAACTCTAGATTGCTTAATTATACATTAATACAGTGCTTGTAATAAAACCATAACAGCCGAACGTGTACAGATTAATATACAAATGAAAATGTAACTATTTCAAAATGCAAAATTTAGACTCCTGGTATCACCGTACAAGATGACAAATATCTTGATAAATTCACTGCAATTTCTTTACTTCCTAACAGTGGCATTTGTGAGAAACAAGATCATAATCATAATTACCCTGGTGAGATCAAACTACATTGAAAATATGAGATAAATATAAAATTAGCAGTAAAGAAAACACTAAATAAAACAAAAAAATTTATTGATTGTTGAATTACAAATTAAAATGACTTTCAAAGTCTGTAAGTCCATTCACAAGTTTTATAATTGGCTTGGCAACCATATTATTCCTTTTCCCTTTCATCCTAGGTGCTTTGCTACCTTTAGCCGGATTAATATTGGCAAAGATTCTGAAAAATGAAAATACGAAAGTTTGTAATAAAAGACACTGATAAAGTTAAAAGATTTAAAAAGATATGATACACAATTACCACAGTTATACTTTTAATTTTATTTTACAGAGCATTTTGCCATATAAGAAAAAATGCAGGCAATAACAAAAAAAAAAATCTTAAAAGATGACTTACAATAACTCATACTCTCACATATAAGGATTAGAAATCACACCATTATATATAAATTAATTTTTTTGGGAAAAAATACTTAAAATTAATGACCAAGCTCAAGAGTTGATGCAGCTTTTATTCTTGGGGCCCATTTTGTGAAAAGTAGAAGTTACTTTTTGTGAATTTTATTAAACATTTTGTAACGTTAGTTTAAATCCAATTACTCAAATTCGAACCAAAAATTTATTAACAAAAACTTCTTTACATTCCCTTGCTAATTTTTTTGTTTTTCAATCGTTTATTTACAAATTACGCATTTAAAACAGTTTATGAAAAAGAATTTTACGAAGGGAGCCTATTTTATAAAAAGGATTTTTGTGATGGGGCCTGTTTTATTAAGTTCATTTTTGTGAAAGGGTTCATTTTATCAAATTTATTTTTGTGGAGAGGCCCTAAATAAGCCCCAAATTTTGCTTGGATCGATCCCTGAAGCTGCACTGCATTTATAAAGAAATTGATCTACCAATTGAGATGGGTATTTTCTGATGTTTAAATTGATTCTTTGATGATTATTACAATACATAACCACTCTTTTTACAATTACATTCTTATCTTTCACTTTCTATATTTCACCATATGTTATTTCACACACACACATATAATATGCATAATCAGTATCGGATATATGGTCACCCATGCGGTCCTGAAAATTATGACCATATAAGCGGGTGACCTTATATGCGGTGTAAACAGGAATTTTACTTTAGACAAATATTATTGTGTTAGTTGTATTAGTAAAATAATGTACAAAAAAATATGAAAATATAATTTATAAGAGAGGTATAAACAAGAATTTCTTTACACTTAAATTTTCGAATTGTTGAGTATAATATAGTAAAGCATTTTTTATCTAAAATAATATTTTATGCAGATTTGTTTATTATTATAGTTTTTAAAGCTACATTTCTAATTGACGAACGTATTTAAAATATTCGTCTGTACCAACAGAATTGGTTAATACGTTGAGTGCACGGTGACTGACACTGAAACTGAAAAATTTGCAATGTTTTAAGTAATTTTTAAGAAAGTATAATCCTGTAATAAATAAAAGGTAAGTAAATTTTAAATACATTTTCAGTAATTACTTAAAACAATATATATATTTTTAGTTTTATAACATATTTTAGACCGTCAGTCATCGGTGAATGATGGGTTCTAAACGGAAAGTTCAGTATCAGTCACCGGTGACTGATGTGGCGCTTAACGTGTTGAAAAAAAACACGTGGATATTTAGTGTTTTGAGAGCTTCGCAGTTCTCAGTTCAGTTTCAGACTCACTCTCTTTATCATAGCTTCCATCAGTGTTTTATTTAAAACTTCCAAAATAATTTACGGTATGGAAGCTTCACCAGTAGTAGAGACTTCATTGTCAATAACTGCACATGTCAATTCGTCTTGCATTGTACAGCCGGCATTCCGTATCTTTTGTGCAAGTAGGAGCACTGCATCATCATTTCATTGTTGTCTCCGAACGATAATTCTTCACATTCTGGAAGCCAATCACATCAAAAGCAATTTTCAATGGTTTTCTTTGATACCATATTCCAACTCTAGGCTACTTAATACATGACATCTAATACAGACACGTAAAAGTTATCTTTTTGATCAATTACAGCAAGGAAGTATTTTAGAAGCTGCTTTCATATATTTATCTTAAAATTTTGAATAATTCCTTGATCTAAGGGTTGTGCAACACTAGTGCAGTTTAGAAGCAATAAAACGAATCCAATCTAATTTAAATTGCGAATTCTGCAATTACCAATATAGTTGTCTGCGATGATGGAGAAATTCAAAGAGCCATAGAAAGTTTCTCTTTTCTCCTTCTACAGGAGTAGACATATCAATCTTCGACTATGGAAAGCTTTGATGCGGAAAATGAGTTATTTCGTCCCTCTCCTGCGTCTGTCATATTTGACTCACCGACAGCAGTCAAATCAAAAAATTACACCAAAAAAATCTCAAAGTATATCAATCGAGCTCGGAAAATTTCCGAGTTTCAGCGATGGGGCTCGGAAAAATTGTGAGGTTGTTGATCAGCTGCGAAAAAAGCGCGAAGTTAGTTATTCTGGTGCTAAAAAATCACGAAGTTCGTCAATCGAGCTTAGAGAAAGCACAGGTTGGTGAAAATTTTGCCAATTAGCAGTTGAAAATTACAGTGAAATTTGTCAATCCGTCATTAATAAAAAAAATTACCCTGAATTTTGTATAATCATGTATCCTTGTCTACTTAATCGGGTAAGCTGACTGTCTAGAATTTAGAGTGTAAAACTGTCCCGCCTCTGAAATCATATTTTTAGTCTTATTTTACAACACAGATTCTCCCTCCAATCCCAGAGGGTCGAAAACTAAGGAGGGGACAGAGGAGGCAAGGCGTCCCGGGCACCAGTACATGGATGCAAGAAGTATATCTCAGTCAAGGCTGAAAACTTTTCTGGGTATTAGAAATAACCAAATGAAAATGGGCTAGAAGATTTCTATACCTGGCATTATGGCTAACAATTGATCTCATACAATAAAAGAAAGTGATTAAAAACACTTGATAATAAAATTGCTATTATTTAAGTATATAATGTAGAATTTTCTATCAGACAAAAATCTCTTCAGGGCTTTCTGTCTTGCACCCAAGGCGCCAGAACCAAGGGGCGCCAAATGAAGATTTTGTGTGGCGATTTTTCTCATATTTATATTTAGCACAGTATTGTTAAAATCGTCCTGTCTGAGGTATGCCAAAGCATAGAAAAATCTAAGGATAATATGGCATAAGGATATTGTATAAAGCGGAGTTGTTTTTCGATTCTTTTTGATTTCGTTTACAAGATTTTAATGAATCAATATTTGACAAAGCAGATTACGTAGTTCAGTATTAGTGATTGACCGAAGCAGCAATTTTGCCGAATACCGAAGTTTCGGTCAAAGTGTATACCGAATAAAATTTCAATACATATTTTTGCATATATTAACTTTTTTTATAAACTTTATTAAAATCTTAATAATTTAATTCAGTTACATTTGTATTGTTAAGTGTAATTACACAAAAAATTTAATGACTTCTTTCCACTAACCAATTCATTAACTCATCACCTATTTTTTTTTTTTATTATCACTAGTCATTACCCAAATTAACCTATGAAACTGTACAGTCTATTAATAAGGATAAGGATTGTAAGAAAAACAAAAGTTCGTTCAAATAAAAAGAAAAAATGTTGTCATTAAGCTGATTTACTGATTGTCTAATTATAAACATATTGAATTGAACAGGAATGTTCTCAAATACAAAAGGTATATCAATTTGTACATTTAACTATTTTCTGTCAAATTATTGATACATATTTATATTTTGATTAACCTCTAACTAATGTTACCGGTCTCTCAGACCGCGGCTTTTTTCAATTTTTATAGTTTAACTTGCAATTTTCAGTTTAACTACAAACACTATCGAAATTTTGTTCCGTTTGGAACTTTAGTATTGTCACCAGAGACTTTTAAATGGGTGATTTTTAATTATAACAGTCCTGTGCAAAAAGTTTAGTACAAAACACCATCCTATAAGTCAATCCTGCCTTTTATTCATCTTTCGACGGAGCGGTCTAACAGACCGCTTCACACTAGTTATGTGACAGTTTCTGTGACATCAGTTAAAGGTTAATATTTTAACATTGTGGTGATGAAGATAACAAATTTGAGTGATTTTAATTTAATGGTTATAAAAGCTATAGGATAGGCATAGGAGTATAATTTTACTTGTGAATTTTTTTTTTTTTAATATACACTTTAGATATACAGAGATGAACTTTGATATACTTATTTGAAATATATATTAAAGAAAATACACATTATATAAATTTAAATTAAGAAAACTAATGTAGAAATAATTAAAATTAAATGATGAGGGAAATGATGAAGGCCTATCTTCCTTATTATTTTTTCTCTATCGAAGACAGTTGTTCCAATTTCACCCTTATGTAGACTATTTTAGGAAGTTTTTTTTATTTTTATTTTTTAATTAAAAATGGTTTTGCCTTGTTTTCTTGCACTGCAGCTGAACTCTGAACTCATGCACTTAATATTAAAACTCGTCATTTAGCCTATTCTACTTCTAAGTAAAAGAGAATTCTTCTACTTCTAAGAAAATACTTATCCGCAATTATTCGGTTTACAATGCCGAATCATCGAATATCAAATCGACTATTCGGTATTCGGTCAATCCCTATTCAGTATTACATATTTAAAATTTTAAAATAAGTCGGCTATTAAAAAATGAGTAAATTTATCTTTGTAAATATACTTTGCGGAAGAAGGGGGGGGGGGAGGCAAAATCCATGTTTGCCCCGGGTGCTAAAAAGGTTAGTTTCGGCCCTGCACCCATCTACCCGAAATATAAATTGATGTGGCTCTCGACAACCCAGACATATTTGCAAGTGGCCCTTCTCTTGAAAGGTTGTGCATAATTAATTCCTATGAAAATCCTCGTGATTGGTTAATTTTCTTAAATAATACTTAACAAACAGCAAATAAATAATGTAAAAACATTATCTCTTATTTAAATATGATTCTGTTTCTAATTATTCTGAATATCTTTATAAGTTAACTGTTAAACGTAGAAGTCGTATAAGGTTTTTAAAAATATGCTGTAAAAGTTTTTTTTTTTTTTAAGTATTCGGCAACATGGCCGAATATCGAATATTCTGTGCATCCCAAGTGTGTTTTAAAAAATATATTTTGCACTTCTTTGAAAAATGAAATTGCACTAATATTTCCCCGTGTTTTTATTTTTTTATTCCGACAAAACATTTTTGGAACAAAAAAGATTATTGCAGAACATTGCAAAATATTCTGCTTGGGGAATAGTTACAAAACTAGTAAATCTGCAAATCAGTGGTCCTAAACATCAGTTCTGGAATGTTAGGAAAGTTAGTACACAAAAAAATTCAACCTGCAAATACTTCTCCGCCCCCTTTCCCCCCAAACACTGTCTCAGTTTGATAACTTCCTATCATATAGTATTTTAAACCTCTATCTAAAATAATTTACTGATCTCGAGACAATCTGAATAATTACATAGTGAATCATTCGCAAAAATATAATTTTAATTATTGATATTCTAATTGTTAAATATATTATACTTGAAAATAATTTTACTAGTGTACTTTTATTAAATTCTGCTAATACAATCATAAAAACAATTCGGTAGTACTTTTCATTGGATGTTCCATTACTCTAATTTTGATGTATTTCTGGAAATGTATGTATTTGTTATATTCATGGAAAATGAACTATGAGAATGGCTAAATATTGTTAGATTAATATAATATAGAAAAACTGGAATATGATAATTATAACAGTAATTAAAATATAGTTGTTAAAAATTCAATAAACTTAAGCGATTAAAGAAAAAGGTTTTAATTTATATTTCAGTAAAAATTAGGGGGGGGGGAAGCTTTATCGGGGAGGGAAAAAATGAAAAAGAAAAAAAAACTTCTCTTATAAAAATGAAAACACGTGTCCCACTTTACTTTAAACATGCTATCGGCTAACAAAATTCATAGTCTACTACTATAAAAACAAAAATATTGCAAATAAATAAAGGTATAAAATGGTTAAGTAAAGCTAATTCTCAATAAAATTTTCATCGAAAGAAGATTAAACATTTTTTGCTTCCTGGCTGGTAAAGATTGTTAATGATAAGCCAAATTAGAAAACATCCCAGAGAATTTTTTATACTAGCGTTAACCTTTTTTTATATGTGTAGAGAAAAAAAATTACTTGTCCCTCCCAAGAACGAAAACATTATACCCGCCGATCTTGGATACCATGCACAGTGTTTTAAAATGTATGCTCTATAGGCCTAACGTGCAATCGCAGAAATAAACAAGCTTTTATGTAAAACACTTATTTAAAATAAATACTACGTTCATTATAAAAAATAATTACAAAATATAGCTGAATAACTTACCTCTTTTTCACAAAAATAACAGAAACATGGAACAGATAAGGAAATAACTGTAAACAAAACAACGTGGTTAGCGAGCGCGGAAAGGCAAGACAAACTCCTTTTTCAATGATTTCAAGATGAATCAGCTTTTTTTTTCCTGCAACTAAATGTCAGAATGACATCAAATGATCGCAGAAATTCCTTCTAAACGTAGCCCGAACATTGATAACCGATGATAACATAAAATCAACATGGTTGTCGCCGGAGTTCTTGTTTAGATACGGAGACGGAGATATACCGTTTTTGGTGCGTCTACTGCCAGATACGGAATCTCTGGGAGTTCAAGGCCAACAGAAAACGGAACATTTCCTGGAATTCCAGGAAAAGTAAGAGTTTTATCTAAAACGGAACTTTTCAGTTAAAAAAGGGAAAATTCACAGAATAACACCTGTTAATTTCAGGACATTTTTTTACAGTGTACGTATATACATAAATATATATTATTTACACCCTATATTATTTTATAAATAAAGCATCCAGCGACAGTATTTACTCGTATATAAACTATAAAAGTGTGAAAAAAATATAAAAGCAAACTTAAAAGTCACTTTTCAAATATCTTGTGGAATGCTGGATTTATAAATCTAACATTTATGATTTGATTTATAACAATTTTGAATCTACACCAAACGACTATGAAAACTAGTAGTTCTATATAAATCACGTCAATTAAATCATTTAAATAGTACAAGAAATTGCATCAATTTAGTACCATTCATATCAAAGTATATCTGAATTTGAAGTTTGATTAAAATTCGTGCATTAGTTCTTATATAGAGCTATAGCGGGAATTCTGAAAATGTTGTATAGCAGCGCCACCTGTTGAGCTATTTAAACCAAAACATATACAGCACTAATTGATACCAAGGTATACCTGAATCTGAAGTTTGATGAAAATTCGTGCATTAGTTATTGAGATAGAGCTGTGGTGGAAATTCTGAAAAATGCAGCATAGCAGCGCCATCTTTTGAGCGATTTGCACCAAAACATAAACAGCACTAATTCATGTCAAGGTATACCTGAATCTGAAGTTTGTTAAAAATCCAAGCATTAGTTTTTGAGATACAGCTATTGTGGAAATTGCAAAAAATGCAGCATAGCAGCGCCACCAGTTGAGCGATTTACACCAAAATCTATTAAATGGCAGTTCATGTCAAGGACTAACTGAATCTGAAGTTTGATGAAAAACGGTGCATTAGTTCCGGAGATAGAGCTATTGTAGAAATCGTGAAAAATGCTGCATAGCAGCACCACCTGTTGAGCGATTTACACTGTACACTATGCACTAATTGATACCTAGGTATACCTGAATCTGAAGTTTTTTGAAAATCCAAGCATTAGTTCTTGAGATAGAGCTATTGCGGGAATTACGAAAGATGCAGCATAGTAGCGCCACCTGTTGAGCGATTTACATCAAAATGTATAAAACATCAAGTCATGTCAAGGACTAACTGAATCTGAAGTTTGATGAAACTCCGTGCATTAGTTCTGGAGATTGAGCTATTGTGGAAATCGTGAAAAATCTTGCATAGCAGCGCCACCTGGTGATCGATTTACACCAAAGATTAATCAGCCCCAATTTATATCAGGGACAAACTGAATATAAATTTTTATTAAATTCCGTGCATTAGTTCTTAAGATAGAGCGCCCACAAAATTTGTGTCAAATACAGACAGACAGATTCACAAACAGACATTTTGTAAAAACATATTTTTCGTAATCTCTGACCCTTAAAACGTGTAAATCCGTCGAAAACCGAAAGTCGAAAATTTTCACGAATCCAATACTTTCTTCTTGTAAAGATAGAAGAAAGTATGATAATAAGAAATAAATAAAGAGGACTAATTTAACCTATTGTCCATGAATTTCTGATGGCAAGACAAATGAATAGCACTCACAAAATAAAATAATCCTTGATAAGCACAAACTGTATTTATTATGAATTGGAATTTAGATGACTATTATGAATAATTAACAATAAATATTAAGTTGTTTTGTTATAGGCTTGATTGTATACAGGGTGCAAATGAAAGTCTCTTTAACCTGAAAATAGTTGCGAACGGAAAGAACTAGAGCTATGCAATGAGGCAACGGTATAGTAAAGCGACTACGCCCGTTTTACTGCAAATGACAGAAGTATCCCTGGTGGCGAAATTTGGAAGATAGCCATTGCAAATCGAAAACGAAAAGAGATAGAGCAAAATTTTCAGTTAGAAAGCTTTAGAGCAAAAATTAATTATTACGAAACCACATTTGGTTTACATGGATAAGATAAATCTTCACCTGTATACCAAAAAATGTCCGAAATCGATGCACTCCATTTTGTGCAAACGTTTGAATGAATGGAATAGCCAGAAGTATGAAGAAATACGCACAATTTATTGTATAAATGCATACTTATCACAATACATTTCGATAGCATCACACAAAAAAACAAAAAAGACAAACTGTCTCACAGTGATAAAAAGTTAAAATTCAGTATGTTCGAAAAGTTCGCCATTGCTCACGATATACGTTTGTATTCATGAGAGTAATTCTGCATGCACATTTCTCAGCATGGAACGTTTATTGCAACCCTCTTCAATACAACGACATAGATTTAACCCTTTCAAGAGCGGCGGCTAGACGGGCTAGCCACCTAATTTTAATTCCAAAACTGACAAATGGCACCAAGAATATCAAGAATATTTTAATAAAATTTTGATTTTGTAATGAAAGTGCAAATTAGCGGGTTTTTGTTTTCTAAGAAATTTGTTTGAATATTCTGGTGTCAACCAATTATTTCATCAGTTTACGCTTCTGCGCTTGAAAGGTTAATCTAAAATTTTAAATGCATTGGAAATTAAATTTTTACAGCACAGTACAACGTCACAATCTGCAACTGCGCACTGCTACATTTCCGGAATGTGAATATGCAAAGTAGAACCGTCGCTTATCGATTTCGGACATTTTTGGGTATACAAGGCGACGATTTATCTTATCCATGTGAACCAAATGTCGTTTTGTACTAATTAATTGATGCTCTAAAACTTTCTAACTGGAAATTTTGCTCTATCTCTTTTCGTTTTCGATTTGCAAAGGCTATCTTCCAAATTTCCCCACTAGGGACACTTCTGTCGTTTGCATTAGGTCGGCCATAGTCGCTTTAATATGCCGCTACCTCACTTGCATAGCTGTAGCTCTCTCCGTTCGCAAGTATTTTCAGGTTAAAGGGACTTTCCTTTGCACCCTGTATATCAATAAAAATATAACTAAATAATATTTAAACTATATTACGGTTGTGGTTTATATTTATATATTTTACTAGCAGCCTTCGCCCGCTTCGCTGGTCTGTTTTTCTAAACATACCATGAATCAAACGAAATATATCTGTGAATTTGATCATTCGTTTGAAAGCAATATGGACATTAACCTGGAATACCCATCCGAATTTCTACAAACGATATGGACGTCATTATACTATATTTCTATTGAGACAGACAAAATTTGAGTTACTAAGGACCAACTTCTTTAGTTGATCCTTTACTGTATGATTTGGTAAAGTACGATAAAACAATATGTAATATACTTATACCTTTCCTCTGAAAATTTATCAATGCAATTCTCATCAGATTCCGTCCAATAGAAACTATGAAAAAGGCTAATCTTCCATAATTGGGCTCACCTCATTCTAGAACTTTCATCCAAAATTCTATAACCAAGCAACCTAGAACGATATGTGTTTTATACTAAAATATTCCCTGAAAAATTAACTAACTGAGCAAGTTCCACCAAAATCCACTTAGCAGAATCTTTTAAACTGGCAAATGTACCAAAACGTTCCCTAAAAATTATCTAATTAACAGTTTGTCTTACCAGAATCCACCCAGCAGAACCTTTAAAAAAGCCAATATTTCATAATCGTGTTCTTCTGATTTTGAATTTCCCCCCATAATTATTTAACTAAGCAACGTAGAACGATATGATGTACTAAATTTTTTTTCTGAAAAATTATCTAACAGTGTAAGTCCCATCAAAAATCTATTCAGCAGAACTCAGGTTGTAAGCGGCCCAAACGAAATTTCTCTTTGCATTTCATACATATTATAGATAGTTAAATTTAAATATATCTTCCATAATCGCGTTAACCAGATTATAGAACTATCAGGGATGTAGGGTTAGGCCTATTTTATATACCCACTGGATATTTTAAGAAACCCTGCACACCTTTATAGAATATATATTCTCTAGTATATACACATTGCATATAGCGTACATCCTCTTATAGTAATTTACTACACCACAGAGAACTTACCGGCATAGCATCAAAATCCATTTAGTAGAACTTTACATTAAAGGTAACCTTTCATAATCGGGTTCACCTAATTTTAAAAGTCCCGTACTTATCACTAATTCAAAGTAGAACTATTTTTTTTACATTAAAACACTTCCAAAACAAATTACCTAACTAACAGTGTACGTTCTACAAAATTATGTTCAGTAGAACCTGAGTTATAGTCAATCAGAATGAAATAAGAATTTCCGTTTTGTAAATATAGTAGATGATGATGAGTAAAATTGTAAGTATTGGTATTTGCGATTTATAAAATGCTATTAGCGAGATTTATGCACGGCTAACATAAAAGTATCCATTTTTTCTTTTTATCCATAGGAGCAAATGACAAATTGCAAAATATTTTTCTGTTTAAACCTTTGAATATGAACACTTTTTTAAACAGTACAAACATTGCTTTCATACTTAAATTAAATATTTACGTTTTATAATATTTATTTCTTATTAAACCCTTTTTCTTTGTATTTTAAATAAAATCAGTAACTGTTTTGGTATTTTTCCGTTATACCAACACCGTTGTCGCCAAGCATAATAATTAGCGCAAAATGAAATGAAATATTTGAAAAAAAAAATCATTTTGTTGATACAAAAATGAGCATTTAAAATATATAACATTTGAAAATTACAGACTTTCACCAACTATTTTTTTTAATCAATACAAATCAACACTTAAAATAAAAGGTTGGTTGGTTGTGTTTATGGCGGCCAATTATCAACACGAGGGATATAGGCCCTAAGGGGGGGAGTGCCCTTCGTGGGGGTCTTTCTAAGGGAACCTAACCCGTATTAACGCTTGG
Source organism: Maratus speciosus (assembly GCA_963932465.1). Lineage (NCBI taxonomy): Eukaryota > Metazoa > Arthropoda > Arachnida > Araneae > Salticidae > Maratus > Maratus speciosus. Next base: position 225,366,259 of record OZ010791.1, on the reverse strand, counting down.
AAATTCAAGGTTCGAAGAAAAACACGAAAACTCCGAACGATTAGGACGGCGGGCGCGATTGGGTTCGAACCCAGCACTTCCCGTCTACCAGCTTCGAGAGCAGAACCTCTCGTCCACTGGTGGGGCCCTTAAAATAAAAGGAAAAATAAATATTTTACAATAAAATAATAAAATAAAGTCAATTTAATCCGCAGGTCTCGAATTGTAATGTCTTTCAGGTTATCATTGTAGCGTGGCGTACGTAATAAGCATATCTGTCATTGCAGTAAACATTTAATTTTTTGAATGAAGACTTTCAACGTTTTTTAACAAAACATTTTTATAGGTATAATTCCTAAGTTCTGAAATAATTTTATTACACCTTCCTCGTCATCCAGTAACTGCCAAATCGTAAAATCCATGTCAGTGTCAGTAATAAATGTAAGTTATAATTTAAAAATAATATTTTCTATTCAAAAAATAACAAATTAAAAAGTTTTACGAGATTACGATGGAATAATACTCATAAAAAATATTCACGTTCAATAAATAGCAAATGTTAATCTTTGGCACGGTTTGCAATAAAAATCGTTTGCACGCTAAGTGTAGAAATAAATGGCGCGATACCATACATTTTGACATAGTGTTGATAGAACGAAAAAGTACAACAGTTTTTTTAATTATTATTATTATTTAGTTTTAGTTTTTGAGGTGTTTATAAATTTTTTTTCCTAACTGACATAGTTGTTTTAAATATTTAAGCAAAAGAATTGATTAAAAAATTATTCAATTTGAATTTCTTCCCTTGCTATAGTAACAGAATGAAGAGAATGACTTTCTAGAAATTATCACTTGAAAATTTGAGGTTTTGGCGCCAAAGATAACGCCAAATTAGAAAAATATGAAATATCTCATGAACTATTAGACTTAAAATAATTTGGCTAGTACCATTCGATTCAGCATACAAAAATACACTAAAATATGTTATCAGTTGAAAAATAACTGTAAAATCAGATTTTTAAAGAATTTATTAAAACTTCGTTCCATTTTTTACCCTCCTTAGGGGTGGAATTTTAGAAAATCCTTTCTTAGCGGCACTCAATGTCATAAAAAGTATTTTTACCCCAAATTTCAAGATTTTAGGTTCAGTAGTTTTGGCTGCGCGTTGATTAATACAAAATCCAGACTTTCTTTTATATATATAGATTTATAAAATAAATATCAAAAGTATGCAAACGCGCTAGTATGTTCACAAATTTCGAGATTTTCGAGATTTATTACGTAACTACGAATTTACGGTAGTCGCGTAATACGTAAGTCGGGGGATGCCTGTACTAATTTCACCAACAAAAACTAATTCAAGATTAGAGATAAACAAATTTTAACAATTTTATCTCCCCGCATTTGGCAAGTTTTTAATTTCGTTTTTCTGTCTTTAAGAGCTGGTTTTATCAGAATCATGTTAAGGCGGTATTAAAAAAAATATTTTACACGCTTCACAACCCGAAATTTTCTGACACATTTTTAGACCCATTTTTAAAAATTAAAACATGAAACTTGCGACGTGATTTTTTGAAGAGATTTATAAGCGACCTATGTTTTTATTTTTTGTTCAATTAATTAGAACTTGATTTTAAACATATAATACAATATATTATAACTATGTGAAAATTATTAGCATTTTAGCATAATTTCAATCAATTTTGTTCGAATTTTTGTTGACAGCAAGTTGAGTTGTCACGGAACAAGCCAGTTTATTAACAAACATGCACACTATATGTAGTTTTCCTTCATTTTAATATGCTTGTGTAAAAACAATTTTTATGACATAATGTTTTTTCCAGCTTTTAACACGTAATCATTTAATTTTAATTTGAAAGGTTTTTTTTTTTTTTTTTTTTTTTTTTTTTTTTTTTTTTTTTTTGTATTTGTTTATAATAGTCACGTGGGAAAATTTTTAATTTAAAGGAATGTTATTCTTTGCGATTCTTTAACAATTGGCAACAATTTAAAATAATAACCTTTTCTAAGATATGGAAAAAATATCTCTGTAAATCCTGAAAACTTGAATTTAAAATGGAAATAAACCCTCAAAAAATGAGGCAAATAAAAAAAAATTAAAAGCAGTCTGCACACCGCGAGTTTCTATTGAATATCCTTAGAAGAAATTACAGTAGAACGTCGATTATCCGAAGTAATTGGAACCGACCCTCTTTCGGAAAATCGAGATTTTCGAATAATCAATAATGCTTCAATTTCAAGATTAAGGACAAGTACATCGCGCTATTCTTATTATGTTAACAAGTGCTTAATAAAAATAAAGCAATAGCAAATAGAAACAAGAATAAATTACCTGAATTTTAATTTTGAAATTAAGTACCTTTTACATATTTCACAAGGGTTCGAAAAACAATTTTGTTTGTCGCAGTTTTGATTGCCTTTGCTTTGAAGCTCTATCACGAAGGTTTTTTTTTTTTTGCTCTTAGTTCACCAGTATTACAGTCTTTCTGATGCTCCAGCCATGCCAAACCTTTTGCAAAACATTCAAAATAATTGCTAATTTGTTCGTTTTCTTCGTCCACATCGTTGCCTTCTTTTTCGCTTTGATAAATGTGATAGTAAAAAAAAAAGCTTCAAAAACGGGTTTTGCACACAAGGAATGTGGTAGTAAAAAAACAAGCTTTAAAAATGGATTTCGGTTAACCGAGAGTTTCTGTTAAAAGAGTTTCGGATAAAAGAGGTTCTACTGTATTAAATTCCTATGCTTAATTTTTGCTTCTATAAAACTTTTTTAATGGAACGATTTCGTCCAACTTTAACATTAAATATATCTTAAAATAATTCTTCGATTTAAAAACTGTCTGCTTCAACGTGTTTATAAAACATTTCTCTATAGTAATACCTGTTTTCATATTTTTGTATGCAGTAGTTTTCTTAATATTTTCGAAGAAAGACCTCTGGTCACAAAAAAATTCATTGACAGAGGCGGTGTTCCTTCTTTTTTTTAGAATAGAGAGGTTTCTTGACAACGTTTAAAAACTACGATATGCTACCTCGATAATACAACACATTCTGTGAACTGACATTCCTCAAATATATCATCTTTTTTTTTTTTTTTTTTGGTGGTTATATTATAAAACATCAGGTAAAAAAATTATTGGTTTTTAATTTATACGGGTGTATACAGTTCTACCAAATTTTTTTTGCACAGCGTTTTTTTTTTTTTTTTTTTTACTTTATTTAACAGCAGATAAAAATTACAATTTTTGCGATTAAGTATGGCAAGTTTTAAATTCCGCATTTTAAATATTAAACAAGGGGATAAACTTGGGTTTCCCAGGTGCAGAATATAGGTAAACACTTTTTTTAAAAAGTGAAAACTGTAATAGATTTTTTTCATTTAATATATATATATATATATATTAGAGCAACTAACAATTTCAAAAATAATATTTATATGTAAAATAGCAATTTTGCATTCCAGTAAAGTTTTGGAATTTTATTAGAAGAGATGTTTTCGTATTTGGCCTCGAACCATGTATTAACAATCGAAGAAATCGCCAAAGATCACTATTTATAATCAGCATTTTTTATTTAGATAATTTTCAGGAGTCTAATCGCATAGTTAGATTACGTGTCCTAAATTTGTGTTTTATTTATTTATTGATGAATGTTTTAATTTCTTTAGGAAATATCAATTTGAGACCAACGCTGAACTATTTATATTAATTTAAGTGCAAATGGATTTACCTCTGGGTCATTTCCACGTAAAATGAGCAAAAATTTAAAAAAGTCGTGGCCACATAGTAATCGATTTTAATAAAATTTGATACACAGGTTCGATTCATATTTAAATAGAGCTCTGCAAAATATCTTGACAAAAAATAAATTATTTTTGCAGTTTTAGCCATTTAAAATATTGTCATATAGAACGGCATGTGTGCAATCTTTCAAAGTTGCAAGTTCGACGTTCTGTATTTTAAAAACTATTTAACAGAAATGATTTTTTTTTTTATGATATTCTAACCTCTGGAAAATTATCTTCATATTTATTGAGTAATAATAATCTGGTAACACCATGATTAATTTTAAATTGGTTGTAAAAATTGAAAATTTGTGAATTTTGAAAAAATTAGAAACGTTATAAAAATCGAAGGAATTAAAAAACATCTTTGAAATTGATGCCTGATGTAGTGTTATATATGAACATCGAATTCCTGAAGTTTGAAAGCTTTCATTTATTTTCTTCATCTTCAAAAAAAAAAAAAAAAATAGAAACTTAAAAAAAAAAAATTACAAAATCACAATTTTTTTGCTTAGGTATGCGCAAAAAATAAATAAAGGAAAGATCCGACATTTACAATATTGCACAGACATAAAGATCAACATGTCCATGATATGCTCAAAAAAAGTCAAGATTGCCTTTTGATTCCTAACATAATAAAAATGGGTTCAAAAAAGGTAATATTTGTTACATTCCACGAGTTATTCCTCTTTGAATTCGCGCGCGTTTCTTAAAATAGTACACGATTTCAAGTAAAAAAAAAAAAAAAAAAAATAGTGCTGCCGTCTATTTTTTAATTCTTGATTTAGGATTAATATATAATTTTTTATTCAGCTGAATCATTTTTCTACTCTAATTTAAAATAGTCTCGAGGCAAATATAAACTGAAAGCAAGAATAAAAGTTTCTATATTTAAATTTACACATAAAATATCAGTAACATCAAATACAGTCGAGTCTCCCTATAACGAAACTCCATACATCGAATTTCTCTGTATAACAAATTTTTAGTAAGAACGTTCCCCTTTTCTCATGATGTCATTAAAAACAGTCTCCATATAGCGAAATATCTATCTCCATATAACGAATTTTTTCATAAAATGTTCTTTATTTATTCAGTTTTAAAAAAGATTCCAAATCACATGGAATCAGTTTTCCGTCACTGATTCCTGATTTATCATTCAGTGCTGAGTTTTTTATCTTAATTTTCTACCTTGAATCTCCTTTATGTCCAACGAATTCATCTCATCACCCCCCTCTCCCAGACACCTTCGAACATCCTTCTTAAAACAGTGTCAATTGGATTTTTACACATATAAGAGCGAGATCAGAGAAGTAATTGAAGTTTAAGGTAAATGAGATCGAAGATCATTCAGAAGGTTAAATTAGAAAAAATAAACTATCTTTTAATCAAGCACAAGTCGATATTCGTAATATTCACTGGCAGAAAGTTCCCGAGATCCACTGGCATGACTGGGTTTATAAGATTGCACCTATTAGTGATTTTGGCTGAATAGCAAATATTCAACATACGTGTAAACCTAACACTAAAAATTTAGCTGAACGAATATTCCAATATTACTTTGTACTTACAATATTACAAAGGTATATATAGTAGACTTCCTCAAATCTGCAATTCTAAAATTTACAAATGCCTAAAATCTGCACATCATCACAGATGTAAACAATAAAACTTTCAGTTCAGATATAGGGGAAGAATTACAAATTTTTTTAGTTTTGTATCATTCCGTATGTATTTTAATATATATATTCTCGATAATATGACTGAACTCGTGTTTTTTCATGATGGAATAATAAATTTATTTCTGAAAAAAATCACTATCTTTCTACCCAATATATTCATGAATTAATCAAGCTATTTCCGTTATTAAGACTGGCTAAACTTGCAATAAAAATTCCTTATATTATGATTTTTATGTGAATTAATAGGGTATCTTTATGAGGAAAGTTTCATTGAATAATTGCAGGAAAAGGCATGTCATCTTTATTATGCATATTTAATTATACATTATTAATTAATTATTTTAAAATTTTACTATATTACAAGCATTCATTATAATTTTGATTGCATTATTTCATTCAAATTACTGTTTAGAAAATGTAAACAAAGCAATGACCAGAAGGCCACAAATTCTAAAATCTGCACAACCTCTGGTCCCAAGCTGTGCGGATTTCAGGGAGTCTAATGCATTTTATATATATAAAAAAACTTCAAAGCAATTTCATTTCATATTTAGCACAAATATTTCCATGAACAAGACCTTTTTACGAGTAACAAAGAATATATGCTTTGAGTTATTATTCAAGAAGAGGATAGTTTTAAAACCTTTTAAATAATAATGCATTAAACTCCATAGCTTCTTATATGAATTAAAATAATTTAATAAAAGTTTCTTGTTTTCGAAACGAATATTTAAAAATCAAAAAGAGATTTTTAAAGACCTTGAAGGAAAATTTGACAGTCATACAGTGTTAATTTGTTAGAAAAAACTAAAGTAAGAAGAAAAAAACGATTTCAAATGGTGGCAACTTAGCCAAAAAACCCTTCTTGCTGCTTTTGATTTATATATTAAGTTTTAAATGCACTAGAGAGAATGATCATTTTTAGAACTTGTAAACATAACTGCGTGTTCCTAAAATTTTGAAAAAAAACTTTCATGAGATATAATGCGGTCAAGACAAACATTCTTTGTTGAGTAAACCAGCATTGCAATTCACTTTTCTATCAAAAATACAATACAGTCAATAAAAAAATATAAGGTGACAAGCTGAACCCGAATATTTGTTCATAACTTTAACAACAATGAAGATATTGTAATGAGATTTTCATCATATTAACTTTGTTTTGTATGAAATATAAAGAAATCATTGGAAGTCATTTAATTTTGGTTAGTGACACAGTATATGTACCATCAGCTGAATTTTGAATCATGAAATGTCTAGCTTCTGTTTGGATAAGAATTTCAGTAATTTACAAAAGTTCTAGTCATGTCATCATATTTCACAGAAAGCAAAATGAGTCTCTTGAAAATATTGTTACAATATCTCCGGTTTGGCCGAATATTACGTAGTATGACGGTGTTTATTAGAAATAAATACCCCCAATCATAACATCATCTCTTCAATTTAAAATTCTGTAGTGGGCAATCCCCCTTTCCTCCTCCTCTAGTTACACCTATGCAGAAAATATGCATGAGAAATTTCCTTTTCTCGCCAAGCTCCCTATAGTTGAACAATACCTTTACTTCTAATATATAACATTTTCAGACAAAGATATTAAATAAATATATTTACAAGAAAACAAAAGAATATTAACTATTGTTATCCAAAAAAGTACGAGTAAAATAACTTTCGAAATCCCAAATGAACTTAATATCAACATATTAACATGCTGTGAATGTAACACATCTACTGTCACAAACTGAGAGTTGCAGCTTCTATGAAGAGTTGGCATGAAGACTCGTGAGCTAGCAAGTTACATTTACAGACAGAAAATCAAAAGAAATTTCTGCCTGATAATGCACCCAGCTGTCATAAACATTTTAATAAAGACCTTCCATTCCTCAGTTCATCGACATCCCAGTAGGCTTCTTAACTCGCAGAACAGAGATATCATGAAGTTTCATTGTACTGCATTATAAGTTAATATCTTTATACCAAGATCATTTAGAATTAGCAAAAGATATTTTAATAATTTACATTTTTAGATAACAAGTTAAAAAAGTTCTTTAACTTTCAGAAAATATTTTTATTTTATACTGCTGTCTGCAAGGAATTATATATTAGAAATTCTTTAGCACATTTACTCAGTTTTACATATCGAACTGGCATGCTTAACAGATTCAAATAAAAATTAGTGGCACAGATGTCATACAGATTTGGTACAGATGTCATATATTGGCGCGATTTTTTTCTGACGCCAATCTGGCGAAAGCATCAATAGCATAAACAACAATTGCCGGGTTACCATATCAAGCAAAATAATAACACTTTGTCACCAGTTAAGTACTCGTTGTGTATATGACATTGGCGTCAGAAAAAAATCGCGCCAATGTATGACATATATGGCGTATATGACATCTGTACCAAATTCGCAACTTTCAGATAAAACCACACAGTTAAATCATCCATTACTATATCAAAGAAAAATTTTTAAGATTTATATCCCTAAAAACTTTTGTTTTCGTTTAAAAATTTAGGCTATAGTTCCATAAGTAGATATTATGTTGTCAAGCTTGGATTAAATATGACATAACCATTGAATTTTATCTTAATCAATAGGAAAAACTAGCAGTTACTATTTTTGTTTAAAAGCATAGAAATAAAGTAAACAATATTACTTGGAAATAAAAAAAAGAATAAGTAAACATCGAAACAATATTTAAACAAAACAAACACAGTGCAACTTAGTTAAACAGCTTCCTGCAGTTGTGTTTACAAATTCTTTGAATCGCGAAATTTATAGGAACACACAATCTGTACAATTTTGTAATTTAGTTCATAAAATTTATGTTTCTTCATTAACATGCGAGAGAAATGTCAACAGCATCCGTTCGTTTGATTTAGACTTTTTTTCGCGAGAGGGCGAGAATTTTGTTAGTGCATAAATCTTGCAAAATATAAAAAAAAACCATAATAATTTTAACATACCATATTTTCCATCGAATGAATGCATCTCTGATTCAGTCTCAAATGGCTAGCAAAATCTATAAGACATTTGTTGCGTTAGTATTCCACATAAAAATTAACTTTTGGAACACTTTCCCATCAAAGAAAAGTGATAATTGAATCTATTTGCACTATCGAAAGTCCAGCTGCCGCCATGTTTGTAAATGTAAATAAAAAAATCCCGCGACTTTACTCGAAAGCGTCCGGAGCTGTTTTTACCCAACCTTACACCGAGAAACCCGAGGCTAACGAAAAAGACAGGCTACCGCGGTGGGTCCGATTCTTCTTTTTTTACAGACCGCTGGAGTCACGTGATGCTCGAATGCACCAATGAAGGTGTGCGAAAAGAGCATCACGTGACTCCAGCATTACGTATAAAAAGAAGAATCGGACCCACCGCGGTAGCCTGTCTTTCTCGTTAGCCTCGCGAGAAATCAGTATGACGTCACCACCCAGTTTCCCGAGTAACTCGCTTTTCGGTCTCTGAACGCCTCCAAACCTCGGTCTTGTATCAAATTTTAATTGTAGTTTTTATACTTATATAAAGAATCCTAAAATCTATTATTTTGCAATTACTCATAAACAAATATGATCTACTTATATGATTATTTTTATTAATATCTGAGGCACATCACCTACAGCTTTGCTCATTTTGTATGGAATGATTCCTTTCGTAATCGTCTGCTTGCGATAAAAACAGATTTAGAAAAACCTCCATGCTTGAAAATTATTTTAAAAATAATAAAAATTGAGTAAATTGTTCAGCAGTTATTAAACAAATTTCGATTCAGTTTTCAAACAAATTGCATTCGAAAGTAAATTTTATTCCCTATTCGACGGTGTAAAAAATGAAAATGCGCGATGCGTACATTCGAAGCTTAAAAAATTTCAGTAAAAGTTAATTTTAATCATCTGCTATTGCCACCGTCAAAATGACGTTAGCGTTACGCACGGACACGCTTGTTCTTTATAATATAATAGATAGGAAAGTTATAACCTGTTTTAAACATACAAAAAAGATACGCGTTAAAGCCTAAGATGTTGTTAAAAAAGTCCTTCCGGCCAGTGCCGGGAGGAAGAGGTAGCTTTCATTTTCCTTATTTTAAAAAAGCCGACTTATATTATTCAAACACACGAAGCTCAATTTAGTGGAAACCGAATATAGGAGATTCAATATTAATTTTTATCAATACTAAATCATTATGAATGAGAATTTCGCGAAATTAGTCAGCTTTATCCAAGCTGCTTTTATTTAAACTAACTTATATTTGGCTGCCAAATTCGGCGATTTCTTAAAGTTCCTGCCATTTTAAGACAACATGGTGGATGAGGCTAATCAGTGAACTTGGTCGAGACCTTAGTAATGGCTGTGCACATGCTCACTCACATCGGAATCGGTTGATATATACGAGTGCTGTCGCAGGCAAAAAATAAGTTTTTCAAATTGTCACCCACATTAGAAATTGAAACTGCTATATCTGAGCCATTTTTTTAAGATAAAGACAAACAAAAAATGCACGTGAATGCTTATATCAAGGTCAAATACTTATGAAAGAAACCTTTTTCAATTTCTATTTTTATTTATTTATTTTTTTTTTTTTTTTTGCACCTCACTTTAAATATAATTTTTTTTAATTTAATGGCCGCCATTTTGAAACAAGATGGCTGATGAAGCTGGCCAGCGAACTTGGTTGAGATATTCATGTATACTATCCACATGCCTTCTTCCATCGAAATAGGCAAATACGTGTGTTATCGCGTGACAAATACAAGATCGTTTCAAAGTGTTAGCCATGCTAGAAATTTAAAGTGCTATAATTCAATATTTTTTAAGATATAAACAAAAGAACAAATTTTCAGAAACAAAAATTGCTCCAGAATCTTTGTATCAAGGCCAAATACACAAAAATTTTTTTTTTCATTTTCCAATTTTTTAATACTTTATTTTAAATTTTAAATTACTTTTTTTTAAATGGCAACCCTTTTGAAACAAGATGGCGAATGAAGCTGGCCAACGAACTCGGTCGAGACATTGGTATGTACTATGTACAGATCAAGTTACATCCAAATCGGTTCATAAATACATCTGTTATCACGTGACAAAAATCAGGACACTTCAAAATGTCAGCCATTCTAGAAATTCAAAATGCTATAACTCAGCCATTTTTTAAGATATAGACGAAACAAAAACTGCTCCCGAATCTTTTTATCAAGGTCAAACACATAAGAAAAAAATATTTTCTCAATTTTCAATTTTTTGGTACCACATTTCAAATTTAAATTTTTCTTAAAAATTTAAATGGCCGCCATTTTTAAACAAGATGGCGGATGATGCTGGCCAACGAACTCGGTCGAGACATTGGTATGTACTATGTATAAACGAAGTTACATCCAAATCGGTTCATAAATACGCCTTTTATCGCGTGACAAAATTCAGGACGTTTCAAAATGTCAGCCACGCTAGAAATTCAAAATGCTATAACTCAGCCATTTTTTAAGATATAGACGAAACAAAAATTGCTCCCGAATCTTTTTATCAAGGTCAAATGCATAAGAAAAAAATATTTTTCCATTTTCAATTTTTTGGTACCACATTTCAAATTTTAAATTTTTAAAAAAATTTTAAATGGCCGCCATTTTGAAACAAAATGGCGGATGAAGCTGGCCAACGAACTCGGTCGAGACATTGGTGTGTACTATGTACACACCGAATTACATCCAAATCGGTTCATAAATACGAGAGTTACAGTGTGACATAGGTCAGATATATATATATATATATATATATATATATATATATCAGTTTTGAACGGAGGGTGGTTTCGGGGTCTGGGGGTCATGATCGATGAAAATATACCAAAATTTTTTGAAATCGCTTTCCTCCGAACGGCTGCAATAGGTAGCTTTTTGTAATGAAAGCTACCTAACATGTTAATATATTGTAAAACATATTAAATAATGCAGTGTTTTGTCAAAATAATAATTTAAAATAAATTGGAAAATTCCGAGAATAATGAGGAATACCGACAAACAAACAGCCTAGCATGTTCCGATTTCAGTCGACTATAAAGGTGTAGCAATTGCAATGTAAGTGTCTTTTTAGGTGCGTTCATAATTATATAAATACGTAGCACCTATAGTCGCCGTTCGGTCCGTCTGTCTGTCTCTCCGCCCGCATATAACAGAGGAAAAACTACCCAACCGAACGGTCTAAAATTTTAAATATACAATTGTTGTAAACTTTTGTGGAGTCATTTCCAATTTTATGAAAATCAAATGTATAGTTTATTTACAGGAATAGTCAAAAGTTTTCCATTACATTACTGCCAATGGGAAAAAATTATTTCAGGTGCATTTTAATGATGTTAAAGCTTTTCGAACAGAATGAAATTGATATCTACTTATGAAGTGCACTAAAATATACATTCAGTACAATATGCCGTGCTAAAAATATTTATAAAACTATTTATAGTCCGAACGCACCGTTTGACGTGCAATTTCCAACTTGTTTCTACATAGGATACGAAATGTAACCACAAGGAAATGACAATTGAATATAATTCGGAAATTTATAAACTATTTCTTTTTCGTGAACTTATTACTTTTACTCTTGACAAAAAATGAAGAGTATATAATAGCAGAATTTTCTACTTAAAAAACCCTTATATCTATTTTTATTTCTTTTATGATATATTTATATACATAAAAATAACTTGGATAAGAAGTCAGACGAAAGTTTTTGACATCATTGAAAGAATTAAACGGTTAAAATGGAAATGGGCTGGGCACATTGCAAGAAGACAAAACAACAGATGGAGCACAAATACCCTACAGTGGTATCCCAGAGATGTAAAACGATCAAAAAGACGATCTCAAGTAAGATGGAGTGACGGAATCAGAAAAATGACTGGTGTTATTTGGATGACTAAAGCACTAGACAAGAAACAATAAAAAAAATCTGGGGTGAGGTGTACATCCAGCAGTGGATTGAAAACGGTTGTTGATGATGATGATGATTTCCTTTTATGAACACGTCGGTTACAGTAATTTTAAATTTAGCTTAATGTTTGTATAATTAGAGAATGCATGAAATAGTTTCCTTCTGATTATTCGATGATTTCAATTTTCCACTATGCAAGAATGTCCGATAATATAGAGTCAAACGTAACATATTTTATTTTTCCCCTTTAAATTGAAACAAACATCCTCTGAATGTGAAATGATGTTCCTAAATTTCAGGACGTTTGCTGACATACCAGGAGGTAGCTGCACGGACTATCACCTCAAATTCCAGGATTAGACACAACTCGATTAACATATTAAAATACAACTGCTTTGCAGAGTCATACCCGATTTTAGTGGCTCATCGGTAGGTTTACAATTGTGTTTTCCTGCACCCAAAAATATGAAAGCATGGAGGATTGGAAGCAGGAGAACACAATGGTAAACCTACCAGTCAACCACTAAAATCAGATTTGCAGGTGTTTCCCACCAAGATATGACTTGGAAGACCAGTTGCATTTTAATATGCGAATCGAGGTTTAAATAATCCTGGATTTTTAGCCGTTAAAACTCGAAGAGGTTATGGTCTGTGCAGCCGACTCCTGGCCTATGACTTACTAGCTCTTCTTACATATTCTTATACTAAAAAACATTGTTATATAATAAGTAAATACAAAAAATGTGTCATAAATAAACACAAGAAAATTTTCATTTCATTTTTATTTATGTTTTATTGTTAATTAGTTTTTACTTATAAGGTGTTTATTCAAACTAATGACATGATGCACAATTACGGCATGTTTCATTATGTGTAAGGGCAAATGTAAAAGTATGCTAGCTGCAGATAAATGCACAGTCCTGGAAAAACAAGAACAACGACAACAAAAAAAAGTGTTCACTTCATGCTATTTAATCACCAAATTATCCAGTGATGAATTCAGACTCTTTTCTCCGGGTGGGATTTCTGCGGAAGGGAGGGGACATTATAGAGTTCCGGTGGGGGAAATTGCACTTTTTGACCATTAAAAACACAAATTCAAATCTCTCCGAGAGGACATCTCATTGCTCAGGGGGGTGGGGGGGGGTCGCCGATTGACCCCCTGAATTAGACACTGAAGTTATTGTACAGAGATGCGAGAGATACCGTTCGACTGGGAATAGTGTCTACTTTCTGAATATAAATGCAACGTCTAAAATAGAAGGGTATACATGTTAGAAGATGTAACAACTTTGGATTTTCAAATGTCATCTTCTTTGTTACAGTACTCCAGACGGCAAAATGAAATCCAAGATTTTGGAACCGGAGTAAATGTTGTTCGCAGCGTTTCTTAAAATGGAGAATATAAACATGAAATAAGTTAAATTAAGAATTCTTTGGAAGACACCACCCTCTCTCCCGCCCGTGCTAGTCGACCTTTAAGCAAAACATATCGAAATAAATGCAATGCAGGTATTTATCAATTAAGCAATATTAAATAGTTAAAAATAAGTTTCTACAAGCTTTATTTTATTATTTTTAAATGGAGAATATAAACTATAGTTTCCTTTACAGCACGAATTAAAAAAACATGGACTTAAAAGGAGAAACATAAATAACAAGAACGAAAAATTATGCATTCGGCATAGATTATGAAACACTTTCCCACAGAATACTATAACAAAACTTCACACTTTAACAAGGTGAAAGAAGATGTCTAAATGAACAATTTGGAAAACGCACAATGCATTTGAAAGTCCAATTTCTGCTATTAACATGAACTAGGGGATCGTACCCGGGCTTCTCGGGTTAAAGAATATAGGTGAAAACATTTTTTTTTATTGAAAACTAATAATTTTTTACATGCAATAAATTTTTTAGATTGACCACTTACATTAAAAAAGCATTTTTCATATGGAAAATACGAATTATACAATCAAATAAATTTTTGTAATTTATCAAAAGCGAAATTTTCTTATTAGCCGCATGCTAAGAGTTATTTGCCAAGATTTTGCTGCTTATGGCATCCTTTTATATTCTGATAATTTCAGAGCTTATACATGTCTGGTAAATATTTATTTTATTTATATTATTTTATTTATTTATTCATAGGGAAGTTTTTTTAATGGATAACAGCCGTAAGAAAATGGTGAACTCTTTATTTTGTTTTAAGGATTAACAAACGGATTAATATTTCGTAATCGAGCTCCGCGCGATATAGATAAATTAAAAAATATTTCATGCTTTAAAATTGTTTTTAAAACCATGACAATCAGTAAACTGAGATGAACTTTGCAAACAAATTCCATTTGAAAAAGAAAATCCTATTTGGTGATCTAAAAATTTAAATTTTACGATTACAAATATGTTAGATTTGTGTTTTTTCAATATTATTCTTTTATTTGTTTATAAAAGAAATATTAATTTCGTTAATTTGTCTTTCACAAATATGTTATACTGGTGGTTTTCTTTAATACTATTCTTTTATTTGTTTATAAAGGAAGTATTAATTTCCTTATGCAAAAATAGTCAGAAAAAAATGATGAAAAATGTTTGTTGCTTTATGTGCAAAGTGTTTATTATTATTATGTACTGAAACCGGCACGTGATAAGATAAACTTAAATAAATTCATGCTTAAAAATTACTTTAGAAAGTATAATACATCAGTCAATGAATACAGTTTTTAAACAAATTTGAAAGTAAATTTTTTTCCCTATGCGACGAAAATTGAAAATGTACGATGGTCAGAAGATTAAAAAATTGCAGTAGCGAAAATTTCAAGACCGAAATTTGATCTTGAAGTGTTGCCATTCGCAAAATGACGTCAGCGTTTCTTTATAATATAGATAGATACTTAATCAGTAAAATATAATAAAGATCAGTTATTAGGATGCAGTTATCAATTGAGGCTCTTATGCTTGGATTTCCGGAATGAAAACAGCAATTTTCACCTTCTCAAAATTTGCGTACGCAATTCTCATATCTATATTCATCATTTTTTTTAAAAAAATTGTATTTTGTTTGATCGTTTAAAAATCATTTTAACTCAAAACTGGAAGTCAAGATTGTCAGCAACATCTTTTATCTGAACAGAAGCACGCTTTACTTGAGATTCTAATCTCAATTCTGGAGAGTAAAAATTTCTGTAATTAATGTTTTTTTAGATGCATTTGTGTTAAAATGTTTAGTTTTATCTAAGAAAATGATCGTTTTCTTTTAAATATGACTTCATTTTCAATAAACGTTTCACCTAGTGTCTGAAACTTAGTATCAGTACACATGAAGAAGGAAAAACAATACAGAAAATTTATGACGAAAAATGCGTGTTTTCAAAAGCAGTATGTCATTTTCCATTATTATGCCCCTAATATAATATTATGCTCCTAATGGGATTTTGAGCCACTAAACCCTATACAACAATTTTTATCAAAAATTTTGAATTTTTGTCAGAAAATGGCATGATTAAAGTTAAAAATACCTCATTATTTCTCTCTTGTCTGCAATAATGAGAGCTATCTAATTTCCATCATTTTGAAGAATTTTCATAAAATGCTTTTAAAATTAAAATATAAAAGTAGGGATATTAAAACAAAACAGATAGTGCGATCACATCTACAAAGGAAGAACTTTCCGTTTAAAAATAAATATTAGTAAAATTAGTTCAGCAAAAAGATCAGGGCAGATGACTAAAAAACACACTTGTGTTTTAAATATATAGATTATATAAAATTAGGAAAAAATTAAATTAAGCAAATTATGTTATTTTAATAAAATTATAGTAGAATGTCCTAAAGAATAGCATTAAAATTTTATTATTCGAGAAAATTTTTGACAAAAACTTCAGGAACACGATATTATTTTAAACCACGAATTATTTGTTCGCTTGTCTAACTCGGCGAAGCAAATCCATCCAGGCGAGAATCATCAATTCCTGTAATATAAATCGTTATTACTTGCATGTCACCTCTCTTTTATAAAGACACTCTAAATTTTTGTAAAACATTGCGTTTTGTCAGTGTGTGATTTCGATTACATTACTTTCAAAAGTGAAGCCTTTTCACACTTGAAGAATTTCAAAGCAGCTGAGCTGTGAAAATGACGCACTTCTACAAAACATAATTCAAGTTTAAGAATTAAAATACACGCTTTTTTATAAAATGGGGCCTCCTTGAATTTGGAAATATCGCGCGGTAAAGGGGCTCTGTATATCGATTTTTGTATACTTTTCTTGATTTTTCGTAGTTCTATTGTCCATCGGCGGCTCGTGCAAAGGCGGGAACTCACTTCCTGCTAAGCCGGCTATTCGCAAACATCTGATAACTACAGAATAAGGAAAAACTATTAATTTTAACAAATATCATGATATATATTAACTCGTTTTTAGTTCATTTAATTGACTGAAGCAGGAATTTGAGATAAAAATCAAAGTTGGTATAGTAATGAACTAATAATATTGAAGTTAAATGTGTAACTAGTTTTTGAAATATTAAGATGTATAAGATAGAAGAAAGTTTTGGGATTGGCACATCCAACTAGTTTATTTAATTTTGGTTTATTTTCCTTTTTAAATTTTAAAATTTTATATCTAAAATGACAATAGTTTAGTTAGTTTTTTTTTTCTGTATTGAGTGCAGGATGGATGTGTGTTCAGAAACCTGCAAGTTTTTAACATTGGGGGTGGAGTTAGGTCTGCTGCCCACTCACTGATGAAGAACAGACAGTTTTTTACCTGTGTTGTTTTTTCCAGTGTAATTTAAATTTGAAGGTTTTGGGATTTTTATAGTTATAGGTTATAAATATGGTTGATATATACCTTCTTACCAAATTTATGGTGCATTTGTATTTTTATTTATTGTTGGGATATATATATATATATATGTAATAATAAAAATTTTCGCCCTTTTATCTTAGTAAAACTATTCCAAGTTCTTAATATATCTACCCTATTTTACATACCTTTAATAATATCTTAAATATCTTTTGTCTTTTATTTCATGACTTTAAACCTGCGTATTCTTTATTTATTATTCTAAAAACATTAACTCGTTCGTATCTATACTTCTTATAAAATTCACTAAATGACTTTTTTTCATTTTATTCTGAGACTAAATCCCTTTTTTTCGATTGTATATTTCGAATATCATTTGTTCTATGTTGTTCCATATCCCATAATTCCTTGCAAGCTTCCTGCCAGCATTTGATAACGCTATAAATCAAGCGCCGAGAGTATATAGTCCATTCATCTACGTCACGCGTACTTCTCCTTTCTTCCGGAGCGCGTCGTATCGTAGCCTGTCTCCCACCCCGTCCTTCCCGCTCTTTCGATGGAGTTGGTTCTTCACTTGTAATGTATCCGTTTGCGCCCTGTTTCTTTGAGTATTTATATTGTTGCATTGGCTAGGAGCCCAGATTTTTTACGTTTTTCGTTTGTTTAACAACAAGGCGTCACTTGGGGTATATAACTTTTGATTTGTGATATTCTAATAACTTTTAACATCATAAGTTTACTATGAAAGGGATCAGCGATTACTCGAGAGCTGATGGATATTCTACTGGAAATGTTTGCGATATGTGTCTGCCAAATAAACCAAATTAAATTCATGATGTTTCTATTATTTATTGAAGGGGAAATTCTTTCCAATGTTTCTTGAGTCTGCTTTCCATTTGCCACCACGACTCCGCTCCAGTTGTTCCCATGAATAATGGAGAGTTGGCAAAGTATTTAGCATTGATTACGATACTACACTTACTTCGATATATAGGAGTGGCGCCGGAATTTCACAGAAGCCGCACAGGATTAGTTACTTGCTAATCAATTATTAATAGAGGACCGACAACATCATCGAAACTTCAAAGTGTCAGTAATTTCTGACTATGGTATGTGATTTATTTTCATCCATTATCACCTAGTATGATTACGTGGAATGACGGTTATCATGATCAAAGTTTCACATTGTCAGTAAAATTCTGACTATGATATATCATTTATTTTTCATCGACTCTCACATCGAATGATTAAAAAAGGTCCATAAATTCACGAAACCTCCAAGTGGCCGTATTGGATCTGATTCCGAAAGTGCCATTAACCTGGTCAAATGACAGCACGATTTTTCATCAATTATAGCTTTTCTTTTTTAAAACAAAGTCTAGGTATGCCCGTCCAGAAGTTCACCATGTTTTGAAACTGCCTCTCTGTGGGTGAGAATTGTTATATTATTTATTAATGTTTCCAATATTTTAGTAGATTTTTACTTTATTTACAATATTGTTATTATTATTGTTGTTGTTAGAGATTAATTATATTTTATTTGTTGTTATTATTCATTGAAAAAAAATATTTACATTGTTTATTTAATTTAAAGTTAAGGGCGACCAAACTAGTCGCCAGAGGTGACTAGTGTTAAGTGAATAAATATTTAGGTTATTTTTTTCTGTTTTCATAAATATATTGCAAATTTTATTTATAAAATTTACTATTAGGTGACTTTTTTAGTGATCGCGGCTTTGACGAATTTCGTGCATTTTAGAAATTGCTGCATAGCGAGTTTTCGGCATCCAGTGATGGTTTTTTGTGCTCGTTTTCATGGGCACGCAGCCCTCATACATGCGTTAGTGAATCCGGTTTTCGCCACTTTTGTGCATTTTAGAAATTGCTGCACAAATAGTTTGTTGTATCCAGTGATTTTTTTTTTTTTTTTTTTTGGTTTTCATGCTCGTGAAGCGCTTATACGTGCGTTAGTGATCGCAGTTTTGACGAATTTTATGAATTTTAGTGATTGCTGCAAAACGAGTTTGCTGTATCCAGTGATGTTCGTTTGTTTTCATGGGCGCAAAGCGCTCATTCGTGTGTTAGTGATCACAGCTTTTAGGAATTTCATGCATTTTAGAGATTGTTGCACAACGAGTTTTCTCTAACCAGCGATGTTCGTTTGTTTTCATGGGCGCAAAGCACTCTTACGTGTGTTAGTGATCATGGCTTTGACGAATTTAAATTTTTTTAAACTTAGAAATAATTGTTAATTTTTTTTTTGCAGTTTTGATGAAATGTGCATAAAGACGTTGTTTTGTACTCTTCATATTATATTTTTTATATATGTATCTTATTAAATTTGTGAACTAAAATATTTATATTTTATTCACAAAAAAATTATAAAAAATATACTTATGATTTAATTTAATTTTATATATAAATCTTCTTAGTCCAAAATCATTTCAACCAATCAAATTTCATATGCAGTGTTTTCTCACTCCCATATAAAGGCACCCTATTCATCAGTGATGTTTTAAACCGTAAATCCACGAATTCTTCTATCTGTACATTTCTAAAAATTCAGAATGGCAACATTACACCATTTGTTTATCGGGGTTTCCGTATGATAAATCTATTCTAAAAAAAAGTAACTAACTCTGTCACCGCCGCCGCCGGTTTAGAATTTTTTGTAACCGGAAGTCTTTCTTCGTTAAAATTAAGAAAAATATTGCATACAAAACTATGAAAATCGATGGTATTATAGAGAAATGTTTGATAAATACGCTGATGCAGACAGTTTTCAAATCGAAGAATTATTTTAAGATATATTTAATGCTAAAGTTGGACAAAATCGTTCCATTAAAAAAGATTTATAGGAGCAAAAACTATACATGGGAATTTAATCATTTTTAGATCATATTATGCATTAGAATTTCCTGGTGTGCAGACTGCATTTATTTCTTTAATGTGACTTATTTTTTGAGGTTTTATTTCTATTCTAAATTCAAATTTTCAGCATTTCGAGAGATATTTCTTACATATTTTAGAAAATTGTATTAATTTAAACTGTTGCCAACTGTATAAACAGCGCAAACAATAATGTTTGCTTCAAATTTAAAATGTATTTACACGTGACTATTATAAACAGAAAATATAAAAAGCAGGAACTCATTGAAAATTCCGTCATAAAAACTATATTTACACGTGAGTTTTAAAAGAGAAAGAATATTGTAAAACTAGAAAACAGGAATTCTGCTTTTTCAGAATTTAGTGTCGCCCCCCGATGACAAAAAAAATACGTATATAAAAATAGATACAGTAGAGTCCCGATTATCCGAGTTAATCGAACTTATACCTTTGGAATGGATCATTTTCTTCTGATGGACTGATGGCTTCCATTATTATGAAACAGTCAATATAAATGAAGTGTTAGGTGAAGATGAAAGAGCAGTCGTAAAAAGTTAGAACTCTGATTTTCTGGTCAGAATTGAAGTAAAATGAGAAAAATGGCCATAACTTGTTTTTCAAGAAGAAAAAAAAAAAAAAAAAAAAAAAAAAAAAAAAAGGCCATTTTCCCCCCATTTCGACTAGAAAATCAGAGTTCTACCTTTTAACGGCTTCTCTTTCATCTTCACCTAACACTTCAATTATAATGACTGTTTCATAATAATAGAAGCCATCAGTCCATCAGAAGAAAATAACTCGGTGAAAGCGGAAACTCCGATAATCGGGACTCTTCTGTAGTACAGTTTTAGGACTTAAAACACATTTTATTTACATAAAGTGATGTCATCTGCATCCGCTGAAGAATTCATCATTTGCGATCCAGTGTTAAACAACACCTACAGTAAAGTACGCTTAGGACGTCACTATCGCTGAATAACACACAAATCCGAAAAAAAAAAAAAAAAAAAAAAAAAAAAAAAAAAAAGAGATTTTGTCATTTAAAAAACTGGGCAAAAAAATTGGCTATCTAAAGATTCACAATCCTTCATTTGTTTGTATTATTAATATCAATTAAAAAACCCCTTAACGGGTTAAAAGTTTGTGACGCAGCACTTTATCTTATTGCTATAAGAATTTTAAATATGGAACTTAAAAATAATGATATCAAATTTTAAGTGACGCTATATTATTTATTTCATCATTTTATTTTTGTTTTATTTATAATTGCATGCGTAAGAATTATGTTAAATTCAAAAGGATGTATAAAAATTTATTCATTGATGCGTTATCATTCACATTTTTCATAAATTCAAACTATGAGTTTTAAAAGATATGATATCAAAATTTAAGTGACGCCTTAATGTAGCCTTAAACAATTTGTTTTCAAATTCTATTTTAATTGTTTTCGATTTGGCTAAATCTATTTACACATCTAACCAAAACTTTCAATTTCCCAATGCACTGTTAAAAATACCACTTTCACTGAACCTGTACAATGCACTGTAATGTATTTATATGAATAAATTGAATTATCTTTTGTGCAAAATCAAAAGTAAAATTTATGTGAGTGATTTCTTTGCAACATTGTATCCAAACTAAGCGAAATATATGCAAATGGATATTATGACGTAAAGAAATCATTTACATAAATTTTACTTTTGATTTTGGATAGCGTGGCACGAAAGATAAATCAATTTATTCATATAAATACATTACAGTGCATTCTACAGGTTCAGTGAAAGTGGTATTTTTAACAGTGTATTGGAAAATAAAAAGTTTTGGTTAGATGTGTAAATATATTTAGCCAAATCGAAATAATTAAAATTGAATTTTAAAACAAATTGTTTAAGGCTACATCAAGGCATCACTTAAATTTTGATATCATATCTTTTAAAACTCATAGTTTGAATTTATGAAAAATGCGAATGATAACGCATCAATGACTAAATTTTTACACATCCTTTTAAATTTAACATAATTCTTACGCATGCAATTATAAATAAAACAAAAATAAAATAATGAAATAAATAATATAGCGTCACTTAAAATTTCATATCATTATTTTTAAGTTCCATATTTAAAATTCGTATAGCAATAAGATAAAGTGCTGCGTCACAAACTTTTAATCCGTTAAGGGGTTTTTTAATTGATATCAATACTTTTTTTAAGTTAATAATAAAACGATTAAAAAAAAATTAAAGACTAATGATAGAAACTCATAATTGGGAGTTCCATTCACCTTTAATTTCCCCCCCCCCCCCCCTCAAAACAGCATACCTCATACTTCAATTGTAAAGAGTGCTGTGCTATTTGATTTTTTTAAGAACTTTTTAGTAAGATATATAAGTAATATACAAAATGTGGGGTGTTATGGTTTGTTTCACAGATATAGAAAGCTTTGTGAAAACTTACTATCTAAAAAGTTTACTTTCTTAAGAAAAATATAAAGAAATATTACTCTTTAAACCTTTTTATTTAAAATACAATAAAATTGTAAGCAAAAAAAAAAAATACTATCAAATAAAATTTATTACTGATTTTTTATTTTTTAAGAAATAATTTTCCATCATGTAAGTTTTCAATCTATCAACATGTGACATAACATTTATTGCTATTTAATGTAAAGTAATATTTTCAGTTTTCAGTATCATAAAATAGATATGCAAAACTAATGAGAAATGGGAGGCAGGACAAAGGGTGATGGAATGAAAATTTTGAAGGATGTGGGATTTAGATTTTCAATATGAGATAAAATGTGAAGAATATATCTCTATCTACCAAATGGGAAAAATCACATCCCTCCCCCTTGTCCTTTAAGTCAGTAATAAAAGACGATTACATTTAAAATGATTCAAAAATGAATAACTACAAATAAAGAAAGCATCATTTTACTGCTGCATTACAGACAAGAATTATAAAAAAAGAAAGGATATAAATGTATTTAACACACATAGAGTTTAAAAAAAAAATGTTAAAATATTGTTGAATTGTTAGGTACTTCTTTCAAAACTCTAACTGCATTTTCTAAACTGTAAATTAGGTCCTGTTCTGAAATATTAATATTTTTAATCACTGCATATTATCACCTAATTTGGGTTTTCATTGAATTGCATCTTTATAGGTTTATTATAAATCATAATTATGCATGGTTTAAAAAGTGCATTAACAACTGAACTTGAAAAGCAGTTTAACATGTTTTTTTTTCTAAATATATGTTCAATTTTTAGTTGTATTGGGGTGGTAGGATATTAGATTTACTGGATACAACTGTATAAAATGCATAAAATACATTATTATTGCTCTCATTATTGAAAACAATGTTTTATTGTGATATTTCCCCCCATTTATTGTTAATGCTGATTTTAGCCAATAGATGGCGATACCATGCAGAGAAGAATTTAATTATTGATGTATTTAACTAATCATGTAACAAGCAACTTAAATTACTTCAAAAACAGATTTTAATTATATTTTGTACCTTGAAATTTTTAATGCTAGGCAACGGTTTAATGATTTAGTTAGCCAACTGAATTATTTAATTCGAGGTTTTATTTCACTTAATTTTTTCTGTGAATACATTTCCCATTTATTGTTAACGCTGAATTTAGCCAATTGATGACGATACCATGCAGAAAATCATTTAATTATTGATGTATTTAACTAGCAACTTAAATTATTTCAGAAACGGATTTTAATTATATTTTGTACATTGTAATTTTTTAATGCTAGGCAGTGGTTTAATAATTTATTTAGCTAACTGAATTATTTAATTTCAGGTTTTATTTAGTTTATTTTTTTCTGTGAATACACGGGAAGTTTGCAAGGTATTTTTTTGTTGTTGTTGTTGTTGTAAAACTAAAAAATAATTTAAATATATTTTAAAAAGTAAATTTAAATGACAAATTTTGCATTTTATGCTCTTTTGATTTAAAGAGATGGTTTAAAACACCTTTGTTTGAGCCCCTTTCTCTCCCCTAAAGATAGAAGTATAAAACTACAATTTATTTGCATGCCAATTTATGCAACAGTACAAAAATTAAAAAAAAAATTAAAAATTTAATTTTTTTTAAAAAAATTGAATGTATGACATTTTAAAAAAAATCTCGTAGTCTTCCATTTACAGTTAGAATAACAGCATGTATTTGTTATTATTATTATTATAAAGGTAATGGAAGAATTACGGCCTGTTTTTTTATTTTTTTATTACGAGGGTGAGTCGGAAAATAAGTTTTCCCTGGCAACTGTGGACAGAGGTGTGTATGAAAGACAAAAAATGTAATGAAACATTAAAGATAAGACGTAACCTTATTTTTCTACTTAAGTGCCAAGTGAGTTGAGACATTTATCATACACTTTATAAGCTTCATAAAGCCCTCTAGGAAAAAAACAGGGCTCTGCATACAAAAGAAGCGTTGAACAGGTTGTGTGACTTCAGCATTGCTTACAAAGAAATAATCAAGCGTTGCTTTCGTCTGTAGTGGCCGTGTACGTCCGCCCAGGTCTCGGCCTGTCCAACACTTGCTGACGCCCCTCACTGAATTGGCGGCACCATCTCCACTTCATTTGTTTGGACATCACATCTGGCCCATAGACTCCCACGTGGCGGTTATGGATTTCTGCTCCCAATACTCCACGTGCCCATTCATAGCAGACAACCGCTCTCACTTCCTCCTTTGACCGTGAATTCACAACGCACTTTCTCTCCATATCTACCGGGAACAGAATGATGCAGAGCCCTGATTTTTTCAAGGAGCGCTTTTTGAAGCATATAAAGGGGTATGAAAAATGACTCAACTCACTTGGTACTTACGTAGAAAAATAAAGTTACGTCTTATAAGCTAATAATAAGCTAGAAAAAGCAAGGGGTCGTCGGGTAGCTTCATCGCCCCGAGCGCAACCCTTCCCGCTTTTCGGTGTCTTTAATTTGTGTAATTTCCCTTTTAAATTTGTCCGGTTTCAATTTTTGATTTTTTTTTTTTCAATCTGGCTTTCGCTAGAGAGTCTTTTATTTGGGACGTGGCTGGGGACCTAAGAATCTTGCTTCCGCAAAAGAGTCGGACAAGAGTAGAAGAATAAAGGGCTGCGGACCAAGATGGGCCGCTTGCCCATCTTGGCCCATCATGGACCCAGATCAGTTTCCCATCATGGGATGTTAATGCAAAACTTCATCTTGCCCCGGGCGCCAAAAAATGTAGCTACGCCACTGGCTTAAAGCATGATTTTCTCTTTCTTGTGTTTTTTTTTTTTTTTTTTTCAATCGGGGGCGATACTCCCTTCTTAAAAAGCAGAATTCCTGTTTTCCAGTTTATTATTTTTTTTTTCTCGTCGGAAATACATATAGAAAGGGAAATGGGATGTTTAATGTTTCATTACATTTTTGTCTTTCATACACACCTCTGTCCACAGTTGCCAAGGCAAACTTATTTTCCGACTCACCCTCGTATAAGGGTGATGGAAAAAATAAAAACGCATAATTTAAATTTATGTACCGTAGAAAAACAGAAACTTAATTGTGTTAAAAATGGTAAATAAAAAGAAATTGTTGTAGATTGAACAAATACAAACTGCGTATTTTCTTTTCCTTATCATTAGATCTGAAAAATTTCATAATTAAAATTCTTTCACTGTAAACAAATGAATGTGCAAAAATGTGGTTTTATTTATATTGGTATTTTATATGTATTTATTTATTATATGTATTTGATCTATCTATCAGTTTTAAAGTTCCATTTACCGAATGCTTTTCGGTTTTAAAATATTTTTTTTTCCGTCTTATGTAAAAATTGGCTTTCGGCGGACCTTAAAAACCTTTCCGTTTCCGCGTAAGGCAGATTCCGGCTTATGGACCACGTATTAATGTTATTTTCAATGGATTTGCCGGGACTTGAAAGTCTTTCCGTGGTAGGCAGATTTCCGGCTTACACAGAGTCCGCCTTAGACAGATTTTACAGTATTTTTATTGTCTGAAAAATTGTCACGAAATAGTGATATGTGAAACTCTTCAAGAAAAAAATCAAAATAAATAAATATATTTTTATAGAAACATAAAATCAAATTTACTTTGATTAAAAAAAAAAAATAATGCTGACTGCTTCAAAGGGGACAGACCTCGGAACCTATGTATTGCGAGGCCTACACTTAACCGACTAAGCTACGGAAGGTGCGTAAACTTTCCACTAAACGTTGATCAGAAGAAATTAAGCGCATGAATACAGTAGGCGCATCTTCGGTGAAATTCCCATAAATGGTGGAAAAATATAGTCCGATTTTTCATGCTTATTATAAAACGAATAAGAATCTTCCTGGAAACAAACATGGTCTTATTCGGTTCATCTAAAATAGATTCATATTATATATTAATTTTAATAAGATCATTTTCGGAGGAAAAAAATGTGAATTAAAAAGAAAATTAGACTTTTCCCGGAAACAAATGTTATCTTATTCCCTTCACATAAAACAGATTCCTATTATATATCAATTTAAAGAAAATCGTCCGGGCCATTTTCAAGTAATCGACATTAGGAATTTGTAGCATCTCTTTTACTTTAAAAATGGGTATTTAGATCTCAAAATATACTGCCCGTAGAAATGTAAAAATTTCAGAATAACATTAGACTGCAGAAATAAGACTGTTCTAAAAAAATCTGAATAATAAGAGTTATATTCGCTGAGTTATTGAAAGGCGGGTTTTCGCGTTTTCTTTGAAGTCGAGTTAGTTGTATATATGAGTTCCGCCATCTACGAATTCTACAATACGATACGATACGATTTTAGGCTTAAGGCTGCGTCACTGGAATACTAACGTCTTCCATGATAGATATTTAAAATTAAATTTAGTTTCAAATAGCTCCATGTTTTATCAGAACTCCTTCATTTATATTTTTCCAAAATAGCACTTATTTTAATTAAATATTTTTTTCAGCTTTTATGGGAAAATGGCAACAAACAGATGTAATTGCTCATATCATAATATTAAAATATTTATTTACTTAAAAGACGTTATAAAAACATACTAAAAGTAAATTAAAAATCTATATTTATAGGTTTCAACTCATTTTCTGAGTCGTCAACAGAATGTATAACAGAAAATTACACATGCATAGGAAAAATGGAAAAAATCATCGAATACAAACAAGTAATCATATAACACGCCGTATATTTTCGCGATTGCTCGTGTTCCCTCAGTGTCGAGACGCTGTAACTTATCCAACCATCCAACCCATAAATTCGGGATACGAAAAGATAATGTATTGTTACAAACTCCTGAACCTCTTAAATAATTTTCAATTGACTCTTTTATGAATAATTGTAAATAAAAATTAGACCTGTAGATATTATTTTACTCTCGTTAAAATGTATGTTAATGTTCTCTATTTGATTTAGCCGGGATAAAGCAGTATTACCTCTATTATATTTTATGTCTGCTATACGTTCTTTACATCTGATATTGAATTTTCTCTGGGTTATACCTATAAATAGACATAGAGGGAATGAGAAATCGCCGAAATATAGGGCGCGTTATATGATTATTTGTTTGTATTCGATGATTTTTTCCATTTTTCATATGCATTTGTAATTTTCTGTAATACATATTGATGACGACTGAGAAAATGAGTTGAAACATGTAAATATAGATTTTTAATTTACTTTTAATATGTTTTTATAACGTCTTTTAAGCAAATAAATATTTTAATATTATGATATGATTAATAGTGGACGTAATTTTGACTTACTACTCGCACTTATTTGTATTTGATATAACAGCTATTTTTCTTTCAATTTCTACAGAAATGGAGTTCTTCCGTTGCCAATATTAAGCAAATGTGTCTAAAAACTACAAAAAACAAAATTAATATCTCAAAAATAAGTGGAGATGCAGTTTTCAAACAAATTGCATTAATAAACGGTCAAGTGCGAGCATTACTCGCGCACAGAGGGTTCCGTAGAATAAATATATGAATTTTTAATTGTACTATAAAAAAAAAAAAAAAAAAAAAAAAAAAAAAAAAAAAAAAAAAAAAAGTTGCTAAAAGAATACTAAGACTTTGTAAAAAACTATACAGCATGGGGTTAGGTATAACTGTATATATTAGAAAAGTGTAAATGGGTATACCATGAAAGTTCAAAGAGATACGGAACCTAAAGAATATCAAATATAGCTATTCATATAACTCTTTTTTTTAATATTATCCTAATCTGTTTATAATGAACTTAATTCGGTACTGACAACAAAAGTAGTGCATAGTTGAACTTCATTTGGCATTTCGTGAAACTAAATTCAGCGTAGTATTAACCTTTATTTCTACAGTGTAGCTAAAACAAAACCTTTGTTCAAAGTTTAAATTTGGCATTGTGCTATGCGCGCTTCAAATTGAGATCTCAAAGTTGCAACGCCGCCTTGGCCAGTGCCGCGTTTTTCCAGATAGGTGTTTAACTTTTAAAGTCACTCGAGGCGTATTGAGAGATACAATCAATGCAAACTATCGCGAATCCCACAGTATTTATGCGATTCATTCTAATTAAATCTTTCGAGGGTGATGCCCTTAAAAAACGGACACCTAATTTTAATTCCAAAACAAACAAACGGCACCAAGAATATTTAATTAAAATTTTCCTTTTATCATGTACGTGAAAATAAGCAAGTTTGCATTTTCTAATAAATTTGTTTATAAATTCTGGTGTCAGTTCATTATTTCATAAGTTTATACATAGAATTACTCTGTGCTGGAAAGGATTAAGTGGTCGCAGGACTCTTAAAGCTTCAAAATTTAAGAAATTTTAATTTTTTTAGATGTTAAACTCCTATTTTTTCTGAATATTTTGATATAATTGTTTCCTTGAAATTCCCATCAGAACAGAAGTTTTGGCTTTTAGAATTATACCCGCTCAATAGCTGAAGCGGCGTTTCCGAAACTTTAAAGCCATTATTTTCCAAATGGCGTTTTTTGGGCATAACGCGCAGGATACCTCAAAAACTTCTCAATATTTTTTCATGAAATTTTCAAAACATATATTTCATGTTAGTCTGTAAAAACTGAAACTAAAATTTCCTTTTTACTGTTCAAAAAAATATTTTTTTGGGTGATTTTACTGTTAATATTTTCAAATTTTTGTATTAGCTAAATGCAACATTGCATTAAAAATATAAAAACGCTTTAAATACAAATTTATTTAAGTTCAGGGAAATTATTACAATCTGAAGTATAAGTAAGCATCAAAATTTTCATTCTACTTGCAATATTTATTTTGTAATCCTGCGCCTAAACTGTTATGCCAATTTTTTGTTCGACAAATGTCTAACAGTTTCGACCTCCCTATAAATACTAATTCTGTATCTTGCAATTTTTTAAATACGTGAAACGAAAGAACATACTTATATCTTTCATCCCAATTAAAATTGTGTTTTAAAATCATATACATTTTAAGACATTAAATGTTGAAAATGGTCCTTTTTTCATTTTTTCCACTTTTTAGAGTCCCGAGACCCCTGAAATTAGTATGTTTTTAACAATTTGACGTTTATTGCTTTTATACTGTTACTGGACATTACATTACACATATATATCATTAAAAGTTGTTAACTAGGAATAGAGTACGCCGCCCCTGTCCTTGTGTATGTCCAAACTGACCGTACCTTTAAGGGTTAATATCTCGGCTAATTACCGATGATTTTTTTTTTCAAAAATCATTATCAACAATGCTTTTATTCTTCTTCAACGATAGGTATATTCAGCGATGCTCAACAATTTTTCTGAATGCCTGTAAATCGAAATTTGTGTATAACAGAAAAATGCTAATTACTCAAAAACTATGTGACCTAGGGTAATCACTATAATTTTCCGGCAAGGTTTATATTAACGTCTACTACCTCTAATTTTTTCATAATTTTAGTTTCAGTAGATTCGGAATTAGGTGGGGGGAACATATTTTTGCGCTACATTTTCAACAATAACTTTGAAAATATAATACCTAAAATTAAAAGAAATGCATTTTTGAGTTCAGCGTTACAAAAGCTTTCACAGGTTACCCCACATTATATACAAAGAAAAGATTTTTTTTTTTCAAGTAGCATAATTAGCCCCTCTACTTTTTTACTAAATATATTTATGAATGTTTATTAATCTAAAAATATGTGGGTCAATGGTCTTTATTACTTCCCCGAATTTGAACTTTCCACGTTCCATAGTTTACGAGTAAAATGGCTGTGACAGACAGATAGACAGACGGACAGACACAGGAGTTTCTTGTAATGGCTCCGTTTTTACTTTTTAAGTACGGAACCCTAAAAAATACTTTTTTTCCGAATACGATGGTATAAAAATTGAAAATGTGCGATGCTTAGAAGTTTAAAAAATTACTATAGAGTATTTAAAATTACTGCTTTGTTTTACGGCTGGCTTCTGTAAGGTAACGTTATTTTTTGGAGACTACACAAAATAAGCTGGGAGAAAGAAATAGCATACCGATTCGAGGCCTAATAATAAATTCATTAACATGCGCTAGAAGTCTTAAATAGGAAAAATTACGTCAATTTAAGTCACATTACACTTATTACGTAAAATGAACAAAAAATAATATTGCAAAACAGTTTAAATTTAAAAATTACGCGAGACATTTATTTGATATTTTGAGATGATCTTTTCGACTATTTTTATTAGGACAGCGCAAATAATATTTTATTTCTAACAATAGTATTTTCCCGTGAATATTAAAAAGAGAAAAAAAAAGTTTGGTGAAAATTACGTCCGATTAAAAACGATACATTTAAAATGTCTTATTTAAAAAACTTTCTTTTCGCTTTGTTAAAAAATACCGGGAGACAAAGACTCTGTTTACTTAATTCATTTTATATTAACTTATTTTGAAATGTTTAACTGATTTTATTTCATCTAAGACGACAACAGATATTGTATCTTTTAACACCAGCTGATTTGACCAGCGTAGCTCGTAGGGGGCCGAGCCCCCCAGTGTAAGGCAAACTAAGTACGTGTTCCTGATCACTGCTGATCACCACACGGTGCACCAGGAAAGGGCCACCACGGCGTCCAAGCTACCAAGGGGACCATCTTTCATATGCGCTCGGACCCGCTCACAAAGGGTCGCGACCTCCCTTAGGGCACGTGACATGAGTATCACGGCACACCAAGTAAACGGGTCAAGACCCGGATATGAGATCGCCAAGGCAGGGACCCCCCTTAGGCTTCCTTCCGGTATTGCACAATTTTTGGGAATATCGGACCCACACGTCCGCATGGGTCAACTTCACTCCCTTAAATTATTTACTACTTTGACATCTCACCGTCACGACAGACAACGAACACTGGCACATTCTAGCACTGCAACGGGCCAACATCCATGGTACTCATCAACATAGCAAGAGCCGAGACTCCTGAAGGAGGGCCTGCCTAGCTCGTCGACCCCACCCTCAAATTGGGCTAGTGCCCTGTGAAATAACGACTCAACTACCAAGATTTACACAACTTTATTATTCAACATACATAGCACATTTGATATGGGTGGGATCCGCACGAGTGCGGATTTACAAACTATTTACATATATACACGGCCTTACAGCCAAAACACATGTTAGACTATGAAGGAATAAATTTAATGAGTTTATTTACATGCCATTCTTCTTTCTTCTTCGTCTTTCTTTCCCCAACATCTTAAATAACTACAGCTGAGCGATCAACACCACCAAATGCCATCTCACTACATCCCATTAAGAGACCACTGTCGTAATGTTACTATAAATGAGGTTCCATTACTTTGAGAAAGGTCTCAAGAGACCGTCTCAATTTCGGAACCGTGAAATAATTCCGAACTGAGGCTCGAGAGAGCCTCGGACAGTATTTGTCTCTAAGTGGCCGAGTACCTACACACTCCAACAGAAGGTGTTCACTGGAAGCCGGGCGTGGGGACGTGCAAAATGGGCACGCACGAGGCAGAGGTTTCACTCGAAATCTCCGGTAGTAATATGGGAACGGGCCATGTCCGGTTACCGCCCAGCTGAGTAATGGAGAAGTCCAAGTTCGTCCTTCCGAAACCCTTGGTATTATTCGGTAGACGCTCCGACTTAGAGTCTCCTCCTCCCACCTCTCCAGCCAGGTCCTTACTGTTTCCCTAGACAGGAAGTGCTTCACTACACTAGGTGCGAGGTCAACATGGGCACTCACAACGTCAAGCTCCGCACCCGCTTTTGCGATAAATCGGCAGCTTCGTTGCCTCGGACTCCCACTTGAGCCTTGACCCAAAACCAATCAATCTCAAGATCCTCCCCCGCCTCGTGGATCTCCGCAATGAGCGGATCTCTACTATTTGGATTAGACAGCGCCACAAGCGACGACATTGAATCGCTGAGCACCGAGAATTTCTCATACAGTGAGCCGCACAGCTCCAACCCCCGCAAAATTGCAATCAACTCCGCCTGAAACACAGTTGCGTACGGCGGGAGGCCGTATGACCTCTCCGCATCTAAAACACCATGATCGAATATCGCTACACCAGACTCGACACCTTGGTCTGTTTTAGAGCCGTCTGTATAGACCGTTACTCTTGAGAGGTCAAACTCCTCGATGTTCTGAGGAGCCTCAACCCAGTCAATGGCCGGAGCCCTCGAGGGATGCGTTCTGAATCTGACAACATCTCTTTGTATTTCGTCTGCACTAAAATGAATCGGACCATAATTAAGGTCCTCATTCAGCCTGAGAGACCGCGCGAGAAGACTCTCCTTCTCGACCTGCAAATCCAGTGGAAGAGCACCGCAAGTACCTGCACCGATGCCGTACTTGTTGTACGGAAACATCGGGTAATGGATAGAAGTGCCGGTCTCTGAGCCGAGACCAGTCTGTCACGCATGCACTTCGTACCCGTCCACCAGAAACTACAGGCATATGTTGCAAGTCTCTCAATTCCCAACTTATAAAGCTTTTTCAGAACTTCTCCTCTTAGACTCCAGTCCCGCCGACTGAGCGAGTGTAGTGACCTAACATAATTAGCGATCGATTCCTTAATGTACGCAACGTGTCCCAAGCCATTCAACTTAGCATCGACCACGACACCTAAGTATCGGGCCTGCTTCACTGGCTGTATCGACTTTCCCAGAAAGTGGATACGAGGAGGGGCCCGCGGGTTTGCCCTCCTCCCTCTGCGCCTCATCTTTCTAAAATAGATGGAGGTTGTTTTCTCCGGAGAGAAAATGAGCCTGTGCTCCTTTGCCCACTGCGCTATTCTTGCGAGTGCCACATCAGCGCGCCTACCACATTGGTAAGCGTTTGGGGCCTCAATCAGAAGCCCAAAGTCGTCTGCGTAGGCTATCAACTTCACAAATCGCCTCAAATCCAGCTCAAGGAGTGCGTTGGCGACCAAGTTCCAAAAGAAGGACCTGGAATTAGAGACCTGCGGACACCCAACATTGTACTCATGCTCAAAGACCTGAATGTCGGTTCGAAACAAAACCCTCCTCTCAGACAGAAAGCTCTTCACTAGATTGAATAAGTTGCGCGGGCACCCCATTCTTATTAGGGCCTTGAAGATCGACGGCCACCACAAGCTGTTAAAAGCCCCTTACGTCCAACATGACGAGACAACAATCTTTGTCCCGATTATGACAGTCTCTTACTGTCGTACGCAATTCATGTAGTGCGTTCTCCGTTCCGACACCAGCCATGAAACCAAATTGGTTTCTGTGAAGGAAGTTATGGGACCTGGCATGAAAAGTGAGCCTGTTGGTCACCAATTTCCAACACTTTTGACCAGGCCGGCAATAAACATATTGGACGATACGAACTAGGGGCCCCCCTGTGAAAAAAAAAAAAAAAAAAAAAAAAAAAAAAAAGAACAGATGTGTTAGAGGTCCTCAGATTGAACTCGCTGAAAAAAAGGCAAAATAGTTGGTAGTTTTTGTGGCAACTCACAAGAAAAGTCTACATACTGAGCATACTCAGAATATTTTGAAATGAAACATGAATTAAACTACTTATGTATTTAATAAAGGATTAGTCAAATTTAGCGGCGGAATTGCAGTAGAAAGTATGTAAAAAAGTAAAATACTTTCGAGCATTTGGCGCGAAACGACTAAAGCGTCATGCGATTTGGAAAGCAGCATTTTTCCTCGCCAAAAGAAAACTATTTTAATGCATCTGAAAATTGCTTGTTAATTGATTTTTAGAATGCGTGTAAATATAGTATTTAATGAATTCAAACTTAAACAATGAGTTTAATATATATATGTGATGAAATGACGAAGAGCAGTTGGCGACAATCGGGTTTAGTTGTGTTTCCGGATTAAATGCACAGGCGTGTTCGGCCAGATTGTTTTTTTTTAAAGAAGAAAACAGATGAAAAACACAAACGATGCAATCGAATGAGACATTATCCAACTTTATTTACACAATCAGAATTAGTTCTTAGGGAGAATGCTCAATTTAGTCGATAATAAAAATAGAATTCACTCGCATCAAACTTCGAAGTCTTAAAAAAGTTCCACCTCTACACTGTTTTCCACACGATAATCTCATTATCCTCTTACTACCACTTTATTCATTCTGTTTCCTACACCACTACATTTCACCTTCCTACACTTATTCCTCTGCTTTTTTACACTCATTTCTGCAAACATCTCTGCACACCGTTTGCACACTGCTCTGCACCTTTTTTCTTCCCGTATTTGGCTGCCGCATCATTATTTAAACTACATCGGCTCAAAGTTACAATGAAGGTCAGGTGATTCCTCTCTCCCAATCATAATCGCTTTTTGAGAGATCTATATATACATAACTGTTCAAATTTTCATCCGTTTCAAATGAATAATGTATAGACAGAAAGAGGAGAATCATAAGTTTTATGTAGTTATCAACAGGTGGCGCTAGTGCTTTTCCTTCGCCCACCACTTCAGTGTTTGTTAAGATGGCGACTGCACAACAGAAATCGTTTTGTGTCTTACGCTTCGCGAAGTGTGAGTCCGTGAAATCTGTTCAGCGTGATTTTCGTCGAATATATCCACATGTTCACGTTCCTACCGCTCAGAGCATAAGACGATGGTATAAACAATTTGAAGAAACGGGCTGTTTGTGTAAAGGAAAACGCTCCGGCCGGCCCCGCGTGTCAGACGAAAATGTGAAGCGCATTCGAGAAAGTTTCGCACGTATCCCATGTCAATCCGTTCGCCGTGCCGGTCAGGAGCTTGGTATTCCTTCGACATCTGTCTGGCGTGTTTTGCGGCGACGTCTGTGTTTGAAACCATATAGGTTACAAATGCTGCAAGCTCTTCATCCAGGTGACAAAGAACGACGTGTGGAGTTTTGTGAATTCATCCTTGACAATGTGTCAAAAGATGAAAATTTTTTAACACGCTTAGTTTTCAGTGACGAAGCTACATTTCATCTAAGTGGCAAAGTCAACCGCCACAATGTTCGAATATGGGGTATGGAGCAGCCACATGAAATTGTACAGTATGAGAGAGACTCCCCCAAAGTTAACGTTTTTTGTGCAGTTTCTACGAAAAAGGTGTATGGCCCCTTGTTTTTTCACAAAGACCACTGTTACGGGACTAACATATCTGGATATGCTAGAGTACTGGCTTTTCCCACAGTTAGAAACCGATTCTGATGATTTCATTTTCCAACAAAATGGGGCACAACCACACTGGAGCTTGGACGTTCGAAATTTTTTGAATAACCGAATTCCTCAACGATGGATCGGCCGTGCGGGAGCTGACGATGCACTTAAGCATCTATGGCCTCCCAGTTCGCCGGACCTCTCAGTGTGCGATTTCTTCTTGTGGGGGTTTATAAAAGACCACGTTTATGTACCTCCCCTTCCTGCTACATTAGTTGAATTGAAGGTACACATAACAGCAGCCATCGAAGTCGTGTAGCCAGACATGCTCGCAAAAGTTTGGGACGAATTTGAATACCGTACAGACATATGCCGTGTATCCAAAGGTGGACATATTGAGCACCTTTAATTTGGTATGTAAAAAAAAATGTATGATTTCAAATCGGATGATTATTTTTGAAGCACCCTGTATATTTCTGTTGCGTGGCACTAAAATAGGGCTGAATTTGTAGCTTGCCTTTCGGCAAGAACCGCAGTAACAGAATTAGTTTGCCTTATTACATTCCACAAATCAGAAGAGTGATTTCACCACTTGAACTCACGCCATATTTAAAAAAAATTTCAATAGTTTTCATAAAATGTAAACATATTTAAAACGATTCCATTTAATTATCCACTAATCGCGTAAGAGCAGAACACAGATTATTTATTAAGAAATAATATTAAACAAAAACGTAATTTGAAGAACAAATTAAAAAAAAAAATTATTTCCTACATTGTTGAAGCCCGATAAGGGACAGATATTAAGTTATTTCATTCAATTAGTTCTACATTTAATGTTAAATTTTTGTAACAAATTAGTTAAGCCAACTGAAGGTTAAAAAATAAAAATAAAATTCATACAATATGATACTTAAAACACTTTAAAAAATTAGATTCCATTCAAATGAAATCAAAATAAATCTTAGACTTCTTCCATTTTTAATTGAAAATATTTGTATTGGAGATTTTGTATTATGTTTATGACAATTGTGCATAAAATGATAAGATGCATGCAAAATACAAAACTTTAAAAAAAGCCCAAGATTTATTTCGATTTCATTCGAACAGAATCTAAATTTTTAGGCTGTTTTAAGTATCATATTGTATGAATTTTATTTTTATTTTTTAATCTTCAATTGGCTTAACTAATTTGTCATAAAAATTTGACATTAATTGTAGAACTAATTGAATGAAATAACTTAATCTGTCCCTTCTTAGGCTTCAACAATGTAGGAAATATTTTTTTTTTTTAATTTGTTCTTCAAATTATGTTTTTGTTTAATGTGTCAAGTTTTTTAATAACTACAGCACTCAGACGAACGGATTTCAAATTTAATAGAGAGTATCATCATCAGGCTTTGATGTATGCGGTATTGCATCACAATGTGGGATGCAGTTTACCAAAGTGTAACTCAAAATGTTTCACCACTGTAGTAATGCAGGTTGCGGTAGTTTGGACGAAAATTTCCAATCTGAACGTAAAAAATCTATAATCAAAACATAAAAAATTAACTTCACTTAAAGTTAGATACCCTATTTCCCACTCAGGAACGCTATGAATGTAAATGTAAATTGTGTGAATCCTTACTGCTAATATTTAACACTATTATAGCTGTGATACAGTAAAAAATAAAAAATAAAAGTTTTACTTAAATTTTTAAACTTTAGTCTCTCCCAAGGAGTGATGTAAACACATCAGAAAATTATTACCAAAGTTTAACTTGGGGTATAAATAGTTCTCATCTCGGAAAAAAAAATACATTTTAAAATTTAAGTTATGCAGTTCCCCACTATGTTCGCTACGTGCGTAAAATACCTGTCCATTAGAAACTTTTTACTAAAATATAAACTTGACCAAAGCAAAAACTTATTCTGAAAATACCCTTTTTATTTTCACTATGACGCCATATTCACCTTTCTAATTTAAGAAAAAAAAAAACTAGCTCAGTTTAATATTTCACGTGAAAATCTTTCAACTAAAAAGAAATAAATTATTATTACGGCTTTTGAAATTTTTGCAACAATGAAGTAAAAATGTTACATTTTCTATGAAAAATGTCCGTTGATTTTCAATGGAAAAATCAAAAATTGGAATTATTAAGAAAAATATTTGAATAATGCAAAAAAAAAAAAAAAATTGGCCCATGTTTCTCTTGGGTTATAATTCACCCATATGTAAAGGCATTTTACCATTCGTTTTGACCCTGACGTCAGGCAAACGTTTTTACACTTTAAATTTATAATATCATTAAAATTAGTAAAGAATAAAAAATGAGTGGCATCAGGGACAAAAAGGTGGGAAGAAAAAATGAAAAAGTTATGATCTCCATAGGCTTTTCCACGTTAAATTAACATTGAGAAATGACACTGGAAATAAATAAGTATTGCGCTGCCGCGCAATACTTAAATTAATTAATCTGTGTAAATAAAATAACAGTGAATTATCTTTCATAGTAAGCATTATAGAAAACAAAATGTTTCCGATGAAGATAATAACGTCATTCGTAAAACAAAAGATGCATTTTCATACGTGAATTAAAATATTTTACTATTACTGTGTCAATGATGACGGATCAATGATGACAATCCTTATTCCTACACATACATCGACTGGATTCTTGCTATTTATTTAAAGATCCTTGGTATACACAAAAAAATACTTCTGAAAATTACATAATTTCCAATTAATTAAAATGTTTATTTAATGAAACTCAAGAATTTTAAAACAGTCGCTTAAATGACGCTTTAATCAGTGGTGTAGTCCTAGGAAAAAAAGTTGGGGGACGCTCTTAGTCTTAAACTTTAGGATCTGAACTTTATCACCCATAAGGCAAACTTGATTTTGAATCTTGCTTTTTATTTTGGAATTCCTGAGAACATTAATTCAAAAGTTAAATTAAAACTTTAAAAATTCAAATTTAATTAAAATTAATTTAATTAAAGTTTTTTCTCTGTTGGCAGTTAAATAATTTGCCACAGAATTAAAAAAATAAAAAACTTATTTCGTGTCTGAAAATTTCTGGAATAGAAATCGTAATTCAGTAATACTAATTGGAGCAGCGAGATTTTTCTTAGAATTTGTTTTAAATTATTTATTTTGAAAATAGTCGTAGTATAATTGTTGTCCCTGAGAGCATTGAAAATTATTGCATTTTAGGTAGATTTTGTATGAAATACTACCTATTGGCGTCGTTCCTATGTTGGAATTTCTGAAAAACTTTTGCAGATCTACACCGATCATGACCTCTAGAGCCCAAAACTACCCTCAGTAAAAAACTTTATATATATATATATATATATATGTGTGTGTGTATCTATCTATATATATCACTTTTTTCTGGACACAATAACTTCCACAATTCTGCACCAATCTCTTCCAAACTGATACATAAAATCAAGGGGCATAAAATCTCGGTCAAGTTCGTTAATGAGCAAAATCGGACCAAGAGGATGGAAATAGGTAGGGGTTTTGTGAAAACCGAAAAAACCTCATAACTTCTTAAATTTTGTACATATCGAATCAGTTTAAAGTTTTTATTACTTCTAAAAATAGGGCCAAAAATTTATGTATCACAGATTTTTGATAAAGTTAAAAATGGGCTCAAGGGGCGCAAAAAATAGGGTTTTTGGGAGAAAAAAAATCATAACTTCGTCAATTCTCAAGATATCAAATCCAATTAATTTTATCATGAATCTCCTTAATATTATCTACAACTTTTATATTCACAAGTTTTTGATAAGACCAATTCGTACCGCAATAAAAAATTAAAAACGAAAAAAAAGGGCGTATGAAGAAGAAAAAAAAATCCATAACTCCGTCAATTCAAAAGATATAAAATCCCCATGAATTTATCATATATCTTCTTAATATTGTCTACAACATCTATATAGACAAGTTTTGAATAGGACCAATTCTTACAGCAAAAACAAATCAAAAATACATAGCGGTTGAAGAAAAAAATAATCTTAGTAAGGGGGTATTCAAATCCAAACTGCTTATTTTCTGACTCATTTTACAATTCATTTTTGCTCTCAAAGGCTTCCAATTGGTACCTTTTCTTACTCAGAAACTATATAATGTACCGTAATGGTCAATTTTTTGATAGAGGCAGAATATATTTTAAAACATGCTGTCAAAGTGGGCCTTTTGAACGGAATTTCCCGAAGCGGATTGTGTTGGAAAAATCATCGTAAGGGAGTATTCAAATCCAAACTGCTTATTTTCTGACTCATTTTTAAATTCATTTTTGCTCTCAAACGCATCCAATTGGTATATTCGCTTATTCAGAAACTATATAATGTACCGTAATGATCGATTTTTTGATAGAGGCAGAATATATTTCAAAAAATGATGTGAAAGTGGCCATTTTGAACGGAATTTCCCGAAGCGATTGTGTTAGAAACGAAAAATATTGTCTTACTGAGAAAATAATTGTTTATATATCAAGTTTTAATTAATTGAACGAAAATTAAAAACGCAGGTCGCTTATAAATCTCTTCAAAAATCACGTCAACAAGTTTCATGTTTTTCCTATTAAAAAGGAATCTGGAGTTATGCCGGAAAATTTCGAGTTGTTGAGCATGGAAAAGTATTTTTTTTTTAATACCGCCCTAGCATGATTCTGATAAAACCAGTTATTATATAAAAATGAAATAAAAACTCGTCAAAAGCGGCCAGATAAAATTGTTAAAGTGGGTTTATCTCTAATCATGATTTGGTTTTTGTTTGTGAAATTAGTATACTTAACTTCGAAATCTACCTCCGCCTGTAAGCCGGGCCGGAATGGATTTTTTACTTTACGGACATGTATGGTTTACAGAAAGTATTGAAATCAAGACGATAAAAAAACATTGTAAAATTTTCGCATGTCCTTAATTTTTGATGTCCACTGAATTGGCTTTCCTATTTTTTTCAACGATTTTCTATGCATGTGCGTAGGCGCGCGTCTATATCTAGTTTTAAAAAAAAATAAGTTTTCTTTTCCCTATTTTTCTTGTTTTCGCCTCGGCTCGTTAACTGACAAAAAAAAATGTTCTTATCGTCCGAATTCTCTGAAATTTTAATACATTATAAATATATCTATATCCGAGCCTTTTTTAAATTTCGTGATAGAATATGTATATTTATAGTAGTGAAAACTTGACCGAAGGCGAGCGTAACCCCGCCGAAAAATCTCGTATTTAAGGGGGCTGGTCACTCAGTTTCGGAATTCTTCTCCGTAATGTCAAGTCTATGGACTTTTGATGCATTCGTATATTTAAAATATCTTTTAGGGAAATTCATATTTTTAACATTTTTTTTCTGTGTACTCTTCTTAAAGGATGTCTCTTTCTTTCTTAGTTTTCAAAATATTTCTAAAATCTGTGCTGAATATAATATTTTATGTTTTAAAAGCGGGCGCCTATAAAATTAACTCTATACTTTAGAAATATTTTGAGAACTAAGGAAAAAAGAGACATCTTTTAGGAAGCGTACAGAAAAAATAGAAGTTAAAAATATTAATTTCCGGAGGAGATATATATACGAATGCATCCAGTGCCCACAGACTTTACATTTGTGAAGGGAAATGGGAAGCTAAGTGACCAGCCCCCTTAAGGGTTTTCGTCGAAATTTTCACACATTTTGTTTTCCAAAAATACTTCTACTCGTCCAAATGTTTTGACTTTTGTAGGTGATGTAAATCTGGTCAGCATAGATACTCAAAAATTATACCGAAATACGGACGTTTAGTCATTTTTACCATAGAAGAAAGAACGTCTCCGTAAGGCACAAAGTGACCTGCAGTCGCAAACTTTTTTAAAGAGTTAAATTTCGAAGAGCAATTTTTGAAAACCGACCGCACCGTCGAAGGCAAGGTCTCAGCATACGTATTTTTTGTCAACCGCTACCTCTGAAATTGGCCCCTAAGGAAGCGTGCCGTCCGAAAGAAAAAGAGACCTGCAAAAACGAGCCTTTTTGAAAATTGTTTCTCAAAGGGTTAATAACGATACTTTTTCAAACTGATAGCGTTTAAGATGCAAAAGTATGATCTTTCAGAACATGTCTTCCGTTTTCCTATACTAAACGCTTTAGCCGATGGAGGAAAAGAAAAGAAAAAAAATGACCCCCCCCCCCCCCCCAAAAAAAAAAAAAAAAAAAAAAAACTCTGCGTTCGGTTCTTCATCTTTTTCTGCTGTGGAAATCGGGTTCTGGGTGGAATGAAGCTTGGAATGAAAGAGACGAGTTTTTTACGAGAGTTCGTTTTGATTTTTACCCGACTGAAAAGAAGGGTTATGTGTTTCACGCGTATCTGTGTATGTGGATTTCTTTATACCCTCGAAACATCCCAACGGCTGGATGGATTTTAATGAATGAGGTCTCTATAGATTCGTCTTAACGGCCCGATGGTTATAGGCTAGGTTTTGTTTTTATAAATTCAAAATGGCGGTAGAGACGAAAAAAAATTATGCACCCTATTGAGTGGCACATCATTGGATAGGTCTTTCAAAATGAAGACGATGTTTCATTGACTATTTTACAGTCAGAAGCTCCGTTAAAATATTATACAACCTGGAAGTTATGTAGGTAGAATCTCTAGCTTTACGGCAACTCTAACCATCATAGACATCTATAGACCTCATCAAAACAGTGTTTATAGATAGGAACTAACAATTAAATAGAATTTAAAAGTCATCAATACAAGTAAATAAAAAAAAATAGGTAAGTAATATAAACAAGTAATATAAAAAAAATATTTTAAGTCTATTCCTACTTAGGTCAATAAGATATTTTTTTTCTCCCATTCTTCTTTCCTCCTGAGTGGCCCTTAAAATACCTTGATCAAGAAGAGGGCTCTCTCGGTCTTAAAATACCTTGATCAAAAAGAGGGCTCTTTCGATTATTGAAAATTAATTAATTAAAATTAATTAATGAATTAATATTTGAAAATAAACTGGATTAACATCAAGTGTCATCCACTACAAGTTAAAAAAATTTATTTGAGCTTGATTGGATGAATAATACGTATTTTATTAACGATTGGAAAATTGAACAAGATATATATAGCGAGAGTATGAGCTAATAGTAAGAATTGAAAAAAAAAAGTTTTACATTGATGAGAAATAATTAATTAGTTCGCTTTTTACGCAGTCGGGTTTTTTGATTTTTAAAATATAATTGTTTATTAATTAATATCTCGGCTAATTATAAAAAAAAATAAAAATCTGAGAATCAGGTACATCGGGCCCTACCTTAGATTATTCGCACACAAATTTTCAGACTTTTACGTGCGCTAGATTTCGCTAGCCATCGTTGACATACACACAGAGCAAAACATTCTTTTATTGGTATAGATTTAAATTAAAGGGAAAATGAGCTTAACACAAGGGCAATTTATTTAATTCTGTCACAGTTTAATAATATGCATT
The DNA here is from genome assembly GCA_963932465.1 of Maratus speciosus. NCBI lineage: Eukaryota > Metazoa > Arthropoda > Arachnida > Araneae > Salticidae > Maratus > Maratus speciosus. The sequence goes on along the minus strand of OZ010791.1, from coordinate 225,323,125 downwards.
AGAAAATTAAATAGATATTTTATTAAAATTAAATTACTATTACTAATTAAAAGACCTATTGAAACCATAGATGATAATGTGTGCGTATTCTTTTGCGTGGTCTTCATTAAATGTTTCACGCCACGTTTTCCACAGCAAACGTGCATCAGTGGTCCTTACTGACGTACACATGTATTATTTTCAATTCGAAAAAAATGTAAAGTCATTAAAATGTATTTCAAACAATTATCATTAATAGAGCATGGGTTTCCAAATATTTTTATGTTTTGGCAAACGAACGATAAATGTTATTTTCGATAGGGAACATTTTATAACGAATTCTAATACCATATATCATTTTCGTCATATTTAAAGTATATTATAACATCTTCAATGGGTATTTCAAACAGATGGAGATAGACAAGCGATCCGATACCATAAACACTTTTCATCTTTGTTGGAAATATTAAAAACCAATGCCATATTTCTTAAGATTGTCAACTCATTGGTGTGCTCAACCTTTAAAAAAAATTAATGACATTGGAAAGTCTGCGTCCTCCCGTGTCTCGAGCGTCCCCCCTGAAAATAAAAAGTAAGGGGACGCTCTAGGTAAAATAAAAGCGTCCCCCCTCGACTACACCACTGGCTTTAATCTCGGAAGGGATGATTGGTTCTGATAGTGAAAATGATATTATATTTGAAAGAAAGGATCATGGACGCCAAAAGTATTATGGCACACGGTAGAATTGTTTCAAACAAACAACCGATTTCTGGGAAAGTTTTCCATAGTGTGAAAAAGTTATCTCCCGGAAAAAAGCGCAGAAAAAAACAGGAAATGCACAGAAACGATTTGTTAGGAACTGCCAATGACGTCATGAGATTTAGAGTCTATATACAACTGAAATATTTTAGTACGATTTTGCCAATATGGCGTCATATTCACTGGCCTTTACATCTAATTCAGAAAATTAAAATTCAGAGCAGGAGCTCTTTTTAAGCACAGTACGATCTTTTGGCTGATGTAAGAATAGCAATGGCCATTGATTCGTTTTACGGTCACGTGGTGCACTCACAAAATCACCCTTTCGATCAAAAGTTTCTTTTATACACATCAGAAAACGCGTTGTTTAAGTTTTGTTAACTTGCCAAGTGTCTGAGGGATATTGTATTTTTCATGTCGAACGAACTTTAGATAGTGTCTGTTGATTTATATTGAACTATCTTGATTTCAGGTAGCGTTTTTCCAAGAGTTTTTCGAAATAAATTTAAACCGTTCTGTAAAATTTTATGCGCAATAAGTTTAAAATTAATTGTGTTCCAAGGTAATTTTTTTTCAGTTAATTATTTTACATTTCAAAAAATGGTAACTTTCATAATGGTAAAATGATTTATGCCTATTGGTAGTACCAACTAAATGCATTTTAAATTGTGATTTCAACGAAGTTTTCAATTACTGTTTTCTTACCTTAAATTGTTTTGAAAATTTCATAAGTTAAAGGGATTTATGATAGTACTTGAATAGGACACCAGTAAAAAACACATCATCTCAATTAACAAATTTATTTCACGGCGGATTTCAACATCCTTCTCAATCGGTGTCCATCAAACTATCTGACTCTTAAAACAGATAGAGAGAAAAAACAAAACAAAAAAAAAGCAATCACCTGCTAGACCTGCCGGCGCCGCTAGCAGCCGAGGCGAATACACTCCCCACCTTGAAACCCAAAGGTTTCAATTAAAACAGGTACTATTACAACATTTTCCCATTATACAACAGATACAAAGGTACAATAACTAGCACAATATATATACACTTCTGGATATACTAATGAAACAAGAAGTTCAATTATAATCATACAATAGAAAAAATTAAAAAGTTTACGTAACATTATCTGAAATAGGTAAAATACAAACATTCGAAATACTTCGTTTATAAGTGCCCTTAGGCGTTTTTACATTAAGAACTCTGATTTTTCCGTTATTTCCACGAATGACCCTTTCTATTCTAACAATTACCCAAGTACACACCGGTTTTCTTCCTTTAGCAATACAACCATGTTTGGTTTAATATCACCTTTAATACTATGCCACTTGAATCGTCGCTGTAAATTACACAAATAATCTCTGGTCCATTTTTTTTAAATAGTTGGAACCAGTTTTGTTAGCAGTTTCCATTTCGAAAGTCTATTTGTTTCTACATATGAAATGTCTATCTCAGGTAAAGAGTTAAGTGGCCTACCGATCAAAAAGTGCCCTAGCGTTAAAACATTATAATCATTTTAATCGGATGACAGTGGTGTCAGAGGCAGGCTGTTTAAAGTAGCTTCAATTTGACTGCTTACAGTCAAAAACTCCTCAAATGTGAGTTTATGCTCATCTACCACTCTCTTGAAATGGTGTTTGAAAGACTTTACCCCCGCCTCCCACAGTCCCCCAAAATTAGGCGACTGTGGAAGGATAAAGCTCCATGACACACCTTCAGAACACAGGTAATCAGTTACATACACATTTTTAAATAAAGCAAATAATTCTTTTATTTCTGAAGCAGCACCTCGAAAATTAGTGCCATTATCAGAAAAAAGGTGAGATGCCAAACCTCTGCGTGCAAAAAATCTTTTTAAACATGCAGTCATGGCGTCTGCCGATAACTCAGTGATAATTTCAAAATGAACTGCCTTAGTCATAAAACAAACAAATACACATACATAAATTTTTTGATATACACCTTTCCTTTGGTTCTTAAACCTTATTAAGAAAGGCTGACAACAATCTAGGCCTGAATTGGAGAAAGGAGGATTAATGGTTTACTCTTTCCTTATGTAAAGATGCCATAATTTGACTCATTTCTTTTGGGTTCGCCGTAAAGCATGTTACACAATTATGTACAGTTTTTCTAGCAATAGCACGTCCCCCCAAAGGCCAATATTCTTGTCGAACGGCATACAACAAAGTTTTGGGCCCAACATGAAACTTGTTTAAATGAAAATACAAAACAATCATTTCCGTGAATTTGTGGCTCTTAGGAAGTAAAATATGATGTTTAACACCAATTTGTAAGTTAGCATTAACTAATCGGCCACCCACGCGTATTATACCATCACCATCAATAAAAGGGCGGGCATAAACTACTTACATTAAATTACTTAATCCTTCTTTCCTCTCTCAAAGGCCTTTATCTCCCTAGAAAATACCTGCATTTGTACATATTTTATTAAAAACAATTTACTTTTCCTTAAAGAGATAAAGGTCCCTTTTCTTTTGTATAACTAGGGGGCTCTGCCCCCTACGAGCTACGCTCGTCAACCCCCGTTCAGACACCGCAGACTCTAAAAGTACGCTAATTTGATCGGCTTTAAAAAGATTTCGGAAGATTGAATTATAATTTAAAGAACAGTGGCGATCTCCCTATAAACGGATTTCTATTCATTTCTCTTTGAATGGGGAATTTTAAGGCCAAATCCGCTGCGGTACTACTTGATGAACCCGTCGACCAATTTCGCCAAATTATATAAATCGCCAAAGCACTCGCCAATTATACAAACTGACATAATTTTTATTTTAAATAACGAAAGAACAAATAAATTAGTGCAACATTAATAAAAATACAAATAAAACGTCGAAATAAAAATAACTTGATGACGTAGACACGTGTAACTTGCTTAAAGTCAAGTTAATGTGACATTTACGATCAACCATTATTGGCATTTAATTTTATAGTTTGGCGAATGATAGATTTTTGGTCGACGGGATAACTAAGTAGTACCAAAAATGCATATGTCAATCGCTGTTTTCGTCTTTGACGTAGATACGTGTAACAACATTTCAAAATAAGCTAATCTAAAAGGAATTAAGTAAACAGAGTCTTTCTCTCCCGGTATTTTTTAACAAAGCGAAAAGAAAGTTCTTTTAAATAAGACTTTTTAAATTAATCGTTTTTAATCTGACGTAATTTTGACCAAACTATTCTTTCTCTTAAAGGTATATATAAATATTTTACAGACATACATACAATAAATACAATAAACCCAACTGGAGTGAAAAATTAGCCAGAGCCAGGAATCGAACCCGGGACCACTGCATTCCAGGCAGTCACTCTAACCACTGAGCTACTCCGGCCGATGCCTGAGTCTGCAATTTCTCACTAATAAACCATGTTGGGGAAGTCACCAGCCATTTACAACAGCCTTGGATGACCGGACAACGATGAATAGATTTTACTATTACATCGATCTACGAAATATAATAATAAACACACATACTACAATATACATTAAAACACACATTCACACATAAATAACGCCTGCATTCAACAGTTAAAGGTATATATAAATATTTTACAGACATACATACAATAAATACAATAAACCCAACTGGAGTGAAAAATTAGCCAGAGCCAGGAATCGAACCCGGGACCACTGGCTCTGGCTAATTTTTCACTCCAGTTGGGTTTATTGTATTTATTGTATGTATGTCTGTAAAATATTTATATGTACCTTTAACTGTTGAATGCAGGCGTTATTTATGTGTGAATGTGTGTTTTAATGTATATTGTAGTATGTGTGTTTATTATTATTCTTTCTCTTTTTAATATTCACGTGAAAATACTTGTGTTAGAAATGAAATATTATTTGCGCTTTCCTAACAAAAATAGTTGAAAAGTATCCGCTGAAAATATCAAATAAATGTCTAGCGCAATTTCTGAATTTAAACCTTTTTGCAATATTATTTTGTATTCATTTTATGTAATAACTGTAATGTGAGGTAAATATGATGTAATTTCTCCTATTTAAGACTTCTAACGCATGTTAATAAATTTATTATTTTACAAATTCCTTTCTCTCTTAAAATTCACGCGTAATTATAGTTTTTATGACGTAATTTTTAATAAGTTCCTGATTTTTGTACATAATTATTTAATTCTAATTCCAAATGTTTTTTTTCTGTTTATAATAGTCACGTGTAAATAAATTTTTAATTTATTTACAAGTATAAATATTTTTTTTGAAGCAAACATTATTGTTTCAACTGTTTATACAGTTGGCAACAGTTTAAATTAATATCACTTTCTAAAATCTGTAAAAAATATCTGTAGAAATGCTGAAAATTTGAATTTAAGATAGAAATAAAACCTCAAAAAATTAGTCAAATTAAAAAAAGAAAAACAGTCTGCACACCGGGAACTTCAAACGTATAAAATGATCTAAAAATGATTAAATTCCTATGAATAGTTTTTGCTCCTATAAAACTTTTTTAGTGGAACGATTTTGTCCAACTTTAGCATTAAATATCTCTTAAAATAATTCTTCGATTTGAAAACTGTTTGCATCAGCGTGTTTATCAAACATTTCTGTATCATACTACCGATTTTCATATTTTTGTATGCATTATTTTTCTTAATATTAACGAAGAAAGACCTCCTGTCACAAAAAATTCAAAACCGGCGGCGGCGGTGACAGCGGTAGTTACTTTTTTAGGTAGATTTCGTAAGAAATACTACCTATTACAGTCGTTACCATGGTGCGACTTTTGAAAAATTCCTTCATAACTTTTCATTATAGGACCCCAGGAACCCAAAACCACCCCCACCTAAAAAGTTTATATATATATATACAGTCGACGCTCGTTTTTACGAACTCGTAGGGAACACCCAAATAGTTCGTAAAATAGAAAGTTCGTAAAATAGAAAAACACCAAAAATGATATGAATACGTACATTATTTATGTCTATTTTTATCAAACTGCTCCCTCTTCATGGATGAAGCAGTATTTCAAGATTATTTATTATTTATTAAAGTTATACATGTATTTTTAAATATACCAGAAATAAATGCAAATTTATGCACAAAAAATAATTTTAATACACAGAAACATACGTTACCATGCTTTGAAAATATTGCATATGAAAACGCAGACTGTATTAGTACTTAGTAGATGAAAATACATAGATGAAAACATAGATAAAAAATTAGGAATGGAAATAATCACTTATCTTTTTTTAAAAAAATCACATTTTGAAAAATATATGTTTTCATTTTATCTATGGAAACCTTTACTACCTTTACCTTTCACAGCTATTGTTCCCTTCAAAAAAGTTCCTTAGTCCTGACAACCACTACTTGAAATTGTTGCTATGCCCCCTCCCTACGAAAGAGATTGGGGGAAAATCAACACATTATTGGACTGTACCTGATGTCTCATTGTACCTGTATAGAGTTTAACTCACGTTGGCACTGCATTCTGATACAAAAAAAAAAAAAAAAAAAAAAAATCAGAAGTACGAAAAGTGAGTTCGCAAAAAAGAGATTTTCATAATCTGTAGTTCGTAAATGGGAGCGAAAAATTACATTGATTCTATGGGAGCGTATTTGGGACCACTCTATAGTTCGTAAAATCGCAAGTGTTCGTGAAAAAGAGGTTCGTAAAAACGAGAGTCTACTGTATATATATATATATATATATATGTATGTATGTATGTACTAAATTTTGTCCGCACGATAAAAGTCGCAATTATGCACGAATCATCTTCAAACTCGCCAACAACTTTGAGATGGCTAATATCTCGGCGGGGATTGAAAATGGGCGAAATCGGCCCAAGAGGGTGGAAATGGGGAGGGTTCAAAATTTTGAATACTGTCTTAACATGATTCTGATAAAACCAGCTAGCTCTTACACAACAATGGCAGGAAAAAAATAAAAGTTTTTCGTTATAGCAGTTGCCAACAATTAAAAAAAAAAAAAAAAATAATAAAATTCTCACCACAACAATTACTTTTCTTTTGCAAAATTTTCACGTGTAAAATTAAATAGTTTGACAAATTGCAAACAAATTGAATATTACGTCATAAGTTTCCTAGAGCAAGATTTCAGCATAAAAACTCAAAATAAATAGTTTGACGAATTAAAAAAATATGTATATTGCGTCATATTGGAAATATAATGGACCTCAGCAGGTGAATATGTAACGCCATGTAAGTTTGAAGAAACGTATTAAAACATGATAAAAACCCGACTATGGAAATATTAACATATTTTAACACTTTAAGGTTCTCTGAATTTTTTGTAGCCATTTTTTAAACCTATTCCATATATATGGAATAGGTTATGTGTGTGTGTATTCGTGTATATTACAATTTTCACAAAAAGTTTAGCTCCCTACAGCTCGCTCTTTGTGAAGAAACTGGGTTTGATCTCTAATCTTGATTTAAGTTTTGTTGGAGAATTTAGTACTTAACATCGAAATCTACCTCCGCCTGTAGGCCCGAGCCGGCAGGGATTTTTTTAGAATAGAGAGACACCTTGAATTAGAGATGAATCTGAAAATAAAACTAATCATTCTGATTAATTTTACATATGAATTAGTGATCTTAAATATATAATCAATGTCTGAAATTTCATTGAAAAACCCAAGTTCATAATTTTAGAAATTACGGTTCTGTCTGAGTTCTTGTTGGAACTCCTCTGTTTCAGTTACAGGTAAATGTTCTTTCTCAACGTCATAACTTCCCTGATTATGTAAAAAGTCTGGTCCGTTCCACCAGAGTTTAAGATCAAGAATTTTCACTGGACTAACACCACGTGAAATTAAGTCTGCTGGATTTTCAGAAGTTTTTACATAATCCCATGTTAAGTCTTTAGTACTATTTTGAATTTTAGTGACACGATTTGAGACAAAAACTTTAAACGTTTCAAGTGGTGAAGCAATCCATGCCAGGACTACTGTCGAATCTGAGTATAAATATACTCCACGAATTTGAACGTCCAAGGATGACAGTACTTTAACAGTAAGTTTCGGATGTAACTCTGCGGCGCAGAGCTCTAATCTAGGAATCGTAATCTTCTTGAGGGATGCCACCCGCGATTTACTACACAGGAGTGACACCTTGGATTCGCTTGACTCGGAAATAGATCAAAGGTATATAACATAACCGTACGCATCTTTAGAAGCATAACCGAATCCGATGAAGTCTATATGTTTAGCATTTGGCCATAAAACATGACGTTTTATCTGCAAATGTCTCAGTTCTTCGCGAAATTTATTCCAAGCTTTTCTTTCTTGCAGTGGAATTTCGTCATCCCAGTCAAGTTTAAGGAGCCACTACATCTGCAGATAAATTTTTGCTGTAACTATCACAGGACCTAAAAGACCTAAAGGGTCAAATAACCGTGCAATGTCTGATAAGATAGTTCTTTTAGTTATCGAACTCACAAATGGTTGGACCTTAAAAAGCAAAATGTATCCTTGCTAGGATTGAACTGCAGTCCGAGAGTTTTATCAGTTTCTGAATCATGAGACTGAAAGTTGTATTCCTTCTCGCTGGTTGGAAGATTTTTTAAAAGCAATTCGCTGTTAGAGCTCCACTTGTGAAGTTCCAGTCCACTAGCATTTAATAGAGATATTAACTAGTCCTTGCCAGCAGCGGCACCTAATGGATACTTCTACTTATCATCGTGACATAGTTGTTGAAGCACTCTCGTTGCAAGATAGGGTCCACATTTAGTTCCGTAGGTAACAGTGAGCAACTTAAAAACGCGTATAATTTCATTCTCATGGCCCTTCCATAAAATACATGGTAAATCGTACTGATCGGGACTAATATAAATTTGCCTATACATCTTTTTTATGTCCGCGGTAAAAACTACAGTATGCTTCCTAAATCGCAACAAATTGAAAATAAATCATCCTGGACAACAAAACCAGAATACAACTTATCATTAAGAGATTGTCCAGATGACATTGCTTCAGAAGCATTGAAAACAACGCGTAATTTAGTTGTACTATAGTCCGGCCTATAAACTCCATGATGAGGCATAATGTATTTTGGACTTTCCTTAGTTGCCTGAATATGACCTAAATCTTCATACTGAGTTAAGGATTCCCTATATAATTTTAGATACCCAGGTCTCAAACGTCGCCAAAGAGAATTCAATCTTTTAACGGCGATATCTTTTGTCTCTCCTAAACACGACAGGTCTTCTTTTAACGGCATTCTAACGACATAATACCTATCGTCATTTCTGAAATGAGTTTTCATGAAATGATCTTCGTAAATTAAACTCTCATCGGTTTGCACTCTTTCTGCCTCAACATTTTCAATCTCTGAAAATTTTTTCAAAGTTATGTCTAAATTTTCCCTAATTAACCCACAATGAACAGAAGCTTCGTGTTCCAGTGCAACACTTCCAGTAGCAATAAACCAAAATACTGAATTTTTCAAAATGATATCTGTCTCGGGGATCCTCATTTGACCGGATTTTAAAATTTCATATAAAGGTTGTGCGCCCAAATCCACAACACCTGGCCAATGGAAATTCACATCTGCTAATGTTAAATTCTCTAAATCTATCATATCCATGTTAAATTGCTTAGCGGATGTGTAATCTGTTATATTCGAGACTATTAAAAGCTGTACTCCTTTTTCGAAAGTTCTGCTATGATTCGCAATTTTCGTTTTCATTGAATTTATCACTGATGAGGATTTATTCAAACCAGAAACCACAAGATTTATTTTTTCCTTTTTCAAATTAAATCTCTCAGCGCACTGCTTCGTTATAAGGATGCATGACTGACTTCCATTATCTAATAATGCACGCGCTTCATGGAATATTCCAAAATTATCCGCGATCATTATTTTAGCTGTGCTCAGCAAAACCATACGAGATTTGTTAACATTAACATTTGTGGCTGTGAAAGACAACGATTCTCTACTCTTGGCTGCTGAGTTATCACCACATGCTCCTTACAGAGCAAAAACATTTGATCTTGGATCTAAAGTGGCACCCGGCATTCCAATTGGCTTTTCAGACTTGGTATATTTCGCATTACCATGCGTACGCCCTTCATATACTTTTTTTTATCAATATGTAAATATGTATGATGCCGTTTCTTACAAATGGGGCAATTGAATTTGAAAGAACAATTAATAACCTTATGATGATTAAGACAATTAAAACACAGTTCATTATTTTTAACGATCTCAATTCTTTCATTAACTAACATTTTTTTTTAAAATAGGGCACATATCAAGATAATGATCCCCATTAGACATGCAAAGAAGACATTTAACTTCCGACATAAACACTTTAGAATTGTTTTGTGGACTGTATACATTACGATATTTTTGCGAATTGTTTCCAAACTGCGGACGTGAAAACGCATTATTTTCGGTTTTACATTTTATTCTTAGATGATACATAAATATCACAATATCTAGATCATTCTTGCGGTAAATACCAAGACTCTCCTTGCTTTACACCTATATGAATTTGAAGTTCACGATCTTACGAGCTAAATATTTTGTCGGAAATCATTAGTTCACACAATCCCTTAAAGTCATTCACCTTTCTTAATTGACAGTAATAAACAAATGTTGCAGTTAATCGCGACGCGAATTGAACATAACTTTCGTTTTGAAATTTTTGCGCCCTTCGAAAATTGTTTAACATTTCCTGTGGAGTGTATTGAAATCCCTTCAACACAATTTCTTTAAGTTTATCACATTTACTTAGGTCATCCTCACTCAAATATACCATTAAATAAGTGGCCTTTTCGCCTAAGATATTTAAAAGAATTTCTGCTCTGAACTCCTCCGGAACATTCTTTGTTTGAAACGCTCTTTCCAGTGATTGAAAAAAGAGATTATATGATTCTGCAAGCGAAGGTACTGGAATAGTTAACGTTTTAACACTTTTTAACAAATTTTCTAAAGTACAATTTGATACCTCAGAATCATTTTTTACTACTGCGTCACTGAAATTATGCGATGTTTCTTTCTGAATGTTAGTAAGTTACAATTATTTTTCTAATTGCGCAAGTTTATTTTTTTCCAATTCCAGTGCCGAATCTGTTTCTAATCTCTCGCGCTCAGCTTTCTTTCTGCTGTCTTTTTCCCTCTGAGTCATGGATTCAACAACCGTTTTCACAAGGTCATAATTAGTTTTATAAATTTCTCTCGTTTCAATTACTTCTTTTAGCGACACTATGGTCTGCCTCATTGGTAACGTAAGCTCAAGTTTTTCTACAACCTCGATTAAATCATTCTTCTTTAATTTTGATAACAACATTTTGTTTGATAAGAGAATCCAAGTAATTGCAATAAATTAAAATCAAACTCAAAACATTTAAATCAAAAATCGAAATTAAAATCAATTAAGTTATAAATCTTACACGCGGAATCAACTCATGACGTTAAATATCAAATCGAAACAAACATGACAAAGTTATCTTAAAATCGAAACAAAATACAACAAATTATAACAACTCTATTAAATTAACTAAAAGCGTACTCACCATTACCAGGGAACCGCTCGTCCCCAGACGCTTATTTTTATTAAAATTGATAGATATTTAACTGAAGAATAATTATTGCACACAAATATTTCTCGACTGAAATCGCAACTTTTTTTTTTCTTTTCACTGTACTTTCACAGAAAGCCACGAAGCTGCATTTCATCATACTATTTAAAGAACATTTTATCAGAAGAACATTTTTTTTATGAAGAACACATAAATCCATAGGCACTAATCTCTACTCTTACTGTGCGAGATCGGACCAACTGAATAGGGCACCAGTAAAAAACACATCATCTCGATTAATAAATTTATTTCACGGCGGATTTCAACATCCTTCTCGATCGGTATCCATCAAACTGTCTGACTCTCAAAACAGATATAGAGAAAAAAAACCACCTGCTCGACCTGCCGGCGCCGCTGGCAGCCGAGGCGAATACAGTACTCATTATGGCTAGAGCTGCTGCGAAAAGTGTCGAGTAAGCGACGCGAGCTGGGGACACGTAGCGGTTCCAATGTGAATTGTGCCGCAATTCACGAGAATTGGCGAGCGTTAGCGAGCAAGGGGCTGAGCCCCCTAGTTTACTACCATTTCCGGTCGGAATGATATCGAAGTAAATAAATTTCCTGGAGCGAAAACGACCTGGAATGGTCCCTCATATGTAGGTCGTAGAGCCCTCTTGAAAGGACCTCTCCGGACAAAAACGTGGCTGTATTTAATTAGTTCTTTTGGAACGTAGATCTTTTGCTGTCAATGCCTGAATGATTGAACGGGTGTCAAAGCACACATTATTTTCTGTAACTTGGCTATATATTTTTGAGGGTTTAAAAGAATGAATCTTCATACAACTGTCCCTGAAGCCGTAAGATGATTCCATATGTTAAATCAGCTGTAGAAGCACCAAATGATCTTATATTCATTGTCACGTACCATAGTTCAAAGACCTAGCAAAACTAGAGGAAGAGCTTCGAACCAATCAACTTTATAGCACATTAAGGCTGGTTTTAAAGGTCGATGAAATTGCTCCACTAAACCAATACACTGTGGTGTATATGGAACAGTCATAGCTAGATTAGTGCCGAGTAACTTTTTCAGAATCTTGAAAAGTATGGACTCGAACTATCTACCCCTATCGCATGTTATCCTCCGACGTGTACCAAAACGAGAAATCCATGTCTACACAAAAGCCTGAGCAACAGTTTCAGCAACCTATTGATTAAACCAATTAATCATCGTTAGAAAATATCTAAATCCGCGTACTAAAGGCAAAGGACCAATTATATCTAGGTGTATATGCAAAAATCTCTCATCTGGGACTAAAAATCACATCAAAGGAGATTTAGTATGCAAGTGTACCTTTGTCTTTTGACAAGGTATGCGAGGTCTACACCAAACATCAACATCCTTATTTAGTCCTGGCCAAATATACTTTGAACATATTAGCTGCTTATTTGCCCGTATTCTGGATGCGACAACTCATGCATTGAGTCATATACCTTTTTTCTTCGAATCTGAGGGACATAAAACCTATTTACCTCACCAGAAATTTTACAGTATAATAATGTCTTAGCATCCGACATTTGTACATTAGCTAATTTCCAGCTAAACTCAACCTATCCATCCAAAATAGTCTTTAGCTCCTCATCTTCCATTTTCAACTTTGCCCACAACTCTCACTCAACAAATGTCGAAAACTGAATCTCATAAATTCTCGATAAACTACCGTTAAAAAAAATTTCCTTTACCTGACAAGTAACGTATATCCATAGTAAACAGCGATATAAACTCTAATTGCTGAATCCTTCAAAGGGAGCATTTTTCATGTTTCTGGTGGAATGAAAAAAATAATGGTTTATGATACACGTAAAAGGAAAATACACGAGCCTCTAACATGTGCCTAAAATATTGGATCGCCGAATATGCCGCTAACAATTCCCGGTTCTATATTGAATAATTGCACTGCGCAAGTGATAACTTACGGGAGAAAAACCAAGTGGTTTTGGACAATTAGAGGAAACTTCTTGTAACACACCACTTGCTGTAACTTTGCTATAACTTTGCTATAACTTTGCTACAGCAAAATTACTGCAATCAGATATAACTGCAAGTTCCGCATCTTGAGAAGGGTGATAAATTTAAAGTCGTGTTAGCCATAGCCTCTTTAACTTGTTCAAATTTACTTTCAGCATCCACATACCACTGTATTTCTCTTTTATCACTTTTTTCGCTCCGTTTAAGAACCTATTCAGCGGTCTTCAAATTGCTGCTATATGGGGTATGAAACGATGATAATAATTTAGAATCCTCTCAGATCGGTAAGTGTTTGGTTTTGAAAAATCAACAAATGCTTTTACTTTATCTTTGTCTGGAACACAGCCCTGACTATTTATAGTGTGGCCCAGAAAATCTATATTTTCTTTACCAAACTCACATTTTTATACGTTAATTATAACCCCGTAATTTCGAAATCGCCTAAAATCTTCCTTCAAATGCTGCATGTGCCCGCGTGACTTTCACTTGTAATTAAGATGCCATCGAGATAAGGAAAGAACTACGAAGCGCCTCATTTATGAAGTGCTGAAACGTCTGCTCCTGAGATGATAAGTCACAGTTTAAAAATAGAAATTTAAATAAACCAAAAGGAGTTACAATAGCAGTTTTAGGGATATAGGGAGGATGGAGCGGAGTTTGGTGGTATTCTCGGACTAGATTCACTTTCGAAAATATTTTTTTTACATTTTAACAAATATGTAAAATTCTGCATGTGAGGAATGGGGTACCTGTCTTGTACTGTAATTCGATTAAGTGATCTATAATATCCTGTTGATCTCCTATCTGCCACACCCTTAGTAACCATATGCAATGGGCTGGCCCAATTACTTTTAGAGGGTCTCTAGCATATAATCAAATTCATGTTTAGCTATTCGGAGTTGTGATGGATGTAACCTACGAGCTCTAGCTATAAAAAGGGGGCCAAAGTAGGGATAAAATGTAGTGAATCATGTTTTACAGTTCGATTGTCTGTATTGTTCAATTGAGTAATCTACTTATACTTTTTTAGTAGTTCGATATATTCAGAATCACCAAGAATAGTCTTAACAAGTGGGATATCACACAGACTTGCGCGATCACGAGCAGTGATATTAGTCACCGGGTATAATAAGCAACGCTTTTTTAAATCAACCAATAAACTAAAATGTTTAAAAAAATCGGCACCAATAATCGGTTTAGTTACCTCAGCTATGATGAACGGCCATTACAATTTGCGTTTCAATCCAAGATCCAAAGTCAACAGCTTAATACCGTAAGTGCAGATTTTAGTACCATTAGCAGCGTACAATATGAAATCGCTCTTACTATTATCCGTAACCAAAAAAGACTCAGAAAAACTTGAAATATCGCTACCAGTATCTATCAAAAAGCTGGATTGCGTAATTTTATCAGTAACATAAACTCAGTAACCCAAGCCCAGCCCATACGTGGAGTGCCCACCGCTACCCCTGCGAGCGATGATCGTTTTTTGGTTGTTAAGCACACGGAGAGACACACTTTCGCGCCTTTTTTCTATTTCGAAAATGATACCAACTTAGCCATCCGTCTTTACTTGCTCTGTCCTTTCAATTAAATGAGTTTCGTCGTGCCGTCCATCCTTAGGTGAAGGGGATAAGAACCTGAACAAACCAGCTTTGAAAGTTCCTCATCCTGCAATTTTAGTAGATTAAGCTGCGCCTGCTCAGACCCGCGCGAATCCAGAGAATTAACACTAACCTGCGTACATTCGCAAATCTTATCTGCCATTTCCGCCAGTTTGTTTATACCCTCAGAACTGACCGACAAAATTGTTTGCACCGACACCGGCAACCTCCGAAGCCATATATTTTTCAAAAAATCGTCGTCAACATGACTCTCACTTTATTCTCCCGTTTTACACAACAACATTGTGTTGACAGTTATTGTGAAATATAATCTCCAAATCAAGGACATCGAATTAATCAAACTAAGTAAATTGCTTTTTCATCTGTCAAATGTGATTTATAAAAGCAATTATGAAACATGAACAAGGAAATGATTGCACAATCCTGAATAAACGGTCGAATATAAACATTTCATCATATTCAAGAATTAAAGACATTTGAACATTAATAAACTTTTTAAAATTACTATAAGTATAAATATTAATATAAATAATGTAATATTAAGATAAATGGCACTAATTTCCTGTTTTTCATAATCAATAATGTATTATATATGTTTTTCTACTTTCACTTGTAAACTAGACTCTCCATATGAGAGATGTGATTTTACGCTTAATTAAAATGTGCTTTTCTTTCTTTAAAAGTTCCCAACATATTTAAATTCACAAGTCACAAAATAATTACTCGTGTTTTAAGATGATGCCGAATATCGTATCGTTATCAATGGACTAACAGACAAACAACTAGAAACTATAGATTGGATTACCCTTGCCAATGTTGGATACCAGACTGATTACGGATAAACATAAATACAAGGTAAGCCAATTTTATCTTACCTATGCTTTGCTTTTATATTGAGAAATAAATAATTAACCTCTGAGGAAAACGAACTTCGCACAGGTATTGTTTGAAAAGTTAAGATACTACTAGCAAATTGATTATGAAACTGAAAAATTTGTCTCAATAAAAGCATCGTCACTAAATGATAAAAATAAAAAAATCTGGTAATCCAAAAAGGGTAATTTGTTAAAAAATAAATAAAACTAATCTATAGCAATATTATGACTTCTACAACAGACAGCACGACCATTGAAAAATTGAACGCCAACAATTATACAAATTGGCGGTTCAAGGTCGAAATGTTATTGATTCGAGATGAGCTAATTGAATTTATTACGGAAGAGGCCCCCACTCCATTGACCGATGTTTGGACAAAGAAAGACAGAAAAGCAAGAGATGTAATAAATTTGTCCATCGACGATAGTCAAATAGTGCATGTCAAAAATTTAAATTCAGCTAGGCAAACATGGGAGGCATTCAAAGAAATTCCTGAGGGATCTAATCTCTCTAGTAAGCTATTCTTGCTGCGAAAATTGTACAGTACAAAGTTAATTGAAGGTGGCAATATGACAGCCCACATAACAAAAATTTTAGAGATAGTGGACATAATGTTAGCCATAAGCGAAAATATAATTGACTCGCACATTTCAGCACTGCTGCTGTGCTCGTTGCCATCGTCCTACGATACTCTAGTCACGGCCCTGGAGGCGAGAGATGAAGCTGAGTTAACTGTTCAATTTATAAAAAGCAAGCTTACAGACGAATATACTCGCAGAATAGATAATTCTGAAAATTCCGAAAACAGCAATAAAGCTTACAAAGCACAAGGTAAACTTAATAATTCAGAACAGAAAAGAGGCAACAATAAGTACTGCTCACACTGTAAAATGAAAAATCATTCGAATAAAGACTGCTGGTTTCTAAAAGCAATAAACAACAACAATAACTCTAACAATAGACACTATAAAAACAAAAACAATTCAACATCACTAGTTTATGAAGAAAATAACTTACATAAAAACGCGGAACCTGAAGAAAGAAAACACACAGTAAATGAAAACAACTGTGCTGCTTTACTAACCGAAGAGTCCGAAAATAAAGGCATTTTTATAGTGGACAGTGGCATTTCTAGCCACATAGTTAACTCAAAAGAATTATTTACTAAAATTACAAATAACACTGAAACAAAAGTCACAGTTGCTAATGGTAACAAAATGATTTCATATGGATCTGGAGAGGTAATAATTCATACCGAAAATAAAAACAGAAAAGTTATATTGCGAGACGTACTATACGTCCCTGACATAGAAACTAACCTGCTGAGAGTGAGTAAGGCAACTAAAAACGGTTGCAAAATCAAATTTGAAAAAGATAAATGTGACATAATACATGAATGTAACATTATACTTCAAGGTAAACTAAAAAACAATCTGTATGAAATACATGTTGGTAAAGATGAAAATTACAAGCACTATGAAAATGTCACTTACAACTGCTCAAATGCAAATTGCATAGATTTGTGGCACAGGCGGATGGGGCATAGGGATTACGACACAATAAAGTCCATGTTATCAAAGGACTTAGTTGAGGGAATTAAAATCAACAACTGCAAACATAACGCGAAATGTGAGGTATGCATCAACTCAAAAATCAGCGAGACCCCATTTCCTAAATCAGGTGCATATAGAACTACAAAAAGGCTAGAGTTAGTTCATTCTGACGTATGTGTTGTACTATAAATGCACCCACAATTGGGAGGAAAAGATACTTTGTCACTTTTATCTGTGATTATATGCGATTTTGTGTAATTTATTTAATGGCGAATAAAAGTGAGGCTTCAAAGAAATCGAAAGAATACATCTTAATGGTGAAAAACAAATTTGGAAAAATGCCTACCGCGATAAGATCGGACAACGGTGGTGAATATACGGGTAACGAAATCGAAAAATATCTAAGAGAAAATGGGATTCATCATCCGCTCACCGTATCATTTAACCCAAGCCAAAACGGTGTCGCTGAGCGTAAGAATAGGTCGCTACTAGATATGGTTAGAAGTATGCTAAATGAAGAAAATACCCCACACAAAATATGGGAGGAAGCCATATGCACCGCGAACCACTTACAGAACTAGCTACCTTCAAATTCGGTAAGCACCACACCCTATGAACAATAGATGAATAGAAAACCAAATTTGAAATATCTCAAAGTTTTTGGCTGTACTGCATACGCCTATATACACAGATCAAAGAGAGGTAAATTAGACAATAGTGCAGAAAAAGGTACTTTTGTCGGATACGACAGTCGCTCTAAGGCGTACAGAATCTATACAAGTGACGGAAGAGTAATATTGACCAGAAGCGTAAAATTTATAGAAAATAAAAATAATTCAGATACTAACAAAAATCTAGATAGAAGAGAATTAATCGCGGAAACAAACAAACAAACACAACAGAAAGATACGAATGAAATCGAAATAGATCTGACACCAACACAAAATGATCTAAGTCCACCACCCGCGTGATAACAATAAATTCCACAAGCGAGAAGATCAGAAAGAACGAATAGAGGTGTACCGCCGGACAAGTTTGCTTATGCAGTCCGGCAAGATCCAGTATATGTACCTAACAGTTGGGAAGACATGATTAATATAGAAAATCCTATAGAAAAACAGAACTGGATAAAAGCGACAGAAGTGGAAATGAATTCTCATAATGAAAATGAAACCTGGTGCTTAGTTGATCCCCAACAAGGAGCAAGAGTAATTGGGTCGAAATGGACATTTAAAGCGAAATATGACGAATTCGGAAAAATCAAGCGTTACATAGCCAGATTGGTCGCACAAGGGTTTAGACAAAAGTATGGAATAGATTTCGATGAAACTTACGCTCCAGTAATTTCCCATACAAGTTTAAGATGTTTTATAACTGCTGCAGCTTATCACAATATCAATATTAGGCAGATAGACATTGAAACAGCATTTTTACATGGTGAACTGGAAGAAAATGTTTACGTATCACAACCTAAGTGGTATATAAACACTAGAGAACCCAATAAGGTTTGTAAATTAAAGAAGGCCCTATACGGACTAAAACAAGCAGCAAGAGCATGGTACTCAAACATTAGTGAAACACTAAAAAAATTAAAATTTAAATAGAGCAATGCTGATAACTGCTTATTTATAAGAAAAGAGGAGAAAAACACGGTTTATATAGCAGTATACGTCGATGACATTCTCATCGCAGGAAAATATGAAGGTATAAGCGACATAATAAACAAACTAAAATCTAAGTATGCACTTGAAGATTTAGGTCAAATTTCCAATTACTTTGGGTAAAAATACAAAAAACTCACAACGGCTTTAAACTAAACCAAAACAGCAAAAATAATAGAAATTGCAAAGAAATTTAATTTAGAAGATTGTAAGCCATATGGCACTCCAATGGAAACAGGCTTTCAGCGATTAGACAATGAGGAAACACAAATGCCAAACAACACTAAGTACTCACAAGCAATAGGTGCGCTACTATATGTTGCTACAATAAGTAGTCCCGGCATTTTAGTAGGGATGAATATTTTGAGTAGAAAAAAATGAAACGCCGTCTGAAAGAGATTGGAAAGGTGTTAAAAGTTTAATAAGATATCTGTATTCAACAAAATACCTACACTTAGTAATCAGCACTGAAGAACCACCCATTTTAGAAGCGTATACAGGCGCAGATTGGGGGGGAGATTTAAAAACAAGAAGATCAACGACAGGAAATTTATTCCTTTTAGGAAATAATCCAATACAGTGGATAACGAAAAGACAAACGTGCGTAGCACAATCATCTGCAAAGGCAGAGTTTGTAGCAGCGGCAAACTCTACACAAGAATTAATGTGGCTATTAAAATTATTAGAAGATCTTAATATACCACAAAAATTGCCTATAGTAATTTAATAATATTTAAGAAGATAATAAATCTTGCATAAAAATAATAGAATCCGAAAGTTCTCTAATGAAACGAAGCATATTGATATTAAATATAATGTGATTAAACAGCTGAAAGAAGACAAAATTATTGAATTGCTTTATTGTACAAGCAAGTCAATGACAGCAGACATACTCACCAAACCAGAGCCCAAGTCTGAATTTATAAATAATAGAAACCAATTAAAATTACAGAACAATCCTCATTAGGAGATTAAGGGGGGAATTGTTGACAGTTATTGTGAAATATAATCTCCAAATCAAGGACATTAAATTAATCAAACTAAGTAAATTGCTTTTTCATCTGTCCAATGTGATTTTGTTGAAATGATTGCACAATCCTGAATAAACACTCTAATATAAACATTTCATCATATTCAAGAATTAAAGACATTTGAACATTAATAAACTTTTTTAAAATTACTACAAGTATAAATATTGATATAAATAATGTAATATTAAGATAAATGGCACTAATTTACTGTTTTTCATAATCAATAATGTGTTATATATGTTTTTCTACTTTCACGTGTAAACTAGACTCTCCAAAGGAGAGATGTGATTTTACGCTGAATTAAAATGTTTTTTTCTTTCTTTAAAAGTTCCCAACATATTTAAATTCACAAGTCACAAAAACGCGTGTTTTAAGATGACACCGAATATCGTATCGTTATCAGTGGACTAAACAGACAAACAACTAGAAACTATATAGATTGGATTACCCTCGCCAATGTTGGATACCAGACTGATTACGGATAAACATAAATACAAGGTAAGCCAATTTTATCTTACCTATGCTTTGCTTTTATATTGAGAAATAAATAATTAACCTCTGAGGAAAACGAAGGTATTGTTAGAAAAGTTAAAATACTACTAACACATTGAGGAGGACCAATTCTAAATCTTCAAGCAGTGTATTTATTTCCGACACTGCGAAACGTGAAATTCTGCTAATAACTGTGATACATTATACGGATTCTCCGGCTGTGTACAAAGAATATCGGAAGAAAACGATAATGTTTCGGCATCGTATAAAGCAACCAAATGATCAAATTTAGTTTTTTCGACGGATAATCTTGCTAATCTAAAACTAGCTTCCAATTGCACCAAAAATAAATTAGCATTATTAGGCCAGAAATTAGGAACCTTTACCGACACTCTACCGCATCCTGTATTTACATTTCCATCCGCATTAGACACAGTTAGAATATCGTCAGGCATTCTTTACAGTAACAAAAAATAAATAGAATATCAACAGAAATATCAGAATTCAGAAAAAATCAAATATTTGCTCAAAATATGAAACAATTTAAAAATCATGAACAGGGATAAATGCAATCCGGAGATAAACATTCGAAAACCTCATATATCTGTTTATGAAAACCATGACTTGACAAAGCTTATGAAAACCATAAGCTTTGCAGAGAAACACTTTTTGAAGAGATTATTTTAAGTCCAGCTCCATTCGTTTAAACAGGGTCCCCAGCTTTTGTAGCAAAGAAGAAGTATGCGCTGGACATGATAAAAAATATACTTTAATTAAAACTTTAAAAATAAATTACTTACATAATAGAAAACACAGCTCTGCGCCGGCAATATTCGAATGTACACAAAGGAGCCCCGTCGCGACAATCACTGGAAAGCCCAAAATTGGCGCATGCGCATCTGCAGTAACTGAGCTTTTAGGTTTTGATTTGATTTTGATTTGATTTGATTTTATTTAAAATCCACCATAGTGGGGATTGCTTTGAGGCCTATAGCAACAATGGCTGTCGCATACATATATATATACATATATATGTATATACATACATGTATGTATATATACATACATATATACATGTGTGTATATATACAATATACTATGTATATATAAATATATGGACATATACACATATGTATGTATATATATATATATATGTAACAAAATGACTGCCTTCCCTTATTTTTATAGCATATAGATGGCGCTGTTGCCACTGTCGGCAAAATATCCTGAGATATTTTGCCAAACATGAAGTGATGAAGTGAAGTGAATGTATGTAATCATGTTTGCGCGGGTTTAAGTAAAGTTTCGGCGTGTGTTCGAAATGTATCTCCCCTAGAGATGTTTTTTATGGAAATATGTATGTTCCAAAGTTATTTTGCGCTTTTTCGCGAATCTGTATATATTTTGTGTGTGATTCTTATTAAAATGTGATTGTTTAAGTGTCGCACGAGTTAATCCTAACCCACAACGACACAAAATGACGCCCAACGTGAAAAAATCTCCTTCTTCAAAAACGAAATAAAAAGGAACCGCTATACCAGGTTCAAAATATTGTCATCCGGACAATAATGACAGTGGATAATTGTGTATTTGTCATCCTGACAAAGTAAGTGATTAAAAAGAATCTCCAAATTCTAAAGTTTGAGAAACCATTCTCAATTCTGTGAATGTGAAAGCCTAATTTCAAGAAAAGCGTTTTCCTTCTATAGTGTATTGCCGCCCTGGCAAATGAGTAAAAAGAATCATCTAGATTCGTAATTGTGTGAAATCATCATTTCAAGAATATCGTAAAAGGAAAAAGAACCACTTCGGTTCTAATGTGTGCATTCTTTTTTATATTAAATCAAGTAATTAGTGCCATCCTTATGGAATAATTATTTGTGGGGTATGCTTCAAGCTTCAAAGTTCTCAAGGCGAAAGTGTGCTGTTAAAAGTGAAAAAAAAAAATCTTTGAGTTTGTTACATAATTGCTGTTTGTGATCATCGAATACTCGTTACGCAATTCTAAAATGTTTTCGGAATAACTTTCAGTGTTCTGCTATCGCCGATATTCTGTGTGTTTAAAAGAAATCTGAAACTGTCACGTGACCACCGAAGAATGATTATCTAAAGATAAATTTTGTTTTCTTACCGGTAAAAAGTTGAATTTTTTTTTTCTGTTTATTGCTGGCCAGCTGGTGGTTTATTTATTTTTAAATGCTGTTTTATGTATGTGGGTTTTTTTTTTGTTTGAGTTCTTTTGAGTATTATGAAAGATTAATTTTCTGAAAAAGAGATTTATATAATTTCTTTTGGTAATATTTTTTTCTTTTCTTTTTTCAAAGCAATATTATTTGAGTAAGTCAATTTTATGATTATTTGTTCTAACTGTGCACAGCGTAGTATATTAGAAAAGAAAAGTGATTTCAGTAATCGCCAATAATTATTTAGAATGTTGTTTATTTTAAAGAAGTAAGTAAGTACTTTATTTTGATATTTTTGTTGCTTTCATATTTATTTGTGAATGAAAAATCTTTTCACATCAAATTATCCATGGTATTTCATATACTTAAAATTTTATGATTTAAATATTTCTGACAGTTTTATACGGTAAGTTATATTTAAAAAAAAGTTGCATATTAACTGATTATAATATTTTTGCATTAATATTTACATGAGCTCATGTTTAATTAGAGATAGATTTTAGTATGGTATTAAATTATTTTTTGTATGTTTCATCAATTGTTTATGAAAGTTTATGCATATTTACCTGTAAGGGGAAGGTAGTTATTTTGTTATTTGATTATTTAATGGGTCAAGTATTGCATATAATTTTGTAATTTAAGCATAAATTTAACTGATTTGAGGAAAAATGGCGTTTCTTTCTAAAGGGAAAACATCGATTTATATAATTTGGTTACCGAATTAGAGCTTCAGGTAGATGCAGATGATAAAATAGTAGTCTTGCGTGAAAAAATTATGAAGTGCGCCCTTTTTAAAGACGATGAACAATTTGTAAAAGAGGCATTGATTGCTATCGTGGAAGATAGAAAAAAACAAGAGAGCATAGAAGAACAAAATAGGAAAAAACAAGAGAGCATAGAAGAACAAAGGGTTGAGGACAAACGTATCGCAGAGGAAAGAGATTATGAGTTAGAAAAACTTAAGCTGCAAGCTCAAAACCATACCGCGACAACTGTCCCTCAAAATCAAATGGACCAGATGCGTATAGATATTAAAAACATCCTACCACCATTTAATCCGGAAAAAGATAATATGTCGTTGTTCTTGACAATGTTTGAACGTCAAATGAAAATGTTAAATGTCTCCAAAGATTTTTGGGTCTCACAATTAGTCGCCGTACTTCCGAATGACATTGCTAAACTTATAGCAAGAGAGCCTGAAGAAATGTTCAAAAACTATGCACATATTCGTGACATTTTGTTAAAAAGATTTAAATTAACAGCGGAGAAGTTTAGGGTATTATTTAGCCGACATCAAAAAAGAGAGAATTCTACGTGGAAAGATTTTTACTTTGAAATTAGAAATTATTTTGAAGGTTGGTTATCCGAATTAGAAGTTAATTCATTTGAAAAGCTCTTAGAACTAATAATCGCTGATCAGATTAAAAAAAAGTGCCCACCAGAATATAAAAATCATTATTTAGATGGTTGGGACAAACTAAATGACCCTGTCTTGTTGGCCGAAAAGCTTGACATATATGAAAATATTAGACCCCCTTTTCAAAAATCAGCAAGTAATTCAAAATCGCATGAAACACAGAAACATGTTTTGTCAAAAAATTCAAATGGTCAGGAATTCTGGAAAAAGCAGGTAACCAAAAATGAAGCTAGCGAACATTTTGGAAATTTCAAAAATACTTCTACCTCAAAATATACGAATTCACGCTTTGTAAACGATGATAAGCGTCCAGTTATAAGCTGCTATGGCTGTGGGAAACAAGGTTTTGTCAAAGCAAAATGTCCTAATTGTTCCCCATCTACGCAAGTAAAATCAGCAAATTTTAGTTCCCTACATCTCCAATCTTGTTATATTAATACGCAGGCAACACCTATGTTGTATATACAGGTAAATGGTATTACAGGGGTAGCTTGCGCAGATACCGGAGCTACACATTCCATTGCTGGGGAAATGTTGTTCAAGCTTCTCCGTGACCAAGGAACTTCGTTCGAAGAGACCAGTGTAAACATAACGCTCGCTGATGGCATACGAAAAGAAACTAACGTTCTTCAAGCAGCAATCACTGTTGAAATAGAAGGTCGTAGAACTAATACAACGATTTTTGCGTTACCCGAAGCCACCGGAAATAGAACATTGTTAGGCATAGATTTTTTGAATAAAATGGGAATTGTGTTGGATATGCGAAGCCAAAGTTGGTATTTCCAGAACAATCCAAGATATAAAATTCCTTTTGTTGATGATCCTTTCAAAACGACGTCTGAAATCTCAACACCAAATGTCAAAGCTAACACAGTTATGTTAAGAGAAAATGAAGGTCAAAACCTATCTGCAATACAACGAAAGAGACTTAATGACTTGCTTGAAAATTTTTCCAATACCTTTCAAACAGGGGGAGAAGCAACACCCGTCGTTGAACATCACATAAACACTAGAGAACATAGTCCAATATCATTACCACCTTACAGGTTATCACCAGCTAAGAAAGAGTTGTTGAAAACAGAAATTGATGATCTTCTTGCCAAAGGAATTATTGAACAATGCGAATCTCCATATTCTGCACCAATCGTGCTCATTCCTAAGCCAAATGGTAGTGTACGTCTATGTGTAGACTACAGGAAGCTCAATGAGGTGACTATACCGGATACCTATCCACTTCCTTGTATGGACGATCTTCTACATCAGGCAAAGACTGCCCAGTTCATGACCACTCTGGGTCTGAATGCTGGCTACCATCAGGTGAGTGTCTATGGGCCTGATCATGATAAAACTGCTTTTGTATGTCCTCTCGGAACATACCGCTTTCGAAGAATGCCTTTTGGACTCCGTAACGCTCCTGCAACGTTTCAGAGGATGATGGATAACTTTCGCAACGGACTCCCAGATGTAAATATTCTCTCTTACCTTGATGACCTCATTATTTTATCGTCAAGTTTTGAACAACATCTCTCTGACCTTGAAGCTCTTTTTCAAAGATTAGACAAATGGAAACTTTCTGCAAATCGAGAAAAATGCAACTTTGCATGTACCAGAGTAAAGTACTTAGGACACTGAATCACTCCAAATGGCCTAGAAGTTGATCCTGGGAAAATTGATGCTATTGTGAGGATCCCGCCTCCCAAGAATATAAAACAACTGCAATCGTTTCTGCAGACATGTTCATGGTATCGCCGTTTTATACAAGATTTTGCAGAAATATCCAGACCGCTTAGTAACCTCACTAAGAAGAATGTGCAATGGCATTGGGGTGCCGATGAAGAAAATGCATTTCAAGCCTTGAAGCAATGCCTGGTTTCATCACCAATATTGAAACAGGCTGATGAAACAAAACCCTTCATCATTCGAACCGATGCAAGCAATTATGCTCTTGGAGCAGTACTTCTCCAGGGTAAAGGTGCGGAAGAGCATCCGATTGAGTACGCCAGTAGATTACTGACTCCTGCAGAACGCAACTATCACACCACGGAACGGGATGTTGTTGCTGTCTTGTTGTTGTCTGGGCTTTTAATAAATTCAGAGGATACATTGACGGAACAGAAGTTACTGTGGCATTCGACCACCAGCCTCTCCGATGGCTCATGAGCTTAAAGTCCCCTTCTGGAAGACTTGCCAGATGGGCTTTACAGTTGCAAGAATTTAATGTGAAAATAGAATACATTCCAGGTAAAGCGAACGTCATAGCTGACATGCTTTCTCGTCCTGCGTGTGATCATATCAGTAAAGAAGATTGTGATATTTGCACCATAATGATTGATATCCCTGCTAATATGCCTAGTAATCTACGTGCTGAACAAATGAAAGATGAAGAATTAAAGAAAATTATTAAAAGTTTCGAAGATGAAGAAAAAACTCTAGACTACACTAACTGGACTGAACGCGGTTATGTTATGAACCAAGGAGTTTTATACAGGTATTCCCCAACTTCGGAATCTGAAGAAGCACAACTAGTAGTCCCCTCACATGAAAGAGAGAAAATTTTAAAAGAACACCATGACTCACCTACGGCTGGTCACTACGGTGCTGAAGGTACATTTAATAGAATATCCAAAAGATATTATTGGACTGGAATGCGTTCATACATTGCAGATTACGTCAAACATTGTGCTGAATGTAATAGGTATAAACCTTCTAATCAAAAACCATCCGGTTTGTTACAAACACCAGTGTCTTCACAACGATTTGAAGTTCTATCAATTGATCTTTTTGGCCCTTTACCAAAAAGTAAGAATGGTAAAAGATGGATATTCATAGTAGAAGACTGTGCAACAAGATGGGTTGAACTATTTGCCCTTACAGAAGCTACTGCAGCACAGTGTGCAACTAAGTTGCTCGAAGAAGTTATCCTTAGATATGGTCTACCCAGACGTATAATATGTGATAACGGACCACAATTTGTTAGTAGTCTAATGCAACAACTTTGTTTTCTTTTAGGTATCAAACAAAACCCAACTCCCATATATCATCCTCAGGCTAACCCTGTGGAGAGAAAAAATAGAGATCTCAAGCCGAGATTGGCTATATTAGTAGAGAATGACCACTGTTCATGGGAAGAGAAACTTCCAACAATACGTTTTGCAATGAATACTGCTAAGTGTGACACCACTGGAGAAACAGCAGCATTTTTACAATTTGGGAGAGAATTAAGAACGACATACGATGTTCAACACGACATTCGTGCTGTAATTCACAATGACAACTTTGTACCTGAAATTACACCATACCTCAAGAAATTTGCAAACTTCACCAAAGACATTAAGGACAAAGTTGAAGCCAAGCAAGATCAAAGAAAGAAATACGCTGACCGTAAAAGAAAATCAGGACATTTTTTTGCTCCAGGAGACAAGGTTTGGGTTGACTTACATCCAGTAAGTAAAGCCTCTAGCAATAAGACTGCAAAGTTCATGCCTAAACGTGATGGACCATACATTATTTTAACTCAAAAATCACCCACCACATTTGTTATAGCAAGCATGGACAATCCAAATGAACCTCTTGCTACATGTCATACGTCAGCTTTGAAACTGTGTAATGACTCTGACATTGTGCCTATTGCACCTATTAGGAAACGTGGCAGACCACCTAAAAAAGTTACTGGTTCCTCACCGGGACGTCCGCGGAACCAGAGGGGGAAGTTGTAACAAAATGACTGCCTTCTCTTATTTTTATAGCATATAGATGGCGCTGTTGCCACTGTCGGCAAAATATCCTGAGATATTTTGCCAAACATGAAGTGATGAAGTGAAGTGAATGTATGTAATCATGTTTGCGCGGGTTTAAGTAAAGTTTCGGCGTGTGTTCGAAATGTATCTCCCCTAGAGATGTTTTTTATGGAAATATGTATGTTCCAAAGTTATTTTGCGCTTTTTCGCGAATCTGTATATATTTTGTGTGTGATTCTTATTAAAATGTGATTGTTTAAGTGTCGCACGAGTTAATCCTAACCCACAACGACACATATATATATATAAATATATATATATATATATATATATATATATATATATATATATATGTATGTATGTATAACACTGGCACCCGTCTAACCGAAAAATACATTAAGATTTTAGGGCAGTTTAATTATCATATTATTTAAATTTTATTTTTATTTTTTAAAGTTCAATTAGTTTAACCATATTTCTTACATAGTGGGGTGAGATAGCTAAAAAAAACTTAACATCTGGCAACCAATGCGCCACTTCGGATTCAGATAGTATATGGATAGATGT
Source organism: Maratus speciosus (assembly GCA_963932465.1). Lineage (NCBI taxonomy): Eukaryota > Metazoa > Arthropoda > Arachnida > Araneae > Salticidae > Maratus > Maratus speciosus. The sequence continues at coordinate 225,294,685 of OZ010791.1, read as the reverse complement.
TTCTAAAAAGCCCGGGACACAAATTTTCCTGGCCCTCTAGTGGCGATGATGACTTAATCAATATGGCCGCCAACGTTTTGTGATGCGCTTCTAAATTTCTCTATAGAACTCGGGTTAATATTTTGATATTAACCTATATTTTTAGTGATTATTAATCGGAGAAAACGCGCTTTCCAACGGTATATTTGACATCATTATTTAGGTTCATATTACCACAAATATTTATAACTTAATTAAAAAAAAAAAAATTCAAAACATTTTGCTAAATAACTTGGAATTTGTTGCATGTAGCTGGAAACGTGTCGCATATCTTTTGTTCGTCAGAAAATTATCTTTCGGACGATATATATGACTTTTTCTATCAGAAAATATTTTTTCACAAATATTTTCTGAAAATTTACCAAAACAATGTAGTGTTGCATAGAGAGTCGTTAGGGCATCATTGTAATTTATATGGGTTCCGAAAATTAATACAGTTGCTTTATAACTGTTTAAGTAGCAAATATAACTATTGTAATTTTTGATGTATATGTAAATAAATTCAAGTATTTTTAGGGCTATGAAACTTTCATTTCCGTTTTAAAATCAATGAAATGAGGAACACTTAATCGGCATAACTGTAAGATAAGTTTCAAACATTTATAGGTACAAGAGTGAGAAACAAAGAATGTACAATACAATATTATTCAAATTTAGTATCCAAATTTCATATCCAATAGAATGTCAAATACACTAATTGCAGCCATAATATCTAAATAACATAATATATTGCTGTCATATGCAATAATATCCAAATGATTCATGTAAATTTACTTGTGATTACTTATCACTGTCTGAACACTGCCCTTCACATACACAAAGTTTCGTACATTTTATTCCCATTTTAACACATTTACAAGATGTGCATCGCTTGCGGCAAGTACAGGAGGCAAGTTCTTCACAGTGTTTCGACATTTCTGGAATTGTTGTCCACAAAGGTTGGTATGATCCTCCTGAATGTGTTGTCCATCCGCACTTAATTGGTGAAGGTATTGTGTAATGTGCAGTGAGGCTGTTGTTCCAAATCCTTGCTTGGAGAGTAGCTCGTTTGATGTGTTGTGTCAGAGCATCTGCTGTAGGAGGTATGTTTTCGATGGCTCGATTCTTTCTTGTAAATAACACTTGTCTGCAATCATTGATGCTTTGAAGATCTCATCATTGATCATAAAGTAGTATAACAAATCGCTGTAACAGATCATGACATTCATCGTCAATATCAGATGTGCCTGTACAGAGCTGATGCAATACACAATCAATTTCACGAAATGACATCCAGACCTTCCAAGCTGTCTTCTTGCCAATGCCACAAAATGGGGAAACTGTGTCGCAACCAGATACTGAATGAAAAGCCAACAAATTTCTGTAAATTTCCGGTGAAAGTTTAGCACAGATCTCATGAATTGGAATGAATTTCCTGTATTTTCCACAACCAAACTCAAACCATAGTTCATCAATATCTTGTATTTGTGGGGACAGTGATATTGAAATAACCACTACATCTGAGTCCACAGTTCGTATTCAGATGGGAGTATGTCCACTTTCTACTGCATACTTAATATGGAGAAGTAGACGGTCATCTGCTTCTTCGTGTGAGACGGGAGAAATGCTTGATACATCCATAGATGTTGATGCGAGGACTCGGTCATTATAAGTACAGACAACATAACATGCTTTACTGGATACTGGTCTCCCACCATTTTCTTAGCTAGTAACAGGAACAATTGGGTCTTGTTTTCGTTGACACATAGGGATTGCTGAAATTTTTTTGGAATTGCTGTTGAGTCTGAGACTTTAATACTTATGCCACTTCCTCTTGTTTCTCGGTTATGTGCCTTCAAACTGTTACTAATATATCTGTCGAATATAATATCTAATCGTGAACTGTTCTTCAGTTGATTAATGAAATATGGTTTGAAAACATGTTCGTAGTATCCGGAAAATATTGTCGCAATACCAGGATTAAGCATGAGTATTACGGCTGCTCTATCGAATATTTCAGCTGTTACATTCGGTTGGCCGTGATTAAAGCTAATGCCATATTTTGTTTGAATGCAGTCAATAATATCAGACTTGTTGGTTGGTTTTTGGAGTTTTCCATCATCTAAAATAGAAGGTGGGTACTTTTGGTTTTCATGCGAAAAGAAATCATCTATGCTGCAATTCCGTGCTTCAGATGCAACATACAAACTACAGAATAAGTTGGAGTCTTTACGAAAGTAAGAAATCTTGGACTTTGCCTTATCTTTTTTTCTTGTTATAGTCTTGAAGATGTGAATATTGGTTCGAGGAATAACTTCATGAATTGAATTTTGAACTTGATCGAGACGGGACACGACTTAATCATCATACTGTTTTAGTCCTACAGTAAATGCTTCCGTAACACACTTGACAGCTTCGAAACTTGGAATTATTTTGGAGATCCCTATTGATATTAAATCAGTTTCTTCAAATGGATTTCCTTGTTCGGATAAGACGTTAATAATTTCTTTGGCGAGGGCCAAGAACCTTTATTCGTGAGCATTGTTATCTTCATGATGCTTTGCGCCCACGTTTTTATGTCATCTTTTGAATTTGATTTCTCTTCAAATTCCTCAATTAAAGAACTTATCCTAGGGCCTACTACGATCCACTTAAGCAGAGCATTTCAACTATCAAGGATTCCAATAGCACCACTTTCACCATTTATAACTTTGTTATTGTGTTCATGAAGTTGATCGTCAGATATTGCAGAAAACGGTGTAGCAGTTTTGCTGCTCGTAAAGTTGCCACGAAGAAATTCAGCATGTATATCTCGATGTTTTTCTGGAAGTGTCCTGTAGACTCCGCACGAATATTGGTAACCAACGAGAATAGCGGACTGCGTCCAACGCAAATGTCCACGGACATAACTGAGCCAAAGTATCGACGTACATTGTAAAGTTAGGTGTACGAATACCCAATACAAGTTGTACTAGAAGGGAGTCCACATTGATGACTGTGTTCCAATATTGGAACTGGGGACATTCGGATGTTTTCGATAAAATCCACAACTCAATGCCTTCGGCTAACCGAAAAGTACCATTATATCTTTTTGTTGCCATTTTCCCATAAAAACTGAAAACAAAATTAATTAAAATACGTGCTATTTTGAAAAATATAAATAAAGGATTTCTGATAAAACATGGAGCTATTAGAAACTAAGTTTAATTTTAAATACCTATATTAATAATACCAAAAAATGAAGGCATGTGAATCTTTAGATAGCCAATTTTTTTGTCGAGTTTTTTGAATGACGAAATCTCTTTTTTTTTTATTTGTGTATTATTTAGCTATAGTGACTTCCTAAGCGTACTTTACTGTAAATGTTATTTAACACTGGATCGCAAATGATGAATTCTGCAACGGATGTGAATGACATCCCTTTATGTAAAATAAAATCGCGTGATATAAGTCTTAAAACTGAACTACAGTAGAGTCCCAATTATCAGAGTTTCCTGCTTTCATCGAGTTATTTTCTTCTGGTGGACTGATGGCTTCCATTATTATGAAACAGTCATTATAAATGAAGTGTTAGGTGAAGATGAAAGAACAGTCGTAAAAAGTTAGAACTCTGATTTTCTGGTCAGAATGGGGAAAAAATGGCCATAATTTTTTTTTTTTTTTTTTGAAGAAAAGGATCCATTCCAAAGGTATAAGTTCGATTAACTCGGATAATCGGGACTCTACTGTATCTATATTTATATTTATATACATATATATATATTTTTTTTTTTTTTTTGTCATCCGGGTCGACACTAAATTCTGAAAATGCAAAATTCTTGTTTTTTTTTTTTTTTAAATTAAGTTCTAAATATTTGTTGTATTATGAACCTAAACAATGATGTCAAATATACCGTTAGAAAGGACGTTTTCTGCGGATTAATAATCACTAACAATATAGGTTAATATCAAAATATTAATTCGAGTTACATACAGAAATGTAGAAGCCCGTCGCAAAATTTTGGCGGCCATATTGATTACATCACCAGCGCCTCTAGAGGGCCAAGAAAATTTTTGTCTCGGGCTTTTTAGACTCGTCTATCCATGTACTATCCGAGTCCAAAGTGGCGAATTGGTTGCCAGATGTGAAATATTTTGGTATAATTTTGAGCTAATTCACCCCACTAACAATAATTTAACGTTAAATGTTGAAGCAACTGAATCTTAATATCAGCCCCCTCCCGGGTTTCAACAATGATGCAAATATATATTTTTTTAATTTAATTTGTTAGGCAAATTATGTTTTTTTTTAATATGCGAAGTTTTTTAATAAGTAAGGCAATTAAACGAATTGAAGTCAAATTGAACTTCACCGGGCCTTGATTTATGCAGTATCGCATCACAATTTGTGATGAACATTTAACAAACGATTATTTGGTGGCGACTCCAATCGTCAAAACTGTTCGACCGATGATCATATAACTGCTAAACAATTTTTCAGTGTCATGGTTTTCATAACAAAAAGAGAAAAATCATGTCATTGAGGAATAACTTTAGATAAAAAAAATGCCATAGACGTAACATTAAATGTCCCTATATTTTTTTAATTTACAAAATATTATTTTTTCTTTCTTGTTGCCACAAAAAGCTACCTATTAAAAAAATATATATATTATACAGAAGAAGCATGTTTGTTTGTAACGCTGACGTCATACTGATGCAACCTGTAAAATAAATTTCGCTTTTGCTAATTTTATTAACCTCTAACGATCGGACAATTTCCATTTTTACACCGTCTAAAGCAATACATAAATAGTAGAGTATTTGTTTTTGGCTACTATTTCATAAATTAAAACTTCATCAATCAAGAAATAAATACAATAAATTATAAAAAAAAAATCAGAAAGTTAACAACTGTTTAATGGAACTATGCGCACATCTGTATGCAACTGATATTCGTCTTTTAAAATCAATATCGGTAAAATCTATTTCAAATTTTTGTTTTAAATTTGACTTCTTGTGCACCTATACTTTATCTATTAACTCATATTATTGTGCTTTGTATTACTAACAAACGTTTGAAATGCCATGTTTATTTCCACTATGACGCCATATTCCTCTTATTTTTAATTCTTAAAAAAGAAAATTATTTCAATTTCATTTTCATGCGGAAATCTTTCAGCTGAAAATTAATTGCGGTCGACAAAACTTTATCACACTCTTTGAATTTTTTCAACAATGAAGAAATGGTGTTAAAATTTATAGGAAAATGCCCATTGATTCTCAATGAAAACAGCGAAATTTGTAATTATCAAGAAAAATATTTGAAAATTGTAAGTAAAATATAGCCTAATTTTGGGGTTATAATCAACCTATATTCAAAGGCATTTTATCATACGTTTTGACTCTGATATCAGGGAAACGTTTTCAAACTTTAAATTTATAATACTAGGGGGCACGGCCCCCTACGAGCTACGCTCGCCAACCCCCATCCAGACACCGCAGACTCTAAATGCACGCTAATTTGATCGGCTTTAAAAAGATTTCGAAAGATTGAATTATAATTTAAAAAACAGTGGCGATCTCCCTATAAACGGATTTCTATTCATTTCTCTTTGATTGGGGAATTTTAACGCCAAATCCGCTGCGGTACTACTTGATTATCCAGTCGACCAATTTCGCCAAATTATATAAATCGCCAAACCACTCGCCAAATTATACAAATCGACATAATTTTTATTTTAAATAACGAAAGAACAAATAAATTAGTACAACATTAATAAAAATACAAATAAAACGTCGAAATAAAAATAACTTGATGACGTAGACACGTGTAACAATATTTCAAAATAAGCTAATATAAAAGAAATTAAGTAAACATAATCTTTGTCTCCTGGTATTTTTTAACAAAGCGAAAAGAAAGTTCTTTTAAATGAGACATTTTAAATTAATCGTTTTTAATCTGGCGTAATTTTGACCAAGCTATTCTTTCTCTTTTAAATATTTACGTGAAAATACTTTAGTTAGAAATGAAATATTATTTGAGCTTTCATAACAAAAATAGTTGAAAAGATCCTCTCAAAATATCAAGTAAATGTCTAGCGCAATTTCTAAATTTAAACTGTTTTCCAATATTATTTTGTGTTCATTTTATATAATAACTGTAATGTGACGTACATATGACGTAATTTTTCCTATTTAAGACTTCTAACGCATGTTAATGAATTTATTATTTTACAATATCTTTCTCTTTTAAAATTCACGTGTATACTTTTTATGACGTAATTTTTAATAAGTTCCTGCTTTTTGTACATAATTATTTAATTCTAATTCGAAATGATTTTTTCTGTTTATAATAGTCACGTGTAAATAATTTTTTTATTTGAAGCAAACATTATTGTTTGCGCTGTTTATACATTTGGCAACAGTATAAATTAATACCACTTTCTAAAATAATGTAAAAAATATCTCTAGAAATGCTGAAAATTTGAATTTAAAATAGAAATAAAACCTCCAAAAATGAGTCAAATTAAAAAAATTAATGCAATCTGTACATCGGCAAATTCTAACGCATAAAATGATCTAAAAATGATTACATTCCCATGTATAGCTTTTGCTGCTATAAAACTTTTTTAATGGAACGATTTTGTCCAACTTGAGAATTAAATATCTCTTAAAATAATTCTTCGATCTGAAAACTGTCTGCATCAGCGTGTTTATCAAACATTTCTCTATAATACCACCGATTTTCATATTTTTGTACGCAATATTACTTTCTTCTATCTTCAATAGAAGAAAGTATTGTAATCGAAATTTTTTTCGACTTCCGGTTTTCGACGGATTTGCATGTTTTAGGGGTCAGAGATTCCAAAAAACATGTTTATAGAAAATGTCTGTCTGTGTGTCCGTCTGTCCGTCCGTCCGTCTGTCCGTCTGTCTGTCGCCATTGTACCATCAAAAAGTGTATGAAGTTATGTATAGAATTAAACCAAAATTTTATTATAAGTTTTTGGCTATGGCAAGCAGGTCCTCCCGGAATTTGGAAAAAATTCGCCGGTAGGGGGCGCTGATATAACAATTTTTGTGCGATTTTGAATATTGTACCATCCAAAAGTGTATGTAGTTATGCATAGAATTGAACCAAATTTTTAGTTTAAGTTTTTGGATATGGCAAGCAGGTCCTCCCTGAATTTGGAAAAAATTCGCCGATATGGGGCGCTGTAATAGCGATTTTTGTGCGATTTTGAATATTGTACCGTCCAAAAGTGTATGAAGTTATGCATAGAATTAAACCAAATTTTTATTTTAAGTTTTTGGATATGGCAAGCAGGTCCTCCATGAATTTGCAAAAAATTCGCCGTTAGGGGGCGCTGTAATAGCGATTTTTGTGCGATTTTGAATATTGCACCATCGAAAAGTGTATGAAGTTATGCATAGAATTGAACCAAAAAAAAAATTTAAGTTCTTGGCTATGGCAAGGAGGTCCTCCCTTAATTTGTAAAAAAATCGCTCGTAGAGGGCGCTGTAATAGCGATTTTTGTACAATTTTTGTGCCATTTTGAATATTGTACCGCCGAAAAGTGTATGAAGTTATGCATAGAATTGAACCAAATTTTATGTGTTTATTTTTGGTCATGTCACGAAGGTCCTCCCTGAATTTGGAAAAATTCTGCCGGAAGGGGGCACTATAATTGCGATGTCTGTACCATTTTCATTATTGTACCATCGAAAAGTGTATGAAGTTATCCATATAATTGAACCAAATTTTTTGTGCATGTTTCTGGCTATGGCAAACAAGTCCTCCCTGAACTTGAAAAAATTCCGAAAGAAGGGGGCGCTATAATTCCGATCTCTGTGCCATTTTCATTATTGTACCATCGAACAGCGTATAAAATTATGCATACAATTGAACCAAAATGTTTGTGCTTGTTTTTGGCTTTGGCCAACAGGTTCTCCTTGAATTTGGAAATATTGCGCGGTAAAGGGGCTCCGTGCTAGCGATTTTTGTATACTTTTCTTGATTTTCCGTAGTTCTATTGTGCATCGGCGGCTCATGCAGCGGCGGGAACTCGCTTCCTGCTACACCGGCTATTCGCAAACAGCTGATAACGACAGAATAAGGAAAAATTAATAATTTTAACAAATATCATGATATAGATTAATTCGTTTTTAGTCCGTTTAATTGACTTGAGCAGAAATTTAAGATGAAAATGAAAGTTGGTATAGTATTGAACTAATAATATTGAAGTATTAACATGTGTAACTAGGTTTTGAAATATTAAGATGTATAAGATAGAAGAAAGTTTTGGGATTGGCACATCCAACTAGTTTTTCTTAATATTAACGAAGAAAGACCTCCTGTCACAAAAAATTCAAAACCGGCGGCGGCGGTGACAGCGGTAGTTACTTTTTTTTAGAATAGAAAGATTATTAGAATTAGCAAAGAATAATAAAATTACGGCATTGGGGACAAAAGGTGGGAAGAAAAAAATGAAAAAACTAGAAAACAGGAATTCTGCTTTTGCAGAATTTAGTGTTGCCCCCGATAAAAAAAAATATGTGTATATATAAATAGTACAAAACATTGCGAAGGCCCCTGTAGTGGAAGAGTACCTAAATAAATAATTAAGCGTGATAATTATAACATAAACTAAAATATTTCTTTTCAACATCAAATAATTGTTTCAAATTTACATTCAAATAAATATATATTCTTAAATACTAGAGATTCATTCATCACAAATGGTAAAAAATATTAAACCATGAAGGTAATCATTCGCAAAGCAGGTTCTCCAACAATGAATGGATAATATGATGTCATAGTAGGTAAATTAGCGGCGCTAACGTTTGTTTACGGTTTACAATCACAAGGGTTTTATTTTGCTACAAGCTAAACTACCCGGCGTCCCCCGGAATCTTAAGAATGTTTGTTTTGAATGAAAAATCAACGATTGGGTGTTAATTTATGTAATTTTCACTTTTTTTTTTTTTTCTTGCATTTAATCTGGACGACAGATTACCTACCTTCTTAGTAAATATAATCTGTGATCTGGATTGAGACCGAGATTAAAACCTTCTGATGAAAAGTTGTTTCTCAGTATTTTGTTATTTAAATAATTTTTTCATGACTAAAGAAAATTGACAAGTACAAAAATTCTATGAATTTTATTTTTTAAAAAAATCTGAAATCTTTATTTCACTTTTTCAAAAAGAAACAGAGCTAGGGACCTAAACCTTTGTGGAAATTTTGATATATACGCATACACACACGCATATAGATGGAATAGATTTAAAAATGGCGAAAACAAATTTAAAGAACCTCAAAATGTTAACATACGACAGTATTTCCATAAGCCAGTTTTTATCCTGTTTCAATATGTTTTTTCCAAACCATATGACGTTATGTATATACCTGCTGAAGTCCATTATATTTCCAATATGATGTAATATCCACTTTTTATTTTAATTCGTCAAACTGATTATTTCATTTTCATTTTTCACATAGAAATCTTGCAATTGGAAAGTTATGACGTACTATTAACCCTTTTTTTTTTATTCGTCAAACTATTTATTTCATGCGGACTAAAATAACTTCATAAAACACCATCAAAAACTTAAATGCGCTAGGCCTTTCGAAAGATCTGAGTCTTTCTTCGTTAGGCGCAAAGAAGACGTGCTTCTACTATGAAAGAAGCAGAAAGACTGAGATGAGAGATAAGGGAAGGGAAAACAAGCTAAGAAACAGCCAATAGTATAGCAGAAGACAACAGCCAATCACAGAAGAATGTAATCAAAACAAAAGAACGCAGAGTAGAAAGCGATTTAAGGAAGCAAAACAGAAAAAAAAGTTAAAAATAAATTATACTAAAGGGAAACACACACATACATTAAAATATGTGAACACGTGAAATAAAAGTGAATAAAGTATAAAAACCGACAAATATTAATTAACACAAAAATAATTATATAGTAGTACTGAAAAGGTTTTTCCTAGCTGCAGAGAGCATTGTGGAATCAGATTTATCATTAACAATAACTTCACGATTAAGATAAATAGCTACTGTTTCAAGAAAGTCCAATTCAGAGATACTATTGGCATTAAAGATAATTTTAGCATTTTGAAAATTAAAACTATGGCCGGAATCCCCAGAGTGCTTGGCAATTGAAAATTTAGAAATTTCTTAATTAATTACATAACTAGAGTGTTCTTTTAAACGGATTTCAGGATTTCTTTTAGTTTGAACAATATAAGAAAAATCACAGTTGTTACAAGGAACATTATAAATTCCCCATTTAGGAAGATTAGGACCAGTAAATTTAGTGGAGGGGAATTTGAATTTATTGACAGGTTTAAACATAACTTTAAAATTGAAACGTCATAAAACTTTAGCTAATTTGAAACAACATAAAGGAGGATAAAAGGAGAAGACAACAAAATTATCAGCTTTGCTTTTGGCAGATTTGGAAAGAGTAGATTTATTAAATGGTCTATTGAATTTCTTCATAGCATTATTGATAACAGAAGGATTGAAACATCTTTTGAGAGCAACATTTTTTAAGTAATTAAGTTAAAATATTGAGAGCACGATTTACATATATGTAAAAAACACCAATTTTTTGGTTGACAGGATGATTTGAGAGAGCATGAGGTGGGTTAGAGACAGAAAAAGTTTTTCTATAAACATAAGTTTTGAAAGAAGAATCACATTTGATAACTAAAACATCAAGGAAAGGAAGTTTATTACAATTTTATAACTCAAAAGTAAACTGAATATGTGGGTCGATAGAATTGACAGTTTGCAGAAAATTAACCAGATTTAATAATTTCTCCTCAAAATAATGCATATAAATATCACAAAGAATTAGAGATTAGGGATGACCCACACTTAAGCCGCCAGATTGTTTGAAAAATTTATTATCAAATTGAAAAATAGTTTGAGTGATGCAAATTTTAGTTAAATTAACAAACTATTTGACTTCAATATCAGAGAAATGAAATTCTCATAATCGTTTTTCGAAGACAGAAAGAGCACCTTCAATCAGAACATTGGTAAATAAAGATTTGACTTCAAGACAAAGCATAGAACAATTGGATGGGTTAGTATTTTTTAATTTACTAACAAAATCATAAGAAGTTTTTACCGTATGACGATTAGAAATGCATAAAGGAGAAAAAATGGAAGTTAAAAATTTGGCAAGAGGATAAAATACAGTACCAATATTAGAGACAATAGTTCTTAAGGGGACATTGTTTTTATGAACTTTAGGCAAAGCATAAAAACGAGCACAGATGGCTGAAGAAGGAATAACACCATGTTTAGTGTTGTCATTTAAAACAACAGAATTCTTAACAGCTTTTTTGAGATTGGAAATATGCGAATTAGTATGATCTTTTTTAACTTCAACATAAGGATATTCAGATAAGAGAGCATAAACTTTATCAGAATAATCTTTTTTATCCATAAGAACAATTTGTTCACATTTATCAGCTTTAGTAATGATAAGATTATCATTGGACTTAAGCTCATTCAGAGCAATATGTTGAGAACGTGAAAGATTAGGTTTATATTTTGAATTATTAGAAGAAATAGTATCAGCAAGGATGTGACGAAGAGTTTCTTTTTGAAAAGTAGAGACTTTACTATGTTTAAAGGAAAACTCAATAGGAGCAATCAATTTGGGGAGAGAAGGTTTGCAAGACTTAGAAAAAGTTAAACCAAGATCTAAAATGTTTTTTTGCTCAGGATGTTAAGATATGAGATGAGAGATTAACGATGAAGTTCTCATTTGATAGAACCTTATTTAAAAATTGAGGCTTTTTTTGCTTATTGCACAATGAAGAAAACTTTTTATCAAGCTTATTTTGATGAGAAGTTTTGAAAATAAGTGGAGAAGGCCAATCTTTATTTTCAATATCACAGAAATGGTCAAGATTTTTAGTAAAAAACAAAGAAGGTCATAAATAGCTCTTCTTCAATTTTGGAGAGAGTATGCCGAATATCTTGAATATAAGCTTTTAAAATAATAAAATGTGAACGAATCATAGCTTTTGAAATTTTGACAGAGCTACTAACAGAATACTTAAGTTAGATAAATTTTGGAATGCATTATTTTTTTCATCAATTTTGAAGAAAATTTAAGTGGTTGAGAAATTTCACACGCTTACGTCTGAGTTTAGTAAATCTGTTAAATTGAGCAGTAAACATAATACCAACACAAAAATAAACAAAATACAAATATGTAATACTAAACTATAAACAAGCCATAAAAATAAATAAGAAATACATAAATCAATAAGATAAATAAAGAAGACATCAATGAAAAATTAAGGCAACAAAGAACTTACATACAAAAAGGGGGAGGGTGAAAAAGCTTAAAAAATAGTTGAAATGCCAGAAGAAGCACAATCAAAGAAAATAAGTTGAAACTGGTGTGAAATAATATGAACTAAAATAACTTCTTAAAACACCATCAAAAACTTAAATGCGCTAGGCCTTTCGGAAGATCTGAGACTTTCTTCGTCAGGCGCAAAAAAGACGTGCTTCTACTATGAAAGCAACAGCAAGAATGAAATGAGAGATAAGGTAAAGGAAAACAAGCTGAAGAAACAGCCAATAGGAAATTAGAAATCAACAGCTAACAGGATAACAGAAGACAACAGTCAATTATAGAAGTGTATAATCAAAACAAAAGAACACGGAGTAGAAGAGGATTTAGGGAAGCAAAAAGGAAAAAAAAATACATGAAAATATAATTAACAATAAATTATACTAAAGGGAAAACACATACATATATTAAAATATGTTAATACATGAAATAAAAATGAATAAAATATAAAAACAGACTAATAATACTTCATACAAAAATTAAATTATGTGCTAGAACTGAAAAGTTTTTTCTAAGCTGCAGAGAGCATTGTGGAATCCTATTTATCATTAACAATAACTTCACGCTTAAGATAAATAGCTAAATTTTCAAGAAAGTCCAATTCAGAGATACTATTGGCAATAAAGATAATTTTAGCATTTTGAAAATTAAAACTATAGCCGGAATCCTAAGAGCGCTTGGCAATAGAAGATTTAGAAATTTCTTGATTAATTACATAACAGTGTTTTTTTAAACGGATTTCATGATTTCTTTTAGTATGACCAATAAAAGATAAATCACAGATGTTACAAGGAACATTATAAATTCTCCATTTACGAAGATCAGGAACAGGAGTTTTAGTGGAGGAGAATTTTAATTTATTGACAGGTTTAAAGATAACTTTAAAATTGAAACGTCATAAAACTTTAGCTAATTTGAAACAACATAAAGGAGGATAAAAGGAGAGGACAACAAAATTATCAGGTTTGCTTTTGACAGATTTGGAAAGAGTAGATTTATTAGATGGTCAATTGAATTTCTTCACAGGATTATTGATAACAGAAGAATTGAAACTTCTTTTGACAGCAACACTTTTTAAGTAATTAAGTTCATCCTTAAGGGATGCAGAGTCAGAACAAATATTGAGAGCCCGATTTACATACATGTGAAATACACCGATATTTTGATTTGACAGGAGGAATTTAGAGAGCATGAGGTGGGTTAGAGACCGAAAAAGGTTTTCTATAAACACAAGTTCCGAAAGAAGAATCACATTTGGTAACTAAAACATCAAAGAAAGGAAGTTTATTACAATTTTCTAAATCAAAAGTAAACTGAATATGTGGGTCGATAGAATTGACAGTTTGAAGAATGGTAGAAATATCAAAAGGATTATCAACTAAAACAAAAGTATCGTCAACATAACGCATCCAACATTTAAAATTAGCAAGATTTTATAATTTCTCCTCAAAATAATGCATATAAATATCACAAAGAATTGTAGATAAGGGATTACCTATACTTAGCTTAAGATCTTAAGTCCAATGATAATCTTATTATTGCTAAAGCTTATAAAGGTGGCCAAATTGTTCTTATGGATAAAAAAGATTATTCTGATAAAGTTTATGTTCTCTTATCTGAAGGTCCTTATGTTGAAGTTAAATTAAGATCCTACTAATTCGAATCTTTCCCCTCTCAAAAAAGCTGTTAAGAATTCTGTTGTTTTAAATGACAACCCTAAGCATGGTGTTATTCCTTCTTCAGCCATCTGTGCTCGTTTTTATGCTTTGCCTAAAAAGTTCATAAAAACAATGTCCCCTTAAGAACTATTGTTTCTAATATTGGTACTGTCACTTATCCTTTTCCAAAATTTTAACTTCCATTTTGTCTACGTTATGCATTTCTAATTCTCATACGATAAAAAAATCTTATGAATTTGTTAGTAAATTAACAAATATTAACCCATCCAATTGTTCTATGCTTTCTCTTGATGTCAAATCTGTATTTACAAATGTTCCGATTGAAGGTGCCCTTTCTTGCTTGGAAAAATATTACGTGAATTTCATTTCCCTGATATCGAAGTCCAAGATTTTGTTCATTTATCTAAAATTTACATCACTCAAACTACTTTTGAATTTGATAATAAATTTTTCAAACAATCTGACGTCTTAAGTACGGGTAATCTCTTATTTCCAATTCTTTGTGATATTTATATGCATTATTTTGGTGAGAAATTATTAAATATCGTAATTTTAAATGTTGGATGCGTTATGTTGACAATTCTTTTGTTTTAGCTGATAATCCTTTTGATATTTATACCATTCTTCAAACTTTCAATTCTATCGACCCACATATTCAATTTACTTTTGAGTTAGAAAATTGTAACTAACTTCTTTTCCTTGATGATTTAGTTACCAAATGCGATTCTTCTTCAAAACTTGTGTTTATAGAAAACATTTTTCTGTCTCTAACCCACCACATGCTCTCTCAAATCATCCAGTCAACCAAACAATTGGTGTTTTTTACACGTATGTAAATTAAGCTCTCAATATTTGTTTTGACTCTGCATCCCAAGGATGAACTTAATTACTTAAAAAGGGTTGCTGTCAAAAGAGATTTCAATCCTTTTGTTATCAATATTGCTCTGAAGAAATTCAATAAACCATCTAATAAATCTACTCTTTCGAAATCTGTTAAAAGCAAACCTGATAATTTTGTTGTCCTCTCCTTTTATCCTCCTTTATGTTGTTTCAAATTAGCTAAAGTTTTATGACGTTTCAATTTTAAAGTTATCTTTAAACCTGTCAATAAATTAAAATTCTCCTCCACTAAAACTCCTGTTCCTGATCTTCGTAAACGGAGAATTTATAATGTTCCTTGTAACATCTGTGATTTATCTTTTATTGGTCATACTAAAAGAAATCATGAAATCCGTTTAAAAAAACACTGTTATGTAATTAATCAAGAAATTTCTATTGCCAAGCGCTCTTAGGATTCCGGCTATAGTTTTAAATTTCAAAATGCTAAAATTATCTTTATTGCCAATAGTATCTCTGAATTGGACTTTCTTGAAAATTTATCTGTTTATCTTAAGCGTGAAGTTATTGTTAATGATAAATAGGATTCCACAATGCTCTCTGCAGCTTAGAAAAAACTTTTCAGTTCTAGCATATAATTTAATTTTTATATTAAGTATTATTAGTCTGTTTTTATACGTTATTCATTTTTATTTCATGTGTTCATATATTTTAATATATGCTTGTGTTTTCCCTTTAGTATAATTTACTTTTAATTTTATTTTCATGTAATTTTTTCCCTATTTTGCTTCCTTAAATCCCCTTCTACTCTGTGTTTTTTTGTTTTGATTATACTCTTCTGTGATTGGCTGTTGTCTTCTGCTATCCTACTGGCTGTTGATTTCTAATATACTATTGGCTGTTTCTTCAGCTTGTTTTCCCTGTCCTTACCTTTCATTTCAGTCTTGCTGCTTCTTTCATAGTAGAAGCACGTTATCTTTGCGCCTGACGAAGAAAGACTCAGATCTTTCGAAAAGCCTAGCGCATTTAAGTTTTTGATGATGTTTTAAGACGTTATTTTAGTTCGTATTAATTCACACTAGTTTCACCTTATTTTCTTGTATTTTAGGTTGATTTCGTATGAAATACTACCTATTGGGATCGTTCCTATGTCGGAATTTCTGAAACATTTTTGCAGATCTACACCGATCATGACCCCTAGAACCCAATACCACCCTCAGTAAAAAACTTTATATATCTATCTATCTATCTATCTATCTATGTATCTATCTATATATATATATATATCACTTTCTTCTGGACACGATAACTTTCGTAATTCTGCACCAATCTCTTCCAAACTGATACATAAAATCAATGGGCATAAAATCTCGGTCAAGTCCGTTAATGGGCAAAATCGGACCAAGGGGATGGAAATAGGGAGGGGTTTTGTGAAAACCGAAAACCCCTCATAACTTCTTAATTTTTATGCATATCAAATCAGTTAAAATTTTTATTACTTCTAAAAATAGGGCCAAAATTTTATGTATCACAGATTTCTGATAAAGTTAAAAATGGGCTCAAAGGGCGCAAAAAATAGGGTTTTGGGGAGAAAAAAATTCATAACTTCGTCAATTCTCAAGATATCAATTCCAATTAATTTTATTATAAATATCCTTAATATTATCTACAACTTTTATAGTCACAAGTTTTTGATAGGACCAATCCGTACCGCAAAAAAAAATTAAAAACCAAAAAAAAATAATAATGGGTTTGAAGAAGTAAAAAATCCATAACTCCGTCAATTCAAAAGATATAAAATCCCTATGAATTTATCATATATCTTCTTAATATTGTCTACAACATCTGTATAGACAAGTTATGGATAGGACCAATTCTTACAGCAAAAACAAATTAAAAATACATAGCGGTTGAAGAAAAAAATCATCTAAGTATTCAAATCCAAACTGCTTATTTTCTGACTCATTTTACAATTCATTTTTGCTCTCAAAGGCTTCCAATTGTTACGTTTTCTTACTCAGACACTATATAATGTACCGAAATGGTCGATTTTTTTATAGAGGCAGAATATATTTTTAAAAAATGCTGTAAAATTGGGCATTTTGAACCGAATTTCCTGAAGCGGATTGTGTTGGAAAAATCATTGCATTAAGGATGCACTCTAGTCCAAACTGCTTATTTTCTTACTCATTTTTAAATTCATTTTTGCTCTCAAACGCATCCAATTGTTAGATTCTCTTATTCAGAAACTATATAATGTAAAGTAATGATCGATTTTTTGATAGAGGCAGAATATATTTCAAAAAATGATGTCGAAGTGGGCATTTTGAACAGAATTTCCCGAAGCGGTTGTGTTAGAAACAAAAAATATTGCCCTACTGAGATAATAATTGTTTATTAATCAAGTTTTAATTAATTGAAAGAAAAATAAAAACACAGGTCGCTTATAAATCACGTCAGCATGTTTCATATATATATATATATATTTTAGGTAGATTTCGTATGAAATACTACCTATTGGGATCGTTCCTATGTTGGAATTTCTGAAAAAAAAATTTTATTAAAAATGAATCTGAAAATGTGCCAGAAAATTTCGAGTTGTTGAGCATGGAAAAGTATTTTTTTTAATACCGCCTTAACATGATTCTGATAAAACCAGCTATTATATAAAAATGAAATAAAAACTCGTCAAAACCAAACAGATAAAACTGTTAAAGTGGATTTATATCTAATCATGATTTAGTTTTTGTTGGTGGAATTAATATACTTAACTTCGAAATCTACCTCTGCCTGTAGGCCGGGCCGGCAGGGATTTTTTTTTTAATTTCATTTCATTTTTCACGTGGAAATCTTGCAATAGAAAAGTAATTGTTGTGGTAAGAATTTTATTGTGGATTTTTAATTTTTGGCAACTGCTTATGCAATATGAAAAATGTTTAAACTTGATAGGAAATTGCTGTTAAATGGGTTTTTTTATTAATTAATAATTAACTATAAAGTATTTCGATTTCAGATTACTTTAGTTGCCTTGGCCGTGTTTTAATACACATGTACGTAACATTTCAAAATTCTGGTTTCCAAACTCTGGATTTGTATAGTATTACAGACAGACAAATTTTCATTTTTATATATTAGATTTCTGTTTGTTACGTTACTTTATTTTCATATTTATGAACTCAGAAATCAAATTTATAGAAACAAAAGTATATTTATTAGTTAATTATTAACTAGTGAAAGAAAAATTATGAATGCATGATTTGCAAAATTTAAATAAATTTATTAATACTAAAAAATAACATTGAAGTAACAGCATGTTTAAATAAAATAAGTTTAATTTAGATAATTTATGAACAAATCTCAGTTTAAACACTTGAAATTTCACTCATTTTAGAATATTTTTACAGCTACGGAAATTAAGTGGTATTTGTCAAAAAAGACGAAATGCGCATAACAACAAAAATTGTATGAAATGTTATCAAGATCGCAAAGAATTCTTGATTTCGCTATCAGAATCTTTGGATTTGGAGAAGGATTCAGCAAGTAAATTAATTTAAGAATGAAAGTAACATGATGCAATGTTTAGCATACATTTAAGAGAGACCAAACTGGTCGCCAGAGGTGGCTAGTTAGTATATCAATTTCAAAGTTTTCTATTACTACCAAAACAAAAACATGCCAATTTTGCAAGAAAATGAAGAATATATAAATTTATTAAATGAAGCCAACTCTTAGAGTGTTCATTCAGATTTTCACTGAAAAACAGTGAAACTTTGAAACACTATTTTCTGCTTCCTGATTGGTTTCATTAAGAGTGTCAACAATAACCCATATTATAAAACATGTAAGGGGGAATTATGAAAAAAATAATAATAAAAGCTAAATTTTTATTGGTTATATTTTTATAAACCAAAAACATTGAAGGCTGTCCATTACGAGCACATCTACCCTACATTCCAGTTTCTATAACAGTAAATTTTATTATATAAAGATTCCAGATTAATAATTGTCTGATTGAAGCAAAAGCTAATACATAGCGCAATATTACTTTCCGGGCATTTATAGCCACAATGGATATTAAAACCTTTCGTGAAGCATAACTCAAAAACTATTTGCCAGATTTGGCTACTAATTGTCGTAAAAGGTTCTATGAGGGTAACCTACAGAATGCACCTATTATGAATAATAAGTATCAAATCGTTTAAAAATTATATTAAAAAAAAAGACTGATTAAAAAGCACAATTTATCTACATACGTCACAGAAACTTAGTGTACGTCATTTTCACCACCTGGATGTTTTTGCAGACAACTGATTTAGTGTACATGGAGCAAAGAAAATATGCACGCACTAATATTAATGTACAATAAAACATAAAACATACTTAAATTTAATCAAACTGCGGTAAAGAATCTGGATTTTTTATTTTAAAAGAAAAAGAGCCATAATTGTTGAACTATATGTTCACGTGCAACCTGCCTTTAAATGTATATTTAGATTTTATTATTTGACAACTGTCTTAAAATTCTATTTTTACTGTTTTTTATATTTTGACTTGTAATATGTAAGTTGTTTATTTTATATTTTTATTAAATATATTTTCCTATTCAACTGCGTTTATACTCTGCTTTGCTACACTTTTATATAGTATATTTTACAATTTAGTTTTAATAGGTTATTGTGCCCGGAAGCTTATTTTATTTTGAATTAGGAATATTTATTTAACACCTTTGGGACGAGCGTCTTTTACAGAATATTTAATCTTTAATCGCCAGTTTTTTAAAACAGAAATTTTTACTTAATTGAATCGGAAAAATGCTCAGATTAAGTAAGGCAAAATTTACAATAAAAATTTATTGGTGAGAATAATCACCGATTCTGAGCACCTTACGCGGCACGAATACCGGTCGCTCGTCCCCAGGGGGTTAACAGTTCAAATTATCAATTTAGTGTGCACGTACGATTTAACATATGAAATATGGCTGAACAGCAAGTGAAATTTATGACCTTAAATAATAGTAATTACAATGTATGGAAATTTAAAATGGAAATGTTTTTAACCGATGATGTTATTACATCGGAGCTGATCGAGATGCTTGGAATAAAGCAAACAAGTCTGCGAAAGCGAAAATTGCTTTAAGTGTAGAGGATAATCAATTAATACATATCAAGCATGGGGAAACAGCAAAAGGTATGCGGAATTCCTTACGTAAAGTTTAAGAAAAAAGACATTTGAATGCAAAACTTTTCTTGCAAAGAAAGTTATAGAGTATGAAATATAATGAAAATTTAAACATGAAAGTTTATATTCAAAATGTCTTAGAAGTTGTTGATCAACTAATAGGTCAAGGTAAAATAAATCCAGATGATGATATTGTTGCAGTTTTACTATGTGGTATTCCAGAGAGTTATGATTCTTTAACTACAAGTTTAGAAGCTCGTCCTTCTGAGGAATTATCATTAGAATACGTAAGTAAACTTATTGCAACGTATGAGAGTCGCTTAGAAACATCTAAATTAAATAATGAAACCGCAATTAAAATATTTAAAGGCCCAAAGAAAAAGGGAGATTTTAGGATTAACTCTGAGAACAAATTAAAACGACTTTACCATTACTGTAAACGGCCAGGGCATATTAAGAAATTTTGTTATTTATGGAAAGCCGAGCAGCATAAAACAAGAGAACACAAAGTTAAAATGATTACAGATAGTGAGGAGGTTAAATCGGAAAATGAGATTTTTCAATGTTTTAAAGATTCCAATAAATTCTCTAACGTTGATTGGTATATTGATTCTGCTGCGATAACTCATTTGACAAACAATAAAAATATTTATTGTACTGAAATAAAATCAAAATAAGGCCAAGTAAAACTTGCTAGTGGTCAATTACTCGATATTAAAGGTATTGGTGACGGTTTAATTAAATACAGAGGAACAGACAATGAAGTTAAAAATATAAAACTTTGTATGTTTTATATATTCTAGACCTTGATAGCAGTTTATTATCAGTAAAGCGACTTGATGAAAACGACTGTTTTTTTTTTTCACTTTGGAAACAGGAAATGTACAATAATGAAAAATATAAAGTTATAATTGGAGGAAACTAAGAAAATGGTCTATACACGTTAAACTACAATGAAAAGGCTAATAAAGTTTTTGAAGAATCGCATATAAATTGTATTCATATGTGGCGTAGAATGTATATAGAATTTAACATCGCGATCTTCGAACAATTAATGAATTACAAGATAGTTATCTAGTCCATGGTTTAAAAATGAAGTACTGTAAACAGAAAATGAAGTGTTGTACAAAGGTTAAGATAGTTCAGAATGCTGATCCTAAGACAAGTAAACATCGAGCATCAAAAGTTGGAGACTTATTTCATGCTGATATCTGTGGACCTTTTCAAAATGTGACTCCCTCAGGAAAGCGCCATTTCTTAACACTTATAGATGACAAATCCAGATTTCTGTTTATTTACTGAAACAGAAAAGTGAAGCAGCTACAAAAATTGAAGAATTTTTACGTTATGTGAAAACTAAATTTGAACGTACGCCAAAGATATTGAGATGTGACAGAGGAGGGGAATTTATGAATGAAAGACTCAGAATTTACATGATTAAGGAAGGAATTAAATATCAGTTATCAGAACCACATTTTCCTCAACAGTACGGAGTTGCAGAAAGAAGGAATGGTTATTTGACTGAAATGACAAAATGTATGCTAGAAGATTCAAAGTTAGATAAAATGTTTTGGGGAGCTGGAATAGTGACATCGTGCTACCTGCAATATCGTTTAATCACAAATGCTTGTAAGAAACACCTTTTGAAATATGACATAGATATAAACCAACAGAAAAGCACTTAAAAATATTTGGTACATTATATTGCACCTGTATTGAGAAGCAAATTGGACAACAGAGGTAAAGAAGGAAGTTTTCTTGGTTATGCGGAAGAATCTAAAGGTTATATTATCCTTGATAAAGAAACAAACAAAGTAATCATTTCAAGAAATGCAATTTGTCACAACGGTCGAGAAAGTGAAATATTAACTAATGTTCATGAATCAGGCGACTGTAATAAACACAAGCAAACTTCTTTAAACTTAAATGATGAACATGAAATAAAACCTTTAGAGGAAGGTGAAGATTTTGAGGAAAAGGAAGATGTAATAAGACGTTCAGAACAATCCAGTAAAGGTGTACCTCCCATAAGATATATTACAGCTTATAAAACATCAGTTAAAAGTGTTGATGAATTTATGTCAGGGACTGAAATGAAAAAATTACCCGAAAATAAACAAAATAAATGGATTAAAGTTGCAGGTGATGAAATTAAATCAATTGAAGAAAAAAATGTTTGGGAACGTACAAATTTACCTCAAAACCGAAATGCAATTAGTACTAAATGGGTTTTTAAGCTTAAATAAGATCAAACCGGAAATGGTTCACGGACTTGTAGCTAAGGGATTTACTCAAATGCCCGGAGAAGATTTTAAAGAAACATATACTCTTGTTGCAAACAATGCAACTTTTCAAGTCCTCTTAACAGTGGCAAGTGCCAAGAAAATAAAGATTAAGCATTTAGAAGTAAAAAAAAACCTTTTTAAATGTTGATATAGATGAAGAATTATATATTTTTGGATATATTTTTAAGGATATAAGGATATATTTTTGAAGGTAAAGAAGATAAAGTTTACAGATTAAAGAAAGGTCTATATTAGGGTGTATCAATTTGTAACTTTTTTTTTTGTTTCCAAATTCCAAGTTGATAAAAAGTTGCTACTAGACACCACAACTTACCACAAAAAATTTTGGATTTTTAAAAAAATGTTTAGGTCTCCCGCACAAGGCCTAAAGTTTAGAAATTTTACTTAAAAAGTAAATTTTTACAATTTTTAAAAAAAAAACCTAAAACACTTTTTTTTTAATTGCAAGTTGAAATTCCACTAACAATAAGCATGAAAAACTATAGAAAATGTATTTCAAAAACTTAGCACAACATTTAGGTCTCCCGCACAAGACCTAAAATTTGTTAATTTTGACGAAACTTTCGTAATTTTTAGTGTAAATGAACCATTTTTTTTCGTTAAAAACACCAGTCTTAAGTGTATTTTTGTTACAGGAGGCATAAAATGACCATATATATATATATATACATACTACATAAATAATATACAAATGTTGTATACCATAAAAAAGATAGTTTAACGATGTAAATTGTTTGATAAAGGTGTTGAAATAAACTCTATCGTTATTTGTGATTACTATTGTTTATTACAAATGTATAAAATATTATAACGTGGAATAAAATGTAGCATATAAGTACAAAATGTTGCTGATGTATTTTCATAGAACATGAGGGCAGTTTTGTTGTTCTATTTCAAATTAACTGACTTGTTTTAAATATTCGTCCTTTCATCTTGTCTTCAAAACCTGAAACGAAAGTTATATACAGTATTTACGTAGGCCTACAGATTTTTACAAAATTATAGAAATGATCCCCAATGAATTTCAACTATTATATGGAAGACAGTAAGATAAAGATGTTATTTAAAAACATTAAAAATCAAAGTGGTACAAAAAACACTTACTTACATTTTAATCCTTCACTGAGGTTTTGTACTGGCTCTTGATCTCGAACGTAGGTAGCTCTTTACGGCCTTACAGTCTGGCATGAATGAAAGCATCTCTTTCGATCATCCCACACACTTGCTTTGAAGCTTCTGTGACTTCTTTCACAATTTGTTCCACAGCTTGAGTGTGAGAAGAAATTGTAAATTCAACCCTTCCACTTTTTCCCGTTTCCGCAATTAACTGTAACTCTTCTAGGCTCATATCGGTAACAAGAGAGAGTTCGGTTACTGAAGTGGTTTGCCAGTCAATCATATCTATATAGTCTTTAGCATTAAAATTGATCTGAGAGGGTTTAAATATCGTTACCCCTTTCTTTTCTGTTTCACGAGCTTTCTGGATTCTCTTATAAGCCAAGATTCTAATATGTTTTCATTCATCAAACAACATAGCTATTAAAACATGCTCTGTGTGAGCCATGAATGCATTTCTCTGTAACGTTGCATGGACGACATGTTTTAAATCGTCTTCCAAGTAATTCCTGAAATGAATCATTTAAAAAAAATTAGTGGAACCTTGCAGGATTTTGGGATTGCACTTAATTGAGAACCATGATGGTATGTAGACTTTCATTATGAACTCTGCAAGCTTTCTCAGCTCAGGGGTCGGATCATCCATGGCTACATACAAACGAAGGATTCGATTTGCCGGTATGCCACCTGGCGTGCGAGATGTTTCCGGGGTTTCGTCTGGCCAACTCTTCTGTACATGTACCTGTTGATACGGCTTTGGATATTTCGTACATATACTTTTGGTCTGTGCTCAACTCTTTAAGATCAACTTCTGGTATATCGCTTTCAATTGCAACAAAATTGACAATATCCAGATTTTGGCAACTTAGAAGTTGTTCACCAATAGGCCCGCTAAATGTGTTTGGTCCAGAAGTTGGCCCATAAAGAGCAACCATAATTTTTCTAAATGGTAATTCATTCAAATGTAGTAGACACACAACTACCTGCAGTGGCTGTTGTATTTTATTTTCAAATAAGGTGATAACTCCATTTGAAGTGCCTGTGTTTGCTGCCGTACCATCACAACCAACAGCTTTTAGTTTTTTTAAGATTGACAGTTTTTTCTTCACAATACTTTACAAGTGATGTAACTATTTCCTTTCCTGTTCCATTTATGGGAGTTACATGACCGAAATACTTGGATCCAGGTTCTTCAACAATAGATATGTGTTCTTCCATTAAAGATTACCAGCTACAATTTCTTTTGTTATGGTTTCATCTTTACGACCATCAAAGTAAATGGCCAACAGATCGGAGGTTCGAGTTGAGCTTACTTCTTTACGAGACTTAAGTCTTTCACGTGCTACTTTTGATTTGTCGATTATTGCTTCTTGGTTCTCGGCAGTAACGACATTTAAGTCTCGCAAAAGTGCAGTAGCTAACTGAGCTCCAGCTCTACTAGAAATGCCCCTGCAGTCACAAGCTCGTGAAAACAAAGACATGCGTTGTGGCAGTTCTTGTTTTACTTCTACACTTGAAACACTTTTTTGACTCGTATCAAGTACATTTATTTCAAAACCGCTATCTTGACATGATGTGTGAGGCATTGAATCATCTGTACTATCACCAGAATCAATGTTATCAACAGATTTTAAGTTTTTATCCTCAGTCTTTTTTACAACTACCTGCAT
The DNA here is from genome assembly GCA_963932465.1 of Maratus speciosus. Taxonomy (NCBI): domain Eukaryota; kingdom Metazoa; phylum Arthropoda; class Arachnida; order Araneae; family Salticidae; genus Maratus; species Maratus speciosus. The sequence continues at coordinate 225,269,515 of OZ010791.1, read as the reverse complement.
TAAAGCTTGTGACCTAGATTTTCTTTCTAATCGCTTTTTAAGCTTTTTAGTCTCGTTTTTGTCACACTCTGCAACTGACATCAATCTAGGACCACGTTGGTCGAGCAAAAACTCGTGTTCTAGTGCCGGGAATTTTTTGTCAATAGAGCAAATACGGTTGCTGAGGTCACATTTGCAAGTACAAATATCAAATAATGCAGTTTCAGTTTTTGACTGAAAGCTAGTTACTGCATCTTTGTAGGTGTTAGGAAAATTCCTTTTAGGCCCTGAACACTTTTTAATTTTCTCAAGCTACTCATGCAGTTTTAAAACCACAAATATTGTGTTTTTGGTACCACAAACAGGAATTGAAGCTCTTTTCCATATTTCCTCAAGTTTTAAAGCAACTCTTAACGCAATTACCATCTTTGCAGGCTGATGTATTCCCTCTTGTTTCATTTCAATGCGTACACACTCAAAATACTTCAAAACTTGGTTGGCAGAACATTAAACTCATTCACATCAATAGGTTGCCCGATAACCGGCCTGTCGGTAGTTTGTCTAGTTAGATGCGGTTTTTTACTCATAATGAAAAACAACAACACTCACTCAATTGATTCTTACAACTAGACTATCGCACTAAAACAAAACCGTAATGCTCGCTCGCGGGCAGACGACTACTGACAAGTCTGCGCGCTGATTCATAGGTGTCGCGTCACCCCGGCGCGACAGTCTGGCCTTCCCCCAACCCATCGCTTCAAGTTGACGCTTGACGTATTGAAATGTGATTTATTATTTCATTTATTTCAACAATTCCAATCACGCCTAACGAGGCTTTAGTTACATTTAATTTTTAAACCAGCAACAACACAAATATCAAAGCACTGAAAAATGTTCAAAAATTGACTGAAATTTATGACTTTTAGGCCTTGTGCGGGAGACCTAAATGTTGTGCTAAGTTTTTGAAATACATTTTCTATCGTTTTTTGTGCTCATTGTTAGTGGAATTTTAACTTGCAATTTAGAAAAAAAGTGTTTTAGGTTTTTTTTTAATTTTTGTAAAAATTTACTTTTTAAGTAAAATTTCTAAACTTTAGGCTTTGTGCGGGAGACCTAAACATTTTTTTTTTAAATCCAAAATTTTTTGTGGTAAGTTGTGGTGTCTAGTAGCAACTTTTTATCAACTTGGAATTCGGAAACAAAAAAAAGTTAAAAATCGATACACCCTAGTCTATATGGTTTAAAGCAATCGGCTAAAGCTTGGAATGATAAGGTAAATTCAAATTTAACAGTAAATGGTTATGTACGTAGTAAAATGGAACAATGTCCCTACATCAGAAAAGAAGAAACTGGTTGGAGCTATATTCTTTTGTATATTGATGGTATACACTGAAGTGACAAAAGTCATGGGATACCCTGCTAATAGCGTGTCGGTCCTCCGTTTGTCCTGCGAAGTGCAGACGGCGTGGCATGGACTCCACGAGTCGTTGGACTTCCTCTGGAGAAAAATTGAGCAGTGCAGCCTCTATAGACATCCATAATTCCGAAAGTGTTGCCGGTGGAGGATTTTGTGCACGAACTGATCTCTCGATTAAGTCACATAAATCTTCGACGGGATTCATGTCGAACTATCGCGGTGGCCAAATCATCCGCTGGAATTGTACAGAATGTTCTTCAAATCAATCGCGAACAGTATGGCCCAATGACATGGCGCATTGTCATCCTAGAAAATTCCTTCGTTGTTTGTGTACATGAAGTCCATGAATGGTTGCAAGTGGTCTCCCAGTAGCTGAACGTAATCATTTCCAGTTAACGATCGGTTCAGTTTGACCAGCAGACCCAATCTATTTCATTTAAACACATTATGGAGCCACCACCAGCTTGCACAGTGCCTTGTTGACAACTTGGGTCATTGGCTTCATGGGGTCTGCGTCACACTCGTACCCTTCCATCAGTTCTTACCAGTCGAAATCGTGACTCATCTCACCAAGCTACTTTTTTCCAGTCGTCTACGGTCCAACTAATATGGTCACAAGCCGAGGAGCGCCGCTGTTGGCGAAGTCGTGCTGTTAGTAATGGCACCCGAATCGGTCTTCTGCTGCCATAGCCCATTAAAGTCAAATTTCCCTGGACTGTCCTAACGGACGCTCATGTCGACGTCCCACATTCATTCCTGCGGTTATTTCACTCAGTGTTACTTGTCTGTTCACACTGACAAGTCTACGCAGACGTCGCTGGTCGCTGTCTTTAAGTGCCTGCGTCTACCACTGTGTTATTTATGATGGAAGGTTATGCCTGAATTTAGGTATTCTTGGCACACTCTTGACACTGTGGATCTCGAAATGTTGAATTCCGTCGATTTCCGAAATGGAATGTCTCATGCGTCTAGCTCCAACTAGCGTACCGCGTTCGAAATTCGTTAATTCTCGTCGTGTGGCCATAATCACATAATCAACCTTCTCACACGAAGCATTTGAACACAAATGAAAGTCCTGCCCAGGCACTGACCATTTATACAATTTGTAAGCGACACTACTGCCATATATATATTTGCATATTGCTATCCCATGACTTTTGTCACCTCAGTGTACTTATTTGTACATTAGATGAAGAAACTGAAATTAACATAATGCAAATATTTAAAGAATCGTTTCACATATCTGATTTAAGACAAGTGTCATATTATTTAATTCCAGTTGAACGATTAGAAGATGGGTGTTCTATTATTACAAAAATAAACCAGAAAATAAAAATTAATCAACTTATCAAGAAATGTGGTTTAAATGAAGCTAAAGAAGCAAATATCCCTATGAGTCCAGAATTTTTGAAAAATGAAGATTTTTCGAGAGAATTGGAAATATATAACAAGTATAGAGAAGTAATTGGATCTCTTTTATACATTTCAAATACCTCAAGACCAGATAATTCAATAGCAGTTGGAATCTTATCAAGACGTGTTAGTAAACCAACTGAAATTGACTGGAATGCAGTTAAACAAGTTATGAGATATCTTAAAGGAACATTTGAATTTAAATTGAAATTTGGGAAAGATCTATCATCTTTTGAAGTTTTTGTTGATGCTGATTGGGCAGGAAATATTTCAGATCGAAAGTCTACAACCGGATACATAAGCCAGGAAATTCACCTGTAATATGTTCTAGTAGAAAACAACACTCAGTTTCGCTATTTTCTTCTGAAGCTGAATTTATTGCCACGTCTGAAGCATGTAAAGAGGGTGTATGATTAGCACAAAGACTCCCTTATCATATTATCAGACTTGACAATCGCTAAGTTTCTTTTGACCGCAATACACGTGGTCTGAAACCACATGGTTGTCCTGCTACTAGCGCCATCTAACCTGAGAAATAGAAATATTTTTTAATTTGTTTTCCATATCTGTTTTCGCATTTTCTTTACGATATGCTGAATATTTGTAGTTTACAAATGATAGTTGCTAATTAAAAAAAATTCTTATATTCTCGACATTTTTAGGTAGATTTCGTAAGAAATACTACCTATTGCAGTCGTTACCATGGTGCGACTTTTGAAAAATTCCTGCATAACTTTTCATTATAGGACCCCAGGAACCCAAAACCACCCCCACCTAAAAAGTTTATATATATATATATATATAACCATTAATTAAACATTACCGACCATCATCAAAAATCGCATTATTGTGAATGATTGACAATAAAAATGGATGCCACAAACCTATAATATAGAACTGTATGCATAAAATAAAGTACCTTATACTAAATTATAAGAATTAATAAGGAAGAATAAAAAACGAAGAATATGGATTCCGAAAAAATTGAAAAACTTATATATTGAATTACGTTTTCAAGAGTACAGAATTCAATGATATAAGCAAATCGGTTGTTTTCTGTGAGAAAAAAGCTTAAAGCTGAAAATTTTTTTTCTCCTGTACTCGAACAACCAATAGATCCAAAAGAATAGTCTCAAAATGAAAACAGAACATTATCAAATGGCATGAAATGGAAAAAAACACTACAACCCATTAAATATTTAATTTATAGCAATAGAAATCTTACACAACTAACCGAATAAATTCCCAGTAGATTTTCAAAATAGATTCCCGCACATGGAATCCATAAGCATGATAAGATTAAGGTGAATAAAACAGTTAACACAGAAATTAAAACCTATGGATTCAGTTAATTCATTTTGAAATACCGTGATAAATACAATTAATATAATATAAATAGAAAATAATTACATTATTTAAAATACCTAAAAACAATTTTAAATTGTTTAATATCAATTTTACAATATTGCCAATATGCAGCGTTAAATACCACCTGGCGAAAAAATTAAAATTAAAACTTTAATAGAAGCTTTAAAAAGACAAAATTTTTGGTGCTGCTATCTATTATTTTATTTTAAAACTACTATTATTATTCAAATGTCACAAAAAGAAGAACCTAATAAAAGCTAAAGAAATAAAAACATATCAATTGCATTACTACACAAATCCTAATATAAAATTATTCAAAAAAATTATTTTAAAAAATTAAAAAAATTAAATGGTAATAAAATGCTTTCAGTATATTCTATTACCAAACCCATTTAATCTACACTGAGAAATTAAAAAAAAAAAAAAAAGTTGATAATATATAGAATATAGCTATATGCTATAAAATAAAATAAATTATATATAATAATAATATAAAAAACCTTAATGATTACCATTAAATATAAAAAAATGAACAGGAAAGAAAATAAATAAATAAATAAATAAAAAATGGATGTTTATAGAAGATTGTTAGATTCTAAAATTCCCAATATCCTAAAGATCACAAATATAGTGTGTGAATTATCTTCATATTAGCCATAAATAGCTTAAAATATATGATTGTGACAATCAAACAAATTAAACTGATAATTAATCATGGAATAGAAAGTTGAAAATAAAACAATATTAAAAAGTATAGAGGAATATAATAATATTTATTTACCCAATTGTAATACATACAGTATAACATTAGTTATATCAAATAAACTTATATGCATAATAATCACTAAAAAGATGGTATACTATTATTAATTAATATGATATTGTCCTGAGTAGACTAAATTTTAAAACAAGTAATATTGAATTTGATTAAATAAGGTAAATTTAATATGAATTGAAATAAAAAGAAAAGTCACCAATTACATATAAAACATCAAATCAACATCCATGTAAAATACGTATTAGAAATGTAGTTATAATACTAAAGCCCCATCATTTTTTTAAATTAACCATTGCGTATTATCCAGACAACACCACCCTCCTCTGTACTCTAACATCTACCCACCCAACCATCCTATAGAAATTTTTTATTATTATTTTACAATTTTTAATTTTTTATAAGTATTTTTTTATTTTATAAATTTTTTTGTAATTTTGTTTACGCATGTGTTAATTTTTTTTTTTTTAAGATCATGGAAGTACTAATTGTATATTAATGAATATATGAATTTTTTTGGAAAACCATGATTTAATGCATCATAAATTAGTTTTTTAATATTATTGTTAATTAGATGAGAAGAACATAAACATTTTATTCTATATAAATGATTAAGTAGTATATTTCGATATACAGAATGATGAAGACAAGATTTAAAATTTGTAAATGTATTAACTTTGAATTTAAATTCTTTACGTTTATCATATAAATCTATGTATGTATGTACTAAATTTTGTCCGCACGATAAAAGTCGCAATTATGCACGGATCGTCTTCAAACTCGCCAACAACTTTGAGATGGCTAATTAGTCCAGGCAAATTAAAGTAAATACACCTTCAACCCGAGCAAAAAAATTGCAATAGAAGCTCTGTTAACTGATTTTTAATCCGTAACCATTACTGAGAAATATAACCAAAATCAGACAAAATCCGATCACGGGAACACCCTTAAAAACGGATTTCAAAACGGACTGAATCATATGCCGTTTTGCGTTGTTGTGCTGTTGTATAGCTTTTAGTTGAGGCGGAAGACGACAGAGGGCAGCACTAAACAATTTGGACTGCAAATATTCATTTTTTATCGAACAACTGACAACCAATAATGCTTTTGGAACAGATAAAGTAAAGTATCTATAACTCATTCTAAACTGTATTACTACTAGACCGATCTCCTAACAGTCATCCGGTATGCGGTGAGTTTTTCAAGCTCCGGCGATGGGGAGATATATTTCTGTCCTCAGGCAAGCCCTATACTATATTTTCTTTCTACATATTAAGTCTTCCTGAACATTTTAAGCCCTACCGCATCAAAATCGGTCCAGTGGTTCGCGAGATACAGTTCTTTTAAATTTCTCTACTTTCTGTTAATCCCGTTCCTCTATTTCATGTATCCGCAATTGCAACTGGCTCCGAATCGATTCCAGTGCTTATAAATGCTAGTTGTGCATAACTTTCCCAGGCATCGGAACATTTTTGATAATATGCTTTAGGGAATTTTTCAGGGCAAATATCAGTATTTTTTAATAGAAGAATAAATCTAGCTTAAACGCGCAAAATTTCGCCTTATTTAAGAAGTAATTTTCTATAAGAAAATACTGGTACCGAAAAATTTCCTGGCTATAAAATTTCAGGACACGCACGACCCCTGCATTTATGGACATTTCATCACCAATTTACTTTGTTAAGGGGACTTTAAGCAAAGATATCGATATTTTTTATACATGCTGTGCTGTGATTGTGATCTGACCACAGTAGTTTGTCATGTCAGTGTTTTTCAAGATTATATTTATGGTGTTAAATGATTATTTAACAGCGGATTACTACATTATTTGTGTAATTTGAAGCTTATACAACACTAGTGAGTGAGTTTTAGATTCTTTTTATAAATTTTAGTATTTTAATGAGCCTCTGAAAAGTACATGCTTTACCATTGGCGGCCATTTAATAATGCATCTCTGTGGAGATTATTGTAATGTTAACCTTTTTTAATTAATCTCTAACCTCTAACGTACATAATAAATGCTATAAACAGCTCCATACTGTGCTTTTTATTAACGTAAGTGTATATACTTTGCTCTGTTGCCAGTTTCAATTCAAAATATCAATTTTAAGTGTACTAAATGATGTTTTGAAAATAGTTAAAAATTGTGTTCTATGCTAACTTTTAGCTTCAAACTCCCATAGGAATAACATTGGGAGTGTGTAACTTTTATAAAATTATCAAAAATACCTATAAGAGACAGCAGACAGAAGAGGAGCAGCAATGACATTTAAAAAGTGGGCGATGTACTGGAACACATATCGCCATTTCATTCTGATTCTACTCTACGCAAAATTGTTACAGGCGTAACAGCTAAATAAGAAGTTAATGTTGATGAGTTGCACTTATTTGGTATGATAATCATCTCCAAAATGATAGGGAAGGATATATTTAGGTATTCGGCTAAAAGGTCAAAGAAAGTGAAAACTCTAGGATCTGCTGCCGCCATTTGTAGTTATAAAGATGACTTAGATATGCAAATAGATCCAGCGCTCCTCTTCCAAAGAATGATGATTACTGGCACTTGTGGTGAAATGAATCTCGGAGATGTCATGCGTTATGAACCGCGTGCGTACGCTACAGCATTATTTGAATCACCAAGTATGATGAGGAGTTAAACAATATGGAAAACCTATCATGGCTTTTGATAATTACATTGGGTATCCAACAATCAATGATGTGGCTCACAGATGACGCTACAAAAAAAAAAAAAAAAAAAAAAAAAAAAACAGTAGAGATATTAATTTCAGCCCATACGTGAAATTTATTGGAAAAAAGGAAGAGTTTCTGGACAATGAAAAAACAAGCAAGCAATGACTTCCCTCATAGGCGAATTGCTTAAGAAACAAGGCTGTACTGTTCCCAACACAGATGGGGATGCCAATATAGACATTGTTCGTGCTCCAGTCTCATCTTCAGAAAATGCACATGCACATACCACTGTAACAGGTGAAGATACCGACTTGCTGATTCTCCTTCTTTAACAGGCAAAGGATAATGGCTTCAAGCTATACTATCGCAGTGACATAAGACGAGGATCATGTTCCAAACCAGTCTATCATATCCTCAACATGCAATCTCTGTTAGGTCGTGAAAATTGCAACTTCCTTCTGTTTCTTCATGCTTTCACGGGCTGCGATACAACATCCAGAATTTTTTCGATTGGGAAATCCTCATCATTTCTCAAACAGATAAACAAGACAGAGCTCCGTTCTATTGCAAAAATATTTTGTTCAAATTCAAGCCTACATTCAGATATGGCTGAGGCTGGAAGAAAAGCAATGCTTCTGTTTTATGACTGCAAGGCACTGGATTCTATAGACAAACTATGTCCCCAAATGTTGGTAAGGAAAGTAACTACAGTAAAATCATTTATTACACCTGAACGTTTGCCTCCGACCGATTCTTCTACAAAATATCATAGCTATCACACTTACTTACAAATAAATATCAGAAGAAAGAACCAAGCCAGCAGAATGGGGCTGGTATGTAAAAAAACACTCGTGCTACCCAATACTCTGCGAGTGACTACCAGCTACAGATTATTTACTTAATATGATTCCATGTTCTTGAAAGACAAACTGTGCTACTTTACGATGCTGATGCAAGCGTAATTGATTGCCCTGTTCTACAGCTTCTGGGGTGCGCCAAGTCAATGGATGTAACAAGAACTACCTAACTTCTAATTATAAATATGATGAAAACTATTGATACGTTTTTTTCTTCACTGGAACATTTCTGTAAAAAGGAACTTAAGCAGTAATTTGTCAGAAATAGTAGACTTTTGTGTACTGTTTATCGTTTTTGACTATACTTCAAAGTTAAATTGTGAAAATAAAGCGATATATTTCCGTAAGCGATATATTCTCTGCCTTAGTTCCAGAAAATCCCCTCCGCCATTTTGAAATCCGTATATAGGGGTGTTCCCATGCTCAGATTTTGTCTGATTTTTAGTATGCTATTAAGCAGTAGTTCCTGATTAAAAAATTCTGTAAAAAGCTTCTATTGCAATTTTGCCCATGTTCAATCACAAAATGCCTGGACTAAATATCTCGGCGGGGATTGAAAATAGGCAAAATCGGCCCAAGGGAATGGAAATGGGTTGAGTTCAAAATTTTGAATACCGTCTTAACATGATTCTGATAAAACCAGCTCTTACACAACAATGACAGGAAAAAATAAATATTTTTCGTTATAGCAGTTGCCAACAATTAAAAAAAAGCTATAAAATTTTCACCACAACAATTGCTTTCGTATTGCAAGTTTTTCGCGTGAAAAATTAAATTAAATAAATAGTTTGTCGAATTGAAAACAAATTGAATATTACGTCATAAGTTTTCTAGAGCAAGATTTCCGCATGAAAACTCAAAATTAAATAAATAGTTTGACGAATTAAAAAACAAAAAACAATATATTGCGTCATATTGGAAATAAAATGGACCTCAGCAGGTGAATATGTAATGTCATGTGAGTTTGAAGAAACGTATTAAAACATGATAGAAATCCGACTACGGAAATATTAACTTATTTTAACACTTTGAGGTTCTCTGAATTTGCAATAGCTATTTTTTAAACCTATTCCATATACATGCGTGTGTGTATTCGTGTATATTAGAATTTTCACAAAATGTTTAGCTCCCCTAGAGCTCATTCTTAGTGAAGGAACTAGGTTGATCTCTAATCTTGATTTAAGTTTTGGTGGTGAATTTAGTACAGTAAACTCTCGATTATCCGCGGAATTGGGTGGCGCGACTATCGCGGATAATCCACAAAATTTTGAAAAAAAAGGGAACAAATCAACACAAATATGTACTGGAACAATTTATACACATAATAAGTAACACAAGCATACATTTTACAGTTTCTACGCACAATGGGTAACATAAAGATACTTATTACTTCAGGAATAATAAAATTATTCATTACTTACAAACTTGTAGGTTTATTTCTTTAGAAAATCCGTCAAAAGTGTCTGTTTTTTTGTACTGAAACACTTCTTCTTTATTTGCGATTGAAGTTTTTTAAGTACTATTTTATCACAAAGTGACGCGTCATCCTCTTCCTCTAGATATTGGATAAGTCCTTCAACGTGAGCTAAAGCTGCGTCGTGGCTCATTTTCTTTTGTACCTTATCATCTTCTTCGTCACTCTCTTCCAAATTCCTACCTAACGATTCTTCAATAATTTGGTCATCAGTTGCATGTTCGAAGCCTGGATCGTCAGCATCACAATTAATCCACTCAATGATATTATCTTCATCGACATTTTCTCCACCAGCAACAGATTTTGCTAAATTCGCTAAATTATGAACGGAAACTTCTTCCTCTTCCTTTTCTGATTCTACTAGAGATTTTTCTATACTTGGCAAAATCTTCCGCCAGGATTTTATTAATGTGGATTTCTGTACCGACTCCCAAGCACTGTTTACATCATAAATGCTATCGAGAATCGTGTAATCTTTGAAAAAGCTTTTAAAATCATCTCCCTCTTCAATTCTTTTTTTCAGTAATTTCGTTCGTATTTTTTCTTAATTGAAGCGATTACGCCCTGGTCCATAGGCTGGATAAGAGCTGTAACATTGGGAGGCAAACATTTTGCAAAAATATTTCCATCTTCTGATTTCAATTGTAGTTCTCCAGGGTGAGATGGGGCGTTGTCAATTAGAAACACAGCTTTCTGGGGTAAATTTTGAGACGCCAGATGTTTCCTAACTTCGGGAATAAACATTTCTTCAAACCATTTTATAGATACTGTTTTATATTCATCCAAGATTTCTTTATGTTGAAATAATGTACTGGGAGGTTCTCAGCTCTTGTTCCCTTAAAAGATCTCGGTTTTTTTTATTTTCCAATCACTACTAAGTTTAGCTTATGGGATCCTGTAGCATTACTGCAAGTCATTATTGTTAGACGCTCTTTACTGCACTTATGTCCTGGATCTTGATTTTCGCTTTGAAATGCCAGAGTTCGTGTAGGCAAACATTTCCAGAACAGTCCTGACTCATCGGCGTTGTATACTTGTTCCAAAGAAATTCCTTCTGATTGAAGAAATTGTACAAAATCTTCTTTGAAATTTTCTGCAGCTTGTTGATCGCAACTTAATTTCTCGCCGCAAAGACCTATTTCTCGTATCCCGTGGCGTTGTTTGAATCTTGTCAGCCATCCTGACGATGCATCAAATGATTCCTCTAATCCCAGCATTTAAAAAAATTGTTTTGCTTTTGAAGCAACAATAGGCCCTGAAACAGGCGTTCCCTCACTTCTCACTTGTCTTACCCAACGTAAAAGTGCTGCATCCAGTTCTTTAAAAGTGCTGCTTTTCATACTTTTTCTTTTTTTCATCGATGAAAAGTTGTCTGATGAAGCTGAGAATTGCAGCAATTTATCTTTCTGTTTTAAAATGTCCCTAACTGTGCATTCTCCAATTCCATATTGCAAGCTTATTTGTTTTCTTGTAGCACCATTTTCAATTTTTTTAATCAGTTCCAATTTATCTTGAATCGTTAACACAACTCTTTTTCTTTTTTGTGACATTTTTCAAATACGTATTGAAAATGCAAAACTATAAAATTTAAATACAAACGCGAACTTCTGTAAGACACGTGTTCACAACTCAGCTAAAACAAGCAAACTGGTGTGCTTTATGAAAAACGGGAGAAACAAAATCATAACAGGGGGGGCGGGGGTGACTTTCAGTACCCGTACATTGTTTATCAACAGGTGTGTGTGGCCTTGCGACACCCTCAAGATTAGCTGCACCTGCTTTGTGCACGTGATTGTTCCACGTTTACAAATGGAAATCATATTTAGTAAAAAGGATCGAAAACTCATCCTACATCGCAGAAATAAGTTTCTTCTCAAAGATAAAAAAGAAAAAAAAAGAAATTTAGACTCGCGGATAATCGGGAGTTTACTGTACTTAACTTCGAAATGTACCTCCGCCTGTAGGCCCGAACCGGCAGGGATTTTTTTTTAATAACGTGGACTTTTAATGTTAAACAAAGAAAAGTTTATTGCTGAATTCCGTTATGTAAATAATAATAATCAGGAAATGAATTCGCCAGTGATATTACATTAGCTTTTGAAATAAATGGATAGCATCTAGATCCCGAAAAGTTAAATATTTTAATATATTTTCAAATATGTAATTTACTTTATTACTGTTGTTTTGCTTCTTTTCACAGTTAATTTCATGTTACAGTATCAATTTAACCCTTGAATGCCTGGTGTTGCTTTTCGGCAACATACCCAATTTAGGCTCTAAAATACTATTAGAATAATATTGAAGCTAAAATGCCTAATGTTGCCAATAAAATACATTCTGAAAATATTTTTAAATCTATTTTTAACATTTAGATGGCAACACTTGTGCTGTTTAAGAATAAAGATAAATTTATTTTTTCAAATGTTGCTTGCTACTTGTTCTTTTTGGTTTGTTTGGAATCTTGCGAAATACCCAATTTTGACCTGCAGTGAGCAAGAAAAAATTATTTCTTATTATAGTTCCTAAAATTCTTGTGTGTTTAATATTATATAATTTTATCAAGGGAAATTATTTTTTCAATTAAACAACAGTATTGCCGATTAGTAACAAACTGTTTTTTAGCCGTAAACCATACTTAAAACAAAATATGATTTTTTTAAGTATTTTTCCCATGATTTATTTAAAAAATGAAAGCCGAAAAACATTATTACAATGATTTGTGAAAAGTCAGGCATTTAGGGGTTAATATCGTTCCTTCAATTTTTTAAATGCGCACTTTCATTTATTTATTTATTTATGATTGTTTTATTTTTGAAGCGATGGGGGATCTTTTCAGCTTAACATATTTTAGGCGCAAGCTTAACTTTTTTTTCATATAAAAAGTATTAATCCATAAAATGTTTCCACAAAATTAATCCATGTATGCATTAATCTACTAAAAAACAACTTTTCAAAAGTAAAAAAAAAAAAAAAAAAAAATTAGAAAAGAAAAAAGGTGAAAGTTGTGGCTAAAAAATAGTGTGATATCAAATTTCCAAGGTTATATTACGGTACTTATTTAACATTTTTTGATAAAAATTTACCATTACGTCGAGTACCTAAGTATGCGTTGATAGAAAGCCTTTTCTCCTTTACTAAATACATCATAAGGTGTTTCTGAAAATTAATTTTTTTTAAATTATACATGATGGGCTTGGCGGCCATCTTTCCATATTTTACACAAATTTCTAAGCACACAAGTTCATTGTTAAGACTGGAAGTTCGAAATTGTTACTAAAGCAAACATTTTATTCTTTTAATTTATGGAAATGAGTGCCTAAAAATTTGTGTCTAAAAATAAAGCTGAAGTAACTTCAGGTTTCATCTTATGATTCTCTTTTTTCGGAGGGGGGTTAATTAATTAGTTAAAGCAGTAAAAATCAATTTGTTTTTTCAAAATAAAAAACTTTCTTAATTTATCTGCCTGTAGCTAAAACTAGAAGTTCGAAATTCTTAATAATGCAAATATGTTACGAGCTTGAATGCTTAGAAATTTGTGTAAAATATGGAAAGATGGCCGCCAAGCCCATCATGCATAATTAAAAAAATTTAATTTTCAGAAACACGTTATGATGTATTTAGTAAAGGAGAAAAGGCTTTCTATCAACGCATACTTAGGTACTCGACTTACATATGGTAAATTTTTATCAAAAAATTTTAAATAAGTACCGTAATATAAGCTTGGAAATTTGATATCACACTATTTTTTAGCCACAACTTTCACCTTTTTTCTTTTCTAATTTTTTTTTTTTTTTTTTTTTTTTTTTTACTTTTGAAAAGTTGTTTTTTAGTAGATATCAGTTCTTTTTTCAAAACAAATGATATATAATTGAAATAATTCTACTAGCTCAAATTAAAATTAGACCTTGTATAGCCTTTATAAGCAGGGAGCAAACACGATATTATACATTTTGTTTACCTATCATTCATTTTTTATATTGATTAATAATTTAAAAGTAAGGAAAGTCAATTTCTTCTTTCAAAGTATCAGTCTTTCTCAATTTATATCTCCTTAAAATTTTCTACGAAAGATGAAAATTTAGTAAAAAATAGAGAGTCGAAATAAAATATATATTTACAGTTAGTCTGTCAGTTAATTGTTTTTTCGAACTTTTTTTTGCTGACGGTTTTGCAAAATAAATTTACCTTTACAAATACTTACGGTTAATCCGAGAATGAAACCCCGCAGGCATCTAAAGAATCGAAGATCTGTAAATCTAGCAATTCTAGACATAATAAAGGAACATTTTTGATTAAAAAAAATCTAAAAATTTAAAGATTTAAACTGTACATATGACTTCATCTTCATTTAGATCGTGTTATAGAGAAGAAAGAATAAATATGTAATTTTACTCAAGTCTGTTTATCCATACCTATTTGTATAAATGTGAGGATATTAATTTACTATAAAATTTCCCCTAAATTTATTATCTTTAATAGTCTATTATTAAAGCCGCATATACATTAGAATTAAATATTTTTCGGTTAAAAATTGCCTGAAATCTATAGTCTTATCGTTCGTCATTTTTTTTTTTTTTTTTTTTTTTTTTTTTTTTAATGCCCAGACTCTTTTTCTGAACTCTGACAAAAGATCACAGACATATTGAAGCTATCCAAATTCTTATATCTTTCTATCGTATTTCCTTTTTTGAGGGGGGTGTGAGGAAGAGCCCTTAAGAACTTCGTTTTGTTTTCAGAATTCTGAATTATTCATTCAAAAGATCTACCTACGTAAGTCTTGTTGCAGAATTTTCATTAGCTAAGAGTTGCATCAAGTTATACATCATGTGAATCTATTAAATTAATTTTGTGAAATACTAGATGGGAGCCATTGATATTTCCAGACCATTTGCCTACATTTTAACCTTGAGTCATTTACTACTATTCATTAATTTTGTATACGAATTAAAGAAGTCGTTGTTTCCATGCCAACTGTACCTTTCACTATTGCTTGCTTGTTTGTTTGTTTGATTTATTGAACACATACATCATATCACATGCGGATCATGGCGGGATTCGAATCTGTTTCCACCTACGCTCTCAAGCGATTAGCGGCATGGTGTCTTATCCACTCAGCCACGGTGGGCCACTATTGCTTTCTCTAATGCCCAGATACTCAAATTTAACCAACTGCACTTAGAATCATGGTCATAACAGAGAACATTTATATGTTAGAGCAGTGTTGCCAGTGGGCTACTTTTTTTTAACTCAGATTTCTTGATTGCCAGCACTTATTATAAACGGTAAAATACCCTTTGTTTTCGCCTTAATTAATATGTCATTAAATAAGGCGCATTTTACAAACTCAAAAAAGTGGTGCCAATCAAGTATCTGAATTTATAAAAGTAGCCCATCTGGCAACACTGTGTTAGAGTGGTGACATATGCACAAGTCGTGTACTCATATTCAACTTTTTGTCCAAAGTACGGTAGCTCAGTTTTCAGTAATAGACGAGAAAGATTTTAATTAAACTAACCAGAAAAGTTAACAAACATTGGCTTCCTGATTTGATTTTATTCAAAATTGTTTTAACCAACCAAAGTTAATGTCCGGGATACAAATAAATTTTTCTTTGTTAGTAAAATTACATTGACCAATCAGTAGCCTCCATCCTTGCAGGTTTTTCAGTGTTTACTGCAAACATAAAAAAGTTAGGAAAAATGCAGGCGTCTGATTGATCAATCTCATCCCGCTAATAGCGAAAAATCTATCTTGATCCCGGCCTATTCAACGCCCTTTAAATATTGGAGAAAGCCTTGACACGTGTCAGGAAAACCGTCTCACAAAGCAGGCAAAACAAAGAAGAAAAATCATTCATTGGCTCGTTCATATTCACAAGCCAATGAATGATTTTGTTTCTTTGCTTTGCCTGCTTTGTGTGATGTTTTCGTGACGCGAGTCAAGACTTTCTGAAATATTTAGGGGGCTTTGGCTTATTTCACCACCATGAAGTTATGAAAGGAGAGGAACAGACATGTCAATCTTCCCGTGCGAAAAACTAGCTACCAAAAAAACGAGTTCTTTCCCTCTCTTCTGCCCTTTTCTCTCTTGATTTTAACCGATAGCAGCCCATTTAGGAGTCTCCAGTACAAGATGCCGCTATATACAGTGGACGCAGGAGGGAGGGTGTTAGCGCGACCAATGTCATTATAGGCCAGTTCATGATGTTTAAAAGTCACACGGAATTGGACCGAGGCTAACGAAAAAGACACGCTACCGCGGTGGGTCCGATTCTTCTTTTTTTACAACCGCTGGAGTCACGTGATGCTCTTTTCACGCACCTTCTTTGGTGCATTCGAGCATCACGTGACTCCAACGGTCTGTAAAAAAAGAAGAATCGGACCCACCGTGGTAGCCTGTCTTTTTCCTTAGCCTCAGAGTTGGATCACCTTTACACGATGATTTACAAAGCTGCGTGCCGATTTTTTTTCTGTCCATTGCCGTGTACAGATAATCAACTCTGTGTGACGTTATGAACTGACCTTATATGTTGTTGGCCACAGTTTAGGAACAGCTACAAATGACTTCATCTATATCTACTCCAAGGTAAACGAAAAAGACAGGCTACCGCGGTGCTACAGCGCCTAGAATATATAGTGTGGAAATCGGCTATCCCAGTAATACTTTAAAAAGTGCTAAAATATTGGATCTCTTAAATTTCAAATGATGCTGAAATCCAATGAGTCGATCACAGCGATATCTGTAGGATATTTCCTAAAACTTCATGACGATTTGGTAACAACGTCGATATATAGAATACCTAGTGTGGAAATATTATATTAAACAACGCTAAAAATTTGTATCCCATAAATGATCGACGATACTGCTAAAATCCCAAGTGTCGATCGCAGCAAAATCTGCGGGATTTTCGTATTACATTGTATAGACTAGCAATATCTTGCAGTTATAGAAAATATCCTGGAGATGTCGCTGCGATCTGTATATTTCAGCAGCATCATTGCACATTTAAGGATACAATATTTTAGCACTTTTTTAAGTATTACAGGGATAGCCAATTTCCACACTATATATTCTAGGCGCTATAATTTGGTCTAGACGCTGTAGCATTTTTTTTTACATTTTATTAACATACATCTGACCTGTGTGCATGGCGTCAATCCCGCTGTAATAATACGATGATTATTTTGAAAGTATATCACAGATGTCGTTGCGAACAGCTCCCTGGATTTCAGCGGCAGTGCACATTTAAGGGATACAACTTTTTAGCGCTGCTTGGATAGCAAATTTCCACATTATGTGTTCTAGACGCTATAGCGGTGCATTACACGTGTCTCTTTCTTCTTTAAAAAATATCCTGCAGATGTCGCTGCAAATGACTGTTTGGAATTCAACATCGTTGTACATTTAAGGGATTCACTATTTCCGCGCTTTTTTAAGTATTGCTGGGATAGTCGATTTCTACAACATATAATTTAGGCCTATAACGGAGCTATAGTATCTAGAAGATATAGTTTAAAAATCCGCTTATTAAAAAGGTGCTAAAAAATTGTATCCCATAAATGTTGAACGAGGCTGAACGATGAATGTCGATCACAGCGACATATGGTAATTCCAACGTAACTATTTCAAAAGACATCAAATGAGAAAACGTTTCGCTCAGAGAAGATCTAGAAAATGTTGCTGCTATCGACATTTGTCATTCAGTATTTTTCAATATTTATGGGATTCAATTTTTAGCAATTTTTAAAGTGTTAAAATAGCCGGTTTCCACACCATGACCATGATCTACACTGTTAAAAATATCGTGAAAAATTACCTCTGTTTTTAAAGGCTATCTATTTTCTGACCAATGAGAACGCTCCATAGGTATTTATGTAGCGTTCTCATTGGTCAGAAAATAGATAGCCTTTAAAACCAGAGGTAATTTTTCACGATATTTTTAACAGTGTAGGTAGATTTTTCTTTGTTATCGCAACGAGATTGACCAATCAGAAGTCAGAATTATTGCTAACTTTTCACTGTTTGCAAAAATGTACCTGGATCTCGTCCTATATTTCTAGACGTTATAACTGAGCTCAGGAATAGTACAGAAAGCAAACTCCGTATTTTGATACATTAAGGCCGGGATCCAATTAGGAAGAAGTGTGTCGCTATAACGAAGTAGCGACATATGGCCAATAAAGGTTTATTGGTAGAATTGATAAAAACAAATCGTTAAAGGTCTTTGTGAGTGTGTCATTATCGTCAGGCTAATGCATATTGAATTATTTCCCTAGTCTAATAAAGCTCGTCCGTGCGCGTATCGTCTAATGGAGGATATTCCAAATATGGGTTCAAGACTGAAAAAGTCACGTGGTACCGGCAATTTACCTAAAGAACTTCTAACTGATGAGAAGGGAAACAGGAAACTACTACTGCTTTCTCTCGTGAACTGTTTCATTGGCTAGCTGGGATTTACATTACGTCGACGGAGCCTTCCCTTCTTTACGTTAGACGTTTTTGCCTTGACCACGTAATCATAACGTAGATAGAATAGCCTCTATTCAAGAAAGTGGATTGCCGATTGCCGTACTATAGCACCTAGAATATATAGTGTGGAAATTGGCTATCACTGTAATACTTTAAAAAGTGCTAAAATATTGTATCCCTTAACTGTGCAACGATGCTGCTGAAATATACAGATCACAGCGACATCTGCAGGATATTTTCTGAAACTGCAAGATATTGCTAGTCTATACAATGTAATACTAAATCCCGTAGATGTTGCTGTGATCGATATTAGGGATTTTAGCAGCATCGTCGCACATTTAAGGGATACAAATTTTTAGCGTTGTTTGGATAGCATATTTCCACACAAGGTATTCTAGACGCTGTAGCCATACTTTCGGCAAAAACTTGAAATGAGCATGCTTCCTGTGCATATATCACCACTCTTATGCATAAAGGCTCTCTGTTATGGTGTTGATTCTGAGCGCTCTTTGTTAAATTTCTATATTTGTGTTTTAGAGAAAGCAATACAGAAAAGTACTGTTACTATGGACACAACAACTTCTTTAATATCGAAATGTATAGCAAAGGAGTTCAGAATCAGTGCCTTAAATAGTTTCGAATATGTATTGTTGTTATGACCTTCCTGGATGTGGAAATGCAAAATTGTGTTCAACATAATGGAGGATATCCATCTACATTTTGATCACGTGGTTACAGCGCCTAGAAGATACAGTGGGGAAAACGGCTACAAAATAGTGCTAAAAAATTGAATCCCATAAATGTACAACGATGCTAAATAACAAGATGTCGATCGCAACGCCATCGTAGTGATTTAAAAACGATAGCCATTCTAAAAGAGACTTATTAACCTATTTCCCGTCATTCCTTAACTAAATTATCTTATAACAGACCAAAATATCTTATATTTATAGTTTCCGATATTTAATATTCTATAATTTTTGAAAACACAGTGTTTATATTGAAAAGAGTTACGAGATGGCGCTCGTATCAGCATATTGCCGCTGAGCATTGTTGGAGATTTATGGGATACAAGTTTTTAGCACTTTTTAAAGCATTATAGGAATAGCCGTTTTCCACACTGTATCTTCTAGGCGCTGTAACGTGGTCAAGGTAAAAACTTCTATCGTAAAGTAGGGAAAGCTCCGTAGACGTATAATGTAAATCCTCGCTAGCCAATGAAACGGTTCATCAGGCAAAGTAGTAGTATCTTCCCTTCTTATCAGTTAGAAGTTCCTTGGATAAATTACCGGTATCACGTGACTTTTTTCAGCCTCGAACCCATATTTGGAATATCCTACATTGGGCGCAATCTAGATAGATTTTTGGCTGTTAGAGAAACGAGATTCATCAATCAGAAGCCTGCATTTTTGTGAACTTTTCGCTGTTTGCAGAAAATGCAGGCTATTGATTGGTGATTCTCGTTTCGCTAACAGCGAAAAATCTATCTGGATCCTAACCTACATTTCTACAAACATTGCACTTCATCCACGGCACTAAAAAAATGACTCAAAACTTTCATGACATAGGTCGGGATCCAGAAACAGCAAATATTCTCAAACATGCAGGCTTCTGATTGGTCAAACTCATTTCGCTAACAGCGAAAAATCTATCTGAATCTCAGCCATAGTTATCTTCGATGAAATCAACGCAAAAGTATAATATAAAAGTATAAGATTTCTAAAATATTTTGGCGGGTTTATCGCTATTTGGCATAATTTGTAAACTTTAGAACTAATTAACAGTTTTCGGTAATTATGAATAGAAAATTAATGTTTTAAAAGCTGAATTTTATAAAAGCACGTAGATTGAGTAAATATCTATCCAAAAATTCAATCCTTACTTTTTTCTGTCCATTATTTAAGTCTCTACCTCGATTGAAACATAAGTTGTGACGAAGAAAATAAATCTGTTATTTTCAGTATCTCGACGTTATTTAAAAAAATCTATATCTCTGTTTATAATTAATTTATGAGGGTGCATTTGATCTCAAATTGAAGATCTTCTTTATTAGGTCCTTCTGGTGTTGGTTTTATTTTTCTGTGATGATTGTTTCTTTTGATATGGGAAATTTTACACTGGCATATTTCGTCCATTTAACATGGAAAAGTTGTCGTCAGTATAATAAGCAGTTACGGTGTCTTGCCGTTATTCTTGGCGTTTGTTTGTTTGGTGGGGTTAGCATTTTTTTTCAGCTTGGCTTGGCAGAATGACCGTCCTGCTTGTTCCATAAAATTAATCCATGTATGTATTAATCCATAAAATGTTTCATAATCGGGTCCACAGCCAATTGGGATATCATGGCGCATAATTAATATCCTTGTTGTAACTCACATGTGTTATATTTTTTTACTGTGTATATGAGAACTTAGGTACGTCTGTATATGATATATAGAAGTTCAATGCACTTCATACCCAGATAGCATGAACAATTGCAGCAAGATTAATTTTTTCTTGATATTTTCTTGTCACGAAAAATTTGAAGTAATAATATTGCCGCAAGGACATTACTAGGTAGACGGAATATAATCAATCGCTTTCTTGCAACGCAACTTTGCTTTAAACCTGATACAACACTGTCATAAAATAACGACGTAAGCGAAAAATTCCTTTTGTTGGAAGGAGAACAGATATAAACGCGCATGCGCGGAAATTTTACAAAGACAAAATTACAACACTTCTTTATTGAATTCCATGAAGCAGCGCCATTGGATTAGCGTTCAAGTAAAGAACCCAGATATAAAGGTATTTATTATTTTAATTATTCAAATGTGATTCGGATATTTTTGCATTTTCTCTGTACAAACTACAACTTATTTCGTACAGAAATTTTAATAAATTAAAAAGTTGTGTTTATTTACTGAGGAATGCTTACATTTTTTAAATAGTTTGGTTTTGGTTCATGTTAAGGCATTATTGAAAATCTTAATTTTTAAATGAATTTTTCTCAACTTTAAGGGGAATTTCTAAGATATCGTTTTAATTAATATTTGCCTTTTTTCTTGCTCACGCCGATCGAGCAGTGTTGAATTCAGATATTTTTCTCCGGGATTAATTTCTGCTGCTCTGGAGGGGGGGGGGGGGGACATTTTAGAGATTCGGTGTGGAAATTGCTTATTAAAAAGCATAAAATATCAAACCTTCCGGGGGAAATCCCCCTCCTCTTGAATTCAGCAGTGCGTTCGAATGTATTTTTAAATTTAAATTATCTTTTCATGGCCATTAAACCCCTTTCTATATATAAATATCAAGTATTTTAAACAGTTTCTTAGTGTGCTATTCTCCATGCTTCTTATCATGGACTTCTATTGTATCGCTATTTTCTAATTTTTATTAAAGTTATTAACAGTATTTCCTTCCGGCGTCAGTTTTATTTAATTCTTTAAAAAATTCTCTTTTCTTTTGACATAACTGCTTGTTAATCGGATGTGTATAAGTCGTTTTATTTCCTATTTTTCTTAAATTTTAAATACGAATATTTTGAAATTGTTAATTTTTCGCGACAGCAAACCTGGGCTTTGAAATGTGCAGAGCAAATCGGAACAATATTCCGGTTCGTAAAATTATGACAAATATTGATCTGATTTGCAGTGTTGTAATCGTAAAAAAAATCAGAGGGTGTACGCTAAAGTCATGAACGTCATGTCTAGAGTATGTACGATATAGATTTATTCGAGAAACCGGGAGTATACGGAGCTTTTAAAAAAAATCAGAATTTTTGCAATGAATTAGAGCTAAATAACTAAAATGCATTGGCTAATTACTTAAACTCTTTCCCCCCTCCCCCCCCCCAAAAAAAGTTATAAAATAGCTTTGTATGATACTTAAAACCTCGGATACCATAGCACCAAAATATTATTTTAATAGTTACAAAATATTTTTTTTTGATAATTAAAACTTTGGACCTTAAAACCTTAATTCCGCTGTTATATTGTTAATGTCAGATTCGAAGACTATTTATTTGTGCTATTATTAAAGATGTTTCGTTTTGAATCCTTTTTCGCATGTAAAATAGTGTTCAACTGCATCTTTATTTATTATTTTCTTCTATGATAACAATCTTTAATAAAATGTAATTCTTAAAAACCGACACTAGTCACCCGAAGTAAAATTTAACATTCAAGCTAATGTTAATTCTATGGACAGTTCTTTGCATATTTTGGGCTCACATTTTAATATTTTTTAATATTATTTTTTGCATAGGATACACCTGGTTGATATATATAGTTGTGCAATCGTACCTTTTCGACCTTTTATGCAATTTTTTATATGCAGATACTTTCAATTTTGAAACCTGTTCTGAAAGTGAAACTGTACTCATATGAAAGAAAACTGTAACCAAAACCGAAAAAGTACAAAAGCACAACAATATATGGGGAATTCTCACAATCTTTTGACTTTTATGTCCCTGAATAATAATTTTTATTTTAATACATTTTTTGTGTTTTTTTTTATTTCATATACTGGAGAACATTCCATTGCATGATTGCATATAACAATATTAACGAGATAAATAAGTTTTGGACGATGTTGGGGGTCCAAATACCAGGAAAACTCCTATACTGTCCCGTCCCTGATGCTGATTTTTAGGTGCGTTCGTAATTATATATATACGTAGCACCTATAGTCGTCGTTCAGTCCGTCCGTCTGTCCGTCCGTCTGTCCGTCTGTCCGTCTGTCCGTCCGTCTGTCCGTCTGTCCGTCCGTCCGTCCGTCTGTCCGCATGTAACACAGCAAAAACTACCCAACCGAATAGTCTGAAATTTCAAATATATGATTGTTGCAAAATTTTGTCGAGCCATTTCAAATTTTATGAAAATCGGATGTATAGTTTAATTACAGGGACAGTCAAAAGTTCTTCTTTACATTACGGCCAATGGGAAAAATTATTGCAAGTGGATTTTAATGATATTAGAGCCTTCCGAATGATCTGAAATTTTAAAGATATAATTGTTGCAAAATTTTGTCGAGCCATTTCAAATTTTAGGAAAATCGGACGTATAGTTTAATTACAGGGACAGCCAAAAGTTTTTCTTTACATTACGGCCAATGGGAAAAATTATTGCAAGTGGATTTTAATGGTATTAGAGCCTTCCGAATGATCTGAAATTTTAAAGATATAATTGTTGCAAAATTTTGTTGAGCTATTTCAAATTTTAGGAAAATCGGATGTATAGTTTAATTACAGGGACAGCCAAAAGTTTTTCTTTACATTACGGCCAATAGGAAAAATTATTGCAAGTGCATTTTAATGATATTACAGCATTCCGAATGGTCTGAAATTTTAAAGATATAATTGTTGCAAAATTTTGTTGAGCTATTTCAAATTTTAGGAAAATCGGATGTATAGTTTAATTACAGGGACAGTCAAAAGTGTTCCGAAAAAATTATTGGAAGTGCATTTTAATGATGTATCAGACTATGCACGTTATGAAGTGCAAAAAATTATACATTCAGTACAATATGGGGTGCAAAAAATAATTTTAAAACTAGTTATAGTACGAACGCACCTCATTTGCCACGTTTGACGAGCAATTTCCAACTTGTTAAATTTGGAGCTGTCTGTATAAAATTGTTTCAATAAAAGTAATTCGATGTAATTTTTTTTCCGAAACTGGTACAATTGTTTAATATAAATATTGTGCAAAAAATTAACCTGCTCACATTTTTACGGTTGATATTATTTTTTGAACTCTGTCCCTGGGTTTTTCATCCTTACCGTCCCTCTTGCTAAACTTATACAGAAAATCACTTCAGATGCAGCCACAGAATTTTTTCACGTTTTTTCTCATTGAGAAGTATGCTGGAGAAAGAATATCTAAAATTCTTTGACAGGAAATTTACTGCAAAATTTAAATCAGCATTTAAATATCAATTTCAAGATCGTGGCTTTATTGGTAGTCTTACCGTCCCCAAGGTTTATTTCTGCACTTTTCGAGGTAAATTAAAAAAAAAAAAAAATATTCAATCCAATGTTAACAACTGTTTCTAGAAATCAATGAACATTGTGGCTATCACTTAGTCTTAACATGATTTTCCTAAAAATAGGTGATAATTTTCCTTACCGTTCCATCCTTACAGTCCCTTTTTTTCCCATTTCGTCCCTTTTTTCCTATACCTATTTTTTTTTTCAAAAAAAAAAAATTATGGCCATTTTTTTTTTCCCATTCTGACCAGAAAATCAGAGTTCTAACTTTTTACGACTGCTATTTCATCTTCACCTAACACTTCATTTATAATGGCTGTTCCATAATAATGGAAGCCATCAGTCCATCAGAGGAAAATAATCCTTTCCAAAGGTATAATCCTTCATTTGGCGCCCCTTCGTTCTGGCGCCCGGGGCACATGCCCCTCTGCCCCCCCCCCCCCCCCCCTAGTTTCGGCCCTGACAGCAGGTCCTAAGCCTAGATCCTTGTGGAACAGGTCTGTACTTTCCCACTGGTATAATACAAAATTTAAAACTTTCCCAGATGACGCTGTTACAACAGAGTGTGGTTTGTTTTTTATATACCGCTTTACCGAGGCACGTCCTAAAAAAAGGAATTGTCTGCTCATCTATGGAAAATTTTCCCTGATCTCCTGGTAAATTCAAGCAGACACTACGGAATCTGTAGAGCATTTGCTGAACTTTCTATAATTTATTATTTATTCCTGGTGGTTTACTTGCTGTGTCGACAAATGGAATGAATTTATCAAACTTAAAAATCAATCTCGTGGTATGCATATAACTCATATAAAACTTATAAATCATATATGGCATCTATAACTCAGAGCAGAAACATACAGTTCGTTACATGTGCATATTATATATCTAATACTATCCATTTTAAATAGAAATCATGAATAGTACAAACCTATTAATTTAAAATTGGTCAGCTTTAAAAATGTAATTAATAAAAAAAAAATTGCTAAAAACATAAGTTTAAAAAAATCACTTAAATTTTTTTTATATATATATTAGGAATTGTATCTATTTTGGAAATGGTAAATGCCGGACCCGCACAATTGTGTGGTTCATTTGTTTTTCAACTTTTGTGAAGCCTAATTAAATTTATCAAAGACAAAATCAATTAAAATCATGAATAAACTATATGAAAAGAAATATTAAATCCAAGCAAACATTATAAATCATATTTAAATGAAATTACGACAGTTCATACTTTTTTTCCATTGCTGTCAGATGATATAGTCTTTTTAAAAGCAGAAAATATAACCCTGTATTGTAGATGGTACATCCTAGTTTTGTCTTATTAAAACATCTA
This sequence comes from Maratus speciosus, assembly GCA_963932465.1. Classification (NCBI taxonomy): domain Eukaryota; kingdom Metazoa; phylum Arthropoda; class Arachnida; order Araneae; family Salticidae; genus Maratus; species Maratus speciosus. The sequence goes on along the minus strand of OZ010791.1, from coordinate 225,243,771 downwards.
AAGCCAATTAACTCATATAAATGTGCGGATTTGGTTTTAAATCGCACAAAAACAGGAGGTAGTCATTCTCTTTTACTTTAGTAATCGCCCGTACAATTGTGTGGGTCAGGGCTTAAAGGGTTAAGAGGCTTCTTCAGACAAGCGGAAACACCAATTCGCCAATGTTAATCCAATAAGAGAATTTTTTTAAGGTAACTCGGTTGCATTTCAATATTTTTAAATGATTTTTTTTTATATACTTTCACCTTTCGAGCCGGTATAAACAGTGAAAAGAATGAAAGTGTCCGCACAAACAAAAAAAAAAAAGAAAAAGAAAGAAAGAAAATTAAATAAAAACTTCAACGAACTTAAAGTAGTGATGGGCGATTCTGGAAAATTCAGGAATCGATTCAAATCGACATCGTATAAAACTGAACCGATCACAATAAGAATCGATTCCCAAATTCTAGAATCGATATTTCGATAGTCACAGATTCGCACAGATAAGCTCAAAAATATTAATTTCAAAACTTAGCGAATCAAAGAGCCGTAGCGACCACCTCCCATACCTCACATTTAGAGGGTAGACAAAGTCAGGGGCCCAGTCGTAAGCTATTACAGACCTTTGAGTCAAATAATAAAGTTTTTAACTTTTAAATTATTAGTTTTAAGATGTAATTTTACTAATATTGTAATTTAGATTTTATTTAAATTTATTTTTTAAGAAAGGTCTCGGTTAAATACAAGTTGGAAATTGCGCGTCAAACGTGGCAAATGTGGTACGCTCGTACTATAACAGTGCACTTCATAAGTGCATATCAGTTTCATTCTGTTCGAAAGTCTGTAACACCCTTAAAATGCACTTGAAATAATTTTTTCCATTGGCCGTAATGTAACGGAAAACTTTTGACTGTCCCTGTAATTAAATCATTGTGATTTTCTTCCAGCCTGAATTAAAATTTAAATTTTCAGGGACATAATTCACGTTGCCATAAGAACCGATTTAGTATTCTTACAATTTGAGTTTAATAATGTAACTAGCAAAGTTTATTAAAGTTCTTTTATTTAAAAAAAAAAAAATCGTCGCTGCAAGACGTGAAAATTTAGTTTTCTCAGAAGAAATAAAAATCAATTAATTTTACTGTCTTAGAAGGATAGTGGACGCACATGTATATTGCTTAGAAATCTTTAACATTATAGCTAGTTACTAGCGGGTTCCGCCTAATATGAAATCTCGAAGCGAACGAACCGCGAACCGGGTTCCCGCTGCCTACAGCATCGTATAGGTGTACCCCCCCACCAATTTTTGACATTCATCATTTAAAAATTTTTTATTATGTGTTATAAACTATCTTAAAATTTCAAACAAATCGCCCTGTTATATTTTCTAATTTTGTTCTGCCCCTCCCCTTTATCCCCCCCCCCCCGAAATGTGACGCGCCATTCTTTTTTATAATTTTTTATCATGTATTATAAACAATCTTAAAGCTTAAAACAGATCGCATTGTTAGATTTCCTAATTTTAACAAAATCGCGTTATGTTGGTTCCAGATTCCACCACCAGGGTGCGCATTCTATTCCTAACAAAACTGTGAACGAAACTCCGTTAAACAACCTATCAGTAGATATATTACTCAAGAGTGTGGCAATCTTGATCAAAATTTTAAGCTATTTGCCGAAATTACTATTCGGAAATAGTGGTAACTAAACTTTTGACTTTTTTACATTTAATAAGTAGCATTTATCTCAGGACTCCGTCAAAAAACCCCACCTAAAACGGTAAGGAACGCTAAGGTTTAAAAAAAATTCTAGCGGCCTCCCCTCCCTCCTCCCGAAATTTTCGCACCATTCTTTTTTAAACTTTTTCTTATGTGTTATAAACTATCTTTAAAGTTTCGAACAGATCGCCTTGTTAGATTTTTTACTTTAAATGAAATCGCGGTCTGTTAGTTCTATATTCCACCACCAGGGAGCGCAGTCTATTCAAAACAAAAGTGTATCTAAACGAAACTCCTTTATACAACCTATCCGAAGATACATTAGTCTAGGGAGTGGTAGTCTTAAGCAAGAATTCAAGATATTTGTGAAATTACTATTCGAAAATAGTGGTATGAACACTTATAAAATTTTTGATATTGAAAAAGTAGTAATTATCTCAGCCCGCCGTCAAAGAGCCGCACGCTAAACGGTAGAAAACGTTAATGCTGCTATAAAAAATCACGTGACTGCCTTTAAAAAAAGCATTTAATAGAAATAAACCAATTAGTGAAATAATAATTAATATCTCAGCTTGTAATTAAGATAATATTTTTTCGAATTTCTGAAAGGAGAATTTTTTTTTTTTTTTTTGCATCCTCCTGTCCAAGTTTCGAATTTTTACGCCCCTTACATTCTAAGATGTGGTCCCCTTTTAAAACAGTACAAAATTCTTGGGAATCACTTTGTTTAAATTGTTAAATATATTATTTGAAAAAAAAAAAGGTTTTAAAGCATTTTAGCACGTATTTTCATACCTACACCCTTGAAAAAAATTAATAACATACAGGGGATCCTTTAGTTTCGGAAAGCTCCGAAATTTCATAAAATTCAAAGTATCATAAATCAGTAAGTTTGGTTGTAAACGACTGATTTTTTTATAATACAACTTACACAAACACTTTGACAAACTTAAGGGTGAAAATACGGCTTAACTAACCAGAACCTTGAGTCACGTGGCTTTAAACCAAGAATGATAAGTTTAAAATGGAAAAGAGATGAAATTTGTTATTACCATTCATAAATAGTGCTCACCAAGAGCTGCAGATATAATATCAGTGTTTAGTTGGTAAACAAATGATTCGGGAAGAATGTAAAAAAAGGTCCCATTGAAATTGGACCATAATTAAGAAAATTCGGATCGGGGGGGGGGGGGGTGTATAGGTGACGAACTGAAAAAGTACAGCTTAATAAACTAGTAACCCAAATAACTTGGCTCCTAAACTAAAAATATTACAATTTAACATAGAAAGAAAAAGGCTTTTATGCGAAATTTGACAGCAGTTCTGCCTTTAAAACAGTAAATCCGAAAGAATAAATATATATTCCTTTGAAATTACTGTCAAAAATATCAATACAAAAGTTGGAGCACGATTGACCCTTACCAAAAAGAAGGAAGGCTAGAGACAGAAAATAAAAGATCACATTAAAAGCTTTCTAACGATATGTTATACGATATGGTTTGGAAGAAGAAACAAAAAATATCCCCCCCCCCCCCGAGGGAGCAGGTAAGCCCCAAACGGTCGGAGGGGCGACCTCAAAAGTATCTTTGGTCAAGGTTTCAAAATGTGGCTTTATAATAAAATAGAACAAGAATTGGACATTTTAAAAATTGCATGCAAATTTTGAACGGCCCTGTAAATTAAGATTAGCGAGGAAAAGGGGAGAGGGGGGTGGAGAGATTAGAAGAGACGAACTTGAAAAATACAATATAATAAACTAGTAACCTGAATAACTAGGCTTCTAAACAAAAGTATAACGATTTAACCTAGTGTTGAATTCAGGGGGTAGCCCGTTAGGACATCCCTCCCGGAACATTGAAATGTCCCTCCCGTAAGTTTTGAGATTTTATGCTTTTTAATGGACAAATGTGCACCCCCCCCCATTACGGAACTCTGAAATCCCCCCCCCCCCCCCCAATCCCGACCGGAGTCGCATAAATCCCTCCCTGAGAAAAATACCTGCATTCAACACTGATTTAACCTAGAAACCGGGTGGGAAACTATCTGGCGTTTTATGAGTACGTGAACTCTAGCTTTCAAGAGATCTATTAGCGGATTTGGTAGTGCATCGACCCTCTTACGGTTCGCCTTTCACTTTATGTGATAACCGTAAAGGTCACAAAGAGCAAGTTGTGAAGTGTGTAAAAATCCACTACTTTCATTTTTTTTAATTATTTTGTAGATCTCATTTCTGTGTTCAAGGTTTCGAACTTTGTTCGAAACTTTTATTTTTTTACTTAGAAATTTTCTAAGTTTTACACGTACCATAAAATAGGACGAGTTGCGGCGCCTTGGCGTGGCCACCCGGCTCCTCGACGTAGGAGAAGCGTTGAGGCTAAGTCCGTCTCGTCGTCCCGGTCTTTTTTAAATTCCGGGAAGCCAGAGTAGCCAGTAGTGGTAGTGCGACCTGTCAAGGAGCTTAAAGGATTTGAGTTAAAGAAGTTGGGACATAGTTAAAATGGCTACTAATGAAAGTAGCCAAATAGTGGACCTTGATGAGTCCACATTGAGTTCGGACCGAAGGCAGGCCGCCAGAGATTTAATTGGTAAATTAAAAGTGCAGATAATGGCGACCGTGTCAGGCAGAACTCAAAAAGAGAAAACACAGCTGGCGGCGATTAATGCAGATCTAGACGATATCTACGAGCTGTTCGTTGAACATGCTTTGGAGTTGGTTAAGGCCAAGTATGAAATAGAGGGCTTAAAAGTACAAGTGGCTGAGCGGGACCAGCGAACCTCGTTCGCGGACGTCACTCGGACGTCGGTTCCGGAAGAAACTGAGTGTAGACACATGAAAAGTAAGCGTTCGGTTGGGAGTGGTAGGAAGACCCGTGCCGCAGGTCCGTCCACAGACCATGTCCTTCTGATCTATCCAAGAGATGGAAAGGAGGGATGCAAGTCTGTTGAGAAGAGAGTGGTGGAGGCCATAAAGCCTGTCGAGCTTGGAGTAGAAGTCCTCGGGAAAAGGCCGACCCGCTCAGGAGGCCTGTTGGTACGCCTCAGCTCCCATAGTGACGCCGAAATTCTGGAGAAGGCTGTGAAAGAGGCAGAGGGGCTGAGGGAGACAGTGCAATGCTCTGTTCCGAAGCTCCGACGCCCCCGTATTGTTATTTTTGATGTTCCTAGTGACATCGAAGGGAGTGATGTGATCGCAGCTGCTGCAGAGCAGGCTGGTGTGGAGGCGGATACCATGTCAGTTAAGTTCTCGATTGAGGGACGAGAACTGAATAATTAGGTGCTGGAATGTGCCCCTTCTGCCTTCCACCGGCTATTAGATTTACGCCGGCTTGTCATTGGATGGTCGAGGTCGAAGATAAGCGAGCACCTACGTGCTACGCAATGTTATAAATGTGGTCGATACGGCCACATCAGTTCGTCTTGCAAAAATAAGGAGGTCTGCCTGGAATGTGGGAGCGCCAGGCATAAGGCGGGTAAGTGTAAAACCTTGTCCTGCCTTAATTGCAAAGTGGTAAACAAGTTTTACCCGGAACATCAAAGAGCAAATCTAGATCATTCTGCTCTCGACCCCTTTTGTCCTACACGTGCCTTGGAGTTGAGCCGTTTACAACGGAGAGTAGACTATGGTTAAGTTAACCATTGGGCAACAGAATGTGAGCAAATCCATAACGACTATGAACACTTTACAGAAGGATCTCGATGACTATGACATTTTGTGCCTTCAGGAGCCGTACATCCTGGGGAACGGGAAGTTGGGTGGACTTCCCGATGATGTAGTGGCCCATTACTCGTCGAAGCGGTGCAGAGCCGCCATAGCTGTCATAAACAAATCTCTCCCGGTCATGGAGGTTATGACGGCAAGTAATGTGGTTGCAGTGTCAGTGGACCTCGGCCCTGAAGTTTCTATTCTGATTGTATCAGTTTATATTCCGCCCAGGGGCGAGATCTCTGTGGAGTTGGACGTAGTCAAGGATTTGCTTGATAGAAACACAAGTAAGTCAGTACTTGTAGTTGGGGACTTTAATTCTAAGAGCACGGTGTGGGGCAATTCGTTGCAGACGTCTGATGCCCGTGGAGACCAGGTTGTGGAGTTTTGTTTGGAGAACGACCTGCTTATAATGAATGATCCTCTCGGTGAAGAGACATTCAGGAATGCCAATGGCTCGAGCTGGATTGATCTAGCTCTTGGGCGGTTTGTTGATCCCACGAGAGTGCTTGCTTGGCAATTGGAGCCTCGTGAGTCGAGCACCCAACATAGGCGAATAAGGACGGTTCTTTCTACGAAGATGCCGTCTCCCCGGCGCAAATACCGGGTGAAAGTGAAGGATCTGAACCTGCGAGACTTTCGAGTGGCCCTGTCTCATGAGATAGGGAGCATGTCAATCGACTGGCTAAATGGGAAGTCTGTCGACGAATGTGTCGATTCCCTGACTGAGGTCCTTCAGGGACTCAGTGACTCATGCAGTAAGAAAAGGAGTGTTAAGAGAAGAGCTGTCCCGTGGTGGAACTCCGATTTGACCGTTGAACGTAAGATGGTCCAGGCGGCACGCCGCAGGTACCAAAGATGTGGGGATGTGGAATTAAAAAAGGAGTATGACATTTTGTATCGTAAACTCCAAGGTAGATTTCGGCGGTTGGTCCGAAGGGCTAAATGGGTCCATTATCGTACGATTCTTGAAGATATCGATCAAAGCAACCCGTTTGGCCCGCATTTTGACTGGTCACGGGGTCGATCTTCTAATCGACTCAAACTTTGTGGAGTCGAAACACGGTCCGGGAGTAAAACTGCGGATTACAGCTCGACAGTTGAGGAGTTACTGCAATACCATTTTCCTAGAGAAAATGGAGTAAACCGCCTTGTTCGAAACATCACTGGGGAGTCGGCACATAGCCTCGGAGACGACGACCCGGAATTCACTCAAAAGGAGGTCGAGTCAGTGTTCAGGGTTTTGAACAAAGGAAAGGCTCCGGGCCTGGATGGTTTGCCTCTCGAAGTGATAGAAATGCTCTTCAGGGCCAATCAACCCCTATTCATAGGACTACTGAATAAATGCCTCAGAGAAGGCGTCTTTCCATCATCTTGAAAAAAGGCAGATTTAGTCCTTTTCAACAAAGTGGGCAAGGATCGTTCGGCCCCTAGTTCATATCGTCCGATATGTTTATTGCCGGCTTGGTCAAAAGTGTTGGATAAATTGGTGACCAATAGGCTCACTTTTCATGCCAGGTCCCATAACTTCCTTCACAGAAACCAATTTGGTTTCATGGCTGGTGTCGGAACGGAGAACGCACTCCATGAAATGCGTACGACAGTAAGAGACTGTCATAATCGGGACAAAGATTGTTGTCTCGTCATGTTGGACGTAAAAGGGGCTTTTAACAACTTGTGGTGGCCGTCGATCTTTAAAGCCCTAATAAGAATGGGGTGCCCGCGAAACTTATTCAATCTAGTGAGGAGCTTTCTGTCTGCGACGAGGGTTATATTTCGAACCGATATTCGGGCCTACGAGCACGAGTACAATGTTGGGTGTCCGCAGGGCTCTAATTCCGGGCCCTTCTTTTGGAACTTGGTCGCCAACGCACTCCTTGAGCTGGATTTGGGGCGTTTTGTGAAGTTGATAGCCTACGCTGACGACTTTGGGCTTCTGATTGAAGCCCCAAACGCTTACCAGTGTGGTAGGCGCGCTGATGTGGCACTTGCTAGAATAGCGCAGTGGGCAAGGGAGCACAGGCTCATTTTCTCTCCGGAGAAAACAACCTCCATTTATTTTCGTAAGATGAGACGTAGAGGGAGGAGGGCAAACCCGCGGGCCCTTCCTCGTATCCACTTTCTTGGAAAGTCGATACAGCCAGTGAAGCAGGCCCGATACTTAGGTGTCGTGGTCGATGAAAAGTTGAATGGCTTGGGACACGTTGCGTACATTAAGGAATCGATCGCTAATTATGTTAGGTCACTACACTCGCTCAGTCGGCGGGACTGGGGTCTAAGAGGAGAAGTTCTGAAAAAACTTTATAAGTTGGGAATTGAGAGACTTGCAACATATGCCTGTAGTTTCTGGTGGACGGGTACGAAGTGCATGCGTGACAGACTGGTCTCGGCTCAGAGACCGGCACTTCTTTCCATTACCCGGTGTTTCCGTACAACAAGTACGGCATCGGTGCAGGTACTGGCGGGTGCTCTTCCACTGGACTTGCAGGTCGAGAAGGAGAGTCTTCTCGCGCGGTCTCTCAGGCTAAATGAGGATCTTAATTATGGTCCGATTCATTTTAGTGCAGATGAAATACAAAGAGATGTTGTCAGGTTCAGAACGCATCCCTCGAGGGCTCTGGCCATTGACTGGGTTGAGGCTCCTCAGAACATCGAGGAGTTTGACCTTTCAAGAGTGACGGTCTACACAGACGGCTCTAAAACAGACCAAGGTGTCGGGTCTGGTGTAGCGATATTCGATCATGGTGTCTTGGTTGCGGAGAGGTCATACAGCCTCGCGCCGTACGCAACGGTGTTTCAGGCGGAGTTGACTGCAATTTTGCGGGGGTTGGAGCTGTGCGGTTCACTGTATGAGAAATTCTCGGTGCTCAGCGATTCAATGTCGTCGCTTGTGGCGCTGTCTAATCCAAATAGTAGAGATCCGCTCATTGCGGAGATCCACGAGGCGGGGGAGGATCTTGAGATTGATTGGTTTTGGGTCAAGGCTCACGTGGGAGTCCGAGGCAACGAGGCTGCCGATACACTCGCAAAGGCGGGTGCGGAGCTTGACGTTGTGAGTGCCCATGTTGATCTCGCACCTAGTGTAGTGAAGCACTTCCTGTCCAGGGAAATAGTGAGGACCTGGCAGGAGAGGTGGGAGAGGGAGACTCTAAGCCGGAGCGTCTACCGAATAATACCAAGGGTTTCGGAAGGACGAGCTTGGACTTCTCCATTACTCAACTGGGCGGTAACCGGACATGGCCCGTTCCCGTATTACTACCGGAGATTTCGAGTGAAGCCTCTGCCTCGTGCGTGCCCATTTTGCACGTCCCCACGCCCAGCTACTAGTGAACACCTTATTTTGGAGTGTGTAGGTACTCGGCCACTTAGAGACAAATACTGTCCGAGGCTCTCTCGAGCCTCAATTCGGAACTATTTCACGGTTCCGAAATTGAGACGGTCTCTCGAGACCCTTCTCAAGGTAATGGAACCTCACTTGTGGTAACATTACGACAGTGGTCTCTTTATGTTTCATGGGATGTGTGAGATGTCGTTTGGTGGTGTTGATCGCTCAGCTGTGGTTAAATGAAAAAGTTGATGTTGGGGAAAGAAGAAGGAAGAAAGAAGAAAGAAGATTGAAGAAGATGTTGGCAATGTAAATAAACTCATTAATTTTATCCTTGATAGTCTAACATGTGTTTTGGCTGAAAGGCCGTGTATATATGTATATAGTGTGTAAATCCGCACTCGTGCGGATCCCACCCATATCAAATGTGCTCTGTATGAAGAATAATAAAGTGGTGAAAATTTGGTAGTTGAGTTTTTATTTCACAGGGCACTAGCCCAATTTGAGGGTGGGGTCGACGAGCTAGGCAGGCCCTCCTTCAGGAGTCTCGGCTCTTGCTATGTGTTGATGAGTACCATGGATGCAGGCCCGTTGCAGGGTTAGAATGTGCCAATGTTCGTAATCTGTCGTGACGGTGAGAGGTCAAAGTAAAAATAATTTAGGGAAGTGAAGTTGACCCACGCGGACGTGTGGGTCCGATACTCCCCAAAATTGTGCAATACCGGAAGGAAGCCTAAGGGGGGTCCCTGCCTTGGCGATCTCATATCCGGGTCTTGACCCGCCTACTCGGTCTGACGTGACACTCATGTCACGCGCCCTAAGGGAAGTAGCGACCCTTTGTGGGTGGGTCCGAACGCATATGAAAGATGGTCCCCTCGGTAGCGTGGACGCCGTGGTGGCCCTTTCCTGGTGCACCGTGTGATGATCAGCAGTGATCACGTACACGTACGTAGTTTGCTTTAACCTAGAAAGTAAAAAAAGGCTCTTATACAAAATTTTACAGCAATTCTGGCACTAAAACAGCAAAATTGGAAGAATTGATTCAACCCGAATCGTGGATCGACCGCGATGCGATTTGAATTGAAGTAAATCAAAGCATAACGATTCGACATTGCATCTAAAGAATTGAAAGTAAATCAAAATATAACGATTCGACATTGCATCTAAAGAATTGAAGTAAATCAAAAAAGTAACGATTCTGAAGATCGCATCTGAAGATCGACATCGGCATCGAATCTGAACTGAATCGATTCACCGTTTCTGATCCAAGGGCAGAATCGATGCGTTCATCTTTTCTTGCTTTCTTTTGTGTTTAGAAAAATAAAGTGTTTTCGTGAAAATTTTCGACTTCCGGTTTCTAAGGATTTATAGTGTTAGAACTTCTTGTCTGGAATACGATTTGACTATTTTTTATAAATTTTTTGTCTGTGAGTCTGTCTATTAGTTTGTCTTTGACAAAAAAATTGTGAGCGGTCTATTTCAAGAACTAATGCATGGAATCTGTTGAAACTTTAGATTCAGTTAGACCTTCATATAAATTGGTGCTGATTACTTTTTGGGGAAAATCGCTCAACAGGTGGCGCTGCTATGCTGCATTTTTCATGATTTCCCCAAGATTGCTATCGCAAGAACTAATGCACGAATATTCACCAAACTTCAGATTCAGTTTGACGTTGACATAAGTTGTTGAGGATTAGGTTTTGATGTAAATCTACCGGCAGGTGGGGCTGCTATGCTGCATTTTTCCCGAGTTTCGCAATAGCTCTATCTCAAGAACTAATACACGGATTTTCATAAAACCACATTCAGTTAGACGTTGGCATAAATTGCTGCTTATTAGGTTTCGGTATAAATCGCCCAACAGGGGCGTTGCTATGCTGATTTTATCAGCAGAGTTGAATTCAGACATTTTTCTCCGGGAGGGACAGTTCAGAGGGGGAGGGGATTGGACTTTTGTACATTTTAATGAACAAAAAGCATAAAATCTCAAACTTTCTGGGGGGCATTTGAATGTTGCGGGGGGGAGGAATGCTACCCTCCCGGGCCATCCCCTGAATTCAACACGTTTTTCAGGATTTAAATAATGTTAGGGATAATATCTCAAGAACTAATGAACGAAATTTCATCAATTTTTAATGTACAAAAACGTATTGAACTCAGGGGGTGCCCCGGGGGGGGGACATTCTCCTCCCCCCGAAACACTCAAATGCCCCCCAGAAAGTTTGAGATTTTATGCTTTGTTGCGGGGGGAGGAATGTCATCCCCCCGGGCCACCCCCTGAATTCAACACGTTTTTCAGGATTTAAACAATTTTAGGGATAATATCTGAAGAACTAATGAACGAAATTTCATCAAACTTAATATTCTGTTAGACAATGCCATAAGTTATCCATGATTAGGTTTTTGTGTAAATGATATAACAAATTGTGCTGCCATGCTGCTTTTATCAACAGTGTTGAATTCAGACATTTTTCTCCGGAGGGGATTTCTATGTTTCTGGAGAGGAACATTCTAGAGTTACGAGGGGGGAAGGATTGGACTTTCGTCCATTAAGCATAAAATCTTCAATGTTCCCGGGGGGGGGGCGGGGGGTCCACCCGTACCAGCCCCTGAATTCAACACTGTTTTTCAGGGTTTACACAATGTTTGCGATAACATCTCAAGAAGCAATGAACGGAATTTCATCAAACTTAATATTCTGTTAGTCATTGACGTAAGTTGTTTTTTCTGAGTCTTTCGTGTTAATCATGTAATAGGCTGCGTTGCTATACTGCTTTTTTCATGATATTCATGATAGCCATATCTCAAAACTAATGCACGGAATTTAATCAAACTTCATATTCTGTTACACTGTCGTATAAACAGATCCTTATTAGGCTTGGGTGTATACTACCCAGCAGGTGTCGCTTTTATGCCCTTTGAACTGGGATTTTCCGTTGCGGACATCTAAGAGGGTGTGGGCCGAAATTCAATGATTTGTTAGGAAAATGGGATTCTTATATATATTTTTTAAATACACATATTTCAACGAACCTATACTTTTGGATCCTCATGATGGGTATAGGTTATTTAAATTTGACACTATGATAGCGAATTTTGAAGTTTTAACATTTATGAGACAGAAGAAAGTTTTGGGATTGGACATGCAACTACTTGACCTTAAATTTTTGAAGGAAAATGAAAATGATATGACCTTTAGAGACATCGATTAAAAAATTTATAGTATCGATTAAATCGAGTTGGCCATAGTATCGATTAAATCGATTAAAAAAATTGAAATCGCCCATCACTAACTTAAAGTAAAAACCGCAATTGCAGAAATTTACCTCAGCTATCCAATGCAAAAGAAAAAGTCTTTTTTAAAATATAAAAACACAGACGAGATATTTTTAAAAATATATCTCGTTGGATTAACATTAGCGATTCGGTCATTTTGCCTGAAGAGTTATAATTTGTGATCACCTTTAGAACTAAATCTAAGCAGGATTCTTGAAAACAGTGAAATTTTAACTTGTAACTTTTAAAATGCACTCTATTGTTTCTCTCTTTTAGGATGCAAAGACACGGAAATAATATATAGAAGAATGTTAATTTGGTAAATATTATGTTAATACTTTGTATTAGAAACTATTATTTGTAGCTGTGTGAAAATAAACTTTGTAATTTAATAGACTGTATTGTTTTATTATAACTTTGTTCTTTTTAAATTCTTGAAACTTTTCAAATATTTTGTTTTTGTGGAATTATATTTAATCAGATTTGTGAATAGGGGCCATCCAGAAATGATGTCATGCTTGGAGGGGGGGAGGAGGGGTTCGTGAAATTGTGACAGTTTGTGACAAGGGGGTGGGAGGGGGTAAGAAGAAGTTTGACATCACACATTTTGGTTAAACATTAGAGGTCTTACTAACATTGCATAGATATTAGAGGACTTACTATTCCCGAGGATGAGTGCGATGCCAAAATGCCTGTGTACTCTATGGACGAGCATATATTTTCTCCAAGGGAGGAAGAGTCGTTATAGTAAATGATTCGGAGTAATTTCTATTTTATGATTTAATATATAATTTTATAAATGTTCATATTAATGTGACAAATGAAATGTTATGGCAATTCCATTTAAGTAAAACTAATATTGAGGCTTCTTCTTCAAAATCAATCTGTTTTAAAGTATTTTGTGTTCATAAAGTAAATATAGGATTTAATAACCAAATATATTAAATTCCATTTCAAATTCTAAAATATTACTGTTTTCAATTGCTCTTTCATATTAATATTTTATTATTGTATATTATGTTTTTTGTTGTAAACCGTAATCTTATTTCATACAAAATAAATACACGAATCAGTTTTATTGTTATGCTCGCAAATGTCATTAAAACACATAAAGTTCAAAAATAAAATTTGAAATATGACCTATAACATAGTGCTTTGTTTCGGAGCTGCAAGTATATACTTACGTAATATAGCGTGACATGTGACAAGGGGAGGGGAGGGGGTATGGTGAAGAGTGACATTTTGTGACAAAAGGGAGAGGAGGGGTGTTAATGTTGAAAAAAAGTGTGACATCATTTATCGATCGCCCCATAGGGAAATTTTAATTTTAAAATGAGTTTTTTTTTTCCTTCTGGAAGTTAATAAGTTTTAGCAATATATTCCACTCTGGCCAAAAAGAAATGAAAATAAATTATATTTTCTTTAATAAAATTATATATGAAATTAAAATTGAGGGTGTGTGTTTATACTCATCTAGGTTTGCTTTGCATTGGTTATGTACATGGACCACTTATTTTTAGATAATGTTTTTAATTACCTTCTAAGTATTAGAAGGGAATAAGCAACTAATTGAGAATTGGCGAGTCTAATAAAACTTCTAAACAAATTAAGGTATATTATTGGAAGTTATTGGGGCTTACCAGGTAGTTGAATGGTTAGCCCTGTGGCCTCCGATTTAACTATGTTGGGTTTAATTCCTGCGGTTGTGGTAGTATATTTGTGGTGATTTGGAATTTACTTTAAACTATAAGTCCTTGTTTACTCGGTCTATGTAGCATAAAAATGTCAAACATTTGACAAACCTCCGATTATATGGAATCCTGCACAAAACTCGCACAACCTTTCAAAAGTACGACTATTAGCTTACAGATAAAAAATAGACAATCAAAACTTGAGTAGAAATGCGGCAACTATTGACCATTCACCAAAGTTTGGGAAGAATTTCATTTTGATACTAAAAATGAATATTCGATGAGTCCTTAAAAAAATAAAGTTCTTTTATCGTGTTTTGGGGGCATTTTTAACTCAGGGAGTGGGAGGGGCAAACTAAATTTTTTTTTAGGTATGTTAAGAGACAGGTATCGTTTATTATTATTATTATTATTTAATGGAATGATTACCATTTGCAAATTGATACGATCATTTGTTACATAGTTACAAGTTTTATGAATACGAAGTCGAAAACTATAATTTGGTGCAGGTACCGTAGGTTTTTACAGCAGCAACTGATAGCCATTCAAGAAAATTTATCTGGTAAGAACTTCATTTTGGCACTAGAAATGTAGATACGATTTGTTCCCCCAAAATAAAGTTGAATCATCGTGGAGTTCTTTTTGAGGATGGGGGGGGGGGGGACTTTAACACGCATGGGCGAACATAACTTATTTTTAAAATGTCAAATGGGGTATCGTTTGTTGTGAATTTTTTTATTCTGAATCAAATGATATCGCAAGCAAGCCGATACGATCATTGTTTACAAAGTTAGGCCAGATTATAAGTAGTGGATTTTGGTAAATTTAATGACTTTGAAATAAACTCAAAATTATCCTGATTTTGACTATTGCTATTTTGAAGACATTTAATAGTTTTGAGATGACTTGATACAGGGCTCCCAAATGGTCCGCCAACTGAATACCAATATTATTTTAGAAAAAATTTCTTTTTAGATTTTTCCTACAAACCGCCCCGGAAACACATTTGAAAGTTAATTCTAGCGCAAACCTACCATAAATTTTTCTGTTAAAATTTATTGGTATTCAGTTGGCGGACCATTTGGGAGCCCTGCTTAATATGATATAAAAAACTCTTTTTAAACGTAAAATAAATGGGACAAAACTATGTAAAAAATAAAATATAATTTTCCACTTTGCATTGATAAAATCTTTTCTGTAACTTTCTTATAGATGTTCGTATCGACTTGCCGATAATGTTATTCAAATACATACGAAACGATATCCCACTTGACCTATTTAAAAAAAGTTGAATTTTCCCCCTTGGAGCTAAAATGCCCATCCAAAAATGCCCCCCCCCCCAAAAAAAAAAAAAAACAGTAAAACAACTTTACATTTTGGAGACTCATCGGATCTTAATTTGTAGTGCCAAAACGAGGTTTGTCTCAAGCTTTCGTGAATAACAATCACTTGTTACTGTAAAAACCTATTTTACCTGCAAAAGACTTTGTATTAATAAAACCTGCTTTGTAACTTTGTAAGAAATGATCGTATTGACTTGCTGATGATTTCACCTGATTCGGAATTATAAAAAAACATAATAAACAATATCCCATTTCACCTATTTATTTATTTATTTTTAGTTACCCCCCCTCCCTGAGCTAACAATGCCCCCTTTTGCGCAAAAAACATGATAAAACAACTTTATTTTTTTTAGTACTCATTGGATCTTCGTTTTTAGTATCAAAACGAAGTTCTTCCCAAATTTGGGTGAATGGGCATCTGTTGTCTCAAAAAATCCTATTTTACCTGTGTACTACACGCAAAATTCAGAGAATTGACAACATTTCAATGAAATTACTACATATTTGCAGCTATACTTGTCATGACAAGATTCAGAGTTTGCAATTCATTTGCAGATGTTCTGACATGACAATATTGCAAATTTACAATGCGTTTGCAAATAGTCTGACATCGCAATATTACTAGTTTGCTATGAGTTTGCAGTAAGATTGATGCAACAAGATTGCAACTTGCACGACAACTTAGCTGCAAGTTCAAAGTATGGTGACTTCGGAGTTTGCATAATCTTGTTTCAGTCTTATTATGAACTTTCAGACTTGCCATGCTGAGCTTGCTGCAACATTGCAAATCTGCAAAGTAAGATTGCTGAAAATTTTCTGCAAACTAAAATTGCTATCTGGGTAATGTACTAAAATTTATCTAAGCACAAATCTTGAAATTAGCAGTCTTAATAATAATAATAACAGTGAAACTTAATAACATACCGGGTGTCCTAAAAAGGACTGACTGATTTTAAAATTCAATAACTTGCAAACGGTGACAAATATTTAAAAAATTCGGCACAGATATTTAAAAAAATAATTAAAATTTATTAAAAATATTTAAAAAATTCGCCCCATATTGGCGCGATTTTTTTCTGACGCCAATGTCATATACGCAATGTATACTTAACCGGTGCCAAAGTGTTGTTATTTTGCTTGATATGGTAACCCGGATGTTGTTGTTTATGCTGTTGATGTTTTCGCCCATTCGGCGTCGGAAAAAAATCGCGCCAATATGGGGCGAATATGACATCTGTACCAAAAATTCTTGCAGGAGGGTTATGCATGAGGTCATATGTTTTTTTACAGTGATTTTCGATTTTAGTTCGAATTATAAACAATAGATGGCGCTGCGATCAATAGACGCTAAATTCAGGCTAGTGTTTTGGTACTTCGGGACCAACTCAAAACATTTCCTTCTCCTTTTTCTGCATGGAAGAATAGAAAGGGGAAAAAATCGAGCCTGTATTTAGCGCATATTGCTTACAGCGCCATCTATTTTTTGTAATTCGAACTAAAATCGAAAATCACTGTAAAGAAACTTTTGACCTTATGCATAACCTTCCTGCCAGAATTTTTTAAATATCTGTCACCGTTTGCAAGTTATAGAATTTTAAATTCAATCAGTCCTTTTTAGGACGCCCGGTATATAAATTTCGCAACAATCAAAGTATTTTAGGAAAGTTAGAACACGGATAGGACAAACAAATGGACTGAAGCCATAAACACTTTAAAAAATTGGAAACATAAAAAAGTTTGACACAGATGTTATATACGGCGCGATATATTGGCGCGATTTTTTACCGTCGCCAATTTGGCGAAAACATCAACAGCATAAAGAACTACATCCGGGTTAACATATCAAGCAAAATAACGACACTTTGGCGGCAGTTAAGTACCCTCTGCGTATATGACATTTGCGAAAGAAAAAAATCGCGCCAATATAGGCGTATATAACATCTTTGCCAAACTTTTTTATGTTTCCAATTTTTTAAAGTGTGACATCTGTACCAAAAGTTTAATAATCACCTAAATTTATACGTGTACCTCAGCTTTTACCCGAAAAGATAAATTATTGTCTTGCTACGATTTTGGTGTTTGTAAATTTTGGTTTGGGATTCTTCATTAATTAGACCTACAGCCAATTGGCTTATTACAGTATTACGCCCGCTTATTACAGTAAGTGTTGTTTGGCGCAAAACTAACTTTATTTTCAAACCGTATAAATGATACCACATTGTTCCAGCATCGCGCATTTGGCAGCTAACTTTAGCTGTGGAACAGATTACATAAAATTTGCTAATACTATATTATATAATAAAAAATCGGTACTTTTCAATCCTTGGCGAGAGAACGTAATTTCTGGAAACTATTCACTGTTTCATATAAAGAAGCAATATTTATACAATTTAGTTAATATAAAAAAGCAATTTATCTTTTTTTATATACAAAGAAGTAAATTGCATATAAAAAAATAATAATATCTATAAATTAAATTTATACATGTAAATTCTTATCCCATCAAAAACATCTCATGTAAAAAAAAGCCAAGTCTCCTGACTCTTTGACCGTAAAAAGTTCTGAGATCATGTGTAGAGCCAAGCTTTGCTCTCTTTTATTAACTCTGATATTTTAATTCACAAAGTACTCCTAGTCTCTACACCTTTAGTAAATGATTATTTTGTGACTTAGCAATGACGCAGCACGAGAATGTAAAGGCTGTTGTTTACATTTTAATGTTAACGTTTATTTATAAAGTTTTGCATAAAATAGTTTCTATAAGAGCATTGAACGTATATGTATTTGTAGCATGGAAATAATTTTACATTACATTGTAAGCCCGGATGCGAAAACTCTCTACTGGTCAAACTTGATGTCCAGAGTTTTGGGTGATTTTCTTCCTATGTAACGTGAATACGAGTCAGATCCCTCTTTTACAAAGCCCCCCAATCGGTGCATCCCTGCTTCAGGCTTCTATCCCTCGCGTTCATATTCAGCCTTAATCAAATAATCTAATCCCAATTTAAAGCATAAGTAAAGTGTTTACGTAATAACTTTCCTGTACTGCGTAATTGCCAAGTCACAAAATAATCATTTACTAAAGGTTTAGAGACTAGGAGTAATTTGTGAATTAAAATATCAGAGTTAATAAAAGAGAGCTAAGTTTGGCTCTACACATGATGTCAGAACTTTTTACGGTCAAAGAGTCAGGAGACTTGGCTTTATTTTACATGAGATGTTTTTGATGGGATTATTATTTTATTTATTTTAACAGTGATGTCACGGCGTAGTCTCTTTTTCTGAACGGTAAAGAAACAGCGTGCCGAAAAATCATAAAATAAACGTAATTTTCGTATTATTTTTTGCTAAAACAATTTATTTTTTTGAATTGGCAACTTACTTTGTAAAAAGAACTTGCTATTAATTTCCCTTTTGGAGAACGCCGTATCATTACCGTACCATTTTATTAATTAGCCTGTTATCCTGATAAGTCTTTGAATGTTTTAGTGATTGAGTTACATGACAGATTGCACCAAAAGGGGTATTTACATTTTGAAATTTTCTATATCTTGTCTAATCTTTTAACATATTATATCACAGCACTAAGCTGATAGTAAATACCTAATTGTTAAAAAACTTTGGAGGGCGTGAAATTTTCAATACTTATAGTTGAATACCTCACATCAAACGACAAATCATAAATTTTCAAAAAGTCGTACATTTAACCCTTGTATTTTAAATAATTCTTTTTAAGTGAGCCCCTATTTAGGTTGGAGGTGTGAAATTTTGCATAATTATAGCTGAACACCTCACATCAAATGACAAACCATAAAATTTTTAAAATGTCGTAGATTTAACATTTTGGGCTCCCACATGTGTACTTTAAACAATTCTTTCTAAGTGACACCCTATTTACGTTGGAGGTGTGAAATTTGGCATACTTATAGCTGAACACCTCACATCAAATGACAAACCATAAAATTTTTAAAATGTCGTAGATTTAACATTTTGGGCTCCCACATGTGTACTTTAAACAATTCTTTCTAAGTGACACCCTATTTACGTTGGAGGTGTGAAATTTGGCATACTTATAGCTGAACACCTCACATCAAATGACAAACCATAAAATTTGGAAAAGTCGTACATTTAACCCCTTGGGCTCCCACATGTGTATTTTAAACAATTTTTTATAAGTGAGCTCCTAATTAGGTTGGAGGCGTGAAATTTTGCATACTTATAGCTGAGCACCTCGCATCAAACGACAAATCATAAAATTATCAAAAAGTCGTACATTTAACCCTTTGATCTCCAACGTGTGTATTTTAAACAATTCTTTCTAAGTGATCCCCTAATTAGGTTGGAGGCGTGAAATTCTGCATACTTATAGCTGAGCATCACACATCAAACGGCAAATCATAAAATTTTGAAAAAGTCGTATATTTAAGCTTTTGGGTTCCTACATGTGTATTTTAAACAATTCTTTCTAAGTGACACTCTATTTAGGTTGGAGGCGTGAAATTTTGCATACTAGCTGAACAAGAACATGCGACAAATCATAAAAATTTGAAAAAGTCGTACATTTAACCCTTTGGGCTCCCACATGCGTGTTTTAGGCAATTCTTCCTAACTGAGCCCCTTATTAAATTGGAGATTTGAAATTTTCCATGCTTATTATAGCAGAACACCTGAGGCCAGGCGACAAATTATAAAATCTTGAAAAAGTCTTACGTTTAACCCTTTGAGCTACCACATATGTATTTTAAGCAATTCTTTCTAAGAGAGCCCCTAATTAAGTTGGAGACAGGAATTTTTGCATACGTATAGCTGAATACCTCAGACCACACGACAAATCGTAAAATTTTCAAAAAGTCTTATATTATTTACTCCCCCGTGCTCTAACATATATTTTAAGCAATTTTTCTAACCTCCGCCCTTTTCACCCGGGGAGCACTTTTCCAACTTTTGCCGACACCCCTTTGACCATTCTTTCATATTATGCACCATAGCCTTACATATTTGAGTTCCACTTTTTACCGCCAGGGGCGCCTACTTATCTCGGGTGCTATGGGCCCAATCCCTTCGACTAATATATATACGAATAGTATGTAAAACGGAGTTTCTTTCGGATAGAGATTTGTTTAGAATAGAGTGCGCCCCTGGTTGCGAAATGTGGAACTAACAGATTTTTCAAAAGGATAAAGTGTTTTGAAATGAATATTAAACGAAGCCCTCTTTGCGATCTGTGATCACACTTACCCACTTGTTTTGGTTTAGTGTTGTCTGTAACTTTATCATGTAACTAATTCTCAGAAATGTTGCTACATATAATAAAATATTTCAGAAATATTTAAATACAAATATATATAATATAACAAACTAAATTTCTTCTAAAAACTTCTGAAAAAAATTAAATATTTCTGAAGTATAAAATATTGTTGCATTTCCTATGCTTCTGCTAATGTTAAATTGTGGGGTCATAGATCACCCTCTTAGAATTTGAGTAAGAAGCTAAAATTTTACCAGTCTTATGCTATTGATGAGTCTAAAAAAATTAGGGGGTGGCCTGGACTCTAGCTCAAAAAAAGTTTTTTTGGACCACCCTAATGTTCAATCGTTATACTTTTGTTTAGAAGCCCAGTTATTCGGGTTACTAGTTTATTATGTTGTATTTTTCAAGTTAGTCCCTTCTAATCCCCCCCCCCCTTCCTCGCCAATCTTAATTTACAGTGCCGTTCAAAATATGTATGCAATTTTTTAAATGCCAAATTCTCGTCCTATTTTATTATAAATCCACATTTTGAAACCTTGATCAAAGATACATTTGAGGTCGTCCCTCCGACCGTTAAAGAAATTACCTGTCCCCCGGGGTGGGGGGGGGCATAGTTATTGTTTCTTCCAAACCATCTCGTGTAACATATCGTTGGAAAGCTTTTAATGTCTCCTCTTTTATTTTCTGTCCCTCCTTCCCCCTCCCCCTAGTTACATGCTCTTGGCCCTTTTTAGCTCACGGCTATCAAAGCCGTATGCTAATGTGCCCGCAGGTTCTGTATGTATGTATGCATGTACGTACGTACGTATGCACGTAACGCGATAACTCTTAATAAAAATATCCGATTTGCTTTTAAAAAAATTTCTAGGTTTATTCTGATAAGGAGCTTCCCTGATTAGTTTTGGGGGTTCATTGGTTAAGTATAAAGGGGGAAGGGCTAATCCCCCTCTTAACTTAGGTAAATGGATTTTTCATGCAGAATTATCAAATTTTGGTATACCGGTTAATATTAATAACGAGCTTCTCTGATTAGATATGAAGGTTCATTGTTATAGTCTAAAGAGGGGAACGGGGGCTAATACCCGCTAATTTAGATAGATAGGTTTTTCTATTCGATTTGCTTAAAATTTGGTATACCGGTTTATTCTGATAAGGCGCTTCCCCAATTAGATTTGGAAGTTCATTGGTTAAATATAAAGGGGGGAACGGGGGGCTAATACGCCTCTTAAATTTAGATAAATGGGTTTTTCTATCCGATTTGCTTCAAATTTGGTATACTGGTTTGTTTCGATAAGACGCTTCCCTGATGATATTTGGAGGGTCATTGGTTAAGGATAAAGAGAGGAAACGGGGGGAGGCCTCCTTATCGAAATAACAGGCCTCGCAATCGCTAAGTTTCCTTTGTCTGCTGTACGTGGTTAGAAACCACATGGTTTCCCGTGACTAGCGCCATCTAACGTGAAAAACAGAAATATTTTTTAATTTGTTTTCCATTTGTCTTTTATCATTTTCTTTACGATGTGCTTTGTAGTTTGCAAATGATAGTTGTTAATCTTAAAATTTTCATATCTTCTAGACATTTTATTTAAAAAATGAACTTATTTTACTGTTAAACAAAAAATGTTTACTGCTGTATTCCGTTATGTAAATAAATGATGATAATAATAATAATAATAATCAGGAAAGAAAATTATTTTACCATGAATTTCTCAGTGATATTAGTTATTGAAATAAATGGATCCGGAACTAGATCCGGAAATCATCCGGATCATCTAGATCCGGAAAATGTAAAATATTTCATTTTCTCTTTTATATTTTCAAATATGTGATCTATTTTATTTCTGCTATTTCTTTTCTTTTCACAATTAATTTCCCCTTACAGTATTAATTTAACATCGCTCCTTCAATTTGTTTCAATGCACAGTCTCATTTATTTATTTATTGGCCTATCATTTGTTTTATTTTTGAAGGTATGGGGGATCATTTCAGTTCAACATACTTTAGATGAAAGCTTCACTGTTTTTTCATATAAAGTTTGTATGTATTAATCTATGGAAAGTTTCATAATTGGCTCCACAGCCAATTGGCATATCTTGGGGGGCATAGTTTGGTGCGTAATTAATTTCCTTGTTTTAACTCACATATGTTATGTAAGTTTTACTAAAATGTATCAAAGTATTTTAGGAAAGTTAAAACACGCATAGATACACAAAAAAACAGACTGAAGTCATAAACACTTAAAAAATTGGAAAAATAAAGTTTAATAATCACTTAAATTTATACATGTCCCTCAACTTTCCGCAAATACCGTATTCTTGTCATGCTACGATTTTGATGTTTGTAAATCTTAATTTGAGTATTCTTCCGTAATCAGACCTAGAGCCAATTGGCGTAAGTGTAGTTTGGCGCAAAATTAATTTTATTTTTAAACCGTATACTTGATACCACATTATTCCAGCATCGCGTTTTTGCAGTCAACTTTGACTGTGGAACAGATTACAGAACATTAGCTAATACTACATGATATAGTAATAAATCGGTATTTTTCAAGTATAGGGGCCTTGGCGAGAGAAGAAAATTTGGCAACGTAATTTCTGGAAGCATATTCACTGTTTCACATAAAGAAGCAATATTTTCCAATATTTGTACAATTTATTTAATATAAAAAAGGCATTTATCTATTTTATATACAAATATAAACAAATCGTATATAAAAAACAATAATAATATCTAGAAACTAAATTTATACATGTAAATTCGGCACAGATGTCATATTGGCGCGATTTTTTTCTGGCGTAAATGTCATATACGCACCGGATACTTAACTGGCACCAAAGTGTCGTTATTTTGCTTGATATGGTTATCCGGATATAGATGATATGGTAACAAGGTTTTCGCAAAATTGGCGTCGGAAAAAAATCGCGCCAATATGGCATCTGTGCCGTAAATTCTTATAAAACAAGCTGACAGTTCATAAGTTTTGTTTTCATAACTGTTTATATCAATCGGCAACAAATCGCTCTTTCCGAAGCCCAAATTGTGCCAAGATTAAAAAAAAAATAACCCGCAAAGTCCTATATACTGAAAATGGTACTTGTTAGTTAGCCCGTCGACCAAATTATTGTCGCCAAATTGTAAGATTAAATGCCAATAATGGTTTGCCATAAATTAATTAATTTTAAGATTAAATGCCAATAATGGCCAATAAAACCAATATTTCGACGTTTTATTTGTATTTTTATTAATGTTATACTAATTTATTTGTTTTTTCGTTATTTAAAATAAAAGATTGTGTCAATTTGTAGAACTTGGCGAGGAGTTTGGCGATTTACATAATTTGGCGAAATTGGTCGACGGAATAACTAACAAGTACCCTGAAAAAATATCAATACCAGGAGTATACACCAGGCGGCGTAACTTACGGGACAAACTCAGCTAATAAGTTGTCAATTATCCGGGACATTTTAACCCATAGACTTTCTCCGGATTGTCAAGTCTGTTTTATGGTGTTATTGCACGAGGACTCAAAGACGCTTGGAATCCCGGGCGTCTAGCGACAACAGCCGCCTCACGGTCCGTCTTTTCCAAGCATCTCATTGGCTGTTCCGGAAAAGGCTTTTCTATTATCAGATTTCCAAGCATTTGATTGGCTGTTACTGGCGACTCGCCTCGTTTCGGGCGTCAAAGATGCTCCGACAGAAAAAAGACGCTCGCTCTCCAAGCGACTCCCCTGCAGCCATAGGAATACATGGAGACGCCCGGAATCTGAAGCGTCTTTGACCCCTCGTGTAATAACACCATTATGATAAGGGAGTCAGGGGCGTCGCCATGAGGGGGTATGGGGGGGGAGCCTCCCCCCCCCCCAATATATGTGAAGTGGGGAAATTTGAGCTTAGAGTTGGGAAATTCTAGATTTTTGTGACAATTTCTTTTTTTAAAGTAATAGTAAAAAATTACGAAATTTTTATTGTTTTGGTGATTATGTTTCTGAGTACTGTAACAGTAAACAAGTTAAATTATCAAAAGAAATACAAAAAGAAATCAGCCGCACTCAATTTATCATTGTGTTTTTCAGTTATACAAAAATATTATACATCTACCAGACCTAAATTTCTCTACTCCTGTCCATCAATGGCTGACTATCCAGTTCCTTTATTTCCTCCAAAACTTTGTTCCTTTCTCAAAAATTTCAACCTACCTCACCTTCTCCTCCTAAAACAGAATCCAGCTACTTTAATCCAAAGGGATTGCATCTTCTTTTGAAAATTGGAGATCACTTGTATCACAACAGAAAGGAATGTAGTCACCTACTTGAAACACAGCTGGGCAAGAAGATTTGATGAGTTTTCACAAATTGCAATAATTTTTTAACTAATTTGCCGATTTTTAGACAATATTTTACTCATTCTCGTGATTTTTTGCCACAAAAATTAGTTAATCCTTCGCTGTAAAGAAAAGGGCATTATATGAGCAAATGTGAATGTAAGAAGTCGTTGGTTCTGATAAATTTGTCACATTTTACTTTTATTTGTGTGTGTGCGAAATACACATTAGTCCTGTTCGTTTATATTTATGGGTGTTTGTGAAATTTTAAACCAAAAGTCCAGTGTTGTGTGTTTAAAGGTGTTCTAAAAAATGACTATAAATACCAGAACGAAAGAACCCTTCATAATAGGAAAAGAGTTTTCGTGGAAGATTTTGGAACATCTAAAAATCCATTCGAGGATGATAAAGGTAAAAAAAAGGACGATTTGAATTTGGAAAGAAATATGATTATGAAAGCTGTCCATCATCTGAAGAAAAAATCGACATGCACGGTCACATTGCACTTGAATAAAATTTTGAAGAAATAAAGATTTCTTTATAGACAAGTTCACAAACAATTATGAATATTAGGATATGACTGAAGAAGCTGACTTCCGAAAGCGCGGTAGGAAAACGGTTTCACCAAAGAGAATAGATAAAAATAATAGCACAGCAATGAACATTGATACACATGAGTTTTACAGGAAATAATTATAAGAAATACAAGAAAATTTCGGCAATTTAGTAATGAGCTTAAATGACAATGTTCCCTATATCAGGAGAATATTGCATCAATACATTTCATATTTAAACTAGAAAGGTAGCCCGTCAAAAATGACGGAAATTTAGATATAAAGATATATACAACTCATGTGCAAGAATATGAGTTTTCTTGCTTGTTCCGCAGTGATAGATGAAAATAACACATTTTAAGAACGAAACACATTTATAAAAAAAACTGTGTACAGTAGAAGACCACTAATCTGCACAGTTTGGTTCCAAGTGTTATGCAGATTTGAGCCTTTTTGCGGTCATGTCTATTCAATTTTTGTTTACATTTTTTTAAATTCATATATTGGACAATTTAGATTGTTGAGCCTTAAAAATAAATAAATAACAAACTTGAAGTAAGGTTAAAAACTATTTAATTATCGTATACGATTTCATGAAATGGTAGTATATAGTATTATATGTGTGTGCTTCACGATCTTGGTTACGACGGTAGCGAAATTGGCTGCAACTTGTCATAATCCTAATAGTGTGGGCCGCTATAACAAAAAAGTAACCAGTTTTTAGTAAAATTTCTGTTATAAAGTAGCTTTCAAAAACTTGTGTAAAATTGCAGGCCGTTCTCGTGTTATGTCAGTCCTAGGAATAATATTTCTAACACTGAAGATTTTCCATGTATATATGAATTTAGAAAAGCTTCTCCAAAAGAAAGGTCCTGAAATGACATTGTAATTCCTCTAACTTCAAAGTTTAATCGGGCCCTGATGTTGAGTACTGAAATATAATAAATACAGTTATTTTGAACATTACAACAGAATTAAACAGTTAAACTTATTTAACTTAAACCCGCTGTTACTTCCCGATGTTATTTTTTAGTATTAAGAAAGAAAATTATTTAAAATTTTCAAATCATGCATTTATGATTTTTTTCCGTCTTTAATAACTAAATAATGAAAAAATAGTCTTTTGTTCTGAGCTCATAAATATGACAATAAAATAATGTAACTAAGAGACATTGCAAAATTAAATCTTTGTGATTACAAACCATAAACAAACGATACCGCCACCATTTTACCTTCCATGACGTCATTAGAATATTGCCCATTGATTGTTGGAGAACTTACTTTGTGAATGATTACCTCAATGATTTAATATTTTTGACCTTTCACGATGAATGAATCACTTGTGTTTGTTTAGGTTTATGGAATGAGATATTAAGCTGTGAAACTAATTTCAGTTGAGGTTATCCAAGGATATATGTATTTTTAATCGAAATTAAAAACAATGCTTTGATCTCGAAATAAAAAGTTTTAGTTTGTATAATTTGTTATTTCTGTTAATTATTTATTTAAGTACTTTTCCATTATAGCGCATTTTTAAAAAAAGCTTGGCGCGATTCGGGCATCAGAAAGTGAGATATGTTGCGAAAATATATAAACAGCTATGAAAACAAATCTAATGAACTTTTATCTTTGTTTATATATGCACTTATATGCATAAAAAAAATCGTTTCTAAATATATATAATTTTTTTATATACAAATTACGGCACAGATTTCAGATATGAACCGGAATATCTAACTGGCGCCAAAATGGTGTTATTTTACCTGCTATGGTAACCCGGCTATTGTTTTTTATTTATTAATAAACTGTTTATTTACTTTTATTTTCTGTTTTTTAATTATACTGCTTAATTATACTATTAAGCAATTATATTTAATTATACTATATTTAATTATACTATTTTACTTATAAACTGCTTTGTTCTATAGTTATTATTCAAAATTTTATTTATTTATAGTTATTTCCTTTTCAAAATGATAGCAAATAATTGAAAAAATATAAGTAACTCGTATTCGAAAGCGAGATTTCTGCCAAATTGGCGTCGTAGAAAAATCACTCCAACCCCCATGCGTATATGACATCTGTGCAAAAATTACTTCTGTTTCTTTATAAAAATGGGTGAATAGCTTTTTTTATATTAAATTGTCGACACAGATGTCATATACGTCCATATTGGCGCGATTTTTTTTTGTCGCAGATGTCATATATGCACCGGGTACTTAACTGGCGCCAAAGTGTCGTTATTTTGCTTGTAATAGTAACCCGAATGTTGTTTATGCTGTTGATGTTTTCGCCAATTGGCGTCGGAAAAAAAATCGCGCCAATATGACATCTGTGCCAAATTGTATACATATGGAAAAAATTGCTTGTGAGTATGAAGCAGTAAATAGGTTGCCAGAAAATACGTTGGCAAACTTCTTTCTCGCCAAGAAACTTTTCTCCGAAGTATTGTACATAAGCAATGATTGCTAGAAATGCATTTTTAATTATGATATGCGCTTTTATGTTTCACTACATTTATGCATACTATACTGTGTGTATAAATGCTACAGTTCATATGCAGGGCTACACAAAAGAATTCGTAAGGGTTACTGAGTATGAGAGTAAATTGCTTAAAGGTGGTTTTAAAGGAGTTATGCATTTTTACGCTGAACTGCCTTTAGTGTCCTAAGAAATGTTTGTAGAATATAGATAAAATGATATACATGGTCACGCAAAGAATTGGATACATAACCGTCTATGGAGGATAATATCTGGAAATGTGATTTCAGTAATTTTAAGAGTAGTTTAAATTAAATTTTAGCTAAAAAGTGGCCTGTAATAACGGTACTAATGGCTATGGATGGTAACTGCTGAAATCAATTTTTAATTTTTTTTTATGCGTTTTCTAAAATGTTTACTCAGTTATCTTGGTACTTCTTAGTTATCCCGTCGACCAAATTACTGTCGCCAAATTGTAAGATTAATTGCCAATAATGGTTGCCATTAATTAATTAATTAAATGCCAATAATGGCCAATAAAACCATTAATTCAACGTTTTATTTGTATTTTTATTAATGTTTTACTACTGATTTGGCGATTTATATAATTTGGCGAAATTGATCGACGGGATATCTAAGAAGTAACGTTATCTTATTTACCTTATTTCCCTGAATAACAAAGTTTTGTTAAAGCATTTAGGATGTGTTGGAAAGTGTTTCATATTCTATGCTTAACGCATGATTTTTCTTTCTTCTTTAGTCTTATTTTGCATTTATTTTATTCTTAATTTTTTAGTCTTTTACTGCTTTATAGAAACTTTGGCACGGTTGCCATATATGTTATCATATATTGGCGCGATTTTTTTCCGACGCCAATTTGGCGAAAACATCAACAGCATAAACAACAACATCCGGATAACATATCAAGCAAAATTACGACACTTTGGCGCCAGTTAAGTACCCGTTGTGTATATGACATTGGCGTCAGAAAAAAATCGCGCCAATATGGAGCGCGTATATGACATCTGTGCCGAAACTTTGATATTTAAACTCTTCGCTCCATTCCCCTTGCATATAGTACACACTATAACACGTATAGCGCAAAATAATAGACAGTTTGGTACTTTTCCACTGTAGGGGCTTTGGCATTTTTTAAGAAAAGCTTGGTGTAATTTGGGACACCATTGTCGCCAAGCGTAATAGTTGGCGCAAAATCGTGGATTGAAGCATTTGAAAAATAAAACAAAAACCGTTGTCGATACTAAAATGAGCATTTAAAAAATATAACATTTGAAAATTCCAGACTTTTACGAACTATTTCATCAAATCACAAATATATACTTAAAATAAGTGAACAAATAACTGCTATAAAATAAAGCAATAAAATAAAACTCATATTAAACTGCTGGCATAAAATTACAAATATCTTTTAGCATTTTGAAATAATTGGCGCATTAGCATACATTTTGGCATGGTGTCCGTATAACGGAAAAATATCGAGATTTGTTGTCAAATCATATAAACAGCTATGAAAACAAATTTGATGAGCGTTTTTGTTTGTTTTATATGTATATTATTGATGTATTTATGTACAAATTACATCTGTTTCTGTATAAAATTAGAGAAACGGCTTTTTTATGTTAAATAAATCGTATAAATATCGAAAAAAATGCATGTGTATATAAAATGAAACAGTGAATAGGTTCCCGGAAAATATGTTACCAAATTTCCTTTTTCGCCAAGGCACCTATACTGGAAAAGTACCTAAAGCACATTAAAATCGCGCAGTTAGAAGCTCACAAAGTACACCGTTGTTTATTGTCGGTTATTTTATTGGTAGCATCGGGAGGAAGATGTAAAGATGTACTTTAAATTCTCACCCATAGATTTCGAAAAAATATCTTAAAAGAGTGGAGTTTAAATTAAATTTCGGTGACCTCATTATGAAAGATTAATGGTTTTAAATAGGAATTTCACCAAATTAGCCAGCTATCGCCAGGTTGGCTAACATTTGGCGCTACTGTGGTAACCCTGCATTAATACTTTTCAACAATTACTCATTTCAATGAGGCGGTCCTACCGGAATAGTGAGGGACACACAGAGACTTGGATTTTATATAAATAGATTGCAATTGTGCAAGGCAAATTTGAGTATCACTAACGTAGAAAAGTTAATAATGTTTCCACCTGTATATGAGAAACGGATGTACATGACTTGCAGAGTCAAATAGAAATAAACCAAATCCTAACTGACTAGCTGCTATCCGATTCACCAACTTTTCAGCCGATTTTAAACCCAACTTTTTCTCGTTCAAAGGGAGAAAAAGGTTGTCGTTGCTCAAGTTGGAGGAAAATCAGTACTACTAGTACCAGTCGTTAATATTTATCGCCTATTCGTATCAATCGCTTATCTCTGATTGGCTGAAATGTTGAAAGTTGGGGGGAAAAGGGGCGGCTAGTGCATACTTTTTTAGAGCTGCGGATAAAAAGTTGGAGATATTGCTGTTTGCTATCACACTGGGTGTTGAGACAATATTTCACGAAAAGTTGGAGGAAATCAAGAGTTGGCTCAAAAATTGCTCGAAAAGTTGGTGAATCTGATAGCAGCTTTAAACAAACCTTTTAGTCACGCCATGAAATTCAAAGACTATTTGGGTCATGCCGTCAAACTATATACTCATATTTTAACATTCACAGAAGCTTATCTTTATGGCATTGCATCTAATGAAAAAATCTTTAGTCAAATAAAAATTAAAATATATATATATTACAAACTACAATGAGGGATGACAGGTTTGACAGCCTAATGCTTTTAAAATGTGAAAGTCAAATAGTGGATTTTATTAAACTGGATGATGTTATCATCAGGTTGGCTTCTTTGAAGACAAGAAGAATTAATGTTAAATGAAAACAATTCGGATGTGCCAATCCCAAAACTTTATTCTATCTCATATATGTTAATACCTCAAAATTTGAAAACACAATGCTAAAATTAAATAATAATTCTATGCCCATAATAATGAATTCTAAAGGTATAGATTCGTTTAATTGTGTTCATTTAAAAAAGAGATAGAAGTCTCGCATTTTTCAAACAAATCATTGAATTTCGGCACACACCCTGTTAGATGCAACCAAAATTCCAAACCCAAAGAACACAAAAGTGATACCTTTGGACAGTAAACAACCAAGCCCAATAAGGAAGTGCAATCGAATATGAAGTTTGACTAAATTCCGTGCATTAGTTTTTCAGATATATCTAACGCGAAAATCGTGAAAAATACTGCACAGCAGTGCCACCTGTTATATAATATACACAAAATCCTAATAAGCACCAAATTATGTCAAGGTTTAACAGAATATGAAGTTTGATCAAATTCCATGCAACAGTTTTTGAGTGATAACTATCGCTAAAATCATGTAAATCGTGAAAAATGAAGCTTAGCAGCGCCACCTTTCGGGCGATTTACACCAAAAACTTATCAGCATTAATTCTCATCAAGATATAACTGAATCAAAAGTTTTATTAAATTCTGTACATTAGTTCTTGAGATAGAGCAACCACAAAATTTGTGTCACATACACACAGACAGATATTTTCTAAAAACAGTCAAATCGTGTTCTGGACCTGCATGTTTGTTTTTTATTAAACAATTCAATAATTAGAATTTTTATGTTTCAGTTTCAAAATTTTTCTTTGGAAAGGAATTTTTTATGCATAATTTTCATTATCATTATTATACACATTGTGGTACATGTATTATACACACTTTAGTTGAAAGCTGGAAGAATTTGTTTCAAGTTGGGAAATTTTCGAATTCTCCCCCCCGAAAAAATATCTGTAGCTACGCCCCTGAAGGGAGTCTTGGCTTAAGCAGGGGATAAGGGAGTCTTGGCCATAGCCTACTATGATATATAACGGCCCGCGCATTTCTCCGAAAAAGTGAAGTCGGATCCAACTTCAAACCCTGAACCAAAACTTCACAACGTGCTCTTTGTTTACATTTATACCCTGCCCAGATAGAAGCTTGTTTCTCATCGTCGAGGTTTCAGAATCATTGATCGTATTTTCATGTAATAAATTAAATATTTATATTCTTCAATTTCCTTCGATTTAAAAGGCTATTTTACACAAATTGTAGCATTTTAGTGTTACACATACTTTTAAGATTAGCTAAATTATTTATTGTTTACCTTGATCGTTTGGTTCATTCATGAAAAATGCCGGTTCTGTTATTCTTTTTTGAATGTCCCGTATTTATATAAAAATAGCTTGGTTTCATACACACGTTTTAAAATTAAAATTTGATTTTTATCAAACTACAGTTCTCATAACTGACTTGAAGCAGCTATTTTTGATTAATTTACTGTTACCGGTAAAATATTTGTTTTTAATATCACCCGAACCAAGAAGAAGAAGAAAAAAAAAAGCCGATCTTCCTTAAACATTAAATATTCTTATTTTTAATCAGAGAAAGAAATGGTGATCACGGATTTAAATATCGTTGCAATATTCTATGTTATCCAAGCAATTTTGATTAAATCATGTAAGGGTATTTGTTACTTAATAAATTACATTTATTAATTATTACAAGGAATTTTATAAGTATTTTAATATATTAAAAAAAATCCCATCAGTTTTATTGTTTCAGCAGTGAAAATAGTAAATAAATGGTACTTAGTTATCCCGTCGACCAAAAATCTATCGCCAAACTATAAGATTAAATGCCAATAATGCTTGATCGTAAATGTCACATTCACTTGACTGTAAGCAAGTTACACGTGTTTATGTCATCAAGTGATTTTTATTTGTATATTTATTAATGTTATACTAATTTATTTGTTCTTTCGTTATTTAAAATAAAAATTATGTCAATTTGTATAATTTGGCGAGTGTTTTAGCGATTTATATAATTTGGCGAAATTGGTCGACGGGATAACTAAGTGGTACCAAATAAATTTGTGACATTGATGTTTTAGACTAAGCATGTGTTTTTTTATTTATATATTTTTATGTGTGTTGGTTTAACAGTTTTAAAGAGAAACACATTCAGGGCCGCCATTTCAGAACTTTCTTGGGGGGGGGGGGGGGGGGAGGGTATCCTCTTCCCTCCGAAAATAAACCGATTCAAAATTCCGTTTTAAGCAGGTTTTCATCCTAGCAGGTATACTTTCAAGATACTGACTAAGGTTTTCCGTTTAAGACAGTATTCCGTTAGAGACAGTTTCCATTTTACAAGTATATCTAAGGCTGTTAAAACATCCTTTCTATAGTAAACCTCTGAAGAGCATAGGTACATTTAAGGTAAAACTTGTGAAAATGAAACCTGTCAAAAAAACAATTGTTTCGGAAACGGAAAAAAAAATCGCGTTTCTTTGAAAAAAAAAAATTATAATCACACTTGCTAATACGCAGACCTGTCTAAAATGAAGTTTTTTTCCCCCCTGACCTTTCGACTTCTTCTTTGCAGGTTTTGCTGCAGGGGGGGGGGAGCCATTTCAACAGGTTCTTGGAGGAGAGACAAAAGTTTTCTTTGAGGGGAAGGGCTTGAAACAGCGTACGGGATTTTGCCGTCTTAACGTCTTTTAAAATCATGGGATTCTTCCAGGAACATTTTTTAATTTTCGTGGAAGACCGCAGTATTTTGTTCTTTTTTTGCGGAATCAACTCGCCAATCGACCACGGAAAAAAATCTTAAATTTTGCCAATTTTACTTGGAAAAAATAGTCAATTTCGCAAATTAGTCGCGGAAAAAATATTACTTCCTAAAAGGACCGTGAAAAGAAAATTGCAAAGATCGTGGAAACAACAAACAGCGATTATTGCCAATCGGTTGCGGGAAAATAAATGCAAATTTCAACATTCGGTTGTAAAAAAAAAAAAAAAAAAAAAAAAAAAAAAAAAAAAAAAAATCAAATTTGCTCATTAGTCGTGCCAAAAAAAAAAAAAAAAATGGGAATTTCGAATATCTATTAAGGAAAAAAAAGAGAATTTTGTCAAAGGTTTCGGATAAAAATCACGAATTTAGTCAAAGAATCGCGCAAAAAATTCAAAATTTTCGTCAAACGATCGCGCAAAGCAATCGCAAATTTTGTCCGTCGGCTGTGAGAAAAAAAAACGAATTTCAACAAATGATCGTAGAAAAGAATCGCGACTTCGGTCAAAATATCTCGGATAGAAATAGCGAATTTCGTTAACCGTCGAAAAAAATATCGTGAATTTTGACAAATGGTTACGGAAAAAAATTGTGAATTTCGTGAATCGACGGGGAAAAAGTCGCGAATTTCGTCAAATCGACGGGGGAAAAAATCGTGAAATTCAATCGGTCACGAGATAATCAGCACATAAACATAGTCAACACGTCAAGAAGTTTGCTATTTTCGTGATTCATAGAGATTTGAAATTTTCGCCAATGATTCTCTGTGAGTAAATAATTTCCTTAATCATTTTCTGCATTCCTTTTCAGACTATGATCTAAATTCCACACAATTCAGAAATTTGCAAAACATTTGGTATCAGGTAGAGTCTGCATTAGAGATGAGTTCGGGCTCTTTTTTCAAAGCCCGGGCCCGCCCCAGCCCGACGATTTTAAATCCGAGGCCACCCGAGCCCAAAACATTTTGTGTCATCAGAGCCCGAGCCCGATACCGAAAATATCCAATAGTAAAAAATTGCACAATATTAAAAAAAAGTTTCAAATGTAATTATCATTTGTAAACTACTTTTTACATAGAAACGACTGTTAAAGGAAAATTTAAATTTAATATTATCAAAAGAAAAGTTTGATATCAAATAAAAATGTACTTCACACTTAAAAGGATTCTCATATTTTTCTCTTTTAATAAGAAAATCTTATGGGCATGTTAATGAAGTGAGTTTCATGAATAAATGCATGAAATTTGTAGAAATTACTATTTATCTAGCGAATAATGGAATAATATTTATCAATTTTCTAAAAAAGGGTTCACATTTTTAACTATAACCAATTCCTTCCTCATAACAATCTTTCGGGATTGACGGGACCCTGAAAATAATCTTAAATTAAAAATTTTAATATCCCGGTGCTTTTACAGGAAAAGAGCAAACACTGTTCGATTGCTTTCTATCGGAATAATATGGTAATTAAATTTACTTACAACTGAAAGTGACTTCGTAAATTGCAGCGTACAGCATCAGCAGGGCTCATAATAGATGTAATAATCACTAAAGTTATTTCCATATGAAGAGCGTTTACGACTTGTGTATGTTGTGTATAATAGAAAACTAAATTATTCGCAAACCGCAAACTATAAACAGAAGAAAATATTCTCTTTGTGTTAGATCTCGAAACAATAATAATAATTAAAAAATAAATCCAATTGCAAAATAACCTCTGCCACAAACGAAAATCGAACTAAAAACAAATTAATTATTCTCGCCTCTTTCGTGGCGCCGTATCGTAGACGTCCAAACATAAATCTGTATATATGACTAATCAAGTAATCATTTTCTTTAAAATAGCATTCTATTCTAATAACTAAAATAGAAAAACGCAATTTCTGTTTCCCTTTCATTCTGATCAAAAAGGCAATACAATGATTTGAAAAGGAATAAGTAATTTTTATTTTTTTTTTTTCTATTCATGGATAAATAAAATTTTCAGGTTTTAGAAAGAATAAGTCCGAGCCCGTCTCGGGCCTGGTCTTTCGGGCTCGGGCTGAGCCCGTGTCATCTCTAGTCTGCATTGGGTCGCGCAACCAGATTTTTTCCAAAACCGACACGACCCGAGGCACATATCGAGGCGGGTTGACGTTTCTTTTTTTCTTTTCGGGTCAGGTTGACAGTCTTGCATCGGGTCGGGTAACCTGATTTTACCCGAACTGGAGTTGCGGATCAAGTCAGGTTTATGCTATTTTTTTCGCTAGGTGTAAGGTTAATTTTAAGCGTTTCTAGTTATGCTTTGTCTCTCTTTGGATGAACCGATTTTTCAAAAGGAAGATCTGAATATTTTTTAAATGAAAAAGCTATATATCGGAGTATTAATGGGTGCATATGTGTTCATTTTTGTATATAAGATATAAAATTGTAGACTACTTTTCCATAAATGTAATTAAACATAGATTCGTTTTCTTTCACTTTGAGTTTGGGTATGAATATTTTGGGTTTATGATGCAGTTTGTAAGGCTATACCGTTGTAATGACTGTAGTAAATATAATGTGACACTAAATATGCAAAATAAAAAAATTCAAATTATTAAAAACTTGAATTAACCCCCTTTTTTAAAAAAAAGAAAAATCCTCTCTCGATTTCGGACTAAAGGGAAAATTCACCTCGAAAATTCCAGCCCTGAGGGGGACGAGTTTTCTTTGATCATTTTGCACATGGCTGGGAAGCAATTAATAGAATTTTTTCTCACATATTGTTTTAAAATTAGCCAAAATACTCATCAATGAGAAATGTCTCACCTTGAGAATATTGGAATAGTAAAGTCTTTAGAAAATTTTTTTGATAATTATCAGTTTATGTGCATAAAGAGTTTATTTATTGCATGTGTTTTTATTGTAATAAAATTTGACAAGTTACTTTAGCTTTTGAGGAATTTATTAAAAACAAATGTTGAGTCTGACCTGTGATGACAGACAGATAAGGATGCATCGAATATTCGGTATCTATTCGGTATTCGGACATGCCACCGAATATTCGGTTAGGCAGAATATCAAACTATTCGGTCTGCCGAATATCGAACTATTCGGCCAAACCGAATACTTAAGAATATCTTTGAAAATTATTTTTAAAATTCTTACACAACTTCTAATTTTAACTGTCAATTTATAAAGATATTCAGAATAATTGGAAACAGAATCATATTTAAATGAAAGAGAATGCTGTTACATGATTATTTATTTGCTGTTTGATAAGTGTCACTTAAAAAAATTAACTATTAATGATGACCTCCATAGAAATAAATGATGCACAAATGGAAGTTTCTGAACAATGTCTTGTAAACAATCTGTAATTTGCTTTTTCGCAAAAAGAGTGTTTCTAAAGAAAATGGGAAAAACTTTCAGATGTGTTACAGACACCAAGACAGACCATTTTTGTCCAAGAAACCAGTTTCGCAATCTGCTTAATCAGTCAAAATCAAAAATACAGTGTATCTCATCTCACTTCAGGTCAAACTTAGATTAAGAAAAAGAAGAAACAACGTATAAAGGCACAAATAAAATGTGTTTAAAAGCATACAGCTGTTTTAAACACATTTTATTTGTGCCTTTATACGTTGTTTCTTCTTTTTCTTAATATATTGGCACAAAGTACAATCCTTCCCCACTTTTTATAAACTTAGATTTTCATTTGATACTTTAACAATAATGAAGATATCGTAACTATATTTTCAAAAGAGTTACTTTGATTTCTGTGACATATATCATGAGAAGAAATGCCAGAAATTGGGTGTGTGTGTGTGTAAAAAGGTCTTGTTTATCAAAATGAAAGTATCTGTGTTAAGTATTATGAAAAATTGTTTTAAAATTTAATTTTTTAGTATCTTTAAACTTTGAATTCGGCCAGCCGAATATTCGGTATTCGGTTTACCTGTAGGCCGAATATTCGGTATTCGGTTTATCTGTAGGCCGAATATTCGGTATTCAGTTTACCTGTAGGCCGAATATTCGGTATTCGGCCAAAATCCCTATTCGGTGCATCCCTAATGACAGATAAATTTTCTGAAATATCAAATTCCTTGGGGGGGTGCCGTAGCCCCCCCCAGCACCCCTCAAATGGCGCCCCTGAACACATTATATTAGTCACTTAAATAAATAGAACTTTACATTTACATTGATATGGACAGTTTATAATAACCTTTAACAGCTGTATTCGAATTAGTTGTCATTTCTAAGCTTGATTGGAATGTCAGCAGAATTGTAAACGTAACCATGGCGACATGACGTAATTTTGGTGTTTATTTACATATCTACCCTTCCCAGGTTGTTTCAGTTACGGTCAGAGTCAAATTTCAATTTTGGGCAGGGTATCAGAGTCCTCTGGCGAGCGACTTCATACATTAAACGCAAATCAGTCTGCCTGTAGTAGTATCTAAGTATGCCTTGAGCATGGCCTTTCTTCGTTAATATTAAAAAAACTGTCGTATACAAAAATATGGAAATCGGTGGTATTATAAAGAAATATTTGATAAACACGCTGATGCAGACAGTTTTCAAATCGAAGAATTACTTTCAGAGATATTTAATGCTAAAGTTGGACAAAATCGTTCCATTAAAAAAGTTTTTTTGGAGCAAATACTATACATGAGAATTTAGTCATTTTTAGATCATTTTATAG
Organism: Maratus speciosus; assembly: GCA_963932465.1. Taxonomy (NCBI): domain Eukaryota; kingdom Metazoa; phylum Arthropoda; class Arachnida; order Araneae; family Salticidae; genus Maratus; species Maratus speciosus. The sequence goes on along the minus strand of OZ010791.1, from coordinate 225,205,808 downwards.
ATTATAAGTTCCCGGTGTGCAGATTGCATTTATTTTTTTTATTTGACTATTTTTTGAGGTTTTATTTCTATTTTAAATTCAAATTTTCAGTATTTCGAGAGATATTTTTTACAAATTTAAAAAATGTTATTAATTTAAACTGTTGCCAACTGTATAAACAGCGCAAACCGTTTACTTCAAATTAAAAATTCATTTACACGGGACTATTGTAAACAGAAAAAAAAATTAAAATTAGAATTAAATGATTGCATATTAAAAGCAGGAAAATTGCGTCATAAGAACCATATTTACACTGGAATTTTAAAAGAGAAACAAAATGTTAAAATAAAAAAAATCAATACTATGCGTTAAAACCTGTAAATGGAGGAAATTACGTCATATTTAAAATGGCCAAAAATATGGCAAAACAATTTAAATTAAAAAATATATCTGCGCGAGACATTTACTCGATATTTTGAGATAATATTTTCAACTATTATCGTGAATTCGAAGACAGCGTAAATAATATTTCCTTCTAACAACAAAAGTATTTTCACGTGAATATTAATAAGAGAAATAAAACTTTGGTGTAAATTACGTCAGATTTAAAACGATACATTTAAAATGAATTATTTAAAAGAACTATCTTGTAGCGCTGTTAAGAAATACCGGGAGATAATGACATTGTTTACTTAATTCATTTTACATTAGCTTATTTTCGAATGTTTAACTAATTTTTTTAATTAAATGCGAAAACAGCCATAGTATCTTTTAACAGCAGCAGATATGGTCTTAAAAATCCCCAATCCAAGAAAAACGAATGGAAACCCGTTGACAGAGAGATCGCTACTGTTTTTTTTTTTTTTTTTTTTTTTTTTTTTTTTTTAATTTTAATTCAATATTTTTAAAGCCGATCAAATTAGCGTGCTTTTTGGATTTTGGTGTCCCTGAACGGGGGTTGGCGAGCGTAGCTCGTAGGGGGCAGAGCCCCCTAGTTGAAAAAAAAAATCAAAATTTGCAGTAATTTTAAATACGAAAGAACAAATAAATTAGCAAAGCATTAATAAAAATGCATATAAAACGTCGAATTAAAAAGACTTGATGACGTTACAAACACGTGTATCGTGTTTAATATCAAGTTAATGTGGCATTTACGGTCATCCATTATTGGCATTTAATCTTACAATTTAGCGACAGGTTTTGGTTGACGGGATAATCAAGTACTACCGTTTATAGCATTTGGAGCTAATATTTCGTAGCTGGATATCTCGCAAATTTGGCGTATTAAATATGATTTTGAAAGCATCGTTTATGTTTGAAGCAAAATCTTCATGATGTATTCCATTACAGTAAATTATATCATCTTTTACCATATTCATTTGCATTTCAACTGAACGGTTCATATTATGTTGATAGAAATTACAATGTTAGTTTTTGGGGTTAGATATACAATACATTGTTCTACAATGCTTAGTTATAGAATTACGTAGAAATTTCTTAATTCTGTGAACCCGATTATTAAAGATTATCCTTTTTAAGGATATCACGAATTAAAAGGGGTTTTTTTATTTTTGAGAGAGCTTTTCGTATTAAAAAGAGTGCTGCATTTTAACTCATGATGGAAGCTACAGTATTATTTACTGTTATTACAGTTTTAACTGCATTTTTTTCTGCTAAAATGGAAATATGAAAAACTGTGGCAGAATTTCGATTTACGAAATATAACAGAACATAGAGTGATATAGCATTTAAACTACCAGAATCGCACATGCGACAAAACCGAGAAGCTCGGAATTTAAAAGATAAGAAAAGAGAATGAATCACCTGAACATTATTTCCATGCGACGGACATTCTCTGCAATCATTGTAATGAACTTCATTTCAGTAGTGTATCTATTAAAGGACATTGTGATTCCTGTTGCCATAACGGCTTCATTTTCCTGCTGAATCAAACTGTAGTTGATAGCTAACTGAATAACTAACTTTAATAACTGAAATTTTGTCCCAACACATTAATAAATATAATACTGCAATGATACGTCGTTTACATGGTTTCTCTAAATCAGGAAATACATTAACACATATATATTTCTTTAATTCAAGATGGAAAAATAGAACCAGCGTAGCGGGCATAGCCTGCTAGTCTAAAATAAAATATGAGCATAATTAAATGTGCTTTATGAATAATTTTAATTGCAAAATGCAGGCTGGACTGGAGTCGATTTTTTAGTTTTTATACAGGGCCGGGCCAAGCCAATAATTTTTTTTCTGTGGGTTGGACCTGGAAATTTCAGCCCGGGTAAACCTCTGACTGAGCTATCGAAGCCGGCTTTATTTTTATTTATTTATTTTTTTTTTAATGTTTCTTTCAGCCATAGCTACTGAATATACTGGATGTCCTAAAATGGACTGACTGATTTTAAATTCAATTCAATAACTTGCAAATGGCGACAGCTATTAAAAAAAATACTTGCTGGAGGGTTATGTAAGATGTCAGGAGCAGGGGTGTTCTGAATTTTCCGAAAATTTAACCCTCATCCTGCGATTTCCACTGACAACGTAAAAGTAGTAAAATTTGCGGAACCGCAATTTCCGCAGCAAATCTTTCTTTTATGATCTAATTCTATTTAAACAAGTAGGAAATTGCTCGTCAAACGTGACAAATGAGGTGCGTTCGTACTATAACTAGTTTTATAAATATTTTTTGCACCCTTGCATTTTATAAATATTTTATTGTACTGAATGTATATTTTTTTGCACTTCATAAGTGCATAGTCTGTAACATCATTAAAATGCGCTTGCAATAATTTTTTTCCCATTGCCCGGAATGTAACGGAAGACTTTTGACTGTCCCTGTAATTAAATTATACATCCACTTTTCATAAAATCTGAAATGGCTCGACAAAATTTTGCTACAATTATATATTTAAAATTTCAGACCATTCGGAAGACTGTAACATCATTAAAATGCACTTGCAATAATTTTTCCCCATTGGCCAAAGAAAAACTTTTGAATGTCCCTGTAATTAAACTATACATCCGATTTTCATAAAATTTAAAATGGCTCGACAAAATTTTACAACAATCACATATTTAAAATTTCAGACTATTCGGTTGGGTAGTTTTTGCTCTGTTATATGCCTACAGACGGACTGAACGACGACTATAGGTGCTACGTATTTTTATAATTACGAACGCACCTAAAAATAAACTCTTTCACGAAGATTTTGGACATATTTTAACTCTAAAATATATGCAGATTTGAAATATGTAATAAAATAAATGCGCAATTTTTGAACCTTTTTCCATAAATATATGGTATACATATATATCTATATATATATATATATATATATATACATACGCAGCGAGAGGTTTAAGGCATTCGATTCCGAAAATTTAAAAAATTCATCAATCCGAAAATTCGGACATAAAAATAATCGCGAATCGTGACAAATGGTCGCCATAAAAAAAAACAATATCGTCAATCGTTCGCAGAAAATAACTTCAATTTCGCCAAAGAATCGCGGAAAAAACGCGAATTTGGTCAAGGGCCACGAAAAAAGCGCGAAATTCTTCAAATGATCACGGAAAACACAAATTTCGTCAAAGAATCGCGGAGAAAACACAAATTTTGTCAAATAACCACGAGAAAACACGCATTTTGTCAAATAACCGCGAAAAAACGCGAATTTCGTTAAGGATCGCGAAAACTTGCAAATTTTATTAAAGAAACGCAAATTGCATTGAAGAGTCGTGAAAGAAATGCGAATTTCGTCAAAGGATCTGGAAAAAAACTCAAATTTCGTCAAAGGATCGCGCAGAAAACGCGAATTTCTTCAAAGAATTGTGGAAAACAGCGAATTTCACCAAATAATCGCTTAAAAAACACGAATTTTGTCAAAGGATCGCTGAAAAAACACGAATTTTATAAAAGGATCGTGGAAAAAACGCGAATTTTATCAAAGGGCTGCAAAATTACACTAATTTAGTCAAAGGGTTGCGTAAGAAACGTAAATTTCGTCAAAGGGTAATGGAAGAAATGCGAATTCTATCAAGGAGTTGTGGAAAAAATACAGTGGTCTCCTTAGAAAACAGCACACTACATACACCTATCTTTATTATTACAGGTATAGTTTTTAATCTGAAATAATATATTGAACTAACTTTTGAAGAAAACCCAGCTTGCAGGAATCTACACTCAGCCTGAAATCGACCCTAATCGACAGCTAACCCCGTCTTCTGTAATATTTCAGAAATTTTTCTTTGAATTTCAGAATGTTTTTTTCTTTTTTTTTTTAACTGAGAATCACCCAGATCAGGAGTTTTTATTACTGCAATTCTTAATTTTAGTTTATAATAGCAACGACAGATGGCGCTGCAAGCAATGGGCGCTAAATCGGTGCCCGATTTAACGACTATTGTTTTCAGCGACATCTATCGTATTGTAAAGTAAAATCAAGAATGGCAGTAAAAGATCTCCTGACATCTGTCATAACCCTCCTGCAAGATTTTTTTTTAAATTGCTGTCATCATTTTCAAGTTACTGAATTTTAAAATCAGTCAGTCCATTTTAAGACACCCGGCATGTTTTAATAAGTTTCAAAGGATTCTTTACTGAATTACAGCTGATATTAGATATAAAGAGACAAGCAGTCTTAAACCAAATTAGTATTTTTTACATAATCCTGAAGATTAAAAAATATTATTAAAAAAAAAATTAAAAATGGATTTCGGTTAACCGAGAATTTCGGTTAAAAGAGTTTCGGATTAAAGAAGTTCTACTGTATTCTGTACCTAAGTATCTCAATCATTATTAATTCTCTAATAAATTTATTTCAATTTTAGAAGGATGAACTGCGTTATCTGTATGAACTCATCGGAATGCCTGGCCTATATGCGCGTAGATTGTTGTAGAAATGTGTTCCACAAACGATGTCTAAGAAAATGGTTCCAAACACGTGCTGATTGTCCGCTCTGTAGACAGGCGCTGCCAAACAACCTGTTCGGCAGACAATATTATTATACTGTCGTCAGACGTTATCGTCATTAAATGTGTAGGATTTTGTTATTTATCAGAAATATTTATATATATGTCCAATTAAAAAAATATCCCAACAAAAACTTTTCAGTAAAAAAAAAAGCGCCAAGTTTCCTTAATGTTTTTGTTTAGGTCACAAAAAGTACCGATATCGGTTCGAACAAGTTAATAACGAAAGATCCCAAATGTTTAATTTAAAATGACTTCCTGCGACTTGGCCGTTAATGTTATCTAGAAGATTTTAATACAATTTTGTGCATTTTACGCATTTTGTGGCACATTTTTTTTTTTTATTTTTTTTTTTTACAGAAAATGTTTTATTGGGATATCACTAGTTTATGTATGTTTTTCTAAGTGTATTTTTTAAAGATATTAATATACCGGGTGTCCCAAAAAGGACTGACTGATTTTAAAATTCAATAACTTGCAAACGGTGACAGATATTAAAAAAATTCTTGCAGAAGGATTATGCATAAGGTCAAAAGTTTTATTACAGTGATTTTCAATTTTAGTTCGATTTACAAACAATAGATGGCGCTGTAAGCAATAGTCGCTAAATACAGGCTCGATTTTTGGTCTTTTATCTTGTTCCATGCAGAAAAAGGAGATGGAAATGTATTATCCGGGCCACGAAGTACCAAAAATCGAGCCTGAATTTAGCGACTATTGCTTACAGCGCCATCTATTGTTTGTAAATCGAACTAAAATTGAAAATCACTGTAATAAAACTTTTGACCTTATGCATAACCCTCCTGCAAGAATTTTTTAAATATCTGTCACCGTTTGCAAGTTATTGAATTTTAAAATCAGTCAGTCCTTTTTGGGACACCCGGTATATACTAATTGACGGAAAAAGCAGTAATTTTGGATTCGCATATTAGAAGCTTTTTGAAATCGGTATTTGCACGTTATAATTCATATTTTTTTTTTCGAAAATTAATTTAAAAAAATGCATATATTTTCGAGATAATATTTCGAAAAAATTATATATTGTAACTTATAAAATTTTAAATCGGATTCTAGAAGCTTCAAATATGCGAATCTAAAATATCATATTATCATGCCAAGTAGTTTTTGAACTATACTTAAAAACTACATGCAATACAGCTTTCCATAATAAATTTAACATTAGGAGATAAAAATTTTAAAATTTTATAATTCCCAAAGTACTTGACTTCCTAAAACAACTTGCCGTTTGGTATCCCATATTTTTTTGCCATAAATTGAAATAAGATTCCATAATTTCCAATCGAATTTTAGAGATCTTTTTTCTAAGATTATTACTGTACTTCCAGATGTACTTCCAGATAATTACTGTACTTCCATAAATTTTCTTTCTATTGTTTCCTGTTTGTATGAAGAAATGTTATATTTGATGTGTTTTATAAGATAACATGGGAATTCTAATACCAAAGTTGTTTCAACTTTTTTAGTTTTTGCTGAAATTTTGTATACATGAAATCAATGTTTGATTTCAGGGGGTGGCCCGGAGGGGGACATCCACCCCGGAGCAATGAGATGTCCCCTCCGGAAGATTTGAGATTTTGGGTTTTCAATGGTCAAAAAGTGCAATCTCCCACCCCCGGAGCCACAGAAATCCCTCCCGGAGAAAAGTGTCTGAATTCAACACTGTATGAAATAACGATATTGTTATTTGAAAAATATAATGTAAATAATATGTATATGTACATATTTTTTTGATAATAGAATTAATTTAATTATGGAGTAATATTTTTGTATTATTTTGATCCTGTATAAGCATAATAATTTTTGAAAACCTATATATAGTAATTGGACAATGCATTATTGTTAAAAGTTTTGAAGTGTGAGTTTTGTTTAATTTATTCTGTTTGATAATGCTAGTCTTTTCATTACTACTCCTGTGTAATCATGTTCATATAATTCATTCGTTCATTTTATTTTACAATAGTTTAAAAGTTTTCATTTGTAATTTTACACATTAAAAACGTATTTTTTTTTCGCGAATTTTCCTAAGTATTTGAATGTAAACAAACGTATCGCGATATTATTTAACCATTATGTATTTTATATCTGATTAACTCCAATCAGTGTTTGTCCAAATTATTTTAAGGAAAGTGATTTCGTTCAATTTACTTTCGAAAATCTGCTTTTTAAAAAATTATTTCCGAGCCTTAGTATTTCGGTGTTTTTAGGCATCTATTTACTTTCTCACGGCTGTTCGATCTCCGATCTTGTCCGCCACGTGACGTTTCAGTCCTGCTCTAGTCTGATTGGCTATCCTTCAAATGGAACAACCTTATTGTAGAAGAACCTTGGGTAGTTCGGATTCTGTATTTGTTGTTTTGTGTTCCGTGTCGTCTTTTGTGTTCTTCAGAATAAACTTTCATGTTTAAAAGTAAAACCTGCTGTGGTTATTTAGTAATATTTAAGGCGCACTGTGTTACAGGTTATGGGCCCAGACCCAAACCTATTATTAGAAATATTGCGAAGTAAATAGTAATTGAAATGTTTGTAAAGTTAGTTTTCGGAATGTTGTTTTGAAATGGCCGGAACCGAAACACAGCAGGGACAGTTTATTAAACTGAATGAAAGTAATTGGAATGTATGGAAATTCCAAGTTAAGGTCACGCTTATAGCTAAGGAACTATATGATATAGTAACGGGATTAAAAGTAAAACCGGAAGCAACTGATGCCGGATATTCTGATTTCATTGTCAAAGATGCAAAAGCGCAAGAAATTTTGGTTTCACGTATGGAAGCCGGACCAATATCGCATATAATTTCATGTGTTACAGCAAAAGAAATGTGGGACAAGTTACACACTATTTATGAAAGAAAATCAAATGTAAGTATTCATTTGTTACAACAACAGTTTTTCAATTTGAAGTTTGATGACAACGTGATGAATTTTTTATCCAAAGTTCAGAATATGGTTGCCGAAATTAAGCAACATAACGAAGTAATTCCCGAAAAAATGATCATTACAAAAATAATTATGGCTCTGCCCGAACAATATAAGCACTTCTCTTCAGCCTGGGAATCCGTTGCAGATGAACAGCGAACTTTAAGTAACTTAACTGCTTGTTTGTTAGTTGAGGAAGAAAGATTAAAAACGAAAGAAGAAACTGTTGCTCTTACAGCTAAAAATCAAAGTAATATCAAGTGTTTTTCTTGCGGAAAATTAGGTCACAAGAAATTTCAATGTAGGTATGGTAATAATGTTCCTAAGAACAGAAATATTGTTTGTAATTTTTGTAATAAGAAAGGGCACGTATTTAAAGATTGTTATTTTCGTAAAAATAAAAATATGAAGTCTAATGGTGAAAATGGCAAAAGTTTTGCACTTATGGGAATTATAAATTCTGAATCAGATGTAGAATTCTATTTAGACAGTGGAGCTTCAGAACATATGTGTAATGATGTAAGTCTATTTGGAAATTATTTGAAGTTGAAAGAGGCTAAACAGATAAAAATAGGTGATGGAAGCTCTATAACAGCTATTGGAATAGGAACTATTTATGTTCAGTCATATAATGGTGAAAAATATATTAAAACTGAACTTCAAAATGTGTTGCATGTCCCTCAATTAAAAGTAAACTTATTTTCTCAAGGTAAAGCTCTAGATAAAGGTTTATGTATGTCATCCAACTCAGAATGTGCTAAATTTATTCATCAAAAATCTAAAGAAATAGTTGCTATAGCTAAACGTGAAGATAAACTTTTTAAAATGATATTTCGCTTAGATAAAAGCAGAGTGACCATAGAAGAAAATATGAGAGAGTTTGAAAATCGAAATAAATGTTGTGTTGCTGACAGTAGTGTTAAAAGTAAAAAGAAAAGTCTCATATGGTGGCATGAAAAGTTAGCTCATCAACATTTTGATCATGTCAAGAAGCTGCTTACAGAAAATGAAATTACCTGGGAAAATTCATCTGATATTCCATTCTGTGAGGCATACATTCAAGGAAAGCAACAACGTACTCCCTTTCAAGAAAGTAAATCGAAATCTACTGAAATTTGTAATATAATTCATGCAGATTTATGTGGTCCAATAGAAGTAGCATCAATTGGAAAGTCTCGTTACATGTTAGTGTTAAAAGATGATTACTCTCACTTTAGGAAACTTTATTTTCTTGAAAATAAGTATCAAGTGTATGATAAATTGTTAGAGTTCATATTGATGTGCAAAAACCAGATGAATAAAAATATCCGAGTAATAAGATCTGACAATGGCAAAGAATTCCGGAATGATAAAATTAAAGAACTTTTGATTCATCATGGCATAGAGCATGAAACTTCTGTCCCATATAATCCACAGCAAAATGGCCGAACTGAACGAGAAATGAGAACCATCATGGAAGCTGCAAGAACTATGTTGGTAGCAAAAAATTTAGATAAGAAGTTCTGGGCAGAAGCTGCGAATACAGCTGTATACATAATTAACAGAACAGGTACTAGCACAGTGAAAGGAAAAACACCCTATGAATTGTGGAAGAACAAGACTTTTGACATTAGAAATTTAAAGTTTACATTTGGATCTGAAGTATGGGTTCACATCCCAAAAGAAAAACGTAGAAAATTAGATGTTAAGAGTGAAAAAGGAATTTTTGTTGGATATGGTGAAAATACTAAAGGATTCAGAGTCTACTTCTCAAAAACAAACACAGTGACATTACATAGAGATATAATAATTAATCCAAATGAGAAACCTTCCTATACAGTAAAGAATGAAAATTTTGTTTTGGATTTAATTGATCCTGTGCAACATCAGAGTTCAGAATTTGATGAAGATAAGGATACTGACATGGATTCGGATAACTTGGCCAATAATCAACAAGAAAATGATGATGACAACTGCAGTACAGATTCACCTGCTCCCCAGTTAAGTAATATCAAAATGCACCTTCGAGCAAGAGATAACCTGAGGAAACCATCGAGATTTGAGGACTTTGAAACAAGCTATATAAGTATAACCGATATGGAAGAACCTATCACTTATGAAGAAGCTATGAACTCAAGTTCATCGAAAAAGTGGCAAGAGGCCATAAATGCTGAACTGAAAGCCCTCTTTGAAAATGACACTTGGGACATTGTTGACAAACCAAATGACTGTAATATAATAGACAGTAAGTGGGTTTTTAAAATTAAGCGGGACAATAAAGGTAAGATTTCATTATTTAAATGCAGATTGGTTGCTAGGGGTTATCAACAAAAAGGGTTAATATTTGAAGATGTATATTCTCCTGTAGCTAAGTTAAATACTTTAAGAATGTTGTTAGCAATTAGTGTAAATTTTGATTCGGTTGTATATCAAATGGATGTATGCAGTGCTTTCTTACATGGGGTAATCAAAGGGGATGTTTTTATGTATTTACCTGATAATTGTAATTTACCTGATGGGAAAGTATGTAAGCTTAAAAAGGCTATATACGGGTTAAAAAGAGCACCAAAATATTGGTATGAAAAATTTCAGAAATTTATGTCTTCTCAAAATTTTGTAAAATCTGAAAATGATCAATGTTTGTATTTCAAATTTTCGAATGATTGTAAACTTTATGTATTTATATATGTTGATGATTTGATTATCACGGGTTCTGATAGCAAGCAAATAAATGATTTTAAATGTGAAATGAAAAGAAATTTTAAAATGAAAGATTTTGGTCCTATTTCTTACTATTTGGGTATATCTATTTCTCAGAATGTAAATGAAGGTATTTTAAAGATCAGAGTAACTATTTAGAAAATGTGTTGAAAAGATTTGATATGTTTGAATGTAAAAGTATCTCTACTCCTATGGACACTAACTTTAATTATGAATGTTTAATTAATGAAAAATCAGAAAATGTAAATGTGGAAAATAAATGTAGAAAATTAATTGGTTGTATCATGTATGCAATGCTAGGAAGCAGACCTGATTTATGTAATTCTATCAGTATTTTGAGTAGATATCAAAACTATGCAAGTGAAAAGTTATTGTTGTTCTTAAAAAGAGTGTTACATTATATTAAAGGTACAGTTGACTTGAAGTTAGTGTATAGAAAAAATGTAAATGCTGAATTAGTTAAAGGTTTTGTTGACGCTGATTGGGGGGGGGGGGTGATACTATTAACAGGAAATCTACAACAGGGTATTGTTTTCAAATTTATAAATGTACAATTTCATGGTGTTCTAAACAACAAACTTGTGTAGTTTTATCGTCTACAGAGGCGGAGTACATTGCCTTGAGCCTATGTGTAAGTGAAGCTTGCTGGGTTTGAAATTTATTGATTGAATTAAATTTAAATGGTTGTGGAAATTTTGTTATACCTCTCTATGAGGATAATTAGTCAGCTATTCGTATCAGCAAGTCATGTGAACAACCTAAAAGATTAAAGCACATAAATGTTAAGTATCATTTTGTGCAAGAAAAAGTAAGAGATAGAACTGTTTCAATTAATTACATTCCATCTACAGAACAGGTTGCTGATTTATTAACTAAGCCTCTAGGTAAAGTATTGTTTGAAAAATTCAGAAAAATAATGTTCGGTTAATTTTTTTTTTTATGTTGTATGTATAATATATAGGGTAGATGTGCCAGTAATGGACACCCTTAAGGAATTTCTTTAAAAAATATTTTTTTATTAATAGTTATAATTATTATATTCCAGTTTTTTCAATATTATATTAATCTATCAACAATATTTAACCATTCTTATAGCCTCATTTCCTCATATGAATAGAAATTTAATTTTAAATAACAGAAATATATCAAAACAACCAAAAGCCCAGTAATGGACACCCTCTGGCCCAGTAGTGGACACCCTCTAATCCAGTAATGGACACCCCGTAAAAAGTAATAAATATAATTATTTTTATGACTGTATTTAGAACCAGAATTTAATGAATACATACTAATGAAACAAAATAGTTATTTTTAAATAAATTTAACAATTAGGATACCAGTAATTAATAAAATATTTGTGATAATTATTTACTGTTTGCATCAATTATTGTAATTATCAGAAGATCGATGATTTAATTATTTTAGATGGATAGTTTAAAATACTAAATATCAGACAATTACAGCTATCAAATTATTGAAACAGTGGTGGATTTAAAAGGTAATTAAAAAAAAAAAGTTTTGGAATATTGTTTAGTTTTGTGTCACTATTTTTAACAATCTTCCAGAGATTACTTGATATATCATTTATAATAATCAATATTACAAACAGAATTTCCCCCAGGTTTAAAAAAGGGCAGGGTGCTGCTTGTGAAAAAAGGGCACTTTTGGATTCTGAAGGACATGTTTTGGATTCTTAAGGGCATTTCTTGAAATTTTTAAAGGCATTCTTTTGATTTTTAAAACTACTTTTTAATATTTAATAGACAGAACGCTATTTTAAAGACAGCAATGAGTCAATTTTTACTATGCAAGTAATTTTTTAATAAACAAAGGAGTAAAGGCACTTTTTTCAGGTGGGGGCAACAAGGCAGCTAATTTTTTAAATGAGGGGCAAGAGGAATGTTATTTTGTAAACCTAAGGGCAGGCAGGGTGCAGCACCCTCCTGAAACTGTCTGGGGGAAACTCTGTTACAAATATGAAAGAAATGATATGTGAGTTTATTTTAAATATTAAATAAAATAATTTCAAAATAAAACTGTAGAACTGATGTTTGAAGCCAATGATCTGCAGATTTACTAGTTTCATGAATATTACCTATAACTTTCATTAATAGTAGGGTAGATGCACCAGTTTTGGCCACTGTACCAGTTTTGGCCACATTGGATCAATTTTTCCAATATTTAGCCTGTGAATTGATGCTAACAAATAATATGCATTCTTACACTTTAAGCAAACTCTCTTTTATCATTTACAGTATCATTTGTTTATTTTTCGATAAAATGTGACTTGCAAAAAAAATAAATGTGTGAAACTGTAGGGTGTGCTTACATGTATTAAGATTTTTGCTTAGCTGACAAGTTTTCAGAATCTTTCAACATTATGCACTTATAGGGTTCTATTTGTTCTGAAACAAATTTCTATTAGGTTTTATGAGGTAAGCTTTCTCACTACTGCAATTTTACATTTAAATTAATTATTTTAACAGTTTAATGGGGGGTGGCCAAAACTGGTGAATTAAATTTGCTATATGTACCAGATATGGCCATGGGGGTGGCCAAAAAGGGTACAACATTATGTTCCACTTTTGGCCACATGATTCATTATCATTATAGAGGGAATTTTAGCCATTTAATAAATTTAAGACCATCTGGATAAATCAAAATCAATTTAGTTTTGTTTTATATAGTAATGGCTTCAATAATAATAATTAAAAAAAGCAAGGCTAATGTGCAGTTCTATAAAAGAGATTTTGTTATTCTCTAACCAATAGATAATTCACTTTAGAAAGAAGGGCATTGCTATAAAAAACTAAAAAAATATAGTATTGTGTTTAGTTTTGATAAAACAAAAGGGGAGGTGATATGTAATTGTTTAGATATGATAAATAAACTAAAGCATAAATTTTGAAAGATTTTACAACCTATAAATTAAAACGTTCAATAAATTATAGCATGATTTAATTGCTTGTATTTTTCCTAAAAAAATGTAAGACATTCCAAAATTTTTGCAATATTTCAGGCACAAGGATTTAGAAATACTAAATATTGTGAAAATCTTTACTAGAGACATCTAAATACAAGTAAGAATGTATTTCACATTATTTAAAAAGAACAGGATTCCTTTTACCAAGTTTAAAAGAGATTCTGTGCTCTTAAAAAATGGCCTAGAGGGAACACTGCTCTAATATAGGAAGTAAAATTAAGGCCATTCAAAATGTAATGCCAGCACTACAAGCTAGCAAAGTTTTGGAGTAACCCGTTCTTGGCTTACATCAGAAGTTTGTAGAACGAACACCACTTTTCTCTAATAATGTTGAATCTCAAGTAGTAGATCTAGATACTAGGAATTGAAGCTAAAAATCAATTAGAAAAGTGGATTTTAGATATTATCAGAATACTATTTCCTATAAAAATGGAACAACTTTTAAGATTCTGTCCAGAAAATTGTAGCCGGCAAGATAGAAACTCCATTTCGAGATGGAAGACCAGGCATGAAATGGTATGATTCGCTCCTGAAATCATAGCCTAAAATAACTTGCAAAGAAGCAGGGTACATAAATAAAGCACAAGCTAATATAAATCAAAAGATGATTTATAACTTTTTGATGAAAATCAAATCAAAATCAGAAAATGCTTTCAAGAAATATAACTCTTTGATGAAGATTCAAGTGTTCTAAACAATCCACAATCCATGAATAATTATAAAACTGATTAAATAGTTAATCTTTATGTCCTGTAGGCACTGTTGTCCCTTTTATGAATCAAATTTAAATATATTTTTTGTTTTTTAATTGAAATTTTCAGTTAAAATCAACATAAGTAATACATTTTACTTGATGTTTTTATCAATTCATAACGAAATTTGCAAAATTCTCTTAATACAGCAAACAAATATATGTGTGGTAAAATAGATGTTGCATAAAAATGCTTTATTTTTACTTATTATCAATTAAAATGTTTGTTAAACTACATGATATTGGAGTGGCCAAAACTGGTGCATAGAGATGGCCAAAACTGGTGTAGGGGTGGCCAAAACTGGTACAAATTGGAATAAATTACTTGATGAGTTATTACTCACAATCTAAAATATTCTGTAGTAAGTCATTATAGCTAACAGAAAGACAATTAAATTTACTAAAGAGTGATGTTATTATGATTTAATATGCTTCAATCGGTCAAGAACTGTAAAATTTCTATTTCAAATTTTCTCTAAAAGTGGCCAAAACTGGTGCATCTACCCTATTACTTTTTTAAATAAAGAAACATTTAAGACAGAAAATGGATTTTTAATAGCTTCTGTAACTTGTTTTTATTTAAACGGAGAGGAATTAAGCCCTATGAGCCCCTCTTTGAAAGTGCTCAAACAGTATTTGTCTGCTTCCTGGCTGGTTTGATTGCCAGATTATAAAATATGTGAGGTATATATTATGTACTACATAAAAAAAAATAATAAAATAAAATATCAAAATTTTATTAATCACATTAAATAACTTAAAAGCAGCTATTTATAAAAGTTTTGGTGTTATTACATTTTGTTAAGTATAATTTAAAAATCAAATTTGATTATTTAGGTTTGCAGTTAAGCCAAAGTATTTTATGCACTATAAACATTACTAAAATTTCATTTTTAGCAATGTCTACATGGGGTGTCCATTACTGGAAAATGACTAATTAACCATCCCAGTAATGGACACCCCTCTTAAAACCTTAAAAAGAAATGAAATTTTGTAAATAGCCATTAGTATATAAAATTCAGTTTTCTATTGCTACTCAAACAAAAACATTCAAATTTTGCAAGAAAATAAATAATATATAAATTAATTAAACAAAGCCAGCTCTTAACCTCTTCATTAAGATTTTCACAGAAAAAGAGCAAAACTTTGAAACATTATTTTCTGCTTCCTGATTGGTTTGATTAAAAGTGTCAACAATAACATAGTTTTATAAAACATACAAGAGGGAATTATAAAAAAAAATAATTAAAGCTAAATATTTATTAGTTATTTTTTTATGAACTAAAAACATCAAGGGGTGTCCATTACTGGAAGGGTGTCCATTACTGGCACATCTACCCTATATATTGTATTGTATGTTAAGTGTTATGATTTTTATGTTGGACATATTTAGATTGAGGGAGGATGTTTGAAGTACAATCGAAATATGTCAGTCGATATGTAATCATAATCGTTTGAGATGCGTGCGCATCCTGTCTCATCCTGTCCCGAAACTGTAGAACAATTTTAGTTGTAGTTCGGATTCTGTATTTGTTGTTTTGTGTTCCGTGTCATCTTTTGTGTTCTTCAGAATAAACTTTCATGTTTAAAAGTAAAACCTGCTGTGGTTATTTAGTAATATTTAAGGCGCACTGTGTTACATGTTTCGCACTTTGTATAACACAATAGAAAACTTTGTATAATAATAAGTTAATAAAAATAATAATTTATTTTATGCATAATTAAGAGTAATTTGTAATAATATATTAACAATGGTAAAGTCTGCTAGTATTAAAATTGTTTTTGAAAATGTTTATAGTAGGTATGGGGAAGGGGGGGAGTATTGTCCCAATTTTATGACTGGAGAGCAGAAAAATGGCAAAATAAGAGCTGTACATAGAAGATTAAAAATAATCAGGGATGTAGTGGAGGGTATACGGGGGTATATGCCGTATACCTTCTGGATTTTTTTAAAGAACACTGTATACCCTCTGTTTTTCAAGAAAGCTATAGTATATACATTCTAGGGTATACGCTCTGCCTTGAGCGTATATCCTCTGCTTAGAGCGTTTACTCTCTGTTTATCTTACGAGTACACCACTGAAAATAATATACCTAAAATATGAGGTAACTTTCAAAGAGTTTGCTTGCTTACATCATTATTTCATTTTTTGTACCTGACTGCTGTTATTCTTAAATTAATTCCTATTTGAGCTTTTCTCTTACTATCAAATGTAATAACTCCCTGTTTTAATCTAAGTGTATATATTTTATTATATATTTTTCTTTTCCATTTTTGTTACAGCGAGCATGCTCCATGCCTTTTTATTACTTGTCCATGCATCACTGGAGCCAAAAGAAACTGCCACATACTATACATTGCCTGCTGTTAAAATAATTCTTGATTGGCTTTTTCAAGATCCTCAGTTATTGCAACATGAAGCCTTGAGCAAAAATTCCCAGTATGTATTCATTAATATACTGCTTATGTAAAAGTTCCTTACTTCTTAATCCAGTATTGTTTAGAAATAGTACTCATGAATAGAGATGGGAATGCTCGGAAAAAAGCCAGAAAAGTTGGGAAAAAAACCGGTTTTTTTCCGAAGGGCTATTTTTCAATTTTTCCAAATTGGAAAAATTCAAATTTCATTTACAAAATTTTGTAATAGCTACAGTCTGATACTTTTTATTATATTTATTTTTATGTTAAGTGTCCTACATGAAAACATTATTGTGGAAGATCTGATCTCTAAGCAAAAATCTGTTTAAGAAAATTCAAGTCCTGTAAAGTAATCTTCACAACTTTTTCACCTTAAAACACAAGACAATTCACAAAATGTTTTCTCTTAAAAATAGACATTTCAGAAAATTTTTCAATCTCCAAACTGAACCTTTCACAAATGATTCAAGGGGAAAAAATCAACATGCATTAGCATTGAAACTTATCTAGTTGTATATATGTATGAAAGACTTTATTAACTAAAATAGGAACCTAAATATAACGATACTTTCTAATTCACCAAATTCTGATTACATTTTTACAGGTACTATATATACAAAAGTTCACAATATAACAAAAACAGGATAGCATGAAAAAGTAATCTAAACAGATTCCTGGTAAGATAATTAAATGCAACTTCTGTTGTTAAAAATGAAAATTCATATGCAAAATTATTTCAATAATATGTCAATCAATGGAAATGGTAAAGTTGAAAATTTAACATAAAATCTGAAACGTGCATTTATTTTTAACATCATAGCTGCTATTAATCATGTAATCAGATGGTAAGATAAAAATATTTAACTAATTAGAAAAAAAAAATCTTTTTAATAATAACATGCATTTGAAATTACTTTTTTTCTTTCTTTTCCTTAAATATAGATTTTCAGACTTATTTAACTGTGCATATTTTATTTTATATAAATATATACTAAATAAACTTAAAAAAAAAAAAAAGCAATTTTCAGTACAAAATTTTTTTGAAAGCAATTTTTAATCTTATTAAAAAATACACTTGTTTTTATAACTTTCATATTAAAGAGAGAAAAACAAACTTTATTAGTTTCCAAACTCACAAACTTATTACAAAATACTTGGTAATATTTTATTATTAAGCATTACTTGGTTTCAGTTTAGATAGATAAACTATACCGAAACTAAATATATTCTTTACAGGAAATGAAAATTATAAAATAAGAAAGGAAAACGTAATACTGTAAAAATATACCATTTTTTAAACAAAGGAAGATTTGAATTATATGTATAAAATGACAGAACTGCAACAATTTGTTTCTTTTAAAGTGATATCATTTATATACTTAAAAATCAACACAATATAGATGGGATGTATAATACATTTGTTTTCAAACTGTAGAGATATTGGCTGAAACTTATGAGGTTTTTTATTTGTTTTTTAAATTAGCTCTATTGGTAAATAAACAAATAAAACTGAAAAATCATTTCAACATAGACATGCTATAATAAACAATAGTGTTAAATAAAGTGAGAATGCCACTGTCAAAGGTCTGAGACTGAAAAACTAAGCTTTTAAAAGCAGGCCTTGCCTTTTTTTTTTTAACAATATAATTACATAAAGTGAAAATTTGATTTTAGTGTTGATAAATTAAACAATTTTTTATTATTTAGTATTCTCTTAAGAAATATAATTTATTTGGGAGAAACATTTGTGAAAAATCAATTTTTCCAGAAAAAAATTGGAAAAAAAACGGTTTTTTTCCGCCACTTCAACTTTTCCGGAAAATTTACATCTCTACTCATGAATAGTGTGGGGAATATTCTAGCTATTTATTTTCTATTTCTTTGGGTTTTTTAGCCTTCAATATGCTATTTCTTTCAGGCAACAATTAATGTGTCGTCGCTAAAAAATGTTATGTTACATAAGCGATAAGCCAGCCATAATACAAAGCAGATGTATCACTGTACATTTAAATACTGATGATCTCTACTGCAATTTTTTTTTTTACTTCTAAGCATCACACATTTTCAATTCTTACACCTTCGTATAGGAGGGAAAAAGTATTTTTGACTGCAATTTGTTTGAAAACTGCATCTGAATTTATTTTTGAGATATTATTATTATTATTATTATTTTGTAGTTTTTAATGCTATTTCTGTAGAAAGTAAAAAGAAAATAGTTAGAAAGTAGTAGATTACTATATATTTTTGTTGCCATTTTCTCATATAAACTGAAAAAAAAAAATTAATTAAAATACTTGCTATTTTGAAAAAATATAAATGAATGATTTCTGATAAAACATGGAGCCATTATAAACTATATATAATTTTAAGTATCCATATTAATGTTAGAAACAAATGGAGGCATATGAATCATTAGATAGCTGATTGTTTTTGTTTTTGTCGAGTTTACGACATCGGGTTTTTGCTGGGTTTGTGTATTATTCCACGATAGTGACATCATATTCGTATTTTTCTATAGATGTTGTTTAAGACTGGATCGTAAATGTGGAATTCTTCAACGGATCCAAATGACAATGTTTTTTAATATAAAATAAAAGCATGTATTTTAAGTCTTAAAACTGAAATAAGTTTTGTAGAAATGCATCATTTTCACCCCAGCGGCTTTGAAATTCTTCACAGGTTGAAATGCTTCACTTTTAAAAATAACACACACACTGATAAAACGCAAAGTTTTAGAAAAAATTAGAGTATCTTTATAGAAGAGCAGTGACCTATTGATTAAAATAATATTTATTTGAAAGTTAGACTAATCAATATAAGATGGAATTTTTATTGTAACTAATTTTGTAGGTTTATTATAAATTAATGAAACAGTTACTTCTTAAACATCTTCTTTCATCAAAGTTAGACGGGTTCCACCTCATAATAATATATATATATATATATTTTCCCCCTCATCGAGGGCAACACTAAATTCTGAAAAAGCAGAATTCCTGCTTCCTGCTTGTTTTCTTTTTCTTACATAAAAATAAATGTAGTCAAGAAGGTTGCATTTACGTTAATATAAAGAACATCCATCTTAATTTATCCAAAACATATTACAAATTTGCATGTAAGGAAAAAAAATTAAGCAAATTGTGAAAAAGTTATAATATGGAACACAGAACAAAAAATATAAAGAAAACAGACATTAATCACTACAATGAATAATTTAAATTTTGTAAGGAACACCAATAGAAAGAAAATACTAATAAATAAAAGCACTACAATCATTTCAGCTTTCCTTTTTTTGTATTTATCGGGAACAAATTTGTGAAATTACTTGAAGAAATTAATTTTTTAAAAATAGTAAATACTATTTTTTTTTTTTTTTTTTTTTTTAACCAAAGGTATCATTAAAACTAGAAAAGTACCAGGAATAAGTGGTTATTTTTTACATTTTCGTTGGCATTTTGAAACTAGAGAAAAACACAAAAGATGAAAATGGACACAAATCAACCTCGGAGAAATATATATTTTTTTTTGGAAATAGTAAATATTTTACCTTCAAAACTAAAGATCCCACAAAAACCAGAAAAGTATGCTGAATAAGTAGATATTTTTTTTTTTGTTTTTCTTAGATTTCTGTCAGGGAAACATATGTGGCAGTTTTAAAAATGTAGAGAAAACAGAAAACTTGAAAAGCCTATTAAACACAAAAACTAACTTAGAACCAAATATATGTTTTTTTAAATAGTATTTAAAAACAAGTAATATAAATATTTTGTTTTTAAAGTCAATTCCTACTTAGGTCATCAAAGAAAAATTTAATATAATCCCTTAAGCTAATATTAGTTTTTGTTGCATTAAAATATCTCAATTTGTTGATTTTCTATAAGCAAGTAGGTTTACAATGGAACTCTATGGGAATTTGGCGAAATATTAGTAATATCGCCAAGTTGGTGTCACTTTTGGCGACTTATTTTGGCCGCCAAATTTCGCCAAGTTGGCGGTATTTGGCGACAGAACAAGGTCCCCCCCTATGGCAACCCCTTATTGAAAATACTTTCATTGACCTTCAATAACCAATGGCCGCCATTTTGTTTCCCATGCAAAACTAAAATTAATTAAAATTTAATTAATTAATATTTGAAAAAACTGTATTAACATCAATTGTCATCCAGTACAAGTTTAAAAAATTTATTTCAACTTGATAGGATGAATAATGATAATTTTATTAACGATTGAAAATTTGAACAAGATAAATATATAAATAAATAAATAAATAAATATAGGGAGAGTGTGAGCTAATAGTAAGAATTGAAAAAAAAAAAAAAAAAAAAAAACATGATGCAGTTTTAAAAATGTAGAGAAAACAGAAAACTTGAAAAGCCTATTGAACACAAAAACTAACTTAGAACCAAATATATGTTTTTTAAATAGTACTAGGGGGCTCGGCCCCCTACGAGCTACGCTCGCCAACCCCTGTCCAGACACTGCAGACTCTAAATGCACGCTAATTTGATCGCCTTTAAAAAGATTTCGAAAGATTGAATTATAATTTAAAAAACAGTGGTGATCTCCCTATAAACGAATTTCTATTCATTTCTCTTTGATTGGGGAATTTTAATGCCAAATCCGCTGCGGTACTACTTGATTATCCCGTCGAACAATTTCGCCAAGTTATATAAATCGCCAAACCACTCACCAAATTATACAAATTGACATAATTTTGATTTTAAATAACGAAAGAGCAAATAAATTAGTACAACATTAATAAAAATACAAATAAAACGTCGAAATAAAAATAACTTGATGACATAGACACGTGTAACAACATTTCAAAATAAACTAATATAAAAGGAATTAAGTAAACAGAGTCTTTGTCTCCTGGTATTTTTTAACAAAGCGAAAAGAAAGTTCTTTTAAATGAGACATTTTAAATTAATCGTTTTTAATCTGACATAATTTTGACCAAGCTATTCTTTCTCTTTTAAATATTCACGTGAAAATACTTTTGTTAGAAATGAAATATTATTTGCGCTTTCCTGACAAAAATAGTTGAAAAGTATCCTCTCAAAATATAAAATAAATGTCTAGCGCAATTTCTAAATTTAAACCGTTTTGCAATATTATTTTGTGTTCATTTTATGTAATAACTGTAATGTGACGTAAATATGAAGTAATCTCTCCTATTTAAGACTTCTAATGCATGTTAATAAATTTATTATTTTACAAATTCCTTTCTCTCTTAAAATTCACGTGTAATTATAGTTTTTATGATGTAATTTTTAATTTAATTCTAATTCCAAATTTTTTTTCTGTTTATAATAGTCACATGTAAATAAATTTTTAATTTATTTAGTAAATATATATATATATTTTTTTTTTTGAAGCAAACATTATTGCTTCCGCTGTTTATACAGTTGGCAACAGTTTAAATTAATATCACTTTCTAAAATCTGTAAAAAATATCTCTAGAAATGCTGAAAATTTGAATTTTAAAAAGAAATAAAACCTCAAAAAATGAGTCAAAATAAAAAAATTAATGCAATCTACACTCCGGCAAATTCTAATGCATAAAATGATCTAAAAATGATTACACTGCCATGTATAGTTTTTGCTGCTATAAAACTTTTTTAGTGGAACAATTTTGTCCAACTTTAGCATTAAATATCGCTTAAAATAATTCTTCGATTTGAAAACTGTCTGCATCAGCGTATTTAATTTATCAAACATTTCTGTATAAAACCACCGATTTTCATATTTTTGTATGCATTATTTTTCTTAATATTAGCGAAGAAAGATCTCCGGTCACAAAAAATTCAAAACTGGCGGCGGCGGTGACAGCGGTAGTTACTTTTTTTTAGAATAGAGAGATTTTTTTTTTTTTTTAAATGCACTGTTAGGAAAGGGAAGAATATCCTAAATAAGTTTTTATTTATTTATTTATTTATTTTTTGTATTTTTATCCGGGAAACAGGTGTGACTGTTTCAAATTGCTGAAAAACAAAAAGTTTGAAAACGGACTCTAATGAAGGCACACTAAAAATGTTTTTTGAAACAGTAAATATTAGTAATTTGTTTAACAAAAAATACTGTACGGGAAAGTAAGGTAGAAATTTTTGGGGTTTTCTTTTTTTTTAACTACAGGGGGATCCAGTGATCACAATTTCGAAATATATAAAAAAACTAAACATTTTTCTATTATCTATCTATCTGTCTATACTAATCTATACTCCTATTATAAAGAGGTAAAAATTGTTTATTTGTAGGAGGTAAGCTCTGGAGCTACCGAACCGATTTCAAAAGTAATGGTATCAAAATGATGGTGTTAGTCCAACTTAGAACATAGGCTATATTGTATGTCGGTGCCAGGGTCGGACTGGGTCAGTGTAAAGGGCGCAGACCTTGGATTTTCAGAGGGCTCAAAAATTTTAGCGAATCAAGCCAATTTTACTTGCTTGTGTTGTATGGTTTGACGAGGTTTAACACACTCGCATAGCACCAAGTAAATGATAATGGCTTAAATTATATCTCTAACTCTGGATAGAAGACTTCGCTATATTCTTCGTGCATGTTTAAAGCTCCATCAATCCTACACAAGCAATTCCTACTAAGCAATTTTGTAAAACAAATCATATAACATCTAAAACTCCAGCAAGTTGAACACAGATTACCTTGTAGTAGATTACTGATATTAAGACTAGAGCTTTCTCATTTTCTTCTTCTACCTGTAGACACCTTGCAGAAAAAAAAAGTGATCACCCCTACCAATTTTCTTGAAAATGACTGTATAAAAAAGTCATAGGATACCAATTGATTAGGAATAATATTTACTATTAAATGCTTTTCATAAATTTTGCTTTGGAGGCTGTCTACATATAAAAAAAATACACGAACGTTGATTTTTCAAATGGTAACATCCACTTTTGACACCCTATTTGAGTTCCTTTCTAGCCAGGAGAGATATATAGTTTATATGCTTTTCTTAATACTTAATACATTTATAAAACAAAATGTGTTAGGGGTTTATCCCTAAATTTCGGAAAATAAATTGAAGATCTTACAAGAAAAAGTACCAAAATCTCTCAATTAGTCACCAGTAAAATTTTACAAGTATTATAAATTTATTAAAAACTTATTTTACATCAAAGAAAATTCTACAAAATATTTCTGGTAAGTTTTTACGATTTTTTCTGTGGTACCTTTGATAGCGGAATACGACCCCCTTAAATTATGGAAAAGGAAAATTTTCTCCATATCTCGAAAATTAATTATTCAAATGAGCTGTACACATCGATGTTCTAACAATTGTGGTTTGTTCCTTATATATATTTTTTAATATGACTTTAATAATGGCTTTCTAACTAAGAAAAATGTTTGAATAGAAAAAAAAGTCTGGAATAAGTTTGGGAATCGGTATAACTTTAATTAATTAATAAACCTGCATCTGTATCTGTATAATTAATTAATTAATCTGTATATCTTTAATTAATTAATAAAAAATCAATCAGATAATTTTTATGAAGATAAAAATTAAGTTTCTTAAATGGATTTAGCTTTACTATACTCAAATTTAAACTCTTCTAACCCCATCAAGATTTAAGATAATGCATATAAAATATGCCTTTTTCCGGGCTGTCTCGATCCAAGAAACTCAAAGGTGTCAAAAATGAGTGTTACTGTTTGAAATTTCAAAGTTGGTACAATTCTTAATAAGTAGATGACTTCAGAAACATATTTTATACATAACAATAACTAGTAGATATTATTTCCAGTCGATTGGTACCTACATATTTTTTTTACGATTATTTTTAGCAGAATTAGTTAGGAGTAACCACATTTTTTTTCTGATCACCATTGATGCATTGAGGTTCTTTAGAAAAGCTAACAAGTTTTTTTCGCACCAGACGCCAAATAGAGTTGTCGGGGTGCTGCTAAGGGCTTAATGTAATATGAATTAGTTATCAAGTTAGTTGAAAATCTCATAAATTTAATTTCTGTTGCAATCTGAGAACAACTACTTTTTATTTACTACTGTTTTATTACGATTAATATTATTAACTAAGTAGCATTTTTAAATGTGGTATCTGCAGGTATCTCCTTCAATACACACAAGAAACATTCAGTGTGTAAACTTCGTTTATAAAACATTTATGTTTAAAACAAAAATATACTCTCCGTATGACAATAGAAATTTTGAAAACTAAATCTCATGCTTCTTTTGTTCTTTTATAAAACTACCACATATTACAGGGTATTGGAGTGCTGAAATATAGGGCTATTTGAATGTGAAAATAATACTTGCTTGTGAAAACAATTGGTATTTTTTATCCTTAAAAAATGACTTTATGCATCCATAAAGAGCTGAATTGATATCACTTTATAAAAAAGTTTCTACAGAAAAAGTACACCCTAAAACAGTCACTTTGCTAGTCTAAAATCGCTTAAATAATTTAGTAAATTTACTATTCTCATCACACTCTTCCCATGATTTGCAAAACTTTTACCATTGTTATAGATCAAGGGAAGGGAAATATTTAAGTTTTCCTACTTGAGTGTTTTGAGAAGGTTCTCATTTCGATGCATATGTATTTTTTTTATGTATTTTCACTGATTACTCCTAAACTATGCGCGAAATTACTATCCGAAAATAATGGTAGATTTTGTGAATGAGAAAACGCTGCTCGCGAGATCCCACAGCTTGCAGGGTTGTAATCTAAAAGTATCATCAACTTTGTATTCCCCGAAAAGAAAAAGATTGTGTTTTCCAATCAACAACAAAATCCATACAAAAAGTTTTTTGACTTCTGATATACTTCTCTCTTTTCTTTTTCACTCAAGTTGCTTTTAAAAAGCACGTTTATAGGTACATTCAGGGGCAGCTATAAAGGAGGCCGGCGCAAAGTACTAAAAGAAAAAGGACTGAAAGTATGCAAAATATTTGGTTTAAATCTAAAAGATATCATTCAAAGAAGCGATGAAAGAAATTAAGTCCAGGGTGCCATGGCTACTACAGCTCTCGTTGGGTGCATGTTTTATCTTTCAATCGCATGCAAAGATGTACTTTTTGGTTCCCGATCTTGAAATTGCTACGATAATAATAAAAAAAAAATACTTCTCTTGTGCTGTCAGTCTAGTGATTGTTGATTACTCGCTAAACGAATTCTCGAAATTTAGTACGCTAATCAGAATGTATGTCTACAACCAGTGAAAAATTATTGGAGCGGCTTAGGCACTTAGGGGCGCTAAGTTTTCCCTGGACCAGGGCGCACCGGCCCTCGGGCCGATGGGCCGGCGGGCCAGTCCGAGCCTGGTCGGTGCCACTACCCCAAAGGGGGTGCAGGAGCAAAAAACGTTCTAAAAATGCGAATTTTGCGTTACTGAAGAGCCTAGAAATATGAAATTTGGAATATTAGTTACTTATAAGATATCAATGGTGTCTAAGAACAGTTCTTAAAAAATTCGAAATTTAAAAGGGGTGAAAATGCACTAAAAGCGTTCTAAAAAACGTTCTAAATGGTAGTTTCTACACAATCTCAGGAAATACCAAACTGATTTGAAAAATAACGGTGTCAAAATGACGGAGACAACCCTTGCTCCAACATAGGCTATGTTTTATGTCGGTGCCACTACCCCAAAGGGGGTGCAAGAGCAAAAAACGGTCAAAAAATGCGATTTTTGCGTTACTGAAGGGCCTAGAAATATGAAATTTGAAATAATAGGTACTTATTAGATATAAAGGATTTCTAAGAACAGTTCATAAACAATTCGAAATTTAAAAGGGGTGAAAATGCGCGAAAAGCGTTCTAAAAAACGTTCTACATGGTGGTTTCTACACTATCTCAGGAAATACCAAACTGATTTGAAAAATAATGGTGCCAAAATGACGGTGACAAGCCTTGCTCCAACATAGGCTATGTTTTATGTCGGTGCCACTACCCCAAAGGAGAAAAACGTTCTATATTGCGGTTTTTGCGTTACGGAAGGACCTAGAAATATGAAATTTGAAATATTAGCTACTTATTAGATATAAAGGATTTCTAATATTTTATGTCGGTATCACTATCACCTAGACGTTGCAGGAGCAAAAAAGCGTTCTAAATTTCGGTTTTTGTGATCGGTAGGGGCTTGCAACTTAAAATTAGGCAAGGTACATACAGTAGAAGATCTTTATAACGCAATTCTATATAACGCAATTCTCCATATAACGCACAACTTCTCAGATGTAAACAATGAATTTTGCAGTTAAAAAGCACCTGTATTTTCACATTGTAAAATATTGCTACTCTCTAGAGGACTAAATTTGATACATTGGTTCAACTTTATCTTCTAATTTAAGTCCTTTTGACTAAAAAAAAATGCTATTATTACAATAAACATTTTTGAAAATGTCTAATATAAGGGATGGTTGTGTCAG
Organism: Maratus speciosus; assembly: GCA_963932465.1. Lineage (NCBI taxonomy): Eukaryota > Metazoa > Arthropoda > Arachnida > Araneae > Salticidae > Maratus > Maratus speciosus. Next base: position 225,178,649 of record OZ010791.1, on the reverse strand, counting down.
TTATATTTGGATTAAGTTTATAAAGTAAATTTAACAATGTCTGATTTATATTATGCAAAAATATATAATTTGGATAACTCTTGGTAACAAGGAATGCAGTATAAAGATATTCTAATGTATTTTGATATGTTTCAGACATATTTGGCCATGTTTACAAGATGAATTTAATGATGTGATCCATATAACGCAAAATTCTATATAATGCACAACCTTGCGTTTTTAGGTTTGCGTTATAAAGATCTTCTACTGTATTTATTAGATATAAATGATCTTTAAGGACAGTTTCGAAAAAATTGGAAATTTAAAAAGGGGTGAAAATGCGCGAAAACCGTTCTAAATTGCGATTTCTAATCAATCTCAGGAAATACCAAAGCTATTTCAAAAGTAATGGTTGGAAATCAATGGTGACAGTCCCTGCCATAACATAAGTTATATTTTATTGCTGTCACTACCATCTGAGGGACTACCATCTGCACTACCATCTGCAAAAGTAAAACATGTTCTAATTTGAGTTTTTTGCACAACTGAGGGGTCTAACACTTTGAAGTATGGCATGGTATTTAGTTGCATCTTGTAACTGCTTATTAAGAACAGTCGAAAGAAAATTCCAAATTTAAAAAGATGAAGTATGCGAAAAGCGTTATAAATTACAATTTTTAAGCAAACTTTTAAAATACCAAACCGATTAAAAAAATAATGATGACATATTGTTGGTGATAGAACCTGCTCAAACATAAGCTGCACTTTATGTCTGTGCCACTACCACCGGAGGATTGTAGGAGCTAAAAACTTTCTAAACTGCGATTTCTGTGATACTGAAAAGGCTAGAAACTTCAAGTATGGCATGGTATATAGTTACTTATAAAATATAAATGCCCTCGAAGGACTGTCGAAAATAAATTCGAATTAAAAAGGGGTGAAGTGAAGGGGAGGTGCGAAAAGCATTCTAAAAAAGTCCTAAATTACGATTTCTATGCAATTTCAGGTAATATAAACCGATTATAAAAGTGATAGTTTGCGAATCAATGGTAACAGTCTCTGATCCTACACAGGTTATATTTTATGCCGATGATTCTACCACCTGGGGTTTACAGGAACAACAAACGTTCTAAAAAAGGCCTTTGATAGTTTTCTAAATTACGTTTCTGTGGAATATTAGGAAATAACAAATCGATTTCAAAATTAATGTTGGCAAATTGATGGTGTTAGTTCCTATTTCAACATAGCCCATTATGTTGAGAGAGGTGGTAGGACTTGGAATTTGACAAGATAGTTAATTTTAAGATGTAAGAAGATGGTTTCCAAAAAATTCAAAACTTGAAATGAATACTGAAATGAGCGTTTTAATTGAGCACAAAAGTTTCAAAATATTTTCTAAATTATCATTTATTTGGTTTTATTTCGTTTTATTAATTAAGTCTCATTTCAGCCTAATGCAGTGTAATAATGATGTTTAATCAAACTGTGTTTTAAATAGTAATTTTTGAATTATTCCTAAAAGTAACAAGTACCTTTTAATAAAATAAAAATTTAGTTAGTACCTTTTAATAAAAATTAGACATATAAATATAACTTGGCATATTTCAAATATTACGCGAGCAAAGCCGCGGGATTTGCTAGTAATATTATAAAGAGGTAAAAATTGTTTATTTGTAGGAGGTAAGCTCTGGAACTACCGAACCGATTCCAAAAGTAATGGTATCAAAATGATGGTATTAGTCCAACTTAGAACATAGGCTATATCTTATGTCCGTGCCATTGGCCAAAAGGGGGTGCAAGAATAAAAAACATTCTAAAAATGAGATTTTTGTGTTACTGAAGGGCCTACAAACATGAAATTTGGAATGGTAGTTACTTATAAGATACTAATAATCTCTAAGGACATTTTTTTAAAAAATCGAAATTAAAAACGGGTGAAAATGCACGAAAAGCGTTCTAAAAAAAGTTCTAAATGGCGATTTTTATGCAATTTCAGAAAGACACAACCGATTTCCAAAATAAGGATGTCAAAATGATGGTGGCAACCCTTGTTCCAACATAGGCTACATTTTATGTCGGTGCCACTACCCCTAAACGTGGTGCAGGAGCAAAAAACGTTCGAAATTGCGATTTTTGTGTTACTGAAGGATCCAGATACATGGAATTTGACATGGTAGTTACTTATTAGATATAAATGATCTCTAAGAACATTTCTTAAAAAATTCGAAATTTAAAAAGGGGTGAAAACGCGCAAAAAAGCGTTCTAAAAAACGTTCTAAATGGCGATTTCTATGCAATCTCAGAAAGTACCCAACCTATTTCAAAAGTAATGGTCGGAAATTCATGATGACAGCCCTTGCTCCAACATAGGCTCTATTTCATGTCGGTGTCATTACCACCTAGGGGTTGCAGAAGCAAAAAACGTTCTAAATTGCGATTTTTGTGTTACTGAAGGGCCTAGAATCCTGAAATTAGGCAGGGCAGTTATTTATAGGATACAAATGATCTCTAAGAACATTTCCTAAAAAATCGAAATTTAAAAGGGGTGAAAATGAGCGAAAAGCGTTCTAAAAAACTTTCTAAATTGCGATTTTTACGCAATCTCAGGAAGTACCGAACTGATTTAAAAAATAACTGTGTGAAAACGATGGTGACAGGCCTCGCTCCAACATAGTCTGTATTTCATGTCATTGCCACTACCCCAAAGGGGGTGAAGGAGCAAAAAACCTTCTAAATTGCGTTTTTGGTAATACTGCAGGGGCTAGCAACTTGAAACTAGGCATGGTAGTTACTTATAAGATTTAAGTGATCTCTAAGAACATTTCCTAAATAATTGAAAATGTGAAAAATAATTGAATAAGTGAAAATGTGCGAAAAGAGTTCTAAAAAACGTTCTAATGGCGATTTCTGTGCAATCTCAGAAAGCACCCAACCTATTTCAAAAGTAATGGCTTGAAATTGATGATGACAGCCCTTGCTCCAATATAGGATGTACTTCATGTCGGCATCACTACCACCTTGCGCTTGCATTTAAAAAAATGTCCTAAATTGTGATTTTTGTGATACTGAAGGGGCTAGCAACTTGAAATTTGGCATGGTAATTACTTATGAGATGTAAATACTCTTTGAGAAGAGTTCCTTTAAAATTTGAAATTTAAAAGGGGTGAAAATGAACGAAAAGCATTCTGAAAACGTTCTAAATAGCAATTTCTATGCAATCTCAGGAAATATAAACCAATTTCAGAAGTAATGGTTTCAAATTGATGTTGACAGTCCCTGCTCCAACATACCCTATATTTTACGTTGAAGTCTTTACCACCTGGGGGTTACAGGAGCAAAAAATGTTCTAAATTGCGTTTTTTGTGTGTGGTGGTGGGGGGGGGGGGTGTCTAACATTTTTAATTTGGAATGGTAATTACTTCAAAGATGCAAATGCTTTCTAAGAATTGTCGAAAGAAAATTCCAAATTTAAAAGGATGAAATGAGCGAAAAGCATTCTAAATTACGATTTTTATGCAGTCGTGTGAAATAAGAAACCAATTTCAAACATAATGGTTGCAAATTGATTGTGATAGAACCTGTTCAAATATAAGCTATATTGTATGTCGGTGCCACAACCCCTAGAGGGTTGCAGGAGCAAAAAACTTTCTAAATTGCAATTTCTGCAGTATTGAAGAGGCTAGAAACTTTAAATATAGCACGGTAGTTATAAAATATAAATGTCCTCTAAGAACAGTCGAAAATAAATTCGAAATGAAAAAGGGTTGAAGCGAAGGGAAGGAGCATAAACTATTCTAAAAGAGTCCTAAATTATGATTTCTATGGAATCTCAGGAAATAATAATTCAATTACAGAAGTTATTGATTGCGAATCAAGACTGATAGTCCCTGATCCGATACGGGCTATATTTTATGCCGGTGTCACTACCATCTGGTTGGCAGGAACAACAAGAAAGCCTTTAAAAACACCTTAATTCCGTTTTCTATAGAATATTAGGAAATACCAACCGATTTCAAGGTTAATGTTGGCAAATTAATGGTGACAGTCTCTGTTTCAACATTTTTCGAGGCATGCTATTTCAACTCTGTTTCGGCATTTTATGTTGGTGCCACCACCAGAGAGGTGGTAGGCTGTTTGACAAGAAGCTTGGAATTTGACATGATGGTTAATTTTAAGATGTAAATGTGTTAAGATGGTTTCTAAAAAATTAAAAACTTCAAATGAATACTGAAATGAGCATAAAAGTCTCAAAATACTTTCTAAATTATCATTTATTTTGAATTTAGTTCTTCTTATTAATTAAAATCTCATTTCTGTATATTGCAGTTTTATAATGAAGTTTAGTCAAACTATGGCTTAATTTGTAATTTTTTAATTCTTCCAAAAAGTGTTCTTCTAATAAAAAATAGTCATGCAAATAACACTTGGCATATTTCAACTATTATGCGAGCAAAGCCGTGGGGTTTGCTAGTCTGTGATAAAAACTTTTGAATGTCCGGAAATGAGCAGGCACTGTCAGTTTAACGAAGGAAGCACTGTATACATTTTGTCTCTAATTATTATCTTGGCTAATTATCAAAAATGAAAAATCTGATCTTCAAGTGCATTCTGACCTATCTTAGTCTATCCCCATCCAAATTTTTGAGGTTTTTACACACAGTAGATTTCTCTAGCCATTGCCAACAGGCATTCATACACAGATACAAACATCTTTCTGTTATTAATATGCTTCATGTATCACTATGTATAATGATGTCGTCACCTTACTTTTTGTATGTAATTTAAACTCTCTGCCCATGATTGAATTTCGTTAAAATCTTTAGAACCTTTCACCATGACCAAATTTGTTTCCATAAAAACTTTCAATTGATTAGATTTTTTATGCATCCCTTGGGTAGAAATTGCACAATTAAATTTTTAAAATTATTTTTTTCTGATGCACCAACCATACTCTTAACTTAAAATAAGATAAGACAGATTCAAATCAACTTTCTTTTATGCCAATGATGCTCCCTCATGACAAATAGACTAACCAAATTTAAATTAAAAAAATATATATGTTTTATTGTAGGAAACCATACTCAATTTAAAAAAAATATTTGCACAGATTCAACTCAATTTATTTTTATAGTGCCTTCTTGTTAGAAATAATGTAACTACCTTAAGTAAAACTGATTTTGTATGTTTTTTGATGAAATCTTCAGAATAAATATCTGTCACAGTCAAATTTATGTTCTGATAAAAGTTTTCACATGATAGTTCTTTTATACTGGTAGGGCCCCTTGTGGGAAATTCCATTGCTAAATTTTTAAAATGGATTTTTTTTTTGTTTTCTCATATGACAGCTATACTCAGAGTTAAAATTAGATAAAACAAAAAATGACTTTTTATTCTATTGAAAGGTTAGCTGCAGATACTGTATAATAAAAAATAAATAAATAAAATAAAAATCCACATTCTTACTGTGAAAAAAAGCTGACCAAAAATATACATTCATGTTGATTAGAATATATTCATTTAAAATATGCAGGTTTTTTTTTTTTTTTTTTTTTTTTTTTTCTTCTAAAGCCTGGCATTTTGAAATTTGATTAGGAGCTGAGATTATCCTACTCAATATCTGATAAAGCAGTGCCAAGGGAGGAGGGGGCCATCACAAAAATAGGAATGAAAAAAAAATGCATTATTTAAACTATTTACTATATTTCCTAATTTTTAGTGTTTAAAATATTCTGTTGTTGCAGTTTTGCAGTCAACTGGCATATTTTGGTATGGTTTAGCACATAACTAACTCTATTAATTACGTTTCACGTATATAAGCATTAGATGTTTATCTTTAAAATCATGCCTAATTTTACGACTGCAGTTTATACAGTTATAAAAAATATTTATAATTTATTCCTATTTTTGAACTGTATATTTCTGCAGATGTGTGTTTTGTAATTTTTTTTTCTGCATATTTTATAAATATTTTCCTATATTTAAGATGTTGTTTAACCTAATTAATCATTTTCAATATGGCGCAAAAACATGGTATGTTTGTTTATAACTAATTAAAAATAATGTAAGATACTAAAACAGCCTTTTGGATTCTGATGTCAATCATGTCAGCTGGCACAGGATATGGAACTCTTCCCTTTACGTGTATTGGAATGGGAGGTTTTTCAAAAGGATTTTGGTGTTTTTTGCTTTTTCATTTTAAAAGACAGAGATTGAATGGAGTTTTTTACTGTGTTGAAAATGACATTTTATTCACTTAAGTTATCTGCAGACACTACCTATGCATAATCATCACTCCTAATCTGATTATTTTTAAAATTGAAATTAGATTGTAACCCTCCTCAACATGTTTTGCTTTAGAAATGTGTAATTCAGAAAAGTTTTGAAGAAACTATTTTTTTTTTTTTTTTTTTTTTTTAGATTTAAGAATTGAAAGTTACTGTGCATTTGTTTTTAATAGTGAAATTTTAAAATTTAAGTGTTGGTGAGAACGGTTTGAAATTGTTAGTGTTTGTCCGATTTTTTTTTTTTTACGGGCAGGTTAAATTAGGGTATGCCGTACAGCTCTTGCCACCAAACGATCGAATTGCATTGTACTGTGGTTTATTTAATTACTTCTGTGAAAACTTTATACAACCAACCAACTGAAAGCAACCAGAGGAAAAATTAGTTGGATCTGCCAATCCCAAAACTTTCTTCTATTTCATATATCTTAATATTTTAAAAAGTAGTTACAGATGTTAATAATTCAATATTGTTAGCTCAATACTATACCAAATTTTATTTTCATCTTAAATTTCTGCTTCAGTCAATTAAACGGAGTAAAAACGAGTTAATCTCGATCATATTTATTAAAATCAATAATTTTTCGTTATTCTGTTGTACATCAGCTGTTTGTGAATAGCTGGCTTAGCAGGACGCGAGTTCCTATCGTTGCAAGAGCTGCCAATGGGAAACAGAACTACAAAATATCGAGAAAATTATACAAAAATCACTATTTCAGTGCCCCCGTCTGGCAGAATATTTTCATATTCAGGGAGGACCTGCTGGCCACAGCTAAAAACATACACAAAAAAAATTGGTTCAATTCTATGCATAACTTCATACACTTTTCAATGGTACAATAATGAAAATAACACAGACATTGCTATTACAGCGCTTCCTTCTATGCGTAACTTCATACACTTTTCGATGGTACAATAATGAAAATGGCACAGACATTGCTATTATAGCGCCCCCTTCTGGCAGAATGTTTCTAAATTGAAGGAGGATCTGCTTGCCATAGCCAAATACATACACAAAGAATTTGGTTCAATCTATTCATCACTTTTCGATGGTACAATAGTGACATATGGATAGACAACATTTTGTATAAGCATGTTTTTTGGTATCTCTGACCCCTAAAACGTGTAAATTCTTCAAAAACCGGATGTCGAAAAAAATTTTGTTTACAATAGATTCTTCTATTGAAGATAGAAGAAAGTAAAAAGCATAATTTTGATAAGAGTTCATGATTTTTAATTAATAACTCAATTAATTATTGGAAATTTAAAATTCCGAGTCTCAGGTGCACCAGGAGAGGCCTTCAACTACCCTTTCTCAAATTTTGAGCCTCATATGTGCCTTAGATTTTGTTAGCCATCGCATACTAAAAGACACACACACAGAGTGAAACTTTCTTTTATTAGTGTAGATAGCCTGATGTGGGAGTGAAAAGTTAGAAGATAATACTTTTTTGCTGCCGAAGGCAGTGGGGATCCCATCATTAGGTTCATTTGGAAAGATTTATGTTTAAATGCAACACTGATGTTAGGTATATTTAAGGTTATTATATTGGGCCCAGGATACACTGTTTTTTTATTTTAAAATGTGAAATCATAATAAACCGAAGCAGTAATCCCCCTAATGCTAAATTTGTTTGGATAGATTTTTATTTGAAAATAAAAAAATATACAAAATCGAGGATATATGCTACCAATAGGCAGTGGAGACCCCAACATTACGATAATTTTTGTTTAAATATGTGGGCATCGCCTTTTGTGAAATCACTATACAACTTGTGGACTTTTGCCAGAAGCAGCCAAAACTATCAGAGTATAAAGAAAAATTGTTGGTGGGGTTGTTTTTATGGTTATGGGCCATTTACTTGGCTAATGTTATTCTTAAACATGACTGATACTACTGAGTCAAGATTCTGTGCCATATTTCTGAAAATTACAGTTTATACTAAAATATATGAAACTTGACAAGGATGCTATGCACTGGATCCAAGACAAGAGTATATGGATCGAAAACATTCAATACAGACATTAACTTTGTGTTTTGTTCTTGTAAAAATAAGATAAATCTTTACTTGGTTAAATAAAACTAAGTTCTGCTTGCAGTAGATATCAGTGACTAGGGTGTGATATAGAATAACACTCCTTAAGAATAATGCAAAAGTTCTGGGAACATTGATTTTATTAGCAGGATACACAAATACAGTTGAATTAATAGACACATGACTTTGTCTCTATGAAAAACAATACTTGACAAAATAGGTAGATGAAGCAATTCACAAAAGTAACTCAGCATTTTGAATATTTAAATATGATTTTATCGCTAGACTCCTTCTATAAATAAACAGCACTTCCATAATATCTTGATATGCCCACAGGCAATCACAAAAAACAACTATATCATTTGCATATTTCTGACGATTATAATATTTGCATATTAAGAATAAAGTTTATTAAATGTTAATGTAAAATTTAGTTGGCCTGTAAAAATACCAAAAATAGCCTAAAAAGTTGTTTTTAAAATTTAACTGCATTAAAATTAATTAAAATAAGAAATAAATTATAAAGAGCTCAAGTTGTGATCACAAAGAAAAATGGCCTAATTCAGCAAAGAAGCAGTGCTGCCCGCTGCAGCCAAGCAACTCAGCCAAACGTACCAGATCAAAGCAAATGCTGATTTGACTGTTTACATACTGAAAAGGGTAAGAAATGTAAATAAAAATAGCACAGGAAGTCTAGGATCAGGGTTGGCAAAAAAACCAGGTTTTTTTTTTTTTTAAACCAGGTTTTTTTGGTTTAAACCGGGTTTTTTAAAAACATTATTTCTATTGCATACAGATGCATATCTGTTGATAAAATAGACATTGTTGGATATTATATAAGTAATATAACTTCATTTGAAAATATTCAAATTAGTTACAGGCAATTTTGCAGAAAATTGAAATAATGTTAATTTAAACATTATTTATAATAGCTATGACTTATACTCCAAGTAAACTGCTCTACACAGTGAAACATCGATAACTTGAAAATCACATGGCAAATCTTTTGATTAGTAATAACATAATAATCAATAAATATTTTATACAGTTTCATGAATGTAATATATTATTCTGTGGTTATTTTATTATTTTTTTTTAAATATCCAAATACTTCTGGCAACTTAGCCAAATTCTTAAAGATCATTGTAGGGGAGAGTGGTAATGAATGGGCCATGGGGATGCATGGGCCATTAACAAAATATGAAAAAGTATTTGCATAAAATTATTTTAGATGCCACCAATAGATGAAGCTATTTGTTCTACCAAACTCATCAAATTTTCCATTGTTTGGGAGAAGACATTTTCCCACTAGAGTAGGATGGTCAAGAATCTGATTGAAAAGTAAATTTTTTCCTTTTTCAGTAAAATAAATAAGCTAAAAAGTATCTATTATTTCATTGCAGATATGTGTATTAGCAAGTCTTTGCATATCTGTAAACTAATTTTAGGATGTATTTAGATGTTATTTGAATTTAATGTATTAAAAAAACCTGAATATATTTCAGAAGTATAGGTGAAGCTGAATGGGCCACTATATCATGGTCATGAATGGGCTACCTTTGCCCTGATCATGAAAATATGGTTTTTCTTTTTTTTTTTTTTCTGATTTTCTCTTTAATATGAAACATAACTGACTGTAATGGATTTAGATTAAATTACTGTCTAGTTAGAATAGGTTTATAGTGATGTCTAACAAATAATTTGCACATTTTCATCCTAAGAAATATCAGTTATTTATTAGAAACATAAGTTAAATTGTATAAATGATTAAGGTGAACTGTCCAGCTGTTGACCACACCTACCACTATTTTTCCATTTGATATAAAACTAGAATAATTGTTTATATTCTGGATCTGATGGGTAGAATAAATAATACCAAAAATTTACACTAAATAGTCAATTAATAGGCAGTTCCAATCCTGTTACAACCATGTCGTTTAATATTAATTTTGAAAAGATATAAATTTCGTTAAATCATAATGTGTGTTATCTATTATTTTTATGTATATTTTATGTTCTTTCTTTCTTATAATATCATTATTTTGTCATTTTTCTGCTACAATTATGTGATTTAATAATTTCACTTTCGATATTCATAAATTTTGATAAGCATTGTGTATTACTTACTATTTCAGTATGCTTTGATCATATCATGTCAAGTACCATTCATTTTGTCATATTTGGTGAATAAAAGATTAATTCCACATTTTTTATTGAATTCATTTAGTGGCCCATTCAGCCCCATGGGTGGGGATGAATGGGCCAAATTTTTATATTTTTATTTTCTATTATCATTCATTATAGACATTTTCTAATCCAGTTTTTATGACTTTTTTATATAACCAAATAAGTAAAGTAACTGAAGAGCCAATTCTGATGCAAAAATAATTATTAGAAAAAAATTACAAAAATTACAAACCAAAAATTGGCCCATTCATTATCACTCTCCCCTATTTTGTTATTAACTGCTGTAAATAATGTGTATTTTTTAAATGAAAATATTTTATGCTATATATTGAATATTATTTATCTATTTTATCTTTTCTAATTTCACATGTTTTAAGATAAATCTTTATGGTACCAGACATGTTCATCAGCACATGCTAATTTTCATTCTACATGCATAGAAACATGACCTAGGCTCCTTATGTCTCAAGTTGACTACTGAGATGAAGTGTTAAAAGTAGAAATTACTTCTATCAATAATTTAAACCTCTTAAATTACAAAAAAGAGAAAATATTATTATTAGATTTGTTCTAAAAGAACCAAATAGTTTTTTTGACGAAAAAACCAATTGGTTTAAACCGTGCCAACCCTGTCTAGGATAAAAAACAAATACAAATTAAATGTAAAGGAGTAGAAAATTTAGACAGTGTATGTTCTTTCTACAAAATATGTAAATTCATTTAGTGTTGATTTTAGATAGATTTAAGATTATCACAAGAGGCTCGGGCTGAGTCAGTTAGTATTAAAGAAATTGTATAAATATTGGAAAATTTGCATGTGTATTTGAAACGGGGAATAGGTTGCCAGAAAATGTTTAATTTCTATCTCTTGTTGAGGCCATATTCTCTATCTCACAAAGTCCCTATACTGTACTTGGTATCTGATAAGCTTTTATGTGTTAAAAATTAATTTAGAGCTTCAATTTTCGCAATGTGTTCTAAAACATTTATTTTTATTTAGGAATTTAGGAAATATTGGTGTTGACTCTAAAATGAAAAGGTCGCTATGTGGGAATTTAATAAAAAAAAAAGGTACATTGTTCTCAAACAGGGCATATTGTTTTCAAAAAAGGCACTTTTGTGTCCTGTTCAAAAAACATTTTGAATTGGTTTGTTTATCAGTCGAATTTATTGATATTTTTTTGAACAACTAGCGAATTTCGCGGCTTATTCCTGCAATCAATCAATGAATTTCACGATATTTTCCTAAGACTGATCAACAATTTTCACAATTTTTTTTTTTTTTTTTTTGAACAGTTGCTGACACAGTGAGTTTCTGGATTATTCCCCACGACTTATTGGTGAAAATCGCAGCTTTTTATTATGCAACCTCTGAATGAATTTTCCTTTTTTTTTTTTCCACAAAACCGATTGACAAATTTTATAATATTTTTCCCATATCCAATTGAAAAATTGCATGTTTTTTTCCATGATAGGTGGACAAAACAAATTTTTATTTTATTTATTTATTTATTTTTTTAACAGCAATCTACCTGTGAATTTCGCACGACTTATTAGTGAAAATCACAGTTTTTTATTATGTAACCTCTGAATGAATTTCCCTTTTTTTTTTTTTTTTTTTGTTCCACAAAACCAATTGACAAATTTTGCAATTTTTTTTCATGATGGGTGGAAAAACTAATTTTTACTTTTTATTTGTTTGCCTTTTTTTTTTTTTTTGGCGGCCAATTGCAAATTTTACATCTCCCATCAGCCAATCAATGATTTTCATTATTTTTTCCCTCGATTGATTGACAACATTCATTCATTTTTTTGTGTTTGATTTGACGTACTTTGCGAGGAAATTAACTGAAAGAGCACGTTAATAAGAGCAGTAAAGACCGCTGGGTGCATAATGTAAATTGAAAAGGCCACTGGATGCATAATGTAATTTAAAAAGGCCACCGGGTGGATGTTATAGTTTGAAAAGGGCCGCCGGGTACATGAAGTAATAAATGCGCCCAGCCAAATTGGCCTAGAGTCAATGCTAAATATATATAGGGTCATTCCATGTCAAATCACCCAGAATTTCCTAAAAATGACACCCACCATCTTCAATTTTCATAAACTTTGGTGTATTTGTAGAATTTTTAATGCTGATTTCAAAAATGTCAATCATATTGAAATTGATCAAACGGTTTGTCAGATATGAACCATTAAATGTCTTCCAAGATGGCCGATTTGCCGCCATTTTGAATGGCACATGTGACAACATGAAGGTCTATAACTTCTTTCAGGTTTAAGCTAGAACTTTCAAATTTTTTTTGTTCTATTCAGAATAAAGTAAACTTTCGTCTAAACAGATTTTTGTGCAATTTATTCCATTAAAATGCTGTCAGAAAATGACTTTTTGTCATTTTTTAAATAAAAAAAGGCGTAACTTTGGCTGATTTCCCCCATTGTTCCCCCTTCAATTTTCATCTAATTGCATAAATAGGCAGCTCAAAGTGTGTTTTGATGCCTGATAAGAAAATTTTAATGGGCAGTTCGCAGGTGTTTTGTTTAAAGAAGGATTTCAATTTTACTGACCTTCCATAAGTAATGGGAAGTACAAGATAATGTTTATATTTCTTTTATTACCAAAAATACCATACATATTTACATCTAAAAGTTTGATAAGGCTTTATCTTACATAAACATATACATATTTTTTAATATGGCTATAAAGAAGGAGAATCCCACAGGAATAAATAGGAATGCTAATAATGAATTCCTGCAAGACATAGAAGTATTTTCCTAACAAATTGAAATCTATTGCAAAGTTTCAGTAAATTATAAGTAAAAAAGAAATAATGGGAAAAATTCTACAAATAGTCACATTTTATAGCAAAATCATACTTGTATATAATACAAAATATAATTTAAAAATATATACATATTAAGTAAATATTATCGTACTTTAAAATTATGCAAAATAACATTACATACACAGTAAAAATGCTATTGAAAACATATCTACATCAATAACAATTAAAAATAAAGATAATTAATAAAATTTGTTCTCTTTATATTTCGATTTTACTTCCTTCTAATTTTATGTTTTGCCCACTTGGTGCTTATTAAAGCACTAAATGCATCACAAATTTTATATATTCTACCATTTGTAGTATGTACCAATTGTCACATGCACAAAGGATATGACTGAAAGGCACAATACAACTGTCATTTTCTGTCCAATAATACGAAGGTGATGGGCCATTGTGGATGCATGAATTTAACAGTTGCATCGCCTTCTTTTTTGTGGACTTTTGACACTAAGCCTATATACCAATTCCATTCATGCATACATGCTACATAATTTTTAAGAGATGGAACATGCAAAGTCTCTTTAATATTCCTATCAAAAGATGAACAAACAGAAAAATTTTCATCAGTATTTATTCTTTTTTCACTTATTAATAAGTTTTCTGTAGATCCATAATATGGCATCATTATGTAGCTTATACCTGTAATTCTTAGCTTGATCCACACTTATCACATGTAAGGATACTTTTCTTGGTCTTGTTAGGATGAAGATTAAATAAATGAAAACATTTTTTTTGCTGAATTTACATATGCAGAAAGTGTTCTCTGTGAGCAAAGCATATTGTTGAGTTTTCGCTATCCTCTAAATTGCATCTTAATGCAAGAAGTTCTTTATTTTTGATGGATAACTCATTGCGATGGTGGATAGCTTGAGGATTATTTAAATCACAATTTGGATTATTAATATTTAAACTAATATTGTACATTTTTTGTTTACCCATAAGGAAACATCTAACTTAGTACAACAAAGCAGCATCATTTATAGTTATAAGATCAGAAGAGAAACTTTAATCTTTTATAACAAACAACTTTTTTAACATAACAAGTTGTAAAATTCTGCTTAATCTGGTTGGTTGAAAAAATCTTCTGAAAAGCAATTTTAGTCCGATTCGTTGAAAATCTCTTTCTGGTAAGTACATCTATCTGGTTGGTTGAAAAAACCCCTTCTGGCAAACCAAAGTGATATTATTGGTTAAAATTCTGTCTTCTGGAAAGTTCTGGTAATAAATTAACCCAATCAGATAATTTTAGCAATTAATTAATTAGAAATTTCATATTTTGGACAGCAATTTTTGATTTATAATTCAACAATAATTACAGCGTTAATGTTATTTACATTTAAAAAATAAACCAAAGTGAAATAAAGTATATAATTTTTTTTATTTTGAACTAAATTTTAAAATTTTAAATCTCCCATTAAAAAATTTTTAACAGGTATCAAAACACACTTTGAGCTGCAATATTAATACAACAGAGTTAATTTTTTAACTAATTATATTTATTTTGAATGTAGATATATTTTTAATAGTATTTTTACTGTGTATGTGCTAAATGTTATTTTGTATAATTTTGAAGTACGATAATTTTTACATATTGTATTTAGTTAACAATTGTAATTTTATCATTTTGCATAATATGCAAGTATGATTTTGCTATAAAATGTGACAATTTGTAGAAATTTTTCCATCATTTCTTTTTATTTAAAATTTACTGAAACCTTGCAATAGATTTCAATTTGTCATGAAAATACTTCTATGTCTTGCAGGAATTCATTATTAGCATTCCTATTTATAATTCCTGAGGCATTCCCCTTCTTTTTAGCCACATTAAAAAAATGTATGTGTTTATGAAAGATAAAACCTTACCAAACTTTTAGATGTAAATATGTATGATACTTCTGGTACTTTCTGTTATTTATGGAAGTCGGTAAAATTGAAATTCTTCTTTAAACAAAAAACCTACAAACTGCCCATTAAAATTTTTTTATCAGGCATCAAAACACACTTTGAGCTGTCTATTTATGCAATTAGATGAAAATTGAAGGGGGAACAATGGGGGAAATCGGCCATTGAAGTTATACCTTTTTTTAATTAAAAAAATGGCAAAAAGTCATTTTCTGACAGCATTTTAATGGAATAAATTGCACAAAAATCTGTTTAGATGAAAGTTTACTTTATTCTGAAGAGAACAAAAAAAAATTGAAAGTTCTAGCTTAAACCTGAAAGAAGTTATAGACCTTTATGTTGTCACATGTGCCATTCAAAATGGCGGCAAATCGGCCATCTTGGAAGACATTTAAAAGCTCATATCTGACAAACTGTTTGATCAATTTCAATATGATTGACATTTTTGGAATCAGCATTAAAAACTCTGCAAATTCACTGACTTTTATGAAAATTGGTGATGGTGGGTGCCATGCCCTGGGTGATTTGACATGGAATGACCCTATATGTACCTTTACTGCTCAGGAATTTGAAGGAAAATGTGTAATTTTTAAATGTAAAGCTAAATTATTTATTTATTTATTTATTTATTTATTTATTTATTTATTTTTTTTTTTTAGACCGTTTTCAGGAAATGTGTTATTTTGTTATGCTTAAAGCCTTTTTCAGATAATAAAGTATACATTATAATATTATTTTAATGCTTTATTAAATGATTCTTAATATTAATACATATTTCTTCTTTAAAGAGTATGGCATGGTCTTTGCAAGTTATTAAATGATCTGGAGGTTGCTTCAGCTGATCCATTTGAGATAGGAAAATGTAAGGATATTCAGATTTAGTTTTAATTATTATGTGTATTCAATAATAATATTAGCAGTAACTTTTTTTCTCTACATTTTGTTTATTAGTTGAAGACATACCTCTGCCAGAAGATTGGGATCTACAGTCATTTTTACCATTAAAAAAGTCACAAAGGTACTTATTAATTTTTTTAATTGCATGTAATCTGTTGCATTAAAAAGTAACTTGTCTGTTTGCATTTCACAGTTAACTACTCCTAGAATATGGGATGTTGGGTGATCAAATTATCACCAGTTATCCACATGGATCCGAGGATGGCAAAAGTGATCTCAGAATTTTAAAATTTGAATTAATTTCTGGGATATTAATTTTTTTTGTAAGTTTTAATGACATTCCTGTATTGTTGGCAACTTATTTACTCCATTTCTGTGGATAAAAGGGAAAATAATAGGGATTATTAGACTTTCTTGACATTATTTTCAAATTGAAATTGCCTTTTATTTTAATAGATGGTGTAAACAATATTGTAATTAAATTGCATATTTAAAAAAATAAAATCTTACTTTTCGCATATTTAAATGACAGGTCTATCTTTATCTTAGAAAGCAAAAAATCGTTTCTCGACAAATAAATAGAAAGCATTTCATCTTAGGTTTTTAGAATTTTTTACCTAAACCAAGGAAGTTAAAAAATAACAAAATTAAGCTCCTTATATCCAAACTTGAAAATTATTGACCCCAATTTTCTTGAAATGTATTTAAAGGGAAACCCAAATTTTAATAACTTTAATAAATAAATAGCGTTTAAGATTTTTCTATAGGCTTTAGAAGAAGGGAATAAAAAAAATATATATGTATATGAAAAACAATATAGATATTTAACACCTAAAGCTAGAGTATGTGTTTTTATCCAAGGATATTGACGTCCTTTTCATTTGATAAATTCCGAAATTGTAAGTTAAATCATTGAGTGATGAAGCTTTTAAAATTGCATAATTGCAACTCATAATTATAGGGATTATTAACAAAAATTTTTAACTTTATTTTCTCATTAAAATTGAAATTTGGATTATCTTTTACTTGAAAAAACGGCAAAAACAATACCGTAATTAACTTATGTTTTTCAAGAAAATTTGAAGTAAAAAAACATAACTATACAAATTCAAGCTAATCAATCGATTTTTTTTCTACAAAACAAAAAGTTGTCTGTCAACTGATTGACATCTAAAAATATATGGCAATCTCCTTAAATCTCCATCGCAGTATTTTTTAATTTTAAGTTCAATCAAGGATTTTAAACATAAACATATTTAAACTCCTCACATTTAACAAGACAATTATCTCTTTTTAGAAGTATTGAATTTAGAGATGAAACATAGTTTCTCAAATATTTATTTATTAAAGATAATAATTGAAATTTGTCACAAAGGCGTAAAAATAGGAATGTTTAAGCAAGAATAATGATATTTACTAAACATTTATTTTTATTCATTATTTTAATTTTTTTATAAAAGTTTGTCAAGATGACGTCATTTTTTATTAAGCTTGTTAAAATGACTTCATATTTATTGCACCAGCTCCAAAATTATGAGCCAATAAATAACCAAATCTTGAAAATATAAAATTTTTTGACAAATCAAGTTTTAAAGAATCGAATCAAATATATTTTTTTTAATTAAGTCTTAAATTACAATTGATTATTATCTTAACTATCTTTTACAGAAATATGAAATATCAATGTTTAATTTTAATTAAATATAAATTATAGTTATAGTTTTATCACTCTTATTTTTACTTTTACTTTATCAGTTTAGTTATTTAGTCTAAAAAAATAATTAATAAATTCTGGCATATGTTTCAGATGGTTCTCAAAAAAGAAATAAATAATAATTTTTCGCCACTCAGCAAAGCGAAACTTTCTGACATGTTAATGGATTCATTTTTAAAAGTAAAAAAATAACTTTTGGAGGGATTTGGAATCAAATGGATTTTTTCATTTTTCGATAAATGGATTACAACTTAAATTATTAGAGCCTGACATTTACGATCCTTATCAGGCTGTCGCATCCGTAAATTCGGTACAAAACCCCAAATTTGACAGCATTTTCAGAAAAATGAAGCTGCTACAGTTTTGGCATGTACTAAAACTAAAGTTTTGCATGCTGTGAGAATAATTTTCATCTTTCAAGAATTTCTTTAAAAATATTTTAAAATCGGAAATTGCAAATGTAAAGGTTTTATAACAGGGTGTTTAAAAACAGTTGTGGAAGAATACGTTGGTTTAGTTCTGAAAGTGCAGGAAATATTTATTCATTTATTTGGGGATTACTGAAGAAATTGAGGTAAACACATGCGTAGTATTCCACTGTATTTTTATGTATTTATATGTATATTTCATTTTTCTTTTCAGAGAAGAGAGTCCTACTAAGAATTGCACTTAAAATAAATTCACTTTTCAAACATACCACTAAAAATTTTGGTTTGGCCCCACTTAGAGTCCTAGGCGGATAGGGTTATCCAATCCAAACCGAAAATTTCATTGAAAGTCAAATCAAAACTCAACCAAAGAATTTTCAACTGTCCAAAGCCAAAAACGAAAATTAACCCATGTTTCAATTTAACTATAAAATTTAGTCTACATTTACATCTTTAATATCAATTTTACAGGTTTCATAAAGACTATTTAGAAATTCCTTCAGTGTTGAATTCAGACACTTTTCTCCGGGAGGGATTTCTGTGTCTCCGGGGGGTGGGGAGGGGGGGGGTGGCTGAAATCAGTACTGAACTCCTTAGAAATGAAATGTAAAAGTTTCCAAGGAGTGCTTAGAACTTCTTATATATACAAAATACTCCTTAAAAGCTCCTTTAATTGTTGTGAAGCAAAATTAAGTGGCTTTAATCACTTAATTGCTGTATACAAGATTAGAAAATAGAGACATATGTGCTGAATAATGTTGTCTGTTTAATCATGTTTCTTATGTATGTTGTGAAAGAGATTCAATTTTAAACGAGTTAAAATAAATTCATGTTTACAAAGGTAAAATTCAAGTGATTACTGAGATTACAAGGGATTTTCTTACCATTCTAAAAAATAAAAAGAAAGAAAAAATTTTGCCTTTCTTTTTTTAATTGTATATACTATGTGTTTTTTCCCTTCAAAATTTATTTTAAATTTCTAGGTGCATGTGATGTATGATGAGTATTTGGGATTCGACTGCCCTCTATATATATAACAATTGGCCATTGCATAAAATGATGGGCTGGCAATTTTGTATCAAAATGTATTAACCGAGTAAGCAATACATTAAGAATACTGTGCAATTGTTGCACTAACATTAGATTTGAATAGTATAAGATCTATATGAAATGCTTTTCTGTTAATTTTTACTCTTATTAAAAATGTGTTTTACATAAGGGTGTAGCATACTTTAAAAAATAAGCCAAGTCCTTTAAAATTCTTGGACTCCTTACACTCTTTGGATTTTACCTTCTGAAGTCTGTAAGAACAATGATTTTATCTTTTATGTCTGTAAGAACAATGATTTTATCTTTTATGTAGAAAAATATAAATCTAGTATATCTATTCATTAATATTCAAGTTCTGTAGAACCTCTAAACAACAGACACTCCCGAACAGGGCTGCTGAAATTGCTTATTCGGAAGTGTGCAGTATTCAGTGGCAAAAATATGCACTTATTTGTGTTGGGAATTGAAAAGCATTCGCTAAAAAGAGGTGTCTCTATTCAGGAGTGTTTGTATGGAGGTTTGAATGCCTGGGTTGGCAAGGTTTTTCCCACCCCCGGTAAATACCATGGTAAAAACCGGTATTTACCGTCCTGGGAAATACTATGTTTTTCCCACATGGGAAAAACTGATTATTAAAAACATAAATATAAATTCAAAACAACCTTTAAAAATGTCAAAATTGGGTTCCAAAAAATAGCTTGAAAGGTAAAAAAAAAAGAAAAGAAAAGGAAGATCTACAAAAACAGACAATGGAGTGCATTTATTTAAATATTCACACACTAGTACACAGATTCCCAAACATTTTATCAATCATAATCGTATTCAAATTCTTCGTCTTCCACATTGGATTAGCATCATATAACAAAATACTAATTTAGAGACTTTTTGTAAACCCAGTCTATTTCTAATCTTGTTTTGGACGAAAGAAAATTTAGAAAAAAAAACGCTCCAAAGATGCTGATGATGCAGGACATCCCTGAAGATGTTTTATGCAATAATTCTTATTTATTTATACAGTAGAAGATCTTTATTGTTAATTACTATTATGAATTTGTTACATTAGTTCAACTTTATCCCCTTAATTTAGAACTTTAATGAAAAGAAAATGGTATTATTACAACAGACATTTTTGAAAATGAGTAATATAATGAATGATTTTGTCCAGGTATAGTTGACCATGTTTATAAAGTATATTTAACAATATGTGGAATAATCAATGTCCTTAAAAAGTTCATAATCTGGAAAACTCCTGTAGACAAGGAATGCAGTATAAATATACTCTAATGTATTTTCATATATGTTTCAGACATATTTCGCCTTATTTATAAGGTAAATTTAATGATGTGCGAAATGTAACCCATATAATGCACAACCTTGCATTTTTAGGTTTTCGTTATACAGATCTTCTACTGTATTCCTTTCTTACAGAATAATTTTAAACCTAAAGGAAATTTGTAATAATTATGTATTTCCAACTTTCATTTTACACATCAGATTCAGAAAACCAGAATATTACATATTGTCATTTGGAAGTTTTTTCCAGTATTTACCACTTTTTCCCGGTATTTACCACTTTATCCCGGTATTTACCAGTCTTTCCCGGTGGGATGGGAAAAACAAGTTTTGGACGGGAAAAAGGCCAACCCTGTTGAATGCACATTAGGGCTGGATTATTTAACAATATAATCGACAAATATTGATATTTTTCAATTATCACAATGACAATATCCAAGCTCTGCCTCTGACGATATATCCCAATATCGATATCTCAGTTCTGACTCTACCAATCAGGGGTGCCATTTGAGGGGGGCTGGGGGGATGCAATAGCCTCTCCCCCCCTCCCCCCCAAGGAATTTGATATTTCAGAAAATTTATCAACCATCAAATGTCAGACTCAAACAAAAATTAAAAAATTAGTCAACCGCTCCACTAAAATAACTTATTGTTTGTTTGCAATAAAAACATATGCACTAAGTAAATGCTTTATGCATAGATATTAATATTAATAATTATATAAAAAAAAAAAAAAATTTCTAAAGCCCAACTATACAAACTTGCTCAAGGTGAGATAAAGGGTGCTGTGAAATAAAAAAAGGCAGAAAACATTCCATTAGTGCATTTTATAATATCAGTAAGAACTTTGTAAATGATGTTAAAAATTTTCATTTAGTTTTTTTAAGATTTCTGATTATTCCTAAAAGTTTTATTTAATCAATGTACAAAATGAAAATAAATTGCTGCAATGTTTCCATTTTTCTTTTAATATAAATGTGATTGGCTTATTTAAATGATAAGTATGTATTAATTCTGTTTCATTAAATGTGTGTGTACTTTTTTTCTTTTTTCAGTCGATTAAAATTTAATTTAAGCGCAGCTACACCCAGTGATGAAGAATTGATGTTATGTTCTATTCGATTGTGTAAGCTTGGAGAAAGTTTAACCGAAGTTAAAAAAGATGGGTATGCATATTTATTTATCGTTATTTCTGTTAGAGGATTAAATTGTGTTTTATTTGCAGGCTACTATTGTGATATCAACAAAGTTACAGTTAGATATGTTTATTAATTATATTTATTCTTGATATTTTTTTTATATTATTGACATTGCATGCAACTAGCTTCCATCGGCATTTTGAGTTGAAAATTTTAATAAAGATTTCATTTTTTACTGTAGCTTCTTGGTTTAAAAAGTAGCAACGGGGTAAAAAAAAAGTCATATTTTTTTTTTCCTGTGTTAAAATATTAAATAACTACTAAGAATTATATGTTTCCAGAACAATTAACCCTCAATTACTGACATAATCTATGTTTTTATGTTTTAATTAATAAAATTTTAATTAGTAATTGCAGAAATTTCAAAAACTGCAAATTACTTATTTCATTATTTAACATGCAATAACGTCATGTGCATTTTGTAATATATATGTAAACCTATTTAAGTGCTGCTGATGATATACATTTATTAAAATTTTAATGACTGCATTTACTATTAAATTGTTAACACTGGTTAAAATTAATAATTGTTAAGCAATTACGTCTCTAATTAGGAATGTAATCTTCATTTTTGAGCAAGTAGTTGAAAAAAGAGATAAAGAATAGTAGGATAAATTGTTAAAGTAGTTGGTAAGAATAGTAGGATAAATTGTTAAAGTAGTCGGTAATTTTACACACATTCTAAAGTATGTCCATATCAAGTTAGTCAAAATTGTAGATATGAATGTGGCCTGTGGTAGAAAACTACTATGCTTTCTGTGACAAATTTTATTAATGGCAAAATCTTTCTGCATGAGCAGTCCCTGAACTCAAAACAATAACGATAATAGGCCAAACTACAAAAAAGTTAACCACTTCCCTGATAATCCAGTGTTATCTCGGGTTCATATATATTGCAATTAATTATTATCCTGAGAAAACTCGGGCATAGCAGAATTTGTTAGTTTAATTTGCTTTATCATGTTTTTACTCAGCCTGAAGTGTAAAAAGAAAGAAAATATTCTGTTTTGATATTGGCAGTTTGCCAAGTTTTATTGGAGAGCGGCAGTGGACACGTAAGTTTCATTTTTTCCCAATAGTATGTACAGCAGCTGTTGGATAAGTAAAGACAGTTACATTGAAAAAAAGTAAAAAAATGGCGACTGTGTACAAAAGCGAAAGTGGTGCAGATGATTTTTCAGATAGGGATTATGAAGAGGTGGACTTTGAATATAGTGGAAGTGATTCTTCTGTAAGTAGCCTTATGGAAGATGATAATTAAAGTGATTTGGATGATTACCTAAACTATTTAGAATGGAACTTGTTGAAAAAGTAATTGCAGAAAATCATTGTGACGAATTTTCTGCCACATCAGGAAGATCCAGCATTAGTCCTTCACCACTTAGGCTAACTTCAAGGCATTTTCCAGTTGTTATTCTTGCTACCGAGAAAAAATCAAATCCAACGGCACAGTGTGCTCCATAAGAGTCCGTATAAAGTGTTCTGTAAAAGAGATTCCAGAGGGGGGGGGGGAAGATACAAAGAGAGAGAAACTGAATTTTTCGGGCAGGCATCATTCATTTATTGTTATTTCAAAGTAATAAATGGGGCAGTTTTTTAGAGTTATAACGATTTTAAGCAATATATAAGGGGATGTGTATACAGTAAAACCTCCCTAAAGCGACCACGTTCCATTCCAATAAAAATTGGTCGCTCCGAGAGGTGGTCTCATAATGGAGGTCATGTTTAAATCTAGATTTTAATTGTTGAAAAAAGGTAACAATTAATGCTACTAAAATTTATTTTTCACATTAAGAGAAAATATGAAAATTTAAGTATCAAAACAAAAGTCAATTACATAAGTTAATTAGTGTAGAGTTTAAAAAAGAATACATTGACGTTTGCTTTGATTTTATGGTTTTATCGTCTGTAACTTTTATTTCCAAGTCCTTTCGAAGTTCAATAAATAAATGCAATTTGTTTGTTTTTTTACAGGAAAAAATTATGACAATTTCATTAATTTATTTATTTATATGAGAGTTTCCTGAAAATACAGGGCAGGGAGTTTATTGACCGTCATCCTTACTTTGTCATCAGAGTTAAATTCACTGCCCAAAAAGCACAAAGGGGATTAAACACATAAAAGTTACCAGAATAAATAAAAATTCTAAACTTAGTTTAGAAGTTTGATGAATAATGCGCTCTCCGGAATTATTATTCTAATAAAACCTTCTTCAAGCGACCAGGAACAAACAGAATTTTCTTCAAAGAAATTGGTTACTCATTGAGGGAGTTCAACCGGGGTGGTTTCTGAATAGAGGTAAAATTAGTATTGAACCTATGGGAATAAATTTCGTTCCATGAAAAAATGGTCGTTCAGGGAGGTGGTCACACAGGCAGGTTTCACCATATTCAGAATATGAGGAAATTTCATAGGGTAGGAAATGGTTAGATGATTCATTATTTATGTATTAATATTTCAAAGTAACAAATAAAACTACTGGGGCAAAATAATATTACAATCTGAGCAGAACTTAGAGATTAACTATTTTATAGATTTTCAACTTTAATGCTTTTTGGGGGGGAAGGGGGGGGGTGTCAAAGAGAGAGAAACAAAAATTTCGGGGAGGGGGGGGGGGACAAAAATCTGGTGTAATGCAGAAGACTGTTACCTCTTACCAATATCATTCTGCAGAATTTAAACATATACAGATGATCCTTTTGTGGATGTCTCTTAGTTTTTGTCCATGAATCTTCTCTCCCTCCCAAAAAAATACATTTTTTCCCAATTGAAATTTTTTTCTGCAACGAACCTTTCTCATTCTGCGACATTGTTGCCATGATTCTGCCACGGGGTGTGTACAGAAGAGATTATGTTGTGTGAAAACTAGTCACTAGCTAGTGATGTTTAATCAAGATGTAAAACATAATAATTTTATTTTTTCATTTAAAAAAGCAGATTTTATTTAAATTGGGCTTTTTTTTCTATCCACAACATTGAAATATTGAATAGGTACTATATTATAAGGCTTCGAAGTTATTTAACCTTTAATTGGATGATATTAAAATATATAATACAGTACATTCCCTCTAATCTGCATAGGGTGGGACCAAGGGATTTGCAGATTATAGGTCATTTCTTTGTTTACATTCTAATATTTGAAATTTATCATCAAATATAGTATTCACACTGCAAATAAATAACAAAAATAAAAGAAAATGCTTTTTTTTTTTAATTAAAAAAAATATATATATATTGAATATTAGAAATACATTTAAATGATATAATACCAAATTAATAGAAAACATTTCTTTTTATTTTTAAATCTATCAAACATTGCAGTGATAGAGATTTGCTTTATAGTTTTTGCTTTTTGCTCAGTTTTTTAATCTTGAAGCCTTTCAAGTGTCAGGATTTCTTGATCAGTAGCAAAAGTTTGTTTTTTTAAAAAACTAAGACATTTATCCCCTAGAGGTAACACCTCTTCAAAAGCAATTTTATCTTTCATATAGCTAACAAATGCATTCAAAATATAGCAGTCTAATAGTTGTTTATAAAATACATAAAACATTTCCTTCTAATGAAGGCAAAATCCATTAAAAATTTCTTAAATTCATCAGATCAGTCTTTTTTTTTATGGTTAAAGTGTACAATATCTTGCTTAAAGAAAGATTTAAACTGTTTGTTTATATCTGAAATATAGTGTGGATTATAGAGTTGTGTTTTAGAGGAAATCGACTGTACATCTTTTTATACAATTTAATATTATTATAATTAACAATATGAAATACTCCATTATTTACAATTGATTTAATATTATTATTATTAATATGAAAAGTAACTAAAACAATAGATAAAAATTTTGTAGTAGTACAAAGAATAAATATTTATGACAGATTTTTGTAGCCCATTGAGTTGTAAAGTCCTTTATATATTTAAATTATGCACACACTTATATATACCTTTTCTAGCTGTTACTTGTGATTTCATTATTGCAACATTTAAAAATTAATCAATACATTAACCCTCTCGCTGCACATCCTGCGATTTCCACGTGCAACGTTAAAAGCAAAATTTGCACAACACACGATTTCTGCAATCTTTTTTTTTTTTTTTTCACTATCTAATTCTGTGTTTAAAAAAGAACTCTTTTACAAACAAAGTACGATGTTATAAAATAAATGCACAATTTTTTAACCTATTTTGATTTTTTTAAAAATTATGCAGTGAGAGAGGGTTAATTAAGCAAAGCATTTCACTCATGATAATTAAAAGCACATTCCATTAAATTATTTTTGTTCTTGATTTGATGCAGGAAGAATGGAACCAATCCTATGATATATCTTTTCTTTCAAATTGAATGTCGTTGGAAACCAGACATTGTAATGATTTTGTCAGCTTCAAAAGATGTCATGAAGAAGTATTGTTAGGAATTTTAAGCTATTTTTTATTGCTTCTTTTACCTTTATTTCCATATCACTTCTATCTACATTTCTCTTACTTTTCTGTATTTAAATTACTTTTATTTCTATTCAAAATACATTTAAATATCTTTTATTGCATCTTATTTCTTTTATATATATATAATGGACTTACCTTTAATTGGGCTTAACTTGGT
The DNA here is from genome assembly GCA_963932465.1 of Maratus speciosus. Classification (NCBI taxonomy): domain Eukaryota; kingdom Metazoa; phylum Arthropoda; class Arachnida; order Araneae; family Salticidae; genus Maratus; species Maratus speciosus. The sequence continues at coordinate 225,152,239 of OZ010791.1, read as the reverse complement.
TCTGGAAACTCTATTCTATTATTTTATTTCACCAGTAATTTTTTTATTTACATCTCCTTACAAACTACATTCGTCATTCCTGCGATCGTTCTGTCCATAGTTACTTCAATCGTTAACAGATGGTGGTAGCTATGAAGAAGAAGATGGGACGGTTCAGTTAAGTGATTGGTTCGTAAAAGTGCATAAGAAAAACTCCAACCATACAAAATACAGGAACTAGAAAACTTTATTAAACATTTTTAACTATAGTAATAAAAGGTAAAATAACTTAGAATTATTAAATGGCAGAGAGAGGAAATCCACAAGTAAGTGGTACGCCCTGAGCGTACCCTCAGACCACAAGGTCTTTTTACGTGCTTACATGATGAGAGCAGAAGTTCGAAGAGAGTGATTTCATATGAAACATATAAGACTTGGTGCTACAACATCGCCAAATTTTCAGCATTAGAATTAGTGTACGGAAAGGAGACAAAGGGTCATATCTACACGCCAAAATGATTAGCCCAGAATCTAGCATCCCAACAAAAAAAACAATAAAATCGCGTGATGCAGAATGGTTGCCAGAAAACAGTTCTACATATGTATATATTACAGACACCACTAAGCCGGCCATAAACTATCAAAACAAATGATTATGTTCGATGATTGCTACTTAAAATTGCGAAATACTGAGAAAGATATGTTTTAACACAACTGACAAATAAATTAACGTACATGAAAAGTGATTTAAAAGACAGCCTCAATAAACTTTCATTTTACATTTTAGATATATTATTTCAATGGTCAGTTACTTAAGTAAAGAATGAGAAATAATTATATCTATCGCTGGCGAAGCAAAAGAGAAAAAACAAACAAAATAACATGCCTTGAAATCAAAAGCAGGTGGTTTTAACTCTTCTGTTTTTATTTTATTTTATCTTAACAGCCGCAAATGTTATTGAGAAACAATAATAAATTCTTAAGTGAAAATTACTGCATTAGGTTAATGAAAGAAAGAAAAAAAAACGAACAGATAAGATTCGAAATGGATTTTAAGTGTCGAGTTAAATAATAAATTTTACCTAACGAAGGGGAAAAAAACAGCATGCTTCAAAAGCCAAAATAAATGAATTAAATTAATTTTGAAGAAATAAGGATATGTGATAGAACTCTGTCACATATCTCACCGGGACACCCGAAGAAAGATGCAACGTCTATGTTGCAGCTTCCTATCAACACACCCTTTGTCCACCTTCACACTTACAGATTATATACCATTACAAAATAAAAAAATATTATTTAAGTTGACACACAAAGAGCAAACTATTTTTAACTAGTCTCTGAAGCTAGTACATCTTAGTTCCTGTAAATATTTTATAAAACAACAAGTCAGTAGAAAAAAAAAAAATATTTGTTTGCTTTAAAGACAATTCACAAGGAATTGTATCATTTCATGACTGAGCGCTCATAATATTCAAAATAATCTTTTTTTTTAAATTATATCTTCCACAAAATAAAAGTGCCACACTTGTTGATGACATAGGATCCTATATTTAATTTTTTTTGTGGCATTGTGTTTGTGGTGCTGGTACCAGCATTTTTAGTCATGTATATATTCATATAGAGAAGCATTTACATTAACTGTATTTACCACTTCTCAAAATTTGATCTTACATGAGATTATAATATTATAAAAATGCAAGCAAATAAAAAAACACAGAAGACAAATACACCAGTAAAAATTTTGTAACTCTACGGAAAGGTGAATCCTTTCATAAAATTGAAGCTTGTTTGTATTATCTTAGGTTGCTTCATTACTGGCATAAGAAACAAACAAAAATTTGTGCAGAACACACAGGACTACCAGAGACAAAAAAATGTGCAAGCTGTACACGCTCAAACAAGTGTAGCCCTAAATATTGAAATATTTTAACTCAAGTGGCATCAGCTTATGGCTTCTGCCTTAAGCAACAAGGAGTAGTTTTTTTTTTTTTTTTTTTTTTTTTTAGGTTCCTGCAATTTAACTAAGTTCCTGCTTTCAAAAAAATCAAAGTATATTTTAATTTTGTATATTATGAATTTTCACAGTGCCATCCTGACCTTCCGTGTATTGAATAAAATTTAACTCCTGGCAAAAGTATTAAAATTTTAATAAGAAATTGCGTACAATTTTATATAGTGTACAAGATATCTTACCTGATCTGTCACCTTCAAGTAAGAAGTATCCAATGAAAGTGTAAAAAAATGCTACATGTTAAAAGTGAACACAATTGAAATGTATGTGTAGCTTAATATGTCATGTGACGGATAACTCCTTGTAACTTTAAAATCTTTGTACATAGACAAAGTGATGGTGTCATTGATATTTATGACGTTATGCAAACATAAAAAAAAAACTTGTTAAAATTAAACAAAATAGACTATTTTAATATTGAAACATGGTGTAAAATTTGAAAGATAGTAAAAGGAGAAAACTATATGTGTGAAGGGAGGGAAAAAGAAACTCCGAGACGCATGAACTACCTGAAATAAGCACAAGAACAAAAGTGTAAAATTCCACATGAACTATATGTACAAATGTCTCAATGAACTAAAATTGTTATGTATTTGCCAACAAAATAAACGGACAGTATGTGTGTAATAACCCCAAAACACTTACATACAAGTGAGATTCAATTACATAATTAATGAGTTATCATCAAAATGTAATAAATAAGGGTTAATAAAACAAAATGAACTACTTGTAATGTGTGTGAAAACTCTGGTTAAACTCTAAACCAGCCAGTGTGTACTACTCAATGAACTACTTGTAAGAAAAAAAAAAAAGAAATACTGCCGAATAAATCGCTAGCAAAGTACAATGTGTAAAAGCAAATGAACAAAATATGTAAATTAACACATGAACTATTGTAATGTATGTATATGAATATATAAAAATATATTCTAAATAAGCAAAATGTTGTGTAACACAAACACATACCCAACACATGAACTACTTGTGAAAAAAAAACTGTTGAATAAGTGGTTGTCTAAGGGTTAAAATTAAAATAAAACTGTATCTGCCAATGGTTATTGCTGTATTAAGTTAAAAAAATGTGCAAGTGCTCAGCAGGTTGCATAACTACGCTAAAATGTAGAAGTTATGGCAAGCTAAACATGTTCCAAGTAAAAGAATGAAAGAGAAAAAAAATATGAATAGCAAAATAACAAACTATATACCTTATGTCATATGAGTGTATGTATCCGTCACAAGACACCTGTGAGACTTTAACTCACTAAATAAAAAATTTAAAATGTGAGAAATGCCAAAGATTTAGTTCAATGACAATATGTGAATAGCCTTATTAAGAAAAATAATGTACATAACCGCTCACATTATGCATTTGAATAAATTTATAAAAAAAACTTACCGATATCAAATATCATGTCAGTGATAATAAAATTACCTTATGTTATGAATAAAATAGCAATGAGTCACCAGCCGTGCGTAAGCAATGAAATTAAACAGTATGTTAACTGTATGTGTAAAAAAAAATGTACACCCAATTAATTATCTCTTGCATAAAAATTTATGATGAATGTGAACCATGTACAATAGTTAAATTATGATATAATTTCTGCAAACTTTTAAACACACCAACAAAAAAAAAATCTTACATTAAAACAAATCTATCTAAAAACAAATACAAAGTTGTGAATGCAGTGAAAAACAATGCAATTTTAAGCTAGTTACAAATGCTGATAAAAAGAAACCAAAACATGCACAGAATAGTCATGACTGTCCTTAACCATGGTGAGTGTTAATTGACATAGAACAAAATCAGTTTAAACTGAACGAGTAAATGTGTGTGTGTGTGAAGTACCACGCTAAACATGACATCACAACAACCATGTGCATGAGAGGAAAAAAAATGTGTGTGATTAATACCTAACAATGCTATCTGCCCATAGCAAGTTAGTGAAAAAGTGTCAACTAGTGTAAAAGTAGTATCCATCATCAGCATTAGGAAACAATTACAGGTGAACTTTAGCAATTTAAAAAAAATGCGTACACTAGTCCAATTGTGAAATTAATATTAGTGTAACTCCATCAATCATGTTAGGAAGCATATCTGATCCCTGATTAAGCTAGCAGCCAACTTGCTTAACCATAGATCGAAATACACACCTCAGACATTTTGCTATCTCATGGAAAATAGCGCACTGACTGAAGTATCCCACATAAAACATGACGGTGGTACAAGCAATCAAACTTACCCAAAAGGATCAAAACAATATACTAATGTAATGCATGTCATTAAGAAACATACAAAAAATAACTGTTTAAAACTATACGTGAAACTTATGTTGTACATCTTATGTATTTTGCAAAAACCAAATGAGAGCCAAAAGGGAAAAATATTTTTTTGTAACCATGACGTGATGACTCGAGCTATATAAAAATGCCTAAAGAAAATGTATGCCAGGATAAACTAATCTAAGCTTACTAAATATTTTGCCAAAGTTCACAATCCAACATAATATATATGTGAAACAGAAAAGAATCTAATTTTTAAATTATGATAATGCCAACTGTATGTAAATTTCTAATCAAGTGCCCACATCTAACTGAGAAAAAAATGTTACGCTCACATACTCCTCTATAATTATTTTAAATTGTCACCAATATGCGAATCCCACACACTTCACATTACTCCTAATCATTGCACAAAATTTATAATAGTCACAAAACATAAAATTTTCTGCATCTAAAAATATCTATTAACTATCAAGAACTGCAAAAGTGTATCCAAGATTTAATTGTATAAAAAAAATATTTAAAAGCACGATATACACAATATAAAACAAATATATATAGACTTTTTTTATCTATATTTTTAAGAAAGGTTGTATAATAACTTCTTAACTCACACTAAAAAATTTAATAATTACTAGAGAACTACTCATAAAAGAGACCATACTAAATATGTTGCACTGAAGCACAAATGTGCTATTTAAATCATACTGTCAACAGACAGCATACGAACCAGCATAATTTACGTCCAACAGACGATAACACAACACAGGGCAGCACTTTCTGATCACAGAGACAATAAAAACAACATATTATCTTTGAAAGTGCGGCAATGTGCCAATGCAAGACATTCAGTGTGTATCTTATACAAATCAAATGAAACTTAAAAAAAATATGCTGCCCCCCCTTTTTTTAAAATGAGGAATGTATCTGGACTAATCGTAAATTTTACATTACATTTCAAAAGTAATCCTGTAACCAAACAACTTTTTTTTTTTTTAAACAGAAAAATATTAACTAACATATTAAATATTCTTAACTGAGATAATTACAAATACATTTCTTTTCAATCAAAATAGAAAGGAAATTAGAATTAAAGACACTTTTCCTTTAAAAAAAAAAAAAAAAAAAAGTCATTCATAACTGCAAAATGACTGTGAACTGAAATTAATCAAAACACTTACCTTTTAAACAATATCATGCACAGAGCAGCTTAGATTTACTGCTTCAAGTTAAGAGCTTTAAAAAATACTATAATTTTTATATTAAGGCCCACACTTCAGGCTGTCGCAACTTATAAGAAGCAGTAAAATAATAATTTGAAGTAATAAAACTTTTTTTCTAAACACAAAGTATGAATATAGACAAATTTATCATAGCATGAAAAAGAAAAAAAAAAACTGAAAAGATAAAAAGCAAAATACTGTGTTAATCAGAATTTAAGATTTTAAAAGGAAAAAAAAATATTTATCTTGAACTGCAACACCACCCATTTTTTGTGAACTTATTTGGCTTTATCTTTATCTTTGGCCTTATCTTAAATCTTTACTAAAAAAAAATTCACTTTTAAATTTTCACTTAAGTCACATGGCACAGAAAAGCAGTTTCTTGGAAAATAATTCGTCCATCATTTTGGATTGAGAATGACATTTTTTTTTTTAAAGAAAAATCTTGGATGAAAGCACACTTGAAGAAATTTTTTACAATGTAACTATTCGGAATTTGACACTATTTCAGAAACAAACATTGAAGTGTGCTAAACTTGGATATTATCAGGTGCCCTATTTGTCAAGTGCACTGTTGCAGGACTATTACTTTTTTTGTGTTGACACATTTCTTCGAACAAAAACATAGGTCGCATGAAAAAAAAAAACTCGAGTCACAGAAAAATAGATTTAGAAGATTCTAGACGAGATTCAGCATAACACTGCCATCGATGATAATCACAGGAGAGCACAATACTGAGGACTTAGCAGTCTTTAATAAAGAAAACAGCATATTTGACGAACTGTGCTGCGCATCACAGGCACATCAATCAGGCAACCATGGCTCGTCGCTTAAGTGGAAGGGTGATGACATACTCTTTATTCCAACATCACTAGACATACAGACAGTAAATGGCAGGGAACTTCACGAAGAATATTGTCCTTTTACAATTTATCCGGAATGCGTCGAAATCTCAGCATACATTCATTTTAAACGGGGGGAATTTCTCTCTCTTAAATATTCTTTTTTTAAGGTTGGAGAAAATTTGGCCAATGTAACCGAAGTTTATGACGAAGAAGATGGGGTGGTTCAGTTAAGTGATTGGTTCGTAAAAGTGCATAAGAAAAACTCCAACCATACAAAATACAGGAACTAGAAAACTTTATTAAACATTTTTAACTATAGTAATAAAAGGTAAAATAACTTAGAATTATTAAATGGCAGAGAGAGGAAATCCACAAGTAAGTGGTACGCCCTGAGCGTACCCTCAGACCACAAGGTCTTTTTACGTGCTTACATGATGAGAGCAGAAGTTTGAAGAGAGTGATTTAATAAGAAACATATAAGACTTGGCGCTACAACATCGCCAAATTTTCAGCATTAGAATTAGTGTACGGAAAGGAGACAAATGGTCATTCATATCTACACGCCAAAATCATTAGCCCAGAATCTAGCATCCCGACAAGAAAAAACAATAAAATCGCGTGATGCAGAATGGTTGCCAGAAAACGGTTCTACATATGTATATATTACAGACGCCACTAAGCCGGCCATAAACTATCAAAACAAATGATTATGTTCGATGATTGCTACTTAAAATTGCGAAATACTGAGAAAGATATGTTTTAACACAACTAACAAATAAATTAACGTACATGAAAAGTGATTTAAAAGACAGCCTCAATAAACTTTCATTTTACATTTTAGATATATTATTTCAACGGTCAGTTACTTAAGTAAAGAATGAGAAATAATTATATCTATCGCTGGCGAAGCAAAAGAGAAAAAACAAACAAAATAACATGCCTTGAAATCAAAAGCAGGTGGTTTTAACTCTTTGTTTTTATTTTATTTTATCTTAACGGCCGCAAATGTTATTGAGAAACAATAATAAATTCTTAAGTGAAAATGACTGCATTAGGTTAATGAAAGAAAGAAAAAAAACAAACAGATAAGGTTCGAAATAGATTTTAAGCGTCGAGTTAAATAATAAATTTTACCTAATGAAGGGGAAAAAAAGACATGCTTCAAAAGCCAAAATAAATGAATTAAATTAATTTTGAAGAAATAAGGATATGTGATAGAACTCTGTCACAGTAGCCATCCATGCATACGTTTCTCCACCTTTGACGAATCAGCATTGATTACGTCGTTATAGAGCTCTGGAAGAACGGAAGGTACGTAGACGAGATGCATGATGTGTTTGTTTCTGTCTTAACAGAAACATATAAAAATTGTCTACGGCGAGTCTAGATCAGCTTCGGTGGTTTTATGTTTCAGCAATGTTTTGAATTTAGTTTTCATTTTGGCGAAATTTTTTTTAACATTTTGTTTGAGTTAAAGATTATCGTAATGTATCTTCATAATTAGCTTGCTGGTATCTCTGTTTTAGTTTAAGTATAGTTACAGAAAATGTCATCTTTACAAGCAGGATATTTATTTATGAAGTGAAAGTGTCTTTTATAGTTCATTGAGTGAAACAGTTGTTTTGGAACTCATCTGATATTCGACGATTTCGTTGTAAGTTTTAAGTGCTTTTTTTCAATTCATGGCATGTGGTACAATGATTACTACGACGAACCAGTTGCTTCAGATAAATGCCTGGAAGTTGTGTAATTGTGTGATAATGTTTTTCTACAGTTTAAGATGTCATAGTGGCTATGTTTTTCCTACTGAAAGCCGATAAGATTTTTTCATTGAGTACCGGGGTAATGTTTTACTTCTTTCTATTTCACGCCAGTATACTTAATCTATTTATGAGTTAAAGTTTTTCTATTTTCGTTTGGTATGCTGAGATTTCTTTTTCAATATAGATTATCTTTATTTAAAGCTGTTTTAGATATGCTCAATCAACTTAAATGTATTGCTGATAATTTTAAGTTAAGTTTAATAGTTCTCTTAAAGCAAATACCATAAGATATATTAATTGATTTACTTTTAACTTTTGCCATATGTTCCAGTTCAGTTGGTTTATATTAAAAGGCATATAGCTATGTAATGGAAGTTGATTTGAATAAGGTTTGAATAATATATTCCGCTGTGAGTTTTCTCCAGTATGTTATTTTAACCTGGACTTTAAAGCTTCATTATGTTAAAGATGAATGTTTGCCTTTCTTTTTGTTAAGTTTTCATTTTATTTTAATAAAGTTTTTTATTTTTTTTAAACTTGTCAGTGTTATTTTCAACCAGCTCTATTTTATTTTGTTAATAGTAGGGTGTCAACGATTTTAATCAACCAATTTTTTTTTAAATCGTTGATTTCAATCAAAAATTTTCTAAATGTTTAAAATGTCAAAAAATTATTAAAATCTAACATAATTTTAAAGTACCTACAGGTATTTTGACTTATGAATAAACAAAAAAATAGCTTTAAATAATTGTTTCTAATCTTAATTCATGAGTATTGTAAAAAATTAAAAACAGTTGAGTTTGTAAATGGGCCGTAGCCGTTCAAATATTACGTAAGCACCTAAGGGAGGGAGAGGGTTGGCGATTTGCTTATTTTTGTTGACAAGGGGGAGGGGGAGGTTTGAATGATGCTTATCTAAGACATTTTCAAAATCTCTTAACTTGTAAAAAATATATATATATATATATGTTAGTGTTCCAAAAAAAAAATTTTTTTTTTTGAAAAGTGACATGCATAGGGGGTTAAATTGTGAGAAATGATGAGATAAACACATTGTAAAAATTTGAAGTTTTTATTTTAATAACAACTGACCTCTCAAGAAGCTTAAAGATTTCATAATTGTATTTTTTAAGCTTGTCATTATACCATGGAAATAATTGCAATAACGCATTAATTTTCCTCATAATTTCCTCTATCTATGACACCACACAGTACGTAATGGAAATATAGTTTATTAAAATCTTTATTATAAATCGCATAAAGTAAAGTGAAGAATAAAAAGTGCAAAAATGGAAGTGAAGTGAGGTATCTAGTATTTCTTTAGAATAAGCGTTATTTTAATGACGTTGCAATTGCACATAGTAGAAATATATAGTTTATTAAAACTTTTATTATAAATCACTTAAAGTGAAAAGAAGAAGAAAATTTTCAAAAATGCAGTAAAGAGAAATGTCTAGTATTTTTAGACAAAGGAACTTATTTCATGTTGGTTGGTTACATGTTCTGAAATCTGAATTATGATGTTCCAGTTCAATTTTTAATACTTTCTTTATAACATGTTTCCTCACAATTACTGTGAAAATTGATGAAATTGTTGTATCAAATACAAATTTAAGCAATTTGTTTTGTCAAAGAAGACGAGTGACATATCTCCAGTAGAAAAACCAAAAGTAATAAAGTGGTTTTCACATCTGATTTCCATTTTTCATAAAGAACTTTATAACAAATTATTACCAACTACTGGTCAAACATTACATCGTTTGTACATGATGTTAAATTCAAGCTTCAACATACTTTAAAAATTATTTTGTTTATTGCTTTAGAAAAAATGTACATCAATTTGTAGATTTTCGAAATGAATGCCAAGTTTTTAAAAGTTTGACAGGTTTGAGAAGTTACTTAACTTTTTTCTAGTTTCTAGAATTTTACATATATGCTTATATCATTAAACCTCATAAAACAAGAGGGTATGCAATATCAAAATAAAACATCTTCATGATCAACTAGAAGTGCAGAAAATGATTACGTTTCATGAGGATAAAATGTTTGTACAGCACGAGCATAAGAAGCATCATAACCTTATAATCATAGCTTCTGCTGTATTTGACTTATTTTCACTTCACCAGGAATCAGGACCTCAAATCGCTATTTTGGGTAGAATTAAAGATTACTGGCCATGATAAATATTGCCAGCTATGCAGCAATTGATAAGGATACTGATGGTTGTGTTTTAACTGAAGATGAAAAACACTAGCTACAACTAAACAGAAGTGTCATTGTAGCCTTCCTTTACAAACAGTCACAGAAATATTCAAACTTGTGATGATTATCTGAAGTTCATAAAACTAAACCAGGATGGCCACCCAGGGAAACCCAGCAAATGCTTTAGAATTTTAGTGCAATCCCTGGCATAAAACTTACCCTTACTACTTTGTGTGAAATCACATCACAATTTCTTAAAGGCAAAAGCAAAGTTACATTCAGCCCTTCTGGTGCATACCATTGTACGCAGTGGATAACAAAAAGAATTTCTTCCATTAAAAAATTTCGCTTTCGTGTGCAATTCAACTTCATGAAATATGAGGTATGAGTATTAAAACGCACCTGTTAATCGCGACAATTTATATAAAAGCATGGTCCTCTGTACCTTTAAGCTGTAGTGCACCTTAGAATGATTTGATTCTCTTAAATCTCTGGAATTATTTAAAAAAAAATTGACAATGAACTGGCAAAAAAGTTCTTGATAAAATATAAAAGAAAACTTTGGTACCTAAGTGAGAACATGATTGGGTTATCACTCTTTTCAGATCCTATATTAATTGAAGAGAAAAAGGCAATTGTTTCAGTTTCAGAAAACCTAAGAAAAAACTTGGTTAAATGTTATGAAATTTTGCAGCCAAGCAATCAATCTTTTTACAGTCCTAAAATTTGTCAGTTCATTTCTAAAAAATGATGTTGATTCATTTGTAGATAAACGATTATAATATTGTCAAAGAAAAAAAATATTCTTTATTAGTGGTAAATGATTGTGTCAAACGTGCTGTGCCAGTATGCGCGCGTTATTAGACACTGAATTCAATAATGTACTCGTGTAAGATGAGGATCAAGGTCAGCTCCTCTATCACACAGTAGAATATCATCAGCAATTCATTACTTGGCCATTGAAGAAACTCTTAAAAAAAACTTACCTTAAGAGATCAAGAATATTAAATTCAAACTTCAACCTACTGTAAAAATTGTTTTGTTTATTGCTTTTGAAAAAATAGACGTCAATTTGGAGATTTTCGAAAAAAATGCCAATTTTTTAAAAGTTTGACGGCTCTGAGAGATCACTTAACTTTTTCCTAGTTTCTAGAAATTTTACAAATAAGCTTATATCATCAAACCTCATAAAATAAAAGGATATGCAATATCAAAATGAAAAATTTTTTTTCGGACCCATTACTTTTGAAACACCCTAATATATATATTAAAAATTTCAAAGTGAAATAAAGAAATAGCAAAAGAATATTAAACTTGAAGTTCTGATGTCAGCTGAACGCCACAAACTTATCCCATCTGTTTACGCTGGTATTGTGATTACTCCCAAAATGGCAGGTCAAAGTCAAACCATAGATTCCCAGATAGCATGAACATTAGCAGCAAGTTTGATTTTTTCTGATATTATCTTGCCGTGAGAAATTTGCAGCAAATCTCCCGCAAGGTATACCATCACCCACTTGCATAAGTAGTTTGTTGTGAAACTGATGGCAAGACTGTCTTTAATTCACGAAAGTGATGAAAGCAAAAAATACCTCTGTTGAGAGAATAGACAATCATCAGATACACAGAAATTTTATTCGGTTGGCAACGCTTTTTTTAAACGCTATACTTCTCAAATACCAAAAAAGACTCAAATTGCAATGCACAAATATTACCCTATAACTTTTTTATGGTGGTAAAAACGATACATGCACCTTAACAGTGCGTATGTATCAATAGACCTGATCAGGTCTATGGACTCCTTCGAAGTGGTTAAATTTATAGTTTAATACAACCTTAATCTGTAAACAGTTAATGTGGTATGAAAAGATTACTACTTTGCAGTAAGTTTGCTGTATTTTTGATTACTTGTTTGCCGTTAATTTACAATAAATGTGATACAGCAGGAATTTAACTTGCACGACAAGTTAGCTGCAAGTTGAAAGTGTGGTGACTTCGGTATTTGCATTATCTTGCTGCAGTCATGTTATGAACTTTCAGTCTTGTCATGTTGAGTTTGCTGCAACTTTGCAGGTTTTCAAAACAAGACTTCTGCAAATTTTCTTCAAACTAAAAATGTTATGTGGGTTATTCTGGTCCAACGTTTATAGCTATAAGAAGTGGGAATACAGTTCTTCCACAGCAAATACTCATGCTCAGGATTTTGAAACTCTATTAACACTCAAAAACTTTGAAAAATTAGTGAAAACAGAAGAGGGTATCATCAAACTTGTAATCATAGTTACGGTTTATGCAGGTCCAGACAAGAGTCGGACAGTTAAACAGAGAGTCGACTGTACTGTGGAAAATTGAAGTAAAAATATCTTTTCAAATATGTCTGATTCAACTTGCATTCTCTTAAAAATAACTAAGTACGAAGCTGATATAAATTATTTGGCATCTAAGATGAGACAACAGAAATAATATTTTAAAAATAAATTTCTAAAGTATAACGTCAAATATTACCCATATGTTTTTAATGTTAAAAAAATAATATTTAAGATTCATTATTATTTGATCTATTAAATGTTTTTATTGTTGGCACGTCATGATTACATAAAATATATTTTTTGAACAATTTGGCACGTGGATGTGAAAAGGTTCGCTGTCCCCATTATAAAATAACTTTCAAGCATGATTTTTTTTAATCTACCCCTATCATGTGCAGCCTTCTTACGGAAGATTGGCACATCTTCATTTAAAACAATATATATAGTTCAGTATTTACTTTCTACTAATTTTGCACAACAAAATTAAACTTCATCAATAACAATAAAAGAATAACATGTGTAAATCACGAATTTAACAGATATGTAATCGAACTACGCACTTAAACAGTGAAATAATCAGAATCAAGAATCTTTCTTTAAATAGTGAAATCCTTGGCGATTTGTCTTAGGTGATGTTTCTCTTTATCAAAACTTTGTGACTGGCGTCATGACTATAAATGTCTAGAAAATGTCCTTTGTAATAACTATAGATTGAGTTCTTATGAGTGAAAAGGCAAATTTCCACTTAAAAATAATTCCATGCAAAATGAATTTTAATAAGTGCTTAGTCATTTGGTTGAATTTTTGCTTTTTTTGTAGTGTCAATGAAATTGTATGTTTTTCCCATTACATGTGCCAAAGAAAATGTGAATTCTCATTTATTAAGAAAGCTAAGATATTTTACTATGATTACGTCAAAGTAACATTATTTCTGATTGTCATTTTAATGATTTATGGGCACGAATACACAGAGCTTCGTTATTTTTATCTCCATATTTTTATCATATTGTATTTTCCTTTATTTTATCTGGAAGTCCCCCAAGCTAATTTTTATAACCACTTTCTAACATCCCATTACACTGTTAATGTTTAATACAATAGATTTTTCAGGGAAATAAAATTCAGTACATATTTGCTTTGTAATGGTAAAAATATATTTTATGGGATGAAGTGAAACAATATGAAATTAACTTCTTTGAGTTTTCATAATGGCATTTGCACTTTTCTTTTTTGTATCATCTGTATATTTTAAAACGTGAACACATCAAATTCAATAAAATTCGATGAACTGTAACTTTGTTATAAATCACAACATGAAGAGCAAACACTCAGGTCACCTTCCTTCATCACAATTCTTTTTTACACTCACTTCACTTTAATTCACTTTTAATCGAATGGAATCTGCAATGCCCTCTGACGGGACATTTCAATTTCTCAAAAGGTCTTACAATTAAATAAATATATATATAGTACAATTAGAGTAAAATGCACAGCAAATAGATACACAGCACAATCAAATAAAATTTAAAGTTAACAATAATTATTGTCTATTTTGTTTTTGTAATTGAACTCTTTAATTCGCCTGATTTTGTGTGAGCCTTTAAAACTCTGATCTTGCGATCCGATCCTGTATAAATTTAACTTATGCGGCCTATCGCTCATTTACATAAGGCAAAAAGTCTTCTTTCACCAATACCATTAATCCTACTGTTAAAAATATGTATCATTCATATGTTTACGTGCACCAATTATCCCATAAAGATTCTGAAATTGAAAACAGTTATGATGGACACATCAATACTAAAATATCTAAAAATAGAAAAATTTGTGTGTATATTAAAATTAAGGAAACATGCCATATTTGCAAATTATATAATTTATTGGGAAATATAAATAATAAAGAAAGGTACTGCGCAGACCCTCACTATTATCTAAATAACAATATTTGGAACATTCAAAGGTACAGAACTATTAGTTCTTATTTGTGTATGCATTATTCATATAAGTGTAGTCAGTAACATTTTGAATGCCTTGATATTAAATTTTAAATAAAAGAAATTATTGTGAAAATTAATGTATTCTAAGAAAATTGACATATATATATCAGGTATCATTCAAAAAGTCAGATTTATATTGTTATATTAGCAACATATTATCAAAAGATTACTTGAGATCATCACACTTCAGTCTCTTATGACCAACTAATATATTGTTTTATTGATAGAAAGTGTACATCATTTTAAAAGGATGTAGTGTGAAATTTCATCTTATTGGAAAATTCATCATTGCTATAAGTGCCACTTAAGGACCCGAAAAAGCAAAAGAAAGGTGTATTACCATATACTGGAAATGCTGAGTCACTGTAGAAACTACATGCATCAGATTGGTGAAAAATGATCATTGTGTTATATTAGATGATCCAATCCATCCGTTATGATGAAAATATTATTCACAGAGATGGAAATTGTTCAATGAGATGAAAATCGTTGATCTTTCTTGTCATTCCTTAAAAGGAGGAACATCCATAGAAATGAACCACAGTTATAGTGTGTGTTGATATCTCATTGCTGAAATTTCTTTTTACTAATTCACTATTTAAATTATTATTAGAAGAATTTAACATACAAAATATGAATTAAAATTAAATTATTTCACAGAATATGCCTTCGACCTGTTTAGCCTGAAGACCGATCCGACTATAAAAAGAAGTTATTTAATGGAGCAATTATATATGCTTGTTTAAGCACCACCGTTTAAAATTGAAGAGAGCAAACACAATTTTCGTCTGTCCCTTCTCCCCCACTGCCTAGCCAATCTGAACACTTTTAAGGGAGGCTGGAGTAAATATTACGGTTGTTAAACTGCTGATATTGAGTTTTAGAATGCAGTTTCTTCAGCGAGTGGCAACATTTAAAGTTGAGAAAGAATGCTAATGGCTTTGTTTACAATTTGCACGCGACTTGGGTGGTTTAAGTTCATAGATTATCTCTATTCAAAATCGTGTCAGAAATTACGTCATATGACATTGAAGTTGTTGTTTTACTCCGGGAAGAGGGCCAGAAATTACGTCATATGACGTTGAAGTTGTTTTACTCTGGGAAGAAGGCTGAAAAATGGCCTCTAGCATGATTTGCAAAATCTATTGGCAGCCAATTTAAAAAAAGCAAAGATAAGTAAATAATTTTTTTGCTTTTACACTTTAGTTTTGTATGAAAATGATCAAAACCTTTCAAGGGACTAAAGAAAATTAATTTATATCTGTTGAAAAAGTAATAATTACGAAAAAATTATTGAATAAATAAAAGTTTAATTTTTGTTATTTTATAAAAATGATGTTTTTTAGAAGAAAGATTATTTTTTAAAAATGAGTAATTGATACTTTGCTCAGACTTAAAAACAATGAAATATAAATAATTATTATTAATTAATTAGGATAATTTAATAATTAATTAGGAATTAAATAGGTAAATATTGCAAAAATGTTAGCTTATAAACATCCTGTATTAACTTTGTTCCCTTTAATTTAGGTCTGGAATGCCTTCAGTCAGCCAAGTTCCTAGAGACAATGTTGCTAATTACTTGCAAAACACATTATCAAGAGTTGCCCAAACTCCAGCATCTAATTTCAGCTTTCAACAACAAACTGCTGCCCCTCAACAACCTCAGCCTAATCAGATGATCAACAAACAAGTGGCTACTGCTGCTCCTACTTTCATAACCAATCCAGCAAATGTTTTGTGGAATTATATGGGATTTGTTGCACCTTACCAACAGACTTGTCCAATAAATTCTGCTCCATCGGGAACACAAATTATCATGCAGCAAAATGTAAACCAGCCTCAACAGCAGCAGCCACAAAGACAACAAACAGGCTTTTTCCTGATAAATGGTACCCAACAGGATTTAACCCACATTGAAGCTGCATCGAATTTACTTCATGCATACAGGAATTCAGCTGGAAGTTCTACAGTTATTCAACAGTCATCTGCTGACATTATGAGAGATCCTGTTCAGAATCATCTAGCTAACCATGCTAGGGTTTGGCAGCAAGATGGGGGTAGAAATGAGATGTCAGCAAATCATGTTGCTGTGAATCGGGTATTTTTCTCCTTTTCCCTTTTTTTTTTTTTTTTTTTAATTAAGAATTTGATTAAATCTTTTTTTGTTTAAATATAGTTTTTGTACTTGTTTTGTATAATTTCAGTTATATTAATATATTCTCTGACTAAAACAGTAATGTAAAAAGGTATGCTGATAATAACAAAACTTTATTAGTAAATATAAAATAAATTTATCACTTTAGTTTACCTGTATATTATCTGTGATAGTTCTTAATTTGATGATTTCATTAATTTTTTTCTATTATGGAAAACTTTCTTAATGAGCTTATAATTCATAAGCTATAAAGTTCATAATTACAGACAGTATAAAAAATGAAATGCATTAAAGTATTAAAATCCCTTTTTAAATGTAAAATTTGGTTGAGTTGCAGGTCGATAAATTTTTTTGTTGTTGTTGTTAAGATCAAGTTGTGAGTTTCTTCAAATAGAATTTTTGCCTTGTGTCGGGTACAACTTGATCCATGCAAGACTCTAGTCCCGAGTTGTTATTTACACGGGTGAAGTATATAAAGTTTTTTTCATCTTTCTAGACTCGGTGAAGAAAAATTCAGACAATTCTAGTGATATTTGACTTATCTTCAAAGTTTTTTCATAATGCTATGAAGGAAAATCCTAGATGTTTGTGTTGTTTAAGATGACCATAAACTATCTTTAGAAAGGAAAGAAATAAATTGTTCTTCATTTATTCGTTGGCCAATTGGTTAAGAAATGAATGCAGTATTCTCTCACCCACGAGTTCTAAATCCACATTTTCATTTTTAATTTTTGAATCTGTAAAATCCCAACAAAGTCCAAAACTTTTTGTACAGCTTTTTCAACTTGTGCAAATGTAGAAACTATTAATAGTTAAAAATCCGGACGTGCAACTAAAAGAAAAGATAACAATAAATAAACAAAATTATCAACCAGTTTCCATTCACTCAAAACTAAAAGCATTGTACTGTTTGATAGACCTATGGTACAATTTTATTTTCTCTTGTCTTTTTCCTTGGAAGTATGTAAAAACCTTTATTATTATTAACGATTTTTCTATTTAAATGGAAGGCTAGCAAGGAAATTCAGAGCATTCTGGCCTTAAATATAGAAAATGTTCTTTTTTTTTAAATTGTTAGCAGTTTTTGTTTTTTTTCTTACCAATGAGCTTACAGTGAAATGTAGATATAATTTTTTTAATTGCGAATCTGATTTATTGTCACCATTGTGGAAAATAAATACACCTCAATCTGCACACAGCAGACTCTCTATTTTACAATGAAATTGTATTGATATTTTCACATAACAGTAAAATATGCTCATTTTTCCCTTTCTTTTTTTACATTTTTTTTACTATTTTGCACATTTTACAGATTATATCAATGTTTTCACAATTTTTTACAAATTATATCTATTTTACAATGAAATTATATTGATATTTTCACATAACAGTAAAATATCTTCATTTTTCCTTTTCTTTTTTTACTATTTTGCACATTTTACAAATTATATCAACATTTTCACATAACAATAAACATATGCTCATTTTTCTTTCTCAAATTTCTTTTTTTACATTTTTAAAACCATTTAAATTTTTTAATGCAAAAACGTCTCATGAGGTATAGGATAATGTAAAAAATTAAAAATGTCTTATAAATTTTAGGATATTGCAGAAACCTTCCATAAAGTTTTGGATAATGCAAAGAGCTCCATAAAGTTTAGGATAACTCTACGCACCCTACAAGTTGTCTACTTGAGTATATTTCTAATTTTAATGGCTCACTTGACACTTTAACTGAAGTGTAAGTGGCTCACTTGACACATTTTCTGAGTTCGAACTACACATTATCATTCCCAAAAGTTGGCAGCCATGCAAAATATGTGTACATTTGAAACAGCATAAAAAAAACTGGCGATAAATCACAATTAGAAAAATTAAAATTTGTTAAAATCGCCATAAAATACAAAATGACACAGAGGACATGTTTCGGGCTAGAAATTTAACAGCCCGTCATCAGCTAAAGTAAACACATGTCTGAAAGCATTGTCTCCTTTTGTATTTTTCTAATTATGGATACATTATTTAATGTGTTTCAGGTTGTTGGCCGACCTGTGTCCCAAAATCTTCAGAATAGCTTATCTGCACAGCAGATGCAAGGTGGAGCTCCAGTATCTTCAATACTTCCTCATGAATTGAGTTCAAATACATATTCATTGTTTAACTCTCCATGGCCTTCTGGCTTAACCGTGCCCAGACCAACCAAAGAAGGTAGATTTCTTTTTATGTGATTTGGTTATTTTAAGGGACATCTTTATTTATTTATTTATTATTAAACTTTTCAGTTTCCTTGTGCATTTTATTCATTTGTGTATTAACTATAGGCTGATGCATTTTTTTTAATACTTAAATACATAGGCATAACTTGGGCTCTAAGACTGGGGGGGCAAAAATTTTAAGGCCATTTTTTAAAAATATTTATACCCTCCCTCGCTATCACCACACACATGCACTTAAATTAAGACGTCTTTTTTTTACCGCGCAAAAACACCCAGGTTTTTACTTATTTCGTAGATATTTTCATATATTTTATTTTATAAAAATATTTATACTCGTCCGAACATTTCAAAATTTTTGCAGGTGACGTAAATCTGGTCTATCCAAATGCTCTAAAAAGTTTCTGATAAAATACACACGTTTTGTTCCTTTTAGCATAGAAAAAATATCGTCACCGTGAGGCGCGAAGTGACCTCCGTGCCGGTATATTTGAAAGGGTTAAAATTCTTATTTTTAAAAGCCGATTATAACATAGATTAGAAGAATGTTTAACCTTTAAGAACATATTTTTGGTTTTGTCGGTACCTCTAATTGTGCCCTGAAGGGGCGAAACCGCGACGAAACACTCAGATTTTTTATTTCTATCGAATTTTTCACATATTTTATCTTGTAAAAAATATTTTATGCCCGTCCGAACGTTTCAAAAATTTTGTAGGTTATGTAAATCTGGCCTATAGAGATGCTCTAAACAGAAAAAAAAGTATGGTGTGTAAAGTAAAAAGTAAAGTATGTTAAAGTATGGACGTTTTGTTACTTTTAGGGTTAAAAAAATATTGTCTCCATAAAACGCGAAGTGACCTGAGTTCGCCAGTGTATTTGAAAAGGTTAAAATTAATATTTTTTAAAACAATCGATTAGAAGGTTTTAGCTTTGAGAGCACATTTTTAATTTGTCGGTACCTCTAAAACTGGTCCTCGAGGGGCACTGCAACAGGACAGAAAAACGCTTCACGGAAAAAACGAGCCTTTTTGGAAAAAAAAAATCGAAGGATTAACTGTGATATTTTTTTCAATTGATTGCGGCATTTGAGACATAAGAGATCTTATAGAATATGTCATCCGTTTTTAACTTAAGGGTGTATTCCGATCCAAACTGCTTATTTTCTGATTCATTTTAAAATTCATTTTTGCTCTCAAACGCATCAAACTAGGAAATTCTCTTATTTAGAAACTATATAATGTGCCGTGCTTCTCAATTTTTTGATAAATGCAGAAAATGCTGTAAAAAACGCTGTCAAAGTTGGCGTTTTGAACCGAATTTTCCGAAGCGGGCGATCTGGGAATGAAAAAAATGGTCATACTGAGAAAATAATTGTTTAAAAATCAAATTCTAATTAATTGAGCTGAAAATGAAATTACACGGCATGTTAAACATGTCTTCAGAAATCACCCCAGCAAGTTTCATGTTTTTACTTTTAAAAATGAGTCTGAAAATGTATCAGAAAATTTCGAGCTGTTGAGGGTGAAAAAATATTTTTTCGAATACTCCCTTAACTAAGCAGTTTGACTGACGTAAGTTAATAAATAATGACAAAATACTTCCGAAATTCCTTCTTTTCGAACTTCATTTTCTCCCGATGCATAAATAAGGCTTCTGCGGGTGCGCCATCACTTTTTCCCTTTCGCAAGGGCCGAGATGAGTTATTAATGAGAGTGATTTGCGAATTTTAATTAATAACTCAACTAATTATTAGAATTTTAAAATTCTAAATCTGAGGTGCATCAGAAGAGACTTGCTACTTTCATAAAAATTGTCAGCTTCGTACTTACGCTAGATTTTGCTAGCCATCGCATACAGACAGCCAGACACACACAAAAATCGAAACTTTTTTTTTTATTAGTATAGATTGTCCTCAAATTGGGCGATCTTTTCTTGACATTTCCCCTTAATAATTCATTTGATAATTATTTCTTCTTTTTCATACTGATACACATTTATTAAGGGGAAAAAACAAAATTAGCATACAGGAGAAATTTGAAAGGGAATGATTGAAAAAATAATTCGTATGCGACATCTTAATCATCGGTTAGATTTTAGAGCTGTTTAAATCTAGTAACATTAATAGTTCATTTTATAGTCCACTAGTTTCCAGGGAAATTCCAGATAACTCGTTTTTCCCACTGTTTTCGTTCTTGACTATCAAAGCTCTGAAACAACCTCAAATGTAGTGTGAAAAAAGTAATTAATTGGGGTGTTCAGAACCCGTTATCAGAGAAACATTCTGAAAGTCAACCGCCATTCTTAGCGAAAAACACTTTTGATACGATCCCACTCATTCTGGTTTAAGATGAATCCAGATAATTTAGCAATACAAAAATTTTAAATTAAACATTGATTTTAATGTTTATTTTAATTCGAATGTTTTTAATTTTTCACATTTTCAAAGTGGGCTCCCCTTAAAGACCTAAATAAAAATATTCAATATTTTTATATAATGTTTTTACTTTCAAAATATTAAATACAAAATTTTATGTAATCTATAGTATTTTGATGGAAGAATGAAGAAAAAAATGTCAAGTTTTCTGCTTCGATTTATCTAAAGTAGGGATGCAACGGATATCCGGCATATCCGGCTGATTTTCCAATATCCGAAATACCGTCGGATATCCGAATCACAATCACCGGATATCCGACTTCTCTGCCGGATATCCGGCAGAGTGCAGCAAAGCGAATATCTAAGGATAACAGAAATCGTTTGACCCCAAACAATGCCAAACAATTTTGTTTATAATGTAAAATATGAAAGTAAGTTCACCATTCTTGAGTAAAAGGTAATTCTCAAAAGATTAAAGAATTGCCAGCTTTCCTAACATTGATATTTGAACTCTTTATAATAAATTTAAGAATTTACGTTTACTTCTTTTAGAAAATTGTAACCTTTACTTTCAGAGTGTAAAACAAATTTGAAGTTGTTTATTAAAGTATGACTTTTTTTAATTTTCTTTCTTTTAAGTTTATTAATTAAACAGGCCCATTTTTAGAAGAAAGTATTGTAATAGAATTTTTTTCGATTTCTGCTTTTCGACGGATTTAGATGTTTTAGGGGTCAGATATCCCAAAACATGTCTATACAAAATGTCTGTCTGTCCGTGTGTCGCCATTGTACCTTCAAAAAGTGAATGAAGTTATGCATAGAATTGAACCATTTTTTTTTTTTAATGTTTTTGTCTATAGCCTTCAATATAGAAACATTCCACTGGGGGGGGGGGGGGGGGGGGGGCACGGTAATCGCGATTTTTGTGCCAATTTTCATTATTGTACCATCGAAAAGTGTATGAAGTTATCCATATAATTGAACAAAATTTTTTGTATTTGTTTTTGGCTATGTCCAGCAGGTTCTCCTTAAATTGGAAATATTCCGCCAAGATGGGGATATTTCCAAATATCGCTATTATTGGAAATATCCCCATCCTGGCAGAATATTTCCAATAATAGTGATTTTTGCCATCGTAATGAAGTTATACATAGAATTGAACCAATTTTTTTGTGAATGTTTTTGGCTATAACCAGGCGGCCTTTCCTTCAATATGGAAACACTCCACTGGAAAGAGGGAGGCACTGTAATTCGATTTTTGTGCCACTTTCATTCTTGTACCATTGAAAAGTGTATGAAGTTATGTATAGAATTGAACCAATTTTTCAGGGGTATGTTTTTGGCTATGGCCAGCAGGTCCTCCTTCAATTTGAAAATATTCTGCTGGAAGGGGGCGCTATAATATGGATTTGTGTTATTTTCATTATTTTACCATTGAAAAGTGTATGAAGTTAAGCATAGAATTGAACCAATTTTGTGGTGTATATTTTTGACTATGGCCAGCTGTTTCTCCTTGAATTTGGAAATATTCCGCCAGAAGGTGGCACTGTAACAGAGATTTTTGTAAAATTTTCTCGATTTTTCGCAGTTTTTTTTTTATTGTATATTGGCGGCTCATGAAGCGAAGGGAACTTCTCATCCTGCTAAGCTGGCTATTCACAAACATCTGATGTACAACAGAATAACGAAAAAATTTTTGATTTTAATAAATATCATGATTGAGATTAACTTATTCTGATTAATTGACTGAAGCAGAAATTTTAGACCAAAATCAAAGTTGGTATAATATTGAACTAATAATATTGAAGTATTAACATTTGGAACTACTTTTTGAAATATTAAGATGTATGAGATAGAAGAAAGTTTTGGGATTGGCAAATCCAACTAGTTGTTTTTATAACTTCATTATAAATATTTAAAATTAAAAGTAATTTTCTTTTTACTTTTAAATATAAAAATAATTTAACTTAAAACTAAACATGACTTAGAGCGAAAACAATATTAAATAATTAAAACAGAAAAAGTGCATCAACTAAACCTATGTTTTGAGAAAATAACTCTTTAATCATGGGTATATTAGTAGATGTTTTATGTTTAAATTATAAAAACAGGGATATGTTTAGGAAAATTTTAGGTCCTTTAAAGGACCCTTCACAAAATAATTTATCTTAAAACAGGACCCTTCACAAAATTATTTATCCCCAAACAGGACCCTTCACAAAACATTTTATCCCAAAACAGGACCCTTCACAAAATTATTTGTCTCTTAAATAGACCTTTCACAGAATTTTTTCACTTTCAAATTGAACTTTTCACAAATTTAGTCATTTAAAAATAAAATCTGGCCTGTAAGTAAGCAGTTGAACTCACCAAAGAGCATATTATTTAGCTTTTTATACATGGAGGATAGGACGTGAAGGCATCGATAATTTAAAATTCACAAAATTATGAGTAGAATTTTCACAAAAATAAGAAAAACTTCACAATTTCACATAAAAAGGACCCTGTGAGAAAAGTCTGGACAGACCCCTGAAAAAGAAAGTATGTAGTATTTCTTTGTGAAAATACCCTACAATTATACACGTATTAATGGGTTAAAATATGTTGTACAAATTATCAGCATTTCATTGTACAAATTAATTATTAGCAATTATCGATATAGTCAATCCCATATCCAAATCCAGTAGCAATTATCAGCATTTCATTGTACAAATAAACAGAATATTTTAATGTTTAAATTACATTTTTTATGCAATATTATTAATATACATTACAGGGCTTGAATGGCAGGGCTTGAATTTCAAAGCGGGATGGCAGGATTCGTGCCCTGTTTATTATGTCCTATTGTGAGCGGGCAGCTCCTGTTTCCAAAAAATCATTTTCCGAAAATGTTTCTTTGTAAAACGACAGGACTGACTGACAAATTTCGTGATATTTTCTACTATCGATGGGCAGATTTCACAGTTTCTTCTTACGACAGATTGACAAAATTCATGGTTGTTTTTCTGCATCTGACTGAAAAATTTTGCGCTTTTTCTCCACGACCGACTGACGAATTTCACAATTTTTTCTAGAGACCGATCGGTGAATTCCATAATTTTTTTTCTCGAGATCAATTGATAAATTTAGCAATTTTATTCTGTGACCGATTGGCAAATTTCCCTGTTTGTTCTTGCGACATACTGATGAAAGTAACGATTGTTTTTCTGCATTCGATTGAAAATTTTTGCGTTTTTTCTCTGCGACCGGCTGAGGAATTTCACGATATTTGCTTGTGACAGATCGATTGATGAATTTTTTGATATTTTCCCGCTGCCGATTTCCCCTGCACTTCAGTTTTCTTCTTGCGACCGGTCGACATTTTTTAAAATTTATTTTTACCATGATTGACGAATTCGGCGATATATTTTTTTTTTATGACCGATTTATGTATTTTGCGATGTTTTTTCCCTATGCCCAAAATAGCAAATAACTAAAAGGGCAGTAATGGCCACCAGAGACTGAGCCTTACCAAATTGGCCAATAGTCAGCACTCAACAAAATGAGATTACACTTGTGGTGCACATGAAGAAAAAAAAAAATTTGGTTGAACTTAAAAAAACATGTTTAGAAATAACAAACTAGTTGATTCTTGCTATTCACAGATTAGGACATGACTTTTTGAAATCAACCTTTTATCGTGTAATAGAAAAAATCAATGACTATTTCCTTTTCAAACTTTGGATATGGATTTAAAATTCCAATGCATAGAACATAGTTCAATTAACGAAAATACCAGGGATTACAGTTTTGATTATAATTCCATTAAGGATATAATAAAAGAAGTTTGTTCAGAAGTGACATACAATCACCGTAGGATATTGACAATAGAATGACAGATATGCATTATTCATGCATTTTTAACTTACTGTTAAAAATTAATGCACATCAGATTTTGCAAAGTTTTCTAAAATTTTTTAACAGAGCATAACCATGTGTTTCCGATAATTTCTAAAGTTATATAAGTTGGTCTGTGCTATTTGTCAAAAGTGTAACTTGTGAAAGAGGCTAAATCACGCAAAATGAAATAAAATCTAAATTAAGAAATTCATTTAGGAACTCAATTGTTAATTGTCCATAACATTAGGTAAAAGTTGAAAGATACACAAGGTATATATAAAACTTGATTCTGTTCCTTTGTTTTAATAAAAATAAACATTTTGGACAATTATCTTGAGTTGTTAATTTAAATTATTTTAATGGTATTTCGTTATGTCTGTATAAATGTAATTCTTTAAGTGGCACATAAAAAATAACGGGGTTTAAAGATTTTTTTTTTTTTCCTTTCTAACAGTTCAACTCCTCTGCATTTTTAAATGTTGGGTGGGAAACTCCCCTCCTGGGGAAAACTTGAATTTCAAGCCCTGATATTCAAAGAGATATAGTTTTTGTAAATTATATTTCAATACATTTAAAATGTTTTAATGATGTGTGAAACATGCTTGTAATTTATTGTTCTGCGATGGCGTTATATAAAGAAATAATTCACCATATAACTAAAAACATATCTAGTGCCGGATATCCGAATCCGGCAGGCAAAGGAGCTTCGGGTATCCGATATCCGGCAAAATCAATATCCGATGCATCCCTAATCTAAAGCATATTTCCTTTTTTACCATATTCTTCAATTGTACTTAAGGCTGGTCTCAAATCCAAAGGGTCAACTTTATGACACAAGTTTTCATTTATTTTTGTTCGGAAAAGCATGGAATAGGCAGGTGTTGTTATTCAGAAACTATGTAATCGAAATACGTTTTCCATTCTTTGGTAAACGTAAATGATCTTTCAGAAAATACCATCAATTGGAGTTTTGAACCGAATTTCCGGATGTAAGGAGAAAACCAGCCAGAAAACCGTAAAAAAATCATCAATTATGTATTATTTTATCCTAAAGAAAACAAGTGGGTAAGTGTGATATGCAGAGGATTTCGTTTAATATCTCTTACAGAACACTTTATCCTTAAATTAACAAATCAAAATTGTTAATAGAAAATTAATAATTCCTTGCATAAATGGCAGCACTATTATATTTAGGAATGCGTCCCCCTGAAAATTATCCACTCAAAGATTTCAGTTTTTTATATATTATACAAAGTTTAAAACAAAACGGATATTTCTATCAAGAATTATCGCGTTACGTGTATACATACGTACATACAGAACATGCGGGCACATTAGCTATCAAGCTTTGATAGTCTGGGAGCTAACAAATAAACGGTAATAAAAGCTAAATGATAATGCATGTAATTAATAAATAGACGTAACCAAATGCGTAAAGTTTTTTTTATTATTTTTTATTATCAGATTAGCCTTTTCTTCACGTAGCCCTTGTTTGCTCCCCCCCCCACACACACACAAATTCAGCTCACCTTAAATTCATAAAACTCTTATTATGTGTTATGAACTATGTCAAAGTTTAAAATCGACCGGTTCTTTAGTTTTCCTAATTTGAACAAATTCCCGTCAATTGTCTGTACGAAAAAGAATCCTTTTATGTTTAAAAATCGATTTTTTCATAAAGCGGAAAGTTGTGGTCCGATTTTTTTTAAATTTAGATTTTACGAATCTGCATACGAAATAACATCCGGATGCGAAAGAACCAAATTTGTAAAATCAATAGTTAAAAAAATCTGTACTGCGATTATGTACAAACATTATAAGTGTTAAAATAAATAGGGGTCTTACTGATTAATACTAAAAAATAAATAGAACTATATTCCAACTATAATATTAACCTAAATAAGTAAATAGCAAAAATTAATATTTTATGAAGAATTAAATAATAATGAATATGTAACATGGTTCATATACTCGAGAACAAATACTATTCCAGCACACTTTTAGATACGTGCATAAAAATGGCATAGAATAAACACATAAGGAAAATAGTGACCACATTGATATCAATTTCACAGAAATCTTATCAGATCTTTCATATATAATAAGAGATATATTAAGAGAACAGAGCTTTATTTTTTTCTGTAACTGAAAGGGAAAAAAAAAGATATTTAATTTAATGATAAGAATTTATCATTACAAGAGTAGGAGTCAGGAATAAACTAAGTTAAAATTTAGGAATTCTGTACATCCATCAGGCGTCCTTTTGACGAAATTTGAGTTTTTACCGCGATCTTTTGGCAGAAAATTGCATTTTTCGCAATCTTATGACAAAATTTCACGTTTTCCGCGATTTTTTGACAGAAATTTGCGTTTTTTCGCGATCGTTTGACTAAATTTGTGTCCTTTACTCGATCTTTTGACGGAATTCGTGTTTTTTCCGCGATCCTGTGACAGAAATTTGCGTTTTTTGCGGCACCCCTGGGACGAAATTCACGTTTTTTCCGAGATCTTTTGACGAAATTCGCGCTTTTACAGCGATCCTTTGGCAGAAATTTGCGTTTTTCGCGATCGTATGACGAAATTCCGCTTTTTTCCGCAATCCTTTTAGAGAAATTTGCGTTTTTTTTTTTTCGCGATTATTTGACTAAATTCGTATTCTTTCCGTGATCCTTTGACGAAATTCAAGGCTTTTCTGCGATTTTGTGACAGAAATTTGCTTTTTTCCCCGCGCCCATGGCACGAAATTCATGTTTTTTCTTGAATTTTTGGATAAAATTCAAGTTTAAACAGCGATCTTTTGGCAGAAATTTACGGTTTTTGGGATCTTTTAACGAAATTCCGCGTTTTTTCCCCGCAATCCTTTGACATAAATTTGCGCTTTTTCACGATCATTTGACATAAATTTGCATTTTTTTTGCGATCGTTTGACTAAATTTACATTTTCCCCACAATCGTTTGACTAAATTCAGGTTCTTTCCGCGATCCTTTGACTAAATTCGCGTTTTTCCACGATCCTGTGACAGAAATTTGTATTTTTTCCACAACCCTAGGATGGAATTCATGTTTTTGTCCAGGATCTTTTGACGAAATTTGCGTTTTTGCAGCGACCCTTTGGCTGTAAATTACTGATTTTTTTGCGACCATTTGTCGAATTCACGATATTTTTTGTCAGAATTTTCGTACTTTTCTTTTCTTTTTTTTTTTTTAAAGGAAATACTTTTTTTCAAGTTGGCAAATTTATCTGTAAGGTCCAAAATAAATCTGCGACGCACGTCACGCACTTTCTGCTACCGGGTAAAAATGTAACTCTTTCTTTACGTGTCACTTGGCCTGCCGTGCAAAAAATGCAATTCTGGTTTTAATTACCAAAAAATTAATTATCTTCGCTTCTGATTGTCGAAATTAAAAAATAAAGACATATTCTGAAAGAGAATGAAATTTTACGTCGGATGGCATAAAAATCATAGCTCGAAAATCGATATTTAAATTTGGTCTTATATAAAAATTCTGAATTCTGAGTCTGTTTCTGACCGCAAGGCTGTTTTATATTTTGTGGTTATCGCCGAAAATGCAATTCATCAGACATCTGTTGCCTTCACAAATGAAGGAAAATAAAAGATTTTTTTCTCGATTTTTAACGAATTTCAAAGTTTTTATGGTACGATCAAGATATTTTTTAGAATTTCTGAAAACTGATTTTTTTCCCTTTTGTGGTACTAATTTCGAATTTCTGGGATGAGTAAAAAAGAAATAAAAGCGCCTTAAAGCAATCGCTAGTCCTTATCTGCCGTTAAAATGACACCTGGTTTTAATCGATGGAAGAGATAGTTTTTATAATTCAATAAAAAATTTATGCTTTTGTTGAATCATGAATGCCTTTCAGATCTTGTAATTGGTTTTTTTTTAATTAACAACGTCCATTAATTACTACTTTTTCAAAATTTTACGATTTGTGGTTTGATGTGAGGTGTTCAGCTATAAGTATGCAAAATTTCAAGTCAACATATATAGTTATGGGCACTGTGACAGACGGACAGACAGACGAGTGAGACGAATATGTTTTCGTCAGATGAAGGAAACCCTAATGACAATAGTCAGAATCTAAAGATAGTAATCAAGAAATCTATCCCAAATGTGCATTTAAGTAGTTCTATGAAAATAAAAAAGGAAAAATGGTTCCGCTTTTCTGAAAAATAGAGCAGAGGAAATATTCTTACTTGAGCTTTGACTACTGCATCAGAAATTACTTCTATGAACGTGGAGACGTTAATTCTGGTTATTTTGAATTATCCAATGCTTATGCCAGTTCGTGCGCAAAATAGCATATAAATGGTTAAATTAAAAAAAAAAAAAAATGAAATACAAAGCTGGGCTTTAACTACAAAGCGACTGTATTGGCAAAAGGTATTTGCCCTGTTCCTGAAAAACTAGGGGATATGTGATCCCCACTTGCCCTCACCAGATTACGCCCAAGGGTACAACCGGGTACAACGCGACATGTGCAAGACTCTAGTCCCTGATGTACGCGAGAGAACGGAATGTATGTGCATCTGTATATCCAGACGCCATGAGAATTTCCTCAGCTCACCAGTACTGGACTGGCGCTACGAGTATATTCAAGGAGCGTCACTATAGTCGAGAGACCTGAGGAGGCAGGAAGTTCTTGTTTTGTGCTTATATTATCTTACGAAAAAGGACAATGGTCAGAGTCAAGACACAGTATTCGTGATATCTATTCCCACCTCTTCCCACATGTGCACCCCCCCCCCCCCCAAAAAAAAAAACATCCCTGGAAATGAAGAGGAAAATAAGTTTTGTACTTTGTACAAAAAGGAAAAAAAGGGAGATGGAAAAAAATTCTCTTGAACTGTTATTATAGCAGAAGGTTTTGACAAGACATAAGAAAAATTACTTATGTCAACGTGAAAACATTAATTCTGGCTGTTTTGATTTTGCTGTATCCAATTCTAGTTCAAACACAAGATAGTAATATAAATTATTAAACTAAAGGGGTAAAAAAAAGTGAAAAAGGAAATACAGAAATTTGAAAACAAGACAAAAAACTGGAGGGGCAAAATACATGTCTTGCCCCTGCTCTTAAACTGGGGGGGGGGGGGGGGCATATGCCCCCCCCCCTTGCCCCCGCCAGATTACGCCCATGCTTAAATACTAATGAAATTACAATTGGGATTAGCATTTTCAAAATTTCTTAACCAACGTCATAAATTATGACTATTATGACTATTATGACTTATGTAACTTGGTTTGTCATCAGGTTTGTAAATTCTGAACTATCTTCCCTATCAGAAGATAAACTCTTCCAAAACTCAAGCAATTTCTTTATCATTCAAATATTTTTTTTTCATCTGTTTTGTAAAGTAATTATCCATCCTAACATTTGCATAAAGTAAAAGAAATGCAATTAAAAAATTAATTTAGATTCTAAAATAAGAATTTTTTTATAAAATTCAAATTTTATCACTGTGCAAATAATTTTGGGGATAAATGTGTTTAAAGATTTAAATAAAATGTATTATGTTACTATAGAATTGGGATTTAATGCATGTTGATGCATATTGAAATAAGCATAAAAAATGTTTTAAATCTCAATTAATATTTTAAAAAATATTGATATAAAGTTCAAAGTACCTTGAGCAACTAAGAAAAAAATTCCTAGGATTCAGCTTTAAAAAATACCAGCAAATTGTGTAACATTTGAAACTATCCAATATATGAACGTGCACAATCTATACTAATAAAAGGACGAGATTGTGCTGTCTGTTTGTGTATGTGTGTGTGGGGGGCTAGAAAAGTCTACTGCACATATAAGCCTGAATTTGTGTCAGGGTACTCCAAGACAGATCCTGATGCACCTGAGGCTCAGATTTTTAATTTTTTGATAATTAGCTGTGATATTATTTAAAAACTCATCAAAAAAAGATTTTTTTTTTGTATGAATCGGCAGACATGTGTGCATACTCCGAACGAGATTTTCGAGCAGAAAGAAAAGATGAACTAAATGCTGGTGATACCCCTAAGTCAGTTTTTGTTTTTTTTCATGCAATTTCCCATAGGATTAACATTACACACATTTTGATTAAAAAAATACACTTCATTTTATACAATAGCTCTGAAATTCTAATAACAATGTACTAACCTTTTAGCTAACGATCAAATATTGATTTGGCTCAGGTATAATTGGATTTAGGGGTGAAATAACTAGTCTGAAAATCAAAAAAATTCACCTGGGGATTTCAAAGATAATAAAATAAATAAATAGTTACACGTAAAACCTTGATTTTTACCACTAAATATCGATATTTTAGCACGAAAATAACATACAATTGTCAAAAACATTATATTTATATCTCAGAAATTTGGTTCAGAAATTATACCATATTAATAAAAGTGAATACAAAATAATCAGTTCAAATTTCAAAAATTTTCATATATTCCATCCATCAGAAGAAAAAATAAAAATAAAATAACAATAGAAAAAAACTTTTTTTTTTACAACTAAATATCAATATCTTAACACAGAAATTATACACAGACAGGCTTAATTAAAATTTGGGATCTTTTGTTTACAAAACAAGATGTGGGGAAGTATTTTCATGATTATTGGACTCTGTCACAAAAATGTGTGCATTAATCCCTGATATGAAATTTTATCTAAAAATAGCAATGCGATGTGAAAAATTGTGACAAGCTAATCTGTGAAAAAAGGAATGTGGTCCAAAATTGTTCTGAAACCTTTAAAAATTGGCTTATCAAAAATTAATCTAGGTTACATAAAATCAAAGTAGCATCTTAGTACATTTTGATGTCATGCTTATCTATTATTTGTGATAAGTCACATTGTTTGGCAGCTGGTAAAGTGGTCAATGTGGAATTAAACAAGTACCCATAATTTTATTCAGTAGGACTGTTTAAGTATTATTTATTCTCTCTAAATACCTGACTATAGATCAGTTAGGTAATTTTTCTAAAAATGTATTCCAGATAATTTCTTCAAATCATGTATAAATGTTAAAAAAACATCATTCAATAATAATTTTTTTTTCTAAAAAGAACCTAATTTAAAATTAATTACTGAAATATTCAGAAAATCATAGAAAAATAATTACTATATTCCAGTACACCTTCTGTTATATTTACATTTAAATTTAAGTTTTAAAGAAACAGTTATATATAAGCATGTGAAATTTCAATTCTCTAGCTTTAATACATTTTATGAAAAGTGTACCTAAAGCTTAAAATATTCCGAGAGAGAAAAAAAAGGACACATAATATGCCAGGTATTATTTGTTTACAAAATAAACTGTGTGTAATGGTCTATATATTTTAAAACAAATTAATTATTTTTCATGTTATCTGAGTCTGTTTTATTCAGGGTTGGCTAATTTATATCACCTCAATTTAAATAACTTGATTTAAATCAAAAATACTAATGTATATGTGTTTTTGTTATTTTTAATTTGTGTGTGAACATTTGTTTTCTTATTTTAATAATGAAATTTTTGGCCAAACCATTTCTTTTTGAGTCTGGTGTTGTAAATACGATTTTTCCATTCAACTTGTAGAAAACACATTTTAACCCTTAAATGCCGGGTGTTGCTTTTCGGCAACATACCCAATTTAGGCTTCTAAAATATTATTAGAATAATTTTGAAGCTATAATGTCTAGTGCTGCCAATAAAATACATTCTGAAAATATTAAATCGATTTTCAACATGTAGATGGCAACACTTGTGCTGTTTAAGAATAAAGATAGATTTATTCTTTCAATTGTTGCTACATGTTCTTCTTCTTTTGTTTGAAAGCTTGCGAAAATATTCTATTTTGTTCTGCAGTGAGCAAGTAAAATTTATTTCTTATCATAGTTCCCAAAATTCTTGTGTGGTTTAATATTACAGAATTTTATGGAGGAAAATTATTTTTTCAATTAGAGACCGGTATTGCCGATTAGTAACAAACTTTTTTTTAGCCGTAAACCATACTTAAAACAAAATATGAATTTTTTAAGTATTTTTCCCATGATTTATTCAAAAAATGAAAGCCGAAAAACATTAAAATGATTTTTGACAAATCAGGCATTTAGGTGTTAATATAGAGGATGACTCAATAAAAAAGGTGACAGAGCCAGTTTTTTCCTCCAGGTCTCCA
Source organism: Maratus speciosus (assembly GCA_963932465.1). Taxonomy (NCBI): domain Eukaryota; kingdom Metazoa; phylum Arthropoda; class Arachnida; order Araneae; family Salticidae; genus Maratus; species Maratus speciosus. Next base: position 225,118,832 of record OZ010791.1, on the reverse strand, counting down.
GTTTTTTCCCCTTCCTGACACCCTTATTCAGTCAGCATTTAGAAAATGAAAAAGTGTCTTGTGTTTTAGTGTATAAGACAGAAATAAGCATGAAAAATTACTTTTGAATCTGCAGTTGTAATTTTTTATTGGTGTTGGTACTCAAATTTCTAATTACTATTTTTTTTCAAACATGTATCTAAAAATTTTAGAGGGGGATATTAAAGGGATTGAAATCCCCCCCCCCCCCCCCTTACTACTGCTTTGAAAACTGACTTGATAAATAAAATTGTCTATATAAATAATGAAGAACTTGTTCTGCAAAAGTGTGACTTGGAATGCTTGTTGAAGTTTTAATGTTTTCATATGTGAATTAATTTCAGTTATCTTTGATATTAGCCTACTTTTATCTGTCATTGCAATTTGCAAGAATTTGTCAAGGCTGGACAAAAAAAAAAAAAAAAAAAAAAAAAAAAAAAAAAAAAAATCATGGTTTTACGTATTTAATACATAGTTAGTTTATCATATATAAATATAGCACATTATAATTAAGAAAGAAAATAGAATAATAAAAATTTATTCATAATAAATTTATCCCTAACAAATAATGTAATTTTTATTTTTTTTAATCTGCAAATATTGTAAATGAATAAGAAATCGTTTTGATTTTTTTTTTAGACAGTCTGTTTATTTTAATTTTTTGTTTCTACACTATCTGCAGAAAATGCTTTGCTTACTTAATAGGTATTAATCCGCATATACAGGTAGACATGTATATTGTATATATATTATTAAAATCATTGTTGAAATAAGTGAAGTAATGATAATGTGCAATTATAAAAAAGAAGAAAAATTGCTACTGTGTAAAATTATGAGTGGTATCCTGAAAATTGAAAAATATCTTTGTGTTATCTTTGTTATACTTAAAAGTAAAATTCAAAATTTTCGTGCAGATAGTGGAATTGATATCTTATCAATCTCACCTCTAATGGGCTGTTTTTGTTTTGTTTTTTTCTTTAAACATATGTTTCAAGCTGAAAACTTATATGATGCTGTCATAGGAGCATTAATAAAGCTTATATATGTCTTATAGTTAACTGGTTAATAGAAAAACTTCTACAATTTTATATCTGACTTTTAACAGCTTTTTTTTCTTTAATTATTTATTATTATGTAAATAGTATATATGTACATTATTTTATACTTTTTTTTTTAAATTGCAGGTCAACCTAGTAACATTGATCCTGTTTTTATGCAATCCAGAATTCAGGTATATTAGTTTTACTATTTTTAAATATTTCAAATAATTAAATAAAAAGAGCCCCTTTTTCACCTTTGTATGCAAGTAAAAAAATGTTTAAATGTTTAAACCAGATTATTCAAAATTTTATTTGTTTCTCTTTAATGGTCATAAGCAAATAGGAAAGACATTTAAGAACTGCTTGCTGCCTATTATTTATTTACTAGCTGATCTGCTCTGTGTTTCCCGGTATGTGATAATAACCTTAATTGAAACTTAAATTTGCATGTAATTACATCTGGACATCGAATTCACCTAAAAAATTTCCAAAAAAAAACCCCTCAAACCATACAAACTTCTGCCTCCGGTACAGTATAACAGATGTGCTGCGCTGTAAAATACTTTAGTTCCTGTTTTACCATTACATAAAAAATGGCTGTGTAAAAGCATTTAAGCTGAGCTTTAAAACCCCGATAATTTAGAAGAATTAAATAAGAAAAACATTAACTAAGCTAATGCTGGAATTATTTTTTTCCATAACTCTGTTAAGTGGACTCTGATAATCAGGACCCTACCATAACTTCTTTATGTGTGCATAACAGAGCATAATTATTTTTTTTAATGATATTTCTAGCAACAATATAATAAAATTGCTATTATTGCATAGGGTGTCAACAGTTTAAATCAGTGATTAAATCATGATTTTAATCGATTTTTAAAAAAGAATCGTTAATAAAAATCATAAATTTTAAAATTGCATTAAAAAGTATTAAAATCTAAGACTAACATAATTTGGAAAGTTTCTACAGGTATTTTGCCTTTTGAATAAAAAAAAAAAAAAGCTTTAACTAATTGTTTCTAAGCATAGACTATACCTTAAACTTGTAAAAATTCTGTACAGTAAGTTTGTAAAAAGTAAGTTTTTATCTATCATAAAAAACATTTCATTTTAAAATGACATTAAGATCTAATATAATTTGCTATGTCATAATTTCCTGTAAATAATCAAATTATTCACTCTTTTATATAAAATAAGTGTAGCAAAATAATTTACTTGCAGAAATTTAATATAAGTAGCCAGTATGTTATTTTCTCAATCTACTTTTGCAAAAATAAATTTATAGCAAATTGGAGCTAAAGAAGAATGAAAGAATGGCATGTTCTCAATAACTGTTATAAAATAATGTAGAATAAAGGTTTCTTTTTATTTGTTTTTTCTTTTGAATTCGTATACACCGAATGAAGAAATTAATTACAGATTGAAAAGGCGGCAAAACTTTTTCTTTTTTTTTTTTTTTTTTTTTTTTTTTTTTTTTTTTTTTAATTTGAAGCCTTGAATGCAAATATTCCCTACTGTTGCAATTTGAATACATATTAAATACCCATTTTCATCTACTTCTTTCAAAGCTTTCAGTTTTTGGCTCAAAAATTAAAGCCTTTCACTTTATTCATCTAGTAAACAAATCGAAGGTGCAGTCGGTTTTCAGAATATGAATTTTAACCTTTTTAAATAGACCTGCAAATTCTAAAAATATCATAGTTAACCGCTTGAAAAGAAATTTTCAAAAACTGTCATTTTTCTGAAAAACTTTTTTCTGCGTTATTGCTACACCCCTCCAGGCCGCAATTTTAAAGGAACTGACAAACAAAAAATATGTTCTTAAAGCTGAAACCACCTTCTAATTGATGGTGTAATTGGTTTTTAAAAATATGAATTTTAACCCTTTCAAATACACTGGCAAACTCAGGTCACTTCGTGCCTCACAGACAATATTTTTTATACTCTAAAAGCAAGTAAACGTCCATATTTTTATACAATCTTTTTAGGGCATCTCAATAGACCAGATTTACATCACCTGCAAAAATTTTGAAACGTTCAAATGGGTAGAAATATTTTTTACAAAATAAAATGTGTGAAAAATTCGACAAAAAAATTACGTAAAAAATTTAATGTTTTGTTGCAGTTTCACCCATCCAGAGTGCAATTTTAGAGGCACCAACAAACCAAAAATATGTTCTTAAATCTGAAACCTTCTTCTAATCGATGGTGCAATCGGTTTTTAGAATATGAATAATAACCCTTTTAAATAGACCTGCGAACTCAGGTCACTTCAAGCCTCATGGAGACAATATTTTTTCTATGCTAAAAGTAAGTAAATGACCATATTTTAATACAATCTTTTTAGAGCATCTCAGTAGACGAGATTTATGTCACCTACAAAAATTTTGAAACGTTTGGATGGGTAGAAATTTTTTTTAAACTGAAATGTATGAAAGTTTGAATTATTATGAAATAAATAAAAAATTGAATGCTTTGTCATGGTTTTGCTCCTCCAGAGCACAGTTTTAGAGGTACCAAGAAACCAGAAATATGTTCTTAAAGCTGAAACCTTCTAATCGGTGGTGCAATCGTTTTTAAAAAATAGGAATTTTAACCATTTCAAATACACCGTTGAATGCAGGTCACTTCATGCTTGACGTAGACAATATTTTTCTATGCTAAAAGTAACTAAACATCCACACAATCTTTTTAGAGCATCTCAATGTATCAGATTTACATCACCTGCAAAAAATTTTGAAACGTTCGGACGGATAGAAATATATTTTACAATATAAAATGTATGAAATTTTGATGAAACCGGTAAAAACCTGAGTTTTTCATCGCGGTTTTGCTCGCTTTTAATGGGGATAGACTTGAAAAATCGAATTACGTAGAAAATAAAATACCAAATAGCATATACTTTCAATTCAATATTTTTTCATTTAAAAATATAAATTCTGATAAAACTAGGGATGCAACGGATATCCGGCAAATATCCGATATCCGGCATATCCGGCTGATTTTTCAATATCCGAAATACCGTCGGATATCCGAATCACAATCACCGGATATCCGACTTCTCTGCCGGATATCCGGCAATATGTAGCAAAACAAATATATAAGGATAAGAGAAATCGTTTGACCCAAACAATGCCGAACAACTTTTGTTTATAATGCAAAATATGAAAGTAAGTCCACTATTCATGAGTAAAAGGTAATTCTCAAAAGTTTAAAGAATTGCCAGCTTTCCTAACATTGGTATTAGAACTCTTTATAATAAATTTAAGAATTTATGTTTACATCTTTTAGAAAATTGTACCTTTACTTTCAGAATGTGAAACAAAATCTGAAATTGTTTATTAAAGTATGACTTTATTCATTTTCTTTCTCTCTTTTACGTTTAACAATTAAACAGGCCTATTTTTACTTTCTTCTATCTTCAATACAAGAAAGTATTGTAACTGAAATATTTTCGATTTCTGGTTTTCGGTGGGCTTAGACGTTTTAGGGGTCAGAGATCCCAAAACATGTTTATACAAAATGTCTGTCTGTCTGTCATCATACCATCAAATAGTGTATGAAGTTAAGCATAGAATTGAATCAAATTTTTTGTGAATGTTTTTGGCTATAGCCAGCTGGTCCTCCTTCAATATTGGAACATTCCACTTGAAGGGGGCGCTGTAATCGTGATTTTTGTGCCATTCTCATTATTGCGCCATCAAAAAGTGTATGAAGTTATGCATAGAATTGAACCAAATTTTTTGTGTATGTTTTTGGCTGTGGCAAGCAGGTCCTTCTTCAATATGGAAGCATTCTGCCAGAAGGAAGTGCTGTAATTACGATTTTTTGTGCCATTTTCATTATTGTACTATCGAAAAGTGTATGTTAAATATGTAATCATAAATTATCCATATAATTGAACAAAATTTTTTGTGTATGTTTTTGGCTATGTCCAGCAAGTTCTCCTTTATATTGGAAATATTCTGCCAGAAGGGTGCGCTGTAATAGTGATTTTTGTGCCATTTTCATTCTTGTACCATCGAAAAGTGTATGAAGTTATATATAGAATTGAACCAATTTTTGGGGGTATGTTTTTGGCTATGGCCAATTGGTCCTCCTTCAATTTGAAAATATTCTTCTGGAAGGGGGCGCTATAATAGTGCTTTTTGTGTTATTTCCATTATTTTATCATCGAAAAGTGCTTTTTGTGTTATTTCCATTATTTTATCATCGAAAAGTGCAAGAAGCTAAGCATAGAATTGAACCCATTTTTTGTGTATATTTTTGGCTATGGCCGGCAGTTTTTTCTTGAATTTGGAAATATCCGCCAGAAGGTGGCACTGTGACAGCATTTTTTGTAAAAATTTCTCAATTTTTCGCAGTTTTTTTGTACTGTATATTGGTGGCTCGTGAAGCCATGGGAACTTCGCATCCTGCTAAGCTGGCTATTCACAATCAGCTGATGTACAGCAGAATAACGAAAAAAATTATTGATTTTAATAAATATCATGATAGAGATTAACTTATTCTTTTTTTGATTAATTGACGAATAGAAATTTTAGATCAAAATCAAAGTCGGTATAATATTGAACTAATAATATCGAAGTATTAACATTTGGAACTACTTTTTGAAATATTAAGATGTATGAGATAGAAAAAAGTTTTGGGATTGGCACATCCAGTTAGTTCTTTTTGTAACTTCATTATAAATAAAATAATTAAAATTAAAAGTAATTTTCTTTTTGCTTATAAATGTCACAGTAATTTAACTTAAAATAAAACTAAATGTGACTCAAAGAAAAACAGTATTAAATAATTAAAACAGAAAAAAGACATCAACTAAACCTATATTTGGAGAAAATAACTCTTTAATCATGGGTAATATTAGTAGATATTTTATGTTTAAATTATAAAAAGAACGTATGTATTTCTTTGTGAAAATACTCTACAATTATAAGCCTATTAATTGGCTAAAATTTGTTAGACAAATTATTAGCATTTCATTGTACAAATTATTAGAAATTATCAATATAGTCAATCCCATATCCAAATCCAGCAGCAATTATCAGCATTTCATTGTACAAATAAACAGAATATTTTAATGTTTAAATTACATTTTTTATACAACATTATTAATATACATTACACAGCTTGAATGGCAGATACATGTCTTGAATTTCGGGATGGGATGGCAGGATTCGTGCCCTAAAGAATATTGGGGGCGGGAGGCTACTGTTTCGAAAAAATCATTTTCCGAAAATGTTTCTTTGTAAAATGACGATGAAGTGTCGGGACCGACTGACAAATTTCATGATATTTTCCACTATCGATTTGCAGATTTCACAGTTTCTTCTTACAACAAATTGACAAAATTAGTGTTTGTTTTTCTGCATCTGACCAAAAAAGTTTGTGATTTTTCTCCTCGACCGACTGACGAATTTCTTGATTTTTTTCTGGAGGCCGATTGGTGAATTTCATAAATTTGTTTTCGCAATCAATTGACAAATTTAGAAATTTTATTCTGTGACCAATTGGAAGATTTCCCTGTTTGTTCTTGTGACATACTGATGAAAGTAACGATTGTTTTTCTGCCTCTGATTGAAAATTGTCGCATTTTTTCTCTGCAACCGGCTGAGGAATTTCACTGTATTTGCTCATGAAGGACTGGCAAATTCCACGATACTTTTCCATGATCGATTGACGAATTTCATGACATTTTCCCACTTTCGATTTCCCATGAACTTCAGTTATTTTCTCGCAACCAATCGACAAATTATTTTATTTATTTTCACCATGATTGACGAAATCAGCAATGTTTATTTCTATGACAGTTTTATGTATTTTGCGATGTTTTTCCTGTGTGCCCGAATTGGGAAATAACAAAAGGGCAGCAATGGCCACCGGAGACTAAGCTCTACCAAATTGGACAATAGTCAGCACTAAACAAAATGAGATTATACTTGTGGTGCACATAAAAAAAAAAAAAAAACTTTGATGAACTTCAAAAAAACATATTTAGAAACAGCAAACTAGTTGTTTCTCGCAATTAACAGAAATTAGGACATGACTTTTTGAAATCAACCTTTTCCCGTGTAATAGAAGAAACCAATTGACTATTCCCTTTTCAAACTTTTGGATATGGATTTAAAATTCCAATCCATAGAACATAGTTCAATTAACGAAAATACCAGGGATTACAGTTTTGAATATAATTCCATTAAGGATATAATAAAACAAATTTGTTCAGAAGTGACATACCATCACCAATATGCATTATTCATGTAAGTTAAAAATTAATGCACATCAGATTTTGCAAAGTTTTCTAAAACTTTTTAAGAGAGCATAACCATGTGTTTCCGATAATTTCTAAAGTTATAAAAGTCGTTCTGTGCTGTTTGTCAAAAGTTTAACTTGTGAAAGAGGCTAAAGTATGCAAAATGGAATAAAATCTAAATTAAGATATTCATTTAGCAACCCGATTGCTAATTGTCCATAACATTAGGTGAAAGTTGAAAAATAGATATGATATATATAAAGCTTGATTCTGTTCCTTTGTTTTAATAAAATAAAAATTTTGAATAATTATCTTGAGTTGTTAATTTAAATTGTTTCAATGGTATTTTGTCATGTCTGTATAAATGTAATTATTTAAGTAGCACATGAAAAATAACGGGGTTTAAAGATTTTTCTTTTCCTTTCTAACAGTTTAACTCCCCTGCATTTATAAATTTTGGGTATGAAACTCTCCTCCTGGGAAAACTTGAATTGCAAGCCCTGATATTCAAAGAGATATAGTTTTTGTAAATTATATTTCAATACATTTAAAATGTTTTAATGATGTGTGAAACATGTTTGTAATTTATTGTTCTGAAGTGACATTATATAGAGAAATAATTCACTGTATAACTAAAAACATATCTAGTGCCGGATATCCGATCGGATATCCGGCCGGATATCCGAATCCGGCAGGTGAAGGAGCTTCGGGTATCCGATATCCGGCAAAATCAATATCCGGTGCATCCCTAGATAAAACGGAGTCTTAACATATAAAATCATACAAATTTGAGGTTAATTTAAGGGGCATTATCAAGGGCCCGGGCAATGCCCAACCATTCAGCTGGTACTAAATAAAGCCATTTATTAAGAAATAAGAGACTATCAACATTTCACAAATTACACATTGCTAAGAGTTAGCATCAATATAAAAAGTAAGGGATATTCATTTAAAATACAGAGGTATGTGAAATGCTTTCACTGTTATATCTGTACTTATAAAAGAAAATATCCTGACTAACTCATAATCAACGCTAAGCCTCAACCGTTGTTCCTAGGACAATGAAATTTGGAAAACATGTTCCTTATACTGTGTAGGCATCCACTAACAAAGGATTTTTGAAAATTCATTCCCTAAGGTTGATAAATAGCGGGTCAAAAGTTTTAGGTCATTTTGCCATACTTCAGGCAGTTTTAAGTAGGATCGTCAAATTCAGGATTACAAATCTACTAAAAAAGTAGTTAAATACGTATTTCAGCGATTTTAGAAATTCAATTACCAAGGGTTGTTGGAAGTTTTAGGTAGAAGTGTAATTATTTTTATATGTAGGAGAGTAACACAAAATTATATTTTATTACTTTTGTCTTCCAGACTCAGTCTTCCAGAGACATTTTTAGTATTAATTCCTATTGCAGATAGAGTTGCGAATTTCGCACAAAATAAATGCGTTAAACCTTGCTTTATTTACCTTATACGTAATAGGCTCATAATGTAAGCAAAAGTTTTCTTGTAAATTGAAGTGTGTTAAACCTTGCTTTATTTACCTTATACGTAATAGGCTCATAATGTAAGCAAAAGTTTTCTTGTAAATTGAAGTGTGTTTTTTCCAGTTGTCCAAAGGGTAATCAAATCAGAAGTCTCCCTTTTGAGATATGAGCTTCTGAAAATGGGGTTGAATTTATGAATATTTCTTTTTGCAGGAATTTCAAAGATGAATAAATTAATGAATATTTAATCAGGATAGTAAACGATGCAGCTCTATGACATCTTCATAGGTAATTAATTGGTAAAGTGACAAACTTTTAAAGTAATTTGTTCAGTAGATACAACTTGTTAAAGTAAGGGCAAAATTCATCGCCCACAGGCCACACAGTCTACTTTGAAACCACGTAATAATGAATGTATTGATTCCTTACCTTTAATACTGCAATTATGTTTATTAGTGCAACAATTTGTAATGGATCACATAAGTAAGGTTTCTTGATCAAGAGCAATAAAATGAAAAACTTGGTTATTTGATTGTTTTTCTGAGACTGTGAACTACTTCTGAACTTTTCAGAGATACTCTGTACTGCTTTCGACTCAGCATATAAAAGCCTGTAACAAAATATCTGTCAATCTATCACTAAGAGAGAACAGTGTTCAATAAAAAAAAAAAAAAAACTTCTGTCCTAATCTCTATCCTACTTTTCACCAGAAAACGCATTAAAATAAAGAGATGTTTTGCCTGTGTTAACTGTGATAGCCCGTAAAAAGCATGAAAACAGCTTAAATGAAGAACCTTTCTTAATGTACAAATTATTCATTTTAAATGTGTTCTTGTTCTAGCCATGCTTGTATTGAACAAGTTCAACTGTGTGTGTGTATATATATATATATGGGTCATCCTCTAGAAAGTGTACCTTTTCAACAAAAATATTTTTCAATTTCAAAACCTTGTGTTTCCCTTTTTTTTTCATTTTTATATCAAACTTTTACTTGCTAGAAGTAACCATGAATAATGCTCCTACTTAATTTTAATTAGCTTACTTATAAATAAAAAAATATATATATACAGGGTTCGTAAATATCATGATATTTTCGAAAATATCAAAAATATCCGATATTTTGATATATATCCGATATTTTCGATATATATCCGATATTTTAAAAGCAGCCAACTTACCGCTGATAATAAATGTTTTCATGCATAATATAGATTAGAAACTAAAATATATTGCACTTAACATGAAAACTTAATCAAAGAATATTCTAAAAATGCGTTTTTCTTTTTCTTTTTCTTTTTTTTTTTCACTTAGAACAAAATTGAAGATGAACTAATTAAAAACAGTAACAATTTGCTTAAAAAAAAAAAAAACTATAGGATTCAGTATCAAGGTCAAGTATAAAAAAATCAAAAATTTTAAATACAAAAAAGTTCTTTTAATTGAAATATTTTAACATAAATGTAAGTATAAAATATCTTATTTTGTATTTTCTAACATGTTGTATAGTTTAAACTAAACTGGACCAAAACATGAGAAAAGATTCCTTTCTAATGAAACTATATATAACTGCTTATTTAAGTTAGTCAATTAATCTTTCAATGGGTGTTCTGAATTAATTATGTCCCACATAATTATTAGTTCAACATTTTAAAAATAAAAGCTTCAAATCTAAAGCTTCAAAAATATATTTTTCTTTCTTGGCTAAAAAAGTCACATCCAGAAGAGACAAAAGTTCTTTATCTACAGATTCATAGTCAATAACAGTTGAAAATTTATTTCATTTACACTGAAATATTACGAATTACGACTGAAAATATCAAAAATATCTTGCACACATTCATATTTTGAAAATAAATATCAAATGCAGAAAATATTAAACATCTTGATATATTGAAAATAAATATCAAGTAATATGAAAATATCAAAAATCTTGATATTTTGAAAATAAATATTGGATATATATCCATTGATATATATCGACGAACTCTGGCTATATATAAAGAATTATCAAAATTACATTTTATCTTTCAATGGCTGTTCTGAATTAACTGTCTAACATAATTATTAGTTCTACATTTAAAAATAAAAGTTTCAAACATAAAGCTTGGAAAAGGTTTGTTTTCTTCTTTTCCTAAAAAAGTTACTGCCAAAGGCAAAAGTAAATTATCTACAGAATGATATAGTCAATAACATGTGGAAATTTCATTTACACTTGCTTTGAATGTGGAAAATATCAAAATTATCTCACATGGTGATATTTTGAAAATAAATATCAGGAATTTGAAAATATCGAAAATATCAAAAATCTTGATATTTTAAAAATAAATATCGGATATATATCAAGATATATATCATGATATATATCCATTGATATATATCAACGAACCCTGTATATATATAACCTTATTCAGGGAGATTAGCTTTAAATCACGGAGGTGAGGAATCTTCTATAAAAATGGGTTTAATGTATGCTTTTTTTCAAGAAAAGAAATTTTTTTGGTATTACAATTTGCCAGACTTGTATAAAACCAAAAACTTTCTGCGCACATAAATATTGGGTCAAAAACTTTACGCAAATTAATGTAATGTTTAATAAAATAACGTGTTATATTATTTTAACAATACGAATTAAAAGCAGCAGTTTTAAAATAATTACAACTTAAATTAAAAACTAATTAATTTAAATTAAAAATTAATTAATTTTAATTAAAGAATAATTATTTTGTTTAAAAAAATAAAGCTAAAAATCTATGATAAAAAGGAGAACTCTTATCAATTATTTTGTCAATGAATTCAGAAAAAGCCCAAACCTTAATATTGTGACCTCTTAGCACAAAATGCCAGTCACTCTGTTCACAGAAATAATGTGACATAGCTTCTGAAACAACTGAATCACATTTTTTACCGCGGCTCTTTCACGAAATTGGCATTTTTCTGCGGCCCTTTGACGAAATTCACGTTTTTTTTGCGATCATTTGATGAAATTCTCATTTTTTTCGCGATCCTTTGACGAAATTCTCCTTTTTTCCACGATCCTTTGATGAAATTCGCATTTTTTCTACGATCTTTTGACGAATTTCATGTTTTTTCGCGATTTTTTGACGAAATTCACACTTTTTCCGCAGTGTTTTGACTGCGTTTTTTCGCGATTATTTGACGAAATGACGAAATTAGTTTTTTCCGCGAATCTTTTATGAAATTTGCATTTTATAGAGATCTTTTGGCAAAATTCGGGCTTTTTTCCGCAATGCTTTTAAGAAATTCGTTTTTTTTCTTGGTCTCCTGTGGCGAAATTTGCGTTTTTTCTGCGATTCTTTGATGATTTTTTTTTTACGATCCTTTGGAGAAGTTCGCGCTTTTTCTGTGCTCTTTTGACGAAATTCATGTTTATTCCGCGATGTTATGACGAAATTGGTGATTTTTTCTGCAAAAGATTGACGGAATTGGATTTTTTTCGGTGACCATTTGTTGAAATTCGCAATATTTTTCAATGATATTTTTTTATGTCTGAATTTTTGGACTGGTGGCCGATTTTTTTTTAATTTTCAGAAAATTTGGAACAGTATCACCTCTGGCAAACAATAAATAAATCGTACATAAAATTGGGAAATATTTTTAATCTTTCAGTATTAAAAAAAAAAAGTACAAGAACAAAAATTACTTTTTTTTCTAAAAAATGTTCCACAAAGTTCCGAATTTTGCGGAAAATTTTCCGCGCACGCCGTTTGCGCATGCGTCTATATTATACAACTCTGCAATTTACACATGTTAAGCATATTAAAACAGGTAAACTTGTACTTTTACATTGTTTTACATACCTGAAATTCAAGTTCACGGAGGTGAGAGTTCTCAATAACCACACTTGATTCTTAAAAACAAAATCTATCTGTATCATGGGAAATAAAACGTGATGCCAGTGCTGCCATCTATCAGTGAAAAATGAAATTTTATGTTTGGGTAATGGAGGTTAGAATTTATTGTGTGACAGAAGTAATTGTTCTACTAAAACAAACAATATAAAAAATTTAAATATTCTTAAATATTTAGTATTTGAGACACTTGTGGAAGGAATAATAAATATGTAAATATATTTTTAAAATTAAACAAGTTATTAAACAACATTAACAGCCACACCAGGTATGTGACATGCCACGGAGGTGAGAATTCACATACAGTGCATCAAAAAAATAATAAATTCAAAATTATTATTAAAAAATTGGGGACCGATTTAAATGGACAATATTTTATTGCAATTAAAAAATATAGTTAAATGAATAATTCTTTAAAATGTTTACTGTAAAATGCATGTGACGGAAAGGTTACACTTTTTGAAGAAATGACCCATATGTGAAAGAAACAAGTTATCATCTTTGGTCAACTGTTGCTTTAAAAGATATATAGAGTTGTAACTAGAAAGCTTCAAAAATGAAATCATTTGCACATTACTCTTATATCATTTTATTTATCTTGTGATGACATTCACTTTATTAAATTATGATTGTAATCATGGGAGCGATGTTATTTCCAACAAAATATTTGTTATAAGGCACAATTTAGCTCTAACAGAGAAATTTTGATGTTTGTGATCATCCTATTACATTTGATAATGTTCTAAATGTACCATGCTGAATAAGCCTTAACTAAAAATATTCTTTTTGCAGCCTTTGTGGTCAGGGCCTGGGCCTTTGCCTCTGGAGAGGTTGCTGGAGCAGCAAAAGCAAAGACGTGACGGTGCAACACAGTGAGCTTCTCAGTAATAATCCTGCCATGGAAGGAGAAAATATTGGTCAAAAGCACATTCTTTCAGTCATTAACTAGTGGCATTCAATGGCTATCCATTGCCTCTAAAGATGCTGCTGAACATCTCAACATGCATCCACTCTGAAGAAGGGGCTAAGCTGCGGATAAAGGAGTCAATTCCTGTAGCACTATTAACAAGGCACTGCATATTTTGTGCATTCTTTTAAAACGATGTGTGCTTTCCGGGTTGCAACAGGCTATGCATCGATATTATAATTACTACTACTATTATTCCATGTACTGCAGATTGGTTTCATTTTAATAGCAGTGCTGAAACAGAAGTTTAATCTTCTTGTGTACCTTATAAAATGCTTAGTCATTGACTATGGATAAAAAAGCATGCAATTTGTTGATGATTTTGTTTTCTATTTGAGAGGGGATCTTGACAAGCGTATGTTTTTATGTTAAAAGCTTTCTCTGTTTTTTAATGAGCAAAGGCATTATTTTTATGATGGGCAAGATACATTACAGGTATAATAATATTTTGAGGGTTAGATTATAGATTTTCTGTAAGCTTCTTGCCATAGATAAGATGTAGATTGTTTTAAAAATGACTCACTTTTTGTTTTTAACTATCTTGAAGTGCCATCCAGTTTTAAAGGGATAATCCTGTTATTTTTATATGATTATTATTATTATTTAAGCATCGAGATTTTTATAAAGCATCCTGAATTAAAAAGCTGAATTTTCGTATTAGAAATTTTTATTTTGGGAGGGAAAAATTAACTTTTTTTTTCTTAATTTCTTCAGCTTTTTATTATTTTCTTTTTCATTTTTCAGCTTTCTTTTTTTTTTTTTTTTTTTTTTTATAAATTTATTTAAATGTGTTGACCTATTATGCATTATAAAGTTTGTGGACTATTAGTACTTATAAACAGTTTGAAATAAAAGTTGTTTATGACTTTTGTTTGACTAGCATGAAAAAAGGGTGACACTTTCTTAGTTTAAAACTGTTTATTCTCATAAAGCATATGCCAGTTTCATATCATCATAAAGCGGAAGATGGGTTTAGCATACTGCTAGTTTTTAAATTTGCAGTTTGTATTAACTTTTAGGTATGAACTGTATATTTTTTAATGGGAGTAAAAAATACTTTTATGCAAGACCCTTATGAATAAGGGACCCTTTGATTTAAGTGCTTTAAAATGTAAATGAATATGCTACTTAAATTTCCAGAAAAATATAACTTTTTCCGTGAAATATAAGAAGATAGTTTTTATTGGGGATTATTTTGAATGAATTGTGCACAGAGATTTTTTTTTTTTTTTTTTTTAGAATTGGCATTTTTTAATTAAAATTTATTTAAGAATTGTGATTAAATGAGCCATTCAACTTTTTAGAAAAAGGACAAAATGAAGTCTTTCGAAAACATTGTAAAATGCATATAATTTTATATAGAAATTATGTGAAATTTTGTTTTTTCAACTATATTTTTATTTTTTGTTAATTATTAAGCTAAAGTGATATGTTATAATACTGCATTTACTAGTTTGGAATATATTAAATGAATATTGATGTAGAAAGGCAAAATTTTATATTTGTGTTATTAATTTTTCACTCAAGATGAAAATATTTTGAAAACTTACAAAGGAAAACAAGTAAAATTATATTAAACAATTTCGGTTGAGATTTGTAAAAAAGAAAAACTGTGGAGTTCTCAGTTTTAATTGCTAAATCATTATTATTACTTTTATCATGAAACAAATTTTTATGTTTCTGACTCATTGTTATTGATGAACTTTCTCATTTTTATATGCACTATGATTGCATTAAAACAGTTGTATGTGTTATTAAGTTTAATATTGTGTTTAAGGTTTTGCAGCCTTTAGCTTGCTTCCTTTTCTGTGCCATTTAATTGAAATTTTCATTTTTGTACATCTTTTTTTGAAAATTGTGGCTTTATTTACTACCCTACATATTCAACTGTACCTCTGTAACCTTTTAATGTGTTAGATATAATTTGTTTTAAATTTTGTAATAAATTTCTTTTAAGATCTGTTACTGAATTGGTGTTTTACATTTGTATTATTTGGTTTAAAAAAAATAATAAATAAATTAGTACTATAAAAATGCATATTGCCTGTTATTAAAAAAAATTAGTGTACATTTTTATGAAAATCAAAAAAAAATTTATTTTGTATTTGATCTTTTGCTTATTCAGAAGATACATATCCAGCAGGACAGTGATTCTGCCAATCCAAGCTATAAAAAAATGCTAACCCCGCCAAACAAACAAACGCCAAGAAACAAAAGCCAGAACAGCGTAACTGCTTATTATACTGAAGACAACTTGTCCATGTTAAATCGGCCAAACGTGGCCTTTTAAAATTTCAGATATTTAAGAAAGCAAGTATCGCAGAGAAATAAAATTAAGACTAGAAGAATCTACTGAAGAAAAGCTTCAATTTGAGACCAAACTCGTCTCTATAAAATAATTATAAACAGAGAAACAGGATTTTTTAAAAACGTCGAGATACGGAAAATGATCAAAAAATCCTTCATCAAACATATATTAATTCAATTAAGCTACAGACTTAAATAATGGACAGAAAAAAGTATTGAATGCATTTCCGGACTGGTAATTACTCGATCTACGTGCTTTTATAAAATTCAGTTAAAAAAAAATAAAATTTCTATCCTTAATATGCAAAAAACTGTTAATTCATTCTAAAATTATCAAATTGTGCCAAACAGTGATAAACCTGCCAACGAGCGCGTACTATCCACATTATAATAGCACAAATCCACTTCAACTTCAATCTGGTAGATTAATATTTTCCATCAAGATTATTTTTTCGAATAAAACTGCATAAAAGTTAATTTTTAGAAAGATTTTTAAAATAAAAAGGATTTTATAGAGAAATGGTACCTTTTAAGAAATATGCATTCAAAGTTATCGGCATTTTGGGTTTCATTCCTAATGTAAACAAAACTTTTGAAAATGAATTGAGCTGAATATGAAAAGGTTTTCAGGTAAAAAAAAACAAACAAACACAGAGGTCATATATGCATATTGGCGCGATTTGTTTCTGATGCCAATGTCATATACGCAACGGGTACTTAAATGGCACCAAAGTGTCGTTATTTTGCTTGATATGGTAACCCGGATGTTGTTGTTTATTATGTTGATGTTTTTGCCAAATTGGCGTCGGAAAAAAATCGCGACAGTATGGGGCGTATATGACATCTGTGCCAAATCTCCCTATTATTGAACTTATTTCAACATATGAGCAAACGGAGGCAAAGACGGTGTCTCAGACGCATTGGGGTATCCTTTTAGTGCCAAAATGGCAATTTTATTCCATAGCAACCCAGAAAATTTGATGATATTATCCTTCATATGACAATCCAATAGAAGAGATTGCGTGTGTTTTACATTAAATCAAATTTTGTGCCTTTTATAATAAAAAAAAAACAGTGGCACTCCGGGAGTGCCAATAGAAGTGAAAACTTCAACAATTACGTGCGTGTTTTTTTAATCGTCAGGAAATGTTTTATTGTGCAGGAAATACTTTTAAATGTAGTGTTTTTTATTCATTATTATAAACTATTATTACCAAAATTATATTACAATTTTCATAGTAATATAATTTAACTATAAATTACATATAAATAAACATTAATAATTTGTAAGATATATTATTATATTAAATTATACATGTACATATAAATAAACAAATTTTTGTACAAAAATTCTCGTATTGCATTTAAAGATTTATCCGGTGAAATATAAACGGTAACCATTACAATTCAATACTATCCAAATATTGAAATCCATACTCCAATTCAATACTATCCAAAAGTATTTTTATTAATGAATACAATACCACAATTATATTACGCTTGGCGCACTAGTCTATGTGCCAAAATGCTAGCATGTTGGTTACGTAACAGTGTCTCCAAATCAATGGTTTTTCTCCATCTCAAAAAAAGCTCAACGCGCCTAAAGAATTTTTCGAAAACTGATAATGTGTGTGTGTGTTCCTGTGTGAACGCTGGGAGAAAAAGTGAGTTTTAGCTTCGTTCTTCTTTTGCGGATTGAGCTGAAGAGCGAAAAGTTCCTGTCATTTGCCGCTTGGCGCGCTAGTGTCTATGTGCCAAAATACTAGCATGTTGGTTATGTAACAGTGTCTCCAAATGAGTGTTTTTTCTCCATCTCAAAAAAAGCTCAACGCGCCTAAAGAAGTTTTCACTTCAATAATTTGTGTGTGTTTCTAATAAAAGTTTTGGCACAGATGTCATATACGCCCCATAATGGCACGATCTTTTTCTGACGCCAATGTCATGTACGCAACGGGAACTCAATTGGCGCCAAAGTATCGTTATTTTTCTTGATATGTTAACCCCAACGTTATTGTTTATGCTGTTGATGTTTTCGCCAAATTGGTGTCAGAAAACAATCGTGTCAATATGACATCTGTGCCATAGTTATGTGTATTTTATAATAAAATTGTGCTTTTATACCAAATAAACTGTTTCTTAATAAATAAAACCAACATGCTATTTTCGCCAGCTAGGTCTAACAGGTAAAAAAGCTGAAGAATATGAATTTGGGACTACTACACACAGAAAACCGGGAAATAAACCATTGAACACCAATTAAGTTAAAAATTGAACAAGATTAATAAGGATACAGGAAAAAAAAATTACCAAATTAAAATCCATACTTTCATAGCATTAGGTATAACAAATACACTCATTATGCATTTTATTCTCATTAAAGATAGTATACTATTAGAAATTAATATTGATATTGTCCTGAGTAGGCGAAAAATTAAATATAATTTAATCGTTAACTTTATTAAATATTAATGAATATGAACATGAATGAATGTAACACAATGAATATAACACACACACACATATATGTATATATATATATATATATATATATATATACACATATATATATATATGCATGTATATATAAGCTGCGTTGGCGTTAATACGTAAGTACCCCCCAAAAATGTATTGTGCCAACCACGGTGCGTTTGAGATAGCTGTGCTCAAACGAACATGAAGCATAAATGCCTACGAGAGTTAAGCGGTTTTCTCAAGAAAGATAAGATGAAATACATAACAACGAAAAAGCTACACAATGCTGACATGATCGGAAGAAATTCTTGGTACTTTTATGTTAGCCAGGTTTAAAACTCGCCAATGGTATTTTTTACCTCGCCAGTAGCAGTTTTTATTTTTTGCGTGGTAAATTAAAAACAATGCTTTGATAATGAAATTGGCATTTTTTTATAATTAGCCTCGGGTATGGTATGCTATTTCTTTCTTCTAGCTTATTTTGTGTCCAAAAAGTAACGTTATCTTACAGAAGCTAGCCGTAAAACAAAGCATTACGATTAAATACTCTTTAGCAACTTTTTAAACTTCTAAGCATCGCACATTTTCAATTTTTATACCGTCGTATTGGAAAAAATAAAGTTCTTTTAAATGCATTTTGTTTGAAAACTGTATCTCCATTTATTTTTGAAAGATTAAATTTTTTTGTAGTTTTTGGAGCCATTTGCTTAATATTGGCAACGGAAGTACTTCATTTCTGTAGAAAGTGCTATTTTGAAAAAAATATAAACGAATGATTTCTGTTAAAACAATGGAGATATTATTTACTATATTTAATTGTAAGTATCTATGAATCATTAGAAAGCTGTTTTTTTTTTCGATTTTCTTGAATGACGGAATCTTTTTGCTGCATTTGTGCATTATTTCGCGATAGTGATGTGCTACGCATGCTTTACTGTAGATGTTTAAGAGTAGATCGTAAAAGTGGAATTCTTAAGCGGATGCGAATGACGTCATTTTACATAAAATAAAACGTGTGCTTTAAGTCTTAAAATTGAAATATGTTTTGTACTGCAGTAGAGTCCCGCTTAACCGAGTTATTTTCTTTTGATGGACTGGTGGCTTCTATTATTATGAAACAGCCATTATAAATGAAGTGTTAGGTGAAGATTAAAGAGCAGTCGTAAAAAAAAATTATGGCCATTCCCCCCCCCCCCCCCCCCGCATTCTGACCCGAAAATCAGAGTTCTAACTTTTTATGGCTGCTCTTTCATCTTCACCTAACCCTTCATTTATAATGGCTGTTTCATAATAATAGAAGCCATCAGTCCGTCAGAAGAAAATGCAGTAATGGAAATACCGGGGGCGACACTAAATTCTGAAAAAGCAGAATTCCTGTTCTCTAGTTTTTTTCTTTTCTTTTCCTTTTTTTAAAATTAAATAATGAAAGGCATGTATCTTAAACGTTTGTATTTTAAATTAAAGCTATGCATTTTATATAAAATAAGTGAAAGGATTAAAGTTTAAGTAAAATTAAGGCAATACGAATGCATGAGAAGGAAACAATAATAGGCGATTTATCACCAGCGCCCGCTAACATAAAAGTAACAAGTTCATGATTTCTCTATCAGAATCTTCCTACTTGGCGAAGGATTGAGATAGTTACTTAAATTATGAATAAAAGTAACATGATGTAATGCTTAGCATACATTTAACGGGGATCAAACTGCTAGACAGAGGCGAAAATAATCTATTAAATTCGAAATTGAAAAGAAAAGAATTTCCTAAAATTGAAATTTCTGTGATACCGTTCGGAATAGAAACCGACAATTTGGCACGTAGTGGTTATTTTAAATACTCGATAAGAATAATTTCTAGAAAAGGTAGAACTTAAAAGTTCGAAACGACATAAAAGCGTTCTATGAACGTTCTAAATTATGATTTATTTGCAATTGTTAGTCTGCAACAATTGCTGAATATGCAAATTGTTAGAAACATGAAATTTGACGCGCTTTTTACTTATAAGGCGTAAATGATCTCACAGAAAAGTTCCTAAAATATTCGAAATTTGAATGGATGCAGGCGTAAAAAAAAAGTTCTAAAATTGTGATTTCTGTAGTATCGTTCGGGATAGTGGTCTGAATTTCGGCATGGCGATTTGTTTAAACATGTAAATGCACGCTAAGAACTGTTAGTAAAAAATCGAAATGTTAAGAGGTGAACCGAGCGGAAAACGTTTTAAGAACGGTTTGCATTATGATTTTAATGAGATTGTTTGGGCTAGGAACATAAAATTTGACACAGATGTAATTTTCTAAGCCGTAAATGCTTTGCGTTTCCTAATACATTAGAAATTTATAAGTGTACAACAGCAAAAAAATTCTTGTATTTTTGAATCTGTGATACTGTTCGGGATAGAATCCTTAACCTGGCATGGTGGTCACTTACAAATGTTCATTAAACTGTTTCTAAATAAATCGATTTTTAAAAGGTTGAAATGAGTGGAAAGCTTTTTAAAAACTTTCTAAATTCCGGTTTGAATGGAATTGCTAGAGCGTGAACTTGAAATTTAACATGATTACGGCTATTAAAACGAAAATGCTCGTCCTAAGCAATTTCTAAAAAATTCGAAATTTAAGAGGTTGCAAGAGCAAAAGTCATTCATAAATTAAGATTTCTATGAAACTGTTGAGGGGAGAAACTTAAAATTTGATATGGTGATTACTTTTAAGATGTAAGTGCTCGCTAAATGCTATTTCTAAAAAAATCGAAATTTAAAAGGGTGAAACGAGTAAAAAAGCTTTCTAAAAATGTTCTAAATTATGATTTATTTGGAATTCTTAGCCTTAAGGAAATCGAAATTTGACATAGTTGTAACGTTTAAGACGTAAATATTCACCATGAACAGTTACTAAAAAAATCGAAATTTTTAACGGCGCAGGAGCAAAAAAGTTCTAAAATTGGGTTTATCTTGATATCCTTAAAGATTGAAACCTGAATTTTGGCAAGCTGTTAATTTTAAGATCTAAGCGCTCATTAACCCTCTCGATCCGCAGCCTGAGCTATGCTCGGGCATGTATTTTCCCATCAAATTAATACTATTTGGTTATTCCCACTAGTTATCTTTTAAAGAAAACTTTGTCTGATTTAATCAGAACATTTTCTCCGATTACGATAGTCAAAAATTTCTGCTTTAAAGAGCCGGTGATAAACGATTAAAAATTCTGTAAAAGACGCTCATCGCGAAGAATTACTTACACAGCGAGAGTGTTAAGAACTGTTTCGAAAAATGAAGTCTATCTTTAAAGAGATTAAACAAGCAGAAAACGTTCTAAATAACGATTTAAATAGAATTGTCAAAGCATGACCTTGAAATTTAACATGGTTGTAACTTTTGAAACATTAATGCTCTCAGAAATAATTTCCTAATAAGTTCAAAGTTTAAAAGGGTTCAAAAACAATAAAAAAGTTCTAAAATTCCAATTTTTGTGATACCGTTCGGGGTAGAAGCCTGAATTTGGCATACTAATTATCTAAAATATGTAAAGGTTCATTAAGAATCGTTTCTAAAAGTATCTGCACTGTTTTGTATGTCGTCCTTCATTCTCGGATTAGCTGTAGATATTTGCAAAGATAAAACAATTTTGCAAAAAATAAAATAAAAAGTTATCTTTAAACAAATATCTGACTAAATATCTAACAATAAACAAATATCTAACTAAAAGACCAACTATTATGTCTATATGTTATTTCGACTCTTATCATTTTTTAAAAAAATTTTTCATTCTTCATAAAAATTAAAATACCATATAAATTGAAGAAGATTGATACTTTGAGAATAGAAGTTAGCTTTCATTGCTTTTAAATCCTTAATTACTCTAAGAAATGAATGATATGTAAACAAAATGTACACATATTGGGTTTCCTTTCTACTTACAAAGGTTCTAATAAAACTCATTTTAATTTAAGTGAGTAGATTATTTAAGTTATATATAATTTGTTTAAAAAAAAAGAAATGATATCTACTAAAAACCAACTTTTCAAAAGTAAAAAAAAGCCAAGCTAAAAAAAAAAAAAAAAAAAAGATGAAACTTGTGGCTAAAAAATGGTGTGATATCATATTTCCAAGCTTATATTATGGTACTTTTTTAACATTTTCCACTAAAAAATTTACAATTTGTAAGTCGAGTGACTTCGTATATGTTGATAGAAATCCTTTTCTCCTGTACTAAATACATCATAACGTGTTTCTGAAAATTCAAATGTTTTAAAATTATGCATCATGGGCTTGGCGGCCATCTTTCCATATTTTACACAAATTTCTATGTACCGTAATCCGTAATTAAAATCCAAAATTCAAAATTGTTACTTAAGCAGACATTATAAGCTCTTCGTTACGGACTTGTATTCGGAGAACTTTGAGTCTTAAAATAATAGTGACCTAACTAAAGGATTCATCTTATGATTTATTTCATAAAATAATTAATCATTTAAAGGCAATAAAAAAATATTTCTTTTCTCAAAGTATTAGTCTTTTTCAATTTATCAGCTGTTTGCAGTTGAAAACCAAAGTTCGACATTGTTACGAAAGCACACATTTTATGCTTTTCCTTCACGGAATTGTGTGCTTAGAAATTTGTCTGTTAAGGTAATGGTGACATATCTTTGCTATTCCTCTTATGATTACTTTTTTAAAGTAATTAATCATTTAAAAGCAGTAACAATGAACTTTTTTTTCTCAAAATAAGTATTTTTAAATTTATTTGTCCGTAGTTAAAATCAGAAGTTCTAAATCGTTATTAATGCAAAGTTATTACCCTTTACAGACTTGACTGCTTAGAAATTTGTGTAAAATATGGAAAGATGGCCGCCAAGCCCATGATGCATAATTTTAAAACATTTGAATTTTCAGAAACACGTTATGATGTATTTAGTACAGGAGAAAAGGATTTCTATCAACATATACGAAGTCACTCGACTTACAAATTGTAAATTTTTTAGTGGAAAATGTTAAAAAAGTACCATAATATAAGCTTGGAAATATGATATCACACCATTTTTTAGCCACAAGTTTCATCTTTTTATTTTATTTTATTTTATTTTTTTTTTAGCTTGGCTTTTTTTTTTACTTTTGAAAAGTTGGTTTTTAGTAGATACAATAATACCTCAGCTAACTAAAATAATTCATTCTGGAATCACATTTGTCTGAAATCATGATTCAGCAAAACATAATTTCGTACCTCATTAAAATGGTTCATGGTATCATTAAGATAAACAAATTTTGAAAACGGCAAAAGGAACTTTGCTAACTGGGGTGTCAGTGTACATATACAGTCGAACAACGGTAAAATGGACAGTGTAAGGCCTACAAAAAATTTACAGTTATCTGAATATCTGTTTTAGTGTAGGCATGTAAAATGATTTAACCCACAGAATCAGAAAATTGTCCATAAATCAGGGTCCACTTTAAAAGCGTTTTTGTAAAGCAATGTTTTACTGTAGATCAATTAGTATTTTTTAACTATCTTGTTTCATGCTACAATAATTTAGAAACTTTGTTACTTAATTTTATATTTTTTAAATTTATATTCTTTTGATCTCAAACATTTGCTTATATCAAAGCAGTGTTGGTGTCCATTCAAAATTGATTTTGTATTCTTTATTTTTAAGCTCTTAATTTTCTCTCATAAAAGTAAATCTATCAAAAATTGTAGTTTGTTTAAGAGTCTATATAGACGTTGATATAGAAGAGAACTTATACTTAAATATTAATTTATGAATGTAGAGCATATTTAAATTTGTTTCATTAGCATAAGATTATAAATTATTAAATTTTTAATTGCAGTTTTATTTGAAACCATTGTTCCATCCTGAATTTCTATTTCATCTGTTACATATCTTAAAAAAAAAAAAAATTTTTTTTGGTAGTTTTAAAATAATCACTTTATGTATGTTAGGAGATATTGTGATACATTTATTTACCACAAAAGATATTGTCATCTTGAGATGTGTAGAATCCTGGTTTGTGAGAATTGTAAAACTCTCAAAATGGATAAGGAATGATGACTTTTGCTTCTGCAAAGAATTGTAAACTTTCTCGTAAGAGAGGCCAAAATTTAGGGATGAGATTTTAAAGCTTTTTTCCTGTATTTCATATTTTTCTTCTGAAATTACGTTCAAAAAATATAAAAGAGAAAACATCCTTATTTTTCAATTTTCAAAGAAAATTCTTCTGAAGGCTATGTAGTAGTTCACCGAATTGCATCACTGACTTCCAATTTTAATGACTGGAACCCAAAAATTTTCTCATCTTAGTCCCATAGACTAAAATTTTCCTGTGCCAACGATTATTCAATTACTATGTACATTGTAAAAATAGCAGAAAAGTATTAATTTATTTAAAGCATCATTAACATAAAAACGACAAAAAAATATATATATATATATATATATATATATGTTGTATCAGACAGTTTATTTTTTTAATTATTCTTTAAACTATTTGTTTCTTTGAATTTTCTGTTGAATTATTCAATTTGAATGGAATAATTCTAAAATTGTGATTTTTTTTTTTTTTGAGATTCCCCTTTTTTCTTTTATAAAATTGCATTTTTCTCTCGTTTCATTTTTTTTTTCATCATAAATTTTTACTGAGAATATTATTCAATTTGATCAACATATTTTTTCAATGCAATTTTATAATAATGTATAAAAAGCTTGAAATAATTTTTAAAAAAATTGAGGACACGTTATTATTTTAGAAGGATTGTTGTTTTTTACTTAACAGGATTGCCTTGAGCAAAAAGGAAATATTTTCCATTAGTTTTATTCATCATCATACACATTGGAACTTAATCAAAAGAGCAACTATTTTTTATTAAAAAAGTAATAATAATAAAAAAAAAAAAACAGACCTCTATTACTGAATGTTATGTCTCATTTATGTACAGGTAAAGAAAAAAAATTCATTTTCTACTTCCTGATGTACCAGGTAATGTGTTAAGTGGGATAGTTAAATAACTATTTACCTGCCAATGTATGTTGTATTCCCTATCTGTTACCATGTAAGTGATTTTTTAAACATAATTACTTCTCGATTATATACTAAATATAAATTATTGTTACAGTATAATATTTTCATCATGCAAAGTTCTTTCTCATATTTTACTTCTTTAAAACATCTTTTGCATATAATTTATTGTACTAATTTACTCGCATTTAATTTCCATTTTTGTTGATCTCATCCCTGTAAATTAGAGTTTCCTTAGTATTTTCTCCCCCTTCATTAAAAGTTTTTGCACTGAAATGATTTTTATACATTCATTCTTACATTTGGAAGTATTTACTTCAGATTATAGCAGCTGTTTTGTCATTTAAACATTCTTTTTCTAATCAGTGTTGTTATTTGACTAAACAGCAAACATTTCATGTTTTATTTCTTTAATTTAAATTATTGCATAGCAAACCTTAACTGATTTTCTGTTTAAGCAACAGTGATCATCTATTATTTTTTCATTGTTTTTCCTGTTAAACAATTAGTGTTCTATATTGTATAAAACATTAGCTTAACTACAATAAAAACTTGGACTTACGCCTTCAAATTTAATTATTAAAAATATTTACGATACTTTAATGTGTATTTAATATAGTTTTTATATTGTTGTAGCTGATGAGTATCGTAAGTGTTTTTAATCATTAGCTTAACTTTCTTTAAAATTTTCTTAAATTGTTTACTCTGTATTAAAAATATTTTTAGGAAGTTATGTGCACAAATTCCCTTTTATTGTTAATGTTCAAGAATTTGACAAATGATTAAATATAAAAATTGTTTTTTTTAATAATTATTAATAGTTTTGGAGATGAGATATGGAAGGACATGATTTGTATTAAGGTAATTCTTATGTTTGTGCAAAAAAAGTTATATATAAGTATATATATATAAAGTTATATATAGTTTAATATATAGTTATTATTTTAAGTTTATGCATTAAAATTTAATTCTGGAGAAAGATCATTTCTTCATTTTTCTCTCATGATATGACATTTAATTCGGTACTTTTCGGTTAGCCGGGTGCCAGTGTTATATATACATATATATACACATATATGTACATATGTATGTATATATATATGTGTGTGTACATATATATACATGTACATATATGTGTATATATATGTATATACATATGTATCTATAACACTGGCGCTCGGCTAACCGAAAAGTACCTTTAATTCGTATGACAATCAGTTTTGAATAAATTTGTGTTTTATTTATGCAATTTATAGCACTAGTGTTTACACAATTCTAGTAAACTTTTTTGAAAATTCTTTGAAATACTATGTAATAGCTTTGTATTAATTTAAAGTGTTACATCCATTTTTTGCCACCCTGTGAGATTTTTACACAAAATAAATAATGAGATTTAAAAATAAAGTACAAAACAAGCATTAAAATAACTCAAAATAACATTTTTAATAGTTTAATATAAAAAAGGTATTGACAAATACACTATAAATTAGATTGCATTTAATAATTTAAAATTAAATGTAAATTCTCATAAATTTCAGTGGTACCTTTTTTGTTGGCTCTCAAAGCTCTTTTCAGTATTTTTTCCTTACGAACATCTTGCTGATCATTAATTTAGAACATCTAGTGTAAGTTATGTATCATATTAAATTCAATCTTTTATTTATTTATTTTTTAATCATTCTATTTTAGTTTTTGATTAAATTTCCACCTTTCTCTTTATTTAACTATCAGATCAGAGTAGGAATTATTTTGTGCCTGCTCTCAGAGCAGTAGCACATTTCTTTCTATTTGATGAAGAAAAACAAAGTTATTTTAAAACGTGTGCTTTTCTTTCGTTCTTTTTTTTTTCTTTTTTCTTTTTCTTTTTTTTTTGTGGTGTTTCTAAGAAGTTCTTAATTATGTTGAGTTTTATACCAGTATTTATAATTTTTGTTGATATTTTCAGTTTTTTCATGCAATATACATATACAACTCAATTAATTCCCTTTCACTGTATTCCCCTTGTATCTTTATATTCAGCTGCTTCAAGTGTTTTTTTTTTTTTGTTTTTTTTTACTCATGATAAGATTCACTATTGCCTTTAATGCAATAAAAATTTCAAAAGAAAATACGAAAAATATAGCTAAAATTTGCAGATGAATTATTTTATAATTCTTAACTTGAGTTGAAGAGAACATGCATATATGTTTTTCTCCAAAAAGCAAACTTATGTCTGCCTTGAAATTGCATGTCCTTTTTTTCTTCTTCTTCTTCTTTTTCTGACCTTAAAAAAGGCATCTTTTTCTTATTTAAATGTTGCTCCTATTTTATTTGCAGCTTGTTATTTACTTTAAGTCCAATAAATATCACAATCATGCAGATTGTCATTAAATAAGTCAGATATAACATGAAAATCTCATTGGGAAAAAAATCATACAAGATGGCAATTTTTTCATTTTTCACTTAATCAGATCTTGCAGGGGGATGCGTATTAATTTGAAAACATCACAGTTTTTTTAGAAATCCTGTTGATTATTAGCTTAATTAATTGTTGGTTATTAGCTTGATTAATTGTTTTTGACAAAAAGGAAAAGGGGGTCTAAAATAAAGTTTCATTTGTTATAATTTATTGTGGTAAATTATATTTCAGAACAGAAATTTATAATTCTGAAATAATAAAGACATGATGTGGTATTTTATTTGTGTGCTTGTTATACAAATAATCCATCAGGTGATGTGCTAATTTTCAAATTTGTGTGATATCAGATTTATAAATATTTAAATGAAAACAAAATGTTTTAATTGTGGCATTTTTTTATTTTATATATATATATATATATATGGTGTTGACTTACAAAATTATTTTCTCTTGCTTAACTTCTGCTTACCTGAATAAGCAATATAAGCAACTTTCTTTATAATAATTTTTAAGCTGCAAACCTGCAAATCAGCTGGATTCTCTTTTAGTTTCTAGTCTGTTATTTTTCATCTTTATTTCATAACACTGTTATCATGATTTGTATGTTTTGCTCTGATTTTTTTTTTTTTTTAAATAAATGTTACCTTTCAAATGCAAATTTATTTTGTTTGTTCTTAAAATAAAAACTAAAGACACATTTTTTCTACCTTTCAAATGAAGACGTCCTTTCATCAGCTGCATTAATTTAGCTTTCTCATGAAAAGATGCTTAAAGAAAAGAAAAAAATCAACCATTGCGTTTTAATTTAAAATATTTCCCATCTACAAGGTGTCCCCAAATTCATGGACCAAACTGTAAGGGAAGGTAAAGTACACCTAAAGAAGCAATTTTGGTATAGAAATGTGGAGTCAGAAATTAAAAGTTTTGGGCAAAAACCAAAAATATGAAGGAAATGAAAGTGGGCATTTTAGTGACATCATAACAATTACAGTAAGTGCTCAAATGTGCCACTGACAGCGTCTAGCAAATGATTGGTGTGTCTTTTCACAGATTCTAAGAGTTTCAGGAACATTTGCAGCAATGACTGAAACTCTTGCAATGAGGTCTTCATCAGAGTCAATTGGTGTCTCATAGATGAGACATCTAGAAGCTTCGAAAGGGTATGCCAATCACTTGCTAGATGCTGCCGGATAGATGTTGGTGATGGCACATTTGAGCACTTACTGTAATTGTTATGTCAATAAAACACTTGTTTTCATTTTGTCTGCATTTCTTGTTTTTTGAAGAAAAAAAACTTTTCATTTCCGACCTCACATTGCTATTCCAAAGTAGCTTCTTTATGTGTATTTTTCCTCAGGGCCAAAACTAGGGAGGGGTGGAGGGGCAGAGGGGGCATGTGCCCCAAGCGCCACATCAAAGGGGCATCAGATGAAGATTTGGTTTGTCGTTTTCTACAATATATGAGTGTGTGTGTGTGAAATTTGAGTAAAAATCATTTTGTAGTCGATAATCAAAAAGAAAAGCTGAGTAAAGTGCATTAAAATTGTCAAGTAGATAAAAAGATTCGGTTACAATATACAAGACAGCAAATGAATAAACCAATTCCTTTTCTTACAATTACTTTTTTACATCCATATCTGACCTTAAAGAGGGGGAGGTCAGGTGATTGCTTGGGATAATAAAAACCAAGTGTTCAAAAATTCACAAAATAAAAAGTAAAAACTTAATAATTTTGTTTTTTAGAGTCGCACATAATTTTTCAAATTAGCATTAGGTTCAGTAAAGTATCTCGGAAGAGAGGTATAAGTGATAATTTCAGAAAACTGATGTAGATAGTACAGGAAGATATTTTACGGTACTGGAATTCATTGTTATGACTTCAGTAAATCTTAGCTTTTGAGTTCCTATGACAATGTGACTCATATCACATGACTTAAAACGTCTCAATTGCACAGTCGGACTGGGCCAGGGAAAAGGGCGTAGACCTTGGATTTTCAGAGGGTGCAAAAAGATTAACGAACTCACGTCAATTTTACTTGCTTGTTTTTATTTGGCTTGACAAGGTTTAACACATTCACATAAGCACCAAGTATGAAAAGGGTTTAATATTATATCTCTGAGTCTAGATAGAAGACTTCTCTATACACCCCCCCCCCCCCCCCGTGCATGTTTAAAATTCCATCAAATTTACACAATGTTACGCAGTTTCCTAAAGCGAATCATGTAATATCTAAAATTTCCAGCATGTTGTACAGAGATTAGCTTGTAGTAGATGGCTCGACTGATATCAAGGCTAGGGCTTTATTGTTTTATTCTTTTTTCAATACATACCTCATAAGAATCGTGAAAAAAAAAAGTGGGGGGGGGGGAGGGGGTGATCACACTCCCTACCAATTCGGCCGCAAATGGCCGTATAAAAAAGACGTAGGTACCAATTAGCTGGGAATAATATCTACTATTAAATGCTATTCATACATTTTGCTTTGGTGATAGTCTATATATAAAAAACGTTGATTTTTCAGACGGGTACATCCACTTTTGACGCCCTATTTGGATTCCTCGCCAGCCAGGAAAGAGATATACAGTCGAGCCCCGATTTAACGAATTTTTGTATGGTCCCGACGAAAAGGGAACAAAAATACTTCGATTTAGCGAATTTATAATCCCGATTTAACGAATAACTTTCGATGTAAAAAAAATGAAAAACTGAAGAAATTTTCTAATATTTATTAAAAATTTTCAATGTCCCTGATTGTTAATTTTCTAAATAGTATCTTGTGACGTAGAACTATCTACATGCGAAAACGTACATTACGCTGAGGTTATTAATAGCAGTAGTAGTGGATCGGATGAAGAAGATGAAATAGAAATGAAGCGTGCAACGTTCAAAGAAGCAGTTTGCAGTTTGGATACTTTGAAATGGTATTTGATGGCTCATGATGTGGGTGATACTGTTTTCACAGCTTCAGAAAAAAATGCATACAGAATTTTGGAATACGAAATCGAAACACAGTAAACAATCATCTATAAAAGTTATGTTATAATTTATCTATAAAATTTGAACAAATGATATTTTTTTTCTTAAATTCAATACTTGTGATTTATAGTAGTGCATAAAAAATAATCAATTTTTATACAACTTATTTGTATTTTCTTAAAGCAACAAATGTTTAGCATCTTTATAAAGATAAGTGAGGATAGTTCTCATTAATTGCCATCTTTTAACATGTTTTGTTGCATAAAAATATTATTTTGATTATCCCGATTTAACGAACAAAGTTACTAGTCCCGAACGATCCGTTAAATCTGGGTTCGACTGTAGTTTATATAATTTTCTTAAATCTTAATACAGTTATAAAACAATAAGTGTTAGGAATTTATTCATAAATTTCGGAAAATAAAATGAAGATCTTACAAGAAAAAGCACCGAAATCACTCAATTGGTCATCAGTAAAATTGCACAGGAATTTTAAATTTAAAATAAACTTACTTTACATTTAAAAAAATCTTACAAAATGTTTCTGGTAAGATACTCCGATTTTTTTCTGTGGCTCCTTTGATAAAAGAAGAAGATTCCCTTAAATTATGGAAAGAAAAATTTCTCTGTATCTCGAAACAAATTCGAAATTCAAATGAGCTATAAACTTACACATAACAGCTTTTAACGATTATGGCTTGTTGCATGCAAAAATTAATGTAGCTCATAATTTATAATTTTTTAATCTGAATTTATTAATAGTTTCCATAGTTTAAAAAAAAAAATATTTTTGAATAAAGAAAAAAGATTTGTGAATTGCATTTTGATAAAAATGGAGTATAAATTACCATAAAATCAAATTTTATCAAGATTTTAGGTATTTGATGGCTAATTTTCGGAAAATATGGAAGTATAATTAAATTTTCATTGCAGACAGTGTTAACGTTGGAATGGGTACGTTTACTTAGTTTATTATGAATAGAATCGACGATTTCAACTGGTAAAGCCCAATCAATGGCAATGGATTTAATATAGTAGCACAAAGTACAATCCTTCCATTTTAAGTACTAAAACTATCTCTGAAAAATTATCTAACAGAGCAAATCTCATCAAAATCAGTTCCGTATAACGCTTTTAAAAGGCCAATCTTTCCTAATCGGTTTCACCTTATTATAGAACTTTCCCCAATGCCCCATAATTTTAAAACCAAGCAATGTAGAATGATACATTATATACTAAAATCCTTCACTGGAAAATTATGTAACTAGCAATGCAAGTTCTATCAAAATCCGTCCAGTAGAACTTTTGAGAAAGGCCAATCTTTCATAATCGGTTTACTCGATTAAAAAACTTTCCCTTCATAATTCTATAACTAATCAACGTAGCACTTTATATTAGATACTAAAATCTTCCCCGAAAAATTATATAACTTAACGGTGTAAGTCCCATCAAAATCCATTCAGCAGAATTTCAGTCATAAGCAGCCGTAACAAAATTCCTATTTGTATTTTAGATATATGGGGCTCACAACCATAACAGACCACAAGTCCATTTTGAAAAAAATAAAAAAATGAAGTAGTCCATTTTGAAGGTGCATAAAATCTGTTTTATTCACTCCCACAGTGAACCAAGTCTGTAAACAGATGCCATATATGTGAAAGTACTTGAAAACAGGCTTGGTTCACTGTGAGAGTAGAAAAAACAGATTTTATGCACCTTCAAAATGGACTATCTCATTTTTTTTTTTTTTTTTTTTTCGAAATGGACTTGGACTACTATGGTTGTGAAGCCCTCATATACAGTTGATAATTTTTAAGAAAATCGTCGCATTCATATTTGGCATTCGTGTTTACAAAAAATTAGCATTTTATAATAGACCGAGAGGTAGCTGCACAGACCATCATTTCATCGAGTTGATTGCTGAAATTTCAGGATTAGACAGAACTCGATTAGCATATAAAAATGCAACTGATCTGCAAGTCATTATCTTGGTGGAAACCACCTGCAGATCCGATTTTAGTGGTTGATCGATAAATTTGTCGTGTTTTCCTGCATACAAAGGTATCAAAGCATGGGGAGCTGGAAAATAAAATGGTAAACCTACCAGTCGACCACTAAAATTGGGTTTGCAGGTGTTTTCCAACAGAGATATACCAGTTCCATTTTAATCTGCGAATCGAGTTTTAACTAATCCTGGAATTTTAGCCGTCAACTCAATGAAGTGATGGTTTGTGCAGTCACCTACCGGTCTATAATGTATTTTAGTATATACGTATGCATTAAAATAATAAAACTTTGTAAAAAATCACCATGAAATAAAACAATACACAGGACGCGTTTCGAGCTAAAAACATAACAGCTCGTCATCAGCTACAGCAAACACATGTCCGCAAGCGAACAAGGTCAAAAATAAACTGAAGGTAAAGAATGCGACATCCGTAACGATGAATGTTGCTCAAAATTCGAGCGGAGAATGGCGATTCAAGTCAGCGAAGCGCTTTCATCCGCCTAACTTAACAGCGCCCTCTACCGCCTCAACGCTGCATTTCCGCACCCACAATCCTGTACGAAATCTGCTTATTTAGGTCCTCTCTACCTGGCTTTACATCTTTGAAGTATAGTTCTGAACCACCCTGTATATAAGCTTCTTTTCTATATACAATTCCTACTATTAGTTCACACTCTCCCTTTATATATCTTGTTCAAATTTTCAGTCGTTAATAAAATACTTATTATTCATCCATTCAAGCTGAAATACATTTTTTAAAACTTGTAGTGGATGACACGTGATGTTAATACAATTTTTCCAAATATTAATTAATTAATTAATTTTAGTTCTATATGGGAGAAAAAAATTCTCTTATTCAAATTTTCAGTCGTTAATAAAATACTTATTATTCATCCACTCAAGTTCAAATACATTTTTAAAAACTTGTAGTGGATGACACTTGATGTTAATACAGTTTTTTTTAATATTAATTCATAAAGTAAATTTAATTAATTAATTTTAGTTTTATATGGGAGAAAAAAATTCTCTTATTCAAATTTTCAGTCGTTAATAAAATACTTATCCACTCAAGTTCAAATACATTTTTAAAAACTTGTAGTGGATGACACTTGATGTTAATACAGTTTTTTTTAATATTAATTCATAAAGTAAATTTAATTAATTAATTTTAGTTTTATATGGGAGAAAAAAATTCTGTTATTCAAATTTTCAGTCGTTAATAAAATACTTATCCACTCAAGTTCAAATACATTTTTTAAAACTTGTAGTAGATGACACTTGATGTTAATACAGTTTTTTTTATTATTAATTCATTAATTAAATTAAATTAATTAATTTTAGTTTTATATGGGAGAAAAAAATTCTCTTATTCAAATTTTCAATCGTTAATAAAATACTTATTATTCATCCACTCGAGTTCAAATACATTTTTTTAAACTTGTAGTGGGTGACACTTGATGTTAATGCAGTTTTTTCAAATATTAATTCAATAATTAATCTGCTGAACGAAGAATGCTACCATTAATACTATCATGGGGATCAATAGTACACAAGATGCAAGATACTACTGTAGATTATGCAGCAATATATCTAGGACGAAAACTCTTCGCAGCAGGTCAAGCATATGTCTATATATATATCAAGCATTTAACGCTTATTGCTAGCAGCGCCATCTATAGCCGCTATTTTAAACTAAAATTGATAATCGCAGTAAAAAATTCCTGACTTCTTACATGTCCCTCCTGCAAGAATTTAATTTTATAGCCGTCTCCATTTGCAAGTTACTGAATTTTAAAATCAGTTAATCCATTTTAGGACACCGGGTAAATGCATATATACAGACACAGAAACGAGCTTTTAAAGATATATATATATTTTTTTAAGTCAGTCGGCAAAATAGCCATATACGCCCCCCTAATGAATTCTGCTTAAATACGCCCCTGCTGGTGTGATTATGCTGATGAAAGAATTAAGACTTTCAGTTATCACCACTGTAAGGGCATCCAGTACCTTCTGAAACTCCATGCGTTAGAACAGAGATTCCCAAACTTTCAGACCAACGTACCACTAAGTAAAAGTTCATACTTACGCGTACCACCAGGTGACAAACTCAAAGCTAATACAGAAAAACCTATGAAACAGGTTAATATTTAAAAACAGAACAAACGGATAAAAGGAAAGGTTTCGGAAAGCATGCGAAGGAATAATTTATTTCTTATAATAATTTATAGTGCATTTACGTATATAAAGTGTATCATTTTTGGGTGACAAATATAGATGTATGATAGAGAACATAAATACTACATAGCTTTTTTAAACATGGGAAAAAAATACACATTTGAAGTCGCCTTCTTCGAGATTTCTTTTGTTATATGAATACTATGTATATATAAATAGTAAACTACACTTAAGAAAATTTAATAAGTGAATAACTTACATAAACAATTCACATATCTTCTGAAAATAAACTACTTTTTAATGTGATAATGAAGGTTGTTGAAATAAGTAATATACACACATACAATATAGTAAAAGAAGAAATTTTTTTCTTTTTTTCAGGGGGATGAAAGGTCAACTCAATATCTACCAAAGCATTAGTTCCACTTATATAAAAATTCTAATCGAATTACATTATAAAAATAAGAGGAAGAAAAACGTCGTGAAAGCAGTATAACGGAGAGTAGAGCCATAGGCGTAGCGTGACCAGAAATTTTGGGGGGGGGGGGCACCAAGGCCGTGAGAAGTGCGCCCTTAACGAATTTTCAATTTTGCCCCCCCCCCTCCCCCTCCAAAAAAAATATCTTTCTCTTTGTAATGGGTGTAATAAAATTGATAAAGTGCAGAAACATAAATAAATTATATAATATTTATAATATGAATAAATATTTCGTGGTTATTTTGGAACTTTAAAATGTTTAATTTTAATTTAGAAATTCAGAACAACTAAAACACAAGAGAAAATTGCACTTATTTGTTAGAGAGTTCATGATGTTTTGCGACAGGAAAAAAAATGATCAAGAAAGAAAAAAGAAATTCCCCGGAAAATGATCGGCGGACAAAAACTGAATAAATAAACAAATAAAACCGTGGTTCGCAGCACAAATTTTGCGCGCGGGGCGACCGCTCCTTTAACCCCCTCTTTGCACGGCGCTAGGGGGAACACTAGAGGTTTGCACTGGCCACAGTTTCCAGGCCGGCGTGAAAATTAAAAGTTCCACCCGAGCCCGGCCCGTTTATATTTTCACAGTTCATGGCTAGGCTCGGTTCGTAAAAAAATCAGTGAGAACAAGCACGGCCCATAAAAAAATCAATTAAATCAGGCTTGGTCCGGCCCGACTCAATTTCTCAAAAATTCCGATTTTTCTTAACATGCAATCGCAGGGCTGCCACTTGCTACTAAAATGCTATACCTAGCGACTATTTTCAGCATACGTCGGCTATGGCAACTATTTTCAGCATACGGCGGCTATGGCGACTATTTTAGGCCGAAAACTGTTAAAAAGCGACTATTTCAAGAAAGCAGTAGGCGACTTTTTTCGGATTCAGCGACTATTTTTACTGAAAATATTCGGTCTTTTTCTTCAAAGCGCCTGTAAAGTCATTTTCCCAAACGCACTTTTTCAACGGTTGTTTGAGGAGATTCGTGATTTTTTCTGCGACGAATTCCAAAATTCGGGATTCCCCCCCCCCCCCCCCGACCAAATTGATTTTTTTCCTCCACCACTTGTCCAAATTTGCGATGTATATTTTCTGCGACCGATTGATGGTAGTTACTACTTGTTTCAGAGATCTTTTGACGAAATTACGGTTTCTTTTCCAGATCGTTTGTCCAAATTCGGGATTTTCTTTTCATGACCAATTTATAAAATTCGTGAGTTTTTGCGCTATCAGTTGGTTAAATTCTCTCTCTTTTTATTTTATTTTTTTTTTTTATTAAATTTGTGTTTTTTTTTTTTTGCCCGCGACCATTTGACGAAATTTGCGATTTTTTTCTTGTGATCGTTAAACGAAATTCGTAATTTTTTGTCCATTCTTTAGACGAAATTTTGAGATGATTTTTCCGCGACCAAATGACGAAAATCGCCATTTGTTTCCGCGACCTTAGGTAAAATTCAAGATATTTTTACAGTTGTTTGAGGAGATTCGCGATTTTTCTCCGCGACGAATTACAAAATTCGCGATATTTTCCCCAATCGATTGACGAAAATAGTTATTTCTTTTCGCCCTCTTTTGCTACGATTGTTGAAGGAGATTTCGCAATGTTTCCTATGTACTATTGGAAATATCCCGATTTTTTGGGGGCGATCGTTTCACGGTACTCGCAATCTTTTTTTCGTGAATCTTTGCCAAATTTCGCGATTTTGTTTCCGGCGATCGTTTCACGGAACTCACGATTTTTTTCCGCGATCCTTTGCCAAAATTCGCGAATTTTTCTGCGACAGATTGGCGAAATTTTATTTCCGCCACTACTTGTCGAAATTCGCGATACATATTTTTTCCGTGATCGATTGATGGTATTCGCTGTTTGTTTCAGATATCATTTGACGAAATTCGCGATTCTTTCCCACGATAGTTTATCGAAATTCGTGATTTTCTTTTCAAAACCAACTTACGAAATTCTTGATTTTTTGTGCAATCATTTGTTTAAATTCTCGATTATTTACGCGATTATTTGATCAAATTCGTGTCTTTTCAGGGATGTTTCTGTTCTGAATTTTCCGAAAATTTAAGGCATGCGGTTCCGAAAATCTTAAAAATTCGGGAAAATAAAATATCGCGAATTTCGGCAAATGGTCGTCGAAAAAATCAATTTCGACAATCGTTCACAGAAAAAAATCGCCAATTTCTTTAAAAGATCGCAGAAAAAACGAATTTTGCCAAAGAATCGCGAATTTCTTCAAGGGATCGCGAAAAAACGAGAATTTCTTCGAGGGATCGCAAAAAACGCAAACTTCGTCTAGGGATCTCGTGAAAAACAAAAATTTCACAAAGGGATCGCAAATTTTATCAAAGGATCGCGGGAAATGCGAATTTCGTCAAAGGATTGCGGGAAAAAAACGCATAATTGGCGCCGGGAGGCGATTTCCACCCCTTTCCCTCCCTCTGCTGTAACTTTTTAGAAAATTTGCTGTGAATTTCAGTTTTATTTTTAAAACTCAGAATTACACCTGCCGTCTTTTTGGCGAAATTTGTAATTTTCTTCTCTTCATCGTTTGACGAAATTCGTAATATTTTGTATATTCTTTTGACGAAATTTGTGATGATTTGTCCGTGACCGAAGGACGAAAATCGCCATTTGTTTCCACAACCTTTGATAAAATTCAAGATATTTTTCCACGGGCCTTTAAGGAGATTCGCGATTTTTTCCCCGACGAATTACCAAAATTCGCATTTTTTTCCGCCAATTGTTTTGTGGGATTCACGATTTTCTTTAAACTATCCTTTGCCAAATTTCGTGAATTTTTGTACGACCGGTTGACGAAAATGATATTCGGTATTTGTTTCTGGGATTTTTGACGAAATTCGCGATTCTTTTAAACGATCTTTTTTTGTCGACTGACTGAGGAAGTTCTTGATTTTTTACTCAATTTTTTGCGCGACTATTTGACCAAATTCGCGGGTATATTTTTTTTTCTGTTCGCGACAGTTTGACAAAATTTTCGATTTTCTTTCCGTAATCTTTAGGCGAAATTTACAAGTTTTTTTTTCGCGACTGATGGAAAACTTCTTTTTTTCTAAGGCCAATTGTTGATATAGGCGATTTTTTTTCGTTACCGAATGGCAAATTCCCGACTGTTTGATGAAATGATTTTGTGGATTTCTCGAAGAAAAAAAATCGTGGCTTTCACGAAATTAAAAAAAAAAATCGCATACGAATCATATACCTGCTCAAAAAATAAATTTGGAAGATTCCATCCAAACAAATATTTTTATTATGCGGGATTTTCCTTTTTTGTGTGGGATTTGCGAAATCCCACACTTTATTTCTAACCCTGCCCCTCAAATATAAAACTTTTCTTCCTTCTCTCCAAGAAACTCTTGAAATGAAAGGCCTGATGGAAAGTAGTTCCGGGGATGATCTGCAAGAAGTTTTTACTGCTATGTTTCCAGGTGCTGTACATAATTTTTATTGTGGAAGAATCAAGTTACTTCGTAACTGAAACATTAGGGCCTTATTTTCTGGATAACTTGCTTTCTCATTTGAAGAAATCACTCTATTCTTTATTCACTGATTTGAGCAAAAGCATAAACTGTGAAATAAAATGTAGACATTCATAAAGTCCTTTCATTGTTATGTATAGAATTTTTCTTCCTTTTTTTAAAGTGGGTATGCGAGTATTTTGGCTACTGTTATCGAACAAATGCTACTATTTTTTTTCGTTGGAGGTTACTAGAGCTACTATTTTCAGTGTCATTCGGCAGTGGCAGCCCTACAATTGAGATGCTTTTATGAAGTAGAATAAAGGGATTTTTTTTCTAAAAAACTCCGATTTTTTTTAAATAAAATAACATCGAAGTTGGACTTTTGATTTCCAAATTCAAAGGCTGAGAATTACAAGACGGATCCATTTAGTAATCCGCTTTAAATCAAGCTGCTTCGAATTAGGAAAAACATTAAGTAAAGGGAAAACGCTACTCGATTCTTAAGCACCTGAATGCTCACATCTGTAATTTTCAGGCAAATAGGAATAGAAATGAGTTTATGAATGTGTCAAAAATAATCACATTTTTGAGTGGAGATTTTTGTTTTTTCTGAAAACGTTATTAATTTAATAAAACAAACAATTCTGTATGTTCTTACCTTCTATTCCATTTTCATTCTTTTGAAGCCAGACTTGAATGAATTTAGAATCATGGTGTGCTTCATGACATCGCTTGTTACTGAGTTTTCTATAAAAATTTCCTGTTTTTTTTTATCGCGTTTGTTTTTGCGTGACTCATTCATTCCTGATCAGTTTAAAAAATAGTAATAACAACATTTAACTACGAGTACATTCCTGCAAATGACCAGATCATACCAAGTCAAGTGTGTGGAGAGGGATTAGGTAAAGACGCTCCTATTATCTCACTTTGCACAAGAGGGAAACACAAGTTCAGAGGTCAAAGAAGTTCTTTGTGTGACCACCTTGTGTTACTCACTGAAATTAAACTACTTGGGTGACTGGACACCAGCTTTGCAGTTGGGGAAAATTTTCCTTCTACCGATCAAATTACAACTACTGACCACATATCAATGATTGACCAGCACCGTATTAATGGTTGAGAACTAAACCGTTTTTGTTTTGGGGGAAGAGAGAGTGGGTGAAATGCTACATACTAAAAAGTTTTAAATTTGATTGCATCTTAAAAAAAAAAAAGCAATTGAAAATCACTGCCATTTATCGTTTTTGTAAAAGTCTCAATAAATCACAATCCTAAAATATGTGAATATAAATTTCACATTAATTTATCTGAAAATCCCATATATAATACACAATCACATATCCTTTTAAAACAGTGACAAATGAAGGTTTTTAATAATTTGCACAATAAGTACAACCTTAATATCAATCGTACGTTCAGGGCTGAAACTAGCCTTTTTTTTTGCGCCAGGGGAAAACATGGACTTTGGCGACCACCCCCTCCCTTCATCTCCTCACGCACAATAAATATTATTGACCTCACGTACCCTATGCAAAATAAATAAATAAAATTCATAAAAAATAAAAATCATTAAATAATTAAAATTAGAGCAAGAAATATGTAAAGGACGCTCCCCTAGGATTAACATTAGCTTGAGCGTTAAGAGCCTACACAAGTCACGCGAAGAATCTGGAATGCTAATGCTAAACGTATGGGAACGTTCTTTTTAAATTTTCTCTCTTGGATATTAATAGTTTTAAATGATTTTTTTTCTTAGCTTAGAAAAGCTGAGGTTAAATTCTAACCGGGTTAGTGTTTACTTTTTAGAATTTGGTTGCAGATTATTTTTATAAAGTTACCTTCACTTCCAGTACCGGTTTCAAAACCTAAAAGTATGGCAACGCTAAAGATCAATCTAAACTATCCTAAGAGAAAAAAAAATATTAAAATCAAAACGAGAAATTTCAAAAGAACGCTCCCTTAGTTTAACATTAGCTTGCGAGTTTCTTTGCATTTCATATATTCATATATATATATTTTTTTGTATGAATCGTCAAACGATTCATTTGGCGCCCCCTTCGCCTTTGTTCTGGCGCCTGGGGTACA
The DNA here is from genome assembly GCA_963932465.1 of Maratus speciosus. NCBI lineage: Eukaryota > Metazoa > Arthropoda > Arachnida > Araneae > Salticidae > Maratus > Maratus speciosus. Next base: position 225,077,795 of record OZ010791.1, on the reverse strand, counting down.
TGCCCCCTCTGAACCCCCCCCCCTATTTTTGGCCCGGGCTATATTCTTTAAAAAACATTGAAAAGGGGGTTACTGTTCTATCTTGCATATATTTCAACCCTTAGATTTTACTCGTTGACAGTTGCTCGACCTCGCGCCCTTTGAGACCGGATCTGTATGCACAAAAAAGTAATTTTAGTAAAAGGCATGGGCGACATTTTTCAGTTGTCATCTACCTAGAAATGGCAAAAGGTCGAGAAATATAATTTGGGAAGGTAAAAGCAGGGGCGGCTAATGGCACCCTGGGTGAGTTTTTTTTTTTTTTTTTTTTTTTTTTTTTTTTTTTAATTACGGGCAGTCGCCTAAGCTCGCCTCCTCTCTCTAAGACTGGATTTGGTTGGTTGCAAAAAACAATATCCCCAAAAGTAATGCAAAAAATAATGCACCAAAAGTAATGCAAAAAATAATTGCATCAAAAGGAACAGAGCTGCATTTTACAATTTCCGCCTAGAGTGGCAAAACGCCTAGAAATGGCAAAAAGAAGAGAAAAAATCATTTTGGGGGATAAAGGCAGGGGCGACTTTATTAGCCATGAGGGCGCCCTGTGAGAGATTTTTTTACTGTACCACTGCAAATGCTATACTCTTTTTTTTTCTTTTAAAAGGTTTTACTAAAACATTTTACTTTGTGCACTCCTTCCAGGGCCGAAATTAGCTATATTTTCACCCGGGGAAAACGGCGATTTTGGCGCCCCCCCTCCCCTTCCTCTGTAAAGTAAATTTACAAAGAGAAATTTACGAAAGTTTCTAGTAGTGGACTTATTTTAAAATTTAAAATGTGTAACAATAAAATACATAATATTGAAATATATAACCAGCTTTATCAAATATTTATTCAGTAAAACTTGGAGAAAAAATCGAAAGGAAGCGGAAATAATTCCGCTTTATACAGGTTTCCGTCTTAGGAGGTATAACTGTTGGTATTCTTTCTGTTGGAACCATGTAGTTTTTTCATTTAAGACACGACTCCATTATAGACGGATTTTATTTTTCGAGATTTTACTGTTGTTGTAGCATTACAAATTATTATAATTGGGGCACTTTAATGTCATAGTGATATGAGTCACATTGTTTTAGGAACTAAAAAACCAGGATTTACTGTAGCTATAAAAATGAATTCCAGTTTTGTAAGATATCTTCCTGTACTATCTACATAAGTTTTTCGTAATTATCACTTATACCACTCTTCTTATTTATAGACTGATATGTCTGGATACTTTCCTGAACTTAATGCTAATTTTCAAATTTATGTCTGACTCAAAACAACAACAACAAAATTATTAAGTTTTTACTTTTTATTTTGTGAATTTTCGACCGCTTGCTTTTTATTGTAACAGTCGGTCACCTGACCTCGCCTTCTCTAAGGACAGATATGGTGATATGCATGTAAAAAAGTAATTATAAGAAAAAGAATGGGGTTATTCATTTTCTGTCTTGTACGCGAATCTTTTTACCTATTTCACATTTTTAATGCATTATACTAAGCTTTTCTTTTTGACTTTCGGGTAGAAAATATTTTTTACACAAATTTCACACGCACATATATATATTGTATAAAACGGCAAACCAAATTTTCATCTGACGTTCCCTGCGCGAGGCGCCCAGAACACCTGCCCCCTCTGCCCCCTCCCCATAGTTTCAAACCCTGACTCCTTCTCCCGTTTATTTTTATTGTACCGGACAATCATTTGGAGTCGCGCCCATAGCAAGACGGAGAAAAAGAAAGCTCTAAAAAGAATAGAACAGCCTTCATGGTATCTTTTCAACAGAAAAGTAGTCACATTCAAACAAAATCTTCATTTGGCGCCCTTTTCGCTTTTCGTTCTGACGTCCGGGGCACATGACTCTGCACCCCCCCCCCCTTGAGAAACAGAGGGTATACGGTGTTCCTTAAAAAAATCCAGAGGGTATACGGCGTATACCCCCGTATACCTTCTACTACATCCCTGCTTCCAGCACGTCGAAAACATCACCTATAATACTGCTGGCATTGCAGATATGCGAAACGAAAGTATTGAGTCTGTGACATTGACAAGGAATATATTGCACAATTCGACCTACGATTTCTGAAAACGTCTCCTAGTGCTAAGTGCCGTTGAATTCCCCAAACATGCTGTTTGTAAAACCGTATGACTGGAAAACTACCTGTTCTATTTCGATCTCATGCTTCGTAAGGATGTGCGATTTCTGGCATGCAAGGTCGACATTGGTTTCATCAACTTCTTTTACAATGTCCAAAAGCCGATCGGAGTTTTTCCACCTTTGTCGACATATTTCAACACAACAGCTGAATCGATCATGGTGCGAAGCATCTGGTGTCGCATCTGTCATAATTCCATAACATTATGCTTCTTGAATATCTCTGGCTACCGTTTTGCGCATTTCTGAAGCAAGAAATTCAATCATCTCGTTTTGGGATGAAGCGAAAAGGTAAGTTATGTGGTGTGGCCTTAAACGTGTATCCTCAAACATTTCCTCAGTTGCGGGTTATGTGTGGAAATTAGTTTCATAATTTGCCAAAAGTTTTCATTTTCGTCTTTGTCACTTCCACAAACCAGAGTTTGTCTACTCCGCATTCGCGTAATGTCCATCAAGATTGCAACAATTTCAGTGCTGAATGCAAGATGTTGCTGTTACTCTTCCAGATTAATCTGTTTGCACTTGCTGTCGTCTAGTAAGTGATTATGCGTCATTATGAACTGACAAAATAGGAAACAGCAAATTTGGTGGGAGTTGGAAGCGAAATGTTGTGCCAACTTTCTGTTCTTTTCTTTTCCTTAAGCTCTTCATTTTGTGTCCTTTGTTTACACCACTCTCAACTGAAGCATTTTGCAATTTTTCTCTCCTAGATTCTTTATGAAATAGGCAAAAGAAATAGCATTGATTTCTGTGCTATATTCCAAAAACGGATGCTCTTTTGTACCAAGCAGTGTTGAAATGTCGCTGTCCATTTTGCGGGATGGAACCACTTATAGGATATGCGCTGAGTTTTGGCTGATAAGGACCTAAACTGATCAAATATGTCTCTGATTGGCTGACTTCATTTTAGACCATTTTCCTGGATCATGTTCAATGATGGAATCGTTCCCACTTTCCGTAATGCTAACCTCTCCACGGTTCTGCTCAATTTCTTTCACGATCTTACTATAAATGTTTGACACAGACGAACAATTTTCTTTTTCCTTTCAATTATATCTAATGTCTCCTTAAGGAACAAGAAAACACTTAATTCATCAGATCTGGTCAATTTTTCAAAAATGCTTGCAATCGTTTAAACAGTTGACTAAATGATTCAATTGTCCAGCACATTTCAATACAACACAATTAATATGAATGTCTTCACCGAAGTCGTCATCATCTTCAGTGCTAGTCGATCATCGAGATGATCAGAACCCTACTAAACCGCTGCGGACTCTCAGAAAGACCCCTTTGTATATTGAGAAACTAGTCTCTACTGGTTCTTTCTCCATTTATTTTCAGCGGTCACGCGAGGTCGAAGAAAGGAGGGGCAAACTTCGGATTTCCGAAAGAAATTAAGAGAAATGCTAAGGATTGGTGTTTTTTAGAGTATGTTTTAAGAAAAAACGTAGAAAATTGAAAAAAAAAATAGATTGTTTCAGAATTATATCGATCGATACTAACTACCTAGAATTTGCCGACTGTGATCAAGGTTGCCGACATTGTGGGGCGGGACCCCCCCTACGCCCGCCCAGTAGCTTTGCCCCTGCACATCACTGGATAAAATAATGTATCCTCCCCTTACAAGAGAGAAATAAAAACTAAATTTGGTTAAGAAAGCGGTAAATGTCTTTCGTGAAACATTGCCAATTCCTGATATGGAAGCATTACACGCAGAGATGAAACTTTTGTCTGACTTCTGCGCAGAGGCTGAAATAATGTATGATATTTTCATGAAAATAGAACCTTTGAGATAACATTCTGCCACTTGTGAACCATATCAATCGTCTGGCTCTAACTTCTCCAGTCATAATTGCCTCGAATGAAAGAACAATGTAGATTAAAAATTGTGAAAAAAATATCTAAGAACAACAATGACCGATCCACGTTTGAATACACCCATGATGCTTACGTTTGAGAAGTACATTTTGAAATAACTAGATTTGAGCACTGTCGTGAATAGATGGGCTTGTCTAAAAAAATGGTGGGTTAAAATGCATATTATGCAATGGATGAACAAAGGTGTAATTAAAATAAATTTTGATTTAATCCTTTTTAATGTAATGTAATGTAATCAACCGCCGTAGTGAGCGGCCTCTTTCCGTCCGCTGTCCTTTAAGCTTTTCTTCTCTTATTCCGACTCTTTTCCGGAAGCCAGGTTCATACGTCTCCAGCCAGGTCCCGAAAACAAGAGACTCTAGCGGAAGCCAGGTTGGAAAAAATAAAAAATTAAAACCGAACAAATTTAAAAGGGAAATTATGCAAATTAAAGTCACCGAAAAGCGGAAAGTATACAATCGGTAACTTCAGAGCCCGGGGCTCTGAAGTTACCAAACAACCGCTCCTGCGTCGAGCTTACTGTTAGTCTCGATCAGCGGTTACAGGCGAGTCAACCGCCGTGGGCAGTTAATAAATAAGCTGTTTCTGTATAAATTCCAAGTAGCATCTTACTAAAAATTTCAACTTTTTTAATTAATCGAAATTGCAGATTTCCATCTGCACATTCAGCAAAAAATATCAAAATACTTTACGGGAATATTTACAACAATGTAACGTAAGTGAAGGGGTGGTATATCCATCTTTAAATCTACCTTATATTCTCCTCAATATTCTAAAGCGTAAAGTATTCGGCGTTCTAAAGTGAAAATTTTGATCTCGATGGGTTAATAATGTTGAATTTTATATAGAACATACCGAGTGTACTAAAATGGATTGACTGATTTTAAAATTCAATAACTTACAAATGGTGGCAGCTATTGTAAAAAATTCTTGCAGGAGGGTTATGTGAGATGTCAGGAATTTTTTTACAGCTATTCTCGATTTTAGTTTAAAACAGCAGAAAAAGTTTTAGTTTAAAATTTTACGATTTTAGTTTAAAACATGGCACTGCTAGCAATAGGTTCTGAATCGGGGCCTGATTTTTTGTTTCTCTTCTCCCTCAGTGTTCATGCGAAAGAAGGAGATTAAATATATGGAGTGGTTCTCAGTCGCCAATGAAACTGTGTTCTTAGCACACCGTGTTCACTGCATATATTTAATCTTCTTCGTTCGCATTGATATTCAGAAAAGAGAGAGGCCAAAAATCAGGCCCCGATTTAGCGCTTATTTCTAGCAGTGCCATCTATCGCCGCTATTTTAAACTAAAATTGATAATCGCAGTAAAAAAAATCCTGACTTCTTACATATCCCTCCTGCAAGAATTTAATTTTATAACTGTCTCCATTTGCAAGTTACTGAATTTTAAAATCAGTTAATCCATTTTAGGACACCGGGTAAATGCATAAATACAGACACAGAAACGAGCTTTTAAAGATATATATATATATATTTAAGCCAGCCGGCAAAATAGCCATATACGCCCCCCTAATGAATTCTGCTTAAATACGCCCCTGAGCACAATTATTGTGTGAAATTGAGGATACTCAGAAAAGACAATTTACGATTTATAAAGACAATCAAGGCTAATACAATCGATATAGTTATGATTAAAAACGAGCGTGTCAGTCAAAGATCCAAACACATTGATGTTCGTTACTGTTTTATACGTGAAATCTATAAAGATGGTGCGTTTGATATAAAGTACTGTGAATCTCATAACATGACTGCTGATATGTTTACAAAGCCATTAGGCAAATTTAAAAAAAAGACAGCGAAAATAACGCACTCCTACAAACCATACTTCAGTTTTAAGAATTAAAATACACGCTTTTTTATAAAATGATGTCATTTGCATCCGCTAAAGCAATCCACTTTTACAATCCAGCCTTAAACTTCGTCTATAGAAAAGTATGCATATGACGTCATTATCGCGGAATAACAGACAATATTCTTGACATAGCCCGTATTTTAATTTCAACTTTTTTTTCAGGTTTTATGAGAAAATGGCAACAAAAACGTACAGTAATTTCCTATTTTTGACTATTTTCCCTTTACTTTCAATAGAAAGATTACTTTTGTTGCCACAATTAGAAAAATGGTATTAAAAACTACAAAAAAAAATTAATATCTCAAGAATAAATTGAGATACACCTTTCAAACAAATTGCATTTAAAAAAGCATTTTTTTCCTCATACGACGGTGTAAAAATTTAAAATGTGCGATGTTTAGAAGTTTAAAAATTTGCAGTAGAGAACATTACAAAACCGAAATTTTATTTCAAATTTCAAAGTGTTGTCATTCGCAAAATGACGTATGCGTTACGCACAGTTATGTTTGTCCTTTATAATATGGATAGATAGATTGCACAAAATGTACAGTTATTCGGATACTAAAAAATACTGCATTTCTGTATTTCCTATAAAAAGTTAGGCAGCTTTTAGAAAACGGTGTCCTATCTTAAAATGATTGATTAAAAAAGAATAAAAAAGATTTGTTCTGCATTTTTTAAGGAATATTTAAAAATGTACTTAAGGGTGTTCTCAAATCCAAAAGGGCAACTTTCTGACATAAGTTTTAATTTATTTTTGTTCGAAAATGCATGAAACTAGCTGGTGTTGTTGTTCAGAAACAATGTAATTGAGCTGTTTTTTTCATTTTTTTGCAAATGCAATAGATCTTTCAGAAAATAATACCAAAGTGGTCGTTTTGAACCGAATTTCCGGGCGAAGGAAGAAAGAGCACTCAAGAACGGGCGAAAAACGTGTTTGTCACGTGATCGAAATCGCTTATAACTCAATAGGTAATTGGTTAATTAAAAAATGGAAAAAAAAAGTTCAATTCCATATCACTTCCATAACCAGGCTTTCCAATATTATACCTTTCCGTTAAAAAATGAATTTGTAAATGTGTCAAAATATTTTGCGCTTGTTGAGCAGAGCAGTTAAAAACATCCTTTATTTCAGTATATTACTTTTTAACGTAGCATCAGTATATTACTTTTAATTCTCCACAATAAAGTTTACTTGATTAAAGGTTATTTCAGGGAATATATATGAATTATTAAAGACTGAGTGTAAGAGTATTATTGATTTTGAATCTAAGAAAGAAAAAAAGTATCATTGGGTAGCAAAAGGAAGTGCATTCTTAATATTTTAATAGTAATAACTTACTGTCCTGACTTACTGAAAATTATTTTGATCTATCTTAGAATAAAAGGATAAAATGCAATTTTGTAACTTTTTGTGCTAAAATAAGTTTTTAATGAATTTAAAAAGCCCGTTAGTAGTAATGATTAATGAGTTCTTATCTTAGGTAAAATGTTTATGAATTATTTTCTTGTAGATAAAGTTATGCTATTATAATTTAAATCTTGTAGAAGTTGTTTTATTAACATGATTAAGAGGTTGAAATTTTTCAAGAACAAGAAATACATCGAGTTATTAAAAAAATTAAACACATTAATAATAGAACATAAATTTGTTTTTTATTCTTTTCCATTTTAAGTTCTATACATATATATTATAAAATTAAAAGTTATTTTCTTTATTGGAAAAAAGTTGGTATTCGGTTTAAATTTTGGAAGAATATTCTGCATAGGCATAACCAGCCTTTTGAGCGGGGGGGTGCCCAGACTTTTTAACCTGACCATGTTGGATACAAACAATATCTTATATAGTAAAAAACCAGCTAAAACGAATCCCATAAAACCGATCGAATTTCCGTTTTAGACAGTTTTCCATCTTAGAAGGTATAATTGTGTGGTATTTCTTTTAAAAAGGGCTCAAACGCGATTTTTGTTTGCGTGAGGAGGGTCGAAAAGGGGTTCAAACATTTAAACTAAATCTAATGGTAAAAAAAGATATGTAAATGTCCTTGCAGCAGTGATATAAGACAGTGACTAAGTGTGGTCACAACTGTAAAACCTTTTGGCACCCTAACTTCTTATAAAGATTAAAAAAGGCCTTTAATCATGCTGGAAACTTCAATAGGCACAGGGGAACACTGCATGAGATCTAAAATTATCTCAGTCAAAGTCTTGTAGATGAAATTTTGTCGGATGATAAATGTCAGATAACACATGCGGTACATCAGTACATGCGCACGAAATTTTTTCAGAATGTGACTCCATGACTTCTTGGAGGGATCACCGGAGGGACCCAAGAAATTTTGGAGAAAAGTCTATATAAATAATTATTATTATATTATAAATAATTATAATATTCATTATTAGCGTAATTTCCTGCTTATAATCCGCGGCTCAAACAATCATGTTTCGACCCAGAAATTTTATTTCATTATTTAAGTTAAATATTTATCGCGATTTAATAAGTGACGTTTTATGAAACAAGATTTCTGGGTCTGAACGTAATTGTTTGATCCGCAGATTATAGGCCGGAAATTACGGTACTTCAGGTTTTTTACCCCATAGTGTGCCAAATATAACGTGGGGGAATATGTCGTGGGGATGTCATGATAATATACACTAAATTTTATCAAGATGATAAAAATTATACTATCATGATGGAATGTAATAATAAAGATAGGCGCTTGTATGTCCCTGTGTGTGTATATGCGCGCGCGCGCTGAGCTCTGAAAAAACAATGCAGCCTGCACCCGTAAGATTTCACAGGACCTTTATGCCTGAACTCATGTATATGGAAGACAATTTCTGGAATTTTTCAATTAATTTTTTATGCGATTTTTTTCGCATTTTGCGGCAATTTTTTCAAATAAGTAAAAAAGAATCCGATTTCAATATTTTACCCAGTAAACTTTGTCTTCTTTTCAATAAAGTGTTTCCGAGATTCTTACAGCGATTTTTCAATTTTTAACAATTTTTTAATGTTAACTTTAGAGGGGGTTTTTTCGCATTTCGCGGTGATTTTTTTTTATATATATATTCCTAAAACGAATCCGGTTTAAATCTTTTACCCTATTAGTTAATTTCGTTCCCTGTGGTTTTATAATCTTTTCCGAATTTTTAATGCACTTTCTAGCGGGGGTTTTCGTGCTTTGAGGCGATTTTTTGACATTTTTTGAAACAGAAAAAACTCTCTGGTAATTTTTGCAATTGCCATCATTAAATTCGAATTGGAATAATGTCAAATCAGCTCTTATAAGAAAGCTGAAAATTTAATTTTGCTCGAAATAAAAAACTCAATAATTCAAGATTCGCTTGTCTCGAGACAGAAGAGGTCGTAGGTTGCTCGGGAGTACGTTGCCGAAGGCAGTCCCCCCGCCCCCCCCCCCAATTAGATTTGTTTAATTCTATGTTCGTTTAAAAAAAAACCAATCACTTCTCTAGTAATGAAGTTTTCTTTCAGGGACAGGGTTTGAATTAACGCGCGGGTTCGCGCGATTTGTGCACAGAAAAGGAAAGTCTCTCATAACAAAAAAATGCTGTGCAGTATTTCCCCCTTCAAATTCTTTCACAGAGCTATGATTCTTCAGTAAATATTTAAACAAAAAATGGGTCCGCGATTTCTATTTCTTTTATGGAATTTCTCAAAATCAATTCGTGAATCAGTCCCGGAAAAAATTGAGAATTTCTTCAAACGATCGTGGAAAAATATCGGAAATTTCGATAAAAGAGTGCAGAAAGTAATCGCCAATTTCGTTTAAAGATTGCGCAAAAAAATTACGAATTTCGATAAAGAATTGACGAAATTTTTTTTTCAAATTTCGTTAAAATGTTGCGGACAAGAGTAGAGAATTTTGTTAATTGGTACGGAAAGATATCGAGAATTTTTCCGAACGTTCGCGCAATACTATCCCGAATTTCGACAAATGATCTCCCTGTAAAAATATCAGTTTCGTCAATCAGTCGGAACAGAATATAAATTTCGTCAAAGGATCGCGGTAAAAACGAGAATTTCGTCAACGGATCGTAGAAAGAAAGCGCGAATTTCGTCAAAAGATTACGGAAAGAAAATGCGAATTTCATCGAAAGATCGTGGAAAGAAAACGCGAATTTCATCGAAGGATAGCGTGCTAAAGAAATGCCAATTTCGTCAAAATATTACGGTAAAAAATACGAATTTCGTCAAAGGATAGCGGTAAAAAACACGAATTTTGTCAAAGGTAAGTGGTGAAAAGTGCGGATTTCGACAAAAAATCCCGTAGAAAGACGTGAATTTCGTCACACGATTTTGGAAGAAAATTGTAAATATCATGAAATGATCACAGAATAAAATCGCGAATTTGTCAAAATTTACTGCACTGGGCTAAAAGGTTGAAACGGGATTCCTTTTCCTACTTTCAAAAGAACGCCGTGAAACGAGAAAAAACTCTAAAAATCTTATACAAATTTTCAGAGGAAAAAAATCACTATATTGACTTGAAAGACTGCACCCATATTCCTTTCAAGAATGTCAAAAAATGGCCACGAAACACTAAATTCAACCAACCTGCAGATTAATTTGAATTTTCTGTGCTATTATTTTTCATTTACAAAGGAGACAGGGTATGTGTCCCCTCCCCCCCCCCCCCTTAGAGGTCTGCACGGGCCCGGGCTTGGTCCGAGGTCCGTACCCGGGCCGGGCCGGCGGAGTGAAGGCGAATTTTCAAACGGGCCGGCGAAAAGATTGAACGGGCCTTCAGGCCCGGGCCGGGCCGATAAAAAATTAATCGGGCCTATCGGCCTAATATAAGAATTCAAGCGGAGCAGATAAAATACGAGCCATTTTCAATGAATATGATTTTCACGAGATGTATAAACGTGCGTCACGGATGTGTAGGACAGTCATTTTGTTTTATAGTATTAGTAGTGATAATGAACTTCTCTTAACAGTATCTTTGGAAATATACCTTAAGGTGGTTCTCATATTCACTGCTCAACAATGCGAAACTTTCAGACACATTTTCTGACTCATTTTTAACTATAAAGGCATAAAATTGACAGGCCTGACTATTGAAGGCATTTGGAAACGAATAGCTTTTCCCATATTTGATAAATTACTTACAGAGATAACAGAGATTCTTGTCACGTGACTGTGCGTTCTTCTCCTTTCCTGTGCTATCGCTTCCGGAAATTCGATTCAAAACGCTAACTTTGGCAGCATTTTCAGAAAGATATATTGCTTTTAACTATGAAAAAAACCCCCCGACATTTACATACCTTCTGAATAAAAATACCTGCCAATATTACGCTTTTCCGAAAAGAAATGAATTCATAAATGTGTCGAAATGCAGCTCCTTTGGATTTGAGAAAAGCCTTAAAAATGCCTGTAAAAAGCTCGGGCCGGGCCCGGGCCTGGAAATTCCGGCCCGTGCAGACCTCTACTACCCCCCCCCCCCCTTTTACCTCGGATAATCGAAATTTGGAATTATCGTTTCACATTTGCATCCCCTTTCAAAAATTTTTTTGCTTCTTTCTTGACTTTAAACTACCAAAGCAAAGAGACAGTTTCTATCCTCGTCAAGAACTTGCGTTAATTTCTCATGAAATTGCAGAAACATATGCAATAGAAAGAACGGCGTTATAAAAATCTCCCACAGACAAAGGACGTCAAAGTGGGATTATAAAGCCACCTTTTTGAAATACTATGACTAATACAGATTCTTGCAAATATTCTAGTTTAAAAAAAGATAACAACATAATTTTCTTTAAAAAAAAGAAAGAAAAAAAAAGAATGCAGGTTTCTTTTTTTAATCACATTTCAAAACTTAGCCATTTAGTTTTCTGAACTAAACTAATTGAACTCTGCTTTAACTTCTTTTTTCTTTTGTACATTTCGATTTTTTAAAATAATTGCGCTCGAGTGTGCGGAAACGGGGGGGGGGGGGGTGCCCGGGCAAGCAGGGCAGCCCCCCTGGTTACGCCTATGTTCTGCCAAATCACTATCCGTATCACTACTGTTTACGTTCGATAAATGGATCTGAAAAGCTCAGTTACTGCAGATGCGCATGCGCCACTTTTGTATCGGGGATTGCCGACTAGCGTCTAAACCGCGCCCACTGAGCTCGACAATATTCGACTATTATTGTAGAGCTCAGTGACCGCGTCCCTCACAACGGCTCATATCACAAATGAACCCGCGAAATTCCCTATGCTACTGAGAAAGTCCCTATTTAAAGGGGAAAATATGGCTTTTCTTTTTTATCTGGGGAAATGAGTTAAAATTAGATGCTTTTTTGTGTGTGTGTGTGTGTATTGTTATTAGCGTGGGGAGCAAAATGGTTTTAAATAGATTTGATAGTAGTGGGATTAAATTTTTATTTATTGATTCTGAATAAAATAAATAGATGAACGTAGAGGAATATTTCTGGATAAAAATGTTGTCCTTTAGATGTTATGAATACGATTTATGTTAATTTTGCTATATTTTTACTTATAAAATCTCAGGTTGTTTCAGTATTTAAAGGAAGGAAAGAATAAATACTATATGAATATTAGTTTTTAAAATGCCTTTCTTAGGTAAAGGTAAGCAATCAGAACTTAAATATACGGCATTAGAGATCAGGGAATAAGCGACTAACGAGTTGCGTATAATAGATTTAAAAGTTTCAGTAACTTTAAGTGTAGATCGACCGAAATATTCGTTACGTTTTTGACCCAAAATCTGAGTTTCGCCAAACATTGGTTTTCGGGGAAAATGCTGCTGAAAATTCGGCCGGAAACCAAAATTCAATTTTGGGGGAAGAAAGGTTCATAATATGAAAGAGTAGTCAGAAAGATTTCCGAAGATATATCACATGAGGGGTTTCATAAAAGTTTGAAAATTGCACCCTGTGGGTCCACTCTCACGCTCCTTGAATACTCCCGGAATTCCCCAACTCTTAATATTTTTATATTTAATAAGTATTATTTTTCTGAGGGCTCCGCCAGAAAACCCATTTAAATGATAATTATTCTAGATATCGCTACAGTTTTAAAGATTTGTCCGCGCACACCCCCACCCCTCGCATCCTGAAATTCAACTATGGATGGGAGAAAGGTTCATAATATGAAAGGGTTGTCAAATTCCGATGATGTATCACATGACGTGTTCGGTAAAAATTTGAAAATTTCCTCCCCACCCCGTGGGTCCACTCTTGCGCCCCCCGAAACTCACCAATCTCTGTCTTTGAATTTTTTTTTATTTAATACATAATATTTATCGGAAGGCTCCATCATTTCACTGCTCATTGTCATACCTATCTCTCTTTCCAGCTCTCCCCTCGATATCTCTTCTCGGCCCTTCTTGACCGAGAATGGGAAATCAGTTTTCGTGACAATCATTGAGAGTAACATGTCGACAATGGAAGAAAATTGATTTCTCTTTCTCGGCCTTAGTTAGAACCGAGAAGACATATCTCGAGGTAAGCGAGAGGTTTTCATCGAGGAGAGGTATCTCTCGAGGAAAACGAAAGGTTTGCATCGAGCAGACTTTTGTCGAGGTGCGAGAGAGAGAGAACTAGAGAGAAATGAATGAGCATATTCCATCTACGTCATGATTACGTAGTCTGGGTTGGCTAGGAACTTCTAGCGTAAAGGAGGGAAGTCACTGAAATGAATGTAATGTAAATCCCAGCTAGAAAAACAGTAATGGAGCCCTTTCTTATGAGTTAGAAGTTCTTTGGGTATTTATTTAGCTTTCACAGTCAGATTGACACTTGGTGCGTTTTTGGTTTAAGTCATAGTTTCTCAAAGAAGGATACAGATTAGGAGGCGTGTGATTTTGTTACATATACTTAAGTTGAAAAGGGTTTAATTCAGTTTGTGTGGGGCATTTTTCCATTTTTACTTTCAACTATCTTTACAAGAAGGAAGTATTGGATTCATGAAAAATTTGTCACTTTTTAGAAAATATCTGTCTTTTATGTGACAAAAATTTTGATAACGCTCTATCCCAAGAAGTAATACGCAAAATTTAATAATACTTCATATTCAGTTAGACCTAGATGTAAATTGGTGTTGATTTGTTTGTTATGAAAATAGCCCAACAGGTAACGCTGCTATATTTTAAAAACGAATGCACGGAATTTAATCAAACTTCATTAGATTTTGCTAGAGATTGGAACCAATTCCTTGTTAGACAGGTTCACTCTTAGCAAATATATTTGTCTGGTTCCATTTCCAATAAATCTCTTTTGTTTTCGATCAACTTTGAAATTCTACAGCATTAGACATTTAGGGGAACTTTGATCTGTATTAAATCGTTTGCCTTTACCGAAAAAAGGGAAAAATGCAGTTCGATTCTAATGAGTTCGTGAATGTCTCACAAAGTAGCTACTTTGGATTTAGGTACAGATGGGCAACAGTCATAGTCATGTTAGAGGTCCATTTAGGGACTGGAAATCAATTCCGTTTTAGACAGATTCAGTCTTAGCTGGTTTGTCTAGTTATCCTTCCATTTTTTGATAAAGCTCTTTTTCTTTTGACCAACCAGAAAATTCTACAGAATTAGACACGCATTCAACATTTAGGAACTTTTCCTCTATCAAACCTTTTACTTTTATCGAAAATGTGAAAATGCAAATCGATTCTAGCTAATGCACTTAAGAATAAAAATGAGTTAGAAAGGCGCTACTTTAGATTTGGGTACAGACAACGAAGAGTTATGTTTCAATCGCTAGAGAGCAAAGACCAATTCCGTTTTAGACAGTTTCCCTCTTAGCTGGTATCTTTATGCGGTTATCCTTCCATTTTTGGATACAATGTACCTGAGAATAAAATTGAGTTTTTAAATGAATCAAAAAGTAACTACTTTGGATTTGAGTGCAAGTACAAACAGAAAAAATCATTTTGGAATCATTAGGGAGGTGGAAACCGGTTTCCGTTTTAGATAGGTTCCCACTTAGCTGGTATATGAGTCCGGTTATTCTTCTGTTTTTCGGTAAAGTTCTTTTGTTTTCGATTAATGGTGAAATTCCCCAATATTAGGCTCGCATTTACGAAAATTTGAACGAAATTCCGAAAATTATCAAACATTTGCGTTTAGCGAAAAAGAAAAATTTCGATTCTAGCTAATACGCTTGAGAATAAAAATAAGTTCGTTAATGTGTCAGAAAGTAACTATTTTTAATTGGAATGCAAATTTAAAGAATCACTTTGGCATCGATAGGGAGTGGTAAGAAGATTCCGGTTTAGACAGGTTCCCTTTTTAGCAAGTATATTTGTCTGGTTTTCCTTCCCCTTTTTCGATAAAGCTCCTTTTTTTCGATCAACGGGAAATCTTACAGCATTAGATATTTAGGGGAAATTTAACTTGTATCAAATTTTTGCCTTTATCGAAAATGTGAAAAAGCTATTCAATTCTATCGAATGCGCCAAATTACGCGATTTAGACATCGCACTTTCATAAAAAATAAAAGGGAACTTATTCCAAAACAAAATTAGCAAAAAGATATTACAATTCTTGAAAAATTTAAATAATGTTTTTAAAAGTAGATAAATGAACTGAAATTATTTTCTGAAGTTATTTAGCGTTCCAAAATAGCGTTGTTCTTATCATTACTTTGAACACATTTCTTGATAACATATTGATCTTATATTTGAAAAACTTGTTTGAAAAGAGTGTTTTGAAATATTCTGAGGGGTTGGGGTTACCGTATTCAACTCATTTTGCTGTCATCTGTTTCATCTGTAGTACTCTCAATTTACTAGACTTGCATACATAATACACATTGCCATACATAAAATAAAATTTGATATGAAAATCCATGATACTTATTGTTAATATGCTCAAACATTACAAACTTAAAATATTTTACAGCGTTTTATCGAAACATTAGTATGCACACTTCATTAAAGAAATTTATACGGAACATATCTTAAAGATATTAACCATTTAGAGTTTATTGGCCTGTATTAAAATATAGAATGGCACATAATATTCGAAAGATAAATACTATAACGGAGATGTTGTAACATTAAAATTAATTTCTTAAACGCATTTCTAACAATTTGTTAATTGTCACAAACCATTAGTACAGAAAAGGGGGTAGGTTTAGAGATTAACATTTCTTTCATAAGGCTTAAAAACTGATAAGATTTATTACATAACAAGTTGTATTAAGATTATTAACAAATGTTAGAATACAGCTTTCTAAAGGCTTCATATCAGGTGCCCCTCCATCAATTGAAATTGAATGAAAGAGTTAATGAAAACGATAGCAGCAAACTACATTACTGCTTCTGTTTTTCACAACCTTTCATTTAGCTTCAAATGAAGATTGTAGATAAGGATATTTTTACAGAGCATCTCAGTGTTAAATTTACATCAATTTCTTGGTATGTTTTTTTACTCCATCTATCTTTAGTCGCCACGTATTTACTAAAAACCTAAAAATTACTGTATAAGCCTGTAAAATAATAATCAATAATCGATTGTAAAACATCTCGATTGTCTCGATTGTAGATTCAGGGAAGTAATCGATGACTGTATCGATTGTATTTTTTTACGATGACGATTTTTCTCGATTGGTAAAATCTCGAGAATCGACCATCACTAATAGTGATGGGCGATAACGAGATGTTTTTCTCAATTTTCTCGATTGTATGGACATCTCGATAGTTTTCGATTGTGTAAATATTTTCTCGATGACTCCAGTTTGCCAATTGCTTTTATACTTCATAAATTTATCAAGAATCGTCTGCAGGTGAACTGGAATGAGTCGGCGTTAATAAGGACTAAGTGGCTTCGCCCGCTAGCGGGCCCTTCCTTTAGTCGGGGACTCTAATTTATACGTAATAATGTAATATGACATCTCGAACTGGCTTCCCGCTATATAAGGCACCGTATAGCAGGCGTGGTGTGCACGCACTATAAAATCTTGTAAAAAAATAATCTCGAACCGGATCCCTGGGGGGGGGGTCATGGTGAGGGGAGGAGCCCAGCAGCTGCATAATAGGAATAAGTCGTCATGGGGCATTAGGGCTTTTCAACTATATGTCACATGTCACATGAGGGATCTCGATCTGAATTTATAAAAATGCCCTCCCAGTGGGGGCAATGTGGGGAGAGGGGCGCTGGAGGTGCATAACATGGGTAAGAGCTCGCAGGCCTTTCCGACAATATATCACAAGGGGGTCTCGGGTAAATTTAGAAAAGTCACATGAAAGTTCCCGGCTAAATTTATAAAAATGGCCCCCGTGGGACAAAGTTGGGGGGAGGGCCGCGGGAGGTGCTTAAAATGAGTAAGTGGTCACAGATCTTTCCAACAATATGCCACATGAGGGGTCTCGGCTAAATTTAGAAAAGTACCCCCGTGGGGGCAAAGTGTGGAAGGGGGGGGGCGGACACCAGAGGTGCATAACATCAATAAGCAGTCACAGACCTTTTCAACGATATGTCACATATGAGGAGTCTTGGCTAAATATAGAAAAGTCCCCCGTGGGGCAAAGTGAGGGGTGGATACCGGAGGTGCATAATATCAATAAGTAGTCACAGACCTTTCCAACGATATGTCACATGAGGAGTCTTGGCTAAATATAGAAAAGTACCCCCGTGGGGCAAAGTGGGGGGTGGACACCGGAGGTGCATAATATCAATAAGTAGTCACAGACCTTTCCAACGATATGTCACATGAGGGGTCTTGGCTAAATTTAGAAAAATATCCCCTTGGGGGGGGGGGGTAAAGTGGGAGGTGCATAACATGAATAAGTGGTCACAGGCCTTTCCAATATGTAACATGAGGAGTGTCAGCAAAATTTGGAAAAATGCCCCGGTGGCAAAGTGGGGAAAGGGGCAGATAGGTGCTTAATATGAATAAGTGGATTTTCTAATGATATATCGCATGAAGAGTGTCGATAAAAGTTAGGAAAGTGCTCCCCTTTCCCCAAGGGGCCAACTACCGCACTCCCCGGAATACAACCCAACTTTTTGAAATTTCATATATTATAAATAATACCGGGTGGCTCCGTAAAAAAACCCGATCTAAAATGATGAAAATGCAAAAAAGTTTGAAAACTACCCCCCACCCCTCACAGGGGGTGGCAAAATTGGGGAGAGGGGGACGAAAGTCTCATAATATGAAAGAGTTATCCAAGAGCTTTCCGATGATATGTCACATGACGGGTTCAAAAAATGTTTGAAAATTGCTTTCCCGACCCCTCTCCCCAGTGGGTCCACTCTTTCGCCCCGGAATTCCCGCAGCCTCCACTTTCAAAATTTTTATGTTTAATAAATAATAAATACCGGAAGACTCCATAAAAAATAATCCACATCTAAAATGCTATTTATTATAGAAATCGCTACGGTTTTAAAAATTTGTTCGCCCTTTCCCCCCCCCCCTCTTAAAATTCAATTTTGGGGAAGAAAGGTTCATAATATAAAAGAGTAGTCAGAAAGATTTCCGCAGATATATCACACGAAGGGTTTCATAAAAGTTTGAAAATTGCACCCCTGCGGGTTCACTCTCACGCCCCTTGAAAACTCCCGGAATTCCCCAACTCTTAATATTTTTATATTTAATAAGTATTATTTTTCTGAGTGCTCCGACAAAAAACCCATTTAAATGATAATTATTCTAGATATCGCTACGGTTTTAAAGATTTGTCCGCGCACACCCCCACCCCCCGCATCCTGAAATTCAACTGTGGATGGGAGAAAGATTCATAATATGAAAGGGTTGTCAAATTCCGATGATGTATCACATGACGTGTTCGGAAAAAATTTGAAAATCCCTCCCCACCCCGTGGGTCCACTCTTGCGCCCCCCGAAACTCACCAATCTCTGTCTTTGAATTTTTTTTATTTAATATATAATATTTATCGGAAGGCTCCATCATTTCACTGCTCATTGTCATACCTATCTCTCTTTCCAGCTCTCCCCTCGATATCTCTTCTCGGCCCTTCTTGACCGAGAACGAGAAATCAGTTTTCTTGACAATCATCGAGAGTAACATGTCGAGAATGGAAGAAAATTGATTTCTCTTTCTTGGCCTTAGTTAGAACCGAGAAGACATATCTCGAGGTAAGCAAGAGGTTTTACAGGCGCCTAGATATAGCGGTTAGCATTGATCTGATTGGCTCTTCAGATCAAGTTTTCCTGACAGAAATGCGACGACCTTTGTATATCTAACGGTAAGCTTCGAAAGTCACGTGACGCGGCGATGTTTGTATATTTAATGGTAAGTCAAGTCCCTTACCCTTACCGTTAAGTTTAAAGCAAAGCCAGAAGGCCAGAAGCGTGGTAAACGGATTTTAATATTGGAAAAAGTTTTCTCAAATTTCTTCATCCAAAATTCTAGTGCATTGGCGCAATTATAAAATTTATATTTTGAGGCTTCCTTTTATTAAAAAGAAGTCGCCTTGTTTATGTGCAGATATTAAACAAAATCTGTTACCAAACAGTTTGATTTAGCTCAAATAATGACTGAATTGGAAAAGGTACAGAATAGCTGTTAATTTAATCAGAAGATGTGGAAATATAACATAATGATCATTTTCTAATATATTGCTGAGAGTCAAGTCCTACATTAACAATAAATAAAACAATAAGTGACAACTCAATGCATGTATCAAGTGATTGTAGTTGTAACGTGGGAACAGATGTTATATGTTCCCGCGACCGCCATCTTGGATTTTTTCTTGGCGTGAAAATCCCTTTTCCGCCAAGTAAATGTCGCCAAGCAGATTTATGCGCATGTTAGGCTTAACGGGGCTGCCAGAACACGTCACTCGTCGGGGCTGCCTTAACGATAAACGCCAACAAAACATCGCCGAGAAATCCAAGATGGCGGCCGCGGGAATATATAACATCTAAGCCGTAACGTGCATATTACCTATAACTAATTATTATCAAATTTGTTAATCTAAAATGTTTCCGACTTTCACCCACGATGATACTATTATTGTTCATAATAGTAATGCGAAATTGAAGAATATCGGAAGCTAATATAAGTTTATGAGATTTTTTTGCATAGTATACTATTTCCTGTGTTTGTAATAAATAAATGTATTCGTTTATATTTTTGCTGTGCTTATTTGGTTGTTCCTTTTTACTTTCTTCTATCTTCAATAGAAGAAAGTATTGTAATTGAAATTTTTTTCGACTTCCGGTTTTTGAACACCATCAAAATGTGTATGAAGTTATGCATAGAATTAAACCAAAATTTTATTTTAAGTTTTTGGCTATGGCAAGCAGGTCCTCCTGGAATTTGGAAAAAACTCGCTGGTAGGGGGCGCTGATATAGCAAGTTTTGTGCGATTTTGAATATTGTACCACCCAAAAGTGTATGGAGTTATGCATGGAATTGAACCAAATTTTTATTTTAAGTTTTTGGATATGGCAAGCAGGTCCTCCCTGAATTTGGAAAAAATTCACCAGTAGGGGGCGCTGTAAATGCGATTTTTGTGCGATTTTGAATATTGTACCATCCAAAAGTCTATGAAGTTATGCATAGAATTGAACCAAATTTTTATTTTAAGTTTTTGGCTATGGCAAGCTGGTCCTCCCTGAATTTGGAAAAAATGCACCGTAGGGAGCGCTGTAATAGCGATTTTGAATGTCGTACCGTCCAAAAGTGTATGAAGTTATGCATAGAATTAAACCAAATTTTTATTTTAAGTTTTTGGATATGGCAAGCAGGTCCTCCCTGAATTTGTAAAAAAATCACCTTTAGGGAGCGCTGTAATAGCGATTTTTGTGCGATTTTGAATATTATACAGTCGAAAAGTGTATGAAGTTATGCATGGAATTGAACCAAAAAATTTTTTTAAGTTCTTGGCTATGGAAAGGAGGTCCTCCCTTAATTTGTAAAAAAATTGCCCGTAGAGGGCGCTGTAATAGCGATTTTTGTGCCATTTTTGCGCCATTTTGAATATTGTACCGTCGAAAAGTGTATGAAGTTATGCATAGAATTGAACCAAATTTTATGTGTTTGTTTTTGGTTATGTCACGAAGGTCCTCCCTGAATTTGGAAAAATTCTGCCGGTAGGGGGCACTATAATTGCGATGTCTGTACAATTTTCATTATTGTACCATCGAAAAGTGTATGAAGTTATCCATATAATTGAACCAAATTTTTTGTGCATGTTTCTGGCTATGGCAAACAAGTCCTCCCTGAACTTGAAAAAATTCCGCCAGAAGGGGGCGCTATAATTCCGATCTCTGTGCCATTTTCATTATTGTACCATCGAACAACGTATAAAATTATGCATACAATTGAACCAAAATTTTTGTGCTTGTTTTTGGCTTTGGCCAACAGGTCCTCCTTGAATTTGGAAATATTGCGCGGTAAAGGGTCTCTGTGCTAGCGATTTTTGTATACTTTTCTTGATTTTTCGTAGTTCTATTGTGCATCGGCGGCTCATGCAGCGGCGGGAACTCGCTACCTGCTAAGCCGGTTATTCGCAAACAGCTGATAATAACAAAATAAGGAAAAATTAATAATTTTAACAAATATCATGATATAGATTAACTCGTTTTTAGTCCGTTTAATTGACTTGAGCAGAAATTTAAGATGAAAATCAAAGTTGGTATAGTATTGAACTAATAATATTGAAGTATTAACATGTGTAACTAGGTTTTGAAATATTAAGATGTATAAGATAGAAGAAAGTTTTGGGATTGGCACATCCAACTAGTTTGTAATATTAATCTGTTTTAAGTCTAATCTGGAATGATTGCAGTCTTGTTACCGGCAAGTATTTTTATTTATTTTGAAAGGCCAGTAGTGCAGGGTGAGTGTATCGGAGAAATTTGTAAAACATTAATAAAAGTACTGTTTCTAATTTTCATGCTGTTATTGGTTAGCCAAAGCCTAATAATATATATAAAATTTGTGTTTTGTAATGGTTATATATATTTATTATTTGGTTTTAGCTCACCAATAGCAGTTTTTTTTCTCTCTCTCCCTGACAAGATTTGTGTTTAGCTAACATAAAAGTACTGTTCTATATATTCTGTCTTATACTTTGGAGTCTATAGATAATTAATTGCACCATTCAAAGTCCTTGGTCGTCCGCTGGTCCGAGACCACAGAAAATTGAATCGAACTACTAATTTGAAAAATTTAGTGCCCTGTAGGACTAGTAACTTTTTCCCCCACCCCTACAGGGTCATGTAAATTTTCTTGCTCCTACAAAAACTGTTACCGAATGAAAATAACACAATCTTGTTAAAAAAAATAACAATAAAATCGTTGAACATTACAGTCAGTTGAAATAATCTGAAATAAAATATCCAATTAATAATTTTATAGTTTAATTTATGTAATGTTGTTTATTTAATTTTTTGTGAGTTATAGTTTTATATTTTATTATGCTGAAAATTTTGGATAACTGATAAGTTTGGTTTATAATTTAAGGCGGGGGGGGGGGGGGATGCCACTCAAAGGGTTAAAGGAACTTAATAGAATTTCGTCTTGCGGACCAGTAAATTCTCATGCTTTCTCATTTCCAGTGACCTTTTTTTTTTTTTTTTTATCAATTCCAGCGCTGAATTATATATACTAAAACTCAAAATTTTGCTTTTAGAAATTTAAATATCCAAATTTTCTTTGTCAAATATTTGAAATAGCTATGTAAAGATTAAATAAGAACTTATTGATTTTTATATTTATTAACATTGATTTAAGGGATTAATTACTGTTTTTTATTTAAATAAATGTTTTAAATTCTATAAATTGTGATTGTTTCTAGACGAGAGATTACATTTATTGCATGAGTAATGAATCATTATTCAGCGCAAATATATTTTTGAAAGAATAAATGGTACTTGCATATTACCTGGGGAAGATAGTTGTTAATAGGGATTGACTGAATACCGAATAGTTGATTCGGTGGTTCGGCATTAAAACTGAATATTCGGCATCGACCAAATGCTTAAAAGTATTCGGCCAAATAATTGCAGATAAGTATTTTCTTAGAAGTAGAAGAATTCTCTTTTACTTAGCAGTAGAATAGGCTAAACAATGAGTTTCAATATTATGTGCATGAGTTCAGAGTTCAGCTGCACTACAAAAAGCAAGTCAAAGGCCATTTTTTATTTTAAAAAAACTTGTTCCTTCCTAAAATAATCTACATAGGTGTGAAATCAAAACAACTGTCTACAACAGAAAAAAAAAGTAGGGAAGATGCGCATCTTTCCCTTATCATTTAATTTTATTTACTTCTAGTACATTAGTTTTTTTAATTAAAATTTATTTAATGTGTATTTTCTTTAATGTATACATCAAATAAGTATATCAGAAATGTATATTAAAAAAATACACACATCAAATAAGTATACTCCTATGCCTATCCTATAGCTTTTATAACCATTATATCAAAATCGCTCAAATTTCTTTTCTTCATCACCACAATGTTAAAATATTAAACAAAATATAAATATTCTATCAATAATTTGACAGAAAATAGTTAAATGTACAAATTGATATGATACCTTTTGTATTTTGAGAACATTCCTATTCAATATGTTTATAATTAGACAATCAGTAAATCATCTTAATGACAACATTGTTTCTTTGTATTTGAATGAACTTTTGTTTTTCTGACAATCCTTATCCTTAATAATACCCTGTATAGTTTAATACTTTCATAGGTTATTTTTGTGTATTGACTAGTGATAAAATAATAAAAAGTAAGTGATGGGTTAATGAATTTGTGAGTGGAAAGAAGTCATTAAATTTTTTTGTGTAATTTGATTTCAGAATAAAAATGTAACTGAATTAAATTATTGAGAATTTAATTTCAATTAAAACTTATTAAAAAAGCTAATATATGCAAAAATGCGCATCAAAAAGTTTCAAGTATTCGGCAAAATTGCTGCTTCGGTCAATCCCTGGTTGTTAATCACAAATTTTGTTTATCATTACCAGTTGTCAGTCATGATCAAAATGGTAATTTAATGTTGATTTAATAAATACAAATCATTGTAAAAAATGATAAATATATAAAAGTAAACTGAAATGATACAAAATAACAATTTAGCATACATTTATTAAATAGGTAACATCAATTTGATGGCTTTTAGCAACAAACGATATTAACACTGGTAATTTTATTTCCAGCAGTTTCTTATGCTCGCCAGAATGAATATAATATAAATAGGTATACTAGTATATCTATACTATATCATATTGTATAGTTATATGCATTTAAATACTTCTGCCATTAATTTTACTATGCAATTTAAGTGATGAAAGTAAATAAAATAAGGTTTATTGTAATTAATATTTTTGGTACCATTGTTGCCGCAGTGAATATGACCTGGCCCGGAATCTAAGTATACCGAACAAATTTTTGAAAAGATAGGATTTCTTAAATTTACTGCATAATTAAAATAAATATTTTTATGTAGTCATTTTAAATTATAAAACCAAAAGTTGAATGATTATAATAAGTATCTGAAAAAAAGATTAAAGCTGGAGGAGAAAATTTAAAAATTGTCGCCATTAATTTTTTTTTTACAGAATTAAACTTTTTGTTTATTATTCATATGAGGATACGAGTTTCAAAACTCTCCTTATCTAGAAAATCAAATTTTGGAAAACCTCTGACTGCATTCCATTGGCTTTCATTGTAAACCAAGATTTTACAATACCAGAAATACACAATAATTTTTTTTTGGTTCTTTTTCAGATTTTAGTTGGGTTTTTTTTATGCAGGTAGATCAATTAATCAATAGAATAGATTAATTGATAGTAATAGTATTAATCAATAGAATAGATTGATAGAAAAAACTATTTTTAAAATTTTGAATAAAGTAAGTTTTGAAACTCACGTCCTCCTCCTTTTATGTACAATACGAATTACAGGCTCTTGCAAATTAACAGTAACAACTCTGTTACTGTTCAACTCTCACTTAACAACTCTGTTTCTGTTTATTTAAATAATAAAAACTTTAAGAGAAAAATGAAGTTTATTCCATTTTAATGTTTTATTTGTAAAAGTCTAATGAGAAAAGAGAATCTCTACTCTCTTTTATCTACAGAAATTTATTATGCTTCCTATGCTTATTTTATGTAAGAGTGAATAATTTTATTTTTAAAAGGAAATTGCTCTATAACAATGGGAATGATAGCTTTATATAAATTTTAAATTGTTTTTTATACCTGAAAAAAAAAATTACAATTTGCAAGCCTGTTGCACTTTATTGTTCGACAAACTTTATGATTTAAGCTTGTTCTCAAATCCAAACTGGCTACTTTCTGATACATCTTTTAATTCATTTTATTACACATTACTTATTGACCAAGGGTGGGGAATTTTCAGAAAATCTTACCAGCCAGCTGCATACAGTTGAAAATAGTTATGTCAAAATCATACGCGACTGCACAAATAATTAATTCTTATTACTACAATGCATTTTCATAATTATTTTTTCTATAAAATTAAGAAATATATGCAACAGAGGAAAGCTTAATATAGGATAGCTAACTTAATACAGTAGACTCCCTGAAATCCGCAAATGCCTAAAATCCACACATCATCACAGATGTAAACAATGAAACTTTCAGTTCAGGGTTGGGTTGAGTTGGGTTGATTTTTGACGGCCAATTATCTACACGAGGGATATAGGCCCGAGGGGGAGTGCCTTCCGTGGAGGTCTTTCTAAGGGAACCTAATCCGTATTAACGCATGGAAAACCACGGTTCGAAGAAAACCACGAAAACTCCGAACGATTAGGCCGACGGGCGCGATTGGGTTCGAACCCAGCACCTCCTGTCTACCAGCTTCGAGAGCAGAACCTCTCGGCCACTGGTGGGGCCTTTCAGTTCAGATATAGGAACATAATTACATAATATGTATTTTTTAATATCATTCTGTAAGTATTTTAATATGTAATACTCGATAATATGACTGAACTCATCGCTTTTCATGAAGGAAGTATAAATTTATTTCTGGAAAAAAAATCAAGATATTGCTGATATCACTAATAATCACAGTCTTTTTACCAAATATTTTCTCGTATACTAATCAAGCCTTTTTTTGTTATTAAGACTGGCTAAACCTGAAATAAAACTTTCCTATTTTATGATTTTGATGTGAATTAATAGAGTATCTTTAAGAGGAATTTAATAATTGAAAAAAAAATATCATCTTTCTTATGCATATTTAATTATTATCAATTACTTGCTTGACCTTTACTTTTGATAATTGCATTATTTTTTTAAATTATCTTACTTTTATTATTTTAGTTTATTACTTAATTATTTTAATATTTTACTATATTGCATGCATTCATTATAATTTTGATTGCATTATTACATTCAAACTGGTGTTTAAAAAAATGTAAACAAAGCAATGACCAGAAAGCTGCAAAACCTTTTGTCCCAAGGTGTGCGGATTTGAGGGAGTGTACTGTACCATGTTTACATTGCAATAATTTGGAAAGTTACAATATCTAGGCTTAAAAAATGTATTTTTGGTTTATCTCTATAGCCTACAGTTTTCAAAAACTACCTAAAAATTCCCTTGCCACTAGCGAGTAAAATGATGTATTTCTCAACCCCTGCTTATGACTACAGTTTAATCATTACACATGAAATTATCAGCTGGTGCTCTTATCCATGGTAGCAGAAAGTTCAAGATGGGAAATGGGTGTCACAGATTTTCTTTTCTCTTTTGCAGATTCTTTTACCATAGAACCTTTATTTTGCTTTATATTACGTTTAGTTCTTTATTGCTTAATACAAAAACTTAAGATTATTATTAATAAAAATGCATAAAGATGTTACAGGTAAGTGATTCTGATTGTTTGATTAATTAACGTTTCAGTTATAAAATATTTTACCTGCAGATTATTTTCTACCCTGTTGCAGACACTTGGAGAATTTTCTGATACTGGGCTCTTATCCAAAAACTATATATATAATCAAAATTTTTCAATTTTCCAATAAAGGTAGAAGAGCTTTCAGAAATTGTCAAATTTGGTATTTTGAACCAAATATCGGAATGCAGGAGCGGGAAAAAACTGCCGTCACAAAATTACAATCACTTATAACACACAACGTAATTAATTTATCTACAAAAACTGTTCACTGATGAATGTTATTCAATAATCATGCCTACAAGAATCATGCTTTTAGGTTTAAAAATGAGTCAAAGGCTTTTTTTTTTCGAGAAACTGCCTTAACTATTATTTAAAGCTTCTGTTATTTATTCTATAAGCAAAATATCATTAGAGACATTGTAAATTATATTCATGTTAGAGTTAAATCTTTTTTCCTATCATTTTTTAAATTAAGAAATTTTCTGATTTTAATCGAAGAAATTTGAAAAAAATCAAATACTATTATTTACATACGAACTGAATATTTCCAACTGAGCGAAAAAATGCCCAGGCTGGGAATCGAACTCAGATCCTCGGCCTTAGCCAAGGATCTGGGTTCGATTCCCAGCTTGGGCATTTTTTCGCTCAGTTGGGAATATTCAATTCGTATGATAACTTTACCAATCAGTTTGATTGTGTTAAAATAATAGTACTATTATTTACATCTGTTGAATACTAAATTTTTCATACAAAATAAAGTATGTATTTTAGGCCTGCATTCGCCTGTATTGATGCTGCATCAATTGATGATGTATCTAAACATGCTAGCTGTTACTTTATGCCATGTGATTCTCACTGTGCCGTTATATGAATATTGTCCATGAGAAAATCTTTTTAAATGTAATGTTTTAAAATATCCCATAATTTTCACTATTTTTACTCGTAATAATTTTAAAATTTTCTTTCTTTTTTAGTAAATATATATTTAAATTTAAAAACACTATAAAAAATGCTTTTAAATAGTATGTAATTTGTCAGTTTTGACACATTGCAGACCTTTAATAGGAGCAAATAAATGTGTTTGTGGTTCGTAGCATGAATTAGACGATTTTTTCCCAAAACATGCCAAAGTGTCATTTTTGAAGATTGATCATCTGAAATTCTGACATAAACCTATATGACTTCCTGAAATTTCCTCGTAATTATTAGATAATTTTTGATAATGAAATTTCCTCATCGTTTCAAAATTACGATCAATTTCAATTAACTATTGACTAAAACAGGTTTTTAAGACTGAATCTGAATTTCGGTAATCTTTATTTCCTGCTGAAAAGGAAAAAACCCCAAAATTTTTTTATGTGATTAATACATACATAATATTTAATTAATTATATGTGTGTAGAAGCACATTTCTGAGAAACAAACAAATATACGTATATACAGTCGAACCCAGTTAACATATTTAAAGGGAGTGGACAAAAGCCCATATTAAATGTGATTTCTATATTGTTGCAGAAACTATGCTTATTTACACATCTAATCATCTGAATGAACTTTAGAGCTTTTATTTACAATTATACAGGTGAAAATTGTGGCTTTTATGCATATTTAGATTACAATTTAATTGTATTCCACTTGAACCATTGTTTATTTTTATAAGACCGATTGGAATAATAACGAAAAATAAATTTGGATTCCAACATGGCTTTACTGTCGATTAATACATTGCAACCAAAAATAAAAGAATAAAACTAATTTTTTAACAGAAATAAAAAAAATATTAAATCTGAAGCATAACCCAATTTTTAAAATCATATTTAATACTTCTGATTAATGAGTAGTATTATAATCTCTATTTTGGTTTTTCAATATAAGAAAAAACCCGGGTTTATTTTTCGAAAAAAACCAAAAAACCTGTTTTTTTTTAAATATGTTTTCCTATTACATATAGTACATGCATATTTATTGATAAAAATAAACATTGTTGGATATATAAGTAATATAACTTCATTTAAATATAATTTAAATTAAATAATTACCGTAATTATGTTGAAAAGTGAAATAATTTAAACATTTTAGTAAAAGCTATGTTTTATATTCCATGAATAAAATGCTCTACATAGTGAAACAAAGACACCTTGAAAATCTTAATAAACAATCTTTTGATTACTATAGTACTATAAATAAATATATGGTGTAGCTTCATAAATACAATATACATTCCCATGGCTATTCAAAATAATTTCTTTGAAATATTTGCAATCTGAGATATCTGATTTTTCTGTTAGAACACTACATGAACAATTAATATTTTTTATTGAAAGTAAAGCTTTTTATAAAGAATTCCCGGAATGATTTGAATTTAGCAGTAGAGTCTTTACACATTTCAAGAAGTATTGTATATTGTCATTTGACACTGTCATTTGTCTGCCAGGTAAAAAAAAAAAAAAAAAAAAAAAAAAAAAAAAAAAAAAAAAAGTGACAGTAAAATAAACAGAAATATCTATTTACCAGCTTTTTAGACTACTGAAAACATTGATCTTAAAATGGAAAGTAGATTTATAAAAGTTGTCATCCACTAAAACATTTAAATAGCCATCAGACTTAATACACAGGCTTTTTTCTAAGCTACGTTATAATACATATTACTTTTAAATGTCTAAACTAAAAATTAATAATATACCTTTATAAGCATTTTTATGAGACTTTTTTCTATTATCTCTCAAGTGAATCTTAGCTCAATTTTCTCCCATTTTTTTTGGTCAGATCTAAATAGTGGATTCGAGTATGCAATAGACGATTTAAATATATCTTATTGCATATTTTAGTTTAAAGTAAACAGGTGCTTCGCTAGCACCCAATTTTTCTATGTCCTCTTATTCAACTTCATATTTTGAGTTTCTTTTTTATTCTTCAAATCCGAAAGGGCAACTTTATGACATAAGTTTTAATTTATTTTTGTTCGGAAATGCATGAAACTAGCAGTTGCTATTGTTCAGATACTATGTAATGGAACTGTGTTTTCTGTATTTTTGCAAACACAATAGATATTTCAGAAAATATTGTCAAAGTGGGGGTTTTGAACCGAATTTCCTCATGAAAGAAGAATAACCACGCAAGGAAGGTTAAAACATCTTTGACACGTGATCAAAATTGCCTGTAACTCAATAGGTAATTTACTTATGAAAAATGGAAAACACAGTTCGATTCCAAATCTCTTCCATAGTCAAGCCTTCCAATTTTATATCTTTCCATTAAAAAATTAATTTGTAAATGTGTCAAAGCATTTTCCGCTTGTTGAGTTGATCAGTTGAGAACAGTCTTAAAAGATAATCTCCCCAATCAAGAAAATTTTCTTTTACGGCTTGACTGAAATCTTAAAGGTCATTTTATGTTATTAATTGTAAAATAATCTGCGTTTTCTTAAAGGAAAATATTTTATTCAAAATATTGGATATTTTTAGTCTATTTTATCTTTGCTAAATTCACATGTTTTAAATTTTCTCTTTAGAGCTTCAAATATGTTCATCAACACATGCAATTTGCATTCTACATGCATACAAATTAACCTAGACTCACTATGTCTAACGGTGACTGCTGGGATAAGACTGTTAAAAGCAGTATTGTAGTTGTAAAAAATGCAGAGAGTATACACTATAGGCAGAGGGTATACGCTAGAGTCCTAAACGTTCGTGGTTAGGGTATACGCTATAACTTTATTTGAGACACAGAGGGTATACGGAGCTTCTTAAAAAAATTAAGAAGGTATACGTCGTATACCCTCCACTACATCCCTGGTTAAAAATAAAAATTATTTATATCCAATAATTTGAAACACTTAAATTACAAAAATGAGAAAATATTATATTAGATTTTTTCTAAAAAAACAGTTGGTTAACCAATTGAATTAAACCATGCCAACCCTGCTGGTAACAGAATAAAATCATAATGCAAAACCCCAATCCCAATGTAGGAATGCAAGAAAAACAAAGGCTTACTAAACCTAATAGCCATGATACAATAAAGAAAACTCACAGCCAATCATTCATTAGCATACAGAACAAAGAGTAACTAATGGAGAGAATTACTTATGATTATGTCATCATTGAGGCATAATGCAATCCTTAGTAAATCTTATCAAGCAATCTAAGTAGTAAAAGTGTATTTTTAGCTCAAATCTGCCATTTTGGCTATTTTTTAAAATAAAAGACTTGGAAAAGAAGAAGAAAGAAAACTATTTTTTTTTTTCACAGCTAATTTTAGAAAAATTAGTTAGCCTGCCATGCAGATTTAAAGCTTATAAGAAAAGTTTGATTGACTAAAAATGTTTGCCACTTTACAAGTTTATTAATTCATCATTTTTCTAAAGTTTTGCTTGTAGCTTCTGCATAACTTGGATTTTGCATATTTCAATAATGTGTAAAATAAATGAAAACATTAGGGAAAAAGAGAAAAAAAAACCATTTGGTTTAAACCAAACAACCCTTGAAAAAACTATCATATTAATCTTTATGTAAAAAATATAGTTAGCATAGCAAAAAGTAAAGAAAACATAAAAGAATTATCCAACTGCAGTCATATTTGTTTGATCTTTATGAGTTTCCTTTTTTGTTGCCTATAATATGCATTATAAAAAATAGTAGTGATAAAATGTACATTTAAAATTTCGCTAACAACGGGTATGATAGTCTCTAATCATAATAATTTTTATTAAGTATATCTGAGCATCCTAAATTCCTCTATATCTCTCTACTACAGTAAAAGCATACACAAAGCGAGAGACTAAGAATGTTAGGAGGCAGGATCAAAGGAGAATTACAGTTTTGCCAATTTAGCGGGTTTTCTTTTCATTCGTATACCTGCCACTATTTCCGATTAGTAATTTTTGCCTTAATTAATCTGTTATTACTAAATAAAGTAAATACATACTATATCATAATAAAAGAATCCACTAAAATGGCAACACTCACGAAGAGAGAAGGAATTCTCATCGTGATGAATGTGTATTTTAAACGTGATTTTTTTCTGAATGGATCGAAAATGTATAGCATAATAACCGTTGTTCACATATTAAATGTGATATTTTTGCAGTTAGCGTTATAGGCGATGTTCAAGGGATCGGAAAAAATCTGCTTATTAAGTAGGATCGCGTCTTAACTGAGTTTGACTGCATGTATATGTTTAAGTTTCAAACAAAGTTTTGAAATGCCACTCCTGTTTGAAAATTTTATCTCGGGGCCCAAGTTGGCTCTTCGTGTCTCTGACAAAAACTTTCTATTTTCATATAAAAATGTAGTTAATTAATCCAAAATTCAGAATGATTTTCAATTATACAAATCTAATTAAAAAACACTCATCTGATTAAAAAATATTTTAAGTTACATACCTCAATTTATCTTTTATAGTCATTTTTGTAAATGACACCATGTTACACTAGAACTTTCTCAGAGAGCCTTGAAAACACTTCTGTGGTTTCAAACTATAAATTTGCTACTTCTGTTTAGTCTACAGTTTTTAATGAGCACATGAAAAGCATCTTCAAAGTTTAGTCATTATGCATTGCTTGCTTTATAAATTGTTGTCACGTCTTGAGCCTGTCGTGAATAGTGTGGCCAGGTCCACTGTCACAAAAAGTGGGACAGAGAGACAATAAAAGCACAATAGTGACTCCTAAATCAGCCCATAAAAATGCAGTAAACCCTATCAAAACTGTACCTGTCTGTAACGGAAAATAATCATGTTCCTTACGGAAGGAATATTAAACAAATATACCTTTCTTTGGTCACTTGAAATTCCATCTTAGAACATTTTACTCTATTAAATAAGCACAATAATCTTATATAGTAAAATGTGTGAAAGCGTAATCACTAGAGATCAAAACAAACTTCCGTTTTGGGAAGGTTTTCGACTGAGCAGTTATAATTGTATGGTATTGCTTCCGCAGGGACTACACAATGTTTACATTTCAGGTAATATTTCGTTATACACACCCTCATAGCATGCATGGTCACAGTGACGTCATTGTGACGTCACTGTAAGTCACTGTGGTCACGTCACATCTGTGACCAAAATGCCACCACTCAGTGATGTCACATTGTGACTGAGATGTGAACTTCTTAGAAAACTTTAAACAATTATAAAAATTCTTTAAAACATGTTACTTATTGTAAAATTTTATTTTTCCGGCAATTAAAAAAATATTGTAACGTCACTGTTATGTCACTGCATGTAACGTACGTCACGTCATATATGTGACAAAAAAAACCACCATATTGTAAATCACAGTGTGACAAAAATATTAACTTCAAAAATTTTTGAAAATGAAGAGAAATATTTAAAACATGCCCTAGTTACAGCGGCATAAGGAATGAATATTAGTGGACAGCAAATAGTAAATTCGGACACGAAAAGAAGGGGGTGGGGAGAAAAAGAAAAATGCACGGTACAAGTATCAACAAACTAGATTTCCATGCTATATTTTATCAATTTGATATCTAAGAAGTGAAAGTATACTTTTTTCATGATTTCAATTTTATCTAGCATTGCAATTTAATATAATAATACATCACGGATTGTTATTATTATAAAAGTATTTCTCAGAAAAATGCTATGTGCTGGAGCAATTTGAAAAATATTTAGAATTAGAAATATTAAATCTATACTTTTTACATATTTAGTTTGCAGGGAGGAAATTTTTTAACTTTTTTGGCGACCACTGGTCGAAACACTTCTGTGGTTTCAAACTAAACATTTTCTATTACAGTTAAGTCTGCAGATTTTAATGAGCACGCACAAAGAATCTTCAGAGTTTAGTCATATATGCATTTATTGCTTTATAATTTGCATTCAAGTCATATTTTTTTCCTGTTAATCTATTTTTAGTAACTGCTTTTTAAAAAAAAATTTACTTTTTTCAGCCTTTTTAAATAAAATTAGCCTTTTCCGAAAAAAAAAATATATACAAAATTTATGCAAAACACATAATATAATTAATTTTTCGCATTTCCAATTTGTGTTTTAGAGGTATGACTTTTAAAAAAGTTATTTTACAAATTGTTTTCTTCTGCAGAAAATTAACATGAAAATATTGACAGATTGACAAAGAAAAATTTTTTATCCTCGAAAGCATTTTTTTTATTTATTAAGAAGATATTTTTTATTTATTACGCATGAAACAAACTTTACTTAAAAAAAGGGGGGTGGTATTATTACCATTAAATTTATTTTTACACATTTTAAAAAATTAAGCAGTGTTTTATCTAATAAACTTCCGTTTTCAAATGAATTTTTTTGAAACTGATAAAAAAGAAATGGTAAAATGCATTGGAAAATTCTTCAAATAGAAAATTTTAATTACAGACTAACTCATAAAACTATTCCACCTGAAAGTTAGGACTGCAAATAAACAGTAAAATCAGCTGCTGAAGATCGTCTGCGTCGGATTATATGACCGCAACCGCAGGGTAAACAGAGAACTTTTTGTCATACACGCGGGAAAAGAACATGACCAAGCCTACAATGTCAGCTTTTGTTTTTGCTTTTTTAAATGTAAGAGAAAGACGTCTGCCATTTTCGGGCAAAAATACTCGGATATTATTAATTTACAGCAAAAAAAAGTAAGTCTTATTTAATTTAAATTTTTTATTTCTGTTTGTATATTACGATTATGAATTAAATAGATTCATGTTATACATATAGAAAGTGACTGATCTGGAATTGTCTTGAAGTGAAATTTTCCTAATCGACACTGTTTTGTAAAATGTGTTAATCGGCCATCGCTCAAAAAAAAAAAAAAAAAAAAAAAAAAAAAAAAAAAAGAAATTCATGTCTACATTTATAGTGGGATGAATATAAACATTAATTTGCAGTTACTTGAGATTGAGACAGTGATGTGGAATTTTTTTCGGCTTCTTATTTTTTTTTCTGATTACTAACACTCATATAACAGTATTTATCGTCATTATTGTTTTGGAGTTAAATATTATATTCGAATAGTATGATATTACGAAACTGTTTCAGTTTAGAAATTAACATTGTAGTGGGAAAATGTCTTTTTACTTATTATAATAGCGTAACTTTTTAAAGATTTTTTTTTTTTTTTTTTTTTTTTGCTAATAATATTTTAAATTATTATTTAAAATCCTGAATCTTCATACCAATGTTTTCAGATTTAACATTTGCCAAAATTATAAAATAATAGGAATTCCTTACAACATATAAAAAGATTTTTGAGAAATTGCTAAATCTAATAATGCATTTAATTCATCTATTGCAGTTAGTTGTTGTTTAATAGTACAATTAAAAATACTAATTATTATTTTTAGTGTTTTTCAAATTGGTATATTTATTTATTTATTTTTAATTGTATGTAAGCATTTTTTTTTCTATTTGCGATTTTAATCAAATATTTAATTATAGACATTCAGAATCAGTTATTAAATTTTCTTCGATTGTAAACTCATTTTCTACGTTTTCGATACACATAAATATTGGCATTAAAGGTGTATTCTAAAAAATATTTTTCCACCTTCAACAGCTCGATATTTTCTGAGACATTTTCAGACTCATTTTTAAAAGTAAAAACATGAAACTTGCTGAGGTGATTTTTGAAGAGATGTTTAAGAGGCCGTGTGATTTCATTTTCCCCTCAATTCATTAGAATTTAAGTTTTAAATAATTATTTTCTCAGTAAGACCCTTTTTTTTTTTCATTCCCAGATCTTCCGCTGTGAAAAATTCGGTTCAAAACGCCTACTTTGACAGCATTTTTTTGTAATATTTTCTGCATTTATCAAAAAATCGAGAAGCACGGCACATTAGGTAGTTTCTAAATAAGAGAATTTTTCAGTTTGATGCGTTTGAGAACAAAAAGGAATTAAAAAATGAATCAGAAAATAAGCAGTTTGGATTGAAATACACCCTTAAAAAATAAAATATTATATTTAAGCATTGAAATAAAGTGTTTTTCATGCCTGATAGGAAGCTTATAGATTAAACTGCTTTAGTATATATTTTTTAAAATTCATTATTTTACTTTTATATTTCCTTTCAATCATTTATTTTACTTTTATATTTCCTTTTTAACACCTTTCAACAAAGTTGAAAAGTGTTTATGACTTTGGTTTGTCTAGCCGTCTGTCCGCTCTCTAACTCTCGTAAATATACTCGGATTATTCTGAAATTTTTAGATGTTATTGACCTTTACCATAGCACGGTCCCTATGTGTAATGACGTTTGTAGCATGTTTAGTTCATTTACAGGTACAGTCAAAAGTATTCCGTTACATTACGGCCTCTGGGAAAAAATCGTTTCAAAGGTTTTTTCATGATTTTACACGTTTTCATACAGAAAAAAATTGATATGCATTTATGAAACGTACTAAAATATGCATTCTGAAGAATACGAGATGCAAAGAATAGTTATTGTTCATTTACAGGGCTAAAAAGAAATTCCAATACATAATGATATAGCGGTGGAGGGAATTGTTTGCGGCGTACTTTAATTATGTTAAATCTATTTCATATATAATGAAAATGATATACGTCGCTGAGGTTTACATACTATAAATTTTTCATGTAGAATATGAAGTGTATATAGCATTTACAGGCACACACAATATAGTTCAGATACTATATTGTATCCGAAGTACTGTTCATTTGTGATGATTGCTGGAAATGCATTTTTAATTATGATATGCGCTTTTATGATTCACTATATTTATGCATAGTATATGGTGTATATAAATGCTATAATTCATATACAGGGCTACACAAAAGTATTCGCAAGGATTACTGGGTATGAGCGCAAGTTGCTTAAAGGTGGTTTTTAAATGAGTTGTGCATTTTTACGCTGAACTGAATTTAATTTACTGTTGTATAATATAGATAAAATGGTATACAGGGTCATGCAAAGAATTGGATACATGGCCGTCTATAAATTATAATTTCTGGAAATGTGATTTCAGCTGTTTTAAGTGTGTTTTAGTTTGAATTAAATTTTAACTAAACGGTGGCGTGTAATGAAGGTTCTAGGTCAACTACAGGGTTGTACAAAAGTACTAAAGTATGTTTCCATATATTAGTATAAATTGCTGAAAGAGAGTTTCAACCTGTTATGCGTTTTCTTGCTAAACTAAATTATCCCATTATATAATATATATATGAACCTACAGATCAAATACAGGGCTGTTCAAAAGAATTGGAAAACCTATTTAGCTATGGCCAGTAACTGCGGAAATGAGTTTTTCAAATGTTTTATGCGTTTTCTAAAATGTTTACTTAGTTCTCTTATTTACCTTATTTCCCTAAATAACGAAGTTTTTTAAAGCATTCGGGAAGTGTTGGAAAGTGTTTTATAATCTATGCTTAACGCATGATTTTTCTTATTTGTTTTTTCTATTTTCCAGATCAGTCTTTTCCTATAGAACATACCAAATCTATTTAAGCTCATATTCACAAAATACAATTTACACGGAAATAAAAAATTTAAATAAATATGGCTTACGTCGTATTTAATAAAGCAAAGATTAATCACAACCACAACACCTTAAAATCTTATACATTCTTAATATCAAGCTTGAACTCAAGATCAAGCTTAGAACTTAATAAAAAAAGATGTCAGTTGACAAACATTGTTTTTTAAGTGGAAAAATCAAAACTATTTTAGAAGAATAGGACTCCAAAATAGCTATATTTTGCTAAAAAGTACGGTAAAAAGATACGAATTTATATCTCAAACAAAACTTTATTTTAAAATTGTCCATTTTAAAATTCATCACAATATTAATACTTGGAAATTTTTCCACAAAGAAATATTCGGTTTGCATACAATATTTTAAACGAAATTCAAATTTCAAATAAATTGCTTAAAAGGCGCAAAGGCCAACATAGTGAAAAATATCCACGCCGGGACTCGATCCCGGGTCATCAGTATAGCGCACTCACATTCTACCGACTAAACCACATGGAACGATACCCAGCCTGGAAATTTTCTCCCTATTACATGTTGGCAAGTCTACAAACGTAGCCCAAGATGGAATATTTATCGTGAGCCACCGTCATGGGGCAAACACGAAACTTAATTAAATCCAGCATCGATTGAAACTATATTAATACTTGGAAAATTTTCCAGAGAGAAACATTTGCCTTGCATACAGTATTTCAAATGAAAATCAAATTTCAAATTAAAATTGCCTTTTACACTATTAATTTGAAATTTGATTTTCATTTGAAATATTGTATGCAAGGCGAATGGTTCTCTCAGAAAAAAATTTCCAAGTATTAATATAGTTTCAATCGATGCTGGATTTAATTAAGTTTCGTGTTTGCGCCATGTCGGTGGCTGACGATAAATATTGCATCTTGTGCTGCGTTTGTAGCCTTGCCAACATGTAATAGTGAGAAATTTTCCAGGCTGGGTATCGTTCCGTGTGGTTTAGTCGGTAGAATGTAAGTGCGCTATACTGATGGCCCGGGTTCGAGTTCCAGCATGGAATCTTTTTCACTAGTTCGCCTTTGCGCCTTTTAAGCAATTAATTTGAAATTTGATTTTCATTTGAAATCATCACAGAGTTTATGACAAGTTCGTCACAAATGACACATATTTCACAAATTGGTCACAGTGTGACTTCAAAACATTGTCACTTTCGTCACAGGTTCGTCACAAAGTTAATGCCAAAATAGTCACAAATGACACACTTTTCACAAATTAGTCACACCGTGACTTCACAGAGTGGTCACAATGTGACGTCACAAACGACCTCTAAAACGGCCATAACGACCTCGCATTCTAGTCACTGTGACGTCACATCGACGGTCACAAAGTCACAGTGTGACTTTACAACGACGTCGCCGTGACGTCACCATGCCTTACGGGAAGGTTCTTTTCACAAGTTTTGTTAATCAAAATGCATTTGCTTTACATCTATAAAAACAAAATGGCTAGGGACTGGGAAAATATTCAGTTTTAGCAAGTAGATTTGTATACTATTCCTTTCGGAAGAACCATAAAAAATGCACAGTATATTTAGTTTCATCTTTATAGACTAACGAAAAGCATGGTACTAAAAGGAGTTTAGAAGAATTTATACATCATGAAAAATCAGGATATTTGGTGTCCCATGCAGGGGTTACATGGGACGGTCTTGGAGCACCTGACAACACTAATCATGATTGATAATTATAAACAGTGAAGTTCATAGCAATAAATAGTCTCTCTCAATTGAGCCGATGGAGCTCAAATCAATCAATAATGTTGAAAATTTCTGAAAGAAAAAACTTTTTTTAATACAGATAGTTTCTGTCTGGCCGAATTTTTGGCAGCATTTTTGCCGAAACTCAGATTTTGGGAAGAAATCGAATTTTCGGTCGATCTCTAATTTCAATAACAACATTTCCTCATAGTTATGATAAATATCAATAATGACATTTCATTTCCTCATAGTTTCATAATTAAAATCAATTTCAATAATGACATTAACAGCAACATAAAAATAGCAAATTAAAGAAATATTAAAAATTACAAAAGTAAGCTCTGATTTTTATCAATTTAGCATCTAAATATGGAAAATTGGATTGTAAAACTCAGTTAATAAGAAATAACAGAAATATTGCTTACATTATGCAGATAAATTCAAGTAAATTATTAGTAGCAGATTTTTTTTTAAAGAAATAATTCTGATTTTAAAAAATCAAATGTAAAAATATCTACTGTACAGTAACGAAAGTTTTCACCCCTTTAGCAGCTAAGAAATTCTAATGATTTTAAGAGGGCTTATAATTGGAACTTTTGTGAAAACACTAAGAAAATTGGGAGGGGGGGGGGGGCGTATATTTGGAATTGATGAAATTTGACAGGATTTATACAATTTACAAAATAAAATCAGATCAAGTTCACATTTTTTGGTTTTAAAATTTCTTTCCATAGAAACTAAGTAGTTTCCATTAATAACAACAATAAATTTATGAAACAAATTTACATAAAATAATTAATTTAGATATGAAAGAAATATGAACCGTATAGTATAAAGAAATATGCCATTCTGATACAATGATATGTAAAGAGATTAGATAAAAGTAAATTGAATATAATATACTCATTTAGGAGATATAGAAACAAAAAATTAAGGAATTTCCTTGAAAAACAAAAGGATTGAAAGCATCAGAAAATAAAGCTTGTAGGGGAGAGCTTATAAATGGCACTTTTTCAAAAAAGGAAAAATTCACATACATGAGGAAGGGGGTGGGGGAGATTACTTTTGGTACTTTACAGTATATACGGGATGTGAAAAAGAATAAGTACTAAACAAGACTGAAAAATTTTGTAACCCTTCTGAAATGCCACAAATGACGGTTCATTGCCAAAATTTTGCATTTTAATCCTTACTTTTTTCCTGCAGGCTACAAAATACATCTGTAGTCTAATATCGTCAATCGTAATTTCAAATCGTTAATCCAGTATGGGGTATTCTAATAATGGGAAAATTATGGAGCTGATCTCAAATGACTTAAGAAAAATCAATAAAAAATATTGATCCCGTTTACCATCATTTTAGTTCCTGTTTTTGCCACCAGGGGTGCTTTTAATTCTTATTTCTTTGACCATTTTGCTGCTAATTGCCGGAAAATTCATTTTTTATGCTTCAACTCCTCTTACTTTTTTATACCTACTTGTGCCTTTTCAACTTTTTGCAATCAGAGGATGCCGTCACATCACTTTTCCATTATTGTGGCTCCATTATAGCCTCCCTTTGATTTGTTGTTTTTTAATTCCATCTACTTTCAGTTGCCATGTATTTACTAAAAACTGCTTTATAAGCATGCAAAAACAATGATTTTAATAATCGATTGTAGAACATCTTGTTTGTAGATTCTCGGAAGTAATTGATGACTGTTTCAATTGTGCTTTTTAATATGACGATTTTTTTAGATTGGTAAATTTTCGAATCTACTGAAACTAAAATTATGAAAAAATTAGTGGTACAGTACCGGACCTCAAATCCGGAATCCTAAAATCCGGACGACCCAAAATCCGGAATGGAAAAAAGAAAACTGAAATTCCGCGATGATCTCGAATAAATATTTCGTAAAAACATCCATAGATGGCGCTACGTGCGCGCGTAACACAGTGCCCAGACAAACTAGACTCAGTAATTTTATTTTATTGCAATGTTTTTCATTCATTAGTTTTAATCCAAATTTTCTAACAGAATTATCGTAGTTGTGTGTGCACACATTTTAAATTTATTTTAAAAAGAAACCCTTTTCTTCATTTATAGAGAAAATGTAAAAAGAATAAATAAATAACCACAAGAAAGAATTATTTTTAAAAAGGTTTGTAGAATATATTTATAATATTTATATGTAAAAATATTTTACAACGCCCCCTCCCCACTTTTAATATGTTCAACAGATTTCATTTTTCGAAAAAATTCTGTTTGTAAGCACCGTACCAAAAAATTCTTTTCTTTAACTCAAAGAGAAAAAAAAATCTATCCTAAGTTCCTTTCTCCATAACAAAACAAGCTGCCCATCGAAAGCTAATGATCACATTCTGATAACGTTGACTTTCCACTTCACGCAGTTAAATAAACATGTTGAATAAGCAAAACAAACAGCGAATAGATATGTCGTTTTTCTTTACTTTCTTTTCATCTAGTGGACTTTTCTTTTAGAGGTACCCTAGCTTTCTCATAACTTATCATAATTTAATAAAAATTTGTTGCACAAGCTAATTCACTATTATTGTAACTTGCTGAAAATTTGAAAGAAATTCGTCAATTAACCTAATTCGGTTCTCGCAAACAACGATGTATTTTCATTTTCTAAAAAATTTTTTTATGTTCCTAATAATGTACAGACTTGTATAAAACCAAAAACTTTCTGCGCACATAAATATTGAATCAAAAATTTTCTGCAAATTAATTTAATGTTTAATAAAATAACGTGTTATGCTACTTTGACGGTATTAATTTTAAACAGTAGTTTCAAAATAATTACGAAAATATTATAATTAAATATAATAAATAATTTAATTAAATTTAAAATGCATTAATATTAATTACAGAATAATTATGTTGGCTAAAAAATTATAAAGCTAAAAATCCATGATAAGAAGGGGTGAATTCTTATCAGTTATTTTGTCAATGCATTTAGAAACAGCCCAATCCCTAATATTTTGATTTCTTCTCACAAAATGCAATAATGGACATTGCTTCTGAAACAAGTGAATCACATTTTGTAAGGAGAGGTCCATTCATAGGTATCATCATTGAAGAGACAGATGATTTTTTATTGCGGTACTTTGACGAAATTCTCATTTTTTCCACGATCATTTAGCGAAATTTCCGATTTTCCGCGACATTCGCGGATTTTTTCGCGATTCTTTGACGAAATGTGCGCTTTTTTTCTCTTATCCTTTGACGAAATTTGCATTTTTCGCGCTCTTTTGACGAAATTCACGCTTTTTTCGTGATCTTTTGACGAAATTTGCGTTTTTTCGCGATCCTTTAACGAAATTAATTTTTTTCCGCTGTCCTTTGACGAAATTTGTCTTTTTTCGCGATCTTTTGACAAAATTCGTGCTTTTTCCGCTATGCTTTTGCGAAATTTGTTTTTTTTTACGTATTTTTGGATAAAATTTGTTTTTTTCGCGATCCTTTGACGATATTCGCGTTTTTTCTGTGGCCTTTTACGAAATTTGTGTTTCTTTCGCGATCCTTTAACGAAATTAGTTTTTTTCCACGATTCTTTTACGAAATTTGCGTTTTTTTTCACTAACCTTTGACAAAATTCGCGCTTTTTCCGCTATGCTTTTACGAAATTCGTTTTTCATCCTGCGCTTCTTTGACGTAATTTGCATTTTTTCTGCGATTCTTTGATAAAAGAATATTTTTTTCCCACGATTCTTTAAAGAAATTCGCGTTTTCTTCGCGGTCCTTTAATGAAATTCGCGTTTTTTCCGCGATGTTTTGACAAAAGTGGGTTTTTTTCTGCGAACGATTGACAGAATTGGTTTATTTTCGGCGACCATTTTGTTGAAATCCGCAATATATTGAATTTTCGGACTGACGGCCGATTTGATTTAATTTTCGGGACCGAATGCCCTTCCGGAAAATTCGGAACATAATCACCCCTGTCAAACAATAAATAAATCGTACATAAAATTGGGGAACATTTTTAATTTTTCGGTATTGAAGAACAAAATTTACTTTTTTTTTTTTTTTCCTAAGAAATTTTTTTTCTAAGAAAATTTTCCGCGCACGGCGTGCGTCTATATTATACAACTCTGATAACGTGATGTGCAGGATTAAAAAAATTCTTATCTTATTATAAATTATTTTTTTTTAATTTATGTTTATGTTTGTTTACTTATACCTCATATGGCAATCCGCGATATAGATTCCTAGGCCTAACTCGCGAGCAACAACGCATTTTCATTTTCTAAAAAATGCTTTAATATTTCTAAGAATATGCAGTAATAGTATTTTTTTTTTAACTTATTTTTATTTTGAATTACTTTTTGTAATTTGTATTTTTGGCTTTATTTACACTAAGCCTAACATGGCA
Organism: Maratus speciosus; assembly: GCA_963932465.1. NCBI lineage: Eukaryota > Metazoa > Arthropoda > Arachnida > Araneae > Salticidae > Maratus > Maratus speciosus. Next base: position 225,034,494 of record OZ010791.1, on the reverse strand, counting down.
ATTCGCAGTATAGATTGCTTCGTGGCATGTAAAATTTTGCCAAGGGCATGTACTGTATCTGTTTATTTATTGTTTTGGTCGAAGACCTAAAATCCGGAAAATTCCGAAATCCGGAACGGCCGCGGTCCCGACCAGTCCGTATTTGAGGTCCGGTACTGTAGTAGAAATTTATTTAAACTAGCAGGAAAACTGAAGCAATTAGCTCACATAGTTTGAGAAAATCTCATTTTTCCATTACACACAAATTTCACTTTGTGGGTGCTCAGCAAGGGAGTTGAGGGGCACTTGAGGTACTTATTACCATCGAAGTATAAAAGGATTGTTGATAACGAGTTTCGAAAAAAAATGTTAGTAATTAGACAAGATATTAACCTTTAAGGAGTTAAGGCTAATGTCATACGAACATCTATTTGCATGCTTTTTGTCTCAACATGTTGTAACAGAAACACCTAGCGAAGGCATTTCTGTTACACGTTGAGACAAAAAGCGGCCAATAGATATTCGTCGGACATTAGCCTAAAGACAAAAATGGTTTGGGCATACATAAAGACACGGATGGCATACTCTATGCGACATCAGCTTTTAAAACCTAGATAACATTTTTAAATGATATATTTGTGTAATGCAATGCCCAGTAGCAGTATAAAAGCAATAAACGTCAAATTGTTAAAAACAAACTAATTTAGGTACTTTTCGGTTAGTCGGGTGCCAGTGTTATCTGTACGTATCTATATGCACACACACATGTATATATATAGTAAATATACAAATATATATATATATTACATGTGTGTGTATATATATATATATATATGTCACATACACTATATACACTAGCGCCCAGCTAACCGAAAAGTATGTAATTACTTTGGGATTCGTGACCAGTTTGCATTGAGTGGCACTCTCAATATGCCACCTGGGTCTTTAAAGGTTAATTAAACACCTATCTGGAAAAAAGGCAGCACAGACAAAGGCATTGCAACCTTCTTTCGAAGTGCACTTAGCACAGTGCCAAGTTTAAACTTTGAACGAGGTCAATTAATATACTTACAGAACCCTCCGTGCACAAGTAATACTTGTGCACGGAGGGCACTTGACAGATTATTAAAAAAAGGTTTTACTTACATAGGCAATACTTTCTTAGAAGTACAATCTAATGCACGGCTGAAATAGCACTGTGCACAAGACTGTCCCACTGAGTTATTGCCTTTATTAATGCTTTAATACTATTTCTACCAGTGTAAAGTGACACCTTTTTAAAGTTTGGATTCATGATTATTTTGCTTATAGTTTTTTACTGTAATAAGCATAAAAAAGTCTTCAATATATTAAAAATGATTTGTAATTGTTTCAATCTAAAAATTACAAATAGTAAACTGTAAATTGAAATCTTTTATAAGGTGTCATTTGACACTGGTAGAAATAGTGTTAATCACACACCGTCTTTGCTCCTTGCTGTCTCTCATCATCTTCAGTTATTATGTCTTGAAATAGATTTTTCTGTCACACCTTTCCTCCTGTGACAACTCTCCTGTAGTAATTAAAGCTTCTTGTCTGGGAGGTACACATTCTCCACTTTTTGAGCTGAATATTCCCAGTTTTTCTTTTTTTAGGTACAGTTACAGAAGAGCAAGAAATAAAAATTATCAAAGTGAAATTTATAGAAGAAAATCAAACAAGAAATAATATGTACTATTTAGGTGCCTACTACTGAAATTAATAAAGGAAATCTTCTAAGTGCCCTTTTCCACACCACCTTACATTAAGACCAGAAAACTATTCAATGATGATTATTAAGGCTCGGTCTTAAATGTTTGAGGTAGGGCACACAGGCGCGTTTTTTTAATGTGGTATCGCCAGTAGCCATAATCCCCATTAAAAAAAAAAAAAAAAATCTGGAACCTAGGGGAAAAAAGTGTTAATCCAATAACATAAGTGCGATATTACAGCTCTTATGGAACACAATTCCTCATGAATCGATACATGGTAGATTCAGTGTCATAACTGGGGAGGGACCCGGTTGCCAGAATGAAAGGTGAAGAAAGCACCAAATGAAGATTGTTGTTTGATACAAAACTGTATATACTGTAATTTCCGGCTTATAATCCACGGCAGTACATAATTCACATATGTAATTTTTCTTTTCACCGGAAAAAAGTTAGCAGAAAATCCGCACCGTCCACCAAGAGTACCAATGTGCAGATAAGCAGCCAGATTAAGTGATTGCATGGTGCTGCCATCTATTTGAAAAATACCAAACCAAACTAAGAACATGTTAAAATTGTTCGTTTTGTTTTTCCAAAAGTGAAAAAAAAATAACAATCTGCGGCTGCTGATTATCCGTATTGCAAAAATGTTCCCTGTTTTGGCAGATTATCCACGGATTATAGGCCGGAAATTACAGTATATATATATATAGGAAATTAGGATAAAAATGTTTCGCAGCCAGAAATTCCAAATGAAAGACTAACCAAAAGTAAAAGTGACTTAAAAAAATCTGCAACCAAAATCAAAATAGAAAGCACAAATCTGGTTAGAATTCAACCTTAGCTATTCTAAGAAAAAAAAAAAAAAAAAACAACAAAAAAACAAAAAAATTAAATGTAAGTGAGAAATTTTTAAGAAAATGCTCCCATAGGTTTAACATTACCAGTTTCTTCGCATGACTAGTGTAATCTCATGCAAAACCACTCGTATGTTAATAATGCTAAACATATAAGGAGCAATCTTTTTGAGAATTCTCTCTTGAATTTTAATATTTTAAAATGTCTTTTTTTTTTATGATACCTGACATTGTGTGTTTATACTTTTATGATTTTTGTTGCATATTTTTCCCATGAAGACACTACTATAAATTTCAGAAACAGTTTAAATTTATTCTTTATTACCTTTCAAATCTAATTAAGAAATTCAAGATATATAGCATTGCTTACTGTACTAGCAAATAAAGAAAAACTACTGAACTCCATGTCAATGACATATTTATATTTCGTGAGGTACGATTTTACGGTAGTTAAGGTGTATAGAAAATAGGAAAGCAGACAAACATTGTATTTTAATAAAAATGAAATCTAAAATGAGTACAAACGGAAAAAATAAGATAATCTATTCAAAAGTTATCATAAATATACATTTATCTACATCAGATGAATCTCAAATCTATACTGAAGTTAATAAAAGAAAATTATATGGCCTGCAGCCAGATTAGTAGCCCCAGAACATGAATATCCCCCCCCCCCCAAAAAAAAAAAAAAAAAAACTGAGAAGGATCCTTTCATGTATACTTAAAAGTAATGCATAATAGGCTAAAATCTCGCTGTTGGAAAAAGAAAAAAGGCTCTGGCTATGGCCAAAAATTATAGAATATTAAGATGTTTGCAGTAAGCATCTTATTTTATTTGGAAAAAAAACTGAAATTTAATCTTACAAATTAAATTAATTTATTTCAGATTGATAAGATATTTTAGATTCAACAATCGGCAATTCAAGCACTTGAATACAACATTTGGTGTAAAAAAAATGAAAGTCCTCGCTTTAAGAAAATCTCACTCAAGCACATTGCATTACATGTATTTTTAACTTGTTCCTAAATATTTTTTTTTTTTACAATTTCATGTTACATTAATGTTTTGTGCTATATGACAGGTAAGAATAATTCAAATTTAAACATATAAAACTTTTGAACAAGTTTTATAATAAATGATACAATTATTATAAGCAAAATCACTTATATCATTAAAACAAAAATATGTATGCTAAAAATGATAACAGTACTACACTAATGATCTTACAAAATCTTTTTATACTAGTTTCATATACACAAAATCGATAACATTCTCAAAATCAATAATGATAAAATACTATTTTCGCAAAATAAAAAATATTTTAATCATATCGCCTACTTTCAAAACAGATTTTAGTATTGCAATAAAGCTATAACAATTACTCGAAGTTATATGTTTAAACTATACACTCATTCAGTTAGATAGCATAATGCTTTGTTCAATAGTAGGTACCTATACATTGCTAATAAAATAACATGTTAATGAGAAATCTATTTATTTGAAAATTGGATATGCTTGAAATTCTTAGGCTAGGGATCCTGTCCCTAATCAGCTATTACTACATCAAAATTGATAACAAAATTAGTTTATTTTCTTAAAAGTATACTTACCCCCCCCCCATAAAAAAAAGGAAAGTTATGCCATTTTAATAATAAATAAATAAGACATTTGATAATAGACAGAAATAGAGGGCAAGTTCATCTGCCATAGAACTCTTGATTACAAGGTATAATAATTTTTTTAATGTAACATTAATGTAATATAAATTGCTCGTCTTACTACCTGACCTAAGAAATTACAAAGTGTGGTGGGTTTCAAGAAGAAATTGATAGCAAAGGGGGGGGGGGGGTGTGATTACGATAATGCATTAAACTTATACGCATTTTACGGTTAAATTATTTTAATCAAGTAATTACATTGGCATGTTATTTTCATTTACTTTTTCGTTAGTGATAGAGTGATGCTTAATACAATGCCTATTTAAAAGTTCCTTTTGATACAATGCTTTTTTGTAAATTATTACAAGCATATTCAAAACTATAATATTGTATAATTTAAAAATAAATATAACAAACAGTTTTATTTCACTCATGGACGGCTAACAAGAAATGCCTTTACCTTTTTTCACATCCTCAAGATTCACGATCAAGCAATAACAACACAAACAACATTTTTTTTATCTTTAAACTGCTAGCGCATGCGCGTTGCATGATTTAATCGAGCAGACATTCTAGACATTAAAAATCAGTATGGTCACGATATGTGATTCTGAAGAGCCAATCAGAACAATGCTAACCGCTATATCTAGCCGCCTGTAGAGGTTTTCATCGAGGAGAGGTATTTCTCGAGGTAAACGAAAGGTTTGCATCGAGCAGACTTTTGTCGAGGTGCGGGAAAGAAATGAATGAGCGTATTCCATCGACGTCAAGATTACGTAGTCTGGGTTGACTAGAAACTTCTAGCGTAAAGGAGGGAAGTCACTGAAATGAATGTAATGTAAATCCCAGCTAGAAAAACAGTAATGGAGCCTTTTCTTATGAGTTAGAAGTTCTTTGGGTATTTATTTAGCTTTCACAGTCAGATTGACACTTGGTGCGTTTTTGGTTTAAGTCATAGTTTTTCAAAGAAGGATACAGATTAGGAGGCGTGTGATTTTGTTACACATACTTAAGTTGAAAAGGGTTTAATTCAGTTTGTATGGGGCATTTTTCCATTTTTACTTTCATCTATCTTTACAAGAAGGAAGTATTGGATTCATGAAAAAATTGTCAGTATTTAGAAAATATCTGTCTTTTATGTGACAAAAATTTTGATAACGCTCTATCTCAAGAAATAATACGCAAAATTTAATAATACTTCATATTCAGTTAGACCTAGATGTAAATTGGTGTTGATTTGTTTGTTGTGCAAATAGCCCAACAGGTAACACTGCTATATTTCAAAAACTAATGCACGGAATTTAATCAAACTTCATTAGCTATTGTTAGAGATTGGAACCAATTCCTTGTTAGACAGGTTCACTCTTAGCAAATATATTTGTATGGTTCCATTTCCAATAAAACTCTTTTGTTTTCGATCAACTTTGAAATTCTACAGCATTAGACATTTAGGGGAACTTTGATCTGTATTAAATCGTTTGCCTTTACCGAAAAAAGGGAAAATGCGGTTCGATTCTAACGAGTTCGTGAATGTCTCACAAAGTAGCTAATTTGGATTTAGGTACAGATGGGCAACAGTCATGTCAGGGGCCCATTTAGGGACTGGAAATCAATTCCGTTTTAGACAGATTCCGTCTTAGCAGGTTTGTCTAGTTATCCTCCCATTTTTTGATAAAGCTCTTTTTCTTTTGACCAATCAGAAAATTCCACAGAATTAGACACGCATTCAACATTTAGGAACTTTTCCTCTAACAAACCTTTTACTTTTATCGAAAATGTGAAAATGCAAATCGATTCTAGCTAATGCACCTGAGAATAAAAATGAGTTAGAAAGGCGCTTCTTTAGATTTGGGTACAGACAACGAAGAGTTATGTTTCAATCGCTAAGGACCAAAGACCAATTCCGTTTTAGATAGTTTCCCTCTTAGCTGGTATCTTTATGCGGTTATCCTTCCATTTTTGGATACAATGCACCTGAGAATAAAATTGAGTTTTTAAATGAATCAAAAAGTAACTACTTTGGATTTGAGTACAAGTACAAACAGAAAAAATCATTTTGGAATCATTAGGGAGTGGAAACCGGTTTCCGTTTTAGATAGGTTCCCACTTAACTGGTATATGAGTCCGGTTATCCTTCTGTTTTTCGGTAAAGTTCTTTTGTTTTCGATCAATGGTGAAATTCCTCAATGTTAGCCTCGCATTTACGAAAATTTGAACGAAAATACGAAAATTATCAAACATTTGCCTTTAGCGAAAAAGGAAAAATTCGATTCTAGCTAATACGCTTGAGAATAAAAATAAGTTCGTTAATGTGTCAGAAAGTAACTATTTTTAATTGGAATGCAAATTTAAAGAATCATTTTGGCATCGATAGGTATTGGTAAGCAGTTTCCGGTTTAGACAGGTTCCCTTTTTAGCAAGTATACTTGTCTGGTTTTCCTTCCCCTTTTTCGATAAAGCTCTTTTTTTTTTCGATAAACGGGAAATCTTACAGCATTAGATATTTAGGGGAACTTTAACTTGCATCAAATTTTTGCCTTTATCGAAAATGTGAAAAAGCTATTCAATTCTATCGAATGCGCCATAATTACGCGATTTAGACATCGCACTTTCATAAAAAATAAAAGGGAACTTATTCCAAAACAAAATTAGCAAAAAGATATTACAATCCTTGAAAAATTTAAATAATGTTTTTAAAAGTAGATAAATGAACTGAAAATATTTTCTTAAGTTATTTAGCGTTTCAAAATAGCGTTGTGCTTATCATTACTTTGAACATATTTCTTGATAACATATTGATCTTATATTTGAAAAACTTGTTTGAAAAGAGTGTTGAGGGGTTGGGGTTACCGTGTTTAACTCATTTTGCTGGCATCTGGTTCATCTGTAGTACTCTCAATTTACTAGACTTGTATACATAATACACATTGCCATACATAAAATAAAATTTGATATGAAAATCCATGATACTTATTATTAATATGCTCAAACATTACAAACTTAAAATATTTTACAGTGTTTTATCGAAACATTAGTATGACCACTTCATTAAAGAAATTTATACGGAACATATCTTAAAGATATTAATCATTTAGAGTTTATTAGCCTGTATTAAAATATAGAATGGCACATAATATTCGAAAGATAAATACTATAACGGAGATGTTGTAACATTAAAGTTAATTTCTTAAACGCATTTCTAACAATTTGTTAATTGTCATAAATCATTAGTACAGAAAAGGGGGTAGGGTTAGGGATTAACATTTCTTTCAGAAGGCTTAAAAACTGATAAGATGTATTACATAACAAGTTGTATTAAGATTATTAACAAATGTTAGTATACAGCTTTCTAAAGGCTTCATATCAGGTGCCCCTCCATCAATTGAAGTTGAATGAAAGAGTTAATGAAAACGATAGGAGCAAACTACATTACTGCTTCTGTTTTTTCACAACCTTTCATTTAGCTTCAAATGAAGATTGTAGATAAGGATCTTTTTACAGAGCCTCTCCGTGTTAAATTTACATCGATTTCTTGGTATGTTTTTTTACTCCATCTATCTTTAGTTGCCACGTATTTACTAAAAACTTAAAAATTACTGAGTATAAGCCTGTAAAATAATAATCAATAATCGATTGTAAAACATCTCGATTGTCTCGATTGTAGATTCCAGGAAGTAATCAATGACTGTATCGATTGTATTTTTTTACGATGACGATTTTTCTCGATTGGTAAAATCTCGAGAATCGCCCATCACTACACACACACACACACACACACACACACACATATATATATATATATATTTAATTATAAATACAAATTTACTTCTTGCATAATCGCTAGGTCTTGATAGACGAATTCAAGAACATGTTTTGGCTCCCCTCTATCTTAAAAATGGATGAGTATAGGGATTTGAAATTCTAGGGCGGCTTCCGTTTTGAAGTAGGAGATTTTTTATCTATAATCGGGCGTAATTTAGGAGTTTTAGCAAATGTGGTTTTTTTTTTCATTTATTTTCATTGTTGCGACTCCCATACGCTTAAAACAACAGTCATATCCGTGAACGTTCAGCAAAATTTTTGAAATTCTCATTCAAATTTAGTATTGACGAAAACTAGAAATCTTCTATAATCGGGTTCCACGCATTTTAGTTTGGTGTGTTTGAGTAAAACTATCTGAATCCTTAAAAACAAGGAAGAGTGAAGCTGCCTGCTCTTCCCGGTAGACTTTTTTTTCCTCTTCCGGAAAAATAATGTCGTTATTTTAATATTGGGGGGGGGGGGGGGGGGGGGCAAAATTTCTTCCTGCCCCGGGAGCCAAAAATCATAGCTACGCCACTGGGTCATATTTTTAGGCAGTAGGATTTATTATTTTTAAGTGTTTTTTCGTCTATAGTTGTAAAAAATAAAGAATGTGTTGTTTTTATCATGCTGTACTATTTTTGTTGTGTGTTCCTGACTGTTTACTGAGAGTTGGGAATAAGTAATACTTATCTTTATATTTCTAAAGTTTTTGTAATAGCATGTTAAATTAAACTTTTAAATCCATATTTTTATGCTTAACAAATCTTTTCTAGTCACAGGCTATTCCAAATTACTAATTCAATTTTATTCTTAATTATTCTCCCAAATTCTTAAATTCTTTCTGTCTATACCAGGGATAGCGACCTTTTTCACATCCGTGTGCCAAATGTTTTCAAAAATTATTTTATATAACCATAACGTGCAAACAATCACGCCCCCCCCCCCATCCCTTCGCAAAAAATAAACATTAAACATTACTTAATTTAAGTTAATGGGAATTTTGTTATTAAGATTGAAATATAAGATTAAGATAAAAAGGAGTTATATTTTAAAAAGTAAAAAAAAAAAAAAAAAGTAATTTCTATAGCTGCATTTTTAATGCGAAACAAATTAATATCAGGTTCATTCTTTAGTTATTTTTAACAGAATGCAACCTGAATTGGAATCAATTGACAAGTGGTTTCTACTTGAGTTTTTCATAATTTATTTTTTTTAAAATAACGATTTGCAGGCATAGGTAGACGAAAAATTTGTCAAAATGGAAAACATCAGTATCTTTAAACATCCATACGTGTCTAGAATTAAATTCTGAGTTACCTCAGTTTTATCAGCAGAATTTTTGTTTATGATGCCTTAAAACCTTTCGTTTCCGATAGTTTAAAAATTTTCTTTTGATTTTATAAACATTTGAATCCATCTTGAACTACATTGGAATTAAATAAGTTGAATTTCCAATTCTTCAATGTTCAATCAATAGATTTAAGGTAATTCTAATATAAATTCCTGCAATTTGTATAATTTCAATCTATTTTTTATTTAGAACATCAACCAATACGTGCCAAAAATATTATGTCGAGTGCCATTCTTGGCATGCGTACCATAGGTTCACCGACCATGATCTATATTATACTTTACTAATCAACTTTGTCAAACCAGTATATAGGTGTTTCGGAGTGCGCTGTTTTTCAAATAATCAAATGTCCAATCAACATTTTTTACAACCAGACATTATAAATAACAACATTAATATTAACATTAAAATACATATTATTTTGTTACTTCTACATACATAAATTCAGTTACGCAGCGCAACATTTTTACTTGAGAATTGATAGTGTCCGAAAAACCTACATTTCAGGTTGAGGAGACGGATTAAATAAGCTATAAAAACTGCTCGGAAACGTTTTTGAAAATGAGAGGTAGTAAAAGAACCATTGTTGTAATAAACGCTTCTTCAAATGTCAATGATACATTGGTTTCTGCAGTTTCTAAAGATAAAAACACTTTTTGGAATCATGTGCATATCGTAAGAGGTTTTTGTATATTTTCGTTCATAGTTATATGATATTTTGGCAGATTAAGAAACATTTTTCTTTTTCTTTTTTTAACAGTGTATGTAAGTATGCATGTGCATGTAAGAATTGATAGTGTCCGAAAAAACCTACATTTCAGGTTGAGGAGACTGATTAAATAAGCTATAAAAAGTGCTCGGAAACGTTTCTGAAAATGAGAGGTAGTAAAAGAACCATTGTTGTAATAAACGCTTCTTCAAATGTCAATGATACATTGGTTTCTGCAGTTTCTAAAGATAAAAACACTTTTTGGAATCATGGGCATCTAGTAAGAGGTTTTTGCATATTTTCGTTCATAGTTATATGGTATTTTGGCAGATTAAGAAACATTTTTCTCTTTTCTTTTTTTAACATTGTATGTAAGTATGCATGTGTTATAAGACGTATGTAGAATGCTTGTGTATAAGTAAAATCAAGGAATGGATAAATGCATGCATGAAGATAATATCTGATGTAACATGGAGTGCTTTTAACATAAAGAAAATTTAAAAATTGTACAGTTATTTATTAAACGTAATCACACTGGTGCATAAATAAAATCTAAAACTAAGTCAAATGTTTAATTCTATTTTTGCTATAATTTTTTCAAACTTATTTCAACTTCTATTACCAATTTTGTGTTAAAGAAATATGGGTTTGAAAACATAGTTAAATTTTCAAATTTTTAAATTGCTTAAACAGTATAGAGCCAACAGAGTGGAAAAGTATCCAAGCCTGAAATCGAACCAGAGCCATTGACTATACGTGCCAGTGTTTTAACACTAAGATACCTGGACGATGCCCAGCCTAGCATTTCTCACTCTCACTTGTTGGCAAGGCTGCAACTGCAGCACACGATGGAATAATGTTCGTGAGCCACCAGCCCTGGGGCAAACAGGAAACGAATGGGAATCCAGAATCGATGAAAGTGAATGAACCTATTCATATAATTTTTGAAATTTTTGTAGAAAACTTCACCTGCCTTGAATTTCGCAATTTATAAGTTTTGCAATTGCTTTAAAGGCGTAGAGTTAGCAAAGTGAAAAAGTGTCTAATCCTCGAATAGAGCCAGGGTCATTGACTATACGCGCCAATACTTTGCCACTAAGCTACCTGGACGATGCAAAGTCTAGCACTTCTCACGCTTATTCCATCGTACACAACAGTTGCAGCCTTGACAACAGGTAAGAGACAAAAATGATCATAATTTTATGTATAGGTTTTTTCACTGTCATCGATGCTGGATTTACTCTCGTTTCGTGTTTGCCTCAGGGCTGGTGGCGCACGAACATTATTACATCGTGTGCAGCAGTTGCAGCCTTGCCTTGCCCTCAGATAAGAGTGAGAAGTGATAGGTTTGGCATTGTCCAGGTAGCTTAGTGGCAATGTATTGGCTCGTATAGCCAATGACCCTGGTTTGATTCCAGTCATGGACACTTTTTCACTTCTTTCTTGGTTGGGCACTTATTTGTTGGCTGTAGGCCTTTAAAGCAATTGAAAAATTGGAAAATTATTAAATCCAAGGTGCGTAAAATTTTCTACAAAAATTTCCAAAATTATGTATAACATAGTAGTTATAAGTATGTAAATGCATTTTTTTAAGCATACATATTAACGAATTCCTTTTTAGTTTTAAAATTTCCATTATGAGAGAGTTAAAACATCGTTATATTTTCAAAAAATACTTTATGAGGTAATTTGATAATGGATTTCGGACGATGCGATATTTAACTAAGAAAACTTCTTTACTTCTTTCATAGGCAGAGGACAATTTTTTATAAAACTAATTTTGATTCGTTCTTAATTAATCTCGAGAGAATAACTTTATTAGCAAACATTTGCGAAATTATATATTGATTTAATCTTAGTTATTCTTCTTTTATTCACATCAATGAAAACTTTTTTCAATTGTAATTGGAATTGTATATGAAAATGACATCCAAATTTTCAGGTATATTTTTATTGAAAATTTAGTCAATAATTAGTGTTTTTTGCGTAAAATGTGAAACTCAGAGAATATTAAACATTTTTAAATAAAAGTTTAATTAAATTTTCAAATTTCCCTTCATTTTAATTAAAGGAAGCTTCTAAAAATAAAGAGCTTTAAACAATGTCACACATTTTAATTGGAGTACAAACATGTTTTTTTGTGTAGTGCTGTAAATACGTTTGTTGATTAAAAATAAAAGTAAATGAAATGAACGCTATACAATGCAAACTTTTGTGACTTTTTGGGAATTGTTGAATGAAAAAAAAAGTTTTAATCCAATAAAAAAATGATGGTATTTTTTAATGATGTTGATAAATTTTTTGAATACAAGATTTATGACACTCTAAAATCTAATGTGTGGTAACTAAAAACGAAAAAAAAAATGCGGAAAAGTGAGCCGATAACGACAAAATGAGATGTCATTTGGGATGAAGGCATTTTAAAGTATTGGCTCAAGAATAATTTGAAGAACAACAATGCAATTCTCAGAGCCATTGTTATAGTGACAATATATTGAAATTTTCAAACGGCAATACCAAATTTTTTCATCGGAAAATTGTCTTCATAGAGAAAACATTAATCCCGTTGAAACGCTGTCAGTAGTATTACAAGCAGAGATTTAAAGAAGGGAAAAGAAGAACAGTTAGTACAACAAATGATCCACACAGGCGACAAAAAACAAAAATTTTTTTTATAAAATTGAAGATCAAAGTGGAAGAAGATGTTATGTAACAAAAATGTGAATTCGAGAAAATTGAAATCAAAGTTTTTGTGCAAATTTAGTTATTTATTTAATTCCTTCTTAGTGGCTTATGTTTGAATGTTAATGGGTGATATAAACTCTCCTAGAAAAGAATATTAACATTTAATTGTTAAATATTAGGAGTTATTTTCACCATTTAAATTATTAAAATAAAAATATTAAATATTAAAATATACCGTCCGATATCTTCAATACTAAGTAGAAATTTTTTATTTTGGGTTTAGCATATGATATAATACCTCCTCATCTATAAATTAAAACAATGTTTGGGAAAATGTATCATATGTTTTTCCACTAAGCTCTTCAATTATGTAAGAAAATAATTTATTATCACCAAACCAAAATTATGACATGCTAAATGTGAAAAAAAGTGCATTTCAAACAATATAAATACCTTTTAATTAAACCTATCTACGTGTTTCGTACACACAATCGACGACTTTATCAAGATGAATATTGATAAAAGTTTTTTCGGGAAAAAATTAAAAAATGAACTCATTTTAACAATTAGGTGTATTAAGAATGGATTAGTTTGATAATATACATTTATATTATTGAGAAATGCTACATGTAAAACAATACATTTAAAGGCATATAAATACTCTTTAAGAAACGGATCGACATTTTTCGTACACATAATCAACGACTTTACCAAGATGAATATTTATAAAATCTTTATCAGCAAAAAATTTAAGAGTGAACTCATTTTAAATATTAGGTGCATTAATAATGGATTAGTTGAATAATATAGATTTAATTATTGCTAACAATTATGCTAAAAGTAAAAAAGTACATTTAAAGCCATATAATCTTTTATTAAACTGATCTACATGTTTCGTACACATAATCGGTGACTTTATCAAGATGAATATTGATAAAACTATTTCCGAAAAAAATTAAAAAATACACTCTTTTTAACTATTAGATGCATTAATAATGGATTAGTTTGATAGCATACATTTAATTATTGTCTTCAATTGTTCATTTAAAAAAAAATTGCGGAAACAGTTTTTATCAAAATAGATTTTGATAAAGTCGCCGACTGAGGATAAGAAACATGTAGATCAGTTTATTAAGAGGTATTTATATACTTTTATACGTACTTTATTTTCACTTTTAGCTTGTGTTTAGTTGAAAATGATTTTACCGCATTAAAAAATATTCATATTTTTGCCCTTATACACTTCGTATATAGGTTACCATAAATCATGACATGAAAACAAAGCAGGATTTCACGTTAAATGAATTTTTCCAATTTCAACAATATTCTATAATTTTTATTTAAGGTTAAAGTTTGCTGTTATTATATGTTTATAGTCTAAGATCCGACAGCACGAAAACCTATGTTCTCAAGCACAAGAGAAAAATCTTTATTTTATGGCAGAGTAAAAGTAGGGGAATCTAATGATCCATGTCTGCGGAAGTGAAGTGGTGCAAAAGCCGAAAATTAATAACACCAGTGGTTCACTCGTAGGTTTATCATTGTGTTTGTCCTACAGTTATGCTCCATGTTTTCATACCTTTGTTTGTAGGACCAAACACAATGATAAGCCTACGAGTCATCCACTGGTGGTATTAATTTTTGGCTTATGCACCACTTCACTTCCGGCACACATGGACAATTAGATTCCCCTACTTCTACTCTCTGATAAAATAAAGATTTTTTTTTCTTGTGTTTGATAACATACGTTTTTGTGCTGTCGATTCTTGGACTATTATATCTATATTGATTTTATCAGACACTACTTGTATAAAAAAATATGAGTAGTGTTTTTGAAATATATTAGATTTTTATTAATCAACGACTTTATCAAGATGAATATTTATAAAATCTTTATCAGCAAAAAATTTAAGAGTGAACTTATTTTAACTATTAGGTGCATTAATAATGGATTAGTTGGACAATATACATTTAATTATTGAAATGCTAAAAGTAAAAACGTACATTTAAAGGCATATAATCATTTACTAAACTGATCTATATGTTTCGTACACATAATCGATGACTTCATCAAGATGAATATTTATAAAATCTTTATCCGCAAAAAATTTAAGAGTGAACTCATTTTAACTATTAGGTGCATTAATAATGCATTAGTTGGATAATATAGATTTAATTATTGAGATGCTAAAAATAAAAAAGTACATTTAAAGGCATATAAATAACTTTTAATAAACTGATCTACATGTTTCGCACACATCGTTGGTACCATGTCAAACTATCTAATGTGAAAATAGCCACTTTTCAGGAGGGCGAAAAAACTGTTTTGATTGTGGATTCAAAATCAGCACCAAGCAGCAGTAAACAATTATTATATTTTTTGGGTGTTGTTTTATATCCTATTTAAGCATGCTATTGAGATAAATCATTTGAATAATTTAACTCACCAAAAAATCACATTGGATAGTTTGATATGGTATGATTATTTGTACGTTTTCAGCTTCGTTGAACTTTTTCAGCTTCAAACTGTCCAATATGCCACAATGGATAGTTTGACTTGTAAAAATTTTGTGCTTTTCCCAGGTTCGCCATTCCATAGTAGCGAATATGCCATATTGGATAGTTTGACTTGTAAAAATTTTGTGCTTTTCCCAGATTCGCCGTTTCATAGTAGCAAATGTGTCGTATTCAATAGTTTAATTTGTAAAAATTTTGGCATTTACATATTCAATATTCTTAAGATTCATTCTCTTAAGATTTTTCTTTAATAATTTTAATAACGAACATACAGTAAATTAATAAAGATAAAAGCTGATTTTTAAACATTCTGTTAATTTTATAAAACATAAGATAACAAAAATATCCCAAATAATGGGGTGGGCAACATACAGGCACTTCATACCCGTAATTATGAATAGTAATCTTTGCGCTATTAATTCTAAGAAACTCATAGGCCGCTTTCTACCATTATTTTCGAATATAAATCTTTGATTTTTTAATCTCCCATTAACCCTTTCCGGTTTGTGGTTTAGTTTAATTATATTACACTATTTCAAACATAATTAAATTTATATACATTATTGAGTTGCACAGAAACATGCTTATGTTAGAATTGAGGTGTACAACAGTTATCGTTCATTTACAGCGACGCACAAAAGATTTCTGTTAAAGTAGAATCTATTAGCGATAATTGCTGGAAATGCGTTTTGCATTATGGTATGCGTTTTAAAACTATGTGCATACTACGTGGTATGTATAAATTCTGTAGATTGTATACAGGACTACCTAAAATAATTAGTTAGCATTAATTAGTATGATTCTGAACTGCTTAAACGTAGTTTTTAATTTTGTTATGCATTTCAAAACTAAACTATTATTAGTATATGAGATGTTTGTGGAACATAAGTTAAATCATATATAAGGCCAAAATCGTATACAGGATCAAAAAACTAGAAATATGGACAGTTATGGATGATAATTTCTGGAAGTATCATTTTAGTGGTTTTAAGTGTCTTTTAGCTTGCATTAAATTTATAGCTCATTATGCGGCATGTATAAAAATCTGTAGGTAATATACAGGGTTGTACAAAGCAATTCATTTATGCTCGTCTATTGGTAGAAATTACTGAATGTGAATTTTCAACCTATTATACTTTTTAACACATTCCAACAAGGTTGAAAAGTGTTTATGAATTCGGTTTGTCTGTCCACACTCTAACTCACGTAAATATACTCGGATTTTCATGCAATTAAAAAATATTAATGTTGCTTACAATGGCATGTTCAGTATTGCATATGAAATGTGTAACATTAATAGTTTATTTACAGGGGCACTCAAAAGATTTCCATTATATTATGGTATATTCGGGGAAAATCATTTGGGGAGTATTTTAATGACATTACGCTATATCACTGAATTTCCTTACAAGAAGATTACGACAGAATAGGGCATGCATTCGTAGCATTTGTCATTCATTTACAGGGACACACAAAATAAATGAGTTAAAGTACTGTCTTTGAGTAATAATTGCTGGAAGTGCGTTTTTGAATTTTGGTATGCGCTTTCAAATATAACTTTAAATATAACATAAATATAACTTTTTTTTTTAATGTTGTATAAAAATTCTATATCTCGTATACAGGGCTGCACAAAAGAATTCACTAAAAAACAATTACCGTCATTAGACAGAAAAAGTACTCGAATCAGTTTGTGAAGCCCTGTAAATGATCTATAGATTTTTATATAATCTAGATAGTATGCGACAATTTAGTTTAATTAGGAAACGCGTAACGCAATTTACACTTTCCACCTTTAGAAATTTCCGCCAATCAACGGAAATATACCCGACCTTCTTGTACGGCCCTGTATATTATTTACAGATTTTTATACATGTTACGTAATTGGGTAAAATTTAATTCAGGCAAAAAATTTTTATAAACACACTTCCAGAAATTGCCAGTCATAGCCGGCAATGTTTTCAGTTCTTTGCGTAGCCCTGCGTATTAGGAAATTCTTCTAACGTATTTTAATATAGTAAAAAGAAATAAAAGACTAAAATTGCACAACTCAATTAAAAATATCCTTTAAGAAATTCACGCCCATACAAAGTAATGCTTACAAATTCTTTTGTATAGCCCTGTATATGATCTATACAATTTATACGCACCACGTAATATTCAAATAGTTAAAAACTTATACTATAATTGAAAAAGCACTTCAAACAGCTATCGCTAATAGACAGCAGTGTAGCAGAAATTTTGTGTGTCCCTGTAAATTAACAATAACTGTCGCACATGTCATATTCTACAGTAAGCAACTTGTAATGTAAATCAATTACGGATGTAAGTTTCACTTGGTTTGGAATATTTTAACATTACTAATATATGATTCAAACATTTTTTAAAACTATAAATCATTATACAACAAAATTTTTTCGTATGAACCTATAAATAATAATAAATGTAAATAATAACACACCATATTCTGCATAAAGCATGTTTTAATGCACTTGATAAATCCATATTAATTTCATTACGTTTTAAATATCGTAACACCATTAAAAGACATCGCTCTTTTTCCCTATTAAGTGTAATGTAATGGTATTCTTTTGAGTGATCCCATAAATGAACTAAAAATTCTCACATTCCATTAACAATAGAAAACATATGCTATAGTAAACATCAAAAACATATGTCGATTGCGTGAAAATTCAATACATTAATAAAACCGTTTTTGTCTTCCTGATAAAAAGACTATTTTCATATTGGATAGTTTGTCATGGTACGGATGCTTAGAAAAAGAAACATATTCAAACATTCGCGGCAAACGATCGAATATGCCATATTGGACAGTTTGATATTGTAAATTTTAGAAAAAAGTGCATATTGGATACCTTGAAAAGTCATTATCTAAGTTTCTAAGCAAGCTAGAGACGTGCCGATTTTGCTTAGTACGTATCACTCACGATACAATAAAATGGTACAAAATTTGAAAAATGCATTTTTTCACATTGAATATTTTGACATGGGAGCAACGACATAATAGGCGACTTTATCAAGATGAATATTTATAAAATCTTGATCCGCAAAAAATTTAAGAGTGAACCCATTTTAACTATTTTAGGTGCATTAATAATGGATTAGTTGGATAACATAGATTTAATTATTGAAATGCTGAAAATAAAAAAGTACATTTAAAGGCATATAAATACTTTTTAATAAACTGATCTACATGTTTCGTACACATAATCGGCGACTTTATCAAGATGAATATTTATAAAATCTTTGTCCGCAAAAAATTTAAGAGTGAACTCATTTTAACTATTAGGTGCATTAATAATGGATTAGTTGGACAATATAGATTTAATTATTGAAATGCTAAAGGTAAAAAAATACATTTAAAGGCATATAAATACCTTTTAATAAATTGATCTACATGTTTCGTACACATAATTGGTGTCTTTATCAAGATGAATATTGATAAAACTATTTCCGAAAAAAATTAAAAAATACACTCTTTTTAACTATTAGGCGCATTAATAATGGATTAGTTTGATAGCATACATTTAATTATTGTTTTCAATTGTTCAGTTAAAAAAAATGCGCAAACAGTTTTTATCAAAATAGATTTTGATAAAGTCGCCGACTGAGGATATGAAACATGTAGATCTGTTTATTAAGAGGTATTTATATACTTTTATATGTACTTTATTTTCACTTTTAACTTGTGTTTAGCTGAAAATTATTTTACCGGATTAAAAAAGATTCATATTTTTGACTTTATACACTTCGTATGTAGGTTACAATAAATCATGGCATGAAAACAAAGCAGGATTTCACGTTAAATGAATTTTTCCAATTTCAACAATGTTCAGTAATTTTTATTTAAGGTTAAAGTTTGCTGTTATTATATGTTTATAGTCTAAGAGCCGACAGCACAAAAACCTATGTTATCAAGCACAAGAAAAAAATCTTTATTTTATGGGAGAGTACAAGTAGGGGAATTTAATGATTCATGTCTGCGGAAGTGAAGTGGTGAATAAGACGAAAATTAATAACACCAGTGGTTCACTCGTAGGTTTATCATTGTGTTTGTCCTACAGCTATCCTCCATGTTTTCATACCTTTGTTTGTAGGACCAAACACAATGATAAGCCTACGAGTCATCCACTGGTGGTATTAATTTTTGGCTTATGGACCACTTCACTTCCGGTTTTTTGGATAATTAGATTCCCCTACTTCTACTCTCTGATAAAATAAAGATTTTTTTCTTTTGCTTGATAACATAGGTTTTTGTGCTGTCGGCTCTTGGACTATTATATCTATACTGATTTTATCAGGCATTTCTTGTACCAAAAAATATGAGTAGTGTTTTTGAAAATATATTAGATTTTTATTAAACACAAAAGTACTGTTTTTACTATTAAAGTGTGGAATGGCATTTTTAGTTTATTCTCTAAAACAATAGTTATTGTATTTTTTGAAAAATTGAATTAAAATATATCTCAATAACTATATTATGAAACTGTTTAACTGGTATAGCATAGACAAGCATGATGTCCCATTTTTCTTTTACAAGTAATGCCTGACAAAATCGGTTTAGATGTAAACGTATAACATAATACAAGCATTAAACTAAACAATTTTTGTTTATTATTATTTGTGTTTGTTGTTATCTCTTTTTAAAAAGATTGTCTTTTAAAAGTAATTTAGTTACACCATGTATATTATCAAACTAATCCATTAATAATGCACTAAAATATTTTTTATACGGACTTATAAAATATATTGTGAAAAAAATCATATCTCAATATCAGTTAATTAATATGTATTGGAAATAAATTACAGTCATTAATTTTGTCATTAATTAAGTAATAAAACTAATTATAGGGTGGAACATTCAATCAATTAGCTCTGCACACATTTTTTGCTTGTTTTAATGATGGGATACAGAAGAAAGAATATTTGTTAAGCTAACGAATTTTTTGTTGCACTTTTAGAACAAAGATTTTTCTCATAATGCATTGTTTTATGTAATATTTGTATTTTATCATAATATTTTGTTTATTCTTCAGTTATTTATTATAACACAAGAAATAAATTTAAAAGCATTTCTATTTCATTTTTATCTATATATATATTCCTCCAGAAATGTTAACGCATTGGTTACGTTTGATCATATACCTCTATTTAAATGATTAGTGTAAATACGGGGATTATTTTTGATAATAATAAAAATCATTATGTTTAAAAAAAATCATTGCTTCCGGTAACAGATAATTATCAGAATTTCCAAAGTTTAAATATTGGAAAATATTTGAAACTTTTACAACTTTTTTACGAGCTATTTTTAAAAAAAAAAACACTTAAAGAAATTTATTTTTGCAATACTTGCTATATTTTTAAATGGATTTTTAATGTGAAATTAGTTTATTTTCCTTTAAATTTTATACAAAAAAACCCTTACTCTTATTATTCCTTTACCAAATAAACATCTAAAACTATTGGTGAGTCATTATGTAAGTTTTCATCGAAAAAAAGAAAAAAAAATTCTTTTAAGAAGCTGTATATTCTTTTTAATTGACTTTCCTTTTTATCTAAAGAATTCTCCAATAATTTATTCTCAAAGATTTTTTTTGCATGCAATATTTAAAAAAATATTTTACTCAAAATTATTGACTAAAGATAAGTGATTATTTCTGTTATGCTCTATGAGTATCCTATTAGAAAAATGGTTGTCCTTAAAAAGAATAATTATACTGATTTCTCAAAACTCTGCCATTTATAAAAAGGTAAAGAATTTACTTATTTACACACTTTTCAGGTAGATTAGATAAGAAATATTACCTATTACATTCTCCCCTATGTTGGAATTTCTGAAAAAGTTTTGCATATCTACACCGACCATGACCCCTAGAACCCAAAACAACCCTTCGTTCAAAACTTTATCTATCTAAATCTGTCTATCTTCCTATCTACCTATCTATCTATATCTATCTATCTATCTATCTATCTATCTATCTATATATATATATATATATATATATCACTTTTTTATGGACACAATAACTTCCATAATTCTGCACAAATCTCTTCCAAACTGATACATAACAACAAGGGGTAGAAAATCTCGGTCAAACAAATTAAACAAAAATAGGGTTTTATGAAAAATTTATCGTATTAAGGGTGAACTCAAATCCAAACGGCTTATTTTCTGATTCATTTTTAAATTCATTTTTATTCTCAAACGCACCCAATTGGCAGGTTCTCTTATTCAGAAACTATACAATGTGCTATATTAGTCGATTTTTGAATAAAGGTGGAATATATTTCAAAAAATGCAGTCAAAGTGGGCATTTTGAAACAAATTTCCAGAAGTGATAGTGCTTGAAACGAAAAAATGGTCGTACTGAGAAAATAATTATTTGTAAATCAAGTTCTAATTAATTGAACGAAAAATAAAAATACAGTTTGCTTACAAATATCTTCAAAAATTCATGTCAGTAAGTTACATGGTTTTACTTTTAGAAATGAGTCTGAAAATGTGTCAGAAAATTTCGATTTGTTGAGCGTCAAAAAATATTTATTTGAATACAACCTTAATATGATGCTGATAAAACCAGCTCTTAGAGAAAAATGAAATTAACCTTTAACTGATGTTTCCGGTCTCACAGACCGGAGCTTTTTCCAATTTTTATAGTTTAACTTGCAACTTTCAGTTTAACTAGAAACACTACCAATATTTGTTTCGTTTGAAACTTTAATACTAACATCAGAGACGTTTGAATAGGTGAATTTTAGTTATAACAGCATGTGCAAAAAGTTTAGTACAAAAACACAATCCTATGAGATAATCGCGTTTTTTATAAATCTTTCGATTGAGTGGTCACAAAGACCACTTTACACTAGTTATGTAACAATTTCTGTCACATCAGTTAAAGGTTAAAATTCGTCAAAAGGGGCCAGATAAAATTGTTAAACTGGGTTTACCTCCACTGTTAAAAATTTTGCAGGATTCTGGCAGGTCATTCGACCGTTTTTTGAAAAAACGGTTTCATAACCATAATTTAAGTATATTCTGACCATGAAATGGCCAATAATATGGTCAGAATAGTGTTAAATTTACGGTTGTGTAACCGTTTTCGGAAAAAACGGTCAAGTGACCGGCCAGAATGCTGCAAATTCTTAACAGTGTCTAATATTTATTTAAATTTTTTGGTGAAATTAGTACTTAACTTTGAAATCTACATCCGCCTGTAAGCCGAGCCGGCAGGTATTTTTCTTTTTTCTGTCATCATATTTGAAAATGTTTATGTATTTAAGGGTACAGTTTACCTTTTCAGCAATTTTGTTTATTTTAAAAAAAAAATTGGTACAAATGATGAACCCACTGTATTTCAATGTTCAACTAAAGGTACATCCTTCTATACATATAAAAAAGTTTTGATTTGGAAATGGACCAATGAAAATCTGCGCAGATATTCCCGGCAGTTCGGCATCCAATTTGAATGCTTAAGCATGGTCTTTCTTCGTTAATATTAAGAAAAATAATGCATTCAAAAATATGAAAATCTGTAGTATTATACAGAAATGATTGATCACGCTGATGCAGACAGTTTTCAAATCGAAGAATTATTTTAAGAGATATTTAATGCTAAACTTGGACAAAATCGTTCCACTAAAAAAGTTTTATAGGAGCAAAAACCATTCATGGGATTTTAATCATTTTTAGATCATTTTATACGTTTGAAGTTCCCGGTGTGCAGATTGTATTTCTTTTTTTTAATGTGACTCATTTTTTGAGGTTTTATTTCTATTATAAATTCTTCATTTCGAGAGATATTTTTTACTTATTTTAGAAAGTTTTATTAATTTAAACTGTTGCCAACTGTATAAACAGCGCAAGCAATATAATGTTTGCTTAAAATTAAAAATTTATTTTACACGTGACTATTATAAAAAGTAAATATAAAAACCAGGAACTCACTGAAAATTCCGTCATAAAAACTATATTTTCACGTTAATTTTAAAAGAAAAAGAATATTGTAAAATAATAAATTCATTAACAGGCGTTAGAAGTCTTAAATAGGTGAATTTACGTCACATTTATGTCACATTAATCTTATTACGTAAAATGAGCAAAAAATAATATCGCAAAACAGTTTAAATTAAAAAATTGCGCGAGACATTTATTTCATATTTTAAGATTATCATAATATTTCATTTCTAACAAAAGTATTTTTACGTGAATATTAAAAAGAGAAAGAAAAGTTTGGTGAAAATTACATCAGATTATAATAGTCAGATTCAAATTATAATTCAATCTTCCGAAATCTTTTTAAAGCCGATCAAATTAGCGTGCTGTTAGAGTCTACGGTGGCCGAACGGGGGTTGACGAGCGTAGCTCGTAGGGGCCAGAGCCCCCTAGTTTTGGAAAAAAAATAACTGTATATGCAAATAAAATTTTTAAAAAAGTTAATAAAAAATTATATTTTTGTCCAATTTTTTTTTTTAAGATTTTCAAATGTGTATTACACAAGACAGCACATGGATTTTTTTAGATACATCTAACATTATATTTAATATAATTTTTTGTACTGATTTATATAATGTATCTAACACCTATCTTCATATACTTTTATTTAAAAAAATAACAATAAACCTGAAGCTGATTCCATGCGCCGATTTATCACATAGTTAATAAAGGACATGAACAAAATTGTTTAAATCTCTATCTGAAACCTATAAAAAAGCCTTAGCATTTTTAAAACATGAAAGTGAAGAAAATATGAACATGCAGAAAAAAAACCATTTAAAGTTTTAATTTATATGGGCAATTGCGCTAAGTGTATTAAAAAAAATTATAATATCTGGCGATATAATGACGGTATGGGTAAGAATGCGGTGTCAAAATATTCCCAGTTCGACAGGCTTTCATTTAATATTTAATAGAAATTCGATTTTTTGACCAATTTTAAGGTAGACTGTACCTTTAAAGGAATATTTATTAATTTGTTCTATGATATTCTTTTACTTCAAAGAGACATATTTCATTCTTAAAGTAACTGTAAAAAGAATCCCTAATATGTAAAGTAATATTAATTTCCCATAGTAAAGAGCTGAAATGAATTTATGTTTATAATTTCTTCAAGGCAATTTATTTCTTCAAGGCAGAAACAAAATGTGAATAATAAATATATCAATGAATTTCGATTCCATCTGAACAATTCATAGTTTTTTCTGTTATTTCTTCTGTGTAGTACTTTTACTAGCGTAAAGCAGAAGTTTTGTAAAAGAAAAATAAATTTTGGATCACAGTTGTAACTATTACCCAGAATAATAATAAAAAACTACCTTCTTGGCAAGTTTTATTTAAAATAAGGTTGTACAAGAGTGCGCGGTGTACAAGAGTGCACAGAGCAATTATCTAATCCAAAAACAGAGATTTTCATTTAGCTGCTTGTAAAGAAGATCTATGAAAATATTTTAAAGGCATGTCAGGACGATTTAAAGTCCGGTCAGGATGTTTTTTTTTATTGCGACGGTGATTCTTGAAGTAGCATAATAGCCACTTTGTATTATGTGAAAAGATACGTGGTCAGCTTTGAGTTGAAAAACACATAGTTCAGTAGCAGTAAATAAGGATTTATTCTTTGCCAGATTCGTACAAATCGAGATTTTCGGCCACAAAATAACTGGTGATGGAGAGGAGACAATCTACATTTAGTCTTTACAGAATCAAGATCAAGAGAAGAGTGGTGTCATTACAATTATGAGAGAGCTGAGTTATTGGCGAGCAGCAATTTACAAAAACATCAAAAGAGTACATATCTGGCGTGAATTAAATTGCGATGAGACACGTGTTAATTTCCATTAATGGATTGTCAATGAGGAGGATGAAAGGTCAACATATGAATTTTAACGCCAAACAAATAATCGAAAAATATGGACTGCCGAAAACCATAAGGCCGCATTTTACAGGGAGGTTTGTCAAACCATGGGAATTATGTGCCGCCGAGCCGTTTGAAGGCATATGCAATTAAGAAATAAAAGATATTGCACACTGAATTTGTGACCAGAATTTATACGTTGGGAAATATATGATGAAGCTATAGAAATACACTCAATAAATAATGAAAGAAGGCATGAGAAAGATAACGCGTAGCAACCAAATTAAGCGTACTAATGTACTGGGTAAATTGTTTCTATGCGAGATAAAAATAGCATACCTCTTTTAATCTGATACTGTCTTTTGCGGTTTTTGAGAATTATAGTGTGAAACGAAAATGTATTTCTAAAGGAAATGAGCGATTAAAATGAATTTAATTCATGTTTTAAGACAAATTTAACATATAAGAATTTAGCAAAATAACCTTATTTTAAAACGGGGGGGGGGGGAGGCGAAAAGGGAAAATTTATTAAAAAGAATATGCGCGAAGGAAATATCATTCACACTGCTGTTGTAAGGGATTTAATGCTATGACATGTTTATGGCGAAAAAAGAACTGAATATTTTGGCGAAAATTTTAATGATTTAGAAGGGAAAAAGTGATCTGAGTCTTCTTGTTATAATATTTATGGTTTTTGAAAACAGGATCATAATAAAGATTACAAAGCTTAGTTACTTTTTTGGTTTTTATGAATTATGTTATTATTGGACTACTACTAACCTAAGTCATTTGGATTCGTTTATCAATAGATGGCATGACTGATGTTTCAAAGATATTTAGTGACGAAAGTGCAAGCGTGCGCAGTGACAAAGTGTACAAGAGTGTGCATCTGATTTTAGAAAAACTGACACCGTTGCTAAATCAGTATTTAAAATAACGGCCCTATAGCCTTTCAAAAATTAGCTTTTTTATATAACGTTTTTTCAGCAAGCAGCGTCACTGGAAGGCCATAAGAATCTAAACTTTTTGAACCACATATGTCAGCTGAATCACAGAATACAGAAAATGGGGAGGAAAGAGAACTCCTTTCAAAAGAAAATTATATATCAGAAAAGATAAAAAAGCTATATCAGGAAAACACGCACGCTCAATGTGAAATAAACCCAACTTCGATTTCGCAAGTTATAGTTTTGACTTAAACAACATGATCTTTCGTCAAATTAAAAGAGTTGTCACGGTATGCAGAATCAACTGTGCAGCGATAATTAGAGGAGAAAAAGGACTGAAATTTTAAGTTGTTCACAATCTAAATAAAAAAGAGTGACTATTCACTCCGGAGGAGTGAATAGTCACTCTATCGCAGAGTAAAAATATGCCCAACCTTTTTAGAGTGACTATTCACTCTGATCAAAAGTGGAATTTTTGACTCTCTGAAAGAGTGAATAGTCACTTCTGGGGAGTGACTATTCACTCTAAAAAGGGGTGGATAATCACACTTTCGGAGGAGTGAATATTCACGCTTGCTAAAGGAGTACGGTTTTTCACCCCTGGTAGGAGTAAATAGTCACTCTTTCACAGGAGTGAATGTTCATTTTTTATGTAGTCGATTCTTTTTTATTTTGCTTTTATGGTCATTTTTAAAGAATCACATTTTTTACAGCATGCAATGAAAATAGATACAAGCGTGGTAAAAATTGGAATAAAATACATTATTAGCAATATTAATTTAATTCATAGTTTGTAACACTAATTGAACTTTTAAGGAAAAAATCAGTTAAAGTTAGATACGAATTTAAATTAGATTGCTGACAGAAATAAACTAAAATATTTTATTCCAATCTTATCCTTTGTGTAGGCTTTTATTGCATGCCCTATAAAGATATTACTTTTGAAGTTTTATTAATAACTTTATAATAGGTGGATGTTATATGTTTAACAATGTTTAATTTGATTTTAATTTTTGTTTTAAATATAAAACAGTACTTTTTCCTTAAATTATTGCTATTTTTGCAAAGTCCTATTGTTCTAAAATATTTTTAATTTTTCCACTTAAAAGCAATGCTTAAAGACTCACTTCTTTTTTATATAAGTTCTAAGCAGGATTTAAATATTTAGAATGTGTAATTTTTTTTATCCGCTGTGATTTGCTTTTGTTTTATTTAATATGAACATGGAGTCTAAATTTTAACTTCTCTGGAATATGTATATATTTTTCTTTTAAACATATTCCTTAACTTAATCATGATTTCAATTTTTCGTCCGTTATTGCTGAAAAATGGAACTTAATACAATACTTATTAATGAAATGACACGATGAGCCATATTTAATTACATTTTTTTTTTTTCGCGTAGATAGTGTATTTTGTGACTACGAGCAAAATAGATTTTATATGTTTTATAGGAAAAGATTGACCTCGGAAATAGAAAAAAAGGAAACTTAAAAATGAAGTAAATGACTGCATTAAGAATAGTCTTATTGTTTGAAAAACATTTTAATGTGAAAAAGTAGTTATTAATCTCTTTAAAAATATATTCAGTCCTATATCATGTAAGTAAATATAAACTTTTAAAAAATATGTACTAAAGCAGTCTTATCCAAAAACTTCAAAACAGGCATAAAAATCATTTTATTCCAATGATTAAATGTCATGTTTTATTGTTTAGCGCCAAAAATTACGTGTATCAAAAACGTAGAAAATGTTTTTATA
Organism: Maratus speciosus; assembly: GCA_963932465.1. Lineage (NCBI taxonomy): Eukaryota > Metazoa > Arthropoda > Arachnida > Araneae > Salticidae > Maratus > Maratus speciosus. The sequence continues at coordinate 225,006,626 of OZ010791.1, read as the reverse complement.
ATGGAAGGAAATTTAATGACTGATGCAGAATGTCTATAATTAATTTTTTTATGTTACTCAGTCTCAAAATTTTAAGATCATAACCCGCAGAAAAATGCTTATATACAATTAAAAAATTCATATACAGTAAAACTTCCCTAAAGCAACCACGTACTGTTCCAATACAAATTGATCGCACCGAAAGTTGGTCTCTTAATGGAGGTCATGTTTAAATCTAGATTTTAATTGTTGAAAAATGTTAACAACGTTACTAAAATTTATTTTTCACATTAGGAAATAGATAAAAATTTAAGTATCAAAATAAAAGTTAATTACTGCAGAGTTTAAAAAATGAATACATTGAGCTTTGCTTTAATTTTACAGTTTTATCTTTTATAACTTTTATTTCCAAGTCCTTTCGAAGTTCAGTAAATAAATGCAATTTGTTTTGAACGTAAACAAATAATGACGATTTCATTACTTTATCTATTTCTTTGAGAGTTTTCCGACAGAATGGGGCAGAGGAGTTTATTGACCGTCATTCTTTATTCTGAGAGTTAAAGTCATTGCCTAAAAAGATATAAGGGTGTTTAAACACTTAAAAATTATCAGGATAAAAAAAACTAACCTTAGTTTAGAAGTTTGATGAATAATGCACTCTCCGGAATTAGTTTTTTAATAAAACCTTCTTCAAGCGACCAGGAAAAAACGGAATTTGTTTCATTTTCTTCAAAGAAATCGGTCGCTTATGGAGGGAGTTCAACTGGGATTGTCTCTGAATGGAGGTAAAATTAGTATTGAGCCTATGGGAATAAATTTCGTTCCATGAAAAAATGATCGTTGAGGGAGGTGGTCGCGCAGGGAGGTTTCACTGTACCAACCTTTTCGTAATATCATAACCATCAAATATTATATTTACCTCCGAAACAATAATAATGATCATAAATACTCTAACTGTATATAATCAGAAATCAGTAATAAACAAAAAAAAATCTCATATAACGGCCAATTAAAGATTTCGAATGTGCCTGCTTCGAATTGAAAAAATACAGATATCTTCTGAGCCAGTCACCCTTTCAAACGAAAGAGATAAATCTTTTTTTGTTTTGATCGTTGGCAAAAGTATTATATTTTGAGGGGAAAAATTGAAAGGGAAGAATGAAATATTTACACTCATTTTTTTATTCCCATAGCCAGAACTAATGAAGTTTTGATTATTTTTTTGCTAAGCATTGTGTTTTATTCAATTGTTAAAAGAATTATATTTCATACCGCTACATCAAGAAATATAATAGACAATCACTTTATCACTTTTGAACACTCTAACGATCAATCTTTTTCTATACAACATACAACTATTTAGCTCATAATCTTAACAATCCACATATCTACACGGATAAATGCTTAAAATTAAATGACTTACCTTTATTTTATGCATTCCATAAAGAATAATTTTAATGATATCCTAATTTGTTAATCCTAAGATGGCGGACGAAAAAGGGATCATTTTTCTTATATTTTAAGTGTGTCGTCGCCTTGCTGTTCTGATTGGTTAATAAGCAATGCATACGTAATCACACAACAATAATTTTCCCAAATAAAGAAGATCCTGAGAAAATATGCTGCATCAATTGTCTGAACACAAAACATGATTTCCCACACAGAGCGGATTCAAATAAATATCCATTATTTAAACTTCGATTTCAAGCGAGGAAAACATTCATAAATGTATCTGCTCCACATTCAACCAACTAAACAATACATGTTCTATCTCCAATTCTAACCCCGAAATAGTTTATCTAAACTCATCACAATCTTTATTAATTACAGATATAAAGTTTGTCCAAATAAACTTAAATAACTGCAAAGCAGCCAAGGAAGAACTTTTGATTTATATTAATAAAGCCAAAATATATATACCCCTCGTCCAGGACTTTCACAAAACCAAAGGTAACTTCACTGGGCTCCCAATAGGCTGGTCTATATATCAATCCAAAAAACGAACAGCTGCCATAATAATATGCAATCCAACATTTTATCATCTTCAATCTCATCAACTAGATAATAGCGTTTTCATCAATCTAACAATAAATACGAGTACAATAGCACCTAAGAAAGACCAAGAGAATATCACATATATCAAGATCTGTTCACAATACTCCAGACCATCAGGAGACTTTTCTAAAGACCTTCAAGATTGGACTGATGTAATCACAGACATTTACAAACTTCACCTTGGAGGGGATTTCAATGCTCACCTCCGAGACTGGGGATACTCCAGAAACAATGCATGGGGTGACCGACCTGCTGCTAGACTATCTAACATTGAACGAACTCTCCATAATTAACAACCCAAATACAAATTATACCTACAAGCTAAACAAAAGAAAAGGAACTCCCGACCTCACTCTTTGTGGTTTACATACAAGAGAACTCATAAACTTCTGGAAGACAGATGAATCTCATGACTCTCTCAGCGATCATATTTATATTATCTTCCAACTTCACATTTCTTCTCAAATGAAGCAAAATTATAGATATAAAACTAAATATACCAAATTCATAAAATTTAACAATATTTTTAATAATTACTCGACTAATCTACAATCAGCATTAAAGGATATTGAATCCCCTACAAACTTAGACAAATGGACGGATGATCTGCAGCAGGTCATCAATTTCACAATGGAAGCATCATTAAAAAAGAAAAAAATAAACTATGATATAAAACTGCATTGGTATAATGACAAATTAAGAATTCAAAGGAGTAAATTGAACGCAAAATATAAAAGATACACCCGAAATCCTGACAACCAGCAATTCAGAAGTGATTACAAAAAGGAGGCGAGCAAATTATAAGTTGGTAATTAAAGAGGCAAAATCCTCTGCATGGAGAAATTTCTGTACCACTACACAATCGACATATGGTACAGCTTTTAAACTGATAAAACAAAAATATCTTAAAAATACAGACTTCATCTCAAAAATCCTAGAAACCTCAAATACTACAGACACATTTCACAATATTGAAGAACAATTAATGTCTCACCATTTTCAACTGAATCAACCAATTCAACAAGATAATATCCACGAATATATTAACGAGCAATCTCCAACCAATAATTTCTCAGCAGAAGATAGAATTTCATTTAGAGAATTAAAATTCTGTATCCATCAACAAAACAACGGCAAAGACACCGGATACGATAATATTGATGCTCGTCTGATCAAAAATCTACTCAAGACATTCCCATCCTTAATTATTGATCTATACAATAAATGTTTCGAATTACAACATTTTCCGACTCCATGGAAAAAAGGCCTAGTAATTTTCTTTAGAAAAAAGAACAAGGATCCTCAACAACTGAAAGCCTATCGCCCCATCACTTTACTGCCTATGTTGGGGAAAGTTCTGGAGAGATTCATAAAGTTGAGAACAATGACTTATTTGGAATCGCGAAATTTTTTCCATCCAGCCCAATTCGGTTTTCGCGAAAAGAGAAGCACAACAGATGCACTAGACAACATTATTAAAAAAGTTGACGAATTATTACAACGTAAAAAATATTGTTCTTTGATATCTTTTGATATCGAATCAGCCTTCGATACCATCAACTGGTTTACTATATCCCAAATCATAGATAACTCACCACTTCCTCGATATCTTAAAAACTTGCTAAAAAATTATATCTCTCAAAGATTCATAGGCCTACTCCATGGAACAATGTTAACGTGGTTCCGAACTTACAGAGGTGCTGTTGAGGAGGCTTTTGATTGCTGATTTCTTAATAAAACTTCTCCAGTTGCTGGCTGACAACTTTACGGTTTATGCAGATGACTTTGCAGTTCTTGCATATGGTGACACCAGGACACAACTTGAAGCAGATGCCAACAACCAAATTAAACAATTTTCAGATATTTGTGAACAACTTGGCCTAACAATCTCCCAAGCGCAGACCACAGCAATAATGTTTGGCCGCTTTTTACTAGAAAAACGCCACCCAATTTTCAAACTGCTCGGGCAAACCATATCAATAAAGAAGAATCTCACTTATTTAGGCCTCGTCTTAGATTCAAAGCTCAATTTTAAAGTTCATATTATCCATCTACGAACAAAAATCCAACAATTTTGCACTGGTTTCGGCAAATTGCATTTTTTAAATAAGGGAATAAACCCCTCCATCTTGAAAACTTGGTATAATACGGTTACCCTTCGTCAACTTCTATATGCAGCAGTAATTTGGTTCCCTCGTCTAAACTGCCATGGTATCCGGAAGGTAAAATCGATACAAAGAATGACACTGCTCGGCATTATCAAAGTCTATCGCAGTATCTCAACTGACGCTCTATGTGTCCTAACGGGTTGCTTACCTATTCAAATATATTTGTCAAAAGAACTCTCTTACTACAATACTTTAAAAGGACGCAGAAATTACATCATCCAAGATACCTCAATAACCATAGATAATTTAATGACCAAGCTTCCTTCCTACAGTTTCCCAGAATATTACAAATTAAACAACTTGCAAATTTTAGAAGATTTTTAGAAGATTTCGGACAATAACCAACTAAATCAAGATTTAACAATTTACACAGACGGCTCCGTCACAGACTCAGGCACTGCTGCAGCCTTCATGGTTGAAAAAGACAGCCCTTTTATCTTTGAAAACTCTTTTCGACTACATAATTTAAACTTGATCTACCAAGCAGAACTATACGCTATATGCCAAGCAATAGACTGGTTTCTAACATCATCTTACTCTTCACTACTTCTATTAACGGACAGCCACTCAGCAAAAGATGCCTTCCCCCGTAATCAACTTATTCATCAGATACATTCTAAATTACTAGATTATCCACATAAAACAGTCTACATCAAATGGATCAAAGCACACGCCGGAACCAGAGGTAATGAAAGAGCCGACACCTTAGCAAAATCAACAACAACATCCACCACGTCACCAATCATCCGTTTAGTTTTTCCAGTCTCTGTGATCAAAAAAGCACTCAAGGATAAAATGTTGTCAGACTGGCAACATTATTGGACTTCATGTGAAAAAGGCCGATTTACGTATAAAATCTTGAATAAAGTGGATTCTGATTTTATCTGAAAAAGTCATATTATTCCATATTATGTTAGTGGACACGGCAGTTTTCCCGCCTTTGTTATTAAAATAGGGAAACGAGATTCTCCATCCTGCCCATGTGGCAAGGACCCGATCCAGGAGACCCGATCCATTACCTTTTCTCAAAATGTTCATTAATGACACATACCTTTGACTTTAAAAGAAACAAAACTGTACGTTTCAACCTTAAAAGGACCCTATTTGATCCAATAAATTATGCCAAGTTAAGAGCCAACTATAATATTTTAAACAAACATTTTTCATTTATAAAAAAAGACTTTTAACACTCATCTGTACGATGAACTTTTTACTTCAAGTCACTTAGTTTAAATATTTTACTTTATTTCAAACATTTTGTCATATTGTTTAATAATCATTTAGATTGTTTTGTCATTTTAATCAAGCTCTGTCATATTATCCTACTATTTATTGTTGACGTTAAATAATTCTCCTATCTTAAATTTTAAGTGTAAATACTCACATTTTAAATGTTAAATTACTAAATAATGAGATGTAATTAAGTACCTATATTAACTTTATTTTATAACATAATTTTAACTATTCATCATCAACTATAACTGTAAAATTTCTCGGGTTTGCTCAATAGTGCAACCCATTGTGAATTACCTGTAATAATCATGTAATTTTCATTAAGCAGGTCTTCCAGCCTGCTGGAGCTTCCGGGCTCGTTCGCGAGTACTGGAGTCTCCGCGGGATAGTAGATATGTGTTTTCCCCTCGTGGACTAATCAGCTCCTATATCGAAAGGTTGGCTGTCCACGAGTGGGTGATTAATGATTAGTGATTAGTCGCTCTTTTAGGAGTGAGACATTTCTCTCCTTTCTAGAGAATGGAAAATTCCAGTCTTTAAGGAGTGTATTTTTATGAAATTCACTCCAAAAAGAGTGAAAATGCCTGTCACTCATTCAAAGAGTGAACTTTTCACTCCTCCCAATTTTAGAGTGCACCACACATGAGAGCAGCTTAAAAATGATGCTGCGGATAAAAGCCAAAAATATTAACAAAAAAGAATAAAAGTAAACCCATAAAGCCAAAGCCTGCTCCAAAGAAAAAACTGTGGATATGTCCATGATGCTCAGAAATGTACAAGGAATTAATTGCAGAGGATTGAACGGAGTGCATTTCTTGCTGAGACTGGTCGCACGAAGAGTGCACACGCTACATAGGTCGCAAACACTGTAAATGTGACGGTTGTAAGTGAAACGCTTCCTTTTTTTATATTTCGCACTGTTGCACAATTAACTGCGCGCTCTTGCCCTCAATGATCGTAAAAGAGCGAGCATTTAGGAAGATAATTTTTTTCCAGATGTTACCGAAAATGTTTCTTATATGTTGATGAATGTAATTTTTTTGTTAGTTTAATAACCTAAGATTATAAATAAAGTATAACATCATCTCTTAAATCTCTGCATTTATTATTATTTAGTGAAATAGCTAAAGTGGGGGTTCCTGCACCCCCTTACCCTACATCCAAGAATAATAATACAAATTTAATCAATTTAATGCCTGACGGTTTTAGCATTTTTACACACTGGGGGACCAAAGCCTCATCTGTTGGCTAAAATGTAAACTTAATTCTTAAATTAATAATAATAATAATAATAAAATTACTTCCACCGAATTTATCAGCTACCTTTAAACAATTTCACAAATTTCGTGTTTATGTTTATGTTTATGCTCATTACTGCTGATATATTATTTAATTTAAAGCGTTTGTCCTTAGAATCTATTTCAGGCATTCAGTATGCGCATTGCACTTCTGCAGTAATAAAAATCTTGAAACACAGGCACTTGAAAAATGTCGTTAGGTTGATGCACTATACAATCTGTGAAGATAGATTATTCAGTTATAGTTGCTATACAGGGTGACCATAATTAAAACACACCTACTTCGACCTCTCTCTATATATTGAGCTACCCGCCGTATGACCTTCAAATTTTGTGCACATGCTAAGAAATGGGGAAACAAATTACGCGATAAAAATAGTTTCGCGATAAAAACCACTAGTAGACAACTCGTCACACGCTAGTCACTAGTGAGAAGATGTATCTCTGCAAACTTTATTCGAACGTTCCAAATGCTCACGTGACAAGGGCCGCGAGCAGCATTCCGCGAGTACCTACTCGCGGAATGCTGCTCAATATGGTTTCCTTCATGAAGATGTAAAATCTGAAGTCTGTAGCTTGCACTCTGCTTGTTCAACTGCAGATTTTAACTGGTCGACTGAGATGCTTCTCACAAGTAAAGTGATACCTTCTTTCAGATATACCAAGGTTGATAGAAGTCCTCTATAAACAAGATTCTTTAAGTGTCTCCACAGCAAAAAATCACACGGATTAAAATCCCGAGAACGAAATGGACAGGTCATCAGAAACGCATGAAAGCTTACTTTATCATTATTAAAAAGTTGCAGAAGAAATAACATTATTCCAAATTTTCCTCTTTTTTACACCCAGAACATGTCTGTTAACCATGGGTTTAAGGACAGTTTCGCGCTTACAAAGTAAAATTGCAGTTACAATGGCAGTTAAAGCTTACTTACATTTTTTCCCATTGGGGCAATAGAAATTAAAACGAAAAATGTTTATTTCCCATGTGTGTGTTTTTTTTATTACTATTTTCCTATTTTCGGATGTACGGCGCCATCTATCGGTGTTTCTGGAATTATTATTTTTTTTTGCGTAATCCGTTTTCCCAGATCTTGAATAGTACGTACACCAAATTTGGCAATCGATATATAGGGAGGTCAGAGTAGGTGTGTTTTCATTTTGGCCATCCAGTAATATAATAATAGAAGTCATACTTCTCCTAAAATTTCAAGACCAAGAAATTCTTCGGACCAGTATTTTCTTATAGAAAATCTTTTCTTAAATAAGGCAAAATTTCTTGCGTTTAATCTAAATTTATTTTTCTATAAAAAATACTGATATTTGTCCTGAAAAATTCCCTGAATCATACCACCCTTGTAATAATAACACGCTTTGAGGCTTTGTTTCTAAAAAAGGTAAAAGAAACACACAATTTTTTTTTACGAATAAATTTATGAAGTTTTCAAAAACAAACTTTATATTTCCAAGATATTACTTTTTATGATAAACGTATGACAGATCACGACAGAATTGCATTTTGTTATTTTTTTATTCGCACGTGAGAATAGCAGCATGTCTTTTAGTAAAACTCAAGAGTAAACTCTTTTCTAAATATTTTCATACAGATGCTAATTATTCTTCAAAATTCAGAGTATATATTCTGAAATAATAGCATACTTAACCGAACAGAGAATGGTTAGTTGATTTCTAGATACTTAGATATTTAGATAATTATTCATTTTGTTTTTTGCCTTTTAAGAAATTCAGAAATATGCTGGTTTGTTTATTTATATGAAATTTTAAAAAAAGTTGCGTGAAATATTGTAAAAGGAAAAATATAATGAACCTGTGAAATATTTTTTTTTAAATAATGAGATAAGTTTAGGTATTCGAGTAACTGGAAAAACAAACAAACATGAAATATAATATTTTGAAAATGTGTTTGAAATAAGCATAACATAGGGAAACCTAATTTTGAATTAAGTTAGTTTTCATAAATTTCGAAATAAACGTGTCATACATTCACCTGTTAAAAGTGATTATAATAAATAACAAGTTGGAAATTGCTCGTCAAACGTGGCAAATGAGGTGCGTTCGTACTATGACTAGTTTTATAATTATTTTTTGCACCCCATATTGTACTGAATGTATATTTTTTGCACTTCAGAAGTGCATAGTCTGTAACATCATTAAAATGCACTTGCAATATTTTTTTCCCATTCCCCGTAATGTAACGGAACACTTTTGACTGTCGCTGTAATTAAACTATACATCTAATTTTCATAAAATTTGAAATGGCTCAACAAAATTTTGCGGCAATCATATATTTAAAATTTCAGATCATTCGGTTGGGTAGTTTTTGCTCTGTTATATGCCGACAGACAGACGGACGGACAGACGAACTGAACGACGACTATAGGTGCTACGTATTTATATAATTAGGAACCACCTAAAAACGATCTTAAAAACGTTTTAATAACAAATAGATTAGTTTTGTAAACTTCCAACGTCGACACTGTTAAGGTCTGCAAATAATAAATGAACGATTTCTCCATTGAACTTTGGACATTATAAACATCACGAGATAGTATTTGACGCTATCTATTGCCATTCGGCTTGAATATTCCACAAACGTGATTTATTTTGTAATATTTTTTTTAATCTTACAAAGCATCTCACTCCACATTTCCGGTAATTCAATAGAGGTTAATTCACTGCATATGCCCTTATTACGAATTTGTACAGGAAATACTATGTACAGGAAATTATTGTTGTATACATAGCATATATACATAGTATTATACCCTTATTACGACCTGTGGAAATGGATGAAAAATAAAATCTTAATTGATAAACTATTTTATTTTCTTATCTGCAAACGTTTTACCTTGCTATGTCTAGTTAAAGCTGTAGATTTTTTGCTGTACGTGATACTGTGTTATATGTTCTTTAATATTCATTTTAAACATTTTATTTGTCGTTCTTATTAAAAATTGTATTGTTTAACAGCTTTTTGTTGAGCAGGATTTGAACTACTCCAGGTAGTTGATCAGGTTCAATTGGATTTATTTTCCTACAGTGTATGTTTATTCAATTTAAGAAAGGTATTACTATAGAGCATATAAGTTGAATCAATTAAATTTATATTTCAATCTTTGAAAAGAATCTAGGAAAAGATTCTAAAGTAGATAACTTGAAATTCCGTTTGTTGATTTATTTTTATTTTTATTAACCATGTTCGGAATTAATATGTTTATTATGCTTTCTTTAAGTCCGTTATTTCTTCAATATCAAGCATTTTATTTCATTTACTGGTTAACTGATTAGTGGTACAGATTGCGAAGGCTGTCTTAAAAATAAATGGCTAAATGCAAAATTTTGTAGGAAAACAAAGTTTTGAGTATTCTGTGGGGTAGTATGTGGGTTGGTTATTATTTTTCTGTAAACACTATGTTCTATGCCATGGGGAGTTTTGATTAATAGTACATCGAAATCGGAGAGAGGTTCATTCTATTCAACCTCCAAAGTAAACGTAATTTTAGAATCAAGGTTATTGAGCTGATCTAAGAAGACATTAAGTAAAGTACTGCCATATGATGAAGATATCTGATCCATTCATGTGGGGTATAATCAATTTTATGATAAACTAAGACATCCAACCCTGGTTTCCGAGATACAGAATATAAATCAAAAACATTGTTTTTAATTTAAAACTCTATTAGCGTTTTTCCATTTAATAGATCTTCTTAGAGTGTCCACCAACAATACCAAAAATCATTTTTATAAGAAAAGTAGCAATCATGTATTCAAATAAAGTTTTGAAGTTTATTCAAAGATACTTTCGTAGTGGTCTCGTGCAAGGAGCTAACAGTCCAAGATATCGCCAAAGATTGCTATTTACAACATCCTTTAGATTCTGATCATTTCAGTGGTAGTTTGATTACATGTCTTGAATTGTTGTTTTATTTATATTTTATTATTTTATTTATTTGTTAATGAAGCTTTAATTTCATCATGGAATATAAACCGGAAACAATTGCTGAACAATTTATGTTAATTTAAGTGCAAACGGATTTATCTCCCGTAATCGTCTGCACGCGATAAATAGATTTAAAAAAAGAATGGTCGAAAATTATTTTAAAACTCACAGAAGCATACAACAATAATTTTAAAAAACCACGTCTTTTCAAATTTCATTTGAAAGTACATTTTTTCCCTATTCGACGGTGGAAGAATTCAAAATCAGCGATCTTTAGAAATGTAGGAAACTGCAGCTAAGGGGGCCCGGGACACATTTTAAAATAATTTTTATTTATCGAGTTAAAATTTTGAAATTTTTTGTGATGGTTAACCATATTATTTGTAAACAAAATCACGTGATAAAACTTCTCATATTTTTTTTAAAAATAATATTAAATTTAAAATGTTTTAAAAAGGTGGTGTAATTTAAAATCGCTATAACTCGAAATATTATTTGCAGAATTTCAATTTGTTTTCATTTAAATAAACAGAAATATACAAGTTTTAAGTTTGATTCAGCATTTTTAAAAATGTTAATTAAAATAAAAATTAAAAATATTTAAAGTAAAAATTTCGAAAAAAATTATATAACTTAAAAAAAAAAATCATATTTTCAAAATTATATATATATTTTTTAATTTGCTGAATCAAAATTAAAGTAAACCAATTGAAAAAGACATGTTCCAACTTGAACCGTTTACCTTTAACGGTTCTGGACTTATAACAATTTAAATTCGAGAAACAGGGAAAAAACCCACCATGAAAAATAAACGCTCTTTCGCAAGAAGCCGTTTTCACGACAACCATTGCTTGAAAGCTAGGTTTTGAAACCAAACCAAAACTAAAAAATTAATATTTCCTATTCTAATTAAGATAGAATCATGATTTATACGTGATGGTTAAGCAGAAAAAAACGGAAAAAGTTTTAATGCAATAAAAGTTTTTTTAGAAAATTTGAAGATTTTTGTGTCCCGGACCCCCATAAGGCAAAATTTAATCGTCTGCTGCTGCCAACGACAAAATGACGTCAGCGTTTTGTACAGACACGTTTGTCCTTTTTAATATACTTGGCGCAGCATGTCCCTTAAGGGATTTTGCGCCATAAAACCTCATACAACCAACCAACCAACCTTTTAAATATACACAGACACAGGGGCGGATCCAGAGACTCGTTTTGGGGGGGGGGGGGGGCGATACCGAATGGATGATATATAATCAACACACTCATAGTTTCTATTGGTTAAATCATTCCTTGCAGTTAATTATTATATGAATATGAAATAATTAGTGCTATTTAAAATTACTATAGACTCTCGATTATCCGACGTTCAATTAACCGTCACACTGGGTTAAACAACCCTCTTATTATATAATAGGTTGGGCCGAAAATAAACTTTTTTTCGATTTTCAATGATGGGTAGTGCGGAAAAGTTGCCACTGGTGGCACTAAGTTTACACATAAAAATTGAGATTTTTCGGACAATTCCTTCATTTGCCGCAATGACTTGAAGTTTTGATCACATGCTGATTTTTGAACTTTTTTAGCAAAAATTTATAAAATGGTAAATTAAATTTGTTTTAGCTGAATTTACTTGAAATGTCATGTTTAGTATGCGAAATGATTAAATAAGCTCTGACTATCTATTATTTATTAGTTATGTGTATTTAGAATTAGGCGATTTTTATAGCCTTTTCGCGTATAACTGAGCAACAATTGTAAGTATTGTTTGGTTCGTTCGTCATTTTCTCTCTTTTGTCTTTATCATGTTCCTCGCTCTTCCTTCGGTTTTTCGATGCGTTCAGAGTCACATATTTGAATGCCGGACCACACCATGTCTAGACAGCAATTCAGGAAGGTGAGAAGATATGGAGCAGAAACCAATGAAAACACAATCGGTCATCACAAGGATGAGGGAGGAAATTGGAGATGGGGGTAACTGCGAGATGAGATTTTATCGCGAATATTTTTCTGCCCTAAATTATACAGCTATTTGTCAGAAGATTAACAAAGTGGAAAATTTGAAGCAGACAGTTCGTCTGAATCAGAATTTGAACCAGGGCCTTCAAAAGCAGACACTCCCAAATGCATATCCCTTTTTCACACAGCGTTCATCAGATTTAGAACTGGTATATCATATAGGTAAACTGCGTTAAGAGCTTCATCTGTGCTTCAGGATGCAAGAATTGTGACAACCAGGAATAAAAATCTCGTCATCGATAAAGACTTGGTCAGGAGACAGAAAAATAAACTTGAAAAGAAGATACAGGAGGAGGATTATCTTGGAGGATGAAAAATTACAACCATATTTTTTATAGTAGAAATAATAACACAATCTTTATAGAAAAGGGGAACAAGCGGCACAGTCGAGAGAAGTACGAAGCACATAATCACTAATGGCCTCCGAAAATGTACTTGTTCATTTCTATGAGCCTATTCTGTTTCATGGACATTAAAAATTCAAAAGGCTGAAGATTTGAGTACTCTATTAATCTAGCTCCGTTTCAGTTGGTAAAAGTCTTAGGCCAAGTGGCTCTACCATCTAGTTTAGACAGTTGATGTCGCTGTCAGAGGGGGAGCTCGTTCGTATGAAGAATACATATCAAATGTTGCAGTTCTCTTCTTGATTTTTTCCAAAGCAGGCTTTATTCTGGCTTGGAAAATTATATAATGATTTTGCTATTTCTCCGCAGTGGTCAGAAGGAGGTGTCAAATGACCCAAATATTCCAAACCACGTTCAGATAACATGGTGATATTTGTTTCGTCTTTCTGTCGACGGTGCTGCTAGACTATGAAAATCGTTTTATTTTTCCTACTATCAAAAAAGATGCTTGTAATTTTTCTTCCTCTAAGATCTTCCTCCTCCTGTATCTTCTTTCCAAGTTTCTTTTTCTGCTTCCTGACCAAGTCTTTACCGATGACGGGATCCTTATTCCCTGTTGTCATAATTCCTGCAATTTTTGCTCACTTATACTCGAAAAAACTATAAAAGTCACCTGATTCAAAATGCATATAACTATTAAATAATAAATAATTTGAGCTTATTTAAACATTTCAAGTAAATTCAGCTAAAAAACTTAAATTTAACTTTTTTTAAACTTTTGCTAAAAAGGTTCAAAAATCAGCATTTGAGCCAAACTTCAGGCCATTTGCGGCAAATGAGGGAATTGTCCGAAAAATCGCAATTTTTTTGTGTGAACTTAGTGCCACCAGTGGCAACTTTTCCGGACTACCCATAATCGAAAATCGAAAAAAGTTTTTTTCGGCCCACCCTATTATATAAGTCTCCTCTCCTCAAAATATGACTTATTGTTACTAATTGTGCCAAAAACTTAAAAATGTTACCATAGAATTTATTTATTAAATGTCTTATTTTTATTCTTTTCATTTTTACTCTGGTAATTATTTATATTATCGGTTTATTCAAAAAAGTCCTTCCGGCCAATGCCGTGAGGAAGAGGTAGCTTTCAAATACCTTATTTTAAAAAAGCCAACTTATATTATTCAAACACACGAAGCTCAATTTAGTGGGAACCGAATATAGGAGATTCAATACTAATTTTTATCAATACTAAATCATTATGAATGAGAATTTCGCGAAATTAGTCATCTTTATCCAAGCTGCTTTTATTTAAAGTAACTTATATTTGGCTGCCAAATTCGGCGATTTCTTAAAGTGCCTGCCATTTTAAGACAACATGGTGGATGAGGCTAACCAGTGAACTTGGTCGAGACCTTAGTAATTGCTGTGCACATGCTCACTCACATCGGAATCGGTTGATATATGCGAGTGCTGTCGCAGGCAAAAATTCAGATTTTTCAAAATGTCACCCTCATTAGAAATTGAAACTACTATATCTGATCCATTTTTTAAGATAAAGACAAAGAAAAAATGCTCCTGAATCCTTATATCAAGACCAAATACTTAAGAAAGAAACCTTTTTCAATTTCTAATTTTTTTACACCTCACTATAAATATATTTTTTTAATTTAATGGCCGCCATTTTGAAACAAGATGAGTATGAAGCTGGCCAGCATACTTGGTCGAGATATTGATGTATACTATCCGCATACCTTCTTACATGGAAATAGGCGAATACGTGTGTTATCGCGTGACAAATACAAGATCGTTTCAAAATGTTAGCCATACTAGAAATTCAAAGTGCTATAATTCAACCATTTTTTAAGATATAAACAAAAGAACAAATTTTCAGAAACAAATTCTGCTCCGCAATCTTTGTATCAAGGACAAACACATAAAAAAATCTTTTTCATTTTCCAATTTTTTAATACCTCATTTTAAATTTAATTTTTATTAAATGGCAACGTTTTTGAAACAAGATGGCGAATGAAGCTGGCCAACGAACTCGGTCGAGACATTGGTATGTATTATGTACAGACCAAGTAACATCCAAATCGGTTCATAAATACGCCTGTTATCGCGTGACAAAAATAAGGTCGTTTTAAAATGTCAGCCACAATAGAAATTCAAAATGCTATAACTCAGCCATTTTTTTAGATATAGACGAAACAAAAACTGTTCCGGAATCTTTGTATTAAGGTCAAACACATACGAAAAAAATCATTTTCATTTTCCAATTTTTTGGTATCTCATTTTAAATTTAAAATTTTTTTAAATGACCGCCATTTTGAAACAAGATGGCGGATGAAGCTGGCCAACGAACTTGTTCGAGATATTTGTATGTACTATGTACACACCAAGGTACATCCAAATCGGTTCATAAATACGCCTGTTATCACGTGACAAATATCAGGACGTTTCAAAATGTCAGCCACGCTAGAAATTCAAAATGCTATAACTCAGCCATTTTTTAAGATATAGACGAAACAAAAACTGCTCCGGAGTCTTTGTATAAAGGTCAAATACATAAGAAAAAAATATTGTTTCATTTTTTATTTTTTGGTACCACATTTCAAATTTAAAATTTTTTAAAAAATTTTAAATGGCCGCCATTTTGAAACAAAATGGCGGATGAAGCTGGCCAACGAACTCGGTCGAGACGGTATGTACTATGTACATATCGAATTACATCCAAATCGGTTCATAAATTCGAGAGTTACAGTGTGACAAAGGTCATATATATATATATATATATATATATATATCAATTTTGAACGGAGGGTGGTTTCGGGGTCTGGGGGTCATGATCGATGAAAATATACCAAAATTTTTTGAAATCGCTTTTCTCCGAACGGCTGCAATAGGTAGCTTTTTTTAATGAAAGCTACCTAAAAGGGACTGAATAAAAATCTCAAGGGGTCTTAACATCCTTGAAAAGTCTAAATGTGCCATCTAAGCGGTGCGTATATTTCTTCATAATCTACTCATTATTAGTCCATCAAGGTTAACATTTGTTACTGAGATCTAGGTCTGTTTCCATAGCTTCTCTACAAGAGGTAGAAAGACATCGAAAAATTGTAAACCAAACAACGAATGGTGGGTGACAGTAGAGCGGCATTTTCTATTCAAATCACCTAGAAGGCCTTTCATTAAGTAAATACATAAAGGAAGAACTGGTTTACCAAGCTGGCTTTAAACAAATTAACACACATTATGCATTATAGGTTTTAACTGACTAAGACATAATCCTTTTTTGTTCATTGATAAAATACCCCTTGAAATTCACCAATGTGGGTGGCAATAGTAGTTTTTTAAAAACATTAGTGGCTTTCTTCAGAAAATATTAAGATGCTTGAAGTTTTAAAAGGTCCTTTCTTTTTCTTGTTTCTTTCTTTCTTTGAACATTGCTACGAATCCCATTCTTTTCTCAAATAAAAGAGCTCTCTGCAAAAATATTATACAGAAATTAGAAAGTGCAGCTTCTTTGAAAAGATGAAAAAGTTTCCATACTTTAAAGGGATCCTCATAACGGTGTCAATTTTCGGTTGTAGAAATTCAAGAAAAGGTACACGAAGTAGCATGGACCCCCACCTCAACCCATAGTGTCAAAAATTGTGGCACCATATGCCTTTTGACAGGACATAATCCTTTTTGTTCAGTAATTGGCGAAACGTCAGTGAGATTTACCATTGACAACCGAAAAGTGTTTGGTTTTCGTTTGCTTGTCTGCCTGTTCCACGAAAACTGCCGTCAAAAGCGTTGGATTTATATCTTGGGGACCGCCCCGATCGCCCCCCCCCTGGATCCGTGCCTCGGGGAACCTCCTCATGGAGTTAAATATGCATTTTTTTTCGCGGCCCTCTGACAAAATTCGCGTTTTTTCAGCGATTCTTTGGCGAAATTCGCGTATTTTTTTCGCGTTCCTTTCCCAAAATTTGCATTTTTTCCGAGATCTCTTGACGAAATTTGCGTTTTTTCCGCGATTCTTTGGCGAAATGCGCGTTTTTTCTGCGATTTTTCACGAAATTTATGTTTTTTTTCTGCGATCCTTTGACAAAATTTGCGTTTTTTTCGCGGTCCTTTGACAAAATTTGCGTTTTTTCGCGGTCCTTTGACGAAATGGGCGATTTTTTGACGAAATTCGCGTTTTCCGCGATTTTTTGACGAAATTGGCGGTTTCTGCTCGATGCTTTGACGAATTGGGTGATTTGTTCTGGGAACGAATGACGAAATTGATTTTTTTTTCGGCGGAAATCTTTTGTTGGAATTCACGATAAGAGGTGGATTTATACTTTGGGGGGGGGGGGGGGGGGGAGGGCGATCGCCCCGATTGCCCCCCCCCCCGTGGATCCGCGCCTGCACAGACATTTCCTTTTATAGTTCGCAATATAAATTCTGTTAATAGTCCTGATTTATGGGAACCCTTCCAATCTCAGTTATTTTATTAATCTTTCAACTGAATGTAGTTTTGAAAAAAAATCGGAAACGTAAACACTGTAATAATTATTGTTTTTTAAATTTCACAAAACAAATCAAATTTTCATCATAAAAGATTTATCGGAATTACATTTATTAGAAAGAAAGAAAGGTGTATTAAAACGCCCATAATTAAATATTCAAATTCAAAATATCAAATTTTTGTGAAGTTAGATGGCTATTCGCAAATAAACTGGTATTGCATAATGAAGTAAAAAATAAAAAAAAAAAAAAAAAAAAACCTTGTGAACTAATTTCCACCCAATTAACTTATGTTATATTTCAGATATTGTCATAAGCCTTTTTAAGCAATTCTTTGAAGGAGTTACAAGGAAGGTCATTTAATTATAAACAGCGTAAGTAGTCTTCTTTAATTAAATAGGGGTTGATACTTACAAAAGCTGACAGGTAATATCTTACATAAGCTAATTTTGTTTTATTTTTAATTGTTATAATTCATTAATCCAATTAACCTTTTTCGGAATTTCTTTGTCTTGCTATTGCTTAACGCATTAAAATATAACAGTTTTGTATGGTTTAAGTAAAATTTTAATTAGAAAATTGGGTTTGTCTTTTTAGTCTTTCTAATTATACAACAAGTTAATGCAATTTTATAAACTTATTAAAATTTAAATTTTTTTATAAAGCAATTAAAATATAGAATATATTTATTTTTTAAATAACAGTTTAAATAGCTTCTAACATTCATTAACTTCTTAAATTTTAAAATAAATTATACAAATTGTTACACTAATTTATATTCGCAATATTTTTGTACCGTGATTACCAGTAGACAAGGTTGCACTGGCGACAATGGTTTTCATTTTAAATAACACAGTTTTTAAACAAAAATAACCTACTTTCAACATTAATAGATATCTACCACGAATATTATGGTTTTTAATAGTGGTGGACAAAATAATAAAAATAACTGTTGCTAGTGGCAGGCTTGATTAGGTTCCACTTAGTTTTAAAAACTGAATTATTATTATTATTATGCTTTTCACTTTGCATTAAAACTAGTAAATTTGATATTTTCTCTAAAAACAAGCAATGGTTTTGCAACGATAAAAAAAAGGCAATTTATCAAATTACAACGAACATTTGGAACATGATTTTTTCGAAGACTAAAATTTAAGACATAAAAAATCGCACTGAGTTGATCATACATTACGTACGCCATGAATTAAACATTAATAGTGTTATTACACGTAAAAATTTCAAGCGACAAAAATCGCCTGCGACTCGTACGTATTATCCACCTGAAACTTATGTATTATCCAAGCATTTCATTGGCTGTTCGGGAAAAGGCTTTTCCATCGTCAGATTTCTTGGAAATCTGACGACGCATTTTAAATGAAATTTCATTCTTAAACTTCTAAATATCCCACAATATTACTTTTTACACCGTCGTATAGAAAAAAAATGTACTTTTAAATGCAATTTGTTTGAAAGCTGTACCTCAATTTGCTTCTGAGTTATTAATTTTTTTTGTAGTTTTTATTACTTTTCTGCCAGAGTGGCAAAAGAAGACATCCATCTCTGTTGAAAGTAAAGGGAAATACAGATTACTGTATAGACCAATCAGAAAACGAATAAAATGCGGATTAAACCAATAAAAACCTTCAGCTAGGCTTTTGATTTCTCATCCTGACGAGAACAATAACCATTTTTCCAAATGGTTAAAAAAAACTAGAAAGCAGGAATTCTGTTTTTTCAGAATTTAGTGTCGCCCCCGATGAAAAAAAAAATGTATATATAAATAGTACAAAACATATTTCAATTTTAAGACTTATAGCACACGCTTTTATTTTATGCAAAATGACGTCATTCGCAGTCGCTTAAGAATTCCACATTTACGATCCACTCTTAAACATCTACAGTAAAATATGCATAGGACGTCACTATCGCGGAATAATACGCAAATGCAGAAAAAAGACGCCGTCATTAAAGAAACTGGACAATAAATAAATAAATAAATAAATAAATAAATAAATAAATAAAAATAAAATAAAGTAAACGGCTGTCTAATGATTTATAGGCCTTCATTTCTTTGTAACATTAATATAGATACTTAAAATTAAATATATAGTTTATAATAGCTCCATGTTTGAACAGAAATCAGTCGTTTATATTTTTTCAAAATAGCTCGTATTTTAATTATATTTTCTTTCGGTTGTTATAAAAAATGGCAACAAAAATATATAATTAATATTTTACAACTATTTTTCCTTTACTTTCTACATAAATGGAGTACTTCCGTTGCCAATATTAAACAAATGGCTCCAAAAACTACAAAAAAAAAAATTAATGCTTCTAAAATAAATGGAGATGCAGTTTTCAAACAAATTGCATTTAAAAGTAATTTTTTCCCAATACGAAGGTATAAAAATTGAAAATGTGTGATGCTTAGAAGTTTAAAAAATTACTATAGAGTATTTAATCGTACTGCTTTTTTTTATGGCTGGCTTCTGTAAGGTAACGTTATTTTTTGGAGACGACACAAAATAAGCTGGGAGAAACAAATAGCATACCGTACCGAGGGCTACAAAAATGCCATCAAATTTTGTATAAAAATGTATTTGGTGATTATCTCTGAAATTGAATATAAAAAAGTTTAAATGTATTATGGCTAATCTCAAGTGGCTACTTTCTACAACTTTATTGGCGTAATTTGTATTCAAATGTATCAAATTTTACAGATAGTCATTCTAGAGGTCTGCACGGGACGGAATTTCCAGGTTCTGGACCTGAGCGAAAGCAGTCTTGTCCCGGCTCGTCCAATTGCAAAAACTAAACGTTTAGCCCGGGCCCGCACCGTTTATATTTCGCAGTTCAAGGCTCAGCCGGCCCGTGCTAAAATCAGTGAAAACAGGTTCGGCCCGTACAAAAATCAACAAAATCCGACCCGACTCAATTATCACAGAAAATACCTTTTTTCTTTCTTAACATACAATTGAGATTTTCTAGTATACTGAATACATACTTATGGTAAAATTTAACATTATAGATTACCATATCACTCACCGCAAGAAATGTGACACATCGCGCAAAAATTTATTTTGCATTTTATTCCACTAATAGGTCTGTCTTAGGCGTGTCTTGCTACATAAAAAGTTTCATAAGTATAGTGATAAGGAAAATCACTTTATTATGCTATATGTCCATCCGTGACTACAGAAGGTGTTTGGATAGTGTGGGGAGGCAAAATTACTTCAAACCTCATCTACGTCTTCTTTCTTAAGAGTTTTAAGCTTTTATGCAAGTTTCTACTCCTGAATGCAGGGTTAAGTGTTATAATTCATATTACAATAAAATCATTCAAATTTTCTTTTGCCTCTTCTGCAAAATTTTTGACGAGATGCACTACTTTTCTTATTTCACTTATATTTCTGTGCTGACGTTATCAATCTAGCATTGAATCGTGCGTGCAGCATATTCACACTTAATCTCGCCTCAGTCAAATCTATTGAAAACTTCCTATTTTATTGTCTTAGTTTGATCCTCTTAAATTTTTATATCGGGCCGAATTTTGTAATCGGCTCGCCCCGGGCCGTTGGAATTTTTCCCTTCATTTTGCCGGCTCAGTCCGCAGGCCGTGCCGGGTACAGGGCTCTGGCCAAGCCGGGGACCGGGGAGACCTCTAGACCATTCAAACAAAAAGGATTTAATAATAGCAAATAATAGCACTTGCAATTATAAATCACGCTGTAATAAATTATCTATCACTTCACATAAATTACCTCTCATTGTTTTCTTTTCAACAGTGTCTCCTATTATCGAAATTTTAAACTATTTGTCTTTTGCCGTAAGAAATCCCCTATCACCATGAATATTAATCAGAAAACGGCATATCTCTCCGACCCATAGACTTTTAATTATTAATCTTTTATTATCTATACCTCGTAATTTTTCAAAATATTATATCAAGAAAATGTATTAAATTATTATCTGTAAATTTCAGTTACAGATTATAAGGGTAAATATATACAACATTATCTTTTTAATAGATTTCTTCAAGAAGAACATCAAGTTTTTTAATAGATGAAACTATGTAAGATCTCCAAACCAATTATTTGCAGTATACTTCGCAACAGAAACTTCCATATATTACGGAAAATGACAGAAAACTAAATTAAGTAAAATCAACTAACGTCAATTCAAGTTAATGGAGTTAACAAGAGGATAACATTTAAAGAATCGCTGAAGTAAAGGAATAATGTTCCTTAACATAATGAAGAATAAACGTTTTTAGAGAATCGAGAAATTATTTTAGATAATGTTTTTTCTGAACGCTGTATATGAATGTCAATAATGTAACATATAGAAAGGAATGTGCTATTTAGAATGGTTTTGGCAAAAGATTTAATTATTATATTTAAAGCAGTAATTGATCCCAATTAAATAATTTAACATAAACAAACTGTAATTATTTATCCATCAATTTTAATATCACTTACTACAACGCGTTAGAACTACAATTTTAATTTACATACTTCCAGTTTTACTTTCTTCTGTATGCATAAAAAGAAAGCATTTGAATCCCATAAATTTAGGACTTAGTTTTCTTTTTGGATTTATACGATTTATTCAAATTTCACATTCAGTTAGATCATGGCATAAGTTGGGGCTGATTAGGTTGCTAACTGCATTATTATTTTTTTAATATTTCCGTGATTGCTAAGTCTCAAAAACTAGTGCATGGAGTTTCATTAAGCTTCATATTTTGTGAGAACATATAAATAGATGTTGATTATTCTTTGGTGTATATCGCCCAACACGTGGCGCTGCTATACTGGTTTTTTTTTTCATAGTTTCTACGATAGCTATATATGAAGAACTAATGCACATAATTTATCAAACTGCATATTCTCTTAGACTGTGACAAAAATTAGTGCTGATTAGATTTTGATGTATATCGCCTAACATGTAACAATACTATACCGCTTTTTTCACTATTACCGTAGTAGCTATACCTCGGGAACTAATTCACGGAAATTAAACAAATATAAATACTGATATAAATATATAAATACTGATATAAATAGACGCTGATTTATTTTTTACTTTGATCACACAACAAGTGTGTGTGTGTGTGTGGGGGGGGGGGGGGTCGCTCCTATCATTTGCTTTGATAAAGGTTCTTAATGAATTGATTCTGAAATTAAAGAAATTGAAATTAAAAGTACTTTGCAAAACTGATGATTCATTTCGTGATATTCAAACATGAATTTCGACACGAAGCAGTTCCAGCACAGAGAAAACACAGTAAATACTTTTACGAAAACTAAAATTGGCTCGTGCCAAGAAGTCTGATTAGGAAATATTTGGTAGAGGTTTGTAAGATTGATTTCGTTTTTCCGTGGGATGAGAAATATGTGTTTAGATCACGATTGTATAATAGTTGTCTCCCATACGTTCTTTGATTAGGCCCATTCATAAACACTATTTAGAATAGAAGATTTCGTATACTAGTATCCAAAGTACTAGAACAAGTGTAAAAATAACCTGGTCTAAAGTATTTGAGGTATTTTTTTTTATTTTCTTATGTATAGCGTCATCGTTGAACATAATTATGAACGGAATCGTTACTTAAAAAATTACGTTTATCGTGAGAATCATATTAGTCCAAACTGTGCACACATACGCGATTTACACGGTTTTAAATATAATTAAAAATGTTTGTCAGAAATATTTCATCCACACACCTGCATACAGTGCAAAATTTTGCCATCATCATTAAATAGATGTGTCTTTTTCACTACTTCGCAAATTTATTATCTAAATACAATAGTTAAACAACATAGCTAAATATCGAAATTAGCGGCAAACAAGGAAATAAATTGAACTTGATGACTTTTTTCTATTTTTAGAATTGCACTTTTTGTATGACTTGCTATGCATTTCACTTTTAAATGGAATAGTATTATTAAGCATTTTGTCGAAATATATTTTTTTGCGTTTCTGTTCTATTCAGCTCTAGTTTAAATAATTTTTCAATTGATTTTCGGCAGAGAAATTACGCATAATTAGTACATTATATATGTGTTCACCGATGCTGCGTTTGTTTGTGTAATCCCATGTTTCGCGGCAAGATTATGTGCTCATGAAGACTATTTCATTATGCGCTGCAGAAGTTGCAGCCTTACCAATAAAAGATAAATAATAAATCTCGATATAAATCGATAAATTATCATCCAGGAGTAAGTCATGTAGACTATGCTCAATACATGCTTTAATTGGTTTGAGATGCAAGAGAAAGCAGGTGTAACCCAAGTACTTTTATTACGTAGAATTCGTAATATTGCTGCAGTAAAGTCCCAAGCAAAATGCAATTAAAATATATATAATGGATTACTTTGGATGAAAACAAGTATTACATAAAATTCAGGAGTTCAATAAAATTTTACATTTGCCTGATAAGCAGATTTCTTATTATCAGTTATGTTTTTTATAAACAAAAGTACGCAATGAATTTAAGAAATAATTGTTCTTTTTTATAAATTAACATATTGAAATGTAATTGTAGTAACGGTCTTGTGCTGTTTTTCGATTATCCGTCTATTTCGATTATCCGCCTCACCGTCTGTGCCATGAGTGACGGATAATTAGAAATTTGCTGCATGCATATATGTATATATATAACCATTATATAATTACAAATCATCATCTATTTCCAATTACTAAAATTAATAAATTTAGCTACAATTCATAACTCTGACATTATACAAAATAAAGATGGAACCTTTAACTAGTAATACAGAATCAAGCACAATACCACTAATTCACTATATATATATATATATATATATATATATATATATATATATAGAGAGAGAGAGAGAGAGAGAGAGAGATAAACAATGAAAGAAATTGTTTTAGGTCATACAACATGTAAAAATGTAATTATTTTCACAAAATAAAATACTTTTGAAATATGGTAAAATTCTTTATTTCATCCTAATCTGACAATGGTAGCATATGTGCTACCATACAGAAAACCTATCAAATATAATGAAATCTGATTTTATTTCATATTTTTACTTTATTTGACTCACAATAACATTTATAAGACAAAAAAATAATTTTTTCCATAGCAATTTCTTGTAGTGGGAATTAGAGGGTTATAAAGCAGCCAGAGGACCTTAGAACTATGTTAAAGAAAATTTCAGAAAGATGAAAACATCTTAAAAGGTTCTGGTACTTTAGATCTTCAATTAGTCGAAATTAAGCATAGGATATAAATTAATCATTAGAATAAAATGTTAATAAAATGGGCAAAAAATGGGGAAAATGCTTAAAAAAAAGTTCCTAGGGGTCACAATAAAAATATGAGGGTGTTGGCCAGGGAAGAGAAGTTCTAGACTAAACTTTAAAGTTATACATTGAGAGGATGACACAATTAGGGAGTGAAAAATGCACAGCGCGCAAAAAGTCCAAGGGGACCCGGACTGGACCCTAGGGACCTGTGTCTTAACTGCAATACTAAAACGGGGGAATAACAAAATCGAAAACGGAACACCAAAACGAAGATCTGATTAAACGGGGGCAAACGGAACACCAAAACGAAGATCTGATTAAACGGGGGCAAACGGAACACCAAAACGAAGATCTGATTAAACGGGGGCAATTTATTAGCAAATTCGGGGCACAAAAACTTCAAGGGGCCCTGTATCAAGCCTCGGCGGACCAGGGTCTTATCTGGAATGTAGAAATAGGGGAATAACTAAATGGAGAAAGGGTCCCAAAAACGAAGAAGATCGGATAAAAACGGGGCAAGTTTTTAACAATTTAGGGTATAAAACATAAAGTGGCTCAGGTAAGAGAGTTTTAAAAAATTAAAAATCTAAGCCTCAGGTGCAGCAGGAACTTTTTTGTACTATCCTCACCCAAATTTTCTAAGTGCGGTAGATTTCACTAGCGATCGCACACTGACACACCAACCGAAACTTTCCGGATTAGTATAGATGAACATAAAATTTAGGTGTTTAATTAATTCACAAAAAATATTTTTAAATATCTGTATAAATTCGTTATTATTGAATTATTTGACCAATAATATTTTAAACGCGTTGATTTTGCAAGTCAGGCAAGTCCACTTTGAATTGAATTATTTTTTATGTTGCATAACATTAACAAACACAGTCAAAATTTAGCAATTCTATTACTGCTGTGGTGAACTAACAACATTGATAAAACACTGTTTTTACATAACATATAACTATATGCCAGGGTGTCAACGATTTAAATCAGTTGATTTAAATAAGCGATTTAAATCATGATTTTAATCATGTGATTTAAAAAAAAATCATTGATTAAAATCAAAAATTTTCTAAATGTTTAAAATGACATAAAAAAGTATTCAAATCTAAGATGAACATAATTTGGAAAGTTTCTACAGGTATTGTGACTTATGGATACACAAAACAAAGCTTTAAATAATTGTTTCTAAGCGTAATTCCTGAGTATTGTGAAAAATTTAAGTACAGTAAGTTTGTAAAAAGCATGGTTTTTATCTAACAAACATAAAAAGCATTTAATTCAAAAATGATATTTAAATCTAATATAACTTACAATATCATAATTTCCTTTTAATAATCAAGTTATTTCTTGTTTTATATAACAATAAACATAGCAATAGAGTGTCAATGATTTTAATCAACTGATTTAAATCAGATGATAAAATCACATATTTTCTGATTTTTTAAAATAGTGTGAAAAAGCATTATAATCAGTAATGAAAATTATCACTAAATCACTTGCAAAAAGTGTAATATTTGTTATTGTTAATTATAACAATGTTAAACTGTGTAAAAAGAAGTATTATACATTTAAAAAACATCTAACTAAATGTTAAATAACTTCAAAACATTATAATATTTAGTAGCTATTCAAATATTTTAATGTTGTGGAGAAACAATCTGATTTAAATTTCAAAATACAATTTTTGTAATCTATTTATAAATTAAGTGCGAGTTTGCTGTATACATTGCTACAATTTTTGATCAATTTGATATACATATACTTTAGAACCTGTGCAAAATTATTGGCCGCTTTATGAATTTATCAAACGATTATTTATCACCTTTTTTTAAATCACTTTTTCAAAAATGTAGATTGTGTTCTTAATTAAACAGTTAATTGTTTAATAATCACAAAATGTAATCTGTATCATCAATTTAAAATTAAATGAAATTTATCAATAACTTTAAAATATAAGCAGTATTTAATATTGGTTTATATAATTATACAAAATATTAGTGCACATAATGTTATATGTTACTAAAAAATTTTTTAATTGCAGTTTTTCTTTATTTCTATAATTACATAATTACAATTTTATTAATTGAAGCAAGAAAACATAGATTATGTTAGTAAATGGAGGGTTATTCATTTTTGAAATGCTTAATTCATGGTAGATGTTTAATATTTTAACACAGGGAAAAAAATAAAAAAAATCTGATTTAAATTTAAAAAAATTCGATTTTTTATATATTTTTTAAAAAAATCATGATTTTTTTACACCCTGCTATATGCATACAACTTATTACTAAATATTTTTTCTTTGTTTTTTTTTCCACTTTTTCCTATAAAATTAAATATATATATACATATATATATATACATATATATTAAAGAAGAATGAAATAGTGAAATAAATTAAATAAGTAAATAAAATAAAATTATTATTATATATCATTCAAAGAAAATAACGTTTCTACCAAATCATTGCTTTTTAAAAGTGAGATAAATTCATTGCCGCACAACCAAAAACCGTGATTGTTTTACAGTTAACACAAAATACCATTATTGCAAATTAAATGCGCATGAAATAAGACTTCGAAAATATAAAAATAAGTCTGATGGTTTAAAAACATTTAAATTTTTTTTAAATGAATATTTTGTTTCCTCACTTTCAAAATCAACCTCTCATAAACAAAGGTTTTCTATAAAATTTATATATTATAACAAATATATATAAACGTTTTATATTCTTATTCATATACATAAAAATTTTTTATTTTTATTTTTATTTATAATATTAAAAATCATTTTGCAGTACTAAACCTTGTTGAAAGTGTTCTGGTTTTTGTTTATAAATAATAAGAATAAAATCTAAATTTATCATTTTACTAACTAAAGTAACGGGCGTTGCCCGGAATATTAAAAATGTTTGTATTGAAAAATCAATTTAAAATTAAACAAAAACTTCTGAAATCTTTATTTCAGTTCTTCACCAAGAATGAGATGTAGGGACCTAAACCTTTGTGGAAAGTCTAATATACACGCATACACGCTTATATATATATGGGATAGATTTAAAAAGGGCGAAAACAAATTCAGAGAACCTCAAAATGTTAAAATATGCCAATATTTCCAAAATTTGGTTTTTATCATGTTTCAATATATTTTTTCAAACTCATATGACGTTATATATTCACATGCCGACGTCCATTATATTTCCAATATGAAGTAATATTCAATTTCTTTTTTTTTTAATTATTCAAACTATTTATTTCATTTTCATTTCTCACGTAGAAATCTTGCAACAGAAACGTTTTGACATAACATTCACTTTTTTTTTTTTAAATTCGTCAAACCATGGGTCAAATTATTTATTTCCTTTTTCACGTGGAAATCTTGCCATAGAAAAGTAATTGTTGTGGTAAGAATTTTATTGTGGGTTTTTAATTGTAGGCAACTGCTATAACGATTTTTTTTTTGATAGAAATTGCTGCTAAATTGGCGGTTTTTTATTAATTAAAAATTAACTACAAGTTATTTAGATTCCAGATTACTTTAGTTGCCTCGGCTATGTATTTATACAAATGTACGTAACATTTCACAATTTTGGCTTCCAAACTGTGGATTTGTATAGAATTACAGGCAGACAAATTTTCATTTTTATACATTAGATTATTTTAGTTAAAATAAAACTACATTCCTTTGATATGTTACATTGCTACATGATTTCTTATACCTTTGTTTTTATTTCAAAGTAAATCTGAGTAAATAAAAAAAAAAAAAAAAAAAAAAAAAAAAAAAAAAACTGAAATTTTCTTAGAGTCTAGAGGATTTCTTTTGAAAGGAGTTCCAAAAGCAGTATCTTTAGGGAAATCATTTTTTCCCCTTAACTGTTCTTGTTCTGATTTTTACTTTAGTTTAACTTTCAAGATAAAGGCAATTATCCATATAAAAAGATTTTTGCTTGAAACACAGAGCGAATGTTGTGGTTTAGATTGTTGTATGCAGCACTTGAAAAAAGATTTGGAAAGTTTTATTAGCAAAAAATATTAAATTAACGTAAGACATAAGCCAAAATAGTTCTACTTCATTTGCAGGAAACATTTTTGAGAAAATATTGTATGCAAACAGAATAAACAGAAAAAGAATTATAGTTATTTAATTTTATCTGCTGTATATTTGAACATAATAGCACTGCTTTAACAATTCTACTTTACATTTATTAAGGGGACAAGGAACCTTTTTAATTAATCGAAATTATCTAAAAATAATTTTTGCCCCCCAAAAATGAATCTCTAAGCAAGCTTTCATCTCCAGGTCTAATTCTTGCAATTGGATGACTTTTTAGTACTTTAATTACATTTTTATCTATAGTAATATTATAAAGAGGTAAAAATTGTTTATTTGTAGGAGGTAAGCTCTAGAACTACCGAACCGATTCCAAAAGTAATGGTATCAAAATGATGGTGTTAGTCCAACTTAGAACATAGGATATATCTTATGTCTGTGCTACTGGCCAAAAGGGGGTGCAAGAGAAAAAAAATTCAAAAAATGCGATTTTTGTATTACTGAAGGACCTAGAAACATGAAATTTGGAATGGTAGTTACTTATAAGATATTTATGATCTCTAAGGACATTTCTTAAAAAAATCGAAATTAAAAAGGGGTGAAAATGCGTGAAAAGCGTTCTAAAAAACGTTGTAAATGGCGGTTTTTACGCAATTTCAGGAAGTACCAAAACGATTTAAAAAATAATGGTACCAAAATGATGGTGACAACCCTTGCTCCAACACAGAGTACATTTTTTGTCGGTGCCACTACCCCTAAAGGGAGTGCAGGAGCAAAAAAACGTTCGAAATTAAGATTTTTGTGTTACTGAAGGGTCCAGATACATGGAATATTGGCATGGTCGTTACTTATTAGATACAAATGATCTCTAAGAACATTTCCTAAAAAATCGAAATTTAAAAAGGGTGAAAATGAGCGAAAAGCGTTCTAAAAAACCTTCTAAATTGCGATTTCTACGCAATCTCAGGAAGTACCGAACCGATTAAAAAAATAATAGCGTGAACACGATGGTGACAGCCCTTGCTCCAAAATAGGCTGTATTTCATGTCGGTGCAACTACCCCAAAGGAGTTGAAGGAGCAAAAAACGATCTATATTGTGTTTTTTGTAATACTGCAGGAGCTAGCAACTTGAAACTAGGCATGGTAGTTACTTATAAGATATAATTAATCTCTAAGAACATTTGCTAAATAATTCGAAATTTAAAACGGGTGAAAATGGACGAAAAACGTTCGAAAAAGCGTTCAAAATTGCGATGTCTACGCAATCTCATAAAATACTCTACCGATTTCAGAAGTAATGGTTGGAAAGTGATGATGACAGCCCTTGATCTAATATAGGATCTATTTTCATGTCGGCGTCACTACCACCTTGCG
This sequence comes from Maratus speciosus, assembly GCA_963932465.1. NCBI lineage: Eukaryota > Metazoa > Arthropoda > Arachnida > Araneae > Salticidae > Maratus > Maratus speciosus. The sequence goes on along the minus strand of OZ010791.1, from coordinate 224,976,366 downwards.
GTTGCAATTTAAAAAACGTTCTAAATTGTGATTTTTGTGATACTAGCAGCTTCAAATTTGGCATGGTAATTGCTTATGAGGTGTAAATACTCTCTGAGAAGAGTTCCTTAAAAATTTGAAATTTAAAAGGGGTGAAAATGATCGAAAAACGTTCTAAATAGCGATTTCTACGCAATCTCAGGAAATATAAACCGATTTCAGAAGTAAAGGTTTCAAATTAATGGTGACAGTCCCCGCTCCAACATAGCCTATATTTTACGTTGCTGTCACTACCACCTGGGGGTTACAGGAGCACAAAATGTTCTAAATTGCGTTTTTTTGTGTTACTGAGGGGGTCTAACATTTTAAATTTGGAATGGTATTACTTCAAAGATGCAAATGCTTTCTAAGAATTGTCAAAAGAAATTTCCAAATTTAAAAGGATGAAGTGACCGATAAGCGTTCTATAAGCGTTCTAAATTACGATTTTTATGCAATCGTATGAAATACGAAACCGATTTCAAACATAATGGTTGCAAATTGATGGTGATAGAACCTGCTCAAACATAAGCTATATTTTATGTCGAGGGTTGCAGGAGCAAAAAACTTTCTAAATTGTGATTTCTGCGGTACTGAAGAGGCTAGAAACTTTAAATATAGCACGGTAGTTACTTATAAAATGTAAATGTCCTCTAAGAACAGTCAAAATCAAATTCGAAATTAAAAAGGGGTGAAGCGAAGGGAAGGAGCGCAAAGTATTCTAGAAGAGTCCTAAATTGCGATTTCTATGGAATCTCAGGAAATAATAAACCGATTACAGAAGTTGTTGGTTGCGAATCAAGAGTGATATAGTCCCTGATCCTATACGGGCTATATTTTATGCCGGTGTCATTACCACCTGGTTGGCAGGAACAACAAGAAATCCTTTAAAAACATCTAAATTCCGTTTTCTATAGAATATTAGGAAATATCAACCGATTTCAAGGTTAATTTTGGCAAATTAATGGTGACAGTTTCTGTTTCAACATTTTTCGAGACATTCTATTTCAACTCTGTTTCGGCATTTTATGTTGGTGCCACTTACACTCGAGAAGTGGTAGACTGTTAGACAAGAAGCTTGGAATTTGAAATGATGGTTAACTTTGAGATGTAAATGTGTTAAGATGGTTTCTAAAAAATTCAAAACTTCAAATGAATACTGAAATGAGCGTATGAAATAAGCATAAAAGTCTCAAAATACTTTCTAAATTACCATTTAATTGGAATTAGTTTTAGTTCTTCTTATTAATTAAAATCTCATTTCTGTCTTTTGCACTTTTATAACGAAGTTTAGTCAAACTGTGGCTTAATTTGTTATTTTTTGAATTATTTCAAAAAATGTTCTTCTAATAAAAAACAGTCATGCAAATATCACTTGGCATATTTCAACTATTAAGCGAGTAAAGCCACGGGGTTTGCTAGTAACTAATAGAGGGGCACTCTTGATCAGCTGATCTTTGTTTACAAATGTTTTCAACTGCATTTCATCATGATTTCATCGTAAAACGTTTAATATAATCAGGAATTATTTTTCTTTATTTTTTTTTTAATTTTTTGTGTGATAAATATATGCCCTAATGCAGGTCGGCGAACCTATGGCACGCGTGCCCGAGATGGCACGTACGACAATTTCCCTGGCACGCAAAAATTTATATTTCATAATTATTTTTTAGATAAAATTAATTTTTGTTTTTGTTATAACAAACGAAATTTTGCGTAACATGTACAAACTGCACATATAGTATAATCATTTTGCATGAAATAACACATCAGAAAATTTTCTTTTTCTGTGATTCTATGTAGCGTTTTCGACAAGTAACTACTTGTCCTTTCTGTAATTTTTTTTAAAAGCTTTACTTCATCAAATTAATTCTTTAAAACAGTCACTGCAATAAAATTACAAATGGAGCCAATTTTGGTCTATATATTACTAAAATAACAATACAGGAATCCGGTATAAAGCATTTTCTATCAAACGGACAGCAGAGGAAACCTCGTTAATAAATTATTACTACCTTTTTAATGCAACTAAATTTATTATGCTTTAGATGTCGCATTAATGATAAATTAAAAATTACTGAAATAAAAATTTCCAAAATTTCTTTCCTTCTGAACGCTCCACATGAACCTTTTCGAGTCAAAATTTCATAAAATTAATGGCTAATTACCCGACTGCCAAGAAGGGTTATGTGTTTCACGCATATCTGTGTATGTGGATTTCTTTATACCCTCGAAACATCCCAACGGCTGGATGGATTTTAATGAATGAGGTCTCTATCGATTCCTCTTAACCGTCCGAGGGTTATAGGCTAGGTTTTGTTTTTATAAATTCAAAATGGCGGCCGTAAAATACAAAATGGCGGTAGAGACGAAAAAAAATTTACGCACCCTATTGAGTGGCATATCTTTGGATTGGTCTTTCAAAATGAAGGCGATGTTTCATTGACTATTTTACAGTCAGAAGTTCCGTTTAAATATTATACAACCTGGAAGTTGTGTATGTATGATCTCTAGCTTTAATGCAACTCTAACCATCAAAGACATCTATAGGCCTCATCAAAACAGTGTTTATAGAGTGAAACTAACAATTAAACACAACTTAAAAGTCATCAATACAAGTAAATAAAAAATAGGTAAGTAATATAAAAGATCGTGTAACGTTCATAAGAAATAATTAATTAGTTCGCTTTTAACGCAGCCGGGTTTTTTCGTTTTTTTAAATTCAATTTGTTTATTTTAATATAGAGAATAATCGCATTTTGATTTTTCCTTTTATTTATTTAATGCATGAAAGTGACTGATTCTATTAACCAGTGTTCCGTATAAACGGCATATGTAGCAATATTTTCTTTGTGTAAAAGTTTGGCACGTTGAAATGTTGATAGATATTGTTTTTTAATTTTTGGCTCGCGCATGCGAAAAGGTTCGCCATCCCTGCCCTAATGCATGTACACTGTAAAAAAATTGTAACGTTATTCCACAAAATTAGTGGCAACATGCTGCATCCAATTTTATCGAGTAATGTAACTTATATAATGGTATAATTTAAACTGATAAAACAGATGTAATATTACACATTCGTGTAACGTAACACCAGCTATACGGGTTAAATTACTCAATAAAATGGAGGCATCAAGGCTGTAACCAATTTTATGGAGTAACGTTACATGAATTTTTTACAGTGTAATGTGCTCTTGAATATTATTTGAAAAAAAAAAAAAAAGAACAGAAATATGCTTGAATGTCCTTTTATCCCCTTAATAGATTGGCAAGAACATAGGTTATACAATTCGTTTGTATAATTTCTTAATGCATTTTCAATCATAACTTGTGAAATGATGTTTGGATTTTCCCAATTTGTTTCTTTTTCCCATTGAAAGTATTCGTTCTGGCGGGGGTACCATAACTATTTCATTATGACCCTAGGATCGTATTTTTCTGCCTGTTTCCCTGGATTTGTTTCCATTTATAGGCTCCAAATTTTGTACAAATTGCCAATACTTACGAAATTTGAATATGTTGTTAAGATGCCCAGAATACTACTCTATGTTTTAAAAATAGTTCTCGTATCGTGTATATATATTTTTTCACAGGGATACGCCAAAATTCTCAATATATCGTTATTTACTGCACATCTGCCAACAATCTAATATAAAGTGAAAGTGGATTAAATAATTATGCAATGTAATCAATGCATTAAGTTAAGAAATAAATCCTTAATCCCGTATGCCCCAAATTATGAATAACAAAGTTGCTGCACCTCAACAAGTATCTTCCTTAATATTTAAATATAATAATGATCCGATTTTTTTCATAAAAACTGATTTAATAAGTAGATAGTAAAAGTTTTTACATACTTTTATTTAACTTAATCTTCATTCATGTATGTAAAGATGCAATTTTGTAAACGATTTTTCACTCTTTTCCTGATAGGCTAGAATTATAATAATTATGTACACAGGTATGTTTCTGATGGCAATACAGCATTTTAATCCCATTAAAATTTAATTATTAATTAATAAATTGATCTTAGTGCATTTTTCCGTTAGTGGAACATAGCTGATAAATCGCCAAATATTCTTCAGGTCACAACTTTATACGAATTACAACAACAATAGAGTTAATTATGCCCCAAACCAAACACTCTAAAGTACGCCAACTGGCTGTGTGACACAATCCATATATTTTAAGCACTAAAATGTAGAAAATGACCTCACTGCCATGGATAAAGAACGTAGAGTGTTTACATGTACAGAAAAGCATTCGTACATCGAAATTTCTGCTTTTATTCATATTGCTGTATTCAGAACATAATAAAATGCCCTGGGGATACTGCTGCCGTTTGAATTCTGCTTCGTGTTTTGTGTCGAATGAAATGTCATATTCATATTGTTGTTACCTTGGTCAAAAATTGGCGACATACTGTAAATAGCATGGCTGTTAATCATTTGATCATGGTCAATTTTAATGAAGCTAAAGCAAAATAAGAGGTTAAATTTCGAATTGTTTTGTAGACTTCATCAGCAAATGAACGACATTTTGATATGTGTGACAACAATTCGATTGGAAATGGAGGTGTTCAATTTCAATTCGTCAATGTAAGCAGCAGTCATCAAATGAGTTGCAGTTTATTTGATAAAACACGCATTCTTCATGAAAATAAATCGCTTTGCAATGAATGTATTCAACGTTCAAAGATTCCAAGCGTTGATATGTTTCACGTCTGTTAACTGTCTAATTCCACGTTCGCACTCGGTTCTGTTTTAAAACTGGTAGACATTTTCTTCTAGTATTCATACCTTTGCTTTAGGTCTTCTTTGTTGAACGGTGAATTGTATTATGCTGAATTTTCCTTGTTATAGCAGCTTTTAGACCCTTAATTCTCCTTGGGGTTGTGATTCATTAAGAGAATTCATCATATCTCAGATCCTTTTCCATGATTCTGCTCGCGCTGATGTAGATGTTGAAGGTCGATTATAACGCATTGTACAGTTGTGGTAGACTAATAATTCTTCAGTTTCATTCTTTCTAAAATGGTTCAATTTTCTTTCTATAATGATTAAATCTCAATATTTCTAGGGCGTCATGGAGTCCTAATAAATTTTAGCAATCATTTACCAAAAATAATTGAATTAAATAAATAAAAACGAAGGTATCATGGAAGACAATAGTATTCCAGTGCGTAGCCTTAAGCCTAATATCGTATCGTATCATATCGTAGAATTCGTAGATGGCGGAACTCATGCATACAACTAACTCGACTTAAAAAAAAAAAAAAAAAAAAAAAAAAAAAAAAAAAAAAACTCGAAAAGCCGCCTTTCAGTAACTCAGCAAATATAGCTTTATTATTCTGATTTTTTTAGAACAGTCTTATATCTGCAGTCTAATTCTATTCTGAAATATTTACATTTCTACGTGCAGTATATTTTGAGATCTAAATAGTCATTTTTAAAGCGAAAGCGATGGAAGAAGTTCCTAAAGTCAAAATCTGGAAAACGGCTCGGGCGATTTTCTTTAAATTGATATATAATATGAATCTGTTTTATGTGAAGAGAATAAGATAACAGCTGTTTCCGGAAAAACTCTAGTTTTCTTTTTATTTCACATTTTTTTCCCTCCGAAAATGACATGGGCGATCTTATTAAAATTAATATATAATATGAATCTATTCTAGATGAGCCGAACAAGATCATGTTTGTTTCCTGGAAGACTCTTATTCGTTATATAATAAGCATGAAAAATCCGACTATATTTTTTCGCCATTTATGGGAATTTCACCGAAATTACGCCCCTGTATTCGTGCGCATAATTTCTTCTGTTCAACTTTTAGGGGAATGTTTCCATAACTTCTGTAGCTCAGTCGGTTAATCGCTGGTCTTGCAATACGTACGTTGTGAGGTTTGTCCTCTTTGAAGCAGTAAGCATTTTTTTTTAATCCTTTTTAAGTCAGTTAATAAAGTAAATTTGATTTTATGTTTCTATACGAATGCATTTGTTTATTTTGATTTTTTTCTTTAAGAGCTTCACATATCACTATTTCGGGACAATTTTTCAAACGATAAAAATACTGTAAGATCTGTCTAAGGCGGACTCTGTGTAAGCCGGAAATCTGCCTACCGCAGTAAGACTTTCAAGTCCGGCGAATCCATTGAAAATAACATTAATACGTGCTCCGTAAGCCGGTATCTGCCTAACGCGGAAACGGAAAGGTTTTTAAGGTCCGCCGAAAGTCAATTTTTACATAAGATGGAAAAAAGAATATTTTGAAATCGAAAATTGCATTTGTTCAGTCTCCAACAATTTCTTTTTAATTACAATTTTTAACACAAATGAATTTCTGTTTTTCTACGGTACATAAATTTAAATTATGCGTTTTTAGTTTTTCTATTACCCTTATAATAAAAAAAAGAAAAAAAACAGGCCGTTATTCTACCATTACGTTTTAAATAATAATAATAATAAAAATACATGCCGTTATTCTAACTATAAATGGAAAACTACGAGATTAAAAAAAAAGTCATACATCCAAAATTTAAAAAAGTAAATTTTTAAAAATCATATATATTTTTAAATTTTTAGGATAATTGAAAAAAAGTATTAAAAGTGTATAGTTTATTTATATGTATCGTATTTCAACCCATTTCGCTGAGGTAAATACGAATTTTTATGCGTAAAAAACTGTAAATAAAAGAAAAATGTTGATTGAACTGCGTACCTTTTTTCTCTTTTACTTTTCATTAAATTCATAAAATGGTAACTTCATACTTTAAACTCTCTCTATGCGTAAAAAAATAATAAATAAATGCTCAAGCTCACGTTTTATTTTTATTTATTTTTTATTTTTACAAACTTAAGAAGTATTACTAATTAATATTTCTCTTTAAAAAACGGTACTGAAGATTGCAAACGTAATCTAGTAAAATCAATCCCGTTTACATTTCTGAATTATTGAAATTAGTGTTTGGTGGAGCTGCCATCTGTCTTTCAAATGTAAAAATATTATTCCATATAAGGCCTCTCAACTACATCTGCAATTTTAACGCTGTTCTTAACTGCTCTGCTCAACAAGCGCAAAACGTTTTGACACATTTACAAATTATTTTTTTAACGGAAAGGTATAAAATTAGAAAGCCTGGCCATGGAGGCGATTTGGAATTGAACTGTTTTTCCATTTTTTGATCCATCAATTACATATTGAGTTATAAGGAATTTTTAATAAGGTGACAAACACATTTTTCGCCCTCTCTTGAGTCTCTTTCTTCCTTCGCGCGGAAATTTGGTTCAAAACGCCCACATTGACATTATTTTCTGAAAGATCTATTGCGTTTGCTAAATAATGAAAAAAAAAAACAGCTCAATTACATAATTTCTGAACAACACCACCACCTACACCTAGTTTCATGCATTTTCGAACAAAAATAAATTAAAACTGATGTCAGAAAGTTGCCCTTTTGGATTTGAGAACACCCTTAAATACTGGTAAATAGGCCCCCAAAAAATTAATTTGGGTCTCGAAAATTCAGATTAGTACCAAGCTTCATTATCTTTTATGAACAGCAATTATATTTAAGAGATTTAGTCATTTATCGTTGCTTTATCATGATATCAACGAGATTACATTTAGGCGAGGTCTTGGCGATTCAATGTTACCAGTTCACTTTGGCAAATTTTTCTTAGAGTTTAATTTCATTTGATGCTGTGGAAGATTGATGTTTTCGCACATTTGTTTGCACATTCGAACTTTTGCTCAATGAAAATGGATACTCAATTATTAAGCAAAAAATTGTAGGTTAGAATTTGATTTAGATAGATTTATTTAGTTTTATTAGTGAGTAATTATTGTATTTTAAATAAAAAGTTTTAAAGAGTAATATTTTGTTGATATTCTTCTTAAAAGAGTAAACTTTTTACGTAGTAACATTTAACAAAGCTCTGTATCTATGAAACAAACCATAAAAAAAAATCCTATTTTGTATATAGGTATGCTTTTTTAAGAGAGAAGGGGGGGGGGGGAGAATTAAAGGTGAATGGAAATCACGATTATGAGTTCATACCATTAGTCTTTAATTTTTTTTAAATCTTTCTATTATTAATCTAAAAAAAGCAGTGATATCAACACAAAAAACCCTTAACGGGTTAAAAGTTTGTGACGCAGCACTTTATCTTATTGCTATAAGAATTTTAAATATGGAATTTAAAAATAATGATATCAAATTTTAAGTGACGCGATGCTATTAATTAATGTATATATACATGCATTTATATTATTTATTTCATAATTTTATTTTTGTTTTAATTATAATTGCATGTGTAATAATTATGTTAAATTTAAAAGAATGTATAAAAATTTATTCATTGATGCTTTATCAATCACATCTTTCATAAATTCAAAATATGAGTTTTAAAAGATATGATATTAAAATTTAAGTGACGCCTTGATGTAGCTTTAAACAATTTGTTTTAAAATTCAATTTCAATTGTTTTCGGTTTGGCTCAATATATTTACACATGTAACCAAAACTTTTATTTTACCAATACACTGTTAAAAATATCACTCTCACTGAACCTATACAATGCACTGTAATGTATTTATATGAAAAATTTGATTTATCTTTTGTGCCACGCTATCCAAAATCAAAAGTAAAATTTATGTAAATGATTTTTGTGCGTCATTGTATCCAAACTAAACGAAATGTATGCAAATGAATAACATGACGCACAAAAATCATTTAATAAATTTCATCTAATAAAACGCTTCAGATATGTTTTTGATTTCCTACCTTGACCAAGGACAATAACCATTTTTCCAAATGGTTAATAATTTTCTTTGGTTACATTAAAAATTAAGACTCTTTATTTTCTGTGAATGCTTTGGCAGGAGTAACACCTGAATGTCTCGATATCCTTACCTTAACTTCCATTCACACCAGAAATAAATCCGATGGGCTATTACGTAAGGTGCGTGGTTGAGAGGGACTCGAACAGTCATCCACACAACGTTGTTGCAGTTCTCAGGGTAGTCGTTCTGTAGGCAATGGCAAACATCTTATTTTAGCCTGCAGTCAGTCTTCTCAGCGTGTAGAGGGAGTTAAGGTGTCTGGCGGTGGTTTCAATGAATGATGGTATATCTGGTCACCTGTTCAGAATGTTTAAATTTTAAAAAAGCTCTAGCTCTAGTGTATGTTTCTGTTTGAAAGCAGGAGTTATATTGTTCTCAAATACCTGCCGCACTCTGTAATTTCGAGAGGTTATCACCTGTATTTTACGTCGAGAACGCCCTTTAGATACATCAGGTTGAAACCGCTATCGTTTTGGCCCATTACTTTTCTCCTCTCTTTGCATCGCCTGTGAACACGAACGAGTACTTTTAGATAGCAAGCTCTGACAACAAGTGCTAACGCGATTAATTCTTCCTTTTTAGGGGGTAACACAAATATATGTACGAATAGTAGTATTTGAATAACAAAGACCCCTTTTTTATAGTCCCTAGATTTTTATATTGTTTTATGTTATATTCAAGAATAGTATTATAAGCAAATCTCCAGATCGGACAACCAGAAGCTGAAACAGATCGAATGCAAACATTGTAAACACGCAAACAAGAAGTTTTTTTTTTTTTAATGGAGAGAGTATTACTACGGAGAAGAAGGGACAGACATTTAATAATGCCGGCGAATTTACCCGTGGCATAAAGTATATGTTTATTTCACCTAAGTCCTCGATTGAACGTGACTCAAAAAAAAAAAATGTTAGACGATTCAGTAATAACAAAAGAGCAAGAGATGATACATAATTATTTGATAGTAGTGTGTATTTGAGAGTTCCACGCCGTGCGGCTCGCGGCACGCTCTCAAGGTCAAATGAAGGTCATTGGGGAGTTTTTTATCTTACAGTACGACGATGATAAGCGGGTTTTGGAGCGGAAGTAGACCGGAAGTGTTGTTAGATAGTGATATTTTAGCGGAAGTGTGAATGGATAAGATTTTTTGCGAATGATCGTGTTAGAGTATGCTGATAGTTAGGGCGCGAAGATTTATTTTGAAAAGAAATTTTTTTAAAAATGATTTAAAAAAATTTAGTTAAAGATTTTTTCAGGAGATAGAATTTTTTTTTTTTTTTTTTTTTTTTTTTTTTTTTTTTTTTTTGCTTTAAAAATTTTGAGAATTTAATTTTTTTTTATTTTTCTTTCTTAAAAATTTTTCTTTTAAAATTAGCGAGACATGGAAATTTTTTTCTTTTTTAAATTTTCTTTTACGAACTTAATTTTGAATTTGGACTCGTTAGAAAATTTGTTGTTCGAAAATTATTTTTAACTCGGGTAATGTTAGTTGAATTCATTTTCCCTGAATGCTAACATGGAATTCGAACACGGTAAGTTTGTGAAATGACCCTTCTTTGAGAAAAAATGGTCCCACTTTAAAATGTCTCTTGTGAAATTCTGTTAAGTGGTTTTCTTTGCATGCTTTTGTTAGTCTAGCATGTTTAACAAATCTGTAGTCATGTAACAACAATCGCTGAGTTATTTTCGAGAATTTTTTTTTCTGGAATGAATGTAAAAAGATTTTTATTTTTCACTTAAAATTTTCTGAGGTGTGTTGTTCGAGAAGTTGATATGTGTAGAAAAACCTATTTTATCATTTTAGTATAAATTTTTGGAGGAAATGTACTATAACATGACGATATATATCAGGGAAATGAATTAGCGAGACTTAGAAAATGTCGCGATTTGCTTAAAATTTTCTTTTGTGTGCCCTCCCAGAAGGGATGTTAGAGTTTCGTATAGAGTTGCCACCGAATGAATATTAATATAGTGTTGCCACTGAATAAAGAGAAATGTATATAACGAAATAAAATTGGAAAATGTTGGCATTCAATAAAGCAAAATGTATATGACGAAATAAAATTAAAAGATGTTGCCACCAAATAAAGATAAATATATGCAAAGAAATAAAAGGTAATGCCACCGAATTAAGAAAAATAAAGTGTTGCCATTGAAAAAATGAGAAATAATAAAATAGATATTTAAGTTCATCTTAACAACACATAAGAAAAAGAAATGCAAAAATTGCGTTAAAATTAAATTTGTAAATTAAAGTGTTGCCATTGAAAAAATGAGAAATAATAAAATAAAATAATCATTTAAGATAACATCACATAAGCAAAAGAAATGTAAAATTTGTTTTAAAAAGTAAGTACGTAAATTAAAATAATAATAATAATAATAACATTGAAATAATAATAAAGAAAACGTTGAAATGAAAAATAAAGAAAGAAAGTTTGTCTTTTGACTCATACGCATTTTTTAGCGGTTAGTATATATTAGACAAAGTGAGAGAAAATTCAAAGCTTCAATTTTTCAGAAAATTAACTTGATTTTTGGACGATTTAAGCACAATGTTTGTATGAGGAATTTTTTCTTGCAAAGGAACTATTTGTCGTTTCTTTCATAAAACGGTAATTTAACAATTATATCGCCATTCAACAATTTAACCTAGTTTTTCTGAATAAACACTTAAATAATAATAAGTGTAATAATTCCTTTTCCACAACTGATGTGGAATGTGGATATTGACTCCGATACTGTATGATGATTCTTTCACCTACTCCCCGTTACTTAATTAGCATATCATCTTATACATAGTGAAACTTAGTTAAGTTTTTAAACATTGTGATTAACATGCTAGAAGAAAATTAATTAATTCAACGATTATTTGACGGAAAATGTAAGACATAAAATATTTGATTTAAGAGATTTGTAACAGTGAATTTATATAAGGAGTTTTACATACATTTACCTAAATATATCTTATTCTACATGATTGTGTGAGGAAATACCTAAGTTTAACATTATACATATAACATAGTTGAAATAGTTTCGTTAAAATAAATTTTTGACTCGTTGAACCCTATATCATAAACTTATTTGAATTACGCAATATTCACCCACTTAAACATTTTCTGAAGAAATTTTCAGATAATAGCTTTGAAATTTCTCTAAATTTCAGTAAGAATCGAGGTTTGTTTGAACATATTACCTGGTGGATTTCTCAAGACAAATACCTTACAAAGGTTTTATCTAATCTTAACTCATTGAATAATCTACGTTCGCAGATAACCATGTTCGGACTTGCTTAAGTTTATCTTTTCGAGTGAATGTTCTCCCGATGATAATTTTAAAAGTTATCATTTAACTATTGATTAGCAATGGTTGAATAATTGTAAAAGCCATGCACTGCTTTATTATTTAACACTGATAACACTGAATCGCGTTTAATGAAACATATAATTCTTCCATTATATTTGCACATGTTTCAAACGTTATTATTCACATAAAATCATATAAGTTTTTATTTCCTTTAGAATTTTCCTAATGGCAAAGATATAGAAAGAAAATATGAAATTAGACATATCAGCAATTAAATTTAACTTGGTTAATTTTTTGTTTGTTTGTTTGTTTTGCTCGAAGAAATATTTAAAAAATCTGAAATTGTTCTAATTATTTGTAGAAATTATTTTTCTCGCATATTTGAAAATTTATGCAAGCTGAAAAATACTTAAATACTTGAAAATATTTACATCACTTGTAGAAGACTTGCTTTTTTTTTTTCCCTCGTGTCCAAGATGAAATTATGAAATTGTTTGCAACAAGCTTCATTTATTTATGAATGGAGGTTGTTTTATAATTTTCTTTGCAGCAAGGATTTTGCAGGAAAAACGATGATAGTCCTTGGTTTCATTCATTATCATGGTTGGAAAAACGATGATAGTCCTTGGTTTCATCCATTCTCATGAATGGAAAAACGATCATAGTTCTTGGTTTCATTCACTATCATGATTGGAAAAACGATGACAGTCCTTTATTTCTTAAAATTCTTGAAAAATGTTTGAAAGATATGATTTCTTGATAACTGAGTCTTGATAGTTTGATGAACTGCCACCACCCCGACGTCTTTGGATAAAGCACCACACACAAAGAAAGAATGTTATTAAATATAATATTATCTTCACTGTCCCTTTTTTTCCAGAAGTCATTTTTATGACTTTATTTTAAAAGATGGGTACATGATTGAGAATACTTGCAAGACATAACGATGAGAGATCATTGTTAGTTTATGAAAACTCATTCTTAAAAAAATTCTTGTCGGATAGTTTTTGAAAAATATTTAATAAATATTTGCTTGAAAGGAAGAACGACGAAAGTGCTTGGGTAGTTCATGAGAACTTATTCTTGAAAAATGTGGTTTCTTGCCCGATATCAGGTATGAAACCCGGTCCGCTGGGGCAACCCGGCAGGTAGGGGCCTGATCATCGCTTAGAAAGAACTTATACTTGATTTTGAATCTTTGAAGAAGTACCTGTCATTCGTTGGATTCACACAGAAATTACATCACGTTAAAAGAAGAATTCCCATTGAAAAAAAAGGGAGAGAATTGAAAAACAGTTCAAATATTAAAGTGACTTTTTTTTTTTTTTTTTTTTTTTTTTTTTTTTAATAGTTTCATGAATAATGATAACTACGAATTTAACAACATTTCCGCGAATGAAATTTTAAACACTTGCTATGCATATTGCAGAGTGTAAACATATATTTAATTTCAACGACATTTAGAAACTTTTCGAAGGAAAGATTTTTTAGCATAGGGTGTTGCCACAGATAAAGCGAAATATATTACCTTTGAAATTCCCCCCTTCACGTTTTATGTAAGTGGAAGCATTATTTTTACGTTTTACATATAAAGAGAAAAATTAAACATACCTTAAACCGCTTGATTTAAATGCGTCTGCATTCATCACCCACTGAACGTGAAATAAGAAAAAAAAAGATGGTGAATTCCATATCAGTTAACATAATATCACGTGACAACGTCATATCGTGCGATTGGTGAATTGCACAACCACGTGATTCGATATCAATGAATGATAACATTTCCTAGTTTTACGAGTATCACATTGTTCTTATCGTGGTTTTCGAGAGAATAGTCCTACCTCTTATCCTCACCTTGTGTAATCTTGTATTTGTTACCTTCCCTGAAATGTAAATGTTATTTTCGAGAATTGTTACAGATGAAAGTTATTATTTCATCATTATTTAATTAGTACTTAGATAGTTAAAACCACCAATAGCTAAATGTGATTAGAACATTAATTGATTTTTATCACGATTACCCGAATCTTAGATCGCATCAAGGGTTAAGATTTTTCTGCCATGAGTAGTATTGAGACGAAAATTTGATCTTAGTTAATATATATTATCACTCTCGCTTACCGAAGACAACACTTTCGTTTACGTTTCTTGTGTATGCAACGAAAAATTAGTTTATCTGATGTAAAGTGTAAAAAGTTGAAGCAAGCTGATATACTTAATGATTTTAAAACTCTGATGTTTTATCCTGGTGCGCTATATCGCTTGAGCATATGATTGACAATCGGGGAATGCAGGAGATTTAATTATTTTTTCATTCTAAATGTTTCATCGAACTTTTTGAAGAAAATGTAGCACATCACATTGAAAAAGGATTTTTAAAGATAAGTAAATTTTCTTTGAAGAAATCGATTTCATATAAGGAAAATCCCCGAAAACATTAAACGGTCACTTTGTCTCGACCCAGCAGGAATTGAAACTACAAACTTAGGCCCAGGCATTTCAATATATGACAAGACATAATGATTTTAGAAGCTATGCTATTTTCGGCAATCGGTTATCCACATGAGGGATTTGAGATAGAGGAGAGATGACATTCGTGAGGGTCGTTCTAAAGAAAGCCAACTCTGATTTTTGCAAGGTTACAAAAAAATCACAGATATCTCTGTTTATCATGTTACTTTTACATATCAAACTTAAGGACCACCATTTTAAAATCTCGGTTTTACCCAATTTACCTCTTTTGCTCAACTTAACTTTGCTATTTGACAGAAAATTATTTTTGCTGTTTGACAGAAAATCATTTAAACAATTTAACTTCCTCATTTTCAGAGTTATCTAACATACTTAGTTATCAACTGTTATGTACACATCGCACAATGCAATGTCTTCTTAAAATACTAAAGAAAATTAAATATACATTGAAGGAAATTTTCAAACTTCATTTAAAATAACAACAAACTCGATGTCAAGAGGTGAACGAAAAAAAAAAATATATATATAAGACAAAATAATTAAAAAAGAAGAATTTGAATTATTAACAGAAAAAATTTACAAATGAACAAAAATGTATTAGCTTGGTTAAAAGATTTTTCCCAAGTTTTCAAAAAGCTTTTGAATATTTACAACATAACAAAAATTTTGCATTCTCAAGCTAACAAATAATAATAACCATTGAATGGTACAAATAACATTTTGGTAGGCAAAATTTGAGAGTCCTTGTTTTCTAAGAAGGTTTGTTTAATTTCTTTAAAGCTCATAAAAATCGCAGGAGGTGAACTCATGCTTGGAAGAAAGAATGATGAAAGTCCTGAAGTTTTTGAAAAATATGTGAATTGAACACTTGCTTCGAAAAAAGAAGGATGAGAATCCTCAGTTTGTTAGAAGATTTGCTTGATTTCTTAATTGTTTTTGGTAAATGCACGGTTTAAACACATGCATGAAAGAAAGGACGATGATACTCCTTGGATAATTCATGAGAACTAATTTAAAAATATATGTTAGTTAACAAAACAAAGTTTTTGAGAAAATTAAGTTAAAAAATTTAAGGTAAGAAGAACAAAATAAGTTAAAAAAATGAAGTAGAGGAAAAAAAAACGACATAAGAAGAAAAAAAAACTTTAAAAAAATATTATTAGGTTGAACGTTTGTGAAATTTGATCGTTTTCTGTTTTAACTCATGAATGAATTCATCCTTCCATTCAATTGTTTAACCTGGCAACCATATGTTTATTCATCACATAACCAACCAACGTCTAACCACAGCAAACGATTATTTATAGTATTAACGATTTATTTCTGCACAACGGCAGAAAGTAAACCGATGACATAATCGAAAAATAAAGGACTATCAAATAGACTTTGTTGTAACTTGAAGTAGACAAACATTTTTTGAAAAAATAAACTTAGACTCAGAAACTCATTTATCATAGAGTTCGAATGAAAATTTGAAAAGTTTGTTCATTTCCCGCGAAAACTCACTTATGCATTTTTAGACATATGTAAAAATCACCACAATGTTATATTTAAATTAATTAAATTCTAACTATTTCACATTAGTTTGCAATATAAGTAACTTGAAATATTTCTTTGCTAACTAGGGTTAACACTATTTCGACTTAAAAATTTCTTTTGCAGATTTTCTATGATAAACCTTTTACCATTTTCAGTTCAATTTGGTTTCATGAAATATATCTGCAGAACTTTAATTTTACTCTGTTAGTTTATTATTTCAAATTTTCGTTGAATAGTTCCATTATTATTTTTAATAAATAATTACATACTATAACAATTTAATTTTAAAACACTGAAATTCTAACATCTAACTTATTTTAAATCATAAAATATTCAACACTTACCTAAAGCACCAGCTAACTCAAAAGACGTGTCTCACACAACGACTTGGAATGAAATGAGAGAATGTTATCAGGGAGACCGGATGTCACGTGAATACTTCCTGCCGTTTGATTGGATGATAGCGCACTCACGTGATTCCTTATCAGTGACGTCATCACCTAGATAAGAATAAGTAGATAAGCAACTTTCGCGGCATTTTCATCAATGTTTTCGAGTGAGTGGACATGCATGCTTGTCTCTGCTATCTATGTCTTGTCTAAACTCGTCCAAACTTGTCTAAAACTGTTTGTACTTGTCTAAACTTGTTGTTGCTTCTTTATTACGTAGTTTATTTTTAATTACTATGCTAGATTAGATTATTGAAACAATTAATTACTAATAATAATTATATGATTTCCGTTAATTAATAATTATATTAATTAAAAAAATTATCCCTGTTTGAGAAAACATGAAAGACCGATGACATAAACCGATGAATGGCTTTGCATATTTTCTGAGAACTTAGTCAAACAAAATCTGATTTCTCATATATTTATATTTTTGTTAGATTAGATAATTGAAACAAATAATTGCTAATTGTAATTAAATTATTTTCGTTAATTAATAATCATATTAATTACAATAATAATTGATTTATATATGAATTAATTCATAATACATAGTATCGATTTTAGAAATAACTTAAATTTCTTTTGCAAGCGAAAAAGAATACTTCAAATCTGTACCTGTGTTAGAAAATTCTTATGTGTGGAAACTAGAAAGGAAGAACGATGACAACCGTTGGATACGTCTTGAAAACTCACTCATGAAAAATCTGATTTCTTTTAACTCTTGAATAATTTATGATTAGTGTTTGCTTGAAATATCCAAGCAGTCTCATCATTTTTTCCTTTCTAGTTTCCACACATAAGAATTTTCTAACACACGTACAGATATGAAGTATTCTTTTTCGCTTGCAAAAGAAATTTAAGTTATTTCTAAAATCGATACTATGTATTATGAATTAATTCATATATAAATCAATTATTATTGTAATTAATATGATAAGGTTTATCATAGAATATCTGCAAAAGAAATTTTTAAGTCGAAATAGTGTTAACCCTAGTTAGCAATAAAATATTTCAAGTTACTTATATTGCAAACTAATGTGAAATAGTTAGAATTTAATTAATTCAAATATAACATTGTGGTGATTTTTACATATGTCTAAAAATGCATAAGTGAGTTTTCGCGGGAAATGAACAAACTTTTCAAATTTTCATTCGAACTCTATGATAAATGAGTTTCTGAGTCCAAGTTTATTTTTTCAAAAAATGTTTGTCTACTTCAAGTTACAACAAAGTCTATTTGATAGTCCTTTCTTTTTCGATTATGTCATCGGTTTACTTTCTGCACTTGGGCAGAAATAAATCGTTAATACTATAAATAATCGTTTGCTGTGGTTAGAAGTTGGTTGGTTATGTGATGAATAAACATATGGTTGCCAGGATAAACAATTGAATGGAAGGATGAATTCATTCATGAGTTAAAACAGAAAACGATCAAATTTTACAAACGTTCAACCTAATAATATTTTTTTTAAGTTTTTTTTTCTTATGTCGTTTTTTTTCCCTCTACTTCCTTTTTTTTTCTAAACTTATTTTGTTCTTCTTACCTTAAATTTTTTAACTTAATTTTCTCAAAAACTTTGTTTTGTTAACTAACATATATTTTTAAATTAGTTCTCATGAATTATCCAAGGAGTATCATCGTCCTTTCTTTCATGCATGTGTTTAAACCGTGCATTTACCAAAAACAATTAAGAAATCAAGCAAATCTTCTAACAAACTGAGGATTCTCATCCTTCTTTTTTCGAAGCAAGTATTCAATTCACATATTTTTCAAAAACTTTAGGACTTTCATCATTCTTTCTTCCAAGCATGAGTTCACCTCCTGCGATTTTTATGCGCTTTAAAGAAATTAAACAAACCTTCTTAGAAAACAAGGACTCTCAAATTTTGCCTACCAAAATGTTATTTGTATCATTCAATGGTTATTATTATTTGTTAGCTTGAGAATGCAAAATTTTTGTTATGTTGTAAATATTCAAAAGCTTTTTGAAAACTTGGGAAAAATCTTTTAACCAAGCTAATACATTTTTGTTCATTTGTAAATTTTTTCTGTTAATAATTCAAATTCTTCTTTTTTATTTATTTTGTCTTATATATATATATATATATTTTTTTTTTTTTCGTTCACCTCTTGACATCGAGTTTGTTGTTATTTTAAATGATGTTTGAAAATTTCCTTCAATGTATATTTAATTTTCTTTAGTATTTTAAGAAGACATTGCATTGTGGGATGTGTACATAACAGTTGATAACTAATAATATGTTAGATAACTCTGAAAATGAGGAAGTTAAATTGTTTAAATGATTTTCTGTCAAACAGCAAAAATAATTTTCTGTCAAATAGCAAAGTTAAGTTGAGCAAAAGAGGTAAATTGGGTAAAACCGAAATTTTAAAATGGTGGTCCTTAAGTTTGATATGTAAAAGTAACATGATAAACAGAGATATCCTTGATTTTTTTGTAACCTTACAAAAATCAGAGTTAGCTTTCTTTAGAACGACCCTCACGAATGTCATCTCTCCTCGATCTCAAATCCCCCATGTGGATAATCGATTGCCGAAAATAGCATAGCTTCTAAAATCATTATGTCTTGTCATATATTGAAATGCCTGGGCCTAAGTTTGTAGTTTCAATTCCTGCTGGGTCGAGACAAAGTGACCGTGTAATGTTTTCAGGGATTTTCCTTATATGAAATCGATTTCTTCAAAAGAAAATTTACTTATCTTTAAAAATCCCTTTTTAATGTGATGTGCTACATTTTCTTCAGAAAGTTCGATGAAACATTTAGAATGAAAAAATAATTAAATCTCCTGCATTCCCCGATTGTCAATCATATGCTCAAGCGATATAGCGCACCAGGATAAAACATCAGAGTTTAAAATCATTAAGTATATCAGCTTGCTTCAACTTTTTACACTTTACATCAGATAAACTAATTTTTCGTTGCATACACAAGAAACGTAAACAAGAGTGTTGTCTTCGGTAAGCGATAGTGATAATATATATTAACTAAGTTCAAATTTTCGTCTCAATACTACTCATGGCCGAAGAATCTTAACCGTTGATGCGATCTAAGATTCGGGTAATCGTGATAAAAATCAATTAATGTTCTAATTACATTTAGCTATTGGTGGTTTTAACTATCTAAGTACTAATTAAATAATGATGAAATAATAACTTTCATCTGTAACAATTCTCAAAAATAACATTTACATTTCAGGGAAGGTAACAAATACAAGATTACACAAGGTGAGGATAAGAGGTAGGACGATTCTCTCGAAAACCACGATAAGAACAATGTGATACTGGTAAAACTAGGAAATGTTATCATTCATTGATATCGAATCACGTGGTTGTGCTATTCACCAATCGCACGATATGACGTTGTCACGTGATATTATGTTAATTGATATGAAATTAACCATCTTTTTTTTTTCTTATTTCACGTTCAGTGGGTGATGAATGCAGACGCATTTAAATCAAGCGGTTTAAGGTATGTTTAATTTTTCTCTTTATATGTAAAACGTAAAAATAATGCTTCCACTTACATAAAACGTGAGGGGGGGGGGGGGAATTTGAAAGGTAATATATTTCGCTTTATTTGGTGGCAATACCCTATGCTAAAAAATCTTTCCTTCGAAAAGTTTCTAAATGTCGTTGAAATTATATATATGTTTACACTCTGCAATATGCATAGCAAGTGTTTAAAATTTCATTCGCGGAAACGTTGTTAAATTCGTAGTTATCATTATTCATGAAACTATTAAAAAAAAAAAAAGTCACTTTAATATTTAAACTGTTTTTCAATTCTCTCCCTTTTTTTTCAATGGGAATTCTTCTTTTAACGTGATGTAATTTCTGTGTGAATCAAACGAATGACAGGTACTTCTTCAAAGATTCAAAATCAAGTATAAGTTCTTTCTAAGCGATGATCAGGCCCCTACCTGCCGGGTTGCCCAGCGGACCGGGTTTCATACCTGATATCGGGCAAGAAACCACATTTTTCAAGAATAAGTTCTCGTGAACTACCCAAGCACTTTCGTTGTTCTTCCTTTCAAGCAAATATTTATTAAATATTTTTCAAAAACTATCCGAGAAGAATTTTTTTAAGAATGAGTTTTCATAAACTAACAATGATCTCTCATCGTTATTTCTTGCAGGTATTCTCAATCATGTACCCATCTTTTAAAATAAAGTCATAAAAATGACTTCTGGAAAAAAGGGGACAGTGAAGATAATATTATTTTTAATAACATTCTTTTTTTGTGTGTGGTGCTTTATCCAAAGACGACGTTGTGGGGGCAGTTCATCAAACTATCAAGACTCAGTTATCAAGAAATCATATCTTTCAAACATTTTTCAAGAATTTTAAGAAATAAAGGACTGTCATCGTTTTTCCAATCATGATAGTGAATGAAACCAAGAACTATCATCGTTTTTCCATTCATGAGAATGGATGAAACCAAGGACTATCATCGCTTTTCCAACCATGATAATGAATGAAACCAAGGACTATCATCGTTTTTCCTGCCAAATCCTTGCTGCAAAGAAAATTATAAAACAACCTCCTTTCAAATGTGTTAATACAAAAACTTCTTCCATTATTGTTCAAGTGCTTAATTGTGAGAAAATAATTTCATCGAGACATGAAAACGATTTCAAGTCTTTCAATATTTTTCATTGGTGTGAAAATTTTCATAGTTGTAGAAATTTTCAAGGGTACATCATAAATAAATGAAGCTTGTTGCAAACAATTTCATAATTTCATCTTGGACACGAGGGAAAAAAAAGCAAGTCTTCTACAAGTGATGTAAATATTTTCAAGTCTTTAATATTTTTCAGCATGCATAAATTTTCAAATATGCGAGAAAAATAATTTCTACAAATAATTAGAACAATTTCAGATTTTTTAAATATTTCTTCGAGCAAAACAAACAAACAAACAAAAAATTAACCAAGTTAAATTTAATTGCTGACATGTCTAATTTCATATTTTCTTTCTATATCTTTGCCATTAGGAAAATTCCAAAGGAAATAAAAACTTATATGATTTTATGTGAATAATAACGTTTGAAACATGTGCAAACATAATGGAAGAATTATATGTTTCATTAAACGCGATTCAGTGTTATCAGTGTTAAATAATAAAGCAGTGCATGGCTTTTACAATTATTCAACCATTGCTAATCAATAGTTAAATGATAATTTTTAAAATTATCATCGGGAGAACATTCACTCGAAAAGATAAACTTAAGCAAGTCCGAACATGGTTATCTGCGAACGTAGATTATTCAATGAGTTAAGATTAGATAAAACCTTTGAAAGGTATTTGTCTTGAGAAATCCACCAGGTAATATGTTCAAACAAACCTCAATTCTTACTGAAGTTTAGAGAAATTTCAAAGCTATTATCTGAAAATATATTCAGAAAATGTTTAAGTGGGTGAATATTGCGTAATTCAAATAAGTTTATGATATAGGGTTCAACGAGTCAAAAATTTATTTTAGCGAAACTATTTCAACTATGTTATATGTATAATGTTAAACTTAGGTATTTCCTCACACAATCATGTAGAATAAGATATATTTAGGTAAATGTATGTAAAACTCCTTATATAAATTCACTGTTACAAATCTCTTAAATCAAATATTTTATGTCTTACATTTTCCGTCAAATAATCGTTGAATTAATTAATTTTCTTCTAGCATGTTAATCACAATGTTTAAAAACTTAACTAAGTTTTACTATGTATAAGATGATATGCTAATTAAGTAACGGGGAGTAGGTGAAAGAATTTTCATACAGTATCGGGAGTCAATATCATTCCACATCAATTGTGGAAAAGGAATTTTTACACTTATTATTATTTAAGTGTTTATTCAGAAAAACTAGGTTAAATTGTTGAATGTCGATATAATTGTTAAATTACCGTTTTATGAAAGAAACGACAAATAGTTCCTTTGCAAGAAAAAATTCCTCATACAAACATTGTGCTTAAATCGTCCAAAAATCAAGTTAATTTTCTGAAAAATTGAAGCTTTGAATTTTCTCTCACTTTGTCTAATATATACTAACCGCTAAAAAATGCGTATGAGTCAAAAGACAAACTTTCTTTCTTTATTTTTCCTTTCAACGTTTTCTTTATTATTATTTCAATGTTATTATTATTATTATTATTTTAATTTACGTACTTACTTTTTAAAAAAAATTTTACATTTCTTTTGCTTATGTGATGTTATCTTAAATGTTTATTTTATTTTATTATTTCTCATTTTTTCAATGGCAACACTTTAATTTACAAATTTAATTTTAACGCAATTTTTGCATTTCTTTTTCTTATGTGTTGTTAAGAAGAACTTAAATGTCTATTTTATTATTTCTCCTTTTTTCAATGGTAACACTTTATTTTCCTTAATTCGGTGGCATTACCTTTTATTTCTTTGCATATATTTATCTTTATTTGGTGGCAACATCTTTTAATTTTATTTCGTCATATACATTTTGCTTTATTGAATGTCAACATTTTCCAATTTTATTTCGTTATATACATTTCTCTTTATTCAGTGGCAACACTATATTAATATTTATTCGGTGGCAACTCTATACGAAACTCTAACATCCCTTCTGGGAGGGCACACAAAAGAAAATTTTAAGCAAATCGCGACATTTTCTAAGTCTCGCTAATTCATTTCCCTGATATATATCGTCATGTTATAGTACATTTCCTCCAAAAATTTATACTAAAATGATAAAATAGGTTTTTCTACACATATCAACTTCTCGAACAACACACCTCAGAAAATTTTAAGTGAAAAATAAAAATCTTTTTACATTCATTCCAGAAAAAAAAAAATTCTCGAAAATAACTCAGCGATTGTTGTTACATGACTACAGATTTGTTAAACATGCTAGACTAACAAAAGCATGCAAAGAAAACCACTTAACAGAATTTCACAAGAGACATTTTAAAGTGGGACCATTTTTTCTCAAAGAAGGGTCATTTCACAAACTTACCGTGTTCGAATTCCATGTTAGCATTCAGGGAAAATGAATTCAACTAACATTACCCGAGTTAAAAATAATTTTCGAACAACAAATTTTCTAACGAGTCCAAATTGAAAATTAAGTTCGTAAAAGAAAATTTAAAAAAGTAAAAAATTTCCATGTCTTGCTAATTTTAAAAGAAAAATTTTTAAGAAAGAAAAATAAAAAAAAATTAAATTCTCAAAATTTTTAAAGAAAAAGTTTTTTCTACAACGCGAAAAAAAAAATTAAATTCTTAAAATTTTTTAAAGAAAAAAATTTTTCTATCACGCAAAAAAAAAAAAAAAAAGAAAAATTTTCTATCTCCTGAAAAAATCTTTAACTAAATTTTTTAAAATCATTTAAAAAAAATTTCTTTTCAAAATAAATCTTCGCGCCCTAACTATCAGCATACTCTAACACGATCATTCGCAAAAAATCTTATCCATTCACACTTCCGCTATGCACTTCCGCTAAAATATCACTATCTAACAACACTTCCGGTCTACTTCCGCTCCAAAACGGGCTTATCATCGTCGTACTGTAAGATAAAAAACTCCCCAATGACCTTCATTTGACCTTGAGAGCGTGCCGCGTGCCGCACGGCGTGGAACTCTCAAATACACACTACTTTTGATGATTAAGTTGATCAATATGATATAAAAAAAATTCCTGCCGGCCCGGCCCACAGGCGGAGGTAGATTTCGAAGTTAAGTATATTAATTGCACCAACGAAAACTAAATCATGATAAATCCACTTTAACAGTTTTATCTGACCGCTTTTGGCGAGTTTTCATTTCATTTTTATATAATAGCTGGTTTTATCAGAATCATGGTAAGGCGGTATTAAAAAAAATACTTTTCCATGCTCCACAAATCGAAATTTTCTTGCGCATTTTCAGATTAATTTTAATAGAAAAAATACGGAACTTGCTGACGTGATTTTTGAAAAGATTTATAAGCGACATGTGTTTTTATTTTTCTTTCAATTAATTGAAACTTGATTAATAAACAATTATTTTCTCAGTAGGGCAATATTTTTCGTTTCTAACACAAGCGCTTCGGGAAATTCTGTTCAAAATGCCCACTTTGACATCATTTTTTGAAATATATTCTGCCTCTATCAAAAAATCGATCATTACGGTACATTATATAGTTTCTGAAGAAGAGAATCTATCAATTGGACGCGTTTGAGAATAAAAATTAATTTAAAAATGATTAAGAAAATAAGCAGTTTGAATTTGAATACATTCTTAATAAGATGATTTTTTACTTCAACCGCTATGTATTTTTAATTTGTTTGTGCTGTAAGAATTGGTCCTATCAAAAACTTGTCTGTATAAATGTTGAAGATAATATTAAGAAGATATATGATAAAATCATGGGGATTTAGATCTTCTGAATTGACGGAGTTATGGAAATTTTTTCTCTTCACCCCCTTTTTAGGTAGATTTCGTATGAAATACTACCTATTGGGATCGTTCCTATGTTGGAATTTCTGAAAAAAATTTGCAGATCTACACCGATCATGACTCCTAGAACCCAAAACCACCCTCAGTAAAAAACTTTATTTATGTATCTATCTATCTATCTATCTATCTATCTATCTATATATATATATATCACTTTTTTCTGGACACGATAACTTTCGTAATTCTGCACCAATCTCTTCCAAACTGATACATAAAATCAAAGGGCATAAAATCTCGGTCAAGTTCGTTAATGGGCAAAATCGGACCAAGGGGATGGAAATAGGGAGGGGTTTTGTGAAAACAGAAACCCCCCCATAACTTCTTAATTTTTGTACATATCAAATCAGTTTAAAGTTTTTAGTACTTCTAAAAATAGGGCCAAAATTTTATGTATCACAGATTTTTGATAAAGTTAAAAATGGGCTCAAGGGGCGTAAAAATAGGGTTTTTGGGAGAAAAAAATTCATAATTTCGTCAATTCTCAAGATATCAATTCCAATTAATTTTATTATAAATCTCCATAATATTATCTACAACTTTTATATTCACAAGTTTTTGATAGGACCAATTCGTACCGCAAAAAAAAATTAAAAACGAAAACTAAAAGGGGGTTTGAAGAAGTAAAAAATCCATAACTCCGTCAATTCAAAAGATATAAAATCCCCATGAATTTATCATATATCTTCTTAATATTGTCTACAACATCTATATAGACAAGTTTTGGATAAGACCAATTCTTACAGCAAAAACAAATTAAAAATACATAGCGGTTGAAGAAAAAAATCATCTAAGTAAGGGTGTATTCAAATCCAAACTGCGTATTTTCTGACTCATTTTACAATTCATTTTTGCTCACAAAGGCTTCCAATTGGTACGTTTTCTTACTCAGAAACTATATAATGTACCGTAAGGGTCGATTTTTCGATAGAGGCAGAATATATTTTAAAAAATGCTGTTAAAGTGGGCATTTTGAACCGAATTTCCCGAAGCGGATTGTGTTGGAAAAATCATTGCATTAAGGGTGCACTCAAATGCAAACTGCTTATTTTCTGACTCATTTTTAAATTCATTTTTGCTCTCAAACGCATTTAATTGGTAGATTCGCTTATTCAGAAACTATATAATGTACCGCAATGATCGATTTTTTGATAGAGGCAGAATATATTTCAAAAAATTATGTCAAAATGGGCATTTTGAACGGAATTTCCCGAAGCAATTGTGTTATCACTTTCTTCTGGACACGATAACTTCCGCAATTCTGCACAAATCTCTTCCAAACTGATACATAAAATCAAGGGACATAAAATCTCGGTCAAGTTCGTTAATGGGCAAAATCGGACAAAGGGGATGGAAATAGGGAGGGGTTTTGGGAAAACCGAAAAAACCCCATAACTTCTTAATTTTTGTACATATCAAACCAGTTTAAAGTTTTTATTACTTCTAAAAATAGCGCCAAAAATTCATGCATCACAGATTTTTGATAAAATTTATAATAGGCACAAGGGGCGCAAAAAATATGGTTTTGGGGAGAAAAAAATTCCTTACTTCGTCAATTCTCAAGATATAAAATCCAATAATTTTATTATACATCTCTTAATATTATCTGCAACTTTTATATTCACAAGTTTTTGATAGGACCAATTCGTACCAAAAAAAAAAAAAAAAAAAAAAAACGAAAAAAAAAAAAAAAAAGGGGGGGGGGGGGTTGAAGAAGAAAAATTTTCAAAACTCCGTCAATTCACAAGATATAAAATCTCCATGAACTTATCATATAGCTTCTTAATATTGTCTTCAACATTTATATAGACAGGTTTTTGATAGGGCTAATTCTTAAAGCAAAAACAAATTAAAAATACATAGCGGTTGAAGAAAAAAATCATCTTATTAAGGGTGCATCCAAATCCAAACTATCTATTTTCTTACTCATTTTTAAATTCATTTTTGCTCTCAAACGCATCCAATTGCTAGATTCTCTTATTCAGAAACTATATAATGTACAGTAATGATCGATTTTTTGATAGAGGTAGAATATATTTCAAAAAATGATATCAAAGTGGGCATTTTGAACAGAATTTCCCGAACCGATTGTGTTAGAAACGAAAAATATTGCCCTACTGAGAAAATAATTGTTTATTAATCAAGTTTTAATTAATTGAAAGAAAAATAAAAACACAGGTCGCTTATAAATCTTTTCAAAAATCACATCAGCATGTTTCATATATATATATATATTTTTATTATTAAAAATTAATCTGAAAATGTGCCAGAAAATTTCGAGTTGTTGAGTATGGAAAAATATTTTTTTAATATCGCCTTAACATGATTCTGGTAAAACCATCTATTTTATAAAAAGGAAATAAAAACTCGTCAAAAGCAGACAGATAAAACTGTTAAAGTGGATTTATATCTAATAATGATTTAGTTTTTGTTGGTGAAATTAGTATACTTAACTTCGAAATCTACCTCTGCCTGCAGGCCGGGCCGGCAAGGATTTTTTTTGTTTTCGTTTTTAATTTTTTTTTGCGGTACGAATTGGTTCTACCAAAAACTTGTGAATATAAAAGTTGTAGATAATATTAAGGAGATGTATAATAAAATTAATTGGATTTAATATCTTGAGAATTGACGAAGTTATAAATTTTTTTCTCCCAAAAACCCTATTTTTGCGCCCCTTGAGCCCATATTTAATTTTATCAAAAATCTGTGATACATAAATTTTTGTTCCTATTTTTAAAAGTAATAAAAACTTTAAACTGATTTGATATGTACAAAAATTAAGAAGTTATGAGGGTTTTTCGGTTTTCACAAAACACCTCCCTATTTCCATCCCCTTGGTCCGATTTTGCCCATTAACGAACTTGACCGAGATTTTATGCCCCTTGATTTTATGTATCAGTATGGGACATATTTGTGCAGAATTGTGGAAGTTATCGTGTCCAGAAGAAAGTGATATATATATATATATATATAAAGTTTTTTACTGAGGGTGGTTTTGGGTTCTAGGAGTCATGATCGGTGTAGATCTGCAAATATGTTTCAGAAATTCCAACATAGGAACCTCGCCAATAGGTAGTATTTCATACGAAATCTACCTAAAATACTTTTCCATGCTCAACAACTCGAAATTTTCTGGCACATTTTCAGATTAATTTTTAATAGAAAAAATACGAAAATTGCTGACGTGATTTTTGAAAATATTTATAAACGACATGTGTTTTTATTTTTCTTTCAATTAAATGAAACTTCATTAATAAACAATTATTTTCTCAGTAGGGCAACATTTTTCGTTTCTACCACAATCGCTTCGGAAAATTCTGTTCAAAATGCCCACTTTGGCATCATTTTTTGAAATATATTCTGCCTCTATCAAAAAATCGATCATTACGGTACATTATATAGTTTTTGAAGAAGAGATTCTATCAATTGGACACGTTTGAGAACAAAAATTAATTTAAAAATGAGAAAGAAAATAAGCAGTTTGGATTTGAATACATTCTTAATAAGATGATTTTTTTCTTCAACCGCTATGTATTTTTAATTTGTTTTTGCTGTAAGAATTGGTCCTATCAAAAGACAATATTAAGAAGATATATGATAAATTCATGGGGAATTTTTATCTTGTGAATTGACGGAGTTATGGAATTTTTTCTTCTTTACCCCCCTTTTTTGTTTTAGATTTTAATTTTTTTTTGCGGTACGAATTGGTCCTATCAAAAACTTGTAAATATAAAAGTTGTAGATAATATTAAGGAAATGTATAATAAAATTAATTGGATTTGGTATCTTGAGAATTGACGAAGTTATGATTTTTTTTCTTCCCAAAACCCTATTTTTGCGCTCCTTGAGCCCATTTTTAATTTTATCAAAAATCTGTGATACATACATTTTTGTTCCTATTTTTAGAAGTAACAAAAACTTTAAACTGATTTGATATGTAAAAAAATTAAGAAGTTATGGGTTTTTTTCTGTTTTCACAAACCCCCTCCCCATTTCCATCCCCTTGGTCCGATTTTGCCCATTAACGAACTCGACCGTGATTTTATGCCCTTTGGTTTTATGTATCAGTTTGGAAGAGATTGGTGAAGAATTGTGGAAGTTATCGTGTCCAGAAGAAAGTGATATATATATAGATAGATAGATACACACACACACACACATATACACTGCTCAAAACAATTAAAGGATATTGCAGTTTTAGGTGGATTTTGTATCTGGTAAACTGTTTAGCTGATTAATACATGGTAGACAGACATAGTAGGTTATATGAGAATAAATTACACATGTTTGGCAGAAAAAAATGCATTTTATTGCGCATTTGTGTACTAAAGGAAAAAAACACAATTTGTACATATGAGAAAAAAAGAATAGGAAAAGGTGTTTTCTTCAAAGAAAATCATTTTCAGTAGGGGGTATGGTTTCCACGGGCGGCCAGCAACGTTGAACACCTTTGAGGCATGGACTCAATGAGGCTATTAATGACGAGTTGGGGTATTCTGCCCCACTCTTCCAGAAGAGCTCTTTTCAGTTCTTGGAGAGTTTGTGGGGGTTGTTGGCGGCCAGAAACTCGTCTTCCTAGAGCGTCCCAAACGTGCTCGATTGGATTCATGTCTGGAGAACACGCTGGCCATTCCATTCGAACGATTCCTTCCTCGAAAAGGAAATCCTCCACCAGGTTTGCACGATGTGGCCTGCAGTTATCGTCCATTAAAATGAAGTTATCTCCGATTGCTGCAGCGTAAGGGACTACAATAGGTCTGAGGATATCATCCCTATATCGTCGACCAGTCAGAGCTCCATCTCGAAGGATGTAGAGGTCAGTGCGCCCGTCAATGGAGATGCCACCATACACCAACACTCCTCCACCGCCAAATCTGACACTTTCGTGCACGAACGCAGGATTATTACTACTGCCACGGTCCCTCCAGATGAAAATACGTCTATTATCCAGATGCACAGTAAAACGGGACTCGTCAGAAAACAGAATATTGCTCCATTCATTTCTCCTCCAGTTGACATGCTCGGTTGCCCAATCCCTGCGGTCGCGACGATGCCTTGATGTTAATCTAACACATAACATCGGTCGGCGAGCATACAGACCTACAGCATGGAGCCGGTTTCGGACAGTCTGAGTTGAAATCGTGGTGCCTGTAGCCGAGCGAAGGTGTTGTTGGAGAAGAGTACCGTTCATGGTTCGGTGTCTCCGAGCTGTTAACGCTAAATACCGATCTTCATTGGGCGTTGTTGCCCGTCTACGACCTTGCCCTGGTCTTCGGCCTGCACATCCACTCTCCAAAAAACGGTTCCAGATCCTGGAAATGACACTTTGTGACACTCCAATGGCTTGCGCTACTTCGGCTTGAGTTTGGCCCCCTTCTAACCTACCAACAATTCTCAAAGCTTCTGAATCTGTCAAATGACTTCGCTGAGACATCGTACTCATCGAAACAAAGCAATCACTGAATGCCGACCATCCTTGTCTTCATTCTCTTTTATCCAGTTGAAAGTCAAATTTCATTCGCTGCCGCTGAAGCGACGTTTTTGACGTCGAACTCAAAATTTGCATACTCCACAGTTTGAAAACCAGAAAAATTTGCATTTGTGATTCTCTTCTTCTATTTTCGGCAAAAAAAAAATTCGTTTATATCTTTATTTTATATAAAACTTCAAATATCCTTTAATTGTTTTGAGCAGTGCATAATATATAGATAGATAGATACACAAACACACACACACACATATATATATATACATATATATAAAGTTTTTTTTCTGAGGGTGGTTTTGGGTTCTAGGGGTCATGATCGGTGTAGATCTGCAAAAATTTTTGAGAAATTCCAACATAGCAACGACGCCAATAGGTAGTATTTCATACGAAATCTACATAAAATGGTTTTCATGTAGTAGGAAATTATTATATATTTAATCGTAAAAAAAAGTCAATTTATCTGATTTGCTTTTCCAAGATTGACGTGAGAATTTTTGTGACTGACAGTACGGCCAGCATGAAAAGCATACATATCCCGCTTAAAAGAATAAATATCTATGTTATGTAATAATACATATTTACTAAAAGTTACAGCTATTATTAAACTGAATGTTTAATGGGAATAAAAATTTCGGACTTGTATCAGAAATGTTTTATACAAATATTATATTAAGGAAAATCACAAATACTAAAACAATATTAATCACATGATAAACCATCTTAATTTCTTATTTTAAATTCAATAGTCCATAAAACATTACACAAAAAATTATTTGTATGTAACAGCAAATAGAATGTTAAATGATGACAAATTAAAGACGATCTGCATAAAGGAAGGAAATTTAATACCGCCAAGATTCTAAAATTCTTGTGAAAAATATTACGTTTCCTTTAAGGCGAAGGTGGACTCTCAAAAAAATTTTTTTTTTTTTCCAACCGATTTCTTTGAAAATGAAATATGTGATTGAATTTATAGTTACATAAAAATATCAGAAATTTTACAAAAAAATATTAATTATTTTAGTAATTATTAATTATTAATAATTGAAATAATTAATTAATTAAAAATGCTCCAGGCGCATTTCTTTCGCATATAATATGGTCATTTTTATTTATGAGATACCTTTCAGACTCAAGAGTAAAACTTAGTTGGAATTGAAAGTATAAAAAGAAAATAAAAATTAATAATAATAATAAAAGTGTAAAAACCAATTTTTATCGTACAAAAACACTGTAAATTATTCTTTCGATAAAAAAATTATAGCCTACGAGTTCTGGAGTACTATTTATTTAGCTAATATTCATTTTATACACCATAAGGTAAATACACAACAAATTTTAAAGAACTTGGAGAATTAGGGATGCGCATGGAACATTTTGAAAATTGACATTATTCGGAAATTTTCATTTTGAGAAAATCAACTTTTAAGTTAGAAATTTTAGTATTTCAATAATAAAGAATATTAAATACTATATAATGGATGAATATTACTTATAACACATATATATAAGCATACAATAACATTTAAATAATAAACATGTTAAAAAACCCTATATTTTTACTAAAAAAGTATTCATCGTTCTACGAGATGGTTTCGCAGCAACGCATCGTTTTGGTTAACCAAAAAGAAAAAATGTTCCATGCGCATTTCTTTTGCATATAATCAGGTGATTTTTATCCATGAGTTACCTTTCAGACTTACGAGTAAAACTTAGTTGGAATTGTAAGCCTGAATAGAAAATAAAAATTAATAAAAATAATAATAAGTGGAAAAAACAATTTTTATCGTGCAAAAACTCTGTAAATCATTCTTTCGCTAAAGAATTTACAGCCTATGAGTTCTGAAGTACTATTTATTTAGCTAATATTCATTTTATACACCATAAGGTAAATACACAACAAATGTTGAAGAACTTGGATAATTAGGGATGCGCATGGAACATTTTGAAAATTGACGTTATTCGGAAATTTTTATTTTGAGAAAATCAACTTTTAAGCTAGAAATTTTAGTATTTCAATAATAAAGAATATTAAATACTATGTACTGAATGAATATTACTTATAACACATATATATACGCATACAATAACATTTGAATGATAAATATGTAAAAAAACCATATTTTTACTAAAAAAGTATTCATCGTTACGAGAAGCTTTCGCGGTAACGCATCGTTTTGGTTAACCAAAAATGCTCCATGCGCATTTCTTTTGCATATAATCAGGTGATTTTTATCCATGAGTTACCTTTCAGACCTACGAGTAAAACTTAGTTGGAATTGTAAGCCTGAATAGAAAATAAAAATTAATAAAAATAATAATAAGTGGAAGAAACAATTTTTATCGTGCAAAAACTCTGTAAATCATTCTTTCGCTAAAGAATTTACAGCCTATGAGTTCTGAAGTACTATTTATTTAGTTAATATTCATTTTATACACCATAAGGTAAATACACAACAAATTTTGAAGAACTTGGAGAATTAGGGATGCGCATGGAACATTTTGAAAATTGACGTTATTCGGAAATTTTCATTTTGAGAAAATCAACTTTTAAGCTAGAAATTTTAGTATTTCAATAATAAAGAATATTAAATACTATATAATGGATGAATATTACTTATAACACATATATATACGCATACAATAACATTTGAATGATAAATATGTAAAAAAACCATATTTTTACTAAAAAAGTATTCATCGTTACGAGAAGCTTTCGCGGTAACGCATCGTTTTGGTTAACCAAAAATGCTCCATGCGCATTTCTTTTGCATATAATCAGGTGATTTTTATCCATGAGTTACCTTTCAGACCTACGAGTAAAACTTAGTTGGAATTGTAAGCCTGAATAGAAAATAAAAATTAATAAAAATAATAATAAGTGGAAGAAACAATTTTTATCGTGCAAAAACTCTGTAAATCATTCTTTCGCTAAAGAATTTACAGCCTATGAGTTCTGAAGTACTATTTATTTAGTTGATATTCATTTTATACACCATAAGGTAAATACACAACAAATTTTGAAGAACTTGGAGAATTAGGGATGCGCATGGAACATTTTGAAAAATGACGTTATTCGGAAATTTTCATTTTGAGAAAATCAACTTTTAAGCTAGAAATTTTAGTATTTCAATAATAAAGAATATTAAATACTATATAATGGATGAATATTACTTATAACACATATATATACGCATACAATAACATTTGAATGATAAATATGTAAAAAAACCATATTTTTACTAAAAAAGTATTCATCGTTACGAGAAGCTTTCGCGGTAACGCATCGTTTTGGTTAACCAAAAATGCTCCATGCGCATTTCTTTTGCATATAATCAGGTGATTTTTATCCATGAGTTACCTTTCAGACCTACGAGTAAAACTTAGTTGGAATTGTAAGCCTGAATAGAAAATAAAAATTAATAAAAATAATAATAAGTGGAAGAAACAATTTTTATCGTGCAAAAACTCTGTAAATCATTCTTTCGCTAAAGAATTTACAGCCTATGAGTTCTGAAGTACTATTTATTTAGTTAATATTCATTTTATACACCATAAGGTAAATACACAACAAATTTTGAAGAACTTGGAGAATTAGGGATGCGCATGGAACATTTTGAAAATTGACGTTATTCGGAAATTTTCATTTTGAGAAAATCAACTTTTAAGCTAGAAATTTTAGTATTTCAATAATAAAGAATATTAAATACTATATAATGGATGAATATTACTTATAACACATATATATACGCATACAATAACATTTGAATGATAAATATGTAAAAAAACCATATTTTTACTAAAAAAGTATTCATCGTTACGAGAAGCTTTCGCGGTAACGCATCGTTTTGGTTAACCAAAAATGCTCCATGCGCATTTCTTTTGCATATAATCAGGTGATTTTTATCCATGAGTTACCTTTCAGACCTACGAGTAAAACTTAGTTGGAATTGTAAGCCTGAATAGAAAATAAAAATTAATAAAAATAATAATAAGTGGAAGAAACAATTTTTATCGTGCAAAAACTCTGTAAATCATTCTTTCGCTAAAGAATTTACAGCCTATGAGTTCTGAAGTACTATTTATTTAGTTGATATTCATTTTATACACCATAAGGTAAATACACAACAAATTTTGAAGAACTTGGAGAATTAGGGATGCGCATGGAACATTTTGAAAAATGACGTTATTCGGAAATTTTCATTTTGAGAAAATCAACTTTTAAGCTAGAAATTTTAGTATTTCAATAATAAAGAATATTAAATACTATATAATGGATGAATATTACTTATAACACATATATATACGCATACAATAACATTTGAATGATAAATATGTAAAAAAACCATATTTTTACTAAAAAAGTATTCATCGTTACGAGAAGCTTTCGCGGTAACGCATCGTTTTGGTTAACCAAAAATGCTCCATGCGCATTTCTTTTGCATATAATCAGGTGATTTTTATCCATGAGTTACCTTTCAGACCTACGAGTAAAACTTAGTTGGAATTGTAAGCCTGAATAGAAAATAAAAATTAATAAAAATAATAATAAGTGGAAGAAACAATTTTTATCGTGCAAAAACTCTGTAAATCATTCTTTCGCTAAAGAATTTACAGCCTATGAGTTCTGAAGTACTATTTATTTAGTTAATATTCATTTTATACACCATAAGGTAAATACACAACAAATTTTGAAGAACTTGGAGAATTAGGGATGCGCATGGAACATTTTGAAAATTGACGTTATTCGGAAATTTTCATTTTGAGAAAATCAACTTTTAAGCTAGAAATTTTAGTATTTCAATAATAAAGAATATTAAATACTATATAATGGATGAATATTACTTATAACACATATATATACGCATACAATAACATTTGAATGATAAATATGTAAAAAAACCATATTTTTACTAAAAAAGTATTCATCGTTACGAGAAGCTTTCGCGGTAACGCATCGTTTTGGTTAACCAAAAATGCTCCATGCGCATTTCTTTTGCATATAATCAGGTGATTTTTATCCATGAGTTACCTTTCAGACCTACGAGTAAAACTTAGTTGGAATTGTAAGCCTGAATAGAAAATAAAAATTAATAAAAATAATAATAAGTGGAAGAAACAATTTTTATCGCGCAAAAACTCTGTAAATCATTCTTTCGCTAAAGAATTTACAGCCTATGAGTTCTGAAGTACTATTTATTTAGTTGATATTCATTTTATACACCATAAGGTAAATACACAACAAATTTTGAAGAACTTGGAGAATTAGGGATGCGCATGGAACATTTTGAAAAATGACGTTATTCGGAAATTTTCATTTTGAGAAAATCAACTTTTAAGCTAGAAATTTTAGTATTTCAATAATAAAGAATATTAAATACTATATAATGGATGAATATTACTTATAACACATATATATACGCATACAATAACATTTGAATGATAAATATGTAAAAAAACCATATTTTTACTAAAAAAGTATTCATCGTTACGAGAAGCTTTCGCGGTAACGCATCGTTTTGGTTAACCAAAAATGCTCCATGCGCATTTCTTTTGCATATAATCAGGTGATTTTTATCCATGAGTTACCTTTCAGACCTACGAGTAAAACTTAGTTGGAATTGTAAGCCTGAATAGAAAATAAAAATTAATAAAAATAATAATAAGTGGAAGAAACAATTTTTATCGTGCAAAAACTCTGTAAATCATTCTTTCGCTAAAGAATTTACAGCCTATGAGTTCTGAAGTACTATTTATTTAGTTGATATTCATTTTATACACCATAAGGTAAATACACAACAAATTTTGAAGAACTTGGAGAATTAGGGATGCGCATGGAACATTTTGAAAAATGACGTTATTCGGAAATTTTCATTTTGAGAAAATCAACTTTTAAGCTAGAAATTTTAGTATTTCAATAATAAAGAATATTAAATACTATATAATGGATGAATATTACTTATAACACATATATATACGCATACAATAACATTTGAATGATAAATATGTAAAAAAACCATATTTTTACTAAAAAAGTATTCATCGTTACGAGAAGCTTTCGCGGTAACGCATCGTTTTGGTTAACCAAAAATGCTCCATGCGCATTTCTTTTGCATATAATCAGGTGATTTTTATCCATGAGTTACCTTTCAGACCTACGAGTAAAACTTAGTTGGAATTGTAAGCCTGAATAGAAAATAAAAATTAATAAAAATAATAATAAGTGGAAGAAATAATTTTTATCGTGCAAATACTCTGTAAATCATTCTTTCGCTAAAGAATTTACAGCCTATGAGTTCTGAAGTACTATTTATTTAGTTAATATTCATTTTATACACCATAAGGTAAATACACAACAAATTTTGAAGAACTTGGAGAATTAGGGATGCGCATGGAACATTTTGAAAATTGACGTTATTCGGAAATTTTCATTTTGAGAAAATCAACTTTTAAGCTAGAAATTTTAGTATTTCAATAATAAAGAATATTAAATACTATATAATGGATGAATATTACTTATAACACATATATATACGCATACAATAACATTTGAATGATAAATATGTAAAAAAACCATATTTTTACTAAAAAAGTATTCATCGTTACGAGAAGCTTTCGCGGTAACGCATCGTTTTGGTTAACCAAAAATGCTCCATGCGCATTTCTTTTGCATATAATCAGGTGATTTTTATCCATGAGTTACCTTTCAGACCTACGAGTAAAACTTAGTTGGAATTGTAAGCCTGAATAGAAAATAAAAATTAATAAAAATAATAATAAGTGGAAGAAACAATTTTTATCGTGCAAAAACTCTGTAAATCATTCTTTCGCTAAAGAATTTACAGCCTATGAGTTCTGAAGTACTATTTATTTAGTTGATATTCATTTTATACACCATAAGGTAAATACACAACAAATTTTGAAGAACTTGGAGAATTAGGGATGCGCATGGAACATTTTGAAAAATGACGTTATTCGGAAATTTTCATTTTGAGAAAATCAACTTTTAAGCTAGAAATTTTAGTATTTCAATAATAAAGAATATTAAATACTATATAATGGA
Organism: Maratus speciosus; assembly: GCA_963932465.1. Classification (NCBI taxonomy): domain Eukaryota; kingdom Metazoa; phylum Arthropoda; class Arachnida; order Araneae; family Salticidae; genus Maratus; species Maratus speciosus. Next base: position 224,938,698 of record OZ010791.1, on the reverse strand, counting down.
TGAATATTACTTATAACACATATATATACGCATACAATAACATTTGAATGATAAATATGTAAAAAAACCATATTTTTACTAAAAAAGTATTCATCGTTACGAGAAGCTTTCGCGGTAACGCATCGTTTTGGTTAACCAAAAATGCTCCATGCGCATTTCTTTTGCATATAATCAGGTGATTTTTATCCATGAGTTACCTTTCAGACCTACGAGTAAAACTTAGTTGGAATTGTAAGCCTGAATAGAAAATAAAAATTAATAAAAATAATAATAAGTGGAAGAAACAATTTTTATCGTGCAAAAACTCTGTAAATCATTCTTTCGCTAAAGAATTTACAGCCTATGAGTTCTGAAGTACTATTTATTTAGTTAATATTCATTTTATACACCATAAGGTAAATACACAACAAATTTTGAAGAACTTGGAGAATTAGGGATGCGCATGGAACATTTTGAAAATTGACGTTATTCGGAAATTTTCATTTTGAGAAAATCAACTTTTAAGCTAGAAATTTTAGTATTTCAATAATAAAGAATATTAAATACTATATAATGGATGAATATTACTTATAACACATATATATACGCATACAATAACATTTGAATGATAAATATGTAAAAAAACCATATTTTTACTAAAAAAGTATTCATCGTTACGAGAAGCTTTCGCGGTAACGCATCGTTTTAGTTAACCAAAAATGCTCCATGCGCATTTCTTTTGCATATAATCAGGTGATTTTTATCCATGAGTTACCTTTCAGACCTACGAGTAAAACTTAGTTGAATTGTAAGCCTGAATAGAAAATAAAAATTAATAAAAATAATAATAAGTGGAAGAAACAATTTTTATCGTGCAAAAACTCTGTAAATCATTCTTTCGCTAAAGAATTTACAGCCTATGAGTTCTGAAGTACTATTTATTTAGTTAATATTCATTTTATACACCATAAGGTAAATACACAACAAATTTAGAAGAACTTGGAGAATTAGGGATGCGCATGGAACATTTTGAAAATTGACGTTATTCGGAAATTTTCATTTTGAGAAAATCAACTTTTAAGTTAGAAATTTCAGTATTTCAATAATAAACAACATTAAATACCATGTACTGAATGAATATTACTTACAATACATATATATAAGCAATAACATTTGAATGATAAATATGTAAAAAAACCATATTTTTCCTAAAAAATTATTTGTTGTTTTATGAGGTACTTACGCAGTAATGGTGTTTTAGTTGATCATAAAGCATAAATGATCAATGCCCCTTTTTTTCAAAAAGAAAAAGGTGACTTTTGTTTGAAGATACCTGTCAGACCATGGGATAAAACTTAGTTGCAACTGTAGTACACATAAATTGAAAATATAGATAATGATAAACATAAAAACAAATTTTTCACATGCAAAAACACTATAAATCATAACTAAAACATTCCGGCACCATAGGTGATGCCTTCCTTCTTTTCATTTTTAGCGTTTAGAGCTAATTTTTTCATTTTTTTTTGCATCACAGGTTTTTTATTAGATTCTAATGATCGTCGCTCTTTTTGTTTCGATCTGCGAACATCTCGCTTTTTTGCTATGGTCATCGATTCATTACATATTTCTGTATCTTTGCACATTACTTTCAATGACTCCATACACCCAAAATTAAACTCACTCACAGCTGTTGTTACTGCAATTTCCAACCGTTTTTTTGACACAAATACTTCTTTTGGGCACTTCTGCCAAATGCAGCTGTGCAAAGTTTCATTAGAATTTTGAGTCTTTGCAGAAGCACAGCGTTGAAGGATTTCATCCGAGGCCAATCTTTGGTACACAGGTAATATATGTGCTACAACATTTTCAGACAAGCGAGTTTTCATCGATTCATGGCTTTTAGGTTTCTCATTACAAGCTATCGCCCGCTGATAGAAACACCATGAGTTGGCTCCAACTGGACATTTATTATGTACCGGCTTTTTGTCTGATGACATACAATGATACAATGTAGCAAAAATAGCTGATTTCATCTTTTCAATGTCTGGAGCATTGTCCTTTATCGCCTTTCTGTAGAAATTTTGCAATTTTAAAATAGTTTCTTCCTTTAAATTACCATGTCTGCGTCCACCAATTGTAATCCCCTTTATCCTCAGCTCTTTTACTTTATTTCTTAAAGCCGTTCCTAACCTTTTTGAAACGTGATTTACACATTCTTCTTTTCTTATCGGAACGTTTGTGCCATAAACACAATTTTCATTAAGATGCTGATGTGTTTTAGCATCACCATCTGATAGCATTGTAGTGTAGCGCATTTTATTATTTTCAATTGATCGCTTCCAAATCTTCAATGCTGCGCTCATCTCCATGCTGCCTGATGAACCTTCAAAATTTTTTTGGCAGTAGGATTTGTGTCCTTCCTTCCAAATAGCAAATTCCGCACTGTTTTCTCCCAGATCTTTTGCAACGGAGGCACATTCAGGGCAGTACTTTGATAATATCTCAAAGTCTAGAACGAGCCCCGTGATTATATCGATGACAGTACCAATACCATACAAAGACGTATGGCCTCTTTTCTGCCAAGTTCCATCATATGAGACGGCTATATCTAAAATAGAATCATCACTGTTATCCAGTGAATTTTGTTCAATATATGTGCTTCGCACCACATCTCGAGACAATTTCAAAATTTGTTTTTTCATAGAGTCATTTTTGAAAGCCAAGTCTTCTAAACACTTAGAAAATGTTTTCTTATCCATACATGGCATGTTTAAAATCATGGCAAAAGTTTCGACTGCTGAATGACCTTTACCCATGCTTAAAAAGGCCTGTACAATTTTTTGGTTTATTATGAATTTCCTTGAGCATTCTTCTCGTGCACTTGAAAATGTTTTTCCAAAGGAATGGCCACATTCAGAACAAATGAGTTCTAAATTTTTTGAAAACCCATACGCTTGTCCCACAACAACTCTCAAACAGTTCACAGACGTACACAAATCGCATGAAACTTTGCTGAGTAATGATGTCCATGCATTTTCATCAACAACTGTATAATTTACACTTTCAAAAGCAGTCTGTTCAGTTACTTTAGCTCCAATTTTAGAACATTTACGCTTCGAAGCATTTTCAACAGCAGCCTTCCTTCGTTTGTTCGGGCGTCCTTTAGGCTTACGCCAGCGGGAGCTAATTGTATCCATAGCGAATAAAAAAAGTTAGTTTGTATTACGTACAATTGCTTACTGTTACTTATAACTAATCAGCGAAAGCTTTTTATCAGATTTTGAACGAAAATTTACTTCAAAGAGTGAAAAAACAGCCTATAATTAAGATACAACGATCATAAACAAAACTCAGAATCAATAAATCAAACTGTTGCCAATTAGCGTTCATAAATAAAAACTTACAGTTAATTAGGGCAAAAAAATTCGGTTGAAAACATTTGTAAACAAAGTACAAACACAATGTAAACAAAGATCAGCTGATCAGCGCGGCCCTTTAAATTTTCTTAAAATATTAATAAAATCCATAAAAATCATGCGATTGCAAAAATTCGACCTGAATACGGTAGCTTGCGAAGCGCTTCATATTTTGGGGACAAAAAATAATTTTCGAAATTTTGGATGATTTTGGTCGATTTGAAGGTCCACCTTCGCCTTAAAGCAGAACTAACAGCTGAATTTGTTTTAACACTCTAAACAAATATGCAGAAAATACCTTGAGATTTCGTAAATCATCGTTCTCATATTGCTAAACAAATTATAATTTTTTTTTCAAATTCATTTAAATATCAAGTTTTATTTTTAAATTTTATAAAAGATTTATAATGTGTTCCGAAAATGCACTCCAAAGTTCGAAATATGTACGTCTATAATGTGTGAAAGATGTAAAATAAAACCTGAACATTCTAACAGAAAAAATATTTTTCACTTGAATAATTCTTATATTGTAAAAAGCGCATTTCGAAGCAGCTGTTGAATTTGATATCGGCGCTTCAAATTATTTTACAACATGTTCGTTATTTAACACCTGGTTTCCATATTTAATAAAATAAAATAAAATAAAAATATAAAATAAAATACTAGAATTGAATTGCTTTATCTATATACATGAAAGTTTCGTTTTGAATTTAATATTTCTTGCGTGAAAAATTCATTTATATTTAAATCAATTTCGTGTTTGTCAGTTTGATAACAGGAATATTACTATTTTTACTTTCTTCTATCTTGACAAGAAGAAAGTATTGGTTTCATGAAAATTTTCGAATTCCAGTTTTCGACAGATTTATACGTTTTATGGGTCAGAGATTCCAAAAAACATGTTTTTACAAAATGTCTGTCTGTGAGTCTGTCTGTCTGTCCGTCTGTCTGTCTGTCTGTCCGTCCGTCTGTCTGTCTGTATGTGACACAAATTTTGTGGGCGCTCTATCTCAAGAACTAATGCACGGAATTTAATAAAAATTTATATTCAAGTAGTCCCTGATATAAATTAGTGCTGATTAGTTTTTGGTGTAAATCGCCCCGCAGGTGGCGCTGCTATGTAGCATTTTTCAGGATTTCCGCAAAAGCTCTATCTCAAGAACTAATGCATGGATTTTTATAAAACTTCAGATTCCGTTAATCTTTGATATGAGTTGGTGCTGGTAACGTTTTGGTGCAAATCGCCCAACAGATGGCGCTGCTATGCTGCATTTTGTAGAATTTACACGATTTTCGTAATAGCTCAATCTCAAGAAATAATGCACGGATTTTCATCAAACTTCAGATTCAGTTAGTGCTTGACATGACTTGACGTTTTGCCTCTTGTGATGTAAATCGCTCAACAGGTGGCGCTGCTATGCTGCATTTTTTTGAGATTTCCGCAATAGCTCTATCTCAAGAACTAATACTTGGGTTTTCAACAAACTTCAGCATCAGGTATACCTGGATATGAATTAGTGCTGTTTATGTTTTCGTGTAAATCGCTCAACAGGTGGAGCTGCTATGCAGCATTTTTCACGATTTCCACAATAGCTCAATGTCCAGAACTAATGCACGGATTTTCATCAAACTTCAGATTCAGTTAGTCCTTGACATGAAATGATGTTTTGTACATTTTCGTGTAAATCGCTCAGCAGGTGGCGCTGCTGTGCTACATTTTTTGTGATTTCCACAACAGCTCTAGTTCCAGAACTAATGCACCGATTTTCATCAAACTTCAGATTCCGATATACCTTAATATGAATTAGTGCTGTTTGTGTTTTGGTGCAAATCGCTCAACAGGTGGCGCTGCTATACTGAATTTCTCAGAATTTCCCCTACAGCTCTATCTCAATAACTAATGCACGAATTTTCATCAAACTTCGAATTCAGGTATACTTTGATACGAATTGGTTCTAAATTGATGCAATTTCTTATACTATTTAAATGATTTAATTGGTGTGATTTATATAGAAGAAAGTTTTGTGATGACCACAACATACTAGTTTGAAATAGTCAACGAGAAAAATTAAAAACAAAGCAGCAAAAAAAAAAAAAAAAAAGGATTTTCCGTACGTTTGTTATGCGTATTCAAAGAAATGCAGAAATCTACGTTTTTAATATGAACAAAGAGCAACAATAATTTATAAAATGATTACAGCGTCATTTTAAAAAGAAAATTTTACATTCTTCAGAAACAGAATGATGCAAAAGAGAATATTATTTGAAATCGGTTAGGCAATTGTAAATACGGTTTAACTCTCAAAACTGTTACAAAAGGTTTCTCAACGATTTTTCGCAATTTTAAGTGTACTGAATAATACACGATATGGGGGCATTCTCACAATCTTTTGACTTTTATGTCCCTGAATAATAATTTTTATTTTAGTACGAGTATTTTATTAACGAGATAAATAAGTTTTGCACGACGCTGGAGGTCCAAATACCAGGAAAACCCCTATACCGTCCCGTGTCCCTGATCCTGATTTTTAAGTTTGGAGCTGTCTGTATAAAATTGTTTCAATAAAAATAATTCGATGTGATTTTTTTCCGAAACTGGGACAATTGTTTTATATAAATATGTAGCAAAAAATTAACCTGCACACACTTTTACGGTTGATATTATTTTTTGAACTCTGTCCCCTGGGTTTTTAATTATTACCGTCTCTCTTGCTAAACTTATACAGAAAATCCCTTGATGCAGCCACAGAATATTTTTTAAGTTTTTTCTCAAGCAGAAGTATGCTAGAGAAAGAATGTCTAAAATTCTTTGACAGGAAATTTACTGCGGAATTTAAATCAGCATCTAAATATCAATTTCAAGATTGTGGCTTTATTCGTAGTCTTACCGTCCCCTAGGTTTATTCCTGTACTTTTCGAGATAAATTATTATTATTATTATTATCATTTTAATCCAATGTAAATAATTGTTTCTAAAAATCAATGAATATTGTGGCTACCACTCATTCTTAACATGATATGCCTAAAATAGGTGGTAATTTCCCTTACCGTTCCTTTTTTTCCCATTTCGTCCCTTTTTTCCCATACCGTCCCCTTTTTTCACCTTACCGTCCCTTCTTTAACACCTCTTTAAGACAATGCTATACCAACATTTTGTACTAAGAATACTACATTGTTAATATTTCTTATTTGAATGTCCTGTGGGTACTATGCAAATTCATTATAAGTAAAAGTTTATAAGAAAATAAAAAGTTTTTGTGGTAAAATGGTAAAGAAATTTAAACACGCAAGTTTAACATAAACCTCAGTTAAATAAAAAAAAAAATTCGCTGCTGAACATTTTTTCTTTATTTTGAATCATTAAGGCATTCGTCTATCAGATTAAAATGTTATTTTAGCAAGTTTAATTTCCCCAGATTTTTATTTCCGAAAGTCAAAAGATTGTGAGAATGCCCCATATGTCCATTAATCACCGCACAATTTTGGACATTTTGTCGAATATTTAAAGATATACTTCTCGGATTTTACTGCAGCTTCACGATTATGAAGAATATGTTAGACTTCATATTTATCAACGGCGACTTGAAAAACAAGACAATTTGGGGGCCAGCAAAAAATCACAGAAGAATAATAATATTTAGGGTCACCCTGTAGCATAAAATGCACGAAATGATCTATCACTATAGCTTATGAATGTGTGGATATTGTACAATATGTGTATTCATTTGTATAAGAATAGCAGTATATTCATGGAGGTACATCGATTTTTTTTTAAGTTCAAAAAATTCCGGCATGTTTTTTGCTTATAGCATGCAGGGTTTTTACCAAATTTAACACCAGCTTCTGAAAATTTGCAAATTGTATTAGAAATAATACAGTGCAATTGAAATGTAAATATATTAAATATTTGATGAAATATGAGCAAATGTATGACATATTTTTAATCTGCACATGCGCGCACGAAAAACAATATTTTTTTTCATAAATTGTCAATTGGATTTTCCATAAATTGGTCATTTTTAGGGTTTCGTTCATGTGACGAAACACTATTCGTCTCACTCCTTTGTCTGTCTGTCCGTCGCAGAGCTCATTCTCAGAAACTATACACTTGAAATTTTGGGTACTTATAGCTGAACACCTCACATCAGACAAATTATAAAATTTTGAAAAAGTCGGTAATTAACCGAATTACGGGCTTATTAACTTCTAAAATTAACCAATCAACATTTTTTACGCAGGTACAAACGGACTTCTCCAAATCACCGGAGTTTCACCTCAGGGTTGTCAGTAAAATCAGTCGATGCACGGTTACCACAGGGGAAATTAAGCCGAAAAATGAAGTGGACATTTTAAAGCGAAATCGTATATCAGAAAGTATTGGTTCGAGAAATTTGTAAATAGTATAGACAGACGCGGAAAAAAACCTACTTTCATTTGGCATAAAGTTCACATTTCTGCGATGTGTATAAGTTAAAATATCCACTAAAAACCGATCGATAAAAATTTAATTTCTTTAATTGGAAAGACAAGGAAAAAAGATTTCATTTCGGCGGAAAGCAGGTGTCAGACATGACGACGCTGTGGTTTTCCATAGTAGGATTTTCCATTAAATACGAAATTTTAACTTTTTAAAAATTAAATTTTTTGATTAAATTTTTTGGCATCCCGTTGTGAAATTTCTCTCTGATTTCATTGATATCCATTTCTAAGTCCTATCTTAATTACTAGCTCAAGTATTAATTATTATTTAATTATATTAGATGTAAATTTCCAACTGGGCGAAAAATGTCCGGACCAGGATTCGAACCCGGAACCTCCTGGCTGAAGCCGCCAGTGCTCTGCCATCTGAGCTATCCCGGACGATTCTGGTCGAACTTTTTCACCCAGCTAACCAGAATCGTCCGGGATAGCTCAGATGGCAGAGCACTGGCGGCTTCAGCCAGGAGGTCCCGGGTTCGAATCCTTGTCCGGACATTTTTCGCCCAGTTGGAAATTTACATCTAATATGATTCGTTTACCAATTTGAATAATTGTGTTAATATTAATCTAGTATTATTTAATTAATCGGTTTATTGCTATCAAATGCGTCGAGTAAAATGGAGACACGTGCTTTTTTAACCACGAAATAATTTAAATTAGGAAATCTAACAATTTGCGTGGGGTTTTTGAACAGCGCTGTGAGATAAGTATAACTCATACATCATCAGAAAGTTTACAAGTATTCATAACACTATTTTCGAATAGTAATTTCAGGAAATATCTTAAATTATTGGTTAAGACCGCCACTCGATCTGTTTCAAATTTTAAGCTAGTTTATAACACATAAGAAAAAGTATAAAAAAGAATGGAATGTGATGTTTTGATGAGGGGGGGAGCTAGATTTATTTTTAAAACCTTACAGTTTGTTATCAGAGCAAATGTTTTAAATTCTTGATTAAGACCGCCAACATCCCGACCCATGTAGGTACGGAAAGATTGCGTGAAGGAGTTTCATTGAGATATGCTTTTGTTAAGAATAGAGTGCGCTCCCTGGTAGTAGAATGTGAAACTAACATAACGCGAATTTGTTAAAATTAGGAAATCTAAGAAGTCGATTTGTTTGAAACTTTAAGATGTTTTATAACGCATAAGATAAAGTGTAAAAAAGAATGACGCGTGAAATTCCGGGGAGTAGGCGGGGGGGGGGGGGGAGGGCGCTAGATTTCTATTTAAAAGTTACCGTTTCTGACCGTTTTAGGTGCCTTTTTTCAGGTAGTCCTGAGATATATGCTACTTATTTAATATAAAATTGTCTAAAGTTTAGTTACCACTATTTCAGAATAGTAATTTCAGCAAATATCTTAATTTCTTATTAAGACCGCCACCACCTCGGGTTAAGAATAGAGTTAAGAATAGAGTTAAGAATAGAGTGGCCACCCTGGTGGTGGAATGTGGAACTAACATAACGCGATTTTGTTAAAATTAGGAAATATAACAAGGCGATCTGTTTTAAACTTTAAGATGGTTTATAACACATAAGGAAATGTTTCTAAAAAATGGCGCGTGAAATTTTGGGTAGGGAGAGAAGGGGCGCTAATTTCACTAATTGATTTATTTCTATTATATACTTATTTTAAAAGGCAGTCACGTGATGTTTTATTGCAGCATTATTCTGAACGGTGTCCGATTTTTAAAAATACAGCATAAATGTTACGTACGGCAGATAAAAATGTCAGAAGTATTGATACCATTATTTTTGTATAGTAATTTAAGCAAATATATTAAATTCTTGGTTAAGACCGCCCCTACCGACCCATGTATCTACCGATAGGTTGTGTAAAGGAGTTTCGTTCAGATACACTTTTGTTAAGAATAGAGTGCGCTCCCTGGTGGTGGAATGGGGGACTAACAGACCGCGATTACATTTAAAGTAGGAATTCTAACTAAGCGATCTGTTTGAAACTTTAAGATAATTTATAATAAATAGTAAAAGATTATAAATAAAATGGGGCGTCACATTCCGGTTGGATGGGGGGAAGGGTAGGGGCTCGAAGAAATTAGGCAGTATAACAGGGCGTTTTGTACTATTTTGCGTGCGGTTTTTTGATGGCGTGATGAGAAAACTATCGCTTATTCAATATCAAAAATTTTATAAGTGTTCATACCACTATTTTCGAATAGTAATTTAAGCAAATATCTTAAATTCTTGGTTAAGACCGCCACCATCTCGACTAGCATATCTCCTGATAGGTTGTTTAACGGAATTACGTTCAGATACCGTTTTGTTAAGAATAGAATGCGCTCCCTCGTGGTGGAATGGGGAACTAACAGACCGCGATTTCATTTAAAATAGGAAATCTAACAAAGCGATCTGTTTGAAACTTTAAGATAGTTTATAACACATAAGAAAAATTTTATAAAAATTCGCGCGTGAAATTTCGGGCAGGTGGGGAGAGGGAGAGGTGCAAAATATTTCTTTTTTTTTTTTTTTTTTTACCTTTTTGTTTCATACCGTTTCAGGTGCGTTTTTTTGACAGAGTCCTCAGATATATACTACTTATTAAATATAAATATGTCAAAAATTAAATTACCACTATTTCCGAATAGTAATATCAACAAACATCTTAAATTCTTGCTGAAGGCCGCCACCCTCTCGAGTAACATATCTACTGATAGGTTGTGTAAAGGAGTTCAGTTCAGATACGCTTTTGTTAAAAATAGAGTGCACTCTCTGGTGATGGAATGTGGAACTAACAGACCGCGATTTCATTTAAGGTAGGAAATCTAACAATGCGATCTGTTTTAAACTTTAAGATACTTTATAACACATGATAAAAAAGTATAAAGAAGAATGGCGTGTCGCATTTCGAGGGGAAGGGGTTGAGGGAGGGGCACGAACAAAATATGGAAATATAGCTGGACGATTTGTTTGAAACTTTAATATAGCTTATAAAACATATCAAAAATTTTAAACATCAGGCCGCGTCAAAAATCACGGTGACCATTACCCCACTTCGCCCCTCCAAAGGGGGCACTTTTCTAAATTTAGCACATACCCGTCATGTGATATATCGTAGCATTTCGAGGGGTGGGGGACACGAACAAAATTAGGAAATATAACAAGGCGAATCTGTTTGAAGCTTTACGATAGTTTAGGAAGGGTTTGCCAGAATTTAGAAGGTGTTCCATGGCGATAAATGTACTGGACGCTTTGAAAGGAATATTAAACGAAACACTTTGTGCGATCTTTGATCACACTTACCCACTTGTTTATTAACTGGCTTTCAGCAAATGTGTTTGTATTTAATTAATGTCAACGAATAGACTTAGAAGAAATGCGTAGATTTTGATACTTTTGTTCTTCTTCGATTAGATTCGTTCTGGTGGTTTTCCAAGGGGAAATAAAGCACCAATAAAAAATGAAAATATAAAAAAAAAATTAATTAAAAATAACGTAAAATATGTAACATGAACTTTAGAAAGCAAGTTGTCATTGCTGTTTGAATCTACATGAAATAGTGCGTTTCGTCTTATGATTTTATTTAAAAATAACAGTTTATGGAAAAACCTTTATCATTTAGCTGTTTTTAGAAAACAGCTAAAAAACATCTCACTCAATAGCCGATAACTTTCTGAATTTTCATGATATTTCACTAGCTTCTTTTTTATTAGTTGCTCCATAAAGTTGACTATGAAATCATGAAAAAAAATTGTTATCGTGCGTGCATGAGGAGATAGAAAACATTTCATACAACTGCTCATATTTCATCGAATGTTTAATATATTTGCATTCCAATTGCACTGTATTGTTTCTACTAAGTTTTGTCAAATTTTCAGAAACTGGCGTTACATTTGATAGAAAACCTTGAATGATATAAACAAAAATCATGCAAGAATTTTTTTAACTTTTAAAAACATCGATATGAGGTATTGTCACATAATTTTGACCTTTTAGTCCCTGAATAATAATTTTTATTTTAGTTCATATTCTTGTTGTTTTTTTTAAATTTCTTATACTGAAAATATCCCATTGCATGCCTATATAACAATATGAGCGAGATAAATACGTTTTGGACGATGATGGGGGTCCAAATGTACCACGAAATGCCTTACCGTCCCGTGTCCCTGATACTGATTTTTAAGTTTGGAGCTGTCTGTATAAAATTGTTTCAATAAAAGAAATTCGATTTAATTTTTTTCCGACACTAGAACTATTGTTTTATATAAATATGTAGCAAAAAATTAACCTGCACAAATTTTTACAATTTTTATCTTGTACTATAATGCGAGCAAAAATTGTGTGTGTGCGTGTGTAAATTTTATCTTGAAAACGACTCTAATGATTTTGATTAAATTTTGCATCCTATCGTTTTCGGGCACGAAAAGACCATTGGGGTGGGTCACGTGTTCGAGAAAATTCGATTAGTGGGTCATTTTGGGTCATAATCGGTCAGGGTCAAGCTAATTATATATAAAGAACGGCTAAATCGATTTTGACTAAATTTTGTATCCAACCATTTTCAGGTACGAGAAGACTGTTGGGCTAAGTGACATGTTCGAGATATTTTGATTTTTGGGTCACTGTGGGTCAAGCTACTTTTATATAAAAAACGGCTCTAACGATTTTCACTAAACTCTATGTTCTACAGTTTTGGATTACGGGAAGACCATTGGGCTAAGTCACATGTTCGAGAAAATTCGATTAGTGGGTCATTTTTGGGTCACCGTGGGTCAAGCTAACTTTATCTAGATAACGGCTCTAACGATTTTGACGAAATTTTGTAATTTATCGTTTTCGGGCACGAAAAGACCATTGGGATGGGTCCCGTGTTCGAGAAAATGTTATCAATGGGTCATTATGGGTCATTATGGGTCAGGGTCAAGCTAAGTTTATCTAGATAAAGGCTCTAATGATTTTGACGAAATTTTGTAATCTATCGTTTTCTTGCACAAAAAGACCATTGGGATGGGTCACGTATTCGAGAAAATTCGATTTGTGGGTCATTGTGGGTCATTGTGGGTCATATGGTCAAGTTAATTATACCTAAAAAACGGCTCAAGACATTTTCACAAAATTTTGTAATACACCGCTTCTGGGCATGAGATGATCATTGGGCTAAGTCATCAGTTGTTCGAGAAAATTCGATTAGTGGGTCATTTTGGGTCATAATGGGTCAGGGTCAAGCTAATTGAATCTAAAAATCGGCTCAAGAGTTTTTCACAAAATTTTATATTATACCGTTTCTGGGCATTAGATGACCATTGGGCTAGGTCACATGTTCGAGAAAATTCGATTTGTGGGTCATTTTGGGTCACAATTGGTCCAGGGTCAAGCTAATTGAATCTAAAAAAAAGGCTTAAACGATTTTGACTTGTATTCTATCGTTTTCAGGCTCGAGAAGACCATTGGACTAGATCGCATGTTCAAGAAAATTCGATTAGTGGGTCATTTTGGGTCACAATGGGTCAGGATCAAGCTAATTGTATTTAAAAAGCGGTACAAAACATTTTGACAAAATGTTGTATAATACCGTTCCCGGGCATGATAAGACCATTGGGCAGGGTCGCGTGTTCAAGAAAATTCAATCAGTGGGTCATTCTGGGTCCTAATGGATCAGGATCAAGCTAACTGTATCTAAAAAACGGCTCAAACGATTTTGAAATTTTGTATTACACTATTTCCGGACAAGATAAAACCATTGGACTGGGTCGCATGCTCAAGAAAATTCTATTAGTAGGTCCTTTTGGTGATAATGGGTCGGGGTCAAGCTAACTGTATCTCAAAAAGGTTCAAACGATTTTGAAAAAAAAAATTATACCGTTTCACAGTACAAAAAGTTCATTGGAATAGGTCACATGTTCAATAAATTTCGGTTAATGGGTCATTTTTGAATAACGTGGGTCAAGCTTATTTTATCTAGAAAACGATTAACGATTTTCACTAAATTATGTATTCCATCGTTTTCCGGCTCGAGAAGAGCATTGTGTTAGGTCGCATGTTCAAAAAAATTCGATTAGTGTGCCATTTTGGGTCACTGTGGCTCAGGGTCAAGCAAATTGCATCAAAACAGAAAGAATGATTCAGTGGTAATAATATATCGAGATGAACACAAAGCTAATTCTGACCGAGCTTAGCTCGGTCATTCCTGCTAGTTATTTATTTAACTCTGCCCCTGGATTCTAGATTCCTTACCGCCCTTCTTGCTAAAATTATATAGAAAATCACTTCAGTTGCAGCCACAGAATTTTCTTCAACTTTTTTCTTGTGCAGAAGTATGCTAGACAAAGAATGGCTAAAATTCTTTGACAGAAAATTTACTGCAGAATTTAAATAAACATTTAAATATCAATTTCCAGCACTGTGGTTTTATTGGTAGTCTTACCGTCCCCAATGTTCATTCCTGCACTTTTCCAGGTAAATTATTTGTTTTTTAATTTAATCCAAAGTTCGTTGCATGCTGTTGTCAAAATCAATGAACATTTGGCTATCACTAAGTCTTAACATGATTTGCCTGTTGATTAGTGCCAATATAGCGTACACAATATTTGCACGAACTACTATATTTGGATACAACCCCTCATCTTTTTGCTTCCTTTTGAGAACAACGGATTTCGAGCTTATTCTATTGACGACAATGTTCAGAATTTTCAAGCTATGATTCCGAGACTTTCACAAAAATTGCTCTATATACTTAGCTAATACATTATGAACATCATATTTTGATTGCATGCGCAGTGAAATATTTTTTAGTAAACCTGCTCATTTTTCATCCAATTTTTTAATTCTGATTGCAGAGTATTGTGTACAATATTGTTTGTCATATTGTCTGAAAAGAACTTCTTTTTATATTAAGAACGCTGCAAATTATAAGCAAAAAACTTGGCGAAATTTGGGATTGTTTTTATAAAAACCTTAATTTCTATACGAGTATACATGCTATCCTCATAAAAATAAACACAGTATATTACAATAAGCCACTTATTAATAATATCAAGATTGTACGCTTTTGCTACATTAGTTTTTACAGGGTTATCCAAAATATATTCTTTTTTTTTCAATTTGTTGACGGTCCCCTATGGGGTTTCGGGGGAAATGTTCACGGAAATATATGACCTATGCTATACTGTTTATACATCTGCAGTTTCTGGTTGATTCCTCATGTATTTATCTAGATATTTAACAAAACTTCTAAAATCGCAAGTGACCGGTCACCTTTGGCCATATAGTGTACCAGCGCGGCCCCTTAAACCGTCATTTTGACGTTTTCTAAGGATAAATCAAAAACGACTTGAACGAAAAATTTGAAATTGAGAATTCGCGTAAAGCAGAATGTAATAAATATAAATCTATCAAAAAAATTGTAGGTTACAATTCCATTTTTTTCAAATATTAATTTCGTAATTCATAAATAATATTATAATTTTTTTTTAAATTACAAACTCATTGTATTTAAGTTTGGCCTTTTTAGTATTATAACTAGGGATTGACTGAATACCGAATAGTTGATTCGGTATTCGGTGGTTCGGCATGTAAACCGAATATTCGGCTTCGGCCGAATACTTAAAAGTATTCGGCCGAATAATTGCAGATAACTATTTTCTTAGAAGTAGAAGAATTCCTTTTTACTTAGAAGTAGAATAGGCTAAACAATGAGTTTCAATATTATGTGCATGAGTTCAGAGTTCAAAAAACAAGTCAAAGGTCATTTTTTATTTAAAAAAACTTTTTCCTTCCTAAAATAGTCTACATAGGTGCGAAATCAAAACAACTGTCTACAACAGAGAAAAGTCCTTCCGGCCAGTGCCGGGAGGAAGAGGTAGCTTTCAAATTCCTTATTTTAAAAAAGCCAACTTATATTATTCAAACACACGAAGCTCAGTTTAGTGGAAACCGAATATAGGAGATTCAATACTAATTTTTATCAATACTAAATCATTATGAATGAGAATTTCGCGAAATTAGTCAGCTTTATCCAAGCTGCTTTTATTTAAAGTAACTTATATTTGGCTGAGATGTTGATATATACTATCCACATGCCTTCTTACATGGAAATAGGCGAATACATGTGTTATCGCGTGACAAATACAAGATCGTTTCAAAATGTTAGCCATACTAGAAATTCAAAGTGCTATAATTCAACCATTTTTTAAGATATAAACAAAAAAACAAATTTTCAGAAACAAAATCTGCTCCGGAATCTTTGTATCAAGGCCAAACACATAAAAAATCTTTTTCATTTTCCAATTTTTTAATACCTCATGTTTTAAATTTTAAATTGAATTTTTTTTAATGGCAACCCTTTTGAAACAAGATGGCGAATGAAGCTGGCCAACGAACTCGGTCGAGACATTGGTATGTACTATGTACAGACCAAGTAACATCCAAATTGGTTCATAAATACGCTTGTTATCGCCTGACAAAAATCAGGTCATTTTAAAATGTCAGCCACAATAGAAATTCAAAATGCTATAACTCAGCCATTTTTTTAGATATAGACGAAACAAAAACTGTTCCGGAATCTTTGTATTAAGGTCAAACACATACGAAAAAAATCTTTTTCATTTTCCAATTTTTTGTTATCTCATTTTAAATTTAAAATTTTAAAATTTTTTTTAAATGGCCGCCATTTTGAAACAAGATGGCGGATGAAGCTGGCCAATGAACTCGGTCGAGATATTTGTATGTACTATGTACACACCAACGTACATCCAAATCGGTTCATAAATATGCCTGTTATCACGTGACAAATATCAGGACGTTTCAAAATGTCAGCCACGCTAGAAATTCAAAATGCTATAACTCAGCCATTTTTTAAGATATAGACGAAACAAAAACTGCTCCCGAATCTTTGTATCAAGTTCAAATACATAAGAAAAAAATATTTTTTCAATTTTCAATTTTTTAGTACCACATTTCAAATTTAAATTTTTCTTAAAAATTTAAATGGCTGCCATTTTTAAACAAGGTGGCGGATGAAGTTGGCCAACGAACTCGGTCGAGACATTCCTATGTACTATGTACAAACGAAATTACATCCAAATCGGTTCATAAATACGCCTTTTATCGCGTGACAAAATTCAGGACGTTTTAAAATGTCAGCCACGCTAGAAATTCAAAATGCTATAACTCAGCCATTTTTTAAGATATAGACGAAACAAAAACTGCTCCCGAATCTTTGTATAAAGGTCAAATACATAAGAAAAAAATATTTTTCCATTTCCAATTCTTTGGTACCACATTTCAAATTTAAAATTTTTTTAAAATTTTTAAATGACCGCCATTTTGAAACAAAATGGCGGATGAAGCTGGGCAACGAACTCGGTTGAGACACTGGTATGTACTATCTACATACCAAATTACATCCAAATTGGTTCATAAATTCGAGAGTTACAGTATGACAAATGTCAGATATATATATATATATATATATATATATATATATATATATATATATATGGATATATATATATATATATATATATCAACTTTTGAACGGAGGGTGGTTTCGGGGTCTGGGGGTCATGATCGATGAAAATATACCAAAATTTTTTGAAATCGCTTTCCTCCGAACGGCTGCAATAGGTAGCTTTTTGTAATGAAAGCTACCTAAAAGTAAGGAAGATGCGCATCTTTCCCTTATCATTTTATTTTATGTACTTCTACATTAGATTTTTTAAATTTAAATTTATTTAATGTGTATTTCTTTAGTATAATACACAACAAATAAGTATGTATCAGAGTTCATATCTGTATATCTAAGGTACATATTAAAGAAAATACACGCATCAAATAAGTATACCCCTATGCCTATCCTATAGCTTTTATAACCATTATATCAAAATCGTTCAAATTATCTTCACCACCACAATGTTAAAATATTAATAAAAAAATAAATATTCTATCAATAATTTGACAGAAAATAGTTAAATGTACAAATTGATATAATACCTTTTGTATTTTGAGAACATTCCTATTCAATATGTTTATAATTAGACTTGGACAATCAGTAAATCAGCTTAATGACAACTTTGTTTCTTTTTATTTGAACGAACTTTTGTTTTTCTGACAATCCTTATCCTTAATAAATACCCTGTATAGTTTAATATTTTCATAGGTTATTTTTGGGTATTGACTAGTGATAAAACAATAAAAAATAAATTGATGGGTTAATGAATTTGTGAGTGGAAAGAAGTCATTAAATTTTTTTGTGCAATTAGATTTTAGAATAAAAATGTAACTGAATTAAATTAAATTGAGAATTTAATTTCAATTAATAGTTATTAAAAAAGCTAATATATGCAAAAATGCATATTAAAAAGTTTCAAGTATTCGGTTCCCGAATACCGAAGCTTCGGTATATACTTAGACCGAAGCTTCGGTATTCGGTATTCGGCAAAATTGCCGCTTCGGTCAATCCCTAATTATAACCACACACAATATTATTGCATTAGGATTATAATTTCAGGAGATATTAATAAAAATATGAAAACGTAATTTAACATTAGCAGCTCTGAATTTGGATTGTTTATAATTCAAAAACTTATCACTCAAATTGCTAGAAACTTCATTTTTATGCATACTTTGAACGAATATTCAAAAAATATTGTCAAAATTGGGTGTTGCCATTGAAATAAACAAAATTTAGTCTCGTTTTGATTTGTAGATGACCACCTAAGCAAATTTTATATACATCATTTTAGAAGTAGACTTTATTTCTAATCGATTGGCACCAATAACTTTCTTCTACTATAACTAGTTGTGGAGTTAGTTGGGGTGTTTACATTTTTACACGACTGTACATAACATAGTGTATTTATTTGAAAAGAAAAAAAAAAGAGTAAACTATCATAAAATTTGTGGGTACATTTTTTTTTAATAGTACCACGTATTGCATAATCATTCCTTCAAATTTTACCAAATGAAAGAAATTACATCAAAATAATGTATTTAAGAATTGGAACTGTCGTTTTAAATCATAGAAACTCAACAGAGTTACTCGCCGAGCAGAATAACTCAATAAATAACAAGAGAAAGAATTTTTGCTAACTGTTGCCAAACGATTTTCAAGATTAATTGGTAAGCTGTCTAGTTTATATGTTGCGGATTGATCAAAATGGTGTTTTGAAACCTCTATAACTCGTATTCTATTTGTCATAGAAACTAATTTCCTGTTTCTATGAAATTGGGTATACCAAATGACTAAGTAATCAAAAGTATGTTGGACGCCGAAGGGTAAGCTTTAAATAAATGAGATTTTAAAAGTGCACATTCTCGCCTATTTAACTGGTACATTTTCCCTCTTTTTAACACTTTCCAACATGGTTAAAAGTGTTTATGACATCGGTTTGTCTGTCCGTCTGTCCTAGCACTAACTCTCGAAAATATACTCCGATTGCCCTGATTTTTTTCCTATGTTATTGATGCTTATTATAGCAGGATCGGTATTGAAAATTAAGTGTGTAGAATTTTTAGTTCATTTACAGGTGCGGTCAAAAAAATTCCGTTATAATATAGTCTATGGGAAAAAAATCGTTTCAAGTTCATTTTAATGATATTAGACAGTTTCGAACATAATTAAACTAATAAGGGTTTATGCTGTGCACTAAATCATGCATTCTGAAGAATATGGGGTGCGAAACATTTACTATTCATTTAGAGAGCCACAAAAAATAATTCCGATACATAATAGTCTACGGGAAAAAACTGTTTCCAGAGTATTTCACTTCTGTTCTGTTACATCATTCCAAATAAAAGGGAATTTACATATATTTCTAAGACTTACTACACGATACTTGTTGTATAACATGATGTGCATAGCATTTATCGCTCATTTACAGGGACACGCAAAAGATTCGGATAGAGGACGATATCTGAAGTACACTGTCTGTTAGCTATAAGTGGTGAAATGCGATTTCATTTATGATATGCGCATTTAAGTTTAACTAAATTTTTGCTTAGTATATAAGATTTATAAGTGCTATAGATCATTATACAGGGTTACACAAAAGAATTCGAAAGCATTGCGAATTATCAGCGTGAATGGCTGAAAGGCAGCTTTTAATTGAGTTATGCACTTTGAAGTTGAATTATCCATATATATATATATATATTACGCGGTCGTACGTGGAACAAAAATCGCGATTATTTGTTAATTGCTTAATGGCAACGCCCGAATGCCTTGATGAAACGCACCTCATTGATTGTTGAATAGCGTTTAATGCATCTCCATACCTATAAGGGGGGTTACCATAGGCATAGGGGGACCCTGTTTGTCGTCAAATGGCGCAAAATTTGTCGCCAACTTGGTGATATATCGCAAAATTTGGCGACCAAAATTAGTCGCCAATGTTGACGCCAGCTTGGTGATATCTCTAATATTTCGCCAAATTCCTATAGACTTACATTGTAAAACAATAGGGTTTATCTCCTTACAGAAAATCAACAGATTGAGATATTTTAATGCAACAAAAACTAATATTAACTTAAGGGATTATATTAATTATATTTAAGGGAGTCCAAATAAATTAAATTATGAATAAATATAACATGATACAATGCTTAGCAAGCTTTCACAAACATAAATTTTCAGGGAGACCAAACTGGTTGCCAAAGGCGGCTAGTATTTAGTATACTAAGAAATGATTGTATAATATTAATAAAATAATACACAGGGCCATGCAAAGAATTAGATCCATGATCCCCTAAGGATAATACTGTTTGGAAAGTGTGATTTAAGTAGTTTTAATTGTGTTTTACCCGGAATTAAATTTTAGTTTAATATGCGGCACCTATAAAAATCTGTTGATAATATACAGGCTATCCAAAAGAATTGAAGAATGTTTCCGTATATTGATAGAAACTGCTGAAAGTGAATTTTCAAACTATTACGCATTTTCTTACTAAACTAAATTTCAGCATATAATGTAGAATAAGAACAACTTGTGTATTAAATACTGGCCTGTACAAAATAATTGAACTGCTTTTTAGCTATGGACGGTAATTGCTGAAATCTGGTTTTCAAATGTGTTATGAGTTTTCCTAAATGTTTATTTAGTTTTTTTTTTTTTTTTTTTTTTTTTTTTTTTTTTTTTTTTTTTTTATTAAATAGCAAAGTTTAGGTAAAAAATTCAGGAAGTGTTGGAAAGTGTTTCTTAATCTGTGCTTGAGCACGATTTTCCTTTCTTGTTTCAATTCATGTTTATCCCTGAAGTTTTGACGGGGCTGCAGAGATGTGTAATTCTTGGATTTGCATGGTTTGTTGAATTTCCTTATTTTTTTATGAATAGTTAAAAACCTTAACATTTTTATGTAAAAATAAATATTAGTTTTTGATACATATATTACAGTATTTTATTTTTATACTTACTATGCAGCAACAAAATACTAAATGGCCTAACTCTTGTCAAAATGGCCATATACACACAATATTAAGGTATACTGCAGCAAAAAATCTCAGTAAGCTCACTATTCTAAAATGACATTGTAGTATATGCGGATCGTTTACAGTGTTACTCGAAGGATATCGAATTCATTATAGCTTATAGTTATTTACTGAATGTATTTTAATGACTTTATACTGTCTCAATAACTATGGTTTATTTTCCTTCTTGAAAAGTAAATATGAATTCAGTTTATTAGTCTGATAATCTGATATCGCGTCCATCCAGACTTCAATTTATTAAAAATACTCTCGCTGATATGAACACACATTCTTTTAAAAAAACAATACTTTAGTGACTTTTAAACACAAAATTTAGAAAAGAATTAAATTGCATTTCGCATGAAAGCGCAGAAATTATTGACGGAGGTACTACGAACAATAATCATCACTGAAGTCAAGTTTGTGTTTGAAGAAACCCCGATCACGGAAGAGTGTCTGAGGCCCCGACATCGGAGGACCCGCAAAACATATTCAATAAGGGAATGACGGTATTTTATAAGAAAAATCAAAGCAATTACAGGTTGTCCAGAAAATCAGGATATAACTCGTGTATGATTCTAAATACACTGGTTATCAAAAATTAAGGAAAAGTCACAAAATGCTAATTTTCAAATACGCGAACACTCAAAAGGAAATAATATAATTCAAGTAATTACTATCTCTACAACACAGCTAGTCCATTTAACATCTCATTCATGTCACACATGGTCACAAATGTCACAGTCACTACGGTGAAGCAAAAAATAGCAAATTCCATACATCTCATTATGAATCTCAAATGATCACTATATGTGACTCCACTGAGACGTCACTGTGACTGCTGCTTTGGGACGAGTCACCATGTGACTTTACAATTAGTTACATTGTGACTCTCATGTGACTGACATTTGTAGACTCAATTTCAAAGTCATCGTGAACGCTGCATTGTGATAAATTACCAAATAATGTCACATTAAAGTCACATGATGACTTTCACGCGACAGAGAGACTACTGTGAAGTCACCATTGTGTTCTTTTGGGAAAAGTCTCCATGTGACTATAATATAATATTATTTGGTGACTTATCATAATGCAACGTTCATGATAACTGTGAAATTGAGTCTCAAAATGACAGTCACATGAGAGTCACAATTTAACTACATTGTAAAGTCACCTGGTGACTCGTCACAAAGCAGCAGTCACATTGACTTCTCAGTGGAGTCACATATAGTGATCATTTGAGACTCATAATGAGATGTATGGAATTTCCTATTTTTTTGCTTCACCATAGTGACTGTGACACTTGTGACCATGTATGACATGAATGAGATAGTATAAGGGCTAGCTGTGCTGTAGGGATAGTAATTACTCGAATTATATTATTTCCTTTTGAGTGTTCGCGTACTTGAAAATTAGCATTTTGTGACTTTTCCTTAATTTTTGATAACCAGTGTATCATCACAGACGTTGAAGAAGTTCCTTTTCAGGATTTGTTGTTTATTTACAAAGTCTCGCAAATAGACGTTTACAACTTAGAAAATAATTTAATTATTCCTTTTACAATCTCCGCGAAATTTAAGTATTTTCAATGCCGAAAGTTGATGAAATTGAAAAAAAAATCTATTGCTTAAAGAATCAATTTTAATCCTACAATAATATTCGAGAATAATTTGTTATACAGAGTGTTTCATTCAATGTATCAAAAATCCCATGGTTTAAACATTCATATAGATTTGAAATAAGCAAAATGACTCGATTTGAATTTGCCTTTTTTCTAAAATACACAAGATGATTTATATAAGATTCTATGATATTCACAGTACTTAACGAAAATTATGACATAGAACTTATTCAACTGCTTGTCCATGCAGAGTTTAAAGATTAAATAGAAACAAAATAGAATCTAACATTAAAAAGAATAAAAACTCATTTTTTAAGAGACTTCCAACAAAGAAAGTTATATAAATCGTTTCTATCTATGTATATATTATATATATATATATATATATATATATACTATATGATGTAACGGCAATAGAACTTGGCGACACTCATGTTTTCATGGTGTTTCATTTAATTCGCACAAGCGTGTTGGCCGATTGGTTAATAATGATGAAAATAGATGAAAATAAATAATGGAGAACAGTCAATTGAGCTAAATCATATTTACTTTTTGGACAGTTTATTTATACTTACGGTCGGATTAATTTTCAGGTGAACCAGTTTCCTGGCGCCAAAGATTGTTCAAGAATGTTCTAAAGACCGAGAGCCACACGCACAAGGTATAAACAAAAATTTGTCTCTGCCATCGAGACTGCCACTGAAAATAACTTTTATCCCCGCCAAACGAAAAAAAAAATGAATTTATTACTTTCTTCTATCTTTACAAGAAAGTATTGGTTTCATGAAAATATTCGAATTCCAGTTTTCGACGGATTTACACGTTTTATGGGTCAAAGATTCCAAAAAACATGTTTTTACAAAATATCTGTCTGTTCGTCTGTCTGTCTGTATGTGACACAAATTTTGTGGGCGTTCTATCTCAAGAACTAATGCACGGAATTTAATAAAAATTTATATTCAGGTAATCCCTGATATAGATTGGTGCTGATTAGTTTTTGGTGTAAATCGCCCTGCAGGTGGCGCTGCAATGTAGCATTTTGCAGGATTTCCGCAAAAGCTCTATCTCAAGAACTAATGCACGGATTTTTATAAAACTTCAGATTCCTTTAGTTCTTGACATGAATGGATGCTGTTTACGTTTTGGTGTAAATCGCCCAACAGGTGGCGCTGCTATGCTGCATTTTGAAGGATTTACACTATTTCCGCAGTAGCTCTATCTCAAGAACTAATGCACACATTTTCATCAACTTCGGATTTAGTTAGTCCTTCGTATGAAATTATGCTGACTACGTGTTGGTGTAAATCGTTCAATAGGTGGCGCTGCTATGCTGCATTTTGAAGGATTTACACTATTTTCGCAGTAGCTCTATCTCAAGAACTAATGCACACATTTTCATCAACTTCGGATTTAGTCAGTCCTTCGTATGAAATTATGCTGACTACGTGTTGGTGTAAATCGCTCAATAGGTGGCGCTGCTGTGCTGCATTTTGAACTATTTCCTCAATAGCTCTATCTCAAGAACTAATGCACGAATTTTCACCAAACTTCAGATTTAAGTATAACGTGATAAATATTGCTGCTGATTATGTGTTGTTGCAAATCGCTCAACAGATGGCGCTTCTATGCTGCATTTGTCATGATTTGCGCAATACCTCTATCTCAAGAAATAATGCACGAATTTTCCCCAAACTTCATATTCAGTTAGACGTTGACATAAGTTGGTGATAATTTGGTTCTGGTGTAAATAACCCAATAGGTGGCGCTGCTATGCTGCATTTTGCGGGATTTACACGATTTCAGCGACAGTCATACCTCGAGAACTAATGCACGGAATTTCATATTTTTAGAATTCTCATGATGAACACAGATTGCCATTTAATTTGGCACTGAGATAGCGAATTTTGAAGTATTGAGATGTATGAGATAGAAGAAAGTTTTGTGATGGCCACAACATACTAGTTTCTGCGTATGTTTTAAAGCACTGAACTATTTTAGAAGACACCTGGCTATTTTTTCAATAGAAGAATGAAAATAATTAAATAGTTTTTTAGACGGGATAAATTATGAGTTATAATATTTTAGCAACTAAAT
Source organism: Maratus speciosus (assembly GCA_963932465.1). NCBI lineage: Eukaryota > Metazoa > Arthropoda > Arachnida > Araneae > Salticidae > Maratus > Maratus speciosus. The sequence continues at coordinate 224,913,685 of OZ010791.1, read as the reverse complement.
AATGAATTTAGGGGGATTTTATATACCGGGTTTTAATAGGAATTTTTTAAATAATAAGAAGTTTTATTAAAGAAGTATACAAAGTTAGAGTCATTTTTAGATTTACGCACTTTGGAATAAATGTAATTAGATGTATTGGGATCTTATGAAGATTAATAGACTAGGGTTTTAACTTAATAAGCCAGTATACTATATGGACTCTTATGAAAAAGGGAAATTTATATAGAATAATTGTAACCTTGGCGAAAAAATTTAAATTTTGTAATCTATACCATATATTATAATAAGAGAAAATCTTTTTCTATGTGCGTGTTTGTCCTACTGTTTTGTGGTACGTGAAGACCATTAAGCTAGGTCACATGTTCGATAAAATTCTACTAGTGGGCCATTTTGGGGTCACTAAGGTTTAATGCATTTCAATGTGAATGAACGTTGAAGCAATTGTTAAGTTGTTGAACAGTTGGCAATAAACGAATTCGCAAAGTTGGCAGCATTAACGTAAAATTTGACGATATTTGCCGAAATATTGGCGACATTTGGCGAATAAATTGGCTTGCAGAATCTGACGGAAATTTCTACAATTTCCAAACAGGAACCTGATTGGTTCAATCAATCAGAGGCCTCTGAACGTTCTCGAAATCATAATTAAAACAATCAAGGGTAAATAGAAATTTCTCAACACATGGTTCGCGCCAAATAAAACTAGTGATTTTTTACGGTGCGCATGTAAAAAGGCATTCAAACGTAAAAGTCTACCGAAAGAAAGTGTGCAACTCAAAAATTATTTTAAACGAGTATAGCTGGGTCTTCTCCGTTGCCGCCTATGATGTGCAGAAAAGCATAATCTGAAAATATATATTTTACTAATTTTAATGAAATATTTGGACTGGCAATAGTCGAAACACATTGAGCTAGCGAAACGATCACATTGGCAAGAAATATTAATGCATGAATAGAAGGGACATAGTCATTCTGTAGCATTTGAACAATCGAGTACCGAACTTCAATTTGTTTACAAATCCATAAAATATGCTCATTTTAAGATATTTATTTTCTCGGGAAATAATCGTTACGAATTTCACGTAAATTTGGATTTAGGGTAATTGACGAGTGTAGAATTTATTTCTGGTGTCAAACTTGGGTATTAGTCCAGGCAATAGGGGATTTTACCTGGCAAAATTAATGGAAGTTCTGGAAATTGGCTTATTTTATGTTTTTGGGTCGCTGAATCCAAATTTTTAACCTTCCACCAAAATTTCCCCCGGCAACCCCCCCCCCCCCCAAAAAAAAAAGGGTTTTATTAAAAAAAATCAATTTTTTTATTGTTTTAGGGAAAAAAGTATCTAGCACTTCAACAAGTAAACGAAATTTGCAACAAATTAGATATATGACATTATGACTTAGGATGAAGGGGAAGGGGGGATCTGCCTCGGAACATGCGCCGCGGTTCTGCGTGGACTACGTTGCGCAATTCCACTTAACCACTCACACGTTAACATTCGCCCTCCCATCTCCCCTCCGAACATTCTCTATAAGGTTTACTTTAAGTTTTTTGGGTCTCTGAATCCGAATTTTTAACTTATCCCCAAAATTTAGCCCCCCGAAACCCCCCCAAAATAGTTGTTTTTAACTTAAATTTCTTATTGTTTTAGAGGAAAAGCATTACAAAATTCAGAAACTAGACAAAATTTGCAACAAATAGGATAGATGACATTATGACGTAGGATGAACGGGAAGGGAGAGGGCTGCCTCGGAACATACACTGTGGTGCTATGTGCACTAAGTTATGCAAGTCCAGGCAATAGGGGATTTTACCTGGAAAAATTAATGCTAGTTCTGAATTTCGGCTCACTTTATGTTTTTTGGGTCGCTGAATCCGAATTTGTAACTTCCCACCAAAATTTCCCCCGGCAAACCTCCAAAAAATTGATTTTTTTTAAAAATTTGTTTTTTAAGAACAGTGCGCGGGGAATGTTCCGAGGCAGCTCCCTCTCTCCCCGTTTATCATATGTCATAATGTCATGTATCCTATTTGTTGCAAATTTTGTCTACTTTCTGAATTTCTAGATACTTTTTCCCTAAAACAATAAAAAAAAATGATTTTTTTAATAAAAACCTTTTTTTGGGGGCATTTTACCAAAATTTGAGGGGGTTGCCGGGAAAAATTTTGGTGGGAAGTTAAAAATCCGGATTCAGCGACCCAAAAAACATATAGTAAGCCTTTTTCCAGAACTACCATGAATTTTGCTAGGTAGAGCCCCTATACGGTCTCTATTGCCTGGACTATATTGCTATTAATAAAAACAAAGTGTGGGTTTGCTTCTATAAGTAGATGGCCCCCTAAGCAAATTTTATATGCATCACTTATGAGTAGACTTTATTTCCAATCGTTTGGTACCTGTAACTTTCTTCTACGATAATTTGTTGCAGAATTAGCAGGGGCTGTTTACTTTTTTTTTTTTTTTTTTTTCTTTTGCGACTGTACCAAGAAGGAAATGAACTACAATCTAAACTCTAAGCCATAACTTACAAACTTCTATAAAGGACTTCCAATATTATTTTGATGATGTTTCATATATTTTTTGTATTATAATTTATAGGAATAGAAGTAAAATTACAAAAAATTAAAATGTATTTCAACATACGCCGACAACATCACATAAATTGTAGGCAATCAATTTAATATAAATATAAACATAAGTTTTGGTGATAGCATGTTTTTTGTAACTAATTATTCATGAAAATATTTTTCAGAAAGGCTTTTATTTCTGAAAATCTATTAGAGGCATTTCCTTAAGTGGTTAAAACTATCCTTTTTTTTTTTTTTTTTTTTTTTTTACTGTACATTTCTTAATCTCAATATAAGTTATTTTTTTTAAAACACATTTTAAACAGCAATTTCCGGTCAAATAATTAGGCACTTCCGTTTTGAGAGGTGAAACAAAACCAGCCACAAATACACATTGAATGATCGTAAGAAGCTCAGAAAAATTGTTTCCGATAGCTATTTGTACAGTTTTTTCAATAAATCGACAAAAAATTTCTAACATTTGCCTGAAATTGCCTACTCAAACGTAGATAAATATCTTAAGAAATACCTTTAAAGTGATTTAAAAAAATAGTTTCACCTGAATTCACCACAACAGTTGTTTTAGTTGTTCATGCAACATCATCTAGTTTGTAAAAGTTTTAAAATTTCTCTTATTGTGTTGAAAATATTAGTTAAATACCTTTATTAAGGCAATAGTTACCTTATTATTGCGAAATTTTTTAAATCAAAACATATTATCTGCGTATAAACAACATGTCTTTCATTAGTTTTTTTTTTTTTTTTACTAAAAACTTCTGAAGCAAAAGCATTATTTCGATAAAAGGAAAATTGGAAAATTGGAAAACAACTTAGAAATAAGCGGAAGCTACTTTATAGTTCTTTTTCTATTCTTTAAAGTGTTCCATTTTAGATTTAAGTTACTTCAAAATGAAAAACTGCTACACTTGTACTTTTCTCAAAAAAAGAAAGAAAAATTCTTCTGTTTCTTATTTTGAATAAATGAACACGTTTTCTGGTAAAGTTTGGAGAAAAATATAAATTTTGAATAGTTAATTCAAAAAATCGAGTTACATTATGAACTAAATTTATTGGAGTGTTTGAACTCTTACCGTAACAATTACATAATCAAACAATATGGAATCCAGTAAAATAAAAAAATAAAAACTTTAAATAAAATAAAAACTTTAGAACTATTTTCTGCGCATTAATTAGATCTATTGTTTTCCTGTTAAATGTATTTTAAACTTCAAAGGAAACATAAATTTTGATTAAAATATTTTTGAAAACGAAAGAAACAAAACTTTGTAAAAACTGAAATTGGTAACTTTAGAGAGCATGATTTACAAAAATTTCATTGGTTTCAAGAATTTTGATAAGATGGAAAAAAATATAATTGTTAAAATACATATATATATTTGGATTTCATTGTGATTTAATTTTTGCAATTAGATTTTGAACTCTTAAATATTTTTAAATCAAAGACTATCAAAGCCTGAGAGCATGAGTATGATTGCCTGAGAGTATGATTAATAAAATAATATATAGATTCAACATACTATGAAAGAAAACCGATGTAAAATTGCAGACTTGCCTGCTGCGGTTGTTCAAGATGTGTGTTAATCACATATGCCACATATCAAAACAGTAATTTAAGATATTTAAACCAAGTGTAATGACAATAGCAATATACTACATAAACAAACAATAAAAAGACCACAATATAAAACAAAAAATATATATATAGTGAGTTTAAATATAATTTGTACAAAAACTTAAATTAATACAATGTTTCAGCTTTGCCAGATTAACAAGAAATGGTGGAGAAATTGCGTTATCCGTTACGTATCCTACGCAAAAAAGTTACAAGGTGTAATGTGAGGTCATTTCTGTTGCTAAACATTGTAAAAAAAAAAAAAAAAAATCCGCCAGTCTACACAAATTTTTCCGCAAAATTTTACGTTTTAGTTTCATAGTGCCTGCAGATTCTGTATGTATGCACTTATGTATATACCTACGTATGTATGTACGTATGTACGCGATAACTCTTCATAGAAATATCGGATTTGTTTCAATAGGTTCATTGTTTAAGTATAAAGGGGGGGGGAGGGGGCTAATTCACCCCTTAATTTATATAAATGGATTTTTTCATGCAGAATTATCCGTTTTGCTTCAAACTTGGTATACCGGTTTATTCTGATAAGACACTTCCCTGATTAATTTTAGGAGTTCATTGGATAAGTATGAAGGAGTGGAGCCAGGGGCGAATCCCCCTTAATTTAGATAAATGGGTTTTTCATGCAGAATTATCCGATTTGCTTCAAATTTGGTATACCGGTTTATTCTGATCACTTCCCTGATTAGATTTGGAGTTTTATTAGTTAAGTATGAAGGATGAGAGCGAGGGGCGTATCCTCCTTAATTTAGATAAATGGGTTTATCATGCATAATTATCCGATTTGCTTCAAATTTGGTATGCCGGTTTATTCTAATAAGGCGCTTCATTGATTAGATTTGGAGGTGCACTGGATATCTGTAAATGGGGGGGGGGGGTAATCTCCCTTAATTTAAATAAATGGGTTTTTCATGCAGAAATATCTGATTTGCTTCAGATGTGGATACCGATTTATTCTGATAAGGCGCTTTCCTGATTATATTCAGTTTTGCTCAAAAAGAGTGAGTTATATTTTGTGAATAATAGACATAAATAAGAGCATAATATAAAATTGGTGTGAATAGCCTGTGAGCTCAATGCGATCAGTTTAACTGGGCACTTTTCTTTTTTATTATACTAACTTTAAGAAAGCATATTTTAAGAAAACTAGAGGGAAATTGAAATCGTGGTACGTCATTGACAGAATGTATTCAATGACTTATAAATACAGTATGATTAATAAAATAATATATAGATTCAACATACTATGAAAGAAAACCGATGTAAAATTGCAGACTTACCTGCTACGGTTGTTCAAGATGTGTGTTAATCACATATGCCACATATCAAAACAGTAATTTAAGATATTTAAACCAAGTGTAATGACAATAGCAATATTCTACATAAACAAACAATAAAAAGACCACAATATAAAACAAAAAAAATATATATAGTGAGTTTAAATATAATTTGTACAAAAACTTAAATTAATACAATGTTTCAGCTTTGCCAGATTAACAAGAAATGGTGGAGAAATTGCGTTATCCGTTACGTATCCTACGCAAAAAAGTTACAAGGTGTAATGTGAGGTCATTTCTGTTGCTAAACATTGTAAAAAAAAAAAAATCCGCCAGTCTACACAAATTTTTCCGCAAAATTTTACGTTTTAGTTTATTTTTTCTAAGAAAACAGTACAATTTCCGTATTTGACATTATAAGATAATAAATTCGTATAACTTCAGTAAGTTTCCTATAAATTTTACGGAATATTTTTGTATTGCTGTTAAAACAGTTCTTATTCTGTAAATGATGTTCAGAAATAATTGCTATGTTTGAAAATCGAAGTAATTAATTGTTGTATGTACTTGTCTTACAGTGATATTATTTTTAACGAAATGTCAATTTGGCTAAATATGGGTCTATATTGAAAATATAGCCAATTATTTCCCAATAGCTAAATAGTGTTGGTTTAGTATGAGTTTTCAAGTAAAACCGATAAAATTTAAAGCGCCATCTATGAATGTATATTTAAACACACTCGTTACAGTATTTTTCTTTCTGGCTTTCTTTTTTTTTCAATAAAAACCTTAAATAATTTTATTTCTTATTTTTTGCGATATTTAAAAAATCAAAATCCTATTAATTCTTTGTGTGTGTTTGCGACAGTTGAAAAGGAAGTGTTACAGTTTATTTTTCATTATGATTTTAAAATAATGTTTGACATATTTTTAGTTGACTTATTTGTGTTTAACGTATTATTACTATTATTAAAAACCTCTAAAGGATGTTTTAAAATTAAAAAAAAAATATTTTTTTAATTTTAATATTTTTTAATCTATTCACTTTAACAGATTCGCACATAAAACTTGAAACGTATCAGAAATATAATAACGAAATTATTACAAAAGTGATGTTTATCTAGCTTATAATAAGCAATAAAGGAAATATATTTTAATACCATTTAGAAATTACCTTTATTTGAGTTCAGTGTAGATCATCGCACAAATAATTTGAAAGAGTACATGTGTGAAAAAAACACGCTTGTATTATTGCAAAAATAAATGAATGTATAAATAAATAAATAAATAATGTTACAATAAAATTTTTAAAATCTTGCAAAAAAGAAGCAATTATTAATTTTAATACATTTTTTTCATGCATGTAATATTTAAAAGACTAAAATTTTTCTTGTATAAAGCATGAAATTAAAAAGCTAAATATTCAAATTTATGGAAATATTCAGAATTGTACTCTCAATTGAAAAATATTATCTATACGAAAATGCATTTCTTTTTTAACATCAAGCCCTTGCTTCATAAAAATCATCTGAAATAACTAACGATATTTGAAAACGTATCTTGTTTTCCCGTGGCATAATGGTTTAGAGCGCTAAGCTGAAAGAAGACTATATGTCGGGCGGGATTTGTACCCTGGTTCAAATCCCGCCCGAGGTAAGTGTTGTTCCATTACTGTAATTTGAATTAGATAGAGGTATTCTGACCTGGATAAACGTATCCAAAAAATTTGAAATCCACAAGGATGTAAGTTTCTCGATGAAAAGTTATGCCCCCCCTTTTTTTTGTCTTTGAAACAAAAAATTTTAAACACGGAAATATGAAAAAAAAAAAAAAAAATACGGAAAAGTTTTGGGAAAAAAACGGAAAGTTTTTCTATCAAAAACTTGTCAATATAAAAGTTGTAGATAATATTAAGAAGATTAATAATAAGTTTAAGTGAATTTGATACCTTGAGAATTGACGAAGTTTTGAATTTTTTTCTCCCTAAAACTCAATTTTCCCCCTTAAGCCCATTTTTAATTTTATCAAAAATCTGTGATACATAAATTTTTGGCACTTTTTCCTTGAAGTAATAATAACTATAAACTGATTTCATATATATTATAATTAAGAAGTTATGGGTTATTTTGAGTTTTCACAAAACTGCCTCCTATTTTGCAAAATGTTTTCAGAAATTCTAACGTAGGGGAGAATGGGATAGTATTTCTTACGAAATCCACCTTAAAAATGTACGCAGCGTTCAATATTAAATTTTGTGAACGTTGGATAACAATGCAAATTATCAAGAGTATTTTGCATAAAAAATATTTTTGATAAATTGATCATAGTCTTCTTTGACTTTAAGAGTTTCCACTGAATGGTGTATTTTTTCGATCTAACGTTTTCTGCCCAGGGAAATTCTCATTACATTCTTTATAGAGATTTCGAGTTTCATTCATGGTGCTCTTCCAGGTCATGCTCATACTACCATGCTTTCATCAATCTCTCGGGTACATACGTACTTTTGGTAGACACGTGTTTCTCCTCTTATTAACATATTTGTAGAATTTTAGTCTATTTTGTTCAATCGTTTCAATGATGCTCTGTTTAACCTCCATAATGTCGTGAATTATCGCATTTCTTTTAAATAGCTTTCTTTACAAAAAGCTACCTATTGCAGCCGTTCGGAGGAAAGCGATTTCAAAAAAATTTGGTATATTTTCATCGATCATGACCCCCAGACCCCGAAACCACTCTCCGTTCAAAATTGATATATATATATATATCAATATATATATATATATATATATATATCTGAGCTATGTCATACTGTAACTCTCGTATTTATGAACCGATTTGGATGTAATTCGGTGTGTACATAGTACATACCAATGTCTCGACCTAGTTCGTTGGCCAGCTTCATCCGCCATTTTGTTTCAAAATGGCGGCCATTTAAAATTTTTAAAAAAATTTAAAATTTGAAATGTGGTACCAAAAAATTGAAAATGGAAAAATATTTTTTCTTATGTATTTGACCTTTACACAAAGACTCCGTAGCAGTTTTTGTTTCGTCTATATCTTAAAAAATGGCTGAGTTATAGCACTTTGAATTTCTAGCATGGCTGACATTTTGAAACGTCCTGATATTTGTCACGTGATAACAGGCGTATTTATGAACCGATTTGGATGTACCTTGGTGTGTACATAGTACATACAAATATCTCGACCGAGTTCGTTGGCCAGCTTCATCCGCCATCTTGTTTCAAAATGGCGGCCATTTAAAAAAATTTTAAAAAATTAAAATTTAAAATGAGATACCAAAAAATTGGAAAATGAAAAAGATTTTTTTTGTATGTGTTTGACCTTAATACAAAGATTCCGAAACAGTTTTTGTTTCGTCTATATCTAAAAAAAATGGCTGAGATATAGCATTTTGAATTTCTATTGTGGCTGACATTTTAAAACGACCTGATTTTTGTCACGTGATAAAAAGCGTATTTATGAACCGATTTGGATGTTACTTGGTCTGTACATAGTACATACCAATGTCTCGACCGAGTTCGTTGGCCAACTTCATTCGCCATCTTGTTTCAAAAGGGTTGCCATTTAAAAAAAATTAAATTTAAAATTTAAAATGAGGTATTAAAAAATTGGAAAATGAAAAAGATTTTTTTATGTGTTTGGCCTTGATACAAAGATTCCGGAGCAGATTTTGTTTCTGAAAATTTGTTCTTTTGTTTATATCTTAAAAAAATGGTCGAATTATAGCACTTTGAATTTCTAGTATGGCTAACATTTTGAAACGATCTGGTATTTGTCACGTGATAACACACGTATTTGCCTATTTCCATGTAAGAAGGCATGTGGATAGTATACATCAACATCTCAGCCAAATATAAGTTACTTTAAATCAAAGCAGCTTGGGTAAAGCTGACTAATTTCGCGAAATTCTCATTCATAATGATTTAGTATTGATAAAAATTAGTATTGAATCTCCTATATTCGGTTTCCACTAAATTGAGCTTCGTGTGTTTGAATAATATAAGTTGGCTTTTTTAAAATAAGGAATTTGAAAGCTACCTCTTCCTCCCGGCACTGGCCGGAAGGACTTTTTTCTTTTCGTTGTCTTTACTTTCTGACTGGTTACCGTCGTACATAAGAAACTGCACCGTAGAGTTGTCATTCTGTTTTGGTAAGAATATTACTGATCCACAGAAAATAATTCATTAGTTCTATTCTTTTTATGGCTGTTCTAATTCTCCAATTTATATTTCTTTAACAATTTATCCTTTTCAAAAGCGTAAATTTGGTAAATTCATTGAATAAAGTCTTGAATTAGTGATTGTAACTGTTTTATTGTTCTTCTAACAAGATTTTTCGCAGTGCAGAGTTTTCCTTCGTCCAATTTTTTTTCTCAAATACCGCATCTTTCTATATGTTGTTTTCATTCATGTTTTTATTTTTCTAATCTTTGTCTGTTTTTTTTTTCTCCAGCCTGTGCCAATTTATTTTCCCAGGTGGTTTCCATACCAATATAATTTTCGGCAATCTATCTTTAGAATTCTTTTCTTCTTCATTTCTTCTTCTTCTTTTTTTTTTTTTTTTTTTTTTTTTTTTTTTTTATTATTATTATTTGACATGCCATTTTCCAACTTTTGCCATTTCCATGACAGCCGTTGTGGTTTGATTAATTAAGCCGTTTAATTTGATTCAAATTACAAAATTTTATGAGCATTGTAAAAGCGGTAAAACGCATTTTAAGTGCAGAAAATGCTGAAAATTGATGAAGTTCAACATACATAACTCGGTAATTTTTGGTCATAGAAGAATTTTTACTGCAATTCTTGGTATAGACTTGAGTAGGTAGGTATGTGATATAATAATCTTAATAATAATTTTATTATAAATAATAACTTACAGGATCCAAAATACCGTATATAAATTTAATTTTCTTAACTTTTAAAAATCGACTACTTTGACGCAAGTATTATTATTATTATTATTTTTTTGTACAACATTAAAAATTGTTTTGTAACTTTAACTATATCTGTAAAATTAATGTTTTAAGGTTTGGCTATTGGATAGCTATAAGAAGAGAGCACCTGGATAGGTATGTGTGTGTTTGTATCAATAGTAGTTTTCTTTCTGTGAAACCAATCTCTATCTAAAAAAAGACTTATTTTTAATAAATTAAAAAAATCCGTAAAAATTGTTCACCTAAATATTTAATTTTTAGAAGTGTTGTAAATTAATAAGTATAACTTTAAAAGTTACATACAGTCGTGAATAACTCCAAATTTTAATAATTAACAAAAACAAGAAGAATATAAAAAAATAGACATATAAAAAATATATTTCCCATTTGTAAAGTAACAGAGAACACATTTTAGATCTATCTTTCGTTTTCTTCTTGATTATAAAACTTTAAATCACTGCTGTACTATCATTAAAAAATAGAGTTGATTAAAAATAAAATTTTCTCTATAATGGGCTTCATTATTTTCATGCTACTTCACACAAGAGAATCTGATGGTATTTTCTAAACATATTTTTACATAATAAAGGTTTTGAAAACCAAGAGTTTCTTTTTGAAGTAATATGAACAGGAGTTTATTTATTACAAAAATAATTTCCTTTTAAAATTCAGATTAATACCACTCTTAATTCTACATTATATTAAATATCTTAAATAAGTATTTTTATGGAAATTTGAAGCGGTATCTATAATTGATTTTTTAATGTTTTATAACTGATAATAAACGCATTATTTGTATTGAAAAATATTTCAGAATTAAAATTTTGAATGCTGAAAAAATAAAAAGTCGCATAGCTGCTATAATGAATAATGTAAAAGAATTAATTCAATCTAAAAATATGAAGAAAAGTTATATCTTTGTGAAATAAATGATGAACATATTTACTTTATTTCAATTGCTTTCGATAGAAATTTAATTTTAATTAATTTAATCTCATTTTAAATGGACAAAGACTATCAGTCCAGTCAAAGCGTCGATATCAATATACTCTATAAACTTATTTGCAATATTAGTAGAAATTGAAAAGATGACTTAAAAAAAATTAACATTTTGTCTCAAAAAAAAAAAAAAAAAAAAAAAAAAAGAGGTAAATACAAAAAATCCCTGCCGGCTCGGCTTACAGGCGGAGGTAGATTTTTAAGTTAAGTACTAATTTCACCAACAAAAACTATATCAAGATTAGAGATAAACCCACTTTAACAATTTTATCAGGCTGCTTTTGACGAATTTTCAATTTCACTTTTCTGTAAGAGTTCTTTTTATCAAAATCATATTAAGTCGGTATTAAAAAAAATATATATTTTTCCCCGCTCAACAACTCGTAATTTTCTGACACATTTTCAGATTCGTTTTTAAAAGTAAAAACACGAAACTTGCTGACATGATTTTTTGAAGAGATTTATAAGCGAACAGTGTTTTTATTTTTAGTTCAATTAATTAGAACTTTTGGTTTACAATTATTTTCTCAGTACGAACATTTTTTCGTTCCCAGCACTATCGCTTCAGGAAATTTGGTTCAAATGCCCACTTTGAGAGCGTTTTTTGAAATATATTTCTTCCTTTATCAAAAAATTGACCCATACAGCACTTTCATATAGTTTCTGAATAAGGGAACCTTTCAATTGTATGCGTTTGAGAGCAAAAATGAATTTAAAAATGAGTCAGAAAGTAAGCCGTTTGGATTTGAGCACACCCTTAATACGTTAATTTTTCCCGATTTTTATTTTTTATTTATTTATTTATTTTTATTTTTTTGTGTAAGAGTTGATCCTATTAAAAACTTGTCAGTATGAAAGTTGTATATAATATTGATAAGACATATAATACATTTAAGTGGATTGGATATCTTGTGAATCGACGAAGTTATGAATTTTTTTTCTTTTTCCACCTCCACCTCATATTTTTTCGTTTAAAATTTTATTTTTTTGCAGTAAGAGTTGGTCCTATCAAAAACTTGTCAATATAAAAATTGTAGATAATATTAAGAAGATTTATAATAACTTTAAGTGAATTTGATATCTTAAGAATTGATGAAGTTATGATTTTTTTTCTAACTAAAACCATATTTTTTGCGAATCTTGAGCCCAATATTAATTTTATCAAAAATCTGTGATATATACATTTTTAGCCCTTTTCCTAGATGTAATAATAACTTTAAACTGATTTGATATGTATAAAAATTAAGAAGTTTTGGGTTTTTTTTTTCGTTTTCATAAAACCCCTTCCTATTTCTACCCCTTTGTTTCGATTTGGCCCATTAACGAACTTGACCGAGATTTTCTACCACTTCATTTTAAGTATCAGTTTGAAAGATATTTCTGCAGAATTACTTAAGTTATCGTGTCCATAAAAAAGGGGATATATGTATCTATAGATATAGATATAGGTATATATATAGATAGAGAGATAGATAGGTATATATGGTACATAATACAAGGTCATATTTTCCTTTCTCAACATAATCCTCATTGTTTTTTAAATGTTATTTATATATTAATTTCTTATTTTATAATATACGTTTTTAAATTAGCTAAATTAATCAATGCCCTTCTATTTACTTATTTTATTTTATATTTACTCATTACTTATTAAATTTATTCCTATTTTTTCATTCTACTTTAAATAAATGTTAATATTAATCATTTCTTAATTTCTTAAATTAATTTCATTTCTGTTTTATGGGTATAAATGGCAGCACTTAACATTTATTTTTAATAAACCTAATTACGATATAGTTTTCCTTTTTCACACCAGATGACATGATGGCAGTAATGTTCTGATTCTCAGCAACTCATGACCACATGTTCTAACAGTCCTAACCTAATCTGTTTGCATCCTTAAATGCTTTAACATTATGAATCAATTTTATAATGTTTTGGATCCTTCTATGTAATTTAGGTATTGTGCTTCTATGTGCTTCCATGTAATTTAGGTATTGTGTATTGGTATTTTATTTTATTTTCTTTTATGATGCGCTATTAGGTGCTAAATTTTGTCATTTTAGGCTTAATGCCGACAAAATTGGATGAAATAACGCATCTTCCCTATGAATTAACCAACAAGCACCTCTGATGATTCTGTGGGTTATTCATAGTTTTTATTTTACATACTGGTTTCCTATGTTCATATTTTGTTCATCTATTAGAATTTTACCGTTTGTTCATATATTTGGGATTTCATCGTTATTATATATATATATAAAGTTTTTTATTGAGGGTGGTTTTGGGTTTTAGGACTCAGGATCGGTGTAGATCTGCAAATTTTTTCAGAAATTCCAACATAGGAGAGATTGCAATAGGTAGTATTTCATGTGAAATCTACCTAACATCAAAATAAATGCGCGAATGTCAATTATTTTTTTCCCCATTTTGGAGAATCAATAGCTGCAATTTTAGGTAACACTATGGCCACTGGTAATCTACACTAAAACGGAGATTACTGTGCAAAAGCATATCTTTTCTATCATTATATCAAATATTTAACAAAATAATTTAGAGAATGCAGTCCTTTCATTTGCCAATCTCAAATTTTGGGTACATTTTCAGTTTAGGGGCGTTGGCGATTTTTAAAATGCTTGACGTGATTAGGATTTCAGAAAGTGATATTTGTTGCAAAATGATATAAACAGCAATGAAAACAAGCCTAATGATGTTTTATGCTTGTTTATATATATATTTATGAATAAATAACTAAACATTTTATTTATATATATATTACTACTGCTTTTATATACAATTTACGTTTGTTTGCATATAAAAATAAATGAATGGTTTATTTATATAAAATAAATTATAGAACTATTAAAAAACTGTTTGTGTACAGGAACCAGTGAATTGGCTGCCAGATAATACGTTGCCAAATTTCTTACTCTTACATTGGCCGTTTTTTTTTAAAATCGTGACAAGGCTCCTATACTGGAAAACTACCCAATTTTATTGCATAGAAATGAGATGTTAAATATTGGTTAAAAGAATATGTAATAACAATAATAAATAAAAGGAGTAGATTATTTTATATATAGTAAACCTACATCTGGTAGACAGTTTCATTTATATATCTTAAATCATTTTCACAAGAAAATTCAAGGAATGAAAATGTAGTTCAATACAAAAATGTAGCCAAAATAATACTGCAAATGCAGCCCTGATATTTAATATTATCTTCAAAAGGTTTTGTACAGTAATGAGATGTCGAAAATTGGTGGTGGTTATTGATAGAATATTATAATCATAGCATTATATTAAATTTCTATTAATTCAGTTTTCATTTGTATACAATATTATTTATTTTACTGTGATTGGTTGTTATTCAAGCTTTCTCGCTCTCTTCCATGTTCTGCTTTCCTTGAACTTTCAAAATCTATAAATACATGTTGTTCCTCTGTTTTATTTCAGTTGTTGTAGTTCTTGTAAGTGTGTAACTCAATGTACTCAATTCGACCCAGCCTCGCCTCTTTTTATCTTTATTATCAGTTATATGTAATAATAACAATAAAAAAGGCAGAATCAGATTATTTTATATATGGTACACCTAAATCTGACAGATATTTAATGTATAGGTTTTTCATCTTTTTCAAAAAAAAAAAAAAAATTCAGAGAACAAAAATGTAGAGCAAGTACAACTGGATCACAAGAAAATAATTCTGAGAATGCAGTTTTGAAAGGCATTACTCTCTTCAAAATTTTACGTATAGTATTGAGAGGTTAAGTATTGAAATGTTTCCTATAATAACTATAATAAAAGCAGGAGCAGATGAATTACTTTATGTATGGTAAATCTCAGTATGGCAGACTATTTAATTTATAGATTATTTCTTCCTTTTCATATGAAAAATCAAGAAAAGAAAACGTAGTTCAAATACAACGTGGCAATATCAAAGGAAAAAATCTGCACGTGCGGTAATCGTCAGAAAACGTGTTAATTTAGCTATTCTTAAAAGAATTTTAAAAGCAATGAAAGTAGAATACATTTTTAAAAATGCAAAACATTATATTTGAAGTTCGTTTCTAATTTAAATATAATGTATAGTGTAATAAGTAGTAAAAATTAGCATAAACTGTAAAATTTGATTTGCGACAGTTATAATACATGCTCTTATATACTTTTTACTTAAGTAGAAAAACCTTATGAACGTATATTACATTAAACCTTGTAATAATAAACTTTTTACAATTATAGTAGTTATATACCGGAATATATATATGACCAGACTGCATTATTAAATTTACCATCTTATTTTTGATTATAAAATATAGCCGAATCTCTTGGTGGTAATCTGATATACGATTTTTGCCGTTAAAATAGAGTCGAATCTTTTTTTTTTTTTTTTTTTTTTATTTTATTTTTTTTTTAACTAAATTGCGCTACACGAATTGGAGTGGAAAAACTGAAACTCTCTTTGAACTGTTTAAGAACTTTCTTATAGAGAGTTTCAAAAGAGAATCCTTAGGGAAATCATTTCCTCTTTAAGTATTCTTGTTCTACCTTTTACTTCTGATTTTAACTTGAATGTTAAAGGAGAGGTAAAGGAAAGGAAAAAAGAAATTTAGGGAAAGACAAAGCTCCTTACAAAAAGATTTCTGCGTTTAGCATAAAAGCATCTGAACTGGTTCGTTTATTTGTTTAGCGCACGTCGAAAAGTTTGGAAACATTTATTCCCAAGAACTAATAAGTAAACTAACTTAATGCATAATTCAAATTTGCATTTGTTCTTTCAAATAATGTTTCCGTTTTTATATATATGTGGTTAAAACAGACTGGAATTATGCTTGAACTTTTTTTAACCAGCATTATATTATGTTCTACTAACACAGTTACGATAACCATATATATATATTTTAAATCATTTATAAAGGACGATTATTTTCATTAGTTTTCATTGTCTTTAATTTTCGCGATTGAGTATAGAACCTAAAAAAAAAAAAGGCTCTGAAATTTTGGCTTCATACTAGTTTTAGAAATCGGGTTTACACTAAGCATTGTTTTTAAAGATTAGACTTTTTAATTGGAAGTAGGTCTTAAGATTTTGTATAAATAGAAAAACAATGTCCCTCACTCACACAAGTGCAATATTCAAGGGTAAGGTTTTTATTATTAAAATACTAGCAGAACTACCCGGCTTCTCCCATACCAATTATAAAGAGCTTTCTAGGAAAAATAAATTAAAATGAATTAATACGACTACTACAATAACTGAAATTTGTGCATTCCCGTTCACAAATCGTTAAAAAGACAATCAGAACACATGACGTTTTTGTCTCGCAAACTTTTTTTTTTTGGCAGGTGTAAGAGAAAAATACATGATTTTCCTGACAATACGATAAAAAGTCAACAATTAGCGCAGCATTTAGTGAAATTTGCGTTTGTATGACATACAACTAGATCATAAAGTAAAACAAGTAAAAATTAAATTTCAAAAAAATCAAAAAACCCCACTGCGTAAAAAGCGAACTAATTAATTATTTCTCATTAATGTGAAACTATTTTTTTATTACTTACCTATTTTTTTTTTATTTACTTGTATTGATGACATTTAAGTTGTGCTTAATTGGTAGTTCCTATCTATAGACACTGTTTTCATGAGGCCTATAGATGTCTATGATGGTTAGAGTTGCAGTAAAGCTACAAATCCTACCTACCCAACTTTCAGGTTGTGTAGTATTTAAACGGAGCTACTGACTGCAAAATAGTCAATGAACATCGTCTTCATTTTGAAAGACCTATCCAATAACATGCCAATCAATATGTTGCGCAATATTTTTTTTTCGTCTCTACCGCCATTTTGTATTTTACAACCTATATTTTGAATTTATAAAAACAAAAGATAGCCTATAACCATCGGTCGGTTAAGATGAATCGGTAGAGATCTCATTCATTAAAATTCATCCATCTGTTGAGATGTTTCGAGGGTATAAAGAAATCCACATACCCAGATACTCGTGAAACGCATAACCCTTCTTGGCAGTCGGGTAAATATGTCAGCGACTAACACTGATATCATTCCGATAATGGAAACGACTTAATTCATAAATTGTGCGTTTACTGCAATTTTTCTAACTTCTAAACATCACACAATTTCATTTTTTACACCTTCAAATAAAAAAAAGTTCTTTGAAATGAAATTTATTTAAAAATTGTATCTCAATTTTCTGATTTTAATAGATTTTAAAGTAATTTTCAAGGACGGATATTTTAAATTGTACATGCAATCCAATTACGAAAGATGAACCCGTTTGCTCTAAATGCAACATTATTTAGAAAAGACATGTGAATGTGTAATGTTGGCATCATAATTTTGGTGGCAACAACTTAACCCAACAAGGAATTTCGCTTTTACTGCGATTTAATCTCTAAATATCGCACATTCCATTGTTCCAACGTCTTATAGAAAATAAAAATACTATCAGTAATATTTGTTTCAAGGGTTTATCTAAATTTACAGATTTTTATGGATTTTAAAGTAATTTTCAAGCATGAATATTTTTTAAATATGTGTGCAACTCAATTATGAAAAAGCAGCTCAATTGTTCAAAAATATTTTTAAAATTTCAGTATTTGTTTGTTTTCATGTAATTTTGAATAACTAAATTGGCAAACGAAACTAAAACGTCAGAAATAAAATAAAACACGAATTAAACAGAATCAAATAGAATTACGCAAAATAATCTAGTAAGTATATAAAATACAAATAGGAATTTCATCCCGGCTGCATGTGACTTGAGTTCTTCTGAACGGATTTCGATGTGACTTACTCTAATAGATTTTCAGGGGAGGTTTTAGGGCGTAACATGTTGTTTTATGTTGCTGAGTCATAGAATTATAGGAGAAAGTTCTATAATCATGTGAACCCGATTTTGAATGATTAGTCTTATTACCTGAATAAAAAATGCGGAATTATTTTTATCTTTTTAACTTCTGATGGTTTAATCTTCGGAAAACGGGCTGTACGCTAGTTGGCGTATTCATATTTTAATTAATGTGCCTCACACTTATTATGACATGCACTTTTGTTCAAAACAATATAATATCATTAATGTTTTAAGCGAATATTTGGCATGCTACCCGATTACAAAATATTAACCTGCAATAATGCTTAAGGTATTTCTCCAGCAACTTGCTCAAGAACACAAAGCTTTCTGACACATTTTCTGACTCATTAAATGTAAAGGCTTAACATTTGCAGACCTGTCTATTGAAACGATTTGGAATCGAAATAAAATTAGCATTTTTTGATAAATAAATTACGTATCGAGTTAAGAGCAAATGTGGTCACGTAACGACCTGTTTTTCTCCTTTATCGAGGTGGTCCAGAAATTCAGTTAAAACCGCCAATTTTGAGAATATTTTCTGAAATATCTTCCGTCTTTACCAAAACATAGAAAACATCTTTCCATTACATACTTTTTGAATAAGAACACATACAACTTTCATGCGTTTTCGAATACAGAAAAATGAATGAATGAATCTCTCAAAAATGAATTAAAAAATATGTCAGAAAGTTACTCCATTGGATTTCAGGAGAGCCTTGTCTTGACGTTTATAAACAGCCTTCACTTGACGTTTATGAAAAAACTCACATTTTTTAGTCTTATTTTCGAACTCGCGAAATTGAATTTCAGAAAAAAGATGTTCTTTTGACACTATTGTTGTAAAAGTTTTCTTTTTTAAAATTAAAATACATGTTTTCTTTGGCACGTGTAACAGAAGTATACGATTTCTCTCACATTACGGTGGAAATGCAATAAATGCATCCAAATGAAGTATCATTTACTGAAATTTTATTTTACTTTGCTTAAAACTAAAGCCATCACTTTACGAGTAAAAGTTTTAATTAGAGGATTAGATCATCCGGGTTTCCACTCTTTATAATACATCACTCTTAGATGAAAACTTCAATTTTTCATTAATAGAAAATAAATCTACAATGATTAGATGAAAAGGATGCAATTCTCCATACATATTTAGTCGTGACATCAGTCATGAAGTTTGTTTGAAAAGGCAAATAACTGCTCTCTTTTTAAAATAAATCACAGAAAATTTTATCATTTCATCTAAATTAATAAAACAAATAGCTATAACATGTAGTATACAATCGAAGTAGTAAACAAAATATAGAAGCTATTTGTTTAAAGTGAATTTGACTACACATTGAAAAGATTTGATAGAATGCGACGTTATAGCTAGCCTCCCCCCCCCCCCCCCCTAAATTGTTTCCTTGCTATTAAAATGTTTCTATTAAAGTAGACATTTAATATAAAAGAAAACAAACATTCAAATTAAGGTACTACGTCATTTTACCGCATTTATAGTTAATGTTTTTTTTTTTGTTTTGTATATGAGAAAATGTGCATTTTCTGCCTAGAATGACGTCAATTTCGAAAATGCAAAAATACAGCGATTGAGTCTGAATTTTTATTGGATAACAAAAATAAAGTACGCGTGTTATCATTTTTTTTTAAATTATTGTATAGTTTTTAGGGTGTGACAACACGAAAGAAATGATGGAATTAGAAAATTAAAAAATGAAATTTCTATATGTAAAATTATGAAAGGTAATTGAAAAAGGAGGTAAAGGGTGGTCTGCTATTTTTTTGACAGTTGACAGTGACCTATTCCGCATTCTGAAACATATAAATACATCAAGTTTAGTAGAGATATGTCAAATATTGAAGACTTGTAAAAGTAATATATACACAGAGAGCGACTTATATATATATTAGGGAGCTAAATTTTGTCATTTTAGGCTTAATGCCGACAAAATTGGATGAAATAACGCATCTTCTGGGAATGAACTCACGGGCTCCTCTGATGATTTTGTGAGTCGTTCATGGTTTCTTGTTTATATGCTGGTTTCATATGTTCATTTCTAAATCATCTTTAGAACTTTATCCATTTCTTCATATATTTGTGATTTCAAATTTATTATATACATATATATATATATATATCTACATATACATCTAACTAGATTGGACGCATCCATCTCTTTATGCTTTATATTTATCACAATCTAGATTCGATTTTGAGATACTTGGATTGTTGACCGAAGTCTTACAACCTAGAAGTTACAATAACTATATTGTTTCTTATTTTCGTTTCATTTTATCCTTCCTTAGTAATTTCAATAATCTTTATTTTTATTTATATAATGAAATGTTTGTAACTCTGCTCGCTGTAGTATCATAGAAGAAAGATTTTTTTGAAAAGCTACATTTAAAATTTGTAAGTAATTAATATATTACATATATGAAAGTGATTCATATATTTAATTTTTATCGGTTAGGAAATAAATTTTAACGTTTGTCAGTATGGAACCTTAACAATTGTGTTTTTCATTTTTTAAAGGCTCCATTGTTATGGTACTATATTGGTTTTCATTATCTAAAAATGCTCCATATGAATTACTTTTTCTTGAATTTTTTGAAAATTCCCATCGTTATTTATTCTCCTATATGCTACTTATTTTGCGATATTGACGAATTTTACGTTTATTTCCGAGCCCAATTGACAAATTTTGCGATGCTTTTCCTCTACCGATGGAAATAGTTTCAAGATTTCTTTTCCGTGTCCTACTGAAAAATTTCGCGAATCATCAATCAGTTGACAAATTTCGCATTTTTTTTCGCAACGTATAGAAGAATTTCGTGATATTTTCTGACGATGGACAGCTGAGTTTCGAGTTTTTCGTGCCATCGATTGACAAATTTCGCGATATTTTCATTCTATTGATCAGCAAATTTGCTTTTTTTTTCTTGCGACCGAATGACAAAACTTGCGAGCTTCGTTTTCCGATAAAATTTTGCAAAATTTTCTGAAACTGACTGAATTATGCGAATGTTTCAGACGATCAATTGACGAAATTTTCGATTTATTTTCGAAGATAGTTGGACGAATTTCATGATTTGTCTTCCTCAACCTGAAAAAGGGATGAATTAAATGTACAGGTAAACGTCAGTAAGAATCACAAGGAGCGTAAAATATTTTAAAAGGGCTGTCGCGCGCTTAAAGTAAAGAAATAGGGCCGCTGGGCACAAAAAATTGTTAAAAATTGCCACCCGGTGCTGTGCTTTGCCAAATTGGTCTAAGAGTCAAAAATATTATATAAAAGTATTGTTCGTTAAATAGCATGGAATGCGCACGGAGCATTGTGAAAACTTTTCCGTAACGCATAACATTTTTCTTGTCACCCAAGAATAAGTTAGGACGCGAGTTTCAAAATTCGCCTTATCCAGAAAATCAAACTTTGGGAAATCGCGCAAAATCCCTGGCTGCGTCCATTGGTTTTCCTTGTAAACTAAGATTTTATAATGCCATAAATACAAGATAAGTTTTTCTTTTTCTTTTTTTTTCCAGATTGTAGTTTTTGTTTGATGCAGATTCACCAATAAAATAGATTGATAGAGAAAACTCGATATTTTAAATTTTGTATAAGGCAAGTTTTCAAACTCACGTCCTCAATTTTTTGCTTCGAAAAAGTGCATTTAAATTTTGAAAATAATTAATATGATTAAATTAGTAAACACATACAAGTTTTACATAAATTAGATTTTAATCTCTTAGGGAATATATTTTAATATTTTTGCCAGTACTGAATCATAAAATTTGTTTTTTCAGTGGAAAAAACTTCATTACATCGGTTACGACAAAATGCTTCCTGCGCATCATTTTCTCTCTGAATCCTTTTAAGTTATCTTGCGGTGTTTATTTTCTTTGTGTAATTGTTTTCTTTGTGTATATATTTTTAAACTGTGAACAATTGCAAATATTATAGGTAGAAATTGCAATAGAATGACAATAAATAAATAAATAAATAATAAAAAATAAATAAAATTTTGAATTTTGTTTTCATTAAAACTTACATAAAAAATAAGTAATCGACCTTTATAAGTTATACGAAATGCTCATGGAACGTTATAAATCCTTTTTCATAATGCTGTACATTTTTCGCAACAAGTAAATTTAAATTTTTAAATAATTATTATGCTGGAAAATGCTTGATAAATATAAGTAGGTTTTACATATATAGGATTTTAGCCTGTTAGGAAATATATTTTAATATTTTTGCCAATATTGAATCTTAAAATTTGTTTTTCTCATTAAAAAACCTTCTATTGTATCCTTTAAATCAAAATGCTTCATGCGCATTATTTTTCCTCTGAATCCATTGAAATTTTCTCTTGCTGTTTATTGTTCCATGTGTAATAAAACTGTGCATGGATTTTTGAAACTGTAAACAATCGTAGAAGTTATTGGTAACTAATTGCAATAAAATAATGAAAAATACAAAGAAAACTACATTTTTTTTCTTTAAACTTTATATTCATGTATACAAAATTAAATGCACAGTTTTACTTATACGTAACTAATTCATATAAAACATATTGGCTTTTTTAAGTAGTATGGGATGCGCATGAAGCATTATGAAATCTTTTCGTAATGATGCACATTTTTCTCGTCATTGAAGAATGATTTTTTTTGTTCAAAAATGTAAATTTAAAATTTGTAAATAATTAATATGTTGTAATTGCTTAGTAAACTTAGATAAGAATTGAATATTTCCAACTGAAGGAAGAAATGCCCAGGCTGGGAATCGAACCCTGATCCTTGGCTTACAAGGCCAATGCTTTACCGTTTAAGCTATCCGGACCGACAACCAGCCAGCATATTTCGCTCAGATAACCATATTGGTAGTAACATCTGGGCTGTCATGTAGACAGCTCAACAGAATAAACCGCAGGTAAAGGAACTCCATATAAACGATGGGTATGTAGATGAACTAATATTTTAACACAATAAAACAGATTGGTAAAGTTATCATACGAATTGAATACTTCCAACTGAGCGAAAAAATGCCCAGGCTGGAATCGAACCCAGATCCTTGGCTTACAAGGCCAATGCTTTACCGTTTAAGCTAACTGGGCCGACAACCAGCCAGCATATTTCGCTCAGATAACCATATTGGTAGTAACATCTGGTCTGTCATGTAGACAGCTCAACAGAATAAACCGCAGGTAAAGAAATTCATATAAACGATGGATATGTAGATGAACTAATATTTTAACACAATAAAACTGATTGGTAAAGTTATCATACGAATTGAATACTTCCAACTGAGCGAAAAAATGCCCAGGCTGGAATCGAACCCAGATCCTTGGCTTACAAGGCCAATGCTTTACCGTTTAAGCTAACTGGGCCGACAACTAGCCAGCATATTTCGCACAGATAACCATATTGGTAGTAACATCTGGTCTGTCATGTAGACAGCTCAACAGAATAAACCGCAGGTAAAGGAACTCCATATAAACGATGGATATGTAGATGAACTAATATTTTAACACAATAAAACTGATTGGTAAAATTATCATACGAATTGAATATTTCCAACTGAGCGAAAAAATGCCCAGGCTTGAATCGAACTCAGACCGTTGGCTTACAAGGCCAATGCTTTACCGTTTAAGCTAATTGGGCCGACAACCAGCCAGCATATTTCGCTCAGATAGCCTTATTGGTAGTAACATCTGGTCTGTCATGTAGACAGCTCAACAGAATAAACCCCAGGTAAAGGAACGACACATAGGCTTACAGGACCGATGCTTTACCATTTAAACTAACTGGGCCGACAACAGCCATCATATTTCGCTCAGATAAACTTATTGGTAGTAATATCGGTAAACGATTGCCGAAGTTATAAGTAACTAATTTCAACAGAATGATGAAAAAAACAATAAAAACTACATAAAATTTTGATTAAAAAAAACAACTTTTTATTCATGTATACAAAATCCAATGTACAATTTCATTTCGACATAGAAACTAAACTTATATAAAACATTTTGGTCTTTTAAATGATACTGAATGCGCATGTGATATTTTGAAAATTATCAGTGTAGTCTTACTATTTCTAGAAAAAGGCATTTTTTCCCAGTAAATTTTAATTTTTTATATTTTAATATTATAAACGCATGTGAAATTGAACATTTTATGGTCCTTGAATATTATTTTAAATTTAAAAAAAAAAAAAAAAAAAAAAAAGGTTCCATATTCGGAATTGCTGCCCCTAAAATGTTAAATTTTTTTCTCTGTTTAGATATTGTACCAACACATATATATAGGTCAACGTCCGGATTTTTTAAATGAAAAAACTATACAAAACTATACTTCGAACCAGAAATTTTTTTAATAATTGATATTAAACAGATTTAAAATGACTACCGAATTTCATGCAAAACACATTTAATTAAAAAAATTTCTGTTTCAAAGTATATTTCTTTTATTTAAAAAAAGTCGGAGGCAGGAAAATATGCATATAGGTAGATTGGGTGAAGATGTCGTAGTTTTTGACTGAATTGTTTTAAAAATCGCCTGTTGTTTGTATTTGTTATTCATTTATTTCTTGTTAAAGTTTAGGCTCTTATGTATGATTTAAAAACTTATTTCATTTTACAGATGTTATAGAAAGCATCGAAAATTTTGTTTTTGTAAACACTTGCATTTCGGTATCTTACACATAGGTATGGATAGGATGGTCAACTATCTAGGGGTAAGATGCCTTAAGGAGTTTCAATGTAAACAATAATTTTTGTGAAGCAGTAAAAAACATAATTGGACGAATAAAAGTAACTTTAATATTTTAGACATGCTAAAGTTGTTAACTTACTTAATATTAGAAAATTACAAAAATATGAATGTAACAAACGTTGGCAATATAATAAAAGATCAAACTGATACTTATTTGTTATATAATTATTTATGTTAATATATTTATTTGTTATATAACTATTTATGTTATGTTAAT
Source organism: Maratus speciosus (assembly GCA_963932465.1). NCBI lineage: Eukaryota > Metazoa > Arthropoda > Arachnida > Araneae > Salticidae > Maratus > Maratus speciosus. The sequence continues at coordinate 224,888,376 of OZ010791.1, read as the reverse complement.
ATATTTGTTTGTATAATATTTATTTAATATATTGTGTTCTACTTAACATTTAAAAGAATTTGTGCTTATAAGTATGCATTTTTTAACATTATAACAAGTTTAACTACGGTAAAGCCACTGTGATTAAGTGCTTTAGAGTCAAGCTTTTTTGTTAATGTTTTTCATATGTCCCTTTGTTCTTTTTAGCAATGTCTCACGTCTGCCACAAACTGCACATCTGTTTAGGAACTTTTAGTAGCTTTTATATAACCAACAGTTTCACTGAATGTACTTGATCCCATCACAATTTTCCGAGGTTTTATTGCACTCTGCTAGACACTCTGAACAATCATTCTCATTCAGTTAAAAAAAAAAAAAATCCTCGTCTTCTGAATCTTGGGACGGAATTTAATCATCATCCGTATCATCGTCAGTTGAAGATTCTGTCTTTCTCACTTTGATTTATCTAATGCCTTTTTAGAAAGGCTTGAGACACCTGGAAATTCACAGTTGCTATTGCCACAACGATTTAGTTTGGCTTTTATAGACCTTTAAAATTATTTTTTATTTGAAATTTAAATTGCGAAAAGAAACTTTTGGGAAAATTACGTCATTTAAAACGATACATTTAAAATGTCTAATTTAAAATAAATTTCTTATAGCATCTTTATAAAATTATTTACTTAGTCATTTTATACAAGATAACTTTAAATTGTTGGGTTGACCTTTTTTAATTAATCACGAAAGTAGCAGTTAGCTGTCTCGGCAGCAATTAATTCTGTCTTAAAATCTCTCAGCCAAAGGGAAATGAATGAAAACCTGATTACAGGAGATCAAGACTAGTCGTTTAATTACCATTTAATCTTCTGTAATCTTTTCAAAGCAGATCAAATTAGCGTATTTTTAGAGTCTACGGTGTCTGGATGGAGGTTGGCAATTGTAGCTCGTAGGTGTCAGAAACCCATATTTTTCTAAAACTATATTATATCCCAACAAAAAGTTTTCGGTAAAAAAAAAAAAAAAGCGCCAAGTTCTCCTTAATGTTTCGGCCAGAAAAAGTAGTGATATCTGAAGTTCGCACAAGTTAAAAGCCAAACATCCCAAATCTTTCATTGAAAATGGCTTCCTGCGACTTGGCCGTTAATGCCTTCTACAGCATTTCAAAATTAATGATTGAGAAATTACACATTTATGAATTATTTAAATATTAAAAGTAATATGAGAATGCAAAGAGGCAAATTCACATAAAGACATTATAAGTAAAAGATTTCTGATAACTACCATTCAGTTTCAACAAACATTAGTTTTGATTACAGATCATTTAGTTCACTTGTGGTTTAATTGCCATTTTGTACGGTCTAAAGCTAAAGTCATTAACGTAAAACCCAAGAAATAAAACAAAATTTACTTACTTCAAATCTTACAATATGTTACATTATATTTTATTGTATAATATTGAAATCTTGTGTATTGACGAAAGAGATTTATTTCGTTTGAACATTTAATACAGTTTGTTTGCATACATTAAGAGGTATTTGATTTATAAACTGATAAAAACTGATACTAATTATGTTTTAGCAATTAGGGCTCCTGAATACAAGTATTTTGTTATTTTTAATTTCTAAGCATTTAAATAGACTGAAGTTGTTTAAGTGCTTTTTACAAATGTGTGTTTTATTTCTGTACTCTGTGCCACAAAATGCCTAAAATAATCAAAAAATGTAGTTGGCATGTAGCTCATTGGTACATATTTTAAAATTTGAAAAACTCTCTCGAAGGCATTAACGGCCAAGTCGCAGGAAGCCATTTTCAATGAAAGATTTGGGATGTTTGGCTTTTAACTTGTGCGAACTTCAGATATCACTACTTTTTCTGGCTTAAACATTAAGGAGAACTTGGCGCTTTTTTTTTTTTTTTACCGAAAACTTTTTGTTGGGATATCACTACTTTTTGTATGTTTTTTCAAATTTGTTATTCTAAACTATATTAATATGAAAAAACTTAAATTTCTTTACTTTTATGCTAGCCGAGAGCAAATCTCCTTATTAGCCTTTTGTTTTTTCGCCAATAGCAGTTTTCATTTTTCACATGTGTAAATTAGAAACAATGCTTTGATTTTCAAATAAAATATTTTGGTTTACTTTATTATTTCTTATTTATTTATTTATTTATTTATTTATTTCTATGTTAAATATTCTATTAAATAAAATGAGGGAAATGCATCTATTTTAAATGAGATGACTGAAAAGTATATATCTTTAAATGAAATGAATGCAATATGAACAATGGGAGTTGGGAACATTATTTGGCGATTTGCCACTTACGCCCGGCTAACATAAAAATAACTAAATTTATTTTATTGAACTATACAAATTTATACTTTATTTCTTTTTATATTAAAGTACTAGCCGCCTCTAGCAAGCAGTATTGACCGTATTAATTCCATGTTAAACATTGCATCACGTGTCTGTTATTCATAATTTAATTTACTTGCGCATTCTTTTGCCAAGTCGGAAGCTTTTGATAGAGAAATCAAGAACTCTTTACAATCATGGAAGTACATCATATATTTTGTGTTGTTATGTATTTCATCTTTCGTGACAAATATGGCTTAACTCACTTATGCATGTTTCCTTAGCAGTTACGATTCGTTCTCTAATGCGGAAATTTTTAATCCTATTAAGTAATCTTTTCTAATTGGGGTCACTGCCAATTGTTGTATTTTAACTGATACGACTGGGTACAAGTGAAATGGTTCTTATGAAATCCTTTGACAATATCTGCATTTGTATTAAACCATATTGATGCTAATATCTATTTTTTCACGTTAACCTTTTCAATAGACTCGATTACGGAAGAATAGAAGGTCTACCGGCTCACTGCCATGATCCATTTGAAAATCTATCATTCTTCTCATCTGATCGTGTTGAACAATTAGTCAATGTGCCATGGTTTTAAGATTTTAGCTAATTTTATTTGAAACCTGAAAACTAAAATGCGAGGAACCGGATTATAGAAGATTCATTCTAACGTACATATCGATTAACATGTTACATATTATAGAATTATAATAATCATAAGGAGAACTGGCAGTTTCAATGCTTTAATAGTTTCCGTAAATTTTCTTTACATAATACAGAAGTTTTAGCGGTGTAAAGATTAACAATATAGTCACAGTAAGTATAATAACAGTACAATATAATAACAATAGCAGAGGCTTTGGGCAGTGACGAAACTATTAGCACTTTGGAAATATTAGTACGTTATATCATATAACTATTCGGATGATATGCGGAAAAATAAAAATAGATGGCTCGCATTAATAATTAACTCATTTAAAAATAGCCACTAGCGTCAAATATTCGCCAAGCTTGGCGACATTTAGCAAAGTTTCGCAAAATTTGGTAATATATTATGTCAATTCTCAAATTTGGCGACAAAAAATGTTTTGTTTATTCTGACGTCATAATGATGCATATGTATTATGTATTATACACATACCTATAATATGTATGATGCAAATGTATTACGCATTATATGCATATGTATAATATGTATGATGCATATGCATAAGTTCATTAACATCATTAAAACGCACTTAAAGGAATAGTGTTCCATAAATAGTAGGGATAATTGCCAGATTGACCAGAATGCTATTGAGATTAGAATTCCGACATTTATAATAGACCGGGAGGCGTCTGTATACGCCATAACCTCATCGAGTTTACAGCTGAAATTTTAGGATTAGTTAAAACTAGATTAGCATATTTAAATGCAACAGGTCTGTTAAGTCATATCTTGGTAGAAACCACTTGAAGACCTAATTTTAGTGGTTAACTGATAGGTTTACTATTGTATTTTCCTGCATCCAAAAGCTTGGAAACATGGAGGAATGGGTGCAGGAAAACACAATGGAAAATCCACCAATTAACCCGTAAAATCGGGTCTGTAGGTGGTTTCCACAAAGATATGACTTGGCAGACCAGTTACATTTCAATACGCTAATCAATATTTAACTAATCCTAAAATTTCAGCTGTCAACTCGATGAGGTGGTGATCTGTGCAGACGCCTCCCGGTCTTTAATAAAATTTCTTTTAAGGAAGTAAAAGATAGAAAGATGGACAGATAAATTGAAAGATTTGCCTCATTAAGATTTTTGTAAAAGCATATGAAAATTCATTCAGCTTGAAATCATGTAACATCTTTATAACTCAGGCTAATTTTCTGTAATCGGGTTTTGGCGACTAACATATCTTATCTATAACTATAATCTTTCTTTTAAAGATTTAAAATTAACAATAAATTAACAGTAAGTAGGCTAGAGGTCTGCACGGGCCCGGGCTTGGCCCGAGGCCCGTACCCGGCCCGGCCCGGGCCGGCAAAATTAGGACAATTTTTTCAACGGGCCGGGCCGGGCCGGCAAAAAAATTAATCGGGCCTATCGGCCCGATATAAGAATTTAAGCGAAGCAGATAAAATACAAGCCATTTTCAATGAATATAATTTTCTCGAGAAGTATAAATCTGCGTCACAAGCCGATGCGAGTTTAACAACATCAATACAGAAATGTAACATGTCCATCATAGGATCGGCATCGTACAGTTGCAAGATGTCTGATTCCGAGTTTAATTTTTTTTCAGCAGACTCGTGCCAGGACGGAACTGGTCTTATCGATCTCAGGATGTGTAGAACAGTCATTGTGTTTTGTACTTTTAATAGTGAAAATGAACTTCTCTTAACAGTATCTTTGGAAATATACCTTAAGGTGGTTCTCATATTCACTGCTCAACAATGCGAAGCTTTCAGACACATTTTCTGACAATATTTAACTATAAAGGCATAAAATTGAGAGGCCTGCCTATTGAAGGCATTTGGAAACGAATAGCTTTTTCCATATTTGATAAATTACTTACAGAGATAAAAGAGATTCCTGTCACGTGACTGTACGTTTTTCTCCTTTCCTGTGCCATCGCTTCTGGAAATTCGATTCAAAACGCTAACTTTGACAGTATTTTCAGAAAGATATATTGCTTTTATCTATGAAAAAAAAAAAAACGACATTTACATAGCTTCTGAATAAGAATGCTTGCCAATCTTACGCGTTTCCGAAAAGAAAAGAATTCATAAATGTGTTGAAATGTAGCTCCTTTGGATTTGAGAAAAGCCTTAAAAATGAGAGAAATATTTTCACAAATCTACTTTTTATTATACAGCTTCAAAAGTTATCATGTTTTTAATCCTTTATTCTGATGAACTACATTAATCTTTTAATGAATCCTTATTTCCATTTTGAAATGTCTGTAGACACGATGACTAAAACACTGTAAGTAATCGGTAATGTTTACTATTGTGTGTTTTCTGTTTTGCGAACATCATAGTAATGTGAAATATACTGTAAAATGTTCCCATAAATATGTATGTAGTATTCATTAAAAGAATCGTAATTGTATGTTGAGAAAAAACGGATTTTTTTTTTTTTTTTTGTAGAAATTCTGTCGGGCCGGGCCGGGCCGGGCCGGGCCGGGCCTGTTTTCCCTGATTTTTGTACGTTCCGGGCCGGGCCGAGAACTGTAAAAATGCAAACGGGCCGGGCCGGGCTCGGGCCGAACTTCCCATTTTTACACCGGGCCGGGCCAAGATAGCTTTCGTTCGGGCCGGGCCCGGGCCTCGAAATTCCGGCCCGTGCAGACCTCTAAAGTAGGCTAATAATACAATATAATAACATTAGCAGCGGACTTCGGACGCCGCATCTGTCGCACATCGTTAAAGACAGTTTATTAGTTACACATTTCATTTAATTAAAAGGAGATTTTTAAACACTCATATGGAATTAGGATATTTTTCCACTATAGGGACCTTGGCATTTTTTTTTAAATCTTGGCGCAATTCGGACTTCAGAAACTGAGATATGTTGCCAAATGATATAAACAACTATGAAAACAAACCTGATGAACTTTTATGTTGTCCATATATGTATGTATACATATAAACATTTTATTTATACATGTATAAAATATAGTTTTTTATGTACAAATTATTTCTGTCTGTATATAAAAATAAATAAACGGGTTCCTTACATCAAATAAATTGTATACATATGGAAAAAATTGCTTGTGTATATGAAACAGTAAATAGGTTGCCAGAAAATGCGTTATTACTAAATTTCTTTTCTCGTCAAGGCAATTTTTTCTATTTCGCCAAGGCTACTATATCGGAAATGTACCGAACTGCGATTATATTTTGTTAAATGTGCTATTGTTTTAATATTGTGAATATATCATAACCTATACTGATTAAAATTTTTAGGTATATTCATTTTTTCTATTTAACAAACATCTTTGGAAAAGCATATATATATAATGTTATTCTGATTGAAATCACGTGACCCCCTTCAAAACTCTGTAATCGAGTTTTGGCGACCAACATTGGCACAAGGAACTGTTTACGGCCAAATGAACACCCCCTGTTTGAAGGGTTTAGAGGCGGAAATTCTGTGTTTTCAGATTTTTCTGGTTAATTGTGCTACAAACCCGAGTTACTTGTTAAATTTCATGATTCTACGACTTTTAGAAGTACCTTAGTTATTTGATGATGCGAAGTGAGTCAGTGACAAAAAAGCGCTTTTTCGGAATTTAATATTTCGAAAACTACTAAATATAGAAACATGAAATCGTGGAATCTTAGTTCAGTTTGACCATACGAGCATGTATATAAAAGAAAAAATTCTATATCTCTCCCTAAAACGACGTTATGAGGGGGTGAAAAGTATGCCGAAATGGTTCAAGAAAAGGTAGCTTACGGCTTGTGCGAACTTGGCGGACGCACTGCCGTGCTCCCAGATACTACCGATATTTACATTTATTAAAATTATTTATAGCTGCATTTAACATAAAATTTTTAACAATGATTAAAATTAATAATAAATAAACAATTATGTATAAGGCCAATGAAGTTTATTTATAAGGCAGAATAGATATAGGAACCTTTCAAATTATGTTCACCTTAGATTTTAATATATCTTTATGTCATTTTAAACATTTAGAAAATTAATTTTGTCCAATAATTTTTTTTAATCAGTTGATTGAAATTGCGATTTAATCACTGATTTAAATTATCTCATTAAAATTGTTGACAAGTTAATTAATAGCCAAGAGTAATTTAAACAATGGAGAAACAACCAGGCATTTGACTGCAACGGAAAATAACCGGCATCTTACCCCAAGGGAAAACAACTGGCAAGAACCGACAATCCCCAGGAATTTTCGTCGACTCACCCCAAAGTATTGAGCAAGATGCCGGTGCCCCCACTAACGTGAAGAAGTGGGAACCGGCCACCATTTATGCTTTTTAGAAAGGCCAGGTATCAGTACTCCCTAAAAACATCAGATTTATTTCTCTAGTGTTTAAACTAAGACTTATATATAGGCAAATAAAGAAGTCACGTAAAAGATTTCGAACAATTACCTGAAGTGTTAAGACAAAATAGCAATAAAAAAGTACCACTTAAAAATTTAAAAAAAGAACATAAATTTAAATTAAAGTATCACTAGGGAACCCTCTTCCTTAGAACTGAGCAGCGTTTCCCTACATCGCCTGCGCATATGAAAACTACGTGATACAGCGTCTCACCTCAAGTTACTCTATATGCGGAGTTAAATGATGTATTGTTAACATGAAAATACACAATTCTTTAATGTTATTAAGTGCAAAATGTAATTACATTAAGATTTATTTAGTGTTTTTATATTTTCCTGTATTTATGTTTCGCATATTTTTTTACTATGGATTACAATTCAGCATCAGTTCTAGCATAATTTATTAATGTGCCTCTTCCGAAAAAAAAATAGTTTCGACGTTTTATTATAGAAGTTATTAATCTGTTTTGATAAAAGTTCTTTTGATAAAACTTTAGGGTTTTGATACGAAAAGTTTATTTATATGACCTTCGATCATTAATTTAGAAAATTAATGCATTAACAATTAATATTATTTACTTTCATGCATCGATTTTCTCTACATGCGTACGCGAAAAGTATTAACCCTCTAACTGTGCATCCCGTGATTTCCACGGGCAACGTAAGACTAGCAAAATTTTCACAATCAGCGGATTCTGTGGGGATGCATTTCCCCCCCATCTGTTTAAAAGCAAAAAACGCTCTTTTCCCGTTAAGAGGCTCATTTCAGCTTTTCTGCGATGTTTAATTTTTGATTCAGGTCTCAGTTAGCATTAGTTGTCTATATTTCTCTAAAGTTCACAAACTTGTTTTGCAAGCATTCCCCGTGCTCATTTGAAAGCTCCATCCACCGCTCAACATTTTGCTTGCCTATACCCTGCTATCTCATGAAGAAAGAGCCTCGTAGACAGTGTTCTGTTTCTTGTTAAAAAAACGAAACTAGCAAAAAAAATTGCAAAGAAACGCGAATTTGGTGCAATGATTGCGAAGTAGGACTTTGCCTCGTACCTTGTTTCGAAATTTATCATACTAAACTTCGTTTATAGTAGAATGTTTTCAATAATTTTGCATATTTTTATTAATTTATACGTTTTACTTTTGTATTTAATAAAATAAATCATAATTTAGCCAAGTTTAACCTTCAGATTTTCGTTTTTATATAATTACTTTTCGAATTCAGTTTTCTGACAACCTTTTCTTTTATAATCTAATTTTATATTTAAAAAAAATTCTTTTACTTTTTTATTTTTTACATATTTAACTCTAAAATATATGTAGATTTGAAATATGTTTCTAAACAAATACGCAATTTTTGAACATATTTTGATAAAAAAAATTATGCAGTGAGAAGGTTAATAACATATCGTTTTGTGAAATATACTGGAATGAATTAATGCCTACTTTGAAACTTATTTGATTATGGATGTAAATTATTAATGGCAGGATTTCATTATTTCTAAAACTTTCCTGGAAAAATATTGCATTTCAATGTATACAAGATACTTAATTAAAAATATGGCTTCCACTGCCATGCCAATTACATGCGGTATCTTCTTGAAATTATAATTACTTATTTTAATTACATATGAATGGTTACTTTCATTTGAAAAATTTTGTTATGTTACATTTAATTATGCTTAGAAAATCTCACATTATTTAAGTTAATGAAAACTTATGAGCATTTTGTTCTTTGTAACTATAATTTGAAAACTAATGTAAAAAATATGTAGTGTTCTAAATTTTAAAGAAAATATACTTTAATATTTTATTAAAGATATCCGAAACGAAGTTGTTGCAAGTTTAATCTTTACTAAATAAGAATACAGTAATTATATTTTAAGTATAACAGTTATTAGACATAAAGGATTAATAAAAATTATTCATTGCAGTTAATTGGTATTTTAAAAGGCACTGCACTTTGAAAAAGTATTACTGCTATTTGAATTACTCTTTCTCACAATTAGTAATTTTCTTTCATATCTATACGAAAATTTGGCAGTGTTTAATGAATTAAAATTGTTCACTTTCACAGAGTACAATCAATCTAAATTTAAAAAAAAAAAAAAAATTATTCAACTGCCAGCAATATTATGCAAAGCGCTTTGCTAAGTAACGTTTGACTTTGGTTTTTGTTTAATAAATTAATAGAAGTACTACTTGGAAAACTTCGTAATTACATTTAGATAAAGGGGCATAATTATTCTACTTCAAATCTGGATAAAGAATTTTGAAAAGGGAATATTTATCAACAATGTTTCAGAAATTCACAGAGATTCATTAATTTTTTTGTGTAAAAAAGATTTCGTTTGAAGTTACAGATGATACAACACTATGGTTTTATTAAAAGAAAACATTTTCAATCTTTCACAATCACTTTCGAATTAAAGCATTTCTGTAAGTTTGAACCATTTTAAACAAGAAAATGATTGATTATTTACAACTTTTCATATTGCTGAAAGTTTAATTAATCTATTTATAATTTATTCTCTTGAAATGTGATTGTATGCTTATTTCGTTATAATAATATTGTTTGTGCATAGATTTGCAACATGTAATTTAGATATTATTTTTCTCTTATAAAATTTTCTTGTATATATTTTTCGGATTACAGATGAGGAAATATGTCACACAGTACAATTTTTTTAACCAAGCGGTTTTTAAACAAATTTTTGAATGTTCTAGCATTGCTAGTAAATCAATTTTTTTAATTACTTAAAACTCTAAATACATAAAATGCTTTCTTAGCACTTTGTAGTAAACTGAAAAGCTTTACTGAAATAAAGTAAAATATTTCTGACGATGAGGAATATCGGAAAGTTATTAGGTAGCTTTCATTACAAAAAGCTACCTATTGCAGCCGTTCGGAGGAAAGCGATTTCCAAAAATTTTGGTATATTTTCATCGATCATGACCCCCAGACCCCGAAACCACCCTCCGTTCAAAATTGATATATATATATATATATATATATATATATATATATATATATATATATGACCTATGTCACACTGTAACTCTCGTAATTATGAACCGATTTTGATGTAACTCGGTGTGTACATAGTACATACCAATGTCTCGACCGAGTTCGTTGGCCAGTTTCATCCGCCGTTTTGTTTCAAAATGGCGGCCATTTAAAAATTTAAAAAAAATTTAAAATTTAAAATGTGGTACCAAAAATTTAAAAATGGAAAAATATTTTTTTCTTATGTATTTGACCTTTATACAAAGATTCTGGAGCAGATTTTGTTTCGACTATATCTTAAAAAATGGCTGAGTTATAGCATTTTGAATTTCTAGCGTGGCTGACATTTTGAAACGACCTGAAATTTGTCACGCGATAAAAGGCGTATTTATGAACCGATTTCGATGTAATTCGGTGTGTACATAGTACATTCCAATGTCTCGATCGAGTTCGTTGGCCAGCTTCATCCGCCATTTTGTTTCAAAATGACGGCCATTTAAAAATTTAAAAAAAATTTAAAATTTGAAATATGGTACCAAAAAAAAGAAATTGAAAAATATTTTTTTCTTATATATTTCACCTTTATACAAAGATTTCAGAGCAGTTTTTGTTTTGTCTATATCTTAAAAAATGGCTGAGTTGCAGCATTTTGAATTTCTAGCGTGGCTGACATTTTGAAACGATCTGAATTTTGTCACGCGATAAAAAGCGTATTTATGAACCGATTTCGATTTAATTCGGTGTGTAAATAGCACATTCTAATGTCTCGACCGAGTTCGTTGGCCAACTTCATACGCCATTTTGTTTCAAAATGGCGGCCAATTAAAATTAAAAAAAAAATTTAAAATTTGAAATGTGGTACCAAAAAATTAAAAATGGAAAAATATTTTTTTCTTATGTATTTGACCTTTATACAAAGATTTCAGAGCAGTTTTTGTTTCGTCTATATCTTAAAAAATGGCTGAGTTGCAGCATTTTGAATTTCTAGCGTGGCTGACATTTTGAAACGTTCTGAATTTTGTCACGCGATAAAAGGCGTATTTATGAACCAATTTGGATGTAACTTCGTTTATTCATAGTACATACCAACGTCTAGACCGGGTTCGTTGGCCAGCTTCATCCGCCATCTTGTTTAAAAATGGCAGCCATTTAAATTTTTAAGAAAAATTTAAATTTGAAATGTGGTACAAAAAAATTTTAAATTGAAAAAATATTTTCTTCATATGTGTTTGACCTTGATAAAAAGATTCGGGAGCAGTTTTTGTTTCGTCTATATCTTAAGAAATGGCTGAGTTATAGCATTTTGAATTTCTAGCGTGGCTGACATTTTGAAACGTCCTGATTTTTGTCACGTAATAACAGGCGTATTTATGAACCGATTTGGATGTACCATGGTGTGTACATAGTACATACAAATATCTCGACCGAGTTTGTTGGCCAGATTCATCCGCCATCTTGTTTCAAAATGGCGGCCATTTAAAAAAAATTAAAATGAGATACCAAAAAATTGAAAAATGAAAAAGATTTTTTTCGTATGTGTTTCACCTTAATACAAAGATTCCGGAACAGTTTTTGTTTCGTCTATATCTAAAAAAATGGCTGAGTAATAGCATTTTGAATTTCTATTGTGGCTGACATTTTAAAACGACCTGATTTTTGTCAAGCGATAACAGGCGTATTTATGAACCGATTTGCATGTAACTTGGTCTGTACATAGTACATACAAATGTCTCGACCGAGATCGTTGGCCAGCTCCATTCACCATCTTGTTTCAAAAGGGTTGCCATTTAAAAAAAATTAAATTTAAAATTTAAAATGAGGTATTAAAAAATTGGAAAATGAAAAAGATTTTTTTTATGTGTTTGTCCTTGATACAAAGATTCCGGAGAAGTTTTTGTTTCTAAAAATTTGTTCTTTTGTTTATATCCTAAAAAATGGTTGAATTATAGCACTTTGAATTTCTAGCATGACTAACATTTTGAAACGATCTTGTATTTGTCACACGATAACACACGTATTCGCCTATTTCGATGTAAGAAGGCATGTGGATAGTATACATCAATACCTCGACCAGGTTCGCTGGCCAGATTCATCAGCAATCTTGTTTCAAAATGGCGGCCATTAAATTAAAAAAAAAAATATATATATTTAAAGTGAGGTGCAAAAAAATTAGAAATTGAAAAAGGTTTCTTTCTTAAGTATTTGACCATGATATAAGGATTCAGGAGCATTTTTTGTTTGTCTTTACCTTAAAAAATGGCTCAGATATAGCAGTTTCAATTTCTATTGTGGGTGACATTTTGAAAAATCTGATTTTTTGCATGCGACAGCACTCGTATATATCAACCGATTCCGATGTGAGTGAACATGTGCACAGCAATTACTAAGGTCTCGATCAAGTTCACTGGTTAGCCTCATCCACCATGTTGTCTTAAAATGGCACGCACTTTAAGAAATCGCCGAATTTGGCAGCGAAATATAAGTTACTTTAAAGAAAAGCAACTTGGATAAAGCTGACTAATTTCGCGAAATTCTCATTCATTATATTGATAAAAATTAGTATTGAATCTCCTATATTCGGTTTCCACTAAATTGAGCTTCGTGTGTTTGAATGATATAAGTTGGCTTTTTTAAAATAAGGAATATGAAAGCTACCTCTTCCTCCCGGCACTGGCCGGAAGGACTTTTTTTGATCCATTTTAATTAAAATAAAGGATTATTTAAAAAGTCCTTCCGGCCAGTGCCGGGAGGAAGAGGTAGCTTTCATATTCCTTATTTTTAAAAAGCAAGCTTATATTATCCAAACACACGAAGCTCAATTTAGTGGAAACCGATTATAGGAGATTCAATCCTAATCTTTATCAATATTAAATCATTATGAATTGGAAATTCAGCTTTATCCATGCTGCTTTTATTTAGAATAACTTATACTTGGTTGCCAAATTCGGCGATATCTTGAAGTTCCTGCCATTTTAAGACAACATGGTGGATGAGGCTAACGAGTGAACTTGGTCGAGACCTTAGTAATTCCTGTGCACATGCTCACTCACATCGGAATCGGTTGATATATACAAGTTCTCTCGCAGGCAAAAAATCAGATTTTTCAAAATGTCACCCACATTAGAAATTCAAACTGCTATATCTGAGCCATTTTCTAAGATAAAGACAAAACAAACAATGCTCCGGAATCCTTATATCATGGTCAAATACTTAAGAAAGAAACCTTTTTCAATTTCTAATTCTTTTGCACCTTACTTTAAATATAATTTTTTATTTAATTTAATGGCCTCCAATTTGAAACAAGATGGCTGATGAAGCTGGCCAGCGAACTTGGTCGAGACATTAAGATATACTATCCACATGCCTTCTTACATCGAAATAGGTTAATGAATACGCGTGTTATCACTTGACAAATATCAGATCGTTTCAAAATGTCAGCCATGCTAGAAATTCAAAGTGCTATAATTCAACCATTTTTTAAGATATATACGAAACAAAAACTGCTCCGGAATCTTTGTATAAAGGTCAAATACATAAGAAAAAAATATTTTTCCATTTTTAATTTTTTGGTACCACATTTCAAATTTTAAATTTTTTTTTTAATTTTAATTGGCCGCCATTTTGAAACAAAATGGCGAATGAAGCTGACCAACGAACTCGGTCGAGACATTGGTACGTATTATGTATACACCAAGGTACATCCAAATCGGTTCATAAATACGCCTGTTATCGCGTGACAAAAATCAGGTCGTTTCAAAATGGCAGCCCCGCTAGAAATTCAAAGTGCTATAAATCAGCCATTTTTTAAGATATAGACGAAACAAAAACTGCTCCAGAATCTTTGTATCAACGTCAAACACATATAAAAAAAATATTTTTCAATTTTCAATTTTTTGGTACCACATTTCAAATTAAATTAAAAAAAAAAAATTTAAATGGCCGCCATTTTGAAACAAGATGGCGGATGAAGCTGGCTAACGAACTCGGTCGAGACATTGGTACGTATTATGTATACACCAAGGTACATCCAAATCGATTCATAAATACGCCTGTTATCGTGTGACAAAAATCAGGTCGTTTCAAGATATCAGTCAAGCTGGAAATTCAAAGTGCTATAACTCAGCCATTTTTTAAGATATAGACAAAACAAAAAATGCTCCGGAATCTTTGTATCAGGGTCAAATACATAAGAAAAAAATATTTTTCAATTTTAAATTTTTTTGTACCACATTTCAAATTTTAAATTTTTTAAATTTTTTTAAATGGCCGCCATTTTGAAACAAGATGGAGGATGAAGCTGGCCAACGAACTCGGTCGAGATATTTGTATGTACTATGTACACACCGAGTTTCATCCAAATCGGTTCATAAATACGAGAGTTACAGTATGACAAAGATCATATATATATATATATATATATATATATATATATATATCAACTTTTGAACGGAGGGTGGTTTCGGGGTCTGGGGGTCATGATCGATGAAAATATACCAAAATATTTTGAAATCGCTTTCCTCCGAACGGCTGCAATAGGTAGATTTTTGTAATGAAAGCTACCTAAAATAATTAACACTCATGCTTAGAATATATTTTTGAAGTTTTCCTTTATGCAATAATATATTCTAATTTCCAAGAAGTAATTATTATAATTACAGTAAAAAAAACTAATTCTAATTATTATTATCACAGTTATATTAACTGTAATAATAAGAATAACTTTTTCAATTAGTCTGTATTGTGTACTCGATTTTCTAAATACAACCGCCTCATAACAGTTCTTTTGCAATATGGCTTCATCTTTCTCTCAAAAGTAATAAAGTTACAAAAATAGAGATCTAACTAACCTGCAGAAAACTATATTCATAGAACCCGCAGCATTTCTTACCTTTTTCATAGAAACCTTATCAGTCATAACTAAATTTTTCTGTAGTATCTAAAAGCATTGGTTTACTTTTAGTTTATTAAAAAAAAAAGAAATTGTGAAACAATGAAGCTCAAATGTATTAAAATTTATTTACATTTAAGTCGCTGTTTTTGTGAGTTTGTGTGCGTATCATTTTAAACTTAATAAGGGTTGTAAATACACATTTGAAACCAAGCACACGCTTACAGGATAGATTTTAACATAGGTACTAAGCTTAAAATATATCAAAGTTTTACTATCATAAGTAATATATTTTTTGCCTCCAAACACAAAATAGCAAATTAATAAGTAGATTTCAAGGTAAAATGTCAATAACTTTCTTTATAAGCTACTTTTAATATTTACATGAGAAAGCAACATATTTAATTTATATGTCATTAATGTTATTTACACGGTAATTCGACACTTCAACACTTTGTGCGGTATGGGTTTATTTATCCGTTGGCATTAAAAAAAGGTACAGAAAAATTGACGTTTATTGTAAAAATGATATTATACAATGAAAATAACAATATTATAGCAGGTACTTTCCAAATGTAGGCTCCACAGTTTTAATAATGGACTCATGACTTCAAGTAGTCACGCCACTCTGGAAATTAGTAGAGAAGAATGTTTAATGAAACTTCTGTACCACACGGCACATTTCTATTTACAGGATGTACACATTAACAAAATTAGGAATGTCAGAAGAAATTCGCGGGGAAAACATATCAACATATGAACATTTTCACCACCCCACCTTCCCGCGTCTCATGAACAACTCTGTGAGGAAATAATAACCGCAGGTAATGACTGGAAATTAGAGAATGCCGGCTAGTTCTGCCCCCTATCGCAATAATCTTTAAATATAAGGTATTTGTTACATCATGTATTTTAATGGCCAACAACAAAAGAAGAAGAAAATGAGACGAAACACAAAGGTGAATCTGAATATTATTATGTGTCTTAATAAAAAGTAGCCAACGACTTATGATTTTTAGTATCATTATTTCCGAATTGTAATTTTTGTGTAATTTAATCACAGTATTCTGTGTTATAATAAAGCGAAACTTACTAACCGAAAATATTGGTATTCAAAATCTATATCTCTTGGCACTTAAAGTCAAAACTTAAAACTCAGATAATAATGACTTATGCGTATTTGGCGAATACCTTTTACAAATGCGATTAATACCTTTTGCTCTTCATTTATAACGTACTACATCCCGTTTCTACACTGTTAAAAATCTGTAGCAAATTCTCCAGTCATTCAACAGTCTTTATAGAAAACGATTAGATAATTGTAATTTATTTCTACTCTGATGAATCTGAACTCTTCCTAATGTCATGAAGTCACTGTTATCTAACAAAACGATGGAATGACTGGACAGTTTGTTGCTATATTTAAAAGTGTAGAAAAAACAACACGAATTTTTCTTTTTTATATATTAAATAACATATATACAAATTTAAAGATTTAATAAAAATAATGACCTAAAAAAAAAATCTTATCTATCATTTATGTGTAGTGTAGTTTTGACTGATTCCTGTAAATTTTTGAATCTGTAACTTATGTAGTTTCTGAAACGACTGATTAAATTTCTGGTTAGGAAAATATCAATAATGAAAGATATTTTCCACCGTCCCCTTAAGGGGACAAGGGACCTTAAAATAATTTTTTTTATTTTTTGTAAATTTCACCTTAAATATTATTCAAGGGTACATTATATGCATTATAGCATGCATTAATCACAAAAAAAAAATTTAAAAAAAAATTTTATTTTTGAGAAAAAAATGGAATTTTACGTGTCGTCTTAGAAATCTTCGAAATGTCGCTTGCGCATTCCATATCAATGAAAATCCCCAATATTTTTATAAAAGTCTGTTTTATATATATAAATAAAATAGAGCATCGAATTTTATATATTTGAATTTAAAGGTAAAAAAAAAAAAAATGAAAATTTTTAAAATTTTTTCGAAAAAATTTCCAAATTTCCAAATTTTTCAATTTTTTTTTTTTATTTTTTGTAAATTTCATCTTAAATATTATTCAAGGGGACATTATATGTATTATGGCATGCATTTATCACAAAAAAAATTAAAAAAAGATTTATTTTTGTGAAAAAAATGGAATTTTACGCGTTATCTTAGAAATCTTCGAAATGCCCCCTACGCATTCCATATCAATGAAAATCCCCAATATTTTTTTTAAAAATTTGATTTATATATATAAATAAAATAGAGCATCGAATTTTATATATTTGAATTTAAAAATTAAAAAAAAAATTACAAATTTAGAAATTTTTTCGAAAAAATTTCAAAATTTTTCAATTTTTTTTTATTTTTTGTTAATTGTATCTTAAATATTACTCAAAGGTACATTATATGCATTATGGCATGCATTTATCACAAAAAAAATTTAAAAAAAAATTTATTTTTATGAAAAAAATGGAATTTTACGCGTCGTCTTAGAAATCTTCGAAATGCCCCCTGCGTGTTCCATATCAATGAAAATCCCCAATATTTTTAATAAAAGTTTGGTTTATATATATAAATAAAATAGAGCATCGAATTTTATATATTTGAATTTAAAGGTTAAAAAAAAGAAAAAAAATGAAAAATTTTGAAATTTTTTCGAAAAAATTTCAAAATTTTTATTTTTTTTTTTTTTTACCTTTAAATTCAAATATATAAAATTCGATGCTCTATTTTATTTATATATATAAAACAGACTTTTATAAAAAATATTGGGGATTTTCATTGATATGGAATGCGCAAGCGACATTTCGAAGATTTCTAAGACGAAGCGAAAAATTACATTTTTTTCATAAAAATAAATTTTTTTTGTGATAAATGCATGCTATTATGCATATAAAGTACCCTTGAATAATAATTAGGTGAAATTTACAAAAAATAAAAAAAAATTATTTTTAAGGATTTTAAGGTCCCTTGTCCCCTTAAAGATATTACACAACAGAAGCAACTTTCTACGGCCTTATAGCTAAAGATTGTCATTAGCAACAAGCTAAATTCACTACAATTAAAAACAGTTTTGTTAAAGATTACCGATCAGGTAATGATGTAGCTGTAGAAGATAAACAATTTGAATTCCGGAAAGGGCATAGATTGAAAAGAAAGTATTTTAGACAGCCAACTGAGTTACTAACTATAGTCCTCAAGAAGTAATTTACAATCGTGTATATTTTTTCTCATGTGTAGGTGTCTCGGAACTCTTAAAGCTTTAAAATTTTCGAAATTTAATTTTTTTTATGTTAAACTCCTATGTTTTCTGAACATTTTGATATAATTGTTTCAATGAAATTTCCATTAGAACAAACGTTATGGCTTTTAGAATTATACCCACTCAACAGCTGAAGTGGTGTTTCCAAAACTTTGAAGTCATTTTTCTCAAAATGACTTTTTTGGTCATGACGCACAGGATATCTCATGAACTTCTCAATATTTTTTCATGAAATTTTCAAAATATATGTTTCATGCTTGTCTGTATAAACTGAACCTAAAATTTTCTTTTTATTGTTCAAAAAAGTATTTTTTTAGGTCATTATACTGTTGAAATTTTCAAAATTTTGTATTAGCTATATACAACTTTGTACTAAAATTATAAAAATGCTTTAAATACAAATTTATTTAGGTTCAGAGTAATAACTATTTGAAGTATAATTAGGCACGGAAAATTTCCCTTTAGTTGCAAAATTAATTTTTTAATCATACTCGTAAGTTGTGATACCAATTTTCTGCTCGTCAAATGTCTGATATTTTGAAACCTCCTGTAAATATCAATTCTGCAGCAAGTAGTTTTTATATATATTAAAATGAAAGAACATGCTTATATGGGAACGTCCATTCATTATTCTTGTGATAGTTAGACCAATTTTTCACAAATACTTCCAATTATTTTATTACAAAATACACACTCTAAATAAAAAGAAGTGACTATTCACTCCTCCTGAGTGAATAGTCGCTCAATTGCAGAGTCAAAATATGCCCAACCTCTTTAGAGTGGCTATTCACTCTGAGCAAAAGTGAAATTTTTGACTCCATGAAAGAGTGAATAGTCACTCCTGGGAAGTGAATATTCACTCTAAACAGGGGTGGATAACCACTCTTTCGGAGGAGTGACTATTCACTCTTGCAAAAAGAGTGCGGTTTTCCACCCCTGGTAGTAGTGAATAGTCATTCTTTCATAGGAGTGAATGTTCATTTTTTATGGAGTCAATTTTTTTTTTTTTTTTTTTTTTTTTTTTTTTTTTGCTTTTATGTTGCTTTAAAATAATCACATATTTTACAGCATGCAATGATGATAGACACAAGAGTGGTAAAGATTGGAATAAAATACTTTGTTAGCAATATTTATTTAATTCATAGTTTGAAACATTAATTGAACTTTTAAGGGAAAATTCAGTTAAAGTTACACGTGGATTTAAATTAGATTACTGGCAGAAATAAACTATATATTTTATTCCAATCTTATCCTTTGTGTTTGCTTTTATTGCATGCCCCATAAAGATATTTCTTTTAAAGTTTTATAGGGTAGATGTGTCAGTAATGGACACCCTTAAGGAATTTCTTTTAAAATAATTTTTTATTAATAGTTATAATTATTATATTCCAGTTTTTTCAATATTATATTAACCTATCAACAATATTTAACCATTCTTATAGTCCCATTTCCCAATATGAATCAAAATTTAATTTTAAATAACAGAAATATATCAAAACACTCAAATGCCCAGTAATGGACACCCCATATAAAGTAATAAATATAATTGCTTTTATAACTGTATTTAGGACCAGAATTTAATAAATACACACTAATGAAACAAAATAGTTATTTTCAAATAAATTTAACAATTAGGATACCAGTAATTAGTAAATATTTGTCATAATCATTTACTGTTTACATCCATTATTTTAATTATCAGAAGATCGATGTTTTAATCATTTTAGATGGATAGTTTAAAATACTAAATAGGTAATTACAGCTATCAAATTATTGAAACAGTGGGGGATTTAAAAAGGTAATTAAAAAAAAAGTTTTGGAATATTATTAGTGTTTAGTTTTGTCTCACTATTTTTAACAATTATAAGGAATATAAATATTTCAGAGACTACCTGATATATCATTTATAATAATTAATATTACAAATATGAAAGAAATGATATTATGAGTTAAATATTTTAAATACTAAATAAAATAATTTCAAAATAAAACTGTAGAACTGATGTTTGAGGCCACTGATCTGCAGATTTACTAGTTTCATGAATATTATCTATAACTTTAATATTACTTTTTTTTCCGTCAGAGGTTAATAAGAAAACATAAAACATTTAAGACAGAAAACAGATTTTTAATAGCTTCTGTAACTTAATTGTTTTTATTTAAACGGAGATGAATTAAGCCCTATGAACCCCGCTTTGACTGTGCTATTAAACAATATTTTCTGCTTCCTGGCTGGTTTCATTGCCAGATTATAAAATATGCAAGGTGCATATACATAAAAAAAAGAATAAGATATTATAATTTTATTAATCACATAAAATAACTTAAAAGCAGCTATTTATAAAAGTTTTGGTGTTATTACATTTTGGTAAGTATAATTTAAAAATTAAATTTGATTATTTAGATTTGCAGTTAAGCCAAAATATTTTATGCACTATAAACATTATGGAAATTGCATTTTTAGCAGTGTCTAAATGGAGTGTCCATTAAAGGAAAATGACTAATTAACCATCGCAGTAATGGACACCCCTCTTAAAACCTTAAAAATAAATGAAATTTTATAAATGGCCTTTAGTATATAAAATTCTAAGTTTTTTATTGCTACTCAAACAAAAACATTCAAATTTTGCAAGGAAATAAATAATATATAAATTAATTAAACGAAGCCAGCTCTTAGCCTCTTCATTAAGATTTTCACAGAAAAACAGCGAAACTTTGAAATATTATTTTTTGCTTCCTGATTGGTTTGATTAAAAGTGTCAACATAACCCAGTTTTATAAAACATGCAAGGGCGAATTATAAAAAATTAATTAAACTAAACATTTATAAGTTATTTTTGTATGAACAAAAAACATCAAGGCGTGTCCATTACTGGCATATCTATCCTAAATAACTATTTATTAGGTGGATGTTATATGTTTAACAATACTTGATTTCATTTTAATTTTTGTTTTAAATATAAATTCCTATCTTTTTTACCGTACTTTTTCCGTGAATTATTGCTATTTTTGCAAAATCCCAAAAATAGCAATGTAAAAATGTTATTGTTATAAAATATTGTTATAAAAATGTTATAAAA
The DNA here is from genome assembly GCA_963932465.1 of Maratus speciosus. Taxonomy (NCBI): domain Eukaryota; kingdom Metazoa; phylum Arthropoda; class Arachnida; order Araneae; family Salticidae; genus Maratus; species Maratus speciosus. Next base: position 224,866,753 of record OZ010791.1, on the reverse strand, counting down.
TATTTGTAATTTGTTCATTTGCAAAACAATGTTTATAAACTCGCATCTTTTTAAAATAGTTAGTTCTAAGCATGATTAAAATATTAAGAATGTGTAATTTTTTTTTATCCGCTGTGATTTGTTTTTGTTTTAATATGATCATGGAGTCTAAATTTTAAGTTCTCTGGAATATGTACATATTTTTCTTTTAAACATATTCCTTAACTTAATCATGATTTCTAATTTTCGACCATTATTGCTGAAAAATGGAATTAATACAGTACTTATTAATGAAACGATTCGGTAAGCCATATTTAATTTAATTTTTTTATTCCTGTAGATATTTTATTTTGTGAATATGAGCAAAATAGATTTTATATGTTTTATAGGAAAAAGATTGGCCTAGAAAATAGAAAAAAATAAATATAAAAATAAACATATTAAATTTACTTGTATCTGTATGAATTTTAATAAAAATAAAGTAAATGACTTGATATGAAATGTTCTTATTGTTTGAAAAACATTTTAATGTAAACAGGTAGTTATTAATCTCTTTAAAAAATATTCAGTCCTACATTATGTAATAAATATGAACTTTTAAAAAATATATACTAAAGCAGTCTTATGGATAAGCTTCAAAACAGGCATAAAAACATTTTATTTCAATGCTTAAATATCACGTTTTATTTTTTAGTGCCAAAAATTAAGTGTATCCAAAACGTAGAAAATGCGTTTAAAATATAAGGAAATTTAATAACAGATGCAGAATGTCTACAATTAATTTTTTTCATATTATTCAGTCTCGAAATTTTAAAATTATAAACCGTAAAAAAATGCTTAAATACAATTAAAAAAAATTAATATGCCAACCTTTTCGTAATGTCATAATCATTAAATATCATATTTAACTCCGGAACAGCAATAATGATGATAAATACTTTTAGTGTATACTCGAAGTCCAAGTTGTCGCCTTTAGAAATCAGTAATAAACAACAACAACAACAAAAAAAATCTCATAGAACGGCAAATTATAATGTTTTCATCGTGTCTGCGATGAATTGAAAATATCCAGATCTTCTGAGTCAGCCTTGCAAACGAAAGAGAGAAAACTTTTTTTTCAATCGTTGGCAGAGCAGGATCACAGTACTGAATGGGAAGAATAAAATATATTTACACTCATTTTTTTTATTATTCACATTGGCTGAACTAATGAAATTTTTATTATTTTTTGCTAAGCATTGTGTGCTATTCAATTGTTAAAACAATTACAATAAACTCTCTATAAGGCGTACTCTGTGTAAGACGGAAACCTGTCTAACTCGGAAAGACTTTCAAGTCCCTGCGAATCCATAGACATAAAGTAAAATTTGTCTGCGGAATATTGTCTACTACGGAAAATTTCCTCGGTCCCGATCGACTTCGCCTTAGACAGAGTTTACTGTATATTTCAAACCGCTACATGAAGAAATATAATAGACAATCACTTTTCTAGGAAATCAATTTACTAGGAATACAATTCAGGAGAACACTCCACGATCAATCTTTTTCTATACAACATACAACTATTTAGCTCATAATCATCTATCTACACGAATAAACGGTTAAAATTAAATAAGACTTACCACATGTGTTCCACAAAGAGTCATATTAATGATATCCTAATCTGTTAATCTTAAGATGGCGGACAAAAATGTGATCATTTTTCTTATCTTACAAGGGCAATGTCGCCTTGCTGTTCTGATTGGGTAATAAGCAATGCATACGTAAGTCACTCTTTAAGGAGTGACTAATTCACTCTCGATGACGGAGTGAGATATTTCACTCCTTTCTAGAGAGTGGAAAATTCCACTCTTTAAGGGGGTCCGGAACACAAAAATCTTCAAATTTTAAATTTTTTTTTATTGAATTAAACATTTCTCTGCCGTTTTCTGCTTAAAATGATGTTTAAATCATGTTTCTATCTTAATTAGAACAGGAAATATTATTTTTTTCATTTTGATTTGTTTTCAAAATCTGCCTTTCTAGCTATGATTGTGAAGGAAACGAGTTCTTGTGAAATTGCGTTTTTCTTCATGATAGGTTTTTTCACCATTTCTCATATTTAAATTCTTATAACTCGAGAACCGTTAAAGTACAGCGTTGAAACTCGGAATATATCTTTTTCAATTATTTTATTTTCCTTTTAGCCATTGATATTTGAAAAAAATATTTACTTTTGAAATTACGATTTTTTTTTTTAAGTTACACCACTTTTTTTGTAATTTTTTCGTTAAATATTTTTAATTTTTTTTTAAATTAATATTTTTTAAAATGCTAGCTCTAAATTAAAACATATATATTTCTGTTTATTTAAATGAAAAACAATTTAAATTCTACAAATAATATTTCGAGTTATAATGATTTTAAGTTATACCACTTTTTTCATAAATTTTAAATTAAAATTTTTTAAAAAAAGCTATGAGAAGTTTTATCATTTGATTTTGTTTACAAATGATATGGTTAACCATCACAAAAAAATTCAAAATTTTAACTCAATAAATAAAATTTTTTTGAAAATGTGTCCAGGACCCCCTTAAAGAGTGTATTTTTACAAAATGCACTCCAAACAGAGTGCAAATGCCTGTCACTCTTTCAAAGAGTGAACTTATTTCACTCCTCCCAATTTTAGAGTGCAATTAAGATAAAATTGATATAATCAGTTAAATATCATTGTGTTCCACTTACTTGACGTATAGCTAATTTGTAACAAAAAACATCTTGGTTGTCTATATATTAAATCAAACTTTTGCTACACTTGTGACACTCTGGTCACAAGAGTTACAAAATTTTCATTTATTATGCAGAATAGAAAATACGTTTTGTTACAAATTAGATATATTTCATGTGAGTGGAGTACAATGGTATTTCACGAGTTATATCAATTTTATTCTTAATTATATTTAGTGATAAAATAATTGGAATTATTTGTGAAAATTTGCTCGAATGATCACAAGAGTAACAGTGGACGTTCCCATATCTTTCATACCTCTGAAGTTTGTGTTTTAAAATCATATACATTTTGAGATATTAAATGTTGAAAATAGTTTTATTTCCCATTTTTCAGAATTTTAAGAATCCTGGGACCCCGTAATGCATAAACTCACAGAACAATTTTGAAAACATGTTAGTTAATTAATTTCATTTCATGAAAAAGGAACGGAAAACTATTATTTAATTCAAGGGAGGTGTTTCATTTAAGTACGCTGTCTAGTTTGTCTTAAGGAGTCAACTATACATAGAAATGGAATCAACCATTTACAAGTTAAAAATAGCAATATAATTATGATACATGATGTTTAAAAAAGAATGACCCGATAGCAAACACAATGCAGAAGAACTTAAAGTACAATAGCGAAAAAACCTCAAAGTAATTTACTTCATAATTGTTCTATGTGGTTCGATTTTGTCTCACACTAAACATTCATGAGATCATCCATCCAGTCAAGTCGTCGATTTTGCGCCAGATTTGGTAAAGCTTGCATGTATGGATGCTGAAATCAGTGGCTTCTCTATGAGCACTGTATTTTGTTCACTATTGACGGCAATGCAAGTATAAAAAGAAGTAAAATGAAATCATGCACACATCTTTCACAATATCTGACTTGAAACGGACTATCACTTCGATGTTTTTTGTGTGACTTATAGAAGACATAATTTTCCCCTCAATAAACTAAAATATAATATTTCCGATATCGAATTTTTTCTCACTCGATGTTTTTTTAACTAACATTTCATGCTTAGAATATTATACAAATTTTCTAATCATCCTTATTATATATTATAAATAATACGCAACTATATGAGATGGCTTAACATTTACAGCACGATTCTTAAAGAATTTGTAGTTACTTATCTTTAACTGGCGATACGTCACACCAGAATTATTCGGATAATACGAAACTTCTCAATTTTTTATAGCATGACCTCTAGATAAATACACGCCAAAGAAAAAAAAAATCTGAACGCAAATCAAAATCTCAATGCTAAAAGTTACAGAGTAAGACTGATTGCCCCACAATTATTTGCGTTTGATTTTCTGTATTTTTAATAGACTTTTGTTGTCTTAACCCATTTTAGGCCAAGCGTAGAAATTTTATAAAATGTGGTATTATTTTCATTCAATTATGCTTAAATTACACCATTAAATTTAAAATTAATAATTTTTTTAAATTTTTTATGACATTTGTTTTATTATTATTTTATTTACAGAACTTGCAAATTTAATCCATTATAAAAACGTATTACTAACCACAAGTGGAATAATTATACATTTTCAAAAAGTCGAATTTGCCAATAATCGTATCAATTAAAAAAAGAAAAACTAGCGTATTTTGAAAATTTCTCAACAGAAAGTGTTTACTTCAATTGAATTACTGATATTTTATAAATGTCTTCGGAACCCTTAAAAATAGCAGAAAAATAAAATTAGTGAAAAATATTCGTCACAGTGTTAATAAAAAAATATTTATTGAAATGGTGCGTTTACGCACCTTTGACCAAAAATGGGTTAAAGAACTGTCCACATATTTCTTTTTTTAAGAGCTCTAAAATTTCATTCAATCTCATTTACTTTATATAAAAATTTTTAGTGTTTTATCTCAAAAATAAAAGATATATATCAATAGGCATATATCAACAACTAAACAGAATGAGTGTTAATAGCAAAATTAAGTTGGATCCATTTTCATACGTTCGTTCATTGTTCTTACTCTTTAAGACACCGCCTCCTATCAGTAATATATGACATTAAAACAAGAAAATTTAATAGGGAAATTCCTGACTTCACACGTTAATCTCTCTAAGAATAAAATTATTCATGAATTACTTGTTATTGAATTTTAAAAATGCTGATCCCATCCTGTATTTCCTGATAACGTGATAAATAGAATTCAGAATCAAAAGAAGATTTATTTTGAATTATTTTCGATCACATACTACTACTATTAATCTCACTAAAAAGTAAGTATTTCGATGTATGATTTTTTAACTTTTGAATTTTGAATAATAAATTTATTTTAATAATTAATATTTAAAAACAACTTTTTTCCTAACATTCATGCGCAATATCTTTAGGTTTCCCAAATATCAGGGGTTAAAAAATACACAATTTTCCAGCTTATATAGTTAAGGAAGCATATAAATAATAATCAGTTCATAATTATTTAGTCCAGTTTTCTAATAATAATTCTACAGTTTAATTATAAAAAAAATGTTTATTTAATATTATTTCGTTCATATGTTGCTTAATATTATTTCGTTCATATGTTCCTTAACATTATTTAGTTTAATTATCGGTAAAGTACAGATTTAAAGTTAATGAAAATTTGTATTCTTAATTTTATTACATATTGAATTTTAATATTTACTAAATTCATTGTGTTGCTGTTTAAGGTTCAAAAGATAGGTTAATTTAACATTAGCTTGATTTTTGAGAGGTTTTGATGTGGTCTTTTCAGTCTTGCTTCAACTTTCTAGTGCCATTTACTTGATTATTGAACTTGTTTCTGTATCAAAGGCATATTCCAAGTTTTATCACCGGCAATAAGGCATTTTAGAAATGAATCGACTTGAGAAAGCATCTCTCGGTCCACTTCAGCACGTTGTTGTTTTTGGAAGAAATTCAAAGTTCTCGGAACGACTCGAAACCCTAGATGATCTCTTAAAGTTACTTGACAGGAACAAAATGATATAGAAATGGGCTGAATAATGTCTGTTATTGTCAAACGACAATCACCAATAACAAATTTTTGACCTCACCGATACCTTAATCATTACTCGAAGTGCTCAACCAGGTCGCAGATCATTTCGAAGTATTCTTGACACTCTTTAAACTTTTTATACCAGTCAAATACTGTTGTTTTTGAAAAAGGTCCATCTTTAATAATTTTCTGCAACATTTCAAATAATTTTGTCGCAGTGAAAACAAAATTTAATGCAACTCTTTGTTCAGTAACATTCGTCATTTCGGAAAATCAACAGAGTGAAAATTTTTATCTCATTAAAGAACAACCTGTTTTCAGACGATACAATTAAATAAATTAATGAATATTGCCAGATATTTATACAAGTCGTAAAAATGTTTGATAAAATTTGCAGACGATTTCTACTATAGATTTATTTTAAATGAAGCATTTCTTTTTTTTTTTTATCACTATCACGGTTTAAAAGAGATGGAGGGGAAACTTAATACGCATGACTCGTCAAAAACGCAAGCGATATTTTGGTAAATATCGAGGATGCTGGAATTCGTGGTAGGCCGTTCTTTTAGCAGAATATCATTGGATTGTATGCATAAGACGCATGTTAGAATTAAAAAACATTTTATTTTATTCGTATATTTTTTAATATTGAGGTTACATAATATAAATTAAGATGAGGTATAAGTGCTTTGTTCCTGGATGCAAAACAGGTTATGCTAGCGACATCAAACAAAGAAAAAACGAGAGAAAAAATAAGTTGAGTTTGTTCCCTTCCTAATGTGTATTTTGGAGAAGGTGAAGGTGTTGGTTTGTGGGGGGGGGGGGGGGGCGCTTTGACTTGGGTGTTTTAATATTACCAAAAAGCAACAAAAAGGATTTTTTTAAATTAGATTTTAAATCATTAATCAAAGTATTAATACCATTTAAGTTATAAAAATAATAGGAAAAAGAACTCATTTAAATAAGAAATTTATTCTAAAAAATATATCTGAAATAAATCTTAAATATGTTTTTAATAACTATATAATTTTCAAATAAAATTTTCAATATATAATTTCGAATTTTCTTCAGATATGCAATGTAATGTAATGCAATGCAATGCAAAGAAAAAAAAATTAAAAAAGTATTGAAATGCAAACGGGATATCTTAAAAAAGTATCCCATTGGATTTACATTAGCGAACAGGCGAAAAGCCTGACTGAAGTATTGGTAACGGAAAATTAGGGAATATAGCTTAATAAATGACACATAAATACTTTTAAAAATCTTCTTTTTTGGGTGCGTTTGTAATTATATGGCACCTATAGTCGTCGTCTGGTCCGTCTGTCTGTCAGCATATAACAGCGCAATAAGTACGCAACCAAATGGTTTGAAATTTAATATAAATTTTATGAAAATCGAATTAAATACCATCATACTTAATAAATTCAATGATATCCCATGATATGTAATGATTCTAGGTTGTCATGGTGATTATTATATTAAATCCTATCATACGTAATTAATTCATTGATATCCCATGATAGGTAATGATTCTGTGTTGCCATGGTGATGATGTCCTATTTAAGATGGAGTTCTATTATTTCCGTATTGCTGAATTTTATCTATATAATCGTAATAAATTTTGTATTCATGCGTTTTTGCATAGAAGTGAGTCTAAGTGATTATTAATGTTGCTATTCTGTATGGTCTGGCATGAAATCATATAGTAATTTAAACTATACTGTTAATTTTTTCCATATGCAGTAGTCCAGAAAATAATCTTAACTGTATGTTAAGAAAAATCTGAGTTTTTTTGTAGAAATTGAGTCGGGTCTGCTTTTTTTTTCAGGGGCCGGGCCGGTGCATGAACCACGAAACTACAAACGGGCCGGGCCGAACTTTTGGTTTTTCCACACGCCCTGTCTGGTCCGAACCTAATTATTCCTCTTTCGGGGCGGGCCGGCCCCATGTCTGGAAATTCCGATCCTCTCCCCTATAAATAAGATTATATTAAAATAATACCTTACGACATTTGCAAAAATTAGTTCCTGGACAATGACCTATAATTTACATGAGTTTTCTTTCCCGAATAATTGAGATAAAAAATTGTTTTAATTCTAATCCGCGATATTCAATGTTTTTAAATGGCCTGACTTCGGTTTTTTGTCAAAATGATCTCTGATTTTAAGTGTCTTAAATAGCAATCGGAACGCCAAATGCCTTAAAAAAATATGTATCTTATGAAGAAAATTGTAATTAATCAGATTTCTACTTGTACGACTGTCTTAAAATTTAGATTTTATATTATATATATATATTTTTAAATCAGTGATTTTCCCATTGAAAAGCATTGTAGAACCATCGATCGATAGCCTACCATCTAAGGTGTCGCCACCTAACGGGCATAAAACCTCATAGCAAAATTTTAACACTAGTTACTTCTCCACCTCTTTTACTCCGTTGTATATATATTTATAATCTCATATAAAAAAATATGTCAACTAAAACACTTTAAATATGTGTAATGTACAATTATAAAGAACTTTTACGAATACAATATGTTTGCTTTTTCTTCATTGAATCAGTTAGAACTAAAGTTATAACCTGACATTGGCTGCTTTTTAACATTTTCCAAAAAAGTTGAAAAGTGTTTATGACTTTGGTTTGTCTGTCTGCCGTCTGTCGTCTGTCTGTCATTTGTCTATTCGTGCTCAATTTGAGCAAATATGTTCGGATTGACATGTCATTGATAGACATTATTGAGGTTGCCATGGCATGTTTGTTATTGAAAATGAAATATAGCATTCATTGGTCATCTACAGGAGCATTCAAATTTTTTCCGTTACATTATGGTTTATGGGAAAAAGTCATTTGAGGGGAATTTTAATAATGTTACGCAATCTTAAACATAATGAAATGTATGTACATTAATAAGGTGAAGGGGAATATGGTTACTACAGAACGTTTAACTCTTATAGCACGCGTACAGATAAACTCAAAAGTATTTCGTTATATAATATGAAGAAAAATCGTTTGCGGTGTATATATTTTACTCTGTTATAAACATAATGAAATTGACACGAATTTCAGAGGTGCGCTAAAAGATGCTTTCTGTGGAATATGCGGTGCAAAGCGTTTTACATTCGTTTACAGGGTCACACCAAAGAGATCGGTTATACAATAGTTTACGGGGAATACCTTTTCGCAGTGTATGTTAATTTATTTGCAATAACTTAAACATGATGTAATTGATATGCCTTATTGAGGATGCGCGATGATTGCAGTAGAAAATGATGTACAACGTATTTAACGTTAATTTACAGGGACACATAAAACATATCGGATACAATACTTCCGAGTAAATATAATCGAATACAATATGTGAAGTTTTGCCTATTAAGGATGATGGCCGAATGTGCATTTTCAGTTAAGGTATGCGTTTTAAACCCCTTTAAACTTTTGTACGCTAAATGAAATTCTACAGATCATATACAGGTCTACACAAAAGAAATTGTAAACATTTCTGCGAATGGGTGTGATTTGTTTAAAGGTTTTTTTCAAATTTGAGTTTTGCATTTTAAAGTTTGACTACATTTAGCATACCAAGATATGTTTATCCGAGCCAGAACGGCTTGTGATTGTCATTGTAGACCATCACATCCGGAAGCAACCGATGGAGTAAAAGCACACCCCCCCCCACCCCCACCGGGGAGACCCGGGATCAAAGTTATCTTAAAAGTGTTCAGTACACCCGATGAGCCTGTTGTACTCGTAGGTGTAATACCCGAAACACGCGATCTAATCCTTAAGTTTATGGGTTCTATCGCAGCAACCATGACTTCCAATCGTGTTTGAAGTGCAGGGAGAGTGACGCGCGCTCGGTGGTGCTCTCCCTGGTATGACTGCAGGCTTTATGGACAGCATTACACTAACTGGTCTGTTTGACTAGTCATGGTGACATCACGCTGGTTGGTCCCGTCTGACTGCGGGGCAATTATCGTTACTCCTCAAAGTCTATGCCGGCGGGCAGCTTGTCGATAGGCATGTTAGTTTTATGTTAGTTTTATTCCTGGAAGTATAATTTCAACAGTTTTAAGCGTGATTGCTAAACGTGAATTTTCACTTATGTTATGCGTTTTCTAACTAAAATAAAGATCATTAACTAAACTAAATTTTAACATACTCTGTACACTACAAATCTATAGATTATACCAAGCTGAACAAAAAAATGGAGTACCTCTCCGATTATGTGCAATAATTGTTTAAATCTGGTTTTCTAATGTGCTATGCGTTTTCTAAAATGTTTACTTAGGTATCTTCTTTATCTTATTAGGCGACGAAGTTTCGTTAAAGTATTCTAGGAAAGTTGGAAAGTATTTCACAATCTATGCATGACGCATGATTTTCTTTTTAGGTGCGTTCGTAATTATATAAATACGTAGCACCTATAGTCGTCGTTCAGTCCGTCCGTCTGTCCGTCCGTCTGTCCGTCCGTCTGTCCGTCTGTCCGTCCGGCTGTCCGCATGTAACAGAGCAAAAACTACCCAACCGAATGGTCTGAAATTTCAAATATATGATTGTTGCAAAATTTTGTCGAGCCATTTCAAATTTTATGAAAATCGGATGTATAGTTTAATTACAGGGACAGTCAAACGTTTTTCTTTACATTACGGCCAATGGGAAAAATTATTGCAAGTGCATTTTAATGATATTACAGCCTTCCGAATGATCTGAAATTTTAAAGATATAACTGTTGCAAAATTTTGTCGAACCCTTTCAAATTTTAGGAAAATCGGATGTATAGTTTAATTACAGGGACAGTCAAAAGTTTTTCCTTACATTACGGCCAATGGGAAAAATTATTGCAAGTGCATTTTAATGATATTAGAGCCTTCCGAATGATCTGAAATTTTAAAGATATAACTGTTGCAAAATTTTGTCGAGCCCTTTCAAATTTTAGGAAAATCGGATGTATAGTTTAATTACAGGGACAGTCAAAAGTTTTTCTTTACATTACGGCCAATGGGAAAAAATAATTGCAAGTGGATTTTAATGATATTACAGCCTTCCGAATGGTCTGAATTTTAAAGATATAATTGTTGCAAAATTTGTTGAGCTATTTCAAATTTTAGGAAAATCGGATGTATAGTTTAATTACAGGGACAGTCAAAAGTGTTCCGTTACATTACGGGGAATGGGAAAAAAATATTGGAAGTGCATTTTAATGATACATCAGACTATGCGCTTTATGAAGTGCAAAAAATTATACATTCAGTACAATATGGGGTGCAAAAAATAATTATAAAACTAGTTATAGTACGAACGCACCTCATTTGCCACGTTTGACGAGCAATTTCCAACTTGTTTGTTGTTGTTGTTGTCAGTATATCCAGTACATACTTTAAGTTCTTTAATAAGAAACAAGTTTTCATTCTGTTCGAAAGGCTGTAACATCATTAAAATGCACTTGAAATAATTTTTCCCATTGGCCATAATGTAACGGAAAATTTTGACTGTCCCTGTAATTATAAAATACATCTGATTTTCATAAAATTTGAAACGACTCGACAAAGTTTTACAATAGTTATATATTTAAAATTTGCGACCATTCGGTGATGTACTTTTTTCTCTGTTATAGATGGATAGACAGACAGACAGACAAACGGACGGACTGAACGACGACTACAGGTGCTGCATATTTATATAATTACGAACGCACTTAAAAAGTGATCAATGTGACGAATCAGATAATTCATGAGAGTACTAAAGGATTGTTTGAAACAATAATATTTATGAAAAGAATTCTTTTCATGAAATAAAGATCTAAACTTTTCCTTAGTAACATAGTTTATTACTTTTTGAATTACTACTTGTCTCAGTGCCATGTTTTAACAAAGCTTTAAAATTAATTTAAACATTCAATAAGTTGTTTCGAATAATTAAATAACTCAATATAACATGCACAAATAACTTTTATTCTACATTCAGAGAAGTAAAGTACTATAAAGGAAAAGCATTTACTATTTAAACTCTATGCAATTCTCTTTCTGTTTAAAACACAAGAAAAGCAAGAGTAGTTTTTGAAAAGATTTGAAGTTTTTAAATGAGTGAAATTGCATACTATTATTCTTTGTTCAATAAAACAGCGTAACTTCACGTATTGGAAATTCCGTTTTGTTCTTTTGTTAAGTTTGTAGTAGAACGCCATATGCAAATTTAATTTATGTATTCAAGAATTTTAAGTATTTTACTCAACGTTTTGCATTTGTAGATATATAATATTACATTATTCCGAAATTTTTGAAAAGTACAACATTAAATAAATGTAACCTTTGTCGATAAATGAAATATTTCACCTTGTTTGCAATTATCAAGTTTTATAACTTCTGAAATAAAAGCTTGATTCACAAAACAAAAAATTATAAACGATGAGTTTCGGACATTTTAATGGAGAAAAAACTGATACTTGTATAGGGCAATTCCATCGTAACTGACGTAACATTTTATCATCGAATTTTGTTTTCAAATCTATGTAGAAAATTTACTAATGAAGATAGAACAAATTTTTACAATTTAAAATATTTCTTACTAAGATCTTAATACCCAAATACCTGCAGATTATTTCAATCTCTCTTTGAGTTCCAAAAATTTCAATTCAAAATTCTGTAACTGACTTAACATAAAATAGACAAACATTTTTTCTGCCTTCTTTGAAGTGTAAAAATTATCAAAATTATCCAGTTGAAAAAAGTGATTTAATGTTCTCAACAACACTAAATGATGCCAAATTATGACAGTAACTTGTTTAATTAATTTATGAATAACTAGAGAAAGCCCTGCTTTGTTTGGATTCGCGAAGGATTATTTCTACCGTATATATATAAAATCCTAATGAAACGAATTTATGAAACAACTTTATGAAACGATTTTATGAAACGACTGAATAAACAACTGATTATGTTTCATGGCGATTTCTCCTAAAATATGGAATATTATGCGATGCAATTAACACCAAAAATCTGTATTGATCATCAGATCTCAAAACTTGTATTAGAATTTTTAATTTCGAATTAGTTTTCGAGATATTAATTTTTTGCTAATTTTAAACACTTTTCACTAATGATGGCAACTAATATTTTAATCTTAACAGATAATTTTTTCATATTTTGGAAAAGGTTATTATTTTAAACTAATTTAGCGACCAGTTTGGCCTCCATTAAATGTATGCTAAGAAATGTATCATGTTACTTTTATTCATAATTCAATTTACTGAAACAATCTTTCGTTAAATAGAATGAATCTGATAGAGAAATCAAGAACTCGGAATTTTTATGTTAGCGCGACGCAGAAAATAAATCGTCCAACATTTCTCCCGTAGGATTTTTTTTTTTTTGTATTTTATTATCATTTCATTTAAATACAAAATTTTGATTTAAAACTGAGACATTTAAAATTAATGGCTTTTTTTTTAACGAAATGAAAAGAAAAATATTAGGCGCAGATGTCATATACGCACCGGGGTACCTAATTGGCGCCAAAGTGGCGTTATTTTGCCTGGCATTGAAACCCGGTTATTGTTGCTTATTTATTAATACATGTTTATTTACATTTCTTTTCTTTTTATTTAAAAAAAATTATAAATTGTTTTGTTCTATGGTTAATAATTATAGTTTTTTTTTTTATTTATTGTTATTTCATTTTTAATATAATAGAAAATAATTTAAAATACATATGTAACTGGTTTTCGAAAACGAGGTTTTTGCCAATTTGTCGTAAAAACCCGGTGCGTATATCAAATCTGTGCCAAATCACTACAATAATAGCCTAAATAATGTGACTGTCATAAACAGTTCTGCGTTGACCGCTTCGCTTTTTATATGCCAATCAGACATTTTGGTACTTTAATGGTAGCCGGGCACAGGTGATAAATCACATAATATTGTCCCATCATTAGGTAGATTTCGTATGAAATACTACCTAATGGGATCGTTCCTATGTTGGAATTTCTGAAAAATTTTTGCAGATCTACACCGATCATGACCCCTAGAACCCAAAACCACCCTCAGTAAAAAACTTTATCTATCTATCTATCTATATATATATATCACTTTCTTCTGGACACGATAACTTTCGTAATTATGTACCAATCTCTTCCAAACTGATACATAAAATCAAAGGGCATAAAATCTCGGTCAAGTTCGTTAATGGGCAAAATCGGACCAAGGGGATGGGAATAGGGAGGGGTTTTGTGAAAACCGAAAACCTCCCATAACTTCTTCATTTTTGTACATATCAAATCAGTTTAAAGTTTTTATTACTTCTAAAAATAAGGCCAAAATTTTATGTATCACAGATTTTTGATAAAGTTAAAAATGGGCTCAAGGGGCGCAAAAAATAGTGTTTTTGGGAGAAAAAAAATTCATAACATCGTCAATTCTCAAGATATCAATTCCAATTAATTTTATTATAAATCTCCTTAATATTACCTACAACTTTTATATTCACAGGTTTTTGATAGGACCAATTCGTACCGCAGAAAAAAATTAAAAACGAAAACAAAACGTGGGTTTGAAGAAGTAAAAAATCCATAACTCCGTCAATTCAAAAGATATAAAATAACCATGAATTTATCATATATCTTCTTATTATTGTCTACAACATCTATATAGACAAGTTTTGGATAGGGCCAATTCTTACAGCAAAAACAAATTAAAAATACATAGCGGTTGAAGAAAAAAATCATCTAAGTAAGGGTGTATTCAAATCCAAACTGCGTATTTTCTGACTCATTTTACAATTCATTTTTGCTCTCAAAGGCTTCGAATCGGTACGTTTTCTTAGTCAGAAACTATATAATGTGCCGTAATGATCGATTTTTTGATAGACGCAGAATACATTTTAAAAAATGCTGTTACAGTGGGCATTTTGAACCGAATTTCCCGAAGCGGATTGTGTTGGGAAAAATCATTGCATTAAGGGTGCATTCAAATCCAAACTGCTTACTTTCTGACTCATTTTTAAATTCATTTTTGCTCTCAAACGCATTTAATTGGTAGATTCGCTTATTCAGAAACTATATAATGTACCGCAATGATCGATTTTTTGATAGAGGCATAATATATTTCAAAAAATGATGTAAAAGTGGGCATTTTGAACGGAATTTCCCGAAGCAATTGTGTTATCACTTTCTTCTGGACACGATAACTTCCGCAATTCTGCACAAATCTCTTCCAAACTGATACATAAAATCAAGGGACATAAAATCTCAGTCAAGTTCGTGAATGGGCAAAATCGGACCAAGTGGGTGGAAAAAAGGAGGGGTTTTGTGAAAACAGAAAAAACCCCATAACTTTTTAATTTTTGTACATATCAAATCAGTTTAAAATTTTTATTACTTCTAAAAATAGGACCAAAAGTTTATGTATCGCAGATTTTCGATAAAATTAAAAATGGGCTCAAGGGGCTCAAAAAATAGGGTTTTTGGGAGAAAAGAAATTCATAATTTCGTCAATTCTCAAGATATCAAATCCAATTAATTTTATTATACATCTCCTTAATATTATCTACAACTTTTGTATTCACAAGTTTCTGATAGGACCAATTCGTACCGAAAAAAATAAAATAAAAACGAAAACAAAAAAAGGGGGTTGAAGAAGAAAAATTTCTAAAACTCCGTCAATTCACAAGATATAAAATCCCCATGAATTTATCATATATCTTCTTAATATTGTCTTTAACATTTATACAAACAAGTTTTTGATAGGACCAATTCTTACAGCAAAAACAAATTAAAAATACATAGCGGTTGAAGAAAAAAATCATCTTATTAAGAATGTATTCAAATCCAAACTGCTTATTTTCTTGTTCATTTTTTAATTAATTTTTGCTCTCAAACGCGTCCAATTGATAGATTCTCTTCTTCCGAAAATATATAATATACCGTAATGATCGATTTTTTGATAGAGACAGAATATATGTAAAATAATTATGTCAAAGTGGGCATTTTGAACAGAATTTCCCGAAGCGATTGTGTTAGAAACGAAAAATATTGCCCTACTGAGAAAATAATTGTTTATTAATCAAGTTTTAATTAATTGAAAGAAAAATAAAAACACAGGTCGCTTATAAATCTTTTCAAAAATCATGTCAGCATGTTTCATATTTTTTTTTTTTATTAAAAATGAATCTGAAAATGTGCCAAAAAATTTCGAGTTGTTGAGTATGGAAAAATATTTTTTTTAATATCGTCTTAACATGATTCTGATAAAACCAGCTATTTTATAAAAAGGAAATAAAAACTCGTCAAAAGCAGACAGATAAAACTGTTAAAGTGAATTTATATCTAATAATGATTTAGTTTTTGTTGGTGAAATTAGTATACTTAACTTCGAAATCTACCTCTGCCTGTAGGCCGGGCCGGCAGGGATTTTTTTGTATATTATAATAGTCCAAGTCATGTGACAATTGGGTTCTCACCCATTCGCCTTTCATATGCAAGGTAGCTATTTTTAATCAAAATTATTTTTTTGAGCAAACCTACATAAAATTTGCCGTGATTGCAAAGAATTCTTAGTACTTTTATGTAAGCCGGGAGCAAATTTCGCCAATAGCATTTTTAAGACTCCAGTTAGTCTTTTTGTTTCTCGCGTGGTAAATTAAAACAATACTTTGATGTTGAAATTAAATGTCATGGTTTATGTGATTATTTTTCTTTTTCTGTTATTTTTCTCTTTTTATTATTTTTATTTTTTATGAAATAATGGAGAGTCATGAATTTTAAATGTTTCAAATTAAAATTCATGTTAAGTGTTTCAAATAAAATAAGTGAAAGGTTTATATTTTTAATGAAATAAGTAAAAATGCGACGAGAACATTGTTTCGGTATTTATCATCTGCGCTCAGCTAACATAAAAATACAGAGTTTTCGATTTCTCTAAAGGAAACTACCGATTTGGTAAAGGACTGAGACAGTAAATTAAAATATGAATAAAAGCAACATGATACAAAGCTTAGCATACATATAAGGGAGACCAAATTGGTCGCCAAGGGTGGCTAGTATTAAATAATGCAACAAATCATGATATTTTATTTAAACTTCAAAGCAATATTTCAGTGGTACTACTTAGTTATTCCGTCTTCCAATTTCGCCAAATTATATAAATCGCCAAAATACTCGCTAAATTATACAAATTGACGTAATATTTATTTTAAATAACGAAAGAACAAATAAATTAGTATAACACTAATAAAAATACAAATAAAACGTCGAAATAAAAATCACTTGATGGCGAAAACACGTGTAACTTCCTTAAAGTCAAGTGAATGTGACATTTACGATCAACCGTTATCGACATTTAATCTTATAGTTTGGCGATAGATTTTTGGTCGACGGGATAACCAAGTAGTACCGTTTTAATTTACCACTCGAAAAATAAATAAAAAATTGCAATTTAATAGATTACAACGACCATTTGGAATTTATTTCGTCCACCAAATTCAGTCGCATCCTCTTCAACAACAGATCACAAAGATCAAACTTCAGACGACCAAAACCTTCATCGATAAAGTCCCGTTTCGAGAAGAAAAACAGTTTACAAATCGAAAGCAGTTCCACCGAATCATCCACAGATTGCATCAAATTACCTACGTTGAGCTCAGTTTTTCCCAGTTAGAATCAACCGATTGTAAAACGCCGCGGCTATTGGATTGCAGCCCCTCGAGACATGGCATTTTACTATCAATCGATTAAATATTAGATTGTTTCCTTTTTCGCGTTCGTCTTTTATATTGTAATCGATTTTCATGGGCTACATAAGCAGTTAAAGACCTCGATTTTCATGGCCTACATAATGAGTTGAAGACCTCGATTTTTGCTTTGCAAGACTATTTTCATTTCGGCGTCGCTCTTTGGCTTTGGATTTTTCCATATCTGATAATTTGCGCCAACCCATTTTGTAACTTTTTCAATTTTTAAAGATTTTACGCCTTTCGATTACCTATTCAAACAATTTTTAACGATTTTATGCCTTTCTATTACCTATTCAAATAAAAATTCTTCTAAAAGTAAAGAACATCGTTGAATTTCGTTAAAAAAAAATAAAATGCGAGCATCATTTGGCCCCATCCTCAACCGAAAACAGCAACCATTTCCAAATGGTTGAAAAATGCTAACTGGTGAGTTTAAAAAAAAAAAAAAAAAAAAAAAAAAAAGGCTATTGGCGAGATTTGCACCCGGCTAACATAAAAGTACCAAGAATACTTTGCGATCATGGCAACTTTTATGTAGTTTTATTCGAAAAAATAATTTTTATTCTTTAATCCAAATGGAAACCTTTCATATAAAAAGCGAAGGGATCAGCCCGTAATTGTTTATGGCAGTTAAATGACTTGGTCTATTACAATATAGGTGAAATGAGGGCGATAGAATAATATTTGGCGACTTATCACCTCTGTGGCTGGCTAACATTAAAGTACCAAAATGGACGCCTGGAATATAAAAAGCGAAGGAATCCGCCCGGAACTGTTAATGATAGTCACATGACTTAGGCTATTATTATAGAGATTGTTTTCAATTCTAAAAACATCGCAAAGAACAATATTTCCTTACGATTAAAAAATTATTTACACGTGACTATTAAAAACAGGAAATAAAACTTTAAAATTACTATTAAATGAGTACGCGTTAAAAGCAGGAAAATAATGAAAATTATGTCTTGAAAATTGTATTTACACGTGAATATTAAAGGAGAATGAAAACTTTAAAATAATAAATGCATTAATATGTGTTTAACCCTTTTAGGGGCAAGGTACTTCTGTTCGTAAAATGTTGAAATCAGTGACTGGCACCAGAATTTACAAACAAATTTATTTCGAAGTACGAAAATGCGTATGTTCACTTACTTAATAAAAAGAAAAATTTCATTCCTATATTCTGGTGTCAATGTGGCATTTAAGAATTAAAATTAAGTGGTACAAAAATCAGCCACCAATCAATTGAAGGGGTTAAAGCAGTAAATTGTAGTAATTGTAGTAAATTGTATTATGTCAATCGTATTAGAACGGTGTTAAAAAATACCGGGAGGCAACGACTCTGTTTACTTAACACTAGAACCGCCGGAAATTTTACTGAAATGTTACAAAAATATTTTACACCGGAAATTTTAATTGAAACTACTTAACTTATTTATTTAACTTATTTCTCCGTGGTACATTTTAAACTTATTTTAGAAAGAATTTTCTGGTGATAATCGAAATATTTTTATTAGGTAGCGGTCAAAATGACCGCTACGGCGGTTCTAGTGTTAATTCACTTTATTTTAGCTACTTTTCAAATGTTTAACTGATCTTCTTTAATCAAACACGAAAACAACCATTGGATGTCTTAAGAGCAACTGATTCGGCCTTAAATTTTCGCAATCAAAGGGAAATGAATGGAAACCCATTTACAGGGAGATCGCTACAGGTTTTTTCATTGTAATTCAATCTTCCCTAACCTTTTTAAAACCCATCAGATTAGCGTGCTTTTAGATTCTGTGGTGTCTGAATGGGGGTTGGCGAGCATAACCTGCAGTGGGCAAAGCCCCCTAGTAATAAGATAAATATTTGAAAGTAACAATATTTTTTTACATTAATTTTGCATCTTTATTAAGCAAAAACGTTATTTTAGGTTTTGGCGCATTTTAACTTTAGAAATGTAAATTCAGCCAAATAACTAAGAATTGCCTCAGAAGTTTCTATCTAATATATAAAAATTATAATTTGTCTGTCTGTAATGCTATACAAATCCACAGTTTGAAAGCCAAAATTGTGAAATGTTATATACATGTGCATTAAAACACGGCCGAGGCAACTAAAGCAATCCGGAATCAAAATAATTTCTATTTTAATTTTGATTAATAAAAAACCACCACATTTTCAGCAATTTCCTATTAAATTTAAACATTTTTCGTTATAGCAGCTGCCAGCAATTAAAAATTCACAATAAAATTCTTACCACAGCAGTGAAAGACGCATTGCATATTACGTACGCCACGCTGCAATATTAAAAAGCTGTAGCGGATATTACGATATACATATTGCGTACATGACGCTGCAATAACAAGAAGTTTTAGTGGGTATTACGATAAATCTTTTACCTCACATGCAAATAATTAGAGATTATTTAATTGCGCTTAATTATTACAAATTTTTAAAAATAAAGAAACACATTTTATCAGAAATATCAATAAAATTTTTTATTCCCTTATTCCAAAGATATCATTTTTATCATCTGCTGCCTTAGTAACATGATAAATTTAATTTCATTAAAAAAAAGGGGCACAGCAGTAGTAAAATATTTGACTAAATCGAATAGTTATTTTTAATTATGGTTTTAGAATTAAATTCATGAACTCCCTTGCATAGAACGGGTTAAGCAGCTAGTTTATGATATAACGAATTTAACAATTAATCTTATTTGTTTACGATTCTTTTGTTGCTACTTTACAAAAAAAAAAAAAAAAAAAAATCATAATATAATTTTTTTTTAAATGCGTAAGTGTCGTCTGCGTAAATGCTTTCACATAATAAAAATAAATTGTGTATTTGAATTCTTAACACTGAAAAATACTTTTATTATTGATTGTAAATAACTGAATTTCACAAATTTTATTTCATTAAAAATATGCTATAATTTTCATAAAAAAGGTATTTTAAAAATTTTATTAAAAAAATCGTGAAACTATTTAATTAATCATGTTTCTATCTACAATGACTAACTCAATGATTTATTTATTTTTTCTGAAAATATACGTGTTTCATTTTTTATTTACAAAAATGCGTCCGTAATGGAAAAGCATGTAAAATAAATTAATTAAAAATAATAAATTTTTTAAGGTTATTCTGTAAAAAAAAAAAAAAAAAAAAAAAAAAATATATATATATATATATATTCTGCAAATCTACAGGTCATAATTTATTTTTATGTTTAATTTCAAGTCAAAATACTGAATAGTTTTTTTATAAAGTGTACGACAAAATGTAATTTGTGTAGTCTAGTAGAGGATTCGCTTCGCTCATCCTAATAAAAAAGAAAAAAAAAACGGCATTTACACTTGTGTAACTGACGCAACTTTTATTGTGTAACTGGCGTAACATTATAACTTTACAAAGACAATAATGGTACTTAAATTAGTTTGTAAACAGTAATTTAGGATTTTTTTATTAGGATTTTTTTATAGAATATAAAAAATATCAAGTTTTCCAATCATATCCTTAAATTAAACACATTATAAATTTGATCCCCCCCCCCCCCCAAATAATGGTTTTCTGTGGAATTGCCTTATAGCTTTCAGGATTTTTTTTCTTATTCAGCAGACATAAAAAAAAACTTTTTAATGAATTTTTTCATTATATTTATTTACGCTTGTTCAAAATAGAAAAAAAAAATACAAATTATCTTATTGGTATAACTTATTTACATACTAGAGTGGTTATCATTAATAAATATACCTTTTACATTTCAAATTGCTTCCATGCTTTACCATTGGCTATGTATCGTTCTAGATTAATTCATTACGATAGTATGGTTGTTATAAATTTCAAGAGGTAGCTATTCCTTGGTCTATTATACTAGGGTCAATCAAAAAACTAGCTTGAAGAAAATTAGAATCAATAAATTATATTGCGATGAAACTTCTTCATAACTTTGTTATGAGGTTCGAAAGCTATGGCTGTCTCCTAGAAGAAAGAAGAGACATTTATCCAGTGATGTTTTTACCTATTTCTAATATATGCGCATTGAGGACAAGTGCTGTTTCTGTTGAAAGTCATTCATTTCTAAATGCATCAGGCTTGTTGGTCGAACTTTTATTGTATCCATAGGATAGTTCCAGTAAATAATTGAGAATTATTTTCATTTAGTATTATTTAGTATTTTATTACCTATCCTTACCTACCCTATCCTTTTTTACCATTGTCCAGCTAGATTACATAATGTAAAGTTAGATATTGGTGTTAATTTAGTTATTTTAATAAAAGTATAATGTTTTAAAGTGTTGGAAAGCTTTTAATAGAAAAATAATTATTTGAAAAGTGCTTTCTACTTTGTAATTTTAATGTAAAATACATTTTTACGCTTTAATTTTCGAGAATTAGAGCACTCGGTACACTGAAAATAAAAGTGTAATTCTTAAAAAAAAACTTAAAAAAATACTTTATCAAATTCTTTTGACAAAGAAAGTAAACATAATTTATACTATATAAAATGCTTTGTAGAAAACTATTTGAAGAAAAACATTATATAAATAAAACTCTATTTAAGGGCAAAAACCTTTTATCACAGTGATATAATCGTTTAAATAACGTATTAATTTGTGAATGATGCTTACTTTACATTCAATATGCATCAGTATCACGTTGCTCAGGGGTATGCTTAAGTGAAGTAAGTGAAAAATTTAAGCTTTTAATATCTCTGTGAGTTCTGCAGATATCAAGATACAACTTTTTGTATTTCATCCAGAAAAGTTTAAGAAAAAAACTCCAAGTTGGAAATTTTAATATACGGGGCCGTATAAAAGTTTAGTTTGAGTACTATCTGAAATATACACACTCCGGTGTTGCAACTTGTGTCATCAAATTTTTCCACATTTTGTTTTCTTTTTTATAAAACATTGAAATTTGAAGTATGTGTCTATGTGCAATATTTAAGGAAATTGGTTATTGACTCCATCTTTATAAATTACTCTGTATATGGCAATAACTTACACATATACGCCATGAAATGCCATATACATCATATATGACTATAATATCATATATGCCTTATAATTTAGGGATACATCTTGGACGCTTGGCGATTCATTTTTGGGTGATCACTCAAATAAAGATGGTTGGTTGGTTGTGTTTATGACGGCCAATTATCAACACGAGGGATATAGGCCCTAAGGGGGGGAGTGCCCTTCGTGGGGGGTCTTTCTAAGGGAACCTAACCCGTAATAACGCTTGGAAATCCAAGGTTAGAAGAAAACCACGAAAACTCCGAACGATTAGGCCGACGGGCGCGATTGGGTTCGAACCCAGCACTTCCCGTCTACCAGCTTCGAGAGCAGAACCTCTCGGCCACTGGCTCAAATAAAGAAGTACCCCTTTTTTTCATCGAAATACAGAACTGCTAATGTTCGCATTTTACAATGGAGGTGTATTCCCTTAATTCCGTTTCACCTGAAAAAACTCGTAAATTTTTTTAACTACAAACATGAACGTGATGACTAGATATAGTAAAAGTGATATGCGCTGCCCGATGAGATACTTTACAGCACCCTCTTGCAGAAAACTTTGAGTTTGTGTTGTTATCTTGAAAAAGATATGATAGAGAAAAATTCAATTACAAAGTGCGACTTAGGAGACAAATTCTGAAATTTAAAAATTTCTTCTTTTTTTCAACATATTTGAAACAGGTTTCTTCTCCTAAGACGAGTGTTGTGTCTAGGGATTGCTTAAATTCAATCTCGGGATTGCAAAAATTAAAATTTCTTTAATATCACTAATTTTTACAATAGCTAAATATCATAATATTATAGAAAAAACAATTAAAGCAAAAGTGCTGTCTAACTTACATATGAAAATATTCCAAGTTAAAAAATTTAACTTTAATTACTTATCAAAAAGTATAGAATAAATTACAGTAATTGAAATTAAAGCAAATATGCTGTTGATGTTTCAAAAAGTAACAAAAAACATGAAATGTCTATGTTTTATCTTCAAGATCATTTCTTTTATTTCCTGTTAAACAAGTTTTTGAGTGGTTTAATATTTACAATTTTAAAAAATAATTAATATCAATGATTAAATTTTGAATTATTCTCATAACAACGTAATTAATGTTTACAATTCTAAGACTTCGCAAGCGCAAGATTTTCCTTAACATAAAACTTTTTTCTCGAAATAATAGATCTTAACACACACATGCAATAAAAAATTGCATATGCACAGTTTAAAAATCTAAATAGAGTACTTGTTATTAAAATTCGAAAATGTTGCATAATATAAAAAAAAACTATAACATACCACGAGAAAAAAAAATGATTAGTTTGAATAGTTCACTGTTTCTTAACTAATCGGTAAATTTCTTTGAAAATATGATCTAAGAAATATTATGATAGCAACGTTGTCTTTTTTTAGTGAAATGCCATACTGGTTTAGACACTCTGTTAGCATGTCAATGCACATTTTTGCTCTAAAATATTCATATATGCGCATAAGGCCTAAATTCAAGAATTTGTTCAAATTTAAATTTCTTGAATGAACATTTATGAATAACTGCCAACTTTTGCGCTTTTTTCCTACCACTATTTTTTAATCAGAAAAATTTCCCTTATTTAAATCCATGTGTTCGATGATTAAAGAAGATAAATTTCTCTATTAAATAATAGTGGTAGGAAGAAAGCGTAAAACTTGGCAGCTATGTTTATGTTCATAAATCGTTTGTTCGCAGTAGATGTCCATTTGCCAAAAGTCAAACTAAATTTTTTTCCTGAATTTTTTAAAGTTTGTATTTCACTTGTAATTAGTTCCTTTATTATGGAACTAATAGCTCAGTACACGATTTCGAATTGATACTGCAGATTTTGGGAAATCATTATAGCCTTTATCTATTAGTAAGTTTCTTAAATAAGTTGAAGTTAAATGAGAAACCGCATTTAGCTGTCATTCGCAGTAAAATTAAATCCAGTGATTCCTTATCACTACCTATTAAAATAATCCTCTCTTTTCCGCTTTTTAGAAAGCAATGTATCTTCTATGCAATCTTGACGTGTGAAAGGAAGAGATGTTGTATTAAATTCTTTCTGAACTTTAGAACCATGTTTCGTAGATAAATGTGTATCCAACCCCTTGTTGATCCACCTAATGTTTTAATCCCTTAAAGGGCGGTGACGCCGTCACGGCATCACATAATTTTAATCCCAAATTGCCACATTGGCACCGGAATTTTATGATGAAAATGTCGTCTTTATTAAGTACGCGAAAATTTACTTTTTCTTGTTTACAAATAAAATCTCTTGTTAATACTGGTGTTACGTAATGACTAACTTTTTCTTTCATCCATGTATCAGTCACCTGCATAATTATTTAACAGGTTGTAATTGCATTGTTTCAATATCTGGCAACAGTTGGTTTTGTTTTGTTCTAGAAAAAAGTTTATAAAAATAAAGTAATGTGAAATATATATGGCTCTTCTGTCATTGAATTTAAGTTAGAAATATATTCGCTTTAAAAATAAGAAATGTTATTGAGGGCAGTTTTAATAGCTTATAGATATTTTAATACTTAACTTTTAGGGATTCATTTAGTTAAGAGATTTATTTACATTGGAATCCAACATATGGCGTCCGCTGACAAGACTGGAATCTGTAAGTAGAATTTTATTTAAACTGCTCAAGTGAGAATTATTATTATTGTTGAATAAAAAATTATTGTTGATGTTGAAAAATATGGATGCGTTGAAAGCAGCTAGACGACAACATCGTAGAATTTTCACTAAAGCGTGTAACGAATTTGATGCAAGTGAAAATAATTTATCGACTGCTGAAAAAATTCTGAAATTGACAATGATAGAAGAGAAAGCGAAATTTATGACCGATGTAGAATATAAAATTAGAGAAATATTGTATAGCGACCAATCTGACGAAGGAATAATAGACAAAGATATCGATGAATCTGAGGTTTACATCGATCGTTGGCGTGTATTACAACAAAAATTAAACGAACTTTTGGTTGTAAAAAATGAAGATTTGAAATCTGATATTTCGGTAATTAATAAGAATGTATTGCTTCATTATCCGAAGATACAGTTACCTACTTTTAATGGTGAAATTAAAAATTGGTTGCAATTCTGGGATCAATTTCAAAAAATTGATCAAGATACTAGCCTAGATTTTCATGACAAATTTGCGTATTTATCACAAGCCATGGAAAAAGGCAGTGTGGCAGAAGAATTGATTAGAAGTTTTCCGCCTGGTGGTAATAGTTATGCCAAAGCTGTAAGTCAACTTAAATCTCGTTTTGGACGGGAAAAACTTTTGATAGAATATTATGTTAGAGATTTGTTAGGCCTTGTACTACAGAAGCAAAATCCAGGAGAAGATAACTCTTTGCGACGATTATATGATTCATTAGAATCGAAACTGCGATCATTAGAAACTCTTGGAGTTATTAGAGACAAATATGCTGCTATGTTATATCCGCTTGTTGAATCGGCTCTTCCAGATGATATTCTTAGAGCATGGGAAAGGTGCAGAACGTCTCACAGAAGATCGTCAAATAGATGTAATGATGTGGAATCTGAACTAGATAAAAATCATGATACAGATTTAAAGAATGGTGTTGTAATTGGCTCAAAAACTGGTCTAGATAATTTATTAGAATTTCTGCAAGACGAAGTTGAAGCAGAAGAAAGAATTTCTTTGGCAAGTAAGAGTTTTGACAAAACTTTTCGATACAGAGCTGCACGCAATAATCATGAATTCGAAGAATCTCAAATATCTACTGTATCAGATTTATTAAACATTGATATGAGAAAATATACTAGAAATAAGAATAATTTTAAACAAAAACTGTGTATTTTTTGTGACAAACGACATGCATCGGAAAAATGTTTCAAGGCAATGTCAATGTCGTATGATGTTAAGAAAGACATAATGCAAAAGAAGGGAACTTGTTTCGTGTGTTTAAAATTAAACCATCTAGCCCGAAATTGTAGAGCAAAAGTAAAATGCGTTGTATGCAGAAAAAAACATGAAACTCTAGTATGTCCAAGAGCTCCTGAGAAGTTATTCAAGCCTGAAGAAGCCCAGGATGCTTTAAAAGCTCTGAATAATTATTACTTCAGGGGATCTTCTTTGAGTGTTGAACCTTCAAAAAGCAAGCTTCATCATGAGCCAGGATGGCAAGGACGAGCTAGAGGAGGTTCAAGCAGGGGACGTGGTGGTTATGGTGGACCCCGTAGTGGTGATTGGTACGCTAATGGCTACGGCCGAAGATATGACAGTCCACCTTTTGGAGGTCGAGATTTTTATGACCGTGACTACAGTTCAATGTCGTCGCGCATGAGACCATACCCTTCACCTTATGATCGTCCTAGTCCATCTATGGCGCCCATGAGAGATGAATATGCGGATCCCTATTCATCATTTTTGAGAGATCCATATTCACCAAGATCTGGCATGTCTCCTGTTTCACGTGATTTGTATGAAAGAAGCAGCAAAGCAACATTTCTTTGACACAGCTAAGGTTGAAAAGGATAATTTTTTAGTCAATATGCTTTCGCTTGAATATCACCCTCCTCTTCCTGACAATTTTGATCTGTGTTTGAAGAGACTAAACAAAGTTGTGAATCTTCTGATATCAGAACAACTTTATGAGCTACATGGGAATCAAAATCCTTCAGACCTACCTAGAAGAGGCTGTTCTAGCCATCAACAATTAAAATTGAAATGGTGGGAGAGACCCGAATGGTTGTATTCGCCCTATGAGAAATGGCCCTCCACTAAATTTATTGCTGATGAAGACGAAGTTCTTAAAGAAAAAAAGAAAAGATGTTTCCTCGTCGGATACTGTCCTAATTTCCAGTAGTGAAAGTGTGGAAAATGGTTGATATTATCGCTACAATTATAAGGTACCGAAAAGATTTAACTTGTAATTTTAAATTGTTGAGTTGGGCTTTTCCCACAACTCAAGGTGGGAGTATGTTACGTAATGACTAACTTTTTCTTTCATCCATGTATCAGTCACCTGCATAATTATTTAACCGGTTGTAATTGCATTGTTTCAATATCTGGCAACAGTTGGTTTTGTTTTGTTCTAGAAAAAAGTTTATAAAAATAAAGTAATGTGAAATATATATGGCTCTTCTGTCATTGAATTTAAGTTAGAAATATACTCGCTTTAAAAATAAGAAATGTTATTGAGGGCAGTTTTAATAGCTTATAGATATTTTAATACTTAACTTTTAGGGATTCATTTAGTTAAGAGATTTATTTACATTGGAATCCAACAACTGGCGTCATTAAATTATTTGAACATTTTACGAATACAAATACCTTGCCTCTGAAAGTGTAAAGAAGCACTGCGCTACATTTTTTACATTTAGCGCTTTTTCCATCTTTTGATGTTAAATAGCAGTGCCATACTGAAGATGTATCATTATCTTTCCTATGAGCTACAAGATCCTTTTCATTAGGCATGTTTAAAGCAAAATAAGTATAAACGCATGGAAAGCAAAGAAATTAGCACATAATAATCACTATGAAACACAAGCGGGACGCTTATCAGTAAACTCTAATTCGAAAACTAATTTTGTGATTCCTTAGTTGTTGCTACGACCGACTTCCTAAACGCAGCGAAATGGAAATAAGCAAATTATTTCATTTTTCCTGAATAATAAGCTGCGCAGGTCACATCTGTTTGAAAGTCAAAAGGTTTCCTTTTTAAACGATTTAATCGCTTAGAAATATATGTAAAAAATACGGGAGATATGTATTCATTTTCAATAATATATAAATTTCATAAAAATTGATTTTTTCCCCTCGGAAGTGTATAAATATATTTTTAGCCCTCGGTACGGTATGCTATTTCTTTCCCCCAGCTTATTTTGTGTCGTCTCCAGAAAATAACGTTACCTTACAGAAGCCAGCCGTAAAAGAAAGCAGTATGATTAAATACTCTATAGCAATTTTTTAAACTTCTAAGCATCGGACGTTTTCACTTTTTATACCGCCGTATTGAAAAAAAAAGAGTACTTTTAAATGCAATTTATTTGAAAACTGCATCTCCATTTATTTTTGAAATATTAATTTTTTGCAGTTTTTGGAGCCATTTGCTTAATATTGGCAATGGAAGTACTCCATTTGTGTAGAAAGTAAAGGAAAAATAGTTGTAAAATATTAATTATATATTTTTGTTGCCATTTTTTCATAACCACCGAAAGAAAATGTAATTAAAATACGTGCTATTTTGAAAAAATATAAACGAATGATTTCTGTTAAAACATGGAGCTATTATAAACTATATTTAATTTTAAGTACCTATATTAACACTGTGACGTCCGGCGACACCACAGTGGTGACGTGCGCAAACTAGCGGTCAACGGTCGGTGACACCACAGTGGTGACGTGCGCAAACTAGCGGTCAACGGCCGGTGACACCACAGTGGTGTCGTGCGCAAATTAGCTGCCAACGGCCGGCGACACCACAGTGGTGTCGTGTGCATAGCATTGTAACGACCGAAGAAAAACTCGAAGACCTTTCTGATCGTGAGTTGCCGGACTAGTTTTGGCTCAGCGTTTGTCCACGCCTAGAATGGTCAATTGATGATCGCCTGTTCTGGCCCGATAATGTCAAGAACGGCCGGCGACAAGTCAACTGATCCGAATTAGCGCTGCCGGAGCCAAGCGAATAAATATTTACGAATCGTGCGGACGGCAAAGTGTTAATGTTACAAACAAATGAAGACCTATGAATCATTAGAGAGCCTTTTTTTTGTCAATTTCCTTTAATGACGGCATCTTTTTGTTTCATTTGTGTATTATTTCGCGATAGTGACGTCCTATGTATCCTTTACCGTAGATGTTTAAGAGTGGATCGTAAATGTCGGATGCGAATGACGTCATTTTACATAAAATAAAAGCGTGTGCTGTAAGTCTTAAAATTTAAATATGTTTTGTGATATTTATATATACATATATATATATATATATATTTTATCGGGGGCGACACTAAATTCTGAAAAAGCAGAATTCCTGTTTTCTAGTTATAGTGATTGTTATAGTATTTCCTTGTTTCAATTTCAGCTGAATTCTGTTGAATTCTGTTTTAACAAAAAAAAAAAAAAAAATAAAAAAAATAAATAAATAAAAAGACAATCTCGAAAATTTCGAATGGATATTCCCTTATTATGGGAATGGGATTTTCGAATGGAAATTAAAAATGGAGCGGGATCCCGGGATTGTAATCCCTAGTTGTGTCGCCACGGTGGGAGATCTGCCTAAATTGACTATTTTGTAACTTTTTACCATGGTAGGCGGCCTGCCGTATAGAGTCCTCAATTTAGTCTGAATTGATGTGCCACATGTAAAAATAACTTCTATCGCATAGGCAATGGTGGTCACAAATTTATTTTGTTATTAAAATAAGCTGCACCGCGCTTACATGTATTAGTTTTATTAGTAAATTTGCATAATACTCATAATCGGTATAAGCAACGGCGACGACTCTGGCACCTTGATAAGAAATGTGGATGCATCAGATCGTCTTCGCTTCTTGGGACACTCCAGAATTATCAGTGAAGCAGGAAATTTTTTGCTCGTGTCTGTGAGAACCTCTTCGGGGATTTTATACCATCACCATTCTTTTTGCGGTTCACTTTCTTGATCTGAGCAAAGGTTTTCTCATGGGAAAGAAACAAGTACATTCCTGACTCCTTTTGATGTTTCAGCTTGTTAAGGAGGCGCTTGTCTCTGGTCAGACAGTTGTTCCTGGTTCTCTCGAACAAGAACTGTACGCTCCTCCTCACGTACGACATCTAACAAAGGTTTTATGAATCGCACCTCAGATTGTGGTCTCATGAAACTGCATCTCCCTAATCGACCTCGTAGTATTTCACGACTTGAATTCTGGTGTTTTGATGATTTAATATAGCTACAATTTTTTTTTTTTTTTTTTTTTTTTTTACTCCTGCAGGAAACGTTTGCCACATGAAACCTGGCAATCTTCAGTTCTCACCTTACATTTAAAACCAGTGACCGGGCGAATTTCAAGAATGTGACAATCTCTAAACCAAAGTGATCTTCAGCTAATGAATGCATGCTTCTTTATTTGCTCAGTCAGTCTAGGATCTGACATGTTTACATGTAACAGAAAAAGATCTGTAACTATGATATACAGGGTGATATTTCGCCTATAACATGTATTCTCAAACACCTGTTCTCAGATACCTGTATAAAAGAGTTATCTTGAATATTCAGGATGTTCTAAACAAGATTCAACATTTCAAAAATTTAATATAAATTTGAAACAATTATTTTGAATATTGTTCAAACAGAATAAAATATTTTAATAATACAATATATGCCCCTCTAAAGCCATTATCTCGGATATACAGTATTTTCTACACATGGCTCAGCATTTTAAAATTTAGTATACATATAAAAATTATTTTGATATTCAGGATGTTCTAAACAAGATTCAACGCTTTAAAGATTCATTATAAATTTGCAAAATTTATCTTGAATAGTGTTTCAAACAGAACAGAATATTTTAATAATTCGATATACATCTAAAACATTTATCTCCGATATACAAGGTTTTCTATACAGGACTGAACATTTTTAAAATTGAAAGATACACCTTGAACATTCAGGATGTTTTAAACAAGACTAAACATTTTAAAATCTCATTATAAATTTGAAACAATTATCTTGAATATATAGGGTGTTCTACACAAGACTGAAAATTTTTACTGACAAGTAAACGGAGAGACAGTCATTGAAGTTTTACTTGCAGGAGAATAATGAATGATGTATGGAATTGTAAAATGCATCCCTCTGTTTCTTTCAAATACCGCCTATAGATAGCGCCCTATTGTTTGAAATTATAATATTGTTAAAAAAACATAATACAGTTTCGATCTAGGGAAGTATGTTCGAGGATTAAATTACAGCGAAAGCATTCTTGTAATAAGCAGTTTTTAAAATCAGAAACAGAAACTTGATTTCTAATAGACGCTATTTTTTGAAGAATATGATAATTTTAAATGTCACTAACTGCAAATTTTCCTTATTTTTGGACGAGGTAGGGAAACTGGACAATGACATTTTCTAGTTGTACCATACTACTCCTAAGAATAAGCTTCATTTAGCGCTCCCAAATACTATCATTTTGGAAAATAGTTAAATAAATATGTTTAATATTTTTTCAAGTGTGTACAGTCCTAAAAAAAGTTATCACCCACTGCTAAATCTGTTGTACATAATCGAATAAAAAAGATATAGTTACCAATGAATCGGAATAACGTCTCTTAATTAATGCTAAACATAAAATATACTTCGGGAATCGTCTACCTATTAAAAGTGTACAAAATTTCATATCTCAGATGTTAACACGTACTTTATCCTATATTTTGTTTGAGTTCCTTGGATTTTTTCTGAAATCATCAAAGAGTTAGAACAGATAATAATTTGAAAATGTTGGTGCTAAAGTCTCCTGATACAGGGCCTAGAATAAATAGTGTGGAAATCTGCTATACAAACAGTGCTAAAAAAGTATATCCCTTAAATGTGCAATGATGCTGAAATCCTATGAACCGATTGCAGCGATATATGCGTTATATTTTCAAATTACAATATAAACATTGTATTACAGTAGCGTCTAGAGCAAATCGTCTTGGAGTTTTAGAAAATATCCTGCAGATGTCGCTGAGATCGACTTTTTGGATTTCAGCATCGTTTGACATTTAAGATATGCAATAGTTTAGCTCTTTTTTAAGTATTACTGGGATAGCCGATTTCCTCACTATATATTCTAGACGCTATACCCCTGAGAAACTATAATTTTTATTTCTCAAAAAATCATCCGAGTAAAATGCTTCTATTTAATGAGGTATTTTGAATAGACCTAAGCAAAATCTAAACATTGTTTAACTCAAAAAGATACTCTTAATAAATTTAAATTCCCATAATTATGGATTTTTATTCACATCAGTTTTTGTGTAAAAAAATTAAACATCGTTAAAAACACAGCTGTGTGAATTACTACCACCAATATTTATTTGCATTTTTTTAATATCCAAAGGCAACTTCTGTTGTTATTGTCTGCATACCCATAAAAGAAAATCTTAGAAAATAACCAGAAAAATATTTTAAATTTTCCGTTGTAAAAAATTCATTATTCTGAATGGCGGAGAATTGTTTCCGGTATGGGGGAAGGAGTATCAATCAAGGAGTATGCATATCAATTTTTTGATGATAATACACAGTGGATTACTGATGAACAAAAACACTGTTTTTTTGTTTTTTGTATTCTAAATATCCAGCGTTGAATGGCAAGTTAAACGAGACCAAATTTTGGCCAACTGTGATTCTTACGTCACCAAGCGACAGCTTCAAATTGGATACACTTCTACTGAATTTAACCAGGAGGTAAGGTCTATGCTAAGGACGCATTTTCTTTTATTAAGAAGTCTAATAACTCTAATCTCTTTATTAACTCTATTATGTTTTACCAGTTTTGCTGTAATCAATTTAAAAATTACCTAACACTATTCTTACAGAGTTACGTTTAAATGATAATGAAGGTAACAATGCCCCAAGAAAAAATGATGATTTTAATACTGACACTTCTCTCCTCTTAAACAATAAATATGCAAGTCTTTAATCCTTAAGAAAATTTGGATGAGGATTCTACAGATTATACTACGACAGACAGCAGCAGTGAGACTGTAATTGGCATTTCTAAACAAACTTCCTATCCGTTCTTGATTAAAAGTG
The DNA here is from genome assembly GCA_963932465.1 of Maratus speciosus. Classification (NCBI taxonomy): domain Eukaryota; kingdom Metazoa; phylum Arthropoda; class Arachnida; order Araneae; family Salticidae; genus Maratus; species Maratus speciosus. Next base: position 224,833,536 of record OZ010791.1, on the reverse strand, counting down.
ATTATAAGCGGACAAACCTTGCTAAAGAACGTAAGGATCTCAACAAAAATACCTCTCTCAATGAATTTAACCTTCATAGCACCGTGCTCTGATATATCTGTTCTCTAAGCTGTAGGTTTCACTGCAATAGATGCATTATTTAAATCCATATATAATGCGGTTTTAAAACATTGAGTATTGATTGATACTTTCAAAGGATTATATTCATATACGTAATTAAGTTTTTTCATATCATTTTGAAAAAAAGTAACTTTTTTAACATTTAAAAAAATACAGAGGAACAACGCTACAATTTTGCGTTTTTGCAGGGCGGTCAGAGAATTAAAGAGGAACTATTTAAAGTACCTTTCTAAACGAAAAATTGATTTACTAAAATTTAAAATTATTTGTACTCTAACGCAAAAAATGTATACCACTTTGAATACACGTAACTAGAGATTTAAAAAAAAGGTCGTGCTAGAGATATTCCGTGCAACACTCCCTATCAGTTTATTATTGAATCTCTTTTGTAAAATTTTGTTGCTACAGATGTTGCTGGGCTAAAAAGCCTAAAAACGGGAAAACCCATGCCTTTTTATATGGTTAACGTTCTCCCTCGTGAAACGTTTAGTGAAATTCACATAATGAATAAACTTTGATACATGCGTATCACAAATGAAAGATGTAAAACAACAGTAATATAAAACAATGTTACGTTCCCAGGAATTTAGACACACTTCCAGGATGTGTTGTTTATCGTCCAAATGCAAAGTGTGCCGGTAACTATATTTCTACTGGGTGTTCTACTAACGATAAAATTTCTCTCAAATGCCTTACATGTGGACTTGATCAGTCAGCTACTTAGTGATGATGTATTAAAAATCTCCTTTTTAAAATGGAAGAAAACTCTCCAGCCAAAAATAAACATAAATCAAAACAAAACTAATTCTAATGAAGAACATAATTTCGTTGAAATTCTAAAAAAATTTAACTACAGAACAAATTTTAAAAAATCTACTGATAAACGCAGAAGTTGTAATTCCACATCTGATTCTGTCTCTTGTTGATAAGAGCTACAACCCGACTAACAGTAGCTCTTCTAATTCTGCACCTATTAATCTCAAAAATTAATAACAGAAAATTTTTCAAGCTTTCAAGGATATGGAAGAAATGCATAAAATTACTCAATTGTTAAAATATATAAAAACTCTTTTAATAAGACTAAAAACTGTACTAACCCAATTAAAAAAATGTTTCTTGGTATAAATAAGCTTGATGCGTTTGCTACTGGGAATAACATCATTGCGAGTGGTTAAGTCTCCCACATTTTCCTCAGTACTCAAATGAACTTGGAATTGTAATTATCTTCAAGACAAAATTAATGAACTCCGATATTTCATCTCTCAAATTCCCCAATTTCATATGATTTTAATTCAAGAAACATTGCTCCCTGCCTATAAAATGAACATGTCTTGATACAAATTGTATACAACTCTACGCGCCGGCTCCCCCAAGTTTGAAGGAACTGCCATTTGCATAAAAGACATACCCCATTACTTTTTACAAAATACACCACTTCCCAAAGTTGATCAGTGTGATACTGTCGTAGAATTCCTTCATATTAAAATTATGTTCGACTCCATTTATGTCAAACATAGCCGACAATACCTGGTCAACGACTTTACATACAGCATTTTCCCGCTCCAACACTGTTTTAATGCAGGACATTACAATGCGCATAACAGAAATTGAAATTTTTCATTCTACAACTCATAGAGGCAGACCACTCCACACCTTAATTGTACTTGTAAAGTTTATACGCACCTAGTAATATTACAAACATGAGCATTACAGCTAGAACCCACTCTTATATTATTGTTTTTGCCATTACTAAAAATCTTACTTATCATATCACTACCCCTGTACTTAACGAATTTAATTCTGATCACCTTTCAACCTCCTTTAAAATTTTCCACATTTACTCTATTTTACAACTTTTTTCCATAGAAATTGACTAGAATAAATTTAGTAATTATTTTGGTAATTCCAATCTATCTTTTCCTGACATCAATAATCTTTCTTATATTAATTATGCTGTATTTCATGAGCAAAGTCTTGCTACTAACACTCAACATCACACCTTTTTTCACAAATTTGAAATTATTAACACCTTTATTTTTTCCATTGATATCCGCAACCTCTTTAAACTGCAGAAACATTATCCGGCGACTATTTCAGTCCTCTCGCGACCACATCTTTAAATCATGTGTTTATAATCTTAATAACAAAATCAAAAATTTAATCTTCGAAAGAAGGCAGAAAACTTGGACTAAATTTATAAAAAACTTTTCTCCTGGTAATAATTCTCTTTGGGAAATTCAAAACAAGTTTAGCAAAATTTTCAGCCCCATTTTCATTCTCATTTTCAAAAATGTTATCGTTTATACTGGTGAAGATAAGGCATAATTTTTGGCAATATACGATACATTGTAATTTTACCATAATCCCACACACCTTATCAAACCCGCCCACATCTCTCTCTTGTTAATGATGCAGTTAATAATTTTCTCGCCACCTAGGTATGCTGATGTTACTAGCAATGTGCCCAAACATTTACTTACAAACTGTATTCTCTATATCACCCATGTGACTAATTCTATCCTAAAATTCTACTATTTTCCGAAACCATGGAAAATATCTAACGTCTTCCCACCTGCTTCTGATCATAATGACTCACTAACTTGCAACCTATTATCCTTTTTTCATCGTTAAGCAAAGTTTTTAAACGTGTCATTCAGTTCTAGTTACAGGGTTTACTACAAAATAACAACTTTTTAATGCCTAAACAGTTTATTCTCAGAATTAACACTCTAATAGGCAATACCAGCTACTTCGGATTGTGGAGTTTTAAACGGAGAATTTCAATGCAAAGAAACCATTTGCTGCGATATTCTTGGACATCGCAAAGACCTTTAACAATGTTTGGAACGAAGGCCTCATTTACAAATTATTCAGCTAAATATCCCGTCCGGAATTATGCTTTTCACACACTCTCACCTTGACGATTGTACTTTTTAAATCCACATTATCAACACCTAATCTACATTATAATTTAATATTTAACGGATCATTCAGGATTAGGTTTTTGGACCGACACATATCAATTTATATTTAACAATATACCTCATACAGTGTTTGTTATACTCCATGGCTTTAAATTGTAATCTATCGATTCGTGCATTTTTTTTCTTTTCTGTCACTAAACGGCGATACATGTTATACTATATGACTATAATTACTACTTATATTACTATAATACTTATACTTACTATAATTATGACTATAATTACTACTATTTACATCTCAGCACAGAAACATTTTTTTACACAGAAACTTACAAAGACACCTTAGCATGTTAATGGACTGCAACAATTGGAACGTTAAAATCAATGAATCCAAAACTTCTGCTATTTATTTTTCTAGAACTTTTTCCTACCAAAATTGATTTAAGAACACTGCCCTTTTTGAAAAAAATGACACCAAATACATTTAGGTTATTCTTGATAAAAGACTTCAGAAAATATATTCTTAACATAAGAGGTAAGCTTCCAAATCTCTTGAACCTCTCCTTGAAAATCTTGCTCTCTCCATTCACAATAAAAAACTAATGTATAAAGCCTGCATTCCCTCTATCACGTCTTTTGCATCTCCGATCTCGGATTTTATATGTAAATCTAGTATGGAAAACGTGTCTAAAATGTACAATAGATATTTTAGAACTATCAGAAAGGGTTGCAGGTACCTATGTAATACTACCATCAGACCTGATAAATATTTGCATGTTTGTTCAACGGGTCAAAAATGTTTTTAAAAACTTAAAAAAATATATCTATATTATTCCAAAAAGATTATAACTGAACTATCGGATTACAATATCTACCCCACCTATAGAAAATGACCGCGTTATTCAACATTTATTCAATATAATACCTGATTTTCTTTCTGTTGTTTTCTCTTCTGTTTTTTGTTTTTGTTTAACATACATTTATTTTAAAAATTCTTACACATATATATTTAGAACAGTAATAATAGCAATTAAGAACAATAGTAATTAAATAATTAAATAGCAATAATTTAAGTATCAATTAAATAATAATTAAATAACAATAATTTAAGAACAGTATTTAATAGTAGACATTATTTATTCCATAAGATTATTTGCTTTAGGATTAGTGGATGTTTGTCACTTTTTCTTCTAGGACTCTACATTAAAAATAATTTGACACAGATTGTATAGTGTGTGTATTACATTGATATATTAAAATCGTGGTACTTTTTTTGTTAATTTTTTCTAATTACCAATACTTAATTATTTAGTATTAGAAACTATTAAAAACTATTCTTATTTCATCATTTTCCATATCATGTTTTTAGATTTATTTAGGCTAGTTTCATGAGTGCTAGTAGTGTAAGTCACAGGCTACGATTTTTGGCTACGAGTATGTTAGAACCGTAAAATGTGACTTATTTTATTAGAGATATCTCATTAATTGAATAAAGCGAAGCAAACATTTTGAAAATAACGGTGGCCAACAAGAATAGCAGTTATTAGCTATGTGACTTACACTACAAAACCCATGTTATTAGCCTTTACTATTTCTGTTAGCTTTAATCTAAAATAGACATATCTTTAAAACTTTTATTTTCTTAAAATGGGAAATATTTTATAAGTTTATGTACAATGATCGATTCTGATTAAAGTAGTTATACAGAAATATAAGCGAATAAGAAAACTTAAAATAATATTATTAAACATTTAAATATTATGTTCTTTTAAAATGTGAAATGTTTACTAATTAACTGTCTCAAGTATACATCATTTTATTTTCATCTTTATGCACTACTATTTTGGATCCTTTAATATTTTATCAATTCGAATGCATACGATTTATGAAACGGTATTTAAAAAACATGCTAATTTATCTTTTTTATTTCACAAAATGAGAAAGGTTTTGTAGTAAACTGATTGCTGTAGACATTCGATTCCATAATGAACACTCCATAACATAAAATTGTGTTTGGATAAAGAGAAAACGTTTAATGGAATGCAATTTAATATCCATATTGATGTATACTTATTTCGTAAGTTACGTCAGTTAAAGATTTGCATTTGGGAAACTGCAATTTGCTATTTTGTCTGAACAGAATTTGGCAGTATATATTTTAAGCTAGTTTATATTTCTATAAATTCAGTTTTACAAGTGGTTTCCTATTTATTTATGAAAATAATACAAAATATTTAGATATAGCATGAAATGTATTGATCAATTTGTTTAGCGTATGAACGCTGATAGACCTATAACTTTTATTATATGAAATAAGCTTGAATATTATTACAATAACAATTTCTATAAAAGGAAATTCTTTTATAAATACTTTTTGCATTCTTATTTGATATGCTGAAATGAGATAGAAAGTTATGTAATAACTGTAGTCTGCCCTTTGTTATATAATTTATTGAATAAAATTAGGTATGTTTCAATATTTTTCATAAGAAAATACATACATTAAAATTGTATATTGTTTAATAAACATGCGTATACTTAATTTAGTTGGAAGTATTTGGTTGAGCAAAAAGTTCTGGGAAATTTTTAACGCAACTTTCATACAATGCAACGTTTACAAATTTCCCAGAACTTTTTGCTCAACCTAGTAGTATATGAAACGTTTCACAATATATTTTTTAGAAAAAATTATTCAATTTTGTAATCAGTATTCTGTCATATAAAATTAATTTTCTTAAACTGAAAACAGCTAATAAAGTCAATTCATTTCCGTTATGATCAAGTCATACATTTTTCTTCACATTCGTTCAAAGTTCAGTTTTCAACTTTCTTGTTTTTGAAAGTATTTTATTCAGATTTGTAATATAATTACAACCTCTAATACCAGTCACATATTCTGAAGAAGTTATTATTAATGGCATTCTAATTGAACACACATACGTTAAGATGGTGCAAGAGTGCGCGGAATACAAGAGTACACAGAACGATTAACTAATCCCAAATCAGAGTTTTGAATTTAGCTACAGTTGTGAACGATGTAATAACATGATAAGTTTCTAATGGGAAAAAACTGCTTATTTTGGTGAAATTTTTAATCATTTGGAAGAGAAAAGGTGGTTTTGGCCTTTCTAGTATAAAACTTGCGGTTTTTGAAAATAGGACCATAATAAAGATGACAAAGATAATTTACACTTTTAGGTTTTTATGGATTAAGTTATTATAGGACTACATGTCATCTAAGTGATTTGAATTTGTTTATCATTAGATGGCATTACTGAGGCTTCAAAGATATTTAGTGATGATAGGGCATGAGTGCACAGTACTAAAGTGTACAAGAGTGCGCACCTGCTTCTGGAAAATCTGCTACCGTTGCTAAAACAAGATTTAAAATAAAGGTTCTGTAGCCTTTTTAAAATTACCTTTTTTATATACGGACTTTTCAGCAAGCAGCGTCACTCGAGGACCATCAGAATCCACACTTTGTGAACCACAATTGTCATTTGAACCACAGAACACTAAAAATGAGGGGAGTGGGAGATATGCTTTCAATAAAAAATGATATTTTAGAAAAGGTAGAAAAGCCATGTAAAAAAAAGACGTACGCTCAATGTGAAATAAATTCAACTTCGGTTTCGCAAGGTATATTTCGAATTTAATAATACTGAAAGTTTTTCTTATAAATTGAGGAATGTAATTTTTTGTTATATTAATAATCTAAGCTTATAAATAAAGTATAATATCATCCATTAAACCTCGTCATTTATTTTTATTTAATGAAATAGTTAAAGTGCGCGTTTCTGCACCACCTCACCATACTTTCTAAAGTAGCTCATTCATTTACACATTCTGCACATTCAGGAATTTTTGATAAATATTAACACTACTGCATTTCTTTTAATGAATACCTCCTAATTTATGTAACAATTGTTTTATACGTGTAATAGGTACTACTTAATTAGCATATTTCGCTCAATTTTCAGAATTTTGCTTAAACATATGACATTTTGAAAACTTAAGGAATTTTTCATTGTATTTACTTTTACCATTTAAGAATGTTTCTGTACACACTCTAAAATTTTATGTTTTATTGTTTTTATATTACGGTTATTCTATATGTATATACATATATAGTGGAACTTCCCGTTAACGAAGTTTTCTACTTAACGAAATTTTTTGCTGAACTTTCACTTTGAACACTATTAACATGTAAATTAATCTCCATATTACGAAAAATATATTCTATATAATGAAGTTTATTTTACTTTCGTGCGTGCATAGCATTCAAACGGAGAGGTTTCTGTTGCGATGAATAGTGGGAATTTATTTCAGAGGTTTGTATGAAAATGAAATTATTAATTCATTTAATCATTTCCGATCTTCTTGGTGCTAAACAAAACAATTTTTTTCACACTAAGAAAAATACTTGTTACCACCATTCTCACACACAGACACTATGGCGCTGACCGTGGGGGGAAGCCAATGAAATGAAACCATTGGTGATCGTGGAAAAGCAAAAATCCCTGATGCTTCAAATGTACAAAATCTTTAGAGGTAGACTATGATTTCAATAAAATGTCATGGTTGATTTCGGACGTTTTTGTAAAATGGCTATGAAAATGGGATAATCAACTGAAAAACAATGTCACAAAATGGCGTTGCTCATACGCAACTGCTTTGCACATCCGGAAGTCTGTTCTTCCATATGCAAATTTAACAACATCAAAGTTATTTTTCTTTCCTGCCAATACAACTTCTAAACTTCAGCCATTAGACTAAGGATTAATAAAAAATCTTAACGTGCATTATATAAAAAAAATATCTTTCAAAAAGCTATCCTCGGAAAAGCCAATATAATGAAAATATTAGTTTGAGAACCTATAATATATCAGCGAAAATGAAAGTTTAGGAATGTGATGTGACTTCATCGAACATATACACAATTGTTTTGAGAAAGCCGGCTTCAAAACTGATACCGAATTCGTGTCTGAATCCGGTACAATTTTGTCAAATCTGAAGGAAAAACGAGAGCCATTGAAAGACATAGGGAATCTTGACAGAAATTTAAGAACTCTCTAAAATTCTCAACGTTAATGAAGACATTGTGACAACTCATTATCCTACTGTCAGAAATGAATTGTTCGGATCTTTACAAAAGTGCAAAAAATAAGCATTAACAGTGTATTTTTTTAATAAGAAACCTGTACAAAGTAATATTACTAAGTTTTTTAAAGTTAAGGATTTGGAATACTGTGAACAAAAGAAGAAAAGGTACACCACGCTTAAGTTTCTGTTTTCCTCTCTTTATTATGTGTTTTTTTAGGTATTATTCTAATTAAATTTTTTTCATATGTCTACATTACATAAAAGAAAATGGTACTGCCCGAATTAAAGTACATATCTTCAATATTTCCATTTTATGTGTATTTTTTATTTTATGCATGCATCTATTTAACGAATTTTCTGAGATTTCGTTAAATAGAAGTTTCGCTGTATATATATATATATATATATTATTTTATGTAAGAAGTTGCTATTTTAACATGAAATAAATATTTTGTGTTGAAATTTATATTCCTGTATATTATTTTGTTTGGAACATACCAGCATTTTATGCCATACCTATTTGTAGCTTGAATACTTGAAAATCAAGCATAAAAAGTGTATGGAAGTATTTTTAAAATTAACCCGCAGCGAGAATTCCAGATATTGATATCTAATGTGTATTTTAGATCTTTATAGTAGTATTTTGATCAACGAAATTTTAACTTTGGTATCTTATATTGCATATTTGAAAATTATACAGATAAGTGCATATGGTTTAAAATTTTATGCTCTCATCCATCTGTATATGATTTATATTTTTAGTTGCAATATGTTTTTTTTAATTATGTATCTATTATTGTGTATTGTTAATATACGTTATATGTTTATAACAAGGCATACAGTCTTAGGTTCTATTATGTTTTCATGAGATTGGTTGTATGGGGTTTTATGGCACAAATCCCTTACGGGACATGCTGCGCCAATTTTTCATGAAAAATTTGGAAGATATATGATGATGTAATTAACAAACCATGACATGCCATTAATTATCCTCTAATTAAAAGTAAAATTCTCCTTTAAAAAATATATTAGGCTTCCTTTTTATAGATTTTCCTAAATCTCCGTTAAAATTTATGTTACGCCAATTAATAAACTGCTTGATTGGATTCCAATTAAAAATCTACTTTAAATGTTATATGCTAATGTTACAACAAATCAGAAGGTTTTTCATTTTTTGGCTTGATGCATTGTATTTGAATTACACAGCTTTTCATACGTTTGAGCATCCATTTTCCGACGCTGGTATTAACCCCTTGGGGACAAGTCCGTGGTATTCGTACCGCGTAAAGTGCTCAGAATTGGGATTATTCTCACCAGTAATTTTTTTAATTGTAAATTTTGCCTTATTAAATCCGAGCATTTTCCCGATTCAATTAGACAAAAATTTCTGTTTTAAACAACCAGGGCCGAAACTAGCCTTTTTGGCGCCCGGGGCAAACATGGATTTTGGCACCACCCCCCCCCCCCCACCACAAAGTAAATTTACAAAAAAGAATTTTACTAAATATCTAACAGACAACTTATTTTTAAATTTAAAATATATAAAACTGAACTACGTAATCAGCTTTGTCAAACATTGATCCATTAAAATCTTTGAAAAGTTATTGAAAAGAATTGCATTTTAATTTTTTTTTTTTTTTTTTTTTTTGCATAGTCTAAATGAGGTCGATATCTAAAAAAGAAAGGTTTTACTAAGAATTTTACTCTGTGCATTCCCCTTCCCGTTGTCCTGGGCAGTCAGCGCCCATGGCAAGACGGAAAAGAAAAAGAGAAAGAAAGGAAGCTCAACACTGTTCAGCGGAAAAAAAACAAACAGCTTTCATGGAATTTTTTTATTTAGAAGAAAAATCAGACTGAGGGGTCACTTCTCGTTTGGTAGTTATCCGTAGTGGACAGAGGGGTGTCCCACAATAGAGACTGACCGTGAAAAACGGCAATTCCCTCGGATTCTCCTCACAGGAAGTGATTTAAAAGATAGAAAGCAAACGCATAGGCATGATACTTCGAAATTTTGTATTGTAATGAATCTTTTTATCTATTTGTAAAGTTTAATGCATTTGGTTCAGTTTTCCTTTTAAATTTTCCAGCTGCGAATCCTTTTTATACAAATTTCATAATATATATATATATATATATATATATGCACATTCTTGTGTCAAACGTCAAACAAAATCTTCATTTTGGCGCCCCCTTCACCTCCTGTTAAAGCGGCGCCCGGGGCACGTGCCCCCTCTGCCCCCCCCCCCCTAGTTTCGGCCCTGTAAACAACCGGTGATTAAAGATTAAAAATTCTGTAAAAGACGCTCGTCCCGAAGGCGTTAGAACATCTCACTTCGTTGGGTCTGTTTCTGATTCTGCTGTCATTTCTTTGGCATTATTATCCCCTGAAACTTGAGTTTTCTAATAAAATTATTTCGATGTTGACTTTCTGTATTTTATTCTTTTCTTCAAATCTTCATGAAAGTCTCAAATAATTTCTCGAACCTGTATTTACAGTTATACGTCTCTAAGACTCTAAATCTTAACCACACAGTTGTTCCACTATACTATTAAATGCCGAATTTCAAAAAACGAAACATAACAGGACAAATTTTTAAATTGCTAAATACAAATTTATTTCGTTTATTTTGCAAATGGAATGTACTGTTAATTTTCTGAATAAGGATGCTGCAACGTTCAAGTAGCATAATCCGCTGGTGTTTTTCAATTCTAATAAATAACTGGTGAATTTACTGAAACAATGAAACACACGTAATAAAGAAATCAAATTCAGACATTCAGAATCAAATAAATTTTCTTTTTGAATATTAATTTATTTCTCTATTATTAAAATTGCGGCCTATTTTATGTGCAACTACTTTAATACGAGCATGAAGTCTTATTTTTAGTGTTTCAAAAAAGTTATACGCACAAGTTAGAGACAATGGCGGATCTAAGATGGGGGGGGGGGGCGAGGGGGCGTCCCCCCCTGGGCAAATAAAGGGTTTGCAAAACGACATTATGCATCCTCACTGAAAATGACATGGGGCGAAGCTTGAACCAGGCGCGACCCGGGTCGGGTCGCGCCAGTTTAAATCCACGAGAATCGGTCTGTCTTCACTCTTTTAGAGCCTGCCCTGATCTTAAATTTTTCTGAAAATTTGGGTCGGGCCAGACTTATTTTTCTTCCAGGTCGAGTCTGGCCTGGACTTCATTCTTCCTAGAGATCAGCACTGGCCAAAATTTCCAACTCGGGGCTCGTCCCGGAATAAAAGCTAAACGTTCGGTTCGTGTCAGCCCGTATGATAAGCAGTATGGGCCTGACCGCGACCCGTGCGCACTTCTCTAAATTCTTCTCCCTGAGCCCAAGTTGGTCAGGCATCTTACTTATTTGTTATTCGTAAAAATTATATTTGTGTTGTGCACTTGTTTAGCGGAATCTTTAAAAATTTAATTTTATTTGATAAGTTACAGAGATGCGTTTTTCAAAATTTACTTTTTTTTCTTTCTAGAGCTTTAAAATTGTGATTTTCTTTTATCATCCATTTCTTTCATTCTAAACTGATTTTCTTACTGGATTTCCATTTGAATGTATTTGTCTAAGTAATGATTTTTGAATAGTGTGTATGTACATAATTGCTTAAATAGTCATTAATATTAATGTTTTTCCGTTTTCATGAATTTCGAACGTAATCTAAATGAGCATAAGTAAGTGTGCTTTATGAATAATTTTAATTGCAAAATGCAGGCTGGGCTGGAGTCGATTTTTTATCTTTTATACTGGGCCAGACCAATATTTACTGGGCCAGATCAATAATTTTTTGTGTGTGAGTTGAACCTGGAAAATTCAGCCCTGGTAAACCTCTAACTGACATATCGAAGCCAGCTTTAATTTTTTTAAATATGCTTCTTTCAGCCATCGTCCTATAGCGACTGAATATACCGGGTGTCCTAAAATGGACCGACTGAATTTAAATACAATTCAATAACTTGCAAATGGCGACAGTTATTAAAAAAAATTCTTGAAGAAGGGTTATGTAAGATCTCAGGAGCAGGGATGATTCTGTTCCGAATTTTCCAAAAATGTAACCCTGTCACTGCGCATCTCGCGATTTCAACGGCCAACGTAAAAGTGGCAATTTCTGCAGCAAATCTTTTTTTTTTTATCTGATCTAATTCTATTTAAAAAAGAAACTCTTTAAACAAGAATTTTGGACATATTGGAACTCTAAAATATATGCAGATTTGAAATATGTAACAAAGTAAAGACGCAATTTTTGAACCTATTTTCATAACATATATATATAAGCAGCGAGAGGGTTAAGGCATTCGGCTCCGAAAATTTAATAAATTCATCAATGCGAAAATTCGGACATAAAAATGATCGCGAATTTTGACAAATGGTCGCCATAAAAGATCTATTTCGCCAATCTTTCGCATAAAATAACTTCAATTTCACCAAATAATCGCGGAAAAAACGAAATTTGATCAAAGAGCCGTGGAAAAAAGCGAATTTCGTCAAAGGATCGCGGAGAAAGCGCGAATTTTGTCAAATAACCGCGAATTTCGTCAAAGAATCGCGAAAAATGCAAATTTTTATCAAAGAATCGCGAAAGAAACACGAATTACATCAAAGGGTCGCAAAAGAAATGCGCATATCCTCATTCGCGAAAAAAACTCAAATTTCGTCAAAGGATCGTAGAGAAAAGCGAATTTCGTCAAAGAATTGCTTAAAAACGCGAATTTTGTCAAAGGATCGCTGAAAAAATGTGAATTTCGTCAAAGGATTATTGAAAAAACGCAAATTCTGTCAAAGGGTCGCGGGAACAAAACTCAAAAAGGGCTGCAAAATTACATTTATTTCGTTAAAGGGTTGCGGAAGAAACGTACATTTCGTCAAAGTATAATGGAGTATAATTTCATCAAAGGGCTACAGAAAACGCCAATTTTATCAAAGGGCTGCGAAAACATGCGAATTTCGTCAAAGAGTTGCGGAAAAAACGCGAATTTCGCCAAAGAGTCGTGAAAGAAATGCGAATTTTATCAAAGAGTCGTGGAAAAAATACAGTGTTCTCTTTAGAAAACAGCACACATACATACACCTATGTTTATTATAATAGGTATAATTTTGAATCAGAAATAATATACTGAACTATCTTTTGAAGAAAACGGGTTAACCCAAACCCAGCTTGCAAGAATCTACACTCAACCTGAAAACGATCCGAATCAAAAACAGCTAATCCGACCTGCAACAAAAATAATTAGTGCAGGAGGGAATCTCCCCCCTCTGCTGTAACATTTCAGAAAATTTGTTTTGAATTTCAGAATTTTTTTTATACTGAGAATCACTCCTGATCAGTATAAACTTTTTTACTGCGGTTTTTAATTTTAGTTTAACTTAGAAACGACAAATGGCGCTGCGAGCAATAGGCGCTAAATCGGTCCCGATTTAACGACTATTGTTTGCAGCGCCATCTATCGCTGCTATTGTAAAGTAAAATCGAGAATCGCAGTAAAAAATCTCCTGCCATCTTACATAACCCTCCTGCAAGATTTTTTAAAATTGCTGTCACCTTTTGCAAGTTACTGAATTTTAAAATCAGTCAGTCCATTTTAAGACACCCGGTATGTTTTTTAATAAGTTTCAAAGCATTCTTTACTGAATTTCAACTCATCTTAGATATAAAGAGACAAGCAGTCTTATACCAAATTAGTATTTTTTACATAATCCTAAAGATTAAAAAGCATTCTTAAATAATTTTTTGGGCGTGCCCGTTATGGAGCTTTTACTGTACATAGTTTTTATCTTCAAAAATATTTAGATTTTTTTTTTCAAAATTTATAATTTTTATCGGGTCAGCCCGAAGCCCGAACCCTTCTCGTAAGAGTGAAAAACCATCCGAAACTGACCCATACCCGAAATAATGCATGTCAATCTGCCCAGAATCCAATGCGCCAGAGCTCAACTAAAATTTAGAACATTAGAAGTCAACCCGACCCGCAGCAGAAAAGTAGAAGTCAACCGGACCCAAACCCGATCCTCAGCAAAAAAGTAGATGTTAACCCGACCCGCAGCAAAAAATAGAAGTCAACCGGACCCAAACGCGACCCACAGCAAAAAAGCATAGTCCACCGGACCCAAACCCGACTCGCAGCAAAAAGTAGAAGTAACATGACCCGCAGTGAAAATAATTAGCCCCGACTCGCGCATCAGATTGTCAGTCCGCAAATTTCTAAAATCGCCCCCCCCCCCCCTTGAGGACTCTCCTGATCCGCCCTTGGTTAGAGATATAACAAGTCTAAGATTAGTACTTCCTGAAAATATTGTCGATGTATCTCGCTTTTATGATTTTATATTTCTTGTCTCATTTTCTATTCTCAATTTGCATTCAAAAGATTGTTGATTTATCAGCTTAGCACATAAAATATTTTTAATCAACTTTCAATACGACCGTGAATTTTTTATTTTAATTTTGACAGATCAAAGAATGTCAGGCTGAAAAATGAAGCATTCATATTTTGATAAATTACAGGTACAACGAATTTATTGAGTACAGTAATAGTTTAAAATGATATTGAACACTGGTGGATATTGATTTATAAAATCATGGTTTTTTAATAAAAACTTATATATTACTATATATTCATATATTATATTATCAATATATTACTATAATATTCATAAAAAATGAATGAAATTTCATGTGATATACATAGTATGTATAAAACATATTTTAGAATAATAAAAGTTCATACATATTAATAAACTAAAACATAAGGTCAAAAATTAGATTTTAGTGACATAAAAACATGGAAATAGATTTATGAAGTATCACATTTAATTGAAATTAATAAGTAAATCCGCCTTTATTCAACATAATTTCTTTTATTCTAGATGGTATTGATAAACAAGATTTTGAATGTATTTCTGATCAATTAATTTCCAGTTCTGACAGATTAAAGCTTTCAATTCTACAAATGATGTGTACTGGATCCCATTTGCATAAACCATTCGAACAAGCTGTCCCCAAACGTTTTTGATGGGGTTCAGATCAAGATTAATAGGTGGATGATCTAAAAGAACAATACTGTGTTCATCAAAACAAACTTTCATTGCATTTTAAATGTGAATACTAGCATTGTCTTGCATGAAAATGTAATCTAATCCATAATATTGCCACGAAAATGGATGAAATGAATCAACTGTAATAAAAATATATCTGACGACCGTTTAAAAATAAAATTTCACTTTTTCCATCATAAGCGATCGCTACCTAAATCATCAATCTGTCGCTCCTAAATTTCTGCTGAATGTAGATTTTGGTTCTTTTTGGATATCACTCCAATAATACTTCTAACCATCCGGGCCATCCAAATTAAATCTTTTTTGTTCGGAGAAAATGACATTCTTCCAATTGTCACCCATTGCTATGTACTTCTCGTAATACTGCAAGCACATCTGCCTGTGAAGCAGAAGTAACTTTGGACCAGGCTTCATTTTCGACTATCTCAAGCTTCATGAAGGATGTAAAATTTGTTTTACTCCTCTATATGCAACAGGAAGGGATAGATCTGCACAAATCTGCTTTGAACTGTGACCGGTTTCCGATGCAAGTTGAAATATCCCCCTTTTCTCTCTCTTACTTAATCGTGGATTAGCTTTTTAGTTAATATTTTTGCCATACTTTGCTGGATCGTTTCTATAGTTATATATTAGAACAACTGATCGTTTAATTAATTTACTAATTTTCGGAACAGACGTTCCACATTCTAGTTATGCATTGATTTTAACTCTTTTTTCCTCAGATAACATCTTTCGTTTACCCATCATGAAAAGTATGAGTGAAACGTATTTCTTCTACTATATAACGCCTTTTATGTCTACTATGTATGTCACGTTACCTTGTTTTATGCAAATTTTTGTCACATTACTTCGGAATAGCCAATGAAATGTGATATTTCATAAATCAATTTCCATGTTTGGATATTACGAAAATCCAATTTTTGACTTTTTGTTTATATTTACTATTATATATGAAATTTTAATTTTTAACTCATTTGTTATACATACTATGTACATCCCATGAAATTTCATTCATTTTTGATGAATATTATAGAAATTTTTGTTAAAAAAATGTGTTTTCATAAATCAATTTCCACCAGTGTAGTCTGTCGTGAGAACAACATTTCATGCAGATATTTCAAGTGACATATTATAAGCTGAAACTTAATATTTCTGTTAAAAGTTACAGCGCATATGTGCTTTAAAAAAAAACGAAGAAGCAAAATATGCAGTAGTGTTGTCCATGTACTTTTGGTAAGAATATAGTGCAAAAAGTGACAATTAAATAGCATTAACCATGTATTGATAACAAGATAATTAGTTAGATGGATGCGTAATTTGAAAAAAAAAATAAATAAAATAATTGTAGAAAATAATTGAAGAATAAAGTAATTGTAGTATTAGTAGACATTTATATAGAAATAAAACCTTCATTATTTCTTTAAAAATCGTACGTATGATTTTCAATAGCCAAGTTATTTTAATTATTACAAGGAATTTCATACTTGGAATAGGACTGAATATTATCACAAAGCGCTAATGTAGTAAGGCGTGAAATATGTCTTCTTACTGATTAAATCGTGAATACATTTGAAATATAATGAGGATTACTATTCATTCACTAATACATCGCAGACGACATCACTGAAGGCTATAATTTATAAGAGTTGACTTCAAATGGCACTTATAGAAGCGTTCATTTACATATGAGGACGCGAGTTTCAAAACTCGCTTTATCCATACAATCAAATTTTGAGAAATTACCAAAAACCTCTAACAGCGTCCCTTGGTTTTCATTCTAAACGAAGATTTTACAGTGCTAGAAATAAAAGAGAAAACCAGTTTTTTTTTTTTTTTTTTTTTTTTTTTCAGATTGTTGTGCTTTTTCAAAGCAGGTTTACGAATAGAATAGACAAATAGTGAGAGACCATGATTTTTCAAATTTTGGATGAAGCAAGTTTTGAAACTCACATCCTCATATGTATTGGTGTATTACAATGCTAGAAGGCTGAACCATATCTTGTTATAGTAATTTGCAACTATAAAATAGCGAAAACTTTTACAATATATTGACTCTTTACTTGAATCATGATATGATTCAAAATTGGACTCAAAATATGTTTTAGTTTAAACCAATAAAATTGTGTTAGTTGGAGCATTAACTAGTAAAATTGAACCAAAAATTGATAAAATTGGAAGAAGAAACTCAGAAAATATTGTATAATAAGACTAAGTTTACCCTTTGCAAACAAATGATAGTCAGAGTGTGACCTTTATTTCAAGTGGGATCCGACGTATTACCAAACATCCTTGACTGAATCCGGATTCGCACATGGCATCTCCTTAACTGCTGTAATCTCTAATAAGCAAGCATCATAACATCCACCTTTGCACCAGGATATTTAGAGTATATATAGAGCCAGCTTCATCTTTTGATGAAAAATTAACTCATATTCAAGTTTGAGCCATAACGAAGATTTCTGGAAGCACTATTGACCAGCAATTTAATATGAAATAACTTTTTATTACGCTTACTTTTACCACTATTTTTGAGTAATAATCTTCGCCTAATTCAAGGGCATAAATATCAAATTTATTAAGATGAATATTATTATACAAAAATTAAAGTAGCAAAAAGCGTAATAATTGGCATTAATGAAAACACTTGTATATTTTTGATTGGTCAAAACTGTGTTAAGAAGAATGATACAATTGTTCACCTAATTTCATTACACGAGTGAATGATTTAACTTTAAACTAATATTTTTAACGACGTATCTTATAAGCAATAAATGTATATGTGCATATAATTGTTAAATTATAAATAACTGTAGTGCACTCAATCTAACATAATATTTTAATTACAAAAAGAAAGGAATTCTATTCGAAATTATTTTCGAGAAAATAGTTTTGTACTCATTAGCATTTTAGAAATGAAAAATATGTGACATTATTCAGATTCACAAAAAAAAAAAAAATTATCTTAGAGTAGTGTTTGCTCTAGAAAACAATTTCAGCTCGGCGGGAGAAAAAATGGCACGGACGAGAAGAAAAAAGCATTAGTAGACTAAAAAACTACATTGGTGAAAATAATGCTGAAAGATGAGTTTGATAAACAAAATCTATAATTAAAATCTATAATCTAAACAAAAGTGCAAAAGCTCTTGCAGTATTACAGAAACGTACTTAACTCCATTCCCCTAAAAAAAGACCCTTGGTAAAATCTAGTTACTCGAACAGTTGCTGGACCCTACTTTTAAGTATTTTTGTTAAATTCGATGTTAATTATAAATTAAAAATAAGATAATCACAAAAGTACTTATGAAAAAAAAAAAAAAAGAAAGCAAGAAACCCGGCCCGTGGAAAAATCACCTTATCTGAACCAATGCGGTTCGTTTCATGAAATTTAGGATTTTTAACCACGATCGTTTGACGGAACGTCCTGTTTTTTCCGCACTCCTTTGATAAAATTCGCATTTTTTTTCGTTTTTTTACGATCGATTGACGTAATTATTATTTTTTTTTTCGTAGCCGATTGATAAAATGCGGAATATTTTCCCGTGACCAACTAACAAAATGTGCAATTTTTTTCCCCGGGATTTTTTGACGAAATTTAAGACATTTTCCTTTGTTTGTTTATCGAAACTTGTAACTTTTTCCGCAACCGATTGAAAAAAATTGTGATTTTTATGCGCATTCATTTGGCGAAATTTGCGTACTCCATTATTGAAATTTGCTATTTTTTTCAGTCACCTATTGAAGAAAATCGCTATCTCTTTCTGAGATCTATATTTTTGCACCATCGTTTGAAGAACTTCACTAATTGATATTTAGAAATGTCGCAAAATCAAAGAAATGGATTCCTCGAAAGACTTCGATAGATTCAATAGACTTCTTTGAAAATTTAAAAATTTCACGCAAAAAACATATGCTTGTAAAAGAATTAAAGGGGGAAAATGGCCACACAGCCTTTTTTATTATGGGGATTTTTCTATTTTGTGTGCGATTTGCGGAATGACGCACGATATTGCAAACCCTGCCCTTCAATGAAAACTTTGTCGCCCCTCCCCAACAAAACAAAGCCTTGCAGGTAATAATGGGAATTCGTGATGTAAATATTCGCAGAAATACTATTGCCTCAGGATTAATATACATAAAAAATGAAGATTTTTTTATGTCGAAATTTTCCACTAGTGATCGACTTTTTTTCTGAACAGAATCACAGCACTGTCTTGGATAATCGTCGCTGTCGGAAAATCAGCAACAAATTTTTAAAATAGCACGGCTCATTTAAAAATAGAACGTCACACATAGAAAAATGAACGACACACTTAAAAAATTGCAAGGCGCACTTAAACAACTGCACGGCGCATTTAAAAAATAGCACGGCGCAGCGCCGTGCTAAATATGCCTAGTTTAATCTGTATCTTAGAGCGAAATGTGATATTTGCAAAGGATTCCTTCTGAAATATTATTTATGATCAAATGTGTAAATGTATTATAAATAAATGTGAAAATTTTATTATTAATTGTAAAGTTTTATATTTTGTTTTTAGTTATAATTTTGGTATTTTCCCACTATAGGGACCTTGGCTTTTTTTAAAACGCTTGGTGCAATTCGGGCTTCAGAATGTGAGAACTGTTGACAAATGATGTAAACAGCTCTGAAAATAAATATAATAAACTTTTATGATTGTTTATATTCTTTATATTAAATAAATTTTATAAATACAGTCGAACCTCGTTAACACGAAATTAAGGGGACTGCGAATTTCTTTCGTGTTATCCGGGATTTCGTGTTAACCGTCAAAATAGTAGCACCATCAATGTTAGATATAATAACTAAATAAATTTACCTAAAATTATATCCCTGCTCTTAAAATCCTAAATTAATAAGAAATAGAAAATTTAATTAAGAAATAAGAAAAATTGGCCATCATTTTAGGCAATAATAAATTCATTTACCTACTAATCATTAAAAAAAAGTCCTTTATTGACTTTTGCATCAATTTTTGTAGATTACTTCATTTTAGGAACATATGTATCTCATCTAATTTGTAGAAAACTCAGGAAGCATTGTCTTGTTTCATAAGGAAACGTTGTACAGTTTCCGATGCTGCTGTAGCTTCCTTTAATGACACCAAACTTTTTCGTTCTGTGACGATTTCTGCATAAGACTATGACAGCATAAGCCGCTTCAATCTTCTCATGATTTTTTAAAAATCGTAAATTCCATACTTTGTTGTATTTTTTTCAGCATTTTATCGCTGACTTCTTTTAATATTTTTTGCTTCGTTTCTAAAGATTCATTTGCTGTTTTCGATTCATCTTTCATAGAATTTTACAGGGCAAGTGCGAACAGAGTTTTAATTATGTTAATCACCCAGTTAGGTAGTAGTGAAGTAGGGATTGTAATTTCTTTCATCCGAAGATAGGGGATTTCGGAAACCCGGTTTATGGTTTATATCACTGTAAATACAGACAAACGAGTAATGTAACAATCACTTTAAAAAAAGAAATTCCTTCACCCAACTTTTATTGAGGGATGAATCAAGAACTAAGTATTTCACCTTTTTCTGACACTCTTTTTCTACTTAGTTCATTTTCAAATCGTTAGAAAAATTACATTTATAATAAGAGGATGTGACATGTAAGTTCGAAATATTCAAAATTGCAAAAAGAATAGTGTTATGACTTAGAAGCAAGAAATTTTTATTTCGTCTTAAGCGGGATTTTGCGAAATTCTATTTCGTCTTAAACGAATTAATTAACATTGATTTTCAGACTTATCTGACGGGACCTCGGTATTATTTCGTGTTAAGCGAAATTTCGCGTTAAGCGATTTCGTGTTAACGAGGTTTCACTGTATTGAAAAAGACATGCTCGTGTATATGGAACAGTGAACTGGTACCAGGAAATATGTTGTCAAATACTCTAATCTGATAAATGGCATTTTTTCCCGCCAAGGCCCCTCGCTCTACCGGAAAAGTTCCATAGTTTTTTTTTTGTTGTTGTTACCGCTTAAATAAACCTGTTTAGACCGAAGTTTGCTTGAATAGTCAGATATTAAATTTGTATTGGATATGTGTTCATGACATTTTTAGTAGAAATTGGATTTATGTGAAATTCTCAATTGTCACATTTCAAAGCATCGCCGTGTTATGCCATGTTATAATGAAAATGTTTGCTCTTATTACAAAAGAGAACGATGCCACAACTGTTACTGCCACCCTAAACAGTGTGTTGATTTGAGTGAGAAAGTGTTCATGTCGACTCTCATTCGTTTAAATATTTAGAAGTATTCATTTTCTAAGAAGGATTTTTTTTAAAATGTAAAATGCTCTTACTGGCAGATATTATTTTACACGCCAGATTTACATAGAAAAAAAAGGGCTTTTAATTTTCAAATAAATTTCATGTTGAATACCCCATTCTTCATACATTATCTACATACTCCAATGCATAATTTCTTTAGCTATATTCTTACATACCCATCTTAGATATTTTCACCAAATTGCATTATTACACACATACTTATACTTCAAGAATTTTTTCGTGAAGAAATTCTCGAATTTTATGAAGTACAAATATTCACTAACAGAAAAGAAAGCGTCTTAAGAAAATAATATGGCAAGTTTCATTTCCACTATCGGATATCTAGGGCTTGGCGTTATCGTGTAAATATATTAATTATAATATAAGGTGAAGTCGGAAAATACGTTACCTTTTCTTTCTCCCAGGAAATCGCACAAAAATTTGAAAACAGGCTCAGTTTAATAAGAGAGAAATCTGTACGTCATTTGGTGACGTACGCACTAGCATAGTGGCAGCGGAAAGCTCGGATTATCAAGCAATTCTGTGTCTGTCTATGAAAAGCGGATATATTTTGCAATCGTGATCAAAGAAGGAAGTGAGAATCGTGAATGAACTTGGTTGAAGACGGGTAGTGAAATCCGTGAACAGTAGAATCTTAGAAGTGTATGTTCCAGGTTTCACTGCCACCTCACTTGATTGCACCTTGCTATTCTCCAATTTGCCGATAATACAATACACCCAAGCCATGGCACTATGCATTAGCCTTATAGGTTAAAATTATATTCGGTCAGCATATAACTTTGTATGAGTTACATTTCATAACACAATAAATTTGTAAAACACCTTCAACTAGAATTTTGATTTTTTTTGAACAGAATTTTTTTTTTCATTTGCAATCTAAATCTTTACTGAATGCATGTCTATATCATAACTATCATAACTTAACAGTTTGATTAAAAATTTTCTGTAAGTGATGTAATATATAAGGATCTTTTGTTTGATATGTTACTATTTTTCATTCAGTTGTGTAACAGAATAAACGTTCTTGACACAGCATAAAACAATAACTTTAAAAAGCAAAATATTGTTTAACTGACTGGTCAATAAAGACGTTGTAAATGATGAAATAATGCAAAACATGTAGGATAAGGTGCCCTATTATCGTCCCCCAGTCACTTTTAGGCCCTTGGAAGTTGTAATTTTCAGTGAAAATCTACCAAATTTGGATTTTACATAGACTAACTACCCACGCACATCAAAATATAGGCAAATATCGTACAAAAAAGTTTTAACAATGCGAAAAATTGTTTTTTCAAAAGTATCTAAAAAATGCAGAAGAAAGAAAATGGTCCGAATTTCGTCCCCCCAAAAACTCCAATACGTCGATGCTTTATTTATAACTAAATCAAAATTTATTTCTAAATGAGTAAATAATTTAATTTACATTAAAGTAAGACCCAAAGAAATGAACTAATTATCAGTGGAAGAATAACATAACGAAACATTAGCCATCCAAACATGAGGGAAAAAATTGAAATAAATGTCATGGAAACGCATTCCTAATTTCTTCCCAGGGACGAAAATAACAACTGCAAGGGGGACGAAATTGGGATCACGCTACTTCCCAATATGTCGGAGCTTCAGTTCCCGTAAGATGAACTGAGCGTCCGAAAACTCACTGTATGCTACTGTCAGCATCTTACCAACGTAAAATACATGCAATTAATAAGAAATAAATACTTACAGTACAGTAAATAAGGTTCTGCAAACGAAGTAATAAGAACCCAGGTCTTCTAAAAATAGGAAATTCGCCGTCTTTAATTTACGTATGCGTCTTGGTGAACGAAACTTTCAGCACTGACCCCTTTTACCTTCCGTCGACTGTGCCTTGCGTCATAAGTGGCGCCACTTTCGCAGAAGCAGAGAAGTTAAGGGGGACGAAATAAGGAGAGGGGACGAAATATGGGCATTTTACCCTATTGATCTTTTTTTTTCCATTTATGATGATTTCTTTAAAGATATAAAAAAGTAATATTTAAGTTAATTAAATTATTCATTATGTGGGAGAATTTCACCGTTAGGAACTTGGTTGTATGGATCTGTATTTTTGAAGTAATGCTCGTTAATTTCTATGCATTTTATGCAGTTAGTTATATGTTTTAGTAGTATTAAAAGTCTAATAAATATTTAACCCTGTCTTTTAAGGGCATCGATCGTCGTTTGGGTGATAGTTTGACGTAAGCTGACAGTTCAAGACATAATGAATTGCATTGACAATATTCAGTAATCACACATTGGTGAATCATTGCAAGACGGAAATATATATTAAGAGAGAGAAAGATATTATTAATAAAGATAGTAGAAGAGACTTTTGGAAAAGAGGCATTAGAAAAATAGCCAGTAAAAGCGTTATTTAAATGGCATTAGTATTCAGCAAAAAGCGGTATAGAACGATATTGCCATTCTCATAAAATTTCAATTGATAGCTTGTCCAAAGAAGAAAGGAATATGGCCATGAAGTGTGCTAGACAGTCATTTTAGCTAAAGTATTGGCTTATTCAGTACATAATGTGCCAACATGTCCACTTAGCGAATTAAGGGCTAATTGAATTTACTTGAATTACATATTTATTGCAAAATATCAGACACCAAATAATCTGATTAATCCAGAATCTGTAGGCCTATTAGATCAGAGAAGCTATTGGTTTAAATAAAAATTGTGAATTCTGTCCCCCAACTTGGCGCAAAGAAACTTCCGCCTCTTTCCGACATTGAAGAAGACCCCAAAATTGTCACCAATGAATTGAAAATAGCCGTGAAATAGTAGCGAAAAGTTTTTAGGGCTAAATTATTAAGAATGTACCGTTGCAAATACAACAATATTTCATATACTTAGCATTTTGGAAACTAGGGTTTTGGAACATAGGTGGCGCTGCAAACTGATATTGGTAAGTGAAATAGGCATAAAAACTGAAAAAGGAATCTTTTATGTGATTTATTGAAATTAAATGAAATGACATTTTAGTTTTTATGTCTATATCACTGTCCCAAATCCAGCCTGGAGTCCAAATTTGTACAGTCGTGGAGAAAAAAAGTAAACAACCCCCACTAACTCCTCAACAAATTATCGTAGAAGAAAGTTACTGGTACCGAACAATTGGAAATAAAGTCTACTTTTAAATGATATAGATAAAATTTGCTTAGGGGCCATCTACATATTAAAACGAACCATTACTTTGTTTTTTTCAATACCAGTACACAATTCTGACATCATAAATGAACTCTACATCCTCCAATTAGCCTAAAAGCAGATTTTTATGCAATTCGTACCATAAGTTTCCGAGGAATTAATTATTTTACGAGCGTATTTTAAGGGCTGTATCCAAATTGAAGTTCGGAAATCGATTATTAACCGAGAGAGCCCCATCTTGATCAAGGCACATTAAGAAGTCAATGAAGCCTGCTAGATTACAATACAGCAGATGAAATTTCAAAATATCTAGTCACTTCTATTATAGACGGCCCCTTAAACCATCATTTTGCCGTTTTTTAAGCATAATTTGAAAACTACTTGGGAGAAAAATGTGAAATTTGGGATTTACATAAAGCAGGACTTAATAAATCCAAATCCATCAACAAAATTGTAGGTTGCAATTCATAATTTTTTCGAATATTAATTTCATAATTCATAATTGATATCATAAAATTATAAAAATTGCAAATTCAGCGTATTTATGTTTGGGTATATTAGTACTATTGCTACAAAAAAATTAGCACATTAGGAGCATAATTTCTGGAGATATTATTAAAAATATGAAAATGTAATTTAACATTAGAAGCACTAAATTTTGAATGTTTATAATTCAAAAACTTATCATTCTAATGACTTGAAATTCGGTGCCTAGGCGTAATTTGAACCGAAGATTTGAAATATCTCGTTAAAATTGGGCATTGTCATTAAAAAAATGAAGTTAGGATTCGTTTTAATATGTAGATGGTCCCCTAAACAAATTTTATATACGTCATTTAAAAGTAGACTTTATTTCCAATCGTTCGGTACCAGTAACTTTCTTCTACGATAATTTGTTGAGGAGTTAGTAGGGGGTGTTTACTTTTTTTTCCACGACTGTACCTTATGCCGAAAATATGAAATATTTTCTTTCTTTACAGATGGGCTTCTTATGGTCTAAACATCTTTCATACAAAATGGAATTTCGTTTCCCTGTACATCTTTATAATTGAGCACAGAACTCTAATTATGGCGCCCTGTACATAAATGCCCTTGGTGATTTATGTAAAAATATGAATTAAGCCTATTTCTTTTAGAAGTGTGAAGTTTATGATCGCAGGTCATTACTTGTCTTGGATAAAGTCACTGCTCATAGTATTCAAAGAACATTTTCTTTTGACTTCACCTTGTATGTCTTGTAATTCATAATAAAAATATTTAAAAAATAAATTTTAAAAATGTACTATAATTTAAGTTTTTATAGAAATTTAACAATAGTTTCTGTGTTTTTAAACACATTACTATACACATGAATGTAAAAAAGAATAGAATTGCATTTTATTTTTTTTTTTTTATTTATTGTATATATTAGAATAATAACACGCTTTTAGTCAAAGAACAAAAATCATTTCATATCATATTATGCGTCTGCAGTTTTTTCATGCTTAGTTAAACTTGGAATATTATGTGAATACGTTTTTGGACTTCAGACAGATACAAAAAAATTTAAATAAAAACTGCAATCATCTTTGAATTTCTTGCGTAGTAAGATGAATTTGGAAACCGGATCAGAAAAAACTTATACGACCGAATATTTCTTAAAATTTGCTTTAAATTATACACCAGTTTCTGAGTTTAAACTTCAAAGTACGTAATATTTTTATGTCATTTAGAAAAAAATGTATATATTTTTCATGAGAACGTATGGTATATATATATATATATATTTTTTTTTTTTAAATAAAGAAAAAAATAAGCAGTTTAGATTTTTTTTTATTCACGAATATATTTTTGGCATTAAAAATATTTCTGGAAAGTAGTAATAACGAAAGTTAAATCTTGAAGAATAGGATTGGTTCAATTAAAGCAATTATTTTATTAATATATTGGTTAGGGAAGTTATTTATTGGTATTTAAGAATTTATTAAAATAGTTAAAAATTTCGTTTTTTTTAATTTTGAATATAACTTATTTGAAATACTAGAAAATTTTTGGACAAAGCAATAATATAATGAATTACAATAGACACATTTCGGTGCTAGGTGAGGTTTCTAACTTGCAGTTTACATATAATTAAACAGTTGTACTAAAATTTGATGGCGTTCAACGTCTGTCTTTAACTGTGTGTTCCACCTATTTTTTCTAAACTGTCTGTCCGTTTTCAACAACTTTTCATAGGCATGTTTTATAATGTACAAGGTAAAATTAAACACGCACTGAAAATTTATCACCTGTCTTAAAAAAAGTAACAGAATTTTTAAGACGTGGTGTAATAAAGATCTTGTCATAACAAGTAAATAAAGATATTATAACTTGTATTATATAAGACAAGAATATAAAAAAAAAGTAAGTAAATTGTAACTGCTTTAATTAAAACTCGATTTTTTCGTTCCAAGAAAGGGATTATTTACTTCAAAATCATAGTGATAAGCTACATTTCCCATCCTCCATAAACTTCATGGTTTAATGACGTGGAGATTGGAAATGACGAAGTATTACATAGTAACCCGATTTTGTTGGTTTAAAAACACAAAATACTTGGATTATAAGGAAAAATTCACAAGTTTCCGGCTTTTAACAAAAAATCATTGAGCAGTATAAATTCCTCGTGTAGACATGTAATGCTGTCATCAAGTAAATAAATTTGAAAGGTTCGAAAATGGAATCGTTTGCATTCCTTTTTTACAATTAGTAAATAAACTGTTTTGCAAGTTTATTCTAAAATGTTTAAAAATGTGTTTGAAATTAAATGTGATAAATTATGTGATTAAATATTTCTTAAATAATGAAAATCCTAATCCAAATAAAATAAATTACACTGCTAAAATTTTTCTCAGAAACAAGTGGGAATCTACTGGTTTATCTAATAATTTATATTATATAAATTTAGAGGGGGAGAAGATTATGTCAGTCTTAAAAACAGAGAAACTATTCTATACATATACTGTAGACCCTATACAGGGTGTCTCAAAAGTATAGCGACAAAATTTTAGGGGCGGTAGGACACATCATAAGGAGTGAGACTTACATAGCAACCCATGAGCGAAAACGACAAGGGAAAGTAGTAGAAGACGTACAAGAAATAAAGGGAAAGAAGATGCGAAAGCGCCCCATCATGTTGAAAGCACATGTTGCCTCTTATGTTTTGTAATACAGGGTGAAGTAAGCCTGGAAGTACATGTTCCAAAAATATGAGATAATTTGCTGATATCAGAGAGGATGACAACAGATAAGACCCGAATAAGAAATCGCGACTGAACCAGCCCAAACTGTTCTTGAGCTGCTCGTGCATTGCCATCAGCAATTTGTACACGAAGCTAATGCCTACCAGCTCCTTGCCGTAAAATGTTGCATGTTCTTCTCAAGGCGACTATTGTTCGAATGACAGCGATAAAGCAGATATTTCCCCTCCAGTGCTCTTGAGAACAGCACCACTTAGCGGTGTACGATGACATTTTCGGTGGTTCCTGTGCAATTGTCAATCCTTATGATGTACCCTACATCCCCTAACAGTATATTGCCACATTTTTGAGACACCGCGTATATTTACACCTATAAATAGGACATAGTAATCTTAGATGCATAAAAATATTGAAGGAAATAAAAACTGAAGACGAATCGATTTTGTTTTATGTATACGAGTGTTTCGTAACTGAGCAGCGAAATAGTAGAAGCAAATAATTTTTTGAAAGATTGTGCAAGAACATTATTGTTAAAAAAAATGGCAATAAATCAAAAACTACTATACCATAGTTTTAAATTGAAAGCAATTCCTTCTCTCTTGTTCTTCTCTATTAAAAATTTCCAGAGCAAACAGTAATTTCATTCACCAATCTATAAAAATGTGCGAGAATGTTGATAGATTTCTTTTAAATAAAGACTAGAGTAAATTTAATGAGAAACTGGTATTCTTTTATGTGTTTTTATAGATTTTTTCGACGGCCTAGGGAACGATCTTATTTTTGGTGATTCATTTCTTTCCTATTTCATAATGAAAGAATAGACAAAACATTTTCGCATAAGTTGAGAATCCGTAGATTCTTCTTATCAAAGTTGGCCACATTGATGTCGGGAAATATTGCTTTTCCTTCCTAAAAGGAAATATTGAGTGATAGGATATTTAATGTAGATTTAATTTAGATGATGTCAGAAAAATTTAATATACCTAGAAAAAACAGGTTTTCTCATTCCGCATGCCATCTCTACAACGAAATTTGTACAATATAGATACTCTGAGATGTCTTTGAGATTCATTAATTGTTGCTATATTTCACAAACCATTTGTACAAAAATTTGAGTTTTAAGAACTTGATCATTGCATTTGTTATGCATATTGGTCTCGAACGGACTTTTATATGATTCAGAAATTTAAATGGGAATATTGTAGAAACAAAAATTTTGGTGATTAACAGATAAATAATAGTAGTTATGGAATATTTGTTAAAATACACTTTCAATTTTCCTTTCCAGAATTTTGAAATGCTCGGTAAAAAATGTAAACAGCGTTTCGAGGAACTGCAAAAGTACATTCAAAAACTTGTATTTTTTTTACTTTCTTCTATCTTCAATAGAATAAAGTATTGCAATCGAAATTTTTTTCGACTTCCGGTTTTCGACGGATTTACACGTTTTAGGGGTCCCAAAAAACATGTTTATAGAAAATGTCTGTCTGTCCGTGTGTCTGTCCGTCTGTCCATCTGTCTGTCGCCATTGTACCATCAAAAAGTGTATGAAGTTATGCATAGAATTGAACCAAACTTTTATTTAAGTTTTTGGCTATGACAAGCATGTCCTCCTTAAATTTGGAAAAAATCGCCGGTAGGGGGCGCTGTAATAGCGATTTTTGTGCGATTTTCAATATTGTACCATCGAAAAGTGTATGAAGTTATGCATAGAATTGAACCAAATTTTTTTTTAAGTTCTTGGCTATGGCAAGGAGGTCCTCCCTTAATTTGGCAAAAATTCACCGGTAGGGGGCGCTATAATAGCGATTTTTCTTCGATTTTTGTGCCATTTTGAATATTGTACCACCGAAAAGTGTATGAAGTTATGCATAGAATTCAACCAAATTTTTTGTGTTTGTTTTTGGTCATGGCACGAAGGTCCTCCCTGAATTTGGCAAAATTCTGCCAGTAGGGGGCGCTATAATTGCGATGTCTGTACCATTTTTATTATTGTACCATCGAAAAGTGTATGAAGTTATGCATATAATTGAACCAAATTTTTTGTGTATGTTTCTGGCTATGGCAAGCAACTCCTCCCTCAACTTGAAAAAAATTCGCCAGAAGGGGGCGCTATAATTGCGATCTCTGTGCCATTTTCATTATTGTGCCATCGAACAGTGTATAAAACTATGCATCCAATTGAACCAAAATTTTTGTGCATGTTTTTGGTTTTGGTCAACAGGTCCTCCTTGAATTTGGAAATACTGCTCGGTAAAGGGCTCTGTGATAGCGATTTTTGTATACTTTTCTTGATTTTTCGTAGTTCTATTGTGCATCGGCGGCTCGTGCAGCGGCGGGAACTCGCTTTCTGCTAAGCCTGGCTATTCACAAACACCTGATAACAACAGGATAAGGGAGAATTAATAATTTTAACAAATATCATGATATAGATTAACTCGTTTTTAGTCCGTTTTATTGACTGGAGCAGAAATATAAGATGAAAATCAAAGTTTGTATAATATTGAACTAATAATATTGAAGTATTAACATGTGTAACTAGGTTTTGAAATATTAAGATGTATAAGATAGAAGAAAGTTTTGGGATTGGCACATCCAGCTAGTTTCATATTTAATGTTCAATATTTTTATGTTAAAAGACAGAATTACCTTTTTGGAATATAATTTCCTTATTTATGAAATTTTATAATTTTGAACGTGTACAGAAATATGTGCTAAAGTGCAGTATCTCATGGATAATCCGATCTTATGAATATTCTTCCGTAGTCAGATCCATAGATAAATTGCGTATTTCAGAAAATATGATTTGGTGCCAGAGTGTTTTGTAAAATTTGTAAAGAGTGTTTAATAGAATGCAGATTCACTTAAAATAACATTGTATACATGACAGTAGCCGTGCTTGAAAGTGGAGCCAATTACGGATGATTATTGTGAAAAAAAAAAAAAACTCGCAAAGCAAATGCTGTTTTAGTTCTTCTAAGCAATCAAATACCAAATGTAGAAACTGAGTAGCTAGATATTTATATTATTGCAGAAAATAAATGTTCACTTATTCATAGATTTTAAACATTTCATGCATGAAAAATATTTAAAATAGCATAAAAAGTCACTTCATTTAGTTATGGTTTCCAGCGAATTTCATTCAAAAGTAAATTTCGTTCCTTATTCGATGTATAAAAATCGAAACTGTGTAATTTTCAGAGTTCCCCTTCTAGAGTATGGAATGTTGGGCTGAAAATTTACGCCAGTTATGTGCATGGATCCGAGAATGTTAAAATAACTTTAGAAGTTTGAAGTTAACATTGGTTCCCGAGATATTAGATTTTTGTAGATTTTAGAAAAGATTCTGTACTGATGACAACAAAATTGCTCCATAGCTGTGGGAAGAAAAAGAAAGAAAAGGGTAAATATTGGGATTGTTATATCTTTTTCTATGGCGTTTTCCAATTAAAACTAAAAAGAAAAAAAATCAGTTTGACGCATGGGATACTTGGTAAAAAGGCTGAAGTATGGTATCTTGAAGCAGCTTATTTTGTATAAATAAATTTAATCATTTTTTGTCTATCATCACTTTAAAAATATGTATTTTAAAAAGCATTTATGCGGCTTACTTCCACATTTACTTAATTATTACCAAAAAAAGCGGAAACAATTTTATTAATCCGTGTTAAATACCACTTTCCGAATTTAAGAAGAGTGTAAATAAATTGCATCTGATAGAACATGAAGCTATTGAAGAATATTTAGTTTTTAATATGGATACTAATTATATAAAAAGTAAAACCATATTAATTATTAAATGCCTTTTAGTTTTCTTTTTACCGAGTTTCTGGAATGAAGACATCACTTTCTGCTGGGTTTGTGCACAAATTTCGTAATCGTGATACAGTATGCTTGTATGGATAGCTGTTCAATAAGGCTGTTTTCCAAAACTTAAAAATAAAATGCTTTATGAAAATGACATCATTTTACGAAAAAAGCATTTTAATGGTACGTCATTTTCATTGCACGAACTTCCATATTCCTCATAAAAGAAAATCCTTTTGACAAATAGCGTTACTTTTGAAAACAACGTCACTGAGGAGATACAAAGTTTTACTAATATCTAGAGGACACTGATAGCACTGCATGTTCTGATAAGAAGATTTTGAAAAATCATAGCAATGTACATTACAGAATTGACAAAACTCGTTGGAACAAGTTCACTTCGACGAGGTAGACAGGAAAAAAAAACATCTCGGAAATTTGACAAATTATACAGACGAATCCTCTCTAAGATAAATTTTATTGCGAGTGTGTCGTTACTTTTTAATAATCGCACTCTACTATAGTTGTATCAAAATATGATAACATAATATCAAATTCAATAATGATACTAAATATATTTTTAGATATAGAATTCATTTAAAAAATTTTCCCACAAAACTTGAAATATCTTATGCAAAGCAAATGCAACATCTAGGGTTGCTATGCAATAATGTGAACTTGAAGATATCACTACTATATGTGATTCTTTATTATGTATTTTCTTTTACAAAAATGCAATTTATTCTAAGAGGTATTCTCTTTCAGATGAACCTAAATGTGGAATATAAAGTAATGTACTATGTGCGAGATTTTGCTCAGTTTCTTATTAACTGAAAAATGTTGGGGTAAGCATTTTGAAAGTTCCACGATTTGTAATATTCGAAGACATCGCTCTGAATGTTATGTCGAAGAATGTATTTGCAAAGTTTCATTATCTGTTATTAACTTTGAAGTAATTTCCGAGATTAGTTCGAAGTCATAAATAGAGATGAATAGCGTATAGTGTATGAGATGTAAAGTGATGTAAAAAAGATTTAAGTGTGTAAAAAAGGACGGAAGAATAATACCGTTAACTCACTTTAAAAATTTGGGGGTTACATTTTTATTTCAAAGTTTTCAATTTACAGCACCGTTTCTCTTAATAAATGTGTATTATTTTATCTTTGCAAGGAGATAAATATTTATAAAAACTAAAAACTACACTGAGAAATTATAGTATATTAATTTCTCAAAACTCAAAAATTATTATGAATTATGCATGCAAAAGATTAAACAAACAAAAACTGACAATGTATTGATTGCACTTTAAATTTTTTTCATGTATGCTGATACTAACGAAAATCAAAACAAGGAATACAAATTTAATATTTTTTCTATAAAATTTTATTTCTCAATAAACAAATAATCCCATTGGACAAAAAAGATATTCTTTTAGATTTCATTTCTTTGCGTTTAAAATATTTTCACGATCCCTATTATATCATGCATATACACTAGAGGCTAGTAAAATAATGCTAAGCTTTCGAAGATATGATAGATCAAATTGCTAACATATTTTTCGTAACACCATAATAGACCATAATGAAAGAAAATTTAATGTAAAAAAATGTTCGAATTTGTTCGAATTTTAAAACTCAATCAAAGGTTATCGCCGAATAATCAATAAAAAGCAGTAAAACTATGAGAGGTTGTTGTGGAGTTATTTTCATTCCCGTAAATGTAAATAATATCATAAATTTTTAGAATAACAGGCAGATTTTATTTTGTTGGTAATTAGTCAATCAAGCCTAGGGCATTATTTAAACTTCTGATGTCTTATATTAAACATATGAATGGACTTTTTATCATTGTTTTTATGATTTCTATCAAGTTCATAAATTTTCAAGCGCCTTTTCAATTATTGAGCCAGTAAAGCGTGATACAATTTTGAAAACGTCGTAAAGAGTTGACTGACGTAATGTAGCTGCAGTGTGTCTAAGATGATCAAATCAGAGTGTTAAATGCTGGAAAATGTGTATAACGCCAACGAATGACAGGGAAATAAGAAGACTGTGAGTAACTGATTGAAAAATATCATCTCAGCACAAACAAAATGAAAATAATATTTAGAATACAATTCGAAATTGAAGCCAAGGGCAGTTCTGTACAGACTATAGTAAAGTGATATAAATGCTAGGCCGCACTAAAAAATCCGTTTTCATCACCCAAATACATATTGAAAACACTAAATTAAACTAAAACAGAACTTAGCGGCAAAGAAATAGTACGACTGCGTTATTTGGAGATAGAGACAAAAATTCCTCAGTTTGATAATGATGGCGTAAAATATGATATTAGAGAAATTGGAAAATATTTGCATTCTGATAGCAATACATCTACCGTTGAACTCCCAATTAGTGTCGTGATATGGTTTTGAATTAGGAAGAAAGGTAAGGAATACATTTGTGTGATCAGTAAAAAATATTGAAATGCCAAAAATTACATAAATGAGAAACCTGTGACGCAAACTGAATCCTTCCATACGTGGACTTTTCTGAGAAATGATGTATTTCGGCTTCAACAGAATTCAGCTCTATACCAAATTCCTGCTCTATGCAAAACGTGGTTTAAAGTTAATCATATCCTATCGATGGAAGCAGAAAATAGTCCCAAACTTAACTCAATTGAAATTCTTGTTTGTCCGAAGCAACTCTGCATATAAACAGAATTAACGAAAGCAACAACTGCATCTTGTCTCCATATTATTATAGCAGTCTCAGTGCTAAAATACTTGGTTCGTTCTATGGGAATGCGTTTTAAAGCAGTAATTGACGTTAAAGGTTGCGCAAATAAGAATTAATGGGTTTGGAAAGAAATTTTGCATAGTTAATTTTATAAATATGCTTAAATTTTCTTGTTTAAAGCTGTTATTACAATAGTAATATTTGTTAAATATCTATTGTATCATATTTTGGATTAAATTACCTTTTTATTGATATAGGCTTTTAAGGCATTTCTTCAAAACTAAGGGCCGTTATGTTTATCAGATTCTAGAAATCATTATTTTCTACAAGGTTTCTTAATTTTGATCACTATTGTAGACTTATCCCTATGAAAGTATTAAGATAACTTTATATTTCTTAGCATTTCACCGAGGTTCTTTTTGCATTTCAAAAGTAAGTTCTTAATGATTTCTTTTTATGTGTAAATCCTATTTTTTTTTTTACTTAACTTTTACATTATATTATCCTAAATAGTCTTTGTTAACTTTATTTATGAAAAATTAATAATTACTGATATTATGGCAATTTACATTTAACTCCGTTAACTTTAGCATATGAATAAAAAATATCAAATGGCTCAAATCGGAAGTAATAAACGACGAATTATTAAATTTAAATGTTTAATTATGTTTGGAAGTAAGTGAAAAAACAGGGTTTTAAAAACCATTCAAGTGATTTAAAATAGCTATATTTTTAGAATAAAGCTCAAAGCACAAAATTCGCAATAAAATTAAAACAATGTAACAGAAATCATCATTGGCGAAACATTAAACAGGAACCTTGTAAGAGCATCCGCAGCCATTTTGGAAGAACTAGGGATTTATAACCAAAGATACTGAATTTTAATAACACTTTTATTGTTTTTTTTTTTGAAAGAATGAAATTTGTGAAATCTAATCCCCACGAATTTTAATAGAAATTTGATATATGGAATATGACAAAAATCCTTGACACATAAAAAAAAAAAATCAAGCAACGGGCAATTTGCAGGAAAATGCTTCCTATAATTGAGAGCTTCATTTAGGCAAAGTAAAAATCTCACTTCCAAAATCAGCCTGTAGATGATGCCAGACCATCAAAGCTGTAGAGAAGTATAAAACATCAAGCAGATTCGCAAGATAAAGGGGTTATAGACAATTTATATTATCTATTGCCATATTTCAACGGGAATCCTCTGTGGCTAGCGCCATTGGTAAATTAAGGTCATCCAACGACAACACAGGCTGGAATCTGGAGCGGATGCCATCCCTGGCAGTCTTGATGAGTCGCGTCAGCCGGGACCTCCGAGATGACGCTGTGTTCTTTTTTTACTGGGCCTGGTTCTGAGAGCGATTCACATGCGTGACGTCATGAACCTCATCACAGCTACTAAAAATTTCCCACACACTTTGTTCTTTTGTGCGGGTTGTTTACGGTTTTATTTTGTAATTAATACTATTTTCTAATGTATTTAGATTATAACAATATAAATAACTATAGGTTATATTGCAGCTATTAATGCAAGTGTAGATTTTATCTACAGGGTGGTCCATAAGTCCCGCATCATAGGAGTTTTTTAATTTTTTTATTTGAGTGCTACCGAGTGCCATGCCATAATGCCAATCTTAGTTGCCAACATTATGAGGAACATGGACGATCGCCTGCATTTGTGTTTTGACAATGGAGGAAACCATATTGAGAACATAGTGTAACAATACATGTTTTTCCTATGATGCGAGACTTTTGGCCTACCCTTTATAATGAATTGGAGTGGAAATGTTCTTCTTCTGGTTGCAAATCTAGCTACGATGCTGAAAAGCAGTTTACTACTATTTTCAAATTTCCCACTAATAATAGAAAGAAGGTGTGTTAATGGAAATTACATCGTGATAATTTTCCTCCTAATGCAACAGCAGTGGTCTGCAGAGAAAAAAACCCTTACGACGAATGGCTATCGTATTGTTAATGGAAATATTGCGATATATTTTTAATGCACGTTTCCCTACAAAGCGAAAAAGGGCCAAAGAAACATTGCAAAAAATAAAAGAAGCAGACGGTAATCTGTTTAAGAAAAAGTGTAACAATGACATTGTATCATCTTTTGGTAATTTTACGATAAATAGGTAAAGTTATTCTGTGGTGTCCAGACATTTATTTTACCTCTCAAGCTGTATACATTTTAATTCATAAAAGCAAAGTTTTGACATTATCATCTCCATCTTAATTAGGAAATTTAACTAATTTAGCTAACACTACAACACGTTCATGGGGAAGTTTAAAACCATGCCTATCAAAAAAAAGTTTTAAGTTTCATTATGCAAAACAATATAGAAAAGGACCGTGTTGAAAGAATGAAATATGGACACATAGTCTCTGTTTCATATACACCAGAAATTTTTTCAATATTTTTATAATTTATTTCATATGAAAAAGACATTTTCCTATTTTTAGAAGCGAATTGTAATTGTATGTAAAACAACAATAATATATATATAATATATATATACATAAGTAAATATATATATATATACATTCATACATAAACAAATAAAAGTTCATTATGTTTGTTTCCATATCTTTTTATACCATGAAGCACTAATTGCTTCAAGCAGAAAAAAAGCACCCATGCCACTGTAGAAGAAATGTGCGAATTTCTCAATTTAAATTCACATTTGCTGTATTTTAGTTAAATTATAGTATGCAGTGGTAAAATGAGGGAATAAGATTAATTTTGTAAAATTTTTGTCTGATTTATAACTTTTGTTACGGATATTAATTGTAAAGTGATGTTTTTAGGAAAAAGTATGTCAGAGCACATGCACATGTACAAGTTAGTACATGTGTTAATCTTAGCATTTTTTTAATTTAAAACTTTTAATTTTCCTTTGTAAAACAAGCTTTTTCATTCTTTTTATTTCATGTTATGAAATTTACTACTATTATTTATGTAATCACAAATTGTAACAGCAAAAATTCAAAACATATCTCTTTATTAAATCTTTCTGCTTGGATATATTGACCAGAGAGGATCTAGTTTGTGACGTCACTAATACTAGAAGCAGACGTGATAAAAAAAAAAGCACGCAGCGTCATCTTGGAGTCTTTCCGTGAGTCCTCCCGCCTTGGCGCCGCTAGCTGATCCCCCAGTGACTATCTGTGGCAAATGTAGTCGAGTGCCATCCGCCAGGGTTGTCGATAGGAAGTTTCCCGGACTGCGGCTCAAGAGGCGTAGCTACCAAGTAGCATGTCTTCGTGGGCTATCCCTCTGGGGTGGCGAGTCTTTCTTCATTGTTCAATTGTCCAGAGACGTCGTGCCTTGATCCTATGATCCTAATTAATGTAGTGGCATAGGATCCGAAGTCAATACAAATCCAGTGTGTCTTTTCGCAGCCGGGGTTTCCTGCGTCCGGCGGCTGGATTAGCATGTTTTCTTGAAACTAACTTTGACGCTACTAAATCCTGAGCAGGGGCATTACTATGATGCTTTGGAGGAAGGTTTCCACGACACTCCGGGTTCGTGAGTTGCGCCTATTATTCTACTTCGTGCTGGTCATATTGCATGGGCAAGGATGCCAAACAGTCCAGGGCCAATTCGCTGGAAAGATAAAGTTCCTAGTCCGGAAGGCGGAAGGTCCGATCATGTGACTTAGATTATGTTACAGATGTGGTGAACAATCTGGAGGCTCGTACGCGAGGCCCATGGTGGTAAAGCAAAAGATTTTCGGTGAACATCGGGAAATACGTCGAGTCCGGCGCTCTGTCGCCATCTGGTTCACTTTGGCCCCTCGGATGGATCCGAGATGTGACCCCGAGCTATGCAGTTTGTACAATTTATAAGACTGGAGTTTGACTGTTGCGGCGATCTTGTTGTGTTTGGGGATTAGGATGTATGATGTGCGCTGGGAGGTGCACGGTGCACACCTATCGCTGGTAGCGCGTAGCTGCATGCCCCACAATGACTCAGTCCAGACCAACTATTATTATGTAAATATGTGTTTACGAGAGCTTAGAATACTACTAAAATGACAGATTGCGGTGCAGCACAATCATTTGCCATATTTCAACGAGTGGTTGTTTTTTGAAACTTGAGCTACATCAAAGCAGTACTCATTTTGTTTCAGCACTTTTAAATATGATAATAGATTGTAGAAAATAAATTGCTTACACTGCTTATCTTGCGCTTTTGATACTTTTTGGAAGTTTGGAGGTTATTCATCTATTCAAAAAGTTTAAACTAAATTTATTAATTTACTTAACAAGATTTTTGAACTGAAGAAACATTTTACTCAAAACCGCACTTTTGTATGCTAATTACTATATTTTATTAATTCTGAAATTGTGTCAAAGACTTTTTGCGTACATGTACTTTATTAATGACTAATGTTGTTTTCAGCGAGAAACTACTTTAGCTTTTCGACATTTTCATCAGATAAAAAATTAATAAAACAGTTTCATACGCTCTGAAAACTGATAAACCAATTCTTTAAAATTAAATAATTACTAAATAACTGAAAAACCCCAATATAAATAGTAATGAAGTTCAGACCTTAAAATTAGTTTAAAAAAATACTTTACCAAAAACTGTAATATATTAATAAACATTAAAAAATATAATATTTCGAAAAATGTTTCAAAATAAATAGGAAATTTCTTTGAGCTACATACATTGCTACTTAGTTTATGCATATTTGTATAAATTAATTAAAAATGCTATCATTTTCTTCTTTAGTTTTGATAATTTTTATCAAAACATTTTTATTATAAAATATCAAATTAATACAAAAGTTTGTTTATATAAATGGTTCGAAATTTTAAGGGATATTTAATTAAGTACACGCGAATTTTATTTATCAAAAAAGTCGCATTTCTGCTTTGTTTTTGTATTAAGATTTCATTAATCCAAAAATGTATTTTAAAAAGCAAAATAGCAAACTAATTAGAATATTTTCTAAATCTCAGTTATCTTATTGTCGCTAATATAAGATAAAGTTTTTAAAAAATGTTGTAAATAAATCCTTTCTAAAAATGACAATTATATTTTAGTTTTGGTCATTTTCATTAATGAAATTTTAAACTTTAATTAGAATTTTTTAAAAGAATAAATAACGTGTAATTTAATACTTTGTGAGCTAAAAATTAGTCAATTTACCTTAAATTAAATTTAAAAGTAGTACTGTTTTGCATTAATTTGCTTCTAAATTTAAAAAATAAATATTTCCTTTAAATATTCCCTCCACATAATTAATGTGTCAAATTTTCAGTAACACAGAAAACTTTCTTCACATTAACCGAATGATATATTATAATAATTTCATAAAAAAAATCATATTTTGTAAAATGAAAAGTAAAAAAAATATATATAATTAAAACCTTTAAATTATGTCCGAAGTCATTCGAAACTATATATATATATATATATATATAGAGAGAGAGAGAGAGAGAGGATGAAAAATATTAATTATGTCTAGATACAAACCTGAATTTTTTTTTTCATGATACTTGTGAAAATAAATAATTAATTTAATGTTTTTTTAAGTGCAAAAGAGATTTTTTAAAAAATAAGTAATTCCTTTATTTGTAATTAAATAAAATGTATACAAAAGTTAAAAATCATATATG
Source organism: Maratus speciosus (assembly GCA_963932465.1). NCBI lineage: Eukaryota > Metazoa > Arthropoda > Arachnida > Araneae > Salticidae > Maratus > Maratus speciosus. Next base: position 224,793,454 of record OZ010791.1, on the reverse strand, counting down.
ATTTTGTATTCTTATATTTAATTTTTATTATAGTTTGATGCATTCTTATGTTAAAAATATATCCTTAGGATATCAATATTTCTTATTTCTGTTTTCTGTGTGCTCTCCTTAAAGAATGTCACTTTTTTTTCCCTGTTCTTAAAATTTTTATCAAATTTATGCTTAATTTAATATTTTATGTGTTAAAAGCTGACGAACTGGGAGTAAAATTTTAACACTTCATATAAAATGAAGCATAGATTATAGAAATATTTTAAGAACTAAGAAAAAAAAGATACATCCTTTAAGAAGAGTACACAGAAAAAAGAAGCTAAAAATATTAATTTCCCGATGAGATATTTTGAATATAAGAATGCATCAAATGGCCATAGAATTAACATTACCGAAGGGAATTCTCAGAAATTGAGTAATGAGCAACCTTAATATATTGTTTAAGAATAGTATTAAATCTTTAACTTATTTTCTCTTCATTTTTAGGGTTCCGTACTTAAAAAGCAAAAACGGAACCATTATAAGATCACTCCTGTGTCTGTCTGTCACAGCCACTTTACTCGTAAACTATGGAACGTGGAAAGTTCAAATTGGGGGAAATAATAAAGACTATTGACCCACATATTTACAGATTAATAAATATTCATAAACATATTTAGGAAAAATGTATAGGGGCTAATTAAGTTACTTGAAAAAAGAAATCTTTTCTTTGTACATCGTGTGGGGGTATCGTGTGAAAGCTCTCGTAACGCTAAACTCAAAAATACATTTTTTTTAATATTCGGTATTATATTTTCAAAGTTATGGTCGAAAATGTAGTGCAAAAATATGTTCCCTCCCATCTAGTTTCGAATCTACTGCAACTAAAATTCTGAAAAAATTAGAGGTAGTAGACGTTAGTTTAAACCTTGCAAGAAAATTATAGCGATTGCCATAGGTCACTTGGTTTTTGTGAAAATCACATTTTTCTGTTACAAACAAATTTCAATTTACTGGCATTCAGAAAAAGTGTTGAGCAGCGCTAGAAGTACCTATCGTAGCAGAAGTATAAAAGCATTCTTGATCATGAATTTCATAAAAAATCGTCGGTAATTAGCCGAGATATTAACCGTTAAAGACACGGACGATTTGGACATACATAATGATGGGGATGATGCATTATATGCTCCATCACTTTTAAAGCCTAGATAACAACTTTTAAGGATATATTTGTATAATACAATGCCTAATAGCAGTATAAAAGCAATAAACGTCAAATTGTTAAAAACAGATTAATTTAATGATAATTAATCACATAAATACTATGGGATTCGCGACTATAGATTGCATTGAGTGGCTCTCTCAATACACCTACTATGTCTTTATAGGTTAACTAAAAACCTGTATGGAAAAACGCGGCACAGACCAAAGCGGCGTTGCTAATTTGCTACCTCCTTTCGAAGCTTAGTAAAACGCCAAGTTTAAACTTTGAACAAGGGTTTTGTTTTAGATACACTGTAAAAAGAAAAGATTATTACGACGCTGAATTTAGTTTTATGAAATGCCAAATGAAGTTTAAATATGTACTACTTTTCTTGTCAGTGCCGAATTAAATTCATCATGAACATATTTGGATAAGATTTAAATGAGATTTATACAGAATAGCAATATTTGATATTATTTAGGCTTCATATCTCTTTGAACTTTTGCGGTATACCCATTCATACTTTTCTAGTATATATATAGCTATACCAAACCTTACGTTGTATAGTTTTTACGAAGTCTTATTTTTCTTTAAAAACGATTGTTTTAATAATACAATTCAAAATTCATATACTTATTTTACGGAACCCTATGAGCGCGAGTAATTCTCGCACTTGACCGTTTATTATTCACTGGTTTAAATTTACAATCTCCTGCCTGTGCTTTGGAAATTGACCTGTTTGAGTTCACGTCAACTGGGGCTATTTTCAATAATGAGAAAATTAATGTCAGGGCAATTTTCTCTTGTCGATTTAGAATGGTAAACATTGGCAAAGAATGTAGTGACCATTTTGCATCATATATTTAGTTGGAAATTTCAAGAAACGGAAGCAATCCGATGAAATTAAAGGAAATGAGGAAAAACTAGATTTTTAGAGTCCCGCAAATAGAAAATTGACGTAAAAAGCTATTACAAATAAGACTGCTAGGAAGTGAGGTCAGTTTAGTTTTCATTCTCAAACTGTTTTAGAGCCTGAGCAACATGTGACTTCTGTTATTCATTCTTTGCTGAATTTCATTACACTTGTTTACTTGATACTTTTAATAGGTATAAAAGTCTCTACATTGTGTTTCTGAAACATTCATATTAGCAATCACTGACCCAGAACTCGCCTATAAAATTATAAATTGAGACTTTCACCCACTAATAGAAAGTCGCAGTTTTTGTAATACTACTGATTAATTTTTGCTTACTATTCATTGCAAAAAAGAAATCTTTATCGACATTGCATCAAACAAAATTGATTTATTAAATTGTAGTTGTTTATATACAGGATTGTAGTACGTAACTATGTGGGATGTATGTATGTAAGCATATGATTAAATAAAGTCTGTATGTAAGCATAAGTATATTAAGTATTAGCAGACCATTGGAACGAGTCCTTCGAAAAAAAAAATTAGCCTTTAATAGGACCCAGACTAATGAGTCGGGCTCTTTTTCCGTATTTCGGGCTACGTGAAATCAAAAAACGAACTTTATAAAATTAAACAAATAAACATATCCAAAAAAAAGAAAAGAAAAAACTCATGAAATAATCCACTCCCATAATGTCGGTCATATGACGATATCATTTACGAATGAAATGTGTCGTCATAACAGCGAACTTCTTAACAATAACATTGTAACTAGCAATCCTGCAGTCACATAAAAAAACCTCATTGGGACTTCATTGCGGTCAACAGAAATATCTCGTTTTCTTAATGCCTTTAAAAAATCATATACGTTCAAATTGTTAATATTTCTTATAACCGATTCTAGAAGGTTTTCTCAATACACAAATATTAAATATAACATTAGATATCTAAGCTATTAAATAGAAAAATTTTCATCAAGTAAAAAATCTCATCTGAGACAGAAAGTGGCCTTTTCAAAACAAATCTTGAATAGAGATCAAACATCACGGTACGAATTTCCAATAACCGTTATGGAAAACAGGACAAAATTTACCATAATTTGGCTAAAATATTGAAATTGGATCGCTTTAATGGCTGGATTAAAATCACTGGCGAACTTGGAACATCTGAGAAATACGCAAAATTATCCATTCAATATAAAATACAGAAAGTCTAATTTAAAAATCACAAGTCTCAGAGCCAGGTATATTAAAATATGTCTTACAAGGAGAGGGCCAACCTTGTTAATCACAGATTTTGATTATCTTTATATATGTTGTAGGGTAGAGATCCCTTAGTCTCAGGTTCAACGGATTTTATCCAACGCTCCCTAGTTCTTGAGAAACCAGGGGGGGGGGGCGTCTAATAGTAGTACACAACTTAAATACTTACTTTGTAACAAAAAGGACAGGTTGGTCGTAGCTCAGTTTTGGTACGTCGGGTACACATTTTCAAAAAAAATTTATTTATTGAGTTAAAATTTTGAATTTTTTTGTGATGGTTAACCATATCATTTGTAAACAAAATCAAATGATAAAACTTCTCATAGCTTTTTTAAAAAAATTTTTAATTTAAAATTTATGAAAAAAGTGGTATAACTTAAAATCATTATAACTCGAAATATTATTTGTAGAATTTAAATTGTATTTCATTTAAATAAACAGAAATATGTATATTTTAATTTAGAGCCAGCATTTTAAAAAATATTAATTTTCAAAAAAATTAAAAATATTTAAAGAAAAAATTACAAAATAAGTGGTGCAACTTTAAAAAAAAAAAAATCATATTTTCAAAAGTAAATATTTTTTTCAAATATGCTGACTCAAAAGTAAAGTAAAATAATGGAAAAAGATATGTTTCGAGTTTCAATACTGTATCTTTAACGGTTCTCGAGTTATAAGAATTTAAAAATGAGAAATGGTGAAAAAACCTATCATGAAGAAAAACGCAATTTCACAAGAACTCGTTTCCTTGACAACCATAGCTTGAAAGGCAGATTTTGAAAACAAACCAAAACGAAAAAATTAATATTTCCAGTTCTAATTAAGATAGATACATGATTTAAACATCATTTTACGCAGAAAACGGTAGAGAAAATTTTAATCCAATAAAAAAGAATATTGAAAATTTTAAGATTTTTGTGTCCCGGACCCCCTTAAAGCAATGCGTAAATGATGTTTCTTTAAAATCACGAATTGACACAATTGCTCAATATTATTGCATCGATAAAGAATATATGAAATACATTTTAAAAGTGATTAAAAAAAAATTAACAGTTTAACTATTTAGTTAATAGTAAAAAATGAAATAGGTTAAAATTATAATTTATATACAATATTATAAATTTATATTGACTATGAGATTATTAAGTTATACTTACAAATGTATTTATAAAACAAAAAATGAGAAAAACTAATGCAGCGCGTCCCGGTATCGAACCGGGACCCACGGGTCAGCCGACAAACGCCATACCAATTCAGCTACGACCAACATGTCATTTTAGTTACAAAGTAAGTATTTAAGTTGTGTATTACTATTAGACCCCCCCCCCCCCCCCGGTTTCTCAAGAACTAAGGAATGTTGGATAAAATCCGTTGAACCTGAGACTATGGAGTCTTTACCTTACAATATATATTAAAATAATCAAAATCTGTGATTAACAAGGTTGGTCATCTCCTTGTTAGTCTATCTAGAACCAAACTTGCAGATACACGCAATAGATTTCACTAGCCATCGCACCCATGCAATCAACGTCATTCTTCTAAATATTTTTAAAGTAATAATTTCATTAAAAAAATATTAGATTACTTAATAAGCATGCATATAATATTGCACTTCACATTCGAATTCCTATTTAATTTCCTTATAACTTTAAAATTCAACATTTCTATATTACTTTCTTTATAATCTTTTTTGAAATTTAGTGGTAAATAAATAATTTAAAAAACAATGAAACATTTCTTGTTTAACTTATAGGAGCACTATCAAAAACTTTATATAGAAACAAGCATGTCGTAACGAGAACATGTTTAAAATAAAATAAATTTTCGGAAATGATCCCGTCCAATAGCTAAATTCCAAACCAACGGTAATTTTTAACCAATATCCTTGTTTACTTCAAAGTAACCTTTCAGAAACAATTTCAATGTACAACAATAGTTTATCTCAAACAATATTTTCTGTATGTTTCGACAAGATACTCCTTTTAATTTAAATGTCTCTTATGATTTGAAATTTATAGAACAGAAACACCAGATGAGAATAATGAGAATTGAAATTCTTTCAGGAATTTGTCGTATTAAAAAAAATAATAAAATAAAGGAGAGATTTTTATATCAATTTTTTCAACTTGAAATACAGAAACAAAGCCTGTTTCCTTTAATTTACTGGATTTACAAAAAGGACATCCAAACTTTCAATTTTTTTACAAAATAACGAATACGTATATGTGAAATGTATAAAGCAGATAGTTAACTGTTAACTCTGGATTAAATAATTTTAAAAATACTTTAAATTTTCGCCAATACGTGGCTAAGAGCAAATTAAACCTCTTAGGGGGCCCGGGACACAAAAATCTCCAAATTTTCTAAAAAACTTTTATTGCATTAAAAATTTCTTTGTGTTTTTTTGCTTAAAAGGACGTTTAAATCATGTTTCTATCTTCTTAATTAGAACAGGAAATATTAAATTTTTCGCTTTGGTTTGTTTTCAAAATTTAGCTTTCAAGCAATGGTTGTCATGAAAACGATTCCTTGTAAAAATGCGTTTTTCTTCATGGTGGTTTTTTTTCACTATTTCTCGTATTTAAATCGTTATAAGTCAAGAACCATTAAAGATAAATGGTTCAAACTCGGAACATGTGTTTTTAAATTATTTTACTTTAATTTTGATTCAGCAAATTAGAAAAAATATTTACTTTTGAAAATATGATTTTAAAAAAAGTTACACCATTTTTTTTTAATTTATACTTTAAATATTTTTTTAAGTTAATATTTTTAAAAATGCTGAATCTAAATTAAAACTTACATATTTCTCTTTATTTACACGAGAAAAAAATGAAATTCTACAGATAATATTTCGAGTTATAACGATTTTAAATTACCCCATTTTTTTAATGAATTTTAAATTAAAAAATTTTTGTTGTGTCTCATATAAAATATATATGAGAAGTTTTATCATGTGATTTTGTTTACAAATAACATGGTTAAACATAAAAATAAAATTCGAAATTTTAACTCAATAAATAAAAATTATTTTAAATTGTGTCCCGGACCCCCTTAAGAACGTTCATATCTTCAAAACGGAAACCTTTTTCGTTTGTTTTTAAACTATTAACGAAAGAGACGGTCTAGATACCCTACTGATCTAGGTTGCTTTTCAGGTTATCTTGTTCACCTGGTATTTCGACAATTAATAGATATCTGCTAATCTTGATCGCAACGTAGTTCGACAATTGTCGAGATGTCTCTCTTTTCTTGCGGGTGAGCGATAGGATGCTTTCACTTTTCCGATAAGTGGACATTACTAAGAACGAAACATAAATTTTGACAAGATATTTAAGGGGGTCCGGGACACATTTTAAAATAATTATTATTTATTAAGTTAAAATTTTGAAATTTTTTGTTATGGTTAACCATATCATTTGTTAACAAAATCACATGATAAGACTGCTCCTAATGTTTTTTTTTTTTTTTTTTTAATTAAGAATTTTAAATTTATTAAAAAAGTGGGGTAATTTAAAATCGTTATAACTCTAAATATTATTTGTAAAATTTCAATTTGTTTTCATCTAAATAAACAGAAATATATATGTTTTAATTTTGATTCAGCATTTTTAAAAATATTAATTTATATAAAAATTAAAAATATTTAAAGTAAAAATTAAAACAAATATGTAACCTTTAAAAAAAATCATATTTTCAAAAGTAAATATTTTTTTTCAAATTTGCTGAATCAAAATTAAAGTAAACCAATTGAAAAAGACATGTTCCAAGTTTGACCCGTTTATCTTTAACCCGGGAGAACTCGCTAGTGAGAATGACCAATTGCTTTTCTTTTACTTTACATTCATATAATATCAACTTTTTTTGGATAGCTTAGTACTTTTATTCACAAAATAGATAAAATAACTGAAAAACATTTTGAAATTTTAATTAAAATGAAAAATGATTTAAATAAGAGTCTTAAAAAAGTACGACTGTGAGAGAAAATGTCATGCAGCGAGTTCTCCCGGGTTAAGGGTTCTGGACTTCAAGAAATGATGAAAAAATCCATCATGAAGAAAAACGCATTTTCACAAGAAGTCGTTTTCACGACAACCATTCCTTGAAGGTAGATTTTGAAAACAAACCAAAACGAAAAAAATAATATTTCCTATTCTAATTAAGGTAGAAACATGATTTAAACATCATTTTAAGCAGAAAAAATAGAGAAACTTCTAATGCAATAAACGTTTTTTAGAAGATTTAAAGATTTTGGTGTCCCTGACCCGCTTAATTAGAATAAAAAATATGAAATACGCATTGAAGCAAACATTTTCCTATATTTTAAATTATCCTTACTCTAACTAATTTTAATTAAACAAATATATATTCTTTGTTTTTCAAAAACTTTCATTATGACATATTCAATTTATTTTTTTAGTGAATATAATGCAAATACCTTCTTTCACAATAATTTAATGTTTTATTCATATATGATTTTTAACTTGCATCTTATTGAGGGGGAACTTTTCTAAATTTTGCGGACACCATAGATGCCCCACGGGGGGCAAATTTGTGGGGAGGGGTTCTGGGGGTGCATAACATGAATAAGTGGTCACAGGCCTTTCCAACAATATGTCACATGCGGAAGTCGACAAAAATTAGAAAAAAGCCCCCTTTGGGTCTACTATCGCGCCTCCTGAAATACATTCTCCCCCCCCCCCCCTCTTTTTGAATTACCGTTTGCAGACATGTTTTACTGTACACATGCACAGCGACTATATAGAAAAGGATTAATACAATGTAGCAATTTCACAAGTTTTACTCAATTATTTCTATGTGAGGGCAAAAACTTATTGATACCTTCGCGTAATATGAAGTAGAACGATTCAACGTTAGACATTAGATATCATAGGAAAAAATTTTAACTTTAAACTATTAAAGTGGAAGCGAGAAACTTGCAAAGAACTCCATTGGTTTAACATTAACTTCAGAATGTAGTCGAGTGACTAACGTTGACTTTTAAAGTAATGTTTCATCCATTTCAGCGATTTAATTTCATTTTAATCAACATTCTTTCTAAGTCGCTATTTCAAGCTAAATTAACGGATAATACATTGTCTGTTCTTTTCATTACTCAAATATGTTTATCATTGTTTCAATTCACCTTTTATTTACTTTTCCAAATTTTATAGCTTAAATTTAATTATTGTAAGAAATTTTCAATAGAATATATACAGTGTGTAAAAGGATAAACATATTTGAAACGATTGAAACCTCTTATTAAACTACTCTCGCGGAATTTTTCAGATTGTACCAATTGTGCATAATTGGAGAAAACTTTCAATTGACTCACGTTTTTATTTGATAAAATAAAATTCTTTTAAATAAACCAATTAATTCTTTTGAAAATTTTCGCTTGATAGAATTTCATTTAATCATAACTGAAAATTTCCTCTCTAAACATTCTTATTAATTTCGCCTTGTTGAGTGTGACATAGCTTTATATCTCTTATTGAAAGATATAGCAAAGATATTCATGGATTAAAATAACTCGTATTTATTTTTCATCGTTTAGAAAAGAAAGCATTCAGAAAGTTTTAACGAGTAAAAAAAAAAAAAAAAAAAAAAAAAAAAAAAAAAGGAAAACTACTTTTTTAACGTAGTACTTTTTCTTCTCCTAAACGAACAGAATGAGCGTATAAGAAAACATCGGCTAGAAATAGATTCAATAATATTCCATATTAACTACGAATAATTTTTAAATATTCGATATAATTAATTTAAGCTTCACATTGCATCAGAAAAAAATAACAAGAAATAAAAATCATGCGTCAAGCATACATTATGAAAAGCTTCCCAACACATACAGAATGCTGTAACAAAACTTCACTTTTAATAAAGTCAAAGATGATGCCTAAGTAAACTTGGAAAACCGCATAACTCATTTGAAAACACAATCTCAGCAGTTACTATATGTAGACGAATGAATGATCTGATTTCTTTTGTGCAGTCCTGTATATAAATTAGAGATTTGTATGTATGATGTATAGAATGCAAGAATTTAATTCAATTAGGAACAGCATAACGCATCTGAAAAATCCCCTTCAGCAATTTACATCGATAACCAGAAATGCATTCGAATGCTTTTGTGCATCTCTGAGATGATCTAGAGAATTCATACTTACCAAGTAGTATGCAAAAGAGTAATTAAATTTAAAATTGCATACAACACTTCGAGCAATTATTGTTCATAGACAATACTATAATTGAATAATAATGTGTGCTTCTGTAAATGAACGATAAATGCAGGCTAACCATATGCTGATATAAGCATCTTGTAGTGTACATCAGTCATACAGTGGTGGAAATTGATTTATGAAAACACGTTTTTTTTTTCAACAAAAACGTCTATAATATTCACTAAAAAAATAATGAAATTTTATACATTATACATGCTGTAGATGACAAATGATTTCAAAAGTAAAATTTCATACATAATATTAAACAAAGAATGTCAAAAATTAGATTTTCCTAACATAAAAACATGGAAAATAATTTATGATATATCACATTTCGTTGAAATTAGTAGTTAGTAAAATCAACTATTTTAATCGATGTTTTTATTATTCTAGATTGCATTGATAAAACAAGATTTGGAATGTACATCTGATCAATTGATTTCCAGTTTTGACAGATCGAAGCTTTCAGCTCTACAAATGATGTGTTCTGCATCTCATATGCAAAAATTATTCGAATTACTAACGCTAAATGTTTTTGATGGAGTTAAATCAGGACTAATAGCGGGATGATCTAAAAGAACAATATTCTCTTCGTCAAACAAATCTTTCACTGCATTTGGAGGGCGAATATTTGCATTGTCACTTGCAATTTCACTTCTGCCGAAATAAGCAATCGCTACCTAAATCATCAAGCCTTCGCCAAAAAATTTTCTGCTGAATGTAGATTTTGGTTCTTTTTAGAGATCCCTCCAATAATGCTTCAAACCATCGGAGCCATTTAAATTAATTTTTTTTCATCGAAGAAAATTACCTTCTTCCAGTTGCTGCCCATTGTCATGTACTTCTAGAAAAACTGCAAATGCATCAGACAAAATTTTCTATTGAAATTTACTGGTGGACGTTCGACCCGGCGGTAAACAGAAACTGTTAATCCAATTAAAAAAAAAAATAGAGCCGACATCTTGGGACAACCTCCTCCGTTACTTCACTCACAATTGGTAAGCAATACACTGTATATGGGGCATTCTCACAATCTTTTGACTTTTGGGGGGAAAAAATCTGACAAAATTAAACTTGCTAAAATAACATTTTAATCTGATAGACAAATGCCTTAATGATTCAAAATAAAGAAAAAATGGTCAGCAGCGAAAATTTTTATTATTTAACTGAGGTTTAAGTTAAACTTGTGAGTTTAATTTTCCTTACCATTTTACCCCTATAATTTTTTTTATTTTCTTCTAAATTTTTACTTATAATGAATTTGCACAGTACCCACAGGATATTCAAATAAGAAATAATAACAATGTAGTACTTTTAATACAGAATTTTTGTACAACATTGTCTATAAGGGGTGTTAAAGAAGGGACGGTAAAGTAAAAAAAGGGGATGGTATTGGAAAAAAAGGACGGTAAGGATGGAACGGTAAGGAAAATTACCACCTATTTTCAGGAAAATCATGTTAAGACTAAGTGATAGCCACAATGTTCATTGATTTTTAGAAACAGTTGTTAATATTGGATTAATTTTTTTTTTTTTAATTTACCTCGAAAGGTTCAGGAATAAACCTTGGGGACAGTAAGACTATCAATAAAGCCACGATGCTTGAAATTGGTATTTAAATGCTGATTTAAATTCTTCAGTAAATTTCCTGTCAAAGAATTTTAGACATTATTTGTCTAGCATACTTCTGCATGAGAAAAAACTTGAAAAAATTCTGTGGCTGCATCTGAAATGATTTTCTGTATAATTTTAGAAGAGGGATGGTAAGGAATCTAAAACCCGGAGACAGAGTTTAAAAAATAATAACAACCCTAAAAATGTGTGCAAGTTAATTTTTAGCTACATATTTAAATAAAACAATAGTTCTAGTTTCAGAAACAAATTACATGGAATTATTTTTATTGAAACAATTTTGTCCAGACAGCACCAAACTTAAAAATCAGCATCAGGGACACGGGACGGTATAGGAGTTTTCCAGGTGTTTGGACCCCCACCATCGTCCAAAACTTATTTATCTTGTTAATACTGTTGTGCAATCATGCAATGGGATGTTCCCCAGTATATGAAATAAAAAAAACACAAAAAAGTTTATTAAAATAAAAATTATTATTCAGGGACATAAAAGATTGTCAGAAAGCCCCATATCTCGTCCCCTTTATTCATAACTCCATTTTGCTGACAGATTGGTTGTTAGTTCGCTGTTGGTTGATATCTATTCAATGCATGTTCTGGCCAATTATTTGCGCAATTCATATAAGCCGAGGAGAGGAGGGGGTGCATTGCCCTTGGCGGGGACTATCTAAGCTCTATTGACAGAACATATTTATTGAAACACAGTGAATATTGGCGATCAAAGGCAACATGAAAATTGCTTTAGAAGAGAGGGAAATAATACTTTAAATCAGTGAAATAAGCTAGAAGCTGTTTAAGTGGACCCGGTCCACATAGCATTTTTAGCTTGCAGAAAATCTGCAGAAGTCTTATTTTGAAAACTTGCAAAGTTCCAGCAAGCTCAGCATGACAAGACTGCAACAAGATAATGCAAACGCCGAAGTTACCACACTTTGAGCTTGCAGATAACTTGTCGTGCAAGTTAAATTCATACTGTATAAAATTTATTATAAATTAACGGCAAACAAGTAATTAAAAATACTGCAAACTTAGTGCAAAGTAGTAATCTTCCCATGCCACATTAACTGTTTACAACTGTTACCCTATAAGTTTAACCCCTTCGAAGGGATTCATAGACCTGATCAGGTGTATTTGATGCATACGCACGGATAAGGTGCATGCATTGTTTTTACCACCATAAAAGAGTTAGGGTAATATTTGTACTTTTCAATTCGAGCCTTTTTTGGTATTTGATGAGTATAGCGTTTAAAAAAAGCGATGCCAACCGAATGAAATTTCTGAAATTTCTGCGTATCTGCTGATTGTCTATTCACTCAATAGAGGGATTTTTTGCTTTCGTCCCTTTCGAGAATTAAAGACAGGATTGCCATCAGTATCGCAACAAACTACTCATTCAAATGGGTGATGGTATACCTTACGGGAGATTTGCTGCGAATTTCTCATTTCAAATTTGTCGCGGCAAGATGATATCAGAAAAAAATCAAGCTTTCTGCTAATGTTCATGCTATCTAGGGAAATGTTTGAAATGATGAAAGTTGACAACAGTTTGATAGTGGAGAAAGAAAACTGTAATTGATTTAGAGTATTACTTAATTTTGTATGTATTTATTTATTTTTTATTTAAATATGTTTTTTTGTTAAAGTGTAAGGTTGGTTGGTTGGTTGTATTTATGTCGGCCAATTATCTGCACTTGGGATATAGGCCCTAAGGAGGGGGGGGGGGCGTGCCTTCCGTGGAGGTCTTTCTAAGGGAACCTAACCCGTATTAACGCTTGGAGAACCAAGGCTCGAAGAAAACCACGAAAACTCCGAACGATTAGGCCGACGGGCGCGATTGGGATCGAACCCAGCACCTCTCGTCTGCCAGCTTCGAGAGCAGAACCTCTCGGCTACTGGTGGGGCCGTTAAAGTGTAAGAAACCAAAACAAAGTTTTTAATATTGTACGTCAAAGTTAATCTTGGTAAACTCTTTTTGAAACAATTTTGGTGTCCAGGTTCCATATTTTTGAGTCACAATTTCTTCTTTACACTACATATTATGTTATTTTTCGATTATACACGAAATTTAAAGAAAGAAGAAAATAAAACATTTATAATAAAAAAATACAATTTACATAAAATCTTTATCTTATTCATTGTTTTAACCTCAAAAGTAATTTTTGTTTGTTTGCTTTTAAGGTATAGTTTATAGAGAATTTAATTTACTTTATCAAAGAAAAAATAAGCTCGAAAATCCGTTAAATTGTTTAAAATGTATCGAGAAAACACCATTGAAAAACAGTTTCAAGATACTTAGGTTTAATCCTGCAGTAGGTATCTGTGTACCTCTGTGATACAAGACGCCAATTTCGTCTTGTATGTTTTGAATACATGAGCAGGTTCGAAGGCAACTGAAGGTGAAAATTTGATACCGGTGGGAAAAAAACAGAGAATTTGCCTATTGGACTAACTGCATAACACTCTTAAAAATTTTAAACATTTTGAAAACGAGGATATAAACCTGGTTCCCGGGTGACAGAATGTAGGTGAAAAACATTTCTTTAAAAATGATAACTGTAACAGAATTTTTACATTTAATATATATATATATATACATGCATGCATTTACTAATGCCCACTAACAAATATCATATTTATTCGAAAAATAGCAGTATTACTTTCAGTAAAATATGAAATTTATTAAAAGCGATACTATCGTACTAGCCTTGTACCAGGAGTTAACAACGCAATGAAATCACTAAGGATCACTATTTGCAATCAGGTTTTATTCTGTTCATTTCAATGTTTTAAGTTCGTAGTTTAATGTCATGTTTAAATTTTTGTTTTATTTATATTTTATTGTTTTATTGCTTTATCTATTAATGAATAAATATTTTAATTGCGTTATAGAATATAAGCTGGAATCAAATGATAATCTATTTTTATTAATTTAAGTGGAAATGGAATTATCCATCTAATCTCTTCACGAGATAGAGAGGACTTTAAAAAAAATCGTGCTTGAAAAATTAGTTTAAAAAGAACAAAAATTGAATAAATATCGAGTTTTCAAACAAATGCATTAAAAAGTACTTTTCTTCCTTATCTGATGGTGTAAAAATTGAAAATGTGCGATATTTAGAAGTTTTAAAAATTGCACTAAAAGTTAAATTTAATCATCTACTGTTGGCAGCTTCAAAATGAGGAACGCTTGTCCTTTATAATATAAATAAACGGTCAAGTGCGAGTATTACTCGCGCACAGAGGGTTCCGTACAATAATATATGAATTAGTAAGTATATTATTAAAAAAATACCGTTGCTAAAAGAATACTAAGACTTTGTAAAAACTATACAACGTAGGGTTGGGTATAGTTGTATAATATACAGAATTCAAAGGAAAGTCCCTTTAACCTGAAAATACTCGCGAACGGAGAGAGCTACAGCTATACAAGGGAGGTAACGGTACAGTAAAGCGACTACGCCCGACCTAATGCAAACGATAGCAGCACCCCTAGTGGAGAAATTTGGAAGATAGCCACTGCGAATCGAAAACGAAAAGGGGTGAGGAAATTTTCCAATTAGAAAGTTTTAGAGCATCCATTAATTAGTACGAAGCGACATTTCGTTCACACGGATAAGATAAATCGTCACCTGCATACCCAAAAATGTCCGAAATCGATGAGCGACGATTCTACTTTGTATATTCACATTCCGTAAATTTAGCAGTGCACAATTTCAGATTGTGACGTTGTACCGTGCTGTAATGTCTGTAAAAATTTAATTTCCAATGTATTTAAAATTTTAGTTAACCCTTTCAGAAGCAGAAGAATTATGTTCGTAAGCTGATGAAATAATTGACTGACACCAGAACATTCAAAGGAATTTCTCAGAAAACAAAAACCTGCTAATTTGCACTTTCATTACAAAAGCAAAATTTTATTAAAATATTCTTGGTGCCATTTGTCAGTTTTGGAATTAAAATTAGGTAGCTAGACCGTCTAGCCACCGCCCTTAAAAGTGCTAAATTTATGTTATCGTATTGAAGAGGCTTGCAATTCCAGGCTGAGAAATGTGCATGTTGAAATACTCTCACGAATACAAACGTGTATCGTGAGCAATGGCAAACTTTTCGAACATACTGAATATTAACTTTTTATCACTGTGAGAGAGTTTGTCTTGTTTTTTTTGTGTGTGATGTTATCAAAATGTATTGAGATAAGTACGTATTTATAGCATAAATTGTGCGTATTTCTTCATACTTCTGGCTATTCCATTCAAACGTTTACACAAAATGGAGTGCATCGATTTCGGACATTTTTGGGTAAACAGACGAAGATTTATCTTATCCATGTAAAACAAATGTCGTATTCTACTAATTAATTGATGCTCTAAAACTTTCCAACTGGAAATTTTGCTCTATCTCTTTTCGTTTTCGATTTGCAGTGGCTATCTTCCAAATTTCGCCACTAGGGGCACTGCTGTCATTTTAATTAAGTCGGGCGTAGTCGCTTTTCTATACTGTTACCTCACTTGCATAGCTGTAGCTCTCTCCGTTCGCAAGTATTTTCAGGTTAAAGGGACTTTCCTTTTCACCCTGTGTACTAGAAAATCATTAATGGATATACCATGAAAGTTCAAATATATATGGAACCTAAATAATAGCAAATATAGCTATTCTGTATATGTATTTTCCATATAGGTTTTTAGTTAACCTTTAAAGACATAGTATGGTATTGAGAGAGCCACTCAATGGAAACTAGTCGCGAATACCATAGTATTTATGTGATTAATTTTCATTAAATAAGTCTGTTTTTAACAATTTAACGTTTATAGCTTTTATACTGCTACTGGGCATTGCATTACACAAATATATCCTTAAAATTTGTTATCTAGGCTTTAAAAGCCTGTGGAGCATAGAATACGCCGTCCCTGTGATTATGTATGTCCGTGTCTTTAAGTGTTTATATTTCGGCTAATTACCGACGATTTTTTTCTAAAATTCATGATCAACAATGATTTTTTACTTCTGCTACGATAGGCACCTGTAGCGCTGCTCAACACTTTTGCTGAAGCCCGTAAATCGAAATTTGAGTGTAACGGAAAAATGCGATTTTCTCAAAAACTATGTGACCTAGGGTAATCACTATAATTTTCCTGCAAGGTTTAAATTAATGTCTACTACCTCTAATTTTTTCATAATTTTAGTTTCAATAGATTCGGAATTAGATGGGGGGGGGGGGGCACATATTTTTGTACTGCATTTTCCACCATAACTTTGAAAATATAATACCTAAAATTAAATGAAATATATTTTTGATTTCAGCGTTACGAAAGTTTCACACGATACCCCCACACGATATACAAAGAAAATATTTTTTTTATTCAAGTAACTTAATTTGACCATCTACATTTTTACTAAATATATTTATAAATGTTTAATATTCTGGAAATATTTGGGTCAAGAGTCTTTATTACTTCCCCCAATTTGAACTTTCCACGTCCCGTAGTTTGCGAGTAAAATGGCTGTGACAGACAGACAGACAGACGGACAGACACAGGAGTGATCTTATAATGGTTCCGTTTTCACTTTTTAAGTACGGAACCCTAATAAACGGTCAAGTACGAGTACTACTCGCGTTCAGAGGGTTCCGTACAATAAATATATGAATTATTAACTGTACTATTTAAAAATCGTTGCTAAAAGAATAATAAGACTTTGTAAAAAACTATACAACGTAGGGTTGGGTATAGCTGTATATACTAGAAAAGTATGAATGTGTATACTATAAAAGTTCAAAGAGTTATGAAGCCTAAATAATTTCAAATATTACTATTCTGTATATCTTTTTTTTTTAATCTTATCCCAATCTGTTTATGATGAACTTAATTCGGTACTGTCAACAAAAGTAGTGAACAATTAAACTTCATTTAGCATTTCATAAAACTAAATTCAGGGTAGTAATAATGTTTTCTTTTTACATTGTAGCTAAAACAAAAACCTTGTTCAAATTTTAAACTTCGCATTGTGCTACTCGTGCTTCGAAAGGAGGTCACAAAGTTGCAACGCTGCCTTTCCATATAGGTTTTTAGTTAACTTTTAAAAATACGGGAGTCGTATTGATAGATCCGCTCACTGCAAACTAGGCTCGAATCGCATAGTAGTTATGTTATTAATTCTAATTAAATTGGTCTCTTTTTAACACTTTCACGTTTATTTCTTTTATACTGCTACTGGGCATTACACAAATATATCCTTAAAAGTTGTTATCTAGGCTTTAAAAGCCGGTGGTACATAGAGTACGCCGCCCCTGTCATTATGTATATCCAAATCATCCGTGTCATTAATGGTTAATATCTCGGCTAATTACCGACGATTTTTTTCGAAAATAATTATCAGCAATTCTTTTATACTTCTGCTACGATAGGTACCTCCAGCGTTCCTCAACACCTTTGCTAAATGCCTGAAGATTGAAATATGTGTATAATGGAAATATGCGATTTTCTCAAACTATGTGACCTAGAGTAATCGCTTTAATTTCCTGCAAGGTTTAAATTAATGTCTACAACCTCGAATTTTTTCATAATTTTAGTTTCAGTAGATTCGGAAATAGAAGAGGGGGGGGGGTACATATTTTTGCACTACATTTTCGACGATATCTTTGTAAATAAGGTACGTCAAATTAAAAGAAATGTATTTTTGAGTTCAGCGTTACGAATGATTTCACCCGATACCCTACACGATATGCAAAGAATTTTTTTTCAAGCAACTTAATTAACCCCTCTACAATTTTTCTAAATATATGTGTGAATATTTAATAATCTGTAAATATGTGGGTCAGTAGTCTTTATTACTTCCCCCAATTTGAACTTTCCGCGTTCTATAGTTTACGAGTAAAACGGCTGTGAAAGACAGACAGACCCAGGAGTGATGTTATAATGGCTCCGTTTTTACTGTTTAAGTGCGGAACCTTAATAATAATAAAAGAACATTTCTTTCGTTATTTCAAATTTTCCTGATCACATTAGTCTTTTCAGAAAAAAATGAACATAAAGAGACAGATTAAATATCATTATAAAGTCAGAGATGATAAGATAAATAAATTTATCTAATTTGACATCGCACGAGGAATGTATTTTCTGTTTTGTCAATTACAAATTTGTTATACTTAAATTGTTTGAACATTTCTGTAATTTTCACATAGACAGAATATTTCTATGCAGATAAAAGTAAAAATAATACAGGAGAATATTTATCTATATTTCGGTAGTTATATACACATTTTAGAAGTTAAAAATAAACTTTATTTCTTTACATAAGGTTTTTCATTTAAATCTGCGTATTATGTGATAAAATATATTTCTGAGAAATTGGATACCTTACAATATGAAAACAGCAGTAGCAAATCTTTAAAGTTCAAAGAATACGGAAAATTTCTTTAAAAAGATTGGAATGCTATTTGCTGAAAATTTAAAAATAAAAACCGATCAAATATAGATATTTCCTAGAACAAAAATTATAAAGATAGAATTTAGAAATTCCTTTTTAATTATAAAAACGATTATGCTTATAATCAGGAAAACGATTTCAAGAAAAACAGATACATGAAAATTCTTAAACTATTTTGCAAAAGCATGCAAACTTAGCAAATAAAGTAATTATTATGACTGTTGATAAAAATGGTTGTTATCGTGTT
Source organism: Maratus speciosus (assembly GCA_963932465.1). Taxonomy (NCBI): domain Eukaryota; kingdom Metazoa; phylum Arthropoda; class Arachnida; order Araneae; family Salticidae; genus Maratus; species Maratus speciosus. The sequence continues at coordinate 224,774,579 of OZ010791.1, read as the reverse complement.
GCATTCCTACATTTGAAAAACATTTAAGGATATAACAAAAAGCATATAATAATAATTTTTTAATATTTTTGTTAGTTGATAGGTAAAGTTACAAATAAAATGCAAAAATTAAAAATGTAAAAGCATAGCATTTATTATTTCTGAAAATACTTTTTTTTTTTAACTTTTTCCTGAAGGAAATTTTGAATTTGTGCGTATTACGATGAAAACAGTTTTTATCATACTTTTCAAGAATTATTGGCAGAAATTGCCAAAAGTGACAGTAAAAGTGATCTTCTTAAATGAATGGCTCCATGAAAAAAGGAAATGAGCTAAATCAACTAAACCTAGTTGATTTAGTTCTTTTCCTCTATTCTATATCCTATTTCATATTCCTTCCTATTTCATATAGTTAAACCGAGAAAACTAAAAAAAAAAAAACCCATTGCTGTTTTAAGCAATTTCTGCATAGAATATTAAAAATTGAATTGTGTTTAGACATTGTATGGCAGTGAAACCGAAGCCCTTTTCGCATAGAAACATGGGTCTACACTGTTAGAAATATCCCTGTAAAATTACGGGCAGAGGCCGTCAGCAGAGATTCTAGTCATACACAAAAAAAAAATAATCCATGTCCATCATTTGGTTCAGCCCGTAATTTCACGGGATAAAGTAATACAATTCCTTAAAACAGGATATAATACACTTTAATACACAATAACACTTTACTTACTGTTCCGTAGTACTGTTCCGTTTGATAATCGTCACAGAATCGTTTTTTGGCGGGTTAAAAAATATATTATGGTCGCGGTTAAGTGACATTATTTTTTGAAACACGACTAAAATGAAGAGTTACACCCTAGCGTAGAAAATGTATGGGGTCCTACCGTATTTTTACTAACAGATGGGCTAGAACTGTAAGAATATGTGGATTGTCCTTAATTTTCTAATTATCCAAGGGATAGCCGCTTATTTAATGGATCAGGCCTTTTTTTTTATCAAATAAGGCTCTTGCCGGTGAAAATTGAAAGGCAAACGCTAATAAATTTACAGTTTTTTCTGAGAGTGTGCCCTATAAGAACAAAAATCCGTGGTTAACTCAATTTTGCTAATTTGGTGACTGAAGCCCTTTTTCCATGGAGCTATTCAAATAATGAAAAATGTAAATGCTTTATTCGCAAAAGATTAGGAATAAATTTTATACTGAATACAAGCAACATATATTACGCACTCATTAAATAATTCACACATATTTATTCAGAAAAAGATGCACTGTTATATTTTACCTTTTTAAGCTAATGCTTTATATGTCGATCGGAAAAAAAATGTGTTGTGCTACATATTAAATTATTATGAAAGTTTGATTTTGAATGAACACTCAATTTACTGGGATGCAGTCCTGATCAACTCTTAAGTGGCAGAGGCTGCGTCGGGCTTAATCTTTCTCAAGAAAATTGCATTATAAAAAGCACAAATAGCTTTATGTGCAGTTCAAAATCTAAAGCATAGCTTTATATATAAAAAAAAAAATACATTATAGGCACACATAAAAATGTATTAAAGAGCTATGTGAATAGGAGCTATGGCTATAGGAGGATATGGCTATAGGAGCTATCCGCTACACTATATGCTATTTAGAGTGAGTAAAGCTCTAAACCAATGGAACTGAATGAAACATGTTTGATTTAATATCCGTTCTTATCCGAATTTCGAAACTTACATTGCATTTTATTGTCATTAGTGAAGAATACTACTATAGATTAAATGGCCGAAATTAAATTTTTCTGTGCGCTATCAAGGCAAATTTGCATTAATTTATATCTTCCGAGAGATTATAAAATGTACTTTTTGGGCCTCTGTAAATATGGGCGTCGGGTAAATGCTCCGTGTAATCCTGTGACAACTAGGCACTTTCGGATAATGGCAAAAGATTATCATAATAAAATTTGCTCTAATTTGAAAACTTTTCTTTTCTTTTAACAGAGTTAGCATAATTTGAACTTCATGCATAATATAAAAAATGAAAAGAAAACCATCTTACTTTGAAAATAGTTTTCCATGTAAATCATTTAAAGAACATAAAGTATTGTGATAAACCTTTTTAGAATTTCAGCAATTTTTAAAACCTAGATCTCCAATATAATTATACTCAAGTAATCCATTAGATTATCAGTAAAGCAATAGCTGCTTCGAAATGATAAAATTGATTGTTAAAAGCAAAACTAAAGTGAAAAGTGAAAATGAGAACATACGAAAGAAATACAGTAACATGGTTTAAAAATGAACAGATATTTCAGATAATTAAACATAATTATACCTGAATGGCAAGAATTTCGTTTTTGTGTAATTTACTTTTCTTTAGGAGTAGTTTTTAAAAATTACCGAAAGTATAGAAAGGTTTATCACAATATTTACGTTCTTTAAAATGATTTACCAAGAAAACTATCTATAATCTTTATTAATTAAACAATTCAAAAGAAAAAAGTGCAGTGCGAGAAGTTTACCAATATACTCGCGTTTTTTATTTTTTGTGTGCCAAATCTTTACTGCGAAAAGTATGATGTTTGAAAACAACACGAATTATTTTCTTTAAGTGTTCTTTGATATTACTTTTTTAGCGGAAAAAATGAAGGAACTAACGAAAAATCGTATTTCAGGTGAATATAATATTTGATTAATTAATTAGTATTAAATATGAAGTGTTCGCATAATGAATTTCGCTTGCTTATAACGCTAACTTTTCGTATCATACAATACAATACAAGCATGTTTTCGAATTTTCTTAAAATGCTGAGGTCTATCTCTATTTGAGGCTATTGCCTGGAATTTTGTAAACATTATTAATTTATCCCATGAATACGCTATGCAAATTCAATCAAATATCAAGTTAGATTGGTCAATTTTTAACATAAAGCTCAAATACTACTAGGAAAAAACTGACCCAATATCGCTAGCGTAGATTGGAGTTAAAGAAAACTATTTTACCATGGTATAGAAGTACAGTCGTGTGTGTATGTGCGTGTGTGTGGGGGGGGGGGAGGAGTAAACACCCCTTACTAAGTTGCTGTGCAAAACATTATAGTAGAAAACAGTCTAATTTTAAATAATGTATATAAAATTTGCTTAGGGTGCCATCTACAAATGAAAACCAACCTAAATTTTGTTTTTTTCCAAAATCAACACACGATTTTGAATATACAGTCGGACCTCCATTTAACGAACCTCTATTTTGCGAATTTCTCCATTTTGCGAACTTTTCCTTGGAACCAAGAACATTTTGCGAATTTCTTTGTAAAATAACCTCCGAAAAGCGAAGTTCATTCTCTATTTAACGAACTTTTTCTTGTGATCTAATTTTTTTTTCTCCTTATTTCTCAAAATATTTCTGGACATTTCAGACTTATTCTTTCTTTTAACCCATTTTATGATGTTCAATGGCCTTGAACTGGTTTTACCAGGCGCCTTCTTTGTCAGCAGTGAGAATTCGGTAAGTACAGAGGACGAAGACGATAGTTCCTTAGAGTAACTTAAAAAAATGCGGATACAGCTGAGAAAAAAAGAAGAAATTAACTATGATGTGCTGATTGATGATTGTATTTCATTTAATTCTGAAATTGAGACCTTGGATAACCGAGAAACTCTAACCCATTTGGATATTTTCGACAATGTGAAAAGTAAAAACAATACAGCGATGAATTGCGATGAAGACGAATATGATGAAGATGGAAATGATCATGATGCAGGAATTAACAAAACTAACTTCGTATGATGAAATGCTAAAATGTTTTGAAACAATCCGACTCGGATTATAGTTTAAAGAAAATACGCATGAAGGGGTTTTTGGTGTATTGCAAAGATGCGAAACGTATTATGAGAGAAATCACTTTTTAAAAGGAAAAACTTAAATAAAATTAACTAAGTTTTTCAGAAATTAAATTTAAGGACGCATGTGGTAATTATGGTTAAAATTATTTGTTATGATAATAATAAATATGATAATGTCATTAAAATTCATTAGTTATAATGTAAAAACTATTTATATTAAAATGAAAATACAATGTATTCCCGGACGATGTTTTGTTTTCCTCTCAGATTTCAAAGATTTAAACACATAGAAAAAATTAATTGACGTTAGGTATTGATGGGTAAAATAAAGAAAACAAATATAATTTATATAAAAAAGTGTGATTAATTACTTTTATTAAAAATATTTAGTGTTTATGAATTTAAAATCTGTTTTATGTAGTTTAAAATATTTTAAACGGTGAATCTCAATTTAACGAATTTTCCACATAACGAACTTTTTTCCGGGATTTAGCGACTTCGTTAAATAGAGGTTCGACTGTATATTTTAAATCTTCGATTCAAACTATATCTAGATACTAAATTTCAAGTCACTTGAATGATCAGTTTTGAATTATAAACATTCAAAATTAGAACTTCTAATGTTAACTTACATTTTCGTATTTTTATTAATATCTCATGAAATTATAATTCCAATGTATTACTTATTCATATGGAATTAATACTGAAAAACCCAAAGAAAAATACTTTGAATTACTTTTCCAATATGAAATATGAAATAAAAATTCGAAAAAACTATGAATTGCACTTACAATTTTTTTAAGGATTTATATTTACAAAGTCCTACTTAATGCGAATCCAAAATTTTAAATTTTCTCCCCAAGTGGTTTTCAAATTATGCTTAAAAAATATCAAAATGATGGTTTAAGGGTTCGTCTATGATGTGCAGGAGATCACAATTAAAAAAAAACTATATAACAGGAATTCTGCTTTTCCAGAATTTAGTGTCGCCCCCGATGAAAAAAGAAATATGTGTATATAAATATAGATACAGTAGAGTCCCGATTATCCAAGTTAATCGAACTTATACCTTTGGAATGGATCATTTTCTTCTGATGGACTGATAGATTCTATTATTGGAAAAAAAATGGCCATAATTTTTTTTTCAAAAAAAAAAATCATGGTCATTTTTTCCCCCATTCTGACCAGAAAATCAGAGTTCTAACGTTTTACGGCTGCTTTTTCATCTTCAACTAACACTTCATTTATAATGGCTGTTTCATAATAGTAGATGCCATCAGTCCATCAGAAGAAAATATCTGGGTTAAAGCGGAAACTCGGTTAAGTGCGACTCGGATAATCGGGACTCTACTGTAGACTATTGTACTGTGTCAATTTTAAGACTTAAAACACGTGATTTTATTTATATAAAACGAAGTCATCCGAATCCGCTAAAGAATTCCTCATTTACGATCCAATCATAAACATCTACAATAAAGTTTGGGTAGGACGTCATAAAAAGAAATCAATTCATTTATATTTTTTCAAAATAGCACGTATTTTGATTACCTTTTTTTTCAGTTTTTATGAGAAAGTGGCAACAAAAAGATATAATTGCTATTTTCCAACTATGTTTTCTTTACTTTCTACAGAAATGGAGTTCTTGAGTTGCCAAAATGAAACAAATGTTGCTAAAAACTACAAAAAAATTAACATTTCAAGAATAAATGGAGATACAGTTTTGAAACAAATTGCATTTAAAAGAACATTTTTTCCCAATACGACGGTCTAAAAATTAAAAATGTGCGATTCGTAGAAATTAAAAAAAATTGCTATAGAACATTTCATTGTACAATGATACATCTGCTTTGCTTATTGCTGGCTTTTGTAAGGTAACGTTATTTTTGGGGGGACAAAATAAGCTGGGAGAAAGAAATCGCATCCCGTACCGGGGCTAATAAATATTTTATGCCTTTTATTGAAACATTTCGTCTTGATAATAATCGAAAGTGAGTGAAATGGTCATATTGGCAAGATATAATACATTGAAAGAAGAGACTTATTCATTCTGGAGCATTTCAACAATCGAGTACTGAACTTCAGTTTGGATCCAGCCCCTAAAATATGCTCATTTTAAAATAATTAATTTCTCTAAAACTAATCGTACGAATTTCCTGAAAATTTGTATTTAGGCTAGTTGAAGGATGTAAAATTTATTAAAGTCAAACTTGTTAAACTTGGGTGTTTCTGTAAAAAAAAAAAAAAAAAAAAAAAAAAAAAAAAAAAAAAAAAAAAAAAAAAATGTGGTTTGTTTTGATATGCAAGTGACTATTAAGCACATTTTATATAGATCATTTAAAAGTAAACTTTATTTTCAGTCGTTTGGTACCAGTAACTTTCTTCTACGATAAAGTGTTGCAGATTTAGTATTGGGTGTTTACATTTTATTCCACGACTGTATATGGGGCATTCTCACAAACTTTTGACTTTTATGTCCCTGAATAATAGTTTTTATTTTAATATATTTTTCCTGTGTTTTTTATTCCATGTACTGGGGAACATCCCATTGTATGATTGCATAACAATATTAACGAGATAAATAAGTTTTCGATGATGTTGGAGGTCCAAATACCAGGAAGACTCCTATAGCGTCTCATGTCCCTGATGCTGATTTTTAAGCTTGGAGCTGTCTGGATAAAATTGTTTCAATGAAAGTAATTCGATGTAATTTTTTCCGAAACTGGAACAATTGTTTTATATAAATATGTAGCAAAAAATTAACCTGCACACATTTTTACGGTTGATATTATTTTTTGAACTCTGTCCCTGGGTTTTTCATCCTTACCGTCCCTCTTGCTAAACTTATACAGAAAATCACTTCAGTTGCGCTTCAGAACACTTCAGGTGCACTTCAGAATTTTTTTCAAGTTTTTTCTCATTCAGAAGTATGTTAGAGAAAGAATGTCTAAAATTCTTTGACAGGAAATTTACTGCAGAATTTAAATCAGCATTTAAATATCAATTTCAAGATCGTGGCCTTATTGGTAGTCTTACCTTCACCAAGGTTTTTTCCTGCACTTTTCGAGGTAAATTAAAAAAAAAAAAAATGAATCCAATGTTAACAACTGTTTCTAAAATCAATGAACATTGTGGCTATCACTTAGTCTTAACATGATTTGCCTAAAAATAGGTGGTAATTTCCCTTACCGTGCCTTTTTTCCCCATTTCGTCCATTTTTTCTTATACCGTCCCTTTTTTTTACCCTTCCGTCCATTCTTTAACACCTCTTTAAGACAATGTAAAATTACTACATATTTATTGTTTCTTATTTGAATGTCCTGTGGGTACTATGCAAATTCATTATAAGTAAAAATTTAGAAGAAATTAAAAAGTTATAGTAGTAACATAGTAAGGAAAATTAAACTCACAAGTTTAACTTAAACCTCAGTTAAATAAAAAAAAATTCGCTGCTGACCATTTTTTCTTTATTTTGAATCCCTAAGGCATTCGTCTATCAGATTAAAATTTTATTTTAGCAAGTTTAATTTTACCAGATTTTTATTCCCGAAAGTCAAAAGTTTGTGAGAATTCCCATATAGGGCGTGATATAAGGCGAGAGAGACGTATATCCACAATATAGGATTGTTTTCTAGCCAACGCTTCTAAAAAAATGCAAATGTTTCATAATTTAGGAAAATATAATATGATCATGAACGAAATTTTACAGTAACCTCTTACGAGTTACCATGATTAAGGAAAGTGCCTTTTAGAGACCTTAGAAGCATTAAAAAGAAACAGAAAATATTTTGCTGTCCCTGATTTCCAAAAACGTTTCTGAATAGTTTTTTTCATAGTAGTTTCATTTAATAAGTTTACTCAACTCAGAATATAGGTTATTCTGATGCTATTAATCCTGAAGTAAACATTTTGATGTTCACTAAACATATTTTACAGAAAAACGTGTTAAAATAACAGATTTAACATGAACATGAACATTAATATTATGTTATTAATCTTGCATAGCTGGAAAGGTTTAACACATAATTGATAGTATCCGATTCCAGTTTGAGAAAGTCCTTTCGGCCAGTGCCGGGAGGAATTGGTAGCTTTCATATTCCTTATTTTTAAAAAGCTAACTTATGTTTTTCAAACACGTGAAGACCAATTTGGTGGAAAACGATTATAGAAGATTCAATACTAATTTTTATCAATACCAAATCCTTATGAATGAGAATTTCGCGAAATTAGTCAGCTTTATCCAAGCTGCTTTTATTTAAATTAACTTATATTTGGTTGCCAAATTCGGCGATATCTTGAAGTGCCTGCCATTTTAAGACAACATGGTGGATGAGGCGAACCCGTGAACTTGGTCGAGACCTTAGCAATTCCTGTGCATATGCTCACTCACATCGGAATCGGTTGATATATATACGAGTGCTATCGCAGGCAAAAAATCAGATTTTTCAAAATGTCACCCACATAAAGAAATTCAAACTGCTATATCTGAGCCATTTTTTAAGATAAAGACAAAACAAAACTAGTCGGATGTACCAATCCCAAAACTTTCTTCTATCTCATACATGTTAATACTTCAAAATTCACTATCACACTGCCAAAATTAAATGGCAATTGCATCTCATGAGGATTCTAAAGATATGAAATTCCGTGCATTAGTTCTTGAGATATGACTATCGCTGAAATCATCTAAATTCAGCAAAATGCTGCCTAGCAGCGCCACCTATTGGGTGATTTATGCCAAATCCTAATCAGCAACAATTTATGTCAACGTCTGACTGAATCTGAAGTTTGGCGAAAATCCGTACATTAGTTTTTGAGATAGAGCAATAGCGAAAATCGTGAAAATTTCTGCATAGCAGCGCCACCTATTGGGTGATTAACACCAAAACCTAATTAACAACAACTTGTGTCAACATACAACTAAATCTGAAGTTAGATGAAAATTGGTCCATTAGTTCTATTGATAGAGCTATTGAGGCAATCGTGGAAAAGGCAGCAGAGAAGCGCCACCTGTTGGGCGATTTACACCAACACCTAATCAGTAGCAAGTCATATCAAGGACTAACTTAATCTGAAGTTTGATGAAAATCCGTGCGTTAGTTCTTAAGATAGAGCTATTGGGGAAATCGTGTAAATCCTGCAAAATTCATCATAACAGCGCCACCTGTTGGGCGATTTACACCAAAACGTAATCATCATCAATTCATATCAAGGACTAACTAAATCTGAAGTTTGATCAAAATCCGTGCATTAGTTCTTGAGATAGAGCTATTGCGAAAATCGTGAAAAATGCAGCATTGCAGCGCCACCTGTTGAGCGATTTACACCAAAAGCTAATCAGCATCAATTTGTATTAGGCACTAACAGATTATCAATTTTTATTAAATTACGTGCATTAGTTCTTGAGATAGAGCGCCCACAAAATTTGTGTCACATACACACAGACAGACAGACAGACTCACAGAGTCACAGACAGACATTTTGTAAAAACATGTTTTTTGGAATCTCTGACCCCTAAAACGTGTAAATCCGTCGAAAACCGGAATTCGAAAATTTTCATGAATCCAATACTTTCTTCTTGTAAAGATAGAAGAAAGTAAAAAGCTCCGGAATTCTATATCAAGGTCAAATACTTATAGTCCAAGCAATAGGGAATTTTAACTAGCAAAATTAATGGTAGTTCTGGAAATCGGCTTACTTTATGTTTTTTGGGTCGCTGAATCCGAATTTGTAACTTCCCACCAAAAATTCCCCCTGCAACCCCTCAAATTTTGGTAAAAAGCCCCCCAAAAAAGGTTTTTATTAAAAAAATTTGCAACAAATTAGATATATGACATTATGACTTAGGATGAAGGGGAAGGGGTGGGGGGATCTGCCTCGGAACATGCGTACGGTGCTGAATAAACTAAGTTGCGCAATTCCACTTAACCACTCACACGTTTACATTCGCCCTCCCATCTCCCCTCCGAACTTTCTCTATAAGGTTTACTTTAAGATTTTTGGGTCGCTCAATCCGAATTTTTAACTTTCCCCCAAAAATTTCCCCCCCGAACCATCCCAAATAGTTGTTTTTAACTTAAATTTCCTATTGTTTTAGGGGAAAAGCATTACAAAATTCAGAAACTAGACAAAATTTGCAACAAATACGATATATGACATTATGAATTAGGATGAACGGGGAGGGTGAGGACTGCCTCGGAACATGCAATGCGGCGCTACGTGCACTAAATGATGAAGTCCAGGCAATAGGGGATTTTATCTGGCAAAATTAATGGTTGTACTGGAAATCGGCTTTCTAGATATTTTTTGGGTCGCTGAATCCGAATTTGTAACTTCCAACCAAAATTTCACCCGGCAACCCCCCAAAAAATTGATTTTTTGAAAAAATTTGATTTTTGAGAAAAGCGCGCGGAGAATATTCCGAGGCAGCCCCCTCTTTCCCCGTTTATCCTACGTCATAATGTCATGTATCCTATTTGTTGCAAATTTTGTCTAGTTTCTGAATTTCGTAATGCTTTCCCCCTAAAACAATAAGAAATTTAAGTTAAAAACAACTATTTGGCTGGGAGGGAGTTCGGGGGGGGGAATTTTGGGGGTAAGTTAAAAATTCGGATTCAGCGACCCAAAAAACTTAAAGTAAACCTTATAGAGAAAGTTCGGAGGGAAGATGGGAGGGCTAATGTAAACGTGTGAGTGGTTAAGTGGGATTGCGCAACTTAGTCCACGCAGCACTGCGGCGCATGTTCAGAGTCAAATCCTCCCTTCCCCTTCATCCTAAGTCAAAATGTCATATATCTAATTTGTTGCAAATATTTTTTACATTCTGAATTTATAGCTACTTTTCCCCTAAAACAATAAAAAATGGAATTTTTTATTAAAAACCTTTTTTTGGGGGCTTTTTACCAAAATTTGTGTGTGTGTGTGTGTGGGGGGGGTTGCCGGGGGAAATTTTGGTGGGAAGTTACAAATTCGGATTCAGCGACCCAAAAAACATCTAGAAAGCCGATTTCCAGTACTACCATTAATTTTGCTAGGTAGAGTCCCTATACGGTCTCTATTGCCTGGACTATTAAGAAAGAAATCTTTTTCAATTTCTAATTTTTTGCACCTCACTTTAAATATATAGTTTTTTAATTTAACGGCCGCCATTTTGAAACAAGATGGCGGATGAAGCTGGCCAGCGAACCTGCTCGAGACATTGCTATATACTATGCACATGCCATCTTACATCCAAATAGGTTAATAAATACGTGCGTTATAGCGCGACAAATATCAGATCGTTTCAAAATGTCAGCCATGCTAGAAATTCAAAGTGCTATAACTCAACCATTTTTTAAGATATAGACGAAACAAAAACTGCTCCGGAATCTTTGTATCAAAAGCAAACACATAAAAAAATCTTTTTCATTTTCCAATTTTTTGATACCTTATTTTAAATTAAATTTTAAATTATTTTTTTAAATGGCCGCCATTTTGAAACAAGATGGTGGACGAATCTGGCCAACGAACTCAGTCGAGACATTGGTATGTACTATGTACACACTAAGTTATATCCAAATTGGTTCATAAATACCCCTGTTATCGCGATAAAAATAAGATCGTTTCAAAATGTCAGCCACAATAGAAATTCAAAATGCTATAACTAAGCCATTTTTTTAGATATAGACGAAACAAAAACTGTTCCGGAATCTTTGTATTAAGGTCAAACACACAAAAGAAATATTTTTCCATTTTCAATTTTTTGGTAAAAGATTTCAAATTTTAAATAAAAAAAAAAAATTAAATGGCCGCCATTTCGAAACAAAATGACGAACGGAGCTGGCCAACGAACTCGGTCGAGACATTGGTATGTACTATGTACACACCGAGTTACATCCAAATCGGTTTATAAATACGAGAGTTACAGTGTGACAAAGATCAGATATATATAATATAATAATGACGATATGTCATTTTATTTTTATATGTCGTTGTGTATTTTATCGGAACACTATGTAGTTTAGCAACCGCAAGAATTCGTTTTTAACTGTAAAAATAAATCGGCGGGACATTTGCTGTGATTAATTTGCTACTTGTTCATAGTTTAAAGTGGTCTTTGAAATTCTATATCTTGGTATGTCTTTGAATTTAATTGTTTCTTTAAATTAAAATTGTTTATTATTAAGAATCTTGTTATGATTCATTTTTTATATTATAATATATTTACTTGTCATGGGATTTTTAAGCTTTTTTAATGGTGTGTTGTCGATTGGGTGCATCAAGAATCTATTTTTAGCTTATGTTGGATTCTTGTACAGAAATAGACTATGCTTTTGCTTATATTTGCGTTTTATGTACCCCTGATGAAGTGAAATGCTATACAAGCTTCCGGCTCCATCCTTCCTTCCACTTGATCTATTTTCTGTTTGCAATATGTCTTTTAAGTGTTCTACAATTTTTGGCTAGTTTCTTGTTTCATAAGTCTTTAATATTTTTTTTCCAAAAATATTTTGGTGGTTTTTCATATGTAAATATGGATTAATCGTATGCAATGTGCTGACTATTGGTGGATTTTGCTTAATTAATATTACATGTATAGGGTTCGATCTGTATTTTGTATAATGTTACAGTTATAATTTGCTGCTAAATTTATTAAATTAATTATTGTAATAGGAATAGATGATGATTTGTAATTATATTATGGATATATATATATATATATATATATGGATATATATATATATATATATATATCAACTTTTGAACGGAGGGTGGGTTCGGGGTCTGGGGGTCATGATCGATGAAAATATACCAAAATTTTTTGAAATCGCTTTCCTCCGAACGGCTGCAATAGGTAGCTTTTTGTAATGAAAACTACCTAAAAACTGATTAATATACTACAAAAACAACTCGGAACCGTTTCTGAAAACCAGTGACGAAAAATGAAACTTTTAAAAAATAAATAATTCTTTAAATCTCAAAAATATATTTTTTCTGAGATTTCTAATCATAAAAAAACGCTTTTTAGAATCATGGGTTAGTTGTAAGAGGTTATATTTTCGTTCGTGGCTATATTATATTTTCATAGATTAAAAAAAATGTTTGCAATGTAATCGTTCTTGTTCGTTCAAAGTAGGAATGGCGTTTGAAAAGAACACCTGAATGTCAAATTCTGTCAGTGTTTGGAAAAATCATCGGCAGAATTATTACGCTTTTTACAGAAGGTATACGGCAAAATAGCAGTATGTCTGAATGCCGGTGCATCAAAAGGAAGCCATTTCATGAATGTATCAAAGGCAGATGAAGCTTCGACGGCCGCAATAAAGATTATTTTCTTCTAAATGATTCCTCCGGGAATGTTCGCTGCAACTATACCTGCGCTGGCTGAATAATGGGAATAACCTGAATATGTACGAGAGAAAGTCAGTAAGTAGTTTACAAACAGATGTGAGAGTTCGGAAATTAGTAGAAAATTGTTTCCAAATATGCCAATAGATGGTAGCATTATGGAACTGTTACATGTTAATTTCGAATTTATGAGACAACAGTTGTGCAAGATGAGTAACTACATTTGAAAATGGCAACTGTACTCGAGGAGTGTTCGAGCGTTTCGCGACTGATGCAGACGTTGAATGTGAGGCAGATCGACTGCTGAGAAAACCGTCCAATGACTTTTATATAGAAGGGACTGAAAACGCATAAAGAAATGGGACAAATTTATCAATATAAATGCCCAGATAGCATGCACATTAGCAGCAAATTTGATTTTTCTCTGACCTTACCTTGCCGTGACAAAGACTTGATAAATTCGCAGCGAATTTCCTGCAAAATAGACCATCACCCACTTGCATGAGTAGTTTGTTGTGAAACTGATGCATGACTGGCTTTAATTCACGAAAGTGACGAAAGCGAATGATCCCTATGTTGAGAGAATAGCCAATCAGCACATTCGCACAAATGTCAGAAATCGGGTGCTACTCAAAGGCAAAGACACACACATTCATTGTTACCGTTGTGGAATCTCATTTCAATGATTAGTTAAGCTAAGGAACACAGAAACAAGCATTTATAGTTTTAACTGTTCAGATATAGTTATTTTTTGTAAAGTAGCATTTTATCTATAATCTACAACTTATTTCATATAAACATTCTTACAAATTAAAACGGCATGTTAATTTAATAAGTTATGTTTACGTCTTCGGCCATTTTAAATTTATATTGAACATTTTAATTTTTGAATGAACTTTTCTGAATATTATTGGATTTTTATAAAATATCGATTTAATTGATATTCGTTTATTTACTTTTGCCTTTAACCCCATTCGAAGCTATGATTTTTAACCCGTTCGGGAGTGCATCCCTTACACAAACTCTTTCGGTTGGATTCGCTTTTTTTAAACGCTTTACTTTTCAAATACCAAACAGACTGTAATTTAAAAGTATAAATATTTACTTTGTTTGTTAATGAGGATAAAAACGATGTACCTACCTTCTTACGGTGCGTATACACCAGTGCGTATGCAGCAATAGGTTACGTTTATGGTGTGACAGTTGTAAACAGATAGTGTTGCATGGAAAGATTACTACTTTGCAATAAGTTTGCAGTATTTTCGACAAGACAAAGCTAAATTGTCTACTAGCTTGCAAAGAATTTGTAATACTTCAGTCATGGCAGAACTAATTTTTCTATTTGTTTGCCGTTAAAATAAATTTGCAATAAATTTGATACAGCAAGAGATTAACTCGCACGACAAGTTAGCTGCAAGTGTGGTGACGTTTGCGTTATCTTGCTGCAGTTTTGTTATAAACTTTCAGCCTTGTGATGCTGAACTTGATGCAAAATTTCAGGCTTGCAAAGCAACTTTTCTGCAAACTAAAATTGCTATGTGGGTGGCGATTGTATAGCGAAATAAACATGCATTTCAAGTATGCATCTTGTTTTCGCTTTTTTATTGGCATTTGTAACTTACTTACTGACTTGCCCTCGTATGTATGTAAGACCCGATATCAATAAATCATGTATATTAGGAGAGCAAGTCACCGAACATCTTATTTTTAGTGTATAACACACGGGACGCGTTATATGATTACTTTTTATATTCGATGATTTTTTCCATTTTCATATGCATTTGTAATTTTCTGTTATACATTCTGATGACGACGTTGAAAGAGTTGAAACATGTAAATATAGATTTTTTATTTACTTTTAATGTGTTTTTATAACGTCTTTTAAACAAATAAATATTTTAATATGTATAACACACCTTTTATATTGTTACGTCTTTGGTTAGAAAATCGCGTTAATTCTTAAAGCAGATGAAGAGAAAAAATCAAAGGAAATAAAACAGCGAAATTTTTCCTATTGAGATATGGAACTAAGTCGAAACCTAGTTTTAAAAAGAGTGTGAAATGAATATCGTCAGGTCGCATTTGAATAGATCACACAAGCCTTCAAAATTTGGGTTGTGTCATATTATTGCTTAGCTTTTGATGGTTCCCAGCAAACACATACCTTTCGGCACACGATCGGAACGCAGCTGGCATTGTCGGTTAAGTGTCGGCATGGGCACAGTGGTTTCGGTGAAGTGTCGGCAGCATGTCGGCGACTGGAACATAAGAATCAGCTTTTTCGACGGCCGGTTATCGTAATCGGTCCACTTATGGTTATATATCGGCAAGCGACTTACACCGGCAAGTGACGCAGGACCGATATGTGATTTCTGATAGTGGCCCGATTAGATTTACCAACATCGGTCCGCATTCGGAATTTTTAGTCTTAGCCGACATTTTTTTTTTCTTAATTTGGTTTTTGAGTTTGAGTTTTGATAAGATATGTATATTGCATGTATTTCATATAAAATTCTAACAGTGATTTAAAAAAATGTCAAAAATAGCCTATATTTATTCATTAAAAAAAAGTTGTTATTGATTTCATTTTAAAAAGGACTTACAATTATTTGAATCATAAAAAGAGTTTTTTGAATCGCTCCTTAAAAATATTATTCATTGTAAATTTAATCGTATAAAAAAACTTCATAAATCAATTTAATTTATTTTCTAGCTATTATATTCATTTTAAAAGCAATAGCTATGTTTCTTATTTTATTTAAAAATCAAATTATTAAAAAAGTGTTTAAAATTATTTTACAAGCTATAAAAGTATTAAAAAAAAAAACTACCCAACTTTTTAGCATTAAAATTTTAAAGAAAGATTCAGAAATCTCCCACTTCTAAAAAAAAATTAAATAAATAAATAAAAATAAAAGATATATTAATATTTCTATTTTATTTGATGATTAAAAAATGTTGATAAGTAAAAGAATCATTATTGCTACATACTTACTAAAAATATATTCTACATTAAATCATCAAATGACAAAAAAATGACCTCTTACTCTAATTAAAAGTAATTAATTACCAACTTATTTTTTTATTAAAATTAGTTTTTCTATGTTATAAATATATATTTCTTGAATTAACAAATTTAATTACATTATAATTCTGTAAGAGAAAATTGTATTAAGAGAAAAACCTCTGAAATTCACTTATTTTATTTAATAAGCATTCTTAAATTTATAAGAAAGATTCAGAAATATCCCCCATTTAAAGTTATCTTCCAAAAAAAAGTAAATTAATATTTTTATTTTATTTTTAAGTTAAAACTATTGATAAGTAACAAATGAATATTGCAACATACTCATTAAATATATGTTTTACCTTAAATTATGAAAACGACATAAAATGAATTCCTATTCTAATTAAAAATTATTAATTACCAACGTTTTATTTATTAAAATAAATTTTTCCATGTTAAAAATATATATTTTATACATTAACGCAACGCATGTAATTACATTATAAAACCTAGAAAGAAAATTTGATTAACTGAAACCTCTAAATTTTTTTTTAATAGTTAATTATTCTTAAATTTATATATATTCTTAATTATATCTATATCTTAATTATTCTTAAATTCGTTTGCTTTAACGAATTCGCTAAGATATTTATTTCATTTATTTAAATATTAACTTTTAAATAAAAGAGCGTAAGAAAATTACAAATAAATAAATAAAAAATAGAATAAAAACACTTCAAAATTCCAATTTTCCCATCTACCACTTACCTTCAACGACAACCAACTTACCGATATGCCTTCCTCTTATTACCTCATTGAATCCTCCCCCGGTCAGGTCTCAGTGGCTGAGTGGATAAGGTGTCTGCCTTCTGTCCTTGGGTACGCTGGATCAAACCCCGCCCTTTCCAGCGCTGAAACACGTTCCTTTCAAATGTACATTCCACGGTGGATCATAGATGGCGCCATCAAAACAGATTTTTTTTTTAAATTACGCTGGTGTCAGGCTGCGGCCGGCATTCATATGGATAGAAATCGGCGTGCTGCAGGCATAGGTTTTTGCCGATACCGGACCGGCTACGTGCTTCATGAATCGGGCCGCATTCGCGCGGCGTATCAAAAAAGATACGGAACCGGTAGCGGCAACCGGTATCGTTCCAATACCGCTGGTAGTGGCAAGCGGCTGTCGGCCGATTGCTTACCGATAGCTCTGTGTTTGCTGGGTTGATTCTTACGTATATTGTAGCACTGAATCCGAAAATGACCATCATTTTTTACAACCACGTCAGGATTTTTTGCAAAATTTTTACTTTTTAACTTTGAAATTTACGATTTGCGAAACATTCTGACATGATGGCTAAAAATTAAGGTTATTTTCAGATTTAGTGCTAAAAAGTATACAAAAATCAAATTTCAAAATTAAAAAAAACACAACCATCACATCTATTTTATAGTATCAGAATTTTGCTATTTTTTAACTTTGAAATTTACGATTTGCAAAACATCCTGACTTGGTGGTTAAAAATGAAGATTAATTAATTTCGAATTCAGCGCTAGAAAATATATAAAATTCAATTATGAAAATTTAAAAACACAATCATCACATCTATTTTATAGTGTCAGAATTTTGCTATTTTTGGACTTTGAAATTTACGATTTGCAAAATTTCCTGGCGTGATGGTTAAAAATTAAGACCATTTACGAATTCACCGCAAAAAAAATATAAAAAAATCAGTTATCAAAAGTTAAGAAACACAGTCATTTCCTGTATCTTTCAGTATCAGAGTTTCTCTATTTTTGATTTTTTACCATTGAAATTTTCGCTTTGCAAAAGATTCTGACATGATGGTTAAAAATGAAGGTCATTTTCGGATTCAGCGCTAAAGATGCATAAAAATCAATTCACAAAAGATAAACAACACAACCACCGCAGGCTTGTGTAATTAAATTTATAATACTATTATAATATTTTTAATATGCAATACCATCTCATTAACAAAGCATGTCTAATCTTCTCTAAGCAAACATTACGCGTATCTTCATTTTTACAGACATTTCTTTCCGAACTGAAAGTTGCGTAAAATATGCAGAGGTGTAAATTATGATAGTAAGTAATGATATTCTTGTAGTGAATGGAGCACTCACAATAATAAACTAAAGACGCCTAAAGAATATCCTCCTGTTTCAGGTTAAATATAGAATAGATCATTTTTATAAGACTTTTAACTAAATGATGTACGTAGTATTTGAAAATATTTGAAACAAGAGAAAATTATATCATTTCCAATTATTTCTTTCAAAGACTTTTCATAAATTGGATTTCCGTAAAAAATGCTTTGTACATTCAGAGACAATTTTGGTGTTTTCCCCTCTCTTCATATAAATTTGAATAAAGGAAATAAAATTTTTAATCTATTACCTTATTTTTATAATTTATTATTTGTAATCTGTTATTATTTTAACCCTTTATCTACTGCATTATGACCTACTGCAATTTTTTTCATGTAATTTTACTTTTCAGTGACTACAATGACAGTTAAAAGATATACATAAAAAAATACTAACCCGTGATAAATTGAATTCGTTAGAGATAATTAATTAAAGTGATACTTTAAAGTACCGACAGTACACTACGCTTAAAATATTATCGCAAGAGAAAATCCACATGGTATCTCAAATAAAGTTTAAACTCTTAAAAATGCTAAATAACAAGAAGACATTCTCAAGTAACAAAAAAATGTTATATTGACATACTTTTATTTTACACATGAATAATGAGTAAAAATTCAAATTTGATGACATTAAAAAAAACTGTTATTCTTTAGGTTTCGATCTTGTTAGCAGACCTTTAGTTATGCGACGCTTATACTCCAGAGACAACATGTTCTCCCGCATCTCCACATATGCAATATATGAATTTACATGCCATCTCTAGCATAGCAAAAAAGAGCCAGTGCCATAACATTCTCGATTTCCTATAAAAAAATAATAATGAAACAGAAAAGAAATACCAGTAAAATCATTACTACACTAAAATTTAATAATTACATTATAAAACAGATAAAAACAGTGGATAACTCCACAGACGAAAATTAAACAAGAACCCAGTGTACTGGCGGATTTACAGGGTGCGGAAAAAGTATTGATAATTTTTTCTTAATGTTTGCGTGTGTCTTTTAAATGTTGTAGAATTTTTTTTTTGTGTATATTTGCTCTTTATAATCTAAATATTGCATTATAGGTAAGTATTTTTGGGTTATTGTTTGCATTTCGTCTTCAGTGCCGAAAAACTGTTCACTATTGAATAAGCTGTTAACCATCAGAATGACTGCATATTAGCCAAAAACAGTAAAACTTCTAATTCAAGTGGTGGCATAGTAGCCAAAAAGCTCGTCCAGCCAGCGTGATGGTTTTTGGCTGCATCAGAACCAATGGGAAATCACCTTCGGTCCTTGATGATGCTGCTGTCAAGATTAATCAGATCAATTATCTCAACGATATTCTAAAGGAGGGTCCTTCCATGGCTAAATTCTCATTTTGGAAACAATCCATATGTGTTCCAACAAAATTCAGTACCAGCCCATAAGTCTTGCCAAACGCAACGGTGGTGCCAAGCAAATGTTCGTGATTTCATTTCATCTCAAGACTAATCTTCGAATACTCCAGATTTTAATCCACTTGATTACTCAGTATGAGAGTGTTGCAAGGAAGAGCCTGTATTTATCCTCACAAAGATATCACTTCTTTAAAAGCTCCTCTGACGCGTAAATGGAACGGTCTCGATTCGGACTAGTACTTGCGGCGCACCGTGGATGCCTTCGCGCACTTTCTCCGCGAGTGTATCAAGGCGAAAGAAGACCGAATTGAAAATGAATGATAGAATATCAATTGATACTTAGCTGTTAATCTTACGCAATAAAAATTATTGAAATAATTCTATTTATGGCGTTGTAGTAGAGACTGATTTTACTATCAATACTTTCTCCGCACCCTGTATAAGTACCACCAAGTAATTCAACTGTTAAATCAAATACATACATCGTTCGCCTAAAAATGCTAGTCAAATTGTATTCTAAGATCATAATAAACACGTAAAAAAATCCAACACTTATCTTACATCCTTCACTGTATTTGCAGCAATAAAAAGACGAACTTGACAATCTGTACAAAATGTCGGCACAAAACACATCGATTGTTTCAAAGATATCCTCACTCCTCGCTAAAATAACAAACTTAGAACTACTGCTGCCATCTATTCTGAAAAACTGCAGTTAAAAGAGTAATTTTTCAAAGTACGTTAGAATGTTAGTAATATTCACTATAGGATGAAATTTATAGTGAGTGGTACTTATAATTTCTGTCAGTAGATAAAGTGTTAAATCTTTCTTAATGTATAGTAATGGTTAAATAAGAATTTTCGGATAATTAAGTACAACAACTAACTCATTAACATAGAATACCAAAAATATTAAAAAATAAATACTAATGATATCTTGTTCAATAGCGGTGAAAAGCTAATTCTATTTTAGGTAGCTTCCGTTGCAAAATATAAGAAGCTACCTATTGCAGCCGTCCGGTGGAAAGGAATTCCAGAAATATATATGTATATACAGGGTGTCCCAAAAATGAGTGATGGATTTTACAAACGGTGACAGAATTAAAAATTTAAAAAATTCTTGCAGGAGGGTTATGTATGATATCAGGAGTTTTTTTTACTGTGATTCTCGAATTTCAAACAATAGATGGCGCAGAGGGCAATAGGACTCAGTCCAGACCCGATTTTTGGTACTTCGTGATCCATTCAATATATTTTAATCTCCTTTCTTCTCATGTAAGAAGAGAGAGGCCGAGAAACCGAGCCTAGATTTAACGGTTATTGCTTGCAGCGCCATCTATCGATGCTATTTTTAACTAAAACTGATAATTGCAGCATAAAAACTCCTGACATCTTACATAACACTCCTGCAAGATTTTTTTTTAATATCTGTCACCGTTTGCAAGTTATTGAATTTTTAAAATCCATCAGTCATTTTTGGGACACCTGGTATATATTGTGATTTTTTGTTTTCCGATAGCACTCGTATTTATAAACCGAATAGAATGTGACTGAGCCTGTGTACAGGACTTACCAAAGTTTCTAGCGAGTTCATTGGCCAGTTTTATCTGCTTTCCTGTTTAAAAAACAGCCATTTAAATATTTGAAATTGAAAATGATGGACAAAAAAAATTAAAAACCATTTTTTTTTCTTTTAATTAATAGTTTTTAGTTAGATTACAAGAATTCCACAGAATTATCTGTTTCGCCCGTATCTTAAAAAATGTCTTAGATATAGCAATTTGAAGTTCTACTGTTGCTGACATTTTGAATCAAGACAACAGGTTAAAAATAAGAGATTTCTCCATAAAGGGGTTCAGTTTATGAGTTTTATTGAATGTGGTTTCCCGCAAATTTTCTTTCATTATTGTAATTTTTGTTTCTACTCACATACGCTTAAAACTACATAATTGAATTCTCGAAAGAGCTGGCGATATTTAATGACAAACATAGGTCGCCATAAATGAAGACATTTTGGCGATAACTGACTAATTTTTTAAGATTCTCATTCAAATTGAATATAGAAGAAAACTTGGAATATTCTACAATCCTGTTCTACGCATCATAGTTTCGTTTGTTTGAGTAAATATTAGCTGAATTCTTAAAACCAATTAATGGAAAGCTAGAGTTTCATTGCATTATGGTCTGTGAGGAAAAATCGTTTGTGATGTATTTTGCTTATGTTACGATATTTCAAACACAATGAGATTAATATTAGGGATCGAAACCGAAACCAAAATCGAATTTTGTTTATCTTCCTATTTTCGGCCGAAAAAGAAAACGAAAACGACAATGTCCAATTTTTGTAAGCAATTAATACTTACATAAATATACATAATTATTAATTAATTATACTTGTAATTATACGCGTGGCCCCAGTTGTCTCTCTGTGCTTTGGCCAAATCTTTTTTATTTTCGTATACAATGAAATGTAATTAATTCAACAACGACACAGAATGATTTTCTAATAATACAAATTTCATCTAATTGAAAAAGGTTTTAGGTAAACTTATCTCGATTTATCTTTTATAATGATTTTTGTATATGATCATTTTGTAAATGGAAATTTTTAGAATACTAAGGAGCTCTGCCCTCTACGAGCTATGCTCGCCAACCTCCGTTCAGACATCCCAGAATCTAAAACAATCTAATTTGATTGGCTTTAAAAGAATTACGGAAGATTGAATTATAATTAAAAATGCAATGGCGATGTCCATGTAAACGGGTTGTCATTCACTTCCATTTAACTAACTTCATTACCAAGTGATTTAAAAGTCAAATCGGCCGCTGTTAAGACATCTAATGACTGTTTTCTTGACTGACTAAATAAGATCAGTTGAACATTTGAAAATCAACCAATATAAAATGAACTAAATCAACACAGTCTTTGCCTCCCGATATTTTTTAACAACACTTAAGGAAATTGTTTTAAATAATAAGTTTTAAATGTATCATTTCGAACCTGGTGTATTTTTCATCAAAGTTCTCTTTGCAATATATTCACGTGAAAATATGTTTTTCTTTTGAAAGGAAATATTATTATTTGCGCTGCCCTAGAATTGTCAACAATAGTTAAAAAGTTCATCTCGAAATATGAAATAAATGTCTCGCGTAAATGAGATTTTTTAATTTAAACTGTTTGACAATGTAATTACTTGGCCAATGTAAACATGACGTAGTTTCCCACATTTGCTGCTCTTAAAACGTATTAATGAATTCATCACTTTAAAGTTATTTTTCTTTTTTAATATTAATGTGTAGATAAATTTTTATGGCGCCATTTTCAATAATTTCTTGCTTTTAATACGTAATTATTTCATTCTAATTTGAAACTTATTTTTCTGTTTGTAACAGTCACGTGTGAATAAATTAAAAAGACATATTAATCTTTAAGCTGTTTATCCAATTAAAAACAGTAAAAAAAAAAAAAAAAAAAAAAATCAAAATATGAAAGAAATCTTTCTTGAAATACTGAAAATTTGAGTAAGGAATTGAATAAAATACTCAAAAATTAGTCAAATTAAAAAAAAATAAATAAAAAAAAAAACAATCTGCCGGCTCGGCCTACTGGTGCAGGCAGATTTCGAAGTTAAGTATTAATTTCACGAACAAAAACTAAATCATGATTCGAAATAAACCCACATTAAGAATTTTATCTGTCCGCTTTTGACAAATTTTTAATTTCATTTTTATATAAGAACTGGTTTTATTAGAACTATGCTAAGGCAGTATTCAAAAAATATTTTTCCAAACTCAACAACTCTAAATTTTCTGACACATTTTCAGAACCATTTTTAAAAGGAAAACATGAAATTTGCTGACGTGATTTTTAAAGAGATTTATAAGCAACCTATGCTTTTATTTTTGTTCAATTAATTAGAACTTGATTTATAAATAATTATTTTCTCAGTAGTCACAATCGCATTGAGAAATTCGGTTCAAAATGCCCACTTTGACATCCTTTTTTAGCGGACAGGCTATCAAAGCCTGAGATCTTATGTGCCCGCCGGTTCTGTATGTACGTACGTGTGATTAGTGATGGGCGATTCTCGAGATTTTACCAATCGAGAAAAATCGTCATCGTAAAAAAATACAATCGATACAGTCATCGATTACTTCCCGGAATCTACAATCGAGACAATCGAGATGTTTTTACAATCGATTATTGATTATTATTTTACAGGCTTATAGAGTAATTTTTAAGTTTTTAGTAAATACGTGGCAACTAAAGATAGATGGAGTAAAACAACATACCAAGAAATCGATGTAAATTTAACACTGAGATGCTCTGAAAAAAGATCTTCCTTTGAAGCTAAATGAAAGGTTGTGAAAAAACAGACGCAGTAATGTAGTTTGCTGCTATCGTTTTCATTTACTCTTTCATTCAACTTCAATTGATGGAGGGGCACCTGATATGAAGCCTTTAAAAAGCTGTATTCTAACATTTGTTAATAATCTTAATACAACTTGTTATGTAATACATCTTATCAGTTTTTAAGCCTTCTGAAAGAAATGTTAATCCCTAAACCTACCCCCTTTTCTGTACTAATGGTTTATGACAATTAACAAATTGTTAGAAATGCGTTTAAGAAATTAATTTTAATGTTACAACATCTCCGCTATAGTATTTATCTTTCGAATATTATGTGCCATTCTATATTTTAATACAGGCCAATAAACTCTAAATGATTAATATATCTTTAAGATATGTTCCGTATAAATTTCTTTAATAAAGTGTGCATACTAATGTTTCGATAAAACACTGTAAAACATTTTAAGTTTGTAATGTTTGAGCATATTAATAATAAGTATCATGGATTTTCATATCAAATTTTATTTTATGTATGGCAATGTGTATTATGCATGCAAGTCTAGTAAATTGAGAGTACTACAGATGAACCAGATGCCAGCAAAATGAGTTGAACACGTTAATCCCAACCCCTCAGAATTTTTCAAAACACTCTTTTCAAACAAGTTTTTCAAATATAAGATCAATATGTTATCAAGAAATATGTTCAAAGTTTTAATGGTAAGAACAACGCTATTTTGGAACGCTAAATAACTTAAGAAAATACTTTCAGTTCATTTACCTACTTTTAAAATTATTATTTAAATTATTCAAGGATTGTAATATCTTTTTGCTAATTTTGTTTTGTTATAAGTTCCCTTTTATTTTTAATGAAAGTGCGATGTCTAAATCGCGTAATTATGGCGCATTCGATAGAATTGATTAGCTTTTTCACATTTTCGATAAAGGCAAAAATTTGATACAAGTTAAAGTTCCCCTAAATGTCTAATGCTGTAAGATTTCCCGTTGATCGAAAAAAAAAGAGCTTTATCGAAAAAGGGGAAGAAAAACCAGGCAAATATACTTGCTAAAAAGGGAACCTGTGTAAACCGGAAACTGCTTACCACCCCCTATCGATGCCAAAATGATTCTTTAAATTTGCATTCCAATTAAAAATAGTTACTTTCTGACACATTAACGAACTTATTTTTATTCTCAAGCGTATTAGCTAGGATCGAATTTTTTCCTTTTTCGCTAATGGCAAATGTTTCAAATTTTCGTAAATGCGAGCCTAATATTGGGGAATTTCACCATTAATCGAAAACAAAAGAACTTTACCGAAAAACAGAAGGATAACCGGACTCATATACCAGCTAAGTGGGAACCTACCTAAGACGGAAACCGGTTTCCATTCCCTAATGATTCCAAAATATTTTTTTCTGTTTGTACTTGTACTTAAATCTAAAGTAGTTACTTTTTGATTCATTTAAAAACTCAATTTTATTCTCAGGTGCATTGTATCCAAAAATGGAAGGATAACCGCATAAAGATACCAGCTAAGAGAGAAACTGTCTAAAACGGAATTGGTCTTTGGTCCCTAGCGATTGAAACATAACTCTTCGTTGTCTGTACCCAAATCTAAAGTTGCGCCTTTCTAACTCATTTTTATTCTCAGGTGCATTAGCTAGAATCGATTTGCATTTTCACATTTTCGATAAAAGTAAAAGGTTTGATTGAGGAAAAGTTCCTAAATGTTGAATGCGTGTCTAATTCTGTGGAATTTTCTGGTTGGTCAAAAGAAAAAGAGCTTTATCAAAAAATGGGAGTATAATTAGACAAACCAGCTAAGACGGAATCTGTCTAAAACGGAATTGATTTCCAGGTTCTAAATGGGCCTCTAACATGACTGTTGCCCATCTGTACCTAAATCCAAAGTAGTATCCTTGTGAGACATTCACGAACTCATTAGAATCGAACAGCATTTTCCTTTTTTCGGTAAAGGCAAATGATTTAATACAGATCAAAGTTACCCTAAATGTCTAATGCTGTAGAATTTCAAAGTTGATCGAAAACAAAAGAGCTTTAACGGAAAGGGAACCAGACAAATATATTTGCTAAGAGTGAACCTGTCTAACAAGGAATTGGTTCCAATCTCTAGCAATAGCTAATGAAGTTTGATTAAATTCTGTGCATTAGTTTCTGAAATATAGCAGCGTTACCTGTTGGGCAATTTGCACAACAAACAAATCAACACCATTTTACATCTAGGTCTAACTGAATATGAAGTATTATTAAATTTTGCGTATTACTTCTTGAGATAGAGCGTTATCAAAATTTTTGTCACATAAAAGACAGATATTTTCTAAAAACTGACCAATTTATCATGAATCCAATACTTCTTTCTTGTAAAGATAGATGAACGTAAAAATGGAAAATGCCCCACACAAACTGAATTAAACCCTTTTCAACTTAAATATATGTAACAAAATCACACGCCTCCTAATCTGTATCCTTCTTTGAGAAACTATAAGACTTAAACCAAAAACGCACCAAGTGTCAATCTGACTGTGAAAGCTAAATAAATACCCAAAGAACTTCTAACTCATAAGAAAGGGCTCCGTTACTGTTTTTCTAAGCTGGGATTTACATCACATTCATTTCGGTGACTTCCCTCCTTTACGCTAGCCAACCCAGCCTACGTAATCATGACGTAGATGGAATATGCTCATTCATTTCTCTCTCGCTCTCTCTCTCTCGCACCTCAACTAAAGTCTGCTCGATGCAAACCTTTCGTTTATCTCGAGAGATACCTCTCCTCCATGAAAACCTCTCGCTTACCTCGAGAGATACCTCTCCTCGATGAAAACCTCTCGCTTACCTCGAGATATGTCTTCTCGGTTCTAACTAAGGCCGAGAATGGGAAATCACTTTTCTTCCATTCTCGACATGTTACTCTCGATGATTGCCAAGAAAACTGATTTCTCGTTCTCGGTCAAGAAGGGCCGAGAAGAGATATCGAGGGGAGAGCTGGAAAGAGAGATATGTATGACAATGAGCAGTGAAATGATGGAGCCTTCCGATAAATATTATGTATTAAATAAAAAAAATTCAAAAACAGAGATTGGTGAGTTTCGGGGGAGCGCAAGAGTGGACACACGGGGGGGGGGGGATTTTTAAATTTTTACCGAACACGTCATGTGATACATCATCGGAATTTGACAACCCTTTCATATTATGAACCTTTTCTCCCATTCACAGTTGAATTTCAGGATGCGGGGGGTGAGGGTGTGCGCGGACAAATCTTTAAAACTGTAGCGATATCTAGAATAATTATCATTTAAATGGGTTTTTTGTCGGAGCCTTCAGAAAAATAATACTTATTAAATATAAAAATATTAAGAGTTGGGGGAATTCCGGGAGTATTCAAGGGGCGTGAGAGTGGACCGACAGGGGTGCAATTTTCAAACTTTTATGAAACCTCTCATGTGATATATCTTCGGAAATCTTTCTGACTACTCTTTCATATTATGAATCTTTCTTCCCCCAAAATTGAATTTTGGGGGTGGGGAGGGGCGAACAAATTTTTAAAACCGTAGCGATTTCTATGATAAATAGCATTTTAGATGTGAATTTTTTTTATGGGGTCTTCCGGTATTTATTATTTATTAAACATAAAAATTTTGAAAGTGGGAGCTGCATCATTTCCGGGGCGAAAGAGTGGACCCACTGGGGAGAGGGGTCGGGGAAGCAATTTTCAGACATTTTTTGTACCCGTCATGTGACATATCATAGGAAAGCTCTTGGATAACTCTTTCATATTATGAGACTTTCATCTCCCCCTCCCCAATTTTGCTCTCACTGTGAGGGGCGGGGGGGTCGTTTTCAAACTTTTTTGCATTCTCCTCATTTTAGATCGGATTTTTTTACGGAGCCACCCGGTATTATTTATAATACATGAAATTTCAAAAAGTTGGGTTGTATTCCGTGGAGTGCGGTAGTTGGCCCCTTGGGGTGGGGGGGAGCACTTTCCTAACTTTTGTCGACACTCTTCATGTGATACATCATTAGAAAATCCACTTATTCATATTATGCACCTACCTGCCCTTTTCCCCACTTTGCCACCGGGGCATTTTTAGGGTTTCGTTCATCTGACGAAACCCTATTCGTCTCGCTCCTCTGTCGGTCTGTCTGTCTGTCCGTCCGTCCGTCTGTCTGTCACAGAGCCCGTTCTCAGAAACTATACATGTTGGAGACTTGAAATTTTGCATACTTATAGATGAACACTACACATCATACGACAAATTGTAAAATTTTGAAAAAGTCGGACATTTAACCCTTTGGGCTCCCACATGTATATTTTAAACAGTTCTTTCTATGTAAGCCTCTAATTAGATTGGAGGCGTGAAATTTTGCATATAGCTGAATACCTCACATCAAACGACAAATCATAAAATTTTGAAAAAGTCGTACATTTAACCTTTTGGGCTCCCACATGTGTATTTTAAAAAATTCTTTCTAAGTGAGCCCCTATTTAGATTGGAGGCGTGAAATTTTGCATACTTATAGCTCAACTTCCCAGATTACGCGTCAAATAATAAATTTTGAAAAAGTTTTATGTTTAACCCTTTCAACTCCAGCTCGTGTATATTAAGCAATTCTTTCTAACTGAGCCCCCAATTAAATAGGAGATTTTAAATTTTGCATACTTATAGCAGAACACCTGAGGCCAAGCGACAAATCATAAAATCTTGAAAAAGTCTTACGTTTAACCCTTTGAGCTACCATACATGTATTTAAAGCAATTCTTTCTAAGAGAGTCCCTAATTAAGTTGGAGACATGAAATTTTACATACGTATAGTTGAATACCTCAGACCACACGACAAATCATAAAATCTTTAAAAAGTTTTATATAATAATTAACCCCTCCGGGCTCTAACTTGTGTATTTTATGTAATCTTTCTAACCTCCGCCCTTTTAACCCGGGGAGAAATTTTCCAACTTTTACCGACACTTGAACCTTCTTTCATATTATGCACCATAGCCTTACTTATTTTAGTTCCATTTTTTACTGACAGGTGCGCCTACTGATCTCGGGTGCTATGGGCCCATTCCCCTCGACTAATATATCTACGGATAGTATGTAAAACGGGTTTTCGTTCGGATAGATGTTTGTTTAGAATCGAGTGTGCCCCCTGGTTACGAAATGTGGAACTAACAGATTTTTCAAAAAGAAAATGTTTTGAAAGGAATGTTAAACGAAACCCTTTGTGCGATCTGTGATCACACTTACCCACTTGTTCTAAATTTTGCTGACACTCCTCATGTTACATATTGGAAAGGCCTGTGACCACTTATTCATGTTATGCACCGCCCCCCCCCCCACTTTGCTTCCCACAGGGAACTTTTCTAAATTTAGCCAAGACCCCTCATGTGACATATCGTTGGAAAGGTCTGTGACTACTTATTGATATTATGCACCTCCGGTATCCACCCTCCCCATTTGCCCCCACGGGTGTACTTTTCTATATTTAGCCAAGACCCCTCATGTGACATATCGTTGAAAAGGTCTGAGACTACTTATTGATGTTATGCACCTCCGGTAACCGCCCCCCCCCACACTTTGGCTCCATGGGGATATTTTTCTAAATTTAGCCGAGACCCTCATGTGACATATTGTTGGAAAGGTCTGTGACCACTTACTCATTTTATGCACCTCCCGCGGTCCTCTCCCCCCCAACTTTGTCCCACGGGGCCATTTTTATAAATTTAGCCGGGAACTTTCATGTGACTTTTCTAAATTTACCAGAGACCCCCTTGTGATATATTGTCGGAAAGGTCTGCGACCACTTACCCACGTTATGCACCTCCCGCGCCCCTCCCCCCACTTTGCTCCCACTGGGAGGGCATTTTTATAAATTCAGATCGAGATTCCTCATGTGCCATGTGACATATAGTTGGAAAGGCCTAATGCCCCATGACGACTTATTCCTATTATGCTGCTGCTGTGCTCCTCCCCTCACCTTGAACCCCCCCAGGGATCCGGTTCGAGATTATTTTTTTTACAACATTTTATAGTCCGTGCACACCACGCATGCTATACAGTGCCTTATATAGCGGGAAGCCAGTTCGAGATGTCATATTACAAGATTACGTATAAATTAGAGGCCCCGACTAAAGGAAGGGCCCGCTAGCGGGCGAAACCACTTAGTCCTTATTAACGCCGACTCATTCCAGTTTACCTGCAGACGATTCTTGATAAATTTATGAAGTATAAAAGCAGTTGGCAAACTGGAGTCATCGAGAAAATATTTACACAATCGAAAACTATCGAGATGTCCATACAATCGAGAGAATCGAGAAAAACATCTCGTTATCGCCCATCACTACGTGTGATAACTTTTGATAGAAATATCCGATTTGCTTCCAATTTTTTTCCTAGGCTCATACTGATAAGGCGCTTCCCTAATTAGTTTTTGGGTTCATTGGTTAAGGATAAAGGGGGAAAAGGAGGGGCTAGTCTCTCCCCCTTAATTTAGATAAATGGGTTTTTCATGGGGAAATATTCGATTAGCTCCAAATTTGGTATACCGATTTATTATGTTAACCCCTTGAGGGGCAAGCAATTACGTTTGTGAAATGCTGACTTCCCACCGGAAATTTAGAAGAAAAAAAAATTTAAAAATAAGGAAACGCAATTTTCCGACTTTTTTCTACCAAAGTTTGAAAAGTAAAATTTCATAAAAATTTTCCGGTGCAAATCATCATTAATCGTAGGTGGTATAAAATATACCCCACCGCCCCTCCAGGGTTTATGGAGCTTCCCTGATTAGATTTGGAAGCTCATTACTTAAGTATAAAGGGGAAAAGATGGAGGGCTAGTCCCCCCCCCCCCCTTAATTTCGATAAATGGGTTTTTCATGTAGAATTGTTCGATTTGCTCCAACTTTGGTATACCGGTTTATTATGTTAACGAGCTTTCCTGATTACATTTGGAAGCTCATTACTTAAGTATAAAGGGGGAAAGGAGATTAATTAGATAATTTATTATATAACGCCCTTAATATAGATAAATGAGTTTTTCATGTAGAATTATTCGATGTGCTCCAAATTTGGTATATCGGTGTATTATGTTAAGGAGCTGCCTTGATTAGATTTGGAGGTTCATGAATTACATATAAAGGGAGGAAAGGGGAGTAGCCCCCCCCCCTTAATTCAGATAAATCCGTATTGCATGCAGAAAAAACCGATTTGCTCCAAATTTGGCATACCAGTTAATTATGTTAAGCAGCTTTCCTGATTAGATTTGGAAGTCCATTACTTATATATAAAGGGAGGAAAGGGGGGTAGACCCCCCTTAATTTCGATAAATGGGTTTTTCATGTAGAATTATTCGATTTGCTCCAACTTTGGTATACCTGTTTATTATGTTAAGGAGCTTCCCTGATTACATTTGGAAGCTCATTACATAAGTATAAAGGGGGAAATGAGCTACCCCCCTCCTTAATTCAGATAAATGGGTTTTTCATGCAGATATACCAAATTTGCTCCAAATTCGGTACACTGGTTAATTATGTTAAGCAGCTTTCCTGATTAGATTTGGAAGTCCATTACTTATGTATAAAGGGGGGGGGGCTACCTTTTTTAATTTATATCAATGGGTTTTATTCGATTTGCTCCAAATTTCGTATACCGGTTTATTATATTAAGGAACTGCCTTGATTGGATTTGGAGGTTCATTAGTTACTTATAAAGGGGGGGGGGGGTTGGCCCCCCTTTAATTTAGATAAATGGGTTTTTCATGTAGAATTATTTGATTTGCTCCAAATTTGGTATACCGGTTTATTATGTTAAGGAGCTGCCTTGATTAGATTTGTAAGTTCATTTCTTATGTATTAATGGGGGAAAGGCGTCTAAATTCTTAATTTTGATAAAAGGGTTTTTCATGTAGAATTATTCGATTTGCTCCAAATTTGGTGTACCAGTTTATTATGTTAACGAGCTGCCTTGATTAGATTTGGAGGTTCAATAGTTAAGTATAAAGGAAGGAAAGGGGGCTAGTCCCCCCCTTAATTTGGATAAATGGGATTTTCATGCAGAATTATTCGATTTGCTCCAAATTTCGCTTACCGGTTTATTAAGATAAGGAGCTACCTTGATTAGATTTGAAGGTTAATTGGTTAAGTATAAAGGGGGGACGGGAACTAGTCCCCCCCTTTAATTTAAAGAAATGGTTTTTCCTGCAGAATTATCTGATTTGCTTCAAATTTGTTATGCCAGTTTATTATGTTAAAGAATTTCCCTGATTAGATTTAGAGGTTCTTTGGTTATGTAAAAAGAGGGGAAATGGGGGCTAATCCCTTCATTTATTTTTCGAGGGCATTATTCTTTGAAATAAGAGTATAATATACAATTAGCGTGAATAGCCTATGAGCTCAATGCCATCAGTTTAACTGGGCAATTTTTTCTTTTATTATTAAAATATATTCTGCCTCTATAAAAAAATCGACCATTACGGCACATCATATAGTTTCTGAATAAGAGAACCTACCAATTGAATGCGTTTGAAAGAAAAAATGAATTTAAAAATGAGTCAGAAAATCAGCGGTTTGGATTTGAGTAATACGATATTTTTTTCTTCAATCTCTATGCAATTTTATTTTGTTGTTTTCTGTAAGAATTTGTCTTATCAGAAACTTGTCAATATAAAAGTTGTAGATAATATTCAGAAGATGTATAATAAATCTATGATTATTGGATATTTTGTGAATTGACAATCTTATAGAATTTTTTCTTCTTCAACCCCCTCCCCCTTTTGTTTTCTTTTTCTTTTTCCTTTCCTTTTTATTATTTTTTTTCGGTAAGAATTGGTCCTATTAAAAACTTGTCAATGTAAAAGTTGTAGATAATATTAAGTCAATTTTTAATCAATTTAATTGGATTTGATACCTTGGGAATTGACGAAGGTATGAATGTTTTCTCCCCAAAACCTTATTTTTTTTTCGCCCCTTGAGCCCATTTTTAATTTTATCAAAAGTCTGTCGTACGTAATTTTTTGCTCATTTTTAGACGTAATAAAAGCTTTAAACTCAATCGATATGTATCATAATTAAGAAGTTATTTGACTTTTTCGTTTTTCACAAAACTCCTCCCCATTTCCACCTTCTTGGTCCGATTTTGTCCATTAACGAACTTGAGAGAGATTTTATACCCCTTGATTTTATGTATCTGTTTGGAAAATATTTATGCAGAATTATTAAAGTTATCGTGTCCATAAAAAAGTGATATAGATATATAGTAAGATAGATATATATAATTTTTTTTTTACTGGGGTAAAAAACTGGGGCTCGTTTTGGGTTCTGTGTCATGATCGGTGTAGATCTGAATTTTTTTTTCCGAAATTCCAACATAGGGGAGAATGTGATAGCTGGTATTTTATACGAAATCTACCTAAAATAATTGCAGTCTGCACACCACGATCTTCTAATGTATCTACTTAAAAATAATGATTAAATTCGTATGTACAGTGTTTGCTTCTATAAAACTTTTTTAATGGAACGATTTTGACCAACTTTAACATTAAATAGCTGTTAAAATAATTATTCGATTTAAAAACTGTCTACTTCACAGACAGACAGTTCAAACATTTCTCTATAATACTACGAATTTGTAAAGCACATGTACAGTCGTGGAAAAAAAAATGTAAACACCCCCTACTAACTCCTCAACAAATTATTGTAGACGAAAGTTACTGGTACCGAACGATTGGAAATAAAGTCTACTTTTAAATGACGTATATAAAATTTGCTTAGGGGTCATCTACATATTAAAACGAACCCAAACCTCATTTTTTTCAATGGCAATACCCAATTTTAACGAGATATTTCAAATCTTCGGTTCAAAATATGCCTAGACACCAAATTTCAAGTCATTTGAATGATAAGTTTTTGAATTATAAACATTCAAAATTTAGTGCTTCTAATGTTAAATTACATTTTCATATTTTTATTTATATCTTCTGAAATTATGCTCCTAATGTGCTAATTTTTTGTTTAGAAGTAAAACTAATGTGCTCAAACATAAATACTCTGAATTTGCAACTTTTATAATTTTATGATATGAATTATGAATTATGAAATTAATATTCGAAAAAATTATGAATTGCAACCTACAATTTTTTTGATGAATTTAGATTTATTAAGTCCTGTTTTATGAAAATCCCAAATTTCACATTTTTCTTAGTTTTCAAATGATGCTTAAAAAACGACAAAATGATGGTTTAAGGGGCCGTCTATGATAGAAGTGACTAGATGCTTTGAAATTTTTTCTGCTGTCGTGTAATCTATCAGGCTTCTTTGACTGCTTGAGTGCTGCCTTGATCAAGAAGGGAGCTCTCTAGGTTGACAATCGAGTACCGAACTTCAATTTAGATACAGCCCTTAAAATACGCTCGTTTTAAAATAATTAATTTCTCCGAAACTTATGGTACGAATTGCATTAAAATTTGCTTTTAGACTAATTGAAAGGTGTAGAATTCATTCATGCTGTCAGAATTGTGTACTGCTATTGAAAAAAACAAAGTTATGGTTTGTTTTAATATGTAGATGGCCCCCTAAGCAAATTTTATATATATCATTTAAAAGTAGATTTTATTTCCAATCGTTCGGTACCAGTAACTTTCTTCTACGATAATTTGTTGAGGAGTTAGTAGGGGGTGTTTACTTTTTTTTTCCACGACTGTACATTTTTGTAAGCAGTAGTTTTCTTAATATTAGCGAAGAAAGACATCCGGTCACAAAAAATCCTTTACTGCGGCGGTGACAGCGTTTGTTACTTTCTTTTTTTAGAATAGAGAGAGATATTAAAAATAATTAATCAAAATTCGGTGCGATTCCACACTGAAAAAAATCGGTTTTCAAAACTGCTCAATTTTTAATACGTGACATACTTAAAATAGCTTCGATCAAAATGTACTCAAAATTGAGAAACATATGTAATCATTTTTGATCCTATGGTTGTGGTCAAATAGGAATCGTTATGTACTGCCCAACTGAACCTACAAATTAAAGTAAAAACGTACTAAGATTTATTTTCAGTTCTAAATTAATAACAAGAAATTTTTAATTGACTATATATTATTTTATGCCACCATAAATGAAATAAACCATTACAGGTTTCCAAGTTATCGTCTTGTTTGGGTTTGATATCATGTGATGCTTCAAAATTGAGAAAACATACGTTCATGTTTTATCCAAACATACTCAATACGATATGAGCACATCGATTTATTTCTTTTTGTGTACTTCATTTGTTTCAGTGTATATTAGAGCGAAAATATGGGGTTTTCAAATATCTGTGATGTATTCTCAAACGGCCGATTTTTTACAGTGTGCAGTTAAGCATATTTTAGCTATGTTCAGTAGTACACTTTTATACAACATCCTTTCCAGGGTTTCTACAGATCAGGGAATTTCCCTGCCTTTATGTCAGAAAGATTTTAGTAAATACTCAGAGACAAACTCTTCTTATAGTCCAGGCAATAGGGAATTTTACCTAGCAAAATTAATGGTACTTCTGGAAATCGGCTTACTTTATGTTTTTTGGGTCGCTGAATCCGAATTTGTAACTTCCCACCAAAATTTCCCCCGGCAACCCCCCAAATTTTGGTAAAAAGCCCCCCAAAAAAGGTTTTTATTAAAAAAAACCAAATTTTTTATTGCTTTAGGGAAAAAGTATCTAGAAATTTAGGAAGTAGACAAAATTTGCAACAAATTAGATATATGACATAATGACTTAGGATGAAGGGGAAGGGGGGATCTGCCTAGGAACATGCGCGCGGTGCTGCGTGGACTAAGTTGCGCAATTCCATTTAACCACTCACACGTTTACATTCGCCCTCCCATCTCCCCTCCGAACTTTCCTTATAACGTTTACATTAAGATTTTTGGGTCCCTGAATCCGAATTTTTAACTTACCTCCAAAATTTCCCCCACCGAAAACCCCCCAAAATAGTTGTTATTAACTTAAATTTCTTATTGTTTTAGGGAAAAAGCATTACCAAATTAAGAAACTAGACAAAATTTGCAACAAATAGGATATATGACATTATGACGTAGGATAAACGGGGAGAGAGGGGGCTGCCTCGGAACATTCCCCGCGCGCTTTTCTCAAAGACCAAATTTTTTCAAAAAATCAATTTTTTGGGGGGTTGCCGGGGAAAATTTAGGTGGGAAGTTACAAATTCGGATTCAGCGACCCAAAAAACATAAAGTGAGTCAAAATCCGGAACTAGTAGTAATTTTTCCAGGTAAAATCCCCTATTGCCTGGACTTCATAACTTAGTGCACGTAGCGCCGCAGTGCATGTTCAGAGACAGCCCTCCCCCTCCCCGTTCATCCTACGTCATAATGTCATATATCCTATTTGTTGCAAATTTTGTCTAGTTTCTGAATTTTGGAATGCAAAAGACCCCTAAAAGACCCCTAAAACAATAAGAAATTTAAGTTAAAAAGAACTAATTTTTTGGGGGGGGGGATTTTGGGGGGAAGTTCCCAGAACTACCTTAAATTTTGCTAGCTAGAGCCCCTATACGGTCTCTATTGCCTGGACTATTATGGAATCGCCCTGTTCTTAAAGTGGAATTTTCTGTAAGAAAATACTGATATTTTCTCTGAAATTGTAGGAACCTTGTTTTTGTAGCTGCAAACCTTTTGTTATTTTTCAAGTCAAATAAACATAATTTGAACCCGAAAATGCATTTAATAATCAAATAGTGGCTTATAGATACAAGACACAATTTATAAAATTATTTGAATCAGAAAATTTATTTAATAAATAAATTTTCTGATTCAAAATATATTTTTTAAACTGACAGCTATGTTTTTGCTAGATCAAGGTTTACAAATCAGCGTGTGCAATCAATTTTTGAAATAAATACTATATATAAAATTCAATTACATTTTTCAGATTGGTTTGATAAAACGTAATGTCGAGTATTTTTTTTTTCTTTTTTCGAAAAATAAGATAAAATAAAGAATGAAAAATGTATGAATAACTCTGGATTTTCACGTGAATATTTCTTTAATATGGCTGTGTTTTGTAAGTATTTTTTTTTTCTGTGCAAGTGTAATAATATTATCTACCTTGTTTTATATGGCTCGCGGCTTTGTATATAAAGCTTAATTTGGACCGCTACGGTAAGCGAGTTTGAGATGCATGCTGTAAACAAATTTATATTATGCTGCCGGGAAAGCATACCTTTTCCCCCCTCAGTGATGAATATCAATTTTATTATGTTTGGAGTATTATAACAACAACAAAAGGCATCGGAAACGACTTTTTTCCACACATCATAAAGCATCGAATTTTTTTATGTCACTATAAATTATCTATAACAGCTGTGCAATTCATTTTTCATACCGAGCATTCTAGAATAAACATCAATCTATATATGGGGCATTCTCTCAATCTTTTGACTTCCATGTCCCTGAATATAAATCTTTATTTAATGCACTTTTTTGTGTTTCTTTATTTAATATACTGGGGAGCACCCCATTGCATGATTGCATAACAATAAAAACGAGATAAATAAGTTTTGGACGATGTTGGGGGTCCAAATACCAGGACAACTCATCTACCGTCCCGTGTCCCTGATGCCGATTTTTAAGTTTGGAGCTGTCTGGATAAAATTGTTTCAATAAAAATAATTCGATGTAATTTTTTTCTGAAACTGGAACTATTGTTATATATAAATATGTAGCTAAAAAATTAACCTGCACACATTTTTAGGGTTGTTATTAGTTTTTAAACTCTGTCCCTGTGTTTTCGATTCCTTACCACCTTCCATTCCAGCACCCCATTGCATGATTGCATAACAATATTAACGAGATAAATAAGTTTTGGACGATGTTGGGGGTAGAAATACCAGGACAACTCATCTACCGTCCCGTGTCCCTGATGCCGATTTTTAAGTTTGGAGCTGTCTGGATAAAATTGTTTCAATAAAAATAATTCGATGTAATTTTTTTCTGAAACTGGAACTATTGTTATATATAAATGTGTAGCTAAAAAATTAACCTGCACACATTTTTAGGGTTGTTATTATTTTTTAAACTCTGTCCCTGTATTTTCGATTCCTTACCTCCTTCCATTCCAGCACCCCATTGCATGATTGCATAACAATATTAACGAGATAAATAAGTTTTGGACGATGTTGGGGGTCCAAATACCAGGACAACTCATCTACCGTCCCGTGTCCCTGATGCCGATTTTTAAGTTTGGAGCTGTCAGGATAAAATTGTTTCAATAAAAATAATTCGATGTAATTTTTTTCTGAAACTGGAACTATTGTTTTATATAAATATGTAGCTAAAAAATTAATCTGCACACATTTTTAGGGTTGTTATCATTTTTTTAAACTCTGTCCCTGTGTTTTCGATTCCTTACCATTCTTCTTCTAAAATTATACAGAAAATTATTTCAGATGCAGCCACAGAATTTTTTTCAAGTTTTTAATCATGCAAAAGTATACTAGAGAAATAATGTCTAAAAGTCTTTGGCAGGAAATTTACTGTAGAATTTAAATCGGCATTTAAATATCAATTTCAAGCATCGTGGCTTTATTGGTAGTCTCACCGTCCCCAAGGTTTATTCCCGCACTTTTCGAGGTAAATTAAAAAAAAATTAATTTAATCCAATGTTAACAACTGTTTCTAAAAATCAATGAACATTGTGGATATCACTTAGTCTTAACATGATTTTTCTAAAAATAGGTGGTAATTTTCCTTACCGCCCCTTTTTTTACCATTTCGTCCCTTTTTTCCAATACCATCCCTTTTTTTACCTTAACGTCCTTTCTTTAACACCCCTTTAAGACAATGTTATACAAAAATTCTGTATTAAAAGTACTACATTGTTATTATTTCTTATTTGAATGTCCTGTGGGTACTATGCAAATTCATTATAAGTAAAAATTTAGAAGAAAATAAAAATTTATAGGTGTAAAATGGTAAGGGAAATTAAACTCGCAAGTTTAACTTAAACCTCACTTAAATAAAAAAAAATTCGCTGCTGACCATTTTTTCCTTATTTTGAATCATTAAGGCATTCGTCTATCAGATTAAAATGTTATTTTAGCAAGTTTAATTTTGTCAGATTTTTTTTTTCTCCCAAAAGTCAAAAGATTGTGAGAATACCCCATATATATTTCTCTTGCGGGGCGCTCAAATAGGACTAAATTTGTAGCTTGCCGTTCGGTATCAACCGCAGTAACAGAATTAATTTGCCTTATTACATTTCACCAATAAGAAGCGTGATTTCACCACTTAAACTCGCATTATATTTAAAAGAAGAATTTCAATTTTTTTCATAAAATGTAAACATGTTAAAACGATTCCGTTTAATTATACACTAATCGCGTAAGAGCAGAACACAAATTATTTATTGAGAAATAATGTTAAGTAATCTGTGTAAATAAAATGACAGTGAATAATCTTTCATAGTAAGTAATATGGAAAACGAAATGTTTCCGATGAAGACCATGACGTCATTCGGAATACAAAAGATGCATTTTCATCCATGAATCAAAATATTTTACTATAACTGTGTCAATGATGACGTGATATTCCTGATCCTTATTCCTATACATAAATAAACTGGACTCTTGCTATTTATTATAAGATCCTTGCAGTGGCGTAGACACATTTTTGGTGCCCGGTTCAGTAAGAAATTTTGCCCCCCCCCCCCAAAAAAAAAAAAAAAAAAAAATAAATATAACATTATTTTTCTTCAAGACGAAAAAAGTATTTTTGGCTTGATTCGGGAGGGAAGACAGCTCCGCTCTTTCTTGATTTTTAGGGACTACAATAGGTCTGAGGAACTCATCCCTATATTGCTGAACGGTCAGTGAAATTCTAAAATGGAGGGCCAAAATCACAGTCAGGTGAAATTCGGGCACCTCATTGGTCATTGAGTCGCGTCCTTTTCAGAGAGCAATCTCTAGCGCTAGGGGAAACGTCGAATACTCCCTTATCCGAGAAAAAATCATGTATTGAAGCGATTTTTTTCTGTTTCATTTAGAATAAGCCATCGAAATTAACTCAAGATATTTTGATATCTTTTTATAAAATGAGAATGAAAGATTTCGATTTTAAGCTGTAAAAAATTTTAAATAATATGGCAAGTACTTTTTTAGTTAATGAAAATTAAAAATGAAACTTGCATTTTTTTCCTTATGTTACTTTTAAAATCCAAAATAAAACAAATATTCACACTTTTCTATAGAAAAATTTAATAACTAACTTAGAATACTAAAATCTTTCAAAAATTTTTGCCTAATGGAAAATAATTAAAAAAAAATAATGTCAGTTTTTAAACCGATTTTAATCATTAAGAATAAACAGAACAAAAAATATTACATGAACAATTTTGTAATAGTATATACAATAAGTTATTTTCTTTCCTGGTTCATGTATTTAAATCTGGAATTTTTAAATCGATTTTTCACTCACTTCCTGGTAAGTTAAGTTTATAAAAAATATGAAAGCAGGTGTGTTTTCGATGACAATATAACATTTTAATATTTTGAGAATTTATTTATAAATTAATAATATGTTTCACTAAGGAG
Source organism: Maratus speciosus (assembly GCA_963932465.1). Classification (NCBI taxonomy): domain Eukaryota; kingdom Metazoa; phylum Arthropoda; class Arachnida; order Araneae; family Salticidae; genus Maratus; species Maratus speciosus. The sequence continues at coordinate 224,733,942 of OZ010791.1, read as the reverse complement.
GGTTCAGTTGATAAATTGCTAAATATTGTTTATGGTTATAATTGTATAAGAGTTACAAGAAGAATGGAATTAATTCTGCCAAATCATGCACGCTAAAATATGCCAATTAGCTGAGAAACGACAATAATTAAATATTTTAAATATTAAAATGTAAAAAATAAAATATAAATAAAATATAAAGAATGTAATATATATTTTTAAATGCGCTTTTATCATTAATTAATTAATTATTTTATGATTTTATGTTTCAAAAAACAATTTAGAAATCTTGAAAGGTTGTTTAAACTATGTTTTTTTTCCCCTTTTGCATATGTAGAAAAAAAAAGCAGAGAGTAAATTGTGATTTTTAAAATAAATGCGCAAGCCCATGCTTTTCTAATCGTGAATTAAACGAAGGAAATGTCCATAATCTGGGTCCACGCCAAATTAACATATTGTAGCGGAATTGAATAGCAGTCATGAAACTAGGTTTGATTTTTAAGATAAACATTGAATGTCTATAAAATGATGTTTATTTTTATGTCCCAAATAATGAATTTATGAAAATTTCATCATCTAAAGCATATTTTGTGAATTTTTGAAACTGCATTAATAGATTTACACAACAATCATTTAATAAATTTTAGAAGGATTTTTCCAAAATTAATTAATTAAATTGAATTTATAAGGATTTTGTGCAATATTTGTAACTCCCCTCAAATCTGTTACTTAAAATCTTTTTTTTTAGTATTTTTGTAGAATTACAAAATATATAATTTCTTACAAAAGAAATATTTCCGAACAGAAACTTTTGCCTCCTCCCCCCCCCCCATCACCACTTCCCAATCTGTCAACGTCAAGAAAGCTGAAAAAGATGCAAAGGCAAAATAAATTATTGTTTTTTTTTTTTTTTCAACTAATAATGTTTTTTGGAACAAGATAAAAGTAAAATATCTATAATTCATTCTAAACAGTATAACTACTAATCGATGTATTAAATTAGTTTTGTAACAAGTTATTTTAATGGCACTTTAATGTACCATAAAGAATTATAAAGAGTTAAAAACAGAAAAACTTTTTTACTTTCGTATTTATTTTATGGGCAGAGAACCTGCAGCGACTTAAAAAAAGTTTTTGGATTTTTTTTAAGGATTTTTTTTTTTTCATTTAATGCTAAAACATCAAATTCTGTATTTTTTAAATTGTTTGTGTAATTTTTTTTTATATAATTTTATTAATTTAAAGTTTCTGATTTAAAGTCTAGAAAAAGGTCTTTTTTTATAGTTGTTGACTTATTCTAGAGTAATATTATTTTTTTGTGATTTTATGGATTTAAATGGTGGTGGTGGTGGTCTGGGGGGGGGGGGGGGTAGAAGAGAAACATTCTTGAGATTTTTACCATACGGAATTTATAGACAATTTTTAAATGATATTACAAGTATTTTTCAATGAAAACTAAGTTTTTAATAAAGAATATTTGTCATGTCATATCATTTAAAAATTTTTGCAACTTATAATCTAAATTATTCACTCTCGTTGTATAAAATGTTGTCAAAATATCTTAATTGAGTTAATTTCGATTGTTTATTATAAATAAAAGCGAACAAAATAATAAGGTAAATAATGCATAAATGTAAATAAGGTAACAATCGCTTCAAAATTACTTTTCCCCCCTCACTCCTTTCAAAATTCAAATGGAGAAACAAGTTGGTGATCCTCACCCTTGTCTCTCCCACGCGACCACACAACAGTGAGGTGGCTGTATTTCACCTGACTGTGATTTTGGTACTCCATTTTAGAATTTCGCGACCGGTCAGAGCTCCATTCCGAATGATGTGAAGGTCGGTGAGCCAGTCAGTGGAGATATCAGCATAGACCATCACTCCCCCGCTGCTTATTTGACACTTCCTTGCACGAACGAAGGATTGTTTCTAATAACATATAAAAATGACATGTAAATTCGAGTTTATTAACTAGAGTTAGAGCGCGGAAAGACAGCCAAACAAACCTAATTAATAACCATGTATCAATTGTGTTGGAAAATGTTAAAAAAGAATAAAAACATTTATTAATAAAATAATGGCTAATTTTAATGGTTGGTTTTCGTCTCGCGCAGATAAATGAACTTTAAAAAGTAGATTTTGAAAAAAAGTATTTTAATTTTGACAACCGCCACGTATATTTTAAGAAAAACCATCTGCAAAATTTGTTAATTCATTGTTTTAATAAAGAGAAGCGTTACTAACGATACCTCTGAAATTTTACACTTTTAGAATGAATAAATATTCTATTCATGCAATGCTAATTTTTTCTGCAGTTAACTTATGTAAAGTTGTTATGTGTTACTGGGAATTACAATTCAAAAACAATATGTGAATCCACTGAAGCGGAGTTATTTTTGAATTTGCTAGTTAGTAAATAATTTTTGTGAAGAAGTATTGCGAGATTACTTGTTCAGTTCCTTTTGTTTGAGAATATTCTGCAAAAATTGTATTGTGATAAAACTGTGTTTATTTCGTGTGCACATGATCAAGAATTCCGGTTACGTGTTTTCTGAATTCTCGCTTGAATAATTGCATTTTATATAAGTTATTGCTTTCAGCTTTGTGAATTATGGTCGAATTTTCGAGTTTTAATGAACAGAACAAAAGCTGTTGTGTTTTCCAGACTGCGGTGTATAAATAAAGGGAAACGGTTACTTAAGAATAACTAGTTTATAATTCTAAAGTTTTCTGCTTGACTAAATAATATCAGAGGTAAAATTTTGAGTTTATTTGTTTTTATGTAAAGTGTGTTTTAGTGTAGAGGGATTGTTTAAACTGAAAACTTATTTTAATATTTAGTTACTGCATATAATATAAAAAAATATATACAGTAGAACTCCAATTATCCGAAATCCGACTATCCGAATCGCTTTCAGAATTTCAGAAAAAAAAATTAAGACGGAAACATACTGCGATTCGCTAAATAATGATTCTGTCTACGTGCGCTACTGAAGGCGCCACTTGAGGAATTCATAAACATGCTTTTGAAAATTCCTGGATGTTTAGAAGCTAGTGTAGAAGATATAGGAGAGTGGATGTTGTGTGATTCGTCAGACCCTGGGTTTCAAATTCTAAATGATGATGAACTTATGGAAAGTGTGAGAGAAGAAAGTGTCGAGGAAAAAGATGACCTTAATGTCGAAGATGAAGCAGACACGGGACCATCAGCTAGTTGTAGCATTTGCCGGCCTTGAAACTCCGTTGAAGTGGATAGAGCGTCAGCCCGAGCGTGACCACATACAACTTCTCACTGTCAGGTGGATGCGCAACTTGACTGCCCGAAAAAGGGTGAAGAATGTCAAACAGCTTATTTTGACCGAGATGTTCAGGAAGCAACGATATTAAAAGCTCTTTTTCTTTAAAAATAGATTTGTTTCTCCCATTTTCAACATACATACAGTAATTAATTAAAATAGAAATTTTTTTCGGAAAAATCCAATTATCCGAATTTTTGATTATCCGAATGGGGTCTGGTCCCAATTGATTCGGATAATTGGAGTTATACTGTAATAAAGAAAAACTTTGTAAAGTTGTTTTCATTAAGAATATCAAATTTTAAAGTTGAACGAATTAACTAAAAACTACTGACTTCCTAAATTGGCTTAATTCATTAAAATTTAAAGAATTTTTTTTTCCAAATGATTATTGTTTAACCTTAAACTTCCATTGATTATTTAATATCTTATTTATTACACACCAGTTGCTATATTTTACTGAAAGTGGTTAGATAACCATTTATTGTTATCGACATTAAATTTAAACTTCATTGTTTTTCAGCGCATTGCCTACGTTTGATGTGCAGTAGACAATCATATGTTAAGATTTTAGACATGCCTATGAAGAAAAAAATATGTACACGATGCAATGACTATTTAAAAAAAAAAAAAAAAAAAAAAAAAAAAAAAAAAAAAAAGAGCACCGCTGTGTACTTTAACAACATAATAAAATTTCAAGGCGACTGAAAAATTTGAAAGAAAAGTTATATCCTAATTGAATGTTGAAAATCAATAAGGTGGTAAATGAAAATAATATATACTGCATTTAAAATGTATTTTTATCATAAAAAAATTTTCCGCAGTCTACGCATCTTTCAAATATTTAATGCATACTATTTTTGTTTCACAATTTCAATATAGGTAAGAGTAATATTGATAACTCAAAGAAGAAAGCTGCGCATACGTTTTGGAATGTTGATTTATTAACATAATAGATAAATTAACATTAAACCGATTAGAATCTGTAAATATTTAATGAATATTTAATTTCTTGCCAGTTTATAGTCTTATAGAAATAACTTTCTGTCGGTAAAAAAAAAAAAAAAAAAAAAAAAAAAAAAAGATGCACAAATTTTCTGATCAAGAACGCCAGTTCATTGCATTTTAGAAATAACTGTCTGCAGGTTAAGAAAAATGGATGTGAAAATTTCTTGTGGTATGCATCAGGATTGACAGTTTATTAACTGTGACAAATAACTACCAGTCGGTTGAAAAAAATGCTGTGAAATTTTCTTGTAGTATGTATCAAGATTTTCAGTTCATTCGCTTTTCTAGAAAATACTTCATAAGCAAATGCCTGCCGGTTTAAAAAAGGGTAGACAAATTTCTTGTAGCAGGTATCAAGATTATCAGTTTATTATATTTTCTAAATAACTATCTATCGATTAAAAAAAAGACTGCACACATTTCTTGGTCGCATGTAACAGGATTGTTTCTTTGATATTGTGAAATTTTTAACAAAAAGAAAAATGCATGGAACATTTTAAAGATGTATAGACTGCGAAAAATATTATTTTTGGAAAAATTAATTTGAAAAACAGTATGACATTTTATTTTCTTTGTTTACTTTTATAATAAGTGTGAAAAGCATTTTTATCAATTACCGTATATTCAGGAGTATAACGTGCTCTGGCACACAATGCATCTAAGATATAATTTTCTATAGTTTGGTATTTTCGCAGTGTTAGCCGTACACTCTTCTTTGCAAAGTTAACTTGATGAAATATCCATCATGGGAATATTATATATGACATTAAAATTTTATTCCTTACCAATTATTAAACTGGTACGAACATAAAAGTATGAAAAAATTTAAAAGGGGGACATATGATAGTGCTTACGCTCTGCCTTTGCTGAATCCCCAAAGAGATATTAGAATCATATTCTTGTTTATTGAACTTAACACTTTTCTTCTACATTTATTTGAAAATCTCAGTTCCTACGCTTATCTTTTTTTATTTTGCATTCTTTTATTTTTATCCGGCGTTTAACGAGCATCTTTAAATTTAAAACAATTTTTTTTTTTTAAACCATTTGGAAAAATGATTATTGTTCTCTGTCAGGGTAGGAAATCAAAAACATATCTGAAGCATTTTATTGGTTGAATCCGCATTATATTTGTTTTCTGATTGGTCTATACCGTAATCTGTATTTTACCTTTACTTTCAACAAAGATGGATACTTCTGTTGCACTATGACAAAAAAGTAATAAAAACTACAAAAAAGGGATTAATAACTCAGAAACAAATTGAGATACAGCTTTCAAACAAATTGCAATTAAAAGTACATTTTTTTTCTCTATACGACGGTGTAAAAAGTAATATTGTGGGATGTTTAGAAGTTTAAGAATGAAATTTCATTTAAAATTGGTCCAGAAATATTAATGTTTAATCCATGGCGCGTAATGAATGACCAGCTCCGTAGAAGTTTAAAAATTTACAGTACCGAAAAATGTAATCCATGGCGTACGTAATGTATGATCAACTCCATGTAATTTTTTATTTCTTAAATTTTAGTCTTTGAAAAAATCATTTTCGAAATAGTCGTTGTAATTTGTTAAATTGCATTTTTTTTTTTTTTTTAAGTCATGGTTGTATGCCGGAATAGATGCGTTTCCATGCATCATGGCACGGAAACGAATGACGATCGTTGTCTCTTTAATGTTCTTTTTCTTAGTTTTTTTTTTTTTTTTGCTTTACTAAGGATAATAAACATGTTTTCTTCTCTTATTCGTGTCCTTGTCTTTCTTGTATTTTGTGTCGTCATTACCGCGCCAGGAAAGCGTTTCCGACGATGCATAGTTGTATGATTTTCCATCATCTAGGTGTACTCTTTCTGTCCTGAAATTTTATAACCACTGTACTGATACAACCAGTATAGAATACACGGTAAGTAGCAAGTGTCGTTTTTTTAGAGAGCCATATTAAAGAATTCGGTTACGGCATTGACTATGATCGATAATTTCTGAAAGTGTATTTTTCGACTATGGTATGAATTTTTAAACTTATCTAACTTTTGGTATCTTAATTCATGTATGTAATTTTATATAGCATATACAGGAATGCTCGAAAGAATTCACAGATATTAGCGGCTATAGACCGCAATTTTTGAAAATGATATTTTAATGATTTAACAGTTTTTTAATTGCTTATTTAGCTATTTTATTTCAAAGTTAAGAAAAAAATTATTATTTTCAACTAAATTCTTTTAATATTAAAAAAAGTTTCGTAATCTATGCCTGATGTATAACTTTTCATTCCTTGCTTTTTGCTTATAAAATTTGCTTAATTTTGACAGTATATTTTAAATATTCGGTTCAAACTATGCCTAAAAATAAAATTTCAAATTATTTGGATCTTTATTTGGGTGATCAAGTTGTTTGGAATTATAAACTGTCAAAATGTAGACCTTCTAATGTTGAATTACTCTTTTATAATTTCATTAATATTTACTAAAATTATAATCCTAATGAGATAATTTTTTGTGTAGGCATAATACTCAAAACCCAAACAGAAGTACGTTGAATTTGTAATTTAAATTTTTTTAATATGAATTATGAAATTAATATTCGAAAAAATATGAATTGCCAGCTACAATTTTTTACATAGATTTATTTTTTTTTATGTCCTGTTTAATGCGTATGCTCAGTTTCAAAACTGTCTTCCTAGTTGTTTACAAATTATGATTAAACAAGTAAGAAGAATCATGCGTTTAGCATAGATTAAGAAACACTTTCCAACACTTACTGAATGCTTTAACAAAACTTCGTTATTTAGAGAAAAAATGTATATAAGAGAACTAAGTAAACATTTTAGAAAACGCATGAAACATTTGAAAAACAGATTTCTGCAGTTACCGTATATAGCCAAATATGTATTCCAATTCTTTTGAACAGCCCTATATTTGATCTGTAGGTTGATATATATACTATATAATGGGGAAATTTAGTTTCGCAAGAAAACTCACAACAGGTTGAAATTTCTCTTTCAGCAATTTATACCAATAGATCAAAACATACTTGTATACATTTGTTACAGCCGTGTAGTTAACCTAGTACCTTTATTACACGCCACTATTTAGCTAAAGAACTACTGAAATTACATTTCCAGAAATTATCATTTATAAACGGCCATGTAACCAATTCTTTGCGTAACCCTGTATATCCTTTTATCTATGTTCTACAAACATGTCTTAGTAAACCGAATACAGTTCCTCGTAAAAATGCATAACTCATTTAAAAACCACCTTTAAGCAATTTGCAATCATACCCAGTAGCCATTACGAATTATTATGTGTAGCCCTGCATATGAATTGCAACATTTATACACACCATATACTATGCATAAATATAGTGAAACATAAAAGCACATAACATATATAAAAATACATTTCCAGCAATCATCGCTACTGTACAGTACTTCGGACACAATATAGTATCTAAAATATTTTGTGTGTCCCTGTAAATGCTATGCACATCGCTATGCATTATACATGAAACAAGTTATAGTAAACCTCAGCGACGTATATCAGTTTCATTATACATGAAATAATTCAACATGATTAAAATACGCCACAAACAATTCCCTCCACCCCTGTATCGTTCTGTAACGGAATTATTTTGTGTGGCCCTGTAAAAGAATAATAATTATTGTTTGCATCGTATATCTACAGAAGCATATTTTAGTGCACTTGATAAATGCATATGAATTTTATTATGTTTGAAAGCATGTAACATCATTAAAAACCATTTTAAACGATTTTTTCCCATAGGCCGTAATGTAACGGAAAACTTTTGACTGTCCCTGTAAGTGAACTATACATCCTAGAAACTTTATTTGAAATAAGGATCGTGCTATGGTAGAGGTTACTAACATACAAAAATTTCAGAACGATCCGACTATATTTACGAGAGTTAGAGCGCGGGCAGACGGACAGAATGCCACACAAACCGAAGTCATAAACCCTTTTCAACTTTGTTAGAAAGTGTTAAAAAAGCTAAATGATGGTTTAAGAGGCCGTCTGTGATGTGCAGAAAAGCATAATGTGAAAGAAATGTATTTTACTCATTTTACTGAAACATATGTGCTGGCAATAGTCGAAACAATATAAACATGTGAAATGGTCCTATTGGCAAGAAATAATACATTAATAGAAGTGACATAGTCTTTCTGTAGCACTTAAACAGTCGAGTATCGAACTGCAATTTCGATACAGCACCTAAAATATGCTCATGTTAAAATAAGTAATTTCTTTAAACTAATCGTACGAATTTCATGAAAATTTGTTTTTCGGCTAATTGAAGGTATAAAATTTATTTGTGGTGTTAAACTTAGGTATTTCTAAAGACCAGAACAAAGTTTGGGTTCGTCTTGATATGTAGATGGCCCCCTTCTCACCTTTTATATACGTCATTTAAAAGTAGGCTTTATTTCTAATTGTTTGGTACCAGTAACGTTCTTCTACAATAATTTGTTGCACGGTTGGTAGGGAGTGTTTATTATTTTTTACAAGAGTGTACATTGTATTTCAGGTTTATGAGGGAGCTAGTGCGATCGATTATTTGCGCTTGATATATTTTTCATCATTGTTAGCGAATAGAGGCGCTACAGTTTAAAAAATTGCGATCTGTTGCATAACTTAAACTCTTTTTCGAAAAAAAAAAAAAAAAAGAAAACGAAACTCACTACCAAAGGTGCATACAACGAAAAATGCACTTCTCTAAAGATTAAGCAAACATAAATAAAATGCAATGAAGGGAATTTTTAAAATATGTATTTTCTAACTATAATGTACAACCTTTTTCGTCTATTTTTATTGATGACGCAACGCATTTTCACCTTTTGGGCAACATTCTTATTTTCAGAGGGCTATTGTCAGAATTTTAAATGTAGGCATTTTACCTGTTTTAATTTGGTCCTAGCGAAAGCTTAAATTGCTTCTTTCTCATTAACGCTTATTCAACAAAATCATACAAATGTAATTCGTGTGGTTATTTATTATTACCTCACAAGAACATTACTTAATTGAAAGTTCGGGATTTCTTTGCACAAAAGAAAGTAAAAGCATTTTAAAAGTTTTGAATGAAGAAAACTCTTATCCCCCAATCGATGAACTACTCACACGGATATTAAAAATAACCGTAAAAAACACATTTTCAGAAAAATGTTATTAAATTATTTTAATTTATGCTGTAAAGTAATTTAATTTAATTATTCTTTTTTTTGTATAATAATCGATATCATTTTCAAATACCAGAGAGTCTCTCATAATTCCTTTATGCCAAGTGGTTTATTTCATTCAAGCGTTTATCCATGTCAAAAATAAAGCATTTTTGTTTTAAGAAATGAAGGCAGATGGAATTTTTAATTAAAAGTATTGGATGTTTTTGAGGTCTAATATAACAGAATTTTAAAAAATCCATATTACAATGAAATCAGTTTTTTTTTGTTTGTTTGAGCAATCGATTATTTTCTCAAATTTGATGAAAACATTAAACAATTAAAAAGATTATCGATAATTTAAAGTACTCTTACAACGAAAATTTTAATGAGGTATATTTTTAAGCCAAATCGAAGGATTCTTTCCTAAAGAGTTAAGAACAGAGAAAGTATTAGGAAATGAAATAATGAAGAAAAAGGTTATTTCAGTCCTTTAATTGGTATTAAGAATTTTACTTGAATTATCCTCGTTGTTTTAAGATTATGTATGCATTATGTAAGTCCACTCATAATCGCTATAGGCCATAAGGTTAATTTTATTCTCTTCATCTGTTCATGTAAAAAGAACGCAACATTGTTCAGCTGATGGGGATAAATCTTATTTCATTAAAGAGATCTGATTTTCTGATACATTATCAGACACTACTGGGTATAAAAAAGAACGCTACATGCAGTTAAAAATTTGCAGCAATCAATCCAGCCATTCGGCCTTGTTTTTAAAAATATATAAGGTTTTTTTTACTACATTATAAAGGTTTTATAACCACAGTATTTACCATATTATGGCCAGAGTAGATTAAAATTACGGTTAAGTAACTATTTTCTATAACAAATATCCAATGATTGGAGACTTTTCTGCAAAACTTTAACAGTGTATAACGCAATTATATCAATTTTTCACCTTTCAACTCTCTTGATGTAGAATTAAAAAAAAATTAGAAACACCGAATCAACAAGCTCTTACCAATCGCTGATCTGCTGACACAAACATAAAAATGAAGCCATTGTTTTCAGGGAAAAATGCTTTTCAATTCTTTTAGTTTATGTTGACAAGTATTTTATTACATTTGTGTCCTGTAATTTTTTTTTTCTGATCGATGCCACTATGAAACTTCAAATCCACATATAAGTCCTATAGGTTTTATTTCAAACTATCCTTCTCTGAGTTTTTATCGCAAAAGAAAAAAAGTACACTGAGAGATACTTTATAAAAAATACTGAGATATACTTTATACTGAGAGGAAAAACTTATTTATTCAAGGGATGAAGATAAATGGAATTTTCGGTACTACTTGGTTATCCCGTCGAACAAAATCTATCGCCAAACTATAAGATTAAATGGCAATAATGGTTGATCGTAAATGTCACATTCACTTGATTTTAAGCAAGTTACATGTGTTTACGTCATCAAATGATTTTTATTTCTACGTTTTATTTATATGTTTATTAATGTTATACTAATTTATTTGTTCTTTCGTTATTTAAAATAAAAATTATGCCAATTTGTATAATTTGGCGAGTGGTTTGGCGATTTGTATAATTTGGAGAAGTTGGTAGACGGGATAACTGACTAGTACCGAATTTTCTAGTTAAAAAAAATTATTTTTTTTTTTACACAATATGATTTTTTCTAAGAAAAATAATATATTACAATAAATTCATTTTTTTACGATTACGCAATCGGCTTTTCCCATCAAATTTGATAAGACCATTAAAAATTTAGAAATATTTTCTGATACTATAAAGGATTTTTACAAAGAAAGTATTAATGAAATATATTTTTTTGAAAAACTGAAGTATTTTTTCCCACGAGTTAAGAGAAAATACTATAAAGTAACATTACTGAGAAAAATATTATTGCATTCCTTTAATTAATGTTTTTAAGTATTTTAATTTAATCATGCTAGTAGTTTTATGATGATCGACGGCATTATGAAATCCCAAAGGGATAACCTATAGGCTGAACGTATTATTTCATTATATTATTCTCTCCATGTAAGAAGATCTGCAACTCTGTTAAAGTGATGGGAATAAATATTATTTCATTAAGAAGATTTGATTTTTTAAGATATTATCCACTTTGAAGTATAAAGAAAAGAACGCTATTTTACAATTAAATGATTTTACCATTTTTCAACTCTTTATATTTAAAAGTAAGAAAAACATTTCAGAAACGTTGACTCAAACATTCTCTTACGAATCGATGAATTGCTGTCGCAGACATCAAAAGTTGCTATTAAAAACACATTTTAGAAAAAAGATATTACTATAATCTTTTAATTTATGTTGACAAGTACTTATTTTAATTATATTCTTTGGGTCTTTTTTGATGTAAATGCCATTATGAAATTCTAATGTCAGTCATAGTTGCTATATGCTGGATGGTTTATGTCAAGTCTTTTTTTCTATGTAAAAAAAAGTTTTTGTTTAAGTGCCGAAGATAAACAGAATTTTTTAATTAAAAAAATTCGATTAAATCATATATTTTTAATTAGATTTTTTTAGATATTACAAGAAAATCAAAAGTTTGAATAAAAAAAACCCCATATTACAATGAAATCAGTTTTTTAGGTTTTAACAATCGATTTTTTTCTCAAATTTGATGAAGTTCGTTAAAGAATTAGAAATATTAATGATAATTTGAAATAAGTTTAACAGGAAAATTTTAATGAGGTAATAATAAGATAAACTGAAAGACGCATTTAAAAAGTAGGGAACATACTAGGAAATCAAATTACCAAAAACAAATTATTTAATTTATGTTGGCACTTACTTTATTTTAACTGTAACGGATATTTTATGGTAATCGACGATAGAATGTATAATCACAAAGTCACGCATAGTGGTTCAAGTAAATACGTTTTATTTTATTGATATGTTACCTCATTGCAGGATAAAAGGCATTTTCGTTCATATGATGAATATAATTTTTTTTTCATTAAAGAGATTAAATTTTTTGTCCCACATTATAAGACAATCAGAAGTATAAGAAACCCTCTATATTAACGTTTCAATAAAAGATATATTGGATCAATGTTAACTTTTTCAGTTGTTTATTTTGAGTGATTTAGCCTCTAAATGAGACAAATATATCCATATGAGTTTAATTCGTGTATTTTTGCTCACATTACTAACAAGAAGTAAAATCAACAGAGTGAAAAAGTGTCCAGGCTAGATTTCGAACCTGGGTCTTTGGTTCGGCGAATCAACACTCTGCCACACTGGACACCTGAAAAGACTCGCTTGGCCTTGGTTTTATGCCTTTTTAGTTGTGTGAATAAAAATTCATGTGATTAAATTCATATGAACTATTTTTCGGGCGTATTTCATCGTTTCAATTATTATATACAAATACACCCAATTTTAATATTTTTTATTTCATTTTCAAATGTTGCACATTACAGTATATATTAGGCAAACAAGAATCAGTACTCAAACTTTACAAGTTCTGGTAAACACAAATGTTTCGCGACATCTAAGTGTCTGAAGACAAAGGGCACGGAGGATTTTCAAAAGTTAATATGAAACCTCATATTGCAACAGCAAAAGTTATTTAGATATGAATAGACTCATGAGTTCCCGAAGAAGCCCACAGATGAGCTCGAACTTGCCTATAGCGATTTCCCAAAGCAATTTTCAATGCGCACGGGGTGTGTATTGAGAAGGGAAGAGTGAACCTCTCTTTATAGAAAATTATAAGAAATTTTTTGAAACATTGAAACAAGTAACTTTTATGAATCTATAATTTATTGACATGGATATTGAAAATAGCCGTAAAAGCCTACTTCAAAAAAAGAACTATCCATTTAATTGTAAATTATCTCTTCTTTCAGTTTATGTAAAAAAAAAAAAAAAAAAAAAAAAGAAGTTGATATTTGAAACAAATTTTTATTTTAAGATATAAAAATGTTAATAGAAATCGATTTTTAGGAGCTTTATGTATAAGAATCTAAAATATCACAATATTCTGCTAAGTAGCTTGTCACTTATGCTTTAAAAACTTTACTCATTGAAATATGTTTTGGAACTACTAGTAAAGAATCTAACATTAGGACTTCACAACTTTAAATATGTATATAAATCCTGAACGTCTTCACCAAATGCCTTCTCATTTGGTATTTTAAGTTAAATTTATAAAATATGGAGCCAAAATTAGAGGTTGTTATTGAGAATTGCAGAGTTTGTCACAATTTCTGTTTGGAAACGACTCACTAAGATTATTTTTGCTTTTAACTTAAATCGAAAGAGGAGATGTTTTACTGTTTAATGGCTATTATAGATTTTTTTCCGTGATAATGTAATAATTAACGTGTATGTGAGTTTCTCTTCATATTATTTATCGACTGAAACTTCTTTCAAGTGATGAAGATCAGCAGTTTTTTAATTTAAAAATATTTGATTTTCCAGGCATTTTCCAGATTTTTGAGACAATACCAGATAATCAAAAGATTCAGAAAACAATTATATATTCAATGAAATTAATATTTATTATTTGTACAACCAATTATTTTTTCTGATATTTCATGAAGTTTATTTTTAAAAAAAAATTAGAAAATATTATTGATAATTTGTAATCTTACAGCGGAAATTTTAACAAGATATATATTTAGCAAGACTGAAGAACATATTCTATGTGCTTAAGAAGCTACGAAGGGTAAAAATAGTATAAAAAATAAAATTAAAAATAACAAAATACATTTTAAAGAGTCTAGAAAAAAATGATTTTAAAGTTTGAAGGACACATTTAATTTATTCCCAGAGTTTATAATTAAACTTAGTTCCTTTAAATTAGGAAAATTAAAAAAAAACGCCCAAAATTCATGAAATCCAAAGCATCATAATCCAATTCCTTATGGTCGCACAAAAAATGAAAATTTTATTGTTTAACTTGCTAGAGTATGGAGGAAGTTTTTCCAAACATAAATTATAAAAATTAAATAAAAAAATAAAAACAAATAACTAACTAAAAAAAACTATTTTGACTTAAGTGTATTTCAAATGTGATGAAGAATACATTTATGCAACTGGAACTAAGCCTAAAAAAATAAAGGTTTAGGAATAAGCTATTTTATAATAATTAGTGGCGACACCCTGTTAGATACATTCCCCGAAGAATAATTTCTTTAAACATATTCATACACCAAAATAATGCTTGATTCAGAAAAGTGAAAAAGAAGACTGATTTGTCGCGCATAAGTTTGTGAAACCTTTTTCAAATTTAGCAGAATATTGATACGAAAATTCATTATTCCACATAGTGAAATGATAGCTAAGTAAACAGTCTAGAAAACATATAATACGGGAATTTATTTTCAGCAATTACTGCCCATACATAGTAATGATTTAGAATTACTAAGTGTAGCCCTTTAAATAATCTGTAGATTTTTTATACACATAGTATACCAAAATTTAATTTATCAAAAAAAAAAAAAAAAAAATGCATATACAACTGAAATTGTTCCTCCCACAATTACCATCCATAGACGACAATTTATCTGAATTATAACGTGTAGTCATATGTATGAATTTACTAATATATACATACATTAGACATTAAGGCAAATGCACTTATAGTAGGCCACGTACCAGTAGTCATCAAGTAGTCCAGGTAGTCACTAAATTTAAGTTAAAAAATAAGCCCAAAATGCATTTCTGAAAAACAACTGAAAAAATCTGATATACTAACATCCTTAAATGGTAATGTTCCATAAGCTGTTTAGAACAATTATTTTTTTCTGCTGGTACATTATTTTATTTTCTCGGGTGTCTTTAAAAACAGAATTTTTGACACATTCTTAGAGATATCATTACAGAGAAACAGATTACAGAGAGAGATAGAGATCTGAGTCTTTCTTCGTCAGGCGCAAAGAAAACGTGCTTGTACTATGAAAGCAACAGCAAAACACACGACCGGCGCCTGACGAAGAAAGATTCAGATTTTTCGAAAGGCCTAGCGCATTTTGATGGTGTTTTAAGGAGATCTTTTAGCTCGTATTAATTCACACCAGTTTCAACTTATTTTCTTTTATAACAAGGAATATTTCAAACGGACTTTCAACAATTAATGCAATAGATAATAATGTAACAAAATTTGTGTCTGCTCCTATAAATGAATAATACACCCTAAATTACACAGTTTTCTATAATGAACATATTTTAGTGTATACTAATAATGTATATAATTAACGGTTCAACTAGTGTAACATTATTAACATGTAGTTAAAAGAATTATAGCCTTAACAGATTCTCAAATCCGTCAATATACCATAACGTATACGAATTATTTTGAGTGCTCCTCTATGAATGCTACACATTCTATTTGAATAGGCAATATGCTATGGAAAAGCCTCAACACCATACATCAAATTTCTTCCAATCTAAGAAAATTTACGAAAGATCGAGCGCGACCAGACGAACAGAAGACAGAAATACTTTCACTTACGTTGCAAAGTATTAAAATGATAAATAATAGACTTTAAGAAATTAAATTCTAGAAAATATTGATATTTTGGTTCAATATTTTGTGATATCAAAGAATTCTAATAATAACGTAATCCATATTTAATGAAACAGACAGAAAAAAAAGGAATATTACTCCAAAAGCGATTGAAAATTATTTGACATAGAAAATGCGTACATGATAAAATAGCCTTAAGTTATAAAAGATCCCAGAAAAAATATTGTTTGGTGGTGTACTTTAACTTTATTCGATACTAATAAATTTTAAAAAGAAATATTACATGGTAGATTTCTTTTCTGATTGTATGAATGTCTGTAAGAAATTAGGAGACTTAACGTGGTCTTCTATATCAACATTTAATTTATTCATTTATAATTCTTTTAGTCTTTTTTTTCTTGAAATATACATTTTTTAATATAGGGGAGGGTAGTACATAGTGGGACGAAAATTACTATTACTTAACGAATGGCAACGATTTTTATTCTTTTGAAAAAAAATTGCTGCATCTTTAAGCTACTCAAATACGCTACATATTAATGTAAAAATGGTTTTAAAAAAGTTATTTATAAAAGCACATAAGCAGCATAACGGAGTATCGAAAATTGTCTTACTGTGTACCACAGGTGGTACACAGTGAGACAATGTATATATTTTCATAAATCATACATTTTTATACTCTATCAATAATTTTCTGCAGTTTATGATTTCTAATTAATATTTATAGATTAAATTTTTTTTAAAAATATGAACCTCGGCTGGACAATGGCAGACATTGGTCTACCTTCATGTAAATTTTCAGCATCTTACGTTTAGTGATTTCATTAGCCATCGTACCCCCCCCCACCCCCCCACCCACCCACACACATACAGATAGAAAGAGATAGAGAGATAAACCTTCTTTTATTAATAAATAACTTTTTTTGCGTCAGAACCGTATAGTAGATACGCAACGAGGCACGTCTCACTGTGTACCACAACTGTGTGTCTCACTGTGTACTTTCATTACATTGTAACAAAATGGATGCCATATCTGTTTCATCATCAGTTTCATAGCTTTGAATGCTTGTGTCGTTTTGTCGCCATAGTCTGTCATTAGATATAGCTAGGTCTGGTTAAATAAATATATGCCCTAATGAAAGAAATAAACTCTAAAATGGACGTTTATGTAACTTTAACCCCTGTAAAATAATTACTTACTTACTATTTTGTTGGACGAGTAACCGAAGTGCCGAAACTACATCCACGTGTTGCATAAGATGAGGTGGTTCAGCGTGTGTTCCAGAAGGAGAAAAAGTTATAACTATATGTCAAAATGGTTGCTGTCTCACTGTGTACCATGTCTCACTGTGTACTCCCCTACCGTATACAATTGATTCCCACTAGCCCGAATGTCCGTATAATCTGTACGGAATTCTATGTGAGGCTACTTTTTAATAAAATACAAAATCAATGAATTTTGGCAAATGGGGAAATGTACTGCAAATAAATATATATTTTTATAATAATATTATTAAAATGTGTATTTTTGTATCACTTTGAAAGAAAAAAAAAGACTGGAAAGAAATACTGTTAACTCATATTTCTAACCTCTTTTACTTTCTACCTTTCGTATTATGTATTTATATCATAATTATCGATTATTTAAAAAAAATGATTATCCGAATGGGTAGCGGAGATCGGAGCTAGTTGGCTACAGGGGTAAGTAGGCGCAGTCCTGATAAATCGCATGGTTTTGGATGGATTGCGCAACCAGTCACAGAGTATCTTTCTTCGTGCTTTTTACAATCTTCATTGTAGTTTTGCACCGTTACCTACGTGCAATGGATATTTATTACGATTTTTTCGTTTTTTACACTCATAAGTAATTTTTTGTTGCTTCATTCTTTTTCTAATTTCTAATACTTATCTTAATAATTGCGATTAAACTTGTGCAGTTTTTCTTAGTGTATGATTAACTGTACCTCACCCCATATGTGATTTACTTGGAATATTTATCTTTTAAAGGTTACGTCTCCCTTTTGTGAAGAAATTTATTATGGGGCTAGTAGGCGCACTGAACACGGGGCAAGTTGGCTCAGTGTCTGGTGTGTGCCGGTAGCTTGAAATACAGCAAACAAAGAGAAAAGTGCTTGCAATGCAAGATTTTGGGCATACGAGGCTTGCCCAAACGGTGACACTTGATTTTTTATTTGTGACAACTGTAACTCTGATGATGATATTGAGTAGGATAGAAGTTACTCAGTGTTAATGTTTTATTCATTATTTTTATGTCTGTATAATTTAGAATTTACATTGTCCGACGATAACGCCTTTGTTTAAGCTCACTGGTAACAATGAAATTGATTTCTCTTAACTGCGTGTCTTATTTGAGTTTCATTTAAATTTTTATAAAGCGTGTGCCAACTTAGCCCATAGGTATAGGCAACATGCCCCGCGACGGGGTAGGTTGACGCACAATTTTCCTTTTACTTTAGGCTTCCGCTAAACATAAACTACAAAAGTTACAAACTCAAAACTCCGGATATTTATAGCTAAATGCCTGTTCTTTAAAATTGCAGTTAAAGTTTGTTAAAAAACTTAAATAAAAAAATAATAAAAATCAATAACTAAAAACTGCACATACTAGCTCCGGTCTCCCCTATTCAGCCCAATTATCTCGGATTCTGGAGCTTCCACCATACATTCTTTTTCACATGTAAATTCTTTAAAAAGTATTTTTCTTTATTGAAATGCAGTAAACCAACGTTTAAAATGCACAAATAATGCGTGAAAAAGCAGCAAACAGCTGTTTCGAATCTACAGCGAGATTCTTCTTCAATGCAAGAGAGGGAAAAAAGGAACAGTGTGCTAGAAAAAGCAAGGCTGAGCAAAATGATAGACAGACACGCGCTGCCTTATATACCCTATGCGGGTAGCGAAAGCGCCAGAAACAACCAATGAGAGAGAAGCAGTGGAAACGACTGGGTGGACAAGTAGTGACATCTACCGGAAAAGGAGAGAAAATGAAACCAAAAAAGAGGAAATTAAATTAATGCTTTCCAAATACTTGGAAAATCTGGAGTATTAGATAAGTCATTGACTAAAGAGTGGGAATTTTTAATGATGTGGTAAGCTTCACAAAAATCAAGATCAAGGTTAGAAGAACATTTTTGGATAATGGTGGCTGAGGAAAAATCGAACCTATGTTGAGAAGACCAAGAATGTTGAGCAATAGAAGAACGTTTGAGCTCCTGATTTTTAACATAACCTTCATGCTCTTTTAAACGAAATCTAAGAGCACGTTTAGTCTGGCCAATATAAGAAAGGCCACATTGGCAAGAGATTTGGTAAATACCCCAGTTATCTAGGCGATCAATGGGGTGTTTGAGATTTGAAAAAGTGATTTTAATAACAGGAGAAAAAATAACATTAAAATCAAACCTTCTTAAGATTTTAGCAACTTGCTAACTGATTTTAGGAAAAAATGGTAACACAACTGAAGTATTAGAGTTGGAATTAGAATGCTTTTCAGAATGGACGGATTTCGTCAATTTCTTATAAATAGAATCAATAATATTAGAGGAATAACCACGATCAACAGCAATAGCTTTGAGGTAATTAAGTTCAGCACTAAGTAACTGAGAAGTGGAACAAACATTGGTAGCCCGAAAAACAAAAGTATTGAAAGCAGCGAATTTCTGGTTAGGGGGATGAGAAGAATGCCTATGAGGTGGAAGACTGACAGCACAAGGTTTACGAAAGACGGTAGTTTGAAAGCCATTATCACAACGAATAACAAGGACATCGAGGAAAGAAAGACAGTTATTGGTCTCAATTTCAGAGGTAAATTGAATGCAGGGATCAATGGAATTCATAATAGAGAGAATATGATTAATATCCGAATTTATTTCAACCAGGACATAAACATCATCAACATAACGAACATAGAACGGAAATTTTAAAATTTCAAAAAGTTTGACCTCAAAATACCGCATAAAATTGGACTAAGAGGATTACCTATAGCCAAACCATCAATCATGCGGAAGAAATTACTATTGAAAACAAAAGTATTTTGTGACAAGCAAGCACGAGTGAGAAGGATAAGTTCCTCGATTTCAAAATAAGAGAAATGGAATTCACAAAGCCTGTTCTTGAGGCAATCCAAAGCCCCCTCAACCGGAACGTTTGTAAATAATGATTTAACATCAAAAGAAACCATCATGTGACTCTGCGGCTTAAAATTATGGAGTTTTTTAACAAAATCAAAAGAATTCTTAACAGTGAAACAGTTACTGCTCAAAAGTGGGGAAAAAACAGAAACTAAATATTTGGCAAGCTTATAAGAAGCTGTACCGATACTAGAGACAATAGGTCTAAAATGAATGTCAGGTTTATGGACCTTAGGTAAAGCATAAAACCTGGCACAATGCGCAATAGATGGAATAAGAGACTTCTTACAGTTAGCAGGAATAATGGAAGAAGACTTGATGGCAGACTTAATAGAATTAATTTCACTAGTGGAAGGATCTTTGCGGATGTCCACATAAGGACCATCTTTAATTAATTTATGGGATTTTTCCAAATACGAAGATTTGTCGAGAAGAACAATCTGACCACCTTTGTCAGCCTTAGTAATGATTAAGTTTGGATCAGAACGCAAATTTTTCAGACATTGTTTAACTGGAATTTTAAGATTGGGCTTATAAACATTAGAATCGAAATTAACAGTATTGGCAATGAGATGCCTGATGGACTCTTTTTGAGAAGAAGATAGAGCGCTATGCTTAAAGGCCCTTTCAATAGGAGCAATTAGATTAGGTAAAGAAGGAATAGCAGAGACAGAGAAATTGTTATTCAATTTGAGAGCATCGAGCTGATTGTCACTTAAAGAAACACTAGAAAGATTGACAACAACATTTTGGTTAACAACAGGCAAATTGCTGGGGTTATTAACGACAGGACTTTTACAAAGTTCATTAAATTTCTTCTTTAAAACCGAACAATGAACAGAAGAAGCTGTGAGAACTCTACTCCACGACCTTCTGTCTATAGACTCAAAATCAGGTGTAGAATTAGCGAGGTTGATATGTAAGGAATATAACTCGCGCTCTATATGAGCAATTTTATGGCGAGTCTCTTGAATCAAAGCTCTTAAAAGAGCTAATTTAGAACGAAATAAGACCTTGTCAATTCTGTTAGAAGAAGATAAATTACAACGTATAGAAATGAAATTAGGAATAACCTTCTTACGCCTACAGTCAAGTAGGAAATGTAAGTATTCCAAAAACCTGTACTTTTTTAATCGTAAATTACAAAACCTATTGATTTGAGACATTGCGGGGGAAAAAAAAAGAGAGAGAGAGAGAAAAAGAAAAAAGAAAGAAATCACAGAGGAATAAAGGCCCGTTAAAGCCGAATACATTTAAATAGTAATTAAAGCCTTTGTGCAGGAATATTGAAATGCAGTAAACCAACGTTTAAAATGCACAAATAATGCGTGAAAAAGCAGCAAACAGCTGTTTCGAATCTACAGCGAGATTTTTCTTCAGTGCAAGAGAGGGAAAAAAGGAACAGCGTGCTAGAAAAAGCAAGGCTGAGCAAAAAGTCAGTGCTATGAGTTTTTATTCAATTTTCTTCTTTTTAAGTTTTAGAAGTAAACTATCATGGTTGCTACAACCCTTAATGAATGGCCTATAAGGGACAAAGATAAAATCCGCTGAAATTAAATAGCAACAAAATTATAAATATATCTTTTAATTGCCATTTTCCCAGTGGTTGATCAGGCAAAAGAAGTCAATCAAAAATCTAAAATTTAATCTTTACAATATGGACTTACTTGGACTGTGATTAACAATAGTTCTTATAAAAATGTTAGTTTAAATAAGCAAGATGGAAATGGATTTTTTAACTTATCGTAATTGACTCCAACTAATCACAAACTAAATGTTTACACTTTCTAATTTAAAAGAAAAAATCATAAATTGGCTTCTTTTACAAGCAGCTGACAACAATGTAACAACAGGTGCACTAACATTCAAACAAAAATATTATACCATGTATAAAACTCATTTCTGCCTGAAATAGCGCAATATTTCAACCTTTCATCAACTACATGAAGGGTATCAACTACTGGCAGGGTCACTCTATCAGTTTGAATATGACGAATTTTGACCTGTGATTAACATATATATTGTGTAAATCTACCTGCTGAATCCACCATCATGATCTACAGTCGTGGAAAAAAAAGTAAACACCCCCTACTAACTCTTCAACAAATAATTGTAGACGGAAGTTACTGGTACCGAACGATTGGAAATAAAGTCTACTTTTAAATGATGTATATAAAGTTTGCTTAGGGGGCCATCTACATATTAAAGCGAACCCAAACCTCATTTTTATTTCAATGGCAATACCCAATTTTAACGAGATATTTCAAATCTTCGGTTCAAATTATGTCTTGACACCCAATTTCAAGTCATTTGAATGATAAATTTATGAATTATAAACATTCAAAATGGAGTGCTTCTAATGTTAAATTACATTTTCATATTTTTATTTATATCTCCTGAAATTATGCTCCTAATGTGCTATTTTTTTGTGTAGCAATAATGCTAATGAGCCCAAACATAAATATGCTGAATTTCCAATTTTTATAATTTTATGATATGAATTATAAATTATGAAATTAATATTCGAAAAAATTATGAATTGCAACGTATAATTTTTTTGGTGGATTTAGATTTATTAAGTTCTGCTTTATGAAAATCCGAAATTTCACATTTTTCTTCCAAATAGTTTTCAAATTATCCTTAAAAAACGGCAAAATGATGGTTTAAGGGGTCGTCTATGGTAGATGTGAGTAGATATTTTGAAATTTCTTCTGCTGTCCTGTTATCTAACAGGCTTCATAAGGTGCCTTGATCATGAATGGGGCTCTCTCGGTTAACAATCGAGTAACGAACTTCAATTTGGATACAGCCCTTAAAATATGCTCGTTTTAAAATAATTAATTTATCTGAAACATATGGTACGGATTGCATAAAAATTAGTTTTTAGGCTAATTGAAGTGTGTAGAGTTCATTTATGCTGTCAGAATTTGGTATTGCCATTGAAAAAATGAAGTTATGGTTCGTTTAAATATGTAGATGCCCCCTAAGCAAATTTTATATACATCATTTAAAAGTAGACTTTATTTCCAATCGTTCGGTACCAGTAACTTTCTTCTACGATTATTTGTTGAGGAATTAGTAGGGGGGTGTTTACTTATTTTTTCCACGACTGTACCTGCAGCAGTAGCATGTAAGCTTCAATGTGAGCAAAACTTCATATTCTTCCATTAAAATCTGCTTCCCGTCAAAACGGTTTAGTGTGATGTTGTGTTCACTATAACTGGCATGCATGTATTCGGTGATTTTTAGTTGTGAATGAAATTTTTCTTCTTCCTGGATCCAAATAATAGAAGAAGTTCGTTTTAAATAATGATGAATGATAATTTTTTATGATAAATTTTTAACCCTTTTTTATGTGTCCCTAGAAAACTATACATGAGACTACATATATTTTTTTTAACAAAAAAAAAAGAAAAAAGAATATATTACACATGCAGTACATAGATGACAATAACGCGATAAAACTTTTTCTAGAACTATATGTGCTTTAACAATATATCAAAATTTCGTACACGGAAAGAACGATTTTGTTAAAACAGCAAAAAAAAAAAAAGTTGTGCCAACCAAATTTTGCCTCATTGAAATATTTTTTGTTGGACTGACAAAATCATTTTGTTAGTTCAATAAAATTTTATTGAACGAACAAAATCATTTGATTAGTCGAACCAACATTTGGTCAGTCCAAACAAACATTTTAGCTGGGGCTATATTAACTAAATCTTTTTTTCCGTGTAGCAAGCGTTCTATTGATGTGAAAACTAGACACTGGATCGATACCTGAATGTATATAATTTTTTATATTAATGTAATTTTAAAAGATATTCGAGGAAAACAAGTCGTTTCAAAGAAAAGAATAAAAAATTAAAGCAGTTGTTCAAATGTTATGCGACTAGTTACATTATAGATAGATATATATGTTATCCGTATTTAAACAAATCTAAGACGCGCTTTTCCGTTCCAAAATCAAATATTTAATGTGTTTTGGAATTCAGTACAACTCGTAATACTGTAAAACTAGACATGCGCGTTTGATACAAGAAAATCAGTTTATTACTCAATTCCACTTTCCTTGTATGGACGTAAGCGGGTGACCGAACGGAAAATGACACTATCTTTGTGCAACCAAACTTTCTATAAGAAGGAAAAATAATCAAAACAAAGAAATAATCTACCGATGGAGATAGAGTGATGTCTATGAGGAATTGATAATAATTTACAATAATTTGGAGAATGGATAAAATTACTATTTACCATGTATAGTAAATTTCAGTTTCAAAATAAAGTTTAGTTACTTTAATTTTTCCTGTATTATATACGAATAAAAAAAGACATATTTTGCCGGCTAAAAATTGAGATGTCCCTTACATTCGAGTAAATAGAGAACACACACGCATCTATATACATGATGTTTCATAAAAGATAGGTAAAATTTTAAGAGATGATAGTACAAATTCAAACAAACAACTTTCATCAAAAAAATGCATGGTGCGTTGGTGCGCACGCAATGCATGGTGCGCACGCAAAGGTGCGTTGCCGCATTTGGAAACTTGGCCCATGCAAGCACTAAAGCTCAATTTCTGTAGCGAGTTATCGTGAGAAGAACGACTATAATAGCATGCAAATGTGATATGGGGAAGAAGAATAATACGTACACGAAATTTCGCCTCGATTATTATAAAAGCCGCTGATCTGAGTGTACCAATCGCGGTAGGAACGTATCAGAATATGTTGCTTTTCACTAATAGAGAAAAGGCTCGTATGCATTTTATCTACGAAACTGCTAATAAAAATCTCAGCGGAAAACGATTGTACGGAGAGCGGTTTTCACCTTACTTTTGTCACTTAATTGTTCTTTGTGTGTTTTTTCCTTGTATAACAACATCACCTTCGGCGAACAGCGGTACCTTTATACTTTAATCTCGACCATGCATTCTTTGATGGAATTTGTTTTGTTTTATGCGTACTATCATCTCTTAAAATTTTGCCCATCTTTTATGAAATACCCTGTATATATATATATATAGATAGATAGATAGATAGATGGATAGATAGATAGATAGATAAAAAAATTCCGAACTGATGTAAAATTGTACCACATAATTTAAATAATAAAATAAAGAATATAAATATATAAACAAAAGGAGAGTAATATATTTAAAGGAAATTAACTGAAAGAATCATTATAACATAACCAGTTGAAACTTAGCCAAAATCTACTGAAGTAAAAAAATAAATTTTTAATTAATAACCTAACTAACCCAGAAGGCAGGCTGCGTGGCTTACGACACGCAAATGCAAAGTTAAAACCGTTTTCACGCTTGCATTTTTTTTTTTTTCAATTTAGCTATCGAGATCAGAAAACGATATGGAAAGAAACAAGATTTAATCCAAGTTAAACAAGCTGAAACTGACTCAAAAAAACAAAACAAAAAAAAATCTGCTGTTTTCAACAGCCTTCCGCTTTCCATCTTACAATCCTTAATCTGCTTACCTCGAATAAAGGTATCAATCCACTTCGATTCCACCATATCTTTAAAAATTTAATCCTCCTATTTCTAACCAAATTCATTTGATAATCCTGTTTTAAAACAATATTGTACCAGTCGATCATTTTCTCTTTCAATGTGCTTATATGTGAGATCAACCTATTTAATTAACCTATGGATTAGATGGTTTATAAATACATTTCTGAGTATACGCCATATGAACACTTGCTTCGATATGTAGCATTGCGATAGTTTTGAAGTTAAAGTCTTTTTTTTATCATATACTTTTTGTAATTAACTTTTATTTTTAATTTCTAAGTACACATCTAAATAATTTACTTTTGATTATTATTGGAAGATATTAATTTCAACTCTAGATTTTGCAGGCAGTTGTTAATGTCGAAATGGGCTTTTATTCCATTTAACTCAATAATTGAAATGTCTTTGATATATGTAAAGCTGGTTATATATTTATTTGTATCATTGTCATTTTCCTATATACAGAGAGTCATGCAATTATATATATATATATATATATATATATACATATGTATATATATGTAAGATCTGAATTTAAATATCGTTTATTTTCTTTATGATGTGCATGATCAGCAAATTAACTGACGCTCTGGTATTTTTATTATCCATGATTTGAAAGCATGAGTTATGAAAATTCACGATCACGAGATCAAGGTTTGTAGATATTCAAAATTAGAAAAGAATCGGTTTATTAAATTATATTGTTCATGAAACATCGGCATATGAAATGCCAAGAAAGGCACTATTAGGCCTAATCGGATTGTTCGAAAGGAAATGTATTACAGGTTGTAAGTGAGAAATGTTATTTATTTAAAGAAGCTATTAACGAAGTGGTGTAAAATTATTTTTATAGAATTGTATTAAAGTTAATGTGTTGTTATTCCAACATCTAGTTATTCAAGTAACTCCCTTCTTCAAAAGTAGGATTAAATAATCTTTAACCCTTACAGCATTTATAACATTTATTTTACATTGGCAGCATTTATCACATTTAGGTATGAGCAGCAGTGCATTGTAGTGATGGGCGATTCTCGAGATTTTACCAATCGAGAAAAATCGTCATCGTAAAAAAATACAATCGATACAGTCATCGATTACTTCCGGGAATCTACAATCGAGACAATCGAGATGTTTTTACAATCGATTATTGATTATTATTTTACAGGCTTATAGAGTAATTTTTAAGTTTTTAGTAAATACGTGGCAACTAAAGATAGATGGAGTAAAACAACATACCAAGAAATCGATGTAAATTTAACACTGAGATGCTCTGAAAAAAGATCTTCCTTTGAAGCTAAATGAAAGGTTGTGAAAAAACAGAAGCAGTAATGTAGTTTGCTGCTATCGTTTTCATTAACTCTTTCATTCAACTTCAATTGATGGAGGGGCACCTGATATGAAGCCTTTAGAAAGCTGTATTCTAACATTTGTTAATAATCTGAATACAACTTGTTATGTAATACATCTTATTAGTTTTTAAGCCTTCTGAAAGAAATGTTAATCCCTAAACCTACCCCCTTTTCTGTACTAATGATTTATGACAATTAACAAATTGTTAGAAATGCGTTTAAGAAATTAACTTTAATGTTACAACATCTCCGCTATAGTATTTATCTTTCGAATATTATGTGCCATTCTATATTTTAATACAAGCCAATAAACTCTAAATGATTAATATCTTTAAGATATGTTCCGTATAAATTTCTTTAATAAAGTGTGCATACTAATGTTTCGATAAAACACTGTAAAACATTTTAAGTTTGTAATGTTTGAGCATATTAATAATAAGTATCATGGATTTTCATATCAAATTTTATTTTATGTATGGCAATGTGTATTATGTATGCAAGTCTAGTAAATTGAGAGTACTACAGATGAACCAGATGCCAGCAAAATGAGTTGAACACGTTAATCCGAACCCCTCAGAATTTTTCAAAACACTCTTTTCAAACAAGTTTTTCAAATATAAGATCAATATGTTATCAAGAAATACGTTCAAAGTTTTAATGGTAAGAACAGCGCTATTTTGGAACGCAAAATAACTTAAGAAAATACTTTCACTTCATTTACCTACTTTTAAAAATATTATTTAAATTATTCAAGGATTGTAATATCTTTTTGCTAATTTTGTTTTGTTATAAGTTCCCTTTTATTTTTAATGAAAGTGCGATGTCTAAATCGCGTAATTATGGCGCATTCGATAGAATTGAATAGCTTTTTCACATTTTCGATAAAGGCAAAAATTTGATACAAGTTAAAGTTCCCTAAATATCTAATGCTGTAAGATTTCCCGTTGATCGAAAAAAAAGAGCTTTATCGAAAAAGGGGAAGAAAAACCAGACAAATATACTTGCTAAAAAGGGAACCTGTGTAAACCGGAAACTGCTTACCACTCCCTATCGATGCCAAAATGATTCTTTAAATTTGCATTCCAATTAAAAATAGTTACTTTCTGACACATTAAGGGTGTATTCCGATCCAAACTGCTTATTTTCTGATTCATTTTAAAATTCATTTTTGCTCTCAAACGCATCAAACTGGGAAATTCTCTTATTTAGAAACTATATAATGTGCCGTGCTTCTTAATTTTTTGATAAATGCAGAAAATGCTGTAAAAAACGCTGTCAAAGTTGGCGTTTTGAACCGAATTTTCCGAAGCGGGAGATCTGGGAATGAAAAAAATGGTCATACTGAGAAACTAATTGTTTAAAAAACAAATTCTAATTAATTGAGCTGAAAATGAAATCACACGGCATGTTAAACATGTCTTCAGAAATCACCCCAGCAAGTTTCATGTTTTTACTTTTAAAAATGAGCCTGAAAATGTCTCAGAAAATTTCTGCTGTTGAGGGTGGAAAAATATTTTTTCGAATACACCCTTAACGAACTTATTTTTATTCTCAAGCGTATTAGCTAGGATCGAATTTTTTCCTTTTTCGTTAAAGGCAAATGTTTCAAATTTTCGTAAATGCGAGCCTAATATTGGGGAATTTCACCATTAATCGAAAACAAAAGAACTTTACCGAAAAACAGAAGGATAACCGGACTCATATACCAGCTAAGTGGGAACCTACCTAAGACGGAAACCGGTTTCCATTCCCTAATGATTCCAAAATATTTTTTTCTGTTTGTACTTGTACTTAAATCCAAAGTAGTTACTTTTTGATTCATTTAAAAACTCAAATTTTATTCTCAGGTGCATTGTATCCAAAAATGGAAGGATAACCGCATAAAGATACCAGCTAAGAGGGAAACTGTCTAAAACGGAATTGGTGTTTGGTCCCTAGCGATTGAAACATAACTCTTCGTTGTCTGTACCCAAATCTAAAGTAGCGCCTTTCTAACTCATTTTTACTCTTAGGTGCATTAGCAGGAATCGATTTGCATTTTCACATTTTTGATAAAAGTAAAAGGTTTGATTGAGGAAAAGTTCCTAAATGTTGAATGCGTGTCTAATTCTGTGGAATTTTCTGGTTGGTCAAAAGAAAAAGAGCTTTATCAAAAAATGGGAGGATAACTAGACAAACCAGCTAAGACGGAATCTGTCTAAAACGGAATTGATTTCCAGGTTCTAAATGGGCCCCTAACATGACTGTTGCCCATCTGTACCTAAATCCAAAGTAGTATCTTTGTGAGACATTCACGAACTCATTAGAATCGAACAGCATTTTCCTTTTTTCGGTAAAGGCAAACGATTTAATACAGATCAAAGTTACCCTAAATGTCTAATGCTGTAGAATTTCAAAGTTGATCGAAAACAAAAGAGCTTTATCGGAAAGGGAACCAGACAAATATATTTGCTAAGAGTGAACCTGTCTAACAAGGAATTGGTTCCAATCTCTAGCAATAGCTAATGAAGTTTGATTAAATTCCGTGCATTAGTTTTTGAAATATAGCAGCGTTACCTGTTGGGCTATTTGCACAACAAACAAATCAACACCATTTCACATCTAGGTCTAACTGAATATGAAGTATTATTAAATTTTGCGTATTACTTCTTGAGATAGAGCGTTATCAAAATTTTTGTCACATAAAAGACAGATATTTTCTAAAAACTGACCAATTTATCATGAATCCAATACTTCCTTCTTGTAAAGATAGATGAACGTAAAAATGGAAAAATGCCCCACACAAACTGAATTAAACGCTTTTCAACTTAAGTATATGTAACAAAATCACACGCCTCCTAATCTGTATCCTTCTTTGAGAAACTATGACTTAAACCAAAAACGCACCAAGTGTCAATCTGACTGTGAAAGCTAAATAAATACCCAAAGAACTTCTAACTCATAAGAAAGGGCTCCATTACTGTTTTTCTAATTTACATCACATTCATTTCGGTGACTTCCCTCCTTTAGCCTTACTTTACGCTAGCCAACCCGGCCTACGTAATCATGACGTAGATGGAATATGCTCATTCATTTCTCTCTCGCTCTCTCTCCGCACCTCAACTAAAGTCTGCTCGATGCAAACCTTTCGTTTATCTCGTGAGATACCTTTCCTCCATGAAAACCTCTCGCTTACCTCGAGAGATACCTCTCCTCGATGAAAACATCTCGCTTACCTCGAGATATGTCTTCTCGGTTCTAACTAAGGCCGAGAATGGGAAATCACTTTTCTTCCATTCTCGACATGTTACTCTCGATGATTGTCAAGAAAACTGATTTCTCGTTCTCGGTCAAGAAGGGCCGAGAAGAGATATCGAGGGGAGAGCTGGAAAGAGAGATAGGTATGACAATGAGCAGTGAAATGATGGAGCCTTCCGATAAATATTATGTATTAAATAAAAAAAATTCAAAGACAGAGATTGGTGAGTTTCGGGGGGCGCAAGAGTGGACACACGGGGGGGGTGGGAGGGGATTTTCAAATTTTTACCGAACACGTCATGTGATACATCATCGGAATTTGACAACCCTTTCATATTATGAACCTTTCTCCCATTCACAGTTGAATTTCAGGATGCGAGGGGGTGAGGATGTGCGCGGACAAATCTTTAAAACTGTAGCGATATCTAGAATAATTATCATTTAAATGGGTTTTTTGTCGGAGCCTTCAGCAAAATAATACTTATTAAATATAAAAATATTAAGAGTTGGGGGAATTCCGGGAGTATTCAAGGGGCGTGAGAGTGGACCCACAGGGGTGCAATTTTCAAACTTTTATGAAACCTCTCATGTGATATATCTTCGGAAATCTTTCTGACTACTCTTTCATATTATGAACAATTTTGGGGGTGGGGAGGGCGAACAAATTTTTAAAACCGTAGCGATTTCTATGATAAATAGCATTTTAGATGTGAATTTTTTTTATGTGGTCTTCCGGTATTTATTATTTATTAAACATAAAAATTTTGAAAGTGGGGGCTGCATCAATTCCGGGGCGAAAGAGTGGACCCACTGGGGAGAGGGGTCGGGGAAGCAATTTTCAGACATTTTTTGAACCCGTCATGTGACATATCATAGGAAAGCTCTTGGATAACTCTTTCATATTATGAGACTTTCGTCTCCCCCTCCCCAATTTTGCTCTCACTGTGAGGGGGGCGGGGGATCGTTTTCAAACTTTTTTGCATTCTCATCATTTTAGATCGGATTTTTTTACGGAGCCACCCGGTATTATTTATAATACATGAAATTTCAAAAAGTTGGGTTGTATTCCGGGGAGTGCGGTAGTTGGCCCCTTGGGGTGGGGGTGGGAGCACTTTTCTAACTTTTGTCGACACTCTTCATGTGATACATCATTAGAAAATCCACTTATTCATATTATGCACCTACCTGCCCCTTTCCCTACTTTGCCACCGGGGCATTTTTAGGGTTTCGTTCATCTGACGAAACCCTATTCGTCTCGCTCCTCTGTCGGTCTGTCTGTCTGTCCGTCCGTCTGTCTGTCTGTCACAGAGCCCGTTCTCAGAAACTATACATGTTGGAGACTTGAAATTTTGCATACTTATAGATGAACACCACACATCATACGACAAATCGTAAAATTTTGAAAAAGTCGTACATTTAACCCTTTGGGCTCCCACATGTATATTTTAAACAGTTCTTTCTATGTAAGCCTCTAATTAGATCGGAGGCGTGAAATTTTGCATATAGCTGAATACCTCACATCAAACGACAAATCATAAAATTTTGAAAAAGTCGTACATTTAACCTTTTGGGCTCCCACATGTGTATTTTAAACAATTCTTTCTAAGTGAGCCCCTATTTAGATTGGAGGCGTGAAATTTTGCATACTTATAGCTCAACATCCCAGATTACGCGTCAAATAACAAATTTTGAAAAAGTTTTATGTTTAACCCTTTCAACTGCAGCTCGTGTATTTTAAGCAATTCTTTCTAACTGAGCTCCCAATTAAATTGGAGATTTTAAATTTTGCATACTTATAGCAGAACACCTGAGGCCAAGCGACAAATCATAAAATCTTGAAAAAGTTTTACGTTTAACCCTTTGAGCTACCACACATGTATTTGAAGCAATTCTTTCTAAGAGAGCCCCTAATTAAGTTGGAGACATGGAATTTTACATACGTATAGTTGAATACCTCAGACCACACGACAAATCATAAAATCTTTAAAAAGTTTTATATAATAATTAACCCCTCCGGGCTCTAACTTGTGTATTTTAAGTAATTTTTGTAACCTCCGCCCTTTTAACCCGGGGAGAAATTTTCCAACTTTTGCCGACACTTGAACCTTCTTTCATATTATGCACCATAGCCTTACATATTTTAGTTCCATTTTTTACCGCCAGGTGCACCTAATGATCTCGGGTGCTATGGGCCCAATCCCTTCGACTAATATATCTACGGATGGTATGTAAAACGGGTTTTCGTTCGGATAGATGTTTGTTTAGAATCGAGTGTGCCCCCTGGTTGCGAAATGTGGAACTAACAGATTTTTCAAAAAGAAAAAGTGTTTTGAAAGGAATATTAAACGAAACCCTTTGTGCGATCTGTGATCACACTTACCCACTTGTTCTAAATTTTGCTGACACTCCTCATGTTGCATATTGGAAAGGCCTGTGACCACTTATTCATGTTATGCACCCCCCCCCCCCCCCACTTTGCCCCTCACGGGGAACTTTTCTAAATTTAGCCAAGACCCCTCATGTGACATATCGTTGAAAAGGTCTGAGACTACTTATTGATGTTATGCACCTCCGGTAACCGCCCCCCCCCCACACTTTGCCTCCATGGGGATATTTTTCTAAATTTAGCCGAGACACCTCATGCGACATATTGTTGGAAAGGTCTGTGACCATTTACTCATTTTATGCACCTCCCGCGGTCCTCTCCCCCCAACTTTGTCCCACGGGGGCCATTTTTATAAATTTAACCGGGAACTTTCATGTGACTTTTCTAAATTTACTAGAGACCCCCTTGTGATATATTGTCGGAAAGGTCTGCGACCACTTACCCACGTTATGCACCTCCCGCGCCCCTCCCCCACTTTGCCCCCACTGGGAGGGCATTTTTATAAATTCAGATCGAGATCCCTCATGTGCCATGTGACATATAGTTGGAAAAGCCTAATGCACCATGACGACTTATTCCTATTATGCTGCTGCTGTGCTCCTCCCCTCACCTTCACCCCCCCCCCCCCAGGGATCCGGTTCGAGATTATTTTTTTACAACATTTTATAGTCCGTGCACACCACGCCTGCTATACAGTGCCTTATATAGCGGGAAGCCAGTTCGAGATGTCATATTACAAAATTACGTATAAATTAGAGGCCCCGACTAAAGGAAGGGCCCGCTAGCGGGCGAAACCACTTAGTCCTTATTAACGCCGACTCATTCCAGTTTACCTGCAGACGATTCTTGATAAATTTATGAAGTATAAAAGCAGTTGGCAAACTGGAGTCATCGAGAAAATATTTACACAATCGAAAACTATCGAGATGTCCATACAATCGAGAGAATCAAGAAAAACATCTCGTTATCGCCCATCACTAGTGCATTGTATGAAGCTCCATTTTTTTAAAATTATTATTATTTTTGAGATTTTATGTGTTTGGTGAATCCATTCAAAAGCGAATTTTGAAGATATTTATAAATTCTAACGCGAGCTACCAAAGATGTTAAAATAGTGGGAAAATGCTGAACCGGAAACATGAATAGCTTTGAAAAGACAATAATGCAGTCTGAATAGTGTTAATACTAAATTCTGAATGAGGCCAATACTCACCAATAAAGGGTTCTAACAAAATGATAATTAATTTCGTCCCGGGGTCGAAATTAAGAATGGTTTTTCAAGATATTTTTAAAATTTTTTCCTAATGTTTGGATGGCTAATGTTTCGTTATGTTATTCTTCCACTCAGAATTAATACATTTCTTTGTACCTTACTTTAATGTACATTAAATTACTTACTCATTTAGAAATAAATTTTGATTTAGTTATAAGTTAAGCCTCGGCGTATTGGATTTTTTTTGGGGGGGGGGAGGGGGGCCAAATTGGGATCATTTTTTTTCTTTTGCATTTTTTAGATACTTTTGAAAAAACAATTTTTCGCATTGTTAAAAATTTTTTGTACGATATTTGCCTATGTTTCTATGTGCGTGGGTAGTTAGTCTATGTAAAATCATATTTGGTAGATTTTCACTGAAAATTACAACTTCCAAGTGCCTAAAAGTGACTGGGGGACGATAATATGGGGCACCTTACACTATGTATAGGACCATCAAAAGAGATGTCCCTGATTAAAATATAAACTGCATGAGAAATATGCAGTCAATCGGTACGAAACCACTGTGAAATTGTAGAGCATCTGCTACGCGCATGCGCCGACGCCACTTCTTTACGCCGTGCCGTTTCATTCATCAGTCAGTTCACATCAATCACGGTGAGTGTACAGCAAAAAGAGCAGCAGCGCTTGTTGTGGAACGACGGTTGGTTGGTTGGTTGTGTTTGTGACGGCCAATTATGAACACGAGGGATATAGGCCCTAAGGGTGGGGAGTGCCCTTCGTGGTGGTCTTTTTAAGGGAACCTAACCCGTATTAACGCTTGGAAATCCAAGGTTCGAAGAAAACCACGAAAACTCCGAACGATTAGGCCGACGGGCGCGATTGGGTTCTAACCCAGCACTTCCCGTCTACCAGCTTCGAGAGCAGAACCTCTCGGCCACTGGTGGGGCGTCGAACGACGAGTTTAAATCTGTTATTGGGTCATTCCACGTAAAATGAGCAAAAATGTAAAAAAAAAAAGTCGTGGCCACATAGTAACAGATTTTAATAAAATTTGATATACAGGTTCAATTCATATTCAAATAGAGCTCTGCAAAATATCGTCACAAAAAATAAATTATTTTAGCAGTTTTGGACATTTAAAAAACTTGTGATAAAGAATGGCATGTGTGCAATCGTCCAAAGTTGCAGGTTTGAAGTTCTGTATCTTGAAAACTATTTAACTGAAATGATTTTTTTTTTTAATAATGTAACCTCTGAAAAATTATCTTCTCATTTATTGAGCAATAATAATCTGGTAACACCATGATTATTCTTTAATTGGTTGTAAAAATTGAAAATTTGCAAATTTTGAGAAAATTAAAAACGTAATAAAAATTAAAGGAATTCAAAAACATCTGAGAAATTAATGCCTGATGTAGTTTTACATATTAAGATCGAATTACTAAAGTTTTTAAGTTGCCATGTATTTCCTTCACCTTTAAAAACATTTAGAAACTTTTAAAAAAAAATGACAAAATCGTAATTTTTCCTCTTATTGACAGGTAAAAAAAACAATGAAGGAAATGTCCCACATTACAGTTATTGCACAGACATAAAGATCAATAAGTCCATAATCTGCTAAAAAAAATTTCAAGCATGCCTTTTTGAATCCTAACGTCACAAAATTTAGTTAAAAAAGGCAATATTAACTATATTCCATGAGCTATTTTTTTTTTAAATTCGCGCGCGTTTCTTAAAATATTGCACGATTTCAAGGTGAAAAAATTTAGTGCTGCCATCTATTTTCTGTATGTGGGTTTAGAAATTAATATATAATTTTCTGTTCAATTGAGCTTTTTTTTCTACTTTAATTAAAAATCTTCTTGAGGAAAAAATAAACTGAAAGCAAGTATAAAAGTTTTTATATTTAAAATATACACTGTTATCTATAATATCAAAAGAATTAAAAGTTTAAAAAAGCTTTCTTTCAAGTCGAAACAAGTGATAGAAATATTGCATTTTATTCTCAACATTTTTTACTATTTATTTTTTTTCTCATTAAGGAATAAAAAAGGCAAGAATGAAAGTTTAAATATTTAATATATATACTTTTAGCTATAACTTCAAGCATTTTGATATTGTCAGAGGTATCCTTCATCTCTATAGAAACGTTGCATTTTTCCCTCAAATTTTTTCAAAAATAATTTTTTTCTCATTAAGGAATAAAAATACAATTACTAACTTACGTCAATCTGTTACTTATCATTCATTCCTAATTATAAATAATTTTTAATATAGTCTTTGCATTCTTAAGGTTAATAACCAAAATTGAAACTTCAAGCATGTAGCCAAAACCACGATTTTGCATCCACTTTTAATATAAATTTTAATATGTACTTAAATAAACAATCCTAAAATCTATTATTTTACATTTACTCATAAATAGATATGATCTACTTACAAAATGATTTTCGTTAAAATCTGCGACATGTCTGCCACAGGTGATTTGCTCATTTTGTATGGAATGACCCTATTGTGTAAAAGCGTGATTTTCGCAGTACATATGGAGAAGATCAACCTACAAACAAAGCCACTGTCATTGGTTTAACTAGTTTAAAGAAACCGGCAATGTGATAGCTTACAGTGCCAGCAAAAATAAATAAATAAATAAATAAATAAATAAATAAATATATATTGACACTCAATCCACAATCTCAATGTTTAGATGTTTTATTTTTCTTTTTTATGCTTTAAATAGAAGGGTCAGGCGAGAGTTTCTATCGCGTGTTGGTCACGTGGAGTGGTGGTCCTTGTAGCTTGAGATGACTCAGCGTTCCCTTTTTTTAGTTGTGGTAGTGGTTTGAAAAGAGGGCTTTTTTAAAATTTTTCAATGACTTTCAAGATTTTTTTTTTTTTTTGCTGGCGCTGTAGAAATCGCCAGGCCGGACATGCAACACGGGCAGCTCATATTGAAATTTTCTAAGAAATGTAAAAAAAAAACTCACAGATTTTGCCAATTTAACAGTGCAAAAATAAGTTGTTTATCTTTATTAAAGCTTTGTTTATTTTAAATCGAAATCAGGTACTCCGTTTTCGATGACCCTGCATACATAGCTATTGCTGTCTATCTATATCTCTATGCATATCTACCTACCTGTTTATCTATAAATACATCTATGTACATCGTATTTTTAAAATCTCATAAATATCTTTAAAAAGTGAATCATAAAAGCAAAAACAACCCAAAATACAATAATATGAATGAGGCTAAAATATAATCATCACAATATTCCGAGTTATAACAATAATACTTGCCAAGATTATCCTGTAAAAATATTCTTAATCGTTCAAGCATGTTACCGTCAGAATTCATTATTTTTCCGTCATGACATTCTCTTAAGGGAGAGATGATTAATTTAATATAATATTTCATTTTTACGTAATTAGATTTTTACTGGATAAGATAATTAGTTTTTACCCGACTGCCAAGAAGGGTTATGTGTTTCGCGCGCATCGTGGTATGTGGATTTCTTTATACCCTCGAAACATCCCAAAGGCTGGATGGATTTTAATGAAGGAGGTCTCTATCAATTCGTCTTAACGGCCCGATGGTTATAGGCTAGTTTTTGTTTTCATAAATCTAAAATGGCGGTAGACACGAAAAAAAAAATTACGCACCCTACTGAGTGGCATATCATTGGATAGGTCTTTCAAAACGAAGACGATGTTTCATTGACTATTTTACAGTCAGAAGCTCCGTTAAAATATTATACAACCTGGAAGTTGGGTATGTAGGATCTCTAGCTTTACTGTAACTCTAACCATCATAGACATCTATAGACCTCATCAAAACAGTGTTTATAGATAGGAAGTAACAATTAAACACAACTTAAAAGTCATCAGTACAAGTAAATAAAAAAAATAGGTAAGTAATATAAACAAGTAATATAAAAAAAAAATATTTTAAGTCAATTCCTACTTAGGTCAATAAGAGAATTTTATTTCTCCCATTCTTCTTTCCTCTTGAGTGGCGCTTAAAATGTCTTGATCAAGAAGATCATCTCTCTCGATTATGTAAAATTAATTAATTTAATTTAATTAGTGAATTAATATTTGAAAAAAACTGGATTAACAGCAAGTGTCATCCACTACAAGTTTAAAAAAAATTATTTGAGCTTGATTGGATGAATAATAAGTATTTTATTAACAATTGAAAATTTGAAAAAGATACATATAGCGAGAGTGTGAGCTAATAGTAGGAATTGAAAAAAAATAGTTTCACATTCATGAGAAATAATTAATTAATTCGCTTTTTACGCAGTTGGGTTTTTTGATTTTTTAAATTTAATTGTTTATAAAATATGTATTTAAAATTTATGTTTAACTTTACTTTTTAAAAATGTTTTAAACCTTTGTTCATTTTTCGTTTGATTCATTAAACCCTCAAATATTGAATATGTATATTTAATTTATTTCAGTACGTAAATTAATCTAACTCAATTTAGACTAAATGATTAAATTGCATCTGCATGTTGAAACTATAAGTATTTCGAATGCTGTGTAAATATTTATCTTTATATTGGATGAATAGTATTTTTTATTTATTTTTTTTTTGAGTTATAAAATTTTTATCAGAATTATATCTTACGGCGACATTTACTTTTTAGGAAGAAATTAAATATGAGAGCATAAAAGAATGTTTATATAAATTCAATAGAAAAAACTCAAACTTATTGTTTTAAAAGTTGCTTAATGTGTAGAAACTAAACCTCATTATAAAGAATTTCGATTAAAAAAGCAATTAATATACTTAGATTTTATGTCCTATCTTACTTTAAAAAAAAAAAAAAAAAAAAAAAAAAAAAAAAAAAAAAAAAAAAAAAAAAAATTCAAGAGACGATATTAGGAAAGTATTTTATAAGATTATAGGATGTTGTTATTCAAATTACAATAAAAAATTCTCATTTGGTTAACTTATTAAAAATTTCAATTGATTATATTAATTTTTTGTACAAAAAAGAAAAATAAAATCTAAATATTTTTTTCTGTATGATGAACAGTTGCGTTTAAGCATGATTAAAAAATCTTCATTGAAGCTTTTTATATTATAAATATATCAGCTAATTTCTGAAACAAATTCAATTTTCATTAAGAGTAATTTTAGGATTAAGATGTGAAAATTGCTTAGATTTTAAATATTTTAAAGAAAATTATCAATAAATACAGCAATTTTTCAGAATACCATCCGCTTTAATCTGAAAAATAAATCCTAAAAATTAAAAAAAAAAAATATTACTTTTATATGGTATATTTTATGTTTGGATGTCTGTCGAAATATGCATTTTAAGCAAATAGAAATGCCTAGCGTGTGTACCCAAGCGTAAACAAACGAAAATAAATCGGATTCATTTACTCAAAATATTAAATAAATATTTAAAAAAAAAAGAGACTTGGAAAGTTACCACCGTATAATATAATTATATGGGAAAGTTAGAAATAACCTTGTGAAAGCTCTTTCATATTTTTTTTTTTTTATTTTTCTTATTTACCAACTTAGTTGACGAAGACTTCAGACGTGTTAAAAAATTTCAATGGCTTTTTTTTTCCCCATCAAAACTTCTTTTAGAGATGAATTCATTTTGCAGAATAGTAACATGTATATGCAGTGTATGGTGAAAATTAAAGTAGTAGCAATGAAATACATTTAATTAAACGCATTGTACACTGTTAAAAATTTTGCAGCATTCTGGCAGGTCATTCGACCGTTTTTTGAAAGAACGGTTTCAAAACCATAATTTATCTATATTCCGACCATAAAATGGCCAATAATATGGTCAGAATAGTGTTAAAATTACGATTGTGTCACCGTTTTCGGAAAAAACGGTCAAATGACCTGGCAGAATACTGCAAATTTTTAACAGTGTACTCAAATTTCACTAAAATTAGGCACTTAAAATCTTAATACCTTTTCTAAAATTTCTTTTTTAAAGTATTTTATCTGAAAACCTAGAAGAAAATTTCGAAAGAGTGTTTTAAAAAGTTCGTCCGAACGTATAAAATTACCTAAAATATTCTATTTTATAACGGAAAACTGTTTTTTTAATAACCATTTTCTTTCTGATAACATCAGGTTTTTGAATATTTTCGTATGACACTTTTTAATCTTAAGAATGTTATGGGATTTCAGTATTAATTGATAAGAAAATTAATGAAAGTCTTTTTACAATGAATAAAGAATATGTGTGGATGTAAAATTAAATCCTAATATTTTCATGTGTAAAATTTTGTAAATACAAGAATTAGGAGAGATTATTTTTTTATGAAATAATACATTGAAAAATTAACTTTGATAGATTTATGCTTGCTTTAAAAATTTTTCCTTTAACAAAGAAAAACTTGAAATTTTGCTTACATGAAATTTTATGAACTTAAAGTTCTTTAAATGATATAAATTAAGTTTTAAAAACTTATTAGTTGTGTAACAGCGCTTTTGTACTATTAAAGGATTAACAGTAAATAAATTTATTTCCCCAGAAAAATAGTCTGAAAAAAAAAAATAGGTTGCAAATGTAGTTTTACATAATTTTGTTCTTCGTAGGGATATTTAACATCATTATTTATAAAAAGCTTTCTATTATATCTTTGAATAATATTTTTCTTTATTTCTAAAGGATTATTTCTGTAACTTAAGTAACATGTATATAAATTACCTTAATTATTAAAATAATTGAAATTGGTTTTTTTTTTTTTTTTTTTTTTTTTTTTTTTTTTTTAAATCTCGAAAAGTGCGGGAATAAACCTTGGGGACGGTGAGACTACCAATAAAGCCACGATGTTTGAAATTGATATTTAAATGCTGATTTAAATTGTACAGTAAATTTCCTGCCAATGAATTTTAGACATTATTTCTCTAGCATACTTCTGCATGAGAAAAAAATTAAAAAAATTCTGTGGCTGCATCTGAAATGATTTTCTGTATAATTTTAGAAGAGGGGTAGTAAGGAATCTAAAACACAGGGACAGAGTTTAAAAAATAATAACAACCCTAAAAATGTGTGCAGGTTAATTTTTAACTACATATTTACATAAAACATTACTTCCAGTTTCAGAAAAAAATTACATGGAATTATTTTTATTGAAACAATTTTGTCCAGACAGCTCCAAACTTAAAAATCAGCATCAGGGTTACGGGACGGTATAGGAGTTTTCCAGGTGTTTAGACTCCCAACATCGTCCAAAACTTATTTATTTCGTTAATATAGTTGTGCAATCATGCAATGGGATGTTCCCCAGTATATGAAATAAAAAAAACACAAAAAAGCGTATTAAAATAAAAAAAAAAAATTATTCAGGGATATGAAAGTCAAAAGATTGTGAGAATGCCCGAAATAAATTTGTTTCCCCGGAAAAATAGGTTGAAGAAAAAGACCGCAAATGTAGTTTTACATAATCTTGTTCTTCGAAGGGATATTTAATATTATATATTTTTTAAAGTTTTCTATTATATCTTTGAATAATGTGTTTCTGTATTTCTAAAGGATTATTTCTGTAATATATACTTAAAGTACTTTAATTAGTAAAATAATTGAAAATTTGTCTAATATTTAACAGTTTGATAAAACAATATCCAGAATTTTTTTCATTTCTTTGTTATGATATTTTATGAAAATAATAATGCACATTGCTAAAAATTTTTTAAATTAAGGCGAAATGTTATGCACATTTCTTAAAAAATTACCTTTGAAATATTTTATATTTAAAATTAATCTACTCCGCAAAAATAAAGGTTTTTGTCCGATTAATTAAAAAGTATATCAAGTTTGTAGCTGATTCTGAGGTCTGCTGAATCATTCTGAAAACAAAATTATATTTTAGGTTATTAATTTAACGGCTGCAGTATTATGTTGAAAAAATTCTATTTTTTAAAAAGTAATTAGCTTTTTTCAAATATATCAAAATCCTAAAAATGAAAAAAATATATTACACTGTAAAAAAAGATCCGACCAATTTTCCTTTAGGAGACGGAAAATACAGTGTACTTTAGTATGGTGTATTTTATGTTTGGATGTCTACATGTGAATTTTAAGCAAATGGAAATGCCCTAGTCTGTACCTAAGAGTAAACATACAAAAATAAATCGGATTTAGTTACTCATAATATTAAATAATATTCTAAAATAAGACAATGAGACTTGGAAAATTATCCCGGTATAATAAAATTATCTGGAACAGTTATAATTAACCTTGTGGAAGCGTTTTCATATTTTTTTCTATTTTTCTTATTTACCAACTTAGTTGAGAAAAACTGTAGACATATTAACAAATTTCAGTGATTATATTTTCTTTTCCTTTCAAAACGTCTTTCAGAAATTAGTTCATTTTGCAGAATAGCAATATGTGTACCCACACTGTAAAAAAAAAAAAAAAAAAAAAAAAAAAAAAAAAAAAAAAAAAAATCGACCAAGTTTCCTGTAGGAGACGGAAAAATAGTTGCCCTTATCGTAAAGGAAAAATTTCCGACCCAGCTCGGAATAAAATCCGTTAAAAAAAAAGGAAATAGTAATTTTCATTAACTGCATTCATTGTAATAATTGATCCAGAGGACAAAGAACACTTAACAATATTCACTATGTCAATATCAGCAATCAAGTAAGCACTACTATTAGGAACTTCTTTCTTTTTTATTTTTCGTTGACAAGTCCTTTCTTCATGGCGCAGATAATCACGGTGATATGCTATTTCCAAAGGGCGGCAATCAAGTGGTTCATTTATCATTGACAGCGCTGCCCAAATTTTATTATTTTCTGTGTTTTCTTTAATAAAGAGCAATGTCTGTCCCATATGTTTGGTTGTAACAGAAAACAATTCACCCTCGTTTGGTGTCTTACATTGAAATGCACATCGCTTCTCATGTTCAATGCTTCGTGTAGATTTAGAACTTTCACTATCATCACCCATCTCCGATGAGGATGTTGAAGGACGACCCTTTTTTGCTGCCATGGGTGACAATTCGTGAAATCGTTTTTGAGATCTCTGGAGTTTTGAACATGCACAATTTGTTGCAGGAACTATGATATTGGACATGAGGTACTCATCTGCTATTTATTCGTTCACAGAGTGGGGCTAACACTGACTCACAAAATTTTGCTCAATTTGTTGCGTATTCTTTCAGTTTTTCAAGATTGTCTATTCCAGGTTTTTGACATAAATGTCCTCCTTTCAAGCACACTAAATAATTCATTGTTTATTCACAAATTTTAACACAGTCACTCTTATTAGTAAGTATCATTTAGGTAACATATAGTTTTCACATCTGCAGCAAAAGAGAAAACAAGCAATATTAGTAATTTTGTAGTAAATTTACAAATAAATAATAAATAACACAATTTATGCCTATTTTGATTGTAGATTTGTATTTTTTGACGCCAAAAACATATAATTTGATATACTGGTCAATAATATCTCACAAATATTAAAAAAGTCAGTAAATGGCAGCAATCTTCGACGCCATCTTGAAAATCACCTCAAAAATGTGTAAGAAAAAAATCGCACCTAAGATATTTGGAATCTACATGTCAAAAGCTACAAAATAAAAAAAAATATATTAAACTTGGCACAAAAATCGAGCTGAAAAACATTACAGACCCTACTATAGCCATTGTGTTCAAATTCAAATAAAATTAGGTACTTAATACTATACTTTTTGTAAAATTTCTTTTCTTTTGTATATTTTATGCGAAAACGTATGAAAAAATTTCAAATTGTATTTAAAAAAGCTGAACCGAAAGTATAAAATCACATTAAATATTCTATTTTATAACGAAAAACAGTCTTTTTAATAACCACACTTTCTTTCTGATAACGTCAGGTTTTCGAATATTTTCGTATGAACGTTTTCAATTTAGAATGTTATGGGATTACAGTATTAATTGATAAGAAAAT
The DNA here is from genome assembly GCA_963932465.1 of Maratus speciosus. Classification (NCBI taxonomy): domain Eukaryota; kingdom Metazoa; phylum Arthropoda; class Arachnida; order Araneae; family Salticidae; genus Maratus; species Maratus speciosus. The sequence goes on along the minus strand of OZ010791.1, from coordinate 224,690,185 downwards.
TAATGAAAGACTTTTTGTAATGAATAACAAACACGTGTGGTTGTAAAATTAAATCCCAATATTTTCATGTATAAAATTCTGTGAATACAAGAATTAAGAGAGATTCATTTTTTTATGAAATAATACACTGAAAAATTAACTTTGATAGATTTATGCTTGCTTTAAAAATTTTTCCTTTAACAAAGAAAAACTTGAAATTTTGCTTACATGAAATTTTATGAACTTAAAGTTCTTTAAATGATATAAATTAAGTTTTAAAAACTTATTAGTTGTGTAACAGCGCTTTTGTACTATTAAAGGATTAACAGTAAATAAATTTATTTCCCCAGAAAAATAGTCTGAAAAAAAAAAATAGGTTGCAAATGTAGTTTTACATAATTTTGTTCTTCGTAGGGATATTTAACATCATTATTTATAAAAAGCTTTCTATTATATCTTTGAATAATATTTTTCTTTATTTCTAAAGGATTATTTCTGTAACTTAAGTAACATGTATATAAATTACCTTAATTATTAAAATAATTGAAATATTTTTAAATATTTTACAGTTTGATAAAACAATATCTGGAAAAAAATGTTATTTTTGTTGTTATGGTATTTAAATGAAATACCATAGTACATTAGTACATTGCTAAAAATTTTAAATTAGGCCGAAATGTTATGCACATTTCCTAAAAAATTACCTTTGAAATATTATATATAAATAACTGATCTACTCTGCAAAAATAAAGGTTTTAGTTCGATTAATTAAAAAGTATATCAAGTTTGTAGCTGATTCTGAGGTCTACTGAATTATTTTGAAAATAAAATTCTATTTTAGGTTATTAATTTAACGGCTGCGTTGTTATGTTGAAACAAATTCTATTTTCGCGTAATTTTTTAAAAAGCAATTCGCTTTTTTCAAATATATAAAAAATGTATTATGTGAGTCATTAAAACCCTTTCGGGACCAGTGATGCCAAATAGCATCATGATTTCACGAGTTTTTTTCTTATTTAAAAGCTGAGTCTCGGAGGTTCTATTTGGTGTCATTCAAAAGACACTTTTTTGGCTTTTTTAGCAGTATTTTTTTCTTTTCTCAATAAAAGGCAGTAGAGGTTATAAAAAATGAAAAGTATTATTTGATTACCTTTTAAAACATGAAGGGAAAAGATGGCAGTGGAAAAAAAATATTATTCACACTTTTAATTTTTTTTTTAATTTACAATAATTTAAATATAAGTTCTAATATGTATGAAGTACATTTTTATGTATTTAAAATTCAACAATTGTATTTTTTTATTTTAGTAACAATGCATTGTAACTATGCATGATTCCAAATGGCAACACTGAGACTAGATTGATAATTACAACTCAACTCTCTATTTTGATGTATTTTTATCTGATTTAGTATTTATTTGAATGGAAGAAAGTTTCCTTTACTATTTATCATGTCAAAGCAAAAAAAGAAGTTTGTATAATTGGGAAGAGCCATTTATATACCAATGAATGGGGATCTTTCTGGTATAGAAATTGAAAAAACTGACGAAGAGGACAGTGAAAGTGCACGCAATCTATCAAATGCAGATGAGACTCCCAATTCAAGTGTCAATATTCTTGATCTGGATACAAATGGTTCAGTCGGTCCTGTTACTATTTCTCAAGGTAATCAGGTAGTGTTGCCAGGTCTGCTGCGCAAATGGGGGCTCCAAATGCTCTGGATACCAGTATTTTAATTTTCTTCGCTTTATCTAATAGCAGAATTATCTGCAATTAAAGAGGGCGAAATAAGCTGTAAGAAATTAGTGGTGTCCAGAGCATTTGGAGCCCCGATATACGCAGCACACCTGGCAACACTAGTAATAAGTATTAGAAGTTGAAGTTGAAAATGTAGATTAATAAGAAGATAAGAATTTTGAAGAATGCCCTGATCAAGAAAAGCAAGTTCAGAGAACAATGTTAACTCAAATAAAAAAAAAAAGTTTAAAATTTCTGAAGAAAGAAAGAGTAAATAAGCCCCTGTATCAAAAGCTTGGGAAACTAAAAAACGTACACCATTTGACACGACATTTAGAGAAACTTTTCTATCTCCTCCTTATTGAATTTTTAGTCTTTATGAATGCTATAATTATTTTGTGATGGGAAAATTATATATAACTTGGTGTATCCAACAAATGTTGATTAATGGCAAAAGGCTGGAACTTCAGTAAATAAGAATCTATATAAAATGGACATTAAAAATTGAACACACATAAAAAATTGAATGTACATTTTCTTTTCTGTTAATTCCAATCATGCCAAATGGCATCCGGAGAATTTCGTGCGTAATTCCTGTTTGGTTTCAATGATACCAAATGACATCGCTTAAAAAAACTATTCAAAAATGCTAAATATTTTTTAAAATTATATTTATGTTTATAGTAACTAAAAATGACCTTAATTCCAGAAGTTCAGATTTTTCACCATGTAAATAAATATGATGGCCTAAAAGGGTTAAAGGATGCATTAAATTTCTGTTTCTTTCGTAACTCTGATCTTTCACCTACAAAAGCAATCTGAATATACAACTGTTATATGAAAAAAGGTTAAAAACCTGGATTAATTGCCCCCCCCCCCAACAACAACAACAACAAAAACCCCAACCCAATAATGTTTTTCTACTTAAGAATTTCAGAATTAGAGTTTCGTCATCTAGCTTAGGCCTGTGAAATACTACTTTCACATGTCAATGAAATGTAATATAGATTAATAATATTTACACATATAATAAAACAGAAGAAATAATTTATTTGTAAGCGTTTTTAAATAAAGTCTGTTCTAGGTATCATGTGTTACTTAAAGCGTATAAAAATGTTATTTTATTACCTCTGTTTTCAAATGAATAATTCGGACGTAATTACTATATGATAAATAATACGAAAATAAAAGATTGAACCTCTTCAGATTTCAAAATTGTAATAGTTTTTTTCTAAGGTATGCATTTTAACACCTTTTTCTAAAAAACTTAAAGCAGTAAAACAATTTTCGTTTTTTACTCTACATATTATAAAAATGAAAAAATAAAAGATTAGGTGGATAATAAAAATAAATAAAACAGGGACAATAGTTGTAACATCATGTGCTGTTTCCTGTACTCCGATCTTCACTTTGTGGGGGAAAATTCGTAGTTAAATCTCAGTGTTTTGTAACGCAGCATATTGAAAAACATTATAAAGACTAAATCATTGCAGAAAAGTTATATAAGCATGTAATAAGCGCTATCTTACATATTATTAAACAATCAAATTTCTCAAAGGTGCCACAAGCAGAAAAATCAGTAATGCCTTTTCTTCACCTTCAGTCCACATGCGTGGCTAGTGCTTAGGTCTATGGGTTCGAATCCTGACGTAGGCATCGGTGTTGGTAGTTAGTCGGATTACACTTTAAACGGAGTCATCTGTCTATTCATCTCCCGTGCACTATAAAAAAACGACATTTTTTACAGCACAAAGTACAGTAAAGCCTCGATTATCCGCGAAGCGAATTTTTTTTTTTTTTTTTATTCAAGCCAATAGCATGAAAAATACAATAAGCCTTAATAATAAATATAAACAGAAAAATTCATGTATTCGAAAGTAATAGAAGAATATTTCTAGATTTGGTTGCCATGTTTGAAATATCAGATATAAAGTCTTGATGTCTTTTCTTGATTTTATTAAACAAACGTAAACACATCAATTAAAATATTTAACAATAATATAAGACTATTATGATAAATTCCGGGAGAGCACATCAAGAATAACTTCATTTTCGAGATAAAAATTATTCCATACTAAAAGAAAAACAATAGTTTGCAATTTAGAGTAAAGAGAAGATGTTTCCAAAGCAAGAAGCAAAAACAAGTGACTGATTTTTTTTTTAAAGGTGTAACTCGGCTCTTTTTGTGCAGTATGCATGGCATTGTTTCTTGTTTACTGTTCTTTATTTTAGTGATTTAGACGTAAAGCAATTGTTTCTGATGTGCTGTGCATATGTATGTATTTTAAACGTTTTATTATGTTTTTTGTACACTAAAACATAGTTTTTATGTTGATTTTTCTTTTTTTTGTATTTGCACCCCCATTTTTAGTCTTTTTCGGGTTATCTGCGATTTTTATTATCTGCGGTGCCCTTGTCATCCAATTCCGCGGATAATCGGGGCTGTACTGTACTGTTCATCTTGCGCTCAAATTCGATCACAGTCGAATGTGCTGTAGCTTTCTTGGGTTTCTTGACTATATAAACATGAAAAATAACAGTAGTTGCGTAAAATTAACAGCACAAACTTCTGGTGCCGAATTGCCAGCACACTGTGCTGGCAAATCTACGGTGTTTTTTTTTATAGTGTGTGTAAAAAAATATCGTATCACCTCCAAGAAAAATAGCTCTCCTCCTCGGATCGGATTCCACTTTAAACGTAGGTATCGATCTGTTTAGCTCTCGTGTGTAAAATATGATCGTATCACCTCGACCAAATCAAGCCTTCTTCACTTCCACGAAAAATAGCTCTCCTCTCCTGGTCAGATACCACTTTAAACAGAGGTATTCGTCTGTTTTGCTCTTGTGTGTAAAAGACGATGGTATCGCCTCTAACAAACCAAACCTTCTTCACCTCGAAGAGAAGTAGCTACCCCTAAACGGGACGGATTCCACTTTAAACGGAGGAATCAGTCTGTTTAGCTCCCATTTGTAAAATACAATAATATCGCCTCGAACAAACCAAACTATCTTCACCTTGAATAAAATAGTTCTCCCTCCCTACTCAGAACTTTTTTGTCTTGTGTACTGCTTGAAGCTAATTTCAATACAGCAAACAACGCTAATCTACTATTTTGTTTAATCTTGACGTGTGCATTTTTGACAAAATTTATAATTTACCGATTAATAAATCTGATGTCTTTGTGATTAAATGTCTTATTTATCAATCAGACAGAAATTATCTGTTTTTGTCAAACCTGTACGTGATAGAAATTTCTGAATGTTTTTTCCAACATCTGAAAAGAAATACATACTAATCATCCTTGATTTTGAACTGAAAAGAATTTCATCGCTGACCGTATAACAATGCATGCACATAATTTACAGAGTTTTTTTTTAACTGAATGTTCCTTATTGATAATGATATATATAACTTGCATAATTGTTTTACAGACACACACAAGTAAATTAAGATACATTATGGTGTTCCGATAGTATTTGTTGAAAGCGATTATTTATAATTTTAATGATGGTATCCATTTTCAACAGCACTATAGTGTGTGTAAAAAAATATCGTATCACCTCCAAGAAAAATAGCTCTCCTCCTCGGATCGGATTCCACTTTAAACGTAGGTATCGATCTGTTTAGCTCTCGTGTGTAAAATATGATCGTATCACCTCGACCAAATCAAGCCTTCTTCACTTCCACGAAAAATAGCTCTCCTCTCCTGGTCAGATACCACTTTAAACAGAGGTATTCGTCTGTTTTGCTCTTGTGTGTAAAAGACGATGGTATCGCCTCTAACAAACCAAACCTTCTTCACCTCGAAGAGAAGTAGCTACCCCTAAACGGGACGGATTCCACTTTAAACGGAGGAATCAGTCTGTTTAGCTCCCATTTGTAAAATACAATAATATCGCCTCGAACAAACCAAACTATCTTCACCTTGAATAAAATAGTTCTCCCTCCCTACTCAGAACTTTTTTGTCTTGTGTACTGCTTGAAGCTAATTTCAATACAGCAAACAACGCTAATCTACTATTTTGTTTAATCTTGACGTGTGCATTTTTGACAAAATTTATAATTTACCGATTAATAAATCTGATGTCTTTGTGATTAAATGTCTTATTTATCAATCAGACAGAAATTATCTGTTTTTGTCAAACCTGTACGTGATAGAAATTTCTGAATGTTTTTTCCAACATCTGAAAAGAAATACATACTAATCATCCTTGATTTTGAACTGAAAAGAATTTCATCGCTGACCGTATAACAATGCATGCACATAATTTACAGAGTTTTTTTTTAACTGAATGTTCCTTATTGATAATGATATATATAACTTGCATAATTGTTTTACAGACACACACAAGTAAATTAAGATACATTATGGTGTTCCGATAGTATTTGTTGAAAGCGATTATTTATAATTTTAATGATGGTATCCATTTTCAACAGCACTAAATTTATGCATGCTAATCAATTGTACTTTTTCATGTTCTGTATGAAACGTGTATAATTATTTTACAATACTTTAGAAAAATATTCAACATTTTTATGGTCGGTGACTTTGAATTTAATGACGATTGAACTCCTATTTGAACTATGTGAACGAAAAATACCTAATATGCCGAAACGAAAATAGACAACTTTGTTAATGCTATATTTAAACTTCGAGAAAACATCGGTTAAATATGCTTCGAATGCCATATGTGAAAAGATATACGTAATAATACGCATCCAGAATATAACATGTAATTAAAAAAATTAAACTATGGATACTTAGGTTTAATTTCATTTTAAAATGTTTAATAAATGGTTTACTCTATGGATTAACATAGCAAAAACACAAGTCATTGTTTTTTACTATTTAGGATGTATTAAGAAACACAATATAGAATTTTAGAGATCGTTATTATTTTTATTAAAATAAAATTTAAGCTCTTACTCTGAGAGTGAATGTCTTTGATCTAAATTCAAATTATTTTGAAATGGTAATAAGTGAAAATAATTTTATTTTTAATCTAATAATTTGTTTGATTTAATGAAGTAACTTTAGCCAGAAATCCTTTTAATGCATAATGCATATATGATTTTTCAGTTCTTTGGTTTAAATAATAACAACGGCATTCAAAACTACTTGTGAAATAAATTTTAATCTCAAATTTAGATATTAGTAAAGCTATTGAGACAATATTAAAATGAAATAGTGAATAAACTTTCCTGTACCTTTTAATCTACAATACTCGAGTAGTGTTATGAAAATAACAAACGCTGCAGCTGTTCAAATGCTATTTTCAAAACTTTTTCTAACTTTTCACAACTATCCTTAATTTAACACTTTCTGAGGAAACATAAATTTAATTATATTTCATGCAAATTATAAGTTTTTGTAAAAGATTTTTCATAAGTAGGATATAATGAGTAGCAGCAGTTACAATTTACTTTAAAGTTGAGTCCGAAGGAAAATCTTTAAATTACAGATTATTAAGTTCTTTGTTAAATAACATTTTAAACTGCATTTTATTTTAACATTAGGAAAGGTATTTGTATAGCTGAATGTACAAATACTATACACTACGAACTTATAAAGAATTTATTTCAGAAACTTAGGTTTTACGAAATAAGTAATACATTTTCACGTATGCATAAAGCAACTTATGCATTATTCATCAATATTTCTTTACATAAAAGAAGGAAATCGTAAAAAACAGCATTCCAACTTTGAATTATTATTTTTCCAGAAAATTGGATGGATTTGTTAAAAAAAATAGCGACTATGGTTTTTCATTTATCACTTTTTAGAAATCCACATGTTCTTGAAACATAAACAAATAATTTTAAATATTCATGCAAATTTCTAGAGTTGAATTCCCTCACGCGTGCACACAGTCCCTACAATTTCATAAAATGATTTAAAGAGAGAGAAAAGGGTAATAAATGTCATTTAAAAAAAAAACTTTCAAAATTTGTAAGTATTTCTGTAATAGTTTGCTTTTGTAAAACAAGAACGAAAAATAATACATCAGACATAGATTATGAAACATTTCAGAACGCTAACAGTATATCGCTATAATAATAGCCTAAGTCATGTGAATATCATCAACAGTTCCGTGCTGACCGCTTCGCTTTTTAAACGCTAGGCGGCTATTTTGATACTTGGCACAGGTGATAACTCGCCAAATATTTTCCATCGCCATCATTTCATCTATATTGCAATAGTTCGAGTCATGTAACTGTCATGAACAATTGCGCTTTTCATATGCAAGCATTGCAGCTCATTTTCAATCAAAATCCTTTTTTCGAGTAAAACTACATCAAAGTTGCCATGATCGAAAAGAATTCTTGGTACTTTTATGTTAGCCGGGTCAAAATCTTGCAAATAGCTAACTCACCAGTTAGCATTTTTCATTTTTCCCGTGGTAAATTAAAACAATGCTTTGATGTTGAAATTAAATGTCATGGTTTATGGTATTATGTGTTATTTTTTTCTTTTCTTTCTTTTGTAGGATGTAAGTAAAAACCGTGAATTTTAAATGTTTCAATTTTAAATTAAAGCTGTGTATTTTAAATAACCTAACCCGTATTAACGCTTGGAAATCCAAGGTTCGAAGAAAACCACGAAAACTCCGAACGATTAGGCCGACGGGTATCGAACCCAGCACCTCCCATCTACCAGCTTCGAGAGCAGAACCTCTCGGCCACTGGTGGGGCTGACACCGTTTGGAAGCATCCATGATGCGAACGATGCCTTTTAACGTAGTCCCACGCTTTCATACACGAACCTGGTTGTATCTGACGATATCTCATGCATTCCAAGCATTTTGTGCCCTCTATAGGAGCATGCGCAGTCATCTTTCTATTCAGAAAAAGGAGATATTACAACGTTACCACTTTCATTTCGCGACCCTTATAGGAACAGTAACTCTATAGTTTGCCGCTAACCGACGTTGTAAATGATCTTATTACACAGCGCATATCCAGTTTACTTTACCTATATACCAGGTATATGACTATAGGTGTCGCCATTCCTATGAGTTAATGAGAATAATGAGGGTGAAGAGGACTTTAGTTGGCACCCTGTATATTACTAAATTATAAAGTAAATCAATAGCGCTTGCACAGTGCAATTTAAAGTATGAGCTTACCTATTTGTATGACATGATTATAAAAATAAGACAAACATTTGATGCAAAGAATTTCATTACCTTTTTTGTTTTGAAAAAAAAAATTAAACTTAATTTAAAATATCATTTGTCTTCTTTTCCATATAAAATAAAAGTTATTAAATCAGAAATTTAAATATTTTAGTATTCGGATAATTGGTATTTATTATGTTGTGATAAATGACCAAACTTTTTTTTATATTTGAACACAAAGCAGTAACAAAGATTAGAAAAATTAAGAAAAGTTCTATTTGAAAAATATTTGATGATAGATGTAAATCTTTGTAAATTGTTTCCTTGGGGAAATAACAAGCAAAATATCGAATATTCAAGTAGTGTTTATTAAATTTTTTGAAAAGTGATTAGTTTTATAAAGTCTATGTTTAAAGAAAACTTTAATGGGAGAATATTTTCCCATTTATATCGTAAACAAATTAGATATTTTAAAAGTTTTTTTTTTTTTAACTTGAAAACAAGAACTAGTTTTGAAGACTTAAAAACAAATAATGTACCATTTTGACATGAAAAAAGACATGTATTTGCTCTAAATTTGTTATTTTTTACATCTCAACTGCACATATTTGCTTAATATCTTCAGGCTGCTGATTGTGATCACCGATATCGTTTTAATGATTCATTTTAAACATTTTTTTCCTGATATTTTAATAAAAGAGACCTGTGAATTGACGTTATCAGTTTTTTTTCATTGAAGTATAAATTTGCAAACTTTTAAATAGTACTTAGATTCTAGAGTTAAAATCCCAGTTTCCTATATTTACTATTTTTAAGTAAGGAATTGATAAGACGGAAGTTTTTTAGGTATTCAAATTTAATTAGCCTCTAGAGATTTCATGCATTTCGTAATTTTGGAATAATGCTAAAATTAATAGTTCTAGAGCGAATATTTACATACACATATAAATTTTTCTTACTCATCCGCATCAAAATATTTTGCTATTACATAAACGTACATAAAATAACGGAGAATATTTTACCCGAAAGTTATATTTTAAAAGTATTCAAAATAACTACTGTTAATATTTAAGAAATAAAAATTATATACATTTTGCAGTACGGTGAATGAATATAATGTACAGTCATGAAAAAAAAAAAAAGTAAACACCCCCTACTAACTCCGCAACAAATTATCGTAGAAGAAAGTTACTGGTACCGTACGATTTTAAATAAAGTCTACTTTTAAATGATGTATATAAAATTTGCTTAGGAGGCCATCTACATATTAAAACGAACCATAACTTCATTTTTTTTCAATGGCAATACCCAATTCTGACAGCATAAATGAACTCTACACCCTTCAAATAGCCTAAAAACAAATTTTTATGCAATTCGTACCATAAGTTTCCGAGAAATTAATTATTTTAAAACGAGCGTATTTTAAGGGCTGTATCCAAATTGAAGTTGGGTTCTCGATTGCTAACCGAGAGAGCCGCCTTCTTGATCAAGGCACCTTAAGCAGTAAATGAAGTCTGTTAGATAACAAGGCAGCAGAAGGAATTTCAAAATATCTACTCACTTCAATCATAGACGGCCCCTTAAACTATCATTTTGCCGTTTTTTAAGCATAATTTGAAAACTACTTGGAAAAAAAATGTGAAATTTGGGATTTTCATAAAACAGGACTTAATAAATCTAAATCCATCAAAAAAATTGTAGGTTGCAATTCATAATTTTTTCGAATATTAATTTCATAATTCATAATTCATATCATAAAATTATAAAAATTGCAAATTCAGCGTATTTATGTTTGGGCACATTAGTTTTATTTCTAAACAAAAAATTAGCACATTAGGAGCATAATTTCAGAAGATATAAATAAAAATATGAAAATGTAATTTAACATTAGAAGCACTAAATTTTGAATGTTTATAATTCAAAAACTTATCATTCAAATGACTTGAAATTTGGTGTCTAGGCATATTTTGAACCGAAGATTTGAAATATCTCGTTAAAATTGGGTATTGCCATTGAAAAAAATGAGGTTTGGGTTCGTTTTAATATGTAGATGACCCCCTAAGCAAATTTTATATACGTCATTTAAAAGTAGACTTTATTTCAAATCGTTCGGTACCAGTAACGTCCGTCTACGATAATTTGTTGGAGAGTTAGTAGGGGGTGTTTACTTTTTTTTTTCCACGACTGTACACGTCCAACATGAATGAAACGATTTGAAATTATAGCTTGTGAATAATAACAATAACCTGGGAACATAAATTATGTTTCTTTCAGAAAGAAATTACGTGGCTCGCGGACATCTTCTAAAAAAATGTTAGTATTTCAATGATAGCTTAATAGGATAGATAGATAGGATAGATGCAGTTCCATAAGCAGGACTGAAGTCGGTTATCTCAAACGGATATTACTGGAATATCCAAAATTGTGGTATCTAGTTTATGGACCCTGTTCCATATAACAGTAAAAGGGCAGCATAAGGGCATAAAGCAATTACTAACCCTACGCCATTTAAAGATGACGGCTTGAAATATCTCTATGGTCCTCTCTACTGTATTTATAACATATATTTAAACTATGTTCCGAGAACGAACGAAGAAGCACTTTATGTGCAACGACCAATAGTAACATTTAACTCAACAGATCGCAACAAAGAGTTCGTTTTTTGTGAAGTCAGGCATACCATACTTTGACACAGCGTAACTGGGGAGACGTCATCTTCAGTGAGGAATCGAAACTCAGCTTCCCCCCCATATACACACAAGCCTTCGGTTAGGACATGATATTTATTTGGAAATGGGAATCCAGGCGAAACATATCATTCTGTTTACGGATATACCATTTATTGACTTTTGATTCGATCGCTGAATCCGCAATCCGTGCCGAAACCCGTGAGAACTCCGAATATTATGTGAGACGTTTCTGCAGAACTGTCAAAGAGAATTTGCCTTTATGGATAATAAAACGATGACACACAAAGCTCAACTTGTTAAAAGCTATCCGATGGAAGAGTGTATCGACCGTACTGCACAGCTAGTGACGTACTCGAATCTTAATCCTACAATTAAACGTCGGGATGCTCTTGGGCAATGGTAGCATACCCGCGCTGTACCACATCTAGAACGTGAACAGCTTTGTGTTAAAACTCATTTCAAGTAGGGTAAATTAGGTGAAGATACCGTAGTTTTTGACTTTATTGTTTTAAAAATCGCCTGCTGTTTTTATTTGTTATTCGTTGATTTCTTTTTTAAGTTTGCATCCTTATCTATCATTTAAAAGCTTGTTTCATTTTACAGATATTATATAAAGCATCAAAAATTTTGTTTTTGTAAATACTTGTATTTCAGAGTCTTACCCATACCTATGGATAAGATGGCAACTATCTAGGGATAAGATGCCTTGTGGAGTTTCAATGCAAGCAATAATTTTTGTGAAGCAGTATAAAACATAATGGGACGAATAAAAGTAACTTTAATATTTTAGACATACTAAAGTTGTTAACTTACTTAATGTTAGAAAATTAGAAAAATATGAATGTAACAAATGTTGGCAATTTCATAAAAGGACAAACTAATATTTAAAATAAAAAAGTTATGTTCTACTTAACATTTAAAAGAATTATGGCTCTTAAGTATGCCTATTTTAAAACATTATAATAAGTTTAAATACGATAAAGACACTGTGATTAAGTGCTTAAGAGTGCAGATTTTTTGTTGGTGTTTTTCATATGCCCCTTTGTTCTTTTCAGCGACAACTCAGATCTGCCACATGCTGCACATTTGTTTAGGCACTTTGAGCAACTTTTATATAACCAACAGTTTTACTGAATGCATTTGATCCAATCACATTTTTCAATTTTTTTTTTTTTTTTTTTTTTTTTTTTTTTTTTTTTTTTTTCACTCTGCTAGAAACTCTTAACACGTATTCTCATTCACTTAAAAAAAGTCCTCATCTTCTGAATCTTGGCCTTGGCAGGAAATTTAATCCTTTATCTATTCAAAGCAGATCAAATTAGCCTGTTTTTAGAGTCTACGGTGTCTTGATGGAGGTTGGGGAGCGTAGCTCGTAGGGGGTAAAAGACCCTAGTTATCTAAAAAAATATTATATACTACCGATATTTACATTCATTAAAATTATTTAGAACTGCATTTAACATCAAATTTTTAACAATGAAGAAAATTAATAATTATTAAACAATTATTTATAAGGCCAATAAAGTTTATTTATAGGGCAGAATACATATAGAATCCTTTCAAATTATGTTCACCTTAGATTTTAATATGCCTTTATGTCATTTTAAACATTTAGAAAATTTATAATTTTAAGCGGGAACCAGCCACCACTTATACTTTGAAGAAAGGCCAGGTACCAGTACCCTCTAAATACATTAAATTTATTTCTCTGGTGTTTAAACTAACAAGGGAACCACTTTAGGTGTTGCTCGCACCTAGAATCGAGACCTGGTGCATTTTGTAGCCCTATGCGTAAAAGTTAGAGAATAGATAAAAATTTTTTGTTAAAATTATATTTTATATATATTTTTATATTTATATTTTTTTATTATTGGATTTTTATTTGTTAATTTTACACCAAAAGAGAGTTAAGTTGCCAGATATGGCACTTCAAAATTTTCACTAGCTTAATACCTGTAATAGGTTTATGTCCAAACCATTACAACACGGTACGTAGCAAAAATACTGAGCTGGGGTTGCCGGAAAACTGTGCGGGACGAAAAAGACGCCAATCTTTTCCCGCCAAATATGTAAATATAATATTGTATTTTTTGTAAATCAAATTCGTAGGTTCTTGAAGGAATTTTAAAACTTTTTTCAACATTTTATAGTTATTATTGACTAATTTATATTTTTAACTATTTTTTTTTTAAATCTTACGTTAAAAGTCCGAAAAGTGGTCTAGAAAATTGCATTTTCAGAAAGTTAATCTGCTGTAAAATCAAAAAATATTATTTTAACAAAAAAATTTTAGCGATTCCCGAACTTCCTAATATAGAGCTTTAAAATGCACCAGGTTTCAATACTAGGTGCAAGCAACACCTAAAGTGGTTCCCTTGTAAGACTTATATAGGCAAATAAAGAAGTCACGTAAAAGATTTTTGACACTTACCAGAAGTGTTTTGGCGAAATAGCAATAAAAATGTACCACTTAATTTTTTTAAAAAAAGAACGCAAACGGAAATTAAAAAAGTCCTTCCGGCCAGTGCCGGGAGGAAGGGGTATCTTTCATATTCCTTTCTTTTTAAAAAAGCCAGCTTATATTATTCAAACACACGGAGCTCAAATTAGTGGAACCCGATTATAGAAGATTAAATACTAATTTTTGTTAGTATTGAATATGAATGAGAATTTCGCGAAATTAGTCAGCGTTATCAAAGCTGGTTTTATTAAAGTGATTTATATTTTGTTGCCAAATTCGGTGATATCACGAATTATATTAACCCGAATTATCGGTGATAGCCCGCCATTTTAAAACAACATAATGGGTGCAACAAAGCTCACCAATTAACTTGGTTGAGAACTTAGTAATTCCTGTGCACATGCTCACTCACATCTAAATCGGTTGATATATACGAGTGCTGGTGCAGGCAAAAAATCAGATTTTTCAAAATGTCACACACATTCGAAATTCAAACTGCTATATCTCGGCTTTTTTTTAGATAAAGGCAAAACAAAAAATGATCCGGAATCTTTGTAACAAGCTGAAACACATAAGAAAAAATCTTTTTCAATTTCTAATTTTTTTGTACTTAATTTTAAATTTTAAACTTTTTTTAAAATTTTAAACGGCCGACATTTTGAAACAAGATGGCGTATGAAGCTGGCCAACAAACTCGGTCGAGACATTGCTATGTACTATGTACATTTCTTGTTACATCCAAATCGGTTCATAAATACGCATATTATTGCATGACAAAATTCAGATCGTTTCAAAATGTCAGCCATGCTAGAAATTCAAAGTGCTATAACTCAGCCATTTTTCAAGACATAGACGAAACAAAAAATGCTCCGGAATCTTTGTATCAAGCTCAAACACATAAGGAAAAAATCTTTTTCAATTTCTAATTTTTTTGTTCCACATTTAAAATTTTAAAATTTTTTTAAATTTTTAAATGGCCTCCATTTTGAAACAAGATGGCGGATGAGGCTGGCCAACGAACTTGGTCGAGACATTGCTATGTACTATGCACATTCCTTGTCATATCCAAATCGGTTCATAAATACGTGTATTATCACGTGACAAAAACAGATCGTTTCAAAATGTCAGCCACGCTAGAAATTCAAAGTGCTATAATTCAGCCATTTTTTAAGCTATAGAAGAAACTAAAAATGCTCCAGAATCTTTGTATCAAGCCCCAACACATAAGAAAAAAATCTTTTTCAATGTCTAATTTTTCTGTGCCTCATTTTAAATTTTAAATTTTTAAAATTTTTTTAAATGGCCGCCATTTTGAAACGAGATGGCGGATGAAGCTGGTCAACGAACTCGGTCGAGACATTGGTATGTACAATGTACATACGAAATTTTATCCAAATCGGTTCATAAATACGAGAGTAATAGTATGACAAATATCAGATATCTATATCAATATCAATTTTGAACGGAGGGTGGTTTCGGGGTCTAGAGGTCATGATCGGTGAAAATATACCAAAAATTTTTGTAATCCTTTTCCTCCGAACGGCTGCAATAGGTAGCTTTTTGTAATGAAAGCTACCTAATATCAGTAGGGAACCCTCTTCCTTACAACTGAGCGGCGTTTCGCTACAGCGCCTGCGCATATGAAAACTACGTGGTTCGGCATCTTGTACAACATGGCATCTCACCTCAAGTTACCCTATTATACTTTTATTAGTAACAGTAAGCAAAGTTTTGTTTAGTGTGTACATATTGCTATCTTTAAATACTTTGTATATGCCATAAAGCATTTATTAAATTTTTTGAATAAAATTTACTTAATTAAATTAAAGGGAATTTAGTTCTAAATTACACATCGACGTAAACAGGTGTTGCATTATGCATTCCTTTTACAAAAAATCCTTTATAAAATGCAAAATTTTATTGTCAGAAACATGTTAACATGTTATTTTTGTATAGATACTATACTACTATTGCTAGTAACTACTGCTAATGATGATGATGATGATGATGATGATGATAATAATAATAATAATAATAATAATTACGCAACGAAAAACAACAACAATGAAAAAAAAAAAAAAAAAGAAAAGTGCCCAGTTAATCTGATGGCACTGGGCTCACAGGCTATTCACACTTATTGTATATTATATTCTTATTTAAAAAAATAATGCCCCTTGAAAAATAAATTAACGGGTGATTAGACCCCCGTTTACCTCCTTTAAGCTTAACCAAAGAACGTCCAAATCTAATCAGGGAAGTATCTTATCAGAATAAACCTGTATTCCAAATTTGAAGTAAATCGAATAATTCTGCATGAAAAACCTATTTAGCTAAATTAAGGGGTGGATTAGGACCCCGTTTCTCCCTTTATTCTTAACGAATGGATCCCAAAAACTAATAAGGGAAGCGCCTTATCAGAATGAGCCTAGAAAAAAAAAATAGGAAGCATATCGAATATTTCTATCAAGAGTTATCGCGTTACGTACAGTACATACGGAACCTGCGGGCATATTAGCTCTCAGGAATTGATAGTCTGTGAGCTAAAAAGAACAACAACAACAACAATAATAATAATAATAGTGGCAACGAAAAAGATTAACAAAAACAACAAGAACAATAATTATACTTATAACAAAACCGTTTTTGTCGATAAAAAAGATGATAATAATGTTAAAAATTCATTATACGAGTATTTAAAATAAACGAATTAATTTTTCCTTTCCGTATTCCAGTTTTCAGGGATGTTTGTAGAACTTTTTTTTTATTTTTAGAACACCTATTATTTCTTATTTGTAATATCCTTACTAATTATCAGCTAAATTCTTGCTTGTTATGTGTAGCAGCACGTATTTCTAAAGAATGTCATTTGTTTTCGATTTTTTGAACATGCATGAAGTGTGACTTTCAAATTTCGCATTAAAAAAAGAAAGAAAGAAAGAAAGTTTATTAACAGTTCCACATAGATTTTTTTTAAATAACAACAGCGAATAGCTTTTAATTCGATAACTGTAATTTATTTCTCCCAATACTTAAATACCTTTTATTTATACAAATTGGCCATAATTAAAATAGAAGTGTTTGACCTCATTTGAAAGGGAAAAGAAAACGCTAAGTCCAGTACAAGAAAATTTTGTATAAATATTAATTTAAGCTGCAAGAAATAGATTTAACGTGTAAAATATTTAATTCAGATTTTTGCATTTAGAGACCAAAGTAGTGTTTCAAGACATACAGACTAAAGATTTTACAAAATTTCCGACACTCACGTAAAACGTACTTCTTCCTATTTATTGACAGTAAAAGGGGCATAGAAAGCAAATGTTCCATGAAATATTAGACAATCATGTAAAAAGGTCTTTTCTATGCTTATTTTACTTACTAAAATTAGCCCAAAGTGCCGATTTCTCCATGATAGCCTAAAGCTGAGCTATATTTTTTTGATTAAGTCTACTATGAATACTAAAAAAAAAACATTTACACAATTTTGTTGTGTTTTCCCCAAAGTAATTTTACTATGGACATCTAACCACAATACTTGAATTACAACAAACCTGTACCTAAATAATATTCCCATATATTAATACTTAAACTACAAAAAATACTGCATTTAAAATATTTTTATAGTTTTGTTCCTGAAATTTTGCATATTTAAAAAAATGATTCATTGAAATGTTTGTCCATATGACTCCGAGATACTAAAATCAAGGTATGTAAACTCTCTTGTATGTACCAAGGTATCGGTATCATGTGTATACATGTATCGCTACATAAAAGGCTGGCACAGGATACATAAGAAGAAGTTAAACAATTTATTTAATTTTACAAAATTTCAATTAATAAATAATGTGGAAGACTAATTTTTAATAACTTACTGTTCATTTTTATTTCTGTTGTTCTGTAATTTTTTTCTTATATTTTGTTTTGAATTTCAGATATATATATGTATGTAACGATAAAAATTTTCGCCCTTTTATCTTAGTTAAACTATTCCAGATTCTTATAATATCTACCCCTTTTTACCTGTCTTTTAATAATATCTTAATTACCCTTTATATTTTATGCCTTTAATCCAGCGTATTGTTGCCAGCGTAGTCTTGACAAATTGTCGACTTATTTGCAACATTTTCTCAAAACCTGCCGTGTGAATCACAGCAGTATGTTTGTAAACTACTTATACAATCATTCATTGGAGATTATTGCAGCTAGATACTAGGCCATAGAAGATTCACTCGTACCTCTCACCAACCACAGTATTAAAAATCCAGTCGTCATGATCAGTAGGAAGGCAATGATTTGATGAAATCGTGAGAATTTTCCATAAATAAAAGCAGAAATGTGATATCAATCAGCAAGTTATTGAAGGCAAGTAAATTTATGCAATTCCACTAGCATAGGAGTAATAATTTTGAGTATGGTCACATATCTTAAGATGAATATAGAGTCAGAAGCATCATCACAACTAAAAGACAAAAAAAAAAAAAAAAAAAAATCTCCCAGTTACGTGGACTTTTTAAGCCAAACAAAAATCGTACAATATCTGCGCTCCAAGAGAATGTAACGATATAAATACTCGCAAAAAAAGGAAAGGCGTAAGCATACAAATGCTCAAAACAAGCCAATACCGTCAAGAGCAAGGAGAAGGAGAGGGGAGGCTGCGCCAATGATTCGATCAACTCCGGAGCGGAGGGCGGGGAAATGTGACGTAGCTGACAGAACTTAATAACTGCCGGCGGTAGCTTTATTGAGAAAACAGGAGGCTTGCAAGGCCTTGTGGGATATGGAACGATTAAGAAAAATGATGTCTAATAAACATTCGAAAGAAAAGGAACTTAATATCAGAATAAAGATGAAAGAAGTATAGTAATTTACTGGGTTCTATAAAGAAGTATAGCAATGAACAGATTAATGTTTTTAGAATAATAAATAAAAGAATAGGCTGGATTAAAGGCATAAAATAAAAAGGGTAATTAAGATATTATTAAAATACAGGTGAAAAGGGGTGGATATTATAAGAATTTGGAATAGTTTAACTAAGATAAAAGGGCGATTTTTTTATTACACATATATATATATATTGTGAGCTTAATTTTTTTTTCTTTTCAAGCGTTATTATACAAGATACTCACATGCATTTTAATTTATCCAAAAGAACTTACTGACTGAAATGTACGCAAAAAATTCGAAAAGAAATGCAATTGCTGTATTATAAGGCATGATTTTAAAAATAATTTCTTAACACGTTGAGTGCCACGTCAGTCACCTGTGACTGATACTGAACTTTCCGTTTAGGCCGTGTCAGTCATCTGTGACTGACACTTCTAAATTGTGTAACGGGAGTCTTATTTCGTGGCCCAAACGGAAAGACAGACAAAACAGACTTGGCATTCAACGTGTTAAAAGCAGTAGAAACTGGCAGTCCAAAGTAGACAAAATAAAACTATGGAATACAAATAACAATAATAATAAAACCTTTTATTTTTTCTACTATCAAGATACATGTGTCTGAAAATATTTTAATTAAAATTCAATTATAATCCATCATAATTTTGTTTAAAACATTTGACTTGTTCTTGAAAAAAGGAAGTAACATTCAGCTTTTAGTAGCAAAATGAAATAAAATGAAATAGCTACTTTTGTATTAATAATTGCATTCTCTACATAGTGTACCAAATTGGGTTCTGTGTGATTGAATTCATAAAGGAAACAGTCCTTTTGACGACTCGCTATTTCATTCCGTAAAGTATTACAAAAAGTGACAGGACTTCGCAAGAGTATGTAAGATGCAGACATACAATATTCCCAAATATATCCCCTAAGCAGCTGTAACAAAACAGCATAAACGATAAAAAGTGTCAGAATAATTATTTTTAGAAGACTTTCAAGTTCTTACTAAAAAAGCGAAAACGTGTTTTAGCGTCAGAAGACGTCGAAAACTAATAAAAGTTGAAAGTTAATATAACTCGGTAAGATTTAGTCGTAGAAGAATGGAATTTTTAAAGTTCTTTTTTTGTTGTTGTTGTTAGAGCACAGATAAAGTTTTTTAAAAATATTACTCTTAATTATAAAAATTTGAGTTTTGTAACATTTTGAAAATAACAATTTGGTGCAAATGGTTTTGAAAACATTTGAAACTTTTTTTTTTTTATCTCTGAAGCTAACAGCTTACAAATTAGCTATTGTATCACGACATGAGTTTGTATCTAAAAAAAAAAAAAAAAAAAAAAAAAAAAAAAACTATACAAATATTAGTATTAATTTCTAGAGCATGCCTTTTTTATTTTATCGGTTTAAACAAGATCCAAGTTATTATAGTCTTTCTAATCTCTTTGTTCAACATTACACTGTAAAAAAAAAATCTGTAAAGTTTCTAAAGTTTTTCTAGGAAACTGGGATTCCTAAAACTTTTTATGTAACGGTAACAAGAAAAATTCCTGTAACAGACGCTGTTACAGGAATTTTTGTTGTTGCCGCTACATAAAAAGTTCTAGGAATCCCAGTTTCCGAGAAAAACTTTAGTAACTTTACAGATTTTTTTTTTTTTTTTTTTTTTTTTTTTACAGTGTATATTTCCCTAAATGTCGGTAAAGTTAATTTTAAAATAAATATTCGTACAATCTACACAATTGAAAAGGCATTTTTATTTAATTTTTATTCCGTAAAGTGATTGTGTCAAAATATGAAATTAATGATAAAATAATTTTTTAAATCATCAGACTAATAAAAATGGAAAAATTATAGTGATTAATTGAAATATATTGGCAGTTTATCAGTGTCACCTTTATATAAAAGTTTAATCAATCTTATTAGAAAAGTTTAAATATAATGAATACTATTTTTATAACATCGGATTTTTAACAATTATTTTCTGACGGAAACACTGCTGGCATAATGTTTTTCTTCCATTGTCATTCTGTTGAGTGTGTTTGGAATTAATTTTAATATATTTTCACATGAAAAATTACATCTTTTAGGTTCGCGATAAATTCTACAATGAAAAACCATACAACTTTGTGAAAGTTTGTGATCCTGAATAAAAAATACGAAGTTGCCTTGAATATTTTGTTTAAATGAACAACATATACTGTAACATATATGAAGGACATTTTCCATTAAACTGTACTAATGAAATAAGATAAAGAATACCTTGATTTATTAAAATATTTCTTTAAGTCAAAAAAGAAAGAATGCTTACCATATGTCGCTGTGATCGTAATATGTGAATGTAATTATTTATAAATATTTCTTTGAGAATTTTCGAAACGCATTCCTCTATTGATATTGCTTTTTCAGAAGAAATGTTAATTGCATTTTTGAACGAACTATATGAAAATCTTTTCGTTCTTCTCAAGATTTATTGATTTGTTGGAATCACTTCATCATATTTTCAATAGAAAAATAAGCAGTGATTTATTAAATTGTTAAAATAACATATGTGATTGTATCTATTATAAATGTAGTGTGTTGGTAATATTCTTTGTAAATATGAATTTACCATTATATGTTATTAATTTTTTGCTAATTAAAGTTAAAATATTTTGCTAATTAAAGTTAAAATATTTTGCATGTATTGCAGTTAAAATGAAAATAATTTTTATGAAGAATATTGCTTTCTTCTGCAGATTTTTGCTTCTTTTTGCTTTATATTCTGTTGCGTTATTTTCTTTCATTGCCAAGTTTCACATTTATAGACCACCATTTATGGATGCTATCAATTTTCAAAAGAACATTTTTATCGCGTTAAAATTAATAAATTTTCACACATTTAATACAATACTAAAATACAATGTAAATACAATAAAAATTATACGTTTCGGATTCAATTCTGAATCCCTCATCACTATATAACTTTACACATACACAAACATAAACAAAAAGTACCAAAGACATACAGTTAAAGTTGCAATAATACAAACATTATATTCAAGTAGAATCGGAGCTGATTTCTTCATAGGCGACTCAGCCAACTTTGTGAACTTCTTCCCCTCTTTTAGAAAAATGCAATTCGACTTAATTATCTTTTCATTCGCAAAATCTGCGATATGATCATATTCTGGTGTATCTCTATGTGTAATGTTATTTAGAGGTGAGGGACTCAGAATTGAAATCGAATCGTCTAATTTTTATTGTATTTATATTGCATTTTAGAATTCAATAAAATGTTTGAAGTTTTATCAATTTTAACGTGATAATTAAGTTACCAGATGTAACATGTTTGTGTTTTGAAAACATTTTTATATCCAAGAAACATATCTGACAGACAAACATATTAAATTACAGCGTAAAATGAACGTTATTTGGTTACTCTTGCACGTATAAATTCTGTTACGCAGCTGAAAATTCTTTTTTGAGAATAGATAGCTCTGAAAAATCCATATTTTATGCGAATACTGGATAGATAAAACTGATTAATGCACTGTAAAAAGTACTCTGAAATGTTTCAAAAAATATGGGCTGTCAAAAAAATCTTTTTTTTTGTATTCGGTCCGTCCCACAATTTCCCGGGCTGGTATAATTACCGTCTAATAGTGAGAATTCATCGAGCTTAAACAACTTAAATTCAAGCCAGAGCAGAGTAAACGCAGTGTAGACAGTCATTACCAGCTGATTATATACTGAAGACACGTCGAACTTTTTATAATTTTATTTAAAATCACAAAAACTAACATCATTACTTCGATGTCGAAAAACTTAAGACATTAAATATTTAAAATCATGCTCTTAAACGGCTTAAAAACCTACATAATCCATTTTAAAAGGAAAAACAGAGCCTCCACATACAGCACGACCACACAATATATACCAAAGCGCTATAAGTAAGCGTACAAAGTTAATGCTGGAATCTGCCGTAAATTGACACAGCTGCGCCATCTTGTGGATGGAGTGAATAACGCAAATACGCGGGTTTTTTGTATGACGTCATATATGACAGAAAATCTACCATCTGCGCATCTCGTGCGCAGGTCTATTTGAAGATATTTACAATTTAAGAGTTATAGGCGGAAAAGCAAACAAAGCTATTTTAGAGAATAACTGTTAAAATTTTAATCATGAATTTCAAATATTTACTCACTCATGGAAGATGAACCTTGTTTACCAGATTTATTGCAAAATATTTTTGTTACAGTTTGTTTTGATGAAAATATGTGTATTTAAAAAAAAAAAAAATCGCAATGTCATTTTAATTTCGGGAGAAAAAGCACTAATGCTACGTAAACAGTATTGCCTTTTGCCCCGAAACTAAACTGACTTTGCAACTATTTTTTAAATACATATACTTTTATCAAAACAATTGTAAGAAAAATATTTTGCAATAAATCTGGTAAACAAGGTTAATCTTCCATGAGTGAGTAAATATTTGAAATTCACGATTAAAATTTTAACAGGTATTCTCTAAAATGGCTTTGTCTGCTTTTCCGCCTATAACTCTTAAATTGTAAATATCTTCAAATAGACCTGAGTTTTATGCAAGCTATTGGGGTTTTTTCCACATTGGAAGAAACTTGCCCACCTTGGGTTTATGTTATTATTTATTAGAAAAGAAAATGTATTTTAAATATAATGAGCGAAAAGCATGTGTTTAAATTCATGTAATATACCAGTATGTATGTATTTTAAATAAAGTTATGTTTTTCAAATGACGAGTATATTTTTAAAATGATGATTTTATATTTTGAATGAAATGAATGCAACATAAACGCTGGTGATGGGGAAAATATTTGACAGTTTAAGAACTGCTGCCGGCTAACATAAAAGTACTTTTTTACACTGTTCATTTAATCTAACCCTGTTCATATATATGAAAAGATAAAAAATTTTAATCGATTTTTCCCTCCCAGATATGCTAGAAAAATAAAAATTATGTACATGGATGTGTTTCTAGTAACAATACAACATTTTAGTATTTTTACAACTTGATTATAAATTAGCAAATTAATTTTACGTTATCTAAACGTAGCTGATAAATCCTTAAACATTCTTTATGGTTGTTACAACTGTATATACAAGTACAACAATTGAGTAAGTTATGTAACAAACTACGATTTCTAAAATATACCAGCTGGTTGGGAAATTGCAAAAGAGAATTATTTAAAACCTTTAAGCATCTTAAACGTGATTTTCAGCCCTATAATTTTTATAAAAAAGTTAAAACATTTTTTAATATTTATTATTAAATGTCAGTGATTTTAATATGTTCAATTGACCCATCCCCGTCGCAGCCCTTTTTTCTACTACTTATTCCGACTCTTTTGCGGAAGCCAGATAAAAAAAAAAAAAAAAAAAAAATTGAAACCGGACAAAATTAAAAGGGAAATTTGAAATTATTGGCTACCGACCAACAACTGCTACGTCGAGCTTATTATTAGTCTATAGTTTTCAGTTATTGGCAATTGTTGTGTGTTTCATAAGCCTTTTTCAAATTTGGAGAATTTTCCGCAATTGGGTTATTTCGATAAAAGTTACTTTTATTTTCTAACCATTATTTAACTTTTATACAGTTACAATTGTATACTGTTTTCTCATTTGACGCCAATCATGGCTATCGGCCCGATTACGGAAAGTTATCCATTTTACGCTTGCGAAGAACCGGTGTAAGATAATAAATGTTTAATTGAGCATACCACGTACTAATTGTAAATATTTTATATTTTATTCAAATTTTTGAAGTTTCTTCTATACTTTGTATCCTTTCTGCAATGTTATTCACCTGTGCGAAGTGCAGGTATCCCATGAAAACTATTTTTCCCCGATATGACACAATGACCGATATATTTCTAGATTTAAAAAAAAAAAAAGTAATTTGTCGATTTTAGGAATTTTTTTTAAAGCTGTTGTCTAAAATTCTCAAAATATTTAAAACTATAAATAATCAATTATTGCTGGTTTAATAGTACAAGAATTATTGCTTGAATTTTAAATCAAAGTGGATCCTAATGTAAAATTAAATGAGTTTTAAATGGAATGAATGAAATGTTTCTATTTTAAATATTATAAATACAATTCGATCAAGAGAATATTTGGCAATTTATCGCCTGCGCCCGGTAAATAAAAAATATGCCTTAAAATTAATTAAATAATTTATACTTAAACTCTAGGCGTAATAAAACGTTTAATTCTCATTGGAAATGCACATGTTTATGTAATTTTTATAACTTTATCTTATCAGGAATCGAATTAAAAACGCTGCTGTAAAATTCTATCTTAACATACATTAACTAATTTTTATATGTCCTTGTTCATTGCATTACAAAAACATAATTCAAATAGAACGTATTAAAATCACTGACATTTAATAATATATATTAAATAATATTTTAACTTTTTTATAAATTATAATAAAACACAAAACTAACCTGTTTTTCTCTTTTGGGAAGCGAAAAAAATGAGTTCTCTCAGATAGAGAGTTATATTTGCAGTTTTGAAAACTGCAATAATTAAACGCCAACGTGGCATTTTCCCAAATAATGTAAGTTCTTAAAAGAACTAATTTTGTTTAAATAACTAACTTGAATTAATAAATTAAATAATGGCGAATAAATAAATCGAATTATATCTATACTTCCAAGTACTGCAGACGACAAACGAATAAAATCACGGCTGCGCGTGCGCATAGTTATTTCATAGATATAGAACTTATAGATCATCCACAAAGGGGAAAGAAGTTAATAACCCTCTTGTATTTCACTCCATCCGCTGGGTGGCGTATGACCTTGATTGACGTGACCTCGCCTTTAATCTTGCGATTACCTCTCCCATTTAAGATAGGACGCTTACTTATATCGCTTTGATATATACATTCAGTTAAACCGTTACGTCATACCAAACATTTGCCGAAAAATTTGCATAAAGCAAGATGTTGTAAATAAACAGTAACAGAAGAAAAACTCCCCGCATTCAGCCGTACACGAAGACTTCGCAGAATGCGAGGTGACTGACTAAAAGAGCTGGAAAACCGGCAATGTGTGGATGCAAACGATTTTTGCTCGTAGCTCGGGACAAGGTATTGGCAGGAGGATTAAAAATAAGTTAAACACACTTAACTTGCGAAAAACTCGCATACCTGCCTGTCATTGCCCCCCCCCCCCTCCTCCCGTAGTTACGAGCATACATAGTTTAGAATCACATTAAACTAACCTTTAAACTCCAAACCTTTAGATTTTCAAAGGAGATGTAACTTCATACTCCTGTATAAAATTTAACTTTCATACATACAAAAGAGTTTAAAGAATCAGATGCATTATACATAATTACAATTGCAACAATAAAAAATATCTAACTTCTACATACACTTTCGTCAACAAGGTAACCTTTCACTTAATACATATTTGACAAAGCTGAAAATCTAATTTTTCAGCTTAAAACAAAAATATATTTCAGCATATAAACATTTTCATGTGCACTAATAGAAGGAAAAGGTTTTAAAACATTGCGCTACCTGTACTTTTCAAAAACATTCAAATATAAACACAATTCCGAACATTAATATATGTACACATAACTTTAATACATTTCAAATATTAAAAAAAAATGATCAATTAACCATTTAAACCATCATCCTTTGGATGCATTAACAATACAACATGTAAAATATTTGTTAACCAAAAAAATAAAGGGTGGGGGAGGTTGATAAGTGCACTTATCGGAAAAATAAAAAATAAAATAAATAAAAAATTGTGATCACAACGAAAATACCTTTATACAACACATTAACTACATTTATACAATAACCAAGTTTAAAAATATTAGATTAAATTTGCTATACAAAAAGTGCATTAAAAAACAGTTCACATTAGCAAATACATATATACCATGTATTCTAAACCTTTTATATATGAATATAAGAATTCATCATGTTTTTGTAATTATTTAAACTGAAAAACATTTCCTTACAAAAGTCTTTAACCCTTCTTTGGGGAGAGGTTTAGTTAGGATATCAGCAAAGTTTTCCTTTGATCTTACATATTTGAGGGTGAATATATTCTCATAAATAAAATTTCTTAGAAAATGATATCTAACACTAATGTGTTTTGTTCTGTTATTTTCGATGGGTGAATGTGAAAAATCTATAGCAGCTTGGTTATCGCACAAGAGCTGAGCTGAAAAATTGACTTCGTTTGGAAATATGCTTAAATTTATACATTCCTGAGTAATACGTATTACCCACTGTAAATCTTTAGCAGCTTCCGTTAAAGTTATGTATTCCGACTCCATTGTAGAAAGTGCTACGCATTTTTGTTTAAACGTGAGCCAGATAATAGGAGTCTCATCTAAAAATAGAATAATCCCCCCCATTGAAACACGGTCATCTCGATTTGATGCGAAATCTGCATCACTGTAACATGAAAGTTTTAAACTTTTTATACTTGAAAGCTTAAGTTTATAGTGTTGCGTAGATTTAACATAACTCAATAACTTTAATAAGTAATTCCAGTGAACCATGCCAGGGTTTTCCTGAAACTGAGAAAATATATTAACTGCAAAGTTAATATCAGGACGTGTGCGTCTTGCTATGTACGCAAGACATCCGATTAAACTACGGTACGGGATTTTACTCATTTCTTGAATTTCGGTTTCGGTAGTTGGCGAATCCGTTTTAGATAAAACAATTCCTTTTGAGATTGGTAGTGATGTTATTGGAATATTAAACTTGCTAAACCTTTCATATACTTCTGAAATATAGTCAGATTGATGTATACGTAAAGTTTTATTTTCCTCCTCAAATGTCACTCCTAAAAGTCTTTTAGTTTTCCGAAGGATTTTAAGATCAAATTTATTTCGTAGCTTGTCTACTGCCTGATTTATATCTTGAGGGGTTTTTCCAAACAGAACAACATCATCTACATAAAGCAGAAGAACCAAATTTTCATTAAAGACATATACACAGTTACACCATGTTAAGCGTTTAAATCTTAATTCTATCAAAACTGAATTTATTTCAAATAACCATTCCCTTCCAGATTGCTTTAAACCATAGATAGCTTTACTTAATTTGCAGACATGATTAGGATAGTCTTTATCAATAAATCCTTGAGGTTGATACATGTAAATTTCATTATTTAGTTTAGCATATAAATATGCTGCTTTAATGTCAAGCTGACAATGTGACCAGCCGCATAAACAAACTAAAACGGTAAAGAAAAGTCTAATGATTGAAAAATTTATAACTGGGCTAAACACTTCATCGTAATTTATCCCTTTTTTCTGACGAAAACCTTGAGCAACTAATCGTGCCTTGTATCTGACAATTTTATCATCCTCGTTACGTTTTACAGTATAAACCCATCGGTTATTAACAATTGTATATTTGTCAGGTTTAGGGACTAAAGTCCAGACTTTTCTTTCTTTCATTGTTTGTATCTCGTTGTCCTTAGCTTTAAACCACTCTCTTTTCTGGGGGGAATTATAAGCTTCATTATAATTTGAAGGTATTTTAATATCTACAAAATTAGCTTCGATTGTTTCATTGTCAGACTCTTCGTCGCTAGGTATTTTAACTCGACCTGAATAAGTATTAGAAATACGAAAATCAAAATCTGTTCTTTTAAAAGGTATATTGTGTTTCTCACAATAAGCTTTGGCTTCTGCCCATGATTTTATCCTAGTTTTAGTTCCAACTATACGATAGTAAATGTCATGTCTTGGTTCTTCTTTTCGTTTTACAGCTAGTCGTTCTCATTGGGGTTTAGAAGATCCAGGCGTAAAAAGAACTTTTTAGACGTATTAGGTATAGAATCGTTTTGGACATTTTCTTGATTAGGAAACGAGCTTTGAGCTGGAACGCTGCTCATATCTTCTGGCTCCATTTCTTCCTTTGGATCTTTTTCGGGTTTACCCTCGTCATTCGTATCTTCATCAGAGTCCGATTCAAATTCATCAGATGGGCTGTAGGTATTTCGCTTTGGACACAGTATGATTCCTCTGCGCTCTTCTTTCGGAAAAGTAACGTTTAAAGTTTCTATCGTTTTACGTTCCTGGGATAACCATAAGCGGTAACCTTTAGTGAAAAGTGCGTATCCGACCATTATACTTTTCTGGGCTCTCATTGAAAATTTATTTCTCAGAAGCTTAGGTTTTCCCACGTAAACAGTACTGCCGAAGGGTTTCAGGTGTTTTACCGATGGTTTTCTCCCTCCATACAATTCGAATGGAGTTTTTGTCTGATTACCGCGGCAGACCCGGTTCCACGTATAAACGAAAGTTAGTAACGCTTCTGCCCAAAAACTTTCTCTTATCTTGCTCTCATGTAAGAGGGCTTTTATAGTGTTTAAGGCCACACAATTGAAATTTTTCGCAGTTTCATTTTGCTCGGGAGTGTACTCGTTACTGAATTCATGATGTATTCCTTGATCTTCAAGGTATTTACTGAAAGCCGTATTTTCATATTCACCGCTATGGTCAGACCTAATATTTATGATCTTGCGATTTAGAAATCTTTCCGCCCTTTTTTGGAACCATTTGAAGCATTCAAAAACTTCACCCTTTTGTTTAAGTGGGTAAACAACTACTTTTTTAGAATAGCCGTCAATAAAGCTCACAAAATATCTAGCTCCTCCGTTTGATTTGACCGGAAGGGGCCCACATACATCAGAATGAATCAATTCGAGGGGAGCTCTAGAGCGTGTTTTGCCTATTGGCTTGAACGAGACCCTTCGGGACTTAGCGTCTTACAATCTTCACAAGTTGGCATGTCTTTTTCCTTGAAATTTGGCAAACCATGAACTGCATAATTCTTACTTGTGTTTAAAATATACTTTGTATTAATATGACAATATATTCGATGCCATTTGCTTAGATCACCACCACACTTTTGAGTCTGTGCTGAATAAGCCCTCTTGTCTTTTACGTTGGGATATGTTGGTTTGCAAATGAAAAAAACCGTTTGTTTTAATAGCCATAAATATTTTTCTTCCGTTTTTCGATAATAAAGTCAAACGACCATTTTTACATGAAAAGGACATTCCCATGCTGTCAAGGGCTGAACATGACATTAAATTGCGTCTAAGTTTAGGCGTGTACATGACATTTTTAAGTTCCAAATTTTGGCGCTTTCCCTTATCATAAAAACACATCTCTACTGTTCCGATGCCTAAAACTGGACATTTAATGTCCCCTATAGCAACAGACATCAGTGATGCCGCTGTACTTGAAAAAACCTGGGTCCCCAGGACCCAGGATTTCCAAAAATCTGGGTCCCTTTTTTACAAAAGCGGGTCCCCATCGATAATAATTTATATTTTAAAAGAATAAATGAAACTTGTTTATTTGGAAAAGATAAATGAAATGCATTAATTATTGTTTTAATAATAATTAAATAATGAATTAAAACCAGTATTATTTGCACTCAAATAAGATATTTAAAAAAATTATTAAGAGAAATTTTCTTTACTTTTTTAAAAGTAAAAATGCAAGATACAATTTTAATTGTAAAATAATGTTTATTTGTCAGTAGAAGATAGCAAGTTCCACTAACAAGTATCACTAATGTTCGCAATTCTTTTAAAAAGAGGCAAAACGGGTTTATTGAAAAAGATATTTTTGCTGAAAAAAGAATACTTATGTTAAGTAAAGGTGTACTTTTTGTTGAATGAATGGGTGTTTTCATTATACTTCCCATTGAATTATTTGTCAGCATAGATCTGTGTTGGAATCAGACATTTTTCTTGGAAGGGAAATTACATCTAAATCATTAATAAGCATCAAATCCTAAATGTTCTGATGGCGGGAGAGAAATTTCAATGCAGTAAGAAGGAGGGGGGGGGGATTTTTCACTGGTCTACCTACTGAATACATTATCAAAGTACACTGAAATCATGCTGTATTTTTAAGAATCTCATAAAAAAAAATTAAATCCCATTTTATGAATGTTCTACCGATAAGTTTAGTTTGCACATCTTTTTTGGTGCTTTGACTAAATTCACGTTTTTTCCGCGTTAGTTTGACGAAATTCGTGTTTTTTTCCGCGATCGTTTTGTCGAAATTCGCTATTTTTTCACGAGCCTGTCACGAAAATCGTGTTTTTTCCGCGGTACTTTGACAAAATTCGCTATTTTTTCGCGATCTTTTGACGAAATATACTATTTTGACTCAACCCTTTTACGAAAATAGCATTTTTTCCACGATATTTTGATGAAATTTGTGATTTTTTCGCAATCCTTTGACGAAAATCGGCTTTTTTACGCTATTTTTGGGGGATCCTTTCACGAAATACGCTATTTTTTCGCGATCCTTTTACGAAAATTGGCTTTTTTCCGCGATATTTTGATGAAAATTGCGCTTTTTTCGTGATCATTTGACAAAATTCTTTTTTTCGCGATCTTTTAACGAAATACGCTAATTTGTTGCGGCCCTTTTACTAAAATCGCGTTTTTTTCGCAATATTTTGATGAAATTTGCGCTTATTTCCGCGATATTTTGATGAAATTTGCGCTTATTGCCGCGATTTTTTTGACGAAATTCGCAGTTTTTTGGCGATTTTTTGACGAAATTCGCTTTTTTTCGCGATCTTTTTACGAAAATCGCTGTTTTTGCGCGATATTTTGATGAGATTTGCGCTTTTTTCACGATTCTTTTGTCGAAACTCGGCTTTTTTCCGCGATTTTTTGACGAAATTACGCGTCCCACGGGACGCGTAAGAGCTATTTTTTTGCGTCCCATCTCCGATTTTTCGCGTAATTTACGCGCTACAGCGCGTCCGCGGCATCCCTGGACATGTCAGTCCCCCTAACTGTTTTGTATGTGGAGAAAAGCCCTCGATCTTTACAAAAATGTGTGGATGCAGCAGTATCAAAAAGCCACTCCTGTCCTTTGACAGAGCTTTGATTAGCTTTAAGCATATCTGTAGCAAAACTACTATTTGGGCAAATGCCCCCCCCCCCCTTCTCTTTATCTCTTTACTGGGTATTTTTAAAGTACAATTTGGTGCAATGTGACCCCTCATTTTGCACTTGCTACATATAGCATCGCGTTTCAAGAGAGTAGATTTATCCTTACTGCTACTTCTACTACACTGTTTTATATTTTTGCCTTTAGGTTTTTCTAATTTAGATTTAAATGCAACATTTGATTTATCTAGATTGCATTGTTGCAAGCGGATTTCCTCTAAAAGTAGTTCTTTCAATATAGGATCAAATTTAAAATCAGTGTCAGTATAACGATAAATATTAAGAACTATACTAGAAAATTGGTCAGGTAAAAAACGAATAAGCTGGAAAGCCTGATAAAGATCCTCTAATGGATGACGTTGTTCCAGCAATTGTTTAATAACTGTACGTAATCTAGCTGCAAACAAACCAATCCCTTCCCCCTCTTCATACCTGGCAGCGAAAAATTTATCCAGGAGGGAGATTGCTGCAGCTCTAGTTTTAGGGCGATAGTTATCCTGGAGGATATCCCATGCTTTCTTAGCATCAGTCGTTTCTGCAAGTAGTGGTCTAAGATCAGGAGATACATTTAAATATATAGAACTAAATGCCCTATCACGGCGTAAATTATAGTCACGCTTTTCCTTATATTTTACACTATCATCAGGTGGTTTTTCTGTACCATCAATAAACCCCCAGCAACCACGGTCCATAAGGAGGACTTTCATGTCCACGGACCATGTTGCGTAGTTGTCTGGAGTCAAAAATTCAATCTCATCCATTATAATATATACATATAAACAAGATTAATTACTGAGAGAAATATATATATATACAATACATTAAGAAAACATTCAAGAAAGTAAAAAGTAACAAAAATTCTTACTTATTACGTTCACTCTCATATGGCAAGTCTTATGCACTTAAAGTTCAAAAGTCCAGTCCTTAAAAATCCTACATACAATCGGTAGAAGTGAATAATCCAGTTCATAAGTAGGTGAAAAATTCCTTTCTGTCACCGATTGAAAGCACACGGAGTTGTTATCCAGAAATAGTCCATAAAGGCGTTCACTATCATGAAGTCGTCAGCAGCAGGAACCACTCATATAAAACAGGAACAGGAGCCGCAGCACTCAGTGGGAATATAAAACTTATTCCATATTACAGCTGGTATAATAACTGCTCTGGCCCATAACCAGTGAGAATTCATCGAGCTTAAACAACTTAAATTCAAGCCAGAGCAGAGTAAACGCAGTGTAGACAGTCATTACCAGCTGATTATATACTGAAGACACGTCGAACTTTTTATAATTTTATACAAAAACAAACATCATTACTTCGATGTCGAAAAACTGAAGACATTAAATATTTAAAAACATGCTCTTAAACGGCTTAAACTTACATAATCCATTTTAAAAGGAAAAACAGAGCCGCCACATACAACACGACTACACAATATATACATTCAGTTAAACCGTTACGTCATACCACACATTTGCCGAAAAATTTGCATAAAGCAAGATGCTGTAAATAAACAGTAACAGAAGAAAAACTCCCCGCATTCAGCCGTACACGAAGACTTCGCAGAATGCGAGGTGACTGACTAAAAGAGCTGGAAAACCGGCAATGTGTGGATGCAAACGATTTTTGCTCGTAGCTCGGGACAAGGTATTGGCAGGAGGATTAAAAATATGTTAAACACACTTAACTTGCGAAAAACTCGCATACCTGCCTGTCAAATAGGTGGCGCTGCTTGTCACAAAGCATTTTCATAAGTAACAGATACCTGTATCTCTTTCTCACTAATCATGAACCCTTCCAACAACACTTATATACCATAAATAAACGAGACTCACCTCTTTGCATTTGTGGATCCTTATCAACATCATTACATTATATTTTACATTGCACATTAACGTCCCACTATCACGTAATAAAAGCCACAACAGATGATACTGCCTGGCTGGCTAACTTACCTGCTCGACAGTCCAGTTCTCCTGCAACGTATAGCGGATTGTATGAAATTTTTAGAAAACAACGAATTTATATTTACCAATCCGCTCCCTTTCTGAGCTAGCTGAGCAAACTCATTGTTTTCAGCTCCCATTTCAGACAGGAGCTTCTGTTTTGTACATAATGTAAATATTTGTCTTATTTCCTTTGCTTTGTTTTATTTAGTAATTTAGTATTTTAATTATATTTATCAGCATATTCATTTCACTTAAAGTTTTTCAGCTCTAATATTAAAAAAATATGTCTTGTAATTGTTTATGCATGTATACAACATAGTGCAATTGCTGTCAATATATGTACTGATGACACCTCTTGTAAGTTTCAGAGTCAAAAACAGCAAACTGAATTTATTTTTCTGTATGTTATTAACTGTTTTAAAAATATTGTAAAGACTACTCATTGTTAATGTATCTTACCATATGCAATGGATTTGAGTCCCCCCCCCCCCGGGATTGCACTTATACTCTAAAGCGAGTTCAATAGCATTCGAGTAATTTACAAATTGACCACCCTGAATCTTGAGAGTGGCTAGAGAAGGAATTTGGAGGAGGGGTGTCGAAAAAAAGAAAGTATATATGCAGAAGTTAGAAGATAAGATCTCTAGTAGATATTTTGGATTTTAAAAATATAGAGGTATTATTTTGCGAAAATTAAAGTTTGTGCCTTCTAGGATTAAAAGGATGAAAACTGCACTGGAATGGGATATGTCCATGCTTTAATTAATGTAGTGAAAATTTGTATTTAAACCTTATATATATATAAACTAATTATATGTAATAAATATATACATATAATTACTTGAATAAAAGCTGTTTAATATTTTATGTAAAAGGTTCAGTTTTCTCAATACTGCTTTTGATTCATTTCGCTCTAAGAGACACGACATTTGGTGTTGTGGACACAATGCTAAGAATAATTCACAATATTACTAAAATTTTAAAGGATATAATTTTAGTTTAATAAATTAGAGATCGGGCGACTCAGCTAATTCCACGTACATTGCAAAGGCAGGAATCGAGAAGTGTTTTGAAGAGTATTACATTAAAAGTGTGTTGAGTCCAACGGAGATTATTTCGAATAAACATAGGTCAAAAGTTTTACTTCAGTTATTAATTCTCTGTATGAGTCCGGGAAATTTTGTGTAGAATTGCTTTTGTAAATCTCGAAATTCTACCCTTTTCTGAGATTTCTGAAGATAAAGGAGCACTTTTCGGAATAGTGGGTAACTCGGAAGAGGTTATATTATACTTTCGTAAAACTTCTTGTTAGATCAAGACATATTTTCTTTTTTTACAGTGTACAGATCTTTATTTTTTTTTTTATAATTTTTTGGAATAGACGTACGATGAACATTTGACATCTTATTTCAGGCATATCTGATTCCTTAAAACTTTGAAATATTTGATTACAAAAATGTGATTACATTGCTCACAAATTTTAACTATTCCCGATACTAATGGAAGAAAGCAGTATGAAAATACGAGATTTTAACTGATGTTTCCACTCTTATTAGAAAAATAGTTTTCTAGGCAAAGGAAAGAGTTAATTTCTCTTATTTTTTATTATTTTCTATGCGACGCCACTGTTTACTTATTTTATTGAGTAAAATAAACGTAATTATAGAGAATATGTATTATTTATGAAGACAATATAATATTCAGTATTATGATTAATATTTTAATTTATTTTTAAGACCTTGAATAAACGAAAATTATAGATATTGTTTACATTTACTTAAGAATGTGAATAGTTAATAAATAGGACTTTACAGCGATTTTCAATATTAATTCGATATTTTGCATACCTGAAACTTATAAAAACAAGTCCTTCAACTACTGCATAGTTATGTATGTAAGAAAATATTTAATATGTGCATTTAAATCAAAATTTTAATTTAGGAAGTCTTGATGATAAGTCGAAATTTTTGAAAAAGAATATGTTGAGGAATTGACATCAATTGCTGCAGAATGCAAACCATCAGATGTTCAACGTTCAAAGTTTTGATACGGCTCTAAAATTCAATGTTGATTCAAAACGGATTTTTTTTTTAATTAAAAGGCAAATTTTATGCTAATTCGCATGCATTATCTTTCCATCAGTTTTTGCATATTTTTTTCTGCAAAATGTTACAGAGAAATCTCAGAAATAAAGCAATATTTATTGATTTGAAATATTTTTAGAGCTTTGAAATATAATGAACTATTATGTGTGTGACTATCCTGCCATGAGAAAAGCATTCTAATGATTCAGGTAAAGTGACAGCCTAATATTAATGCATTTCTGTATGTTAAGATTGCACTAGCCTGCAAAATTTGGGTTGTTTCATGTTTTTTAGCTTTTTATACTTGATTTTTATATATTTTGTAGCACTGAATGTAAAGACCTTCATTTTTAACTATCGCGTAAGGATTTTACACAAATCTTAAATTTCAAAGCTAAGAATTAAAACTAAACGAAAATCTGACACTATAAAATAGATGTAATGCATGTGTTTTTTAGCTTTTCATAACTCATTTTTATGTATTTTGTAGATCTGAATCCGAAAATAACCTTTGTTTTTTACCATCACGTTAGGATTTCTTAAAAATTACAAATTGTTAAAATGTCAAAATTTTGAGAAAATTTGACACTATAAAATAGACGTAAAATCTTTTTCATAGTAATTTACTCATTTTTTGGCTTATGAGTCAATATCTGAAAATTGGATAATTTGCGTCTACTACCAATAACATTTCATTAATGATACTAAAACCAAAAACTGAAAAATGTAATATATTGTAACATTTGTTATAACAAATGCCAATCATATATGGACATATAATGATGTATAAATAATTAATTTGAAACTTTAAACAAACGAAATCATTATTTCAGTCCCGATCCCCAGGTTTAAATATGCAATATTAAATGTACACTGTAAAAATTTCTCTAAATATTATTAACTTTTACTATTTTATATTTATACATATATATATATATATATATATATATATATATATATATATATATACAGTATGAGAAAATATAATTTTCCTTTATTAGTATAGATTGTATAGCAAACTAGTGTAGTAAATATACTTGTTCCTGAGTTTGACCATCATCTCAGTCCCTCTAAACACACATTTATGTTAACAGATACCAGGTAGCAGTGGAAGAATTATTTCTAGTGCAACAGCAACTAAAGTTCAACTAGCCACCATGGATGAAGGTAAGTTCTTCTTCTATTTGCTTCATATTTAGAAAAATTTAGTTTTTGTTCTGAATATGGATCAGTATTTTTTATAGCATCATTCATGTCCCCATATTTAACTTTTTATTTATAATAAAAAAAAATATTTCAACTTTATTTATGTAACATATAAATGTTTCGTTGCATATTTAATAATTTACATGTGTCCAAAATGATTCAACAAAATGGCAGTGCAGCTGTTAAGACAAAAAGATCACCTCAGTTCGAATTATTAGGCATTGGTTATGATCTTAACTGACACTTTCTTCGATAAAAGTTTATCCTACGCATAATATATACATCCTTGATCTCAAAAAACAACAGCATTTAAATGACAAAACATGTATCATAGTATATCATTGTATGTGGTAATTGGTGCATTAATTTGAAAAAATAAAGCTTTTGAAATGAAATTGTTCGGTTTTCAGATATTGACCCTCATACTGTGAATTTTTACAACTAAACATGTGAAATATTGTGTATTTAAAAATCCTTACATATTTTATTCTATGTGTGGAAATGTTTTTCGACCTCTCATGCTCTGCCTCCTAGTTTTCCTTCCACGTTCTCTATGGAGTTCATGTTGTTGTAACATCCAGCAGTAGTCGTCCATTATCGTGAGCCATTTAATGTAATCACCTCTACAATCTCGTAAAGGCTAATTACGTTTTAAATGATTCTTCAATCTTCTAAAAAGTGGAATACTACATATCCCCACAGAATCAATGAACCCCTCCCACTCCCCTCCCACTCCCCTCCCACTCCCCTCCCACTCCCCTCATCAGTCCCCTAATCTGTTTGCCTCTAAGAATCCTCAGTATGGGCCAAAAAATTGAATAAATTATTATGAAAAAAAAATTACATCTATTTTATAATGTTTGATTTTTCGCTATTTTTTTAAACTTTTTAACATTGAAATTTACGATTTGCGAAAAATCTGGCCGTCATGGTTAAAAATGTTTCAGATTCAGCTCTAAAAAATACATAAAATTATCAAAATTTAAAAAACACAATTATCGCATCTTTTTTATATTATCAGATATTCGCTATTTTTTGTACTTTCAAATTGTGAAATTTACGATTTGCAAAAAGCCTGACGTGATGGTTAAAAATGAAGGCCATTTTCAGAATCAGCGATAAAAAATACATAAAAATAAATTATCAAAAATTAAAAAACACAAACATTGCAGATTTGTGTTATTTTTGAGTAAACCATTATTATTATTTATTTTGTTCACTTAATAAACTCAAACACTGTTTCAAGTTTCTTTTATGTTTTTAAGTTCGAGTTCGTTCTTGAAAGTACATTAAATAATATTAATCAAAAGTAATGAAACTAACGATACTTTTATTTAAAGTTAATTTAATAATGAAATTTCTGTGTTTTTTAAAAATATTTTCTGAGGTTAATATTTCCACCTATATGTGCTTTTAAAAAATATTATGAATGAAGAAAGTAATTAATATTTATGAGAAACGAAAATTATTTAACAGAGAGAAGTTTCAAGTAAAATTTTAATTCGGAACAAAGCAAATTTACAAAGCGTTATATCGTAGTATTTGAATATTATGTTACACTTAGGTTAATATAAATTTTCTAATTATGAGTTCTTAATAAAACATCTACTAAGATATTTTATAATATTTAATTATTATTTATTCGAAAGGAAATTTAATTTGTAAGAAAAATTTTCCATAGTTTAGATTACATAATAATTAAGCAACTAGATGTTATTAAATAACACGAGGATTATATGGATAATGATGACTATAAACATTTTCTAACATTTTCTAAGTATTAAAAAAATATTCTTCTCATATCTCATTATCATGAATAATATAGGAAAACATAGAATTAAATAACATGATGTCGATGTAAAAAAAAAAAAAAAGAAAATAAAAATAAGCTTTGTTTTTCGATTATGAGAGATTGAAAGGAATTTTTTACCATCTCATTATCTTTAACATAAACATTTCTAAATGATTTATTATTATTTAAATCCTTTACACAAAATCATTTATCATTAATTCATTTCCCATCATGGGTGTAAATAATTACGCAAAGACCTCTTCATTTTGCAGTGATCTACTCTCATAGAAAATCTCATCTCATATTAAATAATTCAATAAAAGATGCTTCGTTATGAGAGGATTATTTCCGTTAAAGAAAATAATGCTATCACAAAACAATAAATGTTTTAAATAAAATATAGTTTATTGCATTAGCATTGTATTATGATGTTACACGTTTTGTCTGTTTCTGTTTCCTTTAATAATACACGCAAGCAATTAAAGATTAAACATGAAATTTAAACGATTAAAGAAGAAATTCAGGAATTGCATTTATTATGTACATAGCTGATTAACAGGATCGATGATATCAATTTCTTATTGTGTACTTATTTGAAACAAGATATCAAAATAAAATATGGTAGAAATCATGTGAAACTTCATATTGTCTAATGTCATTCAGAACAAGAAATTAATAATAATTCTCCTCTCAAAAATGTTATGTGTAATTGAGATTAGAAAACGATGCTCACACAGAAATGATTTTTAGACAGCTTTCATTACAAAATGTAAAGAACTGCCTATTGCAGCCGTCTGGAAGAAGTAATTCCGGAAAACTTTGGTATTTTTACACCGATCATGACCTTCTGACTTCAAAGCTATCCTCCGTTAAAATTTTGATATATATATATATATATATATATATATATATATATATATATATATATATATATATATATATATATATATATTACAGGTATCTTATATATTTTTATAAATATATAATTTCTGTTAGCTAAATGTTATGCAACGTTAGCAAACTGCTTAATTTTTATGCGCTAAGTTTATTGCTGCAAATGCGCATTCTCATAGTGTATTATCATTTTAATTTCTACTTATGTAGTTACTTGATGCCTTTATATAAGATATTCCATTTTATGCTGCAAGTTTATCATCTCTCATGGTCTCTATTAAACTTCATATTCAAAATGATCATATTACTGTACTACTATTAAGTTAATAATAGTTGATCCAGATTTATTATGTATAATGTCAATGCAATGTATTGATACTCAATTTGATAATTTTTTATTTTTTTAAAAAGATGATGAATTGTAATATTATATAATGATTATGTATTACAATAGTCTGCATGATATCAGATGATTAAAAGCAAATGACTGCCCTTAATGTATTTTTTATGCTGATTACAGAACTGTACTCAGTTTTCTTCGATCACGTATAGTTTGTTTGCAATCGACCTGAGTTGATTTCGAAAATACATCGCAGAGAACAAACATTATGTTGTAGTCACACATAACGTAAATGTACTTCTGGATACTTGGAAACTTATCTAGCGACTTTTAGAATACAGTCTGATTAGCATGAACCACTCGTAAACCCCCAAGAAATTTTGCTTTCACCATTACACATCAAATTAGGATTAATGAAGCAATTTGTAAAGGCTCTACCACAAGATAGGTATTGTTTCAAGTATCTTACTATGAAATTTCCCTTCATCACACACGAAAAATTAAAGTCCGGAATTTTCACTGCTCCTGAAATAAAAAAAAAACTAATGAAGAACAAAGATTTTGAAAAAAGGATGAATGACATAAAAGAAGACGCATGGACCGCCTTCAAATGTGTTACCGAAAAATTTCTAAGGAATAAGAAAGATCCAAATTACAGTAATATTGTTGAAACAATGCTGGAAAATTTCAAGATGTTGAGCTCTAATATAAGTGTAAAAATGCACTTTCTGCATTCTATATCGACTACTTTCCAGAAAATCTGGAACATTACAGTGAAGAGCACGGCGAGAGCTTTCCACAGGATATCAAAGAGAAGGAAAATATTTACCGTGCAAGATGGAATGTAAATATGATGGCAGACTACTGTTAGATGTTGAAGAGGGACATAAATGATGAAGGAGGATCTACAAGAAAGACGAAAAGAAGAAATTTTGTTTAATTAAACATTGTTTGCTTTTCATTTTATTAAAGAAATACTATGAACTTATAAGGACATTTTTAAAAGTATTTTTAACGTGTTTAATGAAATACTTTGTATGAAATTGTGATAAATGTTTGACTGCATTAATTAAAATATCGAAAACAAAACTTCTTATTTTTTTGTAAAATCTTGACGTAATAGACAAAAATGGAAGTCATTTTCGGAAGCAGTACAAAAATTGATTCAGAAAAACTTCATTACAAGAAATCATCTGCAAAAAGTTAAAAAAAATGCAGACTTGTGTTATCATTCAAATTTTTATGCTGCTAATGCACAAGTCATTATGAATGTTTGCTATTAAGCTATTTTAATTTCATTTTGAATTAAAAAAATTATTTTTGAAAATCCAATTCTTATTAAAAGTATCTTATATATTTTTATAAATATATAATTTCTGTTAGCTAAATGTTATGCAAAGTTAGCAAGCTGCTTAATTTTTATGCGCTAAGTTTATTGCTACAACTGCGCATTTTCATAGTGTATTATCATTTTGATTTCTACTTATGTAGGTACTTGATGTCTTTCTATAAGAAATTCCATTTTATGCTGCAAGTTTATCATCTCTCAATGTCTCAAATTAAACTACTACTATTAAGTTAATAATATTTGATCCAGCTTTATTATGCATAATGTCAGTGCAATGTATTGATACTCAATTTATTAACTTTTATTTTTTAAAAAAGATGATGAATTGTAATATTATATAATGGCTTTATATATATATATGTGTGTAATAATAAAGAATATCGCTCTTTTATCTCAGTTAAACTATTCCAAATTATTATAATATCTACCTTTTTTACTTAGCTTTAATCATAGCTTAAATATCTTTTTTTTTTCGTATGCTTTAAATCCAACGTATTCTTTTATTATTTATTATTCTAAAATCCCTAATCTGATATAACTATACTTCTTTGTAAAACCCACTAAAATACTTTATTTCTTTTATTTCTGAAACAGTAAATTCTTTTTTTCGAATGTTTATCAAATAATATTTTGTTCCATATCCCATGATATCTCGCAGCTTACCGCCCTCATCCTAATTACGTTATAAAGCTACCGCCGATTGTAATAAGTCCTTCTCAACACGTCACGATTTCCCCAACCCCCGCCCCGGAGTTATCCAATCACTGGCACAGCCTCCCCACTCCATCCCTTTCCACTTAGCTGGATTGGC
Source organism: Maratus speciosus (assembly GCA_963932465.1). Lineage (NCBI taxonomy): Eukaryota > Metazoa > Arthropoda > Arachnida > Araneae > Salticidae > Maratus > Maratus speciosus. The sequence continues at coordinate 224,647,896 of OZ010791.1, read as the reverse complement.
CTTGCTTTGGCGTCTTTATGCTTATGCGGGTGTTTTTCGCAAGTATTTCTATCATTAGATTTGCTTGGAGGACGAAATTTTTACGACTATTCTATTGCTGAAAAAGCCCGTTGTCACCTGGGGAGCTATTTTTTTCTGTATTTTCTTCAAGCTATTCTAATGTTTAACATCTAGCGGTTTATGTTTTCGACGTAACACCGACCCGAACATGGGTAGCACGATTATTAGTGGAATTAGTACATTTTAGGGTCATCTAATAAATAGTTGATGAATCTCTCGGATTCAGTTATTATTTGTGGGAAAACTATCAACGGGTGTAGGCTTGATCTGCTATTCCGACCATGATTTCACTACAGCAAACTTTGACTTCTCAGTTGGAGATATATCACGAGTGCATTGTTGCTGCGTAATACCAATATGTTCCTACCTTACTATTGAAAGCATATCAATTAGCCGATAGGATACTTACGCGTGTGGCTATAGAATAATAATTGGGGTCGGTGGCGTTGTCAAGGTAAGAATAAAACCTGTGAAATTCTGGCTGAATGGAATTACGTTACAGAATTTTCGTCGATTATGTTGCACCTACAATCCAATATAGCTACGGAATTTCCCGACTATTTTGCACTAATATAACTGCGGAAATTTCGTCGACTATGTGCATCTACAATCCCATATAACTACGGAAGTGTCCTCGACTATTTTGAGTCCCATATCCAATATCACCTCCAGGTGGCAAATTAGAACACTTGAGAAATACATTTACTAAATTACGCTTAACTAGAGTGAGAAATGTGAGACTATGTGCTCGCATAAATCTCTATTTTTATTTTGAACTTATAAAATTTTAGGTCTTCACCTGTCAACATTGCAGGGATTTTCACCTCTTTAAGTTAAAATTTGTTCTATTATTTTATTTACAATATGCAAATCAATTTTATATACTATTTTATTACTGTGGCAAGATTAAGTTCATTCTTTATTATTTGGTAATAGTATAAAGGAGGTCATGGAAATTTATTTCGTACCAGAAAAAAAAAAAAAAAAAAAAAAAAAAAAAATGAAGTTCAAATACTCACTACCAGGGCGGAAATGGCGCTGTATACAATATTGTTAAACGAAATAAGGGTCGTAATCTAACTTAAGGGGGTCCGGGACAGAAAAATGTTCAAATTTTGCAAAAATATTTTATTTTGTTAGAAATTTCTCTGTTTTTTCCTGCTTAAAATGACATTTAAATCATGTTTCTATCAGAATTGGAACAAAAAATATTATTTTTTAAGTTTTGGTTTGTTTTCAAAATTTAGCTTTCAAGATATGTCTATCATGGAAATGACTTCTTGAAAAATGCGTTTTTCTTCATGATAGGTTTTTTCACCATTTCCCATATTTAAATTCTTATAACTCGAGAACCGTTAAAGATAATGGGTTCAAACTTGGAACATATCTTTTTCAATTGTTTTGCTTGAATTTTGATTCAGCATATTTGAAAAAAATATTTACTTTTGAAGATATGATTTTTTTAATAAAAGTTGCACCACTTTTTTTTAAATTTTTTCGTTAAATATTTATAATTTTTTATAAATTAATATTTTTAAAAATGCCGAATCAAAATTAAAACTTATATATTTCTGTTTATTTAAATGAAAAAAATTGAAATTCTATAAATAATATTCCGAGTTATAACGATTTTAATTTACACCACTTTTTAAACAAATTTTAAATAAAAAAAATTTCTAAAAAAATTATGAGAAGTTTTATTATGGGATTTTGTTTACAAATGAGAAGGTTAACCATCACAAAAAAATTCAGAATTTTAACTCAATAAATAAAAATTATTTTAAATTGTGTCCCCGGACCCCCTTAACCTTTTGTTACACGGGTTTAACATTTTTTGTACCCTTTAGAAATATTAGCTTAAACAAAATTACCATTTAAAGGCGTTAAAGTCGAGAAAAGTCGTGTGCCATCCGTGTAATAAATCCATTCGTGTTCTTAAAAGTTACAAACTACAAAACAGCGATCACAAAATTTGAGATCGCAAGTAACCCGCAAATGTGTGCGCATTCCGGAAATAATTTTCTTACAGATCGCTAATTTGGGATTTTTGAAGCCTAAATTTGGACTTAAGACATGAAGATATCGGTTTAAAATGTTTTTTAATCGTTTCTAAAACGAAACTGTTTGTAGGGTTATGCAAAACCGCAATGGCTTGTAATTGACTTACGGCAGGAAGAAGAAAACTAGAGAACAGGAATTCTGCTTTTTCAGAATTTAGTGTCGCCCCGGCATTTCCATTACTTCATTTTCTTCTGGTGGACTGGTGGCTTCTATTATTATGAAACAGCCATTATAAATGAAGCATTAAAAAAATTATGGCCATTTTTTTTCCATTCTGACCAGAAAACCAGAGTTCTAACTTTTTACGGCAGCTCTTTCATCTTCACCTAGCGCTTCATTTATATAGGCTGTTTCATAATAATAGAAGCCACCAGTCCATCAGAAGAAAATAACTCGGTTAAGCGTGACTCGGATAATCGGGACTCTACTGCAAAACATATTTTAGTTAAGACTTACAGCACACGCTTTTATTTTATGTAAAATGACGTCATTTGCATTAATATAGAAACTTAAAATTAAATATAGTTTATAATAGCTCCCTGTTTTATCATAAAACCTTCATTTATATTTTTCTCGAAGTAGCACGTATTTTAATTAATTTTTTTTTCAATTTAAATTTTTAATTAATTTTTTTTTAATGAGCAAATGGCAACAAAAAGATATAATTGCTATTTTTCAGCATTTTTTTCTTTACTTTCTACAGAAATGGCGTACTTGAGTTGCCAAAATGAAACAAATGTCGCTAAAAACTACAAAAAAATTAATATTTCAAAAACAAATAGCAATGCAGTTTTCAAACAAATTGCATTAAAAAGTACTTTTTTTTCCCCAATACGATAGTATAAAAACTGAAAATGTGCGATGTTTAGAAATTAAAAAAAATGCTACAGAGCATTTAATTGTACAATGATACATCTACTTTGTTTATTGCTAGCGTCTGTAAGCTAACGTTATTTTTTGGACACAAAATAAACTGGGAGAAAGAAATAGCATACCGTACAGGGCTAATAGATTTATGCAAATGCTCTTTACACGTCATTTGATTTCTCAGATAAAAGTGAGCCTGTTTCTCAGAGTTCTCATTGTTACTAATTAACAATATCTTTAATCATGCAAGACCGTGTTTTTCTCGTTAAATGTCGAATGCGATAACAATAAACGGCGTGCTTTGTAAAGGTATCGTTCTGAAAGAGGAGTACACAGTGGGCCAGAGACACCACAGGGTTTTAGGAAAATGATGGCAAAGTTTAAAGCCACGAATTTGTTGTCTGTTGCACCAGGGAAGGAAACCTGCTTCTGTGGAAACCGAGGAGGTTGTTGCATTAGCAGTAGAGGAAGTAACAATGGAAAGCACACACGGTACGTGCTGTCGCACGTCGAATGAGCGTACCATGGAGTAAGGTGTGCAAAATTGTCCGTAATGTGCTGTACATCTAACCATACAAAATCAAACGTGTACAAGAACTTCAAAGAAACGATCCTGCTGCAAGAGAATCTTTCGCTTTGGAATTCCTTGCACGGATGGAAGTGGACGAACATTGGCCATGGAACATTTTGCGGACAGATGAGGCCCATTTTTACCTAAATGCCGATTTCAACACCCATAACTGCAGGATTTGGGAAAAACAAATCCATCATGTTGTGTATCCAGTTCCATTGCATTCTCCTAAAGTCTCAGTTTGGTGTGGTATGACAGCAAGTTTCATAAAAGCAAGTTTGAGCAAGTACCATTTGTCTTTAAAGAGCAGCCGACAGTTGGGTCTGTTACATGCACTGTGATTGTTGCTCGCTTAGCGTCAATGTTAAGACGTTTCATCATACTTGAACTCCAGCAACGTGACATTTTTGACCACGATTTTTATGCAGGACAGGGCTCCACCGCACATTGGTACATGTGTCACACAGTTACTTAAGCAACATTTTACGAATGAACGGATTGTAGGCTGAAAATTCACCACTTCTTGGACACGCCGGTCACCAGACTTCAACCTCTGCGACTTTTGGCTATCGTGTTATCTCAAAAGCACTATTTATAGTGATAGTCTGAACAACTTGGCGGAATTGAAAGATGCGATACACCGACAACATTCTTCCTGATATGCTAAGAGCTACTGTTGAGAATGCAGTAATATGATTTCACTTCCTTTCGGAAAATGGATCACACCACATTGAACATGCTTTGTAACATATTTCAGAAACGATTAAACACATTTGACACCGGTGTTTTCATGTCTTATTTTCTTTAACAATATTTCGTACAGCACTATTTCCCCCCTGGTGGTGAGCATTTGAACTTTTTTTGGCTGGAAATAAATTCCCATGACCTCCTTTAAACTATTATCATCTTTGATAAGATTTGGTCTAGTAATTTTTTTTATGACCATTTAAATGTGGAACTTTAATTATAACCATCTTGTGTATGCTAAAATTGTTTGGACGTGAACGGAGGTTATTTGTAGAGTTTAGAATGATCTCGTTTTATTTAACATTTTTTATGACTTTTAAATTACGACTTCGTTCTATCAAGATAAAAATTATATTAAAAAATTGTAAAACTCTCAGATATACTATTTAATAAAATATCCTATAATTTCTATTCTATATTTATATCATTAAAGTAAAATTTTTAAATCTTCAAATTATTTTTTATAGTTATAAATAAAATATCCTTGTTATTCTTATTAAAAATGATAATTTTGCATATAAGATAAATTCTTAAAAATTAATCCATTGGGAAATCTCCTTTTTTTTTCAATCTAACTTAAAGTTTTTGTCTTATAATAATAGGTTTTATATAATAACGCTGCTAAATTAAACAGAATTTATTTTTTTAATGATTAAATAAATATTTATGTGTAAAATGTGGAATCAACTACAATTCTTTTAGATGTACAGGAATCTCCTTATAATAGATGAACAATCACTAATTCATGAACAATTAGCTCTAAACTGTATACATTTTAGAAATTTTTAAAAATAATGTTCAATATCATATTAAAAACCATTGCAACGAAATCGTTATTTTTCATTGTTTTTAGAAAAGTTGCAACTTTTATTTTTTATATTGTCTTTGGTTCATATAAGTTACATTAAAAAATACTTTTTCCATATACTACCAACTAGAACAAGAAAAAAAAAATCACTGCCGGTTGGCCTACAAGCGGAGGTAGATTTCGAAGTTAAGTATACTAATTTCACCAACAAAAACTAAATCATGATGACATATAAACCCACTTTAACAATTTTATCTGACCGCTTTGACGAGTTTTTATTTCATTTTTATATAATAGCTGGTTTTATCAGAATCATGTTAAGGCGGTATTCAAAAAATACTTTTCCATGCTCAACAACTCGAAATTTTCTAGCACATTTTCAGATTCATTTTTAATAGAAAAAATATGAAACTTGCTGATGTGATTTTTGAAGAGATTTATAGCGACCTATATTTTTAATATTTCGTTCAATTAATTAAAACTTGATTTCTAAATAATTATTTTCTTAGTAGGACAATATTTTTCGTTTCTAATGCAATCGCTTCGGGAAATTTTATTCAAAATGCCCACTTTGACATCATTTTTTGAAATATTTTCTGCCTCTATCAAAAAATCGATCATTACGGTACATTAGATAGTTTCTGAATAAGTCTGGATAGTTTCTGAATAATCTACCAATTGGATGCGTTTGAGAGCAAAAATGAATTTAAAAATGAGTATCTAAATAAGCAGTTTGGATTTAAATACACCCTTAATAAGATGATTTTTTTTTCTTCAACCACTATGTATTTTTTATTTGTTTTTGCTATAAGAATTGGTCCTATCAAAAACTTATCGATATAAATGTTGAACGCAATATTAAGAAGATATACGATATATTCATGGGGATTTTATATCTTGTGAATTGACGGAGTTATGAATTTTTTCTTCTTCAACCCCCCCTTTTTTGTTTTCGTTTTTTTTTTTTTTGGTATGAATTGGTCCAATCAAAAACATGTGAATATAAAAGTTGTAGATAATATTAAGGAGATTTATAATAAAATTAATTGGATTTGATATCTTGAGAATTGACGAAGTTAGGAATTTTTTTCTTCCAAAAACCCTATTTTTTGCGCCCCTTGAGCCCATTTTTAATTTTATCAAAAATCTGCGATGCATAATTTTTTGGTCCTATTTTTAGAAGTAATTAAAACTTTAAACTGATTTGATATGTACAAAAATTAACAAGTTATGAGGTTTTTTTCGGTTTTCACAAAACCCCTCCCTATTTCCATCCCCTTGGTCCGATTTTGCCCATTAACGAGCTTGACCGAGATTTTAGGCCCCTTGATTATATATATATCGTTTTTTACTGACGGTGGTTTGGGATTCTAGGGGTCATGATCGATGTAGATCTGCAAAAATTTTTCAGAAATTCCAACATAGGGGAGAATGTAATACGTAGTATTTCATACGAAATCTACCTAAAAATCACTTTTGTAGGCAAAGAACTTGACTATTTATGATACTTCAATTTTACGAATTTTCAGCGTTTTCTGGCACTGTAAACGTATTAGAGCATTAGAGATGTTTCTCTAAATATAAATTTAGTATTTAGAAACCGTATAAATTTTTAATTTCTTTATTCTTTCAAAAATAACTAGTTTGAAGTAACTAGTTTTAGACATAATGAAGATAAAAATTGACAAATTTTTCCATATATACTATTTCCTGTGAATTTAACAGTTCAGGGATTAACTAAAACACTTAGGCTCATAAATCAACTCTATCAATAAGATCGTTTTCTTATGATCTGACCCACTTTATAAACATTTTAAATTCCTTCTTCTATTTTTTATACTACAATAAAGGTTGTGATATTTTCCTGCACTTTATGTTATAACTTTTCAATTACCGATTCGGTGAAAACGTATTCAAGCAACAAGTGAAGTAAAAATCGAATTATTTCTGTCACGTGCACCATGCATCCAATAGCAACGCGACTTTACCCAAGCTTGAGAAATTTCACAGTACTCTTAATAGTCCAGGCAATAGGCGATTTTACCTGGCAAAATTAATGGGAGTTCTGGAATTAGGTTTACTTCATGTTTTTTGGGTCGCTGAATCCGAATTTGTAACTTCCCACCAAAATTTCCCCCCGGCAACCCCCCCCCCCCCAAATTTTGGTAAAATGCTCCCCCTCCCCAGAAGCTTTAGGGAAAAAGTTTCTAGAAATTCAGAAATTAGACAAAATTTGCAACAAATTAGATATATGATATTGTGACTTAGGATGAAGGGGAAGGTGGGATCTGCCTCCGAACACGCGCCGCGGTGCTGCGTGGACTAAGTTGCGCAATTCCACTTAACCACTCACAGGGTTTCATTCGCCCTCCCATCTCCCCTCTGAACTTTCTCTATCAGGTTTGCTTTAAGTGTTTTGGGTCGCTGAATCCGAATTTTTAACTTACCCCCCAAAATAGAACCCGAACCCCCCCCCCCCAAAAAAAAAATAGTTCTTTTTAACTTAAATTTCTTATTGTTTTAGGGGAAAAGCATTACGAAATTCAAAAACTAGACAAAATTTGCAACAAATAGGATATATGACATTATGACGTAGGATGAACGGGGAGGGGGAGGGCTGCCTCTGAACATGCACTGCGGCGCTACGTGCACTAAGTTATGAAGTCCAGGCAATAGGGGACTTCACCTGGAAAAATTAATATTAGTTCTGGATTTCGACTCACTTTATGTTTTTTGGGTCGCTGAATCCGAATTTGTAACTTCCCACCAAAATTTCACCCGGCAACACCCCAAAAAATTTGGTTTTTGAGAAAAACACACGGGGAATGTTCCGAGGCAGCCCCCTCTCTCCCCGTTTATCCTACGTCATAATGCCATATATACTATTTGTTGCAAATTTTGTCTAGTTTCTGAATTTCGTAATGCTTTCCCCCTAAAACTATAAGAAATTTAAGTTAAAAACAACTATTTTGGGGGGTTTTCGGGGGGGGGGGGAATTTTGAGGGTAAGTTAAAAATTCGGATTCAGCGAACCAAAAAACTTAAAGTAAACCTCATAGATAAAGTTCAGAGGGGAGATGGGAGGGCGAATGTAAACGTGTGAGTGGTTAAGCGGAATTGCGCAACTTAGTCCACGCAGCATCGCAGCGCATGTTCCGAGGCAGATCTCCCCTTCCCCTTCATCCTAAGTTATAATGTCATATAACTAATTTGTTGCAAATTTTGTCTAGATACTTTTTTCCTAAAACAATAAAAAAATTGATTTTTTTAATAAAAACCTGTTTTTTTAGGGGGTTGCCGGGGGAAATTTTGGTGGGAAGTTACAAATTCGGATTCAGTGACTCAAAAAACCTAAAGTAAGCCTATTTCCAGAACTTCCATTAATTTTGCTAGGTAGAGTCCCTGTAAGGTCTTTATTGCCTGGCTATAAAGAACTTATAAATTTTGCAGTAACTGTGTCGGCACTAAAACTGAATAGGCGCATTGTAATAAGTTTGGTAAAAAAAAAAACAGACTGACTGGAAAAAAGTAGATGAGTCTCCAATTATCCTAGCTCTAAAGTTAATTTATTAACTAATTATTAGGTTATTCATTTAATTCATTCATTATATAATTTTAATCTATTCTTTCTGCGAAACGTACATTTAAAAATTACCCACAATAAAAATAAAGAAATATAATAGCTCCATCAACAGAATAAAACCTGCTCTGAACCATATGTAGAACCAACACCTTGATTTTAACTCATCCTAGTTCAAGGTATCCAACTTTAGTCTACAGCAGCGTTTCTTAAACTGTGGTCCGCAAGCTTACAGACGGGGGTCCTCAAGCTCAGAGTTGAATTCCGATTTTTTTCTTTGGCAGGAATTTCTGTATCTGTAGTTGTGGATAAATGCAGGACTAGAATGATTATAGGGATAATTATAAACAAAAAATAAACACCTAAATCTAAATCTTTCGAAGGCGAAATTTCAATGCTGCACTGTTAAAAGTTTGCAGCATTCTGGCAGGTCATTTGACCGTTTTTTCCGAAAACGGTTACACAACCGTAATTTTAACACTATTCTGACCATATTATTGGCCATTTTATGGTCAGAATATAGTTAAAGTATGGTTATGAAACCGTTTTTTCAAAAAACGGTCGAATGACCTGCCAGAATGCTGCAAGATTTTTAACAGTGTGAGGAAGGAATTTTATAAGATTGATAAAATTCCTCCCGAAGACTTTTGCGGTATTTACAATATACAATGCCAGTCTAGTTTGCCCTATATTGGACAAACTAAACGACAACTCCGTTACTGAATTTATGAACACATAAACTATGTTAGGAAAAAAATCATTACAAAAATCCGCTGTTGTTTCTCTTTGTTGGGGGGAGGACGTAATTTCAACTTTGATTCGGCCACTATTATCAGGAAATGCAATAATCTTTCAGATTTAGATTTTTTTGAAGGTGTTCATATTCATAAATTTAGAAACTCACTGGTCAACGATTTTTCCAGTGTTCCTTACATCTCACCTTTCTGGGTGGATTTTCTATGTCACGATGCTTCACATCCGCCTTCATCAAAATGGTTGCTGGAAAATGGTGGTCTTTCGGTTCATCGTTTACTGACATTTGGGTTTTCGTCTTTCAATTTCATGTGTTTGGGGGAAATGTTCATTTTATTTTATACACTGATGATGTGAGTCCTAGTACTTACAAAACGTCTACTTCTGTTCATTTTCATAGAGCTTGATTTGTGTTCGAACGTTATTTTTTCTGTGATTTAGTTTTCCAAACAAGTTTTTTATTTAAAAAAGGTCTATACCATTAAATTATTATTTTTCTTTAATCTTACATTAAGAAAAAATTTGTTGGGGGTCCCCGAAATGCATATCATGTCAAAGGGCGTCAGCGAGATTACAAAGTTTAAGAAACGCTGGTCTACAGTTTAATCAATAAAAGAGCATACTTATAAACTATCTTCAGTATCTGCATTATGTCGAATTAGCGGCTTTAATTAAAATTCAAACGACTGGTCGGGTTTGGTTTAAAGCCATGCACTGAGTCTGAAAATTAATGAAAATGCAGTTTTAAAAGTTGTGTTGCTGAAATTTGTACGCGTGAAAGGTTCAATCTTTTTATGAAATTATCAGATATTTAAAAATAAATGATGAAAAAATTATTAACAAATTCTGGCAATCTAGACAATCTAGATTTTCGATTTATCCGCTTTTTATTAATTTGAGGAAAAAAGTTCCTGACTTTTTCAAGGCATATTATAGACTGTTCTCGTAACAAAATCGATTTTGTATTAATTTAATTTGCTTTTTTATATAATGATAACTAATCTCACTATCTACAGTTTTCTGAATAAGTTATCTATTAACGACTTAATTGTTTGTTTGTTAAAATTGGTAGTTTGAGGTTATATTTAATAAGGGCTGCAAGTTAATTGAGGCGAATAAATCCCATTAGCAAATAAATTAACATACGCTCTAGGTTAAATTCAAAATGAAGCATTTTTTGTTTCTTAGTTAATGTTCTGAAGATGAGAAAGTTTGCTTTGGAGCAAAATTCAATTAAATTCTTGAGGTCGCGTGTACTTCCTAATTTTAGAATAACTAGTAGCACGTGCACGAACATTGAAATCTTTTAGTACTTTGAAATCTTTTAGTCTTATAAATAGCAGAACTTGAAATCACAATCAATGGTATAGTGCTATAGTTAAACAACGTATTTTAATCAAAGGTAAAACCTTTTAATGTTATTTCTTTATAGCACTTTCAAACACAGTTGAAAAGTAATTAGGAATTCTGTTTGTCTGATGTCTGTCTATTTGTCCATCCTGTAAATCTTGTAAATAAACTCTTATTGCCATGTTTTTCCTATATGGTATTGAGGATTACTCTGGGATGTTAAGTATTGGAAATAAAGCTAGTAGGGTTCATAGTTCATTTACACACACACACTTAAAAATATTCCGTTACATTATGATCCATGAGGTAAAGTCGTTTGCAGTGTATTATGATTTTACACTCTTTCAGACATAAGGGAATTGAGGAATACTACAAGATGCTTAGTATAAAATGTAGACAGCATTGCCTTCATTGTTCCTTTACAAGGACCCACAAACGAATTCGGTTACAGTAGTGTCTACGAGAAATAATTGCTGGAAGTCAGTTTTCAATTGTGATAAGCATTTTTAATGTTAAGCAATTTTTGAATCTTACTTGATGTGAATCAATTCTATGGCCCATACACAGGGCTGCACAAAAGAATTCGAGTGCACTTTCGCTTACTGACGAAAGTGCTGAAGAGAAAATTGGGTACCAGTTGGTTATCTCGTCGACCAATTTCGACAAACTTTTCGCCAAAGTATACAAATTGACGTAATTTTTATTTTCATTAACGAAAGAACAAATAAATTAGTAAAACATTAATAAAAATATAAATAAAAAACCGAGTTAAAAATCACTTTTTGACGTAACATACACGTGTATCGTGTTTAATGTCAAGAGATTTTGACATTTACGATCAACCGTAATTGGCATTTAATCTTATAGTTTGGCGATAGTTTTTTACGTCGACGGGATAATCAAGTAGTACCGAAAATTGTCAATTGTGTTATGCCTTTCATAACTGATCTAAATCTTCACATACTATATATAAATTTATAAATCATGTACAAGGCTGCAAAACATATTCCGAATATTTTTCTGAACTATAGATGGTAATTGCTGAATTTGGGTTTTCAAATGTGCTACGTGTTTTACATTTTTTTTTACTTAAACATCATCTTTCACCTTAGTAAACTGTGAAGTTTTGTTTCAGTGTTCTGAATGTGTTGAAAAGTATTTCATAATCTATGATTGATGCATGATTTTTCTTTTCAGTTTATTTTTTTATGAATCATCCGTAAAACGTAAAGGAAAGACATCGTGGGGCAGGAAAATGAGAAATTTGCAATTCTTGTCTCAATTGTGGTCATAAAAAACACGACATTTAAAGTTCTTATGGGCCAATATCTGAAAATTGGACAATTTTCGTCCACTCCCAATAATTTTTCATTAACTATACTAAAACCAAAAACTGAAAAATTTAATATATTTTAGCATTTGTTATGACAATTACCAATGATAAATGGACATATAATGATGTATACATACATAAGAACATACTTAATTGCTCGTTGGCATTGAAATGTTATCTTTCCATTTTCCATTGTTTCGTTCCGTATTTGTTTTCAATTATTTTTATAATTTTTTTATGATTTTCTGTCATAAAATTATACATTTAACGTCATTAAATCATTTAAATGCATTCGAACTGCCTTACAAGTACAACTGTTTTGCCAATATAAATTATTCAATGAAAAGGGATAATTTATTAACTGCAGTATTAAACGTTGAAAAAAGTGATGTGAAAATTTGTACGCTGAAACTATGTCATTATTTAAATTTGATCGATTCCTAATTAATTTTTAATTAACGATTTCCGAGAAGTAAGTTATCTGCGTATGAGAAATCGTATGAATATGTATGTATAGCATAAATGCCTATATGTGTATGCATGTGTGTATCAGTTTAACAATTAGGGCATAAACAAAAATATGCGGTAAGACCTTGTTAAACCGTCATTCATATAAAACATCAAATCGCATATAGTGTCAGTTATTCAAAGTCCAGTCCAAAAAGACAAGTAAATAACTACAATAAAATACATTTGCTTTTACCGACAGCCCGCTTAAAACTTCACAGTCATCGGTCCCATAAAAAAGATTGGTTCGAAAAAAGTGAAGCACCACTGCGCGCTCAATCTTTAAATGAAAGTATAAATTTGTTGAAAGATTTTTTAATGATTAATATTAAATACCGATATTATAAAATAGTGAAATACCTATAAGTATAGTTTGAATAATGTAACATTTTTCATCACAATATGGATATACGGATTACTTTAATAATTTGAAAATGCATGCATTGGCAGTGAGGTTTAAACAATACATGACGTAAACATAATCCTTAACCAATAAATAACCTTGAAAAAATATGTATGTAAAACTTAAATTATTTTTCCTTATTCATTAAGATAACCCAAAAGTTCTTTCTGTTAAAAATTTCATTTAAAGAATTCAAAATATTTTTTAGATCCATTAAATAGACTATATATTCCTTATAATTAATCGTTTCTGGAATTACTAAAAAGGACAAAAAAAGGAAATATTTTCAGCATTAATTTTTATGCATAACTTTTACGTTCAGTGAAAAATTACGTAGGTGTTAGTATCTTTATACTAAGAATTATATATTGCTTTTCAATAGAAACTATAAACATACGCTTTTATAGCAAAATTATTTACTGTTTTTGAATATTTGCATCCAAAATATTAAACGTTTTTTGTTTTAATTTTTATGGAATAATCGGGAAAAAAAATCTTTAAATACTCTTTTTCATAATGCAAAATCATATCTAAATACATGTTACCTGACATACTATACTTTACACAATATAGTTCATGTGACATAAACAATGCAAAAACTATGATAATAGACTATGTGTGACCAAAAAGAAAAAAATAATTTGGATTATTTTATTTTTATGTGATGTTTTTATATCATTTCTTATTTTATTATCGAAAACTTATTAGCATTTTTATTAATTTTAATAGGAAGAAGTTACATTAAAATGCACAGAATTTTCTTTTTAAATTTCCTTTTATTTTAGTTTGAAATAAGTCTTTCATTTTAAAAACATGTCGTTTTATATTTTTATAGCTCAAAAGTTTTTCCTTGTTTATTTATGAAAGTTTGCAAAAGGCGTAGAAAAGGATATTTTCATTATAAAATCCATTATATTCTGTTTATTAATAGTGTTGTTTAAGAATATCGTAAGTATTAAAATTTATAGATAAGTGTAAATGAATTTAAAAGAAATATAAACTTTCGTGGCGTGTATTTTGAATACTACTTGAAATCACAAGAAGTAAATTAAAAGAAAACTTTTAGGAGTTTAGTAAATTTTTTCCTTAAAAAAATTCCTTAACTAACTAAATTGCTTCACGATATAAAACAAGAAAGATAAATCATTGCTCATAGATTATTAAACACTTTACAAAGATTCCAGAATATTGTTACGAAACTTTATATTGGTAATAACGAAGGAGGATATTTAATTAACAATTTATTAAACGCATAGCACAATTCAAATCCCACTTTCATTAAATACTTCTCATATTCAGTAGAGTATTTGAATTGTATACATAATAAATGTATATAATCTATTGATTTCGTCACATACCACAAATTATGCGAAAGATTAACTAAGTATCGCATTAGAAAATAATTCCTGTAGCGAAATTTCCTCCCATTGACGTTAATTTATTAGAAATATTGTAGAACATATCTACAGCGTCTTATGCACACCTTATGTTAGGCTGAAATTTAATTCAGCTAGGAAGCTTATAACAAAACTAAAACCAGACATTGTATAATAATAATCCATGTACACTGTAAAAAAAAAATTGTAAAGTTACTAAAGTTTTTCTAGGAAACTGGTATTCCAGGAACTTTTTATGTAACGGCAACAACAAAAATTCCTGTAACAGACGCTGTTACAGGAATTTTTCTTGTTGCCGTTACATAAAAAGTTCCTGGAATCCCAGTTTCCTAGAAAAACTTTAGTAACTTCACAGATTTTTTTTTACAGTGTATGGCAATTTATCTAATTTGTTTTTTTCATCCTTGTATATAGAATTATTTATGTTCTAAAAAAATATATCTTAGCATACTAAACCATTATTCAGCTAGAAATATTGAAACAAATTTAAAAACATAGTTTAAGAAATCCATCTCCACAAACGGTAATGCTTACGAATTATTTTAATAATACCAACTTAATAGGATTTTGAGAAAACGAGCTTTTACAGAAAAATGAATTTTAAAAATTCGTCAAAAGCGGCTGGATAAAATGGTTATACTGGGTTTATCTCTAATCTTGATTTAGTTTTTGTTGGTGGAATTAGTACTTAACTTCCAAATCTACCTCCGCCTGTAGGCCGAGCCGGCAGGGATTTTTTTGTCTTTGCTGGGTAACTATTCTTTGCAAGTATTCATCTGAAGATTTCAGTTGTTAATTAGTAGGTTATATTAAAATAATGGTAATTTCTGGAATGTAATTTAAAAAAAAATTCTATTGGGTAAATGTGAACAATTTCAAAACATAAATTAAGTTCAGCAGCAAACTCTCGGAGTGTGGTGCATGAATTAACTTTAACTAATACTTTAAATTTCTCATTTTAATTTACCTTAAAGAATCTTATTTTCACCACAAAGTGTCTGAAAACAATGTTCAACTTTGCGCTCATTAGTACAAATGTGCGGTTAATGTCGAGAACCAATTCGTAAAAACTGCGAACTTGCTTGTTTTCTATTCTCTTTCAACGGTCTCAAATATCTCTCTACAATTATGAAAAGGAAAACTATAATATTACTGAGTAGACATAAATCTACCTCTCAAAATTTCATACAACAACGTAATATTTCTTTACAAATGTATCCACAAATTCTCTTTGAAAAATTCAAAACAGAAACCTCCATTATTTTGTGCAAATCTAATTGTTCACGAAACTATAGTTGTGTTCTTCAACATCATCTGCAGAAAATTTATGCGCTTCTATAAATCTCGAAAAAGTGAATATATTATCACATTTATCGTTTTTGTTACGTTTTAAGCATACTTTTTCTTCAATAGTGAATAGTAAAAATAATTACTTCACAATCTGTGTGTGTTTTCTAAGAAAATATATAAAACACCTCTGCGATAGCGCTGTAGCATCTTGAGAAATCAACTCAATTGTTTTTTTTTTTTATTTATTTACAGAGAAAATTGTTTATATAACGCTAAGTACGTTTAATTTATGGAAAAGCGATCACTAAATCTTGAATTCAGTGAAAAAAAAAAGGATTAAATTTAGTATATGTTCTTGGAAATGATATACTTACAGGTGTGAATATTTTCTAAATGTTTTCTGTGACGGTTCAGGTGAAATTTTCTTGACATATATTAAATTTTACTCTTTATTATTCGATATATTTTTAAGGCTGATCTCAAATTCAAACCGGTTAATTTCTGATGCATCCTTGAATGAACTTTTATTCATAAACGTATTAAACTGATCAGGTTTTCTTATTCTATAACTATTAAGGGGACAAGGGACCTTAAAATAATTTTTTTTACTTTTTGTAAATTTCACCTTAAATATTATTCAAGGGTACATTATATGCATTATAGCATGCATTTATCACAAAAAAAATTAAAAAAAATTTATTTTTGAGAAAAAAAAGGGAATTTTACGTGTCGTCTTAGAAATCTTCGAAATGTCGCTTGCGCATTCCATATCAATGAAAATTCCCAATATTTTTTATAAAAGTCTGTTTTATATATATAAATAAAATAGAGCTTCGAATTTTATATATTTGAATTTAAAGGTAAAAAAAAAAAAATGAAAATTTTTAAAAAAATTTTGAAAAAATTTCCAAATTTCCAAATTTTTCAATTTTTTTTTTTACTTTTGGTAAATTTTATCTTAAATATTACTCAAGGGTACATTATATGCATTATGGCATGGATTTATCACAAAAAAAATTAAAAAAAAGTTTTATTTTTGTGAAAAAAATGGAATTTTACGTGTCATCTTAGAAATCTTCGAAATGCCCCCTGCGCATTCCATATCGATGAAAATCCCCAATATTTTTTATAAAAATTTGATTTATATATATAAATAAAATAGAGCATCGAATTTTATATATTTGACTTTAAAGGTTAAAAAAAAAATGAAAAATTTTGAAATTTTTTCGAAAAAATTTCAAAATTTTTCAATTTTTTTTTTATTTTTTGTAAATTTTATCTTAAATATTACTCAAAGGTACATTATATGCATTATGGCATGCATTTATCACAAAAAAATTTTTTTTAATTTATTTTTATGAAAAAAATGGAATTTTACGCGTCGTCTTAGAAATCTTCGAAATGCCCCCTGCGTGTTCCATATCAATGAAAATCCCCAATATTTTTAATAAAAGTTTGGTTTATATATATAAATAAAATACAGCATCGAATTTTACATATTTGAATTTAAAGGTTTAAAAAAAAAAATTCAAAATTTTGAAATTTTTTCGAAAAAATTTCAAAATTTTTAATTTTTTTTTTTTACCTTTAAATTCAAATATATAAAATTCGTTGCTCTATTTTATTTATATATATAAAACAGACTTTTATAAAAAATATTGGGGATTTTCATTGATAAGGAATGCGCAAGCGACATTTCGAAGATTTCTAAGACGAAGCGTAAAATTACATTTTTTTCATAAAAATATATATATATATATATTTTTGTGATAAATGCATATTATAATGCATATAAAGTACCCTTGAATAATAATTAGGTGAAATTTACAAAAAAAAAAAAAAAAAAAAAAAATTAAGGATTTTAAGGTCCCTTGTCCCCTTAAATAGAAGAGTATTTTCTATTTTCTGATAAATAGAACGGGGCTTTCAGAAAATGTTATTAAAGTTAGCATTTTTAACGAAAATTTTGATATTTTGAGAATTTTTGTCATGAGAAAACAATCACCTAAAACTCAAGTAACTATGAAGATATTTATTATCCCTATATTTATTGAAAAATTAAAAAAAATATTCAATTTCATATTACTGCAATAAATTCTCCACCAGCTGCGTATTTTTAAATAAAAAAATGAGTACGTGAATGTTTCAGAAAGTTTCGCGTTGTAGAGCTAAGAAAAATGTTTATTTTAGTACCATTTTAAATTTTAAATATCTTATTTAATTATGGTTTCCTGTATTGTATTAGCTGTTTAAAAATATCACAAATTTAAAATAATAAAGCATTGGGTTACATGAAAAAAATATTTTTTAACATAATTGTTATTAAATAAAGATAATTTTAAATATCATAATTACTTTCATCATGCTTTAAATTCAGTAGAAGCTCTATTTAACGAAGTGGCTAAATCCCGAACAAAATTTCTTTAAATAGACGCTTTTGATGAGTTTTTAATTTCATTTTTCTTTAAGAGCTGGTTTTAACAAAATCATGTAAAGGAGGTATTCAAAAAAGTATTTTTCCACGCTCAACAACTTGAAATTTTCTAACACATTTTCAGACTTATTTTTTTCAATTCCTACTATTTCACACTCTCCCTATATTTGTTGCCTTACCAGTGACCGAGAGGTTCTGCTCTCGTAGCTGGTAGACGGGAGATGCTGGGTTCGGTCCCAATCGCGCCCGTCGGCCTAATCGTTTGGAGTTTTCGTTGTTTTCTTCGAACCTTGGACTTCCAAGCGTTAATACGGTTTAGGTTCCCTTAGAAAGACCCCCACGATGGACACTCCCCCCCATGAGGTCTATATCCCTCGAGTTGATAATTGGCCGACATAAACACAACCAACCAACCCTATATTTATTTATATATCTTGTTCAAAATTTCAATCGTTAATAAAATACTTATTATTCATCCTATCAAGTTGAAACAATTTTTTTTAACTTGTACTGGATGACAATTGATGCTCATACAGATTTTTCAGATATTAATTCCTTAATTAAATTTTAATTAATTAATTTTAGTTTTATATGGGAGACAAAATGGCGACCATTGGTTATTGAACAGCATTTAATGCATCTTGATATCTATAAAGAGTTGCCATAGGGGGGACCCTGTTCTATCGCCAAATACCGCCAAAATTGTCGCCAGCTTGGCGATATCTCTAATATTTCACCAAATTCCCATAGACTTCCATTATAAACCTACTTGCTTATAGAAAATCAACAAATTGAGATATTTTAATGCAACAAAAACTAATATTAGCTTAGGGGATGATATTAAATTTTTCTTTGATGACCTAAGTAGGAATTGACTTTAAAGACAAAATTTTTATATTACTTGTTTAAAGTAAAAACGTGAAACATGCTGACGTGATTTTTTTGAAAAGATTCGTAAGCGACATGCGTTTTTATTTTTCGTTCAATTAAGTGGAACTAGATTTACAAACAATTATTTCCTCAGTACGACTATTTTTTCGTTTCCAGCGCTATCGGTTGGAAAAAATCGGCACAAAATGCCCACTTAGACAGCATTTTTTTGCAATGTATTCTGATTTTACCAAAAAATAGTCCAATACTGCACATTATATAGCTTCGGAATAAAAGAAACTGCGAATTGGATGCATTTGAGATCAAAAATTAATTTAAAAATGAGTCAGAAAATAAGCAGTTTGGATTTGAGTTCAACCTTAATGTGATCATTTTTTCGTCAACTCCTATTTTTGTTTAATTTGATTTTGCTGTAAGAGTTGGTCCTAACAAAAACATGCCAATCTAAAATTTGTAGATAGTATTAAGAAGATGTATAATAAATTTAAGCGGATTGAATATCTTCTGAATTGATGAAGTTATGCATTTTTTTCTTCTTCAACTCGCCCATTATTTTTCGTTTTTTTTTTTTTTTTTTTTTTTTTTTTTTTTTTTTTTTTTCGGTAAGAGTTGGTCCTATCAAAAACTTGTCATTATGAAAGTTGTAGATAGTATTAAGAAGATTTATAATAAGTTTAAGTGAATTTGATATCTTGAGGATTGACGAAGTTATGAATTTTTTCTCCCTAAAACCCTTTTTTTCGCCCCTTGAGCCCATTTTAAATTTTATCAAAAATCTGTGATATATAAATTTTTGGTCCTTTTCATAGAAGCAATAATAACTTTAAACTGATTTGATATGTATTATAAACAAAAAGTTGTGGTTTTTTTCGATTTTCATCCCCCCCTTCCCCCCTATTTCTACCCTCTTGGTCCGATTTTGCCCATTAACGAATCTGACCGAGATTTTCTGCCGTTTGATTTTATGTGTCAGTTTGGAAGTGATTTGTGCAGAATTGTGGAAGTTATCGTGTCCATTAAAAAGTGACATATATTAAAGTTTTGAACTGGGGGTTATTTTGGGTTCTAGGGGCATGATCGGTGTAGATCTGCAAATTGTTTTCAGAAATTCCATCATAGGGGATAATGTAATAGATAGTATTTCTTACAAAACCTACCTAAAAGGTTCCATAGAAAATCTGCTCTGAAAAGGCGTCTCGCGTCTTCGTTAAATAGAGATTTTGCTTCGCTCTGTAAAAGTTATATTACATAAAATTATTTTCAAAGTTCAAATTTCCTGTTATAAATTCCATAAACAGAGGAATTAGCTTAATATGAGTTCATTAAATAGAGGTTCTATACTGCAGTTACAACATTTATATTTTTGCAATCTGCTTTCGAAACAAATCGTGCAATACTAGGTAGGATTTGTAGAAATGCAGTTTATCCTTTTATTTAACTACGCAGAAAATTATTCTTTTGACGATAAATATGTCAAATTTATGGAAAATCATTTCCCTAAATCTCGTATTCAATAACAAAACACTAGACTGAAATTCTAAATGGGATTCTATGTCCTTGAAAACGATATACTTACATGTCTGATCCTACATATTCTTATCTAACTGAATCCCATAAAAGTGGTCTTCTGAAGCAATATTTTTAACTTAATGGCATCGTAAATAAAGAACATTTTGCTTCTAAAAATAGTTTTTTGAAAGGATAAGCACAAAATAGATCCTTTTATGAGAGCAGATGTCAATGGGGCTTTTATATGTCAATTGAAGTATTGTAAATATTTCGTTTGCATCGACAATGGAGAAAATTAATGTAAGTGTTACCTTCTTTTCAGAAAGTCTTCTTGTTGATTGTATTTCTAAACGTTTTGATAAATATTCTTATAATATGGTTTTTTTAAGTTACTCTTTATTTCTATTCTTTCACATCTATTTCACTTGAAAAATGGAATTTCTGATAAATGATCTGAGATAATGATTGATGGCGGCAGCTTCAAAGTTTGGATACTGAAAGCATTTGAAATAAATACTATTCTTATATATGACAACACTTAAAATATGATGTTAGGTATCTTTCATGTATTATGAAAATTGAACATAAGCATTATAAAAAAAAAAAAAAAAATTATAAGATAATGTTACCCTATTTGTTTCTAGTATATTTTATTTCTTTTGTTTTCTATGAATTTTTATAAATAATGTTATGTATTAATAAAATTTAAAAACATTTTTTTTATTACAGCATTAAAATACTTTCATAAGCATTAATTTTTACCCCCTGATTTATTAAAATGAACATTAATAAAATAGAATTTATAATGCGATTCATCTGAATGTTAAATAAGTGAAATTTTTCACATTGCTAACTAAGCGTAAACCAACATAGGGAAAAATGTTCAAGCAGGGAATCGAACCCGGATACTTGGAATAACTCTCCAATGTTCTACTATTAAGCTTCGAGGACGATACCCAGCCTGACATCTCTCACTATTAAATGTTGGTAAGACTGCAAATGCAACAAAAGATGGGGTAATCTTCTTACGCACACAACACAGCGGCAAACCTGACACCCAATAAAGCCCAGCATAGGTGAACACATATAAGTGTAATTGATCTTTCAATTAATTTTCAGCAATGAATGTTAAGATATTATAGAATGTTAAGGCCGCTCGTCACTCAGTTTCCGAATTCCTCTTGGTAATGTTAAGTCTATGGGCATTTGATGCATTCTTGCATTTAAAATATCTCCTCGGGAAATTAATAGTTTTAACTTCCTTTTTTCTCTTGTTTTCTTAGTTCTCAGAATATTTCTGAAATCCATGCTTAATTTTATATGAAGTGTTAAAATTTTTCACTCAGCCGCCCGCCTTTAACACATAAAATATTAAATTAAGCATAAGATTTCAAAAACGCTTTGACAACCAAGAAAAAAAAAACGCATCCATTAAGAAGAGCACACACAAAACAGAAATAAAGAATATTAATATCCCGACGAGATATTTTAAATATACGAATGCATCAAACGCTCATAGACTTAACATTACCGAGTAAATCAACATAGTGTAAAATGTCCATGCCGGGAATAGAACTCGGATCCTTGGAAAGTTTTCACGTATTTAACATTCAATATTTTCGGGCGTAATTTCGCTGCTGAAAAGTAATTGAGAAAACTTAATTATATTTATATGTGTTCACATATGCTGGGTTTTATTTCGTCTCATGTTTGCCGCAGGTTTGTGTTCTCAGGAAGACTTCTCCATCTTACGCTGAGGTTGCAGACTTACCAACATTTAACCCTCCGACTGTCTTGGAAAAGGGCAAAATTGTAATGTTGTTTTCTCTGTATTTTGTTTTAAATGCTAAAAAAAAAAAAGATTCTTTGAACATTTTATAAAAAAACTTAATAACGAATACGAATGCAATCTTTGGAAGTATTAATCACTGTTCAATGTGTTAAAAATACATTAAATCAATAGAATAATATTACTTTAAATATTGCTTGTATTGCAGTGAAACCTGGAGCTTACTGAACGTATTAACACGGGCTTGTCAGTGAGGGGGTTTTAAGAGTGAAATGCCAGACTAGGTATCGTCTTCGTAGCTTAATGGTAGAGCATTGGATCGTTATTGCAAGGTTCGGTCCCCGGCATGGAAAATTTTCACTCCTTTGGTTTACGGTTAGTTAGCAATGTGAAAAATTTTACATGTTTAACATTCAATAATTTCATGTAAAATTGAATTGTAAATGTTAATTATATTTCTAAGATTCATCTGTTCTACCACTTTATTACAGACATATAGCGTAAAAATATACTCAGATACAGTAACTTAAAATACGCCAAAAAGTAGTGTAGATGTCAAAAAGTTTAAAAATACACATACTCTAAAATATCCGTACAAATGTAAAAAGATTTAAAAATATTTTCACCTCCCTTACTAAGACATCTTCAGTTAATGTTGTTTTTCGTCTCAGTTCTCGCTAGTTATCGTCTTTGAAATTTTCTTTGTCACTTTTCCCTTTTTATAACATGTTTCTCATTCTGTTGTCATTTGTTGCGTGAACAATATCATTACATATTCCATATTTCGCTGTGATAATTTCAATGGCTTTTCTTAGTAATGCGTAATTTAAACTATTGTAGTTTGCTAATTCTTCCACATTTTAAAAATCTATCGTGATGGATGATTTTTTATGTAGTCTGTCCATTGCAGCAGAGGATTTATTATGTTGTATATAACGTTTATGTTCTTTTATTCTGTCTTCAATTTGTCATACCTTCTTTTTTGTCATACCTATATATGAGATATCTTTTCCCTTTTTTAAATTCATTTTGTATATTCCTGATGTCTGTAAATATGAAATTTTCAAGATGTCTTTTTTGATTAATCTAAATATTGGTGGGTCAGAAATGATAGGGGTTTTCATTCCTAATTTTTTTAATGCGCTCTTTGATTTCAATGAAACTCCTTTTATAAAATGGGTTGGATTTGTAAATTTAATTCTGTGCAAGTTGTATTGTACGTACGATTAGTTTCTGTGATGTTTTAGTAAAAAGTATAAATTAGACTAAGTTATAAATGCTACATCGCAATAGATTTTATAAACGTAAAAAAAAGTAACAAACTAGTTTAGTTTAAATTACCCTTACTAAGAGAGCTAATCACAGCAAAGTAAGAGAAGTGAAAATATTTTAAAATCATTTTACATTCGATACAAGAGCTAAATTCTTAAACAACGATTTAAATCACAAATAAACTCATGTCCAAAATTAAGGTCACAAACGTAAAATCTGTGAAAACTGATGAAATATTCACTGTGTTGCCACGAAATTTGGCACAGAAGTGTATTACAATGCGAGAAAGAATTTAGCAACATAACAATATGGAAAAGATTTTATTTGTGACTTAAAAAACAGGGTAAATCAAAAAGCGTCAAACTATGAATCAGAGGTGAAGCATTTATCTAGGGAAAAGTCTGTCTAATATGGAGTGTGACCCCCATGCACTGCTGTACAAGCCTCACAATGAGCTCTCATACTGTTTATGAGGGTGTCAATAAATGTTTGTGGCAACAAAGTCCATTCTTTCAAAAGCGCGGCTTTCAAGTTCTGGTGGGTCCTGGGAGGGGTGTTCCCCTGTGCAATGGCTCTTCCTAGACCATCCCAAACATGTTCAATAGGATTGAGGTCCGGAGACCTCGAGGGCCAATTCATATGGCGAATATTCTCTTCTTCAAGAAAATCATCAACAATGTGAGCTCTGTATGGCTTCACATTATCGTCCACAAGCATGAAGCATCGGTCCTACAGAACCCCGGAACAACCTCACATAGACTCAAGGATATCATCCCTAACGCCCGGCATCCAATCTTGTGTGTCCCTTTCACTGCATCAAACAGGAGGTCCGGTTATTGTGTAGCCGAAGATATCAATATTGGACACAACAAGAATGGGGGCGTGTTCTTTTTAGTGATGAGTCGAGATTCACCACGCAGAGTGATTCTCGTCGAATCTTCATCCGGGGAGAACGTGGAGTTCGCTATCATCCCTCCTACATAAAAGAAATCGACAGATTTGGTGGCAAAGGAATCCTTGTCTGGCCCGGCATAATGTTTGGCAATTGTACACCACTGCACGTCTTCGATGCAGGTACTGTCAACGCACATTGCTATAGGGATGATTTCTTTGAAGCCTATGTGAGGTTTTTCCCGGGTACTGTAGGCCGGAACTTCATGTTTATGGGCGATAATGCGAAGTCACACAGAGTTCACATTGTTGATGATTTTCTTGAAGTAAAAAATATTCGCCATATGAATTGGCCCTAGAGGTCTCCGGACCTCAATCCTATTGAACATGTTTGGGATGGTCTAGGAAAAGCCATTGCGCAACGTAACATCCGTCCCAGAACCCACTAGGACTTGAGAGCCGCGCTTTTGGAAGAATGGACTTTGTTGCCACAAACATTTATTGACACCCTCATAAACAGTATGAGAGCTCGCTGTGAAGTTTGTACAGCAGTGAACGGTGGCCACACTCCATATTAGACAGGCTTTTCCTGAGATAAATGCTTTATCTCTGATTCATGATTTAATACTTTTTGATTTACCATGTTTCTTAATTCACAATTAAAATCTTTTACATATTGTTACGTTGCTATATTCTTTCTCGCATTGTAATACATCTCTGTGCCAAATTTCGTGGCAACACAGTGAATAGTTCATCAGTTTTCACAGATTTTGTGTTTGTGACCTGAATTTTGGACATGAGTGTACGTACAAACACGACACTAAAAAAAAAAATCCCATACCATCTTTTCGAGGATTCCCAAATCCCCTTCCTCAGTGAGGAAAAAAAAAGATTTAAAAGGATTCGAAGAACCCCTCGGTTATAGCCTTGAGTACTGGCTTAATTGAACATTTGAAATGCATCCAACAAATTGTGTTTGCAAATACCATATTTTATTTAATGGATTAGGTTAAATATTATTCCATAAGTAGTATTCATAAATGTATTTAGTTTAACATGATTTAGGTCGAGATATCGTGAATGGAATCTGAGAAGCTAAACATCATGGTTGTGTAAATTTTTGAGAAGGTTTCTCTCTCTGAAACAATAATTTGAATTACTCTCTTTTCAAAGTATCCCCTGTCGGGATAATTCGAGTATAAAAATCACGTGATCGTATTTTTAAAAACATACATATACTTCAAATAACAGAAATTCTTTTTTTCCGGTTTCATTCGCCGGCCTTTAATTTCTCAACCATTGGTCGTAAACATATGATTCCAATTACAAAAACGTTTCAAATGAGGTAGATATTCATGTTGTGGCATTGTTTAAAGAAAAAAAAATCAATTTTATAAAAATTACGAGATCTTTTTATACGGTCCCCCATTCCCTATAGTTATATTTATTAAAAGTTTACACAATGGGATACGTTGGAGCGTAGCTGGTGTAGCTGTGCGACAAGCAACGATGATGCGCTGCTTCAAATCAACCAGAGAAGTAGGCGCAGTCACATAGATCTGTGCCTTGATGTAAACCCAGCTGTACGTAGAAGACCATGGGAATCAAGTCCGGTGAATGGGGTGGCCACACTACCGGACCACCATATCCAATGATCTGTTGACCTAATTCGGTGGCCAGATACGCACGGACGTTTGATGCTTTATGCGGAAGGACCCCATTATGTTGAAACCACACCCGGCATGCATATCGGAGAGACAGCTCTTCATACCAGTCACGTACCGTGTTTTGTAGCAGGCGCAGGTAACGATCGCCCGTTAAGGTCCCCTCGTAGAAAATGGGCCCAACAATCTGAGTTCCCCATATACCGCACCATACACGTTCGTTGACCAGCGTACTTGGTGTCGTACTGTGCGGGCAATGTGGGGGTTTTCCAGCAACCAGTAATGCACATTTTGCACGTTCATAATGTCACTCCGTGTAATCGTTGACTCATCTGTCCACAGAATATCACAAAGGAACTACGGATTTTTCTCTAAGGTATTAAGAATGAAATTACAATCATCAAATCGTCGTGCGTGGTTAGTAGCATCAATGCTTGCACCAGCATCATGTTGTATTAATGCGCACCATGTGCATGCAACAAATACCACACAGACTGACGCGTGCATCCATATGCCTCGCTTATTTTCGCCGTGCTCAGTTGTGAATTTAAAAAGGCGATTGCCAGCACCTCCTCTGGTGTCACTCGAACATTACACCTTGTCCGTCTATTTGTTCTGGGTTGTGGTGCAACAGAGCCGGTCTATCTAAGACGGTGCAAAGCATCAGCTATAGTTTCATGCGTTGGATGTCGATCCCTAGGAAAACTTTCTGAATAAACACTCGTAGCTGCTCTGGCATTCCTTTGACATTCATCATAAATAAGTATCATTTTGGCATATTCCGTGTATGTTTAGCCTTCCATCAGGATCTCAGTGCTGATTAGCACGTCCACTTCTAGTGACTCGTGCTTTATCTCGAACGTGTAGCGCTGCGATACTATTGTAATTTGCATAATCCTGATTCTCAGGCTCGTTATAGCTCGGTTGGTCGTTTGCATTCCACTGCCATTTATCTAGTTTTTAGTGAGCATGTTCTATTTTACTGTTGTAGATTCTACTTTTTGTTTTCGAATGCCGCGTCTAGCACACTCGGACGATTTTACTATCAAAAGCGGTGTTTCGTTGACATGGGTATTTGCTTGAGTTCTACATTGTAGTTTTCTTGTACGCTGTCACTAAGATTGGCACTTAGACAAACACAGCTAAACTTTTGAACAAAAATAAATAATGCCGATTCCGTAACAAAGGGTATTTCACCGGCTTAGATGCTGTATATTCCCGCGGCTGCCATCTTGGATGTTTTGAGATTTCTTGGCGATTTTTTGTTGGCGATGTTTTATATTTTATTTTCGTTAAACCTAACATGCGCAAAAATCGCTGATTGGCGATATTTACTACTTGGCGAAAAAGTGGTTTTCACGCCAAGAAAAAATCCAAGATGGCGGCTGCGGGAATATATGACATCTCTTCTGTTTCACCTTAACTAGACTCGGTTTGACGGTAATAATTTTGATAAAAATAAAAATACTGCAATGGAAATGTAAGGATATGTACCACGTTTGGTATGAAGTGGGATAACATCACGAAAAGTTATGGAAAAACGGGGTGCCCACGTAAACGATGATACCGTATAATCTGGTAATCTCAGTCGAATGTGACATCAGTCATGTGAAGCGGCAAGTGCATATTGCTGGTGTGTATAATGGAAACTTCTACCTATTTTTTTATGTTATCACACTTACAACTAATGTGAGCATGTCATGTCTATTAAAAATTTTATTGTAATATGCTTCAGTTTTTTTAAGTTATTACCAGCAAATCAAATTGAGTTAGGATAGAACACCCTGTATTTTTGATTAAATAAATAGTTGCGACACGACGTTCTCTTATAATTTTTGTTCGTCTTGATACCTACTATCACCCCTCTGAATTTGTCGGTCGAATTCGGTAACCCCTTGTATATATGCGTGGAATGTCTGGAAAAGAACAACTGGGTTAGTTTATAGGTTTGGTTCAAAAATTAGAAGGTATTCCCAAATTATCCTACATTTCAAAAATTATAATTATATACTAAGCATTGCTATTTAAAATTATACTTTTAAATCAAATTATTGCACACAAATGTAACGTAAACATACCTGAATTAGAAAGTTGTAGAGAAGATGGTATTGTAACAATATGCTTTTGAAAATGACGTTTTCGTTTACTGATTTGCAAAGAAAGTGCAGGTAAACTCTTTTTTTTACCGGCAGTAAACTTGGTTATTTAAAACCTTTTAACACAGAAACGATGAGAAACATGATATAAATTTAAAAATGAAAAAATAATTATTTTGTAAAATAAAAACTCACTTAATACTCAAATTACCCCTATTATAAATACTTAAATTATTCCAACCGAGAAGACGCTGAAAGTTTTCCATCTCAGCAAAAATAATCAAAAATATGTTTAGCTTAACCCGTTTTCAATAATCGAGAAAAATACATTATTATACTTTTAAACTTAAGACATCAATAATAGCGAGTACAAATACAAGAAAAAGATTAAATTTTTCTTTGGGCTTCCAGTAGTTAAGGAACAAAGATTTTATTGTCTAAATTATAAACAAAATATTTTGAGAACTGGAAATAGATACATAAGGGCCTAATACTTTGTTCCATTATTAAGTCATACAAAATTATATAAAGTAAGTAAATATTTTATGCTACGCAAAGTAGATCCAAAATGGACAAAACCTCAAAACAAGACCCATCATATCTCCCGAACATGGCGGCTAATTTAAAGTAGTCACCTCGAACAGCTATACAGGTTGCACAAATAGGAGTCATGTTGTTCATAAGATTGTTGATTATAAACACTACTCCTCAAAAAGAGCCTATTTTAAGTACTTAGCGTATTGGAGGGCAATCACTTGGTGCGTCGGCTCTTCTTCAATTATCCTATACATGCTCAATTGTAGTAAGGTCCGGAAACCTCTTAAGCAAAGCAATAAAAGCCTTTTCATAAAATTTCATCATTGCATTGTCATTCATAAAATGAAATTTAGGTTAGCAGAACCGGAGAAATTCCAAATCCGAAGAAATCATCTAATACGACTGGGCTGTCACGGTTTTATTATCTACTTTAATGACATTTAGTATAGCTGCCCTGTATAGAGAACAGTTGTGTCGTCCAGTTGCAAAACCGGCCATATCCAAAAAATAAAACTTTTGGGGAACGCTGATTTTTTGCCACACTTAGCCAAAATAAGATTGGAACCAAAACTATTTTGGTTTATAGTCATTAGGACAGTATATTTGAAAGCACAAGATAAGGTAGCAGGGCACATGAAGAGAGGGGGTTATTTAAGGCTTTGTTTTGGATTTGGCCACCTTTTCAACAAACTTTGAAGTTCGCCGGTTTTGCAACAAACCAGAAATTAATTTTCGCTAAATATAATGTGACATCGGGTTTTTAGGGGTAGCAAATACACAAAAATGTTTTGTTCAATTAAATTTTATTTAACAAAAAGAACTTTAGGATAGTTATCAACGTAACATGAATTTTACACAGTTACTGACTATTAAAACTAACTGACTAGCTGTTAAAACAGACTTAAATGTTGACTAAAAAAATGATTTGAATGACATGATTTTATTATAAAAAAAATTATTAAATTTTCAAAACTTAAACAAAAATCATACTATGTACATAAAATTTCAAACTTTAGTGGCCTCATCGTTTTCGACAGTTTCACAAAATTTCGTCATGATGGTCCATCTATGCGACTTCTTCAACCCTGTCTTCTTCTTCATCATCTCTGCTTTCTGCTTCCAGCGCAGATGATGCCAAGATAATTTTGTAAATAAAAAAACCGCTCGTCCGCATCCCAAATTCGTTCGAAATGTTTTGTCAGTAAAGTTTGGACATCCCAAAGTTTTTGAGGATTCACAACGGCTCCCGGAGCTACGTCCTCAAGCTTGCTGATCATAATACGTCTCTTACTCTTCACAACAAACTTTCTGACTCCTACCTCAGATTTGTAGAAGATCTCTCCTTGCACCAAAACCTTATTTTTATCTTTTGTTATGATAAATCTTTTCGTGGGAGCAAATTTGAAAAGCCACTGTGCAGGTGATTTGAGGAAGGCATTGCTTGTCTTCTTCCAATCATGGTCGGTGTAATCTCTTTTTGGCTTCAAAAATGTTCCATTTTCAGATAAAATATCTTCATACTTTTTAGGCTGGACGAGAGATTCGATTTTCTTCAATCTTCTTTTAATTCGAGCAAATACACGGACTGGAGGGATAAAATAATGTCCAGGAATGGGAAAAATAACCTCGATCTTCTTCAGGTGCTTAGGGGCAGGCCGAGTCAACCAATATTGAAGCATAAACATGTATGTGGTATCTTTGTTTTGGCTTCCACAGCCACCAGCCACACATCTGAGGACAGCAATCACGGTAAAATCGGTATTTTGTATCGTGTGAAATAATGCTGAAGCAATTTCATATGAATCCTTTGGGTATTCATGCTCTCCCCAATTGTAAATGAACACGTTATTTTTCGTCAATGAATCTTTGGATGAGCCCTGCAGAATAGTGAAATTGTATAGATACAGCTGCCTACTGTAATAAACGGACTGGTCGGGAATTTTTGGCAATGCGAAGTTCTCCTGGCAGTCCAAGATCACAGTGATTAATTCCTGCCTCTTTTCCTTTAGATGGGAAAAAAACTGAAGCTCACATTTTGTGGAGCGGGTATTCAGTGACAAGCGGCTGTTTCTCTGTTTCTATCTTAGCTATTTTTATCCTCTCCTTCAGCTTCAAACATTCCGAGCACACATCGGAAAAAACGCGAAACTAAATTAGTAGAAACTTTGTTTGCGCCAAGGGAGAGCAGTTACAGGTGAGAGAAAACAAGATAACGTTAATCTAATCAACAAGTGAGAAGTTATTGTGGGGAGCAGAAGAAGCGCCATCTAGTGGATATGGAGATGGACTGTTTTGAAACTCGTCTGCTGAAGGATTTGACCGGTCTTGCAGCACATCGCTATTTTCAAACGCTTATAACACAGGGATTTGAATGGCTTTGGCATGGTTTATTGTTACCAGGCGGTAGGAACGAGGATCTGGCCTGTTTTGAAACTAGACGATACAGTTGTCCAATACGAGCTATTAACAACAAGCAAATGTGCACAATTTAGTTCTAGAACTACCACCAAAGGATATCTTTAAAAAAAATGTGTGTAAATAATTTGAACAAAAAATGTTTAAAAGTCTTTAACTAACAAGCGATAAAATCTCTTAAGCTTCACTACAGATTAACAAACAAACAATGGGGTACAGACATTAAATGTGGGATAAAATTTCTTGACTATAGTTTAACCCTTAAATGCCGGGTGTTGCTTTTCGGCAACATACCCAGTTTAGGCTTGTAAATACTATTAGAATAATATTGAAGCTACAATGCCTAATGTTGCCAATAAAATACATTATGAAAATATTATTAAATTGATTTTCAACATTTAGATGGCAACACTTGTGCTGTTTAAGAATAAAAATAGATTTATTTTTTCAATTGTTGATGCATGTTCTTTTTGTTTTGTACGGAAGCTTGCGAAATACCCTATCTTGTTCTGCAGTGAGCAAGTAAAATTTATTTCTTATCATAGTTCTCTAAATTCTTATGTGTTTAACATTATAGAATTTTATCAAGGAAAATTAGTTTTTCAATTAAACAACAGTATTGCCGACAATGCAGTAACAAACAGTTTTTTAGCCGTAAACCATACTTAAAACAAAATATGATTTTTTTATGTATTTTTCCCATACTTTATTTAAAAAAAGAAAGCCGAAAAACATTTTAAAATGATTTTTGAAAACTCAGGCATTTAAGGGTTAAAATGTGTATGTTAATCTTTAGATTACATTTATTAAAAATATGGAAAAGTTAATTGGATTAAAAAAGGCTTTATTTCAAGACATATATGAAGCTTCGTAAGTCTTATTTTGTAACCTCTCTTTAACTTTTAGCATTAATTTTTGTCTAAGAACATTGTTACAAAAAAGTAGAAACCAATATTCTGTTCATGTTGTTTACTTTTACAGCTTAATTTCACACAATGGAATAACAAAAGCCATGACTTTTTTTTTAAAAAAACTCTTCTAAATTTACATATTGTACTACTAAATGTACTAAAATATGTCCTGTTGCATTTTTTGCATTAGTTTTTTTGTATGTCCTGATTATGGTAGAAAGTGCATCCTAGAAAATTTAATAAGAAAATTTTATCTTTTCTTCTATTACTTTTCTAATATATGGCAACAAGAAAACAAAAGATGAATTATTTAAACTATCTATTTAGAATTTCTCAGAGTATAAAAATAATTTATTTAATATTAAAATATTAATTGATAAAAGCTTTTATAAAAGACTACAATACGCCTAAAGTTTATTTATATTTTATTTTCTAGGCTTTACTGTTTAAAATAATCCATATTTTCAGTTTCATAGCTATTTGGCGTATTTTAACTTAAATTAGATTATATACTAATTTATCCAGTTAAAAGAAAATTACAGTTACATACTATGTCCTGTCTGTCATTTAACATTAAACGTTTAAATCCAATTGTTGTAAAAAAATGTGATATAAACATGCCCCAATTGTAGAAATGTAGATCCGATGGTTTTATGACAACGTGCTATTAAAGATGTTACTTCTGTGCACAGACTTGCAAAGAAATACCAGTTAAACTCTTTTTTTTTTTTTTTTTTTTTTTTTTTTTTTTTTTTTAACAAAAATGAATTTGGTTATCTAAAAACTTTTCTTACCGTAATAATGAAAAATATATAGCATAAACAAATGATATAAATTAACTAATTAGAAAAAAATAATTTTAGATTTTTTTAAATAAAAATGCAGTTAATACTCAACCTAGCCTAAATTACTTCAACAGAGGATACTCTCTGAAATTGTCCATCTCAGTCAACATAGTAAAAATTGTTCGCAGAACAACCCGTTTTCATTCGCCAATGAAAAATAATGTTCAATAATTTTTAAGACTTTAAAGACATCAATATTGTTTAGTAAAAATACATCCCAAAAAAGAAAAAAGAGAGACTAGAAAACAGGAATTTTGCTGTTTCATAATTTAGTGTCGCCCCCGATGAAAAAATATATATGTATATAAATATAGATAATATAAAACATATTTCAGTTTTAAGGCTTAAATCACACGCTTTTATTTTATATAAAATGACGTCATTCGCATCCTCTGAAGAATTCCTCATTAACGATCCAGTGTTAAACATCATCTACATTAAAGTATTCATATGACGTCACTATGATTGAGTAATACACAAATAAAAAAACAGATGTCACTCAAGAAACTCGACAAAAAAATCGGCTATCTAATTATTCATACGCCTTCATTTGTTTGTAATATAGAGAATTAAATCATATATAGTTTATAACAGTTCAATGTTTTATCAAAAATTATTCATTTATATATATTCAAACTAACAAGTATTTTAATTATATTTTTTTCAGTAGTTATGGGAAAATGGCA
Source organism: Maratus speciosus (assembly GCA_963932465.1). Lineage (NCBI taxonomy): Eukaryota > Metazoa > Arthropoda > Arachnida > Araneae > Salticidae > Maratus > Maratus speciosus. The sequence goes on along the minus strand of OZ010791.1, from coordinate 224,614,230 downwards.
ACAAAAAATGTAATTACTATTTTCCAACTATTTTTTTTCTTTTCTTTCTACAGAAATGGAATACTTGAGTTGCCAAAATTAAACAAATGGCACTAAAAACTCCAAAAAATTAATACCTCAAAAATAAATCCAGATGCAGTTTTCAAACAAATTGCATTAAAAAGTACTTTTTTCTCCCAATACAACGGTATAAAAATTGAAAATGTGCTATTCTTAGAAGTTAAAAAATTGCAGTAGAATATTTAACAGTACAATGATACATCTGCTTTGTTTTACAGCTGGCTTATATAATGGAACGTTATTTTTTGTAGACGACATTTTAATTGCTGGGAGAAGGAAATAGCATATTGTTGGCTAAAAAGAGAGAGAGAGAGAGATTTTGTTTTGTATTTATGACGTTGACTTCCAGTAGTTAAGGTATAGGAAGTGTTTGGTCTCTAAATCATGAACATAAGCGAGTTTTAGAAGATAAGTGCGCACAAAAGGTTTAGCATAGTGTAAATGTAAAATTAGCTTGCATGAGTTCAAGAAAAAATTTCATTTAAAATTTTCTGTTCTACCATGGAAAGGTATAAGCTTTGATTTTACGTGTTTTTGTGTAAGTAGATGAAGTGTTTTCATTTAAATTGAAAAAAAAAAACTTTTAAATCAGTTCTTGAATTAAACAACAAATCTTTAGTTAATTCTTTGCTTTCGATTTTTTTCGTACATCACTATATTCTACTAACCCAGCATAAAAGAAAAAGTCAGAAGTGGTCAGTGTTCCCAAATGAAAACACCCTAAAATTTCTTTTTCCAAATATAAATGAATAATATTTTTAAACTGAAGCATTAGAAGAAAAAAAAAGAAATTAAAATAACTAGATCTGAATTCGAATAATAAAAAAGGAATTTTGTTGAGTTTATATTGAATGCATTTTCAAAGAAATCTCCAGCACGTAACATGTTTTTGTTACGATATAAGAAACTTTTTTTAGAAAAGTATTCAATTTCGAAAAACAGTTTTCATAATGAAATTTGTATATATTTTTTCACTTTCTTGAAACTGTGAAACAATTTCACTTACTTAGAAAAATAATGAGAGAATGTATCTATGCTAAAACTACAAATTCCATTTTCAATTCTCGAGTAAATATCGGAAAATAATTTGCAAGTAAATGGAAAAAATAATTTCACGTGGATTCTAAATGAGTATGCAGTGAATTGTAAAATTCATTTCGAAATAAAACGATGAATATTGCATATTTTGTTTATATATATAATATAATAAGGTAATTCTGTACAAACTATTTTATGAAAAGAAATTCATGTTGATAGAAAAACAAACAAAGGATATGTTAAATATTATTATGACTAGATCATGACAGTTTAGGCGCTGAGCACAAAATTATTTTGAGCCTTAATTGCAGATTATGATTTATTTTTACAAATACTATGTACGAGAAGCGTATGAATGTTACTGTGAATTACAAAATACACAAATGTAAATGAAAAACTAAAAATCGCTGTACATGCTAGTTCCATTACTTTTAGATTTGCTATTTATTCACACACACACACACACACACACACAAAAATAAGTTTGAAGTCTCAAATGTGGTGTTAAAAAACATGAATAAACACTTCACACCACATAAAAAACATACGTATACCAAAGGAAATGCTATTGCATTAATAAAGTTGTCTTAAAATTAAAATTCCAATAAATATGGACTTTACCTTGCACACTCAAATATGAAAACAAAACAAAAAGTTGCTATTCAGACTTTATTCGGGGATTTCAAACAAAGATGTAAAACTTAAAATCCTAAAAATAAAAATTATACACGGCGTTTTGGTTTATCTTTAAAACCATTCTCAGTAGCTAGTTTTCTTAAATACAAAACGGCAAAAAGTTATTTACATGTTACACTCTCGAAGTCATATCTAAATTGTAAGAATCACGAACTAACTTAAATTTCCTAAAAACATTTAAAATGACCTCAACGGCTCCATCTCTCATCCAAAACGAAATTAAAATAACATTACTGGAAATAATTTGCAAATAATCAAAGTCCCGACTTTAATTTTTCCAAGTTAAATCTCGGACTAAAGTTTACATTGGATAGCAACTTATTGTTTTGTTTTCATATTAAAATACTGATCTAAAAATTTAAAACATATATAACTACAAAAAAGCCAGAAGTATTTTAGGCACATTATGAAACAACTCTTTCCAGATCAATCGAAAGAGTGGATAAACTTCTTTGTTTTAATTTAAAATATATATAGTGGCGGTCAAAAGTTTCCAGCTGGCATAAAATTTTTGGTTAATTTGTAAGTATACGCATATGAAGAGGAATCTCAAAGTGATACTTATACACTTTATTAACATAACAATAAACATTAATAAATTTAATTGACAAAATTAATTGAAAAAAAAACGCTTGTTCTCAAAAGTTTCTGGCCACCTTGGCAAGTTTGGAAAAAAAATGGTGTTATAACAGAAAATAACAGTGATCAATAACATTTACAATTAGTATTTTGTATTCATACATTTAGCAATAAGTACTGCGACGCAGCAACGGGGCATCGATTCAATGAACGGTTGTAGATCATTAATGTTAAGTTTTGTCCACGGTTCTTGCAATTTTTGTGAAAATGCTGCTGAATTGGAATATTTATAATTCCACACACGTTTTTAAGTTAGTTTCAAAGATTTTCTATTGGATTCAGATCGGATGATTGGGCTGTCCGTTTGAAAAGCGGAATTTTTTTGTGCGAAAGCCACTGCTTGACGAGATTGCATGTATGCTTTTGGTCGTTATCATGATGGAACAAATAGTTGGGACCACAATTTTTCCTCCAATAAGGCAGCAAATGATCTTGCAAGACATTCTTATGCATTGTACTATTCATCTTGCCGCGGATTTCAAATAACGGACAGGCACATTTTCCAGAAAATGCTTCCCACAGCATAACGTGTCTTCCACCATGCTTCATTGTGGGAATAATATATCTCGCATCTTATCTTTTGATTTTAGGTCGTCGGTTGTAATGTCTTTTTGACTCCCAAAAAGATTGAATGTCGATCCATCGGAAAATAGTACTTTTTTCCAGTTTTCACTTGACCAGTCTTTGTATTACTTCGCAAACGCCAGTCGGACCCTCTGAATATTTTTACTTATGAAAGGTTTTTTAACACCGACTCTTCCATAATGTTCTACGTCACATAAGCGTCTTGACACTGTAAACAGACTTATTTCAGAAATATTTTAACACCGTAAATCGCGTGGAATTGCAGCGGCATTTTTACGCGGGTCATCAACTGCTTTTCTTCTGATAATTCTGTCCACAAGAATAGTCGTCCTACGGGGTCCCCTGTACCGTGGCACGTTCCGAAGACCATCTTTAAGCATTTTTTAAATATTTTTTACAGCAAATTTTCCGATTGACAACTTTGCCGCAATCTCACGAGAGGATTGTCCCATTAGCAACAAGCAAATCGCTCGTTTAGGAACAATAAATTGTTAAACTTTCATTTTTGAATTTCAAATACGTTATTCATGTTGATTAATTAACAAACATGGCCAAAAAACACTTTAGCGATAGCAAAAACTAATGGATGACGAATGGCTGGAAACTTTTGCACGCGCGAATTTCGAATTCCTCCCCTTTGCATCAAGTATCTTAAGTATCCAATCAAAATGATCACGTGGTCAGAGGTAATTTGCTTATTCCTAAATTTTGAAGCAATTGTGCTTCTTCTTCTCTGAAACGTTCTGTCAAACAAATCAAAGAAAGTAACTGGCCGGAAACTTTTGACCGCCACTGTGCATTAGATTTAATACGTATAAAATAATTTTGTCTCACTTCTTTTAATTTCGCCATTTAGGCGAGAAAGATTATTTGCAGCGGAATTTTAAATTAATGGGTCGAGTTATGTGTACACGGTGTTTCACTACCAGATCGACAAACATGCAGAAGGTGTATGTGGCACAGAGACTACTCGGAAATTTTCGACCTAGCAATGCAGGGTCGAAAATTCTGTAGTTGCGAGCTATGGTTCAAAGAAGCACAGAAAAATAACAGAAACTGCAACATATTAATGGGACAGAAAACCTTTTATTGAAAAGTTATACAATAGAAGGTGTTCGAATTTACGATCAGAAGTCTTCAGGTAGGCTTGACAGCGGTGCTGCATGGAATTCCCTACGTTCTGGGAGATTCCTGGTATGTCGCAAATTACGACTTCCAGTAGGATCGCTGTTCACGTGACCTTCCGTTCAGTGACATCTATCACAAGACTGTAAGCTCCGCTGTCCAGCCTGGCTGACGACTTCTGGTCGTAATTTTGAACATCTTCTGCAGAACAACCTTTCAATAAAATGTATTCTATCCGATTATTGTGAGCTGTTTCTATTCTTTTTCTCTGCTTCTTTGCACCCTAGCTCGCAACTACGGCATTTTCGAACCTACATTACTATGTGATTCTGAGTCGTCTCTGTGTCCCCTACACCTCCTGCAAGTTTGTCGATCTGGTAGTGAAACACCCTGTATATCAAGCAATTTTACAAGGGTGGTTCAATAATTATTGTCCCTAGAGTATATAAAATATTCGTACTGCGATGGTTGTTGTGTAATATCGAAGCCTAATGTCTTAGATGCGTATATACTCAATTTAAGAACCGTAGCTGCTATATTCATACAGTTTTGGAGGGAGGAGTGAAAGGGGGTAATGGGGGTGAAAGCCTGATTTTTAGCTGATGGGGCTAGATTTGTGACAGTGGATGAGCCGTAACTACTGTCGTTTGGACTCGGGATCATAGTGATGTGGCCACATCTCATTCACTGTCACATATGTAGCTTTATAAGCTCCTAACCAGCATTTCACCCTTACTCCACTCCTTAAAAGCTCCCCCAACATAGGTCTTTAAAACTTCATCCCTCCCTCCAAAAAATATGTTAATATAGCAGCTACGGTTCTGAAATTGAGTACAGGGTGACACATAAATACTGTGACACAAATAAAAGACCATAACATTTTACTGAACGAACAAAACAATTAGCTTTATTCACCATTCGAAAGAGGAGAAAATGCTGTACAAGAAACAATCAAGATAATTCGAAATGGTTTCCTACAGCGGTGATGCAGGTGTCTAGACGCTTCTGTAAACTCTTCAAGATGGCCGCAACTGTTTTCGGCATGATTTCGACCCAGGCGTTTTCCGGAGCGCGTTTCAAGGAATCCAGGGTCTTGTTTTTGATTGCGCAGGGTTTTAACTCCAGGATCCCTCATATAGCGAAGTCCATAGAGTTCAAGTCAGGGGAGTTTTAGGACCAAACGCCCTTCGTCCAAAATCATGAGAGATTCGCCTTGCACCCCTCCAGCGTCTTCTTCACTCTGTGAGTGGTCGCCCAGTCCTGCTGAAATCTCCAGTCGATGTTCTTCGCTTTCTTTGTGGCCCAGGTGATCATGGCGTCTTCCGAATTTAGCTGCTGAATACGTCTCTGTGCTGATCTTGACGCCTTTTGGGACGAAGACGAGTTTTGTCGTTTCCAATCCGGAAGCCCCCTCCCACTCCATTACAGACTTCAGGAAAAGAACCTCTTTCAATTTCACGATGCGCGGAGCCCCTTTGAGTAGCAACTCGCGTTGCATCTGCGAGTTCCGGAAAGGTTGGACCATAAAACTCTTTTCATCGGTGAAGAAATTCCAATCCAGGGCATCGTCGCGGCACAGGGACTTCATCTTCTTGCACTTTTCGAGTCTTGACGCCTTCGTTTAGTCCCCGTGATGATGTCATTTCGTCAGTTTGTGCGGGATGAGTTGCAGATCGTCTTTGACATGTGTTCGCATGGATTCGCGGTTGACATTGTGCTCTTTGGCCAATTTTCGGATGTTTCTTTGTGGATTTCGCTGATCTTCTTCATGACCATCTTAAGGGCACCGATGTCCTTGTTGGTCACGGTTTTCCCCTTCGCTGACGGTATTTGATTCTCCCGGTCTCTTTAAAACGTTTGACAGCGCGATGGACTTGTTCTCTGTGCAATTTTGCAATCTTAGGAATTGGCATCCCCCTCTTGCGGTAGGGAACGATGGCTGGCCAGTCTTCTTTGCACAGTAAGTTTACCTTCAAAACAGTGAATTAAAATCAGCTGAAATAGCAATTACACGACACAAAAGCACGAGGAACACGAATAAAACAATAGCATATCTCAAAAAGGGGAAAAACATTAAAAATAGGTTGGCATTTTCATCGCGTCACAGTATTTATGTGTCACCTTGTATATAGGCATTTAAGAGATTAGGCTTTGATATTTTACATCAACCATCGCTGTACAAATATTTTATATACATCAGAGGCAATAATTATTGAACCAAAAAAGTATAAAAAATGTTAAAAAATTGTTGAATCGTAGTTTTAAAAAATGGCCTTATGCTGTAATATGCAACAATCGCGATTTCAACCTAAACAGTTCATTGAAAGTCATCGAAAACTTTTATGTGTCTTTCCAGACGAATTACAAGAGCTACACACTTGAGTAACAAACTCATCAAAGGTACTCGCAATTCCCTATTAGGTGTGAATTGATTCAATATTTCGGACCTTATTAATGATAACACGATTTGCATGTTTGCTTTTATGTGTCCTTGTTGACGAATTAGAAGAGCTAAATACTTGAGTAACAAACTTATCCAAGCTACTTGCAAATCCAAAATAGGTTTGAATGAACTTTACCCATGTGACGTCAGCCGCAGGTAAACAGAAGAAAAACAAAAATGGGCGTGAAGAACATTTTAACACTGCTCCTCCTTCGTCTTTTTCGGAAGGTTTTCCCCCCCGCAGAGGTGTGGCTGTATCCATGAACGGGTAAAATCCATTGATTCGATATTTTGGACGTTACCATAATGACAAGTTTTGCTTTTTATGTGTCCTTGCAGACGAATAGCATAAACTACGTACTTGAAAACAAAGTCTACCAAGATACTGCTAAATCCCAATTATGTTTGAAATGATTCAGTATTTCGGACGCTATCGTGATGATAAACTTTGCATGTTTTTCCTCTTGTATATCCCTGTAAACGAGAGTTACATTATATGAGCTACATTACGTGGTAAAAAACTCCAACAAAGGTCATTCAAGATTCATTCATTCATTTCAAGATCAATACACTGTTCCAATTAGATTTGAATTATTTAGGTATTTCGGATGTTATCGTGATGACAAATTTTGCCGTTTATAAAGCTTTCCAACAAAGTTGAAAAGTGTTTATGAATTCAGTTTGTTTGTGTATCTAATTATGTATGTCTCTGTCTGTCCATTCACTCTCTGACTCTAACTCGCGTAAATATAATCCGATTGATAGGAAATTCATAGATGTTACTGGGTATCACTATGTGGTGTTCGGTGTTGAAAATGAAGTGCTTAACATTTACGATTCATTTACGGAGTCACCCAAAATAATTCCGTTGCATTACGGGCTATGGGGGAAAAATAGTTTGTGTTATATTTTAATGATATTATAACATCTTAAACATAACAAAAATTATATATATATATGCGGTGTACAACATGGCTCTTTCTGTAGAATATGGTGTGCATAGAATTGATAATTTATTTACAGGGACACACAAAAGAATTTGCTTACAGAAGAAATTGAACAAAAATTGAACAACTGAAGTCTATGAACAATAATTGCTGGAGTATGTTTTCAGTTGTGGTACGCATAATTCAAGTTAACTACTTTTTGAACAGTACTTAGTGTATGTAAATGCTATAAATTATATACAGTGCAACACAAAAGCTCTCAAGTACATTTTCGTGTATTCACGGAAATTTTTGAATGGAAATTTTCAACTGTGCTATTTGTTTAATTGAACTAACTTTTAGCATACTATGTAGCATACATACAAATCTATAGATCATACACAGGGTTGCACAAAAACAAAATCGGATGTTATTCCGACTATTGGTAATAGCAGAAATTGGGATTTAAAATGCGTTATGCGTTTTTCTAATTGTTTATTTAGATATAATCTTTCACTTAAATAACCTGTGAAGTTTTGTTGCAGTATTCAGAATGTGTTGGGAAGTATTACGTAAACTATGCTAGATGAGTGAGTTTTCGTTCTTGTTCTTGTTTTTTCTTTGTTTCTGTGGACGAACTATAAGAGCTTAATGCTAGCTTAACCCATTCAATCAATCAGTGTCAATTAAACGTTGTTTATTTTTTCGGTAACAATTCTTCTAAACAGAATTTTTTATATTATTTCATTTACGAAATTCTATATTTAAATAAAACAAAGATTTTTCTGTAAAAATACTGGTGTCCAAATTCAAGGATTTTGCACACCTTTCAATTAATGAATTGTTCTGAATTTGCGGATACTTACTATGCAATATGTTAGTACGTTGAAACACTAACCCCTATTTTATTATGTAGTTGACATAAAATATTTTTTAACACTTTCCTACGTAGTTGAAAAGTATTTATGAATTTGGTATGACTGTTTATCTTTCCGTGCTTTATCTCGCATGAATGTAGATAGATTGCCATGAAAAAGATATATGTTATTGGGGTTTACTATGACATGTTCAGTATTAAAAATGAAGTGTGTAGAATTTACGGTTTGTTTGCAGGGTCACTCAAAAGTATTCCGTTACATTGATGGGGAAAAACCTTTCAGTGTATTTTAATCACATTACACAGTTTTAAACAGATTGAAATTTAAATTGATCCCTGAGATGTACTTATAAGGTGCTTACTGTAGAATATTGTGTACATAGAATTTATCCTTAATTTACAGGGAAACACGAAATAATTTGCATACAGTACCGCCTATGAGTAATACTTGCTTAAAGTGCTTTTTCAGTTGTGGAACGTGTTTTTAAATTTAACTGTATTTTTTTCATATTACTTGTGTGTATATAATTTATATAGATCATGTACAGGGCACCATAAAAGATCTCAAGTACAATTCTGTTTACTGATGGAAATTGCTGAATAGGAATTTTAAACTGCGATATGTATTTAAACGAACTAATTTTTAGCATAAAAGTTTGGATATTTTTCTTAATTTTGATGGTAAATGCAGATATGGGGTTTTGAAATTCCCTATGAGTTTTATAAATAGTTTATTAAGACATCATATTTCACCTAAAGTGTGAAGTTTTGGTATAGTATTCTGAATATTTTGGAAAGTCGGTCATAATCTATGTTGAATTGATTTTCATTTCGAGTTTTACATTCAGCCTGATAATTTGAGTTAATTGTTTGTTTTATTGCTATGACATATAATTAAATTTATCATGCGTGTTTCATGTCACGTGCTTTGTATAATTACTAAGAGAATTCTCTAAGTAATTTCTCAGTGATTGCATGTTTTGATACATGAATATGCCGTATTTATTTAAAATCGTTTTCAGTATAATTTACTCTAAACATTTGACGAAATTTACTAAACAGTTCGTAGGATGTCAAAAGATTCTGTCATAATCCACAATGAAAGCCAACATAATTACAAAGAGAACTTTGTCATTTTGACACAAAGCAGACATTAGATTTTAAATATGACATTCAGATGCAGAGAAATTTTTGCAGCGCATTTTTATTAAAAGGAATAAAAATTATAAAAAATGAAATTTACATATACTATTCTTTTTGTTTGTTGAAATTATTTGATTTTTTAATCTTTGAAAGAAGCTATGTAATAAAAGAAAATTTTTAGCCAGTGGAACTTTACAGATCTATTAAAATTTTATGCATTAGATTTCCAAACTTTGGGAAACATGTAAAATAGATTTTGATTATACATTTTCTTTCCACTCTTCTTTTTAGCGGGCTTTAACTTTACCATTGTTGCATATTTATCACCGTACACATATTACTTTTAATATTAAAGCTGTAAATATTTTTAGCACATAAACTGTGCATAATTGTTGTCGTGATGTTGTCCCTAGATTAATAAAAACTTACAATTTATAACTATTCTTGAACTGATTTCCATTAAATCAAAATGCTTCTATGTGATGCGTTTATTTTTATAGATAAAATATATAAAAATTTAGCAAAATTGAAGGTAGTACAAAATTAGAAATAAAGGAAAATGTAAAAATTAAAAAAAAGTTATGAAACGTAAGTAATTAAATAAAAAAATATTATGATATAAATTTGAATAGATAAAAAAGTCAAATAAATAAAAAAGACTTGAATTTTTTTTAATTTTAGAATAATTTCTGAAAAACGTTTTAGAAATAAATATTATATATTAATGTATATCACTAAAAATAATTTTAATTTTACATATTTAATAGCAAATGAACGAATTAAATATATTTGTTAAAGAAATAAATGCTTCCTTTAAAATACCTTTTAACTTATTTTTATTTCTTGTTCTATTTTAGAGTAGAAAAAATAATTTATCAGTATCGTGATAATCAAAGAAAAAATATATATACTCTTTAATAAAAGTTTAAAAAGAAATAATGTAAAGTATAAAAGCTCGCAATATCTAAAAAATGGCTTCTTTTCTATTTTCAGTATAAATATTGGTGTATTTATCGAAGTAAATAATGAAAAGTAAAGTAAAATCCTTTTTATTTTAGAGACATTAAATAAAAAATACGTTAAAATATAAAACTCAAAGAAGGAATTTTATTATACATGTATTTTGTGTAAAAAAGAAAATTCCAATATTTTGATTATAGAAAAAATTATTCCGGACAATACTATGGCAAATCTATACTGGTGGATAAAATTGTGGATATTTCTTAAATTTTTCATCTTTTGTAAATTTGTGTGCTTATAGAATATATTAATTTTCACTTAAAACAAATGTTTATATATTAAATTCAAGGAACTTTAATGTAGAATTTAATTAAAGAAACAGAATTAAAATATCTCCATTACAAAAAAAGTTACTCTTACTTTAGTCGAAAATACAAACACAATTATTCATGAATGCTGAAGTGTATTGCAATAAAAGCTTCCTAGCCAATACGACGACTGTTCTAAGAACCAACCAACTTTCCGTAACTAAACTGTAATATATTTTGATTTGTAAAAGCGGTATTTTGCTAAAATGAATTTTGTAGAAGGGTGAATACTAGTGTAACTAAATTGAATTTTTTTTTATTTAATAATTCTATTTTTTTTTCTTAATGCAAATAATTTAAAACAATGTCATCAACAACAAGAACTGATAGGCCACCTACAAAAAGAAGCAGAATTGCCATAGTGAGAGAAAATGGTCTCTCTTATGCTGAAATAGCAAGACAGGTTGGTGGATTATTCACTTTATCTGGCGTACGAAAGTTGTGCTTACATTATGAAGAAACTAAATCAGAGATAAATAAGGCAAGATCAGGCCGAAAAAAATGTACAAGTGCTTCTGACGATAGAAAGATAAAAAGGATATGCCTCAAAGATAGAAGAATTTCATCAGGTGCTGTTAGATGTGAAATGAATGCAGTGGGTATTTCAGTAAGTTCAAGAACAATAAGGAGAAGAATAGCGGGTTTTGGACTGAAAGGTATAATTCGGAGGAAAAAAAAAACTTTTTTAAATCTCCAGTAACGCAAGAAACGAGTTCAGTGGGCAAAAGAACACATTAATTTGTCAGAAAATAAGTGGAAGCAAATAATCTGGAGCGATGAGAGTAAAATATCACACTTTGGTACTAATGGGCGAAAATATGTGAGACGTAAAATAGGGGAAGAGCTGAATCCTGATTCCATTGAAGAAACTAAAAAGAACCCCAAAAATATTATAATTTGAGCCTGTATGTCTGCAGATGGTGTGTTGCCGCATTCAAGTGATCGATAGCATTCTGAATGAAAAAAAAAATACATTCTGCAACCAAAATTGATACCTTCCACCAGGGATCTCTTCTCCAATAAAGGACAATTTATCTTTCAGCAGGATTCAACTCTATGCCATACGGCAAACATATGCAAAGGATGATTTAAAAACAAATAAATTATTTTTTTAATATAATTATTTTTTTTATTAAATTAATCTTCCTTGAATTTGATATATAAACATTTGTATTTAAGTGAAATTTATTATATTCTTCAAGCACAAAAAGTTATAAATCATGAAAATTTCTAAAAATGTCCACAATTTTGGCCACCCCTGTATATTGTAAAGGAAAAACATGTCTCTGAGTAACGTTGATACCATATTGACGAACTCGTTAATATTCTTTGCTTTCACTGTAGTTTTCTTAACTTTTAAACATCGCACAACTTGAATATTTACAGCATCGAATAGAGGGAAAAAATGTAAATTCAAATGCATTTTATTTGAATAACATCTCAATTTTTAAAAGTTTTTAAACAACTGTGAAATGTGAAAATATTTAAACCTGCGTGCGACTTTATTATGAGTCCCTATACCATCATTAAATGTCATAAGAAAATTACTCATAAATTTAACTTCAAGCAGTTGTACGAATCGTTATACGTTGATCAATTAGGGCTATTTATTTATTCTCATCTATCATTAGCTCTTAGAGCTCAGTGCAGGTTTAACCACAAACATTTCAGAAAGAAATTCCCAAGACAATTCTTGCAAGCAGTGTTGCCAGATTAGGGACTTTTTTAATTCAGATTATTTGACTGCCACCACTTTTTTAAAATAGTATAATATGCCTTATTTTTTCAGAATTTTTAATCTATTTTTAAATAGGCCGAATATTTCGATGTAAAAACCGGTGACAATCAACAAAAGTTGATTGGGGACAAAAAAAGTCACCAATCTGGCAACACTGCTTGCTAGTGCGTTTTGTTTCTCTATCCTCCTCAGTTCCGAAGCTAAAATAATAGCACAAATGCTTCTTCATTGATTTTTTTCCAAACAAAATGACATTGTAAATGACAGAAAAAATATATTTTCTGAAATTGATCCTTTAGGCACTTAGTAATTTAGTTTAAAAAATATAGATCTAAAACTACAAACCCCTTAAAAACATCAATTTAATAACCATTAACCTAAATTAACGCAATCACCAATTTAAGAGCTTTAAACAAGTAAATAACCTACAAATCCTCAAAATTGTTTTTATTGTAAAAGTTTTAAGTTAAATACTTATGAAAATTTCTCACTTTCTTGGTCATACTGTATTTTGGGCATTTTTAGGCATTTTGCAAACTCAGATGAAAATAACATTTATTTTATGTGGGAATCAGCTTAGATGCTGCCATTTATTCGTTTGCTTTGAACGCAAAAAACAATCAGCTCTTAAGAAGTGATATGAAAATGTAAAAAAGGCGGACATTTTAGTTTTTATAAGGAATTAAACCCGTGAAGACCCAGGGACCGAAGAGGTTAAAGCATCATTCAGAAAAAATATCTCTGTTTATATTTGTACAGTTCTTATACGTTTTCTGAAGTAAAAAAGTAAAAAACCTATGGAAATGTAAAATCTTACCTTCCATTCTTTTACCTTAAAATGACGATCTAAACATTTAAGAATTTTGATACTTTTTATTTTAAAACATAAGCAGATATATAATTCACTACAATGCATTATCAAAAATGTTTATCCAAAACATTTAAATTATTTGTACGTTTTTGTATCTATGTTATAGAAAAAAAAAGAAAGCCGGCAAATTCAATATTCCAGACAATTCCAGGGAATTCAGTAAAATATGTTAGAAAAAAACTTTCTTAATGTAAAATGTTTATTTATTCTTTTTCCTGTCCTAATTAAAAAATATATATATTTAATAATAAAATTTAGTTATTTTGGATAAATTAAAGTAGAAACCGAAATGCTGAATGAATCGAAAGTTTATTAATCTTTTAAAATGGAAAAGGATAATAAAAAAAACAGTAGTGTAAAGTAGATGCTTACTTCAGTCACAACATTAGAAAACCGCTTATATTTATAAACAAGTAAGAAAAAAATCATGCTTCAAGCATAGATTATGAAACACTTTCAAACACATTTAGAATAATGTAACAAAACTACACCGTTTTAAAAAATAAAACATTACGTCTAATTCAACCATATGAAAACGCATAATAAAATTACAGCTGTTCCCATCCACAATCGGAAAATTATGCGAATTTTTTCAGCAGCCCTGTATATGATATATAGATTTGAATCTATTAACTACCTGCATGCCAAAATTTAGTTCACTTAAGAGATACATATAGTACTTCAGTTGAAAATTTACTTTCAGGAATTTCCTCTAACAAGGAGAACGTTAATTGAATACTTTTGTGCAGCCCTGTATTTGAGGTATACAATTTATATATAACGAGTAGGATGCAAAAATTGATTTGATTTAAAAGCGCATACCGAATTTTAAAACGTACACTCCAGCAATTATTACTCAAAGACAGTACTGTGCTGTAACGATTTCTTTTGTGTGTCCCTATAAATGAATAAAAAATGCTATAAATGCTTTGTTTAAATCGTGTTTTGTCGCGATCATAGAGAAATTCAGTGGTTTATATCAGTTTCAATACATTTGAAATAGCATAATGTCATTAAAATTCTCTGCAAACGATTTTTTCCCATATACCATAATGTAATGGAAAACTTTTGAGTGCCCCTGTAAATGAACGATTAATACTACATGCTTCACATACAATATCAAACATGCTTTGGTGACCCTAAATAAGCTTTATCAATTTCATGAAAATCCGAGTATATTTACGGGAGTTAGAGCGTGGACAGACGGCCAGACGGACAATCGGCTAGACGGACAGTCGACCAGACGGACAGACAAACCGAATGCATAAACACTTTTCAACTTTGTTGGAAAGTGTTAAAAATTGAGTTTCAACTTATTTCTCTTAAACGAATACTTATGCATTCATTTTTTTTACAAAGTGAACATGAAAATGGAAAAGTCTCTTAAGAAGTAATGTACGATGAACAAACTTTACTGGAAACTAATGTAAAATTTTACAAAAGAAAAAAAAAACGACAAGTTTGAAATAAAACGCATAAATTATTTTTTGTTCAGATAAACTTTACAGCGGCATTGTTTTTATTATTCCAACAACAGAAAGAAGATTTACAATATTTACAATGTATTTTTCTTCGGAAACTAACATGTTTAAAGATAAATAAAAAACCTTTCAGCACCTTTTTTAAATAGAATTACTTATGAGTTTTTTATGTCAAAATTCGATGCAAATTTTACCAAGTTTGTAACATTTACGGTGCATTTAGTTTAAAACGCCAAATATAAGCAGAAAGTGTTCGAATTTATGTTTTTAATTCGGAACTGTTTTCAAGAAATTGAATTATTACATATAATCTAAACAAAAATATAGCATTGTAACAATTAAATTATTTTTATCACATTTATACATTTACAATAGATAAAACCTAAATGAGATGTCCAAAGTACCTAAATGTAATCTTGTATTATATGCTTGTCAGTCCATCTTTACTTATATTAATTTAATTGTTATTTAATCGTTACATACTTAATACTGTACCATAATTAAATATGAAATAATATCACATTTTTAGTTTAAACATTTAGGTCAATTGAAAAAACTAGAAGTAACACAACCAATAACACATTATTTTTAACAAAGCAGTATTCAAATTTTTTTTCTAGACAGATTCTTTGAATACAATCTGGAACACTGTAGTGTTTCAGAAAATTAACAATAGGAGCAAAATGATATAGATCAGGTAGCGGCTGCACAGGCCGCCACCTCATCGAGTTGGTGGCTAACATTCCAGAATTAGACAGGACCTGATTTGCATATTAAAATGCAACTGTTCTGCCAAGACATATCTTGGTGAAAATCACGTGCAGACCCCATTTCATTGGCTGATCGGTAGGTTTATCATTGTGCTTTCCTGCGCCCTAAGGTATGAAAATTTGGAGGACTGGGAGCAAGAAAAACACAATGGTAAACCTACCAGTAAACCACTAAAATCGAGTTTCTATGTGTTTTCCAGCCAGATATGATTTGGCAGGCCAGTTGCATTTTAATATGCGAATCAAGTTTTAACTAATCTTGGAATTTCAGGCAACTCGATGAGGTGATGATTTGTGCAGCCGTCTCCCAATATAATAGCTTCTTTAATTTTATGCTGTTTATAAAATAGTGTATTACACTGCTCTCGCACTCTCTATGTCTTTTTTTAAATCTATCTTAGTATCTAGAATAATTTCACCCCAAATTCAACAATTGGAAAGCTGCTAACCTTAACATTACACTAACATTTTTAAATAGCATTTTACAAAACATACGAGAGTCAGTGCACCCAAAAGAAAAAAATTTCTTGTGTAAATTAGAGACAGTGCTGTAAAAAGAAATATCGTCTTCAATAATACTTTTTCCCCCACCTTTTGTTTTGCACTTTCCACCTATGATTCAATGTTTCCTTTTTGGAATCAGTAGCTTTTTTTTCCAGTTGAATTGTCGTTTCTTTTTCCGATCTTTCACTTTGGCATCTGAAGTAAAGCACCTTCGCTGATATCAATTTTATAAAGTTCAGTTATTCACAATGTATGCTTTTAAACATAATTTTAGTTTATCATGTGTCACGTTATCTTACTATGATATTTAATGTTTATTTATAAAAATAGATGGGAGAAGTAATTATCATTGAATCTACCAAGATATAAAACTTACATCTGCTGAAAGCTTTTCTGCATTTGAAGTATCCATTTCTCTGCTAACTGATCTATAAAAAATACCAGACACCAAAATGTGACGAACAATTCTAACTTAAAACGGGACGCCATTTACTGCTTCCGCTTCCAGTAAATAATGTTCCGTTCCATGAGTTTGATGAGGCTATTTGTCATTAAAAAAAAAAAAACAAATACTATCTCGATTTCGGAATTATTCAATGCATTTAGGAAGTGTTGTTGAAGTTTGATAATTAATTATGTGGAGTGCAATCGGAAATTTTATTAGACTAAAATCTTTAAACGAACGTATTTCATGTTTTGTTCCGGAAATGCGGATGGTTGATGTATTACATTTATATATACGATTCTTGCATTAAGATTTTAGGTACGAGAACTTGAAGTATAATGTAGGTTTGCCAACATACTGATAATTTCCGGAGCATTGTGTCAATTTGATCTAAGCCAAATAAACCTATTTTAATCGGCAAAAATCATATAAAAAACAAAAATGAATAAGAACTATCATGAAGGATGATGAAATTAAATATTTTTTCTTGTTCAAAATTTGTTTCTTTGATAATAAGGATATCGATAACATGCTATAAAAAATTTTAGTATGTTTTCAACCCTTATAATTCCATCTACGAAACTTGGCTATTAGAACACATTTTGTTGCAAATTAATGAAAATACCACCCCCATAGGAGGTCCTTCTTAAAGAATGATTGAACTCATGATCTCAACTATCTGTTGTCTAAATTCAGCGTGAGTATGACTTATAGGACGTCTTAGAAAGCCCTCTTAGTTGAAGAGAATTTTAGTGATATTGGTATTGTATTTTTGAACTATAATAATTTACTTATTGTGAACTATACTAATTTTAATTTCTAAAAGATGTAAAATTAAACTTTTAAAACAGTAAAAATAGGTTTATTTCACCTCAACTCTACCCAAGTCTATTTCAAAAGAAATAAACAAAAATATTCTAAAATTGCACAGTCTATGAAATTTTTATTCAACTTTTCAGATTATGCACATTATTTCCTTATTTTATTTAGATGTTTATTTGTATTTTCGTAATCATTGAGTGGCCCGAGCCTTAATGTCGGTAAGTTAAATCATGCTGCATCGTTAGATATTGAATTTTTGCGTGTTACAGTCTCTATGTCTTCTCGTATAATGGTGCATAGTATAGACTGGAGGGAGAAATTATCTTATTTTCATTGAAACGTATTTGGAGGGTCTCTACTTCCTATTATTTATCTAGGGTTGTGGTTTTCCTATTATATTAATTATCTGCTATTTGCTCCTTTTTAGGTAGACTTCGTATGAAATACTACCTATTACATTCTCCCCTATGTTGGAATTTCTGAAAAATTTTTGCAGATCTACACCGATCATGACCCCTAGAATCCAAAACCACCCTCAGTAACACTTTATATATATATACATACATATATATATATATATATATATATATATATATCACTTTCTTCTGGACACGATAACTTCGGTAATTCTGCACAAATCTCTTCCAACCAGATGAATAAAATCAAGGGACATAAAATATAGGTCAATTTCATTAATGGGCCAAATCGGACCAAGGAGATGGAAATAGGGAGGGGTTTGTGAAAACCGAAAAAACCCATAACTTCTTAATTTTTGTACATATAAAATCTGTTTAAGATTTTTATTACTTCTAAAAATAGGGCAAAAATTTATGTATCACATATTTTTGCTAAAATTAAAAATGTTCTCAAGGGGCGCAAAAAACAGGGTTTTAGGAAGAAAAAATTCATAACTTCGTCAATTCTCAAGATTTCAAATCCAATTAAATTTATTATAAATCTTCTTAATATTGTCTACAACATTTATATTGATAAGTTTTTGATAGGACCAATTCTTAAAGCAAAAAAATAAATAAATTAAAATACATAGCGGTTGAAGAAAAAAAATCATCGTATTACGGGTGTTTTCACATCCAAACTGCTTATTTTCTGACTCATTTTTAAATTCATTTTTGCTCTCAAACGCATACTATTTTTAGATTCTCTTATTTAAAAACGATATAATGTACTATTATTGTCGGTTTTTTTTTTATAGAGGCAGAATATAATTCAAAAAATGCTGTCGTGGGCATTTTGAACCGAATTTCCCGAAGTGATATTGCTGGAAACGAAAAGTATTGTCCTACTGAGAAAATAATTGATTATAAATCAAGTTTTAATTAATTGAACGAAAAATAAAAACACAGGTCGCTTATAAATCTCTTCCAGAGTCACGTCAGCAAGTTTCATTATTTTACTTTTAAAAATGAGTCTGAAAATGTGTCAGAAATTTTCGAGTTGTTAAGCGGGGTAAAATATTTTTTTTTAAATACCGACTTAACATGATTCTGATAAAATGAGCTCTTACAGGAAAATAAAATTAAAAATTCATCAAAAGCGGCCAGATAAAATTGTTAAACTGGATTTATCTCTCATCTTGATTTAGTTTTTGTTGGTGAAATTAATACTTAACATCGAAATCTACCTCCTCCTGTAGGCCGAGCCGGCAGGGATTTTTTTCTAAACTAAAATTCCCTGCTAGTCAGACAAATATAGTAATTCTTAGATCTGTCCGCTTTAATAAATGGTATTTCATATACTACTGAGTAATTCTCAAAATTAATTGGGTCAATTTTAGTGCAAATAATATTCTTTGGCTGATTGGTTGGCTGATTTATTGATTTCTTTGGTGATGTTTTGGTTATTAAGCAGATACTTAAATGCTTAATACCGTACTTTAATTTCTGAATAGCTTGGACAATACTGAAGTATAAAGTTTGTATTTTTGAGAATCAAACTAATGAACAGGTTCATTTATTTGGCAATATCCACGATCAATTTATTAATATGTTGTACTTTAAAACCATTATTACGAGCAATTCTGCGAATATTATCTAATTCATTAGCAGAATTACTTTCAATGCATACTAGAAAAGCCCTTCTTATGAAAATGTGCGGGTTGAAATTTAATATGCAAATGGGGAACATGCATTATTTTGTATTGTAGCCCTGTTACCCATGCTTTGTTTTAAAACAGATCCGTCGTGTATAAATATAGAAAAAAGGAGCATATAGCTGATATAAATATAATAGAAAAACCACAGCCCTAGCAAGATTATATCAAGCAGAAAGCATACAAAGAAACTTCAATGAAAGTAAGATAATTTTTCCCTCCTGTTTTTACTAACCATCTATTATAAGAGAAATCATAGAGATTGTAACAGATAAAACTTCAATACACAACGATGCAGCATGATTTAACTTACCAAAATTATGGTTCGAGTTACTCAATGGTTACGATAATAAAAATAAAAAAATAAGTAAAATAGAAATAATAATATGCAAAATATAAAAAAGTACTTGAATGATGGCATTGCATAGGCCATGCAGTTCTAGAATATTTTTATTTATTTGTTTTGAAAATGATTTAGGTAGAGTCTAAACTTGTAAACCGTCGAATAAAGCTAGTTTTAAGCTTTTAATTTACAACTTTTAGCAATTATAATTAGTATATTATTGCAAGGTGTTAATTTGTTATGTATTTACAGGCCCATATGCGATTTTGATTACGTGTTATACATAAATCAAATCTTAAAATTTTAACCTTAAAAACAACATATTCCCCAAAACAATTTATTTACTAAACACCTTGCTGAGCATAATATTAATATGTTTCTTATTAGAAGCACATTTATCAAACGCATACATGTTTTAAAATTGCATATTAAGCGACCAGGGAAAACAAATATGAGTCTTACTGATTAACGATTAATATACCAGCCAGCCATTTTTTCTCAATTTAAAAAAAAAATAAAATAAATCTGCACACAAGTTACCATTTTAGGTAGATCTGTGGAAAATTAAGTTTTAGTCGATAAGTTACCGTTTTAAGTCTATACATTATGAGTTATCGTATTTGAAATTTCATTCAAAAAAAATATTTATTTATTTTTTGTTTTCATGTAAAATAGATTGTTGAGCCCCCTAAAACTATCTTTTTGGCATGCAAATTCCAGGCATTTAATAAAGTTTCATCTTGTAATATAATTCAGAATTTCATAAAAGTATTTTTCCCTTTGTATAATAATTTTTAGTTATTTAAATGTGAAACTGTTTGTCAGGAATTTTTTTATTTATTTATTTATTTTTTTTTTTTTGAAATTTCGCACAATAATTAATTTTTACTTCACTCTAATTTTAGATAAATAATGTACTTATAAATGATATCAAAAATATTTATAGAAAACAAATTCCAATTATTTGAAGCAAAATTTGTGTTAATAATAATAAAAAAAAATCCCATTTTACAGCTAATAACTCCAAATAAATTGTATTTAGAGAATCAACATTTTTATTGACATATCAAATATTAGGATGTTTCTTTTGCCTTTATAAAAAGGAATTTCCAAATTTCTTGATCAAAATTTATTTAAAATAAAATCGTCGGGAAATTAAGTAGAGAAAATTGATTTAAGGATAGAAATAGGTGTTGAATGAGCGACTAAAATGCAGCTAAATATGTTAGAAATGAGAAATCCTTAATTTACAAAAATCTATCCAAGGGAAAAGTCATTTCATATAGATATAGCGAAAACAATCTTTCCTGTATGACAAAACCCACACAATGCGAAAAAGGAATTCTAATCATCTCGGAGTTTAAAATAACTAATTTAGCACTGAATGAAGTTAAAAATGCCAAATCGCACGAAGATTTGCTATAAACTATAATAGTATCAAAATACAATAGTTAAGAAAGATATATACTAAAACAATACTTGAATGTAAACATATAGAAATACGTTGTTTTAATAATTACCTGTGTGTTTAATTTTAAATGCTACATAAAATTTCAGAAATAATATATATTCTATCAAAGCTTTCTCGACATACTTTCACTTATTCGTATGTTCTTCTCGCGCCCAACGACTGAAGTTAATTAACACCATAGAAATGTATGTAACACTCAATAATGAAACCATAAGGTACCAAGAATAACATCCAAATGAAAAATTTTTGGGGTTTGATTGCAGATAGATCATTTATATTTTCTAAATTTTTGAAAAGATTTTAATTATTTTCTACTTCATGTATATGCAAATCATCATGATTTCAGTAATTATTTTCTTACGTCGATTTTGCATATCGATATACTTTATTTGTTTTAAATGAATATATAAATATAAAAATTTATTTTTAAAAAGCAATAAACAGATGCTATAATACATAATAAAGCGATAGTCTACAATACATTGCAATTAAATTTCTGGAAATCTATTATGTGTAGTTAATCCTTTCAAGTTACTTTTAAAAAGTCAACAGTAAATCAACGAAACATTTTCTTTTCTAATAAAGGTGTCACCACGACATACTTATACCCATTAGTAGTTTCTTGCGATGTGTAAATCTACAACTTAATTAACACAGAAACATTCGACGCACCGAGCACGGAAGGAAATTAATTTACTTCATTCAACATTATTTGTGAAAAAAAGTTAGTCTAAATCAAAGATTAATTGTTTCTACTATTTCTGTAAAGAATTGCTTTGATTCAGTTTTTCATATAAAGACAGATAGAAAGAAAACATATTCAAGTCCTTATTTTGTGTGATGAATATTCATGTAGTCTTTTTTTGCACTCAGACAGCTCTTAATAGCCTTGTTCTTAAATTGCATGCTATATAATTACTGTTACATAAGTATGGTAAACTGTAAGTTTAATTACTTTTCCATAAATGTTTTTCTAAATATTCAATTCTTGTTAGTGAAATAAAAAGTAACAATTATTTCAAAATTTGACTAAGCAGAACAAAACAGTTAAAGACTTTCATGTCAAACTGCAAAACGTAACATATTTAATATAGTAAATTAATTCAGAAATTAAATTTTTTTGTAGATTTCATTTTCATGAAATAAATACATCGAAGTATAGTTAAGAAATAGGAAATTTAGAAAATGCAAAAACCTATAGCATATTTTTTTCTCTGTAATTCACTCATAACAAAATAGCAAAAGTTATTATAATTTTTTCTCGCAAATGCTGCACATGTACAACTTAAAAAAAATAAATACGAATTACAACAACAAATTTCCACTTTGAATGCTTTGAACATTAAAAAAAAAAATTATAAATCAATGTACTCTTTTTTAAAACTCAGATAGCTCGTAATTGCTCTGTTTTTAAATTGAAATTGTGTAATTACTTTTACACAAGTGCGTAAAATACGTAAGCTAAAAATATAATTACTTTTCCCTACTATATAAACAGCACTGATGTACAGGGAAAAGTAATGAAAGTTTCATTAGTGTTTGAATTTTGGTTGAATTCTGTGAATTTTTCCATGGCTTTAATTAATTTTCCATTAATGATGATTGTCATTAGGATTTCTTTAATTATCAATATAAAATACTTTTTCTATGTATAGACACATTTGCTTACATTGAGTGAAATTACAAAACCTAAATATTACAAATATAGGGTTAGATGGGGTAATTATGACCGCCGTCATACTGGAGATAACTGTGATGGTAAAATTTTGTTTCAAGCTCAGATATTAACCTCATAATGTATATTTTATCTTAGGTATTCTTTATTACTAGTCTGAAGCCTTTTTGAGATCAAAATAGCAATTTGAAACTAAGTCTATAAAATTTTCGATAAACGGATCTTTGTTACTTTGGAGTTCAAAGCGGTCATAATTACCCCAAACATATGTGTATTGGCAAGTATAAAGAGAAGATATAGTGGTCATAATTTCCCCACTTGTGGTCTTAATTACCCCAAACTTATGTTATTTTGAGTTTTTGGTGGGGTAATTATAACCACCCTTTTAACTTTAAAAGAAAAACAGCTATGATAATTAAAACTTTTAAAATGTGTTCTTAAAGGATCAAAGTTACTTCTTATGTACTAAAAACAGCACTTTTCCAAATAGAAATAAGCAAAAAAAAAAAAAAAATAGTAAAGTTGAAAATATAAAAGTGGTCATAATTACCCCTCCTGACTATATCCAATATTGTGAGGCGATAAATGCTTAGTAAAAGCATATTAGTCACAATTATATGAACACCTGTCGAAATTATATATTTACCACCATTCCTTGTAAGTCAGTGTAAAAAGGATAATTTCATGAAGCAACCCTGTTCTAATTAAGCTGCCATGGTATAATTTTATTCATTAGAATTTACTTCCGACGGTTAATTGTACAATTTAACACCAAATAAGTATATGGCATGCCGAGTAATGAAATAACAAATCACAAAAAGGCAATATAAAACTAGAAGTTTCATTAGAATTCCATATTAGGTAGATCATTTGAGTTCTCTGAATTTTTATGTGCCTTTCGTTTTTTTTCTTTTCATTGAACATGAATGCCATCTATATTTCCCCAATAGTGTCTTTCAGGGAGAATTATCTTTTTCCGGTTAAAAAAAATCGATTTATTATTATTATTTTTTAATTTTTGTATATCCTATAGCTGTAAATTATCCCAGTGAATCGATTTGGTCGAATTAGGTCTTACGTATAGTTATTTAGTGCGTTAGCGTAACGCGTCCGTAGGCTTATACAGTTTTATAGCAGTATAAACGCATTTTGCGCAAAATGATATTTTCAAAATGGGCGGGATCAGAACGCAAAAACTATTAAACCGATCTTGCTAATTTTATTTAAAATTAAATGTAATATAATTTATCTTGGAGCTTGGACCACTTTCAGCCATTTTCATAAAAATAAATATTTTTAGAAGCACGCCAAAACGAGAAAAATGTGGTCAAAAATAGACTTTTTTTCAAATGGCTGCCATTTTGTTCATTTTCAATTTTTTGACCTTACCCCTTCCCGGCACAGAACAATTCTGTTCGTAAAAGGATGAAATGGTTGACTGAAACCGGAATTTAGAAGCAACTTTTTTAGAAATGAAAAACTCGTTACTTTAAACTTCCATTGTAAAAAGAACATTTTATTAAAATTTTCTTGGTGCCATTTGTAAGTTTGGAATTACAGTCGAACCTCTATTTAACGAACCTCTACTTTGCGAATTTCTCTATTTTGCGAACTTTTCCTTGGAACCAAAAATATTTTGCGAATTTCTTCGTAAAATAAACTCCAAATAGCGAAGTGCATTCTCTATTTAACGAACTTTTTCTTGTGATCAAAAAAATTTTTTCACCCCATTTCTCAAAATATTTCTGGACATTTCAAACTTATTCTTTCTTTAAACACATTTTATGATGTTCAATGGCCTTGAACTAGTTTTACCAGGCGCCTTCTTTGTCAGCAGTGAGAATTCGGTAAGTACGGAGGACGAAGATGATAATCCCTTAGAGTAACTTTTAAAAATGTGGATACGGTGAGAAAAAAAGAAGAAATTAACCATGATGTGCTGATTGATGGATTCTATTTCACTTAATTCTGAAATTGAGACCTCGGAAACCCTATCCGAATTGGATATTTTCGACAGTGTGAAAAATAAAAACAATACAGCAATGAATTGCGATGAAG
Organism: Maratus speciosus; assembly: GCA_963932465.1. Classification (NCBI taxonomy): domain Eukaryota; kingdom Metazoa; phylum Arthropoda; class Arachnida; order Araneae; family Salticidae; genus Maratus; species Maratus speciosus. The sequence continues at coordinate 224,589,082 of OZ010791.1, read as the reverse complement.
ACAAATATGATGGTAATGGAAATGGTCATTATGCAGGAATTAACAAAACTTCGTATGATGAAATGCTAAAATCATTTGAAACAATCCGACGAGAATTATAGCTAGAAGAAAATACTCATGAAGGGGTTTTTGGTGCATTGCAAAGATGCGAGACGTATTATGAGAAAAAGCACTTTTTTAAATAAAAAACTCAGGCAAAATTAACAGAGTTTTTCAGAAATTAAATTTAAGGACGCATATGTTAATGTATGGTTAAAATTATTTGTTATAATAATAATAAATACGATAATGTCATTAAAATTCGTTAATTTTAATGTAAAACTATTTACTTTAAACAGAAAATACAGTGTATTCCAGGACAATGTTTTGTTTTCCTTGCACATTTCAAAAATTTAAACACATAGAAAAAATGAATTGATGATGTATATTGGTGGGTAAAATAAATAAAACAAATCGATATAATTTCATAAAAAAACGTGATTAATTACTTTTAGTAAAAATATTTAGTGTTTATGAATTTAAAATTTGTTTTATGTAGTTTAAAGTATTTTAAAAGGTGAATCCATATTTAACGAATTTTCCATATAACGAACTTTTTTCCGGGATTTAGCGACTTCGTTAAATAGAGGTTCGACTGTAAAATTAGGAGATCCCGACATGGGACCACTGCGTTGGAAAAGGTTAAAGTGCTTGTAATTATCTACTTTCGTAATCCTTAACGAAAATTAATTGCAGACAAATTTGGCGATCTACCGGATCCTGCCGGATCGGAAGTGCGCGGCGCACACGCTAGGACATCCACTTATGCAACTCGAGCTATATCATAATTGTTTTATTAAAAATGTTTTGAAATGGTCTGAAAATGACAATAAATAACATACAAAAAACCCATAGCTAATATATCTAGTCTTATTCCAGAAAAAATGCTAAAAAACACCATTTTTTCCGCCCTGTAGAGGCAAATACACCCCTTAATGCAATTTTTTTGACGTAGAAATACCAATTAGTTTGCATTAAATCAGATTAAAAATCATAACTAATACGAAAACATGCAATAAATCTTAGAAGATCGATGTGTGTCACAAATATATTGATAAAAAAAAAAGTCAAGAAATTCATTATTTTGCTTCATTACCTTTAAGATACTTTGGGAAGCAACCGAAATTCCATGAAACAGTTACTATTCTAATAAAGCTTTCACATATATTCACGCAATTGTATTTTCCTAACACGTCTAAATCTACAACTTAATTAACACCGAAGAAATGCACGACCTACCGAGTAACGAAACTGGTTAGTTAATTCAATCGAAATTATTTGAGAAACAGAGTTAATCAAAGTTAAGATCAATTGTTGGAGCTATTTCTGTAACGAGTTGGTCTGGCCCTTTTCTTTTGCTAAAACATACTTAGAAGGAAATAATTTCTTTATTCGTACAGGAATATCTATTTATTTCTTTTAATGAATATGCGCTTGCACTAAGTTATATGCATTAAAAAATTGCTTTGTGCTTTTTTGCAAACTGTAAAACAATTTTTTTTACAAGAATGTTGATTGAAAATATTCAACTCTTGTTATCCAAATTATAAATAAGAATTACTTATATGGTGGCTCGTGATACTTATTTTATCGCAATTCTGCGAAAAAACATTAATAAGTACTATTATTTGAAAATAGTGATAGTAAAGTGTTTGCAGAAAGGGCACTTCAAAAAATGACAGATGACTCACCCAAAAAGCCTACCGCGAATAACCACTGAATTATTTTTTAAGTAATTTTCTTGGGCGAAAAAAAAAAATCAATTTCATTTCGAACTTCAAATCAAAATTTATTAAATATTCATTAATTCGTAAAAATAAGTTTTCAAAAATTGTTATTTTTTTTCATATTTTAAAGGGCGGAAATTCATCATTTCAGTTTTTCTGAAATATGTTAATGTGAATGTATTTTATCGTAACTGAATACCTCACAAAAAGTGAAAAATAAAAATGCACCGTACATCTGGTACGCTGGGATATAGTTTATATTGCAATTTATGGTGAATTTTAACACTAGAACCGCCGGCTATTTCACTCAATTTTTTAAAAAAAGAGTTTCACACCAGAATTTTTATTTAGAAATATTTAACTTATTTAATTAGCCTATTTTTGTGCTTCATATATATAATATATCTTATAAAAACATGTCTGGTTCGAATCAACTATTATCAATTTTAGCAAGGGTCAAAATGACCCCTAACGGTGGTTCTAGTGTTAAACAAATGAGTTTTCCCAAGCGATTTCTTTAGATTGCTCCTTATCAATGTTTTGCTTATCACTTCCATTTTAAAAATTAATACAGTAGGTATAAGGTATTCTCTGTATCTGTTTTAAGTAATGTTGAAACTATATGCTTAGCAGTTACTGTTTCCTTTACGATAGCAAGATAAGCCAAAAAAATGTAATAATAATAATACGGTTTATAAATTGAGATAAGCAGCAATACACAATGCATTAAAATTCGAAAATGCAAGAACATATAAAAATATGCATAGTTATAAAAAAAAGTATGCAGCTTGTTGCAGACACACAAGCCTTTAAAAATAGATTCGGAACAGATTGTCTTAAATTTAAAACCACCATTAAATTTCAGGTTTATTTGCATAACATCTGTCCCAGATTTTAATTGAATTTTGTACACATATAATTTATTATTTGTACTATTTTCACGTTGTCCATTTATTTCTTAATATAATTAGGTATTATGCATTTCTTGTGAGTGATTCTAAAAGAAGGAAATTGATACATCTTGTTCAGGGTAAATAAGAAATTTACATCATGTTCCACAGAAGAACACTAAATCAGTAGGATGCATTACTGTTTATGGACGGTAATTGGTTGAATAAGTTTTTTAATTATGTTAAGGATATTTTTGCTGAAATAGGTTTTGGTATACTGCAGGTCTGAATACGTTACCCTTGTTTTACAAAGCTACATTAAAGTACAGTCGCAAAAAAGAAGAAATCTTTACACGTTTTATTCATTAAATTGTAGTAGAAACAAACAGAATTAGGCATTCGACTCAGAACAATGTTTTCTTTCAATTTATAGTAAAAAGTAAGTTTATGAATTATTCATCTTAATGAAATTGCAGCAAACTCTAATATTTTAAAAACGAACAACTAATTTGAAATTACATTTGCCTTTTTTTCAGTAAATTTTACATTAGGGTACTAACTGAAAAATAATTCGGTGCAGTAGTTTAGAAATTATACAGGCTTGGAAATTTGAACTCCTAATGGCATATTCATTGGTAATTGTTGCAAAACAAATTGAAATTCAAGTACTTTACTAAGGACTACTTAAAAACTACTCAGCGGAATGAGCTGTAATTTTTAATTCGCTTGTTTGAAGCTTCTAGAAATTGATTTTTTTTCAGAACAAATAACAAAATACAATTTATATTTGTTTTTAAAAATATTAAAAAATAAATATTTAATTAATTTTCGAAAGCATTACGAATTGTAACGTAATATTTTTTTCTCAGAAATCTATTTTTAGAAGCTTCAATTATTTTATACTAAAAATACTTAAAAGGTCTTCTCATAATTAAAACATGGTTAACACAATCACTGCCATGGCACACAAATATGTGCGGCAGCAACATTTTCTGGTGCGCCATACCTCATGAATACGTGTGCCATCAATATTTTAAGACGACTTATTGTAATGAAACGGGATTTCAATAATTTATTACTACGAATTAAAAAAAAATGTTGATAGTTTTGAGTTAAAAATGTGTAAAATTAACAGACATTGCAACGATTGGTTACTGTTAAACGACCTCGATTAGCGCTGAAAAACTCTTCTAATGGCTGCAAAACAAGCGCCACTTCGTCACAGACTGTAGTGTCAACGTCCTAAAACTTTTGTACTCTGTAAACGATAAATCATCATTTTCAATACGAACCATGCTGCAGTAAACTTTACTAATATATATTAATTTCGTGGCACTCGAGGATAACTTACGAATATTACAGCGTGCACAGACGGACGTGAAACGAACGAAAAATATCAAAACTTTTTAACTCTAATCCAATATGTTGAAAGCTAATAAAAATTCGTACACTGTAAAAAAAATAATGCCAGTTTTCCGGTAGGAATCGGAAAAATAGTTGCCCTTATCGTACCGGAATAATTTCCAACCCAGCTCGGAATAAAATCCGTAAAATCAGAATAAAATACGTAAAATACTGTTTTACAGACTATTTCCTTATTTTTACGGATTTTATTCCGATCTGGGTCGGAAATTATTCCGGTACGATAAGGGCAACTATTTTTCCGATTCCTGCCGGAAAACTGGCAGTATTTTTTTTTTCTTTTTTACAGTGTATCTTTAATACGATGGCCTCATTTAAAATAAGAGATTCATCACTCTGAAATTTTATAATAACGATACTACAATTTAAATCCTCGTTTGTCGATCCATATTTATGATTATGCCGTGCCTTCTTAGCAAAAGTGTTCGAGTAATTGTTCGCAAAGAGAAGTGTTTTTGAAAACTGTTACTGGCTTGGTTATGCATATTGCACACATATCAATATCTAAATGAAAAACATAACAAGGGAAGTTAAATAATATTATAGAATTGAAAAATATATATATATTGAAGTTTGTTTTTAAAAAAGCAATATATATGCTTTTATCACAGGTTCGCATCATCTGAATCCAGAAATAGCCTTATTTGCAAATATTTGCACTTCTGAATGAGGAAAGAAGCAATTTCAATAATGTACTATTTTGGAAATTCTTTTCTATAGATAGCTCTTTCAGGAGAAATAGAAAAATAATACACTTCTTCAAATTAACGTTTATTTATTATATTCAATAAAGGAAATCCCAATGTAATAAATAATACCGAAATGACGTGACAAGTACATAGATTATAAATAAAATATATATTACTGGCGTATTTTTTACCCCATGTTGATAAAAATGATTTTGAAAAAAAAAATATGTGTAAATAAATTTGTGATTATGTTTTGGTATAAAACTTTATTAAATAGTGTTGCCTGTTTAATTATTTTTACAATCACATGCTTTTATATAAAATAAGTCAAAAAGTAAATTTCCATAATGTAATATATAAATAATGTAAAACACAGTGCAGAGACATGCCAGACTTCTGTAAGTGTTTTAGCTACTAAAATTATGTATAGTAAAGTGAGGACAGATGCCGCAGTTTTTCTTTTCTTCTTGTAAAATGTACAATAAAGCAAAAAACAACGAACTAAGTACCAGTTGATCAAACCCTTTAGAATCTAATTTCTATGTTAAACAAGTTAAAGCCCTCTTAATAAAGCAGCATAGTTATTTTCCCAAACGTCCTTTTTTAACATCATTTTTTAAGTGCTGGGTAAGATGCCGCATGGGGTGTGGTACAGATGATGCATGGAGAAGAAAGCTATGCTGTTTATTTTTTTCAAATAAATTACATTTTTATTTCCTCAATGTACTTAAAATGAAAATAAATAACAGTAAACTTACATAAATTATATATATCACTAAATTGTGAAAAGTTTAACGAAATTGCAAAAGTGTAAGCTCGAAAAATAAAACTTAAGACATAAAATGAAAATGAAACGAAAAACATTTGAATTTACGTGAATGGATAGCATAATTACTGGAAACAATATACAGCATAATTACAAAAAAGATATAAATCACTGGTTTACATCCAGGCGAACATTGCAGTTTGCTCTTAATGTAAGCATTAGTTATATTCTACTTAGGCCCTAGTCTATTTTTTTTTGGCCTTTCCTCTCATACCTTAATTTTGTATTTCCATTCGCCCACAATCACATCACACTTCCAGTTGCAAAAGTAAAGTCAGCCTTTGTCATGCAGCTATCGATTGAATTTGATGCACTGAACCCTGTCAGCTTTAGACTTTGTTTCTTGGTAAGGCTCCAGACACAATCAGTACATTCTGAGCCATCAAATTCCAATCCAATATATACTGCCATCAAAATCTATAAAAGAACAATTTCGCCATTATCGGAAGATGACTCATATTTTAGTTTCTTCCTCAAGTAAGGTGTGTTCAAGTTGATATTTCCTTTCCGTTTTTTAAACATTTTACTCCACCAAGCTGTCGTTCTTTGACGCTTTCTAGTTTCGTTTGCTTTTTATTTCATTCTTCTTTTTTACTGTTTATAAACTCTCTGCTTGCAATATTTGCATCCTTTTGATTCCTATTACTTGGCTGTATGGGCCTTTTGACCATTGGGATAAGAGATATTTTGTTTAACAGTTTAAATGGTGAGACTTGTAAAGGGCCTATGTTTTCCTTGTTCACACATGGAGAACCAGCATTGTTGCTGAGAATATTTTGATAAGTAGCAGAATGCGCTAATATACCTTCATTTAAATGTTAGTTATACTTAAATCGCAGTGATGAATTTATTGAACCGAAAACAAAAATATATTTTGCGGCATCTGTCTCTCAACCTCTGTGCGGCATCTGTCCCATAGTGGAGGATAAGATGCCGCTCCGCCATTTTGTGTCATGTGAGCGACGCGTGAGAAAGGCAAGCACATGTCTGTATTCTACGATGATCTATTCTACAGTTGCAATTGGTTTTGGGATGAAATCTCTGCTTATTTGGCTTAAAATATGCAATAAAACTTTATTAGAATAATTATAGCAACTTTCCACGCAGGTTTGAAGCATAAAAGCAGGCAGAAATATTTGAATACTAATAGTTAAGCAGTGGAAACGCATACAGCACAACAGACAGCACTTAGGCACACAACGAAATTCTTAATTTGGCTTAGGGAGCGCTAGTGTCGCCAATACAATCTCTGCGGCATCTGTCCGACCGCGGCGTCTGTCCTCACTTTACTATACAAAGCAGAAAACATGGCAAGGGTACATTTTTTATGTAGCTACTAACTTACTGAGTGAGTGTTATAGCGGGAAGTGTGGAGTGGATAGTTGTTCATTTTGTTTGGGCGGAAAAAAATGAAAATTGTTTCCATAGTGGAAACACAAAACAATTGCATAACCTACAAAAATACACATTTTGCAATATTTTGTTACACAATATTTTTTTCTCTTGAAATTAATTTAGTTTCCTCTAAGCAACGCATGGCATCATCCCAAGTAACTGTTGCATAATACAACAATTATGAAGTAATGCATCACCAGTTATCATAAATAGACCGCCAAACGAGACTATGGCCAATTTTCGTGATAGTGTACGCTGTGAAAGCATGGTTTATTACGTTTGATTGATATCTCGGAGAAAAGTGCGGTATAGTAGCATTTAAGTAAAGAAGAGTTTTCGACCTGTGTGATCACCAAAATAGCAGGATGCCATTAATCTACAATTGCTAGAGTGATTAAAATGAAGCTTGAAACTGGTGATTTCACGAGAATATCCTGAAGAGGCCGTAAAAGGGTAACTACAACGTCTGAAAATCAATATCTGAACCAGATGTTTCTCCGTATCGTCATACAAGTGAAGTTGTGAAATCAATGGATTTTTAAAACGCCCGTGGTGTTAATATATGTGCACTAACTGACCAAAGATGGCTTACATAGTGTGGCCTGCTTGCTTATAGCACCTGAAAAAAGGTTTTAATTACAAAATAAATTATTCACATGTGACTTTTTTGAGTGCAAAAACATGTTTCATGGATAAGAGTTCAATAAGACTCAATAACTGTAGCTGATCGGACTGCAATCTATATGTTAGAAACTTAGAAGATGAAAAAGTGAGGCATATCATCAAGACTGCATTTCGCTGACTGTGAAATTCCCAGTGAGTGAAATGGTCTGGGAAAGCATATCCAGCAAAGATATTGAAAGAGTAAAATTATTACTGAACATTAGTTTTCACCGATATCTTGGTGGGGTGTTTAAAACCAGTTATTCAAAATAATTTTAAAGTTGGAGAAAAATGCATTTTTTTAACAAGACTTGGTACCCTGTCATAAGTCGATAAGATAATCTAATTTATTCATAAATGACATTGTTGCGTCATTTGCAAGTTTTTATCTCCCCAGCATAACATATATCAGTAGAGTAATTTTCCACCTATTTCCCCACTTTACGTGCAGGCCTATCTGAAAAAATATGTTATTGAAACTATGGACTGGACAGAGAATAGTTTTGAATTTCAACTCATTCAAAGTTTTTGACCTATAATATGTGCTATAATTTCTAAAATGAAGCAAGCTACTAAGATTAAACTAAACAAGTAAAAAAAATCATGCGTTAAGCATAGATTATAAAACATTTTCTAACACTTCCTGAATGCTTTAACAAAACTTCTTTATTTAGGAAATAAGGTATATAAGTGAACTAAGTAAACATTTTAGAAAACGCATAAAACATTTGAAAAACTGATTTCAGAAGTTACCGTCCATAACAAATATGTATTCCAGTTTTTTTTAACAGCTCTGCATTTAATCTATAGGTTGATATATATACTATATAATGGAGAAATTTAGTTTAGCAAGAAAACGAATAATAGGTTGAAATTTCTCTTTCAGCAATTGATACTAATAGATGGAAAGATACTTGTATACTTTTGTACAACCCTGAAGTTAACCTAGCACCTTTATTACACGCACTATTTAGCTAAAGTTTAATTCAAAGTAAAACACTCTTAAAACTACTGGAATCACATTTCCAGAAATTATCATTTATATACGGCCATATATCCAATTCTTTGCGTGACCCTGTATATCATTTTATCTATGTTCTACAAACATTTCTTAGTAAATTAAATGCAGTTCAGCGTAAAAATACATAACTCATTTAAAAACCATCTTTAAGCAATTTACACTCATACCCAGTGACCATTACGAATTCTTTTGTGTAGCCCTGTAAATGAATAACAGCAATTATACACACCATATACAATGCGTAAATGGAGTGAAACATAAAAGCACATAACATAATTAAAAATGCATTTACAGCAATCATCGCTACCGTACAGTACTTCGGATACAATATATTATCTGAAATCTTTTGTGTGTCCCTGTAAATGCTATGCACTTCGTATTATACACGAAATAAGTTATAGTAAACCTCAGCGACGTATATCAATTTCATTATACATGAAATAATTTAACATAATTAAAATACGTCAGAAAAAATTCCCTTCACCCGTATATCATTATGTAACGGAATTCTTTTGTGTGGCCTTGTAAATGAATAATAATTATTCTTTGCACCACATATTCTGTGGAATGCATATTTTAGTGCACTCGATAAATGCATATGAATTTTATTATGTTTGAAAGCATGTAGCATCATTACAAAAATAATTTTAAACGATTTTTTCCCATAGGCCGTAATGTAACGTAAAATTTTTGACTGTCCCTGTCAATGAACCAAATATATTACAAACTTCATTTGCAATACGGTTTGTGCTATGGGAGAGGTCACTTACATCCAAAAATTTCAGAACGATCAGAGTATATTTACGGAAGTTAGAGCACGTACAGACGGCCAGACAGCTAGAAGGACAGACGGCTAGAAAAACCGAAAGCATAAACACTTTTCAGCATTGTTGGAAAGTGTTAAAAAAGCGTTATTAGGGTTTGGTATCATTAAATTTGGCGCGATTGCACTCAGAAGTTTATTTGTTTTATGCCGGACTGCTACAAGGCTATCATCAACATCCAACCTACAAAGTATTAAAATGATCCGTTTGCGTTTATCCACATCAACGGGTATGCACCATGACTGCAGTTTTATACAATTTATTATTATCTGATGCATTTCTGGTTAGTTACTTTGTTCCATGCTTTGTTAAAATAGTGGCCTTCTCTTTCAGAATTTATTCAGCATAATTAGGTTTTTCAATAAAATAAATATTTTGAAAAATTAATACCACATGTTTATTTTGATGTAACAACGTTATTTTTAGATTACTGGTTAGTACTTAGGAGTGTAACCACCTGGAAACAGCTCCGTGGTTCACGAATTTCGAGTATTTTTATAATATCTGTTCGAATATTTTTAAAGAATTTTTTCGAATATTTTTATAGAAACTCTATTATTTCTATACATATTTTTAGAAGCTCTACAGACATTTTTATTGAACGTCTGCAGATATTTCTTTAGCTTTCAGTTAAACTAGCTTATAGAAAAACGGGCCATAATTATATATGATTCTATATTATTTTTTCTATATTTTTTATAGAATCCTATAGGAAATTTTTTGTAAGGTAATGTAGAATTCATACCGGAATTTTCGGAAAATTTTATTTAAAAATAAAGAAAAACAATTTTACAAGTTTTTCCCAACAAAGTTATCAAAGTATAATTTAATTAAAATTTTGAGGTTCAAATATTGTTCAAAATTAGGTGAGTTATAATATATTCCACCACTCTTCAAGAGTTTTAAATAAATTTACAGAGAGTGGAAGCTGTAAATTTGAAAGTAATTAGTAATTCTTATCAAATCAAATTGCCCTTAGTTTTTTTTTCAGGTTGGAAAGAAGAGAAAAATTAATAGAAATTACACTAAAATTCTGATTTTACTGTAATTTGTTTCACTCAAAATAAACATTCCAAACTCTCATTAAAATCAAGACATAAATTTCACCAATGGAGAATAAGGTGTCATTTGAAGAAACGCAATGCCGTTGTTATATATTTTTTGCTGCCTTTCAGTTTTAATTTCTTAGTCACTGTTCGAGATATGACTACATTTAGATATGTTTTTATGGTAGTAAAATTTTGTATCAAATTCTGAAGTATGCATTGAGAAACCTTCCATATTATATACAAGGTAAAATATTTATGAATGTAACCACTAAAAAAAGGAACCACCGTATAAATAAACTAATTCCATATTTCAATATACATATAATTGTAAGTAACGTCCATTGTAAAGACTTATTGTCCATTGTAAAGAAATGACTTATATGAAATTTATACATGATTTTGAATTCCTTTATGATTACCAATATTCTTCTATGACTTACTGTTTATAAGATGCCATTTTTTCCATCTTGAATTATTCGGTATGTAAATCAATCCCAAATAACGGCAAAAACCAAATTTTCATGTAGAGATTTTAAATAATTGTTACAAATGAAACTGATAAAATATACAAAGTCCTAGTTTTAGCATATATGTGTAAATGTTTCTTTAAAGTTATTTGAAGAAACATTTTCACTAGAAAAAGAAAGCTATTCTAACTTTTATATGCAGTGGAAATAAAAGTCCTTTTTCTGATAAATAGAAGAAAATGTAATTTCTGAGAATAAGATAAACATTGCTTAGGTTAGAAATACGCTGGTTTACTTAGTGCACTTGGGAAATCAAATGAATTTCTAAGGGAAAAATTCAGATCATAGCTGAGAGCTGTTTGCATGAGAAATATTGACAGACTTTGAAAACAGTTCTTGAGACAGACATTGAAAGACTGAAGATTAAAGAAGAGACTAGATCAAAAGCTTATACTCTTTCGAGGGTATACGTATTTTTATGTGGACCAAGTCTACCTTGAAATGTTTCCTAGAATTTTATATTTTCTAATATGTGGGAAAGCACTGATACATTTTCTTGATCTATGAGAAACTTTCCCAAGTAGGACGGGTGAAAGAACATATAAAACGTACATCAAATATGATTTTTTCTTTCATATTTGTTAATTTTAAAAATATCCTATAATGAAAATAGTGCAAAAAGTCACTATTTACTGTATATTGTCGTATACGCTGCATTCTCATGTAACACTCACACTTTGGATTTGGACATTGTTTGAGCGAAAAAATATTTTGAAATAATAAAATAAGAGATAAATAAAGACAGATTTTGTTTTGTCAAAATCAAACACTTATTTTAAAAGTTACACAGTATACACTAAGTGCTACTTAATAGTTTTGCAAATTTGAATATAAAATATCAAATATACTCCCAATGGTTTTATGAGACATATACAGGGTGTATCAGGATTAGTAATTCAAATTTTGTGAGGAGATAGAAAATAGCCGCAAACGTCATGTAAGAAAGAAAAAAATTCCGGTAGCTGAGAGAAAGGAAGTAAGTCAAATCACTTTTATTTCTGCATCGTTTGTACACTGCTACAGTAGCCGCTCGAAATTCAGACCATTTCCTGGAATACATGCCATACAACGGCGTTGCATGGACCGCCTAATACAGTAGAAGCTCTTTCATCCGGCATCCTATGATTCGGCACATTCTATAATCCGGTACGCGAGCTCGCGTTTTTTTTTTTCTTTCTACGACCACTGTTGACTGGGATCAATAGGATGCCAGCACCCATAAGGCGCCCAGATTCAGGAGGTGGAATCGGATGAAGAAGGAGCCGTGGCAGATGAATCTAAAGTCTCTTGGAAACAGGCTTCTGATGCATTAGATACATTCACAAAATTTGCCTAATCGAACAAAAGTTACAACGTTGCTGAACACGTAAATCTGTGTATAATCCGTAAAGATTTTTTGAAGAAATCCGAATCGCGGAAGCAACATAATACCAGAGACTTTTTAAAAATGTAATGTTTACAGTAATTTTTTAATATATATACAATGTAATGTACATATACAATGCTCCATATATACATTACATTGTACATATACAGTATATACCTAGCAAAGAAAGAAACAGTGGGCCATCAGCTGGAAAAAAGATGGCAGCCAACGCTGCCATCAGCGGTAAAGTGCAATGGTGCCATTACTTAAACCAGTGCTAAAGTGTTCGTGCGGAATGCAGCTGGTCCATCAGTGACGGCCAACAGCAGGTCAGCATTGGTATGCCATCACATTACTTCAATGCGGCACTTTTCCTGCAGTGCTAGCACCTATCCCACTGCTATTCCTCTTCTGGCCCAGCACTTTCCCTTACAAAAATTTCTTATAGAATTCTATAAAAAAAACAAAGTATTATGGCTCTTTTTTCTATAAGCTAGTTTCACCAAGAGCTATTGAAATGTCTGTAGAAGTGTCTATAATAGAAATCTCTATAGAAATATTTGAACTTGCAGCGATTTCCATGTGGTCACCCTCCCAAGTACTAACCGCGCTCGATGCTGTTTGTGATCGGACATGAACAAGTACTTTCAGCGTACGCTATGACGCTCGTAGTTTTTAAGCTCTCATTACTTTATTTCAAGTTTGTTTCTTTTGTGATTTACGTTCCCAGTCATTAAACTGGTATAGAAATTATTCTATTGTATAGAAATCCTATATATTTTATACGCTTTGTTTTATTATTGATTCTGAACTGTGTAAATTATGAAAACCGAAATCCTTTGTAACTTAGTAAAACCAGATTTAAGGAGAAAAAAAATGCGTTCAAATAAAGAATCTATTTACTTATTCATTTACTTATTTATTTTGTTGGTGGCAGTGGTGCTATATTATTTACAGTTTCAAAAAAAATTAGCTTCACAGCTTAAATTGTGTTAAGATATTCATTTTAGATTTCTGTTAAAATACTTGTCTTCGATATTTGGAACGCCACCTAGGGTAAGGTTTCCCAGCAATAATACTGCAAAAGTTCGTGCACTTCCATCTAGTGGTGGGCCAGCGCATGAGATAAAATGAAAGCCCACCAGAATTTTATCTGATGATTTTCAACAGCAAAGGTGACTGAAGCTGTCCATCAGTGGTCATGCAGTGGTAGACCATTAGCCAGCATTTCTCCATCATTGTCAGCACCTAACTTGCTGCTGGCCAGCAATTTCCTCTTTGCTGGGTACTAAATAATTTGATTTTAAATTTGTATTCTATGTTTTTCTTTAAGGCTCACAATTGTTACAATGACGAAATATAAAACTGTATTTGTTAGATATTTATACAAATTGCACATGTTTATAATTTAGGTGAACACAAAAAAAAACGGCAAAATCTTTAATACTTACGCACGTTTGGGCTGTGGTCCCAAACGTGCCATATTAAAGAAGTTTTACTGTATTGCGAAAAATGACTGACATTTTTCGACGTTACGGCAACAACTAATATGCGTACTACAAGCTCCATATCACTGTTAACAGGAGTTTCTTACACCACGTTTTCATTGAAACTCAGACAAAAATCAACTGGAGATAAATCTGGTGACCATGATGCCCAAGATATTGATCGACCGTGAAGAATCCATTGAGTTACAAATCTTCCAGTCTGGCGATAGGTTTGTCGAACGGAACTCTCTGGGTAGATTGATTGCCATGTATCATGACAGATACTGGTAACCGATCAAGTTTTGCACACTTGTTGGAGAGAATGTGCAAACATTTGATGCTGAGATTTGCGTCGGTCGAGTTAGCGTTCTGCATACATTTGTGCAACTGTCCGACCGCTTTCCTTTGGCGTTGCATAAGTCAGATGCAATAAACGTATAATAATTTATGTTACTTCTGCAGAGTCAACTTGTTAAATAACGAAAGTCGGAACTTGTCAGTGAGTCTTTCATGTGATCAGAATTTGAGGATACACAGCGTCCTCTACAGCGAAATGCGCTCGTTTGCGTCCATTATTTCCTACACTGTCAGAAAAACTCGTCAATATACACTAAATTGTTCCTCATTTTTTACAATTAATTCCCGTACTCCTAGAAAACATGTTTTATCCGTGAATTCCCCCCCCCCCACCGAATGTCTAAAAAAGAGGCAGAAATTATGCTCATTCCAAGCACACATGCGCCCTATTAATACTAAATTCCGAATTCATTTAAAAGGGGAAAAAACTATATAAATTAAGATTTATAATGTAATTAAAAAATACAAAAAAGTTTCGAATTTCAAAATAAATAACAATTATTTTTCTCATTCATTCAAAAGTACTCACAATTTATTTTTTAAAGTTGAATAAAGTTAAATAAAGTTGAATTGATAAAGTTGTTTATAAATAAGTATTCGCATTTAAAATATACTTTAAATGAACACATTTAAAAGATATTTTAATTAAGAAAATTAAATGGAAAAAAATCGATATTTCTCAAAAAAATCTTATCGAATAAAAATATCATATCCGTATTTTACCTCTAACAATCTACCTAAAACTATTTAAAATTCATATTTTTATGCTATATTAATACTAAAGTATAAAAATCCCAGCCACAATCTCATTAAAGACAAAATCTTACGGAATGAACTTCAAAATTAAAAGTTTTAAAGAAATTGATCAAGTCATACAACTGAAGCAACCACATTTACTTCAAAGCGTTTCGCTGTTGTACAACTATAGTTCGGTGTTAGCGCATTCGTCCCGTAACGCTGAGATGGTTGTTTCTAATCCAACATCGCCCCCTTTTGCTTTTTCCACACTTTCTTCAATTTACGGATATTTTACCTCATGTAACGGAGGAAAATAAACGGATATTCGTAAATTCACGGAAATATGCTGGCAGCACTGCTGCCAGTAAAATTTCCGTGAATTGAAGAAAGTTTTTTTGTGAGCGTATGTGAGATTATCTTGTTTTGATGTTTTCTATTACCAAGCTAATTTGAACGACCAATCCTGATACACCAAGTAGAGACGCCAGTGATGCGTCAAATAGGATGAAGTAGAGAGGTCACAGATGAACCTCAAATTTATTGAGGGGGTCCGGGACACAAAAATCTTCAAAATTTCCAAAAGAACTTTATTGCATTATAATTTTTTTCTGCTTAAAATGGTGTTTAAATCATGTTTCTATCTTAATTAGAAAAGGAAATATTATTTTTTTCGTTTTGGTTTGTTTTCAAAATCTAGCTTTCAAGCAATGGTTGTCATGGGAACGACTTCTTGTGAAAATGCATTTTTCTTCATGATGGGTTTTTCACCATTTATACTATTTAAATTATTATAAATCAAGAACCGTTAAAGCTAAATGGTTCAAACTTGGGACATCTCTCTTTTAATTGTTTTGCTTTAATTTTGATTCAGAAAAAAAAAAAAAATTCCTTTTGAAAATATGACTTTTTTTGTTACATCATTTTTTTAAATTTTTATTTTAATTGTATTTAATTTTCTTCAAAATTAATATTTTTAAAAATACTGAATCAAGATTAAAACTTCAAGAAGACTATCAAGATTAATATATTCTGTTTATTTAAATGAAATTCCAGAAATAATATTTCGAGTTATAACGATTTTAAATTATTCCATTTTTTAAATTTAATTTAAAATTAAAAAACAAATTATCAGAAGTTTTATCATGCGATTTTGTTTACAAATGATATGGTTAACCATCACAAAAAAATTCAAAATTTTAACTCAATAAATAAAAATTATTTTAAAATGTGTCCCGGATCCCTTAAGTCATAATGCAAATACAAAGATATATTATAAACCTTTAAAAACACTATAATTTGAAGGATGCTGACGCTTTCTACTACGAAGTGTATCGCTTCATTTTCGGAGGATATCAAAGCTTCAACGGACATATAGAGCATTTCATCCGCAACATTTTATTACGCTTTTGATTAACTAGTACCCGTAATAAGATTTTATGCAGTAATATAGTTCATTTGCAGGTGATAAGTAGGATTGAACGCTTGCTGTAGTAAAAGGCGAAAATTTTGAGAAAGTTAACGCATAACTTTACGAATCTCGTGATATTTTCGCATCCAAGAAAAAGTTTTATTACATTGGATTTGATCCATTGTGAAGCTTCCGTTTTCTGTTTTTGTCTTCTAGAATTACCTTTTTATACGCCTAAAAGTTTATTATACATGGGTGCTTAGCTATTGCAAGCGCTGTAAGAAGGAATATCTTATTTTCAAACGAAGAAAATCCCAAACACCATCATTATTCGAATGTATTTAACCCCTTGAAGTGCGGCGGTTCATTTTTAGACCACTTAATTAAAATCTCTAAATACCACATTGGAACCAGCATTTTGGAAAGAAAAATTTCCATTTTTTAAATACGTGAAGAAAAATTTTACAAATATTAAAATAATTTTGTTTATAAATTCTGGTGTCATTCAATCATTTCAGCATTTTACGAATTGGAGTGTTTTGCCGCTGAAAGGGTTAAAAATAAGCTAACGACATCAATGCATTTCTTACATCTTTATATTTTTCGCGTCGTAAAACCGGCGAAACTGATAACATTGAGCAAAAATAGTTCTCTTGTACAGAAGAATCAGTAATTTTGCTTTCTAATTACTTTAAATACGGATTAATAAACCAAATGTACTTTAAAGAGATAATACTTTAACTAAATTTTAACCTATTTTTTTTAATTGTCTAATTTTGATGTAAATTTCTAAAATGTGTTATTAGTATCCATT
Source organism: Maratus speciosus (assembly GCA_963932465.1). Classification (NCBI taxonomy): domain Eukaryota; kingdom Metazoa; phylum Arthropoda; class Arachnida; order Araneae; family Salticidae; genus Maratus; species Maratus speciosus. The sequence continues at coordinate 224,571,840 of OZ010791.1, read as the reverse complement.
TCAATAACAGAGAATATACTTGTAAAGTTTAAGTCTTGAAAAGCAGAAATAAATTGCCTATGACCTAAATTGCTTCTAAGATAATTCAAAACACAAAAATTTGAAATTTCCTTTTTTTCTTCCTAAGACAGTTCCTTTAATTAGAAATTCTAAATGCATGTCTATCGGGGATTTTTTCCCCTTTATGTTTCATAGGGACAATCTGTCCAAATATGAAACATTCCAAAATTGGGGCTAATATGAGATATACTAAAAAAGGTACCGGTTTTTACATTAATAAAATTTTTTGATTATTTTTGGATTATTTTGTGAGCAATACATTATTTTACTTATAACCTAAAAATTAAAAAAAATACATACATTAAATAAACTTTTTTTATATAAGAAAAACGTTTCTGTCAGACTTCAAAACTTTTGACGCGCAAAACTTAAATAAAAAATTAGGTAAATTATTCTACGAGGTAAGGAATTGGTGAGTCTTTTTAGACTTTAAATTTAGACTATATTTAATGTAACCTGAAGTATACACGATCAAACTCATAAGTCAAATATTAGACAATATACATTGCTGATATGAGACAGTACTTACAGCTATAATAGTACTGTGCTATATAGCATGAAACATCAATCACAAATAACACGCCGGAAATTGTAAGCCAAACGTGGCAAATGAGGGAATTATAACTACAGTCGAACCTCGTTATCCCGACACTCTAATGACCAGAAAAAGTGTCGTCATAACCGGGGTGTCGCGGTAACCGGAGTTGGAGAAAAATATGTTTATGAAAAGCTATATTTTTAATTAATTTAAGACAATTTTAAATTCATAACTGTTCTTACAGTTTTAAGCAATAAAACATTATTATTAAACAAAACAAACACAAAAACAAAATTGAAAAGAATAAAAATCAGATTTAAGATGGCTTGTTTTTTTTCCTGTTACATGGAATACTGATAAATTAAGGTTTGCTTATCCCTAGATGTGCTTCCTATAATTCTTTTTTCCATATTATACAATGAATTGTAATCAATATTCGTTGTTAAGAAATGGATGTTAGATAATTTCTGATTGTTTCAATGCAATGCAATGCTTTGGTTTTAGCCGGATTAAAAACGCCGTGTAACCAGAAAAAGCGCCACCTGACCAGAACAATAAGACCGCGAGTAGACTGAAATATCTAGCTGGAGCTTAAATGGGTTATTTATAGTATGTGGGATTATTTATTCAAAAAAAGGATTGAATTAAAATTTCTTATTTATCTCAATGGGTATTTTAGACACTTTTGTGAAAAGTTTGTCTAAAACATTTCTTATCGCTTTATTGCCGTGCTTATAAGATGGATTATGAAAAATGGACAATTTTCATTAACCGTCGGGATATCCGGAGTTGAAAATTAGTCAACGACGTAAAATCCGGGGTGTATTTACATTAAAATCATATACAGAAAATCGGGACTTTGAAAACCTGACGTCATAAGCGGAGTGTCGTGAAAACCGGGTGTCGGGATAACAAGGTCCGACTGTAGTTGTATATTTAGTTGTACAAGGGAATTACAACTAGTTGTAGTTGGTGTGATTATAACTAGTTTGATAAATATTCAGATCTTGATGCAATACGTGTTACACTTAAGTGTCTTTTTGTTTCCATATATCAGTTATGTTTTTTTTTCTCCCTAAGCTTTCACATATTTTTCTATGTTTGTTACAAATGTTTGATCGAAAGATATGAAATACAGTTAGTTCATTTTGCTTATTATTTTTACACCTCTATCTAAAGGTGACATTAAAGGTTAAACCTGTGTATCCTTAAACATTTAAAATGGTGCGTAATTACAATCCAATAATAAGTAGATTTCATACACAAAATACTTTAGATGAAGCCGAAAAAAAAGAGGAAAGAGAAAAAAAAAAGATACAAGTGTTAAAATCTATACACGAGAATGTACAGACGCAGTGGATTGCAGATATACAAAAATTGTTGCCCAAATAGTAACTGAGATACCGGTAGACTGCACTAAAAATGAGAATTATAAAAATGCAAAAACCTAATCTAAAAAAAAAGAAAAAGAGGTTGTTTGATGAGGTATTTAATAGAGGGAACACGTGCAGTGAAGAACTTCATCTCTACATGGCAGTGATGAAGAATTATGATAGATTTCTCTACAATTGCAACACGTCGAGAAATTGATCGAGTTGTCTACGAGACACTTATATTTGAAGAGATTAATAATAAAAAAACTTTTCTTTTAGCTAACTTTAAATGTGGAATTATATACTTATATTAAAATAGCAATTAAAGCCTTTGTGTAGGAATATTAAAAAGCAATAAACCAACGTTTAAAATGCACAAATGATGCGTGAAAAGCAGCAAACAGCTGTTTCGAAGCTACTAGCGAGATTCTTCTTCAGTGCAAGATAGGGAAAAACGAACAGCGTGCTAGAAAAAGCAGGGCTGAGCAAAATGATAGACAGAGAAGCGCTGCCTTATATACCCTGTGTGGGTAGCGAAGGCGCCAAAAATAACCAATGAGAGAGAAGCAGTGGAAATAACTGGGTGGACAAGTAGCGACATCTACCGGAGAAGGAAAGAAAAATAAACTAAAAAAGGGGGAAATTAAATTAATGCTTTCCAAATAATTGGAAAATCAGGAGTACTAGATAAATCATTCACTAAAGAGTGAGAATTTTTAAAATGATGTGGTAAGCTTCCCAAAATTCAAGATCAAGGTTAGAAGAACATTTTTGGATAATGGTGGCTGAGGAAAAATCGAACCTATGTTGAGAAGACCAAGAATGTTGAGCAATAGAAGAACGTTTGAGCTCCTGATTTTTAACATAACCTTCATGCTCTTTTAAACGAAATCTTAGAGCTCGTTTAGTCTGGCCAATATAAGAAAGGGCACACTGGCAAGAGATTTGGTAAATACCCCTGTTATCTAGACGATTAACGGGGTGTTTGAGATTTGAAAAAGTGATTTTATTAACAGGAGAAAAAATAACATTAAAATCAAACCTACTTTAAATTTTAGCAACTTGCTGACTGATTTTAGGAAAAAATGGTAACACAACTGAAGTATTAGAGTTGGAATTAGAATGCTTTTCAGGATGGACAGATTTCGTCAATTTCTTATAAATAGAATCAATAATATTAGAGGAATAACCACGATCAACAGCAATAGCTTTAATGTAATTAAGTTCAGCACTAAATAACTGAGGAGTGGAAGAAATATTGGTAGCCCGAAGACCAAGAATGTTGAGCAATAGAAGAGCGTTTGAGCTCCTGATTTTAACATAACCTTCATGCTCTTTTAAACGAAATCTTAGAGCTCGTTTAGTCTGGCCAATATAAGAAAGGCCACACTGGCAAGAGATTTGGTAAATACCACTGTTATCTAGACGATTAACGGGGTGCTTGAGATTTGAAAAAGTGATTTTATTAACAGGAGAAAAAATAACATTAAAATCAAATCTTCTTCAAATTTTAGCAACTTGCTGACTGATTTTAGGAAAAAATGGTAACACAACTGAAGTATTAGAGTTGGAATTAGAATGCTTTTCAGGATGGATAGATTTCGTCAATTTCTTATAAATAGAATCAATAATATTAGAGGAATAACCACGATCAACAGCAATAACTTTGATGTAATTAAGTTCAGCACTAAGTAACTGAGGAGTGGAAGAAATATTGGTAGCTCGAAAAACAAAAGTATTGAAAGCAGCGAATTTCTGGTTAGGGGGAGGAGAAGAATGGTGAGGTGGGAGACTGACAGCAAAAGGTTTACGAAAGACGGTAGTCTGAAAGTCATTTTCACAACAAATAACAAGGACATCCAGGAAAGAAAGACAGTTATTGGTCTCAATTTCAGAGGTAAATTGAACGCAGGGATCAATGGAATTCATAATAGAGAGAATATGATTAATATCCGAATTCATTTCAACCAGGACATAAATATCATCAACTTAACGAACATAGAACGGAAATTTTAAAATTTCAAAAAGTTTGATCTCAAAATAATGCATATAAATATTGCATAAAATTGGACTAAGAGAATTACCAATAGCCAAACCGTTAATCATACGGAAGAAATTACCATTGAAAACAAAAGTATTTTGCGACAAGCAAGCACGAGTGAGAAGGATAAGCTCTTCGATTTCAAAATAGGAAAAATGAAATTCACAAAGCCTTTTCTTCAGGCAATCTAAAGCCCCTCAACCGGAACGTTTGTAAATAAGGATTTAACATCAAAAGAAACCATCATGTGACCCTGCGGCTTAAAATTGTGAAGTCTTTTATCAAAATCAAAAGAATTCTTAACAGTGAAACAGTTACCGCTCAAAAGTGGAGAAAAAATAGAAACTAAATATTTGGCAAGCTTATAAGAAGCTGTACCAATACTAGAGACAATAGGTCTGAAAGGAATGTCGGGTTTATGGACCTTAGGTAAAGCATAAAACCTGGCACAATGCGCAATAGAAGGAATAAGAGACTTCTTAAAATTAGCAGAAATAATGGGAGAAGACTTGATGGCAGACTTAATAGAGTTAATTTCAGTAGTGGAAGGGTCTTTGCGGATGTCCACATAAGGACCATCTTTAATTAATTTATGGGATTTTTCTAAATACGAAGATTTGTCAAGAAGAACAATCTGACCACTTTTGTCAACCTTGGTAATGATTAAGTTTGGATCAGAACGCAAATTTTCAGACGTTGTTTAACTGGATTTTTAAGATTGGGCTTATAAACTTTAGAATTGAAATCAACAGTATTGGCAATAAGATGCCTGATGGACTCTTTTTGAGAAGAAGATAGAGCGCTATGCCCCTTTCAATAGGAGCAATTAGATTAGGTAAAGAAGGAATAGCAGAGACAAAAAAATTGTTATTCAATTTGAGAGCATCGAGCTGATTGTCACTTAAAGAAACTTCTTCTTTAAGTGTTGTTTCTTTAAGTGACAATCAGCTCGATGCTCTCAAATTGAACAACAATTTCTCTGTTTCTGCTATTTCTTCTTTACCTAATCTAATTGCTCCTATTGAAAGGGCCTTTAAGCATAGCGCTCTATTTTCTTCTCAAAAAGAGTCCATCAGGCATCTCATTGCCAATACTGTTGATTTCAGTTCTATTGTTTATAAGCCCAATCTTAAAAATCCAGTTAAACAGCGTCTGAAAAATTTGCGTCCTGATCCATACTTAATCATTACCAAGGCTGACAAAGGTGGTCAGATTGTTCTTCTTGACAAATCTTCGTATTTGGAAAAATCGCATAAATTAATTAAAGATGGTCCTTATGTGGACGTCCGCAAAGACCCTTCTACTAGTGAAATTAACTCTATTAAGTCTGCCATCAAGTCTTCTCCCATTATTTCTGCTAACTTTGAGAATTCTCTTATTCCTTCTATTGCGCATTGTGCCAGGTTTTATGCTTTACCTAAGGTCCATAAACCCGACATTCCTTTTAGACCTATATTCTCTAGTATTGGTACAGCTTCTTATAAGCTTGCCAAATATTTAGTTTCTATTTTTTCTCCACTTTTGAGTGGTAACTGTTTCACTGTTAAGAATCTTTTGATGTTGTTAAAAAACTGCACAATTTTAAGCCGCAGGGTCACATCATGGTTTCCTTTTATGTTGAAACCTTATTTACAAACGTTCCGGTTAAGGGGCTTTAGATTGTCTCAAGAAAAGGCTTTGTGAATTTCATTTTTCCTATTTTGAAATCGAAGAGCTTATCCTTCTCACTCGTGCTCGCTTGTCGCAAAATACTTTTATTTTCAATGGTAATTTATTCCGTATGATTAACGGTTTAGCTATGGGTAATCCCCTTAGTCCAATTTTATGCGATATTTATATGCACTATTTTGAGGTCAAACTTTTTGAAATTTTAAAATTTCCGTTCTATGTTCGTTATGTTGATGATGTTTATGTCGTGGTTGAAATGAATTCGGATATTAATCATATTCTCTCTATTATGAATTCCACTGATCCCTGCATTCAATTTACCTCTGAAGTTGAGACCAATAACTGTCTTCCTTTTCTGGATGTCCTTGTTATTCGTTGTGAAAATGACTTTCAGTCTACCGCCTTTCGTAAACCTTTTGCTGTCAGTCTCCCACCTCACAGACATTTTTCTCACTCCTAACCAGAAATTTGCTGCTTTCAATACTTTCGTTTTTCGGGCTACCAATATTTGTTCCACTCCTCAGTTACTTTGTGCTGAACTTAATTACATCAAAGCTATTGCTGTTGATCGTGGTTATTCCTCTAATATTATTGATTCTATTTATAAGAAATTGACGAAATCCGTCCATCCTGAAAAGCATTCTAATTCCAACTCTAATACTTCAGTTGTGTTACCATTTTTTCCTAAAATCAGTCAGCAAGTTGCTAAAATCTGAAGAAGGTTTGATTTTAATGTTATTTTTTCTCCTGTTAATAAAATCACTTTTTCAAATCTCAAACACCCCGTTAATCGTCTAGATAACTGGGGTATTTACCAAATCTCTTGCCAGTGTGGCCTTTCTTATATTGGCCAGACTAAACGAGCTCTAAGATTTCGTTTAAAAGAGCATGCAGGTTATGTTAAAAATCAGGAGCTCAAACGTTCTTCTATTGCTCAACATTCTTGGTCTTCTCAACATAGGTTCGATTTTTCCTCAGCCACCATTATCCAAAAATGTTCTTCTAACCTTGATCTTGATTTTTGGGAAGCTTACCACATCATTTTAAAAATTCTCACTCTTTAGTGAATGATTTATCTAGTACTCCTGATTTTCCAATTATTTGGAAAGCATTAATTTAATTTCCCCCTTTTTTGGTTTATTTTTCTTTCCTTCTCCGGTAGATGTCGCTACTTGTCCACCCAGTTATTTTCACTGCTTCTCTCTCATTGGTTGTTTTTGGCGCCTTAGCTACCGACACAGGGTATATAAGGCAGCGCGTCTCTGTCTATCATTTTGCTCAGCCCTGCTTTTTCTAGCACGCTGTTCCTTTTTCCCTATCTTGCACTGAAGATGAATCTCGCTAGTAGATTCGAAACAGCTGTGTGCTGCTTTTCACGTATTATTTTTGCATTTTAAACGTTGGTTTACCGCTTTTTAATACATAGTTATACTCACTAATAATGCGTTTGTCTCATCTATGAAGTAGATGTAGATGAAGAAGAGTTAATAATCCAACGTTTGGGTTGTTTTAAATATCGATCTAAATTCAGACTTTGAGTATTAACAAAAAAAAAAAGCATTTGCAGTGGATATTATAAATACTGTTACTGCCCTGCGTTTTCCTGAAGACACATTAAAAATAATGAAAACTACTTGTAATTTCTCTGGATGTATAAAATTGATGAACAATGAATTACCCCGGTATGTCACTGTCGTAGACATACCGCTGTTTGATTTTTTTTCTATAACGGGTGTTACAGCATTAAAAATGTACTGCTAAATATTAAACATAGTTTAAGTGCTGCAGATAATTTTTTTCTTAGTTTTTTACCCTAAATTATAATAATAAATTAATTCATTAAAGATTCACATTGCGTTTCCACCACATTATATTTGTGATTTTTAAATTTTTCTGATACCAATAAAAGGGAAAAGTACAATTAGTTTTATTTAATTAACACATTTCGGTGATTCATAAAGTAAAGTATGTGTTTAACGAAAAGTGGTGTGAGCTGAATAAATTCCTGTAAAACATGCTGATCCTTAATGGGTTAAGGAAGGGATTTATTGTAGTGGGCTTTTATATGTATTCTTCTGGATGCATGAAAGATGTACCGAAATTCGGGCAAATAAAAAATTTGATTATTACAGCTAAAACATAAGATCTGGGGCAACTTTTTTACAGACCTCTTATTTTCTCAGTGCTTAGAATCATTAAAAAATAATGCTGTCTTATCGTCTCATTTTTATATTTATTTTTATGACATACAGTATTTTAGTATTGCCAAAGTAAAGTATTTTTTATTTGGGACTGGAGCAACTGATAAAAAACGACTATGAAAGTTTGGAATTTTGTCTCATAATAGCCAATCGACAAAACTATTTTTTATACTGAAAACTTTAGATAAACGAAATTACTCGAGTAAAAGAAGATTTCATTTAGAAAGAACATTTGCCGTCATAGAGAGATTTTGATAATGAGCCGAACTACGAGGGAAAGTCAGTAAGTAGGTCACAAACGATATGAGAGGTCGGAAATTAGTAGTAAATGGTTTCTAAATATGCCAATAGGTGGCAGCACTGTCCCACTGTAATATGTCGATTTCGAATTTATGAGAAAGCAGTTGTAAAAAGATGAGCAGGGTCTTTCAAAAGTTGTTGACGAAGAAAGAAGTGGTCGTCCTGTTGAGGTTGCGACAGAAAAATCAGTGTGGGACGATGAGGAAATGGTTAGAGCTCACAGGCGAACAACAATAGAAAGAATTAGCAACTGCAACAGGGTGCTTACATGATTTAACCTACAGCCGACTGATGCAGACGTTGAGTGTGAGGTACACAGATGGCTGAGAGTGCAGTCCAAAGAATTTTATGCAGCAGGTATTTGAAAACTCATAAAGAGATTGGACAAATGTATCAATGTAAATGACAATTATATAGAAAAAGAACATGCCTTTTAAGTATGTTTTTTGGTTTCCCTTTTTTATTGGCTTTTGTGAGGTACTTACTGACTTGCTCTCGTATTTACTAAGGAATAAAGAACAAACTGCCAGTGATGAAAAGAAGGCTGTAAAACATTTTTAGAGTTACGCTCATTGTACATAATCTCTGAAAAATGAACTTGACTAAAAGCATCATAAGTTTTTACATAATTTTTTTGCTTTTGGATCAATGCCCACAGTAATTTTTGGCAAAATAATATTCTGCTTTTTTTGTATGGTGACATGTTTTGCAACTGTAAAAGTCAGCTGAGTTCGTAAATACGAGAAATGTTCCTCTTTTCAAGATTTGGGTATAGATGAGAAAGGGGAAAATATTTCATTTGAAAGTGTCCCATGGTTTTCACCAATTTCAATAGTTACTACCTATGACAAGCCTGGAGGACCGTCAAGGCTGCAGTCCTGGATCGTTAGTAATATATTTTAATGTACCAAGTTAACCGTTTACCAATTCGCCAACTATTCCCAGACTCTTATGTAACATAACTCTGTATTAAACTGCTAAGTACATTTCATCCAAATACACGTTCATCTTCATCCCATTGTAAAATTTGATTATTGTAGTCTGCTAATGTTCGTGCCACTTGCCATCTTGATTTGCAAAGTATGAGAAAATTGTGTTCTTCAGCTTGCTTGTTTGTGGAAAAAACTATAGGGCATCTTAAATTTTTTCAAGTTCAGCCGGAGGTAGTATAATGTCTTTGTGTCTTTGCAAAAGGGATGAATATTTGTCGTTTGTAAGCAGGGCCAAATAAGTAAATTAAATGTCTATCAAAAGTATCTTTGAGGATCATTGGTTTGTCTCATTGATTTAGTTTATAAGAACTATTTTGCAAAAATCCTAACTACTTTTTTTCAAAGTTAAATTGTCTTTAGTTACATATTTCAATGGGGAGTCTTTTAGAGTCTGTAGCTACCTAATATCTCCATTGACGTAAGCAAATAAGCCTCCAAAACTATCAATACAGTCTGGTTTACCATCAAGACATTTTTGCTGATAGGCAGCCATGAGACGATATCGGTAATTTAAAATTATTAAACATTACAAAAAGACACAGGATCTATGCCGAACTGCAATTTCTTTATGCTGAATTTCATAAATCAAAAAAGATTTAAAACACGTTAGTACTTTTAGCGCAAAGCCTAAATTTGTATTGCCATTGACAGTAATTATACCGGTACCTGTTACAGCCAAGACCAAGATAACGTTAGTTCCTAACTGCTGAGTAACGCTTTTCAAAATTTCCTTGATTACCCTACTTTTTCTAGCTCTAGCTATCCTAATGATAAAAGTGCGCTAGGGAAATTTGTACCTTTTGCTTGTAAAGACAAAAGATCTTCAGCTGTTTATATATAAATGTGATGAGTAATTTTGATGCACTATAACTTGTTGATCTTTACAATAGGTCACTAACAATGTAAAGTTGTGATCAGAGTAATATAAGATCCCACTATTCCTTTCACACGTATCCACACGTATAATTAATTACGCATTGGTCAAAAGGACTTTCCTTTGCCTTCATAGGGACGATGGCAGCCGCGGCTGTATAAGGATAAATCTCACATATTCATCTTGGTGCCTTTTAAGCGTATCAGTATTGTTAACAGGCGGAAAATTCATTTCTTCGTATGTATCAATACTTATGTTTTTATATGCATTCTCCCAGGACTGATACATAGACAAGACAACAGGCCCTCTTGCAATAAAGAGTCAGAAATACCGCTCTAAGGAGAGTTGAGTAATACTTGTTGCCTATAGTATTGCTTTGTCGGAGCCGAGTTCGAGTTGAGAGATATAAAAGTAAAACATCTGACGACTACATCATTTTTTCTTTGATGATAGTCAACTCTTCTTACTGATAAAGTTTTTGCAAACAGAAGACTCCGGCAAACTCCCGTCGATCGCAATATTGTTGAACTATAGTCCTTATGAGGAATCTATATTGTAAGTACCTCACGGCTACTGTCGTAGATCGTTCATCCCCGTTAATACGTAGATACTTTCTGGTCTGGATAATGTGTTTTAGAAACAGAAGAGAAAATAAATTTTTGAACTGTTTCAACTAAAGGATTTGTTTCGCTCATCTTACTTAAAATGTCTGACGACAATTCTTCCTAAAGAACAGAAACGGCTTCTGATTTTGACCCATAATTGGTAATGTGATGTAAAACAGCATCCTTTTAGTAGTATATATAATCGGGCTGGAATCTGTTTTACGAGGGTGTATCAATAAATTTTTGACCTAAGAATAATTGATAGAATCAATAGAAATAATTGAGTAAAATTTATGAAATTTCCACATTGTATTAGTCCTTTCCTATATAGTCACCGTGCACAGTAACACATTTCCGCAAACGGTATTTCAAAAACAGAGGGGAGGATGTATTCCAGGAGGTACGATAGTAGACCCAAAGAGGGACATTTTTCTAACTTTTGCCAACTCCCACATGTGACATATCGTTAGAAAGGCCTGTGACCACTTATTCATGTTACGCACCCCTCGAGCTCCTCCCCTAAATTTGTCTCCGGGTGTCAAGAATGCTGCTCGCAAAATTTAGAAAAGAGCCCCCGGATAAGTAAGTGGTCACAGGCCTTTCCAACAATATGTCTTATGTGGGGGCGATAAAAATTAGAAAAATGCCCCCCTTTGGGTCTACTTTTCCGCGTCCTGGAACACACCCTCCCCCCTCTTTTTGAAATACTGAAATGTGTTACTGTGCACTGCGACTATATAGAAAAGGACTAATACAATGTGGCAATTTCATAAATTTTACTCAATTATTACTATGTGAGGGCAAAAACGTATTGATACACATTCGTAGCTTTCCAAATTTGTTACACGAAATAAGTATAGGTGTTCATTTCGGAATCCTAAAGCATGACGCTTATGTATGATTGTACCGAAGTACAGAATTCATAAAAATGGAAGTATTGAATAATCTGATACTAGCTGAATTAAAAGTACTTAAATAATAATGCGAAAATAAAACATTTTAATCTCATAATCTCAATAACTATATATAAAATGAACATTACTTAAAAAAACATTTTGCAGTTTTCTTTTCATCAATGAATGTTTCCTCTTTACTCTTCAGTAAATAGTTTTGTTCTTTATCAAAATCTTTCTTTAAATGATAACAAATATTTTTTTAAAACGAAAACATCTCTTATTCGAGTAATTTCATTTATCTAAAGTTTTCAGGATAAAAAATATTATAGCACATAAAGAGAAAAAACTATTTCCTGCTAGGCATGTATTTAGAAATTCTAATTAAAGACCCTATTTCCGGAAGAAGAAGCGGAAATTTCAAATTTTTCTTGTTTCAATGTTCTTCAAAAATATTTTAGATCCAAAAGGTCAGATGTAATTTCATTTTTTACGTGTATATTTTTTCTATTAAAATAAACAATAATAATATATCCTACGAGTTAACATCAAAATAAGGCAGTTTAAAAAATGCTAGTATTTATTTAATTCTATTCAAGATCGGTGTAACTACGTTAACGTAGAGTATATTTTAGCATTTTCTATTTTAATCGGAACTAATTTTTTTTATTATTTAAATGTTTTGAAATTCATATAATTTCAAACGTGTTGTTTAGCATACACTACGATTAATTAGGAAAGGTCATTAAATAGTTACCTACTTTTATATATCCATCGATTATGTTAACACATAATTCCGCATTCTAAAATTGAACACGAATAGTCCTTGCATCATTAGCAAAACGACTATGCGAAATACAAGACAATAATGGGTTGATTAAAATAATTTGCAAATTAAATTGTTTTGAAAGTAGCGCAAATTCTATTTAGAGTATAATATATATAATTCAATTGGATCCGTTTTTAAAGAAACACTCTTACCGTTTGATATTTAATATCAATTTACTTATCAATCAATTTATTAATATCAACAAGCCTGCGTCACGTCCAATGGGAGCGTAAAAGCAAAGAGTCGTGACAATTTGGAGGGGATGCATTTAGAAATAAAAATATCCAAATGCGCGAAAAATATTCTAATAAAATAAGTACAAAAAGAAATGGCTCTTTTAAAACATTCGAATTCACATTAAATAATAGAAATGATCAGAAATTATTAAGCAATTTAGGAGAAATTGAGCGAGATAATAATTAAGTTAAGGAAAATTTAATAGGATTAATGATAGATATTATTAAAAAATAAGAATTTAGTGAATATGCCATTAATTTAGAATGTAAAAAGAAAATATCACGAAGGTAGAATTAATATTATAACATATACATGTGGATTTCAATGATTTGTCACAAAAGTGTGATACACAACACATTAGGATTTTATTATAATAAATATTGCAATAAAGTGCAAGACTTTATTATTCAACATCTTATACAAAGCCTTGATAAAAGCAAAAGGTTAATTTGTAAAATTTTCTAACTTATGAGTTATGTAGCAGAAACAATCGAAATAAAAAAGTAGCATTACAATATTAATTATATGCCCATTTTACTTGACTAAACGCAGGAAAGAATGGCTATGTTTCTGATTATAGACAATATAATTTTTTTTCAAATAATCTAGATATAGGGGGATGGATTTTAATAAACGCGTTTCAAAACTTTGGCTGAATGCTTTAACAGATGCTTCACTCTCTAAGTGTGAAAGGAAATAGTTATACAGTCGATGTGTCATGGAATTACCGAATATTATTAAAATTCTTGTAAATGGTTGCTCTTTAAAAAAATGTATAATTTTAATTATAGTTGCGGTAGCAGTCTTACCGACTTATGCGAGTGAGAGATGTCGAGCTGGGCATCGTCCTCGTGGCTTAGTGGTAGAGCGCTGGAGCGCTATTCCAGGGGCCTGGGTTCAATTCCCGGCTTGGACATTTTTCACTCTGTTGCTTTACACTTAGTTAGCAAATTGATAATTCACATCTTTAATATTAAAAAATGTATATTAAAGGTATGAGCAATTAAAATTTACCTATCCCCAATCATAATGGTATGTTTAGAAATAAATAATAAACAAATTAATGAGAAAATTTAGGAATAATTCTATGTGACATTGTGATTGTATGGAATTATTATATATTGAAATATTTTGAATACATAATGAAACTGGCATAATTATGATTTTCTTTTGTTATGTTTTATTTTTTGCAGTGAGGATTCTCTTTTTTTTTCTGATGAATTATTACTTCTTTGACATTATTTCTACAATATAAAACCTCCAACTATAAAATTTTGCATTGTATTTTTATATTTTTAAAAATGGTACTAATTAGTGTAAACTAATATTTTACTGATTAATAAAAAATTAGCGAAATGTGTTATTCAAACAATCCGAGCGTCTTGCAAAAGGGTAAAATTGTAATGTTGTTTTCTTTGCATTTTATTTTAAATGCTAAGAAAATATGATTCTTTCAACATTATAAAAAAACCTCATTTACAAATATGAATGCAATCCTTGAGAGTGTTAATCTTTTCTACAAAGCTTTTAAAATTCATTAAATCTATTGAATTATATTATCTTAAATATTGCTTGTATTGCTGTGAAACCTGGAGCTTAGTGAACGCCCCGAACACTTAGAGGGTTCAGCTGTGAATGATTTTTTTTTTATCTTTATTTTATTTTTTGCAATGTGAGAATATTTTACATTGCTGATTTTAAATAATTACATTTATTCAAATAAATGTAAATAAAAATAATTTAATATAAATTTACATAAAAGATTTAATACTTAAAAGATGATTAAACAACTAAAAATATGTTAAAAATCGAATACTTTCGGCTAATACTTAGCCATCATCATTATTTAAAATTTAAACAGTTGTGCCATGAATCTATTGAAATTCAAACAGGAGTGGAAAGCACGCAATTACATTTTCCCCTACAATAGTCTAGATATATGAATAGGTCTGATTAGACAGCGGTGATTTGTATAAAAAATCCTCCTCTCTTTTCTACCCCATCTCATCTGTTTTCTGCCGTGTTAAGACGAATCGACCACGGAAATCGGATGTACGGTTTGAAGCGAACATTTTACGTGCGATAATGAAAAACATCGTTCGTAACAACTGTTTATGCTTTAAATCATGATGATAGCTAAGTATTAGCCGAAAGCACTAGATTTTAAACCTCTTTTTAATTATTCAATCATTTTTTATGTATTGAAACATTCATGAAACTTTTATATTATATTATTAAGATGAATTTTAGCGTCCTCAACTAGTTTATTTTATGAAAAATAGTTTAGAAAACAATTGTTAGCTTAGAGTTGTAAAGAAGACAATATATATGCTGTATCGGTAACATTCGACAGTTGCTGAAACAAGGTATAAATAGGATTTTTTCAAGGAGTGGAAATCATCCGCGACTTATTTCAGCGTATAAAACGCACATCGATTAATAGAGGTGAGAAAGTGATTAATACAAAAAAGAGCTAGACATTGAAGCACAGAGGTTTCCGGAAAGAAACGTCCTTCTTCTTAATAGATTCAACCATTAAATATTTGTATAAAGTACAAATTAAACAACAGGAAATGAGTAGTTTTTAACATATTGTTGCATTCAAGATAGTTTTTATCATATAATAAACAATCTTGAAAGTAGCAAAAGGAAAACCATTGTTGTAAGTTGGAAAGTATGAGCCGTAATTCCCTTTTTTGCATAAGACATTAAAGCAAGGTTTAAGCAATTAAATACGGTAAATTTTATTTAAATATAAAAATTGCAAAAATACTCATAATGCGTGAATGATACTGACAAAACAGTTCAAAATTTTCTAATATTGATATATACAGGGGTTGGACAAAATATGGAAACATCTAAAAAAATATATATTATCATGCCCTGAAAATCCCTTCTTACGGAGCTCCCTTCTTATTGTTTTGGTACTGACAGGTTTTATGATCTCGACATTTAGTTCAGCAGTGACTTTTGCAGCTGTCGTCTTCTTATTTTTCGTCACAATGAACTTTAATGACCGTCTGTCACAATTATCCAACATACACTTTTGTCCGCATTGTGACCGGATGATGTTTTTCGCTTTCCCTGTATACTGTATAAATATTCGATATGGTGCATTTTGAAACATGAAAAACGTCCCCTACCTTGGTAACGGAAGCACCCACCATACGAGCACCAACAATTGTCCAAGTTCGAATTCACTTAGCTCAGACGGAAATCGTTCACAACTGCAGAAAACATTGTTCTGACAACGACTGACACTTGCAACGTATTGAGGGCACTGTACACTACAGGTGGCGTTAGTGGGAAAATAAACATACAACAGCGCCACCCACAGGATTAAGATTGTTCTTAACTGCTCTGCTCAACAAGCGTAAAACGTTTTGACACATTTACAAATTCATTTTTTAACGGAAAGGTATAAAATTGGAAAGCCTGGCCATGGAAACGATTTGGAATTGAACTATTTTTTCCATTTTTTGATTAATCAATTACCTATTGAGTTATAAGCATTTTCGATCACGTGACAAACACGTTTTCCGCCCGCTCTTGAGTACTCTTTCTTCCTTCAAGCGGAAATTCGGTTCAAATTGCCCACTTTGACGCTATTTTCTGAAAGATCTATATCGTTTGCAAAAAAATGGAAAAAACAGCTCGATTACATAGTTTCTGAACAACAACGCCAGCTGGTTTCATGCATTTTCGAACAAGAATAAATTAAAACTTATATCAGAAAGTTCCTCTTTCGATTTGAGAACAGCCTTAAGGTAGAATCAACATTTATGTTCAAGCATGCATTTCACGATGTGTTTACCTATTTTTGTCCAACCCCTGCACATTTATATATAATACCTGTTACTATTTCCAAATCTTATGTGATATTCGACTAAAATTTAATGTTTAATCAAAAGACTGTTTCCTTAAATTCAGAGAAAGTGATTGTTCCTCTTAAAAAAAAGCTGAGTTTGTTCATGGAAAACAGAATGCTAATGGAAAATAACTAAAGAAGTGAACGCTAAAAACGTTTTTCAGTCGCTGGTAGTAGTATATAAATAATTACAAAATCAGTTCTTTTTCTTTTTTATATATATAACAAAATAAATCATAGTATAAGAAAGTAACTGATTGATGTACAAACATTTTAGTAATTTGCTTTAATATAATGCATTTTTTAATATAACATTCCTGATAGAAGAAAGCCATAAATAAGAAAGAATTAATTAAATTTAGAAATAGGATCTGAGAAAGTCAAAACTGACGTGATTGGAAATCTTATGTTTTTCGAAGTAATTATTGATTTTTCTAGATTCTTTGATTTCGAAAAAATGCAGTACTTAAAAGAATTTAAACTTTCAAAACACTGAATAAACGTGTTTATTAGAACAGCTTAATAAATAAAAAGTATTCGCATTTTTTTTTTTTTTTTTTTTTTTTTTTTTTTTTTTTTTTAGAAATATGTTGAATAGAATCTATTGTGATCAATTTCGTTAAATTAAAGATTATTTGGTAGATTTTTATGAAACGAGAATTGGAATTAAATTAGTTGTAACTTCATTAATAAACGAGTAGGAAAGATTTCCTTTTATTTAAATATTTGTCCTTTAAAAGTTAACGGGGAGTAACAATCTCCCCTCCCCCCGATTCTGATTTGAAATTTCAAAGTTAAACCCTCCATCAGCCTCCTGTGCTTTTCTCACCAGCTCCATTTTTTTTTTTTTTTTCCTTCATGGAGGAGATCTCCTTAAATACAATGAGAGACGTTTACCGAAATTCGAACACATTTTTTCAGAGGTTAGAAGAAGGGATTTAGGATGTGATATTTGGGTGTTATCGGAATAGATGTTTCTGTTGTAAGTCAGAAGCACAATAATATGTGCCAGAGCTCTACCTAGGGAAAGTGATGCTGGTGTAAAACTTTTTGTTTGACTCTTCCCTTTGAAACTTATTAAATCCCTTTCTCCCATAATAAATTCCGAAATAAATCTCACATTATATACATATGCGTGTGGACAGGAATAGATAAAATGGCATGATAAAAAGTTAAACTCGTTTAGGCAATTAACTATACTACTTTATCTTAAAACATCTTTTATATAAAAGTAAATATAACATTACAAATAATAATTAAAATAATAGTTGGCGTTTAATAGAAACGCTTAGAGTAGATTTTAAAACTTAGGAGTTGTAATTTTCTAATTGGTTGAAAAAGTTTTCAAGCCGGGATTCGAGCTAGGGACCTTTAGCTTCAGCTGCCAATGCTCTAAAAACTGAGCTATCTTGGACTAATACGATGCGCAATAAGACAACTTTTTAAAAATGACATTTAATCCGCCATCTAATCTGAACATAAGTAAAGGCTGGATACATAACTATTGTTCATTAATTTAATACAATTATTATAATTGGTAAACAAATACCACGAATTATAATTTTTCAACTGAGTGAAAAGTTACTTTAAGAGCCTACGCTAATCACACGAAGTATTTCGCAAGATAATGTTAAATCTGTGAAAGCGTTCTTTTCAAATTTCTTGCTTCCATTATAACATTGTTATATGATTTTTTGCATAGGATAGCTGAGGTTGGTCTCTAAAGTTATCAGTTTTTAGTTTTCGATTCTGGCTGCTTATTTTCCTTTTATAAAGTGACTTTCACTATAGGAATCGGATCCGAAAGTTAAAGCAGCTTTATTAAAAAAAACTGCAACGAAAATCTAAAAAGTGCAAACTAAGAACGTTAGCGATCGACCTCAGCTATCCTATGCAAGATTTTTCTTTTATTTAAATATTATAATGAAAGTTCGAAATTTTAAAATAATGTTTCATAGGCTTAACTTTTGATTGAGAGTTTCTTCGCCTGGCTAGTGTAGACTCTTAAACAATGATAACTGAATGAAAAAAAAAACAAAAATTTTTGCTAGTTTTTTCTTTAAAATGTTTGAAATAAATGATAAAATAATCAAAATGCTTGGAGTATAGTTGAAAATGCTACAGACATATTTTCGATAATGTAAATTTTATAATAAAAATAGCATTTATAAGCTATTGATATTTATAAAATAAAATTTTTCATGCTCCATAAGCATGTTTTACATACAAACTTAACAGAATTTAACATTAACATAAAAATTCATTTTGTTTTGTTACTCTTGCGTGTATAAATTCAATTACGCAGTAGAAAATGTATAATTGAGAATGGATAATACCCCCAAAACCGATATTACTATTTAAGAAAATATCATAATACATTCTAAAAACTACTAGGAAACATTTTCGAAAATCAGTAACAGCAAAAGAAACTGTTTTTTATAAATCCGCCTTTGAATCTTAAATTTTATTGGTTTCCAATGTTTTTAAAGATAAAATACGCTTTTCGGAGTCTTCATTAACACGGAAGAGGTTATGTATAGTTTCGAGTAGTTTCGTTCGTATATTATATTTTAGTAAATTAAGAAATATTTGTCTTTTTTTTTACAAAGCGACTCCAAAATTTTTCTCGGTTTCCAAAGTTATTGTAAGGCCATCCTTTCAATTAGTGCCAATACTTTATTACCTTCAGCAGCATTTGGTTGTCTAGAATATGATGCAGCTCTGAGGTAACATTTTTTCAAAAAAACATTCTGAACCACTTATGGCATGTTTAACCCTTTATCTACTGAATTATGAATTCAAGAAAATTTTATCTTCTAAACATTTTTCTTGAATTCATGACATAAACATTTAATAAATTTTAGAAGGAGTTTAGAAGGATTAATTAAATTTGAATTTATAGGTATTTTGTGCAGTATTTATATCCCCACTCAAATCTTTAATTTTAAATGTTTTTTTTTTGGTATTTTGTAGAATTAGGAAACCAACAAATATAATGTTCTTACAATAGAAATGTAGAAATATTTCCAAATTGAAATATCGACTCCCCCCCCCCCCAAAAAAACCCCTCCAAGAAAGTTGAAAAGATGCAAAGGCGAAATCATCCTTTAATTTTCGAAATCATCCTTTTAAAAATAATTTTTGTTTTGTGTAACCAATAATGCTTTTGGAACAAGATAAAGTAATGCATTTATAAATAATAAATATATTACAAATCATTAGACATACAAGTAAAATTATATAAATACATTTAATACAATTAAAATGCAAACGTTTCAAGCTAAATTTTAGCCCCTCATCAGTGCAACAAAACATTCAAATGACAGAAAACTATATATCATGTATACAGTTAAAAATTATTAGCAGTTAAAATTAAATAAAGTATAAATTTTTTTAAAACAATGCTGAGTATTCAGGAGGAAGTGCACATGATTCATTTGTCGGCGACGTTTGCTTACGAGTGAACACACCTTCCAGAAAAAATCTACTTTTAATATTATTGCAACCAGATCTGATAACTTTCATATTCGTGAAATCTGGGATATGGTCGGTATCCAAAGAATGCTGTACAATTTTAGACTGTAGGTTTCCAGATTTGTAAGTACGTTTATGCTCGGCAAGCATTTTTAACTGTAAATATGATATATAGTTTTCTGTCATTTGAATGTTTCGTTGCACTGATGAGGGGCTAAAATTTAGCTTGAAACGTTTGCTTTTTAATTGTATTAAATGTATTTATATAATTTTACTTGTATGTCTGATGATTTGTAATATATTTATTATTTTTAACTTGCATATCAGACGTTAAACAATGATTATTTATTTTAATGCATTTATAATTCAGTATGTTACTACTAATCGATGTATTAAATAAATTTTATAACAAGTTATTTTAATGGTACTTAGTAAAGTACCGTCAGTAGATAAAGGATTAATCATCAATAACGTCCTCATCATACACAGCACAGCGTGTGTGTATTTTGCTTTTGAGAATAATTTTGTTTTTTCAGATATGAAAAAAAAAGGAAAAAAAAAACATATGTTGAAAATGCGTGTAATTTTTTGCCATTTTTCTTCTTTAAAAGTCACAACCAAATGCCACAATCTTTTATCTCGTTCACACGCTGAATTTCATTAAAAAAAACTTAAGTATGATTCAGACACTATTTCGATTTTGTAATGTTTTACCATTTGGCGCTGAATGTGATACGAACTTTTGCATCAAATCAGCTTTGCCAGTAGACTATTTAAAAAAAAGTCAGATTCCTTGATTGGCATCACTTTTCTGAAATGGTAAAATTACCCTTGTTTAATGACATATTAATTAGGGCAAATACAAGGAGAATTTTACCATTTCAGAAAAGTGGTGCCAATCAAGAAATCTCAATTTAAAAAAGCCCACTGGCAACACTGCACAAAATCAATAGTTTAAATTTTCTTCTCAAAGAGAAGTTAACGATGAATTTTTAAAATTGGTATAATTCAAACGCAGATTAATCCTAAGTAAGACATAGAATAATTACAAAAATTATTTATACATTTACTTGTGCATATCAATTGTAAGTATTTATGGTTATCTGTGTTTGTTCTTCAAAATTTTAGGAATTATTTTAATAGGTAAAATAAAATCATAGATTCTGTATAAGAAGTTTAAACTATGCATTTCCATAGAGAATCGATATCTAATAATGAAATTCAATGAAAAATTTATTTTTCTAAAGAAAAGATCTGTCATTTTAAAAGAAAATAATAATTTCTTTTTAAATGTATTCAAAACGAATTTATGGTAAATGATTTTGAAGTTAAATAAAACTCCAGTATTACAGTGGCATAGTCAAGAGGGAGTTTCGAGGTGGGGGGTCTGTACTCTCTCCCCTCCGAACGAGAACCGATTAAAAATTCCGTTTGGAGCAAATTTTCATCTTAGCAGGTATAATTTCAACATACCGACTAAGAAAATTTTCGGTTTAATACAGGATTCGTTATAGGCAGTTTCCATTTTTATATGTATCCTCTAAGGCTGTTAAAACATCCTTTTTATAGTACACTTCTGAAGCTCATAGGTATATTACATTTAGTGTAAAAATTTTGAAAATTAAACCTGTCGAAAAAAGAGTTCTATGAGAACGGAAAAATGAAGTTTCTATGAAGAAAAAACACAATATCATACTTGCCAAGGCGGAGACCTGTCTAAATTGGAGCTTTTTTTCCTGACATTTCGAATTCTTCTTTGCAGGTTTTACTGCAGTCTAGGAAGCCATTTCAAGAGGTTCTTTGAGGGGGTGCCAAAATTTTCTTTGAGGGAGAGGGTTTGAATTAGCGTGGTAGATATTGTCCTCTTAACATCTTTCACTATTATGAGATATTTTATGGGATATATGGGATATGTTTCATTTTCGTAGTAGACCGCGTTATTTTTTCTTTTTATGCGAAACTATGCAAAACCAATTTGATTACGGTCGGGACATATAAATCTCTGTGGTTTATTTTTTTTCTGCCGTTTTTTAAAAACTAATCTCTACTATACATTTATACTAAGATATTTTCAAAAGAAATTTACTTCGAAGAATTTTTTTGAAAATTGTGATACGATTGAATGTAAAATTACTCGTCAATCATGTCCTGTAATCAAAGAGTTCCTTGTTTCGGGTTCCAGTTGGGTTTTCACCACTTTAAGTCGGGTTCGTATTGACTCGATTTTGACATGAATATATATATATGTACATATCAGGGTTGGCTTTTTCCCGTCCAAAACTTGTTTTTCCCATCCCACTGGGAAAAACTGGTAAATACCGGGAAAAACTGGTAAATACTGGGGAAAACTGGTAAATACCGGGGAAAACTTCCAAATGACAATACATAAGAAATATTCTGGCTTTCTGAATCTGATGTGTAAAATTAAAGATAGAAATACATAGTTATTACAAATTTTCCTTAGGTTTAAAATTATTATGTAGGGAAGGAATATAAATAAATAAGAATTTTTGAATAAAGCAGAAATTCAAGAATCTGCTGTAGAGAAAATAGCTGGGAGAACTGTTACTCTCATGCAAGTTGGATGGAGTAATGCCCATAATGACCCTTTTATAGCCAATTCCATATTTTGTAATGGAAAAAGTATGCTTCTTTCTGCAATAGATTTCGGGAAAAATAAGAAAACAAGACAGTATTGTACAAATCTTGCTCGTGGGGCAAAAATTGCAGCAGAAGCTACATATGGATGCACTGTAAAAAGTTTCGGTTCGATAATGAACAGAAAATGCTTACAATAAGGCAGAATCTTGAAACGGAAGATATTATACCAGTTACATACGGATCTGCATCGCATTATTTAAATATTCTTGGCAAGAATGTGACTACTGATTCTGTTGTGGCTAATGTTGCCAAAATTCAGAATTTTTTTAGAAATCACCATAACCTTGGGAGTTTATTGAAAGAGTATGCCAATTCAGTTAAACCACAAATTCCAGGTGAAACCAGGTGGAACTCACAAACAGCATGTTTAAAAACTTTTACTATTAACAGGACTTTTTATCTATAAATTGTCGATAATCACGAAGATGAAATTGATAAAAACATTAAGTGCTTAGTAAATAATCTGTGTATAAAGAAGGAAAGAATATGTTCAACCAAATGGAACCAGTTCCAAAAGCTCTTACAAAGTTGCAACTCGATAATAATGCCAATATTGCTGATGCTTGTGAAATTTACCTAGAGCTTCTTCAAAATAAAGAACTCAATTCACATTTCACCAAAGTGAAATCTAACTTTGATAAAGCAATGACGCCTGTCCATTTTTTGGTACACCTGATGAATCTGAAATATAAAGGTGAAAAGTTATCACAGGATCAGGAAGAATCTGCTCGTGAATATTTACAGACTTTAAATCCAAAGTACTCACAATACAATTCAAGTGAGAAGATGCACCTTTTCCGAAGACATTACAAACACTATTTCACCTGCACTGTGGTGGAAGAATTTAAGTAAAACTGGAATAGATGCAGAATTTCTCCAATTAATGGAACATCTTCAGGGATGTCCTGCATCATCAAAATCTCTGGAGTGTATTTTTTCTAATTTTTTTTTCATCCAAAACAAGATTAGAAATAAACTTGGTTTACAAAAAGCCTCTAAATTAGTATTTTGTTATATGATGCTAAAATCCAATGTGGAAGGGGCAAACAAAGAATATGATTATGATTGGTAAACGTTTGAGAATATGTGTGGTGTATAAATATTTAAATAAATGCACTTCATTGTCTGTTTTTGCAGATCTTACTTTTTTTTTTAACCTTTCAAGCTATTTACTTAGAACTCATTTTTGACATTTTTAAAGGTTGTTTTGAATTTATATTTGTTTTTAATAATCAGTTTTTCTCATGTGGGAAAAACATAGTATTTCCCAGGACGGTAAATACCGGTTTTTACCATGGTATTTACCGGGGGTGGGAAAAACCTTGCCAACCCTGGTACATATATATATATATTAGTTCATATCTCTACATAAAAATAAAATTAATATTAGAGATATCTTTGAAGACTACTTTTCTATAATTGTATTAAAATAGTAGCATGCTTCACCCGTCACGCTGGTCAGTTTCTCCAAACGAATTTTCAACCGAATATCGGTGAATTTGACTTTGTGTTTTAAAGCAATCTGCAACTTTACCTGTTATGTTCCTGAAAACGATACGAATGCCCCGGCGTTGTTATATTTCATAACGTGTCATACAAAATTCGGAATAAATTGATTAAGGATAATGATAAAAGTTAAGGACAAAATATATTAGTTGATCAGTTATAGTAGGGTTTGGTAAAGTAAATCGAATGATATGCAATATACTAAAACCTTTTCTGAAAAAGTATATAACAATTCAAGTCTCTTCGAAATCCGTTATGCAGAATTCTTAAAATGTTAATCTTTTATAACTGGCTTCACCTAATTATTGAACTTTGCTGTATAATTATATAATTGAGCAACGAGAACAATATTTTATATATTAAAACGTTTACTGAAAAAGTATCTGACTATTAATGAAAGCCTCATCCACATTTGTCCAGTAGAACTTTTGAAAAAAGCTAATCTTTCACAATCTTGTTCACTTCATTATAGAACTTTACCCTTTAATTCTATAATTAAGCAATATAGAACGTTATTTTATATACTAGAATCTTCTCTGAAAAATTTTGTAACTAACAGTGCAAGTACAATTGAAATCTGTTCAGCAGAAACTTTCTTAAAAGGCTAATTATTCATAATTGGGTTTATATATTTATAGAACTTTCCACCATATTTATATAACCAAGCAGCTTAGAACGATGTACTATATACTAAATTCTTTCCCGAAAAAATATCTAACTAACAGTCCAAGTTTCATCAAAATCTATTCAGTATAACTCAAGTTATAAGTTACTGGAACGAAATTCACATTTGAATTTTACATATATAGTAGATGCATTTTCTTTTATTTTGGGTTAGTTTGCCAGACAATGAAATTTTTTTGACAATTTTCAGGATGTTTGGAAATTACAGTCGTACATTGGGTTGGGCAACCCGATTTTATCCAAATTCGAGCAGTGGATGAGGCCAGGTTTATGCTATTTTTTTTTTTTTTTCGCTGGGTGTAAAGGTTATCTTTAAGAGTTCCGTGTTATGCTCTGTCTTTCTTTGGTCGGGTTCAAGATGAACAGATTTTTCGAAAGGAAGTCCTGAATGTTTTTCACATGAAAAATCTATACATTAATAACGGGTGCATATGTGTATTAACGGGTGCATATGTGTTCATCTTTGTACGGAAGCGATAAAATTGTAGACTGCTTTTCCATAAATGCAATAAAATATGGATTCATTTTCTTTCTTTTGTGGTCAGGTATGAATATTTCGTTTTTGGGTTGCAGTTTGTAGGGCTAGATTTGGGTTTCGGTTAACGATTTTTGTCGGGTTTGAGTAGGATAAAACCCGTTCCTCACAGAACTCTAGTATTAGGCTGAGAACATTAATAAGAACATTATATAATATGATTTAATAGAGCAAATGATTTGATTGCGTTGTGATGATTGCAGCGAATATAATGTCACACCAATAATGCCAAAAAAAAATAAATTAATAAAAAATAAATAAATAAACAATTTCTTTTAATAAGAACTTAAATTAAATACCTTCCTTAAAAAAAGAAAAAATCCTCTAATTTTTTAGCTAAAGGGGGAAATTCATCTCGAAAATTCTACCCCTAACAGGGACGAGTTTCCATTTGATCATTTTGCACACGGCTGAGAAGCAATAAAAGGAATTTTTTCTCGCATATATTTCTAAAATTAACCAAAATACTCATTAATGATAAATATCTCTAGTTCACTGTAAAAAAAAATCTGTACATCTACAAAACTAGTTTTTGTAAAACTACAGAAATCTACATGTTTACTAGAATTTTATCTGTAACGGGGTATAATATTTGCCACTCGCATTGTACAAATACATGAAATATTTTAGTTTCACCTGTCAGCCAATGAGAAAGGACTTCAATGGTGACGTAATGACTATTCACGCAGCCAGAGAGGTGTTCAAGGCATCCATCTTAATTACGACTTCAAATTAGGATGTAAGTAAATATTTCTTCTTTATGAGTTAAACTTTGTTATATTTCCATTCTACTTGATTCCTAATAAGTAAAAATGTTACACACAGTAAAACTGTTTGATTTCGAATTATAATGCAATATAATTTTAGCAGGTATTAATGCGTAATCTTCCTATTATTTTTTGTTAAATATTTATTATTCAGTCAAATGACTATTCTTTACATCAGTG
Organism: Maratus speciosus; assembly: GCA_963932465.1. Classification (NCBI taxonomy): domain Eukaryota; kingdom Metazoa; phylum Arthropoda; class Arachnida; order Araneae; family Salticidae; genus Maratus; species Maratus speciosus. The sequence continues at coordinate 224,545,554 of OZ010791.1, read as the reverse complement.
TTTATCAAATGCGTGCAACTTCTTTTCATGTAATAAATCAAATTTTATTGCAATATGGTTAGCAGATTAAATATTTTATTTTAAATTAATGACGCAATGAATATTACTCCCCCTTTGACTGATAATGAAGTCCAAATATTCCACTATTTTTCCGCAGAATACTTAAAATGTATACCAAAATTATATTTCTTAATATTAGAGTCGTGCTGAGTAATCTGTATTTATTGTACTAGATTTTGGGTCGGGTTGCGTTTGCTTTACTTTTTTGGTTCGGATCTGGTCGGTTTGGGTTTTGAATCTTGTGTGTCGGGTTCGGGTTGACTGATTTTTCAAAAAAAAGGTTCAATTTTTTTTTCTGGTTAAACAGGTATATGGCAGATGTGCCAGTAATGGACAAACTTCAAAGCTTTTTGTTTATAAAAAAAATTTTAAACGATAAAAATTTTACTTGAAAAAAAATTCATAACTCCCCCTCCCCTCCCGCTTACATGTTTTATAATTTGTGTTATTGTTGATACTCTTAATCAAACCAAATAGGAAGCAATAAGTAATCCTTCGAAATTCCACTGTTTTTCATTTATGTTGGCGAACATGCAAAGAGCTGGTTTAACTTAATAAATTTTATATATTCTTTTACTTTCCTGCAAAATTTTTTGCAAAATTTGTTTTTGTTTTGGTAGCAATAAAAATTTTTGAATATGATCATTCTAGACATTTCATCAATCGCACGCTAGATGAAGCAATGGTAGCCCAATCTCCAGTTGAAAAAAGTTGCATAAGATTTCAATTCTATAAGTAAAAGATTCTTTCAAGAATCAGAAGTGATTTTGCTTCATATACTTTTTATGCTTTCTGAATATTAATGACTTATTTATGCATAGATATAATAGTTTCCCTATTTGTGGAACATTATACTGTATATTATCCATAATATAAACTAAACCTTAAAGCATGGGTCTAAGCATGGGACAAATTTTGAAACTTGCAATTTCTTTAATTATAAAATTGTTTCTGAAAATTATTTTTATTGTTTAAGGACATTAGAAAGTGTTTCATTTTGTATTCTATAAACTGAAATATTGTTTTTGTGTCAAACAAAGTCCATTTTCTTATTTTATAAAATGTGTCCATTCCTCCACACTCTCTCCTATGCTTCTAACTCTGAATATTTAGGCACTTCTCTATCTATACACACGCATCATGGGTATGTGTGTTAAATTTATCTAAAATATTATACATGTTTAGCCAGTGTTTTTAGACAGTAATTTCTGTCTCATTTAATGCCCATATTACACTTAAATTTACTTATACCTATATTTCAGGCATTATAGTAGCCACCAGTATAGACTCTTTTACCACATTTGTTTTACATTAATATATAAAGATTCATGACACTTAACTTTCATTTTAAAAAATCCTTTATCTTTCGTTTTGTACATATTAAAATCGAACATTATAATTTTCATTTCTTTACTTTTCTTAAAAAGAACAAACCACATTTTTTTACTTAAAAAGGACATAAATTCCGGTATATCGTTAAAACTATGCTATTTATAAATATATATTGCATTGTCCATACTCTTTGGCACTTCTCTGAAAAAACGTTTTCGTCCATTTCTTGGACTTCTTCAGTTTCATTTGGCGGCTCGCAGTTTCATTTTCGACCTTTTATCATTTCTCTTTTTCCATTTTTTCCCCCTTCTCCCTTTTCACTTTCCCCCTCTTTCCAGCATTTTTAGCCAACGGGAGTCAACATTTGCATGCGCCATATCGTTGCATACATTTTTTCTTTCGAGGTTAATCTCGATAGCCTCTCTCATTAGGGTGTTGTGGTGATTATCATATGCAGCTATTTTTTCTATTTTTATTGATTGAGGTATTATGGGGTTTTTTAAATTTGTTCGTGAGAAGGCTGTTGTTTGATTATTATATTTAATGTCGCGGATATGCTCCTTATACCTTTCGCTTATTCTTCGCTTTGTCATCCCGATGTATGTAATTTCCTTATTGTCTGTATTTGAGGCTTTAATTTTATATACTCCTGCTGTCTGTAATTCGTCGTATCTTTCTGCTTCATTTCGTATCGTTTTAAATAGGGAAGGGTTGGGTGTGATTGGGACTATCTTTCCGAGTTTACTAATTTCGCGTTTTATTTTTAGTGCTATTCCGTTCATGTATGGTAGGGGGGGGGGTGTATAATCCTTTTTATTTTGTCATGGTTGGATCCAGTTAATTTTTTCTTTCGCTTTTCTGATTAGCTTGTCTATTGTTTTTCTTGGATGGCCAGCGTTACGTCCTATGTTCTCTATAATCCTTAATTCTTCTTTTAATAACTTTTCTGTTGAACATATATTGAGTGCTCTATAGATGTAGGTATTTAGGGCTGCAAGTTTATAGCAAGTTTATACAGAAACAATACACAGACACAGAAATTATAAATACAATGGAAAGTGCAACAAATCTGATCCTAAACGAAAGTTATTTTAAATTTAACAATAAGATATATAAACAGCTGAGGGGTGTACCGATGGGGTCCCCCATTTCAAATGTGGTTTCAGAATGGAAAATGCGAGTAATGGAAAAAAGAATAATACAGGATCATAAAAATGAAATACGCCTCTGGGTAAGGTATGTGGATGATGTATTTATCATAACAAACAGAACAGTAAACTTAAAAAACCTCTTAAACGAAATAAATAAATACGATAGCAATATACAATTTACAATAGAAGAAGAAAAGAACCGATCCCTACCATACCTTGACGTAAAAATAATATACGAAAATGACCAGATAAAAACAACAGTCTATAGAAAACCTACTGCAAACCTAGCGATAATGTCAAGCAAAACAAATACACCAATAAACTATAAACTTGCAGCCCTAAATACCTACATCTAAAGAGCACTCAATATATGTTCAACAGAAAAGTTATTAAAAGAAGAATTAAGGATTATAGAGAACATAGGACGTAACGCTGGCCATCCAAGAAAAACAATAGACAAGCTAATCAGAAAAGCGAAAGAAAAAATTAACTGGATCCAACCAGGACAAAATAAAAAGGATTATACACCCCCCCTACCATACATGAACGGAATAGCACTAAAAATAAAACGCGAAATTAGTAAACTCGGAAAGATAGTCCCAATCACACCCAACCCTTCCCTATTTAAAACGATACGAAATGAAGCAGAAAGATACGACGAATTACAGACGGCAGGAGTATATAAAATTAAAGCCTCAAATACAGACAATAAGGAAATTACATACATCGGGATGACAAAGCGAAGAATAAGCGAAAGGTATAAGGAGCATATCCGCGACATTAAATATAATAATCAAACAACAGCCTTCTCACGAACAAATTTAAAAAACCCCATAATACCTCAATCAATAAAAATAGAAAAAATAGCTGCATATGATAATCACCACAACACCCTAATGAAAGAGGCTATCGAGATTAACCTCGAAAGAAAAAATGTATGCAACGATATGGCGCATGCAAATGTTGACTCCCGTTGGCTAAAAATACTGGAAAGAGGGGGAAAGTGAAAAGGGAGAAGGGGGAAAAAATGGAAAAAGAGAAATGATAAAAGGTCGAAAATGAAACTGCGAGCCGCCAAATGAAACTGAAGAAGTCCAAGATATGGACGAAAACGTTTTTTCAGAGAAGTGCCAAAGAATATGGACAATGCAATATATATTTATAAATAGCATAGTTTTAACGATATACCGGAATTTATGTCCTTTTTAAGTAAAAAAATGTGGTTTGTTCTTTTTAAGAAAAGTAAAGAAATGAAAATTATAATGTTCGATTTTAATATGTACAAAACGAAAGATAAAGGATTTTTTAAAATGAAAGTTAAGTGTCATGAATCTTTATATATTAATGTAAAACAAATGTGGTAAAAGAGTCTTTACTGGTGGCTACTATAATGCCTGAAATATAGGTATAAGTAAATTTAAGTATTATACATGTGTTTGCGTGTATATGAAAAATGAAATGTTGGTAATATTTTTCCTATTCCTTGAGAAGAATAAATGGTTCTTAACTGTGCCGTAAATAAAAATAAAAAAATTATCCCATTTCTTATATACTTTTTATTTCTTAACCTTTAACTAATGTTACCGGTCTCTCAGACCGCAGCTTTTTTTAAATTTTATAGTTTAACTTGCAATTATCAGTTTAACTAAAAACACTACCGAAATTTTGTTCCGTTTGGAACTTTAGTACTATCACCAGAGACTTTTGAATAGGTGAATTTTAATTATAACAGTCCTGTACAAAAAGTTTAATACAAAAACACAATCCTATGAGTTAATGGTGCCTTTTATTCATCTTTCGATGAAGTAGTCTCACAGACTACTTCACACTAGTTATGTGACAATTTCTGTGACATCAGTTAAAGGTTAAGCAGTAAATTGAATAACTCATTCATAGTGAAATATGTAGGGGAGATGGGGGCACATGTGAACAGGGGGCAGATGTGAACATCGCAGTTTTTCAATAGTTATTATAAGTTTTTTTATTTGAAAAAAATTACCAAAGATGGAAGCACCTGTGGACGTATGGTAAAAATTTTTTGAAGCTTTTTGACATTTTGTTTGTCTTTAGTAGCCAAAACACTGTTTGTAGATGTCAAATGTAAAATGTCGGGTTCAACTTTGGTAAGTGATAAAGTTTATTTATTTAGTTAGTTATTCGAATTTCAATGTTTTAACATATACTATGACTACTATTGAATATTTTGGATAAAGTTGTTTTGTTCCCTAAAATTGATAAATGTTAATTATTTATCAATTTAACTCTAGCAGCCATGCGGGGCACTTGTGAACAGACTAGTTGGGGCAGATATGAACAGTTCACAAAAATCAAAATCTTTCTCTGTTGTGCGAATAGAAAGAATTGATAATGATAAAATGTATGTTAAATTCCTGAGAAAGAATCTCAGATCCAATTCATATAATTTCCCTGAAATAGTAGACATTTCTGTCATACAAAAAAGTGATATTGTATTGAAACTTCGACTTCCACATTTGTCAGGAAGTACACAAAGAGCAAGAAGCTCATTTGAGTTCAATTATAATTTAAATAAATTCAATGTTTCCTAAAATGCAATAAGTGTTATGTACTATTTTAGTAAACGGTTTAAAACAATATTTTTTATGCATTGTTAATACAAAGAATATTATGACAAACAACTTTGTATTTTTTTTCTTTTCATTTGTCTCAAACTTGCTGTGATGGCTTACTTCCATCTCTCAAACAACAGCTATGAATAGTATAATTTGAATTGGGATGGATATCAGTAACATTCTTAAAATGTAAAATTTTCAAATTGATAACTAATATAATTCTTGGGTATGGTGTCAGAACAGCTTTATATATATTTAGTTTCATTTTAAAATCTTTTGTTTAAACATGTCACTCAGAAACTAGAAAAAAAAATATTTTTTATTTTATTTATGGTGAATTTAACTGATAATATAAATAATGGTTATGATAACAAATTAATAACAGGAGAAAAAGCATGTCAAAGGATATTTTTTCCTTGTGTTCACATGTGCCCCACGAGTGTTCACAACTACCCCGCTGATGGGGCACATGTGAACAATTTTTTGAATTTATGAAACTATTAAAAAATGTAAGAAAAACTATACAGGTGATTAAAAAAAAATTTCCATGTGTAAAAGAAAGTTCTGTTTACTATACTGACTACTTTTTATTTATAAGAATTAATCCAATTATGAGAAAAAGATATATTTATGCGAACTGTTCACATGTGCCCCCATCTCCCCTATCTTTTATCTGAAAAATTGTTCTGCTCAAACTTTTTGTGAAAATCTTAACAAGACTTGGAAAAAACCTAAATATAAACATCTTCATTTTAATTTAACGTGAGGTTCTGAGCGATAAAATGCTGAGTTTTTACTTTCTCATGCAAAGAGAGAGATATAGGCTAAGTAGGGGTAAAGATACGAACAGGGCAAAAATACGCACTGGCTGATTTCATATGAAGCAACATTTCGGCTATCATGACTAATAGGTGGCAGTTTTGTTTCAAATGTACTAGTCACTTGTTTAAACCTTTGATAAAAGTAGCAATTTGTGGTAAGAAAATGAGGTAAATTTAAATTTTCGAATTTTTATCTAATATTTTTTAAATTTCACTTTATTTCTTTACCTGACAATACCTGGAAATTTTACAAATCCAAAAATTCAGTGGAGATCGAAAGCTTTTTAGCTTCTAAATGCCGTAGTTTACCTCGATCCCATTTGTTAATACTTATAGGTAGCCGGTTAAGCAAAATACTGCAGAATAAGGTAAAAGTACGCATTATTCTTGGGGCAAATATACGCACATATTTAAGATACGGGACTTTGCCCTATCATTTTATCTAGATGCAAAGCTTTACACAATTTCTAAATTTGTATTATATAAAATATAATAGCTACTTAACTAATATAAGTTAATAAACTACATTTTCCTTTTTCTAGTTAAGTTTTTTTTTTTTTTTTATAAATAGAACGTAGGTATCTACCTACCTACTTTTAAAAATCAATATTCTGGTTTCATGAATCACTTTTGTTTTAAACCTTAATTCCTGTTAACGGTCTCACCGACCGCTGCAATAATCAGTTTTCACAGTTTAACTTGTAATTTTCAATTTAAGTAGTTATGTTAAATTTTGATTCGTTTTGTAAATTAGAAGTATAGTTGAAGACTTCTGAATGCGGTAAATTTTACTATAGGGTCATTCCATGAAAAGTGAAACCAAAGTACTATTTCTTTTTTTTATTTATAAAACAAATAATATTAAATTTATAAAGTCATGTAATACATTTTTTTATAGCTTAGTGTGTGAATTTTCTGAAAACATGCAATTTAAGTATAAAAATTAAATTAAAGTATTAGCACTAAAAAGGTGAGAGTGACGAGATTGAGAACATTTCACTTAAATTATGGTAAATTTTAACAAGTTATTGTCATTTCAAAAATTATTTGTAAAAGTTGTAATTAGGCTAGTTTTTTTTTATTTGAATATTCTATTTTTAAAATTTATAAAAGAAATTAGGGAATATATTATAAATGAATTAGAATTCATAAACAAATTTTGATGGATTGAATTGTTACGTCCGTAACAGGCAAATGTTACGTCTGTAACAATTTAATTATCCCATGTATTAATTAATAATTATTTTAATGTTTTCACAATTGCAGTTTCAAACAGCTAATACCCTAATAATGAATTATTGAAGAAAAAGTTAAATGTTCTTCATTAAAATTCACAGGATTATGACAATAACTGCAACTATATGCAATTTTGACTGTTTTGTGAATTACGTCCGTAACACCTAGATTTTATTTTTTCAAAAATTATAGGAACATTTTTCAGATTTCAAAATTTAATATTCTATTCAAAATCCTTGGACCGACCTTAAATATAAAATAATCCATGTAATAAGCATTTTTTACATTATTTATGAAGCTTTAAAGTCTTTGTTTGTTACGTCCGTATTCATGGAATGACCCTATAATAGCCCTTTACATAAAGTTTAGCGCAGAAACTGCTTCTTATGAGTCATTCAACCATTTTATTCAATCTACAATTAAGCGGTCTCGGAGACCGCTTACAGTATTTTTGAAACAATTTTTGTCACAATAGTTAGAGGTAAGCTGCTATTTGTGATCTCACAGACCGCTGTTTTTTTCATGGTCTAGTTTAGAACTTTCAGTTTAAATACTATCGAAATTTACTAATGCATTACATTACTCATTTATTTTAGTGAAAATGAGGCAAAAAACGACCGTAATGGAGTAAAAATACGCACTGCGTATCTTTGCCTCATCACTGCGTACTTTTAGTCCAACCAATGGGGACAAAGATACGCAGAGCAATGTTTTTAAAATTACAATTTCTCACGGAATTATAATTTGACAGAATGTCGTTTGATAGTGGAACGTGCCTAAGGTTTTAATACAACATTTTAATCAGTCGTCACATAAGTTTAGATCAATGTGTTCGTTGAGAATCAAAATCAATGATAAGAGCGTAACTTTACCCCACACCTACCCTACATGACTTAGGTATGTCATGTGATTGTGAGCCAAGTTGAGTACAACTTGCAACCAAGCGCCATTGAGATCAACCATGATGGTGAATATCGATGGCGCTTTTTAACAAGATGTCCTTCCTCACTTCAAATACTTGTGGGCATGATACCCACGTATGTTTGAATATAGTATATACATTTTTCCATTTTCCTACATAAAACATAAATTATTATTAGTGATGTAATTGTAGATTACATTTCATAATATCAATAAAACACGATTTACTTTCCTTTTATTTCGGGTTCGGGTTGAAATAAGTCTGGGTTGAGTTGCAGGTTGCCGAAAATTATTTTGGCTGATTCTGGTCAGATTGAGGATCGAGGAAATATTTTTGGCGGGTACGGGTCGAGTTGCGGTTTGACTTAAGTATAATATTCGATTTTGTGTCGGTTGCAACTTGACCCTACAGGACTACTCTGTAGTCGGCTAATTTTTAATATATCAGTATTCGTACAGTCCTTATACGTACTTGCATTTTTCAAAAGGATTTTCTTGTGCTTGAAAGTGCTTATTTTCATAAAAAAAATTTAAAAGCCTTAAAAGTGCTTTACTGTCATTATTTCTTAATCGGGGGTGGAACTCTTCTGCATTTCTTTTCATTTCTGATTTAAAAAAAAAAAAAAAAAAAAAAAAAAAAAAACGCCATTGCTAACTTTTCTTCTGAAATTTCACTACCCTTTTTGCTCCCTTCTCCACAATACCAAAGTTTAAACTGTTTAAAACATTTTTTAACCTTTAACTGCAGACCGGTGCTTTTTTCAATTTTCATAGTTTAACTTGCAAATTTCAGTTTATCTACAAACACTACTGAAATTTTGTTTCGTTTGAAACTTTAGTACTAACACCAGATACTTTTGAATAGGTGAATTTTAATTATAACACCCCTATGCAAAAAGTTTAGTACAAATATATCCTATGAGTTTATCGCGGCTTTTATTCATCTTTCGATGGAGCGGTCTGACAGACCACTTCACACTAGTTATGTGAATATTTCTGTGACATAAAAAAAATTCTCTACTCTATTTGTTACTTTATAGTGAACAAATAATCAGTCCTAAATATGATTAACTATCCATTCCATCATATCCATTTCATTAAAATTTTATCTGAATTTGACCTTCAAAATTTCGTTTCTCCGTTTTCTTCACCTCTCACTGTAATAATACTTAGTTTAAAAACTCTTTAAAACTGCTTAAATTAAACAAAAATCTGTTTTGTGTCATTTTATTGTCACAATAAATAATCAAGATTTTTCTTTCCACTCGAAATTGGCATCCCCCCTCCCCCCCCTAAAAAAAACAACTTAGAGCACATAGTTGTCTTTATTTTAAAGTCTTTAAAACACTTTATGGACCAGTGGTAGGAGGGGGAAAAAGGGCCGCATTTGGAATTAATTAGGGGAAAGCTGGAAATTGTTTTAATCCCTTTAAGTCTAGAATGAATGTACTAATTCCCCCCCCCCCCCCCTCTTACTAGGTGAGCGGTTGAAGATATGTACAGATTTATAGTCAAAAAATGCATTCTTATTAATTAATCTCCATATAATCTCTAATCTCCATAACAATATCTAAAAAAACTAACTCTATCAAAAACATTGTCAATACAGATGTTGTAGTTGTTATAATTCTGATTTAAATGTGTACTTACACTTTATATTTTTGTTCAATTTTTACAATTATAATTCAAAGTTTTGCCTAATTCGTTAATCATGTGTTTGAAGCCATAACAGACTAGGTTATCAGTTCACCCTGTTTCTAATTTATATATATATATTTAATTTATTGAGGTATTATTTGAGGATTTTGTAACTATTTTAGGTTTTATTTTGGATATTTTCAGAGTTATGGCTTAACCTCTTGATTACGGATTATAGCCCAGTAGTAGGAAATGGGGGGGGGGGGGGGAGGCCGAATTCAGAATTAAATACGGGAAAGCTAAAATTTGTTTTAATCCCTTCGACATAGGTCAGAAGTAAACGTACTAAGTTTTTCCGCCCTACTAGGTGCGGCTTTGCCACTACGAACAAATAGATAAATTAAAAAGTGCATTATTTCATAATTTTTAGCATATTTCAAAAATGATTTGTAAATGATGGGAAATATTGTTTATGATCTCTGATATTGTATTTGAATTATGCGTCGTATTTAATTTGACAGATATAGTGAATAACAGCGCGTATGCATCACATTTAAGGAGTTCGAAAATAATGGGGATGAGCGAGGGAACAAATGAGTGTGCAGGATTCTTGTCGCTAGAGGAATTATAGGTCAACCAATAGCACGATTTTAAACTTCGATATTTTACGAAAAGGGTTAAGATGGTTTTAATAAAAATTATTCTCCACTAGTATACGAGCATATTAAGTTAAATTCATAAAATTTTAAAACCTTCGGAATATTGAAAAAAGTATTATAATCCTTACGTATATCTCTTTTAACTAAGGTTTAAGGTTGACGATATCAGTTGGGAAACAGCATGTAAAACGGCTGTCAATTATGTATCTCTTTCACGATAACTACTAAATTATAATCCTCAAAATATGCAAAATAAAGCATTAACATAATTACAGAAACATCGCGAGGGCCTCAACAACTTAAAGAAAATACATGTATGTAATAAAGGGAGGCAGGGCGGATTGATAACTCTGTCTCTCTCTTAAGGCAAAAGCGATTAAGGCAAATTTTTGAAATAGAATTGCGATCTTAATGTTCAGCAAAAATATTAATATGGGTACTCATTTGATTCAGAATTTCAAATTATACGACGTCTGTCTTGTCCATGTTTTTGAAAGAATTAATTGTTCTGAGATATTGTTAAGATAATTTTTAAAAAGTGTTTTTCGACTATAAATATGTACATATTTTCTAATGTTCACCTAGTACGAGGGATAAAACTTAGCACTTTCATATTAAACCTAAACGGAAGGGATTAAAACAATTTCCAGTTCCCCACCCACATAATTGTGAGTTACATCCCCCGATCATGGAGCTTTGAAATATAATTGTGACAATGTTCAACAAAAATATTAAATGTAGTTCTCATTTTACTCTGAATTTTAAGCTGACGACGAGCTGAACACGAAAATTGCAAAACCTAAATTTCATTTCAGATTTTAAAGTGCTGCCATTTGCAAAATGACGCCAGAGTTACGCACAGATATGTTTGTCCTTTATAATACAGATATAGATTTTATTTTCATATCAAAATCTTAGTGCTTTTTTTTCTTTTCAAACTAATTTTTTTACCCTTAAATCCATTTATATCGGAACCAAATCAATACTCGATCATTTCAAAGCTACTGTATAAGATTGTGTATTTTTAAATAATATATACGTAATGTGAGTCGTACAGTAAAATGCGCAGAAAAACAGAAAAGTGACTTCGGACAATGAATTTTTTTAAATGTATTGCAGTATTTCAAAGAGAACTGAAAGTATATGCTTTCTGGTATTATTATTTAGTATTAATATTCTGCATAATTTGATTTTTGGAGTCTTATGTCTAATTTTGAAATATGCCTGGAAAGGGAGGGGGAAGAGGGACAAGGTACTTCCAGTATTTTAAATTCTTAAAGTTTGTCGTTATCATCCAGACTCTTTGAAATTTTTAGATGTTAAAAACATAATGTTTTCGTAGCCCGGGTGAAAAAAAATTAATATTTAATGGAAAAAGACTGGTAAGATTTTTACCACGATGTAGCACTCTGGTTTTTGCTATTTTTGTCGAAGTTTTTGCACATTTTATTTAGTAAAAAATATTTCTATTTGTACGAATGTTTCGAAATTTTCGTAGGTAAATGTAAATCTGGCCTATTGAGTTGCTCTAAAAAGACTGTGTTAAAATACGGACGTTTAGTTAGTTTTAGGGTAGAAAAAATATATTGTCTTTGTGAGGCGCGAAGTGACCTACGTTCACCAATATACTTGAGAGTTAAAATTCATGTTTTTAAAAATCAGTTGCAGTTGTATCATCAGTTAAATTTTAACTTTTAGAGCATATATATATAATATAATTTTTTTCCCGGTACTTCTAAAATATCATCCTGGAATAAATTGCTACAAGTTTTCGGAAAAACTTTTTTGATTTTTTTTTTCAAAAGTTTAACTGTTAGGTGGGGCGAATATCGTAAATTTAAAATCTGAATATTTCTACGCGTTAATATTGGTGATATATCGCGATAACAGCCGTAAAATGCATGCGAATAGAAAAATTGCTTATTTTAAAAGATAAATGGCATGTTACAGAAAATTTTAGTACAAACAGATCTAGAAAGGAGCTAATAAATGTTTCATGCTATTTTCTTCTACAGTATCCTTTAAATATATATAGAGAGAGGGAAGATGGGGCAAAATCAGGTACCATAAAAGTTTGTTAGTCTCAAATGCTGTGAAATGGGAAAACAAACTTTGAACACTGTTTTTAATGTAAAATGAATCCTTGGCTATAATAAAATATTCTTTTAAAAAATATATAATTGTTTATGTAAAAAAATAGCTTTTTTCACACGTATGCAAAAATCCGGTTTTACCTCGCTGGTTCGGTAAAACCGGGTATCCCTTTAAAACTACTGGAAAACTCATTTTGGTCAAAAAGGTCTTGCATAATATAGTAAATATATTTTTATTATTTTTAACAAAACGAAATTGCACATGTGTTCTTCCATGTGAAAAAAAAATTGGTGGCAAATTTTCTAGGTTGTATAGGCCTACTTACTTTACACTGTACGTTTTAGAGTTCTTTTACCTTCAAAAATCACAGATAATCTTGTCATCATATTCTTCTGCATTACTACATGCTTCGTGTGCATATCCGTGGCATTTCAAACATCGTATTTGGATTTAGAATTTGAGTAAAGTTCATAGCAAAATATTCAGGTTTCATTATCCTCTTCTTCTGAAGATGTGTTCGCAATCTGTTTTGGTTTCTTTTTTTCTTTAAGAATTTTCTTTTTCGTCTTGCAGTTTGTTTGGCTTATTTCCCCTTAATATCTTTTTCGATCTGTAATTTATAGGGAAAAGAAATCAAAATAAGTTTTTCCCTTTCTTTTCTCAATTCTGAAGCCTTCCTTAGAAAAGGATAACATTTTAGGCGGAATTGGAAATTCAGATTGATGGGCTACATAGTCTGAAGATGTCGAATGGATAATTTTACTAATATATTCTGTAGATGTAACATTTTGAATCGGTGATGACGTCTGTGATTGTGATGTTAAATGCTGCATCTGGAAGCAGCTTGACGTGAAAGACGCTGGATGTTGTCAACACGTTTATGTTCGGAAGGTTGCGCTCCATTATCCTGTGATGTTTCAGAAATATTTATTTCTGCAGCTATGACAACCTGTCGCTGCATAGACCTAGGTGTGTTATCATGACTTTGATGGGTTTCTCTGTCTCTTCCGAAGGAGCAAAAGGATGATCTGGAAAAACATCATTGTTGTAGGGAAAAATCTCTGTTTATTCGAACCTTCTGATTGCAGTATTTACAATTGCTGCTCTCGAAAATGCAGCTTTAAATAATTTTCCAATTTGGTAAATTGTTACAGATCGCGCAGGGTTGGAAAATAACCACTTATTCACCTCTTGTCCTTATTATAAGCTTAGGGGTGCATGAATGATGCATCAAGAGGCTGAAATCGAAGCGTTGCGTAAGGAAAGAAGCATATATAAATACATTGCTTTCTCTTATTAGATTAACTGGATTCCTTTAGTATGAGTTGAACACCTATTAAGGATTTAAAGAACATGCTTTTCAGGACTAGGATTGGAAAAATCTATACATTTTTTAACCAAATAAAATAAAGACCTCTTTCGTCATCCATCCACTCCTATTATATACAGCAAATGAGTTTCGGAAAGTATCATCCATCAACAGATTTTTTTCTTGCCTGTTTAATATTTGAGAAAAAAATCTTGTTATAGATTATATAGCCTAGATATATAGGATTGAGATTTTATAGATTATTTGTCAATTTGGGCAGATTATTTTATTTAGAGAAACAAGTCACGAAATATATTTGCATTTTAAGTAGACCTATAACGCAAGTTATTACACCTCACATTAGAAAATTACTTATTAAAATGTAATAAGCATAATATAAAATTATGCCTTAATTAGTACCATTATTGCGTTCATTAATAATTGCAAATTATTTAATTTCATAAATGTAAGTTAAAAATTAGACCCACTTTTTAATATAAAACAAAATCAAAATTAAAGTTTTCATTATAACTAGATAGATTTAGAATTATAACTTAACAGCATTAAGAATTCAATTTAAAATTCCATGCTAATTTATTAACTATACTAAAAAACCATTCTATGAGTGTCGGAGAAAATCGGGTATACCCAGTTTCGACCCACTCTTAAGTACCCGGTTTTACCCCAATATGACACGGAGTTTAAAACATGACGTCACTATTCTTAATCCTATAGCAAAAGATCAGTAAAAATTTTAAAATATTATCAGGAAAGGAAAGAATTAGATATAGTACTCAGGAATATTTAATATGCTGAAAAAAGTGGTTTTATGCTTAAAATCTAGAATCAAATAAAACAATTTTTTTATGAGTAATTGAAACTAAATCCTTCACACGAAAGAGAACCGCACACAGTAATGTTTCAATCAGATATAAATGCCATAATGGTTACTGACAAGTCGTGTTGGCTGATAGATAGAAGTACAACTGAAGGAGGGATCTGCGCTACCCGGTTTTACCCTGTTTTGTACAACTCACCTATGCATATATATATATATATATATATATATATGTATATATACAAAATAAAAATATTTTCAAACAAGAACGTAAAATAATCAAGCTTCAACTATAGATTATAATTTTCCAACACATTCAGAATTATGTATAAAAAAAATCAACGTTTAATAAGGTTAAATATGATGGTTAAGTAAGCAAATTACAAAACACGTAACACATTTGAAAATTAAAGTTCAGCAATTATTATCAGTCATCGGAAAAATATTCGAATTCCTTTGTGTAACGCTATATATGATCTATAGATTTGAATATATACTAAATAGTATGCTAAACATTAGTTCAGTTAAGAAACGCATTTGCATAGTTGAAAATTCCCTTTCAACATATTTCGCCAATAAATGGAAATCTATAAATCTTTTTTGCAGCCCTGTATATGATTTACAGATTTTATACATACGAAGTAACTAAATTAGTTAAAAAAAACTCGTACGAAATAACGAACTTCCAGCAATTATTGTTTATCTATACAGTACTATAAGCGAATCCTTTTGTGTTCCCCAACAAATAAACGATGAATGCTATGCTCATCATGTTCTATAGTAAGCATCTTTTTGTACACCTCAGTGACGTGTATCAATTTCTATATGTTTGAGATAGCGTAATATCATTCCAATATACTACAAATGATTTTTCCCTATAGACCATTGAAATAGGCCATAGAAAATTTATGATTTTAATCAATGATTTAAAAAAAAGTTGATTAAAATCAATATTTAATCGTTGGTTAAAATCGTTAACACCCTATTGCAGCCAAATGGCAAGCATCAGTTTTTGTTAATCACGATTGATTGACAAATTTTTTCCCTTAACCAACTGACGCTTTTTGCAATATTTTTCCACGTTTGATTTCAGAATTTCACATTATTTTCCTTCTACCTGACAAATGGAGAATTTTGCAACTTTTTCTGACAAACTTTCTTTGCAGTTATCCAAAATTTTCAGCATCATAAAATGTAAAATTATAACTAAAAATTAAATAAACAGCACATAAAGAAACTATAAAATTATTAATTTAGATAGTTTAATTCCAATATTTCAATTTAATAAGGTTTAATGCAGTTTTATTTATTTTTTAAAATAAATAAAATTGTGCGATATGTGTTTGGTTGCCGTTTTCTCTGGGACGGGAAAATTTAAGTTTACATGTGACCCTGTGAGAGAGAGGGGGGGGGGGGGTTACTGTTCCTGCTGGCCACTAAAATTTCAAATTAGTGGTGTAAATTAATTTTTGGTGTTTTCGGACCAGTGGACCACCAATGATTTCGAACACTGATTGATTTTTCAGTTGCTGAAGATTTCCTTGTAAAAGAGATTTGAATTGATGTACTGCTTAATTTTTTTATTATTTCTCCTGTGTGAAATTTGATAATTGTTATGTCTACACAAGAAACAATTTTATGTCTTAAAATATTTACTCTTTCATTTAAAACAGGTGGAGAAATTAACCTGATGCTTGGATCTATTCCATTTTACCTGACTTGAAATTCTGACTCCGAACATACAAAGCTTCAAGTATTCTTTGTACGTATTTGACCTGAATGGTCAGAGAGAGGGTGCAGCACCCTCCTAAAACTGTGAGAGAAACTCTATGTAAAATGATATTATATTACAGTAAATATTAGTCTGACATACTATACATATAATTTAATGATTATATAATTTGTATTTTCAATAAATGGAGCGGCATACCGCAAACCAACTTAAATATGTTGCTGTTTAATTGTCTGTAACCATTTCTTTTTTCAGCTATTGCAAGGCTGCTTTTGGTGAATATTTTTCTTTTCTACGAGTATTGTTAAAAAATAAATAATTCTTCGTCATAGATTATCATTTAGGAATACTGAAAAAATACATATATAAGTAACAATTAGTCGCTTGGTGGCGACACTGCTGTTATTAAATTAGCCCTTCAAAGTAAGTATTTAATATACTATAGAAATACATTGTGTATTTAAAAAATGCTTTAAAGTTTAAAGTAATACTTTTGTATTAGTTGATATTAGAGGTTAAATGGATTCTACTACTTATAGTTTCCTTTTTGATGCTGATTATTTCAGTGTTTACGCATATACTTTGATTATGTATCCGTTATGTTTGTGCTTTAATTAATCAAAAGTGATATATTCATTATTGAATATTAAACAGAAACAAATGCTGAACTTTTTTTGTTGTTGTTCTACATTCAAATCAATTTTCTTTCATAATTGAGCTGTGTGGCAATATAAATTTTAAAAATATTTTTATTTTATTTTTTGTTTTTTGAAAAGAAGGTAAAAATTTGAAAACTGTATAATATTAAAATTTCAGCATCTATAGTTTCACAACAATTAAAGAAAAAAAAAACAAATTATGAAGGTAGCAGCTAAGTGCATTATAGAAAAAAACCTTTTCAAACTCGTGCAAAAATTAATATTGGTTGAAGAAATTCATTCAGCCATTGTTTAAATTAAAAAAAAATAATAAAAACAGGATATGTATTTAAATCTAAGAAAATTTTCTTTGTGAATAAGCAAACACTAAATGGACTATAAATGTAACTGAGTGCGGAGAAATATTTCACAATGTATGAGGACAGAATGGTAATATTTGTGGGGGGAAACATGTAATTATTTTGTGAAATTAGATCAAACTGGTTTACATTTGTATTTTAAATATATTTCAAAGATTTATAGAATCGACAATTAAAACTTTAATAATTTTCGGTTTAATAAAAAAAAAAGCTTTCCTACTGCAAAATAATCTCTCATAATCTGAAATTTTGTTTATTATTATACCATAAAATGATAAATTGAAAACCAAAGTGAGGGGGGGGGGGAAGAAAGCTACAATCCCGTGTAACCTTTCCCCATAAAGATGAGAGAAAATCCTGAATCGTGGTTCAAACTTTTAGCAAAAAATTGGAATAGAGAAAACCTTGAATTATGATTTAATCTTTCACCAGACAATTGGATTTAAAAACAATCCTGATTCGTGGTTCAAACTTTTACCAGAAAATTGGATTAAAAAAAACTAAATTATGGTTCAAACTTTCACCAGAAAATTGGATTTTAAAAAACACTGATTTATGGTTCAACCTTTCACCAGAAAATTGGATTTATAAAAAACCTGAATCCTTGTTTAACATTTCACTAATATAATGGTATTTGTGAAAGCACCAATAAACTGATGAATCTTATCACCAATATCTTGGTTGCAGCTAAATTTCAGCGACTTTTCACCATTTTCTTGGTGAAACATCACACTTTATTTTTAACAGTGTATCGATAAAATTTTTTATTTTGTATTTAGGCAGACTTTATAAACTCAGTAATGATACTTTACTTTCATTATTGTTTCTATTCGTTTTTTTAATTTATCTAAAAACCGCAAGATCTGCTTCTGCTTATCTGCTCATTTACTGCTGTTGTTATAATGCTCTTTTAATATGGAAATGATTTTGTACCTATTTGGATATCTACAGTGAAGCTTCAGTCAGTTTTCTAATGCGTAACATACAAATATTTCTGGCAATTGCTGTGGTATTACTGATCACTGATGGTATCACTGAAAAACACGTCAGGTCATATTACTTATTTTGCATAGAAGTATTTTGATTAATGAGGAAAATTCCACTCTAGATATCTAAAATTGTAAAAATTCAACTCTATATTGAAAGAATACCATAACAATAACTCTAAATAATATAAGTATTAGCATACAAAAACAATTTCGTAAAATATTTTTGGAATACTGCTGAAAAACCATAAGTGATCTACTGCAAAAATTTTGTACAGTTACAAATACCTTTTGGTGAGCGTAAATAAAATATTTTAGACAAAACAGAAAGAAATCATTAGCAACTTTACTGCAATATCTCTTGCACGGTTACAAAAAACTTTCTGGCGAGAAGACAAAAACTGTTTTAGATAAAATACTAAAAAAATCATTGGTAATTTTTCTGACGGTACTTTAATAAATTTACCGAAAGTTTTTTGCTAAAGTATATGCAAAGTTTTGGGTGCAATACAAAAAAAATTTCATAGTAAATGTACTATGAAATCCTTCGCAAATTTACAAAAAAATTCTTAGTCAACGTACTAAAAATTTCTTTGTAAGTGTACTAAAAAATCATTAGAAAATTCACAAAGTATTGTTTAGAAAACTACCTAAAAAATCGTTAATACCTTGACTAAATAATCCTAACTAAATTTACGAAAAATTCTTTAGTAAACTCTCTAAAAAATCGTTAGTAAGTTTACTGAACAATATTTAGTAAACTTGCAAGGAATTCTTTTGAAAACTCTCTAAAAAATCCTTAGTACGTTTACTAAACTACCCTTGGAAAATTTACCACAAATTCTTTAGTAAACTCCATAGTAAGTTTACTATGAAATATTTAGTAAATTTACAAATACTAATTTAGAAACTCCCTTGAAAAACAGTTAGTAGATTTACAGAACAATATTTAGTAAATTTACAAAAATTTTTTAGAAAACTCCCTAAAAAATGGGTAGTGCATTTACAACTTATTCATTGATAAATTTTCTAAACATTATTTAGTAAACTCCCTAGACAAGCATTAGTAAGTTCACTAAACGATATTTAGTAAATTTACAAGTGTTTTATTGGGAAACTCCCTAAAAAATCACTAGTACGTTTACTGAGCAATATTTAGTAACAGTTACTGAAGAAACTTTTGTAATTTTACATGATTATAGTTTGTTGTGGTTACATAAAATGTTCTAGGCATCCCAGTTTCCAACAAAATTCTTAGTAATCTTACACATTTTTTTTTACAGTGTTGTGAATGTTGGAACAGAAGTCTTTAGAAAATATTTTTGATAACTATTAACTTCTATGCTAAAGTGTTTATTTATTGCATGTGTTTTTATTGTAGAAAATTTAACAAGTTATTTTAGCTTTTGATAAGTTTTTGAAAAAAGTTTTTGAGTCTGACCTGTGGTGACACATACATTCTCTGAAATATTAAATTCCTTGGGGGGAGGACCTCCCAGCTCCCCTCAAATGACTCCCCTGATGCACAAGCACATCACATATGTCGACAAACATACACAATTGTATATTACGTGATTTATAAGTCATATCTTTCTACACTGATATTTATTCTAAAAATACGGCTATGGTTGTTCTCTCATTTCGAATTCTAACAAACGGAATTTCAGAAAATTAGCTAAAAGCAAGGGTACCACGTAACCTCTTCAGATTTGAAGTTAAAATAACAGTACAAGTATAAATTTATTGCATTAGTAGAAAGAAGTAAAGAAGTTTTGTAAAAGACCCCTACAGGTGACAGACAGAGCCCTTTTTCTGATATTCATTTTTTAGGATAGTGGTAATTTAGTTTCACAAATATGGTTCTAAAATTACTACCTTCATTAAAATATCAATTTAATCATCAATAAACTAAATTAAAAAATAACAAATTAAATGACTTGAAACAAGTAACTGATTTACAAATCCGCATGTTATTTTCATTGTAAAGCGGTTAAGTTATTAAATTGTAAATATTTTTTACATTATCAGCCACACTGTCTTCAAGGCATTTTGTAAACTCAGATGAAAATAACATGTATTTTATAAGAAAGTAAGAAACTGTGCTGGCATTTATTGTTATTGTTCCAAAGAGAAAAAAAAAAACATCCAGCTATATAGAAGTAGAGTGAGAATGTAACAAATGGTTTGACGATGGGATTTTATATTTTAATTTAAAAAACTAAACTTATGAAAATGTAGGCAAAGGGATTGACAGGTAACATTGACGTTGAAATTTTTTTTCAGTTTGGAATAATGAAACAACGAAAATTACGTGTGTTTCTAACTACATTTCATACTAGCGGTTTTGACCGAGCGGTGTTCGGTCAAAATTAACTTTGTGTTCAACTCGATGTAATACCTCACCGTATCATTCTCTGTATTACTGTTATAAAGCCTGTTATTTATAACAGTATTATTTACAAAAACAATTAATATGAAAACTATGTATGTACGTACATGTTTACAAATTTTATATTATTTACACATTTACAACGAAAGGACATCATTCCAAATCACATTTTTAGCCCGACTGTGATTGGTTTAACCATGTATCTCGATTCCTATTAAGAATATCTAAAAAAATGTCTTCACATTCTGAAAGCCCATTTTTTTTAAAATATAGCCAAATTTGGCGCTAAGTATGTGTTTTGGCATTCATAATCTTAAAAGTGGATTTCTCGGCCAAATGTCACCAATATTTTGTCAGATATCGCCAACTTATTGGCTGTTGCCAACATCTCGACTTTGTGACCCTGATCCGTATTTACCCAAAATGACCCTTTAATCAAATTTGTTCGAACATGTGAATTAGCTCAATGGTCTTCAGGTAATCAAAAGCGGTAGGATAAAAAATTTAGTCAAAATCGTTTAAGCCGTTTCTTGATAAAATTTGCTTGAACCTGCAATGATCCCCAAAATTACCCACTAATATAATTTAATTTTCTCGAACATGTCGTCGAACCCCAGTCGTCTTCTGAAGACTGAAAACAGTAAAATAACAAATTCAGTTAAAAACGTTAGAGTCGTATTTTAGATAGACATAGCTTGACCCGTAGTGAGATAAAAATGTCCCACTAATTGAAATTTCTCGAACATGTGATCTTTCCCTGAGATTTTCTCGTGTCCGGAAACGATATAATACAACTTCCGTTTGAGCCGTTTTTTAGATACATTTAGCTTGACCCGGACTGGACCCATAGTGATCCAAATAGATCCATTAATCGAATTTTCTCGAACATGCTAACTAACCAATGGTCTTCTTGAGTTAAAACCATAGAATACAAAATTTAATCAAACTCTTTAGAGCCGTTTTCTAGATAAAATTTGTTTGACCCGTAATGACCCCAAACATAATCAAAATTTCTCGAACATGTGATCTAGCCCAGTGATTTCGTACCCGAAAACGTATGATATAAAAATTTCTCAATGTCGTTTGAGCCATTTTTTAGATAAAATTAGCTTGACCTGGACCGATAGCGACCAAAAATGGCCCACTAATAGAAATTCCTGGAACATGTAACCTACCCCAATGATCCTCTCGTACCCTGAAACGGTATAATGCAAAAATTTGCCACAATCGTTTGAGACGTTTTTTAGATACAATTAACTTGACTCTGATCCAATGATACACTAATCGAATGTTCTTGAACATGCGACCTAGCCCATAGGTCTTCTTGAGTTCTAAAACGAAAACATGCAAAAATAGTCAAAATCGTTAAAGCCGTTTTTTTAGATAAAAATTAGCTTGACTTGCAGTGACCGCAAAATGACCCATTAATCGAAATTTCTCTAACATATGATCTAGCCCAATGGTCTTCTTAAGACCGGAAACGGTAGAGTACAATATTCAGTCAAAATCGTTAGAGCCATTTTTTAGATAAAATTAGCTTGACTTGTAGTGACCCAAAAATCACCAAGTAATCGAAATTTCTCGAACATATTGATCTAGCCCAATAATCTTCTCGTGTTCGAAAACGGTATAGTACAAATTCTTGTCAAAATCGTTTGAGTCGTTCTTTAGATATAATTAGCTTGACCTGGACCCATAGTTACCCAACATGACCCACTAATCGAACATCGGATGTAACCCAATGGTCTTCTCGATCCCGATATACAAAGAATACAAAATTTAATAGATAATTTTTATACATTTTAATACAAAATTATATACAAAATTTTATACGAATTAATTTTTAATACATAATTAATTTTTGATATTTAATACAAAATTTAATAGATAACAAAATTTAAAGAATATACCCGATAGAATACAAAATTTAATCAAAATCGTTCGAGCCGTTTGCTATAAAATTAGCTTGACCCATACTAACCCAAAAATGACCCACTAATCAAAATTTCTCAAACATGTGACCTAGCAAAATGATCTTTTCTTTCGTGCCCGGAAACGGTATAATACGAAATTTTGTAAAAATCGTTTGAGCCGTTTTTTAGATAAAATTAGCTTAACCCTGACTCATTGTGATCCAAATTGACTCACTAATCGAATGTTCTTGAACATGCGTCCTAGATCAAAAGTATTCTTATGCCCGAAAACGATAGAATACAAAATTTTGTCAAAATCATTACAGCCGTTTTTAAGATAAAATCTACACACACACACGCAATTTTTGCTCGCTGTTATAAGATAACCTGTTCTTTGTTAATCTGCTGTTTTATTAATTACTTCAGAATTGATTAAAATATACTATTTAATTTATTGTAAAGCCTCACACTTAGCAGCTGTTTTAGGTAAGTTTCAACTCTAAATTATTGTTTAATTAAGCAACATTTCAGCTAATAGATAATTTCATCAATTTCCGTAGATTGTTTCCCAAGGGGATTGCCAGCAAATTCCAAATATTTTAGAAACAATGGAACTTAATCGGAATGCATATGGATAGTTTCTGCGATCGAAAATTATGACTTTCGTCTTTATATTTACAAAATGCAAACAGAGATAAATGTATGTCAATCTATATCTTTATAACAAATGTGTTTTCTCTAAATCACAACATAACTTTCAAAAGCGAAGGATGTTTGTACATACTTTATATCCCCATTACCAAACTGAAACTTCGACTTTTTTATATCTACATTTATGTAGACTTGAATAAGTCGATTTAGTCAATCGAGAAAGCGTCATTTGCTTTCTGTAAGTCATTTTCAATATAAATAATTTCATGGTCCTGCAAATTTAATTGTTTTTTAAAATAAGTATCATTTCTAGATTTCACATGGCACTATGAGCCACAATTCTGCATAGCACAAAACCGTGCACACGTGTTTCCAAAAAAAAAAAAAAAAAAAACGCTACCAATTTTAATATTTTTTACGCACGATGAACTGTTGAAATAGACAAAATATACTTGTTTACAGAGAAAAAAAAGAGTTTCGTTTTAATGAGTCTTAAAACTGGAAAAAAATATTTAAAAAAGGTCTATTTGTGAATTTTTACAAAGTGGAATCTCCTCTTAATATAGAAAATTTACTGATCTCTAAACACATTTTAAGTGCAAAGAATAAGCAGTTATCACTCTACTATCTAGAATCACTGGTTAAAATGTTTAAATTCGAAAATCTAAAATATTAAAACTCGGAACTCTGGTTTTGCCATCACTGTAGTAGAATTTTATTTATTTACAGCGTTCTGAATTAAGCAGTTTTCTATTTGCCTTTCTTTAAAATCCTTAGCTATGATACCTAGAATGGTGCCAGAAGACATGCATACTTGCTTTATCAGCAGCTTTCAATAAAAATAAAACAGGAAACCGTTGACGTTCTATACGGAATACAGTTTAAGATCCTGATCCTTACGTGAGAATCGCGATACGAATAAACAATTGCAAGTATTTTGGCCTATATTAAAAAACCTCTGAATTATACAGCAGAGAAAATATAGAGAAAAACAATAATTTTAAATGAACATTTTTGATTAGACTATCCCTTTGGTTGGCATTTTGGGTTACAATTGAAATGTCTAACTGTCCGTGTGTGGCATTTAAAATATCAGAATTGAAGAAAACAACGGACTGCTTGTTTTCTGGCTTAAGACAGCGTTTAGGTCTACACGGGCTTCAAAATGTTTTCGTGATATTCTACATTTCTACTGGATTTTTTATGAGTAGCGAAGTGTTCATTTAATAAACTGATAGTTTGTAGTTTCTCAAACTGTTGAGCAATGTTAACCATAATGTCCCCAATAAATATATCTCCTAAAAGATAAGTTTATACATTGTAATAAAGAAATTCACTGGCTGAAATCCGAAAAGATATTACATTTAGTTAAATAAGATGAAATTATTGACAAGTACGATTGCTAAATAATGCATTGTATACGTGAGATAGTGATGGAATACAAATATCCTTATCCCAATCAACCACTTGCAAGGAATTCTATCAACTACAGTAAGGTTATTCAAAGATTCTTTACTTAATTAAATGCCAGACAACGATACATTCTCTTAAATTATGTTCATGTTTGTAGGTGATACTAGTTCTAAATAAATATTAAATTTTAATGTCTTTAAGATTCATTTATCCTGGTGTAATTCATCTAGATGATTGTTTTCACCTCAAATCTCCTCAAAGTATAAGGAAATTTGCAAACCCATAAATAAAAACTATATTCCAATTAAAAATAACCATGAGTCGCATGGACTCGGAATTAATATTTATTAAAAGATTATTATAAATCATTTTACTAAACTGCCTACATAAACATTGAAAAAGCTCAAAAATCTACTTTTGAGAACCAGAACATGAAAACTCACACTGCTTGTTTAGTTTTTGGAAATACCCCTATTATTTGTAAAAAAAAAAAAAAAAAAAAAAAAAAAAAAGTTAAAAATCTCTCGTGGTCAAGCATCCATACTTGGAAAATGAAAAAAAAAAAAAAAAAAAATAGAAAAATGTATTAAATAAACTAAAATTAAACAAAATTCTTTCATACTATTCATATCCACTGATTCCACCAAAATCAAAAATTTTCACAAATTTGTAAATGTATTCCAAATTCTTATAGACTTCACTTTTTTTGAAGAAAATTCCTTATCGTATATAAACCCTGACTATCGAAAAACTCTTAATTTATCATTTCATGATCAAAACTTTTGGATTATCAGGTGATCTATGATATATGATATATGCCATAGTAGCCTTCAAAAAACATTCTATCGCTCTATTTAAAAATTAGCATTAAATGAACCCACCAACTCACAGCATACAAAATTTAATTTCTTTTTACATCATAAACTGCTGTTATAGTCCATCCTCTGTTTCAAATAACTCGACTCTCAGTTAATTAAAAAAGTTTAAAAAATTAATTATTTAAAACAATTTTTAGTAAAATTTAATTTTATGTCTTATTAATTCTGAATATCAATTATCCCATTATTAATTTGACTAACTTTCTTTGTACTACAAAATGTCCATTTTGTGATATTTAGTTGGTACTTTTATGCATAACTCTTCGATAGAATGACGATTAATGGAATCTATAAATAAACATATTAGTTTTCTTTGTCAGTATTACGTAAATGTTCATTATTAAGCTAAGCATAATTAAAGTGCTTTGTTAAAAATACATGTTTTGTCTGTGACTTATTAACGCAACTAATTTATATATCTGACATGTTGTTAGACCTTTAAAATATTATACTATTGTAAAATATTCTGCAGAATATTTAAAATAATTTGATATGCATAGTTTTTTTTACAGTTTATAAAATCATAATTTATCAAATTGCTATTCTCTGGTAACATGTTTTATTAGTACAAAAATCTAAAAAGTGCAAATTCGTTTTGAGTATGTTTTAACAAAGTAAAAAGTATCAAATAAAAGTTAAATAATTGTATTATTAGAATTAGGAACAGCTGTTTCACACTTAACAGGATTTTATAATTTTTAAATCTATAAAACCTTCTTGAAAATCTAGTTCAAATGTGGAAGTTGTTTAGAAATTATTTTAGAAGATTGGAAATAAAAAATGTGGTTCATGTTCTCGAAATTATCTGATTCGCCGATTTATTATTATTTTTACAAGCACACAACAAATGTTGTTTTGCTATGTTCTTTAAACTACGTTTAACGTGTCCGATATAAGGATTACCATACTGACAAATTCCATTGATATTTTTACTCTGATGACGATACTTTTAATACTACCGAAGCGACCTATCATTTTAGACGATCTTGCTGCTCTGAACAGTTTTATGGCCCGGGTACACCACTTAGTAAGTAAGCTTCTTGAATTTTAATACAACATTTTCTGAACAATAACTGTCGCTTATTTAATCGCAGAAGTTCTGCCATTAAATAAGGCCAGTAATACTATTCAGAAAACATTATACACAAATTCAAGAACCATATTCACTATGTTTAACTACATAGTGATACATGGTATTGTATGCTACAATCATTTTAATCGTCAAATCACATGTCGTCTTTGTTAGGTTTCAATAGGCTATGTGTATTCACATACCTTTGCTCTTTCTTTGATGAGCTTTTTAATTATGGCCCAAAACCTGATCTCTAAAGAAAGATTGGGTCAGCACTTTACCATAATTACGAAAGAAATTTTCAATCATTTTTACCTCTTAAAAAGTTAAAGCACTTATTTGTCTAAGATATATTCTTAAGCTTAAATGTCAAAAATACCCCAATGGCATTCAGCTGAAATGCAATAATTGTGATTCCTTTCTTGTCAACAACGATGTCTCCAAATTTCAATATTCTCGGTACTTTTACGAAAGAAACATTTCTCGCTGTTTCAAAAGTTGTAAAATGCATGTTGAAGCAATATTTATAGTCTAATGAACCTGATAAATGTCTGATAAATGAACCCACCAACTCACAGCATACAATATTTAATTTCTTTTTACATCATAAGCTGCTGTTATAGTCCATCCTCTGTTTCATATAACTCGACTCTCAGCTAATTAAAAAAGTTAAAAAAATTAAATTACCTAAAATAATTGTTAGTAAAATTTATTTTATGTCTTATTAACTCCGAATATCAGTTATCCCATTATTAATTTGACTAACTTTCTTTGTACTACAAAATGTACCTTTTGTGATATTTAGTCGGTACGTTTATGCATAACTCCTCTTTAGAATGACGATTAATGAAGTCTATTAGTTTTCTTTGTCAGTATTACGTAAATTTTAATTATTAAGCTAAGCATAAAGCTCTTTGTCAAAAATACATGTTTTGTCTGTGACATATTAACGCAACTAATTTACATTT
This sequence comes from Maratus speciosus, assembly GCA_963932465.1. NCBI lineage: Eukaryota > Metazoa > Arthropoda > Arachnida > Araneae > Salticidae > Maratus > Maratus speciosus. Next base: position 224,517,884 of record OZ010791.1, on the reverse strand, counting down.
CTGATATGTTGTTGGATCTTTATAATATAATACTAATAAAAGTTTCTGCAGAATATTTAAAAGAATTTGGAAGAATTTGATATGGCTAGTTGTTTTACAGTTTACTAAATCATAATTTATTAAATTGCTATTTTTCTGGTAACATGTTTTAAAAAGTTTAAATTCATTTTGAGCTTGTTTTAGCAAAGTAAAAGGCATCGAATAAAAGTTAGATATTTGTATTATTTGAATTAGGAACAGTTGTTTCACGCTTAACAGGATTTTGTAATTTTTAAAGCTATAAAATACTACTAGAAAATCTAGTTCAAATAAGGAAGCAGTTTAGAAATTATTTTAGAAGATTGGAAATTAAAAATTCATATTCTCAAAATTCTCTAATTCGCCGATTTATTATTATTTTTACAAGCACACGACAAATGTTGTTTTGCTCTGTTCTTTAAACTATGTTTAGCTTGGCCAATATAAGAATTACCATACTGATAAATTCCATTGATATTTTTACTCTGATGATGGTACTTTTAATACTACGGAAGCGACCTATAATTTTAGACGATCTTGCTGCTCTGAAATTTTGTTATGTCCCAGGTACACGCGAAGGGGGGGCGAGGAATGTTTCTTTCGTAAGAAAGAAACATTTCTCGCTCTTCCAAAAGTTGTAAAAGATATGTCGAAGCAATATTTATAGTCTAGTATTGGAATTTTGTTTCCACTGATTACAGTTTCCTAATACAATGCTGAAACGTTTCTACCAACTTTAGACCATTAATACTGTTCTATTTGAAGTTTTGAATATCCGTTTGTCAGGTTTATTTCAATGTACTTCTTTACTAATATGATCTAAATTATTTTCGAAATCCAGGCGCATATCTTAATTTCTTTATTGTCATGAATTCATATTAATTTTCTCCTCCACTAGAAAAGAGGATGGTATACTTGTGGATAATTCGAATTACTGTGATATATTTAGTATCACATGCCAGTGTGGTCCAATATCAATGCTCCAGAATTCGTCTTCAAATTCCTTCTTGCTAAATATCTACTAATCAACACTACTCTATTGATCACTATCGATGTTAGGTGAATGAAGGCAATAAGACCTTTGTAGAACTACAGAATATTCTTCATTGTTTCATATCAGTGTGGTCGTTCATATAGAAACAAAATTAAACATGTTAAAGTAATACAGCACGTTGTAAAAAAATACGGCTGTAAACGAAAACAATAAATAACAAATTGCGAACATTTGCTTATCTTTGCACCACACCTATAACTTCATTTCAGGTAAAATGTTCTATAGACCCACTTCCGTACTTGAATTAAACGTTCTAGAAGAATTCTATTTCCTTTAAAATTGTCAAAAATTCTGTTGAGATTTTCTATTCTCTCTTATAAAGTTTGTTAGTAGACACTCATTAAATTCTTGTTCGTGCTGGATTTCTGTATCTCCCACTTGTAATTCTATTGGTTGTTTCACCCCCTTTTCTCGCAATTATTTACTAACAAGGAAGGTCTCCATACTGGGCATACTCAGAATATTTAAAAAAAAAAATACCAATTAAACTACTTATGTATGTAATAAAGGATCAGTCAAATTTAGCGGCGGAATTACAGTAGAAAGTCTGTAAAAAAATAAAATACTTTTGAGTATTTGGCGCGAAAAGACGAAAGCGTCACGCGATTTGGCGAGCAGTACTTTTCCTCGCCAAAAGCAAACGATTTTAATGCATCTGAAAATTGTTTGTTAATTGATTTTTAGAATGCGTGTAAAAAGTATTTAATGAATTTAAGCATAATCAATGAGAGAGTTTAATAAATACATTTTTTCGTATTACATATTTATGTTGCTTTTTACTTAATTTTATTACTTTAAAAACAATTTCATCTATAAAAAATACTTTCATATATTTAAGCGTATTCCAAAATAAAGGCAAGATTCATTTAGCAGTTATTCATTTCAAAACAAGGAATTCGTCGTTTCCATAGCAACAAAATTGAACCGACAGCGCTCAATTGGACTTAATTTTGAGATATTGAAACAATTTTAATTTTGTTTAAATTCATAAAATTTGATATTTAACTTTCATTATAAATACATATAGGACAAAACTATAGCTAAATCAAACTAAAGCTGACAAAACTGCAGTTATTTAAGTTAAATTTATTTAAACAAGTTCAATTTGAAATATTTTTATCTTAAAGAGTATTCGACATGAAAAAGTATTTTTCGAAATTTCCTTTCATCGCCAAACGATGATAAATCGCCAAATAAACGAAAATTTCATTATTTTTTTACGAACGTTCTATCGGGGTTCCGCCAAATTTTTTTTTATAAACATATATATCCACATGGGACGAACACTCTGTAATTTTTTCAGATCTTTCTGAATATGCCCGTATGGAGACCTTCCTTGTAAGTATGTGCAAACAGGAGCTGATTATAATTGAGCTGAGTAAGACATTTGCAAATATTCACTTGATGTCATCTAGCAGACATTAATAATATTTAATTTTGAAATGAACATTAAGATTATTGCCGAAAGAATGTTTGTCTTCATGCATTTCTAGAACGTTATTTCCCATATCTGCACTGCGGCCCAGTTCATACGAGCAGAGAGCTGTAACTTTGTCATAATGCCTTGAAAAACCATTAATCTCTACATGAAGCGGAGTTCCTTGTTTAAACCTGACACATTATAAATTATGTAAAAAATTGCACGCGCAGGTTTCCGTTCTCTTAGTGTTCAATCTACATCAATTTTAATCTATAATTATACATCAAGGATACGTTTTTTTCCCAGTTTCTCTACACGAACTATGCCCTCCATGGCAGCTATTGTTGTGCTAAAATTGACTGTTATCAGTCGAACCTTTTAGTGAGAGCGGCATCAGAAAAAGAGAATTTTAACGGATGCATAATAGCTTTGCTTGCTAATTTCAATATAATTGGAGCTAAATCCCCTATTTCACCAAACATATGAGCAGAATTACATTATTAAATGTACAGATCACGGTTGGATATACCCACAGATGACGTATGCTAATTTGTCTAAAGAAGTTAGTCTAAAATTTTAGTAGACCTTCTGGTGCTTTAAATATTTTTTTTAAATATTACATTGCCATATAATACTGGCTGACTGAGTTGAAATTTGTAAAAATAAAAGAAATTAGATATTTTATATGAGTACAAATTCTTCGTTTAAAATGATCATAACGTGTATAATGCGTAAATTTTGTATTAAAAATAACCTATTAAAGAAAAATATTATTATTTTTTTTATAATTTTTTGTAGTAGTTTTACATTACTATATGATATAACGTAATACTTGTTATGTATGTCTATACTGTCCATGTGAATATTGAATAGTTTCAGAATGTTTTGTTAATAAAAATAAAAGGGAAAATATCTACTGTTGACTATACCGAGAGAATAAATACGCAGAGTAAATATTTTTATCTGCTCTGGAATGTTTTTATAAATGTCTGAAGAGGCGTTCAAATTTACTTTGCTACTGAAGAGGAACTTTGAAAATTGTGACATAGCTGAACAAGATAAACAAAGTTAATGAAATGGTACTGCACAAAACAGAAAAGTTATCATAGAATATTATATTTTGTAATTATAAACGAAATATGACAGAAAATGCTTTTATTTTAATATTAGCATTTTAGCATAGTATTTTATTTATATGAGCATTTTGTGAGTTTTCAGGATCTGAAATTTTTCTTAATATTTTAAATTGTAATTTCAACTTTTATGTAACAAAATTAAATATTCAAAGTGTAACTGTAGAAAAAAATGATAAAAGGTGAAGATTGTATTTTCCATTTAAAATTAGGTTAAAAATGAAGTTAAAATTGACATTCAAATGGAAGGTGAGCCTAAAAAATGATGGAAATGAAAACGACATAATTATAAACGCTGTAACCGCTGTTAGCGGTCTCACAGACCCCTGCATTTTTCAAGTTTAACAAATTTTCAGTTTAAATATAGATACTGGTTATTTTTTGTTTATAAATGGCGTCCTTTTACGTTCACTAGAGACTTTTGAATAGCTGAATGTTTAATATAATAGTCCTGTACATGAAATTTAGTAGAGAAATATTATTTTGAGAGTTAATGTTGCAGTTTATTCATCTTTAGATTAAAGGTATGACAGATCGCTTACGGTAGTTATGCGACAATATTTATCTCTCTGGTTACGGGTCAAGTCTTTATTGCTATAACAGAGACATAATTATTTATTTCCAAGCATATCATATACTCAGAATAGTTCTGAAACAAAATTACATAATTGGCCTTCGATTATAGTTTGGAGAAGATATATTGATGTTGCTGATCCTGATGATCTTGACAGCATTCTTGACATGGCAAACTCTATTTGTTTGCCTGTAAAATTTACAAATGGGTTCCAATAAGATGGTCAATTACCATTTTTGGATATCCTCGTTCACAGAGAAGTTAGTTTACCTTTTCAGAAAGTTACCACGTCTGTTTATCGGAAGAAAACTTTCTCAGGTCAATATGCCAATATTTCGTCAAAGTGCCCACTTTTACATAAAGCGTCTATTGTTTTAAACCATTAACTTTGGGAGCTTTGAAGTACTGTCATACTGTGGATGATCTGAATGCGGAGGGAGGGATAATTTATATGGATTTAAAACAAAATAACTACCTCATGTAATGGTTAAAAAAATATTTGAGAGTTAAAAGGATTCGTTTCTTTCAACCACGTGTTTGTTTTTATTAAATCTACAATAGTTATTTTTATTTCTTACTCTCATAATCTGTTAGAAAGATTTTCAAGAATTTATAAATAATTTGGTACCGTTACTTCATTTACACTGCAAAATAAATAAGATTATTTTTTCTTCAATCACTCATTTCATTAGGAAAAATCCGATTGCAGCGGTGATTTTATATTCTGCGGAAAATGTAATTCAGTGTAGGGGAGACTGGGGATGAAAGGGACACTCGGAATTTCAGGAAGAAAATAAAATGTAGAAATTTTCAACTTTGGCTCAATCGATCGCGATACTTATTCTGTCTTAATAATCCTTATAACTAACGTCAGAAATTGTAGCGTTGTAGGTGGTGAAAGCAAAACCTGTTTTTGATATAAAAAAGTAAATTTTGATCTTGCTTTTCTTTTTTTCTCTAAAAAATTAATATTGTGTTTAGCATTATAATATTTATTTTATTTATCACTGTAAAGTATGCAGTTTATGTGAATATCAGTATATTTTGTTAGCTCAAATATTGCCATGCATGAATACATTTTTAATTTCGCTAAGTGGGTATGGGGTTGAAAGGGACAGTAACTGAAGGGTGTTGAAAGGGAAATGTCCCTTTCAACCCCTCGTTGTTTATAATTATTTCGACAAAATATTATTTACGTTTCGAAACATTTAAGTTATGGTTTTTAGTTTTGTATGTAAGAAAGAATGGATGCATTATTATGTAGAACAAAAATATGCAAATATTACAATAACATATACCTACATATTTAGGTATTTTTTCCTTTTCCAAAAATCACCAAAAGTCAATATGCTTCGAAAATATAAATGGAAAATTGAGAAAAATCGAATTACTGAAGAAGATCTTGATGGGTTCTGTATCTGAAGTAGAGGGAAAAGAATTGTCTGTAAGATAAACAGTTAAAGCCTACGGCATTGAAAAGTCACGTTTAGAAAAGATTGTTCTAAAATTTAAGAATGCACAAGCAGATGAATTTCAGTACACCCATTTGGTAATAAAAAAGTTTTTAGTGAAGGTCAATAAAAAGAGTTAGCTTCAAATTTGCTCTAAGAATCTAATATGATCTATGGTTTAACAATTGTGCATATGAGTATTCAATTTCTTTGAATTTTCGAAATATCTCCTTGTCTTGGGAAACAAACAAGTAAGCTGAAAATGATTGGTTACAACATTTTAATGAACTAAATTCATTACTCTCTCATAAGAAAACCTATAGCCATTACTTTAACAACAAGTACAAGTTTTAACAAAGCTAATGTTGATATTTTTAAACACTTTTAGTCAGTTATGAATCGTTAAAAATCACACGGGATATGATATATAACTGTGACGAAACATGTTTAATGACAGAGCATAAGCCACCAAATATAGCAGTAAAACGTGGTGAAAGCAATTTTCTGACTGTACATCAGCTGAACGTGGTAAACTTGTCACACTTTTGTTTCTGCATCAGGTAACTCTGTTCAACAGTATTCGTTTTCCCAAGGAAGAATTACAAAGAGTTCATGCTCGGAGCTGCCCCACCCGAAAGGCTTGGATTTGCTCATCAATGTTGGTGGATGACCGAATTTTTTTTTTTTTATCAATTGTGCATTAGCTTAATATTCTAGTTGTTCCAAAACTGATCCTACTCTTCTCTTATTTGATAATCATGAAAGCAATATAAATATTAAGGCAATAAAATTTGAGAAAGGTAATGGAATAATTATGATAACATTCCTGTCGCACTTCATCCACAAACTCCTGAAAAGCATTCGGAATGAATTCGAAGTACATTTTTTCAGAAAAAAAGGATTAAAACCACTACATATTTACTGATGCTATTGACATGATTGACGTGAATATCAATGATATTGTGATGAAGTTACTAAATCCGTAACTGGTGGTGAGACAGATAGAGCTAAATCTTTCCTAAAATTTTTGATTTAAAGTTGTTTTTGTCACATAGACCTAAACAAGTTATTTTTCTTGATTTCGTTTTATCATAAGTTGCAATATATTTTATTTTTATTTGTGTATTATTATCTTTAATTTTTGAATAATATAATCGCAAAAAAGACAAATATTTTATAAAATTGTTTTATTTATGTGTGTCCCTTTCAATCCCGCACAGTGTCCCTTTCATCCCCTACAATGGGGTTAAAAGGGACATTTCTCCCAATTTATAAAAATGCGAACAAATTTTAAATTACTGTATTTGAGGATAAGAGCTTTTACTAGTATTAAAGCAAAGGTTTTAGACGAGAATTAGGCGCAATCATGATAATTATATCTTTTAATGTCATTATTTTATATGCTTCTAAAGACAAAATGCCCCTTTCATCCCCACACTCCCCTACATCGGTGAATGCGGTCGATCGTTTAAGACTAGACTTAATGAACACGTACATGTTGCTTACCGAAGTAAAAAATTAAATTCAAAGATCGTTCAGATTAATTTCAGACGGATCCTACTCTGCAGTTCGCGAAGGCTATTATTGTCAAAATGGGGTGTAGCCATTACTACGACGGAATTTTTCGTGAAGGTGGACCTCGAAACTGGAAAAGTTCACATTGAATGAAATCCTGTGCTATACTGCGTGAATACAGTGTTTTATAGAATTCTTAAATTGTTTTACATGTGGCTATTTTTCTGTATTTTTCTATGTTGATTGATGATAGATGATTTAACTGATGAGGAGCATGTTCTGTTACGAAACGTCTCTATATTATATTGTAACTTTAATGTGTTTCATACAGTTTTAGCCATTTTTATGGGTTGTATATAAAAATCTCGTTTTTAAATTTTTAATCTTTAAAATTACTTTGTTTGAAATCACATATTTTTATTTTCTTAATAATATTTTAGGTAGATTTCGTAAGAAATACTACCAATTGCAATCTCCTCTATGTCGGAATTTCTGAAAATTTTTTGCAGATGTATACCGATCATGACCCATAGAATACAAAACCACCCCTAGTTCAAAACTTTGTATATCTATCTATCTGTATGTCTATCTATCTATCGTCTATATATATATATATATATATCACTTTTTTATGGACATGATAAATTCCGTAATTCTGCACAAATCTCTTCCAAATTGATACATAAAATCAAAGGGTAGAATATCTCGGTCAATTTTGTTAATGGGCAAAATCGGACAAAGGGGGGGGGGGTTGTTGGAAATTGGGAGGGGTTTTCTGAAAAACGGAAAAACACCATAACTTCTTAATTTTTATACATATCAAATCAGTTTACAGTTATTATTACTCCTAAGAAAAGGTCCAAAAATTTATGTAGAGCAGATTTTTGATACAATTAAAAATGGGCTTAAGGGGCGTTTCATATAGTTTTAGCTATTTTTATGGTTTGTATATAAAAATCTCATTTTTAAAATTTTTATCTTTAAAATTACTTTGTTTGAAATCACATAATTTTATTTTTTTTAAATCCTATTTTAGGTAGATTTCGTAAGAAATACTATCTATTGCAATCTCCCCTATGTTGAAATTTCTGAAATTTTTTTTCAGATCTATGCCGATCATGACCCCTAGAACACAAAACCACCCACAGTTCAGAACTTTATCTATCTATATACCTGTATGTCTGTCTATCTATATATATGTATCACTATTTTCTGGACACGATAACTTCTCTAATTCTGCACAAATATCTTCCAAATTGCACATAAAATCAAAGGGTGGAATATCTCGGTCAAGTTCGTTAATGGGCAAAATTTGGCCAAGGGGGTGGAAATAGTAAGCGATTTTGTGATAAACGAAAACGCCCATAACTTCTTAATTTTTATACATATCAAATTAGTTTACAGTTATTATTACTTTTAAGAAAAGGTCCAAAAATTTATGTATAACAGATTTTTGATAAAATTAAAAATGGGCTTAAGGGGCTCAAAATAGGGTTTTAGAGAGAAAATATTTGATAACTCCATCAATTTTTAAGATATCAAATTACCTTAAACTTATTTATAATGTTTTTAGTATTATCTACAACTTTTATATTGACAAGTTTTTGATAGGATCAACTCTTACTGCAGAAAAAAGTAAAAACGAAAAAAAAAATGGGGGGGGGGGGTGAAGAAAAAAAATTATAACTCCATTAATTCACAAGATATCCAATCCGCTTAAATTTATTATACACTTCTTAATATCCTCTACAACTTTCATTTTGACAAGATTTTGATAAGATCAACTATTACAGAGAAAAAAAAATAGGGGTTGACGAAAAAAATTATCGTATTAAGGGCTTAAATCCAAGCAGCTTATTCTATGATTCATTTTTAATTCCTTTTTGCTTTCAAACGCGTTCAATTGGCAGGTTCTTTAATTCAAAAACTATGTAATGTGCTGTATTGGTCGATTTTTTGCTATAGGCAGAATATATTTAAACATACTGTCAAAGTGGGTATTTTGAAACGAATTTCCCGAAGTTATAGTGCTGGAAACGAAAAAAATGGTCGTACTAAGAAAATAATTGTAAATAATGTTCTCATTAATTGAACGAAAAATAAATACACAGGTCAGAAAATCACGTCAGCAAGTTTCATGTTTTTACTTTTAAAAGTGTGGCTGAAAATGTGTCAGAAAACTTCGAGTTGTTGAGCGTGGAAAAATATTTTTTAAATACCACCTATTCTGACAAAACGAAAAATACACAGAAAAATGAAATTAAAAATTCCTCAAAAGACGCCAGATAAAATTGTTAAATTGAGTTGATCTCTAATCTTGATTTAGCTTTTGTTGGTGAAATTAGTACTTAACTTCGAAATTTACCTCCGCCTATAGGCCAATCCGGCAGAGATTCTTTTCTTTTAAAGAAATTTTTCAATAATTTGTTAAACGCCCGCAAACTCAACAAATATTTTATGAAATCACCCATATTCCCTTTTCTCATAGAGGTGACGATTGTATAACAAAATGAACACTGTCAGAAATACTTTCTTCAATTCACGGAAATTATGCTGGCAGCACTACTGCCAGGATTTTCCCGTTAATTGACAAATATCCGTTAAGTTTGTTCTCCGTTACAGGAGGTAAAATGTTCGTAAATTGAAGAAAGTCTGGGAAAAATAAATTCGCCGACGTTGGCAACCGAACCAGCATTCCCAGCGTTATGAGACGTGTACACTAACGACAGCGCTACAGTTGGACAGAAGTAAAACGCTTTGAAGTAAATATGTTTGTTTCAAATGGGCATAATATGATTAATTTCCTTAAAAAGCTTTGAATTTTGAAGTTCATTTCGGGTAAATTTCGTCTTTAATGAGATTGTAGCTTGGGTTTTAATGCTTTAGTACTAATGTAGGATAAAAATACGAATTATAAATATTTTTAAGTATATTGCTAAATGTAAAATATCAATATTATATTTTTATTCGATAAGATTTTTTTTGTTTTATTTTTGAGTAAAATCGATTTTTTTCCCATTTAATATTTAAATTAAACGTGTTCATTTAAAATATATTTTAAAAGCGAATATTTGTTTATAAGAGACTTTGTAAATTAATATTTTAAAACTTTTTCTCCTTATTCGAGTTAAAAAAATAAATTGTAAGTATTTTTGAATTAAATGAGGAAAGTAATTTTTATTTATTTTTAAATTCGAAAACATTTCTCTTTTTAATTAAATTATAAATCTTAATTTATATAATTTTTTGTATATTTATATAATTTTTTCTAGAAGTACGAAAATTATTTGTTAAAAAATGAGGAATAATTTAGTGTATATTGGCGAGGTTTTCTGAGAGTGAAGAGTTCCATATTGCCGGAAGGCTGAATTGTATTTCGTATCATTTCAATAAAATATTAAAAAAATTCTAAGTGATGCCACCACACATTATAAGTAGTTCCTTAATTCACCACATATTATAAGTAGCTCCTTAATTTTGAAGTATACATTGTTGTATTTCAAAAAGAAAATCGCAAGAAACCTGGATAAATTATGAACGTAACTTTGCTGGTTAAATTCCTAATTTATTTATAATTATAATCCATATAATAAAAGCGCAAAGAATTTGGCTGTCATCAACAGTTCCGGGATGACCGCTTCACTTTTTATATGCCAAGCGGCCATTTCGGGGGACCCATTAGGGGTGAACCTGTTCTGTCGCCAAACGCTGCCAAGTTCGCCGCCAACTTGGCAATATATCGCGAAATTTGGCGACAAAAATTAGTAGCCAAAAGTGACGTCAACTTCGCGATATCTCTAATACTTTGCCAAATTCCCATAGACTTCCATTGTAAACCAATAGGGTTTACTTGCTCACAGAAAATCAACAAATTCAGATATTTTAATACAACAAAAACTAATATTAGCTTAAGAAATTAAATTAATTATGTTTAAAGGAGCCCACGAAAATTAAATTATGAATAAAAGTAACCTAATACAATGCTTGGCATGCTTTCCCAAACATAAATTTTTAGGGAGACGAAACTGGTCGCCAAGGGCGGCTAGTAAAATAATATTTGTCTTTCTGTAAATATGCCAATTTTAAGAAGCTATCAGTACTTCTGATTATACGTACTAAACATATCAATTATCAGTACGTATAAGTGAGAACAGCGAGTACGCTATTCATTTCCATGTAAAAATTACTTAAAGGTATAAAGAAGTTTCTTTTTGTCAATTTCAAACTTTGTTTTTCAGTGACGATTTATAGATATTTTTTACGGGTACGATAATTATAGCATCTGTCAAGAAAACAATTATTTCATTTACAACCTTGCATATCACACAGTTATTCTCTGCATGAAATAATATTTCAACATTTATATTTTTCATGTTTCGTAGCTTTTAGTATCTTTCATTATTAAATTTCAGTTCAGAACTAGATAAATCATTTATTCATCACACATTCTATTTTGTAAAATGTCATGCATTTCATATGCAGTTTGTATTCAAACTTTGAGAACTGAAGATGCATGCACATGCACACGTTTCTTTACAATAACAGCCGCACATACATAATTTGGTAATAATTTTATCAAAAATGAAATGCATTCAGCGAGATAATTTAATTTGTGCAAATTTGACTTAACGTAAAATATTTAAAAATTTCGAAACTGTATAGAATAAGCAGGAAATTAACTTAATAAGACAATGTACAAAATCTAATAATTCACTGCGTTCAATTAACACATTCAGAAACTAAATAGAATCTTTATTAAAAATTAATGAAATTTCTTAGGATGAAAAACTGTTCGTTGACTTAAATTATTAAACTGTGGTTATAATATATTTAATTATCATTTACCTTTAAGGCATAGATCATGAGATCATTCGTTTATTTGATTATAAGTGGAAAATTTGAATGAAATGAACCGAAACTCAGGTGTCAAATTAGATTTTTAGATATATGCACTCTTAAAGGATGAATTCTGTTTGAAAAATATTTTAAATTAATGAACATGAAGTTCAAAAAGAATAAATATTCTTTAATTAAGACTAAATAAACTAGTATGCTGCGGCCATCACAAAACTTTCTTCGATACCATTCTAATATATTAATTTATAAAAGTAACAATGGCTATGAATATAAATCGGAGATGATTTCTGCGAAATTAGCACAGATTTACAATGATATGTGAAGATAAAAAAGAAGAAGAATGAACACTGTTTTTTTTTTAAATTTTAAAATTAGAACAACATATGCATTTTTAATCATTAAACTCAAATATAAAACTTGGTGCACTTTTGCATAATGGAAAATAAGATATAGCCATAATGTTAACACAAAATTAGAACATAAAGAAAGGGGGGGGGGGGTAGAACGTTTCTTGCGACTATGCGGTTAAACACGTATAAGAGCCAAAAGAATGGAGTTAATAAAACAGAAAATCACGCTCGCTAAATTTAATTAATTGATTTTTGGCCCAAATAGGAATCTTTCCCCAAGCACAAGATAGCCACATTCCCTGTTTAGTCATCAAAATCAAATTTGAATAAGAATCTATCTATGCCAAGCTCTAAAAGAATATGGAGTTTGATAAAAGTCTGTGTACTAGTTCTTGAGATATAGGTATCACGGATATTGAGAAAAATGCAGCATAGGAGGACCACCTGTTATGCGGCATACACCCAAACCTAATCAGCACTAAATATTTAAAAGTTCTAACTTAATTTAAAATTTGATTTATTGCCGTGCACTAATTCTAGAGATAGATGGCCACAAATTTTGTGTCTCACACAGACAGCCAGACATCTTCAAAACAGTAGTAGCCAAATCATCTTCAAGATATCTCAAAATATGTATATCCATCAAGAGACAAGTGTCGAAAATTTTCACTACTTCAATAGGTTCTTCTTATGTATATAGAAGAAAGTAAAAGCAGATCCATGAAAAAAGAGATGTCGAAAATTTTCACTATTTCAATACGTTCTTCTTATGTATGTAGAAGAAAGTAAAACTAGATGTCGAAAATTTCTTACTACTTCAATACGCTCTTCTTATGTATATAGAAATAAAAATAGTTCCATCAGGTTGAAAATTTTCACTGCACGTTCTTCTTATGTATATACATTGCTGGCCATTAAAATTGCAACATCAGGAAGTAATGATCTGACGAACGGCAAAATCACATGAAAGGAAGAAGAGGTTGGAATATGCAAATGATTAGACGCGGCGGCGGGAGAAACGACATTTGGAGCACTGCATAAAAGAAAAGTTGCGTAGTGGATTTCTCATTCGGAGCGCGCTTTGTAAGGCCGGTCTTTGCTCAGAATATCGTGTTATGCCTCAAATAATAAGAAGAAATGCTTACCACCAAGTGTCGGTATTCGATATAAGCAGTATCGTTACCTATGGCGAGTATGGATTATCTTTCCGTGATATCGCCCGTTGCATTCATCGAAATCCAACCACTGTCATGCAAATATGGAATCAATGGATTGCTAAGGGTCATACTGAATGACATGCAGGATCTCGACGCCCTCCCATGACTAACGCCGGAGAGGGCAGACTTATTGTGAGGTCTGTCCTGCAAAACCGTACAACCACATCACGAACCATTAGTCAGGAAATGGGCATGGTTGAAGCGCACCCAGTATTCGCTCGTACGGTGCGACGACGTTTGCAGCAGTGTGGACTGTCAGAACGGCGACCAGTACTGCAGCTTCCCTTGACAATGCAGCATAGAGAGAGTCGGCGACTCTGGTGCGCCGAACGACAAAGCTGAATGCATGTCTGGCACAATGTCGTCTTTTCAGACGAGTCCCGGTTGCACGTGCTGTATTCTGATGGCCGTATACTTACCTGGAGGCTCCGAGAAAAAGGCCTATCGCCTGCTTGCATTCGATATCGGCATAGGGGCCCTGCAACTGGTGTGATGGTTTGGGCAGTCAATGGGTACACGACATGCACATCTCTATTTAGGATTGACGGTAATTTGAACGCAGATCGGTTCATTTTTGACATTTTACGTCCAGTGGTTGTGCCCTGTCTTCGAGGTCTGACAAACGTCATATTCCAGCCAGATAACACAAGACCACATGTTGCACGTCGTGTTCTGACCTTCCTAGATACACAGGGTACTCGATTGTCGCCCTGGCCTGCACGGTCTCCAGATCTGTCACCCATTGAAAACCTCTGGTCATGAATTTCTTAAAGACTAGGCCGCCAACATTCTCCAGCTAATACGGTTGATGAAGTGTGGCATAGTCTTGAAGCAGTATGGAATGAGTAGCCCGTTTCTGCCCTCCAAGCCCAATCCGGCTCCATGCCTAACCGGATAAGGGCCGTTTTAGCTGCCAGGGGGAGCAGACGTTTCTATCAATTTTGCCCCCTTGTAAACCCCCAAACTGTTTACAAATTTAATCATTTAGTTTTCATGCCGTGCTGTTTATGTACAATAAATATCATTTTTGTATTTTCAATCTTTCACGGTGTTGCAATTTTAATGGCCAGCAGTGTAGAAGAAAGTAAAAATAGATCCATCAAAAAAACAGATGTCGAAAAATTTCACTAGTCTATACGTCCTTCTTATGTATATAGAAAAAGTAGAAAAAGAAAATTTTCAATTAAAAATCTTCTGCTTATTGTAACTGTTATTGTGCGATAATTTGACAGGCTACGGAGACGGAAAAGAAGAATGACAGTGGTATTTCCTTATCTAATGGAACAGATTTAAGAAGAAATATAAGATTGTGAATGTGTTCCTATGTACAGTCCTGAAAATACGAAAATTACACATTCCATTACTTCTGCCGCAAATTATGGAATAAAAATTATATCGGTTATCAGAAATTGGGAATAATATTTACCAGAGTATCTTGAAACACAACAAAATGGTGAAATACAAACATGACGCATGCTCAAATAAAAATTTCTTTCCGAATTATGGAAACCCACATTCCACAAATTCGAAATATTCCATTGGGCCAGTTCGATAAGACGAGAGAGACAAGTCATCAAATATTATCTTGGCGAAAATGGTTGGTTAGCCGAGTCTCACGTAATTCTAGATTTTTTAAGAATTTATATAAAATTGTCTAGACAAGACAATTTTTATTGCTGTCATAATACCATTGTTTTAGGTGTATAAAGATGGTACAAAGTCTGCGTTAAAGTATTAAAATTTTCTTGTGAAGATCTGAATATGATCTGTAGAATTTTCATACACCCCACATAGTGTTCTAAAGTTTAATTCAGCAGGAAAACGCATTACACATCTCAAAATTCTTTTCCAAAATTTACCATTTATATACGACAATGTACCATATCTTTTGTAAAGCCCAGTATATGAATTTATTTATTGTATACTCGCACTATAAATTGTAACAAAATGTGATTGAACTCAAGAAAGCATAAAACAACTGAAAATGCACTTACATAAAGATTAATTTATAGTTCGTTTTTTATTTATTCGTATTTATTCGTTAATTAATTTGAAAAGTTAAAAAGTTAATTAATTCGAATTCTTTTGAGGAACCGTGTACTGTATGATAGATAAAATTCACACACAGATAAAATTGCAAAATTTATTTAAGCTTACAAACACAGAATACTATTGTAAAGATGGTTCCTGTATTACTGCTCATAAATAATTACAAAACGGAATTATTTCTATGTCCCTGTAAAAAGCCGTTAAATATTGCATGTCCAACTTTTTATAAATATATGTTATCACGCATTTCAATAACGTATATCAGCTTTATAAATCGCACTTTAAAGGATTACCACCTCCAAATAGTACTATCTCTTTGAGTATCCTTGTAAATGAACTATAAATGCTACATGCATTCTTGTAGTGCATATTAATATGTAGTACATATGTAATGTATATCCATTTGGTAATGTTTGAGGCGGTACAACATCATCGGTTTGTTTTCCCGATTAATATTTAAAAAATGGTGTCAAATATTTTAATTTTAGTATAAATGTCTCCCACACACGCACATACATATCGTAAAGTAATTTAATTTTAGACATTTAAAAAATTTCTCATCATACGTTACTGCGAAAACATGTCGGTTTGTTTTCCCCAAATGTGTGACTTTTATAATCTCGAAGCCAGATTAGCTAACATTGTCATTCTTTTTTTAATAAAAAAACATATCGCCAATTTCCCTTATACAAAAGTTCAATGCTTGCAATGTTAGGTAGTAAAGATTATTCTTAAGAAAATGTAAGCAATTATGCGTTATTTCTATCACGAAAAAAGACATTTTGCAATAAAAATTGCTTTCTGAAATCACTTTTCAATATTCCATTCCATTTGTCATTTATTTTTTTTTCATATCTTTCCTTCTTTTAGAAATGTTATAAAAAGATATTGGAGGAATCTTCCATAATCAGCCACCTCACAATTGGCAAATTTACTGTATAGTGTTGGAAGATTCGTTTATATTTGAAAGGAACCGTGGACGGTAAATCCGATTTCAGAAGATTACGCGAAATTTGTACTTTTCGTAATTAGCGATTAGTAAATTTATGTTTTTTTAGTATGGAGCAAACGGACAAAAGAACATTTACTAATAGATATTTTTCAAGTGCGGTTATTTTACTATAATTAAAAAAGCATTAATTTGAACGTACAAAAAAAGTTTTTCAAATGCCAAAGGTGGCCAATGGTACAATATTTGTTCATTTAGCCTAGGTGTTTTAAAAAAAGTACCTCAAATTCAATTAAAATTTCAATCATTATAAAATTTTGGTTTATGCACAGCCTGAGCAGCTGATCGTAGTGACAAATTTTAGGTTTATTTTACTATCACTAAAAAAGCATTACTTTGAATGTACAAAAAAAAAAAAACTCTCAAATGCCAAAGGTGGCCAATGGAACAATATTTGTTCATATACTATAGGTTTTTAAAAAAATGTACCTCAGATTCAAATACAATTTCAATCATTATAAAGAAATTTCGGCTGATGCACAGCTCGAGCAGCTGATCATAGTCACAAATTAACGTTTTTAGTTTTATGTAGGCAACAAACTGATGAATAATGACGTTTGGAAAATAAAAGCATGCTTATTTCTCCGTCTTATTACGCTCATTAGAGAAATGCGAAAAAATCTTTGGTTTGCCAAAAAGATCACTACTAAAAATTTTGCATAACTAACTTTACTTATCATTTGCAAAGAGTTTTGATAGTGAAATATCTAAAAATCAATCAACAGCAATTTGACATTATTTAATGGAATGTAGTTTGGGGCGTAATTAACCCTGTTTTGTAGCTAACTCGGGTTCATTTTTAGCCATACCGTTACGAACATTTCTAACGTTTCACATCAAACTTGGTTGTGGATCCGATTACGGATGATTGGGAAGAATTTGTTGAATGAAAACTAGAGGTTTAGTTTTCTATTTGAATTAATTATCGAGGTTATTTTCCAAGGTTAATAGTTGCATGATTAAAACTGGTATGTAAAAAGAAACGGCAGTTAAAATGACATTATTTTAATTTTATTCACACAATTCCCCTTTAAATATCCACTTTTACATGATTCACATATTTTAAAATATAAAAGTTAAATACTGTTTTGATTGTATTTACTCTACTGGAAATCGAAGATAAGAAACTGTAGAGAAAACCTGCTAAAAGAAGACGTTTATTATCAAATATAATGTAACATAGAGAGAGATTGTATTTATGTTATCAGATCAGTGCAAAGTACCAAGCTGAGAAGCCCTGAGTAAAAGACCTAACAAACGAAAGTGAATAACCCGAACATTCATTAAGTTAAATGGTCAATCTCTGCAGTCGTAATTCTCTCTTTTTTAGTAGTGTGGTGATATGATCGTAATGGCCGCATTTTCCTCCCAAACTCTACATGATGTACTAAACAGTTGCTTCTGAATTGCCCGTATTTTGTCTAACGCATCAGATAATATAATAGCGCAATTGCGTCCGAGGCGTATTCAGAAAATGCGGAAGGATCTTCCAGGTGAAGGTTCATATTAATTTAAAATACAGGGCCGGATTTTCCATTTCGTTTGGTTGAAAGTTTATTTGAAAAATGGTCCAGCGCAGCAGGCTCAGCCTGCTAGTTTAATTTTATAAAATTTAGATTTAAAAACAACTTTAAAAATGCCAGAAAATTTTCACTGATTTTAATTCAGCAAAATCATCTCTAAATCCAATTCCATGCATTGACTTAACTTTCTTGAAGCATTTCTTATCTACAAAAATTATGAGAATATTCTTAATAGTGAATTCGATATTCCCCCTTTATCAGATTGCTGGAAATATTTTATAAAATCCTCTTTTGCTTAATTACTACCAGGTTTGTTTGTTTTTTTCCCCATATTTTTGGCGTCATTACCTATACTATTCTCCTATTGGCTGGTACCTGTATTTTCCTGTTTCTCCATTGGTTAATGAATTTCTCAGTTGAATCCGCTTCTCCTCTATATAAATGAGCAAGTTTCGGTTATTATTTGCACTGAGGACGGTACGCTAAACGCTATTGAAACTAGTCTGCGAAAAGTTTGCATTTTCCGGCGTTTTTAACGTTGCTTTCAAATTTAAATTTCTATGATTCTGCGCCAAGTAGCATCTTAATAATTATCATTTAATTATACTTAAAATAATCATTGTTGATTCAGTATAATTAAATATCAGAAATATGTTGATCGTATAATTCCGTCAAGAATAATGCACTCGAATTCTTTAGAAGGTAACTGAAAATTAACTGCAAATGCTACACACTTCATTTTCGATACAGGGAATATACTATATAAAATATCTTTAATGTATAGAAATTTCAGTTAAATCCTAGTATATTTATAAATTTCAAACAGACAGAGAGATAGGCAGATTGAAACGAAGCCTTAAGCATGTGACATAAGTAAATCGTAACATGTTGGAATATCTTATCAATGGGAGATGAACGCTGGATTTCTTCCTTCCGACCGTTCAAAGATTCTGTGGGCTATGCTGTTGAAAAATTGTTGGAAAATATTGATTCAATATTTATAATTTTTAGTTTACGACTGAAAGTACTTTAAAATTTATTTTATAGGTTTCGTTTTTGTCTCTGTTTATGCAACTAGTATATAAAGTTATAAGGAGTAAAGATTTTTTTTAAGCTACTTAAGCTTTAACATTTACCACCTAAATTATTGATTGAAAGGTTATCTTATAACGTAAAGCACGAGAGTAAATTCGTGTTTGGAATAATTAATTTTTTCTAACTTTACGGTTTATTCATGCAGGATGTTTTAATTAAGACCAGAAAAACCTATTTATTACATTTTACTACATCCATGTGTGTGGAATTGTTTAATTTAATTTTATATTATGTATATATATGTATAAATATATGTATATATATATATATATATATAACCATTAATTAAACATTACCAACCATCATCAAAAACAGCAATATTGTGAATGATTGACTACACGCCATATATATATATATATTATTAATCCACAAACTTTTATAATTGAAATTACATTCTATATACATGATATTGAAAAATATGTTATTGTCTACAGAAAATATGGAAGAGCACAAAATCTTATTACTATAGAAAAGAACCCTGTGGAGTTTTAATTTAGAACTTTACAATCTATGAGAATAACATATTGATCGATCGATACATTTAATTTATCGCACACAAAGAAAATAGCTTGTTTCGCTTTATACTTGTAACATAATGAGGAGAACATCAGCTTGAAACTTTCATAATATCTATTTTTGTTTTACATTTTCTGATAGTTTGTAGCTTATATTGTCAAGATTATAGCTCAGAAGCGACTTTTTGAAATTCAAACTATTACAAAAATTACAACAACAAATATACGTCTGTAACTATTAATTGCATTTTACACATCCTTTTTTTTTTCAAAACGACATTTTTTTTTTAAATCTGGCCACTTGGATTGATTGCTCAAGAACCACTCGACTGATTTCCGTTAATTGTAATACAGACCTTCAGATTTGAATTCTTTATGCAGCTGGCCCTACCTAGGATTTCTTTTTTGATATTTTCATTTTTCGATTTTTACTATAATTTTAAGCAAAATTTTTATAGAGTCAATTCATTTATTTATTAATTTATTTAATCTCATCATTTTCACAAATATTTAAATTCGGAAAAAAATCTGCATTGCGCTCAGCCAGTATCTAAACATCAATAAAGTTCAATCGTTTTTTCCCCTTTCTTTTTCTCTCTGTGTGTGTATGTGTGTATTTGTTTCATGAATGCTCGGCGCAAGCGGACAGTTGACACTATACTTTCACGACCCCTTCGTTTATATGGTTGCTAAGGACGAAGGATTAAGGTTTTTTAGATAAAATTTTTCAAAACGCTTTTCAAACATACTATAATGTATTGCAAACAACAGTTTTTAGGTTGTTATTGAAACCCACAAAATTTCCCCAAAGTATGACCTTTATTTTGACGTTCAAACTCATATCTCACCTCTTAACTCTTTAATGGATTTTTTTTAATTATTTTGTTTGGAAAACATTATATTTGAGTCTATTTTTGTTAATTATCCACTAGAAATGGTTATTTTTCTATGTTTCTGTTGGACGTGATGCCATAATGTCACTCCTGAGTTGCATAACAAAAATTACACAAAAAATTATAATTTTAAATTATATACTTACTTTAGTTTTTACACTGCACAATGAGAACTATTCAATGATATAATAATTTTTATAATATTTTTAATAGTTTGGAGAATTACTAATTGTTACCTAATAGCGATAGAAAAAAAAAACGCCAGCCGAGCACATCTTGTAGCAGTATTAACAAAAGTTTTTATAAACCCTTGATAACAAATCAGAACAAAAACAGACTTCACGACATTAAATGCATGTTATCATACGTAAGTAACACACAATTGTTCACCAAAAGACAAATAAAAAGTGCCAAATGGCAAAAAAAAAGATCATTTACTCTTGAGTTACAATATGCATTTAAAGGTTATTGTGCTTTAAAACTTCTGTTAAAATATTTATTTTCTAAAGTTTTGAAGTTTACAAATGAAAGCTAACATTAAAGTATGAGAAATACATTTTCATTAATAAAAATTCTCAGACGATTAAAAATGCCATTCTTCTTCTATATCCCTACTAAATGTTGCAATGAAAAAAAAGGGGGTGTTGCTTATTTTTACTGATTCGACCAGATGCTCCTATTTTCATATATTTTTATTATTTGAAAGTACTTGTTTCACTGCTGATAAAGTATAAATTTAATTGATGAAACGTCAAGGGAAGATCCCACCACACCAAATAAATAAAATAAATAAAACCTTATAGTCTCGTGTCTCTGCCCATCCCTCACAGCGTTTGTACTAGCAAACTATTTAAGTTACAGACTTCGTTTTTTTTTTTTTTTTTTTACTTTCAGCTGAATACCCCCTGACCTTGGCAAACTCATAAAATGTTGAAAAAGTCTTAATTAACGCACGTTTTAAATTAAAAATCCCAATTAAAAGAATGGAAAATGTTCATAATTCAACAAACGCTTTGATTTTATGCCTAGCGTCCCATTTTTGGGGCGTTTCCAATTTTTATAAATTTTTATAAACTTCTTCTTTACAACATGAAAATTGTATGAAGTAATTGTCTGTAAATGCCTTTATCTATTGCCGAGAGATGACAGCATAAGATTGATATTTATTTGCTTAAAGGAAGGCCTCTTTTCGGCCTTCATAGATTTTCATTTTTCAAGATAGCGAAATGTAAAAAATAGTTTTTTTAGTAATATTTGTATCAAGGATCCAAATAAATGATCCATAATCTTAGCTTGTTGACATTTTTGAAATATGTATTTTTTAAAATTCGGAAATTATATGTTCAAACATATTTTTATGCATGTTTGTAACGTACAAAATATAAGGCGCTAGGTGCAAGTGAGTACATATTTCTATTAGCCATTTAGAGTACAGTTATTTATGTAAAGTCTTTTTTAAGATGGTTTTGAAATAAATTGTTTTTAGCCTCAAATACTATTATTTTTAATTTATTATTAATAATACATATAATGTAATTAGTCTCTGTAAAGAAATAAATATATTTTTAATAGTTCATAAAAATACTAATTATAGTATGCAATTATATATGCAATTTAAAAGCTTAATTTACATAAATTTAGACAAAACATATAATTATGCATTTATCAACATATGGATATTCCCATATTTATTACGTTTACATTTTATCAAATAAATACAAAAATATTTTAGCGTAATTTGTTTTAGTATTTTTCCAGTTCATTTTGAAACATTTTAAAGTTATTTTAGCAACAAATTTCAGAAAAGAAAATTTCAGGAATAAATGGGTTAATCAAACCGCAACGATTTGGTGTCTTTGATATAAACAAAAGGACTACGTCTGAATTCATTCATAATTATAAAAACTTTTGAAAATAACAGACATTACATTGCATTACATTACATTAAAGGATAAAAACACTAAAAACAATTTAAAAGGGCGTTTCGGATTCATTCTGAATCCCTCATCAGCTAATTCTTAACGTAAAAGTCATACTAGATTTTAAAGTTCAACAAGTAGAAAAACATTACATCAAGTTGCCAAAAAATTATAGTTAAAATAAAACTGAATCTCTACCAATAGTATATTCAGTTTTGTTTTAACTATAATGTTTTGGCAACTTGATGTAATGTTTTTCTACTTGTTGAACTTTAAAATCTAGTATGACTTTTAGGTTAAGAATTAGCTGATGAGGGATTCAGAATGAATCCAAAACGTCCTTTTAAATTGTTTTTAGTGTTTTTATTCTTTAATGTAATGTAATGTAATGCAATGTCTGTTATTTTGAAAAGTTTTATGATTTAGTGTCTTATTTCGAATTATTCTCCGGGTTGCCAAAATAGATACGAAACCGCAACAATAATGTGAACTGGGGCTTTGCAAATTGCGTCTGTTCACAGAAACTACCGGGTAGAAAAACTGGAAAATCACACAGATATACGCAGAAAAAAATCTACTTTCAGAAATTCTAAAAAAATATTCGGTATTGCGTTCGGTAGAAGCGAAAATATCCGCTAAAAATCGATCGATAAAAAAATCCTTTTATTTCGTTTGAAAGAAAAGCAGAAATTGATTTAATTTCGGAGCGAGCTCTTGGGTCTTTATCTGCAAACGCTCCGCGGCACCTTATAGTGAAGGTTTTAAAACGAATGTAAAACTTTTAAATTATTAAATTTATAGATAATTTTTATGCATCCATGCGTAGATTTTTTCGCCGATTTCAAATAATGTTAATTTCGTGACTGTGTCTGAATTAGGTGCGAAGATATTTATTATTATTTACTTAAAGTGATCATTTATTTCAATCTGTCTTTTTAACATGCACATGGGTTGCCAAAATCAGAAAGGCAGGGCTTCCAGGTTCGGAAGTTAAGCAATAAAGGGTAGCAAGGGTTTTAAAAGCGGCCCCCAATCTCAGAATCTAAGGGGCGTAAAAACTCGAAACTTGTACAGCTCGGCGCAAAAAAAATCACCTTTCAAAAATTCTAAAAACTATTCTTCTGTCTCAATTACAAGCTGAGATATTATTTATTTTTCACTAGTTGGTTTATTTCTATTAAATGCTCATTTTAAAAGGTTGTTTTAAAGTCACATTTTTAAAAATACAGAATAAATGTTACTTATCCAGTATAAAAGTTTCATAAGTGTTGATACCACTATTTTCGGATAGTAATTACCGCAAATATCTTAAATTCCTGTTTCAGACCATTTTTACACTGTAGCCTTCTCTACCGTTTTGCGTGCGGTTTTTATCCAATGTAAAAAATTTCATAAATGTTGTTACCACTATTTAAGAATAGTAATTTCAGCAAATATCTTAAATTGGTGTTTAAGACAGCCACCCCCTCGATTATTTATCTAGGCATAAGTTGTAGGAAGGAGTTTCGATCAGATACACTTTTGTTAAGAATATAGTATCATCCTTGGTAGTGGAATGTGGAACTAACAGACCGAGATTTTATTTAAAGTAGGAAATCTAACAAGGCGATCAGTTTGAAACTTTAATATAGTTGATAACACATAATAAAAAGTTTAAAAAAGAATGGCGCGAGAAATTTCGGGGGGTGGGGGAGGGCGTTAATTTTTTTTTTTAACATTAGCGTTTTTTACCGTTTTATGTATGTTTTTTAACGGAATCCTGAGATAACTGCTACTTATTCAAAATAAAAATTTCATAAGTGTTGATACCACTATTTTCGAAAAGTAATTTCAGAAAGTATCTTAAATTGTTGTTTAAGGCCGCCGCCTTCTCAGCTAATGTATCTATGGATAGGTTTTTAACGGAGTTTCATTCAGATACTGTTGTGTTAAGAATATGGGGCGCTCCCTGGTGATCGAAAGTGGAACTAACAGAACGCGATTTTATTTAAATTAGGAAATCTACCACGATCTGTTTGAAACTTTAAGATAGTTTATAAAACATAATAAAAAGTTTTAAAATAAAAAGTGCGAGAAATTTCGGTAGTGGGGTAAGGGTGCTATTTTTTTTTAAACCTTAGCGTATTTTACCTTTGTATGTGCGGTTTTTAAGGATTTAATAATTATAAAATATCAATTTGGGTTTACTAATTAAAGAATAAAGTGTTTTGAAAGGAGTATTAAACGGAACCTCTGTGCGATCTGTGATCACCCCACTTACCCACTTGTTTTTTCCTTCTTTCGTTAAATCATTGCCTAGCAACTCTATTTGAAAACATCTAAAGTAAAGAAAATTTATGTAAATCGCATTATTTCGAAGCAACATTTTGTTAATAAATAACTGTTTTTCGGATGATTTTAATTTCTTGTATGTTTTTTCGATTCTAATAGATAAGGATTTATTTTAACTACTGAGGAAAGATGACCAAATCGGCTTTCCAAACAAAAATTATAAAAACGCTGGATGTGTAAAATTTATGTTTAAATACGTATAATAAGAATTATTTACATTTGAATAAATATATTTAGTACATGAGATTTTATTAAATTGTTGCAACATATGATGATGTTTCGTGTTTGAAAAATAAGCATTATTTTAAGGACAGTATAAAATGTCCTCTAAAAGATTATCATTAATCAAATTAAATTGCTATAATACATTTATTCATACATATACTCGAATAATGAAATCATGCAATTAATGAAAATTCAAAACAAATTAAAATTAAAGTGACAGTTAAAATTAAAATGCCAGTTAAAATTAGAGTTATTTTAAAATTAAAATGACAACGGGGGTTCAGGCAGCAGAGCCTCCCTGCAGAAATGTATTCCAAATCTGAAAAGAAAAATACAAAAATAACTACACTGCTGGCCAACCAAAATGCAACACCATGAAGGGATCAACCAAACAGTGTAAAATGTACACAATGTATACACCTCGGTAGGATATGCAATGATTACAAATTCAGCGTTCGCACACATCGTGGGCGACTGCAGCGCCCCTTGCAATCTGTTTATAACTGGAAGAAAGATTGTCGTTTTGAAGAATGTGAATTGTTTTTTCGTACGATTTTTTGTGTGTACAGATTCAGTATGCCTCGTAGAAAAACACGAGCACCATTCGAGCACGTTTCTGATTTCGATCGCCGAAGAATCGTTGCATACAGAGATTGCGGATTATCCTTCCGAGAAATTGGCCATCGTATCGGACGTAACCAAGCAACAGTCATGAGAAGAGAATATGGGATCGGTGGATGCAGGAGGGAACGACAGACCGACAGGAGCGATTGCAACCGCCTCAACAGACCACTCCACTGGAAGACAGGGCTATTGTGAGCATGACACTGATGGAACGCACTGCCACATCCGCAAACATAACACAACAAATGCTATCTCTAACGCAACAATGGGCATCCGCACGAACAGTTCGAAGTCGTTTGAAGTACAGTGGAGTGTCCGCTATGCGTCCATTGCTTCGCATACATTTGAAATTAAACCACGGGCGTTTGCGATTACAATGGTCCACTGAACGACAGAGATGAACATCCAAATAACATAGCATTGTGTTTTCGGACGAATCACGCTTCTGCCTGCAGTATCGCGATGGTCGAATTAGAGTTTGGAGACACCGTGGGGAGAGGCTGCTCAACTGCTGCATTATGCATGATCACACTGGTCCTGCACCCGGTGTTATAGTGTGAGGTGGTATTGGATTCAACTCCCGCACCCCCCTAGTACGCATTAGCGGTGCACTTACCAGCCAGCGCTATATCTCTGCGGTTTTGCAGCCTATTCTCCTCCGTTACCTTCAGGGCTTGCCTGTGGCCACATTTCAACAGGACAATGCACGACCACATGTTACACGCAATTATCCAAGCTTTCTTCTTATCTCACCATATTCCATTGTTACCCTGGCCTGTCTGTTCTCCAGATTCATCACCCATCGAGCATCTCTGGTCAATTGTTGGAGAACGCCTATCCCGGGATGCCGCATCCGCGAGTACACAAGATGAACTTTGGCTACGTGTGGAGGCAGCGTGGAATGCCATTCCCCAACAACACATCCAAAGCCTCTTTCCCTGTATGTCGCAGCGTATAGCAGCGGTTATTGACAGGCGTAGAGGTAACAGTTTTCCCGTCTACTTCACTTCAAAGAAGGTTGTCTTTGGAATCAATTAACACTGATACTATGTGTAATCTGTAAAAGAAATTTGGCTTTTATAGCTCTTGTCTTTCTTGGTGTTGTATTTTGGATGACCAGCAGTGTAGTTTATTATATCATGTCATAAATTCGTGTTTAATGTGATATTTAGAGAATTTCCGGAAGCTTTGATAAATCTTATATGTTTATAAATTTACATATAACTTTAAAAAGAATCGGATTGTATTTTATCAAATATTATGCAGATTATATTAAATATTAGAGAAATTAATAAACAATGACTTATAAAGTTGACTTTAAGGCTTTGGTCTGTAGATTCACTATTTATGTTCCAAACAAGAAAAATTTGCCTATAATGTATATTAGTAGGTATCTATGTTAATAAAAGAAAGATTTTTGTGTGTATGTCTTCGATGTCTAACAAAATTTACCGCACGTCGAATCCTGAAAATTTAGAAGAGGATAGTTCAGACCTTGATACACTTGATGCTAAGAAGTTCCATTTTTTGTTAATTAAATGATGTAATAATTAAAAAGCATAATGAATCTCGTAAAATCTCACAAAAATTCCTCGCGCGAAGGCCGAAACACCATTGCGGAAAATTGCAGTGAAGATTGGAAATATAAAAAGAGGCCTTTTTTTCCCATCTTCGTATCTATACATCGGCCGAAACGTTCAAAATACTGACAAACTAAAAGCACATTCTAAAATTTCGAACACTTTACTTCAGACGCCGCAATCCGCATAAATAAGTACGAATTTTAACCCATTATTATTTTTTTAAAGTTCTATTTCGCAGCCCCCCCCGCCCCCACTTTTTATTCGAAGCATCGGGATCGATTTTGCAGATGACGACAACGGAAAATACCCACTTAAGGCTCCTGTCCCTGCCGGCGAAGGCCCTCACGTGCTAAAGCTAATCCTAGGGAGGGATTTTTCTAATATCTCGTTTGCATTTCACTTTTTTTTTTTTTTTTTTTTTTTTTTTGCATTGGGATAGCCGAGATCTGTCTCTACATGGCACCTTTTTTACTTTTTCGATTTTGGTTGCAGATATTTTTTAGAATGATACTTTCATTTTCTTTTCAGTGTAGTTTTATTATATATTTTTGACTGATCCATGATTTTCTTAATTTTACGTTGAAATTAAACCTAACAAGGGTATGCCCGGGCTTCCCGGGTTGCAACAGCTTATAGCCTACAGCCTATCTATATTAGATTTTTGACATTTAATATATTTTTTTTAGAATACGCACTAACAATATCAAAAATCTTATTTATACGAAAAATAGTATTTTTTTTTTAATTTATTAAAAGCGATAGTTTTGTATTGTCCTCTTGCCAGGAGTTAACAGCAGAAAAAAATTGCCAAACATCACTATTTAAAATCAGCCTTTTTCAATTCTAATCATTTTAATGGCTTAACAACATAGTTAGATTACATGTCCTAAATGTGCGTTTTATTTATATTTTATTGTTTTATTTATTGATTGATGAATGTTTTAATTTCGTTACGACATATTAGCTGGACACAAATGCTGAGCTATTTATATTCATTTAATTAGAAACGGATTTATCGTACGTAATCGTCTGGGTGCGATAGATATAGACTTTTAAAAAATCAAGCCTAAAAGTTTTTTTAAAAACACTAAAAATTGAGTAAATAGCGATACATTTTTCGAACACATTGCGATACAGTTTAAAAAAAAAAAATCATTTGAAAGTACATTTTTTTCCTATTCGACGGTGTAAAAATTGAAAATGTGCGATAATTAGAAGTTTAAAAAAATTAAAAAATTGCAGGAAAAGCGAAATTTGATCGTCTGCTGCTGCCATTCGCAAAGTGACGTCAGCGTCACGCACAGACACATTTGTAGACACATCTATAACCTATAATGAACAAGGAGCTGACCTGGCGAGCCCATTTATAATCCGACACTTTTCAGGTTCTTGTTAATGCACAAATATTGGTTCACTAAAACCTGTGGGAACGGCATATATTTATAACGGAATACTGACTTAAATGAAAAAACATTCATAGCTCCGATCGAAGGAATAGGATACATATGTGAGTTATAAGAGGGATACCTGTCTAAAACGAAATGTCTTTTCTGTCGTAGTTTCTTTTTCTATGAAAAAAAGGAAATACCTGTATTCAAAATTGATTAAAACTTGAGAAAATAGTAGCTGTCTGTAACGAAATCCTGTGTTAAAGGATACATTGCAGGTTTTTGACGAATAGAATACCATGAAATTATACGTACTAAGACGAAAACCGGTTTAAGACGGAAATTTTTTGCGGTCTCTTCTGATTCCTTTTTATCAGATTTTACTGTAGATTTTTTATAAGATAAAGTGTGCCCTTTGTTAAAATTTTCCTAGCTCACCACCGCATATAATACATTCCGTTATTGCATTAAGAAAACAGATGAGTATTCAGGAAAATAATAAGTAGCAGAACATTTGAGATTTAATTTGTGATTTTCAAATCTTTTAGTAAGAAGTATTGATCGTTCAATTGTTCGATGTGTAATCTATTTCACCAAAAGGGAATAGCTTGTTTCACTTACTACTGATCTCCTTAAATGAGGTCACAAACGTCTGTCTAAATCTTTCTTTCGCTAAAATTCCGGAACTGACAAATTAAGGTTAATGCTAAAGTACGAGAAGTAAATTTTGATAAATGAAAAGCTTAAAAATGTCACTTCTCTCCCAAAACAAAGCTAAATGTTTTGAATAGATGAATCACAGGGAAAATCTTTGATGTATTTTTAAGTGCATTTTCCGTGCAAGGCTTTCGAACTGCTGAATCTTTGATATGATTTCTTGATATGTTTTCATTAATTTTTCATTAACTCCTTTTAATAAAATAACGTGTTTTAACGAAATATGAGTGTATTATGTCAAAAGTCTGCTCAAAATGTTTCGTATGATACCTTATTCATAGTTATGCGTTTTGCAAGTGCAAGAAAAAAGGGATGATGACATCAGAAATAATATACAGGCATTTTCAAAAACTGTATACTCAGTTCATTCGCTAATAACTATAACTTACTTCTTTTTCTTTGATTTTTAATTGATTTGAAATAATCTTTGAAACCTGACTAAGCTTTGAGCAAAGGAAAGGAAAATTATTGTAAATTGTTCTGAAAGTCCAAAGAAGTTGTTCGAGAACAGAGACTGTTTACGAGAGAGTTTCAACAGATCCCCCCAACGCGACTTACATTAGCTAGAATTAGAGATACGTTTGAAGCATAAAAAGGTTCAACATGGTCAGAAGCAATGTGCGGTAAAACAGAGTTCATTAACAAGCCCCGCAAATAAAGAGAGACCAGTAGAAAACAAAACCGCCCATTACGTTCTGTATGAATGGTTCTTTTTCTCGCTCAGTGCGTAAGCAAAACTAAAACATTCATTATTGTAGTTCCATTTCACGATTTGAAAGAAAGTGTGTGTTAATAAAAAATTACATTATAATCATTTAAATAGTGTATACAGTATTTTGAAAGACACTGTATATGATACTGAGTAAATATAATTGTATTGTATAGATTATTAAATATTAGAATAAATAAAGTGTTATGGCTTCCCTTGGCATTATCAGAGGTTCGCGCTACTTTGGCGCATTCTAGTGTATTTTTACTTTTGCCGTTTGGCAAACTTCCGTATCGTTTGTTTTGTTGTAGTTGTACCTTTAAGAACACACAGTTCAGAGTATATTAGAAAAGCATTCTATCATCAAAACGGCTTTCACTATGGTTAGTTATCGCTCAAATCACATGGCCCAAACTAGACAAGTACGTGGAACAAAGGCTGAATTCATTTAACGATTAGAGGTTTTCAAAGCGAGCCGCAAGAGTTTGGGTCCAATTGTGACCAGTTTTAACAGGTTGCATTTTTAGTTTCATGCCAAACCAACACATTTGCTCTCTATCTTTCTCTGAATAGTGTGTGTTGCATCATAAAAAATATAATGCATCATTTCCCATTCAAATTAATTTAAATAATATAATTTATTTCAATTTTACAACTTAAATTAACATTTTCAAACACCTAATTTCTAATCACAAGTTTTAAACTTATAATGTAAATTTTAATGATAAATAATTCAATATTTCCTTATTTTTCAATGTAAACATTATCTCTTATTAAGATTATTTAAGTGCAATTAGTATTTTATTATATTTCAGTAATTTAACTTTCAAATTTCTTTCAACATACATCGCGAATGTGTAAACACATCGGAATTTTCTAAGTCTAAAATATAAAAAATAGAAATCTTTTATTTATCAATATTTCCCTTTTAAATCATATTATGTGGATAGAAATATTTATTTCTAGCCGATTGCAAAATTTTCAGTGACTTGTGATAAATACTTTGGCAGAAATACGCAAAAATGTATTTTCTATCTTTTCTCATTTTTAATTTCGGCGCGCGACGCCATGAGATCATTCTTTCCGACATTTTGAAAGTTCCAGCAAGAAGGGTATTCCCCTTTGCCAAACAGACGCTTAGCTCAATACCGGACGTCTGCTAAATCGTTTAACATTCCTTTTGGAACACGCACGTTCTGTGTGACGTCAGGCGCGGGGAGGATAGGCGTTTTTAATTGGCTGGCGCGCTCTGTAATGGCTTTTCATGTTTGAAACTCTTCTGGAAAAGTCATCATTCTTCACCAGGGAGCCGTTGGAGCAAGTAACTTGTGGGGGCTGCGACGCCGTGCTTTTTTAGCCGGTTGTTGCGGCAGAGGAGTTCGGCGAGCGAGTGAGAAGAGTTCGACGTTTCGTTAGGCCTTAGCGGCCGTATATCATCTAAAGGAAATATAATATTTTTCTCTTCAAGAAACATTTCTAAGTAAATTTCATGGAACATTAATTGAAAGCCCTGAATGGTTCTTCTGCTCATCGACATTTTATTGTTCTTCGATCAACAAATATGAATTGAACATCTGTTTTTTTTGTCGATGCAATAAATAGTAAATTGCCTATGTAAAGAACCGAAATCGTCAAAATCTGCATTTCTGAAAGAAGTTCTCAAACTTCCTATTTCCAATTTTCCAAATCCGTAACTTCTCATTCGCTTCAGATTCGCATTGAATAAAAAGAAATAGAATCTACATTCCCGAAGGAGGATTGTCGACAGCATGTATCCAGTTTTCCAAATACAAGAGTCCTTCTACGTCCCTAGTTGATCTTGACTTTACACTCCTGAACTTTAAGCCCTAGTTTAACTTTACATTCCTGAACTTTAATCCCTAATTTAACTTTACATTCCTGAACTTTAATCCCTAATTTGCAAAAAGAAATATTACGTAAACTTCTGCTTTTTCTTAGATGATAATATGTCTCTAATTGTCTAAAATTATAGTAAATTTTACATTCACTTTGATAATCTTTACATAATTCATAATGTAAGAATGCATTCAAATCAGCAAATTTTATATATGTTTAAATAAACGTCATTTGTGAATTATCTTTCTGTGTTCAAGTACTTGGGTGAGTGTTTACTTTTCTTTATTTTTTTCAGCTACGATAACTAGTAAATATAATTTTATTTGATCTTATATAATTTAAAATAATTCATAAAAAACACATTTAGCGATGTCAACCACTTACGTCATCGGCTGTAGTGTAATTTTGAGCTTATGAATCGGAATTAATTTTTGTTCAATTCAAACTTTGGATTGAATTTCACTCTCCGATTCATTAAGCCCAACTTTACAGTACATTAATGGTGCCGTTAACTTAGTGATTTCATTCTTGGAGTTATTGTTTTAAGCATTTTTAATATTAATTTTTTCTTTTCACTCATAGGCATTAATTGATGCCATAACTTTAAAGATCGGAGATCGGGTTTCATTACTTTTTCATGATAATAGATAAAGTATATTTATTAATTAACTTATTAATTATTTAATCATTTATTTTAAAAATAATACTCACTAAACTTATATATATTTTTTTTCTCTCTATTTCATGTGCGGACCCCATATTGGTGCAATATATTTTTTAAAATATACATGATTTATATTTTTATTTATTTTCCTTTTAAGATTTGATTCTATAAATATATGTAAAGAAAAGAAATTTGATTTTTCAAAGATTTATTTGCTAATATTTTTTCATAAATTGAAAAAACGAAAACTTTATATATTACACTTTGAATTTATAATGATTTATTGTTGCATGTTTTGATATTTGTAGTTATTGTGTTCCTTTTTTTTCTATTTTGGGGGATTTGTACATTTTTGCGTATATTTATTTACTTTAACTGTATTGCACATTAATATGCATTTTTAGAAAATTTTTAAAAAAGTAATCTTCCATTTTTTTTTATGATTTTTTTTCTTTCCTTCATCATTTTAACAAACTTTTCCATTATTATTTTTTTATTTGCTTTGCTTTAGGATAATTTATTTGTCATACATCAGTGTTTTAGTATACCTTTTGATTTTTCACGTGTATACAAATTATTACGATATGGCAAATGATTTGCAATTAAACGCGCTTATGGCAGCAATTCCCACTTTCCATGGAAAAGAAGGGGAAAATGTACATTTTTTCATTAAAAACATTAGTGATGTCTGTAACATACAGAATTGGAACGACGAGAATCGTATTCTACTCTTCCGCCTGTATTGTAGAGACAAGGCGCAGGAATATGTTGCGAGCGATCCAGAAATTAACAATATTGATAATTTTGAAAATTTTGTGCGTTTATTTAGAGCAAAATTTAGCAGAGAAGAGAATTTCCAGGAAACCTCTTATCAGTTCTCAAATATAAGACAAAAACCTAAACAGACAGTGAAGGAGTTGGCTGAGGTAGTAAAAAAATTAGTCAATCGATTGGTTCCGAACGCTGAGGATATCCCTCAAATGGTCATTCTAAAGCAAAAATTGATGTTTAATAAATTGCTCGAAGCTCTTAGACCGGATATTAAAACAGAGGTACTTAAACTTGGAAAGGAAAATTTCGATGATCTGGTTTCTAGTGCTATGGATTGCGAAAAAGCTTTGGAACAGCAATGCTCTTTCTCAGTCAACACCATCAACGCGACGCAGGTTTCAAACAACAGCAGTCAGGACTCGTTGATTACAATTTTGTTGAAACAACAAGAAAATTCAAATAAATTATTGCAGAGTATGGCGGAGCAGTTAAAAGAATTAAAAGATGAGCGGACTGTTTGCCATATCTGTAACAAACAGCATAATACGCGCGATTGCTGGTTTTTTCCGTCTTTGCATAATAGGGGATTTTTTTCGCCGCAGCAAAATTTTTCTGGTCAGGGTAACAGTGCTGCTAATCAAGCAAGTAATTTTTTAAGTCCTAACAGTAATTCTCCAAGTAATGATAGATATTTTGAGAATCAGGGCAGAAACTTTGCTGGAGATTTTAGAAGAGGTAGCGATAACAATGTGCAGAGATTCAATAGGGGCAGAGGTAGAAATAATTATCGACCATATCGTGGCAGAGGCAGAAGAAATAATTTAAACTTCTAGAGGGTTCTGATGATATTTTGCACAATTTTTCCCCTCAATCTCACAGAGCCCTAGATGATAAATTTTTGCACGAGGGTATGAATTATTCTGATACTGCTGTTAACATTCCCAAATCACTTATGTCATGTTTTTCTGATGATTCTCCACTTCCTTTAATTAAATTAACATTTGGAAAACATAACTTTATTGGTCTTCTGGATTCTGGTGCAAATCTTTCTCTTATACAACCTAAAACTATTAACTTACTTAAACAAAACAATAAACTTAACTTTTTATCTAGATCTGTAAACATCAAGACCATCAATAATTCCAGTGTTCCTTATTTTTCTGCTGTACAATTAAACTTTAAAATTCGTAATAAATGGTTCAGCAATGTGTTTTTCGTTACCCATGATAATTGGCACTCTAACTACCAAATTATTCTCGGTTATGATTTTTTAAACCGAAATAAAGTTTTGTTAGACTCTGCCAACTCTCAACTTATCATGGGAAACCTCACATTTCCTTTCGAAAATAAAAATCCTGATTCTACTCAAACTTCTAATTTTAACAATGAAAATCTAAGTTCCAATGACAATAATACTATTCATGATATTTCAAATTCCAATGCTGAATCACATGAAAATATTAATTCTCTCTCTAACGATATTAATCATGAAGATTCCAAAAACTTTGTCACACCAGCTAACCGTGTCATTATTCGGCCAAATCATGGCAGGATTATAAGACTTAAAGCATTACATAAAATTAACAATTCATTTAACTATTTATTTGTTCCATTAACTACCAAATTGCCACTAAACTTAGATCTTAGCCTTCATGAAGCAAATGTTAACAATTCTATTCTTCTGTATGTATTCAACAACAATAGTCAAAAAATTGTCCTCAACAAAAATACTAAATTAGGTTACTTAAAACAAATTTCTAAAGATCAAATTTCTACGCATGACAACAGTAAAACATACCAGGTAAATTCGCTAATTTGTGATGATATTTTAGAACTTCGTAAAAATGAACTAAAAGCTAATAATTTTCAAGTTGATCACTTACCTGAATCAGATAGGAAGAGAGTTCTCAAACTTCTTATGAATAATTCAGCTGTTTTTTCTTCTTCATACAGTACACTGGGATGTACAGATAAAGTTGTTCCTCAGTTTAACTTACTGCATGATTTTGCTTTACAAACAAAACCATATCCCATTCCTAGAATTGCCAAGGAGTTTGCTAGAAATGAAATCGCTGATCTTCTGAAGGCTGGCATTATAGAAAATTCAACCTCAAACTACTGTTTTCCAGTCATTTTTGTTAAAAAGAAGACGTTACCTACTGATGACCCTAACAAACTTAAATTTCGTATGGTTATCGACTATCGATTACTTAATGCAATTACTGAACCTTATAAAATTTGTTTACCAAAAATCAACGACATTATGCAAAATATATCGGGCAAAAAATTCTATACTGTTTTGGATTTAAAAGCCGCATTTTTTCAAATTCTTCTTCAACAGAAGGATAGGGCCAAACTGGCATTTGCAACGGAGTATGGGAATTATCAACCTAAACGCCTGCCATTTGGATGTGTGAACTCAACTTCTTATTTTCATACTTTAATAAATAACTGCCTTAGCTCATTAAGAGGTAAAAATGTTCAATATTTTCTAGATGACATAATTGTTGCTGCTGATTCGTTGGAGGAAATGTTAATATGGTTGCAGAAAGTTTTTGACAAATTGAGAGAATTTAACCTCACTTTAGACCCTAAAAAGCTTCAAATATGTAAAGAACAAATAACATACCTAGGTTTTAAATTACACAAAAACGGTCACTCTCCTTCTACTGATAATGTAAACAAAATCAATAGATTTCCCATTCCTACAAACCTGAAACAAGTTCAAAGTTATCTGGGTATGATAAATTATTTCCGTCATTTAATTTTCGATTTTGCAAAAATAGTACAACCTATTGTAAATTTAACGAGAAAAAAGGTAAAATTCTTCTGGAGCAATGACTGTCAAAATGCTTTTCTCAAGATTCAGGAAATTTTGCTTACTAATCCAACAGTTAAAAATTTTGATGATAGTAAGGATGTTTATTTGGTTACTGATGCATCTATGGTTGCAATTTGCGGAATTCTTATGCAAAAACACAATGACAAATTCTACCCCATTGAATTTTATTCCAAGCAATTAAATCAGGCAGAATCTAAATACCCTTCAATCAAACGTGAATTTTATGCTATCTATTCCTCTGTTAAACATTTTTCTGAATTCTTGTACGGTAGACAATTCAAAATTCTAACAGATGCTAAAGCTTTAACCTACCATTTAAACCTAGAAAAACAGGCTGAAATTATAACTAGATGGCTTTTATATTTGCAGAGTTTTAATTTTAAGGTTGAGCACATTCCTGGGCTTGTTAATCCAGCCGATTTTCTTTCTCGTGTCGTGGACCTTCCTAATAATCCTAATTTATATGTAAATGCATTAAATATTTTTATACCTACTAACGAATCACTAACTACCGAAAATATACTAAAAGAGCAGCAAAATGATGAAAAACTTAAAGAAATCCGGAAAAAAATAATTGCCAAAACATGTTCTAACACTAATTACTCAATCAATCCTAATAACGATCTTTTAATGTTTGCTAAAAAGAAATCTGGTAATGTCAATAGAGTAAAGAAAATCGTTATTCCTAAAACATTAATCAATAGTTGCATTGCCCTTGCTCACCAAGCTCATTTTGGAATGATAAAAACGGTTGAGACAATTTCCAGGAATTATTTCTGGCACGGAATGGTTCAGGATGTTCAAAATTTTGTAAATAACTGTGAAAAATGTCTTCCCTACAAAAGTAAACAAACCAACACAAAACCTTCCTTCATTTCCAAGTGTGAATTAGCTCCCGGAGAGATGCTTGCAATAGATATTGTGGGTAAACTCCCCAGGTCACATGACGGTAAATTTTTTATTCTCACCATCGTTGACCACTATTCACGCTTTCTGGAAGCTATTCCGCTTAGAGATGCTACTTCTCCATCTATAATTAAAGCTTTAAACGACTACTTTTCGAGGTTTGGTATACCAAAAATTATATTATCTGATAACGCCAAAAACTTTACCTCTGATGTCTTTCTAACCTTTCTTAAATCTCTCAATATCAAACGTAGAAATTCGTCCATTTACTTCCCGAGGTCGAACGGTGTTATCGAACGTATTCATCGATCCCTGAAAGAATCAGTTGCTTCACTATCTGATCAAATAATTGAATGGTCTGATAGATTGAAATTTTTTGTGCTTCACTACAATAATTCTAAACATTCTGTAACTAATTTTAGTCCTGCAAACTTATTTTTTGGCAGAGATTTAAACTTACCTATTGATACTTTCTTACCACCTAAAGATGCTGAAGAACCCTCCCAATACTTTAAACAACAACAAGAACATATCAAAACAACCAGAGAATTAGTTAAACTTAATGAACAAAAATATTTTAAAATGAATGCAAAATTTCTTAAAGGTCGTTCTCCTCCAAAGTTGAAAATTGGCGACAAAGTTTATTTAAAGAATTTCAATCATACTAATACCTTCCATGCAAAAAATTCAGGTCCTTTTAAAATTATCCAGATATGCAATAACGATAACTATCAAATTCAACATATGACTGATCCAACAATCAGAATTATGACGGTGAATGTATCAAAACTCATCTCAACAGGATGTTAGTTTTATTTGTTTTCTACTCACTTAATTTTCTTTTGTTATGGACATTTAAATTTTTTTGGGGCACTACAATCTTCCTACAAATGTAAATCCCATTTTTTCTAATTTCCATTTTAGTGTCTTCATATGTATATATATCTCTCTGAATTACAATTTTTTTTTTAAACAATACAGTGGTAACATCTGTATCAATTCTATGAGTTTTCAATATTTTGCTGGCGAAATACTAGTGGTCACAGAATGTAAGCGCTTACGTACTGTCCATTACTGTTCACTCATACAATTGATTAAGCATACTGATTTATTGATTTCATTATTTTACAATTCTATATTTTATAATAGGTACTATCCTTCATCTAATTTTTTTTTCTACCTTAATTTAAATGATGGGAATGCAATATTATGTTGCCACAGATTTTTTTTTTGTATGTTCATCTTTGTTAATTTTTGAACAATATATATCCATATCATATTGAAATTGAGGGGTGATCTCAACATATAAACTTTTACTGCTTATTCATGTGATGTTTTATTTTAAATTTAATTATAGGATCCTATATAACTATTATTAAAAATTATGAGAAAATATATATAAAAAAAATTAATATATTTTTGAGACAACTTTAATAAATTACAAATAAAAAAAATACAAATGAAAATTTATATATGTTCCAGAAATTATACGAAAAATTATCAATGCTCAAATCTCCTAGCTGCAGCTCTTTGAATACTAGTGGAGATATTTTATGAGAATACGATGGAGCAACTGCTCTAAGTTATTTCTCTTTTTCTTTCAGTTCCCAACAAATTTATAGCGAGCACACACAGAAGGTAAATTCGGCATAGCTTGGGGCAAAAAATAATCACAAAATTAGTACCCTTCCGATAAATCCTTCAAGGTGCAACTATTCATAATTTAAAGGGAATAACATTTTATATTGTAAATTTCAGTGTCCAAGATCACATATGATCTATTTTAAAATTCACAGCTTAATGTCTTAAATTTTTTTAATTTAATGGGCACAACTATCATTCTGAACAATGTACATTTGTTTTTTGTTCAAGAAATTGATGGTATTTTACAATGTAAACAAAATAAATACTACAAATAATGATATACAGTTGTCTCAGCTACATCACAATTGCAGTATTATCCTGTTTTAATTTTATTGGTTTGATTTTGCAATATTTGAAAACTTTATGCAGCATTTTGTTTGTTTTTTTAAATATGATTACACATATAGTTTTATTTTTATCATAGTTGCAATATGTCTACTGTTAGGGGTTTGCACATGAAAAGATTACATTTTTATAGGCCAATTAGAACCTCACCCATGCAGTGTTTTGTTTATATATAAATTTTAGTGGTTTGTTTCTACCTGTACCATGTTGGTTATTGTTTGATATTGTGTTACAATTCTATTTCTACTTGTACTGTGTATTCTTGTTTGGTATTGTGTTTATATATTTGTTTTGTTGTATTGTGTTTATTGTTGTTTAATATTGTGTAGTTTACCTTTAAATTTGCATAGAATTATCTGCAGATGGTTCATCTTTTCGAACCTGTCAGCTAAAATTTTTTTTTTATCCTTTTTTTTTCTGCTACCGGGAGATAAAATGTTGCATCATAAAAAATATAATGCATCATTTCCCATTCAAATTAATTTAAATAATATAATTTATTTCAATTTTACAACTTAAATTAACATTTTCAAACACCTAATTTCTAATCACAAGTTTTAAACTTATAATGTAAATTTTAATGATAAATAATTCAATATTTCCTTATTTTTCAATGTAAACATTATCTCTTATTAAGATTATTTAAGTGCAATTAGTATTTTATTATATTTCAGTAATTTAACTTTCAAATTTCTTTCAACATACATCGCGAATGTGTAAACACATCGGAATTTTCTAAGTCTAAAATATAAAAAATAGAAATCTTTTATTTATCAATATTTCCCTTTTAAATCATATTATGTGGATAGAAATATTTATTTCTAGCCGATTGCAAAATTTTCAGTGACTTGTGATAAATACTTTGGCAGAAATACGCAAAAATGTATTTTCTATCTTTTCTCATTTTTAATTTCGGCGCGCGACGCCATGAGATCATTCTTTCCGACATTTTGAAAGTTCCAGCAAGAAGGGTATTCCCCTTTGCCAAACAGACGCTTAGCTCAATACCGGACGTCTGCTAAATCGTTTAACATTCCTTTTGGAACACGCACGTTCTGTGTGACGTCAGGCGCGGGGAGGATAGGCGTTTTTAATTGGCTGGCGCGCTCTGTAATGGCTTTTCATGTTTGAAACTCTTCTGGAAAAGTCATCATTCTTCACCAGGGAGCCGTTGGAGCAAGTAACTTGTGGGGGCTGCGACGCCGTGCTTTTTTAGCCGGTTGTTGCGGCAGAGGAGTTCGGCGAGCGAGTGAGAAGAGTTCGACGTTTCGTTAGGCCTTAGCGGCCGTATATCATCTAAAGGAAATATAATATTTTTCTCTTCAAGAAACATTTCTAAGTAAATTTCATGGAACATTAATTGAAAGCCCTGAATGGTTCTTCTGCTCATCGACATTTTATTGTTCTTCGATCAACAAATATGAATTGAACATCTGTTTTTTTTGTCGATGCAATAAATAGTAAATTGCCTATGTAAAGAACCGAAATCGTCAAAATCTGCATTTCTGAAAGAAGTTCTCAAACTTCCTATTTCCAATTTTCCAAATCCGTAACTTCTCATTCGCTTCAGATTCGCATTGAATAAAAAGAAATAGAATCTACATTCCCGAAGGAGGATTGTCGACAGCATGTATCCAGTTTTCCAAATACAAGAGTCCTTCTACGTCCCTAGTTGATCTTGACTTTACACTCCTGAACTTTAAGCCCTAGTTTAACTTTACATTCCTGAACTTTAATCCCTAATTTAACTTTACATTCCTGAACTTTAATCCCTAATTTGCAAAAAGAAATATTACGTAAACTTCTGCTTTTTCTTAGATGATAATATGTCTCTAATTGTCTAAAATTATAGTAAATTTTACATTCACTTTGATAATCTTTACATAATTCATAATGTAAGAATGCATTCAAATCAGCAAATTTTATATATGTTTAAATAAACGTCATTTGTGAATTATCTTTCTGTGTTCAAGTACTTGGGTGAGTGTTTACTTTTCTTTATTTTTTTCAGCTACGATAACTAGTAAATATAATTTTATTTGATCTTATATAATTTAAAATAATTCATAAAAAACACATTTAGCGATGTCAACCACTTACGTCATCGGCTGTAGTGTAATTTTGAGCTTATGAATCGGAATTAATTTTTGTTCAATTCAAACTTTGGATTGAATTTCACTCTCCGATTCATTAAGCCCAACTTTACAGTACAGTGTGGTTTAGAATTGTGAGTGGAATAGTACTCATTTAATTAGCTTTTTTATTATCTAATATGACCATGTGACCATTACCTTTTATTAATAAGTTATAAAACTTTTACTAAATTCAAGTATAATATATAATCTAAAATCTTTGACAACGATTTAACGCACAAATACGTACAAACATGACACAGAAATCACATACAATCGTTTCGAGGATTCCCGGATCCCTTTCCTCAGTGCGGGAAAAGAAAAACAGTACTCGGGGCTATAGCCGAAGGTTTTTTTCGAACCCATTTTAATCCTTTTTTCTCCTCGCACTAAGGAAAGGGATCCGGGAATCCTCCAAACGATCGTATGTGATTTTTTGTGTCATGTTTGTACGTATTTGTGCCTTAAATCATTGTTAAATATTTTAGTTTATGTATTAAAATTCGCACAAAGTGTTTGATTTATGCTTTAGCATAATGTAGATTATCTTTTTCCCTTTAAGTGGTATGGTTCATACTATTATTCGCCTACTTAGTACCAACCGACTAAGGTGTTTTTTCTTATTTCAAACTTAAGTGACTGCATTAAGACTCACAGTTGATCTCAGTTGTTTGTTTATCGACAGTCTAGAGGATTTATGATTTATGGTGCTTTCGCTAGATCCACCTAAGTTCAGACAATGTGCCACATTGCAAATAGTAAATTTGCACGTATTAATTTGTGTATATGAAGACTTTTAAGTAAAAGTCATCCTTAGCATTAAATCAGCCACCATTATCATACATCCACATAAATTTTATGTAATGCATTAATGTATCGCATATTAATTATAATAAAAAGAATTAACTTTTCAGAAATCTATTTTTTTTTTTTTTTTTTTTTTGCTTGTAAATGAAATATAAAACAGTTATTGTCGTGGATACGTTCCCAGTGATTACACAATGAATAATTTAACAGTTTTTTGCATTACTAGTAAAGATACATGGAATGTATGATAATACAAATTTAATGGCTTTTGTATATAAATAAATTTCTAGCGAAAGTGTTTCTTATAAAACATTTATTTTAGCTATAATGTTTAGATTTTACTCCTTTTAATATTTTTAATTATTGATTATGAAGAACTGAAACTTAAATTCTTTAATGATACTCAAACTTTATATACTTCCTGATATTATTTAAAGAAATTACAAGATTGTAATTTTTTTCATGAACTATGAGGCTCAGCCCCTGAACACTAACGCTCGCCAACCCCCGTGAATTTGAACAAAATTCACATTGGCATCGATCCCAGCTTGCCTCGTTCGCGCACCGCTGCTTGCATCAACTCTAGCCAGAATTAATATCATCATAAATAATTTTAAAATATGAAATTTATAAATATTTTTAATGTAAAAAAAAGTAGTAAAAAACTTCGTTTCAAATGCAAATAAAAATGCATTTTTACGCCTATAATATTGCACAGCATTACTCAAATTCATTTAAAACTCTTAGAAGTTACTCCTACGGAGACGCTATGTATGACGCTAACGAAATGTAAACAAAATGTTTTCTGCTGAGTCTAAAAGACAATATTTATCACAAAGCTAATTCGCTGAATTCATACGTCATCGTAAAATGAACCAATGGCAATGTTATTCATACATAGATCAAACGATGTGTCTTCAAAATGAGATTCTCACTGAATTTTGATTGTCTGAATGGGTCGGTTCATGTAACCATAAATGAACCACTGTGGATCGTCTCTGTGGTTGACTGAAACTGGTTGACTCTGAAACTATAAATTCTGCCTCATCTTCGCGCTACGTAAGAAATAAATAGATAGATATATACTATGTTAATTCAATAATTTTGAATTTGTTTCATTTAATAATCGATGAAAATTGACATTTAATACTAATTAAAATCAGGATTATATTTACAAATCTATTAGTGTATTTCTAGGTATTTTCTCTGCTTTTATCTCATATCTCGTAGTCAGCTGTAAAGATTTTCATGAAAATGGTAACTAAATGACAACGTGAATATTCTAGGATTGAGAAATATTGTCAAAAATATCGTAATTCAACTAAAAATCATTACAATACCCTCGTACAAAAACGTATTGTAAGCTACATCAGATAAAGGCGTTTATCCAACCGTACAATATGCAGAGTGTCTTTCTTATCGTTATGAAAGAGCTAATTACTGAAACGTTTATTTCAGAGTTACTGTTACAGTTGTAAAAGTGTTTAATTTTTTTTCTTTAGCATATCAAAATCCATTTCCATCAAAATACTTATTACTTTCTTTTATCATTACGGGAAGAAAGTATTAGATTTGTGAAAAAATTTGACTTCCGGATTTCGATGGATTTACATGTTTTAGAAGGCCCTATTTATATAAAATGTCTGTCCTCGAGTCTGTGAGTCTGTCTGTATGTTACACAAATTTTGTGAGCATTCTATATCAAAACTAATGCACAGAATTTAAGAAAACTTTAGATTTTACTTAGAGACTATTCGCTGATATAAATTGGTGCTGATTAATTTTTCGTGTAAATTGCCCAACAGGTGGCTATGCTGTGCTGATTTGTTCCTGATTTCCGCAATAGCTATAGCTCAAGAACATATGCACACATTTTCATCAAACGTCAGATTCAGGTACAACTTGATATAATTTGGTGCTTATTAGTTTTTAGTGTAAATTGCCCAGCAGGTGGCGCTGTTATGAAGCATTTTTTCTGATTTCTGCGAAAGGTCTATCTCAAGAGCTACTACACGAATTTTCATAAATCCTCTGATTCAGTTTGACCCTAATAAAAGTTTTAGGTGTAAATCGCAAAAAAGTGGCGCTGCTATGTAGAATTTTTCACGATTTCTGCAATATCTCTATTGCGAAAACTAATGCACGGATTTTCATCAAACTTCAGATCCAATCAGACGTTAAAATAAGTTGTTGCTGATTAGAATTTGGTGTAAATCAGCAAGCAGGTGGTGCTGCTGTGCTGTATTTTTCAGGATTTACATAGTTTTAGCGATAGTCTTATCTCAAGAACTAATGCACTGAGTTTCATATCTTAAGAATATTCATGATGGGCAAAAATTTTCATTTAATTTTGGCACTGTAAAAGCAAATTTTGAAGTATTAACATGTAGGA
The DNA here is from genome assembly GCA_963932465.1 of Maratus speciosus. Taxonomy (NCBI): domain Eukaryota; kingdom Metazoa; phylum Arthropoda; class Arachnida; order Araneae; family Salticidae; genus Maratus; species Maratus speciosus. The sequence continues at coordinate 224,473,355 of OZ010791.1, read as the reverse complement.
TATAGAAAAAAAATTTGGGATTGGAACTTCCGACTGGTTTTTATAAATGTAACAGAATTCAAATTTTTAGACCATCGCGGGTTCCTAAAAGTTATATTTACGTAACTCTTCTCCATCAAGTAAAATAGTAGAAAATTTATTTTTTATGACCTAAAGTTACTGAGTTATTATACTTTAAATTTTATGAATTTTCAGCGTTTCATATAACTTATAATGCCAAAAATTATAAAATTCCTTTATCATGCTTTCACAAAATTTCCTTAATATCCACAGCTCTGTACACATCAGGTTTTTTTTATATATTTTGTTAAAATTATTATTTCAACATCTTATAATATTTTTTTACAAGAAAGATGGGGCTGATATTCGTAATGTTATCGTCCGTACAAATCGTAATTTTTATTGCGAACGACACAGCCTTTACAGTACAGGCATCTCCCGACTTACGTAAATAATGCGTTACGCAAACTTTTACGTAGCTTGGATTTTACGTAAGTCGAATTTGTAAACTGAGTTGGTAAAATTTCGTAAGAAACTGCAATATTATTTAATATATATATATATTATCAATAAAAACGATCATTATTTTAAACGACTTAGAATCTAGTTCAATTTATGAATATTATATATATATATATATATATCCTACTGGTTTCCTATGTTCATTTCTAATTCATCTTTAGAACTTTACCAATTTATTCATATATTTGTGATTTCAATTTTATTATATATGTATATATATATATATTATTTACACAGTATTAATTCATGCAGCAGTATTTACTCGAATATAAACTATAAAAGTATGAAAAAATTTAAAAAGAACATGAAAGGACACTTTTCAAATAAAAAAAAAACCTCTTGTGGAATGCGGAATTTATAAATTTAACATTAATGAATTCATTTAAATAATTTTAAATCTACATCAAACGACAAGGTGAAGTTAGAAGAAAAAAATACTCTCGTTCTTCTTCATCGAATTTTAAAATTAGCTTTCGTTCTGGTTTGAATTCTGCTAACGTAATTGTTATGGTTGAACTCAGATTTTATGTCTCATTTTTATTAGATTTTAGTTTGTTTTATTAAATATCTGATTGTAAATCCTAATAAATATATAACTCTCACTAATATATAAAACTGGTTGTGATTTATATCTGCATATTTTATTTATAAAATAATTATCAAAAGTATGCATTTGCAAATCAATCGCGCTAGTACGTTCATAAATGTAATTTTCGAGATTTATTACGTAACTGCAAATTTACGTAAGCCGCATAATCGTAAGTCGAGGGATGCCTGTATAAGGACAACGGAGCCACTCGTAGATAAAACAAGTGGGTAAGTGTGATCACAGATCGCAGAGAGGGTTTCGTTTAATATTCCTTTCAAAACACTTTATCCTTTTGAAAAATCTGTTCGTTCCACATTTCGCAACCAGGGGCTCACTCTATTTTAAACAAACCTCTATCCGAACGAAACTCCGTTTTACATACTATCCGTAGATATATTAGTCGAGGGGATTGGGCCCATACCACCCGAGATATGTAGGCATCCCTGGTGGTAAAAAGTAGAACTAAAATATGTAAAGCTATGGTGCATAATATAAAAGAATGGTCAAAGGGGTGTCAGCAAAAGTTGGAAAAATGCTCCCCGGGTGAAAAGGGCGGATGTTAGAAAAATTGCTTAAAATACACAGGTTAGAGCCCGGAGGAGTAAATAATATAAGACTTTTTGAAAATTTTATGATTTGTCGTGTAGTCTGAGGTTACAGTCGAGAAGTCTGAGGTCATATGCAACAAGTCATGTCTAAAACTTAATTAAGGGCTCTCTTAGAAATAATTCCTTAAAATACATAAGTGGCAGCTCAAAGGGTTAAACGTAAGACTTTTTCAAGATTTTATGATTTGTCGCCTGGCCTCAGGTGTTCTGCTATAAGTATGCAAAATTTCAAATCTCCAATTTAATAAGGGGCTCAGTTAGAAAGAATTGCTTAAAATACGCATGTGGGAGCCCAAAGTGTTAAATGTACGCCTTTTTCAAAATTTTATGATTTGTCGCATGATGGTTTTCAGCTATAAGTATGCAAAATTTCACGCCTCCAACCTAAATATGGTCTCACTTAGAAAGAATTGTTTAAAATACATATGTGGGAGTCCAAAAGTTTAAATGTACGACTTTTTCAAAATCTTATGGTATGTCATTTGATGTGAGGTGTTCAGCTATAAGTATGCAAAATTTCATGCTTCCAACCTAAACAGGGGCTCACTTAGAAAGAATTGTTTAAAATACACATGTGGGAGCCCAAAGGGTTAAATGTACGATTTTTTGAAAATTTTTATGATTTGTCTTTTGATATGAGATGTAAGTATGCAAAATTTCACTCCTCCAACCAAATTAGGGCTTACTTAGAAAGAATTGTTTAAAATACACATGTGGCAACCCAAAGGGTTAAATATACGATTTTTTGAAAATTTTATGATTTGTCGTTTGATGTGAGATGTTCAGCTATAAGTATTCAAAATTTCACGCCTCCAACCTAATTAGAGGCTCACTTAGAAAGGATTGTTTAAAATACACATGTGAGACTCCAAAGGGTTACATTTACAACTTTTTCAAAATTTTATGATTTGTCGTTTGATGTGAGGTGTTCAGATATACGTATGCAAAATTTCATGCCTCCAACCTAATTAGAGGCTCACTTAGAAATAATTGTTTAAAATATACATGTGGGAGCCCAAAGGGTTAAATGTACGACTTTTTCAAAAGTTTATAATTTGTCGTTTGGTCTGAGGTATCCAGCTATAAGTACGCAAAATTTCACGCGTTCAACCTAATTAGGGGCTCACTTAGAAAGAATTGTTTAAAATACACATTTGGGAGCCCAAAGGGTTAAATGTACAACTTTTTCCAAAATTTTATGATTTGTCATATGATGTGTGGTGTTCAGCTATAAGAATGGAAAATTTCAATTCTCCAATATGTATAGTTTCTGAGAACGGGCTCTGTGACGGATAGACAGACGGACGGACAGACAGACAGACAGAAGAGCGAGACGAATAGGGTTTCGTCAGATGAACGAAACCCTAAAAATATATAGTTTGATTCAATTTCTCTTCATACTGATAAAAGTCAATTAAATAGTATGTTAATAAAGACTATTCATAAAGATGAACGCTTAGTTATTTATAAGATATATGACAATGTTTCAGTTATATTTTTGAACGAAAGTCTAAGAGGATTATAATAGCGAAAAGCATCAAAGTAAAAATATGCGTTATTACATAAATATCTTTTAATGAATTATAAATTCCCAACAAACGAATTGAATATACTTACCTATAGATTTTACAAGCTTTCTTTTTAAATAATATCACTAAAAATGTTTCTAATAAATATTTACACATTTTAAAACTTACAAAAGTTTAAAGACATAATGATATTTAGATGAAAAAAAATTAAAAAATTCCCTGTTTTAAACTTAATTTTGTCATTTTACTCATCAAAAATGGGTATAATTTATCACTCTGCATAATATATTTAAAATCGAGGAATAAAATTATGAGAATTCTTCTTTCATTTTATATTTTGTACTTTATAATCTAAGCAGATGGATATATATCCATAAATACAGATGATTTCTTTACATACTTAAATTTGTAACTTAATAATAAATGCTGCTAAGAGTTTTTTAAAAGAACAAATTATTCTGAAATAAATGTAAATTGGTGGAAGAAAATAAAAGATATATTTCCAAGAAAAAAAAAATCCAGAAAATACTTTAGTCTTTTGATCAATATCAAATACTTTAAGGATGTCACATCAAATTTTACATCGTTCATCACTTTTCCTAAAAAATGATTTATGGTAACATTCTCTGTACATGTTGAGAAATGTTATAACATTTTTAAGAGAATTCATTCTTTTATGATTTTTTCCGTTTTTGTTTTTTATCATTTATATTTATATTAGGTTGAGCAAAAAGTTCTGGGAAATTTTTAATCTAATATTTAACAGAATTTGTATCATATGTAGGAGTATTAGTGGTATATCTATAGGAGTTCTGGTACTTCGTCTCCAAAATGCTTATTCAACAGTATGATTTGCGTGTGTTGATTGGGCATTATTGGAGAAAAGGTCTAACGATTCTGAAAGCCGTCGATGAGATTATTGAAGGTGCTGGTGCCGTGATAAACTTCGTACTTCCAGCAAATTCGGAATCTGGCAGATCGATCGCAGAAAGTCGTGGACTATGGTGGTCTCTACTTTAAAGACCAGTCCTTGTTGTTTTTGTTGTTAATTTGCGCATAACAACGCAATTTTCACAAATTTCCCAGAACGCTTTGCTCAACTAGTATGTAGAAAACTTAGTATACATTATAGAGTTTCTAAATAAGGGAATGTTACTGTAAATTTAGAAATAATGTCTTTTTAAAATTTATATTTAACCGCAAAATATTATTAGTAGATTATTACTAAAGTTTTCTGATTAGAAAGGGGTAATATAATTGATGTTGAAAATCTCTTTCCGCAAAGTGAAAATGTAACTGTCGAAAACGATTTTGTTGAAATATTACGTTACTCTCTGTATATAATACAACACTGTAGGTGATATTACTGTTAATTTTGGAATATAGGAAAATTATTATGGTTTCGAAAGTGATAATCTGAGTAAACTTGTCAAACGTAACATGGTGCGTAATTAAGAAATATTCTGAAAATAAAAACCATGTAGTGGAAACACGAAACTAATATTTTTACAGATTTTGATGGTTTAAGGCTAGCTTTAAAATCGCTGCGAGATTTGCTCGAGGTGAAGTTATACATGTTTTAACCTTAAGCGAAATTATGACATGTGATACTTTTCAATTTTATAACACTTTTCATTAGAAAGAAGAGTTTATTAGATGTTTACTATAAATAAGTATAGATAGTATTAATAATGCATAATTTAACTACGCCGAATATTAACGCCGAAACTTCTGTTAGTGATTCGATAATTCGATCGATTTTAGTGCTTTTTTATAATGAGACAGCTGAATGGGAATGGTGACTGAAAAAAAATACACATGTAATTGTTCAAACATATGGTTTATTATCATTTTTTTTTGTTTTTTTCCCGCGTAAATTATGCCGTTTGAGAAACGTTCTCCTACAAAATTAATATTTTGTAATACGCGGTGGAAGTTAGTGTATATGTCAGAGTAAGGTTCAGAGAGATTAATCTCTTACGATGACAAATAAAAAAATAAAATAAATAAAATAAATAAATAAATAAATAATAAAATAAAACAAAATTGGTGCAGCTTTACGAAAGTTATAGTGTAACAGGAGCAAAAAATGTATAAAAACATACAGTGTGGCCACGTATAATCTGACCGACCTTTATTTTCGCAACCGCTGGTCCTAGATGCATACTTCCAATTACAAAAATGGTTTAAAGAAGTTAAAGAATTATTTTTAAAGCGATTTGGGTCAGGAAAATCAATTATTAAAAAATTACGAAATTTAAATTTTTAAACGGTCCCCCGGTCCTTTAAGTGATAGTTACTAAAAATTTGCTGTGACACTAACAAGTAAGACAAAAAAAAGTTCCATTCATTTAACATTAAAATTGATCGAGTTATGAAACTTTGAAATGAGTGACTTATACCACTTTTTTGCATATCAAAACAGATGATTTCGACCAAGCTTTCAGGGGTCATGTATAAAGTACTTAAACTCATTTGAAGGTATCTGCGCTTTGAAAGAAATCATATAAATATTACGATTAACTTTTATTAATTAAGTTAAAGATTAGTTAAAATAATTGAATTTTAACATATGTTTTATTTTGTAAGGATCTAAGGCTATGATTTTTTTTTAAAACTAAAATTATGTTATTTGCATAAAGTTTTATTTAACTTGCAATGATCGTCTTTCCCTTTAAAATTTGCACTCGAACTTTAACTTACTTTCAAATGTCCGATCGAAGTTGAATTTTACATACTACCGATGGCAATGCAATATTATTATGATTTTCGACTCTTACCATCTTATACATACTTATATTAGAGGATAACACGAAAAAAATTCGGATAGATTACCGTCAAGGAATTTAAGAAAGAGTTTTAGATTAGATAACATAAACCTGCTATGGTTGTGTTTTTTAACTTTTATAATTACATTTTATGTATTTTTTAACGCTGAATCAAAAAATTACCTTCACTTTTAACCATCACGTCAAGATTTTTTGCAAATCGTAAATTCCAAGGTTAAAAAATAGCAAAAAATCTCATACTATAAAATAGATGTGAGACTTTTTTATTCAATTTAATTTTATTTAATTCAATAATTTATTAGATTTTTTGGCTTATACTGGGTTTCTAACAGCTAAACAGCTCAGGGGTCCGATGAGGTTGAGAGAGGAGGGGGGATCAATTTTAACTTTTAGCTTTTTTAACTTGCGATTTTATTTGCGATTTGAGAAAATTCCTGACATGATGGTTTAAAATGAAGGTCATTTTCGGATCCAGTGCTAAAAAATACATAAGAATCAATTTTCAAAAGCTAAAAAACATGCCACAACCCAAAATTTGAAAGACAGTGTAATCTAACAGCATTTTAAAATATGTATAATTTTGTAAAGAATTGAGGCTGTTGTTTTTCATCCTTTTATTTAACAAAAAATCTGTTATTTTTATCCTCTTATTCAGTACAATTTGTACATTTTTGCAGTAATATGTCAGAAACATTAAAGATTTCAAATTTATATTGCAATGCTAATTTTACTCTCAACCATTTCTTTAATATATCTGACGAAATTATATTTCTACTAAATTTGTGACTGACCCCTAATGTGCAGCAAAAATATACTCCAATTCCAAACAGCTATTACTCGGTCAATGGTAATCATAGAATTACGGGACTTTTTTTTTGCCTTACTTGCCAGTGTAACGGGAAAATTTTACAAAATATAACTTATAGGACCAGAATACTGTATAAAAATTTAGATTCTGTAATTCTCCACTAAATTGTTTTTTCGCTCCAAACATTTTTATCTTAACCCTGCACCTAATTTTAACTATTTTTTGTAATTGGAAGTATGCATCTAGGACCAACGGTTGCGAAAATAAAAGTCGGTCAGGTTATACGGTATATACACTGTATATACGGGTACAATTGAAAACCTCCTCTTTTTTCTGAAGTCGGTTAAAAATAGCAATTTGAAGGAAACTTTCGGGATTGTAGTAATCTTCCGCCCCTGCAATATTTCATTAATTGGCAACTTCAACATCTTGATTGGTCGGGTCCTTAGCTGATATCTCTATTGGCATTATATCAAAAAGACAGGATAAGACAGGTAAAAGACAGGATAAAAAAATATATATATATAATATTAATACGTATGTAAATTCCAACTTGTTGAACGAAAAAATTTTAGAATGTATTGAGAAATTAACCAATCCTTAAAATGTTACTTGAAAATTTAAATCATGAAAGAGGAAAGCTGGAAATACATTTAATTAAAATTATTACAACAAAAATTTCAAACTTAATAAAGTTCAGTAATTAACACGCTTTTGTCTCTCATATATTATTTCCATTGTAATTGCAAAATGAAATATCACGATTAATTTAAATCTTCAAAATAATGTAACTTTGCTATTTCAATTATAATCTTCTTACGATGATGTATTTATTCTCCAATAACAAATCTTTAAGAAGATTCATAAATTAATTGTCAATTTGACAGATGAAAATTACTTTGTCCTTTCATTCTTTCAGTATTATGGTAGCTATTTTAGCTAAGGGTATAGAATAATCAATTACCGTTGATCAAAGAGTAAATCTTTATGGAATTTCCGTTAAAGCTATATACTATGAATTGTTTTGACGAATTTAAATTATGGAAATGTTCTTGAAAATTCTATATTAAAAACATTTTTTAAGTGAAATTTAGTTTAGACATTTACATAATTTAGTAAGCAACTTTGATCTGCATTTCGCATTATTTTTAAATTGGAGTTTAATGAAATATAAAAGTTGAGAAATGCTTATATAATTAACTCTTTAAGACCGGAAAATTTTTGGTAGAAAGGAAAAGTTTTGTTGGTTTCCCCTAACTAATATAGATTCCTATTTGAATTCAACTTACTTCGAATCTTACTTTGAATTCAATACTTCGAATTTAAGCTAGGCGGAACTACAAGGCCAAGCGTCATTGTGGTTTTTCTAATGCTAATAAACAAGTGGAAAATTTACAGGTTTTCTGAAAATTATCACATTGTTTGACAAGAATAATGAAGATAAGTAGCATATTCTCTTTACATAAAAGCTCATTAGACTTTTAGGTAGCTTTCATTAAAAAAGCTACCTATTGCAGCCGTTCGGAGGAAAGCGATTTCAAAAAATTTTAGTATATTTTCATCGATCATGACCCCCAGACCCCGAAACCACCCTCCGTTCAAAATTGACATATATATATATATATATATATATATATATATATATATATATATATATCTGACATATGCCACACTGTAACTCTCGTATTTATGAACCGATTTGGATGTAATTCGGTGTGTACATAGTACATATCAATGTCTCGAACGAGTTCGTTGGCCAGCTTCATCCGCCATTTTGTTACAAAATGGCGGCCATTTAAAAATTAAAAAAAAAAACTAAAATTTGAAATGTGGTACCAAAAAATTGAAAATGGAAAAATATTTTTTTCTTATGTATTTGACCTTTATACAAAGATTCCGGAGCAGTTTTTGTTTTGTCTATATCTTAAAAAATGGCTGAGTTATAGCATTTTGAATTTCTAGCGTGGCTGACATTTTAAAACGTCCTGAAATTTGTCCCGCGATAAAAGGCGTATTTATGAACCGATTTGGATGTAACTTCGTTTATACATAGTACATACTAGTGTCTCGACCGAGTTCGTTGGCCAGCTTCATCCGCCATCTTGTTTAAAAATGGCGGCCATTTTAATTTTTAAGAAAAATTTTAATTTGAAATGTGGTACCAAAAAATTGAAAATTGAGAAAATATTTTTTTTCTTATTTGTTTGACCTTGATAAAAAGTTTCGGGAGTAGTTTTTGTTTCGTCTATCTTAAAAAATGGCTGAGTTATAGCATTTTGAATTAACTAACCCTGTGAATGTTGCTAAAGCAGACGATCACACGAAATTCTGGATTGCGATATCGCGTGAGAGATTTAAAAACATCGCATAAAGTTACATATTCCCAAAATGAGTGTTATGTGAAAACGGTGCTAAACCAATCAATGAAATTGCTTAGGATCTACTTCCAGAAATGATAATTTTGATGTAAAACGGTTTCTCAAAACCACGAAATTTTTTTCTAGAAATCTCTCGAAGAATTTGGATCAGAATAAAATGTTCCGAATTCGGATATATTGAAAAGAGAAATATTACTGGCACATTACAAAATGAAAACAAGTTGGAAATTGCTCGTCAAACGTCTCAAAAGAGGTGCGTTTGTACTATAACTAGTTTTATTAGTATTTTTTGCACGACATATTGTAATGAATGTGTATTTTAATGCACTTCATAAGTGCATATCAATTTCATTCTGCACTGTAAAAAAAATTCCGCAACGTTCCTGGGAAAAAATGGGCAGCTGAGTTGCCCATTATTTCCAGGAAACATTTCTTGAAAATGACTGGAACTTTACTGTATATGTTAAAAACATTCTACAGAAATGCCAGTAAGTTTCCTGCGAAATACCAGGAATATTTCTGTTGACAGCAAAACATTACTGACATTTCACAGCATGCGGGATCCGCAGACGATTTTTACATTTCCTGTTGACAATTTTCGCTTTATTATCATTATTTATTGGAATGAAAAAATATTTTGAAATTGACATCAAAATTATTATTTATATTCAAGGCTGGAGTAGCACAGTTCAAGTTTATTCCAATACAGCGAAAAATGTTCAGACCAGGGATCGAACCTGGATACTTGGCGTGCCGTGCCAATGCCTTACCTGTTAGGCTATTCGGACCGACACCTGGCTGACATAATTCATTCTTATTAGTTGGACTTGGCTGCTAACTGCAGCGCTAGTTATTATTTATAATTTACACGAAAAAATAAATTTCCAGTTAAAATTCAATAAAGTAAATATATATATGATATTTTGTTTCTGAACTTTGCTGAAAATATAAAAATATATAAATGTAAATAATAATTAGAAAAAAAATCTAGACGTAAAATATTTCGGATTTTCGTCAGTAATTATGTTAGTTTACAAGTTAGATAAAATACATATAAATTTTCATGAAAAAAAAAATCCTAAACGTATTTGTATATTTTTTCCTAAAATAAAAAAAAAAATTCAAATTTGCAGCAATTCAAAGTGTCAAATATATATCAAATTTAAATCAAATTGTAAAGTGTTAAAATATAAAATTAATTAAAAAAAAAAAAAAAGTCGAGAGGTAGCATCGAACTCGGGCCGTACGGGTGGCGGGCGAACCTTCTGCGTCCACACTACGAAAGACGCATTGAGAGCTGCAAACTAATGGGTGTTTGAAACGTATGCTAAACCTCGGCATCTAATTTCTGAAAATCTAATGCCCATTTGAAGAAATTCTTTCACAAGAATAATTAGAGATAAGAACTCTAAAACATACTTTAAATTAATCAAAATCGGTGAGAATCATATTTGATGGTCCCCTGGTTAATGGAGATCAAATAATAGGTGTATTTTTTTTTTACACGGTCTGCTCCTTAAACATTCCACAGTCTTGGCAATAGAGACGTAAAGGATTATGTCGTCTATTGATTTATTTGCATTCCATATTAATTTTTTTACATTCATTTAAGGAATTCGTTTTCGACACTCGCGCGCGAGCAACGGATTATAGCAAAAAAATAATAAATGGCGGCCGCAACGTTTTGCTGTTTCCAAATTTTGTTCAGGAACGTTTCAGATAAGAAAACCAGAATTTCACAGGAAAGAGCTAAATTATTCTGGAAACCTGAGAAAAGGCGAAACGCTCCTGGATTTTACATGTAACGTTACCATTTTTTTTTACAGTGTGTTCGAAAGGCTGTAACATCATTAAAATCACTTGAGATCATTTTTCCCATTGGCCTTAATGTAACGGAAAACCTTTGACTGCCCTGTAGATAAACTATACATCCAATTTTCATAAAATTTGAAATGACTCGACAAAATTTTTCAAAAATTATATATTTAAAATTTCAGACCATTCGCTTGGGAAGTTTTTGCTCTGTTATATGTGAACAGACAGACGGACTGAACGACGAATATAGGTGCTACGTATTTATATAATTACGAACGCACCTAAAAAATGACACATTGAAATCACAGATTTTCCGAAAAGAAAAAAGAGTAATACTGTTTTATGAAATATAGTTACTGGGAAAAAATTCAGAATAAATTTAATATAGGTTAAGTATTAAATTATGTTATATTATCTTCCCGAAAAAATATTGATGATACTTGGAGATCTACTAGGTCAACAAGTTCAAGAAACTTACACGAATTCAGATTACAAGATTCACAAATATCAGGAAGAAGACTGATTAAAAAAAAACCTTATGTTAAAAAGAAAATTAATATTTTTGTAAATAAATTTTCCTAAATGACTGAAAACGCAAAACAAAAGAAAGCAAAGATAGTAGCAAGTAGTAATATATGATCGAATATAAAAAATTCTTACAATTTGATGATATGACATAAAAATAAATATAAACAGATAAGAAAAATAATAATAAAGAGGAAATAATAATAAGTTGTTTCAAGTTTTTTAAAAAAAGTACCTTAAAGGTCTAATAAAAATTTAACAGCATAACTTAAAACGTTCTAGTATTAAACATAAATCCTGTTAAATTTTTCAAGATTAAATACAATGCAATGTTCTCTGTTACTTTTTGTAGCTGCTTATAATATCCTTTGTTAAATTTGTTAGTCACAGTATTTCAAATCTTAAATAAAAATAATGTCATATTTTCCAAGGTTTGTTGAATTATTTTCTTTGTTTACTAGGAATTCCACATATTTTTAGGTTTCCGTACTTAAAAAGTAGAAACGGAAGCATTACAAGATCACTCCTGTGTCTGTCTGTCCGTCTGTCACAGCCATTTTACTCGTAAATTATAGAACGTGGAAAGTTCAGATTGGCTGAAGTAATAAACGCTATTGACCCACATATTTATAGATTATTAAACATTCACAAATATATTTAGGAAAAATGTAGAAGATCTAATTAAGTTATTTAATTTTAGGTATTATATTTTCAGCGATATCGTCGAAAATGAAGTGCAAAAATATGTCCCCCCCCCCCCCTTCTATTTCAGAATACACTGAAACTAAAATTATGAAAAAATTAGGGTAGTAGAAGTTAATTTAAACCTTGCAGGAAAACTATAGAGATTACCCTACGTCATATACCTTTTGAGAAAATATCATTTTTCCGTTACACATAAATTTCGATTTGCGGGCTTTCAGCAAAGGCTGGAGGTACGAGTACCTATCGTCGCAGAATTATAAAAGCATTGTTGGTAATGATTTGCGAAAAAAATTGTCGGTAATTAATCGATATATTAACCCTTTCTCGACGAGCGTCTTTTACAGAATTTTTAATATTTTATCACATTTTTCAAAACAGAATTTTTTTGTATTACTAAATCGGGAAATGCGCAGATTAAATAAGGCAAAATTTACAATAAAAAGTAACTGGTGGGAATAATCACGGAATCTGGGCATCTTCTGGGCAGGTATACGTGACGCTCATCCCCAAGGGGTTAACCCTAAAATAAACGGACGGTTTAGACATAGGAGAGACTAGGGTGGGTTAACCATAGGGGAGGCTTGACCCACCCTTCATTTTTCATATTTAGAATAACTTCAGAGTTTTGCCAATAGTTGATAACCTAAGCTACTTAAATGTTCAAGCAATAGTCTTTGTTTCATGTAGATAATTGAAACAGGTGTAGAAAAATCAATTATGAAGAGTTTTCATCTTAAAAAGTGTAATTTTTAGAAACGCTTTGTAAGATTTTCTCGGATAAAATATATCATAGAAATTTAACTAAGTAGGTAAGTATTGCAGAAATATTTAAATTTCATTCCAGGCATAAAGATTATAGTAAATTAGGCTAAAGATAACCATGTGCTATTCTTTAAAAATGGTATGTGGGGAGAATTGACCTAATCAATGTGAGGGAGGATTGACCATGTTCAAAGCTCCATTAATTAAGTGTTTTTGGAAGTCATTTTATTATACACTGATTACATTATGGTTGATGGTTATATTAATGGTTACATTTCTAAAATAATGTACACTGGCCTCAAAAAGTTTAGGTACACGGACTAAATGCGTTCGATTGCACACGTTTTGTCGAATATCTACAAAACTTATTGGCAAATTGTTCTTGAACTTCTGGGATGAAAAGAACATGTTTTATTTCATATTTCTCGGTGAAGATTTAGTCTGTGGTACAATTAGGGGGCTAATAATAAATTTAATAATAAAATAATATTTGCGATCACCTATGTAACAGGAAAGGCTAGAAATGGTTTGTCACTGTGGTAAATGACTATTTGGGTCCTGTTCAACATTTGTATGCATTTGTGTAAGTATAGCACTCATGTTCGTGAAGATGTTAACGTTTTTGTGAAAAACTCAAACTTTTTTTTTATAGCATACAGAGTGTCATTGAAATAATTCTTTATTGTAAATGGATTTGAAAGTTTTAGATATTCAAATTCGAATAATTTTTACTTTGTCATATAAGACAGAAAACAAATGTCACAGTAAATATGAAATTGTGCAAAAGAATAAGCATTCTGAATAAATTAAAAATACATATAATGCAATGTTATTGAACGCACCTTTTTAGAACGAAAGTTCTATCTTTTCTCCCTAGATGGCGATAGTTATCCGTGATTTTTAAATTAGAACTTGTTGTTGGTGATGATGATTTGGCCCTTAAATTTAGAACTTAATTGTTTAGAACTTAACAGTTTTTGAATGTTTTAAACAAACTTAAAATATTTAAAGGTTTTAATAAACTGTTACAAATATTTTAAGACCCGCATCGGCTTTAACCTGTATATATATATATATATATATATATATATATATTTTTTTTAATGAAGCGTTCAAAGAGTTGTTTGTTTGTAGATTTGCTGAAATTTGAATCTGAATGGCAGCAGTATCGTTTGTTTACGTCCGATTTCTATGTTTATAATAGCTTAATTTTAACTTAGAACTTAATACATTATAAATAGATATCATACACATGTTTTATGTGAAAATATGCTGAACAGACATGATTTCAAATAGAAAAAATTATCATTTAGCCGTCATATGCTAGGATATGTTTTTCACTAAGCCTAACATGGCGTTTAGCTACGGTCGTTTCGCACCAGAGTGGTTTGCACCGGCATGGTTCCGACGGTCCCCTGCACTCAGATTTTATTATAAGTAGATTAAATTTATTATTAGTCCCCTAATTGTACCCCCGACTAAATCTTCACCTAGAAATATGAAATGAAACATGTTCTTTTCATCCCAGAAGTTCAAGAACAATTCGCCAATAAGTTTTGTAGATATTCGACAAAACGTGTGCAATCGAACGCATTTAGACGTGTACCTTAACTTTTGGAGGCCAGTGTAAATTTATTTTGTAAAGCTACAATAGAAGGGAGTGATAAAAAAATGTGAAAAATTGATTAAAGGATTATGTGAAAAATTGCATAGAAGCAAGAGAAAATTTAATTAAATACAAATGGGAAAATTGATAGAAACTTTTATTTCATTTAAATAGTGCCCATAGTAGGTAAATAGAAAAAATGGAAATGACTAGAAAAGAATGAAAGTAGCAGCCTTAAGAAATGTTAAGTGTTCATACCTCTGCAAAATGACATAACATTGATTAAAACGCTTTAGGAAGGTATGTAGACAAATTTAAACAAGATGAAGCCAAAGTATGAGGCAAATAGTGTTGCCAGTTAGAGTGTCACAAAAAGTGGCTGTTTAAAATGGAAGCTTTCTCCTGTGCCTTGAATTCCATCTAAGCAGATTTGTTTACACATCACATTTTCCCAAATAATTTATGAAACACTGTAGTATAAAGTAACTCCACCTTTTTTCAAACTGATTTTATTTCCCTGAACAAATATTTCGATATAAAATAAATTGGGCCAAGCCTCCCATATGTGAGAAGGCTTGGCCCATTACTTTCCCATGATTAAAATCAATCATTTTTCAAGTTTCTTATATATTACACGCAATGTTTTTTATAACTGACTGTATAACGAATAAAATGATACATTGAACTTTATTCTTTGTGCAATATTTAAAAAATAAAAAATCATTTTGTAAAAAGTGGCTCATCACTCCCTAGTCCCCCCTACATAAAGACACGGGCGACGTATTATATGCGAAATCGGCTTTTAAAGCCTATATAACAACTTTTAACAGTATATTTGTGTAATACAATGCTCAGTAGTCGTATAAAAGCAATAAAAGTCAAACTGTTAAAAACAGGCTAATTTAATTAGAATTAATCACATAATTACTATGGGATTAGTGACTAGTTTGCATTCAGTGGCTCTCTCAATACGTCATCCGTTATTTAAAGGTTAATTAAAAACCTATCTGCAAAAATGCGGCACGGACCAAGCTGGCTTTGCAACTTCGCGACTTCCTCTCAAAGCGCGCTTAGCACAAGGCTAAATTTAAACTTTGAACAAGGGTTTTATTTTAGGTACACTTTAAAATAAAAATATTATTAATACGCTGAATTTGGGTTTATGAAATTCGAAATAAAGTTTAAATATGCACTAGTTTTATTGTTATACACGGAATTAAGATCATTACAAGCATATTAGGATAAGATTAAAAAAAGAGTTTTACAGAATAGAAATATTTGATACTATTTAGTTTCCATATCTCTCTAAATTTTCATGGTATTACAATTTATACCTTTCTAGTATATACAGCTGTACCCAAACCTACGTTGTACAGATCTTTTACAAAGTCTTATTATTCTTTTAGCAGCGATTTTTTTTTTTGTACAATACAGTTACTAAATAATATATTTATTGTATAGAACCCTCTGTGCGCGTGTAATACTGGCGCTTGACTCTTAAATGTGTTATCATTAAATGTGTACAATATTAAAATGTGTCATATATTGAGAGCAAACTTAATGGGACCCATGTAAGAAGTACCACGACAGACATTGTAAAATCTAATTACTCCTCAAGTGTAATGTGTACTGCGTAATATATATGTTATGTAATATATATATAATTAACATTTGTCACACTTCTCAAGAAGAATGTTGAGATATCGAAATTTCAAAATCACTATTCAAATGATAACATCAGTAAATTCTTTTATATTTAACATCATCTTTATATATTTTTTCTTAATAATCTCTCTATTCTAAAAAAAAGTAACTACCGCTGTCACCGCCGCCGCCGCCGCCGCCGCCGCCGCCGGTTTTGAATTTTTTGTGACTGGAGGTCTTTCTTCGTTAATATTAAGAAAAATAATGCATACAAAAATATAAAAATCGGTGGTTTTATACAGAAATGTTTGATAAACACGCTGAAGCAGACAGTTTTCAAATCGAAGAATTATTTTAAGATATATTTAATGCTAAAGTTGGACAAAATCGTTCCACTAAAAAAGTTTTATAGCAGCAAAAACTATACATGGCAGTGTAATCATTTTTAGATCATTTTATGCGTTAGAATTTGCCGGAGTGCAGATTGCATTAATTTTTTTATTTTGACTCATTTTTTGAGGTTTTATTTCTATTTTAAATTCAAATTTTCAGCATTTCTAGAGATATTTTTTACAGATTTCAGAAAGTGATATTAATTTAAACTGTTGCCAACTGTATAAACAGAGGAAGCAATAATGTTTGCTTCAAAAAGAAAAAAATATTTATACGTGTAAATAAATTAAAAATTTATTTACACGTGACTATTATAAACAGAAAAAAACATTTGGAATTAGAATTAAATAATTATGTGCAAAAAGCAGGAACTTATAAAAAATTACGTCATAAAAACTATAATTACACGTGAATTTTAAGTGAGAAAGGAATTTGTAAAATAATAAATTTATTAACATGCGTTAGAAGTATTAAATAGGAGAAATTACGTCATATTTACGTCACATTACAGTTATTACATAAAATGAATGCAAAATAATATTGCAAAACGGTTTAAATTTAAATATTGCGCTAGACATTTATTTGATATTTTGAGAGGATACTTTTCAACTGGTATTTTCAAGTGAATATTTAACAGAGAAAGAATAGCTTGGTAAAAATTACGTCAGATTAAAAACGATTAATTTAAAATGTCTCATTTAAAAGAACTTTCTTTTCGCTTTGTTAAAAAATACCAGGATACAAAGACTCTGTTTACTTAATTCCTTTTATATTAGCTTATTTTGAAATGTTGTTACATGTGTCTACGTCATCAAGTTATTTTTATTTCGACGTTTTATTTGTATTTTTATTAATGCTGTACTAATTTATTTGTTCTTTCGTTATTTAAAATAAAAATTTATGTCAATTTGTATAATTTGGCGAGTGGTTTGGCGATTTATATAATTTGGCGAAATGGGTCGACGGGATAATCAAGTAGTACCGCAGCGGATTTGGCGTTAAAATCCCCCAATCAAAGAGAAATGAATAGAAATCCGTTTATAGGGAGTTCGCCACTGTTTTTTAAATTATAATTCAATCTTTCGAAATCTTTTTAAAGCCGATCAAATTAGCGTGTATTTAGAGTCTGCGGTGTCTGAACGGGGGTTGGCGAGCGTAGCTCGTAGGGGGCCGAGCCCCCTAGTCCTGTAAATTTTCCATAACAATTACTTAATTCTCTAGTCATACATTACTGAAATTACCGATTACGGAAAGAATCTTGATACTCAAGCCATGCGCCTGTTTTTTCAGTACTTTAATAAAAGAAATTAATAAATAATAATAAAAAAAGGGTCCTAACAATTTCAATTAATAAGCATCGATATAAATTACGTAATTTAAGATAAGTTTAAAAATTAATTCCAAAATTAACTCAAAATGACATAAACAGAAGCACACTTTTTACGCCGGCAAAAAGATATTAACCTTCCAGTAAAATTTCTTAACGCACATACACACATATACATTCATATATACATTTACACACATACACGCTCATATATATATTTACATACATATATATACAGAGTTGTTATAATTAAAGTTCGCCTATTCAGAAGGCTCTAGGGCCTGTTCTATGGTTCCAAACGAAACAAAATTTCACTAGTACGTAGTTGAAGAGATGCGCTCTGCGAAAATCGAAAAAAAATATAGTTAAAATTTTTGTCAGTAGATGACGCTGCGCCAATATTTAAGCCGATATTTGCAGATTCCTTTATTTTGTAAAAAAACAAAATACATGAAATTTTATTTCACAGTTAGTAAAAGTAAACTTTTTCAGATTCGTTGTATCAATTTCGGTCAATCCAGATGAAACACACAAATTCACAAAATTTTACCCAACGCTTGAAAAAGGTTCTTCCTGGCAGAGGACGAAAAAAGGTAGAAATTTCTAGCATTGAAGATATTGCTACTGCTGACGTGGATTTAGCAAGCCAGTCATCATTTGGTAATGCAAGTGTGCCAGCTATTGCGAATGAAGTCGATATGCCGATTTCCAGTGTGAGAAAAGTGATCCGTCAAATTTTACGCTACTATCCATACAAGATTCAGAGGATGCAACAACTAATACAGGGTGATACCGAAAGTCGGCTATCATTTTCACTACAGTTTCTTGCACGAATGAATGTGGGCAATTCTTGGCCCTGTAATATTCTACGGACTGATGAAGCGCATTTTTATTTAAACGGACAAGTGAACACACACAACTGTTGAATTTGGGTGAAAGAGAATCCTAATGTTGTCCAAGAAGTTCCATTGCATGCAGTGACGGTGTGGTGCGGTTTCACAGCTGCGTTTATGATAGGGCCATATTTTTTTGAGGAACTAAGATCCACAGGACCCATTACATGCTCCGTAAATGGGAGAAGGTATCTCAATCTGTTGCCAAATTTTCTGATTACCGAGCTGCAACAAGCGAGGCTGCCTTCAAAATATCGTGTTTATGCAAGACGGTGCACCAACGCACATTATTAGAGCAGTTCAGACTTTCTTAACAAGCTATTTTACAGAAGACCGCATCATAAGTCGTTATTTTCAAACAGTCTGGCCACCACGATCGTCTGATCTAACACCATGCGATTTTTGGTTGTGGGGATTTTTGAAAGATTCTGTATCTAAAGACAGATGTCAGACAATCTCTGATCTGAAAGACAGTATTAGACTTCATATTCGCTCAATCTCACAGGACAGTTTACGCAATGCTGTAGAAAGCACAATTCTGAGAATGGAATGCGTTATTGAAAATGGTGGAGGATTTATTGAGCATGCGTAATTTTATTCTTTGTTATTTCCTCTTTGCCGAGCGACATGTTTTATTTTTGTTGATGCAGATTACATCACATGAAATTATATTCATTTTTCTATATTGTTTGGAGTCATAGGTCAGGCTCTAGAGCTGTCTGGTTAGGGGAACTTTAATTATAACAATTCGCAGTTTCTTGAAGTTTGTTGAAACTTTTAAATTTGTGTGCTTCGTCTGGATTGACTGAAATTGATATAACGAATCTGCAAACATCGCCTTAAATATTGGCGCAGCGCCACCTACTGACGAAAAATGTAACTATTTTTTTTTCGATTTTCGCAGAGCGCATCTCTTCAACTACGCACAAGTGGAATTTTGTTTCGTTTGGATCCATAGAACCGGCTCTAGAGCCTTCTGAATAGGTGAACTTTAATTATAACAACCCTGTATATTAAAATAGCAATTAAAGCCTTTGTGCAGGAATATTGAAATGCAGTAAACCAACGTTGAAAAAGCAGCAAAAAGCAGCATGCTGCTTTTTCACGAATTATTTGTGCATTTTAAACGTTGGTTTACTGCATTTCAATAACCCTGTATATATATGTACATATACATTCACACAAGCACACAGACATGTATATATACAAACGTACATTTACACACACATATATATATTTACATTATATATGTGTACATATATATTCACACACACACACACACACACACGTGTATATACTATACACAATATGGCATTTAATGACCGGAGACATTCAATTATATATATATACTATGTGTCAGATTCTTCTGGAATTTCAGGATTAAAAAGAACAGGATTGACCTTATATTTATCAACGTGGATTTGATAAAGAGGGCAATTATGAGGCCAACAAAAAATCAAAGAAAAAATAATACTTGGTATCACCCTGTAAATTAAAATGCACGAAATAATCTATCGCTCCAGAATACAAATTTGTGGATCCTGTACAACATGTTTACTGATTTTTGTAGGAATAGTTCGTATATTCCCGGAGATATAGCGATTTTTTTTTAAATGCTCAAAAAATTCATGCATGTTTTTACTTTCTTCTATCTTCAATAGAAGAAAGTATTGTAATCGAAATTTTTTCGACTTCCGGTTTTCGACGGATTTACACGTTTTAGGGGTCAGAGATCCCAAAAAACTTGTTTATAGAAAATGTCTGTCTGTCCGTGTGTCCGTCTGTCCGTCCGTCCGTCTGTCCGTCTGTCTGTCGCCATTGTACCATCAAAAAGAGTATGAAGTTATGCATAGAATTGAACCAAATTTTTATTTTAAGGTTTTGGCTATGGCAAGCAGGTCCTCCCTGAATTTGGTAAAAATTCGCCAGTAGGGGGCGCTGTAATAGCGATTTTTGTGCGATTTTGAATATTGTACTATCCAAAAGTATATGAAGTTATACATAGAATCGAACCAAATGTTTATTTTAAGTTTTTATATATGGCAAGGAGGTCCTCCCTGAATTTGGAAAAAATTCGCCGATAGGGGGCGCTGTAACAGCGATTTTTGTGCGATTTTGAATATTGTACCATCCAAAAGTGTATGAAGTTATGCATAGAATTGAACCAAATTCTTATTTTAAGTTTTTGGCTATAGCAAGCATGGCCTCCCAGAATTTGGAAAAAAATTTGCCGATAGGGGGCGCTGTAAGAGCGATTTTTGTGCGATTTTGAACATTGTACCATCCAAAAGTGTATGAAGTTATGCATAGAATTAAACCAAATTTTTATTTTAAGTTTTTGGATATGGCAAACAGGTCCTCCCTGAGTTTGGAAAAAAATTGACGGTAGGGGTGCTGTAATAGCGATTTTTGTGCGATTTTGAATATTGTACCATCGAAAAGTGTATGAAGTTATGCATAGAATTGAACGAAATTTTTTGTGTATGTTTCTAGCTATGACAAACAAGTCCTCCTTGAATTTGAAATAAATCTGCCCGAAATGGGGCGCTGTAATAGCGATGTTTAGCTATTTTCTTTATTGTACTATCGAAAAGTGTATAACATTATGTATACAATAGAACCAAAATTTTTGTGCATGTTTTTGGCTTTGGCCAACAGGTCCTCCTTGAATTTGGAAATATTGCGCGGTAAAGGGGCTCTGTGATAGCGATTTTTGTATACTTTTCTTGATTTTTCGTAGTTCTATTGTGCAGCGGCGGGAACTCGCTTCCTGCTAATCCAGCTATTTGCAAACAGCTGATAACAACAGAATAAGGAAAAACTAATAATTTTAACAAATATCATGATATAGATTAACTCGTTTTTGGTCCGTTTAATTGACTGGAGCAGAAATTTAGGATGAAAATCAAAGTTGGTATAGTATTGAACTAATAATATTGAAGTATTAACATGTGCAACTCGGTTTTGAAATATTAAGATATATAAGATAGCAGAAAGTTTTGGGATTGGCACATGCAACTAGTTAGCTTATATCGCGCAGGTTTTTCAACCAAATTTAACTCCAGTTTCAGAAAAAATGGCAAATTGCAGTAGGAGCAATATAGTGTAATTGGAATATAAATGTATTAAATATTTTATGAAAGTTTGAGCAGTTGTATGAAATAATTTTTATCTGCGCATGCGTGAACGATAACAAAGATTTTTTTTACATAATTTAATAGTCAATTCTACGGTGCAACTCCTAAAAAAACCAGTCAAATATCGTGAAAATTCAGAACGATATCGGCGATAGAGGGAACTGATTTTTAGTTTCTCTCTAAAAAAAGCCAAATGATAAAGGATTTTCCACAAATTGTCAATTTTAATTAAATTTTTTTTTCATTTATTGATGCATTAGTTCTTCTTGGGATCTTCTCAGAACGAGCCTATTCCATGATAAAAAGAGGTATCAAAATTGAAGCATTTCTTTCAAATCTGCTCATTGATATTCATTAAATACCAACTTTTTCTGAAAGTCAGTTAATAAAAAGTAACAATTTGTGGAAAATCCCTTATCTTTCAGCTGCTTTTAGAGAGCAACTAAAAATCAGATCACTCTATCGACGATATCTTTCTGAATTTTCACGATATTTGACTGGACTTTTAGTTGCTCCATAGAGTGGACTTTTAAACTATGTAAAAAAATCTTTCGTATCGTTCGCGCATACGCAGATATAAATTATTTCATACATCTACTCACATTTCATAAGGTATTTAATACATTTATATTCCAATTAAACTATATTTTTTCTACTACATTTTGCCAACCTGTCTGAAAGTGGCGTTAAATTTGATTGAAAACCCCTGCGTGATAAAATCTAAAAACATGCATGATTTTTTCAACAAAAAAAAAATCGCTGTATCTCCAAGAATATACGTGCTATTCTTACAAACATCAGTAAACATGTTGTAGGGTATCTACAAATTTGTATTCTGCAGCGATAAATCATTTCGTACATTTTAATTTACAGTGTGATTCCAGGTATTATTTTTTTTTCTTTGATTGTTCGCTCCCTAATTGTTCTCCTTATAAAATCGACGTTGACAAGTATGAGGTCAAACATTTTCTTTTTAATCCTGAAATTCCAGAAGAATCTGACAAGTATATTTCTAAATATTCGACAAAAGGTCTAAAATTGAAAATGTCCGGCAATTAATGGCCATATGGTGTATGTATACATACGTCTACACACACATATACATTTATACATATACATACATATATATATATATATATATATATATATATATATATATATATATATATATATATACACATTTAAAATGAATTTATTTAAAGGTTTATTAAATTTTTTTAAACACATACTTATTATACATAGCAATATCACTCTTCAATTTTAGCATTATATTAATTTATATTATTAGATATTTATTTCAAACATGTGCATTGCATTTGCAGTGAAAATTAATTTATAAGAATTCATTTTCTTTGTTTAAATTAAGTAAAACTATTCTAAGGAGAAATTATTTGTTAAATGTAAGTGTAAAGTAACTTTTTTTACTGTATAAAGATAAATGCTTTACAAAAACAAACCGTACAATAGGACATTTTTAAAGAAAAACCCTGAGCATAAACTTTTGAAAAATAGGATTTCTACAATTTGTTTACAGAAAAGTTAGTTATAACAGATGAACGAACTTTAAACCTGAAGTGTTCTAAACTCTTTTGGTTACAAGATAATTTTTCCTTATCGTCTGGCTAATTGTATTTATTTCTGTTTCCGAAGCGGATATTGTGGTTATTTTTAAAAAAAGGTATTTCCAGTTGTTTATTTTTTTATGTTAAATAGAACTTCCTGAAAAAAAGTTGTTAAAGATTATTGGAACATACTCATCGAAGATAAAATAATGTAGGTTTTCCTAACTAGAATTCTTCAAGTAATGTTCCTATCTTTTTATTTAGTTTTAAAAAGTTCTGGATAATAGTTCCCTTCACAAATATTGTTATTATATCTATTGTTATTTTATTGGAAATACTACAAATAAAGTGATTTCATAATCTTTAATTTGTGATAAGACGCATCACCTACACGTGAATATCATTGATCAATCAAATCTCTGTTAGCACTCTAAAATAAATACAGTAGAATCTCTGTAAGGCGGACTCTGTGTAAGACGGAAATCTGTCCAACTCGGAAAGATTTTCAAGTCCCTGCCATAGCCATAGAGTAAAATTTGTCTAAGGCGGAATATTGTCTACTACGGAAAATTTTCTAGGTTCCGATCGATGCCGCCTTAGACAGAGTTTACTGTATCTCATTAAAGAGAAAACTAAATCACTTTTCATCCATTATTATGATTTCACCAAGAAGATAAATAACGCCCTTTCCAGTAAAATAAATTATCTGTAATCAAGAACATTTAAATTTTGTGCTATCAAATTGAAGTAATCATTATAAACAATTTGTGACTTTTTGTATGAACTGGAATAGGCTCATATTAACTTTTATCAAAATTTCTAGATAATTATTGAACTCTAATGATATTATATATAGAAATATAGCCTTGTGTTTCTCTCTGTGTTCCTAAACTCTTATTTTAAACGTGTCCTAAGTGTCACGGAGTTCTCTTTACCTCACAAAATTAATTGAAATAATCTGTAATGTTCTCTGTAACATTTTATTATTAATGAAATAAACTTTAATTTAGAAAGTTTGTATTATTGAAGAGACATTCACAATACATAAAAAATTACATATATACACCCGAAAAAGTGTGTCCTTGGATATCTAACTGTGGATTGCATTCGGTGAAATTCTCGAGGAAGTTCTACTTCGGTACCTGAGAAAATAAGGTAAGGGAAAGCATTCCTTATCTTTCCATTTATTGTTGAAACTTAATAAAATAACATTAAAGAAAATCTTTTTAATAAAGACGAGACAATATTATGGGAAATATGCTATTAATTTAAATAAACAAAAGTTTATTATTGATTTGTTTTCCATAGTGTGCACTGTCTCAATGTTTGTAAAATATTTAATAATCCTATGATTTTGAGCATGTACTTTTGTTAATTCGTTACCTGTACAAATTAATAAAAAAAATTTTGTTACATTGTTTGTTGCATGTACTTTTGTTAACTGTAGTAGAAAATGTTATTTCATGTTGAAAGAAATAATATTTAACTAAAATGAACCGCATAAAATAGAGTTTTCTGAAATAATATACTTTCACTAATGGTTTTTAAAAACAATTATTTATCTATATTTCTAAAACTCGTCACATATGAATGAACTTTTACTCCGAAATACTTTAACACATTAGATAACAAAGTCTTTATTCCGATCCCTGTTGTAAATTCTAATTCTTTTAGACATTTAACTGTTGTTTCTTAAAGAAGTATTTTCAGTTATTTAATTTTCTAGTTAAACAGAAGTTCCAGAAAATAGTTTTGCTTTCATGTGGAAAATTCATTGATTAACGTGTTTATATTCAACAAAAGATAATTTCAGGTAGGTTTACATTTTTAATAAAATTAATTATTCATTATCTCCTCTTTCACGCTTGCGGAGTTTTCAATTACAAATAAATAATAACTTGTGATATTTATAAATAATTTTACCAAACATCAAATGTATATCTGAGTAATTTAAAATGCAATAATTTTTATTTACTTAAACTGTATCTAGCACAGGTTGATTACGACGGATTGTAAAAAATGTTCTATATCAGTCAATAAATAAATTTAACCCATATTATTAAACGAGAATTTAATGTTACTTATTCAAGCTAAACAACTAAGATATGTAATGAGTTTTGATCTTTTCGTTGTTGTTTCGTTGTAGTTGCAAGTTGCTATTATTGTGGTTTTTATGTACGGATATCTGCTTACTATAATATAAAATTACTATTGAATTGACATTCTGCGCACATGATCGTGTAGACTGTAGAAAATTACATTCAGCGCGTTTCGCATACACACACACACACACACACACACACACATATATATATATATATATATATATATGTAGAGAGAGATAGAAAGAGAGAGAAGGGGATAGGAGAGAGCAAGAAAGGCAGATGGAAGAGATGGAGGGAGCGAAAGCGAGAGAGTAGAGAAAGAGAGAGTAGAGAGTGAAAGAGTAGAGAGAGAGTAGAGCGAGAGAGGGAGTAGAGCGAGAAAGAATATAGAGAGAGAATAGAGAGAGAGAGTTTAGCAACTCTAGTAACAAAAAAGAAGCGGAGGAGGAAAGCAAGAATACATTTTTTGTCGGATGAAAATTAGTCGTATCAAGTGAAACGTTAAGGCTTTTAGAAACCCGTTTCTGATTGTCAAAATAACATAAAACATGAACAAATGAACGCTCTTTCATAAAGTGGGATAAAGGAGCACAATTCAGTTAAGCAAGCATTTCTGCCGTGGTCATTTTTCTTTATTTTACACATACTTTTGTTCGTTACAAATAGCAATTTTTATGAAGTGTTCATTTTTTTTGTCCGACTATATTCAATGGTCAGTAGTTTATATAATTATTTTGGGAGCAAAATTAGAGTTTTCTATTTTTTAAGGTACAAACATGCAGTTATATATACTTTATTGGAGTTTTGGCCTACTTATGTACTATAAAAAAAAGCAGTGGGAACACGTGCAATCTTTTTTTTTATGGTGTTACATACGACATGATATAAGACAAATGCCTCACATTATGTGTTAGTGTAAAAATAATAACAAATAATATTGTAGCTTTTCCTAAGATTTATTTAAAATTTTTAAATGTTGAATTATTTCTGATGAACAGAAAAGTAAGTTTAAACGTGTCTACTTAAAAAATATATAATGAAATAAAGATGTTAAAAGTTGGTACACCAAGTTTAAGCCTTACAAGCATGGAATGCTGATTCAATCTTTTATTAAACAAAATTCAATATTCAATTTCATTTTGTTTAATAATAGAGGTTAATTGCAGCGTCGAATTCCGACAGGTTTTTATAAATTAATCAGTTCCTGACTCCTTGTTGAAACTAGAGATGCCTATGGCGTTTATTTCGAAATTTGAATTTAAATACAGCTATATATTATCCCTAAAATGCACGTATTCCATTCAAATTTCATTGTCAATTTTTATCAATTCCTACTCTATCGTATATTAAACACAGAAAAACAAGTTAACGGAACAAATTAGGAAGAAGAATAAAATAACTTGAATTTGTATGTATCACATCAAAACATTTACGTAGATTTCAACTTCATATAATTTCATCTAATCATTGTAAAAAAAAAAAGTTATGTAACGTTACTCCATAAAATTGGTAGCAGCATTGCTACCTCTATTTTATGGAGTAATTTAACCGATTTAACTGGTGTTACGTTTCACTAATGGGCAATATTACACCAGTTATATCAGTTTAAATTACACCATTATATAAGTTAAATTACTCCACAAAATTGGAGGCGTGCTGCCACCAATTTTATGGAGCAATGTTACGTATTTTTTTTACAGTGAATAAATGATTTACTACTATTATTTTCTACTATTAATTACCTAATGGATATTCAAAAATTCTTCTATTATTACTTTCTTCTATTGAAGATAGAAGAAAGTATTGTAATCGAAATTTTTTTCGACTTCCGGTTTTCGACGGATTTACACGTTTTAGGGGTCAGAGATCCCATAAAACATGTTTATAGAAAAGGTCCGTCTGTCCGTGCGCCCGTCTGTCTGTCGCCATTGTACCATCAAAAAGTGTATGAAGTTATGCATAGAATTCAACAAATTTTTTTTTAAGTTTTTGGCTATGGCAAGCAGGTCCTCCCTGAATTTGGAAAAATTCCGCCGTAAGGGGCGCTGTAATAACGATTTTTGTGCCATTTTGAATATTGTACCATCGAAAAGTGTATGAAGTTGTTCATAGAATTGAACCAAATTTTTTGTGTATGTTTTTGGCCTATGCAAGAAGATCCGCCCTGCATTTGGAAAATTTCCGCCGAAAGGGGGCGCTGTAATAACTATTTTTGTGTCATTTTCTATATTGTACCATCGTAAAGTGAATGAAGTTATGCATAGAATTGAACCAAAATTTTAAATTCTCCTTGAATTAGGAAATATTCCGCCGAAAGGAGGCACTATAATAGCGATATTTTGTGTAATTTTCTTGATTTTTCGTAGTTCTATTAAACACCGGTGGCTTATGAAGTGACGGGAACTTCCCATCCTGATAAGCTGGCTATTCGAGAACAGCTGATATACAACAGAATAAAGGAAAACTATTGATTTTACTAAATATCATGATGGAAATTAACTCGTTTTTACTCCGATTGATTGACTGAAGCAGAAATTTAAGATGAAAGTCAATGTTTATATAGCATTGGACGAATAAATGAAATATTGACATTTGTAACAACATTTTGAACTATTAAAATATATGAAATAGAAGGAAGTTTTAGGATTGGCACATCCAACTAGTTAATATTACTTTTGAAAACATTTACGTATGTTACTTCAGGTGCAATTAAAAATTGTTTATGTTAATGATCCTACATTTGCAAGCCTGCACAATATTAATAAATAATATTATCATGCATGTGTTACCAAAAACAAAACACTTAGTATAATTTTTATTACTTATTTAACAAGTAACTCCTGATTGTAAACTGTTGCAGTATACAGCAAATTCTTTAGTGTCTGCGAAAAAATGACACAAGTGCCGTCTCTAAAGCTTTCAGACATGATGTGTAGCTTCAAAGTAATTTTATATTTCGATAACACATGACAACGCAAGACATTTTTAAAACAGAAACTTTCCATCCCGTGCCTTTCAACAACAACAAAGCTGAACAGTTATAATTAGAAAAAAAATCCATTTAATAATTTTTTACTTTTTACAAAAGATAAGTCTTTTTTAACATGGTGAAGTAAAGTATCTAAAACTCGCTCATGGTAATTATTCACTCTCAGTCATTGCGTTCGAATTATGAAATTTATAAGAAGTTCTTTTCATGGCAATTGAAAGTATTGTCGGGCCATAAATGTTTTGGCATCACGCAAAATAAATATTTTTTGTTAATCTTCCCCTGTAGGGGATTCTGCGTTTTTCTTTTAAGTTTGACGCCAATCGAGCTTCAGAAAGTGAGATTTTGGTACTTCTTTGTTATCGTAGCCCATGAGTATGTATCACCAAGCAATTAAAATATATCGCCCAAGTATAAGAAGTACTTGGAATCATATATAATGTATATAACATTTCATGACGTATATGACGATGATATAGTCATTTATGACATGGCATGTATATAATACGACAATAACATATTATACGCAAATATTGCGTACATATTGATGTATATGGCGTGTATATGAGCGTTTGGAATCACTGGCATAATCGTAATTGTGGCGGTCCTTTATTACAAAGAATTACCGAGATTTGTATTAAATGATATAAATAGTTAAGAAAACAAACCTTGTGAATTTTTATGCTTCTTTATATGCATTTAAACATATATATAAACGTTTTATTTATAGATATATTATTTTATATATATATATAAGATTATATAAAAATAGATGAAGTGGATATTTAGATTAAATAAATTGTATAAATATTTAAAAAAATTGTTTGTGCATATGAAACAGTCAATATGTTGCCAGACAATGTGTTGCCAAACTTCCATCGTTCGCCAGGGCTATTTGCTCTATCTGCAAAGTCCCGAGGCTAGAAAAGCATCTTATTATTTTCCTGTAGAATTTAAACTAGCATTTTAAGAGTACAAACACAGAGAATGATTTTTTTTCTTTTATCATTTGATATTTCGTGATTGAGAGGGTTAACTACTTAAAAAAATTATCTTCATGCTTCATAGACCATACTTAATACATTATCCTTATACTTACATACATAATTTCCTATGTATATTCTTATATAAATGCATATTACATATCTAAATCAATCTTAAATACTTACATTCATCTTATGACATACATGCATACTTCTACACAGTCATATTCAGCTTTGAAAAAAAAAAAAATATATATATATATATATATTTTTTTTTTTTTTTTTTTTTTTTTTTTTTTTTTTTTTTTACAAATAATGGAATGTGATAGTGAATTATCTGGTATCTAAAAAATTGCTATCTACACTGGAAATTTGCTACAACATAGTTTTTCCTATATCCTCCAAATTCTTTTATTATGACAGCAATACGAAGCTCTAATAGTAATCTAATTATAGCTCTAAAGTGAAAAAATTATAAATAAAAAAAATGAACTCTGACCATTTAGATACAAATGGGGTAAAAATGACTAGAAACGAATCAGTCATTTTTCTACCAAAAAAAATGCTTTTTCTTCCATATTTGAAAAGTAAAAAAATAACGTATAAATAATGCCTTATCAGAAAAGTTACATCCGTATTCATCGGATTCCCAAAAGAGATTGTTTCGCTTAATATATTATCTTTCACAGGTTTTTGGTTATATTTATTTTGTCAGAATCTAGTGTTTCCGTCAACTCAACACACTTGAAAACATTTTTTTTTATGTCATACTTATGCACAAGATTATTTTCCTGAAATTACATTAGATTTTAGCTTTGAATATTTACTTGGAAAATAACATTTAATATGAAATATTTTTACCAATTTTAGTTTATTTGTAGTGCAATTAAATAACTTAAATAATGTACAATAAAAATATTCTGCGGCTTGAAAAGAATGGAAAGAAAAACCATTCTTCCGTATTAAAGAAAATATACTTTTTAAAAGGATTACTTGTAATCCCAGTTTCATTAAATGGTTTTGCTAAATTTTTCATTTACTGTTTCGTTGTTAGAAAGCTTATGTGGCATCTTTTAAGCCTTTTTAGAATAAGAAGTAAATATTTAATAGATATTTTATGCACATCTTTCAATATTTATCTAAAAAAGTGTAATTTTTACATTCTTCTATATAAAATAGAAGAAAGTTTTGTAATCGAATTTTTTTTCCACTTAAGGTTTTGAACGTATTTACAAATTTTATGGCCAGAGATCCCGAAAAGTATGTTATTAGAAAATGTCTGTCTGTCCGTGTGTGGGTAAGTGAATGTGTGAGTGTGTGTGTCTTTTTGTATCCTCGAAAAGTATATGAAATTATGCATAGAACAAAATTTTATATACGAGGTCTGTCTAATAACTATCCGACCTTGATTTTTCCCGTGCGCAGTAGCGATTGTAAGCCGGCATGGAGACAGCTTGACACTAAAATCACTGATGCGGGTGATCTGTGACGCAGGACATGATTTCTCTTTCGTATCATTGTTGTTTTTCTAAATAAAACTTTGAAACTTTTAAACTTTTCCTAATTACTCAGTATAATACCTTAACACGAATTTAGTTGAAATCCAACGAAAAGTTTTTTATCTGCATGTTTGTATACCTAGAATTTCCGAGCTGGGCCATCGCTGACCCGAACAAAATAATGACATTTTCTTTTATTTCAACAAGGCTTTCAACTCTGTATTTTTCAATAAGAGAAGAATAATGTAAGGTGAAGTATCGCACTTGCTTTGCAGAACAGAGGGGTAATTAGGAAGGGTACACATATTCCATGCACATACAAGAAAAATGTATGAGTTTTTATCTGATTTAAAGCTATTGTTGTAAACCGCACAGAGATGAAAAGAGTCTGTTAGTGGTAATCCAGTTTCGCACATTTATGGTGATGGCTCTGCGATGGAGGACTTTCGAATAAAAAAAAATTTTAAATTGCGTAGCTAACTTTCATCAAATGATTCTAGCGACAAAATTACATCTGATGTTGATGACGATTTTGAGGTAAAGGACGAAATAAATTTTGGTGAAAAGGTCAATTAAATCTCATCGGCTCCTTGAGACTTCTGGTTGTTTCCGAAGTTGAAGACGACATTGAAAGTATCCCGCTTTGAGAGTAGGGATGAGACATACAGAACGCGATGGAGGATTTGAACACCATTCCAAAAAAAGCCTTCCAGAAGTGTTTTCGGCAGTGAAAGTAACGCTGGGTTGAGTGTGTGGAGGCGAAAGGGGCTTACTTTGAAGGGGATTAGGGTCCCATTCCCGTCAGGTAACTTATATATTTCTATCGGCCAAAGATTGGATACTTTCAGACCGGCCACGTATATGTGTTTGACTATGGCCAGCAGGTCCCAGTTGAATTTGGGGATATTTCGTCGGAAGAGAGCACTGCAATAGTGATTTTTGTATCATTTTCATTATTGTATCAGGAAAAGTGTACGGAGTTATATATAGAATTGAACAAACCTTCATATATATGTTTTTGATTATGGGCGTCGGTGCCAGTTGAAAATGGGGATATTCCCCGGGAATGGGGTGCTGTGACAGGGTTTTTTATGCGATTTTCGGGATGGGATCGCGATAGATTAAGCTGTTGTGCTGTTGTATATCAGTTGTATGCTGTTCTATATAA
This sequence comes from Maratus speciosus, assembly GCA_963932465.1. Taxonomy (NCBI): domain Eukaryota; kingdom Metazoa; phylum Arthropoda; class Arachnida; order Araneae; family Salticidae; genus Maratus; species Maratus speciosus. Next base: position 224,441,019 of record OZ010791.1, on the reverse strand, counting down.
GTTTATGATCCCGCGGAAGCCGTATGCCGGGAAACCGTGGATGCATAAGAAGATGATATAACCAGACTAACCAGAGAAGATGGGTGGAAAAGATCATACTAAATCACAGAAGTATTCTCCGATCTAGGTTTAATGTTTGGCTTCGACTAGGGTTTAATTCGGGAATTAACATATGTGAGATAGCATCGGCACATCCGACTAGTTTTTAGTTTGAAGAAGATGGATATTTTAAAAAGGTATAAACCTATTACGCTATATTTTTCTAAACGAAAAGGTTTTCTCACTCGTACAACCAGTTTGACATGAAAATACATGCACTTACATTAATCATTTTTTTTTTCTCTAGCTCACTGTGTCTTTTTTTGTTGCATGGCTATATAACTTTGGATTCCATTAACTTTAACTATTTATAGCATACTTAACATGATGTGATTTTCAAATGAAGAAAAATAATTTATTACTTTTTGAAAACTACATCAATATTAAAATAGCAAAATGGTATATACATTAACTTTAGTAAAAAAATTTGAACGTAATTTACCATTAATTATACACATTGCAAAAGGTTTTAAATTATTATTTTTTATAATGGCATCGGTAAATTCCAATAGTTGTGCTTGCAGCTAAATTTTGACATTGTAATACAACATGGTTTTTCCTTTACCGTATCCTATTTGGTATATTTAAGCATTTGTACAGATTGAAGGGCTAAGAGAAAGTATACATTTTACTCGAAAATAAAACCATTATTTAAATTATATCTTATTTATGAACAATTATATTCTTTAAATTAACTTATTCTAAGAATTTCCAGTGAAAATAATATTTTCAAATAATGAAAACATTAAATTATATTTAGCTGAATATGTAATCTGGAATAACTATAAAGGCAATACGAAGAGTTAAAAATTGCTTACTCATAACTTATTTGCTATCATAAACAAATATTTTATTTTAATTTGTATTATAAATCACAACGTGTTATAATTGGCATTCATGAATGAAAAAAATTATAAAAAAAAAGAGTTATAATATAAACTTAAAGAGTATATTGCAAAGAGAAAAATATTCTTGTAAGTTGACGTTTACAAGTTGAGAGAAAAACTGATTTGAAGAAACTAGTCATCCTTTGAACTTTCTTATTATTATCTGAGTATTGTTAAATGCTCAAAGAAAAAAAATGTAATTCTGATTGTAAAATTAAAAATTTATCTGCTTATGAAAATTTTAAATGAAAATTTTAAAAGCATACTTCTCATAAAATTTTGAATTTTCCACAACAAATGTTTCTTACATATTTCATATAAATGTACCCTTTAACAGTAAAGGCCAAATTTCCATATATATATATATATGTATTACTTTAAGAAAAAAATAAATAATATGTTATGGCATAAAAAGGGAATATGCATGAAACATTTTTGTTTTTAAAAATAAAACATATCACAGAAACAATCGATTGAATTAAAAAATATATGTTGAAGTTTTATAATTTTGATCATCCTGAAATATTAAAAAGACACAAAATGGAACAATAATCTTAACATTGCAACTCTGAATCGCTTTATGGTGAAGGAAGCCTTAAAAAGTCCCTTTCGCATATTTTTAATTACTGGATCTTTACGAAAGTTCATCATAATATACTACAAATGTATAAAAATATTTTAAGAATCTATTTAAATTTGATATTTTGCCATTTTATGAAAAATGAAAGGTAAGAAATCCCCTTGAGCTATTTCAAACGTTTTGAAATAATAACATTATTAATAGTATGATTCCATTCCCATGGAAATGTGTAACTTTTGTACATAATTTCTTAAGACATTCAGAGATTATGAAATATTATATACTTTGCAACATGGGGAAGACTGAATATGTCAAGAGACAGCGTTACTCCTTATCTACCTTAATGTATGAAAATATTTTAAATGAATTGAATAAATTACAAGTTAAATTATCTATTTAAATATGATTAGTTTATCTGTTATTCTACTTAAACAAACCTGCAAAATTACCACCGTATATTCCATCGTATAACAGGCTTCGCCGAAAAAAATGCACCTACGATTTGAGATTGTATTTTTCTATTTTTATATTCACAGTATTACACATACCCTCTCATTTTCAAAGGAAACGTCATGATATATGTAGCATGAATATGCAATAAATATAATTAACCGATTATAATAACTAGCACAACCATAAAGTAAATAACCAAATGCATAATAAGGGAATGCGTTTCTCTCAAGCCAATCTGCTTGAATTCCGACAAAGCGTTTGGAATAACCATTGTCGTGCATTCAACTAATTGCACCTTCTTCTCTTGTTCATTAATCTAGAAATCTTAACTTTATTTCCGAGATAATATTTTTACATCTGAAATATAAACGTGCACCTGTAACTTTTAATAAATTTTCTTGTTTCAAAAGTGCGTGTTATAAGCCAGTGCATATGGTATTTATAATAATAACAATAATTAAAACTATACGTTTATATTATACTGTTAATTATAGTAATTATTATTATTGTGATTATTATAAGTATTTTCAGAAGTAGTCTCTTTAAATAATTAAATTTATTTAAAACAGTATGTATGGTCTATAAATACATCACAAGTGTTTTGAGATTACATTTTTTGGAAAAGAATTAAGTATAAATTACAAATGCATAGAATAATTTTTAATGAAAAAATATTTTCTTCTTTTCCATGTCAGTTTTCGCATTTATATGCACTGTGACTCTAACTATCTGATACTAACTCAAAGAGAGTAGAAGTATGGCGTTAATACTAGTGGAGAAACAATTGTATTACACAGCGTTTAAAAGAAACGTTTATGTTACATTAATTCTTCGGAAAAAATCTGATTTGTTTAAAGTAGATAAGTTTGAAAACATTTGTTTTGTGAAACCTACACTGTAAAAAAAAATCTGTAGTTCTACAGATGTAAAGTTACATGCTTACTAAACTTCCACCTGTAACTGTACGAAAAAAGCTGCAAATCTACAAAACTAGTTTTTGTAAAGCTACAAAAATCTGTAACTTTACAAATGAATCTGCTAAAATTTCAGTAATCTTACTAAACTTTTGTTTGTAAACCTGGCTGCAGTTACATGAAAAGTTCTCGGAATCCCAGTTTCCAAAAAAATTCTTAGTAACCTTACAGATTTTTTGATTTTCGGCGCAAAAGTGTGTCTGTTACATGAAATTTTGTTGTTGCCGTTACATGAAAAGTTCTAAGAATCCCAGTTTCCTAGAAAAACTTTAGTAACTTCACAGATTTTTTTTTACAGTGTAGACCAAATGTTTCTCTATACCAACTTCCTAGTAGTAAACTTGCTGGAATGTTTGAGGGGGAGGAAACGTTAAACAAAAGAAGTTTGTTTTTCAAAATATAATTTTACTAAATACGCAAATACAATTTTGTTTATTACAGAATCATCTTTTAACCCTGCCGAAAAAATAATAATCGTACAATACACAAAATGAACTTTAAAGAGCTCACTGTTTTACTTAAAAGGCGACTAAAATAATGAGACAGATGTTACAAGTTAAAAGTACACATTTTATTTTAAACTTCTTAGTACTTTCGGCCTGCATTTTTTCGAGGCCATCTTCAGAGAATAGTTTAATAAATATTTGCAGTTCATTTATACAAATATTATCTCATTTATGTGCGTGGATCAAAATCCTTAAACATATTGTTGAATATTAAAATGTGTGCACATAATTCTTTTTTTGTAATATAGTATTAGAAGGAGATTTAAAAAATAAGTTATGTATTAGTTTATCAAAATAGAAAATTCTTTTCATAAAACACCATATAAATTAAAATAAGTGTTTATTAACATTGTATGTTAAATGCTCTATTTTCTTTGTGTTTGTTTTTCTTCTGCCACTTCTTTGTGTGCACGTCTGTTTTATTTCTATTATCCGAACTAGTATTGTTAAGTTATTTTTAGGATTTCGTTCATCTGACGAAACCCTATTCGTCTCGCTCCTCTGTCTGTCTGTCTGTCCGTCACAGAGCCCGTTCTCAGAAACTATATATGTTGGAGACTTGAAGTTTCGCATACTTATAACTGAACATCTCACATCAAAAGACAAATCATAAAATTTTGAAAAAGTCTTATATTTACCACTCTGGGCTCTAACTTGTGTATTTTAATCTTTTTGTTCTAACTAAGCCCCTAATTAAATTGAAGACTTGAAATTTTGCATACTTATAGCTAAAGTCCTCACATCAAACGACAAATCGTAAAATTTTGAAAAAGTCTTATATTTACCCCTCTGGTCTCTAACTTGTGTATTTTAATCTTTTTGTTCTAACTAAGCCCCTAATTAAATTGAAGACTTGAAATTTTGCATACTTATAGCTGAAAAGTACTCACATCAAACGACAAATCATAAAACTTTGAAAAAGTATTATATTTACCCGTCTGGACTCTAACTTGTGTATTTTAAGCTTTTTTCCCTAACTGAGCCCCTATTTAAATTGAAGACTTGAAATTTTGCATACTTATAGCAGAACACTCGCGATCACACGAAAAATCATAAAATTTTCAAAAAGTCATATATTATTTACCCCTCCTGGCTCTAACTTGTGTATTATAAGAAATTTTTAAAACCTCCCCCCATTGCACCCGGTGGGTGCTTTTCTAACTTTTGCCGACACCCCTTTGACCACTCTTTCATATTATGCACATAGCCTTACATCTTTCAGTTCCACTTTTTACCGCCAGGTGCGCCTAACTATCTCGGGTGCTATGGACCCGATCCCTTCGACTAATATATCTACGTATAGGTTGCAAAACGGAGTTTCGTTCGGATAGAAGTTTGTGTAGAATAGAGTGCGCTCCCTGGTTTCGAAATGTGGAACTAACAGATTTTGCAAACGGATAAAGTGTTTTGAAAGGAATATTAAACGAAACCCTCTTTGCGATCTGTGATGACACTTATCCACTTGTTTTATTTTATCCCTTCTTTTTCATGGTCATCAACAAATTATTTTACATAACGCAAGTTTGTCTGTTATTTTGTAATTATATTCTTGTTTCTTGCGATGTTTAAAAAATTACTTTTCATTTCTATTACCTGACGCCCTGCTTTGTTGTGTTGGTTAGCTATGGTTCTGCTATTTGACGCTGTTATTTTAAAAAATTGTTTAGATTATAATATTATAACGCTGTGAATTGATATATCCGTGCACTAAGGTGCAGGTTTTACTGCAATAGAAACGTTATTTAAATTAATAGAATTATTCAGATATAACGCAGTTTTAAAAGATTGAGTACACTGTAAAAAAAATCTGTAAAGTTACTAAAATATTTCAAGGAAACTGGGATTCCAGGAACTTTTTATGTAACGGCAACAGCAAAAATTTCTGTAACAGTATCTGTTACAGGAATTTTTCTTGTTGCCGTTACATAAAAAGTTCCTGGAATCCCAGTTTCCTAGAAAAATTTTAGTAACTTTACAATTTTTTTTTTACAGTGTAAGGATTAACACTCTCAAAGATTAAATTCCCATAGGTAATTAAATTTTTATATGATGTTGTAAAAAACTTTTTTATATTTTTAAAAATTTACACAGAAAACATCATTAGAAATTTTCCTTTTTGCTGGGCAGTCAGAGGGTATATCATTTCTGTTTTATGACATAAAAAGGAAGCATTAATCTTTCTTCCAGTAAATTCACATCTTTTCGTTTATTATATTCCCATTCTTATGTCTGCTATCTTTTTTATTTATATCATTGCTTAAACTAAATTTGATTTAAGTAATAAAAAAGATTAAAAAATAAAAGACCTTTTTATGAAGTTAAAAAATACACTCTTAAATATTTATGATGTATATTGAGTGCAAACCGCAATAATTTTCCATAAAATTTAATAAATATATTAAAGTTGATGTAAAAGTTTTGAATTTAATTTTCATTGACTACAACGGATTGCCTATGACATCATTCACATAAAATTCAAAGAATTCCGATGTCATAAATTATGCATGTGATTCCTCCCCCCCCCCCCCCTTTCAGTTAACCTGTTCCAATACTTATTGGTTAGCCTGGATAAGTGAGTTAAGTGATAAAAAATTTAAAGAATAAATATGATGTAATAATTCGAATGAAAGAAAAAAATAGTTTAGTCCGAACTGAAATTTTAAAGCTAATCTAAAAATGAATATGTATGCGATTCCTCAAGAATATTTAGCTATAATACCAATAAAGAAAATCATAAATAAAGAATTTTCTTACAGATTTATCGTATGATATTTTAAACGGACTTTATATTATGGCTTGCGTTTGGAGTTATTTTTTTACATTTTGTAACATTTAAGACAAAACGATGAAAAATAATTGAAAACAAATAAAAAATAACATTTGGTAGTATAAATGCAAAATAAAATTATAACTGCACTGTGACATCGAAAAAATAAAACAATCCCAGAGTAACTTTAAAAAAAATGATTTTGTATAAGCATCACAATGAAATCACATGAGAAACATGTGCTTGTAAAATTTAGAAAAAATAGTATTGAGTCTTCAAGAATTTCTTTGTAATTTAATAAATCATCGTTTATTAACAGAACCAACTTTAACCAACTTTTTTCCCCTTCCTCTCTTTTATCTTTTAAATCTAGCAAACTTTATCAAGCGGTCATTCTTCCACTCTATCCACCGCTATGGTTAATTATTTCGTTTCTAGAAACACAAAAATGATGCAATCGATCGTAGTGCCTTCAATTTTTAATGATACAATGAGAAAAATTACTTTAATTCTTCTGAACATAGTTGTATTTACTTAGATGTCTTTAAAGATAGCCACCTGGGATCACATGTTATGCCTTTTAGTCAAAGGCGTCTGATATATGTCTAAAACAAACTTCCCTGCATTTTGAGCTAGATTTCTAAAGTGGGTTACTTACTTTTTTTTCTTAAGCTGAACCGAGTGATGTTTCATAAGACTTTTTTTTTTATACCAGAAATTACGAAATGATTCGTTTGTGATTAGAACATTATTAAGGGGTCTCAGGACTCTTAAAATTGGAAAAAATGAAAAAAAAATGACCATTTTCAACATTTAATATCTTAAAATGTACATGATTTTAAAACACAATTTTTATTGGGATGAAATATATAAGTACGTTTTTTCATTTCATGTATTTAAAAAACGGCAAGTTGCAGAATTAGCATTTATAAGAGGCTCTAAACTGTCAGACATGTGACGAGCAGAAAATTTGTATAGCATTTTATGCGCAGAATTACTAAATAAATTTTGCAACTAGAATGAAAAATTTGTTGCCTACTTATACTTAAAATGGTAATAATTACCGTGAACATAAATAAATTTGTATTTAAAGCTTTTCTATATTTTTACTACAATGTTGTATTTAGCTAATACAAAATTTTGAAGTTTTCAACTTTATAATCATCTAAAAAAACTATTTTTTTGAACAATAAAAAGGAAATTTTAGGTTCAGCTTATAAAGACTAACATGAAACGTATGTTTTAAAAATTTCATGGAAAATTATTCAGAGGTTGTTGAGATATCCCGCACGTTATGCCCAAAAACGTCGTTTGGAGAAAAATGACTTCAAAGTTTCGGAAACATGGCTTTAGCTATTGAGCGGTATAATTATAAAAGATATAACTTCTGTTCAATTGGGAATTTTAAGGAAACAATTATATCAAAATTATATCAAATGAAAAGATGGGAGTTTAACATCTAAAAAAATAAAAATCCCTGCCGGCCCGGCCTACAGGCAGAGGTAGATTTCGAAGTTAAGTATACTAATTTCACCAACAAAAACTAAATCATGATTAGATATAAATCCACTTTAACAGTTTTATCTGTCTGCTTTTGACGAGTTTTTATTTCCTTTTTATAAAATAGCTGGTTTTATGAGAATCATGTTAAGGCGATATTAAAAAAATTTTTTTCCATACTCAACAACTCGAAATTTTCTGGCGCATTTACAGATTAATTTAAAAAAAAAAAAAAATGAAACATGCTGACGTGATTTTTTAAAAGATTTATAAGCGACCTGTGTTTTTATTTTTCTTTCAATTAATTAAAACTTGATTAATAAACAATTATTTTCTCAGTAGGGCAATATTTTTCGTTTCTAACACAATCGCTTCGGGAAATTCTGTTCAAAATGCCCACTTTGACATCATTTTTTGAAATATATTCTGCCTCTATCAAAAAATCGATCATTACTGTACATTATATAGTTTCTGAATAAGAGAATCTAGCACTTGAATGCGTTTGAGAGCAAACATGAATTTAAAAATGAGTAAGAAAATAGACAGTTTGGATTTGAATGCACCCTTAATAAGATGATTTTTTTCGTCAACCGCTATGTATTTTTAATTTGTTTTTGCTTTAAGAATTGGCCCTATCAAAAACTTGTCTATATAAATGTTGAAGACAATATTAAGAAGATATATGATAAATTCATGGAGATTTTAAATCTTGTGAATTGAATGAAATCTTTTGAATCTTGTGAATCTTGTGAATCTTGTTATGAAAATTTTTCTTCTTCAACCCACCTTTTTTGTTTTCTTTTTTTTTCTCGCAGTACGAATTGGTCCTATCAAAAACTTGTGAATATAAAAGTTGTAGATATTATTAAGGAGATGTATAATAAAATTAATTGGATTTGATATATTCAGAACTGACGAAGTTAGGAATTTTTTTCTCAACAAAAACTCTATTTTTGCGCCCCTTGAGTCCATTTTTAATTTTATCAAAAATCTGTGATACATAAATTTTTGGTCCTATTTTTAGAAGTAATAAAAACTTTAAACTGATTTGATATGTACAAAAATTAAGAAGTTATGGGTTTTTTTCGGTTTTCACAAAACCCCTCCCTATTTCCATCCCCTTTGTCCGCTTTTGCCCATTAACGAACTTGACCGAGATTTTATGTCCCTTGATTTTATGTATCAGTTTGGAAGAGATTTGTGCAGAATTGCGGAAGTTATCGTGTCCAGAAGAAAGTGATAACACAATTGCTTCGTGAAATTCCGTTCAAAATGCCCACTTTGACATAATTTTTTGAAATATATTCTGCCTCTATCAAAAAATCGATCATTGCGGTACATTATATAGTTTCTGAATAAGCGAATATACCAATTAAATGCGTTTGAGAGCAAAAATGAATTTAAAAATGAGTCAGAAAATAAGCAGTTTGGATTTGAGTGCATCCTTAATGCAATGATTTTTCCAACACAATCCGCTTCGGGAAATTCGGTTCAAAATGCCCACTTTAACAGCATTTTTTAAAGTATATTCTGCCTCTATCGAAAAATCGACCATTACGGTACATTATATAGTTTCTGAGTAAGAAAACGTACCAATTGGAAGCCTTTGAGAGCAAAAATGAATTGTAAAATGAGTCAGAAAATACGCAGTTTGGATTTGAATACACCCTTACTTAGATGCTTTTTTTCTTCAACCGCTATGTATTTTTAATTTGTTTTTGTTGTAAGAATTGGTCCTATCCAAAACTTGTCTATATAGATGTTGTAGACAATATTAAGAAGATATATGATAAATTCATGGGGATTTTATATCTTTTGAATTGACGGAGTTATGGATTTTTTACTTCTTCAAACCCCCTTTTTATTTTCGTTTTTAATTTTTTTTTGCGGTACGAATTTGCCCTATCAAAAACTTGTGAATATGAAAGTTGTAGATAATATTAAGGAGATTTATAATAAAATTAATTGGAATTGATATCTTGAGAATTGACGAAGTTATGAATTTTTTTCTCCCCAAAACCCTATTTTTTGCGCCCCTTGAGCCCATTTTTAACTTTATCAAAAATCTGTGATACATAAAATTTTGGCCCTATTTTTAGAAGTAATAAAATCTTTAAACTGATTTGATATGTACAAATATTAAGAAGTTATTGGGGGTTTTCGGTTTTCACAAAACCGCCTCCCTATTTCCATCCCCTTGGTCCGATTTTGCCCATTAACGAACTTGACCGAGATTTTATGCCCTTTGATTTTATATATCAGTTTGGAAGAGATTGGTGCAGAATTACGAAAGTTATCGTGTCCAGAAGAAAGTGATATATAGATAGATAGATAGATAGATACACACACACACACACACATATATATATATATATATAAGTTTTTTACTGAGGGTGGTTTTGGGTTCTAGGAGTCACGATCGGTGTAGATCTGCAAAAATTTTTCAGAAATTCCAACATAGGAACGATCCCAATAGGTAGTATTTCATACGAAATCTACCTAATAAAATTTTGAAAATGTAAGAGTCCTGAGACCCCTTAAAACACTATTTTACATAAAATAATTTTAGCTTAAAATCGTTCACCGACTAGAATATTATGAAGCTTAATATATTTTTTAACTTAAAAATTATATGAAAGTTTCCCTGTTTCCTTGCATTTTTTGAAATTTTTTTCTCCACATCCTCATGAGAAGGCTCCAGTGAAAATAGCCACGTATAAATAAATCGATTCGTAGTCGCGATACATATAGAAAAAGTAGCCTAAAAATGCTATCCAACAATGTTCAGATTTCTCCTAAATATGCATTAAATATTATCTGACTTTGGACCCTCGCACTTTTTAAAATTTATCATAATCTTCATGTTAAAGTTAGAGAAGTCCTCTTCTACAACGTATAAATAGAAGTATTATGTAATTAATATTTTATCGTGTTTCTCAAAATATAAATCATTTATGAACATATTTAGTATGACTATGATTTAACATTAATAAAATAATAACAAAACATATTTATTTAACAATAAATACATAGAAAAATAAAGGTAAATTGGTAGAATTGCGTAGACAGTGGCATATTACACTGCAAAATATCACAGTATTGAATGAAGTGAATTCTCATTCTGATTTTATTTACATAAAAAAAATACATGAAATAATAATAATTCCAGGTGTCTAATAAGTTTGTTCACCTACTCAAAATTCATAACAAACTAGCAAATTGACTTGTAGGAGAACAGTTTTCATTTATACATTCCAAAGGTTCGGGATTTGGTATCAAAATTAAAAAAAAATGTTTTTGAAATATTTTTTTCTGCAAACAAATGAATATCGATAAAAAATTCTGTAAACAAAATGCATTTTTGCTTATATTTTTACAAAATACTTAAATACAGGGCTATTACAAATGATGGAACCGATTTAAAAAAACATAATCTCGAAACTACTGCACATGTTACAATAAGTGATACATGGATTTAAAGAGAAATATACAAAGTTTTTTCAGTTACAAATGTTCCATGTGTGACCCTCTTGTTACATGGCATACGTCCAATCTGTAATCCAGTTCGTCCCAAACATTTTGTAGCATCACTCTGTCAATGGTTCTGAATTCTGTACAAATGCGTTCTTTAAGTTCTGACAGTGTCAAAGGCAATGTTTATGTACCACCAATGCCGAAAACAAAGTGTTCAGATCTTAAAGAACGCATTTGTGAAGCTTCCAGAATCATTGACAGAGTGATGCTACAAACTTTTTGGAACGAACTCGATTACATGTTGTACGTATGCCGTGTAACAAAACGGTCACACATCGAATATTTGTAACTGAAAAAAACTTGGTATATTTCTCTTTAAATTCATGTATCACTTATTGTAATATGTGCAGTAGTTTCGAAAATATGATTTTTTTAAATCGGGTCCATCATTTGTAATAGCCCTGTATATTTTGATATGGTAAGTTTACGTACATCTTACGTATGAATTTAAAAGGAAATTCATAATTTTTTTATCTCAATTTTATTCGTATTAATTTCATAAAATATATATCTAATAGCTTCAGTATTTGTTTATTTTTATTTCAATACGATGTTAAACTTTTAAAAACACTAAAAACCGAAATATTTCCCACATGATTAATCATCAAACTAATCGGTAATAATTCACTTATTTATTAAACCGAATTATTGAACCAGAACATACATTATAATCTTCCCGTTTGCATACCAATTATCAGGCATTATTTTTTACTTTAAAAGCAACTTTACCATCTTTAATATATACAGGTATATTTTTATAAAAATATATTATAGTTTGTTACATATAAAACTTTGTAGACGTAACATTTAAAAAATACAGTAGAGCGCCGATTATCGGAACTCCAATTAACCGAAATTCCAATTTTTCGAACAGCCTATCTCTCTCAAAAAATCTTTTAACCGAACTTCTGTTTATCCGAACAGCCTATTTCTCTCTCTCTCAAAAAAAAAAAAAAAAAAAAAAAAAACAATGATGATGAGATTGTGGATGAGATTTAAGATGAGAAAGAAATTGAAGAAATGAAAACGAATGCTATGAAAATTACCCAGGTTCATCACATAGCGAAGCTTTTGAATGTTTGGAAAATGCTATGAAATGGCTCGAATGGCAGAAGAACTCTGATCCTATTCAACTAACATATTTAAGAAAAATTACAGCATTGGAAAGAACGTCTTCTTTGAAGCAAGCAGCAATAGAAAGCTTTTTTGCTTAAATTATAATCTCTGAAGTTCAGAAAATGATAAATGAGAAAAAGAACATTTTAAATGATAAAAATGTTAAAAAAAATAAACACGCTAGCACTAACTGGTGCTGCCAGTCCAAAGCCTAGATAAAGTGTGAAGGTTTTAGTATAGTCAGGAATATCCCTTAACCTGTTTGTTCATTTATCCGAACTTTTACTTATCCGAACTAGGGCCGGTCCCGACTTGTTCGGATAATCGGCACTCTACTGTATATTCATGAGTTTAAATATTATATACAATAAATTACAATAACGTTTTCGTTCCTGTCGGAGCATCCTCAGTAGTACCGATTGGAACAAAAACGTTAGTGTACTGTATTGTAAATTATATGCAAACTACTGAGTGTATTTTTTAACTGTTTCGTTTATAAAGTTTTATATATAAGAATGTATGATTTTTTCTTTATATATAAAAATAGACCTGCATATATTACACGTAATAAACTTGTTTTCAAAACATAAAATAATGTCTGATAATTGAAACGGGACAATTATAAAAGAAGATATTTGAAACTAAAATATGGATATCTACGTTTTAATATATATTATTTTATAAAATAATATTTGTCGAAATTTAAGTATTTGAGCGACAATGTGTCTTTTTTTTTTTTTTTTTTTTTTTAAATATCGAATGCTTCAAAAAGAAACAATTTTACATCTTCTAGCAGTTATATAAAAAGCCGTCCATATATATATTTTTAATTTAATTAATTTATTTATTTAAAGACACGCACGCAACCAAATTTTACTCAGGAACTATTTTTCTTTATACTCGTGACTTTTTATTACGTTCACTAAAAACCAATATTTTCATAATATCATATTCTGGTAAATCTTAATAAATAAAATAATCGATATTTTATTTAATTTTCTTTTTGTTATCATATTAAACAATCGAAAATACTTTCGTTTCATCGTTCTTTATCTATATGTTTGTACAATGAATTTTTACAAATATTTCCTAAAACGAAAAACGATTTAGTTTCTTCGTTTATTATATTTATTTTTATATTTAAACAACCAGGATTTCTAAATATGGCCTAAATGTAAGGAGAAAATTATTTATGTTATCAAGTGACTCCAAGCGAGAAAATGAAAATCTTTGTCAGAAAATGAAAAATATTATTTTCAATAAAGAATAATTTACTGATATGCTACCAAATATTGATAAAACATTTTAAAGAAAATGTGTTGTTTACTTCAAATTTTATAAATTATAGCATGATAGCATGGTATATTATGGAAATAATTTGTGTTAGAGTTAACATGTTGTAACTAAAATTTTATCATCCTTTGGAACATCTGAGGCCCGATTCTAATACACCGATTTGAGATATTACCATGTGAAAAGATTTATGATATATTGTGAAAATAATGTGTGTGTAAAGATAACGTCTTGTCAATAATATTTTATCCTCTGGAACATCAAGTAATCCACCGGTATGAGATATTATTGCATTCAAAGACATTTTAGGTATAGGAAAAATATAAAAGCTTGGGAAAGGAAATAACTTCAGTAGTAATGTAATGGCGTACATAAATTACTAGGACTATAAAGAATTGTTTATCTTTAAAAAAATTCTATTTACATTTAAAAATATTACATAATAATGATACTTAAAAAAATAAAAATTAATAAAAATAATAAGAGAAGGTACATACATTTTTAAAAATCTTTTTAAAATGACAATTTTAATATTTTGTTGCAATGATTTCCTTTAATTGATAATTAAAGTGCTCTGTAACAAAAGCAAATTAAATATATTTGAAGACATATACATACGACTCAAGAATATTTAAATATTTATGTTGGAAGCAGAAATTAATTGCACAAAAATGACATAATATCATTGCTTATTAAACATTTCTTCGTAAGAAAAATACATGTTTCTCTAAGGTATTTAAAATCTGCCAAACATAAAAATATTAGCAAGTATATCATTCAGTTGAATGTTTCTCATATTTTTAATGTTGCTGATAAATTACCTTTCCTGATGCAATATTAGATATTTTCCTTTTAAGGAGCGATTCTTCATTTTAAATAAGTTTTAGCGTATTTAATCTAATCATGGAATCATTTTCACTTCTATAATAGGTTATTATTTCTTTGTTATGTTTTGTTTGTTTCAGTAATATGTTAATTATATGAACCGATGAACAAGGGAAGACAATGTATTATTAAATGAAAACGAAGCAAATAGAAGCATTTTTTGTAATATTATTGATATCAAGAAGATCGATCGAATGTTGGTACTAATTTACACAAATTAATATCATAAACATGTAAGAGATCGTTTTCAACAAAGAAAAACTATTCGAGAAAATACAAGTACGTTTAAAAAGATAGGTTCGATACAATACAGAAAAACCTGCTAAGATGAGATAGCAAAGGCATCTGAATAATATTCCGTTTTAGACAGGTTTTCCTTTTAGAAGGTGCAGCGTTTATTATAAATATATTAAATGCCTTTCGCGGCTTCAAATTTTCCATTATAGCAAAAATCGTTTATTGACAAGGTCTGTTTTCACATGCTTTGATGCATTTGCTGAGTTTACAAATGTTAGTATGAAAGCTCTTTAATTCCTATCAACATAATTCCTTAAAAAGCAATGAGTACATTTGAAAAACCCATTAATCCTTTTTTATACTATGAAAAAAAGAGAATATTTTATTAAAAACAAAAAAGTTTGGACATATTAGGTAAAAATCCACTGCTGAACAAAAATAGATTTAAGTTAAGTGCAGGTAATATGGCCACCTTAAGGATAGAAATGTTCTAGCGATTGAAGTAAGTGATTAATAAATAAATAAAAATTATCTAAAAAAGCAGACTCTTTTCAGTCCTGGAAAAAAATCATATTAATCAAGATTTAAACGTGCAGGATTTTTTTTAAAAATCTAGTTGATGAATGCAATATGCACATATGCAGGTAATATGCCCATAGGACAAATACAATGAAAAGATTCATGTTCAACGCACGAGAAACATCAATTATTACAAAACCATATTTAATTTTTGAAACTTTACAAAAAATAATGGAAAAATAAGGAAGAAGAAAACGTTGAAAACAATTTATACAATTTTAAGCAATTTTTAACATTTTACGTTAAAAAATCTTTTAAATTCTTTATTAACTTCGCATGTATTGCAAGTAAAAACTTACATATCTTTCTTGGTAAATGTGACGCATTCCATGTCCACATAATTATGACACACAACACATAATCTCATATACACAACTTTTTCCTTGTTGCAAATACTGCAAAACCAATTATCTTTATCACTTTTCTTTGCTAGAGACAATTTCCCACTATTCATCGCAGACTGACATTTTTGTTTGTTTAATCACTGGTGATGTCTGAGTGTCTTAAGCATTACTTTGAGAAGCTTTGGGAAAAAGCTATTTTTTTTTTTGAAAATTAGAGCATGATAGTTCATTGCAGGTTTATGACACGAGCTGTTTAAAGATTTTTCTGTGGTGATGGCAGTGATTTTTGAAATGATGAGTGAAGAACAGAAGCACCATTTCTGTCTTTATCTTGAAAAGTTGAAGAATCACAGCTAGAGTCTGAAGAAGAGACAGGAGTACTTGACGAAGGAGGAATATCACGACCCTGTTTCTCAGAAGATGTCTCTGGGATAGAAATTTCTTTTCCACTTTTGGCACAATTCTTTATTGGAAATGGGTTTTCATAAACAAAACTTGGAGCAAAAGCTTCCTCGGGGATTACATTTGTGTTGAAAGATAGATACATGTCCCTTTGAAGCCACCTTTAACAGTGGCGGGTGTCATAGTTTTGCCCCAAATTAAACAAAAAATTATTCCAAATAGAGCCTTTGTAATATTGTCATGATTGGGATGTTCCTATAACAAAAGACCTTCTTGGTCCCAAAATTACTCAAATGGCCCAAAACAGAATTTATCACAAGGAAGCACCTCATCGATTGCATTTAGAAAACGCAATAACACAGTTAAAAACCCATTTCAACAATTACGATCTATAGCCTGAGAAGTAATCTAAATTCTTTAATGCAGTTTTGTACAGGATCAATAAATTTGTATATATACTACGAGTATGAAAAATGTAGTTCAGTTAGGAAATACATAACACAATTGAAAATTCCTCACAGGATAAAGACACAGGAGTCAGACGAATGATCATCAGATCATGGATCGTCGATTTCGTCAGATGATCGATACCTTAAAAAAGGAAATGTAACATTTGAAATTGCATATGTTAAATTCTTTTTTTAAACGACTGCCAAGAAGGGTTATGTGTTTCACGCGTATCTGGGTATGTGGATTTCTTTATGCCCTCGAAACATCCCAAACTCTGGATGGATTTTAATGAATGAGGTCTCTATCGATTCGTCTTAACCTTCCGATGGTTATACGCAATGTTTTGTTTTTATAAATTCAAAATGGCGGCAGAGAGGAAATGCATTTTTTACGCACCATACTGAATGGCATATCATTGGATAGGTCTTTCAAAATGAAGATGATGGCCTATTTTACAAGCAGAAGCTCCGTTTAAATATTACAAAACCTGAAATTAGTGTAGGTAGGATCTCTAGCTTTACTTCAACTCTAACCTTCATAGACCTCTATAGGCCTCATCAAAACAGTGTTTATAGATAGGAAGTAACAATTATACACAACTTAAAAGTCATCAATACAAGTAAATAATAAAAATAGTTAAGTAATATAAAAAATAGTTTCACATTGATGAGAGATAATTAATTGGTTCGCTTTTTACGCAGTCGGGTTTTCTTATTTTTTAAATTTAATTTTTACTTGTTTAATATAGTTGAAGCACAAATTGCAATGCGGGTAGGTTTTAGCCATGTCTCAAACACTGTTTCAGGTAATGAGATGTGGTTTTGGATTGGCATATTTGAAGCTTCTTGAATCGATTTCTCTTTTAAAAATGTATGAGTTACAATCCATATTGTTCTCGAATATTATATTTCAAGTAAAATATATTTAAAAAATAACTTGCACATCTATATTTCCAAAACAACAACCATTGAAGATTTTTAATGGTGACATCAGAATTCAGCGGGTTAATTGCATACAGAATTGTACACTTTCACTTCAGAAGCAATTTCATTGTATGGAAGTTTTATTAACAAACTTATACGAAGAAAAAAAAAAACATATCCATTACTTTCACTTTAATGGAGATGCGCTTTTTATTTAGCATCTTTTACAGTCTATCCGGTATCAAAATTCCTTTCCCCTTTTATATGAAAATTATTTTCTTTTTTGTATTAAATAGATTTAACAGATCTTTAATATTATACGCACGAATGAATGTTAAAATTCTAGTGCTATATACACTTTGAGTTAAATAATTAAAATACATATAAAAGTACAAATATTCTTGGTGTGACGATGCGAAAATTTCGTTATAGAATTAAAGAACATGAAGCAGATCTCAAATTAATTAGATCCCATACTGCATTATCATGATTAGCTCAAACTCAACCTATAAAAGTAGATTTTAATAAATCGTAAATTATATTTTGTACAAATAACTACCAGGAAGCCATCACAAGAGAAACAATCGAAATAATTGCTAATAAAGATACAGTTTGTAACGATGCACTATCATACGATATCAATGGAGTATGGAGAGATTAGCTGCATAATAGATGAAAGCTCGTTTTGTTGAAAATTTGAATGACTTTATATGACATCTCATTTCACGTGCAACCTTTAAATTACAATGTTTTCTTCTGAACAATTCTCGAATAAGTGCAAAGAATATAATAGCAACATTTAAATCCTACTGATGACGGCCTTGTAATGGTTGAAAACGTTCTGGTTTTTTCTAATGTATTTTAAGACATTTTTAATTTGTATTTTAAATATCTTTATATTGCATCCAAGATCCTGAAAGTAAATTTTTGTACTATTATTTGTGCTTACATATGTATTGTAATTGTTATACGCATGATTTTAGATATGCCCAAAATTCTTGATTTATTTTGTAAAATTTACAATACCGGCATATTTAATTTTTTGTGTAAATAGTGATTAGAGAACTCATTTTGTATATATTTTTTAAATGTTAAAAAATAAATTATTTATCTCAAAAACGCAAAATAAACTAAAGTTTTTGTAACCTGATTTGACTATATATAAATCTTCTAGACATCATTCCTAAGCATCGTTTTTCGATCAGTTAATTTTTCCCAATTAAACACAGTCTTTTCTTTAAAAAATATATTTATAGGAAAGAATGGTTTTAAAAAAAATTAGATATATTTATTTCCTGCTATTTGAAAGATGCAATTAAAAATACAAAATTAAATTATTTCATTATCAGTTTTATTTACTTTTTAAACTTATACAAAAAAAAATCCAACTTTTAGACAACGGTAATACAAATTTTGCGCCATTCTTCAATGGCTAGAAAATCCATTTCATTTTGTAATCTCTAATTCATAATCCGAAAATTGTTTTTGAACTTTAAATTCATTTATACGTATTTTTAAAAAGTCATCTTTCTGTCAATAAAATACACGGCTAATATTTCCCTTAAACGAAAACAAAATTGCAAATGAAATAAAGAATTCAATATAAAGAGAGCATTTATATTTCAGCTTAGTCTAATAAGACAAAAACTTCAGATTTCAACGACAAAAATACATATATAAAACGAAAGTTTCTCTTTGATTTATACCTTCATAATATCTCCAAATATATCACTTAAAAGGAATACTCCTAATCTTTTGAAAAGTTCACTTGACTGACAATGCGGCTTCTTCCGAACTCTTACTAGAAATCCAATATATATATATATATATATATGAGAAAGATTTGTAATCCATTTCAAATGCATTTTACAAATCGAAAAAAATATTTCTCTTTTAAAATGATATTATTTCAGAAGTCAGGGGAGAATTTGTACGTAATGTGAAAAGTTTGAAGATTAATTTTGACAAAAGACAGATTTAACTTATACGGATAAGCAAGGTCATTGTGCCTAAATTCAATGTGATTTCTCATAAGTTTGTAACATTCAGGAATACTTCGTATTTAATATAAAACGTTTAATATAAGATAAAAAGGGTTGATTATTATGGACTTAAGTCAAAAGTAATTTCTTTAGAAGAAATTGGACTAATATTTGTGATCTTAGCAAAAATATGTCATTATCGCATTTAGGTGACATGAATCACAATTTCAGAAGTTAAAATCTGAATTTGATTGCCAAGTTACTAAATATGACAATGCATTTTACGCGTATCAGTTTAATTTAACTTTATTAATTGCATTCTTATCAATTTTTAAATGATTGATATTGCATTATAATTAGGTAATGAATCATTTTACATTTATACTTTAAACATTTTAAACTTTGATTATTAACAAACAAGAACTTCTAGTATTTCTGCTGAAACCTTCCTGCATTTAAAGGATCCAATTCGTCGCAATTAGGTCTATAAAAAATTAGGCACCTAAATGCGATGAAAATTATAGAACATTTTTAGTATAAAACATGTATTTTCCCGTTTTCACTCCCGCTTGATGAAACAGACATCCAATGCGGTGACGCCTTTGGCGTTATTTGACGTTCAAAGATTAACTACTCGGATGTGCCATTTCCAACACTTTCTTCCTTCTCATACATGTTAATATTTAGAATTTTTTTTTACACATGTTAATCTTTCATGCTATTACTTCAATGCTACACCAACTTAGATTTACATCTTAAGTTTCTGCTTCAATTTACTAACTGGAGTAAAGACCAGTTAATCTCACTCGTAATATTTAATAAAATCAATATTTTTCGTTATTCTATTGTACACAATATGACCAATGAAGACCGGTCACTTGCAATTTTAGACGTTTTGTTAAATATCTAGAAAAATACATGAGGAATTATCCTGAAAGACCAGGTGTGTAAACAGCATAGTACAGGTCATATTTTTTCCGCAAAGATTTTTAAACGAAAGCTCAATGGGGATCGCCAACAAATTGACAAAAAACGAATATCGTTTGGATAACCCTGTAAAGACTAAACTAGCAAAAGCGTTGAAACTGTAGAGCATTATTAAGAGGCTTATTATAATAAACTTTGTCCATTTTTATGAGAATAGCATGCATACTCGTAGTGAAATTGAGTTTTTTATAAGAACAGTCCGAAATTTCAAAAAGTTTTTTGCTTATAATTTGCAGAGTTCTAAATATAAAAGAACGTTCTATTCAGAAACCATGACAAACAACGCTGTACACAATATCCTGTAATAAGAATTAAAAAATAATAAAAATTGATGAAAAATGAGCACATTTACTAAATAATGTTTTACTGCGCATGCGCAAATGCTATAAAAATATAATGTGCACAATGTATTAGCTAAATGTATGAAAATTCGTGGTATTATAGAGAAATGTTTATAAACCAACTGAAACAGACAGTTTTTAAATCGAAGAATTATTTTACGAGTTATTTATTGTTAGGAATTGAATAATTTTCTCAATACATTTCATAAGGTTATGCATTAGAAACTCACGGTGTGCAGACCGCATTTTTTTAAAAAAATGAGACTCATGTTTTGAGGGTTTATTTCAATTTTGAATTCTAATTTTCAGCATTTCCAGAGATATTTTTTACATATTTTAGAAAAGTTTATTATTTTAAATTGTTGCCAGCTGTAAAAACTTCGCAAAGAATTATATTGAGAAAGTTAATATTATAAAGAAGGTGAATAATATAAAGAGAAAGAAACGTTTGGTGAAAATTACGCCAGATTTAAAACGTTACTTTTAAAATCATATAGCGATCATCCTTAAAATCCTCCAATAAAAGAGAAATAAATGGAAACTCGTTTACAAGGAGATCGCCACCTGGTCT
The DNA here is from genome assembly GCA_963932465.1 of Maratus speciosus. Classification (NCBI taxonomy): domain Eukaryota; kingdom Metazoa; phylum Arthropoda; class Arachnida; order Araneae; family Salticidae; genus Maratus; species Maratus speciosus. The sequence continues at coordinate 224,419,609 of OZ010791.1, read as the reverse complement.
GCAATACGGCGAAGAGTTTGGTTTTGTGGATGGGACGTTGTGGTCGAGCCTTTAGCCGGCGTTCCAACTTATCCTAAAGAGGCTCAATTGAATTTATATCAGTACTTTGCGCTGGCCAATCGAGCTCTTGGACCCCCATGTCCCCAAACTACTGTTTTACATTATGCGCTGTATGTACACTGGCGTTATAATGCTGAAATACATACGGTCAACTGCCGAACATTTGCCAAATGCTAGGAAGCGCATAATTGTCTAGAATGTATTCATAGCATTGGGCATTCAGGACTGCAGGCACTAAAACCAATGGACCGAATACAAACCATGTAAAACAAGACCGAACCATGATTCCGCCGTCTCCAAATTTAACAGTGGGAACACTGCACTGCGGCAAATAGCGCTCAGCTCCCATTCGCCAGATTCAGACACGTCCGTTGGAATGACAGAATGTGAAGCGTGATTCATCATTCCAAATTGTGCTCATCCACTGGTCCAGAGTCCAGTTGCGGCGTGTTTTACACCACCGTAATCGTCGGCTCACATTAATGGCCATGTTCCTGGGCTTATGGACTGCAGCTCGGCCATGAATTACCATAGCATGCAGCTCTCCGCATTATGAATGCCTTCAGAAATGCATTCTGAATCTGCTATGCATTCAGAATTGTCCGGTTTCTACTCCCACTTTCAGATGTCACTCGGATCTGCGCGGCTATGCTGGCCAACGGAGTTTGCTGGTTGGATTTGACAACACGGTTCATCTTCGATAATTTTGTCGTATCCGTCATTGGGGTTGAGCTTTCAGGGTTTTTTCTCTTCTCCACTTAACCACAACATCAGAAACTGTGGTCTGTGGGATCTGGAACTTGGAGGAAATCTGTCGATTCGAATTTCCGAAACGGTGGACTCAATGATCATACCCCTTTAGCCTTCGCTTAACTCGTGCCGTCCACTCATTTTTACTGCTACAGGTTCTATAAATGTCTCACAAGCAGTGATTATCGTTTTATCTACATACTAATGTCATCGATGATGTTAGGACAATGACACTTTCATTTCAGAGGATGTCAGTTGATTATTGACAGTGTACAGTGCACAATATTGCACGTACAATATATTTGAATACAACTCCTAATCCTTTTGCTTCCATTTGGAAAATACTACTCTTTGCGAAGATTCTACAACTGGAAACAATTTAAAATTATAAACTTTTTCTAAAATATGTAAAAAATATATCTCGAAATGCTGAAAGTTAGAATTTAAAATTTAAATAAACCTCAAAAAATGAGTCAAATTAAAAAAATAAATGCAGTTTGCACACTGTGAATTTTTAATGTATAGACTTATGAAATGTGTTGAAAAAAATTATTCATTTCCTGTGTATAGTTTTTGCTCCTATAAAACTTTTTTAATGGAACGATTTATAATGCCACCAATTTTCATATTTTTGTACGCACTACTTTTCGTAATATTAACGATGAAAGATCCATGGTCTCAAAAAATTCATCTACAGCGGATGTGATACCGTTAGTTACTTTTTTTAAGAATAGGCAGATACTATATTTGGATACAGCCTATCATATTCTTGATTCCTTTTTAGAACAACGGATTTTGAGCTTATTCTATCGACGATAATTTTCAGAATTTTCAAGCTATGTTTTTGAGACTCACAAAAGTTGTTCTATACATTTAGCTAATATATTATACACATTATATTTTGATTGCATTCGCACATGCGCAGTGAAATCTTTTTTAGTATACCTGCTCATTTTTCTCTTATTTTTTATAATTTTTTAATTCGAATTGTAGTATGTTGTACGATGCTGTATGTCATGGTTTATGAACAGAACATTCTTTTATATTAAGAACTCTGCAAATCATAAGCAAAAAACTTGGTGAAATTTGGGGCTCTTTTTATAAAAATCTTAATTTCTCTATGCGTATACATGCTATCCTGATAAATATAAACACAGTTTATTACATAGAGTCTCTTAATCATGTTCTACAGTTTCAACGCTTTTGCTACATTAGTTTTTACAGGGTTATCCAAAAGATATTCTTTTTTTATATTTGTTTACGCTCCCCTGTGGGGTTTCGAGAAAAAAACCTTCGCGGACATATATGATGTTTACTATGCTGTTTACACACCTGGAGTTTCAGGATAATTCTTTATGGCTTTTTCTAGATACCTAACAAAACATCTAAAATCGCAAGTGACCGGTCATCATTGTTCATATAGTGTACAACAGCTGCTTGAGAATTTCAAAAATTTTCAAATTCTAGAAGGACCGGCTGGTCATAGCCGAAAACATAAAAAAAATATTTTTTCAATTCTATGCATAACTTTATACACTTTTCAATCATACAATAATAAAAAAGGCAGAAAAATCACCATTACAGTGCCTCATTCAGCGGATTTTTTCTAAATTCAAGGAAGACCTGCTGGCAATAGCCTAAAAAAACGCAGAAGAAATTTGGTGCAATTCTATGCATTACTTCGTACACTTTTCGATGGTACAAAGCGGACATACAGACACACAGATACACGGAAATACATACGGACAGACAGACATTTTGTATAAACATGTTTTTCGATATCTCTGATTTCTAAAATGTGTAAATCCGTTGAAAACTAAAAGTCGAAAAAAATCTCCATTACAGTACATACTTTCTTATTAGAAAGTAAAAAAGAAAGTTATTTATACAATAGGCAATTTCTACTTTGGGAGTATTCCTCGCATTTTGAAAGAGTTGACTCAATCTGATAATGTACAATGCATACGGCAATATGAAATTCTCTTAGGAAAAACGCTTTAAATGCAATAACATGTTTTGCGTTTTGTTTCTGAAATGCAGATGTTTGATTCTATTGCATTTATATAAGATTCTTTCGTTGTGTTTATGGGCAGAAGTTTGTCCCATTTAAGGATACTCACATTTATATCCATTCATTGATCTTAATTTAAATTTTTATTTTGTTTTCTTACATACAAATAAATTCTAACAAATTATTGCATAGAAAACTGCGCGTTTTTCTTCTAAATTTAAAGATTCAAGTAACGTTAAAATAGTACTTTATTATTTCCCTTGTGTTCTTCTTATCGAAAAAAGTTTCTTAAGTTTATATCAGTTAAAAAATATATTTCTGTTTAAAATTGTTAATGTTTCTACAAATACTTATTTCATGCAATCTGTACGCTAAAAAGCACATGAATGTGGAACGAAAGTGATTTGTTAGTGAATACCGGAAATAATTTCAACTCATGTTCAAACTATCCATACTTTCTTTTTTATACTTTCTTTCCATAATTTCTTTCCACTTTTTCATATTGTTGTACTTATAAAATATTATACTCTTAGGTCCTTATTCAGTTTGGGGCAGTATTTTTGTTATTTTAACTGCAACATAGAACGGTTCGTATAGGAAAGTGAAAAAGAAAGTTCATTTTGTAAAGAAATAATTTGAAATGTTTTAATAACTACGATATTTAACCATTTTACAAGTAATTTCCTTGTTTATTTCTACTGTAATCTTTAATTAAATAAATAAGATTCTTTGTTTTATACTCGATCTTATATATCTTAGTTATTTTAATTAACTGTTGCATTGCTCATTATCTAATCGCCTTATTTATTTGCACTCTTCAGCAGTATAGCTTAAATGAACTAAAGGCTCTAAAATATATTTTCTTTATGAAATATAATTCCATTGTATTAGTAATAATTAAAAACAACCCATTGATAATTTGATAATATTAATAACATACATTAATTATATTAGAAAAATAATTCAATAATAATAAAAAATTATAAATTAATTAAAAAATAAAAACAATAATTTAATAAAACAATCCATAAATTCTATTTAATAATTGTAGCCCAATTTAATTCCAATAATAAATTCGACTTTTAGAAAGAAATAACGTAAATCAATATAAATAAATATTTCTTCTACTTGCTTAGCAGATATCATGGAAAAAAAAATACTAACATACAATCATTTAAAGTAAATTTCTTTATTTGAGTTTTGTACCTGCCACAAGGAGTGTCTCATATTTCAAAAGGGATAATCTTTTTGTAGGAATGTAACCATTAGTCATACAGCCTCTAAAGGCTTATCGAATACTCCAGAGAACAATATCGATTTGCTAAGGATAAAATGCAATACAAAATCCTTATCTTCCAATTTTCATGCAATTCCTAATTTGGACGATCTGTACAATAAATTGAATATATCTTTATTGCTAAAAATACATACAAATGTAATATCAAATGCTATTTCAATCGTTTGAAAAAAATAATTAAAATATTTTCTCGTAAGAGAATTAATCGTAAAGTATAAAATATATACTTAATGCAAAGATTATCTTTAAAGACTTGCCCCTCATAGCAACATATTTAAGCACAAATATGAGAGTTATCATATTTTCAGGAAATCATGTAACAAGATTTTTCCATTGTAAAATGAGTGCGTCCTATCACTTTAACTTTAAATGGCGATGCATTTTAATATGATAACAACAAAAGCCTACTTCGGCAAAAAAAAAAAAAAAAAAAAAAAAAAAAAAAAACGTATTTAGGTTTAAATGTAAATAAGTACGAGTAATAAGCCAGTATTTTAATATTGTGATATGGTATATAGGTTGTTATGTTTTCATTATAAATGATAAAGGGTATCATATCATTACTATTACACATGAGAAATGTCTTTGAACTCAAATAAGATTTTACAAATTATGTTATTTAAACCATAGAAAATGACATGATTCTCGGTAAAATATATTTCTTCAAAAAATATTTTATATAACTGACATAAGGTAAATGCACCTATATTGGACCACTAATTTTTAAAGTTTAAAAACAAGCTCAAAATGAATTTCTTGAAAAAGACTGAAAAAATCTGATTAACTAACTTTCTTATATGTTAACTTTCCATAACCTGTTTGGAATAATAGTTTTATTTCTGCTGGTACATTTGTTTATTTTTTAGAGTGTCTTCAAAAATAGATTTTTTGGTAAAGTCTTAGATATTTCATTAAGAACGTTTTTATTTAAAACATTGTTTCATTAACATTATGATTTATTTTAAATTAAACTACTATTCATATGCTTTATTACATTGTAAATAAATTGTTGGATACGCCGAAAGCTGAAAGATTCATGCATCAGCAATTTACTAACTCCACTACTAGAGCATAGAGGAAGGTAATTTTTCTTATTTTTCATTTTTTCTGAAGAGTGTATTTTGAAACTTTGAATGTTTACTCAGATAAAAGAAGGTTAGGAGTAGGCTAATATATATATAGATATATTTTTTGGAATTAACTGACATTTCAATAATAATTCGATAAATGTCCTCAAGTTGTCCACTACTGGTGGGTTTACTTTAATATTTCCCTATGTGATAGATCAATACCAATTATCTGATATAGTGTAATGATGTATTTACATCATTTTATATTAAGAATTATTATGTAATTTTTTACAATGAAAACTGTCACAATTACTTTTGTAATGCATATAAAACATTTTATATAAAAAAAGTTGTTCACTTTGCAATTTCTTTTTGCTTGGAATTCTGTATAATTGTAATGATAATAAATTTATTCAGTAACAGTATCATTTTAAATAAAATAATGAACTTTTTAATATTAATTAAATATTATTTTGCAAATGAAATATTATTAAGAGCCATTATTTTGAAAATCAGACAAGTGTGATTGATGTATTTTTTGTTTTGCTTGATTTTTTCTTATGTTGAAGTAGATCACATTTAATGAATAATGTGCAATTTTGAAGCCCTGAAAAATTTTTCCCTTCCCTGTAGAAAATGTCAAAGTTCAAGGTTGTGACCGTCATTTTTCATGAAAAGTGAAATGCGAGTGTGTTTGCAGTGCTAAAGCTTGGGAAAGCAACGACATCCCAAAATTCTTTTGTGATGAAATATTAGTATAACACTACCTGCTTAGTAGACTGTACTAGTTTCCATGGGGCATTGTTATTTTACATTGTTATGTTGCCTCAAAATGCAATGAAAATGACGTTTTTGTCCGTTTTCCGCACGTATTTTCTTATTTAAGCAATAGTACCCCATTTTTTTTTCTTATAGAATATCAAAGTGTACTACTAGGACAAGCTAAATAATATGAAACTTTACCGGAATATTGCTGCTGTTAGCAGGAATAGTCTGTTAAATATTCAAAAATTTCAAAATAGGCAGCATTTCAATTAGTCATTTCTCAAAACAGCATCACGGTTCAATAAAACAAAATATATCACTTAGTAGTTGGAAGTATGTACAAACACATGAAAAAGAAAAAAAAGTGGGGTCTCGTCATATTTGTATTTAAAAAAAAAATGTCAAAAGTCACAAAAAAGACTATCATTTATCATACTTTTTCCCTATCAGAAAACGAAAGATCCCGTTTCTCGTTCCGCTAGCTATGTTTTTTCCCTATGAGAAAATGGAATATCCCTTTTTCTTTCCCCTTCCTTGTTCTAAATGGAAAAAAGGGAAATTTAAACGGGATATTTTGACTGTGAATTTTGGTAAATTTTGATATTTTTTTTAAAAAAATATGACGAGACCCTACTTTTTTTTCTTTTCCATGTGTTTGTACATACTTCCAACTACTACGTGATATATTTTGTTTTATTGAACCGTGATGCTGTTTTGAGAAAAGACTAATCGAAATGCTGCCTATTTTGAATTTTTTGAATATTTAACAGACTATTCCTGCCAACAGCAGCAATATCCCGGTAAAGTTTTATATTATTTAGCTTGTCCTAGTAGTACACTTTGATATTCTATAAGAAAATAAATTGGGGTACTATTGCTTAAATAAGAAAATACGTGCGGAAAACGGACAAAAACGTCATTTTCATTGCATTTTGAGGCAACATAACAATGTAAAATAACAATGCTCCGTGGAAACGAATACAGTCTACTAAGCAGGTAGTGTTATACTAATATTTCATCACAAAAGAATTTTGGGATGTCGTTGCTTTCCCAAGCTTTAGCACTGCAAACATACTCGCATTTCACTTTTCATGAAAAATGACGGTCACAACCTTGAACTTTGACATTTTCTACAGGGAAGGGAAAATTTTTTCAGCACTTCAAAATTACACATTATTCATTAAATGTGATCTACTTCAACATAAAAAAAAAATCAAGTAAAACAAAAAATACAACAATCACACTTGTCTGATTTTCAAAATAATGGCTCTTAAGAAAGAACATAAAACGATGTATTCCCTTTAATAATTATTTTGTTAGTTTTCTGTCATCATTTTGATTTATATTTTGCATTATTTTTTTTTTATTTATTTAAGATATCCTTGAAAAGATAATATGTTGGAAATCGTATTTATCAAAGGAACAAAATCTCTATGCAGAAATGCACATATAAAACTTTATGTCTTAATTTAATGAAGAGAAAATTAAATTAACGTAGAGCAAAAAATTCACAAATTATTTGCATTTTTAAACAAAGATCAAAAGTTTCTTTGTTACATTTGATAGCAGTCACTGTAAATTGCGTTCAGAAAAAAATAAAAGTGATTAATATTTACAACTAAAATGGCTTTTAAAAACCGTAGACACACATTTCTTTATATTAAACCATATAACTAAATAATAAAAATTAGTATAGATCGTCAGGAAATAAAAGAACTCACAAGACGCGTTTCGGGTAGAAATTTTAGCAGTCCGTCATCAGACAACGTAAACACGTGTCCCTAAGTGGACTAATCTACATTGGCTGAAACGTGTCTGTGTGTTCTTTTGTTTTATGGCAATTCATAAAAAGTTTTATTATTTAATTGTTTTATTATCGCCAGTTTTTCTGTGCTGTTTCATCTATTGAATCATATATTTTGCAACAACTGATAAATTGTTATTGAAAAGTTTAGAGCTTGCATTAATATTCCTGAAAATGAATATTGATTCTCCAAAAATTTTCAGAAAATATAGCTTTATTTTTTATAGTAATTGTATTGTTTTAGACAACTAGAGAAATTTGCCCCCTACGAGCTACGCTCGCCAACCTCTGACACCCCGGATTTTAAAAGCACACTAATTTCATCGTCTTTAAAAAGATTGAATTATAATAATAATAAAAAAAAAACAGTGGCGATCTCCCTGTAAACGGGTTTTCATTCTCTCTCCTTTGTTTCGAGATTTTTAAGGCAAAATCAGCCGCTGTTAAGAGATACGATGTCTGTTTCCGTCTTTGATTAAAAAAATTAGCTAAAAGTTAGAAAATAAGCTAATGTAAAATGAATTAAGTAAACATAATCTTTGTCTCTTGATTATTTTTTAACAATGCTATAAGAAAGTTATTTTAAATAAAATATTTGAAATGCATCGTTTTAAATCTGACACAATTTTCACCAAAATTTTCTTTCTCTTAATATTCGCATGAAAATATTTTTGTTGTTAGAAAGGAAATATTATTTGCGCTGTCTTGTAATTCTCGATAATACTTGAAGAGATTATCTCAAAATATAAAATAAACGCGCAAATATATTTTTAAATTTAAACTATTTAGCCCACATTTAATTACTTGACCTTTCTAAATATGACGTAATTTCCTCCATTTACGACTTTTAACGCATAATAATGAATTTATTATTTAAAAATTTTCACTCTCTTTTAAAATTCACGTGTAAGTATAGTTTTTATAACGTAATTTGCAATATTTTCCTGATTTTTAACACGTAATCATTTAATTCTAATTTGAAAGTTTTTTATTCTGTTTGTAGCCACGTGTAAATATTTTTTTAATTTGAAGGAAATAGTATTCTTTGCTCTGTTTTTAAATTTGGCAACGGTTTAAATTAATACCCATTTCTAAAATATGTAAAAAATATCTCTCGAAAAGATGAAAATTTGTATTTAAAATGGAAATAAAACCCCCAAAATTCAGTCAAATTAAAAAAAATAAATGCAGTCTGCACACCGAGAACTTCTAGTGCATAAAATGATCTAAAAATGTTTAAAGTTCCCATCTATAGTTTTTGCTGGCATAAAACTTTTTTAATGGAACGATTTTGACCAACTTTAACATTAAATATCTCTTAAAATAATTATTCGATTTAAAAACCGTCTGCATCAGCGTGTTTATCAAACATTCCTATATAGTAGCACCAATTTTCATATTTTTGTCTGTAACAGTTTTCTTAATATTAACAAAAAAGACCCCCAGTGACAAAAAAACTATGGATGCCGATCTAGGAGAGTACCGGGAAGATCTACGCAGATTTTCATTGGTCCATTTCCAAATCGTTACTTTTTTTATCTATAGAATAATACAAAATTTGAAAATATAAATTTTGCATATTCGAAAGCTACCGCGTTTCAGAGTCCTTCCATTTTCATTTTATTTTATTTTATTTTACTTTTTTTTTTTTTTTCTTTTTTTGTGAACAACAAACGCGAATATTTTTCTATATAGTGAAAGACAATTCCACTACAGATCTCTGTAAATTTACTTTGAATTTAACTATTAAAGTTATTTCATGTAATTGTTTGTCAAACATTCTATTCTATTCTGATGGTATGCTTATTAATAGTATCTGTGTGCCTTTCTGCTATTTACATCAATTAGTTTTATCGAGCATTAAACTCTTTACAAATGAGTTTTAAATCTCAAAAGGCCGATATAGCAATTATGTTTTCAGGTTTTAACCACTTTATCCGAAAAAAAAAATATTAAACATAACTGAAGAGCATTATTTTTCAATTATAAAAAAATGATAATTAGAAATTCAACATTTCAGAAAAATTTAATTTGCGTGATATACAATAAGCAGTTTTTTGGAGATTCCTTTATAATTATTTTAACTTGAACGAAAATCATTAAATAAAAAGTCAAAGGAAATCAAAAGAAAATCATTTAAAATGGTATTTAAATAATAAATAATAAATAGATAAATGAACTAAATGTAATATATTATGTATTTAAAAATATTAGTTTTATTTTATATATATCAACTTTTTTTATTCCAATGGTTTCTATAAATTAAAAAATAACTATAAAATCTTAAAATTATGTATATGTAATAAAACTGTAATACAAGGAAAAATACGAAAGAAACAAATGAAATCATCAGACGAAACGTAATATTTCACCTTGATTTAAACATAAAATATATAATATTTTATGTTTGAAACTGATGAAATCCTAGAAAAGGACGAAAACGTTTTTTCAGAGAAGTGCCAAGGAGTATGGACAATGCAGTATATATTGATAGATAGCATAGTTTTAACGATATACCGGAATATATGTCCTTTTGAATAAAGAAATGTGTTTTTGTTTTTAAAAAAGGTAAAGAGAATGTAAATTATAAATTATCGATTTTAATATGTACAAAACGAAAGATGAAAGATTTTTTAAAATGAAAATTAAGTGTCATGAGTCTTTATTAATGTTAAAAAAATGTGGAAAAAGAGTCTATACTAATGGCTACTATAATGCCTGACATATGGGTATAAGAAAATTTAAGTGTAATATGGGCATTGAATGCGACAGGAATTACAGTCGAAAAACACTGGCTAAATATATAATATTACTTTAAATAATTACTTAAATTTATACTTTAAAAAGCTCACTGTTTTACTTAAAATGCGATTAAAATAATAAAAGGGATGTTACAAATTAAAAATACATTCTAAACTCAAATAAAGATATAATAAATTACACAATGTATTTTTAACTTGTAAAACTTTTTTTATTATTTTAGTCGCATTTTAAGTAAAACAGTGAGCTTTTTAAAGTTCATGTTGTATATTTTACGAAAGAAACATTTTTTTAAAAATGAATTATTTTTATTAGACATATATTAGTGATACATTATTACGATGTGAACAGTTGAAGTTAGTCAAAACAAAGAGCCTATTTAACGAAAAGACATTCATATAAATGCATACAAAGTTAATAAATAAATGGTATTTTGTAAATATTTTGCTCTGTGAGTGTAATCACTGCTAAAAAAAAAGGTTGCAAAATGTATAACATTTCCATTTGATCTTTTTAAATTTAATAACTACATATTTCGTTATATTCAATTAATAAAAATATGTAATAAAAACATGTTTCTAAATAGTCTTTACATGTCTTAAAATAGAATTGCATTTAATTTCTGTTTTATAAAACATTTCATTGTAAATAACAATTGCATCTCCCGAGCATGCTTATAATATCTAACTCTTTTAAGAAGAGTTTTAAACAGTTACTCTAAATGTTCTCCGAAATGTCTGTTAGCAGTATTAAAAAGGAATAAATTCTAAAATGTTTTTTTTCATTTTTCTACTACAGATATTTCATACTTTTTCATGGCGAAAATTTAGTATTGTTTAAAATACTATATTAGACAGTGCAAGACTATATCTAAAAGCAAGAAGCAATATTTCATCACATAAGATAATCCTATTTTTTTTCAAGTATTATATATTAGTCTCTTTTTGGCGAGAAGAAAATTGATATTATAGACGTGTCTGTGTAATTCTTTCGAGTTAGGTAAATTACTAGTTTTTATTAGCTAATCTATTATTTGTTAGATTATAGAACATAAAATTTTCAAAGCCATTAAGTCAAATATTTCCTTTATAGTAGGGTATATCGAGATTTGTTGGCCCATTTTCTCTTTAATATATTTTTTATTATTATTTTATCAGCGCATATTACAGCTCAACTCGTATGAGAAAATTCGAGAAAATATTAATTAATAGTTTCTATATGAAACTAGGAGGACATCAAGTCACATGGCCAACCTTCCCCTTCGAATAGATTAGGTTGGCCCTCTAAATTGATTTGATTTTTGGATTACTAATAGAAAGGAAAAAACACTTAAAATATCAAATATAATTTTTATTTGGTATATAAAAAATACAAAGCACAAAGATATGATATTTTGATCAGCTTAAAACATCCTTCATCTATATCATCACAATGAATGCAAATATAAAATATCCTGTTCCCAGATACACATGATTCGTATGCCTAACGTTTGCACCTGGTACATTGAATTGATTCTTGTCTTATTTGCCTCTTAGTTAATACCGCCTTGCCCAGTAACATACATAAATCTCCATAATATTGACTTTTATAGAATTATGAATGTATAAAACATACTCTAGGACTGTGGGCAGACATGCCCCGGATTAAAAAGGTCAATCTGCCACATATCGCCATTTTGTTTTTTGATCGTCATATCTAAATATTATTAGCCCCCGGTACGGTATGCTATTTCTTTCTCCCAGCTTATTTTGTGTATTCCAAAAAAAAACGTTACCTTACAGAAGTCAGCCGTAAAACAAAGCAGTACGATTAAATACTCTATAGCAATTATTTAAACTTCTAAGAATCGCACATTTTCAATTTTTAGACCGTCGTATTTGGAAAAAAGTACTTTTAAATACAATTTGTTTGAAAACTGCATCTCCATTTATTTTTTAAATGTTAATTTTTTGTAGTTTTTCGAGCCATTTGCTTAATATTGGCAACGGGAGTACTCCATTTCTGTAGAAAGTAAAGGTAAAATAGTTCTAAAATAGTAATTATATAGTTTTGTTGCCATTTTCTCATAACAACCGAAAGAAAATGTAATTAAAATACGTGCTATTTTGAAAAAAAAATATAAACGAATGATTTCTGTTAAAACAATGGAGCTATTATAAACTATATTTAATTTTAAGTATCTATGAATCATTAGATAGCCTTTTTTTGTCGATTTTCTTGAATCACGGCATGTTTTTGCTGCATTTGTGCATTATTTCGCGATAGTGATGTGCTATGCATGCTTTACTGTAGATGTTTAAGAGTAGATCGTAAATGTGGAATTCTTAAGCGGATGCGAATGACGTCATTATACATAAAATAAAAGGTGTGCTTTAAGTCTTAAAATTGAAATATGTTTTGTACTGCAGTAGAGTCCCACTTAACCGAGTTATTTTCTTCTGATGGACTGGTGGCTTCTATCATTACGAAACAGCCATTATAAATGAAGCGTTAGGTGGAGATGAAAGAGCAGTCGTAAAAAGTTAGAACTCTGTTTTTCTGGTCAGAATGGGGGAAAAATTTATGACCATCCCCCCCCCCCCATTCTGACCAGAAAATCGGAGTTCTAACTTTTTACGGCTGTTCTTTCATCTTCACCTAACGCTTCATTTATAATGGCTGTTTCATAATAATAGAAGCCATCTGTCCATCAGAAGAAAATGAAGTAACGGAAATGCCGGGGGCAACACTAAATTCTGAAAAAGCAAAATTCCTGTTCTCTAGTGTTAATATATTTTTTTAATCAGTAGATAGAAAATAAGCTTTGACAACGTTCTTTTAGATTGCTATTCACCAACGTTAAAACTTTAATTGATGAACAAATCAATAAAAAAGAAAAGTGCCCAGCTAAACTGATGGCATTGAGCTCACAGACTATTCACACTAATTGTATATTATACTCTTATTTTAAAGAATAATGCCACTCAAAAAAATAAGTGAAGGGGAATTAGCCCCCGTTTCCCCCTTTATACTTAACCAGTGAACCTCCAAATATAATCAGGAAAGCTCCTTATCATAATAAACCGGTATACCAAATTTGGAGCAAATCGAATAATCTTGCAAAAAAAAAAAAAAACATTTATCTAAATTAAGGTGGTGGACTAACCCTTTATCCTTAACCAATGAATCGCCAAAACGAATCAGGGAAGCTCCTTAACATAATAAACCGGTATACCAACTTCGGAGCAAATCGAATCATTCTGCATGAAAAACCCATTTATCTAAATTAAGAGGGGCGGGCTAACCTCCCTTTTCCCCCTTTACCCTTAACCAATGAACCCCAAAACTAATCAGGGAAGTTCCTTAACATAATAAACCGGTATACCAAATTCGGAGCAAATCGAATCATTCTGCATGAAAAACACATTTATCTGAATTAAGGCGGGTGGACTAACCCTGTTCTTCCCCCCATTTATCCTTAACCAATGAATCCCCAAAACTAATCAGGGAAGTTCCTTAACATAATAAACCGGTATACCAAATTCGGAGCAAATCGAATCATTCTGCATGAAAAACACATTTATCTGAATTAAGGGGGGTGGACTAACCCCGTTTTTCCCCTTTTATCCTTAACCAATGAACCCCCAAAACTAATCAGGGAAGTTCCTTAACTTAATAAACCGGTATACCAAATTCGGAGCAAATCGAATCATTCTGCATGAAAACACATTTATCTGAATTAAGGGGGGTGGATTAACCCCGTTTTTCCCCCTTTATCCTTAACCAATGAACTCCCAAAACTAATCAGGGAAGTTCCTTAACATAATAAACCGGTATACCAAATTCGGAGCAAATCGAATCATTCTGCATGAAAAACCCATTTATCTGAATTAAGGGGGAGTGGACTAACCCCGTTTTTCCCCCTTTATCCTTAACCAATGAACTCCCAAAACTAATCAGGGAAGTTCCTTAACATAATAAACCGGTATACCAAATTCGGAGCAAATCAAATGATTCTGCATGAAAAACCCATTTATCTGAATTAAGGGGGGTGGACTAACCCCGTTTTCCCCCTTTACCCTTAACCAATGAACCCCCAAAACTAATCAGGGAAGTTCCTTAACATAATAAACCGCTATACCAAATTCGGAGCAAATCGAATCATTCTGCATGAAAAACACATTTATCTGAATTAAGGGGGGTGGACTAACCTCGTTTTTCCCTCTTTATCCTTAACCAATGAACTCCCAAAACTAATCAGGGAAGTTCCTTAACATAATAAACCGTTATACCAAATTCGGAGCAAATCGAATCATTCTGCATGAAAAACCCATTTAACTGAATTAAGGGGGTGGGGTGGGGACTAACCCCGTTTTTCCCCCTTTATCCTTAACCAATGAACTCCCAAAACTAATCAGGGAAGTTCCTTAACATAATAAACCGGTATACCAAATTCGGAGCAAATCGAATGATTCTGCATGAAAAACCCATTTATCTGAATTAAGGGGGTGGACTAACCCCCCTTTTCCCCCTTTATCCTTAACCAATGAACCCCCAAAACTAATCAGGGAAGTTCCTTAACATAATAAACCGGTATACCAAATTCGGAGCAAATTGAATGATTCTGCATGAAAAACCCATTTATCTGAATTAAGGGGGGTGGACTAACCCCGTTTTTCCCCCTTTACCCTTAACCAATGAACCCCCAAAACTAATCAGGGAAGTTCCTTAACATAGTAAACCGCTATACCAAATTCGGAGCAAATCGAATCATTCTGCATGAAAAACACATTTATCGGAATTAAGGGGGGGGGGGGACTAACCCCGTTTTTCCCTCTTTATCCTTAACCAATGAACTCCCAAAACTAATCAGGGAAGTTCCTTAACATAATAAACCGGTATACCAAATTCGGGGCAAATCGAATCATTCTGCATGAAAAACCCATTTAACTGAATTAAGGGGGTAGTGTGTGGACTAACCCCGTTTTTCCCCCTTTATCCTTAACCAATGAACTCCAAAAACTAATCAGGGAAGCGCCTTATCACAGTGAACCTAGGAAAAAATTTTGAAGCAAATCGGATGTTTCTATCAAGAGTTATCGCGTTACGTACATACGTACATTCATACATACATACATACAGAACGGGCGGGCACATTAGCTCTCAGGCTTTGATAGCCTGTGAGCTAAAAACGATTATTTATAAGTGCAATAAATAAATAAATAAATAAAATAAAATAAACTTACCTGAGTGAAAATTTTATGTGGCTTTCGTCTGAATTCTTTTTTGCTGACGTTGTTATTGGTGAAAGAACACGTGATAAGGCGTACGTTGCTCAGATAATAACGCCATCTACAGGATACTTTGAAAAATATTGATGATGGGCCAACGTGCCCCAATCTACACTACAATTCCGTTCAAAAATTTGTAGAATTATCTAAAAAACTGCAAAAAAAAAAAAAAAAATAGATAAAATGTATTTAATTACTATAACAAATATTTTAATAATGTACATTTGAGAGATGTGTATAAAATTTTTTTTTATCCTTTCTTCCATACTCAAAAAAAAAAAAAAAAAAAAAAAAAAAAAAAAAAAAATAGCAGCAAGATTAAAAGCTTATATGGAGAAGCTTTTGAACTTCCCTTTGTAATGTTACACGAAATTACATCTTTTTGCAATTTATTTAGAATTTCTTATTACATTACTTAATTACCACACTCTAAACAATTCGTTTTAGTCAGATAAATTATTAGACATTGCTAGTTATTTTTTCATTTTAATACTACAGGACGTAACATTTCAAAGGCTCAAAGTTAAATATTTCCTCTACAGAACGATTTCCTTTGTAAAATTAATAAAATAAAGCGGGAATGAAAAGAATTCAAAACTTTAAATGTTTGAAAGTCTTAATTTTCCGTGATCTATAATAAACTTAAGATAACGCTTTACGAATTTTATGATTTTATAAGGTTTAATTTCCCCAAAAACTTAAAGTTTTTTTTTCCTATGAAGTTTATTTTAACTGCTTTATTTTAGCTATATAGCGTACTTGCTTGAGTTGTATTTATAGATATGAATGAGTCTTTGGAAGGAAAACTTTATCATTCTGCAATTAAAATATATTTGTAGAGATGCCTTTTAGAGATACTCACTACAGACGGAATATTTTTATATTCAATAACGACATGATTAAGTGTAAGAAATCAAACGGATGCCGAATAAAGCAAACTCCTGCGCTAGCAATACTTATTAAGAAACATTCCTGACTTTGTTTATAAAATAAATACAGTTGTTAAAACAGTTTTTTAACTCCCTTTTATAAGCATTCAGTGTTTATTTAATGAAAACACGCCTGATTTCAGGATTTTAATTCATGTTGTTCCATAAAAATTTCTTTACAATATGTTAATTTGCCGTGCCCACTTCCCCGCCCATTATCGAAAATTCATCGCTTTGAATTATGTTTGGTAGAAAGATCAAACTTGTGAACTTATTTGAAAATATATAATTTTTGGTTTGTTTCTCTTTTAAGATTTCTAAATTATTTTTTCAGCGTAGAATCATAATTTAATTAATATTAGACCATTAATTAATTAGTAACTAGAAAATATATTACATTCTTTATTCTCCAATTATATATATTTTTTTCTACGGTTTAGTGTTAAATTTTTTTTGTTCTTCCATTTTCACATCAAGTTGGCATATTTCAGCGGGCGTGGTTTGACGCATAAATAACTGCATTTTTTTAAATTCCGTAAACTGCAAAGAAAATTCGGCGATTTATCACCTGCAACCGGCGAACAGAAAAATGTTTTAAAATTAATTTATAATTAAGTTCTAAAAATCTTAAAGAAATTGCATTGTCACCGGAAGGACCCTCTGTATATAGTTTTTATATACTAAGCATATCAGGCAGTGAGTGAAAAATCGCTTACAAAATTCATCTTAATATGCAAGAACCACGAAATGTATTAAGTTATATAAAAATGTGTAAATGTATAAATCCTGAATGAAACAGCCCATTAACAGTAATGTCTTATTGTATATCTATCTGTCCGACTAAGAATAGAGTCTAGACATGAAATGAATCCCCTCTTTCATAAATGTTGCGCAAAGATACTATGAGGGTCAGAAAAGATAAGGTCAGATAAGGCCTAAAAGTTATTTGTATCAAACGTTTATTTATATCGTCTAGCAAATATAGAAAAAAAAATAAGTGGATTTTTGTGCACTATGATTTTGATCGAAAGGTCGCCTATTCTAAATATTTCTAAATTTTAATCTTCGTACTATAAGATGAAACAAAAGCTAACTTTAAATGTTCTTTTCCATTTTGGTCAATATGATCTGATTATAAAATATCTCTCCAAGATATTAAAGTTTCAAAGACATTTAGAAAAACTGTTATTTTGACTGAATTTTTCGTAAATTAAAAACATAATTATAGTAATTCAAGGCAATATAAATGTCAATGTATAGAAAACATAAATAACCGATATTTTGTAAATTACATTTTATTTAACTATATTTTATAAATCTGTATTTTTTGCACAATGTTGGCTAAACACACGCTGAGATACTACACCAAAATTTACAATTCACGCACAAAATATTTTTCTTATTATTACGGCTAGACTAACGAAAGTATTAGATTATTAATGTTTAGAGTTAATAGTTTATCCATTGTAAATAATGAATGCTTACGTCTGCAGTAACACTAAATCAAAATCAATGGTGACAATTCGTTTTCTTTTATCAATTACTATTAAGTGTAATTTATTTCTAAAGAGCTCTTCTTCTTTTTGACTGTATGAGATGTTTAAAAATTAGCCTTATTCTATTAAAAACAACTTTTTCTTTAACAAATTCGTTTCTACTTTTTCGTGTCCTGTGAATGCATGCACAAGCACAGTGTGAAAAGTCTTCAACATATCATAAAATAGTATAAAAAGTACTTCTTTGTTAAATTTGCCATGCATTATAGCATAAAATTGTCTCCGGTACCAACTGTTTTTAACTGATAGCTACCATTATAATACGTTTAAAATATTCTTAGGGACTAACATCATATCAAAAAGAGATCTAAATTTCAATTTTCCAATACTCATTACCCAAATTTAGCAAATTACAAGAACTAAACCTTTGACTAAGGCAGACGATATTTTCATAACATTCGAAATTTGATAATTATTTTTAAATCAACTGGTTTCAGTGGTTTTTCATAAATTAAAAACTTGTGGTAGCACTTGAATGAATTACTACATTAAACAACGGAAATAGCGATAGTGTTAAAATTTCTTCTTTCAAACTATTCTTCCAAAATACTCACCAAAACATTTCTATAGCTTATTTAATTTAATCGTTTTTAGGCGCGTTCATAATTATAAATACGTAGCATCTATAGTCATCGTTCAGTCCGTCTGTCAGTCCGTCCGTCCGCATATAACAAAGCAAAAACTACCCAACCGAATGATCTGGAATTTTAAATATATAATTGTAATAGTTTAATTACAGGAACAGTCAAAATTTTACCGTTACCTTACGGCCAATGGGTAAAAAATATTGCAATTGCATTTTAATGATGTTACAGCCTTCCTAATGGTCCGAAATTTTACATATACAATTGTTGCAAGATTTTGCCGAGTCATTTCAAATTTTATGAAAATCGGATGTATAGTTTAATTACAGGGACAGTCAAATTTTTCCATTACCGTACGGCCAATGGGAAAAAAATATATTGCAAGTGCATTTTAATGATGTTACAGCCTTTCGAACAGAATGAAATTGATATACATGTATGAAGTGCACTAAAATATGCATTCAGTACAATATGCGGTGCCAAAAATATTTATAAAACTAGTTCTAGTACGAACGCACCTCATTTGCCACGTTTGACGAGCAATCTCCAACTTGCTAGAATTGCTTTTGCATAAAGATAGCTAGTTCCATGGGAAGTATTTAAATACATATCAATACATGCTATTGTTATTTCAGAGATCACTGAATCCTTTTCCGTGAAGTATAATGGCACTGATTTTGAGGGTAAAACTGAATAAAATAACCGATGTAAATAATTTTTGGAAAGGTATATTTAAAATTTAAAATGTGGTTTTTGCTGTAGTTTTTTCATTGAATTGTTTATAGAACACTATTCGTAACTATATACATTTTTCAACGTGATCGCCTTTTTCTGGCTACCACTATTTCCAACACATAATTTATGTGGTAAATTTCTGAATTATTTTCTATAGTAATCCAACACGGAGATAAATTTTCAGAAATTTATTGAAGTAATGGCCAATAAATTGATCACGCCTACCCCTGTTACAATTTTTATTTTTTTTCTGAGCCAATGCTCAGGCGTAAAAAAGGCACCTCCCATATTTAAGCAGAAATAGTGAGAAACAGGTATTTTGTATAGTTTGATGTTAATTTGAATTGTAATTATATTTATTTTCATGTATATACATATGCTCTTTTTTCCATTTATTGAGTGTATACTCTATAACACGGCGTAATTTTTATGTGTCCTTCAAACCTTTATAAGAATTATTAAATGCGTTTCAATGTATGTCATTTTATATTTATTAATTAAAAAATTATTCATGAATGATATGCAATTTATTCATGATGGATAAACATAAGATGGCAATAGTCCCGTTCATTCGCCTTCACGAATTTACAAAATAAACAAAAAAAGTATGAGCAATACACCCAGACATTAATGTTGCAAAATAACGTTTTCATATACATCGCACAAATTCAATTTTAAACAAAATAAAAAAGAATGAAATATTTCAACAGAATTGCATTGCATTTGCTATTGTATAGAATATCACAACAGATTACCTGTATACTCTGTGCATGAATATTTAATTTTCAATTTGTATCATATTTCTATAGTCGTATATGTCTTCTCTTTTATATTTTATTGGAATATATATGAAAAATTGAATTTCAGTATCTAACTCGCGATATTTTTCACTTTATACTACAATAATGCTTCTTCAGAAACCATACAGAAAGTAAGGTTATGGTGATAAAATGTGTGCCAACACAAATGGTGCAAGTCACTATTTAAACTTTAAATATCTGCATACATGTTTCAGTTACAGGCGTTGAATTGTTTTTGAAATTTTCATGCTTAACCTCAAGGCAGTATTTTCTAGTAGTATATATAAATTCAAGGAAAGGGGTGCGGTACAAAATGTTTCGTATTTTAAAATATAAACCGCTCCCTGCAAAGCACATGTCATCTGTTTCAATTAAATTTATTGGACTAACACTGTCCAATTGAAAGTATATTTCTTTGATTTGCGGTATAAAATATAAACACCATAACCTCTAATTTGTAATGCTCATTGTATGCATGTGCACATACACATATGTGTGTATATACAGAGAGATATTTGTATATATACATTTATGTGTGTATGTAGTCGTGAAAAGATGCTTAAGAAAATAAGTATATTTTTGTAGCAATGAATTTTAAACGATCTCTATATGTAATGTAACGAAGGCTTATAAGTTTCGCAAAACATCTGTAGCATCAGAAGTTCCATAATCTATGTTTATCTTTGTTTAAATAAACTTTCTTCTTAAAGTTGTTCCAAGCATTGAATTATGTAAAAAGAGTTGTAACACCAAGATTTTTTCGTATTTTTTTTTTTTTTACTGAAAGCTTTTAAAAAGTATATTTTTACACTTGTTTGAGAGCATATTTCAAAACGTTACATTACTTTAAATATAATTCAAGTATTAGGATTAATGGAATGTACTAGAAGATCTTCCGCACAGAAAATGATGTAGAAGCACCTATATATAATTTACAGAAACACGGGAAAAAATGATGTACTCTATTTGTCGTTTTAATCCGAGCGAAATTAATAAATTTTATTGGCGTTTACTGAAGCATATTCAGAACAGATAAAAGTGCTTCGTGTAGTAGATTTTTTACAAGTTTGCACAAACGTTTTTTGACGCATTATGGTGTAAAGGTGGTCATGTTTAAAGTGAATTTTTAAATTTATTAAGGCTTTTTATAGATGAAGTAATTTTAATAAGCTATGTACTGTGTGTTACACCTACATATCTTATATAGGGATACACAGTTGAATGCGGAACCCGTCTAGCTGCTATTATTTCTCCACATATGCTTAAAACCTGGACTAAATTTTTGCATGTCATACCGTGGGTTTATTATCTGCGCACACCACATCAAAAGTTACTTGAATAATTTGACATCATCGTGAATAATTTCATAAATTTAATTTCAAAGATACTGCACGTTTGTAAGTAAATAAAATTTTATTTTTGATACAAAAGGCAAAAGTAAATTGTAGCACTTATGCAGTAGTGTTGTTGTAACAGTTGAATGCATTTAAGAACAATTAATATACTTTATAGATCATTGTAGAGAATGACCATTAAAATAATCAGAATAATTATGATAATTATGCTATTTATTTAATGCATATTCTCTCAAGAGTATCATAAAACTAGTAATTAATATAACTGACTTTAATTACATAAATTTAAAGAAAGCATTTTTTTTTTGCTCGAACATAAATTTATATATGATACCCAAAGTATTGTATATTTCAGTTACTTGTTTCAAAGTGGAAGCTTTAGAAAAGATGTACAATCATTACAAAAATAACATTTCAAAAGGATTATACATTACAATTTTATATCGTCGAAGAGATGTATGAAAAATGTGTATCATTTTTCTTCAGGGATAACAGTGTGATGTATTCATTATTTTAGAAACCCTCCTTTACAAACCTTTATACGACTTAGCACAAAACTTGCATTTTAATCTTATATTTAGAAACAATGTCATTTATAATGTTTACTTAGGCGAAGTTTACTCGTGAACATTATCATCATTGCATATAGTTCAAAATTGAAAAATTGCATTAATCAACTATCGGGACTTTCCAGATTGTTTGAACATTCAGAAATTTATTTAGAAACAAATATTGAAATAAATCATCTTAATATGAGAAACAACTGTTGTTTTTTAAAGTTCCAATATATAAGAAAAGAAAAGCAAGCTCCTTTGGAATTTAGAAGATCTCCTGAGATCGGATATCCATTTTCCAAGGCACACAGCAGTTGTGGTCATCAATCTATTTTTTTTTGGAAAGTTATGAAAAAGATATTGGAAAGGAAATTTGACATTCTTGAAGTATTGAATATTGATCAAAAGTATGTTATCCGTAAAAGAAATTTTTATTATTTATATATATTTTTTACTAACATGTTTCATTTCCTAAGTCTAAATTCCAAAAACAAGTATTTACCTATGTCTATTTATTTATCTAGCTATCGATTCAAACTTAATAATTAATCAGTAGGTCTATTTAACGGTACTTGTTTGTCATAGGGATTTTCGCGTTCTTTTTATTAAAAGTGGCACCATTCGGTCGTCAAAAAGTAAGATTAGTTGCCAAACAAGTAAACATCTAAAACATTGCCACTGATTACATGTATCAAATAAATTACTTCTTTGTGTATATAAAAATACATAACTGCCTTCTTAATATTAATTATATTGTAAAAATATTGATAAAACATTGGTTCTATATGGGAAACAGTGAATAGGTTACTAGTAAATATGTATGATACTTTCTCTTTTCTTGCAAAGATCATATATCTATCTCGCTTACACCCCTATAAAAAACAAGTACCTGTTTGTCTATCTGTATACGTTAATCTCAGTATGTGTACATAAGCTTCTGTGCAGCTGTGTGTTTCTAAGTGCATCGCGACTGTGCCTACAGTGTATTTGAAATCAACTAAATTTATAAAATAGACATTTTTTGATACTAGGAAACAAATTCGGTACATTGCAAAATAGTTTTGTATTGTGATTCTATGTCCCCACTGGCAGAAAGAAGCAAAGGAATGTGAATATACTTCAAAATATTTTCACTATAATTGAATCGGTGAATGCAAAAACAACTCCACTTTTTTCGAAAAGAACTTTTTTGTTACAAATGCATCCTGAAAGATACTCTACAAAAGTTATATATGTTTTTTGTTTATCCGTTGCCAATCAGAAATGCCGTTTATGGTAGAAACAACATAGTCTATGGCAGTACCAAAATATATTCAGTGACCACCAACAACAAGAAGAAAATGTGATCGAATACGGTGATGAATATTATTTTGTGCCTTAATAAATAGGTAACAATTCTTACGCTGGAGATTTAATTGATTTATGTCATCTTTGTTAAATGCCTAATAAAACGTTTTATAAATATGCTTTTGTATCATCTGTAGTTCACTTAATCCCATCGAATGCAACGACAATATAAGTTGAGAGGATTTTCGTACAGTTTTTTTTTTAATTTTAATTCTTATAAAATAAATAACTAACGATCCACATACTTATTTAAGTATTTAAGAAATATAGCGAGCACATAAACGTTTCTAAAATGTACAGCAGTTTTGTACAGTGCAGTTTTTATTCTGAAAAGGTTTAGATGTGTGAGTTATGTAGATTTTAAAATCACTTACAGCTGTAAAAATTAACAATACGTGGTACTTAATATCACCAGTATATCCACCTAATTAGTTTTCCTATCCGTATAATAGAGAGCATCGTTTTCTAATTGGAATCATAGTCAAAGTTGAAGCATCTCGCAGCAATCACTTCAGAAGATGAGTTAATTCACGGTAGCTTCTATTTCTGCATTTTATTCTGAAGGTCCCGTGCAGGGCCGTACAGAGGGGAGTAAAGTTGTCACAAATTACTAGGGACCGGCTTCGATCCTGGTTTTCTTTAAATATCAGAAAAGTAGTTTAATAGTTTTTTACGTAAAAATTTTAAATTAAAATAACGAAGAAATAATAAAATTCAAACTTCACAATTTGTTTGGATGTCTTTACGGACCGGGCTCAGGTCATGTACTCTTATATATGTAACAAATATTTGAAAGTTCATTTGATACCAAGACACTTTTGAAATGGCGCTCCTGTTCTAATGATGTGGCTGATTTGAGATGCGCGAACAAGAATCAGATGTAAAGTTGGGTAAAATCACATGTTAATGTTTCGCATTTGATCTTTTTCATACTTTAAACTTTTTCATTCAAAAGTAATTGATGAATTCAATTAAAATTTAATTCTATTTTAAATTTTTATTTAAAAATCTTTAAATGGAAAAGTGTTACAAATGCATCATAAACTGTAATACTTCAAAAGAAAAAAAAAATGTAAGTAAATACTATATATATATATTTTAAAAAGGTTACTTATCAAGCAAATTTATTTTCCAATAGAGTAAAGCCTGTTTATAACGAAATCTTGTTATAAACTGAAAGAAAAATCATGTTGCAGCCTTCTCCTCCACCAAAAAATAACTATACTTTCTAAGAAATAACCTGTATGAAACGGAAGTTTTCACTGGTCGTTTTAACTTTTCCGTCTAAGCAGCATTTGTTGTATCATACTCATGATGGGGCCCGTACTGGAATTGACACCGGTGCCCTCAGTCTCTTTGTACGCCCTGGGCCCGTGAAAAGGATTGCCTTGATGAATATATATATATATTTACAGCGATTTTAAACTAGTTAAATATAATTTACATGCAGCTGACGTGACCAAATTATCATTATATAGCGAGTGAATTACCCTTTTCGTAACAATACTAGTGTAAATGCCCGTCCTAGGACGGGGTGTAAAAATTGTGTTTTTCACTTAAAATTTTTAAAAAAAATAGGAAAATAATTGTCACTATGGAAGCGCTTAGATAAGCAAATTTCGGCTAGTTTATGTTCTAATAAACACATTATTAACATTAATAATACTTTTGGGTAGACCAGGCTTTCTGGCTAATATAACATAAGAAAATTAAGAATTCTTAGAACAAAAGTTTAAGAAACAGGCAATAAAACTCCATAATTAACAAAATCTACTGCAAGTATTAAAATTTTTTGATGATTTGTTTGATATTAAATCTTGGTAAGTGTGTTGTATTTTTTGTAAAACGCAAAAAGGGTACTTTTCGGTTAACCGGGCGCCAGTGCTATATATACATATTTATATACATACATATATGTATATATACATATATATTTACATATACACATATTGTATATATACACACACATATATATGTATATATACACATATGTAAGTACATAAATATGTATATATAACACTGGCGTCCGGCTAACCGAAAAGTACCTAAAAAAGATTTTGAAAACTTTTAACGGCTGAATAAGCATGTGCCCAACTTTTTGAATTTAACTTACTGAACATATAAATATTAAAAGTACGCACAGAAACTGGGATCAGCAGTAAGAACATTGAATTTTCTTTAAAATGTTATTGCATCTAACAGCGATGTATAAGATATCCACCAAGTAAGAGTTTAGATGAGCAAGTTTGGTTTTTTATGTTCTAATAAACACACTATTAGCATTTACAATACTTCTGGGTAAAACAGGTTTTCCGGCTAATATAACATCACAACCAAAATTAAAACTTCTTAATAAATATGCAATGTAACTGCATAATTTAAAAATTCTACTGCAACTACTAAAAATTTTTGGCGATTTTTTGGTATTAAATCTTGGCAAGTGATACTTTTCGTAAAATGAAAAATAAAGAAGATTTATCAAAACTCTCAACAGCTGAATTAGAATGTGCACAACTTTCCGAGTTGAAGTTACTGAACAAATATAACGAATAAAAGTATGCACATAAACTGGAATCAACAGTAAGGAAAACCTTGAATTTTCTTCAGTATGTTATTGCACATAAAACCAATGCAGAAGAAATCCATAAAGCAAGTGTTTAGATGAGCAAAGTTCGGCTTTATTATGTTCTAATAAACACACCATTATCATTAACAATACTTCTGGGTAAAATAGGCTTACCCTCTAATATATCATAACAAATATAAGACATCTTACTAAAACAAATATACAATTAAACTGCATAATTTAAACAGTCCGCTGCAGCAACTATTAAAAGTTTTTGGTGAGTTTTTTGGTATAATAAACATTGGCAAGTGACTAATACCAAAGTATTTTTTGTAAAATTACAAAAAAGTGATAAAATATCTTTATTAAGATTGACAATCGTTTCATCGCACAAAGGGTGACATTTTCAAAATTTTGAAAATGTCGCCGTTTGTGCGATGAAACGATAGTCAATCTTAATAAAGATATTTTATCACTTTTTATAGCATTATTTAGATTAATCTGGAAATGTAATGTTTTTCCGTGATCCTTTAAAGAAAATCGCACTTTTTTTTTCACGATCCTTTAACGTTAACAGTGTTTTTTCCGCGACCCTTTGAATTTTTTTTCTTTCGATCCTTAAAAATTTTGCGTTTTTCCCGCGATCCTTTGAAAAAATTTGCTTAATTTGGCACAGTTGGTACTCGCGTTTTTCTTGTATTTCTTCCGTTATCTCCCTCCCCCCCAATAAAAATGTCAACAAATTTTAATGCATATTTGCATAGATCCACGGGATAATGAAATTCAGAGCCAAAAAAGGGCAATTCCGCGGAAAAGTAACATGTCAGTAAAATGGATTTCAAATTCTCTGTAGTATATAGTTCTGCATTAATGGAATGAAAAAAAAAAGAAAAGGAAAAAATAATGGAAACAGAATATTCAGCAAACAGGAATCTTGTAAATGCATGAAATTTGTCTATGATCACTGTAGATTATAAATGTATGTAGAGAAATTTCTAAATCGCTTTTCTGAAGTAAAAGAAAATCGAAAAATTCATCAATCGGTTACAGGAAATTCTTCAGTTGGTCATGCCAAAAACAAACAAAAAAAATTTGCAAAATTTGTCAATCTATTGCTTAAAAAATCATAAAATTCATCAATCAGTCGCAGAGGAAAAAGAAAAATCGACAGTTGGTTGTGAGGGAAAAATGAAATTTGTCACATAAAAAAAAAAAAAAAAAAAAAAAAAAAATACCCAATCGGTAGAGGAAAAAGAAAAGTACTGCAAAATTCATCAATTGTGTTGAAAAATTTGCAACTTTCTTCCTTCATTCTTCAGAAAAAATCGTTAAGAATGCCAGTTGTTCATCGGAAAAAACTCAAAATCCTTTAATCGGTTGCTTTAAAATATTGTGAAGTTCATTTGTAAACTGTCGGAAATTCCTCAAATAGTCGTTGGAAAAAATCGCAAAATCTGTCGATTGGTCGTTCTGGTTGATTAGGAAATCTTGTCATTTCAATTTGTGACTCACTGGCAAAATTCACAATATTTTCTACCATCATTTGAAGAAATTCCGAAAATTTTGCAAAATCGCGCAAAAGAATAAAAATCCCTTTATCGGGGGGAAAAAAATCGGAAAGAGTCACATGTCTGTAGAAAAATTTAATGTGGCGGAACACACGGCCTTTTTTGTTATGCAGCATTTTCCTATTTTGTGAAAGATCCATGAAATCCTGCATGGTATTGCAAATCTTGCCCTCAACTAAATTGTGCTTTCCTCCCCCCCCCCCCACCCACACACACACACAAAAATCATGCCATGTTGGACAGTGTTGATAAAATACATTAAATGTTTTCCCACCAACCGAAACACTGATAATTTTATTGCCAGTGTATGTGAATGAATGTCTACCTTTTTGGAAAAAGCTTTTTAAAATAGGATTACACATATTATGTGTTTTGAAATTTATTCACTCTGACTTATTGGGAAATAATCATGAACTTTTCTTTTCATTTAGTAATCTTAATGGTCTTTTGATTTTCAAGTGGAAATTGTTTAGAAATCTATTGGTATGTATCATATGATAGGGCATAGAGAATGTTATTTTGGTGGTTTTTAACACAAATCGCAATCGTCTGTCAACAAACATTGTAAAAACGGTGATAACTTATTTTCAAATGTTTTTTGAGTTATGGGGATCCCACATTAAACAATTTAATTTAATGTAAGCATTGAAAAATCCGTTTATTTGTCAACAGAAACATTGTAGTCTTTTCTAGCTAAATAGTTTTAAGTTAAAAAATGCTATAAAAAGTGATAGAAAATCTTTATTAAGATTGACGATCATTTCGTTGCACAAACGGCAACATTTTCAAAATCATTCAACGATAGAAAATATTTTAGAAAATAGATAGTTTTAGATAGAAAATTTTCTATCGTTGAATGATTTTGAAAATGTTGCCGTTTGTGCAACGAAACGATCGTCAATCTTAATAAAGATTTTCTATCACTTTTTATAGCACTTTTAATTTATCTGTTTATAAGTGATTATTATACATGTGTTTATAGTTTTAAGTTTTTTTTATCCTTTTTCGCGAAAAATCAATCATCTTAAAATGAATTAAAAACTTCATTTTGTTTAAATTTGTTAATATTTAAAGTTATTTTAGTTAAAACATTGTGATTAAACATTCATTGTCTGCTTTAAAAATTTATATTTGTCTCAGCCTTTCCAAGTATTAAGTTTTTCATGCTTAATTTAACATATAATTTTTTTTAAGGATTCAATCGTTAAAATTATCATTTCAATTGCATTTAAAGAGTCAAGTACGTTTTTAGTTAATCGATATGCAATCAAAACAAAAGTTTTCAGAAAATTATTTCTGTTGCCTTTTTCAGAAGAAGGAGTTATTTAGTAGAGAAATTTTAAAGTATGAAGTTATAAGGTACACTGTCAAAATAATTACTACTGGATATTAAAATATTTCTATCGTAATCGATATGTAAACAAAACAAAAGTACAGAAAATTTATTTCTGTTGCTCTTTTCAGAAGAAGGTATTCAGCAGAGAAATTTTCAACTATCAAGCCATAAGGTACTGTAAAAATAATTACTGATGCTGGATATTAAAACATTAAGAGATATTTCAAGAAAAAAATGAACGGTTCTCGTAATATCTACATAACGATAGGGTTAAAGTTTCCACTACATTAAATCTAAATAAATTAAAAGAAAAGTCAAAAATGGAATCACAACAAATCAAATTTAAAAAACAAACAATAAATTAACAAATTACCTAATAATGTGTAATCCAAAGAAATTATAAACGGAAGACAGCAAATAAGTATTGCTGAGATCAATGAATACGCGTGAGTGTGACGATATCCGTATATACACAGGAATATCACGGAACTCCCATTGGAGGTCAGTCTTAGCACATGCGCTGTTTATCCGGAGTGTGAAGCTTCGTGGCCGAAAGATGATCACCGTAGTTGATTTGCGCCATAGCTCCATGGTTTATTTTTCAATTCATTGAATCAAGTTAATGACTCGCTACCGCTTGTTTACATGTATGTTTTTAACTCGATTTCTGAAATTGTTTTTCAACTGCGCAAATCATTTAACGGTCATCAGTTTTGAATCATTAAAGGAAATTATGTTGAACACAAGGGATTTCAGGTAGAAAAGATTTCTATTTAAGAAGATAAGTTTTCTTTTACACATCTGAAATCAAAATTAAGCCTAACGTGGCTTCATCTTATCGGAGATTGGCAAAATCGATGGATTCGTCCCGGACACGTTACAATGAGAATTATAATATAGAGATTGTTATAAAAAGATAACGGGTAGACAGTTCATTCGCTAAATGCAATTAATCGTAAATTAAAAATTGTGTTGTGTCTGTAGTAGTGATAAAAGAGGCTTTTTACACGTGAGTGTGTGCTTCCAATTGCCACTTAAATCTACTAAAACATTGAGGTGGGAGATTTTTTTACAAGGCTGTAGACATATCCCTGTGCACTTCGGGGGATTTCTTTTTGAAATTTTGCTTAATTATTTTTATTTTATCTTTTAGACTTCAACGATTTTACGTTTTTCTACGTCATACCAGCCTTAAAAAATGATTCGATTTAAATTATACCCAATATAATGGAATTTTAATTTTTTTTTTCAGTAAAATTAAATTGGAAGTCGTAGAAAGAGGTTTTGTTTTAATATAGTTTTTCTGACGCTATTACATGCAACGCACAAACATAAAGCATATGACGCACAAACATAAAGCATTTTTGCTATATTAAGCAATTTAAATCTGGAAACATTGTAATCGGGATTTATAATTTGTATCACACAGGGTGCAAAGGAAAGTCCTTTAACCTGAAAATACTTGCGAACGGAGAGAGCTACAGCTATGCAAGTGAGATAACGGTATAGTAAAGCGACTACGCCCTACCTAGTGCGAACGACAGCAGCGCCCCTAGTGGCGAAATTTGGAAGATAGCCATTGCAAATCAAAAACGAAAAGAGATAGAGCAAAATTTCCAGTTAGAAAGTTTTAGAACATCAATTAATTTGTACGAAACGACATTTGGTTCACACGGATAAGATAAATCGTCACCTGTACACCCAAAAATGACCTCAATCAATGAGCGACGTTTCTACTTTGCATATTCACATTTCGGAAATGTAGCAGTGCGCAATTGCAAATTGTAACGTTGTACTGTACTGTAATGTCTGTAAAAATCTAATTTCTAATGCATTTAAAATTTTAGTTTAATCTTTTTAGGGGCAGAAGAATTCTGTTTGTAAAATGATGAAATAATTGACTGGAATTAGAATTTTCAAACGAATTTCTTAGGGAATAAAAACCCGCTAATCTGCTAAATGCAAATTTTTATTAAAATGTTCTCGGTGTCATTGCCAGTTTTGGAATTAAAATTAGGTGGCTAGACAGTCTAGCCACCTCCCTTGAAAGGGTTAAATCTATGTCGTTGTATTGAAGAGGATCGCAATAGACGTTACTTGCTGAGAAATGTGCATGCAGATTTACTCTCACAAATACAAAGATGTATCGTAACGAATGGTGAACTTTTCAAACATACTGAATATTAACTTTTTATCACTGTGAAACAGTTTGTCTTTTTCGTTTTTTTTTTCTGTGATATTATCAAAGATTATTGAGATAAATACGTAATTATACAATAAATTGTGCGTATTTCTTCATACTTCTGGCTATTCCATTCGAACGTTTACACAAATTAGAGTGCATCGATTTCGGACAATTTGAGTATACAGGCGAAGATTTATCTTATCCATGTAAACCAAACGTCGTTTCGTAATAATTAATTGATGCTATAAAGCTTTCTAACTGGAAATTTTGCCCTCTTTTCGTTTTCGATTTGCAATGGCTATCTTCCAAATTTCGCCACTAGGGGCGCTGCTGTCATTTGCAATAAATCGGGCGTAGTCGCTTTGCTATACCGTTACCTCACTTGCATAGCTGTAGCTCTCTTCGTTCGCAAGTATTTTCAGGTTACAGGAACTTCCCTCTGCACCCTGTATACAAAATTGATCTTTCACTAACTTAAAAAAATATGCTTAATAATTATGGTCAGGGGATTTTTTTGCGAAATTTAATAAATAGTAATTACAGTCATAATATTTAGAGTAATCTAAAAAAGAAGAAATAATTATTTAAAACCCTACATCGCTCAGTAATTGAAGCTCGGTAGTACGGTTACGTGATATACGTCCTGGAATTAGCATGACATTGTTAAAAATGTTTTTTTTTTTTTCGAGAATTACAACATCGCTGATTATTTAAATGTGCTCTAATTTAAATTCTAGAGCCAAATAGAAATTCTTTTATTTGCATTTTTTGTTCTGTTTCATAATATACCGGGTGATCCAAAAGTCAGGACGAACTTTAAAAATGAATAATTCGAAAACGAATCAAAATGGAAAGATACGGTTTGCAACAAATGGATGGAAAAGAAACCGGGTTTTGTGTGGAAACGAAAAAGATAGTTCTGTTTGCAACCAACAGATGGCGCTATAGTGTTTTATTGCACCAAAAGATGATTTACAAATGAAAAAAACTGTTGACAACTTACAAGTCAGCTTAATTACAGTTATTTAGTACTACAGTAAATGTTCAATGTGCTGTCCATCATTCAGAAGTACGGCTGTGAGACTCGGCACCACATCGTTCGCAGCATTTAGTAGCACTTCTTGCGTTATTGCAGACACATTTTGGCGGAGGGCGTCTTTCAGTGCTGCTAGTGATGCCGGTTGGTCGCGGTACACTTTTGGCTTCAAGAACTCCCACAGCCAAAAGTCGCAGGGTGTCAGATCGGGCGATTTTGGAGGCCATGCGTGATTAAAGTAGCGACTGATAATGCGATCCTCCCCAAATGTTGAGCGTAGCAGGCGTTGCACAGGCAGAATAATATGAGGTGGTGCTCTATCTTGCATAAAGGTGACTGTTTGAAGTACCTGTCGCGCTTGCAGTTCAGGAATAACGTTGTTCTGTAACAGTGCTACATATCACTGACCAGTGGCAGTAACTGTTTTGAAACCCGTCTGGGTGACTTTCTCGAAAAGAGGTGGACCAATTATGAAATCAGCAGTGAAGCCACACCAGACTGCTACTTTAGGCTCTTGCAAGGGTACATCAACAAATCCATGTGGATTTTCTGTGGTCCACACTCGACAATTTTTGGCGTTAACAGCGGGTGAAAGAGAGTGTGAAATGCGCTTCATCTATCCGAAACACAGCGTGAAGCCAGTTGTGCTGCTCTTCAATCTTATTGAATATGAAATTCGCAAAATCTCGGCGAGAGTCGAAGTTAGAAGGTTTCAGTTCTTGGTTATGTTACAACTTGTAGGGATACCGTTGCAATGTTATTCGCAGTGCTCTCCAGACACTTCCGTACGACATTCCTGCCTGCCTCGAAACTGCTCGAGCACTGCACTCCCCATGTGCAGCAACCGCCGACATGGATTGCACCGTCTGCTCCACTGTCGTGGTAACAGCAGCGGCTGTTGAGGGACGTCCACTTCTTTGACGTGACGCCAAAGAACTTTTAGGTTCAAATTTCTTCATCATTTTGCTCAATGCAGAAGACGTTATTGGTTCTTTGCTATCTCGCATACCGTCATGTAGCGATATGCTCGCAATGCCGCAATGGCACTTTCCGAATTTTTATAATACAGTTTAACTAAGAGGGCTTTCTCAACTATGGACAGCATTTCGATGCATACAAGCTTCGACTACCATTACCTGCTGCAGTTGTTTCTTTTAATATCGTTTGTTGCTTTGCATAATCCTACATCAGAAATACGACAGCGCCATCTGTTGATTGCCAACAGAACTAATTTTATTTCGTTGTCACACAAAACCCGGTTTCTTTTCCATCCGTTTGGTGAAACCGTATATATATGTAATAATAAAAATTTTCGCCTCTTTTTCTTAGTAAAACTATTTCAAATTCTTAATATTTTTCCTTTTTTACCTATCTTTAATAATATCTTAATATCTTTTGTCGTTTATTTCATGCATTTAAAGTTGCGTATTCTTTTATTATTCTAAAAAACCTTAATCCATTCGCCTAATCTTATAAAACCCACTAAATTACTTTTTCATTTTATTTTAAAACTAAATTCTCTTTCTTTCGAATGTTTTAATATCATTTATTCTTTCGTGTTCTATACCCACATTTCCATGCGTCCGCCAGCGCTATTTGCACTTTTATTCTGACGCCGTATAAAGAGTTCTTTACGACGTCATCCTTTCCCATCGAATCGTAATTTATTCTATGTCCCATCCTCCCCCACCCCTCTTCTAGCATTGGTCTGTTACCTTTCTGTAACCGTCCGCGTGTTGTTGTTCGGAGTACAAATATCGTTACATCGGCGATGGAGAGAAGATTTTTACGTTTTTCTGGTTGTCTAATTAAGTTGCGTCGCTTGGAGTAAACGTTCCAGTGCGCAGATCCTATTCTTATAACATCTAACGTTTTATGAAGCGATGATCGATTTTTGAGAGTGAATGGAATAACTACTGGAAGTGTTTTACTATGTTTTTTGTCAATAAAACCAGTTTAAAAAGTGACGATGACTCTCTATATTCGTTACGTAAGGGAAATTATCCCAGTGTTTTTCGAGCCTGTTTTTTCTCGCCACCCTGACTGAAATCCGGTATTTTCAATATAACAGATGGATGGTTTTGATTGCTCTACTACATTTTATGTCGAGGTGTACTGGTGTCGCCTAAATATCTGAAAGTCGGTAGCAAAATGCTAGTATATATATATATATATATATATATATATATATATATCCCATATATATATATATATATATGGGAAAAATGACTATACGACTTTTAAGTAATATTTGTATGAATTTTGAAACATATGGAATTTGAATTTCATTTGATAAGGGATTATTTTAAAATAAAAACCATCAATGTTTTGTTTCTAAACAAATATTATAAAAAAAACTTAGATTTGTTTTAAATTTGATATAAATCTCGTAAGGAGATTTACCTTTTCATAAGTATTTTATTGCAAGAGACTTTATTAACTTTTTCGACAATTGCCGATCTTTTATATTTGATAGGCATGTCAGTGTTTTATTACATAATAAATGTGCGGAATATTACGGAATAAATCTTGTGTAGTGCAATCTTGCTTATTTTAATAAAATGTAGTTTGAAATACATTTGTAGATATACTTGAATGTTGAAGTAACACATTTATTGCAAATGAAACATAAATCCGGTGGAAAAATGGGATCGAGGGGTGCTCTGTCCCCCTGAACAAATGTACATTTTTATTCTAAAAGAATGAAACAATAAGCAGTTGAAGTGTATAATTGCATGGAATCGTTCTTAGTAGAATAGTTTTTGAAATCTGATTTTCTGAATCGTTGGGTCTTATATGCTTAAAAAAATAAATATAATCTAAGATATATCAGGATATATAACAGATTTAAGGATGACAAATTTCAGGATGTTAGAGATTGTGTGAAGAATGTCGACGTTGAGCCCATGATCCGAAGAATTACTAGTTTTTAATGTTCAAGAATGACTTATTTAATTTTTCTTTCTTTCTAAACGATGACCAACCTGCCAGGTCGCCCTAGCTGAACGGGTTTAATACCTGATATCGGTTCGGTCACCGCCTCATCGCCGCGTAGCGTCAATAAATCTGATGAGAGTCTAGATTTTCATCCTATCTTTATTTCATCTTTAATTTATGACGATAAGAAATTTATAAACTTATTTTGGATTTCAAGGATTTATGTACACGGTTATCAAGAAATAAGTTCCCCATTTTAGAGAACTCTGGATTGGGTTTTACTCTTCCATATGCGATAAATCTTGAACTACAGATACTTCAAATTATACACTTGACATTTTTTTTAAATAAAAAAAGATAAATACCTAAATTCACCAATAGATGGATAGTTTTGTTGGTTCTGATAGAACAATTTTACCAGTAGATATTTTTCTTTCAACGTAGGCATAATATATCGGATAAGCAACATATGCTCTTGCACAATCCGCATTCTTCTTCTCAAACAAATAATGGCGGTGAGTATACACTGTAACGCGAATTCTGTTTTACTTGTTCAATATATGAAAATTGAAACCTTTCGTGTTATAGCACCACCAACTGGTAAACATAGTTATTTATTTATTTTTTTAATTTAATAAATGTCAAACATATCTTTTGAATTATCCGTAGTTAAAATTTTATTTCATTTATAGAGCAGACGAACACGCTCCAAAACTCTCTGAAGTAGAGAGCATATTTCTCACGAACCTTTTATATTACCGCATCTTGATGACATTTAAGGATAAATGCAACACGAGATCTTATTTTGGCAAGGGATCGATGATGGCAAGGAAATTCCCCTCATTGTTATTTTTAGGCTTCTCACTTGTTCTGCGAAAAGTGAGTTCCAGAAGTTAGGATCATACTCAGAATTTTCTCAACAACCTGGTACCAGAAGTGTTTTACTCCCCTAACTTCTATCAATTTTCTCATCTATAGTCTTATGCTTAAGCCACTATTTATAAACAACAGAATCAGGAAGGTATTAAAATATGTGATAGTCTGAATATCATCCGCTTTTGTTTTGGGGGAAGACAAGCAGCGGGATAAACATTTAATAAAATCATAGTTCTTTCAGAAACACAGTTATTGTTTGTTCTATTTTTATTTATTTTCATTTCTGCGTGGACTTAGTGGTGTGCTTTATCGATTTAACCTCGGAAACAAACTACTTTGAGTAAGTTTTTATAAAAACTTTCTGGATTGTACTAAGTATAAGATACAAGAAAAGTTTGCCTTTTAAATATTACCGCTTTTAATTAAAAAATAAAATAAATAAAAGTTTAAAAGTACATTGCTTATCAAACAGGCGCCGGACATTTTCGATTTCAATTGAATACCTAAATAAATAATCAAGTTCTCGCAATTCAGGAATAGAAAGAACACCTCACATACTTCAGTGAATACTTAGTCATAAGAGCAATTAAGGGACCAACACAAATCGAACAGAAAATTAATATTTGTAGCTGCTAACCTGTATCCTAAAATATTAGACATTATCTGTAGATGTAATAAATTATTATACGGGCTCTTTACAATATTTGTGTATATTAGTCAGATAAATATCTAAACGAACTGATTGCAATAGGTTAATTTTTAAAGCAATCAACACAAAAACAAAAATTCTGTGTGTTTTTAGCTTAATACTCATCATCAAATGACTTTTGGAGAAAATAAAATTTCTTCCTGCACTTTTACACTCTAAAATCCTTTAAGCCGATTTGTTTGGAAAATACTAACGTTGTTTAATGTATGAATATTTAAAAACTGACTCCGAATATCCCATTAGGTGCAAAGAATTTTAGAAGTAGCTTACCAGAATATTTTATTTTAATAATGTAATATTGTGCGTTTCCGAAGTAATTTTCTTTTAACATTTGACTGTAAAAATTTAATGCTCTAATACTATGTAAATGAAAATGTGATAGATTGAAAACAACTCAAAACTTAATCTCGACAAAAATTATATCGCGAGACATATTACATATTGAACGGTTTAGATGTATGAAAGTAACGTATTTCATTTTAATAATGGTTATTGTATTTCTTCTGTGCCATCGCCTAGGAATAAAATCATAGAAATTCTGTTACCAAGAAATATATTTTCTGTTTCGAAAATAATAATATCATTTTTATTTTACATTAATGGTTTTCCTTTTTAATAAGGGTGCATTTTGCTTTTTAGGTAGATTTCGTAAGAAATGCTGTCTATTGCAATTAATCCTATGTTGGAATTTCTGAAAATTTTCTGCAGATCTACGCCGATCATGACTCTTAGATCCAAAAACGCAGTTCAAAACATTTTCTGTCTACCTCTGTATATATATATCACTTTTTTATGGACACGATAACTTCCGTAATTCTGCACAAAACTCTTCAAAGCTGCTGCATAAAATCAATGGGTAAAAAAATCTCGGTCAAGTTCATAAATTGACAAAATCGGACCAATGGGGTGGATATAGGGATTGGCTTTCGGAAAACCAAAAAAAAAAAAAAAACCGTAACTTCTTAATTTTTATACATATCAAATCAGTTTAAAGTTATTATTACATCTAGGAAAAGGGACAAAAAATTATGTATCACAGATTTTTGATAAAATTAAAAATCGTGTTTTAGGGAGAAAAAAATTCAAAACTTCGTCAATTCATAAGATGTAAAATTCCCTTAAACTTATTTTAAATTTTCTTAATATTATCTACATCTTTTATTTTGACAAGTTTTTGATAGGACTAACTCTTACTACAATAAATAAATAAATAAATGAATAAATAAAGCGAAAAAAAATTGGGAAGGGAGTTAAAGAAGAAAAAATTCACAACTTCGTCAATTCACAAGGTATTCAATCCGCTTAAATTTATTAGATATCTTCTGAATATTATCTACAACTTTCATAGTGACAAGGTTTTGATAGGAAAAACCTCTGATCGAAAAAAAATCAATTAATTCATTAATTAAAAAAATAGGGGTAGACAAAAAAATATCGTATTAATGGTGAACTCAAATCCAAATGTCTTATTTTTTGACTCATTTTTAAATTCATTTTCGCTCTGGAATGCACTTTAAAAAATGCTGTCAAAGTGAGCATTTTGAACCAAATTTCCCGAAACGATAGAAATGGTTGTACAGGGAAAAAAATTGTAAATCAACTTCTAATTAATTGAACGAAAAATATAAATATCGCTAATATAAATGTCGCTTATAAATATCTTCAAAAAATCACGTCAGCAAGTTTCAGGTTTTTAATTTTTAAAAATGAGTCTGAAAATGTGTCAGAAAGTTTCGAGTTTTAGAGCGCGGAAAAATATTATTTGGAATACCGCCTTAATATGATTCTGATAAAACGAGCTATTTCAGAAAAATGAAATTAAAAATTCGTCAAAAATGGCCAGATAAAATTGTTAAACTGGGTTTATCTCTAATCTTATTTCAGTTTTTCTTGGCGAAATTAGTACTTAACTTCGAAATTTACCTCTGTCTGTAGGCCAAGCCGGCAGGGATTTTTTCCATCGACAAAATTATAGAGTTGGGATAGAATAAAATGTAAATAATACCGTACGTGTAATAATTTATGGAATATTTTTAGACTATAATAAGCAAATATTTCGGACATGCATAAAATTAAATAAGTTTTGCTTGCTTACAAAATCTTCGCGATACATTTTTCCTATTCATTATTATTATTTAGCAAAGAGTTATAGAAAATATGAAAAAAGATTTTTATTAATTATGTCATTATACGTTTTTGGTAATAGTTATAGAAATGCAGCTGAAAATAAGTATATTTATTTTAAATTATGTCTAAGACTAAACTATTATCTAAAAACTAATTAAGTAAAAAAAGATAATATCTTGAAAGAGAACAAATATATAAAAGTTTTTATTTTATTTTATCAAAAAAGAAAAACCTATTTTAAATAATGTTTTCTATTGTAAAAATATTCGATAAATTACTACAATGCGATACAGTTTATATGAGAATTCTGATAATTTATTTTTATGATACATATATTTCTGCGTTATTTATTCAAAACTTTTCTAAAGGGAATGGAGCGGTTTAATGTTTAAAGAAACTTATTTGTTTTCAATTACAGATAATTTTAAATGCTTAGAAAAAAAGTATACGAAAATCATTTTGTATAAATTTTATTAATTCCTTTTGAATACCCTCACAAAAATATTTATAAAAAAATCGATGATTTAATAATTTTCACAAAGAAAAATTATTTTTATATCGATTTGAAGAATTTACTTTTGAGAAAATAAAAGAAGAAAAATAAAGTTGAAGAAAAGTTGCACTACATGTAATTTTAGCATACGAAGCATTAATCTAAGCAGTATCTCTAGAGTAGTCGGCCAAACTAATATCAATATACAAACCTTAACTAGAGTTCGAATGCGAAACCTTTAGATAAATCTATATACTAGAAATAAAAATCTGTCGATGAGTAAAGCTGACGTCATACTAACGGTTGCAAAACCTTACCAATAATTTTTTATTATACAGCATTTTTTTAATGTAAAACATCGCAGAATTTCAATTTGCACATTGTTGAATAGCGAAGAAAATGTACTTTGAAATGCAAATTAAAACTATATCTTAATTTACTGATATTTTATAGTCAAGTATTTTCTATTTTCAACCCTCGTTTGAAGCCCCTATGCACAAATAAACGAATAGCTGTAAAATCTCTTTTTTTCGTAAGTTTTTCAATACTGTTTTAGTATAACAAAGTTAGATTTCTTAAGTTTTATTTCAAATGAGAAAATTCTAAATATTATTAAAAAACAGAAATAAATATTTCCTTATACATTCAATTTGTTTAATCTTATCATCAAATTAAAAAAAAAAGATAACTATTCATATTATTTCCATGTGTATTTAGGAATGGATCCCCTATAATAATAAAAATAAACATAAATTACCTGCCTTAGGGTTAGAAAATATGTTTTTTTTAATTAAAGACGGAGATTCTTCTTAAGTAGATGAACACATAAGTTTCAAATCTCGCTTTATCCAAAATAAAAAAAAGTCGTATTTTTTCTATTCTATCGCTAAATCTGCACACACAAAAAGAAAAAAGAAAAAAAAAACAAAAAAAAAAAACACAACTCTCTGTAAAGAAATGTTTATCATGTATTTCTGGCATAGTAAAATCTTGGTTTACAATGTAAACCAATGGTCTCAGTTAGAGATTTTGCGCGATTTCCCAAAATTTGATTTTCTGGATCAGGTGAGTCTTGAAATTCACTTCCTCATAAGTAATTTACTGATGATTTACATAAACACCAGATAGTGCAGTTGAAATACAGAAAAAATAGGAATTCTTTACACGAATTTCTTACACAAATATGCTTAAAAAATAAAAAATATGAAATAATGTAAAGAATTTTTTTTTATATGTACACTATATGGCCAAAGCTGACCGGTCACTTGCAGTTTTAGACGTTTTGTGAAATATCTAGAAAAATACATGAGGAATTAACATGAAACTGCCGCAAACAATATAGTATGAGTCATATATTTCAGCGAAGATTTTTTTCTCGAATCCCCATCGGGGACCGTCAACATATTGAAAAGAAACGAATATCTTTTGGAAAACCCTGTAAAAACTAACGTGGCAAAAGCGTTCAACCTCGAAATTATTAATAAGTGGCTTATTGTAACATATTGTGTTCATTTTTATGAGGATAGCATGTATACTCGTAGAGAAATTAAGATTTTTATAAAAACAGTCCCAAATTTTGGCAAGTTTTTGCTTATAATTTGCAGAGTTCTTAATATTAAAATAAGTTCTTTTCAGAAAATATGACAAACAACATTGTACACAATACTCTGTAATCAGAATGAAAAAATAATAAAAATTGTATGAAAAATGAGCAGGTTTACTAAATAATGATCCACTGCGCATGCTTGAACGTAATCGAAATATAATTTGCATAATATGTTAGCTAAATGTATAGTGAATGAATAATGAACGCCGACGAGAACAGTAAGATATGTGATTGATTGTACCTCTTCAATGCATCCGACGGCGCAACAAGGCTCGGAATCTTCCATTCGTCTTCTTTAATCCTTAGGTGTGATGTTGAAAATAACATATCATCACACATCATTATTTATCGCCTTTGTAAAATTAAATTCCCCATTTTAAAATTTTATTTCTCCTTTCATAATTATAAACTGAATCAAAACTTCCTCTCCTTTCTAAAGAGAATATATCTATTTCTTCTTCTCTTTTGCACTTTAATTTTCAGTTATCCCAAGTTCACCCAAAGCCGTTAATAAATTAAATCAAAAACAAATCTGTTTCTCATCCTGAAATCATTAACTGTTCGAGCATATTTTCCTTCGGTTAACGAATATATATATATAAAGATATTCTTTGACCATATGCTCCAGTTGTAGCAATTATTTATACACTCAGTGTTAATTTTCAGTTTTATAGTCAATATAAATGATGCCTTTTCGGCCGCAAATATATACTCTGTTTACATTAAAATCGACAACCGGCATCTTCATTGCGGATTCTAAATGCATATTTCCCATCATTTAGCTTTGACATTCGTATTTGTACGTTGAAATGTTAAAACGCCAATGAAAGGTCCTTTTGGCTAGTTTTTAATTCAAAGTTCCATTAAGTGATATATATTTGGGGTTATAATGGTCCAGGGTACCAAGATTTTGGCACGACACATTGGCAACAATGTCTGACAAATTATTCTTTTTGCTCTATACTTCGTACTGTCAACAGCTAACTGAAAGGGTCCCTCTCTGGCACTTACATTATTCATGTCTACAGCTAATAAAGCCATCCTGTCTTAAAAATTGCAGTGTTCTTCTTTTCGTTTTTTATGTTTAATATTCAAGGATCTACGAACTTGGATTACTAACGGTTGATACTTTAAAAAACGCAATATGATAATAAAATGTTTTCGCTACAGATCATGGTCTACAGTATACATAGGTACACGACTTAGCATACGTATAGGTACATACGTCTTAAAATCAAAACGTACGAAAGTTCTCAACATTTTTTCTCAGCCCTTACATGCAACTTCGATAACCATTCACAATGCTGGCTTCTTTTATGACTGTTTTTTTTTCCATTTTTCTCTTCCCGAAACAGTGATTGGCTGTTACATAACAAGTTATAACACCTACATCTGACTGTGCAGTGAATTTCAGCATCTGTAATTCAGATTAGGTTCCGGAAATTAACATTTTCCTCTGTGTGCTTAACTTTTCCCAGTGTGTGTAGTTCTCAGAAAGATAAAGCTATTATACCATAAAACACACACCTTTTCATAATATAAATATTGGTGACAAGCAATAAGATTCAATTCATTGACTTATTAGTACGTAAAACTGAAGTACCCATTTGAGTACTACATAATTCCCGCTATGAAAAATTTCAAAAACTATTTTTTTTTTTTTTTTTTTTTTTTTTTTTTTTTACATTTTATTGAATCAACTTCTCATTTTGTTTAATCAAAGAATATAAAAATTATTTACAAATATTTTTGCATTATTCACTTTGATTTAAGATGTTAAAGGACAGATTACTTGGAAATGGAAACACACTTTACTGAATT
Organism: Maratus speciosus; assembly: GCA_963932465.1. Taxonomy (NCBI): domain Eukaryota; kingdom Metazoa; phylum Arthropoda; class Arachnida; order Araneae; family Salticidae; genus Maratus; species Maratus speciosus. The sequence continues at coordinate 224,376,702 of OZ010791.1, read as the reverse complement.
AAGTAAAACATACATTTAATCAACTACATGTGAAATGACCAACATACACTATAACTTCTGAACGTACTTTTGGCCAAATGCACAACCTACATAGTATAAAATCTCAAATATATATATTAATTGAACACTGCATTTTGTATTCAGTAATATTTTGACATCCACTTCATGTAAAATTCACGTAAAAACTGTAACATGTCCAAATGGCGATTATTCTAGTGATCAAACGAAGTTTCAGCCTGGTACTTTAATTAATGAGACATGCTTTCATGAAGAATCAATGACTTTAGCCTGTTATTTAAAAAAAATGTATGTTTTATTTCTTCACTAACAAGGAGAGGGTCCGAGGTTGGTCTCACGGAATCCAGCGACCCTTTGTACATTGATAGAGTATAGTCAATACATAAACATATCAACAGGATCAAGTGCAATATTCAGGGGGGCCGTAAAAAACGACCCCCAAAGTTGGCCCATTATTGACTCTTTACTATATAATCGGATAAATTACACTCAATTGCGAGAGCCTCGATAGTACAGTTGGCAGCGCGCCAGTCTTTTAATTTTCTCTGTCTGTGATCTCCGTGGGTTCTATAGTCCGACGGGGTACTTTTTTTTTTCAAGGCAAAATAATGATCAGTTATTTTCGAACCACAATTAAAAATATGTATCTAATTATTTAAATGTAAGACAAATATTCATAAAAACATGCTTCTGCACGCACGCACACACATATATATGCTTATTTATTTACAGAGAGACTTCAGTTTTATGGATCTAATGAGGGAAAAAGTAAAAAAAAACTGAATTATTCAGTCGACAAAATTTTAATTTTATTTTATTTATGGACTTTTCTATGAATAAATCCCTGTTGTCTCAGCGAAGTAAATTAAAATACGCTACATAAAATTAAAATATGCTATTTTATTTTTATCTTGTTAATTTAAAGGTTATAATTTTTCTATTTTTTTTTCTTTTTTTAATTTTTAAAACACAATTATTTTTTTTCTATCATGGAATCTGATGTTTGGAATTAGAACAGCTGTTTTCGGTTAAGAATCTTTTCAGGGACACTTTATTACGTAGATTTTCTGGTGGTTTTTAAGCAAAACAAGTACACTATATAAAATAAACAGGGTGGGTTTTGAATGTTTACTCTTCTTATATTGAAGTTCCAGCAGCCATCTGCTGCAGAGCGAATGAAGACGGCATTTTGTTTTTAAAGTTTTGCGGTTATTAGACGTTGTTCTTTATTATAGTGTTATAATTAAAATGAAAAAGTTATTTTGTAAAATATGTCTAGTGAAGAAGCTTCTAAATTTACAAATATTGAAGAGCGAATTTCAGAAGACTCAATTTATAGCGAATCATCAAAATTGAGATTAAAAGATGCAGTCGTGTATTACGAAAAGCTACTCTCTGAAAATAATTTAATTACATCGGAGTCTTCAGACACTATTTTTTATGAAGCCAAGCTTATCGGGAATGAACTTTTTCACAATACTCTAGAACTACTTTGTGATTGAAAACTTATAGTTGAAGATGAGCTCATCCATATGAATGAAATATGTGAAGAAGTAAATTTTGAGGAGGTGGAAGATGATCAGTCAACAAATGAATATGATCCACCCCTAAAAAAAGCAAAGATGCAGATTCCATTCCTTTGGATTATAAAATAAAAGCAGTCAATATGGATAAAGAACATCCTACTTGGAGTCTGCAATCATTGCAAAAAAGAGGTTGTAGTCTCTTAAAAAGAAAACATCACTTATTGCAATGGGAAGAAGATGTTAAAAATGGTGGCAACAAATATGATAAATTTTCTGTCATTGATTCTTGGACATATGACTGTTTTGTGGAATCTCGACAGAACTATGAACAAGTAACAACAAAAAATTTGCAAGAATGGGCTTTGGCTGCTGCAAGGCAATATGAAGATTTTGAATTTAAAGCTTCTGACTCATGGGTGAAAAAAAATTAAAAGAAGACATGGAATACGGCAGCGAAAAATCACAAAATTTGTGTTACAGAAAGAGGTAGTGTCAATTCAAGAAACGCTAGCATCTGCGGAAAATTTTTGTGTCCAGACTTTACGCTTAATCCCCAATTTCGACGAAAATTATGTCATTAATATTGACCAGACAAGTATGTAAAATATTTTATTAATAAAATATCCTAGTACTTTTTGTGTGTTCAAAAAAAAATGAAAAATATATTACAATATTTTGTAAAATAAATTGATTTTAATTTCAGGGTGCCAATACCAATCAGCATACAATAGAACTCTCGCCAAAAAAGGAATTAAAAGTGTATTTGTTAAAAAACAAGATATGAATAAACTTTCTCATTCATATACTTCACAGTATGGCATAACTTTGTCAGGAAAAGTGCTGCCTCGTGTCTTTTTGTGTTTACAGGAAGTAACAGGTACATTTGGTCCTAAGATACAAATACTGATAAATCAATATGCAAAGAAATATATGAATGTATTTGCCCTGTCATCGAAATCTGGTAAACTTACCTCACATTTATACAGTGAATTTCTTAACAATTGTTTAAAAAATTACGTTGGACAAGAAAAGTTTTTGTTGATTATCGACTCCTGGGCAGTAGAAACACGATCAGAAATATATGACGAAACCTTCCAGGATAAAGGTAAACAAACTACTTGTACAATTAAAGTCATTCCTCCAAAATGCACAGCTTTGGTTCAACCATGCGACGTTTATTTTTATAGGCAGGTGAAAAATATGATCAAGCGGTTACAAAATTGTAATTGTTTAATGGAACAGAAAAGAGAAATTAATTCTCGCGAGGATTGTATAGAAATACATTCAATTGTGCACCATCAACTCTCTTCACCTATATTTTGTAACATGATAAAATACGCCTGGCATGCGTCGAAACTTTCACAAAAAAGAACCATATTTATGAATGTCAATGAAGTGTGTTTTCCAAACGAACTTCTTAAAACACCTTGTTCATGTAAAAACACTTCTTTTATTATTTGTGCACGCTGTCGCAAAAGTTTCTGTTTCATATGTTTTTATGATGATTATCACCCCGGTTCCTGCCCGTAATAAGAACATCAATTTTAATGACACACATTTAATTTTTAAGTACATAGTATAGACATAAATGTAAAATAAATGTAAATAAATGTAAAATAAGTGTACGTAATTGTGAAATAGATGTAAGTAATTCTAAAATATTTATGATAATTCTAAATAAAACTAAATATAAAATTTACAAAAATGTAAAAAAAATTACTTATCTACTGCATAAGATTTTTGTTTTATTTTTTACTTTTCATTATATCCATAAGTTCAATAAAACTCTCTCTCTCTCTGAAAATATATAAATTTGTGTGAATGCGCCTATATTTATATTTTTCTTACATTTAAATACTTAGATATATATTTTTTAATAGTGGTTCGAAAATAACTGATCATTATTTTGTCTGGGGGAAAAAAAGGCCTCGTCGGAGCATCGAACCCGCAGAGATCACAGACAGAGAAAATTAAAAGACTGGCGCGCTGCCAACTGTACTATCGAGGCTCTCGCAATTGAGTGTAATTTATCCGATTATATACTAAAGAGTCAATAATGGGTCAATTTTGGGGCTCGTTTTTTACGACCCTCCTGAATATTGCACTTTATCCTGTTGATATGTTTATCTATTGACTATACTCTATCAATGCACAAAGGGTCGCTGGATTCCGTGATACCAACCTCGGACCCTCTCCTTGTAAGTAAATCATATAAATATAAATAGATGAAAAAATTTTCTAGATATAAATGTTTTTTAAATGTTTTAATGCTGGAATTATGTTTATTACATAACTTTTAGTGATTAACATTTAATAGTTTAGCATAACACTGGGGTACAATTTTTAACTCAATTTCTGTTGACTTTGATTTTTCAGCTGTTTTTAAGTCAAACAAGTGTGCTGATTTCAAAACTGCAATTAGTGTTCTTCTATCGCGTCAAGTTTTTTTTCTCTACAGCTTACATTAATCTTACCACTCGACGGTGAATCGGGCGTGAGTAATAGGAAGAAAAAAGTTTCAGAACTCTTAGCATCAAGACTGCACAAGAAATTTTTGCTTGAAAAGGGAGCTAATGTATTCTACTTTCGAACAAGAGAAAGTGAATTTCTTTCGAAACGGTTAATTTGTTTTTTGCCATAGCGTACATGGTTTCATGGAGGAGTTGAGAATTTCATCCTATACCGCAACTGAATGGCGACTGTTCATCGATAGCTCAAAGGGGAGCTTGAAGTGCGTACTCCTTCACAACGGAAATGTTTTTGGAGCAGTTCCAATAAGCCATTCAGTTTATTTGCGCGAAGAATATGAGGACATAAAAAGAGCCATTGGTTTATTGCACTATCATATTCAGGAGTGGATCATCTGTGTTTACCTCAAGATGGTGTGCTTCGTTCTTGGCCAGCAACGTGGATATACCAATAATCCATGTTTTTGTGTATGCGGGGTAGCAGAGTTCGTGAAAAGAATTCATTCAAGTCGAATTGGTCACCAAGATCTCACCTCAGACCTGGAGATCCAAATATTTTGCATCAGGCACTTGCCGACACAAAGAACATCATATTTCCACCTCTGCATATAAAACTGGATCTAATGAAGCAGTTCGTGAAAGCTTTGTCAATTGAAGGAGACTGTTTCACGTATCTCATTTCGAAATTTCCAAACCTGTCTTTTGAAAAAATAAAGGCAATTGTATTTGACGGCCCACAGATTCTTCAGCTCATTAGAGATGAACATTTCATCGGAGAAATGACAGAACTCCAAAAGAATGCTTAGTTGGCACTCAAAAACCTTGCCAATGACTTTCTTGGAAATACGCGAGAAGAAAAATATACCGAAATTGTCCAGCAACTATTAGAGAGCTTCAAACGGCTTGGTTGCAACATGAGCACCAGACTTCAATTCTGCATAGCCATCTTGATGACTTCCCGGAAAATCTTGGTACAGTCAGTAATGAACAGGGTGAGCGATTCCACCAAGATTTGAAGGTCATGAAAGAACGGTATCAAGGCAGACTGGATGAACATATGATGGCTGACTATTGTTCGAGCATCAAACGAGATTGTCCACAAATTGAACACTCCAGGAAAAGCTAAAAGCGAAACTTTTTACCTTAATATGTACTTTTTTCGTTTTGTAAAAGGATTTTACTATTTGTGTGAACACAATATAGTTTATAGTAAATATATACAGCCGTCGTATGAATAATATATTTGGTAATTCTTTCTTTATTTTCCTTTGTATCCACATTAAGTATTATTTTTGGGGTATCCTGTAGCTTAAAAAGTGGACGTGATAGAAAAAAACTGTGATCATTTTTGGATTTAGATGCCAGTAATTAGCCAAAAACAAGTGTCAGATCTAAGTCAACAAAATGTGTGTTCCCCAGTGTAATCAAATTTAATTTAGCCCCATTTTAAACCGTATGAAAATCAACTTTTTTGATGTATGTCGAGTGTGTATGCACCTTGACCAGGGAACGTTTACACAGCCCTTTAACTCAAATTAGACATTGGAAAGTGACCTCAAATATTTATGAAAACAATATATTTAATATTACCAGAGTTTCCCTTAAAAAATAGACTGTAGTTAATGAATTTAACTTATTAGATAGTTTTATTTTAACGAAAATTAGCATCACCATTGTTACAGTTGACGCTATGAAAGTAAGTAAAATCTCCTCTATTGCTTTCTCATGATACCACTTTTTATATATTGTGAATTTCACCCACTCTTCTGGGGGTTTAGAGTTACTTTATTAAACATTAAAATTACGCATTATGCATTAAACAATAATAAACGTTTTGTATGTTCTATTCTGGGTCGTTTAATTTAAAAAAAACTGTTTGAATTAAAAGGAATATAGTAAATAAAAATTAATGCTTGTAGTGTATTGAAATCGTAAATTATTACAGTATCTATGGAAAAATTACCGTCTTAGTTCAGTTTCAATAACTACGATTTAATAATAGATATCTACATTGTTGATTCATCGTGAACATGAAGCAAATATATAAAACTTATGGTTTTGTTATAAAAAATAAAAATGCTTTTTTTCAAACTTACTTCTTCAAGTGAAAATGACGCTTTTATTTTTATATTAGTTGAATGAATCTGCACTGAATTTTTATGAAACTCACGTTCATGGTTTTTTCTTTCTTTTTTGCGTATAGTATATAAACAAGAAAAAATATAAGGGCATTTTTTACGTTTTTTATTTAATTGCCGTTACTTAACAACGTAATTTTAACAATATTATAAAATAGTACTTTTCAATTGAAAATTATTACAGATCGGCTGAAAATTCGGCTTGTTTTTCTTTTTATCCCAAAATCTAATCTCGCCGAAAATTCTTTTTCTGTGAAACTGCTGGCAAAATTCAGCCAGAACAAAAATAAATCGAAACTATTTGTATTCCAAAAATCTCATTTCTTCTGTCATGAATTTTCAACATTACTCATTGATTTGAATCGGATCGGCTCAAATGAGACTATCTTTATTTATTACTGTGAACTACACTGTCTAATAAGCCATCACTGACTAAAGACAAGAGTAAAAATTATAAAGCAAGAAATATGACTAAACTTTGAAGACGCTTCTCACGTGCTCATTAAAATCTGCAGACTTAACAGTAATAGAAAATTTTGAGTTTGAAACCACAGAAGTGTTTCGAATACTCCTTGAAAAAGTTCTAGCATAACAGATGATCATTTACGAAAATCATTAAAAAATATAAATCGAGGTATGTATACCTGAAACATGTCTTAAGTAGATGAAAATCGTATAATTGGAAAATAATTCAGTGTCGTAGAGGAATTAATTACATTTTATTTTCTTTGAAAATAAAAAGTTTTGGTCAGGGGCACAGAGAGCCAATTCGGGCCATTCCACGTATAGAATTACGCATATAATTAATTAATAAATCTCTATATTTATGTATGTATTACTTAAAAAAAATTGGGACATGTTCGTTTTCTTTTTTGGCCGAAAAGAGGAATAATACCAAAATTCGGTTTTGGTCGATCATTAAAAATTATATTATTATTTATTGCAATGATTGTAAGAGATAGGGTGAGAAAGTTGGAATTTCTCCACCCAATATCAATTGCCTTAAATTTAAGCTTTTTAGGATTTCGTTCATCTGACGACGAAACCCTATTCGTCTGTCTGTCGCTATTCGCTCTGTTTGTCTGTCTGTCACAGAGCCCGTTCTCAAAAACTATATATGTTGGGGACTTGAAATTTTGGATTCTTATAGCTGAACACCCCCCATCAAACGACAAATCATAAAAATTAAAAAAAGTCTTATATTTAGCCCCCTGGGTTCTAACTTCTGTCTTTTAAGTTTCTTGTTCTAACTAAGCTCCTAAGTAAGTTGAAGGCTTGAAATTTCGGATTCTTATAGCTGAACACCTCACATCAAACGACAAATCATAAAATTTTGAAAAAGTCTTATATTTATCCCTGTGGGCTCTAACTTATGTATTTTAAGCAATTTTTCTAACTCAGCACCTAATTAAGTTGGAGATGTGAAATTTTGCAGACGTATAACAGAACACTTGTGATCATACGAAAAATTATAAAATTTTCAAAATGTCTTATAATATTTACGCTTTCAGGCTCTAACTTCTGTATTTTTAGCAAGTTTCTAACCTCCACCCTTTTCACCCGACGTGCACTTCTTTAACTTTTGCCGATACTCCTTTGGCCACTCTTTCATATTATGCACCATAGCCGTACATATGTTAGTTCAATTTTTTACCGCCAGGGGGCGCCTACCTATCTCGAGTGCTATGGGCCCGATCCTTTCGACTAATATATCTGCGGGTAGTTTGTAAAACGGAGTTTCGTTCAGATAGAGGTTTGTTTAGAACAGAGTGCGCCCCCTGGTTGTGAAATGTGGAACTAGCAGATTTTGCAAAAGGTTAAAGTGTTTTGAAAGGAATATTAAACGAAACCCCCTGTGAGATCTGTAATCATAGTTACCAACTTTTTTTTTTTTTTTACCGAATTTCTAAATGACTAAATTATTATATATGAGAGAATAAGAACTACAATATTCGGAATTCATATATAAATAAGCAACCGTTAAGTTACGTTATGTCCAATACATAATCCCAAATATTACGAAAACACTTTTCGTTCGGAAGGAGTTTGAAACGGCCTTTAGTGCTTTCAATGCTTTTTAAGTATTTTCTTTTAGTGGAAATTTTTGTTATGGAAGCAGAAAAAATTTAACAAAATTACCACGCCCTTGTTAGATGCTCTCTTTAATAAACAAAAAAAATTAAACATTCCGAGAATATCTCAAATATACATTTCGAAAATATTAATGTCAGTACCAGTCTTACAGATATAAATTTCGTGAGAGATACCGGCAGATAATTAATCTCTCAAAACTTATTTGGAATACTTTAGGCAAGATTTTACAATATTTAAATATGAAGAATCGCATATTCAAATGTGATGTTCAGTTTTATAGAAACAACTGATCATATTATGAGTGGACACTTTCATGCTTGAGCACCATAGTCGACCTGAAAAACTGAATAACTTTGTGAGAAAAATAACTTGCTCATGTACAACTGCTTGACGCTAAAATGCTAGAACCTTTTATTTTAGAACAGTAATAGTCTAAATTAAGCACATTATACCCGTATAGCTTACCACACATTGCAAGAAAAATTTGAACAAGTACGAAAAATAATGCGTTAAGCATAGATTATGAAACACTTTCCAACACTTCCTGAATGATTTCACAAAACTTCGTTATTTAGGGAAATAAAGTATATAAGAGAACAAACTAAACATTTTAGAAAACGCATAAAACATTTGAAAAACTGATTTCAGCAGTTACCTTCTATAGCAAATATGTATTCCAATTCTTTTGAACAGCCCTGTATTTGATCTGTAGGTTAATATAAGTACTATATAATGGAGAAATTTTGTTTAGCAAGAAAACATATAACAGGTTGAAATTTCTCTTTAAGCAATTTATACTAATAGATGGAAACATACTTGTATAATTTTGTACAACCCTGTAGTTAACATAGTACCTTTATTACACGCCACTATTTATCTAAAGTTTAATTCAAAGTAAAACACTCTTAAAACTACTGGAATCACATTTTCAGAAATTATCATTTGTAGAAGGCCATGTATCCAATTCTTTGAGTGACCCTGTATATCATTTTATGCATATTCTACAAACATTTCTTAGTAAACTAAATTACGTTCAGCGTAAAAATACATAACTCATTTAAAAACCACCTTTAAGCAATTTGCAATCATACCCAGTAACCATTACGAATTCTTTTGTGTAGCCCTGTATATCAATTAGAGCATTTATACACACCGTATACAATGCATACATATAGTGAAACATAAAAGCACATACCGTAATTAAAAATGCATTTCCAGCAATCATTGCTAATGTACAGTACTTCGGATACAATATAGTATCTGAAATCTTTTGTGTGTCCCTGTAAATAATGCTATGCACTTCGTATTATACATGAAATAACTTATAGTAAACCTCAGCGACGTATATCAATTTCATTATACATGAAATAATTTAACATAATTGAAATACGCCGGAAAAAATTTCCTGCACCTCTATATCATTATGAAACGGAATCCTTTTGTGTGGCCCTGTAAATGAATAATAACTATTCCTTGCGCCGCATATGCTACAAAATGCATATTTGAGTGCACTTGATAAATGCATATCAATTTTATTATGTTTGAAAGCGTGTAACATCATTAAAAATTATTTTAAACGATTTTTTCCCATAGGCCGTAATGTAACGGAAAACTTTTGACTCTCCCTGTAAATGAACTAAACGTGCTACAAACTTCATTTGAAATAGGGTTCGTGCTATTGTAGAGGTCACTAACATCCAAAAATTTCAGAACGATCCGAGTATATTTACGGGAGTTAGAGCGCGGAAAGACGGCCAGACGGCCAAACGGACAGACGGCCAGACAAACCGAAGTCATAAACACTTTTCAACTTCGTTGGAAAGTGTTAATAACAAAAAATGGGGATATGGAAACTGTCAACTTAAAAAGCTTCATGTAACGACTTCCACGTTAAACATCACAGGAATTTAGGAAAAGCCTGACAGTCGAATGAAGTTTCTGTCCTTATTGTTTACTCTATTTCTTATTGTATTTTTAATAAACTTGTTTCACAGTTTTTGCCATAAAATATTTTAAGGTGTTGAGAAAAAGTTAGGCATTACAACGTTCATGTATATCATTCACTCAATGCGAAAACAAAGACGTTTTCAATAAAACAGTTTTCCGGAATACTTTTATTAGCTTTTCAATGATATTTCTAATTTCTGTTTGATGTTGCTTTTATATATCTTCTATCATCTTATGTACTTTTCGGTTTCGAACGTATCTGCTACTGTCAGCGCACTCCTTTATTCGTATTGAAATGTTATCAAGAATATAGTAGATTTTGTCCTGTTGTATTCTTGAAACAGTTGAATCCGAGACTTGGATTCACCTATTAATTGTGGACCAAACATTTTCATTCAAAATTTCATTAAGTCTAATACATGCAGATACAAATGCATGTTAGGTATGTTTTGTACGAAAGTTTACGAGCAAAACTTATGTAAGTTTTGAATGTTTTGAATATTTAAAATATACAGACTCATTGACTAAAACATGAACTGTCTAACTGGATGCAAAAACATCCCTCATAATAAACTTGCGTCAAAATTTTGACAAATATATTTTATAATAACATACTATATGAAGCATTTTGCTCAACTGTTATATGCTGAAAATGTTTACTTATTTTACAATGGTACCATTAAAAGGCTTGTTTAGTAATCACTGTAGCATTTATAAAATACCAAATTCTTGGCATTTATAAAATTGAAAAAATAATAACTTTTCATAACTTTTCATAATTTAAAATGATTCTGAGCGATTTATATAAAACATGCAATAGCCATAAATATATTTTGATTTTTCTTTATTTTCCTTAAATCCCGTTTTTCAGTTTTACAGTATAACATTATATTTAAAAAGGCCTAAAGGTAGTAATATATATTATCTGCTATTCAAGTATGATGATCATTTAAAAAGAAACTATATTAAAAGATTCGCTGCGGACAGAAAAATGCAATTGCTTCAAACAAACAATAATGATACATTGAAAAGTACAAAGAACACATATCTAACATCGTTACCATTCCTTACAGTAAGCATTTTGCCTGAAGTAATTTTTTGTTCCAGTTTTCGCTATCTTTTGCGTAATGGTCTGCTTTTTATTCGTTAAATATATTGTGGAGCTATAAAAATTCCTGCGCATTTCAGTATAACTTTAAACTTTTCTTTAGACATTTTTGAAAACGTTACTGAAACGCCTAAAAAATTTCTTCTGTATATATTTACTCCCTAGGGATAAGAAGAGTATAATAAAATTTCATTGCCTTATCTTTACAGTTCGTAAATGTTTAAGTAAAGAATGTACAGATATATTTCATATTTGTCTGATGTTATATATAATAAAGTAGATGCGTTTTGAAACGAGATCGAAATTTGAAATATGTAAGAGAGACAAAATATTTTATATATGCTTTCCGCTTGAAATACTTTCCCTGTAAAACAAATAACGAATATTGGAAAATATCGAGAGGGGGAATGAAAACATGTTTTTATCCTTATTGCATATTAAAATTGCAACAAGAAATAAAAATCATGCGTCAAGCATAGATTATAAAACACTTTCTAATGCATTCATCATAATGTAACGAAACTTCACTGTTTAATAAGTTGAAATATGATGTCTAATTGAACGATTTGGAAACGCATAACACATTTGAAATCCCAATTTAAGCAATTTTAAAATGGTATGTGAATTTATTTGTGCAGTCCTGTATACGAGGTACAGCATTTATACATAACGAGTAACATGCAAAACATTCGTTTAATTTTAAAGCGCATACAGAAATCGAAAAGGCACTTCCAGCAATTATTGCTCGAAGAAGTACTGTAACCGATTTCTTTTCTGTATGTCTGTAAATGAACGACAAATGCTATGATTATCCTATTCATTAGTAATCATCTTGTAGTGAAATTCAGTGATTTATATAAATTTCAATACACTTGAAATAGCGTAATTAAAATACTCTGCAAACTATTTTTCTCCATTGTTCATAATGAATCGGAATTCTCTGGAGTGCTTCTGTAAATGAATTTCTAATGTTACACGCCTCCTATTCCATACCGAACATGCCATGCTAAACATCAATAATGTATCAATTGCATGAAAATCCGAGTATATTTACGCGAGTTAGAAAGTGGCCGGACAGAAGGACAGACGGGAAGACGGATAGAAGGACAGACGGGAAGACGGATAGAAAAACAGACGGAAAGACGGATAGACTTAAAGGCGGACAGAAGGGCAGACAAATTCATAAAAACTTTTCAACTTTAATAGAAAGTATTAAAAAGGAAGTACGCTATCGGATATACAGCTGAACTCGTGTTTATTACGATTACAATTAAAATAAGAACTCGGAATTTCGAGCCTGATTTTCGAAGGAAATCAGGGTAGAATTAGGAATGAAATCTCTTCCTTATCAAAAACAGTTCTTTTACAGCGATAATATTTCAACATTACGTGTATCTAAATACAGTAATTTATCAGTTTTACCAGGCAGAATTTTAAAGAGACCGCTCGCCGAAGAAAAGACAAAGGAATATTTTGATGTCTTGAAAGAAAAAAGTGTGGTATAAGCACGTTTCATAATATTTACAACTGAGCTGTGAAAAGGAAAAATTATAGAACTTTTATTAGTTTCTTTATATTAACCGGGGCTCTGAGTCATATTTACTAGCCTTTTCATGTCTCTTATTGCAATGTTAATTAAATAGTTAAAGCTATTATTTCAACTGTTAATGATGAATGAAATCTATAGTAATCTCGAAAATAGCAGTGCCTATTTTTTTTTTTTTTTTACAGTGCAGCACTGCGATTTACTCTAAAGAAAAGTCCCGTCTAAAAAAACGAATTTTACAAAAGTAAGACCGAATATTTTATTCTAACTTTATGATGTTATCAATTTTAGCATTGAGATAAATAATGCACTTAATAGTAGTAATTTCTTTGATTCTGTGTCTGTTTTTTACATTTTTAAAAATAAGTAGTGGTATTACAAGTAACCGTTATTAGGAATTCTCTTATAATTCACTTACCTATCGTATTAACCTAGTCCGACTCTATGTACAGTATATGCGTACATTCATATTGTGTATCATTCATTTAATGGATATTTTAAAAAAAGAGGGGAATGAATAAAACTGTTAATTTAACAAAAGATTATGTTAAGTACTGCGGCTATTTAGGAGAGAAGACTGAAATAAACTTTTAGGTAGCTCTCATTACAAAAAGCTACCTATTGCAGCCGTTCGGAGGAAAGCTATTTAAAAAAATTTTGGTATACTTTCATCGATCATGACCCCCAGACCCCAAAACCACACTCCGTTCAAAATTGACATATATATATATATATATATATATATATATCTGACCTTTGTCACACTATAACTCTCGTATTTATGAACCGATTTGGATGTAATTCGGTGTGTACATAGTACATACCAATGTGTCGACCGAGTTCATTGGCCAGCTTCATCCGCAATTTTGTTTCAAAATGGCGGCCATTTAAAATTTTTTTAAAAATTTAAATTTTGAAATGTGGTACCAAAAAATTGAAAATGGAAAAATATTTTTCTCTTATGTATTTGACCTTTATACAAAGATTCCGGAGCAGTATTTGTTTTTTCTATATCTTAAAAAATGGCTGAGTTATAGCATTTTGAATTTCTAGCGTGGCTGACATTTTGAAACGTCCTGAATTTTGTCAGGCGATAAGAGGCGTATTTATGAACCGATTTGTATGAAACTTCGTTTATACATAGTACATACCAATGTTTCAACAGAGCTCGTTGGCCAGCTTCATTCATCATCTTGTTTAAAAATGGCGGCCATTTAAATTTTTAAGAAAAATTTAAATTTGAAATGTGGTACCAAAAAATTGAAAATTGAAAAATATTTTTTTCTTATGTGTTTGACCTTGATAAAAAGAATCGGGAGCAGTTTTTGTTTCGTCTATATCTTAAAAAATGGCTAAGTTATAGCATTTTGAATTTCTTGCGTGGCTGACATTTTGAAACTTCCTGATATTTGGCACGTGATAACGGGCGTATTTATGAACCTATTTGGATGTACCTTGGTGTGTATATTGTACATACAAATATCTCGACCGAGTTCGTTGTCCAGCTTCATCCGCCATCTTGTTTCAAAATGGCGGCCATTAAAAATTTTTAAAAAATGTAAAATTTAAAATGAGACACCAAAAAATTGGAAAAGGAAAAAAGATTTTTTTTGTATGTACTTGACCTTAATACAAAGATTCCGGAACAGTTTTTAATTCGTCTATATCTAAAAAAATGGCAGAGTTATAGCATTTTGAATTTTTATTGTGGCTGACATTTTAAAACGACCTGATTTTTATCACGCGATAACAGTCGTATTTATGAACCATTTTGGATGTAACTTGGTCTGTACGTAGTACATACCAATGTCTCGACGGAGTTCGTTGGCCAGCTTCATTCGCCATCTTGTTTCAAAAGGGTTGCCATTTAAAAAAAAAATTAAATTAAAAATGAGGTATTAAAAAATTGGAAAATGAAAAAGATTTTTATGTGTTTCGCCTTGATACAAAGATTCCGGAGCAGTTTTTGTTTCTGAAAATTTGTTCTTTTGTTTATATCTTAAAAAATGGTTGAATTATAGCACTTTGAATTTCCAGCATGGCTAACATTTTGAAACGATCTTGTATTTGTCACGCGATAACACACGTATTCGCCTATTTCGATGTAAGAAGGCATGTTTATAGTATACATCAATATCTCGACCAAGTTCGCTGGCCAGCTTCATCAGCCATCTTGTTTCAAAATGGCGGCCATTAAATTAAAAATAAAATTATATTTAAAGTGAGGTGCAAAAAAATTAGAAATTGAAAAAGGTTTCTTTCTTAAGTATTTGACCTTGATATAAGGATTCAGGAGCATTTTTTGCTTGTCTTTATCTTAAAAAATGGCTCAGATATAGCAATTTCGATATCTAATGTGGGTGACATTTTGAAAAGTCCTTCCGGCCAGTGCCAGGAGGAAGAGGTAGCTTTCATATTCCTTATTTTAAAAAAAGCCAACTTATATTATTCAAACACACGAAGCTCAATTTAGTGGAAACCGAATATAGGAGATTCAATACTAATTTTTATCAATACTAAATCATTATGAATGAGATTTTCGCGAAATTAGTCAGCTTTATCCAAGCTGCTTTTATTTAAAGTAACTTATATTTGGCTGTCAAATTCGGCGATTTCTTAAAGTGGCTGTCATTTTAAGACAACATGGTGGAGGAGGCTAACCAGTGAACTTGGTCGAGACCTTAGTAATTGCTGTGCACATGCTAACTCTCATCGGAATCGGTTGATATATACAAGTGCTGTCGCAGGCAAAAAATAAGTTTTTCAAAATGTCACCCACATTAGAAATTGAAATTGCTATATCTGAGTCATTTTTTAAGATAAAGACAAACTAAAAATGCTCCTGAATCCTTATATCAGGGTCAAATACTTAAGAAAGGAACCTTTTTCAATTTCTATTTTTTTTGCACCTCACTTTAAATATATATATTTTTTAATTTAATGGCCGCCATTTTGAAACAAGATGGCTGATGCAGCTGACCAGCGAACTTGGTCGAGATATTGATGTATACTATCCACAGCTTTCTTACATCGAAATAGGCGAATACGTGTGTTATCGCGTGACAAATACAAGATCGTTTCAAAATGTTAGCCATGCTAGAAATTCAAAGTGCTATAATTCAACCATTTTTTAAGATATAAACAAAAGAAAAAAATTTTCAGAAACAAAAACTGCCTCGGAATCTTTGTATCAAAGCCAAACACATAAAAAAAAAATCTTTTTCATTTTCCAATTTTTTAATACCACATTTTAAATTTTAAATTTATTTTTTTTAATGGCAACTCTTTTGAAACAAGATGGCAAATAAAGTTGGACAACGAACTCAGTCGAGACATTGGTATGTACTATGTACAGAAGAAGTTACATCCAAATCGGTTCATAAATACGCCTGTTATCGCGTGACAAAAATCAGGTCGTTTAAAATGTCAGCCACAATAGAAATTCAAAATGCTATAACTCAGACATTTTTTTAGATATAGACGAAACAAAAACTGTTCCGCAATCTTTGTATTAAGGTCAAACACATACGAAAAACATCTTTTTCATTTTCCAATACTTTTGTATCTCATTTTAAATTTTAAATTTTTAAATTTTTGGCCGCCATTTTGATACAAGATGACGGATGAAGCTGGCCAACGAACTCGGTCGAGAT
This sequence comes from Maratus speciosus, assembly GCA_963932465.1. Classification (NCBI taxonomy): domain Eukaryota; kingdom Metazoa; phylum Arthropoda; class Arachnida; order Araneae; family Salticidae; genus Maratus; species Maratus speciosus. Next base: position 224,360,204 of record OZ010791.1, on the reverse strand, counting down.
ATTTGTATGTACACACCAAAGTATATCAAAATTGATTCATAAATACGCCTGTTATCACGTGACAAAAATCAGGACGTTTGAAAATGTCAGCCACGCTAGAAATTCAAAATGCTATAACTCAGTTACTTTTTAAGATATAGAAGAAACAAAAACTGCTCCGGAATCTTTTTATCAAGGTCAAACACATACGAAAAATTTTTTTTTCAATTTTCAATTTTTTGGTACCACATTTCAAATTTAAATTTTTCTTAAAAATTTAAATGGCCGCCATTTTTAAAGAAGATGGCGGATGATGCTGGCCAACGAACTCGGTCGAGACGTTGGTATGTACTATGTATAAACGAAGTTACATTCAAATCGGTTCATATATACGCTTTTTATCGCGTGACAAAGTTCTGGACGTTTCAAAATGTCAGCCACGTTAGAAATTCAATATGCTATAACTCAGCCATTTTTTAAGATATAGACGAAACAAAAACTGCTCCGAAATTTTTGTATAAAGGTCAAATACATAAGAAAAAAATATTTTTCCATTTTCAGTTTTTTGGTACCACTTTTCAAATTTTAAATTTTTTTAAAAAATTTAAATGGCCGCCATTTTTAAACAAGATGGCGGATGAAGTTGGCCAACGAACTCGATCGAGACATTGGTATGTACTATGTACACACCGAATTACATCCAAATCGGTTCATAGAAAGACCTTCCGGCCAGTGCCGGAAGGAAGAGGTAGCTTTCATATAACTTATTTTAAAAAAGCAGACTTATATTATTCAAACACACGAAGCTCAATTAAGTGGAGACCGAATGTAGGAGATTCAATACTTATTTTTATCAATACTAAATCATTATGAATGAGAATTTCGCGAAATTAGTCAGCTTTATCCAAGCTGATTTTATTTAAAGTCACTTATATTTGGCTGCCAAATTCGGCGATTTCTTAAAGTGCCTGCCATTTTAGACAACATGGTAGATGAGGCTAACCAGTGAACTTGGTCGAGACCTTAGTAATTGCTGTGCACATGCTCACTCATATCGGAATCGGTTGATATATATGAGTGCTGTCCCAGGCAAAAATCAGATTTTTCAAAATGTCACCCACTTTAGAAATTGAAACTTCTATATCTGAGCCATTTTTTAAGATAAAGACAAACAAAAAATGCTCCTGAATCCTTATATCAAGGTCAAATACTTAAGAAAGAAAGCTTTTTCAATTTCTAATTTTTTTGCACCTCACTTTATATGTATTTTTTTTTTTAATTTAATGGCCGCCATTTTGAAACAAGATGGCTGATGAAGCTGGCCAGCGAACTTGGTCGAGATATTGATGTATACTATCCACATGCCTTCTGCCATCGAAATAGGCGAATACGTGTGGTATCGCGTGACAAATACAAGATCGTTTCAAAGTGTTAGCCATGATAGAAATTCAAAGTGCTATAATTCAACCACTTTTTGAGATATAAACAAAAGAACAAATTTTCAGAAACAAAAACTGTTCCAGAAACTTTGTATCAAGGCCAAACACATAAAAAAAATTATTTCATTTTCCAATTTTTTAATACCTCATTTTAAATTTTAAATTACATTTTTTTTTAAAAAAATGGCAAACCTTTTGAAACAAGATGGCGAATGAAGCTGGCCAACGAACTCGGTCGAGACATTGGTATGTACTATGTACAGACCAAGTTACATTCAAATCGGTTCATAAATACGCCTGTTATCGCGTGACAAAAGTCAGGTCGTTTTAAAATGTCAGCCACAATAGAAATTCAAAATGTTATAACTCAGCCATTTTTTTAGATGTAGACGAAATAAAACCTGTTCCGAAATCTTTGTATTAAGATCAAACACATACAAAAAAAATCTTTTCATTTTCCAATTTTTTGTTATCTCATTTTAAATTTAATTTTTTTTAAATTTCTTTAAATGGCCACCATTTTGAAACAAGATGGCGAATGAAGCTTGTCAACGAACTCGGTTGAGTTATTTGTATGTACTATGTACACATAAAGGTACATCCAAATCGGTTCATAAATACGTCTGTTATCACGTGGCAAAAATCAGGACGTTTCAAAATGTCAGCCACGCTAGAAATTCAAAATGCTGTAACTCAGCCATTTTTTAAGATATAGACGAAAGAAAAACTGCTCCCGAATCTTTTTATCAAGGTCAAACACATAAGAAAAAAATATTTTTTCAATTTTCAATTTTTTGCTACCACATTTCAAATTTAAATTTTTCTTAAAATTTTAAATGGCCGCCATTTTTAAACAAGATGGAAGATGAAGCTGGCCAACGAACTCGTTCGAGACATTGGTCTGTACTATGTGTAAACGAAGTTACATACGAATCGGTTCATAAATACGCCTTTTATCGCGTCACAAAATTCAGGACGTTTCAAAATGTCAGTTTCGCTAGAAATTCAAAATGCTATAACTCAGCCATTTATTAAGATATAGACGAAACAAAAACTGCTACAGAGTCTTTGTATAAAGGTCAAATACATAAGAAAAAAATATTTTTCCATTTTCAATTTTTTGGTACCACATTTCAAATTTTAAATTTTTTAAAAATTTTTAAATGGTCGCCATTTTGAAGCAATATGGCGGATGAAGCTGGCCAACGAATATCAATTTTGAACGGAGGGTGGTTTCGGGGTCTGTGGGTCATGATCGATGAAAATATACGAAAATTTTTTGAAATCGCTTTCCTCCGAACGGCTGCAATAGGTAACTTTTTGTAAAGAAAGCTACCTAATACAAGAGTTAGTGTGATAAAGTCCATATATATATATATTATATATATATATATATATATATTATATATATAAATTTTGAACGGAGGATGGTTTCGGGGTCTGTGGGTCATGATCGATGAAAATATACCAAAATTTTTTGAAATCGCTTTCCTCCGAACGGCTGCAGTAGGTAGCTTTTTGTAATGAAAGCTACCTACAATACGAGAGTTACAGTGTGACAAAGGTCAGATATATATATATACATATATATATATATATAACCATAATATATAACAAATCGTCATTGATTTCCAATAATTAAAATTAAATTTATACTACTGCAAATATTCATAACTCAGACATTTAACAGAATAGAGAAGGAACATGTAACTTGTACTACAGAATTTTATTAAATTTAACTAATTCACTAGCATGTTGCTGGCAATAAATCGATATGAAACATATGAGAAAAGAAAAGAAAAAAAACCAATTTTTGATAAAGTCTGATTAAAGACAATAGATAATAAATCCAGCTAAATAATGTTGAACAAGAAAAAGCCGTAACATAAACAGACAATAGATAAAATGGATGAATGAAGCCGGAAACTTATAATGTATTTCACTTGATCACGGGCACATAAAATACATTTATAAGAAAAAAACATAGTCGACTTCTGTAACGGAATTCAGCAATAAGCAAATATTGAATTCCATTATGTACCCGATCGACTAAGCCCCAGAGAATATTAAACAACCATTATATATATATATATATTTTGTACGGAGGGTGGTTTCGGGGTCTTGGGGTCATGATCGATGAAAATATACCAAAAGTTTTTGAAATCGCTTTCCTCCGAACGGCTGCAATCGGCAGCTTTTTGTAATGAAAGCTACCTAAAAATCTGATTTTTTGCCTGCGACAGCACTCGTATATATCAATCGATTCCGATGTGAGTGAGCATGTGCACAGCAATTATTAACTTCTCGACCAAGTTCACTGGTTAGCCTCCTCCACCCTGTTGTCTTAAAATGGCAGGCACTTAAAGAAATCGCCGAATTTGGCAGCCAAATATAAGTTACTTTAAATAAAAGCAGCTTGGATAAATCTGACTAATTTCGCGAAATTCGCATTCATAATGATTTAGTATTGATAAAAATTAGTATTGAATCTCCTATATTCGGTTTCCACTAAATTGAGCTTCGTGTGTTTGAATAATATAAGTCTGCTTTTTTAAAATAAGGAATATGAAAGCTACCTCTTCCTCCCGGCACTGGCCGGAAGGACTTTTTTTGATTATCCATTCTGTTATATTTTAAGCACTGTACTCAGAAACCCTGAACATAACAATTATTGAAATAAATTTAATTTTTTTAATAAAAAACATAATACAAAATATTTTTTTCCGTTGTACAATTTTTGAAGAAATTTATTTTCTATCTCCAATTTTTCTTTTAGCTCCTGTAGCTTTTTATTGATTCTAGAACTAAAATTTAAATTTTAAATGTTTTTCGTTTGGACTTTAAAGCTCCGCTTTTAATTTATTTTTCCTTGACCGAAATTCTTCATGCCGGAATCGATTTTTTTTAGTTTTGATGACATCTCAATAAAATGTTTTAAAATTTCTTCCTTATCAATAAGATAAATACAGGCATCCCGCGACTTACGTTAATTCGCAGTTGCGTAATAAATCTCGAAAATTACATTTGTGAACATACTATCGCGTTTGATACGTAGTTGCGTACTTTTGATATTTATTTTATAAATAAAACATATCGATATAAACCAATACCGTAATATAGTTTATATCTCTACCTTGGAACAAAAAGGGCCAATGTCCAAAATTGAGAAATTTGGATTAAATGCACGAATGAATTGAGGATGCAATATAAAGTAATTGTTAAAAGGGCCAGAATCATCCCAATATTAGATCATTGAAAAAAAAAATATTTTGTCGAGGCCAATGTTACTTATTGTTAATGAAAAATGGCCAATTTAAAATGTAAAAAAAAAACTAAATTAATGTAACATTACATTGTAGTGAGAAAAACATTACTGAATTGAAAGGTACAACTTTGAAAAATAATAGTACAGAAATCGTAACAAGATTCTTAAAATTCCTCAAACTTAAATTGTGTTTCCTGCCATTTGAGAAAAATGGACATTGGCCCTTTTTGTTCCAAGGTACAGATATATTACATAGGGTTATATTTTAAATGGTATATACAATCAAATCTATAACAAAACAACTTAATCTTTATTGTTTAGTTATTCATAGTAATCATCTAATTCATAATAAATACGCTTTGTTGTTATCAAGGATTATTTTATTTTGTGAGTGCCATTCAATTATCTTGTCATCAGAATTTTGTGGAAAATAGGTTAAATTAGTCCTCTTAATTATTTCTTATTTGTATAGTTGTTTGATGTAGATTCAAAATTGTTATAAATCAATTAATCAATGTTAGATTTATAAATCCTATATTCCACAAGATATTTGAAAAGTGTTCTTTAAGTTTGTTTTTATATCGACATATTATTTATATATTTTTATGTTTTCAATTCGACATATGTAAAATTCCAGTTACGTAACACTTTACGGAACGCATTATTTACGTAAATCGGGCGATGCCTGTATCTAAATGCACTTTGCTTTTATCAAGGATTATTTTATTTTGTGAGTGCTATTCTATTATCTTGTCATCAGAAATTCATGGGGAATAGATTAAATTCTATTTTGTAGAATCTGTTTTGTAATTCTTCTTTAAAAACGATCAATATGTATTTTACTGTGGATATGTAAAGGATGATAATTTATTGTGATAACTAAGTTGCTGATCATTCTTAATTCATAATTAATAAAATATTTATAATTACAGAGAAAGTGCATCATAAAACGGAGAAAAGTACAACGCGTTTTAATAAAACGTGCGCTTTCCTTGCCAGGTACTATCACTTTGAGTCTTGTTACTGTTTCAAAACTCCCTGAATTTATTTTCATGTTTTTATAAAGTGAGAATAAAGTGTATTTTTATGGACCCTATTAAATGATTTTAGGAAACTTTAATAATACTTTTTAAATTATGAAATATAAAGGATAGAGCTATATGTGAGTTAACCTCTTTTCCATACGATAATGAAGATTGGTATGTTTGTAAAAAAGTATAATTGTAATATAGCCATTAAACACAATTATTTGTTTCTTCTCTATCTAATAAATTAAAAACATTTAGTCACTATTTCAGATAGCAGACGATATTCCATTATTTACAAAAGTCAATGCTGCTTCTATGCTTTTGGTTTTGTGTTCGGTTGTAAGGCGCCCACCTGGCACACAATGTCCAGAACAATATGTGTTTTGCGACTATTTGAGGCATCGCCGATCTTTTCTTCACTGTTCTGCAGCAAAACCAAAATGGGGACAACGAGAACCTCGACGCATTTTTTAGTATGATAAGGCATGGGTTGACAACTGTGAGAAGCTGACTCATTCCTAGGCGGCAGATTTCTATGACACTGGACTGCAAAAATTATCCCACGCTATGACGTTACAATTCCGGCACTTCTTAAGTTGAAAAGTATCTGAAACATTGCTGTATCTTTTGCAATAAATTTTTTCAGGTAATTATATTTTATTTCTTTTTATTGGCCGTGGGAAACTTATTTTTTGAATGAATCTCGAAATTAAGAGAGCTGTTACATTTATTAATTAAATTTACGTGATTAAACTTTTCCCAATGAATCTATAGTTCTTAAACTATAGTGCTGGAGGTTTTCTAAGCACAACTCAACAAGTATTCAGTAGAATATTATAAAATTTTGTATACGCATATTAGAAATATCTAGAAATAGAATTTATGGGTTATACTTTATAATTGTTTCGAATATTAATTTCATATTTCATAACATAAAATTTAGGAAATTGTAATTCTGTGACACTTATGTTTGGGATTTTATGTAGTACGGAAATTCTACCTATGTGTTAATTATATTATATATAAATTAATATCAATATATATATATATATATATATATATATACATACATTGAAGTTACGTTGAATTTGAGGTAGACAGTATTACGGAAAAATCGTGGTGCTGCTGCGTCATTTCTATGTATGCTCAGACTCTCCTGTATTATTATTTATGTACCTGGTACAGAGCATCTGTGGGAGGAGTAGATCGTACAATAAGATGCCAAAATTATCCAAATAAGACAGCTTTATACAAAGTTCTTAAAAATGAGTAGGATCGAATTATTTTAGATCGAATATAAGAATTAGTCGACTAGTGTCTACGCGTTGTGAAGCTGTCATAAAGGCCAGAGGATATGCTACTAAATAATGACTGACTCATTACTATATTTGATAAATATTGCGTTAAAATCATTTTTTTATTTTTATGTCAAAATACTTTTAATCTATCATTTTTCTGATTTTTCATGTGTTTCGCGTTATTTTCTATCAAATGACAGTTAATTTAATAAAATTCTGTAAAACATTGGATACGATTAAATAAAATAAATGATTGATTTTTGTATTTTATTATTGTTTTTAATTAAGTCGATTATTATCTTTGTCAAAATATGTTTGAACGCTACTGTAGCATGTGCCCTATTGAAAATTGAACATGGAGAGTTCCCTGATCATTCAGAGGACCACACAAAAACGATTCTTATAAGCAGAGCGTTCATAAAAGAATGTTTCAGGTTCAATGGTATATCGTAACAGCTTAATTTAAACTATTTAGAAAAAATCATACATCAAAGTGAAGTAACTAACATATTTTTTCTTACAAATGTTCAATTTGTGCACCTTTAGATATACAGCACACAATCGTTTATAAAGACACAAAGGATGCTTTTTTCGATAGTGTACGCTTTTAAATCTTCAGCACAGCAATAACGCTTTACGCCCAGGAGTCGCCATTTTGCGTATGTGGCACTGCAAGCGAGTAAATAACAAAGCAGTACTCGCGCATGCACTTATCTAAAACTGTTTGTGTTACTCTTTATTAGTGACCTTCAACCAACATTCTACAACGGTTACAGTTGATACTATTAAAACTTATAACTGAGACATTATTTTATAGACACCCTGTATTACGATCTAGAGCTGATAATTGAAGAATATTTTGATTATATAAGTCTATAACAGGCATATAACAGTCTATAACAAGCACAGGTTAAATATAATGAGTCGCTTACATATATTAAACAACTTAATAGAAAAATAAAATCGCGATTTTCATATACAATGGAATCAGGTGTTATTTTAATGAAATTATAAATCGATTATAAGATACATTTAAGTGGCACACAGTATAATGAAAGGAAAGAAAACTGCGAATTTTCATTTCAGTAATTTTTAACTTATCAATAATGCAACACCTAACATGATAATGAAAGTTGAACCGAAAAAAATATTAAAAAAGTTATTTATGGGAATTTTTTATTTGCGAGTTCGATGGAGAATGATTTATAGTCTGTGATTGTTCATATTTTGTACTTTTTAGTAACATTTATAGCAAAGTACTTGTCATTTCATAGCGATAACTAACATATGAAGATAAATGTAGTTCTGTACTTAGTAAATAAATTTTTATTTATTATGAAAAATTCAAATTTTGTCGAAATGATTTTCAAATTAAATTTTTTCGTGTGCAGAAAATATGTCATACGTGCAATTTCGGTCGCCATCAATTGGACTATATAAAATATTATAAAAATGAGCTTTTATCAAACGCACTAAAAAATGTTCTATAATAACATTAGTGTGTACTTAACGTTCATTTTGCTTTCATGTGTTTTGTCAGATTTCATATGGATGATATTTAATTAGGTATAGACATGAAATCAGATACCAAATTTAACAGTAATTGTATGCTACTGTATTCCTAATACATCGGGAGGCGGCAGCTCACATAATCACCTCATCGTGTTGGAGGCGGAACTTCCAGAATTAGTTAAAACTCGATTCGCATATTAAAATGCAACTCGTAGGTTTACCATTGTGCTTTCCTTCTCACAGTCTTCTATGTTTACCTTTTTTGGGGTGCAGGAAAACACAATGATAAACCTACGAGTCATCCACTAAAATACTGTCTGAAGTTGGTTTACTCCAAAATATGGCTTGCCAGATCAGTTGAATTTTAATATGCTACTCGAGTTCTGTCTAATCCTGGAATTTCAGCTTCCAACTTGATGAGGTGATTGTGTGCGTAGCCGCATCCCGGTCTATAATTATATTACACATGCGAGAGAAAAAAAAAAAAGCCCACAATATAGCATGATAAAATCGAAAGCATTAAAAATTATAAAAGGCAAATAAATTCCTAGTAACAGCCTTATATTTGCTTCCATTGCGTTATTTTAATCGCGTATTAACGGTTTTTGAATAAAGTTAATGATTGGAAATTCTTTTTAATCCATTACACATTTTAAGCTATTTAAAAATATACTGCAGACAATATATCTCTACCCAGATTTTTTGCAAGGGGAACATAATATAAGAACAGTATATATGAATAAGCTATATATCGAATAATTGCTATATATTAAAGAAAAAACTTGAAATATATTAATTTAGCCAATGTTTTGTAGTGATTTCAGTAGCAGAAAACCTAAATTAATGTTAAGTTCATAATCTTTTTAAAAGAATCATCACAGCTGCAATATGAAAATTTAACAGTGAAGCAAGTGTTACGTTAATTAAACTTTTCGTTAGAATTTATACTTTAAACAAGCAAGTAATTAGCATAAATTTACGTAGATACTTACAGAAACTCGATACAATAAATTACTATTGTAAAATAGAGACTTCTCATTTTCCAATTTCCTTTACATAACAAATATTTGCTCTAAATATTTATCTTCGTCTTTAAATCGCTTCTAAATCTGATGTTACAATGAAATCTATAAATAAACATGCGTCTTGTTCAAGTAAATATACGTGTTCAAAGGCATAGTTTAAATGAGAATAAAACTCTGACAGATAGGCATGCTTTAAATTGATTTGTTAACAAAATGAATTTGATTTTATATTTTGTTAGATTAAAACGTTGCGTCAATAAATAATTTTATGTTACAGAAAAATTTTAAATGTTATGAAATAATTGACGTCACGTTTAGGAAGATATATATTAAATTTCAAAAGCACCAAAATTATTTAATTTTTTGTCGTTTCCATGTTTGTATACAGTCGTAGTCGTTTAATACCAGCCCGGCGTACAAGAGGAATTTGCACGTTGCAAATGGTTCATCATATAAAACATATCAAGATTTTCATGCTTATTACGAGCTACAATAGAAAGATCATGGCTAATACGATTAAAAGTCTGAACATTGCACTGTGGTTTGAAGCAAAAATTAGGGTTGAATTAGGAAAAAAATATCTTTCTTATTAAATACCGTTTTCTCTCATAGATTATAGTCATTTATAAAGTTCTACAGGCAGAATTTTAACCTTAACACTTAAATGCCCATGGTATCATTTATGTTACGACTAGCGTTTCGATTCAATGTATTTTTTTATTCACATATTCCTTATTCACACCAGAAATTTAAAATGGAAATTTTTGATTTTGACCGACATTTCTTTATTAACAGAACCGAAGTTTACTATTGCGATTTTCCTGGTATGAATTCAGATTCTCTGAATTACGCAATTTTCGAACGCATTCTACCCAGCCCCTTAAAGGGTTAAGGGAGCCATACAAGAATAATTGTTTCTTTCTTAAAATCCGAACTCTGTCCTATATTAAGACATGCTATAACTTTTTTTTAAGTACCTATATCTTTTTACATTTTTAGAAAATGTTTTTAGCGCAATCATACAGTAATAACAATGGGATTTTTTGCAAATGAAAAAACATATCGTGAAGTTTTAAAAGGAATTTTTTATTTGGAAATTTGTTGAAAAATGGTCCTCTGGCGGCCTTTGATAACGGTGCATTCAGTGCGGTGTGGAAGTGAAGCGTTCCACGGTATCAAATTAATCTCGAACCTGCTTATCTGAAGAAAAAAAAGAAAACCCTAAAAATTTACGATTTTTGTAGACCTTCTCGGATGGGTCTATCAATTTTTTGATCCTGAAGAAAATAGCAGCCGTTCAAAGTTTAAGTTATCGATTTTAGACAAAAATTTTTGACTGTAAATCGCTCAAAAAATATGTACAATGCGTACATTAAAAACATATCCGTGACGAATTACATATAGTATATATTAGAAAAGCATAAAAATTTCAACAAAATTGCTCGATACAATCTCGAGTTCTGCCTGGAACCGATTTGTAAGACAGAGTTTCAAGAAAAACAGACTTACAGTTTTACAGCGTTTTTAAACATAAATAACAGTGACAATTTTCAAGTGAATTAGTAAGCTACATTAAAGTTATTATATGAATCGATACAAAAAAATACTTTTCAAAGCGGCAAAGTTTTTACCTGCGCGCTGCACAGAATAAGTTAAAAATGAACCTGTTCACTGCAACATCAAAAGGAGGATAACTTTTGAATCAATACGAATTTCCAAAATACTGCTTTACCACAAAGAGTTTGAGAGTTTAAGAAGTTGAAACATGAAAAAAAAAAAAAAAAACTTTGATTAAAAGATAAAAAAGTAACATATCTTAACCCACTCTTTTATTGCCTGAATGCATTGTTAAAATAAAAAAGATATGCGAAATCATTTGCTCAAAAATTTCAGACTCACAACGATAGTACTGAATATTTTATGTTAAGTTATGATATTAAGTTTATTTTAGAATTGAGATAATCAGAGCTATTAATATTAGTAATTATGTGTATATTATGTGTGTATTTTTAAGATTTTTAATCTTCACGTTTATGAGTAACGGTTTAAAGAACTTTTATAATTCCTTGATTCTCGTATTAACCGAGTTTGACTGTATTTCTATAATTTTTTATACTTTTTGATGAAAAGTGTTTATTGGATGAATGTCTGCCTTTGGGGCCGTTTGTACATCTGCCTGTTTTTGTTCGTGTCTAACATTCATAAATATAATTGAATTGCCACACGAAATTGATACATGTTATTTTGATTTATCATACTCTACAGAAAGTGGAGTGTGTATCTTTTTTTTTCTTTTATAGGGACACACAAAAGAATTCTGATACATTCTGGTCTAAAGTATATATTTGATTAAAGGACATTTTAATAGAGTTTCACCGTTTATTCCAGTAAATAGATTCCTTACCGTGCAAATAGATGGTTAGTTTTGCTTATTGGATATATTATATAGGTTTAGGAAAATGTACTGATAATAAGTTACAGATAAGGGAGTATTGTAAAAAATCCGATATTTGGACAATTCTCCCTATTTAACTAAAACTTTGATGTGTTGGTAAGACTTTATTAAAGAAACTCCTTGTAAAAGCTTATGTTTTGTCGTTTTCTCAATACGGCGGCTCACACGGAGGCAGGTGAAGTTAACAACTTAGGCATTTTATTAAGAGTTCCAACTATATATGTGAATAGAACAGGATTAAAGGATCTTTTTCAAAATAGAACTTATTTATATGCCCGATCTTTGAACGTAATAAAATTATATGCATTGTTTAAAAGCACTTAATGATCATTTCTACTGAAAATGGTACGCGAAGCAGCAAACGTTTATTTATAGCAAAATGCAAACTAATTTATTTTCAATAGTGTGTGTAAGCAGTATTTCTTTGGGGTATATTGTCATGGCGCTATAGTAATTCAAAAACAAAGACACTTCTTTAAGTCTGTCACATAATGTTACAAACGTGTGTTACTATGTTTCTTATAATCATGCGAAAACATTTGTATTTTTTTTTCTTTTTCTTTCCCTCTCTATTTTTTAAGAGGAGCATGCAAAGTATTTTAGATACAATAATGTCTATCAGTAATAATCTCTGAAATACGCGTTTTCAGTATTGCTTTGTGTTTTAAAGTATAAGTAAATTTTAGTGTAATATGTACTGTAATTAAATTCTCTAAATTACATGTAGGTTTTTCAAATCAATTTCAATAAATGTCCATCTATTGGCAATTATTTTTTTTAAATACTTTTTCATCTGAACTAAACTTTTATATCTTGTTTGGTATATTACGGTGAATTTATAGTTCTAATACGCGGAAACAGACAAATATGTGAATTGAATACATTAACATTTATCTCTAATATACATACTTTATACATATTATCATAATCACAGTAATCATAATAATCATAATCATATAAATTAAACGCATAGTTTTGACTTGAAATTCTCTTTAAGTGATATTCCACTTTTACAAACAGTTTAAAAATTTCATTTTTGAAATACAATTTTTAAACTTATTTTCCTACATACACATTTATTTTGCTATAAAAACAGCATTTATGGGAATTTCTCAATAACATGTAGAATATATCCATAAAACCAAACAGTATGTTTCGAGTTCCAATACTGATGGAAAGTGTTTCATTATCTATCCGGACGCATGATTTTTCTTTCTTGTTTATATCTCAGATTCTTTCTTAAGAATTAGATTTACCTATTATATCATAATAATAAATGTGCTGTATGCTCTGCAAGTTAGGAAGTGAGACTTTTCTATATCTTTAAAATGACACCTGTTTTATTCATTTTCTTTTCCGGTTATTCCATTATTAGAGCTATATTCAATGCAGGTGACAAAAATATGTCAACTGATAGACCCCAATACTAAATATCGAACAACACTCAGTTGTCTAAAGAATATCTTTTGTTTAATAAAAATGCTGTATCAGCATATATGAACATAATGTCACCCGTAGATATTTTTCTAAGAAAAATATTTGTGCAAAAGAAAATGTGAAAGGGTGAAATTCAATAATAGAGATCAATTCTTCATTTGGTTATACTTCTTTTATCGTTTTCTTTTCTTTAATAAAAATTACAACAATACAGCCTGAAATTATATACTGTCTATAGAATTTGTGTCAAAAAATCGTCTTAGAATTATATTATCTCCGTTATTTAAAGAATTATAATAAATGTAAAGAGAAACAATCAATAATAAACAGAAAGAAAGATATAAATAGAAACAATCATCATACATACTTTTATTGAAAAGAAATGAAATTTTTTACATTTTATTGATTTGAGAATGGAAAAGGGGTTTAACTTAGGGAATCAGTAAGGAATTTTTTGAAATATCATTCAATGAATACACATATAAAAGATGGAAGTATATTTTTAACATCATATTTTTTAAGAGGAGAGAAAAATCTTTATGCTGAAAAATCGTCTAACTCAAAGGGTAAGGAAAAATGTTTTGGAATATTTTCTGTACAATTAAACTTTACTATTAACTGAACAATGTAATAACATAAAAATATTTTAGATATGTGCTAAAAGGAGTAAATTAATTTTTTAATGGTTTATTGCTATTTTTCCAAATTAATCCTTATGAACAAATTTGATTTTCAAATATCTCTATTTCAAAATCAATTAAAAAATTTTGTGAGTGCATTTTCAGTTTACTATTCTCAGTATTTTAAAATAATTTTTTAACTGTAACTTTAGATATATTTGTACCAGTTTTATAAAGTTTTATTATGGAAAATTTTAATACAGTTGTTTTTCAACATTATATATTCTCTCTGTCCTCCAGAGTATGTTTTAGCTTTTCTTTGGCAAAAGATGTTTTATATTCTTAAACGGAAAGAATAAATATATAGCAAAAATAGCTCAAATTCATCGTTCAATGTCCTTTATGTAAGAGAATAATAATAGAGAAATAATTATAATTGCACTCTGCAATTATTAATAATAAACATTTAAAATTTTATTTTCAGCAGAAGTATGGTAATTTATATATTTAAAACAGATAGCTGATTTTTTAAGACAGATTTTTGCTGATCTGATCATGCGCAATGAGGATTTAAGGTTGCTATACTGCCCCTAAACAGAGTAGGAAACCAGTTTTGATCATCTGTCATTTCAGAGATACATTGATAGAAATCGAGATTAAGGAGAGGTATAAGGTTACAGAAAGAAGATTTTTGATTCTCAGGAGAGCGTGGCTTTAAACCCCACTTACGACATAAAATCTTTCTAGTACTCTGTTAACTCAGTTAAATAATTTAAATTATGCTATGTTTTAGGAGGAAAAGTTACATAATTATTTACTGTCATTAAAGAAAATTTGCAATACTTAGTATTATTTTAAATTAATGATTTTGTATTCAAAATGTTAAATTAAAAGCTTTGACATGTAATTATTAATCAAATGAATTCAACTGAACTACAAGTTTTGGTATATTTGCATTAAAATTGATATATAAGGCAAATATACTATGAAAAAAAAATTACTTTCTCTGAAAAAAAAAGTAACAATATTTTTAGAAAAATTGTGGTGTCATCTAATAATAGTGGAATGCAGATAATAAAACTAATAAAATATTAATTTATTTTTTTGTTTGTTTGTTTGTAATTCCTTTAAGAAAAAAAAGCTTGCAGTTCCTTTTTTTTTATCTGAGAAATGTTCCAATGTCTTTATTCATCTAAAAGCACATAATATGCTTCTTGCCCTCAACTCCGTTATTAAAGGCGAGTTTGTTAATTCTTTACTGTTGTTAACAAATATTTCTTAAAAATTTTGGTATTTTAGTTATCTTATAAACCTTTTTTCTTTAGCACCTTTAAGAACCGTCAAGTTTTTGACGGGCATTGTCTAGTTTATTCTCAAAACTGGTAAAAATATTGTAATTCACAATATACCTAAATTCTGTCACAGAAACGCAATGTTAGGCCGTATTACTTATTTCAAAACGTGTTATTACAAATGCGATATTAAACACAGACATTGTTAGCAAAAGCTAATTTCTAAACGTAGGGTAATTCCGGGATTTATGCCGCACATTTTTTTGAATTTGTGTATAAAGTCCCATGATGGACATAAAATAAAAAAAATCTGGCTGTGCTATTTAATGTTAAATATACAAGGTGTGTACTGCAACAAAAAAATTCAAAACAAATTATTAATATTTTTTATCAATTTTTTTCTAAAACATTACACTGCGGCGCGTCACCCGCACATTCAGGCTGTGACGCCACACTTGTGCGGTAATTATGCCGCGCTTGTAATAAGAACAGAATGAAATTATAAATAAAAATATTCATATCTGGACTATAATTAACGATGTAATAACAAAATGAAACTAAACGAGTAAAATGAAACGTATTAGTAGATTCAAAATTAATAATTGTTGCCCACTTTCACTATTAATATTATCAACTTATTTTTTTACATTAAATTTTAATTGTTATTTCAGCAACAACGTAACATCAATGTATTAGAAAGGGAAAAGAAAAAAAGTAAAATTGTGCTTACATAATTTATTTGTTAGTCTTTTCGGGGCCTGTAGCTTTTACACAAATTTTATTCGGTTGGTACCTCTTTTTTAAAAGAAGTTATCCTTACTTAAATAATCATGAAAATGCTCTAATTAAACAAAACAAATATTACTTTTCTTTTTTACTGGTGCCAGAAACAAATTTTATAAGCTCTTTATGAAGGTGCTTATATGTACCTATGGTCCCGAATGGGTTAAGAGACCTGTTTTTTCGACGTCGAAAAAGCACAGTCTTTATGTAACTACATTGAAACACATGATGCAACGAAGCCAATTACACTTCCTCTCTTTTGGAGTAGTTTGCAAAGAACCTCTGCGTTACGCACAATCCAATTTTTCATTATTATCATCTTGACTCGCATCTTTCTTGCCATTCTTACTTTTTATTTTCCCCTTTTTCTCCTTTGGTTTTAGTAAACTTAATAACATGCCTAACATGGTTAGTCTGTGCAAAAAGAAAAGGAAAAGTTAATAAGACTTAACCATCCCATACAAAAGAAACTGCGGCATGTATACCGGAATAGCAGTGCGGCATGTATCCCATTTTGCCTGGTGCAGACGTCGGCCACCACTGTTACCTGCATTGCTAAGGGGAATGGCGTAAAACCATACACACAGTACTCTATACAAACGCTACACTTGGTTTTGACATCGAAATCATGCATGCATTTAGTAATTACTGTATGATAAGTATTTAAACATAACGTGTTTAACAGTTTGGACAGTGAAATCATGCGCTTACGTCAAATTAAGGATTGTACTTCTACAAGTAAACATCGAAATGGGATTCACGCTATACACTGGTTAAAATAATCTCATTGCGAACCTATACTGTGCGTCTGACGACAATCTATCGATAATTACAAGAAATACAAGGGGTGCGGCATATATCCCGTATCCGGCGACTCTCCCGGAGTTACCCTATACTTTTAGAGATATGTTTCGAATACTGAAAATGTTTCTTTCAAAAACTGTTTTTCATCATATAAATATCTATTTAAGTCAAAATAATTATTTTTTAAATGCACGAATTGACGGCCCTGGGACCTATAAGTTAGAATTATTTTCAAATGCATTAAAAAGTAAAACAATAGAAATCTCATTCGTCTACAACTAAAACTTATCAAGTTACAATACTTTGAATTTTCTAAATCTTTGGCTTTTTCTGGAACTTTCAAACGAAATACGTGATTAAAGTGTCATAATAAATTACCAGAAATGAAATTAAGAGCAATTGAGCTGATCTCTCTCTCTGTATTCATATATATAATGTGTACCATACATATATATATAGGGTAACTCCGGGAGAGTCGCCGCATCCGGGATAGATGCCGCACCCCTTGTATTTCTTGTAATTATTGATAGATGGTCGTCAAACGCACTTTATAGGTGCGCAATGAGATTATTTTAACCAGTGTATAGCGTGAATCACATTTCTATGTTTACTTGTAGAAATACAATCCTTATTTTGACGTAAGTGCATGATTTCACTGTCCAAACTTTTAAACACGTTATGTTTAAATACTTTTTATGCACTAATTAGTAAATGTATGCATGATTTCGAAGTCAAAACTAAGTGCAGCGTTTATATAGAGTACTGTGTGTATGGTTACGCTATTCCCCTTAGCGATAGCAGGTAACTGTGATGGCCGACGTCTGCACCATGCAAGATGGGATACATGCCACACTGCAATTCCGGTACGCATGCCGCAGTTTCTTTTGTATGGGATGGTTAAATGTTATTAACTTTTCCTTTTCTTTTCTCACAGACTAACCATGTTAGGCATGCTATCAAGTTCTCTAAAACCAAAGGAGAAAAAGGGAAAAATAAAAAGTAAGAAGGGCAAGATGATAATAATGAAAAATTGGATTACGCGTAACTCAGGCTTTCTTTGCAAGGAATGTTTAGAAAACTATTCCAAATAAGAAGTGTAATTGGATTCATTGCATCATGTGTCAATTGTAGTAACATAAAGACTGTACTTTTTCGACACTTTTTCTGTAGGTTGTAGTCGAAATAACAGGTCTCTTAACCCATTCGGGACCATAGGTGCATAAAAGAACCTTCATAAAGAGCATACAAAATCTGTTTCTGGCACGAGTAAAAAATAAAAGTAATATTTGGTTTGTTTAATTTGATCATTTTCACGATTATTTAAGTAAAGGTAACTTCTTTTTAAAAAGTGGTGCCAGCCGAATAAAATTTGTGTAAAAGCCACCGGTCCCGAAAGGGTTAACAAATAAATTATGTAAAAACCTTTTTTCTTTTTTCTTTTCCCTCTCTAATACATTGATGTTACGTTCTTACTGAAATAACAATTAAAATTTAATGTAAAAAAATAAGTCTATAATTTTAATAGTGAAAGTAGGCAAACAATTATGAATTTGAATCTACTAATACATTTCGTTGTACTCATTTAGTTTCATTTTGTTATTACATCGTTAATTATAGTCCAGATATGAATATTTTTTTTTATATTTTTATTTATAATTGCATTCTGTTCTTATTACAAGCGCGGCATAACTACCGCATAAGTGCGGCGTCCCAGCCTGAATGTACGGGTGACACGCCGCAGTGCAATGTTTTAGAAAAAAATTGTCAAAAAATATAATTATTTGTTTTAAATTTTTTTGTCGCAGTACTCGCACTGTATATTTAACATTAAATAGCACAGCATGATTTTTTTTTTTTAGGTCCACCATAGGGCTTATACACAAATACAAAAAAATGTGCGACATAAATCCCGGAATTACCCTATATATATATACAGGGTGATTATAATTAAAGTTTAAGTTTCAAAACTCTCTAAAAAATGAACCACTGATTAGAATGACGCCAAAATTGAACGGCGTATTATTATCCCTGTATATATGATTAAACACCCTGTATTTGCGACTAAATAAGTAGTTTGAGACCCTATGTTCCTACGTAATTTTTTATCCTTGCTGTACGCCTGATATGCCATGCCATTTTGTAAACTTTTTTTAATCACCCTGCATATATATATATATATATATATACACACGGCCTTACAAGAAACTTCCTCTAACGGAGGACTACAGAAAAGCATAAACAAATAAGTACGGTGGTTTAAACAATTTTTTTTTTTGCTACTTTTAGAATTGGAGAAATGTTCAAGTTTCAAATTTTTGTAGTACCGTACACATGTATATATACATATGTATTATGTATATATATATATAAAACACAATGCTCGTTGCAATATCTTATAAAATGGTATGAAAAATTAAATAACTCCTTATAAAACTAAAAAAAAAAAAAAAAAAAAAAAAAACTATATCGAAAATCTTCATATTAATTTCTGTTTATATTTACATATATTTATACTTATATTTACATATATTTATATTTATAATTTATATCTCCATACTAAGCATTATTCAAAGTAGTTACTCTTTAAAAAAATAACGAAATAAAATTTTCGTGCTTTAAATTTGAATAAAAAATGTAAAATTTTAGACATGAAATTCCAGCTATAGCACATTTTGACAAAACATCAGAAATTCTTTTAAAGATATCTGTTTATCAAAATTATTATTATAGGAATGATTTCTTGATGTAACCCTATTTTATTTAAAAAGGATATTGATATGTAACCAAGGTTTTTCTGACTAAATGATTTTTAAATCTTATGTCTGAATTTTGTTAAATCCATCCTTTCCTGAAGTACAACATTTTACATAAAATACTATGGAACTTTTGATGGTCTAATTATCTATGTATTTATAATGAATGAAAATAAATGTAGGGTAAAGTGCCCATATTTCGTCCCCCTTAACTTCTCCGCTTCTGCGAAAGTGGCACCACTTACACGCAAGGCACAGGGGACGGAATATAAAAGGGATCAGATTTGAAAGTTTCGTTGGCCAAGACACATACATAAATAAAAGACGGCGAGTTTCCTATTTTTAGAAGACCTGAGTTCTTATCACATCGTATGTAGAACGTTATTTACTGTACTGTAAGTATTTATTTATTATTCTTTGCATGTAGTTTACGTTGATAAGATGCTGATAGAAACATACAGTGAGTTTTAGGACGCTCAGTTCATCTTACTGGAACTGAAGCTCCGTCATATCGGGAAGTAGCGTGGTACCAATACCATCCCCTTTGCAGTTCTTATTTTCGTCCCAGGGACGAAATTAGGAATGCTTTTTCATGACATTTTTTTAATTTTTTTTCCTCATGTTTGGATGGCTAATGTTTCGTTATGCTATTCTTCCACTCATAATTAGTACATTTCTCTGTGCCTTACTTTAATGTAAGCTAAGTTACTTACTCATTTAGAAATAAATTTTGATTTAGTTATAAGTTAATCCTCTGCGTATTGAACTTTTTGGGGGGACGAAATTGGGACCATTCTTTTTTACTTTGCATTTTTTATATACTTTTGAAAAAACAATTTTTTGCATTGTTAAAATTTTTTCGTACGATATTTTCCTATGTTTCTATGTGTATGGATAGTTAGTCTATCTAAAATCAAAATTTGGTAATTTTCACTGAAAATTACAACTTCCAAGGGCCAAAAAATGACTGGTGTTCGATAATAGGGCACCTTACCGTATATGAAATACATATGGCTTTGTAATTGTTTATTAATCGAAACCTCGTTAACTTTATAAAAATATTTAAGGTTTTATGATTTTAAATTAATTTTTATTTTTATTTAAAATTTAATATAAAATATGTGTGTAGTAAATTAAAAGCGAAATTATTAAATTTTGCAGAAATTTTCATTGAAATAATTATTAACGAATTTTTCATTCCTACCTCACCTCTAATAAAATATTGTTTTTTGAAATTTGTTCTATAATGATTACTGTCATAGTAAAATCTAAACTATTATAAAAATCATGCTGTCGAGCAAAAACATGTGAAATGATTAACTTCATGTTTTTTATGATTAGTATAAAATGATATTATTTTATGTTTAAGAAGGATAATTAATGTATTCAATATAGTTCTTTGTATTTATCGTTTAATTCTAATACAAAAAAATTCTCTAAATCGTACCATACAAAACGAAACTGTTATAAAACTACTAGATAAGGCAAATTTCAGATGCTATTTTATATACTTAGACCTATTACATTTGATTACAAATATATGCCGTTTTTAGTAATAATTATCTAACATCTATCTTTTTTTTTTTTTTTTTAGTTTTTATATTCTATCAAATAGTGAGTTTATTGAGCTAATATTTCCTTTAGAATAGGTCAAATATTATTAAAAAAAATTAAAAGTTCAAATAAAAACACTCACATTCGTATTTCTTTGATAGCAGAAAATTATAATTTATTTAAGTTTTAAATTTATGTTGGAATAATGATTGATAATTTAACACCTGTTACTTTAATTAAAAAAAAAAATATTTAACTTGTAAATAAAAAGTAACATGAAATCAATCATAAAATTGTGTATTTTATTATAGAAAATTACAGTTGTTTAATGGCAATTATTATTTTTTATGACATTTTTCAAATCTAAATTGCGTAAGAAGGCTTTTTACACATTTCATGGACTTTAAATTCATTTGTTTCTGATGCGTTCATTTCTCTGAGTTTCTTCTTAATTAAATTTTCTTTGTCTCATTTAATTTTGTTCACAAAGTCAGGTAGGGTAGTCCGACCAGTAAATGAACACTTAAGCACATTTAAAAAGAAAATGATTCATTATATTATAATAAACAGTACCTATTGGTGTTTGGCAGTGCAAATACATCTGTTGGTTTAAAAAAAAATAACAAAAGGAATTTTATATTTTACTTGTTTGGGATGCTAGGGGTGTCGTAATAGGAATAGATACAAAAACCAAGTAAATGAACAGTTGTTACCTGTGAATGAACGCAAAATATTCCAGTGAATGAACAGGCGGCAATTTAAAAATACTTAAATTTCATAGTTCTTTACTTATTTTACGACTTGTACGAATAACTTATAGCATGATTTCACTGAAAACGTTTTTTTTAAACCCAGTGCGATAATTAATTAGATTTAAAAATGTCACTTTTAAGTTTTGAAATTAATCATAAATTACAGATTTATAAAAAAAAAGAAAACTAATTCCATTTCCTGAAATCAATGGCCCTACATTTCTCTATTTCAATAATAACTCCAGATTAACGGGAGCATCTTGCAAAAATAAGTTCGGATGTTTTTTTATGCCTTCCATGTGATCCTTAAAATACCAGATCTTATACTTTACTGCAGGCCACTTCCAATTCCACCACATGTGGACCTGTGGTCTACATATTGTCACGGTCCTTACTTCATATTTCTAACCTTGGATGCTATTTTTAAAACAGAGCCATCCATTTCTCCTGAGCCTCACAGCTTGTACAGCAATTTCAAGGTCCTCTATAAAATACTTGAACCTCCCAAATTTCCTCTTTCAGAAAAATTTTTGGTCACCAGTGAGAATATTTCTATCAGTCATCTAAAAACATTAGAAAAAGTAAGATTTGAATGTTATCAATAATTATTACCTTTAAAAATGTGTGTGTATATGTTCTTTTGTTTCGTTCTTATATCTGTTAACATTTCATTTGTTACCATTGTTGAAAAATCACCTAATTCAAAATATAGGTGCAAAAGAATCCACAAAAAACATAAAGCCCAAAAACAGTTCATTCACTAGGAAAAGTAGCCTAATGTATTTCTTTCAGTGAATGAACAGCTGTTCATTCATTGGATTTTTATCATTTGCCTAACCAGTTATTAAATATCCTTTTTCTAAAATTGTACATATTCTACAATGGTTAAAACAATTAGAAATATGGCTATAATATATATGTTTAATGTACGTACAATAAAATTATTGCATAATGCAAATAAAAACACTAAATTCTTATCAAACATATGAAATGACATAGCACTTACCTTATTATTTCAGCAAAGAATCAATTTGTTTCTCAGATATGAAAAATAAAACATGCTCTCAACGTAAATTAATGTAACTTCAGTAACAAATCAGGAATGCGATAGCTTCCTATTAAATAGAATTAAGGCCATATTGTAACCTCATCTAGTGGGAAGGCTTTTAAACCTTACTCTATTAAAATATATATACAAACTGTTCATTCACCGGGGGCTGTTCACTTACTGGTCGGACTACCCTACGAATAATAAGCCGAAACAGGTCTTTTTTTTTATTTAGAAACGGTACCGAAAAACTGAAAAGACAACATAACAAGCTGTTATAAAGAAAAAAATATATATATGGAGTAATAACTGCACTAAAAATAGTGATTTTTTTAAAATTAAATACACTAGCAGAACCATAATATTATGAATTCATTATGCATAAGATCAAAACCTATATACTATAAAGCAAATGTGTGAGTTAGATGATTTTATAAATTTTTAACAATAAATTATAAAGTAAGGTTTGTAATTTCAGACGAACAGGTTTAAAAAAAAAAAAAGTAATTTTGAATGTATATATATATATATATTCTCTAAATTTGGAGTTTCGCTCCCTTTGTTGTCCAAGTATGTTAGTTTTTTTACTTCATATTAGGTATTCTATATATAAATCAAACATATGCATCTTAACAATAGAGAATTTTGTCAGGTTTTGTTAAAATAACTTGTTCGATGTCTTCTGAATTTCAAAGGTATTATATTTATAGATATACATATTTCGAGATGTAAAATCATGAATTTATTTTCAGTTGTTATAAAACAATATTTTGCTCATTGTTATTACAATTTATTTGACATTCCGTGATTCAACTGTAAATTATATTTATCTAAAATATTTTTTAGCAAATGACTTTTGTTTAATTTCATATCAAGTGTGCATTATACTCTATTTGCAGCTCCTTAAACTTCTTTTGAGTCATTTCACCTTTTTCACAAAATGCGAATAATAAGCCAATATTTTTTAAAGCAAATTTATTGAAAAAAAAATAGATCGCGTAAAAAACTGTGGTAAAGAAAAAAACATTAATAATAAAACAAAGGACATGTGCTAATAAATAGCTTAAGACTGTTTATCTTATATGTATAAGCTAAAAAAATACATACAGCATATTTTTGCCAAAAGAAGATCCCATGACCATGTACGTTAAAAAAAAATAAGGAATTTTTATGTCACACTGACTGATTAAAATAAAAAAATGCCTATTTAATGTCCTAACAGAAAGAAAAATGCCGATATTCTTAAATATTGTCCATTTAATTTTTCTAAGTCATTAAACACAACAATTTTTTCTACTATTTATATGATAATACTTGTAATCAGTAATAATTGTAGTTTATTTGACATTTTGCGATTTTAACCCCTTGACCTCCAGGACGTACCGTACGTCCTCCCATTTCAGTAATCAAAGACCATAACATATTCACTATACAGCAATGGTTGTATATTTTAACAGGATTAGTCTGTGCTATGCAACTGATATAACAGGGCACTGGTCGAATGTGATTTTTATGACATAAGCATTTTACAACGCGAAGCCTGGTTTATAGGCCAAGTAAAGAAAAAAAAGAGGCATTTAAAAATTTAACTAAAATAAGATCACTAACAAATAGTATAAATATGTTATGAAATATTTTAGGAATAGTACAATATCATTTATTCAATAGGCTTAAACATAAAAGAAAACTTAGTACACTATACAGAGCGTCCCAAAAACTTTGAAATATACGAAACGGAAATAAGATTATTACCTTCTATTAATTTTCAAATTGTCACACATTTAAAACTTCCTATGATCCCTAGACAAATTTTGTCAATTACAAAAAAATTCCTTTTACTCCAAGATAAACTGAACACTTGTATCGTTAAAATAAACAGAATAAGGATTATTATTTTTTTTAAATCACTTATGCCTCTTTTTAAAGTTAGCTCATTATCAAGAAAGTGCACAGTAGATAAAAAAATATGTTAACAAGTGTTGTGATTTTGCATCACAAATACATATAAATAAAGCATTTTGTATGCGGACATGATTCAAATAGAGAAATCTCGTTTTAATTCATAAAAACATAACTTAAAAATAGGCAATATACAAAGCCTTTTCAATATAATTTATCTCATTTCCATTGCGTAATCGACTTCTTCTATAAACATTAGGCAACAAATGTTAACTTTTGTCTGTATCTAGCTCGTAAATGATGCATTTAACTATTTTTAGAGTGCGGATTTCAGTGGAATAATCCGATTCTCTCAATCACGTCACATTTATTAGATACAGGGAGGTTACATAAATTAAAAAGTGAAATATTTCACAAAAATTGATCGTTTGAAATAGAAAGAAACATGATATTCATCAGTAAATATCTTTCCTTGTTAAATTAACACTAACTATGATCTAATACGAGCACGAAACTGTTCCATAAAAGCCGATAATGTTAATATTAAAAATGTTATTTTTTAAAGCAGGGTGACGTCTTTCTTGATGGCAGTGCTGAATGTTTTGATAGTTATTTTTGCCACAGAATGCATTCAAATAAAAGTTTTAAACAGCATAGTCTTTCATGTCCTTATTATTTGACTACAAAATGGAAATTATAATTTACATTTTCCCCACATATTTTCCATGTATGCCAAAATTAAATTCTAAAAGTTTGCAAAACCCTTATGTGACAGAAAATTTCTGATAGCAGATTCGGATTCCACATGAAAAAATACATTAACAAAATATTTATTACAAACCAGATAAAAAATGGCTGTTGATTATTGTAATGCTTCTTTAAAAACTTTGGAATTATTTTCCATCAATATTGTAGGCAACATCAATTGCCTAAATTTTAAGGTTACACCCAACGTTGTCCATGTTTTCCTTTTCTATCAGCATATCACACACATAAATTTTTATTTTGATATGGTCCACAATCATTGTACTATATTTTTAATTAATATAGTTTATTTAATTTTAATAATAAATATATGGGATTATTTTTAATGATCTTTGTTTTGTAGCAAACAACATTTTTTCAAACTGATCTCTTTTCTCTAAATAAGTCGTATATAATTAAAATGGTATCCCTTTTAGAAAATAATTGTCAGGACTATTTAATTAATATAATGGTATTTTTAACACTCTTCAACAGGTAAAATATTCAAACACAGTTCACTCTTTTTAAGTCACTTTCTTTTTCTACTCCAAAAGAAGATTTCCTAAACAATTAATCTTTTATAAATGCTTAGCGATTGATAATTTAAATTAATAGAAATAAATAATTAAAAAGATTATGCATTATGCGTAAAAAAAGGCATTTATTCAAATGATTATATAAAAAAGAGTACTTTTGTTTTAGGATAATTGCTACTTTTTTTTCTGTTTTTTGATTCAAATCTAAATTGGACAAGTTTTTCAAGAATATTTTGTATACATATCATAGAGTGAAAGACACTTTTGTTCCTTTTTATCATCAGTGTGTTCATACCACTCAGTTTTCTATTAATTAAAAGTCATTTGTTACTTTTGTCACGAAGTCAGGCAAAAATAATGTGTCGGATTTTTTTTTCTTTTTTGTATGGGTAACACTATTCGAAATTAACAGGCAATGTAAAAATTACTTGATAAAGAAGCAAAATGACATTGAAATGAAAAAGATATGAAATACGTAGTAGTAAATAGTATCAAGCAGTTGTACATATATTTAAAAAATGTGTTATGTTTAATAAAGCATAACCATATTTATTCGATATCTTTATGTCCAATGTGTTAATAATATTAACATGTAATTTTCTGGTAGATTTCACGGATATTTAAAATTATACGAAATATTAAATCTTAATAATTTCACATTCACTAATTAAAATTAAAATGGATTGCTATCTACATTATGGGACATGGTGGCTAAACGAACAAATAAATTAAATAAATTAAATGTTCAGGCTTTTGGCAATAGGTAGAGGTACACCATTACACAAGTACACGTATTAAACCTTTTATTTTTTCAATTAGCTGGTTGCAAAGAAAGAAGCAAATAATTCTTAAGCTTAACTACGAAGATTTTTTTTATTTTTAATGAATACGTGTTTTGGTAAAGTGGGTTTTCACAATATGACATGTGATTATGAAACTTTTAATCAGTACTATTTGTTTGCAATTGTCCTTTTGTGTAAGCGATACATAATTAAATTCCAATAATCCCAAATGCAGTTCAAATGGTGCGGGAACCTATTGGTTAAGTCAAATTGCGGACCTTAAAGTGGTTATATATAAAATCTGTACGAAAGTTTTATATTAAACGCTACATTATGAGTACGCAAATCTTATCATTCTTTTTTCTTATATATTTGTTAAAATTAATAAAATTTTATATAAATGGCATTAAACAAAAGCATGATGAGGTTGAAAAATCGCCCTAATGAATTTTCCTGTAGTAAGTTTTACAAAATTGGATTTTTTTTTCAAAGTAAGATTTTGTCCGCTGACTTTATAATAATGTTTATATAGCTTTTGAATTCACCTATTTAGGAAACAGTTATGTTTAATTAATATGCCCCATTAGATGCATGGCTCGTTCCATTAGACAACGACTCCGGGGTCTACAGGAACAAGATTTAATTCCATAAATTAAAGCTATTTCTCTTATAATAATTAAGAGAACTAACATTTTTTATCTATTTCTAGAGTACTGTTTGAAGTGATTGATTGTCAAAAAATATTCTATAAGATTTCTAAATTAAAATTTAAATATATTTAATGTAAAATACGTTTCACTACTCTTAAGTCTGCCCTAAAAAAGTAATTTTTAAGAAAACAAAAAATAAAGTCGACTTCAAAGTATTGTATCTTACTGTATTGCACTCATATTTTATTATTGCATACCAGTTAGAATTATTTAGTGAGAGTGGGTAGACACAATTGGATTTTATCTGTAAACCTTTTATTGCTATCTACATTGACTTTAAATCGCATTGTTCCCAATACTGTTCATTCTGTCGTGCTTTAGAAGATGTTATATAAAGGTTTTGAAGACCCGGCCAGTGCCGGGAGGAAGAGGTAACTTTCATATTCCTTATTTTAAAAAAGCCAACTTAGATTATTCAAACAGACGAAGCTCAATTTAGTGGAAACCGAATATAGGAGATTCAATACTAATTTTTATCAGTATAATGAATGAGAATTTCGCGAAATTAGTCAGCTTTATCCAAGCTGCTTTTCTTTAGAATAACATGAATGAGAAATTTCTATAAAAAACATAAATCTTTTAAAGCAAATTAAAACCTCTACAATGTCACAGTATATCATTATCAAACTATACTTGACCTTGCGTTATATCTTTTTACTCCACCAGTGGGATAAAACGTCTCAGATATGTTACTCATATAAGAATTGAAACTGAGTAGACTTCGTTTTCAAAAGCGTTCAAAAGGAAACAAAGCGTTTTCATATGCAACTTTAAATACGAAAGATAACTAAAAATATCTGAAAAAAAGTCCTACCAGCCAGTGCCGGGAGGAAGAGGTAGCTTTCATATTCCTTATTTTAAAAAAGCCAACTTATATTATTCAAACACACGAAGCTCAATTAAGTGGAAACCGAATGTAGGAGATTCAATACTAATATTTATCAATACTAAATCATTATGAATGAGAATTTCGCGAAATTAGTCAGCTTTATCCAAGCTGCTTTTATTTAAAGTAACTTATATTTGGCTGCCAAATTCGGCGATTTCTTAAAGTGCTTGCCATTTTAAGACAACAGGGTGGATGAGGCTAACCAGTGCACTTGGTCGAGACCTTAGTAATTGCTGTGCACATGCTCACTCACATCGCAATCGATTGATATATACGAGTGCTGTCGGATGCAAAAAATCAGATTTTTCAAAATGTCACCCACATTAGATATTGAAATTGCTATATCTGAGCCATTTTTTAAGATAAAAACAAACAAAAAATGCTCCTGAATCCTTATATCAAGGTCAAATACTCAAGAAAGAAACCTTTTTTAATTTCTAGTTTTTTTGCACCTCACTTTAAATATATATATTTTTAATTTAATAGCCGCCATTTTGAAACAAGATGGCTGATGAAGCTGGCCAGCGAACTTGGTCGAGATATTGATGTATACTATCCACATGCCTTCTTACATCGAAATAGGCGAATACGTGTGTTATCACGTGACAAATACAAGATCGTTTCAAAATGTTAGCCATGCTAGAAATTCAAAGTGCTATAATTCAACCACTTTTTAAGATATAAACAAAAGAACAAATTTTCAGAAACAAAAACTGCTTCGGAATCTTTGTATCAAGGCCAAACACATAAAAAAAATCTTTTTCATTTTCCAATTTTTTAATATCTCATTTTAAATTTTAAATTTATTTTTTTAAATGGCAACACTTTTGAAATAAGATGGCGAATGAAGCTGGCCAACGAACTCGGTCGAAACATTGGTATGTACTATGTACAGACCAAGTTACATCCAAATCGGTTCATAAATACGCCTGTTATCGCGTGACAAAAATCAGGTCGTTTTAAAATGTCAGCCACAATAGAAATTCAAAATGCTATAACTCAGCCATTTTTTTAGATATAGACGAAACAAAAACGGTTCCGGAATCTTCGAATTAAGGTCAAACACATATGAAAAAATCTTTTTCATTTTCCAATTTTTTGGTATCTCATTTTAAATTTTAATTTTTTTTTAAATTTTTTAGATGGCCGCCATTTTGAAACAATATGGCGGATGAAGCTGGACAACGAACTCGGTCGAGATATTTGTATGTACTATGTACACACCAAGGTACATCCAAATCGGTTCATAAATATGCCCGTTATCACGTGACAAAAATCGGGACGTTTCAAAATGTCAGCCACGCTAGAAATTCAAAATGCTATAACTCAGCCATTTTTTAAGATATAGACGAAACAAAAACTGCTCCCGAATCTTTTTATCAAGGTCAAACACATGAGGAAAAAATGTTTTTCAATTTTCAATTTTTCCGTACCACATATTAAATTTAATTTTTTCTTAAAAATTTAAATGGCCGCCATTTTTAAACAAGATGGCGGATGAAGCTGGCCAACGAATTCGGTCGAGACATTGGTATGTACTATGTATAAACGAAGTTACATCCAAATCGGTTCATAAATATGCCTTTTATCGGGTGACAAAATTGAGGACGTTTCAAAATATCAGCCACGCTAGAAATTCAAAATGCTATAACTCAGTCATTTTGTAAGATACAGACGAAACAAAAACTGCTCCAGAATCTTTGTATAAAGGTCAAATACATCAGAAAAAAAATATTTTTCCATTTTCAATTTTTTGGTACCACATTTCCTATTTTAATTTTTTTTTTAAATTTTAAATGACCGCCATTTTGAAACTAAATGGCGGATGAAGCTGGTCAACGAACTCGGTCGAGACATTGGTATGTACACACCGAATTACATCCAAATCGGTTCATAAATACGAGAGTTACAGTGTGACAATGGTCAGATATATATGTATATATATATATATATAAATTTTGAAAGGAGGGTGATGGTTTCGGGGTCTGGCGGTCATGATCGATGAAAATATACCAAAATTTTTTGAAATCGCTTTCCTCCAAACGGCTGCAATAGGTAGCTTTTTGTAATGAAAGCTACCTAAAAGAAGCAATACGCGATATTTTAAAAACACAAAGTAGTACTGGGTACCTTTACAACATAATCAAAAATCATAAGGTTTGGATATTTTTATAAAAGTTAGAACCTCTAAAGACATGAAAACAAAGAAAGCATTGAGGAAAAAAATATGGTTCTGTCATCTAGAATCTAAATTGTGGCTCTAAAAAAATAGTGCCATGTCATCCCTATAAATTCTATTTCTCTTTGCTAGAGAGTTCTAGAGTCTTTTACTAGAATTCAACAGCGTTTTTCTATATTCTCGTGGTGAAAATTATATAAAAATCTCTGCAAATATATGCGAACACAAGAGATTAGCTTTAGTAATTATAATTCTAGTTTATGAAACCATTTCAGAAATCAAGCGATAATTTCTCTGTATTTAACCGATTTATTATCGTTACTTCACCTAGAAATCAAGAGACTAGAAATTCTAGATCATTTCGTCTATTCAGCTTAGTTGTTTACCCTATTCGCATAACTCGGAATATTATACTTCTAGTGAAGGAATTCAGAAAATGACTACCTATTCATTTTAGGTGAAGGCGGTATTTTTTTCTCTTAGTGAGACAAATACACCTAATAAATAAAATAAATAAATATATTGAAACAAAACCACCACCTGAAAAAAACCTTTATATATAAAAAAAATTATTGCAATCAAAGCATTTAATACAAAATTATGCGTGAACATGCCCCTAATCGATTCTTTAACCTTATTTGTTCCAAATCCACCAGAAATAAAAACTAAACAGAATACAGAGGATAACGAGAATAAATTCTATTGTAAAAGCGTAATATCTAGTTCAAATTTTCTGTAATATTTTTTATGTTAACACATTACGCATACAAGTAACATATATATATATGTATGTGTACAAACAAATTGCGCAACCACTTTTAATAAAAATATGTTAATCATAATATCATTCACTCGATATAACCTTTTTGTTCCAATACTTATTAGAAATTGCTTTTCTACAATTATAATTAACTATTTCTCTGATATTTGCATAACTGAACTATGTATTTCTTTCTATAAATAATCACTTTTAATTCATGCAATGAAAGATCCTTTTGTTTCATTTTGTCCAGAGTGCATTTCTTTGTTTTATTTTTGTCGTAATAGAAATACTAAAGTTTTATTTATTTTTTCGCATAGAAATAATATGCCGATCAAGATTTTCAGTATTTTTTTAATACTAAAAGACTGTATAAAAGATGTGGTAAATAGAAAAAAATACATAAAAAATTGGGTTTAAAAGTGTACTAATATGTAATATGTAATACAAAACAGTTTTTAGATACATTAGTAGAAGCGTAATAGTGGTTAGTCAATATGAATGTGCCGCACAAAGAAATTGAAGCCATTAGCCAAGAAATATGCCGCGTTTAACTTATAATAGCATTTTCAAATAACAGTTTGGTAGAAATATCAAATATGTAATTAAATATTTGAATTTCATACCTATGAGGTTAGCATCTGTTTCTTATCATACTGCGGCAATCATAAGCCAGGTCAAACTTAATTTTTTATGTCTGGCTCTTCCTTTTAGTTTAAAATTTAATAATTATATCTAATTAATCCAATATTTATCCATATTAATCTTTAGAACACTATTAATAATGTTTTGATGTTTACTTCCAATATTTCTTGCTCATTAAACCTATGGATGCTAATTATAGAATATTTTGATATTTTCTAAAGTTGTGAAGATTTAAGTTAGGAATACTTCCCGAAGGCGTGATAAGCGTTTGGATTTTTCTTCATTTCACTTCTCAGGTTTAGCTTTTTTCCCTTTTTGTTTCATTATTTAAAAAAAAAATCTAGAATAAATATTTGTGATCTCTGTCTCTACTTCTGAAGTAATTATCATCAACCTCTGCCAAAATGATCGAAATGATTTTTTTTTTTTTTTTTTTTTTTTTTTTTTTTTTCGCATTTAGAGAGATAGCTAATGTTTAGTTGAAGTCCTGAATATGTAGTCACAAAAGGAAATAACACGTAATGCATACAAAATACACATAGGCATATTCATTTCCAAAAAGATTTTTGAACATAGGGAATTAATTAAAAAATAACCTACTATTCAACAACTAATGCCTATAGAAGTTGAATCTACGTACACTGCAGTTTCTACACCAAATTCATCGTAAATATTTCCAGTATATCTTTTTTATAGATGAACTGGCTTTACGTTAGAAACAGTTACAATGAAACGTTATATTTCAAAAATATATAATTTACATTTGAAATATTCATAATGAAAGTGTGAAAAATTTTTTAGCAATTATGTAACAATGTTTTCAAAAATAAGCAAATCAGTTTAAAAGAAATATTTCATACCACGGTTAATATTGGCTATGGTTTATCTAAGATATAGCCACTGTATGGTATTTATGATCCGAGAAGCAAACAAGTTCAATTTGCTTAATTACCAATTTCTTTTTCGGGAGTGCTTGAAATTTTCACATTGAATAACTTTAAATTAAGGAGACTATTATTTAATTTATAATTAAAAGCAACATGTGCCAAGGCATAAAAACATGAAATTATTTCCAATACTTCTGAAAAAATATTTTTATTTAATGCTATACAGATTCCATTTTTTATAACTTTTTTTAAAATCCAAATTCTCTAAGTATCTCAAGTGGTTGTTTTGTGCATTTCATGGGGTGAAAAAATTTTTCTTTCTTTTTTCTCCTATGCATTTTACCTTTCAGTTTTCTCTTAATTGGATTTCCTTTGTTTTGTTTTATATTTTGACAAAGGCAGATACAAATAATAAGTCGGAAGAAATTTTTTAAAGTAACTTTATTGTAAAACCTAACAGACTTCAGAAAAATATGTGGTTAATTAAATGCAAAAAATTATATTGAAACACAAGAGGTTAAAGAAAAGTGCTAATCAATAGCGCAAAACAATGGAATATTCTGAAAGAATCATACAAGTTTTTAATGAGGTTTTAATTAGTTCTGGAATCAGCATACAATGGTTTAAAAACTCCTATTAATTAAAGAAAAAATCTTCTAGAATCCCAGAAAATCTATAAAAAATATTTAAATGCATCTTATCGGCATCAAATCGAATAAAAAAATCTCAACTAGGATAAATGCAATTTTCAAAGGCGCAAAAAACTATTATTTTAAATGCAATATTCTTTTTCAAACTCGTCGAGGTATAAGCTGCTTTTTATTTAAATGAAGCTTATGTACGTAGATAGCAGGTTTAGGGATAAAAAATTGCGGCGTACGGAAAAAGGAAATTATGTTAATTTATCATTCTCCTAACACAGTTTTCACCATACATGATATTACCATACATTAAATCTATTTTATACAAGTGTAGCCAATGCTTTTAAATCTTTTGTTGTAATTTTCGTTATATCATATGTGATTTTTAAAAAAATACATCATTAAGAAGAAAATTTAAAGTTTAAAAACAACATTAATAAATAGATAAAATAATCTAGTTCTCTTAATTTAAACAAAAATGGATTCATTCATATTAAATAAGCTTCAGTTTCACAATCAGTTGAACACCAATGATAAAATATATTTTTTAAACAATTTATGCAAAAGACACCATTTAAAAATTAATACACATTAATAATTAATATACATGTTTTATATATTATTGATAAGATAACATGAATCCGAAGAATGAATATAATTCTATGTTCAATATTTTAAAATACTTAGATAGTTTTCATTTTAATAATTCATGATATATTTCTAAATTAAAATACCAATGAATTTGTTTTCTAAATCAGTAAAAAAGAAATATACAAAAAATATTTTTATATGACAAAAATATGCATTTAGAATTATAAAATTACAAAAGTCTTTCCTAAATTAACTGTTTAAAAAATGTTCCGAAATGTTTACAGTAAATTATTCATTATTTAGACAAAATATTTTTAGAAAAATTTTAAAACGAATTTTAAACAGTAAATAAAACATAAAACATAATTTTTCAGATGTTGTTAAGTCAAATGTTTGTTATTTTCCAAACAACAATATTTTTGAGTATTCTAAACTACTAGAAGAAAAGAAATTGAGTAGTTTTTTTTTTTTATCCGTTCATAATTTAGACATCGCCAGTTTTTTCTATAAAGAGTTTTTAATTATGATTTATGTTTAAAAAATAAATAAATAAAAATAAATAAATGAAAAAAGTAGAGTGAACTATGAGACATTGTTCAAATATATGTTCATGTACAATGTATCAGTCAGGAAAGTCTTAATATACACTGAAGTAAATTCTTTAAAAAAAGTAAGAATGCTTCCATTTTATATGAAACGAATGAGATCACCAGTTTTAGTATTTTACACATTGAGTACTTGAATGAACAAGCCACCGTTGAAAAAATTATATTCAACAAATAAGAAAGTGTGTATCTTTGTAAACATAACTCTAGTTTTAAAATGGTAAGAAATGTTATTCAGTAACGTGATGCTATAGACTTGTTATCTAAAAGGAGTAGTAACTTTCGATTTTTTTCTTTTTTTATATTGCGGCTGTTTTGAATTTCTGTGTCAAGCGTAAATAAATATTTACTTACATGAAGTAAGTATAAATATTTATTTAAAAAAACTAGTATTACATAAAAATCAAGCGTTTTTAATAACGTACACATATGACATACAAAAGGTAGCTTTAGAAATAACATAGTATTGCAAAAATTTAAATAGACAAATCAACATCTTACAACAAACTTTAATGAATTTTAATGCATTTTTAAGTTAAAAAAAATATATCTTATTAATGCTAAAAACTGTAATATATTTTATTTTAAATATAAGAAAAGTCAAATTTTTCATTTACAAATATTCTTTAAATGAACATTAATAAAAAATATTATTTTCTTTTTCAAGTATTTCTAAATTTTGTGGTAGTTCTAGATATTTTTAAACTAGGAAAATCCGTAACGTGTCTAAGAGTAAATACAAACGGTCCAGGGATCTATTATTCATTTTCCTTAGCACATCGTAGCAGTGATCATCAATCTCAGTATTAAAAAATATGTCAAAAGTTACCAGGAAAAGTGCAGGATACTTTGAAAGATTCATTGTTGATTCAAGGGATCAGTTTTTATAAAGAGAATATTAATATTATTTATTATAACATTGGACATTATTTATTATACACATAGTGTTTATTTTTTGTTAATGTCATTCACCCTTTATAGGAATACATTTTTACACGTTTTCTCTTTCGAAATATTGAATAAAATCTTGGCCTTACGTACAATAAAGAAGATAGCAATTTCTTTCTTACTCTATTCTTTATTGCCCTTAAAACTATTTTGCTTTGATTGAACTATATTTCATGAAAAGTTTCATTCAAAATAAATTTCAATGACAGCAAAATACTTTTCCTTTTTTATCTACTTTATTCATACATTATAAGCGAAATTATTCAGATTGTAACAACATAAAAATTCATTCAATACGATAAAATTATGCAGCATTATTTAACTTTCTAAAATAATACTTTGTAACAACACAAAATACTTTTCCTATTTTATCTACTCCGTCCATATATTATAAGAGAAACCATGCGGATTGTAATAACATAAAAATTCATCCAATATGATAAAATGATGCATCATCATTTAACTTACCAAAATAATGCTTTGAGTTTAATAGCCCATGGTTATGAGTACGGAAATAAGAGTCAAAGTAAAAAACATAAAATAACGCGAGTAATCTGAGAGTAAAAGTAAAAAAAAGTGAACGGTAAATTTCAAATCATTATATTAAAGATCGTGCAGCTGTAGAATATTCCCATTTGTTTTGATGAAACTTTGTGAAGTAATAACATGTAGACAGCTCATATATATAAAAAAAACTTTTTTTTACTGATTTGAAGTACTTTTCTTTTACTGATTTAACACATTTTAGCAATTACTGAACTATAGATATTGCAAAGGATTAAAGATAGACAAATATATTTAATTCGTTTTATCGGATATTTTCCTGTCACCCGTGTATAATTACAAAAAGGAAATATGCGCTTTAAGATTTATTATCTTCATTTGTAATTACATCAGTGATTGAAATCTACATTTTACGAAAGGTTATATAGAAGGTTCAGACATTAATTGCCAGAACTGAATTAATAATTCCAGAAAATATTATATGAAATACATGGCCATTTAATATTTTTCGAAGTACCTCTTACCTGTCATAATGCATGTCTGTGCTGGGATGTAACAGTTTCGGAAATAACTTTTAAAGTCCTCTTTCGAAATACTCTATAATGTGGACGCCACAGTTTTCATAATGGCTTCGACATCCTCAAATCTTGTTCAAATATGTCTTGCGTCAAAATTTGCTGAACCACATCTATGGAAATTTTCAGTTCATTGGCGAGTACTCGAATAGTCAATCGGCGATCCGAAGTCACAAGCTCACGAAATTTCTCAATTGTTTCTAGCGTGCGACGGAATGCGGCCACCCAGTGTGCGCTTCATCTTCGATACATTCGTGGTCGTTCCGAAAACGGCTAAAC
Organism: Maratus speciosus; assembly: GCA_963932465.1. Lineage (NCBI taxonomy): Eukaryota > Metazoa > Arthropoda > Arachnida > Araneae > Salticidae > Maratus > Maratus speciosus. The sequence continues at coordinate 224,322,986 of OZ010791.1, read as the reverse complement.
CATTCAAAAGTGCGTAAAAGGGATAATGCTTCCTCTCCGTACACTTGTTTCAACATTGCATGGGTTTCTGTAGCAGTTTTGCCCAATTTGATGCAGAATTCTGTGCTCCATATTGACTTCAACAACTAAAATTTAACAGCTACGTTTTATTGCGTGTTTCAAGGCCAACCACTTGCTTCTGAAGGCCATCGACTTCTTTGAACATGCGCATTTAAACGACCCTCCAAATATAAGCATTACCGCAATCTGACGAATTCCGGCTCTCATACAGGTACGCCAGTTCTGGAAATTAATGGCCGCGCTTTGTATTATTAGCGGTTTAACAAATAACTCGCATTTCACTGAAGTGTCCAATTTGTATGGAAATATTTTGTACATTTAATAAGAAATTTATTTTAAGCCGAAGATTTAATACCGTGTATGCATCGTCTTGAAATATTTTTATATAGATCCGTGGGATATATTATCTGAGAAATTAATCGCAAATTTTCAGAGAAAAATTGTACTACTTATTTTAGATTATTATCGATGCATAATTACATTCAAATTACATTTATTACAAATTAATCGGGCTATTACACATGAAAAGTTTTCGTATATGATATTTCTTAGATCCTTGCATTATAAAGTTAGAATTTAGAAAGCAGTACTTAAATTCAACTCTAACATACACTGGTGGAAATTGATTTATGAAAACACGGTTTTTTAGCAAAAACTTCTATAATATTCATTAAAAATGGATTAAATGTCACACATTATGAATGACAACAACACAACAAATAATTCAGAAAAATAAAATTTCATACATATTAATAAACTGAAACATAAGGTCAAAAATAAGCTTTTAATTACATAAAAACATGGAAATTGATTTATGAAATATCATATATAATCGAAATTAATAGATAGTAAAGCCACCTTTATTCAACAGAGTTTCTTTTATTCTAGATGGCATTGATAAAACAAGATTTTGAATGTATTTCTGATCAATTAATTTCCACTTTTGACAGATTGAAGCTTTCAATTCTAGAAGTGATGTGTACTGCATCCCCATTTGCATAAACCATTCGAAAAAGCTGTCTCCAAACGTTTTCGATGGGGTTCAGATCAGGACTAATATGTGGATGATCTAAAAGAACAATATTCTTTTCGTCAAACCAATCTTTGCATTTAAAATGTGAATACTTGCTTTGTCTTGCATGAAGATGTAATCGAAACCATAATATTGCCATGCAAATGGAAGAAGTGAATTTTCTAAAACTAAACTGTAATCAAAAGAATTCCGGCGACCGTTTGAAAATACGCTTTCACTTTTGCAATCATAAGCGATCGCTGCCCAAATCATCAAACTTCCGCCACCAAAATTTCTGCTGAATGTAGATTTTGGTTATTTTCGGAGATCCCTCCAATAATACTTCAAATCATCCGGGCCATCCAAATTAAATCTTATTTTGTCGGAGAATATAACTTTCTTCTAATTGTCACCAATTGCCATGTACTTCTCACAATACTGCAAACGCATCTGCTTGTGACGCAGAAATAACTTTGGACCAGACTTCATTTTCAACCATCTCAAGCTCCGTGAAGAATGTAAAATTCGCCTAACTCTTCTAGAAGTAACAGGAAGGGATAGATCTGCGCAAATCTGCTTTGAACTGTAACCGGCTTTCTATGCAAGTTGAAGAATCCCCATTTTCGCTCTCTTACTTGTATTACCTTTTTTGTCAAAATTTTTGCGATAATTTGCTGGATCTTTTCTATAGTTATATGTCACACCAACTGACTTTTTAATTAATTTACTAATTTCTGGAACAGACTTTCCACATATGCGTCGATTTTAGCTCTTTCTTCCTCAGTCAACATCTTTCGTTTATCCATCATAAAAAGTATGACTGCAATGTATTGCTTCCAATATATAATGCTTTTTATGTCTACTATGCATGTCACGTTACCTTGTTTTATGCAAATTTTTGTCTCATTACTTCGGAATAGTCAATGAAATGTGATATTTCGTAAACCAATTTCCATGTTTGCATGTTACGAAAATTTAATTTTCGACTTTTTGTTTATGTTTAATATTATGTATGAAATTTTATTTTTGTAACTGATTTGTTATACATACTATGTATATCCTACGAAATTTCATTCATTTTTAATGAATAATATGGAAGTTATTGTTAAAAAACCGTGTTTTTATAAATCAATTTCCACCAGTGTATTTATGCAGAATGAGATATGTTATTTTTTAATTATTTTGTATTGCACAAGAAATCGTATAGTGCGACCATGCAGGAAAACGTTTGGGGGTTAGTAAGAAACGTATGGGGCATATAATTATATCCAAAAGTTAAATAAAATTCAGTTCTTTTATGCTGCTTAACAGCAGTTTTTCTTTAAAAGACGGTCAATAAATATTAATGTCCATTACGGTATTACGTATTAGAAAGATTCCGTTTTGATAAGTTTTACTGTATTTGTAACCAATACCAATCCGAAAGGCAAATAATGGTTCTGCTAATGTTGGCTATTTCTGGGGTAATTGTCGTTCCACGTTGGCCGCAATAAAAAAAGATCGCCTTGGTGTACCATTTGTCAACAAAAGGCCTAACTGTTCGCTGCCCAGAATCCTGCGCATATACGAGGGGTGTTCAAATGAAAGTGATTCGCGGTGTGTATCCATAAAATGCGTAGGGACATAAATGCGATAGATACATAGATATAAACAACAATATTTAATGAGCGAAATGCATACAAAGTTTGTCAAAAAAATCTTCCATGGTGTTTTGGCAGACGTCCCATTGCTTAGGAAAGTTACGAATTCCGTCAGCGAAGAACAACGTCAGTTGATCATGGAGCCGGTTCAGAACTTCAGTTTTTACGTACTCACCGGAGTGAAATCGTTGACTCTTTATGCTTTTCTTCCGCGGTCCAAAGATGTGATAGAGTGTCAATGTCCGTAATCAGCTTCACTGTCACAACCTTGTGCGCCTGATTGGGCTCCGACAAATCCATTGTCTACTGTTGACCATCGCTAAACATTCTCGCCCACCTCATCACCGTGGGCTTTGACACACACTTGTCACCGTACACAGCCAGAATTCTGCGATGAATATCCACCGGCTTACACTCTTACCGAGTTCAAAAGTTAATTACAGCTCACTGATCCGTTTTGGACGCAGTTGCATCCACACTAGCCATTTTTAACTGAATACCACGTCCTTACGAATGAATTTATCACAAATCTGCTTTCGTTTGTGCACGCGTGGTACCTTTTCTAAAGCGTTAGTTTCACGAAAATACATTGAAAACTGTCCGCATGCGATGCTTCCAATCAATATCATCTGGACACGCATTATATGTTCCAAATTAGAGTGATCTGTGTAACTACCATTTCCAAACCAATTGCCAACCATACTATTTTGAAATATACACAACACATTTCTACGCACATAGGTGCAAATTACTATATTCTAATACATTCTTCTTGGTGATAATGAATAAGGCTGAGATTTATCTAGAATGAGATTATTGGAAATCTTTGATGATTTTATTTTCATAACGTCCTGAATCAAATTTTAAAGCATATATTTTTATTAATTTTTGTTTAATTTTTCTTGATCAAGAATTTTTGTCATTTACTTGAGCTGAAAGCAAAACGTTTTCATTCACAGACGTTTCTATATATCATTGTAAAGTGTGATATTTATCATCCGTATTCAATAGATCACATATAATAACCTGTTTAATGACAGATGACATATACATTTGTCTTATCAATAGCTTCGCATTGTTTGGCGATTCACTAATTCAGTATGGTAGCCGCAACTTAATAAACATCTTGTTTAACAGATTTGTTGTTCTGACTTAAGATCCAAACTTACATAATTCGAAAATAAGAAAATATTTATTTTCATTTATTTACTTTTATAAGTATATTTTAATTAGTTTTTAGGGTTCCGTACTTAAAAAGTAAAAATGGGACCATTATGAGATAATTCCTGTGTCTGTCTGTCCATCTGTCACAGCCATTTCGCTCATAAAATATAGAACATGGGAATTTCAAATTGGCTGAAGTAATAAAGCTATTGATCCGCATATTTATAGATTATTAATCATTCACAAGTATATTTAGAAAAAATATACAGTGGCTAATTAAGTTACTTTAAAAAATCTTGTCTTTATATATCGTGTAAAAGCGATCGTAACGTCGAACTAAAATATACATTTCTTTTAATTTTAGATAATAAATTTTCAGAGATATCATCGAAGATGTAAATAAAAATTATTTCCCCCCCCCCCCCTATCTCCAGATCTACTGAAATTTAAATTATGAAAAATTAGGTGTATTAGAAGCTAATTTAGAACTTGAAGGAAAACTATAGCGATTACGCTAGGTCACATAGTTTTTGAGAAAATCGCATTTTTCCGTTACACAAAAATTTCGATTTGCGGGTGTTCAGCAAAGGAGTTGAGGAGCATTCGAGGTACCCATCGTCGCAGAAGTACAAAAGGATTGTTGATAATGATTTTCGAAAAAAAATGTCTATAATTAGCACAGATATTAATCCTTAAAGACACGGACGGTTTTGACATTTATAAAAACACTGGCGGCGTACTCTATAAGCTAATGGCTTTTAAACCTTATATAACAACTTTCAATAATAAATTTATGCAATACAATGCTCAGTTACTGATTCATATATTTATTGTACGGAACCGTCTGTACGCGAGTAATATTCGCACTTGACGATTTTTTTGTTTATGTTTATTAGCATGTTAATTTGTTTGGTTTTCAGTTGAACATTTTTTTAGCTGAGTATCTTTAGCTACAGTATCTTTAGCTAGAGTATCTTTAGTTACAAAATATTCAAACATCCGTTTCTAAAATTTAAAGTCAACATTGCTACCAGTACTATTATTATGATATTATTATCATTAGAATGAGATTAAAATTTAATTAAATATGTAGCAGTCTATACGATGTAACGAAAGCGTTACGGAAGTAATAATACCGCCGTACAGCGGCGAAGTAGGTTACTTTGAAAGGATAAAGGTCCAAAAGCAGATTTTAGGACCCAGAAATAGTGCAAGTAAACATTGTATTCCAGTTACATAATAAACGTATTTTTGTTCTAATTGAGTATTAACACTTTCAAGTTTGAGCAACAATTTTACCTAATTAGCGAGATTTCTATATCGTTAAGATGTGCAAAAATAATTTGTTTCCAATTCTTTCTTTAAATAAATGCTTTTTGTTTTGCATATTTATTCCCACTTTTAAGTATAAGCTCAATGACGCAACACGTTCTTTCTATAAATATGTCTATAAAATATAAAGGAAATTTAAAATGTCCACCAGTGCGCTGTTCTGGAAAGTTGGCTGAAAGAAATTCTGGTAACTAAATTCTCGAAACATCAATCTGCGCATCGATGTTTGTTTTATTTCTGTTCAAGTGTTGTTGAAGAACGTTTTTTAGTTAACAATTCTAGATGAAGAAAGTGTTTAGAAAAGTTATAATTACATAGTATAAGGTAACTTACATAATATTAACGTTAATGATACTCGTGATTGAAAACAATAATTGTGGTTGTTGTTTAGAAAGTGTCAAATCAGTAAATGCCAGGCATGTGACAAATTCATACGCCTTCGTCCAGTATCTAATTAATTAATAAATTCATAATCGACATACAGTTTAAACATCTTCATCAATTTTTCAATTACAATTTCGGAATAAAATTTCAAAAACATATAATACTATGATAAATTATAACAACTGTTGCCATCCACTGATTTCTTCTTGATATTATCATTGTATAATAGAAACATACCTGGTACACTATTATTTAAACACAATCAAACTGATTGGTAAAGTTATCCTACGAATTGAATATTTCCAACTGAGCGAAAAAATGCCCAGGCTGGGAATCGAACCCAGATCTTTGGCTTATAAGGCCAATGCTTTTCGGTTTAAGCTAACTGGGTCCAACCCTGATCAACCCTGCGGTTTATTCTGTTGGACATTTAGGAGACAGTCATTTATATAATCTCCTTCTGAAGATATTTATGAAATAAATTATTTTTATGTCAGCAATACGATTATTCATATTTTCTTATTAATAATAGTTATAACGTTATTGGTCTCTGTAAAGAAATAAATATATTTTTTTTTTTTTTGTAGTTCATAAAAATACTAATTATAGTGCATAATATACAATTTAAAAACTTTTTAAATATAAATATAGACAAAACATATAACTATGCATATTATTCTACTAGAAATACTCGTATGTAGTTTTTTAACATTTTATTAAATAAATACAAAAAATTTTAAATGTAATTTTTTTTTGTATTTTTCCAGTTCATTTTGCAATATTTTAAAGTGATTTTACCAAAACATTTGAGAAAACCAAAATTCAGGCGCAAATGAGTTAATTAGGAGCTCAGTTAAAAAAAAAAGCTTAAAATACACAAGTTACAGCTCAGAGGGGTAAATATACGACTTTTACAAAATTTTATGATTTGTTGTTTGATGTGAAGTGTTCAGCTATAAAAATCCAAAATTTCAAGCCTCCAACATATATAGTTTCTGAGAACGGGCTCTGTGACGGACGGACAGACAGAGGAGTGAGAGGAATAGGGTTTCGTCAGATGAACGAAACCTTAAAAATGACTTCGTTTTCCCTCTATAAATTTCGCTACTCTATATATTCTGTTAATGAGTAAATGCCTTTGTATTAAATAATACAACTCGGTAATGTCATATTTATATGATTTTTAATGTGATAACATGCTGTCAGAGAATAATCCAGAACATGCGCAATGATGTGGAGAGAAGACTATAAACACAAGGAAGTGAATCACGTTTATCTACTATGTCGTTAACGTATGTCTGGAATGGGCTATGATTTATGAAGAAAAGAATAGAGGTTGCGATTATATACAGTAAATTCAATTATAACACTTGGTAATAGCTTACAGATGTAGCGGCCTGTGTTCTCATTCTTCCATCTTTGATGCTAGATATTTGTTAATATCCGTTTTAATTTATATTTTAATTAAGAAGTCGGAAGTAGAAGGAAGAATTGAGAAACATATTTGTCTTGTACTGCCTCTTTTGCCATACTATCAGCTAATTGCTTCCCTATGTCCCCGAGAGCATTTTTGAAAGGCATTATGTGCATTTACGCAACACATAGCAGAAAGGCTCAGCTTATACGTGAGGGAGGATAACCTTTTAAGTTTGATTTTATGCGCAATTTTTTCTAAGGATGGGGTATTAATCATCAGATTATATCACTCACTTTCCAAGAGCAAATCAACAAATTGAGAGCACTCTACAGGCAATAAAGAATCCTCTTTCCAAAGCAGCAGATAAGAAGGCAAAAACTTACACATTATACTGTTGGAATACATAATACAACCTGAAAAGGATACGGAATCACCAGATGAATTACTAATTGATCGCAAGATGAGGTTTTTCTTATTATTACCTAAATACCAGTTGAAGCCCAGAATTTAATGTTGAAGATGCACGAGTGCTAATAAGCATGCAACTGACTTATCATAAATACATATTTACAAAATTTAGGTTTAAACAGAAAATAAAAGAGTCTTGAAACAAGATATCCTAATTCAAATAGACCCTAAGCCTCGTTCATGTGTAATAAAGGTAGAAAATGTAGGTGTCCAAACAGGAAATAGGAGTGACATAGAGGAGTGACAATCTTAATATATAGGACCTAATTGTCAAGTGCAGTTTAAGATCTTTTTACGAGTGATAGCTGTTATGTTACAGAAGATTATAAAGCTCTGAACGATTCTAACTAGCTGTTTCAAGTTCCAGTAGATGTTACAGATGATTACCGTAGCATACCAGAAACACGAAAGCCAAGGAACAAGAAGCATTGTCAAACATCTTCGATGCGGCTGCAATTAAAAGATCTTAAAGTAAAAAAATAGTTAAAGTAAACATTTAAATAGTAAAAGTTTATTTTTGAAGAAACATGTAAAGAGTCATGTTAGATATTGTTTGCTTAAGAACTTATTTATTCTGCTGCTCTATGGATGGCAGTATTTGTCATTCCATTTTTGTTTACATGAAATGACTAACTGCTATCTGTAACCATTTTAGTTATATTTCTATCACGGAAAAATTAAACCTTATTTGAAAGTTTATCAAGTCTAAATATGAATTATTTTCATTTTAATTAGTGCATTTTTAGCATATTAAATTTACTATTTTTTTTATTTAAAAGAAGAATACTAAATTGTAATTTTAATAAAATTTAATCAAATGTAGAGGGTATAATATTGATCTTTCATATATGAATACAAATCGTTTAAAACACTAGCAAGTTTATACTTTTTGTTTATCTCAAAACAAAGCTTCTTTAAACATGTTTAAATAGTGTATCATACTGAAAATTTATATTATTAAATAGTACCGAATTTTTTGCAGCATATTGATCAATTGCAAATTATGCATGAAAGAGTTTAAAATATTGCTACAAACGTTGCATTAAAAAATTTGCACCAAATATTTGGCATTCGAAAAAATTCTTTGATCATGAATTTACATTGTTAATATGATTAAAAATAATATTTTAATGCTGTATAAGGAAAATTTTATCACAAAAACATTATGTGTACTAGGAGAAATGCCGCCTTTTATATATATACTCAGATAAATATTGAAAATTTAATAATTCAAAATCATCCATAAACTTAATACAGCATGAAAAACGTAAACTATCTGAACAAAATTCATGAGAATCTTCTTAATATTTAACCTAATACGTTTGATACTTATGCAATCGATATCTTTCAAATATTGAAAATCAGTATTGGTTACATCAGAGATAGTCCCGTATAAATACAGTACTGAATAATCAATAACTGATTATACGAAAATGGAATCAAAATCATCCATTCTACATAGATTTCCGATTACATACAATTTAAATATTAATACGCTAAAACGCGCACATTGAAATATTTATTGAAGTTATCCGCAGTTCCATGGAGCAATTTCCAGTTGTGCACAAAATATTTTAAAGCAGCTACAAATGTTTGATTCAAACACTTTATGCCAAATATCTAGAATTAAATTTTTTTTTATTATATAGTTACATTATTGCAAGACGATAGAATAAATACCAGACTCGGATATTTTTATTGTCTTCTTAAATATAGTTAATGTATGATAATTACAAAAATAGGTTAAATCATAACTAAAACAAGGAAAAGAAATCGTGCATAGGTCTTAGATTATGAAACACTTTTCACCATTAACGCTGTATTGTTACAAAATTGATATTTCATATAATGAAATGATATAAATAAACCATATACGAACACATGTTAAAATTAATTTTCAGCAATTACTGTCTATAGTCGAATCAGACTAATTTGTGCAACCTTGTATATGGTATACAATGTCTCCAACCTCAAGTGTGTCCAATGGCTAGTTTCTAAACCGTTAGACACAGGCATATAGATCCAAGTACAAAAATGTTTTAAATGAAATAAAAATTTATTTTAAAAGTCATTTTGCTCAATAAAAACATTTCCCAAAAGTTACAAAATTTGAATTTGTGTACTGTCCTCCGGTCTTATAAATGATATTTAATAAAAATTTAAAGTAAGAATTTAGTGAAAATAAAGTAACAACAAAAAGTCCAATTCATCTAAGACTAAAAATAAGTCGAAGTTAATAAACTTTGAATTGCATGACTTATGCCAATTTTCTCCATCTGAACACAGATGAGTTGGGCCATGCTTCGAGGGATCGTACACAAAGTACTTAAATCATTAGAAGGATTTATTTCGCGTGTATATTTCTGCACTGCAGCCGAAAGAAGTCACTTCGAGCAAATTTTAAGATAACCATTAATTTTTAATAATTAAGTTTTAGATTAGATAATACAGTGTGTCCGAACAGTCCCTGACTACTTTTTTAATTCAACATAAAATCAAGTAATTGTCGTAAAGGAGTGCGGTTTGGACTAAAATACTTTTACTGATGAAAAGTGTTCTTCAAGGTAATAAAACATTCCAAACTTCGTCCATAGATGGCGTTGTACGTTAAATTATCAGAAATCCGCGTTACAAACTCACGACAATCAGTTACACATAATTTTATTTTGTGAAAAGCAGTTACAGAGCAATACCCACACAGCACAAATTGGTAATTATAACATCCATATAACGTAAAGTACATCCATATACCATGTCCATAATTCATACAAGGAATTCCATATTACATAGTATCTACGTAGATATTACCATCAGATGTCTCTCCGAATACATCTATATAGCGTTTGTTGGACATCCAGATCTGACATAAATCTATGTAAAACGGATGTCTATGTCCATATAGATCATATCCTAGACATAATATGCATGTATATATACATCATATCTATGTAATATGTACGTATATATACTACACATATCTATGTAATATGTACGTATTTAAACTACACATATCTATGTAATATGTACATATATATACATCATATCTATGTAATGTTTACATATATATATGTAATATGGAACAGTATGCGTATACCCAGACTCTTCTGCATCTTATTTTTGTAAATTACAAGAAAACGTTATTCATGAAAAGTTTATGATTTTAAAAAATATTTTAAAGTATCAAAATTATTGGTAAAAAGCACAAATTATTAGCAATGTTAGCTAAACTGTAATAACTGTATTTTAAGTCATACCAACTGTATCGTGTAACTGCTTTGATGACAGTAAATATAATTAACATAAGAAAATATCAGGGAAAAAATACTTTTTATTATCTTAAAACAACATAAATGCTTTATTTTTATTAAATGTATTTTTTTTTATTATTTTACTTTCAAAAACAGAAACTTTTATTATATAAAAACATCATATCTCCCCCCCCCTTTTTTTATCTTTTAAAATCAAACCAAATAGTGTAATTACTCTGGTAACTAACAAGGTGGGAGTATACGTAGGGTTGTCCCACACTATTATTTTTACTTAGCGGCAGATTTTATTTATGCCCCAGACTGACATATATAAATGCTTATTTCACATTATATTTACAATTTTACTTTATTATTACATGGGCATTTAAAAATATTTTCAGCTAAATAATTCTTGTACTCACTTTTCTTATTGTGTACTCATAGTTTGTAGCGTAACATACTATTTTTGTAAAATATAAGTTAGCGAGTAATGTGATTAAAAAAACTAGTTCGTAGGGAGCGCCAATATTATTATTGAGGTTACTTTATTATCTCCTCTTTTGAAAGCAATGGGAGTCCTACATAGTCACAGATTTTTTTAAATCTTCTTTTTTGAAATATTCGATGTTTAATCCATAATCCTTGTAAAAGAGCATACCGTCAAAGGACACCAGACAAATTCCAGTTGCTTGCAGAAGATCACTAATGGTAGTTACTTATTTTATAATAAAACTACACACCTGTGATTTTCTGAGATTATTCAAATTTGAAGATCTATCCCAGCACCAGCTGATCCACCAGACGCACATCTCCACTGGTATACTTTGTATTGATTGAGATACTGTTTCTGGACGTAACGTCAAAAATAACATTGATGCTCCGTACAAACTAGTTTATTTTTTTTAGATTACATTACTCGCTAAATTATGTGTTCTAAAAAAATAGCATATTACATAACAAACAATGTCAAAACTAGGACCTACTATAGTTTCTCGTTACTTCTAATATAATATTTTGACCACTGAATTTATTGAATTCATTGATTCGTCAAAAAATTTATTATACACTCAAACATATAGACTCAAATCAAAGAATCTTCCATAGAAAGTATTTCATGTTTTGATAATGAATCCCATTTTCAAAAATAGTAAGAATAATAAGTAAATTCTTTTTGAATAAAAAAAAAAAAAAAAAAAAAAAAAAAACAGGTAAATTTTTAATTTAATAGATAATTACATTTAAACTGAGGACCTATGCTATAAGAAAAATCTATAGTAGCTATACTTGTAAAAGAAATGCACCTAAATATCAATTTAAATAAAATTTTGTAAATATGTATTTCAAATGGAGAACCCCTATTATTTCGGTATCAGTGCTTTTTCAATAAATGTAAATAATCATTCCATCGTTAACAAGATATGCAGATTTAACTTAAAATACATTGAATAGATAAAATTAAATATATGAAAATAAACTTTTGAGATTAAGAAACCTTTTTTATGAAACAATAAATTTTTAATAACGTAATTTAACAACATAATAAAGTGATAAGTTACTTTCAATGTTAAAAAATTATTTATTATTATTAGGCAAACTGTTAACTTATCCTTGTTTTCCTTGGATCTAATTTGTTAGCATTATATTCTTTTATTCAAGACAAATTCACCATTTGAAAGATTTTATTGATAATAAACATTCTCTCTCTCTCTCTTTTTTTTTTTTTTTTTTTTTTTTTTTTTTGCCAAAACAGACTGTTGACCCCAAAAAAGTGTTTTTTACATCGTAAAAACATCGTAAATACAGGTATTGACGTCCTAGCTGTAAATGGAAATGGCTTTGTATTGCGTAGTTTTTTAAATAACACGTTTTAACAAGACAAAACTGGCTGTATCTATGTAAATGATTGAAACAATAACCACATTAAAAAATATTTAGCATCGACTGTTTCTCTGTGCTTCTTAAATGTGTTCGAGCAAAGTATATTCTATGAAAAATAAATGCTACTTTTAGAAATAGACGGATTAAATAAATTTCAAATTGAATTTTCTTATTGATGCTTAAAAGTATCGTCGGAGCATAAAGGGTTAAGTTAAACACGTGTCTTCCATAACGTAAAAGTGTCTCTCGTTTCTCGGACTATAATGTTTGAGACTGTTGTTCATTATGTTTTTTACTTTGTCAAATATTATTTAGGTTACTTTATTTCACAGTTTCAACATCTATATTTAATACGATGTAGATACACAGATCATAAAAATATGCGCAAATTTTTGGCGATTTTATTTTAAGGGGAGTTGGAAGTCCCTTTGTCTACCATGCTAAATTAATATACATTTTCTCAGAAACTACCAAAGTTATTCACTTGGAAATTTTTATATACATACTATAAATAATCCCTAATACAGTGAAGTCAAATTTATAAACGGATATTCTTTACGTATTTTTTTTTTTTAATCTGGAATGAAAACCACTTTTAAATAACAAAAAAAAAATCATTTATCCAAAAAAAAACTTTTGTACGGTCGTGGAAAAAAAAAGTAAACACCCCCTACTAACTCCTCAACAAATTATCGTAGAAGACATTTACTGGTACCGAAAGATTGGAAAAAAAGTCTACTTTTAAATGATGAGTAGAAAATTTGCTTAGGGGGCCATCTACATATTAAAATGAATCCAAACTTCATTTTTTTCAATGACAATACCCAATTTTAACAATATATTTCAAATCTTTGGTTCAAACTATGCCTAGACACCGAATTTCAAGTCATTTGAATGATAAGTTTTTGAATTATGAACATTCAAAATTTAGTGCATCTAATGTTAAATTACATTTTCATATTTTTATTTCTATCTCCAGAAGTTATACTCCTAATGTGCTAATTTTTTGTGTAGCAATAATACTAATGTACCCAAACATAAATACGTTGAATTTGGAATTTTTGTAACTTTATGATATGAATTATGATTTATGAAATTAATACTCAAAAAAATTATAAATTGCAACTTACAATTTTTTTGATGGAATTAGATTGATTAAGTCCTGCTTTATGAAAATCCAAAATTTCACATTTTTCTTCCATGTAGTTTTCAAATTATGCTTAAAAAACGGCAAAATGGTGGTTTAAGGGGCCGTCTATAGTAGGAGTGACTAGATATTTTGAAGTTTCTTTTGCTGTCGTGTAATCTTCATTGACTTCTTAAGGTGCCTTGATCAAGATGAGGGCTCTCTCGGTTAACAAACGACTTCCGAACTTCAATTTGGATACAGCCCTTAAAATACGCTCGTTTTAAAATAATTAATTTCTCAGAAACTTATGGTACGAATTGCACGCAGTTTTATCAGTCAATATTTTAGATACTACACTGATGTCCAAAATTAAGGACCAATCACAAAATGCTAATTTTCAAGTACGCGAATACTCAAAAGGAAATAATATAATTCGAATAATTATTATCTCTACAGCACAGCAAGTCCATATAACATCTCATTCATGTCACACATGGTCTCAAGTGTCACAGTCACTGCAGTGAAGCAAAAAAATAAGAAAATCCATATATCTCATTATGAGTCTAAAATGATCACTATATGTGACTCCATTGAGACGTCACCGTGACTGCTGCTTTGTGGAGAGTCCCCATGTGACTTCAGAATGTAGTTACGTTGTGACTCTCATGTGACGGTCATCTGCAGACTCCATTTCAAAGTCATCGTGAATGCTGCATTGTGATAAGTTAACAAATAATGTCACATTAAAGTCACATGGTGACTTTCAAGTGACAGAGAGACTAGTATGAAGTCATCATTGTGCTCTTTTGTGAAAAGTCACCAAGTGACTATAATGTGATATTATTTGGTGACATCATAATGCAACGTTCATGATGACTTTGAAATTGAGTCTAAAAATGACAGTCACATGAGAGCCACAATGTACCTACATTGTAAAGTCACCTGGTGACTCGTCACAAAGCAGCAGTCACACTGACGCCTCAGTGGAGTCGAATATAGTGATCATTTGAGACTCATAATGAGACGTGTGGAATTTCCTATTTTTTGTTTCACCGTAGTGACTGTGACACTTGTGACCATGTGTGACATGAATGAGATGCTATAAGGATTAGCTGTGCTATAGGGATAGTAATTATTTGATTTATATTATTTCCTTTTAAGTATTCGCTTATTTAAAAATTAGAATTTTGTGACTGGTCCTTAATTTTGGACACCAGTGTATATACAAGGTGTTTAAAATTATCTAAGATAAAGTCTTTCATAACATCTAACATTAAATGTTTTTAAATAGAAATGGTGTATGGAAATAACGTGCATAGAGACTATAATGCGTTGTTTATCTTCATGAAATGTGTAACATAATTACACGTACTCCATTTGATTAGTCAATTTATAACTGAAATATATATCCACCAAATGTTAGCCCAAGAGATAATTTTACGCTTAAATTTCATAAGATAATATTTATTTCAATTGATATTGGTAATTTTGTAGCACACATGTTCTCCATTTTTAAATGCAGACTTCATTATACAAAAGACAAGCCCGAAATATACGTTCTGTTCTCTTAATTGACTGTAGCAATTTATATGCATTCTGAGATTTTATGTTTTTAAATCATATTGTTGAAACAGTGCATCGTCATTATTTGAAACTGAACTTGAGCTAATTCTCTCTTTCATAAATCCTAATTTAAATTTACAGGTTGAGTCATAAGTCCCCATACATATGGTGAAAGCAGTGACTTAAATAAACATTGTTTTTCGTTGCACCATCTGCAACTAGTATGGATGCAACTTATTAGCCCGCAAAATGCGCATGGCACATGTTTGGCGGATTCCCATTTGCGAAAGAGACGTCGCATCGGGTCTCTTCTGTCGGACTGCTAGCCGTCGTTGCTAGCACCTGTTTTGGACTACAGGCTCTGTCCAGAAAGTAATGCGACTCAATTTTTAGCGGCAAGCAGAAGACCTAGGGGCAGAGTTTGCCGACGACAAGTCCGATAGGGGATGACACTACAGAGTTTGGTGAAAGTCAGTTGGCCTTGAGCCTTTGGAGCGCACGGATCGGTCGTGAAGCAGGCACCTGTTTGAAGGTAGCGTTAGGTCTTCAGAAGGCAGCGAAATGTTGAGCAGCGATACGCCATAATGTTTTGTGTAAAATAAACAAATCGGCTGCTGAGGCACTTGCCATGGTACAAGAAGCCTATAGAAATAATTCTTTGCCCAATGCTCAAGTGTTTATGGGGCACAAAGCCTTCAAAGACGGAAGAGAGGACGTTGATGACGAACAAACCACTGGGCGCCCAACAAGTTCTCGAACTTCAGACAATGTGGCTAAAATTAAAGCGCTTTTGGACTCTGATCGTTGGATGAGAGTCCGAATGATTGCGGAGTCATTGGGACTTTCAAAATCGATTGTGCATCAAATTGTCATGGAAGAACTTCAAATGAGAAAAATTTGGGCCAAGGCGATTCCAACACATTCTTCGAAGTGACTCAGTTCTTGAAAAAGAAAAAAAAACACAGCATCAAAACGCTCTTTCATCAACTCTACAGCTCTGATTTGTCACATACAGACTTTTTTATTCCCTCGGTTAAAATCCAGCTTAAAAGATCATCGTTTTGAAAATCTGGAGAGCTTGTAGATCTGGAAAATGTCTGGAGATCTGGAGAAAAATGTAACGCGAGTTTTAAACAGCATTCCAGTTGAAGACTTCCAGGCGGGCATAAATGTGTGGCAGGGTCGTTGGCAACGTTGTATTAATGCAGGAGGAGGCTATTTTGAAAACAATTAAATTTCTGTAAATTTATCTTCAAATAAACGAATTTTATGGAATCACTTTCTGGGCACACCCTGTATCTTTATCTATTGTCGTCTTTGGTCTTCCAAATTTGCTTGTATCGGCGACAGGATCTGTTTTTTTTTTTTATCTTCATGATACGTTTTGACATGTCATCGGTTATCCACGTTCTACCCGTTGCATTGGATGTACGCCATTACATGATGTGTGGTGACACTCCCAGCCAACGGAATAATGTAAATGCGTACTTCTTACGTTAGTCTTCTGTTCAATCGGTTCATATTCCTGAAAACGAAAAAGAAATTAATCACTGATTTCACCATTTGTATTGAGATTTTTGAATCATCCCGTATTTTGTTTTTATATTGTTACTTTGAATCAATTTAAATCCCCGATCAATCTGATTTTCTTGTAAAAATAAAGTTTCAGATTTCATTATTTCTAAACGTTCATTTTTAAAATATTGCTTCAAACAAGGATTTTTCTCCCGACTATCTATTTATTTATTTATTTATTTTGCTTACAATCTCATTTTTCAAGTATTCATGGTTCCTGAAAAAGTGTTAAGGTTAATTTTTATTCACTTTTTTGTTTTAGCGTTTTCGACATCGACGTAAAAAAAATATTTTCTCTTTACTAAATTTTGTAGAATTCATGCAAATGCCACAAATACTACAGAAGCATGAAATTTTTAATAAAATATAAAAAACATGCATTCCTTATTCTAAAAATTGAAATTAACCGGCAGTTGCTGTCAGGCATTCATTTATATTCTCTGTTGAATTATGCATGCATAGGTTTATCTCCGCTTGAACAACTCATATGTTTATTTATAGAATTAATTTAAGCGACAAATTCAGTGAGTTTTAGCTATAAATAGAAGAAATAAAAGATGATTGAACGAAAATACATAAAATCGCAAGCAACGTTTACGTCAATGAAATGTATAATTATGTCATGAGTTAATGTTTGAATAAAATGTTTACTAATTATTTGTTTAAAACATTAATCTTACTTCGAAATTCATCACGCAATTAGCCATGTATATCATGATAATTATTATTTAAGTGCTTCTCTTAAACTTCAGTGAATTTTCTTATAGAATACAGTTTAAAACATATTCAGTTTTGTAAGTTTAACATTTTCAGTAATGCATTAGAGAATAAACATGTTTTCTTACTTTACTGCACCTGGAGTTAAAATGAACATGTATGTTTTACTTCCGGTTGATTAGGCAGATAGTGAATATTATCAATATTTCAAATTATGTCTGTACTTTTAGCATGGAAATTGTACTTACATTATAATACTTTTTTTCAATTATAAAAGTTCCGACTATTGTAGTCTCAAGTTATGCTCTGCAATTTTATACGTTTAGTGTAAAGCAGGGTAAGGACCCACGACTTCGTCAATAAACAGAACTGTCACATTTGGGAAACGGAAAACTCACATGTTGTCGTACCATCATCGCTGAACTTGACAAAAGTCATGGTTTGAACCGCCTTTTCCTATAAAGCACTCATTTAGCCATTTCCCCGACGCCAAACGATTGCTGCAGTGGTCTTTCTGGACAATCTGCATGAATTTGTGGCTGTACAAAATATCCTGGAGGACCGTGGGGTCACCCCAAGATTGATGTAAAATGGTGCCGGTCAACACAGAACGTCTGAAGCCGTTTATTTTGCAACAAACTCTTCAATGATATGTAATTGCGTCGTACTATTGCAAGCATAAGGGAGCGGTATGGATTGGCTTCCTTACTCATCAGATTTTAATCACTGCGATTATTTACTTCGAGGATATCTG
This sequence comes from Maratus speciosus, assembly GCA_963932465.1. Lineage (NCBI taxonomy): Eukaryota > Metazoa > Arthropoda > Arachnida > Araneae > Salticidae > Maratus > Maratus speciosus. Next base: position 224,304,645 of record OZ010791.1, on the reverse strand, counting down.
AAAGACATGATATCTGTAAACGACTAATGAGCGGAAACAGTACATCACTTCCGCATGAGATTATTCTGGTTCTAAGGTAAGCACGAGTTTCTGCGAATTTTGTACTCAGATTTCACCACGTTGTTGCTGCAAAAATGGATATATTGAAAATATCGTTACTTACTCTCAGCAAACTTATTCGAAACATATTCATACAGTTCTTTTTTTCTCGCTTAGCAGCGTCCTCTGTTGTTAAATACTGAAACTAAGTTGAGATTCTCTGTGGCCAAAAATTTATAAATTTCCCAACTAGGATGCTGCAAAAATGCATTTCTATTGCTTGCGTTTTATTTATTTCATTTTTAAATCTGCCGGCTTAAAAGATTTAATCAAAATGAGATACTTATAGTTATACACCATTTGGATATATGCGTCACAAAAAACAGTTCATAGCTTGAAGTGCTCATTTTCTAATCTTTAATCTATTCGGACAAAATATTTCTAAAATTTAAACAAACATTTATTAAATATTATTTCGTGAAATCTGTATTATGAAAAATCCAGAAATAGGAAATTGCATTTATGTTTGCGGATACAGATTTTTCTCTTAGTCTGAGCGGTAACACTTGAGCATAACATGCTTTCGTTTATAGTAAAATTTATATTACAAAGCACATGATGTCGTCAAATTGATAGTTGGAACACAATTGGATTAATAAATTAAACTTTTATTGCCTTTTTTAAAAATTTCTAAACGCCGAACAATTTAAGTTTTTACACAGTCTAATAAGAAAAAAATTTTCTTTCAAAAGCAATTTATTGCAATAAAACTGTCCAAATTATTTTATGTTTTTAAAAATAATTCCCAAGCATAATTCATTTATGTGTCTATATCGCGTCCAGACCAACAAACGAAAGGTTAATCCGCTTCCACTTCAAACAGTATAAATATTTCAGCATTTCTTTGCGGTTAAATAACAGAAAAAATGGGCCCAACGTGGCTGAGTGGTTAAGGCACCACGCATCTAATTTCTTGATAGCGTAGGTCGGATGCCACTGGCTCCGTTGCACACATTTTGTGGAGCTACCGGATGTAATTCTCTGGTGCTGTAAATTTCTTTGTGTTATCTCGTCCTTGTATATTGACGATGACTTATAAGCGGGCTTTGATGTCAAGCACACAAGTCAGATGCATTCGTTCAATAAATAAATCAGGAATAAATGCTTAATCAAACTAAAACTTCCTTAACAATAAAGAAATTAAAATATCTTCAATAAAAAAATAAAATAATATAACTAAAACACAAATTAAGAGACACGTAATCGAACTACGTACTTAAACAATTTAAATTATGAAGACAGAAAAGGCTTTTGCAAATAGCGAAATCTTTGGCAATTTTATCGGCTGGTTTTTGCAAATAGCGAAATCATTGGCGATTTCTTCAGCTGTTAACCCCTTGCATGTGGCTAATATGAAGCAATATCGCTTTTAATAAATTTCAAAATTTTATTTCAATACTTTATTGATATATTTCACATAAAAATGCTTTTTTGTTTGTTAGTGCAAAATCTAAAATAATGTATATTAAATGTAAAAAAGTTTTTAGAGTTTTCAAATAAAAAAGTCTTTCCGGGCAGTACTGGGATGAAAAGGTAGCTTTCGTAATCCAGCTTTTGTTTTAAAAAAATCAAGCTGACTTTACTCAAACACATGAAGTATAATGTTATAATGTAGAATATTTCGAGCACGCGCTTAGGGGGTATGTAGAATGTTAGTTTAGTTTTTGCACCAAACGAAGCATGTATACAGGCTGTTAGCGTGGTGATAGTAGACATCAAGAGGAGGAAAAAACGATCTACAATTAGAACAATGAGATGTACAGATAGAACATGGTGTAGTAAAGCACTTAGTCACAAATACGGGGTTTTTCATCCTGATTGAACTTGGGTTCACGGTAATATTTTTGAGATAAAAACATTGCAACGAAAATGCAACGATATGTACCTTGTTTTGTGTGAAATGTTATAAAATCACGAGAAGCTCTGTAAGAACAGGGTGTTCAAGCAATCGATGATACCGTATGAACTGTTAATCGCAGTCCAAAATATGGAGCGTCAAGTGCGTACTGAGGCGCATATAATGCAAAGTTCTACCATTTCTTTTCTATTATCACATTTACAACAAATGTGAGAATGTCTATTAAAAGTTTTATTATAACGTACTTCAGTTTTCGGAAAGTTATTACCGCCAACCCAAATTCAGTTAGTGTAGAACACCCTGTATTTTTGATTAAATATACATGGTTTGAGATCCCATGCTCTATGGTAATTTTAGGTAGCTTTCATTACAAAAAGCTACGTATTGCAGCCGTTCGGAGGAAAGCGATTTCAAAAAATTTTGGTATATTTTCATCGATCATGACCCCCAGACCTCGAAACCACCCTCCGTTCAAAATTGACATATATATATATATCCATATATATATATATATATATATATATATATATATCTGACCTTTGTCACACTGTAACTCTCGTATTTATGAACCGATTTGGATGTAATTCGGTGTGTACATAGTACATACCAATGTCTCGACCGAGTTCGTTGGCCAGCTTCATCCGCCATTTTGTTTCAAAATGGCGGCAATTTAAAATTTTTTAAAAAAAATAAAGTTTTAAATGTGGTACCAAAAAATTGAAAATAAAAAAATATTTTTTCTTATGTATTTGACCTTTATACAAAGATTCCGGAGCAGTTTTTGTTTCGTATATATCTTAAAAAATGGCTGCGTTAAAGCATTTTGAATTTCTAGCGTGGCTGACATTTTGAAACGTCCTGAATTTTGTCACGCAATAAAAGGCGTATTTATGAACCGATTTGGATGTAACTTCGTTTATACATAGTACATGCCAATGTCTGGACCAAGTTCGTTGGCCAGCTCCATCCGCCATCTTGTTTAAAAAGGGCGGCCATTTAAATTTTTAAGAAAAATTTAAATTTGAAATGTTGTACCAAAATATTGAAAATTGAAAAAATATTTTTTTCTTATGTGTTTGACATGGATAAAAAGATTCGGGAGCAGTATTTATTTCGTCTATATCTTAAAAAATGGCTGAGTTAAAGCATTTTGAATTTCTAGCGTGGCTGACATTTTGAAACGTCCTGATTTTTGTCACGTGATAACGGGTGTATTTTTGAACCGATTTGGATGTACCTTGGTGTGTACATAGTACATACAAATATCTCGACCGAATTCGTTGGCCAGCTTCATCCGCCATCTTTTTTCAAAATGGCGGACATTTAAAAAAATTTTTAAAATTTAAAATTTAAAATGAGATACCAAAAAATTGGAAAATGAAAAATTTTTTTTCGTATGCGTTTGACCTTAATACAAAGATTCCGGAACAGTTTTTGTTTCGTCTATATCTAAAAAAATGGCTGAGTTATAGCATTTTGAATTTCTATTGTGGCTGACATTTTAAAACGACCTGATTTTTGTCACGCGATAACAGGCGTATTTATGAACCGATTTGGATGTAACTTGGTCTTTACATAGTACATACCAATGTATCGACCGAGTTCGTTGGCCAGCTTCATTTGCCATCTTGTTTCAAAAGGTTTGCCATTTAAAAAAAAATAAATTTAAAATAAGGTATTAAAAAATTGGAAAATGAAAAATATTTTTTTATGTGTTTGGCCTTGATACAAAGATTCCGGAGCAGTGTTTGTTTCTGAAAATTTGTTCTTTTGTTTTTATCTAAAAGAATTGTTTGAATTATAGCACTTTGAATTTCTAGCATGGCTAACATTTTGAAACGATCTTGTATTTGTCACGCGATAACACATGTATTCACCTATTTCGATGTAAGAAGGCATGTCGATAGTATACATCAATATCTCGACCAAGTTCGCTGGCCAGCTTCATCAGCCATCTTGTTTCAAAATGGCGGCCATTAAATTAAAAAAATATATATTTAAAGTGAGGTGCAAAAAAATTAAAAAATTGAAAAAGGTTTCTTTCTTAAGTATTTGACCTTGATATAAGGATTCAGGAGCATTTTTTGTTTGTCTTTATCTTAAAAAATGGCTCAGATAGAGCTTCGTGTGTTTGAATAATATAAACTTGCTTTTTTTAAAATAATGAATATGAAAGCTACCTCTTCCTCCCGGCACTGGCCGGAAGGACTTTTTCATTCTCTTCTTGCTTGCTGTCATCCCTATTAATTTGTAGGTCGAATTTGGCAGCACCCGTATATGCACTTAAGACACATATAGTTATATAGATACTTATAGACACAGAGCCGGCAGCACAGACAACCACCTCATCGAGTTCACGGATGAAATTCTAGGATTAGTTAAATCTTGATTCGCATATTAAAACGCAATCGGTCTGCCAAGTCATATCTTGATGGAAAATACCGTAAAACCCGATTTTAGTGGTTAACTCGTAGGTTTACTATTCTCTTTTCCTGCACCCAAAGGTATGAAAACATGGAGGACTCGGAGCAGGAAAACACAATGGTAAACCTACGAGTCAGCCACTATAATCGGGTTTTCAGGTGCTTTCCATCAAGATATGACTTGGAAGACCGATTGCGTTTTAATATGCGAATCAAGATTTAACTAATTCTGGAATTTCAGCTTCCAACTTGATGAGGTGATTGTGTGCGTAGCCGCATCCCTGTCTATAATTATATTGCACATGCGAGGAAAAAAAAAAAGCGCACAATATAGCATGATAAAATCGAAAGCATTAAAAATTATAAAAGGCAAATAAATTCCTAGTAACAGCCTTATATTTGCTTCCATTGCGTTATTTTAATCGCGTATTAACGGTTTTTGAATAAAGTTAATGATTGGAAATTCTTTTTAATCCATTACACATTTTAAGCTATTTAAAAATATACTGCAGACAATATATCTCTACCCAGATTTTTTGCAAGGGGAACATAATATAAGAACAGTATATATGAATAAGCTATATATCGAATAATTGCTATATATTAAAGAAAAAACTTGAAATATATTAATTTAGCCAATGTTTTGTAGTGATTTCAGTAGCAGAAAACCTAAATTAATGTTAAGTTCATAATCTTTTTAAAAGAATCATCACAGCTGCAATATGAAAATTTAACAGTGAAGCAAGTGTTACGTTAATTAAACTTTTCGTTAGAATTTATACTTTAAACAAGCAAGTAATTAGCATAAATTTACGTAGATACTTACAGAAACTCGATACAATAAATTACTATTGTAAAATAGAGACTTCTCATTTTCCAATTTCCTTTACATAACAAATATTTGCTCTAAATATTTATCTTCGTCTTTAAATCTCTTCTAAATCTTATGTTACAATGAAATCTATAAATAAACATGCGTCATGTTCAAGTAAACATACGTGTTCAAAGGCATAATTTAAATGAAAATAAAACTCTGACAGATAGGCACGCTTTAAATTGATTTGTTAACAAAATGAATTTGATTTTATATTTTGTTAGATTAAAACGTTGCGTCAAAAAATAATTTTATGTTACAGAAAAAATTTAAACATTATGAAATAATTGACGTCACGTTTAGGAAGATATAATTAAATTTCAAAAGCACCAAAATTATTTAATTTTTTTTCGTAACATGTTTGTATACAGTCGTAGTCTTTTAATACCAGCCCGGCGTACAAGAGGAATTTGCAAGTTGCAAATGGTTCATCATATAAAACATATCAAGATTTTCACGCTTATTACGAGCTACAATAGCAAGATCATGGCTAATACGATTAAAAGTCTGGACATTGCACTGTGGTTTGAAGCAAAAATTAGGGTTAAATTAGGAAATAAATATCTTTCTTATTAAATACTGTTTTCTCTCATAGATTATAGTCATTTATAAAGTTCTCCAGGCAGAATTTTAACCTTAACACTTAAATGCCCATGGTATCATTTATGTTACGACTAGCGTTTCGATTCAATGTATTTTTTTATCCACATATTCCTTATTCACACCAGAAATTTAAAAGGGAAATTTTTGATTTTGACTGACATTTCTTTATTAACAGAACCGAAGTTTACTATTGCGATTTTCCTGGTATGAATTCAGATTATCTGAATTACGCAATTTTCGAACGCATTCTACCCAGCCCCTTAAAGGGTTAAGGGAGCCATACAATTAAAAAATCCTTTCCAAAAAATACAAATAATATAGTACAAAAAATATTTTCCAGGTACAAAAACAAAAACTTACCTTTTCCTGGTTTTAAGTTGTATATAATACAGAAATGAATATGTGATGAAAATTTCTTTTGATTGCCATGCATAGTTTTTTAGTAACACTGCGTGCAGCATCAAAATTCATCGTTTGAATAAACATAACACAAAGTTTAATTATCCTATGGAGTATTAATGTGTATTCTTAATAAAACTGCCATAATTAGTAAACTAATGGGAATTTTTTAATGCGGTTTTTTGCATATTGTTCAGAAATGGTTACGGAATTAAAATATCTATTATAAAAAATTCAAAAATTTTGATGGTTTAAAGGTATCCTACCCCCTTAACTTAGTGTTGAATTTTTTATGCGGTTTTTGAAATAAATTATTAAAATTAAAAATCTTTAAAATAATTCGTTGATAAATTCTACAAAGAACGGAAAAAATGTAAACAAAATACAATTTGAACAATTTTCGGGAAGCGATAGGAAAAAAATTGCTGTTGCTTTTCGCTAAAAGTTTAATAGCATTACAGTATAAGTTGTAATATTCCAATACGGCGGAAAATTCCTTGGCAAGGATTCGAAGCAGGGATGTCTTGGCTGAAGCTGCCAATGCTCTGCCTACTGAGCCATCCCGGACGAACACATCTAACCTTATTGATTGTAGTGTTCTGATATATGAATCATCTCAACAAAATAAATCATCTGTTATGGAACTCCAGTAAACGCTGGAGACGTAATTACACTGCATTACATACAATTGTTCACACTATTATTCCAATTGGTAAATAATTCATCTGTGCGGAAAATAACCGGGCCATGTATCGAACCAGGGATATCTTGGTTTGAATCCTGGCCCGGGCATTTTAACCATAACCTGCGATATATTATGTTGAACTGATTCATTTATGAGACCAGGTAGTACGATCAATAAGGTTAGCTGGGCCCAGCCATTTTTCGCCTAGTTGGAAAATTGCAACTTATTATAAAAAAAAGAGGATTAAATTTATGCTTTCTATACAGATGAATTAATTGGCTTAAGTATATTTTCAAGGAAATCAGAGTTTGTTAGTAACAAAACATAACAATTTAAAAAGAATCTTATAAAGCATTTTTAATGCTTTTTAAAATGCAATATATCAAAGAGATTGCCCGTGTTTAAATATGACAATCATATATCAGATATTTTATTGAATTATTTTCGGATATAGCTCCGTTTTTCATCATTTCATATCGCATTTTCCGCTGTCAAACCAATGATCTTATTCTTAGAAAAGTGTTTTATAAGCATATTCGAGAATGACGATGTTTAGTGTCCTTTTTCTTTACCGGAAAGATAATCCCTAAAACGTCGTTGATAATAAAACGTGCTATGTTACGAATTTTGACAATACAATTTTGCTTATTTTACCTATAAATCAATACAAGGGGACATAACCGGGCTTCGGGTGACAGAATATAGGTGAAAACCATTCTTTTATTTGATAACTATAATAGATTTTTTACATATAATATATTTTTTAGAATGCTCATTAACAATACCAAAAATCCCATTTATATTGAAAAATAGCAATTATGCGTTTAAATAAAGTTTTGAAATTTACTAAAAACGATAGTTTTGTATTGGCCCCGTGCCAAAAAATCCCCAAAGATCACTATTTACAATCAGGAATTTTGATTATGATCATTTCAGTGGTTTATCAACAGTTTTAGAAGTTTAAAAAAATTGTAGTAAAATTTTAATTTAATCGCACTTCGGAAGATGCGCTCGAGATTTCCTAAATTAAAAAAAAATAGTTAAAAAATCGCCACCAGATGGCGCAGCGGGGCAGCACATTGCATCTACATATTCAAATGTCATGCACTATAAAAGGAAGAAGTTCGTGTCTCAATCAGATGAGCATTCCGAAATGTCGACGTTGCCTGAGAGAGCACTACTAGTCAGACTGTACTAAAGCAACGGAGAGAATGCAGATGCAGTTGTGAGAGAGTTCCGCAGGCTCAAGAACCAACCACGTGGACCGATATCGGAGCGTGCTTTTAAAGACATGATGGTGAAATTCCCACAAACAGGACAGTTAGGTGATTTTCCGGGAAGTGGAAGTAAAAGGGTACCACCGCCGTCGTAGAGGATATTGCTACAGCGGTCGTAGAAGCAAGCATTTAATCGCCTCATGGAACTGTCAGTGTACCGAAGATTTCTCGTACCCTTGATATGCCCTACTCCACTGTCTGACAATGCGTAAAATTCTGAACTTCTACCCGTCTAAGTTTCAAGCGGTTCAGCAATTGGGACGACAAGACCCTGACAATCGCAAAACATTCACGCTACAATTTCTCACGAGAATGGCTGTTCATGGAAATTCTGTGCCCTTTTTTTGTCCTTATTGTGTTCTTTTTGTGTAAGACCACTGGTCCTTCAATGTTTCGGCATCTCAGTTAGTACTATCTTCACACAATAACTTGTAACGCCATCTAGTGGTTATTTTTTAAACTAGTTTTTTAATTTCGGAAATCTCGAGCGCATTCTCCGAAGTGTCTGTTGTCCAAATATTTTTCGCTTCAGACTAGTAGAAAGGCCTCCGGGGAACCTTTGAGTAGCGGAAGTTTAATTTCGCTAACCGCGTACAACCTCGCTTTTATCCTTTTTTTTATAAGATGCATAATATACAACAAAGTCTTACAAAATGCAACCGATAATTGGAGGTGGTGATAGAAGGTACCAAGAGGATGAAAAATTACCGTAGTACATGGGTTCGCAAACCAATCATTTAGACTTAAACACAGGGTGTATCATCCTAACTGAACTTGGGTTGACGGCAATAATTTTGAGAAAAATAAAAACTCTGCGATGAAAATGCAACGATATATTGCACATCGTTTTGAATGAAATGTTAAAACATCACGAAAAATTCTGGGAAAATAGGCTGCTCACACAATCGATGATACCGTATGAACTGATTATCACAGTCCAAAATGTGGAGCGTCAAGTGCATACTGCTGGCGCGTATAATGAAAAATTCTACCACTTCTTTTTTAGTGTTGTCTTATTTACAACAAATGTGAGCATATCTATTGAATGTTTCATTATAGGGTAATTCCGGGATTTATGCCGCACATTTTTTGAATTTGTGTAAAAAGTCCCATGGTGGACATAAAATAAAAAAAATCATGCTGTGCTATTTTATGTTAAATATTCAACGCGTGTACTGCGACAAAGAAATTCAAAACAAATTATAAATATTTTTTAACAATTTTTTTCGAAAACATTACACTGCGGTGCCTCACACGTACATTCAGGCTGAGACGCCGCACTTGTGCGGTAGCTATGCCGCGCTTATAATAAAAACAGAATGAAATTATAAATAAAAATATGAAAAAAAATATTCATATCTGGACTATAATTAACGATGTAATATCAAAATGAAACTAAATGAGTACAATGAAGCGTATTAGTAGATTCAAATTAATAATTGTTGCCTACTTTCACTATTAAAATTAGCGACTTATTTTTTTTTTACATTAAATTTTAATTGGTATTTCAGCTACAACATAAGATCAATGCATTAGATAGGCGTAATAAAAAAATAAAATTGTGTTGACATAATTTATTTGTTTAACCCTTTCTGTACCAGTAGCTTTTATACAAATAACATTCGGTTGGTACCACTTTTTAAAAAGAAGTTACCTTTACTTAAATAATCATGAAAATGCTCTAATTAAATAAAGCAAATATTACTTTTCTTTTTTACTGGTGACAGAAACAAATTTTGTAAGCTCTTTATGAAGGTGCTTATATGCACCTATGATCCCAAATGGGTTAAGAGACCTGTTTTTTCGGCTACTATCTACAGATAAAGTGTCGAAAAAGTACAGTCTTTATGTAACTACGTTTAAACACATGACGCAACATAGCCAATTACACTTCCTCTTTTTTGGAGTAGTTTTCTAAACATTCCTTGCAAAGAACGCCTGCGTTACGCGTAATCCAATTTTTCATTATTATCGTCTTGACTTGCATCTTTCTTGCCCTTCTTACTTTTTATTTCCCCCCCCCCCCCTGCATCTTTCTTGCCCTTCTTACTTTTTATTTTCCCCAGCATCTTTCTTGCCTTCTTACTTTTTATTTTCCCCAGCATCTTTCTTGCCTTCTTACTTTTTATTTTCCCCTTTTTCTCTATTGGTTTTAGTAAACTTGATAACATGCCGAACATGGTTAGTCTGTGCAATAAAAAGGAAAAGTTAGTGACACTTAGTCATCCCGTACAAAAGAAACTGTGGCATGTATACCGGAATAGCAGTGCAGCATGTATCTCATTTTGCATGGTACAGACGTCGGCCATCACAGTTACCTGCCATCGCTAAGGGGAATGGCGTAACCATACGCACAGTACTCTATACAAACCCTACACTTAGTTTTGACTTCGAAATCATGCATGCATTTAGTAATTAGTGTATGAAAATTATTTAAACATAACGTGTTTAAAAGTTTGGACAGTGAAATCATGCACTTACGTAAAATTAAGGATTGTACTTCTACAAGTAAACATTGAAATGAGATTCACGCTATACACTGGTTAAAATAATCTCATTGCGCACCTATACTGTGCATTTGACGACCATCTATCAATAATTACAAGAAATACAAGGGGTGCGGCATCTATCCCCTATACGTCGATGCTCCCGGAGTTACCCTAATATACAGTATTCTGAAAGTTATTACCGGTTTTCATTAAATACGTGGTCTGCGACCCCATGTTCTATGGTAATCTTTCATCCTCTTCATGCCTTTTATCAACCCTCTTAACTTGTCGGTCGAATTTTGGAACACCCTGTACAATAGAATTACGATGTATGTAACACATGAATTTAACATATCAAGCACTTAAATGACTGGTGTAAAATAAATTTAATTTACACAGACTAGAAAACTATCACACAAATTATGCGAAGTAAATCAAGTTGTAATATTTCAAGTCGGAAAAGCTAATAAATAAATACTTACAAAACAATAAATGATATTTTATCTAATCGTATTGTCTTTAATGCATTTCCTAAACCAAAAGAAGGGAGAATCCTGTGCAGTTGATGATGACGAATTTTCACTACATTATTTTTTTTAATAGCTACACTTAATTCTTTACATTCTCAATAAATTATTTTTGCTACGTTTCTAATTATTTTTAAGTGCTTTCATGAATTTTTAAACACCTTTAAAACTACAAGATATTATGTAAGAAGAATTCTTTCACGCATAACTTAGTAAGCAGAATGTTGCAAGTAGTTAATTATTTTGGCATGGGTAGTTATATATATAGCAGTTAAAAATAAAAAGAATAAATGTGCAATAAAATAAAATGAATGAGATATTACAGATTTTAGTTCGGCATTATAATGTTTTAAAATGTTTAGTATATAATTTGATACATGGTGTAATAGCATGCTTCAGGCTTTAGAGATTTTCAAAATTTAAATGGTACACATACAAAATAAAATGTGTATGTACTGTAGAATCTATCTCAATGTATAACAGCAGATATTGTTTTACAACATACTACGTATTCTGGTGTAATACGTATATCAACTTTGGAAATAGACTTGAATATAGAATCGAATACGGGCTTATGCTATTTAGAAATTTTAAAACTTATTCTGTATGGATATTTCTCAAGAACTTTTAATTTTTAATGTTTTTAATGTTTCATTTGAATATTAGAAGTGTTTTATGTCAGAAAATAGGATTTTTTAAAACGTGTGTTTAAAATCAAATTGATTAAATCTTTTATCTCATACATAAAAAACTAAAATAAAGATGAAAATTTTTGAAAAAAATGACGTTCTAAAAATTCAAAAATAGCATGGTAATTTATCTCAGAAATTGTAAATCATTAAAACAAACTTATTAATTGAAACTTATGTAATATTTAAATCTGCACACGCTATATGGAATGTGAATGTTATATAACATTCCTTGACTATACAAATTTAATTTAATAAATTTTGAAGTACTGCATATGAAAGAAGTGCTTCTACTATAAACATATTTTAAATGAACTTTTGTATTACAACTCATTTTCACTGTTGGCAATCTTCACAAAATTAAATGTTTATTTATACGTATTTCTGGATCGCTTTATTATTTTCAACTCAATCATACTTATCGATAAAGATATTATACGCAATGACATTTTTCCAGCTGAGTAAAAAAACGAGAAATTTCAAATTTTGGAGAAAACAATAAGCTCCGTATTGAACGAAATACTGCTTTATAACTAAAACAAATATATACTGACCTGCTTTTTTCCAATTTTATTTTATTCGAGAATTAATGTTAAGAAAAATATACTTTCACGAATATAATTTAGTAATTTGATAACATATAAATATATATATTACCAAGGTATTAGAATATTCATAAAAACCCCATATCCTAAGCTCGTTACATTAAGCTGAAAAATATGCAAACCGGTACAATAGATTTCTCCCAATTTTGTAATAACTTTTTGCCATCCTTTTATTTCGAAACATATATTTAAAATTAAAAATATCGGTTTTAGATTAAATGTATTCATTTTAAATGGGAATTATTTAAGTGAAATGAGTGCAATACGAATAACGGTAATTGTAGTAATAATAGGACATTTATCACTTGACCCTTGCTAAGAGAATGGAATTTACCAAAACGTAACCTACTACAGTGAAAGTTCCAAGAAACTCTGTTTAGCAGAATACAAGTTATATTCAGGTGGAAAGAAATGCGTATTTATATTTTATACTACATACCAGTGGATACATGCCATGCTTTCCCTGATTATAGAACCTACTACTCGGTGTACAGAAAATTAGGTTAAAACATTTTTTTATTAAATTTTTGCTAATTTTTGATACTTAGTATATGTTTTAAATTGTTCACTAACAATACAATAAAGCATTTTTATATTAAAAATATCACTTATGTATTCAAACGAGGTTTTAAAATTTATTAATTACGATACTTTCATATTAGTTGCTTGCCATTGGTTCAAAGCCAAAAGAAAAAAGGAAAACCCGCCAAAGACTTGGCTAGTTACAGCAGCATTTTTAATTCTGAGTCATTAAAAGTTTATGCGCTTAGTTAAATTACATATGTGTTTAAAATATATTTTTTATTTTATTTCAGTAAAAATACGATTCTTTATACAAACTGCATTTAAATGTACTGCTTTTTCCTATTCGGCGATGTAAAAATTAAAATTGTGCTATGTTTAAAAGTTTACCATTTTACGACAAAAATGAAATTAATTACCTAGGTATTTGCCACCATCGATATGACGTCAGCCTCATACTCATGTTTTTGCTTTACAATAAAGATAGTAGATACATCTTTCCAAATCGTGCTAACCTGATTATAGAACCTTCCCAGACGGCTTTATAGTTAAGCAAAGTAGAGTCACATGTTATATAATAAAACCATTCCTGAAAGATTATTTGCCTGACAGTGCATCTCCAATCAAAATCAATTCAATAGAACTTTTTAAAAATGTAAATCTTTCATAACTGGACCCAACTAAGTATAGAACTTTCCCTCACAGCTCTGTCAGAAGGAATTGTAAAACTATGCATTATACAATAAAACTTTGCCAGAAATTTATCTAACTAACAGTGTGAGTCCCATAATATCCATCCACTAGAATCTGAGTTATAAACGGTCGGAATGATATACGAATTTAATCGTTATACAAGGTATAGCAGGAACGATTGTACAAATTTGGTAGTGAGGTCGAAAATTGCAAAAGAAGACAATTTTACATAGGAAAGTATAGTCGCAAACGAACACATGAAGTTATAGAGTACGTTGTGTATCCAAAATTTCTGCTCATGCGCAAACCTCTCTGACAAGTTCAGACAGTCATCATACGGCAACGTGACATTGCAGAAGTAACATGAGGCATTATATGTTAAATGAAATTGCAGATATGCATCTAACTTAAGGTGCGATAGGGGAAAGTGATCATAGAGCTGCGCAAATGTATGCAAAGCGCTGTAACACAGCTTCCTTGATTGGAAATCACCGTGTCAATCGGTTGCTCCTCTATCATTACAGGTACTGGTAAATCTACCCAGTTACACACAATTATTTATTAAGCCATGCAATCATTTGATCCTGAGGTTTACAGCAGTTGGAGCCTTCTATGATATATTTCCGCAATACATTAAGCCGCTATGATATATTTCATGATACATTTACGCAACTACTGCTGTTCCCTGCTGTTCCGACTGCTGTTCTCTGCTGCGCAGTAAGTTAGATGCATGTCTGCATATTCATATTATTTTTGACTAATCACTATAAATGACTCACGTTACTACTGCAAAATCACCTAATCGAATGACAACCAGATCGACTGTCAGAGAGCTTTGCGCGTGAGCAGAAATTGTGGATACACAGCGCCCTTTACAAAGTCATGCGTTCGTTTGCGCCCATGTTTTTCTATTTAAAATTGTCTTCTTTTTCTATTATCTACCTCCCCAGAAAATGTAAACGCCGATCTTAATACACCTTGTATATATATATATATATATATATATATATATATATATATATATATATTAGTACATTATATATTTGTCATAAGAATAGTTTTAAATAAATTTTGTATACATTAACGAATAAAATAAAGAAACAGTAAAAATGAATTCAGAATATTTCAAAAGTGTGATATTATCAAAATAAATGCAATTATTTAAACAGTTTTTAAATTATTTGAAATTAGCATAGTTACAGTCTTATAAAAATTGTAAATAATCTTTTACAAATTGTGTTATATTTTCGTTTCGCAAAATAGCTCATAATATATTATTTTTTACATCATATGAATAAGATGATCATATATACCATGTCACATATCACATCAGCCATATCACATTTACGATTGCTTTAAATTTTCTACTTTAGGAAATTGTATTTAATATAGAATATACAAAGAATGATTTTAAATTTATTTAGACAGAAATTCTTTTCTATATTCCTATTCCGAAAACAAAAGGAAATTACCTTCGACATTGATATATATGTATGTTTAGATTTGTGTTTTTACTGAAGAATAACATGTAGAGCATCAAAATAAAATAAAAAAAACCTCTAGGGTCTTATTTTATACTTAATAGCACTCAAATGTAGTGGTCATCAATCTAAGTCATAAAAATTAGAAAAAGGTTACGGAATAAATGTGACATTGCATGATTTATTTAAGATATAGAAATAGCAATTGCAAGTATTTTATATTTACTGCGTAAAAAATGGCTCATATTAAATATTATAATGGTAAAAATTCTTAATTTGTGTCAAAAAAGCATTCCATGAAAATGTTTGTAAATGTTTAATTCATGCAGCAATTGGATGCTTATTTTCAGAATTTTGTACGTTTAAAGTAGAAATAACTTATTGGATCGAACTTGTTTTAAGGCATTAATATTGCATATTAATATACGAATTAATGCTGAAATTATGTATAAGTGTCTTCAAAATTGTAAATTTTTGTGGTTTGCCATTCATTATCCAAATTGTTAATGAGAACAGTTTAGCTTTAAGGTGGAAAAAATGCAATTTCAGATAGAGTCAACTATATTGCTTCTAATTTTCTAGAAAAGGTGTTACATGCTTTATATAGGAGATTTGACATATACGACAGTTAACATTACGCCAATATAAAGGGTTATTCCCAAACTTTCGCCTAAAATAACGGGTAAATCGATTGAGCTATACCCATTAATATGGTATCTAAGTATAGTAATCAAGTTTGCGCTACAAGATGAGGTACATCGCAAAGTAACCTAGTGCTAAATTCTGGAGTGATAGATCGTATCTCAAAATCTAGAAGACTGTTGAACGTCATTCATTTAATGAAGAATCATATATTGGCACATGGAAAGAATAAACAGTTGCTTCTACAGATTAACGTATCTGGCCACTGAGTCGCTTTGTTTATGAAAAACACGAAATGTTTTTCAAAATCAAAATGATATATTTTTTAAATGTTTGCAAAGGCAAATTCGTAGAACATCGTAGAACAATCGTAGAACAAGATTTGAAAGAAAGTAAATTAAAATTTCAAAACTAGAACATTTTCATGCTATGATTCCTAAGAATTTCAAGTCTGGCTAAATAAAGATGAATGCCTTGAATGTCAACAATTTATAAAATGAATTTATATATCATTTAGATGCCTTATAGAATTTTCTCAAGTCTCTTCTCCATCTGGAACATACATAAATAAGTTTGCCCGCTGCAGTCCCAGGATATGTCTACCATGCAGAAATGCTAACGGATGTTAATAAATGTTCCAACTAAATGACTAACAATGTGTTTAAAATTTGGTAAGCGTCTATACATAAAAATGTTCTCGACGTATGGCATATAAAAAATTAGTTTGTTTTGGGGTCCTCTATAATTTAACATGAAACCAATAAGCAGAATTTATCGGAATCCGTATACACTAACGTAATTTAATGAAAATGGACACCGAATTAATACTAAAAACTTATAAATCAAAATGAAACGTAGATCCATACATTCTTCTATATATAAAAAGTATATTATGTGTAATTGAAGACGACGCCAAATTAACAATGATGAAATAACAATATGAATGAAAAAAATATGGTACACTTAAAAAAAAAAAAAAAAAAAAAAAAAAAAAAAAAAAAAAAAAAAAAAAGACAGAGAGAGAGAGAGAGAGAGAGAGAACGTCCCTGCTAGCTCGTCCGGAAATCGTCGTTTATAAAGATGATTATTACCAATCGATTAGCAAAAACATCTTCTAATTAATGCTTGCTGCTATAATTTTTTTCTAGGAATCGTCTGTATGCAGAACTAGTATCAAAATTTAAAAAAATTCAACATGAACATCTATTTTTGATACCATATTTCAATTCTTTGGTACATTTTACCATAATGATATAAAAAAGACATTCGGCCAGGTAGTTTTGGAAATACGCATGTTTATCGTTTCGGAATACTGATGTTAAATGCATTGTTTTCTATTGCAAAGCAGATTCTAATGTGAGTATCTTTAGAAGCATAGCTCAAACATTACTCGGTGGGATGAAACGACTATTTTAGCTTCTAGACATCAATTTCTACTAATAAAATCATACGTTGTAATTCGCATCTATTTCCAAAATTAGTTCCAAAAACTATATATTTGAAATTAAGTGAAATACACATTACAAAACGATAATGCCTCGTCATTTGATTTCGTACGATCCTCATATTTATTTAAAATTCTTAACAAAATAAATTAATTCTAGAAATATTTTTTGTCTCCGATGAGTTTACAAATATGAATGTTCTAAATAGGCCGTATAAAAATGAAAATAAATATTCAAATGATGCATGTAGTCGGTGGCCCATATTATCGAAAGAAATGTAATCTGTATGCTTGATTATTTGATCTCTAACGAAAGTTTTATAATGATAATATAGTAAATGTTCATTTACGAAAAAGCTCATTAATAACTCTACCATTTCAAATTCTACATGTGACTTTAACAATAATTTAAACTAAGCTGAGTATTGCCAAAGCGGCAAACAAAAACTCTATACAGTAAGCCAAGAAAGCTGATTTTAAACAATGTCAGGGAAAGCCGCAACAGTTTCTAAATTACACAAGTGTTTTAAAAAAGAAGACGATTCGATAAATCTACAAAGACGAAATTATATACCTTTACAAATATCTTACAGAATTCTTTTCGGGCAAATTACATAGCAACTTTGGTTGCTAAATAAAGACAGAAATAGAATCCATAAAATTAAATTAAACAACGCTGTGTGTGTGTTACAGTGATTAATTTTTCATTTCCTCTACACGAACTCGTGAGGTAATATCCGAATATATACAGCAACATACATTGTACATTAAAGCTTACAATATTTAGGACAGAGTCATCAACTTTATATTGTTTCTTTAGTGTAGAAGTGCAGGGCAACCCCCACCCAAAACAAACAAACAACCACCTATAACTATATGTGTGCGGTGTATGTTATGAAACTAAACTCAAATTGATAAAGAAAAGGTTATTTTGCTTCAACTGTGCAGAAATTTTGTCAATCAAAATAACTAGCTATTATCACAAATGTCAAATTTTATGTACGTAGCGATTATAAAATTTAGAAACTTAGTTTTTAATATATGGCTAAGCTAGTCAATTAGCAATGTGGAAAACTGTAAATAGAAATCAATAAGTAATAAAAATAAAGATTAAAAGGGGTGTCTAGCATCTAGAAATCATTCATTTTTCCTTTCTGTGATATCGGTGTTAAGTTTAGATGGAATTGTGTATTGATGACCAAGATGCATTCCCTATGATTGAAGTAAAAATATATGACAACTGCGTGTTTGCGCAGATGGCTGTTTCATATTTTTTTGTGTTAACTCCCTTTATACCAGATTGGAGAAAATGCATATGGACGAATGCACCATTGTTTAAAAAACGGCTGAGTGTGGTGGAACGTTCTCTGCATAACATGATTTTAATAATCAAGCCTAAAGCAGGAAACTACTAATTTGAAATGTAATTTTCATTCAAATACATTAATTTTGTCTCATTATATACTTTATTACTCTTAGCCAAAACGCAAAACTGAAAACTGATGGTTGCACCCTCATGTCATGTCGTTCCTAAGAAGAGTCATTGGCTTATATAAACATTACACGTAGAAGTTCTGGAAGCGTCGAGATTAAGCGAAATCATTTAGTAAATTAGGGAAATGTAACCACTCAGGTGTTCAACGTAATCTACATCTTATCATGCAATCACAGTAATTTAAATATCTCTAAAAGAATGTGTCGGATTATAAAAAAGAAGTCAGATTTTAGAACAAATGTACAGCTCAGGATCTACGTGTGCAAAATTAAATACAAGATTTTCTAATGTAAACCACCGCACAGCATCCAAGGCTTTAAGAGTGAAATATCCGAGTCAGTGAGTAAACTTGTAAAAATCCTGCAAAAAACCTTGTGAATGCCTCTAAAATCTAAAGTAAGCTGTAAAAAAATAAATGTTTTTTAAACTAGCAAGAAGGTTTAAGAAAATGTAATATAACCATTTCACAGTTACCAATTGTTCCAAAAAGATTTCCTTTATCTGCAGAAACAACTCAAAAAAAAAAAAAAAAAAAAAAAAAAAAAAAAATCCGAGATTTGAAGAAGCATTTCGGAAGAAAAAACTTTTCTGTCCGTAATTTTTGGAAGCTTTCAAATTAGCTTTTATAGTATAATTTCTCAACCCGTATAAATACAAAAATATCGGTTTTTCAACTGCTATCAATTCTGGAGCTAACATTTTCGTGTCCAAAAGACAACATGCTAAATTAAATTAACCAACATTAACATTGAAATTAATATTATTTTGTTAATCCTGTAAGTATAAATTCAATAACGGAAATAAAAATGTTTAACTAAAAACTTATTCCCGGGTAAAACTGATATTCTGGCTTGAGAAAACTTACTCATGTACTATAAAAACTACTCGGAACAGCTTCCGAAAATCAGTGGTTGCAAAAGAATCTTTGTTTTTATAAATGCTTCTATAAAACTAAAAACCTAATTTAAAGAGCGCTTTTTAATATTGTGGGAGACTGCGGAGAATTTATTAAATGTTTTCGTTCTTGGTTATACAGGGTGCATTTAAAAAATAATTATAGGAAAACGGAAAGACATAGAAATATACCATTTTTTATACAGAATTTCAAATTTAGTTACGAAAATTTTCAACTGATAGCGCTGCATGAAATCTGTGAGAACTATGGGGAAACACACTCTGTAAGATCTCCATTCTATACTTCGTCATCTTACTGACAGCGTGTGCTGCTCAGAGATTTCAAAGTACTGTTTAGAATTGTTTTATCCGTTAGACCAGCGAATAGTTCATGTCTTGTAATTCTCCCGCTTTAACCACAATATTGCTGAAACGAGGCGAAGTTTTGAGAGAAAGTTTAATGTTACAAAAGGACCGAAACGGAATACAATAAATGATTTGTTTGAATTTTTTTCAACGGACTGGGTACGCTAATGATGATCTTTTGAAACGCCGTGGCCCCGCGTGAGCCAGTTACAGATGCGAATGTGGAAGTTGTTCAGCAAGTGAACTAACTGCGGCCACTGGTTTCCGTTCAACATTTTGCATCTCATGCTAGACTATGACGCATGTCCACGCGTCATAATTTGTGCAGTAGCCTTCAGCTGTTTCCATACAAGATTCAGACCCTACAACTTCTTACTGCTGCTGCAATGCATACACGTGAGACGTTCTTGAGCGCTATGCTGCAGCAGCTAGGTGCTGGCGAAATTGATAAGGGGACATTTGGTTCTACGATGAAGCGAAAATTTCGCTTGGACATCTTGGTCAATAAGCAGAACTGGCGCATTTGGGGAAATGAAAATCTCCATGTTATTGTTGCCCTGAATCCCCCAAAAAGTAACGGTTTGAGCCATACCTCCATTATACTCAATGAGCAATTCTAAACGATTACTTCAGCGCTCAATATGGGCGTTCTATGTAGATTTGTGGTGGTGCAAAATGCCTTAGAGGATTCCTGAAATGCTTTGTCATTGATGCAAGATGGGGTTCTACCATATTGGACGCCTAAAGGCTTCCATTTTCTGAACGAGCATTCCAATTATTGTGACTTATTATATTATTATATTATTGTGACTTACATATTGCCTTGTATTATTGCAAGCAGACCATAAGTGGCATAGATTGGCCGCTACCGCATAACTGCTAAAATGAAACAGGACATCTGAACACTGAAAAAGCTGCATGCGAGACCATTCTGGCTGTAAGATTAATACTCTACGAATTCTGATATAAAAGTACGTCATGTTGTTTCTACAAATATGCAACGCATTGAAAATATATATATTTTAAACTTTTGCACATTTCTTGAACACTTCTTAGGTTTATTCACTTAGTACAAATCTGTTGGCAAACTTTTTAACTAAATCTGAAATCCTGCATGACTGAAAATTTACTGTTTTCCCAAGTAGAATGCAGAGAACGGTGTATTTTTATCGCTTTACTTTTTTCTGTATTTAATTTTTCAAATGCAAACGTTATTTTTGGGACACCCTGTATTAAGATTTCGTAGATTAAGAAACCTTTGATTTTTTTACAGTGTACAAAGCATTGGTCTAAAACATTCACTTGGTCTCCCAGTTCACCGGATATCAACCCGTAGATTATTTGTAAAAACAACTATGACGCTCTGTTATAAAACAACTATTTAAAAAAAATCATTCTTCAAATACATAAAACAGTAAATTTAATTATAGATTTTAGAAAAATGTTACTTGAAAATTATATTTTTTTGTTTATTTCGATTATATAAATTTTAAAACAATTCGATATTTAGAAACGAATATATGTGAATAAAGGTGAAATTGAGAACTTACGTCATTGACATCACATTACCGTTATTGATGCGCATGTTTTTTCCATTTTAATATAGTGTTATGAAACGAATACTATATCAAAATGAATAAAGATGTAACATTTTAAGTCATATTACGTATTTGTAAACTATTTGGTTCAATATAACCGAGAAAAACGTACTGGGATACCATCTCATTTAGAAAAAAATGGTTCATAAGATGAAAATATACATTAAACACTTCCATTCTTTTATTTTATCGAGCGCAATACATTGGGTATTGCGTATTGCATTGGGTATGTACATTGGACAATACCGCATAATTCATAGGGTTTCAAAGCATATCAGAATATTATAAATAATAAAATAGGATACTTGATTCAGACGCCATAATTAAAAAAAAATAATTTAATTTAGACAGTTATTATCTAAAATTTGTAACACAGATAAAAAGAAAAACATTTGTTAAGAATGTATTTCTATTAAAAAAAAGAGTTATTTTTAATTTAAAAAAAAATTAACAATTTGTAACAAAATTTCCATTATATATTATAGATGATAATCAACTAATCCATTCGTATGCGAATAAAAAGTGCGATCTTAAGATGTGAAATTTCAAGAGATTTCATGAATAAGAAATTTTAAGACGCTATTCGAATATTTTTTTTGGAAGTCCTTTCTATTTTACAACAAGGGCTCTTCGAAATGCTATTTAAACGTCAACTCAAATTTCAACACTTCTATATAGATTTTTCTACCTCATATAAAAACTTTAGAAATATTTCTTCCCACAGGCAAGTATTTGTATCTTTGGTAGACCTATGAGAATTTTTTTAATGCATTTCAGCTTTATTTTTATGCTTTACTTAAAACAATACTTCAAAGTACGTTCGAAGGATGACAAGAGCAATCCGAAAAATGACTGGTAAAAAATAGAATTTATTTTGAAACTGAATTAAAACTATCTGATCATCTACCCTGACCTTCCCGTGGAGGATAATTTAATTACAGAACATATAGAACGGTGCACAAAACCTAGGTGAAAACCTTATTTCTTTTATTAATAAATTTAGGGTCATTCCATGGTAACTTATGTTACATTTAGAAAAATTTACTGCAGTAATTGTAATAATATAACATAAAAAATATTCAAATGTAAAGTTGACATGATTTATAAATTAAACATATATAAAGGTCAATTTGGATGCAGATTACCTAAAAAATGGGAATGAAAATAATATTTTCCATGGTAACTTACTTATGGTTATTTTAGAACTGTCAGTTACCATAATAAACATAACTGCCAGAGTTCAAGAAATAACACTAAAATTAGATAATTTTCAAATTGAGCTTTCAATAGGTTTAATTGACAAATCATGACAATTCTACATTTTGAATTTTTTTATTGGTTTTATATTACTAAAATTATTGAAATAAATTGTTCTAAATGTAACGTAAGTTACCATGGAATGGCCCTCTAATAGATTTTCTCAGTTTAGAAGTCTTTGGATGAGACAGTCCATTAACGACAGCGAAAAGAATTTTTATATTAAAAACATCAAATATTTATTAAAATGGAGTTTTGAAATTTTTAAAAGCGATACTTTCGTATTAGCCGTATGGCAGAGGTTAATAGCGAAGGCGTCACCAAAGATTTTACTACTGAAAGCAGATTTTCTTTATTCTTATTATTTCAGTGGTGAAGTACGTAGTTCGAGTACATATCGGTTAAAATAAATGTTTTATTTATATTTTTTACTAGCAGACCCGACCGGTGTTGCCCGGGTTCCATTATAATAACTTTAAACAAAACTCGAGTTTGTATGATTTTATATCTTTTGAAATTCATTTAAATGAACCTAATTTCAGAGGCCCCATTGCCTTTAGCAGCGTCTAATGTGTTTCCAAAAAACATCTTTACGAACGAACATGTAACTTGGGTCCCCGCTACCTAAGGCAGCATGTACCGAAAGTGCTCCACATGTGCCGGAGACAATCGAAAACCAAGCTGAGTGAGCCAAACCTCATAGTAATCAAGCCCATAGAATCCAGAAAAAGAATGCACCTATAATGTTAGAAAATGTTGTCTGTAACTGATGTCTAAGATCAAATTTCATAATATAGAAAGTAGCTAAATTTTAATCTAAGTTGAATGAACCAAATCCCGTTGAAATAGAGCCTTTAGAACCCGAGGAAAGAATGCGCCCCCAAGCGGTGGAAAGTGTGCGTAAATTTCATGAATTACTTTTAACATAAACATGTGATAAACATGTGGGTAACATAACAATTTGATATTTAATAAACGAATGAAATCCCTTATCTAAAGTTACCTTTAAGGAAAAGCGATTTTTAATTTACGGCTGCAGTGAGTAGACGTAAGTTAATAGATTAATATTCGAAAAAGGTGGTAGCTGAGGTATAAAGAAAGACCGGGCCCTGAGGGTTAGGGTCTTAACTGGAATATAATTGGGTATAAGAAAATCTTTTAGTTGTTTTAAAGTAGCTGGGGGACGCTAAAAATATGTTAAAAAAAATTTGTAATAGAATTGGAAAGTTTTTAAAGAAGCTGCAACAAAGGCCCCAAGAAGGAGATTAATATTCAAAATTGGGGAAGCTGAAGTCTGAGAAAATTTTGTGTAGTTCATTTAGTAGCAGGAGGACTTATGAAGTTTTTAGAAAAAAAGCTAAAGAATCGGACCATTTTAAAAGAAGCTATGACAAATGGCCCAAAGAGGGTCAGCTGATAAATAAGAGCACGACCCTAACATAAAAACTTGTTAAAAAGTCTAAGTTCTTAGCACATTAAATTAGTTAAAATTAAGCATAGGGTATGAATTAATCATTGAAATAAAATTTTTAAAAAATGCGCTAATAATATGCTTAAAACAGGGCCCTAGAGTCCCACTAAAAATAACAGGATGTCTGCCCTGGGAGAGGAGTCCAAGACTCAACTTTAAAATTTTGCATTGAGAATGCGAGAAAATTAGAGGGTGAAAATGCATGCCGCACAAAAAGTTCAAGGGGCCCCGGATCGGGCACTACGGGACCCTAGGGTGCCCCAGAATTTTAACTAGAATATTATATATTTATATTTTAAATAAATGCATACATTTATATTTATATAACATTAATTAAGTGCATTTAATAAGAGCAATTTAAAAGCAAAGCTTTGAAATTTAAAATGCATGAAAAATACTTTTGACCATAATTTTGAGTCAAATACTCCACTGTGTGTCCATAAGACTTTAGTGTTACTCGCGGATAAGTTTTTGCTTTATAATATGGATTTATAATTATACACTGCAAATAAAGGCGTCTTAAATTCAGATACATATATGACTGAAAAAGTAATTAAGACACTTAAGTGTCTTACTATATCATCATGGCATAAACACTGCAAGCTGAAATGTCTGAAATTCAGACATATAAGTGTCTTAAACGGAGTGTTCAATTTTCAGACATTTTAAAGTGTCTTAATTTTTAAGGCGCGTGTATGCATCTGAATTTAAAACATTTCCAACGTCTGAATCGCAGACATGTTTGATCAACAGCCATTTTTTTAAAAGCATTATTGCACTTTAAAAAATATCTGTTAAAATATGGAAATTATACTGCTACTGTACGTATTTTTAGGTAAATCTTCTTCTGTAAATTCCAGAAATCCCCCCTTTTTTATTTATTTATTTATTTTGTATATTTTATATATTTTATTTATTTTGTATATTTTTTATATTTTATTTATTTTGAATTTACAATTTTCCCTTTAAAAAATTAAAATATAATCAATCTCTCAAGGAATAATTCACATTTTTCAACTACCATCCAAAGTCACATATATTACATGAGGTATTTATTTAAATTAAACCAGGACCGAAATTAGAGGGAGGGCAGAGGTGGCGTCTAGCCCGGGAGCCATAATAAAAAGCGAAGAGGGCGCAAAATGAAAATTTTGTTTGTTGTTTGCTACAAAAAATGCCATTAACTATCTTCTATTAGATAGATAATGTTCAGCATCTAGATAATGTTTTATACAGGGTCGAATCTAAGTGGGAGGGGGGGGGGGGCAGAGGGGACATGTGCACCGGGCGCCAGAACGAAGGAGCGCCAAATGAAGATTTTGTTTGTCGATTTTTCTCACGTCTATGTTTAGCACGGTATTGTTAAATTCATCCTGTCTGGGATATGCCAAAACATAGCAGAATCTAAGGATGATATGACATAAGGATCCTGTATAAAGCGGATTTTTTTTAGATTCCATTTTCAAGATTTCATTGAATCAATATTTGACAAAATAGATTACATAGATATTAGATTATAAAACATTAGATATTTTATGATTACATACTTTAAATTTTAAAATAAGTCGGCTATTAGAAAAATAGTAAAATCCTCTTTGTAAATATATTTTGCGGAGGAGTGGGGGCACAAAAATCCAAGTTTGCCCTGAGTGCAAAAAAGGATAGTTTTGGCCCTGATTTTATAGTTAAGAGGATAATGTATTATTTGTCGATAACAGAATCCTGTCTTAAATGAAAAATTAATATATTTATATACAAAGCTGATTAACTCTTTCCGGCGCGGTGTCCTTAAAAAAGGACACCTAATTTTAATTCCAAAACTGACAAACGGCACCAAGAATATTTAACTAAAATTTTCTATTATAGTGTACATGAAAATAAGCAAGTTCGTATTTTCTAATAAATTCGTTTATAAATTGCGGTGTCAGTCCATTATTTCCTCAGTTTATAAACAGAATTACTCCGCGCCGGTAAGGGTTAAGTAGCAGCATTAAATATTTTTATTTCGTATTTTACATTTTAAAATAAATTGGATTTTAGAAGCTTTGCAAAATTATTTTCGACAAAATTATTTCTTATCAGGCGATTTCATAGATAAGGAGTAGCGCCATCTGGCGTGTATAATTTTTTTTTTAATTGGAAAAGCAATTGAAATGCAAAAATATATTTATTAAGGGTGTATTCTTTCAAATCCAAACTGCTTATTTTCGGATTCATTTTTAAATTCATTTTGAATTGTCGATATACATTTTGCCTCAATACAATGGCTAAAATTATCCAAACTTAGGCTATACAGTACATTGCAGGATTGTCCAGTGTAAATTAGTTTACGAAATTGGTAAAACAAAGCGAATTACTTTGTAAACAAAACAAAATTAGCAAATAACCAAGTTAAGTATTCGCGAATGTTGAAGTATTCTTCGAGAAATGTTCTATTTCGTGAATAATCAAAACTCGCGAATGTTAAGGGATTGCTGAATATAGACACATTGTTAAAACATATTAAATATTTTAATGTTTCAAAAATAACGTTTCTCTGCGTAAAACAATAATATCTGTGTTCTAAAAATTCTCTGTGAGTAGAAGAAAAAGAAAAGCGTTGTTCTCAGTGGTGTAGTCGTAAAAAAATTAGAGAGTATACGCTCTATGCAGAGGGTATACCCTAGAGAGTGAATGATACAGCTTTTTTGAGAAACAGAGGGTATACGGTGTTCCTTAAAGAATTCTAGAAGGTATACGGCGTATACCACCGTCAGATTCAAAATTCAGATTCCAAAATTCCCGAAAGAAAATTTGTAAAACATTGAGAGTTATAATAGATTGGGAAAAAAATTACCACTACCATAAAATAAATTTCGTGCACTTCGCAAACAGAAATATTTGAAACCTTCTCTCAAATAGCAATATTTGAAACCTTCTCTCCTGAAGGCGTGGCCGAATCGGTATGCTACACTCTTAGTAAGCAAGAGGTCCCGGGTTCGAAACCAGCAAAGGGTAAGTGTTGCATGGTTATAGTAATGCGAATTAAATAAATAAATCCTGTAGAATATACATGACCTTTGATTGAATGAAGTGTGGGTTATCCATTGAAATCTTGCATTTTATTTTTTTAAATATAGAAATTTAAAAAAAATTGAAAATTTTCTGGAATTTACGGAAGATAATTTCCATTAAAATACGTAAATTGCACTGGTGGTACAATTTCCACATTTTAACGGATATTTTTTTCAATGTATAATACTTAGAAAAAAAGGGGGTGTGTGTGAAAAAGTGGCCTATTGCCGAGAAGTGAAAGGTGGTCAAACATGGATGCGAGTCAGACTTTTGAAGTGTCTTAAATTCAGATGCCTACAAGCGACTGAAA
Source organism: Maratus speciosus (assembly GCA_963932465.1). Lineage (NCBI taxonomy): Eukaryota > Metazoa > Arthropoda > Arachnida > Araneae > Salticidae > Maratus > Maratus speciosus. The sequence continues at coordinate 224,276,890 of OZ010791.1, read as the reverse complement.
AATTAAGACATTTTAAAATGTCTGAAAATTGAACACTCCGTTTAAGACACACATATGTCTGAATTTCAGACATTTCAGTTTACAGTGTACGTATATTTTTTAAGTCAACATACTAGACTAGCTCCTAGAAAATCTATTTGACTGAAGAAATGTTTCTTTATCTTAAGGTATCCGCACATCTTCGGAAGTGATTTTTTGAAATTTTCTCTTGTTATCCATTTTTAACACTTTCCAACAAAGTTGAAAAGTGTTTATGAATTCGGTTTGTCTGTCCATCTAGCCGTCTGTCCACGCTTTAACTCTCGTAAATATGTTCGGATCGTTCTGAAATTTTTGGATGTTAGTGACCTCTACCATAGCATGTTCCCTATTTCAAATGAAGCTTGTAGCATGTTTAGTTCATTTACAGGGACAGTCAAAAGTTTTCCGTTACATTACGGCCAATGGGAAAAAATCGTTTAAAATGATTTTTAATGGTGTTACACTCTTTCAAACATAGTAAAATTGATATTCATTTATGAAGTCCAATAAAATATGCATTCTGTTGAATATGCGTTGCAAAGAATAATTATTGTTCATTTACAGAGCCACACAAACAAATTCCATTCATAATGGTATAGGGGGAAATGTTTGCGGTGTATTTGAAAAGATTTCAGATACTATATTGTATCTGAATTACTGTATATTAGTAATGATTGCTCGAAATGCATATTGCTCGAAATGCATTTTCTATTATGATATGCGCCTTTTTCACTATATTTATGCATACTATAAAGTGCTTATAAATGCTATAGTTCATACACAGGACTACAGAAATGAATTCGTAAAGGTTACTGAGTATGAGCATAAATTGATTAAAGGTGCGTTTTAGAGATGTTATGCATTTTTACGCTGAACTGAATCTAGTTTACTAAGAAATATTTGTAGAATATAGATAAAATGATATACAGGGCCACGCAAAGAGTTGGATACATGGCCGTCTATGTGTGATAATTTCAGGAAATGTAATTTCAGTAGTTTTAAGAATGTTTTAGTTTGAATTAAATTTTAGCTAAATAGTGGCATGTAATAAAGGTACTAGGTAAACTACAGGGTTTTACAAAAGTATCCAAGTATGTCTCCATCTAATAGTATAAATTGCTGAAAGATGAATTTCAAGCTGTTATGCATTTTCTTGCTAAACTAAAGTTTCCCATTATATAGTATATATATAAACCTACAGATCAAATACAGGGCTGTTAAAAAGAATTGGAAAACATATTTGGCTATGGACCGTAACACCTGAAATCAGTTTTCAAATGTTTTATGCGTTTTATAAAATGTTTACTTAGTTATCTTATTTACCTTATATTCCTAAATAACGAAGTTTTTTTAAAGCATTCAGAAAGTGTTGGAAAGTGTTTCATAATCTATGCTTAATGCATGATTTTTCTTACTTGTTTATATAACATTTACTTTAAAACTTTGAAAGTAATATAAAAATTTTAGCAATTACCCAGAAGTATTTTTTTAAAGAGAAAAATAGTCTAAACTATGTCAAAAATTGACATTTCCGCAAAACGTGATAACTCAAAAATAAAATAATGTATTGACATTTTGTAAATTGTATAATAAACAGATTAACTTTCTCTAGGACGTAGACTACATACATTATAATCGTATATCTATCTCAGATGATACGGCATTTAAAGAAGTAATGTAATGAAATATTCACTCAAGTTGTCAAAGGCAAAAGACATTCTATTTGTCTCAAGTTTGTCATTTATACCAGTGTAAATATAAAACTACTTAATATATTACCATGAGTGTTGTCTATTCTCCCAAAAGACATTTGTAAAAGAAGTACAGAAAAATTTGTAGCATTTCATGTTCAGTTGTTTGCCATATGATGTTTATAGTATAGTAAGTATTTGGAAAATTTCATTTTGAGAAAAAGTTAAAAATAACTTTTAAACACAAATCAAAAGCTGTAATAGCCGTAACCGGCTGTAATTATGGTTCTAATTAAGATACAGACAAAATTTAAGCAGATCTCAACAGATAAAAGATTCAATTTTAATATTATTGCAAAAATGAAAAATCGATATTTTGATTGAAAATTACGTTCTAACGGTGTTCGGATACCTTAAATTTCATTTATCTTAAAAAGAGATATTAAAAAAAAAATAGACCGCACTCTGTTTCAATAAGCAAAAACCCAAAATAAATTTTAAGATACTTTTTAGCTATAAATATATATTTATTTATGTGTACCCATTTCAATTTGAAACTGTTTCTGTAGAAATGTGTTGGAAATTCACGAGTGATAGTAACGAAAACTGAGACAATATATTCTAAGATACATTTTAAAATATATGGTCTTTAATGTATAGAAATAGCCTTTTTTATTAATTATTAATTTTCAACATTGTTAAAGAACAAACGTTTAAAATATCTCAAAGAAATCAATATGAATATTTTGTTTGCGATCATAATAAAGCAACTTTAAGACAGCCGCATGTTAGAAAAACAAATTTAACAATATTTTAAAAAGATATTCTCAATAATTTAAGGTATTGTCTAAACTGTTCAAATTCCGTAATTAAAGTCATAAGAAATACAAATATAATATCCATCGATGAAATTAGAATAATTACATATAAAAAAAACATTTTTCCATTGTACTCGTAAATTCAATTAAAACAAAACAATTATTGATTCAAAGAAATATGAAGAATACAGAATAGAGATAGTAGAATAAAGCTAAATATTATAAATTACACTATGATTTGATCTGATTTCAATTCTTCAATGAAACATATATCAATATAAGCATTCTTTTTATTTTAATACATATGAGAAAATTCGTATTACACAAACAAATAAACTTTTAAACGGATTTCACTTTGACAAATATAATAATTATATTTAACAATATTCTTTTACAATAATAATCTTTCAGAAATAGAATAAAATATGTTTTTTAAAGAATTTAAGTTCAGAGAAAATAAGATTGCCAAAAAATTATGCGTCAAGCATAGATTCTGAAACACTTTCCAACACTTCTAGAATACTTTAATAATACTTCGCTGCATACTATATCTGGAAAACAGGTTTAAGCAATTACCGTCCATAGCCGGAAAAGTACATAATTTGTGCATCCATGTATTTAATCTAAAAATGTATATATAATCTGCATAATAGGTTAAAGTTTAGTTTAGTAACATAACGTATAATAGGGTGGAAACTCACGGTCAGCAATTTTTACCAATAAGTGAAAACAATATTTGAATTATTTTGTACAGCCCTGTATATTACGTACAGGTTTTTATACATGACACGTATTAAGCAAAAAATTTAATTCAGACAATAAACACTCTTAAACCTACTGAAATCATATTTTACGAAATTATAATCCATAATCGGCCAGTTATCCAGTTCTTTATGTGGCCCTATATATGATTTTATTTATGTTCTAGAAACATCTCTTAGTATACTACACATAGTGCAGCTTGAAAATTCACAACTTAATTAAATCCCACCTTTAAACAGTTCACGCTGATATTCAGTAATGCTTACGAATATTTTTTGTAGCCCTGTATATGATCTGTAACATTTATACATACCCTGTAATATGCAAAATTTAGATAAACTTAATAATGCATACCATAACAGAAAACACATCCAGCAATTATCGCTAATAGACAGTACTTCGGATACAGAATAGTATCCGAAACCTTTTGTGCGTCCCTGTAAATGAATGAATGATAAATGATATTCACATCACATTCTGCAGCAAGTATCTTATAGTAAGCCTCAGTAATTTATATCAATTTCATTATATTTGAAAAAGTGTAACAAAAATTTAAATACTGGGTGACACATAAATACTGCGACGTGATGCAAATGTCAATTTATTTTAATATTTTTTTCCATTTTTGAGATATACTATTGTTTTATTCGTGTTCCTCGTACTTTTTTGTTGTGTAATTTCTATTTCAGCTGATATTAATTTACTGTTTTGAAGGAAAACTTATTGTGCAAAGAAGAGCTGCCAGCTATCGTCCCCCACCACAAAAGGGAAATGTGATCGCCAAATTGCACCGCGAACAAGTCCATCGCACCATTAAACGTTTTAAAGAGACCGGAGAAAGACTGTCAATGAAGTGGAAGATCACGAACAACAAGTACCTCAGTGCCCTTAAGAGGGTCAAGAAGAAAATTCAGCGAAATGCATAAAAGAAACATCCGAAAATTGGCCAAGGATCACAAGGTCGACCGCGAATCCATGCGAAGACATGTCAAAGACTTACCAACTTACCCCGTAGAAACTGGCAAAAGGACACCATCTCAGGGACCAATTGAAGGCGCCAAGGCTCGATAAGTGCAAGAAGTCCCTGTGACGCGTCGATGCCCTGAATCGAATTTTCTTCACTGATGGAACGAGTTTTGTGGCCAAACCTTTCCGGAACACGCAGATACAAGTCGAGTTGCAACTCAAAGGCACTCAGTGCATCATGAAGTTGGAAAAGGTTCTTTTCCCTAAGTCTGTGATGGTATGGGCGGGGATTTCCTTATTGAAAAAGACAAAACTCGGTGTTCTTTCAAAAGGCATCAGGATCAACGCAGGGACGCATCAGGAGCTAACTTTGGAAGGTGCTGTGAATCCCCGGGTCGAAAAGAAAGCGAAGAACATCGACTGGAGGTTTCATCAGGACTGGCCGACTACCCACGGAGCAAAAGAAAGCTGGAGGTGTGCGAGGCCAATCTCTGGTAATTTTAGGCGAAGGGCGATTGGTCCTCAAACTCCCCTGACTTGAACACAATGGATTTCGGTGATTGGGGGTTCCTGGAGCAAAAAGCCTACGAAATCAAGAACAAGTACCTCGATTCGTTGAAACGCGCTCTGGAAAAGCCTGGACCAAAATCACGCCGGAAACTGTATCGGCCATCTTGAAGAATTTACAGAAGCATCTAGACGCCTGAATCACCGCTGTAGGAAACCATTTCGAATAGTCTTGATTGTTTCTTGTACAAAAATTTCCCTCTTTCAAATGGTGAGCAAAACTAGTTGCTTTGTTCTTTCAGGGAAAAGTTATGATATTTTATTTGAGTCACAGTATTTATGTTCATCTGTACTCTGCAAAGTTGTTTTTTTCAGTAGACCATTGCATAATGGAACATTTTCGGTGGCCCTGTAAATTAGTAATATCTGCTTCGCAAGTATAAAATAATAGAATTTTCCGTAATAATTCTATAACTAATCTAGGTAGAATGATGTGTTATAGCTTAAAACCTTCCCTGGAACGATACCTATCTAACGGTATAAGTTCCGTCAAAATCCATGAGGTAGAACTCGAAATCTCGGCGTTCGGAACGAAATTTCCGTTTGGATTTTATATCTATTTATATAAAATCCAAGTCTCTATGTGTCCCTCACGATTCCGGTAGGACCGCCTCTTTGAAATGAGTAATTGTTGAAAAAAGCTAATGCAGGGTTACCACAGTAGCGCCAACTGTTAGCCAACTTGGTGATAGCTGGCTAATTTGGCAAAATTCCTATTTAAAACCATTAATCTTTCATAAAGGAGGTCACCGAAATTTAATTTAAACTCCGCTCTTTTAAGATATTTTTCAAAATCTATGAGTGAGAATTTAAAGTACATCTTTACATCTTCCTCCCGATGCTACTAATAAAATAACCGCCAATAGATGACGCTGTACTGCGTGAGCTCCTAACTGCGCGATTTTAATGTGCTTTAGGTACTTTTCCAGTATAGGTGCCTTGGCGAAAAAGAAAATTTGGCAACATATTTTCCGGGAACCTATCCACTGTTTCATTCTATATACACACGCATTTTTTTCGATATGTATACGATTTAATTAATATAAAAAAGACGTTTCTCTAATTTTATAAAGAAACAGATGTGATTTGTACATAAACACATCAATAATATACCTATAAAATAAACATATAAAACAAACAAACACGCTCATCAAGTTTGTTTTCATAGCTGTTTATATGATTTGACAACAAATCTCGATATTTTCCCGTTATACGGACACCATGCCAAAATGTATGCTAATGCGCCAATTATTTCAAAATGCTAAAAGATATTTTTAATTTTATGCCAGCAGTTTAATATGAGTTTTATTTTATTGCTTTATTTTGTAACAGTTATTTGTTCACTTATTCTAAGTATATAATTGTGATTTAATGAAATAGTTCGTAAAAGTCTGGAATTTTCAAATGTTATATTTTTTAAATGCTCACTTTAGTATCGACAATGCTTTTTCTTTTATTTTTCAAATGCTTCAATTCACGTGATTTTCATTTTGCGCCATCTATTACGCTTGGCGACAAAGGTATCCGTATAACGGAAACGAACCCAAATCTTACTTTTTGATGCCCAAATTACACCAAGCTTTTTTTAAAAAAACGCCAAAGCTCCTACAGTGGAAAAGTACCAAACTGTCTATTATTTTGCGCTATCAGTGTTATAGTTTGTACTATATGTAAGGGGTGTGGAGCGAAGAGTTTAAAAATTAAATATTAAATTTTCGGCACAGATGTCATATATATTTATACGTATTGGCGCGATTTTTTTCTGACGCCAATGTCATATACACAACGGGTACTTAACTGGCAGCAAAGTGTCGTTATTTTGCTTGATATGGTAACCCGGATGTTGTTTATGCTGTTGATGTTTTCGCCAAATTGGCGTATATGACAACTGTGCCAAAGTTTCTATAAAGCAGTATAAGACTAAAAAATTAAGAATAAAATAAATGCAAAATAAGACTAAAGAAGAAAGAAAAATCATGCGTTAAGCATAGAATATGAAACACTTTCCAACATATCCTGAATGCTTTAACAAAACTTCGCTATTTGGGGAAATAAGATAACTAAGTAAACATTTTAGAAGACGCATAAAAAATTTTAAAAAATGATTTCAGCAGTTACCGTCCATAGCCAATAGTATCGTTATTACATGCCACTATTTAACCAAAATTTAATTTAAACCACTCTTAAATCTACTGAAATCACATTTCCAGATATTATCATCCATAGACGGTTATGTATCCAATACTTTGCGTGACCCTGTATATTATTTTATCTATATTCTACAAACATTTCTTAGTAAACTAAATGTAGTTCAGCGTAAAAACGCATAACTCCTTTAAAAATCACCTTTAAGCAATTTACTCTCATACTCAGTAACCCTTACGAATTCTTTTGTGTAGCCCTGCATATGAACTGTAGCATTTATACACACAGTATAGTATGCATAAATGTAGTGAAACATAAAAGCGCATATCATAATTAAAAATGCATTTCTAGCAATCATTGCTTATGTACAAAACTTCGGAGAAAAGTTGCTTGGCGAAAAAGGAGTTTGCCAACGTATTTTCTGACAACCTATTTACTGCTTCATACTCACAAGCAATTTTTTCCATATGTATGCAATTTATTTAGGTAGTTGTTAGCTGTCCCGTCGACCAGTTTCGCCAAATTATATAAATCGCCAAACCACTCGCCAAATTATACAAATTGATATAATTTTTATTTTAAACAACGAAAGATCAATTAAATTAGCAAAACATTAATAAAAATACAAATATAACGTCGAATTAAAAATCACTTGATGTCGTAAGAAACACATGATCATGTTTAATGTCAACCATTATTGACATTTAATTTTACAATTTGGCGACAGGGGCATTCCACGTCAAATCAGGCAGTAAAATATCAATATGTAACCCACCATCACAGATTTTAATGAAACTGCGTGTGTTTGTTCTTACTATTAAGATATGATCACCAGTAATTTTTTTTGCTCCTTGGTGAAATAGTTTCTGAGAAAAAAATTGTCAAAATTTTGAAAAACTGCCGTCAGTTGGCATTCTTGATAGCTCAGTTTTCAAATGTAGCATGTCATATATATAATCATATTTCAATATCTACTCTACAAATCATCTTCAAATAATTTATGCACAATATTTAGAGTACGCAGCTTATGGAAAAAGCATATTGTTACGCTTATAACATTTTAAGTGTGTCTAAAAAAATATTTAAACTTTGAAGTCGTGAATTTTTTATGAAAAATAATGCATTAACAAAAAAAGCATTATCAACAAAAGGCGGTATTTTTATTAAATTTATTTTTTATGGGAGATATACTTAAAGGTGTCCTTTACCTGATTCTGAAATAAAAATAGTGGGATTTTGGGTGTTTTTGGTAGTATTTCCTATTTAAAAATATTTTGAGGTGCATTTCATATCCAATCAAGCAGAGTCATTCCATGTCAGTTCCCCTAAGCCATTTAATCACTGTCACAAATTTCAATGAAATTGGGTTTGTTTATAGCTTATTTTAAGACGTAATCACCTTTAATTTTCTTGATCCTAAGTAAAATATTTTTAAAGATAAAAAATATCAAAATTTTGAAAAATTGTTTTAAATTTTTTTAATGACAGTTCGATATTCAAAGACTGCATTAAAAAAAAAAAGAAAAAAAAAAAGTCATTTCAATATAAAATCACTAAATAGGTTTCAAATAATGTATATGTGACAAATAATGTAGGCTGATTATTATTTCTTGTTTTTTATCATGTTTAAACACTAAGAGTGTCTTTTATTTTATGAATTTTTAAAATCAAGAATTTTGTCAAAAATAATGTGTTAATGAAAAATTTATTATTAAATTTTAAAATTATTTTATTATTATTATTAAAATTTATTATTATTACGTAAAAATATCTTTTAAATCGTTATAAAATAAAAATAGTGAACATATGAGAAAAAAATAGCAAAATTTTGGAAAAATGCCACGAGTTGCCATTAATGATTGTTCAATTTTCAAAGGCCTCATTTTATATATAAAATCATATTTCAATAACTAATAAAGAAATCTTCTTCGAATAATTTAAGCAAGGTAAATAAAGTATGTAGATTATGAAAAAAATATTGCTGTAATGTTAAAAAATATTTAAATGTGTCTAAAAAATTGTATAATCTTTGAAATCAAAAATATTTTACAAAAAATAATGAAATTATTAAAAAAACTTTATCAATCAGAGGCGGAGTTTCTATGACTAATTTTTTAATTTTAAATTGTACATAATACTACATTATAACTGGATCTGAAATAAAAATAGTGGGATTTTGGTTGATTTTAGTAGTATTTAAATCATATTTAAAATTATCGATATTTTCAAATGTAAAACCTATCCAATGTATCATCCCTGGAAATATTTTTATTTATACATTTATTTTATTTTTCAAATTATCTTTTATGTTCGTTTCTTAAGGAAAAAATATACAATATTGTTTTTTAGTAAAACTTCTAGGGCGAAGAGCAATTATCCCTTTCCAAAAAAGAGAAAAATCACTAGCTCCTCACCGCCCAATAGAAATTTTCAAAATGACAGTCCTAATCTTTAAACTCATATTTGGCTGTTAATATTGAAAATTTAGCATTGAGCTGCTAATATTTAAAAAATATACCAAATTTCACTCTTTTGAAGAAAATTTTGACGTATTGTGCTTTAAATATATGCAAAAAATGCATAATCCATTATATTTATATCTTTCAAATAACTATATCTAAAAAAATATTTAAAACTTAATGAGTTGCACTTTTGTAACTTTATTCAGTTTCTAATGATATGTACCGTAATTTCGGGTGTATAGCCCGCAGATCAAACAATTCAGTTTGGACCCAGAAATTTTATTCAGTATTTGAAGACCAATATTTACTGTGATCTAAAAAGTTACATTTTATTTTTAAAAATTTCTGGGTCGAAACACGATTGTTTGATCCGCGGGCTATACACCGGAAATTACAGTAATTTGATTTATTTCATCACAATATTGCTGAAAGATGGATTTTCAACATATATATTTGTGTATATATATACCTGTTCTCAAACAAATTATTTAAAAATTATTCATTTATGTTTAATAAAGCATATATATATTGTTTATACACTTATAGAAAATACATATAGTAAATTTTATGATATTATGTCAATAATGTCTAAAAGTAAAGAACTTATCTAATAGTATGTAACGAAAAATTTAACATGTGGTGTAATGACAACAAAATTTTATAATTGTTTTACTTAATTTGGATGAATGAAAAAAGCTTACATGTTTATATTTTATTGAGTACAGGTGAAAATGTCACAAAGACATTCCTACCTCAACAACCACTGAGTATGTCACATTCACACTACAGATGATTTTTTTTTCTTTTTGATCTTTCGGGTTTGATTTCAGATGGTAATGAATTAATTAGTTTTGTTAGAAGTGTCATTGCAGTCAGCATATTAGGCTCACTATTTTTTTTTTTTATAATTTGTTTTGATTGACTCGTTGAACAACAATATTTAAAGGGACCATTTCATGACTTTTCAATTAAAAGCTGATTTATAAATTCATCATGTTGTTTAGTTATTATTATCGTCTTAAGATAATAAGTTGATATTAAAATTTTTAAATGCAGTTTATTTATTATTTGAACAGTTGAAAGTATTTTTCAATAAGAGTGGGCTGTTGATTTTAAGTCGGCTGTTGAGCAATGTAGTGTTGGTAAAGGAACTGGTAGTATTTAATTTAATTTTTATTGCTGTAAATAATATTTGTTATTTTATTATTGTATGTATTATATTTAAGCAAGAGTAGAAATACACGATATCGTAGTCATTTTAGTACATCTTAGCATGAAAAGCTTCAATATTTATCATTAAACATTCACATTTTATGAAAATTTTGTTAAAATTGCTCATATTTTCACTATTTTTATTTTATAACTATTGAAAAGATATTTTTACGTACAATTAAAAAAAGTAATAATAGCCTGTCTTCGGTTAATAATAAATTTTTGATTAACACATTATTTTTCACAAAATTCTTGATTTTAAGAATTCACAAGATTAAACACACTCTTAGCATTTAAACATGACAAACAACAATAAATAATAATCTGCCTACATTATTTGTCACATATACATTATTTGAAACTTATTTAGTGATTTTATATTGAAATGACTTTTTTTATGCAGTCTTTGAATATAGATCTGTCATTAAAAACATTTTTTAAAAAATTTCAAAATTTAGATTTTTTTTTATCTTAAAAAATATTTTACTTGTAATCACGTTTAATTTTCTTGATCCTGTCTTAAAATGAGCTATAAACATACCCAGTTTCATTGAAATTTGTGACAGTGAATTAAATGTCTTAGGCGAACTGACATGGAATGACTCTGCTTGATTTGATTTGAAATACGCCTAAAAATATTTTTAAATATGAAATACTACTAAAAACACCCAAAATCCCACTACTTTTATTTCAGAATCAGGTAAAGGACACCTTTAAGTATATCCCCCACAAAAAATAAATTTAATAAAAATACCGCCTTTTGTTAATAATGCTATTTTAGTTAATGCATTATTTTTCATAAACAAATCACGACTTCAAAGATTAAACATTTTTTTAGACACACTTAAAATGTTATATAAGCATAACAGTATTTTTTTTCATAAAATACGTACCCTATATATTATGCATAAATTATTTGAAGATGATTTGTGGAATAGATATTGAAATATGATCATATTTATATCATGCTACATTTGAAAATCGAGCAGTCAAGAATGCCAACTGATGGCAGTTTTTCAAAATTTTGACAATTTTTTTCTCAGAAACTATTTGACCAAGGAGTAAAAAAAAATACTGGGAATCATATCTTAATAAAAGGAACAAACACACGCAGTTTCATCAAAATCTGTGATGGTGGGTTACATGCCTGCCTGAACTGACATGGAATGACCCGACAGTAATTTGGTCGACGGGATAACTAACAAGTACCTTTATTTAATGTAAAAAAAGCTATTTCCCCATTTTTTAATTATTTTTTTTTACCCATTTTTTTACCCATTTTTTAACAGAAGTAATTTTGGCACAGATGTCCTATTCGCCCCATATTGGCGTGATTTTTTTCCGACGCCAATTTGGCGTAAACATCAACAGCATAAACAACAACATCCGGGTTACCATAACAAGCAAAATAACGACACTTTGGCGAGAGTTAAGTATCCGGTGTGTATATGACATTGGCGTCAGAAAAAAAATCGTGCCAATATGGGGCGAATATGACATTTGCGCCGTAATTTTTGCACAGATGTCATATACGCATCGGGGTTGGCATGATTTTTCTCTGAACCAATTTGGCAGAAATCTCGCTTTCGAATACCAGTTACTTATATATTTTTAAATTATTTGCTATCATTTTGAAAAGGAAATAACTATAAATAAATAAAAGTTTAAATAATAGCTATAGAACAAAACAGTTTATATAATTAAAAACAAAAAATAAAAGTAAATAAACAATTTATTAATAAATAAAAAACAATAGCCGAGTTACCATAGCAGGCAAAATAACACCATTTTGGCGTCAGTTATGTATGCCGCTTCATATCTGAAATCTGTGCCGTAATTTGTATATAAAAAAATATTATACATATTTACAAACGATTTTTTTAATGTATATAAGTGCATATATAAACAAAAATAAAAGTTCATTAGATTTGTTTTCATAGCTGTTTATATATTTTGGCAACATATCTCACTTTCTGATACCCGAATTGCGCCAAGCTTTTTTTAAAAATGCGCTATAATGGAAAAGTACCTAAATAAATAATTAACAGAAATAACCAATTATAGAAACTAAAACTTTTTATTTCGAGATCAAAACATTGTTTTTAATTTCAATTAAAAATACACATATCCTTGGATAACTTTAGTTGAAACTAGGTTCACAGCTTAATATCTCATCCCATGAACCTAAACAAACACAAGTGATTCATTCATCGTGAAACTTAAAAAAATTTTAAATCATTGAGGTAAGAATTCACAAAGTAAGTTCTCCAACAATCAATAGACAATATTCTAATGACACCATAGTAGGTAAAATGGTGGCGGTATCGTTTGTTTATGGTTTGAAATCACAAAGATTTAATTTTGCAATGTCTCTTAGTTACATTATTTTATTGTCATATTTATGAGCTCAGAACAAAAGCATATTTTTTCATTATTTAGTTATAAAAGACGGAAAAAAATTATAAATGCATGATTTGAAAACAATTAAATAATTTTCTTTCTTAATAGTAAAAAATAACATCGGGAAGTAACAGCGGGTTTAAGTTAAATAAGTTTAACTGTTTAATTCTGTTGTAATATTCAAAATAACTGTATTTATTAGATTTCAGTAAACAACATCAGGGCCCGATTAAACTTTGAAGTTAGAGGAATTACAATGTCCTTTCAGGACCTTTCTTTTGTAGAAGCTTTTCTAAATTTCATATATGCATGGAAACTCTTCAGTGTTAGAAATATTATTCTTAGGACTGACATAACATGAGAACGGCCTGCAATTTTACACAAGTTTTTGAAAACTACTTTATATCAGAAATTTTGCTAAAAACTGGTTACTTTTTTGTTATAGTGGCCCACACTATTAGGATTATGACAAGTTGCAGCCAATTTCGCCAACGTCGCAACCAAGATCGTAAAGCACACACATATAATACCATATAATACCATTTCATGAAATCGTATACGATAATTTAATAGTTTTTACCTTACTTCAAGTGTAAAATTTATTTATTTTTAAGGCTCAACAATCTAAATTGTCCAATATATGAATTTAAAAAAATGTAAACAAAGATTGAATAGACATGACCGCAAAAAGCCTCAAATCTGCATAACACTTGGAACCAAACTGTGCAGATTAGTGGTCTTCTACTGTACACAGTTTTTCATAAATGTGTTTCGTTCTTTAAATGTTTTATTTTCATCTATCACTGCGGAACAAGCGAGAAAACTCATATTCTTGCACATGAGTTGTATATATCTTTATATCTAAATTTCCGTCATTTTTGACGGGCTACCTTTCTAGTATATAATAGAATAGATAACTTTCGGTTTCATGCAATTTTATTGAAATTATTTCATGCAATTTTATTGAAATTAAATTATATTGAAATTTTTATTTCATGTAATTCATTTTAGTGCATATTATATATTTGTGTTTAAAAAATAACCAATGTAAAAACAATTACCAGTGTTTTGGTTTCTGTAAAAAATAATTGAAAACTAATTGACTAGTCGTGTGAAAATATAATTAATAAAATAAAAATAAAAATAAGCATTATAAACACGGTTCAGTCATAATATGTGGCGGCCGCAAATTAGTTGAGGTCCTTTGATAAAATTATATTTATAATATTATTATTTGTAATAACATTTTATCTATGATTTATCATTACTTTATCGATCAAGCTTTAAATTTTAAACTTGTACTTCATGCCAAACAGAAATTTATAGGGGAAACTTTTCTAAATATAGCTTGGTTTTAACTTAAATGAATATGCTGATTGATTTCTCTAAAAATATCAAAAAAAGTATTATATCCCACTTCTGCTGCATTTAAAAATATTTTTAACTATTCTACGCATGAATATGTTTGTCTTTGAAAAAACTTCTTTTTCTCTTCAATTTGAAAGCCTGATTAAAACATGAAACATTAAAAACGATAAATTGATGGAATGCTTTAATATATCAACAAACACACAATGGGAAAACTTCTTTCTTATGTAAAGGATACTTAATGCTTTGAAATTAAAAATTTCATTAAATTGAAAGTTATTTATTTTTCTTACAAGAAACTATTTAAACAAATGTTATTCTACTTGAGACTTTTTTGAAGCAATCAATTATTTGTGTTTAATGAAATTATTAAATAAAAGTATATGCCCCCGTCCAAAATGACGGAATGTTGATATGCGTTTCATAAGACCTCATACAAAAAAATCAACATGAAGATGTTTTTATTGAAATGTTTGTATTGTAGAAGAGTGCAAATGAAAAATGATTTCTACAGATACAAATGATGTGGATATTTTTCTTATACTCACTAAACTTTTGAAATAATTCAGATTTCGCTTTTAACCTTTAAATTAAAAGACGAAAAAGCAGCAAAATTACGTCATGTTGACAGTCATATGTATTGTTTTCCGCAGTTTTATTAATGCAAAAATACATTTCAAGCTAAGCATAACATCACCGTTGGAAACTTTTCAGAAATATTTTCTATGCCTATTTTTTGACTTAACTACAGTATTTTCAAATAAAAATATGTTTTATTTTTAATTGTAAAGAAAATCTAATAAAGTCATAGTGCATAAAAAATGACTTTTTAGTGTCAATCACCCAACAGGTGGCGCTCCTACGTGGCATTATTTATGATTATCTCAATAGCTCTATCTCAAGAATTTCCGGTTTCAATTTTTTTTTCCAATCTTGCTTCCGCTAGAGTGTCTTTTACTCGGGACGTGGCTGGGGACCTATGAACCTTGCTTTCGCAGAAGAGTCGGTCTAGAGTAGAAGAATAAAGGGCTGCGGACGAAGATGGGCCGCTACGCAGCCTTTATTCTTCTACTCTAGTCCGACTCTTTTGCGGAAGCAAGATACGTAGGTCCCCAGCCACGTCCCGAGTGAAAGACTCTCTAGCGAAAACCAGGTTGAAAAAAAAATCAAAAATTGAAACCGGACAAATTTAAAAGGAAAATTACAAAAATTAAAGACACCGAAAAGCGGGAAGGGTTGGAGTTACCGAACGACTCCTAGCTACTTCGAGCCCATTATTACATCCACATAAATCTAATAGATAATATTCTCGTTTCTTGCAATACATGTGAATTTTTATTCATTTATAAAAATAAAGTACACATGCGTAAATTTCTTTACCGAAATAACTTCCAAATGAAGAAAAGGTCCAAAAATCATCGTGTCTGAATATTTTTCAATATTTATCTTTTATCTGCAACAATAGTATTCGATTACCTCCATTTTGAAAAAGAAAATCTTTAAGAAAATCATAAAAGAAACTTTTGAAATAAAAATTAAAATGTCAAAATGAGAATGTTTTTAAAAACAGGTAGTGCAGGCATCTGCAAATGAACAGTTTTCAATGAAAAAACTAATTAGCAAAATCAGTTTAGTAGAAAGCTTAGGGCAGATGACTAAAGAAAAACAGCCTTGTATTTTAAATATATATATGCATGGGTTTGCCTCCGCAAGATTACCTAAATTTTGCTACACTTAGATTTTAATATAAATAGATAGTTATAAATAAAACTCAATTAAACTTTATTCAGGTTATTTAAGGATTAACTGCACATTAGGGTGGAGCGAAAAAAATTATTTTTTTTTAAATCAAAAACGGGTAAGTGCCAAAAGTTGCCTTTATACTAGTACATCAAGTGCGTGAAATTTTACCGCTGAAAATAAATGGCTTGAGTCTGCGCTTTTGGTCCAAAAGTTGAAATTTTGGGTAAAATTTGACATTTTTTCAAAAAAAATAAAAAAAAAATCCTATAGAAAAGGTTATTATTTAAATGTGTTATTTAAACCTTTATTATTAATGACTTAACATATTTAAACGATAAAACAGTATTTTTATTCTGTATAACTGGATCAAAACTGACAACTTTTGGTAAAAAAAAGGCATTGCCACCCTGTTGTGTCATACAACTAATTGTTCTCTAGAATACAGCTCTTACCTAGTTACTTTCAAAACTACCCAGCAGCTATCACGTGGAGGTGGCTGCATTTCATGTCACAGCAGTGCATAACTCGACCACTCTACCATCTGAGCACAATGTTTTATTTACACATTGAATTGTGATTTTTTTTGGTCAAAGACTGGCGTAAGTTTCCTATGTATCAACATAGTCCATCTATTTTTGTATCCACAGACCTTGGATGTGGCTGCTGTAATATTCCTTCACGTATATTTATACTGCTTGTATATGATAAGGCAAGCAGAGTAATGCAGTGGAATTACTGAAATCTATTCAGCCCTCTATTATCTTCACCAAAAATGCTTCCAGTATAGTGATTGGGAGTTCTGTTACTACAATATTCCACAATATTTAGATATTTCATCTTTGGGTATGCCATCATTTACTCTACCTCTTGCATTTTTTTATATGCTGAGAAGCTTGCTGTTTAATGTGATTGCGATCATCAGAGAGCATTGCAATAAGAATTTGCTCTCGATGGGCAAATCAACCATTGTCCTAAATAATTTTTTTTAGCATTTGTTTTATGTCGTTTACTGTCATGTTTAATAGCCGAGTAATTTCCCATAAGTTTTTAGATCCATTTTTTAGATGTGGATCCATTTGGTGCAAACCATCCTGTGGCATGAACTTGCATTACATACTTTGTGAATGAACCTACAGACTCTGATGGTCGAACAGTGCTTATATAAAGGCGAAAAATTTTATTCGCCTATGTGAGCCATCTTGCGTAGGACATGTTTGTTGGGTCCCTATTCGCTAGTTCTTCTGAGCAATATATTGACGAAATAACCTTGCAAATGTCTAGCAGGTATTTCTGGTCTGTGCTGAATACCCTTTTCTCGATTTCAGGAAATGTTTCAAAATTTCTCTCTATGGCTTCAAAAATTGAAATAAGAAGGGAATGGCAGGTGGACAAAGATTTTCCTATTTGTCCGGCGAATCCTTGTGGGTTAGAATCTAATTTTTGTCAATGATCTTGTCTAATAAATGATGCAGAGGAAATTCACTGGACTCTGAGGTAACATATGATCCATTGTAATTGTTCATCCTAAACATGTCCCACGCAGAATGGACGGCAACGATGAACAGAATTCTCCGCCTTTAAATGAGCACTCACTTCCCATCAGAGTCTCTATGTTCATTCAAAAAGTACTATGCAATCCAAGTTTGACTCCAGGATGGTTTACCATCAAATATATTCCACATCGAAAGAAGAAATCTAAAAACTCATGGTAAATTATTCGGCTACGAAACTACACAGAAAACGGAATAAAACAAAAACTAAAAAAAGTTATTTACAATAATGGTTGCTTTGCATACGCAGAGGAAATTCTAATTTCAATGCTTTTTGACGATCGCCATCACATTAAACAGCTAGCTGCTCAGCAAATAATAGTTGAAATATGAGAATAAATGATGGCATACGCAAATCTGAAATATCGACAATCAACTTTGAAGCGAATAATTATGTAAATCAAATTGATTGGAAAATTGTTGTGATAACAGAACCTCTAATTAATATGCATTTATCGGGTGAAATTTTGGTAAAGATAATAGACGGCTGAATAAATTACATAAATATCATCCCCACAGCATTACATTGTTTGCCTTGTCTTACACAAGCAGTAGAAAATTACGTGAAGTAGATCACAGTAGCAACATCCAAAGTTTGTGGATACAAAAAAGAGATGGACTAGGTTAATACATAACTTATGCCATTATTTGATAAAAAATCACAATTCAAAGTATAAATAAAATATTGTGTTCAGATGGTAGCGTGGTCGAGATAGATGTCCTGGAAAGTTTTGAAAGCAACTAGGTAAGAGCTGTATTCTAAACAATAATTAGTTGAATGACATAACAAAGTTTCAACGTCCCTTTTTACCGAAAGTTGTCAATTTTGCTCCAGTTATACAGAATAAAGATATCGTTTTATTGTTTAAATATGTTAAGTCGTTCATAACAAAGGTTTAAATAACACTTTTAAATAATTACCATCTCCATAGGAATTTTTTAATTTTTTTGAAAAAATGTCAAATTTTACTCAAAATTTCTACTTTTGGACCAAAAGCGCAGACTCAAGCCATTTTTTTTCAGCGGTAAAATTTCACGCACTTGATGTACTAGTATAAAGGCAACTTTTGGCACCTACCCGTTTTTTATTTTAAAAAAATAATTTTTTTCGCTCCACCCTACTGCACATTTTATTTAAACAACGAGCTTTAAAATGATTATGAAACTTGAAGTTATATTTTTGTTGTTTTGTGTTATTTTTCAATGTACTGTTTTTGGTGGAAATACATAGTATGAGCAGAAAAATAGACAAACATAATAATAAACATACCCAAGTAAGGATAAAAATTATTGTACCATTGTTTATATTATTTTGTTCAAGAAACTCTAATTTATAAAATATGTAATCTTTCATTTTTTAATATTTTCAGCATTTCGAGAAATACGGCCTTATAATCTACCTTTGACACTTATGTAAAACCCACTCCAAAGGTGAAGAATAGACATTCTTTCAAAAATACACAACAATAAGTTTCCAATCTAAAATTCTGGTTAAACCCTTTCGGATGATATTACTGTTAACTAAGTAAATTTACCATTGAAATCTGGAATGTTTAAATGCCGTTCAATTGGTGAATTCTATGATTCTCAGAAAATTTTACAGTTTGGTGAGCCATTTTAAAATAATCATCATCTCTAAAATTTGTATTAATCGTGTATAGGAAGCCTAAAGTGTCGTATTCGCATTTACAACCTTTGGAATAACTTACAGGCTTTAGTTTGGATAAAAAGCTGAAAATTTTTGTAGACAAAGTTGATGATTAGAGTGTAAAAAGACCTTCCGCCGTGATCCAGCCTTTGACGGGAGAGTCTGGCACTTGATATCGTAAAATATCTCTGTGAGGGGTTCGTCTTTTGATATCGTTATCACTTTTTATGCAACCAAAATTTTCTCTCTTTTTTTTTTGTTAACTTTTTCTGTACATCAAAAGAGTCTGTGTTTTTTTTAAAGCCTTATCTATTTTTGTGAAAATACAAAGTTCTAAAATCACTAAATAATTATAAAATCATTTTATTCCTAAATATGGAATATCTCGACATTTCCAATTCCCATTCTTCTACAATATGAATATTTAATGCGTCGTTAGAAAAACCAGGTTCGAAAAGATACATGTTATGTTTGCTACAGAAAATTTGGGGCAGAATGTCATTCACCTGTTTTATTGAAAAGAGGTTCTGTTTATCCCCTCCCCATGCAGAGGACAATTACAAGGAAGCAATATTACTGTTGAATGCATTATGTAACAAAAAGCTATTATTAAATACTTTTAAATACAGGGCGCGGCAGATATTTGAGAACAAATTAACGCCTGCTTTCAAACGTGAACAGACACTAGAAATAAATTTTAACGTTCTGTACAGGTGACCAGATACACAATTGATGGCACCAATCACTCAAAGCAACCTCTGCCGCAATAATAGCCTCTTCAAGCTGTCGAAACCGACTGTAGGTAATAATAAGATGTGTATTGGGAAAGTTTTCCATTGAATAAAAACGTCTTCCTTGAGAGCCGCAACACTGTTGTGTAAATGCCTATTGGAGACTCTCTTAACCACACCACATACGCAATAGCCTGATGTTTTAATATTTGGGAAGCTAGGGGATAATAAGTTGTAGATGACATGGTCATTAAAGTTTTCAGCCATTCATTATTGGTTCGTATGTGTTATTCGGGATGGTGGAGAGTCATGTTGAAAGATGTACGGCCTAACAGAAGTAATCCAAAGCTTTTACACCTCCATATAAACAACGGTGTTGACTCTGGACAACTTGAAGAAAAGAATTTGGAGGCTTCAGATCGTCTTCGCTTCTCACGACTCCCAGAATCATCAGTGAGTCTGGAAATTTTCCTTGCATGACGGTCGGGACCTCTTCGGGGATTGTACACAACTACCCATCTTTTGGCGGTTCACTTTCTGAGCTTGGGCAAAGTTTTTTTTTCATCCAAAGAAAACAAAAGCATTACTGTCTAATCTTCATATTTCAGCTTGTTAATCACATTGGGCTTTGGTCAGGTGGTGTCCCTGGCTCTCTCATAAAAGAACTGTTCTCTCCTCATAACGCACAACCTCTAACGAAGGTCTTCACAAATCACACATCCATTTTAATATCATCAATATGCAGCTCCTTAGCGAGTGCCCTCATCGACTTCCTACGATTTTTATTGATACGAATGACGAATCCCGGTGGCTTGATAATGTCATATCGTCGACAGTTTTGTTTCCTGTATTGAATTCTTGCCATATGAGACCTGGCAGCGTTCAGTTCACTCTTTACTTTAAAGATGAATGGCTCGGCGAATTTCAAGAATGCAGTGTTCTTCAGCCAACAAGACGATGACAGCATACCTTTTCATGTCCTCAGTTAGTCTAGTTTCTATCCTGTTTACATGTAACAGAAAGGGATTTGCAACCATTATATACAGGTTGGCATTTCACATATAATGTGTGTTCTCAAATACCTGCTGCACATTGTAGTAGGTATTTCTTTAACGTGTTATTTTATATAATTTTTGTTCATATTTAATAGTGATATTTTATTGTTTTCTCTTCATATAAATCAGTAAATTATACGAATAATAAATGTATAATTATATCTGTATATCATTGCAATACTATACATAGAAAATAATGAAAAAAGCATTGTAAAAATAAAAAGAATTTTTAGACTCTGATAAAGATGTCATTGGGAATTGGCGAAAGGGCGAGGCATGACAACATATGATATCGTAAGGGGAGGAGGGGATGCCAAAAAGTTGATAACATTATATATGTTGAGCCCCTTTGGGAACTCTCTGTTTCTCAGACTAGACTTTTGTTTCCTCTGAGACAAATCTAATATCACGTTTTCTTAGAAACTAGTCTGTTTGGAATTGTTCTTTTCATAAAATTTTTTAGTGTAACTATTTTTTATAACAAAATAAAAATTACGGTTTTATTTTGTAGTACCTTTACATATTAAATGCAAAGTTGTAACTGTAATATTTATTATTAAAAAAATATTTTTGTATTAAATGAAATTTCGACTTTTATTTATTTATTTATTTTGCTGTACTTAAATTTCTCAGCAAATGATTCTTAAGAAAGACATTTAATGCCTTAAATTATAAGGTCTTAATTGTGAATGTACGTTACATACCAAGCTGGTGAAATAATTAGAGTGCAAATCGATGTTATTTTCTTGTTGATAAACGCTATGTTTTAACTGTAGCAATCATTCTTTCCATTGAATTAAACCAAAAAATATACTTGAGTTATGATTATATGAATTAGTTATGTTTACCTAGTGGTCTGTTAAATTAACAGAATTTTAAATGTCAAACTGATTCGAAGTGATGCTCTTTGTTGGTGTTGTTTTACACAGTAAAATTTTTATTCTGTAGAAATATATATCTATTAGTTAGCCTTAAATGATTCATGTAAAGATATTTAAGATTTGTAATTTTAAGGTTAATAATGTAAAAGCATAGTATTTGTTTCGCCAGTTAATTTATTAGATTCGCTTTTTCTTTACTTATAGATATATTGCAGATATCATTTGTTTAGTCAAACTAATTACGACAAATCAGTTAGATTAAATGAACAAGTCTAAGAGTAAGTTTTTGTACTTCAAATAATGAGATTTCAATACTGAAACCGTTTTCAGGTAATGTATTTCGTTTTTTATTTATTTTATTTTTTTTTTTTGTTTAACTCAAAACACTTTTTATGATTGAAATATATTAGCAATAAATGATTTTCGTAAATGATGTTTAATGCTTTAAATTATGCACCTTAGTGTGAACGCCTGCTATATTTCGTGTGGGTGATTTGATAAGAGGATGTACTAAATGAATACGGCTTCCAGATTGATAAATATGAAGTTTTAGTTAAAGCAATCAGTTGTTCATGATAAGTACAACTAATAAAGGTAATTCAATTAAGCTTAATTAATTTAGCCTAAGCTTGACTGATCTTTATTCTCAGTAATGAGCTTTTAAATGTCAAAGGGTTTGAAGTAATGGTCATTTTGTATCGTTTTGAAATGATGTTGTTTTACATAAAGAACAGTTTAGATTGATGAATGTATTTATAAATTAGTTATAATTGGTTAAGTGTGAATAATCGGCAGCTACGTGTTTTCCATAATGTTCGAAAGGGATTTTTTTTTTCGGTTTATTTTCGATTTTTTGGACACTAGGAAAATACTATATCACATCTTTTCACACAGTTTACTTTATTAAGTATAAAGTTTTTTCTAGAAAGTAATAATGTATACACACATCTATGATACACTGGGCGATTCCTTAAGTCCGTTTTATCTCAGTTGTACACGCAATTAAGATACATAATGCGCTATACAGAAAAAAATACATGACATTGTTGCTAGACGTTTTGTATGGAAAGACTTATTTTTTTTTAAAAGTGGATTCATAATTTTTAAACGTATGCTATTGCAATTTTATAAAATCAGAATTCGAATATGCAAATAAGAAGCAAAAAATGTGATATAGTTCAAGAAAAGAAAAAAAAATATTCGTTACTTTTGATTTAAAAAAAAAGTTATTTTTAGAGCTGAGGGTTTTTTCTAGAAATGCATGTTTTAGTCTAATAATCTGTGATTATTTACTTTTCTGAAACAAAATAATTTTTAACTTTTCAAATATTTTCATCCATGCAGGTGGCTACTTATCTTATCCTCATGCATACTAGTTTTATATTAATAACGATGCTGTAAATCTTTGTCATTAAATTTTTGGTTGTATCTCCTGTATTTTTTAACACGCTATCTATAATTCCGGAAACTGCCGGTAGATATCTCTTTTCATCGTCTAGTACATACCAGTGTTACTTAAAGTGATCTAGATATTTTTATTTACCCCTATAACTAACTCAGCCCACACAGGATTTTCCCCTGAACAGACTTAACGAATCACCCTATACTGACAGAAGTTCTCGGCGCATTTTGAAATTCTGTTAAAATAAACCCCACATAGTTGGTATATAAAAGCGTAATCTGGAAGAAAATACTTCTCTTAACACTCTCTTAAAGATTTGCTTATGCAAAAATCTGAGTTCGAAATAATATATATATATTCGCCATTTCTTCAAATCTGAAAAAAAAAAAAAAAAAAAAAAAAAACTTGAAGTTGTTGAAGACCGTTTTTTCACAGTCTACTACTACATGTAGACGTTACCACATATAGACATGTAAACGTTTGAATGCTTTGTAGATCGAATCACATCAAAACGGTACTTGTTGAAATATAAAAATAGATTACTCATAAGTGATCAGTAAATCTAGGTAAATTTTTGATTCCGCATAAGCAAACTATGTATTACAATGCATTTATTATACCGGGTGTCCCCAAAATAACCGATGATTTTTAAATTCAATAACTTGTAAACGGTGACAGATATAAAAAAATTCTTGCATGTGTGTTATGTAAGATATCAGGAGTTCGTATGCTGCGATTCTGAGTCTTAGTTATAAATAGAATAGGTAGATGGCGCTGCAAGCAATAACCGCTAAATCCAGGCTCGATTTTTCGGCCTCTCCTTTCTTGCATGCGAAAAAAGGAGATTAAAATATATTGAATGGATCCCGAAGTACCAAAAATGGGGTATGGACAGAGCACCTATTGCTGTCTGCGCCATCTATTGTTTGAAATTCGAACTAAAATAAAGAATCACAATAAAAATACTCCTGACATCATACATAACCCTCTTGCAAGATTTTTTTCTAAATATCTGATATCGTTTGCAAGTTATTGAATTTTAAATTCATGGGTTATTTTTGGGGCACCCGGTATTATCCAGCAGATTTGATTTCGTTTTAATATACATGATTTCCCTTAAATCCTTGACATATTTTAAAATTCAACATAAAATACAGTAATCGTCGTACAGGAGTGCGGATCTGGACTAAAATGCTTCTCAAGATGGATTTTTTTTTCAAGCGAATGAAAATAATTAGTTTCAAATTTCGAATTTAGATGGCACCACTTGTCCGTATGTTTGGTTTGAATGTTTTCAAACATGCGTTTTTTGTGATTTCCTGATTAAATTTGACGCTGTAATACATAAATAACGGCTTCCAGCTGAAAAAAGCAAAGTGTGTGGTTTTGCTGTGGCAGAAATTGAAGTACTGAAGGCGAGAATCAAGCATCTGATCCAGTCAATTCCATAAGCAATACTACACATTTGGATTGAATTGGTGCTCCGTATGAATGTGGTTCGAGCTGCAAAAAGTGTACTCATTAAACAATGCTAATGGATTGCACAAATTATTGCTCTTTTACTGATTTTGACAAAATAAAATTATCTATAACTGGTTGTCTTAAGTTTTCTTTATGCTTCTTTCTGATTAATTTAAGATGGAGCGCCATCTATGGGATATGATAGGAACTAATTTTTTTATTCGTTTGAAAAAAAAAACTTTTCATAGTGAGAAGTAGTCAAATCACACTCTTCTATAAAAATTACTTGATTTGTTATTGAATTTTAAAATGTTTCAAAGACTTTTAGACCTTTTCAAAGACCCTGTATGTAAACCAATTTGAAAAAATAAATCTCTACTGTTTCTTAAAAGACAGAAGTTATTGTAAACTTCAGGATATAGAGTAAAGATGGTGGCATCTGTGCACATGCAGAAAGAGGAGATGGAACTCTTTTAGAAATGTGAGAAGGGTCCTTGATTAGTAAGACATGTAATTTTCTGTGACAAAATATAGTATCCTCTGATACTGAGGGTAACAGATTACATGCGAAACTGCAAGTTTCATCATGGTGCCAATCATGCTTTCACCGTTTTTGAATTCTTTTATATAGGTATCTTTTTCGGTGGAATTTCGGAAGAAGGAAATTTTTTTTTTGAGATATTTTCCATGTTTTTGCTGTTTTCTTTGTTAGATTTTGAACAAACTCGTTTCCACTAATAGCAGACTGTATAGAAGAGAGTCCAGCTTAAGAACGCTTAACCCTTTTAAAAGAACATTTTTAGCAATTTCCGCCCTTTAAAGGCAACGTATTTGAATATTTTGATCAGCCCTATAAATGATCTATAGAATTTATAAATTTAGAGTACCATAAAATTATATTTTATAGTTCGCAACCGTGAGGTATCTTTCAAAGCAGTCTCCAATATGCTGCCTATAATTTTTCTGTTTGGGAACTTCTTTCGGCAACTTTCTTTTTGGAATCTTAGAGTATTCTTTAAAAATTATTTTAAGAAGCGAAAATGCCTAATTACCCTTAAATATAATTTGCAAAATATTATTTCGAATTCTATTTCCGAAGCTTGTCGACTTAATGTAATATGAAATCTGTATGATTCTTAGTTGTGATAGCTAAGAGCAGGTATACGACTGGAACGGTAAAAAAGCTGTGACGGCTGAAAGCATAGACATACGAATGGAACCCTAAAAGTACTTTGCTGTCTGAGAATAGACATACAAACGCAAAAGGTTAAAACACACTCGAAACAATTACTCTCTATAAATGATAATGCAACTAAATACTTTGTATGTGTAAACGCTGTATTCTGTAAAAGATGCATAAGTAATTCACCTAGTATACTTGTATTCGGTAGAAAACGTGTTGTGGTACATCTTAGTAAGAATATCAACTTCATTATGTTTGACGTAATGTAACCTGATTAAATTTCTCTACAAACCGTTATCCCCAATAGATCATTATATAACAGATCATTTTATGTTTCATTCTAAACGAGCTGTTGCTATACTTTTAATTTTCAAATTGGAAAATTATATAGTGAATCTGCTGAACATATGTTAGTTTCGTAGTTATTCCAGTACATTTTAGAAAATTAGAGAGCGGGCTGACGTTAAGACAGATAGACAGTTAAACAAACAGAACACTTTAACATTTTTGAACTGTATAGGATAGTTTTAAAAATCATTATTGTACTATTAACTGTGAAAAAACAATGTTCGAAAGAATGAGAAAATTTACAGATTTGAAAAAAATACATATGTCTAATATTAAAACCACATGAGAAAGGTAAAAGCATCTCTGGCGATCTGAATCTGTTAAGCAGTATATATTAATATGAAAAGCTCTAATTTCCTATGTCATCTTATTTTATTACTTCCTATTTTTATCTCTCTTCAATTTTCCCAATTCGTAAAAGACAATATTTTAATATTTGTACAGGCATATGCATGTATACGTTATGCATAACAGTACAAACATTCATAAAATCAAACTAAATATGAAAATACATTAAGTAGTTTTGCAAGTAAAGTTTTAAATATTTTAACAAAATGCAATAAAAAGTCAGATTTCAAACTGAATTTTTTCACAAAATGTAACCTCTGGTAACATGAATTCAGTTTATTTTCCTCCAAAACATGGCATTTAAAATCTGTTACTTTTAAAAGGTTACAGGGTTACTTTTACAATTTTTCAATTATGAAAAGTTTTTAATTGCCGTCAAAATTGAATCTAGATGAGATTTTGCAAAATTAGCCCGTTATCACCTATTCGCACGTTAGTGAAAATTTATTTTGTCATCAATTTCGGCAATATTTCGCGAAATATCTCCAAGCTTGTTTACAATTTTGTGCTACAAAGTACCGTAGGTCTATGTATGTGAATTAATATGTTAATACAAGGTATTTCCGCACATAAACAAAAACTGTGTCACTTTGACACCGAGCCTAACTATAGAAAAGTCTTAGTTATGGCCAAATCGGATGTAACTGGGATTTTTAGAAATTAGCCAATTATTGCAAATTTGGACACGTTACTGCTAGACTATTTATTTTCGTAGGCAAATTTGACAACATCTTTTAAATATGGCTAGTCATACCGACAATTTTGTTCATGAGGGCACTCACATGTGTTAGTATATGTCACTATATCGTTTGTTTGGTACATACATAAAATGTGTGGAAATAAACCAGTTTTAGTTGACCGGACATTTTTTTAAAAATAAAATAAAGTTTTATTAAATAAGTGTTTCATTTCCAAGCATGGATGCTAAGATTTATTCATTGCCTTAAAAAAAATGTGTGCGATGAGCTTATAGACTTTTTGGCTTCAAAAATGTTCCAAATTTAAGCGGAATTTGTACTTTCCGGCAAATTAAAAAATTGCCATGCACCTTTCCTACGAAAAGGCTGTAATTCAATAATCATATATAATAATCTAAAGAAAATATTAAACAAAATTTGTAAAATATTTTTGAGGATTTTTTAAATGCAGTATTCAAAGTTTTAAAATATCTTACGTAAATATTACCCATTTTATTGGACTATTTGTGAAAAAGTGCATCTTTCCATTTATATCTCATATTTGGTTGCCAAATCAGTGATCATCGTTTGATAAAAGCGCTTCTCAAGCATATCTAAGAATAAAACTGTTTGATGTCATTTTTCTTTACAGAAAAGGTAATCGCTGAAATGTTATTAAAATAAAATATACTAAACTATGAATTTTGAAATTACACATTTCTCTTTTTTCTATATTATTATAGGCTTATTTTTGTTTCTAAAAGTTTAACAGATTTAGCAGATTACAATAAACATTTATTGTGTCTAGCATGCAAATATGAAAACTTTTAAAAAGATTTAAAATATAAAGATGATTTGCTTTTTATGTTGTATTATTTAGTCTTAGTGTAAAAAAAAGAAACAATAAATTTGTAATAAAACGAATGCCTGTTAATGTTCTAATAAAAAAAAAACGTAAAAAAAGCGAAGTAAGTAGAAAGACCTGAAGATTAAACACAGTGATAATTTATTATGCGTAACTCTTAGTATATCTATTCAAATTTAGTTTTCAAGTTTTTCAGAAAATGATTTCCTCGCAAAATGTGTTAACCTACGAAGTAACCAAAGAGCCACAAACATGATTCAGATTAGAGAGATTCATTTCGGACTTAACCCTCCGTCAGTTGCAACTCTGGGGCTCCCGAGTTCGGTAGCAATTTACCTGACAGGCGCCTGTTGGGAACTCGTCATTAGCAATTAATTGACGCAACTTTAATGCTTTTAAAGTAACCAGTGACATTTATTGGGCTGTACAAAGAGGGAATATTACAAATTTGAATGAAAAAATCTTGTTTATTACAGCAAAAGTAAGTAATACAAAAAAGACTGAAATTTCAAACCCAGCACTTAATTACCTTCAGTTTTCTTCACAAAAACAAACAAAAACATTATAATTATGAACAAAACTGAAAATTAAACCTTAGTCGGGTTCATTTTCAAAATATTGAACATTGGTGGTGCGTTGATCCGTTGAAGAGCAGCTTTGGCAGATTACAATTGCATTGGACAGGCAAATAACATGATGATATTTATAGCATTTCTAGTTCGACATCCTTCTGTGGCCTGTTTTTGCAATTTATTATACAGCATGATGCTACCAAATGCATCCTCCAAATTATCCATCATCCATCCAAATAGTCACTTACATCATTTGGATATGGAGGAGGGGAGAGGATTTCTCCCGATCATCGATGGGACGATATATTTTCAAGCGGACTTGTAAGCTGCTTGGAATTACAGTTATCTCCAAAATTTTTCAAGGTAGTTTTCCAATTATAATTTCATGGGCCAACCTTTTCAGGTACACTCTTCTACGCAGTGATTCGAGTTGATTGCGAAGGTAAAGGATTTGAGTTTTGAAGCCACCCACATTGAGCATTGTAAAGAAAATGACCATTCGTCAACGCTTGATGTTTCGACTTACGTTGTATGTAGGTTACATTTGATATTCAGTATCAACTCCACATTTCTTGTGTTATAGAAAATAATCACTTCTGGTGCGTTGTCATGAAGAGAGAATACAAGAATGACGTTTTTCTTTTCGCGGGGGATGTGGAAAACCAGAACATTCCCATTATTGCACACGAAAATGAATTTAAACCTACACATTTCCACAAAATATCCGCAATTTTTACAATTTTCATTCATCAAATGAACGAAATAAACAATTGTGATGATAAATAATACAAAACAAGAACCTTCAAACAACGGAAGATATCGGTCGCAAGTGGCCTGAGAGGCCTCTAGGGTTAGATCTTTACTCCGAGTGAATAGCGGCGAAACTGGATAGGTGTGTTACAAACACAGCTGAAAAAAGACGCGAGTATCTGGAAGGGCGAAGAACTCCGCACTGTAGTGGCAGAGAGGGGAATCGGAATAATTATGCTGAGCTTGCCAGGCCTATTGTGGCTAACGGAGGGTTAACCAGAATGTATGACAAAAAATTAATTTCAAGAAAGTCTCATCTAGACAAAAAATACAGCTTTATGTGCTATTTATGGACAAGAAAACCTATAGCCCCTGCGCAAATTCACAAACACTTAATATTTTGTATACACTAACAAAGTTCAAAGAGATTTTTTTTTCTTTTGCTTTCGCAGATTAATTCAGTCTACACAAATTGTATATTATTGATTATACTAAGTCGAATATTGATGCTGTTAGAAAAAGATTATCGCTACAAAGTAAGGATATACATTCTAAATGAATTACAGAACTGCAATAATCCCACAAATTCAATAATAAAGTAATAAGCATGTTTAGGTTTTTACTTTTTGAATTTCATTCTAATTAAGTGAAATCTTTTATTTGCTTTAAGTAAATTTAATAGTCGGTTCAGAGAAGAAAACTAATTGAGCTTTCCATTAATGGATAAATATGAAAAAAATTACTAATAAGGAGAAATGGATAAAATATCCTAAAATCTTTGAAATAAATGCAATTTTGTAAACGGCCATTAATACATAAAATTCAAAATTTTCTATTACTATGAAAAAAATGCTCATTCTCTGCTTCCTAAGTGGTTTGATTATGAGACATGCATGGAAGTTATGAATAAAATAATAAAAACTAAATTATTATTTTCTATTTATTTATGAATCAAAAACTTTGTGTGTGTATGTGTGTGTGTGTGTTGGGGGGGCTCCATTACTGGCCTGAAGTCTATGCAGGATTTTTTTTTTTTTTTTTTTTTTTTTTTTGGTGGGAGGCGTGAATTTTGTGAAAAGCAAAAGTTATTTGTGTGAATTATTTATATTTTTGTAAAAAAGTAAACTTTATAACGAAAGATGAAACAAGTTAATTAATGAAGGATATGTTTTTATGAAATGAACTTTGTGAAGGGAGTCTATTTTATTAAGAAGAATTTTGTGAAGGGGTTTATTTTATTAAGAAGAATTTTGTGAAGGGTCCAATTTTATTAAAAATAATTTCGTGAAGGGTCCTGTTTTATTAAATTAATTTTCTCTTATGTGCCCAAAATTGGCTCTAAAGTTTGTGTGGATCGCCCCCTGATAGCTATTTTTAAGTTATTATAAATCAGCAACAAAGTACTTATCTGAGTATAGCTTCAATAAGTAACTAAGATAATTATAGTAAATTTTCATTTTTTATGGCGATCATTTAAAAAGAGCGGATTATATATTATTTATATTATTTATAGGGCGGATCGATAAGATTAAATATTTCACTTATTCACAATATGTATATATATATATATATATATATATATATATATATATATATATACAGTGAAACTCGTTTAAGATACGCCCGCTTAAGATACGATCCCGCTTAAGATACGAATTATATTCGGTCCCTTGAAAAATGCCTATTAAACCTGTGTAAAATTACCCGCTTAATATACGTACGCATAAGATACGATCCCGCTTAATATACGAAGAAAATTTGTCCATTGATGTCGAAAAACCCGCTTAATATACGAAATGGTGTTTATGTAATACCGAAAGTAAAAAGAAAAGCACATTCTTTGACTGAAAAGTTGGATGTCTTAAGGAAATACGACGCTGAGAATGTTAAGCAAGACTGTCTTTCCCAAATCTGTGGGAATACACCAGTCAACACTTCGAGCTCTGTTAAAAAAAATAGACAGAACCTGGAAAACAGTGCATCAGCTGGAGGCTCTGGCAGAAAGAATATTAAGGTGGCAAAATTCGAAGAATTGGAGAACATTTTACTGGAGTGGTTCACCCAAACCCGATCGACGAACAACCCAACTAACGTATCATTGGCCTACAAAATTGCTACACGTCTTGTAGTGGATTTCACGTCTAGCTGCGGTTGACTAGAGCGCTTCAAAGATGCGGCTTAGTTTAATAGAAAGTAAGAAGAGAGTCGACAGCTGTGAATGTAGATAATGTCAATTGTTGGAAAAATAACGTGTTCGCCCCGCTATTGAAAAAGTACTCAAGATGCGATATTTACAATATCGAAGAGATGGGCCTTTTTTATGTGCGTTCGTAATTATATAAATACGTAGCACCTATAGTCGTCGTTCAGTCCGTCCGTCTGCATATAACAAAGCAAAAACTATTTAACCAAACGGTATGGAATTTTAAATATATAATATTTGCAATATTTTGTCGAGTCGTTTCAAATTTTATGAAAATCAGATGCATAGTTTAATTACAGGGGCAGTCAACAGTTTTCCGTTAAATTACGGCCAATGTAAAAAAATATTTCAGGTGAATTTTAATGATGAACAGAGTGAAATTGATATGCACTTATTAAAGTGCACTAAAATATACATTCAGTACAATATGCAGTGTAAAAAATATTTATAAAACTAATTATAGTACGAACGCACCTCATTTGCCATGTTTGACATGCAATTTCTAACTTGTTTATATTAATGCCTGACAAAACAATGGCGTTTAAGGGTGAGAAAGGTTTTGGAGGCAAACTGAAAAAAGAATGTATCACTGTTTTAAGTGGATCAAATAAGAGCGGAATTGATAAATTAAAACCCCTCGTCATCGGCAAGTCGCGGAATCATCGCTGTTTTAAAACTGCTAAAAATCTGCCCCCTGCGATTATGAAAGACAAGCCGAAGCGTGAATGACAAGCGATATATCCGTTAAGTAGATCCGCAAGCTCGATGAACGAATGAAAAAGGAGTCCAGGAAAGTATTGTGTCTCGCCGACAACTGTCTCGCCCATCCGAAGGATATCCCCAGCTTACGAAACATCGAACTAGTCTTTTTAACCACCCAATGTGACTAGCGTGGTTCAATCCATGGATCAAGGCGTAATCCATGTTCTAAAAAAGAAATACAAATGTCGTGTCTTTGTACGTCATCTCTACCAAATGGATCATCGCGAAAAAGATCTGTCCTGTCCAATCTGTAAGCGTATTAACCGCTTGGACGCCATGTATTTCCTGAGTGCGTCATGGGAAGACGTAATATCAACCACCATTGAGAACTGCTTCTGTAAAGCCTTTGACGTCGACGGCACTTTGCAAAACGTTGACATCGCAGAAAAGGAGCAGCATCAAGAAGGATGCTCATTAGGACTCATTTGTCAAAATTGACGATCAGGCTGTAACAACTGAAGTTCGTTCTATCGTGGATATAATCGCGGACGTCAAAAGTTCCGATGAACCTAGGCCTTCAGTCAAAGCAGAAGACAGCGCGGATGAAGAAACGGATGTACCAGCCATACCATCATTCGCATCTGTAATGAGCTCGTTCAGCTTACTTCGACTGTACGCCTCTACAATATGGATGCTGGTCCTTCTGTCGAAGATTTTTTTCTACCACATCAACAAGGCAGAAAACTTAGTGATAAAATTTCGTCCTATGTTGCACCAAACCAAGGTAAACGACATTTTTCAACGAACTAAAACTACTTCATGTACTTTAATTTTGATAATGTATCAAATAATTATTGTTCCTTGCATACATTTAGTTTGTCTTTCTAAAAATAAATTATGAAAATTTATTATTTCTCCTCTTTAAATATGTAGTATATTTTAGTTTCTGTTTTCTAATGATTAACAATAATTTCGTTTCATCACCTTTTTTTTTTAATTGGTAGAGAGTATTGCATAAAGGCGTTTTAATTTTGTTATTGTACAAACGGTGACTCAATAAAATCTTTATTTCAAAATCTTAAACTCAAATTTCCTAGAATATCTAAAAATCGTTAGAAATGGGCAAAATGAGAGTCATAAATGGCTAAAATGCGTTAATAACAATTTGCACTGCCTTTATGTGCATTATTATTCGAGAATCTATGAAATCCGGATAAGATACGATCCCGCTTAAGATACGAAATGTTCTCGGTCCGTTGATTCGTATCTTAAACGAGTTTCACTGTATATATATATATATACATATACATATCATAATTATTCAGAGGATGAAATGAAATAAGGACTTATTATTGTTATGTATTTAGTACTTATGTTGACACTAGATTGCTCCACATGCTACGTGCATCTACATAAATAAATACTTTAGCTTGGGAGGAAAAAAAGACAAATTTATAGAGCAGATCTATAAAGCTAAATATTTGACTTGTTCACAATATATATACAGGGTGTCCATAATTAAACGACCCTACTTTTAAGTTGTCTACTGACAAAACTATTTTCATAAAGTTGTGAAATTTTGTGAAACACATAATAAAGGGATGGGAATTTGTTTAAGCAAAGAAAACAAGCAAAAACAATAGTTCAAAATTTCGCCACTAGAGGACGATTTTTAATAAATTACACATTTAGCTTTACGATAGTTTAGAAATTTTATTTATTAACTTAGCCTGATTCTAAAGGCATAATTTCACGACATGTTCCTAGCATTTCTCATAACACACGGCCGTCAACTGTGGCAAGTAGCATGCTAGCTTACGATTCCAAATCGTATCTGAAAATGATGATCGTCATGCGGAACATTTTTATCATAACAAAATTTGTTAAACTCTCGTAAATGCAAGCTAAATGTGTAATTCGTTAAAAAACGGCCTCCTAATTTTTTTTTCGCTCAAACAAATTCCCTTACCTTTATTATGTCCTCCACAAAATTTCACAACATTTTGAACAATAGTTTCGCCTGTAGACAACTTTAATAGAGTCGTTTAATTATGGACCCTCTTTAAATGAAATTTCTAAACTACCGTAATGCTAAATGTGTAATTTATTAAAAATCACCCTCTGGTGGCGAAATTTTGAACTATATTTTTTGTTTGTTTTCTTTGCTTAAACAAATTTCCATCCCTTTATTATGTCTTTCGTTTAATTATGGATACCCTGTATATGTATGCATATACACATTCTCACAATCTTTTGACTTTCAAGTCCCTTAATAATAATTTTTATTTTAGTACATATTCTTGTTTTTTTTTTTTTTTTTTTTTTTTTTTTTTTTTTTACCACATACTGGGGAACATCCCATTGCATGACTGTATAGCACTATTAACGAGATAAATAAGTTTTGGACGATGTTGGGGTCAAAATATACCAGGAAATTCCTATACCGCCCCGTGTCTCATATGCTGATTTTTATATTTGGAGCTGTCTGTATAAGATTGTTTTAATATAAGTAATTCAATATATTTTTTTCTTCTGAAAATGGGATTATTGATTTATATAAATATGTAGCAAAAAATTAAACATTTTTACGTTTGTTATTATAATTTTTAACTCTGTCCTTAGGTTTTAGATTCCTTACCATTTCTCTTGCTAAAAGTATACAGAAAATCACTCCAGATGCAAGCACAGATTTTTTTTCTAGTTTTTTCTCATCCAGAAGTATGCTAGAGGAAGAATGGCTAAAATTCCTTGTCAGGAAATTTACTGCAGAATTTAAATTTTCAAGCATCGTGTTTTTATTGGTAGTCTTACCGTCCCCAAGGTTTATTCCTGCACTTTTCGAGGTAAATAATTTTTAATTTATTTAATCCAATGTAAATAACTGTTTCTAAAAATCATTGAACATCGTGGCTATTACTTAGTCTTAACATGACTTTCCTAAAAATAGGTGGTAATTTTCTTTACCGTCCCGAAGTTACCATCCCTTTTTTTACCATCATTTTATTCCTATACGTCCCTTTTTTCCCTTACCGTCCCTTCTTTAACACCCTTTTATGACAATGTTATACCAATGTTTTGTACTAAAAATACTACATTGTTATTATTTCTTACTTGAATGTCCTGTGGATACTATGCAAATTCATTATAAGTAAAAATTTAGAAGAAACTAAAATGTTATCCCACACAGCACACGTTATCTATAGGATGTCGATGTATAGTGTAATTACATCTATAGCGTCCACAACATCTTTTACATGTGCATAGCATTAAACCAATAGATGTCTATCGGGCATTTCCCATTTAGATATGTATTAAACGTCCATGACCTGCTATAGACGTATTATAACTATGACTTTTTTTATGTCTACTGGATATGCTCTTTTTAATTTCCAAAGGATGTACTCTTTAGTGCATCCAATGGATTTGTGAATAACACCTATTACGCACATCTTATGGAAAAAAAATACTGCTACTTCAATCTTGCCGCGCATGCGGAAATGGAAAGTCGAAGGTCACTCCTAGAAACTCCGGACGCGAACGATGTTTACGTCTCTCGTTACGTCTGCTCCCGCTCAACCCGCGTGATTCGCCATTTATTTGGTAAGGCTCTATGTGCATTTCCCCCCCAGTTTTACTCTGTTCAGCCATTAACGACTTGCATAAAATGTAAGTTATTCATTTCTTATTTCATGTATTTACTTTTCTGTATAGTTTATATTTTAACACCCGATTACTGCTATATCCGTGTATCGTGCAGATAGATTTAGGCTTAATGCTACGATAATTTTCGTATAAAATGAAAATAAACTTGCAAATTGTTGCTGTATTAGTTGCATAAATATCGAAATTTAATCACATATCTTGCAGATATAACGAACGGTGTAGTAAAAGTGTGTTAGAGCCACTTATTGTTTCGTTTATCACCAATCGCCGATACAGTCTTGGCTATTTTGAACTTGACCTTTTGAAAGGCTGTGTTGTTATGTTATTTATACAATAAATTTTAATCCTCAGCCATAATGTTTACCAGAATTTTCAAATAACATTTAGGTTTTATGTTGTATGTGTAGCAGAAAAAAAGCAGTTAATTTTAAATGAATTCCACTAATTCTGGTTTCAATAAAATAGAAAAAAAAATTTCAACATCTTAGCAACTGAATTATTTTACCCTTAAAATAAGTGTTGTATTATTTACAATGGTGGGTCCAAGGGGGAAGTCACGGGGATCACGATCCACCCCCCCCCCTCCCCCCTCCGTGAACAACAGGAAAATGCTAAAAATTATTTAAAAAATGAAATATATTTTAAATTCCCCTCCCCCCCTTCAACAATGTGAATCAAATCAAAATTAGGTAATTTCTGATACATCCGTGAAAATCTTTTTAATCTCTAGAAATTTGCAAGTTCACTTATTCAGAAACTATGTGATCAAATAGTGTTTTCCATTTTTCAATAAAAGAAAAGTCTTTCCAAAAATTCCATAAAATTTAGCATTTTAAACTAAATTTCCGGACGTGAATGCTAATTGCTCCCTCATGACTACATTTCTGTGGCTCTTAAGTCCTAAAAATTGGCTTAATATGGTAACTTGACAACATTTCTGAATCATTCTTAGCATTTACAAGAAAATGAGAAACGCTTCAATTTCTTGGTATCTGAATGAAATCTATAAATTATATATTTTACGAATACCAATGCAAATTTTTAGTATAAATGAATTCACGAAAGTATCAGAAAAATTGTCAGTTTTAATTTGGGAATAGCCTCCAATATAAAAATTTATCATGAAGTGGGGTGACGACCCCCTCTGCAAAAAAAAAAAAAAAAGCCATGACCAATATTTTCTACTAAAAAAATTATAAATTTCTATTAAAGTTTGTCAAATAAATAAGTCTTTATAACTTCTAGAAGGCAATTATGTCTGAAAAAAAAGTTATAAGTATTGAAAAGAATATAAGTTACACTCCAAATTGGTGTTTTGAAATTCTATATTACATATATAGCTCCACATATACTACACATTTTAAAGATTATAATTAATTAAACAATGACAAAATGTAGCACATCAAAATAGAAACATTCTTATGTGTCCATATGAAGAGTGAAGTTATAAATGTTAAAAGAGAAATTAGAAAGGATATAATATTTGAGGAGAGTTTGGTACATAAGTGTATAAAAATAAACAAGAAAAATAAAATTTCGAAAAGCAATTATGCTATTCATATGTTTTTAATAGTGAGAAATGATATATTTTTTTTATATGACTATGCATAATTTTAAATGTTTAATAGAAATAAAATAAGACGTATATTAATAGCTCTTAAAATTAAGTAATAAAACATGTAACTAAGTAACCAATGTCCTCTTTAATTTTATAAAGCTGTAGAAATGAAAAAATTGGGGAGGGGGGGGGGGGTGTCTGTTAAAGGTCAGTGTAAAACAGATAAAGCAGTTGATATGGTGCTTTTAAAATTTAGCTGACATATTTGCAATTCTAACTACAAATCACTACCAAAACCATCTAAGTTTTATTTCAGTTAATGTCTTCATTATTGAGAAATTGGGTTACTTATTAAACTCTAAATAATTGAATGTCATTAAAACTAATTAAAAACACTTTAAAATGTATAGTTTATAATTATAAAGCCAATTATAGCCAAAAAAAGTCCATTTCTTGCCAAAAAAAAAAAAAAAAAAAAAAAAAAAAAACTTAAAACCAATAAAAGCCGCCGGCGTGGCTTTTTTGCAACCCTGGCTATAATAGAAGATATATGTTTTACTTGTTAGCTATATTTTTCAACTCTCCAACTTACTGCAGTTGTAAATGTGTTATTAAATTCTATAAAATTTTCTTCTGTTTATATGTAATTCTTAATTTTATAGGAAAAAAATTAAAAATCTGTTTTGGTAATAGTAATTTTTTTTTTTTTTTTTGTAATCATGTAAATGTTGTCAGAGCAATTTTCAACTATACATGGCTTCTTACTAGCTGGTAAAATAAATCCTTCACTGGTAAGATTTTCAAAAACTCCCTCTCTCCCCCCCCCCCCCACCTCGTCCCACCTTCCGTGTTCATAATTATTCATTAATTGTTAGCGTGTTTAAGTATCTTAAATAAAGCTTATTTATACAGTCGATTCCCTGAAATCAGTGTTCAATTCAGATACTTTTCTCCCGGGGGAAGGTGAAAATTGCACTTTTTGACTGTTGAAAAACACAAAATCTCAAATCTTCCGGATCCACTCCTTGAATTCAACCAATCGCGCCCGTCGGCCTAATCATTCGGAGTTTTCGTGGTTTTCTTCGAACCTTGGCTCTCCAAGTGTTAATACGGGTTAGGTTCCCTTAGAAAGACCTCCACGGAAGGCCCCCCCCCTTAGGGCCTATATCCCACGTGCTGATAATTGGCCGACATAAATCCAACCAACCTTGAATTCAACACTGTCTGAAATCTTCACTTCAATGCAGATGTAAACAGTGAAACTCACAATTAAGATGTTCAGGGAAATTTCAAGGGTTTTTTTTTTTTTTTTTAATGTCATTGTGTACACATTTTATATGAAATTCTGGTTAATATGACTGAATTAATGCTTTCTCATGAATGAAATGAATTTATTTCCAAAGAAATTCAAGATACAACACAGATATCTCTGGCAAGCATAATCTTTTTTTTTTTTTTTTTTTTTTCAAATACATTTGTGTTACTGCAGCTTTTTTTTATCTAATAGTCTGATTAAACATGAAATAAAACATGGTTATTTTAAGATTTATTTATTTATTTATTTTTGTAATTTATTACTTTACCTAATAGAATTTTGTAATTTCTTTCCCCGCAACTGATTGACGAATTTTGCATGTTTGTCTGCCACCAACTTAAGAATTTTGTAATGTTTCCGCACAATTGATTGCTGAATACAATGTTTTCCTGTGACCGATTGATGAATTTCCCAATATTTTAAAGCAACCAACTGAAATATTTCTGTCCCCCCCCCCTACCCCCCGACAATCAACTGACAAATTTTGTGGGTTTTCTTTGACCGCAGAATGACGATTTTGGCAATTTTTTTTCCTGAAACCGATTGATGATTTTTGTGCTATTTATTTCTCCGATTGCCAAAATTTGTGGGAATTTTTGCGACTGATTGGCAAAACTCTTGTTCTATTTTTCATACAGTGCAGGGCAGGGTTGCTGGCTTTTAGCCAGGCCAAAAAAAGCCGGCCGGCTTTTTTTGGTTTTAACCGCTTAAAAAAAACCGGCTTTAATTGAAAAAAGCCAGCTTTTATTTTTCAAAAAAGTGGTTTATAGGTAATTCATATAAAATTTGGATTCATTTATTTTTAATACACTTATATATTTTCTACTAAAAAAATATATACTTCTATTAAATTTTGTCAAATAAATAAGACCTTATAACTGCTAGAATGTAACTGTGAAGGCATTATGTCTGAAAAAAAAAAATATGAATATTTAGAAGAATACATTAAATTAGACTCTAAAGTATTGGTTTGGAATTCTTTATCATAGCTCTACACATACCACACATTTTAAAGATTATATAAAAAAATAAGAGGATATCACACATTAAAATAGAAACATTCTTACATATACTGATATTTACTTTTAAAATTGATTAAAACTAAATAGCTTATGTGTATTTAATAACTGAAATTATCTTATATAATACTTGAGCAATAATAAGCAATCGATATTCTGATAACTTATACAAATGATATATGTAAAGTTTTTCTGCTACTAAGCTGTTATGTAACTTATTCCAGATATGTCCATACGGACAGATTAAAATCGTAGAATGAACAATGTTGAAAGAGAAATTAGGAAGGATATAACATTTGAGGAAATTTTAGTACATGTAAGTGCATAAAATAAAGAGAACAATTAAAGAAAAAACCCTCCAAATAAAACCTGTTGAATTAGAATTTTGAACAGCTAGTTGCTATTTAAAATAGTGCATATTCATGGATAAATTAATGCATATGTTATTCATAATACTGTTTTAATAGAGAGTAATGATGTTTTTATTAAATGACTTAATGTGCAATTTTAAATGTTTACGAGAAATAAAATAAGACTTGAATTATTAATATCCCTTAAAATTAGTTAATAAAATATATAACTAAGCAACCATTGTCATTTTTAATTATATAAAAGAGTAAAAAAAAAAAAAAAGGTCAGTGTAAACCAGACAAAGCAATTGGTATGGCCTTTTATTCCAATATTAATGTCTTCACATTATTGAAAAATTGGGTTATATTGATTTCTACCTCAATTAAATAACACATTAAAATGTGTCATTCATAATTTAAATGATTCTCAGTATAAAAGCCAATTTCAGCCAAAAAAGGCCAATTTTGGCCAAAAAAAGCCGGTTAAAACCAATAAAAGCCGCCGGCCTGGCTTTTTTTAATTTTAGCCGGCTTTTTTTGCAACCCTGGTGCAGGGTTGCCGGCTTTTAGACAGGCCAAAAAAAGCCAGCCAGCTTTTTTGGTTTTAACCGCTTTAAAAAAGCCAGCTTTTATTTTTCAGAAAGACGGTTTATAGATAATTCATATAAAATTTGGATTAATTTATTTTTAATACACTTATAAATATTTTCTACTAAAAAAATATAAACTTTATTAAATTTTGTCAAATAAATATGACCTTATAACTGCTAGAATGCAACTGTGAAGGCATTATGTCTGAGAAAAAAAAAATATGAATATTCAGAAGAATACATTAAATTAGACTCTAAAGTATTGGTTTGGAATTCTTTATCATGGTTTTACACATACTACACATTTTAAAGATTATATGAAAGAATAAGAAAATGCCACACATTAAAATAGAAACATTCTTTCATATACCTACTGATATTTACTTTTAAAATTGATTAAAACTAAATAGCTATATGTATTTAATAACTGAAATTATCTTATATAATACTTGAGCAATAATAAGCAATTGATAGATAAAAAATACTTATAAAAATGATATATGTAAAAAGTTTTTCTACTACTAAGCTGTTATGTAACTTATTCCAGATATGTCCATACTGACAGATTAAAATCATAGAATGAACAATTCTGAAAGAGAAATTAGGAAGGATATAACATTTGAGGAAATTTTAGTACATGTAAGTGCTAAAAATAAAGAGAATTTTTTTTTTTTTAATTCTCCGAATAAAACTTGTTGAATTAGAATTTTGAAAAGCTAGTTGTTATTTAAAATAGTGCATATGCATGCATAAATTAATGCATATGTTATTCATAATACTATTTTAATAGAGAAATGTTTTTATTAATGACTTTGTGTGTGATTTTAAATAAATGTTTATGAAAAAAAATAAGACTTGTAATATTAATATCCCTTAAAATTAGTTAATAAAATATAGAACTAAGCAACCATTGTCCTTTTTAATTATATAAGAAGTAAAAAAAAAAAAAAAAAAAAAAAAAAAAAGATTGTTAAGGTCAGTGTAAACCAGACAAAGCAGTTGGTATGACCTTTTATTCCAATATTAATGTCTTCATTATTGAAAAATTGGGTTATATTGATGTCTACCCCAATTAAATATCTTTAAAACTAATTAAAAAACACATAAAAATGAGTCGTTTATAAATAAAATGCTTCACTGTGTAAAAGCCAAATTTGCCAAAAAAAGCCGGTTAAAACCAATAAAAACCACCGGCGTGACTTTTTTGCAACCCTGATACAGAGGGAGGAATTTTGCAGATTTTTCCTGCAGATGATCAATAATTTCATTTTTTCCTGTAAATAGTTGATGAATTTGTAGATTTTTCTCAGTGATTTACTGGCAAAACTCGTACTTGTTTTTTCATGCAATTGATGGACGAATTAAGTTGTTTTTTTCGTAATCAACTGGCAAATTTATCATTTTTTTTTCTTTCAAAGACCAAATGACAAATTTCACGATGCTTCCCTGTGACAAAATGTCAAAATTTACGTTTATTTCCCAAGATTAATGGATATATTTTGTGGGTTCCCCCCCTCAGCCAGGAAAGAAATGAATTGAAAATGCATGTCAAAAATAGCAGCAAGGGACACAATATTATGTAAACAAAACAGTGACCAGAAATCTGCGCAAACTCTTGATTCCAAGCTATGCGGGTTTGAGGGAGTCTACTGTATAAATAAGTAGTAG
Organism: Maratus speciosus; assembly: GCA_963932465.1. NCBI lineage: Eukaryota > Metazoa > Arthropoda > Arachnida > Araneae > Salticidae > Maratus > Maratus speciosus. The sequence continues at coordinate 224,234,196 of OZ010791.1, read as the reverse complement.
AAAAAAAATGTGGGGTGCTATCCACTAATAAAAGCACAACTAAAACAGAAAAAGGTCAGTAGTTCAGCAAAATTGTTTTACTCACACACAAAGGGTTCTGTACAATAATTGAATTCAATTGCAATAAAAAACGTTGACTTATTCATCACTGTGAGTCGGCAAATTTTGAAAAAAGCACTTAATTTTATCTCTCACAGACCCAAAGATTGAGGAAAGATGGAAAAAACTTAAAATTTTGTTATTTCTGTGTACTCAAAAAGAAAAAAGTGAAATTTTAGAATCTTGGTTAACAAACTCAAAAATCTGGAGAGAAAAAAAAAAAAGAGTGAATTTAAAAAATCGGAATGAAAGGAAGAAAAGAATACTCAAAGCATTACTAGTAAACAGTCAGAAGGTATTAAAAGTAAAACTATTCCAAATGATCAAAACAAAAAAGTAATTATTTTTTAATTAAATTCTAATTTCACATCTGAAACTGATTTAAATATTAAGATTTCTTTAATTTGGCATGCTCATATCCTTGCAAATAATTGTTCTTCTCATCCCATAAGTAATCATATTCATATAGAAGTTGATGTGAAATATAAACACGCAGTCACATTTTAATATAATAGACAATGCCCCAAAAAGAATGAAGGTTTTCTTGATTTCTTTTACAGATAGAACTTCCAGTCGGAACACACCGTCACAAACATTTGAAGATAGCCTTGAAGAAGTCCTAGATGAGGAAGACTTGTATGAATACTGAGTTAGTATATTTTTAAATTCAAAAATCCCTTTTTGTTTCTTTTTTTTAGACAAATTAGTTTGTGAGATTTTAAAATAAGTATTAAACCAAAAATTTTTAAACAAAATATTTAATGTATAATATAACTCATGTAGTCAGGACTGACACAACCTTCGAGCGAACGGTTAGCTGCCCACTCCCCTGTGCATGTTGGAGTCTTGTTTGTGTCGCCAAACCCCTATATATTTCAAAATAATAGTTGCTTTGTAATAAATGATAATCATTTTGCTCTAAATTTATTTTAAAATGTTCTGTGAGTAAAAAAAGTTAACTTTATTTCTTACAGGCAAAATTGATATTATTGTCGGTGAATATATGGATTTGATGACCTTGAAATTAACTGTGAATTCAAAAAGTAAATATTTAAAATATTGTAAAAATAGAGGATTTCTGGAAATTAAAAATAATTATGTTCATTAAATGTAAAAGTAGTGGTATTTTTAATGCATTTTATCTCTACATGTATTTTTTTCTTACATAGCAAGAAAATAATGATAATCTGTAGTTTACTGTGTGGCAACAACCATAAATTAACGCATCACCTAAAATGTTATTGACACCTATTTTCTATAGGTCCAGATTCACAGTTGCCACGTGGCGAGTAATTTTCTTTTTTTGTGTGTCCATTAACTTTCGGTGTCTTAAGTCGCCAAGATTTTTTTTTTTTTTTTTTTTTAGAAAAACAAATGTTTGAAGTACATTTTGATTCTTATAATGCGAGATTCTCACCATATTCACAATTTTTTTAATGTGTATTTTTATATGACAAAATCAAAATAAGAAATATTGTTTTCCTAATACTCCTTAGTCATGATTGCTTAACTTATACATACATATTTTTAACTATATCTAGCCCAACTTTATATTCTAACGGTACATAGTTTAAGATGCATATATTTAAGTAATATTCAGATTTAAAGAATTTTATGATTAAATTAAACACATTTGATGTAATTAATCTGTTTTGTTGTACATGCGTTTATATTAAGTAAATTATTTTTCGCTTTGAATTCCTGAGATTTTTATCCATATAAAACCAATCGCTATTGTTTTCATACTTTTATTACATAGTATGGCCACTAGATTTTTTTGAGTTTAAGAGCCACTGACTCCTTCCAGATTTTGGAAATCTGCACCTATTACTCAAAATGTATTTAAAGAAGAAACACAGGTTTCAACTAATTGTTTTATAAAATTGGATATTAAAACTTTTTACAAGGGAGGAAAAAGAGGAATGGTTTTGCATGAAAAATTACTTGTTTTTAGCATTTATTTTAATTTATAAATCTAAAATATTTTTGCTCAACTTTCCTAATGATGTCGTTTTTAGTTTTCAAAATATCTTGTTGTTGTGAAGAAAAAAGAAAATCAGATTATTGTTGATGCCATTTTCCACTAATAATTTTATTAAAGTGTTTAAGGCTTTTTCTATGGGTTATCAAGATTGGACAGTATTTACCGTCTGATGGTTTTTATCGTCCTTGGTAAAACATGTTTTTACCATCTTTTGAAAAAACTTATTAATTAGTGTTTTTTTCACTTTTATGAAAATTTATTTACCAATTTTTCATTTTACCAGAGGTAAAAATTTTACGGGTATTTAATACTACTATAACAATATTCACCTAATTTAGTTTCTGACTAGGTAAGTAAAAGAATGTTGTATGAAAATAGTGATTTTAAAGAATATAAAAAGGCCGGAAAACTTTCATCCAAGTTTCCCTCCTACAAGAATTCAAATTTTAAAGATATTGTTGTATATTTTTTATTATTAAATCTGAAATTTATATTCTATATGTGTATTTCTCTTACATAGCACGAAAAAATGCTGAATTTGTAGCTTTTCTTTTGGCAGCAAACACAGTAACATAAAATAAATTTGTCTTTAAACATTCCAGCTATTAGAAGCAGGGTAATTCCACGAGGACTTGTCGTGTAAGTCACATACTATGCGTGTTGGCCACCGTTATTTTATAAAAGTTTGCTTCGCCTTTTTCAATTAATGAGATATCTCCCATAAAATAAGACACATTTTTCTGTTCTAAAATACTGGTAGTCAAAAATCTAGTTTGTGACTTACACGACAAGTGCTCGTGGAAATGCCCAGCATAATTTCACCGCTGAAGCTTGCCTCATATTTAAAAGAAAAATTTCAATGGTTTTCATCAAATGTATTTTTATTTTTTTTTATTTTTTTTTAGCTGAACCAATGAATTTAAGCATAAACAACTTTAATCTTCACGTATTTAACTAAACAATTATTGCCTCTTTTCAGAAATAATGAATGAGAGAAGAAACATAATTTGTAAATTTCATATAGAGTGTTTTCATTTGTGTTTTATGAGAGTTGCTGCAAAAAGTGTGGAGCAAGAAAAGCGAGTATCCGTTCTTCAAAAAATAATAAGTAATAAGCTTGAATTCTGCTTTTTCAGAATTTAGTGTTATCCCCAATGAGAGGGGAGACTTTAAAATTTATTAGCGCCATGGCCAGGGTTGCAAAAAAGACGGCTAAAATTAAAAAAAAGCCAGGCCGGTGGCTTTTATTGGTTTTAACCGGCTTTTTTTGGCCATAATTGGCCTTTATACAATAAAGCATTGTAACTATAAACTACACATTTTAAAGTGATTTTAATTAGTTTTAATGACATTTAATTGATTTACAGTTTAATAAGTAACCCAATTTCTCAATAATGAGGACATTAATACTGGAATAAAACTTAGATGATTTTGCCAGTGATTTGTATTCAGAATTGCAAATATGTCAGCTAAATTTTAAAAGGGCCATACCAACTGCCAATTTTTTCATTTTTACTGCTTTATAAAATTAAAGAGGACAATGGTTACTTAGTTATATGTCTTATTACTTAATTTTAAGAGCTATTAATATACAAGTCTTATTTTATTTCTAGCAAACATTTAAAATTATACATAGTCATATTAATAAAAACACCACCATTTCTCACTATTAAAAACATTATGAATAGCATATGCATGAATATGCATAGCAACAAGCTTTTCAAAATTTTATTTTGAGAATTTTTTTTTTCTTGTTTAAATGCTCTATTTTTTATACACTTATGTACCACTCTCCTCAAATAAAACATCTTTTCTAATTCCTCGTTTCCATTTTGATGTGTTACATTTTGTCATTAAGGCTGTTAAATCCAAAAGGGCAACTTTCTGACATAAGTTTTAATTTATTTTTGTCCAGAAATGCATGAAACTAGCAGATGTTGTTCAGAAACTATGTAATTGCACTGTTTTTTCTGGGGTTTTTTGCAAACGCTATAGATTTTTCAGAAAATAGCATCAAAGTGAGCGTTTTGAACCGAATTTCCACACAAAAGAAGAAACCACTCAGAAAAGGGTGAAAAAACATGTTTGTCACGTGATCAAAATCTCTTTATAATTCAATAGGTAATTGATGGATCAAAAAATGGAAAACACAGTTCGATTCCAAATCGCTTCCATGGTCAGGCTTTCGAATTTTACATCTTTCCATTAAAAATGAATTTGTAAATGTGTCAAAACATTTTGCGTTTGTTGAGCAGAGCAGTTAAGAACAGTTTTAATTAAATATAATCGTTAAAATGTGTAGTATATGTGGAGCTATATAATATAGAATTTCAAAACACCAGTTCGGAGCCTAACTTATATCCTTTTCAATGTTTATATATATATTTTTTCAGACATAATGCGTTCACAGTTGTCTTCTAGAAGTTATAAAGACTTATTTATTTGATAAAATTTAATAGAAATCTATTATTTTTTTTAGTAGAAAATATTTATAAGTGTATTAAAAATTAATTGATCCAAATTTAAAACAAATTTACTGTAAACCAACTTTAAAAAATAAAAACTGGCTTTTTTTAATAAAAGCCGGCTTTTTTTAAGTGGTTAAAACCAAAAAAAGCCGGCCGGCTTTTTTTGGCCTGGCTAAAAGCCAGCAACCCTGGCCATGGCCCATTAAAAAATTGTACAAAATTAAAATTTTTTTTCAACTTTCATTATACATAAAATGACATCATTTGCATCTGCTGAAGAATTCCACATTTACGATCCAGTCTTAAAGAACATCTATAGAAAAGTAGCGTATGATGTCACAATCGTGGTATAATACGCGAACGCAGAAAAAAACCGATGTAAATTCGACAAAAAGATTGCCTAGCTAATGTATGCCTTTATTTATTTGTAATGTTAATATGGATACTTAAACTTAAATATAGTTTATTGTAGCTCCATGTTTTATCAGAAATCGTTCATTTATATACATATATATATATATATATATATATATATATATATATATATATTTTTTTTTTTTTTTTTTTTTTTTTGAAAATAGCATGTATTTTAATTACTTTTTTTTTTCAGTTGTAATGAGAAAATGGCAATAAAAAGATAGTAATCTAGTATTTTCCAACTGTTTTCCCTTTACTTTCTACAGAAATGGAGGACTTCAGTTGCCACCATTATAAAAATGATATTAAAAACAACAACAAAAAAATGAATATCTCTAAAATAAAATGAGATGCAGTTTCCAAACAAATTGCAGTTAAAAGTACTTTTCCCCTTAAACGAAGGGTAAAGTTTGAAAATGTGTGATGCTTAGAAGTTAAAAAAAAATTGCAGTACAGATTATCAATATTTAACCATACAATGATACACCTGCTTCGTTTTATGGCTGGCTTATGTAACGTTACGTTACTTTTTAGTGACATTTTAATTGTTGACTGAAAGAAATAGCATATTGGGAGCTAATAACTTTTTATCTACAATTATTTCAAAAGAAATTTATTAGCATAAGAAGCAGGGCCCGACTTATGCAGGGGCATGCGGGAAAATCGCCCCATCACCTCCCCTTTTTAGAGCCCCCCCCCCATGAGAGTAGTCAGGATTTTCATTAAAAGGTGCCAAGTGATTAAAATTAGCCAAAAGTGGCCAAAATTCATATATTTTCAAACATTTAGGGAGTGCGGTTTCCCTTCCCCTCTCCTTCCAGTACACTCTCCATCCATGTAGAAAACAAACTATATCATAAGAAAACTAATGATTAATATTTTATTATGGCGACTTAGTATTCTATTGTTTTCAACAGAAATTCTTTATTAATGTTTTCCTTGTAATGTGGTAAGTGAAAACCATTAATTGTGACCCATTTGGGGCATTTTCTTTTAGACATGACATACACAGATAAGCAAAGTAAAAGTTTGCAAAGAAATACTCGTATCAACCAATATATCATTTTTTTTCTACTATTATCCTACACTAGTATTTTTTCTTAAAGTTGTGACCATCTTTTTGTGACACTCTGTATACAAATGTGAGCAGTACCGGTACAAAATGTATGCATATAATACAACATGTATGAAGTTTAGTACTAGAGATAGAATTTATAGATAGAAGGGAGGCCCCCAGAATGATTCATGCCCCCCCCCCTCCCCCTACCTAAGTTGGGCCCTGATAATAAGTATATATTTAAATGCAGTTTTACAATATAAATAATAAAGATATTCATAATGTTATTGCTGTTTAAATAATTTTAATGCAAATAGAATATTTCTTATTTTATCGATAGCACTTCAACTACATTTCAAACTGTTTTTTAAGCAATTGTAAAACACTTTAAAGAAACTTCAAATTCACTCTTGTTTCTCAAATAACTTTTTTTTAATACTTTAATTACTAAATGTTCACTTTGACCCTGAGCCCGAAAACTACTATAAGAATCGAGCCCACTTCCTGAGTGGGATTGAGATTTACATCTGAGCTATGTATGAGATTTAATGTTTTAATTATATAGCGAGGGAAGATGACTCGTAATTATTGTTGTATATATATATATATTTTAAATGATTTTTCTGTTGCCTATCCTTAATTACTAAAATAGTGGTCTTTTTCGTTTTATTGTAGGTGCTGCTCAAAGAAATCAGTTTATAACCATTGTAGTGAAAACATAAGATCTGCTTCCGGCATGTCAACGCCCATTCCAAGAATTATCTTTGTTAATAACTATTAATAATATTATTTTTTTTAAATAAAATATTATTTCTTCATGTAATAAAGTCTTAATTTTCTTTACTTTTTCTATTTCAGTAAATTCTGTGCCACCTAGTACAAGTATTAATAACAAAATTTATTACTTATATGTTTATTAAATTTTATTGTGTGAAAGAGTATTTGAAAAATAAGATGTATCCTAAAATAATAATAATAATAATAAATAAAGCATGCAATAATTTTCGGCATTTAAATAAGATCATGTTGCAAGATATAATTTTTGTAAAATTGACTGCCTCCTACCTTTTCTTTCTTTCTTTCTTTTCTTTTCTTTAAATTTTTTTCCTTTCTTTCTGAACATGCAAAACTGGGGTAACAGGCAATTCCTTTCTCAAACTAAGATAATTGAGTTAAAAATGTTTTGATGTAAGCAGACATGAGAAAAAAAAAATTCTGAATGGTCTGTAATGTAATGTGTTGATTGCAATATTTTTATTGATAAAAGTTTTAAAATATTGAGTTCAGTACACAAAATGGATTTTTTAAAACATTTCTAGTAATGTAATCAAAATAAGTTTTATCTCTTCTCTGTATTGGGAAATTAAAAACAGAATAAAAAATTTATTAGTTTGCATTAAACCCTTCAGGTAATATAAAATATAATATAATATAAAATATATGTAATATAAAATTGCCATTCCAAAATATTAGTGTAAAAAATTAATGATTATGTTTCCTGTATGTAATGTATATATGAATGATGTTTGTTGCAAAAGTCATATCCCCCTGCCGATTCTTTTATACGTACGAATACAATTGCAATAAACATGTAAAGTTTTCTATTCTATGTTAGTATACTTTTTCCTCCCTCTGAAAGGAAGATTTGTTACCTTTAAATAATGAGAAATAGCAAATCTTTTAACCTCTTCATTTTCTTTGCAAAATACTGGATGATTAAGAAATTTCTCCCAAAGTAATACTTAGCCAAACTGATTTTAAATACCATATTTACGCGTGTATAAACTATAAAGTGCATTTTGATTTAGATTAGGAATTTATTATTATTATTATTATTATTATTTTTTTTTTTTTTTTTTTTTTTTTTACATATGCACAACATTCTATTAACATAAAATATAAAGAATAAAAAAAAAAAAGGAAAAACTTGTAGAAATTGTGATTTGAAATTTTTTCTCAAACCTAAACTATCAGATTTGCTCATGTATATTTTGCCCCCTTGTTAAAATACCATAAAATAAAAGGTTTTTGCAGAAAGTCGATGTCACATGATTGTTCATAATACACAAGATATTGCATAGATACAATAATACAATTACTTCCGTTTTATTTTCTACTTCTATATTTGTATCAGCATATTTGTATCGCAAAAAAAATGTGTATTATGTACTCACGACTTTTTAGACATGAAATTTTGGGGAAAATGTATGCAATATGTTAAATTATTCTGGTAGTTTTTGAATTCAGTTGAGAAATTTCAGTGAACAAAATGGTTAATCTTAAATAGCCCAATTATAATACAGTTTTTAATTAGGTAAGAGGGGGGGGGGGGGGGTCTTCAATTTGGAGTCTGAAAAGAAATGAAAGTAAAAATTGAATGCTTCATGTATCCCAAAAATGAAACTAAAATTTCTCCGTGACATGAAAAGCAGGGCTTGTGAGAGCTCAAGCCATTTGGTAGGCCTCCCCACCTGGTTGACCCTGACATGAAAAAGCAGCAACATAAAAGATGTCTATTGGAAATATCTAAAAAATTAGTCAGTGCTCTTTGGGTGTTAATGTTAGAATAATGCTAATATGGTGCTAATTATATAATTGTTTTAGCATTAGCAACTGTTAACTGTTTGGCTTATTTAGTATGCCATTAGTGTCTTTAAAGGTTATTACAGTTTGTGAGAAAAATGGCAGCAAACCAAGTACTGTACTTTTAATTAAAACATTTGCTTGAAAAAAAAAAATTCTTGCTCAGTGTTTCATTAATGAAATTTGCATGGCATAGCAATTGTTATGCTTATGCTAGTACAATAGATAATTTTAGGAATTATTCTAATTTTCATGATTAAGTACATATTTTATAATTTTTATTGATGCATTAAAAATAAAAATCATGTATAAATTTAAAAGTTTTTTTAACCATAAGATTTCTTTTTTGTTGTTGTTGAAGACAAGATTATTTGTATTTTGAAATTCCAAGAATTATTCTGATTTTCATATAGGTAGGTATACTTATGACATGTAAAAAAATGTCATTTCATGGGAAATACATACTTGACCGAAGGTGTTGAGCAACCTCCCTTCACCCCAATATTTTTAATATATTTGTAAAAATAATAGTTATATACAAATGTTTAAGTACATACAATTAGAAATTTTCTTAAGTTACCACAGTTTGAAAAAAAAAAAAAAAAAAAAAAGTCAACGATCTCATTTTTTAATGAAGTCATTTTATTTTAAAAACCCTTAAAAAAAAAAAAAAACTGTTAAATTAATTTGTTTTCTGGGAGTTTTATTATATAATGCATGCTGATAGGTAGTCATGAAAATAATTCTTAATATTTTTAACACATTGAAATTTAAATGTAAATTTAAAGTATTTTCAACATAAGATATCTTTATTTTCATTGTTGAAGACAAGTTCTTTATACTTTAGCACTTTTAGCTATAATTATTCTTATTTTTATGATTATCTATTAATTGGCATGTATAACACAACAAAGTAAATATATATATATAATGGCTTCATTAAAAAATTAGTTGTTACTTTGTATTTTTTCTTCAACTGTAATAACTCAAAAAGAAAATTCATAGTTGTATGCAGTTAAATATTTGTGTATTACTATTATATTTACAAATATATTAAAAATATATGGTTGCTCAATTCTTTTAGCCAAGGCTGTAGTTCCCATGAAATGACAGCTGTTTCTTGACCATCTTAAGTATATCTATAAGAAGTACCGAATATCAAAAAATAGACGAACATTTAGAGTTCTTATAGATGCTTATCAGATGTACCTGGGTAGCTACAGTGCAAGTCTTGGGTGCATCTATAAGAAGTACCCCATGTCGAAAAGTGGTCTATGCTTGGAGGTCTTATAGATGTGGTTTTCATCTATAAGAAGTACCCATGTCGAAAAGTGATCTATGCTTGGAGGTCTTATAGATGTGGTCTCATAGATTTTCTGGATATAATCGACGTCTGAAGGAACTCAAAAACGACACACATGTTATTTCTATTAGATGTGAAAAGCGTGTATCGTGGTTATTTTTAGACTACTTATAGATGTGTTGGCCGTCTTGTGTTTACAGCTTGTAGGTGACTTATGGATGGTTGTATGCTGTGTGGGATAGTGTTAAAATGGTAAAGAAAATTGAACTCGCAAGTTTAACTTAAACCTCAATTAAATAAAAAAAAAAATCGCTGATGACCATTTTTCCTTTATTTTGAATCATTAAGGCATTCGTCTATAAGTTTAAAATGTTATTTTAGCAAGTTTAATTTCCAATTTTTTTTCCTGAAAGTCAAAAGATTGAGAAAATGCCCCATATATATATTACAATTATCCAGAAAGTAAAATAATAATTTAGTATTTGGCACTCGTATTCTTGCAAGTATCCCACAAGCAAAAAATATGCAGTTGAAGGGACATAATGTCAAAGTAGCTTCAGATTTTTGGAAACTTATTTGTTTGAGAACACACACATGAGCGTCGAATTTTACTTTCTTGCCAAAGTGATTGGCTACAGAGGTTGACATCAAGTGTGCTGGAACGTTGAGAGTTTGTGAATTTGTAGCCAGGAATATTTAGGCATTTGGCCATGATACTGGCCTATCTTAAGGAAAATAATGATCTTTAAAGATTGCAAAACTGCCTATTCCTAGAAAAGTTACTGTAGTCAAGCTAATCTTAAATGGTTTGAAGAGCTTTTGGTTATAAAATTGAAATTTTACTAACTTTTTTAATGCGACGCCAAATTTTTCAAATAGATATAAAGTCGTCAAAATGTTATTTGTTGCCATTTGGTAAAGTTTAGGCTGGCGAATTATTTGTACTACGTATTAGAACTAGACAATGTATTAATGTATTCGCAGAATGTTCTGTCTCTGCACTTAAATATTCCCACATGTATTTTTGTTTATGATATAATCTGGTTTTCGAAAGTAACATGACCTCCCTGCACTTGCGTGAATTTCTGTACTGACAAGTTTTGCGAATTTCTTGGTAACCGCGGTCTCTGCATCTCAACTAAGAATAATGAAGTTAATTGAAATATGTATAAACCAACTTTTTATAACCATTTGTATTTAGCGAATTGTGCGTGCTTTATAACTTCCACTGTGGAACCACATTTTGAGCTGTCGGAACAGTAGTTGAGCGAAAACAGTTCACATTTCTCTATATTATTGCATATAACGGAAAAAGATTGTTTTTCCAAACGTGAGAGTTCAGAAGTATGAGCATCGGGCGTACTTCTTTCTATCTTGCTAATTATTTCCAGGGTCTGCATTATGGTTTCGTTCATGCGGTTTTTTTTCAAACACTATAAGCTATAATGCATTGTAAAAAAACGACATTTTTACAGTACAAAGTACCAGTGGTGTAGTCGTAAATAAAACAGAGGGTATGCGCTCTAAGCAGAGGGTATACGCTCAAGGTGGAGCGTATACCCTAGAGCCTATATACTATAGCTTTCTTGACAAACAGAGGGTATACGGTGTTCCTTAAAAAAATCCAGAAGGCATACGGCGTATACCCCCGTATACCCTCCACTACATCCCTGCAAAGTACTATTCATCTTGCGCACAAACTCGTTCACAGTGAATGTGCTGTATCTTTCTTTGGTTTCCTGACTATATTAACATGGAAAATACAGTAGTTGCGTAAAATTAAGAGCACAATGTGTTGGCAATTTGGACGCCAGCAGTTTGTGCTGTAAACAAATGCGTCCAAATTGCTGGCACATTGGGCTGTTAATTTTACGCAACTACTGTATTTTCCATGTTAATATAGTCAGGTAACCAAAGAAAGATACAGCAGGTTCACTGTGATCGAGTTTGTGCTGGCAAATCTACAGTGGCTTTTTTACAGTGCAATGTTTCTGTAGACACCATTTACGAATTAAAAAAATACATTATTGCACTTGGATTATTATGATGCTAAATATCTTCAATGTGCAACAAAATCAGAATAACTCGGGAAATCACACGTAAGAGGAATTGATGCAAAAAGTCGCTTGTGCGCACAAATTGCATGCATTTATATTAAGTTTCCAATCTTTATTCTGTATACGGATCGCTGCAACCATATCCATCGTAGAATCTTTTAAAAATATGTTTCTCATAATTTTCTTTCTTCCAATTCTATTTACAAAAGTAGTTAAATCTTGCCTGTTAAAACGAAGAACCATTGATTCGAATTGTTTTTCATAAAAAAATAGAAGGCAAGACTTTATAAAAAATATTTCTAGGATTTCAAATAATTTAATGTAGGAAACTCTCAATTGTTTTTAAACATACAAGGTGCGTCCAAAAAGTTCGGTGAATGGATGGATATCTCATAAACAACGCTAGTTAAAAATGCGTCCCTGCGCGTGCGCAGATAAAGACCAATGGAGAGACGGCATGTAGCAAAAAGCGCAAGAAACCAAGGCAGAATGGTCTGCTATGGGCAGTCGAGCGGTTATGTTTGAAAACCCGCGTCATTTTGAATGGAGCAAAATATAAGCATCAAGTTTTGCTACAAATTGGGAAAAACCACCACAGAAACGCATGCAATATTGGTCCAGATGTACAGAACAGACGCAGTGAGCAAAAAATGCGTGAACGACTGGTTTAATCGTTGTCGGGAGGGAAAGGAAACCGTGGAAGACGAGCCACGTTCAGGTCAATCCTCAACAAGTGTGACGACAGATAACATCCAGCGGGTACGACAGATGCTGTTAAACAATTGCCGATATCCTTTACCATGGATATAGGAGGAATTGGAAATCAGCAAGGACGTGTTTCCAACGACGTGTGACATCTGTGCTTTGGTAGAACCCAAAAGTGGCATTCGCTGACTCATTCTAGCAGCTTTATCAACGATGTCATAAGTGTATTGTGGCCAACGGATATTACTTTGAGGGTGATTAAAGGTACTTTGTTTCCTTTTTTTTATGCTTTTGTTCACCGAACTTTTTAGACACATCTTGTAGAATAAATATCATTACTTCAAATAAGGATTTTGTATCACATTTTTCAAATCTGTTTAAAATAATAATACAGGAAATTTTGATTCATACTGATAATTAGTATACACAATCATGTGATATTTAAAATCCATCCGATGATTTAAGTGTGCAACGCAGGTTGAAAAACTTTAACACTGATTAAGTGAAATAAATCACATTGAAATAATTTATGTCACAAAGTAGAACTACTTGAACACTTTCACAATATTATATAATTTTACATAAACATTATTTTACTTCTTTAAACAATTTTCAGATAGAAGAAAGAATAAGCGTGCAATGATGTTGACGAATCTTTCGTAAATTTTTCACATTTAATATTTTTACTTGCTTCTTTTCATATGCAGTAAATAGTTTTTGTTACATTATTATTAATTATTTCGGGTGCTTTTAGGAATTATAAAATATTTTTTAAATTACAGAAGCTTTTTAGTAATTATTTTACACTGACGTAGTTGGGGGACGAAATGGTGCATACAGTTTATAGTAATGCTTTAGTTATGTAATATATCAGTTAAAAAATTAGAAAATATAATGAAATAAAGGTAATAATTTACTCAATGGAACACCCCAGAATAATTTTATCCAGCATTTGAAGCAATTTAAATTATGGATTAAGTGCATCGGTCATTAACTTACATTGAATATGATTTTGAGTTTTTAAAGTTAAAACATTATCCTTTAAGGAGCCACATCCATATACATATATGATGGAAAAAGCAAAACAATAGTGAAAAAGATTATGTGATAAAAGCCATTAATTAATCTATAAACATCATTAAATATCAACAGATAAATCCGTAGAATTTAGAAAACTGGAAGTTAATATTTCTAGAGGGTTTTTACAGATAAAAAGTTTAAATGCTTAATACGCGATTTATCCCATTGCTAACTAAGCGTAGAACCAACAGAGTGAGAAATAACCAATCCGGGAATTGAACTTGGAACCCTTGGAATAGTGCTACAAGTGTTCTACCAATTATGCTACGAGGACGATACCCAGCTTAGCATCTCTCACTCACATATGTTGGTAAAGCTGCAACTACAGCACAAGACTATTCCATCTTGTGCTGCAGTTGCAGCCTTACGAACATATGTGAGGGAGAGGTGCTAAGCAGGGTATCGCCCTCGTAGCTTAAATGGTAAAGCATTTGGAGGTTCCGTGGGGTTCCGTGTTCCAAGGATTCCGTGTATTCCAAGGGATTCCCGGCTTGGACATTTTTCACTTTGTTGGTTCTACTCTTAGTTTTAGCAATGCGATAAATCACGTATTAAATATTTAATAATTTTGGGCGTAATTTCACTGTTGAAAATTAATTGTAAAATTAAAAAATCATATAACTTTAAATGCGTTTTTTGAAAAATATAATATTCATAAGCCATCTCCAAAAATTATTACTATAGTTATGTGAAATGATCGCCTGTAATTTTTGCGATGAAGTTAGTATTGTATTTAATATCAGTGTTAATATGTGAAAATTTCCTTACATTTTACAGTTGTTTTTATAAATAAATATAGGGCAAATATATGAAAAATCATAAAAGTGATAACTTTAATGTTAATTCTTTGGGAATTATCATATTGTATTAATATTACATTGTAGTTTTACACATGCGCAGTAACTCAAGCTGTACATTTATCGAAACAAATTTGTGAATTTCATTATTTTTGTTATAAAGACATTTTTCACAAGAATCAAATAATACATTTATGTTCTTTAAAATTCGTTAAATTAAAAAGAAATCACATGAAATTAATTTATTTAACAGCTGCAATGGTCTTTTTATTGTAATAATTCATTTGAAACTGTCAGTATTGTACCTAGTTTTATTTTATTTAAAATACATGCGCAAAACGTAGTGAGATAATAAAGAACATGTTCTTGGACATTGATAAATCTCTTTGTTTCACAGATTATGTTTGATTTAATTAATGAAGAGAAACTTGTAAATAGTTAAAATTTAATGAAAAATTTTAACGACATTTTTTATATACAATTTATAGTACACAATATTAATGGTCATCAATCTATGTCATAAAAGTTAGAAAAAAGTTGCAGTATAAAATATCATATGGATTTATTTAACACATATATATATTTATTAAAAACATTTTCATCTTCGTATGTTATAATCAGATTCATTGCAAATGTTAATCAAATAACAAATGGTACACACTGGCACCAGAACATTGGAATGAAATTTTCCCTTTTATTAAGTAAGTGAACAAAAGCATTTTCGTATTTCGAAATAAATTTGATTGTAAATTCTGGTGGCATTCACTGATTTCAACATTTTACGAATAGAAGCACCTTGCCCCTCAAAGGGTTAAACGTATATTAATATATTTATTATTTTAAAGTTTCTCTTTTCTTTTAATATTCACGTGTAAAAACAATTTTCAAGACATAATTTTCAATATTTTCCTGCTTTTAACACGTACTCATTTAATAGTAATTTTAAAGTTTTTTTTCTGCTTTTAATAGTCACGTGTAAATAAAAATTTAATCGTAAGGAGATATTATTCTTTGCACTGTTTTTTGAATTGAAAACAATCTCTATAATAATACCCTAAGTCATGTGACTATCATCAACGATTCCGGGTGGATCTCTTCGCTTTTTTATTCCAGGTGGCCATTTTGGTACTTTAATATTATCCAGCCACAGGTGATAAGTCGCCAAATATTATTCTATCGCCATAATTTTACTTATATTATAATAGTCCAATTCATGTAACTGCCATAAACAATTACGGCCTGATTCCTTCGCTTTTCATATGGAAGGTTTTCATTATGATTAAAGAATCAAAATTATTTTTTCGAATAAAACTACATAAAATTTGCCATGATCGCAAAGAATTCTTGGTACTTTTATGTTAGCCGGGTGCAAATCTCGCAAATAGCTTTTTTTTTTTTTTTAACTCGTCAGTGAGCATTTTTTTCTTTTTCGAGTGGTAAATTAAAACGGTACTACTTGGTATCCCATCGACCAAAAATCTATCGCTAAACTATAAGATTAAATGCCAATAATGGTTGATCGTAAACGTCACATTCACTTAACTTTAAGTAAGTTACACATGTCTACGCCGTCAAGTGCGATTGTTTGTATTTGCGACGTTTTATTTGTATTTTTTTAATTTTATACTAATTTGTTTGTTCTTTCGTTATTTAAAATTAAATTTTTCTCAATTTGTATAACTTTGCGAGTGGTTTGGCGATTTACATAATTTGACAAAATTGTGCGACGGGAAAACTAAGTAGTACCATTAAAACATTGCTTTGAAGTTTTGAAGATGAAATTAAATGTCATGATTTGTTGCATTATTTAATATTTGGCACAGATGTCATATACGCACTGGGTTTGGCCGGATTTTTAGGGCAATTTGGCTAAAACCTCGTTTTCGAATGCCAGTTACATGTGTATTTTTAAATTATTTTCTATTATTTTTAAAATGAAATAACAATAAATTAAAAAAAAGTTTAATTAATAACTATAGAATAAAACAATTTATAACATTATTTTTATATAAAAAGAAAATAAATGTAAATAAACATTTATTAATAAATAAGCAACAATAGCTGAGTTACCATATCAGGCAAAATAACGCCATTTTTGCGCCAGTTAGGTGCCCAGGTGCGTATATGACATCTGTGCCAAATATTTTTCTTTTCGTTTCATTTAAAAAAACAAAGAAGTAGAAGCCATAAATTTTAAATGTTTCAGTTTTAAATTAAAGTTTTGTAATAAATAAACTGGTAATAAAATACAAAAAAAAAATGTGATGGAAGAAATGTTTGGCGAAAGATAGTTAAAGTAAATTGAATTAAGAATAAAAGTAACATGTTACATTTCTGAGCATACATTTAACAGAGGCCAAACTGGTTGTCAATTTGGTTTAAAATAATAACTTTTTCTAAAATATGAAAAAGATATACTTTATGATTAAAATTTGAATTACCATCATTACAGAAAAGTATTTAAAATTAGAAAAAGAAAATAATTTTTCGAAAACTAATTCGAATTTAAAAATTCTAATACCAATTTTGAAATCTGCAGTTCAATACGGAATTTTGGTGTTAATTTCAACGCATAATAGTCCATAGTTTAGGAGAAATCGCCGTGAAACATAATGAGTTGTTTAATCAGTCGTTTCATAAAATCGTTTCATAAAGTCGTTTCATAAATTCGTTTCATGAGGATTTTATATATATAGGGTAGATATACCTTTTAAGCTTAGTAACATTCATGTTTTTTTATCATAATAAAATATTGCCTTTAATATTAAAAGAATTTTATCTGAGAAGAAATTTGTATTATCGGAGCGTCATTCATTATTTCCAATAATTTCAATAGACTGTTTTGCACAATTCATAATGTCGGTTATTTAAAGTATTGTCTTATCACAGAAGTTTGTGCTTTGAACATTACGAAGAAAAATACCAGAAACTTGATGAAAGAATTATCTTTGAATTTAAAAAAAATTAAACATCGTGAACTTTTATATAAAAATTTTTAATGATATTGCATCTGTAACATTTTAACGTATATATTGAAATTCCCAAAAATCATTCTTGAATCATCATACTGAGGATATAGAGGTTGAGTGTGAGCTAGTTTAAATAGTGATTGGACTAAAACCTTACTCAGACAGAAATCACCTGAAGTTAGAAATAACTATTTAGTCTTCCATCAAGGTGATTTAGTTCTACATCAAGGGAAACACACATAACGGAGTGATGATAATAACTCCTAGTTTCAAATACCTAATCCTAAATACACATGCTTTACATTACTTTATAGCAATAGGTTGTTTTGAAATATACACAAAGCTTAGTAGTGTTCAGATGCCAAATTATCATACATTAAAGCACATAAATTAACGTCTGAATTCCAGTCTGTC
The DNA here is from genome assembly GCA_963932465.1 of Maratus speciosus. NCBI lineage: Eukaryota > Metazoa > Arthropoda > Arachnida > Araneae > Salticidae > Maratus > Maratus speciosus. The sequence continues at coordinate 224,216,263 of OZ010791.1, read as the reverse complement.
TTAAGTCTAAGTCTGTCTGAGTCTAAGTCTGTCTTAATATATGTGTACCTTTAATTATCATACATTGCTATTATACAACTAAAATTATTTATTAAAAAAAAACAATTATGATATATCACCAATAATATGAGTACAATATTTCGTTTTTATTATCGGGTTCAGAAAAACGTTTAAAAGTATAATTAGGAAAAAATAACGTGATAATTTTAAAACTGTAAACTCACATACGTACGCAAGCGTTTTTTTTTTTCTTTTTCTTTTTTTTCTTTTTTTTTTTTTTTTTTTTTTGTATATGAAACTAAAATCCAAATCCACTTCTTGAGCCAAATGTATAAAATGTCACACTTCAAACCGAACTCAATTTTAAAATAATAAAAATGGTGCAAGTAAACTTTCAACATAGATAATTTTGTGTTTAATATTTTGTACACGGGAGTTTCTCAAATCATTGTTAAAGTCATATACAAAGACATTTCTTCGAAAAACATTCTATAATCAATATTGCCTCTAGTTTTAATTCTGTATGCTGGTTAATATGTATATTCTTTAGACAGACGTTAAGAAGACGTACAGTGTATATAAAGTATCTTTCTTTGCGGCAGTTATCAAACTTAATAAAATAAATATTGTTGTGTCTGTGTATATCTGTCTGCCTTCGTTGGCTAGAGACATGAATCGCACCTAGAGCTCTGCATATTGTTGCCTCAGAGCAACAGTAGGACATCTAGTAATAATAAAAAATCAACACTTCTGAAATACAAAGTTATGTTTAATACCATATCTCAGATGTTTTTTATAAAAATTCCCCACTGTTCCACTAGATGCAGGCACAATTTTTCATAGCAGTAAGTCAGACATCTCATTTTCGATTATTAATAGATGTCCTACTGTTGCTCTGAGGCGACGATATATGGATAAGGAAAAACAAATACAATTACCGATTCATTTGAGACCCAAGTTATTCATTTTTTGATATTTTAGATTATTAATAGATGTCCTACTGTTGCTCTGAGGCGACGATATATGGATAAGGAAAAACAAATACAATTACCGATTCATTTGAGACTCAGTTTATTCATTTTTTGATATTTTAGATTATTAATAGATGTCCTACTGTTGCTCTGAGGCGACGATATATGGATAAGGAAAAACAAATACAATTACCGATTCATTTGAGACCCAGGTTATTCATTTTTTGATATTTTAGCCGAGATACCAATGAACGAGATTCCATTTTGGCAGTTCACAGTAGTGATGGACGATTATGGAAAATACAAGAATCGATTCAAATCAACATCGTCTAAAAGAGAATCGATCACAATAAGAATCTATTCCCAAATCCTAGAATCGATACTTGAATCGATATTTCGATATTCACAGATCCACTCAGATAAGCTCAACAATAGTAATTCCAAAACTTAACTAATCCATGGAATCTGCTGAAACTTTCGATTCAGTTAGACCTTCACATAAATTGGTGCTGCTTACTTTTTGGTGAAAATCACCCAACAGGTGTCGCTGCTATGCTACATTTTTCATGTTTTCCGCAAGATCAGTATCTCAAGAGCTGATGCACGAATTTTCATCAAACTTCCGATTCTCTTTGACGTTGACTTAAGTTGTTGATTAGGTTTTGATGTGAATCTACCGACGAGTGGCGCTGCTACGCTGCATTTCCCCCGATTTTTGAAATGGCTCTATCTCAAGAACTAATGCACTGATTTTCATCAAACTTCACATTCAGTTAGACGTTGACGTAAGTTGTTGCTTATTAGTTTTAGGTATTAATCGCCCAACAAGGGACGTTGCTGCGCTGCTTTTATCAGCAGTGTTGAATTCAGATATTTTCCTCGGGGAGGGAATTCTGCGGCTCCAGGGATTGACATTCTGGAGTTAAGGGGGGGAGGAATCGGACTTTCGTACATTAAACATAAAATCTCAAACCTTCCGGGGGGACATTTCAATGTTCCGGGAGAATGTATCCAGCCCCGAGCCACCCCCTGAATTCAACACGTTTTCCAGGATTTACACGATTTTAGGGAACATATCTCAAGAATTAATGAACGGAATTTCATCAAACTTAATATTCAGTTAGACATAGTGATAGGTTGCTCCTGATTAGGTTTTAGTCTATATCATATAACAGGTTGCGCTGCTATGCTGCTTTTTTCAACAGTGTTGAAATCAAACATTTTTTTCCGGGCTGGATTTTTGCGGTTCTGGAGAGGGACATTCAAGAGTTACAGGAAGGAGGGGGGGGGGGGGAATTGAACTTTTGTACATTAAGTATAAAATCTCAAATCTTCCTGGAGGACGTTTCAATGGTCCGAGGAGTGATGTCTTCCCACTGAATTCAACATTGTTTTTCAAGATTTATACGATATTAGCGATAATATCTCAAGAACTAACGAACGGAATTTCATCAAGCTTAATATTCTGTTAGAGATTTACATAAGATGCCCCTGATTAGGTGTCCGTGCAAATTATAGAATAGGATGTGCTGCTATACTTCATTTTTAACTATATTCGGGATAGCTATAATCTCAATAGTTCAATAGCTCAAACCTAATGCACGGAATTTAATCAAACTTCATATTCTATTACACTTTCACATAAATAGATCCTTATTAGGCCTGGGTGTACACTGCCCAACAGGTGTCGCTTTTATGTGCTTTGAATAGGAAATTTCGTTTACAGATATCTAAGAGGATATTTGCCGAAATTCAATGATTTGTTTGGAAAATGCAACGCTTTTATTTTATTTTAAAATGCACATTCTTCAACGAACCTGTACTTTTTGAATCCTCGTGATGGGCATAGGTTATCATTTAAATTTGACACTGTGTTTGCGAATTTTGAAGTTTTAACATTTATGAGATAGAAGAAAGTTCTGGGATTGGCACATCTGTCTACTTTAATTTCAACTTTTGAAGGAAATTGAAAATGGTATTACCTTTAGATACATCGATTACAAAATTTATAGTATCGATTAAATCGATTTGGTCATAGAATCGATTAAATCGATTAAAAAAATCGAAATCGATCATCACTAGTTCACAGGCGTTAAGGTTGTCTCTGCGCTTGTCAGGGAAATATTCTGTTTTTCAAGAAGACGAAGGGAGAAAAGTTACGTTCTCTCAGAATTTTTAAGCTGCCACCTCTGTTTCCCGGATATATGTAAAAAAATACCTTATTTCCAAGGAACTTACCAATTTACAACGTTGTCATTTGTTTAAAGAATATGAGAGCTGGGGGATGAACGGGACAAGAGATGGATGGGACATTCTCAATATTTCAGGCAATGAACGTTTTTAACACTTTCCAACAAAGTTGAAAATTGTTTATGACTTCGGTTTGTCTGTCCGTCTGTCCGTCTGGCCGTCTGTACGCGCTCTAACTCCCGTAATTATACTCGGATCGTTCTGAAATTTTTGGATGTTAGTGACCTCTACCATAGCACAAACCCTATCGCAAATGATGTTTGTAGCATGTTTAGTCCATTTACAGGGACAGTCAAAAGTTTTCCGTTACATTACGGCCTATGGGTAAAAATCGTTTAAAATGATTTTTAATGTTGTTACATGTTTTCAAACATAATAAATTGATATGCATTTATCAAGTTGACTAAAATATGCATTTTCTGTACAATATGCGGCCCAAACAATAGTTATTATTCATTTACAGGGCCGCACAAAAGGATTCCTTTACATAATGATATAGAAGTGGAGGGAATTTTTTCCGGCGTATTTTAATTATGTTAAACTATTACATGTATAATGAAATAGATATACGTCGCTGGGGTTTACTATAACTTATTACACGGATAATACGAAATGCAGAGCATTTACAGGGACACACAAAAGATTTCAGATACTATATTGTACCCAAAGTACTGTAAAGTAGCGATGATTGGTGGAAATGCATTTTTAATTATGTTATGTGCTTTTATGTTTCACTATATTTATGCATTCTATATGGTGTTTATAAATGATGTAATTGATATACAGGGCTACTCAAAAGAATTCGTAATGGTTACTGGGTATGATTGCAAATTGCTTAAAGGTGATTTTTAAATGAGTTAGGCATTTTTACGCTGAACCGCGTTTGGTTTACTAAGAAATGTTTGTAAAACATATATAAAATGACATACAGGGTCACGCAAAGAATTGGATACATGGCCGTCTATAAATGATAATTTCAGGAAATGTGATTCCGGTAGTTTTAAGAGTGTTTTACTTTGAATTAAACTTTAGCTAAATAGTGGCGTGTAATAAAGGTATTAGGTGAACTGCAGAGTTTTACAAAAATATACAAGTATGTTTAAATCTATTAGTATAAATTGCTGAAAGAGAAATTTCAACCTGTTATGTGTTTTCTTGCTAAACTAAATTTCTCCATTACATAGTATATATATCAACCTACAGATCAAATACAGGGCTGTTCAAAAGAATTGGAATACATATTTGCTATGGACGGTAACTGCTGAAATCAGTTTTTCAAATGTTTTATGTGTTTTCTAAAATGTTTACTTAGTTCACTTATATACCTTATTTCCCTAAATAACAAAGTTTTGTTAAAGCATTCAGGAAGTGTTGGAAAGTGTTTCATAATCTATGCTTAACGCATGATTTTTCTTACTTGTTTTAGTTGCTTTCTATTCTCAGATATAGCACTAGCATAGTGTGGCTTAGAACCAAAAGCAAAACAACATGGCTGTTTTCATTTTTTTGGAAAAAAGTGACATCGAATTACTTTTATTGAAACAATTTTATATAGACAGCTCCAAACTTAAAAACTAGCATTAGAGACACGGGACGGTATAGGAGTTTTCCTGGTATTTGGACCCCGAACGTCGTCCAAAACTTATTTACCTCGTTAATATTGTTATGCAATCATACAATGGGATGTTCCCCAGTATATGAAATAAAGAAAACACAAGAAAATGTAGTAAAATAAAAATTATTATTCAGGGACATAAAAGTCAAAAGGTTGTGAGAATGCCCCATATAGAATATTCCATTTATAACAAAATAGTGTTATTAATCTGTTAGATATGAAGGTGCCATCTAGAGTTAAAATGAATAAAAAATAAGAAAAATTTAAATGTTCTGTTTGAAAATCCTTTTTACATTTTTAAACAGAAGCACAAAATTCAGCTAAAAAGATTACTTTCTCCTGTAGTTCAATATATATTTCTTAAAAAATATACAGCTTGTATAAATATTCTTCCTTAAAAATTATCTCGATAATAAATATATTGTTCGTTGACATTTGCATGAATGAATTTACCATGACATGCATTTAAATAAAAAATGCAATGCTTATTTTTCCTTTTAATAAATCATACTTTATTACGTAGATAAATTTAACATAAAATATAATGTGAGGAAAAACATAATATGGATGCAAATAGATAATTTATCTTAAAACTTAATTATTATCATCTACATTAACAAATGAAAAATTAATTAGGCATATTTAATTAGCTTCTACTGAACCTCTTTTCCTTTCAAAATGTTTCAACAAAAAATTACGTCTGTAATAGAGGATAAAAATAGTATTTAATATTTCTATTTTTCAACGTCTCAAATAAAATTTAAGATATATATTTAGGTATATATTTAATGGGGTGAATCTTGTTCAATCTATATACTTTAGTGAAAAATTGTCTAAATCCCTAGAGTGGAATAAAATCGAATGAAGAAATAAATTTAATAACAGCTAACTAGTTTCTGGCAGCTAATGAATTGTGACTGGAAAGAAGGATTGATTGTCACAAGTACTATTGCGTTTATTGCAATACCAATATTTTTATAAGACAAATGTAGAGTAATTCTGGGATTTATGCCGCATATTTTTTGAATTAGTATATAAAGTCCCATGGTGGACATAAAGTAAAAAAAAATCATGCTGTGCTATTTAATGTTAAATATACAACGCGTGTACTGCGACAAGAAAATTCAAAACAAATAATTAATATCTTTTAACATTTTTTTTCTAAAACATTACACTGCAGCGCTTCACCCGTACATTCAGGCTGAGACGCTGCACTTGTGCGGTAGTTATGCCTCGCTTGTAATAAAAACAGGATGAAATTATAAATAAAAATATTCATATCTGGACAATAATTAATAACAAAATGAAACTAAATTAGTACAATGAAACGTATTAGTACATTCAAATGAATAATTGTTTGACTACTTTCACTATTAAAATTATCGACTTATTTTTTTACATTAAATTTTAATTGCTGTTTCAGCAACAACGTAATGTCAATGTATTAGAGAGTAAAAAGTAAAATTTTGTTTACATAATTTAATTGTTAACCCTTTCGGGACCGGCGGCTTTTACACAAATTTTATTTGGTTGGCTGGCACCACTAAAAAAAAAAAAGGTTACTTTTATTTAAATAATCATTAAAATGTTCTAATTAAAGAAAGAAAATATTATTTTCTTTTTTACTGGTGCCAGAAACAAATTTTGTATGCTCTTTATAAAGGTGCTTATATGCACCTATGGTCCCGAATGTGTTAACAGACCTTTTTTTTTCGACTAATATCTACACAAAAAGTTTCGAAAATGTACAGTCTTTATGTAACTACATTTGACGCATAATGCAACGAAACCAATTACACTTCCTCTTTTTTGAAGTAGTTTTCTAAACATTCCTTGCAATGAACGCCTGCGTCATGCGTAATGCAATTTTTCATTATTATCATCTTCACTTACGTCTTTCTTACCGTCTTAATTTTTATTTTTCCCTTTTTCTCCTTTGGTTTTAGTAAACTTGAACATATCTAACATGGTTAGTCTGTGCAAAAAGAAAAGGAAAAGTTAATAAAACTTAATCATCCCGTACAAAAGAAACTGCGGCATGTATACCGGAATTACAGTGCGGCATGTATCTCATTTTGCATGGTGCAGATGTTGGACACCATAGTTACCTGCCATAGCTATGGGTAATGGTGTAACCATACATACAATACTCTATACTAACGTTACACTTAGTTTTGACTTCGAAATCATGCATGCATTTAGTAATTTTTCTATGAAATGCATTTAAGCATTACGTGTTTAAAAGTTTGGAGAATCAGTCACTTACGTCAAAATAAGGATTGTACTTTTACAAGTAAACATTGATGTGGTATTCACGCTATACACTGATTAAAATAATCTCACTGCGGACCTATACTGCGGGTTTGACGACCATCTGTCGATAATTACAAGAAATACGAGGGATGCGGCATCTATCCCGGATGCGGCGGCTCTCCCGGAGTTACCCTATGTGTTTCAGTATGGGTGTATTGTGTTAAACGCGTCAGAAGTTATGTTCCTATTCAAGACTTTACTTGCATTAATTTGTTTCCTTATTATTAGATGTAATAAAAGGCCCATGTTTGATAAACATAATTTTTTTTCAAACTTCGCCTTGCTTAATTTTTCGACAAATTTTTTTTTTTAATTCCATTAATATTTTATAGTCAATGCTTAAAATGTATTCCGTTAAAGCTAGATATATCTTCTGAATAAACTACAAAATGAATAAATAAACTTTCAAGAAAAAGAGAGGGTAAAATCTTATAGAGGTGTATATAATGTTTATAAGATCCCATTAAGAAATGAATGTATCTAATCAAACATTTTTCAGTGCATACATTTTGTTCACATACATTTTGCTCACATAAAAGAAATGTCTATTCTTTAATGAGCTTCCCTGTTCCTCTTAAACGTACCTTTTGATTGGCTAAAACTGCCATCTCATTTATCTTAATAAAGCAATTACCTTTAAAAGTACCAGATAAAAATCAAGGTGCATATTTTGAAATGCGACATTTCGCTAAGTAGCAACATCTCGGATGAACCTATAATTTTTTAAGTATTCTTCAATCTTAATTATTACCAAAAGATGCAAACGGTATAATTAAGATTTAAAAACCAACAAGTCTGCTTTCACATTTAAAATCAGCATAAGGAAAACATTTATGAACATTTTGACTCATTGAACATCTATTTTTATTAGAATCAAAACACTATTGCTTCATCTGTTTTTAAAAGACAACAAATTTATGAACTTTTTAAAATTTAATAAGTTTTTCAAATGAAAAACAGCATGAATGGCGTGAAATGCACGAACTCATTTGCAAAATTTCGGAGAAATTCCAGGGCTTTTGGTCACCTTAATTAAAAATTATTATAATAAAAACTGCAGGCGCTACAGTAACAGTATTATTGACTTCTGTAAAATCATTTTAATCAAATTGCATACGTTTCCGAATTTTGCAATTTTGTATCCTTTTAGAAATACCAAATGATCTGAATGCTAACTCTTAACCATATTTATTGCGAACTTGATTTAACAGAAATCTTTCGCTATAACGTTCAAATTCAGAAAAATTAAGCCTGCATTTGAAAAATAGAAATAAATAATTTTGAAGATCACATAGATTTTAATGATTCATCTATGTCTAAAATATCCAATATCTTACAATTTAACAACTGTAAGCTATTGTTTTACGAATTATAATATATTCTTTTAATAATTGTAATATATTCTTATTTATGTTTAACTTTTGTAGAGACATTAGATTCAAATTCTTAATTACAAAGCATTTGCCTTTAAATATAATTTTGTTAATACCATTGATACTTCAAAAGGCTGAAAGGAGATTTCAAATGAAAAGCTTTTCCATGATAGGGAATTTGTAAAATATTATTACAAATTTCATTTAATACCCAGCTACTAGAATTAAAAATATAATCAAAATTTATTCTTTAAAGATTAAAATACAGTGTGTCTCAGAAAGATTGAAAGCTGTAATAACTTGTTCCTATTTTCTGTTAAGGAAACGTAGGCATTGTAAATTGCAAAAATATTCAAAATTATGTAGGAAATACGATTATTGTTGAAATAATTACCGCAATTAATGCTGGATCACATTTTTAAATTGTTATAAATTCACAAGGGTTTTATAATTTACATTTAGAACAGTTTCTGAATGTTGTGAAAAAAATTCCAGTCTTCTACGTTGAAAATTAGCTGAGTTGTGACACTCTGAAATTTATTATATTTCCTTGCTATGTGTAAACATTTACCGTATAAACATTTACGGTACAATGTACCGTATAAACATTTTAACGGTAGTGCCTTTTTTTCTGTTTTTTGTACTGGAAATCTCTAAAATTTCATAAAATCCACAGTATCACAAATCAGTGAGTTTTGGTCGAAGAAGAATAGAATTGTTATTGATGTACATACCGGTGCATGAATTTCATAAATTTCCTAAATATAACTTACAGGAGCCAGGGACATTGTAAATATTTGAAAAGTGTACCTTTTTGAATATTAATGGCAGGTTTATTTCATCAACGAAATCTGAATTACTACCTTATTTGAACACTTTTGTGATTTGCATTGCCTACTTACTATCTCAACGAGCTAAAAAAATAATATAAAGCGCATTAATCCTTTTTCGAACGATCACTATTGAAATCAGTATAACATCCATAATATTTAAAAGCCATATCTAATAATAAAAATTCTAATAATAATCTAATAATAATATCTAATAGTATTATAACTATAATCGGAAAATATTTTATTTATACACTGATAAATTTTATTTATTCTTCACCATTTCGTTAGGCAAAATCTGTCCTAAAATGAAAAACCCTAAGAGAAAAAATGATTCTATTTATACAAATGTTTTCTCATTTCCTTTATTTAAAAAAAAATACCTTTACGAAGTACACAAAATGCAATGGTACCTTTTAAAAAGCAACAGATAAAGTCACAACACCATAATAACAATTTATATAAAATGTTGTACTATGTCATTTTATCTACAGTGCTGTCCTAAAACGATACATCCATAAGTTGCTATTAATTTTACTTACATACATCACAAATAAATTTTTATGTACACCAAGAAACACTACGTGCCCAAGAAACACTACGTGCCCATTTTGAACATTTAACACATTTTATACACTTGTCCTGCGATTGTGAGTGACTGAATATATCATTGCAATAAAGACAGGCTTTATAATCATCACCATCGGCAGGAAAGTCCATGTCTTTGTCGTCATCATTCGATGTAACAAAGATAATTTTCTTCCTAGTATGTAGAACTGCACGTCTAAACTTTGAATTTGAATTATGTTTCTGAACATCTTTTGCCTTCGCTTCGGCAATATTAGGACATCTAGCGAGAACTTTTTCACCTTCATGCTCTCTCTTTTTAGAGGATGATCTAACATGAGGTGCACAAAGAAGGTCAGATTCATCAAGTGGTCTCATAAATGAAGCTGTTGAACTTGAAAATGCTGGCTGTTGAAAAGATACACACATCTTCGGAGTCCGGAAATAGATGTAGTTGACGATGGAATTGGAGGAGATAACATTAAAACTATGAAAATTGACGGTTTAGGTCTAGATAGGTTTTTATCTGTATAACTTGTGTTGCTGTCGTTGCTTCCATTATTTTCCAGTAGACTTTCTGTCCCAACTGAAGTACAGAAAACATGATCAGGAAAGATAGTTCATGAGATTGATCCCATTTTTCAAAATTGGCATGTCATTTTACCTACAATTGCCATATCGTATATACAGAGGCAATATTCGAGAACGGATGCATATCATCTAAAAAGAAATAGGCACTCACTTTATACTCCAGATATGTAATCACTGAAATTAAGCAGACGTGTATTAGCATAAAAAAAATAGTCCCAAAATTTTTCTGACGAAGGTATAAACAGTTTCTTTGTAAACAATGAAAAATATAAACTTGAAATTTTCGCCTTTTAATGCTTATTGCTGCTAGTCGATTCCACAACGTAAGTGCGTATCGATAAATGCTGGTCTCTAGCGATAATATTAAGAAACACAAGGTACGTCATTTTACCTAAGTATATGATTTCGGGACAGTTTACCCTATACGACTTTCTTAAATTCATAAACTTTTTAAAATTCATAAATTAATGTAAAACAAACTTTGTGAAAGTAACTCAAAATTATTTCATTATTACAATAAATTAAAATGAAACTGGACTTTATGCAAGGAGACATAATTACATTGAGTTAGTTTATGCATGCATGATTCTCCATCTACTTGAACAATTCACATGTTTATTTATAAATTTCATTAAGAACCAGATTTAGAAAATATTTTAAGCTATAGGTTAAAAGTTAGGCTGCGCATAATGCCATGAAAAGGAAATTAGACAAACTTACAACTACAATTTAAGCTAATGAACTTCATATTCAAATTTTAAATAAGTATTAAAAGTAATTTTATGCTAATTTATTAGTCACTTAAATTGTTTCTTCCTATTTTATAGAGATCGAACATATTTATTCACAATCGTTGTTGATTATCCTGATTCCTTGTCATGTTTATTACAGATTAAAGTTTTCATTTAAAATTAATTTAAAACATTTATAATTTTTAATGAATTAATTTAAACGACCTTAAATCATACAAGTTAATAAAATTAGATTTTTCTTTTATTATTAAACAAAAAATTACAAAATTTTCACTGTTTGTTTCATGGGACTTTTGTACAATCAATTGGGGCATTCAGAAGACAATCCGACAAACTCCATTTTTGTGGCGTTTTTTTTTAACCAAAGGAGCATTGAATTTTTTCTATATATTTATACAGTGATAAAAGGTTATCCTTGATTAAATGAAAATTAATGAGTTCAATCAAAATATCCCGAGAAAAAATATTATATAGATACAATATTTTTATAGTTACAACAACTTAAACTGTTTAATAAAAGAATTGGACAATTAAACCGTAAAAAGTTACATATAAACTTGAAAAAATATCATTAGTTTACTACACGGTGTACAAAACTGTTGCAAAGTCAAAAACAAACTTATACAAACATTAAAATGAAGTTAAAATATCAACATTTCGGTCATCCTTCTGTGACCTTCTTCAGGAACGTTGTCGTATATCTTCTAAAATTAGAGCAAAAACGTCTTGAATTCAAAAGTTTCGTTATATATTCAGTCAAAAGTCACCTTATCCAATTACTTCTTTTATTCCTTTTTCACCTCATTGACGGCGCCATATTATAAATCATTCAAAATTGTAGTCTACTTTTTGTCTGATAGATGGTGCCATTGCATGTTTTCTGGATTGTAATTGGATAAGGTGACTTTTGATTGAATATATAACGAACCTTTTGAATTCAAGAGGGTTTTGTTCTAATTTTAGAAGATATACGACAACGTTCCTGAAGAAGGTCACAGAAGGATGACCGAAATGTTGATATTTTAACTTCATTTTAATGTTTGTATAAGTTTGTTTTTGACTTTGCAACTGTTTTGTACACCGTGTAGTAAACTAATGATATTTTTTCAAGTTTATATTAAACATTTTCATTTGATGCAGTTAATCGATTTGTATTCTGAACGGCTCAATTATGCTTTTATTTATGCAATTTTATTAAAATTTCCCTTTTCCATATATTGCATATTAATACGTATGGATTTAAATTTATTTTTATCAACATATTATAATCGGAGTTCCTACAGTTGATTTCAATGAATTCTAAAGTGGTTTTGTTGAAATATTCTTTTGTCTTAGATTTTATTTCAATACTTTAATGTTAGAGACTGATTATTTTATCAGTATATTATATGGGAATATAGTGATCTTGGTTTCACGGTATATTAACTTAGTAACTTTACTTATGTTAACGAGAGAAAAGTAAATGTTACGTTGTAATTGTTCTTAAACAATTTTCATTTCCATATAATTCATTTCAATCATAATGGCATTAATATTAAAGTATATATATAACGGTCTTCCTAATGAAATTGTACTAAACTCTAAATTTTCAATACCAACAGATAATTTTGACAGCATATTTCGAAAATTTTACCAAGAGGCAAGTCATTCGATCAATTAGTTTAGAAATTATGAAAGTTTTAATGTTGTTAAATATATAGCTAAAAGTTTCAAAACAGGCTGCAATGCGGTAACATTTAAAGCATAGCACAAAAGCAGCTTGATGAAACGAGCTCTAGTTTGAAATTAGCATATTTGCAGCTTCAAGAAATCAATTTCTGTCTAAAAATTAATAGGTTACAATTCATATTTTTTTCGTAAACTAAGTTCAAAATATTTATATTTTCGCAAAAATGTTTCGAAAAAGTTTTAATTGTAACCCACACATTTTTTTAAGAGTAAGCGATATCTAGAAGCTTCAAACATCAGCTGATTCCATTCATTTCTTTTTTGAATTTTGCTTTTAAAAACTAACATTACATTATTAACATCCGTATAACTTTTGAAACGATTAACAAAGAATTTAACAGTAGGTGTTCTAAATTTTAACTCTTCTTAAGTACGATCGAATGCCTTGTAGTTTGACACCCTTAGAGGCAATATATCCAAAAATACAAATATATATATATATATATATATATATATATATATATATGTATGTATGTATGTGTGTGTGTGTGTGTGTTGGTGAGTGTGTGTGTGTATACTGTCTAAATTGGGTATTTATATTGAAAAGTTTATTACTGGGAACAATTTCTGTATGAAGATGACCTCCTGAATAATTTCTTTAACATAAGTTAAAAGAAGACGTAATTTCCAGTCCATTGGACATTACTGTTTTTCCATGAGATATTTTTGTGATAAAAATGTTTGGGGTGTCTCTTTTTTTTTTCTTTTGCTGGCTGCACGACCCGCCAATGTGAGTAAAATTAATAAATACTTTATATTGTTCCTCTTTTCTCCTCCTTGCTGACCTGCACGTGATACAAATACAACATTCAACTGACAATATATTTGTATTTTTTTCTGACATTTTTCTTCCTCTGGATTTTCACCACTTTTCCATAATTACGATGTCTGTCCATTCCCCATTATTGCTTCCTTCCATCATGTAAAATACCATGCAAAATATTTATTCAAAGCTAACAATTCAAAGAAATCGTTGTGGCATAATTAGAAGAAAAATTTACTTAAGTTAAAAAAAAAAAAAAAAAAATCATTGCTTGTGGATCGGTTTGCATTTAATAGAGTCTGATTAAAAGTCTTATTAAACTCTATCTTTTTAATTATACATTTGAATTGTGGAAATTTCCAAATTTCCTATAGTTTTGATAAAGAGACAAACAAAAATAAAAGGTATTGTATATCTAACACAAGAAAAAAAATATTAGTTTTTTAAACATTCTTTTATTAAAATTCACAAAAATTTAGAAAAAAAAATATTTTTAAACGTAAGTTTTATTAGGTTTTTAAGTATTTAAACGTAGGTTTTCTGCCTTTTAATATAACTTCTTTGTTTGTGATTCCTGTGTCACTGAAACTTCACTTATATAATATTCCACACTTATATCTTCTTTTTCTCATATAGTATTATTGTTTAGATTCTTTTGTTCTGCCTTTTTTTTTACTTAACTTCTTTGGTAAAGTTCCATTTCTGCACTTGTTAAGGGTTTAACTTTCTTTCGCTTTTAATTTTTTGTCCATTTTGTATTCTTAAGTATGTTTCTTTTAACGTTGTTCACTCTTTTCAAGTAATCACTTTGGGCTTATCATTTGTATTTTTCTTTTCTTCATTGCGCAATTTTCTTTATTATCTGTAAAAGTAACATCTCAAACAGCTTGGAGAAATTCCTGACTCTTCGTTCGCAGTACTTACGTCAACAGATGGATTACGTAAACAGGTTTGCATTGAGATACTTTTACGGCACAAAATCGATTTATTATTTTTTCGAATTTTAGTTTAACAATGTAATGAAACACCTTTGAATATCCTTTTTTGGCTCAGTTAAAATACCTTGGAAATGAACTCTCATATTGTCTTTTGGTTTGTAATTCGCTACGTTTTTAATGTTAAAAAATACGCAGGTTTTAACCTTCAATGTCACTTTTAGTGTGAGGTGTAAAACGAAATTGTAAATTAAATTAACGGTCAAATGCGAGTATTACTCGCGCACAGAGGGTTCCGTACAATAATATATTAATTAGTACGTGTATTATTAAAAAAAAAACCGTTGCTAAAAGAATACTAATACTTTGTAAAAACTATACAACGTAGGGTTAGATATAGCTGTATATACTAGAAAAGTATAAACGGATATACCATGAAAGTTCAAAGAGATATGGAACCTAAATAATATCAAATATAACTATTCTGTGTAACTATCTTTTTAATCTTATCCTAATATGTTTAAAATGAACTTAATCTGCTGCTGACAATAAAAGTAGTGCATATTTAAACTTCATTTGGTATTTCGTAAACCTAAATTCAATGTAGTAATAATCTTTTCCTTTTATAGTGTACCTAAAGCAAAACCCTTGTTCAAAATTTAAACTTGGCATTGTGCTAAGCGCGCTTCGAAAGGACGTCGCAAAATTGCAACGCCGCCGCCGCTTTGGTCCTTGTCGCGTTTTTCCATCTAGGTTTTCAGTTAACGTTTAAAGACACGGTAGCTATATTGACAGAGCCACTCAATGCAAACTAGTCGCAAATCCCATACTATTTATGAGAATAATTCTCATTAAATTTGTTGATTTTTAACAATTTGACGTTTATACTGATACTGGACATTGCATTACACAAATAGATCCTTTAAATTTGTTATCTAGTCTTTAAAAACCGATGGAGCATAGAGTACGGCGCCCCTGTCATAATGGATGTTTAAACTGTCCGTGTTTTATAAGGGTTAATATCTCGGCTAATTACCGACGATTTTTTTCGAAATTCATGATCACCAATGCTTTTATGCTTCTGCTACGACAGGTACCTCCAGCACTGCTGAACATATTTGCTGAATGCCCGTAAATCGAAATTTGTGTGTAACGGAAAAATACAATTTTTTCTAAAACTATGTGACCTAGGATAATCGCTGTAATTTTCCTGCAAGGTTTAAATTAATGTTTACTACCTCTAATTTTTTCATAATTTTAGTTTCACTAGATTCGGAATTAGATGGGAGGGAACATATTTTTCATTACATTTTCGACCATAACTTTCAAAATATAATATCTAAAATAAAATTAAATATATTTTTGAATTCAGCGTTACGAAAGCTTTCACGTGATATACAAAGTAAAGATTGTTTTTTCAAATAACTTAATTAGCCCCTCTACAGTTTTCCTAAATATATTTATGAGTATTTATTAATTTGTAAATATGTGGGTTAATAGTCTTTATTACTTCGCCCAATTTGAACAGACACAGGAGTGATCTTATAATGGTTCAATTTTTACTTTTTAAGTACTGAACCCTAAAAACAACTAGAATTTCGTATCATTCGATTTAAAAACTGTAATAAATAAACGGTCAAGTGCGAGTATTAATCGCGCACAGAGGGTTCCGTACAATAATATATGAATTAGTAAGTGTATTATTAAAAGAATACCGTTGCTAAAAGTAATAAGACTTTGTAAAAACTATACAGCGTATTGTTGGGTATAACTGTATAGTATACAGGGTGCAAAGGAAAGTCCCTTTAACCTGAAAATACTTGCGAACGGAGAGAGCTACAGCTATTTACAAGCGAGGTAACGTTACATTAAAGCGACTACGCCGGACCCAATGCAAACGACAGCAGAACTCCTAGTGGCGAAATTTGGAAGATAGCCATTGCAAATCGAAAACGAAAAGAGGTAGAGCAAATTTTCCAATTAGAAAGTTTTAGAGCATCAACTAGTTAGTACGAAACGACATTTGGATCACACGGATAAGATAAGTCGCCACCTGCATACCCAAAAATGTCTGAAATCAATGAGCGACGATTCTACTGTGTCTATTCACATTCAAGAAATGTAGCAGTGCACAGTTGCAGATTGTGACGTTGTACTGTGCTGTAATGTCTGTAAAGATTCAATTTCCAATGCATTTAAAATTTTAGTCCCTTTCAGGGCCAGAAGAATTCTGTTCGTAAACTGATGAAATAATTGAATGACACCAGAATATTCAAAAGAATTTCTCTGAAAACAAAACCCCGCTAATTTGCACTTTCATTACAAAAGCAAAATTTTATTAAAATATTTTTGGCGCCATTTGTCAGTTTTGGAATTAAAATTAGGTGGCTAGACCGTCTAGCCACCGTCCATGAAAGGGTTAAATCTATGTCGTCGTATTGAAGAGGCTTGCAATAGACGTTCCATGCTGAGAAATGGGCATGCAGAATTACTCTCACGAATACAAACGTGTATCGTGAGCAATGGCGAACATTTTGAACATACTAAATATTAACTTTTTATCACTGTAAGACAGTTTGTCCTTTTTGTGTGTGTGTGTGATGTTATCAAAATGTATTGAGATAAGTACGTATTTATAGCATAAATTGTGCGTATTTCTTCATACTTCTGACTATTCCGTTCAAACATTTACACAAAATGGAGTGCATCAATTTCGGACATTTTTGGGAAAACAGGCGAATATTTAAATTATCCATGTAAACCAAATGTCGTATTCTATTAATTAATTGATGCTCTAAAACTTTCTAACTGGAAATTTTGCTCTATCTCTTTTCCTTTTCGATTTGCAGTGGCTATGTTCCAAATTTCGCCTCTAGGTGGCGCTGCTATCTTTTTCATTAAATCGGGCTTAGTTGTATATCGTTACCTCACTTGCATAGCTGTAGCTCTCTCCGTTCACAAGTATTTTCAGGTTAAAGGGACTTTCCTTTGCACCCTGTATACTAGAAAAGTATAAAGGAATATACCATGACAGTTCAAAGATATATGGAACCTACATAATAGCAAATATAGCTATTCTGTATATTTCTTATTCCATATAGGTTTTTATTTAACCTTTAAAGACACAGTAGGTGTATTGAGAGAGTCACACAATGGGAACTAGTCGCGAATCCTATAGTATTTGTGTGATTAATTTTCATTAAATTAGTCTGTTTTTAACAATTTGTCGTTTATTACTTTTATACTGCTACTGGGCATGCATTACATAAATATATCCTTAAAATTTGTTATCTAGGCTTTGGAAGCCGATGGAGCATAGAGTACGCCGTCCCTGTCATTATGTATGTCCAAACCGTCCGTGTCTTTAAGGGTTAATATCTCGGCTAATTACCGACTTTTTTTCCGAAATTTATGATCAACAATACTTTTATACTTCTGCTACGGTAGGTGCCTCCAGCTCTGCTCAACGCATTTTCTGAAGCCCGTAAATCGAAATTTGAGTGTAACGGAAAAATGCGACTTTCTCAAAAACTATGCGATCTAGGGTAATCGCTATAATTTTCCTGCAAGATTTAAATTTATGTCTACTACCTCTATTTTTTTCATAATTTTAGTTTCAATAGATTCGGAGTTAGATGAGGGCGGGGAGGGGGACTTTTTTTTACACTACGTTTTCCACCATAACTTTGAAATTATAATACCTAAAATTAAATGAAATATATTTTTGATTTCAGCGTTACGAAAGCTTTCACGCGATACCCCACACGATATACAAAGAAAAGATTTTTTTTTCAAGTAACTTAATTAGCCCCTCTACATTTTTTCTAAATATATTTATGAATATTTATTAATCTGTAAATATGTGGGTCAATAGTCTTTATTACTTGCCCGAATTTGAACTTTCCACGTTGCATAGTTTACGAGTAAAAGGTCTGTGACAGACAGAGAGACAGACACAGGAGTGATCTTATGAAGGTTCCGTTTTTACTTTTTAAGTACGGAACCCTAAAAAGAAACTATAATATTAGACTTTGCCAAAAATAATAAAAACATAACAGGCATATGAAAGCGAAAAACAATAAAAAAATAAGAATTCTGTTTTATTTGTAGTGGATGTTTCAAATTAGTAAAACACAAAGTATGGTCTCACTTTGGCCCCCGGAGTTTGAGCGTTTATAGCTCATGTTGCGTTAAACATATTCCAAATTTAAAAGCTAAAAAGACTTTTTTTAGTAAATAAAGGTCTATAATAATATTTTATCTACATTTTTATTTAATCAAAAATTTTGAAGCCTCGCATATAAGTATTTCTTATCAAAAAAGTAAGGCTTGTTAATGTATGTATTTTCGGATTTTTCTTTTTCGATTTTGACTCTATTCACAATGTATATATATTAAATCATTTATTGTTTTCGAAATAATCATAAAGCTATTTTTAATACTATAAATTTGGTGACTCTTTTTTCTGTTAACATTAGCCCCATTTTCTTGAGTGTCTCATATAAGCCCTGATTTACCTTACTATCCCCGCTTATTAAACACTAGATTATGAATTAAAAAGTATATTGCAATTCATTAGACATACAAGCAATAATTACATAAATACATTTAATACAGTTAAAAATGCAAACGATTCAGGCTAACTTCTAGTCCCTCATCAGTGTGCAATAACATTAAAATGACCAGAAAACTATATATCATGTTTGGGTTAATAATTACTAACAGTTAAAATTAAAGAAAGTATACAAAACCATATCAAAGCAATTCTGTGTATTCAGGTGGAGCTGCACAGGATTCGTAAATCGGCGAAATTTGCTTACGAGTGAACACACCTTCCAGAAAAATTCTACTTTTAACGTTATTGCAACTGGATCTGATAACTGTCATACACTACGTATATGGCCAAAGGTGACCTACCACTTGTGATTTTACAGTTTTGTTACATATCCAGAAAACTACATCAGGAATTATCCTGAAACTCCAGGTGTGTAAACAGAATAGCACAGGTCATACGTTTCCAGGAGGATTTTTTTTCCCTAAACCCCAAAGGGGACCGTCAACAAATTGAAAAAGAACGAATATCTTTTGGATAACCCTGTAAAAACTATAGTAGAAAAAGCGTTCGAACTGTAGATTATGATTAAGTGCCTTATTGTAATAAACTGCGTTCACTTTTATGAGGATAGCATGTATACTCGCAGAGTAATTAAAAGTTTTATAAAAGACTCCCAAATATTGCCAAGATTTTTACTTGTAATTAGTAGAGTTCTTATGTATAAAAAAGTTCTTTTCAGAAAATATGACAAACAAGATTGTACATAATACCCTGCAATCAGAATTAAAAAGTAATAAAAATTGTACGAAAAAGGAGCACGTTTACTAAATAATATTATAGCTAAATGTATAGAGCAACTTTTGTGAAAGTCTCAAAAACATAGTTTGAAAAGTCTGAAAAGTATTCTTGATAGAATAAGCTCAAAATCCGCTATTCCCAAAAGGAAGCAAAAAGATGAGAGGTTGTATCCAAATACAGTAGTGTGTGCAATATTGTATATGCTATATTGGTACAGGATCTAACCAAAGCATCATTAGAAATGTTATCTCTCTTGCCAAAATCAGTTAAGTCAAAGTACAGGGGGAGCCGCGTTATCGTCGCTATGTAAAGTAAACCTTCAAATGAAAAAAAAAAGGCTAATAGGAAGCTCTCAAAGCACAAAAGCAATTGGAACATCAAGTTTTAAAAAATTGGCGTAATTCAAATGGAAAGAATATGAAGGAAGGGAAGAACTACGGATATGAGGTAAAGACGTTTTCTGTTTAAAAAAATGTCCAATGATTCAGAATCTAAAAAGACAAACCGAGACAGCGATTATTGATTTTGCCTAATTTGTAAGAAAAATAAAATAGCGGAAATGTTTCAGTGTTCAAATTGCCAAATATGGTTCCATGTTATGTGCGCTGGAACAAAAAATCCCTGCGGCTCGGCCTACAGGCGGAGGTAGTTTTCGAAGTAAACTACTAATTTCAGCAACAAAAACTAAAGGAAGATCAGAGATAAACGCAGCTTAGCCATTTTATCTGGCCGCTTTTGACGAATTTTTAATTTCATTTTTCTGTAACAGCTGATTTTATCATAATCATGTTAATGCAATAATTTTTCTTCACCCCTATTTTTGTTTAAACTGTTTTTGCTGTAAGAGTTAAGCTGTAGAGAGTGTATATAATTTTGAACTGGGTGCGGTTTTGGATTCTAGGGGTCATGATCGGCGTAGATCTGCAAAAATTTATCAGAAATTTCAACATAGTAGATAATGTAATTTGTAGTGTTTTTTTATGAAATCTACCAAAAATGAACAAAAGAAATTCATGTATAATCCTTGCATTGCTTCTTACATGATATTCAAGTAACTGGAAATTAGTTCCATAATTGCTATTCTTAATTACACATAACTTTGATTTATATTTTGAATAAATTTCGATTTAAAACAATTACTCTCGCTTTTAGACTTTTTAATTCGTTATATTTCATTGCTGCAGTTTTGTTTGATTGTTTCATTAATTCCAAACTTTGCTTTTAAAAAAATCACGTATAGTCCCTACTCATTAAAACAGCCTTATATTTTTTGGCCCAATTTAGGTGACTGGGGGCCCAACTTAGGCGATCAGGCGCTGAATTTGGACAATTTTGACAAATTTTTCGATTTAAAATAAAAGTTAAAGTTTTCAAATAGAAATTGTTTTGAATATCTATTTAGTTAGTAGTTGAATACGTTGATCACGTGTAATGATATTTTGCTGATACTCCAAAAATAAAGTGAGTTACACCTGAAAATAAGTAAAGTGCTCCAAAGGCGGCTATTCTCCCTTATATGCCTAGTTTCTCAGAAGTAGAGAGCTGTTAAAAGCCATAAAATAATGAGGACAGAAGACTGTTACAGCTAACTGGTACATCAATAAGTGTCAATAAAATTCTTCAAGTGGTGAATGTTGCGGAACGCGTGCTTCCCCATGACAACAAATATTCTCATTTAGCAAGTATCGCAGTCGAATTTCTTGAATGAAAAATATCAAAGTATTCGCCCGATTTTGCTACGTGTGACTCTTAGCAATTTTTTAATTTAAAGAAAATTACACGGGCGTCATTTTCATTCCGAAGATGAGATTTAAGAGAATATAAAATTACATTTTTCATTTATTTCAAGAAATGGGCGGCTTGAGGCATTTAATCACTGAAATATTCGCTTACAAATTTCATTCAATTTTGAGAGAACTACTCTCAACACATCTAAGAGTTGATAGGTTTAACTTGTACCATTTAGCAATCTCTCAATAATTACAGTTTGAGTCTCCTATAACGAAAAAAATGTGACTTGTTTCTAAGAGTTTAAATTTAGTTCACATTAATAAAAAAAATATTTAAATTTTAGAAAGCAGACAGCACAAGTATATATTAAAATACTCATTGCTACCTCATTCTGCATATAAGGACTGCTCATAAGGACATTATAACTTAAAAATAGCAAATAAAAATCGTGTTTAAAAAGCTAAAGGGGTTGACAGAAAAATTAAAAATAAAAATTATAATTTATATTTACACTTTAATATGACCCCTCTTATAAATTGAGACAGTGGAATGCCATCCCATATCTAAAATGTGAAGTATTTTTTAAATTAATGTTTAGAAAACATTCTAGTTTTCTTAAAAATATGACATTTATTTTATCTTTATTATAATTTAATTATTAAATTTTGACGTTCTGATGTCCTTGATGTGACACTCTATATGAATTATATTATACTTCTATCAAGTAACTTTAATTAATCATGTAGTGAAAATAATATATAATGCATAAATATTGCTGAAACGATACAAATTTAGCAACTGTTGTAACACTGAAATAGTTGCTTAACAATGTTACTTGTGGCGGTTGATTGTATTAATCAAAAGAGATTGTTAGTAACGTCAAGATATATTTCATTGTTAAAATATTTATCTCAAAACATTTCAAATGATCCTTTAATTAGTTTAAAATTTTAATAAACTCATAAAACGTTTATGGGCGATTTTCCAATAAGTGGATAATTTGCGTCCCTTGGGCATATGCTTTTGTAATTTATACAGTTTTCTTCAGAATAAAATGTATTTTGTAATGCCTTTCTACAATTTCAAAAAATATTTTCATGAAAATGACTAAATTTTTCACTAGTATTATTGTAATTATTCAAATTGTCACTTCTGTCCCTTGTCCCCCACTGCAGGTATCGACCTTCTGGTCAATTTTAACTGTAAAGACACACTATTTTAAAAAGTTTTATTACCCAAAATAAAAATTTATATACTAAAGTATAAAATAATTTTTTTATTGTAAATTAAAAATAGTACTATTATATTTATTCTGCATAAAACTTCTCATGTAGCCACCAGGACAGAGATAAACAGAGTTCCTGAAAAAGTATTAAATCTGTGCAACAATTTTTTAAATTATTTGAATAAAGCTTCATGCAGTAAAATGTAAATAAATCAACTTTAATTAAATTTGGTTATTGTACTTCTTTCTAGAAAGATTTACTGGCGCAAAAGAACGTTAAGTTGAATCCGTCTTATCTAATTTTAACTTGGAATATGGCTGGCATATGATAAAACATATAAAAAAATCATTTTAAGATTTAAGTTATTAAATTTTCAACCAGGGCGCATGAATAAAAACCTATCATATAATTTGTTTTATTGAAAAATGCATTTCACAGTATTAGACCCTTATTCTGAAGATTTGATAAAAACATACAAATATTTTATTGAAACTTACTGTAATAGTTTCCCACAAGGGGCACTATATACAAAAATAAATTGTATTGAATATGTCCAACCGTTTTAAAACCGGTTTTCTTCAAACTGTAAATAATAAAAATAACTTTTTTTTTTAAATGTGGTTACTGTATTTGTCACTATGGGGCGTTATCAGCGTAAAAGAACGTCAAGTTGTATATGTAATAGGCTAATTGAGAAATCTGGCTCTTTGCAAAGAGCCGGGATAATTCGAGAATCATCTCCGCTTTTCCAATCAGTCTATATTTTTCCGGCAAATTGCAAAGAGCCTAAAGAACGTTAGACTAATTGCAATAAAGCAATTCATTTCTCAAACAGCCTAATTGTTTTTGGCTCATCGCAAAGAGTCTAGATAGCATTAGGCTAATTGAAAAATGTCTACTTATATAATATATTTTCCGTCGAAACGCAATCTGACTAGAACCTCAAAATTCCATTTGAATTCAATCCGAAACCCGATCCGAGCCCCCCAAAAATCCATCGAACCGTAACCTGATCCGAGAAAGACAGAATTGTTTCTGTCGACACGCGCTGACTAGAAACTGAAGATTCCAATTGAAGTCTACCCTAAACCCGATCCGAATCAGACAAAAGAGAAGATTCTATACCACCGTAGCCTGACCTTTACAAGTTAAAATATTTTCCGCTGAAACGCAACTCGACCAGGACCTGAAAATTCCATTTGAATACTTCTGAAGCCTGATCCAAACCCGAATAAAAATTTAAACGATCCGTAACTGGATCCGAAAAAGTCCAAATAATTTCTATCGACACGCGCCGACCAGAACCTGAAAGTCGATACGAAACCCGATTTGAACCCGGAAAAAAATCCATCGAACCGTATCCCAATACGAGAAAGACAAAACAATTTCCATTGGCACGCACCGACCAGAACCTGGAAATTTAGATTGAAGTCTTTTTTAACCCGATCCGAACACGAAAAAAAAATTCTATGCAACCGCAACTCGATCTGTGCAAGACAAAATAATTTGCTTCGAAACCCAACTGGACAGATCGGAAAATTTCATTTGAAGTCAATCCCTTAGAAGTTATACGCACACTCTTAGTCATTATTGTCTTCACTGCATATTTTTTATATCTTTACGCAAGGGTACTTTTTTTTGGGGGGGGGGGGGAGGGGGATCATTTTTTGACAATAAAAAAAGACTTTAATTAATTATCAACCAGTTATATAAATAAAATCTGCCAATAAAGCGGTTTTCTTTTCTTTTCTCTTAAAATCAAATTTATTCAGCAACCACTCGACTCTTGGAAAAATATTAAAAATCTACATCTGCAGATGTCATTATTACAGCACTTTTCTTACTTATTTTTATATTGTTTTGATTCAACAACCCACCTTTCAAGTACATAAAGATGAAAAACAACAAAAGTCTGCCTCATCTGCAAATGTCATTATTGTAAAAATTTCCTAAAATATATTTCATAATTTTCAGTAGATACCGATCTTCTCTGTATAATGCTGGGAAAACTGCAGATTTCATTATTGCAGAAATTTTCTTATAATTTTTTTTAATTACCTTCCTTAGCAATCGACCTCTCCGTAATGGTAAAAAAAAAAACAAAAACATTAAAAATCTGCCTCATCTGCAGATGTTATTGTTGTTGAAATATTCACGTACATTTTTATAATTATTTTGACTAGTAACCCATTTTCCCAGAGTAATGCTGTAAAAATCAATAAAAATCTGCCTCATCTGAAGATTTAATTTTTATAAAAAATTGGCATATATTTTTCATAGTCATTTTCATTAACAACTTATTTTCTATGTGTAATTCGGGGAAAAACTAAAAATCTGCCTCATCTGCAGATTTCATTATTACAGAAATTGTCATATATTTTTCTAATTATTTCATTAGCAATCGACCTTCCCCCCGTCATGCTGAAAAAAGATTAAAAATCTACCACATCTGCGGACGTCATAGTTTCAGAATTTTTCATATACATTTTATACTTATTTTCATTAGCATCTTCCCCATCTTCCTTGCTTAATACTGCAAAATCAATTAAAAATCTGCCTTATCTGCAGATTTAATTAATATAAAAAATTTCATTTATATATTTTCATAATAATTTTTATTAGTAAACCATCTTCTCTGTGCAATTTTGTAAAAACATTAAAAATCTGCTTCATCAGTAGATTTAATTAATACAGAAAATTTTAGATATAGTTTTCATAATAATTTTCATTAGCAACCGTTTACACTGCGTATAATTCTGGAAAAAAATAAAAAATCGGCCTCACTTGCTGATTTCATTCATCCTTAGAATACAACATGTTCATTTTAGTATTTCGGTTGAAGGATTTCGGATTCTGGTTCACATTTGTTTGCTTTAAGGTAGACTTCAATTGGAATTTTCAGGTTCTTGTCGATCCGTGGTGACGAAATTGTTTTGTTTTTCTCAGGTCGGTTTACGGTTCGATGGATTCTTTTCGGGCCCTTACTGGGTTTCGAGTTGACTACAAATGGTATTTTGAGGTTCTGATGGGGTTACGTTTCGACGAAAATTATTTTATCTTGCAGAAATGGGATTACGATTCGATGGAATTTTCTTTTATGTCAGATTCGGATCGGGTTTAGGGTAGACTTTAATTGGAATTTTCAGGTTCCGGTCCGTACGTGTCGATGAAATTTTTTTTTGTCTTTCTTAGATCGGGTTACGGTTCGATATATATTTTTTGTCGGGTTCGGATCGGGTTTCGGATAGACTTCAAATGGAATTTTCAGGTTCTATTCGGGTAGCATTTCGACGGAAATTATTTTGTCTTTCTCGGATCGGGTTACAGTTCGATGAATTATTTTCGGGTTCTTATCGGGTTTCGGTTAGACTTCAAATAGAATTTTTAGGTTTTGGTGGAGTTAAGTTTCGACGGAAATTATTTTATCTTACACCAATCGGGTTAAGGTTGGATGGAATTTTCTTTTTTGTTGAGTTCGGATTCGGTTTAAGGTAGACTTTAATTGGAATTTTCAGATTCCAGTCGGTACGTGTCGATGAAAATTATATTGTCTTCCTCGGATCGGGTTACCGGGTTCAACAGTTTTCTTGTCGGGTTTGGTTGTTTTGGGTTGTACCTGTTTTGGGTTGAATTCAAATGGAATTTTCCGGTTCGAGTCGGGTTGCATTTCGACGGAAATTATTTTATCTTGCTCGGATCGGGTTATGATTCGATGGAATTGAAGCAAGTGGTTATTTTTCAATTAGTCAAACGCTATCTAGGTTCTTTTCAATGAGTCTAAAATATTTTAAGCTATTTGAGAAACAAATCGTCTTATTCCAATTCGCCTAATTTTTTTAGGCTATTTTCAGTAAGTCTAAAAATATCAGGCTAATTGGAAAAACAGAGACGATTCTCCAATTAACCCGGCTCTTTTAATTTTTTTATGCAATTTTTTACTAATGGTTAAACCTGTGTAAAAATCTATCATGTGAATTTTTTTATCAAAACATAAATTTGTTCGTAGCAGAAGATTTTTCGGAAGATTTACTTAAAAAAAACTACAAAATAAACTTTATTCAAATTTAGTTACACTATTCTCCATAAGGGTATGATATGAAGAAATGTAAAATTCTGTTGAATCTACACAACCTATTTTTAATTTAATCAAGGTGTAATACAGTGAAACACAAATTTTTACAGGAATAAGACGCAAATTTTATTTAAATATAGTAATTTAATGGTTAGCCTATTTCCCACCAGGCATCATCATAATCTCACACAGACAAAAAAAATATGTTGAATGCGTCCTATTTATTTTTAATTCAGTACAGTTGTCATATAGTAAACCTGAAAAAATCATTTGTATATATATATATAGATAGATAGATAGATACATATAGATATACGAGGGTTGGAACTTTAATAGTGGCAACACTGCTGTAAAAACGTTACGCAACAAAACCAAAGAATGTCGCGTATACCACACGTAAGCTACATACCTACCTTACCTCTCAGTAAAAAGACTCGTCCTTCTTACGTCACGCGCCTGCGGAGTGACGCGAAGAACTAATCCTTGTATTAGCTTGCTATCTAATGTAAGTGTTGTCAGGATGTTTTCAAAACAAGAACAACGAAGTTGGATAAAAATTGAATGTGCCAGAGGTCGTACAGCCCGACAAGGTCATCTAGGGCTTCAAGAGGCTTGCGGGGAATCTGCATTGCCTTACAGAACTGTAGCAAGATGGGTAAAAGCCTTCAGTGAAAGCCGCCAAAATGTGGCAGACATGCATCGGCCAGGTCGTCCTAGTGATAGCGAAGCAGAAGTGCATGCTGTTGCCGCCCTAATGGACAGTGATCGACGCCAAACAATTCGTGAGCTTACCCGAGAGACAGGATTTGCGCATACGACTGTGCTGCACATTCTGAATGAACGCTTCGGCAGGAGAAAAATTGCTTCACGATGGGTTCCACATAATTTGACGGAAATGCAGAAATGGCTACGATACGATGCTGCTCGAACCCACTTGGAGCACTATGAGTGCGAAGGAGAGGATTTTTTACGCCGTATCATTACGATGGATGAGGCTTGGGGCAGATCGTATCAGCCAAAACTGAAACGCCAATCAAATGAAAGGCGTCATTACGGGTCACTACGAAGTTTGAAATTTCGTCAGAGCCCCAGCAATGTGAAAGTTATGGTGATTCTAATGTACGACTGGGATGATGTCATCCTAACGCATACCGTTCCCCCACAGCAGATCGTCAATGCGCAGTATTACTGCTCATTTTAGAGCACCATCTCAGACCAGCTTTGAGAAAAAAACGACGACGTTTTCTGCAGAACGCCTCTATGATTTTGCATGACAATGCTCGGTCACATGCAGCGCAAGCTGTGACTGATTTGTTCGATCGATGAGATATGTAGTGGTTTATCATCCACCATACTTCCCAGATCTAAGCCCTTGTGACTTTGACATAATTCCTGAGATGAGGGAACCACTTCGTGCATTCGCTTCCAAACTGTTCCGGAGATTCTTGCGGCAATAGACCTATCCATTCGAACTATCAACAGAACAGGCGCTGCTACAGGTATTCTTTGACCTCCACATCGTTGGAAACGGGTTATACACAATGCTGGCAATTATATTGAAGGACTGTTAAACATGGCGACATGATTCACTTTTGTATTCCATGTAAATAAATAGTTGCCACTATTAAAGTTCCAACCCTCGTATTTGATTTCTATATTTCTCGCTAGGTGTGTTATCAGTGTAAAGAAACATCGAGATAAATCTGTTTAACTTTAACTTGAAGTACGGTTGACATAAAAAATGATAATAATAATAAAATTTTAGTTATGCAACTTTCGTGCAGGCGCGCTATCAACGAAATTTTTTGTCAATACATAAATTTGACAACCGCGGAAGCTTATTTTGAAGATTCGAGCGAAATTCATTGGGGGGAAATGCGTTTAAAATGCTAAAATGCCTTCGAAAAATTCGCGAGAGTCTTAGTTATACATCGAGATATTTGAAGCATCACAAGTTAAATAAATGTCATAGAAAATAACTCTTCCAACAATAATTGGCGATAAGGTGACATCTGTATTATTTTGTGTCGTGCTGTAAAAGAAATATAAATGAAGCAACCCATATATGGTATGGAGCATATGTCATAGTAAAGTTTGAAATAACATAATGGCACTAAAATGCATTTTAAGTAGTTGTCAACCGTAGATGGTAATGCAATCAAAGTTTTTGTACGAACCTGTAAAATAACTATAAATGCTAAATAGGTTCTTTTATTATAACACATGCTCTAGTTGGTAGCAACAACGTACTAAAATTTCATTACTATCAATATTGTACGAATTCCACATTTAATTATTTCAGTGGCATGTAGCTGTATACGTGAAATGCTGAAGAGATTAAATGACATCACAATTTACAAACAAACAAATTTACTTTAAATAGTAAATGCTTTTCCTCACCTACTTATCATAAGAAAAATTTTCAATCTAAAATTATGGTGTCGATGTAGCATTTAGACTATAAAATTGAGTGGTTCAAAAAATGAACCACCACTCTTGAAGGAGTGTTAAAAAATCACAATTTTGTTTCATGAAATTGTTACATTAGGATATTGCATATAGACGTTTTAAATATATATATATTTAATATATACGACTTTCAATTTGTGATATCGAATCCTATCTATAAATATTTGAGAGTATACCTCAGAGTGACATGCAAATATTTGCATAGAGGGAAATGCTTAGCTTTAAAGAGTGACTTTCCTAATTTTTTCAAAATGGAAAAACTCATATTTTTCGTCATCTAATCCATATGACCACGATAAAATGCAAACGTCTTTCAAAAGAATCTCGATTTGCATATATTTATATTCAGAACTTCAGTGAAGTTATCAATAATCTACTATTGATATCTATTTAGGCGCAGCTAAATATAAAACGAAATTTCCTCTCTAAGAGAAAGTTAGATCATAGAAAAATAACAAGTATAAGAATCTAATTCTCTAAAACAAGACGTAATGCTTAAAAATATTTTTATTGCACAAATGTCATACATGATTTATATATAAAAATATATTCTTTTCTTTTTGTGAATAGATATATTTCTTTAACCCATTGTATATGGAATTTCTTACCATAATTTCAGAGAATTCTGGATTAAATGGAATTTCTCTACAATTTTCCTAAAATGTGTTTTCTCGAAGTGCTCATTACAGTAATTTAATTCCTAAGTATTTCAGGCTT
Source organism: Maratus speciosus (assembly GCA_963932465.1). NCBI lineage: Eukaryota > Metazoa > Arthropoda > Arachnida > Araneae > Salticidae > Maratus > Maratus speciosus. The sequence goes on along the minus strand of OZ010791.1, from coordinate 224,186,007 downwards.
TTAAATTTTCAGGATACTCGATTTTCCTCCAGAGATAATACAATAGAGTTTCTAAATTTTAGATAATAAAAAGTACTTTGCTGTATTATTCATAGAATTGCCTGAAATACTGTCAGAGACGCGATGTCTAAAACTGCTCGGCTGTAAGAGCAATTTTCGCCTAAATTTATTTTATCTGTCTTTAAGAATGCAAAGCGTAAATCTGCACCCAAAAGAACATCAATTTTTAACGGATAAAGAATTTCGTGAGAAATTTCGCGGAATATTTAAATGGAGAAGATTAACTTTCCTGGACTGAATAATGACTGATATCTTTGGAGCAATTAATAAATCAATAGTCCATAGTGTATCCTCATTTTGATTTGATAAGCGAGCTGTACCCTTTCGTTTTACATTTAACACTAAATAAATCATATTACAAATAAGAATATTTCTTTTTTCTTTTTCTTTTTTCAAACCCAAAGCATCTACTCCACTAATAGTGAGGCAAGATCATTCCAATGCTGAATCCAGAATGGCCCTTAAGGGTTTCAGGACACTTAAAGCTTCAAAATTTTTGAAATTTAAATTTGTTTAGACGTTAAACTTCTATCTTTTCGGAACATTTTGAATAATTGTTGCCTTTAAATTCCCATTAGATCAGAAGTTAGGGGTTTTAGAATAAAACCCGCTCAATATCTGAAGCGGCGTTTCCGAAACTTTGAAGTCATTTTTCTCCAAATGACGTTTTGGGGCATAACGCGCAAGACATCACAAAAACTTCTGAATATTTTTTCATGAAATTTTCAAAATAAATCTTTCATGCCAGTCTGAATAAACTGAACCCAAAATTTCCTTTCTATTGTTCAATAAAATATATTTTTAAGGTGATTATACTGTTTAAATTTTCAACTACTTCTATTTGATAAGTGCAAGTCTGTAAAAATACAAAAATGTTTTAAATACAAATTTATTTAAGTTCAGGGTAATTATTACGATCTGAGGTATAAGTAGGCACCGAAATTGCCATTCTAGTTGTAATATTTATTTTGTAATCCTGCGCGTAAGCTGTTATACCAATTTTCCGCTCGTCAAATGTTTGACAGTTTGGAGTCCCCTATAAAAGCTAATTCTTCATCTTGTAATTTTTTTAATACATGAAAGGAAAGAACATATGGTATATTTCATCCAAATAAAAATTGTGTTTTAAAATCATATACATTTTAAGTTGTTAAATGTTGAAAATGGTCTGTTTTTTTCCCAATTTTAAGAGTCCTGAGACCCCTTAAAGGCCGTTTAATGCCATTAAAATCTCTGATATAGATAATCGCGATCTTTATCAAAGAAGTTTATTTTTGTTTCGATAAGAAAAATGATAATCGAGAATTTTCATTTCGCGACAGCTTGTCACCAGTAAAATTTTTGTTCATCATTTTTGTGCTCTCTCAACTAAATACCTGGGATACAGTAACGCATTAAAATTCCTGATTGGCGTAGAACCTTTATGGATAGTGATAGGGTGATATACAAACGGAACAAGTACTCTTTGAATTATATTGAGCTAATATATTAAAGGTACTAAGACAATTATTACAAAATGGACGATAAAGTTGATGGTTTCTTGAAGATATTTATTCTGTCCTTCAATTTTATATATTTACATTTGTCGCAATGATACAAGTTTGGGTTTTGCATACAACACACGTCTGATGCAGTTAGATTTTACAAAGAGAGATTTTGAATGTTTTTGATTCAATTTAGACGAAATACCGTCAACCGAGACTACTTTGGGCCACTTTTTCCAGGTACCACTCACATTTCCATTATTAAAATATATTATATGTCATTTTTCAACATCGAAATGGAGTTGTAAACAATTAACATGAAACAATGAAGCAAACTGTATGGTTTTAAAGAGGAGAATTTTTAAATTCTTATTTTTTAACTATTTTTAAAATTTTGGAACAAAGTAACCCGTGCTGGGGGCTTCTTTGGTCCATTCATTTAGTTTTATGTAAAATGAATACATTTCATATGTAAATGAATACAGTTTTATTGAAACTCCATTGCAATAGCATCTGCTAATAAATTAACACTGCAAACTTGGTAATTTTTTTTAAACATTTAAACACAATAAAACAATTCTTAATATTAAAGAAACGAGAAACAGTTTTCGACATGTTATCCTCGGGAACTAGAACAAAAACAATTAATGTAACATTTTGCTACAGTAACATTTGACAAAAATGTTACTTAAAACATGTTTTAAGATATTTGGTTGCATGAAAGGCATTTCCGAGTAATTTGGGCTATTTTCGGGCCGAAAAATGTTTCGCACAAAGTAACCCCGAAATACTATTTTTTGTTAGTTTTATGAAAACGCGAACATTTCCTCTCAAAATAAAAAGTTAAAGAAAAAACTATAATCACACATAGATTACAGGTTACTAAAGATAATATTTTGACACTTACCTTATTTGTAGCTCTTATCCAGATTGTTTCACTATAGAAAGTTTGGACAGTTAAAATTTACACACGAAAACAGTTGTATACAAACACAACCTGTGTTGCCATTAAAGAAAATTAAATTACCCCAAAACTATTCAAATACCCTATAGTAGCGTATAAAATATTTTTCAAGGGCAAAAACACCAAATTATCTTGTATTGCTTACTCAATACAAAGAATAAAAACTTTTTTATTGGATGGACCAGAGTAACCTCGCAAGGACCAAAGTCGCCCCAGTTGACGGTATGACTATTGTTGCTATTTAGAATTCCGTACCTACTTTCTAAGAAATTTACAAAACTCATCAAAACTGGGTAGGATAAGATCCACAAGTGATGATATATACATAAGTGAGGGTCGATTTAATATTTCGATGACTCTAAAAGCAACACGTCCAACATTTGAATTCAGAGCTTAATCTGTGATTGCTAAAATGGCGCTTCGTCTGTCAGATGATAACATTGTTTTAACGAATCATCGCATTTCATATGAGGGAATGCTCCTCTGGTGGAAGCTTGTCTTTTTCTTCAAATTCACCAGTAATTTTCTAGCAAGACTGTTAATGAGGAAAATAGCGCTCAAGAAATTTAAACGAAATAAAGGTTATTTGTAATCACTTCTATAAAGTGCAAGGAACATATAGTGGGGGAAGATGGGCTATGACTGTGTTTGTATGTGTTTTTTTGTTAAACCAATCATGTCAAGGAATACATTTTCATTTTCTTGATTTTCTTAACTCTGAAGTATTCTTCTATTCTTCCCTGTTATATATTGAACATCGATATAAAAAAAACCTAGCGTGATGGCGGTGTAGTAATTAAATGCTAGAAACCAAAACTACATCCTTAAACGGGCCATCACTGGTGCTCTTGCCTAGTGTTGCCAGGTGTCCCCCTAAATCGATGCTCCAAATGCCCTGGACACCAGAATTTTACAGTAATTTTATTCAATTTATATAATGGGAGAATTATCTGGCATAAAAGATGTCGAAATATACTCAAAGAAATTTAGTGGTTTCCAAAGCATTTGCAGCCCTGATTTACGTGGACATCTGGCAACACTACTTGTACCCTACTTTATCCTATTTTAGCGTTAAATGACACTGTTTTCCGTGTTTTGCTATCTAATTTATCAAGAATAATATTCAATAATATGGCTTTATTATATCTAAGATTAAAAATACATGGGGAATCTAAGACTTTTAGTGATCTAAGGTTTTTCTTTACATTATCTAACAAATTACAAAAATCTGATTCATGCTAAAGTGGCTGCATATTAAAAATATTTCTAATGTGATAGTTTACAATGATTTTTTTTTGTTATTATATCGCTGTTATGAAGCCTTAAATAAAGAAGTGTAACGCGCGCCACCCGTTTTAAAACAAATAGACTCTACCGGCAGTCACGTGACCGTTTTCCGTGAGCTTTGCCGAATGAGATATGCTGCGAGTTCGTTGTAGCTCTGTTCTGTTTGAGATGTGCTAAAATGTAAAAAGTTATATCCGTGTTATTATATATGTGTTATGTGCCGTGCTATTTGTTATGTGCCGTCTTACCAAGATTAAATAAAAAATATTTAAAGTTATACCCCGAGAAAGTGTTTCTTGAAGTTATGTGAAATTTCTGTGTGATTTGAAACCGAGCTAGCGTGACAATTGGCTACCCAACCTCGGGCCACGAATTCGAAGAAAAATGTTCACATCCAAATTTTTCAAAAGTGTTCGCAATATTATTTCATCATTCTTCAAGTCAAGTGATATAGTAATATATTTTTATTCAAGAAGTGTGGTTTTCAACTAGCGGAGAAAAAAAAATGGCACGACCGGTCGTTTGCAAGTGAAATATGTTCCTAATATTCTACAGATGCGATCGTCGTTGTCAGTGAGTAAAATATGTTCCTATAATTCTACAGAATAATACGTCGCCTTTACACCATGTGATATGTGTTCTTGTTTTTTCAAATTGTAAAATTCTACAAATTACTTCGTTAATGTCCTAAGAAAATTCTAGGATATGTGTGTTTATTTTACAAGATTTATTCTGCAAGATGTTTTCAACAAGTAAGCATTTTAAATTGAATGGATCCATAGTTTGTTTAATAAAAAGAATGCATTCTTGACTTCGTAACATTATTGATATTCTAAAAATTCAAAATATTTTTGACATTATTAAATTTTAATTCATTCTATTATTTTCCTGTCATGTTTGTATTGCATATTTCCCCTTCCCCCCTCCCTCACCCATTATTCTGAAAATTTTACTTTGATTCTGTTCATGTATGTTTAATTTTTACTTTGCTTTAAGTAAAATATTTTGATTTAAAAAAAAAAAAAAAAAAAAAAAAAGAGTGAGTGCGAGAGAAAGCGAAAGAAATATTCATTTACGTTTTCGTTGATTTTTTTTCTTTTCTTTTTAAAAGAGGAAAATAAACTGTTGTCAGTCAAATTAGAAGTTGTTAAAATGATTCATAATTTTATCGCAATTCTCATAAAGATATGTGCTTATTTTTATTATTTTTTTTATTGGTTTCGTAAGAGAAATGATTACTATTTTTATTTAAGTGTTTGTTATTATTTAAATGCTAAACGTAAGTATTTAATTTTCAGTTGCTGATTTACTGATGAAAAAGCCTTGAATGTGATTCATTTCCAAAACGGAATGAGTAAGTTTTTGTATTTATTATTTGTTTATAAAAGAAACTTTATTTTCTTTTAAAGTGATATTGAATGAAACCGATATTAAGTAGCGTTAGTAATATAATAATAATATTGGTTGAAATTTTAATTATTCAATTACGTGTTTTATATTATTTAGAATATTGTTTGAAAGTGTTAACTATTCAGTAAATGGCTTTATATTGGTTAAAATATTGTTTTGATTAAATGTCGCGTTATGACAATCCAGTTTATTTATACTTGCAGGGATTTAAAGTTTGTTTTGTTTTGTAGTCAAGAGTTTTGCTAAGGTTAAACCTTACTGTTTTGCTTTATTAAACTCTTGTTTATATGAGTTGTAACGGCAAAGCTCACACGTTTGGGGAATAATTTAAACGAATTTTCGGCATTTGTGGGGTACTTGTTTTGTTGTTTTGCTAAAGTTTAAAATGTCTGAACTTAATAAAGCTCGTAAAGAGGATTTATATCAGGTTGCGTTAGAAATGAATTTAGATGTTCAACCCTCTATGACAGTTGTCACATTGCGTGAAAAAATTAAATCCTCCCCCTCGTACGAAGTTGATTTTGTAAATTCATTAGTCAGAAACCAAATTTCGACTCGCGAGAAAGAACAACGCAGACGGGACTTAGAGGAAAAACAAAAAGCAGCTGAGTTAGAACAGCGCAAATTAGAATTAGAAGAAAAGCATAGAGCGGAAGAGTTAGAGTTAAAAAAGCTTGAGATGAATTTTGAGCTTGAGAAGCTCAAGTTACAGGCTCAGAGCCAAAGTACTTCCAGTGGAGCGGTAGGTGGTAATGCAGCAGGGGTAATGTCTCACCCGGAGAGTAAGATAGATATCCAAAAGCTGTTGCCTACATTCAGGCCAGAAACTGATGATGTAACATTGTTTTTGGTGCTCCTGGAACGTCAATTAAAGCTCTCGAAGGTACCAGAGCATCTTTGGGTTTCGTATTTACTCAGTGTTGTACCATCTTCTATCTCTACGCTTATCGCCCAAGAATCAGAAGAAAACGCTTAAAATTTTTCACATGTTAAAGATTTACTTCTAAAAAGGTTTAAAATTAGTGCCGAAAAGTTTAGACAGCTGTTCTTTACGCATCGCAAGTCCAAGGAAATAACTTGGCGAGATTATTATTTCGAACTTCGAGCTTATTTTGAAAACTGGCTTAAAGATTTAACAGTAACGTCTTTTGAAGCTCTTCAGGATCTTATCATAGCTGATCAAATGAAAAGGCGCGTGCCTGTTGAATGCAAACAACATATGCTAGACGATTGGGAAAATTTAAATTCGCCAGTCGACCTTGCCGAAAAATTAGATGCTTATGACATTATCAGATCTACGTTTCCTAAAAGAGATCCGGTTGTACCCCAAGATAAAAAAGAGTTTTCACGTCGGGAAAATAATTGGAAGCAGAGTAAGCCTCCAAAAGAAGACAGATCTTCCCCTGAGTTCGCTAATCGACGCATAGAAACCGATATTGTTTGCTATGGTTGTGGTAAATTGGGATTTATAAAGAAGAAATGTCCAGATTGTTCCCCTACGGTTAACAAACAAACTGTGCAAGCACATCGTCTTCAGCTGTATAGTTTAAATACATCAGCAGTTTCAGCTCCAAATGTGCCTATCACGATCTGCAATAAGAAAGTGTTAGTCTGTGCAGATACGGGAGCGAATCGTTCTATTGCAGGAGAACGTATGTATCAATTATTTTTAAAAAGTGGTGTTACATTGAATCCTCATACTCATGAAGTAACATTAGATGACGGAATTACAGTAGTTAGGAACACTTTGTCTGCCACTGTGCCCGTAGAGATTGAAGGCCGAGTCTTCGAAACTGAGTTCATTGTATTACCAGATGCCAAGGGTAATAGAACTCTTTTAGGTATGGATTTCTTACATAATGCTAACATAGTGTTAGATACTGCCAACAAAACATGGTATTTTAGTGATAAACCTCAGGAAAAGTTTTATTTTGTAGATGAATACGAAGAAGAAAATAGTACGACAGCTGGTGCGGTCGAAGTCAGTCCGTACGCTTTACGTGAAGATGAAGGTAAAAATCTAAATTCCGATGAAAGGGACAAACTTAATGATCTTCTGAAAAGGTATGAAAAATGTTTTCAACCAGGGGGAGAGGCGACCCCGTTTTTAGAGCATCGTATCAACACAGGTGATAGTGCTCCTGTTGCTGTACCACCTTATCGGATGACTCCTGCTAAGAAAGCAATTCTTAAGAAGGAAATAGATAATCTTCTAGCTCAAGGTATCATAAAAGAATGTGAATCACCTTATGCTTCGCCGGTGGTTCTCGTACCAAAGCCGGATGGCAGTATAAGTTTATGCATAGATTATAGGAAATTAAATGCAGTTACAGTAGCAGATAAATATCCATTACCTCGAATGGACGACCTTTTACATGAAGCCAAACATACTTCTTACATGTCAACTTTAGATCTTCGTTCTGGGTATCACCAAGTTCGAGTCTACCCGCCAGATCAAGATAAAACTGCATTTGTCTGCCCTTTTGGAACTTATCGTTTTTTAAAGATGCCTTTTGGACTCAAAAATGCTCCTGCCACGTTTCAAAGATTGATAGATCAATTTAGAAGTGGTCTTAAAGATGTCCTTGCTTTATCGTATCTAGACGACATCATCGTTTTGTCAGAAACGTTTGAAAAACATCTCTCAGATCTTACAGCTGTGTTCGAGAGACTCATTGAACTTAAGTTAGATGCCAAACGTGAAAAATGTCATTTCTCCTGTGAGAAAGTCAAGTACTTAGGACACTGGATAACCCCAAATGGTCTAGAAGTAGATTCAGACAAGGTATCGGCAATTAAAGCGATACCTCCACCCAAAAATGTTAAAGAGATCCAGTCTTTCCTACAAACCTGTTCTTGGTACCGGAGATTTATATCAAATTTTGCTGATATCTCAAGACCCCTTAGCAATCTTACGAAAAAGAAAGCAACCTGGAAATGGGGAAAAGAAGAGCAAGTAGCCTTTGAAACTCTAAAAGAGTGTCTCATGACATATCCAGTGCTGAAGCAAGCTGATGGGACCAAACCATTTATTCTGCGAACTGACGCTAGTAACTACGCTCTTGGTGCTGTACTTTTACAGGGTACTGACAAGGCCTCTGAGCACCCCATAGAGTATGCTAGCCGTCTTCTTACAAGTGCAGAAAGAAATTATTCCACTACAGAACGCGAGGCTTTGGCTGTTGTCTGGGCCTTAGAAAAATTTCGTGGCTATGTGGAAGGCCAAGAAGTGGTTGTAGCAACGGATCACCAACCTTTAAAATGGCTTTTGAGCCTTAAATTCACCATCGGGGAGATTAGCCCGTTGGGCACTACAGTTACAATCGTTCTTATTGAAAATAGAATATGAACCTGGAAAATCTAATGTTGTGGCTGACATGCTGTCACGCCCTGTCTGTAATCATTAATCTGCTTTCTGTGAGACATGCAATTTTGTCAGCATAGACATGCCAACAAGAAGTCCAAAAGATATCAGAGAAGCACAGTTGCAAGATGAAAACCTTAAAAAGATCATAGATTCTTTTGAAGACGAACAGAAAAGCGAAGATTTCGCCAATTGGACTGATAGAGGATTCCTGATGAATCAAGGTGTGCTTTATAGGTATGCTCCCGAATCAGATGCCGAAGAAGCGCAACTGGTCGTTCCAGTACAAGAAAGACAAAATATTTTGAAACTTCATCATGACGAACCCTCAGCCGGACATTATGGTGAAGCAGGAACTTATCAGAGAATTGCTAAAAGATATTATTGGACAGGCATGAGAGCATACATTTCTGAATATGTGAAGAAGTGCCCAGAGTGCGCCCGTTATAAAGCAACAAATCAGAAACCGGCTGGTTTATTACGAACACCTGCTTATGCTCAGCGATTTGAGACCCCCAGCATTGATCTCTTTGGACCATTGCCTCCTAGTAAAGATGGGCATCGATGGATTTTTATAGTAGAAGATTGTGCCACTAAATGGGTCGAACTATTTGCCTTAACAACTGCCACTGCACAAGAATGTGCAACTACTCTGATTGAAGAGATCTTCCTTCGTTATGGTATCCCAAGAAGACTCATAAGTGATAACGGCCCTCAGTTTGTGAGCGCTGTTCTACAACAAGTTTGTTACATTCTTGGAATAGACCAATCATTGACACCTTTGTACCATCCGCAGGCCAATCCAGTCGAACGCAAAAATCGAGACTTGAAACCTCGAATAGCAATCCTTGTTGGAGATGAACACAGTTCCTGGATTGATAAACTTCCTTTTATTAGATTTGCTATGAACTCTGCCAAATCTGATACAACTGGCCAAACTGCCGCCTATCTGCAATTTGGTCGAGAATTAAGAACAATCGATGATGTGGTAAACGATTTTAGAGCTGTTGTGGAAAATGACAATTTTGTTCCGGAAATAACCCCATATCTTAAACGTCTTGCAAATATTTCAAAAAGTGTGAAAGAGCGTGTTGAAATGAAACAAGATCAGCGGAAGAAATATTACGATAAAAATCGTAGACGAGTGTATTTCACACCTGGTGATAAAGTATGGGTTAACCGACATCCTGTGAGCAAAGCAAGTAAAAATAAAACAGCCAAATTTATGCCCAAGAGAGATGGGCCATACATAGTTTTGACTCAAAAGTCACTAGTGACATATGACATTGCTAGCCTGGATGATCCTACTGAGCGAATTGGGTCTTACCATGTTTCCGCTTTGTCACCATTTCAAGAAACTGAAACTATTCCAGTTGCACCCTTAAGGAAAAGAGGAAGACCCAGAAAGCATCCTGTTTCCTCTCCGAGACGTAAATCGGAAACAGAGGGGGAGGATGTAACACGCGCCACCCGTTTTAAAACAAATAGACTCTACCGGCAGTCACGTGACCGTTTTCCGTGAGCTTTGCTGAATGAGATATGCTGCGAGTTCGTTGTAGCTCTGTTCTGTTTGAGATGTGCTAAAATGTAAAAAGTTATATCCGTGTTATTATATACACTATGACGCAAAAGTTTAGACAATGAAGAAATTCTTACATACTTTGAAAAATATTTATTCAATTTTCAAATCACTGCTTGAAATTAATGTGCTGTACATATAAACAATATTTATAACAAAGAAAAGTGGAATTGTGCATATTGCAATAAATTAAATGGGAACAAAAATAAACTGCTGTCTCAAAAGTTTAGACACAAATTAAATAAAATCGAAATAAACAATTTTTAAAACCTGGTTGCGCATCCATGCTTATGTATTACGTCATATACACGAGATTGCATGGAAGAAACTAAATCTTGCATAGTTTGTGGATCGATATCGTACCATGCATTCTCAATAGATGTCTTAAGTTCCTTTTCAGAAGAGTATTGTCTAGCGTTGCTATAAACTTTGCGACACATGATGCTCCAAAGGTTTTCTATAGGGTTAAGATCTGGGCTACATGCTGGCCAGTCGAGAACTCTTATATTATGGGAATTAAACCAAGATTTTGAATGTTTTGCAGTGTGAATTGAAGCATTGTCTTGCTGAAATTCCCACTGAGGACCCCCTAGAAGCTCAGCAAATGGCAGTAGGTTTTCTTCTAATGTCTGTGTATAATGCTGTGAAGTTTGACGACCACTGGTGAAGGTCAGAGATACTTGTCCATTATAGCAAAAGGCTGCCCAAACCATCACCGAGCCCCCTCCTTGTCTGCGACTATAAAAAGTCGAGGTTCCTTCCGCAAGTCATGCCAATACGATAAACAACCATCTGGACCATCCAGATTCCACTTTTTTTCATCGCTAAATATGACTGACTGCCATTTCTCTCCATATGACATATGCTTTCGAACCCACATAAGTCTTTGTAACTTATGATATGGTTTCAGAGCTGGTTTCTTCTGCATTTTGCTATAAACGATTGTTCCTTTTTCCAAAATTCGTCTATGAATCGTATCCTTTGATACAGAGAGTCCCGATGAGCTTTGAACTCCACGTACGCTCATTTGTTGAGTACTCGCTAGTCTTTGTATCAGGCGATCCTCTCGTACATTTGTCACACGTGGCCTCCCAGACCGATATTTTGCTTTATATTCGGAACCACTCGATAAAACTCGATAAATAGATTTTTTTTGACCTATTAATAATAGCAGAAATTTCAGAAACGCTCTTCCCTTCACCTTTCAACTGCCAAATCCTTGAAACCTCATTCACTTGAATTTCTTTAGCTCTCGGCATGTCGACTATGAAGCGCAATCGTTTGCAGAACTTAAGTACTCCAAATTTGTGACATCATCGATTCTAAATTTGCATATGCCAGCGAATATTCAAAGAAATTTAGAATAGTGTCTAAACTTTTGCGACAAGCACATTTGAATTTTTATGAAAAAAATTAGTATTATAGCAAATAAAACGATTGTCTTTTGTACATAGCATTTTAAATCAGTTTTTGAATATATTTACAGGTTTTTGTAATTCTGACGTCATAATTCTACATTTTAAAGCTGAATGACGTCATTGTCTAAACTTTTGCGTCATAGTGTATGTGTTATGTGCCGTGCTATTTGTTATGTGCCGTCTTACCAAGATTAAATAAAAAATATTTAAAGTTATACCCCGAGAATGTGTTTCTTGAAGTTATGTGAAATTTCTGTGTGATTTGAAACTGAGCTAGCGTGACAGAAGTTAATTTATCTTGAGATGTTTCTACAATTTTAGGTTCTATGATTAATGCTCCGTACAGGTAAAAATCTTCTCATATTCAGCTAAGTCAGGATCATCGTTAATTAAGGATTAAATGTCTTTTTTAAGAAATTACGGTCTTTAACTTCACCAGTATAAACAGGTAGTGGAATTTCTAGGAATTTAGTTGGACTAATCATGATTAATAGAATGCGAACCTCGAGTAAAACTGTTAGTAATACAATTTGGATAATCACAATGAATTTTATTAATATAGGTTATTGACTTATTCCTATTTTCAAATTTCACTATCCACTTTATAAAAAGGTTTTCCCGTTTCTTCAAAACATTACTCAAAAACAATTTTGTAATAATCCTCTTTTATAGAATCCACTTTAGCTTTAAAATATCAGTTCTAGATAAGTCTTCAGTTCGGCGAAATCTAACAGCTTTAGATATCTTAGTTATGTATGCTTTTAAGTTCCGCGCTTGCAGAGTTATGATATAATCTGAAATTTTTATTACCTTTTTTAAAAAAAAAGTAGTTTTACGATTGTCGCCGGTCCTTACCTCCAAATCGCTAGGACCAAAATGAATGGTTATTGAGAGAGGCTAAAAGGACCAAAGAAGGTCGGTCCTTTTAATTTCTATATTCTTCCCCTCCCCCATTCCTTATATATATATTTTATAACTAAAATAAACCTTCAATGGAATCTACTTGTAGAGAATCTTAATATAGAATCATTAGTTCGTTGTCCTTAAATCTGCTTGTAGTTTTTCAGAAACGACCATATTTTTCTAGATTTAGGAAACTTTTGCAGCCACTTTTCGTTCCCTCCCTTTACTGTTTACATCACATGCATGATGTTTTCATTTTAAGCACCTTGGAACTCGATGCTTCCTCCGTGTAAATGTTTGTCTAATTCGGACAGTAATTTCTAGCTAAAATACAGTTAGCCTTCTCTTTTTATGCCCCCCCCCCTTTTGTTCCTGTATTCCCTAACTCTTTGCGCTTCAGGTGAATAGTTCTTATTTTTGAATATCAAACTTTTTCTAAATTTGAGTAACATTAGGATGATGTGTAGTTTCCATTTGATCAAACACCGATCAAGCTATCGATTCATTGCAATTTTCTCTATCTCAAAGTTCAACCAGGAGCAAAATAGCATAATGATAGAGCAATTACCATCACTAGGACAAAATTTACTGCCAGAATAATCACTAAATTTTACAATTGCTGTTTTAAGATTCTCTGTGTGACAATTGATTGTGGAATTTAGAAATAAATCGATGACTGTAGCGATTGTTATTTTCTACGATGAAGATTTTTCTCGATTGTTAAATTATCAAGAATCGCTGATCACTTCTCTGCAATTTATGCTGGTGCATTTTTGGAATGTTTTTCTTAGAGATCGTAATTTAATTTTTCTAAATTTGTCGATTTTAATAGATTTTACTTTAAAACTCTATAAAGATTTAAAAAAAAAAATTATATAAAATATACTTTTTTCTGGAATGCATTGATCCACGGAACTCAAATATGGTGTTATAAGTAGGTATTACCATCAAATCAAGACAGAGTTCTTGAAATATTTAATAGGTTAATGATCCTAATTTTAAAAATTGAATTCATGTTCTAGATGAAGACAAAATTCCGGAACAAATGAGACATTTTTCGTGATTTTATCCTAGCGGGTTTGCGAATAAAGACAGGAGTTGTGATTTTTAGAGTTCCCTTCTTAAAAAGTAGAAATTGAAACATTATAAGATCACTCCTGCGTCTGTCTACCGGTCTATCTCAGCCATTTTACTCATAAACTATGGAACGTGGAAAGTTCAAATAGGGGGAAGTAATAAAGGCTATTGACACACATATTTGCAGATTATTAAACATTCACAAATATGTTTAATGTAGAGGCGCTCAATTAAGTTACTTGGAAAAAAATCTTTTCTTTGTATATCGTGTGGGGTATCGTTTGAAAGCTTTCATAAAGCTGAACTCAAAAATACATTTCTTTTAATTCGAGGGATTATATTTGCAGAGATATTGTCGAAAATGTTGTGCAAAAATATGGCCCCCTCCCTCTATTTTCGAATCTACAGAAAATAAAATTCTGAAGAAATCAGAGGTAGTGGACGTTAATTTAAAGCTTCTAAGAAAACAATGGTGATTACCCCAGGTCACATAGTTTTTGAGAAAAGCGCATTTTTCCGTTATACACAAATTTCTATTTGCAGGTATTCAGTAAAGGTGTTCTGGAGCACTGGAGGTAGAAGTATAAAAACATAGTTGATAATGATTTTCGAAAAAAATAGTTGGTAATTAGCCGAGATATTAACCCTTAAAGACACGGACGGTTTGGACATACATATTGACACGGGAGGCGTACTCTATGTACCATCGGCTTTATTAGCCTAGATAACAACTTTTAATGAAATATGTGTGCAGTGCAATGCCCATTAGCAGTATAAAACCAACAAAAGTCAAAATTTTAAAATCAGACTAATTTGTAATTAGAAATCACATAAATACTATGGGATTCGCGACTCATTTGAATTCAGTGGATATCTCAATACGTCTCCGAGTCATTAAAAGTTAATTAAAATCCTATCTGGAAAACGGCACGGACCAAGGCAGCGTTCCAACTTTTCGACCAAGAATAGCAGAAATAGTATACTGCAATTAAAACATGAATATATTGAATGTTTGATGAGATATGGGCATTTTCATGAGATAATTTTTAACTGCACCTGCGCGGAATATTTCAAAATATTTATTTCATAAGTTGATAATCAGTATTTTGAGGCAACTTCTATAAAAAGTCCAGTCAAATGTTGTGAAAACTTAGAAAGATATAGTGAGCTGATTGAAAAGTTGTGCAAAATCCCTTATAATGAAGCTATTTTTAGGAAGCAACTCACTATATTGACCTTATCCTTATCTTTGCGAATTTTCGCGATATTTGACTGGACTTTTTATATACGTTGCCCTAAATAGCTGACTACCAAATTATATAAAAAAATTTTAAGATCTTCCACGCATGAACAGTTAAAAATTATTTCATACAAATACCCATATCTCATAAAATATTCAATATATTCACGTTTCAATTGCAGTAGACTGTTGCTACTGTTCTTTGTCAGGTTTTTGGAAAGTTGTGTTAAATTTGGTTGAAAACTCTGTATGCTACAAACAAAAAAGTTTTGAATTTTTCACAAAAACGTTAATATCTTCACGAATATGAGTGCTATGCTTACACAAATGCATACAAACGTTGAACAGGACCCAAATAGCCATTTACCAGAGTGACAAAACATTTCCAGCCTTTTCTGTTACATAGGTGATCGCAAGTATTATTTTATTATTAAATCCATTATCAGCCCCCTAATTGTACCCCCCGATAAATTTTCACCGAGAAATATAAAATCCAAACATGTTCTTTACATCCTAGAAGTTCAAGAACAATTCACCAATAATGTTGGTAGATATTCGACAAAACATGTGCAATAGAAAGCATCCAGTCCCTGTACCTTAACTTTTGGAGGCCAGTGTATTTAGGCTTCATATCTCTTTGAAATTTTATGTTATACACATTCATTCTTCCCTAGTATATACAGCTATACCCAACCCTTCGTTGTATAGTTTTTTACATTGTCTTATTATTCTTTTAGCAACGATTTTTTAGGGTTCCGTACATAAAAATTAAAAACGGAAACATTATAAGATCACTCCTGTGTCTGTCTGTCTGTCACATCCCTTTTACTCGTAAACTATGCAACATGGAAAGTTGAAATTGGGGGAAGTAATAAAGACTATTGACCCACATATTTACAGATTAATAAATATTCATAAATATATTTAGGAAAAATGTAGAGGGGTTAATTAAGTTACTTGTAAATATTTTCTTTGTATATCGTGTGGGGTATCGTGTGAAAGCTTTCGTAACGCTGAAATCAAAAATATATTTCATTTAATTTTAGGTATTATATTTTCAAAGTTATGGTGGAAAATGCAGTACAAAAATATGTCTCCCCCCCCCCCATCTAATTCCGAATCTATTGAAACTAAAATTATGAAAAAATTAGAGGTAGTAAACATTAATTTAAACCTTGGAGGAAAATTATAGCGATTACCCTAGGTCACATAGTTTTTGAGAAAATTGCATTTTTCTGTTACACTCAAATTTCGATTTACCGGCTTCAGCAAAAGTGTTGAGCAGAACTGGAGATACCTATCGTAGCAGAAGTATAAAAGCATTGTTGATCATAAATTTCGGAAAAAAATCTTCGGTAATTAGCCGAGATATTAACCCTTAAAGACACGAACGATTTGTACATACATAATGACAGGGACGGCGTACTCTATGCTCCATCGGCTTTTAAAGCCTAGATAACAATTTTTAAGGATATATTAATGTAATGCAATGTCCAGTAGTAGTATAAAAGCAATAAACGTCAAATTGTTAAAAACAGACTAATTTAATGAGAATTAGTCACGCAAATACTATAGGATTCGCCACTAATTTCCATTGAGTGTCTCTTTCAATACACCTACTATGTCTTTAAAGGTTAACTAAAAACCTAATTGGAATACCTAATATAGAGAATAGCTATATTTTCTATTATTTAGGTTCCATATATCTTTGAACTTTCATGGTATATCCATTTATACTTTTCTAGTATACAGGGTGCAAAGGAAAGTCCCTTTAACCTGAAAATACTTGTGAACGGATAGAGCTACAGCTATGCAAGTGAGGTAATGGTATAGTAAAGCGATTACTCCCGATTTAATGAAAACGATAGCAGCGCCCCCTAGTGGCGAAATTTGTAAGATAGCCCCTGCAAATTGAAAACGAAAAGATATAGAGTAAAATCTCCAGTTAGAAAGTTTACCCAACCCTACGTTGTATAGCTTTTACAAAGTATTAGTATTCTTTTAGCAACAGTATTTTTTTAATAATACACTTATTAATTCATATATTATTGTACGGAACCCTCAGTGCGCGAGTAATACTCGCACTTGACCGTTTATTTAATAATAAAGTTAATAATTCATATATTTATTGTACGGAACCCTCTGAGCACGAGTAATACTCGTACTTTAGCGTTTATTTCATATTAAATATACAGGAATGTTGTTGTGTGTATTAAGGTTCTCCCTCAGATATACTGAGAATTTTATACAAAAGTTAAAGCACAAGAAACCTTCTTAAAATGATTAGACTTTGATTGAATTGATTTGAAATGATTTTACTTTTTGAAAATTTATGTGAATTATTTTAGGATGTGTTATTTTTATTACCTACTATTATAAATGATATGAAAATATACATTCCAAATATATTGGCAATATTTATTTAGATTTTTAAATATTACCATCCCCAAAACCAAAACTACGTATTTTTGGCCGATATTTGCTCAAAGTCTACGATAATCTTATTTGTGAATTCAGTGTTAAAACACTAGAGTTAGAAACATAACTGGGAACAGAAACATTTTAAACAAGGATAATGCTCTGGAAAAAAAAAAAAACTTAATTTTTTTTTTTTTGAAAAAAGCATCGAAATATCTCCGGAAGTAGAAAATAAGTTTGAGCTGTAAGTAATTACATTTTAAATGTGCTAATCTATACTGGGAAAGAATTCAAATTGTGTATTATCCGTATGAAAAGAAATCCATTTGCTTTAGATTAACAGCAACAATACTAAAATTAGATCAACTAGGGAATGTACGATGAACGGCAGCAGCAAAATTTAACAATTTTTTTTTCCAATTTTTACTTTAAACTTTCAAAGAGGCTAGGCTGAAAATTTTAGAATAACTAGCCATCAAGTAAATATTAATAAACTATTAACAGTTTTAAGATTGCTTTAATGGCAATTTTATTGCTTTCGCTAAAATCTAGAAAACAGCACCTAAATTTCTCTTTTAATTCTTTTAAGTACATTGAATCCGTGATAGTGAAACTACTAAGCCAATAATCTATAATGAGGCTCGCTCCAGACACCAACTTATATCAGTTGAAACCTTTTCTAATATCCAAGCAATAACGTGCTAAATCACACTATCATATTATGTAAACTTTCAAGAAAACTACAGTTTTGATGAGTCACTGGCAACATCAGAAACATTAAAATTTAACAGGAAAACATCGTTAATTCACGCATACAGAGTTAGGCAAAATAGATGTCTTTATACAGTTTCTAGTTTCTGCAACGCGGGATAACCCACCATTGGCATAGGCTTCGAGATCCCTCGTTGCTAGTTTATTAAAAAAATATTACAATATTATTTAACAATTGTTGAAAGTTCTCTATTTACAAGTGTTTATATAAGAGTTGTTAAACACACATAAATTAAAGATAAGTAACAGAGATAAAATTTAACTCAAAAATTCTAAGGACATTTAAGAGAATCAAATATAATAACTAAAAGTAATAATAAAAGCGCTTTACAGACTAATAACACATGACAGACATAATCAGATGCAGATCAAATGCAACTCTGGATTTCAATATCTCCACAGTCCCAATTCGATTGGTGTGAATGAAAATAAATATTAATTAATTAATATATAGTTGATGATTATATTAGTAAAGCTGATTACAACACATTTTTTAAAGATTTTAACACATTTGAAATACAATTATTCACATAATTCAGGCACTTAAAAATGTCTTCACATTAGTTCTGTTTACACATTTGTTGAAGGTTCTGTTAGGTTTTCACTGAAACGTATGAGATAGATTCTTTGGTGTGACTAGTCAATGTTAATCTTGTTCATCTATTGGCATTTGTGGGCTTTGGAAAACTAGTGGATTGTTTTCTATTATCCGCACACATTCTATTATTTTGGTATATGCACTGGTGATTTCTGCACAAATCTGAACCAATGGTGCCCATCCGACAAAACTTACCTGGTTCAATTATATGAAGATTAGGAATTATTATGTTCATATTTAAATTATGCATATTAATCATATATAAATTATTAGGAATTATTATGCTCATAATTAAACGTAAGTCGCAAAAATTTTGAAATGCAGAAGAAATTTCAACTACACAATATGGAAGTGTATAAAATAATTTACTTTGAAAATGAACATTTTATATTTCATATTGAAATGGCAAGTTATTTTAATCTGATAATGCTATTGATGATCATAATTAGAAAAGACATTTTTCAGAATAATAGATTTTTATTTTTATTTTATATCAGCCAACTTATAATGAAGCGTAATTGAAAGGAAATGATGATGGCATATAGATGAACTGTGAACTAAATGTTTTTTTATGATCGGAAAAAAATATGAAGAACAAACTCATACGCTTAGTGTTTTTTTTTTCTTTATGGTATATATTTATGACCACAAACAGTATACTACAATATATTTAGGTAATTTACACACCACATATAGTCAAGCGGTTTTTCTATCGTCGATATACCTGATTTTTACATAAAACAGGATAATTTAAAATTATAATTACTACAAGTCATCTTTCTGTTTGATTTCGTTTAGTTCTAAAATTCTATAGTCACAATTTATACATAGAACCTGTATAATCTGAATAAATATCCACTTACAGTGTGGGGACTCTCTTTAAATTAAATTTAAACAGACAATTTCCTACATGCAGCCATACAACTATAACCTCTCTTGTTGTTTTTATTATTTTAAAAGACATTTTCTATCAAAAATATTTATACATTCCTCCTACCCCCCTCACACTGAAAATTACCTAGCTTTAATTGCATTTATAACTGGCATAAAATATTATTTAGGAATAGAAATTTTTTCAAATGTATTCAGAAATTTTCCTGAATTTTATAGAAATGCTTCAGAAACTCGGACTGAATTATTTTAATTTATTTATTTTTGTTTGATGCTAAAATAAATATTACTTAATCTGAAATATTTCTAGCAAGACAATTCTATTAAAAATCTTTTGTCTGCAGCATACCTAATTTAAACTTTTTCAGAGAACGGAAAGAAATATGCAAGCTGCTTATATGAAGTATCGTTATATGAAGTAATTTGTGACAGTTAGGGTAACTTTGTGATACACTGGTCTGGTTTTCGTATTTCGAATCCCCATAGCTGACGTACTGGCTATGCAAATCTCCCGCTCAGTTCGGTATGGTAGGTAAGCAAACAGTGTCGCAATCTCCTAGTACGGTGTGCAACATCATCTAATAACCGTTTCCCGAAGCTCTAATACGAAATACGCAAACTAGACCAGGTGTCATAGTATTCTTACAGTATTTATTATATTTGTATACAGAATCACAACAAGGATGGTGCAGACGGTGCCCCTGCATCAGGCACCCCCAATTAAAATAGGGCCTGGCAGGCTTCATCGGCGCCATCAATTATCTTTAATGATATGTCAATCACCAACGTAAAAGTTAACGAAGTTTTCGCTCCAGTACCCAAATAGTGTTGCTGCGGTTATGCTTAGTTATTACAGCTTAAAATTAAATTGTTCCTAAAAGCCCTTAAAAAATTTAATTTTAATAAAACAGGGTCCTTTACAAAATTACTTTTAATAAAGCATGTCCCTTCACAAAATTTCTCTTAATAAAAATAAGCCCCTTCACAAAATTCCTCCTTATAAAATAATACCCATCACAAAATTCAATTTCATAAAAACATTCTCTTCATTAATTATTTTTTATTTTTTAGATTTTAAAATGTATATTTTGTTAATAAAACAAGTTTATCAGAAAGCAAAACTTTACGAGAAGGGCTTGAAAAGATTATTATTAATTAATATTTGGTTCGAATTTGAGTAACTGGATTTCATCATTCGTTATTTTTTTTAAATATATAAAAATTTCGCAAAAATAAATTTTACTTTTCACAAAATAGGTCCCTAGAAAAAAAAAAAAAAAAAAAACCTGAAGAAAAAACCCAAAAGTAATGCCTATTACTATTTTTTTTTTTTTTTTTTTTTGTATCGCACTACTCGCTACATTATATTTTTTCAAAAAATAGCATGCTACACTACGAATTAAGAGAAATTGCAACTAGAGAAGTTTTGTCACTTATAGCATACTACTTTTTACCATTGGACATAACGTACAATTTAAAAATAATGCAGAATTGCTATCATAAAAAAGAATTCAGAAAACAATAAACACCAAGATTATTGATACACCATACAGAGTAGATGTACCTGTAATGGGCACCCTTATGGAATTTCCTTAAGAATCATCTCATAGTCGCATTTCTCAATGTGAACCTAAATTTAATTGTAAATAATAGAAATAACTTGGACACTCATTGTTCCAGTAATGGCCAGTCTCTGTTCCAGAAATGGACACCTAACAAAAGAATAGATATAACTGTTTTTATGATTGTATTTTGAACAAGAAATTAATGAAAGCATATTAAGGAAACAAAATAGTTATTTTCAAAGACTATTTTGAAATAAATTTAACAATTAAGATCTCAATAGAAAAATAAATCTAAGTTAACCACGTAATATTTAGACTTATTTAAAAAGAGATTTTGCATAAGAAAATATTTTTACCGAATAATTTCCTGGTCTTGAAATCTCAGGACAAGTACGACCCCTGCTAAATTTATATTGTTTATTTTTTTATAGACAAAAATCTTTGAAGGACGTCCATTACTGCCACATCTACCCTATATATTCACATAGAAAAAGCACCCAGTTTTATAAAACTATGAATCATATCTTATTATTTTTAAATAATAATAATTTTAATAACACCATTTTATTTTCATTAGATCCCAATATTTACATACCTTGGTAATGGCTATCCACTTTTTTCCTGCCGATAAACGACAAAGAATGTAAAAATCCAATTAAGAATACAATGAGACTCTATGACGATTAGCACTACACTGTGATAAAAATACTTCATCATGATTATCCAGCTAACTTTTATTATTATCAACTTAATATATATATATATTTTAGAATTTTGGCTGATAAAGCAAACCTAGCACATCTCGTAAAACATGGCCGCCTTTTGACAAGCAGATGTTTTTTTTTTCATTGTTTGCCAGTTTACTTGCTGTCAGGGCAGACGATTTTTTTACATTTATACACTTATGTGAGTTTATCAACCGATAACAACTGACAGACTTAATGTCCTAAACTAAATACACATTAAAACATGTAATTTTTTGTACAAAATGTGTAATTTTTATGACAAGTGGGTGATTTTAGAAATTGATACACTTATCTGTGTATATATAATTATGTGGAAATTACAATAACACATCAATTCGTGTAAATTTAGGCATTTCTTTTACATTTACATATTTATTTGTATTTTTCAAGTGATAACAAATTATACACTTAGTTTCAGAGGCTAAATACACATAAAACAGGTATATTTTTGAGACAAATGCGTAAATTTTATGACAACTGTGTAATCTTAGAAAATTACACATATATATGTGTAAAATTATCTAATTTACATATTTATTTTTTAGAGTGCATATACTAAAGTATAAAGATAAAACTATTTAGCAAAAAACATGTTTATTTTGAATATTACACAAAATTTATATATTTTGAATATTATATAAATCTGTGTTTTGCGTATTATGTAGAAATATGTGTAAGAACAGAATATTACACGAAAATCTCTATTTTACATATTACACAAAAATGTGTGTATTTTGCATAATACATAAAAATATGTGTATTTTGCAAAATACACAAAAATATGTGTAATCATAGAATATTACACAGATATATGTGTTACACTATTACACAGTGTTATTAATATGTGTATACTTGTGTAATATACACATTAAATTGTGTATTTCAAGAATGATAAGAGAATTTTTACACACTTAGTGTTATCATAAAATTACACATTTAAATGTGTATTTTGAAATTTACTCATTAGACGTGTATTTTAGCAATTTACACACCACTTTACACATATAGACAAATCGTTTTTGTATCGTCGATATACCTGTTTTTATGTGTAAATTTACACATTTTTTTTTTAGAGTGTAACAAATTTTGAAATATTAACACTTATGAAAAAGAAGAAAGTTTTGGGATTGTTACATCCAACTAGTTTAAAATATAAGTTCCAGAAAAAGAGAGCGTTGTAAAAATTAAATTTTGTATTATAATATATATACAACCTTTTGTTAAACAAATGCCATGCTTAAAACCTATATAGTAGCTTTAAAAGATAATTATAAAAGCTCTCGTATTAACCGTTACTCTTAATACGTATGATGATAATAAAAATGTTTAAAACACACATAAATAAACTAATTAACACTATTAATTGCTTCAATTATGTCAATGCTAAATTAACCTATTATCATAAAATTTCACGGCATAAATGGGATAGCATTACAATAGTCACTGCAATTCGAGCTATTCATTTCACATTTACTTGTTATTTTAACAATTTTAATAAAAAACATACAAAGGCTGATTAATATTACCCAGTGTTCAGGTTTGAAGACAGAAACAAATAGAAGTTTTCTTCTATGCTCCTTCTTTCCGCGGCTCAGTTGCAAAACGTGCAAATGGGCGGTATTTGATAACGCTTTCAGTACACATATTTGTACTTTCTTAGAGGAAAGATATCCTTGAAGGATTAACTTTTGTCTGATAAAACTGATAACTTATTACAATTTGACAGATAGTTGTAATGTATATTTAATGTTGTAATGTATTGTAATGTAGAAATGTTATCGCTGAGAATAATGGCGTACGATGATTCTTTCTAAATTTTATCCTCCTTTTCAGATATAATCATATTAAAAAGAAAAGATATTTTGCTCCTACTAGCTGTGATCCTGCTTTGTTGCTCGTAAAAAGAATGAAAATCTTATTATAGTTTAAATGACGAACCATTTTTAACATGGAGATGACTTACTTTAATCGTGTTCTCGTTTTAGCTGTACTTGTATTAACCGAGTTAGATTGTATTTCATTGAAAAACATTTTATTCAAGAGGTAAGACCATTTTGGAAGCCTGATATTTTAGTCACATTTGAGAACATTTTTTTAAGGATATTGAAAATATTTATGAAAATTCTTTATACGAAATTATTATACATATATTAAAATAGAAAACTGTATTTTTCATTAGTTTATATATTAAGATATCTCTGCTTGTTTATATACTTTTGCACAGAGAGTGCTTTAAAAAAGTGTATCAAGCTGGGAACACGGTAATATATTGTAGATTTTACATAGAACATTGAAACAAACAAACAAAAAAATATCAGACTAAACCTAACGCAATACGTATCTTTTAAAAATATATGAAGTTTTAGTTAAACAGAATCAATTGAAAGTAAAATGTAAATTTATAAACAAAATTGTCGTTATTTAAATTTGCAGAGAAAGGCAAGATATAATTTTTTTGGGCGGGGGAATCTACGTGTTTCAGTAGAAAAGTATATGCGAATTAAATTTCAAAAATATCAAAAAGTTAATTGTTAATAAAATGAGCAAAAATAGACGAAACGTGTATTTTCAAAAGGAAAAAAATCCCTGCCGATCCGGCGTACAGGCTGAGGTAGATTTCGAAGTTAAGTATATTAATTGCACCAACTACCATTCTTTTAGATATACAGGAATCTCCTTATAATAGATGAACAATCACTAATTCATGAACAATTAGCTCTAAACTGTATACATTTTAGAAAAAATTTAAAAATAATGTTCAATATCATATTAAAAATCATTGCAAACAAACAAACAAAAAAATATCAGACTAAACCTAACGCAATACGTATCTTTTAAAAATATATGAAGTTTTAGTTAAACAGAATCAATTGAAAGTAAAATGTAAATTTATAAACAAAATTGTCGTTATTTAAATTTGCAGAGAAAGGCAAGATATAATTTTTTTGGGCGGGGGAATCTACGTGTTTCAGCAGAAAAGTACATGCGAATTAAATTTCAAAAATATCAAAAAGTTAATTGTTAATAAAATGAGCAAAAATAGACGAAACGTGTATTTTCAAAAGGAAAAAAATCCCTGCCGATCCGGCGTATAGGCTGAGGTAGATTTCGAAGTTAAGTATATTAATTGCACCAACTACCATTCTTTTAGATATACAGGAATCTCCTTATAATAGATGAACAATCACTAATTCATGAACAATTAGCTCTAAACTGTATACATTTTAGAAAAAATTTAAAAATAATGTTCAATATCATATTAAAAATCATTGCAACAAAATCGTTATTTTTCATTGCTTTTACAAAAGTTGCAAATTTTATTTTTTGTATTGTCTTTGGATAATATAAGTTACATTTAAAAATACATTTTCCATGTTCTAACAACTAGAACAAGAAAAAAAAATCCCTGCCGGCCCGGCCTACAGGCGGAGGTAGATTTCGAAGTTAAGTATACTAATTTCACCAACAAAAACTAAATCATTATGACATTTAAACCCACTTTAACAATTTTATCTGGCCCAATTTTGACGAGTTTTTATTTCATTTTTATATAATAGCTGGTTTTATCAGAATCATGTTAAGGTGGTATTCAAAAAAATATTTTTCCATGCTCAACAACTCGAAATTTTCTGCCACATTTTCAGATTAATTTTTAATACAAAAACTACGAAACTTGGTGACGTGATTTTTGAAAAGATTTCTAAGCGACCTGTGTTTTTATTTTTCTTTCATTTAATTGAAACTTGATTAATAAACAATTATTTTCTCAGTAGGGCAATATTTTTCGTTTCCAACACAATCACTTCGGGAAATTCTGTTCAAAATGCTCACTTTGACATCATTTTTTGAAATACATTCTGCCTCTATCAAAAAATCGATCATTACGGTATATTATATAGTTTCTGAAGAAGAGAATCTATCAATTGGACGCGTTTGAGAGCAAAAATTAATTTAAAAATGAGTAAGAAAATAAGCAGTTTGGATTTGAATACATTCTTAATAAGATGATTTTTCTCTTCAGCCGCTATGTATTTTTTATTTGTTTTTTCTGTAAGAATTGGTCCTATCAAAAACTTGTCGATATAAATTTTGAAGACAATATTAAGAAGATATATGGTAAATTCATGGGGATTTTATATCTTGTGTATTGACTGAGTTATAGAAATTTTTTTGCTTCACCCCCCTTCTTTTTGTTTTCGTTTTTAAATTTTCTTTGCGGTACGAATTGGTCCTATCAAAAACTTGTGAAAACAAAAGTTGTAGATAATATTAAGGAGATGTATAATAAAATTAATTGGATTTGATATCTTGAGAATTGACGAAGTTATGAATTTTTTTCTCCCAAAAACCCTATATTTTACGCCCCTTGAGCCCATTTTTAATTTTATCCAAAATCTGTGATACATAAATTTTTGGTCCTATTTTTAGAAGTAACAAAAACTTTAAACTGATTTGATATGTACAAAAATTAAGAAGTTATGGTGGTTTTTCTGTTTTCACAAAACCCCTCCCTATTTCCATCCCCTTGGTCCGATTTTGCCCATTCACGAACTTGACCGAGATTTTATGCCCCTTGATTTTATGTATCAGTTTGGAAGAGACTTCTGCAGAATTGTGGAAGTTATCGTGTCCAGAAGAAAGTGATATATATATAGATAGATACATACACACACACACACACCAACACACACACACACACACACACATATATATATATATATATATAAAGTTTTTACTGATGGTGGTTTTGGGTTCTATTTGTACCATTTTTAGATCGGTGTAGATCTGCAAAATTTTTTCAGAAATTCCAACATAGGAACTACGCCAATAGGTAGTATTTCATACGAAATCCACCTAAAATGATAACGCTAAAAGTTTTCTTTATTGTTTAACACGTTGTTGTTATATCCATAGTTAAAAAATTGCCTTTCACTTTTCGATATGTTTAACTAAGGAAATATGATTTTCATGTGGTTAAATAGTACTACTTTATGAGACAAAAATATTGAAATTTGAAACTTTCAAAGCGGCATTATGCAAAACTTATCATGCAAAATTTATTATTACTTATCCATATTGCAACGCAGTGGTACGCACTACATTTTGCTAAACGTATCCTCACACCGCTTTTTAGAAAAATGTTATTCGCCTTAGTTTATGAGAGAATTTCTACTGTAAAATAAAGTGAACAATTGTAAGGAAAAAAAGGGTAACGTTGCTGTTTGCTGTCACCTTAGTGAGTTCCATTGGTGGTGAAACGCAATATCAAGACACTCAAAATATAATATGAAAAATAGATTCAGTACAGGAATCACATTTTCCCTTTTCGTTTAATTATAATATTCTAATAATTGGTTTAAAGTTGTTTTAAAGGAATAGGGTCTATAAGACTTTAACAGTAGCCCTAACGACATTGACGTAAACTTTAACCATTTATCTACTGACGGTACTTATAAGTACCATTAAAATAACTTGTTATAAAATTCATTTAATACATCAATTAGTTGTAATACAGTTCAGACTGAGATATAGATATATTACTTTATGCTGTTCCAAAAGCGTTATTGGTTACACAAAACAAAAATATTTTTACAGGGATTATTTCTTTTGCCTTTGCATCTTTTCAGCTTTCTTGGAATTGAAAGAGGGGGGGGGGGATTTTTCAATTCGGAAATATTTCTATATTTCTATTGTAAGAACATTATATTTGTACATTTCCCAATTTTACAAAATACTAAGAAAAATATTTAAAATAAATGATTTGAGTAGGGTTATAAATATTGCAAAAAATTCCTATAAATTCAAATTTAATTAGTCCTTCTAAATCCTTCAATCCTTCTAAAATCCTTCTAAAATTTATTAAATGATTATGTAAATCTTCTAATGTAGTTTCAAAAATTCACACAAAATATTTTAAAAGATAAAATTTTCATGAAGTCAAATTTCAGTACACAAAGAGTTAAGATATAACAGGCATAGCCTCTATTTTGAATTACTCAGTATGCATAAGGAAACAACAACAATTATATTCTATATTTATGTATGTTTCTGGCTATTTAATATGGACGCAAAATTTTGAAATTAATTTAATATTTAACAAGATATTCAAGTCATAAATTTACACGAGTGTATTTCGTAGCTATCAAGAAGTATTGTTAAATTAATGTTATTTATTATAATGTGGACCTACATCAAAAATAGTCTTCATAAACTATCAATTCTGATAAAATCATGCGGATTTAATTTGACACGTGATACACTGCAATAATTAAATATGTCATTTTATTAACTTATCTTTTGATTAATATTATCCAGAGAGCACACTAGTTGATATTCACATTTATTTACACCAAATATGAGACGATAATTATACAAATAATAAATGAGACTTTTGCTGCAACAGTAAAGACGGTAATTAAGAATATCCTTTATAATAAGAAACATCATACATAAAATACTAGAATATTTTACAAAACAATTACTTTTTGTTAGATCATATTCCATTAAATTTTTGAAGGGCCAGGTAAATTTTCTTTTTTAATTCTGCTTACATATTAATTATATATAAAATGATTTTGGCTTGTTTTTATTTCTTCAATTGTAAATAAGTTCAGTGGAACTTCCTTTTAACCAAGTCCCCATTTAACGAAGTTTTCTACTTAACGAAATCTTCTGCTGAACCTTGATTTTGAACACCATTATCATGTAAATTAATCTCCATATTACGAAAAATATATTCTATATAACGAATAGTATTCAACCTTT
Organism: Maratus speciosus; assembly: GCA_963932465.1. Taxonomy (NCBI): domain Eukaryota; kingdom Metazoa; phylum Arthropoda; class Arachnida; order Araneae; family Salticidae; genus Maratus; species Maratus speciosus. The sequence goes on along the minus strand of OZ010791.1, from coordinate 224,157,467 downwards.
GTGCGTGTATAAGATTCAAACGGAGTAGTTGATGTTGCGATTAATGTATGAATTCATTTCAGCGGATTGTATGAAATGAAATTCTTTATTTATCATATGATGAATATATTTATTTCATCATTTCCATTCAAAAGAATAAATGCTAATATCATTCGATGGAATCAGAAAGGGATTCCAGCTTCACGAAAATGTTACAGATAAGTTGTTCGGATATTTAGAAAAGTGTGAAGATATTTTGAACTGTGTATTTTTTAAAAGACAAGAGGGCCCTGCCACCTACGAGCTACGCTCACCAACCCCCGTTAAGACTCTAGAAATCTGTTAATTTGGTCGGCTTTAAAAATGTGAAGGAAGATTGAATTATAATTAAAACAGTTGCGATCTCCATGTAAACGAGTTTCTATTCATTTCTCTTCTACTGAGGGATTTTAAGGCCAAATAAGCTGCTGTTAATTTCTGTTTTCGTGTTTGGTTAAATAACATTACTTAAACATCTGTAAATTAGCTAATATAAAACGAACAAAGTCAACAGAGTCTCTGCTTCCCGGTATTTTTAATAAAGCTATACGAACATGATTTGAAATACTATATGTTTTAAATCTGACGTAATTTTCATCAAAATTTTTTTCTCTTTGTAATATTCACCAGAAAATATTTTTAATGTTAGAAAAGAAATATTATTATTTACGCTGTCTTAGAGTTGGCAACGATAGGTAAAAATATCATCTCAAAATAAGGAAATAAATCTCTCGTTTACATGTAAATATATATTTTAATTTAAACTGTTTGGCAATTTTATTATTCAGCCATTTGAAATAGGACGTAATTTCACCCACATTTACTGCTTTAAACACATATTAAATAATTCATTAATTTATAGTTTTCTTTTTTTTTAAATATTTACATGTAAAAACAATTTTTTAAATTTTCCATATTGTCCTGTTTTTAACACGTAATCATTTAATTATAATTTCGTAGGATTTTCCTCTCTTTATAATAGCCACATGTAAATAAATTTTTAATTTGATGGAAATATTATTCTTTGCAAAGTTTTTACAATTGGCAACAATTTAAAATAATAACCTTTTCTAAAACATGTAAAAAAAATCTCTGTAAATACTGAAAATTTCAATTTAAAATTGAAATAAACCCTCAAAAATGGGTGGAATTTAGAAATAAATGTAGTCTGCATACCAGGAGTTTCTAATGTATAACCTTAGGAAAAAATTATTCAATTGCTGTATGTAGTTTTTGCTCCTATAAAACTCTTTTAATGGGATGATTTTGGCCAACTTTAACATTAAATAGCTCTTAAAATAATTCTTTGATTTAAAAACTGTTTACTTCAGCGTGTTTTTTAAACACTTCTCTATAATACCACCAATTTTCATATTTTTGTATGCAGTCTTTTTCTTAATATTAGCGAAGAAAGACCTCAGGTCACAAAAAACTCATTTACAGCGGCGTGACAGTGTTAGTATTACTTTTTTTTTTTTTTAGAATAAAGAGAAACTTGTACTAAGTATGATTTGGAATACTGAGGTTAAGAAGAAAAGGTGCACTACGCTTCAGTTTTAATTTACCTCTCTATATTTTGCGTTTTTTTTTTTACATTATTCCAATTAAATTTCTCTCAATTGTCTACATTGCATTAAAATAATAAAAATATTGCCGGAATTAAAATGCATTTTTCCGATATTTCCTTTGTATGTGTATTTTTCATTTTATGCATGTGTATTTTATTACACAAATTTTATGAATTTGAGTTGATTCCTATTTAACGAGGTTTCTTCATAACGAAATGATTAAGTGTAACGATGTGACTTCGTTAAATGGAAGTTTCACTGTATTTAAAAAGTATATGTTTTATTGTAAAACGTTATCAAATACATAAACAGAACACATAGAAATGTAGTTTCTTTGTTTAGATACTCTAGTCCCAAAGAAAATGCAAACATCCAGTCTAAAATTTAATATTACTTTTGTTGATGCAAGTTTTTACATTTTAATTATATCAAAATAGTCAATGTTTTCGCTCATTATTTATCTGACACAATCTACTTATTCCAAGTATTTTTAACTTTTCTTAAATGCACTGATATTTACTAAATTAAATTCTTTAATATATATACATATATATATATATATATAAGTCAGAATAAAGGACATACCACACTGAAAAAAAAAACCCCAAAACGCCGAATATCTTAATCTAAGAAAATATAGATTAACTACTTCAGACTTACCCATGATTTCGAAAACTATTCTTTATCTTTTGAAACCCCAGAAAGCGATATATGTTTGAGTATTAAAGAAGTATTTATAATAAAAATTTCTTCTGCTGCCACTGGTTTTTAGAAATATTCCCGAGTAGTTTTTATAAAGTAACTAGCAGGCTATGCCCGCTGCGCTGGTCAATATTGCCAAATGAAACTTGGATTAAACTAAATGGTGAATTTGAACTTGTATTTTAAACAATAAGGATCTTCAGCTTGACCTTGCACATTACTGAAAACGATGCGAACGCCATTGCGATATAATGTTATCTTAAGCGTTGGACAAAATTTAGCAATTAAGAAGTAATTGTTTTAGTTGATTATAAACAGCGCACTTATGGTCGGGTAATGAGACCGTTATGACAACAGGAATTAATACCTCTGTAACTAATCAGCATATAATGAAATCGTATATACTAACACCATTCCTAAAAGTCATGCAACAGGGCCACTTGTAACAAAATATGTTCTGTAGATTTTTTTAAAAAGGCTAAACTTTCATAATCAGGTTCACTTAATTTTTTAACTTTTACTGTTGCTCTATAACTAAGTATCCTTGAACAATATCTATACGCTAAAACCTTTCCAAAATTATTACCTAACTAATTGTGGTATATCCTACGAAAGTATTATAAACAATCGGAATGAAATACAAATTTCCGTCGTAAATATATAGTAGATGATGATGATGCGATTTTGTGTAATAGAATTCATAGTAAAGTTTTCGCTTCAAACAAAAACGATGCTTTCAACATTAAAGCTAATACACCAATATGTAAAGTATCCGATTACGGAAGGTTAACTTGAATTCTCATGAGCAACTACTCAAAGAAAAGTGAATATGTGGCTTTTGTGATACTTTTATGTCAGCCGGGCGCAGGTAATAAATCAATAAAGATTGTTTTCATAGCATATTCTTATTTTATTATTTTCATTTAAAACACAAACCTTTCACTCATTTAATTTAAAATGCATGCCTTATACTAATTTCATTTGAAAAACTGATAAGATAAACAATAACAGGAAATAATGCCATAATTAAAAGCAAAAAAATATTTTTAATTTACATACGCAAAATGTAACTACTGCTACTGGGAATTTTAAAAATGCTATCAGCGAGATGTGCGCACGGTTGTTATAAATGTACCCATTTTTTCTTCTTATCGAGGAGCAATTTATAAATCGCACAATATTATTCCAATTCCAATTTCTTTCATTGAGGAACCTATGACCGGAAAAAATGGAAAAAGACTCTTGTAGATTCTTCGGATAACGGAATCTGACGCCATAAACCGAGTTTATATATATGAAAATAATTTTTAAGTCGTTACAACAAACATTGCTTTCATACTTAAATATTTTCATTGGTACTACTTGTTATCCTGTCGACCAATTTCGCCAAATTATATAAATCGCCAAACCATTCGCCAAATTATATAAATTGACATAATCTTTATTTTAAATAACGAAATAACAAATAAATTAGTATAACATTAATAAAAATACAAATAAAACGTCGAAATTAAAATCACTTGAGGACGTAAACACGTGTAGTTTGTTTAAATTCAAGTGAATTTGATATTTACGATCAACCATTATTGGCATTTAATCTTATAGTTTGACGATAGATTTTTGGTCTAAGTAGTACCTTTTCCATTTTTGTTTTATAACGCTAAATTCTCAGTAATTTTTTCCCTTTTATTTTACATAAAATCACTATTTTTTAAAAAAATTAAGATGCTTGCATTTTTATTTCAAACTCATAGAGCCGTTTTTAATTTTTAGCCAAAAGGGTTGATTTGAATTTTTTCCGTTGCTAGACTAACGGATGTAATGATAGATATTTTGAGGTTTAGATGCCAAAGACACCGCCAAATTAGAAATATATGAAATGTGTCATGAACTGTTGGACTTATAAAAATTTATTTGGTAGCATTCGATTCAGCATACAAAACTACATTAAAATATGCTATCATTTGACGCATAATTTTGATATTCGATTTTTTTCCCCTCCCCGTGCAAAAACCATTAGGGGTGACACTTTAGAAAATCCTTTCTTAGCAGAAGTTTATGTCATAAGAAGTATTTTTACCACGATTTTCAAGATTTTAGGTTCAGTAGTTTGCGCTGTGCGTTAATTAGTCCCCTAATCCAGACTTTATTTTATATACTATATTAGATATGCGATTTTGTGGTGAATCGATGATCGAAAATTAGTCCAATATCATTTGAAATATTACATAACAGAGGAGAAAGTATGAAGAAAGACGAAGAAGAAATGACGAATTACAAAAGACTATTAATTTTTTTTTTCAAAATGTTGAATTTTTCCATAGTAATAACGTATTAAAACATAAATTTCCCTAAAAATTATCTTTATTTCCTAGATTTCGAATCTGTGAATTTTCCTATAAATGAAATTGGCGAAATGACTTGAGAAAATAGATAATATTTGCTTAAATAAAATGGGTAATATTCGTTGATCTGAGTTCGAGTTTATAAATATCACATGCTTTCGGAATTACGGCGAAAAACATTTTAAAAAGTATGAAATTATTTTACAATATGTATGTGTAACAGAAATTCACACTGAAATTTAAGTATTCGATTCCATTTTTAAAATATTAACTGATATCTATATAAGTTACAATTGAATATGAAAATGTACTCAAAAAATGATCTCATTCACCTAAAAAAACACCATTTGTGAGAACATCCTCAAGCTAATGTCACGCTTATGCATTTTTGGCTTAAAATCACATTGTTTGGCGACAAAAGAAAAATAAAAAATTGTAAAGAAACAAATAGTAATTACACATGTGACTCACAATTACATCTGCTTGTTTCTTCTATAAGTCGCGTGATGGGACAATTAGATATAAAAAAAAAAAGAAAAGAACAGAACTGAAAGAAAATGTCGTTAAAATTTCATCTAATCAAATTTTCAGATTCGTTTTCGTATCTAACGCAAGTGATAAAGAGCCAAATATTGCGTATCAAGTGTAATATTTCTTATTAAATTAATTTTTAAGCATTACAAATATTTCTTTCAGGTTTTGATTAAATGTTTCCGTTTTTTAATATTATCACTCATTAAAACGGATTTTCTTCTTCTTTTTTTTTCATTTAAATAAAATTAGTAACAGTTTTTCTTTTATTTTTCGAGGTTTAATAGCCGTTTCAATTTTTTTATCAACGATGAATTTCGCCAAGAAATAAAATGGTAACCTTATCGCCCAAAATAACAGAATTTTCCGTCATAATTCTAAAACTAATATAGGTAGAATAATGTGTTATAGCTTAAAACCTTCCCTGAAACAATACCTATCTAACGGTATAGGTTCCGTAAAAATCCATGCAGTAGAACTCGAAATCTAGGCGTTCGGAACGAAATTTCCGTTTGGATTTTATATATATAATAGATAATAGAATAGATAATAGATTTTATATATATATAATAGAATAGATAATAGATTATGTGTTATGAACTATCTCAAAGTTTAAAACAGATCGCATTGTTAGATTTCCTAATTTTAACAATATCGCGTTATGTTAGTTCCACATTCCACCACCAGGGAGCGCACTCTATTCTTAACGAAAGCGTATCTGAACGAAACTCCTTCATGCAACCTTTCCGTAGATACATGAATCGGGAGGGTGGCGGTCTTAACCAATAATTTAAGATAATTGCTGAAATTACTACGAAAAATATTTTAAAGGGGCTCTACGCGGGCCCCTAATAGAGTTAGAGGAAATCGGAAGACGGCAAAATAATCGCGGGGAAAAGTTTGCTTGGGTGCTTCGGTGCTACTTTTGGCGCGAGATCTAAGCTCTACGACCAATAGGAGCCCAGATATTTAAGGAAATATGAAGTAACAAAGTCCAAAATAATATAATTTTCCGTAATAATTCTATAACTAATCTAGGTAGAATGATGTGTTATAGCTTAAAACCTTCCCTGGAACGGTACCTATCTAACGGTATAAGTTCCGTAAAAATCCATGCGGTAGAACTCGAAATCTCGGCGTTCGGAACGAAATTTCCGTTTGGATTTTATATATATAACTAGAATATAGCCCGTCAGAATGACGTGTTTGCATTTTCAAAAAAATTATATAGCATTGCATTATAAAAAGAATTGTGAAGTAATAAATTTTGTCTTGTCTGACTTATAGGGTCAGGTGGGGTAAAGTAAAAACAGCCCATTTTTCATTGAAATTTAATTGGCAAGAAAATTATTAATTGAATTGGTAAAATACTGATATAAAGTATGCAAATAAACTTCACTCACAAAATTTGAAGAAATATTCCACAAAAACATTCAAATTAGTATTAATAATGCTATTTTAAAACATATTGTCAATTAACTATTTTATCTGATGGTATGGGATAAAATAAAAGACAATTCCAACAGAAAGTTTATTTGTTTTTATTAATTGCCAAAATATTAATTATATAACTTAAATTTTAAAAAGTTGAACAGAGAAAATCCCGATTTTTTTTTAAACATGCATAAAAGAAACCTGTAATAAATTTTGCATTGATATATACACACATATATATATGTAATACACGGCATTACATATTTCATATATTCTAATTTCATTTTATAAGAAATATTCATTTTCCCCCAATGTCTTCAGAATTCAAAAAACATTTTAAAAAGAAAATTTCTTTTTTTTTAACTACCGACAGATGGCGCAACAGAGCATATAAACGTTTGTTTTAATATTTTAAGAGTTCAAGACGAATGAATCAATTGTTTGCTTACTTTCATATAGGGATAGATAAAGCTACCAATCTAATTTTAACTGAAGTAATCGCAGCAGAATATTAGATAATTGAATGTAATCTCTTAAATGTTAATTTATTTTGAATAATCTGTCTAAAAATGTAACTTTTGTGAATAGTGGAAAAGAAGCACGTTTTACTCAACGTTTTAAGATTGAAAATCAAATCAACATTCACTCGTGATGCCACATGTACAACACAAATTCCAAATCCAGAAGCAATTGAATGACTCTTTGAACGAATCATTAAAAAATACGGTCGACATCCGATTTTGCTCTTAAAATATTTGTAAAACCATAATAAAACCTTTAAATAATTTGAAATACGTTTGTTTTTAGAAAGGAAACGTTAATCCGGTACAAAATAATTCACGGGAATGAATCACAGAATATAGCTATATTCACTGAACACCATGAAGCGTTCTCATTGGTCAGAAAATAGATAGCCTTGAAAAACAGAGGTAATTTTTCGCGATATTTTTAACCGTGTATACTGAATTCAAACTGTAAATAAATGTAAACAAAATGCAAAATATTTCAAGAGCATTTAATGAATAGCTGAAAGAGTCATTCATTTGTTTTTCGATTTGTAATTTGTGCTTATGAATGGCAACGGTAATCGCTTGTATACATCGGAACCCTGTTGTTGGTATCTGTTTATTTTTAAATTAGACCTTAAAGCGTTATAATTGTATACTTTTTGAAGGTTTGAGAAAAATTGAAGAAGAATATGTTACACAACGAATAGATAGACAGATTAAATAAGGCAGTCGTCAAATACGGCATCGGAATGCTTAAGCCTAACGTGGCCGCGTTTGGATTATCAGGAAACGGATGAGTTCAACCCCGGAAGCGTTATACACTTAGTGTCATTCTATGTATAATAGATAAACAGTTTTCTAAAACAAACAGCATTCAGTTTTATTTAACCCTTTAACCGTCTGGCCCGGATTTTTCCGTTCCTAGAAATCATGTTAAAATGGCTGTAGACAAAAATATTTTAAACAGAATTCTATTTTTAACCTTATATAGAAAGTAGTGATATTAAAGATATTATAGCATCAAACTGAGATTTTAAAGATATATATCCTGGGATTTACAAGCATTCTTATAAAATTACTGCAAAACCCTCGGACGGTGAAAGGGTTAAAGGTTTGTCTTGATTTGAAACTAACTCTTCCTCGCAAGGTATAATCTCAATCCAAAAGATCAACCAACAAATATAATTATAGAATTTAATAGGAATTATTAATAATTTTTTAAAGAAATATAAAATAAAATGTCTAAAAATATTTGCATACGAGACAAACGATTTGCCAACCCTCCGGGTATTTCAATGCCATTATTACTTTCTTCTATCTTCAATAGAAGAAAGTATTGTAATCTAAATTTTTTTCGACTTCCGGTTTTCGACGGATTTACACGTTTTAGGGGTGAGAGATCCCAAAAAACATGATTATAGAAAATGTCTGTCTGTCCGTGTGTCCGTCTGTCTGTCGCCATTGTACCATCAAAAAGTGTATGAAGTTATGCATAGAATTGAACCAAATTTTTATTTTAAGTTTTTGGCTATGGCAAGCAGGTCCTCCCTGAATTTGGAAAAAATTCGCTGGTAGGGGGCACTGTAATAGCGAATTTTGTGCGATTTTGAATATTGTACCATCGAAAAGTGTATGATGTTATACATAGAATTGAACCAAAATTTTTTTTTAAGTATTTGGCTATACCAAGTAGGTCCTCACTGAATTTGGAAAAAATTCGCCGGTAGGGGGCGCTGGAATAGCGCTTTTTTGTGCGATTTTCAATATTGTACCATCGAAAAGTGTAGGAAGTTATGCATATAATTGAACCAAATTTTTCTTTTTAATTCTTGGCTATGATAAGCAGGTCCTTCCTTAATCTGGAAAAAAATCGCCGGTAAGGGGCACTGTAATAGCGATTTTTGTGCCATTTTGAATATTGTACCATCGAAAAGTGTATGAAGTTATGCATAGAATTGAACCAAATTTATTGTGTTTGTTTTGGGTCATGGCACGAAGGTCCTCCCTGAATTTGAAAAAATTCCGCCGGAAGGGCGCGCTATAACTGCTATGTCTGTACGATTTTCATTATTGTAACCATCGAAAAGTGTATGAAGTTATGCACGTAATTGAAACAAATTTTTTGTGCATGTTTCTGGCTGTGGCAAGCAATTCCTCCCTGAATTTGAAAAAAAAATCTGCCGGAAGGGGGCGCTGTAATAGCAATGTCTGAGCCATTTTCATTATTGTACCATCGAAAACTGTATAAAATTATGCATAGAATTGAACCAAATTTTTGTGTATTTGTAAGGCTATGGTCGGTAGGTCCTCCCAGAACTTGAAAAATTCCGCCAGAAGGGGGCGCTATAATTGCGATGTCTGCGCCATTTTTATTATTGTACCATCAATAAGTGTATGAAGTTATGCATAGAATTCAACCAAATATTTTGTGTATGTTTCTTGCTATGGCAAGCAAGTCCTCCCTGAATTTAAAAAACATCTGCCGGAAGGGGGGCGTTATAATAGCGATGTGTGTACCATTTTCTTTTTGTACCATCGAAAACTGCATACAATTATGCATACAATTGAACCAAATTTTTTGTGCATAATTTTGGATATAGTCAACAGGTCCTCCTTGAATTTGGAAATATTGCGCGGTAAAGGGGCTCTCTGGTAGCGATTTTTGTATACTTTTCTTGATTTTTCATAGTTCTATTGTGAATCGATCGCTCGCGCAGCGGCTGAAACTCGCTTCCTTCTAAGTCGGCTATTCGTAAACAGCTGATAACAACAGGATAAGGAAAAACTATTAATTTTAACAAATATCAGGATATAGATTAACTCGTTTTTAGTCCGTTTAATTGACTGAAGCAGAAATTTAAGAAGAAAATGAAAGTTGGTATAGCATTGAACTAATAATATTGAAGTATTAACATGTGTAACTACTTTTTAAAATATTAAGATGTATAAGATAGAAGAAAGTTTTGGGACTGGCACATCCAACTAGTTTTTAATAGAATTTTTGTTTTAAATACTGCAGAAATTCTGCGTAAAATAAAAATACTGTTCTGAAATAGTCGTATTCAAATATCTTGAGGATTATGCACATGTTAATCCGTTAGTGTTATTACGTCAATATTACACCAACTTTGATTTTCATTTTAAGTTTCTGCTTCATTTTACTAATCGGATTAAAAGCGAGTTAATCTCGATCATAACATTATATAAAATCAATATTTTTCCTTGTTCTGTTGAACATCAGCGTGCTTGAGAATCACCGGGTTAGCTGGATGCGAATCGCCCCTAGCTGCAAGAATAGTTGATGTACAACAGAATTATGAAAAATCGCGAAAAATCAACATTACAGCGCCCCTAATCCCCCGGTTTGTTTCCAAATTCACACGGCATCTGCTGGACATAGCCAAAAACTTACACATGCGTAATTCTATGCGTAACTTCATACACTTTTCGATGATGCAAAGTGGACACGCGGAAATACGGACAGGCGGACATACGGATACGCGGAAATACAGACCGACAGACAGACATTTTGTATAAACATATTGTTCGGTATCTCTGACCCTAAAATATGTACATCTGTCGAAAACCGGAAGTCGAAAAAAAATTCAATTAGAAGACTTTTTTCTTTAGAAAGACGAAAGTAAAAATGCTGTCGTGCGTTTAAGAAAGTTATTTAGAAATGACATATTCTTTTATGGCGAAAAATTACCGAGTTATGATTCCTTGAAGTTTAAGACATGTCAGTGTTGTCTTCCACTTTGAAAACGCTACTTGATTTGTGTACATTTTGCAACTAAATATATGTTTGATAATACGTTTGATAATATGATAATTATCATATCATCGCCTGTTTAGGAGATAATCGCCATTATAAAATTTATTGTCAGTCAAACGGTTTATCGAATATTTAGATAAATAAATGGAAGAGACAATGAACGAAAGTGAGACATAAAATTACTTATTGAATTCCTTTCTTTTAATCTTGTTTCCAACATTTACGCAATTATAGCTTTACCTAATATTACATATTCAAATTTAATCTTCCGTTCCATATATGTGGTTTCTAACTAAATACATTCAATGCCCAGTTATGAGAATTTCAAACTGTTCCCTTCCGAAATACCAATTCTTGATTAGTGTACAGTCTAGGAACTGGGATTGTATATTGAACACAATGAACACTATACACAATGAATTGAGTATATACTGGTCAATTTATGCATAGAGTCTCAAATCTCTTGTGAATAGAATTTGTGCCACATAATGAAATAAAAAAATGTATTAATGTTATAAAAACCGAGTACATCTCTCAACTATCTGAAGATAAATAAAATTTAAAAGGTATTCAGCAAAAATCATAATTCGGTTGCTTAACAATATCACAGCTCTAGGTATTTTCGACTATATTATGTATTCTGAGTCACCTTAATTTACAACCTAATTAACAGTTTAAGTTCTTCCTTTTTCTTTTACACTTCACATTCTTTCCACATAGTCTAAACATTTATTTTAGGTGTATAATATATTTTGTACAAATAGTGATTAAATATTTGTCTACTTTTACTTTTACACATCTCTTTAAAATAATATCAAGACTATACATGGGGATTATGCTTTTATGTTTTTCCTGTACGCAGCATAATCCGTATCGAATTTTATTTATAAAACACCTCATACCTACACTGTTAAAAATTTGCAGCATTCTTTCCAGTCATTTGACCGTTTTTTGAAAAAACGGTTTCCTAACCATAATTTAACTTTATTCTGATCATGGTCAGAATAGTGTTAAATTACGGATGTGTAACTGTTTTCAATTAAAACGGTGAAATGACTGGACAGAATGCTGCAAATTTTTAACAGTGTACCGTAATTAAACATATTTTAATTTTTGACTTTGAATTACCCTTTATTCCTATCATGTTTTATTTTTTTAATCAAGAACTTTTTTAATTATTTTATTCAAACTGATTTTCTTTTGTTATATGAATTTGTAGTTTCTATGAAAAAATGTGTCGTGAAATAGAAGGAAAATCTAGGTTTGGGTTCGATAAATCGATCACAGTACCAGTATTATTGAGGATTTTTGCAAAAAAATTTACTAACAAAGCGATTGAACGTGAATCACTGAAAGTAGAAAATTAACGTAAGTGTATATTTCCTAAAATAATAGAGATATTAAAATCACATTCAAAAGTATTTTATCATTTTGTAGCGTCACTAATGTGAGTTCGTTTCTAAGCGCGCGTCCTGTGTCTAACGATTAAATACACACGATTCCACTAGAATTTCCATGGCATTTTTCAAATATATGATACGTATGCACAAGTATGATATAAACATATCGGTCTTAAGCAGAAGTCATACACTTGTTAGCCAACTCAACCGAGAAATCAAAGTTTTGCAGTCGTAAAATCATGGCTAAGAGTGGAAAATCAGGCCGAAGTTCATTGGTAGTTTCCCGTACATAATAACTGAAGCCTTTAGAAACGTAAAATATTTATTAGAGGATCATAAAATGCACCAACTCCACTAGATGCTATATTCAGTTCGTTACTACGTCGTAAAATGTAAACCACTAGATGATGAAGATTAGAACAGCATGACGAAGAGGAAGGAAACAAATCTCTGCAGGTGACATGGGTTATTTAAGCAACTCAATAGTCGTGAATTTCTTCTCTCTCCTAGCCAATGTAATTGGTTAATTAATTGCGAAAAATGCACGCGTATGAATACATTACAAGTGAAAGCACCAACCCCGAAAGAATAGCCGGGAGGACGCCAAGAGAGGCAGCCTACGATAGGACTAGCTACGGGTGAAAGGGGGAGGTACGCGTGGCGTCGATGTGAACTCTTTAGTCTTGGGGTCAGATTAATAACGTAAACAAATGTTGGCGGGCTTTGCAAGGAATTATGGGAAATAGCACACCAGAGAACAAATTCTATTAAAAGCATTCGAAACAAAAAGAAGTTAGTTTCAGAATAAACTGAAAAAAAGTAATTTAATGGGTTTTATAAGATTAGACGAATGGATTAAGATTTTTAGAATAATAAAAGAATACCCATTTAAAGCATGGAAAAAAGATAAAAGATATTTAAGATATTATTAAAGCTAAGTGAAAAAGGTAGATATTATAATAATTTGGAATAGTTAAATTAAGATAAAAGGGGTGAAAATTTTTATTATTACATATATATTATATGCTCTAAGTCTATTCTATAATCTATTCCTTAGTCTGGTAGTTTTTAGATGCATATTAAATTTTGAACTGTTAGTTTAGCTCAGAAATCTGTTTTTCCCCAATTGAAATCAGATTAATTCAAAGAAACTTTTCCCTCATAATTTCAGTAAAAATGCACTGGACAGCAAATGTATGCAAAGGCTTTATTGCTAAAAAGAGTTAAAATTTTAAACCAGTTTTATGCAAAAAGAAACATACATCAAATATGATATTACAGACATTAATGTAACTCATATAAATCTTCTGATATTGAATATGTTATATTTGTTCTTTCTTGTTATTGCATAAAGGAAGTAGTATTTCAAAATTTCAGAATATTTTTATTCCATCTCAAAATGTCTTGAATTTTTATTCTCATATTTGTTTGTATTATGTAAAAAAAAATACAGCAGATTTAAATAGCATATACTAAAATGAGCATAAGTCAATATTACATATTATTGTTTCAATTCTTTCTTAAGAACTACAGTGATAAACTTATTTCTACATTGTTAATAAAATTACCATAGCGTGTTTGAATAACATGCACTATAATTTGACATACGTCGGTATTATAAGCCCTTTTATTTCAGTTGTTTCTTAAAAACAACTCAGATAAATTTTAATACTTATAGTATTAATAATATAACAAAAAAAAAAAAAAAAAAAGAATTATCTCTAATGTCTGATGCAATAGACAAATGTATTTTGCATCTTTTCGTGAACAAGCTTTATAAATCTTCCATTTTTATAAAGGATTGGATGCACTTAGTTTGATAAAACTTCCTCTTACCAGTAATAACTACATGCACTTTCTATAATAATATTCTACCCGAGTAAACTTCGAAGTATTTTGTAAAATATTGCTGCTGCTTAGAAAACATTAAGCATAAAAACTAATTTCGAGGTAACGTTTGGATAAAGTGCTGTTTAATATTTTATCTCAGGAATACTATTTCTATTGAAACAAATAGAATAATTTTAAAGCATCAGCAAAACAGTGAAAACTAGTATGTTGTGGCCATCACAATACTTTCTTTTATACAAATCACGTCAATTAAATCATTTAAATAGTACAAGAAATTACATCAAATTAGCACCAATTCATATCAAAGTATATCTCAATTTGAAGCTTGATGAAAATTCATGCATTAAATAATGCATGCTTGAGATAGAGCTATAGCGGAAATTCTGAAAAATGTAGCATAGCAGTGCCACCTGTTAAGCGATTTACACCACACCATAAACAGCACTAATTTATATCATGATATACCTGAATCTGAAGTTTGATGAAAATTTGTGCGTTAGTTATTGAGATAGAGCTATGGTGGAAATTCTGAAAAATGCCGCATAACACCGCCACCTGCAAAGCGATTTACACCAAAACATAAACAGCACTAATTCACATCAAGGTATATCTGAATGTGAAGTTTCTTGAAAATCCAAACATTAGTTCTTGAAATACAGGAATCGCAGAAATTGCAAAAATGCAGCATAGCAGCGCCACATATTGAGCAATTTGCACCAAAATCTACAAAACGTCAATTTATGTCAAGGACTAACTGAAGCTGAAATTTTATGAAAATCCATGCATTAGTTCAGGAGATTGAGCAATTGTGGCAATCGTGAAAAAGCAGCGCCATCGTGCATAGCGGCGCCACCTATTGAGCGATTTACACCAAAAACAAAACAGCACTAATTCATATCCAGGTATACCTGAATCTGAAGTTTGTTGAAAATCCAAGCATTAGTTCTTGAGATAGAGCTATTGCAAAAATTACAAAAAATGCAGCATAGCAGCGCCACCTATTGAGCAATTTGCACCAAAATCTGCAAAACGTCAATTTATGTCAAGGACTAACTGAATCTGAAGTTTGATAAAAATCCGTGCATTAGTTCTGGAGATTGAGCTATTGCGGAAATCGTGAAAAATGTTGCATAGCAGCGCCACCTGTTGAATAATTTACATCAAAAACTAATCAGAACCAATTTATATTAGGAACTAACTGAATATATATTTTTAGTAAATTCCGTGCGTTAGCTCTTGAGATAGAGCTCCCACAAAATTTGTGTCACATACAGACAGACAGACTCACAGACTCACTGACAGACATTTTGTAAAAACATGTTTTTCGGAATCTCTGACCCCTGAAACGTCTAAATCCGTTGAAAACCAAAAGTCGAAAATTTTCACGAATCCAATACTTTCTTCTTGTAAAGATAGGAGAAAGTATAAATACAAAAGTAATTGAATTACGGATCAGGAAATGTAATTTTTTTTCCCTTTTCCTGTCGAGCTATTATAAGTAATCATATATACTATTTCTAATCTCAACATTCCTTTTTCAGTGCACATAGAAAATGTATAATCATGAATGCGATATCATTCGAAAGGTTTTTGAGTAAGATTTTGACATAGTGCACTCACGGTACATTAAAACACGTGTTACATAAAAAAATTCAGTTAATCTTATACTATAATACGAGTGTGTGTGTATGTGTATGTAAATTTTATCTTAAAAATGGCTCTAACGTTTTGACAAAATTTCTTATTTTACCATTTTCGGGGACGAGAAGAAACTTGGGCTAGGTCACGTGTTCGAGAAAATTCGATTAGTGGATCATTTTGGGTCACAATGGGTCAGAGTAAAGCTAATTATATCTATAAAAAATCCCTACCGGCCCGGCCTACAGGCAGAGGTAGATTTCGAATTTAAGTATACTAATTTCACCAACAAAAACTAAATCATTATTAGATATAAATCCACTTTAACAGTTTGGTCTGTCTGCTTTTGACGAGTTTTTATTCCCTTTTTATATAATATCTGGTTTTATCAGAATCATGTTAAGGCGGTATTAAAAAAAATACTTTTCCGTGCTCAACAACTCGAAATTTTCCGGCACATTTTCAGATTCATTCTTAATTAAAAAAAAAAAAAAAAAAAGAAAAAAAAAGAAACATGCTGACGTGATTTTTAAAAAGATTTATAAACGACCTGTGTTTTTATTTTCAAAAACTTGTCAAAAATATTTTTATCAAAAACTTGTGAAAACAAAAGTTGTAGATAATATTAAGGAGATGTATAATAAAATTAATTGGATTTGATATCTTGAGAATTGACGAAGTAAGGAATTTTTTTCTCCCAAAAACCCTATTTTTTGCGCCCCTTGAGCCTATTTTAAGTTTATCAAAAATCTGTGAAGCATGAATTTTTGGCGCTATTTTTAAAAGTAATAAAAATTTTAAACTGATTTGATATGTACAAAAATTAAGAAGTTATGGGGTTTTTTTCGGTTTTCACAAAACCCCTCCCCTTTTTCCATTCCCTTTGTCCGCTTTTGCCCATTAATGAACTTGACCGAGATTTTATGTCCCTCGATTTTATGTATCAATTTGGAAGAGATTTGTGCAGAATTGCGGAAGTTATCGTGTCCATAAGAAAGTGATAACACAATTGCTTCGGGAAATTCCGTTCAAAATGCCCACTTTGAGATCATTTTTTAAAATATATTCTGCCTCTATCAAAAAATCGATCATTGCGGTACATTATATAGTTTATGAATAAGCGAATCTACCAATTAAATGCGTTTAAGAGCAAAAATGAATTTAAAAAATCCCTGCCGGCCTGGCCTACAGGTAGAGTTAGATTTCGAAGTCAAATATACTAATTTCACAAACAAAACTAAATCATGATTAGAGATAAATCCACTTTAACGATTTCATCTGGCCGCCTTTGACGAGTTTTTAATTCATTTTTATATAATAGCTGGTTTTATCAGAATCATGTTAGGGTAGTATTCAAAAAAATACTTTTCCATGCTCAACAACTCGAAATTTTCTGGCATAATTCCAGTTTCATTTTTAATTTAAAAAAATATGAAACTTGCTGACGTGATATTTGACGAGATTTATAAGCGACCTGTGTTTTTATCTTTTGTTCAATTGATTAAAAATTGATATATAAACAATTATTTTCTCAGAAGGACAATATTTTTCGTTTCTAACACAATCGCTTCGAGAAGTTCCGTTCAAAATGCCCACTTTGACATCATTTTTTGAAATATATTCTGCCTCTATCAAAACATCGATCATTACGGTACATTATGTAGTTTCTGAATAAGCGAATATACCAATTAAATGCGTTTGAGAGCAAAAATAAATTTAAAAATGAGTCAGAAAATAAGCAGTTTGGATTTGAGTGCATCCTTAATAAATTATTTTTCCAACACAATCCGCTTCGGTAAATTCGGTTCAAAATGACCTTTTTAACAGCATTTTTAAAAATATATTCTGCCTCTATCAAAAAATCGACCATTGCAGTATATTATATAGTTTCTGTGTAAGAAAACGTACCAATTGCAAGCCTTTGAGAGCAAAAATGAATTGTAAAATGAGTCAGAAAATACGCAGTTTGGATTTGAATACAGCCTTACTAAGGTGATTTGTTTCTTCAACCGCTATGTATTTTTAATTTGTTTTTGCTGTAAGAATTGGTCCTATCCAAAACTTGTCTATATAGATATTGTAGATAATATTAAGAAGATATATGATAAATTCATGGGGATTTAATATCTTTTGAATTGACGGAGTTATGGATTTTTTACTTCTTTAAACCCGCTTTTTGTTTTCGTTTTTAATTTTTTTTTTTTTGCGGTACCAATTGGTCCTATCAAAAACTTGTGAATATAAAAGTTGTAGATAATATTAAGGAGATTTATAATAAAATTAATTGGAATTGATATCTTGAGAATTGACGAGGTTATGATTTTTTTCTCCCAAAAACCCTATTTTTGCGCCCCTTGAGCCCATTTTAAGTTTATCAAAAATCTGTGATACATAAAATTTTGGCCCGATTTTTAGAAGTAATAAAAAATTTAAACCGATTTGATATGTACAAGAAGTTATGGGGGGTTTTGGGTTTTCACAAAACCCCTCCCTATTTCCATCCCCTTGGTCCGATTTTGCCCATTAACGAACTTGACCGAGATATTATGCCCATTGATTTTATGTATCAGTTTGGAAGAGATTGGTGCATAATTACGAAAGTTATCGTGTCCAGAAGAAAGTGATATATATAGATAGATAGACAGACAGATAGATAGATAGATAGATAGATAAAGTTTTTTACTCAGGGTGGTTTTGGGTTCTAGGGGTCATGATCGGTGTAGATCTGCAAAATTTTTTCAGAAATCCCAACATAGGAACGATCCCAATAGGTAGTATTTCATACACGAAATCTACCTAAAAGGCTCCATCGATTTTGACTAAATTTTATATCCAACCGTTTTGGGGCACGAGAAAGCTATTGAACTAGGTCACATGTTCGAAAAATTTCGATTAGTGGGTCATATTTGGGTCACTATGGGTCAAGCCAATTTTATCTAAAAAACGGCTCTAACGATTTTGACTGAATTTAGTATTGTTTTGGATTACGAGAAGATCAATGGGGTATGTCACATGTTAGAGAAAAATCAATTTGTGGGTCATTTTTGGGTCACTGTGGGTCAAGCTAATTTTATCTAGAAAACGGCTCTAACGATTTTGACAAAATTTTGTATTCTATCGCTTGGGGGCACTAGAAGGGCCATTGGGGTAGGTCACATATTCAAAAATATTCGAATAGTGGGTCATTTTGGGTCACAATGGCTCAGGGTCAAGCTAATTGTATCTAAGAAACGGCTCAAACGATTTTGACAAAATTTTCTATTATACCGTTTGGGCACACTAGACTATCATTATGCTAGGTCACATGTTCGAGAAATTTCGATTAGTAGGTTATTTGGGGGTCACTACGGATCAAGCTAATTTTGTCTAGAAAACGGCTCCAGCGATTTTGATTAAACTTTGTATTCTATCGTTATCGGGGCAGAAAAGACCATTGGGTTCGGTCGCATGTTCAAAAAAATTAGATTAAAGGGTCATAATGGGTCAGGGTAAAGCTAATTACATCTAAAATACGGCTCTAACGATTTAAACTAAATTTTGCATTCTGTCGTTTTGGATTACGAGAAGTGGATTAGGCTAAGTCATATGTTAGAGAAAATTCTATTAGTAACTCAATTTTGGGTCACTGTGAGTCCAGCTAATTTTATCTAGAAAACGGCTCTAACGATTTTGATTGTATTTTGTATTCTATCGTTTTCGGGGTCGAGGAGACCATTGGGTTAGGTCGCACGTTTGAGAAAATTCGATTAGTGGGTCATTTTGGGCATAATGGGTCAGGGCCAATCTAATTGTATCTAAAAAACGACTCAGTCGATTTCAACTGAATTTTATATCCAACCATTTTGGGACACGAGAAAACTATTGGGCTAGGTCGCCTGTTCGAGAAATTTTGATTAGTCGGTCTTATTGGGTCACTTTGGATCAAGACAATTTTATCTAAAAAATGGTTCTAATTATTTTGAATAAATTTTGTATTCTGTCGTTTTGGATTACGAGAAGACTATTTGTCTAAGTCACATGTTAGAGAAAATTTGATTAGTGGAACCTTTTTGGGTCACTGTGGATCAAGCTAAATTTACCTAGAAAATGGCTAAACGATTTTGACGAAATTTTGTATTCTGTCATTTTCGGGCACAAGAATGCCATTGGGCTACGCCGCATGCTCAAGAATATTCGATTAGTGGGTCATTCTGGGTCACAATGAGTCAGGGTCAAGCTAATTGATTTAAAAAAACGATTCAAACGATTTTGAGAAAATTTTGTATTATACCGTTTTCAGTCTTGAGAAGCTGTGTCACATGTTCGAGAAAATTAGCAAAGGTCTTCATTTTGCAATCACTGCGGGTCAAGCTAATTTTATCTATAAAACAGCGAGAACGATTTTGACTAAATTTTCTATCCATCCGTTTTTGATTAGCAGACCATTGAGTTTAAGTTACAGGTTCGAGCAGATTTCATTAATGGATCATTTTTGGATCACTACGGTTCAAGCTAATTTTATCTAGAAAACGGCTCTAACGATTTATATTAAATTTTGTATTCTACCGTTTTCGTGGTCGAGAAGACCATTGGACAAGCTCACATGTTCGAGAAATTTCGATTAATGAGACATTTGTATCACTTTGGGTCAAGCCAATTTTATCTAAAAAACGGTTCTAATGATTTTGAATAAATTTTTTATTCTATCGTTTTGGATTACGAGAAGACCATTGGGCTAAGCTACATGTTAGAGAAAATTCGATTAGTGGGTCATTTTTGGGTCACTGTGGGTCAAGCTAATTTTTCCTAGAAAATAACGATTTTGTGAAATTTTGCATTCTATCGTTTTGGGGCACAAGCATACCATTGGGCTGGGTCGCATGTTCAAGAACATTGGATTAATGAGTCATTTTGGGTCACAATGGGTCAGGGTCAAGATAATTGATCAAAAAAATGGTTCAAACGATTTTGACAAAATATTGTTATTCCGTTTTCAGTTTTGAGAAGACCACTAGGCTGTGTCACATGTTCGAAAAAATTAGCTTAGTGGGTCATTTTGGAATCACTGACGATCAAGCTAATTTTATCTATTAAAAGGCTAAAATGATTTTGACTAAATTTTGTATATGTCCGTTTTTGATTAGATAACCATTGAGCTTAAGTCACGCGTTCGAACAATTTCCATTAGTGCGGCATTTTGGGTCACTACGGGTCATAGTCACGAAACCGCGAAGTTGGCGAAATTTTGGCTAAATTTGGTCGAAAAATTGACTTTCAAGATTACGAATGTCAAAACACATACTCGGCGGCAAATGCAAGAATGTCGCCAAATTTGACTATATTTGTCGAAAAAACAAGCACTCAGAATGTGAAAGATTCTTTTAGATATTCTTAATAGGACTCGAAATACAGGGTTAAACGAATCAGAGTTCAGCTAAAAATGTAATTTGGAAGGACGAATGATACAGTCAGAATATTATATCGAGTTGAACACAAATGTAATTTTGACCGAGCTAAGCTCGGTCATCACCGCTTGTTATCAATTAATGAAGATAAGTACCAGCAAATGATCTCAAAGATAGCCGAACGAAAGCTTCGCACGGGTCTGGTGGTAATAGAGAAATAAGTAAAGCAATAGTTTATAGTTAATGATTTTATTAGGGAAATAAAGCAATTCCCTAATAGTTTTATTATCATAATTATAAATTTGTAAATGACATCTATTTACACATTTAAAAAATAATAAAAGGGAGGTCCGATTAAAAAAAAAACATTTAATATATTTAAGACATTGTAATAAGCAAATCTTTGTGATAACATTAACTAACTTCTCATGTAAAACATTTAGCAGTTTTCTTTACAGGTGTATTGTAAAAAAAAAATAATAACTTTGTGGCTATACGATCCATGAAGGATCAGGACCTTCGGTGCCCAATCCTGTTTACTTGACCCTGTGCCCCATAGGTGCTTTACAGAATATGTACCGATCAGCTGTCCAGCCTAACTCGAAACCCTCAGTGTTTAATTCCCAAGCTAGCTTGATATTTATTTTATTGCCCCCGGAGGTGGAGTGAACCTTGCCCAGCTGGGAATCGAATTCTTGACCTCTAGCGTTGCAGGAAGTCGTGCCGACCACTTCGCTACTAGGCTTCGTCGTGTCCTTATAAATGTTGAAATACCAATTAAATTAATGTATCATTGAAATTTCATATTCATGGGCAGAAACGTGTGAGCTTTTTAAAAATCGACACCCCTTCCATGATAGTATTTACAGGGTGCATTTTCATGCAAATGGATGTAAATAGGTGAAATATATTCGTTAATGGCTGAAGTCATTCACTACGATAACTCTAAAAGATAGCTGTTAACCGCAACAAAGACCGGTGTCGTTCACGAATTAAAAAAAATTATAATCGTTATTCTATGTAAGCGAAACATAGATTTATATTATAATTTAACATTTCGCATTAAGCCAGGTGCAATACAAAATTTCATGTTTAACGTAAAATTCTAATGGTGTTGCATATTTGGCGGCTAACTTCTACAATCACATTCCATTTTTGTCATAAAAATTAATCCAAGTAAGTTTTGTAATTACCATTTTCTCAACAATGATAAATCTTCTACTCATTTACGCGTGTGTACATAATCAAATTCGGATAACGTGGCTTATTTTAAGTGCAATTACAACTATAAATGTATATGCATAATCATTAAAAAGGAAAATTAGTAAAGAAATACAGTTTCTATTACGAAAACATTCAGAAGCATTTCAACTTTTCTGTTATGCCTTAATGGTATTTTTAATAATTGCTGTAATCCTAGTATTAAAATAAGTTCCATTTTATCGCATAGTATGTGTTATATTTTTGGCTTTGTTTACTGTGGTTTATACTATATTTTCTCAAAGAATTTACTGAAAGCTCTATTTGAGCATGATATTTGGCTGCTTGATTTTGTATAAGAAAAATAAAAGGTAAGAGCGTTGAGAAATAAGTTACATACATTGCATATCTGTTTCGAAAAACATTGGATTTCAGTAATAAGTACACTGCAAACAAACATATTAAACAAGGAATAAAAATCACAAAATTTAAGGCTCTTTTTGGTAGTTTCCATTACAATATCTAAGAACAGCACAAATATAATTAAAAAAATTTACCTCTAGGTTGAGCAAAAAGTTCTGGGAAATTTGTGAAAGTTGCGTTGTTATGCGGAAATTAACAACAAAAGCAACAAGTACTATTCTTCAAAGTAGAGACCATCATAGTCCACAACTTTCTGCCAGTTTCCTGATTTGTTGGAAGTACCATAGCGGCTCCTTGGAATCGAAAAACTTTTGACATGCTTCTTCAACTTCATTAAAAGATTCAAATCGACGGCCCTTGAGAATCGGCTTTCAGAATAGTTAGACCTTTTCTCCAATAATGCCGGATCAACACACGCAAATCATTCCGTTCAATAGGCATTTTTGAGCCGAAATTCCTGAACTCCTATAGCAGTGTTGCCAGATAGTCAAAAGTCAATTTCCCCAAAATTTCTGAAAATTTCCCCAAATCAGTGTTTTTTTCCGAAAAAATCCCCAACTCAGTTTTTACTCTAAAAGGAAATTTTTAAATTTTCAATTTACCACTATAAAAAATATTTAAGTAATTTAAGCTTAAATTTTTTCCCCAAGTCAAGCCTCTTTTTGAAAAAATTCCCCATTTACAAAAAACAAACTTTTAAACTGGGCTTAATGCATATTCTGTAGCTACATTAAGAGAATGAGAGAGATATTTTGCAGTGACAAGTTATTTTACGTTTGTTTTTAAAAGTATTGTCTAACAAAGTTGGACTATTGTTACATTAGCTCCATAGCTTTAGACAATCTCCAGATAGGATTTGAATGAATCCGAGATAGTACGCTGGTTTAATTTTTTTGTCATCCCTATACTGGTACATAATCATAATGCGAGGTATTTTCGCTGCATCAATCGATGTGCTTTTGCATATCATATCATAAGAGAAAAATATCTGCTTTCCACATATTTAAATTAATTTTTTTAAGTACGGCGAAAGAGTTTTTCGTATAAGTCCTGCAGATTTAGTCACGTGTAGGTTTAAACTGCTTAAGACTTTAGAGTCTGATGCATCTATAATACGTGTAAACTGTAATATAGTAAACAACGAACACAACCACATCCAAGAGCATAATGATTGATATTTCCAATTCTGGATTGTATTTTTGTTTTTCAAATCCAAATTGAGTTCGAGACAGATCCAGTTTTCTGCAGAACTAAAGAAATCTTTACGGAAAATAGCAAAAAAAAAAAAAAAAAAAAAAAAAAAAATCCTCAAGTTTTTTCCCAAAATTTTTTGTAGTCCCCAAAATTTTCCCCACGAATCAATTGTCCCCAAAAAATTCCCCTAGAGGTTCAAAATTCCCCAAAATGGAGACAAAATCCCTAATCTGGCAACACTGTCCTATAGATATACCACTAGTACTCCTACACACGATACAAATTCTGGTAACTATTAGATTAAAAATTTCGCAAAACTTTTTGGTCAACCTAATAAAAGACGTATAACACACTTAAAAATCAACACTTTCAAAACATTAAATAAAATTCTAAATGTTTAAAACGTACAAGTTTCAGACACCTTGTGCCATCATCAGGGTCTTACTTCATTTCAAGAGAGAAAAATACTTATTAGTTCGTAAAATTCAACGGTAAACAATCTGAGTTGAACACGCTCCCAAAACAGCGCCATCAGTACAGCTACAGTCCAACCATCCAACCTCAAAAGAGAAAAACTTAAAGAAACCAGATTATCAATGCCAATAATTGCATCAGACCTCTTTGAGTTAAATTCTGTTTAAAAAATTCCAACCACAACTTATGTATGCATCTCTTGAACAGAAGTAAGACACTGATGATGGCCACAGGGTGCCTGAAACTTGTAGGTTTTAGACTTTTAGAATTTCATTTAACGTTTTGAAAGTGTTAACTTTTAAGTGTATTAGAGGAGACCGGGGAATGGCGACACCTTAAAGGAATTTAATTTTTTCACCTCAAATTCTAAAGTTGAATCATGGTCTTTGGTATCTGTATAAATTTAATCGTAATCATAACTGTAAAGCAAGTACACATAAAAAAATTTCTTTCAACTTCTGTACAGTGGCGACCACTCTATCGGAGTAACGACGCCACTCTTTAATGACGTAGTAGATACATAAAATAGATACTAGGAAACACATAACCTACTGAAAATATTTATAAAGCAATAATTTAGCAGAATTGTTGGGTTTAAAGGCGAGCGAACATTTTTTATGCGCATTATACCTGCGCACTGCCAGTCTTTTCCCCCGGCGCACTCAGTCTGCGTGCGAACAATAGAAGAGTGTAGACGTAAAAAAATATTCTGTGTGAAGTTATTATGAAAAAGTATTCTGTGTGAGAAATTTATCTTTAAATTAATTGTTTTGTGTTTGTGCAGTGTTTTCGTTTAATAAACTGTTTGTTCTGTCAACATCCACGGACTTAGTGATAATTAATATTAGTGAAAGAACAACAAAAAATAATTACAATATTCCTTAATCTAGATTTATTAATGAGCTAAGCTTACAATTTAACTCAATTTGGAAAAGCTATCCTTTGCCATGGTGGCGGTATTACCCCAAGAGTGCAATATAGCAGAAATCCCCCAGCAAAGCCAAAATAATAACCGAACTTGTTCAACAAATTGCATCAAAATGTCGGCGAGTGCATGTATATTACGCGTAATGTTATCTTTAAGTACCTAATGTCGCAATTTTAAGATGTTTACCTCTACTCATTTAAAGCTCTAAAATAAGAAGCAACTAGAGTAAAACTAAATTTTTCACTAGAACAAACGAACGACGTACCACAAAATCACTCTCACTCTAGACACTGTTTCTATTGTTGGCCGCTATACTGCCGGCGCATTCAGTATCTCAAACTGCTGTTAGTTTTTAAAGTAGGCGGGGTGGCGCCATAACCCCGAGTGGTGCCGTTCCCCCGATCTCCCCTGTACGTCTTTTAGTAAATTATATTTGTGCTGTTAATTTCAAAACGTAATACTCCTTCAATTTTTTTAAAAATCTAAGAATCTAAGTGATAATTAATATTAGTGAAAGAACAACAAAATGGTAGCAGAGCGTGGTTGATATTCTAAATCGAAATTAGTTTTGTTAAAAGAAACCATGGACAAGTTAAACGTCCCCGAATTAAACGGAACTAATTATTTTATATGGAGCCTAAAAATTAAAGCTGCTTTAAGCCTTAAAAGGTTGGATACTTTCATATCCGAAGTAAAAGCAGAAGGACTGAGTGAAAAGGATTCCACCGAATGGGACCAAAAAAATAGCGATGCCGTCGCATATATAAAGCTGTCATTGTCTGATGAACAGGCGCTACAGTTTGCAGCAGAAAATGCGAAATTATTATGGGAAAAAATAAGATCGACTTTTACCGGTCAAGCAGAAGATAGAAGAATAGATGCCGGCAATGAGTTAAAGAATCTAGAAATAAAATCAAATGAATCTGCAAATGACTACATAGCCAGAGCTCGAGGCATCTCAACAAAATGTCAAACACTTGGATTGGCTATAACAGAGAGAGAACTTGTATTCTACACGGTACGAGGTCTGAAAGGAAAGTTCTCGAAAGTAAGAGATATTTTAAAAACTCAACGTGAGAAAAGTATGGATGAAGTACTAGAAATTCTACGGGAAGAAGAACTGACGAATACCGCTCGTGCTGAAGGGACCGCCGCTGAAGTATTCTACTCCAGGAAAAACAAAAGTCCGAGACTTTGTTACATTTGCAGACGTCCAAATCACATAGCCAAGGATTGTTTTTACAGGAAAAATATTTCAAGAAATGACAGGTCCAATGGAAATCGACAAAGAAGAAAAACGCACCACGATGTAAATTATCCAGTTAAGGACAGAAACAATTCGGTACTGACTGTTTCATCGGAACAATGTGAACTATGTGATAAAATATGGTTATTAGACAGCGGGGCCAGCTCGCATATGTGTAAAGATAAAATATGGTTCAGGAATCTAATTCCTGAAGAAAAGGATATCTATCAAGCAGGTAAAAATTCCAAAATAATTTCGAAAGGTACAGGTACGGTATCATGTGATACGGTAAGTAAAAATAATTCTATACATTTAACAATAAACAATGTTAGTTTTGTACCAGATTTGAGATATAATTTATTATCTGTTACTGCTTTAACGGATAAGGGTTGTAGAATTATTTCTGAAAATAACTGTGTGCTAATTTTTGACAAATATAATAAATTTCTAACTAAAGCATTTAAAAATGATAATCGATTAGAGATTAAACTTCAACCTGCCTATAATTCTGAGTGTAATTTTACTGATAAGAGTGCTAGTAATTATGAACTGTGGCATAACAGATTGTGTCATTTAAATTCAAAATATATGTTAAAAATGAAAGAGTATATTGATCTTAAAGATGTAAATGTGTCTGATTTTAAGTGTGATACATGTGAAATAAGTAAAATATCCAGGAGAAGCCATCCGAATATTGATATTGACCAAAGTTCTGATATTATGCAGTTGTTTCATTTGGATTTATGTGGCCCGATACAACCTGAATCACTTGGTGGGGCAAAATATTTTATGATATTAGTGGATGATTTTTCTGGAATGTATTTTACTTATTTCCTCAAAATTAAAAATGAAGCATTTGATGTATTTTATAAATTTAAAGCTAAATATGAAAATCTTATGGGTAAAAGAATTAAAAAAGTGAGAAGTGATAATGGGCTCGAATTCGTAAATACGGAATTTGACAATTATCTTGCTAATGCAGGTATTTTTCACGACAAAACTGTCCAATATAACAGCGAAAGCAATGGAAAGGCTGAAAGGGCGAATAGAGTTCTATTAGAAAGGGCTAGGTCTTTGTTATATGAAAGCGAACTTCCCACCAAATTCTGGGCAGAAGCTATCAATTGCAGTACACAGGTATCTAATATAACACCCCGTAAAGGAAAAGAAAAACTCCCCTTAGAAATTTGGACAGGTAAAAAGCCCAATTTAAATTATGTAAGAAAATTTGGTTGTTTAGCTTATTTTCATATTCCTAAAACAATGAGAAATAAATTCGATGTACCAGGAAGAAGTGGAATTATGTTAGGATATGCTAGAGATAGGAGGGGATATCGTATTTATGATGTAAAAAATAAGAAAGTGATCGAGGAACGTTCTGTTAAGTTCAATGAAACTATAAAAATATTTTGGATTAAGTAAATGTTCAGATTGTTGGGATATTGAACCGCTAATAAATAAAAATTTTCCGGAAGAGAATTAAATTCGTGAAAATCAAAAGAATAAATCTCTCAATTTAGAAATTTCTGACACAAGCGAAATAAAAAACGGTTGCGCAACCCCATTAACAAAACTTAATTTGTCTCCAGCTAGACATGAAGGCGCGGAGAAAAGGAATCGAAACAACAAAATAAAAGACCGAAGTGAAAATATGACTGAAGTTCGAAGGTCAGAAAGATTGAAAAGTAAATATTCGTCAGCTAATTTAACTGATAATGTCCCGAGCAATTATTTAGAGGCAATAAATAGTGTGAATTCACGTGATTGGGGAATAGCTATGAAAAATGAATTGGATTCTTTAATTAAGCATAATGTTTGGGAAATCGTTGATATGCCAGAAAAAACGAAATTGATTAAAAGTAAATGGGTGTATGCTTTAAAAGAGGGCGACAGTAAGGAAATAAAATATAAAGCCAGATTAGAGGCAGCTGGATTTAATCAAATTAAAAACAAAGATTATACTGAATCGTATTCACCTGTTGTAAATATTGAGTCATTTAGATTACTAATTGCGCTTGCAGCTAAATTAAATTTGATTGTTAAGTTTTTTGATGTAAAAACAGCATATTTATACAGTGATTTGGAAGAAACTTTATATATGTCACCACCACCTGGATATGAAAAACTGATAGGGGTTAATAAAGTTTGTAAACTGAAAAAGAGTATTTATGGATTACCCCAATCGGGTAGAAATTGGTATTTAAAAATAAAAGAGGAACTTGGTAATATTGGATTAAATCAATTAGCTTCTGATAACTGTGTATTCATTAAAGTTGAAAATGATAACATTTTTATATTATGTATGTATGTAGACGATTTAGCTATATTTTGTAATAACCAAATAATGTGTGAAAATATTGTTTCTAAAATTAAAAATGTATTCGAATTGTACGAAAATAAGAATTCTAAATTTTTAGGTATAGAAATTGAAAAACATGAAAAAGGTATAAGTTTGTCACAAGTGGAATATATTGAATCATTGTTGGTAAAACATAATTTAGAAAATTGTAAATCTGTGAAAACACCTATTGTTAAAGGTGAAGATAAAAGTTTTCCTCCAACAAATGAATTGTTTGACATAACTATGTATCAGGAAATTATTGGTGAACTTTTATATTTAGCCAATAGAACACGTCCTGATATATCATTTGTCACAACTTATTTGTCTCAATTTAATCACAAACCAGAGAAAAGGCATTACATTTTGGCTAAAAGAGTATTAAGGTATTTAAAAGGTACAAAAGACAAAAAATTATTTTACAGCAACGAATTTGGGTGTTTAAATAGTAGTTCAGATGCTAGTTGGGGAAATGGGGAAAATGGAAGGTCTTTTTCAGGAGGAGTTGTATTGTTAGGAAAGTCATTAGTATCTTGGAAATGTCGTAAACAAAAAAGTGTTAGTCTTTCTACATGTGAAGCAGAATTATTTTCTATTTCAGAAATGTGTAAGGATATAATATGGACTGTAAACGTATTGTCTGAGTTAAATTGTAACCAATTTATAAAAGATGCCATAATTTTAAGCACTGATAGTCAAGCAGCAATACAGTGGATTAAATGTACAAAATCCTCAAATAAATCTAGGCACATGAACTTAAGATTTCATTTTGTCAGGGATTTATTGTCAGAAGGTATTATTTCATTGGAATATGTTCAAAGTGAACATATTATTTCTGATTTCCTTACTAAAGATGTAAATGAAGATAAGTTGTTATATTCTATGGAAAGTATTTCACTATTATGATATGTGTAATTATTGTATGTAATTTGTGTGTAATTTTTGTATGTATATGTATATGTGTTTTTTGGAATTGTTTAAAGAGAAAAAAAAATGTATCTCTCGCAGGAGGGGTGTGTTGGGTTTAAAGGCGAGCGAACATTTTTTATGCGCATTATACCTGCGCACTGCCAGTCTTTTCCCCCGGCGCACTCAGTCTGCGTGCGAACATTAGAAGAGTGTAGACGTAAAAATATATTCTGTGTGAAGTTATTATGAAAAAGTATTCTGTGTGAGAAATTTATCTTTAAATTAATTGTTTTGTGTTTGTGCAGTGTTTTCGTTTAATAAACTGTTTGTTCTGTCAACATCCACGGACTTAGTGATAATTAATATTAGTGAAAGAACAACAAAAAATAATTACAATATTCCTTAAGCTAGATTTATTAATGAGCTAAGCTTACAATTTAACTCAATTTGGAAAAGCTATCCTTTGCCATGGTGGCGGTATTACCCCAAGAGTGCAATATAGCAGAAATCCCCCAGCAAAGCCAAAATAATAACCGAACTTGTTCAACAAATTGCATCAAAATGTCGGCGAGTGCATGTATATTACGCGTAATGTTATCTTTAAGTACCTAATGTCGCAATTTTAAGATGTTTACCTCTACTCATTTAAAGCTCTAAAATAAGAAGCAACTAGAGTAAAACTAAATTTTTCACTAGAACAAACGAACGACGTACCACAAAATCACTCTCACTCTAGACACTGTTTCTATTGTTGGCCGCTATACTGCCGGCGCATTCAGTATCTCAAACTGCTGTTAGTTTTTAAAGTAGGCGGGGTGGCGCCATAACCCCGAGTGGTGCCGTTCCCCCGATCTCCCCTGTACGTCTTTTAGTAAATTATATTTGTGCTGTTAATTTCAAAACGTAATACTCCTTCAATTTTTTTAAAAATCTAAGAATCTATCTATTGTAGCCGTATGGAATAAAGCTATTTCGAAAAAAATTCTGCATATTTTAAAAGATTACGACCACCAGACCCCAAAATGCTCCTTTTCAAATGTTGATATATATATACACATTTCTATATATATATTTACATGTGTGTGGGATTTTCGATAGCACTCGCTTTCATAAATTCAATTGGGTGTGACATGATATGTGTACAGGATTGACTGGGGTGTGGGCCGAGTTCATTGGCTAGCATCATCCGCCATTTTTTTCAATATGACGGCCATTTAAGAATTTCAAATTCAAAACTATGTACAAAAAATTAGAAAAGTTTTTTCGCTTAAGTGTTTATCTGCAATACAGGGGTTTTAGAGCATTTTTTGTTTAGACTCTATCTTAAAAAAATAGCCTAAATATAGTAGTTTAACATTCTAGGATTACTGACATTTTGAAACTAGACAGCATATTAAAAGAAGGGGATAAAAGAGTTTATTTTGTGAGTTTTAGTGATCGTGGATTTTCGCAAATATTCTTTCATCGATATAACCATCACTCCAACTCGAATAAGCTTAAAACTACATATTCATATCCACGAGCATCAAATTCACGCCAAGTTCGGAAATAAGCGGTGAAATATAGCCAATTTTGGTGATTAAAAATAAATTTCTATAAATGAAGTTAACTTCGCTCTAGCTAACTAATTCGGCGAAATTCAAATTTCAAATTCAGTATTGGCGAAATAAGAATAAATCTTTTATAATTTGATACCACACACTTAGCTTCGTGTTTCCAAGTAAAATTAATTAAAATCTTTAACGAACGAATAGGTAAGACGCAGTTTTCTTCCGATACACACCGGGAGGACTTTTTTAAAATTATATTCCCAAAGATCCAAATCTCGACGTTCAGGTTTTGAGGAAATGTATATGTCGTAGGCTAATTGAGAAATCCGGCTCTTTGCAAACAGCCTAGGCTCTTTGCAAAGAGCCGGGCTAATTGGAGAATCCATCTCCCTTTTTCCAATTAGCCTGATATTTTTCAGGCTTATTGCAAAGAGCCTAGAAAGCGTTAGGCTAATTGAAAAATGACCACTTATTATTCGATCAGGGTGATATTTTTAGCTCACAGGTTATCAAAGCCTGAGAGCTTATGTGCCCGCCGATTCTATATGTACGTATGTACGTATGTACGTAACGCGATAACTCTTGATAGAAATATCCGATTTGCTTCAGATTTTTTTTCTAGGTTCATTCTGATAAGGTGCTTCCCTGATTATGTTTTGGGGTTCATTGGTTAAGGATAAAGGGGGAAAGGGAGGGTTAGACCCCCCCTTCCTTAATTTATATAAATGGGTTTTTCATGCAGAAATATTCAATTTGCTCCAAATTTGGTATGCCGGTTTATTGTGTTAAGGAGCTTCCCTGATTAGATTTGGAAGCTCATTATTTAAGTATAAAGGGAGAAATGAGGGTTAACCCCTTAATTTAGATAAATCGGTTTTTCATGATGAATTATTCGATTTGCTCCAAATTCGGTATACCGGTTTATTATGTTATAGAGCTCCCCTGATTAGATTTGGAGGTTCATTAGTTAAGTATAAAGGGAGGAAAGGGGGGGGCTAGATCCCCCTTAATTTAGATAAATGGGTTTTTCATGCAGAGTTATTCGATTTGCTCCAAATTTCGTATACTGGTTTATTATGTTAAGGAGCTTCCCTGATTAGATTTGGAGGTTCATTAGTTAAGTATAAAGGGAGGAAAGGGGGTGCTAGATCCCCCTTAATTTAGATAAATGGGTTTTTCGTGCAGAGTTATTCGATTTGCTCCAAATTTCGTATACCGGTTTATTATGCTAAGGAGCTGCCTTGATTAGATTTGGAGATTTATTGGTTAAGTATAAAGGAGGGACAGGGGCTATTGTCCCCTTAATTTAGATAAATGTTTTTTTCATACAGAATTTTTCGATTTACTTGAAATTTGATATACCAGTTTATTACGATATGGCTCCCTTCATTTGATTGGGAGGTTCATTGGTTAAATATAAAAAGGGGGAAAGGGAGGCAATTGCCCCTCCCCTTAATTTAGATAAATGTGTTTTCATGCAGAATTATCTAATTTAGTTTAATTTTTTTTTTTTGTAGGTTCATTCTAATAAGGAGCTTTTCTGATTAGATTTGAAAGTTCATTGGTTCAGCATAAAGGGATAAATGGGGGAGCTAATACCCCCCCCCCTTAATTTAGTAAAATGGTTTTTTCATGCAGAATTATCTGATTTGCGTCAAATTTGGTATACCAGTTTATTATGTTAAGTAGCTTCCCTGATTAGATTTGGAGGTTCTTTGGTTAAGTAGAAAGGGGGGGGGCAACGGGGACTAAAACCTTCATTTATTTTTCGAGGGCCATTATTCTTTGAAATAAGAGTATAATATACAATTAGTGTGAATAGCCTGTGACCTCAATGCCGTCATTTTAACTGGGCAATTTTCTTTTTAGTAGGTTTATTTACGCATAACCCTACCCAAACCCGAAAAATAAATTACAACAGACCGTACCCCGATCCGAGCAAGACAAAATAATTTCAGTCTACATGCAACCCGACACGAACCTAAAAGTTCCATTTGAAAAAACCCGAAATCCTGAAGCAAATCTGATAATCGACAGAAATATTCCAAAGAACCATAACCGGATCCGAACAAGACAAATTAGTTTCCGTGGACACGCAACGCTACCAGAACCTAAAAATTCCATTCGAAGTCAACCTGAAACCCGTCCCGAACCAAATCTTAACCGACAAAAATATTCCAAAGAACTATAACCCGATGCAAGCCAGACAAAATAATCTCCGTTCACCGGCAACCCGATCCGAACCTGAAAGTTCTGATTGAACTCAATCCGAAACCTGGTTGTGGTCGGTTTTCGGGTTGACTTCAAATGGAACCTTCAAGTTCGGATCCGGTTGAAAAAAAATTAAACTAAATCAGATAATTCTGCATGAAAACCTATTTATCTAAATTAAAGGGAGGGGCAATTGCCCCCCTTTCCACTCTATTATACTTAAGCAATGAACCTTCAAATCAAATGAAGGAAGCCATATCGTAATAAACTGATATATCAAATTTGAAGCAAATTGAATAATTTTGTATGAAAAACCCATTTATCTAAATTAAGGGGACACTAGTCCCTGTCCCTCCTTTATAGTTAACCAATAAATCTCCAAATCTAATCAAGGCAGCTCCTTAACATAATAAACCGGAATACGAATAACTCTGCATGAAAAACCCATTTATCTAAATTAAGTGGGGGGTCTAGCCTCCCTTTCCTCCCTTTATACTTAACTAATGAACTTCCAAATCTAATCAGGGAAGCTCCTTAACATAATAAACCGGTGTACCAAATTGGGGCAAATCGAATAATTTTGCATTAAAAACCCATTTACCTAAATTAAGGGGGGGTAGCCCCCCCTTTCCTCCCTTTATATTTAACCAATGAACCTCCAAATCTAATCAAGCCATCTCCTTAACATAATAAACCAGTATACCAAATTTGAGCTAATCGAATAATTCCACATGAAAAACTCATTTATCTAAATTAAGGGGAGAGGCAATTGCTCCCCTTTCCCCCCTTTATACATAATAATGATCTTCCAA
The DNA here is from genome assembly GCA_963932465.1 of Maratus speciosus. Classification (NCBI taxonomy): domain Eukaryota; kingdom Metazoa; phylum Arthropoda; class Arachnida; order Araneae; family Salticidae; genus Maratus; species Maratus speciosus. The sequence goes on along the minus strand of OZ010791.1, from coordinate 224,123,027 downwards.
ATGTAATCAGTGAAGCTGCTTAACATAATTAACCGGTATACCAAATTTATTGCAAATCGCATATTTCTGAATGAAAAACGCACTTATCTAAATTACGGGGGGGATAGTGCCCCCTTCCCTCCCTTTATATGTAACTAATGAACCTCCAAATCTAATCAAGGCCTTAACTTAATAAACCGGTATACCAAATTTGGAGCAAATCGAATAATTCATTATGAAAAACCGATTTATCTAAATTAAGGGACGCAGCCCCCTTTCCCCCCTTTATACTTAAATAATGAGCTTCCAAATCTAATCAGGGAAGCTCCTTAACACAATAAACCAGTATACCAAATTTGGAGCAAATCGAATATTTCTGCATGAAAAACTCATTTATATAAATTAAGGGGGGGCGGGACTAGCCCCCCTTTTCCCCCTTTATCCTTAACCAATGAACCCCAAAAACTAATCAGAGAAGCACCTTATCAGAATGAACCTAGAAAAAAATTTGAAGCAAATCGGATATTTCTATCAAGAGTTATCGTGTTACGTACACACGTACATACAGAATCGGCGGGCTCATAAGCTAGGCTTTGATAGCCTGTGAGCTAAAAATATCACCCTGATCGGATAATAAGTGGTCATTTTTCAATTAGCCTAAGGCTTTGTAGGCTCTTTGCAATAATCCTGAAAAATATCAGGCTAATTGGAAAAAGGGAGATGGATTCTCCAAATTCTCCAATTAGCCCGGCTCTTTGCAAAGAGCCGGATTTCTCATTTAGCCTACAACATATATAACATCGGAACGAATCATATGCAATATTGAATATGCATAACTGAAACTGACAGGTTGTTCTGTAAAGAATGGATCCAACTGTGCGTGACGGAACGCTTCAAAATTCTCATGATCGCTTCATTTACCTAAAATTAATTTCTTTTATGACATGCGTGCGAGTCCATTTGTATAAACGTCCACTATTCCTAAAATGGACCTGGTGTAAAGAATTGAAATCACCTGCTAAAATCCGCGAATATTTAAATAGCTTTCAAAATATTCAACAATGCAGCAGTCTGAATATCGATGACAAATCTCAGGCAATGTGAATGGCCTGAGTCGTAGCGTCCAAAATTCCTGACATGGACCTAGTGGCAAGAATTGAAATCGCCCCTCTAAAATCCGCGAATATTTAAATAGTTTTCATAATATTCAACAATGCAACAGTCTGAAAATCGATAACATAAATATCAGCAATGTGAATGGTTGAGAATTTAAATACTTCTTGTGAAGCCGTATTTTGTGTATATCTGAAAATACTGTAAAGTTTCATCTACTAAAGTGGTTTACACGATTATTCATGCGATTCTAGGCTGGAATTTCTAATTATGAATTTCTATGTGAATATAATGAATCTCGATGTTCTCTCATTTTTCGTAGAGCATTAACCTGTCAGAATACGGTGCCTACGATTTGTCACAACAATCTCCATTTTGTAATTGATTTTAGTTATTTAGCCTTTAAATAAATTTTTATGGTTTATTAGCCCCCGATATGCTATTTTTTTCGGCGAGCAATTATAGTGTAATCTCTACAAAATAACGTTCCATTATATAAGCCAGCGGTAACACGAAGCAGATGCATGATTATACGGTTAAATTAGGATAATCGCTACTACCATTTTTTAAACTTCTAAGCATCTCACATTTTCAGTTTTTATACCGTCGTATTGGGGGAAAAAAAGTACTTTTAAATGCAATTTGTTTGCTCAAAAACTGCATCTCAATTTATTTTTGAGATATTAATTTTTTTGTTGTTTTTCGCGTGTGTTGTCTATTTGTTTAATGTTGGCAACGGAAGTATTATACTTCTGTAGAAAGTAAAGGGAAGATAGCTATAAAATAATACATTACTATATCTTTTTGCTGACATTTTCTCATAAAAACTTAAATAAACTTGGTAATTAAAATACGTGCTATTTGAAAAAAAATATAAATGAATGATTTTTGGCAAAACATGGAGCTATTATAAACTATATTTAATTTTAAGTATCTATATTAAGGGGACGATGGATGTTTAAATTCTTTTTAATTTTCATAATAGAGATTTGAAATTTTGTGAAGTATAAATTTCACCATAAGTATATAGAACACCTTAAAAGGAATTTCCAATTTTATTATAATTTTAAGATCTTTTAAAAAACAAAATTTTAAACAGCCCCTTGCGTCTTAGTTTTTCAGATATTTCCTCGATTTTAGATTTTAATCACGTACAACTCTATTACAAACAAATCTGTGTATTGATTTTTTAATCCTTTAAATAGTTAATTCTTTAGAGATATTTTTCTGAATATCATATCGATTTTCATCAAAATTCTGCCTTATGATAAGTTAAAAATCAAATTTAATTGTCTTAATGAAGTCGAATTTTAAAATGCATGCACAGTTTCTTTTTAAGCAATATCAGGATTCTTCATTAACAGTTTCATGAATTTTGATCAAAAATAGGAGCATTTCAAAAAATAAAAAAAGCTGAAACATCAGTCGTGAGAAAAACAGATTTAAAGTAAGGTACCTGTACCCAATATGGACACCCTAAGAAAAATTGATTTTTTCACCCCCTTGTACACGTCATAGGACTCCAAAAATATATGACCACTATCCCTGGACTGTTGACTATCATTATTAAAATTAGTGACCTTGTAATTATTCTGGTTTAATTTTGATGATAAAAACAAAAAAAAATTTATAAGTGTCCATATAAGGAACCATCTGTCCCTATTATGGACATGCATGTCCATATTAGGTACAGGTGGCTCTTTATTCACCTACCATATAGGGTTATGGAAGAGCCACTCTTCCAAGGGATTTTAGAGGAGAGGGGTAAAAGAAATATATCATAAAGTATTGCGAGAGGGGGGGGGGCAGTAAATATCTTCAGAACATGCACTTTCGAAGGGGGGAGTCATTTTCGGTTGTGGCTCTTTGAAGACCCATGCAAAGTACCTCGGTTACTACAAAAATTATGAAATAATATAGTTGGTTTTGCTTAGCTTTATTGCATCTGTCTGCAGAATTTACATCTGTTATTACTCAGTCCTCACAGGATGGACAAATAAAAACTTCTTCATCATGGGCGATAAGCCCCACACACAGTCCTCATGGACATATCTGCCGCATGTGATGCATAGCCGTATGTCTGCAACAGCATCAATACTGCATAAGAAGCAGTACCAGCTATCCTTTGTTGAGGAAGTCATTCCGCTGGTACCTGCGATTTCGCCAACAGATACCCTATTGAGGGGACGCTTCTTTTGATTTTTCTGCAAGGGCTTTTTGGAGGATTTTTATCTTGGAGGAGGTGTTTGGAGGATTTAGGATACAGCAAGGAAACTGAAAATTCACTTGCTGTATTTCCAGTGTGGACATAAGGTGTCCATATTGGAAATCGGGCATAGTTTTACTAAATCTTGTAATAATTAAACAAAGAGAACATTTTAAAGCAATATATGCAATAGTAATCGAAAATATGTTTTATCAGCTTTCTAAAACACTTCACTTTTCAATATTTAAAGTAATTTTACCACATCTAATAAGAATTTAAACTTACCTGTAATTACGATCAGCACACCACGAAACAACAAGTTTCCTTCCAAATGGCGAACAGCGAGCTTTTTTGCACTTTCCAGGCTTATTTATCCTTTCAACTGCTTTTCTACACGGATATGTAGCGAAATCACTCGATCAAAATTGTTACTTTTAAAAATATTAGGAGTGTCCGTATTGAGATCACTGTCCATTTGGGTACAAGTACCTAATATTAAAATGACAAAAAATTGTTTGTGAACAAAATTAAAACACTTGTAACTTTGCGTAAAATAATCACATCTGCATGCGGTTTTCCACGAATGACGTAGTACAAAATGGAGAATATTAAAACACAAGAAAAGAAATGTCGATTTTTACTCAAATGAAGGTCCATGGTCTCCTTAATGTTACAAACAAAAGAAAGCGTATGAATCTTTAGATAGCGGGTTTTTTTTTTGTCTAGTTTATTGAATAGCGACATCGCTTTTTGCTGTATTTGTGTATTATTCAGCGATAGTTACGTTATATGTATATTTTACTTTAGATGTTGCTTAAGATTGGGGTCGTAAATGTAGAATTCTTCAGCGGGTGCGAATGACGACATATTATATAAAATAAAAGCTTGTGTTTTAAGTCTTAAAACAGAAATATATTTGTATTATCTATATTTATATACATACACATTTTTTTTCATCGGGGACGACACTAAATTCTAAAAAAGCAGAATTCCTGTTTTCTAGTTTGTTGTTATTTCTATTTGTTTATTACAGTACCACTGTGCACGGGGTACTGGATCAGCAATTTCAACGACAATTGTCTCGTACGTTAGACTTCTAAAAGTTTTATACTAACGATAAGTAGTGAAATAATGTCAGTATTTAAATTGCATGATAAACACAAAACCAGCATTTTTTAATAAAGGAATAGAATTCCTTATTAATTCAACCAAGATCCCAATACATGAATCTGAACTTGCACATGGCATTTTTTTTTTCAAAATTACGCAGCAAAAGAAAACTCCCTCTGAACGATACATTAGAAACTAGGGGAATAAAAAAAATTCTCTATATATAATAAAACTTTTTGTAAGTATTATATATTTCAATTCTAAAGTTGAAATACAAGACCAATTAGCAAAAACAAATTTTAACTTTTTCAATTGGAAATCAACTTTTCAGAATCTTAAAATTCTTTAAAATCTTTTAATTTTCTATTTTGTTTGGTCTTTATATAAAAAGAAAAGAAATGAAAATAGACATAAAGTAAAATGTTATGATCCTCCTGGTCAGACTATATATTTCTCTAAAAATCGGACACATAGTAAAAAGATTTTTTAAAGACTAATTACATTAAAGTTGAAATGTTCTAAAGCTTTAGATAGTTTGAAACGCTGTACTGGACAGAAAAATCTAATTATGACTTTTAGATTTTATAGAATAAAATGAGGAGAAATTTATTGTATTTTATTCTATAATACAATAAAATAGAAATATTGTTTTTATTTTATTAATAGAAAAAAATTGCGCTTGTAGAAAGTTTTTTAGAGTTTTCTATTTTAATAAATGTGTATTTTTTCATCAGTTTTTATGGTATAGTAAATCGTAAAAAATCGTAAAGAACGATAATTTTCGCGTGAACAGCCTATTCAGTGTCTGAATCTTTAAATCCAAACTTTACAGTAAAGAAGTAATGGATTGATACCGGTAAGTATCAACCGGGTACAGTACTATTAGTCTATTGCTAATATAAAATATTTATTAAAATGTTTATAGGTTTTTAAACATTTGAGCATTATATTATTTTAGTTATCAAATTTCAGAAATTTATCTGTCTCAAATCAAAATAATTAAACAAAGTCCTCTTTGAAGTCTTTTAACTAGTCTACTAGATCTGGTATTTGAGTAAAAAGTATGGGCGTACGCTAGAATTTATGAAAATCCAAGAATTTCTTCTAAAATATTTGTACATTATAGCTTCTTATTTTTTTTTATCTTTGTCGCATCAACTTTTCACGAGCATTACCCAAACTGTGCTACTGTATCTGTTTTAAAAAAGTTTTGATTTTTGCAATTCATAATAAAGCTAAAGGAAACTATCTTCAAAACGTTTATGACTGCGATTTTTCTGGCGTCTGTTTTTGTGACCGAAACTAACTCATGGGAACTTGTTAGGTTTGCCATATGATTTATGTTTACTATTAAGGTTTACTGTGGCAAGTTCAAAGTTGAAAGTGAAGTATGTAGCATGTATGTTTCGTTTACAAGCATACTCTAAAGAATTTCGTTACACTATTGTCTATGAGGAAAGACAATTTGTAATGTATTTTAATGATGTTATACTATTTCATTCCTATTGAAACTGATATACGTACATCACTGGTATATACTACAAGATGTTTACTGCAGAATAGGGTTTACATAGCATTTATTGGTCATTTACAGCAAGCATGCCAAACAAGTGGCCGGCGGACCACATTTGGCCAGCCGACAACTTGAAGCCCGTGAGTCCGTGAAGTCTTTGGTATTTTCACTATGATGTTACAGAAAATAAATTTTGCACGATTAAACTTCTACAAACCTACTTGGCTACAGTATTACCAATGTGGAGAATTGTTATATTCAAAATATCTGTCACTATTTCAGATTATCGTTGATTCATTTAATGACAAGCGCTCGATGATTAAATAACGAAATGATTACTAATAAATGTGTTATACAATCTGGCTACATTGCCCTGACTTTAGATGTGGCAAATCCGAAAAAGTGTAGTATATGGTGAGTTCCAAGGGATTATAAATACTAAAATAACTAATCAAAAAGCTACAAAGGGCAGATTTTGAAGCAGAAAATATAAAGATTTATGAAACTGCTGTAGAATTTTTTAAAAATATAAATTGTTATGTGTTTTATGTTCAAACTAATATTTAATTTACAACTCCTTTCTATTTACATCACACTTCACATTAATGTATAATATTTGTTAGGTAATAATAGCTTTATCCATAAACTAATTAGAATAAAAATCCTGATTAAAATTTTTATAAAATAAGAAATAAATAACTTTTTATGTGAATAGTGACATGAATAGTGTTGAAATTAATAAATTTAAATGAATAGTGACATCTCTTGTTTTTGTAAAATAAATAAATACATAATATAAAATCAAACTATTACCATGACATCTCACATGCGGCATACATATCAAACACAAGGATTTTGGATTTAAGATCATTATTTTTTTTCATCATTTAGGTTTTTAAACATCATTATTAATGAGCCCTGCAAGATATTTATCTGCTTTTCTTTTCCCTTACTGTTTTAGACATATATATGCTCACATACGTTTTAGGTTTTTTTTTATTTACGTTAAAACACTCTACTATTATGAATAAACACGATTAATTAAAGATGAATAACACAAACTGATAAAAATAAATTTTCGATAGTTTTATATTCACATAAAAACTTAAATTTTATGTTTGATATCTAGAAAGCTTGTTGTAATATACTCAAAAATACTATCTAGAAAACTGACAATAACTAGAAAAAGCTCAAAAAGAGAAACTTTGAAGTGATACATCATTAAAAAGGCGTATAGCTGAAAATTATTAAAGGTAATGCATCTGCGTATTTAAGAAGAAGGAAAAACATTACATTGCCCGCAAATTGGAATTATGCACTTTGGAGTTGAAGAAATGATGTTCAAAGCAGTTGACTAAAATTTAAAATAATATAGGCTGAATTATATAAGCTCCATTAATAGAAAGACTCGTAAAATAGCCAGAAATTTCAATAATCAAATAAAATATATAATTTCAGTATTTGTTGCCAAGTAATTTGTAATTAATAAAAATACTTTTGCACAAAATTTTCACTCAATTTGCAGTTATTACTACTGTGCTTTAAAATAAACGAGGAGCTACTGGAAGTTATTTCTGTGCTCGGTAAAACCAATGGTACTTTTGACTTGATTATCAAAATACAGTAGAGTCTCGAAAATCCGAGGTGATTGGGGCTGATACCACCTCGGATTACTGCCGCTCGGATTTGAAAGTAGAAAATTCTTACCGATTATAATTTTACTCAATTAGGATGACAAAGAATGTACATACCTTTATTCCTTTTGTAATAATATACAGGATATTTTACAATTAAAAAAAATTTCATTCTTTTGCTGCTTCAACACATTACTTCTCTTTTTAGATACAACGCTTTCTAGCCAACGCTTAAAAAGCATAATGTCAGCAGGGGTGGCTTCATTTTGCTGTTCTACATATTTTAAAGTCTGTTCTAAAGATACAGAACCTTCACCATGAGAGATTTCTTTTATTGCAGAGAGTCGTTTTCTACTGTATCATTACCCACCCCCACCCCCCCTCATTCCTTCACATCTTCTATCATTTCTAAAAGAATCGATTCACTTATTTCCAGCATTTCATTATTGTTTAGCCATTCTTTAACGTCATTTGCATTACAATTTTCACAGCCAGGTGCTTCCTTCACCAAATCTTTCAAAACAATGTTTTCAACATCGTCATCATTAAGATTCTCAATGGATGCTACCACTTTAGGTAAAAATTTCAACAACGATTTATTTACTGTTGTAGATTGAATTTCTTCCCAAGAAAATCATACAGTACTAAACAATATCTCTCATGTTTACATTCTTCAAAACGTTCTTAATACTTTCATCATTAGACTGCACTAAATGTTCCAACAAACGGCGCCAATATATTTCCCTTGAATTTTCCAATACACCCTGATCCCGTGGCTGTATTAAACTTGTAACGTTGGGAGGAAAAAATATACCACGAATTTTCCCAAACCGTAGCACCTCTTCGTCTGGATGAGATGAACCATTATCCAAAAACAAAATTGCTTCATAATGTAGATTTTTTTTGTTTCAATTTCTTTTTTGTTTCTAGAACAAAATATTCAAAAAACGATTTTTTGAAAATTTCTCGATCCATCCAGGCACTTTTCTGATTTGTGTAATTTACTGATAGGTCTTCTTTAGTGATGTTTTTTAATGCTCTCGGCTTGGCAGATTTTGCAATCCCAGTAAGATTCATTTTATGAGTTTCAGAAGCATTGGTGAATGCTAAAATGTTTAATCACTCTTTCATTTTTTTGTGACCAGGAGATGACTTTTCATCTTTTGAAGCAAGGGATTTTGAGGGCAACATTTTGAAATTCAAATCAGTTTCTTCACAATTTTATAACTGATGAGGTGTAAGTTTTTCAGTAAATATAATGTCTGCCATTCGGTTTTGAAATAGCTGCACTGACGACGTATCAAGTATCTGCCAAGAGTTTTTCACCGCAAATGTTTAGTTGGCGTACACATAATGTTTTTTCCATCAGTCTAACTAACCAATGCTTGCCGTGAAATCTTCTCCTTCTTTGCACTGATTTCTGAAAAATACAGCTTTTTTCTGAAGGACAAGACCACTTATAAACATTTCTTTGTTGCACTGTTGAGTAAACCAAAGAAATAAAGCCTTCCTAGTTTTTTCATAGTCAGATATTCTCATTGATTTTCTTTTATCTGCTGGTGTCTCATTGCACTTCTGTGAACAAGTCTTTCGGGCGAGGGGAAAAAAAGACATTTTATTTTTGACGCCTCGAATTAAGCGGAACCTCGGACTTCTGAGACTCGGACTTTCGAGACTCTACTGTATTGACTTAAAGAAGTTTGTCTTTCATAACGTAAGTTTATATTACAAACATCAATGCTCCCGTATTAGTTGGTTTTATAAAGGAGGGAAATTTCAAAAGAAACAGAAAAGTACAAAGATTAGGGTAATATCATAATAATGCATTTTTGTTTCGTTTAGATTGCGATTTAAATTTTTAAATGCCTCATATGTGCATAAAATTCTTTTTTCATTTTTATCTGGACGTATTTTAATCACGATCGGCAGTGCCTTTTTGTGCCATTTTTTTAAAATTTTAATATAATAATAATAGTTGCACAGTTAAGGCATTCCGTGGGCTTCGTAATTGACTCCAGCTTTACTAGGGCTAGCCATATTTCTCAAACTTGAGGAGTCACAAGGTAGTAGATGCTTAACTCTAGTCTAATCCACATAAGAGTGAGAATAATCAAAGTTAAAAAGAGAAAAGCTTTTAGGATTGGAATAATTATATAATTAATATTTTTTTAATTTTTCGTAGACACTTCCAACAGTTTCTCGACGAACTTGGGTCAATTTAAAGTATTGATGTCTTTTACTTAATAAATATTTCTTATAATTGTTCTGGTGTATTTCTTTTAATTTTTTCGGTTGGTAACTTTGATATTTTGTATGTTTTCTTTTCAAAGTTGAAAGTACAAATTTCCTTCTGTGCAACATTAATATTACAAAATTTCCTTTTCACCCAACTGCCAGGAAGGGTTATGTGTTTCAGGCGTATCTGGGTATGTTGATTTCTTTATATTCTCGAAAAATCACAACGGCTGGATGGATTTTAATGAAGGAGGTCTCTATGGATTCGTGTTAACCGTCCGATGGTTATAAGCTAAATTTTGTTTTTATGAGTTGAAAATGGCGGTAGAGATGAAAAAAAAAATTTACGCGCCATATTGAGTGGCATATTATTGGATAGGTCTTTCAAAATGAAGACGATGTTTCATTGACTATTTTACAGTCAGAAGATCCGTTTAAATATTACACAACCTGGAAGTTGTGTAGGTAGGATCTCTAGCTTTACTGTAACTCTAACCTTCATAGACATTTATAGGCCTCATTAAAAAACTATTTATAGATAGGAACTAACAATTAAATGTAACTTAAAAGTCATCAATACAAGTAAATAAAAAAATAGGTAAGTAATATAAAAAAATGGTTTCACATTGATAAGAAGTAATTAATTAGTTCGCTTTTTACGCAGTGGGGTTTTTTGATTTTTTAAATTTAATTTCCGCTTGTTTTGTAATATGGCCTGCGGTTTTGAACACACTGGTTAATTCAGACCTCGGACCCATGTAGCACATTTGTCTCCCCAGGACAACCCCAGTAAAATTTACAATAAAACACCATCATCCCCCAGGCATCCCTGAGGATGCACAAAATTGCCACTAGGAGGTCCTCAGGAACAGAAAACGTCCACCTACAGCATTCTGGAGAACTCTCCAGGATATCCTTTATGGTTCTCCCCCCCCCCCCCGGGAGGTTCTGAGTTAAGATTTTAGGAAGTGATACTGGAAGACTTTGGGAAACTTCAAGGTCACTTAATATGCCACAAAACATTTTGAAGCTATGGTTTAAAGTAATTAAATGTAAAAGAATTTAATTTTTTTTCCAGAAATAAGTACGTTCTTCTTTCAACTAATTATCAGACAGATTCACATGTAATAGGCATTACAGCTATCAAGCACGCACACAGAATCACATGAAAAACCGCTTTGGGAAGCAAATTTCTTACCTTCATTCTGCCTTCCGTGTTTGAACCCGGGTACTTACGAACACCAGACGCGCGCTCTATCCATTATGCTACAGGGCCATTGAACAAAAAGTGTTTCTAAGGTATTCATGTATTTTTACCCTCTTTTGAAATTCAAAACTAGAAAATATCCTTTTTGTGCATCGTATAAGCGCAGAATTATCTAACTTTTGATGCAAATTTCAATGTTGTCCATTTGTATACATTCAATATAAATTTAAATTCATAAGTAAAAAAAAAAGGGGCTTATCAATAATTATTTAAGATAACATAAATGTCTTTGAATTTTCAAATTCCTACATGAAATTATATTTTTAAAATAACAAACAATATTCTTTTAGCTTTTAATATTTAAAATCCATTAAAATCATTCTGTACTTAGAAAATTCATTCCGTACTATTTTTCATACAATTCATGATGCTAAACTTTTCTGAAGATATCTTGCAACATAATTTAATTTTAGTTAATAAAAATAATACTTCCAGAGATTTAAAATACAAAATACGAATACTTTGACTTAAAATATGAATTCTTTTTATGATTGTTAAACTATAAAATTCCAATTGAGAGAATCTTTTCAAAGCAAATTCTTTTTTTTTATTTCTCTATCTCTTTTTCTCTCTTTTTTTCCCCATAAAAAAGTTTTTTTTTTTTATTATTATTAAGTAAATTTATGAAAAAATATATAATTTTCGCCCTGTTTCTTTTTTAAGATAGGAGGGAAATTAAACATTATTTAAACCATCTTTGTGGAATTTCTACACTGATTTCTCAACGTGTAATCGCAAATCAGTTAATAAGAAGCTATTAACAGTTAAAAGAATATTTTAAAAATTATATTTTGCAATTCATTTTTTGAATTATAATTTATTTTCTACTTTTTATTTTTTTAAATATTTAATTGTTGCAGTTTCACTGCGATTTGGCATATTTTGGCGAGCATTTGTTGATGCATCATTAAATCCATTGGTTATAAATCACCATACGATTGTACGAGTTACAGATATTTGGCGATTTATCACCTGTCGCGGGCGAATTGAAAAATGCTTTAAAATCAATGTATTATTTTACAATAACGTTGTAAAAATATTAAAATGCTCTATTTTCATCGAAAACACATTTTTGTACAAATTTGTGTAATTCTGTCATATCAGGATCGGGATGAAAATAGATTGTAATATTCCATCATTACAATGAAAATACAGGCTGAGTTACATAAAAATAGAAATTATTAATAAAATTTATGTCTGTTACAAAACTATTTTATTTTCTTATTGTAATAAATAAAACTAATTTTTAGAACTTTAAATCTCCATTTAACGATTATTAAAATCGTTTGAAAACTTTGTATGAAATAATAAATTTATAATTCACCACTTTTCATTGAATTAACGATGTGAAATATTTTTATTGTTTTCTTGAAATGTAATTTAATTTTAGTTAATAAAACTTACATTTCAGGCAATTTAAAATGTCCGAATGTACGAATACTATGATTAAAAATATCAGATCTTTTTTATCAACGAATTATTTTGTATAAATCTCAAACTAAATAAATACTTTTTTTCTTACAGAAACTTTTGCTGACCTCTTTAAAAAAATTCTGAATTCTAAACGCGAACAAATGCTTTCTGTTAGATATTTCAGAAGTGGGTTTAGTGATAATTCTTGGAATAACACTTTTTCTTCTCCTTTTAAAGATTTTCTTTTGCAGGTACTTGCCGCAAGCATGCACACATATTCTCAGCCAGTTATAATTCAGTATAAATCCAGTTATAACATTCCCCCTGACAGCTAGCTAGGGGTTATCTCAGAGAAAAGATACCTGTATGAGAAGTTTGTCGGATATATGCATTCTAAAACAGAAAACAGGTTCCGCAAAAAAAAAATCTTTTCTAGGTATCCGAAACTAAAAATTTGCTAAATAGAAAATATGTTTCTTAAATATAAGTTTTAATGCGATATATATAATGCAAAATACCCTTCAGTTTAAAATTATGCAGAAATATTTATTATTTAGGAAATACAGATAAATATTTATCTGTATTTTCTAAATCTATAATGATATTTATATTTCCGACGCTCTTTAAATGGAGATTTCACATTAATTATTGAGAAAAAAATAATAATATTATGTTAGTTAATTTAAAATAGATAATGGAAAAATAATTAATTAACAAGTCAAACTTATATTTAAAAAATAAATTAAAGATAAAATAAAACAAAATATGGTTAAACCTCTAGAACTGACATTTAAAATCAACAGTTTTATTTCGTTAACATTTTCTCATTCTCAACATCTATATAAACTATACTAGATGAGCTTAACGGTATTGCCTTGGCCCGTGATAATAACCTGAATTAAACCTTATATTTTCACGAATTTATATATTTTAACCGATTTTATAAGAATGTATATTTTATAACAGAAAATATTTGCAAATAAACCTCGTATGAAGGAGATCTCAATATTTATATATTTTTAAACCAAATGTGCCATTTTAACGTGAATTGTACTCTCATTAAGTTGGTGTTTTATGCCAAGATAAAAATGCCCTTCCTCGTCGCGACACTTTTCGTCTGTTTTTTAAATGCAGGGATTGATAAGTGTATTAGATAATTATCAAAAAATGAAATATCTCAGCTTTCAAGTGCATCAGGAGTCGATTTAGAGTATTTTCACAACAAATGTTCAGACTGCTACTTACACGCAAATACACGGTAAGGATCTTTTCTTTTCTTTGTACATATACCTTTACCTCTAAATATCGGAAATAATATATGGTCCAGAATTGTCTTCCATTTAGAGTTTTTAGTGCATTAATTTAGAAACTTATAATTTAGTTTATTAAAAAAATTAAAATTATTAATTAATAAAAAACTATTAATAGTAATAAAGAAAAATGCCTTATGTTATTTATTGAAAATTAATAAAATAATGATAAATGAACAAAATTTGGTTTAAAAGACATATAATAGTAATAATTATTTAAAATGTGAATTTACTAAAATATTAAATTAAAATTTTTAATTTAACTAACATTGATTAAAAGTTGTTGCAATAATTAAAAATAATTACAATTTCTATATCTAATAATATATTTAATTTGCTAAAAAATAATAAATTTAATAATTAGTAATATAAAACGTAACTCATTAAAAATTGATCCCGATCAATTGTATTCACTTTATTTTACTAAAAAGAAATTGAGTATCGTACTCCAGAATCACTTATTAGATGGCGCCAGCGCTGAGGCTTCCTAGGAACTTCCTCAGGACTGACGTCCCTCGGAATTTGCTTCGTGGGACGTTACTGGGAGACCATTCCTGAGGAAGTCGTAAAAGTCTCTTCCACAGGAAGTCCTGATCTTGTCGTTATAATATTAGCAGGAATTTGAGATGACGTGGATCCCCTTGGGTAGTTTTGAGCAGCTATCGTGCTATATGGGATGTTATATTTTAAAGTCAAATTATAAATATATTTTTTTTTCTATTTTCAACAAAAATCTATTGAATACAAAATAACTTCCTAGGGATGTCCCCAGGAAGGTCTTCCTAGAAGGTGACTTCCAAGTACGTCCCTGGGAATGTCATCCCGGGGAAGCCGTCGGGAATCTCTGAGGACGTTACTCCTCAGGATATTATTAAATTAGCTTCCCCAGGAGAGCCTGCATTTGACATTTTAATTTTGGGAGGAATTTGGGAAGTTGGAGCTCCCAAGGAAGAATTTGTGTGCTCCTGTGCTATATGGGGAGCTAAACGAGTTTGATATGCCTGATTTATAGGGACACATAAAGTATTTCGATTAAAATACTTTCTATGATAAATAATTTCTGCAAGTACGTTTTTAGTTGTGGAATGCATTTTTAAATTTAACTAAAATTTTACACATTATATATATTGTATGTATAAATGATATACCTCATATGCAGAGCTATGGAAAAATATTCAATTACGTTTTATTTATTGACTGAAATAGCTGAAGTGGAATCTTTTACTGTTTTACGGATTTCCTCAATGTATTGAATTTTAGCATGCTATGTAGTATATATCCAAATCTACAGATTATATACGGGGCTGCAAAACAAAAGAATTTGGATACTTTCCGACTATGTATGTTAATTTAAGAAATTGTGTTTTCAAATGTGTTAAGCATTTTTTTCGGATTGTTAACTTACGTAAAATTTTTCAACTTAATGAACACTGAAGCTTTTTTATAGTAATTTGAATGTGTTTGAACGTGTTTCATAATCTATGCTTGACGCATGCATTTTCTTTCTTGTTATTTAGTATAAACAAAGAACTGCAAAATGCTACTATATTTTCCATATTAATTGTTCTTTGTTTGTCTTTTGAAAAATTCATATAAACATGGTAAGTATTTTTGTTTGATGATTATTATTTAAGTATGTTATTCATTGAATTAATTTCATTTTTAAATTATATGTTTCTGACTTAAGCATCCATCAAAAGTAACATTATTTTTCTTTGAGTGATAGAATTGTTCTAGTGTCAGCATTTGTTTAATAAACTGATAAAAATTATTCTCATGAGATTCAATTTGTAAAATAATTAATATTAATAAAATTCTCAATTTACAAACATATTTTCTTAATTTAGAAAAGAATATCGTAAGAAACCACTTCCCTCATGCGTGTTAAGTAAGAAAAAATTGTTGTTGGAACTTCTTTTTTACATGCAGACCAAAGTACTTTTCAGCTTTTTGAAATTTTTATTTGGCAGTTCACTTGAATTACATAAATTACACTTAAAGTATACACATTTTTAACTAGCTATTTAAAGTGATTTTCGTTGAAATTCTAATTAATAATTTTACTAAATATTATAAGTAAATAAAAAGGATTATATAATTTTTTACATTTTCTCAAAAACAATCATTAAAAAGTGTAATCAAATTGAAAACTGTGCTACATAAACAATGTTTTTAGAAATGTTGAAAAAACATCCAACAAGAGCTGCAACTTTTTCTAGATTAATGAGGAAGCACGTAGCAAGATACATACAGGAGTAATACAGACAAAATAATTTAAGATTATAGGATCTCATGTTTTCGAAATATCTCATCATTTAAATGAATTCTGAGTAAAATTTATCGTATAGAAAATGTTATTTTATTCTCTCATACTTTAATTTTCTTAAATTTCGGGTAATCCTCTTTGGAGCTTAAAAACTTTACAATTCTCGCTTTGATTAATATTATATTTTCTGCGTGTCTAATAACTCCAAAGAATTCTTTAATTTATTTTTCTGAATTTTCGCCTTCTCTATTCTAATCTAATTTTCTTTAAAATACCTTTCATTTTCTAATATGGGAATTAAATCTCCCCCCACCCCACCTACTATTCTATTTTCCATTATTCCGGTCCACACTCACTTAAGCGCTCTTTTCGGATTTTATTTTTGTTCATCTATTTCTGCAACGTATATCTTATAACTTTTTCATTAAAAATTTAAAAGTTCCTAAGCTTATTTGTTATTACGCCTGTCATATACAGAGTAGTCCGAAAAACTCTCATTTATACAGGGTGAGTAAAATCATAGGGCAAACTTTAAGGGGAGGCAGGATACATCTCAAGGATTCAGATTTGAATAGCAACTCGTGGTCAAAAACGCTTTCCTGGTGCGGTAGTGACGACACAAAAACAAAAGAAAGCCAGGACACGAATAAGAGGAGAAAACATGTTTATTATCTTTAGTACAGCAAAAAACTAAGAAAAAAGAACATTAAAGAGACAATTATAGTCATCAAAGTCGGTGTTCGAAATTACGACTCCGGGCCGTGATGCATCGAAGCACATCTCCGGCGCATGGAAGGTCTAATGTTCTTGAAAATACCAGGAGTGTCCCAGACTTCCCCATCAGCGACCACGATGCGTGCAACAAGTTTCTCAGCACTTTCCAGCATTGTCCCGGTATTTTTGCAAAACTAAGAATAATAAACATGTTTTCTCTCCCTGGTTGTGTCCTTTCTTTCTTTTGTTTTGTGTCGTCACTACCGCGCCAGGAAAACATTTCCGACCATAGGTTGCTATGCAAATCTGACTCCTTGTGATGTCCCATACCTCCTCTTAAAGTTTGTCCCATGATTTTAGACTCACCCTGCATAAAGCCGTATCTTTCAAAGAATTAAAATGGAATGTCTGACGTAGTTAATTCAAAGTTTGCTCAAGAATGTTTTGAAGAAGCAAGGTCGGGTTCTCACGTTTATGATTTCAAACAAAAAGATTTGAAAATTTCAGAAGGCTTCATTTATTTTCTCATCGTAAAGTGATATATGCAGTGAAACTCGACAATAAGTTTTGACTCATATTGCAACGAAAAATATTAAAATAAAGATTTTTTGTTGCAACAATAACACTGCTAATGTGGAAATTCTTAAATACATGTTGCTCCCACTCTAGTACTTATCATACGTGAAATAGTAGAAACTGAAACAATAAGTTTGTTCCTTAAAATACTCTGTTTTAGAAATGTGGTTATAAGCTCCAAACAGGCATTGGTATTTGTTTCGGTTTTTAAAAATGATCATAAGAAACAAAGAGTAACGAAATTTAAAAAAAAATATTATTTGATTTATGTCTAAATAAAGAGTTCATTTTCAGTATTGCTTAATTCATTTTTCGTTAAGTTATACATCACCAACAAATCATTAAAATTTGTTGCAAACTTGTTTTTTCACTTTTTCTGGCATATTGCACTTAAATATGTTAACAGATTATGGTTTTGGTTTGCAATTTTTTAATTTGTATTGAATTTTGTTAACAAGTTGTGCAAAAGACAATAGATATTTTTGATATTTAACTTTCAACTAGACTGTTTTAGCTAGATTAGAATTCTGTGTTGGAAACGAAAAAGGTCTGACAGCACAGTTGGCGCAACACTGATCTGATTTGACAAAATGGGGCTTAAATTGCTAAGTTTTACATAAATTTTACGTTATATAGGTGACGTATCAGTTTTTTTAGACAAGATGGAGGAAATATTAGTAAATTAACAAATATAATCAAATGAAATCAAATCAAACGACGGATTTTTTTAAGTGTGTCTAGTTTCATACTAACATTAAGACAGAATTTAATGGTTTATATTTTCATTTATAAATTTTACTCTAAAAAAAGTTGCATGTATTTAGATAATACAAGTTCCAAATCGCCATTATTTTTTTTATACAATTTATTATAGGGGAGACTAGGGACGGTTGACCATACGGGAGGCTTGACCCACCCATTAATTTTCATATTTAAAAGAATTTCAGAGTTTTATCAATAGGTGCCAACCAAAGCTACTGGAATGCTCAAACAACAGTCTTTGTTTCACACAACTAATCGAAACAGGTGTGGAAAAATCAATTGTGAAGCGTTTTCAACCTAAAAGTTGTGTTTTTTAGAAATATTTTGCAAGCTTTTTTCAGATAAAATATATCATAGAAATTTAAGTAAGTGGGTTTTAAGTAATGTAGAAATATGGAGCTTTCATTCCAGGCATAAAGATTGCACAGTAAGTTACGCTTAATATAACAATGTGGTATTGCTTGGAAAAGGTCTATGTAGGGAAGCTTGACCCAGTCAGTGTGAGGGAGGGTTGACTAGATGCTCAAGGTTTTCTTAATTAAGTGGTTTTGGAAATATTTTTATTATACACTGTGCATAATGAAAAGTTAATAGTATATATATAAAAGAATGTAAATTTATCCTGTAAAGCTTCAGTAAAATGGTATGATGGAAAAGAAAATGTTTAAAAATGACTATAGAAAAATGTGAAAATTTGCTAGAAAATGGGAAAGTTGATAGGAACTTTTTTCCATTTAGATATTGCTTACAATAGATAAATAGAAACAGTGGGAAAGACTAAAAAAGGACTAGAAAGGATGGAAGCAACAGTGTTAACCCTTTGAGGGGCAGTGGTATATTTATAAAACAACTTAATTTTAATTCCGAAACATCACAATGGCACCAGAATTTTGCTGAAGTCTTTTCCATTTATTATGTATGTGAAATATAGCCTTTTTCTTATTTCCAAATAAATATTATCATAAATTCCGGTGCCAGTCATTTATCGCAACATTTTAGCACTGAAAGTACTTTGCCTCTTAAAGGTTTAAATCATGTTAATGATAAGTTAAGTGCTTATGCGGTTGCAAAAGAACACAGCATCGATCGAAAAACTTTAGGAAGGTATGTAGAAAATTTTCACCAGGGTGAATACAGTGATATTAAGCCAAACTATGTGACAACTAGAGTTGTCAGATCGAGTGTCACAAAAATGGAAGAAGGAGATTAAAAAAGCGGGACAGTGGCTCCTAAATCCGGACATAATAACATGAAACACTATGAAGACTGAACCTGTCTCTAACAGAATACTGCCTTGTTTATATTTCATATTCCTTGCTGTACAATTATACCTGCTCTGACAAAACCCTGTTTAAAACAAAATTTTTCTCCTCTGAATTGCGATTGCGTCTTAACAAGTTTCTTTAAGCCTCATATTTTTAAAAAAAAATATTTTTTTTATAATAATTAAAACATGTAGAATAAAGTTATTTTCCTTGTTTTAAACTGATTTTATTTCTCTTCACAAATAGTGCAATATAAAACAAAGTGGGTCAAGCCTCCCATATAGTGGGTCAAACCTCCCATATATGGGGAGTCTTGACCTATTATTTTTTCATGATTAAAATCAATCATTTTTCAAATTTCTTATATGATACACTTTTGTAGCAATTTTATTTTGATAACTGATTGTATAACGAATAAAATGATATATAAAACTTTATCATACGTTCAATATTCAAAAAATAAAAAATTATTTTGTAAAAAGTGGGTCAACCCTCCCTAGCCTCCCCTATACGAAGCTTTATAGAACAAAACAATCTCACAAACTTACAGACGTTTTTTATATGTTTTAAAACGATACGTTCCCCCTTTTTATACATCATTTAGGGCTAAATTTATATTTAGCATTCGGAATTTTTGGAAGATTTGAGAAAAAGAAATCTCGCGTAACTAGAATGTTTATGCATGAAAAAGAATCCTCAAAATGGAGAAATGGATACTGTTCTTCTATGCTGTAAAATATATCTGACCCGAAATAGCAATATAGCTGTTAAAATGGCACACGGTATTACACAATTGCGGCTCCACAGCCATAGTTTCTCGAACAGTCTCTCCACAGCATGAGTAGTGACCGGCAATAAAATAATTAAAGAAATACCGGATGTTACCAATATGCTTGCTCTAATCATTGGAAATAACAAGGAGAGGGCCGACCTTGGTAATCACAGATTTTGATTATTTTTATGTATGTTGTAGGGTAGAGGCCTCTTAGTCTCAGATTCAACGGTTTTTATATAGCGCTCCTTAGTTCTTGAGAAACAGGGGTGTTTAATATCACAACAGAACTGAAATACTTACTTTGTAACGAAGTTCCTTCGTTGCTCATAGCTCGATCGATGCGGTGTCTGTTCGCTATTCCGAGGACTCGGGTTCGATAGCGGAACGTGCTGTATTTGATTTTCACATTTTTTGTTTTATAGATATATTTGTAATTATATTTAATAATCTCAATTAAAAATGTTAATATAGTGTATTAATTATAATATTAATATATTTAAATTACCATTTTTAATTTTTAAACCATTCTTAAACATTTCTAATCATTTAAAGATTTTTTTTTTTTAAATGGATGTATTATTGACTAGTAAAAATTGAAAAATCGTTACAAAATCATACTATATTTACTATCGAATTATAGAATTTTTCTGCCATCGCAATAGAAACAGACAGTATTTCAGATGGTGGTTTATTTGTTAAAAAAAAATATTTTGCAATAAAATTTTACCATACTTTAACGCATTTGTGACAGCACTTTTCTGATTTTCATCGAAGCCCGACACTTCAGATTGATCGTCCTGTGAACAGCAGCCTGCTTCTTCAATTTTTATACGATTATACACTGTTACAGAATGATGCACACTTGTTTGATAAAGATTTCAAACAGAAACCACTTAAATGCATCAAACTAAAAAAGAAATAACCAAAGTCTCTTGTGGCGCCCTGTAATTATTATAAAATATAACTTTTACAAATAAGATAAAAGCTAAAACAGAAAGAAGATAAATCAGAAAGGAAAATAATTCAAACAGTAAGAAAACATATTACAAATAAAAAAATCTTTAATATGAAAAACAAATATGTTGTAATTTAATACTTATGCTAATTTTTAATATAATTATGCTTCTTCTTTAAAAATAGAGTTGCATTATCCTCCTTTTTGACTTCCCTTATTAAGGCAATACCTAAATAATGTTTCTTTAAAATCACGAATTGACACAATTGTTCAATATTATTAAATCGATAAAGAATATATGAAATACATTTTAAAACTTATTTTTTAAAAAATGAACAGTTTTATGCTGTTTTGTACAACGATTTAGTTACAAATAAAAAAATTAATTTTCACCTATTTATTTTTTTTTTTTTTGTAATTAAATCGTTTTAAAAGGTTTTTAAAAATTACAATTTATACACAATTTTTAATTGTGAATGCGATTATTAAATTATAAATACAAGTATATTTATAAAATAAAAAAATGAGAAAATCAAATGCGGCACATTCCGGTATCGAACCCGAGTCTTCGGAACAGCAAACATACGCCGCGCCGTACCAACCGAGCTACGATCAACGGAATGCTTCTGTTACAAAGTAAGTATTTCAGCTGTGTTATAATATTAGACCTCCCTGTTTCTCGAGAACTAAGGAGCGTTGTATAAAATCCGTTGAATCTAAGAATAAGGAGCCTCTACCCTGCAACATATATAAAAATAATTAAAATCTGTGTGTACCAGAGTTGGCCCTCTCCTTGTAAGTTAAAACTCGAAATGTTCGCTTACAAGTCAGTGCAATAACAAACAAGCGCACTATTACTTTAATTAGAACGGGCGATGTCCATTTGCAGATGCAAGAAACACACCCAGATTGAAATGCCTATAGTCATATTACTCAATTCAAACATGATTTTAAAATTTCAACACATACTAATTTTAATAATATTATGTCCATCTAGAACCCGAAATAGGCCTAGATATAAATGCTCATGAAGTTCATGCGTATATATAAATATGCATTACGGAAATATGTAATATTAAAAATTAGGGTAATTTTAAGAGCTATCTCAAAAGTGAAATTCGTTATTTTAAGATTATAATATAATACAAATTTTATAAAAAGTTTTCAGTTGGAAGTATTAATAGTTTTAGAAAAACACTATAAAATATTTGCAAAATTATGCTGTTATACTTTATAATCATTTTTATGAAATATCTCAGTTATTGTACGGTTTCTCAGATTGCAGTGCTGTTTAAGCATAACTGAAAATCTACGTCGAAGAACTGGTTAAAGTTCAGTATGCACATATTAGTAGATTCTAGAAATAACGTTATATTAAAAAATGTAGTTACAGTTCATAATGTTCTGAATTATTAATTTCATTATTTATATTTCTCACATAGAGCTTTTTTTAATGAGTGGCAAAATTATGATTGGTATACTTAATACTAGCTCCACAAAAGTTTCGTATATATGACATAAACAGAAATATTAACAAATAGTTTAACATGTGGAAATAAAAACCACATAGCTTTATAAATGGTAATCATCTTCATCGAAGTGAAATGTGTACGTTAGTATTAGAATTTTTAAATAATGTAACAGTTCCATTGCAGATTCGCCTTCCCAAGCATATTTCTTTAATATAAATTTAAATAAGAGATAAATCCAAATCAAGTGGTTACGTTTTCTATGCAACATTTTGGTAATTAAAATGTTTGGGTATTTTCTTTCCTTGTTTTCGACCCATTGTTCTTTTAGTGTCCGGAAAATAAAGTTTACATAAATGATCGTTTGATTTTCACAACTTGCATTGATCAAAATAACAATTTAACACTAGCTAAGTGATTTTACAGTAAAAATTAATGTTTCGTATATTTGTGGCTTGGTTCTGGTTATAAATAGTAAGTAAATAGAACAAGACGCATTGAGATAAAATGGAAATAGGGAAAAACAATATGTTTTAAATTCCTCCTCCAAATATCTTACACAATAGCTCCATGCTTTTCAGAAGCTGCATTAATCAAAGTTAGGTGTTCAAATTTAATCTCCCTTTCAAATCATTCGTGTTCTACACAAATGCAAGTGTGCGCGTATCTTGAAATGAGAATTTCTAACTATTTAACTGTGCAATTTCTAACAATACATAATGAATATCGCATTAGTTTAAATTATTTATAGCAATGTATGTACTTCGTAGTATAGTAGTTCATTAAAGAACCACATGAGTGAGTAAATGGTGAAGAAAACAAAGATATTTGTTCTTGAATGCGGATACTTCGACGGACATTCTTTTACCTAATCATCAATTAAAAGCATGTTACAATAAACAGTTAAAAATGTATTTACATTTTATGCACATAGTAAGATAATGCAGTTTTTATATTTAATTACCCCATTCAATATATGCACAAAATTACCTGAATTTTATGCTGAAATTTTTATGCTAAGTGTTTTATAGTAAATAACTAATTTTACCACAACAAATGGCTAATATAATATAGATCCATAGCAATTTAGCAACACAGTTCTCCATTCTAACTAATATTTTTCGAGAAAACTCAAAAGAACAGAAAACGTGTTTTTGCTAAGACAAAAAAAAATTGTCACCATGCGACGGATTTAAGTCCGTTTATGACTAATTACAAACATGAGTGCAACAGTCATAGTCAAATAACAATCTTTATCACTTTGGAAGTGGCTCCTTAAAAATATCCTTAATAAGAAAACAAACCTCCTCAGCGCTGTGAACTTATATATATGTTCACTAAACTACAGGATTCACTACAACAGAAACATCATTTAAATTATTATAATTTTACAGAGATGATGTAGTTTGAAATAAACAGTCAAGAGCGAGTATTACTCGCGTACAGAGGGTTCCGTACAATAATATATGAATTAGTAAGTGTATTATTAAAAAAATACCGTTGCTTAAAGAATACTAAGACTTTGTAAAAACTGTACAACGTAAGGTTGGGTATAGCTATATAGTATACAGGGTGCAAAGGAAAGTCCCTTTAACCTGAAAATACTTGCACTCTAAATTAAAATGTCTGAAATTCAGACACTTAAGTGTCTGAAATGGAGTGTTCAATTTTCAGACACTTTTTGCGTCTGAATTTCAGACACTTCAAACGTCTGAATCGCATCCATTTTTTTGTAAGCATCATACGTAGCCATGTTTGACCACGTTGAATCCTGGAAAAATATTTGGCTGTGGTCCTGCCCCCCCAATACAGCCTGATTTTTTTGGTGCTCTCAGTTTTGGTATACAATTTTCGTTACGTTGATAATTTAAGTCTTTTACGACATTGTACTGATTATAATCAATATCTTGAACTTCAGGAGTAGAACAAGATTAAAAAACAAAAAATATTTATCTAAATATTAGATTTTTTTAAATTTATTTTGTTTTTAACCTTATTTTACTTTAAAAGTTCAAAATATTGATTATAATCAGTACAATTTCGAAACAGATTTAAAATATAAGCTTTACAAATATTGCACATCAAATTTGGGGGCACTACAGTCGTAGGGGCACGGGGCACTTCCCAGTTTGCCCTTCCTTTAATCAAGAAGCACTTTTGCAAAAAACGCAACCCTGCATTATAGTTGTCTAAATTGAGATGTCCGGTATTCGGGAGTATCCGTTGTGGAGGTTAATGGACATTCTCGAATAGCGAACACCTCTATTTAACGAATACTTTTTTAATCAGCAGACATACATATTTGTATATTTTTACCTCAAAAAAGTAGACATCTCCAATTATCGGACAAATTCCGCGGTCCCGAAGTGTTCGCTATTAAGGGCTTTTAAGGTACATAGATAAATATATATATATATTTTATAATCTTGTCCTACTCTAAAAGTTCAAAATATTTATTATACTCGGTTGAATGTGGAAAAAGATTTAAAATATCAGATGTACGAAAATTGCAAAAATCCCCCCCCCCCAAAAAAAAAAAATGAAAATATAAAAAAATATATTGCCACATAGGCAATTTTACATATACATCACTTGATAATCACAACAGCCATTTAACTATGAATAATGAAAATATATAAATAAATATTCTACTTTAATAACATTGGGGAAAAAATGACTTTGGTATTTTGTTAAATATATTTGCGTTTTTAAACTTGTCCTACTCTAAAAGTTCAAAACTTTCATTATAATCAGTGCAAGATTTAAGATATCAGCTTTACAAAAATTCATGCAAAAAAAAAATGAAAATACTTATTTAAAAATTATGTTTTTAAAAAATTTATATTTCCACATGGGCAAGTTTTTATGTAGATCAGAGGGTACTCACAAAAGCTATTCAACTATCAATAAAAACAAATAAGTACATATTCTATATTAAAAACATGAGGAAAAAATAACTCATGATTTCCAAACTTCTTTCGTCTTAAATATATACAGTAACATCTGTCATTTTTGTATTTTTCGTATAAGTGCATATAAATAAAGTTACCACAATTTTAAATACGAAATCTAGTTAGAGGTTTTTACTTTTTCCCATTATAAATTTCAAATTACTTTTTTATTAAAAATAATAAAAAAATCAGTATTAGAGTTGATTGCAAATGAAATACATATGTATATTTTTACAGGCAGCTTCATATAATAGACCAGTCTCATTTACTTTATTTATCTTTTTTTAATCTGCGGTTTTATGCCAGGAAGTAAGAAAGCATTAGGTCATCTTTCAAAGTTTTTTTTTTTCTTTATTTCCTTGTGGCCGTCATTTACTGCGAGATAAAAATTATCCATTGAAACTAAGAACTGACATTGAATATAGTATAATTCGTAATAAAAAAGAAGGTCATAAGTTTAAAAATATATACTTCTAGAATTAGTGGGGTTTTTTGCGAATAGATTCAAAACTAATTAAATTTCATGCAGGATTTTGTTTAGTACAATAAATAAAATCATAAAATACACTAATTTTACTACTATAAAGAAACTTACTTGAGTTGCTGCAAGAGGTAAGAAATATTCCTCGATTTGAAATTTTAAAAACTACCACAACCACAGTGAGGGAGAAAGACTTTCATCAGTTTAAAAGGTAATCCCATAATACATCCGACTAGCCATATTTAAAGAATGAGATGTTTCATCCTAAAAACAGGACCCGCCAGACAAAAGTTTCTTTTTTTTGCCAGCTTCGACAGGACGAAGATGAATAACACAATATTATTGATATAAATTGATACGAGTTAACACTAAGCCCATTGCACACGCTTTGTAGAATTTCCGGGTGTAATCTTCAACCGTCGTCTACTTCTGTTCTGTGTCTATCCCG
The DNA here is from genome assembly GCA_963932465.1 of Maratus speciosus. Taxonomy (NCBI): domain Eukaryota; kingdom Metazoa; phylum Arthropoda; class Arachnida; order Araneae; family Salticidae; genus Maratus; species Maratus speciosus. Next base: position 224,096,585 of record OZ010791.1, on the reverse strand, counting down.
CCCTTGTATCGACGACAGCTTCTAAGAGACATTTGATGTCGAGCACACACGTCAGATGTATGTATTCAATAAATAAATACTCCAAGTTAATACGAATTAAAATCACAGTACTTCACATTTCGCAAAAAACGAATTAAAATACACGCGTACATAAAAACAAACTTTGTTTGAATTACAACGTATACCACTTCGAACGAAGACATCTAAAACGCATGCGCAACTGGGAGTGCTAGTGCCCCCTGGTGGTTATTGCGTCGGAAGAATCAAAACGTCTTAAATTAAGACACGTTTAAAGCAATGAAGTGTCTTAAAATAAGACGTTTGCGGATATTTTAGACATTATTCTCAGTTCGTTTACACCATGGTCATAGTAAGACGCTTATGTATCTTAAATTAAGACATCTATAGTGTCTTAATTTTCAGATTAAGACACTTAAGTGTCTAAAATTCTTTTTCAGTCACATATGTGTCTAAATTTAAGACGCTTCTATTTGCAGTGTGCGAACGGAGATAGCTACCGCTATAAATGTGAGGTAACGGTACAGTAAAGTGACTACGCCCGACGTAATGCAATCGACAGCAGCACCCCTAGTGGCAAAATTTGGAAGATAGCCATTGCAAATCGAAAACGAAAAGAGGTAGAGCAAAATTTCCAATTAGAAAGTTTTAGAGCATCAATTAATTAGTACGAAAGGACATTTGGTTCACACGGATAAGATAAATCGTCGCCTGCATACCCAAAAATGTCCGAAATCGATGAGCAATGATTCTACTTTGCCTATTCACATTCCGGAAATATAGCAGTGCACAATTGCAGATTGTGACGTTGTACTGTGCTGTAGTGTCTGTAAAGATTTAATTTCCAATACATTTAAAATTTTAGAATAATCCTTTCAGGGCCAGAAGAATTCTGTTCATAAACTGGTGAAATAATTGACTTACACCAGAATATTCAAACGAATTTCTCAGAAAACAAAAACCCACTAATTTGCATTTTCATTACAAAAGCAAAATTTATTAATATATTCTTGGTGCATTTGCCAGTTTTGGAATTAAAATTAGGTAGCTAGACCGTCTAGTCACCGCCCTTGAAATGGTTAAATCTATGTCGCCGTATTGAAGAGACTTCCATGCTGAGAAATGTGCATGCAGAATTACTCTCACGAATACAAGCGTGTAACGTGACCAATGGCGAACTTTTCGTACATACTGAATATTAACTTTTTATCACTGGGAGACAGTTTGTCTTTTTTGTGTGTGTGTGTGATGTTATCAAAATGTATTGAGATAAGTACGTATTTATAGTATAAATTGTGCGTATTTCTTCATACTTCTGCAATTCCATTCAAACGTTTACACAAAATAGAGTGCATGGATTTCGGACATTTTTGGGTAAACAGGCGAAGATTAATCTTATCCATGTAAACCAAATGTCGTATTCTATTAATTAATTGATGCTCTAAAATTTTTTCACTTGAATTTTTCTCTATCTCTTTTCTTTTCCGATTTGCAGTGGCTATCTTCCAAATTTCGCAACTAGGGGGCGCTGCTGTCCTTTTAATTTAATCGGGCGCAGTTGCTTTTCTATACCGTTACCTCACTTGCATAGATGTAGCTTTCTCCGTTCACAAGTATTTTCAGGTTAAAGGGAAAGTTCCTTTGCACCCTGTATACTAGAAAAGTATAAATGGATATACCATGAAAGTTCAAAGACTAAACAATAATACCTAAATAATAGCAAATATAGCTATTCTCTATTTTTGTTATTCCATGTAGGTTTTTAGTTAACCTTTAAAGACATAGTAGGTGTATTGAGAGAGCCACTCAATGGACAATAGTCGCGAATCCCATAGTATTTACGTGATTAATTCTCATTAAATTAGTCTGTTTTTAACAATTTCACGTTAATTGCTTTTATACTGCTACTGGGCATTGCACTGCATAAATATATCCTTAAAATTTGTTATCTAGGCTTTAAAAGCCGATGGAGCATAGAGTACGCAGTCCCTGTCATTATGTATGTCCAAACCGTCCGTGTCTTTAAGGGTTAATATCTCGGCTAATTACCGACGATTTTTCCGAAATTCATGATCAACAATGCTTTTATACTTCTGCTACGATAGGTACCTCCATCTCTGCTCAACACTTTTGCTGAAGCCCGTAAATCGAAATTTGAGTGTAACGGAAAAAAGCGATTTTCTCAAAAACTATGTGACCTAGGGTAATCGCTATAATTTTTCTGCAAGGTTTAAATTAATGTCTACTACCTCTATTTTTTCATAATTTTAGTTTCAATAGATTCGGAATTAGATGGGGGGGGGTGGGGGGCATATTTTTTCACTACATTTTCCACCATAACTTTGAAAATATAATACCTAGAATTAAATGAAATAAATTTTTGATTTCAGCGTTACGAAAGCTTTCACACGATACCCCACACGATATACAGAGAAAAGATTTTTTTTCAAGTTACTTAATTAGCCCCTCTACATTTTTCCTAAATATATTTATGAATATTTATTAATCTGTAAATATGTGGGTCAATAGTCTTTATTACTTCCCCCAATTTGCACTTTCCACGTTGCATAGTTTACGAGTAAAAGGGCTGTGACAGACAGACAGACAGACACAGGAATGTTCTTATAATGGTTCCGTTTTTAGTTTTTAAGTATGGAACCCTAAAGAATGAGTAGTGATTATAATAATTTAGAGTAATATTCATACACGCAATTAAAATTTTTATATCATGTTCGAAAAATCCTCATTTTTTAGCATTTTAAAAAAATTACAGAGAAAACAACATTGCAATTTTACCCTTTTTCAAGGCAATTAACACAGAATAAATAAATAATCATAATAAAATTCAAAAGATTTTGATTTGATTGTTTTTAGTTGAACTTGAATTTCACTCCTTGGATAAAATTTCAGATTCCTTACATGCTCTGCAGCTCCAATTGTTAGGATCAATGTGTATGCTCCAATTATGACCCTTTTCAAAACAATGTTTTACAAACAGGTATTTAAACATATAATGGAATTGCGTATATATATGAAACTACAAACGATCAAAATTTTTACGCACTTACAAAAAGGTATTATCAACTCTAACTGCGTGGAAAAGACATTAAATGTATATTACCTCTTTTTAATTCGTATTTCTTTCTGCAAGATATCAAAAAACAACAAGAATTTAATTTCCTTATTCGATTTTAAATTCAAATAAAAATAAACTACTGATAAAAACGAGAAATAAAAAAGCACTGCCAAACTGCCAGGGATATTTGATTTCTTAATAAAGGGTTTTTTCAGATATTGCCTTGGACTGAATGAAGTATTTGACGTGAGATTTATTAAATTTCTCCCCACTAAAAGGTCACTTGGGAGTATATTATGAGGAATCAAAATTATTTTTTAGTTACAAAGTTTTTAAAACACTTTAATTCTAAAAATATTACTTTCTCGAAAGTTTTTAATAAGTTAATGAAATTCTATAGACAATAATTCAATTGTCTTTAAAATAATTAACAATTCATTATATTATTTTATAAATTTTGTTATTAAAAATAAAAAATAAATTACTACAAGTAAATTGTTAGTAATTCATAAATAAAATATTTCGTATGTAGTTGCAAATATGTAACATAAAAAATTATGTTTGATAATTTATACGTATATTAATGTTAATTTGTAAAATACATTTATCTATAATAATAAAGAGTGAAGTTTGTCTGTGTGAGTGCGTGTGTGTGTATCTGTTGTGTTCTTAAGAGACCGCTGCGACTAGAGCTACAAGATTTGGCAGGAAGGTACCACTATGTCTGTTGTTATGAAACTCGAAATCAGGTTTTGAATTTTTTGAAAAGGTTTTTTATTTAATTTTTTATGCAATTTACATTTATCCTTATAAGTGTAGAGTTGTATGGACAATTGGGGTTTACCCCCTCCCACAAATAATCTTTAAAGATTGTTTTTTTTTTTTTTTGTCTCAGCTGATATAGAAAAAAAATCTCGGATTTTAGGCTTTCTAATAATTGATTAAATTTTTAGCCAAAAATGTTTTCAATAGATAATTGTTTTTTCTCCAAATTGCTGATAAATTTTACTCTTTGTAAAAAACTAAAATAACCCAAGAAAACTTATTACAAGGTGTGTAGTAAAAAAAAAAACACCCGGGTTTTCTTTTTTCAATGGGCAGTGGTTACACCTTTTGGAAAATGTTTCTTTTTCTGTTTCTGGCGTTACAGACAGAGGCAATAAATGGATATTTTGAACGAGCGGCAAATGGTGTCTGATACGATCGCTTTATAGTACGAGGGCTGTTTTTTTTTTCAACCTCCGATAGGCCGTAAAATAAATATTAGTATGGATAATATATTTCTTTTATAATCTGGAGTCAAATACAATCAAAGCTACTTTTCGACATAGTCGTAATGAAGATTGATTTATTTATCATACTGGTGGGCGAGGAAGGGGATACACTCTTCACAGACTGTTGCCGCCAACATATTGAGATAGGTCTCCAAGGCGTATTCAAGATTTTTGTCCGATTTTGTCCGAGTGGAGTGGAGTGTTGTCGTCCAAGACCTGTCGTCAGATCTCGAAAAAGGTGACAATCACTTGGTGCCAGCCGAACTGAAAGCCCAACAATTCCCTTCACAAATTCGCTGGGATGTGTTCGATTTGTGAAAGAAGTTGTTGGGCAATGAGTTTGGCTGGCACCGAGTGATTGTCACCTTTTTCGAGATCTGAAGACACGTTTGGGATGGTAGCACTCCATTCCACTTCCATTCCAACAAAAATCTTCAAGACGCTTTGGAGACCTATCTCAATACGTTCGCGGCAACAGTCTGTGAAGTGTGTATCCCCCTCCTCGCCTACCAGTATGAGAAATGAATCAATCTTCATTGTGACTATGTCGAAAAGTAGCTTTGATTATACTTGACTCCAGGTTATAACAGAATTTTATTATTCACATTAGTCTTTATTTTACGGCCCATCGGAGGTTGAAAAGAAAACAGCCCTCGTACTTTAGATAAGATAATTTGCCACCTCCTGAACCTACAAAGGAGGCTTCCGACCTCCAATTTAAAAATTAAAAAAAAAGGTTCCAAAGCTGCAAAGCTGCAAAGGAGTGGCGAAAAATTCCATTTTAGACAGGTTTTCGTCTTAACAAGTTTAATTATACGATATTCTTTTCAATGGAACCACGCTATTTTTAAGTTTAAGGAAAGTTCTGCTTTCCTAGTTTTTGTTTATTTACATATCTATATATATATACATAGATATTTATGTTATAAATAGAGTAAAACCTGCCAAAACGGAACCTGTCTATAACAGGATCCTGTCTTAAATGGCTCCCAACGGAACCATTACCATAAAATTATGCCTACTAAAAGAGACACCTGTCTAAGCGGAGTATTTTTCGGTCGCTTGCGATTGCTTTTCCACAGGTTTTATTCTGTATGTACACGGTTAAACTCGTGAAAATGGAAATTGTCTATAACAGAATTCTGTATTAGTCGCAAACATTTCATGGTCCCAACAAAAAGAATACCATAAGCTTTACCTGCTGAGACGGAAACCTGTCTAAAACGGAATATTTCGCAAACTCTTTGGATTTTTGCCTTAGCAGATTTTACAGTTTTTTAATGCATGATTCAGTAAATATGTTTATATATGTAAATATGTTTATATGTTTATTTTTCCAGGGGGGAATTCGGTGGATCCCCGCCCCCTGGACATGCCTTTGGCTGAGCTGCTCTGATAATTTTGTAAACTATAAGCTTATGCTTAACGCCATAGGGAAAACATTGAGATTGTTTAATTTTAATTGAAAAATCATATATATTTTTTTTCTGCTGTCGATATCCCTTTTTCTATGCATTTACAAAACGCACAATAAGGAAGGAGCTATCATTCGAAATATTTTTTAATCTGCTTTTGACATAGTGCACTCACATTTCGCTAAAACATGTTTTTTTATTATAAATTGCAGTTAATTAAAAATTAAATCAACAATGAATTTTTAAATGGAACGGAAGTTTTTTCTCGAGTCAATGTTGCGGCTAAAATAAAATACTGCATCGTATCATGCTCAGCAATGATTATAAAAAATAAATAGTACAAAAAGATAATGCATGGATGTCCCCGAAAGGATTTGTTTTATATTTATGATTAGAAATCAAAAGTGAAATTGTAATGTTCAGAGGGAAGAAGATACCACCCATCAATCGAAACAGTGGTGTTTCACGTCTATCTTAAAAGGGTGCTTTGTTATGTAAGATTAAATTCTGTTTTATATGTATTCAATTTACTTTTCAATGCCCCATGTTTTCTCCTAAGCGGTTGACATCATCCTCTAAAGTAAAACATAATAAAGCAAATAATAGTAAATGTATTGTTAATTTTTTTTTTTTTTTACATGTGCCTTTTGCTATCTTTGATCAGTTTTTACTATAACTTTGATGGAATAAATGAGATAATATTCTGACTTGACTAATGTTGTTTGCTGATATTTTATCTGTAATTTTTCTATATAAGTTTAAACCAACATCTAAAAGACATTAGAAAAAATATTAGACTGCATTGCGAAATCATGACACGGGTCCACTGGTTGGTTTCATTGTTGTAATTGTCATACATTTAACCACATTGTTCCCCGCATCGTTAAGACGATAATGTTACTGATGCACACATCTCCATTTTATTACGTAGATTGACTTTTTGGAGTTTTACTGTACCACGTGTCGAGGATGTATTTTTTCCCCTTGAAAGTCCTGTAGACTTCCTAGCTTCCAAATCAATGTATTTTTTTTAAGGCAGTTTTACTTGGGAAACACTTAAAAGAGCATATATTCGAATGCTAGATATAACAAAGAACTCTCCGTTAAATTGTGTGACTGTCGTGATTAAACTGAAATTGGAAACATACCAAACCGGCTCAACATGAATGACGATGATAAAAATGTTTATTTTAATATGGGTAAAAAACACACAATAAGTCAGGGTTTGCTTGATCTCGGACCACAGTGGGCGTAAATAACATAGGTATGCGCTGCCGAAAGCAATGGAACTTCGAACATCCGGTTCGTTTATTTCAAGGCCCGTGTTGAAAATCAACCAGAAAAGCTGGATAAAATCTGTTAGTAAAGTTATATAACTAGATGTTTTATTGGCTTCAAGAAAAACGAATCTTTAAAATGTTTAAAAAAGAAATTCTACGTAATTTAGAAAAACGAATCAGAAATAAAGACATCACAAAGCCATGACCCCTGTACATGTTCAGAAAGTAAAAATAAAACTCTTTTATAAATTTCTGACACTATGGAGCCATCAGGATTCTAACACTGAATTTCCCGTTTTCAAATTCAAATTCAAGTAAACATTTTCATGTTTAACTAACAGGTTTTACAGACAAACATGCTAAAAGAACAGTATTAACATTATGGTGAGGTAATACCTGTTTGACCTAAAAGTCATGTGATTTTTAAGATTTTTTTTCCGGTTACAAAGAATATAGATACCACCTTCGGATTTTTTTTTTTTTTTTTTTGCATTATATTTATTTATATATTTAAGTTTTTGTGCGTAAAAAAAAATAAAAAACACTCCTTGAGCAATGGGGAGTAACTGCAAGTAACACTTCAAATCGCGGGACAATTTTTTTTTCCGGACACAAGTATCAGAAACAAAATTAGTCGCCAAATTATGGAAGGGCATTAAATTCTTTGGAGTTTATACCAACATTTAGTTTAAAAAGTTGCTTTTTGATAAAATGGCGGCCATTTGGACATAAAAATTCATTTTTACACTTTTTAAACATTTTGTGAGCTTGAAAAAATAATAATTCAATGAAAATTATACTTTTCGGTGGTATAAGCTCCGGTAAAAACGATTTTCTTTCTTTTAAGTAAAAATGAAAGAAATCCGTCAAATAGTTCTCGAGACAAATGGTCGCCAATTATGAAAAACATACTTTCTAGAATAATAAGATTAAAATTTTACAATAGCGTTTGTCCAACGAGCGGCGTTACGTTCAACAAGGCGAAAAATTTGTAAGGAATTGAAATATCACGAAACCGCTTTAGGGCAACAATCTACACACTCGGCTGGTGCTCCCCCCCCCCCCCCCCAAAAAAAAAGGCAATTTAACAAATTAAAACGACCATTTCGAAAATGATTTTTTCAAAGACTAAAATTTAAGACATAAAAAATAGCACGGAGTTGATCCTACATTACGTACGCCATGAATTAAACATTAATAGTGTTATTACACGTAAAAATTGCAACCAACAGAAATCGCTAGCGACTCGTACGTATTATCCACCTGAAACTCACGTATTATCCAAACCTTTCATTGGCTGTTCGGGAAAAGGCTTTTCCATCGTGAGATTTCCAAGAAATCTGACGGCCAGTTTTAAATGAAATTTATTTCTTAAACTTCTAAACATCCCACACTATTACTTTTTATATCGTCGTATAGAGAAAAAAATGTACTTTTAAATGCAATTTGTTTGAAAGATGTATCTCAATTTGTTTCTGAGTTATTAATTTTTTTTTTGTAGTTTTTATTATTTTTTTGTCATAGTGGCAACACTCTGTTATCCATCTCTGTTGAAAGTAATGGGAAAAACACATTACTGTATAGACCAATCAGAAGACGAATAAAAGGATGATTAAACCAATAAAAACCTTCAGATATGCTTTTGATTTCCTACCACCTACCCTGACGAGGACAATAACCATTTTTCCAAATGGTTAAAAAAAAAATGTTTGACCCAAAGAAGTAGGATATCCACATAATATTAAAATTAATGTTATTTTCCAATAATTGGAAGAATAAATTCAATTAAGGGGGCAGATCCATTGAGGAAAATGAACCATCCAGAAAATGAACGTATTTAAAGCAGTACGAAAAACCAATAAATGAAGCGCAACAATATTTTTTCTTTACTTTCACACATTCTTATGGTTTGATAAAATATTCAAATACACATATATTTAGTAATACTAGGACTTCCCTTAGAGGGATTAGTCTGAGCGATATTGCAAAAAATATAGATTTAATAATAACGTGTGGAAGCAAAGAAAATGAGATGTTATCTTTAATTGTCCATATACTGCGATAAATTGAAATGATGAAAATAAACGAATCGTAGAATTACAAAAATTTTATATATAAATTCGTATACACTGTTTAAAAAAGTTGGACAGCAAACCATGCAGATCCATGCATGGATATACAATTGAAAGTACGCAATACATTAAAAGTAAAATTGAAAATGAAACAGTAAATTACCTTATATCGGAATTTTAACTGTATAAAATGCTGTCAAGAGCATAATCAGACGCTTTGCACCAATTTGAATAACTTTAAATGACAAATATATGAAGTTTGAAAAGAATGGACAATACTTTATATGGTGTGTGCTCCCCCGGCATAGTTAATATTGTACAATATCTGTTTTCTACGAATGCAATGATGTTGTCGATAAGAATTAAGGAATTCTCTCTTCAAAATCTGATATAGTATCAAAGTACCGAACACATCAACAGTGGCATGCAATACGTCGATAGAGTGTGTTTTAGATATGCTCGATTGGATTTAAATGATGAGTGTATGCTGTCCACTACATAAGCTGTATTTTTTTGTTTTCAAACATGTTCTGTACAAGATGAGCTGTATTTAGCATGTATTTAATAAAAGAAATAGGCAACGATTGCAGCATAAAGTATGAAACAAGATCTGAATATATCGTCTGCATAACCTTTTAGCTATCAAAGTGTCATTTGAAGAAATTTACAAATCCATACATATTTTTTCAGCAAATCATGCAAGCTAAAATACGCCAATATGAATCCGATTATGAAATTTTACCAGAATAAGTTATTATAAAAAATCTACTAATGACAATTGAGAATATGACCTTATGATAAAATTCCTAAAAAAATGAATCAGAAAAAAAAAATTCATATCAAATATAAAACGGCAGCATTATGAAATATTTAAAGTTTCTATACCTAATAATTCCAAATTAATGGTAATTGAGAACGCTTTCCTTTCATTTTATCTTTTTAAATTTTAAATTTTTTAGAAACCATTCATAAAAAAAATTATATTTTAGAACTAACCCGAAGCAAAATTTCAAGTTTTTGGGCTCAGCAGTAACACAGGAATAGAAAAAATTCGAAACTTTTTTGTTTCTGCAGTGTTTTATGTAGCGACATTTTTAGAAAATGTTCTATTGCGAGAATGTGCGTCATGATAAATACAGCCATGTCAATTTTCACGTTTATATTCCTAACGATTCCATGTACTTCGTTACTTAAATCATCTTTAGATCTTTTTCCGTTTTGTTTAGTCTTTCAATTTTTAGGTAGATTTCGTGTGATATACTACCTATTGGGATCGTTCCTATCTTGGAATTTCTGAAAAATTTTTGCAGATCTACACCGATCATGACCCCTAGAACCCAAAACCACCCTCAGTAAAAAACTTTACATCTATCTATCTATATATATATATATATATATATATATATATATATATATATATGTCACTTTATTCTGGACACGATAATTTTCGTAATTCTGCACCAATCTCTTTCAAACTGATACATAAAATCAAAGGGCATAAAATCTCGGTCAAGTTCGTTAATGGGCAAAATCGGAGCAAGGGGATGGAAATAGGGAGGGGTTTTGTAACAAACCGAAAACCCCCCATAACTTCTTAATTTTTGTACATACCAAATCAGTTTATTTTATTACTTCTAAAAATAGGGTATCGGGTATAGGGTAAATTTTATGTATCATAGATTTTTGATAAAGTTAAAAATGGGATCAAGGGGCGCAAAAAATAGGGTTTTGGGGAGAAAAAAATTCATAACTTCGTCAATTCTCAAGATATCAATTCCAATTAATTTTATTATAAATTTCCTTAATATTATCTACAACTTTTATATTCACAAGTTTTTGATAAGACCAATTCGTACCGCAAAAACAAAATTAAAAACGAAAACAAAAAGGGGGTTTGAAGAAGTAAAAAATCCATAACTCCGTCAATTCAAAAGATATAAAATCCTAATGAATTTATCATATATCTTCTTAATATTGTCTACAACATCTATATAGACAAGTTTTGGATAGGACCAATTCTTACAGCAAAAACAAATTAAAAATACATAGCGGTTGAAGAAAAAAATCATCTAAGTAAGGGTGTATTCAAATCCAAACTGCGTATTTTCTGACTCATTTTACAATTCATTTTTGTTCTCAAAGGCCAATTGGTACCAATTGGTACGTTTTCTTACTCAGAAACTATATAATGTACCGTAATGGTCGATTTTTTGATAGAGGCAGAATATATTTAAAAAAATGCTGTTAAAGTGGGCATTTTGAATCGAATTTCCCGAAGCGGATTGTGTTGGAAAAATCATTGTATTAAGGATGCACTCAAATCCAAACTGCTAATTTTATGACTAATTTTTAAATTCATTTTTGCTCTTAAACGCATTTAATTGGTAGATTCGCTTATTCAGAAACTATATAATGTACCGCAATGATCGATTTTTTGATAGAGGCAGAATATATTTCAAAAAATCATGTCAAAGTGGGCATTTTGAATGGAATTTTCCGAAGCAATTGTGTTATCACTTTCTTCTGGACACGATAACTTCCGCAATTCTGCACACATCTCTTCCAAACTGATACATAAAATCAAGGGACATAAAATCTCGGTCAAGTTCGTTAATGGGCAAAAGCGGACAAATGGGATGGAAATAGGGAAGGGTTTTGTGAAAATCGAAAAAACCCAATAACTTCTTAATTTTTGTACATATCAAATCAGTTTAAAGTTTTTATTACTTGTAAAAATAGCGCCAAAAATAATGCATCACAGATTTTTGATAAAATTTAAAATAGGCTCAACGGGCGTAAAAAATAGGGTTTTTGGGAAAAAAAATTTCCTTACTTCGTCAATTCTCAAGATATCGAATCCAATAATTTTATTATACATCTCCTTAATATTATCTACAACTTTTATATTCACATGTTTTTGATAGGACCAATTCGTACCGCTAAAAAAATAAATAAATAAATAAATAAAAAACGAAAACAAAAAAGGGGTGTTGAAGAAGAAAAATTTTCATAACTCCGTCAATTCACAAGATATAAAATCTCCATGAATTTATCATATATCTTCTTAATATTGTCTTCAACATTTATATAGGCAAGTTTTTGATAGGGCCAATTCTTACAGCAAAAACAAATTAAAAATACATAGCGGTTGAAGAAAAAAATCATATTATTAAGAGTGCATTCAAATCCAAACTGTCTATTTTCTTACTCATTTTTAAATTCATTTTTGCTCTCAAATGCCTCCAATTGCTAGATTCTCTTATTCAGAAACAATATAATGTACAGTAATGATCGATTTTTTGATAGAGGCAGAATATATTTCAAAAAATGATGTCAAAGTGGGCATTTTGAGCAGAATTTCCCGAAGCTATTGTGTTAGAAACTAAAAATATTGCCCTACTGTGAAAATAGTTGTTTATTAATCACGTTTTAATTAATTGAAAGAAAAATAAAACAAGTAGGAAATTGCTCGTCAAACGTGGCAAATGAGGTGCGTTCGTACTATAACTAGTTTTATAACTATTTTTTGCACCCCATATTGTACTGAATGTATATTTTTTTGCACTTCATAAGTGCACAGTCTATAACATCATTAAAATGCACTTGCAATAATTTTTTCCCATTGCCCGTAATGTAATGGAAAACTTTTGACTGTCCCTGTAATTAAACTATACACCCAATTTTAATAAAATCTGAAATGGCTCTACAAAATTTTGCAACAATTATATATTTAAAATTTCAGACCATTCGGAAGACTGTAACATCATTAAAATGCACTTGCAATAATTTTTTCCCATTGGCCGTAATGTAAAGAAAAACTTTTGAATGTCCCTGTAACTAAACTATACATCCGATTTTCATAAAATTTGAAATGGCTCGACAAATTTTTGCAACAATCATATAGTTAAAATTTCAGACCATTCGGTTGGGTAGTTTTTGCTCTGTTATATGCGGACGGACAGACGGACAGACGGACAGACGGACAGACGGACTGAACGACGACTATAGGTGCTACGTATTTATATAATTACGAACGCACCTAAAAACAGGTCGCTTATAAATCTTTTCAAAAATCACGTCAGCATGTTTCATATATATTTTTTTTTTATTATTATTAAAAATGAATCTGAAAATGTGCCAGAAAATTTCGAGTTGTTGAGTATGGAAAAATATTTTTTTTAATATTGCCTTAACATGATTCTGATAAAACCAGCTATTTTATAAAAAGGAAATAAAATTTCGTCAAAAGCAGACAGTTAAAACTGTTAAAGTGGATTTATATCTAATAATGATTTAGTTTTTTTTGGTGAAATTAGTATACTTAACTTCGAAATCTACCTCTGCCTGTAGGCCGGGCCGGCAGGGATTTTTTAGAATTCGTTCTACAACGAGCATTTACATCTTAGAAATCACTGTAATGCCAAAGTTCTTGTTTCTAATCCCAACAGTATCCCAGAATTTTCAGTATTCCAAATAAGTCATAATTTAGAACCATTCTAGAAATTTTTACGTTTATGTGTCAAATTGAATTTTCGAATCTTTTCACAACGGGTATCTACATCTTAAAAGTAACCACCACCACCGAATTTAAATTTCTAACCCCAATCAATATCACAGAAATCGCAATTTTAGAACTTTTTTGCTCCTGCAGCGATGTAGGTTGTTGCACTGACATAAAATATAGTCTTTTTTCGGAGCAGATATGGCCACGAACATTTTTTTAAGTTGGCTATGTAGTTTGAGAGATAACACCTCACAAACGCACAAACATTAATAATACTATACATTTTATAATATCATAACGCTTTATATTATTAGCATAGATGTACAGATATAGAAGCCATTTATCTGTTACAAACTAAAGTGCCCGACGTTGCCTAGAATTTGAAGAATGTTTGTTCTGAAAAATCAATTTAAAATTTAACATACAACATAAAAAAAACATAAAAAAAACAGTCGAAGTGCTGTACACATGAATCAAATGGAAACACAATATAAAAATGTATAAATGCATATAACAGACGCAAAATAATACAGCTATAAATGAACTTATTTCAATATATCATTGGAGCAATAATTGTAAAATACGCCAATATTTCCATAATTGGATTTTTATCATGCTTTAATACATTTTTCACACTCATATGACGTTATACTATATCCACCATGCCCTTTATATTTCCAATATGACGTAATATTTTCCTCTTTCACGTGGAAACCTTGAAATAGAAAAGTTATGAAGTTATATTCACTTTCATTTAAATTCGTCAAACTATTTATTTCATTTTCATTTTTCACACGGATATCTTGCAATAGAAAAGTTATGACGTTAATATTCACCTTTTTCTAAATTCGGCAAACTATTTATTTCATTTTCATTTTTCACGTGGAAATCTTGCAGTAGAAAATTAATTGTTGTAGTAAGAATTTTATTGTGTATTTTAATTGTTGGCAACTGCTATAACGAAAAATGTTTAAATTTGATAAGAAATTTCTGTTAAAATGGTGGTTTTTTTATTAATTAAAAATTAATTATAAATTATTTCGATTCCGGATTACTTTAGTTGCCTCGGCCGTGTTTACACATGTACGTATCTTTTCACAACTTTAGCTTCCGAACTGTGGATTTGTATAGAATTTCAAACAGACATATAGACAAATTTTCATTTTTATATATTAGATTATATACAGACATAAATAACTTATCTAATACGTGTTAGTAGATGCATTTTTAAATATATATATATATATATATATATATATATATATATATATAAACCAGTATAATACTTATTCTGTTTTATTTTCATAGTCATTTATATGATTTTACAAAAAATCTCACTTTCTTAACACCGAATGTCGTGCTTTTTTACAAAAATGCCAAAGTCCATATAACAACAAAGTACCATGGAAAGCATTAAATGCATGGCAATAAGGTACTTAAAATGCGACATTTATGATCAACCATTATTGGCATTCAATCTTATAGTTTGGAGATAGATTTTTGGTCGACGGGATAACTATGTAGTGCCAAATACTGTACTGCAATTTAACTTAATCTTCTCTATACTACTATATTAAGATTTTTAAATCTAAACATCGCACATTTTCAGTTTTTATACCGTCGTATTGGGGAGAAAAGATACTTTTAAATGCAATTTGATTGAAAACTGCATCTCAGTTTATTTTTGAAACATTAATTTTTTGTAGTTTTTATCGCCATTTGTTTAATTTTAGCAACTCAAGTACTCCATTTCTGTAGAAAGTAGGGGAAAAATAGTTGGAAAATAGTATTTATACCTTTTTGTTGCCCTTTTCTCTTAAAAACTTTAAAAATATATAATTAAAATACGTGCTATTTTGAAAAAATATAAATAAATGATTTCTGATATAATGTGGAGCTATCATAGACAACTTCTCTTTTCTTGGATTTGTGTATTATTCAGCGATATCCTCAGCGATAGTCCTATGCATACTTTACTGTAGAAGTTCTTTAAGATTGGATCGTAAATGAAGAATTCTTCAGCGGATACGGATGACGTCATTCTGTACAAAATAAAAGCGTGTGTTTTAAGTCTTAAAACTGAAATATGTTTTGTACTATCTATATTTATATATTTAGTTTGTCATCGGAGGTAACACTAAATTCTGAAAAAAAAAAACAGACTTCCCGTTTTCTAGTTTTTTTCAAATTTTGTGCAATTTCGGCCTCAAAAAGTGAGATTTGTTGCAAAAAGATATAAATAGCTATGAAAACAAACTTGATGAACGTTTATGCTTATTTTTACAAGTAAATATGGCACAGATGTCATAAACGCACAGAGGTGCCTAATTGGCGTCAAAGTGACGTTACTTTGCTTGACATGGTAACCAGTGGCGGCTCGTAACTGTCATATTTTGGGGCTTTAAATGCATGGCGGGCAGTATTATTCTTTTCTTACCATTATTTTTGGAAAGAAATCAAACCATATATAACGTTATTATATATTTTTTTAATAATTATATCATTTATTGATTGTTATTTCCTTTTAAAAATAATAGAAAATATCTTGTTTATCACTTTCTTTTGTGAGAAAGAATTGCTTAAAATACGTATGTGGTAGCTCAAAGGGTTAAACGAAGACATTTTCAAGATTTTATGATTTCTTGCCTGGCCTCAGGTGTTCTCCTATAAGTATGCAAAATTTCAAATCTCCAATTTAATAAGGGCCTCAGTTAGAAAGAATTGCTTAAAATACCCATGTTTTTAAAAATTTTATGATTTGTCGTATGATGTGTGGTGTTCAGCTATAAGTATGCAAAATTTCACGCCTTCAACCTGATTAGGGGTTCATTTAGAAAGGGGGTTCATTTGAAATACACATGTGGGAGCCCAAAGGGTTAAATGTCCGGCTATTTCGAAATTTTATGGTTTGTCATTTGATGTGAGGTGTTCAGCTATAAGTATGACAAATTTCCCGCTTCCAACGTAGTTAGGGACTCACTTAGAAAGAATTGATTAAAATACACATGTGGGAGCCCAAAGGGTTAAATGAACGACTTTTTAAAAATTTTATAGTTTGTCATTTGATGTGAGGTGTTCAGCTATAAGTATGCAAAATTTCACGCCTCCAACCTAATTAGGGCTCACTTAGAAAGAATTGTTTAAAATACACATGTGGGAGCCCAAAGGGTTAAATGTACACTTTTTCAAAATTTTATAGCTTGTCATTTTATGTGAAGGGTTCAGCTATAAGTATGCAAAATTTCAAGCCTCCAACCTAATTAGGGCTCGCTCAGAAAGAATTGTTTAAAGTACACATGTGGGAGCCCAAAGGGTTAAATGTACACTTTTTCAAAATTTTATAGCTTGTCATTTTATGTGAAGGGTTCAGCTATAAGTATGCAAAATTTCAAGCCTCCAACCTAATTAGGGCTCACTTAGAAAGAATTGTTTAAAATACACATGTGGGAGCCCAAAGGGTTAAATGAACGACTTTTTAAAAATTTTATAGTTTGTCATTTGATGTGAGGTGTTCAGCTATAAGTATGCAAAATATCACGCCTCCAACCAAATTAGGGCTCAGTTAGAAAGAATTGTTTAAAATACACATGTGGGAATCCAAAGGGTTAAATGAACAACTTTATCAAAATTTTATAGTTTGTAATTTAATGTGAGATGTTCAGCTATAAGTATGCAAAATTTAACGCCTCCAACCTAATTAGGACTGAATTGGAAAGAATTGTTTAAAATACACATGTGGGAGCCCAAAGGGTTCGACTTTATCAAAATTTTATAGTTTGTCATTTGATGTGAGGTGTTCAGCTATAAGTATGCAAAATTTCACGCCTCCAACCTAATTAGGACTGAATTGGAAAGAATTGTTTAAAGTACACATGTGGAGCCCAAAGGGTTAAATGTACGACTTTTTCAAAATTTTATGATTTGTCGTATGATATGTGGTGTTCAGCTATAAGTATATAAAATTTCAAGTCTCCAATATGTATAGTTTCTGAGAACGGGCTCTGTGACAGACGGACAGACGGGCAGACAGAAGAGCAAGACGAATAGGGTTTTGTCAGATGACCGAAACCCTAAAAAATATTGAAAATAAGAAAAAATGATGCTATAAAGCAAAATATTTTATTAAACATCATATAATTGTTTCTAATTTTCACACGCGAAATATAAAATAGGCTTTTGGCGATTAAAAAATGCTATTGATTAAATATCGCAAAATCTCAAATCAAAGTTTTTATGCCTTTTTTTTCTTTTAAATGGAAAAACAAACAGATTTACTTTCTTGTTTGATTAAATTTAAATATGTTTTATGGCACTTCATTATTACTGCGTGCGGTTTTTTTTATTATTATTATTTGCTCCATGTGTTCAAACCAGTTGTTTACGAAAACATCTACCGGTGAAAGTGACGCACACCAAATATCTGTGACGTATGCAGATAATATGTGCTTTTTTATCAGTTTTTTTAATATAATTTTTAAACGATTTGGAACTAATTTTTCATAGTAGGTGCATTCAGTAGGTGACTCTCATAGGTACCTTTTGGTGCAATTCGAAACGAAATCCGACAAATATTTTTTGAGTTATGCTTAACGAAAGGTTTTTATTAGGCATTTTTTTAGTAGGACATGGCGTTAATATCCATCGTAGCTGTTATGTGACCAGACAGTAATATTGCGCTGAGTATTAGCCTTCGCTTCGCTCAGACAATTAATTTATTAAACCATAACGACAAAAATGGATTTTGAAAAATATGAATATTGAAATATGCATTTTGCGCGCACGATTTTTCAAATTCTACTGCAGATATATGTTAAATGTTTCATATTTTGTTACTTATAATACTATATTTTACAGTGAACCTAAATTTTAAAATATATTCAAATTCTTTAGCATAATTAATGACTTTTCTAATCATATTCACTAAATTTCACCAAAAAAATGTATACTTATTTTTTCAATCCTCAATTTTCTGTGACAAAAATCAGACTAAATTGAGATTCAGCATAAACTAACACATGTAAACTAAGAATATACATAATTTTAAGGTACTGTGATAATTAGTTTTTAAATGAGAGTGTACGCAATACCAAAAAAATCACTGTTTAGAAAAATGGCTTCAAAGTTTGCTTATAACACTACAGCAAATGTTTTTATGCAGGATATTTTTAGCCATGACTTCTGTTAAAATTGGCATTTTTGTAAAATTCTTTTTGCGGTGGATTTGTAACTTTTGAATCTTTTGTATCTATTCTGAAATTTGTGAAAAATATTTTTTTTTAACCGGCAACGTGATCTGACCCCCTAATTAGCAGAAAATGGTTCATTGGGGATTAATAGTTAGGATCAACCGAAACAATTTTTTAAGACCGAAAACGAATTTCGGTATCTTCCTAGTTTCAGCCAAAAACGGAAACAATAACAAAAATGTCCATTTAAAAAAAAAATGATTAAATACATACATAAATTTACATAATTAAGGGGTCTTGTACCATTTAAACGCGTCGAAAATTAATGAAAAACTTCAACGTTTGAATTAGTCTATCTTCGAAAACTTTTTATGTATAAACATGAAATTTTGGATATTGATTAAACAGATTGTGCTTTGTAATATGCTACCATTACAAATTTATTAGCATTTTGCAGAATTTGTGTATTGTTGAAATCAAAATAGCTCCTTTTTTTACTCCAGAAGTCATTGCCCGCATGATATCTTGTGAAAGTATGTATAGATTGTCATGAAATTTGGTAAATATACTAAACAAATATGTGTGTTTAAAATGAACTAGTTTTAAGTATTTACAATGGTAATATTTTTAGTTATGATTATTTTTATTCATTAAAAATACAAAATTTTTATTTTTTTTTTTACGAAAATATTTTTTTTTATATAGTTAATGAAATAATTTTGGCGTAAGAGCAGTTCATTTTATACACACATATATGTTTAGTATCTTTACCAAATTTCATGACAATCCATAAATACTTTCTCAAAATATCATGCGCGCCATGACTTACGATGTAAAAAGAAGAGCTATTTTGATTTCACCAATGCACAAATTCAGTAAAAGACTAATAAATTTCTAATGATAGCATATTACAAAGCATAATCTGTTTAATCAATATCCAAAATTTCATGTTTATACATTAAAAGGTTTTGAAGATAGACTAATTCAAACTTTGAATTTTTTCGTTAAATTTCGTCGCGTTTAAAAGGTAACAATCAAACAGACGTACATATATACTCGTATGTATGTGTGTGAATAAATTTCAAACAAAAACAAAACATAAATAATCTCCTCCCGCCTCCAAAGAAAGTTTTGAAATGGCGCCCCAGTTTGAAACTTTTATCTCTTGGGTAAAAGTTGGCTGTCTGTACCTATATGACAAAGACTTTTTATTTTCCTATAAAATAAAACATAAATTAATTCATCAACAACGCAGAATGATTTTCAATTGCATTAATTTTATCTAAATAAAAATTAGATTTTTCTTATATTGATTCGGTACCTCGATTTTTCTTTTATAATGATTTTTGTAAATATACATAATTATTAATTATGTGTATAGCTCAAATTGGCTCTCTGTACCTCTGAACGAAGCTTTTTATTTTGAGAAAAAATAAAATGTAATTAACTCATCAACGACACAGAATGATTTTCCAATTATACGATCTTCATCTAATTGAAAAATGTTTTAGGTATACATACCTCAATTTATCTTTTGTAGTGATTTTTGTAAATGATCATCTGTTATACTTGAACTTTCTCAGAGAGTATTCGAAACTCTTCTGCTGTTTCAAAAGTCTGCAGATTTCAATGAGCACGATAGAGCATCTTCAAAGTTTAGCATTGCTCGCTTTATAATTTGTATTCACTTCTTGAGTCAATCATCATTGATAATTATAAACGATGAAGTTCTTAGCGATAAGTATAGAGCGTCTCATATGAGCCGATACAGCTCAAATCAATGAGTAATGCTGAATATTTCGTACGGAAAAAACGAGATTTTTTTTAATACCGGTAGTTTCGGTCGGGTTCGGTTCTGGCCCAATTTACGGCAGCATTTTTCCGAAAACGAATTTTTGGCGAAACTCAGATTTTGGGCCGAAAACGAAACAGAAACCGATTTTTCGGTCAGCCTCTAATTTAATAGCATCTTAAAAATCAATATTCCGGCTGGAGAAAACTCACTAATAAACTACAAAAACTACTCGGAAATATAGTAGAACCTCGATTATCCGAAGTCATTGGGACCGGCCATCTTTCGGAAAATCGAAATTTTTGGATAATCGAGAATGTTTCAAGTTTAAGATTAAGGAGAAATATATGCAATATTTCTTATTAAAAATAAAGCGATAGCAAAATAGAAACAATTATAAATTAACTGAATTTTAATTTTGAAATTAAGTACCTTTTATATATATCACAAGGGTTTGAAGAAATGTTTTGTTTGTCTCAGTTTCTATTGCCTTTGCTTTGAAGATCTATCACAGAGTTTTTTAATATTATTAGTTCACCAGTATCACAGTCTTTCTGCTGCTTCAGACATGCCAAAGCATTTGCAAATCATTCAAAAGCTTCAGAATTTTTACTTTCTTCGTTCCACTCCGCAGCTTACGGGAGCTCAAATTAAATTCAAAGGAACTCTAAGAAAGGGGATCGAAAATAGTTATATGTACTCGTAGTTCGGAAAAGACCGCTTGCGAAAGAAAAAAAAAAAAAAAAAGCTTTAAAAATGGATTTCGGTTAACCGAGAGTTTTAGTTAAAAGAAATTTTGATAAAAGAGGTTCTGCTGTATTTAAAAAAATAAACGGAAGCAAAACAAAACAAAACAAAACAAAAAACAAAAAACAACAAAAAAAAAAACACTTTGTTTTAAAACTGCAAAATATGTCGGTTTCAGTGGTTCTAATGATTAAGAAAGCATTTTGGAATTATGGGTAGCCTGGAAGAGGTTATTGTATATATTTTTGTTCACAGTTACATTATATTTTCGCAGATTAAGAATCATCTGTATTTTTAGCAGTGAAAAATTGGTCGCAAAATGGTTTAAAATTGGATTAAATGCCTAATTTCTCAAATAATAATTGAAAAAAAAAAATGCTAGACAGTTCTCGCGACAGGGGTTAATAATATATTCACCAAATAAGAACTCAGTCAAAAGTACCGTTTGGGAATAACTGTTTTTAGCTCACAGGCTATCAAAGCCTGAGAGCTAATGTGCCCGCAGGTTCTGTATGTATGTATGTACCTAACGCGATAACACTTGATAGAAATATCGATCTGCTTCAATTTTTTTCTCGGTTCATTTTGATAAGGTGCTTACCTGGTTAGATTTGGAGGTTCGTTGGTTAAATATAAAAGGGGAGGGGGGGGGTAATGTCCCACCCCCTCCTTAATTTAGATAAATAGTTTTTTCTATCCGATTTGCTTCCAATTTGGTATACAGGTTTATTCTGATAAGGCGCTTCCGTGATGAGATTTGGGGTACCGATGGTTAACCTATTCTCGGGGGCTGTGACAGCATGTGTCCAGAAAGAAAAGGATCTTCTGAGGCGCTCGTGGTACTTTCTCTTGGAACAGGGGTAGAGAAAACGAAAGTGGAGGAGGGCGGAGATTAGTGTCGTAAAAGTGTCAAATCCGTAAGTAATGACTTCGAGCGTTCAGTACAGACCAGATATTCTCCTTTCAATCACACGCCAGTTGAGGTACTAGTTCTCTTTTATGCGTATGTTATTTTTTTGTTACTGCCTTGCTTTCGACATATTTTTAAGTTTTATTTGGGTTACCAAATGTCGAAAGAGAGGAAAATTTTGTCTCAAATAGACATAGAAGAATATGTCTCAAATAGACATATTCTCGCAAGGTGGGACGATTTATCCGAAGATGAAAATTTTGCGGTTAGTGATTTTTGGAAATTCCCCACTCCTGATATATATATATATATATATATATATATTACGCTGTTCATTTATTAGATCATATATATGTAATTTTATATAGATCTAATTAAAATTTAAAAAAAAATTGGAGGTAATGTATGAACAACAAAATATACGGGGCGAAGAGGCAGGGGTAAGGTGTATATGCGCTACGCTTATTATTATTGCAAAATATTAGAGGTTTTTTTTTTTGTTCTTTTTTTATTACGCATTAAGCCCTGTGTATATACATAGTAGGTTGTGTGTTTAGATTAATATCATGAAACGTCTGTGGAAATTCTCTATCCTATTTTTTTATTTTTTTTTCTCAAGCGGGGGTGGGGGGGAGAGGGAAGAAAGAAAGAAAAGAGGAAGAATGAGAGGGACTGATTCGTTTACTCAGAAGAAATAATTATGATCTAAAAAAGATAATAGCAATTGATTTTTTTTTTTTTTTTTTTTTTTTTTTTTTTTTTTTTTTACCGATAATTGTATTTTTGTGACTGTAGAAATAATTTGTTCAACATTCAAGATATAATTTATATAAGCAATTAAACAACTATTTTTTCTTATTATTATTATTTTAGTATCCGATAATTATCTACATTTCAGATTCTTATTGAAGTTGTGACTATAAGGCATTCAATATGTAAGGTTTTTTTTTTTTTTTTTTTTTTTTTTTTTTTTTTTTTTTTTTTTTTTAACCGATAATTGTATTTTTGTGAATGTCGAAATAAATTGTTCAATATTCAGGATGCAATTTATATAAGCAATTAAAAAACTATATTTTCTTCTTATTATTATTTTAGTATCCGATAAATATCTACATTTCAGATTCTTATTGAAGTTGTGACTATAAGGCATTCAATATGTAAGGTTTTTTTTTTTTTTTCCCAGTGTGTCTCCAGTGTGTCTATCTGCATATAGGATCTTTAATTTGAAAAGAGGGGTGGGGGTGGGGGGGGGGGTCACATCCAGATTTTTCAAGGCTTCATAAAAGGAGCCTTCTTCTTCAATAGTCAGAGCAAATTTTTTAAAAAAAATCAGCGATAATGGGAAACAACAGTAACAATAATACTATTGTGTTTGTGTTTTATTTTTTTCCCTGAAAGAAAACACGTATTATAAAATTTTAAGACATTTGTATGCGGAAAATGTACATGCAATTTCTCATTATTTAAAAGGCATATTAACAGGACATTTCTGACAGTGCACTTGTTTTTCGTATTGTTTCGTAACACTATTGTTTAATCTTGTTTAAAATCTAAAAAGATGATTTTCAAGGAATTTTAATTTACATTGGCAATAAACTGGAATATAGATAGAAAAGTCATTTTAATACTAATCTATTCTTTTTATAGAATCATTTTATTATATTTAATTAATTTTTTTAATTTCAGAATAAAATTGAAAAAATTCTTAGAATTGTGTGAATTAAAACTTACAAATAATGCTTTTTAAAAAAAAGGCTTTCCCAAGGACTTATCAAAACCTTATTTTTTATTCAAAAAGCATAATTTTCAATTGGGTCGCGAAGACTACAAAACCCCAACTGGTGTAGAATTAGAGAGGGTGCATTACAGAAGCTGCTGATAAGAATGAAAAGAGAGCGCGAGACAAATAGCTCCTCACAAGAACTCTATGCTGGATTGGAAGCCCACGGCAAAAGGTGAAGTATAAAGAGGGGGAAAGGGAGTAATCCCCTTTAATTTATTTTTCGAGGGCACTGTTCATTAAAATACGAGTAGGGTAACTCCGCTAGAGTCTCCGCACCCCTTGTATTTTTTTGTAATTAGCGATAGATGATCGTCAAACGCACAGTATAGGTGCGCAATGAGATTATTTTAACCAGTGTACAGCGTGAATCCTATTTCGATGTTTACTTGTAGAAGTACAATCCTTATTTTGACGTAAGTACATGATTTCACCGTCCAAACTTTTAAACACGTTATGTTTATATACATTTCATACACTAATTACTAAATGCATGCATGATTTCGAAATCAAAACTAAGTGTACCGTTTATATAGAGTACTGTGTGTATGGTTACGCCATTCCCTTTAGCGATGGCAGGTAACTGTGATGGTCGATGTCTGCACCATGCAAAATAGGATACATGCCGCACTGCAATTCCGGTATGCATGCCACAGTTTCTTTTGTACGGGATAATTAAGTGTTATTAACTTTTCCTTTTCTTTTTGACAGACTAACCATGTTAGGCATGTTATCAAGTTTACAAAAACCAAAGGAGAAAAAGGGAAAAATAAAAAGTAAGAAGGGCAAGAAAGATGCAAGTCAAGATGATAATAATGAAAAATGAGATTACGCGTAACGCAGACGTTCCTTCCAAGGAATGTTTAGAAAACTACTCCTAAAAAAGAGGAAGTGCAATGGGCTTCGTTGCATCATGTGTCAAACGTAATTACATAAAGACTGTACTTTTTCGACACTTTTTCTGTAGATTGTAGTCGAAAAAACAGGTCTCTTAACCCAGTCGGGACTATAGGTGCATATAAACACCTTCATAAAGGACATACAAAATTTGTTTCTAGCACCAGTAAAGAAGAAACGCAATATTTGCTTTCTTTAATTAGAGCATTTTCATTATTATTAAAGTAAAGGTTACTTCTTTTAAAAAAGTGGTGCCAATTGAACAAAATTTGTGTAAAAGCCACCGGTCCCCAAAGGGTTGATAATTAAATTATGTAAACACAATTTTACTTTTTTTTCCTTTTCCCTCTCTAATACATTGATGTTACGTTGTTACTTAAATAACAATTAAAATTTAATGCAAAAAAATAAGTCGATAATTTTAATAGTGAAAGTAGGCAAACAATTATTAATTTGAATCTACTAATACGTTTCATTGTACTCACTTAGTTTCATTTCGTTATTACATCGTTAATTATAGTCCAGATATGAATATTTTTTTTAATATTTTTATTTTAATTTCATTCTGTTCTTATTACGAGCGCGTCATAACTACCGCACAAGTGCGGCGTCTTAGCCTAAATGTACGGGTGCCGCGCCGCAGTGTTATGTTTAAACAAAAAATTGTTAAAAATATTAATTATTTGCTTTGAATTTTTTTGTCGCAGTACATTTAACATTAAATAGCACAGTATGATTTTTTTTTATGTCCACCATGGGACTTTATATACACAAATTATAAAAAAAAATGTGCGCAATAAATCCCGGAATTACTCTATTATATGCAATTAGTGTGAATAGTCTGTGAGCTGAATGCCATCAGTTTAACTGGGCACTTTTCTTTTTTTATTTAAATATATATTTAAAGAAGAGATAAATCCGAATGAAGTGGCTGCGTTTTCTATGCAACATTTTGGTAAATGTATGGAGTACTTTTTTTCCTTTTTTTTCGACCCATTGTTATTTTAGTGTCCGGAAAATAAAGTTTACTCAAATGATTGTTTGATTTTAACAATTTGCCCTCGCAAAAAAAAAAAAAAAAAAAAAAAAAAAAAAAAAAAAAAAAACTATTTGTGAAAGTAGAAATATTGCCGTATTAATGTTATATTGAGATAGTGTCTTTTGCCCTCATTTAATAGTAGATGGATGATTTTACAGTTTAAATTAATGTTTCGACTATTTGTTATTTGATTCCGGTTATAAATAGTAAATAAATAGAACAAGACACACTGAGATAAAGTGGAAATAGAGCAAAACAATGTGTTTTAAATTCTTCCTCTAAATGTCTTAAACAATCGCTCTAAGCTTTTCAGAAGCTGCATTAATCAAAGTTACATATTCAAATTTAATCTCTCTTTCAAATCATTCGTGTTCTACCCAAGTGCAATGATGCGGGAATCTTGAAATGAGAATTTCTAACTCTTTAACTGAGCAATTTCCAAAAATGCATAATGCATATCGTATTACTTTAAATTGTTTATAACAATGAATAATGAACTTCGTAGAACAGTAGAGTAGTTCATTAAAGAAGACCATGAGCGGATTATCGGTGAAAAAAAAAAAAAAAGGATTTTTGTTCTTAAATGAGAATACGTCTACGAACATTTATTCCCCCGTATCACAAATTAACCCTGCTGCTGTGTTCCTTTCGAATACATATATGCAGACCAAATATTCGACCAAATATGCAGAGCTGCCAAATCTCCTACGAATATTTTAATACAGAAAATTTTCTTTTATTTCATTGGAACAATTGGACGATTTAAAAAAACAAAATTTTCTCTAAGATAATAGTTGTGTGCAAAGAGCCGGAGACATTGCAACTCTGAATATAGCTTTGGGTCGAAATGGACCCGAACACAGCAGCAAGATTAAAAGCATGTTACAATAAAAAGAAAAAAATGGAATTCAAATTTCGACGTAAATTATTAGTCTTGTAACAAATTAATTTTTATTCAATAATACACATATATTGTATTCACTGCAACTATTTGCTCGTATATGTTGAATATTCTTTTGTGTTTGAAATAGTTACAATAAATTATGAATATTGCTGAATCATTCTACTGATATTGTAATGCGAATGAAATGCAAATATTGCAGTAATATAAGATTTATAACAGAAATATTTTTTATGAAACCTAAATATTGGTTTAAGAAAAGTAGAAATATTGGCCTTATTAATTTCATATTGAGATAGTGTCATTTGTCATCATTGGTGTATTATTTGAAAATGTAAACATCCCTGCATCGTGTCAATACTTCATGTCAATGCAAAGTTGATATTGATACCTACTTTAATACCAGTATATTTGAAAAATAATCTTCATCTTCTTTAAAAGCATAATTTTTGATTAAATAACGCGAAAACAAATTTTTGGTAATAGTAACATTCAATTATAAGAAACCGTACGAACCCTTCAGTATTTATTCAAAATCCCAATAATAAACCAAGATAATTCCAATATTGTCCTAAGATTTTGTTTTGCGTCTAAGATACTCAGATACAATTTAATTTTAATTTCTTTTCTTTTGATATATTTCAATAAAAATTAATGTTATTCAATACACCTTTTTATAATTATTATTTAATTAAAAAACAAAGTAGTATTCCCATTTTTTTTTTTCCCGAAACCCCCTTTCCCCCTCGAAAGTGCTTTTGGGTGTACACACACATGCGTAAAAAAAAACCATAGATTTATTGATCCGCTGCCTCCCAAAAAGCACTAAAAATTGTCGTTTATTACCAAAATGGCTTTAGAACGTTAGTCAATGATAATAACAAGTTATAATCTAACGACGAAACACAGAACAAGATGAAAGTTTGATCGAAACACGGTGATCAATATTACAATTGGCTTATTGTCAATCGTTCAGATATTAAGAATTTATGTTTATTTTATTACTTACACTTAAAAAAATCAAATCCTAAAATTATAGCCTTTTTTATCTTTTTTAGGGCACTAAATGTTATCCCTGACAAAAGTAACATAAATCTAAAAGTTTGCTTAAATTTTAATGCTCATGAAATAAATAACTCATAGCCGACTTTTAATTTTAAAAGTCTAAGTGATATAATGAGCTTATAAAAGTTCTTGAAAATTTTGCATTTATGTGTAGATAGGATCTTATTGATTCCTGATTTTTTTTAATAGGACTAATCTAATTAGAATTTAAAATTTCAAAATGAATATACGAACAAATAATACTTTGGTGTTATAGATGTTTTTGCATTAAACAATGACATCTAATTTACGATTAAATTATTAAACAGTTTTGGTTTTAGATATGAATTACAATTACACAACAAAGGCATTTAATGAAAATACAGTAGTTCTTTATTAATAAAAACATTAGGTTTTTTTATTATCACTGATCATTTATAATTTTTATTTATGTTTCCTTTCCTCAAAACACGAAAGAGGCTGGACGATGACTATTTTCAGTTTTCGTAAATCTATGTTTTCACTAAACTCACATGAAATATTACAAAATGTCAGCATTTTCATAAATTAAAAAGGATTTTTTTATTGCATAAATATATGCTTTCAATAGATGTACATAAAAGATTATAAAAACGGCAGAGTTTTGATAAATTACGGAAGATCTTATTTATTTTATTCCGATGAATAAAACCCTTTTCTCACGACTTTATCACGAAAAGAATTTAAAGTAATTTATCACAACATTTTAAATAAAAGATCTGTTGTAAATTTGTCTGCGAAGTTCTAGTAAGATATTGATTTTGTAAGAAGAATAATACTTTTAAATATTATTTACAAAATAATATATATATATATATATATATATGTACATATATCTAACCATTATAGAATATTACAATTACTCGTCCTTTTTAAGAAAAATTAATAAATTGAGTATCAATACATGACACAAACATTATACATATTAAATCTGTATCAACAATTATTAAATTAACTAATCACTAATGAATTTTTTAAAACATAGATCCCAATCACTTATAGATGAAGTATAAGAAATTATAACATTCAAAATTGGCAAAAGGAAAATATCAACAGGACGGCGAATGCATAAAAAGGACAAATAAATAAATATATATATGTTGGAAATCATAAATATTTGAAATATTTTGTAAAGCTATTTGTAACTAAAACAATTTAACCACGGAAAAAAGACCAGAAATAATGAATCATTGTCAGCATCAACAAATCCATTGCATGAAATGTATGATATCAAAATTGAAAATTCATTAATTCAATAAGAAAAACTACAAAATCAATTCAAAAAGGGAGAGCAAGTATGAATAAAATAGGAACTAATGATTCGTAACTCGTGTTGAAGGGCAATATTACGAAATCATTAGTAGAAAAAACGGTTAATTTCTGATATATAAATCAGAAAACTTTCTTTCAAGAAATTGGCCGTCCTAAATGTTTCCTAAAGAATATTTGTGAATGCCTAATGTTGAAGTCAATGCTGCAGTTGTAAATGTGGAAGCCAATAGCCTTTATAACTCTCCCAAGTTTGATTTCTCCAATTTCCATAGTTTTCGAGAAAAACAGCTGTGACAGATGGACAGACAGACACACGAGTAATCTTATAATGCTTTTTAAATTTTCAGTATGGAACCCAAAAAACTGTCTTGAGAATAAATTTTTTGACGCATTGAAAATGTACATGTTTCTAGCAGTTTGGATTGGTTTTGGGCTGGATAGAGTGTCTTCTAGAAACATCTAGTCATCTTCTAGAAACTCAAATGCGATTTGTATATCAGCAGCAAGTCTGATTCTATTCAAGATTCAATATAATCGACGAATTTTCTTCCATCTGTATTTTCCTTTCTGTATCTGCCGTATTCTGTATTCTAGTATTTAACGATAACATTTTTGATGTGGCACTTGACGGAAATTAGAATAGTGTAATGTTTTTAAGTTGGATGTTTGTTTAACGGGTAGTGCAGTTGTTAACCCATTTGTGCCTGGCGTCCCAATTTTGGGACGCTTTCTTAAAAAAAATCCCATTACAAATTGAATTATGATATCCTTTCAAAACTTAGTAAAATATATCCTTAGCATTTGTTTTCAATATTTATCCATAAATGGCAGTGCATTTTTAAGAATAAAAAGGTGAAATAAATGTTTGCTGTAGCGCAAAGTCTGATTTTCTTGAAATAAAATGGCACGTAAGAAAAGGTAAGATATTTCTTTTATTTTTTTATCAATCATTTTATAAGTGGTATTATTTATAAGATGAAACATTATTTTAGAATACGTATTTTTGCATTTTTTCAGATTTCTATATTTTGCTCGAATTTGAACCTTTATATATCGTCCGAATTTTGGGACGCTAGGCACGAATGGGTAGGGGTTTTCTCCGTTACTGTCTGTCCATTAAATGTATGTTTATGCCATTTATTTTGTTACAAAATGGTTACATACCACTCGGATTATTATTTGGTTATAAAATTATTATTCAGATTATTATTTGACTATTCTTTGTTATTACTGTAAAGGGAACAGGGGCTGAGCTCTGTTCAAGAACAAGACACCCACCCCTTCCTACCCTTAGCTATTGGCTTAGTAAAAATTTATATCATACCGTTATGCTTAAATTTTCTTATACCTATATTTCAGGCATTATAGTAGCCACCAGTATAGACACTTTTACCACATTTGTTTTACATTAATATATAAAGATTCATGACACTTAATTTTCATTTTAAAAAATCCTTTACCTTTAGTTTTGTACATATTAAAATCGAAAATTATAATTTACATTTCTTTACTTTTCTTAAAAAAAAACACATTTTTTTTAACTTAAAAAGGACATAAATTCCGGTATATCGTTAAACCTATGCTATTTATAAATATATACTGCATTGTCCATACTCTCTGGCACTTCTCTGAAAAAACGTTTTCGTCCATTTCTTGGACTTCATCGGTTTCAATTGGCGGCTCGCAGTTTCATTTTCGACCTTTTATCATCTCTCTCTTTCCATTTTTCCCCCTTCTCCCTTTTCACTTTCCCCTTCTTTCCAACATTTTTAGCCAACGGGAGTCAACATTTGCATGCGCCATATCGTTACATACACTTTTTCTTTCGAGGTTAATCTCGATAGCCTCTCTCATTAGGGTGTTTTGGGGATTATCATATGCAGCTATTTTTTCTATTTTAATTGATTGAGGTATTATGGGGTTTTTTAAATTTGTTCTTGAG
Source organism: Maratus speciosus (assembly GCA_963932465.1). NCBI lineage: Eukaryota > Metazoa > Arthropoda > Arachnida > Araneae > Salticidae > Maratus > Maratus speciosus. Next base: position 224,065,397 of record OZ010791.1, on the reverse strand, counting down.
AAGGCTGTTGCTTGATTATTATATTTTATATCGCGGATATGCTCCTTATACCTTTCACTTATTTTCCGCTTGGTCATCCCGATGTATGTAATTTCCTTATTTTCTGTATCTGAGGCTTTAATTTTATATACTCCTGCCGTCTGTAATTCGTCGTATCTTTCTGCTTCATTTCGTATCTTTTTAAATAGGGAAGGGTTGGGTGTGATTGGGACTATCTTTCCGAGTTTACTAATTTCGCGTTTTATTTTTAGTGCTATTCCGTTCATGTATGGTAGGGGGGGGGGGTGTATAATCTTTTTTATTTTGTCCTGGTTGGATCCAGTTAATTTTTTCTTTCGCTTTTTTGATTAGCTTGTCTATTGTTTTTCTTGGATCGCCAGCGTTAAGTCCTATGTTCTCTATAATCCTTAATTCTTCTTTTAATAACTTTTTTGTTGAACATATATACAGTGCTCTATAGATGTAGGTATTTAGGGCTGCAAGTTTATAGTTTATTGGTGTATTTGTTTTGCTTGACATTATTGCTAGGTTTGCAGTAGGTTTTCTATAGATTGTTGTTTTTATCTGGTCATTTTCGTATATTATTTTTACGTCAAGATATGGTAGGGATCGGTTCTTTTCTTCTTCTATTGTAAATTTTATATTGCTATCGTATTTATTTATTTCGTTTAAGAGGTTTTTTAAGTTTACTGTTCTGTTTGTTATGATAAATATATCATCTACATACCTTACCCAAAGGCGTATTTCATTTTTATGATCCTGTATTATTCTTTTTTCCATTACTCGCATTTTCCATTCTGAAACCACATTTGAAATGGGGGATCCCATCGGTACACCCCTCAGCTGTTTATATATCTTATTGTTAAATTTAAAATAACTTTCGTTTAGGATCAGATTTGTTGCACTTCCCATTGTATTTATAATTTCTGTATCTGTGTAGTGTTTCTGTATAGTCTTGTTTATTTCTTCTGTCATTTCGTTAAGGTTAATCGACGGGTATAGGTTTTTTACGTCTAAGCTTATCATAAAATCGTCTGGTTGCGGTTCGTATTCTCTTAATATCTGTATGAATTTTCGTGTTGAATTAACTGATATATCGGAAGGGGGGAGCATTTCTTCATACTGTTTCCGCATATATTTTTCTATGTCATAGGTTGGGCTTAGCTTTTTGTTAACGATCGGTCTCATTTTGTATGGATTCTTGTGGTCTTTCAATTTTCCAAATATAATTGGTGTATTAGGAGTAAAATTCTGTTTTATTGGTTTAGTTCCATTTGGCCATTTACCCCTTTTAATCAATTCTTCTGACTTTTTCGTTAGTTTATTTAGGGGGTCTTTTTTTACTATTTCGGTCCCTAGTTCATCTATTGTGCTCTCCATCATATTAACATATTCGTTTTTATTCATTATTGCTATTTTTCCTGTTTTATCAGTGTGCAAGAAAGTTAAGTTTTGGTTTTCTTTAAGTTGTTTTATTATTCTAAGGTCGTTACCATTTTCCCCCCTCCTTTTCCCCTGCTTTTCAATCTCGTTCTGAGCTAAGTTTCGTAATTTCTTCGCTTCCTCTTCAGGAATAGATTCCAAAACTCTTTCGATTTTGGGGATGGCCGCTTTTAGATTTATTTTTCTCTCTACATTAAATTTAGGGCCTTTCTTTAGGCAAGCGTCTTCTTCTTCGGTCGGTTTGTATGCCGATATATTTATGTATGGTATGCTTGTTGTCATTTGGGTTCTATTATGCCTATTATTAATCTTCATTTCCCAATACTTCATTTTCTTTTCAAGTTTCTTTTCATGTTTTAGCTTTTCATATACTCTAATACTGTTTATTTTTTCAAATATCTGTGCCCGTTCTTCTGGTGGTAACTCGTATATTTTTCCTTCTACATCTTTAATTTCTCTTTTTAATCTTGCGATTTTTGCATATCTTCGTTTGATTACTTTATTCAGGATACGTTTTTCGAAGAACCTTATTTCTCTCTTGAACTCCGTCCATAGGAATTTATTTCTAATTTTTAGGAAGTTTGGCGTTATTCCTTTTTGTTTACATTGCTTTAGAAAGATGTTATGCCGTATTTCTCTGTCGTTTTTCAAGTAAGCTTTTTTCAACTGCGTAGCTGCCATTGTCCTTGATACTCGGTACCAGTTCTAATATTTAGCGAGTGCTTTTCGACAGTAATTTCTGTCTCATTTAATGCCCATATTACACTTAAATTTTCTTATACCTATATTTCAGGCATTATAGTAGCCACCAGAATAGACACTTTTACCACATTTGTTTCACATTAATATATAAAGATTCATGACACTTAATTTTCATTTTAAAAAATTATTAAAAGAAGAATTAAGGATTATAGAGAACATATGACTTAACGCTGGCCATCCAAGAAAAACAATAGACAAGCTAATCAGAAAAGCGAAAGAAAAAATTAACTGGATCCAACCAGGACAAAATAAAAAAGATTATACACCCCCCCTACCATACATGAACGGAATAACACTAAAAATAAAACGCGAAATTAGTAAACTCGGAAAGATAGCCCCAATCACACCCAACCCTTCCCTATTTAAAACGATACGAAATGAAGCAGAAAGATACGACGAATTACAGACGGCAGGAGTATATAAAATTAAAGCCTCAGATACAGAAAATAAGGAAATTACATACATCGGGATGACCAAGCGGAAAATAAGTGAAAGGTATAAGGAGCATATCCGCGACATAAAATATAATAATCAAGCAACAGCCTTCTCAAGAACAAATTTAAAAAACCCCATAATACCTCAATCAATTAAAATAGAAAAAATAGCTGCATATGATAATCCCCAAAACACCCTAATGAGAGAGGCTATCGAGATTAACCTCGAAAGAAAAAGTGTATGCAACGATATGGCGCATGCAAATGTTGACTCCCGTTGGCTAAAAATGTTGGAAAGAAGGGGAAAGTGAAAAGGGAGAAGGGAGAAAAATGGAAAGAGAGAGATGATAAAAGGTCGAAAATGAAACTGCGAGCCGCCAATTGAAACCGATGAAGTCCAAGAAATGGACGAAAACGTTTTTTCAGAGAAGTGCCAGAGAGTATGGACAATGCAGTATATATTTATAAATAGCATAGATTTAACGATATACCGGAATTTATGTCCTTTTTAAGTAAAAAAAAATGTGTTTTTTTTTTAAGAAAAGTAAAGAAATGTAAATTATAATTTTCGATTTTAATATGTACAAAACGAAAGATAAAGGATTTTTTAAAATGAAAATTAAGTGTCATGAATCTTTATATATTAATGTAAAACAAATGTGGTAAAAGTGTCTATACTGGTGGCTACTATAATGCCTGAAATATAGGTATAAGAAAATTTAAGGGTAATATGGGCATTAAATGAGACAGAAATTACTGTCGAAAAACACTCGCTAAATATTAGAACTGGTACCGAGTATCAAGGACAATGGCAGCTACGCAGTTGAAAAAAGCTTACTTGAAAAACGACAGAGAAATACGGCATAACATCTTTCTAAAGCAATGTAAACAAAAAGGAATAACGCCAAACTTCCTAAAAATTAGAAATAAATTCCTATGGACGGAGTTCAAGTGAGAAATAAGGTTCTTCGAAAAACGGATCCTGAATAAAGTAATCAAACGAAGATATGCAAAAATCGCAAGATTAAAAAGAGAAATTAAAGATGTAGAAGGAAAAATATACGAGTTACCACCAGAAGAACGGGCACAGATATTTGAAAAAATAAACAGTATTAGAGTATATGAAAAGCTAAAACATGAAAAGAAAATGAAGTATTGGGAAATGAAGATTAATAATAGGCATAATAGAACCCAAATGACAACAAGCATACCATACATAAATATATCGGCATACAAACCGACCAAAGAAGAAGACGCTTGCCTAAAGAAAGGCCCTAAATTTAATGTAGGGAGAAAAATAAATCTAAAAGCGGCCATCCCCAAAATCGAAAGAGTTTTGGAATCTATTCTTGAAGAGGAAGCGAAGAAATTACGAAACTTAGCTCAGAACGAGATTGAAAAGCAGGGGAAAAGGAGGGGGAAAAATGGTAACGACCTTAGAATAATAAAACAACTTAAAGAAAACCAAAACTTAACTTTCTTGCACACTGATAAAACAGGAAAAATAGCAATAATGAATAAAAACGAATATGTTAATATGATGGAGAGCACAATAGATGAACTAGGGACCGAAATAGTAAAAAAAGGCCCCCTAAATAAACTAACGAAAAAGTCAGAAGAATTGATTAATAGGAGTAAATGGCCAAATGGAACTAAACCAATAAAACAGAATTTTACTCCTAATACACCAATTATATTTGGAAAATTGAAAGACCACAAGAATCCATACAAAATGAGACCGATCGTTAACAAAAAGCTAAGCCCAACCTATGACATAGAAAAATATATGCGGAAACAGTATGAAGAAATGCTCTCCCCTTCCGATATATCAGTTAATTCAACACGAAAATTCATACAGATATTAAGAGAATACGAACCGCAACCAGACGATTATATGATAAGCTTAGACGTAAAAAATCTATACCCGTCGATTAACCTTAACGAAATGACCGAAGAAATAAACAAGACTATACAGAAACACTACACAGACACAGAAATTATAAATACAATGGGAAGTGCAACAAATCTGATCCTAAACGAAAGTTATTTTAAATTTAACAATAAGATATATAAACAGCTGAGGGGTGTACCGATGGGATCCCCCATTTCAAATGTGGTTTCAGAATGGAAAATGCGAGTAATGGAAAAAAGAATAATACAGGATCATAAAAATGAAATACGCCTTTGGGTAAGGTATGTAGATGATATATTTATCATAACAAACAGAACAGTAAACTTAAAAAACCTCTTAAACGAAATAAATAAATACGATAGCAATATACAATTTACAATACAAGAAGAAAAGAACCGATCCTTACCATACCTTGACGTAAAAATAATATACGAAAATGACTAGATAAAAACAACAATCTATAGAAAACCTACTGCAAACCTAGCGATAATGTCAAGCAAAACAAATACACCAATAAACTATAAACTTGCAGCCCTAAATACCTACATGTATAGAGCACTGTATATATGTTCAACAGAAAAATTATTAAAAGAAGAATTAAGGATTATAGAGAACATAGGACTTAACGCTGGCGATCCAAGAAAAACAATAGACAAGCTAATCAGAAAAGCGAAAGAAAAAATTAACTGGATCCAACCAGGACAAAATAAAAAAGATTATACACCCCCCCCCCCCCCTACCATACATGAACGGAATAGCACTAAAAATAAAACGCGAAATTAGTAAACTCGGAAAGATAGCCCCAATCACACCCAACCCTTCCCTATTTAAAACGATACGAAATGAAACAGAAAGATACGACGAATTACAGACGGCAGGAGTATATAAAATTAAAGCCTCAGATACAGAAAATAAGGAAATTACATACATCGGGATGACCAAGCGGAAAATAAGCGAAAGGTATAAGGAGCATATCCGCGACATAAAATATAATAATCAAGCAACAGCCTTCTCAAGAACAAATTTAAAAAACCCCATAATACCTCAATCAATTAAAATAGAAAAAATAGCTGCATATGATAATCCCCAAAACACCCTAATGAGAGAGGCTATCGAGATTAACCTCGAAAGAAAAAGTGTACGCAACGATATGGCGCATGCAAATGTTGACTCCCGTTGGCTAAAAATGTTGGAAAGAAGGGGAAAGTGGAAAGGGAGAAGGGGGAAAAATGGAAAGAGAGAGATGATAAAAGGTCGAAAATGAAACTGCGAGCCGCCAATTGAAACCGATGAAGTCCAAGAAATGGACGAAAACGTTTTTTCAGAGAAGTGCCAGAGAGTATGGACAATGCAGTATATATTTATAAATAGCTTAGGTTTTACGATATACCGGAATTTATGTCTTTTTAAGTAAAAAAAAAAATGTGTTTTTTTTTAAGAAAAGTAAAGAAATGTAAATTATAATTTTCGATTTTAATATGTACAAAACGAAAGATAAAGGATTTTTTAAAATGAAAATTAAGTGTCATGAATCTTTATATATTAATGTAAAACAAATGTGGTAAAAGTGTGTATACTGGTTGCTACTATAATGCCTGAAATATAGGTATAAGAAAATTTAAGTGTAATATGGGCATTAAATGAGACAGAAATTACTGTCGAAAAACACTCGCTAAACATACCGTTATGTTTTGTACTTAGTTTAGTATTTGACATCCTGAGGTTACTAAATATAGAGCAGAATCTCGATTATCCGACGTAATTGGGTCCGAACCGACAGCGGATAATCAAATTTCCAGATAATCGAGAATTTATCAATAATCATCTAGTTTAATATGTAACATCGTAATCGAACTGCTATTAGGACTATTTAAACTGCTTAATAAACATCTAAATTTAAATTATACATGAAAATAATTTTATTTGTTTAGAACAGGGACGTGTACATGGGGTAGGGGGGGGGGGGGTATAATCTTCACGGGATCGGATCTTGCTTAAGCTAATTTCAATGGAATTCGAAGGAAGGGGAACCAAAATGCTTATCTCTACTCGTGGTTTGGAAGGGAACACTTGCATACACAAGGAATGTAAGAAAAAAAAAAAAAAAAAAAAAAAAAAAAAAAGTTGGAAAAATTTAGGATATTGACATCGATTTACAGAGAGTTCCGGTTACACAAGGGTCGGATAATCGAAGTTCTATTGTACCATATATACTCGTGTGTAAAACGAAGAATTTTTGACAATTTTCTGCAAGTAAATTTGGGGGTAAACTTATACGCGAGTCAATTGCATAAGCCAAAAAAAAAAAAAAAAACCCTTCGATTACGGCAAAAAGTCTGATTTTTTATGTATATAAATAATAAATTAATATGTAAAATATACAAATAATAATATTGTATTATTAAAAAAAAATCCATGATTTGTTTTTGTTTACTTACTAATTTTTCGCATTAGTAAGTGAAATCTTTGGTTTGATTTTGTGCGAAATTGAAGTAAAAACTTAGGGGGTCTACATACGCGAATTGTTGCATTCAAAAGTTAATGGGTCGGCGTATATGCGAGTATATACGGTATATATAGTCTATTAGTAATTATTGATTATTATAAATTTTTACTATATAAATTTTTACTATGCCAATGGCTTAAGGTGAGGAGGACGGGGGTCTTGTTCTTGAGCCGGCCACATCCCTCCCCCCTCCCTAATCTATACTCCTATTATAAAGAGGTAAGAAATTGTTTATTTGTCGGAGGTAAGCTCTGGAACTACCGAACCGATTCCAAAAGTAATGGTATCAAAATGATGGTGTTAGTCCAACTTAGAACATAGGCTATATCTTATATCGGTGCCACTACCCCAAAGGGGCTGTAGGAGCAAAAAAGTTCTAAAAATGCGATTTTAGCGTTACTGAAGGGCCTAGAAATATGAAATTTTGAATATTAGTTACTTATAAGATATAAATGATGTCTAAGAACAGTTCTTAAACAATTCGAAATTTAAAAGGGGTGAAAATGCACAAAAAGCGTTCTAAAAAGCGTTCTAAATGGTAGTTTTTACATAATCTCAGGAAATACTAAACCGATTTAAAAAATATTGGTGTCAAAATGATAGCGACAACGTAAAAATGATGGCGTTACAACCAACTTTCCCAACGCGCTTAGCACAATGCCAAGTTTAAACATTCTACGTGGTTTTTGTTTTACATAAGAAGAATTATAGTGATAAATAATCAACGCATTGATCCCTTTGAGCACGAGTAAAACTCGCACTTGACCTATTTCTTTAGGAATAGACAGAAGGAATAGAGGAATGAAATAACAGTGTTCATTAGCTGTGATAACAGTGTAGAATTAGAAGATTAAGAAACAGATGAATTATTAGCCGAGATAATAATGAAAAACCTATCTAAAAAAAGGTAACGTTACAACCACTTTTCCAAACGCGCTTAGCACAATGCCAAGTTTAAACTTTTTAAGTGGTTTTTGTTTTACCTAATAAGAATTATAGTGATAAATAGTCAACGTACGGAACCCTTTGAGCACAAGTAAAACACGCACTGGACAGATTTCTTTGGGAATAGTAAGAAGGAAAGGAGAAGTGTAATAGCAGTGTTCATTAGCTGTGATAACAACCTAGAATTAGAAGATCAAGAAACAGATGAATTATTAGCTGAGATAATAATTAAAAACCTATCTAGAAAAAGATGGCTTTACAACCACTTTCCCAAACGCGCTTAGCACAATGGCAGATTTAAACTTTGTACGTGGTTTTTGTTTTACATAAGAAGAATTATAGTGATAAATAGTCAACGTACGGAACCCTTTGAGCACAAGTAAAACTCGCACGACAGATTTCGTTGGGAATAGTAAAAAGGAAAAGAGAAATGTAATAGCAGTGTTCATTAGGTGTGATAACCACCTAGAATTAGAAGATCAAGAAACAGATGAATTATTAGCTGAGATAATAATTAAAAACCTATCTAGAAAAAAATGGCGTTACAACCACTTTCCCAAAAGCGCTTAGCACAATGACAGATTTAAAATTTGTACGTGTTTTTTTTTTTTTTTTTACATTAGAAGAATTATAGTGATAAATAGTCGACGTACGGAACCCTTTGAGCACAAGTAAAACTCGCACTTGACAGATTTCTTTGGGAATAGTAAAAAGGAAAAGAGAAATGTAACAGCAGTGTTCATTAGCTGTGATAACAATCTAGAATTTGAAGAACAAGAAACAGATGAATTATTAGCTGAGATAATAATTAAAAACCTATCTAGAGAAAGATGGCGTTACAATCATTTTTCCAAACGCGCTTAGCACAGTGCCAAATTTAAACTTTTTAAGTGTTTTTTTTTTTTTTTTTTTTACCTAATAAAAATTATAGTGATAAATAGTCAACGTACGGAACCCTTTGAGCACAAGTAAAACACGCACTTGGCCGATTTCAATGGGAATAGACAGAAGGAAAAGATAAATGATATAACGATGTTCATTAGCTGTGATAACAACCTAGAAATAGAAGATGAAGAAACAAATGAAAACAACGTTGCTGAAGTCTTAAATAAATATGGATTTCATGCATCCAATGATAACGACACAGAATTGGAAAACAATAAATTAGTTTCATCGTGAAAAGACTATAAAAATTATGAATACATTTCGACGGGCATAATATTGCCTGTAAATGTCATGCACTTATTATCGGAAAATAAATGTCATTTTAAATTCAATTTTAAATTCAAGTGTTCAAATAAAAAAATACTGATTTTCTTACGTAAATTATTATAAATATTTAAAATAATTGTATGACATTCCTTGGGAAAAGGGTGATCTTCTCTCTATTACTTTATTTTTCATTTTTGTATGGTATCTACTATTACAAATATCTGATATAATGAAGTTTTTTCCATGCCCCGCCTATTTCGTAATATGTAGGCTTCACTGTAGCACAATCAATGGAAACTGTGAATATTAAATAAAGCGACAGCGGAGGGTCAGAATTATACTTTTCATTAAGAAAAATTACAAGAATAATCAGTTCATCAGAATACATTAAAAATATGGAACAATTCTAAAATTTCTGGAAGCTTTCAGAAATCTAATATGTTCTTATATATATATATGTATAAGTTTAAAAATTTAAATTGGGGATTCCACGATATTAAATATTATACAAGGTGAAATTACTACACAATGACTTGTAGTGTTCACGTTCAGGTCTTCAAAATCAGCAGATTTTCTAATAAATATTTTTGTTACCGAATGTGTGTTAAACTGTTATAAAAATTCTATATATATGTTATACATTCTATACATTCTATACATTACAAAATAGTACAATATATTGCTGTAGATTTTTTTTTCAATCTAATAGAAATTAATTAAGCGCAATAAGCATGTTTTTTTTTTATATTTTAGTATTTTTTCATATATTTATAAAATAGAAAATATGTCTGAGGAACACTTATCATTTGAATAGAAATGCAATAAATTCCAACGATATAATTGACATAAATATCTTGGTAGTAGAACTAAATCTGCAAATATATTAAAATATCATGAAAGAAGTGGGTAGATTTAAATCTCCCCGTCATGCCTGCGGCATAAAGAAAAGAACTAAATTAAGTCTTATTTACATAGAAATGCAATCCAAAATTCTCCTTTGGGCGCACTTCACAGAATTTCCCTACAAGTCTTTTTAATATTTTTTTAAATCCCCGATGAAAAATTCAAATGACGCACTTCCTTAATTTGCATGTAGTATTAGCGTTTATTTAAGATTATAAAAAATAAATTAGTAATATTGTTAAAATAAGGTATAGAAGTTAAGGTATTCTTCATTGTAAAATTTTACTTACTCACAAGAGAGCTTAACAATTTACAAGCTTTTATTTTTTTAATTTACCTTCATGATATAAATGTACCACAATTAATACATTGTCTTAATAAATACTTACACTTTTCCTTTCATCCATGCACTTACTTTCATACATCTTATGCCATGCATATATACTTACATACAAGAATTTTCAATAATAAGAAAATTCAATAATTAAAATGAAACTTAAATATATTTTACCTTCTATATGATTAAATACTTAATAATGACTAATTAAGATGTTACACTGATGAAACATAAATAATTTTTAAAACAAAAAAAATTCTATTGCTGATATGCTGTTAATTTATTTTATTTGAAAATAAAAATGCTTGATATTGTTTGCAAATATTACAAGAACGAAAAATCATGCATCAAGCATAGATGCATAGATTATGAAACATTTTCCAACGCAATCGTATTACTGTTAAGAAGTTTCCTTTTTTTATATAATGAAATGACATATCGAAATAAACAATTGAGGACACATGGCATATTTTAAAATCCATTTTCGTGAATCACTGCTTATACTAAAAATGTATGCGAATATTCTTTTGTGCATTATATACGTTATATACGAGGGCTGTTCAATAAAGAATTATCAAAAATTTTTATTAGCATACTTTATTGTGCACAAATTTATTTTAAGTTCCATTGTTAGTTTAATCTGTAATTTATTCGTGGTATTTTATTTTCATTTATTTCCAGTAGTATGTCGATGGCAGCCATGAAAAGTTTAGATACTTTCACTATTGCCTAAGGGAAAGGCAACACGCGATGAGCAGTATGCTTTTGCCTGCTGGAAATTTTGCTTTCGTCTGAAGAAATCGTCAATCGATGCTCATGCTATAGGAGACTTATGGAGAGTTCCTGCAGCACAGTTACAAGATGGTTTGAGATGAAGAGAAAGACAATCATCGTTAAAGGAAGATCGACCCAGAGTTCCTGTAATTGTGTTTACAGAAGTCATTATTATTGCCATCACTATTGTTATCAGAGAAGATAGCAAGATATCAGAACTGTTAAAAATACTCCAGTTATAATTGCGTGTCACCCACACATTCATAACTGAAAAGTAAACATGAGACGTATTTGTGCGCGGTGAGTCCCGATTCTTCTCATAACCATACAACAGTACGTCGCGTCTAAGTTAGTTCAAATTGAAGGTTATGTTACAGGAAGATGAGATGAATTCCCTAATGTGAAGAATGTATTTTTCATCATTAGAAGCATTGGTTAAGGAGGCGGAGGTTATTTTAAGGGACCTTATTTTTTTTAAAAAGGTTGTTTTCTACATGCCTTTGAAGTTTGAAAAAAAGTGGGACAAGTAAATTGAATATTAAGTACTTTGTATAGCAACATTAAAACTTATGCAATGAGTAAGGATATATTGATTGAAAAAAAATTGTGATCTTTCTTTATTGAACAGCCCTCGTAAATATTCCATATTGAAACTGAAATTTAATTCCGGTAGTAAACGGTATCGTTGGAATTTCGATCCATAGATGACAATTGACGTATCCCTTTCTACAGTTATCGACAAGAATAGTGCACTAACACCACATAACATGGTATATTAGTGTAAGCGAAAAAATACACAACACAGCTGAAAATGCACTTTCAAGAAGTTGTCCAAAGACGTTAATTCGAATTATTTTAAGTAGCCTATCTATAGAATTTCTGTACACACTGTAAAAAAAGACAAATTTTCTTAATCAATGGAAATCCTATATTATAGTACGAGAAAATATTGTGTGTGTCCATCTATACGTATGTCTATGTGTGTGTATGCAAATTTTATCTTAAAAATTGCTGTAAGATTTTGACTAAATTTTGTATCCTAACATTTTCGTGTACGAGAAGACCAGTGGGCTAGGTCACATGTTCGAAAAAATCCGATTAGTGGGTCATTTTTAGGTCACTACAGGTCAATGCTTTTCAATGGGAATAAAGATTCAAACAGTTTTTAAGTTGTTGAGCAATTGACAGTGAACGAAGTAGCGAAGTCAGCAACAGATTTTAATGAAATATTGGCGACATTGGTGTGATTTGCAGGGAAAATTGATTTTCAAGATTACCAATGGCAAAACACATGCTTGGCGCCAAATGAAAGAATTTAGCCAAATTTGGTGGATTTGACGACAATTGGCGAAACAAATGGCATTTAGAAACTAAACAAATTTTCTAGAAATTCCCTATTAGAGCCGAGATACATGATTCAACCAATTAGATTCCATAGAACGTTCTCGAAAACATAATTGAATCAATCAGGGTACATAAAACTTATGAAACCTATGCATGGCGCCAATTGAAACAATGTTGCCAAATGTGGCGACATTTTGGCGAAGTATGGCAAAAATTGGCCTTTATAATCTGAAGGAATTTTCTAGACTGTTGTAAAATAAAATGCTTTATAACAATAGCACAGCGAGAATTTGTGATTATATGGAGTTGAACACAACGGTAATTTTAACCGAGCATAGCTCAGTCATCCCCGCTGGTATAATAAAATCACGAATGAAAATATGCAATAACCTCTTCCGAGTTACCCATTATTCCGAATAACATTGTTTATGATTAACTTTATGAAACCTCAGAAACGATTTTAGGTATTTCAAGAAACATTTTCGGAAAGGTTTTCAAGTAGTTTTTACAGTATTTTAGTCAGTTTTCTAAAAGCAGAATATCTGTGTCTAGGATACTATTAATTGTCAATTAAACATTTTCAGCTGCGCAACTGAACTTATACATGCAAAAGTAAAAAAATAACATTAATTTAAATTTTAATGTTAGTTTTTCTAATTTATTCTGTTTATCTGTAAAACATGCTGTTGAACATGAAAATGTTTATTGCTTGAGAATAGATAGAATATAAAAAACCTACATTCAGCGTTGAGAAAACCGATTAAAGCGCTTTAAAAACGACTTGTAAACGTTTCCGAAAATCAATGACAGCAAAATAAGCTTTACGTTTATAAATACTTCTTTAAACCTCTAAAATAAATGGGTTTCCGAGGTTTCTAAAGATAAAGAACTCTTTTCGGAGTCATAAATAACTCGGAAGAAGAGGTTATTGGGAAATTTCGTATATGGTTATACAGGGTTATTCATAATTATTTGCAGGGTTTCGAAGCGCTGTAATAAAAAAAAAAGCTAAGACGAATACAGCAAAAAACATTTGAAAGAATGCAGGAACTAATCAAGTTTTATTGTCAGCAGTTGCCGATAGGCAGTTAGTAAAAAAATAGCGTTTACAGGCGAACAGAAAGAGTTTTGCGTCTTAAAATTTGCAAAACCTGAATCAGTGGTGTAGTTTTAGAGGGCATAAAAGCATACGAAATGTCGAACACAGGTACTGACCAACAAGACAGTTCATATGTGGTGCAATAAGTTCAAAGAACGTTGATAGTACCATGTTGAGTAGAGTGTGGAAGGAACTTTACTATCGCATTGATGTGTGCCGTGTTACCAAGTGCTCACACAAAGGGCTCACTCAACACCTGTAAATTATGTAAGTAAAACGCGATTTTTTGTGTATTCTTTCAAATGTTCTTTTTTTTCCTATTTGTCTTAGCTTTTTTTTTTTTTTTTTTTTTTTTTTTACTACAGCGCTTCGAAACTTCGGAGTGAATTATGAATAGCCCTATATTATATTTTCCTAGATAAAAAAATTGTTCTTTTTTTTCACATCATATACTAAAATTTATTTCAGCTGATACAAGCATAACACAACAGAAAACGAACTTCAATCACATATCATTTATTACGTGGCAATGTATCTAACTTCTGTGTCTTGTACATGAAATCTTTTATAATCTTCAAATATCTCTTCATATAATGAAATATAGAGAAGCTGGAAAATCCATAACACATTTAAAACACATTTTAAGTAATTCACTGCTATAGACTATAACAATTACGAATACTTTTGAGCAACCCTATGTATTATCTATCGAATTAATACACGCAATGCAATATACTAAAATTTACGTAAATTAAAAAACCCATCCTATAACGGATGAAGAAAGAAACCAAAATTATAAACACTGTTCAACTATGTAACAAAGTAATACTAATTTGAAATAAGTCGAAATAATTAAAAATTTTCGTCATTTTTTAAAAATGGAATTAATCTAAAGCACTGGGGGCTTCATGATAATTGAAAAATTAAGTAAGTATGGAAGTTTTTCTGTCACACTTGTATTTATTTTTATTTTAATGTTTTTTTAAAGGAAGATAATATTTGCATAGTAACTCTTAAAATTAAGTAACAGTAAAGAAAAAATATACCAGTTGTAGTATTTTATTTTATCATATCATATTTTATCTATTGATATTTTCAAAGTGATTTCAAAATAATTTTTTTTTGTACTTGTGTTTAGAAAGCTTTTACCATAAAATTCCAGGAACGTAGCCTAATTTCAAAATGTAACAAAAATATTCTTTTGTACCTTGATTCAAAGATATTAATACATTCATAGCAATTTTTAACATACTGTATGAACAAATCTATTTTTCAGGAATTCTTCCTTATGCAGTTATAGAATTTCTAATCTCACATTCTTATTCTATTTGATCCACAAATGTAAAACAGAAGCTTATTGGAAATTTAAAGGCGAATGAAAAAGAAGAAACGTATTTGAAGCATTTTACCTCTGCAGTATGGTTTGGAGTTATACAGATTTGGTCGCATTATAAGTTCTCAACTAACTGGCGAAATCGTAACAAAAATGGCAATTCAAATTTTTTTATTTTAATTTTCAAAACTGATATATAGAACACATTTTTAACACTTTCCAACAAAGTTGAAAAGTGTTTATGACTTCGGTTTGTCTGTCCGGCTGTCCGTCTGTCCGCGCTCTAACTCCCGTAAATATACTCGGATCGTTCTGAAATTTTTGTATGTTAGTAACCTCTACCATAGCACGAACCCAATTTCAAATGAAGTTTATAGCACGTTTAGTTCATTTACAGGGACAGTCAAAAGTTTTCCGTTACATTAAGGCCTATGGGAAAAAATCTTTTAAAATTATTTTTAATTACGTTACATGCTTTCAAACATAATAAAATTGATATGCATTTATCAAGTTTACTAAAATATGCATACTGTAGAATATGCGGCGCAAGGAATAGTTATTATTCATTTACAGGGCCACACAAAAGGATTCCGTTACATAATGATATAGGGCTGGAGGGAATTTTTTCCGGCGTATTTCAATTATGTTAAATTATTTCATGTATAATGAAATTTATATACGTCGCTGAGGTTTACTATAAGTTATTTCATGTATAATACGAAGTGCATAGAATTATTTACAGGGACACACAAAAGATTTCAGATACTATATTGTATCCGAAGTACTGTACATTAGCGATGATGGCTGGAAATGCATTTTTAAATATGGTATGTGCTTTTATGTTTCACTATATGTATGCATTGTATATGGCGTGTAAAAATGCTGTAATTGATATACAGGGCTACTCAAAAGAATTCGTAATGGTTACTGGGTATGATTGCAAATTGCTTAAAGGTATTTTTTAAATGAGTTATGCATTTTTACGCTGAACTTCATTTAGTTTACTATGAAAAATGTTTGTAGAATATACATAAAATGATATACAGGGTCACGCAAAGAATTGGATATATGGCCGTCTATAAATAATAATTTCTGGAAATGTGATTCCAGTAGTTTTAAGAGTGTTTTACTTTGAATTAAACTTTAGATAAATAGTGGCGTGTAGTAAAAGTACTAGGTTAACTATAAGATTGTACAAAAGTATACAAGTATGTTTCCATCTATTAGTATAAATTCCTGAAATAGAAATTTCGACCTGTTATATGTTTTCTTGCTAAACTAAATTTCTCTATTATATAGTATCTATATCAACCTACAGATCAAATACAGGGATGTTCAAAAGAATTGGAATACATATTTGCTATGGAAGATAACTGCTGAAATCAGTTTTTCAAATGTTTTATGCGTTTTCTAAAATGCTTAGTTAGTTCTCTTATGTACTTTATTTCTCTAAATAACAAAGTTTTTTTAAAGCATTCAAGAAGTGTTGGAAAGTGTTTCATAATCTATGCTTAACGCATGATATTTCTTACTTGTTATTTACTTCGCACGTTTATAGAATAAGAATTTATGAATTGTTTCATTAAATGTGATCGTACCAAGATCGCTGTTGCAAAATGGTTAAAGTTCGAAAAGAAATATTGTAATGGATAATTGGTAATGTATCTTAGATTCGTACGAAATAATTTAATATAACTTTACATTTTGTCAATGACTGAATTTCATTCTTTTGGTCTAGTTATATACTACTTTATGCACACGAATATTTTACGTTTCATTTTATAATTATATATCGCCACTAACGCGATAAAAAAGTGGCGTGATGAAAATTTTTGACAACCCTCAGAGATGTGTATCTGTATATTTGCAGGACTCTGTATAGAGGTTTGCATTATTACTGGCGCGCGAGTCACAATAAAAAAAAAAAAAAAATCAGAATGTAAAATATAGTGTGTGGTTCATTTAATGAAATAATCAACAAACGGTTTAAATATCTCTTACATATTTAACATAAATCTTCTTAATATTATCTGTAACTTTTGTAGTAACAAGTTTTTGATATGATGAACTATACTAATGGATTATATTACTAAAGATATTCTCAAGAGATGAAAAAATAGGGGTTGAAGAAAAAATAATTGTTTTAACATGTTTTAACATGATTCTGCCAAAACCAACTCTTACAGAAAAAGGAAATTAAAAACTCGTCAAAAGCGGACGAATAAAATGTTAAACTGCGTTTATCTCTATTTCTGATTTAGTTTTTGTTGGTGAAATTAGTACTTAACTTAGAAAACTACCTGTGCCTGTTGGCCGAGCTGGCAGTGATTATTTTGTTCTGATTTGTTATCACGAAGAGGTTATAACATATTTTGGTGACACTGCTTGCAATATACTCGACTGGCTTTTTTTCTCTAACTCTAAAAGGTAGTAATTATTAATTCTGCAAGACACTAAAAGCATTATAAAAATTATTATATCATAGAATATTTGTTATTGTGTAGTGTAAATACTTTAAAGTAAGTATATAATTTAAAATTGTCATCTTTTGAGCAACTTTTGTTATGTAACACAGGAGTGACACTATGACATTATGTCCAACAGAAATATAAATAAATTTTTTCACTGTTTTTCTAGTTGATAATTAATAAATATAGACTCAAATATAATGATTTCCGAACAAAATAAAAAATCATGCGTTAGAGGATTAACAGAAAATTTTCTAACAAGGAAGATCTTACCGGGCATACTCAGAATATTTTGAAAAAAAAAAAAACTAATTAAACGACTTATGTATGTAATAAAGGATCAGTCAAATTTAGCGACGGAATTACAGTAGAAAGTTTGTAAAAACATAAAGTACTTTCGAGTATTTGGCGCGAAAAGACGAAAGCGTCACGCGATTTGGCGATCAGTACTTGTACTCGCCAAAAGCAAACGATTTTAATGCATCTGAAAATTGCTTGTTAATTGATTTTTAGAATGCGTGTAAATAGTATTTAATGAATTTAAACAATGAGAGAGTTTAATAAACACATGTTTTTATATTACATAGTTATGTTACTTGCTATTTAATTTTATTAATTTAAACACAATTTTATATATAAAAAATATTTTCATATATTTAAGGTTATTCCAAAATAAAGGGAAGATGAAGAATGCTGCAGTTATTCATTTCAATATCAAAGAAGTCGTTGATTCCATAGCAACAAAATTGCATCGACAGTGCTCCATTGGACTTAATTTTGAGATTGAAACAATTTTAATTAATTTAAATTTTGTTTTAATTTAGATTAAATTATTTAATCATGCTCAATATGAAACTTTTTTATCTTAAAGAGTATTTGACATAAAAAAGTATTTATTGAAATTTTTTTCCATCGCCAATAGGTGATAAATTGCCAAATATCGAAATTTTCGTTATTTTTATACGGACGCTCTATCGAGTTTTCGCCATTTTTTTTTTTTTTTTTTTTTTTTTTTAAATAAATGTACCTATCCTCATGAGTAGAACATTTTATATTTTTTTTCAGATTTTCCGTAGTATGCCAGTATGGAGACCTTCCTTGTAAGATTTGACAACACCATAGGAGACGACTTGACTCCACGAAACTCGTTGTGCAAGTAACTTTTCGGCCATGAATAAAACAGGAGCAGACAGATATCCTAAGAAAGTAATGAAGAAATACGATTGTAAAACAAAAAACTTTTCCCGTTCTTTCCAAATGCTTTTAAAAGCATACATTTCTAGGAAGGCATTATTTACTATAGTCGTACGAGTAGAAAAAATAAGAATCGATAACATACACCATATAATGGACAAAGAATAAGTAACAAAAAACTGCAAAAGATCGCGTATCTTTCTGATTCCATACTTTCCGTGAAAGAATATTAGGAAGCGGGATCAAAAAACAGTTTCACTGCTGCTCATTCAGCGGGTTATTTTTATTTAAATATCTACCACTATTTCCGATTATTAATATTCACCTTAATTAATCTGGTTAATGAAGACGAATGTTGCTATTTGGAGATAGTGGTAATTATCTGAGTAAAAATAATCCCGCTAAATTGGCAACAAAATGTTGCATCTGGTTCTATGAATTCGCGTATTGAACGAGTTTCTTTGCTTCAAGAGACCGAAGCTTTATCGATATTAAACGGAATCGTGTAATAACCACTCGCGTATTGAACGTGATATTTTTACTTTCTTCTATCTTTACAAAGCAAGTATTGTATTTGTGAAAAATTTCGACATCCAGTTTTCGATGGATTTATACGTTTTAGAAGGTCCTGAACACGATTTGAAGGTTTTTAGAAAATGTCTGTCTGTCAGTATCTGAGAAAACTTTTGTGGGCGCTCTATCACAAGGACTAATGCACTGATTTTTACAAAACTTTAGATTCAGTTAGACCTTGATATACAGTGGCGCTGATTAGTTTTTGTGCATATCGCCCAACAAGTGGCGCTGCTGTGCTGTATTTTTCACGATTTCTACAGCAGCTCTATTTCAAAAACTAATGCACTGATTTTCATAAAACGTCAGATTCAGTTAGTCTTTGATATGAATTGATGCTGATTACATTTTGGTGTAAATCGCTCAACCGGTGGCGCTGCTATGCTGCATTTTTTTACGATTTTTGCAATAGCTCTATCTCATGAACTGATGCACGATATTTCATCAAACTTCAGATTCAGGTAATCTTTGATAAATATTGATGCTGATTATGTTTTGGTGTAACTCGCCCAACAGGTGACGCAGCTATGCTGAATTTTCAAGATTTTCGCAATAGCTCTATCTCAAGAACTAAGGCACTAATTTTCATCTAATTTCAAATTTAGTTAGACGTTGATACAAGCCCTTGCTGATAAGGTTTTGGTGTAAAATACCAAGTGGCGCTGCAATGCTTGTTTTGGTGCATTTTGCATGATTTACGTTGGATTTAGCAATAGTCTCAAGAACTAATGCACGGAATTTCATATCTTTAGCTTCGTCATGATGGGTATAGATCACCATTTAATTTTGGCTCTGTGCTAGCTAATTTTGACGTATTAACATGTATAGGATAGGAGAAAGTTTTGGGATTGGCACATCCGATTAGTTGTATTAGTCTTACAACCGATGTTCAAGGGGCCGGAAAAAATCCGTGTATTAAGATGGATCGCGTATTAACCCTGAGCATCTTGACTGGGTTCGATTGTATTTTAATAGATAATTGGCAATATATTTTACATTCGTACGAAAGAACTTAGCAGATATTTATATTTTTGCAATTATCAGATTAATTCTCATTCTGTTGATCTAAGCATTACATATGTAATGAATTACATATGTAATGAAAAATTAAATGGGGATCTATGCCCATCATGAGGATGCTAAAGATATGAATATATTTTATTTATATTAGACAATTAAACAAAATATTCGTATAATATTATACGAATATTTTGTTTAATTGTCTAATTTTATACAGTGTTTTTAATTTAACATATTATTTTTATTTTTTCAGTGATAAACTATTCAGATGCCTTACTATAAAATCACATTTAAGCTATCTTCTTAGAAAAAAGACACATGCATGAAGCTGCCCATTTATTTTACATATAGACAATAAATGTTTGTGATCTATGTGCATGTGTATTTGTGTACATTATTATTTTTTGAAATAGGTGAAATTGTACCCAATATCTTAATTTTAAATACTCTAAGTCATTGAGGTAATCGTAGTTTTTCGTTTAAAGCAAAATGTATATTTCTATTTCTTGTCAGCTTAAAAGGTAATATTAAGTAAGGGAATGTATATAAAACCGCATACCTTATTATTAGTTGAAGCTTGAAGCCAGAATTTCAAATCGAATTCATGTAACTTTGCGTATGTACTAGGGTAAAAGAGCATACATATGTTAAACTTAAAGGATAATTAAAAAAAAGGTTATCTCTGTTTTTAAATAAACAACACTTTTTATTCCATTATTACTGTTCGGCATTTATTTTCATGCTGATGCCATCACTGCATATCCTATTATTCGGTTTTTTTTTTTTTTTTTTTTTTTTTTTTTTTTTTTTTTTTTTTTTTTTTTTTTATTCTGTTTTCAGCTGATAGATGATGCCATTGTATACTCCATCGTCAATTCATTTTAACTTTTATTCTGTTTTTGTACAAGATGGTGGCACTACATATCCTTTTTCTTATCATTGGTTGAAGCGATAATCAATTGAAACTTAACGAACTTTTCAAGTTCAAGACGTCTTGACTTTGCTCTTTAAAACTTTATGTACACTGTAAAAAAAAAAAAATAAAAAAAAAAATAAATAAATAAATAAAAATAAAAATCTGTAAAATTACTAAGGTTTTTCTACTAAACTGGGATTCCTAAAACTTTTTATGTAAAGTCAACAACAAAATTTCCTGTAACAGACGCACTTTTGCGACGAAAATCAAAAAATCCGTAAGGTTACTAAGAATTTTTTAGGAAACTGGGATGTCTAGAACTTTTTATGTAACTGCATCCCAGGTTACAGATAAAATTTTAGTAAGATTACTGTAATTTTAGCAAATTCATTTGTGAAGTTACAGTTTTTTTTTTTTTGTAGATTTACAAAAACTAGTTTTGAAGATTTGCAGATTTTTTTGTGCCGTTACAGATGAAAGTTTAGTAAGCAAGTAACTTTGCATCTGTAGAACTACATTTTTTTTTTTTTTTTAACAGTGAAACAACTCTTTCCTGAAGATGGTCATAGATTGATGACCGAAACGGCGATTATTATAATTTTATTTTAATGTTTGTTAAGTTTTTAACTTTGCAATATTTTGCCTTCTACACCAATTAGTAAATTTCTGATTTTTTTATTTTCACGTTAGTATTGAATATATATGTATATATATATGACACGATTTCACTCGTATCATATAAACATGTAGATCTTAAGCACCAGCATACCCACATTATATAATCAATGAAGAAATCATGGTTTTTTGCAGCCGAACAATCGTGATTTAAGAGTGGAAGGTCAGGCTGTCGTCCATTCGAATTTTTTCCGAAGCATAAATAATCGAAGCCGATACATGCATCAAAATGTTTATTAATCGACCATATAATGTACCAAATTCCACTAGTTATAGGTGATCCATGTGCAGGCAGTCGCTACGTAGTAAAATGTACCACTAGATGTTACGAATAGAAGAAATGATGAAGATTCAGGAAAAACAAACACTCCAGGTGGCGTAGTTTAATTAAGCAACTCAATAATTGTCAAATTCTCCCTCTGCTAGCCTATGCAACGGGTTATATCCTTGCGAAAACTGCATGCGTATGAATACAATACACGATAAATGACAAATCACGTAAAAAGTAGCCGGAAGGACGCGATGCGTGCAGAATACGATAGGACCTAGCTCCGGGGGGGAAGGGGGGAATCGCGGGTGAAGACGATACGAACTATGTAGTTTCGGCGTCAGAATTATTGCGCAAACAATGGCTGATGGGATTTGCAAGGAATGATGGGAATAGAACACCAAAGAACAAATGATATTAAAAAACATTCGAAAGAAAAAGAATTTATTTTTAGAATAAAATGAAAAAGTAATTTAATGGGTTTTATAAGATGAGACGAATGGATTAAGGTTTTTAGACTAATAAAAGAATACGCAATTTTAAATGCATGAACTAGAAGACAAAAGATATTATTAAAGATAGGTAAAAAAGGAAAAAATGTTAAGAATTTGGAATAGTTTGACTAAGATAAAAGGGCGAAAAATTTTATTATTACATATATATATATATATATATATATATATATATATTTACATTTGTAAATAAAGATTTAAACAAACCTTATCTCAATTGTAATTCTAATGATCTAAAGGTAAAATGAATAATTATCTCCACTACATTTTGAAAAAATTTAGACAAGAAGTTTACCTCATTATCAGCTTTATAAAAATCATAATAAGTATGGCCCATGTAATTTTGACTGCGTTTTCTAAATATTATTTACGGCCTGTTCAAATATTACTTCCCAGCATTTTTTTACCTCAAGTAGATACCGGGTTTTACGCCAAAAAGAGTACTTCGGGAAGCAAGCAGTAAAAATGTTCTTTTGAATTCTAATAACAGTTTCATTGTATGAAATAGATCATTGTGCACTGAAAAAAAATCTGCCACTGGCATCTATAAAATAAATTTTGCTAAGAAAAAATAGTTCCATGTCACCTTATAAATTCTAGTTTCTTTTACTAGAGAGTTCTTGTTATCACTATTATAATTCAAGGACGTTTTCCTATATTATCGTGCTCAAACTGGTTTAAAAATCTCTGCAAATAAACGCGAACACAAGAAGTGAGTTTTAATAATTATAATTTTTGTTTATGAATTAATTCTAGAAATCAAATGATAATTTCTTGCAGTTCAAACTATTCATAATATAATGTATCGTTTCCATCACCAAGAAAACTATAGATTTGAAAATCTGGATAATTTCGTCTATTTAGTTTATTTGTTTACCTTATTCGCATAACTCGGAAATCGATATTTATATGCAGTAAACCAACGTTTAAAATGCACAAATAATGCGTGAAAAAGCAGCAAACAGCTGTTTCGAATCTACAGCGAGATTCTTCTTCAGTGCAAGAGAGGAAAAAAAAAAGGAACAGCGTGCTAGAAAAAGCAAGGCTGAGCAAAATGATACACAGAGACGCGCTGCCATATATACCCTATGCGGGTAGCGAAAGCGCCAGAAAGGGTATATATTCGCTACCCGCATAGGGTATATATGGCAGCGCGTCTCTGTGTATCATTTTGCTCAGCCTTGCTTTTTCTAGCACGCTGTTCCTTTTTTTTTTTCCCTCTCTTGCACTGAAGAAGAATCTCGCTGTAGATTCGAAACAGCTGTTTGCTGCTTTTTCACGCATTATTTGTGCATTTTAAACGTTGGTTTACTGCATTTCAATATTCCTGCACAAAGGCTTTAATTACTATTTTAACGATATTTATAGTTTAGGGATTTAGAAAATCCCTAACTATACGTTGTAGATGAAGGCCGTATATTTTTTCTATCAGTGTGGGGCATTAAATACTCTAAACATAATAATATAAAAAGTCTCAGTAACTTTAAATATGTTCATAATTAAGAATTTTAAACAGCAAAAAGTAAATAAATAAGCAAATAAAAGGATGAAATAAACTTTAAAACAAAGAAACTTTATTTTTGTCTACATGCAGATATGGTGATGGTTGCTTCTTCTTCCTGAAAGCTAAATATTTAAACCACTGTTCGCTGCACAGCTGCTCAAATTCAGTCGAAACAAAGATATCTGATTTCACTTTATACGATTTTATCGTTCTTTTTCCTAATTAAATAGCTTTCCTAAGAAAATATTTAGGTTCTTCTTTACCGCCATTTACGAGTGCAACGATGACATATCATATTATCAATTTGTTTAATAAATTTATTGCTTACTCATTTTTAATATTTTATAACAATATTAGAATTCTTAGCGTCATTATTATTCTTATTAAAATAGTAATTTTTTTTTTCCTTAAAACATCTACTAGTGGAATGCACTTAGCAAGTATTTTTTTTTTTTTTTTTTTTTTTTTTTTAATCTTGTTCAGGTTGTCTATACAACCAGGCTCATATGATTTAGAATCTATTTATGAAAAATATTGTGTGTGTGTGTGTTTTCCTTTTTATTATTTTTATTATTATAAAAGCCTATTTCAGGAAACTGCGGATCTTTGTTGCATTATTATTATAAAAGCCTATTTCAGGAAACTACGGATCTTTGTTGCACGGTTAATAATATTTACATTGAGATATATAAATTATTTTTAATAATTGTATAAGTTTTGGATATATTTAAACCATGCAGTATTTATTACGCTAAGTGACATGACATGACAGCGCATAATATATCGGCGAAAAGCCTGTTATTTTTTCTAGAAATATTTCAATATTTTATTGTAATTGGGCAAAAAAAGACGTAAATTATATGAAGCAAATCCATTAAAAGCGTTTGAAATCTTTCATTTAAAATTTTAAAAAAAATGTTTATGATTTAAGTGACTTTGTTTAATTTCTAAAACCTCAACTCTAACTTTCGTTAAAAATTCTTCTAACTCCTACAATAACTTTTAAATATGCTTTTAATGCCTATACATAATTTTATTTATAAAAGCATACATGTGTATATATTTTTTATATTTAACAAATTTTTGGCTATAAGCAAATTGGATATTTAGGTAAAAAGTAAATGAGAAAAAATGTGTTTTTAATAGAAAAGTAATACGTGTTACGTTTCTAATTCGTCTTTACCCTCCTTCGAAATTATTGAAATTAGTGATTTAATAATATGATTTGTAACACATTTATATATTTTTTTATAGATGTAAATATTATTTTAATACAATACAAAAATAAATATTCACATTATTGAATTCAATAATAGTATATCGTATATTGCTTTCTATGACTTCAATTTCTGTTTTAAAAGCATTTGCACATGTGTAATTATAAAAAAATAATGTAATAATTAGGAATTTTTAAATCCCGTTTTTTTCCTTCCTACATAACGCACACACGCACACATATGTCTCTATGTATCTCTATTTATATATATGTATAATGTGAAACCGAAAATCATATAATAAAATAATCATGATAAAATAGCTGGACATTTACACCATTAAAAGTTCAATGTTAACGTAAAAATTTGAAAATAAAAATTTACTAAACGGTATTTAGAAAATATCGAAAAGTCAAAAACTAAACAAATATTAAAATAAAATTATAACAATTCACGTTTCGGTCATCAACTATGACCATCTTCAGGAAAGAAATGTTTACTGCTTTAAGGGTGAATATCACAAAATGTGAGATTATGAAAATGTAAATCGCTTCAAAGCTTCTGATTTTTTTTTTAAATGTTGGTTGAACAGCTGAATAAAGGAATTTATATGTAAATTTGTTAAAGTTTGAAGAGCTTCTGTTCATTTTTATGTAATTGCAATTATGTGCCATTTTCTTGGCATGTGTATGCCAGGATAATGACAATTTCGTTCTAAAACATTTCTCCCATTCTTGTTTTTTTTTTTTTTTTTTAGATCTAACCTTTTAAGTTTGTTTAAAGGAACATGTTTCCTCTATAGTACCACAAATTCAGTGTAATGTTCAGTTTTATTTGTAATTTACAGAAGCCAGGAAATGACATAATAAAAGTCTACCCAATTTTTACAAAGACTTTAAACATATTTTTTTCAAAGAAATGTCTAAAAGATCTTTCTGGTAGCAACGATTTTACTGCTATTGACTTGAACTATGTCAATAACAAGAAGAATTACTCTGCAGCACCATCTCTTAAAGAATATAACTCATAAAGAACTAAAATGTGCAAGCCTGGACAATGACATTCATTTTCAGTGACAGTCATATTTTAATTATGGAAAATTATTTGTAAAATACAGAACTTGTTACCTTCTACATATATATGTTATATACGGTATAATTATTAATTAGAGATTTAAAAAAAAATAGAAAAATATATTTGTACATGACAGCAGATGACCATTTTCTTTGCACGCATCACCGTGTGACATGCCAGGAGAATGACAATCTGAAATTTTAAGTCTTTTAATTGCTTTATTTTTGTGATATTAGGAATATAATATATCTTGAAAATACTTCTAAGAATATTTTTTATTAGAATGCAAAAAAGAAAATTGCATTATATAACATTAAATAGAAATTTTATTGTGCGGTCTGCAATTTCTGTATTTTGTGATATTGACTCTTAAATGTTTTAAAGAACTTTAAAAGCAATTTTTTCAAGCCTTAAAAAGCAATGAAACAACTCTTTCCTGAAGAAGGTAATATAGCATGACCGAAACATTGATTGTTATAATTTTATTTTAATGTTTGTTTTGTTTCTGACTTTACAACATTTTGTATACACCATTTACTAAATTTCTGTTTTTTTTTTTTTTTTTTTTTTTTTTTTTTTGTTATTGTTGTTGTTTTTTCGCTTTAATATTAAAAATAATCGTTTATCAAACATTAAAGAATATAGATTTTTAATCTGTTAAAAAAACATATTACACATGTTTTGATGAAATTGTTATATAATACTAGGGGGCTCTGGCCCCTGCAAGCTACGCTCGCCAACCCCCGTTCAGACACCGCAGAATCTATAAGCACGCTAATTTGATCGGTATTAAAAAGATTAGAGAAGATTGTATCATAATGAAAAAACTATAGCGATCTCCCTGTAAACGGATTTCCATTCAATTCCCCTTGATTGTGAAAATTTAAGACCAAATCCGTTTCTGTTAAGACATCCAATGGTTGTTTTCGTGTTTGATTAAAGAAGACCAGTTAAACATTTGAAAGGAAGCTAAAATAAAATGAATTAAGTAAACAGAGTATTTGCCTCCCGGTATTTTTTAACAGCTTTATAAAACGATTGACATAACACAATTTACTACAATTTACTGCTTTAACCCTTTCAAGGGCGGTGGTTCATTTTTGGACCACTGAATTTTAATTCTTAAATGCCACATTGGCACCAGAATATTAGAATGAAAAATTTCCATTTATTAACTAAGTGAACAAAACCATTTTCGTATTTCGAAATTTGTTTGTAAGTTCTGGTGCCATACACTGATTTCAACATTTTACGAATAGAATTACCTTGCCCATGAAAGTGTTAAACCCATATTAATGTATTTATTATTTTAAAGTTTCCTTTCTCTTTCAATATTCACGTGTAAATACAATTTTCAATATTTTCCTGCTTTTAACACTTACTCATTTAATACTAATTTTAAAGGCTTATTTTGTTTCTGTTTTTAATAGTCACATGTAAATACATTTTTAATCATTAGGAAATATTATTCTTTGCGCTGTTTTTAGAATTGAAAACAATCTCTATAATAATAGCCTAAGTCATGTGACTATTATCAACTGTTCCGGGAGGATCCCTTCGCTTTTTATATTCCAGGCGGCCATTTTGGTACTTTAATTTTAGCCAGCCAGAGGCGATAAGTCGCCAAATATTGTTCTATCACTATCATTTCACTTATTTTATGATAGTCCAAGTCATGTAACTGCCAAAACCATTACAACCCTTCGCTTTTGATAAGAAAGGTTTCCATTTTGATTAAAGAATCAAAATTATTTTTTCGAATAAAGCTACATAAATGTTGCCATGATCGCAAAGAATTCTTGTAAGTTTTATGTTAGCCGGGTGCAAATCTCGCCAATAGATTTTTTTTTAACTCGCCAGCTAGCATTTTTTTTTTTTTTTTTTTTCGAGTGGTAAAATAAAACGGTATTACTTGGTTTTCCCATCGACCAAAAATCTATCGCCACAGTATAAGATTAAGTGCCAATAATGGTTGATCGTAATTGTCACATTCACTTGACTGTAAGGAAGTTATACGTGTTTACGACATCAGAGGATTTTTATTTGGACGTTTTATTTTAATTTGTATTAATGTTATAATAATTTATTTGCTCTTTCGTTATTTAAAAGAAAAATTGCGTCAATTTGTATAATTTGGTGAGTGGTTTGGCAATTTATATAATTTGGCGAAATTGGTCGACGGAATAACTAAGTAGTACCATTAAAACTTTGCTTTGAATTTGAAATTAAATGTCAAGATTTGTTGCATCATTTAATCGGGTTTGGCGTGATTTTTTTTACGACAATTTGGCAAAAACCTCGTTTTCGAATATCAGTTAAATATGTATTTTTAAATTACTTTCTATTATTTTAAAAATGAAATAACAATAAATAAAAAAAATAATTAATAACTATAGAACAAAGCAATTTATAACATTTTTTTTAAATAAAAGAAAATAAATGTAAATAAACATTTATTAATAAATAAGCAACAATAGCCTGGTTACCATGCCAGGCAAAATAACGCCATTTTGGAGCCATTTAGGTGTCCCGGTGCGTATATGACATCTGCGATATATTTCGAAAACTAATTCGAATTTAAAAATTCTAATCGCTGTTTTGAGATCTGCGGATGAATGCCGATTTTTGGCGTTAATTTCATCGCAAAGTATTCTATATTTTAGGGGAAATCGCCGCGAAACCTAATCAGTTGTCTAATCAGTCGCTTCATAGAATCGTTTCATAATTTCGTTACATTTCAGTCGTTTCATGTATCCGTTTCATAAATTCGTTACATTTCAGTCGTTTCATGTATCCGTTTCATAAATTCGTTTCATTACGATTTTATATATATAGGGTAGATAGATTTAAAGAGAAATATGGTTAAGAAGTTCATTCACATAATTAAATTAGACTATATTTTCATCTACATGTTTTAAATTATTAGTTTTTCTATTTCTTTTATGTATATAAATAAATAAATGTTCAGTTATTTAAAATTACCATATTTATTAAAACAAACTTGAGAACGTAATTTACTATGCTAAATTTTCTTCATTTAAAAAAAAAATCTCGATTTATTTTATCTGTATCAATCTTTTATCCTAATGCAGATAAATTTTAGTGACGCAAGCTTATGAAAACAAACACATTTCCACACCTTTTTAATGAGTACACCCTTTCAGTAGATGTTCATCTTAGATAAGTGTTAATCAAATATGATATCAAAAAGTTGTTCACTGTTTGGCTGAAAAGGCCCCAATTCGTTCTTGTCACTTCTATCTGAAGACGCACGCGCTTCTGATTGAACCCAAACGCATGCGCGAAAATTTCTTAAACACCCCTTTCTCCGTTCATATTTCGGCTCCTTGCTTAAATGAACTGTTGCTTCTCAGTCGAGTAGAGCAGTAAATCGGAATCCAGAACTGGAAAGGGGGTGTATTTGATGTTAAACGTTGTCAAGATAGGGTTAAAGATAAAATTTGTGGTCGAGTGTTTGTTGAAAATAACCGTAATTTTCACTAAGAACCCATATGTCAAAGTAAGTAAAAGAAAACAATTCTAAAGTTTTCAAAGTTTGTAAAAATTATATATATATATATATATACTTTTTTTTTTTCTTTTGCCAACTCATTTTTCAGTTGAATAGGTGAAAATAGTTGAATGCATTTCCAGTACGGTTAAAATGAATTATACATTATTTTAATTACTAGTTCTTATTAGATTTTTTTTTTTTGTAATAAATTTATTTGTCAATATATATATTTTTTTTTCATACAGAATTTGCAATAAATTATGGATAATTAAAAAAGCACAGAAAAATTACAATTAGTCTGCCTTCGCTATCATAATTTATTTGTTTAGTATTTATCTTTTAAAAAGAAAATTGAATATATTTAAAGTATTGTTTAAATTTTTAATCAATTTGTTTATGACAAAAAAAAAAAAAAAAAAAAAAAAAAAAAAAAAAAAAAATCTTAATTTATTTTTAACATATGTACCTCCAAATAAATTGAAACATTTGGAATAAGATAAAATATATGTATAAAAATAAAACATATTGTACTAAATTATAATTGATATAACCGAAAATGAAAAACCGCTTATTAGAATTGTATGCATGCAAAACAACTTGCCGATGCTTTTATTTAAAAGAACAAAAGTTTGAAAGACATAAAACTGGTGGCCGAAACAAAAATAAAAAATAAATTTTGTCAAGAACTCGTATATTGAGTCAGTTAAAACTCACTGATATTTTTTTAAGTGAATACATGGTTGAAAGTAAAGTTGAAATAGAGAAATATTTTAATTTCGCATCCGTAGCATTCTTGAATTTGTCTCTTAACTTAATTCTCGAAACTGAATATATATTCATTCTTTAAAAATATTGTTAAAAATTTCGCATCCTAAAAATGTTATATTTTTGAGTTATAAAATATGTTGTAATTTTAATACATTATAATAATATATATATAAAAAATAGGCATAAATATTTTTGATAGAAAATATATTTTATATAGTTCTTGTTATTACATATAATACTTGTAAGTATATTTTTTATTAAACACAACTTTCCGATGTTATTATTATGCGGGGGCTGCTGTGTTCGAACACAATCGCGCCCGTCGGCCTAGTCGTTCGGAGTTTTCGTGGTTTTCTCGCATTTCCATGCGTAAATATGGGTTGTGTTCCTTAGAAAGACCCCCACGGAGGGCGCGCCACCTCGGGCCTACATCCTTCGTGCAGATAACCGGCCGTCAAAAATCAACCCAACCCAATGGTATTATTTAAAAACAATGCAAGAAATATTACATGTATATGCAATATGAAAGCAGCATTAGGAATTTTAAAATCTTGAATAATTAAAAATAATTCTTGTAATGGTTATATCATCGACGTTTTTTTTTACGAAAATAACACAAAATATAAGGAAATTTTTATATTATAAACATTCAAAAGCAAACATCTATTGCACATAATAATGAAAAAGATTATAAAATTAAAATAAAATAAATAAATTTTATTATTTTTTGTAGTAAGATTTACAACTACTTTCACATTAAAGCAGAAAAACGCTTTGCCGATAGTTTTACTTGCAAAGCTTTGTGATACATCTGAAAACGTAAATGAAAATGTAAAGAAACTATTAAAAATTAACTTGAAATGTAAGAATAAATTTCTTCTTACTAGAAATAACGATCTAATAAAACATTTTTTTAAACGCCCGATGTACTTAATATATAAATATATATATTTTTAATTTGCTTTCAATTTTAATATTTTCTATTTGAAATTTTATAGATAAAAGTACGATTAAATATTAATTTTTAAATGCCACCTAATTATTAAATATATTATCGCTGGCAGTTTTAATTCTCTGTATTCGTAAAGAAATCAGCAATTATTCAAACGGAAAGTTGGTCATTATTATTAATAAGGCAATGGTAAAGTATAGACTATTTATAATAGTTACATGTTTATAAACTAAATTTGGGAATGTAATTACTGAGTTATATGTTTTCAATATATATGTTTCAATACTATACAAACAACAATCCTATTCCTATTTATTAACATCATTTTTATCATTTCATCTTAAAAATGATTTGTGTTCATTGAGAATAGTTTATTAGTTTTCTAACACATAATAAATTACTACATTTTAAGAACCATAAACAATTAATAAATTCATAAAATTAAATATTTTACTGCAAAATCAAGTTACTAAAATCTGTTTTAAGTCTATGTATTAAATTAAGTAGTCAAATATGTTTTGAATATGAAAAGTTAGCAAAGACAGGCTAGCTTGCTATTATGAAAATTATTTGATGCACTTGTACAAATTATTAAGGTAATATTAAATTTACGCAGTTTTCTTAGAATATTTATTTCTTAAAAATATATTTCAAATTTATTCATTTTAAGCCTAAAATAAATGCATAATTTACCGAGTATTGATCACTTCGAACAAAAAACTTTCACAGAACTCGTCACAGGATTTTTTAAATTCTAAAATAAATAGTGTCTTGTCAAAATGATATATTGTGAAAATAAAATTGTGTTTTCTCAATCAGGTAAATACAGTTCCCGTAAAACATTTTATAGATTACAGTTTATATTGTTTTCAAATATTAACTTCAATGCAAATAAATGCTGGAAACTAATACTTGTAAACTTTTAAAACTCAAAACATCAGATAACGTTGTCTGAGAATTTTAGCTGAAAAATAAAAATTTTAAGTTACTTCGTTTGCATTTAATTACATTCATCGTTACTTCGAGAGAATAAAATTTCATAATTATCTGTTGAGCCCCTTTCGAAAAATAAAAGGATTTTAAAATCTGGCTTCCCTTAAATGTGGCGATAGCCAAAGTTCTTTTTAGAATAGCTATTATTTTAATTTAAAATTTTGTATAAAGGTTTTTGTTTTAAACTGCTTAATAATTAAGTTTTAATATGAGCGATTTTTTTGATTGATTTGAAGTTACTGTGGCCTTTAAAATAAAATAAAAATATATTTCATGACGATATTTCTAATAATAGTGTGCATAAGGTCGTTTTGTACTCATTAATAAATAAATTCATGAAATAGCATAATATATTGTAAAGCTTTCTTCCGAAAAAAAACAACAACAACAAAAAAAAAAAACAGTGCAGATCACCAATTTTTAGAGCAAGTGTGCAAAAATTATTTCAAATAATTATAAAACCGCACGTTCCTTTATATCAATCTTACTCAGCCTGTTGTCTGTTTATGTTTTATATAAGACCAAGAAAACAATAACAAAAAAAAATCCAGATTTATAAAAATAGAGATAAGGATTAATATATTTATAAATATTTGAGCGTATTAAAAAGGTATTCAAGAACTTTGTCGTTGTTTTAAACACCTATTTCAATCTGAAGATCAAACCCTCACTTTTGTTTATAATTAATGTAAAATTTTATTACAATCTTTTAAATATAATTTGTTTAATCAAAGATTTTTTAGATGCAGTCATGTTTGCATTAAAGTGGTGTATATGCTTTTTTGCCTTCAACACTAATGAAACATTGTTTATAATTAATTAAATTTGCAATATAATTTTTTACGTTTTAAAACAGTTAAAAGCATTGAGAAAATTAGGATTTATTAATGAAAAACTCTTGATTTTTAATGTTTTGAAATTCTGCATAATTGTGTTATTTCGTTTTATTCTTTTTATACAGCTATTACTGATTAT
This sequence comes from Maratus speciosus, assembly GCA_963932465.1. Classification (NCBI taxonomy): domain Eukaryota; kingdom Metazoa; phylum Arthropoda; class Arachnida; order Araneae; family Salticidae; genus Maratus; species Maratus speciosus. The sequence continues at coordinate 224,031,773 of OZ010791.1, read as the reverse complement.
AGCATTATAGTATATTTTGTTACATTTTTTTATTATACTGCTTTTGTCATTCAACTATTTGAATGAAGTTTTTTCACATTATTATTTAAGTATACTTTATTGCAATCCCCCTAAGGTAACAAACATATGTTTCCGTCCCATTTAACATAACAGACGTATGTTTATGTCCCGCGAGAGAAAAAAGATTAAGCATAAGCCTGGTTGCTTTAGATTCACCTTTTGAATTGCATTATTCGTAAATTTTTAAAAGAAAACTAAAGGTAGAAATGTGAAAGTGGCCAGTTTCAATTGGGAACATAGACGTAACTTCATAGTATTTACTATTATAATATTTTTGGTTGGTTTTATCAATTCAGTATTATATGTATTCAATACAATTATTCATCTTTTCTGAAATTAATAATTGCACTGGAGAATATACTGACGTAAATCTACTATTTTTCCACCAGATAGTGATTAAAAAAGACGACAAAAATTTTGAGAGCAATTATCTCCTCTCATAATTGCGTGAGATTAAAAAAATAATCATCCTGTCGTTTTTCATATGATATTTTATTGTATATTTTCAGTTGATAAATGTTATACGATAAGCGTGGTGAACATTTTCACATCCTACAGCTAAGTCTTTCTAAAAAATATATTTCATGCGACCATGACGTGCTATTAACCAAAAATTTGGTCGTTCAAGTAATAATGAATCAAAATTACTCGAGTTTCGCTTTAGCATTAAAATAAATATGGGTAAAATTTGGTATGTACTTTCGAAAATAATTTAATAAATTCTATTAGTGTTATTGCATCTAAAGTGTCTACTAACTGATATCATTGAAGTATTATTTTTCAAAGAATGCAATCTGAATTGGACTTATTTGACAAGTGGTTTCCCCGGCAGGTTTTATATTGAATATTTTAATACGTGATTTATCACATTGTTAACTAAGCGCAGAACCAACAGAGGGGGAAATGTCCAAGCCAGGAATCGAACTCGGACTCTTGGAATAGCGTTCCAAGTGCTCTACCATTTAAACTACGAGAACGATACCCAACTCAGCATCTCTCACTTACATATGTTAGTAAGGCTGCAACTGCAGCACAAGATCGAATTGTCTTCACGAGCACACAATCCTGTGGCAAAACATGAGACACAAATATACCTTACCAACATATGTAAGTCAGAGATACGAAGCTGTGTTTCGTGCTCGTAGCTTAAATGGTAGAGCACTTGGAGCGCTATTCCAAGGGCTCCGGATATAATTCCCGGCTTGGACATTTTTCACTCTGTTGGTTCTACGCTTAGTTAGCAATGTGATAAATCACGTATTAAAATATTCAGTAATTTCAACCGCAGTTTCACTGTTGAAAATTAATTGAAAAATTTGTTTAAATTATGTAGATTTTATATTATTTATTTCCGAAAATAATGACTCATAGAAAAAATTGTCAAAATTTTAAGAGCCAGTTTTTTTAAACAATTCTTCCTATCTGGAATTAAATTGCGAAATGCCAAAATTTTACCATCGGCATTTTCCATTATAATAGCTTAAACTATTTCCTTTCGGAAATTCTCCTAATCCTCTCTTGATGTAAAACTTTTTAAAGTCAATATTGACCTAGATTGCGATTCGTTAAATTGCATTTTAGTTTCCGTAACTAGTAATAACATTGACAAACAATCAAACCAATCGAATCCAGAGAAAATCAGATAGTGTAATTCCGTGCATTTTCTGTGATTTCACTATACTTTGATTCAGAACCTTATTTACATCATACCGAATCAAAATCTTACCGAATCTTAATTTACATCAAATTACCGAAACTGATCTGCTTCGTGTAACGTATGACACCCATGCCATAGACACACAACCGTGTTATATGTTACTGGTTAACCCTTTATGTACTGAATTATGAATTCATGAAATTTTTATCTTCTAAAGCATTTTTCGTGAATTGAGTTAACTACAATAGAAGATTTACATAATCATTTAATAAATTTTAGAAGGATTTCGGAAGGATTGGAGGATGTAGAAGAGTTAATTAAATTTGAATTTATAGGGATTTTGTGCAATATTTATAAGCACAATCAAATCTTTTATTTTAAATATTTTTCTCAGTATTTTGTAGAATTAGGATATGTACAAATATAATGTTCTTACAATATAAATATAGAAATATTTCCATTTGAACCCCCCCCCCCCCACTCCAACACCAAGAAAGCTGAAACGATGCAAAGGAAAAAGAAATCATCCTTTTGAAATATTTTTGTTTTCTGCAACTCATAAGGATTTTGAAACAAGATAAAGTTATCTATATCTCAGTCCAAACTGTATTACAACTAATCGATGCATTAAATGAATTTTATAACAAATTATTTTAATGGTACTTATAAGTACCGTCAGTAGATAAAGGGTTAAAGTTTACGTTAATGTCGTTAGGGCTACTGTTAAAGTCTTATCGACCCTATTCCTTTAAAACAACTTTAAACCAATTATTATAATATTATAATTAAAGGAAACGAGAAAATGTGATTCCTGTGCTGAATCTATTTTTCATATTATATTTTGAGTGTCTTGATATTGCGTTTCACCACCAATGGAACGCACTAAGGTGACTGCAAACAGCAACGTTACCCTTTATTCCCTCACAATTGTTCACTTTATTTTATAACAGAATTTTTGTCATAAACTAAGGCGAATATCATTTTTCTAAAAAGCGGTGTGAGGATACATTTAGCAAAATGTAGTGCATACCACTGCGTTGCATTATGCATAAGTAATGAAAGGTTCAAAATTTTAATATTTTTGTCTCCTAAAGTATTATTTATCCACACGAAAATCATATTTCATTAGTTAAAAATATCGAAAAGTGAAAGGCAATTTTTTAACTATGGATATAACAGCAGCTTGTTAAACAATAAAGAAAACTTTTAGCGTTATCATTTTTTTCTTTTGAAAATCCACATACCGTCTATTTCTGCTCATTTTATTAACAATTAACTTTTTAATGTTTTTGAAATTTAATTCTCTTATACTTTTTCACTGAAATACGTATATCCCCCAACCCCAAAAAATAATATCTTGCCTTTTTCTATAATTTTAAATAACGACAATTTTGCTTATAAATTTAAATTTAACTTTCAATTGGTGCTGTTTAACTAAAACTTCATACATTTTCCATAATTTGTCAACAAGCTCACCGAGTCTTTTATAGTTTTCATAATATTTGACTGCAGTTTTTATATGAGCTTTAACTAGCTGAAATAAAAGTTTTGAATCTCTTACGCATGCGCAGTTAAAAATTATTTCATACAAATGCCCATATCTCATCAAATATTGTATATATTCATAATAGAATTGTCGAATGCTGTTTCTATTGTGACTTTTTAAGTTTTTGGAAAATGGTGTTAAATTTGTTTGAAAACTCTGTATTCTATAAACAAAAAACATTTGCATTTTTCACAGAAACGTTAACATCATCACGAATACACATGCTATGCTTAAACAAATGCACACGAGCTTTAAATAGTACCCACATAGTCATTTTGCTACAGTGAAAGACCATTTTGGGTTTTTTTTTGCTACATGGGTGATCGAAAACATTATTTTATTGTGAAATTTGTTATTGGCTACCTAGTTGTACCCGCGACTAAATTTTAACTGTCGAATATGAAGTCAAAAATGTTTTTCACATCGCCGAAGTTCAAGGACAATTAATCAAGAATTTTGGTAAATATTCGACAAACCGTATACAATCGAAAGCATCCGGTCACCGTTCCTTAACTTCTGGAGGCCAGTGTATATTCTGAAATTATACATCTCGGAGTCTTTTTTTATAAGATTTTTACCTCGAGGTGAAGTGTTTTTATTTTTTATTTTTTAATATCTGGTGAAGGAAAGGTGTAATTAGTGAAAATAACCAAGTTTCAATGTTTTAGTTTTCTATGTTCTAAATTTTGTCTATGTTTCAATAAAGTTTATTCGGAATCGTACAGCGATTTTCCAATTTCTTGTAATTTTTTTATTATTTTTTCGACGTGATTTTTAGCTTTCTTTGGATTTTGGGACAATGTTTTACATTCGCAAAAGAAAAATCCGATTTCAATCTTTTACTCCAATGTAATGATTTTTATTCTCTCTATCAATAAACTTTACGTACAGCGATTTTTTAATTTTTCGCGGTCACCATTCCGCCAAAAAGGAGGACGAAAAGAAAGTTCAAGAAATGCGAAACATTTTTTTCAAATTATTTATTAAATAAAGTAAAGCAGGGATTTTTCATACAGCAAAACGAATAACTCATCTTTAAATTTTGATCCCTCTGTGATTAAATCCAAATTGTCAGTTCTCTTCCTATAGCAACGTGAACGACGATGCTGAAAGTTCAAATTTAATCTTTGTCGAGCGCCACTTCCCTTTGAAATAAGACAAGTTATGTTTTTTAAACAGGAAAAAATGATTTGTGTACGCTGCAAAAGATCCCCCCCCCCCACTCCCTTTCCCGTAAAACTAGAAATTTTCTTGTAGAAAAAAAATCACAATAAATCGAGGTTCAAATTCATTCGATACCAGGGCGGGTGTAGCCGGCCCAGGTGTATGCTATTAAAGACTGTGGAGTCACCAATCAGCTTGTTATAGAAGGAGGTTCGTTTGAAAAAATCGATCAGCGAAGCTCCGCTACCTAATATAATAAATTTACATTTTTATCAATAATATGTTTTATTATTTAAATTATATTAAAACATCATTTTCGTTGCATTTATAACATTTGCTATTTTTCTTTCTATTAAAAAAATCATGATATTTATTCACGAAATGTGATTTTTTTGTTGTTCGTTTCGTTGTTTAAAAAATTTTAACTGTCCTAAGTACTGAATTATATTTACATATCTTTAAAAAGGTTTTTATTTAAATTTTTTAACATGCGGCAAAACTTTACTCAATAAGAGATGTTAAGCCTAACTTACTAAGCATAACATTATGTGTTATTTTAAAGACGTTTTCAATCAATGCTAAACAAAATACAAAAAAGTTTGTATTTTTTTCTCTTTATTGTAAATTTAAAAAAGAAGAAAAACCAACAAAAAACACATTGCATAAAATATATATGTACATAGAATACAATATAGTCCAAGATACTGCATTATATTTATATATCATTGAAAAGTCTTTTATTAAAAAATTTTAACATGCGACATAACTATACTCAATAAGAGATGTTAAGCCTACGTTACTAAGCCTACCATTATTTGTTATTTTAAGATGTTTTCAATCAAGGCTAAACAAAACACAAAAAATAATAAAACACTCATACTACAATATATATTAAAACACACATACACACATAAATAACGCCTGCATTCAACAGTTAAACGTATATATAAATATTATACAGATATACAAACAAACATTGTTTGTATGTCTGTATAATATTTATATATACCTTTAAAACACAAAAAAGTTTGTATTTTTTTCTCGTTATTGTAAATTGAAAAATAAAAAAAATCCCCAACAAAAAACACATTGCATAAAATGTATATGTACTTTAGAATACCATTACTTAAAATAAAATCAAGCATATAAATGCAAACTAAATAAAACTATTTACTATTTTTTTATTTTAAACTTATTTAACTATATATGGCGCTAGAAAAACTCATAAAACTTCTTAATATCACCATAAAAAATGGAAGGCGCACTGTTTCAACAGTACATTTGCCTACTCCTTATTTTATGGTGTTATTAAAACGTGTTTAGGATTTTATCGTATCACATCAGTTTATTGGAGATTCTAATATATAATAGAGCTACCTTTGTATATCCAGTCGTCAGTATCTTTCATATTTTAGGAAAAACTTTTCAAAAGAGGGGCTAAAACCTTTAAACACTAAAATCCTTTGAAATGAAATTTACCAGTAACACATTTCTTAAACATTTAGCTAAAAAATCAATCTCTTTTGAAAAACAAAATTGCTTTCTATAATAGACCACAAAATAAAACTTTAAAAAGTCAGACTTTGTGCATTTATTCTTTAATAATTAGGTTGTCAAAAGCACACTTTTCTTTTTAATGATGTCGTAGAAGAATTTGTTTTTATTGTAAAAAAAAGTAGTTTGCTTACTAATAATCTGTTTCATAAAGAAATAATATATCGATGTCTAAACACAATATATATTAATTTTTTGCCTCGTTTTAGAATTATAAGGTTCGAACTGCTGCGAATATTTATTTTGATAAAAATATGAGGAAAGTTTACCTTTAAATGTTCTTATCAAAATACTGGCTGGAATATATTGTAGAATAAAGCTTTGATTATCTGTCAATAACGGGAATTTCACTGGAACGGATAAATTAATAGATGAACAATTAAAAATCTGATCACACCATCCAACAGAAGATGCCGAAGATTGATGAATATTAGAGTACATTTTAGTATTGTATGAATCAAGAATTTGAATCTATTATAATTTTATATCTTTGTGTCTCTCAAAATAATATATTATATACAAGGCCTTTACGTCTTAAAGGTAACAGCTATGCCCCATTTCAAGTCTCTATCCCTAAAAATTCTGTAGAAATTGTAACGTAGAACGTTTTTAGAACGCTTTCCGCTCGTTTCATCCTTTAAAATTTTATTTTTTTTAGAAACCACTCTCTGCAAGTATTTTCATCTTAAAAGTAACCGCCATGTCCAATTTGAAGTCTCTAGTCCCTTTAGTATAAAAAAAAACATATCTTTAAAAAGAATCTTTCTCTTGGACCCTTTTAAATTTCAATAAAAAAAAAAAAAAAAAAAAAAAAAAAAAAAAAAAAAAAAAAAACCTCTTCTTTGCGTGCCTTTTCGTCTTGAAGGTAGCAGCAATGTCAAATTTCTAGTTTCTATCTTAAACAATTTCATAGTAATCGGAATTTAGAACGATTTTCGAGCATTTCATCCTTTTAGCCCTCCGACTGTCTTGGAAAAGGGCAAAATTGTAATGTTGTTTTCTTTAATTTTGTTTTAAATGCTAAAAAAATGATTCTTTGAACATTTTATAAAAAAAAAACTTAATAACGAATATGAATGCAATCCTTGGAAGTATTAATCATTGTTCAGTGTATTAAAAATACATTAAATCAATAGAATTATATTACTTTAAATATTGCTTGTATTGCAGTGAAACCTGGAGCTTAGTGCACGTATTAACACGGACTTGTCAGTGAGGGGGTTAAATTTCGAATTTTCTTTAAAAACAGCTTTGTGCGAGCATTTACCTTTTAAAAATAACAGCTACGCAAAATTTCGAGTTTCCATCGCTAACAATTTCATAGAATTCGTAATTTAGGACGTTTTTAGAACTTTTCCTCTTATTTCACCATTTTAAATTTCAAATTTATTTAGAAATCCTTCGTTACCAGCATTTGTATCTTTAAAAGTAACCACTATGCCGCCAAATTTCTACTTTTTGAGTCCTTTCAGCATCACAAATATCGTAATTTAAAAGTTTTATTTCTACTACACCATTTTAAATTTCGAAAATTTTTTTAAACTGTTCTGTGCGTTCTTAAAAATAGCTCTCGTGACAAATTGAAAGTTTCTACCACTAACAATTCCATAGAAATCGGAATTTAAAGGATTTTTAGATTGCTTTTCGCGCTTTTCACCCTTTTAAATTTCAAATTTTTTGAATCTTAGAGAGAAATTGTATCTTATAAGCAATTACCATGCCAAATTTCAACTATTTGACCTCTTTATTATCACAAAAATTGCAATTATAGAACGTTTTTCGCTCTTGCAGTCCCCTTGGTGTAGTAGGACTGACATGAAATATAGCCTATTATTGAGCAGGGACTGTCACCATTAATTTACCATTATTACTTTACAAATCGGTTCGGTACTTCCAGTCATTACCCCTTTGAAACAAACTAATAAACATTGATTCTTTATAATATTAAGTATAGATAGACACGTGTGTATTGTTTTATGTATAAATGACTTTATAAAGATAATATTAAAGACAACAATTTCTTCAATATTTTTCGAAATGTCAGTGTGATATTCTCTCAAATCTACAGACTACATGTGTTAATTGGGTCTACTGTTAAGAAAGTAAAAATACTCTATTAATTACCTTTTTAACTTTCTTCTCACTTTAGAAGAAGAAAGTATTGGATTCGAAAAAAAATTCGACTTCCGGTTTTCGACAGATTTATACGTTTTAGAATGCACTAAACACTATTTGACTGCCTTTAGAAAATGTCTGTCTGTAAGTCTGCCCGTACGCGACAGCAATTTTAAAGGCGCTCTCTCGCAAGGACTAATGCCCAAAATGTAATAAAACTTTAGATTCATTTAGAATTTGATATAAATTGGGACTGATTAGTTTTAGTGTAAACTATCCAACAGGTGGCGCTGCACTGTTAAAAGATTGCAGCAAACAGTCCAGTCATTCGGTGGTTTATATGTATAACAGTTACTTAACTGTAACTTTAATCTGTCCCGACCATAATACGCTTAATATTATGGTCATGACACCTCTATAATATTGAGAAGTAATCTTTATTTGCAAGAACGGTCGAAAGACTGGACAGTTTGCTGCAGATTTTTAAGATTGTGCTATGCTGCATTTGTCAAGATTACCGCAACAGCTCTATTTCAAGAACTCATGCACGGATTTCCCCCCAAACTTCAGATTCAGTTAGATGATGGTCTAAATTGTTGTTGATTAGGTTTTGGTGTAAATCGCGCAACAGGGAGCGCTGTTTGCTGCTTTTGTTGAGGATTTATATGGTTTTAGTGATAGCCATGTATCAAGAACTATTGAAAGGTATTTCGTTAAACCCCATATTCTGTTAGACCTTGACATAAGTTGGTGCTGATTTGGTTTTCATGTAAATCCTATAAGAGTGGCGTTGCTTGCTGCACTTTACACGATTTTCGCGATAGCTGTAAGGTAAGAGGATGCAGGAATGCACACTTTAGCCTATTTCATTAAATAACAATAAATGAAGAAATTTAAAAGATGATCTTATACTTTATTTATAAGGTTTGAGTTTTCAGCTAACAAAAAATTGCATTCATCAACTTATAATAGACACTTTCGGTATTATTTGCTAAAAGATTATCCTCTTAAATGCGCACTCTTGTACAAGCATTGAGGGCAAGGGTGCACAATATAAAAAAGGAAGCTTTCACTTACAAACGTCACATTTCTAGTAGCCACGACGTGCGTAGTCTGTGCACGCTTCGTGCCATCAGCTTCGGCAAGAAATGCATTTGATTCAGTCCTCTATAATTGGCTCTCTATATATTTCTTAGAAGCCTGGACATATCCGCAGTTTTTTCTGTGATGCAGGTTTTGGCTTTATGGGCTTACTTTTATTCTTTTTTTTTTTTTTTTTTTTGGTAAAGGTTTTTGGCTTTTTCTCGCAGCGTCATCTTCAAGCTGCTTTTTGTGTGGTGAACTGGTTAAAATTGTAGACTTTCTGCTCCTCTAATTATCGCAGTACAGATGATTCTGAATATGTTGACATCTCAGTTAATTTGACGTAAGATAAAGTTATTGAAGTCGAAGCTGTACCTTGTGAAACCGAAGTTGGGTTTATTTAACATTGAGCGTGCGTATTTTCTTTAGATAGCTTTTCAGCCTTTTCTGAAACATCATTTCTATTGAAAGCAATTATCTTACACACCCCCCCCCCCATTTACAGTGCTCTGTGGTTCAACTGTTGTATGCGGTGTTCAACAAATTTAAATTTTAATGGTCTTCCGGTCACTCTGATTGCTGAAAAGTCAGTATATAAAAAAGGGTAATTTTTGGAAGACTATAGAACCGTTATTCTAAACGCTGCTTTAGCAACGGTAGCAGTTTTTCCAAAAGCGGGTGCGCATTCTTCCACACTTCGGCACTGCGCACTATTGCCCTATCGTCGCTAAATATTTTTGAAACATCAGTAATGCCATCTATTGATAAACAAACCAAAAGTGACATGTATAGTCCGATAATAACATAATCCAGAAAAACAATAATAAATTAAATTAGCTTTGTAATGTTTATTATGATCAAATTTTCAAAAACCATAAATATTATAACGAGAAGGCCAAAATCACTTTTTCTCTTCTAAATCATTAAAAGTTTCTCTGAAATACGGATTTTTGTTTCACCAAAAACTCATCATGTCATTACATAGTTTACAACTGTAGCTAAATGCAAAACTCTGTTTTGGGATTAGATAATTGCTCTGCGTCCTTTTGTACACCGTGCACTCTTGCACCACCTTACCCTATCTCAAAAACTAACGCGCGGAATTTAATCAAACTTCCTATTCTGATACACTTTCACATAAAAAGATCATTAATAGGCTTTGGTATACACTATATTGCCATTAATAACCGGGAATCTTTCAATTTTAGACATTTTGTCAAATATTTAGAAATGTACTTCTCAGATTCTTCTGGAATTTCAGGATTAAAAAGAACATATGACGTCATATTTATCAATGTCGTTTCTACAAGAGGGACAATTAGGGGGCCAACAAAAAATTGTAGAAAATAATAATACTTGGTATCACCCTGTGAAAAATGCACGAAATGATCTATAGCTACAGAATACAAATAAACAGACATTGTGCAATATGTGTATTCATGTGTGTAAAAATAGCAATTAAAAAATAATAATAATAAATCTTGCATGTTTTTTGCTTATGACATGCAGGGTTTTCAACCAAATTTAACGCTAGTTTACGAAAAATTCACAAAATGTAGAGACACAATATAGTGCAACTGCAATAAAAATTTATTAACTATTTAAGGAAATATGAGAAGTTGTATAAAACTTTTTTATCTGCGCATGCGCGAACGATAACAAGGATCGTTTTGCATAATTTAACAGTCAACTCTTTGGAGCAACTTATTAATAAAATCCAGTCAAATATCGTAAAAATTCAGAAAGATATCGTCGTTGAAGTGAGCTAATTTTTAGTTGCTCGCAAAAACTACATGAATGATAAGGGATTGTCCGCAAGTTGTCAGTTTTAATTTTAAATTATTTTTAATTCTCATTTGTTATTGATGCTTTAGTTCTTCTTGAATAACCACCAAAACGAGCCTATACCATGATAAAAAGAAGTATCAAAATCGAAGCATTTTTTTTCAAATCTACTCGTTGATCGTCAATAAATACTAACTTTTTTCTGAAAGTCTGTTAATAAAAAATGACAATTTGTGGAAAATCCCTTATCATTCAGCTGCTTTTAGAGAACAACTAAAAATTTGCTCGCTCTAACGCTGAGATCTTTATTAATTTTTGCGTTATTTGACTGGATTTTTTTAATAAGTTGCTCCATAAAGTTGACTATTAAATTATGTAAAATGATCCTTGTTATCGTTCGCGCATGCGCAGATAAGAATTATTTCATACAACTGCTCATTTTTCCTAAAATATTTATTATATTTATATTCCAATTGCACTATATTGTTTGTACTATATTTTGTCAATTTTTCTGAAACCGGCGTTAAATTTGGTTGGAAATCCAGTATGTTATAAGCAAAAAACATACAAGAATTTTTTAATTTTTTAAAATAAATTGTTATATCTCTATTAATATACGTTCTATTCTTACACAAATGAATACACATATTACACAATGTCTGTTTATTTATATTCTGCAGCAATAGATCATTTCGTGCATTTTATTTTACAGGGTAATCCCAAGTATTATTTTTTTCTTTGATTTTTTGTTGGCCCTTTAATTGTCCCCTTACCAAATCAACATTGCTAACTATGAGGTCAAACCTGTTCTTTTTAATCCTGAAATTCCAGAAGAATCTGTCAAGTATATTTTTAAATATTCGACAAAAGGTCTAAAATTGAAAGTTTCCGGTCATTAATGGCCATATAGTGTATACTGTCGAAAAGGTATCGCTTTTATGCTCTTTCGGTTGGGAATTTTGGTTGCAGACATCTAACAGGGTAAATGCCGAAATTCAATGATTTGTTTGAAAAATACGATTCTTATATGTCCTTTTCAAATGCACACAGAGCTTTAGAATCCTCGTGATGGGTATAGATTTTCATTTAATTTTAGCACTGTGATAGCGAATTTTGAAGTATTGGCATGTATCGGATAGAAGGAATTTTTGTGATTGGCACATCCAATTAGTTTATGCTGCTTTTGTCATTAATTACATTCATATTTGTCTTATTTATTTCCGTCTGAATTTTTATTTTATCGTTATTAAGAGAAGTTTCAAATATAAAATATAAGAACAGAGACGTTAATGTAAATCGCTGTAACATAAATTAAAAAAACTAATTAATTATACATTTCATTATTAGTACATTAGCTTAAGTATTAAGTACTTAGGAATACTACTTTTTTCAGATTATAAGTAAACGGATATTGCAACTTTTAAATTAAAATAAAATTATAACTTATGTAAATATTTACAAAAAATGCATGCGAATCATTGAAATATCTGAAAGCGAAACTATATCTCTATGTAAAAATAACTAAATCTTTATCCTTCTGAAAATCCTTTTATCCTTCTATTCCCTCTTTATCCTTCTATTATAAAAAAAAAAAAAAAAAAAAAAAAAAAACCCTGTACATTTGAAAAAGTAATTATTTAAACATTTGCTTATTCTACATTTTATGTATGACTAACCCCCCTCCCCCTTAAGTATTTAATAGTATTCTTTTATTTAAAGCAACCAAAATTGATAAAAAGAAATCATGTTGCTTAAATATAACGCTATACCCGCTATTCTTCTTCTTTTGTTTTAATTTTAAGAGGTTTATAAATTAAACATCATGTACTCTAATTTGTCTAAAAGTGTCTAGTTCAGATTAAAAATATATATATATATATATATATATATATATCCGAATTTAGGATCATGGAACAGACACATTTTTTTCGTTATTATTTTCTTTTTATTACGAAATATGTTCTAAAATGTTTTAAAAATTATATAAAATAAAAATGTGAAGGATAATTCCCACTAATGAGACAATAGCTAAATCTAGTAGTGAAGGTTTAGGGAATATTCCACATGCTTAGAAAACTATTATAATGAGTTTGTGTGCGATAAATTTTTGAAAGGCATTTTTTCAAATATAATATAAATATCTGAAGTTATTTGCATATTTATAGTGTGGTAATAGAAAAAATAATTGTCCTTTTTATTTTTATACTTAGTTTATTATCAGAATTTTAGAAAGGGTTTAACCAAATATAAATACTTTAATGGTGTTATTTAAATTTACATTTCATTTAAAAATACAATTTTTCAATTAAGTTATCTGTAAAAGTTATTTGTTGTACAATTACAGGGGTTACTCGGAAAGTAATGTTCCGGAACATTATAGTTTCTGGATACTAAGGAATGGAGTTACTGGATTTACATGGATTGCTTCCCCAATTATTAATGAGTAAGTCATAACAGCATAAAAATGTACGCGCGCGATAAAATGAGAAGCGACCTCGATGACAATTTGTCGTGAAATATGGATTGATTCGCCTAAGTGACCAGCATAGTGATTTTCAATTTTTCTTGTACGTGAAGAAATTCTATGGCGGTTAGGGTTCTGATGCCGATGGCGAGGTGAAACATGCCATAATACCGGCTAATCTGAAAGGTGTTCACCTTCTTTAATGCTGATTTACAAACATTTGCATTTCTTTACCATAAATACCTTAGTCTTCTGGATGATTGTGTGTTTTAATAGCTAATAAATGTGCATTTCTATCCACACCTGACTGCTATAGTTTTAACACAGTCACGGAAGCCACTCTCTGAATGTTCCTCTTAATACACAAACCGTAAACCGGGACAACTTTGCCACTTTTGTTTTTCCTATCCAAGTTTTGCATACTCATAATTCTCAATAATTCTTCAAAATCGTCTTAAACCATTAGTCTTGAACTCTACTTTAAAAATATGTGGTAATTTGGTAATTTCAATAAGCACTTCTTCTTTTTTTTATTTGGTAATTTCAATAAGCACTTTTTAGGGTTTCGTTCATCTGACGAAACCCTATTCGTCTCGCTGCTCTGTCTGTCTGTCTGTCCGTCCGTCCGTCTGTCTATCCGTCACAGAGCCCGTTCTCAGAAACTATGCATGCTGGAGACTTGAAAATTTGCATACTTATAGATGAACACCACACATCATACAACAAATAATAAAATTTTGAAAAAGTCGTACATTTAACCCTTTGGGCTCCCACATGTGTATTTTAAACAATTCTTTCTAAGTGAACTTTAATTAGGTTGGAGGAGTGAAATTTTGCATACTTATAGCTGAATACCTCACATCAAACGACAAATCATGAAATTTTGAAAAAAGTGGTACATTTAACCCTTTGGGCCCCCACATGTGTATTTTAAATAATTCTTTCTATGTGAGTCTCTAATTAGGTTGGAGGCGTGAAATTTTACATACTTATAACTGAATATCTCACATCAAACGAAAAACTATAGAATTTTGAAAAAGTCGTACGTTTAACCCTTTGGGCTCCCGCATGTGTATTTTAAACAATTCTTTCTAAGTGAACCTTTAATTAGGCTGGACGAGTGAATTTTTGCATACTTCTAGCTGAATACCTCACATCAAACGACAAATCATAAAATTTTCGAAAAGTCGTACATTAAACCCTTTGGGCTCCCGCATGTATATTTTAAACAATTCTTTCTAAGTGAACCCCTAATTAGGCTGGAGGAGTGAATTTTTGCATACTTATAGCTGAATACCTCACATCAAACGACAAATCATAAACATTTCAAAAAGTCGTACATCAAACCCTTTGGGTTCCCACATGTGTATTTTAAACAATTCTTTCTAAGTGAGCCCCTATTTAGGTTCGAGGTGTGAAATTTTGCATACTTATAGCTGAACACCCCAAATCAAATGACAAACCATAAAATTTTGAAAAAGTCGTACATTTAACCCTTTAGGTTCCCACATGTGTATTTTAAACAATTCTTTCTAAGTGAGCCCCTAATTAGGTTGTAGGCGTGAAATTTTGCATACTTATAGCTCAGAACCTTGCATCAAACGACAAATCATAAAATTTTGAAAAAGTCGTGCATTTAACCCTTTGGGATCCCACATGCGTATTTTAAGCAATTCTTTCTAACTGAGCCCCTTATTAAATTGGAGATTTGAAATTTTGCATACTCATAGCAGAACACCTGAGGCCAGGGACAAATCATAAAATCTTGAAAAAGTTCTTACGTTTTTAACCCTTTGAGCTACCACATATGTATTTTACGCAATTCTTTCTAAGAGAGCCCCTAAATAAGTTGGAGACATGAATTTTTGCATACGTATAGTTGAATACCTCAGACCATACGAGAAATCATAAAATTTTCAAAAAGTCCTATATTATTTACTCCATTGGGCTCTAACTTGTATATTTTAAGAAATTTTTCTAACCTCCGCCCTTTTCACCCGGGGAGCACTTTTCCAACTTTTGCCGACACTCCTTAGACCATTCTTTCATATTATGCACCATAGCCTAATATATTTTAGTTCCAGTTTTTACTGCCAGGGGCGCCTATTTATCTCGGGTGCTATGGGTCCAATCCCTTCGACTAATATATATATGGATAGTATTTAAAACGGAGTTTCGTTTGGATAGAGGTTTGTTTAGAATAGAGTGTGCCCCTGGTTGCGAAATGTGGAACTAACAGATTTTTCAAAAGGATAAAGTGTTTTGAAAGGAATATTAAACGAAACCCTATGTGCGCTCTGTGATCATACTTACCCACTTGTTTTTTTTTAGCAGTTGTTGTTAAGGTGTGTTGTTTAGTGTTGGCAAAGTAAACTGGGAAAAGGGGCAACTTCGACAATTGTCTAAAAACCAGTGAAAAGCAGCAAAATACACAGGGAAATTGAATTTTATAATTCAAATAATGTATTTCAATTATGACATATACATTTCATTAAAAAAGAAAAGAAATGGAATAGCAGTCAAAAATCGAACATTCTTGTCAGAAAACAAGATTTTTCCTCTATTTTCTATGTAATGTTCAACAATGTACACAACATTGGCAACGTTGACGGAGGCCTCATCCGGAACACTAGTAAATTGGAAACCCACCCATTGTCTTTTGTTATAAGGTATGACGCATCAAACTCTTCAGGTCCGTAATAATGCGTGATTTTTGCAGCATAATGTTTTACACATTTTTTCGCCCCCAGAACCAGGGATGTAGTGGAGGATATACAGGGGTATACGCCGTATACCCTCTGGATTTTTTTAAGGAACACCGTATACCTCTGTTTCTCAAGAAAGCTATAGTATATACACTCTAGGGTATACGCTCTGCTTTGAGCGTATACCCTCTGCTTAGAACGTATACCCTCTGGTTTTTTTTACGACTACACGACTGCCCAGAACTTAACGATCACGAACATCTCAACCTTCAATTGTGTG
Organism: Maratus speciosus; assembly: GCA_963932465.1. Lineage (NCBI taxonomy): Eukaryota > Metazoa > Arthropoda > Arachnida > Araneae > Salticidae > Maratus > Maratus speciosus. The sequence goes on along the minus strand of OZ010791.1, from coordinate 224,015,360 downwards.
AAGTTCTTATCATCTTGGGCTAACATGATGTCTTCAGTTATTGATGATTGATCATCATCTTGAGAAGCAATGTACTAATTCTTCACTGTTCTTATCAGGTTGCTCGTGTTCCGCATCTTGCTCGGGTTCTGCTTCTTCCTCTGGTACTACACCTCGCTCGGATTCTGGTTAATATGTGTCAAAATAATTGAAAAATCTCCGATTTAAAAAAAAAAGTGTGAAAGAATCTAGGGAAAAGTCAAAATTCTAGGTTGGCAAAGTTGTCCCGTTCTTCCCAAGATTCTTGGTGCAACTTTGCCAACTAATATTATCAACCATACAAATAACATTATATCAACTTCCAAAAACGATTTGAAAACTTATTATATTCTCTATCAGACGCAATAGGCCAGTTTTTACTTGCGTTCGGATTAAAAAGGTGAAATGGAACACTTTTTTAGATGTCCAAAATCGCCTGTTTTGCAGTTACAAAATATTTTCAATGACAACGGCCATGAAACAGATGATAAGATAAAAAACGCTCGGGAATAGTGTCATACAGTTTCATTAAGATGGTGTCATTATAGTGTCATTAAGATATGCAAGTCGATTTCTCGCATACAAATCTAATTTGATGTGTAGAAGTTTAATATTGAGTGAACTTAAATTGAAAATTCATAAAACAACTTCAATCAGAATTTAATTTGTTTCCTCAATTTAAAAGACAAATATCTGATACTAGATTCTACGCAATTTTAAAACATTGGCTACCGCATGACTGTTTTCAGTCATGTACTTTGACAAATAACGTAATTGTACCACCACCCACAGTCTTTCCAAACCTTTTCTTCGTGGCCGATTGATTGACTGTCAGACGGCACATTGTTCAGTTTCTAAGGCTTGTGGTTATTTCGGTGCGTAGAAAAAGACAAATGTATCTAAATCTTTAAAACTATAATTTAATTACGTATGGAAACGCCCATTTACTGTGAATTACCCACGATTCTGGCAATCTTTTTTTTATCTTTAAAACCTGAGAAATAACTGTATTTTCGAGATTTAATAAAGCATGAATACTGAGGCCACTGATTTTCAGAAACATTTCCGAGTATTTTTTATGGTGCCTTAATCAGATTTCTCAATCCAAAATATCGACTTTTAGGATGCAATCAATTCTGGGTGAAATATATTTAGATGCGTAATTTACTTTATTCATAAAAGAGATGCAAAATAATATTAATTATATCGTTAACGTTAATACTCCTAATTTGTCATGTTTGTCTGTAAAACAAGTTAGTTGCACATGAAAATGTTTACTTAAGAACGAGTAGAATCCGAAAACTGAATATAACAGTTTGAGAAAATTGCTTAACACGTTCACGCCGGCGTGCATCACCGGTGGGTCACGCTTGACTGTCCCATCGGGCGGCGTGAATCACCGGTGGGTCACATTCTACTGTTCCATAGAGGGCGTGTACTACAGGTGGGTCACACTCGACTATGCTATAGACGGCGTGCACTACAGGTGGGCCACATTTGAATATCGGAAAATTCAGCAGTGAAAACAATTCACTATTATAAACTTAATACATTCACGACGGGAAAGGAGAATTGTCGTTTTCATTCAAAAAATATCATTGAGTAGGGGCGTGGCTTCTAACTTACAGAGATGCATTTACATCATCTTGTCAATATTTCTTTTGATTGTCAGACATTTTAATTTAAATTCGTACATGTGTAGTCAATAAAATCATGTCTCTAAGTAATTTGCTTTCTCCTTACGAACTTTCAGACATTTACAATCAACTCTGCTTGTTATATTCGAGTTCAATTCAATAAATATGAGAGGGGCGGGTCATTACATACAGTGTCTGAATAAGCAACAGTACCGCATCGCCAGATGAAGCGAAATATCAATTCGAGTGCCGTCTCACAGCGAAAAACATGAATTTCGGCGCCGGAGTGAACGTGTTAATTCACTATAAAAGCTACTCATATACGTTTCGGAAAATTAGTGGAAATAAGAAAAATAACTTCTATTTTATAAATGTTTTTATTAATCTCGAAAATATATTGTCTTTTCGGGTTTCAAAAGATCCAGAACGCTTATCGAAATCGTGAGAGATTATTGTTTACTTTCGTTTTTGGATATATTATATAGAGTGTCCATAAAAGAATGTCCCAGTTTCAATGGTATAATATAAGAGTTTAATATAGACTATTTACAAGGAATCATACATCAAATTGAAGGTAAATTAACCTGGTTTTGCTTTAAAATGCTCAGCATCTACACCGTCAGTTATACGGCGGGCGTACATTCAACCTATAGTCCAATTCGTCCCACACTTCGGTTAACAATTCCCAAGTAATGGAAGCAATAGCCTCTTCACTTCTGTGTCTCAACTCTGGCAAATTATTCGGTCGCGGTGGAACGTAGGCACGATCTTTTATAAAGCTCCAAAGGAAAAAATCGCATGGCTCTAACTGCTGTTATATCTTCAGTCCAGCAATAACGCTTAACGCTTAGGAGTCACCATTTTGCGTATGTGTACATCAAATTGAAAGTAAAGTAACCTAGTTTTGCTTTAAAATGCTCAGCATCTACACCATCAGTTATACAGCAGGCGTACATTCAACCTATAGTTCAATTCAACCCACACTTCGGTTAACAAGTCACAAGTAATGGAAGCAATAGCCTGTTCAATTCTGTGTCTCAACTCTGGCAAATTATTCGGTCGCGGCGGAACGTAAGCACGATTTTTATAAAGCCCCAAAGGAAAAAATCGCATGGCTCTAACTGCTGTTATATCTTCAGCCCAGCAATAACACTTTACGCTTAAGAGTCGCCATTTTGCGTATGTTGTGGTGCAAGGGAGTAAATAACAAAGCAGTACTCGCAGTTATCAAAAACTGTTTGAGTTACTCTTTATTTGTGATCTTGAACCAAGAATCTACAGCGCTTACAGTTAATACTATTAAAATTTATAAATGGGACATTTTTTAAGGGATAACCTGTATTTTTCTAGATTAAAAAGCATTAACCCTTTTTTTAGTTATTACTGGATATAAATGTCGACTTATTATTAAAGTACGTTTGGCCGCCTGCGGTCTTTCGATAGTTCGAATATTAAAACATTAAACTTTTGAAAGTTATCATTTCTGGCATGAACACGATTATGAAATTATACAAATTGGCTTCCAGGAGTTGGGGGAATAATCTTAAATTTGGCATAGATTATAATTGACAGTAAAGAAAACACAAGCTATGATTTTTTTAAATTCAAAATCAATCAATTTTACATAACTTCCCAATACATTTAATATATACTTTATGAAACGTTATAACATATAATAATTTAAAGTGTTATATAATTATATATATTAAAGGACTAGTACGTCTTGAGACTAAAAATCTTTTAAAGAGTTATATAAAAGATTTATATTTACTGAGAACGCGTATCATGTAACATGGGAATGTAAATCTACAGAGTTACAATAATTTATTAAAATATGCAAGCGATATTAATTGTTACTATTGACATAATTTAACACGTTCATGCCAGCGCGGTGGGTCACACTCGACTGTCTCAGAGTTGTCAAGTCTCCGGCTTTTTGCACACCACTATTATTTTAGAGAAAATGTTGTTCCTTTAAATCGCCCAATTTTTCTAATTAAATAAAACAACATTTTCTGCATTAAAATGCTGGTATCCGAAAAGCCGGAGACTTGGCAGCTCCGAGACAGTCGAGTGTGACTCACCGCGCCGGCGTGAACGTGTTAAGGTAATTTACATTATATTCAGTGTGTTGCACATAAATAAATTATATTCCCCTTTCTCAAAAATATTTCGAACAAAATCATTTTAATATTAAACACAAGTACTAAATATAAGTTACCGGCTACTAAAAAATAAATTAGAAATGCATATAAATAAATAGAAAAAAAATGTGTAATGGAATTTCAAACATTTTAAAAGCATAACACAAATAAAAAATCTTTTAATAATGTTAATAAATTTCTGAGAAATATAATTTAAAAATTCGCCGGCTTATGTGTAAAGCATTTAAATACTTTGAAATTTAAACACTTTTCAATGCATGCAGAAAAGATATGCTTTACAATTCACTGTTTTATTAAATTCTATTTAATACTTTTACCATCAAATTCTTCTTTCAAAACATAATAGGATGATATCACTTTCATGAAATTTTTAATTTTTTGAGTAAGGATAGTAAGTATCGAGATTCACTTATTTTCATCACTTTTTGGAGAACAAAGTGCATTTTTGTAATAAAATAGAATTCATTCTGATAAATAAAATTGCATGTGGCTTTATAAAAACGAGTTTGAGACCTGAATCGTTAAAATATTTCTGAAAAGCGTGAGACGTGAGTAAATTTGAAAAGATTTATATAGCATATAACAATAAGTAAATATACATTTTAGAAAATCAATTTTGAAAACTAGGTCTAGAATCTTTTAAAGAGTCCTAATTAAGTTATAAATAATTTGATAGTAAAAATAGAAAACCAATGCATTATATGTTATACAGGGTGTTTCAAAATTATATGTCAGAAATGTAAATGCAGGTATAGGTTCTTTAGTGAGCAGATTTCGTATAGGAATGTGGGTGCGGGAGTGTAGCGTTGAGGCAGTAGAGTGCGCTGTTGAGTTCGACGGATGAATGTGCTTCACTGACTTGAATTCTCATTCCCCACACGAATTTCGACCAACATGCATCGTTACATCAATGCGGAGCCTACCGACATCATTTCATGTATGTGGTTGCGCAAGGAAATGGCTCACACCCAACGCACATCAAAGAGTTCTCGAGCTTTTCAAAGGACATTCCTCTACTGTGCAAAAATATTGCTTTTTTCCACTGCAGGAATTCTGCGATATCTTACAGTGCCCGTATCACACCTCGAGGCATAAAATGATCCACTCGCTCAAAACTCCCGATGAAGACACCCAAATGTTCGGTGATCCGGCAGATTCCTACTTGGAAATCGTTCCATGTACATCATTTGAATAGCCTCTCCATTTTCTTGTACAGCCTCATACATGAAATGCATATCAGCAAGCTCCGTATTTGTGTAACGACGCATTTGCTCGAAATCAGTGCGAAGAATGACGATTCAAGCCAGCGAAATGCTTTTATCTACTGAAATTAACAGAGCCCTCTACCGCCTGAATGCTGCATTTCCGCACCCACATTCCTCTACGAAATTTCCTTACTAAGGTCCCCTCTACCTTCCTTTACATTTCTGACACATAATTTAGAAAAACCCTGTATAAATTGCACTTGCGAATTATCAATTATAATACCTATTCAAGGTAAAAAAAAGATTCTTGTAATTAAAATTATTGATTATTAAAAAAAAAGTTTGATAAAAAAGTAATTTAAATGAAGAGTTCTTGTCCCCAGTGTAAGTGATAATAAAATTCAATCAATTTGTCAGAAGAAAATCACAACGTACCATACATAATTCATCTAGAAAACATTTAATGCTATCAAAACTATTATAGAGATTTCATCGTAGTTTGGGGATTTAATTTTTAACATTATCAAAAAAAAAAAAAAAAAAAAAAAAAAAAGCATAATCTACATAACAATGTATAGTGAATATAAATGTTTGCCACAGCCAATCATGACTAACATTCTGATAAACAACAGCATTACATTGTAAATGAAAATACTGAATCAGTAAAAAATAGTAAATAATAAATGTATAGAATATTATAGATTAACTCTGTTACGGAAAGCCATTGAAATTCAGCACTGAATTTAACTAGCTTTACATATTAAAATAAGAATTATTTGAAGGGTCGATACAGCATTTATTTCTTGTGATTTATTTTGTGAAAAATAAAAGTTATTTTTGTGTTTTTTTTTGTGTGGAAAAATACATTTTATAAAGAAAGATGAAATCCAGTTACTAAAATTTGAACTCACTGTTAATTAATAATAACTCCTTTAAGTCCTCCTGCTTTAATTTCTTTTGTTTACAAAATGCAGTTTATAACATGGAACAAAATAAAAATAATGAATGGAGAGTTCGCTTTTATGAAATTGGAATTGGTGAAGGGGCTTATTTTACTAAGAGGAATTTTGTGAAGTGGCCTATTTTATAAAAAATAATTTCGTAAAGAAGCCTGTTTTATTAAATGGATTTTTGTGAAGGCCAAAAATAGGTTGCCAAAATAGGCCTCAAATGTGCCTGTATCGACCCTTGTAATTTTCTAATATATTTAAATATAAAAACTCAGATGTTTACTTAATCATACGGCATGGTATTCATTCGGCAATTATGGTATCAAAAGATTAGAAAAACTCTTTTCTGAGGAGTAATCAGAAAAGAGAAAGTAGCAATTTTATAAAGAGGGAAGCATTGTGCTTTGCGCCAATATACAGTAAAACCTCCAAATGTGACCACCTCTCTATGTTGACCGAAATTTTTTAGCTTGAATGGTCACAACGCATTGGCAATGGAGATTTACCTCTCTATGTTGACCACCTCCGTAAGTTGTATGTTGACCACTTTTTAGTAGGTTTTATTCTCTGTAACTTGACCACTGATGTTTTATTGAATTTGCTTTTTCGTCCGTTTTTTCTCCATCCAGTTTCCAGGAATTTCTTTATCAGTCATTCGGCTGATATGAGCAACACATCCCCCGCTTGTGGTGCTCCATTCTGTTCATTTCCAGTATGATACAATGGGGGAGAAATGCCAGAACTCCTAGAATCTGTCGAAAAATGTCAGGGGAGTGGGGGATGTGCGTAGCTGTGTAGCTATACGGAATTGGAAAACACCTTGTATCGCTCAAATGTGAAACACATTCCGTTCTTTTTTTCTGGATGTCGCATCGTGAAGGGACCGGTCGTTTATTTGCGAATTTTCATTAAAAATGGCGCAAAAAAGCTCTAAAAAACTTAAATTAAAGGAGAAAGTGCATCTTTGTATTTTTCTGGAAAGCAGCAGCTAAAGAAAGACAACGGAAAAATCTGGTGTGAGCAAGACAACTGTGAGCAACATTTTAAAACGCAAGGAAGAATATATGGGAAGATATTCTTCCGAAAACGGGGGACTCCAAAGAAAACGCAGAAAAACGTGTCTCGACGATGTGAACGAAGCTACGTTTCATTGGTTTAAAGATATGAGATCAATCAATGCAAGAATATCGGGACCTATACTTCAGGATGTAGCAAAAAAATTTGCAAAAGAACTCGAAATTGAGGACTTCCAAGCGTCAAGAGGTTAGCTGGAAAAATTTAAACTACGATACGCGATTTCTCAAAAAGTTTTGTGTGGGGAATCGAATGAGTTTTCAGCTGTGTGATGGAGAAATTTATTGAAAAATTCTCAGAGTTTGTTAAAGATTTTAAAGATGAGGATACCTCTAATGCTGATGATTGCGGTCTCTTCTTTAACGCAATGCCTGATAGAAGTCTAGTAATGAAGGGAGACACTTTCAAAAGAGTAAAATTTTCAGAACAGCGTTTTACTGTTCTTCTATGTGCTAGTATGACTGGGGAAAATTGAATCCTACGCTGATCGGCAAATGCGCAAAACCTCGTGCTTTAAAAATGAAACGTGAAAAGTTTCCTGTTTTTGGAGAGCGAATAGATACGCTTGGATGACCAGTGCCTTGTTCAAAGAGTGGGTTAGAAGAATTGACACAGAAATGAGAAAAAAGAAACGGTCTATTCTACGTATCGAGGAAAACGGCCGCTGCATCCCGAAATTGAATAATCTTACAAATGTGAAGCTAAAATTTTTGCCTCCAAACACAACTTCGTAAACACAACCTTTAGATAAAGTCATTATTCAATTATTCAAAGTGCACTACACAGCTCAAATTTTGGAATGGGTGATTATGAAAGCACAAACCTGTGGTTCTTCTGCATTGGCATCGTCAACAGCTGCGTCAGTAAATGGTTTGAATGCTGTTCATTGGATTAATTCTGCTTGAAATACAGTTTATTCAAACCACGAGTAAGAACTGCGTAAAGAAAGCTGGATTTGTTACAGCTACAACATTGATGCAAGAGGATGAGCTTCCTCTATCTCCTTTGCCAGTTTTTGATGGAGTTGATTTTGAAGATTATGTTACCATGGACGATGACTTAGTAACTTCTGTTGAACCAGACCCAGAGGCAATCTTCAATGAGATAACTAAGCACAATGAACTAAGCACAGTGAGGACTCTAAGGCACAAGTAATGGACGGCGAAGAGGATGATGATCCAAGTGACGATGAAACTGAAAATTACCCAACTCCGATGGAACACAATGTAAAGCGCATGATGGAGCAACTTAATGATTTCGCTGCAGAAAACTGACGAAGTAAGCTTAATGGACTTGTAAAATGTGAAGGTGCTTTTTGCAGTTACCTAATGAACAAAAAGAGGACTCAAACAAAAATTGAATTATTCTTTCACAAACTGTAAAAATGTGCTGTACTTTCAGTGAAAATAAAAATGAGTAAGTGCTAATTTTTTTTCTAAATTTTTTCTTAAAAATTACTAAAAAGTTTAGTAATTGTTTTCTAATATTGTACTAAATACATTTTAAGAATTCCCTAAGTTGACCACCTCCGTATGTCGGCCTCTTAATTACAGTCTCTTGGGTGGTCAACTTATGGAGTTCTACTGCAATAAGAGAAACAAAGTTGAAAATCACTAATATAAGTATGTATAAAACTCATACAGCTGTTTCGAAGCATTTGAGGCTTCATCATCAGTGTGTAAAATTAAAGATAAAATTAAATTAAAGCTGTGTGATTAAAGGGGGGGGAGGGTGGAGCCACCAGAGAGCCAGAGAAGCATAAGTCACAGCCCGACTGTCAACGGTGAAATGCGAATCACGGTTGATGAACAACCGCGGAGTCGATGTCACACGCGCAAAGGGAGACAAATCAAAATTGCCCAGTTGCACCTGGAAAGTTCAAACAAAGAGGGATAAAAATGAGGGGTAGGGAAGAGAACGAATTACAGAAATTGAAACCATATCTTTGAAAATTTGGTCGTGCTGGACAAATTTTTCACAGTTCAAACAGATTAGTTAACGATTTTTACAGTACGCCCGGTTTTTCAAAGATATGGTTTGAATTTCTATAATTCGTTCTCTTCCCTTTCCCACTTCTCTCTCCCCTTTGTTTGAACTGTCCCGGAGCAACTGGGCTGTTTTGATTGGTCTCCCTGTTTGCGTGTGAGATCGAATCCCCGGTTGATTGACAACCGTGAATCGGATTTCGCAGTTGACAGTCGAGCTGTGGGGTACGCCTCTCTGGCTCTCTGCCCCCCCCCCCATCCATCACCTTTTTAATCCACAGTTTTAATTTAATTTTATCTTTAATTTGAAGCGCTGATGATGAAGCGTTAGAGGCTTCGAAACAGCTGTAAACGTTTTATATATACTTATATTTGTGTTTTTCAACGTTTTTCTCTTTCTTAATATTGATTTTAAATTTTTTGTGAGATCAAGTAAAATGTTTCGTCGAGTCCTGGAAGTTTGGTCGGCTTAAATGAGCTGGCAACTTTATTAAGTTTTACACTTATTAACTCTACCGGAAAATATTATGTTAAAAAAGTATTTTATTCATGTATTTTATACAGTTGATGATTTTTGTATGACATTTAAAAAGATTAATACAAGTTTCGGAATTGCCATGCTGTTAGTTATATTCATTTAACTAAAATGTTTAATTTACCATTATTACAATTATTACATACTGGTTTATTTAAAAATGTAATATTGATGAAAGAAAAGCACTTACATTAAAAAATTGTATTATAATGCAATTAAGACTTGTTTTCTAATAAAGTATGTTTCTATCCTGAAGGCAATTCCATATCTGCATCCACGAATAGCTTATCAGGCTGCTGAAGCGGTGCTGTATGTTCGATTGTAGGCTAATTTTTAACTACTGCATTTACTATTTCTATTGTTTTTCAGGGAGATGTAGACGCTTTTCAATAAGTGTCGAATAGATATTAAACATAGTGCTGCATGGTTTCCAAGTACAAAGTGCTGTGTTAGGGTGCACTCTAAGGTAAAATGTAGAAAAGTGTCTCCATTACTCCACAGACACAGAAGATGTTATTCGCTATTTTTTGTATAAATAAGTTTAAAACTGATCATGCTTGCTCAGGAATATATATAAAGATATTTATGGTAAAAAAAGCATTTAATCTTTCCTTAAAATTGCATTTATATTCCAAAAAAGCTTTTATTTCTTATTAAGTTTGAAGGTATATTTTATTATTTCTTTCGTTTCCCATTGATCTTAGTAGTCTCTAGGCATCTTCTCTTTTGGTGTTCTTTCAAACCCTCAACTGTTTTGCCCGAGTGCCGCTCGGGAAAAATGAATTTGTTATCTTCTATACTAAAATCTTTTAGATACCACTTAATTTTAACTGTGACCGTTGGCTTGTTAAATGGCATACCTTTTTTGATTGTACAAAGCCAAATATTTTAGTAAAAAAAAGTGGTGCCGTGAACTTATTTTTAATTTATTGTGTCACAAAAAAATAGGTAAGATGGAGACAGTAGGAAAAAATCCTTTGTTATTCATTATTGATGTATGGTACTTCTTTAGCCACCTTGTGGTCTGCTGCTTCTTTTCCCTGCACCCCTGTGTGAACTCTATCCCAAGAAAACTTTATATTCTTTGTGGTAGTGGCCAGTAGTGTTTGTATTGTATGAACTAAATAGTCCTCTGAGATGAAATCTTGTAATGCATGCAGGCATGACAGACTGTCCGATTGTATTGGAAAACATGTGGTGATGTTATGTATCTTGTTACGCATCACGCATTGCCAGTTCTTCAGCCTGATGAATAGGTTTTTCAGACCACAATTTCCGTTGTTCTGTTTATATTTACTGCGTGTGTGGACAGAAATAGATTGTATCGCCCGTATCCTGATTTAAATTTGAACCAACGGTGAATATCTCGACTTCTAGCTGTACACGGAAAAAACTGTTTTGTTGAAATGACTAAATTTTGGTTCATATAGCTCCATCCAAATATTTTGGTTGGAATGACCAAATTTTGTGTGGACTAACCAAACGATTTGTTGAATTAACAAAATAATTTGGTTAATCTAACGAAAATTTAATCATTCCAACCAAAATATTTTGATGGAGCTATATGAACCAAAATTTAGTCATTTCAACAAAACAGTTTTTTCCGTGTAGCTCCAGCTCTGTCCAAATCTGTGGATATTGTCTGCTGGAATCTATACGATATATTGTAACTTTCAGAATATTGAATTCAGGCTCCGTATCATTTTTTGGTATATTCAAGCACAACTTCACATTCCTGGCATAATCAACTTCTTTTAAAAAAAAATAAATTGGACTTAATCATTTTGATGTAAAGAGGGTTTCCTATGCTGAATTCTATTCGTCAGCCTCAAATTTATGGTGATCATTGATGACATCGCGAGAGGAAATTTTCCGTCCTGTGTTACAAAAAAACATTAAAATTTTATTTCCTTTGCTATTCCTCCCAGAAAGTACCTAGTACTTAGATAAAACTAAAAAGATTACAATAAATGTATTGTTATTAAAATAAATTAATTGAATAATATAGTTCGTAGTGATTTAGATTTGTACAAGAATGCTGAAACTATGTGTTAAAGAAAAGTAACAAATGTATTGTGGATTATAAAAATTTAAGTATAGAAAAAAGGAGCATGTAGTTAATATTAAATATAATAGAAAACCACAGCCCTAGGAACATTAAATCAAGAAGAAATCATCCAAATAAATTTCAGTAAAAGTAAAATAATTTTCCCCTCCATTCTATACTATCCATCCATTATACGAGAAAACACAGAGATTGTAACTCACAAAAATTCAATATGTAATGATATATTATGCTTTAATTTACCAAAATTATGGCTCGAGTTACTGAATGGTTACGAAAATAAAAAATATATATATAAAAGAAAAAAATAATGTGCATAATGAGAAAGAGTATGTGAATAATTGAAAGATGGCGTTTCATAGACCATGCAATTTTAGAATACTTTTATTTATTTGCTTTGAAAATGACTCGGGTAGAATCGAAACATGTAAACAGTCAAATAAACCTATTTTTACTGCTTTTAGCAATTAAAATTAGTATAATATAGTTCCTTCAAGATTTAGAGTATCATAGGATACAAAATACTGTTTTTGTGGACATGCATTAAGATAACGTAAACAAAATACAGTTTTTGTCCTATTTCTCACTTAGTTTAGAGAACCATTCATTGCGAAAAAAAAGTCTCAAAATTATGTCTGTCTTCTTAAAGTATTTTTATAAATATTGAAGCTTCTATAAGAATGAAAAAAAAAATACGTTTTAAGGATAATATATTTTTGAATGTTTCTGTAAAATATAGTACATTTTAAATATATTCAGCAATTTCAGCGGATCGTCTTAAATAACTTGTCAACGAAATAGATGTTTATTTTATTGAGTTAGCAAGGGAGCATTTGAAGATTTATGCAAGAATCCTGAAACTATGTATCACAGAAAAGGAACACTTGCATCGTGTATTATAAAGAAAGACAAATGCTCAGACATGCAAATTATAAATAAAAATTCTACACAAATTGTAAAAACAAAACTCGGAACATTTGGTATTAATGTAAAAAATTTAATTTAACTTTTCTTTTATAAAATATGAGTAGTCTAACATATTAAAAAAATATGTACATGTACACTAAAACAGATAAAATAAAATTATTTGAATGGTTGATGTACTGCACCTATATCACTTGTCCATTTTCTCAATAAAAATATAAGGAGCAGTTTCAAATTTTGGAATTCTTTGTTCGATTACATAAATATTAAATTTGTGTTCTAGTTATTTTTTATTTATTTATCAACCAGGGATGAAAGCGCTCCGACCCATATGACCGATTACTACCACTAAATTTTAATAGTATTTCTCGGGTTATTTAATGACAGAATTTCTGAGATTTAGTAAAGCAAAGTATACTAATAAAATTTAGTGGTAGTAATCGGTCATTTGGGTCGGAGCGTTCTCATTCCTGATTAACTCATAAAGGAGTAATTTTGTTATAGAATATTAGCCGAAAACATATGGTGAACAATTTATAATATTTTAATTTCAAATTATTTAATCACCTGTAATCGAGCAGCGCGAGACAGGTATATATTTAAAAAAAAATAGGCTTGGAAATTATTAAAAAAATATAAAATTTTAATTGTGTTCTTTGTACATATACATTTGTATTAATTCTTTGTATATTTTGCGTAATAAATACGCAAAATAACATGCAACGCAAAATAACATGCAAGTAACTATGATGATGCAATCACCATATATTGTCCTTTTATTCTTTTTAAATTAATCTTACTTTTTCTTTCCATGTATTCAGTCAGTAATAACTGGATTTGTTAAAAAAGTAATTTCAGGCCTATTACTCTTCTTTTTCATGCGGAAGTAAAACATTAAATAATAAACATGTCTTTTTAACGAAATGATTCATTACCATTTTGATTTCGCTATTTGATATCTGCAAGTCAGCAAACTATATGGGAGATTTGCGATAATTGCACTCTTGACAGTTCGATATTAATTTAATACTAATCTATTTTTGTTACAATATTTATGTGGGTAATTTTCCTTCGCTTTGATTATAAAAGAAAGCGATCATTATTATTGACAATGTGTTTTTATCCATTTCTTGCATTTTAACTCAGGCAATAAATTTAATCATAAAATTATATTTGACATCTATAATATAAATAAATTTTACGTATTGTTAATGTTTTGGTAGGGTTGCTTGAAGTTATTTTCACAATTTTGTCTTTATCAGTTTATTCGCCAATAATTTAAATTCTCTTCGATTGTTTTTATATGCAACGGATAATTTGGCGTTTGCGTAACTCTCATATTGGCTTGGTATTTCAGTGAATGTGGCGTGCATTCGATATGTAAATGTATTCATTCGGCCTGATACTCTGATACTAAAAAGACACGTTTGTCTTATGGACCAACCCATCATACTTGTTTTTTACGGAACTTTCAATAAATAACATCGTAAAAATTTTGATGTGTTGCAGTCAAATTCTTGGGGATTGGAGCTCACAAATATGGGTTTTTGTGAGACTTCCCAATGTACTCCACTTGTACATCTGGTCATATTCTCTAATTTAAAGTGTGGGGGGTTTTCCCTTTCACACAAGTTGGTGCCGAATATTTTATGACTGCAAACGTTGTTTTTTTTAAAACTTTTAATGCGATGGGGTGGTGCCAAAGTTTCGAGGCTTCTAGCGTCCTCTTCTCCAGTTTTTGTGATGGTCCCGATGCTGTTGTCCTGCGATCCTGATTGTCCCGAAACTTTCATGATAATATACGGAGGCTTCCCGTACCAGATACTCATGCTGTTCCTGGTCCCGAATCTTTTCTGTTGTACTGAGGCATTTGCATTTCGTCGGCTGCTCCTAGGTTGCGCATCACTGCTGCTGCTGCTATGGTCCCGGATCTCAGTCCGGCTTTCCTGATTCTCTCGGAGGTGTGAAGTTCGTCATGATTTGCCTGTTTTATCGGCCCCCGTGTTTTTGAATGATTTTAACGCGCTGGATTTAATCTTCTAGTAGAGTGTGCGGTGCTCCTAATGTCAGTAAGCGGCAAGGGGTATATTTCCCCCGTGCCAGTGGTGAAACCTGAGAATACCAGTGCATAAGCTTCATGGTGTCCGGGGATGAATCAATGTGTTCGTTAGTACTCAAGTGCCTCTTAAATTATCTGCAATTATTTTGGGCAAATTTTTACTAAGCGGTGTGCTTTGTTTATTTTAATGGATGTTGGTGAGTGATTTTTTTATTTTCACCAACACGTACATCAAATTTACATAATTATTATTTTTTTCTTCTTTTTCTCGGAATCTTTTTTATAGTTTCTGACGAGTGATTTTTTTATTGTCGTCAGTGTCATCGTGGTTATTTTTTTGAAATGGTGAAAACAAATAGAAATGTTACAAAAAAAAAAGAAAGAAAATGGTAATACATAAATGTGAGATTATTCAGGGACATCATAAGTAACAGATAAAAAATTTCTTTAATACTAGTTTTGATTTTGCATATTTTTGATCGTAAATAATTATGCTAGTATCATTTTGGCATTTTTGTGTGTAAATAGGTTTGATTGAATACCTGTTAATCACTGAATAATCTCTACAATTTTTATTTAGAGTGTGTATTTATTATATGTTTATTGAAAATATAACTGAATTTTTAAGTGTGCATTATTCCTATTGAGTACTTTTTAAGTAAATGAATGAATATATAATTTCACTAGATAATAATAATAATAAAAAATAGTACTCGTAAATATATTGATGTTTTTTGTGCCTACATTGATATGTAGCTGTTTTATTCTTCCAAAGTAAGTGAAAATGTTTATTTTGATCATGCACACATATTCAGTAAATTCATTTCATGCTTTGCAATTTAATATGACAATTTTGTTGCTGATATTTATATTATTTTGGTAAAATATATTGCAGTGATTTTTTTCAGTTCCTGTTGGTATATATTATAGAGTTCATAATTAAAATGGCAGAGTCTCGTAATTTTAATTTTTCTGTGGATGATTTTGAGGGTGATCCTACCCTCATTAATTTTTTTTCTTTGATGAGATATCAGCGTATGGCAAAATCAAAAAGTTAGATGAAGAGGAACTGGTTATCTTTTTAAAGTCTAAATTTAAATGTCCCGCGAAAAAATACTTAATTGAAAATGATATCCTTTCTAAGGCAACTAGTTTCGACTTCATTGAGAAGGCATTTAAGACATCTTTGCTGTGAGCTCTACCGCCATATCTCTAAACGATCTTAATCATTTAACCCTCTTACCCCATGAAAATATTCGGAACTTTGCGCACCGTTTAAATGTGTTAGTAACAAAAGTATATCCAGATATTTCTGAGAAAACTGCTTTGGATAATATTAAATTTGTCAAATTATTATCATATTTGCCCTCTGCAATCAAAATAAAAATTCAGGAAGAAAATATTAAGGATTACGAAAAAGCAATTGAGAGAGCCCAAACTTTACAAGATATTTTTAGTCAGGATTACATTCTTACGAGTAGTAATTCTTCTTCTCAGATGACTGACAACATTCAAATACAGTTAGCGGAATTGACCGAGAAAATTAATACTTTAAGTTTTGCCGCTACTTCATCATCCCAGGAACATAAACAATCACCTGAGGTCAGACAACACAAGTATAGAAAGTCTCAGGAGTTAAAAAAAATTATAAAACTCGGAATACTTATCAAGCACCCCCAAGACATCAAAATTTTCAGAGACCTAACAATGAACGTTGACAGCTTTGTTTTCGGCTCGGTCATGTCGCCACCAATTGCTTTAAATGGCAACGTGCTAGCACACGACAATTTCATCAACAAAACAATGATTTTAAACGACACGATAATTTTAGAGACCGTAATTTAAACTCAAGGTGAGGTGTAATAGCGCTGATAATATTACACCTCAACAAATTCAAGATATTTCAGCAACAGGTACACAAACCATTTTTCACAAACAATTTCACGAACTTCCAAAATTATCCTCTAAAAGAATTGTTAACTCGATTGCATCGCAAACAGAGTCTACGATAAAGATTGCAAACAGTTGTGCCACCCAGACAGAGAGTGAAATTCATAAACATATATTTAATGTCAATAGAGACTCTCCGGCACTTCCTCTTGTAAAGGCCTCCATTGCCAAGGAAGATGCTTTCCTATTATTAGATACCGGTAGCAGCACGTCTTTAATTTCAGTGAAACTTTTTGAAAATCTTAAACACAACTTAAAATATAAACGTCTAGGCTCCAATGTTACACTGACAACGGTTAACTCTGAATTAAAATTTACAGCATGTATACGTTTCTCTTTTAAGATCAATCATAATTTTTTTTCACATTGTTTTTATGTCGTAGATATACCAGAGTCATACAAATTTGATGGCATTCTAGGGCTAGATTTTCTACAAAGATATAACATCACATTAGATTCGTCAAATAAAATTATGCAACTTAATGACTTACATATACCGTTTACTTGTATAGAGTCAAATGATACATCACCCGGATGCCATAATATTTCTGTAGATACTCACATTATTGAAGATGTAACGCTAAAAAGTAAACTTATGTTGCATCCAGATGAAGTCAAATGTGTCACCGTTAAAACTAGTAACATGTTACACGAGACTCCATATTTGTTCCAAAGTAATGCATTTTCTAAGGATATTCTGGTTTTTGACTCAATTATTCAGCCACAAGATAGTAAACATCAGTATGAAAATAAGATAAAGAAACATGCAACTGATGAATTTAATATTTATGTTAAAAATATATCTAAAGAAAATGTGCATTTGAACAAAAACACAAATATAGGATGCATAACTCAAGTTGATGAAATATTTGACAATGTTAATGACTTTGAAAATATTCAGGAGGATTTTAAAAAGGACTCTCAATTATTTGTTAATTTTATTCAGGCTTCTCAAGAAATATTACAACAGAGGAAATTAGAACTATCCTCTTCTGATTTTAAATTAAATCATCTTGACTCACAAGATGCAGAAAAGCTAAAAAAGTTACTGTTAGATCATTATGCTGTATTTTCTAAAAGTATGAAAACGTTAGGACATACTGATAAGTTCAAGCCAAACCTAAAATTTATTAATGACTTCCCCATAAAAACTCTATAACATTAAATAATAAACATGTCTTTTTAACGAAATGATTCATTACCATTTTGATTTCGCTATTTGATATCTGCAAGTCAAAAAACTATATGGGAGATTTACGATAATTGCACTCTTGACATTTCGATATTAATTTAATAATAATCTACTTTTGTTACAATATTTATGTGGGTAATTTTCCTTCGCTTTGTTTATAAAAGAAAGCGATCATTTTTATTGACAATGTGTTTTTATCCATTTCTTGCATTTTAACTCAGGCAATAAATTTAATCATAAAATTATATTTGACATCTATAATATAAATAAATTTTACGTATTGTTAATGTTTTGGTAGGGTTGTTTGAAGTTATTTTCACAATTTTGTCTTTATCAGTTTATTCGCCAATAATTTAAATTCTCTTCGATTGTTTTTATATGCAACGGATAATTTGGCGTTTGAGTAACTCTCATATTGGCTTGGTATTTCAGTGAATGTGGCGTGCATTCGATATGTAAATGTATTCCTTCGGCCTGATACGCTGATACTAAAAAGACACGTTTGTCTTATGGACCACCCCATCATACTTGTTTTTTTACGAACCTTTCAATAAATAACATCGTAAAAATTTTGATGTGTTGCAGTCAAATTCTTGGGGATTGGAGCTCACAAATATGGGTTTTTGTGAGACATCCCAATGTACTCCACTTGTACATCTGGCCATATTCTCTAATTTAAAGTGTAGGGGTTTTCCCTTTCACAGTAACAATCACACAGAATTACTTCCGTTGCCTACATTTCTGAATAAATTATGGAATTTCCTTTTCAAATTGGCTTATATTGCTTTATTTATTCAAATTTATTGAAAACAAAATCAAAGACATCTATCTCAGATTTGTCAGAAAGAATAGTTTACGGTTCTAACTTCCTCTCCATCTATTTAAAAATTAAATTAAGAGGCTAAAATATGTTCAAATTAAAAAAAAATGAAAGTTAAAACTAAGAGTTTCAAAGTTATTACTGCAAATAATGGTAAGTAAAATATTACAATAATAAAGGAAAACACAAAAAGAAACTGATAGAAGTACCTTACTAATTTTAACTGCATTTATATACTGCTTTAAAGTATTTACAATTCACTTTAATATTTTAAGATATCGCATTCAACTTATGATTGATATAGATTCAAACTGATTTAATATGTATAAGTAATGCAACTTTGCCTAAAATGCTCTATATAATGTTTGCTTTTACTTATAAATGCATGATTTTCTGAGTTTTATTTTCAGTTCAAGATGTTCATTTGAAAAGGTATGTACCTCAAAAACATACATAACCTTTTTCGAATACGAATATAGGGTGTCAACCAGTAGTTGATCAAATATTTTAAATATTGTTCCATTTAAGACGGAAAAGAGTTTTGCATGTGGCACTAGACATAATATCTTTGTTTGAATTTTGGTGCACTTGTCACATTGTTTTCAGTTGCTTGCTATAAGAGAAGCCATTTTATGATTTTTTTAAATTAGAAAATGTAAAAATTTACTTTTTGATTAGCTGGAGAAAATTACGGTAAGATAAAGTAATACATTCCATCTTGCTTATTTCAAATAATAGTTTCTATGAAGTATTGTTAATCACAGACTACAGACGATATTTTAAAGATTAATTTTTGAATTTTCGACTGATTTTATCGATTAATCAAATACTGGGAAAATGGCAATTAATAAATCCATTTTTATTATAATTTTGTTCTTATTTAATTTCAGCAAATTTCATTTTTGCCCACTGTAGAACATTCATTAAAGGTTATAGCAATCATGTTGGTTTACTTCTAAAACTTAAGGGTGCTGGTCACTCAGCTGTCCTCTCACTATGTAAAGTCTATGGGCGTTTGATGCATCCGTATACTTAAAATATCTCTTCGAGAAATTAATATTTTTAACTTTTATTTTTTGTGTGCACTTCCTAAAAGATATCTCTTTTTTCTTAGTTCTAAAAATATTTCTAAAATATAGACTTCATTTTATATGAAGTGTTAAAATCTTACTCACAGTTCGCCCTCTTTTAACACATAAAATATTAAATTCAGCATAGACTTTAGAAATATTTTGAAAACTAAGAAAAAAAAGAGACATCCATTTGGAAGAGTACACGGAAAAAAGATGTTAAAAATATGAATTTCCCGAGAAGATATTTTAAATATACGAATGCATCAAAAGTCCATAGGCTTAGCATTACGGAGGAGAATTCCGAAGCTGACTGACTAGCCCACTTAAAAGGAAGGAAATATAATAAAAACCCCGTAGCACTGATCTTATTTGAACAACTACTGGCTCGGTCACCCTAGTTACATACGTATAAAGATAGCATTCATTTTAATGTTGCTTATCGCGACAAATTTAAAGTATACCGCATTTTAAAACAAAAACTGATTAAAAAAAACTAAAGTACTTATACTATTTAACTTATAAAGAAATATTATGCTACATTTTCAGTGTTACTGTATTACAAAGTGAAAATATAAATTCGTGGTTTGAATCTAATTTGTTTTCGTTATAATTTGTTTTATTTCGTAATAACTTAGACGTGAAAAGAAATTTTTTTAAATACATATATGGGATTAATTAGCAAAATTTTTTATTCATCCGAATGGCTACGCATAACAGATTCTTCAGATTTGTTCCAACATTACAATGGATATCAAATATGTATATTTAGTCATTAAATTCAAAGTTTATTTCAGTTATTATTTAAATAATGGCTAAAGACAGGTTATAATGAGACTTTCGTGTCATCTAGTAAAACTTATCGAAATATCTTACGAAATGAGTTTCAGAATATGTTCTTATGTGTTACAAATTCCTAAATATCAAATACATCCTCATATAATGATGCAATTTGCATGGAAATTCGAAAGTGAGCTAATTTGGAGGATTAGAAATATTAAAGAAGTGAGAAATACTGTAATGCTGCTATGATTTCTCGTAATCTCTACTGACGGATGTAAGCTAAATCCAATTATAACAGAAATACAACAAAATTTCAAAACAAGTAAGTGTTTCTTTTTTTTTCAATTTTTAAAACTAATCCAACTAATTAAATTTCGAAACTATTGGGACATATTTTACAAATTAAAGAAATTATCAACGAAAATTTCTTTATATCGAATTTATTCTTATAAAAATTTAAAAAGATATAAA
The DNA here is from genome assembly GCA_963932465.1 of Maratus speciosus. Lineage (NCBI taxonomy): Eukaryota > Metazoa > Arthropoda > Arachnida > Araneae > Salticidae > Maratus > Maratus speciosus. Next base: position 223,994,457 of record OZ010791.1, on the reverse strand, counting down.
AGCAATAAATATTCATTGAACATTTCTTCAATATCTTTGGATTACTTTGAGTTATGTAAAAATGTTTTTAAGTAAAGAAATGATGGAACATAATTAAAAAGTTATAGAAAATAATTGTACAATCCCAAACGAAATATTACTTTAAAAAATTAATTAACACGCTTTTAATCTAAATTTTTAAGCATTTAATATGCATTATCATCGACAATGGACTTTTACGCAAAATTTCAACGAAATCAATTCTTTAGCTATGTGATTTCAATCCAAAACTTATAAGGATATATTTCGTACTTGGGTCCTGACTTTGCGAAGGAAAATTATTAATTAATGATACTCTGAATTTCATGAATTTTCACTGACACTGAATACATATCTTTCGGTGTTTAGTGTCGAAATATTTCGAAAATTGAAACTATTATGACTCGGTAAGTGTGGGTAGTACAGAAATTATTTTTCTTCTCTACTTGCTAGAGCATGGATAATATTTTGCTAATTACAACTTATAGGACTCAGACACCATAAAAATATTTAAATTTTGTAGCTAAAAAAATAATTATTTTGGCGTAAATCTGATGAAAAACAAAATTGAACACTTTTTACATTTGGATCTCTAAAATGTCTTCTAAAATCGCCTGTTTAAGAAATAGCTATTGATGAGCGATAACAAGCATGTCTTATCAACCTATCATTCGTGAGAAATCATCGGTACATCAAGGTGTAGTCCACAAAGCACTGATCAGCGTTTAAAAAAAGTAAAAGGACATCCGACAGGAGCACGGGCGGCCTATACCACGAAGTAGCGGCGGTCTCTAAGGGCACCCGCCTCCGAACATCGCGAGAGAGCTTTAGTGATCTCGAAGCCGCATCAATCGTCCGATATATTAAACTCTTCGGCCAAATCGTTTCCGCTGGTCACTGTATTAAACTTCATGGAATTTAGGTTTTAAATTTTTCTGGTGTACAGATCAGTGTTTAAAAAAGAAAAGGAACTCGGGGAGTGATGAGGTCCTGGGAGGATTCGAATACTGCATTGTCATTAACAGCAAAATTTTTGGCAAAATTTTAGCACAGTCGGTTCGTTAGATATATGATTACAATCAAAAACGTAAAATAATGATTTTTCCCTTGAAGAATGCCTCTGATAAAATACGGCTGAGAAATTACATAAATATTGCGCTGTCATCAATAAAGAACGTGTTAACAAAATTTAAGCAAAATACATTCTTTAAACATATGATTTCAATCGAAAACGTTAAAAAAGTGTTTTCTCCTGAGGATCCTTCTTCTGATAATAATGAAATGAAAAAAACATGAATCAATGTTCATGTATTGCACTGTCATCAACAATGAACTTTTGTCTAAAATTTGAGCTAAATCGGTTTGTTAAATATGCGATTCGAATAAAAAAAGTAAATAATATTCGTCGAGGTTAAGCAACTTAAACGGAGCATAGAGGATCACAGTAAAAACGCAGTGGAAAAATTCAATACCAGCTGATTCAAGATATGTTGAGTTTTCTCAGTTTAATTTAAAATCAGAAAAGCAGACACCCTTCAATGTTAAAACTTAAAAGCTGTTAAATATTAAGAGCACGATAACGAAAATGGATATGATCTTAAAAAGTAACAACATATTGCATTACACGATGAAAATTTATGGGCTTCAAAAAAAAAAAAAAAAAGAAAGAAAGAAAAAGAAAAAAAGGAAGAACAGAGCTATTTCATATGTCATCACCGCCAGACAAAAACATTCCATTTACACACTATATACATATTAAATTAATTCATTTTGTCATACCACACATTTGCCCCAAAATAAAGCAAGATGCTAGAAATAACAATATCAGAAGAAAAATTCTCCGCATTCAGACGTACGCGTAAACTGCGTAGAATGCGAAATGACTGACTAAATGAAGGGGTGGGTGTGAAACCGGCAATATGTGAATGCAAAGGATTTTGCTTGTAGCTCTGGACGAGGTATTGGCAAGAGGATTAAAACTACGCAAAAACACTTTAACTTGCGAATAACTACCTGCCTGTCAGTAAAAAAAAATATTTCTGTTCCCTTGTAGCGTTCCCTTGATAAAATCTGTCGCAAAAACTACTTAAATACAGCGTTGTCATCAACAATTAACTTTGGAACAAAATTAAGCAAAATCATTAGATATGTGATTTGAAAGAGAAACGGAAAAGAAATGTTTTTCCTCCTGGAACCTTTTTCTGATGAGATACGGCCATGAAACTACATGAATCAATATATTCATGTATTTCACTGTTATCGACAGTGAACTTGTGTCTAAAATTTGAGCAAGTCGGCTTGTTAAGTATGTGATTTGGAAAAAAAAAATGTTTTTCTGATACCTCATCTTCTTAAAATTCAGTTCTCTTTCAAACTGATTTTTAAAGGATCGTAAAAAAAAATTAGGATACTTAGACTACATTCTTGTTTAGCATGAAATAGCAACATCAAATTAACATCAAATAGCAAGTATTGTTCCCTTTTTTAATTTCAAGATAAATAAAATTTTTCTTTGAACCGGAGCCCGAATACTGGCATAGTAAGACCCACTTTACTAAAGTCGAAAATAATTATTTAACCCTAGAACAGTATTTATACGCTTTTGAGGAGTGGATATAGAAAAAAAAACAGGTGCCATTATATTTGACCTTGGAGGTTCACCCCCTCCCTCAGGAAGTGCTTCGTAGAGCGGCTTATATAATCCATATTTAGGTTATATAATTTATGGTTTTAGAGAGCACGCCTAGGAGGCATATATGTACCATTGCTGTGCTGTTATTCACGCTACCGTTTTAGGGGTTACGTATCTTAAACACACTTTTTGATATTGTATCATTTCAGGTTTACATAGGGTAATGCGGCGCTAATAGTTTTATTTATTTTACTACCATAATTTTAAAGATTATGTTTATATAGGCTCATTTACCTCCTGAAATTGACAATTTTTGTTTCTATGTCCTATTATGTTTAGATTCTTTTAAGGTAATTGTACAATACTTAGTATCTGTATTAAACCTCACTGGTTATATTTTGTTAAAATTTTGTAAAATATTATTTAAATGTGTCATACGAAATCAGCAATTATGTTAATTTAGCGTATATAAAAGCTCATATCCTCAACCTTATTTTTCTATGTGTATTAATTTATTATTTAAATATTAGCATAAGTACTATTTACGAAATTTTTATCCGCTATTTTAATCGAAAAAATCGATTAAATTATTAAACTTTCAAAAGAAAATTAAGCGTTATTTAAAGTCTATATTTTAGGTATTGTACAGTGTATTTGAAAATTTTCCGTCTGAAAAAAATTATAGAACTATTAAACGTACATCCTAAATTTTACCGAATAATCAAAACATCTTAGAATGACGCAGGAAAATTTTAATTGCAATTTTCACCTTTCTAATGCAAAAGTCTTTTCATTTTTGATAAATATATCAAAAAAGACTTGCATAAATACGCGTATGACATTAAAAGAATTTTGTGTAAGTATACATCTCTAGGCGTAGGTAAGTTCGTTCTTATAGTATATGCAGAGTATCCGTAATTAAACTACCCGACTTTAAAGTTGTCTAAATACGAAACTATTGTTCATAAAAATTATCAAGAAGGAGCTTGGTGAAATATGATAGAAGCGTAAAAAATAACAACGTTAAACCACCAAAAATTTTAAATTTTAAGCATACCGGTTTCGGTAGCATATAGCATACCTTCCTCAGTGCTAAGGATGGCGGACTTGGAAGGGATGTTATGCAGAGTGCCAGGAGCATAGCTCCGCACCTCTAGTAGAGAGCTGAAAGTAGAGTAAAGTCATGTCATAGCCAAAGCCTGACAACATAACGTCAGGAACGCGTAAAAGGAGGAAAACTCCCCAATTATAAACCAAAGGCCCTTAAGAGGCACCATACATTAAAAATATATAAAAAATACTATTAATAATTAATAATTAAGATATAATAGTACAAGAAAAAGAAAAGAAAAGAAAAAGAGAAGCTATACACAAGAAAAATTTACAATTTTTAAATGATAATAACGTCTAGGAAGGAATGCCCTATCAATAATAAGGCGAACTAAGAGTTAACACGGGTGAATGTTTTCCGGCAGATGAAGAGTCGCTCGAGGTCTTCTTAGGATAGAGGAAATTTGCTCACATATATAGGACAGGTGGGGATTCAAGTTAAAGGTTTATTGACCAATAGGAAAACAGAGGATTGCAGGTAACAGCCAATAGGAATATAGATGGGAAATGGAACCGAAGTAGTGAGAAAAAAAAGATTAAGGGAAAGAAGATTTTATGTAATATTTCCAACAATCTGATAATGGGGGAATAGCGAATTCACAATTAACAATATTTTTTTTAATTTTTATAAATATGAAATGCTTCAAGGAAGTTAAGTTCGTCTATAGAAGTAGGTTTAGAGATTATTTTAACCGAATTGAAGTCAAAGGTATGATTCATCTCCCAGCAATGTTTTGCAATAGAGGATTTATTGATTTCTTGTTTTTTAATATATTGTTGATGTTCTTTGATACGAAATTTTAAGCACTGGAAAAACCAAACGCTGCTTAAAAGCACGAATGTTGAGACTATCATCCCGTGCATAAAAGGTTTTAGGTTTTAGGTTTATGATTTTTTTTTTTTGAGCAATTGAAACTTAGAAATATATTTATTAAGCATTAAAAAGTACATGATTTAAATAAATTTGAATAATTATAAACATATCGTACCATGTTTGGTTACTAGTTGACGTAATGTATTGATATGCAATTGTTTGGAAGAACAGATCTTTTGTTTATGAATTTCAAATAAGGAAAAGTTTTAGTCTCGATTTCGTTTTAAATTTAAGACTTCTCACCAGTTACGGATCGTATTCTTTCTCAACAAGTTGTTGTTGAAGGTTTAAAATTTCCCTTACAATTTTTGGAGAAAATTTTTCACTTGCAATAAAGATTTTGAAGTTTAGAAAATTTAGGATTTTTCTTTATTTTTTGCATCAAGTTTTGATTTCTCTGAATTACTTATCTGCATTTTGCCTCAATACAAGGTTTGAAATTCTCGAAATTTAGGCTATACAGTACAATGCAGCTGTTAAGTGTCAAATATTTTATTGAATTGTAAAACAAAGGAAGTTAACTTTGTGAAAAAAAAATGTTTTTTTAAAACAAAATTCGCGAATAACCAAGTTAAAAATTCGGGAATGTTGAAATGTTATTTCGCGAATAATCAAAACTCGCGAATGTTAAATCCTCGAATGTTAAGGGATTACTGTATAAGAATAATTCTTATTAATTTGTTTGTATGATTAAAACCTATTTACACTGTCTGTAGAATTATGAAATTTTCAGCTCAGATGTTGCAGATTTCTTAAAATTTAAAATTTCCAAAATAAAAGGGCTAAGAATTTATTTAATGTCTATTCATTATGGCACAAAATTTTTAAACGAATTCTGTACGTTAATAAAAGTTTTTATGCAATTTTTATGCATTTTTAATGTAATTTATTTTCTATTCTACTAACTATAAGTAGAAAAAGAATAATTAAAAAATTACATGTGCAGCAATGTTCGAAATTTTGCCATTATTGTGTATTATTTGATATTGAGTTTTAATTCAATATTTTCAGCAGTGGTAAAAAATTATTATTATTAATTATCGTTATGAAATATTAGAAATTTTAGACATTTAATAAGGAATAATCTATTTTGTTTAAAATTTACGTTAATCGATGAAATCTTTATATGTTGCCTGGCAGCTTTATTCCCAGAAACACACTTTTATAAGCTACTAACCTTTAAATACTGAATACTTTCTGATGCTAAGATGCAGTTTACGTGGGAATTTGCCACTAAAGTGATTTGCAAGGATAAGAAAGATTAAAGAATTGGGTGCTAGAGAATTAGTGTTATATGTTTACATGCTCTCTTCGGAAGGAAGTAAACAATCTTAAGCCTCAGTACATTAGTTTTAGAGCAACATAATTAAGCCTAATTAAACAATATAGCAAAAGAGACTTACATTTTTAAAAATACAAATTTCGAAAGGAAATTATTTCAAAAAATGTAAAATCATTTAGGTTATATTTCCCCTCCAAATAAATAAATAAATATAAAATAAATCATTCACTGTCTATAGGGTTTTTGCATTCGCAGTTCAGAAGTTGCAGATTTGCTGAATGTTTTATTTTCTAAAACTTATGCTAAACATTTATTTAATAGCTATTTATTAAGGCGCAAATTTTGCTTTCATCATTTTTTTTTTTTTTTTTTTTTTTTTTTTTTTTTTTGGTGCATTATATAACATTTATGTACATTTCACTTTTACATATAATATATTTTACCTAGCTAAAAGGAGGAAGAAAACATTTAAATATACATACATAACAAACATAGAAATTTTGATATTTTTGTATATTATTTGTTATTAAATTTTAATCCAATAATAATTTGTACCCATGAAAACTTGATGGCTTATCTGCTGACTTTTTTTAAGCTTCTGAGATTTTGGAATTTTCAGCTAATTTTCTATACGAATATTATAGTCTTTTCGAATTTTGGGGCTATTTTTAAAAATTCTTAAAAAGGTTTCAATATTTCAGACCAATATACTAAAATTTGTCCTTTGCGAGTTTTGAATTTTTTATGCGATATTTAGCTGTGTTTTTTAGCGTATCGAGGTTATTTTTTGACATTCGTAAAAGGAATATGGTTACTATCTTTTAGCCAAATATAGTAATTTTTGCCCGGTGCAATCTTTGAATTTTTGCTGAAATTTTTATGGGATAATTAGCGTTCTTTTATGATCCGCAGAAATTTTCAACATTCGTTAACGCCTTGAAGGGCAGTGATGCTGTCACGGCATCACATAATTTTAATCCCTAATTGCCACATTCCCACCGGAATTTCTCAATGAAAATTTCACTTTTATTAAGTACGCGAAAATATGCTTATACTTGTTTGCAAATAAATTCTCTTGTAAATACTGGTGTCATTAAATTATTTCAACATTTTATGAATACAAGTGCCTTGCCCCTGAAAAGGTTAAAGGAATCCGCTTTCACACTTTTAGAATGAATTTTGTACTGGGTGATTTTCGAATTTTCCCCATATTTTTTATTCGATTTTTAGCGTTTTTTCTTGATTACACCGATTTTGGGACAATTTCTTTCAGAAACTATAAGCAGTTTAATTAAATTTGGCTATTATCGTAATTCAATTCAAATTGAAAAGATACCATATCGGTTTCGATAGTAACTTCAACTATGTTACTGAAAATTTGAATTAAATTTGACACAATAATTCAATGTACCCTTGATCGAAGAGACAGCAACGGGTGTAGTCCACACGTGTGCGTGCTTCTGGAGGCAGTGAGGCCTATTCGTTTCGAATAAAAGCAAGTTCCGGTAGTTCGAAATATTTATCACTTTTTTACGAGTAATAATCATTTTACTGACACACATTACTGATTGTATGTCTTTAAATAAAAGGAAGATTTATATTCTGTAAGAGTGGTAGGTAAGTTGAAAAAAAAACTCTGCAACTTTGAAATACCAGCATGTAGTTTGAAATAAAATTACAACCAAGTGTCATCAGATTTAGAAAAATATCTTGTTTTGGAAAACAAATTTATCTTTTGCATACGGAATTATTTACAAACTAAAAATTGTATAATTGTAATTTTGCAAATGACAGCACCTACCCCCGAGATTTTGTTTGAGTCTCCGGCTCCTTTCAGAGCAGAAAAGTACACAATTTATGCATTTTTTCTTAAATATTTATCGAGATATAAAAAAATATATTTTATAATTTTAGCTGTAAGTTAAAAAAATAAGTAACAAACATTAATATGTTTAAAAAATTGGATTCATATTTAGAAATAAGAGTTTGTTCCGCAGCTAATGGCGCCTTCGCTCTTTATAAAGCTGCGATTATCTTTTTTTGTGTGTGTGTTTTTGGTTAGTTGCTGGATCTACGGTTATCTGTCACAGATTAGGGCTAAACAGACCGAGTCCTCTACTTAAAGTGGATTCCGACCCATTACAAAATGCCTCAGTCGGGACTCGAATTCGCCCCTTTTGTAGTCAGCATCCTAACTACTAGGCTAGTAAGTAGGGTATCGTTTATTAAGAAAAGGACTGCATACTCATCGGAAAAAATAACGCAACACACCATGCTATTTCTTCACCAAATTGTAGCAAAAACATCATTCGACTTGTAATCGTATACATTCTAAATATGAAAAATATTTTTTAAAATATGGGTCTTCTACTTTATAAAAATTATACTTACTTTGAATTTTCAAACTGTAACACCCACTTTTGATAGCTTCAGTACCTTGGATTATAGCAGCCCAAAAAAGGCACAGTTTACAAACTTCTTCGTAAGGCTTCACAGATTTAAAAGAGGTCATACAGCCATGTAATAAACTTTAATGTATGTCTCCCTAAAAATTCTCATTATTTTTCTTCTCTTTTGTAAATACAATGAATAGAATTCTGGCAATTTTTCAATTCAAAATCATATTTTTAATCGTAAAAATTATTAATAGATTCTTATTAAAAATATATTAAAATGACATATATTAATCTTTGCATAAAAGGAACCACAACCGTCAGAGACTTGCGTGTGTAAGATCGTCCCATATATTAATCTTCGAGATAAACTTTAATTTTACTATTTGACGCTCTAAAGGGGCATCTTCGGTTATCAAAGCATGAACACAAAAGATGATCATTAGATAATAACCAGAAAGAAAATAATGAAATATTCTTTTATATAAAGTTATATTATATTATATTTATAAATATTATATAATTTTAGTGGTAATTGGTTTTGTGTTCTATCTATTTTCAGTTTTAAGATTCAAATTTATTAAGGATACTATATAAAAATTTAATAAAAAATAAATAATTTATACATTTTTCCGGGCTGTTTGATTAAAGAAACTCAAATGTGGTATCAAAAAAGTGCGCTAAAATTCGAAAATTCAAATTTAGTGCATTTTTTATATGCATTTGACTTATATTTTGAAAATGGCATTCATATTTGGAAAGTAGGCAAAATTTTAAGTCTCCTGGTACTTCCTGCATCTCTCTGTGATAATGTATTCTGATGAAATGCCATGGGGCGATGCAATTTGTTTTCCTGGAAAGAAAGAGCATCCTTATGGTGTATTTTAGTTCATGCTTTTTAATGCAGTCTGCTATGGAGTAGAACGCGGAAAACTCATTTTTAAAATTTAGTAAAAATGCAACAGAAACCTATGAAATGCTTAAAATTGCAAGAGATATTATTTCATTGATTTGAATGTTTCCCTGAAAGCCGACCAAAAATTGAAGACAAGTAAATGTGGCAGACCAGCTAGCAGAACACTATAAAATTGAGCTATTGAGTGAGCTATTAATAGGGAATCGGCCTTTACTCGTCCGAGTAATGACGGAAGTATAAGCTATTTCTCGTGGAATCTTAAGATCCAACGTTAACGAAATGTTGAGTGAGTCAAAATTTGCGTGACATTTGTCTGTATTGCTTAATCAAAGAAAAGCAAATTATAATTCAACGTAAATATGGCCGAAACATGGTGTACCTAAACGCCAAATCATAGAGAAGCGCATTGAAATAGAGGGTGTCCCATAAGTTCGTTCACAAAAATTCACAAAAAATAATAAATTGCCAATATTATCATAAGACAAAACGCAATATTTCACCTTCATTCAAACTTAAAACGTTTATTGTTTTACTTAAAAGGCGACTAAAATAATAGAAGAGATTAAATTAAAAATAGAAAAGACCAATTTCACAACGAAGTGACGTATTTGTATAAATAACCAGTAACTAGTTATTAAAATATTCTCTGATGTTGAGATTGGAAAGGTTTAAAAGTACTAAGAAGTTTTAAATGAAATGTATATTTTTAACTTATAACATCTCTTCTATTATTTTAATCACCTTTTAAGTAAAACAGTGAACTTTTTAAAGTTCATATAGTATATTTTACTTTTTAATGTTCATATAACATGTTCGTATAATAAATTGCCATATGTTGGTTGAGTTTCACACTATAAGACTTCTGAGTTTTTGCGGCAAAAGACAAACTAGTTGAAAACTTCTTTGAACTGTTTTTTTTTTTTTTTCAAAAATATCCGCTATTTGTCAAGTGCGCAAACTGCATGCCGATATGATAGTTACTTGAATTTGTATGAGTTTTTTTTTTATGTAAATCACTTATGGAAACCTTTGTACTGTATTTATCTTGTTTCCAAGAATAATTCAACTGTTTTAATAAATTTTAAAATTCAAAACGCTCTCCTAATTTGTTAAGTTTTTATGGAGTTTTGTATTTTGAACCTGATTATTCGTTTCTTTAAAGTACTTGTATCTTTTGCCAAGAATAATTTTGTTTTTGATCAGTCTTAATGGTGTAAACTGCTCCCCAATATAATATTTTCTTACATTTACATGAAGTTTTGAATTCTGAACTTACTTATATATTTTCTATTTCCATTAAAAACATGACTTTATAAAAAAACTTTATAGTGCATAAAATACTTCGATACGACGGCCGATTTGTTATTTCTTATAATTTTTTAAGTGACAACGGACTTATGGGTTATATTTAAAAGAAAGACAGTAAAAATATAAAAAGTAAATAATTTATTATTGTAAAATAATCTTCTTATGCTATCGCTGAATTTGTTTTAAATTGACAATATAAGAAAATATTATTTTTTCTTTCTTATAAGTAAAAGTTTACGACAGGCATTTCAAATAAGTTCAAATTATTCAAACTAAAAAGAATTGTATATTTGTTTTTAGCTCTGAAACGAACCACTTTGATTTTAACAACTGGTTTAATGTTGTTAAAAACATACTTCAAAAATTAATTGGCAAAAACCTTTATATTCAGTCATAATAAATTCTATTCAAGAGTAACTATTTGCTGTTTTCTAGAAATTAAAGACGGTAAAAGTATTATTTACATGGAAAAAATAGGAAAGAAGAACGCAAATTGATTTATCTCTAGTTTCTGACATAGATTCTGTAGTTGAGTAGTGTAATTAGATCAAATCAGGATAGGAAAAAACAGTGAATGGAATTACAAAAAGGATAACTTTAATTAGCTTTCAGTGCAGAAATTGTATAGTATTTAAAGTTTTCTTTAAATTCATTTTGCTTGTGTTCTTTTATATGTTTTAGACAGAAATATAAATACAATTTTCAAAAAATCTACTTTCAAACATGTGTACTTCTTACACATTGTAAAGTGACGATTTCAAACGATGTTTATAAAATGTCCATTCGCTACATCTGTGTTACACATCTGTGTATTAAGTGAGAAAATATTTTTCATATAAGGGATGGGTTAGCGTAAAAATTACTTATTTACTTTAAACGAGGTGTTACAGAATATGAAAACAGTAGGGATTGATAGAATTTAAAACGTATTTTCAAAATACTATACAGGGTGCAAAGGAAAGTCTCTTTAACCTGAAAATACTTTCATATAATTTATTAATTAACCCTTAAGTCTATTATGTTGCAATGATGAGGTTGTTTATGTCCCACATATTTATATACAGGGTGCAAAGGAAAGTCCCTTTAACGTGAAAATACTGGAAACGGAGAGAGCTACAGCAATGGAAGTGAATTAACGGTATAGTAAAGCGACTACGCCCGACTTAATGCAAACGACAGCAGCGCCCCCTAGTGGCGAAATTTGGAATATATCCACTGCAAATCGAAAACGAAAAGAGATCGAGCAAAATTTCCAATTAGAAAGTTTTAGAGCATCAATTAATTGGTACGAAACGATATTTAGTTCACACGGATAAGATAAATCGTCGTCTGTATACCCAAAAATGTCCGAAATCGATGAGCGACGATTTTACTTTGCATATTCACATTCCGGAAATGTAACAGTGCACAATTGAAGATTGTGACGTTGTACTGTGCTGTAATGTCTGTAAAAAATTAATTTACAATGCATTTTACATTTTAGATTAACCCTTTCAGGGGCAGAAGAATTCTGTTCGTAAACTGATGAAATGATTGACTGACACCAGAATAGTCAAACAAATTTCTTAGAAAAAAAAAACCCGCTAATTTGTACTTTCATTATAAAAGCAAAATTTTATTAAAATATTCTTGGTGCCATTTGTCAGTTTTGGAGTTAAAATTAGGTGGCTAGACCGTCTGGCTACCGCCCTTGAAAGGGTTAAATCTATGTCGTTGTATCGAAGAGGCTTACAATAGACGTTCCATGTTGAGAAATGTGCATGCAGAATTACTCTCACGAATACAAACGTGTATCGTGAGCAATGGTGAATTTTTCGAACATACTTACAACAACCTTTTTTTTTTTTTTTTTTTTTTTTTTTGATATCAAAATGTATTGAGATAAGCACGTATTTATACAATAAATTGTGCGTATTTCTTCATACTTCTAACTATTCCATTCAAACGTTTACACAAAATGGAGTTTATCGATTTCGGACACTTTTGGGTATGCAGGCGAAGATTTATCTTATCCATGTAATCCAAATATCGTTTCATACTAGTTAATTGATGCTCTAAAACTTTCAAAATTGAAATTTTGCTTTATTTCTTATCGTTTTTGATTTGCAATGGCTATCTTCCAAATTTCGCCACTAGGGGGCGCTGCTGTCGTTTGAATTTAATCGGGCGTAGTCGCTTTACTATACCGTTACTTCACTTGCATAGCTGTAGGTCTCCCCGTTTGCAAGTATTCTCACGTTAAAGGGATTTTCCTTTGCACCCTGTATATAAAAATGTAAGACATAAACATCCTCATCAATGCAACATAGCGGTCTTAAGGGTTAATTAATAAATGATATGAAACGAAAAAGCCTAACACCAGGAGCATGGAGAAATCGCAAGTTGATTATGGAGTGATCTTCTCATGAAAAGTGAATTTTAAAAAAGAAGTGAGGGAAATGCTTGGTTCCAAAGTTTTTATCTCAAAATGAAGGTTGAAGATCTGTTAAATGCCAAATAAAAGATTTGAGCAATAATTCTTGGTGAAGTCCAGTATTTATGTTTACGAATGTATTATATTATTGATGTGGATAATTGCCGTGATCTATTAAGCTTTCTTGATCGTTATGAATGATTCACAAAAACTTTTTGTAATAGGATAAAATGAAAGCACTATAGCAAAAAAACACTTAAAAATTCATCATCAATCATTTTAATTACATGTTCATTTTCTCAAAATTACTTTTGAAGATGTATACATGCCTAAATATATGCATATTTCCTTTTTTTCTAAAACTGTAGTTAGTGAAATAATTACAATATTATCTAACTAAATGTTATTTTTTCTTGAATATCTTAAAATTATGCGGCAATTCAATACTAAATTCAAAAATATTAAAAAAAGCCAAACAGATATTCAAAAATATATGTTCAATTGGTGAGATTGATTGCATTATAAAAATGTAAGGAAAAAGTCTTTCTGGCCAGTGCCGGGAGGAAGAGGTAGCTTTCATATCCCTTATTTTTAAAAGGCCAGCTTATATTATTCAAACACACGAAGCTCAAATTAGTGGAAACCGATTATAGAAGATTCAATACTAATTTTTGATAATACTGAATATAAAATGAGACTTTCACGAAATTGTCATCTTTATCCAAGCTGGTTTCATTTAAAGTTATTTATATTTGGTCACCAAATTCGACGATATCTCGGTCGAGACCTTATTAATTCCAATGTACATGCTAAGACGTATCGGAATCGGTTGATATATACGAGTGATGTCGCAGGAAAAAAAATCAGATTTTTCAAAATGTCACCCAGATTACAAATTCAAACTGCTATATCTCAACCATTTTTTAAGATAAAGACAAAACAAAAAATGCTCCTCAATCCTTGTATCAAGATCAAGCACTTAAGAAAGAAACCTTTTTCATTTTCTAATTTTTTTCATCATTGTTAAATCTAAAACCTCATTGTTAAATTAATTTTTATTTTTAATTTTTAATGACCGACATTTTGAAACAAGATGGCGGATGAAGATGGCCTCCGAACTTGGTCGAGAAATTGCTATATGCTATGCACATGCCTTGTCACATCTAAATCAGTTAATAAATACACGTGTTATCGCGTGACAAAAATCTGATCGTTTCAAGATGTCAGCCATGCTAGAAATTCAAAGCGCTATAACTCAGCCATTTTTCAAGATATAGACGGAACAAAAAATGCTCCGAAATCTTTGTATCAAGGTTAAACAAAAAAGAAAAAATCTTTTTTTTAATTTCTAATTTTTTTGTACGTCATTTTAAATTTAAAATGTTTTAAAAATTTTTAAATTGCCGCCATTTTGAAACAATATGGCGAATGAAGTTGGCCAATGAACTCCGTCGAGACATTGGTATGGGTATGTACTGTGTACACACCATGTTGCATACAAAATCGGTTCATAAATCGGTTTTTATCAAGGTTAAACAAAAAAGAAAAAATCTTTTTTTTAATTTCTAATTTCTTTGTACGTCATTTTAAATTTAAAATGTTTTGAATATTTTTAAATTGCCGCCATTTTGAAACAAGATGGCGGATGAAGTTGGCCAATGAACTCCGTCGAGACATTGGTATGGGTATGTACTGTGTACACACCAAGTTGCATACAAAATCGGTTCATAAATCGGTTTTTATCAAGGTTAAACAAAAAAGAAAAAATCTTTTTTAATTTCTAATTATTTTGTACGTCATTTTAAATTTAAAATGTTTTAAAAATTTTTAACTTGCCGCCATTTTGAAACAAGATGGCGGATGAAGTTGGCCAATGAACTCCGTCGAGACATTGGTAGGGGTATGTACTGTGTACACACCAAGTTGCATACAAAATCGGTTCATAAATACGCGCGTTAGCGCGTGACAAAAATCAAATATATCTATATATATATATATATGTATATATATATATATCAACATTTGAACAGAGGGTGGTTTCGGTGTGTGTGTACTGTGTATTGTGTGTGTGTGGGGGGGGGGGGGAGGGATTCATGAGCGGTGAAAATATACCAACATTTGTCGGAATCGCTTTCCTCCGAACGGCTGCAATAGGTAACTTTTTGTAATGAAAGCTACCTAAAAACTAACATATACGCAGATTTTATTTACATGACACAATTGTTACTAATAACGTGTATTTTTCATTTTTTAATTTTAAAATTACTTTCAAGCTGATTGCTCCTTACAATGTTACATAATCCTAATACAACCTAAAGTTTATTATGTTGATTCTGAAATATCTGATTCTGATAACAGGAAATTTTAATTTGAGATGAACAGAATACAAAATAGAAATAATAAGTGCATCTTCTCCGTACAGTCTTGCAAGTTCCTATCGACTATTGAGCACTTTTAAAATAAATGAAAAGATGTTTTAAAATTTTTTGAATTAAACTAACATTTCCCTCGTGTAACACAGTATACCTAGAAATTAACTGGGAAATGTTAAATTTAAATATAAAATAAAGTAATTGATTTACAGTCGCAAAAGAAAAAAAAGAACACCCAGCACATTTTAATCGCCAAATTGTAACCGAGGAATATTGAAATAGTCATTTAACTGTAAATGATATCTTCTTTCAATTTACATTAAAAGAATAAGCTAGAGGTTCGTATCCATATTGATATTGTTGTAAACTTTGAAATTTTTAATATGAACAATTTTGACATCTATTCGGATTCTTCGGTAATCTTTTCCTTTCGTTACCAAACAGAAATTTAATCTGTGAGGCTTCTCTACATGGAGGCTAGAACAGAACTTTCAAAAAGTTTAACTTTGTTTGAAGCATCTTGCTCGGATAGAGCTTCGTAAGACTTCAGGCGTTGAATAGAACTTCTGACGACATGTCCGTATTCCAACTTCTTCTTGTAGTATCATGAACAATTAGGTGCTTATTTCTCCCAAAATTTTACAAATTTATTTTTGAAGAAGTTTACACGCCTAAATACCGAGTTTGTTTGCGAGTTTAAACAAATATATGTTAAAGTGATAAAGTTGATAGCGTTATAAAAATATAATGAAAAACTCACATATACACAGATATTATTGTATAAAATATTGTATAATTTTTTTATGAAAACACCTATTCTTCAATCTAATACGTTCTTATAATTAATGTCATCGTCTACATTATAATGAAAAGGCGGTTTATGCTTTTTAAATAATCCCTGTATGCATAATTATGCCAATTCTTCCTTGCGTCACCCTTCCTTCTTAAAAAATATTCCTCGTAACACGTGAGTCACTTAATAATAATTGTATAGATATCTTGTATGTACTATTTAAAATTTTGTGAAATTAACGTCCTCGTCTACATTACGATGAAAATTTGTTTATGCTTTTTAAGGATTCTTCCTTTTTAAGGATTAAAAAAGGTATAGTCCAAAGTTTAAGAGAAACGTTTATCCTTTATCAAACAATTACACATTTTACAAGATCTTCCTGTCAGTTGCATATAGTAAACTATTTCCAAATGATTTTCGAAAATATTAGCTTAAAAAGTTACTAAGACTTAGCTACTTAATACTGAAGGACAAATTGATGTACTTTGTGTGGACGATTAGCCAATCAGAAGGGCCAAATGTTTAGAGTAGTAGGGGGAAAATACTGCTATAAGTACATCGAATCTCTGTAAATTGAAATAAGTTATATTAAAGTTTATTATACAACAAATAAGAAACAAATTGTAAAACAAGATAAGCATAACCAACTCACATAGCAGAATAAACAATTGGAAGATACATAAGTATTAAAACTACAAAATATTCATACTAATCCAGAAAACTCTTCAAATAGATTTATAATATATTGATAGAAAATAAAATATTGATTACCCTAAAATAGTATTCATTACTTTCAAAAATGTTTGTTTATATGTAACTAAGTCTTAACCATTCAATACTGATAAATTGATGCAATTAGCGTGGAAATGAGAAGCTGGGTTAATCCGGAGAGACAGAAAGCTTACAGTAGGAAAAAGAAGAATGCTGCTATCGGTGCTTGTAATCTTTGAAAAGCACGAATAAGCTGCCTAATGCTCATTACATTAAGTATAAGTACAAACTGTAAATAAGTTATCCATAGTCAATAGAATATCTGTGGAAATTACCGAAAGAGCGAAAAGATCATAGTAGTCTAAACAATAATAAGGAATTGAAAATTGAATGTATGAAATGTCTATAATAAAATGCACCATAAGAACAACTTAACAAATAAAGCTTTGTATCAAGATCATATCATTATTTTAATATTTGATTGCTGAAGCATTATTCAAAAAATACTTTCCGTACACATTTAAAATAAAAAACAAGAATTCAAATAAAATAGCTCTTTCGATAGATTTTATTACGTACCCTAGAGGTTAAAGTTCATAACTACTTTTTAATTTGGACTTCTTTTTAAATACTTCATATTAAATATATACCTATACTCAAAACGCATACTTGCTTATTTTTGTTCAGTTCTTATTTTGCTGTTTTTGAGTCATCAATTCAAGGTTAATATCTTTAAAAACATAATACAACTATAATTTAACCGCTTAGCTGGAAATTCTGAATAAACTTCGTCGAACATATTTGTCGAAATTATTTCTTGTGAAACAACTCTTATCATTATCACTGATATCTGTCCACAATTAAACGGCCCTAATTTAAAGTTCTCTACAGACAAAACTATAGTTCATTAAGTTGTCAAATTTTGTGAAAGACATAATAAAGGGTTGAAAATTTGAAAGAAAAAAAAATTGTTCAGAGTTTCGCCACTAGAGAGCGCTTTTAATGAATTACATATTTAGCATACGTTTACGACAATTTAGAAATTTTATTTATTAAATATTTATTAACCTGATATTTTTAAAATAGTGCAATATCATTAAAATAAAATTCTGTGATTTATTTCAATTTCAGTACATTTTAAATAGCTTAATGTCATTAAAATACACTGCAAACGATTTTCCCCCATAGACCGTAATGTAACTATTGAGTGTCTTTGTAAATGAACCATAAGCGCTACACACTTAATTTTTTGTACCGAGCATACCTTAGTAAACTCCGATGCCATCCATTAACTACATCAGAATCCGAAGATATTTACGACAGTTAGATCACGGACAGACGACAGATAGCAGACAGACAAATCGAATTCATAAACAGTTCTCAACTATATTGGAGAGTGTTAAAAACAAGAAAAATACATAAATTCAATTTACTATAGCTCGTAAAGTTTTCATCGTAGAATAGAAATTTTACTGGTTTAGTTTTTAAATCATCTTTTAAACCTAATTTACAGGGCCCAGTGACCGTATAAAATTTAAGATTTCGTAGCTTTTTTTAATTTTTTCTTAAATAAACGGATTTTCATAAGATGAAAAAAACAATTTGCAACATTTTTATATGCGTTCGTAATTATATAAATACGTAGCAACGATAGTCGTCGTTCAGTCAGCCTGTCTGTCCGTCCGTCCGCATATAACAGAGCAAAAACTACCTAACCGAATGGTATCAGATTTTAAATATATAATTGTTGCAACATTTTGTCGAGTTATTTCAAATTTTATGAAAGTCGTATGTATAGTTTAATTACAGGGGCAGTCAAAAGTTTTCCGTTACATTACGGCCAATAGGAAAAAATTGTTGCAAGTGCATTTTAATGATGTTACAGCCTTCCGAATAGTTTAAAATTTTAAATATATAATTGTTGCAAAATTTTGTCGAGTTATTTCAAATTTTATGAAAATCGGATGTCTAGTTTAATTACAGGGACAGTCGAAAGTTTTTTGTTACATTACGGCCGATGGGAAAAAAATTATCTCGAGTGCATTTTAATGATGTTACAGCCTTTCGAACAGAATGAAATTGATATACACTTATGAAGTGTGCTAAAATATACATTCAGTACGATAAGCGAAAAGTATTTATAAAACTAGTTATAGTAGGAACGCACCTCATTTGCCACGTTTGACGAGCAATTTCCAGCTTCTTGTAACTGAATTCTTATTTCGAAAATTAACGGATTTGGACGCACCTATCGGTCATCAACAACGATAAGAAGATATAACCCTGCACGATTTTTAATGCAATTTATTTCATCAGGTAGCAATTGAAACTAAAAAACTAAAACATTTAATTTGAATATGAACAAAAAAAAATATTTATTAAAATTTAAACAGATTTATTTTTTATTCCTTTCAACAATTTCTTACAATTTACGAAAACTTTCGATATTATTATAGAAATTACAATTTTTACAGGGTGTCCGCTCTCAACATTGTTCAATGTCTAATGCCTAAAGCGTTAGTTATAGACATATAGTTCCAATTATAAAAATCTTTTTGATGCGGTAAAAAAAAAAAAAAAAAAAAAAAAAAAAAAAAAAAAAAAAATTAAGTCGTTTGGATCAATAAAAACATTTCTTAAAAAGTAACAAAATTATCTTTTTATACGGTTCACCTGTCCTATAAATGATATTTAATAAAAATTTCGTACTACACTAACAAGTAAGTATACAAGAAGTCCCATTCATCTAACACTAAAATTGACCGAATTATGAAACAAGAATTATAATTTTATGAATTATGATTTGCATGATTTACATCAATTTTCTGCATCTAAACACAAATGAGTTAGGCCATGCTTCGAGGGATCGTACACGTAGTGCTTAAAGTATTAGAAGAATTTATTTCGTGTGTATCTGCACTTTAACTGAAAGCAGTCACATCGTACAGGTATTACGATAGTGTTAATTTTTATTAATTAAGTTTCAGATTGGTTAAAATAATTGTATTTTAACATATGTTTTATTTTGTAAAGAATTGAGACTGTTGCTTTTCATCATTTCATTTAACAAAATTTCTGTTATTTTTTTACTTATATTTTCAGTGCAAGTTGTATATTTTGCTTTATATGTCAGAATGAAAATAGTCTTCAAATTTATATTGTTATGTTAATTTTACTCTCAACTATTTTTTTAAAATATCTGATGATTATTTATATTTCTAGTAAATTTGTGAACGACCCCTGTTTTGCAACATAATAGATGCTTCAACTTTAAGAGGACTTTTCACTCTGTTGAAAATACCCACTCCGTAATGTTAAACCTATGGGCGGATTGTTTTCGAAATTCTCGTTTAAATTTGAATATTTTTAAACGATTTTTTTCCATGGGGTAGATGTGGTCGGTCTTTATTATGACTATTTTTTACTTTTTCTGTTTCTGTTTTTGTTGTAGATTTTTTTAATAAAGGTACTTTCAGTTTCGAAACCGGTTCTGAAATTGATAGTACCGTTATTAAAAACATCTGCAACCGAAATCAAAAAAGTAAAATATAGTTATATTTAAGATCGACCTCATGTATCCTATGCAAAAAAAAAAAAAAAAAAAAAAACTCGCTTAAAAATATTCAAATTTAAACGGGAAATTTGAAAACAACCTGCACATAGGTTTAACATTACGGAGCGAGTGATTTCAAGTGAGTGAAAAGTCCCCTTAAACAGCTATTACTCAGTCAGTTTTATTCGTATAAGAATGTGACTTTTTTTTTGTTTTATTTTTTAGAGTAATAGGACATTTTTACTAAATACACTGCTAAAAAAATTAGGGGAGCAAGCAAAAAAGTGAACGGAACAGTGCAAGACAGCCATGTATGGGCATAAAATGGATAGTACACGTGTATCAAATCGCAATACAGGAAAAAAAAAACGCAAAAAAATTATAAGGGAGCTTTTATTCTTTGAAAAGGTGAAAAGAACATGAAAAGATGGTTTAGAGCAACAATTTGGTTTCATGTAAATGATACAAAAAAGTATTGTTTATAAATGATGCAAGATTTTTAATATGGCGTGTGGTTTCCTCGAACAGAAAGACTGCTGCACACCTGTTTTCCATGGATGCGATGAGGTTATCGATAAGACTTTGGGGAATACTGTTCCACTGCTCAAGAATTGCAATCTCCAAGTCCCGGACAGTAAAAGGAGGCCTCGGTCTCGCAGCAATGCGTCGTCTGAGTATGTCCCAAACATGCTCGATCGGATTTAGGTCAGGAGAGCATGCTGGTCATTCCATACGCTGTATTGTTTTAGCTTCAAGCATGTTTTCCACAAGTCGATCTATATGAAGTCTGGCATTATCATGCATAAAAAAGAAGAAATCACTAATTGCTGCAACATAAAATACGACGTGAGGTCTCAGTATCTCGTCTGTATAACTTCGGATCGTCAAAGTGCCATTCCGAATGATATGCAGACCCATACGTCCACCTATGCTGATTCCAGCTAATAGCATCAACCCACCTCGTCTGTAATGTGATGTTTCACGAACGAATGTTGGATTATTTTGAGTACCTCTTTCTTTCCATGCCAAAACACATCAGATGTCACATCCAGACTGAATCGGGACTCGTCTGTAAACAGAATTTGACTCCAGCAACGTTGCCTCCAAACTCGATGTTCAGATCCCCACCTTCTTTGGGCCGCATAGTGGCTTGAGGTCAACGGAATACAGACCATTGGCTTATGTGCATAGAGACCACCCTGATGAAGCCTATTTCGGACTGTTTGACTGGACACCCTTCGTCCTGTGGCCAAGAATAACTGTGTTTGCAGCTGAGTAGCATTGTCCGTTCCGTCTCGACGAGCGGTTAACAAGATATATCGGTCATCAGTTTCTGTGTTAGCGCATTTTCGACCTTGCACTTGTCGATGACTATCATTCCATATTTCTTGGAATCGATTCCACAGCATTTCATAGACGCTTCTTGCGACTTCAACAGCGTCCACTACACTTCGTTGTGTTTCCCCATATTCAACCGTCCCTATAACACGCGAAGCCATGGATTACGGTAAATCAAGTTGTTGTTTCCTTTTCAAGCCACCTTTTCTCAAAACACAAGCTGAGCAATTGAATTTTACAACTGAGGCAGTGAAACAGACGTTTCTGCAAAATCCCGATTTCTACACTTATCCCCTTTTCCTAGTTTTTGCCGTCATAAACTTTAATTTACATGCGAAGTTTTCTTTACCTGTTTTCTACAACACATTAAATTATGCATGTTTCATTTTACGTTACTTATCGGTGTAAATATTTGCGTAATTTCGTTAAAACCATGTGCTCCCTTAATTGTTTTAAGCAGTGTATAACTTATAGAAACGGGGGACAGTATAACAATTTAAATTTTGTAACTTTTTAAGAAATATTTTTACTCACCAAATCGCTTTTAAAAATACTTCTTTACCCCCATTATTATTTTTTATTTTTTTTTGTAATTGGAACTATATACTATATATTTCTAAGTTAATAGGAATTAGCCATTGGACAACATTGAGAGTGGACACCCTGTATTTCAAAATATAATGTTAAATGTTAATGCGTAGGAGAAACTGTTATTACTTAAAACTAACGACACATTTTATAATATCGTGGTATCAGTTGACACTAGCAAATTATTGTCGAATGTTTTTCAAAAATCTGAACTTATAAGTTATTAAGTGCTTATTATATAGTATTTCCTGATGTATTGATCCAGTTTTCGGGGAAATTGGACGCTGAGCAAAGCAGGAAGATTAGATGGGTTAGAAAGATTAAACTAATAGTAAATATTGAAATTCTACCGTGAGTGCATAGATGAGCAGTTTATATTATAATAAAGATACAATTGTAAGACAAACTGTCGATAATAAAACGCATAGCATTGGAAATTATTATAAGAGTCATAAATATTAAAAATTATAAACACAATTTTTTATTTAATAAAATTATTAACACTGTTCTAATAAAAGTTACGGAGTATTGATTTAAAATAAGTACAGGTTCAACACAGTAGTAAAAAGTACAGGTTTACAAATTTGATCAAATACGCCGATTGAAATCTGATTTTTTTTTGACGATTTTTAAGTATTTGGATACGAATCTGGAAGATCTCCACCAGATGAATTTCCACCTGATTCATCCAGGATAGTTTAGATAGTAGAGCATTGGCGGCTTCAGCTAAGAAATAACTGGTTCGAATCCTGGTCCGGACATTTTTCGACCAGTTGGAAATTTACATCTCATATGATTTATTCACAAATTAGAATAATTGTGTTAAAATTAATCTAGTGTAATTACGCATCCAACGTTTTATGGAGTTCCATTACCTGAGATTTATTCTGTTGAGCTAATTCAGACATCTGGCCAGATACTATAATCAATAAGGTTAGCTGGGTGAATTAGATCCACCAGATTCGTCCAGGATAGCTTAGATGGTAGAGCATTGGCGGCTTCAGCCAACAGATAACTGGTTCGAATCCTGATCCGGACATTGTTCACCCAGTTGAAAATTTATATCTCATATGATTTATTCACCAATTAGAATAATTGTGTTAAAGTTAATCTAGTGTAATTACGTATCCAGCGTGTATGGAGTTCCATTACCTGAGATTTATTCTGTTGAGCTAATTCAGAGATCTGGCCAGATACTATAATCAATAAGGTTAGCGGAATGAATTAGATCCATCAGATTCGTCCAGGATAGCTTAGATGGTAGAGCATTGGCGGCTTCAGCCAACAGATAACTGGTTCGAATCCTGATCCGGACATTGTTCACCCAGTTGAAAATTTATATCTCATATGACTTATTCACCAATTAGAATAATTGTGTTAAAGTTAATCTAGTGCAATTACGTATCCAGCGTTTATGGAGTTCCATTACCTGAGATTTATTCTGTTGAGATAATTCAGACATCTGGCCAGTTGCTATAGTCAATAAGGCTAGCTGGGTGAATTAGATCCACCAGATTCGTCCGGGATAGCTTAGGTGGTAGAGCATTGGCGGCTTCAGCCAAGAGATAACTGGTTCGAATACTGATCCGGACATTGTTCGCCCAGTTGAAAATTTATATCTCACATGATTTATTCATCAATTAGAATAATTGTGTTAAAGTTAATCTAGTCTAATTACGTATCCAGTGTTTATGGAGTTCCATTACCTGAGATTTATTCTGTCGAGCTAATTCAGATATCAAACCAGATGCTATAGTCAATAAGGCTAGCTGGGTGAATTAGATCCACCAGATTCACCCAGGATAGCTTAGGTGGTAGAGCATTGGTGGCTTCAGCCAAGAGATAACTGGTTCGAATCCTGATCCGGACATTATTCGCCCAGTTGAAAATTTATATCTCATATGATTTATTTACCAATTAGAATAATTGTGTTAAAATAAATCTAGTGCTTTATGGTTGGTTGTATTTATGTCGGCCAATTATCTGCACGTGGGATATAGGCCTTAAGGGGAGAGTGCCTTCCGTGGAGGTCTTTCTAAGGGAACCTAACCCGTATTAACGCTTGGAGAACCAAGGTTCGAGGAAAACCACGAAAACTCCGAACGATTAGGCCGACGGGCGCGATTGGGATCGAACCCAGCGCTTCCCGTCTACCAGCTTCGAGAGCAGAACCTCTCGGCCACTGGTGGGGCCCTAGTGCTTTATGTGTTAGTTTTATTCCATAAAAAAGATTAAGTGAAACCATATTTTTTCGCGTTTAAAAAATTCTATGTTTTATCAAATGTAGTAAATGAATATATTGTGAATAAATACGTTGGAAGTATCATGCATTCTTTTAATTGCCAAGAATTTATGCATATAGAAAACATATATATATATAAATAAATCAAAACGATGTAAAACTTTTCAGACAAATTTTCACATTTTCATAAATTAATATTATTTCTTATAAATAATCTGACTGTAATAGTATTTTTTTCATAGAACCGTAAATTAAATTCTCTAAAATGTAGTCGCTCATATACGAGTATAAATTCTAAACAAAAACTTTTCTTTTTAATTCTTTTCTCAAACTAAGGATGTTCTGCTTTTTAATATATTTCGTTAGTATTTCTGTCATTTTTTTTCATTTTTCTTTACATTTTTCTGTGTACTATTAACATTACACATTCACTCAGTCCTTAGTCAAGTTCCCGCTAATTTCTTCCATGTTACTCATGTTATACTTAAAATTGGTGACCTTTACATATGTTTAGCTGCAAAATTTGAATTTAGTAGTTTTATTATAACAAAGAAAAATAATTACCACAGGTAAAGGAATATTATAATTAACCCTTTCATGTCATGGTGTCTCTCATAATTGTTACAGGTCGCTACATCTACTTATTTTGTATTTATAATTATTATTGTTATTATCTCCTTGTAATAACAATTGTATATATCTTCACATTTAATATTATCATTTGATTTATTTTCCAGTATTTAGTAGAAAAACAAACAACTCAAAATTCCCTGAAAGCTTCATATACAATTTTTGATGTTTTTTTATTTGAAATATCAGTTACATAAAATTTAATGATAGGGCTTTCCAGTTTGAACAAATAATCTATACTAATATTATAAAGAAATTTGGTTTGTGTGTTGTTTTTAGGATGTAATCTCTGGAACTACAGAGCCGATTTCAAAGTTAATGGTTGCAAAATAATAGAAGCTATCTCTGTTCAAACATATGTTCTGTGCTGGACATTGCTATACATTAAATGCTATAACATACATTGTATACTATATTGTACGTCGGTACCCCAAGAGGGTGCAGAAGCAATAAAAAGTTCTAAAATTGCGATTTGTGTGATATTGTTAGGACTAGAAAATTCAAATTTCGTATAGTGATTACATTTAAGATGTAAATACTCGTTATGAACATTTCAAAAAAGATAAAAATTTCAAAAATGACGGGAAAAGATCTAAATTACTATTCGTTTTGAACTGTTTGGGTTAGGAACTTGAAATTTGGCATAGGTAGTATTTTTAATATGTACAGTCGTGGAAAAAAAAAAGTAAACACCCCCTACTAACTTCTCAACAAATTATCGTAGAAGAAAGTTACTGGTGCCGAACGATTGGAAATAAAGTCTACTTTTAAATAATGTATATAAAATTTGCTTAGGGGGCCATCTACATATTAAAACGAACCATAACTTTGTTTTTTTCAATAGCAGTACCCAATTCTGACAGCATAAATGAATTCTACACCCTTCAATTAGCCTAAAAACGAATTAATTATTTTAAAACGAGCGTATTTTAAGGGCTGTATCCAAATTGAAGTTCCGTACTGGATTGTTAACCGAGAGAGCCCCTTCCTTGATCAAGGCACCTTAAGCGCCACTCAAGGAGTCAATGAAGCGTGTTAGATTACAGTACAGCAGAATAAATTTCAAAATGTCTACTCACTTCCACATTAGACGGCCCCTTAAACCATCATTTTATCGTTTTTTAAGCATAATTTGAAGACTACTTGGAAGAAAAATGTGAAATTTTTGAATTTCCATAAAGCAGGACTTAATAAATCTAAATCCATCAAAAAAATTGTAGGTTGCAATTCATAATTTTTTCGAATATTAATTTCATAATTCATAATTCATATCATAAAATTACAAAAATTGCAAATTCAGCTTATTTATGTTTGGGTATATTAGTATTATTACTACAAAAAAAAATTAGCACATTAGGAGCCTAATTTCGGGAGATATAAATAAAAATATGAAAATGTAATTTAACATTAAAAGCACTAAATTTTGAATGTTTATAATTCAAAAACTTATCATTCAAATGACTTCAAATTTGGTGTCTAGGCATAGTTTGAACCGAAGATTTGAAATACCTCGTTAAAATTGGGTATTGCTATTGAAAAAAAATGAAGTTTGCATTCGTTTTAATATGTAGATGACCCCCTAAGAAAATTTTATATACATAATTTAAAAGTAGACTTTATTTCCAATCGTTCGGTACCAGTAACTTTCTTCTACGATGATTTGTTGGGGAGTTAGTAGGGGGTGTTTACTTTTTTTTTCCACGACTGTAAGTGCTTGTACAGAACAACTTTTAAAAATTTCGAAATATAAAACGGTTCCGGAAAAAAAAAAAAAAAAAAAAAAAAAAAAAAAAAAAAAAAACTTCCTAAAATTTCTATTTCTGTGACACTGTTCGGACTAAAAATTGAAATTTCCCACTGGAGTTACTTTTACAGTGTATATGTGACCGAAAAAACGTTTCTATAAAAAGAGTCGAAATGCGCATGGATTAAGTGAGGAAATAACTTTTTATATTACGATTGATTTGGAACTGTTTGAAACTTGACATGACTTACTTTTAAGATGTAATTACTAGGAACAGAATAATTTCTTAAAAATTAGAAATGTAAAAGTTTGCAAAAAATTTGAGATTTCTGTGATTCTGTTGGCACTAAAAGCCGGAACTTTCGTATTATGGTTATTACCCGACTGCCAAGAAGGTTTACGTGTTTCACGTGTATCTGGGTATGTGGATTTCTTTATATCCTCGAAACATCCCAACGGCTGGATGGATTTTAAGGAATGAAGTCTCTAACATTTCGTCTTAACCGTCCGATGGTTATAGGATAGGTTTTGTTTTAATAAATTCAGAAAGGCGGCCGTAAAATACAAAATGGCGGTAGAGAAGAAAAAACAATTTTGCACCATATTGAGTGGCATATCATTGGATAGGTCTTTCAAAATCAAGACGATGTTTCATTGAGTATTTTACAGTCAGAAGCTCCGTTTAAATATTACACAACTTGCAAGTTGTGTAGGTAGGATCTCTAACTTTACTGCAACTCTAATCATCATAGTCATCTATAGGCCTCATCAAAACAGTGTTTATAGATAGGAACTAACAATTAAATACACATTAAATGTCATCAATACAAATAAATAAAAAATTACGTAAGTAATATAAAAAAAAAAAGTTTCACATTGAGGAGAATTAATTAATTAGTACGCTTTTTACGCAGTCGGGTTTTTTGATTTTTTAAATTTAATTGTTGTTGTTTTTAAGATGTAAATGCTCTCTAAGAACGGTTTTCAAAAATATTCAAACTGTAAAAATATGAAAGGAGCGAAAACCATTCTTAAAACCTTTGAAATTAATATTTATTTGAAATAGTTAGGTCTACGAACTTCAAATGTGTAATAAATCTAGATTTTTTTTCATAAAATTTAAATGGAAAACACTGGCTGGTACGCAGATAGTTTATGATAAAAAAAAAAAGAAAACATATTGTAAAATTGTTACGCCTATTTAATACTGTTGTAATAAAACATTTTCCAATCGTCTTTAAGAATAATTCCATGGCCTATGATCATATTAACTACACGCAAAAAATCATTAGGTTTCAGTATATTTGTCCACACGTTCGCATTAGATTTCAGTAAATCTTAAGTTTTGACATTGGAATAGGTAGCTTTAAGTTTTTAGACTAAAAAGCAATTTTTCTCTAAGATTAAAAAAACAACTGGGCCCAAAATGGTTAAATTTAATTTTTAGTTAATTTTATTGTTGAACATTTCCCACCTATTTTTATTTAATAAGAAATTAGAACCACATACCATTAATTGATACACAGTTCTGACAAATAACAAATTAAAAGAGCGAAAAATACAAAAATACTCTTTTTCTGATATTAAAATCAAATAAACTTGTAATTGGATTTTTGGAACATCTAATAGTTCAAATGATAACTGAAGAAAGTCATCTTCTTTTCAAAAAAAATATTGAGGAAATAAAATATGAAATTTTGCTGATAAACTATAAAACGACAAGGGGATTGTTCAGTTAATTTTTTATTATAGAATAACGAAATAATACGCTATCATGTTTGAGATATTGATTAAAGGATTAAAGTAAAAAGTAACTTATTAATTGAATAAAAGCTTCATTGCAATGATTAAAATGGATAATAGTATTAAAAGAAGTTTCATTGAGGCTATAATTGAATGTTTAATTCATTTAAAAAAGGAAATCTTCATTTCTATGCGCTACACAAATTTTACTTTTCAGAAATGAAAAATAAATAAATTATAAACCTGTCGTCTTTCGCATAGATTTTTACTTTTTTAATGACTTCTAAAACATGAAAAAGTGCATTTTCATTAAGTAAAAGAGAGAAAAACGTGTTAATTGTTTAAAAAGTTTTTTTATGGTAATGAATTTAACGATTTTGAGATATCCCTTAAGTTAGAATATATTTTAAAAGAACTCAACTAAATCAATTTTTCGACCTAAATATTGGGTAAATAAACTCACTTTTTTTACAACCTAATAACTTATACAGAAGAAGGAATCTATAACTAACAGTTTGGAAAATAACGTTATTTATTACAAAGCATTTTTATAGTTAAACATGATGACATATTTTCATATTATAATAGATTTCCTGTATATGTCCCCTTTTGGACTACAATTTTGATAAATAATAACAGCTCGATAAACTACAGAAGTATAAAATTCAAAAATATAGTTTTTCAGATAATGAAATCGAATAAACGTGTAATTGGAAATTTGGATTTTCTAAAAATATATTTACTCTTTGTTTTTTTTGTTTTTTGTTTGTTTGTTTTTGTTTTTTTACAAAATATTAACAGAATAAAATATGAGCCGATTGTTTTTAAATTGTAAGGCGATAACAGCATTTTAAAATTAACTTATTATTAATGAAAAACGTAATTATACGTTGTCATATTTAGATGTTTATTAAAGCGAAAAGTAACTTAATAATTAAATAAACACTTTATTGAGAGATAAAAGCTTCATGCAATTGAAGAAAGCTTAATTGATTTAGGATGGGAAAAATTAATTTTATGCAATGCCCAAGTTTCCATAAAGAAAAACAAATTAGATATGAGCTTATGTTCATTTGCATAAACTTTTACGGTCTTTAAGTGATTGCAGAAACATCAAAGGATTTTAATTAATTAATTGAAAGCAACATAAATGGGGGAATTAATTTAAAATTATTTTTAATATTAAGGAAATTAGTGTTATTAAAATTTGTGTTTCGTTACATTACCTTCTCACATAAAGACATTGCATTAAACCTTTTTTTCACATACATACTAGATAATCAAACGAAACCTAAATAACTTACATAAGAATATATTAAATTTTTTTTTCAAATTTATTAAAGAACCAGTACGTCGGTGACCGTAAATTAAGGTAAGACTGCAAAATGCTAAATTTCGAACACAAAAGTTAATTGTCAGTGATAAAAAATATGGTATAAACAACAGATGTAGCAAATGGATACTAACACCACTGTGGAGTTACTGTGACTGTTGCTTTGTGACGAATCACCACGTGAGGTTACAATAAAGCCAGCAATTCTCGTGTGACTGTCATTTGGGGAATTCACTGTGCAGTCATCATGAAGAATTAATTATGATGAGTCTCTAAATAATATTACAATGAAGTCCCAAGGTGACTTTTTGCAAAACAATGGCCGTAGTCACTACACAGTGGTGTTTCCAAACGACTATCATTTGAGAGTTACCGGGTTACTTCAATGTAACTTTACCTTGTGACTCGTCCCAACGCAGCATTAACCTTGACTTCACAATGATTGACTTCACAATGTGTCCCCCAATGATAACCCCTTGAGATTAACACTAATATGATAAATAAAGAATTTCTGACATTAAACGGACGTCATTGCAGTGGCTATTGGGATAGTACCTATTTCCTTTACTTGTCATTTATATCAATTCAATTTGACCACTCAGAATTAAATTCTGTGTACAAAATTAGTATTAGTTCCTTAATTTATAGAGATTAGTGTAAGTTGACTGCAAATTTTTGTTGGCTAATGCATAGTGGGTTAGGATATTTTTGTTTTATTTTAATATTTTCAAAAGGAGGAGGTATTTTAATTTGGACAGAAAAAGCGATAATTTTTGAATATTTTTTTTTAACAAAATAATGGCCAAAATGCATTAATTGTGCTGATAATCAAATTATTAGTACGTTTCTGATACATTTTTAAAGACTTTTGTCCTATTTCAAAACACAATTTATATTTTCTATTTCTATTAATTTTATAGTTTATTTGGATTTTATTGGATTATATTATTAGCTAGGGAAATCTATGGCGTATAGGCGTGTGCAGGTTTAATTCTGCATAGATGAGAAAAAAAATCCGAATGCACCTGGGACTCGGATGTTTAATTTTATTTTAGTAATTAGCCGATATATTAATTTTAAAACTTACGAATGTTTTTCAGTTTTTCACAGTTCGTTGCGTTGTGAAAACTGCCATACATGTCCGGAGAAAGAGTAATTCTTTAAACGCAGAGGTAATAAACGTTACATTTCAATTTTTTTTTTTTTTAAATTTTATAATAGCAATCTACTGGTCCTTTATAGATTTACCACAAAAATGGAAACGATCGTGCTTTAAAAAAAAAAAAAAAAAGTAAATATTTATTTTTAAAAGTTAATTTCTGAAGTTCGTTTCAACATATTCAGTCTGTTATGCATTTTACTATCGCAATACCTGGGCACCGGATGGAGTTATAAAAAAGCCCAGAGATATCATCTTTATAGTGTACCGTCCAGGATGTAAGGATATCTTTCGTTTTAAAGCAATTATATTTACTATTTAAAAAAAATACCTGCCGGCCCAGACTACAGGCGGAGCTAGATTTCGAAGTTAAGTATACTAATTTCACAAAAAAAAAAAAAAAAAAAAAAACTAAATTATGATTAGAGATAAGCCCACTTTAACAATTTTATCTGGCCGCTTTTGACGAGTTTTTATTTCATTTAATAGCTGGGTTTTATCAGAATCATGTTAAGACGGTATTAAAAAAAATACTTTTCCATGCTCAACAACTCAAAATTTCCTGATTCATTTTTAATAGAAAAAATATTAAACTTGCTGAGGTGATTTTTGAAGAGATTTATAAGCGTTTTTATTTTGCGTTTCTAACACAATCGTTTCGGGGAATTCTGTTCAAAATTCCCACTTTGACATCATTTTTTTAAATATATTCTGCCTCTATCAAAAAACCGATCATTACGGTACATTATACAATTTCTGAATAAGAGAATCTACCTATTAGATGTGTTTGAGAGCAAAAATGAAATTAAAAATGAGTCAGAAATTAAGCAGTTTGGATTTAAATACACCCTTAATAAGATCATTTTTTTCTTCAACACCTATGTATTTTTAATTTGTTTTTGATGTAAGAATTGGTCCTATCAAAAACTTCTCCATATAAATGTTGAAGACTATATTAAGAAGATATATGATAAATTCATGGGGATTTTACATCTTGTGAATTGAGGAATTAAGGATCTTTTCTTCTTCAACGCCCCCCTCCTTTTTTTTGTTTTCGTTTTTAATTTTCAATTTTTTTTTTTGTGGTACGAATCGGTCCTATCAAAAACTTCTGAATGTAAATGTTGTAGATAATATTAGGGAGATTTAGAATAAAATTAATTGGATTTCATATCTTGAGAATTGACGAAGTTATGAATTTTTTTCTCCCAAAAACCCTATTTTTGCGTCCCTTGAGCCCATTTTTAATTTTATCAAAAATCTGTGATACATAAATTTTTGGTCCTATTTTTAGAAGTAATAAAAATTTTAAACTGTTTTTATACATACAAATATTAAGAAGTTATGGGTTTTTTTCGGTTTTCACAAAACTCCTCCATATTTCCATCCCCTTGGTCCGATTTTGCCCATTAACGAACTTGACCGAGATTTTATGCCTCTTGATTTTATGTATTAGTTTGGAAAACATTTGTGCAGAAATGTGGAAGTTATCGTGTCCAGAAGAAAATTATATATGTATATATATATATATATATATAGAGAGAGAGAGAGAGAGAGATAAGTTTTTTACTGATGCTGGTTTTGGGTTCTAGGGGTCATGATTGGTGTAGATCTGCAAACATTCTCGGAAATTCCGACATAGGGGAGAATGTAATAGGTAGTATTTCATACGAAATCTACCTAATATGTTTTCTGGAGGTCATTTTCACATTTTCAGTTTTACTTCTGTTTGAAAGTGGAGGCACGAATGGGAAAAAAATTATCCACCTATAGAAAAACCTATTCCCGATTTTAATGGAAACTTTTATAAAAAACAAATATGAATATTTAACAATTCAACAACCTGGTTCGTCAATTTGACGGGAACATTGATATTGTTAAAATTATATACAATATTTAATAAAAAAGTAATTTTCTTATGTGTTACAGCGAATAAAGAACCAATCCATACACACATTATAACGGTCTAATAGCAACAGCTCATTAATAAATGACCTGTATAATGGCACGCGGTACAGAGTTTTTAGCAAAAGTTAAAGCACAAAAAGAGAACAAAAATGTCAGTCCACGTTACTAAATCAACTTACATGAAACCGTATAATATGTAAAAGTGCATATTATATAACGTTTGTCAAGAACGTTAAGTTATGATTTCGATCATTTAGTTTAAAAAATAACTTTTTTGACGATATATGGGAGACTGGGGTGGGTTCATTCATGTTTTACAAAATGATTTTTTATTTTCTTTAAATATCGCACCTAGAATAAAGTTTCATATATCATTATATTCGTTATACCCTCAGTTATCAAAAGTAAAATTGCGACATAAAAGTAATACATAAGAAATTTGAAAAAATATTGATTTTAATCATGAAAATAATGGGCCAAGG
The DNA here is from genome assembly GCA_963932465.1 of Maratus speciosus. NCBI lineage: Eukaryota > Metazoa > Arthropoda > Arachnida > Araneae > Salticidae > Maratus > Maratus speciosus. The sequence continues at coordinate 223,960,915 of OZ010791.1, read as the reverse complement.
CTCCCCATATATGGGATTCTTGACCCATTTTATTTCATATTGAAATATTTGTTAAGGGAAATAAAATCTGTTTTAAAAAGGGCAGAATACATTTATGTTACATGGTTTAATTATTATTAAAAATTATTTGGGAAAATGTCATGTGTAAATAAACCTGATTAGTTGGAATACAAGGCACAGAAGAAAAATTTCGTTTAAAACACACACTTTCTGTGACACACGACCTTGTTGCCATATCGTTTGGCTTCATCTCATTGCGTTCATCTTGGTGAAATTTGTCTACATATCTCCCTAAAGTGTTTGGATCAATAGTATGTTCTTTTGAAAAGGCACGAACACTTAACATTTCATAAGGTTGCTGCTGTTATCCTTTTTAGTCTTTTTCATTCTTTCTACTTACCTGCTGTGGGTACTATTTAAATGAAATAAAAGTTCCTATCAACTTTACAATTGATATTTCATTAAATTTTGTCTTGCTTCTAGAGCTATTTTTCACAATCTCCATTAATCAATTTTAAGCATTTTCCTTTCTATCACCCCACTATACTGCAGCTTTACAGAATAAATTTATATTATTTTGAAATATAACCATTAACCCTTCATTATGTATAGTGTATAATAGAAAGATTTAAAAAAAAAAACCTAATTAAGGGAGCTTTGACCGTCTGGTCAATCCTCCCTCACATTGACTGGGTCAAGCTCCCACACATAGCCACTTTATACAGCACATGTTTATGTTTAGCCTAATTTATTGTAAATCTTTTTGCCTGAAATGAGAGCTCAATATTTTGGCATTATTTGAAGCCTACTTACTTAAATTTCTATAATATATTTTATCTAAGAAAATGTTACAAAACATTTCTAAAAAATACACTTTTTAAGCTGAAAACTCTTCCCAGTTGATTTTTCTACACCTGTTTCAAATATCTGCATGAAACAAATTTGATTGCGATCTAATGGTAACACTTTGAAATTCTTTCAAATGTGAAAACCGAAGGCTGGTTCAGGCCACAGACTTCTAATATAAGTAGACTCCAAATCGGCAACCTTTTCTTGACTCCTACATCTCTGCCCTCCGTCACGTGACGGAAGGCAGATTTAGCGCGCCAAACCAGTTTTTCTCTCTCCAGATTCCCGCTGAAACATCGTCTGTCTGCGTTTGTCTTGAGTTGACCGCACTTTTGCTTTGCAAATAAAGATATTACTTATATTAGAAGTCTGTGATTCAGGTCTCCCCTATGGTCAACCATCTTCAGTTTCCCCTAATCTAAATATTCGGAAGTGGGTATACCTCACTAATATAAAAATTTCTTGCTGATAACATATATGTTTATGAAAGGGAAAGTATCTATAAGCAGTATTCAATGCATCTAACTTATGCGTATTCCGTCTAAAATTATTACAAAATAAGAAACGTTGCAACAACAGACATGGCATAACTGGCAAAGTGGAAGCTGGATTTTTTTCTTCCTTTTCTTACTCCATTGTTGCCGATATCTAAAGGAACGAATTAATGTAAGGAAGAAAAGAATTTTAATTGTACAATATCTTGAATAAATATTTAGAATAATCAATCATATATTACCGTATAAAGGTGTTACAGATATTTATAAAATAGTATAAGATTTTAATATCACACAGAATCTACTTTTCAGAAAAAAGTCCGAAATCAGTTAAACACTCCATTTCTGGTGATTGTCAAAATGAAGCATATTATATCAAGATACAATATTGAATCGATGTATAATTGCATCACGTGGTCAATAACACTTTCATGAATAGGAAAATGTAATTAAAACACACTCTTCCCTCGTGTGCAGTAAAAAAAAAAAAAATGAAAATTATTTTATTTCGAAGTTTTTATTTATAATTTACTTATTTGAATTTGGTAATGGTGACATTTTAATGTAATCAAATTATTGTGCGTTCTTCCACAAGAAAAAAAAATAATGCTTGATATTATTATATATATATAAAATAAAATATGTAATGAAAAATTAATAAATAGCAAATATGAAGTAAAAAGAGTATTACAAATAACATAAATTTAAATTACAATGACATATAATCCCTTAATAAATATTATTCGCAAATGAAACTATTCGCACTTTGCCGGAAATTACACATGATAGGTCGGAGTTTTATTGTTACATGAACAAATAAACAAAAGGAAAGCGGAAAACGCTTTATCTCCAATTTCTGAGCACTGTGTGTCTCTAGTTTAGTGGTGTAATTAGATCTAATCAAGGCAGGAAAAAAAGAGAATGGAGCAAACTATAGAATGAAATATTTTTAACGACTCTTAAATATGGTCATTGCGCCGTGTTTTAGACTTGTTAAGGCATTAAATGAGTTTATCACTTCTTAAAATTAGATTTCATTATAAAGATAAATCATTCAGTTTTAAAAAGTAATTTTTAAGTATGAATATATATTGTTATACAAATAATTTAGGACAATATAACTGGATTAATTATAAAAAATATTTTTTCTTAATATACAGAAATTTTACATAAACAGTCGCATTTTCTGAAAAAAAAGAAAAATTAGATAATAATTGAAAATAAGTAAAAACTTTAAAATTTCTGAAAGGTGTGATGAAAAAAAAAAAATCTGAATAATAGTTTTTGTTACAATAAAGCAAATATAAATAAACAAATAAATAAATATTTATGTAGTTCAAATAAAAATCAAACACATCAATCATGAGTTTTGATACATTCAGAGCAATGGCGAACATATACAGTAACTGGAGATCCACGATCACAATTTGCGAGTTCAATATTTCTGATTATACTAAATTTGTTTTAGCTTGTTTTTTCTTGTGTCAGGAAGAAAAATAAAACCGTGCTTCGTTTTCGAAATTTAAAATAAAAACTTTATTTTATTAAATCATAGAAAGAGTGTTAGAACAAGCATACTTCGGTTCTTTTCGGGAGTCCAATTTTGAGCCTTCCACCAAAAAACATTTTTAAATTTTTCGTTTTTTCGAAGCCTGTCAGTCCGTCTGTTTTCACCCATTAAACTAAGTTTTTGACTCCGGCTTTTCTGTTTACCTGTAATACGGTAATATTTTACCGTAAACCGGGAAATATAAAGACAAAGATGCCTCAATTTTACGTAGAAGTATATTTTTTAAAAGATTAAAAAAAAAAAAAAAAAAAAATGACACGACCTTTAACTTAATTCCATTTACGCTGAAACACTATGATATTCGCAATTTCAGAAAATAGTTGTCAAAACAAACAAACAAAACTTATATTCTTTTCTACGCAAAAATTTTTATAATTGTACAGGGACATATTGTACATAAACGAATGACCGGATTTAAAAATATATATTTTTTCAAAACTATTAAACATATTATGATGAGTAACATACGAAAATAGAGAAAAGTATTTCAAGGTTTTTTTTTTTTTTTTCAGTTACAAATGTTCGATGGGCGAACCTTTCGTAACGCGACAAACACTTGATCTGTGAAGAATTTCAATTTATTCCACAATTAAATCACAGTTCACGAAATTGTTATAGGGAGAGCATTAGTATAAGAAGTCAAGATTCCATTTAAATCATATTAAAGTCATCATATTTCACAAATAAAGGTTTTTACTTTTGTGTTTATCATTGGTAAATAATCATCATCACTAGAACCTTTTGTAGATTATTATTTACAATTCGAATATATACATAATGTACATTATTTACAGATGAAACATATTTAGTTGCTTTGCTCCTTCTAGAAGTCATGATTCTAAATACAATTAAATTTCCAGCAACCATTTTCTTCTATTAAGAAGCCATAAAGAACAATAGCATGATTTTATGCTCGAGATAAATTTTCTTTTTAAAATTAAAACAACATTTCTTCTAATTTTAGAAGACCAAGAGAAAAAATGCAGCCTACTTACTGCGTTCATATTTTACATTCACAAAACCAACTAAACAAGGAACAAGAAAGAAAAATGTTTTTAAATATCAATTCTCTCGAAGGCCACGTGATCTGGTATCACTGGCGCCTAAGCAGGTCTAGCTGATTGCTCGAGAGATGAAGGGGTTTGCGAAATTCCACAAACTCCCCCCCGATGAACAAGGGTTCATCAAAATGGGGATTCAAAATAATTAAAGTAGAAATAAAATTATTCTAAAAAATTATCAGTTACACTATACATAAATACAATACAAAATCAAAATATATACTTACATACTGGGCTTCAATAAAAATAATTAAACAATTTAAAAGATTTGAGAACAAGTTTCTGCTACTAAAAATAGAAAGAACAATTTAAATCTATACAAATTCTAGAATATTCATCACAAAAAAAAATTAAAGTAAAAATTAGAAATATTATCAAACAAGAAACTCTTTTTTTTTTTTTTTAAGTGAAAAAATAAAATATTTTTTTTTTTTTTTTTTAAGTCAATAAACAAGATAAACAAGAGAGTTCTTGAGTCTCTAATAATATCAGAGTTTTTTTTTTTTTTTCAGTTCTATTAATAAAAAAGTTCAGAGTTTTTTTTAGTTTGTGAGTTCAAGATTATACAATAGATTTATAGGTCTCTTAATAAATGAATTATTTGTTTTGAGTTCACAAGATCTTATCTTGCCGTCTCTGCCCATAAAGGTTTTAGTAACTTTTCCTAACTTCCACAAACTTCGGGGTAAGTGTTCATCATGTACAAGCACCACATCATTCACTTTAAAGTCTGAAGATTTATTCTGGTCCGTGTAGTGAGCAGATTTTAAATTGAGAAGATACTCATTTTTCCAACGCTTCCAAAAATGATTTAGAAGAGTCTCACGTAAACGAAAGCGTTTCACTAAAGATTCTTTCGTTGTTGGTAAAATTAAATCGTTCACTTTTATGGTAGGTAGACACAAGATACGTTTTCCGATTAAAAAATGTGCAGGAGTAAGAGGAGATGGTTCTTCTAACTCGGAATACGTGTAAGTCAGCGGACGAGAGTTAATTACAGCTTCTACTTCAATTAGAAGCGTTTCTAATTCACTCAATGTTAAGGAAGATCTTCCAATAACTTTACGCAAGGTAGTTTTCACTGAGCGAACCATTCGCTCATAGAAGCCACCCCACCAGGCTGCACGCTCTACTATATACTTCCAGGATATGCTGTGATTGGCGAAAAAATTTTTAACATCAGGATGGTGGATTACTCTCCACATTTCTTTTAGTTCAAGATCAGCTCTTTTGAAAGTTTTGGCGTTGTCTGAATAAATTACAGCACAGAGTCCTCTTCGTGAGATAAACCTGCGAAATGCTAACAGGAATTCTGTTGTTGACATGTCTTTTACTAGTTCTAAATGAAGTGCTCTTGTGATAGCACATGTAAATAATAAAATATAATATTTATTTTCATTCCCCTTCACATATAGGGGTCCCGCATAATCAAGACCTGTTACTGAAAACGGTGGAGCTTCGTTAATACGGTCACCTGGAAGAGGGGCTATAACTTGTTGACCAGGGCGTACGTTAAATTTCTTACAGATTGTACATTTGTTCAGGACTGATTTAATGCACTGCCTTGATCTTAAAATCCAAAACTTTTCACGCGTTTGTACCAATGTACTGGACACTCCTGAATGAAAAACTTTTTCATGTGCATCTTTCACGATTAATTCAGTCAATTTATGTTTTGAAGGAATCACTACGGGATGTTTTTCATAAAATGAGGAGTTAGACTTTTGTAACCGTCCTCGTACCAACAGCAAACCTTCATCTGACAAGATAGGATTTAACTGTAGAAGATTCGAATCTTTAGGGATACTCTTGCTACATTTCAAGCTTTTAATAACTTCAGGGAAACTTTCTTCCTGCACTAGCTTTAACCAAAAATTTTCAGCATGTAACATTTCCTCAGCTGATAATTCTGAAAATTTTCTTTTTTCTACCTTTAATTTTACATTAGAAATAAATCTAAATATCCATGCAGTTACTCGATACAATTTCTTTAGGGAGCTATACTTTTCAACAATAAAAATGGGAATTTCATCAGATTTATTTGTTTGAAGAACGCAAGAAATGGTGGCTGCTTTTTTAGACTTCTCTTCAGAAACATCAGGTAATCGAGATGCAGCAATTTTAACCCTAGGCCACTGATTTTCGGGAAGGGAAAGAAATTCAGGACCATACCACCATTTTTGAGAATTTATTAAATGCTTCACAGAACAACCTCTTGTTATTAAATCTGCGGGATTAAGTTTGCCATCACAATGTCTCCATAAACTAGGATCAGACAAATTATGAATCTCAACTATTCTATTACTAACAAATGGTTTCCATTTTTCTTTTGGCCCTTTAAGCCAATGAAGAACAATTTCTGAGTCCGACCAGAAAATAGTATTATTTACTTGGATAACGTTCGTGATAAACTTTGCCATTCTGGCACCAATAAGTGCTCCCATGAGTTCAAGACGAGGAAGAGTTAACTTCTTCAAGGGAGCAACCCTAGACTTAGACATTATAAAACTAGTTTTAAATTTATCATTAGAAATTGGATACCGTAAGTATGCCACTGCACCATACGCATTAGGGTTAGCATCAGTGAAAATATGCAGTTGGAGATGCTCCTTTTCCATGATCAGGTTGTTGAAATAGTGTCGGGAAATTTTCAAGTGTGTGAGATCAGGGATTTCTAAAAGCCAATTTTGCCAATTATTTTCTAGTTCACCACAAAAACTTTCATCCCATGATATTCCCATTATCCACAATTGCTGCAAAAGGCATTTGACACGAATAACAAAAGGGGCAATAAATCCGGCTGGATCAAACAACGTAGCTGCAATTTTCAAAACGTTCCGTTTTGTACAAGAATCATTGCTTAAATTTTCTAACAATGGTCGTAATTCTAGTCCTAATTTATCTTCTGTATTGTTCCAGATCAATCCTAAAATTTTCAAGGAAGTATTTGGGGGTTCGGGACTAGAAACAGGAATGTTTTCGTCAACCCATTTTTTCCTAAGTTCCTGAGAATTGCTTTCAAATTTTCTTAACTTCATCCCCCCTTCTTTCAAAATATCAACAGCTTCTTTAGTTAAATTAAAGGCTTTTAGAACATCGTTTTCTCCTGAAAACAAATCATCAACATAAAAAGAAGAATTTAGGATTTCAAATGTTTTATTATGAGAACTTTTATATTTATTAATATGGTGCTTAATGGTACAAGCAAGGATAAAGGGACTGCAGGTGACACCAAAAGTAGCTCTGGTCATTCTATAGGGTACTATGTTTTTATTCTTATCAAAATCTTCATAATATAAGAATCTAAGATAATCGCGATCTTCCTCGGTTACAGATATTTGCAGAAAAGCCTTTTCAATATCAGCCGAAAAGGCAATTTTATGTAAACGGAATTTCAAAATTATGTCTAAAACATTAGGATTTAAGTTAGGGCCGTGATTCAAACATTCGTTTAATGATAGAGAATCACCATATTTGGAAGAAGCATTATAGACTATGCGCATTTTTGTTGTAGTTTTATCGTCACGGATAACAGGTCTGTGTGGCATGTAATAGGAATTATTAGAATCTTTCTCGGTGCACAATTCTATTACACCCTCATTAAACTGCTCTAGTAAAATGGAGTTATATTCCTTAAATAAAGAATCGTTTTTCAAGAATTTATTTTCTAAACTAGAAAACCGCTTCTTTGCTACTTCAAGATTATTTCTAAGTAATTCGCGAGAATCTTTCCACAATAATTTTGCTTCATAACGCCCATTTACGAATTTTAGATTTTCTTTAAATTCTTTTATTACCTCATGATCGGTAATGTTCTTTTCATTGCTTTCAGCAATGCCAATTGATTCAAGATCCCAAAATGCTTTCAGTTGGGTATTTATATTTTCAACTGAAACACGCAAACAAGCTACTTCTTTTTTATTAGACTCTATTTGCCCTTGCACCGTATGACCGAAAATAGTTTCTGCAACGTATAATTCTTTTGTCAATTTTCCCTCGATTCCCTTTAATATTTTCCACAAAAAGTCAGACCCTAGCAAAATATTTATTTCCTGTTCAAGACCTGTATCAGCAGGCTTAAAGCCTCTTGTTCTCATTATGTCTAGAAGTTCTGGTTCTAGTGTTTTCACAGAAGCCCCAGTTATATTATCAACCACAAGAGCTTCGATATTTATCGAGTTAATAGGTTGCACAACACTGGATAATTCTAGAGCAACTACTTCATAACAAGATTCATAAGGGCGTCTCCGCCCAAAAGGATAAACTAATAAATTTTCTCTTCGCAATGGCTTCAATTTTAATTTTTGTACTAGAGATCTCTTCACAAAACATTTTTCTGAACCACTATCACATAAAACGCGAGCCAACAAGCATTCCTTACCAGCAGACACAGAAACTGTACAAGTCTGCAATAATGTTGCTTTATTTTGTTTATATTTTTGTTCCGACATCATAGATACAATTGCACCTTTCATTTCTTTTTCAGGATTTTCTTTTGCTGTTTCTTTAAAACAAAACAAAGTACTATGTGTAGTGTTACCACATTTGGAACAAGGGTTAATTTTTGTTCTACAGTTAATTGATAAATGGGACTTGTAAAAGCATTTGTAACAGCGACCTTCTTTCTTTAATTTATATCGTTTCTGTTCATCAGTGAATTTCGAACAATTTAGTCCTACATGATCAGAAGACTTACAAAATATGCAAAACTGTTTTGTAGATGTATTTAAAGCAGCAGCTGAAGGTATATTTTTCTTTTGCGGAAAATTTTGATATTTACTTGAAGGATTTTCATATTTAGTTTTAGAATTTTCATAAGTCTTGGTTTGGGAATTGTTTACTAAATTAGTAGCTTCACGACATCTTAATTCCGTTTTAATAAAATTTATTAAATCGGTGACTTCACAGTCCTTATCGGGGTCACGTTTTCGATGGAAATCTAGTATCAAATTTTCTGGTAATAACCTTAATAAAATTGGTAGTAATAAATGGCCGTAAGAGCCTGATGTTACTCCTAACGCATCAAGATTTCTCATACTAGTTTCAATATTATCGTACAGCTTCCTTAAAGAAATAACATTGTTAGAGGATTTCACTGGTTCAAGATTTAGAATTTTATTCATGTAACAGTTTATGATATTTTCCCGCTTACCATACCTCTCTTCTAACAATTTTAAACAAGTAGAATAATTTTGATCTGTCAGTTCAAAACCAGATACAATATTATATGCAGGACCAGACAACAAGGATTTGAGATATTGGAATTTTTCAATTTTTGATAACGATTCGTTTGAATCTATCGCACTAGTAAATAAATTAAAAAATTCTAAGAACTGGCTTGCATCACCAGAAAATTTTTCTATATTAAGTTTAGGAAGCTTCACTGCCGAAACTGGTTTACTTCCGATTTTTGAACCGTTACTTGATTCTAGTACAACTTTTGGTTCAGTTTCGATTTTACATTTTTTAAGCCTCCTCTTAATTTTAAATTTCAAACTGGATATTTTTTCAGAATATTCTTCTACCGATTTTAGTTCTTTTTCATATTCAGTTTTTTCCTGAATTAGCTCATCCATTTCGGAATCTAATTCCTTTAGTTGAGCTTCCTTTTCATTTACGAGCTCTAATGATTCCATTAATGAGTCGCAATCAGTTTTATCAATATCAACAGATAATAATGTATCACATTTTGTGATTAATTTCGTAATGGCTGCACGAACAGTAGCTCTTTTACTTTTTAACTTATCAGGCTTATCCATGTTTAAATTTAAATTCAATGTTCAAAATAAATGATCATGAAAAATGTATATTTTCAAAAAATCAACAGTCATGCAGAATAATAAAGGTATTTCTTACCTTTTTTCCCGGTTGTTGAGGCACCAAAAACTTGAAGAATTTCAATTTATTCCACAATTAAATCACAGTTCACGAAATTGTTATAGGGAGAGCATTAGTATAAGAAGTCAAGATTCCATTTAAATCATATTAAAGTCATCATATTTCACAAATAAAGGTTTTTACTTTTGTGTTTATCATTGGTAAATAATCATCATCACTAGAACCTTTTGTAGATTATTATTTACAATTCGAATATATACATAATGTACATTATTTACAGATGAAACATATTTAGTTGCTTTGCTCCTTCTAGAAGTCATGATTCTAAATACAATTAAATTTCCAGCAACCATTTTCTTCTATTAAGAAGCCATAAAGAACAATAGCATGATTTTATGCTCGAGATAAATTTTCTTTTTAAAATTAAAACAACATTTCTTCTAATTTTAGAAGACCAAGAGAAAAAATGCAGCCTACTTACTGCGTTCATATTTTACATTCACAAAACCAACTAAACAAGGAACAAGAAAGAAAAATGTTTTTAAATATCAATTCTCTCGAAGGCCACGTGATCTGGTATCACTGGCGCCTAAGCAGGTCTAGCTGATTGCTCGAGAGATGAAGGGGTTTGCGAAATTCCACAATCTGTAATAAAGTTCGTTCCCCACATTTGGAAGTTTTGCACATTCAACGATTCTTCATTTATTCTAACCCTGTATATCAATGCCTTTAAATTATTTTAGCTCATATTTATTGCGTAAAATCATATCATAGTGAATCATATCATCATGATATCATAGTGATAATAAATATTTTAAAAAGTAATAATCTTCATTGTTAAAAACAACACTCAAAAAATTAATCATTTCTGGCAGTAATCTTTCCTGTTTTAACGTGGATTCTGGGCGTATGAAATATACATCAGCAAATTTTGATCATAAGCATTTACGAATTCTTCAAAAAAACTATCACATAATCAAAATTTTCATATTTCTTTACACAATCTATTTAAAAAATTTGAAATCCGAACGAAACCAGTCAGATTAATAAATTCGAAAATTAGTTTATAATATTTCCTTTAGATAATGCTTATATTTATTTTTTTGCAACTTTGAGTAAAATGCTCCTTTATTATTTAACACATTTGAGATCTAAGGAAAATAAAAAAATAAACAACTGATTTTTTTTATTTCATTATATTTTAATTGATGTGTCTTTAGGAGTACATGCAAGATGTTTGTGAATTACAGTCAATATTAATCAAAATATGGTCATGGAGTCATGTACGATTCCAAACATTTATTTACTAGTTTGATGAAATTTAGACCTTTGTATTCAATCGATCTATATTTTTCTGTTATTTTTGCTAACTCCTGTAGAATAAAAAACGTTAAAGATTAACGTATTTGTATCTGAACAAATCGAAATCAATCTTTGAATGATATCCTGGAAATCATACTGTGTGAATCTGAAAAAAAAAAAATCTTTATTTGTTGCATCCCTGTACTCGTACATTGAGCACCATGAGAAATGTTGTAAATTTTATGAAGAAATTTTTCTCGTTTTTCTCAATATTCCTTTAAAATTCATATATGAACATACAACCCAAATAAAATCATTCAACGTTAAAAAGGAGTTCAAAGTTGTGGGTCGTATACCATCCCTAGCCTTGTCTAAAATGTATTAATTATTATACTCTTTAGCACTCGATTACTATTTTGGTATCTGTAATATTTGTAAGTTTTAGGTATAATGATAGAGTACGTTTATTTATAGTTTTGTTAATCATATTTTTTTCATATATATATATTTTTTATTAAAGGGAGAAGAATATATATTTCTTGTTAATTACTAATTTTCCCTCGAAATAGAGCTGTAGAAATTGTATAAATATGTGTTTCACAGATACGACGAAAGCAATAACGTCAAGTTTTTCGACGATAATAATCGGCTGAAAATGTAGAAAATGGCGTGGATGTTGCACTGCAATTCAGAAATTTACACTATGGTATTTTCAAACTCTGCGGTTCATAAAACACAGACCCATTAATTAGTAAGGCAATACTAAATTACGGCTATTAGTTTGTTGTCTAAGTAAAATCAGAAAATCGACAAACGATTTGAGATTTCCTAAGAATTCTGGAAAATACAGCACTGTGTCACTACTAGCTCTATTTAGGGCAATATTATCTGGAGGCAATTGGCGTCAGTTTACGCTCTCATTTTATGATATTTCGAGTTACTTTCCGCTAATAAAGATAAAAGCTTATGCTCTATTAGACAGTGTAGCCAGTTTATTAAACATTTAATGTTTATATATATAAAAAAAAATTGATGCATAAAAGACTAATTTTGTTCTTTTATCTGAAAACATTTGTTGAATAAAATATTACGGCATATTGCACCGAATGTATTCATGCAGGTTTTGCTGAAGTATTTCCAAACCTTGAAGAATTTTTCATTTTTAGTCACTTATTTGTGAATTTAAAAATCAGTTTTAATTTCTCTTGTTTTTCTTTAAAAGTTCCATTAAAAGTTTTGGATATTTGGCGTGCACGTGTTTCTAATCAAATTTCCTCAAAGTATGCTGCGCATTTGAGTGCATCCTGTATTTTCCGAAGTCAGTCAAGACAGAAAACTAGAATGTACTATTTTTATACAGACATTTAATATATATGTAATGCTTTAAGAAAATAGATCATTCTGATTATTTCTATTTTAAAATAATATTTTTACTGTGTGTGTAACATCCTATGTTCTAGTTGATATGTAGTAGTAGATGAGTAGTAATATGTACTACATATTACTACTACTTCTTCTTCTTTTCAGCTAGTCAAACACAAAAGTTTTCCATTCGTCAAACAGTATAGTTTTTTGTATTATTAATTACGTTTAGTGCGATCCTATAAAGTGTAACTGGGTAGTTTTAGTAGGAAAAAAATCGACAGAAATGTATTATCTTACTTGTTAATTTTAGTAAAATTATAAAAAAAAAATTATTTGTGTTTAGGCATTTTCTGATGCGACGTTTCTGTAAAAAACTTTTTCATATTTCGTATCATCGTAGCTAACACCACACTCATTGTGTGGTGTGCAGTTAAAAATGTCGAACTTGTTCGAAGAAACTTTTGATGCTGCAATAGCTGCAACCATAATAAGAAGAAATCGTGTTCCTATATTTGGAGCTATGATTCAACCGTAGCTACAAATGTTGGATCAAGATTTCATCATATTATTGTTGCAACTATTGCAGAACCAAAATTTGCTTCAACACAACACAAATGTTTGTAGTGTAGATATCACAACTGTCAAAATTGGAAAACGATCACATAAAACAAAATAAGCACAAAAAAAAAGAGATTACAAAATTCTAATATTGAAAATAACTGACCAGTAACGGAATGGAAAATGTCCTGTACGTTTATACAGAGTAAAAAAAAACAAACCCTAATAGCTAAAATATTTTAGTACTAAAAAATATATAGGACTAATAAAATTAAAAATATTAGCGCGTTGGCGTATGGCTATCTTTGCGCGAAGTGTACTGATATGTTTCGCTGCAACATTGCAGACAAATGTATTGACAATTTTGAATAAAAATAAAAAGTGGTTACATGCAGGATGAAAAAAAAAAGATCATCATTGAATTACACGCACCTTGCAAACTTGGAGATATTTCAGCGTAAAATGCAATGGCATGTTTCAGCGTCTTGCAACAAGGCGACATGCGTTCCAAATGTAATAACTTATAATATCATTGTCCTAATAATAGAAAAAATTAGTCGGATGTCCCAATACCAAAACTTTCTTATATCTCATACATGTTAATACTTTAAAATACGCTATAACAGAGCCAAAGTTAAATGGCAATCTATGCTTAGCATGAGTATTCTAAAGGTATGAAGTTCCGTGCATTAGTTCTTGATATATGACAATCGCTGAAATCGTGTAAATATAGCAAAATGCAGTATAGCAGCGCCACCTATTGGGTGATTTACACAAAAAACCTAATCAGCAACATCTTATATCAACGTCTAATTGAATATTAAGTTTGGGGAATATCTGCGCAATAGTTTTTGAGAGAGAGCTTCCTGAAAAATGCAGCACAGCAGCGCCACCTATTGGGCGATTTACGCCAACAGATAATCAGCATCAGTTCATATCAATGGCTAACTGAATCTGAAGTTTGATAAAATCCTGCACATTAGCTCTTGAGATAGAGCTATTACGAAAATAGTGTAAATCCTGCAAAATGCAGAATAGCTGCGCCACCTGTTGGGCGAATTCGACCAAAACGTAAACACCACCATTTCATATCAAGGACTAACTGAATATGAAGTTTGATGAAAATCCGTGCCTTAGTTCTTCAGATAGAGCTATTGCGGAAATCGTGAAAAATACAACATAGCAACGCCACTTGTTAGACGATTTACACCAAAAACTAATCAGTACCAATATATATCAGTGAATACCTGAATGTAAATTTTATTAAATTCTGTGCATTAGTTCTTGAGATAGAGCGCACACAAAATTTGTGTCACATACAGACAGGTAGACAGACTCACAGACAGACATTTTGTAAAAACATGTTTTACGGAATCACCGAACCCTGAAATGTGTAAATCCGTCGAAAATTTTCACGAATCCAATACTTTCTTTTTGTAAAGATAGAAGAAAGTAAAAATATTGTTAAAAGGTTCATAAAATTTCAGTTTTAAAACCAGACTTAACTTGCATATTAAAAAGAGATATTTCACAGCGAGTATTTTACAGATAAAATAAATTATTTTGCTAGTATTAATAATTATGAATACCCTATAAGGAAAGGGCAGCTGACGTCACTGTTGGTTGAATTACTGTTGGTTATCAAGAAAAACCTGTTCATTATTACTCCTACTATACACATGAAGTCCGGGAATTTGATTGGTCTTTAGCAGATTGATTTAACAGATCTATGACATGATTGGCCTACGTCGTCAAGTGTGATTCCTGCAATGATCGCTAAGATAAAAACGTAGTAGTAGATTGGTTGACGGAAGTGTTTGTTTATAAATATGGCCTTTCCTTATATTTATTATGCCCTTATTGCTCAATTTTTACTCTTAGAGTTTTCAATTAAGCGTCCAAGTTAACGTGTGATGGTACATAAAATAATGTTAGTAAACGCAATAAATACTAATACTCCTAAGGAAAAGACAACGTTTGTAAAAATATCCTAAGAAATCAGACTTTCATAGAAAAAAAATTTAGTTTCTAGAAAACTGCATTTTTTTCTTCATCAGAAATTTAAAATTCAAGTTTCCAGTTTCTAGTTTTTAATTTCAAGTTTTAAATTTTATCTTTCCGTTGTCGAAAAGTATTTTTCATAGCAAAAATAATCCATTTGAATAACAAAATGGCGTAGGAGCAATTTCATCAGAATCATGCATTTCATCATATTTAAAGAGATTATTAGGTTTTGACGGCGTAGAAGAATTAATAATTGAAAAAATGAACGTCTTTATTAATGTGGAAATTCGTGACATAATAAAATATTATTTAATATTATTAAATCATTCTGTTTTATCTATGAATTACTGGATCAATAGTTAATTACATGCGTTATCTAATATATAAAAATGAATATTTGTCTGACTGTAATTCTATACAAATCCATAGTTTGGAAGCCAGAATTATAAATTGTTAGGTACATTTGTATTAAAATACGGCCGAGCCAACTAAAGTAATGTGGAATCGAAATAATTTATAGTTAATTTTTAAGAAATAAAAATCCACCAATTTTACAGCAATTTCCAATCAAATTTAAACATTTTCCGTTATAGTGGTTGCCAACAATTAAAAATCTACAATAAGATTCTTGCCACAACAATTACTTTTCTATTGTAAGATTTTCACGTGAAAAATTAAAATGAAATAAATGGTTTGACGATTTTTTTAAAACAAATTAATATTACAACATAACTATTTCTATTGCAAGATTTCCATTTGAAAAATGAAAATGAAATAAATAGTTTGACGAATTTTTTTTAAGTGAATATTTCGAGATATTCGAAATATAATGGACGTCAGCTGGTGAATATATAACATCATATGAGTTTGAAAAATCGTACTGAAATATCGTAAAAACTGGATTTTTTAAATATTAGCATATGTTAAGATTTTGAGGTTTTCTGAATTTGTTTTCGCCATTTTTAAAACTATTCCATATATTAACCAGGGATGAGAGCGTTCTGACCCAAATGACCGATTACTACCACTAAATTTTAATAGTATTCTTTGCTTTAGTAAATCTCAGAAATTCTGTCATTAAATAATGCGTGAAATACTGTTAAAATTTAGTGGTAGTAATCGGTCATTTGGGTCGGAGTACTCTCATCCATGATTAACGTTTGTGTACGCGTGCATATTAGAATTTCCACAAAGGCTTAGGTCCCTAGAGCTCGTTCTTAGTGATGAACGGAAATAAAGATTTCTAATTTTTTAAAAATAAATTCATAGAATTCTTGTACTTGTTATTTTTCTTTAACCATGAAAAAGTTATTTAAATAACAAAATACTCGGAAACAACTTTTCATCAAAAGGTTTTAATCTCGGTCTCAATCAAGATCACAGATTATATTTATTAAGTAAGTAGGTAATTTGTAGTCCGGATTAAATGAAAAGAGTGAAAATTACGTAAATTAACTCATAATCGTTATTTTTTTAGAATGGCAATACATGTGCTTTTTTTTATATGCAAAGTTACATTTGAAGGAACGTTAGCTGATTAATTCTGTGTTTCACATTAGATTTCGAAATTAACATTATACCATTCACATTAGTTATTGTTTTGAAATGATTTTCAGGAATTTTATTGCTTTGTTTGTGTTTAGAATTTAAAACCTGTATGTTTAATTTTGAAATTGATTTTTCAAAACAAACTTTCTTAAAATTCCGGTCAACACCGAGTACTTTAGCTAGTTGTCTATATTTATAACATAACGTGAAATTTCTATAAAGAAACTGGAATATTAATCTTTGAATTATCCTTTTATAAATTTTTATTTCAGCCAGCTAATATTTCATTTTGTGTCATAAACATGATTCTAAAATATTCATTCATTAGTTCTAACTCCTAAATATTTATTAATGTCTAATATAAAGATTTAGATTCCGCGAGAATTTGTAGCTCAGCTAATTACAAGATTAGGGAGATTAAGGAAGTGGAAGTTAGAGAAGTTGTGTTATGTGTCCAGACACTCCCTTTTGAAAATGGTAAACAAACGTAATCACATAAGATTAGAATTAAAGCTACATACATAAATTATTATTATAAATTTTTAAAAAGTTTAATTCTAGTAAAATGCAGTTATAAAAGGTATCAAAGAATATCGAAATTTATTTTCCATCTTAAAGGATGTGCTTTTATTGTGTAAAATTAAGTAACAATAATTAAAATTAAATTAAATTATAATTGTTATGCTATACATTTTTTTTCTAATCTATTCTTAATAAGTTTGTAAAATTGCAGTAGTTTACATTTTTAGAGTTATTTAATATTTGTAAATATAATCAAAAATTGTACTTCAAATTTATTCGGAATTAGATAATAAACCTGGAAGATTCGTATTCATTTTGCTAAAATATCATTTTCTCTTCGTGTTATGTATATGATGCAATTATTTACAATAATTTTTCCTAAATGTTTACACTAATAAAGTTCTGATATTTACTCAGATTCGGGTCTGCGCCTTTATATATATTTTTTAATATTCATAGTAAAATCTGGAAAGGAAAATGCAATATTTCATTTGAGGAAATTTGTAAAATATAACAAAATATTCTGTGAGGTGCTTAATATTGTCTACGGAAAGGATTATGATATTTCAATAAATTAATGTTTTCTGATAAAATACATATTTCAGATTTATTGGGAATTCATTCTTTAAAGCCAAAAAGTAGATGATGAATATTTTCAAAAAAGAATTTACAATAAAAATAATGTAGCGCTGTGAACTCAGTAATTTTTGAGTACGTTTCTCTATGTCTAAACGAAATGTGACCTCCGGGTACCATTTCTGTTTCTAAAACTGTTACGAAATATAATACTTTTGAAGCACGTCACAACTTTTTAAAACTGACAAACATCTATTGCAATTACACGTTGCAAACAAAAGAAAAAAAGTACATTATTAAAAATATCCTGAAAAAGTAACTCTTTTTTTTAAAGGCTATCTATTTTCTGACTAATGAGAACGCTCCACATGCGTTAAAGTAGTGTCCTCATTGGTCGGAAAACAGATAGCCTTTATGAACAGAGGTAATTTTTCACGATATTTTTAACAGTGTAGCAGAGATGATTGGTAATGTCCCAACTGAATGGCTACACAATCATAACTGGCTTGCTCGAAATCAACAATAGGCATTCTGTCAATGCGCAGCTATCTTTAAATTGTCACAAAAAGAAGAAATAATACGGATTGAGAGATGGCGAATATAGAGACCAATATATTGATAGTTTTATAGTAGTATTCTGGTCAAAAGTTATGGTCATCAAAATATTTTTCTAGAAAATGAAACAATATTCCAATCTGCGTAAATCTAAATCAGTTTTCCATACTCCAATTTTTTAAATGGGAATTCTTCAAGACATTAATGATTATCACAACTCATGCAAGATTCGAATGTAGCGACTTCATTTGAATGTCTCCTCGCGACCAATAGATCTTATGATTACTTTTCTGGTTAATGCTAGGTATGGTGTTTTTTTTTTTTTATTGTGTGTGCGCAATTAAGGATAATCAGATGCATATTCTTCTATTTTCGATCTTCGATCTTCAAGTTATAATTATTAGCAAAGCATACAAAAAATGTGCTTTTTCAGAAAATTATACGTGATTTTATTCAATTACATCTTCCTCAATCAGTTAAAATATTTCATTTACAGAACTAAATGTTATTTTTTTCGTACTACTTGAAGCAGTTGATGCGATTTGATTCTATATGGGAACATTATCAGGCAATAAAGCAGCATTTTGTGCGCTGTTGTATAGTTCAATGGGTATGCAAATGCTATTTTGCCGAGCGATGTTTTGGGAGAGGTCAAATATTCTTGATGACCTACGCGCTTTGTACCACTCTCGAATCTACTCTCAGTTTATTGTGAAACAAGCATTTGCATGTACAATGTCTCCTGCAAAATCATCCCTACATCACCGGTTTATGTAAATTTCAATTGCTAGTTCTTTACTGTAATGTATACGGAATATTCTTGATTGTACTGGACTCTCATTGTTTTTGCTTGTGTACTCTCAACGGAGGGGATATATCGTGCATAATCATTATTTCAACGATTATACGCGATTTACACTATTCCTTAATTCTTTATTTGGAGCACATTCACCTCACTGACAAATTTTTGTTAATGACAACCTGTTGTATACGGCCTTCGCGCAAAATCATTTTTCGGTCATCCTGTAGATAAGTTGCAGGAAAATAAATTAAAAAATATAATAAAATTTTATAAAAATATATAAAAAAATTTATAAATGTAAAAGAAGTTTTTCTAGATACTAATATTTTTCCTGCTATATGGATGGAAAATATCTTCTTTTAATACATAATATTTGTAATAATGTTATTGATTATGTAAAAAAGCATATTAAAATTTATTAGGCATTTTGATAGGAATGTTGCAGCCAAAACAACCATTTTAATTTACAAAATATTTTTTAGTTTATTTAAAAAGCTAAAAGTAAAAACAGATTTTAGATTCTAATTAAAACAGGAATAATACATTTTAAAACGAAATGTTTAATGCTATTTAGATTTTTAAATTCATTTCTGTAGAGTGTATATAAATGATACTGATTAATAGACTTCACTGAAAAATTACATATTAATAAAATAACACAGCAAAATTTTAAATATTTCCTAGTTTTATTTTACATTTAAATAACAAATCCTTACTTTTCCGGTTTGTTCTTTTATCGTTAAACATACTGTTGTATATTTTATCTTATTAGATAAGAATTTCCACGAAGTTATTGTATGCTTAAAATAGCTTTATTCCCATTGAAATTCCGCAATTATATAATACCTATATATTGCCTTATACATAACTTCAACAAGTAAACATTAATTTAATATATGAACGGATGTATCCAGACAATTTTGTATAAGTTTAAATGCATGAAAATTGTGCTAAACATATTTATGAAGTCACTAAACTGTATAAAGTAATTCCAAAGTAAATTAGTATGATATTCAATTCTATTATCTTGATGAGATATGTTTGCATTTGGAAAATCATTTAGTAACAGTTAAATTACTTTTCTTCACAAATTCATTCTAATCACGACGTTAACGTGAGGTTGAGAAAACACAAATTAATCTCACGTATCTAAAAATACATTAGCATAAATATAATTGGATACAGAAATTATGCTTTTAGGAATTCTCTAGGAAAGAGAAAAGTATCAATATTTTTGTTTTTTCAGAAAGCATGAAAGTGTTAATAGAATTTAAAAAAATTTATGATAGCAATAAATTTTCTCGTAATTTAATTATATTTTCTTTCTAATCTATTTCGAAGAGTCATTCTATTTTTCACTGAGTCGGAACTTCACAGCAACGCTCTTTGAGTACTGATAAAGCAGATTATGACGAACTAGTCAAATAAAATAGATTTTTATTATATTTTTATTTGTTGTACTTTTATTAGTATATATATATATATAATAAATTTGAAATCACAAATATATTAAGAAATTGATAAAGTTCTAAAGATGATTTCGAAATGGACATAGGAAACCAGTATGTAAAATAAGAAACTATGAATGACTCACAGAATCATCAGAGGAGCTTGTGAGTTCATTCATAGAAGATGCGTTATTTCATCCAATTTTGTCGGCATTAAGCCTAAAATGACAAAATTTAGCTCCTTATAACGCAAACATTACAGAAAATAGGTAATAAAAAGCTAAGAGATCCAAAGAAAAATACACCTCATACAGGATATTAAAAATTATTAGAGCACATTACCTGAATGACATACTAAGAGTCAAAAATACTGCATATCAGCATGGAAGACAAAGTTCAGACTATTTTAACATGTGATCTACAGTGGAGCATCTGAGTGAAACCCATAACTGTGCTGCCATCTGGTGTGAGAAAGGAAAAATGTAAATTGGAACTGGATTAATAACAAAATGTTTAGTGTTGCCATCTTAAGCCCCCCCCCCCAAAAAAAAAAAAAAATAAATAAAAGGAATGAAAATGATTGAAGAAATCAAGAAAAGACTTAGATTAACTTTTAGTTAAACTAAGAATGAAAAAAATAGGAATAAACTTAATAAGTACTGAGTAAATACAAAATAAAATAAAGAAAAGGAATAAATTAATACAAATAAATAAATAAATAAATAAAGAATTATATAAAAATAAATAAAAGGGCAATTGAGTAAATTAACGTTTTAAAGACAAAAAATTGTAATATAAAAAATGAGAATATAAATAACATTTAAAAAGATGAGGAATATTTGATATAGTAAAATTTAGCCTTGTATTATGTAAATAAATGTGAAAATTCAAAAAGCAATGAGGAATATTGAGATAGTAAAAAATATCCTCATTGATGAAGCAATATGTGAAAATTTATTATGTTAAATGCATGATACCCCGTATTTTATTATTATTATTATTATTATTATTATTATTATTATATGTCCATACAATATATAAGCATATATACATACACTTATTTACGCTCACACACATAAAAACATATAATGTTTTAAACTTTATATATATATATATGTGTTGTAATGACAAAAATCAGTAGGCGATAATTGTTGTTTATATGTGTTTCTGTATTAATTGGCACAGGCGTGTTGGCCGGCTGGTTAATTGAGATGAAAATAGATGAATATAATAAATGAAGAAGCAGTTGACTGAGCTGACTTTTAAATTTTATTAACATGTTCAAGAAAAGTTTTTTGTGAAAAATGGTCAATTCACTCGATGATAAAAATTTTATTCACCTCCAGCAGGCGATTGAAATGGTGAAGAAAAAAGGATCTTCACATCAATTTTTGAAGTCTTAAACGACATTCCATCGCGATGCTGACTTCCAAACTCTAATCTCATTCTCCTCCTACTCCCACTCCACTCATTCTGTTTTCTACACTACTTACTACGTTGCACCTTTCTTCACGCTGTATCTGGCTATGCGTCTCTATTTAAACTACATAGGATCAAACTTAAATTACAGGTCAGATGAGTCCTCGTTTCCAATCATATTGCTTTTAAGAGGGGTTTATCAATATTTCCGGTGGAATGACATCGAAGTAAATCAACTACCTAGCACGAAAACGTCGTTCTAGAAAGTACAATTTAATCCCTGCAATCGAGATTGCAGCTAAAAATAGATTTTGCCCGTCAGACAATAATTTCAACACAAAAGAAAAATGGGTTTATTGCCACGGAATAAGTTTTAAAGCATTGAAATATTGCAGACAACTTAATATTTTCATAAAAAAAATATTTTAATTAAATGGGTTTTTTAGACGGGATAAATTATGAATTATGATATTTTAGCAATTAAATAAGGAATTTAAAAGGGTTTGATATACCGGGAAATAATAGTGAATGTTAATCGGGATTTAAATAATAAAAGAACTTTATTAAAAGAACATAAGTGGTCAGTGCCATTTTTAGATTTCGCAATTTGGAATAAATATTATTAGACGGATTAAGATCGTATACCTTTACATATGGAGATTAATAGATTAGTTTAAGAATAGTGTTTGGATTTAATAAGCCGGAATGGTAGATGGAATATTATTTAAAGGGAAATTTATATAGGATAATGTTAACCTTGGCAAAAAATATTAAATTCTATAATATATATACATATATATTCATGTTTATTATCCTTGTATTATCCAAGGTGCATGCACTGCTTACAATTTCTAAGGAGTATGACACTATTTTTTTTTAGTAGAAACCTTTGTCTATTTTTTTCCTTCAGATTAGAAATCATTCTGCGGTTGCAGAAATTCTAAAAATACATATATATATATGTATATTGTGATTATATAAGATGAAAATATCCATTAGATATTTGTTGTTAAAACGTATGCACAGTAATTATCTATATAACAGTTGTTTTAATCATTTTACAAAAAGGAATCCATATAGTATTACAGAAAATACATATAGTTAAAAGTACTTTCAACTGTCATTACTCCCTAAATTATTCGTCACAAAGATTTATTTTTAGGGAAAAGACATATAGAAGAAAAAACTTAAAAACAGTTTTAGCAGGTTCATTAAGTTAGCATAAATTATTCTTATATACTCAAAAAGACATTAGCATAAAAATAATTAAATTCACAAATTTTCCTTCTAACCACTCACTCGAAAAATTAAAAATTCAGCTTACTAAACAATGAATATGAGATTAATTTTCTTGTTCCCAAATAACATGACTGTGTTAAGGCATGTTTTAACATATTCACGATATCATCCAAGGTTTGTTAAACTTTATTTTTTTATTCGTCATCTTTTTTCAAAAGCAACATTTTTGAGCAACATTTCCCGTATGATTTGATAACGAAGATTATGTTGAAAGCGAAAAGTATAAAAAATTATTTTGCGAATTTTTTATTATTACATTTACCGGTTTATAGTCATTCGGACTGAGTGTCAGATCAGAAACTATTACTGTTCAAACATTTGAAGAAAGTTCTCGTTTAAATATTAAGCAGAAATGAAAAAGTGTCAAAAGAAAGAAACACAACATACATTAGTCGATAAATTGCATTTTTCGTAGATTGATTTGTAAGTATACGAGAAATAGGTGGGAATGTCTGATCACGATTTAAGCGTGAGATTGAATGAGCATAAATAAATCCCACGTTCATAAAAACACCGAAGCATAAATATAATTGGTTTACTGAAATTATCTTTGAAATAATTCCTTCGGTAAATAAGATGTTTAATCTTTTGACCACTAAATGGGAGAAACCAGAGATCCTAAAATTATAAAAGCCTCACTCTTTGATCCTATAATTATTAAAACACTTTACAGATTTAGAGATATAACTGAATTTTTTTTTTTAAATCGAGTTTATTTATTTATTTATCTTTTAATTCCTTTATGCAAAATCACGATTTTCCTCGCCATGGGATTATTCAAAATATTGCGATTGCCTATAGTCCAGGCAGTAGAGACCGTATGGGGCTCTATGAAGCAAAATTAATGGAAGGTCTGGAAATCGGCTTGCTTTATGTTTTTTGGGTCGCTGAATCCGAATTTGTCACTTCCCATCGGGATTTCCCCCGGCAACCCCCAAAAATTTTGGTAAAATGCCCCCCAAAAAAGGTTTTTATTAAAATAATGAATTTTTTTATTGTTTTAGGGGAAAAGTATGTAGAAATTCAGAAAGTAGACAAAATTTGCAACAAACTAGATATATGACATTATGACTTAGGATGAAGGGGAAGGGGGGAATCTGCCTCGGACAATGCGCCGGGGTGCTGCGTGGACTAAGTTGCGCAATTCAACTTAACCACTCACACGTTTACATTCGTCCTCCCATCTCCCCTCCAAACTTTCTGTATAAGGTTTACTTTAAGCTTTTTGGGTTGCTGAATCCGAATTTTTAACTTCCCCCTAAATCCCCCTCCCCGAAACCGCCCACAAATAGTTATTTTTAACTTAAATTTCTTATTGTTTTAGGGGGAAAGCATTAGGAAATTTAGAAACTAGACAAAATTTGCAACAAATAGGATATATGACATTATGTCGTAGGATAAACGGGGAGAGAGAGGGCTGCCTCGGAACATTCCCCTCGTGCTTTTCTCAAAAACCAAATTTTTTCAAAAAATCAATTTTTTGGGGGTTGCCGGGTAAAAATTTGGTGGGAAGTTACAAATTCGGATTCAGCGACCCAAAAAACATAAAGTGAGTCGATATTCAGAACTAGTATTAATTTTGCCATGTAAAATCCCCTATTGTCTGGACTTCATAACTTAGTGCACGTAGAACCACAGTGCATGTTCAGAGGGAGCCCTCACCCTACCCGTTCCTCCTACGTCATAATGTCATATATCCTATTTGTTGCAAATTTTGTCTAGTTTCTGAATTTTGTAATGCTTTTCCCCTAAAACTATAAGAAATTTAAGTTCATAATAACTATTTTGGGGGAAAATTTTGGGGGGAAGTTAAAAATTCGGATTCAGCGACCCAAAAAACTTAAAGTAAACCTTATAGCGAAAGTTTGGAGGGGAGATGGGAGGACGAATGTAAACGTGTGAGTGGTTAAGTTGAATTGCGTAACTTAGCCCACGCAGCACCCCGGCGCATGTTCCGAGGCAGATCCCCCCTTCCCCTTCCTCCTAAGTCATAATGTCATCTATCTAATTTGTTGCAAATTTTGTCTACTTTCTGAATTTCTACATACTTTTTCCCCAAAACAATAAACAATTTTTTTTAATAAAAACCTTTTTTGGTGGGCATTTTACCAAAATTTGGGGGGGGGGATGCCGGGGGAAATTTTGGTGGGAAGTTACAAATTCGGCTTCAGCGACCCAAAAAACATAAAGTAAGCCAATTTCCAGAACTTCCATTAATTTTGCCAGGTAAAATCTCCTATTGCCTTGACTGCTATCCAAATTTTGTTTCATATAAATATAAAGATGACAGTACCCAATTACTTTTACCTAGTGAAAATGTATGATTTAGTTTTGACTCGTATTTAAAACTAGTATTTTGATATTTCAGAGAAAAAATTAAAAATATATCAATTTTAAATAAAATGATATGACGAAATGCAATATTTAACCTTGATTCAATCATAAAATACACAATATAAACTTTAAAAAGTTCACTGTTTTACTTAAAATGCGACTAAAATAATAAAATATGATGGCCTCGCGAAATGCAAGCCGAAAGAACTAAGAAGTTTTAAACAAGTTGCAAATTGCTCGTCAAACGTGGAAAATGAGGTGCGTTCGCACTATATTTTTTTATATATATTTTTTTTTTGCTTGGCATATTGTACTGAATGTATATTTTAGTGCATTTTATAAGTGCCTGTCAATTTCCTTCTGTTTCAAAGGCTATACCATCATTAAATGAACTTGAAATAATTTCTTCCCATTGGCCGTAATGTAACGAAAAACTTTTGACTGTCACTGTAATTAAACTATTCATCCGATTTACCTAAAATTTGATATTACTCGACAAAATTTTGCAACAATTGAATATTTAAAATTTCAGACTATTCGGAAGGCTGTAACATCATTAAAATGCACTTGTAATAATTTTTTCTCATTGGCCGCAATGTAACGGAAAACTTTTGACTGTTCCTGTAATTAAACTATACATCCGATTTACATAAAATTTGAAATGACTCGACAAAATTATGCAGCAATTATATATTTTAAATTTCAAACGATTCGGTTGGGTAATTTTTGCGCAGTTATATGCGGACGTACAGACAGACAGGATGACAGACAGACGGACGGACAGACAGACGAACTGAACGACGACTATAGGGGATACGTATTTATATAATTACGAATGCACCTAATAAAAGGATGATTGGTCTCAGGAAGTTTGAAATAAAATGTATTTTTTAAACTTGTAACATTTATTTTATTTTTTTTCACCTTTTAAGCAAAACCGTATGCTTTTTAAAGTTCCTATTGTGTATTTTATATATCTATTCTTTTAATGTCATTTACATTCTACGTTATGTTTATTTTTAAAGAAATTAGAGATAACCAATAATTTTAATAAGAATATTAACATAAGACTGGATTACTATGATAATTTTTTTTCAGATACGAAAGAGATAAATACCTTTTAAGTATATCTGAAATCACTCAAGCAAATGTAATTGAAGTCTGAAATTATTCTATCAACAGTTCACAAAAAGAGAAAATCAACTTCTAAAGTACTATACGTGACATCTTTGTTGCTGTTCACAAGAAATAAAACTCTGAAAACACATTTAAAATTAATTCATATGATTGAGATATTCCCTAATTAAATTGATAGATTCAGCTTCTTCTTTATCATTTTCAAAAATTAAAGTGCGAATCTCTGCTTAATGATATAATAATAATAATAAAAACATAACGAATTATGGGTGAAAACAATTTTTCATGAGCTATTCATAGTATATTTCTTCATTCTTAAAAAATGCAGATTTTACTGAATAACAACATTTTTTTTTTTATATATGTATGTTTAATCTCTTAAAAATTTGCACCACAATAAAAAATTAAATTTTAAAACAAATGGGTAAGTGTGATCACAGATCGCACAGAGAGTTTCGTTTTATATTACTTTCAAAACACTTTATCCTTTTGCAAAATCTGTTAGTCCTACATTTCGCAACCAGATGGCGGACTCGATTCTAAAGAAATCTCTATCCGAAAGAAACTCTGTTTTACAACGTATACGTACATATATTAGTCGAGGGGATCAGGCCCATAGCACCAGATATAGTTAGGCGCCTCCTGGCGGTAAAAAGTGGAACTAAAATATGTAAGGCTATGGTACATAATATGGAAGAGTGATCAAAGGGGTGTCGGCAAGACTTGGAAAAGTGCCCCCCGGGTGAAAAGGATGGAGGTTAGAAGAATTGCTTAAAATGCACAAGTTAGAGACCGGAGGTGTAAATATAAGACTTTTTGAAAATTTTATGATTTGCGTGTGATAGCAAGTATTCAGCTATAAGTATTCAAAATTTCAAGTCTTCAACTTAATTAGGGGTTTAGATTGAAAAAAAAAAGCTTAATTACACAAATTAGAGCCCAGACGGGTAAATATAAGACTTTTTCAAAATTCTATTATTTGCTGTTTGATGTGAGGTGTTCAGCTATAAGTATCCAAAATTTCAGGTCTCAAACATATTTAGTTTCTGAGAACGGGCTCTGTGACAGACAGAAATAGATATACACAGACAGACAGAAGAGTGAGACAAATAGGGTTTCGTCAAATGAACAAGCCCTAATAAAAATGCAAAGTTGTATTTGTACTACAAATTGTGATCTGTGTTACTGGGCAACATTTACTCAATTTAAGAAAGAAACATTTCCTCTAAAAGTATAAGAGAGATGGTGGGAGTACGTCCTATTGCTAGAGATTTCAGCAGTACGATCATAGCGTTAAATATATATATATATATAGTTTATCGTTTTTATTTATATTTTTACACATTGTTATGGGAAATGAACATAATTGTTTTCTTTAAAACAGTATTTCAATATATAATTGGATGAACAAAGGTTAACACAAAGCACATTTACCTGAGAACCATTTTCAGGCGGTGAACCAAATAAATGAGACGGCTGAGATAGACAGGAGAATATGCACACTCCTCTTTTGAGGTTGTATTTTAAGGCTCTTCTAAAATCAAAACTAATTAATTAACTTTTGACTCATTCATGAAGTTAATTTCATTCGTGAATGTATAAACATAACCGTTGTTCTTATACACACAAAAATAAATCGAAAAACATTTCCCTTGATTTATAAAGGTAAGCGATCTTTAACACGTTGAATGCCAAATCTATTTTGTCTGTCTTTCCATTTAGGCCACGAAATAAGACTCCCGTTACAGAATCTATAAGTGTTAGTCACCGATGACTGACGCGGCCTAAGCGGAAAGATCCTTGTCAGTCACCGGTGAGTGACGTGGCATTCAACGTGTTCAATAATGTTGTCATAGTATTTTATGCAGATTTTCGGAATGTACAGTGAAGAACTGACGTCATAAATATGTAAATCTTTATAATTAAATATTTTCCAATTTGCGATATAAAGAATAATGGTACTTGATTCCGAATCAATTCAATCGTAATGACGGTAAATTTCATACATTTATGTGCGCAATGACTTCATGAATGCTTGAGAAGTTTTCACATTGTGGAATAGAGAAAATAAAGCAATAAATTTTGTTATTTAAATATGAAGTTATGCGTTTGTACAATATATTTTGCTTAGTTGTGAAACTCATCTTAGAAACCATAAAAAAAAATCATATTTGTATAAAAGCACTGATTGCATATAACACAGTTTTTTAATAAAATAGATAAAAGTATTTAAAAATAAAAATATTTAGAAAAAATACTAGTTCTCTTCCATAATGAATTTATTTGTTAATTAATCTTTGCAAACTGTGGATAATAACTTCTCACTGTTAACCCTTTGCACTCGAGAGGTAACTCTCACTCATCACTAGTGTTTTCAGGTGTCCCTCGTAAATTGGGACCAAATGCTTTGGACACCACTAATATCTTACAGTTTATTTCGCTATATTTTATCACAGATTATTCGGCCATTAGATAAGGCGTAGTTTACAATACTAGTGTCCAGAGATTTGGACTACCCATTTACGCGGGCCACTAGTTGTCAGTGAGAATCGCCTCTCGAGTGCAAAGGGTTAATTCTGAGTTTAATCATTCCCTGTACATTGCCAAACATAATGAAATATTCGACTAATTAGTTTGTCTAATAATTACACTGAACTCAACGCTGTCTAATAATAAATACTAATAGATAAATGTTTCTTATAAAATTTTCAGCTTTTTCTACATGTTTGTTTTTTTTTTTAAGAAAAAAAAAACTTTTTTGTTTGTTTTGTACGTTAGTAGTCAACAACATAAGACAGCATGCATAAAATTCCCAGTTAAATAGCATAAATGTTTAGAACGATGAGTGAGACATAATGAGATGAATTTCAGTTAATTCTTAAAATACTTTCATATTAAAATCATTGTTGTTTACCTAAATGTATCCGAGACCAAAATTCCCATGTGATTTCAGGTATGTTCTTTAACTAGACAAAGATGAATAAGAATTATTATTTAAAAAAAATCGTAACAAACATTATAGGATATAAAAAAAAGTCTGAAATTGAAATTTCATCCATCTTGTCTCAGTGTCCTGATTAAGTTGTACACCACTGTATGTCCAATGTCACTAGTTAAAATTCTTAGTTAATCTTTAGTAAATCAGTTTTTGAGCTACGATAAAAACTTTGATTGTGATAAAAAAGGCACTTTTGAGCAACATTTAAAAATATTATTTTTATTACTTAACACTTTCTCAGATTAACTATTTTTTTCTTCAACATTCAACTTAAAGTACATTTTATATAGTGTACTTATTTTTTACATAAAAAGTTATAGAATATTAATAATTTTTTCATTTCTTTTTATTTAGTCATTTATTAGAGCATTCTTTTAATCAATGTTAAAAACGAAACAAATCTATTTTCCCATAAAAAACAACACAAGAGTATTATTTTTAGCCAGCTTATAATATCAAATGATGTTTAATTTTGTAGAAAAAAATGGAAAATAAATTAAAAGCAATAAATCATTGAATATTGGAATAAAAAAAAACTATATTTTCTCTTTTGTTTGTCATTTGAATAGAAAATTAATCGACACTTGAAGTTTTATAAATTACTTTGAAGATAAATTCTTATTAGCTTTAACTGATCGCAGAATAAGACGAAAAAACTTTGTCACGGGTAAATCACGAATAAACATATAAAATATATGATTATTGACTATAAGTTTAAGAATTTGTATTTTTTTTCCCTTGTATCTTAATTTATTTCTTTTTACTTTATAATCTTGACAAAAGATATTCTGTTATTGCAAACAGTTAATGATTTTTTAGAAAGCAAAAAACAGTAGAATACCTTTCATCCAGCATTCTATGGTTCGGCGCATTCTTTAATCCGGCACGCTAGCCTTTTTTTACCCGACTGCCAAGAGTGATTATGTGTTTCACGCGTATCTGGGTATGTGGATTTCTTTATACCCTCGAAACATCCCAACGGCTGGATGGATTTTAATGAATGAGGTCTCTATGGATTCGTGTTAACCGTCCGATGGTTATAAGCTAAGTTTGGTTTTACGAATTCAAAATGGCGGTAGAGACTAAATTTTTTTTACGCGCCATATTGAGTGGCATATCATTGGATAGGTCTTTCAAAATAAAGACGATGTTTCATTGACTATTTTACAGTCAGAATCTCCGTTTAAATATTACACAACCTGGAAGTTGTGTAGGTAGGATCTCTAGCTTTACTGCAACTCTAATCGTCATAGACATCTATAGGCCTAATGAAAACAGTGTTTATAGATAAGAACTAACAATTAAACACAACTCAAAAGTCATCAAGTAAATAAAAAAATAGGTAAGTAGTAAGTAATATAAAAAATAGTTTCACATTGATGAGAAATAATTAATTAGTTCGCTTTTTACGCAGTGGGTTTTTTTGATTTTTTAAATTTATTTTTTATATGTTCTACCATCTCTCTTGATTGGGAACCCCGGTTGAGTGCAGTTCATTGAAGATTCAGAAGTCTCTTGACCTTGACCACTAGGTCGCACTATTCTGTGCTTAGTTTAGATCACCCAGTGTTTATCATGGCTGGTTGTACTTTTATGTATCGCATATCCTGTTTTCTAGAGTGATTACGTTTGCACAATAACTGCGTAGTGTAAAATGTTCTCGAAGCCAAGGTCGAGTTATTCGTAATAAAACTACTAATAAACGTAATCATGTGACTCTCACTATGCAGCAAAAACTAGAGATAATTAATAGTTTCGAAAAAGGCGAAAGAAAAAACTTTTAAATGCGAGATTTCAATTATGATTCTACGACAATGTAAGGCATTAAAAAACGAAAAGAAGATGTTTGCTGCTCAGTGTAAAACTTTAATGAATGCGTAATCAATACATACTTTGAAGAAACCTAAACTTTAAGTTCTGTGTGCGTCCGTTAAGCGTCTTGTACACTTGGTTTAGTGCAAAACAATCAGAGGGAAAACGTGTGAATGTGCTCATGGTCATCGAACAACCAAAAACGTTTTATCTTGATCTGAATATAGAAAACGTTGTGTGTTTTCCGATGGTTGGCTACAAAAATTTGACACTCGGCACGGAATCCGAAAGCTAGATGTGGCAGGAGATGGTAGATAAGCTGATGAAAATGCCACTGAAGAGTGTAAGCAAACTTTTAAAATCTTTGTTGTACGGTGGGAATTAAACCGTTGTCAAGTTTCAATGCCGACGAAACCGCCTTTTTATGGCACTGTTTGCCTGCGTCTACTTTGGCAGGTAGAGATGTGAAATGTGCTGAGGAATTCAAGAGAAATAAAGACAGATTGACTGTTCTGTTGTGTGCAAATGCTTCTGGTGATCATCAACTGGCACATCTCATGATTGGTAAATGTGAAAAAAAAACCTAGAGCTTTAAAAAGTCTTAAACTTGCATGTGCATTATGATGCTCAGATAAACGTATGGATGAAAGTAGCTTTGTTTAAGGATTAGTTTTTTTCACCATTTTATACTGCAAGTAAAGGAAACTTTAAGGAGCGTTGAATATCAGACGATAGTAGAAATATTTTATTCTTAGACAACTGTCCTGAAAGTCCTACCTAGTCTGATTTAATTTCTGGCAATATTTCTGTTGAATACATACTACTAAATGTCAAGTCCTTGATTTAGCCTAAGGATCAAGATTTGGTTTAAAATTTCAAGTGTTTTTATCGAAGATCTTTTGTGCAAGGCCTTTAGAATTCTGACTCTAAAGTAAAAGATTTCCAAAAAACAGTTTAATGTCAAAGATGCAAGTTTCGGAATTGTCTTAGCGTGGAATCAGGGGTAAAAAGTATCTCTACAGTGGTGCTAGCTCAAATTGTGGCCTAATGGCGAAGTTGATGACCAAGATTCAAATGTTCGAAACGGTGACCAAAATTTAGTGCTAGATTTAGTAGAAGCCGTGCCAAACAACTCTTTAGAAGATATTCCCCATGAGGAAGTTATAGACTGGATTGGAATCGCGACAGTGTGCCAGTGGTCGAAGAAATCAGTGACGCACTGATTATAAAAAATGTTTTGTACCCACAAGAAGCCCAGATTCAGGAAGTGGAATCGGATGAAGAAGGAGACGTTGCAGATGAATCTAAAGTCTCGTGGAAACAGGCTTCTGATGCATTAGATACATTCATATAATTTGCCGAATCGAACAAAAGCTATAACTCTGGGGAACTCATAAATTTGTGTATAACCCATAACGATTTCTTCGTGAAGAAATCCGAATCGGGTAAGCAGTGTGATATCAGAGATTTTTAAAAATGTGGTGTTCATATTAATTTTTTACTACATGTACAATGCAATGCACACATACAAATATGAATGAAATAATTGGAATTTAATTTTATATTCTATGTTTTTTCTTTAATTCTCACAGTTGTTAGACGGACGAAATACAGAACAGCATTTGTCAGATATTTATAGAATTTGCACAGGTTCATAATGTAGGTGAACACAAAAAATGCATTGACGTTCTACGTATAATCCGCCAAATCGCTAATTCGGCACGACTGTGGTCCCAAACGTGTCGTATTAAAGAACTTACACTGTATAATTAATATATAAATACGTTTAATTTATAATGCATATAAGAGAATTGACAGAAAATTCAACGTTATTCACGTGTCCAAAAGATAATTTCTATAACTTTTACTTTCTATGTAATTCCATATGATTTTAAAGATAGAATTTTAGATCATATATATATAAACTGATCAACAGGGTCAGGACATAACAACTCCATTAAAAAAGAAAGAAAATGTGATGCATAACAATCAACGCTAATTTAAAACAACATTAAAAAGTATAAAATAAAATAATCACATTCTAGTCAATATAAAACATACCACATCATTTCGAGCCAGCATAAATTATATTTAATCTGGGTATATGTTACTGTATGAAAAATGGAAACTTCCATAAAATGCATTAAAAGAGGACATTAAAATCAATACAAAAAGTATACGTTTGATCACTATTTTTTTAACACTTAAGACACGCAAAATAACATTATAATAAAAAATTATTATATATTAAAAATTATATATTATATATTATTATATATTATTATATTAAAAAAAGCTAAATTTTAGAAAAACAGTGTATTTAAAATTTGATCAAATGAATGTGGATGAATTAATGTTTATGGTGAAAAAGAGACATTAGCTTCTAATCTGTCCGTAAAATTTCTCTAACATTTGTAGTTATTCTTTTACATAGCTTTGAATGCTTAAATTTTAAACCCAAGAAATCTTTCCGTTCCTATAAAACATTCTGATTTAAATCTAATAATATTAAAATATAGAGGAAATTATTCCCGTGCAATTGTATTGAGTTATAAATGTTTCCTACATAAATATGGAAATTTTCTTCTGTGAGTACTTTTTTAAGTATTATAAAATATCCATCATGAGAATCCTCTAATTGGTGAGAAAGTTAAGGATTTCATTTTATTATAACATATTAAAATTAACTTAGTATTTTATTCTTGTCCCAAAACTAGAAAAATCTGAGACATATTTTTCTCCACTTGCATTTAAAATGAATTATTAGAATATTAACTGTGAAATGTGACTTTTTTCAAGTGAGAATTAAAAAAAGGACGGACCAACTGTTTTAACCACAAATATTTATCCCCCACTATCCACTATGGTCAAAATGCAAACATCTAATATTAATCTGTAACATCGTCTACTGGTCTACATTTCTAGATTTTCCATTTTTCAGATATGTGTTTTTAAAAATTTAATTAGATTTCTTTTCTACTTATACGTTAAATACGAACGAACGAATATAGGTGGGGAGGAACAAGGGGGGGGGATAGGGAGGAGTATTGTAAAAACCGAAAGAAACCCCATAATTTCTTAATCACAATACATAGCAAATCAGTTTAAAGCTATTATTACATTTAGGAAAAGGACCAAAAATTTATGTATCATGGATTTTTGAGAAAATTTAAAATGGGCTCAAGGCGTGAAAAAAAGTAGTGTTTTAGGGAGAAAAAAATTCATAACTTCGTCAATTCACATGATATCTAATCTGCTTGAATTTATTATGCATCTTCTTAATATTATTTACAACTTTTATACTGGCAAGAGTTTGATAGGACCAACTCTAACAGAAAAAAAATGTTTTGAACAAAAAAGTATTGTATTAAGATTGTACTGAAATCCAAACTCCTTTTTTTCATTTTTAAATTCAGTTTTGCTCTTAAACGGGTCTTGGCAGGTTCTCTTATTCAGAAACTGTGTAATGTGCCGTATTGTTCGATTTTTTGATAAGACAGAATATATTTCAAAAAATGCTGTCAAAATGGGGATTTTGAACCGAATTTCCCGAAGCGCTAGTGCTGGAAATGAAAAAAAAAATTATCGTACCGAGAAAATAGTTCTTTGTAAATAAAGGTCTAATTAATTGAACGAAAAATAAGACACAGGCCGCTTAAAAATCTCTTCAAAAAATCACGCAAGCAAGTTTCATGTTTTTACTTTTAAAAATGAGTCTGAAAATATGTCAGAAAATTTCGAGTTGTTGAGCGTGGAAAAATATATTTTTTAATACCACCTTCATATGATTCTGATAAAACAAGCTCTTACAGAAAAATGAAATTAAAATCGAAAAAAAATTGACACAAAGTTGTTAAACTGGATTTATCTCTAATCTTCACTTAGGTTTTGTTGGAGAAATTAGTATTTATCTTTGAAATGTACCTCCGCCTGTAGGTCGAACTAGCAGGGATTTTTTGCCTTTTAAATGTGTATTTCAAATCTATATTTTTCATTACATTTCGTAGACAAAGACATTTTTAATCGTTTAGACAGTTTTATTTAATTTCATCGAGAAATCTGGAGAAACTAAATGAATAAATTTTTAGAATGTTAAACAGTTCATTTATTTATTTTTCATTTATCTTCTTCATTAATATATAAATGTAAATGTACAAAATAGTGAATAATCATAGCCGTATGTTTTGCACAATTCTATCCGAAAACAAAAAGTGTTATTTTAATTTATTTGGAAGATATTTCAAATAAAAAGACGCAAAATACAATTTTTTATTGTGTAGCTTTTTCTTTAAAGATCGGAGTGTATTTACCTATCTATCATTAGTTTTAATATAACAGAAGAATTTTAATTGTTTTTACATTTTAAAAATACATTCTAATATGGATCAAGCGTTCCTGTCGTGTGTCACGCGTTACTATGTTTCATAATAGTAGCCAGAATGACTTTTTTTTTTTTTTTTTTTTTTTTTTTTTTTTTTTTTTTTTTTTTTTTTTTTTGTCTGTCACTATTTCCAAACGATACTCTTCGCATAGATATCTTCCACAGATATTTTTGTTTAGAAATACAGATAGCCAAATATTAAAAAAAATATATTTGCATGTGGCAATTATCCGCGATTTTTACATGAATTGTAGTAGTGAATATACTGAATAAGTGGTGAAAATTCCAACAGTCATATTGGTAAGTTTCGTTAAAGAGGTCCCTTTCCTTATAACTTTACTGTAACTAGCCAAATCACTGAACTAGATTTCTCTACCTTTTCTAATCGTTGACGCATAAGATAGAACAGAATGGAAATTGCACTCTGTCAAAAAGGAAAATTATACCTGGCGGTAACATAAAAATTGAAAAATGAATCAATTATTTGTGACTTTAATTGTTAATTTACAATTATTTACGTGTATTCATTATTTTATTCTTTTTTCAATAATAGATCCCAAAACAGCATCCAAAATAATCCACCCAAAACACTATCAAAATATGAATGCTAATAAAATTTTCTTACTTAAAATGTGTCATGTTGTCAGTTATTTTTATTAACTAGTTAATATGCCATGTGTTAGAGTGTAAAACGATGGGGGTGACGGTGGTATTCTATTAGCTTGGCATCAGTGCATATTGATTTAATATATAACAATATTAAGTAATAGTTAAACTAAGCTAATTGTTCAAAAAATTTCAATTATAATAATTGTCATTTATATTATATAACAATCTGATCTACCCAGCTCGTTTAGGTTATTCTCGATCTCGCGCTCGAGATAATAACCTTAAATATACCTTAATAAGTATTGAATGCAGACATTATTTTACTTGAGAGTCTTGTGTCGGTTTTTCCTCTGCCTCCGGTAGCATCTTTACGATATGAATAGTATTATACTTTTAAACAAAAATATATACAAGCTAATCTAGATTTGGGGGACTAACAGCTTTAGACAGCGTAGACTGTTTCTGCATATGGGCCTCAAATGTCCACAATTTTACAAATCCGTCTAAATGAACAAAACATCATCCGCTATAGAGAATGCAGATATAACATCTGACATTTAGATATATTAAACTTTCAATTCTGACCAAAAATTGCCGAGAAAGCATGAATAATAAAAACGCGTCCTTCCCCTGACTCTTTTAAAATGCAAATATCTTCTAGTGTTGACAAATTGTTCCGTAAGCACAATAATCTAAAAACTCAAAATGATATCTAGAGAGGTACTGAAGAAAAAATTCTCTGCGATTTAGTGAATCGACTTCCGGAAAATATTTGTTTTTGAACCAGTAAATACTAATACATTCTTAAACCAACGATATCACTCGGCCCGGAAAGTTACCGAAAGTTTTTTATGTGTGCTTGTGTGTGTTTTAATTCAGCAAAACAAGATGGCATTTTAAATGTGCAGAGAAAACGGAAAAGTTCAAAATTAACACCGAAAGAATTTTCCAAGAATTTTTTTTCAAACAGTAAATATTAATATTTTTTAAACCACTGATATCATTGGAATAACAATGACATCCCGAATAAGTCTGTTTTCCTTCGGACAAACGGTATGGCATTTCAAAACTTAAAAAACAATAGAAGATATCGAAACTAACAGGAAATTGACAGCCAATTTTATTATTATTATTATTAAATAGTAAATAAAGGTATCATTGAAGCTGGAAAGATACTCTAAATAAATGCTTTGTTCCGTCCGAGAAATGTAATTGGCAGTTTTAAGAAAAAGGAATAAAAAAATGAAAATCAGTTGGGGACCATGAACGGAGTTGTTCTAAATTAGTAAACAAATTAGCGGACTGTAATCAAAGAAGTTTAATGAAAGATAACGGCGGCTTGTTGCCGCAAAGTTTGTTACTCTTCCACAACCGCGTACTCAACCCGCGATCTGGGTTGATCTGGGCTGCTCATCTAAGGCGAGTTGTTGCAAGACCTTGGTGGCCAAAAATAGGGCGCAAGCTGTTCCGTATGCTAATTGAAAAACCTTAACCGTGGATGATGCACTGTTTTTACACAGAATTTTTAG
This sequence comes from Maratus speciosus, assembly GCA_963932465.1. Taxonomy (NCBI): domain Eukaryota; kingdom Metazoa; phylum Arthropoda; class Arachnida; order Araneae; family Salticidae; genus Maratus; species Maratus speciosus. Next base: position 223,922,905 of record OZ010791.1, on the reverse strand, counting down.
GAATTTGTATTAGGACGGATTTATCTCTATCATTCTAGACATTTGTTTGATGTCTGCGGTAAATGTATAAATGTGCTTTCTAAACCGTATCAATATCGAAAAGAGATCGTCCTGTAGCATACCACCCTTACATAATAAATCATTCAGTGCGTAATTCATTAGTAATAAACCATTACTTCTTTTTGCGCTTGCGTCATATACGACGCGCAATTTAGTTGTCGCGCTAGATGGTCGTAAAATTCCGTGATGGGGTAAATAATAGCCGTCCTCAAATTCTTTAGTTTCCTGTATTTCAAGCATGTGATTAAGAAACTGATATTCATTAAGAAATTGTATGTATAAATTCCGCATTATAGGGTCACGATCTAGACGTTGCTATAGATAATTTAATCTTCTCAATGCAACGTTTTTTAAATTTCCTAAATTGGGCTCAGAAAATACTGGTTTGAAAGGCATTTCTACGACGTATCCGCCATCCGAATTTCTAAAATGCGTTTTATCGAAGTGTTGATTGTAATATTTTAAATCTTTACTATCACAAATTTTTAAATTTTCCACCTCTTCAATCTCCCAGGCAGATTTTAATGTATTATCTAGTTCTTCTACATTTTTCGTTAAGAAATAATATTTTTCCGTATTGTTTACTGCATTGTGAAATATACAGCCGGAAATTAAATACCCCAAAACGCATGCTTGTAAATACAAATGATTACCTAAATTTATTTTGTCTACTTTTAGAAATTCAAAGAATAATTCAGCACCTAATAAAACATCCACATTATTTGGAATAAAAATCTGTGGATCAGCTAAACAGATGTTTGATGGAATGTTTAATTTCGCTATATTTATTTCCTTTACATGAGTGAAATCTGTAATTCTCGGAATAATCAACAAATCCACATTTCATTGCAAGTCGCCTAATTTATCATTAGAGACACACGCCTTCACTTTAGATTTCAAGGACAGCGGTGAGTTATTAAGACCAGTTGCGGGAACGTTAATAGATTGTTTTTTCAATCCTAAAATTTCAGCTGCTCTTAAGCTTACAATATTACTTTGCGAAGCCGAGTCTAGGATCGTGCGAAAAGGCTTCTTTATTCCATTAATATATACTATATAAAAAATCACAGTATTTATTAAGACAGATTTATGGCTCTTTTCATATGAATGAGATGAATGAACTTCAGTTTCGTTTTGTGCTAAATCTTCAGAAGTTAAATTTCTATTAATTGCTTCTTCCGCAGACGAATTGTTTATTGATTTTGAAGGCTCATAAATTCGAACTTCTGGTGATGAATAATTATACAGAGATGTATGGTGTTTCGAGCTACAAACCAGACATTTACTTTTTGAATTACATTGATAAATCACATGAGAATAACTATGACAATTAAAACATAGTCTGTGTTTCTTTACAATGTTTAAACGATCGCTTAGTTTCATACTTTTATACTTCTCGCAATGATATATGGGGTGGTTTTCTGTTTTACATAAAATGAACATTTTATTTTGTGGTTTGGTGGTACGGATAAATAACGATTTATTAGTGGGTTTTGAAGCACTAGCAGAAGTGATACTGCTTAAAATTTGGCATCTTTGTTCTAAAAATTCATCAAAATTAGGCACTTATTTATCTTTTATTGTTAATTCAAATTCTTTACGAGTTTCTCGATCTATTTTTTCTAATATTATGGTGAACAAAATAGCGTTTGAAAAGGTGTCTCAATCGAATTCCAAGACCTTTAACGCTCTCAAATTCTTTTTCACCTGATCTAATAAGTTTCGAAGTTCTTTAGCCGATTCTTGTTTCATCGCATAAAGATTTAATATGTTTTTAATGTGGTAATCCACAATAATTCTTTTATTTTCATAACGTTGTTCAAGGTCTCTAAAAAGTGAGCTAAAAGTGCCATTCGAAGTTTGTAGACTTTTGTGTTCACCCGTTAATGCTCCTGGTAAATAAAACAGTTTTTCGTTATCTTTTAAATCCGGGTTATCATTGATCAATTCGTTGAAGGTGGTCTTAAATGTAGAGCACTCTTTGAATATGCCACAAAAAATAGGGAGTGGAATTTTAGGGAGCTTTATGCTGGCCCCGTTGGCATTATTTTGATCATTAACATATAAATTAGATTCAAAATCGTTAGAAGATTTATTTAAGTTATCATAATATTTGTTAATAAAGGATTTTAAGCTTACCTCCAGCTTCTGAATGTCCTCATCCAGTTGAGTAAGTTGTTGTTCGGTGTCATCCAGTGTATCTTTATCCACAACCTTATAATATTCCTGCTTTATAACTTCTAATTTTTCTTCAGATTTAGCTGGAAGTTCTAAATGAGCTTTCCCTTCAGAGACATCAAATGTCTTGCCTTCTGTGGCATTCAAAATCCTTGTAATTTGCGCTTTGATGTTACCTCGCCGACGGTTGAGAGCTCTGATATCAGAGTCTGACATTTTTTCGACTTGTTGAAAAAATTGAATTAAATTAAATTAAATTTCTTAGAGCTGGTCTTACGTCCGGGTCGCTAGGCCTAAAATGAACGGGGGTGCTCTAAATTAGTAAAGAAATTAGCGGACTGTAATCAAAAAAGTTTAATGAAAGATAATGGCGGCTTGTTGCCGCAGAGTTCGTTACTCTTCTTCCACAACTGCGTACTCAACCCGTGATCTGGGTTGAACAAAAGGATTTACATTAAAGGATTGCCAATTGGTATACATGCGGGGGGGGGGGGAGGTCTTCCGTCGCCAAAGGCGAAATTACAATGTTAGTTACATGTACGGATCAAACCACGCAAAGCAACATGAAATGAAACTTTTGAAAATGTTTTTTGTAAATATTAATATTTAAAAATAGGCACAATTAGAAAAGGAAACGTACCTATGTGGGTCTTTTTCATTTCACCTCGACTTGTGGATAACAGTTTAAAATTGCAGAAAAAAGGGGAAAAAGTTAACACTAACGTGTAACCGAGTTCTATAAAAAGGGTTTTCAAAATATTTGTTATAATTATTTATTATGAAAGATACTGTTATAACTGGAAATGTACAGCAAAAATTTCCCTGTTCTCTTTATACTGCAACTTTAGGTAGAACTTGGCAATAGTGATTTAAAAAAGCAGAAACAAAAGGAAATTTTTCTATTTTCTGCTTGAAGAACTGAGGAAAGCCCGGACAGGCGCACGAACAATCGGCAGCATCATCAAAGATAGCCATTTCGCGATTTTTATGACTGTTTTAAATTATATCTTGGATATTTATCATAAAATCCAAAATAGAGTTTTTAGGTACAGTCGTGAAAAAAAAGTTAACTCCCCTTAATAACTCTGCAAAAAATATCGTAGAAGAAAGTTACTGGTACCACGCGATTGGCAATAAAGTCTACTTTTAAATGATGCATATAAAATTTGCTTAGGGGGCATCTGCATATTAAAACAAACCATAACTTTGTTTTTTCAATAGCAGTACACAATTCTGCCCCCTTCAATTAGCCTAAAAACAATTTTTTATGCAATTCGAACGATAAGTTTCCGAGAAATTAATTATTTTAAAACGAGTGTATTTTAGGGGCTGTATCCAAATTGAAGTTCGGTGCTCGATTATTAATCGAGAGAGCCCCCTTCTTGATGAAGGCCACTTAAGAGCCATTCAAGCAATCTTTGAAAACTGCTCAATTACAGGATAGCTTAAGAAATTTCAAAATATCTTGTCACTTCTATCATAGATGGCCCCTTAAACCATCATTTTGCCGTTTTTAAAACATAATTTGAAAACTACTTGGAAGAAAAATGTGAAATTTTGGATTTCCATAAAGCAGGACTTAATAAATTCAAATCCATCAAAAAAATTGTAGTTTGCTATGCATATTTTTTTTAATATTAATTTCATAATTCATAATTCATAGCATAAAATTATGAAAATTGCAAATTCACCGTATTTATGTTAGGGTATTTTAGTATTATTGCTACACGAAAAATTAGCACATTAGGAGTATAATTTCAAGAGATATTAATTAAATTATGAAAATGTAATAACATTAGAAGCACTAAATTTTAAACGTTTATAATTCAAAAACTTATCATTCAAGTGACTTGGAATTTGGTAGGCATAGTTTAAACCGCAGATTTGAAATATCTTGTTAAAATTGGGCATTGCCATTGAAAAAAATGAAGTTCAGGTTTGCTTTAATATGTAGACGGCCCCTTAAGCAAATTTTATATACATCGTTTTAAAGTAGATTTTATTTCCAATCGTTCGGTGCCAATAACTTTCTTCTACGATAATTTGTTGAGGATTTGGTAGGAGGTGTTTCCTTTTTTTTCTCGACTGTACATAACTTCAGACATACAGGTCCTGCCAAATCTTGTAGCTCTTTGCGTAGCTCTTTAGAACACAACGCATACACACAGACAAATTTATATCCTTTTTTATTATAGATAAAAAGAAGATTAGGTTTCTTAATCTTTTATTTTTAAAATGAAATGACATTCTGCTAAAAACTTAAAGTTTTAAAACGATAATAAAAACAGTCAACAGTTGTAATATAATTTTGCTTAAGTAAGAATCCGAAATGAAATATTTTTCGAAGGTCACATTCGACAATATGTACTTTTCTCCAAATATCCTTTATATGTTTTAAATTTTATTTTTAAGTATGTGCTTTTCTTAATAAATGTCCATTTTATTTTATTCCCAAAACTTTTTTTCCAGACTTTTATTGAATAAAACATGACTGGCAGAGACTGCAGCTTTCAGTAAACTTAATTAACAAGGCTGTTAAAACTCCTTTCCTAAATTTGCGACAAAAATTTACATTCATATCTTTAAAGCTTTTACTTCAAAAATAGTATGGCTTATAGTATTTTTATATTATTTATTTCGGGGTTTTCTTTGTGCCTGGAGTTGTGTTTATGGATGGATTATTAGTATATGCGTATATTACGAAGCAAACGGAAATTTTGGGTGATTTTCGTTTCTGCTTCTCAATACAAATGTGAATATTGTAATGTAGGCATATGAAACAGATGTTTGTACTAAACTTTTATTTATTCTTCATATTAATAAGATTAGAGTATGCACTTCACTATATGCTGCTTTATGTTATTAATGTACAAGAAAAGACTATTAAGTTCGATGATTGATGTCATAAAATGCACACTCGTTGTGCTGGTTGAAGGACGAAGGTTGGTAAAGATATAAGTAATAAGAAAGAGGTACAAGTAAAATTGTAAGTAATAGGTCGTTTCATATTTCTATTACTATCACTCTATTCTGTATAGATGTATGTGCGACTGTATCAGCGCACAAATTTAAAGTTTTAAGCTTTTCGAAAATGCGACAGAAAGTCACATTAGGCCGCAAAAATTTTACAAAGACGAAGCTGTATTTTTAAGGTATGTTTATGAATGTTTTAAAACACATGGCTATATAATGAGAATGATATTTTAGTCATTTAAAGCACATGAGAATGGTTCAGTATGTGTCCCTAAAAGCGGATTTTCTTCGCAGTTTTCAGCTACTATGCAGCCACTGTATAACGCGCATTGAAAACGACACACATCACTTCTAACAAAAAAAATGTTAATTTGGTTAAGAAAATTTGTTTATAATTATATTAATAAAACTTTTTTATTATACCTTGTATAACAATTTTGCTTTGTGTTGATACTTTTTTCCTTATGATGGGATTATTTAATTGGATTTCGTTACTGAATTCCATATCTCAGAACATGTTCTTTTTCGTTTTACATCTAAAATTTATTCATGTTTCATTTGCTAAATAATAAACGATTTCTCGGTATTAATTTAAATTTTAAATAGATATTAGTACTTTATTCTCCGTTGTTTGAGGTAGATCAAGCTTTGACGTACTTTGTCTCATACTTCATCAATATTTTTGCTTTTGGCTTCTTTGTGTGTAAATTACACACATGTCCGAAAAGCAACGAATTATGCGGATTTTTTTGGCTATTAGCCGAAACCTGAAATCAGAATTATTCTGTTGATATCAATCAAATGTTTACCTGCATTTCGTCGTGTAATACCGTCGTTTTATTTTGCTATTATTTTAGTTGGATTTATTTGCAATGCTTTATAGTGCTCAAGGTGTTTGTTACATAATATGATTCTTGGGTTTATATCAAGCGCAATTTAACTTAATTCAGCGTACCTATACTACGATTTATGATGAAAATTATATAAATAAAAAAAATTTCATCCAGACATTTTTAGAAAGAAACAGGAATGCAGTTAATTGTATCGCCGGTAACATTCTATCTTTTGATAATAATCAACTAAATTACTTTCTGTAGGGTACAGTTGAGTACAAAATTACGAAGAAAAATAATAAATTTTTCGCATGTTCAATAAAAACTTATTTTCTGGTGATGCTCTATCTAATCAAACATTCAATGCACATTACAATCTCTTTTAACCACCACTCAATAAAACGGTAATATCGAAATAACTATAATCTTGAAGGTATAAATTCAAATTCGAAATTTAAGGCTTTGTGATAAAATATACAGGGTGTGCATGTAATGTTAGAGTTTCCTTACCTCATAATTTTTATTTAGGAACATGACAAAAAACATTGTTATGTATTCCTAGACACAACTCAAAAAGTTTTTTAATAAAACAAGTTATACATGCGTAAAGTGACTCCTCAAAACGCTATTAATTAAATAGAAATTATCCAGTAATAATTAATATAGCTATTTTATCAAATTTACCAAATGTCAAAAACATCTAAAGCGACATTTTGTAGTGGTGACGGATTTTGTTTTAAAGAAGCACAATACGCACATTGCTTTCTCTTGTGCACATGTCCTTTTGAATCCTCACATCTCAGACGCCTGTAGGGTTTCCCATAAATTGGAGGAGAAGGCTGAACTTTTTTTATCAAAAAAAAAAAAAAATTAGTTGCACTTTAAGGATAAGTTACTCGTCATGTTGTTAGATCAAAAGATATGAGGTAATGGAAATCCTACAATAATTTATGGACACCCTGCATGCACACACACTCTAAAAACAACATTTTCAAAACTGAGTAAAAAATACTCAAATTTGAGTACGTTCCATAGTCAAAATGGCTCCGAAACAAAATAACTCAAGTTTGAAACATGTATATCCTCATTTCTGAAAGCATGGATATACTCAAATCTGAGCGCATAACGCTTTATTCATGATGTTTATTCCCGGTTATAAACGATGTTTGTATTTATATAGTGTTGATGGTTGTCAAATCCTACCTGCGAAGTCTTTCCTTTACGAATTAATCCATTTTTCGATTTCGAATATTGAAAAATAAAATTTACGCTTTCGTGATTATATTACCACGGCTTTTAAGTGTTCTTCCGCGAACACGATAAAAATGTAGTTCGTCACATTTCATGTTATAAATTATTACTGAACGTTTTGTTCGAAATCATAAAAAATGATATAATATGAATAAATTCAACTACCCTGGTAAAATGGACTACGTTTAACGAATGAAAAGTAATTTTGTTTGAAACTGAGTATTTCTGGTGTTTCAGAATTGAAAGGATTGGGTCGTCATATTTGAAACAAAAAGTTTCATAACAAAATGAAAACATAGATTTACTCAGATTTGAAAGTGTCATTTTTCTCAGTGCACACATATATATGGGACACTCTCACAATCTTTTGACTTTCATGTCCCTGAATAATAATTTTTATTTTGATACACATTTTTTTTTATTTCATATACTGGGGGAACATCCCATTGCATGATTGCACAACAATATTAACGAGATAAATAAGTTTTGGAAGATGTTGGGGGTCCAAACACCTGGAAAACTCCTGTACCTTCCCGTTTTCCTGATGCTGATTTTTAAGTTTGGAGCTGACTGGATAAAATTGTTTCAATAAAAATAATTCGATGTAATTTATTTCTGAGACTGGAACTATTGTTTTATATAAATATGTACCTAAAAATTAACCTGCACACACTTTTAGGGTTGTTATTATTTTTAAAACTCTGTCCCTGGGTTTTAGATTCCTTACCATCCCTCTTCTAAAATTATACAGAAAATCACTTCAAATGCAGCGAAAGAATTTTTTTTAAGTTTCTTCTCATGCAGAAGTATGCTAGAGAAATAATGTCTAAAATTCTTTGGCAGGAAATTTACTGTAGAATTTAAATCAGCATTTAAATATCAATTTCAAGCATCGTGGCTTTATTGGTAGTCTCACCGTCCCCAAGCTTTATTCTTGCACTTTTCGAGGTAAATTAAAAAATAATAATTTAATCCAATGTTATCAACTGTTTCTAAAAATCAATGAACATAGTGGCTATCACTTAATCTTAACATGATTTTCCTAAAAATAGGTGGTAATTTTCCTTACCGTTCCATCCTTACCGTCCCTTTTTTCCAATACCATCCCCCTTTTTTACCTTAACGTCCCTTTTCTAACATCACTTTAAGACAATGTTATACAAAAATTCTGTATTAAAAGTACTACATTGCTAGAAAAATGTAAGAATGCCCCACATATATATATACATAATTTTCTCCCGTGTTACATTCTTTATCTTAAAACAAGTCCTGTTCCCATGTCCAACCTATTGGATTTAGTTACATGTACGCAAAAGATTAGTATTGGTAAAGAGAAATCCGAAAAAGTTGGATGCATGTACACTGTTGGATATCAGCAGCAATCTGTGTAGTTATTCGACAGTTTTTTTTTTTTTTTAAATCGAAAACAGTTACATAACTGTAATTAAACTCTATTATGATGATAATATAGCCAATAATATGGTCAGATGCGCTTTATAATATGGTCAAGTAACTATTATCTTTAAAAACGGTCGAATGACTGGACAATTTGCTGTAAATTTTTAATGCAGCTCTTTATATGATCATATGCAGCTCTTTATATGATCCGTAGATTTGTACGTATGCTACATAGTATGCAAAAATTCAGTTCAGTTAAACGTATTTTAAAATTCAGGTCAACGCATAACACAGTTGAAAATTCTCACGTAAGCAAATTCTGCCAATAGCGGAAATGTACTTGAATTATTTTTTGCAGCCTTGTATTGATCCATGGAGTTTATACACATAAAATAATATTAAAAAATAGCTAAATTTAAAACTTCATACCATAATTGAAAACGAATTTCCAGAAATTATTGCTCATAAACGGCACTATAAACGGTACATAAACGGTATACACTGAATCATTTCTGCTATTTTATTTTTCTTACAAAAGAGGCAAAAATAATCATCACTGTCTTGATTTTTCTTTTTAGATTCTGGACCATTAAAAATTTTTCTTTTTGCAACAGAATTTTTCTTTACCTTTTGTCTGTAATTCTTCCCTTCCATCATTTTCTTTCCAGTTGCAATACGCCTACTTTTTAAAACTTGATTTTCCAATTCTTTTGTGTGGTCCTGTAAATGAACGATAAATGATATTCCCACGTTGTTCGATGGTACGTATGATGAAGTAGTGTATTTCCGTTCCAATATATATGAAATAATATAATATCATTAACATAATCTGATAAGAATTTTTACCATAGATCATAATGTAACGGAATTATTTTGATTACGACTGGAAACGAACTATTTATGTTGCACACTTCATTTTCAATTCCCAACATAACATCGTTAATCTCAATGACATATATCAAATGCATGTCGATTCCGGTATATTTACCTGAGATAAGAGTACGGACAGACAGGCGGACAGACAAACGGATTCAGAAACGCATTTCAAATATGTTGAAAAGTGTTTAAAATATTCTTTCGTTAAAATTTCTTTTCTAAAAATTAAAATTATGAAACTAAAACTTATGGACTCGTTTCATTATCGCTTCCTCTTACTGAGTTTTGGAAAGGAAATTAACATTAGTCGATATACTTTATTCCGCGTAATCCAAATGTAATGTCCTGTAATTTAAGAAGTTTAAAGTTATCGAATAAATTATTATATCATATCTAACTCAAAAGAATTATAGAGATTGCTGCAATTAACTTGTGAAATATGAAATTCCATTATTTGGTATTCTAAAGTTTTCTGCAACAGTCAAACGGAAGTACAAAAGTTTCTGCAGAAGGGGTTTATATTTCATTAATTAATTTTTATTACAAAGGCGAATGACAAACTTTATGAAGAGATTTCTCTTAGATGAATATTCTTTAAAATACATTTTTTAAGGCGATATCTGTTTTTAAATTAAAATTATTTTCTTCCTACCCTGTTGCAACAAATAGCCTCATATTTTATTTCCTCCTAGTTGCCACACTAAAAATTCTTATACTTTATACTGTTTATAATTTTTTTCATCTTTTAAATAAAGCTTTTTAATTACTGTCTTTTTTATTTTTTCACCAAAAAGTATTTGTCATTCTTTAGAATACACCACATTTTTATATATATATAAAAAAAAAAAAAAAAAAAAAAAAAAAAACCTTTCATGAATTTCTTTTAATACTTTCTGAAATAGCATTTGCCATTTTCTAAACCACCCAGGTGTTACATTTAACTCAAGGGGAAGTATATATAGGGGAGAGTAGCCGAATTTGGACCACTTCACTTATTTTCAGGTATAACTCACTTCATTTTTGGAATATCTGCCAAATATTACTACAAATGGTCAATCTATTCATCTAATAACTAAATAAATATTAACAACAATTTCTTTTTGAAAATCCTAAATTTTATTTTAATTTTTTTTAAAATGTCCAAAGTGTTCCAAATTCAGCGACTGGTCGTTTAAGTTGGACCCCAGTTTCCTAAATTGGACCGAACAATATTAGACTATTTTAATGAGTAAGGAATACAACTAATTTTACTAAATGCAAAGTTGGAGATTTATGAAAAAAATCAAAGAAAATAACGGTAATGAGATATAATGAAACCCAATGTCTGACTGTAGGAATAATTGTTTTAAATCAAAATGTATTCACGATATAAATCAAAGTTATGAGAAATTAAGAATAGCAATTATGAAACTAATTGTCAGTTACTTAAATATCATATAAGAAGTGACTAAAGGCTTACTAGTGAATTTCTTTTGTTAATTTTTTGTTCCAGAGCACACAACATGGAACCATATTTGGCAATCTGAACACTGAATCATTTCTATTTTATTTTTCTTACAAAAGAGGAAAAAATAATCATCACTGTCTTGATTTTTCTTTTTAGATTGTGGACCATTACAAATTTTTCTTTCTGCAACAGAATTTTTCTTTACCTTTTACCTGTAGTTCTTCCCTTCCATCATTTTCTTTCCAGTTGCAATACGCCTACTTTTTAAAACTTGATTTTTCAATTTATTTTGTGCTTTTAGAGCTTCCTTTTTGTTGTTTTGTTTTTGTTTTTTCATTTCAAGATTTGCTTTATACGGCGAAGATGTTAACACAGCTGTTTTTTCGCTCCCTCTGAACTTTGACATAACTAAATTTGGCAATTAAGATAACATTCTTCAGCTTTTGGGGGGATTTGTATCTGAAGCTTTCTTGCGAGTCAATCTGTTCTCAGCGTACTCTTTAGTTTCCTAAACTTTGACAACTTTTACTATCACTGATATTTTACTTCCTGACTGCTTGCCTGTGTCGTTTTCATCAAATGCTTTTTTGACTCTCTTAATTTTAATAGGTTTCTTGATTACTGACTCTGACACCGAAATCTCACTAGCAGGAGCATCAACGGATCTAATGCCTCTTCGCCAGGGATAAGTGCTGAAGCAGCAGCGAAAAAATGTTCATATATCTGGTTCAAATCAAGCAACTCAAATTGGTCGATGTAAGACAACTGCGGCATTTTTAAAAACAGATAATCTATAGACTAAGAACCAAAACGAAAGCAAAGAAATCCGAGTGAAAAATATGCTCAATAAACACATGAATTTAGATATGTATATGAAACATAACAACATACCTCAGCTTTAAAGTATTCTTTTAATGATTCTATTAGGAAAAAAATTAGATCAAAGCAGCTCATTTTAGGTTTTCTAAAACTGTTTAAAAACATCACGTGGAAGGCGGGTGCTTCTTCTAATGATAAATGACGACATTCTGATGAGTAGGATTGCAGCTGTAGATGGCGTCTCTTTTAATAATTAAGAGCAGAATTACAACGGTCCATTTAAAACAACGATCCAAATATGGCTATTCTCCCCTAATATATGAAACTTTTTCAGATATTTCATATTTTGCCACGAAACTATTCAATGTTTCATTTCTCTAGATTGCCGGTAGAATGAATATTATGTATTAATTATTTTACATTCTGCACAATAAGAAAATGCTTTTCTAAAAATTAAAACTTAAGTACTTAAAATTAAGATGACTAAAACTTTTGAAAAGTTTTTCATTGCCGCTGTATTTTATAGTATTTGGAAAGAGCCATTTTTAATGAAACCTTTTCATAACTCTATTTTCATATTTTACCTTAACAAAATTTGCCATTCTTTAGAAAGCGCGACTTTTCAATAAAGGGATTTTCATGACAGTTTTTTAATACTTTGCTTTAATAGCATTTATTTTTTTTCTATAATGCTTAGATATTACATTCAATGCCTAGGGAAGGTACAGTCGTGGAGAAAAAAGTAAACACCCCCTACTAATTCTGCAAGAAATTATAGTAGGAAAAGTTACTGGTACAGAACGATTGGAATTAAGGTGCACTTTTAAATGATGTATATAAAATTTGCTCAGACACTATCTACATAGCAATACTAATCCGAACTTTGTTTTTTTTTCAATGCAACACACAATTTTTACAATATATTTTTAATCTTCGGTTCAAACTATGCCTAGATACGAAATTTCAAGACATTTGGATGATAAGTTTTTGAATTATAAACATTCAACATTTAGAGCATCTAATGATAAATTATCTTGATATGCTAATTATTTCTATGGCTATAATACTAAAAAATCCAAGCATAAATTCATTTAATTGGTCATTTTTTAAATTTTATAATATGTATTATGAGGTGTGAAATTAATGTAAAAAATTATGAATTGCAACCTATAATTTTTTGATGGATTTATATTTATTATGTTTTGCTTTATGCGAATCCAAAATTTCAAATTTTTCTTCGAAGTAATTTTCAAAATATGCTTAAATAATATCAAGATGGTTTTAAGGGTCGTATATGATGTGCAGAAAAGCATAATTTGAAAAAATATATTTCACTTATTTTATTGTAATATTTGAACTTGGCAATAGTCGAAACACATTAAGCGAGTAAACACGTGTCTATAAGGGGACGAGGACAAAAATGAAGAGAAAATAGAGACAGGATAGCTTACTCAAAAAGTGACAGGTGGCGCTAGCTGAAAGGTAAACACCAATCAAAGAGGAGCACATGCAAAAGAGGAAAGTGTTGCTAAAATGATAGATAAAACTAACAGAAGGGAAAAGAGTAATGGAAATAAAAGAAATTAACAAATTTTAAAAATGAATAAATAAATAAAATAAAATAAGTAATTTAAAAAATAAATCTAAAAGAGAAAACGCAAGGAAAACGTAAAAAATAAAAGATTTTTTCTTTAACAAAAAGGAAAAGAGACAGGATCAGAGGAGAAAGAATTACAAAAGTAATTTCCAAGCTAAGAGAGAAAATGTGATATAAAAGTGTTCTAAATAATATATTTATATACTATTAAAATACAAGTAAATGGTAAAATATTTATATGATATACCTTCCATAATTATATTTGCATATCTTTCACATGTCCGAAACTTTAAAAACTAACATTTCCGTAAGAATTTTTTTCTTTTTCCAATCTCTTTTCTCTGCGGAAATACTGGTATTAAAAAATCTGCTGACATGAAAGCTACGTATTTTCCATATGACCTGATATAAGTAGTTCTCTTATCTTAATATTTTGTTTGACAGTGTAAGTTTCTACTTGTACTTAAATAAGATGAACCGCATTTCAAGGAATATAAATATTCCTATAATCATAAAAATGTAACATTGTTGCTTTTAGGAAGCATATCTTGTCTCAAAGTTAACATTTATGTCATTCTTTTCATTAATAGAGGTAGATATAAACTATTTTGCCGAAATATTCTTGCAATATAGTTTCAGTATAGCCAATCTTAAGATCTTAAGCAATAAGAAAGTATAAATAACTTCATGTTATTGAGGCAAATTTCGTGTATCTTTAAAAGGAGCTATTCAACGGTTCGAGAAATATTTTGCGTTAGATTTTGAATGATGATAACGAAATGATACAACTTTCATTTTAACTGTACCCCATTAACATCAAAATCAATGCTTATTTTAATCTACGATTATTAAAATGTATAAAATTTTTGTTTGACGTAAAGTTGTGAATATTTGATACAATATTTTTAGTTATAAGAGAAAGTCTCATAAATGGAGCAATTTTAATGAAAACATATTTTACTCACTATATATCTGTTGTCTTAAAATTTATTTCTAAGAACTGTATTAACGGAATTTATGTAAGCAAGAGAAAAAAATATTCATTTTAATGTTAATGTTAATTCTTTAAATTTTACATGTTGTTTATTTATCATGTTTGTTGGGGTTACCTATATTCTGGCCGCGGAAAAAACAATTATTATATTTTTAAAGTATTTCGAAACGTTTCCAAAAATTACAGGCGATAAAAGAAGCTTTTCTTTCAAAAATATTTCTTTAAATTTTGAAAATTTCTGTCTCTGAAGATAAAGAAACACATTTAGGAATCGTAGGCTCTCGGAAGAGGTTACAATATACTTTTGCACACAATGTTTTTAAAACAACACAAATTTCTCCTTTTTGCAGCATACTTTCGTAGGCCTAAGTTACATGAAAACCGTCTGTATTCTGTTCTACTAAATTTATAGCTGCAAGATTATAAACATTCGTAATTGAAAAATTTATGTTTTTTGTTAAAAAAATTACTGAATTATAATTTGATTGCAATTTTGATTATAATTTTTTTTGTATTTTTTACAAAATAAAGAATACAAAAAGTGCTCAATATTGATAAAAAGGGGGAAAAATTATGAAATAAATTAAATATTTGTAGCTGTTTTGGAAAAACTCACGCAAAAAAATGGAACATCTCTCATATCTCCTGCACTTTCACTGTCCCATTCCTTATTTTAGTATATTTATTATGAAGCTTCTAACATTGACGGTTCTCCTTTTTAGTTTCTAAAATTTATTCCAATGATTCATTATAATTGTCTAAAAATTTAATATCTATGAAAATCCTTATCAAAATAGAATTTAATATTTATTTTGGATCTGTAAAAAAGAAAGCTTTCAACTTCAGGTGTTTATAATATTTAAACTACAGGTGTTTATATTCTTTCAGCTGCAAATATGTAGTGTATATAAATTAAAATATAAAATATATTATGCAAAAATAAAAAAAATATAACGATAAAGTTTAGCTTAACCAAAATTAGCGTTCTCCTACTCCTGTCTCCTCTTTTATCTTTAAGAGTGTCTGACACAGATTTTATTTCTTTTCTACGGGATTCAACACAACGTTCTGAATTATTATGCACTGTCATTGTATTGTATAATCACTTTCTTGTGGATTTATATTTGCACAAGTACAACATACGCACTCACGTACAGCCTGCATACGACCAAATGATAGCCAAACTTTGCGATATTTGTGGAAATGTTGAGTAATTCCCTTCCAAAAATAATTCAATAATAATGTCAACTTGTCAACAATTCATTGGTTCAAGAAAATTACTCTGCTTCAGAAATATAAAAGAAAGTCAATAAACACTTATCTGAGTGTTTATTGACTATCATTTTTCTGAAAAAAGTACAAGTTTCTAATAATGCAACCAGGATCTATACAATGTGTTTGTAAAACTATAGAAAATCAATTATGGATATAATACGATTCATAAACTAAAATAGATAACAGTAGTTAAAAAAATCGACAATAAACATTTCGCAGAATCCTTTTTGAATACAACCTGATTCATAAATTTATATTTACTCGAGTTGAAATGATCTAAACTATGCACAGAGTTTCATGGAAGACTTTCCCATATCCCATTCTGATTAAAGCATGATATGACACAGGATTTATTCCTCGGCTTTAATAGCAAGCAAATAATTTGTTACATTTCTGATACTTGAACGCAATATAGCATTTATAGGAAATATTCCAATTAAAGTAGGGTAGACCGGGGCTAGTTGCCCCGCTTTTCATACTAATAATTAAAAAAAATTAAAATTCAACATTTTAATTTCTTTTTATGTTACCACTATCAGTGTACTTTCAGAAAGAAGTCACAATAGTAAAACTTGAAAATATTAACTATAAGTATTAGTTTAGAAGCTCAAATTGACACCAAGTTGCTTGGGCTAACCTGCCCCGATTGCGGGGTAAGTTGGTCCACGTCACTTTTTAATGTTCTGATAGTGTTGAATTTTAAGAAATGATCAAAATTTTACCAAATCTTAATTTTTATTTCTTGCAAACGAAAACACAATATAGTCTCCTAAATTAAAAAAAAATTAAATATTAAAACTGTGAGTTATTCAAATTATTAACTTCGGCCAAAAATTGCTTTAAAATTTGATTTTATTTTTTCATAAAAAATGTCTTTAATTCATTACGGAACAGTAATAAATTTTAATAAAATCATGCTAGGTGTTAAAACACCTTAAATCTTAGAAAACAGTAATTTAAGAAATTATTCATCCTTAATTACGTGGTTTATTATAACCATCAGATGATAAATTGTATCAAGGCCTCTGTACATCTGTTAAGTGCAATATTTCTTTTCTTTCGTTTATTATGTTTTTCTAACGCATCGTTCCCTTCAAATTTCTGTTAGTAAAATGTAATATTGCTTCGTGATACTTTGGGTAATGCCAGCTTCTTTGAAATAATGATAATTTTCATTTATATAAATCTTTCGTAATCAAATATAAAAAAACTCAGTTTGTTTATCATGAAATATATATCTTATTGATTACATTCATGATTTATTATTGGTATAATGAGATCAATGCAAAAACCCTTGACGGGTTAAAAGTTTCTGACGCAGCACTTTATCTTATGCTCTAAGAATTTTAAATATGGAACTTAAAAATACTGATATCAAATTTTGAGTGACGTTATGCTATTTCTTAAAAAATATATTTGTATTTATTTCATCATTTTATTTTTGTTTTATTTATAATCGCATGTGCAAAAGTTATGTTCAACATGAAAAGCTGCATAAAATTTTATTCGCTGTTGCTTTATCATTTACATCTCTCATAAATTCAAAATATGAGTTTTAAAAGATATGATATAAAATTTAAGTGACGCCTTGATGTGACTTTAAAAGGTTTGTTTTAAAATTCAATTTAAATTATTTTTGACTTGGTTAAAATATTTTTTTACATCTACACAATACTTTTAATTTTCCAATTCACTGTTAAATATATCACTTTCATTGAATCTATACTATGCATTGAAATGTATTTATTTCAATAAATTGATTTATCTTTTGTGTCACGCTATTAAAAATTGTGAGTAAGATTTATGTAAATGGTTTATTTGCGTCAAACTATCCTTTTTCATACATTTCATGTAGTTTGGACACAATGACGCAAAGAAACCATTTACATAAATCTTACTCACAATTTTGAATAGCGTGACACAAAAGATAAATCAATTTATTGAAATAAATACATTTCAATGCATAGTATAGATTCAATGAAAGTGATATATTTAACAGTGAATTGGAAAATTAAAAGTATTGTGTAGATGTAAAAAAATATTTTAACCAAGTCAAAAATAATTTAAATTGAATTTTAAAACAAACCTTTTAAAGTCACATCAAGGCGTCACTTAAATTTTATATCATATCTTTTAAAACTCATATTTTGAATTTATGAGAGATGTAAATGATAAAGCAACAGCGAATAAAATTTTATGCAGCTTTTCATGTTGAACATAACTTTTGCACATGCGATTATAAATAAAACAAAAATAAAATGATGAAATAAATACAAATATATTTTTTAAGAAATAGCATAACGTCACTCAAAATTTGATATCAGTATTTTTAAGTTCCATATTTAAAATTCTTAGAGCATAAGATAAAGTGCTGCGTCAGAAACTTTTAACCCGTCAAGGGTTTTTGCATTGATATCATTACTTTTTTGAGGTTAGTGATAAAATGATTAAAAAAAAGATACTTATGGAATTTAATGCAGATTTAATTTTTACTATTTTATTACAATATTCCTTATAGCAGTTTGTATATGAAAACAAGTGGGTAAGTATAATCGCAGATCGCACAGAGGGTTTCATTTGATATTCCTTTAAAAACACTTTATCCTTAAATTAATAAATCCAAAATGTTAATTTATAATTATTAAATCCTTACATAGATGGTGCACCAATAGTTCCAATTTTCATGGGGCAGGGAACGCATTCTTTTAAACAAACCACCTTCCAATTGAAGTCACCAAAAACCAAGTTGAATAAGCCAGACCCCGTTGTGTTGTTTCACAAACAGCAGTCTCATGTCCCCTCATTCCCCCCTTTTTCAAAATTTTTCAGACCAGTACCTAAGAATGGAACCGAAATAATTTTTTCTCTTCAGAAATTACAATAAAAAAATAGTATGCAGTACTCATAAATTTACTTTAATGCTATATAGGGTGATTATTAAGTTAATTATAACGTTTGGAATCTGTTGCATTGATGTCCGAAAGGTGGTTTCTGAGTTATGGAAGCTGGACCCATAAGGCGCCATAGAGGGGCGAAGCCCACTAGTGTCTATCATAATTATATCTGCCATGTGGACTAATTGCGATATTTAATCAAAATAGCCCCCCCCCCCCTCCTCATCCCCGGAAATATAACAAATACAAAATGTGTCTTTATAAACCTATCGTCAAATAGGTTTTTATTTCTTTTTCCCTAAAAAAAAAAAAAACATGATTTTTATATCCGTAACGTAAATAGCGGACGAAGCCCGCTAGTTCCTATCATAATATATATTTTTAATAATTTTATATAGTCTATAATAAAAATTAGACTTAAAATAGTCTAGTTCCATGAGTACTTGTAGTGTCGGTTACGTGCTACGATTTTTGGATACCAGTATTTTAGAACGGGAAAATGTGACTTATTTTATCGGAGATATCTCATTAATTGAATAAGGTGAAGCAAACTTTTTGAAAAAAAGGTGGCCAACAAGCATGGCAGTTATCAGCTATGTGACTTCGTGCTAAAGTCCATTAATTTGATCTGCTTTAAAAAGATTACGGAAGATTGAATTATAGTAGAACCTGGATTAACCGAGCTTCGATTAATCGAGGTTTCTGTTAACCGAGCCGATAACAAAGTCTGATTTTTTTTCCTTTTGAATGAGCCTTAAAAATAACCACACTCTTTAGCTCACTGTCCGTGCTATACAGGCCCTTCTGCCCCCAAAAGCACTCAACTCCAAAGAAACACTGGACCCTGAGAAGTCAATAGCGAACAATGCTTTGTTTCCAGTGGCTGTGTGAACTTTCGTAAATTTTTCAAATTGCATTTTAAAATTTACTACTGGTAGTTGATTTTCTTTTTAAATTTGTTAAGCTGTGAAACAGAACTTTACATATATTTATTTTTATTATTTAAAAAACGTTCTATATATTTTTTTAAAAGAGATGTTAAATTCGCAAGCACGGCGAGTTTTTACACACAGTTTCTATTAACCGAGATTTCCGATTCCGATTTACTAACAGTCCCAATTAGCTCGGATAATCGAGGCTGCTCTGTATAATTAAAAAATCAATGGCGATCTTACTGTAAACGGGTTTCCCTTTTACTGAGGGATTTCAAGACCGAATCAGCTGATGTTAGTTGCTGTTTCCGTGCTTGATTAAATAAGATTAGTTAAACATTTGAAAATTACCAAATATAAAATAAACTTTTTTTTTCCTATGAGACTTTTTTAATGAGACAATTTTATCCAGATTTAACATTAAATATCTCTTAAAATAATTCTTCGATTTAAAAACTGTCTACTTCAACATTTTTATCAAACATTTCTCTATAATACTACCCATTTTAATATTTTTGTATGCAGTAATTTTCTTAATATTTGCGAAATAGACCTCTAGTCACAAGAGATTCTTTCAAAGCGGTGAAAAGCGTTAGTTTTTTCCTTTTTTTCCGAATAAGAGACAAAATGTAGTACGCAATTGCGTCAAAAGATGGCGACACCAAAATTCTGATATGCTTATTATGTAAAACTTCATTGTTATTTATAAATAAAACATTTCAACTAAATTATTTATTATAAAATAATTATTACATCACAATAGTTTTTATGCAAGGAAAATAATAATAATAATAATAATAATAATAATAATACTATGGATGTCAGTGATTATATATTGATTGACCGTCATAATAATAAAAAATGATATTATAAAAAGAAGAGCTGAAATGAATTATTTTTTTACGTTTCTGATCGTGTGATTTATATTCAAATAATAATTATTAATGTATATTTTTTGTAAAGTGATTGAAATTAAATATATTTATAAAATTTATGGTAATATTTTTATTGTTGAAAAATTGCCAAGAAATAATCATCATTAAATTGGCGTCATTATAATTGTAATTTTATTTAACTTAATAGGAATTAAAAAATTACAAAGGAACTGAGAATAATGGTCAACTAACAGACTTAAAAAAAAAAAAAAAACTTCACACGCATCAGCGAGTATCGAACTGCCTATGTTAAGATCAGTAGACGATGGCCCTCAACCACTCAGCCGTGGGAAGACAAAATTTTTCTCCCCAAAAGTGGTTAAAAAGAAAGCATGTGTATGAATACAGTGTCATGCATTTTCGGTGAAATTTCCATAGAATGGCGAAGAAATATAGTCCGATTTTTCATGTGCATTATAAAACGAACAAGAGTCTTGCTGGAAACAAGTAAATTGTTATTTGGTTCATCTGAAACATATTTATTTGATTTTTAAAAAATCGTCCGTGTCATTTTCGAGAGAAAAAAAAATCGAATTATTTAACGAACGAGAGTTTTCCCAGAAAAAAGAAAAGTGTTATTCACCTCGCCTTAATCACATTTATATAATGTATCAATTTAAAAATAATCGTTAGAACCGTTTTCGAGATTTTCATATTAGGAACTTCCTCGATATTATACCAACGTTTTCACTTTAAAAATGACTATTTAGATCTCAAAATATACTGCACGTAGAAATGTAAAAATTTCAGTATACGATTAGACTGCAGATATAAGACTGTTCTAGAAAATTCAGAACAATAAGACGTATATCTGCTGAGTTATTAAAAGGCGGCTTTTCGCATTTTCTTTGATGTCGAGTTAGCTGTATATATGAGTATCGCCATCTACGAATTCTATGATACGATACGATACGATTTTAACGATACGATACGATACGATTTTAGGCTTAAGGCTGCGTCACTCGAAATACTACCGTCTTCCATGATTTAGATAATCTAATAAGTTAGGATATAGCAATGTGCTTGATATAATTATGTTGGATGGCATCATTTTTTTATATTTTTTGTTTGAACTGCTGATCTTTATTAACGATTCAGAAAGTGTAGTTCTATTCTGTCTGTGGAAGGGACAACATGTCTCTTAAAGGAAAATATATTTTTTGATAATTAAAAAATTGTTTCCTGAAACTGCCCTTTTTATGAATTATGAAGACAGAAAGGATTACTTAGTTTCATGGGATAACTACCAGTTTTCACTTCATAAAATTTGATGTTATTAAAGCATTATTTGTGGCAAACTCTTCTCTGGACGGGGGAAAAAGGGGATTTTATTAATAATTGAAAAATATCACAGTCGAGTAGATTTTGATTGTTAGATTTGTTATTTTTAGCGGTAGTTTGTAATACTAGGAGGCCGAACTTTTAGGTAGATTTCGTAAGAAATACTACCTATTGCAATCTCCCATATGTTGGAATTTTTGAAAAACTTTTGCAGATCGGTCTAGATCTGCAAAAGTTTTTAATCTAGACCGATCATGGCCCCTACAGCTCAAAACCACTGCCAGTTCAAAACTTTATCTCTCTCTTTCTCTTTCTCTCTGTATATATATATATATAACCATTATATAATTACAATTCATCATCTATTTCCAATTACCAAAATTTAATTAATAAATTTAGCTTCAATACATAACACTGACATTATACAAAATAAAGATGGAACCTTTAACTTGTAATACAAAATAATAACTAATGAACAACAGTGATATGATCATGTTGAAATGAAGTTCAATATAGATCATGAAAGATGACAAACATGCAGCATAAAATGGAATTTCTTATATCAAGGTATTAAGTAACTACAAAAGTAAAAATCATATGATAATACACTAAGTTTTTACGCACAGCAATAAACCCAGCCATATTTTTTTTTTAAATAGTTTGCTAACGCAGGGTTCGTACGGATACCGTTATTTTCAAGGCAGAATATCAGTATTTTTTTTACATAAAAATAAATCTAGCTTAAATGCGTGTGATTTCGCCTTATTTAAAGAGAGATTTTCTATAAGAAAATACTGGTACTGAAGAATTTCTTAATTTGAAAATTCAAGGACCCGTACGAACCCTGTAACGTTGCAAAACATTTAGCTAACAGAAATTATATATTTATAAAATATATAAAAGATACCTCTAAAAAGAATTTGCGTTTCAAAAAGAATTCTTGCATTTCTAAATGAAAATAAAATAACAAAAAGTGATCATTCATAATGACTTGCGCATTAGCAGCATAGAAATTTGAATGATAATATATAACCATTATATAATTACAATTCATCATCTATTTCCAATTACTAAAATTAAATTAATAAATTTAGCTTCAATACATAACACTGACATTATACAAAATAAAAATGGAACCTTTAACTTGTAATACAAAATAATAACTAATGAACAACAATGATATGATCATGTTGAAATGAAGTTTAATATAAACCATGAATGATGACAAACATGCAACATAAAATGAAATTTCTTATATCAAGGTATCAAGTAACTACAAAAGTAGAAATCATATGATAACACACTAAGTTTTTGCGCAGTTGCAGCAATAAACCCTGCGCATAAAATATTTAAAAAAAAATAGTTTGCTAACGTTGAGAAACATCTAGCTAACAGAAATTATATATTTATAAAATATATAAAAGATACCTCTAAAAAGAATTTGCGTTTCAAAAAGAATTCTTGCATTTCTAAATGAAAATAAAATAACAAAAATTGATCATTCATAATGACTTGCGCATTAGCAGCATCGAAATTTGAATAATAATATATAACCATTACATAATTATAATTCCTCGTCTATTTCCAATTACTAAAATTAAATTAATAAATTTAGCTTCAATACATAAAATTGACATTACACAAAATAAAGATGGAACCTTTAACTTGTAATACAAAATAATAACTAATGAACAACAGTGATATGATCATGTTCAAAAGAAGTTTAATATAGACCATGAAAGATGACAAACATGCAGCATAAAATGGAATTTCTTATATCAAGGCATCAAGTAACTACAAAAGTAGAAATCATATGATATATATATATATATATATATATATATATATTACTTTTCTATGGACACGATAACATATCCACTCAGTTTAAAGTTTTCAAAACTTCTGGGAAAAGGGCCAAAAAATTATGCATGACAGATTTTTGCTATAATTAAAAATGGCTTCAAGGAGTACAAAAATAGGGTTTTTAGAAGAAAAAAATGATAACTTCGTGAATTCAAAAGATATCAAATTCACTTAAGTGTATCTTAAATCCTCTTAATATTTTCTACAACTTATGTATTGAAAAGTTTTGATAGGAGCAACACTTGCAGCAAAAAGAAATTAAAAACAAAAAAAGTGCGTGTGTAGGGGGGGGGGAATGCTTGTATAAGAAAATAAATCACATTTCTCTTAATCCGTTAAATTCTTGGTGAAATTAGTACTTAACTTCGAAATCTATCTGCGCCTGTAGGCCAAGCCAACAGGGATTTTTCTATAATTATAAAAGTTATAAATGTTTTTGTACAACAGGAGCAGCTGATTTAATTTGGGGAGGAGGTAAACAACATTATAGCTTCATTTTTTAAAAAGATTGACTGGAATAACCACGAATTCAATTAATAAAATAATTCCTTACTATTAATTAATAATAAATAAATTAAAATAATAATAAATGTTTATTAAAATAATTCATTAAATCTATCAAAATTCCAATACCCCAGAGCCAAATTCCCGGGCCAACATGCCTCGTGCCAAATGGGCCAACTAACCCCGTATCGCCATTTTTGTTTTTCATGAATGTAAGGAATTATTCTGAAAGTATTTCAATAAAAAAACATGCCCTACAATAACTATGAACAGTTATTTTTCTAAATAATTATATATCAAAATCTGAAATGTAATCTACAAACAAATAAAAAACGATTATTGATAAGAGAGGAAATTTACTCACCTTTGCAAAATTTTGAAAATTCTCAATAATTCTTTAATAGACGCTCCGACTTCAATGGTGCTGATGTTCGAGGAGGAAAGCAAAGCAACGCATACTTGACTGGACTGACAATGTCATCTAACGCAAAGTTTTAAAAATATCGCGACTGGGCCAACATGCCCCTATGGCCAACTAGCCCCGGTCTACCCTACTAATATTGGTCAAATATTGGTTTTACTTTTGAAATATTTTCAGTAAAATTCCGTTTTTAGATAAAAATTTCTTTGATTTTTAGATATTTGCAATAAAAAAAAACAAATTTTCATAAATATTGCCTTTACATTGGAAATGTGTTAAATGAAATTCTGTATTTATTAAATAATGACTATACATCGGAAATAGTTCCAATGAAATGCCAGTATTTTAGAAAAAGCAGCTTTACATTAGAAATATCTTCAATGAAATACCAAAGTTGCAGAAAGATAGGCTTTACACGATAAATAATAGCAATGAAATATTGAAATGTTTTATGTCAATATTGGTGCAATACTAATAAATTGCAAACACTCAATAACGGAACAATATTTCATGCATATATTGGCAAAGATATAATTATATTGCACAATATTATTTTGCTACTAGGAGAAAATATAAGTTTGGTAATATTTTCACATACTAATAATCAGCTATAGAGAAAATAGAAGAAAAATCGTTGTTTTCTGTTTTTGATTATGTGTCATTTATTCTCCGTAAGAGCGAAAACAATGATGGCTTATTTTTGTTCGACAGTAATGCCACCTGACACGATGCCTTACTGTTAACGAAATTTATTTCTTTTATTACTTGTCGATAAATTAAATGCCGTCACTCGATACTAAAACACAGATTGAACTTTTCCGCGATTTTATTTTATTTTATTTATTTCATTTGTGTTAGAATAAAAAATGTTTCTTATTTATTATTGTCTATCATTAGAGGGTCCACGCTCATTTATTTAAGTATTATTATAGCATTATAACAGGATGGACAATCGCTCTGTAAAGAAATTTTTCATTTTAATTGTGAAAAATAATAATTTAACCAAAACAATATGCCCATATAAAATATGTATAGATAGTTGAAATACTTTTATTTAATCAGTACACTTATTTTATTTTTAACTTTCTAAATGACAAAGTATAGTTCATTGTTATTTTAACTAATATTTATGTGCATATGTACTGTAAGGCTTTTCTGGGATAACATTATTAATTCTTTATGGATGTAAATTACCTATTTTATGAGATTATAAGTATATGGGTTTGATTAAAATTAATTTAAATTATATACATATTAGTTGTGATTTAAACGAAATTATTGTCTTGATTATATATATCCTGCACAATTTTAGAATATAGATTAACAGTATAATATATTATTTAAATTGTTTTGATATAAATATCAAATATGTCACAGGCATCTGAAAATTCTACATACATACTTTTATGGATATTAGATAACATAATTTAAGCTCTTGTAAAATCGAATCTATGTTCGTATTTATAATATATGTTAAAAATAACTACTCACACTGTTTTAGAGTATGTGTAATTCAACATGCTATCGGTATGCTGATGCAATAAAAGAAAATTTAAATAATATAAGTGCAAAGTATTGGAAAAAAGGTAATTTAATTAAATTCAAATAAAATAATTTTGTAAGGATTCAAACACCTTAAATATTTTGTCGTTCTTTATAAGTTACTCATGAAATATATTTGTGGGAGAAAAGTATAACTCCATTCATACTTTACTGCAAATTATCGCATAAAAATGTGATTTATTATCAAATTTTTAATAATAACACTGGTACTAACTAATTCTCTACGTAAAGTTTCAGTAAGAGGACAAATACATATAGAAATCGTAACAAGATTTAAACTTTCAATACTAACATATCAGACCAAGTTATGTGGGTTTAAAATTTTAAACTCCTAATGTTTATTTCATTTTTAATCGTTGAAAAACATATTGCAATCCCAGTAGTTTTTTTTTTTTTTTTTTTTTTTTTTTTTTAAATAAAACTCAAAAACTACTGGCGGAATGAGCTGCAATTTAGATTCCATATTTAAAGATTCTTGAAATGAATTTCTGTTAAAAAAAAATCATAGGTTTTTTAATATTAATATTAAATATTATTTATTTTCGAAAATTATATTGGAAAAAAATTATATTGGAAACTATGCTTTTTAAATAGAAATGAATTTGAAGAAGATTCAAATATGTGAATCCAAAATTTCAGCTTATACAACCAGGAAGTTTTTCACTTATGATTTAAAAACTACCAGGATTGCAATCGATTTTACAGCAATATTACAACAAATACAACATTAGGAGTTCTGATTTTTAAACATCTATTATTTCTAACCTACTTGAACGAACGATTTTCCATTTGATATTCGATGATACAATTTTCCAAGAAAAATAGACTGTATAATGTCGAGGACTGTATAATGTCGTGATTTGTTGAGGAGTTAGTAGGGGGTGTTTGCTTTTTTTTTCCCACGACTGTACCTTGTAAACGCGACAAAAATTAAGTTTGAATTAGTCTATCTTCAAAACCTTTTTATGTATAAACATGAAATTTTGGATATTGATTAAACTGATTTTGCTTTATAATATGCTAGCATTAGAAATTTATCAGCCTTTAACAGTATTTGAGTATTGTTGAAATCAAAATAGCTCTTTTTTTTACTCAATAAGTCATTGCGCGCACAATATCTTTGAAAGTACGTAGTATGGGTTGTCATGAAATTAGGTAAAGATACTAAACAAATATGTGTGTTTAGAATAAACTACTATTAAGTATTTACAATGGTAATATTTATAGTTATGACTATTTTTATTCATTAAAAATGTAATTTTTTTTTTTTTTTTTTTTTTTTTTTTTTTTGTTATATAGTAAATGAAATAATTTTGGCCCTAATAGTAGATCATTCTTTAGCCCCCTGTACGGTATGCTATTGCTTTCTCTCAGCTTATTTTGTGTCGTATCCAAAAAATAACGTTACCTTACAGACGCTAGCCGTAAATCAAAGCAGTACGATTAAATACTCTATAGCAATTTTTTTAACTTCTAAGCATCGCACATTTTCAATTTTTATACCGTCGTATTAGAAAGAAAAAGCACTTTTAAATGCAAATTGTTGAAAACTGCATATCCATTTGTTTTTAAAATATTAATTTTTTTGTAGTTTTTAGAGCCATTTGCTTAATAGTGGCAACGGAAGTACTTCATTTCTGTAGAAAGTAAAGGAAAAATAGTTGTAAAATATTAATTATATATTTTTGTTGCCATTGTTTCGTAACAATCGAAAGAAAATGTAATTAAAATACGTGCTATTTTGAAAAAATATAAACGAATGATTTTTGTTAAAACATGGAGCTATTATAAACTATATTTAATTTTAAGCATCTATATTAATGTTACAAAGAAATGAAGTCCTATAAATCATTAGAGAGCCGTTTTTTGTTCTTTTTTTTGTCGAGTTTCTTTAATGACGGCATCTTTTTGCTACATTTGTCTATTATTTCGCGATAGTGACGTCCTATGCATACTTTACCGTAGATGTTTAAGAGTGGATCGTAAATGTGGAATTCCTAAGCGGATGCGAATGACTTCATTTTACATAAATAAAAGCGTGTGCTTTAATTCTTAAAATTGAAATATGTTTTGTACTATTTATGTATACGTATATATTTTTTTCATCGGGGGCGACACTAAATTCTGAAAAAGCAGAATTCCTGTTTTCTAGTTAACAAAATTTCTTTCGTTAATTTTCGTCGCTTTTAAAAGGTAAGTGACCTTAAAGTATCTGCCTACATTAACATGGCATTTTCCTGAAAATGTTCGATTTCTGTTTTATTTGTTTTATTTGAAAGTGCAATTGTTTGCGATTCCAAATCTGCTTAATTTTGTTTCTATGATCAGTATAAAAGGAATTATTTCCAATTTAATAAACAGAAGCAATTAAGTCAAATACTGAAAGTGAGCGTATGAAAGTCAGGAGAAATGTAAACAATGTTTATATGCATCATTTTCTAGCGTTTTTTACATAAAAACATTAATAAACCATAATTGACATTTCTAGATTAATTTTGTGTGTATTTGAAAGATATAAAAGAAATCCTTAAATGCAAATTCTGGAAAATCAATATTTGCGTTATCTGTATGTTCGATAAATTTCATTAAATAAAATGCATTAAACATGTTTAGTGAAATTTTCTCAGAATGCTTTCCATTTTACTCACTATGTTTTGAACTAGAATCTAAGCTCTATGTGATAATGTAATTATTTTGGGTACTCGCAAATAAAAATGGCAATTTTCAATAAAAAATATGTATTTTTTGACATATTTTGAAATATTGCAATTAAGTTTTAAATATATTGTAAAACTCTTAGTGAAATCCACAGGTACGTGTAATTGTAGTATGTAGTACAAAGGGAATTGAAATATATTTAGTTGAATTGAAAGTACGCTGTTTGGAGTAAGTATGAAATTTTGCTAAAAAAAAATTGCAACCCCCCCCCCCCCCACCTCCATTTTTTAAAAAGGTTATGAATATATTAGTAGGATATTATGTTTTTCACCTTTATGTATTACAATTGAACTAAAAATATGTGTATTAGTTTAACATTATATATATATACATTTAAGTGTTCCGTATGTAAGCAAATACCTTGAACCGATATGTCGGTTTTTAGGATGGTTTCAATTCTCAATGAAATATTTTCGGCCGCGTCACAGAATTTATACACGTAAAAGTAACAAAATAATACTGTTTTTAATTTATTTTAAAACTGCTTATTTATCACGTTCGTCTGCAGAACATATTTCTCGAAAATTAAAATATTTACTTGAGAATTGATATCATCCGAAAAAACTATATTTCAGGTTGAGTAAACTGATTAATGTACTATAAAAATAATTTGGAAACATTTACGAAAATCAGTGGACGCAAAAAAATAATAACATTGTTCTTATATTTTTTTTCTCGAAATAAAAATAGTTTATGAGGATTCTAAAGATAATTAGTTGTTTCCGGAATCCTTCTGGTAGGACGAAAAAAAACATTTCCTTTATGTTTTTTTTTTTTTTTTCGAAAATATAGTGGTTTATCAGGTTTCTGAAAATAATACATGATTTTAGGAATCATGAATAACTTTGAAGATGTTATTCTGTATTTTCATACCTGATTATATTATATTTTTATAGATTAAGAAACGGTTGGCTTTTTTACAGAAGAGGAATAATAGTAATAATAGAAAATTATTTATTAAGCTTATTGTTCCCTTAAGCGCCAGTGAACAAACACATTTGGACAAATCTTAAATTTTTATGAACCCTCGCGATTGTTGAAATACGAAGTACAGAAAACAAGACGTTACAAAATAAGGTAAATAATTAATTTCTTTCAGTCATACCGAGATGGCGACTCAAAAGTAAAGTCTGCTTAAGAAAATTACAAAATATATGAGAAATATCATTCGTTTTAGATGACTGAAAAGAAGGTTTATGTGTTTCACGCGTATCTTTGTATGTGGATTTCTTTATACCCTCGGAACATCCCAACGGATGGATGGATTTTAATGAATGAAGTCTCTATCGTTTCGTCTTAATGGCCCGATGGTCATAGGCTAGGTTTTGTTTTTATAAATTCAAAATGGCGGCCATAAAATACAAAATGGCGGTAGGGATGAAAAAAATTACGCACCCTATTGAGTGGCATATCATTGGATAGGTCTTTCAAAATGAAGACGATGTTTCGTTGACTATTTTACAGTCAGAAGCTCCGTTAAAATATTATACGACCTGGAAGTTGTGTATGTATTGTGGATCTCTAGCTTTACTGCAACTCTAACCATCATAGACATCTATAGACCTCAACAAAACAGTGTTTATAGATAGGAACTAACAGTTAAACACAACTTAAAAGTCATCAATACAAGTAAATAAAAAAAAAACATAGGTAAGTAATATAAACAAGTAATATAAAAAAAATATTTTAAGTCAATTCCTACTTAGGTCAATAACAGAATTTTTTTTCTCCCATTCTTCTTTCCTTTAGAGTGGTGCTTAAAATGCCTTGATCAAGAAGAGGGCTCTCTCGGTCTTAAAAAACCTTGATCAAGAAAGAGGCTCTCTCGATTATTGAAAATTAATTAATTTAATTTAATTAATGAATTAATATTTGAAAAAAATGGATTAACATCAAGTGCCATCCACTACAAGTTAAAAAAAATTTATTTGAGCTTGATTGGATGAATAATAAGTATTTTATTAACGATTGAAAATTTGAACAAGATATATATAGCGAGAGTGTGAGCTAATAGTGGGAATTGAAAAAAAAATGTTTCACATTGATGAGAAATAATTAATTAGTTCGCTTTTTACGCAGTCGGGTTTTTTTGATTTTTTTAATTTATTTGTTTATTGAGAAAAATGTAAAACAAAAAACAAGAATAAATCATCTTTAAAAAATCTGTGTGATTTATTTGACGTGGACTCACAAAGTTAAAAAAGATTAATGGTAGGAAAATTCTGTTAGTAAACCCTTTGTTACATATTCTAAACTGGCAAGTACCGAACATGAAATTAGCTGTTTTTTAACTAAAAGGGTTGCACATACCATTGCAGGTGTCCCGCATAATTGGGGCCCCAAATTCTCTGGATACCAGCATTTTAAAATAATTTTCTTCATCTCATCTAATGGCAGAATTATCTGCGATTAAAGATAGCGAAATAAACTTTAAGAAATTAGTAGTGTAAAGGGCATTTAAAGCTCTGATTTACGTGGAAACCTGGTAACACCAGTCACACAGAATTAGAAAAATATTATTTTTTGTCTAATATATTTTTTTTTTTAATTACCGCTTGTTCACTATAGTGCAACATAAAACAAACAAAGAATTTCTGTACTCCCTGTTCCAATTTTACATTAGTCAAAGAAGTATTAAAAGAATAATTAATAAGCAAAGTACCATTAAATAATTTTATAGTAGGTTTAGAAACATTTTAGCTAATGCCGAACAATTTAAAGGCATTCTGGAGGGACATCCTTTTTGATGACATATCAATAAGTAAGTTACCCGTTGTCAATGCGCTTTTTCTATTCTTCTACTAAAATCGTAGGTTTCACAGAGTAGCATAACTTTGAGTAGGAGATATAAATGAAATATGCTGTATAAGGGGGAAATAGCATTTTTGTCCACTGTGTTGGACAGTATGCAAAATATGGTTAATTATATACGACGGGAGGAAACGCCGGAAAGTTAAAATATTAAAAAGTGTGTCAATTTAATTAAACAAAATAAAAATGTCAAATAACTACAGGTAATTTAATTGCATCTGTAAGAGCAAATTAATGATGGTTCAGTGATGTTTGTATTGACCAATATTTGCTACATCATTGGCAATATTGTTCATTTTGGCACTGAATATCGTCCGAAACTGGATTGATTATATTTTAACTATATTAGTGCAATATTTGCCTGAAACATTGTGTTACTAGTATTTCCAATGCAAAAGAAACAGCAAATATCACAAACGTTATGCCATTATTTCTATAATAGTTATATTCCATAGCAAATATTTTCAATTTAATATTAATGATTAATGAATATTTATATTTCATTTTAAATATGTGATGAATACAAAATTTGGTTGCAATACACAACATAACTGATACACATTTCTTATTCGTATTGGTTCAGCGTCTGGTTTATAATAGTCAAGTAATTTTAATCTGTTAATTTTTAGTATCAATCAGTTTCTCAGAACAGGAATTTAGATAATAATAATTAATCAAACATTTTGTTAAAAAATTTTATTTTTTAAACGAACATATGCATTAGACACTGCATGTCTATTGTAGAAATAATGTCATATTTTAGTAAAAAAAAAATCTTTAGACAATTTATTTATTTATTTTTGCTTATTCTTTATGTAATGATAATTCTCAAAATGGTGAAAGATCTTTCTCAAAATGATAAAAGGAATTTCATTCAATATCTTTACTTTTGAATTGTAAGAATGTTACATATTTTGGTGAAATATTTGTATATAATATTTAATATTTTATTGAAAATATTTTAATGCATTCTTCTTATATATTCTATTTATTTTATTTCAAAGATGCATTTTTTATTTTCTTGCTATTTAAAAGAAAAGTATTTTAGGTTAAATTACATTTGCATTTATTTTTGAAAATTCGTTTTCGTTTATTGCTTTTCTTTTCTTCTTTTACAGATTAAAATAGACCTGTGTCATCTGTAGGAAAATTCTACTTCATTCAAAAGAAAAAAAAAAGTTCCAACTTGTTCAATTAAAGAGAGTTGAGATACTGCATGTTTATATTATGAAAATGTAACTAAGTATAAAAAGCGCTCAAAAGAAGAAATACAGAGTCATCTTCAATGTCTAGCTGTGATGAGTGACGTCAAAGGCACGTTTTGACACTGTAAAAAGAAGGGCTTCGTTAAATAGAGTTGGATGAAGGCCAATTGAATCTTATTTGACCAATTTTCTTCATTTATGACTCTCTTACTTCACAGAAGTACCGTAAAGGAAAGTTGCTTTTAGTGTAGAAGAATCATCAGAATATAATTTTCGTGAAATAGTCACCTTAAAGAAATGACACAAAATCATGTAATTTTAAAAATCTTTATAAGATGTGATACAAATATTATAGATACGTTTATATGTTGTTAGAACTAAACTTTATTGCAAATGTTCTTTTAAATTGAGTCTCAGTGGTACTATGATATGCATTTTTTCGTATGCAATCAACGCCATTTTACGGAATTGAATATTAGGTGCATCTAAGATGAAAAAATTAATATCCCTATTTTCTAAAAATATATATATTGTTTAAAACAACGGACACTGATCGAGAAACCAACCTTACACAAAACCTAAAAATCAATACTTTTTGTGAGAAAAACATGTTAGTTATTCATCGAAATTAATAGTAGGTGCTTGATATTCAGATTTATTACTCTTACATTAAAAATATATATATATATGTTTAAACTAACAGTCACAAAGTTTTCAAAAAGAAAGCACTACAAAAACATTAAATCTGAATCCCTATGTGGTACGTGCGATAAACATGAAAATCATATCAATTTATAAATTTCTTGTTTGACAAATAATTATTGTTTAAAAAAACAGTTGTTATTATTCTTTTGTTTAAAATATCTATTAAAAATTTTAAAAAATAGAAATTTAATGGATGTGCATGTGCAGAAATTTGCCAAATGGAGATTACATGTTTTTGATATGCGCATTTAACATTGTATTTGAAAAAAAATGTTAAAAATAATTGTCGCTATTCAAGGAAGAAATCTACGCAAAAATTAAAAATAAACGAGTAAAATGTGAATAACATGTAAAATATTTATTAAAAATGATTCATAGATGCGTCTGATGAAATGATTATTCTTCTTATTCAAAGTAATAGCTGTGAAAAGTAATTGTTGCTTTAAAACGAAGAAACACCAACAGGAAAAATATGAAAATGAATGAGCTATGTTTGAATAAATTACTAGTTACTCATTAAAATGAATGTTAGGTGTTCTTGTAATGCACAATCAATCCTATTTTAAAGAAGAAAAATATTGTTTAAAATAATTTTTAATGTTGTAGATTTAAAAAAAAATTACAAAATCTGAAAATGAATGTGTCATGTGAGGAAGACGATGATTTTGAGAACTATACTGTTGATCATGTACCATATCCTTTTGAACCAACATTTTGGAGAAATCTAGATTATATGGACTACGTTAAGATTATTGTATTAGTCATAATTATAATTGGAGGTCTACTTGGTAACATAAGTGCTATCTTAACAGTGGCATTAAATAGATCTATGAGAACAACAATTAATTTTTATGTTGCCAACTTAGCTGTGGCTGATGCCTTGATATGCATAATCTGCATGGTACCACTTACCTTACAGGTGGCGACTATAGACGTATATATTTTAGGAGAATTCATGTGCAAGTTTAACCCTTTTACACAAAGTAAGCAGATATTAAATATATATATTTCTTTTTTCATGCCTAATAGTTATGCTTTATAGATAATGGAATTTTAGAATGTTAATTTATTTTAATCATGACCTGTATGAGTAATATTATCAACTTCTTTTTAAATATAGGTACTTTTATGTTTATAATAATTACCACTGATACAAAATGGCACTTTTTCTATTATAATAGTTTATGTCAGGGTAAATGTTACCAATTGGGATGTATTTTTTTATTCACAAATCTACCAGTATTTCTAAATAGTAATTTTTTAATTTTATACTATCATTAAGTAACTCGAACATTGCTATTCGAACCCAAAATTTTGCTTTAAAATCAATCCAAAACCCTATCCGAATCCGGATGAAATTATTTAGACTTCCCAAAACCGAAATCGAATTGATTCACTTCAACCCGCATAGAAAATATTCAAAACCGAACCCGAAATGAAAGAAAATTAATCCATCTGCAATTATATCTGTAATAGATTTTTTTTGCATGATAATGGACGCATATACCGTCGTTAATATTCAAATATGTAGTATTTTCATTAAAAAAAACCCTCAAGATTTTCTTTTAAAAAATCGGACCAGCGCCAACCCGAACAGAAAGATAAAAAACCTAACCCGAACCCGAAGGATTTCAACTCAACCCGAACCGAAACCTATCTGAAAAAAAAAAAAAAAAAAAAAAAAAAAAAAAAAAATTATCGTCCACCCGACCCGACAGAAACAGCGTTTCGTATCGGGTACGTGTAAAATTGGGTTATTCAACTCGTTTCAGATGATTACGGCATAATCTACCCTAAAACAGGTAATTTCGGCACAAATGATTTCGGTTGCGTTTAGTGTATGTTTTTCCTATATAAGTTCCTAAAAGACCAAGATTAAACAATCAAATATAGGCTTCATGTTTTGACTTTTATTCAGGATTTTGTTATTTTTGCCCACTGTGCGATTGCTGTTCATTTGCATATTAAGCACATCCCTTCTGCCAATCTCTTTTTAAATTGTTCCCTTTTCCCAAGACTATAAAGTATAATTTTTATCTTTTAAAGTGTTTTATTTAAAAAAAAAAAATCTTTGTTTTTCTTATTATTTTTGCAGTTTCGTGAAGTTCAATAAAGCTTATATTTATCTATCTGTAAGTGATTTCAAACATTTTTTCTTTCAATTTTAGAGGGTATGGTTTCACTTTTCATGTACTACTACGTGCTAGGATCCTTATTTTGCACAGTTTGTGCATCCGAAGACCTTGTATGTAGAAAGTCTTTTCTAACTGCTTTCTGTGCTTTAAACTTAAGTGCATTAATACTACATATATACGGATTGATGTGTCCTAGATATAACAAAATCCAGATAATTGATGCAACCATTGGAAAAAAGAAGATTATGTTGAAAGATTAAAATTCCTCTGAAGTCGCTTTTGATTGATAACTAGTTAGCGCCTACATTCTTCAACTTGCATTAGGCCAAAATATTAATAAGATATTATTTACAATAAAAAAAATCTACAATCATAAAAATATACGGTACTTATATACATTTAGATCTGGATATGACCAAGAAAGTTAATTGTTTTTTTAATTAACCAAATATAAACGTTAACAAAATTAAATAAATATAAACATTACGTTAGTTTAAATACGAATGTTACAGAAATTATATTTTTATAAATTTTTTCGTAAATTTGAGTTTTATTTAGGTTTTTTATTTATTTATTTTTTATTTTATTTTATTTTATTTTATTTTTTTGCCAAATGCAATTACTTACTCCTGTTTATCGATATTTTGCGGTACGGATGATTGAAGTTTGGATAATTGGAGTTTTATTCTAATTACTTAATAAATGTAAAATTCATTTAGAATTTATGTATTATTAATGCAATTTAATGCTTTTATTCGCAGACTATTTGACATTTTGATTTCTTACATGCTCTTGGTAAGTGTCTTTAAAAAGAAAATGGAAACATAAATATTAAAAACAGATTAAAAAATAGAAAATATATTGAAGTCATATTTTAAATTAAATTATTCACAGAAAACAGAACTATCTGCTTGTTTTGAAACACAATACAAGAAACGAATTTGGATTTTTTTCCGATATTTTTTCAATTATCGAGAAGGGAATAACAAAAAATATCAGAAATGTTTTAATAATAATTTGTTGCTGTTTGGCTTTCAAAACAAAGGGAATATTACAGTAAATTTTTCAAACCTAGTAACTGGGATTTTTTTTAATCGTTTTAATGATTTTTTAATTTTTTTTTATATAACATTTGACGAGAAAACTGGCAACAGTAAATTTTTATTATTGAGTTTCAGTGACACAAGTTAACAAAAATTCATGTATATGATGATGATTCAGTGAATTCAAAAAAAGAAAAGTGTAAAAATTAGGATATTTTCCTTCTTTCGCTCTTTTGTACCCTCGAAATAGAAAAAAAAATATTTTTTTAAAATTTTCCTAGCAACATACTTCTGTTAATTTAAAGATTTTCTATCAAAGGTTTTCATGACAACAGAAGTGCGGATAATCTACAATTCAAATAAAAATATGCAGCACGTGCATGCTAACATTAGCCGGAGCCATCCAAGAATTCGAGAAATCCAAAAAAATAATGGTGATTGATTTGTAATAAACCTACCACATGTTTGTATGCTTATTTTTTAAATTTACCTTAAAAATTTAATATTACTTATTTTGAAAATTAAAATAACATATTTTTTAAATTTATATAAAAAATTTAATATTACTTATTTAAGTTCCGTGTTAAATTATATATATATATATATATATATATATATTTGTTTATAGCTTTATACTAGCAAAATAATTCGAATACATTTCGAAATGGTTTAGCATGTATTAAAGCTGAGAATCAAATCTATAAAAAATTTACTTTTTAAACTAATTTATTAGTTTAAAAAAGGTTAACATTTTAAAATGAAATGTTCATCATTTGTGGATAACGTCGTTTTAAGTTATTAATCAGTGTAACAATAAGAAGTTTCAAGATAATTGCTGGCATCAATATGCCTCAAAAGTTCTTGTGAATCTAGTATGAGTAAATGAATTCATTTTAAAAATTTTAAATAATATATATGAAGAGCTCAGATGATAAAGGTGGTATGTGACAAAAAATCCCAAAAAGATTTAATCATATGATTGAAGATAATCAATGCGGTTCCCTACGATCTATTAAATTACTATTTGTAAAAAAAAAAAAAAAAAAAAAAAAAAAAAAAAACTAATATTCACAGAGATTTTAATTGATAAAGGAGACCTTTGACAATAAATGCAAATTAATATTTGGAGCTTTGCATCTCACTTTCTCAAAATTATGATTGTGTCACTCACCGCCTTTCACATCTGAGGTCTTTATATAATGATTTGGGTTTTCACTGTTCATGAAGCAGTACGATAAATACATTCTTGAAGTATAAATAGATAAAAAAAATAATTTTATTTTGTCTTCAACATATAAAAATGACTCAGAAGTAAAAATTGACAATAAACTTAATCCGTTTTTGAAAAAAATTCTTATAAGATTTTAACGTGGGGAAAACAGAGCTTCAAACTCATTTTTTTTAATACTATTCAAGATGAATTATGGCATATATTTATCACACAAGAAATTTTTTAAAAATGTAGAAAAATAAGGAAGGTTTTCCGTCTTTTAATTTTCCTGAATGTTTTAAGCATTATGCAGAACTTTTCAAAATGCCTCATGCGCATTCCATATCAATTAAAATCCCCAATATTTTGTATGCCAGTTTGGTTTACATATACAAATAAAACTGTGCATAGTTTTTTTTAAACTAAATATAACTGGAAAAGTTAAAGGTAGTTAAGAACAGAAATATGATGCAAAAAGGCTGAAAATTTCATAAAATTGAGAAAATATTATTATTTTTACCTTTATATTGAAATATACAAAATTCGATGCGCAGTTTTATTTGTATATGTAGACCAAACTGGCATAAAAAATATTGGGGATTTTAATTGATATGGAATGCGCAAGGGGAATTTTGAAAATACTTCATGACGCTTAAAATATTCAGAGAAAATCTTTATTTTTCTACGAAATGTTTTATTTCTTGTGTGGTAAATATGTACCATATTTTATATAGTGTGCCCTTGAATAGCATTTAATGTGCAATTAAAAAAAAAATTAAGAAAATAATCTTGAAGGTAACATTGTTGTCAACGCTAGTAAGAAGCAAAATCTTCTTGAAATGAGACTTTTTTGATATTTAGTAAATTTATAATAAGATAATGCACTCAAATTGTCAATGCCAATGAGTTGTTGTCAAAATACATAAAGATTTGGAGCTTGCAATATTATATTTAATTGCAATTTCGCTTTTCATCTATAAAAATAGGTAGTACGATGCTTCTGTTTTATTTTATTGGGTATAATTTGTTTCTTTTGATAGAAGTTAATTCCCTTTTTAATATTTCAATAAATCTTGCTTATAAAGCAGAACCCTAATTTTACAACATATAATAATAACAAACTTATGCAATTAACTTATATACTTAATTACAATTAATATTGTTATATAGTTAATATATAGTTAATAAAGTATAGTTAACATATAGTTAATTATACAGTTAAAAGTTATTTATATAGTTAACTTATGCAATTGACCAATTTCCAATGTAGAGTTCTTGAATTCCTAAGCAGATTACACAAAAAGAAGAAAAAAAAAAGAAAGAAAGAAAAATAAAAAAAGAAAGATGTTTTTGGTAAGATATTTTTGCGGTTTGGAAATTTGCAAGTAGGGGAGATTAGCCGAATTTGGACCACTTCACTTATTTTCAGGTGTAACTCACTTAATTTTTGGAATATCTGCAAAACATCACTACATGGGGTTAATCTATTTATCTACTAACTAAATAAATCTTTCGAACAATTTCTTTTTGAAAATCTTAAATTTTATTTTAATTTGAAACATTTATCAAAAGTGGTCTAAATTCAGCAACTTGTCGCCTAAGTTGGACCCCTAGTGTCCTAAATTGTACCAATCAATATCAGATTGTCTTAATGATTAGGGAATATAAATATTTTTTTAACAAAGTTTGCGATTAATGAAACAATCAAATAAAATAACAGCAATGAAATATAATGAAATCGAATATCTGAAAATAAGAGTAATTATTTTAAATCAAAATATATTCAAAATATAAATCAAAGATAATTAAGTATAGATATTATGGATCTAATTGCCAGTTACTTGAATATCATGTAAGGAGTCATGCAAAGCTTACACATGAATTTTGTTTATTCATTTTTTATTTCAGCGCACACAACATGGAACCGTATTTGTCAATCTTAACACTGAATCATTTCTGCTATTTTATTTTTCTTACATTTTAGGCAAAACCAATCATCGTTGTCTGGATTTTTCTTTTTAGATTCTGAATTATTAGACATTCTTTTACAATAGATGTTTTCTTTACATTATGTTTGTAGGTCTTCCATTCCATCATTTTATTTCCAATTGCATTACGCCTATTTTTTAAAACTTGATATTCCAACTGCTTTTGTGCTGCGAGAGCTTCCAATTTGTCGGGTTTTTTTTTTCATTTCAATTTTCACTTTATATGACGAAGATGTTAACACAAATGATTTTTGTCCCCCTCCGTACTTTCATTTAACTGAATTTAGCAAAGGGAGGTAACATTTCTGATTATTTTTTGGCTTTTTGGCAGGACTTGTAGCTGCAGCCTTCTTGCAGAATAATTCATTCACAACTTACTGTCTCCTTTTCGTTTCCTATATCTTTAAGAGCTTTTTCTGTCACGGGTGTTTTTCTTCCAGGCAGTTTGTCTGTGTCGTTTTCAACATTTTTAACATTATGTTAAGAAAGTGTTTAAAAAATATGCACTATTGAAAAAAATACGCTACTATTAATCAAACGCAAAACGTTATATATTCAAACAGTGTTGAATTCAGGGGAAAATTCCTTGAAATTACTATTTCCCCCCGGAAGGTTTGATATTTTAGCGTTTTAAAGGCAAAAAAGTGTAACTCCACTCTCCAGAACTGTAAAAAGCCTACCTCCCACACCCCCCTCACGAAACCGCAAATTTCCTTCAGGAGGAAAAGTCTTGAATTCAACTCTGTAAATTAACTACTTCGTAGGCAAATAGAATTCAAAGAAAATAAACACAAATACATACAAGATAAAAGAAATTGCAAACAAAATTTATTGCATAAACATGTAAATATATTTTTATTTTTATATAGGCCTAAACTGTATAAAGAAATTGATCCAGATATACGAAAATAAAATATTCAAAAACTTGCATGGAGGTAGTAATCCATTATTTAAAAAAAAGAAAGAAAGAAAATGATGTACAAAGCGTACCGTCCTCGAAATTCATTACTTACTTTTCAAATTTATGATCGTATATCTGGCCCAATTTAAGCAACTGAAATTGTCAAGGCAACTATACCATTTAAAAAAAAAAGATAACTCAAGACTAAGAAGAAAAACGAAATCAAACAAATTCGCGTGAAAAATATGCGCAATAAACAGATGAATTTAGATATGTATATGAAAACGTAACAACATACCTAAGTTTCAAATTATTCATTTACGTTTAGTAGGAAAAAAATCGACAAAATTGCTAACTTTATGTTTTTAAAAATTGTCTGAAAATAGCACGTGGTAGGCGGGTGCTTCTTCTAATCATAAATGACGTCATTCTGATGAGTAGGATTTAAGCTGTAGATGGCGTCTCTTTCTATAATTAACGGCAGAATGGCAACGGTCTATTTAAAGCGGCGGTCCAAATATGGCTACTCTACCCTATATGTTCACCGTAATACAGAATTTTGTATAGCATGAAAAAAAAGTAATTTGTTCAAAATCTCGACAGCAGAGTTTGTTGCTGGAAGATGTTATAGGTTGTACTTTTTAAATGCTAGATTTTTTAGTATTAGGCACTCTATGCACGACGGTGATATTTTATTCAGAAAATTCCAAATTATCCACTTTTTAAAAAACCTTTAATAGCAGTTTGGCCTCGTATGAAGGAAGTCACGTACCTTCCCATACTACCCTCCCCAAGTCATACTAGCTTCAGCAACACCTGATTAGCTTGCTCACTCCTATCCTACCAAAATATAAAGTTTCAAATCTGTAATAATATGCTTCTACAGGCATGATTTTTTCGATCTCAAATAGATTTAAAAAAATTCTCTATAAATAAAATATGAAAACTCCGAGTTTTTACTTTCTTCCTGTTGTGTTATCTTTGTATCTTTTAGAATAGACAAGATATGAGTTTAAAGAAAATTTTTGAATTTTTTAATATTTTTCTCTTGTATTTACTTGTAGTTGATATCTTTCATAATGTTCACGTGCCATTTTTTAAACAATTCTTTCATATTTTCAAGTATCCCTTTATAATTAAGGGAAAAGTAAAGTAGTCTTTAAAAAAAATCAATTACTAAAAAAGTAATATTTTTAATTTTCTGCATAAAAGCCTCTCATCTCTCGTCCTTAAGAGCCCTACAATTTTATTCTATTAAATGCCAGAATTTTAATAATGCATTTTTTATTCTTTAGTTCGTAAAAAGTTCATAATTAATTTTTCAGAATGCGAATGAATTTTGCTGCTTCTGCAATTCTAGGCAGCAATTAAAGTGTTTCCAAATGGCTTTATTTTTGGAAAGTTGGCTGGGGTAATTTTTAATTAAAGAATATATTTTATTAACAGAGTTTAAATTTATTATTGAAATCCCTTATGTCAAGAAATCAAAAGAAAATAAAAAGGAATTCATTAGTATTTTATCAGTTTTAATGAATCATTTTAAATACTCGTAATACAATATTGTTTTTATCTTTTAACATAATAAAAATTTTTGCAGAAAAATAAATATTATATAACATTATATGGGCGCAATTAAAGTTTAAATTAAATCAAAATGAAATTATTCAATTTTACTTGAAGAGAAATTCACCCCCAGATAAATTATTGAATTTTCATAAAAAATGAAAGAACCAAAATCAAACCAAACAATTAAATGAAAATTAACTACAATCACATTTTTGGTCATAAAGGAAACTGAACCTAATGAGCGTTTCAAATGAACGTAATGAGCGTATGGTGGGCGTAATAACATACTTTATTATGTTGGTTTTTGGTCCATATAGCACTTCATATTTATTTCTGTATAATACTTCCGTTTCAAGATTGGGATTATTTATTTCTCTTCAAAGAGAAAATCATTTATCTCAAATGCAGGAAAATAATATCTGTGTTAATTTGCGCTCTTTATCTGTTAGTACGTTAAAATTTAGTGTATGAAATTTGCTTTCATTCTAGCCAATATGGGCATTGTATTCTAGTTACGAGTGGAAGATGGAAAATAAGATTATAAATTGAAAAATTAGGGTAATATGCTATTCTTCCTGTGTGTGACGAATATTCCAGACCTATTAAGACCATTAAAAGTTTTTTTAGATTTTTAGAAGGTCAAAATGTAGCGCTAGATACATTGCGAAAGTTCCTGAACATTTTTTTTTTTCGTTTATGTAACTGGAGTATTGTATCAAGTTAGAATATTTCATTTTAACACTTTAAACATAGTTGAGAAGTGTTCATAAATTGCGATTTGCAATCCATCTGTCTCTGCTCTGATTGTCATGTAATTTGTATACCTTTTTGAGGTTTTCCATGGCATGTTTGGTATTGAAAATGAAGTGTGTAGAATTTATACTTCATTTACCAGAGTACTCGTATTTCTTTACATTATGGTCAATGGAAAAAAATCATTTGCGGTCTGTTTTAATAATCTTACGCTATGTTAAACTTCGTGAAATATAAATACCTTATTGAGGTGCACGGAAAGATGATTACTATAGGTTATTTTATCTGTAACATTTGAAGTAGGTGAATAGGGGTACTCAAAAGTATTCCGTAATATTATGGTCTATAAATAAAAATCGTTTGAGGCTTATTTTAATGATGTTTTTCTGTTCTAAACATAGTGAAATAGATGTGAATTTGTGAAGTGCACTACGACACCCGTTCTGAAGAATATGGAGTGCAAAGCATTTATTATTCATTTACAGGACCACATAAAAAGTTTGATTATATAATTATCTTTGGTGAAAAATTGTTAAGAGAGTATTTAATTATGTTGCACTATTTCAAGCATGACGAAACTGATATACATTTTTTTAATCTTTACTACAAGATGCTTGCAGTAGAATATTATGTGCATCGCATTTTCCGTTCATTTACAGAGATAGATAAAAGATAACTGATGCAAAACTGTGTAGGAAGTTGTATTGTGTAATAAGGATGATTGCTGAAAGTTCGTTTTCAGTTATAATATGCTTTTTTAACTGAATTTTTGCATACTACATGGCGTGTAAAAATTCTATATGCCATACACGGCTACACAAAAGAACTGATAATGAGCGTGAATTGCTTAAAGGGATTTTTTTTAAGCTTAACTATATTTAGAAGGACGTTTGTAAAATAAAATTAAATAATGTTCAGGGTTAGGCAAAGGACTGGATATATGAATGAATATGGATGATAATTTCTGAAGTGCGATTTCAGTACTTTTCAGCATGTTTTTGACTGAATTAAATTTCCTCATAACATGTGGTGTGTATAAAATCCTGTTTATAATATACATGTCTGTACAAAAAAATTCGAGTACTTTTCCGCTAATTGATAGAATTGCTAAAGGTGAATTTTCAACTGTATTATGCATTTTCTTACTATACTAAATTTTAATATACTATATAGAAGTTATACAAGTATGTAGGTCATATACAGATCTCGTTTTTCGTTATGGTTGGTAATTGTTGAAAGCTGCTTTTTAAATATACTATGCGTTTTCTAAAACGTTTACTTAGGTATCTTTTTACCTTTTAAACTGCAAAGATTTGAGAAATTATTCTGGAAGCGTTGGAAAGTGTTTCATAATCCATACTTGGCGTATGATTTTTCATTTTTCTTTTTTTTTACTTTCGTGGTTCTTAATATGAATTACTTGAATAAATATCAAAATATTTTAAATTTTAGAATTATTATTAAGAGCCTTTAAGTTTACGTTTGGGAAATCTTTTCGTAATATCACCTTTATAATTTTGCAATCAGAATAACATAATGCATTTCCCTGATGAAAAAATATAATTGCATCAAACATAATTTTTTTCTTATTAAATTAAAAATAAAAATATTAATATTCACCAAATGATGACAAATTAAATAATAAATTCTTTATAATCTAAATTTTCACAACTTAAGTATTTGTGTGATCTGCTCTACAAAATATATTAGTAGCTGTTTCTAGCGCATGTCTGATATATTTTTCCTTATTTACCTGAAAAAA
This sequence comes from Maratus speciosus, assembly GCA_963932465.1. Lineage (NCBI taxonomy): Eukaryota > Metazoa > Arthropoda > Arachnida > Araneae > Salticidae > Maratus > Maratus speciosus. The sequence continues at coordinate 223,878,014 of OZ010791.1, read as the reverse complement.
TATTTTTTTCGGTTTTACAAGACGCAGAATTATATTAGAAAACATATTTGAAAACATCTTGCCCATAGGAAAATAATGAAAAGTATTCTATTGCTTTCATTTAAAAAAAAAAAAAAATCTAAATGTGACGTTTTGTATTTCATTCCAATATGTCATTTGGCTAGCGGTTGTGATATAACAAAACACACTAGAAATAAAATAAGTAAAACTTACTGAACTTCAGAAGTTAAAATAAAAGTAAGTTTAACAAATTGATCAAAATACAAAATATGTCAATCAGTAAAAAAATCTAATCCACATATGTCAATAAATAAATATGAGAAAGGTTTTCGATTAATTTTAGTTTAAATATTCGTTTAGTTTTAGGTAGAATTTTTATGTTCTATTCAATGGTTTACTAAGTTTTGAAAAACTTACTTTTAAAACCTCATGCACACAATTGAAGACTGTGGAAAAAAAAGTTATGTAACAAAAATTAGAATTTGAGAAAACTGAAGTGAAAGTTTTTTGTTGTAATTTAGTTATTTATTTAATTCCTTCTTAGTATCACATGTTTCGATGTTAATAGGTGATGCTAAACTTTCCTAGAAAATAATATTAAAATTTAATTATTAAATATTAGAAATTATTTTCACCAATTAAGTTATTAAATATAAAAATATTAAATATAAAAAGATACAGTCTCATATCTTGAATACTAAGTAGAATTTTGTCCTTTTAGTTTTACCATATGATATAATACCTCATAACACTTTCACCCATGAAATAAAAAAAAAATTTGAGAAAATGTATCATAACATATTCTTCTACTAAGCTCTTCAATTTACAATACATTAAAGCAACAACAAAAAACCATGAGTCAAGCATTGATTATGAAACACTTCCAGATTACTTTACATAACTTCAACGTTTAATGAGGTGAATGATGACGTCTAAGTAAACAATTTCAAATGGGCGGGGTAGCCTACGCAAGAGCTAAAACTCTAGAAGCCCCACCCACCAACGCATATCAGAAATCTACAGCTATACACCCTGGTAAAATTTTGCAAAGTCCACAATGTGTTATATTGCTAAACATTCCTTCAAGCGAACATAAGAGATATACAATAGCACAATACATATTCCAAACGGAAAAGTTAAAACATATATTAAAATATTTATTTGCTTAAAAGACGTTACTAAAAACACATGATAAATACATGACTTGTATTCGATGATATTTTTCCAGTTTTCATATGCATTGTATTTGAAATTTCTGTTATACATTCTGATGACGACTCAGTCAAGTAGTTGAAATATATCAATTTAGGTTTTTAATACACAGAGTTTTTATAATAAAATTTTTTTATAAACGGCATCCTACAGCGCAAACGAGTGAACGGAATGCAATGAAATTCGCTATATAGACTATACACGGGATGCGCTCACGGAATTTCGAAAAAAAAAAAATAGTTCCAAAATTTCCATTAGAGGGCGCCTTTTCCGGGAAAACATTAAATTTAACACAATAAATGAACGACACGGAATACAGAAAGAATATTAACAATCCAGAACAAGAATTATGAGTAATAAAATGTAAAGTCGGCTGTTTTGGCCGTTTATTGTGTTAAATTTAATGTTTTTCCGGAAAAGACGCCCTCTGGCGGAAATTTCGGAACTATTTTTTTTGTCTAAATTTGGTGAGCGCATCTCGTGTATAGTCTATAAACCAAATTTCATTGCATTCCGTTCACCCGTTTGCGCTGTAGGATGCTGTTTATAGGGGAAATTTAATTATAACCACCCTGTACTTATAATGTGTTTTTAGTAACGTCTTTTAAGCAAATAAATATTTTAATATATGTTTTAATTTTTTCGTTTGGAATATATATTGTGATATGGTTATTAGTAGACTTAATTAAGACTTATTACTCTTACCTATACTTACAGATATACAATAGTTTGGATTATTCAGCATTACATAAACAATAGATAATAAATCTGCATTACATTATACTCAGTATAAAAGTTTACAAATTAATAACTGAGATGGAAAAGGCAAGTTCGAAGGTACTGCTCTGAATGTGACAATAAAAATTAATATTAATTAACTGGAAAGTGTTTGCTGAATTAACACAAATTCATAAAATGTCCCAAAACCAATACTGTTCACATAAAATATGCTAAATAATTTAAAATACAATTTACGCAAGCACACTTTCCGTAACCAATTGCAATGATGTAGTAGATATAATATAAATACCATCTACTAAAAACTAAAAACTAAACTTTGTGGCTATATAATTCATGAAGGATCTGTGCCGACAGTGCCCATCTCTGTTTTCTTGACCCTGGGTTCCGAAGGTTAAATACTATCTAACATGCAGAATTTTACCCCACCCCCCATCGAGACACATTGAACTTAAGGGTTGTATAACAAAACATTATAATAACATTTAAAATCACTCCAACTGTAGGCAGAACAAAATATATTGAAAATTAATTATAAATTTGTTCCAAGTAAGAAATTTGAATAATCCTGAAAATAATGTGACAAAAATTTGAATAATGCTAAATACAAAACAAGTACATTAATAACACGTAAAATGTGAAATATGCGTACTAATTTCAACGAGTATTTACAGACCTTAGAACCCGTATATTCAAAACCTTGAAGATTGATTTACCGTCAAAAATAATGTTAGAAATAAAAAATCCCCCTAAGACACAATAATTGTACTTAATTATTTTCAGTTTTTCTAAAAAAATACCATAATACACTGGAGAAATTAATTTAGAATAAGAATGAAAAAAAAAAAAGCAAAGAAAGAATTAAATTTAAAGTTGTTTACCACACCTGAAAACACGCTTCTAGAAATTATTGTTAAAAGGTAGTACTGTAACTGAATTCTTTTGTGAGGCCCTCTAAATCAGCGATGGATTCTGTGCACACGGTATTCTACAGTAAATGTCTCTTAGTCAACCTCAGTGACATGTATAAATTGCAATAAGTTTCAAATAATGTAATATAATTAAAATACACCGCAAACGAATTTTTCCCGCAGACTGTAATTTAACGGAATTCTTTCGCGTGTCCCTTTAAATGAACTATAAATTCGACACACTTCATTTTGAATACCAAACATGGAATAGTAAATTTCAATAACATAGTCAATTGCATTGAAATCCGAGTATATTTACAAGAGTTATAGTACGGACAGACAGGCAGAAAAAACGGATTCATAAATATTTTTAACTTACTTATGTTGGAAATCGTTAAAAGTGAATTCACACACAATCAAACGAATAATGCACAAATAAGTCAATTTTACAACACACATATTTATTTGTCTTTTAAAAACAATAACGTATTTTACCGCGCAGCTTTCTTAAAGAAATAAAAAAGAAATGTCTGATTGTGTTGAGTAAATAAATAAATAAGTAAATAAAATAATGTACAGAATTTTATCTCTCAAAGTTTCCGCTGAAAGAAGAAATATCCAATAAAGTAATTTCCGTTTGACAAACCCTCGGGGGGATTTATTTTGCAGTAACAGAAATGAAGAAGACAGCAGGAGAAAAAACAGTGTAAGATATCAGATTTTATTTTTGAAAAAAATAATATGTTTGAAGAGTTTTTGAAAGTTTTTCAGTTTATTTTTTGAACTGCGAAAATTTGAGTTCATGAGACAGATTCTAAGAGCTCTAGTTCCAAATATATATATTAAAGGGGCGTTTTTCATTTCATGCGACCACATCATTAAGTTCATGAATAGCCTAAAAGGCTTCATGAATTTAATACTTACAGCTAGTTGCCCTATTTTTATGATTTTTTAAAATCTTATTTTAGCAGCTGTCTGCATACAGTAGCATATTTTTATTTGGAAATGATCCTACAGAGTATATGTCATATGTTGGAATTCGCAAACAAACATTGGATTATTGCTTGAAACACTAATTGGTAACATTTTTCACCTCAATATAATTTTGTAATCGCTCCAAATGGATATAACTCACAAAGTCTTCAAAATATACGAGATTTTAATTGAGATGCTTAATTCTTTGAAATAACTCCCACTAAAAGAAATATTCATACCATTTGTAAGTGCAATAATAAATTTTATCTGTTAGTTGCCATTATAAAAAATAATCAGCACATTTTCAAAAAAGCAGAATAGAATAGATGCTTCTGTCTCTGTTATATGAGTTTTGCCTAAACTGTAAACTGTTTTAGAAGGCATACTACATAGTAGTGCCCAGACCAATGCATTATCCACTTTTGTGAGTTTATTTCTTTGTAAAAAATCGAAACATTTATCTTTTGAGAATAGCTTTTTTCATCTACATTTTTTTTTATCTATGATGCATGAAATGAACTTCGGGGAAGTAATGCCTCTATAACATTTAAAGAAATAGGGTTTTCTGATATTATCACGATCTTAGATTATCTCTCATCATATTACTGACACTAATTTTGTTACAACTCTAAACTTTAACATTTTAGTGCGCAACTTTTTATATATGCAAACAACAGTTTTTTTTTAATTTAAAAGATTTTTTTATTCGTATATACCTAATTCACACGAGAAAATTAAAATAGCAATGTTTGCTTTAATTAATAACAGATTTCTCCTATTTAAATAAAGCGAAATTAACCATTGAAACTTTCTGGTGTAAAGTCAGATTCTCTGAACTATGTAATTTCTAGAACGTATTCTATCATGGGAATTAAAGGGTTAAAGGTTAAGTTTTATAAAATAAATAATTATATAAAATGAGGTATTTGGAGACATACTTATTAAAATATTTACTAATTTGCAATATTTTAGCATAAAACAGCCACACGACAGTAGTTTTTACTTATATTGCAGATATGCAACAGAAGAAAAGATTGACGTATTATATGAAAAATGTATCTTTTCCTGTGTAATGAACCTTTCAGAAAATCATATATAATTTTTTCGAAGCAAAATAAAAAATCGCGCATTTAAGGATTAAAATTAAGTTGTCATTATCTTATAATATGAAAATAAAACCAAAGCATCTTTAATAGTACATGTAAATATGTGTATAGCTAACTTGGCAAGAAATTTGGAGTTTTACATGAAATGCATCAATAATGCAAACATTATCAGTGCAAAGCGCCAGGGATGTCATAGGCTAATTGATAAATTCGGTTGTTTGCAAATAAAATTGAAGAATCCCTTTTTTCTAATCAGTCTGGTATATTTTAGCTTTATTGGAAATAGACAATGCAGCTTCATTCTAATTAAAACATGTTGTTCCTCAATCAGACTGATATTTTTCCGGCTTACTGCAAGAAGCATAAGCAGCAATAAGCTATTTGGAAAATGATCTTTATTTATCAAACAGCCTAGTTGCAACCGGGCTTATTGCAGTGGATCTAAGATAATGAATCTTTATGTATAATTTTAGTATAAAGCAGGAACTTAAAAGCTTATACAAAATTTCTCCTGATATCATCGAATATAAAAAAAAATTGAAATTATCATCACAAGCGTTTCATTATCAGGCTTCTGAAGAAAAATTCAGGTACATCTTTCACAAAGATTTCCTCTACTGGGTGGCTATAATTGAATTATAGATGTATAGAGCTCAATTATACTGAATGTTCTAGGCAAATGGAACACAATTTTGCATATAAACTATTATGACCATGGGAAATAAATTTATATTAAAATCTACCCTATCCTAATGAAACGAATTTATGAAATGGATATTATGAAACAACGGAAATGAAACGAATTTATGAAACGATTCTATGAAACGACTGATTAAACAACTGATTATGTTTCACGGAGATTTCTCCTAAAATATGGAATACTTAGCGATGAAATTAAAACCCAAAATCCGTATTGATCCGCAGATTTCAAAACTGGCATTAGAATTTTTATATGCGACTTAGTTTTCAAGATATTATTACTTTTTCTAATTTTAAATACTTTTCTCTAATGATGGCAACTAAAATTTTAATCATAACAGATATTCTTTTTCATACTTCAGAAAAGGTTATTATTTTAAAATAATTTGGCGACCAGTTTGGCCTCCCTTAAATGTATGCTAAGAAATGTATCGTGTTACTTTTATTCATAATTCAATTTACTTGAACAATCTTTCGCAAATCGAAAGAGTCTCATAGAGAAATCAAGAACTCGGTATTTTTATGTTAGCGCGACGCAGGTGATAAATCGCCAAACATTTTCCCGTCGCATTTTTTGTATTTCATTAATTTCATTTAAAATATAATCCTTTAATTCATTTTATTTAAAATATAAGACTTTCATTTAAAACTAAAACATTTAAAATTGATGGCTTTCACTTCTTTCTTTTTTTTTTTTTTTTTTTACTTTCTTTTTTTTAAACAACACAAAAAGAAAAATATTAGGCACAGATGTAATATATGCACCGGGGTACCCAATTGGCGCCAAATTGGCGTTATTTTGATTGGCATGGTAACCCGGATACTGTTGTTTATTTAATAATAAACATTTATTTACTTTTATTTTCTTTTTTAAAATTATATAAATTGCTTTATTCTATAGTTATAATTTTTTTTGTTATTTTTTTAAATAATAGAAAATAATTATACAAATTGACATAATTTTTATTTTAAACAACGAAAGAACAAATAAAATAGTATAACATTAATAAATATACAAATACGAGTAAAACGTCGAAATAAACTCACTTGATGACGTAAACACGTGTAACTTAAAGCCAAGTGAATGTCACATTTACGATCAACCATTATTGCATTTAATCTTATAGTTTGGTGATAGATTTTTGGTCGACGGAATAACTAAGTAGTACCAAAAATATTTATGTAACTGGTATTCGAAAACGACGTTTTCGTCAAATTTTCGTTTAAAAAAATCACGCCAAACCCGGTGCGTATATAACATCTGGCCAAATATTAAATAATGGAACAAACCATGACATTTAATTTCAACTTCAAAGCAATGTTTTAATTTACCATTAAAAAAAAAAATTCTAACTGGCGAGTTTAAAAAAAGCTATTGGCGAGTATTTGCAACCGCCTAGCGTAACAGTACCAAGAATTCTTTCCGACTATGGCAACTTTTATGTAGTTTTATTCGAAAAACAAATTTGATTTTTTAATCAAAATGGAAATCATTCGGCACAGATGTCATATACGGCCCCATATTGGCGCCACTTTTTTCTGACGCCAATGTCATATACGCAACGGCTACTTAACTGGCGCCATAGTATTATTATTTTGCTTGATATGATAAGCCGCATGTTGTTGTTTATGCTGTTGATGTTTTCCCCAAATTGGCGTCGGAAGAAAATCGCGCCATTATGGGGCCGTATATCACATCTGTGCCAAACTTTCATATGAAAAGCGAAGGGATCGGACCGTATTTATTTATGGCAGTTACATGACTTGGACTATTATAATATAGATGAAATGATGGTGATAGAATAATATTTGGCGACTTGCCACCTGTGCCTGGTTAACATTAAAGTACCATTGGCGAGCGTAATTTGCAGGGGGCAGAGCCCCCTAGTATATATATATATATATATATACTTTTTTGATAACGAAAGTGCCGTGTCAGGCTGATTTTGAGCAGTAAATCACAATCCAGATTCACATAACTATTTCGAAAAAGGCTACGTGATAATGAAAGAAAAAAATTACAACTGCTAAAAAGGTATTTTTGTGTTAAAAATACCCCTTTAATTTTGGTCAATCACGTAAAACGTTCCTTCTTTAGCTGTTATTACTAATTTATTTACCACAAATTAGATGGGTGCAACTTTTGTCTCGGATGCCAAAAATGTATATTAATTATTATTTTATTGGTCGAGTTCCCATGGACAAAATACGTAGTGTGTACGTGAAATGGTGTTGCGTTTTACCCCAGTACTTTCTTTATAATTGATCTCTAAACACCTATATTTTATCTATGGCCACCTTATATTTTGATTAAATAAGTGAATTACAAACGTGTGTTCCTATATAATTTGCTTCCCTACTTCTGATCTACCTTTTCTTTTTTTTTCAGACACTTTAAAATCCCCTTATATGCTAATTAACAACATACAAAAATATTATTTTATTGTAGAAAATAAAGACACTAATTTAATTTTTTTACTGGTATCATTGTGCAACAAGAAGTCCACAGCTTAACATAGGTTCCATTCAGTATTTTATGCTTAAATGTTTTGTATTTTTATGGACAACAATAATTTTCTTCTCTAATTTGTTTCTTACAATACTATTATTTATTCAAAATAACGGCAAAATATATTTAAATACTATTTTTCACAATTCAAGGAAGATTTGGCATTCCTAAAAATATTGCAGCATTCTTAAAATTTAATATTTTTTACTTTAGCTAAATGGTATCTACTCGAAAATCTAAATAAAAACTTAGAAACTATAAAATTTGACACTTGTCTGAATTATAAAAAATGCTTTGTAATAAAACTTACGAAACAATTCAAGCAGTATATGATACTTTTAATGTTTCATTAATACGAATATACGAGTATATTTTATTGATTTACAGGTAAATGATTTTAATTGCTTACATAAATTTACATTACGTCTTTTTTGTTACAGTCATAATATTTGTTATATGCAGATTTTACATGTGTTAGTCATCACTTTATGCGTAGTTGCGCTCGTTTTACTATTTCAAATATATATATATATATATATATATATATATATATATATATATATAAAATAAATTAAAATCATGACCATCCTTTTTTAGAAGGAAGTCATGACATTTTGTTTCACATTACATTTATAAAATCAGCAGATTGTTTCACAAAATGAGTATGCAAAGCAAATAATGTGCTCTAATTATGCTGATAAATATTCCAAAAACAGTCAAACATTTTTCGTTAAGTTCATTATATATATATTCTTTTTCTGATATAAAAGCACTCCACAATAATGTTGTTTTAATAAACTTGAAACAGCTTTTATCGACGATTCTGTTAAAAGTATTATTTATCAAAATGATTAAATGTCAAAATACAACTTCCTCACTTTCTAATTATATGAATTTTTTATTTATTTTTTTATTTTTTTGCGTCTTTCTTTCAAATATCTGTGTTTTACTGTTAAAGGGTTATGAGAAAAAAAATGCATCATTTCATTCAGCATAAGTAAAAGAAAAATCAACAGAACTAGATAGTCTAGACTTAAAATATTCCCTTAAAAGAGGAAAAAAATAATTTTGCATTATTTTTAAATTAATTATAGTATAATCAGGCCCATGGAAAAGAAAATATTTTAAAGAATATGCGGAATATCTTCATTTCTTTTAATATAATCTTCGATTATATAAATTTTAAATGCTTTCAAAATAAATATATTTATACTGAATTTGAAGAAAACTAATCAAAAAGACTACTTTAATATATATAATATTATATTATGCATTTTCAAATTAAGAATAATACGTTTGAAAACGTCGTGTTTTCGAGTTTTAATCAGAAAACTGAAACAAAACATATTTCTGTTTATAGACATTAGTGTTTTTTGTTTCATTGAAAGGTGGATTTTTAAGTTTATCTAAGTAATGAAATATTAAAATATTACATGTGATAAATATTAAACTATTTAAAATTAAAATAATTCAAAACTTATATTCAAAAGAAAAATATAACTAGACATAAGTTTTTATTTACAAACTATACACTTTTTCACGTTTTGCATTTTAAAATTTAGTCCTAAATTGTCAGAAAATATTATAAAAAGTATAATGAGTTCATTAGATCATTATATAACGCGGCAAGAATCTACTTTTTTCAATTCCTACTATTAGTTCACACTCTCCCTATATTTATTTATTTATTTATATATCTTGTTCAAATTTTCAATCGTTAATAAAATACTTATTATTCATCCTATCAAGTTGAAATAATTTTTTTTAAACTTGTACTGGATGACAATTGATGTTAATACAGTTTTTTCAAATATTAATTCATTAATTAATTTTTAATTAATTAATTTTAGTTTTGCATGGGAGACAAAATGGCGGCCATTGGTTATTGAAGCATTTAATGCATCTTCACATCTATAAGAGGGGGGGGGGTTTACTATAGAGGAGACCCTGTTCTGTCGCCAAATACCGCCAAAAGTGACGCCGAACTTGGCGATATCTCTAATATTTCGCCAAATTCCCATAGACTTCCATTGTAAACCTACTTGCTTATAGAAAATCACCAAATTGCGATATTTTAATTCAACAAAAACTAATATTAGCTTAAGGGATTATATTAATTTTTTCTTTGATGACCTAAGTAGGAATTGACTTTAAAAACAAAATTTTTATATTACGTGTTTTCCTTTTTTGACAAATTTAATACGTACTCTCACCTTAAAAAATCTTAAAACGTCTTCCAATTTACAATAGTAACTTTTTTAAAATGCTCATTTTTCAGCACGGAAATTAAAAAACATGCAGAAGAAAGATAAAATTGTATCAGCAATTAATTTTAATAACACAAATTAAACGAGTTCCTATCTAAATATTATATCTATCCGTATTTAACGTTATCTGACAATTTATATTCTTTTTTCCTACTTATCACTAAATTTGCTGGTTACAAAGTTAATGATAGCTTTACATTAACGTATAAAAAAGTACATAGTACTGATGTAATAATCCAGACTACATTTAATAAGATTTAAACAATTGCAATATAATCAATTAAAGACTCTTTTATAAAACTTGGATCCAAACGAAACATTTAATTTAATGTATTACATATAATTATATTTTACACTTAAAACTTTCATCTATTACACCTGCGCAAATTTTACGGAACGCTTGATCTCTTAAGGGAACCGGGAAAGCGAAATTCAAACAAAAAATCTATTTTTACGTTTTTATATCATTAAATAGCTTAAACTTTTATCTTTCGAACGATGTGTCACACATGTTTATATCTAAAAAATAAGTGACGAAATTATTCATTATTTTCTAAGAGTACTTCACAGCTTAAAGGCCATTTAAATCTTTAATTCACTTTTTTTCAAAACTTTGATTTTTCATGTTAATGTTCCTTTTTTTCAATACCTATTAAACTTAAGAACTCAGATTTTTTTTTAATACTTATGTTATATTGTATAGTTTAACACAGGGATTTAATTATTTGTTGAGAATTATTTATTTTAGGCAGTGAAATCTTACCAAAAATGCTAGTTTAAAAATCACTTTCAATAAATAATTAATAATTAATTTTGAGTTTCACATAGAAGGAAGAATGGTCTGTTAAAATACGTAAATCATGTTATTCTAACTATTCTAAAAGAACTAGATCTTTCACCATATCTGAGAAAAAGGTACCTAAATTTGATGAATTTAACATGGCGGAGATAGGGCTTTCCCGGTCCCCCTAAACTATTATTTAAACACATCAAACTGATTGGCAAAGTTATCATACGAAATTAATATTTCCAACTGAACGAAAAAATGCTCATGCCGGGAATCAAACACAGACCCTTGGCTTGCAGCGCCAATGCTCTACAGTTTAAGCTAGCTGGGTCAAGAACCAGTGAGCATATTTCGCTCAGATAACCTTATTGATAATAACACCTGGTCTGTCATGTAGACAGCTCAACAGAATAAACCGCAGGTAAAGGAGTACCATATAAACGATGGGTACGAAGATAAACTATTATTTTACCATAATCAGATTCGTAAAGTTATCATACGAATTGAATATTTCCAAGTGATCAAAAAACTTCCCAGTTCGGAAATCGAACCCAGATCCTTGGCTTACAGGGCCAACACTCTACCGTTTAAGCTAATATTACGATTCATAAATAAGATACCGAAACTGTCTGAAAGTCATTGTTACTTCTCTATAGATTACCCTTCCTTTTGAAACAAAGTCGTTTCCCAGATTTTTAGTGCAATATTGTGTTTCTTTAATGAAATTGTCATCGTGTGGATGTTCTTATAAAAATGTATATTAATTATTTCAGTCATTAAAGTTTTATTTCGGTAAGGATATATGTGATAAGCTGACGACGATCCAGAATAATCAGTCGCAGATATTTTTTTAATTTTATTATTAGAGATAAAACTGGAAAATGGTATGAAATAGAACATATCAAGAGCTTGAAAAAAAAAAGTTGTACACTATGAAATTATTTCTACTCAAAAAAATCTAGTGGAAAATATTGAAGTACCAAACTGGTGTAATTTTTTGGGAAAAAAAGAGATATTTTTCCTTGTATTAGATCATGCCTAAAAAGCTTCTTTATGTTTTTGTAAGGAATAGTTTCGTCATGAAAAGATGGTGGAAGTTCCCTTTAAGAATTTTCTTTTCTTATTTAAAAGCTACTTAAATTATGACTGACATCAAACAAGAATTTTATACGTTCACATAGCATGTTTTGAAATAATATTATAATTGAAAGAAATTCAAATTTAAAAAAGCTCCATTGGACTTCTAAATGATTGATAATGAATAAATATTGTATTATAGGTTTTTCTAAAAATTTACAAATCTGTCTTTTACTTTTCCTATACGTCAATTATTACTAAATATACAGTAATGTTTTACGATGTTGAGCAAAAGTTTTTCTTTTCCCTATACAGGGAGCAAAGGAAAGTCAAAATACTTGTGAACGGAGAGAGCTACAGCTATGCACGTGAGGTAATGGTATAGTAAAGCGACTACAAACGACCTAATGCAAACGACAGCAGCGCCTCTAGTGACGAAATTTGAAAGATAGCAATTGCAAATCAAAAACGAAACGAGGTAGAGAAAAATTTCCAATTAGAAAGTTTTATATCATCAATTAATTAGTAAGAAATGACATTTGATTCACACGGATAAGATCAATCGTCGTCTGTATGCCCAAAAATGTCCGAAATCGATGCGCGACGATTCTGCTTTGCATATTCACATTCCGGAAATGTAGCAGTACACAATTGCAGTTTGTGACGTTGTACTGTGCTGTAAGGTCATAAAAAATTCAATTTCTAATACATTTAAAATTTTAGATTAACCTGTCAGGGGCAGAGGAATTCTGTTCATAAACTGATGAAATAATTGACTGACACCATAATATTCAAACAAATTTCTTAGAAAATAATAACCCGCTAATTTGCACTTTCATTACAAAAGCAAAATTTTATTAAAATATTCATTATGCCATTTGTCAGTTTTGGAATTAAAATTAGGGGGCTAGACCGTCTAGCCACCGTCCTTGAAAGGGTTAAATCTATGTCGTCGTATTGAAGAGGCTTGCAATAGGCGTTCCATGCTGAGAAATGTACATACAAAATTACTCTCAGGAATACAAACGTGTATCGTGAGCAATGTCGAACTTTTCGAACATACTTATTATTAACTTTTTATTACTGTGATACATTTTGTCTTTTTTGTTTTTTGTGTGATGTTATCAATACGTATTGAGATAAGTACGCTTTATACAATAAACTGTGCGTATATCTTTATACTTCTGGCTATTCCGTTCAAACGTTTACACAAAATGGAGTGCATCGATTTCGGACATTTTTGGGTGCACAGGCAAAGATTTATCTTATCCATGTAGACTGAATATCGTTTCGTGCTAATGAATTGATGCTGTAAAACTTTCTAATTGGAACTTTTGCTCTATCTCTTTTGTTTATGATTTGCTATGTATATCTTCCAAATTTCGCCACTAGGGGTGCTGCTGTCGTTTGCATTAAATCGGGTGTAGTTGCTTTATTATACCGTTACATCACTTGCCTAGCCGTGGCTCTCTCCGTACGCAAGTATTTTCAAGTTAAAGGGACTTTCCTTTGCACCCTCTATAGTACTTTTTGCTTATAACTTTGCTAAATAATTTTTGTTTAGTGAACGAATACCCACTTATTTATAAAATTAAACAATTAACGTATTTTTAAAATAGAAAAGAGATTACAGAATGTTAGTTCGAAAAAAAAAAAATATTTTAACTACTGGCTACAGGTGATTTCTAAACGTTCGCAAATTAAAAAACTTAATTGGATAAAAATCCCACTGGAACTGATTTAACCCCTTAATTCTCGCTCCCGTCACTATCACGTGCTGAGGTGTCGTTCGTTATTTCTCATGCCCGTCATGTTTCCGAGCTGGAGATTTAATTGCTAGAAAAACTTCTGAAACTAGAAAAATTTAACTGGCATTTCCGTGTGAAGTCTTTGAATATGAGCGTAAGGGTTCTGTTTCTGTCACTGATTGGGATGTAGGACTTTGTATTGTATGTTTTGAAATATAACACACTGAAAAAAATTATTAATAACCAAAATTTAATGTATATTATATTATTTCAAATATTATTTGAAAAATTTGTTTGATGATGATAAATAAAGACCTAAGATGTGAAAAATCAAGGTCTTATTCGCATTAATTTGTATGGCGTAAAACAAACATTAAAACACAGAAAATCTCGCATGATGGATTTTCCACAAATGTGAATTTGTTCTATAACATCTTTTTTTTCGCATCTTTAAAAAAAAAAAAAAAAAAAAAAAAAAAAAAAAAAAAACTAATTGCATATTTTATGTAGAATCCTTATAATTATTCAATTTCTGTAATAAAAATATAGGTGCTTTTTTATGGTTTTTCCAAATATTAAGCGACCGTTAAGGGGTTAAGGTGAATGTAGATGTAGATACTATATCACGGGAAAATTGTAATCAAACATTGATTTTCCTTCACACTTATTTAACATCTTTGTTTTTAATATATATATATTTGTCATTTTCAAATTCCACCACCAGCTTTCTACTTGGTATTTAATTTTTGCATATGTGTATATCTAGATATTTTTTCTACTTAAAAGTTTAATAGCATTTTATTTTTCTCTAATGTCACGAATAATTGCTTTTCCTAAAATATATGTATCTCTTATTACTATTATGAAACCATTTTTAAATTGTAACAGCGTAACAAAACAAAATACTTGTGTTGTAAAAAGTACGACGTACATCCCACAGTGAGCCGAAAAAGAATTTTAATGACTTAGGTCGAAATTTTATGTTATTTTCCAAGGTTTGTCAACAATCGACAGTTGTTCTCTAAGTTCCCTAGCATGAGAAACCATATGTGTGCTTTTTCCTTACATACCCTCTAACGCCATTTTCAAAAGGAAATTTATCGGAAAAGTAGGAAAAACTTGTAAAAACCAAAAATGAGTAACTGATGGAAAAGAAAAGAAAACTGTTATGATAAAAACTATCATTAAGTACATTTTTTGTATCGTTGCAAATTATTATTATTATTATTATTATTATTATTATTATTATTATTATTATTACTATTATTATTATTTTTTTAATTGTGAGCAATATTCTTACCTCATTTCTTTCGTTTATTGGGTTTTGATACCTATGTGTAGTTTTTGAAATTTTTATTATTTTCAATATTTTTGTCTTGTAAACTCAACATCCTGGTATCTCATGCCAAATCGTTGGTACATTCCTCTTCTGCAATCATTTGAAAAATGTTGGGATTATGTGCGCCCTAGGTGTAAATTTGGCAGTTGGCATTGTTTGATTGAATGAAAGTCCGTTCAAAAAGCATCCTTTTATTACCGGTCTCATTTAAAGAAGTGGGTAATTATGATCACAGATCGCACAGAGGGTTTTGTTGAATATTCCTTTCGAAACACTTTATCCTTTTTCAAAATATGTTAGTTCCACATTTCAAAACCAGGGGGCGCACTCTATTCTAAATAATACTCTATCCGAACGAAACTCCGTTTTACAACCTATCCGTAGATATATTAGTCGAGGGGATCGGGCCCATAGCACCCGATATAGTTAGGCGCCCCTGGCGGTAAAAAGTGGAACTAAAATATGTTAGGCTATGGTGCATAATATGAAAGATTGTTCAAATGGGTGTCGGCAAAAGTTTGAAAAGTGCCTCCCGGGTGAAAAGGGTGGAGGTTAGAAAAATTCCTTAAAATACACAAGTTAGAGACCGGAGGGGTAAATATAAGACTTTTCGAACTTTTTATGATTTTTCCTGTGATCGCAAGTGTGCATCTATAAGTGTTTAAAATTTTAAGTCTTCAACTTAATTAGGGGCTCAGTTAGAAAGAAAAAAAAAAGCTTAAAATATACAAGTTAGAGTTCAGAGGGATAAATATAAGATTTTATCAAAATTTTTGATTTGACATTTGATGTGAGGTGTTCAGCTATAAGTATCCAAAATTTCAAGTCTCCAACATATATAGTTTCTGAGAATGGGCTTTGTGACAGACAGACAGACATAGGAGTGAGGCGAATAGTGTTTCGTCAGATGAACGAAACCCTAAAAAAAGATACTTTTCCCCTTAAAGTAGCTTTAATTTGAGATTTTTTAATTTAAAATGTATGAAATTAAAATTTTGCATAAAATTAACAAAAATTGCCGTGATTGCGAATTGTGAAATTACTCGATAAATAGTGAAAATAGCTTTGTTAACGCCTACAAAAACACCGCTTCGCTACACTGAGCTACTTTCGCCAGAAAAATTATATCGCGTTTGTTGGAAGATTAATATTTAATCTTTCATTTATTCGCTTGAAAATCATAAAGAACACTTTTTTAAACTCGACCCTCTTTACAGAATGAAGCTAGAAACATTTTATTTTTTTATTTATTTATTGTTGTTAGCTTGGATTATTCTGGCGCTTATTTTGACCTTAAAAAAATCGTAAAATTGCTTTCAAGTTATAACACTAACTTTTTTGAGTTGTTTACTTTTCTTCAATACGGAAATTAAAAAATACACAGAAGAAGGATAAAATACATTACCATCAGACTTTAATCAGAAGTTCTATGAAAAACTTCCTATGTAAATATTATTTCTTCCTGTTTTTGCTAAGACCCGGAAGTTTATATCCTTTCCCCACACGTATATTTTAATTTGCTTTTACTGATAAAGTCGGCGATTCTGAAATTTCATCGTCTTACGAGAAAGTTTTCTGACGGACTTCTTAAGAGATATTTGATTAGAAAGAATTCTTTCTAATAATTGCGTACAGTAAAGTTGGAAATTATTTATATATGCTTGTAATGAGGAAATCCTTCATCTTTAGAACGTGATTGCTTGAATCTAAAAATATCCGGCATAACTTGCATTATTGCATTCATACATACACTGTAATATGTTCATACATGCACTGTAATGTTTCTTATTCTAATAATTTCGTACAGTAAAGTTGGAAATTATTTATATATGCTTGTAATGAGGAAATCCTTCATCTTTAGAACGTGATTGCTTGAATCTAAAATATCCTTCATCTTTAGAACGTGATTGCTTGAATCTAAAATATCCTTCATCTTTAGAACGTGATTGCTTGAATCTAAAATATCCGTCATAACTTGCATTATTGCATTCATACATACACTGTAATATGTTCATACATGCACTGTAATGTTTCTTATTCTAATAATTCCGTACAGTAAAGTTGGAAATTATTTATATATGTTTGTAATGAGGAAATCCTTCATCTTTAAAACGTGATTGCTTGAATCTAAAATATCCATCATAACTTGCATTATTGCATTCATACATACACTGTAATGTTTCCTATTCCACTAAACTATGATACAGGGTGGCCATAAAAGAATGTTCCAGTTATAAATTTTAATTGTATCAACTGTAAGAGTTGTAAAGTGTTGGTTTAAGGTCACAAATAAAGAGTAACTCAAATAGTTTTAGATAAGCGCATGCGCGAGCACTGCTTTGTTATTTACTCGCTTGCAGTGCCACATACGCAAAATGGCGACTTTTGAGAGTAAGGCGTTATTTCTAAGCTGAAGATTTAAAAGCCGATAGAGCCATGCGATTTTTCCTTTGAGGCTTTATAAAATGTCATGTCTGCGATCCGTCACAACATAATGATTTGCCAGAGTTGAGACATAGAATTGAAGAGACTATTGCTTCCATTACTCCGGACTTGTTAACCCTTTAAGTCTCCTAATCGTTTTTTTCTTCGCAAATTAATCTTTGAATTCAAGCACAGATATAACGCAAAATTGATATTAAGGTTGTTGGAGTTTTTTTTTTTTTGAAGTGCATAAGATAAATAAATATGTAAGGTAATCATAAACAAATCCCGATACAAATACTTTTCGCAGCTATTACTTTATGAATCATTAAGGGGGCTCAGGGCTTGATCGATACCGAAACACATGTAAACGGAGCTCTCGCTTCGAATCCATATAAAAACAGAAGTATTCAATGTAACTAATTAAAACTTTCTGATATTTTTAAAGTACATTTGTAGTCTTTTAAAATTATAAAATGAAGTACTTCAATGTAATAAAAGAAAAAATACAGCTAATCTATATAACACAATATTCGAAAAACATTTAGGTGCCATATCACCACCCGCAAGATATCTTAACGTTGAACTGACATATGAACCTAATTTTTGCTTTAAAATGATCAGGAAACTTTACTCGATAGAATGAATTAAGGATATAACTATCACTCAAAGGAAACCTTATTAAAAAACTCTCAAATTTGAAAATTTACAAAACCCTAAAAATTACAAGTTTTTTTCCTTTATAAATACGCAAAATATTAATCTATCTAAATTATATTAATTAATTCTGTAGATAATGATGTTATATGCATGCAAAAAAAAAAAAAATTAAGCCATTCCATCAAATAGTTTTTTTTTAAATCTTACGAGAGTCGTCAAAAATCAAGTTTTGAGAAAACGCGACTTAAAGTTGCAATTAAATGAGTGCGGCTATGAAAGTGATTGTTACATAAATGCTCATAACTCCGTTAAAAATGCAAATATTTTTATGTGGTTTTTTGCAGTGTGCTCAGAAGTAATTGAATAATCAAAATAGATACTAAAAAAATCAATTTTTTAAAAAGTTTTCAAGCCCTGAGCACCCTTAAACATAAATGAAAAATTTTACAGGGCGCTTAAAGGGTTAATCGACGTATGGGATTAATTATACTTGAGGTTAGATATGTGCCGTATAACTAAAGGTGCACATATTGAACATTTGTAAGAACAACTAGGTTAGTTGACCTTCAATTTCATATGTGATTTCCTTCTATATATAAAAAAAAGTAACGCTTTGGAAATGGACCACTGGAAATCTGCGTAGATGCCGCGGAGCGCATCTGATTGGTCAGAACTTTCTGACGCTATAAGAGGGGTTACCAAGGGTGGGGGGACACGGCTCTGTCGCCAAACGTAGACAAGGTTGTCCAAGTTTGTCGCGAACTTGGCGATATATCGCCAAGTTTGGCGACCAAAATGAGTCGCCAAAAGTGACCCCAACTTGACGCTATTTCCAGTATTTCGCCAAATTTCCATAGAATCCCATTGAAATCCAATAGGATTTATTTGCCTGCAGAAAATCAACAAATTGATATATTTCAATGCAACAAACACTCATATTAGCTTATGAATAGAGCTTAATTGAACTGGTTACATTATTTTTAAGTGCAAACCCTAACTATGTTCAATATTCGTAACACTATATATATAATTTTACACATATATGTTGGCGGAGAAAAGGCGTCGAAGGAAAAACTTCAGAGGAGAGGAGATTTATATGATTACGCGGGGGTTGGTGAGCGTAGCGCGCAGGAAGGCGGAGTCCCCCTAGTGCTGTAAATAATCTAAATTAAACTGTTTTAATATACCATTGAAACTGGGATATTCTTTTATGGGCACCATGTATAACCACTATTGAACATATATGAGGTGGCCATAATTAAACTGACAGTACTCAGACTGTTCTGTAGAGCGATCTAATTGAGACAATGAAGCCAAATTTTCTAAGAAGATTAAACAAGATGGGGGACGAAGAATTCCGCGAAAAAAATTTTTAATTCCAAAAATCATCAATGGGGAATATGTGGCCCTGTGTAACAAAAAAGAGACTTTAAAAAATGCCGAATCAATACGGAAATAAAATTACCTTTTATTTAGCACATTTAACGATTTTAGTATTGATTCTGCATTTTTTAAAACTCTCTTTTCTGTTACACAGCGCCACATATTCCCCTACTGGTGACTTTTGGTACTAAATTTTTTTCGCGGAATCCTTCGTCACCCGTCTTGTTTAATCTTCTTAAAAAATTTGGCGTCATTCTCTCAATTAGATCGTGCTACATAACACTCTGAGTACTGTCAGTTTAATTATGGCCACCTTGTACAATAAATACTTCAGAATTACCCAGAATTCCCAAAAGTGTTTCTTATTTTTAAGAATTTCAGATACGACTATATTTACGAGTCTCAAAGAAGAACTTATAAAAATCTAGTTTTTTATTTTATTTTATTATTTTTATTTTATTTTATTTATTTATTTATTTATTTATTTATTTTTTTGCTGCCAGTGATTTTTTCAGAAACGCCCCTGAGTAGTTTATTTAATGTATTAATATTTTTTCTCAAACCGAAGTACCGATTTTTAGGATGCTACCAATTTTCAATTAAACATTTTTAGCTGCGTAATTGAATATTTTAAGCGCAAGAGTAACACAATAGCATTAATATTCATGATAATGCTATAACTATAAATTTATCATATTTGCCTGTAAAATAGGTTCTTTGAATATTAAATATTTACTTGAGATTTAACAGCATGCTAACAAATAATATTTCGGTTGGAGAAAACTTTAATATACCATAAAATCTACTCGTAAAGGTTTTTGAAGATCAGTCGAGTGAAAATAAAATTTGTTTTTATAAATTCTTGTTTAAATGTCCCGAACACATATCCGTTTCTGAAGATTCTAAATATAAAGAACGCTTTTCGAAACCATTAATGAATCGGAAGAGGTTATTTTGGATTTTCGTTCCATGTTATATTATATTTTCCTTGATCAAGAAACATCAGTCATTTTTTTCTCATTTCACTTTAATTAATTTTTCCTTTTAAGAAAATTGATGTGTCATATAGAATTTGTTTTAAAGCAATTAATCGAACATTTACTTTATAAATAATATTTATTAATATTTTATATCATTTCTTGTTACTATGATATATGTAATAACAATAACCTTATCAATCTTTACTTAAGACATTATTTTTATCATTATGTAGATCATAGGAATACATATTAGATCCTTGATTGTACAAAAGTTTGTTTCAATATAATATATTTACTTATCACTATATATACATAAAGCGTTTAAATGTAAAAACAAGATCATTCACTAGTATTCTAATGTACTTTTAAATTACACATTTAAGATAAACACATGTGTCAGTAATTTCACTCTTTTTATCTTATTATTCTTCTATTAAAATAATTACAACAAAACTTTCGAAAATGGAACATATATGCACCTGAATCCTGTCTTAAAGGGAACATTTTCATGTCACTGACAGAAGGTGAACCATACAAATAGGTCTGCTAAGACAAAAAACGGTCTTAAACAAATATTTTTTCTGATCCTTAGGAACTATGATTTAACAGGTTTAAATTACATTGTTTTTATAACTTAATGGTAATTTCGTTCATTCTTTTCTAAACAATGCAACAAAATTTACATGTGTTCGTATCCTTTCACGCATATAAAACATTTTTGTATGCTAATTTACAATTTGTTTTCAATATCCTTTTTCAGTGGCATGCCTGACAAGCAGTGTTCTCACACTGTCGGCAATTTCTTGCGATCGTTTTGTGGCGATCATGTTCCCTCTTCATGTAAGAATCACAAAACAGCGCACATCTGTAGTCATTACAATCGTTTGGATTGTATCTGCACTCGTGTCTATACCTTTGGCTCTTGTGAAGAAATATGTAGTCATTGAAGTATGTATTGATGTTTATCTATTTTATCTACTTCTCTGAATATAATTTTTTGATCATGTATTGTTTTACGATTGTCTATTTATTAATATACGCATAAAGTCAAACTTTGCATCTGTTACTAGTACCAAAAAAAAAAAAAAAAAAATTATTAAACACACGTCGATAATTATTATTTAGTTTATATATTTTTTCAGACCAGTTTTCCTTACTTCATAAATTGTATTTTTCAAATTATGGTTAACTAAAAAAGGATCGCTGTACTATTAACCACTTAGCAGTTTTGCCAGTAGACCGTACGGGGATGAAGAATTCGCTTGCTCCATTACTTAAAGCTTTTGGTTACCACTAATTTTTCATTGTAACTTTCACATTATTTAGTGACAGAAATTTTTCGATTAAATAAGGTGGACACTTTAGTTCTGAAAAAGTGGTGTTTTGACGATTTTTTAGGTTATTGTACTAAAACAATGCAACTTAAGGAGATAATAAAAAATGAATAAAATCTTTTCAAAAGTTCCACAAATACATTTATTTTAAACAAAAATGTATAACCAAATAGGTACATCCGTTACGATTGCTTTAAAACAATCTCTCTCATACTGTAAATATTAATATATGTACATATATAAAGAGAGAGTTGGATGGATAGATGGATATTGGGCTTTCTGAAAAGTCCCGATTGTTTTTTTAATGAAAAAAAAAATAAATGACAGAGTGAAAACTTTAATCTACATGGCGTCCTAAAACTGTGTCCTAAAAATCAATAACTTGCAACCAGTAGAGGAGATGGGGGCATATGTGAACAGGCGGCAGCTGTGAACATCGCAATTTTTCAATAGTTATTATAAGTTTTTTTATTTGAAAAAAATTACTAAAGATGACAGCACCAGTAGACATATGGTAAAACTTTTTTGAAGCTTTTTGACATTTTGTTTGTCCTCTATAGCCAAAACACTGTTTTCAGATCTCAAAAGTAAAATCTTTGTTCCAAGTTGATAAGCGTATAACTTTATTTATTTATTCATTTAATTGAATTTGAGTGTTTTAACATATATTATGAATACTAATAAATATTTTTGATAACGTTCTTTTTCTTCTAAAATTGAGAAATGTTAATGATTTATCAATTTAACAGAAGCAGCAATGTGGGGCACTTGTGAACAGACAAGTTGGGGCAGATATGAGCAATACATAAGTGCCCCAATAATCATTCTGTGATTCTGTTCCTTTCAGTTAACTTAATGATAAATAATGTCAGTTCCATTATCTATAATTTTCCTGAAATAGAAGATATTTTCCTCACACAAAGTAGATTTTGCATTGAAACTTCATCAAACACATATTTCAGCAAATACATAAAGAGCAACAAGCTCGTTTACATTCAATTGTCCCCCACGTGTGCCCCACGTTTGTTCACAACTACCCCGCTGATGGGACACATGTGAACAATTTTTCGAATTTATAAAACTATTAAAAAATGTAAGAAGAACTATACAGGTGATTTTTAAAAAATTACCATGTATAAAAGAAAGTTCTACTTACTACATTGAGTAGGTTTTGTTTATAGAAATTAATCCAGACATGAGAAAAAGCTATATTTATGCGAACTGTTCACATGTGCCCCCATCTCCCCTATTGCTCAAATTCTTGTATGCAGTGATGCATTATGTCACGAATCAAAGAAAAAAATCATTGTTTGGTTTAAATTAAAGGCAAAAGATGGCACTGCGATATCTTACGCTCTACAGAATTGCTTTTACCCAAGAAAGTGCTTTTACCCATGAGAGTAGTTACGTATGCACAGGGCCGCAGCCAACGAAAGAGACAGGGCGCTGTACTCTGCTAATATCGACTGGTTTTCAGCCAACTTATTAAGTGGCAATTCGATAATTAATGGAAACCAGCTTATTTTGACCACGCGATTGTCAAGAGACGGCGAAAGCAGTACAGTATATTTCTTTTCATAACCGCAGGAGTAGTATAAGAAGTAGATCAAGCTCAATAGTTTGAATCCAAACTATGACAACTCCGCGATAACAGTTGTTAACAGTTTCAATAGAGATGTGAGACAAGCCAACAAGCCTTTTCAATAATGGCAGGATGTCCAAAATGCGTGGTGATTCGTTTTTATCCAAATCCCTACGACAAATGAAATTTTATTGCCCGTGTGTTGCCGCTATCATATAAAGGCACCATACACCAAAGCATGCAAATTGAATTCTTCGGACTGTACATAATAAGAATTTGAATGGCGCCTACTACATTTGATTAGCCATAACCTGATGTCGTCCACAGCTGCCAGAAAAATTATTGAGAATAATTCAGGTTCGTTTAAATTTTTCGCACAATTTTTAAATGCATTCGGATTCAGAACATGCTATCTATCAAATTTCATCTGGACTCTTCTTCGATGTTCAGACACTGATTTATTTAGAAATTTAAACAGACAGTAGCCTGATGCTACGATATCAGAGGTATATGCTGTGCATTACAAAAAAGTCCACCTAGTGACTTTTCTCGAGTAATCGAAAAGTATGAGGACTTGAGTTATCGCAAGATAATTTCATGATAACGCCATGTTAATTCCATAATAACATATGCGCGATTTATTAGTTTTTGACGTTTTTGATGCAACGAACTGTAAGATAACAGTATAACAACTGAGTTGAATTTTAGGTATGTGATTGAAGCTTCACAATCTTCTAACATTACTTGTATATTTTTGTGCTGAACTAATAATAACTCAAATTATAGCCATCTTTCATATTTTTCTTCTTTTTTATGCGTACTGTTCATTAGTGAGAGATTTGAAATTATATTTTTCATATAAGTACCTATCATTTTTTTATCTTATATATTATTAAATTGAAAACATTTACTTCATGTTTTCTTCGATCTTAAAGAAAATCTCAAATTTCGTACTTAATTAGTTATGAAGAATTTATATTTAAATATTTGTAAACAATGTTCAAATAACGTAAAAGAAATGATTTTATGTAATTTGATAAGCGAAATGTGATATTTAAAAATTTTAGTTTACTTTAAAGCTTATTAGTTCATGGTTAGTGCCATTATAGTAATAGTTTTAAAAAAATTATGTAGGTCAGGCATGTCAAAAATGTGGCCTGCAGGTTACACTTGGCACGATAAAAACTTATATAAGTCTCGCCAAGCCTCATTTTACATATGTTTGAATGTATTGTTAGATTCCCACATGAAGAAAATAGATTTTCCGCGAAAATACTTGCTCTAACGACGATCTTTGAAAAAGGACAAAATTAGAAAGTATAATATATGTATTTAGATCAAGCTCTAATTTAAGTTTCAACTGAAAAAATTGTGAATGCAAAGATGACCAATAAAAATTCATGAAAACGACAAAATCTGAAAAAATAAGGTATAAAAATAGGCAATATATGTTAAATTATGAGAAATGTATTAAAGAATCAATTACAGCGTTAAATAATGACGTTAAGAAAATTAAATTAAAAATATTAAATTAAACAGGCTATTAATAAATAGCTTTGATTGAGCACGAATTTTCTTCTTCGCGCAAGGACACAAAAATGTTACTCAACCTTTTTTATGTTGAATCGTACCTATTAGAATACGTTGGATTTTGGGCTTAAATTCTATAATTAATTATATTATTTAGTTACGTGGCGTTTCGTTGTAAATGAAACTTGTTTAATCGTTCTGCCTACTGTTCTATTTTTACTGATAGATTCGTAGTAGCATACGTCATACGTTTTATTAGCATAAAAAAAGTATGTTAAGGCACCCAACCAGTAATAAAAAAATCATGATTAATAGTTGATCATCACAATTTTTTGTAGAGATTTACAATACAATCTTCTTAATGAACAATTATGTATAAAAAGTTTGCTGGAAATAGTTAGTGAAAATAACAAATGATAATGTAATGTGTATGCATTTTTTCCATTCGAAAATATTTTCACTTTACATATCAATTTTTGTTCGATCTTAATACGTCTAAGGGGCAACATTCTACAACAATTCTCTTCGCATATTTTACGTTATTGTTTATTAAGATTCTGAAATAAAAAATGAATGTTATAATTAGTTAATTTTGAATGAACATTCAATTTAGAATCACTTTAAAAAAAATTAAATCTTTGTGAGAGTAAAAAAGATTTCCATGATTTTTTAATAAAGTTGTTTTGCGTGATAAAATGGAAATTTAGTGAAATGTTTTGAAAAGTTGAAGGAATGGAGCATTTTAACTTTTTAAAATACATCAGAGGGCAAAATTGTGGCAACCTTTTTGAAGAGGTGTATCTTTGAATTTTTTGAAGCTCTTAACACTACTTTCTATTTAAGTAATACCATAAAATTTGTATCAGTGGAAAGATAATTTAATAAAGAATGTAATGAAATAAATTTTGTTCCATTATTTGTATTTAACAAAAAGTTGTAGACAAATAAACAAAAAAAGAAAGAACAGATTGTTTAGATTAACATGAAATAGTTTTTCTATATTTAAATGAAGCCAATGAGCACGAGTGTTTAGAGAGCCACGTGTCATCCTGTTTTAGCAATGAATCACTCAGGTAACAGTAGGATTCAACTGTTACTGTCCTGTTTTGAAGTACATTTGAGGCCAGTGAGGCCGAAATTTGTGTGATATACATTAGAGTCGGATGTAAAATATGAGAAAATTAAAGAAATGGCACAAAGAGTTGATTGTTCACATAGAAAGCGATTTAAAAACCAATATTATGTGGAAAATGTTAGAGTTATTAAGAAATTAGAAGGCAAATTGGTGGAAATGTAACCAAAGGTGTCATTTCAAAATTTTTGAAACAGTATAAGGAGACTCTCTCACTCTACAACCAAACTTGTAAAAGCAGGAAACGGTGTACAACAGCAGGTAAAGACAAGAAAAAATTAAGAGACTGCACATAGGTGACACAATATATCAAGATGACAAAATCATCTGGATGTATACCAGGTCAAATTTCGCAAGCCAGTGTGGGACTGTTCGGCGCAGGACTGGGAAGATTTGGTTTAAATTCTAGAAATCCACGGAAAAAAACCATCTTTATCTGTCTAACAAAGATCGAAAATATTAAATTAGTCTTAAACGCATGGTAACTGGACAACGGAAGAATGGGGCAGTTTTATTTAGTCAGAAGAGAAAAAATATCACTGTTTGGTATCGTGATCAATCCAATATAATCTGAGCAAAAATATTAAAAAGTTTAGGTCACATAGCTAAAGCTTTTAATAAAATTTGGTACTCAGATTCAATTCGTATTTAAATAGAGTTATGCAAAATATCTTCACAGAAAATAAAATATTTTGGTAGCTCTGGACATTTAAAGAACTTGTGGCATAGAATGACATGTGTGCAATTCTTCAAGTTTGAAGTTTCGTATCTTGAAATCTATTTAACATAAATTAAAAATATTTATAAAATTTGCAAACTCTGGAAAATGTAGTGCTAGAAATTTGGTAACACTATGGTTAAAATTAAATTGATTGTAAAAATAGAATATTAAAAAAATATAAAAATTAAAGGAATTTCAAAACATCTGTGAAATGGATGCCTGTAGTGCTACATACGAAAATCACGTTAGCTCAAGTTTGGAAGTTGCCATTTATTTCCTTCATCTGAAAATGTCTCAGAAACTTTTTAAAAAAATTATAAAATCGCGATTTTTCCTCTTATGTAGACACAAAAAATCAAATGAAGGAGAATTCAGACATATAAGAAATAGGGTTTGCAAGAGGGATTTCAGGAGAAATTTAGTATTCCAATTTATATTGATTTATTACTGCTATATAATTATTTGATGAATTCGACGTTACTTTAAAATATTATTGATTCAAAATGAACTGAAGGCAAGAATGAAAAATTGTATGTTTAAAACAGACATTTTTTTTCTATAATGTCAAATAATTAAAAAATTTAAAGTGCTTACCTTCATGTTCAAAAAAGTAATACAAATATTGCATTTTCCTCTCAAAATTTGTCATTATTTATTTATTTTTTGTCATTAAATAGTAAAAAGACATATTCTAAATTACGCCAATCTATTACTTATTATTCATACTTAATGATAAATATTTTTTGATATAGTTTCGATTTCTAATTTTTTAGTCAATTTTTTTCTAATTTTTCCATTTCCATTTTTTGTTAAAATTGAAATTTCAAGCATGTAGACAAAACCTCGATTTTGTATCAACTTTTAATGTAAGTTTTAATACTTAAATAAACAATCTTCAAATCTATTATTTTGCGTTTACTCATAAATAAATATGATCTACTTATATGCTGATTTTTATTCAAATATGTGACATGTCAACCACAGCTGATTTGCTTAATTTGTACGGAATTACTCAGCTGTGGCATAAAATACGTTAGGTGAAAAATCGGTGAAGATTTGTATCCTAATTGCATTGTATACTCTGCAAAACATACAGTCAGTGTTGTGATATGGGACATATAGATGCTTAGTGGGAATATGAGTGCCTCATAATAAATTAATGAAATCTTTCAATCCCAACTGAAGCTTCAACAGGATTCAACACCACATCATTTTGCAAACATCAGTGCGCAAAAAGTTGTTTCATGATAATCATATTCTATTGTTGGAATGCACCAGGAATAGGGCAGACTTTAACACAGTTGAAAATCTATGGAGCCGACTAAAGAAACTTGTTACACAGAAGCAACACAGCAATAAAATCCAATTAATAAAAGCAATAATTTAATCTTGTTATCACATTACGTCATCCTGAGAACTAAAAGACTTAGTTCAACCTATGAGAAACGCTGTAATGTCCTAATTAATGGGGTAGTTTAATCACGCAAAAAGAACCGCTCGCTAATGCTAATCCTATGGAAGAAATTTTTAAAAATTCTTGTTTACTTTTTAATATTTAAATTTTTTTTGCATAAGATAGCTAAGGTCGGTCTGTACAAAGGTCTTTTTTACTTTTTTAATTTTGTTTCCAGATTTTTTTTTTTTTTTTTTTTTTGAGGGCGAACTTTTGAAATCGGTTCTGAAAATGAAAGTGTCCTAATTAAAAATGTCTGAAAATAAAATCGAAAAAGTAAAAAAAAAAAAAAAAAAAAAAAAAAAAAAAAAAAAAAAAAAAAAGGCTGATGTAGAGATCTATCTCAGATATCCAATGCAAAAAAAAAATCATTTAAAAACATTGCCAACAGGATATCTTAAAAATTTCTCCCATTAGCGCACAAGTGTTTTCGCCTGACTGAACTAGACTCTTAAGAGTAAAGGTTACCCAAATAGACATTAAAACTAACATTGTGGTAACTATTGAAAACTTTTCAAAAATGTTTCCACAATTTTGGCCACAGCTTTAATTAATCAATGGATTTATTTTTTTTTCAATGAATTAATTTTTTTCCAGATATTTTTTGGATTCCTCGTACAGAACACGTCTTTGCAGAATGTCTTGTCCGTATTACGTATATATTGAAAAATGCTTTTTAAAATTCTCTGTCCCATTAAACTCAAATTATAATAATTAATGCAAAACAGCATTACGTATTGGTAAAGTTTATAACATCCACATGCGTGTCATTTGAGATCTACGCACAGAAAATTTCTTTTACATTGACAATTCATTACTTCCACTGAAAATAGTCTCTTTAAATACCCTTTTCTGAAAACTTAAATTCAATGTGCAGAAAAAAAATATCAATAAATTTCCTAAAGCAGTTAATAAGTATAATGAAGAATTTTTTAGTACATTTACAAGATCCAATATTCTCTCTAATTATGTCCAAACATTTTCCTGTAAATATTGTATAGCTGTCGAATAAAGGGATAATTGTCAATGTATTATTTTTCATGTTATGGCAAATTATTTATATTATGTGTTGCGGAATATAACATGATACAGTGTCTTTTTATCAACTTAATTATGCCTCCCAATACTAGTAGAATCAGTAAGTATTTCGAGAAGTTATTATGGTTTTCGTAACATTATTTATTATTTTTTAACTTGATTCTTACACCATTTATAGTTCCTGATACGTGATGTCAGAATAAATAAACTAAAATATGAAACCGTCAGGAAAAAGAAAAA
The DNA here is from genome assembly GCA_963932465.1 of Maratus speciosus. Taxonomy (NCBI): domain Eukaryota; kingdom Metazoa; phylum Arthropoda; class Arachnida; order Araneae; family Salticidae; genus Maratus; species Maratus speciosus. The sequence continues at coordinate 223,848,169 of OZ010791.1, read as the reverse complement.
GTGCAGTTTTTTCTAAGGACATCAACTACTTTTATATCCACAAAAAATGTTTATATTATTCACTTATATACAAAGCCTGTTAATTTGTAAAATATTATAAAAAAACCGCATTCTAACTTTTGTGTTACAGCAAAAGTTGTAGTAAATGAACTTCATCCAACGACATTTAAGGGGTCTCAGGACTCTTAAAGTCTTAAAATTTTCGAAATTTTAATTTTTTAGATGTTAAATTCCTATCTTTTCTGGACATTTTGACATAATTGTTTCCTTGAAACTCCCATTAGAACAGAAGTTATGTCTTTTAGAATTATAACCGCTCAATAGCTAAAGCAGTGTTTCCCGAACTTTGAAGTCATTTTTCTCCAAAAGTCGTTTTTGGGCATAACGTGCACGATATCTCAAAAACTTCTGAATATTTTTTCATGAAATTTTCAAAACATATGTTTCATGTTAGTCTTTATAAACTGAACCTGAAATTTCCCTTTTTATTGTTAAAAAAAATATTTTTTAGGTGATTATACTATTGAAATTTTCTGAATTTTGCGTTAGCTAAATACAATTTGTATTAAAAATATAAAAATGCTTTATATACAAATTTATTTAGGTTCAGGGTCATTATTACAATCAGGAGTATAAGTAGGCACAAAATTTTCATTCTAGTTGGAAAATTTATTTTGTAATCCTGCGCGTAATCTGTTATACCGATTTTTTGCTCGTCAAATGTCTGACAGTTTGGAGCCCCCTGTAAATACTAATTCTGCATCTTGAAAATTTTCAAATATTTGAAATGAAAGAATATACTTATATCTTTCATTCCCAATTAAAATTGTGTCTTAAAATCAAATACATTTTAAGAAGTTAAATGTTGAAAATTGTCTTTTTTTTATTTTTTTCCGATTTTAAGAGCCTTGAGACCCCTTAAGGTATGAAGAATGTTCGTTTGTATGGTATAACTCCACTTTGTACCCCTGAAAGTTAAAATGTTGGTCACTACCGAATTCCCTCGCTAATGTTGAACCTATGGGCGTAGAATTGGTTCATGTATTTAAAATATCGCCTTAAGAAATTAATATATATTTTTTCGGTGTGCTCTTCGTAAAGGATGTCCCTCTTTTTCTTAGATGTCAAAATACTTCTAAGATACATGCTTAATTTACTAATTTATCTTTTAAACGCTGCCAAACTGGGAGTAAGATTTTAAAACTTTAAGCAAAATTAAGTACATATTTTAGAAATATTTCGACAACTAAGGAAAAAAAAGAAATATCCTTTACTAAACGTACACAGAAAGATAAAGTTACAAATAATATTTTCCCGAAAGATTTTTTAAAATACACGACAGCATTCCACGCCAATATGTTTAACATTCGCAAGGAAAATGCAAAGTGTTTATAAAATTCCATTCACACTATGTTATTATACATATTTTAAAATAGATAATTGTATTTTATATGTTCATACAGAAGTTTCAGAAAGGACTTCCCAACTTTGAAATGACATAACTACGAAACATTAATAGCTAGAAAGGTGAAACAAGTGGTATGTTGGACAGACAGGTCTGGAATTTGTTATAGACCGGTTTGCAAAAATTGTTTCAAAATTCGCTATAGGTGGCAGCACAAGCACATAAAGCTTTAAATAGTACTCAAAAGTACAGAAAGTTCATTCGTGAGTCTGTTTCATTTTTGGCACGTGTAAGGGAGTTGTATCGGATTAGTTGTTATACAGAAATTGAAGAACATCATTTCGTATTCCTTGGAGCAACGTGTTTTTATTGTACTGGGATATCACCAATTAGTTCGAAGACCGACGATAAAAAAGCGAAGTTTTCAAAAATAATAATGAAGTTAAAAAAAGGCCAGACCAGAAAAAAGATTCGTAATTTAATCAACAAGTTTCAACGGACAGGCAGTGTGGCCGATGATTTAGGCGGAAATGTGGGATGCAGCCAATCGGTCATGACACCTCAAAATCTGTAAGCAGTCGAAGAAATTGTTAAACGTAGTCCTCGGAAATCCATAGATGAGCCGCTTTTGAAGCGGGATTCTCAAACACCACTAGGTACAGAATAATACGAAAGAGCCTGAAGCTGTTTCCCTATAAAATACAGTGTCATCAAGCGATCGCAAATACAGCTCTGGGACAAATAGAAGACTTCGCAAATGAGTTACTCCAGATGATTGATGAGAATAAAATTGAAATCGGCTGCGTTTGGTTCACTGTTGAGGGACATTTTCATTTAGAGAGATTTGTGAATAAACAAAACTAGTGAATACGGAGCACTGAAAACCTTTTTGTGTGTCTTGTAAAACTACTGCACTCTGCAAAAGTGACAGTTTGGGCTGGACTGCCCAGTAAAGATATAATTGAGCCCTTTTTCTCGAGGGAAATGATTAACTCATTCCAATATATTGAAATTTTATAGTAATTTCTTGCCCCATTTCGAACTCTAAAGGATGCACCAAAGAATTCATAGTTTATGCCGGATGGGGAACGACAACACCGACAACACACTACTGCAGTGTTTGAGTTTCTTGAGGAACACATCAGTGACCGAGTCATTGTTCTCAATTATTACAGAGTGACAGGCTTTGGTATGGATTGGCCGACATTGCTTACTCTATGAATCCTGAAAAGTTGGAACAGCTTGAACAATTCATCTGTGAGGCATGTGCATCCGTTTCACTCGAGACATTTCAATGAGTGATTTCGAACTTTACCCTTCGGTTGCGTCATGTTATTTGTAAGAAAGGTGACCATATCGAAACCATCGTAATGGATTTGACCTCTTTTCGCGAAGCACGCTTTCAGACACTATTTCAAAGTCACTGCCCTGTGACTCCAGCGCCCTCTGACATCCAAACTTGTAACTATTTCCGTAAACCTGTGTATAAAAAATTTCAGACCTATTTGTCCAACATAGGGTAAAGTGCCCGTATTTCGTCACCTCTCCTAATTTCGTTCCCCTTAACTTCTCCGCTTCTGCGAAAGTGGCGTCACTTATGACGCAAGGCACAGGGGACGGGAGGTAAAAGGGGTCAGTGTTGAAAGTTTCGTTAACCAAGACACATATATAAATTAAAGACGGCGAATTTTCTATTTTTAGAGGACACGAGTTCTTATTACGTCGTTTGTAGAACGTTATTTACTGTACTGTAAGTATTTATTTCTTATTCATTGCATATATTTTATGTTGGTAAGTTGCTGACAGCAGCATATATTGAGTTTAGAACGCTCAGTTCATCTTACGGGAACTGAAGCTCCGTCATATTGGAAAGTAGTGTAATCCCAATTTCGTCCTCCTTGCAGTTCTTATTTTCGTCAAGGGGACCAAATTAGGAATGCTTTTTTATGACATTTTTTTCAATTTTTTCCTCATGTTTGGATAACTAATGTTTCATTATCTTATTCTTTCACTGATAATTAATACATTTCTTTGTGCCTTACTTTAATGTAAATGAAATTACCTACTCATTTAGAAATAAATTTTGATTTAGTTATAAGTTAAGTCTTGGCGTATTGGATTTTTTGGGGGGACAAAATTGGGACCACTTTTTTCTTTTGCATTTTTTAGGTACTTTTGAAAAAACAATTTTTTGCATTGTTAAAATTTTTTTGTACGATATTTGCCTATGGTTCTATGTGGATGGGTAGTTAGCCTAAGTAAAATCCAAATTTGGTATATTTTCACTGAAAATGACAACTTCCAAGGGCCTAAAAGTGACTGGGGGACGATAATAGGGCACCTTACCCTACTATTTGTTTCACCTTTCTGTCACTTGCTGTTTCGCAGTTATGACTTTTCAAAGCTGCGAGTCCTTTATGAAACACCCTGTATATTCATTCATATGATTAATCGTTATTGACAGTAACTCACATCAGACTTTACGTACAACAATTAAACAAAAAAAAAGGAAACAAAGTCACATTCCTAGTCGTTTTAAAAAATACGCATTTTTTAATCAAATGGCATTAATGAGTGTGAAATCGTCCCTTAAAGTTATATAGTTAAAGTTATTTCACTAGAAAAATGTGCTATGATTAATTTAAAAAAAAAAAAAAGAGCACGTCGACTGATGGAAAAATGGAGGAGCTAGAATATCCATCGATTGTGAAAATGCTGTTATGAAAAAAAGGGGGGAGGTTATCATACTGTTTACTTAAATTGCCACATTCTACTTCTATAGCTCTAAAATGTCCCCTTAGCAAAATGTAATTTTCATATGCGCAAAAGGTAATTTAAGTGAATAAATAAAAATCGAAAATTTCAACGGGGCAAAAAGGTGTTACTTCTTAATTTCATATTATTTGAAACCGTTATTTTTTTTAGTTTGCATAGACAATTTTTATAAAACGGTTACAGAAATTTTCATCGCATTTCAACATGTTGCATGGTTGAAAGAATACGATTTTTGTTTTAATGCCGGGTCATTTTAAAGGGACGACAGTTGTCTAAGAAGAAATGAATAAAAACATTTTCCGCTGAGTTATCCTTGATTCCCTTTACGCACAGAAAATATGCACCAAATTTATGACCTAATTTCAATAAATATTAGATGTATTTAACTTAATAAAAAGCTAAATTAGGAAAAGAATAAAAAGAATGGGTTTTTTTAAAAACTCATAAAAAAAAATTCTAGAAATGAGTATAATTATTTGTAAGATTAATTGCTTTAAAACTTTCGCTAACATTTGAGTTTCAAAGACATGTGATCCCTTAACCCTTAATTGCATAGTGATGTAAATTTCCATCACCTTTTTATTTAATTTTTAATACATAAATTATGTTCATACAACCACTATATTTATATAGAAATATTAATCCTTTAAAAATTACAAAAATATGCTACTAAATAAAGTTAAAAATCTATATTAAGATTTCTGGTGTCTAATCCTTAATATAAAAATAAAAAATACAATTCTAAAAGAATAATTCATGCATTTAAGGGTTAAATAAAGCTATCAGATGAGATCTAAAATTCAACGAAGGTTTTTATCATAAGATAAATAAAATATTTTGAAGTAGAAATTCCAAGTATGCACTTTTTCTGTTTCATAAAATTAAAAGTTATATAGGAATTTTTCTGAATTTTATATTTTAATATTAAATACTATGGTGACGTATATTGTCAATTTGAAATGGAGAGAGTTTTTGTACCTAGCCATGAAATCGTACATATCTAACATAATATCAGATTTTGCGTTAAGACCGCAAAGGCTCCAATCCTGAAAAAATGAGAGAATGCTGAAAAATCAAATACTCAATAATTTACAGTTCGACTCCATGGAAAGACTTTTATTTGTTGAGTAAGATGAAGTGGCCCCCCACCCAGAATTGCTAATTATGACCTCGCAGATGCAAGAATAGAGGGATAGTCACAATTACAAAGCCAAAAAAACATTTTCCAAATGGAGTCATGGTGCACCAACTAAAATTTACGTTACGAAGAAATGCATTCTAAAATTTAAAACAAAAATTGGCAAGTTTCAACCAGGATTGGCGCCGTCACCTTTAACCAACATAATGCGCAGTGACAGGCAGCCCTAGATTAAAGCAGCTGAAAACATCGCAGATATGTCATAATAATTGTATTTATTGCTTTTGTTGTTATGATAACCGTAGTACGTTACGCAAGCATTATAAGGGAAACTGAAGATAATATAAAAAGTATTTTCCTTTTATGATTGCAAAACCCATAAATATATCAAATTGATTTTCTAAAATGAGTTAAATTAACACATCTGCCTGAAAGAATGACCTTTTTAACTGGGATAAATATAGAGTAAAATATGTTGAATTTTGACAGAGGAAAAGCGTGTTTTCGCTAAAATAAAAGACTGAAGGAATAAACATGGAAAGAGAGGGGGATTAATTACTTTTTAATACATTTAAATTAATAAATTAGGCCAAATATATGATTACATCATAAATACGTAATTTATATTTTACATGTAATTGTTTGTATGTATATTAAATAAATTACTTATCATTGGAAAGGTTGGTACTTTTCGGTTAGCCGGGCGTCAGTGTTATATATACATATGTATGTATATATATATATATATACATATATATGTTTATTTATACATATATATACATATGTGTGTATATATACATATATATGTATATATAGGTATACATATATATGTATATATAGGTATACATACATATATATATACATAGGTATACATACATATGTATATATAACACTGGTTGCCCGGCTAACAGAAAAGTACCGAAAGGTTTAATATTTATACCGCAGAGAAAAAATAAGCGTGATAAAATAATTACAGTTGTTGACTCTGATGTCTTAAACTATGTTTCAGAACCATTTAAGTTTGGTCAATATAATCCCTATTGCGAGAACGAGGAATAAAATAGGTACCACACCGGTTCTGAATAGGAATATGATAATTTGATTTTGTTAAGAATAACTTTGAACCAAGAAATGTAAAAGGATTTTAGAGATTTTAAAGAAGAGTTGAATATAGAAATTTAAAATAACTGAAATGAGATTAGAATAATAATTTGTTTATTATTATTGAATTCATTAACACCTGTATCAAAAACTGATGTGTAATATCCAAGATCAAGATATATTTGTTTCAAATACAGTGGACTCTCTCTATTCTGAACACTCATCGGACCGACCAAAAATGTTCAGATTATGGGAGTGTTCAGTATAGAGGGAGTTTGAAAACGACTTCTATGTATTGAGTTTAAAGACTGTATAGAATACTTAGTCTGGTTAGTCATGCCAGTTACTGAGATGGAGGTGCTGAATTCACACTCATGTTCAAAATTAAGAGAATTTTCGGATTTGGTCAATTCTCTCCAGAACTACTGGATAGATTTTAATTAAATTAGGTATGTACATAGGTTAATATAATAAAAAAAAAACGAACATTCAACAGTTATAATACACCCGCATGATCGTGCGTAAGATCCATCAGCGTCAGAAGATATAAAACAGAGCTTACAATATTGACCTAGAAAATGGGTTACTAGGGAGTATGGTCCTCTCTTACAGTTATACAGCTCTCATAACGAATTCATACTGGAAATCAGGCAGTTTATGAGAATCTGTGGCAGTTAGTCTCGCTCCTCCAACAACGCTGTTTTCAGACTCTTGGTAGTTCTGAGAGGTGGAAAGCGAGTTCCAGTTATCCTCCCCTGAGTGTTCTAGACATATTCTATAGGGTTTAGGTCTGAAGATCTGATGGGTCAATTCATCAAGCAAGTATCCTCAGTTTCCAGAAATTCATCGACTGGATGAGATCTATCTGAGTGCGCGTTGTAGTCCAATAAAATTAAATCAGAGCCAACTCCATTCTTTAAAAGCTGACCATAGAGGTCTAAGATATATAATCCCAAAACCTCACAGCAGTCACAGAACCTTTGCCAAGCAAAGGTAGTGGTGTGCGCCCGTCAGGCATGATACCTGGCTAGACCATCAAACCTCCCCTGCCACAGTAGTCTTTTTCTTGTACATTCAAAGGATCCCTGGTTTTATCCAGGTGAAAATACGTCGAGAATTAGTGTTTAGGCTTAACCGAGACTCATCAGAGAATAAAACGTTCCTCATTGATACCTGGTCTAAAGTCGAAGATCTCTAGACCAAGCTAAACGGGATCTCTTGTGTGCAGAAGCAAGCAGGACGCAAACAGCAGGTCCTATTGTAAATAGCCCTCTGTCATGTAGCTTTCTGCAAACAGTAACTCTTGAAACTCGGTTTCATGCGGCCGCTTAAAGGTCATGAGAGAGCTGAGAAGATGTTGGACTCCTGTAATGGACAAATAGTCATCTTCATTAGATGACGTGGCTCTTGGACGACCTTGCCTAAGCTGTCTCTCTAAGGATCAAGTATCCTTAAACTGTTTCCAAAAGGTCGACACGACACTGGGTGTTACATTGTAATCACTAGGAATTTGCACTTGAGACTACCCTGTTTCCATCCTCCCCGCTATTCACCTCCTCATTCCACCATCCAAACGTTGGTAATTACTCATTCTTTCTGTTTGCTTTTGAATTTCGTGGAATGTTGCACAAAAGATATTCGGTGAAATGTGCGAGTGAGCAAAACGCGAAAATTGCCATGCTCAATTATAAAGCCTGTATCTCTACTTTCTCCGCCAATACACGCGTGTATGCTTACGTATTTCACACTAAAGAGTTACATCGCTGTTTGGAATCAATAATTTCAGCTTTCTTTCGCTATTTTTCATAAAATTCGAAAAAATATGCAATTTTTTTAAAATTTTGAACATGGATGTAGATTTGGCGGCTAGTGCAATGTCAAACTAAATTTAGTTGGACATGTACCCTACCATCTCGTTCGTTTATTTTATTAAAAAATGTTTTAAAAAAATACAATTGCATATATAGAACATTACTTGAAAACATAATCGGTACATTACTTTAAAAAGTGAGTAATTTTAGTCTGTTTTTTCAATGTGTATGCTTGCGCAGTGCAGATGTTATCTAGTAGTTTAAGAAGATGAAAGGCTTCCGGATGATGTTCAGCCGCATACTTCAACAGGTCTTGAATTCCTTAGCCATATTGTTTGAAGGTAATCGTACTTCTTATTTCATTGGTCAATTATGGTTCTATGTCTTCTTCACTATCCTCTTCCTCTTCAACGGTGTTGTTATCGCGAACTGGAAGTCTTCCGTCTGTTTCGAAATAAGCTGCAGGTTCAATTTCAGTATGAAGCTCCTAAAGAATTGACCAAAAGTCACTCACCGCTGTTGTTTCTTGGTCCTCTATTCTTGATTGCTGATTCTCACATGGGAATCCAGCTTCCCAGAAGTATCTGTAGATGGTGTAGGGGTTACTTTCCAAGCCGTTGATATCCAATGTACATCATCCATGACGTTGATTTTCGTCAGTTAGGTTGCCGAATTTGCCTCCTCCATCATCAGGGACATTTTCTTCAGAAAATGGATTCGGTAGTGAGCTATAAAGGTCTTGATTACTCCTTGATCAAGTGGTTGGAATATAGAAGTACAGTTCGGTAGCAGGAACTTCGGGCTCACGTTGCTCAGCTGCATGTTTGTATGTGATCTGGCATTATCCACAAACAGAAGAATTTTTAATCCTTCTCTCTTCATCATCTCGTTAATGCACTCCAACCATTGGGAGAAAATTGTGTCTGTCATCCAGGCTTTTCAATTCAATTTGTAGTGCACAGGCAATCATGCGATGATTCACATTTTTGAAGTATCGTGGTTTTTCACTTTTTTTGCGATCACAAGTTGTTTGAGCTTCGCACCCATAAAAATGGCACACAACTAGGCGGTAAGTCTTTCTTTCGACAAGTTCATCGACCCTTTTTATTCTTCTTCAGCTATTTTTTCCGAATTCCCATGATAGTGGAATTCCCCGGATTCCGACTACAAACACACGTTCAGTTTATAGAGAGGTGGGGTAGAATGGGGACCAAAAGTAGCGTTCATAATAGAGGGGTGTTCAGATTAGAGGGTGTTCAGAATACAGAGAGTTCATCTCTTGTTAAGTCTATGGAGTTTCACTGGGATCGTCGGAATGTGTTCATCATACCGGGGTGTTCACATTAGAGAGTGTTCAGATAGAGAGAGTCCACTGTAATTAAGTTCTTAGTTAAGATAAGACGAAGCAAAGAATGTTAATAAAGCGAGATAATCATAAATATAAAAAGAAGCCATTTGTTGTTGAGAAGAACTGTTAAAAGAAAAACAAAGAAGAGGTGCTTTCTTTATCTTTCTTATTTCTCTCTATGAGCTCTAAAATACTAGTCTTTCAGAAAAGTAAGGTCAGCTGGGGTAACTGGACCCAAGAGGTAACTGGGCCATAGGCTATTTTATATATATAAAAAAAAAACGTTGATGCATTTTAAGTTTTAGCTTTTGTCAACATTGCACCCCCGTTTCTACTGCTTAACGCACACTCTCACACAACGTGTATCAACTCAATCATATCTCTGTATTTGCTGCGATAGGTTGCCTAAGATTTAGGTTTCTTTTTTAATAAACAAGGTCGATTTGGTTGAACTTTTTAAAAAAATTAGGCGTGTAAAAACATTAATATTATTAGGTATCTATACATATTCACTTCATGTTTCAAATGTAAGGCCAGTGTATCTTAAATTTTTCAAGAATGAGGTAACTGGGACATATCTCAGGAGTAACTGGACCATATGGAATCCAGTTACCCAACAGTTTCTCTTACTACGAAATTAATTTCTCCATTTTTTTTTTTTTTTTTTTTTTTTTGCTTGCAATAAAGAAAAGTATATTATACCTTTTTAAAATTAGATAATAAAATTTTAAAGAAGCATGTTGGCGGATGTCAAACCGAATTTTTTAAGTGAAATAGCCAAACCTCAAAATTTTACGATGCAGATGAAGATGCGTACATAAAAATGTGACAATATTGGAAAACTGACGAAACCAATAAAAAATAGTTATGTTCGATATAAAAACCTCCACAGATTTATTTGAATTATTGAACTTTTATTGAATTAATTAAAAAAGAGAATGAAAAACTTAAGTACTTACCTAACCTTTCGTTCATAGATTTATATTGTTTATTGTTTCCTTAAAATACTCATGTAACTTTTATACTTATTACCTATACTAATGTACATAAGTACTTAATGTTTAAGCATTTTGTATAAACAATCTAATAATTTTACATTTTGTGCATTTTTTGGACACCTTGACAGCAAAGGTTTCCCTTACTTAAAAGATACTCTTTACTTGATAGATAATTTACATGATTTGTCAGGTTAAATTGTTTTAGAGTTATTTTCACTTTTTCAAACAGAACCTCGTAACCCATATCAAAAGAAAAAAAAACCTCTATGGAACACAGACCTAACTGGCCACTGAACACATTCACAAAAGGTTCAGACTTTAATTCAAATGGACATTAGCTTTTGGAAGCTCAAATATCAGAATCTATAAAATCATATTGTAAAATCATGACCCAGTTTCCCCACGTATTCTGAATAAGCACAATAGGTCACTAGTACAGCAAAAATGTGTATACAGCTAAAAGTAATAAACAGTGCGAATAAAGGATTATAAATACCTTTCAATAAACAAGTTAACTAGTTTCGTTCGCTGAGTTGTCGACATTTTCAAGATCAATAATGATAAATAAACTATTGAGACAAAAAGTTTTGAAAATGAATTTGATATCCATGAGAAATCGATGTGATCACACTTATAATGAAAGCAGGTGTTTTAAAAAGCATCAACTGTATGCGTGAATTATTTTTTATTATTGCTTTTTTAATCTATAAAGCATATCGTGCCTAATTTTAGGTAACTCCAAGAAGGCTGATTCATTGCATATGTTTCGCGATGCATACAGATTTCAATTGATTCTCGGATAATGGTAGGGAATTAAATTCTTGATGGATAAATTATTTTACTATTCTTAAAATTAATTTATCACGTTTAGCAAAGACATTTTTACTTTAATGATAATAAGTAATTTTCATATATAATTAAGTGAATAGTAGTTAATTAGAGGCATTGACAGCTATGAAAATTGACTAAAACCTGTATATTTATAAAAAGATGTGTATTACACATTTTATATTTGATGGTGCAAAATTTTTCACGAAAATTATACAGCCATGTGACGATATTTCTCCTAGTGTAATGAATTGGGATACTGAATTCCCTGACATTGCCTCCCTTCTCAGCTTCCATGCAGTTTATCACTTGTGATATGCAAATAAATGTTAAATAAATAAAAATACAAATAATTCTAAATGAAATCGTACGGCTCTAAATACTGCAATTATTTTATTATATTATAAAAATGGAATCTGTGACCTTTTCTGTTGTTAATTTTCTATCATAGTCGGGTTTTTCCCTTCTTTTATAATGTACATAATTTATTTTACCTGGACTTCCGTTTTTGAATAAATATACAATTCTGATTAATTATTTTTTTTTTCAGAAACTTATATAGTTTTACTTAAGATGTTTATCAATTTTTTTTTCAATTTTAGTGGCAAAACTTCATGGAGCCGAAATGCACAGAAGCATGGCCTCTAGAAATGTATTATGAAGAATTAGTGGGACATTGCATACAATATGAACCACTTCGCCCAGTCTATTATATAATTGTTTGTGTATCATTATTCTTTCTACCTATATTCATTATGGTTACTGCCTATTCGTTAATATTATGGAGATTATCAAGGGCACAGGTTCCTGGAGAACACCACGCAGCTAATGTCAATGTTCATTCCAGAGCAAAAAAGAAGGTGATTAAATTTAAATTTTGTATGCATACCATAGTTGTCAAGCTTCCGTTTTTCCCCCCAAGTTAAATAAACAGAATTTCAACCTGAATTTGCTTGTTTTTGTGTGGCTATTTATTACTATTTTCATTTACTTAGCTACTTTTCTAGCTTACTTTGATTATAATTGCAACGGACTACTGAAACTTTTATTTTCCTTTAGATATAAACTAATATAAATATCAAAATATGCATTTTGCCATAAAGTCACAATCTAATAGTACAAACCAATCTGTCTTTAACCTTAAGAAGAAACTAATATACATGTCAAAATGTATATTTTGTCACATAATTCTAATTTTCTCTCTGCAAATCATTATATCTTCACAAACAACCAACGAAAGTTAAATAGCTTGCTTAATAAAACATGCATCGAAATGAGGTTTGGTGAAAATGACAAACCATTAAAGTTTCTAATGATTTTTATCAATAAATACTACATATGCACCATTTGTAGCTTTAAAGAAGTACAGGGAGCAAACAGTCGAAGCTAATCCTGGCCAAAATTATTTTTCATGTGTTTTGCAGTTCAAATCATTGCTGTAGAATTACTATTCACAAATACACTTATTTAATGTTATGTACACATAAAAGTATGCATTTACTTAAAAAAATAAATATAAAATACAAAGTTTTTTTTTTTTTTAATATTCACACGAGGAAAGTAATAATTGATTGAGTTGTTTTACTTACAAGTAATGTTTAACTAAATGTGGTTAATTGTACTATAGGTAAACTTTTAATTATTTATTTAAACGAATCTATTAATATATATATTATTTGCATTTAGTATTTAGCAAAGTTGAGTCTCTAAAGTTGAGTTGAAGTATAGAGATTCAGCATTTTGAGTGTTATTAATACATTACCAAGATAATTTATATTTAAAAATTGCAAGTATATTCGGAAGATATACATTATTGGCTTTCAAAACTACAAGCAATAGGACTATATTTTAAAAGCCTTTAAAAAGCTATATATAATATCAATATACCAAAATTAGAGCTAAAACGAATTAAAAACAATACATTTTTCATCTTAAATTTTTTTTAGTATCTCTCCATTCTAAAAAAAAGTAACTACCGCTGTCACCGCCGCCGCCGCCGCCGCCGGTTTTGAATTTCTTGTGACCGGAGGTCTTTCTTCGTTAATATTAAGAAAAATAATGCTTACGAAAATATGAAAATCGGTAGTATTATACAAGAATGTTTGATAAACACGCTGATGCAGACAGTTTTTAAATCGAAAAATTATTTTAAGAGATACTTAATGCTAAATTTGGACAAAATCGTTCCACTAAAAAATTCTTATAGGAGTAAAAACTATTCATGGTAATTTAATCATTTTTAGATCATTTTATACGTTTGAAGTTCCTGGTGTGCAGACTGTATTTCTTTTTTTAATTTGACTCATTTTTTGAGGTTTTATTTCTATTTTAAATTCAAATTTTCAGCATTTCGAGAGATATTTTTTACTTATTTTAGAAAATCGTATTACTTATTTTAGAAAATTCTTTTCGCTTTGTTAAAAAATACTGGGAGACAAAGACTCTGTTTACTTAATTCCTTTTATATTAGCTTATTTTGAAATGTTTAACTGATTTTACTTAATCAAAAACGAAAACAGCGATTGTATCTTTGGTACTACTTAGTTATCCCGTCGACCAAAAATCTATCATTCGCCAAACTATAAGATTAAATGCCAATAATGGCTGATCGTAAATGCCACATTAACTTGACTTTAAGCAAGTTACACGTGTCTACGTCAGCAAGTTATTTTTATTTCGACGTTTTATTTCTATTTTTATTAATGTTGCACTAATTTATTTGTTCTTTCGTTATTTAAAATAAAAATTATGTCAATTTGTATAATTTGGCGAGTGGTTTGGCGATTTATAATTTGTCGAAATTGGTCGACGGGATAATCAAGTAGTACCGCAGCGGATTTGACCTTAAAATTCCACAATCAAAGAGAAATGAATAGAAATCCGTTTATAGGGAGATCGCTACTGTTCTTTAAATTATAATTCAATCTTCCGAAATATTTTTAAAGCCGATCAAATTAGCGTACTTTTAGAGTCTGCGGTGTCTGAATGGGGATTGACGAGCGTAGCTCGTAGGGGGCAGAGCCCCCTAGTATTAAAAATAAAACTATTGTGTTCAACAATTCATGAAGCCACAAAAATATACATTTAAAAATATTTAAACATAATCGCAAAGTTTAAACGTAACAATAAAGCACGTCTTCTCACAAAGAAACCTTCTCTTCAACAGAGTCTGGCAGCCGCCGGATATGACTCAAGCTCCTTAAAAAGACAGAGAACGACGCACCAGTTAGTCAGATTTACATATGAAATAGGCGTTTTTAAGTTGCCGGGCAAATTTTAATTTTTGCAGTTTTGGCCAGGTTTATGCGTCAAATACTCCAATGTGGAGCGTTTGGGTTTTCGTATGATGTTTTCTAGCTTCTTAGGGAGGCATCACTGCGAAAGAAAGCATGATTCTCTTGCATAAATTATCCAAATACTTTACTAGAGTACCTTTATGGATTGTAAAGATTAGGCTGGGCCACCTTGGACAATCTGAACTTCAATGAAGCAAATGTCTTAAAGATGCAGAAAATTTCATATGCTTATCTTTCATTTGTTTTTGTATTAGTAAGTTAGTTGTTCAACTTTTTTTTTCGTAATTTTATTACCGGATACCTGTAATGTGTCAAAGGAACGTATATCCATTGAATATTGATATTTAGGGATTTATCTCTCTATTCTAAAAAATAAATAAATAAATAAATAAATAACTACCGCTGTCACCGCCGTAGGTTTTGAATTTGTTGTGACCGAAGGTCTTTCTTCGTTAATATTAAAAAAAATAATGCATACAAAAATATGAAAATCGGTAGTATTATACAAGAATGTTTGATAAACACGCTGATGGAGACAGTTTTCAAATCGAAGAATTATTTTAAGAGATATTTAATGATAAAGTTGGACAAAATCGTTTCACTAAAAAAGTTTTATAGGAGCAAAAACTATTCATGGGAATTCAATCATTTTAGATCATTTTATACGTTTGAAGTTCCCGGTGTGCAGACTGTATTTTTTTTTTTTGACTTGACTCATTCTTTGAGGTTTTATTTCTATTTTAAAATCAATTTTTCAGCATTTCGAGAGATATTTTTTACATATTTTAGAAAATGGTATTAATTTAAACTGTTGCCAACTGTATAAACAGCGCAAATAATAATGTTTACTTCAAAGTAAAAATTATTTACACGTGACTATTATAAACAGAAAAACACATTTGGAATTAGAATTAAATAATTATGTATAAAAAGCTTAAACTTATTAAATATTACGTCATAAAATCTATATTTACACGTGAATTTTAAAAGAGAAAGGATATTGTAAAATAATAAATTCATTAACATGTGTTAGAAGTCTTAAATAGGAGAAATTACGTCACATTTACGTCACATTACAGTTATTACATAAATTGAATACAAAATAATATTGAAAAACAGTTTAAATTTAGAAAATGCGCTAGACATTTATTTGATGTTTTGAGAAAATCTTTTCAACTATTTTTGTTAGGATAGCGCAAATAATATTTCATTCCTAACAAAAGTATTTTCACGTGAATATGAAAAAGAGAAAGGATAGTTTGGTCAAAATTACGTCCTATTAAAAACGATTAATTTAAAAAGTCTTATTTAAAAGAATTTTCTTTTCGCTTTGTTAAAAAATACCGGGAGACAAAGACTCTGTTTACTTAATTCCTTTTATATTAGATTATTTTGAAATGTTTAACTGGTTTTACTTAATCAAAGACGAAAACAGCGTTTGTACTTTGGTACTACTTAGAGTTATCCCGTCGGCCAAAAATCTATCGCCAAACTATAAGATTAAATGCCAATATTGGTTGAACGTAAATGTCACATTAATTTGACTTTAAGCAAGTTACACGTGTCTACGTCATCAAGTTATTTTTATTTCAACGTTTTATTTGTATTTTTATTAATGTTGTACTAATTTATTTGTTTTTTCGTTATTTAAAATAAAAAATATGTCAATTTGTATAATTTGGCGAGTGGTTGGGCGATTTATATAATTTGTCGAAATTGGTCGACGGGATAATGAAGTAGTACCGCAGCTGATTTGGCCTTAAAATTCCCTAATCAAAGAGAAATGAATAGAAATCCTTTTATAGGGAGATCGACACTGTTTGTTAAATTATAATTCAATCTTCCGAAATCTTTTTAAAGCCGATCAAATTAGCTTGCTTTTAGAGTCTGCGGTGTCTGAATGGGGGTTGAAGAGCTCAGCTCGTAGGGGGCAGAGCCCCCTAGTTTTAAAAAAAATTAAATAAACAAATATTTTACATGATAGATATAGTGTTAAAAAAATATGCTTTTAAATATAATTTTAATAAAAGTATTGTAAATACTAATCATTTTTTTCATTTAATTTTTCTGTTTAATTAGAGCTTTTTTTCATTTAATTTTTATGTATTTCAAATAATATATAATACCGGTGCTTCTTTTTATTTCAGGTTAATAAAATGGTTTTCGTTGTCTTAGTTGCATTTGTTATTTGCTGGACACCATTTCAAGCTTTGGTCTTAGTCTATAGCTTAAATCACATTCCTGCAATACATGGTGCTGTAAGTAACAAACGGATTTATTTTTTTTATTGTCTGTATCATATAATGCCAAGAAAACTGTACATATATTTTTTATATATAACCAGTACTTTAAAATTATATCGACAAAATCATTTTACAGTTATTTCGCATTTTCTTAGGTATGTGCTTCAAAATATGTTTAGCACATATGGAAACATTTTAAATATTGAAAACAAATGAATAAAATATAAAAGCTCATAGATTAAAAATTCTCCGACTACATATATGTATATAAAAATATATAAATAAATAAAACAGCTTAACTTATATAAAAGTAAGTTTGTGGCTGATTATTATTTTTATTTAATATAAAAAAAGAACATAAAATAAAAACACAGCATATCAAGATTTTGAGTTTTAATTATTGAAATATTTTTCACAATAAAAACTATTCATATAACGTAAAATAAGGGTAATCGCTAAACAAGAAAAAAAAAAGATATAAGTGAAAAAATATTCTTAATTACAACCTACATTCAACGCAAAACTTAATAATAACAATGTTTCATTTTTTATTTATAAGAAGGTCCGGGACAAAAAATTCTATATTTTTTTATTTATAGATATTTTCAGATTACATTTATTTTAAATATGTGTTTCTATAATGAATATATTGCATGTGAAAATATATTGAAAACTTTAAGTCTTTTAATAAGTTATTCAAATTTAAACATATTTAATTTTTGATATAATTCTTGGACCACTTGCCTGATTTGCATAATTTTACACTGCTGCGAACAAAAAATGTGTAATTTTAATTTGTCTTCTGGAGTTTAAAAATATTAATTATAAAGTTTATAATAAATTTTAAAGTGCTAAACTGAAAGTTTTTCATGGAAGTATTTTGTATTAATTAGCATATTTGCGCAATTCTCACTAAAATAAAAAATCCCGAAGACAACTTGTTAGAAATATAATACAAAAACTCTGTTGAAATTTTCATACATGTACCTTATCCTCTTCTTGTCCCTGGGTCCCGAAACGGGGACCTCTGTTCATTTCCTTATAAAAATTAAAATGTCCGATTTTTTTTACATTTGCACATCACTTCTTAATAGCTGAACGTTTTTTGTGTTCAAAGCAAACGAATAAATGGAAGTATCTAAGGTGATTCCCACATAAAATAAATGTTATTTTCATTTGACTGGGCAAAATGCCTAAAAATGTCCAAAAGACAGTGTGACCAAGAAAGTGAGAAATTTTCATATTTAATTTAAATCTTTTTCAATAAAAACTTTTGAGGATTTGTAGATTATTTACTTGTGTAAAGCTCTTATGATTGCGTTAATTTAGGTTAATGGTTATTAAATTGATGTTTTAAGGGGATTTGTAGTTTTAGATCCATATTTTAGAACCTAAATTACTAAGTGCCTAAAGAGATCAATTTCAGAAAAGATATTTTTTCTGTCATTTACGATGTCATTTTGTTTGGAAAAAAAAACCAATGAATAAGCATTTGTTTTATTATTTTAGCGTCAGAACTGAAGAGGTTAAAAAGATTTTTGGATATATCCTTTCAAAATTGAAAAATCATGAAAAATTCATTCTGAGATAAATGAAGTTAAAGCTTGCGTCAGAGGGCAGTCGCACGTGACATCACAAAAGAAAAAAAATGTTATATCTCCAGATCAAATCATGATAAAAAGCATGCGGTTTACGGTATTTAATTCTAAAAACTCTCTAATTATTTTTAAGCCAATAAAACAAAATTGCATTTTTTTTTAGAATTTTCTGTCCCGGACCACCTTAACCCTTTAGGACCCGACGGTGCTTTAAAGTACCAGTAAAAAAACTTGTTATAAAATTAATTTAATACATCGATTAGTAGTAATACATTTTAGATTGAGTTATAGACACTTTACTTTAACTTGTTCCAAAAACATTATTGGTAGCACAAAACAAAAACATATTTAAAAGGATATCTCTTTCATTTTCATCTCTTCAGATTTCTCGAAGTTGAAGAATAGTGAGTGAAAAGTTTTAGTTCTGAAATATTTCTATTGTAAGAGCATTTATATTTGTACATTTCCTACTTCTATAAAATACTAAAAAAATATTATAATTAAAAGATTTCAGTGGAGTTATAAATATTGCACAAAATCCTTATAAATTCAAATTTAATTCATTAATTTTAATTGGCAAAATCTTCCTAAAATATATTAAATGATTGTGTAACACTTCTAACATAGTTTCAAAAATTCAGGAAAAATTCTTTAGAACATGAAATTTCCATGAGTTCATTTGGGACATAAAGGGTTAAAATATGCTAAATCATATTTCATTTAAAAAATAAAATCTATATAAGAAATATAATTACAGATTATTTTTTCATAATTGCATTTAAATGTGAATTAATTTTCTTCATTTAATTTTAAACAATTTGGGATTTGTGTTGAATTGCGATGAGTTTGCGTGGGCTTTCGGTATGATTTTTCTTCCAGGAAAAGCGAATGAAAGCTCTCTTTTACGATCATTGTCATAGAGCGTCACACTGAACAAGATATTTTTTCTATGAAGCATGATTTAAAATAAAAATTCCTATAAAATCCACCAATCACATAAATGCTACATGTCTTACATATATTATTTAAATTACATTATCTTCAATATAAATACTATTGTACACAGAATCTTCCATTTAAAGAAGTTTCATCGATACACTTAATTACTTCGTTATGTAGAAAATTCGTCAAACAGAAATCAACTCAAATTCATGAAATTTGTATAATAAAATGTGCATGCATAAAATGGAAAGCATGCATAAAATGAAAATATTGGAAAAATGTATTTTAAATCGGATAGTAACCTTTTTCTTATGCAGTGTAGACATATGAGAAAAATTTAACTAGAATAATGTCTAAAAATCCCATAATAAAGATAGGTAAATAAAAACTGAAACCTAGAGTAACTTTTCTCTTTTTCTCTGTATTTCAAATCCTTAACTTTAAAAAAGTCTGTAATATTATTTTATATTTATAATAAAACACTCATACTACAATATATAATAAAACACACATACACACATAAATAACGCCTGCATTCAACAGTTAAAAGTATATATAAATATTATACAGACATACAAACAATAAATACAATAAACCCAACTGGAGTGAAAAATTAGCCAGAGCCAGGAATCCAACCCGGGACCACACTATACAAGACTGCTGCTCTAACCACTGAGATACTCCGGCCGATGCCTGTGTATGCCGGAGTAGCTCAGTGGTTAGAGCAGCAGTCTTGCATACTGTGATCCCGGGTTCGATTCCTGGCTCTGGCTAATTTTTCACTCCAGTTGGGTTTGTTGTATTTATTGTTTGTATGTCTGTGTAATATTTATATATACCTTTTACTTTATGTTTGTTATAAAAAGTATACATTGTTCATAAAATTTTTCGCATTTTTGTAAGTACCCGAACAATCCATCTGTAACATTCTCGTCATTCTCGTGAAACTCTAATCTCCTTCTTGTTGTATCCGAAGGCTTTTACCGTTTTTTCTTTTGAATGGAAATGATTATATAAAAAAAATATTTTTTCATATATTCCGCTGAAATAAATTCATACATCCATCGCAACAGCAGCCTCTCCGTTTGAATGTTGCACACGCACGACAGTGGAATAAACTTCGTTATATAGAATATATTTTTCGTAATATGGAGTTTAATTTGCATGTTAATGGCGTTCAAAGTCATGGTTCTGCAGAAAATTTCGTTAAGTAGAAAACTTCGTTAAATAGGACGACTGTATCTTAATATTCCATTACAAATTAATTTTATTTATGAAATGAATATTAAGATAAGATCAAATAACTCGAATTGATTAAATATATATATATATATAAATTCAAATATAAACTTACATTTGAAAAACACTTTTAAAATTAATTATATCCATATCACGATAAAAAAAAATGCACACACACAACATTATGCACACAACACTCACTCAAACTTTAAATGTTTTGCATTCATATTGAATAAATTTCTGACATTTCGCACTTGTTTTAGAACAAAACACACACCTTCTATGTTTTCCATCACTTTTACCATTAAGGGTGTATTCGAAAAAATATTTTTCCACCCTCAACAGCTCGAAATTTTCTGAGACATTTTCAGACTCATTTTTAAAAGTAAAAACATGAAACTTGCTGGGGTGATTTCTGAAGACATGTTTAACATGCCGTGTGATTTCATTTTCAGCTCAGTTAATTAGAATTTGATTTTTAAACAATTATTTTTTCAGTATGACCATTTTTTTCATTCCCAGATCACCCGCTTCGGAAAATTCGGTTCAAAACGCTAACTTTGACAGCGTTTTTTACAGTATTTTCTGCATTTATCAAAAAATTAAGAAGCACCGCACATTATATAGTTTCTAAATAAGAGAATTTCCAAGTTTGATGCGTTTGAGAGCAAAAATGAATTTTAAAATGAATCAGAAAATAAGCAGTTTGGATCGGAATACACCCTTAAGACGTAGTGCAGGAACATGTAGGGGAGCATGTTGTATAGGATAGTTGGAGCCTCTATAGGGATAGTTGGAGCTGTTTTACCCTTTGTATCCATGTCATTTTCTACAACTTAAAGAATCCACATCTTTCGCAAATTGAGCAACGACTCTTTTTTTTATATATATTTATTGTTTTTATACGGAATTTTCGCACTCAACACTGTCATGTTTAATAATCGAAAAAAGCAGCTTTCTGTGCTATTTCGTAGCCTTTTAAAAAGCAGCAAAATGTTCTTTTCAAATGCATAAACTGTGATATGCTGGGCTATGACTATAGTTTATCGCATGTTACAAATTAGATGGGCCTTGCACAGGAGAAACTTTTTTATTGTATCAAATAAGAGAAAATCGAAAGGTTAATGTTGATAAAAATACAGGGTTGTTATAAAACATTAAGTTAGAATCAATCCCTTGAAGTCGGTTTTAATTTTTTTAATTGCTTGTTCTACACGACCATGTCATTATGTTTGCATTTTAGTAAAACTTGCATGATCATGTTTGTATAACTAAGTAATTTTATGTAACCTAAATGCATTAAAATGAATTTATAAGGATTTTGTAAGAACACATAGTAAGAAATTAAATTAAAATGACCTGCGAGTTTATTTAATTACTGCTAACTTCATTAAATTTGTTTCTTTCATTCAGATTTGATATAAAATAATTAAGGACATTGGCGATCATACGCATTGCAAACTTTATTTTTTGAAGTACATTAATTCTGTTTCATCAGTAAATAATTAAAATCTACTCAGCATCATTAAAATAAAACCTTACCCAATTCACGAGATATTTTGATAATTAAATTAATAATTAATAATTAAAATCTACTCAGCATCATTAAAACAAAACCTTAAAGAATTCACGAATTATTTTAACTAATGTTTAAATGTTGACTGATTTTTATCAACTATTTTTTTCTAATTTCATAGAAAATTTGTAAAAGTTAATGGATTTTTCAGATCATTTAGAAAGCAATTTCGTTTCTAGCTTCGAAATTCCGGAAATTCTATTAAGAAGACATTATACAGAATGTATTTAGATCTGTTTTTTTTTTTATGTTGACTGTTAAAGTGTTTTTTATCATTTTTATTTTGAAAATTTCATAGAAAAAATTGTAAAAATTAACGAACTTTTCAGCTCATCTGGAAAACAATTTTGTTTCTAGCTTCTAAGTCATGGAAATTCTGTTAAGAAGATATTCTACGCAATTTGTATAAGTTTTTTTTAATGTTAACTGTTAAAGTAATTTTAATTTTTTTTTTTCGTAGAAAAATTTGTAAAAGTGAATGGGTTTTTCATGTTATTTAGAAGCAGTTTTGTTTCTAGCTTCAAAATCATTGAAATTCTATTAAGAAGATATTCTACGGAATTTAATTACGTCCGTTTTTTTTTTTTTTTTTTTTCCCTATGTTACTGTGTTAAAGTGATTCCTAGAAAAAATTGTAGACGTAAATGGTCTTTTCAGCTCATTTAGGAAGCAATTTTGTTTCTAGCTTCGAAGTCATGTAAATTCTATCAAGAAAACATATTACAGAATTTATTTAAGTATGTTTTTTTTATGTTGACTGTTAAAGAGGTTTTATCAACTTTTTTTTTTTTTTTTAATTTCATTGAAAAAATTGTAAAAGTGAATGGGGTTTTTAGCTCAATTAGAAAGCAAATTTGTTCCTAGCTTCGAAATCATGGAAATTCTAATAAGAAAATATTATACAGAATTTAAGTTATTTCTTTATGTCGACTGTTAAAGGGATTTGTATTAACATTTTTTTTCCATAGAAAAAATTGTAAAAGTGAATGAGCTTTTCAGTTCATTTAGAAAGGAATTTTGTTTATGTTACTATTAAAGTGATTTTTATCATTTTTTTCTTTTCACAGAAAGAATTGTAAAAGTGAATGGGATTTTTAGCTCATTTAGAAAGCAATTTTGTTTCTGGCTTCGAAGTGATGGAAATTCTAATAAGAAGGCAAACTACGGAATTTACTTAAGTCTTTTTTTTTAAATGATCACTGTGAAAGTGACTTTTGTGATTTTTTTTTTTTCTTTTTTGTTATTTCACAGAAAAAAATTGCAAAAGTGAATAGGTTTTTCAGCTTATTTAGAAAGCAATTTTGTTTCTAACGTCGGAGTTTTGAAAATTGTAATAAGAAGACATTCTGCGGAATTTATTAAAGTCTTTCTTTTTTAAAGTTGTCTGTTAAAGTGACTTTTATCAACTTTATGTTTTAATTATATAGAAAAAATTGTAAAAGTGAATGGATTTTTCAGCCCATTTAGAAAGCAATTTTGTTTCTAGCTTCGAAGTCATATAAATTCTATTAAGAAAACGTCTACGGAATTTATTTAAGTCTGTTTTTTTTTAATCCAAAATTAACATAATTTTTTTTTCAAGCCACAGAAATAAACATGTACTCTTATGAAAGGAAACTGGATAAAAATGTTTAATTATCATATGCCAGGAAAATGTTATAAGATATTTATTATATATACATATATTAAGAACTAAATTAATTACTGTACATATTTTCTAAAAGATGATTTCAACTATAATTTCCTGTAATTTAGTCATTACTAATATCATAACAGACTTCAGAACCTTAACGAAATGCGATATTTTACATGTACAAATCGTTTTACAGACTTTCATATAAAAAAAAAAAAAAAAAAAAAAAAAAAAAAAGATAAAAGCATCTTTGTATAATATAAAAATTATAAATACAATCTGGTATACAATTTCTTTTTTTTAATTATTTAATTCCATATTTAAAAGATGACTGCTAAAATATTTACATAGCATGCGTCGTCGTAAGATGTATTTATATAATCCCAGAGTTTATTATGAAATAAACGAAGTACATATATATATATAAATTGAAAAACAAATAATACAAAGGTATAATATACAAACTTTTAAGTTAAAAAAAGTATACTTAAACTTAACTATTCATTACCTGTTTTTGAAAGGAGAAAGATATACGGCATACAGTTAAAATAAAAAACTTTACACTTTTCAATAAAATATAATTTTTCAGTAAAAATGTTCGAATAAATTACAATATTATTTATAATACAGTGATCATATATTAAAGGCTAAATGGTTCTGTAATACTATCCTGAGAAATTTTAAGTTTAGGCAAATATGCTATTATATTGCATACTTACTCTGAAAAAATTATATTGATTTTACAGTATAATACTGTCATTTCGTGTGCCAACTGAAAACGTAAAATAAGCAAGTAGCATACCGTTAAACAGTAATATATGGTTTAATTCATTTATAAGACGCTATATTACTGCTTATTTTACGGTTAAAAACTGGCAACCTACTTGCCAGTATCATACCTTAAAATCAAAAATAATTTTTTGAAGTGTACTTTTTGATTTGGTTTTCTATGATTGCACTTTGTGTCTTTATATAAAAAGTATAAATCAACAATTCCCTGAAATTTAATAGTACACTAGCTGCGTTGTAAACAAATGTAGTTTCTTTAAATTTCAAGAGAGGTTTCGATTCCTTGTGGGGAGGGAATGTAATTTTACTCTACACTAAGAAAAGATTCATAGTATTAATTTCATTAAATTTTGCATTTAATCCAAGGGATCATGTTTTTAATGTAATTTTAATGTTTGCCTCATGAATAAGCACGTTTTACATCTGTTATTATGCAGAAGTATTTCGTACCATTTAAGACTTTGCTTTTAATTTATAAGCCATGTGGAAAGGAAATGGTTTCATTTTTACGAACTTATATAAAACTATTTAAATTTTATAAATTGTAATACATTCTTAAAAATGTCATTTTTATCCGCTAAAACTCTTCACTTTTAGTGACATTATGAAAATTTCAAACATCATATTTCAGAAAAAAAGCGTTGAAAATCTATGGTTTCCTAATTCATTTCTTATGAATAGCAAGGAATAAAGTTTCAGTTGAATTCGAAAAGCTTAAACTTGTGTAACCTGTTCGATTGAACGTAATACTAAACAATAAATATAAAAGAAAAAATAAGAAGCATAGATTATGAAACACTTAACAGCACTTCCAAAATACTTCAATGGAACTTAACTGTTTAAAAATGTGAAACCGGATTTCAGATTTACCCACTTATAACAAAAAAAGTGAAATTATATTGTGCATTCATGTATGTGGTCTATAAGTCTGTGTTTACGCTATACGATGTGTTAAAATTTAACTTAATTACAAAACCCATAACACAGTCCTACCGACAGCAATTTCCACCAATATAGAAAAATGCACTAGAATAATTTTGTTCAGCCCTGTATATTACCAACAGATTTTTATTCTCTCCTCATAATAAATTAAACTGTTACCGAGGAAAACACGCAAAATACTATAGAGAACATAGTTTCAAAAATTAACATCCGTAGACCGCAATATATTCCATTCTTTGAGTAGCCCTGCATATGAAATTATCTATATTCAACAAAAATCTACTAAATATCTCCTATTTTACTAAATATTTAGCTCAGCTGAAAACTGCATAATTAAATTAAAACCACCCTCAAGCAATTCACGCACAAACACAATAATGCTTACGAACTGTTTTGTGCAACCCTGTATACGATGTAAAAAAGTATTCACTTCCCATGTTATGCAAAAAATTAGATAAACAGTAAAAAGTATATCACATCAGAAAACTCACCTCTAGCTTTTATCTCTCATACAGTACTGTAACAGAAATCTTCTGTGTGCCCCGTATTTTATGTGCCTACTGTTACGGATGTCATGGTTTAGAGTAAGCTCACTGTAGTGCACCTCATTAACGTAAATAAATTTCATTATGTTTGAAATGGTCGATATAACATTGTTAAAATACACCACGAATGATATTTCCACATTCTCCATAATGAAAGGTGATTCTTTTGAAAGCCCCTTTAAACCAATTGTAAACGGAACACACTCCATTTTGAATACTTAACATGCCATTAGAAACTTCAATTTAAATTACATAGCAGTCCGTGGGTACTTAGGAGAGTTAGGGCAAGGGCGGACGGCAGACAGTATATAGGCAAACCAAATTTATAAACACTTTTCGACTACGTTGGAAAGTATTAAAAAAGCTACAAGAAGTGATTATGGATGTTATTTTGTTTGAAAATGAATTTTCATCTGTAAAGCAATCTTTCAAAATATGTATTCATTTCATCAAATTTTCTTGAAAAAAAAAACAACTTAATCAGGAATTTTTTCACTACTAATTCAAATTAAAAATTATTTTTAATTAAAAAATGTCGTCAATAAAAATATATTTCCCCTAATTTCCATTTCTATCTTTTTTATCCACAGTAGTTCCCACCATCACAGAAAAGTAATTAAAAATTACAAAACAATAATATTTTAGAAACTAACTGAAATTTTAAAATTTAGAGAGTTATTATGACATCTTTCGATCGTTGCGATTAAATGATTTTCCTTTCAATTTGTATTTCATCCATTTTTCGGAGCTGTAGAAGTGAAATACAAACCGACAATCAGATTTTAATTCAATGGATTTATAATCTATTTCCAAACTATTACTTCTTTCTTAAATAACGTAAATCCATTTTTTTTTATATTTCCTAAATCAATTTCACTTATATTTCAAATAGATTCATTACCCTATTCGACTGTGTAACAATTAAACGTATCCGGTGTTTAGAAGTAATTCAATTTGTGAAAAAAGAAAAATGGATTGGCTAGACCGTTGGCAGAGTCTATATGACGTCAACATGACTCACGGACATGTTTTTGCGTTATGGTATGGATACAACAGCGGAATAAACGTCACATGCAAAAATATAAAGAAAAATTACTGTAATTTGCAATTAAAAATATGAATACATTTTTTATGTTTTTTTTTTTTTTTTTTTTTTTTTGTTATTGTTGTTGTTTATTGCAATTTTACATTTAATAAGATAGATGAGCTTGATATTTTCAAACTTAAGGATAGCACTTAAAATGTTCTTTGTAGAGTTGGATTTTATAACGATATCGTCTTAAATATATCCACGAGGATTGGTTCCACTGGTTTAAGCTTGTTCATGGTAATTTTCTATGTATAATACATGAGAAAAATATGATATTGAAAATAAAACAAATACGCAAATCTTGCAGCAGAAAAAAAAGGGAGGGGGGATCGTAGAAGAAAAAAAATTACATTTCCATTAATCCGCCATTAAGGCGATTGAAAAGTATCATTGGCGTGATGAAAATTTTTGACAACCCGCAGGGATGCTGTATATAGGGTTGTATTATTATACGCCCTCGTGTGCCAATAACAAGAACATTTTAAAATGTAATGTGCCGTTCATTTAACGAAATAATGACCACACTGTTTAAATTTATCATATAAATCTTCTTAATATTTTCTATAATTTTTGTAGTAGCAAGTTTTTGATAAGATGAACTCTACTAATGGATGATATACTAAGCATATATTCTCAAGGGATGAAAAAAATAGGGGTTGAAGTAAAAATATCGCATTAATATGATTCTGATAAAACGAACTCTTACAGAAAAATAAAATTAAAAACTTTTCAAAAGCGGCCAGATAAAATTATTAAACTGGGTTTATCTCTAATCTTCATGTAGTTTTTGTTGGTGAAATTATTACTTAACTTCAAACTCTACCTGCACCTGTAGGCCGAGCCGCAAAGGAAATTTTTTAAAAGCGTAGAAAAAAGAGTAATTAAAATTACGTTGATTTTGTTTAAGTTTCCGAAGCGTAAAAACGTCAATATGTTATAATTGAAATGTCATATATATTTTTTTTCACAGCTACCTGACTGGTTTAGTAATTTCAAGTGGTTCTCATACCTTCTTGCATATAGTAACAGTTTTGTGAATCCAATCATCTATGGAGGATTTAACAAAGCCTTTAGAGACGGCTTTTTCATTGTGCTTCGATGTGGTTATCAGAAAAATAAATATGGAAGACCTAGTATGTATTCATTAGGTTTTTATATTGTAAAAGTTAATTAATTTATCTTTCTTTAAAAATTTCTTTCATATATACAAAATTTATAAAAATTTCTTTACACACACACACGCATATATATATAAATATATATTATTATATAAATATATATTATCCTATTTGAAGGAAAAAATAACTTTCTTAGCGTAAATATTTCTATACAATTATTCAACCCAAAACGTTTTGCATAACTATTCATAGTTCATAGTTCACATCTTTTAATATTTAACATGGGGCAGTATAGTATTCTCATTATTTGACCGTTCATTTTTTTCTTTTGAAATTCTAAAAATAATTTCTCTTATAATATTGTAACAGAAGAAACAAATGCACAATATTTTCTTTCACAATGCAATGCTGATTTACTGTAGGATATAAAACTTGAAGTAAATCTATCAATATAAGCTTTATTGATATGAATTAAATACTATTTCTACTATTACTGTCTGAAAAAAAATTATTTGTAAATTATTCATAAAATAATTATATTTATGAGTGTTAACAAAATCGCGATATTCTCTGGGACTATTTTTTTATCGTTTATTATTACATCAATGTTACATTTATGTGAATAAACGTGTTTGTTTTCCTCTGTTACATGATATGTTTACTATAAATAAATTATATGATCATTTATTTATTTATCTATTTATTTTTGCAATTTATTATTAGTATTGTAGTATTTGTTAATGTTCATTGTTATTTATCTGAGAATACAGTTTAATTAACAAACGACTTGTACTACTAGAGTCAACATGCTTCCAGGAAATGGTTAAAAAAATAATTTTAGAAGTAAAAAGAAAATAAAAAAAAGGAACACCGCCTTTGAAGTTGTCTTCATCTGCATTCACACGCTTATGCCAACGTTTGTCAAATTGCTTAAAACTGTCCCCGGAACCAATATTTGAATATACCATTGCATATCTGGTAAGATTTTGAATGCACCTTTCAATTGTCAGTCTCATTTTTTCTCAAAACAGTACTGATACATAACTGCCATACTTATGAGGTCACTAGTTACCGACATCCAATATTAATTACGAGACATTGAAAGACAGCCATTTGAAAAACAAATGTGAAAAAACACGATGCTGCGATCATTTTCGTGTAATAAATTTATATTTAAAGTTATTTCATCAATGATTAAAATTCTACATGAACAGATATTTTGTTGGAAGCGCTCAATTTGCTTCCAGTACTGGAAGTGAAAGGGCGGTGTGTGTGTATATGTGAAGGAGAGGGGTTCTTCTTCAAAACTTGTGCGACCTTTGCAGAAGCGCTTTGTATCACTCGTTTTCAATTTTATATACCCTCGTTTATTTGGGCTCCAATCAAAACCTGAGCGGCATTAGATGATGTTTTTTGTTACAAAGATATAAATTTATTCTTCGATTACTGCGGGCATTTAAAATCTGACAATGTAAAAGATAACTCACATGATATTTATATGCCACTCATACACGGAAACTTAGAAGACGCCACACTTCGTCATCTTTTTTGCTTTGTGCTATCACAAGAATAACAGTTTTTTCATAGGCACTCTCCCTGATGCATACCGTGTATGCTGTTTCCAGGAAGGTTTTGACTCTAGTAACAATTAAGGAAAATAACTGCCCTAAAAATTTTAAGTCTTGCAAACATTTCGATGATTGTTTTTCTTTGTTTTTATAGGTTATGATCATAAAAACGGAAGTACGGGTATTTCTAGTTTCTCGAACTTACATAAGTCTTTTCAAAGTATGAATACGACTTTTACATCGATAAGTACTCGAACACGGAAATTCTTTTTGAAACGTAAATCGAAGGTCCCTATGTATCAAGCTCAGCTAGTGAAGACACTGGATGCATAGCTTATCAGATATTTCTATTGAACATACGGTAGTCAAAAAATTTTGCATTTCTAAAAAATAAACACTGACACGCTTTGTAGAAGCTCTTTGTATATATTTGTCAATGTTTCTGTCGTACTAAAAGAAAAAGAATTGCTTTGCTTACAAATACCTCTAATCATATAATGTATCTACGTGGGGGTATCCAGTAAGTAAGTTCCGTTTGCAATTCATCTTGCAGTTGTTGGGTAATCTCAAAACTGTGCATGCGTGCCATGTAATTGGGTCCATAGGCAAATAAAAAACAGCACTTTTACAGAAGACAGTTATGGTAACACTTGATTATTTGTTGAGGTAATATTCATGCAAATCGCAACACCCTCCTTGAGTTCGTTCGCATGCTTTTAGAGCACACAGAATGTGCCAGCAGCTGAAATTCAGTGTCAAATTTGTGAAGTGTATAGAAAAATCATGAGAGATTTTCTTACTGGCCAGAGATTTCAGATACATGAAACTGTTTCACAGTCTGATACCAATTCTATATATCATCAAAGCCGGCATCGTTCTTCTGTATGGATATACAGACTGCAATATTTCGAATGAATGTGTGTACAGGTGTGAAAATTGTGTTGAAACCTACTTTAAAGAATGTAATTCAGGGTACAATAAAGTATTCATACCTATTGTATGTCGCATTTTTTTAAATTGCGGTGGAACTTGCTTTCTGAAGGACCCATGTATTTATTGTTTTAGTGTTCCATACATTTCTCCGTATATTTATACTCTATGTCTTTTTTGTGATTGGTACATTTCGATTGTAGGCATATGAATTTTGTTTATTCAGATTTATTTTTAAATTTAAAATATTATTTATGTCATGTTCGGTGAACACATATCACTGAAATCTCTTAAGAAACCAAAATAAGAAAGGTTAGTCAAATATTAAATTATTATACAATAGAAAATCTTTTGCAATTTTGTTTATACAAAATCTATCCTATATATTTTTCTTAATAAGTCTCTTAACTACTCTTTGTAATTTAAATTTTCTTCTTCTCCAGCATTATTCTCAGTGAGGCTTTCTTCGATTAAGATTTCCTTAATTTTTATCTTCCGGAATTTTCTGTGAAATATCTGCTCTTACTTTGTTCTTTCCCATTGTATTTTCTAATCTTGCTTTTAATTTTTTTCTTTGTTCTTTGTTCTCTTACTCTTTCTTTAAAGAGGTGATTCTGCTCCATAATAGCTTTTGGTAATCTCTTGTTGTTTATTTTTTTGGTCTGTCTGTACCGTGTTAATATTTTTTTCTTTTGTCTATATCAAAAATGAAATGCGAGAAAAACAAGGTTTATATTTATTATAGAAAATGAAAATGTATTAAAATACTGCATAATAATATCGGTAAAGTGGTAAAAATTTATAGATTTCATTATTTCAATAGTAGTACAAGAAAATTCTTTGACCGATATTTTTTTAAACAACAGGATTTTGCTTTTAGATTTTTTTTAATAAAATTTCACTTTTCCTTCCAAATATCTATATGTAAAATATTTTAAAACGCTATGAATAAGCATCTGCAAAAATTTACGTCACATATGTATTCTCCAAATCTTTATAAATGTTTACAAATTTTCAGTATGTGATTTTCGTGTATCAACCTAGTGGCTATTTCCTAAGCTTTATGTTCTTCTTTGTTTTACTATCATTCCAAGTTATTTCTTTAGCAATACATTCGTCAATCTTTCGTTTACCTAGCTTTTTCTAATGCGTATGTTGCTTATTTAGCTAATTAGTCGCTCTTCCATAGTCCTAAACACTTTAAAAATGCTATTTGGTAATTTAATAAATTAATGTTTTCGCATAACGTATGTTTTGTATTGATTTCAGCTCGATCAAGATTGACCTTTACTACTGGTGTAACATCAAGTCCTTCACGCAATATATCCAGAACATTAAATGGTGCTACTAAGTCACAGAAAATGGAAATGAAATTGGTTTATCCTGTCCCGGATGGAGATACTTCTCCTAAGGAAACATGTGTTTCAGTGAGTGACACTAAAGACTCTGAGTTTTTTACATAAAAATTGAAACATCGGAACTTCTGCATATAGAGAAGAATTTTTGAGTTTGTACATCAGCCGATGGTAGATAAATAAACTTATTAAAAATAAACACAAATATTGAGAATAAATTAAAAGTATTGTTGTTTTTTAGCTTCATGGATTTCTTCTTTTACCAGAAAAGAAAGAAAGAAAAATGAGAGAGAGAAAAGAAGCAGAGAAAGAATCTATGTGCTTTCAACAATCTTCAGCATGAGTCGCTATTTCGCAATCTCTCTCTTACATTGTTGAACTGAAGAAGGTTGGGTGAAGTTTTTAAAATGCCGCATACAAAATCTATTTTATTCATTTGTGCTTCATCTAACGTGAACTTTTATACGCTATATTTTAGTGTAAAAATAACCTAGCATTTTGGATCGAGTTATCAACATTTATTTAAATCAGAACATTGGTTTAAAACACTAGCTCTTTTAATCAAAGAGTCCAAAATTTGGCGACTATTTTAATATATTTTTTGAGAATTTCCCACTTTCATTAAAAACTGCAAATGAAAGTATTTTTTAATGAAAGTACTAGATAGCAATTTTTGGTGGTTTTATTGAGCCTTAATCAATAACAACTTTTCATATAACATTAAACTAATAACTTTGATTTGGTCTATATTAACCAAGCATTTCTTTTATCGATTTGATGCAGAAAATTAAGACTAAAGCTTTATACAATTTACTGACAATTAGTTTATAATTGAATTTTTTCTTTTATAAAATTTATTACACAAAGATATCATTTTTAGTTTATATCTTACAAAAAATATTTGATGCATCTTATGCATCAATCTACCGGAATATGAAACAAGGTAATTTTTTTTACTTTATTTTATATTTTTTAAGTGTATTCTAAAAACATTAAGCTTTTTAGAATCCCAAAATTTTAACTAAAGTTAAATACAGATTAAACCCAGTTATTTTACTCGTAAAAAATATCCATATGTATATATCAGGGGCTATACATATATAACGTTATCAACTTTTTAGTAATTTTGGACCCCCCCCCCCCCCCCCCCCCCCACTCCTTCTCCGCGTTATCATTGTCTAAAAATTCTTTTCATTTTTGGAAGTTTTTTCTTTTGCTTGAAGTGATATACAAATATGGTTACATATATTTTTCGCATATTTCATTGATTCACATGAAGAGAAGCCAATAAAATATCACTTTATATATGAAATAACTTTATATCAAACAATATTTAAAAGCAATGGTTACTAGTTAAAAGTATTTAATAATAGCTTTTTGTTACAAAATCCATTCAACAGTAATAATGTCTTCTTGCCCTTGCTCCTGCACTGTTGGGGGGGGGGGGGTGCAGACGGAACTTCTTATCAACAAAACAGGTGGACAACATTCTTTCTCTTTTATTTACTGGTAAACACAAATCATTTCAAACATACTTCGCATATAGTTTCTCGAACAGCGGATTATATATGCATACAGATATTACAGAAGAAATAGAAATTCCAAAAGTTGGGGTATTCTATATTTAAGAATTAAATAATTTCATAATCATTTAATGATTTTAATAATAAATTTGTATTTTCATAAAAATAGATAACAGATTAAAAAATGATAACATACTATTTTGATGTAAAGACAACATTTCAAATAAAAGGAGCAGATTTGTTTCGATAAAAAATGATAACAATATCAAAAGACAACCCCCCCCCCTCTCCCCAAAGAAATATCAAACGATATCATTTGCCAGACCCTCCCTCCTCCCTAAAATGATAACGTTGTATATGAAACAGCCCCTAAATTTGTTTTCTTTGTATAAGTAAGTAAATGTTTTTGTACATAAATGTATATGAATATTTCGTGTTAATGAATGTATTTTACCTATTTATCGACCAAGTGCTGTGTTCGTGAGAGTTTGTTCAATAAAAAAATGCATATCAACTGTTTTCTGTAGCATAGACCGGGATGTAATTTATTTA
Organism: Maratus speciosus; assembly: GCA_963932465.1. Lineage (NCBI taxonomy): Eukaryota > Metazoa > Arthropoda > Arachnida > Araneae > Salticidae > Maratus > Maratus speciosus. The sequence goes on along the minus strand of OZ010791.1, from coordinate 223,813,826 downwards.
ATGAAATTTGCATTTAACGGAGAAGTAAAATTTAAAGGAAACATTAAATGAAAATCAAGTAAAAATAGCCAACCAAAATTAGCATCGAGTTTTACTTATTTTTTTATATAAAAATTATCTGGATTCAACTTAATGATCCTGAATGTAATTTAAATGTGACCAAGTTATTAAAAAGTTTTACGCAGTTATAAATACTGACCTTAAACAATAATTCGTTTTCATTGCAATTTATTTTTCCAATCGCTCTAGAGCTTGTCAAATATGATAATGGTTTTGCATTTAAAAAATGGGCATTCACTGTTAAAATAAAGAACAATTACTAAAATTATTATTATCAAATGTAATAATAACAGAAAAAATCAAGAAAACGTGCCCAATTTCTGAAAAATGTTTCAATAATTTCCGAAAAAATTGTTGCATAGTAAAACAGAAACACAAATATGTGTATCTTAATGTTGTGTAACACAAATATCTACATTGTTGATGTTTCATGAGTACTCAAGTATGCATAACTTCGTTGAATTAGCCAGTGTTCGAAATTCTTATTCCGTTTCCATTTATGTAATTTTTTATTCATTAAATTTTGGTAAGCTTTTATAAAAAATAAAATGATTATTTTTATATATATTGGCATATTTTGTTACAGCGTAAGTAATTCTAAATTCATTCATTGTAACAGGTTTACTGATTCCAAAAAGTAAAAACCTATCTAGGCACTCAATGTATCAATGATTTTCGAATAAAAGTGACCCTCTTTTACTTTAAATTCAAATTCAAAATTAAATTGATAGTCAACAATGTTATAAAAACTTATATAAGTTATCATTAGTTTTTAATTATTAAAATATATATATAGAGAGAAATTTTAAATGTGATTTATTTATGAATTATTTTTTTTAAGAATCATTATTTTTCGTCGAGAAAATCTCTATACATCAGTACAAAACATGCTATATAACACATGCACGTATAAAGATATCCACGTAAGGGAGGGTTACATAAATGATTTTATTCATAAAAACTGTAAGGATATATAAGAAAAAACATAAAAAACAAAAAATATTGCTTTATTATTCTTTTAATTAATTATTTGTTAAGAAATCTTTATGCATATTTAATTGGTTAGAATTGGGTTTATGACTATTTTACTATTGAGTTTAACCTTTATACTGCTATTTAATTTGGTTCGGTTTGTCTTGTTTGACTACATTATAAATCCGTTAATTACACATTGTTTCAGCTATTTCATTAGGAATTTTCAATAGTCTATGTCATTTCCATGAGCTTTCAAATTACTCTATTCTTGTCCGAATATTAGCATAGATGAAGAACCTTTAAGGTGTAGGTCATATTTTGTTTTAAATGAATAGCGAACTTAAATTTTTGTAGTTTATTCGTATGTGGATCATTAGTAGATCTTCAATATTTGTAGCACAGACAGAGTACAAAAATTTCTCTGTATTATAGGATGATGGTATATGTAGTATTATGTTATTTAGAGAATTTTCAAATGCTGTATATTCTTATAATACCCGTTTATTTGTTTTATAATTTCCCTTATTCTAAAAAAAGTTTATTTCATTTCATTTGTTATAAAGACTTCAACAATAATTTCTTTGAAATTGTAAATTGCTGTCTTTTTTATATCTAACATAATACAGTAGCTTCCTCTTAACCGGAACTCCGCTTTATCCGGCCGGCTTTTTTCCCCAACATCAGGCAAAATTCAGAAAGAAAAATTTCATTTCTCATTTCTTTATGGTTAATTAACTCAAATTTAAATAATGTAGAATAATTTCAACTTCTTATAAAGGTATATGATAAGATTTTCAAGAGTTTAATTTGTATTAAATATTGTTCATTATTTGTTATTAATGGTAGTTTTTATTTCAATTCAGTTAATTACAACTAGTGTTCATTTCACAAAATATGGAATAGTACATTTTTTAAACTACACAAATTAAAAAACTAAATGCATCCTATGCATTTAATTAATTAAATATGCAGTTACTTATTTAAATATTTTTACTTCTTTGGTTTAACCGTTTTTTTCTCTTAACTGGCTAACCCTCGGTCCCGTTTAGGTCGATTAAGCGGGAGGCTACTGTACTTACAATTTTTTAATTGCTTGTTATGTTCACTATATAGAACACATTAAGAATCAATTTATTTACAATTTTCCTTACATAATGCATAAGTTATTATACATAATGCATAAGTTACATAATTTTAAAGTTATTATTAAAATAGATAATTTGAACTTACGACTGATATGTTTTCTCAGCTGTCAAATCTTTTTATTTTTGAATATGCTATTTAAGGATAGAAATACTAACTTTACATAATGGCGTTGATTACTGTTCGATAACTGTTGTACCCAAAAACTGGATAATTTAGAAGTTTTCTGATATATGTAGCTGTTTAATGCATTCTAATTTATTTTTTATATTTTAAGTGACCAAAATAAATAAATAAATGAGTTACACATTTAAAGTGACAGTTTATAGATATTTTTTTTCAACTTCTTATATCACCATTTAAAATTCTTGAACTCTCAATATAAAATCAGAAAATGATTTTACACATATTATAATTTTATAATTATTAATATTCTAATTCCAAAGTTTTTATTTGACATTTCCTTCACCATAAAAATAATTTAAGGGTGCCCGGGACGCAAAAATCTCCAAATTTTCTAAAAAACTTTTATTGCACTAAAAATTTCCCTGTGTTTTTCTGCTTAAAATAACGTTTAAATCATGTTTCTATCTTAATTAGAACAGGAAATATTAATTTTTTTTTCGTTTTGGTTTGTTTTCAAAATCTAGCTTTCAAACAATGGTTGTTATAAAAACGTTTTCTTGTGAAAATGCGTTTTTCTTCATGATGACTTTTTTCAACATTTCTTGTATTTAAATCGTTAAAAGTCAATAACAATTAAAGATAAATGGTTCATACTTGGAACATGTCTGTTTCAATTGTTTTATTTTAATTTTGATTTAGAAAATTAGGTAAAAATATTTACTTTTGAAAATATGATTTTTTTTTTTTTAAGTTACACCATTTTTCTTTTTTTTTTTTACCTTAAACATTTTTATAATTAATATTTTTAAAAATGCTGAATCTAAATTAAAACTTATATATTTCTATTTATTTAAATGATAAAAAATTGAAATTCTACAAATAATATTTCGAGTTATAACGATTTTAAATTACGCCATTTTTAATGAATTTCAAAAAATTTTAAAATATGTATGAGAAGTTTTATCATGTGATTTTGTTTACAGATAACATGATTAATCATCACAAAAAAATTCAAAATTTTAACTCAATAAATAAAAATTATTTTAAATTGTGTCCCGGACCCCCTTAAAAAAATCGGTTTTCAGAATATCTTTCAAAATCATCCGTCAAAATAGGTTTTACTTTAAATATATATATATTTAAACGAAATACTTCGAAATATCTATCAAAGAAATTGCGAAATGATTTTTCTCAGCATAGAAAAATAACATGAACAAAAGTCTGCGAACCATAAAACGAATCAAACGTTTCGAGACAAGCATGCTGTTTTTGAAAAATCGGGATGACTTTTTGACAGTTTTGGATTGAATGAAGAGGGAGTACACACGAATAATTTTACAGAGAGAAAAATTTATACTGTACGTACTTTACACCATTCTTGCAATCATGCTATTTTGTTTCAACTGAATGCTTCGAGACGTTGCTATCTGAAAACCAGTACATTTTGTTTAAACATGTTTTAATATTTTTATTATCTTCCTTTTTTATTTTGATACTATGAGACTATAAGAAAACCAATTTATTAAAAATAATTTTTTACTTAAAGTATTTTTTCAACTCTGAACATTTTGTGCTTAAGATTTATATTTTGTGAAATATTATCTATAACTCGAGAATAATACGTGTCATATGTTAAACATTTGGAAAATATATTTCTATTATTATTAATTTATTTATTTATTTTACTTTTTTCAAAGATTAATTTAATGTTATGTAGTTTTCAATTAAATACATTTTTCCCCCTTAATTACAGCAACAGACAAAAATATCTTCAATGAAGTATTTTCAAATTTTAAAAAGGATAGTTTCTATTAGTACAATTAATAGGATATGCAGTCTTGACCTCTAAAATCCAATATCAAAGTTATTCCCTCCCGTTTTATTTTCACTTCTATCTGTGAAAGAAAGAAAAAGAGAAATTGTCTACGAATTAAAGATAATAAACAATTTAAGGGACAGCGAGATCGCTGACGCTTTGCTAAATGGAACTGACGATAACGCTAGTCGTAGCTCAGAGGACGAGGAACTGGTTGAAGAAAAGGTGTCAATGTTAAAATGCAAAAAATTGTCTGCAGAATTAGTATTTGCTTTAGCGTAACAAGGCTATTTCTGAAGTATATATCTTTCCCTTGCATAAAATACATGAAAACCATATTAAAAATGGCCAAAGCGGTTCAAGCAAAAAGAAAAAATTACATTGATGTTTTGGAAATTGACTTCACTGACTTCACTGAGAAATGACATCACTGTTAATAAGATTTTTCTTTTTTGTAACAGATATAATATTAATTAAAGTAAGTTTTTTTAATATTTAATATTTGCTTTTTCTCGCATAATTTTCATTTGGTTATGAGTTACATTATGCCTAAGGCACCATTAAGAATATCGGAAATACTTTTGAAATTCTTTCAGAAATTCGGACTATTCAAAAATCCGGCTTAGTCTCGGCCCCGACGATGCCGAATTTACGAGGTTATACTGTATTAGGCCAAATTACATTGATTGCATTTAAGATTATCATTTTCTTTAGTTTTTTTCTGAAATTGAGCAAATGTCAAATGGAGTATACTTCATCTATTATTTGAAAACTAATGTATGGTGCTTTATATGAAAAGAAACTAAGATGTGAAATTAGGTTATATTTTATTGTTTACATTTTGTGGATTTTTTCCCTTATTATAAGTTTTTATACTAATTTATATATGCATATGTATATACTATAAATATTTGTAATACATTCCTTGTTCCAAAATGTGTCCATTGTATATTGTAAAACCTTCTTTCTATGTAATATATTCTTATTAACATCAATTGTGCGTTTTTATTTGAGTTATCGCGTATTACACTGATATTTAATAGTCTATATTGCCAATACAATCTGCAGATGTTAAAATAATAAACTTCTCTACTTATTACAATTAGCAATGTAAGACAACCACAGTATTAACTTGATGCAGTTAGCATGCAAGTTAAAACTTTTCGTGCAGATTTGGGAAGATTTGTAATCTCAGTTACTGACAATGCAATTACACGTTAATTTTCACATAATTTATTATAGTTACACACATTCAAACGCAGAAATTTCGCCAAATAATGGCATGCACTGTAAAAAAAAATCTGTAGTTCTACAGATGTAAAGTTACATGCTTACTAAACTTTCACCTGTAACTGTACGAAAAAAGCTGCAAATCTACAAAACTAGTTTTTGTAAAGCTACAAAAATCTGTAACTTTACAAATGAATCTGCTAAAATTTCAGTAATCTTACTAAACTTTTATTTGTAACCCTGGCTGCAGTTACATGAAAAGTTCTCGGAATCCCAGTTTCCAAAAAAATTCTTAGTAACCTTACAGATTTTTTGATTTTCGGCGCAAAAGTGTGTCTGTTACATGAAATTTTGTTGTTGCCGTTACATGAAAAGTTCTAGGAATCCCAGTTTCCTAGAAAAACTTTAGTAACTTCACAGATTTTTTTTTTACAGTGTGGGAGCAGTCCTTGGCTACAATGCTGCAAGAATTTTTTACGTCATGTAATTTTCGCTATACTTAATTACCTTCAATTAAATTGTAATTACGTTCAATTAAATTGTAATTACATTCCAGATAATTGGAATTACAAATTTTTACAACTCCGGTTTCTTGGAAGATTATTCTCACTAAGAGAGTTTAAATTTTTCTAATCATCTTTCCGAAGGCCTTTGTGATATAAGTTTCCGTAAATTAGTTCTGTTGCACTTTATTAAGTTTTCAGTTAGTTTCCTTCTTCAGATTCGTGTATTTATTCACTGGCCTTCTTCAATCGAACACAAATATCTACTTTTGCTTATTAGCTCTCTTTCTATTGTATCTGCAAATAAAGTGTATTCAAATAACATCCCTTCTTTCTAATTCCCGAAAACCGCAGATTCCACAGTTAGAGATCGCTCGTTTCTTATTCAGCTGCTGCTATTGGTCCATATATACTACGATGTATCAAAGCATTGATATATCATGGCGAATAGAATTAGTTTGAATATGTACTGGTTATTAACCGATAACATTGACATTGATTGCTAGAACTGATTGCTGATTCTTCCATACATTTCATAAAATATATTCAGCCTTTAAAATGAGTTTAGATTAGGGGTACACTGTAAAAAAAAAAAAATTGTAAGGTTACTAAGAATTTTGTAGGAAACTGGGATGCCTAGAACTTTTTATGTAACCACAACAAAAGATAATCATGTAAAATTACAAAAGTTTGTTCAGTAACTGTTACTAAATATTGCTTAGTAAACGTACTAGTGATTTTTTAGGGAGTTTCCCCAAAAAAATCTTGTAAATTTATTAAATAATGTTTAGTGAAGTTACTAATGCTTGTTTAGGGAGTTTACTAAATAAGTTTTAGTAAATTTATCAGTGAATATTTTGTAAACGTACTATCCATTTTTAGGGCGTTTTCTAATTTTTTTTTTGTAAATTTACTAAATATTGTGCTGTAAATTTACTAACGGTTTTTCAAGGGAGTTTCTCTAATTAGCTTTTGTAAATTTACTAAATATTTCTTAGTAAACTTACTAGCGATTTTTTAGGGAGTTTACTAAAGAATTTGTGGTAATTTTTCCAAAGATAGTTTAGTAAACGTACTAAGGATTGTTTAGAGAGTTTTCCAAAGAATTCCTTGTAAGTTTACTAAATATTGTTCAGTAAATTTACTAACGATTTTTTAGGGAGTTTACTAAAGAATTTTTCGTAAATTTACTTAGGATTATTTAGCCAAGGTACTAACGTTTTTTTTAGGTAGTTTCCTAAAGAATACTTTGTGAATTTTCTAATGATTTTTTAGTACACTTACAAAGGAATTTTTAGTACATTGACTAAGAATTTTTTTTGTAAATTTGCGAAGGATTTCATAGTACATTTACTATGAAATTTTTTAGTATTGCACCCAAAGCTTTACATATACTTTAGCAAAAAATTGTTGGTAACTTTATTAAAGTACCGTCAGAAAAATTACCAATGATTTTTTAGTATTGTATCTAAAACAGTTTTTGTATTCTCGCCAGAAAGTTTTTTGTAACCGTGCAAGAGATATTGCAGTAAAGTCAAAATCCTTCGATCAAAATAAGTAATATGGCCTGACGTGTTTTTCAGTAATACCACAGCAATTGCCAGAAATATTTGTATGTTATGCATTAAAAAACTGACTTAAGCTTCACTGTAAATATTCAAATAGGTACAAAATCATTTCCATATTAAATGAGCATTATAACAACAGCAGTAAATAAGCAGATAAGCAGAAGCAGATCTTATGATTTTTAGTTAAATTAAAAAAGCGAATAGAAACAATAATGAAAGTAAAGTATCATTACTGAGTTTATAAAGTATGCCTAAATTTAAAAAAAAATATGTTATCGATACACTTCAAAATAAAGTGTAATGTTTCACCAAGAAAATGGTGAAAAGTCGCTGAAATTTAGCTGCAACCAAGAGATTGGCGATAAGATTTACCAGTTTACTGGTGCTTTCTCAAATAACATTATATTAGTGAAATGTTAAACAATGATTCAGGTTTTTTATAAATCCAATTTTCTGGTGAAGGGTTGAACCATAAATCAAGATTTTTTTTTAAATCCAATTTTCTGATAAAAGGTTTAACTATAAATCAGGTTTTTTTTAAAATCCAATTTTCTGGTAACAGTTCGAACCATAATTTAGTTTTTTTTTTTTTTTTTTTTTTTTTTAATCAAATTTTCTGGTAAAAGGTTGGACCACAAATCAGGATTGTTTTAAATCTAATTTTCTGGTGAAAGGTTAAATCATAATTCAAGGTTTTCTCTATTCCAATTTTTTGCTAAAAGTTTGAATCACGATTCAGGATTTTCTCTCATCTTTATGGGGAATGGTTACACCTGATTGTAGCTTTCTTTTTTCCCTTCACTTTGGTTTTCAATTTATCATTTTACGGTGTAATAATAAACAAAATTTCAGATTATGCGAGATTATCTTGCAGTAGAAAAGCTTAATTTTTATTTTCATTAAACCGAAAATTACTTAAGTTTTAATTATTGATTCTATTGTCTTTGAAATATATTTAAAAAACAAATGTAAACCATTTTGATCTAATTTCACAAAATAATTACATTTTTTCCCTACAAATATTACCATTCTGTCCTTTTACATTTTGGAATATTTCTTCGCACTCAGTTACACTTATAGTCCATTTAGTGTTTGCTTATTCACAAAAAAAAAAAAAAATAATAATAATAATTTTCTTTAGATTTAAATACATACCCTGTTTTTATTATTGTTTTAGTTAAAAAGGCAGCTATAAGTAGCAGAATCCATTTAACCTCTAATATCAGCTAATACAAAAGTAAACTTTAAAGCTTTTTTTTTAAAATACACAATGTATTTCTACAGTATATTAAATACTTACTTTGAAGGGTTTAGTTAATAACAGCAGTGTCGCCACCAAACGACTAATTATTCTTACATATATAAGTATTTTTTCAGTATTCCTAAATGATAATCTATGACGACGATTTATTTATTTTTTAACTATACTCGTAAAAAAGAAAAATATTCACCAGCAGCAGCCTTGCAATAGCTGAAAAAGAAATGGTTACAGACACTATTAAATAGCAACACATTTAAGTTGGTTTGCGGTATGCCGCTCCATTTATTGACAATACAAATTATATAATCATTAAATTATATGTATAGTATGTCAGACTGATATTTACTGTAATATCATTGTACATAGAGTTTCTCTCAGACAGTTTTAAGAGGGTGCTGCACCCTCTCTGACCATTCAGGTCATCAAATATAAAGAATTCTTGAAGCTTAGTGTGTTCTAAATCAGGATTTCAAGTCTGGTAAAATGGAATAGATCCAAGCATCAGGTTAATTTCTCCACCTGTTTTAAATGAAAGAGTAAATATTTTAAGACATAAAATATTTCTTGTGCAAACATAACAATAATCAAATTTCACACAGGGGAATTAATCAAAAAATTAAACAGTATATCAATTCAAATCTCTTTTACAAGGAAATCTTCAGCATTTAAAAAATCAATCAGTGTTCGAAATCATTGGTGGTCCGCTGGTCCGAGAACACCAAAAATTCATTTGGACCACTAATTTGAAAATTTTAGTGGTCAGCAGGAACAGTAACTACCCCCCCCCCCCCCTTCACTCAAGGGTTATAGGTAAACTTAAATTTTCCCGTCTCGGAGAAAGTGGCAACCAAACACAAATCACACAATTTTATTTATTTAAAAAAATAAATAAAACTGCATTAAACCTTAGTCAATTGAAATATTGGAATTAAAATATCTAAATGAATAATTTTAGTTTTTCTTTTTGTGCTGTTTATTTAATTTTTAGTTATAATTTTATATATCTAAAAATTTTGGATAACTGCAAAGAAAGTTTGTAAGAAAAAGCTGCAAAATTCTCCATTTGTTAGGTAAAAGGAAAATATTGTGAAATTCTTAAATCAAATGTAGAAAAATATTGCAAAAAGCATCAGTTGGTTGAGGAAAAAAAATCGTCAATGAATCGTGATTAACAAAAACTAATGCTTGCCATTTGGCTGCAATAGGGTGTTAACGATTTTAATCAAAGATTAAATTATGATTTTAATCAACTGATTTTTTTTTTTTTGAAAATTTGTGATTTTAATCAATGATTTTTTATGGTCTATTTCAATGGTCTGTAGGGAAAAATCATTTGTAGTATATTGGAATGATATTACACTATTTCAAGCATATAGAAATTGATACACATCACTGAAATGTACAAAAAGATGCTTACTATAGAACATGATGAGCATAGCATTAATCGTTTATTTATGGGGGGAAACAAAAGGATTCGCTTATAGTTCTGTATGAATAAACAATAATTGCTGGAAGTTCGTTATTTGTTGTGGTACGAGTTTTTTTTTTATTTATTTAACTAATTTATTTACTTCGTATGTATAAAATCTCTAAATCATATACAGGGCTGCAAAAAAGATGTATATATTTCCGCTTATTGATGAAATATGTTGAAGGGGAATTTTCAACTGTGAAAATGCGTTTCTTAAATGAACTAATGTTTAGCATACTATTTGGTATATATTCAAATGTATACATCATATATAGCGTTGCACAAAGGAATTCGGATATTTTTCCGATGACTGATAATTGCTGAACTTTAATTTTCAAATGTGTTACGTGTTTTGTAATTTGCTTACTTAGCCATCATATTTAACTTTATTAAACGTTGATTTTTTTTTTTTTTACATAATTCTGAATGTGTTGGAAAATTATAATCTGTCGTTGAAGCTTGATTATTTTACGTTCTTGTTAAAAAAATATTTTTATTTTGTATGTGTATATATATATATACATATGGGCGAGTTGTAAAAAACAGGGTAGGTGGGTTAAACCGGGTAGCGCAGATCCCTCCTTCAGTTGTACTTCTGTCTATCAGTCATCAGTCAACACGAGAAATTACTTGTCGGTAACCATTGTGGCATTTATAGCTGATTGAAACGTTACTGTGCGCGGTTTTTTTTTTTAGTGTGAAGGAATTAGTTTCAATTACTCTTAAAAAATTGTTTTATTTGATTCTAGATTTTACGCGTGTAACCACTTTTTTTAGCATATTAAATATTCCTGAGTACTATATCTAATTCTTTCCTTTCCTGATAGTATTTTTAAATATTTACTGATCTTTTGCTTATAGGATGAAGAGTAGTGACGCTATGTTTAAAGTCTGTTATGTTGGAGTAAAACAAGGTACTTAAAGAGTGGGTCAAAACTGGGTATACCCGATTTTGTCCGACACTCATAGAATGTTTTTTTTAGTATAGTTAATAAATTAGCATGGAATTTTAAATTGCATTCTTAATGCTGTTAAGTTATAATATAATTCTAAATCTATTTAGTTATAATGAAAAAACTTTAATTTTGATTTTGTTTTCTATTAAAAAGTGGGTCTAATTTTTAACTTACATTTATGAAATTAAATAATTTGCAATTATTAATGAACAAAATATTGGTACTAATTAAGGCATAATTTTATATTATGCTTATTACATTTTAATAAATAACTTTCTAATCTGAGGTGTAATAACTTGTGTTATGGGTCCACCTAAAATGCAAATATATTTCGTGACTTGTTTCTCTAAATAAAATAATCTGCCCAAATTGACAAATAATCCATAAAATCCCAATCCTATATAATTAGGCTATGTAATCTATAACAGGATTTTTTTATCAAATACTAGCAAACACCGCAGCTTTGCTCGGGTAATATTTGAATGACTATTTTTTATTAGAAAAACACTTTTTGGAATAATTCAAAAATTACAAATTAAGCCACAATTTGACTAAACATTATTATAAAAGTGCGATAGACAGAAATGAGATTTTAATTAATAAGAAGAACTAAAACTAATTCGAAATAAATGATAATTTAGAAAATATTGAGTCTTTTTTCTCATTTCATACGCTCATTTCAGTATTCATTTGAAGTTTTGAATTTTTTAGAAACCATCTTAAAACATTTACATCTTAAAATTAACCATCATGTGAAATTCCAAGCTTCTTGTCTAACAGTCTACCAACTCTCTGGTATTAGTGGCACCAACATAAAATGCCGAAATAGAGTTGAAGTAGAATGTCTCAAAAAATGTTGAAACAGAGACTGTCAGCATTAATTTGCCAACATTAACCTTCAAATCGGTTGGTATTTCGTAATATTCTATAGAAAACGGAATTCAGACGTTTTAAAGGCTTTCTTGTTGTTCCTTCCAACCAGATGGTTGTAAAACAGGTAATAAAATATAGCCCGTATAGGATCAGGGACTGTCACTCTTGATTCGCAACCAGTAACTTTAGTAATCGGTTTATTATTTCCAGAGATTCCACAGAAATCGTAATTTAGGACTCTTTTAGAATGCTTCTCGCTCCTTCCCTTCGCTTCACCCCTTTTTAATTTCGAATTTATTTTCGACTGCTCTTAGAGGACATTTATATTTTATAAGTAACTTTCGTGCTATATTTAAAGTTTCTAGCCTCTTCAGTACCGCAGAAATCGCAATTTAGAAAAATTTTTGCTCCTGCAACCCTCGAGGGGTTGTGGCACGGACATAAAATATTGCTTATGTTTGAGCAGGTTCTATCACCATCAATTTGCAACCATCATGTTTGAAGTCGGTTTTGTATTTCTTACGACTGCCTAAAAATCGTAATTTAGAACGCTTTTCGCTCACTTCATCATTTTAAATTTGGAATTTTCTTTCGACAATTCTTAGAAAGCATTTGCATCTTTGAAGTAATTACCATTCCAAATTTAAAATGTTAGACCCCCTCAGTAACATAAAAAACGCAATTTAGAACATTTTTTGCTCCTTTAACCCCCAGGTGGGGTTACGTACAACAACGTACCCCAACAACGTAAAATATAGGCTATGTTGGAGTGGGGACTGTCACCATCAATTAGAAACCATTACTTCTGAAATCGGTTTATATTTCCTGAGACTGCGTAGAAATCGCTATTTAGAACGTTTTTAGAACGCTTTTCGTTCCTTTTCACCCCTTTTAAATTTCAAATTTTTAAGGAACTCTTCTCAGAGAGCATTTACATCTCATAAGGTAATTACCATGCCAAATTTCAAGTTGCTAGCCCCTTCAGTATCCCAAAAATCACAATTTAGAATGTATTTTAAAATGCAACCGCAAAGTAGTAGTGAAGCCGACATGAAATAGATCCTATACTGGAGCAATATGACATCATCAATGCCCAACCATTACTTTTGAAATCGGTTGGGTACTTTCTGAGACTGTATAGAAATCGCAATTTATATCTTATAAATAACTACCATGCCTAGTTTCAAGTTGCTAGCTCCTGCAGTATTACAAAAAACACAATTTAGATCGTTTTTTGCTCCTTCACCCTCTTTGGGGTAGTGGCACCCACATGAAATACAGCCTATGTTGGAGCAAGGGCTGTCACCTTTGTTTTCACACCATTATTTTTTAAATCGGTTCGGTACTTCCTGATATTCCGTAGAAATCGCAATTTAGAATGTTTTTTAGAACGCTTTTCGCTCATTTTCACCCCTTTAAAATTTCGATTTCTTAGGAAATCTCCTTAGAGATCATTTGTATTTTATAAATAACTGACCTGTCTAATTTCAGGATTCTATGCCCTTCAGTAACTTAAAAATCGCAATTTAGAATGCTTTTTGCTTCTGCAAACCCTAGGTGGTAGTGACACCGTCATGAAATAAAGCCCATGTTGGAGCAAGGGCTGTCATCATCAGTTTCCTACCATTACATTTGAAATATTTTAGGTACTTTCTGAGATGCGTAAAAATAGCCATTTAGAACGTTTTTAGAACTCTTTTAGCGCATTTTCACCCCTTTTTAATTTCGAATTTTTTAAGAAATGTTCTTAGAGATAATTTATATCTAATAAGTAACTACCATGCCAAATTCCATGTATGTGGGAACTTCAGCAACACAAAAATCGCAATTTCGAACGTTTTTTAGCTCTTGCACCCCTTTTAGGGGTAGTGGCACCGGCATAAAATGTAGCCTATGTTGGAGAAATGGTTGTCACCATCATTTTGACATCATTATATTTGAAATCGGTTTGGTACTTCTCTTGATTGCGTAAAAACCGCCATTTAGAACGTTTTTTAGAACGCTTTTTGCTCATTTTCACCCCTTTTAGATTTCGAAATTTTAAAAAATGTTCTTGGAAATCATTTATACGTAATAAGTAACTACCATTCCACATTCCATGTATCTGGGCACTTCAGTAACACAAAAATCGCAATTTCGAACGTTTTTTTTTGCTCCTGCAGCTCTATTAGGGGTAGTGGCACCGACATAAAATGTTGCCTACTTTGGAGCAAGGGTTGTCACCATTATTTTTTATATCGGTTTGGTACTTCTTGAGATTGCGTAAAAATCGCCATTTAAAACGTTTTTAGAACGCTTTTTGCGCATTTTCACTCCTTTTTAATTTCGATTATTAAAGAAATGTCCTTAGAGAACATTAGTATCTTATAACTACCATTCCAAATTTCATGTTTCTAGGCCCTTCAGTAACACAAAAATCGCATTTTTAGAACGTTTTTTGCTCCTGCACCCCCTTTTGGCCAGTGGCACGGACATAAGACTTAGCCTATGTTCTAAGTTCGACTAACACCATCATTTTGATACTATAACTTTTAGAATCGGTTCGGTAGTTCCAAAGCTTACCTCCTACAAATAAACAATTTTTACCTCTTTATAATAGACTAGCAAACCCCGCGGCTTTGCTCGCGTAATATTTGAAATATGCCAAGTGATATTTATATGTCTAATTTTTATTTAAAGGTACTAACTAAATTTTCATTTTATTAAAAGGTACTTATTACTTTTTCAAAAATTACTATTTAAAACACAGTTTGATTAAACATCATTATTACACTGCATTAGGCAGAAATGAGACTTAAATTAATAAAACGAAATAAAACTAAATAAATAATAATTTAGAAAATATTTTGAAACTTTTATGCTCAGTTAATACGCTCACTTCAGTATTCATTTGAAGTTTTGAATTTTCTAGAAACCATCTTCTTACATCTTAAAATTAACCATCATGTCAAATTCCAAGTTCTACCACCTCTCTCAACATAAATGGCTGTGTTGAAATAGAAACTGTCACCATTAATATGCCAACATTAATTTTGAAATTGGTTTGTTATTTCCTAATATTCTACAGAAACGTAATTTGAAAGCTTTTAAAGGCCTTTTTTAGAGCGTTTGTTGTTCCTGTGAATCCCAGGTGGTCGAATCATCGGCATAAAATATAGCCTGTGTAGGATCAGAGACTGCTACCATTGCTTCGCAGCTATTACTTTTATATTTGGTTTATATTCCCTGAAATTGGGTAGAAATCGTAATTTAGGACTTTTTTAGAATGCTTTTCGCACATCCCCTTCACTTCACCCCTTTTTAATTCGAATTTATTTTCGACAGACCTTCGAGGGCATTTATATTTTATAAGTAACTACCATGCCATATTTAAAGTTTCTAGCCTTTTCAGTATCACAGAAAATCGCAATTTAGAAAGTTTTTAGCTACTGCAACCCTCTGCTGGTAGTGCCACAGACATAAAATATAGCTTATGATTGAGCAAGTTCTATCAACCAACAATTTGTCATCATTATTTTTTTAATCTGTTTGGTATTTGATAAGATTACATAAAAATTGTTATTTACAACGCTTTTCGCTCACTTCATCTTTTTAAATTTGAAATTTTCTTTCGACAGTTCTTAGAAAGCAGTTGCATCTTGTAAGTAAATACCATGCCATACTTCAAAGTGTTAGACCCTTCAGTTATGCAAAAAACGCAAATTAGAACATGTTTTGCTTTTGCAACCCTCAGATGGTAGTGACAGCAACATAAAATATAACCTATGTTATAGCAGGGACTGTCACCATTGATTTTCAACCATTACTTTTGAAACAGCTTTGGAATTTCCTGAGATTGAGTAGAAATCGCAATTTAGAATGTTTTTAGAACGCTTTTCGCGCATTTTCACCCCTTTTTAAATTTCCAATTTTTTCGAAACTGTTCCTAAAGATCATTTATATGTAATACATATGCACCTTGCCTAATTTTAAGTTGCTAGCCCCTACCGATCACAAAAATCGAAATTTGGAACGCTTTTTTGCTCCTGCAACGTCTAGGTGATAGTGATACCGACTTAAAATAGCGTCTATGTTAGAGCAGAGGCTGTCAGCATCAATTTCTTAACATTACTTTTGAAATCAGTTTGATTCTTCCTGAGATATTGGTGACAAATCAGCATTTAGAACGTTTTTAGAACGCTTTTCGCTCATTTTGCTCCTGCATCTCCTCTGGGTTAGTGGAAACATATATAAAATATAGCCTATCTTGGAGCAAGATCTGTCACCATCATTTTAACGCCATTATATTTGAAATCGGTTCATTATTTCCTGAGATTGCATAGAAATTGCAATTTAGAACGTTTTTTACAACGCTTTTTGCGCATTTTGACCCCCCTTTTAAATTTCGATTTTTTTAGGAAATGTCCCTAGAGATCATTGATATCTTATAACTAACTACCATTCTAAATTTCACGATTCAAGGCCCTTCCGTCATGCAAAAACAGCAATTTAGAACGTTTTTCTCCTGCAGCCCCTTTGGGGTAGTGGCACCGACATAAAACATAGCCTATGTTGGAGCAGGGATTTTCACCATCATTTTGACCCCATTATTTTTCAAATCGGTTTGGTATTTCCTGAGATTGTGTAGAAACTACCACTTAGAACGTTTTTTATAACGCTTTTCGTGCATTTTCACCGCTTTTAAATTTAGAATTGTTTAAGAACTGTTCTTAGAAATCCTTTATATCTAATAAGTAGCTGATACTTGAAATTTCATATTTCTAGGCCCATCAGTAACACATAAATCGCATTTTTAGAACGTTTTTTGCTCCTACACCCCCTTTGGGGTAGTGGCACCGACATAAAACATAGCCTATCTTGGAGCAAACGTTGTCACTATCATTTTGACACCAATATTTTTTAAATCGGTTCGGTATTTCCTGAGATTATGTAGAAACTACCATTTAGAACGTTTTTTAGAACGCTTTTTGTGCATTTTCACCCCTTTTAAATTTCGAATTGTTTAAGAACTGTTCTTAGACACCATTTATATCTTATAAGTAACTAATATTCCAAATTTCATATTTCTAGGTCCTTCAGTAACGCAAAAATCGCATTTTTAGAACGTTTTTTGCTCCTGCACCCCCTTTGGGGTAGTGGCACCGACAAAAAATATAGCCTATGTTCTAAGTTGGACTAACACCATCATTTTGATACCATTACTTTTGAAATCGGTTTTGTATTTCTTGAGATTATGTAGAAACTACCATTTAGAACGTTTTTTAGAACGCTTTTTGTGCATTTTCACCCCTTTTAAATTTCGAATTGTTTAAGAACTGTTCTTAGAAATCCTTTATATCTTATAAGTAACTAATATTCCAAATTTCATATTTCTAGGTCCTTCAGTAACGCAAAAATCGCATTTTTAGAACGTTTTTTGCTCCTGCACCCCCTTTGGGGTAGTGGCACCGACATAAAATATAGCCTATGTTCTAAGTTGGACTAACACCATCATTTTGATACCATTACTTTTGAAATCGGTTTGGTATTTCCTGAGATTATGTAGAAACTACCATTTAGAACGTTTTTTAGAACGCTTTTTGTGCATTTTCACCCCTTTTAAATTTCGAATTGTTTAAGAACTGTTCTTAGACACCATTTATATCTTATAAGTAACTAATATTCCAAATTTCATATTTCTAGGCCCTTCAGTAACGCAAAAATCGCATTTTTAGAACGTTTTTTGCTCCTGCACCCCCTTTGGGGTAGTGGCACCGACATAAGATATAGCCTATGTTCTAAGTTGGGCGAACACCATCATTTTGATACCATTACTTTTGGAATCGGTTCGGTAGTTCCTGAGCTTATCTCCGACAAATAAACAATTTTTACCTCTTTATAATAGGAGTAAGATAAGATAAGATAAGACTAGCAGGCTATGCCCGCTCCGCTGGTCAATATTTCCAAATGAACCTTGGATTAAACGAAATGGTGAATTTGAACTTGTATTTTAAATAATATGGACCTTCAGCTGGACCTTGCTCATTGCTGAAAACGATGCGAACGCCAATGTGATATAATATTATCTTAAGCGTTGTACAAAATTTACCTATTAAGAAGTAATTCTTTTAGTTGATTATTAACAGTGCACTTTTGATAGGGTAGTGAGACCATAATGACAACAGGAATTAATAGCTCTATAACTAATCGACATATAATGAAATGTTATATACCAACACCATTGATGAAAAGCCATGTAACAGTCCCACTTGCTTTAAAATATGTTCTGTAGATTTTTTTAAAAAAAAGGCTAAACTTTCATAATCAGGTTCACTTAATTTTTTAAGTTTTTCTGTTGCTCTATAACTAAGTAACGTTGAACAAAATGTATAGACTAAATCCTTTCCAAAATTATTACCTAACTAATTGTGGTATATCCTATCATAGTATTATAAACAATCGGAATGAAATCCGAATTTCCGTTTGAAATATATAGTAGATGATGATGATGCGATTTTGTGTAATAGAATTCGTTGTGAAATTTTCGCTTCAAACATAAACGATGCTTTCAACATTATAGCTAATACACCAATATGTGCAGTATACGATGGTGGAAGGTTAAATTGGATTCTTATGAGCAACTACCCAAAGAAAAGTGAATATGCGGCTTTTGTGATACTTTATGTTAGCCTGGCGAGGTAATAAATCAACAAAGATTGTTTTCACACCACATTCTTATTTTATTATTTTCATTTGAAATACAAACTTTTCACTCATTTAATTTAAAATGCATGGCTTACACTAATTTCATTTAAAAAACTGAAAAGATAAACAATAACAGGAAATAATTCCATAATTAAAAACAAAGAATTATTTTTAATTTACATACGCAAAATGTAACTACTGCTACTGGCAATTTTAAAAATGCTATTGGCGAGATATGCGCACGGCAGTTATAAATGTACCCATTTTTTCTTCTTATCGAGGAGCAAATTGTAAATTGCCAAATATTATTTCAATTCCAATTTCTTTCATTGAAAATAATTTTTAAGTCGTTACAAACATTGCTTTCATATTTAAATACTTTCGTTGGTCTTGGTACTACTTAGTTATCCCGTCGAAAAATTTCGCCAAATTATATATATTGCCAAATTATACTAATTGACATAATTTTTATTTTAAATAACGAAAGAACAAATAAATTAGTGTAACATTAATAAAAATACAAATAAAACGTCGAAATAAACGTCGCTTGGTGACGTAAACATGTGTAACTTGCTTAAAGTCAGGTGAATTTGACATTTATGATCAACCATTATTGACATTTAATCTTATAGTTGGCGATAGATTTTTGGTCGACGGAATATCTAAGTAGTACCTTTTTGTTTTATAATGATAACTTCTTAGTAAATTTGTCCCTTTTATTTTATATAAGATCACATTTTTTTCTTTTTTGGTACTACTTAGTTATCCCGTCGACCAAAAAACTATCGCCAAATTATAAGATTAAATGCCAATAATGGTTGATCGTAAATGTCACATTCACATGACTTTAATGCAGTTACGCATGTTTACGTCATCAAGTTATTTTTATTTCGACGTCTAATTTGTATTTTTATTAATGTTATACTAATTTATTTGTTCACTCGTTATTTAAAATACAAATTATATCAATTAATATAATTTGGCGAGTGATTTGTCGGTTTATATAATTTGGCGAAATTGATCAACAGGATAACTAAGTAGTACCATTTTTTTATTAAGACGTTCGTGTATTTTTTTTTTTTTTTTTTTTTTTTTTAACTCATAGTGCCGTTTTTATTCTGAGCCAAAAGTGTTAATTTGAATTTTTTCCGTTGCTAGAGTAACGTATGTAATGTTAGATATTTTGAGGTTTAGATGCCAAAGACACCGCCAAATTAGAAAAATATGAAAACTTTCATGAACTGTTGGACTTATAATAATTTACTTGGCACCATTCGATTCAGCATACAAAAATACATTAAATTATGCTATCATTTGATGCATAATTATAATATCAGATTTTTAAGGAATTTTTTCCCTCCCCTTGCAAAAACGATGTTAGGGGTGATACGTTAGAAGATCCTTTCTTAGCGGCAGTCTATGTCATAAGAAGTATTTTTACCACGATTTTCAAGATTTTAGGTTCAGTAGTTTGCGCTGTGCGTTAATTACTCCCTTAATCCAGACTTTATTTTATATATACTATATAGAAACGCCGTTTGGCGATGACTTGATGATCGAAAATTAGTCCAATATCATTTGAAATATTACATAACAGGGGAGAAAATACGAAGAAAGACGAAGAAGAAATGACGATTTACAAAAGACTTGTAATTTTTTTTTCCAAAATGGTGAATTTTTCGATAATAATAACGCATGATTGTATAAATTTCCTTAAAAATTATCTTCATTTCGAAGTTGGGAATTTTCCTATAAATGAAATTGGCGATATGACTTAAGAAAAAATGAAATAAGCAATAGATAATATTTGCTTTAAAAAGTGAGTAATATTCGTTGATCTGAGCTCGAGTTTATAAATATTATGCTTTCGGAATTATGGTAAAAAACATTTTTAAAAAGCATGAAATTATTTTACAATATGTATGTGTGGCAGAAATTCGCACTAAAATTTAAGTATTTGATTCCATTATTAAACTATTAACTAATATACATATAAGTTACAATTGAATATAAAAATGTACTCAAAAAATGATCTCGTTCACTTAAAAAAACACCATTTATGAGAATATCCTCAAGCTAATGTCAGGCTTATGCATTATTGGCTTAAAATCACATTGTTTGGCTAAAAAAGTAAAAAAAAAATCGTAACGAAACAAATAATAATTAAACATGTGACTTACAATTACATCTGCTTGTTTTTGCTATAAGTCAAATTATGGGGCAATGATATAAAAAGAAAAAGAAAAGAACAAAAAGAAAAAAAAAGTCATTAAAAATTCATCTAATCAAATTTTCAGATTCATTTCTATAATCTAAAGCAAGCGATAAAGAACCAAATATTGCTTATCAATTCTAATCTTTCTCATTAAATTAATTTTTAAGCATTACAAATATTTCTTTCAGGTTTAAATTAAATTACAAATATTTCTTTTGTGTTAAAATTAAATATTTTCGTTTTTTTTTAACATTATCCCTCATTTAAATGGATTTTTCTTTTTCTTTTTTACAATTAAATATCAGTAATTATTTGCTTCATTTATTTTCTAACTTATACAGCGATTTCAATTCATTTGTCGCCAAAAAAATAGCCTCTGGCAACCTTTTCGTTCAAAATAGCAGTAAAATACGAAATTTATTATCAAAAATCATAGCTATCCCTGTATATTTTCTCATAAACCACCCCGGGAATATTTCCCATCGAATGATACAATTTGGAAAAAAATCCACCAGGTAGTTTTTGAAAACACTCGAGCGGAACTTTTAGAGCTTACTGCTTTATAATATATATGATAATATATATGATATGATATGATATGATATATATACCTTGTTCAAATTTTCAATCGTTAATAAAATACTTATTATTCATCCTATCAAGTTGAAATAAATTTTTTTAAACTTGTACTGGATGACAATTGATGTTAATACAGTTTTTCCAAATATTAATTCATTAATTAAATTTTAATTAATTAATTTTAGTTTTACATGGGAGGAAAATGGCGGCCATTGGTTATTGAAGCATTTAATGCACATTCATTTCTATAAGGAGAGTTTCCATAGGGGGGACCCTGTTATGTCGCCAAATACCGCCAAGTTTGTCGCCAACTTGGCGATATACCGCCAAATTTGGCGACCAAAATGATTCGCAAAAGTGACGCCAACTTGGCGATATCTCTAATATTTCGCCAAATTCCCATAGACTTCCATTGTAAACCTACTTGCTTATAGAAAATCAACAAATTGAGATATTTTAATGCAAAAAAAACTAATATTAGCTTAAGGGATTATATTAAATTTTTCTTTGATGACCTAAGTAGGAATTGACTTTAAATAGAAAATTTTTATATTACTTGTTTATTAGAACAACACTTTTTGGAATAATTCAAAAATTACAAATTAAGCCACAGTTTGACTAAACTTCATTATAAAAGTGCAACAGACAGAAATGAGATTTTAATTAATAAGAACAACTAAAATTAATTCCAAATAAATGATAATTTAGAAAATGTTTTGAGACTTTTATGCTCATTTCAGTAATATTCATTTGAAGTTTTGAATTTTTTAGAAACCATCTTAACACATTTACATCTTAAAATTAACCATCATGTCAAATTCCAAGTTTCTTGTCTAACAGTCTACCACCGTTCTGGTGTTAGTGGCACCAACATAAAACACCGAAACAGAGTTGAAATAGAATGTCTCTAAAAATGTTGAAACAGAGACTTTCAACATTAAATTGCCAACATTAACCTTGACATTGGTTGGTATTTCCTAATATTCTATAGAAAACGGAGTTTAGATGTTTTTAAAGGCTTTCTTGTTGTTCCTGCCAACCAGGTGGTACTGACACCGGCATAAAATATAGCCCGTATAGGATCAGGGACTATCACTCTTGATTCGCAACCAATAACTTCTGTAATCGGTTTATTATTTCCTGAGGTTCCATAGAAATCATAATTTAGGACTCTTTTAGAATGCTCTTCGATCCTTTCCTTCGCTTCAACCCTTTTTAATTTAGAATTTGTATACGACTGTTCTTAGAGGATATTCATATTTTATAAGTAACTACCGTGCTATATTAAGTTTCTAGCCTCTTCACCACCGCAGAAATCGCAATTTAGAAATTTTTTTGCTCCTGCAACTCTCTAGGGGTTGTGGCACCGACATAAAATATAGCTTAAATGTTTGAGCATGTTCTATCACCGTCAATTTGCAATCATTATGTTTGAAATCGGTTTCGTATTTCATACGATTGCATAAGAATCGTAATTTAGAACTCTTATAGAACGCCTTTCGCTCACTTCATCCTTTTAAATTTGGAAATTTCTTCCGACAATTCTTAGAAAGCATTTGCATCTTTGAAGTAATTACCATTCCAAATTTAAAATGTTACCCCCTCTTTAACACAATAAACGCAATTTAAGACATTTTTTGCTCCTGTAACCCCCTGGTGGTAGTGATATCAACGTAAAATATAGTCTATGTTGGAGCGGAGACTGTCACCATCAATTTGAAATCATTACTTCTGAAATCGGTTTATACTTCCTGAGATTGCATAGAAATGGCCATTCAGAAGGTTTTTTAGAACTCTTTTCGCACATTTTCACCTCTTTAAAATTTCGAATATTTTAAGAAATGTTCTTAGAGATAATTTATATCTTATCAGTAACTACCATTCTAAATTTCGTGTTTCTAGGTCCTTCAGTTACACGAAAATCGCATTTTCGAACTTTTTTTGCTCCTGCACCCCCTTTGGGGGTAATGCCACCGAAATAAAATATAGCCTATGTTTGAGCAAGGGTTGTCACCATCATTTTAACACCATTATTTTTGAAATCCGTTTGGTACTTCCTGAGATTGCGAAAAAATCGACATTTAGAACGTTTTTTAGAACGCTTTTTGCGCATTTTAACAGCTTTTAAATATAGAATTTTTTAAGAACTGTTCTTAGCGGTCATTTATATCTAATAAGTAACTACCATGCAAAAATTCCATGTATCTGAGCCCTCCAGTAACAGAAAAATCGCAATTTCGAACGTTTTTTTTGCTCCTGCACCACCTTTAGGGGTAGTGGCACCGACATAAAATGTAGCCTATGTTGGAGCAAGGATTATCACCATCATTTTGACACCATTTTTTTTAAATCGGTTTGGTACTTCTTGAGATTGCATAAAAATCGCCATTTAGAACGTTTTTTAGAAAGCTCTTTTGCGCATTTTCACCCCTTTTAAATTTCGAATTTTTTAAGAAATGTTCTTAGAGATCATTTATATCTAATAAGTAACCACCATGCCAAATTCCATATATCTGGACCCTTCATTAACACAAAAATCGCAATTTCGAACGTTTTTTTTATCTTACACCCCCTTTAGTGGTAGTGGCACCGACATAAAATGTAGCCTATGTTGGAGCAAGGATTATCACCATCATTTTGACACCATTTTTTTTAAATCGGTTTGGTACTTCTTGAGATTGCATAAAAATCGCCATTTAGAACGTTTTTTAGAAAGCTCTTTTGCGCATTTTCACCCCTTTTAAATTTCGAATTTTTTAAGAAATGTTCTTAGAGATCATTTATATCTAATAAGTAACCACCATGCCAAATTCCATATATCTGGACCCTTCATTAACACAAAAATCGCAATTTCGAACGTTTTTTTTGCTCCTACACTCCCTTTAGGGGTAGTGGCACCGACATAAAATGTTGCCTACTTTGGAGCAAGGGTTGTCACCATTATTTTTTATATCGATTTGGTACTTCTTGAGATTGCGTAATATTCCCCATTTAGAACGTTTTTTAGAACGCTTTTCGCGCATTTTCACCCCTTTTAAGTTTCGAACTTTTTAAGAAATGTCCTTAGAGATCATCAGTATTTTATAAGTGACTACCATTCCAAATTTCATGTTTCCAGGCCCTTTAGTAACACAAAAATCGCATTTTTAGTACGTTTTTTGCTCCTGCACCCCATTTTGGCCAGTGGCGCGGACATAAGATATAGCCTATGTTCTAAGTTGGACCAACACCATCATTTTGAGACTATTACTTTTGGAATCGGTTTTGTAGTTCCAGAGCTTACCTCCTACAAATAAACAATTTTTACCTTTTTATAATAGAGTATAGATATAGACTAGCAAACCCTGCGGCTTTGCTCGCGCAATATTTGAAATATGCCAAGTGATATTTATATGTCTAATTTTTATTAAAAGGTACTAACTAAATTTTTATTTTATTAAAAGGTAATATTTTATTTTATTAAAAGGTACTTATTACTTTTAGGAATAATTAAAAAAATTACTATTTAAAACACAGTTTGATTAAACATCATTGTTACACTGCATAAGGCAGAAATGAAACTTAAATTAATAAAACGAAATAAAACTAAATAAGTAATTATTTAGAAAATATTTTGAAATTTTTATGCTCAATTAATACGCTTATTTCAGTATTCATTTGAAGTTTTGAATTTTTTAGAAACCATCTTCTTACATCTTAAAATTAACCATCATGTCCAATTCCAAGTCCTACCACCTCACTCAACATAAAGGGCTATGTTGAAATAGGAACTGTCACCATTAATTTGCCAACATTAATTTTGAAATTGGTTTGTTATTTCCTACTATTCCACAGAAACGTAATTTAGAAAGCTTTTAAAGGCCTTTTTTAGAGCGTTTGTTGTTTTTGTAAATACCAGGTGGTAGAATCATCGGCATAAAATATAGCCTGTGTAGGATCAGAGACTGTTACCATTGATTCGCAACTATTACTTTCATATTTAGTTTATTTTCCTGAAATTGCGTAGAAATCGTAATTTAGGACTTTTTTAGAATGCTTTTCGCACCTCCCCTTCACTTCACCCCTTTTTAATTCGAATTTATTTTCGACAGTCCTTCGAGGGCATTTATATTTTATAAGTAACAATCATGCCATATTTAAAGTTTCTAGCCTTTTCAGTATCACAGAAATCGCAATTTAGAAAGCTTTTAGCTACTGCAACCCTCTGGTGGTAGTGGCACAGACATAAAATATAGCTTATGTTTGAGCAGGTTCTATCACCAACAATTTTTTATCATTATTTTTTTAATCGGTTTGGTATTTGATAAGATTACATAAAAATTGTAATTTATAACGCTTTTCGCTCACTTCATCTTTTTAAATTTGAAATTTTCTTTCGACAGTTCATAGAAAGCAGTTGCATCGTGTAAGTAAATAACATGCCATACTTCAAAGTGTTAGACCCTTCAGTTATGCAAAAAACGCAAATTAGAACATGTTTTGCTTTTGCAACCCTCACATGGTAGTGACAGCAACATAAAATATAACCTATGTTATAGCAGGGACTGTCACCATTGATTTGCAACCATTACTTTTGAAATAGCTTTAGAATTTCTTGAGATTGAGTAGAAATCGCAATTTAGAACGTTTTTAGAAAGCTTTTCGTGCATTTTCACCCCTTTTTAAATTTCCAATTATTTCGAAACTGTTCTTAAAGATCATTTATATGTAATAAATATGTACCTTGCCTAATTTTAAGTTGCTAGCCCCTACCGATCACAAAAATCGAAATTTGGAATGCTTTTTTGCTCCTGCAACGTCTAGGTGATAGTGATACCGACTTTAAATAGCATCTATGTTAGAGCAGAGGCTGTCAGCATCAATTTCTTATTATTACTTTTGAAATCAGTTTCATTTTTCCTGAGATATTGATGACAAATCGGCATTTAGAACGTTTTTAGAAAGCTTTTCGCTCATTTTGGTCCTGCATCTCCTCTGGGGTAGTGGAAACAGATATAAAATATAGCCTATCTTAGAGCAAGATCTGTCACCATCATTTTAACACCATTATATTTGAAATCGGTTCAGTATTTCCTGAGATTGCATAGAAATTGCAATTTAGAACTTTTTTAAAACGCTTTTTGCGCATTTCCACCCCTTTTAAATTTCGAATTGTTTAAGAACTGTTCTTAGAAATCCTTTATATCTAAAAGGTAGCTGATACTTCAAATTTCATATTTCTAGGCTCTCCAGTAACACATAAATCGCATTTTTAGAAAGTGTTTTGCTCCTACACCCCCTTTGGGGTAGTGGCACCAACATAAAACATAGCCTATCTTGGAGCTAACGTTGTCACTATCATTTTGACACCAATATTTTTTAAATCGGTTTGGTATTCCCTGAGATTATGTAGAAACTACCATTTAGAGCGTTTTTTAGAACGCTTTTTGTGCATTTTCACCCCTTTTAAATTTCGAATTGTTTAAGAACAGTTCTTAGACATCATTTATATCTTATAAGTAACTAATATTCCAAATTTCATATTTCTAGGTCCTTCAGTAACGCGAAAATCGCATTTTTAGAACGTTTTTTGCTCCTGCACCCCGTTTGGGGTAGTGGCACCGACATAAAATATAGCCTATGTTCTAAGTTGGTCTAACACCATCATTTTGATACCATTACTTTTGGAATCGGTTTGGTATATCCTGAGATTATGTAGAAACTACCATTTAGAACGTTTTTTAGAACACTTTTTGTGCAGTCTCACCCCTTTTAAATTTCGAATTGTTTAAGAACTGTTCTTAGAGATCATTTATATTTTGTAAGTGACTAATATTCCAAATTTCATATTTCTAGGCCCTTCAGTAACGTAAAAATCGCATTTTTAGAACGTTTTTTGGTCCTGCACCCCCTTTGGGGTAGTGGCACCGACATAAGATATAGCTTATGTTCTAAGTTGGACTAACACCATCATTTTGATACCAGTACTTTTGGAATCGGTTCGGTATTTCCTGAGATTATGTAGAAACTACCATTTAGAACGTTTTTTAGAACACTTTTTGTGCAGTCTCACCCCTTTTAAATTTCGAATTGTTTAAGAACTGTTCTTAGACATCGTTTATATCTTGTAAGTAACTAATATTCCAAATTTCATATTTCTAGGCTCTTCACTAACGCGAAAATCGCATTTTTAGAACGGTTTTTGCTCCTGCATCCCCTTTGGGGTAGTGGCACTGACATAAAATATAGCTTATGTTCTACGTTGGACTAACACCATCATTTTGATACCATTACTTTTGGAATCGGTTCGGTATTTCCTGAGATTATGTAGAAACTACCATTTAGAACGTTTTTCAGAACACTTTTTGTGCAGTCTCACCCCTTTTAAATTTTGAATTGTTTAAGAACTGTTCTTAGACATCATTTATATCTTGTAATTAACTAATATTCCAAATTTCATATTTCTAGGCCTTTCAGTAACGCAAAAATCGCATGTTTAGAACGTTTTTTGCTCCTGCACCCCCTTTGGGGTAGTGGCACCGACATACGATATAGCCTATGTTCTAAGTTGGGCGAACACCATCATTTTGATACCATTACTTTTGGAATCGGTTCGGTAGTTCCTGAGCTTACCTCCTACAAATAAACAATTTTTTCCTCTTTATAATATGACTAGCAAACCCCGCGGCTTTGCTCGCGTAATATTTGAAATATGCCAAGTGATATTTATATGTTTGATTTTTATCAAAAGGTACTAACTAAATTTTTATTTTATTAAAAGGTAATATTTTAATTTATTAAAAGGTACTTATTACTTTTAGCAATAATTAAAAGAATTACTATTTAAAACACAATTTGATTAAGCATCATTGTTACACTGCATAAAGAAGAAATGAGACTCAAATTAATAAAACGAAATAAAACTAAATAAATAATAATTTAGAAAATATTTTGAAACTTTTATGCTCAGTTAACACGCTCATTTCAGTATTCATTTGAAGTTTTGAATTTTCTAGAAACCATCTTCTTACATCTTAAATTAAACCATCATGTCCAATTCCAAGTTCTACCACCTCTCTCAACATAAAGGGCTGTATTGAAATAGAAACTGTCACCATTAATTTGCCAACATTAATTTTGAAATTGGTTTGTTATTTCCTAATATTCCACAGAAACGTAATTTAGAAAGCTTTTAAAGGCCTTTTTTAGAGCGTTTGTTGTTTCTGTGAAACCCAGGTGGTAGAATCATCGGCATAAAATATAGCCTGTGTAGGATCAGAGACTGCTACCATTGATTCGCAGCTATTACTTTTATATTTGGTTTATATTCCCTGAAATTGTGTAGAAATCGTAATTTAGGACTTTTTTAGAATGCTTTTCGCATATCCCCTTCACTTCACTCCTTTTTAATTCGAATTTATTTTCGACAGTCCTTCGAGGGCATTTATATTTTATAAGTAACTACCATGCCATATTTAAAGTGTCTAGCCTTTTCAGTATCACAGAAATCGCAATTTAGAAAGTTTTTAGCTACTGAAACCCTCTGGTGGTAGTGGCACAGACATAAAATATATCTTACGATTGAGCAGGTTCTATCATCAACAATTTGTCATCATTATTTTTTTAATCGGTTTGGTATTTGATAAGATTACATAAAAATTGTTATTTACAACGCTTTTCGCTCACTTCATCTTTTTAAATTTGAAATTTTCTTTCGACAGTTCTTAGAAAGCAGTTGCATCTTGTAAGTAAACATCATGCCATACTTCAAAGTGTTAGACCCTTCAGTTATGCAAAAAACGCAAATTAGAACATGTTTTGCTTTTGCAACCCTCAGATGGTAGTGACAGCAACATAAAATATAACCTATGTTATAGCAGGGACTGTCACCATTGATTTGCAACCATTACTTTTGAAACAGCTTTTGAATTTCCTGAGATTTAGTAGAAATCGCAATTTAGAATGTTTTTAGAACGATTTTCGCGCATTTTCACCCCTTTTTAAATTTCCAATTTTTTCGAAACTGTTCTTAAAGATCATTTATATGTAATACATATGTACCTTGCCTAAATTTAAGTTGCTAGCCCCTACCGATCAGAAAAATCGAAATTTGGAACGCTTTTTTGCTCCTGCAACGTCTAGGTGATGGTGATACCGACTTAAAATAGCGTCTATGTTAGAATAGAGGCTGTCAGCATCAATTTCTTAATATTACTTTTGAAATCAGTTTGATTCTTCCTGAGATATTGATGACAAATCGGCATTTAGAATGTTTTTAGAACGCTTTTCGCTCATTTTGCTCCTGCATCTCCTCTGGGTTAGTGGAATTATATATAAAATATAGCCTATCTTGGAGCAAGATCTGCCACCATCATTTTAACGCCATTATATTTGAAATCGGTTCATTATTTCCTGAGATTGCGTAGAAATTGCGATTTAGAACGTTTTTTACAACGCTTTTTGCGCATTTTGACCCCCCTTTTAAATTTCGATTTTCTTAGGAAATGTCCTTAGAGATCATTGATATCTTATAACTAACTACCATTCTAAATTTCACGATTCAAGGCCCTTCCGTCACGCAAAAACAGCAATTTAGAATGTTTTTCTCCTGCAGCCCCTTTGGGGTAGTGGCACCGACATAAAACATAGCCTATGTTGGAGCAGGGATTTTCACCATCATTTTGACACCAATATTTTTTAAATCGGTTTGTTATTTCCAGAGATTATGTAGAAACTACCATTTAGAACGTTTTTTAGAACGCTTTTCGCGCATATTCACCCCTTTTAAATTTAGAATTGTTTAAGAACTGTTCTTAGAAACCCTTTATATCTAATAAGTAGCTGATACTTCAAATTTCATATTTCTAGGCCCATCAGTAACACATAAATCGCATTTTTAGAACGTTTTTTGCTCCTACACCCCCTTTGGGGTAGTGGCACCGACATAACACATAGCCTATCTTGGAGTAAACGTTGTCACTATCATTTTGACACCAATATTTTTTAAATCGGTTTGGTATTTCCTGAGATTATGTAGAAACTACCATTTAGAACGTTTTTTAGAACGCTTTTTGTGCATTTTCATCCCTTTTAAATTTCGAATTGTTTAAGAACTGTTCTTAGACATCATTTATATCTTATAAGTAACTAATATTCCAAATTTCATATTTCTAGGTCCTTCAGTAACGCAAAAATCGCATCTTTAGAACGTTTTTTGCTCCTGCACCCCGTTTGGGGTAGTGGCACCGACATAAAATATAGCCTATGTTCTAAGTTGGTCTAACACCATCATTTTGATACCATTACTTTTGGAATCGGTTTGGTATATCCTGAGATTATGTAGAAACTACCATTTAGAACGTTTTTTAGAACACTTTTTGTGCAGTCTCACCCCTTTTAAATTTCGAATTGTTTAAGAACTGTTCTTAGAGATCATTTATATTTTGTAAGTGACTAATATTCCAAATTTCATATTTCTAGGCCCTTCAGTAACGTAAAAATCGCATTTTTAGAACGTTTTTTGGTCCTGCACCCCCTTTGGGGTAGTGGCACCGACATAAGATATAGCTTATGTTCTAAGTTGGACTAACACCATCATTTTGATACCAGTACTTTTGGAATCGGTTCGGTATTTCCTGAGATTATGTAGAAACTACCATTTAGAACGTTTTTTAGAACACTTTTTTGTGCAGTCTCACCCCTTTTAAATTTCGAATTGTTTAAGAACTGTTCTTAGACATCGTTTATATCTTGTAAGTAACTAATATTCCAAATTTCATATTTCTAGGCTCTTCACTAACGCGAAAATCGCATTTTTAGAACGGTTTTTGCTCCTGCATCCCCTTTGGGGTAGTGGCACTGACATAAAATATAGCCTATGTTCTAAGTTGGACTAACACCATCATTTTGATACCATTACTTTTGGAATCGGTTCGGTATTTCCTGAGATTATGTAGAAACTACCATTTAGAACGTTTTTCAGAACACTTTTTGTGCAGTCTCACCCCTTTTAAATTTTGAATTGTTTAAGAACTGTTCTTAGACATCATTTATATCTTGTAATTAACTAATATTCCAAATTTCATATTTCTAGGCCTTTCAGTAACGCAAAAATCGCATGTTTAGAACGTTTTTTGCTCCTGCACCCCCTTTGGGGTAGTGGCATCGACATACGATATAGCCTATCTTCTAAGTTGGGCGAACACCATCATTTTGATACCATTACTTTTGGAATCGGTTCGGTAGTTCCTGAGCTTACCTCCTACAAATAAACAATTTTTTCCTCTTTATAATATGACTAGCAAACCCCGCGGCTTTGCTCGCGTAATATTTGAAATATGCCAAGTGATATTTATATGTTTGATTTTTATCAAAAGGTACTAACTAAATTTTTATTTTATTAAAAGGTAATATTTTAATTTATTAAAAGGTACTTATTACTTTTAGCAATAATTAAAAGAATTACTATTTAAAACACAATTTGATTAAGCATCATTGTTACACTGCATAAAGAAGAAATGAGACTCAAATTAATAAAACGAAATAAAACTAAATAAATAATAATTTAGAAAATATTTTGAAACTTTTATGCTCAGTTAACACGCTCATTTCAGTATTCATTTGAAGTTTTGAATTTTCTAGAAACCATCTTCTTACATCTTAAATTAAACCATCATGTCCAATTCCAAGTTCTACCACCTCTCTCAACATAAAGGGCTGTGTTGAAATAGAAACTGTCACCATTAATTTGCCAACATTAATTTTGAAATTGGTTTGTTATTTCCTAATATTCCACAGAAACGTAATTTAGAAAGCTTTTAAAGGCCTTTTTTAGAGCGTTTGTTGTTTCTGTGAAACCCAGGTGGTAGAATCATCGGCATAAAATATAGCCTGTGTAGGATCAGAGACTGCTACCATTGATTCGCAGCTATTACTTTTATATTTGGTTTATATTCCCTGAAATTGTGTAGAAATCGTAATTTAGGACTTTTTTAGAATGCTTTTCGCATATCCCCTTCACTTCACTCCTTTTTAATTCGAATTTATTTTCGACAGTCCTTCGAGGGCATTTATATTTTATAAGTAACTACCATGCCATATTTAAAGTTTCTAGCCTTTTCAGTATCACAGAAATCGCAATTTAGAAAGTTTTTAGCTACTGAAACCCTCTGGTGGTAGTGGCACAGACATAAAATATATCTTACGATTGAGCAGGTTCTATCATCAACAATTTGTCATCATTATTTTTTTAATCGGTTTGGTATTTGATAAGATTACATAAAAATTGTTATTTACAACGCTTTTCGCTCACTTCATCTTTTTAAATTTGAAATTTTCTTTCGACAGTTCTTAGAAAGCAGTTGCATCTTGTAAGTAAACATCATGCCATACTTCAAAGTGTTAGACCCTTCAGTTATGCAAAAAACGCAAATTAGAACATGTTTTGCTTTTGCAACCCTCAGATGGTAGTGACAGCAACATAAAATATAACCTATGTTATAGCAGGGACTGTCACCATTGATTTGCAACCATTACTTTTGAAACAGCTTTTGAATTTCCTGAGATTTAGTAGAAATCGCAATTTAGAATGTTTTTAGAACGATTTTCGCGCATTTTCACCCCTTTTTAAATTTCCAATTTTTTCGAAACTGTTCTTAAAGATCATTTATATGTAATACATATGTACCTTGCCTAAATTTAAGTTGCTAGCCCCTACCGATCAGAAAAATCGAAATTTGGAACGCTTTTTTGCTCCTGCAACGTCTAGGTGATAGTGATACCGACTTAAAATAGCGTCTATGTTAGAATAGAGGCTGTCAGCATCAATTTCTTAATATTACTTTTGAAATCAGTTTGATTCTTCCTGAGATATTGATGACAAATCGGCATTTAGAATGTTTTTAGAACGCTTTTCGCTCATTTTGCTCCTGCATCTCCTCTGGGTTAGTGGAATTATATATAAAATATAGCCTATCTTGGAGCAAGATCTGCCACCATCATTTTAACGCCATTATATTTGAAATCGGTTCATTATTTCCTGAGATTGCATAGAAATTGCGATTTAGAACGTTTTTTACAACGCTTTTTGCGCATTTTGACCCCCCTTTTAAATTTCGATTTTCTTAGGAAATGTCCTTAGAGATCATTGATATCTTATAACTAACTACCATTCTAAATTTCACGATTCAAGGCCCTTCCGTCACGCAAAAACAGCAATTTAGAATGTTTTTCTCCTGCAGCCCCTTTGGGGTAGTGGCACCGACATAAAACATAGCCTATGTTGGAGCAGGGATTTTCACCATCATTTTGACACCAATATTTTTTAAATCGGTTTGTTATTTCCAGAGATTATGTAGAAACTACCATTTAGAACGTTTTTTAGAACGC
Organism: Maratus speciosus; assembly: GCA_963932465.1. NCBI lineage: Eukaryota > Metazoa > Arthropoda > Arachnida > Araneae > Salticidae > Maratus > Maratus speciosus. The sequence continues at coordinate 223,780,000 of OZ010791.1, read as the reverse complement.
TTTTCGCGCATATTCACCCCTTTTAAATTTAGAATTGTTTAAGAACTGTTCTTAGAAACCCTTTATATCTAATAAGTAGCTGATACTTCAAATTTCATATTTCTAGGCCCATCAGTAACACATAAATCGCATTTTTAGAACGTTTTTTGCTCCTACACCCCCTTTGGGGTAGTGGCACCGACATAAAACATAGCCTATCTTGGAGTAAACGTTGTCACTATCATTTTGACACCAATATTTTTTAAATCGGTTTGGTATTTCCTGAGATTATGTAGAAACTACCATTTAGAACGTTTTTTAGAACGCTTTTTGTGCATTTTCATCCCTTTTAAATTTCGAATTGTTTAAGAACTGTTCTTAGACACCATTTATATCTTATAACTAATATTCCAAATTTCATATTTCTATGTCCTTCAGTATCGCAAAAATCGCATTTTTAGAACGTTTTTTGCTCCTGCACCCCCTTTGGGGTAGTGGCACTGACATAAAATATATCCTATGTTCTTAGTTGGACTAACACCATCATTTTGATACCATTACTTTTGAAATCGGTTTGGTATTTCCTGAGATTATATAGAAACTACCATTTAGAACGTTTTTTAGAACGCTTTTTGTGCATTTTCACCCCTTTAAAATTTCGAATTGTTTAAGAACTGTTCTTATACACCATTTATATCTTATAAGTAACTAATATTCCAAATTTCATATTTCTAGGCCCTTCAGTAACGCAAAAATCGCATTTTTAGAACGTTTTTTGCTCCTGCACCCCCTTTGGGGTAGTGGCACCGACATAAGATATAGCCTATGTTCTAAGTTGGGCGAACACCATCATTTTGATACAATTACATTTGGAATCGGTTCGGTAGTTCCTGAGCTTATCTCCGACAAATAAACAATTTTTACCTCTTTATAATAGGAGTATGACTAGCAAACCCCGCGGCTTTGCTCGCGTAATAGTTGAAACATGCCAATTGATATTTGCATTAATATTTTTTATTAGAACACTTTTCGAAATAATTCAAAAAATACAAATTAAGCCACAGTTTGACTAAACTTCATTATAAAAGTGCAATAGACAGAAATGAGATTTTAATTAATAAGGAGAACTAAAACTAATTCCAAATAAATGATAATTTAGAAAGTATTTTGAGACTTTTATGCTCATTTCATACGCTCATTTCAGTATTCATTTGAAGCTTTGAATTTTTTAGAAACCATCTTAACATATATGCATCTTAAAATTAATCATCATGTCAAATTCCAAGCTTCTTGTCTAACAGTCTACCAACTCTCTGGTGTTAGTGGCACCAATATAAAATGCCGAAACAGAGTTGAAATAGAATGTCTCGAAAAATGTTGAACCAGAGACTGTCACCATTAATTTTCCAACATTAACCTTGAAATCGGTTGGTATTTCCTAATATTCTATAGAAAACGGAATTTAAATGTTTTTAAAGGCTTTCTTGTTGTTCCTGCCAACCAGGTGGTACACTGTTAAAACTGGATACTTAAAAATAAGTAAAATGTACTCATTTTTGAGTACTTTCCGATCTTATAATAGCTCCGAGTACTGAACTCTTAAATTTGAGAAACGCATGTACTCATTTTTTTTAGTACATACAGGGACTCGAAAATAAGTATGTATAGGAGCACCCATACACTAAAGAAAAAAAAAGCGAAATTACAGAGAACCGACATATCACCATTTTTAATTACGGTAATTTTGGATTGCGAAGAACTACAATTTTTGGAGTAAAGAACAACGAAATTTATTATTTTAATTCTTGAAATTTTGTGCATGAGTCGCCTCGCGATTTGAATCCGATTCCTCTAGGTGGGAGATCAGTATTGAACTGACTGTACTATAAGAGCAGTTACCAGCTGCTTTCAAATGACACCTTTTATGAATCAGCAACGGAAGATTGCTAACAGCAGAGATGAATTTTCCTTTTCTTAAATATTTTAATTTCTAATAAAACAATCTTTAAACTAAATTTTCTTCTTTAACATTTCTAATGAAATTGTAAATAAATTTGAAAAGTGTGTATTATAAATTAAAAATTATAACAAAGATAGACATATCTTTAAATAAAAGCTTGGAAATCCCTACTGTCAATTCGGTATAAGAAAAGGGTTTATCAGAAAACTCATATTTTTGAGCACATAGGATTTAAACATGAATATTAAGTGTTTAAATACAAAATATATGTATTAATTTCTGCATACATTTATAAATCAAGTATAAGTATACACAATTTCAAAATATCATGTTCTCGTTTCTGAATTAATTGTACTTAAAAAAATCGAGTACAAAGAAATTTTCATTTTTAAGTAGGTTAATGCTCCTTTTTGAAGCAATTGTACTTAAAAAATATGAGTACATAGAAATGCTCATTTTTAAGTAGATTACTTTTAACAATGTACTTCTTTTTGAAACAATTGTACTTAAAAAAATACGAGTACATGGAAGTTTTCATTTTTAAGTAAATTATTTTTGACAGTGTAGTCACACTGGCATAAAATATCGTATAGGATCAGGGACTATCATTCTTGATTCGCAACCAATAACTTTTGTAATCGGTTTATTATGTCCTGAGATTCCATAGAAATCGTAATTTAGGACACTTTTAGAATGCTTTTTGCTCCTTTCCTTCGCTTCACCCCTTTTTAATTTTCAATTTATTTTCGACTGTCCTTAGAGGACATTTATGTTTTGCTACCGTGCTATATTTAAAGTTTCAAGCCTCTTCAGTACCGCAGAAATCGCAATTTAGAAAGTTTTTTGCTCCTGCAACCCTCTAGGGGTTGTGGCACCGACATAAAATATAGCTTATGTTTGAGCAGGTTCTATCACCATTAATTTGCAACCATTATGTTTGAAATCGGTTTCGTATTTCACGCGACTGCATAAAAATCGTAATTTAGAACGCTTATAGAACGCTTTTCGCTGACTTCCTCTTTTTAAATTTGGAATTTTCTTTCAACAATTCTTAGAAAGCATTTGCATCTTTGAAGTAATTCCGATTCAAAATTTAAAATGTTAGACCCCCTCAATAACACAAAAATCGCAATTTAGAACATTTTTTGCTCTTGTGACCCCCAGGTGGTAGTGACAACAGCGTAAAATATAGGCTATGTTGGGAGCTGTCGGGGACTTGCACCATCAATTTTAAACCATTACTTCTGAAATCAGTTTATATTTCCTGAAATTGCGTAGAAATCGCTATTTAGAATGTTTTTAGAACTCTTTTCGTTCATTTTCACCCCTTTTAAATTTCAAATTTTTAAGGAACTCTTCTCAGAGAGTATATACATCTCATAAGTAATTATCATGAAAAATTTCAAGTTGTTAGCCCATTCAGTATCACAAAAATCACAATTTAGAACGTTTTTTAAAATGGAACCGCAAGGTGGTAGTGACGCTGACATGAAATAGATCCTACATCGGAGCAAGGGCTGTCATCATCAATTTCCAACCATTACTTTGAAATAGGTTGGGTACTTTCTGAGATTGTGTAGAAATTGGCCATTTAGAACGTTTTTTAGAACGCTTTTCGCGTATTTTTACCCCTTTTAAATTTCGAATTTTTTAAGAAATGTTCTTAGAGATCATTTATATGTTATAAATAACTACCATTCAAATTTAATGTTTCTAGGCCCTTCAGTAACAGAAAAATCACATTTTCGAACGTTTTTTTGCTCCTGCAGCCCCTTTGGGGGTAATGGCACCCACATAAAATGTGGCCAATATTGTTGCAAGGGTTTTCACCATCATTTTGACACCATTATTTTTAAAATCGGTTTGGTACTTCTTGAGATTCCGTAAAAATCGCCATTCAGAACGTTTTTTAGAACGCTTTTTGTGCATTTTCCCTGCTTTTAATTTTCGAATTTTTTAAGAAATGTTCTTAGAGATAATTTATATCTAATAAGTAATTACCATGCCAAATTCCATGTATCTGGGCCCTTCAGTAACACAAAAATCGAAATTTCGAACGTTTTTTTGCTCCTGCACCTCGTATAGGGGCAGTGGCACCGACATAAAATGTAGTCTATATTAGCGCAAGGGTTGTGACCATTATATTTGAAATCGGTTCAGTATTTCCTGAGATTGCATAGAAATTGCAATTTAGAACGTTTTTTACAACACTTTTTGCGCATTTTGACCCCTCTTTTAAATTTCGATTTTTTTAGGAAATGTTCTTAGAGATCATTGATATCTTATAACTAACTACCATTCTAAATTTCACGATTCAAGGCCCTTCCGTCACGCAAAAACCGCAATTTAGAACGTTTTTCTCCTGAACCCCCTTTGGGGTAGTGGCACCGACATAAAACATAGCCTATGTTGGAGCAAGGATTTTCACCATCATTTTGACGCCATTATTTTTTAAATCGGTTTGGTATTTCCTGTTGTGTAGAAACTACCATTTAGAACGTTTTCTAGAACGCTTTTCGCGCATTTTCATCCCTTTTAAATTTCGAATTGTTTAAGAACTGTTCTTAGAAATCCTTTATATCTAATAAGTAGCTGATACTTCAAATTTCATATTTCTAGGCCCTTCAGTAACACATAAATCGCATTTTTAGAACGTTTTTTTGCTCCTACACCCCCCTTTGGGGTAGTGGCACCGACATAAAACATAGCCTATCTTGGAGCAAACGTTGTCACTATCATTTTGACACCAATATTTTTTTAATAGGTTTGGTATTTCCTGAGATTATGTAGAAACTACCATTTAGAACGTTTTTTAGAACGCTTTTTGTGCATTTTCACACCTTTTAAATTTCGAATTGTTTAAGAACTGTTCTTAGACATCATTTATATCTTATAAGTAACTAATATTCCAAATTGCATATTTCTGGGCCCTTCAGTAACGCAAAAATTGCATTTTTAGAACGTTTTTTGCTCCTACACCCCCTTTGGGGTAGTGGCACCGACATAAAATATAGCCTATGTTCTATGTTGGACTAACACCATCATTTTGATACCATTACTTTTGGAATCGGTTCGGTATTTCCTGAGATTATGTAGAAACTACCATTTAGAACGTTTTTTAGAACGCTTTTTGTGCATTCTCACCCCTTTTAAATTTCGAATTGTTTAAGAACTGTTCTTAGACATCATTTATATCTTATAAGTAACTAATATTCCAAATTTCATATTTCTAGGCCCTTCAGTAACGCAAAAATCGCATTTTAGAACGTTTTTTGCTCCTGCACCCCCTTTGGGGTAGTGGCACCGACATAAGATATAGCCTATGTTCTAAATTGGGCGAACACCATCATTTTGATACCATTACTTTTGGAATCGGCTCGGTAGTTCCTGAGCTTATCTCCGACAAATAAACAATTTTTTCCTCTTTATAAAATGAGTATGGATGAGTATAGAAGTATAGATTAAACAGGCAAAAAAACCCCTCTTGATGAATGAAACTTTCCCAGACTCATTTGCTGTATCTAATAGGAGTGGATGGATTACGAAAGAGGTCTTATTTGGACGTTTTTATTTGGTTAAAAAATGTACAGATTTTTTCCAATCCTTGTCCTGAAAAGCCCGTTCTTTAAATCCTTAGTAGGTGTTCAGTTCATATAAAAGAATCCAGTTAATCTAGTAAGAGAAAGCAATGTATTTATATATGCTTCTTTCCTTACGCAACGCATCGATTTCAACCCCTTGATGTGTCTTTCATACATCTCTAAGCTCATACTAAGATAAAGAGGTGAAAAAGTGGTTATTTTCCAATTGTGCGCGATCTGTAACAATTTACCAAATTGGAAAATTATTTAAAACATCATTTTCGAGAGCAGCAATTGTAAATACTGCAATCAGAAGGTTCGAGAAAACAGGGATTTTCTTCTACAACAATGTTTTTCCAGACCATCTTTTTTGCTCCTTCGGAAGTGACAGAGAAACCCATGAAAGTCATGATAACACACCTAGGTCTATGCAGCTACAGGTTTGCATAGCTGCAGAAATAAATAATTCTGAAACATCACAGGATAATGGAGCTCAACCTTCCGAACATTAACGAGTTGACAACATCCAGCGGCTTTCACGTCGAGCTGCTTCCAGGTGCAGCAGTTAACATCACAATCACAGACGTCATCACTCATTCAAAATGTTACATCAACAGAATACATTATTAAAATTATCCATTCGACATCTTCAGACTATGTAGCCCAGCAATCTGTATTTCCAATTTCGCCTAAAATGTTATTATCCCCTTCTAAGGAAAGCTTTAGAATTGAGAAAAGAAAGGGAAAAACTTATTTTCATTTCTTCTCCCTATAAATTACAGATCGAAGCTGATATTAAGGAGAAATAAGTCAAACAAACTGCAAGACAAAAAACGAAGTTTCTTTAAAAGAAAAAAGAAACCAAAATGATTGCGGACACATCATCAGAAGAAGAGGATAATGAAACCTGTATGTTTTGCTATGCACTTTACTCAAATTCTAAATCCAAATACGATGTTTGAAATGCCACGATTAAGCACACGAAGCATGTAGTAATGCAGAAGAATACGATGACAAATTCATCTGTGATTTTTGAAGCTAAAAGAACTCGAAAACGTACAGTGTAAAGTAAGAAGACCTATACAACGTAGAAAATTTGCCAACGAATTATTTTTTTACACATGGAAGAACACATGTGCAATTTCGTTTTGTTAAAAATAATTAAAATGTATTTATTATATTAAGCAAGATCTTTTCGACCAAAATGAGTTTTCCAGTAGTTTTAAATGAATACCCAGTTTTACCCAACCAGCGAGGTAAATCCGATTTTTGCATACGTTTGAAAAAAGCTATTTTTTATAAACAATTATATATATTTTGTTTGAAAAGAATATTTTATTATAGCCAAGGATTCATTTTACATTAAAAATAGTCTTCAAAGTTTGTTTTCCCATTTCACAGCATTTGAGACTAACAAACTTTTATGGTACCCGATTTTGCCCCACCTTCCCTATATATATATTTAAAGGATGCTGTAGTAGAAAATAGCATGAAAGATTTATTAGCTCCTTTCTACCAAAATTTTTGGTAACATGCCATTTATCTTTTAAAATAAGCAATTTTTGTATTCGCATACACTTTACGGTAGTTATCGCGATATATCACCAATATTAACACGTTGATACATTCCGATATTAAATTTACGATATTCTCCCCACCTAGGAGTTAAAGTTTTGAAAAAAAGATCAAAAATGTTTTTTCGAAAGCTTGTAGCAATTTACTCCAGGATGATATTTTAGAAGTATCGGCATATATATATATATATATAAACAATAATTAAACATATCCTACCACCATCAAAAACCGTAATATTGTGAATTAAAGCTGTACGTATAAAAGAAAAGTGCCAAATAACTTATTATAAGAATTATTATGGAAGAAAAAAGAAGAAAGTGGACACCGACAAATAATGGAAAAGCTTATATATTGAATTACGTTATCAAGGGCACAGAATGCAATGATATAAGCAATATGGTTGTTTTCTGTGAGAAAAATAAGCTAAAGCTAATATTATTTTTCTCTGTGCCCAAACAACCATTATATATATATATATATATGCTCTAAAAGTTAATCTTCTAACTGATGATGCAATTGATTTTTAAAAACGTGAGTTTTAACTCTTTCAAATACATTGGTGAGCGTAGGTCACTTCGTGCCTCACAAAGACTATATTTTTTCTACCATAAAACTAACTAAACGTCCGTATTTTAACACAATCATTTTAGAGCAAATCAACAGGCCAGATTTACATTTACCTACGAAAATTTCTTAACATTCGGACAAATATAAATATTTTTTACTAAATAAAATGTGCAAAAACTTCGACAGAATAAGCAAAAACTCGAGTTACATCGTGGTAAAAATCTTACCAGCCCTTTCCCCACAAAATATTAATATTTTTTCACTCGGGTCACGAAAGCATTATATTTTTAACATCTAAAAATTTCAAAGAGTCTGGATGATAACGACAAACTTTTAGAATTTAAAATACTGGAAGAACCTTATCCCTCCCCCACATCCCTTTCCAGGCACATTTCAAAATTACACATAAGACTCCAAAAATCAAATTATTAATACCAAATAATAATAACAATACCAAAAAGCATATACTTTCAATTCTCTTTGAAATACTGCAATACATTTAAAAATATAGAAAATTAATCTTTTAAAAAAATTCATTGTCCGAAGTCACTTTTCTGTTTTTCTGCGCATTTTACTGTACGACTCACATTACGTATATATTATTTAAAAATACACACTTAATGTTATACAGTAGCTTTGAAATGATCGAGTATTGATTTGACTCAGATGTAAATGGATTTAAGGGTAAAAAAATTAGTTTGAAAAGAAAAGAAAAAAAAAAAACACCAAGATTTTGATATGAAAATAAAATCTATATCTATCAATATTATAAAAAGCAAATATATCTGTGCGTAACGCTGACGTCATTTTGCAAATGGCAGAACTTTGAAATCTGGAATGAAATTTAGGTTTTGCAATTTCCGTGTTCAGCTTGTCGTCAGCTTAAAATTCTAAGTAAAATGTGAACTACATTTAATATTTTTGTTGAACATTGTCACAATTCTATTTCAAAGACCCGTGAACGGGGGATGTAACTCACAATTATGTGGGTGGGAAACTGGAAATTGTTTTAATCCCTTCCGTTTAGGTCTAAAATGAAAGTACCAAGTTTTATCCCACCTACTAGGTGAACATTAGAAAATATGTACATATTTATAGTCGAAAAACACTTTTTTTGAATTATCTTAACAATATCTCAGAACAATTAATTGTAGAATTTGAAGTAGATTTTGTAGAATTTGTTGTAGAATTTGAAATTCTGAATAAAATGAGTACCCATATTAATATTTTTGCTGAAAATTAAGGTCGCAATTCTATTTCTAAATTTTGCCTTTACCACTAATCAAGAGAGAGACAGAGTTATCAATCCGCCCTGCCTCCGTTTATTGCATACATGTATTTTCTTTAAGTTGTTGAGGCCCTCGCGATGTTTCTGTAAATATGTTAATGCTTTATTTTGTATATTTTGAGGATTATAATTTAGTAGTTATCGAGAAAGAGGTACATAATTGACAGCCGTTTTACATGCCATTTCTCAACTGATATCGTTAACTCGTCAACCTTAAACCTTAGTTTAAAAAAAAAAACGTAAAGCTAACTTTTTAAGCTAACTAATAATACTTTTTTTCAATATTCCGAAGATTTTAAAATTTTATGAATTTAACTTAAGATGCTCGTATACTAGTCGAAAATAATTTTTATTAAAACCATCTTAGTCCTTTTCGTAAAATATCGAAGTTTAAAATTGTGCTATTGGTTGACCTATAATCCCTCTAGCGACAAGAATCCTGCACACTCATTTGTTCCCTCGCTCCTCCCCACTATTTTCGACCTCCTTAAATGTGATGCATACGCACTGTTATTCACTATATATGTCAAATTAAATACGACGCATAATTCAAATACAATATCAGAGATCATAAACAATATTTCCCATCATTTACAAATCATTTTTGAAATATGCTAAAAATCATGAAATAGTGCACTTTTTAAGTTATCTATTTGTTCGTAGCGGCAAAGCCGCACCTAATAGGGCGGGAAAACTTAGTACGTTTATTTCTGACCTATGTCGAAGGGATTAAAACAATTTCCAGCTTTCCCGTATTTAATTCCGAATTCGGCCTTTTTTTTTTTTCATTTCCTACCACTGGGCTATAATCCGTAATCAAGAGTTTAAGCAATAACTCTGAAAATATCCAAAATAAATCCTAAAATAATTACAAAATCCTCAAATAATACCTCAATAAATTAAAATATATATATAAAAATTAGAAACAGGGTGAACTGATAACCTCGTCTGTTCTGGCTTCAATCACTTGATTAACGAATTAGGCAAAATAATTGTAATAATTCAATAAAAATATTAAGTACACATTTCAATCATAATTTTAACCTCTACAACATCTGTATTGACAATGTTTTTGATAGAGTTAGTTTTTTTTTCTTAGATATTGTTATGGTAATTAATAAAAATGTGTTTTTTGACTATAAATCTGTACATATCTTCAACCACTCACCTAGATAGAGGGGGAAAACTTAGTACATTCATTATAGACTTAAAGTAAAGGGATTAAAACAATTTCCAGCTTTCCCCTAATTAATTCCAAATGCGGCCCTTTTTTCCTCCCCTACCACTGGTCTATAAAGAGTTTTAAAGACTTTAAAATTCTATGTGATCTAAGTTTTTTTTTTTTGGGGGGGGGGGATGCCAATTTCGAGTAGGAAGAAAAATCTTGATTATTTATTGTGACAATAAAATGACACAGAACTTTTTTTTTTATTTATTTAAGCTGTTTTAAAGAGTTTTGAAACTTTATGTATTATTACTGTGAGAGGTGGAGAAAACGGGGAAACGAAATTTTGAAGGTGAAACTCAGATAAAATTTTAATGAAATGGATATGATGGAATGAATAGTTAATGAAATTTAGGACTGATTATTCACTTAAAGTAACAAATACAGTAGAGCAATTTTTTTTAACCTTTAACTGATGTCAAAGAAATTGTCACATAACTAGTGTGAAGCGGACTGTAAGACCGCTCCAACGAAAGATGAATAAAAGCCGCGATAAACTTATAGGATGTTGTTTTTGTACTAAACTTTTTGCACAGGAGTGTTATAATTAAAATTCACCTATTCAAAAGTCTCTGGTGTTAGTACTAAAGTTTCAAACGAAACAAAATTTCAGTAGTGTTTGTAATAAACTGAAATTTGCAAGTTAAACTATGAAAATTGAAAAAAGCACTGGTCTGTGAGACCGGTAGCATCAGTTAAAGGATAAAAAAAAAGTTTTAAACAGTTTAAACTTTGGTATTGTGGAGAAGGGAGTAAAAAGGGGAGGTGAAATTTCAGAAGAAAGGTTAGCAATGGCGGTTTTATCTTTATTTTTTAAATCAGAAATGAAAAGAAATGTAGAAGAGTTCCACCCCCGATTAAGAAATAATATAACAGTATAGCACTTTAACCCTCCGAGCGTCTTGCAAAAGGGTAAAATTGTAATGTTGTTTTCTTTGCATTTGGTTTTAAATGCTATGAAAATATGATTCTTTCAACATTATAAAAAAAACTCAATTACAACTATGAATGTAATCCTTGAGAGTATTAATCATTCTTCAATGTATTTAAAATTCATTAAATCTATAGTATTATATTATCTTAAATATTGCTTGTATTGCTGTGAAACCTGGAGCTTAGTGAACGGAATATTACGCCCCAAACACTTAGAGGGTTAAAGGGCTTTTAAAACATTTTGTATGAAAATAAGCACTTTCAAGCACAAAAAAAAATCCTTTTCAAAAATGCAAGTACTTTTAAGGACCGTACGAATCCTGATATATTGAAAATTTCCCGACTACAGAGTAGTCCTGCACGGGTCAAGTTGTACCAGACACAAAACCAAATATTATACTTAAGTCAACCCGCAACTCGACCCGAACCCTCCAAAAATATTTCCTCGATCCACAACCTGACCAGAATCAGCCAAAATAATTTCCGGCAACCTGCAACTCAACCCAGGCTTATTTCAACCCGAACCCGAAATAAAAGGAAAGGAAATCGTGTTTTATTGATATTATGAAATGTAATCTACAATTACAACTCTAATAACAATGTTTTATGTAGGAAAATGGACAAATGTATATACTTTAATATTCAAACATATGTGAGTATCATTCTCACAAGTATTTGAAGTGAGGACAGCTTGTTAAAAAGCGCCATCAATATTCACCATCATGGTGGATCTCAATGGCGCTTGGTGACAAGTTGTCCTCAACATGGCTCACAATCACATGACACACGTAAGTGATGTAGGATTGGTGAGGGCTAAAGTTACGCACTTATTAATTTTTATTTTTAACGAGCACATTGATCTAAACTTATGTGACTACTGATTAAAATTTTGTATTAAAACCTTAGGCACGTTCCACTATCAAACGACATTCTGTCAAATTATAATTCCGTGAGAAATTGTAATTTTTAAAAAACATTGCTCTGCGTATCTTTGCTCCATTGGTTGGGCTAAAAGTAAGCAGTGATGAGGCAAAAGATTCGCAGTGCGCATTTTTGCCCCATTACGGCCGGATTTTGCCCCTATTTTCACTAAAATGAATGAGTAATGTAAAAGCATTAGTAAATTTTGATAGTATTTAAACTGAAAATTCTAAACTAGACCATGAAAAAAACAGCGGTCTGAGAGATCGCAAATAGTAGTTAACCTCTAACTGTTGTGACAAAAATCGTTTCATAAAAACTGTAAGCGGTCTCCGAGACCGCTTAATCGTTGATTGAATAAAATGGTTGACTGACTCATAAGAGGCGGTTTCTGAGCTAAACTTTATGCAAAGGGCTATTATAGTAAAATGTCAAATGCATTCAGAAGTCTTCAGCTATACTTCTAATTTACCAAACGAATCAAAATTAAACTAACATAACTACTTAAATTGAAAATTACAAGTTAAACCGAAAATTGAATATTGCAGCGGTCGGCGAGACCGTCGACAGGAGTTAAGGATTAAGGTTTAAAACAAAAGCGATTCATGAAACAATATTGATTTTTAAAAGTAAGAAGGTAGATACCTACGTTCTACATTAAAAAACTTAACTAGAAAAAGGAAAATGTAGTTTAATAACTTATATTAGTTAAGTAGATATTATATTTTATATAATATAAATTTAGAAATTGTGAAAAGCTTTGCATCTAGCTAAAACGATAGGGCAAAGTCCCGTATCTTAAACATGTGCGTATCTTTGTCCCAAGAAGGATGCGTACTTTTACCCTATTCTGTAGTATTTTGCTTAACCGGCTACCCATAAGTATAAACAAATGTGATCGAGGTAAACTACAGCATTTAGAAGCTAAAAATATTTCGATCTCCACTAAAATTTTGGATTTGTAAAAATTCCAGGTACTATCAGCTAAAGAATAAAGTGAAATTTTAAAAATATTAGATCAAAATTCGAAAACTTAAACTTATCTCATTTTGTTAGCACAAATTGCTACTTTTATCAAAGGTTTAAACAAATGACTACTACACTTGAAACAAAACTGCCACCTATTGGTCATGAGAGCCGAAATGTTGCTTCATATGAAATCAGCCGTTGCGTATTTTTGCCCCGCTCATATCTTTACCCCTACCTACCCTATATCTTTCTTTGCATGAGAAAGTAAAAACTCGGCATTTTATCGCTCAGAAACTCACGTAAAATTAAAATGCAATTGTTTATATTTAGGTTTTTTCCAAGTCTAAGATTTTCACAGAAAGTTTGAGCAGAACAATTTTTCAGATAAAATAAATACATATTTCAATATGAATGAGCTATTATTAAATTTACTCCTAAACCTTTAACTGATGTCACAGAAATTGTCACAATTAGTGTGAAGTCAACTAGTGTGAAGTTGTCTGTGAACCGCTTTATCAAAAGATGAATAAAAGGCACGATTAACTCATAGGATGGTGTTTTTGTACTGAACTTTTTGTACAGGACTGTTATAATTAAAATTCACCTATTCAAAAGTGTCTGGTGATAGTACTAAAGTTCACAACGGAACAAAATTTCGGTAGTGTTTGTAGTTAAACTGAAAATTGCAAATATATAAAAAATTGCAAAACTATAAAAATTAAAAAAAGCTGAGGTCTGAGAGGCCGGTAACATCAGTTAAAGGTTAAGAAAAATATATACTATATATAAGAAATGTGATAAATTATTTTTATTTAAGGCACAGTTAAGAACCATTTATTCTTCTCTGGGAATAGGAAAAATATTACCAACATTTCATTTTTCAAATACAAGCAAACACATGTATAATATTTCTGATAGTTTTAAAACACATACCCATGATACGTGTGTATAGATAGAGAAGTGCCCAATATTCAGAGTTAGAAGCATAGGAGAGAGTATGGAGGAATGGGACACCTTTTACAAAAACAAGAAAATGAACTTTGACACAAAAACAATATTTCAGTTTATAGAATACAAAATGAAACACTTTCTAATGTCCTTGAACAATATAGAAATATAATTTTCAGAAACAATTTTATAAGTAAAGAAATTGCAAGTTTCAAAATTTGTCCCATGCTTAGTTTAATCCATGCTTAGACCCATGCTTGAAGACTTAGTTTATATTATGGATAATATACAGTATAATGTTCCATAAATAGGGAAACTATTACATCTATGCATAAACAAGTCATTAATATTCAGAAAGCATAGAAAGTATATGAAGCAAAATCACTTCTGATCTTGAAATAATCTTTTACTTTATACAATTGAAATCTTATGCAACTTTTTTCAACTGGAGATTGGGCTACTATTGCTTCATCTAGTGTGCGATTGATGAAATGTCTAGAATGATCATATTCAAAAATTTTTATTGCTACCAAAACAAAAACAAATTTTGCAGGAAATTTTGCAGGAAAATAAAAGAATATATAAAATTTATTAAGTTAAACCAGCTCTTTGCTTGTTCGCCAACATAAATGAAAAATAGTGGAACTTCGAAGGATCACTTTTTGCTTCCTAATTGGTTTGATTAGGAGTATCAACAATAACACAGATTATAAAACACGTAAGCGCGTGTGTGTGTGGGGGGGGGGGAGTTATGAAGAAAATTTTTAAAGTAAAATTTTTATTGTATAATTTTTTTTTATAAACAAAAAACTTTGAATTTTATCCATTACTGGCACATCTGCCCTATACCTAGATTTTTAGACTGAAAAAAAAATATTTTGGACATTCTTTTGAAAAATCAGTCAACCCGAACTTGACACACAAGATTCGAAACCCAAACCGACCCGATCCGAAACAAAAATGTAAAGTAAATCCGACCCGATGCTGGAATCTAGTACAATAAATACCGATTACACGGCACTACTCTAATATTAAGAAAGATAATTTTGGTATACATTTTAAGTATTCTGCAGAAGAATAGTGGAATATTTTGTATTCATTATCAGTCAAAGGGGGGGGGGGAGTACTATTCATTGCATAATTTATTAAAAATAAAATCTTTAATCTGCTAACCATATTGCAATAAAATATAATTTATTACATAAAACATTAGAAATTGCACGCATGTAATAAACACTGATGTAAAGAATAGTCATTTGACTGAATGATAAATATTTAACAATAAAATAATAGGATGATTACGCATTAATACCTGCTAAAATCATGTTACATTATAATTCGAAATCAAACGATCTTACTGTGTAGTTCATTTTTACTTATTAGGAATCAAGGAGAATGGAAATATAACAAAATTTAACTCATAAAGAAGAAATATTTACTTACATCCTAATTTGAAATCATAATCAAGATGGATACCTTGAACACATCTGTGGCTGCGTGAATAGTCATTACGTCATCACTGAAGTCCTTTCTCATTGGCTGACATGGGAGACTAAGATATTTCATGTATTTCTACTATGCGAGTGGTAAATATTATACCCGGTTACAGATAAAATTCTAGTAAACATGCAGATTTCTGTAGTTTTACAGAAACTAGTTTTGTAGGATTACAGATCTTTTTTTACAGTGTAGATTAGGAATCAGGTAAATTTGCTATTTTTTCATTGCTCCGTGGAGAAAAAAGCATTTTAAATACTTCGAATTTTTTAATGGTAAATTTGAATGGCTTATCGAAATTAACGAATTCCTCTAGTGAGTTTTAACATGAAATTAAATTTCTGTACAATGTGTATCAGTTATTCGGTGAATAAGAATATATTTTTTAATAAGACATTCGTTAAATAATTTAAACACTGCTAAATAATATTTAACTCTAAGAATTGGAGAAAAACTTAAATTGATATTTTTCAGAGATTAATTTTTATTGTAAAACATAAGCTTCTCAAAATATGAGATACTTTTTAGATTTCTTCCAGTAACAACATTTCAAGCATTTAATTCCCCATCTTTTAATAATGATATTTTAAACGTACAGTTAACGTACAGCCTTCGCCAAAAGTATTAGGCACCCAGACTTTTAGTACATTTTTGGTTTTTAAGCTAAAAAATAAAAGAATGATTGTGTTATAAATTATTATATTAGCGAAAAATTACAAAAATATCAATATTTAGTGGGTCCACATTTGCTTTAATAACAGTAGCAATCCTTCGAGGCACACTGCGTACAAGGCTTGAGCATTTTTCTGGACTAATTATACCCTTGAATAAGAGCATTTTTCAAAGTTTTTTTTCATGTTTATTAGTTTTTTATGTTCTCTGATTTTACGTTTTAATATGCTCCAAAGGTTCTCGATTGGATTAAGATCTGGGGACTGCGCTGGTCATCCCAGCAATCACATGTTACTGTCTTTAAATCAGCGCATCGTAGTGGCTGAATTAGAACAAAGAGCGTTGTCTTGTTGGAAGTTCATGCCACATAAATTGGTTTCACAAAAAATGCTTATTAACGAAGGCATAAGAAGAGTTTCCGTCACATTTATGTATTTTTCGCTGCTCATGCGACGACGCGACGAACATTTCACCAACTCCATCAGAAACCATGCAGTCCTATATCGTAGTACTGCCACCTCTGTGTTTTGTAGTAGGCACCACGCAATCTAAATGATATTCTTCGCCGATACGTTGCCTCAAGAAGGACACACATGGTGTTCCAAATACTTTGAAATAAAATTAAAATGACACATTTTAAAATATTCTCTTTTTTAGGGTTCCGTACTTAAAAAGTAAAAACGGAACCATTATAAAATCACTCCTGTGTCTGTCCGTCTGTCACAGCCATTTTACTCGTAAACTATGGAACGTGGAAAGCTCAAATTCGGGGAAGTAATAAAGACCATTGACCCACATATTTTCAGATTAATAAACAAGCATAAATATATTCAGTAAAAATGTAGAGGGGCTAATTATGCTACTTGAGAAAAAATCTTTTCTTTGTATATCATGTGGGGTATCCTGTGAAAGCTTTCGTAAGGCTAAACTCAAAAATACATTCCTTTTAATTTTGGGTATTATATTTTCAAATATATTGTCGAAAATGTAGCGCAAAAATATGTTCCCTTCCCCCCCCTCCCCCATCTAATTCCGAATTTACTGAAACTAAAATTATGAAAAAATTAGAGGTAGTAGACGTTAATATAAACCTTGCCGGAAAATTATAGCGATTAACCTAGGTCACACAATTTTTGAGAAATTAGCATTTTTCTGTTAAACACAAATTTCGATTTACGGGGATTCAGAAAAATTGTTGAGCATCGGTGGATATACCTATCGTTGCAGAGGTATAACAGCCTTGATGATAATGATTTTCGAAAAAAATCATGGGTAATTAGCCAAGATATTAACCTTTAAAATACTGCCAGTTTCGACATACAAAAGGCCAGGGGCGGCGTACACTATGCCTAATTAACAACTTTTAATGATATATATGTGTAATGTCCAGTAACAGTATAAAAGCATTAAACGTCAAATTCCTAAAAACGTACTAATTTAAGGGGTCTCGGGAACCTAAAAAATAGAAAAAATGAAAAAAAAAAGACCATTTTCAACATTTAATGTCTTAAAATGTATATGATTTTAAAACGCAATTTTAATTGGGATGAAAGATATAGGTATGTTCTTTCATTTCATGTATTTAAAAAATTGCAAGATACAGAATTAGTATTTATAGGGGGCTAGAAACTGTTAGACATTTGTCGAACAAAAAATTGCCATAACAGTTTACGCGCAGGATTACAAAATAAATATTGCAACTAGAATGAAAATGTTGGTGCTTACTTATACTTTAGATTGTAAAAATTTCCCTGAACTTAAATAAATTTGTATTTAAAGTATTTTTATATTTTTAATGCAATGTTGTATTTAGCTAACACGGAATTTTGAAAATTCCAACGGTAAAATTAATTTAAAAATATTTTTTTGAACAATAAAAAAGAAATTTTAGGTTCAGTGTATACAGACTAACATGAAATATAAGTTTTGAAAATTTCAGGAAAAAATATTCAGAAGTTTTTGAGGTATCCTGCGCGTTATCCCAAAAAAAAACGCCATTTGGAGAAAAATGACTTCAAAGTTTCGGAAACGCCCCTTCAGTTATTGAGCGGGCATAATTCTAAAAGCCATAACTTTTGTTCTAATGGGAGTTTCAAGAAAACAATTATAACACAATAGTCATGAAAGATAGGAGTTTAAAATCTAAAAAAATTAAAATTTCTTAAATTTTGAAGCTTTAACAGTCCTACGACCACTTAACCCTTTTTGGCGCGGAGTAATTATATTTATAAACTTATGAAATAATGAACTGACACCAGAATTTATGAACGAATTTATTAGAAAATGCGAACTTGCTTATTTTCACGTACATGATAAAAGGAAAATTTTAATTAAATATTCTTGGTGGCGTTTGTCTGTTTTGGAATTAAAATTAGGTGTCCTTTTTTTAAGGACACTGCCCTCGGAAGGTTTAATTACAATGAATCGCATAAATACTGTGGGATTCGCGATAGTTTGCATTAAGTGTATCTCTCAATACGCCTCGAGTGATTTTAAAAGTTAATTAAAAACCTATCTGGAAAAACGCGGCACTAACCAAGCCGCCGTTGCAACTTTAGACCTCCTTTCGAAGCGCGCTTTCGATTGCGCTTAGCACAATGCCAAATTTAAACTTTGAACAAAGGTTTTGTTTTAGCTATACTGTAGAAATAAAGGTTATTACTACGCTGAATTTAGTTTTATGAAATGCCAAATGAAGTTTAACTATGCACTGTTTTTATTGTCAATGCCGAATTAAGTTCATTATAAACAGATTAGGATAATATTAAAAAAAAAGTTATACGAATAGCTATATTTGATATTATTTAGGTTCCCTATCTCTTTGAGCTTTCATGGTATAATATTTACACTTTTCTAATATATACAGTTATACCCAACCCTACGTTGTATAATTTTTTAAAAAGTCTTAGTATTCTTTTGGCAACGGCTTTTTTTTATAATACAATTACAAATTCATATATTTATTCTACGGAACCCTCTGTGCGCGAGTAATACTCGCACTTGACCGTTTATTAGTACAAAAGCCCACTGTGACTGAATGATGGTTATTTTTCATTATAAAAAATGATTAAAATGCTTACCTCAAGGATAGATTCATCAGATCAAAGAACATTTGACCAATCCTCTTTCTTAAAATGTTGATGTGGACGAGCCCACTGAAAGCGATTCTTCTTGCTGTTTTCTGAAAGACCATTCTTCTACCTGGCTTTGCAACGTTTTAACCCAGCTCCTGCAAGTCTTCTTTTGCCTTTCGAGCACTTATAGTCTTTCCAATGTCTTCTAGCAGAGCTGCAATGAGTTCAGCAGAAATTATTTTGATATCTCTAACAGATTCTCGTATTAGTTTTCTGTCCTAGCGTATCATTATCACAAGTTTTCTGCCTGTACTTGTCTTGGTTACGACCAAGACAGTGAGACAGTGAGTCTCGGGTGAGACCGAGTCTATTTAACTGAGTTAGCGCACGGGCAGACAGACAGGTGGCCAGACAAACCGATGTCATAAATATTTTTCAACTGTGTTAGAAAATGCTAAAAAAGTTAAATAGATATTCATGGTTTTATTTGTTTACGAAATTAAGGATGACTTTTAGGAGTTTATTTATTGTGAAATCATATAAATTTGTTATTTTCGAAATTGTGTAGAATAAGTCTGTTTAATTTTTCAAGATTAAAACTGAAAATTTGAAGCATTTTGTGTCGTATGTATATTTAATTATTTTAAAATCCTTTCGAAACTAAAACTATTTCCTTGCACGGAAATTTATTATGAATTTTTAGTTTTTTAATTCTACGCATGCAGATTATTCTGTGTCGATTGTTATCTTTTCTCTGCGACTAATTCTTAAATTCTTATATATGAATAAATACACCATATGAATGCGTTCAATTTATCAGACACGTTTGTTTTCCGAAGTTTTGTATAATATACCATTAAATATTTGAGGCACTGCTCTTGTACTTCAGGGATGCGAAAAACATGTTTGAACTCATAATTTTTTTACCTAAGAATTCGGTCTCGATGGCACTTAGTAAACCAACAAAAAATTAAATAAAAATAATACTTGCGACACCCTGGGTCATAAAATATTAATAAATAATCTGTATATCTATGGTGGAAAAAAAATTTGAACTTAAAGTCATAATAATATTATTATTAGTCAGTTTCCGCATTACGCACTTCTAAGATTTGAATTTTCGTTTTTGTCAAATATATCCTTTTTTCAACAGTCAATATCCATTCTTTTCATGGTAGGGTTCCACTTACCTATTAGAGTTAAAACTATTTATATTTTCAGTATCTCGCCTTATATTTTGCCAATGTAGACAGAATAATTGAAAAATATATCCTTTTAATGCATTTGTAATGTTGTATTTTAGACTTATTCAATTAAACGACTGTTTCTTTCTGAAGGGAACATCATTTTCATAGCTGGAAGCGCTCCATATTTCCTAGATTAGGGTTGATGCATTTTGTCCTTTTTTTCAAGTTCAGGAAACGGTCACAATACTAATATAATATAAAAATACATTATATTTTAAGCAGCTCGAGCTATTAATTGTGCTTGAATTTTAGTTCACTTAAAAAATATATAGCTGATGAGTTGAATTTAGCGTTTAATAAAATGTGTGTATTCATTATTTTTGACACTTATCTATTTGTTCTTGTTTATTTGCTTTAAAAATATTTTCAGAAACGAAAAATTGTTGCAATCATCATTTGTTTTCTCATCATTTGTTAACACAAACAGCTAATTAAACAAAAAAACATTTAATTTCCTCAATAAGCAAATATTTCAAATTAAATTACGAAAATAATTTACATTAGTAGCCCTTGAACACTAGAGGTTTCAAGGAATTTTTTGTAAGCAAACATAATACTTTTTCAAATATCATTGTTTTTACGAAAATACATATACTTAATTGTTAATTGCATTAAAAACTCATTAGAATAAAGCATTAAATACATGAAAAATGAGTTTTTGGATCACGATATTAAACGGATAGGTTAAAAATACACAATTAGAATGCGGAATATCATTTTTATTAAAAATTAATTCGTATTTTAGAATGTTGACAAGTTTCATAATTTTTAAAGGCTCTTGAAACTGAGCTTTGAGGTATGTAGCATCTTCATTGATTGTGACATGAATGATGCAGTTCAGTTTAAGGCCCTTTAATACGATATTAGTTAAGTTATTTCGCATCATAGACATTTAAAAAACTGTTATTGAATAAAAATATATAAGAACACGCATTTCCAATTAAATTAAAAAACTACTTAAAAAACTCATAAACAATGAATATACAAGTAACATAATTATTCCAATGCCGCTAATTAATCAGAAAATCTATCCATACTTATTAATTTTACGACAAACTAAAATGAAATGTATACAATCATATAAAATATTTGAATATGTTACCCTTTTTAGAAAAAATAATTTATTCTCAAGATAAAAATGCGAAATTAAATCTTAATAAAATTTAATTTTTAATTTAAAAAGGTATATATGATTTACCAGTTAAGAAAAATTGCAATACTTGTTTGTTACTGGCAAGGGCATCTCATATTAAAGTTTGTATGCATACTGGAAACAGACGCCCTATTTTCAGTTACTTCTGTCTTGTTATTAATTCTTTTGTTGATATTATAAAACAAAAAATACTAGATCTCATCTCATACTCAGTGTCTTTAGCTTGTAAATGTCAACAGTGTTTGGATGTTTTTATATCCGTTTTGAAAGTATATCATAGTACATAGCACATGTAAGCTGATTCACATTATTAAAACATATGCTCGTAGATCATGATGGTAACTGATGATCTTAGTAAAAATATATATAATATGCTAAAAAACTTACATTAAAAAAAATTAAGGGGAAAGTTTTTTGTTGTAAATTTTAATGATTTATTTTCTTCTTGTTAGCACATGTTATAAATGTTTACAAGTGATATTGAACGCTGTCTGAAAAATTGCTTAATATTGATAATTATCTGCGTTACTTAAATTATAACTTAAAAGTATTAAATATAAAAACACAATGTATCATAATTTTAAGGCTAATAAGAATTATAGTATCATAGATTTGCCATACGATAGATTAACTTATAAAATTGTCATATATATACACAAAAAAAAAAAAAAAAAAATACAAGATAGGACACAACATCTTATTCAACTAAGTTCTTCTATTACTAACCAGAGTATTTATGAGTTTTCTTTAATGATATTCTTGCTCCTCGTGAAACGGGTATTAGCTATATTATATACGGGTTTATTATATACGGATATATACTATTATTATATACTATTATATTATATTATATACTAATATTATATACCGGTAGACCTATTCATAATGTTGTAAAATTAAATTTTCAACTGTTTTGTAAGGTATAAAGCATACCGAGAAGAATGACTATAATATCTGGTCAAATAGAGAAAGTAAATTAGATTGGCAAAACTCAAACGTTTATCTCCTAAATGTATAAAAATAGAGCTTAGTTTTACATTTGTGTACTTAAACAAGTCAACTTCAGTTTTCTACTCAGCGGTAGTACTATACATGAAGGCAATTGTAGATAGCATCGCTATGCACATACAAAGATTTTGTAAATTTCTATCTCCCCGCGTTACCTCCGCTCACAGAAATATTATGGTATATGACAAGGACCTATTTTTTTTTTAAGTATACTGTACTCTGTGTACAAATGTCTAAATATCATATTCGTGGCTCAAAAGAAGAGGTCTTGTACTTTACCATGTATGGAAGCTAATTGTTGAAATTGAATTTTCAACTGTGTTATGCAGTTCCTATATTGTTTATTTAGATTTCTTTATTCGAATACAATATAAGAGTCGCGACGTGTTTCATAATCTATGCGTAATTCATAACTTTTATTTCTTGTTATTTAATTATCGAATTCTGAATTAATTATCTCCTAACAATGGGAAATGCTATAAGTGCTTATTTAAAATGTACTTCTCGTTCTTCTGCGCAACGAAACTTTACAACTATGAGTATATAGATAAATTCATATACATGGTTACATCTACACATAAACATAACCATACATTGCTATCTATATTGATTGCTGGAAAATCATCTTCCTATAAATTGTAGTATACTAAGTAGTATACTTAAAACCTATCGTTAAATTCTATAATGTGTTTTTTAAATTGTTTATCTATATATTTCTTTTCATCAGATGAAAACACGAATTTTCGAAACATATTCCGAAAGTGTTTGAAAATGTTTCATAATACATCCATATCATAATCCATCCATACATCCATTCACAATGCATCTATTCCTAAAACATCTATTTAATACATAGATGAATTTACTTTCTTATTTCCCTCAACATTTGAATTCATTAGGGAATAAAATCAAAATAAATTCTATTTGCACTCCGTTGATAATAGCGAGCTACTAAATGTATTCTTTTATTTTAAAGTTTCTGAATATTATTGGTAACTAATTATTTCAATAGAAAAATCATGTAACTATGACATGAACTGATAAAAATATCACATTCCATTGCAGAAAAAATTAAAAATTTAAACATGCTTTTAGGTACGTACGTTTAAAATAAAATGGAATAAATGGGAATGATATGCTTAGGTTATGCTTAGCTTCTACTTTTATAAAACAGTTTAACAAATAAAGTTTTATCACGCAAAGATAGCGTGCGTAAGCATAACAGTTACAGATCAATTTGTATCAAAATCTCTTGAAATTGCAATTTATTAAATTTTTGTAAAACTTTTGAACGAAATTCCAGCAACAACCTTGTCCCAGACGATCCGCATTGAATTCATCTGGTTATATGACATAGATTGCCATCGTAAAAAAGCGCCAATTTCTTGTCAAAAATTTAATTAGTATTGAAATCTTTTTACATTATTATTATTATGAACAAATATCCCACCTGTTTCTAAGCACTACTCTGAAAATCGCATCTTCCTACTGAACATAGTTTACTAATTATTAAGTTTTCAAAAGTCTTTGCGTTTCTGAATCACCCGGTACTAAATAATAAATTTCTCATAAATCTTTCTGCTTAAAATTGCAGAAATAAGAAAGGGAAATTTATAAATACTGTAAATAAGCATTTATAAATGATTATAAATGTTTTCTCATGAATAAAAATTAAAATACTCATAAATAATTAATAAATACTCATTTTTACAGGCACCTTTTCCATGTAAAAAAAAAAAAAAAAAAAAAAAAAAAAAATGTATTGATCGTCAAAATCTTACACATAGAATAACAGCAAAAAAAAATATTTTACTACAAGTAAAATCTGACCTTTTTATGAACTTTTCATTTCATAACCTTCAAATTACGATGACAGAGTTTTCTTGTAAAAAAAAAAAAAAAAAGTTTTGTCATTTTAATTGATATTTTTTTTTCTTTTTGTCAGTATACAGAATTTTCTAGAATGTAATACATAAAAAAAAATTATCTCATACACTAATAAAATTATCCAATGAATAAAATATTACATATTACCTGAAAAAGTTAATGAATACTTTGTAACATATTTGTCATTTGATATTGAAAATTTTGCATCTCTTATGGATTTACTATGCAATGATTATCTTAATGATGTTAAAATATACACACAAAAACAAATTATTTATGTTAGGATCAATACTTTTTTAACCTATTAAAGTCAACTGAATTATGTTTAAGAAAGACGTAATAGTATTAATAAAATCCCTTTTATCTGAAATAATGATGCGTTCTTAATTGAAATAATAAGTTCCACATTTAATAAATTAAAAAACAATGGCTTTATCTGTTTCCTTCATTTTAACTAAATTATATTTTTTTACTCATTTAATTTACGAAGTATATAAAAGGCTAATTAGTAGCTACTTATAAATCTTTTCAGGCGTTTCAAATTATCCGTTTTTTAAAGTTTCTGCCTCAATAATTTATCGCTTTCATATTTTTCGATTTAAAAGAATTTGAAAACAGAAGTGAAAAATAGAACATACTTTTTATCAAGATAACAGGTAATTAACTCTAGATTAAAGACTTTTAAAAGGGATTAAAAGGATTTTTTTTTAGATATATTTTTACTTTAATGTTGATAATAAAAAATAAAGCAAGTTACGTATGATTTTAAATTTATGTATATCATTATTTTTGATTTTCATATTTTGGTATATAATTGAGATGTGAAAATTATAATATTTTTTGGATTTCATTTTTCTGTAATAGAATTAAATACATTAGAATTTTTGTCAGAAACAGATTTTTTTCAAAATGCAATATATTTACTTTAAATCAATAAATAAAATTCCATTTTTATAATTATAAAAATATTTTTGGTGCTGGGATTGCAACGCGGTATTTAATTTAGCATGAAATAAAATAAAACTTATCGGCGTTTTATAATTTTTATTAGCCGAACTAAAATAAAAGTTTAAGCAGGTGCACCGCAATTTTCATCATGGGCGGGTGTGTGATATAATTTTGAAATCACAAGTGTTTACTTACGCTGTTACAAATCCAATACATTTCATAATACAAATAAAATAGTAAACTAGGAATACATTCACATATATCAATGGAGAACATTAAATTTTAAGACTATTTGGAAATGGTTATATATATATATATATATATATATATAACCATTAAAGAAAGTACGTACCAATAATTAATAATGAAACAAGAATATTATTAAAATCATAAAAATATAATAAAAATATATAAAACAATATTTAAGGCAAGAAGAAAAAAAATCCATCATTTTCAGAAAAGATCTATTATTTCCATAAAAATCCAATTTCTTCTTCTATGCAACTGTTTTTAAGCCAAGAAGAATTTTCCAAGCATACAACTTTATCGTTTTAGAGTATCATAATATTCTGTTCTGTGCCGTTTTATACTTTTATCTTTATCTATAAAAAATGTTTATTTTTAGCTGACTCATCTGTATTGTCGTTCCATATGCATATTGAGTATCTTCCAATTTTTGCATTTTTAAAAACGTATTGAAAAAAAAAGCAATTATTTGATTATAGAAATAAAATAATAACTCAGCAAAATAAGTAGAAATTATACTATTTCAGAAATTAATCTTTAAGATGTAAAATAATTAATATATATATTTTCACTAACGAGCCTGCGTCATGAAATTCAGCAAAGTCGATTAACGTTGCATCAAACAAACAAATGAACTGAAATTTTAACTTGCAAATCGTAGGGAAGATATAGATAGATAGAAGAATAGAAATGACCTTCATGTAGTTTCAATGCGGTATGTAATAATTGTAAAAAGAATGTCATAAAACGTTTTATCGTAACAGTTATATCTTGCAAACGTTTGTCAAGCTATGTCAAATTTTCTCTCTCACTGAAAGATTAAATTAATATACGAAATTTTTTTTTATGAGCGTTGGCAGTTCGTCTACATCTCCATTTGTTGACATGGTGACATAACGTTTTTATAGACAGTAAGAACATTTTAACAAGCAAGATATCATATGCTACTACATTTTTTTTAGAAAAATGAGCATAAAAAGTAGGGTAACATATAATAAAATCATAATTCATAAACATTAAGTTTTTTGGAGAAATAGGGATAGAAAAAAAAACTTCGTAAGATGCAAGCTATACAATAATCTATATGATAAAAGACAAATGTGTCCGTCCATAACGGTGAAATAATTTTATGAATGGCAGCAGTTGACGATGAAATTTCGATTTTGTAATAGAGAAATAATATCACAAACCAAAGCTTTGCATTCCAGCATGAAATAACAGTTTCTAATTTACACACGCAAAATAGAAAAGTTTCTATTGAGATTTTAAAAATGCTATTGGCGATATTTGCTCTCGGCTAACATATAGTACCAATAAAATAAGATAAAATAAAACACAAATGTATCATATGTATGGAATCGAACATTCTCAATTCTTACACCGTCAAATAGAAAATAAAATGTGCTTTCAAATATAATTTGCTTGAAAACTGTATCTCAGTTTAATGATTTTTATGCTTTTGGGAATAAATTTCAAGCATGAAATATTCGTAAATCTGTCTCTACGGCGTGCAGCCCGATTACGAAAGATAAATCCGTTTGCACTTAAAATAATATAAAAAGTTCAACATTTGTTTTCCGCTAATATTTCTGAATGGATATAAAACTTCATAAAAAATACATTTAAAAAATAATATAATATAAATAAAACTCAAGATTAACAGACATGTAATCGAATATGCACTTAAACCGCTGAAATGGCTAATACAAAAGTATCACTTTTAATAAATTTCAAAGCTTTTTTTAAATACATAATTGATATTTTTGACATACAATACTTTTAGGTGTTATTAATAGGCAATATAAAAAAAATATTATAAATAAAAAAAATTTAGAGTTAGAGA
Organism: Maratus speciosus; assembly: GCA_963932465.1. Classification (NCBI taxonomy): domain Eukaryota; kingdom Metazoa; phylum Arthropoda; class Arachnida; order Araneae; family Salticidae; genus Maratus; species Maratus speciosus. Next base: position 223,752,479 of record OZ010791.1, on the reverse strand, counting down.
AAAAATGGTTTTTAGACGGAAAGTTCGCATTCTATCCCCTAGTCTATATAATAAAAGACGAACGTGTCTGTGCATAACGCTGACGTCATTCTGAGAATGGTAAAACTTCACGACAAAATTTTGCTTCTTCAATTGCTGCTACTACAGTTTTTTAACTTCTAAACATCGCACGCCGCTGTAAAGGAAAAAAATATTGTAATTTCAAACGAAGTTTGTTTGAAACTTGTGTCGCAGTTAACCAATTTTTTATGGCTTTTTAACTATTTTTTAAGCATGGATTTTTTTAATCTATCTATCGCGTGGAGGCTCTATTAGGGAAGAATAATAATAACTTATTCACACTAAAATCAATATAGTCCAACTAGTCCAGCTTTTGTCTTCGGTTAATATCCCATGACGAAATTAAAACTTAATAAGTAAATAAATAAATTAGAATAAATAAAACATAAATTTGACATTCATGCAATCGAACAATTTCAATTTTTACACAGTCGTATATATATTTAAAAAAATGCACTTTCAAATGAAGTTTGTTTGAAACGTGTGTCGTTATTTACTCATTTTTGTGGCATTTTAAATATTTTCAAGCATGAATTTTTTTAATCTATCGCCCGTGGGCTCTATTGCGGATGAATATAATAACCTATACATACTTAAAGCAATATATAGTCTCCGGTAATATTCCATAACGGAATTAAAACTTAATAAATAAATATAAACATAAATGTAACATGGATGCAATCGAACAATTTCAATCTTTACACCATCCAATAGGAGAAGGAACGCATTTTGAAGTATTTTAATTTGTTTGAAAACTGTATCATTATACTGATCAACAGTCTTTGACACTTTTAAATGAGTGGTGAAAACGTCAACCCAGATATAATCAAAATCAAAATAGGAAAATAAATCGAAGTTAAACCTTTTGCTTGAAATAAATGATTAAATAATTGAAAATACGTGTTACAGAAAAAAATAAATAAATGAGAAAAAATGTTATTTAAATGATTTGGTAAAATAATTTTTCCATTTTCTTTTATATTTTTGCCTTGGTTTGCTCTTTTTTACCTTTTAAAGTTTTCATAAGCACATTATTGTCAAAACGTCAGTGAAGGCTTACTGTGGAGACCCGAAAAGTTTTTGATTTCCGTCTGTTTGTTAGTCTGTTTGTTAGTCTGTCTGTCTGTTCAGTGATAACTGCCGCAAAAAACATCCGATTAGCTTGAAATTAAGTGGGCATATTACTGAGGTCCCCGGAATTAGCTGTATAGTTTTTGGTTAAATCTGGTTCATTCGTTCGAAATATATAGAACATTTTATTTTGAGCTATAATGCTTTTCTATGGCTGTTCAGACGATTTTCAAATTTCCATTTGTTGAAAGAAAATGGCGCTTTGGTAATTAGTAGTGGATACGATAATGAATGATTAAATAGTAGATTTAAAAGTCTCCAAATATGCCTATTCTTCATGATTTTTGTTCCCTTTTAGCATGTTCAAACTTAAGTTTTAACGTTCTAACATACTTACTGTCAACTAACATACTTACAATACTAACATACTAACATACTAACATACTTACAATTTTCTTGCGCAATTTTATAGCATCTATTTAGACTAGATATTGCATCTAACTATTATAGAATGGTCATCAAAATTATTTTTCGGAGACAAAAATTGTAAAAAACATTACATCTCTAAATTAGATATTTATTAAACATAATAGTTTCAGTATAAATACTATAAAAATATATACAAAAAGTATATATAAAAATATTAAGTATAAATATTACTATTTGCATATTACGATAACATAAAATCCTTGTCAAACTGTTGCTTATCGTAGAAAAATTCAAGTGTAAGACGAAATTCAAGATTCACTATAACCATTCGCCTAATCAATAAGAAATTATTAATTTAAATTTAATAAGACTACGGGGGTTCAAGCCCCCCCCCTTGAAAATGTACTTTTTTATCGAAAAAATTCCCAGAATAAGAAATGTATCAGAATTTCAGAACATCAGTCACACCGTGTATAATTTACTGCTTCTAATTCTCGAAACCTTCCAAGAATTTTTTATCTTGCTACATATTTGTATTAAAAAATAAGTAAAATGCGGATTATAGGAAGCTGAATACTATGCAATGTAAGATTAAAAGGCAACCACTTTAAGACCTGACGTTTAGGCTCCTGATCTGCAGATTTACTAGTTAAAACATAATGAAGAGGTAAAAAAGCAAAAAAAAACGAAGGAATAGAATTTAAACGCTTTCATCTCCACGAACCAGCTTATTCTAAATGGGAAGAAATTGTCTGTCGACAAATTGTCATCTATCAATGTTAGATCGCAGTTTTTATAATTATTATTATTAAACCAAGAAAGCAGAATAAAAACATTTCATACTCTTTCACAAAACTAGATGATTTATGCCATCTATTTAGGCCGCATAAATTTAAAGGAAAAAGAGTAATTTTCAGCTATTTTTTTCTTAAAGACGACTATCAAATTTATTTTCATGTCACTAGCACCGAAACAGAAAGTTAAAGCTTAAAAGAAGTTTATGTTTTTCTTTTCAAATGAATCGTTGAAAATGCGCTTTTTTATTAAGATATCTTTCAACTTACATTGTAATATGGTTTATTGCTTGAAATTCAGTATTTAATCAAATTAATGTTATATTTGTTTTCTTAAACGTATACAAAAAACAGATTTACATTAATAAAAAATCGAAATCTTAAGATCCCATGCAATTAAAGCCAACACATTGGGTTGCTATGTTACCTAGTCTATATTATAAAGGACAAACATATCTGTGTGTAACGCATACGTCATTTTGCAAATGGCAACACTTTGAAATTTGAAATAAAATTTCAGTTTTGCAATTTTCTCTACTGAAATTTTTAAACTTCAAAACATCGCACATTTTAAATGTTTACATCGTCGTATGAGGAAAAAAATGCTCTTTTAAATGTCATTTGTTTGAAAGCTGTATCTCAATTTATTTTTGAGATATTAACTTTTTTGTAGTTTTTAATACCATTTTTTTAATCGTGGCAACAAAAGTACCCCATTTCTATTGAAAGTAAAGGAAAAATAGTCAAAAATAGGAGATTACTATATCTTTTTGTTGCCATTTTCTCATAAAACTTGAAAAAAAAAGTTGAAATTAAAATACGGGTTATGTCAAGAATATTTTCTGTTATTCCGCGATAATAACGTCATACGCATACTTTTCTATAGACGAAGTTTAAGACTGGATTGTAAAAGTGGAATGCTTTGGCGGATGCAAATGACATCATTTTTATAAAAAAGCGGGTATTTTAAGTTTTAAAACTGAATTATGGTTTGTAGGAGTGCGTCATTTTCACTGCTCAGCTTCTTTGAAATTCTTCACAGGTGAAAATGCTTCACTTTTGAAAATAATGTAATCGAAATCACACACTGCTAAACCGCAACGTTTTAGATAAAATTAGAGTGTCTTTATAAAAGAGAGGTGACATGCAAATAATACCGATTTATACCACAGAAATTGACGATTCTCGCCTGGATGCATTTGCTTCGCCGAGTTAGAGAAGCAAACAAATAATTCGAGGTTTAAAATAATATCATGTTCCTGCAGTTTTTGTCCAAAATTCTCTCGAACAACAAAATTTTAATGCCATTCTTTAGGACATTCTACTATAATTTTATAAAAATAACTTAATTTGCTTAATTTAATGTTTCATAATTTTATATAATCTATATATTTAAAACACAAGTGTTTTTTAGTCATCTGCCCTAATCTTTCTGCTGAACCAATTTTACTAATATTATTTTTTAACTGAAAGCTGTTCATTTGTAGATGTGATCGCACTATCTTTTTTTTTTTATATCCCCACTTTTATATTTTAATTTTAAAAGCATTTTATGAAATTTCTACAAAATGGTGAAAATTAGATAGCTTTCATTATTGCAGACAAGAGAGAAATAATGAGGTATTTTTATCTTTATTCATGCCATTTTATGATAAAAATTCGAAATTGTTGATAAAAATTGTTGCCTAGGGCTTAGTGGCGCAAAATTCTATTAGGAGCATAATATTATATTACGGGAATAATAAGGGAAAATGACATACTGCTTTTGAAAACACGCATTTTTCCTCATAAATTTTCTATATTGATTTTCCTTCTGCATGTGTACTGATACTAAGTTCCAGATACTAGGCGAAATGCTTATTTAAGTGAAAATTAAGTCATTTAAAATAAAACGATCATTTTCTTAGGTAAAACTAAACATTTTAACGCAAATGCGTCTAAAAAACATAAATTACGAAATTTTTTTACTACCCGGAATTGAGATAGAATGTCACATAAAGAGTGCGTCTGTTCACATAAAAGATGTTGCTGAAAATCGTGACTTCAAGTTTTGAGTTAAAATGATTTTAAAATGATCAAACAAAATACAATTTTTAAAAAAATGATGAATAGTGATATGAGAATCGCGTATGCAAATTTTGAAATGGTGAAAAATGCTGTTTTTCATTCCAGAATACCAAGCATAAGAGTCTCAATTGATAACCACATCCTAATAACTGATCTTTATTATATTTGCTGATTACGTATCTATCTATATTATAAAGAACAAACGTATCTGTGCGTAACGCTGGCGTCATTTTGCGAATGGCAACACTTCACGATCAAATTTCGGTCTTGAAATTTTCGCTACTGAAATTTTTTAATCTTCTGACCATCGTACATTTTCAATTTTCGTCGCATAGGGAAAAATTTTACTTTCAAATGCAATTTGTAACTGTATCTTGATTGATTGATGTATTATGTTTTTTAAAATAATTTTTAAGCAGGATTTGTTTTAAAGTTTATCTTATCATGTGCCGGTTTCAATACATAGTCATTTTGCGCATGAAGCAACAAACATTTTTCAGCATTTGTTTTTGAATATTTTTGCATAACGACATCAATACTTCCTTTATAAACAAATAAAATAATAATATTAAAAAAACACAGTCTAACGTATTTGTGAAAGACAAATTAACGAAATTAATACGTCTTTCATAAACAAATAAAAGAAGAATAATAAAAAACACTAAATTTTTAGATCGCCAAACAGGAATTTTTTTTCTTTCACATGGAATTTATTTGCAAAGTTCATCTCAGTTTAATGATTGTCTATGGTTTTAAAACAATTTTAAAGCATGAAGTATTTTTTTTTTATTTATTTAATTTATATCGCGCGGAACTCGATTATGAAAGATTAATCCATTCGCCCTTAAAACAAAATAAAGCATTCATCATTTTCTTACGGCTAATATCCATTAAAAAACTTCCCTGTGAATAAATAAATAAAACACTAATTTAACAGACATGTATAAGATCTGAAATTATCATAATATAAAAGGATGCCCTAAGTAGCAAAATCTTGCTCAAATAACTCTTAGCATGCAGCTAATAAGAAAATATCTCTTTTGATAACTTTCAAAAATTTTTTTGATTGTATAATTAGTATTTTTCATGTGTAAAATACTTATTTAATGTAAGTGGGCAATCTAAAAAATTTATTGCATATAAAAAAATTATTAGTTTTCAATTTAAAAAAATGTTTCACCTATATTCTGTAACCCGGGAAGCCCGGGTACGATCCTCTAGTAACGGCAAAAGTCCAACGTGTCTGCAGTGTTCAAAAACCTCTCATAGCCTATGTCTGACACAATTGTATTTAGTATACTCAAAATGTACCTCAGAAATTACCATTAAATTTATAAAGACTAACTTTCCTTTACAAACAATGTAGTTCTTTCACTTAATTAATCTTTTGTTCTATAATTTGTGGGACAACATTTGTTGGTGACAATTCTTATTGCATTTTCAGTGGAGATTATTAGAAAAAGTTAAAAAAATTAAAAACCAAATACTCTTTCGCTGTTCTAAAATATATATATATTACAAATTAAGTACATTTCTATTTTATACTTTGTGAGACAAAATTTTTAAACAAAGTTTCATCTTACACTTTTAATTAAAACAATTAAATAACATTAGAAATCAATGAAAAATTATTTTGCTATTTCGTTTGTAAATACAGCACTATTACACATTCAGTGAATACTCATGAATTTCATAATTGTGGAATATCTGATTATAAAATGACATTTTACAAGTCATATCTTATTGCACTTTAACGGCAACTTGCAGTTGCAAAAGTATTTATACATGAAGGCAAGGGGAAGATTTTAATTACAGGAGAGATAAACTGCTCACTCGATAACTAGATAATGATGCACTTTTGCATTGTTATACAGCAATGATTAGCAAAAGCTAAGGGATAAATTAAAACAAATTCAAATACAGATATGTACATATAAAGGGAAAAAACCTGATAATTAATCGTAATTTTAGACATTACATTTAAATGAATTCTGCATTAAACTGCGTTACAATTATAAAAAATACCTACTGAATTCATTTGTATATTAATTTCTTCTGTAAACATCCATTGTGTGTGAATAGGTAGAGATTATGAGAAATAACTTAAATGTTTCAAGCGAAAAATTCTTTCCTTGCTAGGGCTTTGAACTGCAAACATATGGCTCACCCGCAATAAAAGTGACACATCTCGACAAAAGTATATTTTACTGGAGAGGGGGAAAAAAAGCGTAATTTTACTATAAGGTGAAATTGTAGCCTTTAGCTTTGCATACAGGAATAAAAAGTACATAAAAGCATAAAACCCTTAAGCATGAAGCCGTAAGATGAGGTTTAGAGGTTTTGATAATTTTACCTCCCCCACAATCCACCCCTCTCCTGTGGTCACAAATGGACATACAGCGCAATAAAGGGATGTATAACTATATTTACGAAGCTATTTGTGTAGCAAGACACACCTATGACAGAACTTTTTTTGGAATAAAACGCAAAAGAAATTAAATCGCATAGGAACAACGGGTCGCAAACACCATCCGTGGCCGCTATAGGATGGCCTATCTCACCAGTTTTGTCACCAGTATATTTTTTCTTATGGGTATTTTTAAAAGGAGTTATTTACGAAACTCTTTATTTCATCGCAGGAAGAATTAGTAGGAAGAATTATTGCGGCAGCAGGATGTGTTCGATATGCACCTGATGTGTTTGGGAAGTTGAGCCAGTCCATGCAACGTCTATGTAAAGCGTGTCTCCAGGCGTCTGGCAACAACGTTAAGCATCTCCTGTAGTAGAATCGGTCGTAAATGCGCAACATGTGTGGAACTACACTATAAATAAAATGATTTAGAATGATTTTTGTGTATTCTTCTTTTATTACATATAATTTTTAACCAGCTCTAGTGGTCCCGGGTGGCGTTTGCGACCCTGTGTTCTTGTTTGACTTTTTAATCTTTTTGTATGCCTGCTTTGCTCTTCAGTTAAGCCCAATTATTTTGAATCACCTGTATATATATAAATATATATTTGGGTTATCGTTTTGATTCAGTTAAAATAAAATACTTTGAGTTTTTGTTGTTGTTGTTGTTGTTCTCTTAAAAATGTGGTTTTCTCTTCTTATCTCCGATTTTCTTTAAAACAGAAATACTGAAATGTAGCTTCAACAGAATAGCACTGATGAAGTTGCTAAATTTGTTAAATATATTATACATTATGCATGAATAACATAAGTGTGGTGATTTAAATATTAGTGCATTTAAAAAAAATGTTCAGCATTAAAACACAGATAAACATTTAAACATTTATAGCAAGGCAGATTAATAAGTAAAATAAATATGTCGACCTCTTTGTTGTGAATTTACATTTTAAACATTTCTCATCATGGCAAAATTTTATTTCTATCACAGTTTAAATATATAATTGAACATTTGGAGATTTTCTTAACCCATAAATTTCCACATAAGATCTACCTGGTCAATTTTTATTTTTATTTTAGCTATTTTTTACCCGTCTGCCAAGAAGGGTTATGTGTTTCACGCGTATCTGGGTATGTGGATTTCTTTATACCCTCGAAACATCCCAACGGCTCGATAGATTTTAATGAATGAGGTCTCTATCGATTCGTCTTAACCGTCCGATGGTTATAGGCTAAGTTCTAAGTTTTGTTTTTGTAAATTTAAAATGTCGGCCGTAAAATACAAAATGGCGGTAGACACGAAAAAACGTTTTACGCATACTATTGAGTGGCATATCATTGGACAGGTCTTTCAAAATGAAGACGATGTTTCATTAACTATTTTACAGTCAGAAGCTCCGTTTAAATATTTCACAACTTCCAGGTTGTGTAGGTAGGATCTCTAGCTGTACTGCAACTCTAACCGTCATAGATATCTATAGGCCTCATCAAAACAGTGTTTATAGATAGGAAAACAATTAAACACAACTTAAAAGTCATCAATACAAGTAAATAAAAAAATAGATAAGTAATATAAAAAATAGTTTAACATTGATGAGAAATTATTCATAAGACTTTTTACGCTGTTGGGTTTTTTGATTGTTTAAATTTAATTTTTACTTGTTTTTCATTTGGTTTTCAACCCTAGAATGGCAGCATGACACAGTTTGAATAAATCTCTTTTATCACATGATACGAATGAGTAAAATTCACATACATTACAATTTTAGTACTTAGAGTTGTACTGAATAGCGGCTATATTTGTAAACGTTTCTGAATAGTTTTATAATGTATTATTAAGATTTCTCGAACCGGGTAATCGCTTTTAGGATACTATCGATTCTCAAATAAACATTTTCAGCGGCATAACTGAATTTATGCATGCAGAAGTAATAAAATAAATCTAATTTTAATGCTAATGTCCATGCTGTTATTTTACCGCGTTTATCTATAAAGCATCTTTATTGAACATGAAATTGCGTATCTGAGAAATGACAGCATCGGAAAAACCAATTTTCCTAATACAGAAAACCGATTAAATATTACTCGTAAACGTTTCCGAAAGTCAGTTACATTAAATGAAATTTTTTAATCCCTTCGGGACGAGCGTCTTTTACAGAATATTTAATCTTTTATCCCCGAATTTTGAAAAACAGAAATTTTTGCCCCATGGAATCGGGAAAATGCTCAGATTAAATAAGGCGAAATTTACAATAAAAATTTACTGGTGAGAATAATCACGGATTCTTAGCACTTTATGCGGCACGTATACCGGTCACTCGTCGGATTAAATAATTCCTTTTTTTTATCTCGAAAATATATTAGTTTATCTACTTTCTAAAGATAAAAAGTTTTTTGGAGTCGCAGGTAATTTGGAAGAGATTATTAGGTGTTACATTTTGTTCTTGTATTACATCTCTTTAGATTAAAAAAATTTGCATTTTTGAAAGTGTAGTATTTCTTTACTTCTCAAGTTTGATAATTCGAATCTTTATTCTTTCATCATTTATACACTAAACCAAAGGAAAATTTATCTTTTTTGTTTACTGCTCAATAACATTAAACAAAAATGGCTTTTGTTATATCACATATAACTTTATAGCTAAAATATATTACTAACATTATAAATTAATGATTTTCTAAACTTCTTATTAAAAAGATTATTAATAAGATTATTAAAAAGATGTAACAATCAATAGACTGATATATTCTTATATAATAGGTGTAAAAGTGTTCATTTTAGATATAAAAAAAATCCCATAGAAACACTTAAAAAAACAAGCAAACTTAGAAGCTTTTTTGAAAATTCATTTGATTCATTAGAAATTTCTATTTAATCGATAAGCCTATTTGTATTTATGCGAATGAAGCTTAGACTTGTTTTTACCATGCCAATCAAGACCGAAGCACTATGTTTTTTTTCTATTACCTCTAGTGGAGAACTACCGCATGTCTTTTCATTGTGTTCAGAAACGTTTACGCACAGTACTCTTTCTTGAATCTTGTACCTTTACTCACTACTCATTAAATTTCTGCACACGTCTGGAGCTCAAAGTTCCGTCTTTCTCTCTTTGCCTCTGCGACTTCTGTGTGGTCGAAATATGTACCGCCTCATTGACGATAGCTTGTCTTTTTTCCGATTGCTTTTTCTAGCTTGTTTTACTTAGTAATTTATGTTAACGTAAAAAAGAATAATATTTTAAGTATATTTAAATTTAATACTGATTATAGAAGCCATCAGATGTTGTATTTATTTTATCTAATAGAAGACTTGGTGAAAATTTTGACTGCATTCTGAAGAGAAACTCCTATGGAATTAACATCCTTGTTTTTCGTGAAAGATTACTGACTCTTTTCGGATGCCTATTTCAACATCATGCCTGGAGTTATGTAATAACATAAATATAATCTTAAAGACAGCGGCTGACAATGTTTTATAGATATTTCGTCAAACATCATTACGAAATTTCGAATAGTATTTTTTACTACCTGCATCATATCGTCAATATATCTTATATTCGCAGTTCATTCCCACTGGCCTAAACCATGATATCTTATCTTGTATTTGCGAAAGTACCGGTTTTTTCACATATGTATATTTATTGAACATTTCAAATAATATCCTGAAAGAACGTTTCCGGCAACATCTACTTTGATGTATTCACATAGCCATAGAATGTTTTATAAAGTTTTCTTCATCACAATAACCATCTTTAAAATCAAAATAGTGATTCTTAAAAAATTAACGCAATTTATCTTTTTATACAGTTCCTGTTTCCTATAAGTTATATATATATATATATATATAAACTTGTGCCATGCTTTAACGCGTAAATCTGTTAAAATTGAATTATTTCGCAAGCATAACTAATCGAGCTATTATACTATGGATTTTATGTAATTTCTGCATTCTATGGGACTTATAAGGCATTTTTCCATATTTAGGGCTGGAAAACGCCGGAAATTTATGAAATTAAAAATATCATACACCAATAAGTTTTGGTCGCTAGAAAACGATTTCTTTTATTTTTATGATACTTGTTACACATTTTAACGTAATTTTTCATATAATGAAGAGCAGTGTTTAAAACATTTTCCCCTCTGGATTTGTACCTCTAAAACTAACCTTTTAGGAATTAGCTATTAGGAAGAGGTAGCTATAAAAAGAGGATTTTTTTTTATTGTTTTCCAATGAAATATAAATTTTATAGAACGTACAAGCTCCGAACAGGCAATTGTAACTAACAATAAAGAGGACAATTTTTAATAGGGCGGTCTCTAAAGTTCCTTTTCTAAATTAACACACATGGAGATCAAAACTTTGAAATATTTCAACTTTAATGTAATAAAAACTACCTTTTAAAATAAAGTTTTAACTTGTTAAAACTCTCTATTTTTTATCATAAAAAAGACTTTTGCCAACCCTTTAAATGAAAACAGTGTCTCTTGAAATTTGATATATTTGGTTACCTTAAACGTAATCATTATCAAACATTAAACTGTATATTCTCTGTGTGTGCTTGTAAATAAAAAGAAAATCAATTTCAGGAGCAACTTGAATAACATAAAACTCCTAGGAATATTCATATTTTAACGGTATCAGGGTGGGATAGAAGTACATATGTAAAAAATGGGCTAAAGATCTTCTCAATACTCTAACACATATAAAAGAAGCCGTTGTTTAATATCAATAAAGCGTGCAGAGCGAAACGGATCTAATCATGCCAATTTTTACATCCGAAACGAACTTATCTATCAAATCAAATTATTTGATAAAAGTACAAAGTATAACTAAATTTAAATATTTATATGGTCCCCGAGTCCCATATTTAGAAAAGCATTCTCAATGCTCTATCAAGTAAATCAGAAAAATCATTGTACTGAGTTACGGAAATTATTATTTTTTTTTTTTTTATTATTAAACATTTTCTGAAAGACGCGTTTGTAGCGCCGGAAAACGTTAAAAAAATCACCTGTTTCAAAATATCATAAATTTAAAAATGTTTGTCTTTAAAGAATGGAATTTTTTACTTATTATAGCATGAACTTTGCGTTTCAAAATATGATTCATAGAACCCACTGGCAATCGAAAATTTAAATTCCATATAAATATATATAATTTGTTGGAAAACATTTGAAGAAATAAGTTTCACACGCATACATTTAGGTAAATAAAAATTTTAATTACTTAAGTTTACTCAACTTGGCTGGGAGACTAAAATAAATAGATTGAAAATGTGTCCAAACCTAGAATATAACCAGAATCAATGGCATTACGTTACAATGCTCTACTACTAAGCTACCTGGTCAACATCCAGCTTGGCACTTCTCACTCTTACCTGTTGGCAAGGCGGCACCCGCCGCACAGTGGGACGTTTTAATGATTTAGGTATACAAAATTCATTTTCCCGATTATCTTGGAATTTTACAAAACCGTGTATACTGGTAGCTGGATATTTCTTTTGCCAAGATCCGTACGAGCTTTGTCGAAAAAATCCGAGGTGTCGATTAATTATAACCGTAAAGAAGCCATTTTCGCAGGTGATTTGAGGGATTTTCAATGATTGCACTAGTTTCCTCTAAGTTCGAAAGCACGTCATGACTATTCTGTTTTTTTGTTTTTTTTTTCCTTTTTTCTTTTGAAAGCACGATATTCCTGGACATATGACACGGGTTTGTCAAGGTAAGATTTAGCTTATTGTTGTTTAAAATTTCCGTCATTAAACCCGATTAACCCCTTTTTCAGAGGTTGTGATTCTGGATGATCCATGATGTTATTTGCAAATTTCATCTTGACTTTTAACACATTATTCAGCAATAAGCATATACTTTTTTCAATAAGCATATATTTTATTCAGCGCCATTCCTAAAGTATTGGAAACTGAAGAAAACTCCTGCAAAAGTTTTCAAATCATTAAGCTTTTATTAATAAACAAGCTGTATATTAACTTTAGGTATGTTTAGTTCAAATCTTACAAGTAAATTTTAAATCACTTTTAATTATCTGATTCAACCGAAACATTGAATACATGTGTAGTTTCACTGACAATATAATATTATTATATTTTGAAGAACATACAAGTCATACTGTTTGTACAGGGCTGCACAAAATCTTAGTTTAACCCTCCGAGCGTCTTGCAAAAGGGTAAAATTGTAATGTTGTCTTCTTTGCATTTTGTTTTAAATGCTAATAAAATATGATTCTTTCAACATTATAAAAAAAAACTCAATTACAAATATGAATGTAATCCTTAAGAGTATTAATAATTCTTCAATGTATTTAAAATTCCATACATCTGTAGAATTATATTATCTTAAATATTGCTTGTATTGCTGTGAAACCTGGAGCTTAGTGAACGGAATAATACGCCCCAAACACTTAGAGGGTTAAAACTTGCAAGTTAATTTTAAACCAATTCCAATTACCCGATTGAGCTGAAACTTTGCTTATATATGTAGTTTTGATGACAATGCAATAATATTATAATTTATGGAACGCTGCGATTACGCTTTTTTACAGGGCCACACGAAAGATTAGTACAAATCTTGAAAATCAATTTTAAACTACTTTCATTATCTGAATGATCTTAAAATTTGCCTACATGAGTTTTTCCGATGACAATTCAACTGTAATTGGACAAACGTAGCATTTATGCATTTTTTATAGGGCCACACAAAAGATTGCGGAAAGATTGTTGTTTATAAGCAGAAATGTTAATTACATTTCAACAAAATTACTATAGGTAATTGAGATACACAGTAATATTTTTAAAATTGAAAGTAAAGTGCGTAGCAGCTATATTTCTTTTACATGGCCACATAAAAATTCGGATATATTGCCGTCTATAAGCAGAATTTTATTTCAAATTGAATAAAATGTATATGGGTTATTTATTTACACAACATCATTTTTTCTACTGAAAATAAATTGGGTAGTATTTATTTTTTAACAGAGTCAAACAAAACGTAAAATCTTGTTTTTTAAAATATGGTTTTATTTATTTATTTTTTTTTTTTTCAGGTTGAATACACAAATTTATCGAGCGTTTCTGAGTACACAAAAATAAAAATAAAAAGACATGGACGTTAATTTACACGTCTGAATTAAATTAATTTTTATTTAATCGTGAAATAAGTATGTTTACGCATTCTTTGTAAGGCATTACATGTTTGTTAAATAAACCAAATATGTATATTACTATTATGTTATTATATTTTATTAGTGATACATTCGAAAAACCAGCAAAAACTAATTAAACTTCAACGAAATAATTTTGTCCACCTCTAGATAGTCAAAACGTCTCACTGTGCGCCGCAAACGATGACCCCAGAGTTGTGGCTCATGAAAAATATTTCCCTGTGTGCTCTGGGTGCAGACTTGCTAATAGATAAGAGTGGAGAAATGCCAAACCGCTTGTCGTTCAGGTAGTTCAGTGTTAAAGCGATGGCGCTTAATGTCAATGATCTTGGTTCGAATTCAAGCTTATACACTTTTTCTCTCCGTTGGTTTTACTCCTCTTACTCTAATTGAATAAGATTCATCAACTAAAATTTCAAATTAAATTTAATAATTTTCACAAAAGTAATTATTTTGAAATATATATTTTAGATGATGAAGAGAAATATTTCAGAAATTGTTATCAGTTGGAAGTTCGTCTTTAAATATAATGTTTAATAAATTAAATATTTTCTACTAGGTCTAACTATAACACGGTACTAGAGCGTCGTATTCTGTATATGATGTAATCGTATCTTGCAGCAATTCATAATAACAAAGAATTTTTAAATACTTATATTTTAATAAAAACGACAGTTTCAATAATACTGTATTTTACGAAAAGTTTGTTTATCGCAATGTGTGAGAAATTGGTAGGAAATCAATTTTTTAAATAAGCGATTGAAAATACTATTACATTAATAAGAAAACATACATAGTTGTAATTAATGTAATATTTAGCAGTTTTTTTTTTAATAATTGTATTTCCATCTTAAGATTAGGAGAATTAAAACTAATGCGAATAAAAGTTTCTGAACCACAAATAGTAAAATTTTACACAAAACATCATTTTCGAAATTTTAATCACACTATTTATACTAATGCCAAAATTATATCGGTTCTGGAGGAGATTTTAATAATTAAAAGTTTAATTCATAAAAGTGCAAAGGAACTATAAAGAAAATACCATATAAAATTTACAGTATGAAGAACATTTTACTTTTTTTATTCTTTTAATAATAAAATTACCTAAAAGCATAGCTCGGGCAATATAATTTTATTTCAACTTCTATTTTTATTGATATCGAAATTTTATTTTAATAATATGCTTTTTATTCCAGAAAATTTCAACGTTGTAATCTGATTAGACAAATACGTTCGTGAGACAAATATATACAAAAAGATACAAATGCAAAGAAAGTACAGTCCTGCACTTTTTGGAGAAAAAAATAATATCCAAACCTCTCAACGGTTTGAAATGGCCTTTTATGTATTTTGAGGGTCAAAACCATTTCCACTGTCAATCTTCATATAAAGATTTCTTTTATGACAAAACTACCATTGTATTGAGATTCTTCAGTAATAAATTCGAATTCCGTTTTTCACTTAAGTTAAGTATAATTGTGTTACTTTCATAGGTGACAAAAGTTTTTTATTCACATTCATAGACAATAATAAGAAAAATAAATAAGGTGTAAAAATACATTGACAACAGTGAGCTTTGGAAAATAATGTGAATTATGCTTAGAACAAGGTTAGTTGCCACTTTTGACATACTATCATTTTTTTTGTAAATAATTTTTATCAGTATTGTGAATTATACTATTTCTTTTTTTGTCGCAATTTCCGTAAAAAGAAAATTACAAAAAGGACACTTTATTGAAAAATAAAGTAACATATCGTTAATTAAATTTGTTTGATTACAAACAATATTTTATACCTTTTTATTTCGTATGTAAGCACAATAGAAGTTCTTTATGAAATTCCAATGCAACGAAGCTTATTTTAAGTTGTACTGGGATTCGAACCCATCATCTTCGCTTTTTACAAGTTACTCATACAGAAACATCTTTTACAAGTAGGTCGTTCTCGAATAAAAAAGGATTAACTTATCTATAAGTTCTTTACAAAATTCATCTGTCAATATTGATAAAATAAAATAATGAAAAATTCAAAAGTAATGATATTTTTAATATAACTTTCGGTGTTTAAATAATAGAAATATCCTAAGTATCTAAGCCATAATAGTACTTTAATAGGATTTAACCTACGCTCCGCAAATTTTCCCTTTTGGAACAATATTTTTTCACACATATCTAAGTCTGGGAAACATGAAAAAATTCCTAAAATATTCGCTAACAGTTTTTTTTTTCTTTTTTTTTTTTTTTTGCTGTTTTTTTTTTTTTTTTTGCTGTTTTTAGCAAAAAACTGTGTATGATGTATATATGAATAATTGCGCATTAAGTTATATTTTGGCGATGAAAACTCTAGGAATGTTTGCAATTTATAACTCATTTATAACTGAAATATTAAAAAATAAAGTAAATTAAAAGATAAAATAATATAACGTTTCAAATCTGGAATATATCATTAAAGGTTGGATATTTTTATCTCATTGTCTTTTGTAACATATTCAAAATAATCGTCAATTTAAAACACGAAAGACATAAAATTCAATAGAAAATTATTTTGTGTGGAATATTTTAAAGTTGTTTCTGTCCTTATTAAAACAAAGTATAGCTTCATACTTTTCCCAGGCTCTATAGGTCTGAGTTGTAATTTTTCAGCTGGTTGAAAAATGTCCAGGCAAGGATTCGAAAGCGGGATCTCTTCGTTGAAACTGACACTGCTCTGCCAACAGAGGTATGCCGGACAAATCTGGTGGATTTAATTCACATAGCTAGCCTTATTGATCATAGCATCTGGTCTGATTTATCAACCAGCTGAACATTGTTATGTCAGACATAAGCCTATATCACCAGAATAAATGAGAGGTAATAGAACTCCAGTAAACGATGGATACATAATTATACTAGATTAATTATAACAATATTACTCTGATTGTTAAATAAATCATATGAGTTGTAATTTTCAAACTGGGCGAAAAATATCCTGGCCAGGACTCGAAACAGGGATCTTGGCTGAAGCTGCCAATGCTCTGCCGACTGAGCTATGTCGGAGGAATCTGAAGTACCTAATTCACACAGCTAACCTAATTGATCATAGCATCTGGACTGATATATCAATCAGCTGAACAGAATAAATGGCAGGTAATAGAACTCCAGTAAACTCTGCATACATAATTATACTAGATTCTCACTAGTTTAACATAATTATTCTAATTAGTAAATAAATCATATGAGTTGTAATTTTGAAACTGGGCAAAAAATGAACAGGACAGGATTTGAACCAGGGATCTCTCGGCTAATGCCGCAAATGCTAGGCCAGCTTAGCTATTACGTCCTGCAGGTTCTTCCAAAATACCTCAGTTGGCAAATCAGTGGCAGCTTCAGCAAAGAGATTCCCGGTTCGAATCCTGGGCTGGACATTTTTCGCCCAGTTCGAAGATTAAAACTTGTATGATTTAAAGAACACACATAAATTAACGTCTGAATGTATTTATTTAATTATTAAAGGTACATATATATTAAGACAGACATGAACACAATTGACACAATAACCCAACAGGAGTGAAATTGTATGATTTATTTACCAATTAGATTGTGGCCGACCCCATGATGGGGGAGAAGACCCGGACCGCGGTGAGTTCGTAGTATACGAATGCGAGGGGGCCGGAAAAGGGACGAACCACAGCCTCCACGAGTGACTCATATTTAAGTCCTGCGGCCACGGGTAACATACGTTGTGCATGGGTATTGTAGCAGAAAGGCGTAGGTAATAAAGGTGCGACTTTCTCGGCACCTCAGTTTTTGATGCAAGTCGGGTAGCGATGGCCATAGGTCGATCCCCGGGCCATCTTTCGAGTTCGGTGGTGACTCGGAGCAAAGACTAGAAAATGTGGTAGGACTCTATCCATCATTTGACTGAGAGGAGAGAAAGGGACCTGAAGAACAAGGTATCGGAGACTCGCGGGATCGCCATGCAAGATCGTCTGTAGTGACCGCTGAGATTGAGGACAGTGCCCTATGTATGCGCTCGCCGGGAAACTCATCTCTTGACTTCCTTGTAGTGGGGCAGTTGGGAGCCGTCCCCAAGGTGGGTGGTGAATGGAGGTACTCGTAGACCAGTAGGCGGTCTCGGAGGGAAGCCAGTGTGGTACTGGTTACCTGACATCGTGCCGTTTCCCCTGGTATGGGGTCAGCCGGCAGGTCTGCTTCCAGGTTCCCGCAGGGAACCAGGACGGAGGCTTCCCAGCTAATGCGACGGTGCCTCAAATCGCTTACGAACTCTTGGTCCAACCCAAGTCCTGCGTGTCTCTGTGCTACTGGAGTTTACTGCGCCTAGAGGTGAGGACCTAGCAGTCCCTCAAAAATAACTTTCGAACAACTAACAGGTAGCGGTCGCCATTGCACGGGGAGAGGCACTCGTGCCTAGGTACCACGGCGGCCGTGAGGTAAGGTAACGAGGTTTGACTTTTACTGGTCTCGAGCGGCTTCCCCGTCGAAAGTTGGTAAGGAGTCGAGTTGTGGTGGAGCCGGCAGGAATCCGGACTTTCCAACCGCCTAGCGTGTCGGAGCCCATTCCGTCAGGGAGAGGCTTTCCGTGCCCTCATGGGGTCACTACACATGGCACCTAGTCTGATCTTCCAAGACTTCCTGCATCAAGCAGCAAGAGGTTCCGTGGGATGTAGCGGGGAAATCGGGCGAAAACTCCTAGAGAGGTGCCGTTGATGAGACCTAAGGTAAAGGCTGATGAAACCTAAATTTGAAGATCTTTATTAAGATGTCAAGCGTTCCACCACAAAGATAAATCGGGATATTTGCTATACTGCTGATAAAGGCGGCTCTGCACGTCACACAGAATGGATATTTTCTTCTATTGAAGAAAATAAGTTGAAACTGGTGTTGATATATACGAACTAAAAGATCTTCTTGAAACACCATCAAAATTTTTAAATGCGCTAGGCCTTTCGAAAGATCCGAGTCTTTCTTCGTTAGGCGAAAAAAAAAGACGTGCTTCTACTATGAAAGCAGCAGCAAGACTGAAATGAGAGATAAGGGAAGGGAAACAGGCTGAAGAAACAGTCAATAGGAAATTAGAAATCAACAGCGAATAAGAAAGTAGAAGACAACAGCTAATCACAGAAGAGTATAATCAAAACAAAAAAATACAAAGTAGAAGGGGAATAAGGAAGCAAATTGGGGGGGGGGGGGGTTGTAATAAAATGAAAACACACACATATATTAAAAAATGGGAACACACGACATTAAATAAATAAATGAAAAAATATAAAAACAGACTAATATTAATTAACACAAAAAATAAATTATGTGGTACTGAAAAGGTTTTTCCAAACTGCGATTGTGGAATCAGATTTATCATGAACAATAACTTCACGATTAAGATAAATAGCTAAATTTTCAAGAAAATCCAATTCAGAGATACTATTGGCATTAAATATAATTTTAGCATTTTGAAAATTAAAACCATGGCCAGAATCCCAAGAGTGCTTCGCAATAGAAGATTTAGAAATTTCTTGATTAATTACATAACGAGAGTGTTCTTTTAAACGGATTTCAAGATTTCTTTTAGTTTGACCAATATAAGATAAATCACAGCCGTTACAAGGAACATTATAAATTCCCCATTTACGAAGATCAGGAACAGGAGATTTACTGAAGGGGATTTTGAATTTATTGAGAGGTTTAAAGATACCGTTAAAATTGAAACGTCGTAAAAGTTTAGCTAATTTGAAACATAAAGGAGTAAAAAAGGGGAGGACAACCAATTTATCAGGTTTGCTTTTGATAGATTTGGTAACAGTAGATTTATTAGATGGTCTATTGAATTTCTTCACAGCATTTTAGGGCACAACATTCACAGGAGATTTAGTGGAGGGGAATTATCTTTAATACTAATAGTATCTCTGAATTGGACTTTTTTGAAAATTTAGCTGTTTATATTAATCGTGATGTTATTGTTAATAATAAATCTGTTTCCACAATGCTCTCTGCAGCTTGGAAAAACCTTTCCAGTACTACTATATAATTTATTTTTTGTCTTAATTAATATTAGTCTGTTTTTATAATTTTTTTTCATTTCTTTATGTAATTTCGCATGTTCCCATATTTTAATATATGTGTGTGTTTTCATTTTATTGCAATCCCCACCCCCAATTTCCTTCCTCATTCCCCTTCTACTCTGTGTTCTGTTGTTTTGATTATAATCTTCAATGATTGGCTGTTGTCTTCTACTTTCCTATTCGCTGTTGATTTCTAATTTCCTATTGGTTGTTTCTTCAGCCTATTTCCCTTCCCTTATCTCTCATTTCAGTCTTGCTGCTGCTTTCATAGTAGAAGCACGTCTTTTTTCTCGCCTAACGAAGAAAGACTCGGATCTTTCGAAAGGCCTAGCGCATTGAAAAAATTTTTGAGGTGTTTCAAGAAGATCTTTTAGTTCTCTTCTGTTGTTTGCCAGATTGTACGTTTTCATTGAAAGTTTTACGTTCTTCAGTCTAATTGTACTGTGTACGCTTAAAACTTTTTTCAAGATGATTTCTTCCTTTAAAAAAAAAAAAAAAAAAAAAAAAAAAAAAAAAAAAAAGCATGCCTGACTTTTATAAAATCTAAGGATTGTCATCAGTTTATCTTTGCAAATTATCTTCAAAAATTTCCCTTTTCATGTATTTTTTGCACAAAAATTTGACTGAAAAATTAATTAAACTGTGTTATGAAAATAATGTAATTTAAATACAATTGAAAAATAACTATTATAATAATTAAGTAATGATTTGTTAAAAAAAAGAGGTTTAAATAAAACCTTATTGTCACATTCAAAATAATTCGGCAGAGTGTCGAAAATGACGGTAATTTGATAAAACAAAAGCATACTAGTCTAAATAAAAATATTGAGTTTTCTAACAGACAGAACTAGCAACCCTAGTGTAGTGATACATTTTACTATTATTTTTTTCGGCATGTTACAAAAAATTCGGAGTATTTAGGACAAATTATTTTTTTTTATCTGATTAAACGAACTTTACGTTTTAAAGAAAATTGCAATTAAATCCGTGTTCTTTATAAATTTCTTATTTTGATGCAGCTTTTTTCATGATAAATAGGTGTTTTCTACTGCATTAAAAAACAGAGTACATCCATAGTTTATGATAATTCCATGCGAAAACAACAAAATAAATCTTACTTTATATTACAAAATCATTCTTTAAATAGGGTAGAATAAAACCCTATTTCCGATCATTGCATTACAATTCTGTAAACACAAAACTTTCAATCTTAGATAAACATTTTATAATGGTTTCTTTCTTTCAAAAATTTTATAAAAGCAACTCTGTAACTTAATTAATTAATTTTACATCTTCATTTCCCGAGAGAAGTTTAGAGCAAATGCAAATTAAGATATCATTTATTTAATGAGAATTTTTTCCTTCAAAATTCAATATTATCGAACTCTAAAAAAAGAACATTGATTTCGGAATTATACTTTTTAAATAATTAGATCTTCGGTTTTAGTAATTCCTCTGAGGAAAGATTCTCTGTAGGAATAACTTTTTATTAAAAGAAAATGAAAGAACTAAAAAAACTGAAGCATATAACTGTACATTTTTTTTTTCGTATTGTTAGTTTTCATTAAAAAGAATTTGTGCTAATTGACGAAAATAATATATGTTTTATGAAAAATATATCTTTTCACATTTAATTCTACACATGAGATTTTCATACATCTGGTAAATTAATAATATTTTCTTTATTTGTAAATAAAGGCTAGAAAGACATCTAAGTGAAATATTACATATATGAAATGAAAAATGTAACATGAAGTTGTCAATGGCATGTTAAATGCTTTAGCACAGAAATTAAAAATATGAACTAAATTGAAGTTTCTTTTTAACACAGATTTTAACTATGTGAAAAAAATTAAATTAAGGTGACTAATGAAGTATGACATCCTTTCAGTAGGATTGATTGCATTAAAAGTATCAATATCTTCTCATCTTACAGTTGTATCGTAGAAATGACCGATTTTTTTTCTAAATTAATGTGTTATGCATAAATTCTGTACCTTGTATACAGGGCTACACAAAACAAATTCACGTACCATTCTCCTTATTAGCGGAGATTGCTGAAGGGGAATTTTCAACTGCGGGATGTATTTCCTAACAGAACTAAATCTTTGCATCCCTTTAGTTTATAGACACAAGTTTATATATCATATACACAGTTTCTCAAAGAATTGGGGTAACTTTCCGACTGTAGATTGAAATTGCTGAAATTGGGTTTTCAAATATAATTTGTGTTTCCAAATGTTTCTATTAGACAACTAGATTTCAACTTATTAAACAGTGAAGTTTCCTTAAATTATTCTGAATATCTTGGAAAGCGTTTCATAATCTATGCTTGACGCTTTCTCGTTTAATATTTATATACAGTCTAATGCCACGATACTTTTTACATTCTTTTATTTAACTCACCTTGGCTTTTGTATATAAAGATGTAAATTTGCAATCAATTTTTAACTCACTTGCTGATATTCTAGAATTGTAAAAAATGCGTACAAAAGTGTATTTCCGATGCTACTACAACATTTTTTCAATTCCTACTATTAGTTCACACTCTCCCTATATTTATATATATATATATTTATTTATATATTTATATATCTTGTTTAAATTTTCAATCGTTAATAAAATACTCATTATTCATCCTATCAAGTTGAAATATTTTTTTTTAACTTGTACTGGATGACAATTGATGTTAATACAGTTTTTTCAAATATTAATTAATTAATTAAATTTTAATTAATTAATTTTAAATTTTGCATTGGAAACAAAATGGCGGCCATTGGTTATTGAAGACCAATGAAAGTATTTTCAATAAGGGGTTACCATAGAGGGACCCTGTTCTGTCACCAAATACCGCTAAGTTTGTCGCCAACTTGGCGATGTATCGCCAAATTTGGCGGCCAAAATGAGTCGCCAAAAGAGACGCCAACTTGGCGATATCTCTAATATTTCGCCAAATTCCCATAGACTTCCATTGTAAACCTACTTGCTTATAGAAAATCAACAAATTGAGATATTTTAATGAAAAAAAAACTAATATTAGCCTAAGGGATTATATTAAATTTTTCTTTGATGACCTAAGTAGGAATTGCCTTTAAAAACAAAATTTTTATATTACTTGTTTAATTATAATTTAAATTAATTTTGAGGCATTTTTTCATTATCTCGTCACAGGTGATAAATCGGCAAATATTCTTTATAGTTACAATTGCACACGACTCACAGCAACAATGGACTTAATAATTCACCAAGCTACGCTAGCAAACAAAAAAGCTAAACAGCTGTGGAATTGCAACAACAAAATATTTTTAACGCTGTAAAGTAGAAAATTAAACAAAAATTATCAGTATAATATGTTTCTTAAAGAGTATGCTTTAAACATTTAATAGTTTCATATTGATTAAATTACTTGGAGAAATCAATTTAGAAGTCAAAAAAGATACGCTAAATAATTATTTTTCATATTTCCGTTGTCATAACTTAAAAAATAAACATAGCAAAAATTATGATTTTTTTTTTATATAAATTCACTAGATTGTGCTTTCTACCAAACGTACTTTCCATAATTTGAGCTCATGCCAAATTAATGTATTGTAAAGAAAATTTTCGGGGTAAAACATGAATTGACAAAACATCGAGTTGACGGTTGAAATTCCAAGATTAGACAGAACTTGATTCGCATATTGAAATGCAACTGGTCTGCCAAGTGATATCTTGGTGGAAACTTCCTGCAGACTCAGTTTTAGTGGTTGATCGGTAGGTTTATCATTGTGTTTTCCTGCACTCATACGTATAAAATCAGGGAGGATAAGGAGTAGTAAAACATAATGGTAAAACTAGGAGTGAACAACTAAAATTGGATTTGCATGTATTTTTCACCAAGATATGACTTGGCAGACCAGTTGAATTTTAATATGCGAATCGATTTTTAGCTAATCAAGGAATTCCATCCGTCAACTCACTGTGGTGATGGTTTGTGCAGCCGTTTCCCTGTCTATTATAAGGCTGTTCCCAATCCAAAAGGCAACTTTATGACATAAGTTTTAATCTATTTTTGTTCGGAAATGCATCAAAATAACAGGTGTTGTTATTCTGAAACGTTGTTATAGAACTGATTTTTTCTGCGTTTTTTTGCAAACGCAATAGGTGTCTTTCAGAAAATGGTGTCAAAGTGGGCGCTTTGAATCGAATTTCCGCGCGAAAGAAGAATAACCATTCAAGAAAGGACGAAAAACGTGTGTTTGTCACGTGATCGCTTATAACTCAATAGGTAATTTATTTATCAAAAAATAGAAAACAGTTCGATTCCAAATCGCCTCTATAGTCAGGTCTTCCGATTTTATATCTTTCCGTTAAAAAATGAATTTGTAAATGTGTCAAAACTCTTTGCGCTTGTTGAGCAAAGCAGTTGGGAACAACCTTATAAAAGAGTACCAAATAGCCTCCATAGTCAGATCTTCCAATTTTATATTTTTCCGTTAAAAAAGGAATTTGTACATGTGTCAAAACTTTTTGCGCTTGTTGAGCAAAGCAGTTGGGAACAACCTTATAAAAGAGTGTCAAATCGCTTCCATAGTCAGGTCTTCCAATTTTATATCTTTCCGTTCAAAAATGAATTTGTAAATGTGTCAAAACTTTTTGCGCTTGTTGAGCAAAGCAGTTGGTAACAACCTTATAAAAGAGTGCTCTTTAAAAACTATTTTCACCTTTATACTTACTTTTTGCAAAGTAAAAGTCATTTCTTCAGTTTTGTATGTGAGTTTTATTTTTACTTTCTGCACATATTTTAGTTCATGCTGTACAAATCTGAGTTACGTATTGTATTAAAATTTGAGTGAAAGTAATATGCCCGAAAATATTATAAACAGTGAATAACGTATTGTGTAAAACTGGACTATTTTCTTTAACGCGTCAGTCACCCTTTCAGTCGATATTATGTCAAGTTTGCTGTGTTCTATAGTACAAAGAAAACAGTATATTTCTTTTGTAAATTACCGAAGTAAACTTTTCTTTCATAAAAATCTTCGGAAGTAGTTAATTTGTGTATTCTGTATAAAAGCGAAATCTTGAAGGATTGCATTTTTAAGAAATCCGATGAATATTTTTAAACAAAAATAAATATTTAAAGTTATAGTATTAATACTTAAATAGAACTGAAATTAAACCTTCATTTATGATATTTAATAAATCCAACTGCCATGTAAAAATTTTCTGTTTAAACAAAAATCTAAGACGGAACACACATTTAATCTAAAGTAATATCGGATTAAAAATTCATTTGTGTTTTATGGATAAAATATCCCGAGCTGTTTTAAAATTACCTGATGTTAAATTAAAATGCCTTCCAGTTGAAGTTTAATCATATCCACAAGCCTTCAAGATATGATATTGGTTTATGTTAAGTTTAATTTGTCAATTTATGTCTAAATAAAAAAAGATAAAAAATTAATACAACAAAAGTCAAGTTATTTAATTGACGAACGGCAGTAAAGAATAATAAAATAGTTTAACGACAATATTAATTTAGTGACTTGTTTTGGGATTAATATATTTGTATATGTCTTATGAATATATTGAATAAAAAGCTTATAATTGTAAACACTATTTTAATTTTGAAAGTAATTTATGTAACGGTTATTGTATAAATATTGCATTTACTCTGGAAATTTACTATTTAATTTAATGGAAATATGTATTTTAATTAATATGAAGCTTTCATATAAAAATTGAATAAAAAACTGTTTTATAAACAAACATGAAGTTCCCAAGTTAATGTAATAAATGTATTTGAGGAGAGGGAGACAAAGCGCGACAAGGTAAGATAAAAACTTCTTTTTAATAGGAAAGCAACTTGACAACTGATTTATTTGAAAAAATACGGCGATATCTGATGATTCAGGCATAGGATATCAGGCATTCTCACAAAATTTTAACTTTCAGGAATAAAAATCTGGTGAAATTAAATTTAATAAAATAACATTTTAAACTGATAGATATGCCTTAATGATTCAAAATAAAGAAAAAAATGGTCAGCAGCGAAAATTTTTATTATTTAACCGAGGTTTAAGTTAAACTTGCTAGTTTAATTTTCCTTTCCATTTTACCACTATATTTTTTCGTTTTCTTCTAAATTTTTACTTATAATGAATTTGCAGTACCCACAGGACTTTCAGATAAGAAATAATAACAATGTAATATCTTTAGTCCAAAATTTTGGTATAGCATTGTATTAAAGGGGTGTTAAAAAAGGGGCGACAAGAAAAAAAAAAGGAACGGTATAAGATAAAACGGACGGTAAGGGGAAAAAAAGGGGATGGTGAGGATGGGACGGTAAGGAAAATTTTCACTTATTTTTAGGCAAATCATGTTAAGACTAAGTGATAGCCACAATGGTCATTGATTTTTAGAAACAGTTATTTAGACTGGATTAAATTTTTAAAAAAAATTAATTTACTTCGAAAAGTGGAGGAATAAACCTTGGGGACGGTAAGATTATCAATAAAGGCATAGCTGCCAACCTCAAACTAATCTTCCGTAATACTTGCGTTAATTTGGCCCTGGTATAATACGTTTCAAACCAGAAATTTTTTTAAGAAATGAAAATAAATATGTTCCACGTAGAACCCTGGAATTAAATTAATAAGCATTCATGAAATAAATTTTCTAGTTCGAAATATGGTTAAACTGGGTTAAATTAATCCATACATTACGGAAGATTAGCGGAAGGTTGGCAGCTATGTAAAGGTCACGATGCTTGAAATTGATATTTCAATGCTGATTTATACTCTGCAGTAAATTTGCTGTTAAAGAATTTTAGCCAATTTCTCTAGCATACTTCTGAATGAGAAAAAAGTTGAAAAAAATTCTGTGGTTGCATCTGGAGTGATTTCCTGTATAATTTTAGCAACAGGGACGGTAATGAATTTAAAACTCAGGAACAGAGTTAAAAAAATACTAATAAAAATGTGTGCAGGTTAATTTTTTGCTACATACTTATATAAATTAGTAGTCCCAGTTTCGAAAGAAAATTACATCGAATTACTTTTATTGAAACAATTTTATGCAGACAGCTCTAAACTAAAAAATCAGTATCAGGGACACGGGACGATATAGGAATTTCGTGGTATATTTGGATACCAACATCGTCCAAAACTTATTTATCTGGTTAATATTGTTATTCGGTCATGTATTGGGATGTTTTCAATATAAGAAATAAAAAAACCAAAAATGTGTACAAAAATAAAAGTTATTATTCAAGGACTTAAAAGTAGACAAATTTCTTTATTTATTTATGCCTAAGCGGAGCGAGATCACTAGATCATTAGGATCCAGTGTAAACCAGTGCAGACCAAAACTTCCAGTCCTCAGACAAAAAAAATAAATAAATAAATAAATAAAATAAAAAACATAACAAGCCACTAGAGCACAAAACTTTTTCGCGATAGACAGCGGTGAGTTGATGCTAGAGAACTCCATTCATAAAAGAAAAAAAAAACTTGAGGATCATGATTCAGGACCACAACGCCAGGATGGTATGCGCGCCCGAGGCCTGCTTCTTCGCGATAAGGGGCGCTAGGACTGCCAGAGCTCGAGAAAGTCTCTAACGCGACAATGGGCTAGTCTCAGGAGTGCAGATGCAGAACAGCTAGGAGGTAAGATTGGTCAGGTCCACCAGGAAGCGAAAAATTTCTGCCAAATGACGGAGTAGTTTTGGGCGTGATAAGATATTTTTGAGCCAAGTATCGGGGCATAGTTTTGTGTACCTAAAGTGCCAGGCCTCTATAAGTGTGCAGAAGAAATAGTAATGGTCTGGGTACCCAAAAGGCCCCCACTCGCAGAGGTTCGTGCCAGAGCGTTTAAAATATTTTAGGTATGTCTTGAATGGACCATGACACGAGAGGAGAGCTGAAGTGGTAGGGGAGAAAGCTAACAGATTAGTGAGAATGTATCATATGCTTTATAACTTTGCTTGAGAAACAGGTGTTACACGAAGGTTTTTTTTTTACCTATTTAGAATGCATACACCTTATACCTCCAATATAGTCATTGTGTCTTACGACAAGTTGAACCCCATATTTCGGCTGATATTTTTAACATTATTGGAGATTAAGTAAAATAATGCTGAAAAGTGATAAAATATCTTTATTAAGATTGACGATCGTTTTGTCGCACCAAGGGCGACATTTTCAAAATCATTTATGATGTAAAATATTTTCACAAAATTTAAAAACAATAAACATAGTAAACAATGTCACGAGACATGATGCATAATGAAAAATATTGCAAACCTAAAATTAAATTAAAATTAAATTAGCTATTTGTGAGCGTGGATTAATTTTCATATAATTTAACAAAACAATAACATGGTAAACAATGTCACGAGACAACATGCATAATGAAAAACATTGCAAAACATAAAATAAAAATAAAATTATCTATGCTTTATTTATTTTTTTATTTTATGTTTTGCAATATTTTTCATTATGCATCATGTCTCGTGACATTGTTTACAATGTTTATTGTTTTTAAATTTTGTGAAAATATTTTGCATCATAAATGATTTTGAAATGTCGCCGTTGGTGCGACGAAACGATCGTAAATCTTAATAAAGATATTTTATCATTTTTTAGCATTATTTTATTTAATCTGTTTATAAGTGATTTTTATACATTAATGGAGATATTTCAGTGAAATTTTCAAATTTTCCTTACTTAGTATGAATTGCGACGACCTAAAGGGAAGTTCTGAAAATTCGATATAATTTGGACAGTATCACTGGAAGTACTATCAGCTATCTGCAGAATTATGGAAGAGCTATTTGCGTATTGTTTCGACGCAAATGGGGTGCATTTTATGAATTTCTTGTGTTGCCATCATATTTTAAAAAAGTAAAGTATATAAGTTGAAAAGATCGTTACAAAATCTACATTACTCCTAAAAGTATGAATAAAAATCTGAACTCCGCTTGAAGTTAGATACGCTGTATTTTTAACTGAATAAGTGAATTGTGACTCTTATTTCCCGTTCGAAAATTATCTACACGGGTTTTATCATTATATAAGTTTAGAAACACCCTATATAAGTTCTTCTGCGTACATGTTTATGATAAAAGATATACAATTACATAAATTAAAAAAATAAAAATGTATCCCGGATGCATACTGAGCTTTATGCATACGTATTTCCGCATACTTGTATGTGACTGCTTGTACTTCTGGTGAATATTTACATTAGAGGTAATATAGAAGTTTAAAAATATATATTGCAGGTGTCCTGAATAAAATTTCATAAAAAAATGTTTTAAAATAACATTTAAAAAATATTGATTTTCCAGTAGAAAAATTTGATTTTCTATTTTAATCTATACAAACAAGATAAAAAGTTTCCATAAATATTTCTTAACATAGAATAAGGTGTTTTGTTGAAAAATAAGATAAGGAAATTCTATTTATATATACACATTTAAACATCTTCTTCTTTACGTTCATTCAGAATTAGATAATGTTTCCATAAAACAAATTATGGTGGGCACTTACTTCAACCAGATATTACATAAAAATAGATAATCTCTGGAGCGTTAAAATTTAGCATTAAAAGATGCATATAAGCTCGCTTTTTTTTTTTTTACAAGAAAGAAAATTTTAAGCGCGAGAGAGTATATCCACACTCTAAACTGAAATGTCTGAAATTCAGACACTTAAGTGCCTGAAACGCAGTGTTCAATTTTCAGACGTTTTAAAATGTCTGAAAATTATTAGACACTTCTTGTGTCTGAATTTCAGACACTTAAGTGTCTGAAACAAGAGTGTTCGTTTTTCAGACATTTTAAAATGTCTGAAAATTTTTAGACACTTCTTGCATCTGAATTTCAGACATTTCAAATGTCTTAATTGCGGCCATCTTTGAGAGCCGGTTTCCTCCCCCCCCCCACCACCAATATGAAGCCATCTTTGACCACTTTTCTTTCTAAGCCACATACGCAGCCATATTTGACCACATTGAAACATTTTTTTATAAATGGGAATAATTTGTTACCATAAAGCAGAGCTGATCGCAGCGCAGGAAAACTTTGAAGCATCTGCCCCCTTATTTTAGGGTACCCCAAATTGGGTACAAAATTTTCATAAAGCTGATATTTTAAATCACTTTTGAACTTATGACGATTTTAATCAGTATTTTGTAGTTTTGGAACAGGATATTATATATATATATATACATATATATATATATACAATCACCTAAAAATGTATTTATGTGATATCATATATGCGCGCATAAAAAACGTTTATTACTTTCAGTGAGAACTTTAAATTAATTCTAGTCCAAAGATCTAGTATTCATTCGTCCCCCCCCCCACCCCCCACCCCCCCCCCGCCCGCGCCTTTCATATACTGTTACAAAAAAAAATTAAGCCTATTCAATGTCATTAAATACAAATACATATTTGGATAAATATTTCTTTTTCTTAACCTAATCATTTTCTAAAAGTACAAAATATTTATTAAAATAAGTATAAGATCAAAACAAATTTAAAATATCAGTTTTATAGAAATTTCATACCAAATGTAGGAGCACGTAAAGCTAAAGGCACAAAGAAACAGCCCAGTTTGTCCATGCTGCAATCAGCTCTGCTTTATGATAACCAATTATTCCCATTTATAAAAAAAAAATGATTCACTCCTTCAGAAAGAATCTTATCCCTGATTTGTTGTTCAATTTTTTTTCCCATTTAAATTAGATATTCCCAGTGACATTTTTATTTGTGTGTTAAATAAAATCTAACACTAGATTACACAAAATTTTCAGTATATGAGATCCCAACATTAAAAAAAAAAAAAAAAAAAAAAGAAAAAAAAGTATGAAACTCTTACTTTTTTTTTGTTGTTGTTATTATATTATTTATCATTAGCAAGAAATATTGAAACATTTGACAACAGCACATTAATCAGCATAATGTTGAAAGACATTCAAAATATCAGTTTTACAAAAATAGAATACCAAATTTGGGGCCACCAAAATACAAAGGGAAGGGGGCATCGCCCAATTTGCTAATGCTTTAATAAAATCCTGCGTCTGCAAAAAATCCAACCCAACGTTATGGTTCGTTAAATAGAAGTGACCAGAATTCGGAACTCGGAAGTGTCCGCTAATGAACATTCCCGAATACCAGAAATCTCTGTGTAGCGAAAACCTTCTTAAATCATACTATATTACTCTAACCGTTCAAAATATTCATTATAATCAGCGTAATTTCAAAAGGTATTCAAAATTCCAGATTTACGAAAATTGTATCAACGCCCCCCCCCCCCCCCATAAAAAATAAAAAGGAGCAGGTACCCTTAGCCCATGTTTTATGCAGAAGCCCTATGATTCGCTAAACAGACGTATCCCCTATTCAGGAATGTCCGTTACGCAGGTTTTACTGTGTGTATTTAAAGTAAAACCTCCATAACGGAAATTGCTGAATAGCGGACATCTCTTTTTTTTTTTTTCTTATCCCCAACACCTTTAAATCTGTACGTCTTCACCTCTTTAAAGTAGACACCACCAAATAGCGGGCTAATTCCGTGCTCTCGAGGTGTCCGCTATTCAGAGGTTTTGCTGTATATTCATTTATATGCACATTCTAAAGGGTAAAAAGTATTTACCTTTTTTGTGACAGTATAAGAAATATGTTCCAAATAAATTCTAGGTCCAGTTGTTGATACTATTGAATAATATTCTACAAAATAAATTTAAAAGATAACGTGTGTTGATATTAACGTTGTCATTCACGAACACAGGCACACACACACACACACACCAAAAAAAAAAATAAATAAATAAATAAAACTTAAAATCCAGAATTTTTTTTTTTTTTTTTTTAATGAGTTTCTATTTTATTATTATTTTCATGGATTCTTTTTAGCACCCAGATATGCTTAAAAAAAATTCTTTGAGGGTTGAAAAACACTTCTAAAAACATTTTACTTCCCATAAACATCACAATAAAAATAATTTGTATTAAAAAATGTTATAATAATATGAAAATATATACATACTCGGAGCAAAAATAATTATAAGAATAATTAATCTTCAAACCATGTTACTTTTTCAAAATATATTAAATATCAGCATAGTTACACTTTATCAATCAGTCAGAATTATTGGCAATACTTGTTTGAAATCTTGCATTAGAAGTGCGTTTTCACAACATGTTTATTTAGGTCTTAAATTTTATTACAAAAATGAAAAATATCTCCTACTGTCATGGGCGAGAATTCTTATACCCATCTTCTTTTTTTTTTTTTTTTCATATTATTGAAATTTTTTGCATGATGTTATTTAAATTGATTTTTTTAATATTTTCCGCACATATTTAATTAATTACGCCGATTTTTATAATTTGTTTATAATTACTTTCAAGATCGCTTCTTGTTTTAAAAATTTAAGTATGGTGTTGAGATGTAACGCAGGAAATACATACTAGGTACTTGAAATAAATTTTCATAAGGATTATTAAATATATATATATAGTATCGGCGTACAGTTGAATACAATAAGAGTGATTTAATTCCAATAGGAAAAACTGCAAGTTTACAAATACTCCGAAATACACGATAACACAAACCCTTATACTTTCGAGATTTCTTTTCATACTCTATATCCACCATATAAAACAAAAAATAAAAAGTTCATGGTTTCTCAAACATAAATTCAAATTTGTTAATATAAAAAAAATCACTTCAATAATATACTCTGTAAGATAAATAAATTGCACTCTTGTCACTAAAAATGAAAATTTGTATGTAAAATTATATCACTAATATAAAATAAAGGAATTCGCAAGGAAAGAACTTACTTGTGCAAAGTTATATAAAAATTAGCTTCTTTTTAAACTTATACTGAACAATTTTTTAATAT
This sequence comes from Maratus speciosus, assembly GCA_963932465.1. NCBI lineage: Eukaryota > Metazoa > Arthropoda > Arachnida > Araneae > Salticidae > Maratus > Maratus speciosus. The sequence continues at coordinate 223,719,513 of OZ010791.1, read as the reverse complement.
GTTGCTCAGATGATATGAGCTATTTAACAATCATTAACAAAATTATAAATATTCTTTTTTAATAGCATGCAGGAAACATTAATTCCATAATTTCAAAACTTCTTTACATCTTACCAAATCTAATTGAAACTGTTGTATTTTTCACGTTATTATTCGATCAATAAATAGATTATTTACTACATGAAACTTTAATTTATAAAGTAAAGATCTAGATGAGAATTAAATATATTTATTAATACTGAAAATCATATGCACTCATTGAAAAGCATCAGAAATAAGCAAACAAATCTTTTCACACAAAATATATTTATTTGATAAAAAAAAGACAAAAATATTAAAAATGCAAATTAGTCTAATAAGAATAATTTAAATAGTAAATAAATAATAATATATATGTAAGAACGTTCTGTGAATTATCATTCCAAACCTGTGGAATACCTTACCTTGGCGTAAATATCCAAAACTGTAACAGCTAATCCAGTTTGAAGGACATATTATTTTACGATACTGAACGCCATTTTAAAAATATATGCGTATTCATATTATTTTAGCACTGTATTTTTATAAATATCATGCTATTCTTTTGAATATTTGGTGAGTCTTGAATAAAAATTATCGTAGAAATTTTGGAAAATTTTATATTTCCATGAAAAATATAATTCCCAAATGATTTTTTTTCGATCTCCATTTATAAGCACGTACTGACAAACCATTCCAATAAACCGAATATAAATTTTCGTCTAGTATGTATAAAATGAAGACACAAAGATATAAAATACAGACATCGGATCACTATGCTAAAAAAAAATTTTCTCTAACGACTAACACACCAACGGATGTATGTGTAGATGTGCATACTATTTCACAAAAGAAAGTAAATGCTGCGTCACTACTTTCTCTTCATTAATGATGATACACTCACTTTCTGACTCATCTTCGATTTACAAGTAAGAGAATTCAAAGTTCAAATCTTCTTTCAGTGTAATGTTTTGGAAATAAAGCAGAAACTTTACATGCGTTATAAGGTTATAACGACGACTGACGATTCCATTTATTATGTGAATAACAAACGTCATTATAGAGATTTCGGATTGAGGAAAAATATATCGTCACACTTTCAAATAATTTATCAAATGTTGATAAATTTAAAAGCAATTTTAACACTTCAGACAAATTAACTGTACTGAGATACTTTAATTCAAATTCGCCAATCCGTTGAGTAAAAGCCGTTGCCCGCCAAATCAGCAATAATCAAATCCGGTCGCGTTCTTCTCGCGCACCGTTCATGCTTGCAACAACAAACAAATCTACTCACTTCAGTTCATTTTACTTGGTGAGTGGTTCAAATGGCTGAATTCCTGAAATGTCTAAAATTGCAAGTGTCTTAAATTCAGACATATAATCATAATTCTAACATTTTTTTCAGTTCATTTATGCCATGATCATAATAAGAAGTTTATGTGTCTTAAATTTAGACATCTATCACGTCTGAAATTTTATTTTCAGACGTTTAAGTGTCTTAATTGCTTTTTCAGTCACATATCTGTTTGAATTTAAGACGCCTCTATTTGCAGTGCAATGCTTGTAGCTAATCATCCACGTATGTTTGTGTATGCATATATACAGGGTGCCCAATTAAGTCCGTTCCGACCCCCATAACTGCTGAACGGTTTCAGCTATAGTTATAAAAGTGGTGTTTAGGTATAGTAAAGTGGCTGCGCGCTACTGGATGAGACAACTTCCAGTGCCATGTGGTGCAAAACAGCGGAGTTATCGTTCCTATGTCGAAAACGGTATGAGATATAGAAAAAAACTGAATTATAAAGTTGTAGAGCATCATCAGTATAGTACGAAAAGAGATTTTGTGAGTATGAATCCTAAAAAGAGAACGCTTAAAACGCGAAATTGTTTGTTAGCGATTTCCTATTATGTGGCGTGACAAAACGATCTTACAAGGGAACCGCTTTTGGTGTTTCTCGCACCTAGCATTGAGACCTGGTGCATTTTAAAGCCCTATATTATGAAGTTTGAGAATCGATAAAATTTTTCTGCTAAAATAATATTTCTTGATTTTACAGCAGCATAACTTTCTGAAAATGCAATTTTCGAGACCACTTATCGGACTATTAACATTCAATTTTTTTAAAGAAAAGCATTTAAAAATAAAAATTAGTTAATAATAAGTATAAAATATTGATAAAATTTTGAAAATTCCTTCAAAAACCCACGAATTTGATTTTGAAAAATTGCAACTTTATATTCATATTTTTGGCGGTGAAACAGTTGGCGTTTATTTTCAAAAGTAGAGCTCTTTGGCAACCCTAGCTAAATGTCATAGCTGAATTTGTAATAGCTCGAAATTGCAATGTCTGACCTATTTCGCCACAGTAATTTTTATAAATTGTGTAAAAATATTAATTTACTTTATGATTACTTTTACCGAAGGACCATTTAATACAGCAACATTTCATTTTAAACATTCGAAACTTTATTTCATTCGATTTCAAAAGAAAATAGTTTGTTTATTTTGTATTTCACTAAAAAATAGTTTTCGATGATCTTCGAAGCTTTTATAGAATTATATTTATTACTTATATATTTATCGTCTGCATAGAAAAAAAACCCCTAATATTTGTTTCTTATGCTATCAATTATAAAAAAAATCGCAATCTGATATAATTCTAGTAATATGTTCTGTACATTTTGTCTTTGGATAAAGCAGGCGGAAAAATTGTAGCGCCCTATTTGGCGACTTAACTCACTTTTGGCGTCTAATAAACAAATAAATATGTAATAATAAAAAATTAAAAGTATAAAAAAGAATATAAAATATTATTTTAACAGAGAAATTTTATCGGTTCTCTAACTTTTATGTATAGGGCTACAAAAAGCACCAAGTCTCCATGCTAGGTGCGAGCAACACCAAAAGTGGTTCCCTTGTTAGAAAGAAAAAAAAATTAACTAGTTATCAGAAGATACCTTTATTTTCGATGTTCAAACTTCTCTTCGTCAGCTGCAATGCACATCTGGACCCTGATTTGATCTTCACGTTGAACATGTTGTATCTCAGCGGGGGATACGCTGGAACAAGCATCCATAATGCGTCGTTGGATGCCCTGCAAACTTGGCGGAGAGGTCACATTTCCTGCTTTTCAGGTATCTCCACAGAAAAAGGTCCATTGGAGTCAGGTCATTTGAACATGGAGGCCACTGTACAAAACCACCAAACCCGATTATTTGTTCCCCGAATTTACCCACCATGTGCTGCTTCACTGGTGCTACCTTTTGCGCAGGTGCGCTGAGCCATGATGCGGGCTCGTTTTTTCGCCCACAAGATAAACTTTTCTCCTTTCTTTAAATTTCCGTGATGTCACAGTTTAGGAAATCACGAACAAATAAATGTCCATATTATGCGTTCTGTTTTTATCACCCAGGTTCACAATGTGTCTTTTCGAACTAAATTGATGATGTTCTACAACATTGTAATTCGATTTTTGTCATAGCTCGTACCGTTTTCGAGATAGAAATGCTAACTCCGCCATTTTGCACCATGTGGCGCGCTGTCACATCTAGTCCGCATAGCCACTTTAAATTTAGATGTATTTGTCCAATTAAAAAACTGTTACAAATTTTGTTCATAATAATATTAAAAGTCATTTACGACACATTATTAATTATTTTAAAGTTACTAATTTTAAATTTTCATGTGGCTCTTATGTCCTGTAAGTAATGTTTAGACATACATTCTTTGTGTTCTAACAAGTATCGCAAAAAATAAAAAAGCGGCCAAAACTTATCGAGTTTATGATATTTGTCATTTCATGAATTTCCGTCTATTTACGGCTTTATAAAACGGAAAGGCAAATTTTGTTTGAGCAGGAAATACAGAATTTTTTTTACTAAAGTAACTGTTTTGATTTAAATGACTAATAAATGGGAAAATAACATTTTATATACTTTTATATTCAAGGGTATATCTCTAAAAATAACAGTTTAGGAATTACATTATTGGTCAGCAATAGGAGCGGACACCTGTATATACATATAGATGTAAGACAAAATAAGTCATAATGAAATCCAATAATTTTCAAAATTTAGTTTTTAAGTGAAAAGGAATGTAATTTGTATATAGCATATTACATATATGGCTCAACTTTTTAAATAATTAAGTATCATTTATCTCATACACACCAGTTAACGATTTCCGTAATTAATCATAAATAATCTGCATTCTATAACATTAAGTAAAATGTCTTTTTCACATTTTATAAATGATTTTTCAGCTCAATTTTAACAGAAATATAAAGTATAAAGAAATGTTGTATACCTTGTAATATTTACGTATTATTTATGTAATACTTATCTTATACACTGTAAAATTAAAAAAAAATCTTTTACCTCAAGGAGGTTCTCGCCATTTGTTGTAGAGTAAAAGGGATTTTTCCTTGTGGTGTTTAGTTGCTTTGCTTAAAGCTTGCTATACTGAAGTTGACAATTTCTGTAAATATCTGTTACGCGAGAGACAACAGTTACAAAATTGCAAGTAAAACAGTTGAAATTTCTGTATATTTTACTCTGAAACTACTATGGGGGATTTCAATGGTTTATTTTTATGATTTATGAAGTAGATAAACTATAAATTGAGCGAAAAAATCAAAATAAAAATGCAATAGTTTAAGCTAAATTTCTTTTGTTCACAAACTTGCATAATTATTTAATTTTCATTTTAATTTTTTTCCCGAACGATCGATTTATATTTTCGCTGCTGGGGACATTATTAAATAACATTAAATTAATAACTGGATAAATTTTAAAGATCTTTATGTTTTCAATATATATTTCGTATATGCTAAATAATTTGGGGTGCTAAAAAAGAAATTGGTGTTAAAACTATCCTTCTATCCTCCAATTATAAGAAATTTTATTTTAAATTCTTGGATTTCATAGCCTTTTTTAAAGCAATCTTGATTATTACGTTATCATTTTAATTGCATTGAATCTAAACACTAATACTTTTATTTGTTACCTTATTACATTAGTTCTGATCCTTGGGTAGGCGTACTCCTGCAAGTAGATGACGAATTAGTTGGGGGTACGCGAAAATAACATTGGCCATGATGGAAAATGCAATAAATAAAACGTTGAAACGATAATACAAATAAAAGATGCGTATTTTTTTTCTTATAAAAGGAGACGCAAAATATGATCAAAAGTCTAAACCTAATAATTGGTTGAGAGTTTGATGTCACTTGCCCTGACTACTTCTAATAATATCCCACGGTTTTGTATAAGTGCCCTACTTTTATATATTTCTTCTTTTCTTTATAGAAATTCTATAAACATCCAGAACAAATCAAATCGTTTAGCAACTCGTGGTTGTGCTCATTTGATTTAAAACTCCTGTGAAAGCAGTTCATCATTTCAATGTTTGAGTTTGCTCCATGAGATTAATACTGTGTATTATTTGTTGTAGCATCATCATTTTTTAATTCGTGCGTAATTTCAATCTCTTAGATAATATATATTTTTTTTCAGCGATTTTCTGTTGGAATCGCTTTATGTTCCAAAATGGATAATTTTCTAAAAACTAGAATTTTAAAGAGAGTTTCGTCTGACATGAGACTCAGCATAGGAAGATTATTAATGATCGAAAACGAATATTTTTGATATCGGGTTTATAGGAGAAGTGGTACGCATAAAGGAAAATTCTAAGAAAGGGATACGTAAGAGAGATAAGTTTTGGGCTTTAATACAATAGGTGACAAAAGAATGTAAACAAATTCCATTTTGATAATTTTCTTCGGAAGACCTTCAGAATTTTCTTACAAAATTTCTTTATGTTTATTAAATATATCTTCAATTTTTTGAAACAATAATGAACAATATTTTTTCAAGCTTCAAATTTTACTTTTCAGCTATGTTAGTATTCTCTAAAAAAATATTTACTTTCTACGTTTAAATATCAATTAATATATATGTAGAACGCAAATATGTAAAATGTTAATTTACTGAGGACTTGAATAACTAGACGTTGGAATAACAACCCTAGAACTTTAATACAATTCTATAAAAATAATTTTACACCACTTTGTTGATAGCTTCTTCAAAAACTTTACATTTCACACTTAAAACCTATAATATACTTTCTTTCGAACAATCCGATTAGGTCTAACACTGCCTTCCTTGGCATTTCATAAGCCGATGCTTCATGAACAATATAATTTAATAGACTGACTCTTTTCTAACTTTGAATATCTCCAAACCTTCATCTCGTGATCGTGAATTTTCATAACTCATACTCTTAAATCATGGATAATAAAAATATCAGAACGTCAGTTAATTTGCTGATCGTGCACGTCATAAATAATATAAACTATGTTTAAATTCAAATCCTACATATATAAAGCACATTGGAAAAAGGCATTAAAATTAGCATTGTTTTTCGTTTCAAAATCTCTGGCTGATGGAAATGTTTATATGACACATTCTCTTGTAGCCCCCATTAAAATACAAAAGTTACCATTTACATCATAATAAACAGATACCTTATTCAACAGTGTTGTCATTCTACGGAACAAAAAGCGTTATAGCGGAAAAAAGTGAAATTTCATAATAAATTTGAACGAAATTGTAATGATATTTTCTATTTTGTTCTTATTTTGAATTCTTAAGTAAAATACACGTGACATATGCATTTTTCTAAACCACAGATTACATAAGAGTTGTCTATAGAAATGACAATGACTATTTAAGAAAAAATTACCAAGATTAAGTGATATAAACTTAAGTTACATAAAACTTGTCGGATGCGCCAATCACCAAACCTTTTTCTATTTCGTACATTTTAATACTTCAAATTTCGCTAATCACTCTGCCTAAATTAAATTACAATCTATACCCATCATGAGGATTCTAAAAGAATAGGTTCGTTGAATTGTTTGTATTTAAAAACTAGATATAAGCTCCGTATTTTTCAAAGAAATCAATAAATTTCGGCACGCTCCCGATTAGATCTCTGCAATGAAAATTTCCAACTCAAAGAGAATAAAAGCGGCACCGGTTGGGAAAGTGCACCCAAGCCTAAATAAGGATCTATTTATGTGAAAGTGTAACAGAATATGAAGTTTGATTGAAATCCGTGCATTAGCGTTTGACATATAGAAAAGTTGCGCTAAAATTGCAGGTTAGCAGAGCCAACTGTTATATGATTTACTCGAAAACCTAATCAACACCAACATGCCAAGTTCTAACACAATATCAAATTTCATGAAATTATATTCATTATTTCTCGAGATATGACTATCGCTATAACCGTATAAATCGTGAAAAATGCAACATAGTAGCGCCACCTGATGGTCGATTTACACCAAAAAGTAATCAGCATCAATCTCTTTCATGGACTAACGGAATCGGAAGTTTGATGAAAATCCGTACATTAGCTCTTGAGATTGAGCCATTGAAGGAATCGTGAAAAATGCAGTAGCTAAAAACTGTAGTAGCCAAAAGCTAATCAGCACCAACTGTTGGGTGATTTACCCCAAAAGCTAATCAGCACTAATTCGTATCAAGGGCTAACTGAATCTAAAGTTTCATGAAATTCCGTGAATTAGTTCTTGAGATAAATCGTCCACAAAATTTTTGTCACATACAGACAGATAGTCAGACAGACTCACAGGCAGACATTTTCTAAAACGAGTCAAATCGTGTTCAGGACCTCTTAAAATGTATAAATCCGTCAAAAACTGTATACGAATTTTTTTACGAATCCAATACTTTCTTCTTGCAAAAAAAGGAGAAGGTCAAAATAGAACATTATCGAAAATAATGAATTAAAAACTAATAAGTTTCCAAATTATGTTGCAGATTTACGGCACGGATACAGCAAGAACTAATAATCAGAAAATAGTGAAATTTGGAGGGTGCAGTAAGAATATCATGGAAATTAGTTTGGAATAACAAAATAAATGGTAGTTTCAAAAACAACAATAAAAAGCTTATGCTTATACACAATAGATAAGGTGAACTACATAATTAATGCGTCTATGAGGACAAAACATGCTCAATATGATGCCATAATCGTCTTCTATATCATCGGGATTCGTAATATAGGAAGTGCAAAGGTTGGTAGCACTGTATGTGGCGGTGTGCAATATATGATTATTTTTAATTATTTAATACGTTTGTTTTATTATAATAAATTTAGCATTAATAATTTACCAAAATAATTTATAATAATTAATGCATAAATTTAATTTATAACTCATCAATAAAAAGTTTGTTGATTGAACTTTTTTTTTTGAAATATAAACATGGCTAGTTAAAATTATCGGATTTAAAAGAATCCGTTCCGAAAACGTTTAGGAAAGTACTTGTTTAAACTGCCTTTTACTAAATAGGTTAAAGAAAAACAAATATTATTATTTAGCAACTAAAAATAAAATCTACATTTACTTGGAAATTTTTAAGAACAAAATTAGATAGCAAAACTTTCAAAATAAAAGAGATTACAAAAGTTTTCCCAATTAATGCATAAATTAACCTTAAAAATGAACATTTTTCCTTAATGACATTATTAAAGTGCATCTGTTACACTTTAATTGCTTTTCTAAAAATGGATTGCTGTATAAACGAACCACTTTATTAAAATATGAAAATAGATTTTTAAAATTAAACAAAGAAACATTTAAGGACTTTAAATATCAAGTGAACATCCACCTAAGAGTAATGCTACATATAATAAAATTTTATGTAATGAAAATATTAATTTTAATTATTTTAATTTCATATTTTAAAATAAATTAAAATCATACTTCGCCATATGCAAATTTTAAAATGGAAGCGATAGTAAAACTTCATTTGAATTTTAAATTATACCCTTTCTTTCGTTTATGGTTAATACAAAATCTGCTGCCATATTTTCATTTTCATCGCAAAAGTATTAAAGACTATTTTTTTTTTTATTTTGCAGGCTGAAGTAGCTCTCGCAGTTAAGCAAAAAGTGAATAATAAATATAAAAAAAAATAATCTTCATGGTATCTCCACATAAAGTAATTGAACTTGAAATTCCACGTTTTTTATTAGCGATATATGCTTTTAACAAGTCGGAAATTGTATGTCAAACGTGACAAATTAGGTGCGTTCGTACTATCAATAGTTTTATAAATATTCAGATCTTCATGCAATAGCTATTGCACTCTTATTCAAAAATGCATGAATACAAAATCTGTTACGATTACATTTATTTAATTTAGTAATACGGAAAATTCAGTAATATGAGTCCATCTTATATAGGACGTAATCAGCATGGCAACCTGGAACCATTATCTATCATGGGATGCCATTGAATTAATTACGTATGACAAGATTTAACAGAATGGAGAAAACTTTTATTAATATCTTTTAAAATTTTTATTCGATTTTCATAAGATTTAAAACTACTTAAGAAAATTCTGCAAATATTATATATATTAAATTTGAAAGCATCCGGTTGGGTACTTTTTGTGCTGTTGTATGCAGGCAGACGAACAGACCAATCGACGACTATAAGTGCTACGATTTACATATTACGAACACACCTAAAAATGGCATTAAAGATTTTTCGAGAGTAGAGCGAACCATGCATTATAACAATTACTTATTAAACCTTTCCTTTAAGTCTTAATTACTGTGTGTGCGTAGACATATTTTTAATATGTAAATCACTTGATTTAGCACGTTTAATAAATTCAATCAATTTTATTTTTTCCTTTTCTTCGATATGAGTTATAATTTTGGAAACCCTTTTCATATTCTGTTTTTACTTATTAGTTTATAGGTTCCGCACAACATCTTGCTTATATAGTAGAATATTAAAAGAAGGTTAAATACAAGTTAAAATAACCCATAAATGTTCTTGAGCTTAAAAAATTGTTTAGGATAAGAAAGGAAGAGATGCCAGGGCTTTACATAAAGAATTTTCAATTTGGAAGAAGAGTTGCGAAAAGGAATGGGTAGCTCACGTAACTGTTGTTACATTACTATGAGATAACAATGAACAACTGTCTGTTCTTTATGGCTTTTACTGTACATATTACTACGGACAATTTGATTGGCCGAAGTTTAACATGTCTACTATATGATGACCCTCCGTCGCCATGTCGATTCCTGCAATGATCACCACGACAAAAATATACTGGTAGATTGGTCGATGGTAGTGTTTGTTTGTAAACATGCCCTTTCCTCATATTCATATCGTTAAAAAGTTGTCCTTAAGACAAATAATATGTAATTATAAAGAACATACTTATAAAGAATATTGTGTATTTTAGCATGCGTGTCTCAAAAAATAACATAATAATTACATAACAATACATAAAAAAAAACAATTGTTTCTTCTGAGACAATTATGAGATTCAGAAAATCATAAAGTAATTCTAAATAATATATGCAATCAGTCATTGTTTAAAAATAATTAATTTCCCTTTGTGCGGAACACTTTCACTTGAGAAATATTTAAATCACGAAATGCAATTATTTTCTAAACAAATCTGTATACAGACAAAATATAAATAATGATTTCTAAGCACGATATTGTTTGAGCACTTCAGCGAGCATAAGTTAATTCAACTTTCAGTATTCTACACATCCAGAATTGTAAGCACTTTGGGTTTCCGAAATTATCCCAGAAACAACTCACACGGGAAACGAGAAATTCAACTTATTCACTATAATTGATGTGCTCAGAAATGCTGGCAGTATTACAGCAGTGTCCAGATTGTCTAGCAACAAAAATATACGTTTATCTTTTTTTTTAAATTAGCAACAATTTTTCATAGACTGAAATACTTAACTGTGTTACTACAGGATACTGAATGTAATGAATGCGAAAAAGATAATTACTTTTATATTTAAGTTTGAGAGAGTTATTCTATTGTATGCTTACGAGTTAGAGCTAAATAAACACAAATACTTTTGACATATTATTCGAAACGAATCGATCGTTATGCCGCATCAAAGTGCAACAAGTCGGAAATTGTACGGCAAATGAGGTGTGTTCGTACTATAATTAGTTTTATAAATATTCGGATTTTGCTGTAGTAGCTGTTGCACTCATGAAAAAAGCAGGAATACAAAATTTATTACGATTATATATATGAAATTCAGTAATACGGAAATAATATGACTCCAACTTAAATAGGACGTAATCACCAAGGCAACATAAACTTATTACCTATAATGGGATATCATGAAATTAATTACTTATGATAGGATTTAATAGAATAATCACCATGGCGAAATAGAATCATTACCAATCATGAGATATCATTGAATTAATTACGTGCGATAGGATTTAAGAGAATGAAGAAAACTTTTATTAATATCATTAAAGTTTTGATTCGATTTTCATAAAATTTGAAATGACGCGACAAAATTCTGCAACGATTATATACAGGGTGATCTTTTTTAAAGTGACAGTGTTTGGATCGCCCTGTAGCGCGATTTAATAGCCGAAATGGCACCAAACTTGGTATTTAGACTAATTAAGACATGGGAAAAAGGATACCGTGAAAAAAAAATTAGTTCCAAAAATCGCCGCTAGGGCATTTTGTGGCGCTTTGCAATGTATAAAACGTGAGAAAAGAAAAATACTAACACATACAATTGCACAGTTAAATTATTAATGTTTATTTACTCATTAACTTCCCCGGTGAGGAATTAGATCACCTTCAATGTGAGCAACGTTCTCAGAAATAACACCGTGCATTCTGTGCACAACGTTCTTCACAGCCGTACGTAACATATCACGAGGAATATTCTGCACTTTGTTATGTTGTCCTTTAGAATAGACAAATTTGATACGCCACCAACATAAACTTGAGATTTCAAATAACCCATGAGCCAAAAATCGCATGGCGTGAGGTCAGGGGAACGAGGCGGCCATGCAACTGGAAAACTCCGACTTATGGCGCAACAACTGCTTTACCTTATTACTAATGTGTGGCGGAGCACCATCCTGCATAAAGATTGTCTGTTGGAGACGGTTTCTTTGCTGAAGTTCTGGAATAACGAACGTTTGCAGCATTTCGTTGTACCTTTCTGCATTTATGGTGCACGTTTCGGGTCCTGTCGGAGTGATGGTCTCAAAATAGAATGGCCCAATTACGAATTCGGCTGTGAAACCACACCAAACACTGACTTTTTGGGAATTTAATGGGATTTCATGGACGGTGTGGGGCTGCTCAGAAGCCCAAATTCGGCTATTTTGTGTGTTTACGGACCCATTGAGATAAAAATGGCACTCATCTCCCCACATAATGTGCCATGGGAAAGCATCATCAATTTATACCCTAGCAAGAAACGATAGAGCGAATGTCACTCGCTTATCATAATCACTTGGTTTGAGTTCGTGCAAGCGGCTGATTTTGTAGGGGTAAAATCGAATAACGCGCCGCAAAACTCGCCATACCGTGGAATAATTCATGTCCAATTATCGAGCTACACCCCGGGTGCTGCTAGTACCAGCAATGGTTCCCTGCGATCCTTCGACAATTGCAGTTGCCACATCAGTTATTACACCTTCTTATACTTGTTTACCTCCTCTTCCAGCGCGAATGGTCAGTGAACCTGTTTTCTCGAACTTCTTAACCATTTTCTTAAGACCATTTAGCGATAAAGGCCCCTTTCGTAATTTTTTTCTGTTTCGAAATTTCCGAAGAGCTGCGGATGCATTACATTGACTCATATAATATAGCTTCACCAATAACGCACGTTCCGGTAACGTGATAGGCATGTCCACTGGAGCTCGTTTACTTCAGCTGAGATTATTTGTCGGAGCTGTCTACTACTTGCTTTTATAGTCCCTATTACTGGCGCTGTCATCGCACAACATTTGCATTTTACTTTGATACCCGCGTTTTATGCTAATTCTCGTTATTGTAAGCTACAGCAGCGCCACAAAATGCCCTAGCGGCGATTTTTGAAACTAATTTTTTTTTCACGGAATCCTTTTTTCTATGTCTTGATTAGTCTAAATACCATGTTTGGTGCCATTTCAGCTATTAGATCGCGCTACAGGGCGCACCAAACACTGTCACTTTAAAAAAGATCACCCTGTATATTAAGTTTCATACCATTCGTTTGGGTAGATTTTGCGCTGTTATATGCGGACAGACTGTCGGACCAGACTACGACTATAGTACTATGCTACCTATTTATATAATTACGAACGCATCTAAAATGTATCATAAAATACTGACTTAACAAATTAGTTTATAAGCTTTCATAGTTAAAATTATGATTTTATATACCATTTCCGATTTTCTTAAGCGGAAATTTGTTTTAATGCATGTACTGAATTAAAAGTATAATTAAATAAATTTAATTTTAAATTAAAAAATAATGTAGTAATAAATACAGAAAACAACAATAGGATTGACATAATATAAAAACAGAAACGAAATTTATTATATCCCATTCCGATACTGTAGCTGACAGATTACTAATAATATTAAATTCTCCAATTTATTATACACACATGTTTAGAGGGTTTCCTCCCTAAATTCATCAACATTCTTTTTCTGCATAAGTAAAAGTTAAAATGTAGTTCAATTTATTAAGAATTTTAAATTATGAAGCAAAATGTTTTGAAAAGTAACCTCTAGTTAGTTAAAATAATAAAGAGAAAAAAATAATTTATTTAAGCGAAATAATGATTTATAACGCAAACAATCTATTATTAGATTGATAAATTTCAAGTTATTTTACTTAAACAAAGCATAGTTATAAAGTATTATGTAAATTAATAAGCAATGAAATTTTTTAGAAACAATTCTTTTTGAAATTATTTTAATTACAAATAAATAAGAATTATAAAGTATAATTCCACAGATTAGTTTAGTAAAGTCGTTGTCAAAAAAATGGATATCCTTATATTCCCTTAACATTTTAACCACTAAATTGTCGGGAAAAATAGAAATTCGATTTGGAATTATGTTTTCTTTCAATTTTATTTTAAAAAGCAATCTTCCTATTTAAATTGTCGCAGACATTAAAGTATCTAATATGGAAATTGATAAAACCTATATGCTTCATTCTGTAAAATTTAGTTTAAAATACCAAATTCAAAGGCATTCAGTAAGTAGTTTAAGAATTAGAAATATGCAAATTTTGGAATTCTTGCAGTTAAATTCCTTGCAAATAGTTCCAGACAAGTCGCAGTGATCATGGGTTATAAGCATAACGCAAAATTTGCTTGGCAAAACCAGGTGTAATTTTAGTTTACACCTTAAACATTCTATAATATAGATCTCTGTAAAAAAGTTATTAATGTACAATGAAGAGTTTTCCAATATTCATATCAAAAATATGTAAATCAGTAAATTAATTTTTGTAAAAAAAAATAATAATATGTTCCCTGAATTATACAAATTTTAAAGAGATTGATTTCTAAAAGCTTTTTATACAGGAATCTAAAAGTAAAGCTTATTCCGCCAAATGATTTTTGTGAAATGCTTAAAATATTATCCGCATTGCAGTTTAATATTAGTAGTCGCAAACTTTACACCTGCTTAAATCCTAAACTACTTCGTCGAATGATTTTCCATTTGATGTCCGAAAGTAAATTTTACCGAAGAAGCCAAAGATGATATCAAAATTGGGAATTCGTATTGAGAAATTAAACGTTTCTTTTAATTTCCATATGAAGAAGGTTCCATAAGCTATTTTTAAAAAACTTAAAATGAAAGAAGCTATAATTCAAAATCGATTGGATTGTTTCGTTTTTCTCTGTGATAGTGTGGCGATTAAAATGTTTGAGGAATCTCTTTTTTTTTTCTTTGACACCGTTGGTACACTGTGAAGAATTTTGTGCTTATTTGGACCAATTTGTGGTACTTCTGCCGCTGCAACCTTAAGGTGGTGAAATCTTGTTCCAACATTTGGAGCTATGGTTCAACAGAATCTCCAAATGTTGGAACGAAGTTTCACCATCTTATGGTTGTAACTATACTGCAGCACCAAAAATTGGTTCAAACCAGCACAAAATTTTTAACAGTGTACATAGGTATTTAATTTTCTCAAATGACTAAAAAAATCCGCGTTCTTATATTAACAGATAGAAACTGTTGTTCGTGTGAGTTATTCCACATAATAGTCATGGCTTTAGGTACAGGTATTAATATTATTCATAGAACTCTTTATCGACATTATGGTTGTAAAATACATGTATTGGTAAAAAGCATTTCTATGTTTGAATAAGACCCATAAAGATGCAACGTCTACTCGTTGTATTCTTTTGTAAAAATGCATTTTTCAATTATCCTCTGCCAGATTAGCAAAAGTCTAAACAGAAAAAAAAAATCAAACGCGATTTTTAATTATTAGTCCTTTTAAAATATAACAAAATAATGATATATTTTTGCATTTAAAGTTTATTTCAATTTATTCTATAAATAAAGACAGTTACATAAAATATTTTTAAATAATCGAATAAATATGATGAAATTTTTTTTTCATATTTTATATTATATATTGCTTACTATTTTTTGCGACTTTTCTACCATTAATTAGTAAGGTTTTTATTTTAGTTCTGTCTCATTAGGTTCCCTCTCATAAACTATACTTCTGTAAACGATACGAATGGACGCAGAATGAACGAAATCCACTTTATTTTTTACCCGACTGAAAAGAAGGGTTTTGTGTTTCGCGCGTATCTGTGTATGTGGATTTTTTTATACCCTCGAAACATCCCAACGGCTAGATGGAATTTAATGAATAAGTTCTCTATCAATTCGTCTTAACGGCACAATGGTTATAGGCTAGGTTTTGTTTTTATAAATTCAAAATGGCGGCCGTAAAATACAAAATAGCGGTAGAGACTAAAAAAAAAATTATGCACCCTATTAAGTGGCATATCATTCGATAGGTCTTTCAAAATGAAGACGATGTTTCATTGACTATTTTACAGTCAGAAGCTCCGTTAAAATATTATTCAACCTGGAAGTTGTGTATGTATTGTGGATCACTAACTTTACTGCAACTCTAACCATCATAGACATCTACAGACCTCATCAAAACAGTGTTTAGATAGGAACTAACAATTAAATACAACTTAAAAGTCATCAATACAAGTAAATAAAAAAATAGGTCAGTAATATAAACAAGTAATATAAACAAAATATTTTAAGTCAATTCCTACATAGGTCAATAAGAGATTTTTTTTCTCCCATTCTTCTTGAACTCTTGAATGGCCTTTAAATGCCTTGATCAAGAAGAGGGCTCTCTCGGTCTTAGAATACCTTGATCCAGAAGAGATTATTGAAATTGATCCTCGATTATTGAAAATTAATTAATTAAATTTAATTAATGAATTAATATTTGAAAAAAAAACTGGATTAACATCAAGTGTCATCTACTACAAGTTTAAAAAAAAATTATTTGAGCTTGATTGGATGAATAACGAGTATTTTATTAACGAATGAAAATTTGAACAAGATATATATAGCGAGGGTGTGAGCTAATAGTAGGAATTGAAAAAAAAATAGTTTCACATTGATGAGAAGTAATTAATTAGTTCGCGCAGTCGAGTTTTTTGATTTTTTAAATTTAATTGTTTATTGTTTTCTTTATCTTCTTTAGGCATTCACGGTTTTAAACAAAGTACAGAATGTTTCTCAAATTATATTTTATTTACATTTGTAGGAAAATAGAAAAAAAAAACACAATTAGATATATATATTTTTTTTTTCAGTTTTAAGTTCAATAAAAAAAGCTGTTTTGCAGAGAAATCGCATTTTCATATCCAAGTTAGTGGGCAATAAAAGAGCCATTGAGGAGAGAAAATGTACTTTCTTCCTTTAAAGTGTAATAAAATAAAAGAAATAGTACAAAAAAACTTGTAAAGTATCTTGCTTGATGTATAAATCTTAAGTCAAATTTGATAATTTATATAAAATATTTTTTGAATGTTTCTTTTAAATTTTATTTACGGAATATGCAAATTTTCGTATGTTTCTACCCTACTTTGGAATAGCCCCATCATCTTTCATAATAATACCATTATGCTGAAACTTTTCATTTTAAGAAAATAATTATGCACAATTTAAACAAATAATGCCATTCTTATCGAAAAAAAGTTGATTTATAAAGACTGAATTCTTATTACTGAAATAAAATGATGATGTATAAAATGTTTCTATTCATAAATACAGTAAAAAAAAACCCTGCAATAACATCTTTAACTTTATTACTAAACATTTTAGGATTAAAGTTTTCGTGTCTGTGTCAGTTTATAATTTAAACATGCAATAAAAATATGATGTTGAAAACCATTTGTCACACGTTGAAAATCAACCTGGACAAAAATGTTGTACAAATAATCTTTATTTCCGAGTTCCTGGAAAGGTCGTTCAGAGGTTGGGCAATATGTTGTCAACTTCTTAAACTCTCTATTTAGTTTTAATTGGAATTTTTAATTGCTTGAAATATTTTCGACGCCCATGAGAGCGTTCTTATTTACAGCACACTTTAGGAAACGTAATAAGTAGGGTAGAACGGGGCACATTTACGAGAATTTTTTCAATGAATTTTCTAATTTGTATGTTTCAACTTAGGAAATTTTAGACATTGTGGTTTTATCAAGCAGCTAATCTATACTCCTATTATAAAGAGGAAAAAATTGTTTATTTGTCGGAGGTAAGCTCTGGAACTACCGAACCGATTCCAAAAGTAATGGTATCAAAATGATGGTGTTAGTCCAACTTAGAACATAGGCTATATCTTATGTCGGTGCCACTACCCCAAAGAGGGTGTAGGAGCAAAAAACGTTCTAAAAATGCGATTTTAGCGTTACTGAAGGGCCTAGAAATATGAAATTTTGAATATTAGTTACTTATAAGATATAAATGATGTCTAAGAACAGTTCTTAAACAATTCGAAATTTAAAAGGGGTGAAAATGCACAAAAAGCGTTCTAAAAAACGTTCTAAATGGTAGTTTCTACACAATCTCAGGAAATACCAAACCGATTTAAAAAATATTGGTGTCAAAATGATGGTGACAACGCTTGCTCCAAGATAGGCTATGTTTTATGTCGGTGTCACTACCCCAAAGGGGTTTGCAGGAGCAAAAAACGTTCTAAAAATGCGATTTATGTGTTACTGAAGAGCCTAGAAATATGAAATTTGAAATATTAGCTACTTATTAGATATAAAGGATTTCTAAGAACAGTTCTTAAACAATTCGAAATTTAAAAGGGGTGAAAATGCACAAAAAACGTTCTAAATAACGTTCTAATGGTGGTTTCTACACAATCTCAGGAAATACCAAACAGATCTAAAAAATAATGGCGTCAAAATGATGGTGACAACCCTTGCTCCAACATAGGCGATGCTTTATGTCGGTGCCACTAACCCAAAAGGGGTGCAGGAGTAAAACGTACTAAATTGCGGCTTTTGCGTTACGGAAGGGCGTAGAATCGTGAAATTTGGAATGGTAGTTAGTTATAAGATATCAATGATCTCTAAGGACATTTCCTAAACAAATCGAAATTTAAAAGGGGGTCAAAATGCGCAAAATGCGTTATTTAAAACTTTCTAAATTGCGATTTCTATGCAATCTTAGGAAGTACTGAACCGATTTCAAATATAATGGTGTAAAAATGATCGTGACAGATCTTGCTCCAAGATGGGCTATATTTTATATCTTCCACTACCCCAGAGGAGATGCAGGAGCAAAATGCGCGAAAACCGTTCTAAAACCGTTCTAAATGCCAATTTGTCGGCAATATCTCAGGAAGAATGAATATGATTTCAAATGTAATGGTAGGAAATTGATGCGGACAGCCTCTGCTCTAACATAGACGTTATTTTATGTCGGTATCACTATCACCAAGACGTTGCAGGAGCAAAAAAGCGTTCTAAATTTCGATTTTTGTGATCGGTAGGGGTTAGCAACTTAAAATTAGGCAAGGTACATATTTATTAGATATAAATTATCTTTAAGAACAGTTTCGAAAAAATTGGAAATTTAAAAAGGGGTGAAAATGCGCGAAAAGCGTTCTAAAAACGTTCTAAATTGCGATTTCTACTCAATCTACGGAAATACCAAAGTTATTTCAAAAGTAATGGTTGCAAATCAATGGTGACAGTCCCTGCTATAACATAGGTTATATTTTATGTTGCTGTCACCACCATCTCAGGGTTGCAAAAGCAAAACATGTTCTAATTTGCGTTTTTTGCACAACTGAGGGGTCTAACACTTTGAAGTATGGCATGGTATTTACTTACAAGATGCAACTGCTTTCTAAGAACAGTCGAAAGAAAATTCCAAATTTTAAAAAAATGAAGTGAGTGAAAAGCGTTATAAATTACAATTTTTAAGCAAACTTATAAATTACCAAACCGATTAAAAAAATATGATGACAAATTTTGGTGATAGAACATGCTCAAACATAAGCTATATTTTATGTCTGTTCCACTACCACCAGAGTGTTGCAGGAGCTAAAAACTTTCTAAATTGCGATTTCTGTGATACTGAAAAGGCTAGAAACTTTAAATATGACATGGTAGTTACTTATAAAATATAAATGCCCTCGAAGGAACGTCGAAAATAAATTCGAATTTAAAAGGGGTGAAGCGAACGGGAGGTGCGAAAAGCATTCTAAAAAAGTTCTAAATTACGATTCTATGCAATTTCAGGGAATATAAACCGATTATAAAAGTAATAGTTGCGAATCAATGGTAACAGTCTCTGATCCTGCACAGGCTATATTTTCTGCCGATGATTCTACCACCTGGGGTTCACAGGAACAACAAACGTTCTAAAAAAGGGCTTTAAAAGCTTTTTAAATTACGTTTCTGTGGAATATTAGGAAATAATAAACCGATTTCAAAATTAATGTTGGCAAATTAATGGTGACAGTTCCTGTTTCAACATAGCCCTTTATGTTGAGAGACTTGGTAGGACTTGGAATTTGACATGATGGTTAATTTTAAGATGTAAGAAGATGGTTTCTAAAAAAATCAAAACTTTAAATGAATACTGAAATGAGCGTATTAATTGAGCATAAAAGTTTCAAAATATTTTCTAAATTATCATTTATTTAGTTTTATTTCATTTTATTAATTTAAGTCTCATTTCTGCCTAATGCTGTGTAATAATGATGTTTAATCAAACTGTGTTTTAAATAGTAATTTTTGAATTATTCCTAAAAGTAATAAGTACCTTTTAATAAAAAAAAAAACCTTTTAATAAAATAAAATATTACCTTTTAATAAAATAAAAATTTAGTTAGTACCTTTTAATAAAAATTAGACATAAATATCACTTGGCATATTTCAAATATTACGCGAGCAAAGCCGCGGGGTTTGCTAGTAAAGTTATAATTTGTGTATTCAGTTGTTGCCTTATTTGTGTTTTTAACCGTAAAAGAAATTTTTTTAGGTCCAAGTCTTTTGCGTAAACTTGCACCGGGAACCATCAAATGGGGCACGTTTACGCATATTATAAGTGATACCGAGGAGTAAGTGAAATATATATTTAATCAAATTGAAATGTTTTATTTGTAACTTAAAACGCTGTTTAAAAAAATTTTAAGAGAATTAATTTAAGAATGTACGAATGTAAGATTGCATAATTTCAAATAATAAATACATATACAGTTTTCATCTTCGTCATCAGATTTATTCACTATTTTCTTTATTTCAGAGTGTACAAACTTTTTCCCTTTTGCAGTTTATGGTTTCATACTTTTTCCATTGCTGTCTTCTTGTTCTGCTTCCATAGAAACTAGTAAATTTTTACGTAATTTCTTCTTTTTGAACGTGCGTAAAGGTGCCCCGATGTCAATGCGTTAACGTGCCCCGTTGCCATGTTTGGATTTTTTTTTAACGTGCAACGAAAATTAATAACATTTCTGATCATACAAATACAGTTCTCAAAAAAGGATAAAATTCTACTAATGTTCATATATTTGTTTATTCTTAAGTATTATTAGTTCACAATAAGTTTCAATAAGTTCATCACAAAATTTACTCACCTTGACAGAAAACAGATTATTCTTTCCTCGTGTAGACCGAAGCTCGACTGATGCTCAAAACGTGTGAGAATACCCACTAGGGAGCAGCATCAATCTGTCATGACTGGTGGCGCGCAAGTTATAACTCGTTTCGGAAAAAGTGCACTGCGTAAACGTACCACATGTGTAAACCTGCCCCGGTCTATTCTAATATTCATAATTTTCTTTCAGTTGGCCTCTTTTCAGCTTTGTGTTTCTCCTAGCGGGCAGACTTCGCACAATTCTCCTAAACATCTTTATATAGCAAGTAGACAAGTGTGATCGCACAATGGGTTTCGTTTAATTTTCCTTTCAAAACACTATTTTTTAATTAAATTCCAAATCAATAATTTTTAATTATAATTATCATTTATTACACTATCTAATTAAGAACATAGATGGCAGCACAATTAAAGTTAATAATAAAATCATGACAAGAGGAAACTATATTTTAAAAAGACAAATAATCCAGAACTGCTTTACAGACAGTTCTAACAGCCTATGTTTGTATATCTGATAATACTATTTAATTAGATTATTTATTTTTTGCTTAAAAAACAAGAGGCTCATAATTAAAAAAATCGAAAGTTCTTTTAATTAAAACTAGATGTAACTCGTCAAAAATTGATGGCAAACAACTTGATAGAACCATAAAAATTTTCATACTACCCCCCACCCCCTTAAAAAAAAGACAAAAGGTATTATCTGAAAATTTTTACTAAGAAAGAATTTTTTTTTAAAATTAAATTTTATTATATTTCCCAATTATAAACATTTCAGTGCATTATACATGATACCAATGGAAGATAATGCTGTTCCTGTTGCACCCACTTCCATGTACACTAGCAGGATGCAGAATATATATCTATGGACGTAAATCACACTTTCCCACTTACTTAACTAATAGTAATGAATATCAAAACTGTGCCGATTTTAGTGAAACTGTTTATTATTTGAAATCATAAAATCCGTGTTAAGAAATTATTTACGCATTATAAAATTTTAATTTCGCATATATAGGCTTATCTGAAAAGAAACCGTTAAAATCGTTAAATAATATAACTATATTTCCTGCTAAATACATAAAACCTTCGTTTACTATTTTCATAACTAACATAATATCGTTTTATGCTACTGGCCTCTATAGACAGTATAATAAAACACATTTATGCCTTAATAATTCTAAATTTAACTGTGTTTTATAAAATAATTTTCAGGTAAAATAAATTAATGTACAAGTAATTTATTTTAAAATCTAAAATGTATTTAATTGTTTTTTCATATAATAATTGCATATTTGATTACCGTCAAGTACCAATTAATACCTAATAGTTCTAAAATAAAGTGTGCTTTATAAAATAAATATTGAGATAAAACAAATTTATTATACAAGCAATTTATTTTTTAAACAAAAATTTAATTGATTTTTCATGCAATTAATGGATATTTGATTACCATCAAATACCAAATACTTATTCATGTATTTAATGAATGTTTCATTACCATGAAATACCAATTAATTATATACGACAATTTCTTTATTTAGTTGTTAAATGTAATTTTAATTTCTTTAAATTTCTTATATTCTAATTTATAATCTAGAATAATTTATTGATTTATAATTTGCGTCAAATAACTTAAATTAAATATTTGTAAAATTAAAAAATAGTCACAAAATAATGGTATATTAAATTGTACAAAAAACAAATTAAAATTAAAATTAAAATTAATTCTTAAAATGGCTAAAAAATGGGAAATTTTTTTTAATTAAATCCACCGGACAATTATATGTAAAAAATTAAAAATTTCAACTTACGCCGACATGCTTCGAAACCGAGACATTTCGGTTAGAAATAACATACTCTACCACAGGGCTACCGAATTTCCGAAAAGATCGTTGAAATTAAGATTGTGTTTTGAAATCGCAAAAATAGTGGGATATCATTACATTAATTTATTTAATTAAAATAACACAACTTTTTCAAAATTTAATTTTTTGGAGTATGACAGCAGGTATTCAGCTCTATGTAAAAAATTCAAGTCTGTAACTTAAATAGTTTCCGAATACGAGCGCTGTGAAGGTCAGACAGACAGACAGAGAAGCGAGACTATAAGGGTGTCATGAGATGAACGAAACCCTAAAAATCAACTGCAATTTGTCATAAAGTCAACAGCAACTAAGCAGCAATTAGAAAGTAATATCAAACCATCTTATGCTTTCACTTTTACCATGCAATAATAGAGTAATTGGTCGTTTGCATAAATCAGTCGTTGGCACGAAATGTCTTGAATAATGTTGCCAGATGTCCTGATTTAGGCGGAACGTGTCTTTTTGCAGGCCTCCATAAACTTTTCTGCAGAACCACTGAGCTAGAGTAACTTTCATAACGACCATTTTTAGCTTTTCACTTTCGTCTTCATATTCACTTATCTAACAGGAGTTCTAAAAAGATTGTAAAATCGGAGAACAATCAAGAATTCCTGTATTTAAAAGAATAAGCCTTCGTAGTTTCAGTGCAGAAAATTTATGGCACGCTTTTTATTAAGACTGCATTTTCGAATAACTGGAAGGCATGATTTATGTTATTGTATTCGGATATTCTTATTTACCCTTCTTGACAACGCAAAGCTTTTTGACGAAATTACTAAATCCCTTTTTTTCACATCATTCGTGACTGTCATAATACCAAATTGGGTTTTAAAGATGATCCTTAATAATGTATTCTGAACGAAACTTTTCATTTATGTATTAAAATGAAAGCATTTGCTCTTTTCACAGGATCTTCAATGGTGTCTAAAAATTTTATGCATGGATAAATTAAATTAATATCGTCATTCTGCCAGGAGATAGCAAATAGAATTTGAAAACTGGAGATATTTAGATAACATGTTATTATTTAAAACTCATAGAGCAACACTGAATTTCATTTATTACAATGTTTCTAACATCCTCATATTTTGTTAAAATTAATTTTTGTGTATGATAAGCACCAGTGTTATCGAGTTTAAATAAACACTGATTAGGTTTCATTTGCGAATATTATCATCATTATTAATATCATTTGCGAAATTTGTTTCCCAATATTATTAACACTTCAAAGAAATTGCTGTTTAATTTTCTTTCTATTGTCTTCCAATGTGGTTGCTTAAATTACATTTAAAGCAATGAAAGAAAAACAATTGTTGTAAATTGTATCTCCTAGGTAAATATAAATTTTATTAATATTTATATATACATTTAACTGTTGAATGCAGGTGTTATTTATGTGTGTATTTGTGTTTTAATATTTATTGTAATATGTGTGTTTTATTATATTTGTGTATCCTAGTTCAGAAGGACTTGTCCCGCACTTTTTACGCCCCTATACAACCATTTTGACGCTGCACCTGGCCGCAATTACTCGAAACAAACGTCCGTTAGCGTGAGATGGTGACAACTCTTTCTATTGGTTTACTTCTGGTGATGGCTGCCGTAAAAACTATTGATTACCCACCGCTCCCTGAATACTAGGGGTGGGCGCTGAGACAAAATTGGCCACTGACGTAGGCTGAATATTATCAGCGTTTGGACGGTCCCACGAATTTGAATACCATTTATTTAAAAAAGTTTTTTTGGCTTTAATTTTCTGACATTAAAAAAAGTCACAGAAAACTTTTGGAAAATACTGGTTTGTAAATTCTGGGAACCATACAAAGGCTTTAAAAAACTCGTATATTACAAACGCCCTTTATCTCTCAGCGCTCTCCTAGTATTAAAGGAGAGGTGACTTACCATTACATGTATTTTTTTATTTATATTTCATTGTCTAAAGTAAACATACTTTTTTATGAAAATATTTGGAGTTTCGTTCTCAGTGTCACTGAAAAATTTGGAGGTTTTTCCTGATTTATGTTAGTTATTTTAATTCTGTGCTTACAATTTGTATAAGATTATACACGGTGTCAAACATTTTGAACAAGTAAATGTAAATTAAAAACCTGTAAATATTATATTTTGGAAAATATATTAATACAGCAATAAATACATTTTTTAAACCTAAGACAGGCAGTGTGATGTATGTTGTATCAATTGAACTATATGTATAACTTTATCTAAATATGAAATCGTTTATTATCTAGTGTTATCTTTTAATCAAACACAAAAGATGGAAAATATATCATGCTCTGATTTTATTTATCTTGATTAATTTTTCGCGTAAACGAAGATAGTGATAGGATTAATTCTTGTTGTTTGTTCGGCAGTCAAGCCCCCTGACACTCAGCACTGTTGTGTCTGACAATTACGTTTTATGTTGTCATTTTTAGTTGTCAGAATTGTGTGACTAATGGACACAATTATTTTATCAGCTTCCTCTTTTCACCCAGACAGACAATTTTATTTATAATAAGCTTTATGTTAATAAGTTCATTATGACTGATAATTATGTCTATATTATATTATGTTATATTAAAAGGTTATATATTATGTTATATATAATGTTATATATTATGTTATATTAAAATTAAATTAATGTTTATTATTTAAAGTAAAAAATAGGTGCATACTATGTTAAAGAAAATCTTGTGACTAAATATATAATAAAACAATTATTTTATACTTATTTTCTAAATCAATAATATATTTTATGTAAAAATTAAAGAAAGTACCGAACAGGGGTTCTTGAGAGGGACTTTGATTTCTTTTTCATGATGTTTTGAAAATATGTTTATTATCGGGAGGTATCGGGCTGAAGAGTAGGTCATCAATGAGATTTTCTTTCATATAAAGAGCGAAGTAGCACTAAAACTCAATTTACCCACTTATGATCCCTATATTTTACCAAAAAACTATAAAACTAAATAGCGATGCAATCGATTAACGATCATGTCATACAATGCCAGTCCTTTTATCTTGGCCACGAGACCTGAGGTTCTAGATAGCATATTTCACGGAAAGGCCTAACGGGGGACGTTGAGGGTTTAGTTCCTAAGCAAGCAGGTTGCTCATTTTATCGGTCCCAAAGGAATACAATTTTGACTTAACTTTTCTTAGTATGAGATCAGGAATCGAACTATGGAGCAGTAGTGCAGCAGTGCAACGCCCTGACTACTAAGCTACTGGGCTCCAAATGTTAATAACAAGCAATGGTTTTTTTCTAAAAAATAATAAAATTTGCACAATAATTACTAAAACTTATGGAAATATTATCTGTTGCATACACTGAGTTCCATATATAACAGGATTTCTGAGTCAGTGGTCAGAAGCTTTCAAGACAAATTAAGCATGCGAGGCAAAGGTGAAAAATAATCACCGTTATCAATGATAGATATTAGTGTTCACATTTACTATTATCCTAATTTATGCTCCTGTAATTAAGTTATACTTATCAAATTAATTAATGTTTCTCTAATCATGTAACACAATGTGATAAACAGCATGTTTTGCCATTAATGCGAACTAAAATTATCGTCACTGTATCCATCCGCGCTGACCGCTGGAAATCAGTCTGGGAAATAGGAAAACAGTTCTCCTGTTATATATTGAGCTCAGTGGTTGCATATTGGTAAGTCGTGCTCGCATCAAAATGTGACGTGTAGCGCATACCTTGCCAAAGTCATATGATACATAAGAAACCAAATTTTTCAGAAAAAATATTGAATTTTGGTGGTGCGGTTATGAACCTACTTTTCAGTTTCTTTTGTGAGAAAAGAAGATATAATTATAATTTGATATTTAAAGTGTGAGGATACATTTAAAATGATATAAATATATATACTGCAGGATCATCAAAAATGATATAAATATAGATATTTTAGGATCATCAAAAATGATATAAACATAATAAACATATATATTGTAGGATCATCAAAATTTTAAAATATAAAATTATTTTGCGATGCTATGATACTTTATTTCTGTAATCGAATTTATGATACTGTAAATTGTGAAGTTTTATGAGTTCAGATTTCGTTTATGTATTTTTAGCTTCATCACAAAGAATTTGTTTTAATTATCTTTCTTAAATATTAATATAATTTCGTTGAATAATTTAATATCTTTCGAAGGAAGACAATGTTTCCTTTGGAATATATAACATTACATTCGAATCATTAAATTTTAATTTGAAATTTTTTCAAGAAATTCTCATATAAAGATTGAATAAAACCTGTTAAAGCAAGAACGTTTCACTGTAAAAACAAAATCCGACCAGTTTTCAGGTAGGAATCGGAAAATAGTTGCCCTTATCGTACCGGAAAAATTTTCGACCCAGCTCTAAATTAAATCCTTAAGAAAAAGGAAATAGTCAATAAAACGGTATTTTACGGATTTTATTCCGAGCTGGCTCTGAAATTTTTCCGGTACGATAAGGGCAACTTTTTTTTGTATTCCTACAAGAAAACTGCTCGTAAATATATATATATTTTTTTTACAGTGTTCGATGCCCAACAAAGTTCCCCGAGTAGCAACAAATTATTAGAATACACAGATACTGGTATATCCTGTTATTATGCAGTTTAATCTGATTTTGTTAACAGTTGTGGCAGGGCAGAGTTCAATGAGGTTCCTCTTCAATGAGGAGACAGTGATCTACTTGATTTTAAACGGCCCTTGTGATCTTAGAAAATAATTAATGCGTGTGGATATAAATCATTTCCTGTGTTACTTTAAGTTTTACAAAGGAATAAATAGCCCGTATGCACTGGAGTGTACTTTTAGTTCTGTGAACTTATGAGAATTAGACAATTTGTGTTTTTTGGGTTAGTTATAAATAGTTTGGATTTTGATGAAATAATCGAATTTATAATAAAGGCTATCAACTCTTTCTGAAATTATGTCACTAAATTGCTATGTGCGTATCTTTTACAGCCTCGTTATTTGTTTTTTGGTTGTTTTCTGTAATTTTGGAAAGAAGTTTCTCTTACTCCCTACACCCTAAATAAAAAGTAGTGACTATTCACTCCAGAGGAGTGAATAGTCACTCTATCGCAGAGTCAAAATATGCTAAACCTCTTTAGAGTGACTATTCACTCTGAGCAAAAGTGAAATTTTTGACTCTGTGAAAGAGTGAATAGTCACTCCTGGGAAGTGAATATTCACTCTAAACAGGGGTGGATAATCACTCTTTCGGAGGAGTGACTATTCACTCTTGCTAAAGGAGTGCGGTTTTTCACCCCTGGTAGGAGTGAATAGTCACTCTTTCATAGAAGTGAATGTTCATTTTTTATGGAGTCAATTGTTTTTTTTTATTTTGATTTTATGGGCATTTTAAAAGAATCACATCTTTTATAGCATGCATCGAAAATAGATACAAGCGTGGTAAAGATTGGAATAAAATACTTTATCTGCAATATTTATTTAATTCATAGTTTGTAACACTAATTGAACTTTTAAGGAAAAAAATCAGTTAAAGTTACATATGAATTTAATTTAGATTACTGACAGAAATAAATTAATATATTTTATTCCAATTTTATTATTTGTGTTTGCTTTTATTGCATACCCTATAAAAATATTACTTTTAAAGTTTTATAAATAACTTTTTAATAGGTGGATATTATATGTTTAACAATGTTTGATGTCATTTTAATTTTTGGTTTTAAATATAAATTCCTATCTTTTTACCGTACTTTTTCCGTAAATTATTGCTATTTTTGCAAAGTCCTATTGTTCTAAAATATTTTTCATTTTTTACTTAAAAACAATGCTTATAAACTTACATATTTTTTTTAAAAATGAGCTCTAAGTACGATTTAAATATTAAGAATGTGTATTTTTTCCGCTGTGATTTGCTTTTGTTTTATTCAATATGAAAATGTAGTCTAAATTTTAAGTTCTCTGGAATATGTATGTCTTTTAAACATATTCCTTAACTTAATCATGATTTCTAATTTTGGCCCATTATTGTTGAAAACAATACTTATTAATGAAACGACACGGTAAGTCATATTTAATTTAAATTTTTTTATTCCCGTTGATATTGTATTTTGGGAGTATGAGCAAAATAGATTTGATATGTTTTATAGGAAAAGATTGACCTAGGAAATAGAAAAAAAATAAATATAAAAATAAACGCATTACATTTATTTGTATCTGCATGAATTTTAATAGAAATAAAGTGAATGATTGCATATAAAAGTTCTTATTGTTTGAAAAACATTTTAATGTAAAAAAGTAGTTATTAATCTCTTTAAAAAAATATTCAGTCCTGAATCATGTAAGAAAATATGAACTTTTTAAAAAATATACTAAAGCTGTCTTATCGATAAACTTCAAAACAGGCATAAAAAACATTTTATTTCAATGCTTTAATATCATGTTTTATTTTTTAGTGCCAAAAATTACGTGCATCAAAAACGTAGAAAATGCGTTTAAATTGAAGGAAATATAATAACTGATGCAGAATGTCTATAATTATTTTTTTTTATATTACTCAGTCTCGAAATTTTAAAATCATAACCCGCAGAAAAATGTTCAGATACAATTTTCAAAAATTAATATACAGTAAAACCTCCCTAAAACGACCACGTACTGTTCCAATAAAAATTGGTCTCTCCGAGAGGTGGTCTCTTAATGGAGGTCATGTTTAAATCTAGATTTTAATTGTTGAAAAATGGTAACAATGTTACTTAAATTTATTTTTCACACTAGGAAAAAATATAAAAATTTAAGTATCAAAATAAAAGTTAAGTACATAAGTTAATTACTGCAGAGTTTAAAAAATGAACACATTGCTTTAATTTTACAGTTTGTTAACATTGCCTTTGCTTTAATTTTACAGTTTTATATTTTATAATTTTTATTTCCAAGTCCTTTCGAAGTTAAGTAAATAAATGAATTTTTTGTGGACGGGAACAAATAATGACGATTTCATTACTTTATCTATTTCTTTGAGAGTTTTCCGACATAACAGGGCAGAGGAGTTTATTAACCGTCAGTCTTAACTTGTAATCAGAGTTAAATTTATTGCCTAAAAAGGCACAAAGGGGTTTAAACACTTAAAAGTTACCGGGATAAAAAAAAATCTAAACTTAGTTTAGAAGTTTGATGAATAATGCACTCTCCGGAATTATTTTTATAATAAAACCTTATTCAAGCGACCAGGAAAAAACGGAATTTATTTCATTTTCTACAAAGAAATCGGTCTCTCATGGAGGGGGTTCAACTGGAATGGTCTCTGAATGGAGGTCAAATTAGTATTGAGCCTATGGGAATAAATTTCGTTCCATGAAAAAATGCTCGTTGGTGGAGGTGGTCGCCTAATAGAGTTGGTCGCACAGGGAGGTTTTACTGTTCCTTTTTCGTAATATCAACCTTTCAACCTTTTCGTAATATCATAAACATCAAATATCATATTTAACTCCGAAACAATAATAAATACTCTTAACTGTATATAATCCAAAATCAAAATTAAACCAAAAAAAAAAAAAAAAAAGTCTCATAGAACGGCAAATTAATCTTTTCGAATTACGTGTCTCCTACGATTGAGAAAATCTATCTTCTCTTATGAGTCAGTCACCCTTTCAAACGAAAGAGATAAAACTTCTTTGTTTTGGTCGTTGGTAAAAGTTTTATAATTTGCAAACACAGCATTGAAAGGGAATAAAAAAATATTTTCACTCATTTTTTTTTTTTTATTCACATTTCCCGAACTAATGAAGTTTGGATTATTTTTTTGCTAAGCATTGTGAGCTTAGAGGTCTGCACGGGGCGAAATTTCCAAAGACCCGGCCCGACTCATAGAAAAAAAAATTCGGCCCGGCCCGTAGAAAAAAATTTGGTCCGGCCCGATAAAAAACTTAAAAGTTCTGCCCGAGCCCGGCCCGGAAAAAAGTTAAAATCTCGGTCCGAGTGAATTTCAACAAAACATTGATTTTTTATTTTTTTTATGTGTCTGCAAAATGCTATACAGTAAGATGGAATTGTATAGAAAAGAAAAAAAAATACGTTATAGACAAGTTTCCTTCTTAGCGAGTGTAAATGTATTATATATTATTTTCTTATGTATTAGTATATTAATTATGGATGGATCAATACGTTAGTGAGTTTAAAACTGGGTTCCGTCATACGCAGGTTCTTTTCACACGTTTTACCATGTTTTAATTTAGCTATATTTTAATAAGCGCAGAAATCTAGTGTTCTTTAAAAGTAATAAATTTTAATGTTTAAGGGTAGAATAATGACGATTTAAAAATGTATGCATTTTTTGCAAACATTTTTGGGCCAAACCTAATTTTACTGACCTTTGATTAGACTAGGCCACGGTGAGACAATGATTTTCATATGGGCTGGGTCAAAATTAGGACTGAAAATTTTGGGTCGTGAAGACTCGGAATGAACCAGTCCCGGCTTTGAACAGAAAAAATAAGCTAGGCCCGGCCCGAGCCTTCAGAAAAAAGTGTGGCCCGGGATCGGCCCGAGTTCCGTGAGTGAAAATCGGTCCGAGCACGAGCCGGGCCGTGCAGATCTCTAGTGCGTATTCAATTGTTAAAAGAATTATATTTCAAACCGCTATATGAAGAAATATAACAGATAATCACTTTTGAACACTCTAACGATCAATCTTTTTCTATACAACATACAACTATTTAGTGCATAGTCTTAACATATCTACACGAATAAATGGTTAAAATTAAATAAGACTTACCTTTATTTTATTTATTCCATTAAGAATAATTTTAATGCTATCCTTATCTCTTAATCCTAAGATGGCGGACCAGACGAAAATGTGATCATTTTTCTTATCTTACGAGGGCGCTGTCGCCTTGCTGTTCTGATTGGCTAATAAGCAATGCATACGCAAGCCACTCTTTCTGGAGTGACAACTTCACTCTTGATAACGGAGTGAGATATTGCACCCCTTTCTAGAGAGTGGGAAATTCCACTTTTTAAGGAGTGTATTTTTACAAAATTCACTCCAAAAAGAGTGAAAAGTCCTGTCACTCTTTCAAAGAGTGAGCTTTTCACTCCTCGCAGTTTTAGAGTTTATATTGTATTAGAGTCGCATGGAAGCTCGCGGCATTGTCAGGAACGAAATACTTTTGTACTCAAAAGTTTTATCTATTTTTGGTGACTCACAGTAGGAGGCCATCAGAATTCGGGTTTCACCAGAAGGTTGCCAAGAGCAGTAGTACCACAAAAAATGAAAACAAATGGGAAAAACATCATTTGAAAAACTTTTATTTTTATATGTCATTTATGATGAGCTAGATTTTTGGATGGTCCCAGTAATAGTAATTA
The DNA here is from genome assembly GCA_963932465.1 of Maratus speciosus. Taxonomy (NCBI): domain Eukaryota; kingdom Metazoa; phylum Arthropoda; class Arachnida; order Araneae; family Salticidae; genus Maratus; species Maratus speciosus. The sequence continues at coordinate 223,687,264 of OZ010791.1, read as the reverse complement.
AAAAAAAAAAAAAAAAAAAAAAAAAATTCAAAAATTTAGAGCCAAAACTGAATAATGAACACCAAAAAGTTACAGATTTTTTGATTATCAGGATTTCAAATAACCGTGAAATATTCAAATATATTTGCTTATCTTCGGAATTTATATAATTTATCTTCGAATTGTCTGAAAAAAGAAGCCTGAATAATAAACATTCGCGGAGACTTGCGGAACTAAAAGATCAAGGTTGAATTTTTTTTTCAGCAGTACCTTTGTAATTAATTGTCAAGGACATCAATTAATCAAAATAAATACTTCTGTGACAATCCATGTCCTTGTTCGATGAAAATATGTCGCTTTATTAAATTCGACTTTGCCAAAGAAACTGATACTAAAATTACTGAAGAAGTTGATAGTGTTATGAACGAAATCAAAAACATCATTACTTCATCTCTACCATTAACCACAGCCATATCGCACGAAAATGAAGTTTTACAAACCTGGGTTTTGTCTCATTCGATTCAGTGTCCGAAAATACATATATTTTTATATCACAAAAGACTTTGATTCTTTTCAATTTTTTTAAAAATTATTTTGGACCACTTATTGAGGCCGGAAAAATCTGATAATCAAGACCAATGAATTGTTTAATTAGATGTATTTGTAGTCCAAATTAGAAGCCTCCAGCTAACCCTGTTCAAATGTTACTGATTTTTAAATGTTTTTTTGCAATTTCACTCCACTGTCCGACTTAATGACATATGTAGTCTGAATTTATGAATTAAGTTCAATTTGAGAAATGTAGTGTTTTCGGCTTTTGAAGAGTTTGTTTTTTGTATAAAAGTAAATGAAGAAGTTTCACTTGTTTATTTTCACCACTGCTGTTAACCTTTGATTGATTTGATCAACATTATTGTTTGTTTTAACTCAACATGTGGTTTTTATAACTGACTTACAAAATTACATCGTGGCTAGGAGTGATGCCATACAATAACCTGACAAAATTCGATTAATGAATAGCTTCTTCACAGAAAATAAAACTAACTGTTGCCAATATGTTTTTGTAACTATTAGCATGCCCCTTAGGTTGATAAATGTTTTGAAATAAAAATTATTACAAGTACTTTTCAGACATGAAATATAATATCACTCTGAAAAATACTCACTCTAATACGTATCCATTTCTTTTCTTACGAATATTTGATATCAAACTTATTTTGAAATGGGTAACTTCATTTCAGGAATAAAATGCTCAAAAATTAGTCTCATGAAGCTTTTAAATGTTCTATATTTTAAATGTTGTTCTTTAAAAAACTGTAATGCAAAAGAAAGGAGCCTTTAAAAAAATTAACTCAGAATCTCCTCGTTTTCTGCTGATGGCTTTGACGTCGTATCTAACACTTTATAAGTTTTGAAGAAAGAATGTCGTTTCACGAAGGTGGGTGATTGCCAAAAGAAACTAATTCAGCGAATTTATTCACTTACTGTCGGTATAGTTTCTTAAAGTACAGTAATAATAATAATTTCAGTTACATTATGTATAAATAGTGGGATTGTGCTAAAAAGAAATCTGCCTGTTTAGATAAAGATTTTCTTTAGTTTGAAATGCTGATCTGAAAATACATAAATTATTTTTATTTCCAAGTAAAAGTTGAAATTTATAATTTGATAATTTATAGTTCTTTTAACTTTTACTTTTTTAATCCAAAACATAAGTTGGAGGCAAAAGCTATGTCCGATTATTTAATTTGCATTATGAGTTTCCAATGGAAAACCATTTTACCAATGCATTTTTCACTACTTACTAATGAAGGTGGCCTTTTAAGTTTTCGAAATTATACCCTATGGATTGATAGCATTTATACTACAAAAGGCACACAAAAAAAAAAAAAAAATGCAAAAGATTTTTTAAAAACTCACACTATTCAAACGAATACCATTTTCTTTTTTATGTATATAGATCTGAATGGAAATCCTCCGAAGTATTCGATATTGAATTAGCGAAGTTTATGTAAAAAAATAAAATAGAGAATTCCTTTGTTCAGTTAAATTGCAATTGTTCAGTTATACCTAGTAATATCGTTGAAAAGCATTTCAAACAATAACAATTCATACATGGTATTGTAATCGAATGCATAATTGAAAACACACTTCCAAAAATTACCACCTATGAAAGGTTATATATCCAAGTTTTTTTATTTCAGTCTGAAAAACACATGAATTTTACAAGTATAATTTTCCTCGAAGAACATGCTAGTGTGAACTTCTGTAATGTATTTCAATTACATTTGCTTGGATAGGACATACTTCAATAACATCATTAAAACTAATGTGAGATACCGGAACTAATTACACACAAAAGTTTCAAATATTTTTAAAAACCTTATGAATGGTGAATGTCATATTACACAAACCATATTCTATGACGAATAAATTCAGTAGAGAGAACTGGGGCACATTGTTGCAGTCTTTTTCGAAGAATTTTTTGGCGCCCAGAAAACAGAAAATTCAAGTTAATTTTCCATGTGATGTCAGCAAAATTAGTGTACTGTGTTATTAATAGGCACAATTGTTGTTTTATGTAGTATTAATGCATGTAACTAAAAAAAACCCCAAAAAGTCATGTGTGTCAATGTGCCCTATTTCCGGGGTAGTTTTCTACACCTCACGGAGACTTTGATACGTTTGGGGAAAGTGGGGAAAAAATAACAGCTACTGATTATTTTCCATAGAAAATCAGTTAGTAAACCACTTTATATTTATTTAAAGAAATTCAAATTTCTCACAATTTATTTGTAAGGAATTTTAAAGCGATCAAAATCAAAATTAAATGCATAATGACCTGATGTTCCTGCTGTTCTTTGTCCGGTTGTTGGCTGTGGAAACTCCGTCATATCTAGTACTTCAAACCCACCATTATCTGCTTTCTCATGAAAAATGAAAAGTTACGAAGTTTTCTGTTCATAAACCGAACGTGATGGTCACCATCACCAATCCTTCTTTTAACTTGGCCTACAAAGTGAACAATCGTTAACTTTTTTGTAAACCGCGCTATAACAAAGTCATCATCAACAATATTTTGGTCAGAAGTATATGCTTCTTCCATTGTATCATCTTCCAAAGTATCTGCTTCTTCACCTAGCAGGTCACTTAGATTCAAATAATCTGATGTAGAGTCACACAACCGTCCTAAGGACGTTTTAGATTCATCTGAGGAATATAATTCTTCCATCTTCTATCGCGTCAGAGGTTTGGTGTCTTCTATCCGCAGCAGCATTTTTGCGTTTTTCAGTTCTTTGTCTGCATTCCTTTGCTGTGCTGCAGCTTGTTTCTCTTCTTTATCATGTCAAAAAGCCTTTTTTTCTCTGGTGAATAAGCATAAATTCGAGATTTACCAGGCTGCCATCATTTTCGTTTGTTAGTTCTACTACCACAAGCTGTTGGGTAAGGTCGTGCGTCTTCAGGAGTGACAGACTTGTTTGAACAAGTAGTTGACCGTAGAGTCTGCGTATCATTATCACTTTGTGTAACATTTCTATCTTGTGACTGTGAGACAGTTGATGGAGTTGCTGAGTCTGTTTGAGGGAGTGTGACGACAACTGTATCAGAGTGCGAATGAGATGTGGAAACTGTGCTGGGAGAAACATGAGAATCAGAAAATAAACAATCTGTTGAAAAACACTATGCCTGTCCTCTCAAAACTAGACACAATATTTTTCGGAGTGAACGATTCTAAGTTTGCAAGTTTAGCCAGCTTTGGAATGTCATAAAAGTATAAGTGTTTCCCCGGATTATTCAGGTGCCAATCGGTAAAAGGATGGTTGGATTAAAGAGTGTATGGTAAAAATAGTAATAAAAGGTAACGATAAAATGAACTAAAAAAGGATATAGGCTGTTTGCAGCTATCATGGGGCTCATTTATACGTATCAATGTGTCCCCAAGCAGTCATTTTGAATTATATGAATCTCAAATCCAACACTTCATAATTTACGTAACAAAAGAGAATGAGGAACTGATAAAGAGTAGCTTTACTTACCAGGGAGGGCATTCTTTCCTGTTGAAAATACTGGAACAGTTGTATAATGCCACTGCAGTTGTACAACTCAAATTTACTTTTGACCTACAAAAGTATTATATCAACCGTCTCATTTCATCAAACCACTGAATCATGCAAAGACGTTCTGTAGGTAGTTGTGTAAATTAAAGCCATCTTTTGGAGCTGTTGTGAAACTTCCTGAAATATCTTGAGAGCAGTAGAAGGGCTGTATCAAGGTGCCCCATGCATCAAGGTGCCCCAGTTTCCCATGTCTGAATATTGTTACATTTGAAAAATAAAAAATCATTAAAATGTATTTTCAGTAATTACCGCCGTTAAACTATAATGAATCTAAATTCTTTTTCTTTTCTGTATAAGCGACATTCTCAGAATCTTCTGACTTTTAAGTCTCTGATTAATAATATTTATTTTAGTACATATTCTTGGGTGTTTTTTTTTTATGCTGGAAAATATTCCATTTCATGACTGCATAATAATATTAACGAGATAATTAAGTTTAGGACGGTGTTGGGGTCAAAATATAAAACGAAATTACCATACCCGAAATTACCATTCCAATCCCGTGTCTCTGATGCTGATTTTTAAATTTGGACTTGTCTGTATAAAATTATTTCAATAAAAGTAATTCGATGTAACTTTTTTCCGAAACTGGGAGTATTGTTTTACATAAATATGTAACAAACAATTAACCTACACACATTTTTATGGTTCTTATTATTTTTTTAACTCTGTCCCTGTGGTTTAGATTCCTTACCGCCCCTCTTGCTAAAATTATAAAGAAAATCACTTCAGATGCAGCCACATAATTTTTTTCAGCTTTTTTGTCATGCAGAAGTATGCTAAAGAAAGAATGGCTAAAATTATTTGACAGAAAATTTACTGCAGAATTTAAATCAGCATTTAAATATCAAGTTCAAGCATCGTGGCTTTATTGGTAGTCTTACCGTCCCCAAGATTTGTTAATAAACTTTTCGATGTAAATTATTTTTTTTCATTTAATCCAATATAAATAACTGCTTGTAAAACTCAATGATCCTTGTGGTTATAACTTAGTCTTAACAAGATTTGTCTAAAAATAGGTGGCGATTTTCTTTACCGTCCCATTCTTACTATCCCTGTTTTTTTTTCTTTAACGTCCCTTTTTTTCTATATCGTGCCTTTTTTCCCTCACTGTCCCTTCTTTTGCGCACCTTTAAGACAATGTTATACCAAAATTTTGTACTAAAAATACTACATAGTTATTGTTTCTCATTTGAATGTCCTATGGATGCTATTCAAATTCATTATAAGTAAAAATTTAGAATAAAATAAAAAGTTATAGTGGTAAAATGGTAAGGAAAATTAAACTCGCAAGTTTAACTTAAACCTCAATTAAATGAAAAAAAAAATTGCTGCTGACCATTTTTCCTTTATTTTGAATCATTAAGGAATTCGTCTATAAGTTTAAAATGTTATTTTAGAGAGTTTAATTTTACCAGATTTTTTCCCTGAAAGTTAAGAAATTGTGAGAATGCCTCATAAATGAACAGCAAATAATACACTGTGAATTTTTAATAGAGAAAATGTTGTAATAAAGCTTGATAACATGTAACAATTTTTTGGCGATCGAGATATTTATCAAAGTTGAAGCTTAATTGGATAAACTGAAAGATATATAAATCAAAATCACGTCAATTAGAAATCATAACCTATAAGGAATATGTTTCTTTGCACCTCAACAGCATATATGATTATTGCTACATTGTTGTATGTAAAATTATATGCGCAGCTTTAACTGAAACACTTCATTTTTTTAAAAAGAATATCTTATTTTATATTAAATAATAAAATATAACTATTTACATTTTAAAGGTATATATAAATATTATACAGACTTACGAACAATAAATACAATAAACCCAACTGGAGTGAAACATTAGCCAGAGCCAGGAATCGAACCCGGGACCACAGTATAAAAGACTGCTGCTCTTACCACTGCGCTACTCCGGCCGATGCCTGAGTCTGCAATTTCTCAGTAATAAACCATGTTGGGGAAGTCACCAGCCATCTATACGACAGCCTTGGATGATCGGACAACGATGAATAGATTTTACTATTACATCGATCTACGATAATTGTAATAAAACACTCATACTACAATATATATTAAAACACACATAAATAACGCCTGAATTCAACAGTTAAAGGTATATATAAATATTATACAGACATACGAACAGTAAATGCAATAAACCCAACTGGAGTGAAAAATTAGTCAGAGCCAGGAATCGAAACCGGGACCACAGTATACAAGACTGCTGCTCTAACCACTGATCTTCTCCGGCCGATGCCTGAGTCTGCAATTTCTCACTAATAAACCATGTTGGGGAAGTCAGGCATCGGCCGGAGTAACTCAGTGGTTAGAGCAGCAGTCTTGTAGACTGTGGTCCCGGGTTCGATTCCTGGCTCTGGCTAATTTTTCACTTCAGTTGTGTTTATTGTATTTATTGTATTTATTGTTCGTATGTCTGTATAATATTCACATATACCTTTAACTGTTGAATGTAGGCATTATTTATGTGTGTATGTGTGTTTTAATATATATTGTAGTATGAGTGTTTTATTATAATTATCGTAGATCGATGTAATAGTAAAATCTATTCATCGTTGTCCGGTCATCCAAGGCTGTCGTATAGATGGCTGGTGACTTCCCAACATGGTTTATTAGTGAGAAATTGCAAGACTCAGGCATCGGCCGGAGTAGCGCAGTGGTTAGAGCAGCAGTCTTGTATACTGTTGTCCCGTGTTCGATTCCTGGCTCTGGCTAATTTTTCACTCCAGTTGGGTTTATTGTATTTATTGTTCGTATGTCTGTATAATATTTATATCCATTTAAGACCCAACCCGCACGATCGTGCGTGTTAGACATTCATTTAAATTTTTGCTTCTGAGTCGTATGTAATAAAAAGTGGAATCGAACGATAGTTCTGGTTTAAAGATAGAATAAAGTATAATTTTTTATCAACAGATAGCGGTTGCAGTCCATGTTTTCCTTTCTACAGGCATGACTAGTTTTGTTTACAAATACATCGGGTCTTAAAGGGTTATATACCTTTAACTGTTGAATGCAGGCGTTATTTATGTGTGTATGTGTGTTTTAATATATATTGTAGTATGAGTGTTTTATTATATTTACATTTTAATTATATTAACACAACCAAACTTTTGGTAAATAAATTATACGAATAGTATTTTTGCTTCAACTGGGTAAAAATGTGTCCAAGCAAAGACTCAGACACAGAATCTTTGGCTTTAACTGCCAATGCTTTTCGAATTGGGCTATTTGGACGATACCATAACCAAAAAAATTATCTCAGACAACCATTTGATATTGGCATCTTGTTAGATATATGAAAGAGCTCTATATTATAAACCACAGGTAAAGGAACTTCAACAATCTATTGATACGTAACTATATTTTTATTATTTTTACACAATCAAACGGATTGATAAATCAATTGTACTAGTAGTAATTTTTGCCAATTTAGGAAATTATGCCCAGGCCTGGACTTGAACTCACACCCTCTCTCTCTATCTCTCAACACTGTTCCAATTGATGAAAAAATCGTATGAATTATTTACCGATCTGTTTGGTTGTATTAAAAAAATAAAAAAATAATTACGTAATCATAGTTTATTGGAGTTCTTCTACCTGCGGTTTATTCTGTCAAGCTTTTCATATAACAGAACAGATGTCAATACCAAAGGCCTATCTGGGTGAATTTTGTTGGCTGGTGTATCCTCGAGGTACTTCAATTGGAAGAGCATTGGCAATTAAAGTCCGATTCCCATTTAGACACATTTTCGCATAGTTCGAGGAAAAATGTACGTGCATGATTTTTTTTTTTTTATCAGTTTGATTATGTTTAAATAATAAAAAATGTAATTGGGTATCCGTAGTTCACTGGATTTTCTTTATCTGCATTTTATTCTGTCAAAATGTTTTATATAACACACCACATGTCAATTTCAAATGGCCCTCAAGGTACATTTTATTGACTATTTCGTCCAATAGCTCAACTAGAAGAGCTTTGTCAATTAAAACAAAATGTTCTGGGTCCGATCCTTTTTATGGTTTATTTACCAATCAATTTCATTGTGTTAAAATAATAAAAATATAATCCCGTATCCATATTTTATTGGATTTCTTGTTCCTGTGGTTTACTCTGTCGATTTGTTTCATATAACAGATCAAATTTCAATACCAAATGATTGAATAAATTGTGTCATTTGGAATATCGTCCATTTATATCACTTTGAAGATCATTGGCATTAAAATCGAAATGTTCTGTGTTCGAATAATGGTCTAGATACAATTTCGCGCAGTTGGAAAAGAACTAGTATGGTCTAAACCTTCATAAAAAATGCAACATATGTATTTAAATAAAGTGACATTAAATCGAATTTCTTAGAATAAAATCATTTCATAACTGCAATATTTTTCTTTTAAAGCAATTAAAGATACTATTTTAAAACATTAAAGAGAACATAATAAAAGTTTTGAAGTATTCTAAATAATTTTTAATGGTTATTTTTTTACCTTGTATAACAGATCATATTTTATTCTGTATAATTTAGTAAATGCAACGTTATTACTAAATAAAGAAGTGAGACGATGGCTGCAGTTTCAAAGGATACTCTAATAATCATCCCTTCCTACATGACAATGACAATTTTCAACCTTTTAAATCCTTCTTTTAAAATATATATTTAGAAGGTCAAATATATAAAACTGCTTTTCACTGTCAGTCTTCATTTAGATATTTTTTTAAAACGGAATTATGAATACATAAAACAACCGGATGCCAATTTCGATTTATACATACGTTTTCTACTTTAAAACACATTTCGAGTTACTGTGTTCCTGTACAAAATAGAATGATATATATCAATCTCTATTAGAGATTCAACGAAAAAAACATATGGTTTTCTCCAGTAAAACCGGAATTCCGGGGGGTGGAACTCCTTTTTACTTTCTTCTATCTTTACAAGAAGAAAGTATTAGGTTCATAAAAATTTTCGAATTTCGGTTTCGATGGATTTACACATTTTAGGGGTCTGAGATCCCAAAAATGTGCTTTTACAAAATGTCTATCTGTGAGTCTGCGTGTAAGCTGTCTATCTGTACGTTGCACAAATATTGTGAGCGCTCTATCTCAAGAACTAATGAATGGAATTTAATAAAACTTCAGATTCTGTTAGCCCCTGATATAAGTTAGTACTGTATAGTTTTGGGCGTAAATCGACCAAAAGGCTGCGCTATATGCTGCATTTTTCACGTTTTCTGCAATAGCTGTATCTCCAGAACTAATGCACGTATTTTCATCAAACATCAGTTTCCGTTAGAAGTTGAGATAAGTTGTTGTTGATTAGATTTTGCTATAAATTTACCTAAAAGGTGGCACTGCTGTGCTGCATTTTTCAGAGAGTAATAACTTGTATGAAATAGAAGAAAGCTTTGGGGTTGCCAAATACGAAAAGTTTTAGTAATGTAAACCTAAAACCAAGCCACGTATATTTGAACAAACGTAAATAAGTTCAATATATTTCAATTAAAAATATATTTTAACACTTTATATCCCGGAATAGGAATTAATTAGATGACCCACACGATATTACCCAGGCCCGTGATAATAACCTTTAAATATATCTAAAATGAATAGGATATATAATGAATGCCGATTAAAGATTTTTAAACGAACCTAAGGTTGGTGCTTCTCTGCCTTCGGGAGCATGCACCCTTAAATTTGTTTTGTTTTTAAAAATGATTTTATATTTGTAAACTAAAATCTATTCAAAAAAATTAAGAGGCTGTATTTTTGTTTGTCATATAAATTTCTGACGTTTATATAACCTAGCACTACACGGCATTGCTTGGCCCATCAAAAAAAAAAGCTCGAAACACGAAACACCTGTAACAATCGATGCACGAATTCCAAATAAGCTTTATTTAAAAGAAAGCAAAATGTACTATATTGCGCCAAAAGACTAAATCTGGATTCCTTCTACTAATATGGAAAAATTGCAGCAAATCGCGAAAAAAAAAAAAAAAAGCTAAAAGTAGGCAAAATTTATTTCAAAAGTCGCTTAAGAGAAAATTTACTATATTGAGCTAAATGATTAAAACAGGATTTAATCTACGAATGCCGAAAAATCAAGACAGCAGGCAAAAAAAAAAAAAAACTTTAAAGATCGCATAAACAAGTTTGTAAAAAATTAAAAAATCTTTGTATGAATTCCGAATAAACTGTATTGTAAAGAGGACAGAATTTACTATAGTGAAACACAACACTTTAGCCAAAATACCTTAAAAAATGGAAAAAAAATGAAAAAAAGAAAGCTACGGAAAACGAAAAAACACTAAAAATCGCATGAAAAATCGCTAAAAACTAATAAATGGTAGAGGAGGAATTTCACTATTGTAAGCTAAGCCATTGTGACTGGAATTCTTTAGAAAATGTGGGAAAAAAAAAAAAAAAAAAAAAAAAAAAAACGCCGCAGAACAGGAAAAATTGATAAAAATTCTTAAAAATCAAAATACCAATCGTTAAATATTTAAAAATTGGCAAAAACAAAATTTACTATATTATGCTAAGTATCTGAAACCGATTACTAATGTGCAAAAATTGCTGAGAAACGCAAAAAATCTATAAAAATCACATAAATTTTTTTGAAAAAATCAAAAATCAATGTATCAATAAAATTTAGTGAACACAGACTAAAATTATTATATTGATCTAAAAGATTAAAACCGCAAGCCTTTTAGTAATGTGGAAAAATCACCCAAAAACGTGAAAAAAAAACTAAAAATCGCATCAAAATATATCACTTCTAATATATCACCGTTTAAAATGTACAGATTTTTCAGCACATTCGCAGAAACGATACCCCTTCGAGAATGTTCTGAAGTAGATGAGCTAAACAATCTTCAAAAGCAGTGCGGGAGAGACGAAAAAAATTACTTTAGTACTTATAGTTAAGATTTTTTTTCACTGTGTTAACAATAATATTTATTAAAAACGAAGACGTTCTTTCGGTGTTGGTGTTGTTTTATGACGGCAGATTATCTACACGGGGGATATAGGTCCTAGGAGGGAGTGCCACCGTGGGGTCTTTCTAAGGGAACCTAACTCGTATTTACGCAAGGATATCCAAGGTTCGATAAAAATCACGGAAAACTCCGAACGATTGGGACGACGGGCACGATTAGCTTCGAACCCAACACCTCCCGTCTACCAGTTTTGAGATCAAAACCTCTTGTCCTCTGGTGAAGTTGAAGACGTTCTTTGAAAGCGTTCGCCTCTTATTTTGGTACATTTTTTTTCGTATATGGGGCATTCTCATCGTTTGGCTTTTGGGGAAAAATCTGGCGAAATTAAACTTGCTAAAATAACATTTTAATCTGATAGACGAATGCCTTAATGATTCAAAATAAAGAAAAAATGGTCGGCAGCGAAAATTTTTTTTATTAACTGAGGTTTAAGTTAAACTTGCGATAGTAATGTTCCTTACCATTTTAGCCCTATAACTTTTTATTTTCTTCTAAATTTTTACTTATAAGGAATTTGTATGGTACCCACAGGACATTCAAATAAGAAATAGTACAAATGTAATACTTTTAATACAAAATTTTTGTATAAAAATTTTTATCTTAAAGCGGTGTTAGAGAAGGGACGGTAAGGTAAAAAAAGGGGATGGTATAGGAAAAAAGGGACGGTAAGGATGTAACTTTAAGGAAAATTACCACCTATTTTTAGAAAATTCATGTTAAGACTAAGTAATAGCCACAATGTTAATTGATTTTTAGAAACAGTTGTTAATATTGGATTAAATTATTTTTTTTTAATTTACCTCGAAAAGTGCAGGAATAAACCTTGGGGACGGTAAGACTACCAATAAAGCCATGATGCTTGAAATTGATATTTAAATGCTGATTTATATTCTGCAGTAAATTTCCTGTCAAAGAATTTCAGACATTCTTTCTATAGCATACTTCTGCATGAGAAAAAACTTGAAAAAAATTCTGTCGCTGCATCTGAAATGATTTTCTGTATAATTTTAGAAGAAGGATGGTAAGGAATCTAAAACTCGGGAACAGAGTTCAAAAAATAATATTAACCGTAAAAATGTGTCCAGGTTAATTTTTTGCTACATATTTATATAAAAAATTGTCCCAGTTTCGAGAAAAAAATTACATCGAATTATTTTTATTGAAACAATTTTATACAGACAGCTCCAAACTTAAAAGTCAGCATCAGGGACACGGGACGGTAGATGAATTTCCCTGGTATTTGGACCCCTAACATCATCCAAAACTTATTTATCTCGTTAATATTGTTATGCAATCAAGCAATTGGATGTTCCCCATTATATGAAAAAAAAACACAAGAAAGTGTATTAAATAAAAAATTATTATTCAGGGACATGTAAGTTAAAAGATTGTGAAAATTCCCCATATTTTAAACAACGCCGAAAAATAATTAAACTTGCGTGATTGAATATCGGAATTTTTATTTTTTCAAAGGGAAAGGTTTTGAAGGGGCTATTTTTTTTAACCGAAGGCACTTTTTTAAAGCTAAATGCAAGCGAATTAAGTGGGATTTTCTTTATAAGTTGATTTCCAAAGCAGATTTTTAAACTTTGAAGAAAAAAGCAAAAAACTCGGAAAACATTTTTTTCCAAATGGTTAGCATTGTTATGTTTTAATCCGTCTTTTAAAGACGTCAAATTGCCAGTAAAGTGGGTGTTTTTCTCTTTTCACTATTTTAAGTAGTTTGGAGGATGCCAGTTTCGAAAAATGAGAAAAAAATTAAATCAAAGTTTAGAAAACAATTTTTTGAAAAGGTTAATGTCCATCTTTTTTTTTTTTTTTTTTTTTTTTTTTTTTTTTTTTTTTAACGGAAAGATTATACATCGTTAGAAAGATTACATTATGCAGATATGGTTTTTTCCGTATTATGAATAGTTAAGACGCTAGAGTCTTAGAAAGACGCGAGAAAAAGGGCCATCTTCGATCGTCGGATCTTCACTACTAGCCAGCTCCGTAACTCCGCTATCGTGGATCCTTTCGAGGAAAAAAAAGCTGACTTTTTTATGTAGTTTTTAATTAATTAAGAAAATATTATTAAAAATTTAAAAAACGAACGGGCTTCAAAAGGCCTCACCCTCCGAATGAACTGGACATAACTCAAATTACACACGAGACAGACTACTGTTTAATTTAAACAAAAATTATATGACAGTATTTTTACAAAGCATTAAATTGTTTACATTGCAAGGAAGACACATATGAAAAGAATCGACATCATCTGTAGCACCAAGCTACAAGCTTTCTTTTGACAACCTCCTATCTCATCGTCTCTTGGTCGTCTCTTGATCCTTTAGCGGGACCAAGCATCTAGCTACAAGCTGCATTACGTGAAAGGATTTGCAGAAATAAAACTCTCAATTTTGACTTTTCAGTTATCCTTGAGCTGTATTTCGTCGTTTTTGACGATCATTTCCTATCAACATCATGTGACTTTTAACGAAACGTAAGCTCTCAAATATTTGACGAAAGTTTTGCCTCAATCATGGTCAGACTCAATGCATTTTAAGGAAACAGTTGCTGTACCTCCTCAAATCCTGCGATTTAAGCAAGCATATATTTGCTTGTTTATGTTAGTCCTGTAATAATTTATTTTAAAACAGCACTTTGAGTGCTTTTCAGAAAATACTGAAATATAGATAGTTATTGTTTCTGCATTAGTTATTTTTTTAGCTGTTAAATTTTTTAAGAATACTTATTATTATTTTTATTTATTTATTTGTATGTTGTTATTAGTTATGTTTAAATTCGAAAAGAATAAATTTTCCATGTTCTTCAAAATTATTCGAAAAGAAAATTTGGTCAATAAAATTTCAAACTTCCAGGATATCTTTTCTTAATTTTATTTAAGAAGTATATTCTGTTTTCAATCAAATTAAAAATGAACATAATTGATCCCTCTCCCGTTTATGAACAGTTAAGTGTTAAAATCTTACCCACCTACTCAAAGTAATAATATCTCACGCAATATGCACTTCACAATTCGTTATTTCCGAGCAACAAATTAACCAGACCACATTCTAATCATTCATTGAGCAAAGAAAATTTCACAAATAAATTATTTAATCAAGAAATATAATAATTATTCACTGACCATGAGAAAACCAGAATAATAGATTAGTCTTACTTAAAACTTTCAGAAATTATAGCAGCACCGATAAAATTACAATCCACCTTATAAAAATATAAACACGCAGCAGATTTCATTACATCAATCAAAAAGCACATCTATACACGTCCGCAATAGCGAGGTTGGAAGAGAAACACTCTCCTACGCCAAAGGTCGCGGGTTCAAATCACACCGAGGAAAACGAGAAGGGAAATTTTCTTTCCCCCGTCAATAAATACTGGAGCTTCCAAACTGTTCGATAGATGGCACCACCAGCCCTCTTTTGACGAAACTTTTGACGAAATTTATATCGTCAAGCAAGTGAAGAAATTAATTTCATCAATTTGACGAAATATTCGCTCGGAGCATTTCCCAGGAAACGGTTTCGTCAAAAACAAAGAAAATTTCGTGAAATCTGAGTATTCATTTCTGAGTGTGCAGAATGGGGGTACTATATCTTTAGCATAAATGAAGGTTTTGTGTAGACAGAAGATAGGAAATAATTCTTACTGCTTGGATCAGACTGATAAATCACCTGACGACTGGTAGAAGCAACTAGAGTATTTGAAAAGACAAATTAACAAACAGCCGATCACATTGTTACTTTAAATAGAACTATAGTATTGTGGAACAAATACTGTTAACTGAAGTTCAGAGTAATCTCATTGGTTTTTTAAACATTATTTCTAACGAAGATATTTTTATTCCTACATTAATTTAAATTTATTTTGAAGATTTCGCTGTTAAGATATCCAATACCTGGATCACCGAGCCTACATCGGGACAAATAGGAAAACTACTGGTTCCTGCGATTGTTTTCCCTTAGAAAGACCCCGTAATTGGGTTCAAAACGAATTGCCACAATTAATATAATTATTATAAATCTTACACAATTAAGACAATGTTACATCTAACATTATTTTAATTTGACGCAAACGTTGCGCATGGATCTTATTAGTAAGATTAGCGTTTCGATGAAAATCAATATAACATAAAATATTGTTTTATTTTGCATTCTGCATATTATTTTCAACTTTTTTTTTTAATAAGTTTATATATCATTTTAATTTTGGCAGTTCTAAAACACATTTTATCCTTTCTGCACAAATTTCCACTTTTTAGAAGAGCAAGTATTCCGTAAAAGTGATTTTAAGGATTTTACCGCAGAAAACGTATATTGAGAGTTTGATATCAGATCCAAAAAGTATATAATTTGTCGTTTTTATTAAAATTATTAGAACCATTTCGAGTAACGTAGTGAAATATTAAGATATATAGTGTGTGTGTAAAGCGCATACAGTGCCTTAGGATATTCCCCATAAAGAGTAGCACCAGAGAATTTTAGAGATGCTCGCTTACGTCAAAAAAGGGTACTAACACAAATAGCAGTAAGCAAAGCAAAAGGAAACGAAGGAAGGATCGGAATTCATTAAAACTGCGATCAGGTTAAGTTCTGTTGCAGGTCATTATCAGTCTTTTTGATGTGATCGGTCTTCTGAAGCATTGAAAAATAGAAGCATTCCAAGCAGGAGACTCCTCGAAGCTGACATATTTACCTGTTCCCCTTTTTGTTTTTAGTGAATTCACAACCTTTGGGAAAGAAAGATTAGAGAAATAATTAAAAACTTTTCAACTTTATTTTCAAAAATTTGGAGGCGACGTCACTTAGCTCAATTTCAAGTTCTGCCTAACAAGAAGATAACTTTACCACTGGTAGGAGTATCTCTTTCACAGTGATTGACATTTTATAATAAAGTTTGCCATTTTATAAAAAAGATATTTATTAAACATGCAATTGACAACAGAATGGTTTAAAAAACCATTTTAGGACATCACCTAAAGGTTAAAATTCGTTAAAAGATCCCCCGCAGAGAAAGACGCATTAATAGTTACTGGTTCAGATTACAGTTTTTCTCTGAAAACTTCCGAATTCTTCCTTCTCATTTAAAGATGTTCTTAAACACAAAATGTTTATCTGAAACCTTAAGAAAATCATATATATATTTTTTTAATGAAAGAAAGTTACAGATGTTTTTATTCACATATTAAAAAAAAATCAATATATTTTTTTTCCTATGAAGGTTAAAGATCGTTCAGAAAAGGATGCCATGGAAAAGTCGAAGTTTAAAACGGATTTAAATACGGTAATTAGGAAAAGGCTCTTTTCAGGACGTGATTTTATTATAAATAAAAATGTAATACATTTACAAGAGACCAAAAAGAACGCGTTTCGATTCCAGTGTGCTTGAATAGTAATCGAAATTTAATGTTTTTAAATAAAAGAATAACTTCGTAAATGTGTTTGAAAGTTTCACATCTAGAAAGTCACAATTCAAAAAGGTATAAAAAACATCTTTTAATAATGTAGTAATAAAACAAAACTTTCTCTTTTAATTACGGTTCGGCAAAGGTAAGTGGCACAATAATAATATTATTGTTTTCATTACTGAACACTTCATCCGTCACTGTATAATTCTTGAACACTGTATCATCGGTTATCAACTTTATAAATTTTACATTCCCTTCCAAACGTCATTCATATATAATTAATTAAAAAACAGTATATACAAATCGTATAAAATGTGCACAAGTTACTTATATTTCAATTACCACAGTTAAATGAGGCTAATGCAAAATTAGAGAATAATTTTCTTATAATTCAGTACTTAATAAAAACGAAATAACTTTACATTGAAATGAAAACTTTAATATGCTATTTTCACTTCCTACCCGAGAAATGCGGGAAAACTTTTTCTCCTGGACCAATCTTAATAAACTTTAATAATAAACTATTTAAATAAGAAATCATCGGACTTTTAAATTTATAATCAAAGAACATAATAAATAATGTAATTTGTTTTGTCATAATTATAGTCCAGGAGGCAACCATATGAAACTCTATGTTATTGGATACAACGAAAAAGTATATTTTATACAAGAGTAGAAATAGAGCAATCTAATGATCCAGGGATGCCTAAAATGTTGCCTAAGCCAAAAGTTATTGCCACTTTCGGTGTACTTTTAGATGCTTAACCCAAGTTATGTGATACAAGAAAAATACATTATGGAAAATGTTGCCTTTATCTAGTACTATGATAATTTCCTGGTCTGCCGCATCGGAACTGGTGTCAAACACGTGGCAGACCTATTTTTATTTTTCAGTATATCATTATGCAATGGAAGTCTTTTGTGCTTCCCTGCAAACGAACTATGACTGCTACTTATTCCATTGTTCTGAGAAAGCATGTTGTAGCCATTTCAATGGTGAATATCAATATCATTATGTTTGAAATATCGTAACACAAGTAAAATAGGTCGCAAACAATTTTCCGCATAAATAATAATCTAACGGAATTTTTTATGTGCCCCTGTAAAAAACTTGTAACACTCTTTACTTTCAATACTGAACATTCTATAGTAAGTCTCAACAACCTATACAAATTTCATGGCAATCCGAGTATAATTACAAGAGTTAGAGCACGGGCAGACAGACACACCGAATTCATAAACACTTTTCAATTATGGAGGAAAATGATAAAAAGAGCAAAACAAATTTATGTATGTTTCATATGTACATTTTATATTCATTTCATATTAGAAAACACTTAACTCGACGCTTACTTATAAGAATATGGAAAATACTTTTGAACAATATTATATTCTACTACTTTTCCCCAATGAATTCTTGGCAAACACATTTAAGTACGTCTGATAGCTGTTATAAATAAATGTATGCCTAACAAACCAAATAAATAAGTGTACCTAAGTATTTCTTGATCACAAAGGATTATTTTGAAAGAAAAGGCCTTATAAATGCCAGTGAGGTTCTTTTTGAGGTGAAAAAAATTGATATATGTATTAAATAATTCTCTTGAGAATGTTCTTATTAAATAACAATAAAACAAGCAAACATACTCACTATACAGGGTGCAATATGTTAGCTATCGCCGACCTTTAATTTCTCAACCGTTGATCGTAGACATGTAGTTCCAATTACAAAAACGTTTCAAATGAGGTAAATATTCATATTGTGGCATTATTTAAAGTCAAAAATAAATTTTATAAAAATTACAAAAACTAACTTTTTATACGGTCCCCCAGTCCCTATAGTTATATTTAGTAAAATTTTATACATATCATAACAGATATAACACAAAAAGTTTGACATCTGTACTACAAAAATTGACACAGTTATTAAATTTCAAAGTTTGAGATTTTTCCACATGATTTTGTCTTTCATTGAGGGATCAGTTAAAAGATGAATTAAAGTAATTCGAGATCAAAATCAGGGTGCAATGTCCTTTTTACGGAGAAGTCACTTTTAGCCGGTATCGTCGGTAATTTTGAATGTTGTTCAACCGATAAAAGTTTTAGATGAAATAACACTGTTTGGTGATTTCCGGATTTGGTGATACCGGCTAAATGTGGTTTCGCCGTAAAAAGGACATTGCACTCTGATTTTGATCTCGAATTACTTTACTTCATCTTTTAACTGATTCCTTAATGAAGGACAAAATCATGTGCAAAAATCTCAAAATTTGAAATTTAATAACTGGGTCAATTTTTGTAGTACAGATGTCAAACTTTTTGTGTTATATCTGTTATGATATGAGTAAACTTTTACTAAATATAACTATAGGGACTGGGGGACCGTGTAAAAAGTTAGTTTTCTTAATTTTTATAAAATTGATTTTTTACTTTAAATAATGCCAGAACATGAATATTTAGCTCATTTCAAACGTTTTTGTAATTGGAACTATATGTCTACGACCAACGGTCTGAGAAATTAAAGGTCGGCGATAGATAACATATTACACCCTGTATATTACTTTAGCATTAATATTGCCATAACTTTTTATATTATAAACATGAAGAGTATTCACATGAAATGAACTGTTTTTTTTTTCAGGCTTCAGAGATCAGACAAAAATTCTAAATCTGTTCTTTTTATGTTAGCTTACTTTTCTTTAATGAAGCATAGTATAAACATTCTTCTAAATTGTATTTGATTTCCGCGTTGAATTCAAATCAAAATCTGGAAACAAAATAGGTATATAATTTTTTTTTTTTTTTTATGCGAATTCAATCATAGTTATATAAAAAAAGAATCACCTAGATTACAGAATTTTTTTTCGTAACGGTACTAAGATTTTCTTTCGGCCTTCAGATTTTCTTTCACGAAAATACGAAAATGTGTTTTTATTATAAATTATACCTTTATTTTCTTCAAAATTTATACTATTAATAATTCAAATTCTAAATAGAAAATGTATTTACATGTATAGAATTGTTTTTCTACATTATATAGAAGCAAAACAATATTGTTAAATCCTAATTTATTCTTTTTTTTTCCAGCTTACTTTACTTTAACATTATATTGTATGCCTCTAAATCATATTTTTTTTATTTAAAATCCATTTTCGAGTAAAATGCGAATAAAAAACCTAAAGTTAAGTGCATAAAAACACATGCAAACGGAAAAAGTTTACGTTGCCAATGGAAGAATTATCGTACAAATTTACCTGTTAAGATGGGAATGTCGCTGAAGACAATTTACCGGTCTCTAGAAATTATTCTTTCACAGATGTCATTGCAATTACTAAATTGAGTTCTTTGTGAGAATCCAATCTACAGATCTATTCGGATGTGCCGATCTCAAAACTTTCTTCGATATCGTACATGTTGATACTTTAAAATTCGTAATCACAGTGCCAATATAAAATGACAATCTATGCCCATCTAAAAACATAGGTCCGTTGAATTGTGTGTAATTCAAAAGGGGATATCAGCATCGAATTTTTCAAATAAATCATTGAATTTTCTCACCCAGCCTCTTATATGTCTACAAACAAACTTCTTAACTCAAAGAGCAATAAAAGCGACACCTGTTGGGCAGTATACACCCAAACCTAATAAGGATCTATTTACGTAAAATTGTAACAGGAAAGGATTTTTGATCAAATTCCGTGCATTATTTTTTGATAAATAGCTATTGCGAAAATTGTTAAAAATGCAGCATAGCAGCGAGACCTGTTATATGATTTACACGTAAACCTATTCAGCACCAACGTTTGTCAGGGTCTAATAGAATATGAAATTTGGTGAAATTTCATGCATTATTTCTTGAAATATGACTATCGCTAAAATCGTCTAAATTCTAAAAAATGCAGTATGGCAGTACCACCTGTTTAGCTATTTACACCAAAACGTAACCAGCAACAAATTATGTCAGCATCTAACTAAATATAAAGTTTTATGATAATCTTCTCATTAGCTCTTGAGATAGACCTATTGTTGAAATCGTTGAAAATGCAGTATATCAGCACCACCTGTTACGCGATTTACATCAAACCCTAACCTGCAACAGCTTATGTTAATGTCTAAATGAATCTGAAGTTCGATGAAAATCCGTGCGTTAATTTTTGAGATTGAGCTATTGTGAAAAATGCAGCAGAGCAGCTCTACCTTTCGGGCAATTTACACCAAAAACTTATCAGCACCAATTTATATCAAGATCTAACTGCACATAAAGTTTTATTAAATTCCGTGGACTAGTTCTTGAGATTGAGTGTCCACAATATATACAGAAGAATGTAACAAGAATCTTCATTTAACAGAAGTTGGAGCTCTTCAATTTGCGAAAATGACAGAAAATAGAAAATTTCCAATACATTTTGCTTAATACATTGACCACCATAGATTGCGACGAAATGGTTCTGTTGGCAGACATTTACACACAGATTGTCAGTATTTATAGAGTTGGTTTATAGTTCCGTATCACAGCAGTGTTTATTAATTTTATGCGCGTTTAATTCAAAAATGTCAAATTTTAGTTATGTTTACACGTTCAACGTCAAATTGAAATCACTAAATATGTCTCGTTGGGAGAGGGGGGAGGGGAGAGACACGTTTTTATTTACATATATGGTAACAAGTTATCAATAGTCCAGTTTCATAGCAGTACATTTTCTTCAATGAAATTATTAATGCCGCACTTATTCGTGTGGTATGACGTGTCTAGAAATAATTTTGGAACATATATTTGTGGGTCATAGCAGGCAATATATTGAACAGGATTTAGAAAAACGTAGTGCATTCGTACAAAGTTTTGTAAATTCTATATTTTAAAATATACAAAAAAAGATACTTTCTGATTCCCTTTAAATGATTCAGAGTTGCAATCTTTAAATCAATTTATTAATTTTTCTCAATTCTTTCAACATACCAGTTTGTATTTGCTCCCTATATCAGTATTTTCCTAAGTCTTAACCCTTAAATGCATATGGTATCGTTTTTGATACAATAATTGTTCCCTATTTATTGGATTTTTTATTCACATATTCCGTATTTCCACCAGAAAAATAAAAAAGAAAATTTCACTCCATTTAATAACAGCCATTTCGTTATTAAACAAACCGAAATTTACCATTTATATTTTCTGGTATGAATTCCGATTCTCTGAATTATGAAATTTCGGGAACGCATTCTACCCTATGCATTTAAGGGTTAAACGTTAACACATGTTTGCCAATTAACTCGATTTTTTTAAATCCACCATCCTTTTAGTATACATTATAAATAAATAATTAAATTTAAAAAATCAAAAAACCCGACTGCGTAAAAAACTAACTACTTAATTATATCTCATCAATGTGAAATTATTTTTTTTTTCAATTCCTACTATTAGCTCACACTCTCGCTATACAGGGTGTCCGGTCTCAACGGTGTCCAATGGCTAATTCCTAAACCGTTAGTCATAGACATATAGTTCCAATTACAAAAATGTTTTAAATCAGGTAAAGAAATATTTTAAAAGCGATTTGGGTCAATAAAAACATTTCTTATACAATTACGAAAATTAAATTTTTATACGGTCTCCCGGTCCTATAAGTTATATTTAGTAAAATTTTCCTCTTACACTGACAAATAATACAAAAAAAGACCCGTTGTTCTACGATTAAAATTGACCGAGTAATACCTGTTTGAAGTTGGAGCCTATTTTTTGCTGCAAATTGGGGGTCATTCACAAATTTAGTCGAAATATAATTTCGTCAGATATATTAAAAAAGGGTTGAGAGTAAAATTAACATTGCAATATAAATTTGAAATATTTAGTCATTCTGACATATTAATGCAAAATATACAATTTGTAATACACATTTAAGAAGAAAGAAAAAAACAGAATTTTTGTTAAATAAAATGATGCTAAATTAACAGCTCCAATTCTTAACAAAATGATACGTATTTTAAAATATTATTAGATTACACTAGACTGCAAAAGTTGGGTTATTTTATGTTTTTTAGCTTTTGATAATTGATTCTTATGTATTCTGTGCCGCTAAATCCGGAATTGACCTTCATTTTTAGCCATTACATCAAGATTTTTCACAAATTGTAAATTTCAAAGTTAAAAAGTTCAAAGTTAAAATTGAATCTCCTCCGCCATCTCATCACACCACCCAGCTGTAAGAATCCCAAGATAAGAAAAATATCTAATAAATTATTGAGTCAAATAAAATAAAAAAAATTTTACATATGTTTTATAGTATGAGATTTTCGCTATATTTTAACTTACACATTTGCAAAAGAATTCTAACGCGATGGTTAAAAATGAAAGTCATTTTCAGATTTAGTGCTAAAAAGTACATAAAAATTAATTATCAAAAGTTAAAAAATACAACCATCTCCTCTACTTTATAGTATCCGATTTTTGTTATTCTTTAAATTCGACAATTTATGATTTGCGAAATATCCTGACATGATGGTTAAAAATTAAGGCAATTTTCGGATTCAGTGCTAAAAAATACATAAAAGTTAAAAAACCCAACAATCTCCGTCTTGTATTATCTAATCTAAAACTTTTTCATAAACTTCTTGGCGGTAATCTATCCGAAATTTTTTGTGTTATCCTATAAAATAAGTATAAATGGTAACCACCGAAAATCATAATAATATTAGATTGTTATCGGATTTACGCCAGTATGTAAAATGTAATCTCGTTCGGATATTTGAAAGTGGGTTAAAGTTCGAATAGAAATTTTGAACTGGAAAAACATACATAAGATCGTTGAAGTAACATAAAAACTTTTAAAAATAACATAATTTTATTAAAAGAAATCATAAAAGAAACAATCTCAAATCCTGACAAAATAAAACATGTGTTATTTCAGCCAATCTGAAACTTAATAAATGTTAACTTAATCGTAATACTTGTATGATTTTTTTCAAAGCGCAAATACACATGAAATGAGATCTTCGAATACTTTAAGCACTTGGAATATGACCCCTCAAAGCCAAGCCGAACTCATTTGTTTTCAGAGCAGAAAACTGGCATAAGTCATGCATTTTTAAAGTTTCATAACTCGCACAATTTTAGTGTCACATGAATGGGACTTTTTTTGTCTTACGTGTCAGTGTGATAGGAAAATTTTACTAAATATAACTTATAGGACCGGAGAACCGTATAAAAATTTAAATTTCGTAATTTTTTAAGAAATGTTTTTATTGACCCAAATCGCTTTTAAAATATTTCTTTATCTGATTTAAAGCATTTTTCTAATTGGAACTATATGTCTGTGACTAACGGTTTAGGAATTAGCCATTGGACACCGTTGAGACCGGACACCCTGTATATATCTTTTTCAAATTTTCAATCATTAATAAAATACTTATTATTCATCCAATCAAGCTAAAATAATTTTTTTAAACTTGTAGTTGAGAACACTTGATGTTAATCCAGTTTTTTTTCAAATATTAATTAATTAAATTAAATTAAATTAATTAAATTTCTATAATTGAGAGAGCACTCTTCTTGATCAAGGCTTTTTAAGACCGAGAAAGCCCTCTTCTTGATCAAGGCATTTTAAGCGCCACTCAAGTGGAAAGTAGAATGCGAGAAGAAAAAAAAAATTATTTTATTGACCTAAGTAGGAATTGACTTAAAATATTTTTTTTTTTAATATTACTTTGTTTATATTACTTACCTATTTTGTTATTTACTTGTATTGATGCCTTTTAAGTTGTGTTTAATTGTTAGTTCCTATGTATAAACACTGTTTTCATGAGGTCTATAGATGTCTATGATGATTAGAGTTACAGTAAAGCTAGAGATCCTACATACACAACTTCCAGGTTGTATAATATTTTAACGGAGCTTCTGACTGTAAAATAGTCAATGAAACATCGTCTTCATTTTGAAAGACCATTCCAATGATATGCCACTCAATAGGGTGCGTAATTGTTTTTGTCACAACCACCATTTTGAGTTTATAAAAACAAAACCTAACCTATAACCATCGGACCGTCAGGCCGAATTGATAGAGACCTCATTCATTAAAATCCATCCATCCGTTGGGATGTTTCAAGGGTATAAAGAAATGCACATACACAGATACGCGTGAAACACATAACCCTTCTTTTCAGTCTGGTAAAAACTGATCGAATTTCCCGTAATATAAATAGTTTGTTTAAAAATAAAATAAACTTTTTAAATATATTGTCATTTTTAGTGTATTTTTAGACATGGCATAATATTTTATTCATTTTTTCTTAAACTAATTAACTTTTTAGGAAATCTGGTCCTTACATTTATAAACAACACTTGTAAAAAGAATGAAAAAGGAACTATTGTAAAATGTTAGGAATTCATCTTTCAAATTGTTTTGAGTTTTTTTTAATTTTACCATAATAATTGTACCGTTTCTTAATTAAATAATCTTTATGAAAACCTTTAATAAATTGTTAAAAAGTTAAATTACTCAAAAACTGAAATAAAAAAAGTTTAAAGTGTAAAAAGTCCCGTAAATATTAAAGAATCTATATCTTAAAGTTCCTGTTACTTTTATTGTTTTTTTCTGTAAAATGTAGAATCTAATCAATTAATTTTCGACATTCATTTCCCTTGAGTCTGTTCGAATACACAGTAATCGTAATACTGCATTAATTTAATGACTTACTTTAATCTAAAAATTTTATATCTTCAAAGAAATTTTAATTCTTATTTAGTAAAGTTTACTAAGTAATCAGAAACGCTTTACTTTTAGTGTTCTTTTTTCTTGGTTCCAGGAGGGTTGATAGTCAATTGGCAGTGTTTGTTTTAGAGAAACAGACAACAGGTAAATACTTTATTACATGCTTCACTTATTTAGTTTTCTTTGAAACATATATGTCTTCTTTTCAAAATTAAATTACATTTAACTCTGCAGTTTATTTTTATTCATTTCAATGCTATCTAATCAATTAAATTATTTTTAAAAGGAAAGGTTTTCTTTTGTACTTTGCTTAGATTCTTAGAAGTGGCAGAAAAAAATATGCGTTTTCATGCTTTGAATTAATGGCAGTATTATTTTTTCACATTACATATAATAGCAAAAAGTATAATTTTTATTTAGAATACTGAATGAGATAATAAAAATAAATTAAAACTCCAACTTGAAATACAAAAGAGTTAAAAAAAGGGTATTAATAATAAGAAATTAATGGCTGTTTTGATTTAATTAATTTATTAAATTTTGTAATGAAAAGACAAATAAACAAGATTTTTATTATTATTATTATGAAGTTTTTTTGCCTATTTCTCTTTAAGTAGATATGTCCGTTTGTAGATATGTAGATTAAGTAGATATTATGATTTTAAAATTGAGATACAAAGTAAAATGGCATTTTACTTTAATCTTCCTCTATTTACATTAATTTAGTTAATTAAACTATTTTAGCGGATTTATTTTTTTTTTCACAAGATTTGTTTTCCTAAAATTGTCAGTTAAGAAATATCTTTACACATTTTGAATTAATAACAATATGTTTATATATAGGGTGTCCCCTCTCAACGGTGTCCAATGGCTAATTTCTAAACTGTTAGTGATAGATATATAGTTCCAATTGCAAAAATCTTTTAAATGAGGTAAAGAAGTATTTTTAAAGCGATTTGGGTCAAGAAAAACATTTATTAAAAAATTACATTTAAATTACAATTAAATTTTTATACGATTCCCCGGTCCTATAAGTGATATTTAGTAAAAATACCCCATTGCACTAAAAAGTCAGAAAAAAAAGTCCCATTCCTCTGCGATTACAACTGACCGAGTATTAGATGTTTAAAGTTGGAGTATCTTTTTTGCTGAAAAATAGAGTTCAGTCACAAATTTACTAGAAATAAAAATAATCGTCAGATATGAAATTTAACATTAAGCATTGAGAGTAAAATTAGCATTACAATTAAAAACAATAATAGAAATTTTGTTACCTCCCCCCGCCCCCCCAGGCCTTTTTTTTTTTTTTTTTTTTTTTTTTTTATATATATAACTTTGAATGGCTACTCTGAATATATTAAGGAAAATAATGTGTCCTTTTTTGAAAATGATCCACGTATCACTTTTATGTTCTTTTACAATAAACATCAATTATTTGAATTATATGATGTTACCTGTGCGATTACTTCAATGATCTAAATAAACATAACAAAATTGTTACAATATTTTAATATTTTGTTCTAATAGAGCACATATTTATCCATTAAAGGTCGGACATCTTATAACCGACCACATTCTCTCTTTTTTTAATATTGTGTTCTAATTGTCATTTTATAGTAATGATAAAAAAAATATATTATTATTATTATTACATTACCTCTTCTGAAAATTCCACTGTCTCTCCCCTCAGCAAATATTCATTAGAGCAGTTTAAAAAAAAAAATTAAGTTAAACATTTAAATCTTTATAAATTGTTTGAGATTATTAAATTATTTTTAAATTAAAAATTAGGAAAAACATATTGTTAAATCAAAACATATATTAAATTATTAAGTTTTAACATTTAACATTTAAGAATTTATATTACTATTGCCGTACTTCTCGCTAATTTTCCTGCAAAGCAAGTTTCAAAAGCATATAAATCACTTTTGCCATCAAAACACTTGCCTCTGATGGTTTGCGCCAAGCACAAATACCGCCAAGATGAGTCACTTTGACGCCGAAACCTCTGGCCAATCAGATTACGTATTGGCAAAACATGGTTGGGGAAAAAATATGCATTTTAAACCTGAGAAAGTATTTGTATGTGCATGATTTGAGGCCGCAAGTGTTTTGCCACATCTATTGTGCAAATAAAGTTATTTAATAAGTTATTTACCTCATTTTCCTTGTCCAACAGCAAAATTTTTCAATCCATGTAATATTTATATTTTGTTTAGCAAGTAGAAATTGAATTTTGAATTTGGTCTCTAAAATATTTTTTTCAAACAAGTTTTTATATTTGCTTTGAAGAACTAAAAATTTGAATTTGAAAAAAAAAAAACATAATATCATTAAAATGAAATAAAACACACATACTACAATAATATTAAAACACATATACACACATAAATAACGCCTGCATTCAACAGTTAAAGGTATATATAAATATTATATAGACATACATACAATAAATACAATAAACCCAACTGGAGTGAAAAATTAGCCAGAGCCAGTCTTCGAACCCGGGACGACAGTATACAATACTGCTGCTCTATACTGTGTCTTTTATTATAATTATCGTAGATCGATGTCATAGTAAAATCTATTCATCGTTGTCCGGTCATCCAAGGCTGTCGTATAGATGGCTGGTGACTTCCCCAACATGGTTTATCAGTGAGAAATTGCAGCCTCAGTCATCGGCTGGATTAGCTCAGTGGTTAAAGCAGCATTCTTGTATAATATGGTCCCGGGTTCGATTCCTGGCTCTGGCTAATTTTTCACTCCAGTTGGGTTTATTGTATTTATTGTATGTATGTATAATATTTATATATACATTTAATCATTAAAATATATTTTAATACTAGATCGCCCGGAAGGAGTCGATCTGATTCCGACCATATGATTAAATATCCACTGGAACCAAAAATTCTTTCATAAAATAAGTTAAATTTAAACCATGCAGATTTACATTAAATAAATCAATCAAATAATTTTAAATAAAAATTTTGGTGTCAAATATTTTTATGAAACTTTAGTAAAATTTCCGTACGGTCTAGTGTTAAGCAATCCCTGCTCATACATCGTAATGTATCTGACTTCTTTTTGCGGAACTGTATTAGAAATATAAACGCAACGCACTTTCATTTGGAAAAATGATATTATGCATCTCAATGCCTTACATAAATGTTACTGATTTTGATTTTACAATTTTTGTTTGTAGGCAGTAATGCATACGAAATTTGTATTGTGGTCCTGTAAAATAAATATAAATGGTACGCATCTAAAATCATATTAATATTACATTGTCATTGGATTTACGTAATGATGCAAAATTTAACCTCGATCGGATATTTGAAAGCGAGTTAAAATTGGAATACAAATTTTGGACTAGGAAGACATCATACGAACGTTGTAATATAAATAAAATCTTATAAAAATAATACAACTTTTTAAAATAAAATCATCAAAAGAAACACGCTCATTTCCTTACAAAATTAAAAAAAAAATGTCAAAATACAATTGAGGACTTCAGTTTCGAAAATCGCCTTATCCGAAATTTTAAAAATCGTGTTTCTCTATCAATCTATTCTATTGGTAAATCTGTACCAGTCAAACACTACAATCTTCAAATATTCAATGAAAACCAATGGACGCATTTAAAGGTTTTACGCGGTTTACCAAAATTTGATTTTCTCGATAAGGTGAGTTTTGAAACTCACATCTTCAATTATTTTAACCAATCTGAAAGTTAATTATTAAAAATTAACACTACCGTAAGATTTATAGGGGGAGGGGGGTAGCACCTTCAATTAAATCACTTAAAAAATACTTCTTTACATTATTTAAAACATTTTCGTAATTTGAACTATATGTCTGTGACTAACAGCTTAGGAATTAGCCATTGGACATCGTTTGGAGTGGACGCCCTTTATAATACTTTAAGCACTTCGTGTGCGATCCCTCAAAGCTTGGTCCAATTCATCTGTTTTCAGTCACAGAAAAGTAGTTTAAGTCATTGTCATATCTCAATAATAGTAGCGATCTGTATTAATAGATGGCAGCACCATACACGGACAGTCTGGAATTGTAAGGTATCGCATGTTACCAGAATATTCCGCGCAGTTGTAAAATGTGACTTGTTCGGAAAGCAGTGTTGAGCAGCTGTTGTATATAATGTATATAATAAACTATAAGTAATATTACAGTTATGCATTCTTCCTTAGTTAAGAGTAATTAGTTATAATAAGGAGCTCGGCCTTATAAAAGTGGCGACGAAAATGGGATTTTAACCCAAAGTGAAATGTTGTGAAAAAAATTTTTTTTTTCGAAAGAGAAAAAGAAAAAGTGCCACGGAAAATGGCAGATAAAGAAATAATTCCTCAGGGACGATTGGAAGAATATAATGCAAATGTTCCTTGGACTATTTACGTCGAGAAAATTGATTTTTATTTCTCAGCAAATAGCATCAAAAATGATGAAATGAAAAAGAATATATTATTAAGTTCTGTGGGAACATCTACGTTTGTCATTTTACGAGATATTATTGTCCTGAATACGCTGAAAGAAATCAGTTACGAGGATCTTTTAAAGAAAGCTAAGGATCATTTTTCACCACGCCCGAGTGAAAATGTGGAACGATTTAAGTTCCAGAAACGACTAAGGAAGCCAGGAGAAAATATAGCCGAGTTCGTACGAGATTTACGTCGTTTATCCGAATATTGTAATTTCGGAAATACGCTGAATGACCGCCTCCGTGATCAGTTGGTGTTTGGGATTCAAGATGAAAAGATACAGCAAAAATTACTGGATTCCAGAGATTTAACGTTCCAAACAGCTGTAGAAATAGCCGAGTCTTTCGAGTGTGCTGAGGCTGGAGTAAAATCCCTACACATTGGAGATAATACGACTGTCAATCAAGTGTGTGTTCCGAAAGGAGAGAAATCGACAGTAGAGAAGTATACTCATGCACCTAAGCCTAAAGAAGATAAATACGCGCCTGAGAAACCGTGTTATAGATGTTCTAAAAATCATAACCCCAAGTTATGCCATTTTAAATCGGCAGAATGTCATTTTTGCCATCGATTAGGTCATCTTAAAGTTTGTTGCAGAAATCGAAAATTTGGAATGAAAAGTGAGAAACCTTTTAAGAACAGAAAAATTAAAACTGTTCAGGAAGAATATTGTTTAAATTTTATGAACGACAATTCCAATAATCTGTCGTGGGTAAAATCTGTTAAAATAAATGGTGTAAATATACAATTTGAAATCGATAGTGGTGCGGCTCATACTATCATAAGTAAAAGTGTTGCTCATAAATTGTTCTCAGGTAAGCTGCCTTTAATTAAATCTAATATAAAATTGCAAACTTATACTAAAGACTCTTTAACTGTTTTGGGGGAATTAAAAGTAAATGCTGTTGTTAATGAATATTGTATACCTGATTTAAGAATATTGGTAATTAAAGAGGAAGGTCCGAGTCTAATCGGAAAAACTTGGTTAAAAGCATCAAAATTATTTTGGCCTAATGTAAATATGATTAAAAGTATTTCGAAAGATGATTTAATTAGAAATTTTCCTAATGTTTTTGCTGACGGGATCGGAACAATCAAGGGTCCTCCCGCGTCAATAAAATTGAAAAAAGAGGCAAAACCAGTTTTTCTTAAGTCTCGACCTGTTCCTTTTGCTTTAAGAAAAGCTACTGATGTTGAATTGGAAGGATTAACTAATGAGGGTATATTAAAACCTGTTGATCATTCAGAATGGGCTAGTCCTATAGTAATTGTTCCTAAGCCTAATGGTTCTGTTAGAATATGTGGTGATTATAGAGCAACAGTTAATTCTAATACTGAAAATGACAATTATCCTCTTCCTAGAATGGAAGAATTATTTTCTAAATTATCAGGTGGTAAATTTTTTACTGTTTTTGATTTAAAAGATGCTTATTTACAACAACCTGTAGATAAAGAAAGTAGCAAAATTTTGACTATAAATACTCATAAAGGTTTGTTTAATGTGTTACGATTAGCATTTGGGGTAAAATGTGCTCCTGGTATGTTTCAAAGAAAAATTGAACATATTTAAAAAAAATTTGAATATGTTGGTGTATTTTTAGATGACGTTATTATTAGTGCTAGTAATGAATCAGAACATTCTGAAAGAGTTGAAAATGTTCTGAAATGCTTTTCTGAGCATGGTATAAGATTAAATAAGGAAAAATTAATATTTATGGTTTCGGAAGTTTCTTATTTAGGTCATAAAATATCTCAGGAAGGAATTAGATCTATTCCAGAAAAAGTTAATGCTATTTTGAATGCTCCTATTCCAAATAATGTATCACAATTCCGTTCATTTTTAGGCTTAATTTCTTATTATAGAAACTTCCTGCCTAATATTTCAGATGTTTTAGAACCTTTACATAGATATTAGATAATAATGTAAACTGGACATGGTCAGAAAAGCATGAAAAAGCGTTTCAAAAAATGAAACAATTATTATGTACATCTCCTGTTTTAGAATTATATGATGTAAACAAAGATATAGTTTTAAACTGTGATGCTCTTGAATATGGTATAGGGTCAGTTTTAAGCCACATTGTTGAGGGTAAAGAGAAACCTATTGCTTATGCTTCGAGAACTTTAAATAAAACTGAAAGAAATTATGCCATGATTGATAAAGAAGCTTTATCTGTAATGCTTGGTGTCACTAAATTTCACCAATATTTAGCTGGAAAAAAATTTAAAATTATAACAGATCATAAACCTTTAATTCGATTATTTGATCCTGTTAAAAAGGTACCTGATACATTATCACCTAGAATGCTGAGATGGTCGTTAATGTTAGCTGGGTATGATTATACAATTGAGTATCGCGAGGGTAAAAATAATAAAAATGCGGATGCATTAAGTAGATTACCTCTCCCAGAAACTGTAAATATAGTGAGTAATACTGCGGAAATAATGTTTGTTTCAAATAATGATAATTGGCCTATTACTTCTAGAACTATTGCAAAGTGGACAACTGAAAATCCTGTAACTAAACAAATTTTAGAATGGGTGTTACATGGGTGGCCGCGAAAGGTTAAACAAGAAGAATATCAACCATAGTTTCGTAGAAGGGAGGAAATTTCCTGTCTAGAAAATTGTCTATTGTGGGGACATAGAGTGATCATACCAGAGGAAGGTCGTGAATATGTATTAAAATTACTGCATTCCGTTCATCAGGGTATATCGAGCATGAAAGCGAAAGCTAGGGGGTAGTTTGGTGGCCAAATATGGATAAAGAAATTGAACAAATGGTAAATTCTTGTAATAGATGTCAGATGTTTGCGAGGGATTGCCCCAAAATGGAACCCTTGAAATGGAAATCTGAACTGCCCTGGGAAAGGATCCATATAGATCATGCCGGTCCTTTTGAAGGTAAAATGTTTTTAATAGTAGTCGATTCTTATACTAAATGGTTGGAGGTAGAAGTAGTACCCAGGTCTGATAGTAAAACTACAATTAAGGTATTAAGGAGAATTTTTGATACATTTGGATTACCTGTTGAATTGGTCAGTGATAATGGTCCCGAGTTTACAAGTGATGAATTTGAGGAATTTCTTAAAAATAATGGAATTAAGCATACGCCTGTTCCACCTTATCATCCATCTTCGAATGGACAAGTGGAAAGGTATGTGCAAACTGCGAAAAATTGCCTTAAAAAGCTAGATAAAAGTGACATAACATTGTCAATTTCACGATTTTTGTTAGAAAATCATTCCACCCCTCATTCGGTGACTGGTAAAACTCCTGTTGAATTAATGTTTGGAAGGCCAGTTCGAACAGCCCTTCACTTAGTATTACCACCAAAACCTAAAATACAGCAACCCCTTCACAAATATAAGCTTCATGATTTAGTTTTTGTTAAAAATTTTGGAAAAGGGGAGAAATGGGTAAAAGGAAAAATTATGAAATTATTGGGGAGTAGATGGGTTTTAGTAAATAGATGTGACGGAGTAATGTGCAAACGTCACGTTGCTCAGTTGAGACGTAATAAAGAGATAAGGTATAAAATACCAGAGAGAGTTATAGAGATGAATCGAAATGATAAACTAATGTCAGACAAAGTTGGAAATATGGGACATAGTGGTAAAAATTACAGTGACTATGATAGGTATGAAAGGGTTAACCAAAACCATTTTTCGGGAATTAATGGAAAAATAAAAGAACAGCTTAATAATGATGATAATATTGAACCAAGTCAATCTCAGCCTTCGCGTGATATGGTGGCAGGTACAGTTGTAAGTTATAAAAATGATGTTACGACAGATAAAACTGTAAAAGAAAATTTGACTAAAAACAATGACGAGGACTGTCAAAAAAGTGCTCCAGTTCGAAGAAGTCATAGAACAAGATTGCCTGTAGTTCGTTTGAACTATGAAGGGAGGGGTGTCATATCTCAATAATAGTAGCGATCTGTATTAATAGATGGCAGCACCATACACGGACAGTCTGGAATTGTAAAGTATCGCATGTTACCAGAATATTCCGCGCAGTTGTAAAATGTGACTTGTTCGGAAAGCAGTGTTGAGCAGCTGTTGTATATAATGTATATAATAAACTATAAGTAATATTATAGTTATGCATTCTTCCTTAGTTAAGAGTAATTAGTTATAATAAGGAGCTCGGCGTTATAAAAGTCATGAAATTGAAAGTTTCATAACTCGGTCAATTTTTGTGTCAGATAAATGGGACTTTTTTGTCTTAATTGTTAGAGAAATAGGAAAAGTTTACTAAATATCGCTTATAGGATCGGGGAATCATATAAAAATTTAAATTTCGTATATTTTTAATAAATCTTTTTCTTGACCTAAATCGCTTTAAACATTCTTCTTTATCTCATTTAAAACATTTTTATAATTGGAACTATATGTCTATGACTAACGGTTTAGAAATTAGCCATTGGACACCGTTGAGAGGGGACACCCTGTATATAAATATATAAATTAAATCTATTAATTTTCATATAAATTAATAATTTACTTATTATAATAAAAGTATTGCTAGTAAAAGTAGTGGATGTGTTTAATAATAATATTGAAGTGAATATATGACTCTTATCACTATATGATACTACACTCTGCATCGAAAATGATTTCATAGCTGATGGTCAGATAAAATTTTGAAAGTAGATATTTCGTTAAAGGGGGTCAAAAGTTTCGAAATCACATACAAAACATCCGTCATCGATGCACTAAGTTGCAGGGTACATTTTCAAAAAACTTTTTATCCAACAAGTAAAAAGTATAGGCAGCAAGTTGCCAGTATTTCCCTGAAATTGGAATAGGTTTTTCTGCTATTTGATAAACTTTCAGTCTTTTAACTGGAGAAATTCGAGAAATTTTTAGCTTTAGCTTGCGATTTTTTTATGTTTAAAGAGGAAAGGAAATACGTGAGAATTCCGTTTCTAATATGAAAAAGAACTCAGCAACGCAGTTGCCGTAAAAAATTATGTGATTTCACGAAAATATTTTTTTAGATCAGACGATTGCATGCAATTTTTACGTTTAATTAGGTAAATTTCTGTGTTTTGGACGAAAGTTAGCGAAACAAAGCCGAAATGTACGTATTTTAACGAAATATAATCAACGGAAATCTCTTTAAATTCACATACTTTTTTGAGGGTGTATTCACTGTGGTTCATGCGTACCCAGCAGTCTATAAACACACGGCCGTCATTAAACCACCGATCCTTTTTTTTTTGTGTGTGTTCACGGACCCTCCTTAAAAAATTTTGTACAAATTTATATTTTGAACATCGATATGAAATACTGGTTTTGATTGAAAATAAAAAGATCTCAATTTATACAAAATTCTTTAAGTAAAATTGGCTGTAATAAATCTCATTAAACTCTCAAGTTCAGTGAAAGAAAACATCTTTTGATATTATTTTCAAGTTTTGTTTTTGATTATTAAAATATTTATAAATAATTATATCTACCCATCGAATATTTATGATTGTTTCGGAGATTGCATAAGATTATATTACACAATATACACTAAACTCTCAACGCGCACATATACAAATTTTCCCATAAGTCCGTTCACATTTCAGAAAATCACACAAAATTAAGAATTTGTCGTATTGAAGTGCGATTTATCCCACGCGGCTAGCCAAAGAGACAGATGTTTTATAGGAGATGGTTCAAAAATATCTAAAAGTTTAAGGTTAAATTTCCAAAACTCATGCAAATTTTAACTAATTGTCGTATCGAAAGACTTATCTAAAAGTGCGTGGCAAAAATAGTAGTTCGTCAAAATACCCTATGTACAAGTGAAAGATAAATTAGAAATTCATGCCAAATTACCTTATAAAGAGCGTAAATTTAATTTCACTTCCTTTGAGTTCCAGTTTTGGGTGAATAAAGTATCACATTAAATGAAGGGAATAGCGTTATTCTTTACTGTATATAAAAATATACTCTAAGTACGTCCTGTAAAACATCAACCAAAAAAAAAAGTAATAATAAGATTTAATAAGATTTAATAAATATGATGCGGGACAGTTTTCTCGTTGAGCAATTAAGCTATCGAAATTTGTATTTGAGCTAGTTAAAGATATCAAAATATTAAACAGCTAAAAAATTGAAATGTGATTTTTCATTGACAGTTTTTAGTTCAGTGCCAAAGTGCCGAAGTTAATGGTTTATCTAATGTATAAGTCAATTGTCCTGCATTTAGAAAATAAGCCCTGAATGTATTCAGACAATAATTTCCCAGTTGCCTTGATGTATTTTCAACTTCTCAATGTAATTGGTGTCTAGGAGTGCGATAAAAGACTTTCCCATAAGTTGAAATTTATTGATAGTTAGCACTATATTTATCCAACATTGACAAATAATTGAGATTTTATTGAGATTTTTCTACGACGACACTGCTGCTTTTTAATGATTTCTTTTGGCATATTCGTGGGCGCAGATCGCAAATAAATGTGTAATATGATTACGGGCTTACCGAATCCCATGTACTTTTGAAATTCCTATACAACAATTTTCATTGATTTGTTTAAAAGGCGCAAAATACAAATACATACACTACAGAAATTTCAGCATTAACGAATTTCATGTATATTAAGATTGCTTTATAACGAGGTTGCTGCATCTAGAGATATTTTTTATAAGCGCGAAAACGCACATATCTGCGTTATAGTGATCATGGTATTACCAACATCCATGTATTTTTAGATTACTACAAAACGAAGCTCTTGCATCCAGTTATTGTTTGTTTGTTTTCATCGGCGCGGAGTTCTCATGTGCACGTTATAATGATTTCCGTTTTCGATGTAGTTTTGAGATTCCAAAACAACGACGATGCTGCTTATATTAATTATTTTTCCATAAGCGCGAAGCTCTAAAAAATGCTTTAACGTTATCATAACATCACCGAATTTCATATAATATTTTTGAAAATGCTATATAGTGATGTTTTTTCATTAAGTGATTGTTGTTTTAATGGCTAATAAGTACACGTGCATGCTTCAATGATATCGTAGCATTAGCAAATTTCATGCATTTTGGAAATTCCAATACAACGAGGTTATTGCATCCGGTGTTGTTTTTCGAGGTTTTCATGGAGAAGAAACACTTATACATTCGTTATAGTGATCGTGATATTACCTAATGCTATGCCATTTCGAGATTTTTTTTTCCTACACCGAGTTTGTTCTTACATTTCCCTCTCTAGAACTTCTTTTGCAAATTCATAACAAAATCATTGTTAACACAAATGATTTCCCAAACAGCAAAGGATAATCCGATAATCATTCCGAATTGTCGTTAAAAGTTTGTTAATCGCCTTGTTGCATTTTTATGATATTACTTAGACCTGAATTTGTTTGATTAGTGCGTTAAGTTATTTCCATTATTCAATTTATATTTTAGTGTAATATAATTTTAACTTAATTACAGCATTGGTTTAAGTTTAGTTATATTTTAAAGTATATATTTTTAATGTATCGGAAATTTGTTTCTTTTTTTTAAACTATCAATAAGATATATTCATAATGTACCCATTTAAAATATATGAATTTCATATTTCAATAACAAAATAATAATTTTGTCCGATTTTATGCATAAACACCCCTTATATGTGCCGGTGAGAATGCATGGATAATTGTTAAAAAAAAAAAAAAAATGTTTGCAATGATATAATTTCTCCTAGTAATAAACAATTTTTTTTAATTAAAGAAAAACTTTGTTATAAATATGAAATTGCGTTATAGATAATAGATTTTTCCAATGATAATAATTTTTCAAATTTTTTTAGTGATATAGGGGAGAGTAGCCACATTTGGAACGCCGCTTTAAATGGACCGCTGCAATTCTGTCGTTAATTACAGAAAGATACGCCATCTATCACTGAAATCATACACATCAGAATAACATCAAATATGATTAGAAGAAGCACCCGCATTCCACATGTTATTTTCACGCAATTTTAAAAATCTAAAATTAGCTGTTTCGATCTAATTCTTTCCTACTAAATGTAAGAGAATACATTAAAACTAATGTAAGTTGTTGTGTTTTGATATACATATCTAAATTTATGTGTCTATTGCGCGTATTTGTCACGCGGATTTGTTTAATTTCGTTTTTGTTTTTAGCCTCGAGATTACCTTTTATTAAAAATGGCGCAGTTGCCTTAAATAGACCAATTTGAGTTGCTTAATTTGGACCAGATATACTATCGCCATTTCGCAATTGCTACAAAAACTACCCAAAAAGCCAAAGAATCATTAGAAATGTTATCTCCCATGCCAAAACCAGTTAAGTCAAAGTACAGAAAGAGGCAAAAAACAACTTTATTAAAATCTTCGCCATATAAAGAAAACGACAATGAAAAACAAAAAAACGACAAAAGGGAAGCTCTCTAAGCACAAGAGCATTTGGAACATCAAGTTTTAAAAAATAAGCCTAATTCAATTGGAAAGAAAACTATGGAAGGAAAGAACTACAGACATAAGTTAAAGAAAATTTCTGTCTCAAAGAAAAATCGAATTATTCAGAATCTAAAAAGAAAAATTCAAGTGTTAAGACAGTGATGACTGATGAAAGATATTTAAGACAGTGATGATTGATTAGCTTTGCCTTATTTGTAAGAAAAATAAAACAGCAGAAATTGTTCAGTGCTGATAGTGACAAATATGGTTCTATATTATATGCACTGAAATAATAAATGAACAAAATAAATTCATATGTAAGACTTGATTACTTCTTATATGATATTCAAGTAACAGGAAATTAGTTCCATAGTTTCTATTCTTTTCTACTTTTAACTTTGATTTATATTTTCAATACATTTTGATTTGAAACAATTACTCTTACTTTCAGAATTTGATTTTATTGTATTCCATTGCTGTTGTTTTGTTTCATTGTTTCATTAATTTCAAACTTTGCTTTTAATAGAATTAGTTGTATTCTCTGCTCATTAAATCAGCCTAATGTTGTTTGGTCCAATTTAGGAGACCGGGGGTTCAACTTAGGCAAACAGTCGCTGAATTTGGACCACTTTTGCCAATTTTTTCAAACTAAAATAAAACTTAAGATTATCGAAAAGAAATTGTTCTAAAGATTTATTTAGTTAGTAGATGAATAGATTCACCATGTGTAGTGATATTTTGCATATATTCCAAAAATGAATTGAGTTATAGCCGTAAATATGTGAAGTGGTCCAAATTCGGCTATTCTCCCCTATTAATTTTTTTTTTTAAATGGTTTAAGCTGCAATTTTGCTGTTTAACAAACTTTTAAACCAATTCAGATATTCCTACGTTTACAAGCATGAAAAGGGAAAAATTTATAATGTTGTGATATGGTAATAAATAACGCAATAAAAATCTATTTGATTAAAATAATACGCTGAAGATACATAGAAAATTTAATAAACTAGTTTTAAATTTTATATTTTATTTTTGTTTGTTAACTTTTAATGCATAAAGTAATTTCTAACATTGGAGAATTTTATATGGACAAAACCAAGAAAAAAAACTTAATTTATACTTTTTAAATAACTTTTTAAGGAATCTTGTACCTTGCGATGAAAATCAGTAAATAAATTTCAAATTTTGAGTTAGTGTATCTATTATTATTCGTTAAAAAATGTAAAACTTCGAATTTGTTTTAGAATTTTTTTTTTTTTTTTTACAGTGTTAATGAAATAATTCTGACTTAAGAGTAGATCATTATAAACAAATATATGTGTTTATTATCTATATCAAATTCTATAATAATCCATTCAGACACTCTGGAGATATCATGAGCGCAATTGCTTAACGGAATAAAAAAAACTAGTTATTTTAATTTCGATAATATACAAATTCTATAAAATACTAGCCAGTTTCTAATAGAAGTATATTAGCAAGCAAAATCTTTTTAATCAATACTCAAATTTGCTTATATATAATCAATTTTTGAAGGTACACTAATTCAAACATTGAATGTTTTTGTTGATTTTCGACGAGTTTAAAAGGTACAAACACCCTTAAAAATTTCCAGACTCTTATTATGCGTATATAAATATATTTAAATTAATATTATAGCTTTAAGATGTTTATGAATACTTTACATTTATTTATTTGTTTTGTCCATTTATTTTGTCCACAGCAGGTATAAAATAAATAAAGACGAATTCGAACTTTATTAGAACTGAATGCAACAATAACAACAACAACAAAATCTTTAGGATGAAACTCTTGAAGTAAATTTTGTTTTATCTCGGTGTTTGTTGAAAAATGGAAGAGCATGACCTTTTATCATATCAGTGACACCACTCTATTATCACCGATTAAAATTATGATTCTATCATCACTAGTGGTAGCTTGAAGTGGAATTTTATTGACGCCTTTTATCTTTTTTAAATTACGTTTTCTAAAGTGGTATGAATTACATTAATAATGGTTTAAAAATACGAGATATGTTACCAAAAGTATATAAATTTTTGAACAGTATTTTTCTCATTATTAAAGTTTTTTAGTAGTGTTAAGTTTGCAGAAATAATATTATATAATTTTGTTTTTCGATAAAGTATTTGTCTCGAGAAAGTTACTTTTACTGCAAATTATAGCAGATAATTCTTTTTCTTAGCTCAGTTATAATGATGAATTTACTTTAATGTTTAATGATAGAGAAAATTGAGGATACTTTAGTAACTCAGTTAATTTCAGGTTTTAAAACACTTTTATAATTAATATTGTGAGACTTAATTTAAAATTTTTATCAAGAGCAAGGACAGGTGACTCTTTTTTTATAATCAATCATATCACAATTTACAAAAGTTTTCCTTTCTAACAGATTTTTCTTGAAAGTTTCCTGGTACTTATAAGTGTATAGCAGACATTAATTTTAAAAAGAATGGTGTAAATAGAATAAAAAAAACTGACAGGACGTATTTGTCCCAACCCGTAATAAAAAGGTTAAACAAATTTGGTGTAAGATAAATACTCATTTAATTTTGACAACGAAAATAAGCACTGAAGTATTCAGTTCGGGGAAGTATTCAGTAGTTTTACTTTTTATATCACATAAAGAAAAGTAATTCTTTAATTTGAACTTAACACACATTAACAAACTTATTCCACAAGCACTAAACTGCATATAATTTAAGTAATTTTTTTTATTTCATAATATATTTGCCTATCTATACAGAAACTGCAATTATTCTGACGTGAAAATTTTCAAAATGATTTATTTTTGTTCCCCAATCAATAAGATGGAGATAAGGTTTATGTAAATAATTTTTGAAAATTGATATTACATTTAAATATTCAATTTCAGCATTTCCCATATGCAATAGGAAAGTATCCAAATTATTTTGTGCAACCATGTTTATAATCTTTAGCTATGTATATGTAGTATATAATATGCAACATTTAATACAGTTGGGATACTCATATTACATTTGAAAATTATTCTTCAGAAATTTTCGTCAACAAGCGGAAATGTACCCGAATATATTTTTAGAGACTTGTATATGATGAACAGAATTCATACAGACGACATACCTGATATGTATAAAATGAATTACATTAAAAAGTGCATACCACATATCAAAACACACTTACGGCAATAATCGCTCATAGACAGTATTGTGACAGAATTATTTTGTATTTAAATGAATAATAAACGCTATACATCTTTCGATTGTAGGGAAAAGCGTTAAATTTTTTCATAATGTGATAAAAATGCTATTTTAAAGAAAATATTTGAGTAGTGTTTTAAATATTACGAAACAATTTTATAAATACCAGTTTAAGTTATTCATTACATTAGCGAAATCTTTTTAAAATTTATTTAATGATTTTAAAAATCATCTAAAGTATCGTAAAATACCCCCAAAAAACGCTTTGGAATGTGACATTTTCGTTAATTCATACATTCGATCAAAAAGTGTTAAAACTGCAATTATCTCGGTCGTATACACATCTATCGCTTCACTTTCTTGTGATTCGAAAAAGCTTCGGTCATCGATGAATTCTCTCTTATCAAACAAATCTAGCTATATTAGTTATATTGTGGCTCAATATTGATCCAATATTGGGTTAAGGGAAAATACCTTTATAAAATACTTAATAAATATTAATTTTGTATTGGAAAGATTTGAAATCAAATACCGATAGTACAGAAACACAGGCTTTACCATGGAAATATTTGCTATGAAACGCTATGATATACTGTGCTATGATATACTATGTGAATATGATTTGCTATGATATACTGTGTGAAATACTGCAATTATATTGTCAATTATCAGGAAATATATCAGTCAATTATTTAGAATTACAAGTTATTCGCAACAAAGATCTGATTACTATCTACTATCTACTACTCTGTCTTGCTGCTGCTTTCATAGTAGAAACACGTCTTCTTTGCGCCTGACAAAGAAAGACCCAGATCTTTCAAAAGGCCTAGCGCATTTAAAAGTTTTTGGTGGTGTTTTAAGAAGTTCCTTTTATACTTAGCTTAAACTTTATTTTTCATAAATATGAAGCTAGGGGAACATTCATACTTCTAAAATTCGTTGCTTGTTCGAATTTGACTATATGGTGAAATAGTGAACCTTGTTTGTCCTATACTGTTTTCTGTCCCACATTGTGTTACATTTCCGTGACGACACTCTCTTGATTTACACAGTAATTTAAAACTCGCGTTTTCTTTTTGTTTCATCCTTGGATCTTCGAAATTTTTAACAAAGCACTTTATTACTCATTTCCCAATTCAGTAAATACTGCTTTATTTTTTTTTTCATTGAATAATAAATTTATTTTTATTTTTGGTTTTCATAACTTATCTGCACGTCTAAAAATTTAATGTTATGTAGATAACTTTTAAATTTTAGAATTGAAGTTTTGTGAATAAACATTTAGTCAAACATTAAAGACCCGTAATATACACACCCATACACACTGGTGTCCAAAATTAAGGAACAAACACAAAATCCTAATTTTCAAATACGTGAATACTCAAAAGGAAATAATGTAAGTCGAATAATTACTATCTCTACAGCACAACTAGTCCATATAACATCTCATTCATGTTACACATGGTCACAAGTATCACAGTCACTACGGTAAAGCAAAAAAATAGGAAATTCCATACATATCATAATGAGTCTAAAATGATCACTATATGCGACTCCACTGAGACGTCAATGTGACTGCTGCTTTTTGACGAGTCACCATGTGACTTTACAATGTAGTTACATTGTGACTCTCGTGCGACTGTCATCTGTAGACTCAATTTCAAAATCATCGTGAATGCTGCATTGTGATAAGTTACCAAATAATGTCACATTAAAGTCACATGATGACTTTCAGGTGACAGAGAGACTACTGTGAAGTCACCATTGTGTTCTTTTGTGAAAAGTCACCATGTGACTATAATGTGATATTATTTGGTGACTTATCATAATGCAACGCACATGATGACATTGTAATTGAGTGTAAAAATGACAATCACATAAGAGTCACAATGTAACTACATTGTAAAGTCACCTGGTGACTCGTCACAAAGCAGCAGTCACATTGACGTCTCAGTGGAGTCACATCTACTGAACATTTGAGACTGATAATGAGACGTGTGGAATTTCCTACTTTTTTGTTTCACCGTAGCGACTGTGACACTTGTGACCATGTGTGACATGAATGAGATGCTATATGGACTAGCTGTGCTGTAGGTATAGTAATTATTTGAATTATATTATTTCCTTTTGAGTATTCACTTACTTTAAAATTAGCATTTTGTGACT
Organism: Maratus speciosus; assembly: GCA_963932465.1. Taxonomy (NCBI): domain Eukaryota; kingdom Metazoa; phylum Arthropoda; class Arachnida; order Araneae; family Salticidae; genus Maratus; species Maratus speciosus. Next base: position 223,643,762 of record OZ010791.1, on the reverse strand, counting down.
TGTCCTTAATTTTGGACAACAGTGTGTATATATATATATATGTACTGAGTGTCCCAGTACTTCAAGTACAAAATTGGAGAGGAGGTAGAAAACATCGTTAGGAAATTACACAGGAAAGCATGTGCGTAAATCGGTAGGTGGCGATGTGTGGGAGGTCTCAAGGTCAGAATGCGTGGCTTCCTCATTGCAGACGCCGCCGACTGCGTGCGGTTAACATGAATCACACGGAGAACAACCCGCATGGAACCCTACCATGAATGTGTGGACAGGTATTGTGGCGGACAGTTTAGTTGAGCGGCAGTAGAGGACACTAATGTCACATCATACTTCCTTCCACATCCGGCTTCTCATTTAAAATATAAATTACAACAGAAAATAAAACATGAATGACAGCAAAGATGAGAGAATGAAAGCGCAGGCTTTTTACCAAGCCGTCCCATTCAATTTACCGTAAATAATCGTTACCTTTTTCTTTTTTTCACAAATCACGGCGCTTTCCAGAAATATCTTTACGACATAGGTAAACGTGGCTCACCTCTTTGTGTATGTGGTTTCCCCTCCACCTCACTTCACTACGTATTGGATTGTCCTCTAACAACATATTATCACGTTAAAAAAAATAAAGCTATGGCGATTCCGGATTGGATTAATTTTATTAGTGAAAGTCCTGTTCTCATGAACAGAATATCAGCACTAATGAGATTTATAGAGAAAAATGAAGTCATATTTAGAAATAATTATCCATACCTCTCGGACACTTCTTCAGACGATGATTTATGATTTTTTTGTTATCTTCTTTGTTTCCGTTGTAAATAGTTTTCACATATATTCATTAAATATTATTATTATTAATTTTATTATTATTGGTATTATAGTTATTACAAGTAATGTTTTTGTTATTAATATTTTGTATTTATTATATTTCGTCATGTTTTGAACCAGGTAGCTATACTGAGAATCTTACAGTTTTTTTTATTTACTATAGCATAAATATAAACATTTAACATTTCTTTTTAACTGCTACCAAAAGGATGGACTAACAAATATGTTTCGGCCGTTCATAGGAAAACACTCCATCCGGCTTGCAGCTTGGAGCAACGGTTCGGATTTCCCATTTCCTTCAGTTTAGTGGAGACAATACATCGTACCACTTCGACTATATGCTCGCAGGTGTTTGGATTTTATTCAGGAGGTTCTTCTGGAAATGCTTAATGATGTCCCTGATCATATTTGACGCGGAATGTGGTTTTAACATGATGGGGTGCCATCTCATTTCCCAAGGGGCATAAGTGATCATTTGGACCGCACATTTGGAAACAATTGGATTGGGCGGGGTGGTTCCGTCGCATGACTCCTGAGATCACCTGATTTATCTCCTCTTGATTATTTTATCTGAGGTGCCATGAAGAGCATTGTGTACGACACACCCGTAAATGGACCTGGAGGCACGAATCTTCATCGCTGCGGTTACCATCAACGCAACAACCGGAATTTTCGGAAAATTTTGGCCAAACCATGACGCACAGATATCATGCATGCATCCATGCCAATGGGCGCATATTCGAACAGCTCCTGTGATGCTTGAAAGTCATACATTGTACAGGTACAGTACTCTGCGTAATAAAGCGTCTTATGCTGCTTTCTGTATTGTGGCCTTATTATGTCTTTGCGTGTTTTTATCACTTGAGGGTGACGTTTCGGCCATGCTTTCCAATGTAAGTATAGTTCCTACGATGTTCTCTACTTCCCCTCCAAGTTTTCAAACAAGGTTCTGGGGCACCCTGTATATATTAATTCGTTCAAAAATCGGCTTAATCAGGTGTCCAAATTTGCTTTTGGAGAGTCATATACTTGTTTTTTCGCTTTAAAGTATAACAACTTACTTATTCTTTTATAAATAATTCTTTTCTTTTTATATTTTAAATAATAAGTTACATACGCTTAAACTAATTTGCGCAGTTATAGATTCAATTGAAATATACTTTATATATTAAGTATTAAAGAAATATTTTTACATGGATAAATTATATCTGAAAGTTTACTCCTTAATTGCATCGTAATGAATAATATTTTATGCGCATTTAATGATAGGAGCCGTGGGATATTGATATACGAATGCGTTCTTTAAAAAAATGTTAAGTGAAAAAATATAATTGCAGGAATATTTTTGCGATTTCTCAGTTAGTGTGTAATTAATAATCCATTAATCATAATTTTTCTGACATCGTAATTTAATTAATCGTATCTTAAATATTGTTTTTTGTTATTTGATAAACTTTAAATATATAATTTCCTTATTTACGTTAGACTGATTTCCATTGCGTATTTTTCGTTTTTTTGAAAAAAAAATATTTTTAATTTCCAAATTTTTAGTTTAATTTCAAATCGAATAAATGTAAAGGCACCACTTTCAAAGTATTTGTTAAATGTATTTTTGTATTTATTGTTTTAATAAATTTAAAACTTTAACATTAAGCTAGTTTAACATATAATAATAAACAATAAACATATTTCATATATAAGTAATTTCATTTAATGAGTAAGATTATATTTTTGAAGGGAGTTAAAAGTTGATGATTGTTTAGGTTTAAGGTAAATTTATAATTTACATAGTAGGTCAGGTATTTATTTAGTTAACTATGATTGGAAACCCATTCTGACACTAGTTCTTAACAAAAATAATGTATATATGCTCTGTTCATCATATACCGCTTCTGAAGAAAAAAAAATCTTAATAAAAGAACGTTATCTTAAACGAGGGATATTTTGAAAACTATATTCTAAATAGCGGTCGAAAGACTAACAAGGAGAGGGCCAACCTTGTTAATCACAGATTTTGATTATTTTAATATATGTTGTAGGGTAGACACCCCTTAGTGTCAGGTTCAACGGATTTTATCCAATGCCCCTTAGTTCTTGAAAAACCAGGGGGGTCTAATAATAGTAGACAACTTAAATACTTACTTCGCAGCAAAAATGACAGGTTAGTCGTAGCTCAGTTGGCATGGCATTTACCGGCTGATCCGACGGCCCGGGTTCGATACCTGAATGCGCTACATTTGTTTTTCTCATTTTTTGTTTTATAAATATAGTTGTAATTATAATTTAATAATTTCAATTAAAAATTTTAACACCAAACATTAATTATAATGTTAACAAACTTAAATTTATCATTTCTTATTTGTAAACTATTATTTCTCATCCATTAAAGAGATTTAAAAAGAAATTGGATCTATTATTGAATGATAAAAATTCCAAAATCGTGACAAATTCTGTTGTGGTGCCATCTAGTTATGATAAAAAAAAAGGAATAATTAAATTAAATAAAAGCAGAAAAAAGATAAAGGGGAAAGCAAAATAATTGAAAGTGCAAACATACTTATTACAAATTTAAAAACCTTTAATATGCAAAAAATCGGTTGTAATTTAATTCTGATGCTAATTTTTAATATGATTATGCTTGTTACTTTAAAAACAGAATAATAGTATTATCTCATTGACTTCCTTTGTTAAAGCAATGCTTAAATGATGTTTCTTTAAAATCACGATTTGACACAATTGCTCAATATCATTGCATCGATAAAGAACATATGAAATACATTTTAAAAGTGATTTTTTATAAAAAAAAAATAATAATAACAGTTTTATGATGTTTTATTACAACTATTCAGTTAAAAGTAAAAAATTAAATAGGTTAAAATTATAATTGATATACAATATTAAAAATTTTAATTGACAGTGAGATTATTAAGTTACACTTACAAGTAAATTTATAAAACAAAAAATGAGAAAAACAAATGTAGCGTACTCAGGTATCGAACCCGGGCCCGCCAATTAGCCGGTTAACACCATACCAACTGAGCTACGACTGACCTATCGCCGTCGTAGCAAAGTAAGTATTTAAGTTGTGTACTAATATTAGACCCCCCGGTTTCTCAAGAACTCAGGAGCATTGGATATAATCCGTTGAACCTGACACTAAGGGGCCTCTACCCTACAACATATATTAAAATAATCAAAATCTGTGATTAACAAGGTTGGCCCTCTCCTTGTAAGACTACCCCGAGAAATGACAGAAAGGTAGATTAAATAAAATCACCGTTTTAAAAAAGTAAGGTATTTATGTCTAAATATAAAAAAATGCTGTGTAGACGTGTATAAATTTACAACAGTGAGATGTCTCCATAAACTTGGATTTCATTTTCGTGTACCAAAGAATAAAGTTTCTGATGATATTTAAACAGAAAAGTATTTTATTTTCTAACTGATTTAGCATCGGGTTACAGGCCAGTGTCCAGTTAGAATTAACTTAGCCAACATGAAGTTAGTGTACTTCCCTGCACATCTAATTAGCCCGGTTTACACCCAGTGAAGAATTTGTGGGAATAATGAAGAAAATACTTCAAGTACTTGCGTAAAATAAACAAAATCAATCTTATTTCCAGCATAAAATTGATGTGGTCATTACAAGGCAAAAAAAAATTGTGAGCCATCTGTAACGAGCTAAATATATAGAGTTCATGCTGATAGAAAATGAAAAGGTGATGCTACGAAATTTACAACGATAGCTATTTCTAATAAAACACACATACTACAGTATATAATATAACACACATAAATAACGCCTGCATTCAACAGTTAACATTATATATAAATATTATACAAACATACATATGTCTGTAGACATACATACATACAGACATGTATGTCTGTATAATATTTATATATACTGTTGATACCGGGTGTCCCAAAAATGACTGATAGATTTTAAAATTCAATAACTTCCAAACGGTGACAGATATTTAAAATATTTTTCAGGAGGATGCCAGGAGTTTATTTACATTGATTCTTGAACTTAGTTCGAATTTCAAACAATAGATGTCGCTGACAGCGATAGGTGCTCAGTGCAGAGCCGATTTTTCATACTTAGGGATCCATTCAATGCATTTTATATCTCATATTTTCGCATGGAAGAAGAGAGGGGCCGAAAAAACGAGCCCGGATTTAGAGGTTATTGCTTGCAGCGCCATCTATAGATGCCGTGGGTAACTAATACTGAAAATTGCACCATAAAAACTCCTGACATCTTGTATAACACTCCTGAAAGAATTTTTTTAATATCTGTCACCGTTTTTAAGTTATTGAATTTTAAAATTCATCAATAATTTTTGGGACACCCGGTAGCTATTTCTGTTTTTTCTTAACTGAGGGTAATCAACAATGCAATATTGTATTATTTTGTACCAAGTAAATGTTATACAATTCTATATAAAAATCACTTAAAATCATCCAACTAAGTTATTATTCCCTAAAAGTTATAAAAATACATTTAAAAGGCAAATAAATCCTTTATACGATGAAACATGTCGATCTGAATGACGGTATTTATTTGCCTTGTAAATGAATTTTTATCATTTTTAATATTACCTTAGTTTGACAAATAAATGCTATTGTAATATTTTGATATTTACGAAGTGAGATTAATTATTAAGGATTTTGTATTATTTCCGTTAATTTTTGGTGATAATCTATTAAACAAACATAGGTGCCAACCTCCAACTAATCTTCCGTATTACGTGCGGTAATTTGACGCTGGTTTAATACCTTTCGAACTGGAATTGTTTTATCAAAAAATGAAATTAAATACAATCCACATAGAAACATTGAATTAAATAAATAAAGGTTCATGAAATAAATTTTCTGATTCGAAAGTGGTTAACCTGGTTTAAATTAATCCTGATATTACGAAAGATTAGTAGAAGGTTGGCAGCTATGCACAAACTATGTAGATTTTTACAACATTTTTTTATTCTGCATTACATTTTGTGTAATCGATACATAAAGAAACTTATAATCTCTTTCTTTTTTCGATTATTCTAAGTATTTGATTTTGAGATATCCAGGGCTCGCAGCGTTCCTAAAATTTTCGCACTTTGCTACCACTAAAATAAAACGATAACCTTTATTGTATACTTGTATTGTAAATGTTTACAGAATCTATAGCGAAGAATTTTTATTTAAAATACTGGTAGCAAAGTTCGAAAATTGTAGGAACGGTGCGAGCCCTGTATATCCCTCTAAATTAATACAAACAACGCAAAAAATTCTTCGTGGATGTTAAAGCTATAGTTATATATAATTTTGTCAATGTTAAAATTATTTTCTTTAGTAAATTTATGTTCCGATGAAATTTCTGGTCGAAAGATGATATTACTATTAAATTGGAGTGCAAAGCAGATACAATACATGAGCCATGCTACAAACCAATCGTTAAGACAAAACTTAAGAATCGTTATTGCTACATTCTACTTTTAATTAAGGAGAATATATTCTACAAAATAATAAGCTGACTGCCTGACTATTTCTTTCTTTTTTTTTTCACCACAGTTTCTCTAATGGGTTTTGCCTTCATTTTATTACAATAACTAAATTCTTCACAATACCCTTTTGAAACAAAACTGAGTTACTTGCAGAAAATCAACCAAATCTCTCAACCAACTAATGTGCCATTAACCAATTTGGTGCATTTTTAATTAATATATACCACTGAAATGTCTCGATAGTTTGTGGTGGACATTCTTTTAAAAACTTATTACCATATATTTCGTCTTATAATGAGAGGATGAAACAGATATAATTATAAGTAGAAAATGTTTTTAATAAAAAAAAAAGTAGGCACGATGCAAAAGCTTTACAATTTGCATTACAAATTACATTAAAGCAAATGAAATTGTTCATTCTTACGTTATTTTTGACCGTGAATTATACGTTTAAATATACTGTACTTTCTGAAAAGATATAACAAATCATTGTTTTATTATTGGGATAATATTAATATCCACAGATTACAAAAAATATCATAATTCGAAACAACCTTTTCCTATTTAAAAAAAATAAGTTTATGATAACGTGCTAAGTAAAGAATAACTAAAAATCTACATATTTTAAAAATCAAGAACAATTGATCTATATAAGCAATGAAACATACAAATCAAATTATTTTTTGACAAGTTACTATTGAATTTGTTATTTTTGTTTATCATCTACTTATATAAAATCCAATTGTAGGAAAGTGTAGGCAACCATTCTAACGCCTACCGTGCTATCGATATATTTAGAACACAAGGCAGGTTTTTTAGCTATCTGCCATAAACTTTCTACTGAATCGATGTTGCTAATTATTTTTTTAAATGACAGTTGTTCATTTGTAAATGAGCCCGCAGTATCTACTTTCGAAAATATTCCCATTTTTATAATTTAATTTTAATTAAAAAAGTTTTTTAAAGAAATTTCTCCAAAATGGTGGCTACTTCCATAGTTCTATGGTTTGAGATAAAAGAAAAGTAATGAAAAATTTTCAGACACCTGGATTTTTGGACGTATTTTTTATTTTGCAAGATATTTAAAAAAATAAAATGTACTTTATTTTTAGAAGTCGAACAAAAATTAATACTTATTGCGACATCACAAGACTATTGTCCATTGGGTTTATTTTATACTTTACGCATTGTGACTTTATTAGTTTTTTTTTTCATTTAAATTAAATTGGAAATATATTTGTATTTGAATATATTGTGGTTAAGCATAAAAGTACGTATATACAGCATGTTTGAAAAGTTTGCGCCGGTGACGTTATACTTTGCATGAAATGTATTTTTATATTAATAAAACTAAAAAAAAAAAAAAAAAAAAAAAAAAAAAAAAATGTGTGGATGTGTCAAGAAGACGTAATTTTTACTGATTTCTCTTTTTTTAATTCAAAAGATTAGAACCGGATTCTTTATTGATCAGCGCGCTATTTCAGAAATTGAATATTGAGTAAAAAAATATCCCCATCCTTTGATTTTGTAGAAATCATTTGTCATTTTTAAAATGTGCTTCTACAATACAAATCGTTCAATAAAAAAAATCTTCATGCTGTTTGTTTGTATGAAGTCTTATGAAAATGAAACTCATATCAACATTCCGTCATTTTTGACAAGGGTTATATAGTAGTCTGATTATATTTGAGAGAAAAGCTTTTCTGGATAAATAAAAATATGAAACTGCGGCCTTACATTCTTTATGCAACTCACAAGAGAATTCTGTTTGGTTTCGAATCAATAATTGAAGGTTTTCGCAGAATAGTCTAAAATAAGATTATGTTTTTCGTCATGCGTTTTATTTTTAAAAGTAAATATGTTTTTTTTCCTATATTTATGATAATTTATTATTTGAAAGAGGTTTTAACTTTGCATCATTTATTTCAAGTTACTTCGCGCAGTAAAATCATAAGTAACGATAAGTATATTATTAATTATTATAATCATAAGTATTGTAACACCTAGAAATAAATTTTTAAAATTAAAAGTTTTAGAAAAGTAAAATACCTATATAAAGAAACATAATTAGAAATGATTTTTAATAGCAATCAATAGATTTAAACAAATACAATATATGGAAGTATTTTTAAAAGTCATTTTCTTTGATTATATAGTAGAAAGAATTCTGAATTTGCGAATTTTTAATACATTTTTTCTAAGAATATTTAAAAGTTGTGCTTGTCACGCATTCTGCTCCCAGTCTACATTTTCTTTTCATTGAAGTTGTAAAGTAGTAGTCTCCCTCAAATGTAAGAAACATTTTATTAGGATGAGAAAGAACGTATTCATTTTCGTTTGCATAAATATTTTATGAGTTATGACATATTTCTATTGAGAATTTTATACTTGAATATACAGTTTTCTATTTTAACAATAATTCTAACAAGCAGTGAAACTCGATTCAATAAGAGCTCTGAAGATTTTATAAAGTATATAGCTGCTTCTGAAAAATTTTGAAATAAAATCTGTCCTAGTTACTCACGTTTTCTTTTTTTAAATAACAAAAGTTTTTAAAAAAATATATAAAACATTTTTTTAGTTCATAAATTTTTATGTTATTCTGTTTACAAATAATAAAATGATATCCATGAAAATTGTATAACTAATGGGGGAAGATAATATCCTCTGTAAAAACCTGTGGAATAATTCCGCGACAAATTCGGTGTTGAAAAATTCCTAAAATTTGGTGAGCAATCACTTCACCTCAAGCTAACACCAAATACAGTATTTATTTACATTTTAAGTAGTGTAGAGGTCTCTTTATTTGCAGAAAACACAAGCACAAACACCGAGATATTCTTGTACCTTTCTCAAATTATTTTCGCTCTTGAGAACACCAATTTGAAAACTCTGGTGGCTTCGGGACTTTATTTATTTTAAAAATGCCGCCATCTTATAATCTGTGATGTGTATGCTGTGTCGATTTTCATGGATCAGAGGTAAATATATATATTTAGTTACTTTTCTAAGAAATATTGTAAGATGATTTAATAACGATGAAACAATCCCTCTTTATATATCCCTCCTTACTATTCATAAGGAGATTTTGAGGGATATTTAAAGATATACTTCTCTATCCATTACCTGTATCGATGAAATATTATAACATTTACGTAGTATATTCTGAGTAATACATATTTTACTAAGTCAATAACTTAACTAGAATTTATTTTTAATAAATATTACTTCTGTTTGTCTTTCTATATGTTTAAGTTGCAAGCTGAACTTGTCTAATTTTGTTTTAAAATGAGCATATGCATTATTCTAAATGTAATACTGCAATTACAATAATTGTAAAATGCAAAATTTAATAACCTGTAATTGCGCTATCTTCTTTTTACTCATATCATGATATTTGTCTCATTTAAGAAATGATTCCGTTGCCTACAGCCATCATTGAGACAGGTTTTCTTCTATAATTATCACACATTTGTTTACGCAGATGTCGTCATGATTTTCATTTTCAAACTTTTCATTTCGATTATCAGGAAAACAATTCCCTGTTCTCTTTTCTTAAGCCGTCTCAAGACAAAATGCAGGTGTTATTGTAACTGATAATGCGATCTATGATATAATATTGTGGATTTGTTTAAACCAAAAATTTGATATTGAGGGTAGAATAAAAATGTAGTAATGATTTACAGATAGATTTGAGCTGAGAATGAATGAAACACATATTTGATAATAACATAAATAAGAACATCCATTAAAAAAATAAAGTTTATAACTATTTTATGGTTTCGAACGCTGGAAATACATCTCATAAGAGGTGCAAAAGTACTTTCATGTTTTATAATCATAAGCGAATTAATTGCACAAAATATTTATATAAAGGTCTTATAAATTTCTTTCTGTATTCGTTCGCTAATTTAAACGAAATTTTAAATTATACTCTCTACAATTGTTGGCAACAAGTAAGAGTAATCTAGTAAAAATAACTAATTTAATGATTATTATGAATAATAAATGCATTTATCTTCAGTTAATGTATCAAAATTTCGCGTTGTTGAGCAGTGAATTTGCGGAACACCTTAAGGTATATTTCCAATAATAACGTCAACAGGAGTTCATTATCGCTATTAATATTTTTACAAAACATATTGCTTACTCTACACATGCTGAGAACAATCAAGTCTAGTTCCGTCTCGACTAGGTTGAAAAAAAAAAGCAAGCCCGATCTCGGCCGGGCTCGAGTCTGCTGAAAAAAAATTAATCGTGGGTCAGACACCATGTAACTGCCCGATGCCGATCTCTACGCTGGACATGTTAAATTTTTGCCTTATTGTTGTCAAACTAGCATCGGCTCGTGACGCACATCTATGATTTTTCTTGCGAAAGCCGTATTCATTAACTATATTTTATAGCTCATATTTTATCCGCTCCGGTGAAACTTCTATATCGGACTGGTACACTCTCAGAAATAATGCTCTCACTTTTGACGATTCAGCAATCCTCGAGCTGTATTTCGTCGTTTTTGACGATAATTTCCTATCAACATCACGTGGCTTTTAACGAAACGCAAACTCTCAAATATTTGACGAAAGTTTTGCCTCAACCACGGTCATACTCAATGCATTTTAAGAAAACATTTGCTGTACCTCCTGAAATCCCATGATTTTAGCAAGCAGATATTTGCTTGTTTATGTTAGTCCTGTAATAATTTATTTTAAAACAGCACTTTTTAGTGCTTTTCAGAAAATACTGAAATATAGGTAGTTATTGTTTCTTCATTAGTTATTTTTTTAGCTGTTAGAATTTCTAGGAATGCTTATTATTTTTACTTATTTATTTATTTATATGTTGTTGTTCGTTATGTTTTAATTCGAAAAGAATAAATTTCCTGCGTTCTTCAAAACCATTCAGAAAGAAAATTTGGGCAATAAAATTTCGAACTTCCAGGACTTCGAACTTCCATTTTTTTTTTTAAGAAGTATATTCTGTTTTCAATCAAATTAAAAATAAACGTAATTGATCCCTCTCCCCTTTATAAGCAGTAAAGTGTTAAAATCTTATCCACCTACTCAAAGTGATAAAATCTCATGCAATATGCACTTCCCAATTCGTTATTTGTGACCAACAAAATAACCAGACCATATTCTAATCATTCATTGATCAAAGAAAATTTCACTTCTAAATTATTTAATCAAGCCATATAATAATTATTCATTGACATGAGAAAACCATAATAATAAATTAGCCTTACTTAAAACTTTCAGAACTTATAGCAGCGCCGATAAAATTGCAATCTACTTTATTAAAATATAAACACGCAGCGAAATTCGTTACACCAATCTAAAAGCACATGCTTTAAAGTCTCCAGTAGCGAGGTTGGAAGAGCAACGGTCTCCCAACAGTGAGTTCGAATCACGCCGAGGAAAGCGAGAAGTGATTTTTTTTCCTCCTGTCAATAAATACTGAAGCTTCCAAACTGTTTGATATATGGCACCACCAGTCCTCTTTTGACGAAACTATTGACGAAATTTATATCGTCAAGAAAGTGAAGAAAGTAATTTCATCAATTTGACGAAATGTTCGCTCGGAGCATTTCGCAGGAAATCATTTCGTCAAAAACAAAGAAAATTTCGCGAAATCTGAGTATTCATTTCTGAGAGCGTAGGCCCGCTAAATTTTTTTATAGTCATGTCTGCCCCGGTCAATTATTTTCCTCGTCCGTTCAATTTTTTTGCCGGCTCGGCCCGTTTATTTTGTTTATTGGACCTGCCCGTCGAAAAAATTGTCCAAATTCTGCCGGGCCGGGCCCGTGCAGACGTCTAGGCAACATTCTTAGGATTTACACTGATACAAATATTTTCGCCCCAAAAATGTTTTTAATTGAGAAATCGCAACAAGAATCACGCGATATTATCCATAATGAAATCACTGCAATATTAAAAATGGATATTTGTGAGCTTGAATTATTTTATACTACTGTTTCATCATTCTGTTGAGCAACTGTTTCCAAATTTTCGGAAGCTCCATGGAGGCTGAATCATTGCATATATTTTCACTGCGCAAAAAGATCTCTATTGATTCTCGGATAATGGATGTCACATAAAATCTTGATGGATAAATTATTCTAATACTTTTTTAATTTATGTGTAAAGATTCTTTATTATATAGTCTGGACAAAGCTGTAGTATTCTTGTATCATTTGATATCTGTTATATGTTCTTTGATCCTAGTTTTAAGCTTTCTGCTTGTCATTCTTGTATAAAATTGTTAAATAAAAGTATTTATTTGCATTGTAAATGTTTTTTAGCACTTTTAGCAGTTATTAAGTTAGTTTTGATGTTTCAAGTGATTTTCATACATAGTTTTATACATTGATAACATCATAAAATCAATTTGATTGGAAGAAAAAGAAAATCACTGTATGGCTTTGTTTGTAATTATCAGTATCCGTCAAATGGGATCTATGCAAATTAGCAGTTCACAAAAATAGACATTTAATCAATAATTGAGAAGCTATTTTATTTAATATGTTGTTAAAAATATGTAGCCAGTTATTTAAAAAATGAGAATAAGCACTTCAAATTAAGTAGTGACATATCTATTTTAGTACAACACTTTCAATATAATTTCAATTATACCTTTAAGGTAATTTATATAAGTTTAGTTCATAGATATTATTTCAGTCATAAAATTGTAAAAGTATTTCATAGAACGTAAACAAACAAGTCAAACGTTAACCCTTAAATGCCTGATTTTTCAAAAATCATTGTAATAATGTTTTTCGGCTTGCATTTTTTAAATAAATCATGGGAAAAATACTTTAAAAAATCATATTTTGTTTTAAGTATGGTTTACGGCTAAAAAACAGTTTGTTACTAATCGGCAATACTATTCTTTAATTGAAAAAATAATTTTCTCTGATAAAATTCTATAACATTAAACACGTAAGAATTTTATGAGCTATAATAAAATATAAATTTTACTTGCTCACTGCAGAACAAAATAGGGTATTTCGCAAGCTTCCAAACAAAACAGAAAGAACAAGTAGCAACAATTGAAAAAATAAATCTATCTTAATTCTTAAACAGCACAAGTGTTGCCATCTACATGTTGAAAATCGATTTAATAATATTTTCAGAATGTATTTTCTTGGCAACATTATGCATTATAGCTTCAATATTATTCTAACAGTATTTTAGAGCCTAAATAGGGTATGTTGCCGAAAAGCAACACCCGGCATTTAAGGGTTAATGTAAACTCAGTCAGTTAAAGTAGTGTTTAAAATATTTTATCAATTATTCGAATAAGTTATTATTGTTTAATATAGATTTATATTTAAAAATACAGGCAGAAATATCATATATATTTTTTGAATCTAAGCCATATAATATTCCTTTTATCATTTTAACAATGCACCGTGTTTTTACATATTAGAAAATCATGCAAAAGTCAAATACTTAATAAGATGAATGTCAAATGTATTTAAAAAATTATATTACCTTACCGTGGCCCTAATTCTTTGCGCACCAGTTTAAAGTGAAGTTTTTCAAAGAAAGAAAACGCAAACTTAATTTTGTCTAAATAAACAATAAAATTCTTCAAATATCAGTCGTCTAAAATTAACTACATTGAATAAAAAAATAAAAAAAAGTAGCACACTTAGATTTGGGTATGTAAAACCCTCTAAAAAATAGAAAGACCTATTGTTTTGCGCATGTGCATTTAAAGAAGGTTTTCGACAATTGTGATTAGCTATTTTTTTCAATTATGCAAATTATCGCATCCGGAACTGATGGCATGTGTTCTTTAAAAGAAGAGCGGTTTCAAATCATTTAATAAGAAGTAAATTAGTGGTAAAAGATTATCGGTGGAGTTAATCGTAAAGATAATCGAAAAACGAAATAATGGATGTCTAATGAAGCAAATAGGCAAGGGATCTGATGATTCCTGAATCAACAGTGCGAGATGTTTTGAAAACTTCCGCTGCCACCTGAGATATTCAGCCAATAAACAGTAACTGTCGCAAATCAACAACAACGGCTCGAGAAGATTGAATTCTGAGTCGAGTGGTAATGAACAGCAGACCAAGAACGATGACAGAAACCGCATCCCTATCCCAAGACAGAATAGGGCGACCAGTGACTCGTAAAATGGCTACAAAAAGATTGCATAAAATGGGCTTCAAATCTTTCAAAAGCAAACGTAAGCCGATATTAACTGCTGCTCAAAAAAGAAACGTTTTCAGTGGGCTGTGTACCAATTAAAATGGGCAGTTCAGCAATGGCAAAGTGTTATAAGTTCGGATCAATCCCATTTTCCAATTTTGTGTGGAAATATGGGTCGTCGAGTCGTACGGAAAAGAAATAAAGCTTCAAATTTAAAATGCAACAAACAGGAGTGCAAGTTTTCGTCATATATTCAAATTTGGGAAGGTTTTGATTATTGTGGCATCGACCAAATGGTGCTATATGATGGGACTATCAATGCACAAAGTTATCGGGACATTTTGCGGAATCAGTTGTTGCTTTTAATTCAAAAACTAGGCTTTCAATCGGGTTATCTTTTTCAACATGACTTAGACAAACCGCATTCAGCTAGGACAACAAAAGCCTGTCTTCAACAAAATGGTACCCTGTGCTAAATTGGGTTCCGAATTACCCGGAAATCAAATCTATCGAGGATTTTATTCTTACAGAAAGAAGTTCGAAGAAGGACACCACAAAACAGTTACAGTGACAATCAGCAGCTGAAAAGAATACTTCTTGAAAAATGCAAAAAAAAAAAAAAAAAAAAAAAAAAAAAAAAAAAAATCAATTTCTAAGTGGCAGCGTTTGTTTCAAATATGCCGAGAAGAGTGAGAGATGTTTACGCTTCGAAAGGAGGACCAACGAAGTGCTAAGACTTACTAATTTCGTGTCATTTGAACTTGCGCAATACATCAGGGACATAAAAAACTATTTAGGAAATGGATTTCATCGGCCACAAAGCTTGTGCCATTTATTCTATTTTGTTAAACATCCCTATGGAATAGTTAAATGTATCCTTTTTCATTAAAAATAATTTACATAAATTATTTTGAATTATTTTTTACTTTTATTGTCAAAAAAGTATCCATAAACCAGTGCGCGAAAAATTAGGGCCACGAGTAAGGTATATTGTATGCGAACAAAATAAATCACTAATTTTTACATAATTAACTAAATATCGGTGTATTTACTGTTATGTTACGATATATGGTTACCCATAAAATTATTTAAATGTAAACGTTTAAATTTAGAAACAAATTCCCTGTGCTTTATAAGGATTATATTTAGCAAAATGTACAACTGAATTTTAAGAAAAGTGCTTTTTTGTGTTAAATTGGATATTATGGTCTGCACTTTTATGTTTAGTTGCACTATGTTTAGTGCACTATGTATGTTTAGATAATAAATAGTTGCAATTCTAACAATACGAAAATATATCATAACGAAAATTTCGTTATGAATATCCATTTGGTGAACCTAAAGAACGTTTTTTCTATTTGTTATTTTGAAAATTAGATTTAATTTTCACAAAGAAGTTTCTGAAAGCTTTTGCATCAAATATTACACAGGGAAAATACTTAAAGTTGTTAAGATTCAATATAAACATCAAACATGTTCATAAAATGAAGTTATCTCTTCTCTTTCTTATAAAAAGCAATCTTTTTAACCGATTTCAATGAAATTTGAAACAGTGGTAAAAATTTAACACTGCTTATTATGCTCCACAGATAACTAGTGCATGCCATACAAAAGCACAATGGAACAATGGAACAATGTAGTGATTTTCTGGATCCCCTACTTGCCATGCAACTTAACATCCGGTATAGACGTAATCCGTTTTACAATGCAATGGGAGCCATAGAAGCGTATTTAGACTGGTGGCCACGAAAATAGAAAGTTTATGAGTAAGTAAAAAAAAAAAAAAAAAAAAAAAAAAAAAAAAAACAGAAAAAAAACAGAAAAAAACATAAGTAATGTCACTATATCAATATAAGTAAACAGAGAGAAAAATGTCCATTAGATCCTATCAATCTGAAATAGTCCATAAACAGGCAAAAAAGCTACCGAAGGGATGTCCCAGCATTTAAAAAAGACTCTTTAATTAGACCATACATTATTGTTTATTTAAATATATAGATGCTTAAAAACAGAGGAAAAAAGAGGAAAATTTTAAAATATTTACATATTTACCAGTTGAATATTATATGTTTAAACAGGAAAGATTAACAAAAAGAGGTAATAAAAAATATAAATGAGGTGAGTTCATACTAACTATGCGTTTAAAAACTTTATACAAAGGGTATTTTATGAGGAAAAGAGGACGGCGACCGTATAGTCTGGTAACTCTTAAAATAATATTTTGTAAAATAGTTATATTTGTTAAATCATGATTAAATGTTCACGGCATAAATTATTATGAACATTTTTTATACATTATTTTTAATTTTGCATTTTAAAAAACACTCTGATCTCATCTTTAGTACGAAATGTTTCCACATGTCTTTAAAAAAATTTAAGAAAAAA
The DNA here is from genome assembly GCA_963932465.1 of Maratus speciosus. Lineage (NCBI taxonomy): Eukaryota > Metazoa > Arthropoda > Arachnida > Araneae > Salticidae > Maratus > Maratus speciosus. The sequence goes on along the minus strand of OZ010791.1, from coordinate 223,626,898 downwards.
ACAAAGATTTTATAATAATTTATTTTACTTTCTGCTTGGATCAAACCTTTCATAACAGGATAAAAAAAATTTAACAAAACTAACAAAATATAATTATTTGTATATGTTTTTTATATGTACAGTACTTCACATGTAAGTAATTTACGCATTATGCCAACATCGCATGTTAAGTCCCCATTATGTCTATATTGCACTCAAAACTTTCAGTTTGATACCGTATGAATGGTCTTCTCATGAAGATTCCGAATCCAACCGTTTACGAGATAAAGGCCATTTCTTCCGTTGATCTACCTATACGGAAAAGTAAACAGAAAAATAAAAAAAAAATATGTGAAAATTTTCACATTGCTATTTAAGCGTAAATCAACAGAGTGAAAAATGTCCAAGCCGGAAATCGAACCCGAATCCTTGGAATGGCGCTCTAATGATCCACCATTAAGCTACGAGGACGATACCTAGCTTGGCATCTCGCACTCTTAAATTTCGGTAGGGCTGCAAAGGCAGCACAAGATGCAATAGTCTTCATGAGCATACAAATCTGCCGCAGACATGATAAGAAATAAAGTCCAGCATAGGTGAACACATATAAGTATAATTTTAATTAATTCTCAGCAAGGAATTTCCACTGGAAATTATCGAATATTAAATACGTGAAATTTTTCAAATTGATAACTAAGGATAAATCAACATAGTGAAAAATGTCCAAGCCGGGAATCGAACCCGGATCCTTTGAATAGCGCTCCAAAGTTAGTACTAGAGCACATGCAAAAATATACAAAGAACTAGCTCGAATACAACTGTTCATGAGATATGGACCAATTTCTTCTATGATGTCTTTTATAAAGGAAAAGAAAAAAGAGGCCAGATTTAGTCAAATGTGATATCATTGTCAAGTTCTTGTCACGAGAATTGACGAACCACATAAAATCGAAACTCTAATATTAACTTCGGATGGAGTCTTCTTTTCGCTTTCTTTTCTTTTTGCTTCTTCATACACGGCGTTGCGAAAAAAAAAAGTAACAATATGTCGTAAACAGAAGTTCCTATAATTTTCTTAATGCCGATAGCAAGAGCTTTTGAGTGATATCGCTCAACACTAGATTATGACCCTTGTAAGATACTATGCTTTTCTCTATCGATTTAATGATTTTTTTATATCTTCGGATCTAAATATCACATAATTTCATACTTTACTCAAACAGAACAAAATATAATTTAACTGTTGAATGCAGGCGTTATTAATGTATGTATGTGTGTTTATTATATATTGTAGTATGAGTGTTTTATTAGAACAAAATATGTAGCTCCAAATAAAGGTTTTTTTGAAAACGTTAGCATAACTTAACATTTAAATGGTTTTAAAACATTTTTCAAGTATTTTTTTCCGTTTATTGAAAATTTCATACCGTAAGACAACTTCTGCATTTTACTCCTCCCACTGTTGGCGAAAATACTGGATACTACCGCAATTGGACGCTGATGTGGTTAGATTGATTTTAAATAACTAAGTAAAAAGAGATAAAACACGCATTGCTAAATGCTGTACTTCATTAAAAACATTGAAATTACATTAAAAACAACAAATTGGCAGTTTCAACTCTCATCTGAGACAACCACCAGGATCTGAAGTTGAGCAGAACTACAATGTTTTTCGACTTCACTATGTTCCAGAATCCAAGGCATAAACAATCAGTATCAACTTAATTGAAGAGTTACAGTAATCTCCATCTATTAGTCTAAACTATTACTTGAATAAATCCAACCTAATTCCAGAAATGTTATATGACATATGATCATTGCATACTTCTTCTCCCTTCTTTAACCCAGTATTGCTCTCGCATATCCAGGATATGTACGATTTATACTTTACCACCAATAAATTCAAACAAAAATCGTCATCGTAATTAATCGTTGACATTGCTAAAAAATTAATTTTAAGATTACTTTTCGAAAATTAATGGTGAGAAATGTAATAACCGTGCGCATCCTGGGTATGTCATACCCTGCGCGTGTAATCCCGGGTTAAAATTTCGAGGAATTATTTTGTTAAACTGCTTTGCCCTATATTACATGGTACAATAATTTTAGCAGTTTCAAAATCAGTTCTGTAGCCAATATATTATTCATATAAAATCTAGAGACAGACGTATAATTTCTTATAATTTTTAAGTAGTTCCACGAATTTTCTGCTTGTCAAGCATATGACACATCATACGTCGCGCGGAGCCTCACTTTGTGCGACATGATTCAAATGCTGTTGTGCCATTTGAATATATTTCAGTTATTGCGTTTCATTTTATAATTATGAAAATTTGAGATATGCCGAAAACAGAGCAAAAAAGTGTACATTTTTTGAACTACAAAACTTGAAGAGGAGGGACTCAATCATTTCAAGATTAACCATAAGTACTATTTTGCAGATTCTGACAGTGGAGTTCATACTTTAAAATATGAAAGGTATAGAGTAGAGAAACATTGCGGATTATTTAGAGTCTTATTTAGCTAAGTTTATGTAACAAAGAAGAACATGTGAGGATCCATTTACATAGATTTTAAGTGGTATAAACAAATTTTGGAATCTGCAATAACGTGAGTTAATGTTTAATACTTTTATTATGAAATATATTCTTTGTAGTTTATATTATGTTTTATTTATAAATATTTCTGTTAGTATATTTTAAGTTTTTTTCAGTAAGTTTTTTAAGATATTATAATACGGTATTGAAATATTGGGTATATAATATAACGATACTCTAACGTTATTGTGCCCGATATTGGAATGCATTTAGTATTTACATATACTATATTGATCTAGGTTTTAACGAATGTCATGCATTTTAGATACTGCTGTACGAGATTTTTTTTTCGGTTTAATGCGCGCGTAATGCTCATACATCTGTTTGCGATTGGGGTTTAAACGAATTTCATAAATTTTAGAGAATGCTGCACAACGAATTTCAAGCATGCAGTGATTTTTTCGGCTGAGTGTGCGCACAGCGCTCATACATCGGTTTGGGATTGAAGTTTTAACGATTTTAATGCATTTTAGAGACAGCTGAACAAAGATTTGTCGAGAAAAATTCGTTGGCAAGGTTTTGGAGATCAGTGGCGCCGGCAAATAGAAATGTACCTCATATTATTATTTTATCCTCCCAAATGTATCAAATATCAAGACAATAAGCGCCGTTTTGGTTCTTTTTCAAAAGCATAAAACAATGTGTAGTTACACATTAAAAAAATATTAGTTTCGTAGTTCTTGCCGAAAAGAATATTGTTATGAATTTAGTTATTTTAAAAAAATGCTGCATATTCATAAACTTAAGAAAATAAAATTATATAACAAGAGGTAATTTTAAATGAAATATTATCACAAGATTAAATCTCATTGCAATAGTTTTAATTATTCTTTTAAAGGACATTTCTTTTCAGTTCTTATTCATATATATCTTATTTGTAAAATTAAATTTAGATTTTTACTTTTTATAATGCAGTTTCTCATTTCTCTTAAATCTGATGAATATACGGAAATCCCTTGAGAAATTTGTGAATGTTTAATTTTATAGATTTTGAAAGCATAATATGTGAAATAGAAAATTGCGCTCTCATGAATACACCAATAATATTGAACCTATTTAAATCGTAGAATGACATCCAGTTTTCAATTCCCTAGATAATAAATAAAAAACATCAAAATGCACTGAAACAATTAAAGATAAAATATTATTTCTTTAAAATATTCATACTAATTACTAAATTATTCATAATGATCACTTAGTTGATTACGGAATGTCTTCTATTTTTCAATTAACTAAATGAAAATTTTATGAAACACGATTGCTTGACGTTACCATAAAACTTTTGAAACGAAACATATACTCAAAGAATCTATAAAAATAACTTTTTCCTCTAAAACAGCATATCTTCCATTAGTACTTTTTTTTTTCTTTTCTTTTTTTTTTTTTTTTTTTTTTAGTATTTATCATATAGTATGGAATTTTGGCTCAATGCAATTTGCAAGATAGCGAGTGACGTGTTTTTCAAGATTCGCGTACAGCATATGAAGTGATTTTAGATATTTTAAGAAGCAGAAGAAAAATCGAGTTTTATAGCTTTAAAAAATGACCTTTTATACAGTTGTTTCCAGCTGGTGGCCCGCAGAAGATTATAACAATATTTGTATATTTGTGTTGTGTCTGTTTGTTTTAATTACAAAAAAAAAGTAATATTAAAATATATTATTACAATCATAAAATTTCTAGATTTTAGTATTAAAAAATTTTAATACAGAAGTTGTTGATAATTATATTATCCCTTTTTATGTACCAAACAGGGAATTGTTTTTGTTTTAAACCGACCTTGAAAGATGGAGGTTATACAAATTCTTTTTCATATTGTTTTTATGTATACTCTACCCAGGTATAATATCGAAACGGATTGGGTGATTTTCATATTTTTTTCTTTGAAATGTCTTTTTCTTCTACTGGTACTTTTTAAAAATATCATTAGGATCTAAAAATAATATTAACCGTTCAGTGCACAAATCAATTAACTCTATTAAATGAAATATTCAGTATAAACAGTTAAAGTTATTGTAACTATTAAAATATTGCATCTATATAATATTTTTTCTCGGGTTATTTTAACTAACTCGTTAATTTCCTTTTAATTAAGGGTAATTTTTTATCACTGTATAAATCTCTATATATATGTATCTGTTACGTAGCGCGAAAGAAAGACTGTATTTGTAGCTTGCTATTTGGCAACAGCCGCAGCGACGATTCTCAGTGGTTAAGTTACGGTCACATCTCCCAACAACTCAGCAAATAAAAATCCAGATAGAATTTCTCTTTTAACACAAACCGTTTGAGCGATGCATGGATGACAATTGCTATTGGTCCGTTTTAAGGTGACGTGAGGAAATCAACGAATTAGTTTTGTGATCCAAGACTGTATTTAGACACAGGCGAAAACGTTTTGTTTACAGTTCGTTAGAGTGATAAGTAGCGTCTTATTACAGTTTAAATGAATTTAAGCCGGGATTTTTAATACTATGGGTAAAATGAAAGGAGAAGGACCCCATCTCACATTAACATGCCATTTAAAATTAAACGGCGTCAATTTCTAGTTCGCTTAGCTTTCTCAATGATGATCAATAAGTCACAGGGCCAAACTTTTGATAAATGCATTTTTTTTTACATTTTCAACAAAATTTTCAATTACTTTTTTATGAATTATTTTTCATTTCAAAAATTTGTAAATTTCATAATGTTGAAATGTTTTATACCCATTGACACCACCTAAATGCATTTTTGTTTACATTTTTGACAAAGTTTTGCATGACTTTTTATGCATTAAAAATATTTCTAAATTTCATATGTTGCTTGCTCGAATCGCATAGCGGCCCAACTGAAAATATTTTTTTATCGTGTTTTCAATAAGGTTTTAAATTAATTCTGTTTCCAAGATTTTTAATACATTTTTATTTACATTTTCAACAAAATTTTCCATTACTTTTTTATACATTAAAAATATTTGTAAATTTAATACATTATAATGTTTTATGTTACACTCATTCTGTCTAGAGTTGACGCAAATAGTGGCGAGCGAGCGAAGCGAGTTGTGACCGGGTAGTGATCCCAATGTGAATTGCGTAGCAATTCACGCGGGATTGCGAGCGTTAGCGAGCAGGGGGCTGAGCCCCCTAGTATCAGAAAAATTTTAATGGTCCTTTGTTTAAAAAACGCCACTTAAAATGAAGTTAGTCATATTGTCTTCTGAATACCACATATGTCTGTATATTTACGTCTATGTATTTTTTTTCTGTTTATTTATAAGCTTTGCTAATCTTCACGAATTTTGAGTATGTTGTTGCCAAATACAGTAATACGTTTTTGAGACAAGCCGTCGCGTCGTGTACTCGTTTAGTTTTTATTAATGGGATACCTCAAACATTTTAACATATTATTTTAAACTGCGCATAAAAATGAGATGTAATTACAGGAATTATATATTAAATGAAACTCAACTAATAATATCCTGCAACTGGACGAGTTAACCGATTTTATTCAAACCCATCCGGATCAGTTAGATCCACAGTTCTCATCGGGTGAGTTAACAATATGAATTTTTTTCGTTACAGCTCGCTTTCGGTTCGGATTCTAGTTATGTACGGTTCGGATTGAATTTGACTCTTGTGTGTTAATTTGGTATCCGGTTTTCTCAAAAGAAAATCCTCGATATTATTCAAACGATATTATTAACTCGATATTATTAATAGTAAAAAATTATGCATTTGAATATAAATGAATATATGGGGCATTCTCACAATCTTTTGACTTTTATGTCCCTGAATAATAATTTTTATTTTAGTAAATTATTCTTGTGTTTTTTTTATTTCATGTACTGGGGAACACGCCATTGCATGATTGCATAACAATATATACGAGATAAATAAGTTTTGGACGATGTTCGGGGTCCAAATAGCAGGAAAACACCTATAAAGTCCGTGTACCTTATGCTGATTTTTAAGTTTGAAGCTGTCTGTATAAAATTGTTTCAATATAAGTAATTCGATGACATTTTTTTTCCGAAACTGGGACAATTGTTTTATATAAATATGTAGCAAACAATTAACCGGCAAACATTTTTACAGTTTATATTATTTTTTTAACTCTGTCCCTGGATTTTAAATTCCTTACCATCCCTCTTGCTAAACTTATACAGAAAATAGCTTCAGATGTAGCCACAGAATTTTTTTCCACTTTTTTTTCATACAGAAGTATGCTAAAGAAAGAATGTCTAAAATTCTTTGACAGGAAATTTACTGCAGAATTTAAATCAGCATTTAAATATCAGTTTCAAGCATCGTGGCCTGTATTGGTAGTCTTACCGTCCCAAAGATTTATTCCAACACTTTTCAAGGTAAATTATTTTTTATATATATTTAATCCAATGTAAATAACTGTTTCTAAAAATCAATGAACATTGTGAATATCACTTAGTCTGAACATGATTTGCAAAATAATAGTGGTAATTTTCTTTACCGTCCCTTTATTTCTATACCACCCCCTTTTTCTTCCTTCCGTCCCTTTTTTAAGACCCCTTTAAGACAATGTTATACCAAAATTTTGTACTAAAAATACTACATTGTTATTTTTTCTTATTTGAATGTCCTGTGGGTACTATGCAAATTCATTATAAGTAAATATTTAGAAGAAAATAAAAAGTTTTAGTGGTAAAATGGTAAGGAAAATTAAACTCGCAAGTTTAACTTAAACCTCAGTTAAATAAAAAAAATTTCGCTGCTGACCATTTTTTCTTTATTTTGAATCATTAAGGCATTCGTCTATCAGATTAAAATATTATTTCAGCAAGTTTAATTTCACCAGATTTTTATTCCCGAAAGTCAAAAGATTGTGAGATTGTGTGTGCCCCATATATGTTATGTAGTTGATAACATAGGTAAAGTTTTAAATAGTGAAACGAAGTAAATGGCTGCCACGACACCATTAATGGATCCCATCTAGTAGTAACGCAGTAGTGAAAGCTGAAGGAACAGGTAGAGTCAAATCCTTGTCGTCTACTATAACGATAGAGACGTTATATGGTGATTTGAAAGTGTAGTTAGCTTCGATGCGATTGTAGATGAATGATAAATCTGGAAGTCGTGCATTAGGTTAAGCTGAAAAAGAACGTTTCTGTAGTAAATCAGCATGGATATTGGAAGGTTGTTGTAGTCATCGAGTGATAAGCCAGGTAACAGAATTATCCATTGTAGGTTTCTCCAGAATAATTGAGGAAGCTGAAAGAAAAGGTAGAGTCGTATCCTTGTCGACTAATATAACGATATAGACTTTATGTGGTGATTCGAAAGTGCAGTTAGCTTTGATGCGATTGTAGGTAAATAATAAAGCTGGAAGCCGTGCGTTAGGTTAAGATGAAAGAGAACGTTTCTGTAGTAAATCAGCATGGATATTGGAAAGTTGTTGCAGCCATCGAGTGATAGGCCAGGTAACACAATTATCCAGTGTAGGTTTCTCCGGAATAATTGAGTCAATACTTAAATCAATTCAGGGTTTTATTTAAACAGCTGTCGGCGGCCCAGTTTCCACCGATTCATTTTAATCAAGCCATCGCTACATAATAGTTAGTTAAGGGTAAGCAAATTTGAAGATAACAACAAAAAAAAAACATCAGGAACTGGAGGAAGGTTTTTACTATTCGAAATACGACAAAATTCTGAGGAAGAATGGTGAGCATCTCCTTTTTGTTCACCTAGCGTAGTAATACAAGCTATGACGTGACTCGCGCTCTGACCAATTAAGAAGTAAGGATATCATGCCATTCAATGACATAGGAAAGTGAAATGAAATATACGCAGACGAATTAAATAGTAAAAAGAATGGAGGGCAGGAAATGAAATTCTCGCAATAAAATAAAATAGCTACCAAAAAGAACATTCGAAATAAGAGAAAGATCGGAAATGGAACATTTAATTAGAGAATACTTTAAACGAAATATTTAAGCAATTTAGACAAGTGAGCCACATTAAATTAAAGGGAATTTAACAGAAGCTGTCTTTTATATATCGGAATGCAGATAACAATAGAAAGCGAGATAGCGCGAAGAAAGGATGATGAAAAAGGAGAATCTTCTGTAACGGCTAGTCAGTGAACGAGGGAATCGTTAGAAGACACTTGAATTGTCTTTGATTTTATAGAAAAGACTCCGAACATTTTTGAATGGAGAAGGAGCAGTGAGAGAGAGAGAAAAGTCAGTGGAGAGTCTGGAGTCTTGTTTTAGACACGAAACGTATATTTTGGGAAAGTAACTGCTCCTGCTATGGAGGATTGTTCTACTGAAATATATCTATGTACGAGAGCTTGGAAGATAGCTTTTTGTTATCCCGCGGAATAAGCCTACCTGTGTACAGTCAATCGAGAAGGGAATAGTACAATTTTATGATATAATCCAGTACGTAGATAATATCTTAAACTGTAACTTAATGTTGTGCAGCATTTGCTTTATCCGCACATATAAATGCAAATACTGCGTTTAAATATAAATATTCTGTTTATAAATCTTCCATTAATTTCATTTGGATAATCCTAGTTATTAATTACCAATCCTCTCACGTTGTGTCCGGTAATATGTACCTATACCGGTGGTGACAGCATATCAATTAAGGCATGTTTATTTCATGTTTACGTGTGATGGGCTGAAATTTGAATGATAATTATCGCCGTATCGTCAAAGAACGATTACATATGTTTTTTCATAATTGCATTAAAATATGGATTAAATTCATTCCGCATTTCTGTTTAAAATGCGTCAAGTTCGGGTTAGCAACATATCGAATTTTCGATTTCCGGCTCGAATAACTCTGAATGGCTCATGTAGAAACGATGCGTGCAGAACTCTAATATGGATAATCATACAAAAGTGCCTTAAAAACGCAGAAGTTAAAAAAAATTCCTTGAAGTTATTATTATTATTATTATTTCCTGACATGTAAACACCTCATTTTTGGCTGGTCATAAAAAAAATAAACACTTACACTCTAAAAAAGGCAAATGCTTCTTAAGAAAATGTATTATAACTACGAACGAAAGTACACAATAACCTCTATCGATTAATCCTCTATTCCGAAAGCTTTTTTTTTTATCTTTATAAACTCCATAAACTAATATAATTTCGTGCTTTAAAAAATCCTTTCTAAAAGCAGTTTCTTTTGCTGCCATTGATTTTCGAAAACGTTCTCAAGTAGTTTTTATAGTACATCAACTTGTATTTTTAACTTGAAATTTCGGACGCTATCAATTCTTAAAGTAAACATTTTCATGTTCAACAACCATATTTTACAAGCAACACGATTAATTAAATGCATTAACGTTAGAATTAAAATGATAACGCTTTGTAAAAATCTCCATAAAATCAAAATATAAATATTGTACATTGTATAATCAATATGAAATTGTAGATTTCACTAAGAAATTTTAGCTGAAAAAATGTTCATTTACGTTGATGAATAGTGTAAAAAGAAAAAAATATTTTTTTCTTAACAGATTTAAATTTTTATGTTTTAATGACACTTTTACTTTAATTAGAATAAATTCACTTTTATAATATTTTGGTTTTAGTAATCATTTTTTTTTAAACATGCTTCAATAGTGGTACCTATTTCCACCTACACAATGACTAATAAGCAGTCAAGTGCCAGGATTACCCGCGCTTAGAGAGTTCCGTACAAAGCTAGAAAAGTATGAATAATATGAAAAGTGTGAATATCATAAAAGTTCAAAGAGAGCCTAAATAATATCAAATATTAATATTCTGTATAACTCTTTTAGGTAGCTTTCATTACAAAAAGCTACCTATTGCAGCCGTTCGGAAAAAAGCGATTTCAAAAAATTTTGGTATATATATATATATATATATATATAATGCTTTCAAAAAATTTTTTTAAAAACAAATAACCCAGTGCATCAGGCGCAACGCAGCTTCTTATATGCACTAAGTGAATATAGCTCTAATAAAAGTGAATGATTATGAAAATTATTATGAAAAGAGGGTGCAAAACAACAATAAAAATCATGAAAATTTATAACGAAAAAAACAACAAACAAACCACTCCCTGCTCTTCAGAAAGTGGGAGGAGTGAAAAAAGCAGGTATCAAAAACAGAAATTGGATACTCACGGGTTTCGCAAGATATGGCCAACCCACATACTCCAAAAGTATAACAATAGATTTAAACTTTCAAAAACACAACATAAAAAAGCTATTTTATAATTTTAACGAATCAAAACTGCTTTAAAAACAAAAATAACCAACCAATTCAAATCCAAGAAAACCGATTTAGCTTATAAAACGTAAATAAAAATTAATAAAAAATTTTTTCATTAAGCAATTAGAAGTATTGAACATGTGAGAAGGCCATATCCCCACCTTTACCCATGGAGACCTGAAAAAAACTTGCTACCTTTAAAACAATCACTACGCTCCACTTCTTTCCATCAGCAGGAGTTGCAAGCAAGGCCATAATCCAAGTTAGACCAGCGTCGTGAAGACTTGTCTTTCCATTATCCTCACAATCATTAATTTTCTTTCCAAGTCACCGCAGTTTCTACTTGAAGCACATCAACATGCAGACGTTCTTAAAGACTTTAGTCCACATCCTTCATTTATTCAAGCAGCTACCTTGGCATCCATTACAGTGTTTGGCCGCTAAGCTGTTGCCACTTTATAAAACACTTCTTAAGTTGATTTACATAATGAAAAATAAACTGGTATGGAAATAAATTATTATAAAAAAGATTAGCAGTAAATTTAAAAATCTGTGAACTCAAAAATTCTCTATTACTACAAATTCTATAAAATCTATTAATTTGTCCCACAATGATGTTATTAAAAACCTTCTTACTTAAATTTGAATACCAGTGTGGCATCGATTGAGTATTAAAATTAAAAAAATCCCGTTTATCAAAAAGCTTAATTAGTATATTGTTATCATTAATTAAAATGTCCAAATCCAAAAAATTAACATGTAAATTATCAACAGAAGCCTTATTTAATTTTAAACATGGAGGATAGATATCGTTAATCGATACCAAAAGTTTGTCATCGAATATTATTAAATCATCGATATACCTTAAAACTGAATAACTCTTATTACTGTTTAAAACATAATTAAATTCATAATAAAAAAGAAACAGATTTGCAGCAGAACTCGAAAAATTAGTTCCCATACCAATACCACATACCTGGTAGAAAAATGAGCTATTGAAAGTAATGAAATTATTAAGAAAACAGAAATTACATAAACTGAAGAAAAAATCTCTTTTAATTCCAAGCTCCTCCTCAATACAGAACATATCAAAAATATTTTTTAGTGTATCATAAAGTAAATCTATAGGTATATTAGAAAAAAGGTTTTCAAAATCATAAGTATACAAATTTGTGGGCGTTATGGGCGTTTTTTTAATTTTATTTAAAACCTCATTGCTATTGTCTATACACCAAAAATAGCTATTTTTGGTGTATAGACAATAGCAATGAGGTTTTAAATAAAATTAAAAAAACGCCCATAACGCCCACAAATTTGTATACTTATGATTTTGAAAACCTTTTTTCTAATATACCTATAGATTTACTTTATGATACACTAAAAAATATTTTTGATATGTTCTGTATTGAGGAGGAGCTTGGAATTAAAAGAGATTTTTTCTTGAGTTTATGTAATTTCTGTTTTCTTAATAATTTCATTACTTTCAATAGCTCATTTTTCTACCAGGTATGTGGTATTGGTATGGGAACTAATTTTTCGAGTTCTGCTGCAAATCTGTTTCTTTTTTATTATGAATTTAATTATGTTTTAAACAGTAATAAGAGTTATTCAGTTTTAAGGTATATCGATGATTTAATAATATTCGATGACAAACTTTTGGTATCGATTAACGATATCTATCCTCCATGTTTAAAATTAAATAAGGCTTCTGTTGATAATTTACATGTTAATTTTTTGGATTTGGACATTTTAATTAATGATAACAATATACTAATTAAGCTTTTTGATAAACGGGATTTTTTTAATTTTAATACTCAATCGATGCCACACTGGTATTCAAATTTAAGTAAGAAGGTTTTTAATAACATCATTGTGGGACAAATTAATAGATTTTATAGAATTTGTAGTAATAGAGAATTTTTGAGTTCACAGATTTTTAAATTTACTGCTAATCTTTTTTATAATAATTTATTTCCATACCAGTTTATTTTTCATTATGTAAATCAACTTAAGAAGTGTTTTATAAAGTGGCAACAGCTTAGCGGCCAAACACTGTAATGGATGCCAAGGTAGCTGCTTGAATAAATGAAGGATGTGGACTAAAGTCTTTAAGAACGTCTGCATGTTGATGTGCTTCAAGTAGAAACTGCGGTGACTTGGAAAGAAAATTAATGATTGTGAGGATAATGGAAAGACAAGTCTTCACGACGCTGGTCTAACTTGGATTATGGCCTTGCTTGCAACTCCTGCTGATGGAAAGAAGTGGAGCGTAGTGATTGTTTTAAAGGTAGCAAGTTTTTTTCAGGTCTTCATGGGTAAAGGTGGGGATATGGCCTTCTCACATGTTCAATACTTCTAATTGCTTAATGAAAAAATTTTTTATTAATTTTTATTTACGTTTTATAAGCTAAATCGGTTTTCTTGGATTTGAATTGGTTGGTTATTTTTGTTTTTAAAGCAGTTTTGATTCGTTAAAATTATAAAATAGCTTTTTTATGTTGTGTTTTTGAAAGTTTAAATCTATTGTTATACTTTTGGAGTATGTGGGTTGGCCATATCTTGCGAAACCCGTGAGGATCCAATTTCTGTTTTTGATACCTGCTTTTTTCACTCCTCCCACTTTCTGAAGAGCAGGGAGTGGTTTGTTTGTTGTTTTTTTCGTTATAAATTTTCATGGATCTTTATTGTTGTTTTGCACCCTCTTTTCATAATAATTTTCATAATCATTCACTTTTATTAGAGCTATATATATATATATATATATATATATATATATATATATGAATGATCTTTGTCACACTGTAACTCACGTATTTATGAACCGATTTGGATGAAATTTCGTGTATACATAGTGCATACCAATGTCTCGACCGAGTTCGTTGGCCAGCTTCATCCGCCATCTTGTTTCAAAATGGCGGCCATTTAAAATTTTAAAATTTGAAATGTGGTACCAAAAAATTGAAAATTAAAAAATATTGTTCTTATGTGTTTCACCTTGATTCAAAGATTCCGGAGCAGTTTTTGTTTCGTTTATATCTTAAAAAATGGCTGAGTTATAACACTTTGAATTTCTAGCGTGGCTGACATTTTGAAATGACCTGATTTTTGTCTCGCGATAACAGGCGTATTTATGAACCGATTTGAATGTACCTTGGTGTATACATAGTACATACCAATGTCTCAACCGAGTTCGTTCGCCAGCTTCATCCGTCATCTTGTTTCAAAATGGCGGCCATTTAAAAAAATTTAAATTTTAAATGAGGTACCAAGAAATTGGAAAATGAAAAAGATTTTTTTTGTATGTGTTTGACCTTAATACAAAGATTCCGGAACAGATTTTGTTTCGTCTATACCTAGAAAAATGGTTGAGTTATAGCATTTTGAATTTCTATTGTGGCTGACATTTTGAAACGACCTGATTTTTGTCACGCAATAACAGACGTATTTATGAACAGATTTGGATGTAACTTAGTGTGTACATAGTACATACCAATGTCTAGATCGAGTTCGTTAGCCAGCTTCATTCGCCATCTTGTTTGAAAAGGGCTGCCATTAAAAAACAATTTTAAATTTTAAATTTAAAATGAAGTATCAAATAATTGGAAAATGAAAAAGAATTTTTTTTATGTGTGTGACCTTGATACAAAGATTCCGGAGCAGTTTTTGTTTCTTCTATATCTTAAAAAATGGTTGAATTATAGCACTTTGAATTTCTAGCATGGCTGACATTTTGAAACGATCTGATATTTGTCACGCAATAACACGTGCATTTATCAACTAATTTCGATGTAAGAAGGCATGTGGATAGTATATAGCAATGTCTTGCCCAAGTTCGCTGGCCAGCTTTATCAGCCATCTTGTTTCAAAATGGCGGCCAGTAAATAAAAAAATGTATTTAAAGTCAGTTGCAAAAAAATTAGAAATTGAAAAAGGTTTCTTTTTTAAGTATTTGACCTTCATATAAGGATTCCGGCGCATTTTTGTTTTGAATTTATTTTAAAAAATGGCTCAGATATAGCAGTTTGAATGTCTAATGCGGGTGACATTTTTAAAAATCTGATTTTTGCCTGCGACAGCACTCGTATATGTCAACCGATTCCGATGTGAGTTAGCAAGTGCACAGGAATTACTAAGGTCTCGACCAAGTTCACTGGTTAGCCTCTTCCACCTTGTTGTCTTAAAATGGCAGGCCCTTCAATGTATCGCCGAATTTGGCAACCAAATATAAGTTATTTTAAATAAAAGCAGCTTGGATAAAGCTGACTAATTTCACTAAATTCTCATTCATAATGATTTAGTATTAATAAAAATTAGTATTGAATCTCCTTATAATCGGTTTCCACTAAATTGAGCTTTATGCATTTGAATAATATAAGCTGGCTTTTTAAAAGTAAGGAATATGAAAGCTACCTCTTCCTCCCGGCAATGGCCGGAAGGACTTTTTCAATCTTATCCTGAATTATTAACTGTATTACTAAAAAAATCTAATCGCTGCTAAAAGAATAATAAAACTTATAAGAATAATAAAAGAATATACAACATAGGGTTGGATATGGCTGTGTATACTAGAAAAGTATGAATAATATGAAAAGTGTGAATACCATAAAAGTTCAAAGAGAGCCTAAATAATAACAAATATTGATATTCTGTATAACTCTTTTTTTAATCTTATCCTAATCTGTTTTTTTATGAACTTAACTCAGTATCGAAAATGAAAGTAGTGCACTTTAAAACGTCATTTGGCATTTCATAAAACTAAATTCAGCGTAGTAATAATCTTTACTTTTTACAGTATATCTAAAACAAAAACTTTGTTCAAAATATGAACTAGACGTTGTGCTAAGCGTGCTTCGAAAGGAGTGTGAAGGTGTCTACCTTCACATATTAATGTTAATAGTTTCCCCCTTCCACCTTTAAAATTATGCCTCTTTAAATTCTTAAATTTAATTACCTGTCTGCATTTGGATTCAATTTATTTTATATCGCTCTTTTCCCTTTCATAAATTAAGCAGTCAATTCTGAGTCTATTTAATATTTTAACCGCAGCGCACTGCATTTAAAAGAAAAGAAATAATTTCCTTTTCCGCCTAGCAACGTATTTCTGATTTCATCCTAGCGCCTTATTTTTGATGCTATGCAGAATTTAATTAGACTCTATATTTCTACATGTAAGCGACCGTTAGTCCAGATGCAATATATTAATCATTTCATTATTGGTACTCTGTCTTTAATTTGTTTTATTTTATTAACGTGCGCTTTTTGCCGCTTCAATGCCGTGAGATTGTTGGCAACCCCCTATAGAATGTTCTGTTGCGGTTTCTGTACCATAATTCTACGAATATGATTTGGCGGTTAATAATTCATATTACACTTTGATGCCTCTCATTCTGTTACATTTAACGAACTTTGACCGCATGTCTTCACTCACTTTATTCTCGCCATATAGCATACCTAATTGGCGAAAAATGTACATGTTGTTATGCCAACACTCGATCATTTGGAGAAAATGTAATTGTGAGGACTTTCTTTTTGACTCTAATTCTGCCAATATAAAAATGTAATACTTTGCTCTCCTCTCCGGCATCGGCGTTGGCCGTGTAATCTCGGTTGTGTTAGAAACGATTCCGGTGGACAATAAAGACATTCAGATAATTTTACCACTGATTGCTCTTAATTCAACCGCTTCCTGTCTTTTCTTAAAATAATTTGCAGTTGATTTTACAGCCTTCTACTGCTTATGGAATTTTATCGAAAAGGAACCACCTGTACAAGACAGCTTCGTTACAAGGGGGTCGCAAAGTTGCAATTCCGCCTTGGTCCCGATAGGTTTTAATTAATTTTTAAGGACACGGGAGGCGTATTGAGAGATCCACTCAATGTAAAGTAGCCGCGAATCCTATATTATTTATGTGATTAATTTCAATTAGATTAGTCTATTTTTAACAATTGACGTTTATTGCTTTTATACTGCTACTGGGTATTACATGTATGTCAAAACCGTCCGTGTCTTTAAGGGTTAGGCAGCGTAAAAGAGACTGCTCAGGGCCGACTAGGCCTGCTCCTTAGAGATTAACGTCTCTCCCGGTATATTCCCCGACACGTTGGAGCTCCTCAGCACAGCACTGTACGGCCGAATGCAGACGCACATACATAATAATTGCACGGGGCACCATCGACCACAGAACCCAGAATTTATTTGATAAAGCAATATGGAAGAATACAAAAAAAAGGTAAATGCTCCTGCCCGCCAGGAAAAGTGCTACTCGCGACAGAGGGAGGGAGTATCCGAACATTGAAGGATAAAAAAAAAAATAATTTGCATCACTGCCGCAGGCCGCAAGGAAACAGACCCCTCTCGTGACAAGGGGCGGCAGGAAGGGAAAAGAATGATTTACATGACACGAGCACATACTAAAGCGTACATAAGAGGGTAGGTTCTGGGTTAGGTTAGTATGATGGCACGAGCAGACACTCAAGCGTCCATTGGAGATGTAACACCAGATATAATGGTGGGAAGAACGAGCTCTTGTGTCCGAAGGAGACTACACGATGGATAGTAGAATGCTCAAACCTCCAAAGAGTTCTGGATGCTGGTGCTGTTTGAAGCTTGATGTAGTGACAGTGAGATTGGATAAGCAGAACCAGGACTTATGTTAAGTTTTATAGGTAAGTAAGAAAATTGTGAATGTGTTTAATTTGTTGAGTAGGAGGGTGCGTGAAAGGACATTTTGGAGCCGATTGACCGGAGGTATGTCTGGACGCCTCAAGTGTCAGCGTTGCGTGAGACTACAACTATAAAACGGGTGACTTACCATAGGCGTAACCAGGGGGGGTGCCCTGGGTGCCCGGGCACCCCCCCGCCCATCCGCTTGCGCAGACTCAAGCACAATTATTTTTTTTAAAAAATCGAAATCTACAAAAAGAAAAAAAAAAGTGAAAGCAGAGTTCAATTAGCAAATTAGTTTAGTTCTGAAAACTAACAGCCTAAGTTTTGAACCATGCTAAAAGAAGAAACCCATGATCTTTTTATAAATTATGTAGTTTATCTTTTTTAAAACTAGAACATTTACAAGAATCTGTATTAGTCATAGTAAATCAAAAAGGTAGTTTTATAATCCCACTTTGACATCTTTTGTTTGTAGGAGATTTTTTTTAACACCGTTCTTTCTATTACATGTTTCTGTAATTTCATGAGAAATTAACGCAAGTTCTTGACGAAAGTAGAAACATAAACCATTTAAAGTTAAAAATGCTATAAAAAGTGATAGAAAATCTTTATTAAGATTGACGATCGTTACTTTCGTAGTTTAGTTTTCGTAGTCGTAAAAACAATTTGAAAGGGAATGCAGATGTGAAACAATAATTCCAAAATGCGATTAGTCAGAGGAAGGGGGGTGTGCACAGACATTGCCTCCTTTAAAAATGAGAAATAACAACACAGAAAATTTAAATTAATCTGGATGTTGGTTGGTTGGTTGGTTGAATTTCGTGTTTCGCGACTATTTTTTGATATTTGTAAAAAAAAATATGGTTGCAGTCTTTCAAGTCAATATAGTAATTTTTTTTCCTCTGAAAATTTTTATACGATTTTTAAAGTTTATTCTCGTTTTGCGGCGTTCTTTTGAAACTAGGAAAAGCACCCGGTTTCAATCTTTTATCTCAGTGCAGTAAATTTTGAGGAAATTAGCGATTTTACTTGGCGATCATTTCATATTTACAATTTTTACCCAAAATCGTTTGACGAGATTCACGTCTTTCTACGCGATTTTTTGTAGAAATATTTCACCGCATATTTCACCACTAACCTTTGACAAAATTCGTGCTTTTTACCGCGATCCTTTGACGAAATTCGCGTTTTTTACCGCGATATTTTGACTAAATTGGCATTTCTTTAGCACGATCCTTCGATGAAATTCGCGTTTTCTTTCCACGATCTTTTGGCGAAATTCGATCTATCTTTCCGCAAATTTTTGACGAAATTCGCGTTTTCTTTCTGCGATCCTTCGACGAAATTCTCGTTTTTACCGGGATACTTTGACGAAATTTGTTTTCTTTTGCGACAGATTGGCGATACATTTTTTTACAGGGGTCATTTGTCAACATTCGCGATATTTTTGCGCGACCGATCAGGAAAATTCTCGCTATTTTTCCGTACCAATTAACAAATTATCTACTCTTTTCCACGACCTTTTGACGAAATTTGCAAAATTTTTTTTGTCAACCGTTTATCGAAATTCGTGATTTCTTTTGCGAAATTCGAGATTTCTTTCTGGACTTTTTCATCGAAATTCACGATATTTTTCCACGATCATTTGAAGTTCTCGAATTTTTCCGGGACCGAGTCGCGATTTGATTTTGAGAAGTTCAATAAAAGAAATAAAAATCGGAAAAAAGAAAAAAAATTAAAATACTCGCTGAAGAATCACAGGTCTGCGAAAGAATTTGGAGGGGGGAAATATTATGTGGGACTCTTTCTTTTCTATGCACAAATCGCGCGATCCCGCACGTTATTTAAAACCCTGCCTGCCAAAGAAAACTTCGTTATTAGTAGAGTTTCGCTGTTTTTTTTTTTTTTTTAACGAACATAGAACAAATCCAGGACTGTGGGGGAGGGGGGACTGCCTTTGGCAACGTACTCCCGAGCAAGCTGCGACCACTTCTGTCTCGAAACAAACGAATCTTGAATTACGGCGATTTTTTATTTCGAGCCAAATTTAATTTTAGCTTTCTTATAAGAACTGATTTGATATTCTTCCAATTCGAATTTAATCACGGCAATTGCAGAAATTACAAGAAAGTTTTTTCTGTTTCAAAAAAGTCAAAAAATCGCCTCAAAGCACGAAAAACACCGCTAAAAATCGCATTACAAATTCGGAAATGCTTAAAAAACCTAACGCAGCGAAATTAACTAATTGGGTAAAAGATTTAAACCGGATTCCTTTTAGGAATGTTAAAAAAAAAATCACCCCGAAATGCGAAAAAAAACCTCTAAAAATAACATTAAAAATTGTTACAAATTGAAAAATCGCTGTAAGAATCTCGTAAAAACTTCATTGAAAAGAAGACAAGTTTACTGGATAACATATTGAAATCGGATTTTTTTTTACTAATTAAAAAAAAAAAAAAAAAAAAAAAAAAAAAAAAAAAAAAAATGCCGCTAAATGCGAAAAAAATCGCATAAAAAATTAATTGAAAAATTCCACAAATTGTCTTCGATATGCATGACTTCAGGCATACAGGTACTTTCCTGTCAAACCTTGCGGTTGTGAGGGCTCAGTGTTGAATTCAGACCCTTTTCTTCGGGAGGGATTTCTGGGGCTCCGGGGGGGGGGGGGATTGCACTTTTTGACCATTGAAAGCACAAAATCTCAAGTCTTTCGGGGGGAATCTCATTGCTTCGGGGGGGGGGGATGTCCTCCCACCGGGCCACCCCCCGAGTTGAACACTGTGAGGGCTGTATTGTTTCTTCAGAGTTCAGCGCACGCGGACACACAGAGACAGACAAGCACCTATTTATTATTACAGTCGCATCATAATATAATTTTTATCATCTTGATAATATATAATTTTTATCATCTTGATAAAATTTTTTGTTTATAATCATGACCTGCTTTACCTAATATATTTGACACATTCTGAGGTAAAAACATGAATTATTAATGAATATTAAAATTATTTATAATATTATAATAATTATTTATATAGACTTTCCTCCAAAATTTCTTGGGTCCCTTCGGTGATCCCTAAGAAGTCATGGAGTCACATTCTGAAAAACTTTCGTGGGTATGTATTGGTATACCACATGTATTATCTGAGATTTGTCATCCGGCAAAATTTCATCTGCAAGACTTTGACTGAGATAATTTTAGATCTCATGCAGTGTTCCTGTGCCTATAAAAGTTTCCAGCATGATTAAAGGAATTTTTTTCTTTTTTTTAATCTTTATAAAAAGTTTGGGTGACAAAAGATTGTCTTATGTTATTGCTGCAAGGAGATTTACATAGCTTTTTTTTTACCATTAGTTTTAGTTTTGATGTTTTGAACCCCTTTTCATTCCCGCTCATGCAAACAAAAGTCGCGTTTGAGCCATTTTTAAAAGAAATACCGCACAATTATACCTTCTAAGATGAAAACCTAAAACGAAAATTCGACCAGTTTCATGGGGTTTTGTTTTAGTAGGTTTTACTATATAAGATATTGTTTGTATCCAACATGTTCAGGTTGAAAAGTCCGGGCACCCCCCCGTTCGAAAGGCTGGTTACGCCTATGCTTACAGTGCCAAGTTCATCGCATTCGCAAGTGGCAGTGGATATTATCTTGAAGCGGTTCAGGTATATCATGAAAAGGCTATGTCCTGTTAAGAAGCTGGTGGTGTAGGGTGTTAAGTTATATAGTGTGAGAGAAATTTAAGGAATTAGCATATCTTGGCTAATTACCGACGATGTTTTTCGAAAATCATTATCAATAATACCTTTATACTTTTGCTACGATAAGTACCTTCAGCGCTCCTCAACCCATTTGTCGAATGCCCGAGATTTGAGCGTAACGGAAAAATGCACTTTTCTCAAAAACTATGTGGCCTAGGTTAATCGCTATAGTTTTCTAGCAAGGTTTAAATTAATATCAACTATCTCTAATTTTTTTCATAACATTAGTTTGAGTAGATTCGAAAATAGAGGGGGAGGGACATATTTTTATTCTACATTTTTGTCAATATCTCTGGAAATATGATACCTAAAATTAAAAGAAATGTATTTTGGAGTTCAGCGTTACCAAAGCTTTCACACGATATCCCAAACTATATACAAGGAAAATATTTCTTTTCAAGTGACTTAATTAGCTCCTCTACATTTTTCATAAGTATATTTGTGAATTTTTAATAATTTGTAAATGTGCGGATCAATAATCTTTATTACTTCCCTCAATTTAAATTTTCCACGTTCAATATTTTACGGGTAATATGGCTATGACAGACAGACACAGGAGGGATCTTATAATGGTTCCGTTTTTACTTTTTAAGTATGGAACCCTAAAAATCATCATAAACATCATAAATAATCATACAGTTCGTCTCAAAAGTTTAAGCACGCAAAAAAATATGATGATAAAACTGAAATGTATTAAAAAAAAATTAGAGCGGATACTCTAAAGTCGCATGAAATGCAGTGTAATAAAACCATTTCATTGGCAACAATAAAATTTTTAATAAAGAATTATGCTTTTCTCGATTCGCTTTTTAAAATTACTGTCTCAGAAGTTTAAGAAAATTTTGCCTACATTTAATAAATGGCTGGATTTATTAGTTGAAAAGTTATTTTCCCAGAATACTGTAAAAGCAGCCATTCAATTCCCATTATATATTTGAAATAGCAAAAACTTCGAAACTCTCGAAAAAGGAAATTTTAAAGATTTTTCTTTACTGTGCGAAAGTCGAAATTGAAAGATAACATTGTAATCGATATTCGACTTTAGAAATAAAATATTTTCTTACGAAAGCAAAGCCAGAGTACTTGCTTCCAAATATTTGCTAAAAATAATATTTTCTACCGAAAATTATGACGCGGAAGCCCTGTAACGATTTTTCAGGCAAATTTGAATATTGGTGTCAAAATAATATGTGTCATAAAACAAACTAAAGCTAGTATCAGTGTATATGTCTCAAAGGACACATTACAGAAACGCACCAGAAAATTTAAAAACTCTGTTTTAAAGAATATATGTCGCATACCATGTCTAAAATCCCGTCATAAAGAAGTTATTCGAAAGTACATGAAGTGATATGGAAAGTGGGTCTCTATATTATTCAACGACGAAGAAAGTGGAATTTAGATACTCCGAATGACTGTAATTGCTACTAGTATTATCTCAGGAAACTCCCACGTACTTTTTTCAGTAGACGATAAGGCGACAAATCTGATCGGTTTGAAGTGCTATTGTTTTTAAGGTGACATATCTGGTGGGAAAGAAAAAAGTGGAATCCCATGTTATCCCATGGGAAAAAATTCTTATCCTTCTAGTTCATTCAAATTTTGAAATTTCAACAATATTTTGTTTTCAGAATGTGCATAAGAATGTTTTTATGCCGCTGTAAGCTCCAAATGTTTATATTTTTTTCCTGTTGTAAGATACAAACAAGTAAAGAATATTGTTTATACTTTTCGCATTTTTTGGAAACTTTAACTCAAATTTTAACACTTAAATGCCGTGTGGTGCCTTTCGGCAACATACCCAATTTAGGCTTCTAAAATACTATTAGAATAATATTGAAGCTATAATGTCTAATGTTGCCAATAAAATACATTCTGAAAATATTATTAAATCGATTTTCAACATGTAGATGGCAACACTTGTGCTGTTTAGGAATAAAGATTTAAAAATTAATTTTGTCAATTGTTGCAGTTCTTTTTTGTTTTGTTTCGAAGCTTGCAAAATACCCTATTTTGTTTTGCAGTGAGCAAGTAAAATTTATTTCTTATGATAGTTTCTAAAATTCTTGTGTAATATTATAGAATTTTATCAGGGAAAATTATTTTTTCAATTAAAGACCACTATTGCCGATTAGTAACAAACATTATTTTGGCCGTAAACCATACTTAAAACAAAATATGAATTTTTTAAGTATTTTTCCCATGATTTATTTAAAAACTGAATGCCGCAAAACATTATTAAAATGATTTTTGAAAAATCATTCATTTAACGGTTAAAATACTCATAATTATCCTTAAAATACTAAAAGCTTACAGAGGGATAAAGAACCTTCTTATCTGCGCAGTGAAAAAAATTACTGCTAAATTTTCGAAATATCAATGAACAAGAAGTACAAGTATTTTTCCCTGTAGCAGGGTTCGTACGGGTACGTTATTTTCAAGGCCAGTTATCAGTATTTATTCATAGAAAAATAAATCTAGTTTAAACGCGCGTAATTTCGCATTATTTAAGGAGAGATTTTCTATAACGAAATACTGGTACCGAAGAATTTCTTAGTCTGGAAATTCAAGGACCCGTACGAACCCTGTATAGGATAACATGGGATTCCACTTTTTTTCTTCCCACCAAATAAGTCTCCTTAATGGCAAAATCTCCCTAGAGTTTCCCCATGGCAAATTTTTATTAAGTGTATCAATCAAGACTAGAGCAACATTTCCATTGATTGGTGACTTTTATACATACCTGAATAAACATTTCAAGGCAACAATGCTTCAACTCACAACTCACATACTGGAAACAATTGTTTTCTTCGAAAAATACTCAGGTTTAACCAAATTTAAGCACTGACTTCAGGTCGCTTTATAATATTTCGAGTGTCCTAACACGCGAAATTTTCAAAGATCAAAAGACTATCATTCACTATCATTTTTGAACCACTGAAAAAACGACAACAAATTTCAGGAAAGTAATAAATTCGAAAATGTGTTTTTTCGGTTCCAACATTGTTTAACTGTATGCTTAGCTGCAATTTCAACACAATAACTACTGTCATGGAAAAGTTTTTGAAGCCACAAAAGAATAAAAAATAAACAAAAGAAAAGAAAACGCAATACTCTCTTAATATTTTCGTTATTTTTTGAAGGAATTTTACAACATAAAAAGATTTGAAGAAGAAGAAAATTGATATTTTCAACGAAAAATAAAAAAATAGCTTATTCACAGAATCTCCTATTCTCTGTTTGCAGCTATTTGAAAATATAAAGTTCTTATTCATTTTAAAGAAACTTTTCGAAAGCGTTTTTAATATAATTTTAAGGGTAATATTTATTTCAATTAGAAATACTGATGCATTTATTTTTATCAACTAATTTAACAATATTCTTTTTTCATTTTTTCCCTTTCGAAAAGAGCTTTCAAAAATGTCTTTAAAGATGTTTATTTAATTTTATTTCTTTTTTTATATCCAATTTTTCTGGGTATTATGAAAAAATTTAAAGCGTCTTTTAAATATATGTTGCATCATTACTAGACAGCATTTCAATTTATACATACAATATCACACTTTTTACAAAATGTTAGTTATGTGTGCTAGTCTCATTTTTCTTCGCATCTGCTAATTGTATTCTGCTACCTTTAAGACTTGCAATATGAGATAACAATATGAGTTCACAATTAATACTCCTAAAAAAAAAAAAAAAAAAAAAAAAAAAAAAAAAATATGCAGTTATCTAAAATTAAGATATTTGAAATAAGAATATGTATTGCTTCTGCCTGTCCTCCTTTAAATTTTCTATTTTAGTAATAATAATAAAAAAGAGTTTCAAAATTAATATAAAATTTCTTTTAGCAGAAATATTTTTCCTTAATTCACAGATTATGGATAAAAAAAACTCATATTAATTAGAGCACAAAATCTTTTTCTCACATAAGTATGACATTTTTAACTATCGATAATTAAAACAAATTAGCATTTTCTCATTTTATATATAAAAATCGAATAGTTTTAATTAGATTTTCTTTTATGTCAGTTTTTATGAATTGGTAGAAAATAAATATTTTGATTTTATTTAAAGTATTTTTTCTTTATTTCTCTTCACATATATTTTAATTTATTCCTAGTATATTTTTATATGCGATAAATTGAATAAGAGTTATCCTTTAGTGAATATTTGAATCAGTTTCTTACAGGTAATATTTTCAACTTTAAACGTTTGTCTTTTTTTAACATTTACTGCATGCAAATGTGCCAAATTTCTATTATATTGCATGTAAACAAACTCAATTTCTATAAACACATTTACATTTTGTTTTAAAATCATTGTTTCTGAACTCGTAATGTTCAATATGCTAAAAGTTTGGAAATTTTTCAAAACAATGGCTTAAAATATGTTAATATTTTTGATAAAATCAGAAATTTCACTTAATTTTTTATTGTATTTTTTCTTATAAATGTATGTACAATAGCAATTTACCCCATTATATTCCTGTTGTGGTTTATTCTACAGCTACAAATGAAAGAAACAAAATCTAAAAATTTCATAAGCATATATATAAACTATTTCCTGTAATCTACTTCATCGTAAACTAAAATTACCTAAAATCAAGTTTCGCTAAAAGAGATTTTAAATTTTAATTTTTGAAAATTAAAGTACATTGAGTTTACTTGCAACACTAAAATACATTTAACAGGCTTTCTTGATTATAATATTTGTCATTTTAGGTACAAGCAATGTTTTAGATTTTGAAAGTTCGACATTTTTTTACACGTATTTCCCTCATTTGATTCTATGTATTTTTTATGTACTTTTTTTAAAACCAGAAAGTATCATAAAAATGTTATATTTACAGATGAATTTTTTTTCTAGCTTTATGCATAGATTATCTAATATAAATTTCTTATGTATTAAATTCTTTGGAAAATTTATAGAAAATAAAATACATCGGATTAAAACTAAGACTAAACTCTGTGGCTATATATTCCATGAAGGATAAGGGCCGACAGTGCCTATCTCTGTTTTCTTGATCCTGGGCCCCGAGGTGTTATGCAGCATACGTCCCGACCAGGTGGTCAGCCTAACGCGAGACCCCCGGTGTTTAGTTCCCAAGCAAGCTTCGTACTCATTTACGATTAAAACAAATGTAAGAAAATTGACGTAAAAATAAATGAATTTTAAGGATTTTCAGAGACCGTATAAACCCTGTGAATATGTACAATTTTTACAGAGGCAGACCTGCGATCTTTGCTTGGGACACCACTGAAATATTGAAAATGTGATAATTTTTTATAAATAAATTTTATATTTATGTATCAGAAAGAACAAGAATAAAAATTTTCAATGGAAAAAAAAGCCATCCTTTAAATAAATTTGAAAATCATAGGCACTTTTAAACCAATATTTGTTTATGTTACTTCATCACTCATTTTCAGGCTATTTCCTCACTAAGAATCCAAAATTTCTTTTTTAATATTCAACACCACTTAATTACGGATTAATTTTAAACACGATTTTCCAATCGTTGTTACAGATGCTTCTGGCAGATAGTACAGGCAGAAATAAAGCAAGAAAGACAAGAGGCTAGAAGCGGAGAACTTCGTAAAAAATAACTTTATAAATCTGGGAAAGAGAAAAAAAACGGGTATGCGGTAGGCATAATGACAAAACTTAATCGCTTCCAACTGGACACTGATGTTTCTCAATATATTTTTCTGGTACGAAATTCGAATATTCCGAAACAGTTATGAAGACGATTGATATATCATAAAAGTATGGACCCAACAAACACTCAACTTACGGCCGAAAGGCGTATATGTCGCGGACAAAAGGAGTTAAGGCCATTTGTAACCAAACAATGTTGTGCCGTAAATGACCCGCCGCTAGTTCCGGCAGCTACTGCCGGAACGGTAATGTTTCGGCGGTGAGAGAACTGTTGCATTTACTTTGCCCGGCAACTCTTAAGGGGCGGTTTCTGACAAAAATGTAATGGATCGTCATCGCTTAGAAAGTAGGGGGCTAATATCACCTAACCCGAATATTTAATTAAAGAGAGGAAATATATTTTTCTCTTCATTTCTTTCTAAGTAAGTTTAATTATTTTAAATCTGGGTTTTAGTAAAAATATAAATATGTCGTGAGATTTATATTTAAAGCAGTAAAATAGATTACATATTTTTATTTAGTTTGAAAATATTTTACAAAAATCAAAAATTGTCCCCAAAATGTACATAAATTCCCTGTTTATATATTTTTTAAAAATATGGAAAAAAAAACAACATAAAAGCGTTTAACGTTCTTGCCTTTAAAATATCTTTAAATAAATATATTTTGAACACACTGGAATAAAAAAGATTATATTTAATGGTTATTTTATATTGTTTTTGATTGCAAAGATAATCAGATAGCATAATATAAAATATACGCTGATTTGAATAATATATTAATAGCAAAATACTGCAATCTTCGGACATATATACTACTTAAACATGTTTAAAAATTTATTGATAAATGTCAATTTATTTATGCTCTTTTTTTTCAGCATTCATGAAAAAATATTTGTTATAATGAAAAGGAGAAAATGTTTCAATAAGCAGTTGTTCTTGAGCGAGGAGAGGGGGGGGGAGAAAAGGTAACTTAAAAGCTGTTACTAAAACATGAATTTTTAATATCATTTGAAACATATTTCCATGTAAAAGAAAATACTGGAAAAGAAATTTTTGTTTCTGAATCCACTGTAACGGAAAATATAAATAAAATTTCTTGCCTGTATTAAATTCCTAACAATTTAGATATATTTAATGATTTTACTACCATTATTTTACTCTTTAGAAATACAGATAAAACTTGCATATGTATAAAAATAATTAAGTGAAAAATTGCACAATAAATCAAGAATTTTCGCAGAATTAAGTAAAGAATTGCAGAATAAATAAAGAATTTTTGTTCATTATTATTTGGTTTCGAGTCCCGACCTGGATACATTTTCACCCAGTTGGAAAAATTATTTCTGGCAAAATTTAGAATACGCATTAAAATCTGACATTATATGAAAGTATTAAATAAAATGCGATATGTATATTTTATGCCCTAAAATAAACATGAATAGGTTCTATTAATTTTTAGGCATTTCAGTAAAATCGTCTTGAGTCAAAAATAAGCCTTGATATATATATAGATAAACAAGATATTTTTTATGAGCATATCAGAATAAAATGGAATGCATGTTATTTTTAAATCTTATAATTTTTAATTGCGAAGATAAATGGGTAAAAATTTACAGAAAAGAGATAAAATGCCCATTTAAAGGATAAATCTGAGGAAAAAAAAAGTGTTTTTGTGTTATCTGAAAACTGTATGGAGAGTTTAAAAATTCAAACAATGTATCTTAAATCTTTATTTCTCTAAAAAAAGAAAAAAAAAGAACGAAAAAAAAGAAAGAAAAGGAAAACAAAGCTCTTTTTCCAAATGACTAAAAATAATATTAACAGAAAAAATATATGATTTATGAAAAAATGACTTTTATTTATTATAATAAGGTATTGGCTCATAAAACTACTCTCCCTCCCTCCCTCTCCAGAAAAATCAAATAGATGATGGGACCTTCAAATGGCTCAAGGTTAAGCAGTTTTGAAAGTTCTGGTCCGGTAAGATAAGAGGGGAGAGGGAGAAATTCTCAGAATTTTTCTTTAGCCTTGCGTTTTCATTTCTGCTTTGTCATTCGCGTTATTTACTTCCTCGGAATAAGTGGACATGGTTTCAAAATGTAGCATGTATATCGGTAAGTTTGTTAGTTCATGTTGATTCATTACAAATTTATTAATTTCATTCTATCTGTTTTTTGCATCATTTTATCTTAAAGAATATTTATATTTTAGTTTTTATAACTGCAAAAGAACATGTAAAAGATATTTTCATTTTTAGTAAAATTCCCTTCAATAGTTTATTTTTAGTTTTTCGAAGTTATCGAATTTATTTTTAAACATTATAAATATCGGATGATATTGTTCTTTAAGGGCCTTGTACCTTTTAAACGCGTCGAAAATTAACGAAAAGCTTCAAAGTTTGAATTAGTCTATCTTCAAAACCTTTTTATGTATAAACATGAAATTTTGGATATTGATTAAACGGATTGTGCTTTGTAATATACTACAAACATAAATTTATCAACCCTTTACAGAATTTGTGTATTGTTTAAATCAAAATAGCTCTTTTTTTTTTTACCCCATAAGTCATTGCGCGCATATCTTGAGAAAGTATGTATGGATTAGCATGAAATTCGGTAAAGATACTAAACATATATATGTGTTTAAAATGATCTACTCTTAGTCTAAAATTATTTCATTAACTATATAAAAAAAATATTTTCGTATACAAAAATAAAAACATATGTATTTTTAATGAATATAAATAGTCATAACTAAAAATATTACCATTGTAAATACTTAAAAGTAGATCATTTTAAACACACATATTTGTTTAGTATAGTTACCAAATTTCATGACAATCCATACATCCTTTCTTAAGATATCATGCGCGCAATGACTTATGGGGTAAAAAAAGAGCTATTTTGATTTCAACAATACACAAATTCTGTAAAGGGTTAATAAATTTCTGTTGGTAGTATATTACAAAGCATAATCTGTTTAATCAACATCCAAAATTTCACGTATATACATAAAAAGGTTTTGAAGATAAACTAATTAAAACGTTGAAGTTTTTCGTTAATTTTCGACGCGTTTAAAAGGTACAAGACCCCTTAAAACAGTTTATTTTAGTTTAATTATAAAAATGTGACTTTATACTCGAGAAAATTTGAGTGACTAAAACAATTGAATTTAAATGAAATTTAGAAGTATCAAGATTAATTTAATATATATTTTTAAATCACTATTAAACTATTATTTACATAAAATATATAATGTGAACATTAAATAGTCCACAATATTATTTAAAAGGCGACTAAAGTAATGAAAAAGATGTTACAAGTTTAAAATATACCTTTTATTTAAAATTTCTTAGTACTTTCAAGCCTTCCTAGCTCATCATCAGAGAATATCTTAATAACTAAATGTATTTTATTGTTTTTAAAATGTGAGAGCCAATAATTACTAGAGTTGAAAGTAGAAGTAGCAGTAGCAGTAGCAGTTTCTTGCATTGAATTTAATTAGAGGAAATATATATTATTATTATTAATTACAGTTCCATTTATTTATGACATCACTCTGTTTCTCATAGGTCACTTTCCATGGATATAATTAAATTATTATTTTATGATATAATTATTTTTGTGTAAAAAAAATGGAACTGCAATTAATAATAATAATATATATTTTCTTTACTTAAATTAAATCCAAGAAACTGCTACGTTTACTCAGTAATTATTGACCCTCTCATTTTCAAAACAAAGTGACGTATTTGTATAAATAAACAACATTTAGTTATTAAGATATTCTCTAAGGATGAGCTTGGAAGGCTTGAAAGTACTAAGAAATTTTAAATAAAATGTATATTTTAAACTTGTAACATCTTCCTCATTACTTTAGTCGCCTTTTAAGTAAGATTGTGGACTTTTTTAATGTTCACATCATATATTTTATGTTGAATCAAGGTGAAAAAATTGCGTTTCGTCTTATGATTCTATTATTTACATGCCTAATAATTATAAATAATTCTCAAGAATTTTGAAAAAGTTGAAATAATATATTTTTTCAAATGTTTGGCTATTAAACTGCAAGAGAAATAGTTAAATATTATCTGATAAAAGCAAAATTTAAAAATATATGAGAAATATTTTACTGTCATTCGTTAACTACATAAAGATTAAACTTATTTTTATGTAATGTTTTATAAAATGATCAGAAATGATGCAAAAATTTAGATAATAATGATTTAATAAAGCTTTGATGAATAAGCATAATTTAACAGATTTACCAACGAAGCTGTGTAAAATATAGTGGAAATTTAAGTAAAAAGAATATCACAAACACACACATTTTTATATAAAATATATAATAAACTATATTAAAATCACGTATATTATTTAAGCATAAATTCGAAATTTATTCTTCAAAAGAAAATACTTTTTAGAAGGTTAATTGAATGGCAAAATGTTTTGGCAGGTAAAAAAAAAAAAAATCTTATAATTATTTAGACATACTTTTCAAGAAAATCAAGTTCATTTAACTTGAACTTTTTCAAAAATATTCAAAATACAATATTTGATAATGAATTGATTGATTAGTTTATTTTTTCAATTATACACTTTATAAATTTTTATGAAATGCAACTATTTAAAAATGCATTGCATATAAATTTTGTAAATATGTAAGTGAATAAATGAACAAATAAATTAATGCACTATGTGAAATATTGTGTTTTGGAAATTTTTTGAAAAAGTTCAAAGTGAAAGAATTTCATTTTCTACAAAAGTATATCTAAATAATTATAAGATTTTTTTTAATCCTGCAAAAATATTTTATCATTTAATTAGGCTGATAAAAAGTATTTTTTTTTTATAGAATAAATTTTGATTTATTCCTAAACAATCGTTATGGCACAACAGTGGCAAGTGATTACATTTTAAATAACCCTAATAGGCTTTTTTGTGGGCAGCTTTGGGATAAATTTAATTTATGACAACCTCAAATGGCAGAACAAAGGCAAGCTTCTGGTTAGCTTTTATTTTTAGTGGCCATTAAAAGAATAATTGTGGGCAGTTTAAGGCTATCTAACATTTTCAGCGAAAAGTTAGTGGCATGATTGTGGGCAACTTCTTGTATTTACGGCCAATTATCTTGTGGCCTTATTCTGTCCGGCGTGACACTTTTTTTACGGAGCCGTAACTTTCACTGATAGCGGGCCACCATCGAACACCTTCGGCCAAGGCTAACGAACCCATCAGTGGCCCATAAGTTCGGTGTTTGTTGGGGAATTATGATTCAAATCATTTGGGGTCTAGTGTGCTATTAAGAGAACATGTCTTCATGTCTAGTCATGTGTCTATTCCTTGAGTACTGTTTTGTCTTAACGATTAGTTGTTGTATTTTATTGTTGTTATCTCCATGTCGCTTAATCCTAATAATATTATAAATGTAAAAGTGTAAAAATGTTTGACTAAAGTCAATTTCAAACGGATGATTATCATATCATTCTAAATTGTTTAGTTACCGAGCTATGCGGAAAATCTAGTTCTCAGTGGTATAGTAAAGAAAATTGTGGGGACATATGCTACAGACAGAGGGTATGTACTAGAGAGTATATATATGCTATAGTTATGGAAGTTGTGCAGAGTTACTTAAAAAATCTAAAAGTGATGCGGCATATACCTACCCCTACATCCTTGAGAGTTCTATAATCAGGTTAACGCGATTATGAAAGCTATATTTAATTATCTCACTATATATATATATATATATATATAATGCAAAGAGGAATTTCATTCCGGCCGCTTATAACTTCAGTTCTGTTGAATAGATCTTAATGGAACTTACATTGTTATTTAGATAATTTTTCAGAAAAGATGTTAGTATAAAACATAACGTTCTACATTGATTAGTTAGCTAATTATTGAGAAAGTTCTAAATCAGCTGAAGCTAATTTTTAAAAAATTGACTTTTTTTAAAGGTTCCGCTGAATGAATTTTTATGGGATTTAAACTATTAATTAGATAATTTTTAGGGAAGCTTCCGGTACATTTTCCAGTCCAAAAGTTTCTGCCAAGTGGATTTTGATGAAGTTGATCGGTTAGTATGTTTCAGTGAATGTTTTGGTATGAAACACATATGGCTAGTTCTGAAATTAAGTGGAAATTTCACTTTGGTAATTTGTGAAAAATAAAAATTCGAATTGTCGCGTTTAAGTTCTGTTTACAACATTTTCTTAAGATTTTAGAGATAAATAAATCATGATTGGAGGTCAAGGTTATTTTTTTTATTTTAAATTTAAAATTAAATTAAATTTTTCATATAAACATGGAGGGGGAACATTATTCCAAGGAGGTGACACCTTTAGTACTAGTGATGAATATAAGTTTTATTGTCACCTTTATTAGATTGAAAAACATTTATGGTCGCGATATTAGTTTCTTTTATTGTTTAAGAGGTATAATATGTTATTTCAATGACATGCAGATACTCAAATAACACATGAAAACAAAAATTGGATTACAATGCAGGTAAAGAAAACATACTCTTGAGTAACATATTAATAAAAAAGAAATTTTTTATTAAGTAATGTTGCAGTTTTGAGGGATTAAATCAAAGATATATTGTAGACGATTGTTCACTTTCGGCTGCTCAACCACACAAATCAACTCTTCATATATACTGATTTTTTTCTGGCTCTTTACTGAATACAAATTTGTTCTTGGAACCCAAACATTTTGCATAATATTAACTTCTACGTAATCTTCAACTGTGGTCACTTTTGCCAAATACAGTTTAACAGGACACTAACTGGAATCTTGTGCATACTGCGGTACTTCATTATCATTTTTACAGAAAGAACAAGTCAAAAGGCTTTCTTTGACTCGTGAGACTTCTAATCTTTTTCTAAATTTTTCTCAATCTGAGTATTTCAGTGCTGAACCGAATTCAAGACATTTTCTGACTTTAGAAGAAACATTTTTGACTTTCAATGTTTTTTGTACTGTTTAACTTTTTTCTTTTACTTATGTTATGTTGATATCTTTTCTTATATTTATCTTTTTCTCTTTTATATTTCAAGTTTTCATAACTTTCATCTTAAGCTCTTTTTCAAGCAATTTTATTCTTCTGTATGCCTTTGTTTTGTTTCTGTTAACAATTTTTTGACCGCTTTTTACCCGACTAATACCTGCTCTACCTATCATATCTTTAGCATTCGCAATAGAATTGTTTATACTTTCTGGATCATCATCTGTTTCTGGAGTAGTAGAATTTAAAATAACTTGCTGTAATTTTTCTTTATTTGCATTCTTCTCTCGACTTTTCCTTGTCCTTTTTACCAAATTCTTTATCTGTGCACGCTTCTCTTATTCACTCAATTGAGAAATAGCTTGAAATTTTCCTTCTTGTTTCATCTTGTAATATCTTTTGCGTTCCTTTTTCTTACATTCTTCATACAATTCTGGATTTTCTTTAATTTTATCCCGTGTTTCCTGCTCTGCTTCTCGTTTGATTTTTCTCCTCTTCTGTACAGAAATCGTTTTGCTTTTTGTTCGAGCCATGATAAATAAAAATATTTTTAAATATTAATGTGCAGTTAGATAAAAATAAGTAGATTAATAGATAAATAGAAAATACAACACTATAAATACATGACTGCAGACTGTCCTAGTGTGGCCATATTATTTTAATATATTAAATATTAAACAAATATTTTGAGTGATTTTTCATTTATGAAATTTCGTAGAATAGAAAAACTGAAAATTTAAATTTAGTTTTAATTTTATTTTATTTTTTTAAGTTTGGGAGATCAAGAAATTCAATAAGATGCTTTAAAGTAAAGTTTAATTAAATCTAAAAATGTAACCTACATTGAAAGAAATACTGAAAGGCATTAATAAATCAAAGTTATAAAAAATTGAATGTTTTAGAATTAAAAATTTTCAGTTTCAATTTTTTTTTATTAATGTAAAATTATCCCAAAAATAAAAATATAGCTTCAATAATTAAAAATATACTCTAAGCACCCTTAAAATATTATTTACATCAATACATGTCACTTCCATGGATCAGTGTCACCTTCATGCTACAACAATGACATGGAGGTGATATACATGGAGGTGACATATCTGAGATTAGGCCTAATATATACTAAACTATGCACAACATTAACATGATGCTACTTGGATACAAAATTAAATAAAGCAATTTTAAGCTACTTATCAACAGAATTCTGTAATTTTTAAAATTGACATAATTAATGAGGCCATGGAGTTGACATCCAATTAAAGTACCCTATGGCAATTAAAACTAGATGAAATAATAAATTACCATAATTCAAAAATATTCCATCGAACAAGTAGCTTCCAGTAGTTAATTTTAATACCAATTTCTAGATTATTCTGCCTAGTAGATTTTTATATAACAATAACTGATATGCCATGGAAGAAGTTATAATTCAGGGCACAAAAGTGTCTTGCTCTGTAATTTAAAAAAAAATAAATATTCAACATTTTCTTTCAAAAAGTAAATAAAGTATATCCATTTTTTAACTTAATATATTTTATATGGTTCTTTTCCTTTATCTTATGGGAGTTATTCATGTTGTAAAGAAAAAACAGGCATGGAGGGACATACCATGGAGGTGACATTTAGTATGATTTTAATTTTATTAAAATAGTTTTAAATTTCAAATTTATTGTAAAGTATTTTTTAATACGAGTTTTAGATGTGCTTTCATAGATTATCTGTTTAGTTGAACAATTATTTGCATAAAAGTACAAAAAAACTGATTGGGACTCAAATTTCCACTTAATTTCAGAACTACCCATGTCATTTGCTTGGTGTTGCTTGGTCGTAAGGTTCCTTGATTGTAGAATTATGCCTTAAAATATAGCCTTTATATTCATTATCCATTATATGTATTTTTTTCCAAAGTGCAAAATTTTCGCTTCATTAAAAAAAAACTTTCATACTTTATTTGTTTGTAATATATGAAATAAAAATTATAAAAATAAAATCTAATTTCATTCATAATGAAATGTTCTATTGCGTTTGGAATACTGCGGCATTTCAAAGAAAACAAAAAGTGTTAAACTCGATTTCAGATTGCAGTAATAATAGATATAGCAATTTTAACATTACTAAAAATATACTTGATGCGAAAACCCGTAAGTGATTGTGTTTCCCCGGATTTTATATAACGAGCATTTCATCCTAATAGTAATATTTAGCTTAAAAATTTTGAGATTAAATAAGGCGAAGATTACTATTTAGAAATAGCTATTGTAAAAATTCAGAAACACGGTCTGAAAACCAATATCAGTTATGGCGGTAATATAACGCCAATATTTTGATTCATCGCTAACAGTGTTACGAATTTAGCGAAATTCTAAATTAAAAAAATTGACATAGTAATATTTTTTTTTATTTAATCGACAATAATAATCGACAAAAGTCAACCATTAAATAAAGCTTAAATTATTATTAATAAATTTTGGTATATATTTTGAAGAAGAAAATACGTTTGATTTTCAACTTGATTGCTATCGCTGATATAATGGTGGTGATATAATGCTAATATTTTGATTCATCGCTAACAATGTTACGAATTTAGCGAAATTCTGAATTTTAAAAAAATTGACATAGAAATATTTTTTTTATTTAATCGACAAATGTCAACCATTAAATAAAGCGAAAATTATCATAAAAAATTTTTGGTATGCATTTTGAAGACGAAAATACGTTTGATTTTCAACTTAATTGCTATCGCTGATACTTGAACTGATATACCAAAATTGTAAAATATTCGGTTTACATTAGAAATATTTATAATGAAACGTTAATATTGCAGAAATATTGTACAAATAAATATCTCCGAAAAAAACGTCAATATTGCAAAACTATATATTTTACGTTGGAAATATTAATAGAGAAATTGCAAAATATGTTTGCCAATATTACGTAAATATGTGCGGAATCTAAATTGGTAAAAAAATATTTTACAATCCCACTATTAATATTTCGAACATAAAGTAAATAGTGTTGCAATGCTGACGTTTTGTTCGAGACAATTACAATGTATAGCAATATTTCTGCAGTACTGAAGTTTCATTACAATTTTTTCCAATGTAAACCCAATATTTTACCAATATTGGTATTTCAGTTCAAGTATTAGCGATAACGATCAGTGTTAAAAATTAAGCGCGTTTCTGTATTAAAAAAATATACCAGAAATTTTTTTATAATAATTTTAACTTTTTTTTAATGGCAGAGTTTTATAGATTAAACAAAATTAAAATTATTATTTCAAAAGTCTGATTGAGAATTTGAATTCAGAATTCGGCTAATTTGGCAAATTTGTTAATGTTAAAATAACTGATGCTCGTTTTTCAGGTTAATTGTGTTGCTGTATTTTTTATAATAGCTATTTTCAAGCAGTGATATACGCTTTATTTAGTCTTAGAACTTAAATGGCGAGTATTACTGTTAGGATGAAATGGTAATTATATAAAATCCGAAAACACAATCACTCCTGGGTTTTCGCATCAGATATATTTTTAGAAAGGTGAACATGGCTGTATCTATTATTACTACAATGACAAATCAATATCGTTAATCAATAATCGTTAATCAATGATCGTTATCAATTTTTATATATATTCTTTTCTTTGAAATTCTGCCGTATTACAAACGAAAAAGAATATTCCACTGTTAAATTTGATTTAAATTTATTTTATTTCATAACTTTTACTTAAATTGTATTAGCTTAGGTGAAATTTTTGCACATTGGAAAAAAAAGGAATGAAAGGACTAATGATTATAAAGGTATTTAATAATCCGTTTTGACGCTGACTTCTGCCAAATAATTTAACACTTTCACATTTATAATAGTATTAGGATTAGGATACTCTCATTACTACATGTAAATAATAACAAAACTAATTGTTAAGACAAAATAATACTCAATGAAAAGACATGTTTCCTGAACAGGAAGCTAGAACCTGAACGGATTAAATAATGATTCAATAATTCTATGAGATAACGATCACCTTCATAAGTAATTCAGAATATTCATAAATTCATACCAGAAAAATACTCTGAAAAATACCAATGCCCAATCTGAACCAAGTAAGTATTGTTGAGATGTATTCTGTCGCACGGTATGTCGTCTTAAATACGGTCAAAAATCTGAGTAAGTTCTTGCAAGTTATATTTTAGTAAATATTGTGCCAGCGAGCCTTTTTTTTCTGAATACTATTAATATTATATATTTGTTTAATCAACATGGCGATTGTTGACTGCAATATAATTGTTAGATTGTCGAATTTTAGATGTAGGGAAAAGTAAAAACATTTTCCATTATTGAATTAATTTCCAAATTTGTTAGTCTATAATATAAAATAGAATATTAGTAAAGTATACATACGAGATAAAGTATGTTTTTCAACGAACCTAAATTAACGAATAAAATTTCCAAGTGTTCAGACTTATTTTGAACACTATCACAACGCTATGTCCCACACTAGACTTACATATTTTACTGAAAAATTCATGTGGCGATATAAAAATTATAGTCTTTTGTGTCACACTCAAATAAAAAAAAAACTATCGTTTGAATGCAAACACACATGATTTATAAATAAGGAATATACAGTTCATAAATAACATATAATATGTATGTTACATTATTAGATCTAATTCCTCGATTTCCTTATCTTATTCTAAATTACTACTTTATATTCACTAAATCCTTATCCTTAAATAATCTCTATCGTTAACTCTGTTAATTTCCCTTTAATTTAATGTCTCACTTGTCTTAATCGCTTAAATATTACGCTTTTAGTATTCTTAAATTAAATGTTCAATTCCCGCGCTTTTTTCTTTCGAGATTATTCTTTTAGCTTCCATTTTTACTTTACCGCGCATTTCTGAGATTATCCCTTTTCCCTCCAAATTCATCCGCTTGCTTTGCTCGCACTCTTTACATGGCGTGACATTCTTAATTATTCATTGGTTGAGAGCGCGACCTACGTCATATTTGTATCCTTACACGTGAGGAACAAAAAGTTGATACTCGCTGAGTTTCAGCAGAATTTTTCGTAATTCCTGTTTGATAACTTCCCCTGGTCGCCGTCTAGTATTTTCTATTATCTATAATTGCTTACCCATGCTTAAATACTACGTAGCGATGGATTGATTTAAATTTGAATCGGTGGAAACTGCAACGCCGAAAGTTCTTTCAATAAAAGCCTGAGTTTAAATTATGCATTGTCTCGATTATTCCGGAGAAACCTACACTGGATTGTTATTCGAATTGAAATGTGTTATCTGGCCTTCCACTCGATGACTGCAACTACCTTCTAATATCCAGATTGATTATTCAACTACTATGACATCGAAGTTAATCCACACTTTCGAATCACCATATAACGTAAAATCGTTATATGTATGAGTTAAATTAATTTTTTCTTTTAATGAGTACAAACATTTGAGATTCGATATTGTGCTGCATTTTTTTAAACAACCAAAATAATGATGATGTAATTATTTATTCTTATTGTGCGATTTACTTAAGTCATTGTACGATTTAAAAAATAACATTGTTATTTTGCTTAATTCCTTATCATTATTTAATAAATGACATTTTTTTTTTGGTTTGGCTAAAACTTTCAAGACAACTTCACAATCTTACAGAAAAATATTTTATTAAATAAATTGTGTAGAATTTTCTGTACTTTAAAGAAATGTTAAATAGTGGAATTGATTAAAAAAAAAAAAAAAAAAAAAAAAAAAAAAACACCGCTTTCAAAATAATCTTACAAGCACTTCTGGCCAAATGTGTTTAGTTGTGGCCTATGTATTATGACAATGATTTCTATTACTTATAAAATTTATTCTTTTATACGTTAGTTGTGAAATACGGTGCATATTTTATATAGAATAAAAAATTCAAATTAATGAAAACCATTTTAATTTTTCAAAAGAAAAATTCATTGAAATATTTCTCTCTTCCTCTGAAATAGTTTTGAAATCAATATAATCTTTAGTAATATATCATTTTCAAAACAAAGGCAAAGCAAAGTTTAATAACGACAAAAATAAGTAAAATAACTTTTTAATTCAAATTTTAGAAACAAATAAATAAATAAACGGAAAAAAATGAACAGAAAGATATCATAAAAGGTTTTAATAATTAATGCATTAATTTATAATTAAAATAAATATCTTTGTGTAATGACTTTCTCAAAGAAGTTATTTTGCAGCATCTGTTACGCGTACATTAAATTAAATAAATATTGCAATTAGACTTGTTTGAAATTTTAATTTCTGCCTTAAAAGTATTATAAAACTAAATGTTATGTAAACAAAGTTTCAAAACTAGGTACAGAATTTTAATAGGCAATAAGGAACAGCAAGCGAACATGCACTTAAAGAGAATAATTTAAATTAAAATAGTTTTAATTAAAACAGGTGCTATATTTTTATAACATAAAATTGAGTATTTAATATAAATGCGTATTTAAAATCTTTAGAGCGAAACAAATTAAAAATATGAATGAGAAATAGGGGATAGATTTCTAAATATTTCTTGTGCGTAATTTTTCAATATGTATTTAATTCATCTGTATTGCCAACAACAACAAAAAAAACAACATCTGGTATACATTTCTGAGAACTTTAAGACTTACGCAGTACAAAAGATTTTTTTTTTTTTTATTTTAAATGTCAAACTTTTTTGTTGTAAACATGATGGAAATGTGTAGATATATTGTTAAACGAAGAAATTAGAAAAAAAGAGAATGAGATACATAAAAATTTAAATATCATGAAAATTCATTGTAAGATGTTACCTTATCATCAATGAAACGTTCTTAAAAACAGAAAAAAACTGGTATCGAAAATTAAGATCTCTGTGATGTGAGACTGAATAATTTCCTTAATGCTTTAACATTTGGTACATTGATGACACATGCTGCATAACATTCAATAAAAACAATAAAATGTCAGTAGTAAGTTGTTGTAATATTTAAATTTGATCTGTCACGTAGAATATCACATCCAAGAAATAAATTTAAAAGAATTCATTAAAAATGATTATGAATATAGAGTAAACATTTTGCAACTCTCCCACAAAGCACATATTAGCTGACTGAGGATGCACCTACAGTAAACTCCTGACTATCCGGCTCGCGACTATTTGACCCTTCGTTACTAGAAGTAAAAGAATGAAGAATGTTGCAAGCGGCTGATACAGGCAGGTTCCCGTCCGTAGGAAAGTGCTAACTCACGACAGGAATGAGCAAGAAGGGATTTCAGAATGCAATAGCAGAGACAAACAGGAAGTTAGAGGGGGGGGGGGGGTTAAGGCTTGAAAGCCTTTTTTGTCAGTTGTGCAACTTATTTTAACGAGTGCAGACGTTATTTTCCGCTTATCCTGATTACTTTCGTACAGTCTTTTGGTGTACTTCGTGTTTATTTATTGAAGATTAACGAAATGGGTGACAAACGAAAAAAGGTTGTAGTGACTATGCAGGAGAAACTGCGAGTTAGCAGGAGAAAGCGACGCCAGCTGATATTATATGCTTGCGTAAATGGAGGTATATTGCGTCGCTAATGGGTGGGTGGAGGGCAGGAAGTGAGTAAGAACTCCGGTTATAGAACTCCGGCCTATCCGGCTTTTTTGTTTTCCGGCCTACCCTTCCGCCACATTAGGCCGGATAGTCGGGAGTTTACTGTAATGACACAAGACAGTTCGTATATACTAACAAAGCAGATTTTAACAACAAAGCTGTCCCTTATGCGCGAACTGTACACAGTGGTTTCTCCCAGACATGTTCTGAAAGACCCAGAGATTCAGACCAGGTAATCTCACTATCAAATATATACGAAAAATATATTCTTGTTAAAAAACTTCGAAAGTTCTTTGTGTTGGTGTTCTGTTTAAAAACTGCCCATCGTAGAGTCCGAGTAGTTCCCAGAGTCAATTCCAATAGCAGTCTGAAAACGTGGTACACTGAAAAAAATGGGTACTCAAAATTGAGTAAAAAGTACTCAATTTTAAATACAGTCACATACTCAAAATAGCTCTGATGCAAATGTGCTCAAAATTGAAAAACACATGTACTCCTTTTCGATTCCATGGTTGTATTCAAATATGAATGGTTATGTGTACTGCCCCCCTAAACCTAAAAATTAAAATAAAAATGTATACTGACATTTATTTCCCGTTCAAAATTATTAACAAGAAAGGTTTAATTGATTATTTATTAATAAAAGTAGCAAAATTATTAACAAGATACCCAAATCGAATATTTTTATGACAAGAGCATTATTTCCAAGCACTTTTAAATTATTTTAAAATACTGTGCATAATTTAATATTTACATTAATAAATATCATTTATGCCGCCATAAATGAAATAAACCATTACAGGGAACAAAATTATCGCTTTGTTTGGGTTTGATATCATGTGATGTTTCAAAATTGAGAAAGTATAGGTTCATTTTTTATCCAAAAATACTCAATTTGGTGGAGTATGAGTATATCGATTGATTCATTTTTGAGTAATTCATTTTTTGCAGTGTATCCGAGCAAAAGATATGCAGTGAATATGTGGCGATTCATATTACTATTTTTGCCGTAGCTTTTACAGATATTGCAATAGTTCAGGTTTTTTTTGTATGATCGAAATTCGCATAATTCCCCAATCGGCTGAATATATTAACGAATATTTTTTCAGTGTTAAAAGAGGAACAAACAATGGATATTTAAAATTAAATAAATTATACTTCCTTTTACAATCTTTTATTTAACACAAATTGTTTGTTGTATGTAAAGGTGAAAAATCGTAATCGATTTTCAATTTACTTTCTCATAAGCTAGTATTATAAAAATAATGTATAAATAGGTCTTTTTGATAATAATGCAACATTTTATTATTTTT
Organism: Maratus speciosus; assembly: GCA_963932465.1. Taxonomy (NCBI): domain Eukaryota; kingdom Metazoa; phylum Arthropoda; class Arachnida; order Araneae; family Salticidae; genus Maratus; species Maratus speciosus. Next base: position 223,584,101 of record OZ010791.1, on the reverse strand, counting down.
ATAACTTAATTATAAAATAATAAATTTAATTGTCTTTTTTTTCTTTATACTGCCAATGGTAATAAGTTGCCAAATATTCTTTATGCTTATAATTGTTTACGAGTTTCAACATTAATGGGTTTAATGATGCACCAAACCACGCTAGCAGGAAAAGTCCAACTGTCTGTAAAGCTACGAAAACGTATCTGAAACACTAAAAAGTAGATAATATAAATAAACAATTAAATTTAAAAAATCAAAAAACCCGAATGCGTAAAAAGCGAACTAATTAATTATTTCTCATTAATGTGATACTATTGTTTTTCAATTCCTACTATTAGCTCACACTCTCGCTATATATTTGTTCAAATTTTCAATCGTTAATAAAATACTTATTATTCATCCAGTCAAGCTCAAATAACTTTTTTTAAACTTGTAGTGGATGGCATTTGATATTAATCCAGTTTTTTCAAATATTAATTAATTAATTTAATTTAATTAATTAATTTTCAATAATCGAGAGAGCCTTCTTCTTGATCAAGGTATTTTAAGACCGACAGAGCGCTTCTTCTTGAGCAAGGCATTTTAAGCGCCAATCAGAATGAAAGAAGAATGGGGGGAAAAAATTCTCTTATTGACCTAAGTAGGAATTGACTTAAAATATATATATATATTTTTATATTACTTGTTTATATTACTTACCTACTTTTTTTTTCATTTACTTGTATTGATGACTTTTAAGTTGGGTTTAATTGTTAGTTCCTATCTATAAACACTGTTTTGATGAGGTCTATAGATGTCTACGATGGTTAGAGTTGCAGTAAATCTAGAGATCCACAATACATACACAACGTCCAGGTTGTATAATATTTTAACGGAGCTTCTGACTGTAAAATAGTCAATGAAACATCGTCTTCATTTTGAAAGACCTATCCAATGATATGCCACTCAATAGGGTGCGTAATTTTTTTTTTTTTCGTCTCTACCGCCATTTTGTATTTTACGGCCGCCATTTTGAATTTATAAAAACAAAACCTAGCCTATAACCATCGGGCCGTTAAGACAAATTGATAGAGGCCTCATTCATTAAAATCCATCCAGCCGTTGGACTGTTTCGAGGGTATAAAGAAATACACATACACAGGTACGCGTGAAACACATAACCCTTCTTTTCAGTCGGGTAATAAAAATATGGATCGAAATATATTTAAAACAAACATGTTTTAATAAATTAATGGTTTCGTATTAATTAAATTACAATTTACGTTAAGATATCTATTTAGAAATACTAGAAATTAGTCTAAATAATGGCTTTTTTTTATTTCCTGATTAAACATCTTAAAAAAGACACAGAGCAAAAATTATATATTTTTTAAATAAATTTATTAGCCCGCACATTCTTCCAAACGTAAAAATGCGACGAATTTTAAATAGTCGGACGCAGTCCACATACCAAATTAACATGTCGTTGTGCAGTTTTTAAAACAAAAATCCTGAAAGTAGCCGTGACGTTGTATCTTATTTAGTGACAGAAATTTTGTGCATATATAACACATTAACACCTTGTAATAATATACATCTTTTAATTGCTAAAAAGTGTACGTCGAGTTAATCTGAGGTTACGAATATGGGAATAAACATCGTAATAAAAATAAAATGTAACGCGCGTAATGTGAAAGAAAACGAGAAAAATTCACTGTAAAAAAATATTTTTATATTTCATGTACTTTCTGCTGTACTTTTGTCAGCCCTATTGCTGTGAAATCGAATCCAAGCAGCAAGCGATATAAAATTCGAATTCTTTCTGTCACGTGTACAAAGCGGCCAATAGCAACGCGACTTTAGCCAGACTTGAGAAATTTTACAGCACTCTTAAAGACAGCAGTTTGTAAATTTTACAGCAACTGTGCTGACAGACGGGGATGCCAGCACCTTTTGTTGTAAAATACAGATTATTGTTATTATTATTTTTTTTTACAGTGTTGAATGATGGAGTTTCAAATCACTATATCATATATCGTGCAATTTCAGAATATTCTTATTTATTTGTATTGAAATGGGCTAGGATAGAGTCGAATCATGTAAACAGTCTATAATAAACCATTTTTACTCTCTTTAACGTTTTCGCTGAGATTTTCTGAAATTTTCTGAGAACTGAGATTTTCAAAATAAAAATTTTATGCTCTTAAAGGAGTAATAAAAAAGAAATTATTTTACAGCATCATTAATCCGAAACACTACTACTTCTACTAATTTCAAACTACCCATTTATAACGAATTGATAAACGTGAACAAAATGACGTATATGAATGAATGAAACGGCGTTGCTGAAAATATTTTCCGTTACACAAGTTTAATCCGAAGCAATACTACTTCTACTTCCAGCTGCACCAAATAATTATAGACTCTCCCATTCCAAACGAAGTGGCTTATTTGAATGAATAGAGCGGCTTTTAATGAAAATATTCGCTGACGAAGGCTGTGAATTTAGACCGAAAATACTCTGAAATTTAAATAAAATGTATATTTTATACTGTTAACATCTGTATTATTATTTGTCATCCTTTAAAAAAACAGAGATTTTTAAAGTACATATTGTGCAGTCTGTGCACTATTTTTACATTTATATTTATTCAATATTTTTACGGTTCATAAGATGTCCAGTATTAAGTTAAGTGTAAATTTTGTAAATCATACATACACAGTGTTTTTAGATAAGTATCGCTTTTATGTAACTGCGATACCATATAAAGTTCGCTTTTAAGAATTTGCCCATCACAAATCACCACGTCACAAGAAATGTAAATTAAAGCACACATATATACAATCAATCTTACACTAATTGACCTCATCTGCCACACTATATAGTTAATTACATTTTAAGCTCGTAACATTTTTCCTTTAAGCAATTTGGTTAAAATATTTAAGATTTACATAGGCATGTTTTTTCGAAAAAACTGTAATATGTAAAATGTAATAACGCTGCATTATTTTTATATTTATCTAGAATGTTATTTTGAAGTATGAATTGATTGCTAATATCTGAGTACTAGACATACTCATTTATGATAAAATTGTCGTTAAAAATAAGAGTAGGTTCATGTTCTCACATTAGAATACATTATTATTATTATTATTATTATTAAATATATCTAGTAGCTATCTCCTTTATGTACAAAATTTCTATACTTCCTTAAATTGCTACAAGGTGTATGACTAAAACTTTAAAGAGAGTAAAAATAGTTTATTAAACTGTTTACACATTTCGACTCTATCCTAGTCCATTTCAACACAAATAAATAAGAATATTCTGAAATTACCCGATATATGATATAGTGATTTGAAACCCCACCATTCAACACTGTTAAAAAAAAAAAAAAAAAAAAAAAAAAAAATCTGTATTTTACAACAAAAGGTGCTAGCATCCCGTCTGTCAGCACAGTTGCTGTAAAATTTACAAACTGCTGTCTTTAAGAGTGCTGTAAAATTTCTCAAGTCTGGGTAAAGTCGCGTTGCTATTGGCCGCTTAGTACACGTGACAGAAAGACTTCTAATTTTATATCACTTGCTGCTTGGAATCGATTTCACAGCAATAGGGCTGGAAAAATTACAGCAGAAAGTACATGAAAAGTCAAAACAGTTTTTTACAGTGAATTTTTCTCGTATTCTTTCACATTACGCGCGTTACTTTTTATTTGTATTTCGATGTTTATTCTCATATTCGTAACCTCAGATTAATTCGACGTACACCTTTTAGCAATTAAAAGATGTATATTATCACAAGGTGTTAATTTGCATGCACAAAATTTCTGTCACTAAATAAGACAATTTTGCCTGTTCTAAAATAAAGGTAGCTTGGGGGCCCGCGTGACACAGGTTGAATGACCATATATTAATAAGTCACTAAAAATGATGCAGGTGTTTAAAATAATGATTCAAAGGGAATGTAAAATAAAGTACAAATAATTCAAAAGTCTGCCATTTTATAGTTTTTACAAATATTTAAACCACACATTTAATGTATTGTCTACTCATATTCTGTTTGTCAACTATCCTATTCTATCCATTAGTTTTATTCATTTATTTATTATTACTGTTTCCAGTGTAATATTAATAGACTATTCAAAACGCTTTTCTAGAAGATATAGTTTTTTAGAAGTCAAATAAAAAAAAAAAGCCAAAGTGATTTTTTTCTACTCAGCATTAATCAATGAAATACCCTTTGAAAAAGTGTCTATCAGCAACATTTAATTAAAACAGTTCTGACACATAAGAAAGAAATATCGATTTTTTCCGCACATATCAGGCATATTTGTAATGCCTAAATATATCTTATCTCTTAAACAGATGTGAATGGGTGAAAAAAAATTCTTAGTGCACGGGATTCTCAGTGCATTTGAATGAATAATATATTCAGAATGATTATGGACACCTAAATTTTATACAGAACATAACTGTGTAAAAATCTGTCACTTGAAATATTTTCCTTTTGGGAGCTTTTAGCGCTTTAGGTTGAAAAACGTATTGTTGTTTTTTAAAACTGATGATATGTTTATAAGTTTGAAATAATATTTTAGATTATATTGTTTAATTCAGTTACAGTTTGAACTCTAAATTAAAATAAATATTGCGGTATATATATAGAAAAAAAAACATTTAAAATTTGGTACATTACTTTTGCAGATGTATTTTAAATTATGTTATAGGAACTTATCTTCATATTTTTAATGGTTTGTTAATAAGATAATTAATGTGTTAATAGCTTCATTAATGCATGAACTATAGTTTGACGTATGGTCGTCACATTTATTTTCAATGTAATGTATAATAAAAATTCTGTCACTCAAATATCACGTAATTTGGTTGTCTGAAAGTTATGGTCTCTTTATAATTATATGTATTATATTTTAGATTTGTGTATAATATCCATCTCTTGCTATGTGAATGAAAAATATAAATGTAGCTGCTAATATTTATATCTGTAAAATTGAATTCAATTATTCAAAAAATATGTAGCCCATATAGCCAAAAGTTACAGTTGTTATTTCTAGCGATATGGGGTACATAAACTTTTTGAATTTCTCGAGAATTGCCAACGAAGTGTTATTCAACTTCCCTTCATGTAAAGAATATGCTTGAATTTACGCTTTCCATTAAAGTTCGAATTGTGAGTGCATTTAGATTGCTCAGAAAAGAACTGAATAACATGTTTTTTGTTTTTACTTTTGCTGTGCATCACATAATGCTAGCAATGGAAACACTCATAGATGTTTGTAGTTGCTATTTGTATATTTTTATGTTATTTCTTAAGAATACCACGTATTTAAGAGTAATTTAGCAAATAAGTATGATTTATTAAGTAAAAGTGTGAGTAATAATATGAATGGTTAAGTATAAAATATATATTTTAAAAAATTTAGTTTTACCTGTATATCTTTTGTTTATGAGATGCAAAGTAGAATTTTCAATTAAATTTTATGAAATTTACAGAAAACACGGAAAACTACAAAAAAGAAATTTTTCTGACGTGTAATCTAAAACCAGTAAATTTTCGATAAGGAAAATACTTTTTAACTAAGCTTAAAATTACGCTATGTGCAAATTACTTAAAAGATGAAAAAATTAAAAGGTGTTAAATTACTTCAATATCCTTAGTGCTTTCAACTATATGCATAGTAGGGTGGGTCGAAAAAACCGAAATTTTTATAATCGAAATGTAATAGCGCGGAAAAGTTGCTTTTTGTAATACAGAATAAATTTCTAAAATATTACATCGATCGGTTAATATCTTTTACCGCCGCAAGGGGGCCAAAGTTTAAAAAAATCGCAAAAAACATGTTTTTTTTTTATCATTTTTTTAAATTATCCAAACGTACCAATACAATTTTTAATAGAACGCAATAGCTACATGACGATATGAGAAATGTCCCGGTAAATGTTCATTATGATGAAATCATATCTTTATTTGCCGCAAAATGACCATATTTTTTGTAAAAATTTCAAAAATTTCAATTTTTATTTCTTTTTCTATTTTTTTTTTATAATTTCTATAATATGTCTAGAAATAAATAATTTTACTTTATATCTATTAATATATCATACTTTTTTATAACTATTTGTAATAGACTTGAAAATAAAGTTAATCATTCATTTTTCTTGACGATCGCTTTATCTACTGATGTTTTACTTCAGAAGAGCCAATTCATGCCACAAAAATTATATAAAATGAGCAAAATGTTTTAGTATTTTATTAATTAAAATATAGAGATGTTTAGCCGAAACGGGTTAAATAAACTTAAAATGAAGAAGAATTTAATGTAAATGGAATTTATAATATAACTTGCTTTCAGATGAAGCCATTATTTCTCGAGAGGCCAAAACTGATCAGATGTGATCCTCCCTCTGTTCTAGTAAACAAACTTTATCAGTGCTTCAATGAATAATTTCACGCATCTTTCTAGTGACTGAGTGGGACAAGGAAAGTAATAGCTGGTATCTTTAATCGAACATTTTAAACTCACCAGCGTTTTTAGTCGATAAAGAAACCATAACAGGTGGTTCTGTTAGTTTTCAGTTTTGTCAGTAGACTAAAGCCATACAATTTTAAGCTTCAGTGTTGAAGTCTGCTATGATAAAGTGACGGATGGCACTATTCTAGTTCACAGAACTTCGTAATTTTGCAATTTTCTTCATGGCTGGGGCCCTGATGTTCTCCTCTTCATATGCTATCATTCCAAAGAGGCTATTTGTATGATTTGCGAAATAGTCATTTCGTGAAAATACAGGAACTATAATCTTTCGTAGATTATCTGTCAAGTAACGTAAGTTACTAACTATAGTGCACAGATTCTGGAAAACATACGTGATTCATTTTAATTGTGAACAACCAATTGTGATGCAGTACATTTTCAGTATGTACTCAAAGAGTATGACAAGTTAAGAAGAGGGGTTCTTTGTTCCAACGTAGAGTCTCAAAATTTGAATAGCAGTAATGATCCACTTTGCATGAAATGTTTGTCCAGGGACCCAGCAAAATAGGTCAATTGCATACACGCGTGTTGAAAGAGCTTGCAATATTTCAGACATATACTTCTGGTCAGTTAACAAATCATCTTTATCAACAGCTAGGTGATCAGATTAAATTGGCTTAAATTTTGCAATTGGTAATAATTCGTAAATCGCAAGAGATCAACCAATTGGACTACAATATGATAGAAAACCTGTCTTTTGTCATCAAGATGTTTGAAAAGATGTCTCAGTGGAAGCTCATTAAAGTGAGGTCAAGGAAGCCAATAAAGTGTTTTTTTAAAAGTTGTTCTCAACTAATCCTACTATAATACCACCTTTGCATCCTGTTTTGAAAACAGTTCCGCAAAATTCAACTGCAATTATTATTCCAGTCGGGATTTCATTTTTCTTCAAAAAATCTATAATGTCATTGCATATGGAAATCGCCTTGCCAGACGATCGGGTCAAATGACGAAAATAATTCAGACCTGGTTCTAGTACAAAGAGATATGTTCCTCCTTGACTTCGCAAAGATGACACTTTGCCACCTCTTTATCCTGGCAGATATTTCTATCTTTAGGGCCATCAAAGTATAGAGTAAAAGGAGTACATTACAAAAAAAAATGAACAAAGTGAAACGTGGCCCTCTAGCAGCGAGAAATTAATTTTACGTGCAGGCAGTTGCAGGTGTTTCTATCATTGAGCAATTTTTTTTTTATAGAATTACAGTGATCATGGTTAACAATGTGCATGAAATTAACAACATAAAATGCCTTTCCCAACCTATTAGAAATGTAAAAAATCTAAAAACATTACAAAAGTTATGAAAATTGAAAAAATGAAAAACTTTAATTTTTAACATTTTTTAGAAATTTTGGCCCTGTTGTGGCGGTAAAAGCAACGATGTCACAAAAATGAAATGTTAATGTTACATTACTAATATCTTGGCGTGGCTATTGCGTTCTATTAGAAATTGAATAAGTATATTTGGATAATTAAAAAAAAAAATTGCTAAAAGTATGTTTTTTGTGATTTTTTCGAAATTTGGACCCCTTGCGGCGGTAAAAGACATTAACCAATCGGTGTAATATTATACGTATTTTATCTTTTTTACAAAAGGCAACTTTTCCGCACTATTACGCTTCGATTATAAATATTTCGGTTTCTTTCGACCCACTCTAATGCATAGCCTTCGTCAGAGAATACAAAAATAAGAGCGTCTTATTTTCAAATTTCACGTAGTTGGTGTCGAAAGGAGTGAAAGTTAAAGTCAATTTTTAGATCCGGAAAACAGTAAAAAATTAAAAATATGGATAAAGAAGTAAGTGGAATATTACGTGTTTTATGATTCTTTAAGCAAACTGATCCAAATTCTGGGTATGTTGTAGGATAAAACGTCATTACAAACAGTATTTTCTTTAGTAATAATTTCTATTCATTCCCGTATAATTAAATCATGATAATTCTTTAAGGGCATATAAGTCATGAATCTTCGAAATTAACTCGTATATCCTGCTTCTGGTTAAGTCTTGACAGGGCTGTTGTTGGCCAGTTGTACTTTTAATCTCTCAAATGTTCTTTAATACGGTCTTCAAGTTTACGAGAAGACATTCCTATGTATTCGAGTTAATATTTTCTGCTTTCAGTGGAATTACATATACTCCAGAAACTTCATCTGTCGGGATCGGGTCTATTTTGACACTAACTAGATCTTTCAATTTTATTGGAGGAGTAGCGTTTAAGTTTACGCCAAAGTGAAAAAGTGCATATCTGAGTTTTTCGAAAAGTCCTGGAATGTACTTCATTTTGCAATATCTCATATTACTGAAGGGAGTTTTTGTATCTTGATATGATTTTTCTGTGAGACCGTTCTCAACTGCAATGTTTCTAATGGTATTTAATTCATTTTCATGATGATTAATAGAGCAAACACTAAATGCTCGTCTTAAGTTGAATGAGCAAGTTTGTAGTTGAAAAGTGATGTACTTTCAAAACAATTACATTACTTTTAATTAAGTTTAACTTTTAAAGATAAATTCAGCATTCTATTTATTTATTTTCTTACTTACTTTTTAATTATTCATGCGAAAAAGATCCATTTTCCTCTTATAAATTCCTCTGTATAATGCAACAATAAAGGCAATGATAATACAACCTAATGCAATTTATATAAAAATTACACCTGATTATCATAAAAATATAATGATATGGGCAATATTTCAAACTCCATTGAGGCTGTTTAAGAAAAACGCTTTTAAATTGAGAAGATATTTATTCGGATTGCATAAACTTCGACAACAATGTTCGTTAAAGTTCATTAAAAATGAAAAATATACACGTTTTTATCAATCTTCTCTCTATTTATCATCATGATCTATCTGTGTTTTTATAAGATACAAAGAAAAGTTCAATTCTTTACACCGATTAATCATGTTAACATTATTCTACTTTGATTAATTTCCTTTTTAAGAAAAAAAATACTTGTCTTAATGAAAAAAAATTATTCGTTTTAAGTATCTATATAATATACAGAGAACATCGTTAATTTTCTTAGCAAGTTTAATCTCAGAATATATCTTTTAATAGAATAGAACCGAAATAATTGAGAAAATCTGAGGTCGTTGTAAAAGTATACGAGAATAAGAACTGAATTTTAAAAAGTTAACTAAGATAAGACGTGACGTGAGTAAATCTAATAAAGTTTATCTAGCGCTTTAGTTAAACAATTTCGTATTTTCTATAGAAATATTAAACTTAGTAAGGGTTATATTAATCCCTCTCTTTAAAATGCATGAAATAATGACTTTATAACCTACATTATGTCTTTTTTTCTCTCATTCTCTGGTGTTTAAATATGTATATCTATGAGCACATGAGACAGTGTAAGTGTACAGTATGTCATTCTTAGCATCTTCACGACGGGAAAGGAGAATTCTCGTTTTTATTCGAAAAAACATTATTGACTAAAGGCGTGGCTTCTACCTTACAGAAAATGCATTTATATCATGTTGTCTATATTGTTTTTAGATTGTAAGACATTTTATATATTAAATTCGTACATTAAAAGATAGTTATCGATTCATAAACTTTGGTAACCTATCAAAAACAACAATTTGCAAAAGACTTTTATAACAGGGAGGAGCTTCTACTGTTTTAAAATTCAGATTTGATAAAAATTGCACGTCAGCAATGTGTTAAGCAATATCTTGATTTTTGCAGTAACTTCGACAAGAAGTAGCCTAAAACAGGGATGCGCAACCTGTGGCCCGCGATGGGTTAATTTGTGTCCCGAGAATTGTGGCGCCTCGTCAATTTATAATTGGTAAAAAAATTGCAACTTTTGACCATATGTTGCAGGAAAAAATCTTCAATTTCGTCAATTTGCCGCGAAAAACAATTCCAAATTTCGTCAATCAGTTAAAAATCGCGAATTTCATTAACCGCCGAGCCGATACCATTTGTATCAATATAGGAAATTCCCGAGTTGTTTATTTCATCCTCGAATTTCATCGATCGGGTGCGGAAAAGTCGCGAATTTTGCTGATCGAGCACGGGAAAATCGCTAGTTTTGTCAGTTTATTGCGAGAAAAAGTCACAAATTTCGCCAATTTGCCGCGGGAAAAATTGCAGATTTCATTGACTAGGCGCAGAAAAACCGCTACTTTCGTCGATCGGGTGCGCAAAATTCGCGAGTTTCTTTGATCTTGAACGGGAAAATCGCGAATTTCGCTGATCGGCTGCGAAAAATCGGGAGTTTCGTAAGTTTATCGCGAGAAAAAGTCGCGAATTTCGCTAATTTTCGGAAGGAAAAAAATTAAAAATTTTGTCAATCAGTTAAGAATTGCGAATTGCGTCGATCGGGCACAAAAAATCCGTGAATTCTGTCGACCGGACGCAGAAAAATCGCGAATTTCGTTAATCGGGCGCGGGAGAAATGCGAATTTCGTTGATCGGGAACGGGAAAGTCGCGAAATTTGTCGGTGAAGCTTGAAAAAAAATTGCAAATTCCGTTAATCGTCTGCGGAAAAATTGCAAGTTTCGTCAGTTTATCGCAAAAAGGCGCGATTTGCGCCAATTTGCCAAGGGGAAAAATTTTAAATTTCGTCAGTCAGTTAAGAATCGTAAATTTCGTTGACTGGGCGCGGAAAAATCGCGAATTTCATTGGTCGGCTACGAAAAATAGCGATTTCTGCCGATCAGGATCCGAAAAATCGCGAATTTTGTCGATCTGGCACGAAAAAAATCGAAAATTTCGTTAATCAGGCAGAGGGAAAATCGCGAATTTTATCTATCAAGTGCGACAAAATTGCCAATTTCGTCGATCTGCAACGTTAAAATTGCGAGTTTCGGCAGTTTATCGCGAGAAAAATTCGTGAATTTCGACAATTCGCCGCGGGAAATAATTGAAAATTTCACCAGTCTATTAAAAATAGCGAATCAGGCAGGAAGAATGTCAAATGTCGTTGATCGGTTGCAGAAAAATTGCTAGTTTCGTCAATTTAACTTGTTCATAAAGTTCACATTTTTTTGGCACTAGCCACTTTCATGCTTATGTTTGTTTTTTAGCACTTTTAATAAAGCAAAACTTACTCCCCGAATAAAGTAAAGGAATATTTTCACTCTTTGAAAAAAATTCTTGTTATATCTCTATTATATATTCAAACACAATTTTTGATAGATATATCCTTGCCAACTGAATCGGGCATGTTGATTGGGTAGGGGAACCTAAAGGGGTAAAACTGCCACTCCTCAGAATCCACTTTTTTGTAGGCCAGAGCTCTCCCCCCACCTCCCCAAAATAGAATTCTCCCTGTGTTACTGATATGGCCCTCCACAATCCAGACATTTTTGGAAGTGGCCCTTCTCTTAAAAAGGTTGTGCACCCCTAGCCTAAAAGGAAAAAAAAAGTCAGAGATTTTATTATACGCTGTAAAATAAGAGAAATTATGTGATTAGAAACTAATACAGAATTAAAAAAGTAATAACGTATGCTTAATAAGATATGATTGTATTATTCTTTCAGAGATAATAAAAATACATTTTGATAAAATGATGTTATAGTGGCGTGTGGAAATTAAAGTCAAGAGAAATATCCTATTTGACATCCTTTGTCTTTCCTTGCGATAAATTATCCAACTGAATATGAGAAAACCTCTGTTATTTTTCTATAGATGCATACATTTAAATAATAGACATTCTGAAGAAACAGTGAACTCACGGTGTACAGTGTTATTCACGAAAATTACTCTCAGAAAAATCTTGTTTCATTTCTCAGTAAAGTTTTTTTGATCAGAATTTACCAGAAATACCAGAAATTACACTTTCTGAAATCATTACAATAATTCTTATATATCAACAATCTCCGTCTAAAAATTTCAAAGCCTTTTACCAATCAATTTAATTATATCTATTCCAACACTGATTTATTGTTAAGATAATATAGATTAGAACTGTAATAACAAACATTATATTTAAAAGAATTTGTGGAGTAATTCCTTATTGTATTTTGGCTTGCGTACAGTCGTATTGCTAGAATTCCATCATTATCCTTTTAAAAGTAAAACAACCCACAAACCTATGGAATGGAGTAGGCAGATTTTTCGCCATTCTAAAACTTTTTGGATTAAAACTCATATAACGACAAATAAATGAACAAAAATTACTTGAAGGTGAATGCATATAATATAAAATTATTTAAAATACATTAAAAATATCTTAAAATACATTAAAAACACAAAACGTTTTCAGCCATTACATGGCCATCATCAGGGGTGTTTAAATGCTATTATTATTTTTCTTTGTGGTTATTAGAGAATTGTCTAGAAGAAATCATTATAATTTAAAGGTTTTACGCCAGATGATATGCCAGATGAAAGTATTCAAATTTCCAATAAAAGAAGCTTTCATCTATTATGCATTAAACCTCTCCATACTCCTTGGATATCGTATGATAGTGCATCGTTACAATCTTTATTAGCAGTTATTTCAATTGATTCTCTCATAATGGCTTTCTGTTAATTAATTGTGCAAAAGATAATTTTCGATTTATTAAAATCTACTTTTATAGGTTGAGATAATCTTGATAATGCAGTATAGGGTCTATTCAATCTGAGATATGCTTTAAATTCTTTAATTCTATAACGAAATTTTGTCATCGTCATACCTACATAAAGAAAATATTTATTATATTTTTTGAAGGTATAATGTATAATGAAGACATCATCAACATATCTAAACCAATAATCTGGATTTGGTCTTATAGTTTCCATGATTATATTCTCAAGCGGGCGTAGTTTAAACTCAGCAAGTAAACCTGAAATGGGGAAGCCCATTGCTGCACCATTGGCTTGTTTGTAAACTTGATTATTGAATACAAAACTTTGTTTTTGACAATCAAATTCAATTTAGAATAGCATCTTCAATTCTGTCTCAAATCTGGCAAATCATTAGGTAGTTGCGGAACGTAGAAACGATCTTTTATAAAGCCAAAAGAAAAAAAATCGCATACCTCTAACGGCTTTTAAAGCTTCAGCCCAAGAATAACGGTTTACGCTCAGGAGTCGCCATTTTGCGTATGTTGCACTGCAAGCGAGGAAAAAACAAAACAGTACTCGCGCATGCACTTATCTAAATCTGTCTGAGTTACTCTTTATTGGCCAACTCGAGCCAACACTCTACAGTGCTTACAGTTGATACCTGGGACTTTTTTATGGACAAACTATATATTTTTATAGCTATAGATTACTTGAAATCATGAATTTCATATATTTTGCTTGAGAATATAACTTGCAATTCGTAATTTCTATATTTTATAATATTTATCTTAAAATAATCTTGATTTTTATGTATGACATATGTATGTAGCGATCTTTTCTCACATGATCAATATAAAGCGAGTTAGTGGCTTAGAGTAACTGACTTGGCCTTTTGCTCGACTCTAACGTTCTCGCCTCCTGATCATGAGATCCGTGGTACGTATCCCATCGGCGACACTCTACACATTGGTGACCCGGACAAACACGCAAAAACAACCTTCGGCAATAATCATCTCATCTCATAACCAACAGATGGCAGCACTAAATAATCATCCCCAGTATACAAAGCCTGTCCTACCACTCATCACATATGCGTAACGACAGCATCATTCAGGAGTGCATATCGCTCGTCAGACGTCAGCAATACGTCTTTCTCACTGGGGATGGAGTGTGTAGCGATCCCATCTTACATGATCAGTATAAAGCGAGTAACTGGCTTGGCCTTTTGCGACGCTAACGTTCTCGCCTCCTGATCATGAGATCCGTGGTTCGTAACCCATCAGGCGCCAATTCACCACCCACTCTCCACATGCATTATATCCCTATGGAATACAAATGAACAATTCTACGTAATATAACTTATTAAGCTAAACTTGTCCAGTTCAAATAGTTTTGAAAAAGAATGTGTTTATCTTTTGAATTCTAAAAAGTGTAAAGAGAGAAACCAATTATTCGTTTCAAAAGCATAAAAACACAAGATAAAGTTTCTGAAACATTTCGTTTCAAAAACAATAATTTAATTTTAAGGGGTAAAGTTTTTACTAAAGGATTTCAAAGTAACAAATCCTTAGAGAGGAAAAAAAAAGAAAAACTAAAATTTTCATTAATCTTCAGCTGGTAAAAGTAATTAACACCAGGAATTTTAAGTTCTGAAAAAATTATCTTTGATTAAAAAGCACTCCTTATCTTCTGGAATTAAATTAAAACAATTTATGTGGAAAATGTCTTTTTAAATTAAATCATGCGTACACAAAGTAAAAAATGTGTTTATTATTAAATATTAATTGATATTTTCTAAAAATGTCGCATTATTTCTTATTTCAGCTTAGAAATTTTTTAAAAGTAAAAATAGAAAATTTTAGTATGACAATATTTATTTTCAATTCAATGTTATGGGATTACTATACTCAAAATATAAAAGTATTTGGTTGTATAATGTATGGGTAAAAGTGCATAAATACAAAGTGCATTACGATGTGTAAGAATTCTGAAAAAGAAAAAAAAACTATCAAAAAAACAAAAAAATAAATGCGTATAGCACAGTTTTTTCAACCGTTTGAGGCTTCATTTTAAAATGAGTAGAAAATGAATATACGTCAAATCCAAATTAGGCAGTAAATGAGAACTAAGCCGCTGGAGTCGTCAAATGTATTAAACGCTTCTTCCGAATTAGATGGTAATAAACTTACTGAATTTAAAGCTTTAAAATTTTTCCGTTTAGATCTTCCATTATCGGGTCTTCTTCCATTCATCCTAGAAGGATTCATTGTCCCTGTGTTCAACTGAAAAAATTTAAAAGCTAAATTCAATAAATTTAAGACATCGACCAGCAGGCTCAGTCTGGGTGACTAGTTTAATACATCGAAAGGCTCAAAATGCTCTGAGCTCACTGTTCCAGTTTCTGGTTTCTCTCCACTCCAAACCAGAGCGTCAAAGCTGATTAAAAACTGAGAGGAAAATTATAATGATTGTAAAAGATTC
Organism: Maratus speciosus; assembly: GCA_963932465.1. Taxonomy (NCBI): domain Eukaryota; kingdom Metazoa; phylum Arthropoda; class Arachnida; order Araneae; family Salticidae; genus Maratus; species Maratus speciosus. The sequence continues at coordinate 223,568,598 of OZ010791.1, read as the reverse complement.
CAATCTTTTATATCTTACCAATTCTTATTCATTAGTTGTTTATTACACTGCTATTTTTAGAATAACTTTTATCGTCTCTGTCATCAATCACCTCTCATCTGTCTAAAATACATGTCTAATTTCTGAACCTCTACCACTATTTGGTTTATTCTATGCTCTCAGCTGCTTTTCCTTCTGACTCTTCTTACTTTTTTTTCTTTTTGAATTTTTCCTCTTTAAATAGAATTCTGAACACTTGGATCATTTCTGGTTTACTTTTAATTATTCGTGAGAATTTTAACGTTTGGTTTTTATGTAACTATACATTCATTATAACAGAAAATCCTTTCATATTTACAATGACTGGCTTCAGTTTTCTTCATGCGCTGTATTAACAAAATGATACAATTTTTTTTTACTGATATCATTGTGTTAATCTTACATCATCAGTTATATCATCAGGATATGAAAACCTATACGACAAAATCACTGCTTAAAATATGATTTAATAGTAATTATGATTAATAATAAAAGAACAAATCATGGTAAAAAAAATTATGGATTGCACGAAGAGTATCCAGGAGATATCGGATTTTCTTCGTTTAAAAAAAAATAATAATTTCAAGCGCACAAAATAATAACTAGGCGCACCCGGTATATTAGCGGTATATTAGCAGCCCGGTATATATCCGGTACAGACTGTGATATCATAAACTGAAATATATGGCAAAATTTAATATCGTTGTCATGTGACATACAAGGTCGCGCCGAACAGATTGACATATTGGATATGGTCATAGATAATGAAAAAAAAAAGAAAAACGCTTCAAAAGAAAACGGTATGTAATGTAAACTATATGGGCAAAAGCCACAGGATATTTTCGATTTTAGATGTTTTTTCAAATATCTGCAGAAGTAGTTAATGATTTTTCAGAAACTCCAACAATATAAAAAAAAATTTTTGACATCATATTTTTTTCAGCAAAGATTTAATCACACAGGTATTTTGGGATAAACAATAAATTCAATTTAAAAAAATGTGATCACATTATAAATTAAATTTCTAGAAATGACCTGTAGTTGTAGACATAACTGTGGGGATCTTGTACAAAAATTATGATAATTTGAATAAGAACAGCACGCAGATTCACAGAATTCACAGAAATGTAAATGTTTTGTAAAAAAATTAAGAAATATCTGTATGTTTACACCATGAAGGCTTTTCAAACCAAGTTTAACGCCACTTTCGGGAAACTTGACAAAGTACAGTAGAAATAACATACACTGAGGTGACAAAAGTCATGGTATAGCAATATCGAAATATATAGATGGCAGTAGTGTCGTTTACAAATTGTATAAATGTTCAGTGCCTGGGCAGGACTTTCATTTGTGTTTAAATGCTTCGTGTGAGTAGGTTGATTATGTGATTATGGCCAAACGACGAGAGTTAACGGATTTCGAACGCGGTATGCTAGTTGGAACTAGACGCATGGGACATTCCATTTCGGAAATCGTTACAGAATTCAACATTCAGAGCTCCACAATGTCAAGATGTGCCGAGAGTACCTAAATTCAAGCATAACCTCCCATCATGGACAACGCAGGGGTCGATTGCCGGCACTTAATGACCGCGACCAGCGACGTCTGCGTAGACTTGTCAGTGTGAACAGACAAGCAACACTGCGTGAAATAACCGCAGGAATGAATGTGGGACGTCCGACGGGAGTGTTCGTTAGGACAGTCCGGTGAAATTCGGCTTTAATGGGCTATGGCAGCGGAAGACCAACTCGAGTGCCATTACTAACAGCACGAAATCGCCAACAGCGGCGCTCATGGGCTCGTGACCATATCAGTTGCACCGTAGACGACTGGAAAAAAGGTGGCTTGGTCAGATGAGTCACGATTTCAATTGGTGAGAGCTGATGGAAGGGTACGAGTGTGGCGCAGACCCCACGAATCCATGGACCCAAGTTGTAAATAAGGCACTGCGCAAGCTGCTAGTGGCTCCATAATGGTGTGGGCTGTGTTTACATGGAATGGACTGGGTCCGCTGGTCAAACTGAACCGATCGTTAACTGGAAATGATTACGTTTAGCTACTGGGAGACCACTTGCAATCATTCATGGACTTCATGTACCCAAACAAAGATGGAATTTTCCAGGATGATAATGCCCATGTCACCGGGTCATAATTGTTCACGAGTGGTTTGAGGAACATTCTGGACAATTCCAGGGGATGATTTGGCCACCGCAATCATCCGACATGAATCCCATCGAACATTTGTGGGACATAATCGAGAGATCAGTTCGTGCACAAAATCCTCTACCGGCAACATTTTCGGAATTATGGACGTCTATAGATGCTGCATGGCTCAATATATCTCCAGAGGACTTCCACGACTCGTGGGGTCCATGCCACGTCGTGTTGCTGCACTTCGCCGGGAAAACGGAGGGCCGATATGCTATTAGCCGGGTATCCCATGACTTTTGTCACCTCAGTGTATTACAACTAAAATATAAAAATAATTACATGTTTTATAAAGATGAGAATTTGTTTGGAATAATTTTTAAAAGCGCACGGACAACGATAATAAAAATTAATTTAATTAATTTACTATTAAACTATATACAGTGAGTAGAATTTGTAAACATATTGCCATTTAAAGTAAACAAATTGCCAATTTTTATTAACTGACTTTCAACAAAGGAGCTGCCAATTAAAGGCGAGTTACCGTTCATCAGCCCAAAAAGTAGGACGAAATCAGGATTTTTTCTTAGATAAAATAAAGTAACACTAAACTAAATTTACCTTTTTTTACTTCGTTTTTACTATAAAAATTTTTTTTTAATAAAATAATTAATAAATTTGATGGAGGTATTTTTAGTTGCATGCGAATACGCTATTGCCCTTTACTACACAGTTTGTTTAAAGTCATATGAAACTAAAAAATCATATTTTTCAGCAAACATAATGAATTTAGTGGACCATAAATTATTTTTAATTGGATTGGAGGAAATTTGGTACAATGGTAATCGTTTGAAAAACGCATCTTTATTTCGTTCTTTTTTCTCTTTCCTTTCTATGTTGTTTATATCATATTCTTATTCTTATTATATTACTATATGACAGGTTCATGACGCCACAAAATAATCAATGTGTAATCTTCAAAAAGGTTGATTGATCCATTTAAACTCTACTTAACATGGAAAACTGAAAAATGTTGTTTGAAGAAAAAGGCAATGGATGAAGAAGTTTTACTAAAGAAAAGGAGTAAAAAAAATGTTAGTTAATCGTTACATTTTTAAATCTAAACATTTTCTGGTTTGTACCTACGAAGCAAATAATTCAGCAAGCGTGCTGCTATGTCCCGCATACCTGTTTTCAGCAGGTCAGTGTTCGCTTTCAATTAACTGTAATTTCTTAAATATTTTTGAATTTCATCTAATCGTTCTAGAGTCTTATTCTACACACTATTTGTATTCGGAAAATGAAAAAGACGTCTATTTTGTTTTCTTTTCATGACAGGTAACTTCTTCCTAACAAGCGTATTGAAGCGTAGCTTTAGAACGGATTTCGGTTTTCATAATTATTATTTTGAGGGGAGGGGACGGGGGAGGTATTGTTATGGAGATTTTTACAAAGAGAACTGAAGCACCAATAAAAAGCGAAAAAAAATAGTAATAAAAATGGCAATTTGAGGAAAATGCCTTACAATTCAGCAATTTTTAGAAATTAACTGAAATTCAGTTTGCTACATCGACTAGAACATTCTGAGTTTCCATGATGATCGATTGGCCTTTTTTGAGTTACACTTACAGTAGATAACTTAATTATAATAAAAACGATTTTTGTCGTTAGCGCAAGTGCAGTCAAAAATTATTTCATAGAAATGTTTTCGCTTTATCGAATATTGAATATATTTATTTTCTTTAATTACAGGATGTTATTTCTAATTCAGCTGTAATTTATAAATGTCACGAAAGTTAATTTTGCTTAAAACCCTAGATACTTAGCCATAAACCATTACACATTAAACTATAACACATGATACTGTAACAAACGAATTTTTTTTTTAATTCTTTTAACGAAATCATTATATCTGTGTATACCTGTATACCATGAATATCCAATCCATGCTATTCTTTCGCAAATGAACACAAATGTTGTATGGGACTTACATAGTCACCTTCTACAGCTGCAGATCATTTAGAGGGATTTTGCTTACATGATAATTGCAAAAATTACTTTTATGTTGCTCATTAATGATGCATTTCATCAATCCTTTGGTGAGAAATATGAGGTTAAACATGTTTTCTATTTAGTAGTTCCAAAATAATTTGTCAAGTATTTCTCTAGTTATTCGACTAAATTTTGGCCGTCTTAATGAGTCCTGAATTAATGCTATATTTAACCTGTTAAGCTTTTTTGACGTATATATACGTCATCGCCAATTTCAATTGCGAACCCAGTAACAGATTTTTTTTTAAATAAATTACTTGCTTAACAGGTTAACAAGAGATGACTTATTTATTTTTACATCTGTTAAGCGAGATTTATATATATATACGTCATTCAAAAGGTAAAATAGGCACACAGTAATAGATTTATAAAAAACATTACTCGTTAACAGGTTAAAAATTTCTTAGGATATGATTTACATATAGAAATTGTAGCAAACGTAAAATTCTTCAATAAGAACACTTAATTTTGACATTATATTTGAATTTTCGTAGGATTCCAAACGAAAAACATTCAATTAAATAGTTTCAGAATTATGCAGGTTCAAAGTTTGAAATTTCGAGTGTTAAATTTATTTTTAATCGTATTAATATTAATTAGGACGGTTTTTTAAGGGATCATTCAATAGGTGAAATGAAATGTTGTTTTGGCATATTTAAAACTTCTAAAAATCAATTTCTGTTAAAAATTTATACATTATAATTCACATTTCTTTCGAAAAATAATTTTAAAATTAAATATGTTTTGAAACTATTTTTCGGAAAAAATATATATAAATTGTAACCTATGAATTTCTGGAATAATGCCAATATTTCTTAACTAACATTACCTTAAAAGTGTTTTTTTAATGACTATATAACATGTTGATAGTGCCCATGAAAGAACATCCCAGTTATAAATTTTAATAGTGTTAACTGTAAGCCTTGTATGAGTGTTGGTTCATGGTCACGAACAAAGAGTAATTCAAACAGTTTTAGATAAGCGCATGCGCGAGTACTGCTTTGTTATTTACAAATGGGTACATTTGTTAGCTACATGTCACATTTAATTTTTTTCTCACTCTCTATAAAACATAAATGCATAAAATTTATTATACAGATAACCTAATATCTCTTCTATTTAAAATATTTTTTTAATATTCTATATTGAAAATTTTTTATGTTTAATTTTGATTAAAAAAAAAGTTAAAATTGCTTTTTGACTTGCATACACTGCGTGCAAGACTATAGCAAAACTATTGGTTCAAGAGCCCCCAAAATCTTGATAATGATGTAAAACTAATGTATCTTGAACGTATACTTCATTTGTACGCAATTTATTTATTTATAATATTTGAAATTTAAATTTAAATTATAAAATTTTGAAAAAAATAATTATTTTATTGAAAAATAGCCAATTATAAATAATCAATGCAATTGTACAACTAAATTTGAAGTATAAGTTATTCTTTACCTTAAAATGAAGACATTTACCAAGTTTCGTGCAATTTGCTTTATTAGTTTGTGAAAAATGTTGCGCGCAAGCATAAAATTTAAGAAACAATTTTAAAAATTTTATGAAAATTTAATATAACAAAAATAAAATAAAATTTCAATATAGATTATTAAAAAATATATTTTAAATAGCAGAGATATTAGGTTGTCTGTATTAAAAATTTTATGCGTTGATGTTTTATAGAGACGGAGAAATGTTGCTAAATTGCATCGCCAGGTCAAAAGTAAGACTCATGAGACCCCTTAAAGGAAACCATAATTTTAAATCTCTACAAAGCAACAACAACAACAAAAATTAAACAATTCCGTTCAAAAAGATATGTAATAGCACTATTATGTAAAATTACCAGCCGTAGGTGAGATCGGGATAATTTTAATTCATTAGCTGAAAACAATGTCTAGGACTTGATGGAGTCAAACAGGGTGTAATGAATGAAATTAGGTCCGTTCCCACACATTCCTCTACTATATAAGCACATGAGCGTCCTCTATGTTATATCATTAATATAGCAGGATGTACTGATTTCAGAAGGGAGTTCAACTACTTTTATAAAGTTTTTTTGATGTCATGTTTCAAATTAATGCTATTCAGTTATCTAAAATGTAAACGCTATTAAATTATTGGGGTTTTTTCACATAGTTTTACACATAGTGAAATTTTAAGTCTGAGATGTTATTATTGGTTTTTTTTTTTTTTGTCTATTTCGTCTTAAATTTTGAATTAGTGAAATGAGCACAAATTTAAGGGGTCTCAGGACTCTTAAAATTTGAAAAAATGAAAAAAGTAGACCATTTTTAACATTCAGTGTCTTAAAAAGTATAAGATTTAAAACACAATTTTAAGGGAAATGAAAGATATAAGTATGTTCTTTCGCTTCATATATTTAAAAAAATTATAAAATGCAGAAATAATATTTATAGGGAGCTTCAAACTGTCAGACATTTTTAAAGCAGACAATTGGTATGACAGCTTACGTGAACGATTACAAAATAAATTTTGCACCTAGAATGAAAATTTTGGTGCTTAATTATACTTCAGATTCTAATAATTAACCTGAACCTAAATAAAGTTTTATTCAAAGCACTTGTATAATTTTAATACAAAGTTGTATTAGCTAATACAAAATTTTGAAAATTCCTACAGTATATTCACATTAAAAAAAAATATTTTTTTGAACATTAAAAAGGAAATTTTAGGTTCAGTTTACACAGACTAACACAGGGGCGCGCCGACCCAGTGTGCAAAGTGTGCACCGCATACAGGCGCCAGAATAGTAAAGGCGCCAAATAGTTTAGGCGAAGGTGAAAAATTTGAAAAACTTTTATCCAATTTAAATTTATTAAAGCGGTATTTAAAATCGAAAGTGTGTCATTTCTGATGACACATTTATGAGTTCATTTTTATTTTTAAGATATATGAAATTTGCAGATGCTCATCAGCGGCGTAGCTTTAGGGTAGGGGGGAGTCTCAAACCGAAAGGTGCCATGGTGTCGAAAGGTCACGGTCGTAAGGCGCCACGGAAGGCTTAAGGGCGCCATCATGCGCCTAAAATAAATTTTAAAAAAGTGCTAGAAGCATAAAAAAAATCGGAAGGGCGACCGCGAATGCCCCTTTTGACATCCCTGCTCTAGATCAGACCTGTCCAACTTTTCAGAAAACAGGGCGCACTACAGTTGGGGGCAAACATGGAAAGCTCCATTATTCAAATGATTGAAAATATATAACACTTCTATCTTACTGTAGTATTGGTGGTGATACACATACTGACGACATAAAAACGAGTAGCATATTAAATGGCACAATGGTAAAGCAGCATAAGCCCCCAAGTTATGCACGGTTCCATGTAAAAGTAAATTGCCGAAAAAAGCACAAATCAATCACAGCAATGGGCTACATTATAACAAAAACAATAAATAAATAAAACAGGATGGAGCTCAAAATGCAATGCATTTAAAAAAAAGAAATGAGAAACGCCATTCGATTTCAATCCAATTTAATAGCCATGCCTAACATTGTATGCTTTTACGCATAAAAACGAGCCCATGAGCATGTAAGGAAGTTTCATGTCATTTACAGTAGGGAAACATGTTTTTGAGAACAACCTCAAACTGAATTACGTTTTATTGAAATTTTAATTGGATATTTTATAGATTTGCTTCGAACAAATTATAATAGATCAAGCGCTAGTTTCACTCGCGCACAGAGAGTTCATACAATAAATTTATTAATTTCTAACTACAATCTTACAAAATATAGTTGTTAAACGAACACTAAGACTTTTCAAATAACTCGGAATTATTTTATTAAATATTTTTCAATAATTGCCTTCAATAATTGCCTTCAATAATTGAATTCAATTGGAATAAAAAACGCTGACTATTTAACATTGTGATCAACCTTACCTAAAACAAAGGCCTCGTACAAAGTTTAATATTGCCATTGTGCCAAGTACGCTTTGAAAGGAGGTTACAAAGTTGCATGGCCACTTTGGTCTGTGCCACGTCTTTTTAGATAGGTTTTTAATTAATATCTCAGCTAATCACCGACAATTCTTTTGGAAAATCATTATCGACAGTCCTTGGATGATTTCGCGTCGATAGGTACCTCGAACTCTCCTCAACTCCTCCCCCGCTGAGCGCCAGCAAGAGAAAGTTTATGTATAAAGGAAAACTGCGATTTTCGGAAAAATTGTATGACCTAGGATAATCCCTACAGTTTTCCTGAAAGATTTAAATAAATTTCTACTACGTCTAATTTTTTCGTAATTTTATTTTTAGTAGATTTGGAAAAAGTAGGAGAGACATAATTTTGCCATACATTTTCGACGAATTTCTGAAAACATAATCGTATCTATTATTGTATATATTTTTGAGTTCTGCGTTACGAGGTTTCTCGAACGATCTCCCTCCCCCCCCCCCCATTTTGTCTTAAATACGTACCCGCTCATGGGGGAAAAGCTGCTAATTGTTGAGATTTGTTATGTAAATGTTTTTCTTAATTTTTGGAAAACTGTATGGGGTAGAAATGAACAAATTAAAACTTTAAAATAACCTCTACTGATAAAAAAAATAATGAGTTAAGAAGGGGGGGGGGGGAGTGAGTGCTTAGAAATATCCAGGCCAAAATCTTTAAAACAATATGTCACATGAAAAAATTAATTTTCTCCCCCACGAGGGGAAATACCACCTAATAGTCTGAGGTAAAGTCCTGCATCGGGTCGGGTTACGCGAACCCGACCCGACCCGCACTCAGCACTATATTTTCGCATTGCGGGTCGGGTCGGGTTGTGTTTAACTATTTTTGTTTGCGGGTTGGGTTGGCTTTCATTGTTTTGGGTTCGGGTTGGCTTTTTGACTCTTGCGGGTTGGATTCGGGTTGATCCGATTTTTTAAAAGAATGTGGGAAATATTTTTTCACGTTAAAAGCCTTTATAAAAACGCAGATCAAAGTTTCACAAAAGAAAAATGCGTGCCTGTCTGTTTTGTGTTTAGTCGCCCTTTCACGAGTCTTCGAAATAACAAATTGCATTATATTTTTATCGTATTTTAAAAATACAATACGCAACAAAACGCTAAATGGTCCTTCTTGTCTATCACACAGTAGTTGTCAAAGTTAGAAGTATCAAGACTTATAGAACATTAGCAATCGCAATCTGTTTTGCAATGATTAAAAATGAATTTAACATTTGGAGATTCAAATTTTAAATCTCCACAGTTCCTAAACTACTTGACAAAATAAGTAAAATTAAGTAATCTTAAGTAAAATTTAATGACCAAGCCAAATATGATGTAAACATTATTGCATTTGTATTGAAAATTTCAGAGTTCGGTACAATTTTAGAAGTATGAAGATGAGCCTTAAGAATTTTTTTATATAACTTGAAAGAATACATAATTTTCTATGGAATGTTTATTTAATTGTTTTCAGGAAAATTTAGGTGAGTAAAATGCATGGGGTCATTATTTCATTTGACCGACTGCACCTTAAAACCGGCAGATACAAATTATATTTTTCCATGAAATTGGCCATCATATGAAATTAGAGAGCACTCATCTTAGACTGATGTAGTTATTTGCAGAGAAAAAGAGTATCAGGGAAAGAAAAGTTTTCTGAGGAAAAATTAGAGAATGCGTCCCCTTTAATGGAGAACTACCATCGTAATATAGTATTACCGTGGTAGTGCTTGAAGTGACCTATGTAGTACTAATATACATTAGCTGAATCAGTATTGCACATATATTAAGTGCACCTGTTACACAAATTTAATTAAAATTGTTTTTTTAATAAAATTCTTCTGAATTAATACATTATTTTTTTACACTCTTTATTATAATAAAAAAAAATGAAATTTAAATTCAATATTTCAATGTAAAATGTTGAGGTTCTTTAAAATTTAAGAGTTGTAGGAAGTCTAAAGTTCTAAATTTTCATTCTTTTTCAGCAATCCATTATAAATTTTTTCACAGCTATATTTAACTGAAAAATAAATACCCAGAAAAGTATCCAACGTGGTTATTTTACATCCCTGGGTGCACCAGGACAGGCTTTCGACTATGCTCACAAAAATTTTGAGCCTCGTTTTAATTTAGAACTTGGATTCATTGCACGAAAATTGGGAATCGAAAAATAAAAAAATCTGACAGAGAAGGAAGGGTTAAGAGTAGGACAAGGTAAAGATACGCTTAGCTTCTTAGCAATGTAAACATCAAAATGAATATGCCTTTTTCATAACAATTGTTATACAGATTGTCCGGTCTCAACGGTGTCCAACGGCTAATTCCTAAACCGTTAGTCATAGATATATAGTTCCAATTACAAAAATGTTTTAAATCAGGTAAAGAAATATTTAAAAAGCGATTTAGGTCAACAAAAACATCTCTTAAAAAATTACAAAATTTAAATTTTTATAAGGTCCCCCGGTCCTATAAAATTTATTTAGTAAAATTTTCCTATCACACTCACAAGTAAGACAAAAAAAAAAGTCCCATTCCTATAACACTGAAATTGAGCGAGTTATGAAACTTTAAAAATGCATGACTTATGCCACGATTCTGCTCTAAAAACAAATGAGTTCGGCTTAGCTTTGAGGGGTCACATACCAAGTGCTTAAAGTATTCGAAGATCTTATTTCATGTGTATCCGCGCTTTGAAAAAAATCGTACAAGTATTACGATTAAGTTAACATTTATTAAGTTTCAGATTGGCTAAAATAACATATGTTTTATTTTGTCAGGATTTGAGACTGTTTCTTTTATGATTTCTTTTAACAAAAATTGTGTTATTTTTATAAGTTTTTATGTTACTTCAACGATCGTATGTATGTTTTTCCAGTTCAAAATTCGTACTCGAACTTTAACTCACTTTTAAATATCCGTTCGATATTACATTTTACATACTGACGCAAATCCAATAACAATCTAATATTATAATGATTTTCGGTGGTTACCATTTATACTTATTTTACAAGATAACACAAAAAATTTCGGATAGATTACCGCCAAGATGTTTAAGAAAAAGTTTTAGGATAGATAATACAAGACTGCGATTGTTCTTTTTAGGTGCGTTCGTAATTATATAAATACGTAGCACCTATAGTCGTCGTTCAGTCCGTCCGTCTGTCCGTCTGTCCGTCCGTCTGTCTGTCCGCATATAACAGAGCAAAAACTACCCAACCGAATGGTTTGAAATTTGAAATATAAGATTGTTGTAAAATTTTGTCGAGCCATTTCAAATTTTATGAAAATCGGATGTATAGTTTAATTACAGGGACAGTCAAAAGTTTTTCTTTACATTACGGCCAATGGGAAAAATTATTGCAAGTGCATTTTAATGATGTTACAGCCTTCCGAATGGTCTGAAATTTTAAAGATATAATTGTTGCAAAATTTTGTCGAGCCATTTCAAATTTTAGGAAAATCGGATGTATAGTTTAATTACAGGGACAGTCAAAAGTTTTTCTTTACATTACGGCCAATGGGAAAAATTATTGCAAGTGCATTTTAATGATGTTACAGCCTTCCGAATGGTCTGAAATTTTAAAGATATAATTGTTGCAAAATTTTGTCGAGCCATTTCAAATTTTAGGAAAATCGGATGTATAGTTTAATTACAGGGACAGTCAAAGTGTTCGGGGAATGGGAAAAAAAATTATTGGGAGTGCATTTTAATGATGTTAAAGACTATGTACTTTATGAGGTGCAAAAAATTATACATTCCGTACAATATGGGGTGCAAAAAATAGTTATAAAACTTGTTATAGTACGAACGCACCTCATTTGCCACGTTTGACGAGCAATTTCCAACTTATTTTTTTTTACTTTTATGTATTTTTTAGCACTGAATCCGAAAATTACCTTAATTTTTAACCATCATGTCAGGATATTTCGGAAATCATAAATTGTCAAATTTAAAGAATAACAAAAATCGGATACTATAAAGTAGAGGAGATGGTTGTGTTTTTTAACTTTTGATAATTGATTTTTACGTACTTTTTAGCACTGAATCTGAAAATGACCTTCATTTTTAACCATCACGTTAGAATTTTTGCAAATCGTAAATGTGTAAGTTAAAATACAGCGAAAATCTCATACTATAAAACATATGTAAAACTTTTTTGTTTTATTTTATTTTATTTTCAGGGCTTGAATTACAGGGCGGGATGGCGGGATTCGTGCCCAAAATTTTGAAATCCCGCCCAAATGAATATCGTGGGCGGGAGGCCCCCGTCCAAAAAAATCTCACCATTTTGCATTTTGAAATTACGATCAACTCTCGCGAACGCCTTCCGAATTTCCCGATATTTTGTCGCGACCGATTGACACATTTTGCGGGTTTTTTTTTCTACCACGAAAGATTGTTGAAATTTACGAGTTTTTCAAGCGACCGATAGACAAATTTCATTTTTTTTCTCGCGATCGGCTGACAAGTTTCCGCGACCGATTGGTGAATTCAAGGGGGATTGATTCTGTTCCGAAAATTTAAGGCATTAGGTTCCGAAAATTATGAAAAATCGGTCATCAGTTCAACAGAAAATATATCGCGAATTTTGACAAATGATCGCCGAAAAAATGGATTTCGTCAATCGTTCGAGGAAAAAATCGACAATATCGCCGCAAAGGATTGCGAATAAAACACAAAGGACCGCGAAAAAGAAACTCGAAATTCATCAAAGGATCGCAAAAAAAAACACACATTACATGAAAGGATAACAAAAAAATCGTAAATTTCGGCAAAGGAACGCGGAAAAAACGAGAGTTCCGGTAAAGGATCGCGAAAAAAGCGAATTTCGTCAAAGGATCACGAAAAAATGCAAATTTTTTCAAAGGATCGCGGAATAAACGCAAATTTAGTCAAAGAGCCGCTGAAAAAAACCGCAAATTTCCTCAAAGAATCTCGAAAAAACGCGAATTTCATAAAAGAATCCCGAAAAGTGCGAGTTTTGTCAATATCGCAGAAAGAACGCGCGTTTCGTGAAAAGCTGGAGGGGGGGAGGGGGGGAATGCGAATTTCGACAAAGGATCGCAATAAAACGCGCATTTCGTCAAAGGATCGCGAAAAAACACGAATTTCCTTAAAAGATCACAAAAAAACGCAAATTTCGTCAAAGATCGCGAAAAACGCAAATTTCCTCAAAAGATCACGTAAAAAAACGCAAATTTCGTCAAAGATCGCGAAAAAACGCCAATTTCGTGAAAAGATCCCGAAAAAATGGGATTTTCGTCAAAAGATCACGGATAAAACACATATTTCGTCAAAGGGCTGCTGAAAAAAAAGTTAACTTACATTTCTCGTGCAGTAGAAGAAATGAATCAGTATCCATTTCAAACTTTTGACTTTGATTGAACAAGCATTCAAATTTTAAACAAAGAAAATACCAGGGGGTCAGGTTTTGACTGTAATTCCATTAAGGATATAATAAAACAATTTTGTTCAGAAATGGATATTGATGATTCCATCACTGGATATACATTGTTCATGCAAGTAGTTAATAATGAAGGCATGTCGGATATTGCAAAGTTTTCTGAAAATTTTTTAAGTGGGCATAACCATACGTTTCCGATAACTTCCAAAGTTATAAATGTTGTGCTTGTACTGTCTTCCACAAGTTTACCTTGTGAAAGAAGATTCAGGGCCCAAAATGGAATAAAATCTAAATTCAGAAATTCATTTAACAACTCTATTGTTAAGGACCCATGATATTAGGTTTAAAGTTGAAAAATAGACTATATAAAAGCCTTAACTCTCTTACTTTTTTAAATAAAAAAACATTTTGCATAAGTATTCTGAGTTGTGGATTTAAAATCCTCAATGGTATTTTGTCATGTCTATATTAATACAGGCATGACAAAATAATTAATGTAAATCTTTAAATAGCACTTAAAATAACATTCGGTTTTAGATTTTTTTTTTCTCCCTCCCAAATCGCTCAACTCCCCTCCATTTATAAATGTTGGTAGGGAGACTCCCCTCCTAGAAAAAATTGAATTTCAAGCCCTGATTTCATTCAATAATTTATTCGATATTTTTGCTTATCCTGGGATTCTTACAGCTAAATAGCTGAGTGGTCCGATGAGATGAGGGAGGATATTCAATTTTAACTTTGAAATTTGCGAAAAATCCTGATGTGATGGTTAAAAATGAAGGTCAATTTCAGATTCAGCGGTTCAGAATACATAAGAATCAATTATCAAAAGCTAAAAAACATGACATAACCCAACTTTCTCAGGCTAGTGTAATTTAATAATATTTTAAAATACGTATCATTTTGTAAAGAATTGAGGCTGTTAATTAGCATCATTTTATTTAACAAAAATTCTGTTTTCCTTTCTTCTTAAATGTTTATTACAAAATGTAATTTTTGCATTAATATGTTAGAATGATTAAAGATTTCAAATTGATATTGCGATGTTAATTTTACTCTCAACCATTTTTTAATATGTCTGACGAAATTATATTTCGACTAAATTTGTGAATGACCCCCAATTTGCAGCAAAAAATATGCTCCAACTTTAAACAGCTATTACTCGGTCAATTTTAACCGTAGAATAACTGGACTTTTTGTGTATTACTTGTCAGTGTAAAAGGAAAATTTTACTAAATATAACTTATAGGACCGGGAGACGGTATAAAAATTTAAATTTCGTAATTTTTTAAGAAATGTTTTTATTGACCCAAATCGCTTTTAAAATATTTCTTTACCTGATTTTAAACATTTTTGTAATTGGAGCTATATGTCTATGACTAACGGTTTAGGCATTAGCCATTGGACACCGTTGAGACCGGACACCTTGTATAGCCAGCATAGTGGTACTGTATTTTCTAATATAAAATCAAATGTTCCGGGACTGGAACATTTTCGAATGCCCCCCTGATTATAATCTACGTGTGGTAATTGTTTAAGGCGCATCTTAATTGATGTTACATTATTTTAAAAGAAATAAAATACTATAACAAGTTCCGATGTAATACGGATACCATTAATTTGAGAAAATGTTTTTCTAGTTTTATGTGTATTTACCGTATTACGAGCACGCCTTTCTTTGTGTCATAGTGCTGCCATTGATTAATTCAACACAGCTATATTTCCAAATTAAAGTTTATTTGAACTGTTTTAAGTTTTAAGTATAAATATAAATAAAGATCAGATCTTAAAAATTCCGGGAGTAATGGAGGTAAAAGATTTATTAGCTGATTTATGTAGGAGGTATGCCATTTGTGGGGAGGGGGAGCAAACAGCTGAAGCACCTACTTTTTAGGGATGTCCGTTATTTGCATAGCTGCCAACCTTCCGATGGTTTTCTCCAGATCAAATAAAAGAGTTTGAACCAGAAATTTAATTTAATAA
The DNA here is from genome assembly GCA_963932465.1 of Maratus speciosus. Lineage (NCBI taxonomy): Eukaryota > Metazoa > Arthropoda > Arachnida > Araneae > Salticidae > Maratus > Maratus speciosus. Next base: position 223,553,042 of record OZ010791.1, on the reverse strand, counting down.
ATGAAATAAAAAAAACCCTGTAGAAAAAAGACACATTTCATTAAATAAATTTTCTGGTTCAAATTCTTTTATCTGGAGAAAACCATCGGAAGGTTGGCTTGGCAGCTATGCATTTATACTCATTGAAAAAAAAATATATATATGTTTTTCTTTTTTCTTTTTTTTTTTTGGGGGGGGGGTTAGGAATATGGGGCGCCACTTGAAGTTCTGCACACAGGCGCCGGATACTTTTGGCGCGCCCCTGGACTAACATAAATCATCTATTTCGAAAATTTCATTAAAAAATATTGAGAAGAATTTCTGATATCCTGCGTGTTATGCCAAAAAATGTCATTTTCACTAAAAGGACTTAAAATTTTCGGAAAAGCCACTTTAGCTATTGAGTGGGCACAATTCTTGAATCTATAACTTCTGTTCTAATGGGAATTTCGAGGAAACAATTATATCAAAATATTCAGAAAAGATAGGAGTTTAAAATATAAAATAATTAAAATTGCGAAAATTTTGAAGCTTTAAGAGTCTTGAGAACCCAACAAATGTCAAATATTTCGTATTTGTATACATATTTATATGTATTTCAGAAAACTTCTAATCAATTTGCAATAATTGCAGAGACAACATATTGCACTTTCAACTTAGTAATTAATTTATGTCTTTAAAGGGGAGGGTTTAAAGTACTCTAAGATGCGAATTTTTTCTTTTTCAGAATCATTTGCTCATTTTTTAAAAATAGTTTTTAGAAGAACGATAAATACCGGGCTGTCTTGATATCATGAACCAAAAAATAATATTTTATGCGTCCTGTATTGAATTCCAAGCTTTTAAATAGCAAAAGACCGTATTTTTACTTTCTTCTATCTTTACAAGAAGAACGTATTGGATTCATGAAAAATTTCTACTTCCGATTTTCGATGTATTTATACGTTTCAGAAGGTCTTGAATACGATTTCAGAGCTTCTAGAAAATGTGTGTCTGTCACTCTGTGAGTCTGCGAGTCTGTCTGTAGGTGACAAAACATTTTTGGGCGCTCTATCTCAAAAAATAATGCACGGAATTTCAAAACTTTGGATTCAGTTAGATCTTGATATAAACTGGTGAGGATTAGTTTTGGTATATGTCGCCCAACAGGTGGCGCTGCTATGCTACATTTTTCACGATTTCTGCAACAGCTCTATCTGAAGAACTAAAGCATGGATATACATCAAACTTCATATTCAGTTAGTCTTTGATATGGATTGAGCTGATTCGTTGAGGTGTAAATTGGCCAACAGAGAGCGCTGCTATGCTGCATTTTACACGATTTCCACAATAGCTCGATCTAAAAAAAGAATGCACGAATTTTCATCAAACTTCAGATTCAGTTAGACGTCGACACATGTTGTTGCTGATTAGGTTTTCGTGTCAATCGACTGATATGTGGCGCTACTATGCTGGATTTTTCATGAATTTCTCAATAGCTCTATCTCAAAAACTAATGCACGGATTTTCATCAAACTTCAGATTCAGGTAGACGTTGTCATAAGTCGTCGCTGGTTAGGTTTTGGTGTAAGTCACCAAAGTTGGGGGGGGGGCGCTGCTACGCTGCACTTTGCATGATTTACACGATTTTAGAGATAGTCGTATCTCAAGAAATAATGGACGGAATTTTATGTCTTCAGAATCCTCATGATAGACAGATTGTCATTTAATTCTGGCTTCGTGCTATCGAATTTTGAAGTTATTAACATGAAATGAGATAAATGAAAGTTTTGGCATTGGAACATCCGGCTAGTTTAAATGTATTTTAGAATAAATGAGTTAAAACTAATATAAAATAATAATCATTAATCGTAAAATTTCCTTAATTGCTTTCATTGAGATCTAAGAGGAAGTAGAAAACTAAATGCATTTCAAATGAATTATTTTGAGCTTCGATGTATTCAGATGTTTTAGAAAATAATCACTGGTAATGTTCTTGTATTTAACACGTTCACGCCGACGCGGTGGGTCACACTCGACTGTCTCAGAGCTGCCAATAGTCTCCGGCTTTTTGGATACCAGTAATTTAATAAAGAAAATGTTGTTTTATTTAATTAGAACAATTGGGTGATTTAAAGAAACAACATTTTCTCTAAAAGAACAGTGGTGTGCATAAAGCCGGAGACTTGACAACTCTGAGAGAGTCGAGTGTGACCCACCGCGCCGGCGTGAACATGTTACTTAACTAGAAAATAGACTAGGTGTTTCAATCCCTTAAAAATATGATTTGTTTTAAAATAAAACTCTGCATGGAAAGCACTGAGTCAGAAAAAACCGCCTTCGAGTAAAAAAACAACACGAATGTCAATGTTAAGAGGTCAGTGATAAAAATCCACTACACCAGTTCGGGTTAAAAGAAAAAAATATGTTATAAATGTAAATGCATTTCAGTACATGGGATCTAACTTTAAGACGCTGAAGCCAAGAACTGATGCACGCTGAGCTAAGCAAAGCCCTGACTTCTCCAGCAGAATTTAGCGTCATTTAATTTATAATGAATAACATAAATTTCGATAAACAAAGTCAAAAGTATTCGGATAAATATTTTATTGAATATTTTAATGAGTCGTATTGTATTCGATTTCCTTTCACGCATTTTTAGAACAAATTCCCATTTATGTGGTATTTCTCTGATTGTATGCTTTTATTCTAAGTCCGTATAATAATTAAGGATGAAAACTGAACGCAATAAATGTTTTTGAAAAGGATTTCTTATAATTAAAAAGATTCATAACTTGTAAATACGGAAGAGGAAACCTGAGTTACATTTATGGAAACACAGTATTAAGCATTAATACTAAATAATTGCAAAAATAAAGGAGATTTATATTATTAAAGTAGGGAGAGATAATTACAAAGCAGTAAATTACGTCTAGCTGTGACAAATTTTCATTAAATGCCGTTGCCACAATTGTAATTAAGATTTTGCGAAGTGAAAAATATTTCTTCGTAACGAATACGTGGAACTTCTAATTACAACCTTAGAAGTCTGAAATGTTATTTAACTTGTTGCAATATTATTTAAATATGCATTATAACGTGACTCTTCTAATGACTAAATATTTTGAAATACTTTATCAGATTTTTAGATAGTTAAAATTACTAGATATTTATGAAATGATACTGAAGCATATTTTACCCATTTTCCTTTTAATTTTATTTTTAACTATTCAAGAAAGGAAAAAATAATGCGATTCTATAATTGAATGTTTCATAATATCTGAAGCTAAATAGAATTTTCCCCATATGCTCATTGTAACAATAACTTTAAAATTTCAGAAATTTAAGTAATCAGGCAGAAAAGAAAATGATGAATAGAATGTATCTGACACTTAATACATTTAGAAGACAGTAACGTGCATTTTCTCTTTAACTGAAAAGAAAATATTGTATACATCTGAAAAAATCACTAGTTAAATGATAATATTTTTTAAATTATAGATTTTAGATCTTATCACTAAAGTAAATGTGTGTTTTCAAATTACTGCGTATGTAAAAACATTAATTATGATATTTGCACTTTTAGGTAGCTTTCATTACAAAAAGCTACCTATTGCAGCCGTTCGGAGGAAAGCGATTTCAAAAAATTTTGGTATATTTTCATCGATCATGACCCCCAGACCCCGAAACCACCCTCCGTTCAAAAGTTGATATATATATATATGGATATATATATATATATATATATATATATATATATCTGAAATTTGTCATACTGTAACTCTCGAATTTATGAACCGATTTGGATGTAATTCGGTATGTACTTAGTACATACCAATGTTTCGACCGAGTTCGTTGGCCAGCTTCATCCGCCATTTTGTTTCAAAATGGCGGCCATTTAAATTTTTTTAAATTTTAAATTTGAAATGTGGTACCAAAGAATTGAAAATGGAAAAATATCTTTTTCTTATGTATTTGACTTTTATACAAAGATTCCGGAGCAGTTTTTGTTTCGTCTATATCTTAAAAAATGGTTGAGTTATAGCATTTTGAATTTCTAGCGTGGCTGACATTTTGAAACGTCCTGAATTTTGTCACGCGATAAAAGGCGTATTTATGAACCGATTTGGATGTAACTTTGTTTGTACATAGTCCATACCAATGTCTCGACCGAGTTCGTTGGCCAGCTTCATATGCCTTCTTGTTTAAAAATGGCAGCCATTTAAATTTTTAAGAAAAATTTAAATTTGAAATGTGGTACCAAAAACTTGAAAACTGAAAAAATATTTTTTTCTTATGTATTTGACCTTAATACAAAGATTCGAGAGCAGTTTTTGTTTCGTCTATATCTTAAAAAATGACTGAGTTATAGCATTTTGAATTTCTAGCGTGGCTGACATTTTGAAACATCCTGATATTTGTCACGTGATAACAGGCTTATTTATGAACCGATTTGGATGTACTTTGGTGTGTACATAGTACATACAAATATCTCGGGCGAGTTCGTTGGCCAGCTTCATCCGCCATCTTGTTTCAAAATGGCAGCCATTTAAATAAATTTAAAAAATTTAAAATTTAAAATGAGATACCAAAAAATTGAAAAATTGAAAAGATTTTTTTGTATGTGTTTGACCTTAATACAAAGATTCCGGAACAGTTTTTGTTTCGTCTATATCTAAAAAAATGGCTGAGTTATAGCATTTTGAATTTCTATTGTGGCTGACATTTTAAAACGACCTGATTTTTGTCACGCGATAACAAACGTATTTATGCGATTTGGATGTTACTTGGTCTGTACATAGTACATACCAATGTCTCGACCGAGTTCGTTGGCCAGCTTCATTCGCCAACTTGTTTCAAAATGGTTGCCATTTAAAAAAATTAAATTTAAAATTTAAAATGAGGTATTAAAAAATTGGAAAATGAAAAAGATTTTTTTATGTGTTTGGCCTTGATACAAAGATTCCGGAGCAGATTTTGTTTCTGAAAATTTGTTCTTTTGTTTATATCTTAAAAAATGGTTGAATTATAGCACTTTGAATTTCTAGTACGGCTAACATATTGAAACGATCTTGTATTTGTCACGCAATAACACATGTATTCGCCTATTTTCATGTAAGAAGGCATGTGGACAGTATACATCAACATCTCAGCCAAATATATTTTTAGACAATACTCAGCTAAATATACTCAGCCAAAGTTACTTTAAATAAAAGCAGCTTGGATAAAGCTGATTAATTTCGTGAAATTCTCATTCATAAGGATTTAGTATTGATAAAAATTAGTATTGAATCTCCTATATTCGGTTTCCACTAAATTGAGCTTCGTGTTTTTGAATAATATAAGTTGGCTTTTTTAAAATAAGGAATTTGAAATGTACCTCTTCCTCCCGGCACTGGCCGGAAGGACTTTTAAAATAAATATCTGTCCTATAAGTATCTTAAAAACAAAGAAATGTTTGATATCCCTTAAATCCATTATTTTTGTTTTCGAAAAAATATATATGATTCTAAGAAAATTGTATTATTTAGTGAAAATAATGAAAATAATCAGAGGTGTATTTTTCGTATAATACGTCAACTTTTTTTCTTATGTTGCGCATCTGCGACGCAAGCAAAAACTACTCTCATAACTAAAATAATGTAAAACTTAATTTTAAGTACGAATTCTAAGTACTATGCAAAACATAAGCACATTCTGAATATGTGATGTTCTTTATTACATCTCGCCAAATTGAAAAAATATCAGCGCTGCTGCCGTCTATTGGAAGAAATGTGCAATGATCCTTCTGAAAACATAACGTAACAGATATGAAACATAGCTTATTTAAAGGAAGCTGAATCAAATGTCATAAAAATACAGTTTTTTACAGGTTTCAGATAAGCTACATGTTGCATTTAAGAGTTTTATACAGAAATCTGCCTTTTTATTTTTAGTTTTTAATAGCAATATTTTAAGACAAATTGAAACTAGAATACAAATTTAACAATTCCTTTCTAATACCTTATTAATTAAGGAATGTTTTAGGTGTTTACGTACATCAAGAAAACTTGATCGATTAGCTGTACATTTTTCTTGAGGGTTACGTGTTCTAAACACTCTCATTTATTCATTTATTTACATTTGAATGCATTAATTATTAAAGCATTTCTGCTTAAATTGTACACTTAAAAATTTGCAGCATTCTGGCAGGTCATTTGACCATTTTTCTCCGAAAACGGTTAAAACAACCATAATTTAACACTTTTCTGACCATATTATTGGCCATTTTATGGTCAGAATATAGTTAAATAATGGTTATGAAACCGTTTTTTTCAAAAAATGGTCGAATGACCTGCCAGAATGCTGCAAAATTTTTAACAGTGTAGATTGATATAAAATTAAGTTCGATGTTAGATTTTCCAAAAACACAAAGGCTTACTTTTCAATCGCTGGTAACAAGAAAAAACACGCCGACGTAGAAATCAAGTACGAAGTCTTTAAATATGTCTTTAGAAACAATAATGAAAATAATAAACCAGTGTTTACAACTTAAAAAAGCTAAAAAACGTTATTTTCGCTGTCTTTTGACGACACATGTTTCTCAACACGTAATATTTTGTAGACCCCTGTATAAAAATAACTTAACAGGAGATTAAACGAAATACATTGTTACCCTTGATGAAAATCGGCCTTACCTAAATTACTGCAACAGTTAAAATAAAAATTTCTATTTCCTAACGAAAATGTTGACGAAAATACATCCAAACCTAGTTCCGAGAATGCAAAGAAAGTTTCGGTAAACTTCTTTATCATCGTCGCAGTTATTATCGTTCTCTTAGAATAGAAAATTTAAAATAAGAAGAGTAGAAAATATGTTAAAATTAATTCATCACACTGTCAGGAGAATGGTTTACATCCGATATTTACAGAAGAAGTTCTATTTCTTTATTCCAGTGATTTTGAAATGGTGAAATTGCCCCAGGACAAAGAAACCGGTTATAGTTGACAAAGCAATCGGTTTTAGTAGAAAAACTACCACTGAGTTCCTTGTATACGCTGTTAAAAATTTGCAACATTCTGTCCAGTCATTTTACTGTTTTTATAGAAAACAGTTACACAACCGTAATTTAACACTAATCTGACCATATTATTGGCCATTTTATGGCCAGAATGTAGTTAAATTACAGTTATGAAACTTTTTTTCAAAAAACGGTCGAATGATTGGACAGAATGCTGCAAATTTCTAACAGTGTAGAAAACTCACACATGTATCGCATATATACTTTTTCAACATATTTCTGCAAAATCATCTGATGTTTCACTTGTGGATCATTGTACATTTATTCTGTTGAAAAGAGACCTTTAAAAGCCCAAACTCACCATGCACTGTTAAAAATTTACAGCATTCTGGCAGGTCATTTGACCCTTTTTTCCGAAAACGGTTACACAACCGTAATTTAACACTATTCTGACCATATCATTGGCCATTTTATTGTCAGGATATAGTTAAATTATGGTTATGAAACCGGTTTTTCAAAAAACGGTCGAATGACCTGCCAGAATGCTGCAAAAGTTTTAACAGTGTGATTGATAAAAAATACACTGTTAAATATTTGCAGCATTCTTTCCAGTCATTTGACCGTTTTTATCTAAACGGTTAGACAACCGTAATTTAACACTATTCTGACCATATTATTGGCCATTTTATGGTCATAATACAGTTAAATTACGGTTATGAAACCGTTTTTTCAAAAAAACGATCGAATGACTGGACAGAATGCTGCAAATTTTTAACAGTGTACTGAAAGAAGAATTCCAAACACTATGCCTGGAAACTTTACGAAAAGCCCTTCTATCATAAAAAGCTAGATGCGAACTTATTATCAAACAAGTTGGAAATTGCAGATGAAACGTGGCAAATGAGGTGCGTTCGCACTACACTGCTCAAAATAACTAGGGGAGCAAACAAAAAAGTGAAGAGAACAGTTCAAGACAACCATGTATGGGCATAAAAGGGATAGTACACGTATATCAATGCGCAATACAGAAAAAAGACGCAAAAAAATAATAAGATAGCTTTTATTCTTTGAAAAGATGGAAAGTACAAGAAAAGATGGTTTAGGGCAACAATTTGGTTTTAAAAAGTACTCTTTAGAAATGATGCCAGATTTTTAATATGGCGTGTGGTCTCCTCTAACAGCTAGGACTGCTGCACACGTATTTTCCATGGATACGATGAGGTTATCGATAAGACCTTGGGAAATACTGTTCCACTGCTCAAGAATTGCAATCTCGAAATCCCAGACAGTGAAAGGAGGCCTTGGTCTCACAGCAATGCGTCGATTGAGTATGTCTCAAACATGCTCGATGGTATTTAGTGCAGGGGAGCATGCTGGTCATTCCATACGCTATATTGTTTCAGCTTCAAGCATGTTTTCCACAAGACGAACTGCATGAAGTCTGGCATTATCATGCATGGAATAAAAGAAATCACTAATTGCTGCAACATAAAATACGACATGAGGTCTTAGTATTTCGTCTGTATAACTTTGGACCGTTAAAGTGCCATTCCGAATGATATGCAGGCCCGTATGTCCACCTTTATTCATTCCAGCCAATAGCATCAACCCACCTCGTCTGTAATGTGATCTTCCACGACACATTGGATGTCACATCTAGACTTAATCGGGACTCGTCTCTAGACAGAAATTGACTACAACAACGTTGCCTCCAAACTCGATGTACAGTTGCCTATCTTCTTTGGGCTGCACAGTTGCTTGAGGTCAACAGAATACAGATCATTGGCTTACGTGCATAGAGACCAGTTTGATGAAGCCTATTCCGGACAGCTTGGCTGAACATCCTACGTCCTGTGACCAAGAACAACTGTGTTTGCAGTTGAGTAGCATTCCCCATTCTGTCTCAACGAGCTGTTAACAGGATATATCGGTTATCAATTACTGTGGTAGCACATGGCTGACCTTGCCCTTGTCGAAGCCTACCATTCCATGTGTCTTGGAATCGATTCCACAACCTTGCATTGATACTTCTTGCGACTACAACAGCGTTTGTTACACTTCGTTGCGTTTTTCCTCAGATTCAACTGTTCTGGTAATACGCCAAGCCGTGGATTCTGGTAAATCACATTGTTGTGATATTTGCAAGTTACCTTTTCTTAAAACACAAGCTGGACAATTTAATTTTACAACTGAGACAGTGAAACAAACGTTTCTGCAAAATTCCGATTTCTGCACTTATCTCCTTTTTCTAATTTTTGACGTCATAAACTTTGATTTGCATGTGAAGTTTTCATCATCTGTTTTCTATTACGCTTTAAATTACGATGCTTTATTTGGCGTTACTTATCGGTGTAAATGTTTGCGTAATTTTGTTAAAACCATGTGCTCCCTTAATTTTTTTGAGCAGTGCAGTTTTATAAATATTTTTTGGCACCGAATATTTTACTGAATGTATATTTTAGGGCACTTCATAAATGCATATCTATTTCATTCTGTTCGAAAGGCTGTAACATCATTAAAACGCACTTGAAATAGTTTTTCCCATTGACCGTAATGTAACGGAAAACTTTTGAATATCCCTGTAATTAAGCTGTACATCCGATTTCATAAAATTTGAAATGACTCGACAAAATTTTCAAAAATTATGTATTTAAAATTTCAGACTATTCGGTTAGGTAGTTTTTGCTCTGTTATATGCCGATGGACAGACGGACCGAACGACGACTATAGGTGCAATGTATTTATTACGAACGCACCTAAAAACGAAATTTTCAGAAAAACATTTAAAATTTTTTCACTACATTTTAGACATTGAAAAAAACCTCAAAATCGTCCTAAACATAGGTAAACACATTCTCTATTTTTTCATTTATTGATTTTTTTTCTTTCTTTTCTTTTTGGGATAAAGTTTTTTTTCATTTTGCATTTACAGTTACTTTTCTTTAATATCGGGTAGAAATAATATTTTAAAATCATTAGGTTTGAAATAAAAAGATAGAAAAGACATAGCAAAAGAAAAATATATACTTTAAAAGGTTAGTTCCTATTTGAAAATACAAAGCTTGTAAATAAATGATAAATAAAACAACTTTTGCTAATGCAATAATGTGCCAAAATTTATGTTGCCTGTTATCTTAATCTTCCGGATTTCCTACTTAGCACTAATCTGCAGAATATCGCTGTGTAAGCATTGCTGTCAAATTAACACTCTTTTCTCACGGTGTAATAATCTTTAAACTCGTGTTGGATTATAAACATCTAAACGCTGAGTGTTTGCTCACACTTTTTATTAAACACAACTTGATTTTTGTACGTAAAGATTGGATTTTGTAATCTATTTTTAATTCAGTTCCTTAAATTCTACAATTATAAAAAATATGTTTTTTTTTACTACCTTAAGTTTTTAATTTTATTTTAATACATTGATTTTAAAGCATTTTCGGATACAGGTGATGAATCCCAAAATATTCTTCTCGGTTACAACTGTACACAACAGCCATGGTTTTATTGATGAGCCAAAATATGCCAAATTGCTGTGAAACTGCAGCAATGAATCATTTTGTAACGCTAGAAAAATAAAATATATATTAATAAATAATAAAAGATTTAAAAAATGCGCTTTAATCAATTATTAGTTTAAAATTGTTTACATTATGATTATGAATTAAGAAATCTATTTAAAAATCCTAAAAGACAGTTGAAAATGTTTTTTTTTCTTTCCTGTTGCCATATCGTAAAACCGAAAAAGACCAAAAAATGTACATTTTTTAATAAATTCACTGGTTTGCGTTTCCTACAAAGAGTAACAATAGTAAGGAATTTTCAATAATCGAGCTCGGTGCCCACGCCAAATTAATGCATTGTAATGGCAATTTTTATTGAAAACGCAACTTGCAGTGATAAAATTAGGCGTGATTTTAAAGATTTGTTGAATGCTTTTAAAAAGCTACTTTTATTTTTATACTTATTTTATACTTTCAGCATATAAATAAGTAAAATTAAAAAAATTAAATTATTAAGATATGACATGAGTATATGTGCGCAACGGAAATTAGAAAGTAAAATTCTATCTCTCGGTATAAACTTATGTAAGAAAATATAACTTAAATAAAAATGGAGAATTTTATTTTACATTTCTACATGCACAATGGTTAGGCGTTCAGGTTATATACATGGAAATGTACAGTGGGGAAAAAATCTGGCAGGCACCTAAAAAATCCACTTCTAATTAATGCAAGAAAAAACGAAGAGTGCAGATTTAATGGGCATGCAAACTGTCAGAATAACAGTACATAAATGTGTTACCAGGGAGCGCTTTATAAAGTTCACAATTTCACAGTCATGGGAAAAACGATCAAATCACCGAGTTTGTCATCCTGCTGCTCAGGATACAAGAAACATTACATATCGGAAATATTTTATCGGGTTCAAACTTTTGTGCTTGAAAAACATAATTGCAGCATTAAAGATCAGAAATCAATACATTCATCATCCATGGCCTCAAATTAGGACATACAGCCAGACGCGATATATTTGACACTTACTTAAACAAGCTGTCATTACTAAACACATTACTTTAAGGGGGTCTCGGGACTCTTAAAGCATTAAAATTTTCGAAAGTAAATTGTTTTTTTATGTTAAACTCCTATTTTTCTGAACATTTTGATATAATTGTTTCCTTTAAATTTCCATTAGAACAGATGTTATGGCTTTTAGAATTATACCCGCTCAATAGCTGAAGTGGCGTTTTCGAAACTTTGAAGTCATTTTTCTCCAAATGACGTTTTTGGATACAACGCGCACGATTATCTCAAAGACTTCTGATTATTTTACCATGAAATTTTCAAAACATATGTTTCATGTTAGTCTGTATAAACTGTACCTAAAATTTTCTTTTTATTGATAAAAAATATTTTTTTAGGTGATGATACTGTTGAAAATTTCAAAATTTTGCATTAGCTAAATACAACATTGTATTAAAAATATGAAAGTGCTTTAAATACAAATTAATTTAGGCTTAGGAAAATTATTACAAGCTGAAGTATAAGTAGGTACCAAATTTTTCATTCTCATTTTAAAATTTATTTTGTAATCCTGCGCGGAATCTGCTATGCCAATTTCCTGCTTGTCAAATGTCTGACAGTTTGGAGCCCCCTGTAAAGGCTAAGTCTGCATCTTGATTTTTTTTAAATACATAAATTGAAAGAATATACTTGTATCTTTCATCCTAATAAAAATTGTGTCTTAAAATGAATTCATTTTAATATATTAAATGTTGAAAATGATCTTCTTTTTTAATTTTTTTTAAATATTAAGAGCCCTGAGACAACTTAATTTTTTACTACTTTACCAAACAATTACTCATGAATTTGAATATGCTATAGAACCACTGAAGTCGTTTCCCAACTAGAAAAAAAAACCACACACTTTATTTGACAATAAGTCTTTTGTTTCATTTTAGGCCTCTTCCGGATAAGATAGAATAAACAAGGTTCAAAACAGCTGCATTGCTTGAAATTCCGAACTATAGTCGGGTGCAAACTAAAATACGAATATACGCAAATACAGTAGAACGTCTTTTATCCGAAACTATTTTAACTAAAACTCTCGGTTAACCGAAATCCATTTTTTTTTTTGTTTTTTTTTTTTTTTTGTTTACTATCACATTCTTTGTGTGCAAAATCCATTTTGAAAGGTTTTTTCTTTCTTTTTTAAAACTATCATATTCCTTGTGTGCAAGCGATCCTTTCCGAACTACTACTATAAAGTGTGTCCACGTATAACCTGACCGACCTTTATTTTCGCAACGGTTGGTCCTAGATGCATACTTCCAATTACAAAAGTGGTCAAAATTAGGTGCAGAGTTGAGACAAAAAAAATTTGAAGCTAAAAAACAATTTAGCGAAGAATTACAGAATCTAAATTTTTATACGGTCCCCCGGTTCTATAAGTTATATTTAGTAAAATTTTCCTGTTACACTGACAAGTAAGGCGGAAAAAGTCCCGTTATTCTACGATTAAAATTGACCGAATAATAGCTGTTTAAAGTTGGAGCATATTTTTTGCTACAAATTAGGGGTCATTCACAAATTTAGTAGAAATATAATTATCGTCAGATATATTAAAGAAATGGTTGAGAGTAAAATTAGCATTGCAATATAACTTTGAAATTTTTAATCATTCTGACATATTACTGCATAATATACAATTTGTGCTGGACATATAAGAGGATAAAAATAACAGAATTTTTGTTACATAAAAGGATGAAAAACAAAAACCTCAATTCTTTACAAAAATGATAGATATTTTAAAGTGTTGCTAGATTACACCGTCTTTCAAATTTTGGGTTGTGCCACGTTTTTTAGCTTTCGAAAATTAATTCATATGTATTTTTTAGTGCTGAATCCGAAAATGACCTCCATTTTAAACCATCACGTCAGGATTTTTCTCAAATCGCAAATTTCAAGTTAAAAAGCTCAAAGTTAAGATGGATCCCCCCCCCCCCTCCCCTCCCAACCTCATCGACCCCTGGGCTGTTTAGCTGTAAGAAACCCAGTATAAGTCACAAAATTTAATAAATTATTGAATTAAGTAAAATTAAACTGAATAAAAAAGTCTTACATCTACTTTTTAGTATCAAATTTTTCGCTATTTTTTAACCTTTAAATTTACGATTTGCAAAAAATCCTGACATGATTGTTAAAGGTGAAGGTGATTTTTTTATTTAGCGTTAAAAAATACATAAAATGTAATTATAAAAGTTAAAAAACACAACCATCGCAGGTTTATGTTATCTAATCTAAAACCATTTCTTAAACTTGTTGACGGTAATCTATCCGAATTTTTTTATGTTATCCTCTAATATAAGTACGTATAAGATGGTAAGCATCGAAAATCATAATAATATTGCATTATAATCGGATTTAAGTCAGTATGTAAAATTTTAACTTCGATCGGACACTTGAAATTCAGTTAAAGTTCGAATACAAATTTTAAACTGGAAAGACGATCGTTGCAAGTTAAATAAAACCTTATGAAAATAACATAATTTTTGTTAAAAGAAGTCATAGCCTCAAATCCTTACAAAATACAACATATGTTAAAATACAATTATTTTAACTAATCGGAAATTTAACTACTATCGGAAAGTTAACTCAATCGTAATAGTTGTACGATTTCTTTCAAACCGCAGATACCTTGAAATAAGTTTAAGTACTTTATATACGACCCCTGAAAGCATGGTCGAAATCATCTGTTTTGATATGCAAAAAAGTGATATAAGTTTCAAAGTTTCTTAAATCGGTCAATTTAAATGTTAGATGAATGGGACTTTTTCTGTCTTACCTGTTAGTGTTACAGTAAATTTTTACTAAATATCACTTATAAGACCGGGAGACCGTATAAAAATTTAAATTTCGTAGTTTCTTAATAAATATTTTTCTTGAACCAAATCGCTTTAAAAATAATTCTTTATCTTATTTAAACCATTTTTGTAATTGGAAGTATGCATCTAGGACCAACGGTTGCGAAAATAAAGGTCGGTCAGGTTATACGTGGACACACTGTATATAAATAGTTTCGATCCCCTTTCTTAGAGTTCTTTTGAATTAAACTTGAGCTCCCGTAAGCTGCGGAGTGGAACGAAGAAAACGAACAAATTAGCATTTCCGAAGCTTTTGAATGTTTTCCAAATAATTTGGCATGGCTGGAGTAGTAGAAAGGCTGTGATACTGGTGAACTAATAATATTTAAAAATCCGTGATAGACCTTCAAAGCAACGGCAATCGAACCTACGACAAACAAAGCATTGTTTCAGACCATTGTGAAATATGTAAAAGGTTCTTAGTTTCAAATTAAAATTCAAGTAATTTATTCCTGCTTCTATTTTGCTATTGCTTTATTTTTATTAAGCAATTGTTACCATGATAAGAAATAGTGCATACATTTATCCTTAATCTTAAAATTGAAGTATTCTCGATTATCTGAAAATTTCGATTTTCCGAAAGAGGTCCCAATTACTTTTGATAATCGAGGTTCTACTGTATCTCTTTAATAGGTAGAGTTATAATTATGTAAAAAGTGTCTACCTGTAGTAAAAAGTCTATGTGCTCATATGCAATCGGCAACAGTACCCTTGGTAGCAAAAATTAGAAGTTATCGACCCTATAACAAATGAGATAGACAAAAAAATGTCAGATACGAAAATATAAAACACCCTTGATATATTAGAAAAGGACGCCTATGATGTAAAAATAAGTTTATTAGAAGATCTGAAAAGTTAATTTATTTCAATCAGAGGCTTAAATGCATCATTAATCGCTTCTAGAAGAGTGTCGTTTTAAGATAGATATGTATTTTGTAATGGTGTATATAAAATTTGCTTAGGGGGCCATCTACATATTAAAACGAACCATAACTTTGGTTTTTTTTCATGGTAGTACACAATTCTGGCAGCATAAATGAACTCTACACCCTAAAAACGAATTTTTATGCAATTCGTACGATAAGTTTCCGAGACATTAATTATTTTAAAACTAGCGTATTTTAAGGGCTGTATCCAAACTACCGTACTCGATTGTTAACCGAGAGAGCCCCTTTCTTGATCAAGGCACCTTAAGCGCCACTCAAGGAGTCAATGAAGCCTGTTAGATTACAGTATAGCAGAATAAATTTCAAAATGTCTACTCACTTCCATCAAATACGGCCCCTTAAACCATCATTTTGCCGTTTTTTAAGCATAATTTGAAGACTACTTGGAAGAAAAATGTGAAATTTTGGTTTTCCATAAAGCAGGACTTAATAAATCTAAATCCATCAAAAAAATTGTAGGTTGCAATTCATAAGTTTTTCGAATATTATTTTCATAATTCATATCATAAAATTTAAAAAATTGCAAATTCAGCGTATTTATGTTTGGGTATATTAGTATTATTGCTACAAAAAAATTCACATTAGGAGCATAATTTCGGGAGATATAAATAAAAGTATGAAAATGTAATTTAACATTAGAAGCACTAAATTTTGAATGTTTATCATTCAAAAACTTATCATTCAAATAACTTGAAATTTGGTGTCTAGGCATAGTTTGAATCGAAGATTTGAAATATCTCGTTAAAATTGGGTATTGCCATTGAAAAAAAATGAAGTTTGGATTCGTTTTAATATGTAGATGACCCCTAAGAAAATTTTATATGCATCATTTAAAAGTAGACTTTATTTCCAATCGTTCGGTGCCAGTAACTTTCGTCTACGATGATTTGTTGAGGAGTTAATAGGGGGTGTTTACTTTTTTTTCCAGGACTGTACATGTGTTAGGTTCGAGGTACAAGGTTTTTATTAAGCATTTTTTTTAAATAAAAAAATTGAGTTAAGTTAACACAAAGTGTCAAACACCAGCAGTTTTGTATTTTATGTATGTTAGTGCGCTAGTGCATGTGGTTGCCGATGGTGGACACAATGTGCATACTTAATTTGGAATTAAAATGAATTGCACCTGGCTTACATGTGTTGGTTTTACAATAAAATATACATCTCCTTTATAATTCCACACTTCGTGAAGCGATTTGTGACGTTTTTAAGCAGGTGATTGGTTATCGAAAAATTGAAGTTTCAGAACTTCTGAGAAAATTATTTTTACAACTAAGATGTCATTTCATACTTAATCAGCTACGCTCTAAACTTTTTTATTTGACCTTTTAACGCTATAGGGGAGAGTAGCCATATTTGGACCGCGACTTTAAATGAACCGCTGTAATTCTGTCATTGATTACAGAAAGAGATGTCATCTACCGCTGAAATCCTACTCATCAAAATGACGTTATTTATGATTAGGAGTAGCACCCGCCTTCCATGTGCTGTTTTCGGACATTTAAAAAAAGACCTAAAATTAGCTGTTTTTACCTAATTTTTTTCCTACTAAACATAAGAGAATACTTTAAAACTAAGATAAAGTATTACGTTTTCATATACATATCTAAATTCATGCGTTTAGTGCGCATATTTTTCCCGCAGATTTGCTTGCTTACGTTTTAGTTCTTAGTTTTGAGATTATCTATGTTTAAAAGTGGCACAGTTACCTTAATTGAACCAATTTGAGTTGCTTAATTTGGACCAATTATGCAATCATAAAAGTTGTGGCCGCATGATGTCTGCAGCTACAAAACCCCCCATAAAGCCAAAGAATCATTAGAAATGTTATCTCCCTTGCCAAAATCCTTTAAGGCTATTCTCAACTGCTCTGTTCAACAAGCGCAAAACGTTTTGACACATTTATAAATTCTTTTTTTAACGGAAAGATATAATAATGGAAGGTCTGACTATGGAAGCAATTTGGAATCGAACTGTGCTTTCCATTTCTTGATAAATAAATTACCTAGTTACGATTACATAGTTTCTGAACAACAACACCTGCTAATTTCATGCATTTCTGAACAAAAATAAATTTAAACGTATGTCATAAAGTTTTCCTTTTGGATTTGAAAACAGCCTTAAGTCGCAGTACAGATGGAGACAAAAAACAGGTGTGTTAACATCTTTGCCATATAAAGTAAACATTGAAATAGAAAAAAAAAAATGACAAAAAAGAATCTCTCAAAGCACAAAAGCAATCGGAACATCAAGTTTTGAAGAATAGGCTTAATTCAACAAGAAAGAAAATGATGGAAGGGAAGAACTATAAACATGATGTAAAGAAAGCTTCTGTTGCAAAATAAAAAAATGTCTAATGTTTGAGAATCTAAAAAGCAAAATCAAGACAATGATGATTGATTTTACTTAATTTGTAAGAAAAATAAAATAGCAGAACTGATTCAGTGTTCAGATTGCCAAATATGATTCTTGTTGTGTGCGCTGGAATAAAAAATGAACAAAAGAAATGCATGTGTAAGCCTTGCATTACTTCTTACATGATATTCAAGTAACTGGCAATTAGTTCCAGAACCTCTCTTCTAAATTACATATAACTTTGATTTATTTTTTGAATACAATCTGATTTAAAAGAATTACTCTTAATTTCAGCCATTTGATTTAATTATATTTCCTTGATGTTGTTTGTTTGTTTCATTAATAGCAAACTTTGCTTTTAATAAAATTATTTATATTCTCTACTCATTAAAACAGCCTAATATTGTTTGGTCCAGTTTAGGAGACTGGGGGTTCAACTTAGGGGACCAGTTGTTGAATTTGGGCCACTTTTGACAAATTTTTCAAATTAAAATAAAACTTAAGATTTTCAAATAGATATTGTTCTAAAGATTTATTCAGTTACTAGATGAATACATTTACAAAGTGTACTGATATTTTGTAGCTGTTCCAAAAAACAAATGAGTTACACCTGAAAATATGTAAAGCGGTCTAAATTCGGTTACTCTTCTCTATCTCATATTTTTCAGGATGGTGTTCATATTTTCGAAATTTTGACACTGTAGGGCGCTATAGCCAGTCTCATATAATAGAGTATAGTCATTTTACTATAAGTAGATACTCATTCCAGATTTTCAGATTTATCGGTTCTAGAGATATTTCAGAGGGAAATTTATTCGCACCCGGATTTAGTTTTGATTCTCACACGAAGTAGGTCTTCGAGTATTATTCATACCTGTTTTCGAATCTAACTTGGTTACATTTTGACACATTCATGAAATAATTTTCAACTGTAAATGCATAAATTTTCCGCAAATAAAAAATAATGATTGCGCACATTTTTAATCTCATATCATGGTCTTAGAAAATGACTCTGATAAGAAAGCGAAATTGAATTTTTACGGTTTATACTTAGAATTTAGGATTTAGGATTTAGGATTTATACTTAGGATAATTTTGCGGTTTATACTTAGGATAGGTCTTATGAGTACCTGATAAATTACGCTGGAAATTATTTTTTATATAAGCATTTTTTTTCGAGAAACATTTTATATTGTTATTGCATACTATTTGGTTTAAAAATACCTCGTTACTTAAAGAAAAAAATAACGTAAATTCATGTGTACAACATAGATTATCAAACATTTTCCAACACGTTCAATATTATAGCAAATCTTGACAGTTTACTAAAGGGAAAGATTACGTCTAAATCAACAATTTTGAAAATGCATAATCATAACGTATTTGAAAACCAAATGTCTCCTAGTACCATATGAATAGTCGAGAAAATATATTTATAATGATTTATTTGTGTAGCCCTGTATTTGATCTATGGATATGTATGCACTAAATAGTATGGTATAAGTTAGTTCAATTAAACGAACAGCACAGTTGAAAATTTCCATTCAGTAATTTTCCGCCAATAAACAAATCTTATACAGAAATTTTGTGCGGTCCCATATATGTTATATGGAATTCACAAACCCCAAGTAATATTTATATAATAGGTAAATTAAAACACACATACTACAACTGGAAACGCTCTTCCAACAATTATTGTTCGTAGGCTTCAGTAGTTCAATTACACTGATAAACAAAAATTAACTTTTTATTTTTTTCTCAAATTTAAAGCTAATATTCCAGTTATGTACACTCTTGAATAAACAAAAATGACATTAGAAATTTTTACTTGGTTCTTATTTTTTTTTAAACGAAGGATATATATTTAGAGGTTGTTACGATATATAACAATTTATGAGGCTGCAATAATGCATAATCATAATACATAAATGCTAATTTACCAGTATGTATATTTGTGCACTGTTTTTACACATTTTACACAGCTGCACACAATTTGAGTGTATTAATTTGAGAATATTAGTACCCAGTGTTCTCGCTGGCTTTTGACCAACATTAGCAATTTGGAGAATAAGAAAAGAAAAACAGTAGCCAAATGAACAAAAATGTTAGCAAAATAGGTTCGGCGTGAAACACTGAAAATCTATCTTTAATCATTTATTGCATCCCTTTTTTTCAATATGTTCTAATATAACCTAAGTTTTTGTAATTGCTTATATAATAGAAATTCGACTATGCACTACCGAAACTATTACAAATAAGTACATTCTAAATGTCTCCTAAATGTGTAAATGTTTCAGACATTCTTTTAGCTGTCTAAATAAAAATTAAATACAGCCACCTTTGATTTAGCGTTGTGAAAATATATACCAAACATGTCTATGAGATTTCGACTCTTAATCGTTTGAAAAAATTTCACCGGCCAATGATACTTTGCATACATTTAATAAATAACATAATAAATGGCTAATTTCAAAACCTCATTCCAGCAAAAACTTTCTCTATTTAGCGCTTAATGCGAGTAATTTTGTTTACGTTTTTACTGCCGCGACGCTGGAGCATAGATAGAGATTAACTGACAGTAGAGAAATACCTATCGCATAATCCTTTCTGTGTCTTTGCCTGTTGTTAAACTAAATTGGTGTTGAGTCAGAATCTCAATATATAGAGCAATGTAAATGACATGCTGCGATTGAACATGTAAAGCGACATCAATTGTTCAGTAGGCGCCTAAGAATTCTCGATTGTATTGGCACACCACATACACAAACACACAAACTGAGCAATCGCAATTTGGCGAATTTGACTGTTGGTTTACTCGCCAATGGAAGAATTTTGTGGCGTAAGGCAAGCGGCAGCGAGAACATTGTTAGTACCTATTTTTGCGTTTATATTTATGTTCAGTATCTTCTGTCTTGATAAACCAACAGTAATCGGCAAGCATTGCTGGATTCTACAGCGATCAAAACGAGACTCCATAGCAGAAATTTTTTGGAGAAATCATTCATCATGCTAATGTTCGTCGCTAATTGCTCCCATAATATCTGGGAAAAGTCAGTGTGAGAGTGAAAGCAATGAAGCTTTAATGACATGTGACAATTTAGCTTTTTAAAATTGTTTACCATATTTTTAGCTATAAACTTGTAATTTGTAGCTTTGTTATTCCCTAAGAAATTTTGCACAACGTCCTTGAATGAAAGCCATCAAACTTCACATTAAGGTATACCTTGATAAATATAGGGGCTGTGTTTTGGTGTAAATCGCCAAACAGGTGACGCTGCTATGCTGAATGTTTCCTGATTTCCGTAATAGCTCTATCTCAAGAAAAAATGCACGAATTTTCATCAAACTTCAGATTCAGTTAGGCGTTGACACAAGTTGTTCCTGATATCGTTTTTGTGTTAATGGTCCGATAGATGGCGCTGCTGTGCACATTTCCCCGATTTTCTCAACAACTCTATCTCAAAAACTAATGCACGGATTTTCACCAAACTTCAGATTCAGTCAGACGCTAACACAAGTTGTTGCTGATTAGTTTTAATGCAAATCACCCAACTGGTGGCGTTGCTATACTGCATTTTGCAGGATTTACACTATTTTAGCAATAGTCATATTTGAAGAACTAATGCACGGAATTTTACACCTTTAGAATCTTCATGATGGGTATAGATTGCCATTTAATATTGGCACTCTGATAACGAATTTTGTAGTATTAACATGTATGAGATAGAAGAATGATTTGGGATTGGCACATCCGACTATTTTTTCTTCTGCTGTATTAGTTATTTTAAAATTTTCTAAATTTCTACTGCCACACTCTGACATTCCCCTCCCCCCTTTCCCGGCCATTTGAAAGTTTAAAACTTGTATTTACAAAAATGAAATCCTTTATTAAAAAATGCATATTATAATTTATTAGTATATTTAATTGGTAGGTCCTTACGTTATTTTTTATTTTGGTCCTTGAAAGCCGTTAAAAGTCCTTGATTTTTATTTAAAGAAATGTGTACAAACCCTGTATTATTCTATCTATATCTATTCTATTTCTGCTTTTTCCTTCCCCTGTAAAATGTATACAAAGTTAATATAGTCCTTTATATGAATTGGTGCTGATTATGTTTGGTGTAAATCGCCCAACAGGTGGCGCTGCTGTGCTGCATTTTTCGCATGGACGAAACACATCTTATTGGCGCCTAGATATATTATAAGTAGCAGATATTTGTTCACTTTCAGGGTCATATTAGACTGTAGAAACAAAGTATTTTAATAGGCAATAAAATAACATAATGAGATATATTTAAACAAATATCTCTGGAACGGAAATCAACTTCTCCTTTTTGCGAATATTTACTAAATGTCCAAGGGTATGGTTACTTAAATCTGTTAAAATTTTTCAAGGAAAAAATTTCTTGTTTATCAGTGTTATTGTTCATTTTCTTCTGTAGACAAATTCTTTTGCGTATCCCTGTAAATGAATGATAAATTCTACGCATACCATATTCTATAATAAGAACCTTGTTGCCCACCTCAGTGAGATTATATCAATTTCAATATGTTTAAAATAGTGTGATAGCATTAAAATACATCGTAAACGATTATTCCCCATAGACCGTAATGTAACGCAATTATTTTGAGTGTCACTGTAATTAAACTTTACACACTTCATTTTCAATACCGAACATGCTATTGTAAAACCCAGTAACATATATCAATTTCATGGCAATCGGACTATATTTACGCCATTTGGAGCACGAACAGACAGACGGGCGAAAAGACAGACGGACAAATAAACAGAATTCATAAATACATTTCAAATATTTTCGAAAATGTTAAAAAGAATTTAACTTCAATTAAAAATGAAAACTATATAGTATATATATATGGTATCTTTCATTTTATATATATTTTTTCCATGATATTTCTAAAAGTATTTCAATCTACAATAACATATTATTAAGTTTATAAAGCTTTCGAAAAATTGCTTTACATCCAAAACTGCATAAATAAACAACAACAACAACAAATGATAAAGTCGTTCTATGACGTATACAATTATGGTTTAAGCAAAATCCTGGAAAATATTTGAAATGATGTTATTTTTTCTTTTAAAAAATCGAAAGAAAAAATCGCAATAAAAAATTAAAAGAGCAATGTTAAAACAAATACCTAGAAGACGAAAATAAAAGAAATGCGTCTTCTCATTTGAAAAAAAGTGAAATGGATAAATCCGATGAAAATATATCTCAATTAACCCACTTTCTAAGCGAAATTTAGTAGCACTTCCTATCATTTTCTTAATTAGCAAGTGATACATTAAGTTGTTGTTTAAGTGAAACAGACAATTTCTCAGAGAAAGAAAGAGAATAAGCGATTTCCCGTGTCTTAATATTTTGTCTTTTTTTTTTTTTTTTTTTTTTTTTTTTTTTGTCCCATATTACATATTATATTATTTTATGTGCAGAAGTTTTTTAATTTCCAGTATAACTGTATGAAGGCCATTCCATGAAAAATAGGACATTTTTCGGAAGAGATAAATATTGCAAAAATAATTATATAAGTTTCTGAACTTATTTTTAAAAATCCAAATAATACGTATCTAGGAATTAATTTTCAATATTTCTCTTTTAGAGAGTGGCAACAGTGCTTCAAAGATGGCCGCCATCAGCTAAATTACCATGCAACTAAAACGCACTGATTTCAAACGAACTTAATTTTGTTTTCTTTTTGACTTTCAGATTTTTGTTGTTAGCTTATTATATGAAAGTTCCTTTTCCCTCTTATGCATTGTTTTGGAAAGCAATATCAGTTATTTTATTACCAATTGCTTTTGCTGTAAATCTATGTCCCACACATCACAGAAGAAAACAATATATATATATACATATATATATATATATATTTTTAACTGAACCAGGAGTTATATTTTCACATGGTTGTGATTTATAAAGAACCTTCTTATGTATAAACATTTCTCAAATAAATTTCTGAATAACATCAATTAATAAATTAATAAAATAATATTAACAGCCAAAATATTATTACCCCATGTAAGATACCCCATGAGTTGTATAACTCAATAGGGTCTTTGAGTTTTGAGAAGGTGAGCTTATTCGTAGGGGTAAAAATTATTCTGAAGTCATGCTGTCTAAGAATTTTGGCAACAGGAAAGCTGGATTTAGGAAAGAAAGATAGCACAATGCTGCTTCTGGAGAGAGAAGAGGACTGCTTTGAGTTAGTGGGACGTGGTTGCTGTAGTTTACGTAAAGCAGTATTGATAATAGAAGGGCTGTAACCTCTGTCAATCGCAATAGCTCTAAGATATTGAATTTCACTATTAAGTGAGTGAGAATCAGAACAAAGATGAATGGCAAGATTTATGAAAGTAAAAAAAGCTGCCATTTTCTGGCTGGGAGGGTGACAAGAGCGAGCATGGGGGGGGGGGGGGGGGGGGCAAACTGCAAAACTTTTTCGATAGATCGAAGTAGAGAAACCGTCCACAGTACGTGTGACAAGGGTCTCCAGAAACGGGAGAGAACCATTATTTTCGGTTTCATAAGTGAATTGTATATTGTTATCAATTGAAATCATAATGCTAACGATATTATCAATATTGTGAAGAGAGGTGTCAATTAAAGTGAAAGTATCATCAACATAGCGAATCCAGAACGGAAACGAGAATTAATTAAAAAGTGAGCATTCAAAATAATGCATATAGATGTCTGCGAGAATATGTGACAATGGTGAACCCATGGCACACCCGTCAGATTGTCTGTAGTAATTGCCCTGAAATGAAAAAGATGTTTGTGAGAGACAAGTTTCAGTAAGAGATAATATAGCTCCTTAGTTTCGAAAAACGAATAATGGAATTCACGAAGTCTCATTTCAGGACACGAGAGGGTTGCTACATGGCGCAGAATGATATACATTTTAAAATCAACGTTAAAAATGCCAGAATAAACAAAAATTTCGCAGACTAGTTTCTTTAATTCTTTATTATTATTATTATTTTTTACTCATTTCTGGTGGCATTTTCTACACTAGTCTCCCATTGGCTGGTACCCAGGTTTTCCTGTTTCCCCATTGGGTAATGAACTTCTCAGTTGAATCCGTTTCTCCTCTATATAAATGAGCAAGTTTCCGTTACTCTTTGCACGGAGGACGGTACGATAAACGCTACCGAAACTAATCTGCGAAATTTTTGTTTATTCTGGCGTTCTTAACGTTGCTTTTAAAATGTATAAATTTAAGTGTATTTCTGATAGATTGTTTTATGCTTACTTCGAATGAAATACATAAACTTTCTGTCACTTCTCACACAAATCAAGAATTACTGTCCGATTTATCGGAAATGGTAAGCCTGGTAAAGTATAAATGACGCCCAAAAAAAAATCCGAAATTCGAATTCATACTTTATAAATGTACGAGCAAAAGACAACAAATCGAAAATTGTACGTCAAACAAAATAAACTTGCTGCAATAGCTGTTGCACTCTTATGCAAAAATGCATGAAAACAAAACTTATTACGATTCTATATATATTAAATTCAGTAATACAGAAATAATAAGACTCCATCTTAAATAGGACGTAATCACCATGGCAACCTTGAATTATTACCTATCATGGGATATCATTGAATTAATTACGTATGATAAAATTTAATAGAATGACGAAAACTTTTATTTATACACTGCAAATAGAGGCGTCTTAAATTTAGACACATATGTGACTGAAAAAGAATTTTAGACACTTAAGTGTCTTAATCTGAAAATTAAGACATTATAGATGTCTTAATTTAAGATACATAAGTGTCTTAGTATGATCATGGTGTAAATGAACTGAGAATAGTGTCTAAAATATCCGCAAACGTCTTATTTTAAGACACTTCGTTGCTTCAAACGTGTCTTAATTTAAGACGTTTTGATTCTTCTGACGCAATAACCACCAGGGGGCACTGGGGCACTGCCAGTCGTGCATGCGTTGTAGATGTCTTCGTTCAAAGTTGGTATACGTTGTAATTCAAACGAAGTTTGTTTTTATGTACGCGTGTATTTTAATTCGTTTTTCGCGAAATGTGAAGTTCTGTGATTTAAATTCGTATTCACTTGGATTATTTATTTATTGAACACATGCATCTGACGTGTGTGCTTGACATCAAATGTCTCTTAGAAGCTGTCGTCCATATAAGGGCGGGATAGACACAGAACAGAAGTAGACGACGCTTGAAGATTACACCCGGAAATTCTACAAAGCGTGTGCAATGGACTTAGTGTTAATTCGTATTAATTTATATCAATAATATTGTGTTATTCATCTTCGTCCTGTCGAAGCTAGCAAAAAAAAAAAAGAAACTTTTGTCTGGCGGGTCGTATTTTGAGGATGAAACATTTCATTCTTTAAATATGGCTAGTCGGATATGTTATTGAAAAATGATGCAAGCCCTTCTCCTTCACTGGGGTAGTTTTTGAAATTTCAAATCGAGGAATTTTTCTGACCTCTTGCAACATCGATTGAAGTAAGTGTCATAATTTCTTTATAGTACTGAAATTAGTGTCTTTTATGATTTTATTTATAGTATAAACAAAATCTTGCATGAAATTCAATTAGTTTTGAATCTGTTTGCGAAAAAACCCATTAATTCTAGAAGTATATATTTTTAAACTTATGACGTTGTCTTTTATTACAAATTATATATTCTGAATTTTCATCTTTTTTTCCCCAAATTTAAAGTAATAATATTACTAAAAGAGAGACATTTTAAGTTGAATATTCATTCTCTTGCTTTCAATCGCAGTTTCGTTTCAATGGTTAATTCTTATCTCACGTAACGACCACAATGAAAGAAAAAAAAAAGCTTTGGAAAGATCTTTCTTCCTAACGTAAAACCGCTGATTAAAAAATAAGATAAATAAAGTGCCTGAAAACGTATGATGTTGTCATGAT
The DNA here is from genome assembly GCA_963932465.1 of Maratus speciosus. Taxonomy (NCBI): domain Eukaryota; kingdom Metazoa; phylum Arthropoda; class Arachnida; order Araneae; family Salticidae; genus Maratus; species Maratus speciosus. The sequence continues at coordinate 223,526,423 of OZ010791.1, read as the reverse complement.
TCATCTATTATGTGCTCCTTAATTTTAAAACTGCCAGTAAAAATATACATATGTATTTGATTTGAAATCAAGTATAATATTGATTTTTTGATTATTTTTAGTAGAAAAGTAATTTGAAATTTATAATGGGAAAAAGTAAAAAGCTATAACTAGATTTTGTACTTAATATTGTGATTTTTGTAACTGTATTTATATACACTTATACGAAAATTACAAGAATGACAATTAGATGTTCAGATATATATTTAAGACAAATGAAGCTTGGAAACTAAGTTATTTTTTCTTCTTGCTATTAATGTAGGATATTTATTTATTTATTTTTATTGATAGTTGAATAGCTTTTGTGATTACCCTGTGATCTACATAAAAACTTGCTGAAGTGGCATGTGGCAATATAATTTTTTTTTAATTTAATTTTTAAATGATAAGAATTTAAAATTTTTTTCGGGAAGGGAAGTGGGGGGAGGGGGATTTTGTATTCAATTTTCGTAAAGCTGATATCATAAATCCTTTTCGATATTGCACTGATTATAATGAAAGTTTTGAACTTTTAGAGTAGGGCAAGATTAAAAACACAAAATATATTTAACAAAATACCGAAGTAATTTTTTTCTTAATGTTATTAAAGTGGAATATTTATTTTTTAATTTTTTTACTCATAGTTAAATAGCTGTTGTGATTATCATCTGATAGATATGTAAAATTGCCTATGTGTCAATATAATTTTTTTTAAATCTAATTTTTAAATTATATGAATTTTCCTTTTTTGGGGAGATGGGGGGATTTTATTTGCAATTTTCGTACATCTGACATTTTAAATCTCTTTCGACATTCAACCGAGTATAATAAATATTTTACACTTTTAGAATAGGACAAGATTATAAAAAAATATATATTTATCCATGTATCTTTTAAAAGCCCTTAATAGCGGAAACTTCGGGATCGCGGAATTTGTCTGATGATCGGAGATGTCTGCTTTTGTGAGGTAAAAATATACAAATATGTATGCGTGTGCTTTGCGGATTAAAAAAGTATTCGCTAAATAGAGGTGTCCGCTATTCGTGAATGTCCATTAACCTCCACAATGGATACTCCCGAGTACCGGACATCTCTATTTAGATAGCCATAGTGTAGCGTTGCATTTTTTGCAAAAGAATTTCTTGATTAAAGCATGGGTATTAAAGCAGTGTCCCGTCCCCCTACGATTTAAGTGCCACCAAATTTATTGTGCAATATTTGTAAAGCTTATATTTTAAATCCGTTTCGAAATTGTACTGAATATAATCGATGTTTTGAACTTTTAAAGTAAAATAAGATTTAAAAAAAAATCATATTCAAAATCATATTTATCATCAAAACAAATATTTAGATAAATATTTTTTGCTTTAATCTTGTTCTATTCCTGAAGTTCAAAATATTGATTATAATCAGTAAAATGTCGTAAAAGATTTAAATAAACAGCATAACGAAAATTGCATACTAAAATTAGGAGCACCAAAAAAATCAGGCTGCGGGAGGGGGGGGGGGGAGGGCGTGTGGAGGGGGCAAGACCCCAGCCAAATATTTTTCCAGCGTTCAACGTGGTCAAACATGGCTACGTGTGATGCTTACAAAAAAAATGGATGCTATTAAGACGTTTGAAGTGTCTGAAATTCAGACGCAAAAAGTGTCTGAAAAAATTCAGACATTTTAAAATGTCTGAAAATTGAACACTCCGTTTCAGACACTTAAGTGTTTGATTTTCAGACATTTTAATTTACAGTGTACCTTTTTAAGTTTTGATTCCCTTTTCATAAAATTTAAAATGACTTGCCAAAAATCTGCAACGATTATTATATATTAACTTTAATACCATTCGGTTGAGTAGCTTTTGCAGTGTTATATGCAGACAGACGTACAGATCAGACGAAGACTATTGGTGCTTCGTATTTATATAAATACGAACGCACCTAAAAAAAGGGGGACAGGTCTTACTGTCATTCGATAGGAAATAGCATGTCAAATGTATCTTAGGTGCAACTATGACAAACATAAATGCATAATAAAATGTAAGATATAATTTACCTTTAGAAGTTTTTTTTTTTTTTACTCTGTTACATTTTATGTGGTATTCTCATTTTGTGAATAAAGAAATCTCAAATGATAAAGGAAAACGCTCGTCAGTTTTTTAACTCGGCGCATTAAAAAAGTACTTGGAAAACCTGAAATGATGCACAGCAAAGTAAAGAATATTATTTCGCAGACATATGAAAGTGTTATCAAAATTTAGTGTTCTGCTGTGTGATTTTTTTTTAATGAAAAACAAGTTTTTGTAATTTTATCAAGAATAGATTCTGGCCTATTATTATAAATTCTGTTATAAAAATGCAACGAAATATCGTACAAATTCCTTAGTTTCAATGTTTCAAAATATTTTTCAGTATATTGAGCTGACGCTACATTAAAGTACTAATGCAGTTAACGAGTTCTTTTTAACTTGATACCATTAATGCATGAATCTTCTAATCTAATTTTATGACATAATACAAATAGGTTCTGAAACGATTTTCATAATTTGAAGTATAAAGTGTTAAAATACAACGTGGCTGCATTATGTCAACGCATCCAACAAAATGTTCGTTAACTGAATCCAAATTAAACAGTGAAAATGCCTTTGTTAAACAAAAAATGCGTTGGCCGTCATATACGCGTCCTGTCTGAAAAGTATCCGACCTTTGGTCGAAAAAAATATATAATTTGAAAAATATATTTTAAACTTATTGATTTGTGTCCGACATTATATGCTTAAGAATATGTTTGTATGAATTATATGTATTAAATATTTTAACGTAGATTTAGTACAGAAATGCGCGGAGTATTAAATAGTTCGGAAACGTATATAAAAATAATAAATACATTTTTATTTGGTTGTTACAATTTTATTACAATGCAGTATTGATATATTTAGATACTTTATGTAACTGAAAAAACTTAAAATGTTAAAAAAATTTACTACAATTTATATAAGATTTTTTACAATATGCTTTTACAGTTTTACAGGTATTTCAAAAAAGGAAATTTGAAGAGAAATTCGGAATGACTGTACATTCAATAGAAGACTTTCTTATTCAAAAGAGAATTTTTCAAAATTCACTACTGCGAAATAAAGCGAGCTGAACTATACCCCAATATACAAAATTTTCGAGATCAAAAGCTATCGAATTGTAACTCACGTATCAAAATATTTTGTGGCGTGTATGTTCTGCGAAAATGCAGAGATGACTTTTCTGCTTTGTTGAACTGGAAGAGGAGGAAGTTTGCAAAGATAAACTAAAACATGAAATTGTCACCATGCATTTTCTATGCCACACGCATGACTTTTTATTCTACCCAGACTGTATGTATCAAGATGCTGTTTTAAAGCTGATGAATGCGTTTTATGACAGAATTTGTATTTTAGATTCGATATTATTCTTTTTGTATATATATATATATATATATATATATATATATTCAGTTGTGTGCTGCAACTCAAGCAATAAAATTTTCTTTTCTTCTTTCTCTGTGCACTGTGAATTCAAACGCAGAAGCATCAGATACAATTTTCAGAGAAAATCGCTGACGATCGGATATTTTTCCATTTCCTTTGAGCAAAAGAATAAAAAGAAAAGTTACATTTCAAATGCAATAAGAAAAATGCATTTAACTTAAACAATCGGCATGCGACAATTTTCTTGACATTTGACAAAACGATGTAAATTTTTTCAAGCAGCTAAAAAAATAGTTCTTCAAGCATGTATAAACGTTGTAATTTTCTTAGAATGACGTACAATTTTGAGCTAATATACCTCTGAAATATTGAAATATTCTTTTTGCCTTAAATCTTTAAAATACGTTTTCTTAATAATATAGAATAGTTAAGCTCGTATGATAAAAATATTCTTTTTAAGTAAAGCTGTTTTTATTTTGTCAAAATGTATAAAAATTTAATTTCTTATTTAGCTTAATCATTTGATTACGGTGTTGGTCGTCGCAGCGACTATTTCTATATTCTGTTCATACCATCTCAATCGTACACTTATACTAACATATTTTCAACATAAATATATAACAAAGGTTTTTTTTTTTTGTAAATTGAGGTACTATTGAATACAAAAAAGTTGGCAGTCCTAGCCCGTAAACAAAAGGTAAAAGATATTTGTTCTTTATTAAAACAACGTGCTAAATGCAATAGTATACAAACCAAAATAATATAATGGAATGTAATATAATGTTCATATTTGAATTACCTTGTCTACCCCATTTGATGATGGAACGGAAGCATAGATTTTCCAGCTATTACAGCTGAGGTGTGACTTAAAATATATAACTTTTATATTAAATAAAATACATTAAATCATGGTTATGTGTTTCACTTTTTAAAGTAGTACTGCAAAGTATGTTGCAGTGCATCCATCTTTAAGATTGGAATTCCACCTCAAAGACCACCAAACAGTTCAGACCAGTCGGCTGATAACACTGGTCAACAAATATGAACTTTTGCTCTGTCCTATACAGAAATTAGTTGTTTTTTATGCGATTTTTTGTGCTGAATCCGAATCTAGATTTAGATTTACTCCAGCACGTCAAGTTTGAGACATATTTGCATATTTCAATTTATACAAATTTAGTAAATTTTGTTCAATTATTTGCAAATTTAAGGTATAAAGCAATATGAGGCAGTTTTTTTGTTTTATGTTATGATTACTACCTAATTTACTTCACAAAAACGTTGTTTCTGAGATTATACCAACATGTGACTGTGAAATATTGTACCTAATTTGCATATTTTCATGTTTTTCTAATAATGTTTCTTAGCGTTCAAATATTTCTCCCGCTCGAGTACGCTAATATGCTTCTAAACCAGTTTTTTCGAGCTGATTTCAAACCTTGTATCTGTTTCCTTCTATCACGTCTAGTTTTTGAAAAAAGTGAAATTTTAGTTTTTGGTCAAAAAAGCAAGAAATAGCTTTTTATGATACTTTGTATGATAAACTTCAACTAATTTGAATAGATTCTACTACTTATTTTTTTCGATTATATAAATTTTTGCTTATGTCTCTGATATGAAGCTGACCCTGTTAACCTTCTTGTCAATGAATTACACACTCCTAAAAAGTATCTTATATCAAACCAGTGTTAAAGCCGTGCAAAATTAGAAATTCATCTTACTCAAAAACTAGACATGACATAAGAAAACAGACTGCAGATTTGAAATCAGCATAAAAATCTAGTTTAGAAAAACATTGCGTCAAATCTGTGGAAACTATTTTAAAGTTGATAGTGATGTAAACATTACACCATTGAATAATATGCAAATTAGGCTTAATAACTGATAAATAAATTTTAAGAATATGCAAATCGTGACATTTATCTGAAGCAAATAGTCAAATAGTCATTATCTAGAAAACGTAATTAGATGTGGCATATAGTGTATCTAAAATTTGAATAAAATAGCACAAAAAAGCTTAAATTTGCATAAATTTAAATGTGCAAATTTCTCAAAACCTTGACCACCTAGAGATAAACGGAAAGCATATTCGGAATCAGCGCCAAAAATTGATCTAGAATCAACTAATTTTAGTTCTAGGACAAAACCACTGTTGTCCAGTGTAATTAACGCTTAGCAATGAAATGATAAGTATTGAGTAAGTAAGGATTTCCTTTTTTGCAATGCAAATTATTATACTTATTTTCCTATCCGTGTTGTTGGATCTGGATTTTATTAAACTATGAACCTTCAACTGGATGTTTCAGGCTCAATAAAATTCAGTTACCGCTGTGTTAACTTTCTTCAGTAGTTCGGCTATTATTTTCTTTTCATTGGTAGCACTGAATGAGTCCATATTACCAGCATTTTTATTTCGGAGTAATTTTTCTTTTTTATAATGAAACTGCTTATTATGCTTACTTGAATAACTTCAAATAAAAAATAACTTCAGTCGTTAGAAGAGAAATGATGCTGAATAAAATCACCCTGAAAAGATGAAAAAGTCTGCAAATTTGGAAGTTATTGGAAGAAAAGTAAAGGGGTCCATATTACCCCGATTTCATTTACAAAATGCATAAGAACAATGTCAACATTGTTTTTGAAAAATATCATGTTCAACGCGATCAATAAATCCGTCAGGCATTAATTAAAACAAAACGAAAAGTAATGTGGGAGCTTTTTATAGGAATCCTCTTAATTGATATACCGCTTACAAATTTTTCAGTATCTTTTTTTTTAAGTTTGCCAAAATTCGAAATGAATTAATCATCTTGTACATTCAGTTTGTTAATTATTACTCCTTTAAACAAATCTGATTCATAAATAAACACGAATCAGATAATTAACGTATAGCGAAAATATTTCATTTGAACGTTTCGAAATTTTTGTAGCTGATATAAATATGGTCTGGAGAGACTCTCTCAAAAGATTATGTCGAAATACGAACGTTTAGGTACTTTTACCGTAGAAGAATGATCGTCTCAATAAGGCGCAAAATAAGCTACGATCGTAATTCCTTTAAAGGGTTACAATTCATATTTTGAAAAACTGAATGCACTTTCGTAGAGAAGGTCTCAACTTTACAAGCGTATTTTTGTTAACAAGTACCTTTAACACTGCGCCTTCGGGAAGCGATGCCGAATGGAAGAAAAAGGGAACACTGAAAAAAGAACTTTTTGAAATTTGTTTTTTAAATGGTTAAAAATGTTGTTTTTTCATACTGATTGCTGCGTAAGAGTACTTTCTTTTCGAACATGTCTTCCGTTTTTAACTATTCTAAATTGTTTAGACGATTGAGATTAAAAAAGGAATGACAATACACCGTTCAAAATCCCTCTATCGAGTTCTTCATTTTCAAGCCGCTTTGTAATCGGGTTCTCGGCATGTACAACAGCTTTTTCTACCTGTGAATGAAAGGCATGAGTTTTTTATGAGAGCTGATTATCGTTTTAAAATTATATTTGGATTAATCAAGAAAAAGGAATAATTCAGAGTCCCAGGTACATCAGGGCATGCATTGGACTGCCGTCATCTAAATTTTCAGACTTGTGCGATTGATTTCGCAGGCAGACAAAGAGACAGGCACACACACAGACAGAGCGAAATTTTCTTCTATTCGTAGAAATATAGATTAATATTCAAAACCTTCTTGCTGTTTTCAATTTTTTCACTCTATTACGTTTACCATGGGAGGTAAACGAAAGGGTCTTCATTCCAATATCTTGTGACGACGGACTGCTCTAATTGTAACAGCATATTTTTTTCTATCCTATCCAAAATGCCCTCAAACTAAAACCATTACAGACTGAAGTTAAGTTTCTCAAAGCAGTCCTATTTATGCAGATTTTCTCGATTATGACTTCAAACGTAATCATGTATTTTGTATATCAGAAAATTCTAAAAATTTCCAGGGCAGCAATTTGTTTCTCGAAATTTTCAGATAAATATATCGCGCCCCATACACAAGAAACTCGCCACAAGATACACCACTCAATAGGATAGACTATTTACGTTCCTGTTCATTGTTGAACATATTTTTATGCCTGAGCTATTCATTGTTCGATTTTCGTTATTTGTTTCTTTTAGAATTTTGTAACACTAAAGAAAGACTATATCTCCAAATTAATATAATGAAAAATATTCGATATTTTGAATATATATATATGTGTGTGTGTGTGTGATGATTTGACGGCAAGCAGCAGACATTGTCGAAAGATGATGGAGGTTTTCAGTTATAAAACACACAGGCGTTCAGGCCGACATGGTTATTGAGAATGACAGACTCGAAGATCATAAAAAAATGCAGTCGATTGAAAACAATTCCACTTTTTTAACATTCTCATAATTTGAGTCTAGGTGGGAAATGCTCTACTTTACCGATGATAAAAAGGAACCGAACACGATCCATCAAAATTAGCTTAAAAGCTATTCCATCTCTCGCTAAGAAATCCTTTTCGCTTCATTTTATTACCAGCCATTTATTACCTTCGTAAATTCACTAGATCTCTCACACAGCTCTTAACAACTCCAACAACATCTCAATAAAAACGCAGCAAATCATTCCAAGTAATCATTACCATAACCAATGTAGGTTGCTTTTTAAGTGTCAATAATAATGCAGAATGAAAATTCCATCTACCTCAGTAATATCGATCTCTCTCTACTACCTCTACGCCATACTTCTCTCACTGCGCCCCCGACTGGTTGCAGCACTCAGTATTTATACTTCCGTCAAAAGATTGTTCGAGAATATTCTATATCCTAGCCCCAGATGCAATAAGTGTAAACAAAGTTTAATCCCTGTTGTCGAGATTGTGCTAAAAATATCCTTCTTTCCCCTCGCCAGACGATAAAAGAAAAATGAATTTATGTCTGTGTAAGTTTTAATCTTTGAAATATTCGAGCTGGCATCTGGATATTTTAAATAAAAGAATAAATTGAAATAAGTAGGTTTTTTCTTTAAGACGGGATAATAATATTTTAGCAGTTAAATAAAGATTTTAGGGGAATATGGTATACTGGGATTTAATAGCGGAATTTAATAGGAATTTAAATAATAAATGTTTTATTAAAGAAATATAAATAGTTAAAGCCATTTTTAGATTTACGCAACTTGGAATAAATATTATTATATGGATTAAGATCTTAAAGAGATTAATAGACTAGGGTTTTAATTTAATAAGCCGGTATAATATACGGAATATTACTAAAAAAGGAAAATTTATATAAAATACTTTAAACTTAGCGAAAAATTTTAAATTTTGTAATATATATATATATTACTTTTTCTATTTAATATTTGAAAATGTTAAAGAATATTATAGAAACAATGTAATATTATAGTAACTGCTGTAAAAAACGTAAACTATTTCATTTTTACTTCTGTTTTATTTGGTGTAACATATTTTAAAATTAAAAACCAGCTATGGTCAGTGAAAATTAATTGTTAAATAGCATAATGTTCATTATCAGTTATTAAACAAGGAATTCTGGAAAAATTATCTATTTTTACGCCAGCTTAATATTTATTGTTTGATATTAAATAAAGAATTCGTGAAAACTTTTCTTAGTGTTATGCCAGCATATGCTATCTTTCTATATATAAAAAAAAGTAACGATTGGGAAATGGACCAATAAAAATCTGCGTAGATCTTCCCGTTATGCTCCTAGATCGGCATCCATATTTCTTGTGACCGGGGGTCTTTTTTCGTTAATATTAAGAAAACTGTTTCATACAAAAATATGAAAATTAATGCTGTTATAGAGAAATGATTGATAAATACGCTGATGCAGGCAGTTTTTAAATCGAATAATTATTTAATGAGATAATTAATGTTAAAGTTGGTCAAAACAGTTTCATTAAAATAATTTATATGAGCAAAAACTATATGTAGGATTTTAAACGTTTTTACATCATTTAATATATTAGAAGTTCCCAGTGTGCAGACTGCAATTATTTTTTTTAATTTGACTCGTTTTTTGAGGATTTATCTCCATTTTAAATTCAAATTTTCAGCATTCCAAGAGATATTTTTTACATATTTCAGAAAAGGATATTATTTTAAACTGTTGCCAATTTTAAAAACAGCGCAAAGAATAGTATTTTCTTCAAATTCAAAATTTGTTTACACGTGGCTATTACAATCAGAAAAAACTTTCAAATGAGAATTAAGTGATTACGTTTTAGAAATCAAGAAACTATGGAAAATTACGTCATAAAAACTATAGTTACACATGAATTTTAAAATAGAAAGAAAATTTTTAAATAATAAAATCATTATTATGCGTTAAAAGTCACAAATGGAGGAAATTTACGTCATATTATAAAAAGGCCAAAGAATTGATAGTTGGCAAAACAGTTTAAATTAAAAATATATTTGCGCGAAACATTTATTTCATATTTTGAGATAATCCTTTTAACTATTATCGTGAATTCTAAGACAGCGCAATGATATTTCCTTTCTAACAACAAAAGTATTTTCATGTGAATATTAAAAAGAGAAAGAAACCTTTGGTGAAAATTACGTCAGATACAAAACGATACATTTCAAACGCGTTCTTTAAAAGAACTTTTTTATAGAACTGTTAAAAAACCTAGAGACAAAGGCTCTGTTTACTTAATTCATTTTACATTAGCTTATTTTCAAAATTTTTAACTAATTTTTTTTTTTTAAATAAAAGATGAAAAAAGCCATTATATCCCTTAACAAACGCTGATTTTGCTTTAAAAATCTCCAATCAACGTTAATATGAATGAAAATTTTGTTTTAAATTATAATTCAAAATTTTGTAAAGCCGATGAAATTAGTCTACTTTTAGAATCTGGGATGTTGGAAAGTGGGTTGACGAGCGTAGCTCGTAGGGGGCAAGAGCCCCCTAGTAATATAAAACATAAACAAAGATCTGCTTACATATATATATATTTATATATTGTTATATTGTATACACAAAACTTTTTTAACTGAACGATATGTCCATCATACAAAGATATATTGTTGCGTTACATAATCTTTATTGTTAAATAATAACAGTAAATTTATGATATGTCAATTTTTAACAATGAGTACTTCACACATTCTCAATATATCTCAAATTTGCAGTTGGTAATATTTATAAAGCTCAAAATTTCCACTTTTTTCTTTTCTTTTTTGTAAATTAAGCAAAAATTTTCAAATTCTCTTCAACTAAGCGTTAATCTGAACATGGCTGTGACAAGAAAATCAGGAAAAAATCTTCCAAAAAGCTGTGCCTACAAAAAATGTTCTTCTTACAAAGCAAAGTCGAATAAAACGAAAAAAGCTTCTGGCCTGCGAGAAATTACAAAAACAACCATCGACACGGTCATGGAATTGACATCCAAGTTCCTGTGTGAAGTTCATGATTTCTCTCATTTGAGAGGTTTGGAGGCTATGGAAATGATTTTCATCGTTCAAGCTTTGTTGTTTATCAACTTGGCAGAAATGAACAAACACTGCAGGCAGGAAAATCCAAAGAAGTGATGTTATTTGCTTGAATAGTATCAGGAAGATTCATAGAACAGTTCTAATAGATACAGCTAAACAAAGAGTAGCTCTGATATATTTTACTGCCATAACATAAAAAGACATTGGTACAGTTATTCAATAAGACTAGTATTATCAGTAAAAGTATTTTGACTGTTATATTTAAATAAAGAGATATGTATGATATAGGAATTGTTATCATTTGTAATGACTTTAAGGGTTTTTTTTCTCTTTTTTTATACGTTATTTACTATATGTTATGTTCTTTCACATTGATGCTTGTATACAGAGTGTCCCAAAGGCCCGTTCACAATCTATAAATTCCTAATAAGAATTAAAAACTATCGATTTGGAATTTTATTTTGCACCACAAAACTCGTAAATGTGTCGGATTTATTGTGCCAAACGAAAACAAAAATACTAATTTTGAAATAAATTTTAGGACCGTTTTCTAAAACTTACGGTGTTTATCTGTAGTCTGATACAGCAACATTAAAAGTTTTTACTGTTTTTTGGAATCGGAAATAACATATGTGATTACTGTATTACTGGGGGGGGGGGGGGGTGGCCTGAGCCAAAGCACCGCGACCAGGGGTCTATTGTGCTATCCCCCAAAAATGAAAGAGAAAAACATCCTCACTTAGTCCTTAAATAGACCAGTAGCTGACATAAAATTCAGCAGACATTTGATAGGAATAACCTGAATTTCCCATGGCTCAATCAGATGTCGACCCATGTGTTCGAAACGGTAAGCAGCATATGCCTCACAGTTGCAGAGCACATGTAAGGCAGTCTCCTCTTCATACTTACAACACCTACAAAGAGGGTCATTAACCCCCTTCATAGTACTAAGGTGTCCATTAAGTCTACCGTGTCCTGTTAACAGTTCCACCATATTTCTTAGACTATTCCTTCTGAGCCCAATGAGTTCTTTTGCTCTTTTGCTAGGGCATCCTCTATTAAGCTCTTTCGCTTGTCTCTGTCCTTTTGAGTCAAGCCATTCTTGATACTGCTGCTCTCTTAAAACTCTAAAAACAGTAGTTCTAATGCAGTCCTTGGAAATGCCAATAGCTGGTTCAGGTCCAATAAATGGAGTAACCGACCCTTTCCTTGCTAGACTATCAGCAAGCTCATCAGCCTGCCCCAAGTAAGATACCCCGAGTAACTTTGCCACTGCCCATGTAAAATGAGTCTATAAGAGCAGAGCAATGCTTCTGCTTCAATAATCATATGCAGTGGGTACATACCTAACAGCAGCTCCATAGCATATCTAGGAGTTGTCCTAAGTACACCTGTCATGGACAAGCAGATCATCCTCTGCAGTTTTGCTAATTCTGACTTGGCAATGTTGTTCTTGATCACCAAGCTATACTGCCATAATTGATCATAGGGCAGATCACCATAAAGTGACATCCAATTCTTGTAACATATGTGATACATTGAACTAGTTTTATTTTGTCACGAAACATATCATTTTTGGACGTTTTATGGTGTATACAACACGCCTAAAAATTATTTATTAATTTTCTTTTTTTGGAAATTTGAACGCACTCATGGATCTCATTGAAGATTATATAAATATATATTTTTTTGGCATAAAAAAATCTCTCTATGAAAAGTCTTATGGTGCAAACTGCACACCGATATAACAATTTGTTAAATTGTTACTTTTCCTTTAAATGTGAACAGACTTATTGACCACACTTTATATCATAGTCAGTATGTTGTATTCATTGCAATTCATTGATGAAATATGAAATTACTTCATCCCTTAAATCTCTACCAATATTGTAAATGTTGTTACATTTGTTCTAAATTTTGGCATAGTGTACGATTAAACTTATTCCGCTAAATTGCAAAAGGAGTTGAAGGCATTATCGTGTTTAAATGTGACCCATCTTTCTTACTAGCATTCAAAAATAAAAGCATAATACCTTGAAATTATTCTATATAAAGCTTTTAACATTAGGTGTACACAATGAAATGATTTGTTTAAACGAGTTGAAAAAATACGTTTAAGAATGACAATATTGTACGTTTAAAAAAAGAAAAATGAGTGTCTGTGCGTTATTTGTTTGTTGGCGATAACTTGAGATATGAATCGTACGGAGGATTCCGCAAATTTGGTTTCGGATACACGTAGGTCAGTCCGAATGTGCCTGAGATACAAATTCTAGATTATTTTATTTTATCCGGGAAAATCCGCATTTTCCCGGTTTTCAAGTTTGCCGTCTATTTTTATCCACACAAAATAAAAATAAAAATCTTAATTCTACATAGTAATATACATTTTGTCCTTTTTTAAATACATTTTATTCGGACTTTGTAAAGCAATTTTTAAATCTTCATAATTTTTTCAAAGTACTCTTTCTGTCAAAAGTGATAACTTACTTAGTATTTTTTTTCCGCATTTATCTTACCGATAAATATTAGCTATTCGATGTGATATTTTATACCCTCGTATGTAGAAAATTATCGGCAATCGATTAAAAATATAAAAAATATGTCGGGTTTTTTTCTTGTTGACTATGAAAATGGAAAATTTTTCGACGACAGAAATACGAAACAGGAAACTAAACGCGAATTTTTCTATGTTGGATTTCAATATTAATCTCTTTATCATCGAATATTTTTACTATATTAATGAGTAGCTCTCTGGTTGAACCGTAAGATAATGTAATAGCTTTGTTTTCTGGTTTCTTTGTGTAAATTGAGGATTTTGTTTTCTTACTTTTTCGTTGCTCTTTTTGATTGACTCGGCTCTTATTTTTGAAAAGATTTGATTTTAACTATTGCATTTTTTAAATAAAATAATTTATTTTTCATGTTAAGCTGTAACGATTTCTATAGCCCGAACAAAATTTCCAGTTTATTATCTTTATTCCGAGGCATTTTTAATTGTTTATTTTAAATATCACTCAGTACGGGACTTATTTCAAGCCGATATTCTCTCATTAGACTGAGGCCGGATAAATATATTTTTAGTCCAAATTAATGCATGATATTTTTTTAAGAATAAATCACACAATTCATGATATATATTTCAAAGGTATATTCTAATTTAATTTCGAGTTTAAATAAACATTATTATATTTAAAATGTCACTACGTGCGTTATTTTCATATCTTAAATCTTAAGCCCTGCTTGAGTCCTTCGCCAATTTAAATGATTGATCTTATGAGATAAACAAATTCCAACTATTAGCTCACACTCTCGCTATATATATACATATCTTCTTCAAATTTTCAATCGTTAATAAAATACTTATTATTCATCCAATCATGCTCAAATAATTTTTTTAAAACTTGTAGTGGATGACACTTGATGTTAATCCAGTTTTTTCAAATATTAATTCATTAATTAAATTCAATTAATTAATTCTCAATAATCGAGAGAGCCCTCTTCTTGATCAAGGCATTTTAAGCGCCACTCAAGAGGAAAGAAGAATGGGAAAAAAATTCTCTTATTGACCTAAGTAGGAATTGACTTAAAATTTTTTTATATTACTTGTTTATATTACTTACCTGTTTTTTTATTTACTTGTATTGATAGCTTTTAAGTTGTATTTAATTGTTAGTTCCTATCTATAAACACTGTTTTGATGAGATCTATAGATGTTTATGATGGTTAGAGTTGCAGTAAAGCTAGAGATCCTACATACACAACTTCCAGGTTGTATAATATTTTAACGGAGATTCTGACTCTAAAATAGTCAATGAAATATCGTCTTCATTTTGAAAGACCTATCCAATGATATGCCACTCAATAGCATGCGTAATTTTTTTTTTCGTCTCTACCACCATTTCGTATTTTACGGCCACCATTTTGAATTTATAAAAACAAAACCTATCCTATAACCATCGGGCCGTTAAGACGAATTGATATATACCTTATTCATTAAAATCCATAGCCTTTGGGATGTTTCGAGGGTATAAAGAAGCCCACATACACAGATACGCGTGAACACACATAACCCTTCTTTTCAGTCGTGTAAAAAGTAGTTGGGTTCTAAATGAAACAAACTTAACCGAAATTTCAATAATTTAACATATATATTTAAAATTTGAATTGCCGTTTGAAATAGGCCTCAAAACTTCTAGAAAGTTATAAAATTAGTAAATATTTGGTTGTCATCGAAATTCAGTTTTGTTAAACTATCTTTTGGTGATAAATGTCTCGATTAAACTCGATGCAATTTCAGGATCTACTTTTTTAGCTCCATTTTTGTAATCAAATAATTTTATCCTTTATTGCATCGCTCTTTTTGTCTTTTAAAAATTTCGATTCTGATCAAAGTCTTCTGCAACTTTTTACAATTTAGACTTACACAGTCTACTTCAATATTAAGGGGGTCCGGGATACAAAATCTTTTTTTTTTTTTTTTTTTTTTTTTTTTTTTTTTTTTTTATAGATATTTTCTAATCAAATATTTTTGTAAAATATGTATTTATATAACGAAGATTTTGTATGTGAAAAAATACTGAAGACTTTAAAACATCTTACAAAAATGTTAAATTTGACAGTTTAAACATAATTCATTTTTGATGTAAATCTTGAACCGTTTGCCTGATTTGCATCATTTTTTCACTGCTGTGCAAAGAAATTGTGTAACTTTTATTTATCATCAGGATTTTTTAAAAATAATACTTCTAAAGTTCATGATAAATTTTAAAGAGGAAAAATAAAGTTTTTTTATGACCGACTTTTATATTAATTAGCATATATTCACAATTCACACTCAAAAAACCATGGTTACTAAATATTAATGAGTTGGAAAAATAAAAAATAAATGAGCAATGATATACTTGGTTATACACAACAAAAACAGTGATTTTTTCAGAGATGCAATGATTGTAAGTTGAATTCTACCCAAACCGATATGTATTATTTGGTGAATATTTAAATCAGGGAAGGCAAACCGAAAGCCCAAGGTTCACGTCATTTCAGAAAGCAAATTCAATTTTATGTTTGTTTGAAGAACTAAAATTTTGCTTTACATGCATACACTAATCGAAAAGCAATTGGATACTTGTGAATAAATTAAGGAAGCATAAATCTCAGTACAAACGCTCCGTAGCACCATTTTATTACTAAAATATTTTACATGTATGTTTCTTGAAACATTTTTAAAAATCTATTTTATATTGATTTTGAAATCGCATGGATATGTTTTCGAGGCAGCATAATAAATATTAAGATTCAAATTTAGGAAAATAAAAGAAATATATATTACTAACATTTCTATAAAATTCAATTGCTACTTTACCGTTATACCAACGCCATTGTCGTCAAACATAATAGTTGACGCCAAATGAAATTCATAGAAAATGAAACATTTGAATAAAAAATACTCGCTTTGGGCTGACCGACCGGCAAAGGCACATGCTGCATTGCGCCTCGGGCCCAGGATCAAGTAAACAGTGTTGGGCACTGTTGGCCCTGATTCTTCGTGGATCGTTCAGCCACAGGTTTAGTTTTTTAGAATAAAAAATAACACTTGGCGTCCCACCCAACTGATGTATCTTCTTCCCTTTCAAATATCGGGACGCCCCTCGGAAATCGGGACACCTTACAATACCACCTTTACCTATGGACAATAATTTATAATGATTCGGTTAAAGTTTGGTATGCGTATAATACAGGGTCATCGAAGAATAATGCCTAGATTTAAAAAAATCATCGCATCGAAACCTTTTATGTTAAATGAGTAATTCTTTCACTACACGATAACTGATGAACGCAAGTTTGGTTTTAGTTCGCCAGAATTCGTTTGCGTGTGTGTTATGTGCGAATTAGTTGCGCAGTCGTCAAGGTCTGCCGACGCGCCAGACTGCAGCTGCTCAGTACGATGTTGACCGTGCAGCAAAAAGCTCCGAAAAAACCAATGTACACTAACTATTGACTTTGACTCAACATACCAAATCACGCACTGTGCTTTTTGTAGCACGGTCAACATCGTACCGAGCAGCTGCAGTCTGGCGCGTCGGATGACCTTGACGACTGCCTAACTAATCCGAGCATAACACTGACACGCAAACGAATTCTGGGGAACTAAAACCAAACTTGCGTTCACCAGTTATCGTGTAGTGAAAGAATTACTCATTTAACATAAAAGGGTTCGATGTTATGATTTTTTAAAATCTAGGCATTATTTTTCGATGACCCTGTATATAGATGACATCAGCTCCACTCAAAGGTACACCAAGTGGAAACACTCACTATTTACGGGAGCTTGTGAAACCAGCAATGCAATATTATTGCAATATTGTTTTGTGGTATGACAATTAAAGTCATTCGTTATTCGAGAAATGTGGTTTTCACTCATTAAGTAATGAATATCGAAAATCACTACTTTCATGTAGCACTGCATATGATTGCTCAGAATTTATGAAAACTGTTGTTTGCTAATGTTATTCTATTTTCTGTTCAATTGTACATTTGTTTTTGAATATCTAATATTTTTCATTTGCCTGTAGATTTTTACATTTACCTTATAAGTATAAGCATTTTAAGAGGATCAGAATAAGAATTTGAAGAGTGTTGGTGTGTTTTAGTCATGTGACATATCTTTGCAGCATGAGTTTACCACAAAGAGAAGTGGTCGCATGTTTATCGCTCTTTGATCTTGGTCCGACATTATTTATGGAACACATATGAAATAGTTGAATCCCTCGGTTCATGGGATTTCCTGCCAATACGATTCTTGAAAAACTTGAAAAGTAATGGTCTAAATAATATTATAAACATTTCGCTCGTCGATTAGTAAGCTTTCGAGGACAATTCTGATAGCCGGCCGATATTAATCAATTATATTTTCCTGTTGGGTATTTGTGCAGAGAATAAAGAGACTAATATAAAAAAAGAGAGAATCATAAACATTTTATTAAACATGGGCATGAAAAACAATAAATGTGAATTTTTTAAAACAATTTATTACATGTAAATTTCGCACATGAAGGAAATGTTTATAGGGAAAATATGTTATTTTAAATTACTTTTTACAAAATGGTTATAATATATAGTAAAGTATAGTGAAGAGGTGGTATTGCAGTTGCTATTACTAACTAATTCATTTGGAAGTTTGAATACTCGTTATTTGGATTATATAGAAAACACTAGAAAAAGTAAAGAAATATAGAACTTATTCAATACTGCGCTTAAATGTGTGATTGCAATAGTTGCGGTACACAAATTATTTAAAATTCTAAATACAAGTAAAATGATCAAAATTCAGTGTATTACAATGAAAAATTAAAAACAACAGAAAGTAAAAAACCCTTTTTTGCTTTTTAAATACGATAGCATATACATAAAGAATACATTCGTTAAATGATACATACATTTTTATTTGCATTTCAATATTTCATGCGACGAAATGCAAAATGCAATATATTTTTATTTTTAAAATAGGTGTAAAGAATGCTTATGATTATTTTTTGTAAGTCATTATGCTTTAAAATAAGAAAAATGATTTTCTAAAAATATCTGCACTATAAAAAATTATATTGCTTTAATTTTTATAAATTTTCGAAAATGGAATGCTTATACTAAAACGTCAATTTGAATGTCAATTCCTATTTAGTTTTATTGTTTCAACTTAACTTCATTACAACATATTATAAATACAATTTTGTTCGTATATATATTTCATCTTTAATGTTGTTTAAATGTAAAATTCTAAGATGTACCAGGAATGTAATTATTACAATTACATACGAAATGGGGTAAAAGGTATACCAAAAGACTGAGTTAGTATTATCAAGCAATCAAGGTTTCTAATTTCAACTTCAGAGATCTGTCTGTCACAGATATGATGAAACTCAATGCTAAACAAATGGATTTTCATGATGCGATTTTGAAATATTTTTTCCTGTTCCCGATCTTATGAATAGCCGTTACGTAAAAGTTTAAATTAGTTAATTGTTAATTGTCTCAGATTAGTTTTATTTTCGTTATTAATGCTGTGTACCATATACTAAATGTACTTTTTAAAACAATGCATCAACGAATTTATTTAAAAATTTACCCTCAATATTTAAATTTTTATTTAAGAAAATTCATGCACATATATATTCATAATAATCATCATATGAAGACAAATATATTTATTTTTATAATTATACTTTAAGAACATTGGTACATTTAATTTAACTAAACAATTGATGCAAAAATATAAATATTTTATAACTACAGCTTTGAATGAAACATAAAATATATGTATTTCTGAAACTTCTTTAAAATATAACCAAATTAAAATTTGTACAAGTTACTAATTTGTACAAATTTTAATTTGATACACAAATTATTTAAAATTCTAAATACAAGTAAAATGATCAAAATTCAATGTATTACAATGAAAAAGTAAAAAGAACAGAAAGTAAAAAAATACTTTTTTCCTCTTTAAATACGATAACATATACAAAAAGAATACATTCGTTAAATGATACATACATTTTTATTTGCACTTCAATATTTCATGTGACGAAATGCAAAATGCAATATATTTTTATTTTTAAAATAGGTGTAAAGAATGCTTATGATTTATTTTTTTTAAATCATTATGTTTTAAAATAAGAAAAATGATTTTCTAAAAATATCTGCACTATAAAAAAGTATATTGCTTTAATTTTTATAAATTTTCGAAAATGAAATGCTTATACTAAAACATCAATTTGAATGTCAATTCCTACTTAGTTTTGTTGTTTCAACTTAACTTCGTTACAACATATTATAAATACAATTTTGTTCGTATATATATTTCATCTTTAATGTTGTTTGAAATGTAAAATTTTAAGATGTACCAGGAATGTAAAATATACCATACCAATATTTACTGTTATTTTAGTGTAACAGTTATTGATAGAATGTATTTCATATTTACTAATATATTTTCCTTAATGCCTTTATTTTATAGAACATTAAAGTAACTTATTCTATGTTCTTGTATTTTTAAAAATATATTCGAACAAATTTAATTTTTTATAGTCAGTTTAAAAAATAAATGAGATAAAGTTAAAACAAGAGAAAGCCTTAAAACTTGTATCAGATTATCAATACAACGACAATATCACACGAAAGACAATTTTTATCAAATATTTATTTCAACTTTAAGCTCTTTTGAAATGTGAAATTGTGAAATACACCAATATTAAACATTAAAAAAACCCGCGTTTTATTCATAAGACATTAATGAAATTTGTTCTGCTGCAGGAATTTTTTCCATATATACCTGTAACAAAATTTATATATTTACAGGCAAATTGAAAATAGTATTCGGTAACATTCTGAGATGCCTGTTTTCACTTAAACAGGATGAAACATCTAAACATCTGTAACATTTTTCTTAATTCCATTTTTCCATTAGATGTTATAAAAAATCATTTTCATGGAAGTACTTTTAAAAATATCATAAACCTCTCGCTAAATACAAAGTATAAATACTATTCGAGAACGTTCAGATAAACTTTTAAACAGAATGAAATATGAAGCACGAATAACAGTTCAACATTAGATATCTAGGTTAACAAGTTATCTGTTGCAATGGTACGATGACAATCTTTACATACAGAGCTATTAACCCATTAACAACAGCAACTTCTTATACTTGACACAAATTAAATAAAATTTTCGTTTATATATATTAATGACTAATTAAGGGACAAAAAACGATATTGAAATTTCTTTAATGTGAAGTATGATATGTTATGAAAATTGAACGCAGTACAAATCAACTACTTAATTTCTAAATGAAAATCTTTGAAGCATTTAGTGTATAGTGGTGCATTACATTTATTTCACACTAGCTGTTTAACCCGTTCTGCGCACGGGAGTTCAAGAATTTAATTCTAATACCAAATTTAAAATAACTATTCGATTTAGTAAAATATTTTTCTAATACTGCGTTTTTTAAATGAAATTTAATTTGTCATGTTACTATAGCAGCACACGATAAAACGATATCTTTAGAATAAGGAATAAATAGAATAAACCGTTTTGTTGATGTTTCTGACAAAATGTTTGCTTTTATTTATTTTTATGTAATAATTAAGCGCAATTAAATAATCTCTAATTATTTGCATGTGAGGTAAAAGAATTATCGTAATACCCGTTGAAGCTTTTCAGTATTACAGCGTGGCGTACGTAATATGTATATCTGTAATTATTTGCATGTGTGGTAAAAGAATTATCGTAATACCCGCCGCAGCATTTTTGTATTGCAGCGTGACGTACGTAATATGTATTTCTCACATTGGTTAAAGAACTCGCGCGATTACGGTTGAACATAAAAAAAGAAGCATTTTATTGTGAATTTTTAATTGTTGGTAGCTGCTATAACGAAAAATGTTTAAATTTGATAGGAAATTGCTGTTAAATTGGTGGTATTTTATAAATTAATAGTTAACTATAAATTATTTCGATACCGGATTGTTTTAGTTTCCTCGGACGTGTTTTAATACGCATGTACATAACGTTTCACAATTCTGACTTCCAAACTGTGGATTTGTATAGCATTACAGACAGACAGACAGAAAAATTTTCATTTTTATGGATTAATAGTAAGAGATTAACCGCTACAATGTCTGTATCTTGAATTGCTGAATTTTATTTCACTTTTTATAGTACATCTATGAACTTAATCCGAAATTTATCAAAATATTGAAAAATATTGAAAAATTTCAAAATATTCCGTACTATTTCATTCATACTTCTAACGTTTTACAACTTAAAATCAATTAACAAAACTTACTTTAAAATAAAACTCATATATAGAATATGTGATAGTAAATTTGTTGAAAATAACATTCATAGTAAAATAAAAAAATCACAAAAATAATGATTCGAAAACGCAACGTCAGTAACCCTTTATCTGCTGACGGTACTTATAAGAACCATTAAAATAACTTGTTATAAAATTAATTTAATACATCGATTAGTTGTAATACTGTTTAGAATGGGTTATAGATACATTATCTTGTCCCAAAAGCATTATTGGTTACAATTTTTTTTTTTTTTTTTTTTTTTTTTTTAAGGATGATTCTTTTGCCTTTGCATCTTTCACCTTTCTTGGCGTTGGGGGAGAGGAGGGGGGATTTTTCAATTCGGAAATATTTCTAAATTTCTAAGGATATTATATTTGTACTTTTCTTAAGTCTACAAAATACTAAAAAATATTTAAAATGAAAGATTTGTGTGGGGTTATAAATATTGCACAAAATCCCTGTAAATTCAAATTTAATTAATCCTTCTAAATCCTTTAATCCTTCAAACATCCTTTTAAAATTTATTAAATGATTACGTAAATCTTCTAATGTAGTTTAAACAATTCACGAGAACTGCTTTAGAAGATAAAATTTTTCAAGAATTCATAATTCAGTAGATAAAGGGTTAATGGGTTAATCCTGGCAATCTTTTAGTAACTTTCAGGTCATTTTAAATTTGTTTAATCGTGATTCCATCTAGAAGGGAATCTTTATCTTGTGTGTCGATCAAGAACTCTTCACATATATTAGAATATAATCTGAAATGAAAAAATAAACAATTAGGATATATAATTGTTGTTTCCTAACAATTAGAATTTAAACATTCAGTTTTCTCTGTACTTTTATTTGTGGTTAATTAAAAAAGAAAAAAAAACTAATTCATTATTCAAAAGATTTAAATAATCATAATTAAATATTTTTATATTGACATTTTTTTAGCGGAAGTTTTATAATTCTTTATTACATGACATTGGTTAATGAGTCATATTATGAATTTTTAAAATCTCTGAAATTTGAAGTTGCTGATATTGGATGCCTCACAAAAATCCAAAAGAAGTTGAGTAATTTTTTTAAACAAATATTTATTAAATATTTTTTGACAGTATTTAAGGATACAGCACAATCTATCTATATACACAGAGTGTTGCTGAATTCGACCGAAAATTTCAGAGAGCTGAGAGTAGGCATCAAGAGGTAAGCATCGATATCAATATGCTCGAAATAATGTAATATCATTAAAATACACCGCAAACGAGTTTTCCCTCTTAGACCGTTATGTAACGGATTTTTTTTCAGTGGCCCTGAAATTGAACCAAAAATGCTACACACTTTATTTTCAATACCGAACATGCCATTAGTGATTCCCAGTAACATACCGGCAAGTCAAAATGAATATAGCGATTACAAACGACTATAACTATTTAATGGAAAAGAATTTATGGACAAGATTAACACAGAATGTAGACGGGACTTCAAAATTTTGTATACATACGTCATAGATGTTCTATGTGACTTCCCTAGGTCACACGAACAACATCTAGGCGGTAGTCCATTTCACGACATACATTCTGAAGCACTTGTTCAGTCACCGACGCAAGCGCATTACAAATGTGCACTGTACTTTGAGTTCTTCAATTGTTTTGGGCATGGGAGGCACCCTGTCTTTCACATAACCCGACAGAAAAAAATCGACCATTTTTACCGTCATAATTGGCCATTTTTACTAATGAAACGGCCGTAATGAAGAGGTTTCTTGTCGTTGCAAAGTTTCAAATCGTGCATGCGTAGTCTTCCGCTTCACTCGACTTGCCTTACTTAAAGAAATTTTGAAGTTCCGTCTACATTCTGTGTTAATCTTATTGATAATTTTTTTTCCATTAAATAGTTACAGCCGTTTGTAATCGCTATATTCATTTTGACTTACCCTGAATATTAATTTCATGGCAATCAGACTATATTTACACAAGTTAGAGCACGGACAGATGGACGGACAGACAAACCGAATTCCTAAACACTTTCCAACTATGGTGGAAAGTGTTAAAAAACGGATTGTACATCTTTTCATAACATGTTGGCATATCATCATAAGTGAGAATAGTGGGGAAACATACAATATATTATTAGAGTTTATTAGGGGTACAGGTAAGATAGAATACAAACAGTGAATTTATTTATTGATTGGAAAATTATTCAACTATACATTATTGCCAATTAAAGCTAAAGTAAATACTGAAAGAAAATTAAATGTAACTATTTATTTTTAATTGTATGTATTTGAAAAAATATGCAATTTAAAGTTATAAAACGAAGGATCAGTTGCAAAAATAAAATGTAAATGAAACTATAGTATAAATTTATCATTTTAGTGATAGTAATTAATTATTATATTATAAATTAATTGTAACTTAACTTTAGTGTGTGTGTGTGTATGCATATGTAGATTTGTGTGAATATATATATATATGTGTGTGTGTGTGTGTGTGCGTAATAATAAAAAAATTTCGCCTTTTTAAAATAGCTAATTTATTATTAATTCTTATAATCTCTACCTTTTTACCTGTCTTTTAATAATATCTTGAATATCCTTTATATTTTTATTTCATATCTTTAATTCTGCGCATTCTTTTATTTCTTATTATGAAAACTTTAATCTGTTAACAGCTACACATCTTTGTAAAATCTACTAATTTATTTTATTCTTTCATATTTTGAGGCATTAATTTTTTTCTTTCGAAGAACAGCATTTTATTTTTATTAAATTCATTCGACTTCCCATGAGTCTTTACGAGAACTTCACTGGCTAGTATATTTTCTATTTAAAACTTCCGCAGTTAGGTAAAGAGTCCTGTCAGCTATGCCAAAGGTCTCTCACCTCTTTCCTGGGTTTTGCCCTATCGCTTAGCGCCTCCCTCTCCACTCCTCCCTCCTACTTCCTCTGAATTGGCCCTGCTTATGACGCTTCAACGTACCTTTACGCATTCTTTTTAATATTTAATAGCTTAAAGTGGCCTGAAAGAGCAGATTTTGTTCGATTTTCATATGTTAATAAAGATCTGTCACTAGGTTGAATGCATTATTAAGGGGACAGTGAAATTTAAAATTCTTACTTTTTTTTTTTTTTTTTTTTTTTTTTGTAAATTTTACCTTAAATATTAATCAAGGGCACATTATATGCATTATGTCATACATTTATCACAAAAAAAAAAAAAAAAAAAAAAATTAAAAAAATTATTTTTGAGAAAAAAATGGAATTTTATGCGTCGTCTTAGAAATCTTCGAAGTGCCCCCTGCGCGCTCTATATCAATGAAAATCCCCAATATTTTTTTATAAAAGTTTGGTTCATATATAGAAATAAAATAGAGCATCGAATTTTATATATTTGAATTTAAAGGCTAAAAAAAAAAAAAAAAAAAATTGAAAATTTTTGAATTTCTTTTTCATATATAAAATTTGATGCTCTATTTTATTTGTATATATAAACCAAGCTTTTATAAAAAATATTGGGGATTTTCATTGATATGGGAGACGCAGGGGGCATTTCGAAGATTTCTGAGACAAAAGTAAAATTCCATTTTTTTTTTCTCAAAAATAATAATAATTATTTTTTTTGTGATAAATGCATGCCACAATGCATATAATGTACCCTTGATTAATATTAAAGTTGAAATTTACAAAAAAAAAAAAAAAAAAAAAAAAAAAAAAATTAAGGATTTTAAACTCCACTGTCCCCTTAAGAGTCCTGTCCCTGCCGGAACACACTCACGAGCTAACACTAATCCTATGGGGAGGGATTTTTCTAATATCTCGTTTGCATTTCGACATTTTTAAATATTTTTTTTTGCATTGGATAGCCGAGGTCCGTCTCTACAGCGCACCTTGGTTACTTTTTCGATTTTGGTCGCAGATATTTTTAATAAAGTTACTTTCATTTTCAAAACCGGTTCTGGAAATGAAAGTGTCATTCTGAAAAATATCTGCAACCAAAATCGAAAAAGTAATCAAGGTGCGCTGTAGAGACGGACCTCGGCTATCCAATCCAAAAAAAAATTATTTAAAAATGTCGAAATGCAACCGAGATATTAGAAAAATCCCTCCCCATAGGATTAGCGTTAGCTCGTGAGTGTTTTCGCCGGCAGGGACAGGACCCTTAAATTGTGAGTTTCCAATGCCTTTTAACATCGAGCTTTAATATGAAGTGGTACAGCTAGGATTCGAGAGCCGATTGATTTACTAGTGGAACTGTTATCAGATGGTTTCACA
The DNA here is from genome assembly GCA_963932465.1 of Maratus speciosus. Lineage (NCBI taxonomy): Eukaryota > Metazoa > Arthropoda > Arachnida > Araneae > Salticidae > Maratus > Maratus speciosus. The sequence goes on along the minus strand of OZ010791.1, from coordinate 223,500,392 downwards.
ATAAACTACTTAAAGATTCTGCTGCCTCTATTATTTGATGAAAAGGGAAATTCTTTCCAATGTTTATGAAGTCCTGTCTTCACACTTCACCACCTACGACAGCACTATGGTTATTCTCATTTTTTGACATTTGAAGTCCACCGAAGTGGAGAATGCTTTGGGGCCTATAGCTACAATGGCTGTCGCCTCGAATGATCCTTATTATACATAGAAACAACAACAACTCACAACAATTTTTATTTTCCATTACATATATTATATAACTACAATGGGACAATCACAATTACATCCATGTCTTACCCAGGGACTCGAACCCGGGCCCTCGGTGTGTCAGCAGCCTCCGCTTACTGACCACGCCACTGGGCGACTATGGTTATTCTGAGGAGTAACTGAGAATTGGTAATGTTTACGCTATGAATTCGTATACTACTTTTACGTAGATATGCAGGAGCGTCACAGGTGTTTCACATATATAATATATGCGAATGTATAAATAAATAAGTAATATGCGAGTTTGTATTTCAAAAACACTGCTAACAAATTTTTAGACTTTGTGAACATACAGTGCGTTAAGAAATTATAAGACCACTAATGAATTGGAGCACTTCTGAAGAAGAAGGCACAATATGCAAATTTTTAGCGTGCGTATTTAAAATTGACCGTAGAATGTTTTCTGTTGTAATTGCTACATTAAAATTTTAAGTTACACTTTATTAAAATCTTCTAAATTTTTAAAACGTAAATAAGGGGACTGCTAAGAAATTATAAGACCACCTGAGGAAATTAGCATATTATACGTCACATCAGAATCATCATAAAACGTACGCGTTTGTATATTGTGAAAGTATTCCCGAGAAGCAAAGGTACAGATTTAGATAGTGTTATTTACCATTTATTTGAAGATGCCGCGGGGGAAAGAGTTGTCTGCGGCCGAAGTAAGTTTGGTTTTATAAGGGTGCTGGTAAATCTGAACGAGAAATAGGTCGGGTAATGAAGCGTTCTAAAACTGCCATTCACAATGAAATAATTAGAAAAAAAGATTCAAATAAAATTAAAGTATTTGGAAGGAAAGGGTTTTTGACAGCATGGGATGATGACAAATATTTCTATTGTCAACTCATAAAGGTCTTTCAACTCGGGAAATTTCGAACCGTTTCAACAAAAGAACCTCACACGTAACAGTTTGGAAGAGTCTGAAATCAAATAGTAATGCAAAATGTATGAAACTGGTGAAAAAAAATAGAGGTTAATGAATCAGAAAGAAGAAAGACTAAAATGGGCTAAAAAATGTCATGTCATGGGACAAGAAATGGAAATAAGTGATTCTTTCAGATGAAAAAAATTTTAATCTTGACGGTCCGGATGGTTATAAACACTATTGGCATGATTTGAGGAAGGAACCGAAACAATGCTTCAGTCGACAAATGGAAGGGGGATAAGTAATGGTTTTGGAAGCTTTTAGTCATGACGGATTATGGTATTTAACCCGAATTTCGGGGCGTATGAACTCTGCGCTATATCAGGCTATGTTATATAATCATTTGATACCGTTTGGACCTTTCTTAGGTGGTGCTAACTGTAAGTTTCAGGAGGACAATGCTTCGTGTCATGTGTCTACATTCAACCAGCAATGGTTTAAAAAAGAAAACAAAATCATGTTTTGTCATGGCCAAGTCGAAGTACAGACCCTTTAGAAAATATTTGAGACGTATTAAGTCGCGAAGTTTTTTCATTAATAAACAGTTTTTATCTGCCATTGAACTAGAAAAAGCTATTGTAAATGAATGACACAATATTTCTGCATCTGTACTTAAACGGATGGTCACTTGTATGAAAAACAGAGTGTTTTAGATTATAGTAAAAAATGGAGGACCAATATCGCATTAATTTACATATTATTTTTGTTCTTAGACAAGTGGTTTTATAATTTGTTAACAGTGTATTTTTCAATCATTGCTTATATTTTTGTTACCATTCTTTTTTATTTCATAATTCAAAATTATTGCAAACTAATTTTAATAAATATGTTATATTTTGATATCGCATGTGTTTAAACTATAATTAGAACCTTTATTTAGTTCATAATTTCCAAAATGATTGCAGTCTTAGAATTTTTTAACGCACTGTAGTGAAATCCTATGAAATAATCGAAAGTATAAACATTTCATAATGCATTAAACAAATATTTCTTTTAAAAAATTTAAAATGCTTAACGAATAGCTAAATTATTACAGGTCTATGTTTTAAAGTCAAACATGAATTATTATCTATCTCTTTTTCTATTTTCTAGGCTATAACTTTCTAGAAAAGGAGCTAATCGTCATGCATTATGAACAGTGTTGAACTCAGGCACTTTTCTCCGGGAGGGCTGTGGCTACGGGAGTGGGGGATTACAGAGTTATGGGGGGAAGCACTTTTTGACTATTGAAAACACAAAATTTTAAGTCTTCCGCGGGGAATGTCCCCCCCCCCCCCTCCCGGGTCAACTCCTGAATTGAACACTAAATATGAATATATTGTTAAAATATGCAGTAACAGGTTTTATCTTTTTTTTTTTTATATAAAGGGACACCAAACATTTAATACATTTCCGTCAATTACTTATGTAAATGAACGATATTGGCAAAAGTGTCATGTGAATGAGAACAACAATAAATAGTTGCTACAAAAAATTTTCTTTTGTACTAATAGTCCAGGGAAAATGAACATTGTACCTTACAAAAGGTCGGGTAGAAGATTTTTTTCTGAATTGATTATAATGATGTCAACACAGAAAGAACAAGTTTTTAACAAAATTTCTTAAAGCTAAATTTTCTGTGGCCCAAAAACCAACAAACTTTTGCCTTTGATTTTTTTTTAATATCTCGAGACCCGTTGCCGTAGCATATTATTTGTCAATTATAATATTAAATAGGATAAAATTCTCTACGACTTTCATATTTACAACTTTTTTATACACTCAATAGCAAGCGCAGTACGCTATTTCGAAAATAGGACAATTTTTTTAATTTTCTTAAAAACCATGAAAAACGTAGTTTTGACCCGATTATTCAAATGTTCCCCGCAGATTTAATCATGTGTGTCAACTTCTAAAAATTGGTAGCAGTAAGTTATCTATTGTTTGCACACTCATCTCTTTATTTTCATCACAGCAGACATTTTATATTCAATAAATTTATATAATTTTAAAAGTAAGGCAGAGTGTAGATGAATGAGACAATTTTCCTATTTAGACAAGACAGTAACTTTAAGTGTATACAACGTTAACTTCAAAGCATTGTTTAAAAAAATACATCAATATTTAGTAACTTATTGGCACAATAGTTTCAATTAAAAAAATAATTCTTGTTTAATTTTAATAATTTTTATAATTTATAATTTTTATAGTTTTTATAATGCATACATATTTTTCCAGATATCAGTGGGATAGGTATGAAAATTTGCGAAAAACATATTTTATTCCACACTACAATGGTATATTTTATTTACCAGTTATTGATAACATATAGTTTTAATGTTTAACTGTTTTAAAGATAGCAAAAATTGGTTTGTAGTTTCATATAAAAGAGTGGGGGTGGGGGGACTTAAAAAAAATATATTTTATGTAAGAAATACATTTACCTTATAAAATAGATATAATAAAAATAACAACAGATTATTTCACTAACTAATGGTATGCATTTATCGCTTATAAAATTTCTCAAAGTAAATACTTTAAATTTCAGAACAGGTTCCAAACAGTTTTCAAAAAATGAAATTGTCCGAATATAAAAAAATACAACCAAACCCGAAAAAGAACAAAAGCACAACATTAGATATTTATCTCAGGTATCTTATGAAAAAATCCTTATTTAAAAGTAACAAAATGCGAGCGAGATATTTGTCAAGAAAGCTCCCATAGGTTTAAAAATTACATTGCGATTGTCTTCGTGTGACTAATTTAGTCCCATAATTCATATAACCGTGACTTTAAAAGCCTCAATACTACAACTACCGTAAAATCTTTGAAAATGAAATCTGTCTATACGGAATCCGGTCTTTAAAGAAAAAAAACATATTTTTTCAAGAGGAAGAATATGAACTATTATACCTGCTAAGATGGAAACCTGTTTAGAGCGCAATATATTTCGGTTTCTTTCGGCTCGGTTTTCCAGTTTTTAATGAATCAATATTTGACAAAGTTGATTACGTAATTCAGCATTACGTATTTAATGATTACACACTTAAAATTTTCAAAATTAGAGATTTATTTACATTAGACACTATTAGAGGTTTATTAAAATTCTCGTGGTAAACATTCTTTTAAAAAAAAGGGGGGTGGGGGGCGCCAAAATCCATGTTTGCCACGCGTGCAAAAAAAGCTAGTTTTGCGCAGTGAAATGCATAATTTACAGCTACAAATATATAGAAGTTAAGATACACGACTAAATCCGTGGGAAACATTTGAATGATCGGGCAAACTACGTTTTACACGGTTTTTAAGAAAATTGAAAAAATTGTCCTATTTTTGAAATAGTGGACTGGGCTTGCTATTGAGTGTATAAAAGTTCTAAATATGAAAGTTGTAGATAATTTTATCATTTTTAATATTGTAATTGACAAATAATATACTACGGCAAAGGGTCTCGAGATATTTAAAAAAAAAATCAAAAAAGGTCCCAACATTTTGTTGTTTTTTGGCGACAGAAAATTTAACTTTAACAAATTTTGTTAGAAAACTTGTTTTTTCTATGTTGGCATCATTATAAACCATTCAGAAAAAAAAATTCTACCCGACCTTTTGCAAGGTAACGTCCTTTTTTTTGGGTACATTTCCCCTGGACTATAAACAGTCTGGCTACACTACCCCGCTGTCGAGAAAAAATATATATTAGTGTAATAAGTTAAAGTGCAATCATTTGGAGATTTTTTTTTTCTATTACTTGTTACAAAATTTCTATAAAATGTCGGTGGTCAATTTAAATTTTCCATCGCAGTTTGGTAATAGAAATTTTTGATACCCCTTCATGTTATATATTCCTTAAAATATAATTATATTAAAAATGATTTTGCTTACTGTGAATTGAATATGCTTTTGGGGTAAGAAAATTAAAAATGGAACAGACATTTCAAAACGCAATTTTTTTAATAGTGAAACTAAAATAAATGACTATTTTGACTTAATTAGAGAAGATGTTCTTATTTTAAATATAATATTTTAACATTTGTATTCTCAACTATCATCTACTTTTTAAGGCGTTGAGATAGGTTATTTCTTCAAAAGTTAATTACAAAGAAATATATAAACTCAAAAAAAGAAAGAACTCCTTAAAGACACCATAAATAGATAAATATAGCACAACGCATTTTGAAAAGCCTTAAACTTCATTCATCATCTACAAAAAGACAGTTACGATTTTGAAAGCAGGAGCATGACTGAAGAAAAGTCAAAGGTCTATCGAAACGTACTGCACTATTCACATATTTGTGTCTTTTCTTAATACAAAATTATTTCTTTATTAAAGATCAATGCAATTATAAAGGCAATGTTCAAAACAATTCGTATCTCTTGCAGAACGAAAGATTACCTGCTGTGAAAATTATGGGTATGATACTATATGAAACAAATGTTTCGTATGCCAACTGTGAAAAATATACGCTAAATAAAAATTATTATTTTTATATTATACTAAATTAATTATTGAAATGGTTTTAATTACCTAATAAATGCAATTTCGAAATCTCTTGCTCTCTTACACCGCTGTGGCTTGCATCTCAACTTCATTATTTTTTCGCTTTGCTTTAGAAATGAATGCGTGTGTCCCAATTTTCGAAGATGAAAATGTTGTGCTCATGGATCGCGTAGACTTGAAAAATATGGTTGGACCTAAAGGTATATCACATAACAATATCAAAATTATTTTGTATTAATTTTAAGCATCACATAACTTTTCGCAGAATAAAAAATAACTGATATTTTGTAAAGTATGATGTTCAGTTTGAGTTAAATTTTCTGTTAGACGTAGCGAAATTGTACCGTTTTCAAATTTCAAGAAAAGTGTAGCTTGTAAAATCAATAAAACTTATAGCCTGAAAAAAAATCCTGCGCCATCCAATCTTCTATTATCTACACTATTGATATTGGAAAACATCTGCCCCTCTGTGTGTGTGTTCCGTACCCATAACTACTTTTCTCTCTCACGCGGTAGAGAAATGCGAAATATAATTAACATTTCAACAAAATTTAATGCATTATGATTTTCTTCACACGAAAAACATGTCATATTCGCCTGTTAAACCCTTTTCCGCAGCTTCATCTTACAGAAATTTTTTAAAACCAAACAGAAAATGACAACCTTCAAAATTTATTAACGATCACAACAATGGGAACTGTCTTTAAAATTTAACTTTGTCAGGGTTGTTAGTTCATAGGCATAAATGGCCGTATAAAACAGATGCAAATTTTAATTTAATTTATGTAATCTTTTTACAAATTTATTGTTTTTACAAATTGCCAAGATTTTTATTACTTATGTATATTTTTAATTTTATCACGATGCTATTTTTAATTCTGTTGAGATTTCTTAGAGGATCTGTAAAAATTTCAAGAGATTTTGCAACTTATAATGTAAGAAAAAAAGCAAATTTATTTAATTAATAATTTACAGACTGTAGCAATACACTAGAAGTAGAATGTATTGTTATAGTGTACATGAAAATAATATATGAATGTAAAATACAAAAATGTGCATATCTTTAACAATTTTTAACTACAAATTTGTTTTTATACAGATTATGAACATCTATCGATTGGGTATTTTTCTGTTCATTAATTGATCCCAAGGAATTTTTAACTTTACAATCTTTATCTATACGCTTTTCTATATTTTCCTTATAATGCATATGAAAATAGAATTACAAAGTGTATCAGCATCTAACATCCAAGAAAAAACTACTATAATTACATTTTTTAATTTCAATATACCTATCATAAAAACAATAGCAATATTACCGCAATATCCTCTTCTGTTTTTTTGTCCACAATGAAGAATCAAGCAAAATCCGTCTCTAAAATCCTTATTATAGTGTCCGTAAATAAGTGGGTTCATAAAACTATTAGCATAAGCTATGTAATGTGAAAACCACTTGAATTCATTGTACCAAGTTGGGAACTAAAAGAACAAAAAAAAAAAAGAAAGATACACGTAAAATAAACATCCAACATTTTACCAAATTTTGCAGGAAGAAAAAGTTTTTTAAAGTTTGTATATAGTAAAAGCTTGGAAAATCTACAGAACACTTACAAGCACACGTAAAAATTCGAACGCAAACATTATTTCAGCATTAAAGGCTGTAGAATGCTATTTATAACAAATTAGATGTAAATTTCCAACTGGGCGAAAAATGTCAGGACCAGGATTCAAACCACGGATCTCTTGGCTGAAGCCGCCAATGCTCTACCATCTGAGGTATCCCGGACCTATATGGTGGATTTTCACCCAGCTAACCTTATTAATTATAGTATGTGGTCTGAAATATGGTTCAGCTCAACAGAATAAATCGCAGGTAATGGAACTCCAAAAATCGCTGGATACGTAATTACAGTAGATTAATTTTAACACAACTATTCTAATTGGTAAATAAATCATATCAGATGTAAATTACCAACTGGGCGAAAAATGTCAGGACCAGGATTCAAACCACGGATCTTTTGGCTGAAGCCGCCAATGCTCTACCATCTGAGATATCCCGGACCTATCTGGTGGATTTTTACCCAGCTAACCTTATTAATTATAGCATGTGGTCTGAAATATGGTTCAGCTCAACAGAATAAATCGCAGGTAATGGAACTCCAGAAATCGCTGGATACGTAATTACAGTAGATTAATTTTAACACAACTATTCTAATTGGTAAATAAATCATATCAGATGTAAATTTCCCACTGGACGAAAAATGTCAGGACCGGGATTCAAACCAGGAATCTCTTGTCTGAAGCCGCCATTGCTCTATCAACTGAGCTATCCCGGACGAATCTGGTGGAACCTTTTCACCCAGCTAACCTTATTGATTATAGCATTTGGTCTGGAATCTGGATCAGCTCAACAGAACTCTGAACCAGATTTCAGACCAGATGGCAGGTTAATCCAAAATACGAAAAAGAGTTATATCTGGGCGTTTAGAAAATAATCCACAAAATTCAAATGATAATGATGTGCGTGTGTTATTCTTTTTTTCTAGTTGTACATAATAGCAATCGTTACTTCTTAATTTTAAAATTATTTATATCTAACTAATGAATCATTGGACATGATAAAAATTGTATTCCCATGTTTTCTAGCAGACTGAATTTAAATGTGTAATACAATTTGAATGTTGTTGGTGAATATTTTAAAATGTAGATGGTTGGTTAGGATCAAAGAAAGAAAAACGTACCTTTATAAAATACTTTATATGAATTAAAACCACACTTTTGTCATTCATTTTTTTTATATTCTGTATGTATGATATATTGGTTCGTGGATCTTGGCATATATATATTATTTAATAATTATAAAAACAAATATATATATATACAAAATAAAATAAATAATCACTGGGATTTTTACTATACTGTATGTTTAAATGTATGATTAATTATCTCTCTCCTGTCTCTCTCTCTCTCTCTCTCAATCTCTCTCTCTATATATATATACAGGGTGTCGCAAGATTTTTGGGATAAAATTTAAGGGAAGGTAGGGGACATCACAATGATTCAGATTTCCTATAGCAACCCATGGTCGGAAACGCTTTCCTGTCCCGGTAGTGACGACACAAAACACAAGAAGGTCAGGACACGAATACCAGGAGAAAACCTGTTTAGTACCCTTAGTACAGAAAAAAACTAAGAAAAAATAGCATTAAGCCAACAATAGTCATCAAAGTAGGTGTTCGGAATTGCGACCCCAATCCGTGATGCATGAAAGCGCATCTCCGGCGCATGGGATATCTAATGTCCTCGGAAATACCGGGAGTTCCCCGGGCATCCCCAGCAGCTGCCAAAATGCGTGCAACAAGTTCCTCAGAACTTTCCAGCACTGTCCCGGCGTTTTTGTGGCACTAAGAATAATAAACATGTTTTCTCTCCATGTTCGTGTCCTTTCTTTCTTGCATTTTGTGTCGTCACTACCGCGCCAGGAAAGAGTTTCCGACGATTGGTTACTATGCAAACCTAATCCTTGTGATGTCCTATATCTCCTCTTAAAGTGTGTCCGGATAACCCTGAGACACCCTGTCTATATAAAATACCTTTAAATCAAAATTTATCTTAAAAGTTCATATAACGATGCTCCCAAAATTGTAAATGAAGTTGGCATGTTATAATATTATAGTACATTAATCCTTAAACTAAAGCAAAATTAAAGTGAAGCACATATATATATGTTAATGTTATTAAATTTACTGTTTTTATGAGTTATCTTACATACTAAATTTATATTTGCATCTAAATATTAAAAACTTAAGTAATATTAAAGATATTCTATATATGAATACAATTATGTATGGATACAAGTATGATACAATAAATATATGAATACAAGTCAAAGCTGAAAGATATTTGTTACTGGTATTTTTAAATAAGGGTTTACCTACTATTCCTACTAGGCATTCCTACTATTATTAATCCTTCTATATATGAAAAAAAGTAACGATTTGGAAACGGGCCAAAAGATTTGGAAATGGATAAATTAAAATCTGCGTAGATGCCTCAAAACGCATCTGATTGGTCACAGATTTCTGTCATTTCTTAGCGCACTGTAAAAAAAAAATCTGTAGTTCTACAGATGTAAAATTTCATGCTTACTAAACTTTCATCTGTAACTGTACAAAAAAAGCTGCAGATCTACAAAACTAGTTTTTGTAAAGCTACAGAAATCTGTAACTTTACAAATGAATCTGCTAAAATTACAGTAATATTACTAAAATTTTATCTGTAACCCTAGTTGCAGTTACATGAAATGTTCTAGGCATCCCAGTTTCCGAAAAAATTCTTAGTAACCTTACAGATTTTTTTATTTTCAGCGCAAAAGTGTGTCTGTTACATGAATTTTTGTTGTTGCCGTTACATAAAATATTCTAGGAATCCCAGTTTCCTAGAAAAACTTTAGTAACTTTACAGATTTTTTTTTTTTTTACAGTGCGGGAATTGTGCTTGACGAAAACCATGTAAGTAGAGAATTTAGATAGGATGGGCGGGGAAAGTGAAGAATCTTCTGCATTTAGATAGACTTCTGGTTTGTTTCGTTCTTTTTTTTTTTTGCTTTTTTTTTGGGGGGGGGGGGGGGTCGACGGCAAAAGGGATTTTCACAGAAAGAAGGTAATTTACATTACGTAATGAGAAAGGATGCACATCTGCGTTTGGAATCTAAAAATTGAAAGCATAAAATATAAGGGATCACGAAGCTATCCAGAATGGAAACGAAAAACATGGGTTGGCTAGAAAATGGGGATTGCTTCCCGATACCGAACGAAATCGCGAAGCGATTACGCGAGGGGTTAGTGAGTGTAGCAAGCAGGAGGGGGGCGTGCAGAGCCCCCTAAGTGATTATAAAAATATTTTTTATGTGTGAAAAACAAATCAATTTAATTTTTTATATTTATTAGATAGCAAAAATTAATAATGCGACTTTATTTTGCAATATATATATTGCGCAGAGTTCATACATCAAGAAATTCGGTTTAAATCGCATAATCTATCACGACTAAAAGCTCCCCTAACCATTACCGACCCTCCTCCCATTTATCGACTGAAGCATTGTTTCTGTTCCTTCCTCAAATCATGCCAATAGTATTAATAACCATCCGGACAGTCAAGATTAAATTTTATTTCATCTGAAAATATCACTTGTTTCCATTTCTTGTCCCACGACATGACATTTTTAGCCCAGTTCAGTCTTTCTTTTTTATGATGTTTCCTTAATCTCGGTTTTTTCTACAGTTTCATACATTTTGCATTACTATTTGATCTCAGACTCTTCCAAACTGCTACGTGTGAGATTCTTTTGCTGAAATGGTTCGAAATTTACCGAGTTGAAAGACCTTTTTGTCGATCATCCCGTGCTGTCAAAATTGCTTCTAATTCATTTAATTTTATTTGAATCCTGTTTTCTAATTATTTCACTGGGAATGGCAGTTTTAGAGCGTTTCATTTACCGATCTATTTCGTGTTCAGATTTACCAGCACACTTTTAAAACCAATTTTTTCAAATTTCGGTTGCAGACAACTCTTTACCCCGCGGCATATTCAAATATATCGTAAATAACACTATCTAAACCTGCACCTTTGCTTCTTGGGAATGCTTTCACGATATACAGACACGTACGTTTTATAATGATTTGATGTGACATATAATATGCTAATTTCCTCAGGTGATCTTATAATTTCTTAACAGTCACCTTATCTACGTTTTTAAAAATAAGATTTTAATAAAATGTAACTTAAATTTTAATGTAGCAATTATAAAAGAAAACGTTCTACGATCAATTTTAAATATACTCGCTAAAAATTTACATATTGTGTCTTCTTCAGAAGTGCACCAATTCATTAGTGGTCTTATTTCTTAACGCACTGTAGCACTAAATTTATAACAGTATTTCTTTTTATAAATTGTTTAATTGTTTATAGAGAGCAGTACTAAATTTATAATATTATTATCATTTCCAGTAAAATTTAATTTACATCATTTATTCCTATAGATTTCAGATCTTAAAATTGAATCTAATTTCTTTTTGTATTTTATTTAGTTTTAATCTCTAGTAATTATTGTTTTATAATTTTAGATTTATTAGTGCCTTAACTGTACTTGTTAAACTTTAACTATACCTGTACTCATCTAACATCATGATTTCGATTCTTTGATTCCTCTTTCATAATTTTTTCTTGTATCCTCAATCATTTACTCTTTCCATGCGTTGTATTGGAAAGTAGTGGACCTTTTTTTTAGCTTTTTGCTGCTGTGTTATATGAAATAATGCACTTTCGTTGACACGTGATTGACCTTGCAAACCGATGATTAAACACTTACGTGTCCTTTGTTTTTTATTTTTAATCTTCATGTTTTTTTTATTAATTTTTGCGGTATATTGTACCCAAATCCTTGTTATTTAATTGTTTTGTTTGGCACATTCTATCTTTAAAAGATTATGATTCATAATAGAAATTAATTATGATTCCATGCTAAGTTATTTTTATTATGGTGTTTTGCATAATTTATTTTTTAATTTAACAGTAAAGTACATGACATTTATAATTTGTATTAGCTTAAAGCGCTTTTATCGTAAAGCTTATTTTTTAAGAACTTGTTTGCTGACTTTTGATTTCAAAAGTAATATACTATATATATATATATATATATACAGTAGAACCTCCATAAGTTGACCATCCAAGGGACTGTAACTAAGTGGCCAACTTAGGAAAGTTTTAGAAAATGTTTAGTACAATATTAGAAAAAAATTAGTAAACGTTTTTAGTATTTTTCAAGGAAAAAATTAGAAAAAAATTAGCACTTACTCATTTTTATTTTTACTGAAGGTACAGCTTGAAAAAATAATTCAATATTTGTTTGAGTCCTCTTTTTGTTCATTAGGTAATTGCAAAAAGCTCTTTCACAGTTTACAAGGCCATTAAGCATGCTTGGGCAGTTTTCTGCAGCGAAATCTTTAAGTTGCTCCATCATGCGGTTTACATCGTCTTCCTTCAGAGTTGGATACTTTTCAGTTTCGTTGTCCTCTTCGCTGTCCTTGTACCTTAGAGTCCTCGCTGTGCTTAGTTGCAGAGTGTATCTCATTGTAGATTGCCTCTGGGTCTGGTTCAACATATGTTACTAACTCACCGTCCATGGTAACATAATGTTCAAAATCAACTCCATCAAAATCTAGCAAAAGAGATAGAGGAAACTCATCTTCTTGCACCCATGTTGTAGTTGTAACAAATCCAGCTTTCTTGAAGAAGTTCTTAATCGTGGTTTGCGTAACTTTATTCCAAGCAGAATTAATCCAATGTTCAGCATTCAAAGCATTTACTGACGCAGCTGTTGACGATGCCAATGCAGAAGGGCCACAGATTTGTGCTTTCATGTTCACCCATTCCAGAAGTTGAGCTCTGTAGTGCACTTTGACTGACTGAATAATGCTTGATTTAAAGGTTGTGTTTGGAGACAAAAATTTTAGCTTCACATTTGTAAGATTATTCAATTTTGAGTGGCAGCAGCAGTTTTCCATGACAAGTAGAATAGACCACTTCTTTTTCCTCATTTCGGCGTCAATTCCTCTATCCCACTCTCCTAACAAAGCACTGGTCATCCAAGCGGATCTATTCGCTCTCCAAAAAAAAACAGGAAGAGGTTTTACATTTTTAAATATATGAGGTTCTCCCCAGTCATACCAGCACGTAGAAGAACAGTAAAACGCTGTTTTGAAAGTTTTCCTCTTTTGCAAGTGTCATCCTCCATTACTAGACTTCTATAAGGCATTGCTTTAAAGAAGAGACCGCACTCATCAACATTTAAGATGTCCTCATCTTTAAAACCTTTAGCAAACTCTGGGAATTTTTCAATAAACTTCTCCACCATTTCAGCTGAAACCTCATTCGATTCCCCATACAAAACTTTTTGAGAAATCTCGTATCGTAGTTTGAATTTTTCAAGCTAACCTGCTGACGCTTGGAAATCCTGTATTTTGAATTCTTTTGCAATTTCTTTTGCTACTTTCTGAAGCATAGGTCCCCATATTCTTGCACTGATTGATCTCATCTCTTTAAACCAACGAAACGTGGCTTCGTTCACATCGTCGAGACACGTTTTTCTGTGCTTTCTTTGGAGTTTGTTTTTCTGTGTTTTCTTTTCGGAAGAATATCTGGAAAGATATTCTTCCTTGCTTTTTAAAATGTTGCTAACAGTTGTCTTGCTCACACCAAATTTTTTCGCTGTCTTTCTTTGGCTGCTGCTCTCCAGAAAATTAAGAAGATCCACTTTCTCCTTTAATTTCTTTTAGAGCTATTCTTTGCGCCATTTTTAATGAAAATTCGCAAATAAACGACCGGACCGTCAGGACGCGACATCCAGAAAAAAGAAGGAATGTGTTTTACATGTGAGTGATACACATTGGTTTCCAATTCTGCGTATAGCTACAGAACTACGCACATCCCCACTCCCCTGATATTTCTCAACAGTTTCCAGGAATTCTGGCATTTCACTCCCATTGTATCATACTGAAAGAGAACAATGAATGGAGCACCACAAGGGGGTCGAATGTTGCTCAGATAAGCCGAATGACTGATAAAGAAATTCCTGGATACCGGATGGAGAACAAACGGAGAAAAATTCAAATTCAAGGAAATCTCATTGGTCAAATTACAGAGAGTAAAAATTATTAAAAAAGTGGTCACATACAACTTACGGAGGTGGTCAACATAGAGAGGTAAATCTCCATTGAAAATGTGTTGTGACCATTCAAACTAATAAATTTCGGTCAACATGTGGTTAACATAGAGAGGTGGTCAACTTTGGAGGTTTTACTGTATTACTATATAACATAAAATTCAGTTTGTCTGATCCCAATTTACTAATAAAAAGCATATTTTTACCATTGAAAATTACATTATATTTAAAAGAAAATTTTATACAACTTAAGCATTTTAAAACGATAGCGTTAAATAACGACCTTATCTCCGAGAAAAAAAGAATGATTCCGGTTATTTAAATTACCAGCATTCTAAAAAAAAAAGATGAATTTTGATCCATAAAAGTAATATCTTTTACTGTGATTGTGTCAAATTAACATTATCAACTTAAAGACACTACAGCATTTATTGAAAAATTATTCTTATACGCAGAACTAATACAATAAATTTTTCTGCGGTGTGTACTATTTATTTTAATCTTACAGTGCTTAATGCATGTTTCTGGTGGTTTGGAGAGTATCAGTAATTAGGGGATATGGCGCACTAGTACATACAGGGTGCAAAGGAAAGTCCATTTAACCTGAAAATACTTGCGAACGGAGACAGCTACAGCTATGCAAGTGAGGTACCGGTATAGTAAAGTGACTACGCGCGATTTAATGCAAACAACATTAGCGCACCTAGTGGCGAAATTAGGAAGATAGCCATTGCAAATCGAAAATAAAAAGAGAAAGAGCAAAATTTCCAAATAGAAAGTTTTAGAGATTCAATTAACTAGTACGAAACGACATTTGGTTTACATGGATACGATAAATATTCGCCTGTATACCCAAAAATGTCTGAAATCGATGCACTCCATTTTGTGCAAACGTTTGAATGGAATAGCCAGAAGTATGAAAAAATACGCACAATTTATGGTATAAATACCTACTTATCTAAATACATTTTGATAACATCACACAAAAAAACAAAAAAGGCGATCTGTCTCACAGTGATAAAAATTTAATTTTCAGTATGTTCGAAAAGTTCGCTATTGCTTCCGATACACGTTTGTATTCGTGAGAGTAATTCTGCATGCACATTTCTCAGCATGGAACGTCATTTGCAAGCCTCTTCAATATGACGACATAGATTTAACCCTTTCAAGGGTGGTGGCTAGATGGTTTAGCTATCTAATTTCAATTCCAAAACTGACAATGGGCACCAAAAATATTTTAATAAAATTTTGCTTTTATAATGAAAGTGCAAATTAGCGCGTTTTTATTTTCTAAGAAATTCGTTTGAATATTCTGGTGTCAGTCAATTATTTCATCAGTTTACGAACAGAATACTTCTGCCCCTGACAGGATTAATCTAAAATTTTAAATGCATTGTGAATTAAATTTTTACAGGCATTACAGCACAGTACAACGTCACAATCTGCAATTGTGCGCTGCTACATTTCCGGAATGTGAATATGCAAAGCAGAATCGTCGTTCATCGATTTCGGACATTTTTGGGTATACAGGCGTCGATTTATCTTATCCGTGTGAACCAAATGCCGTCCATACTAATTAATTGGTTCTCTAAAACTTTCTAATTGGAAATTTTGCGCTATCTCTTTTCGTTTTCGATTTGCAATGGCTATCTTACAAGTTTTGCCACTATGGGCGCTGCTGTCGTTTGAATTAGATCGGGCATAGTCGCTTTACTATACCGTTACCTACCTTGCACAGCTGTAGCTCTCTTCATTTGCAAGTATTTTCAGGTTAAAGGGACTTTCCTTTGCACCCTGTATATATAATTTTCATTAAAAGGAATGTTTTCATACAAACAATTTGTCAACTTTACTTACATGTGCCTCCCTAAAAGCGATGTATTTTTAAATGATACATAAAGTAATGCTGCTCAAAGTCGAAGTTTTTTATTATTTGCTACAATTTAGAATTTACAATGCAATTCATGCAATTATCGATTTTCATTTTTGCGTTGCAGGAAAAAGGAGAGCTCGCACATTATAAATATTGCGCATAAAAGATTCAACTTTACTTGATAGTAATGTTTTCTTTAATATAACTCCGTCTTTCTGTTCACAGGTTTCAATTTCGAGCTAAAGTGGCGAACCATTGGGCCGATCTTCCATAATCAGTTCCTTTGACAAATGGAGTATTTGAGCAAATGTGATTTGGTTTACGTATGTTTTTAAGACCGGTTATGCACATTCACTTTTTTAATTACTGACGAAGACTAATAAAAGAATCATTGAAATTGAGTATGTAAGTGTAGAATAAAATCGAACCGAGCAGAATATTTCTGGTTTTCGGCGGTTGTTCAAAAGTGGACTACACGTTTCATGACAGAAACGGCCATATACAAATAAATAGGAGTTTTCTCCTAACAAATTCGTTTTTTATAAGTATTCAGTATATAATATGACATCATAATTAATAACATTTCTTTTCAAAGACCCAGAAAATGTACCTTGAAATCATTCATCTTAATTTTAAATATATATATATATACATATATATTTTAAAATTTAATTTTTTTTTGTCAAGGTTAACATTATTCTATATAAAATTCCCTTTTAATAATATTCCATATACAAGTATTATTCCGCATTATAAAATTAAAACGCTATTCTTAAACTAATCTATTAATCTCCATATCTAAAGGTATAAGATCTTAATCTATCTAATAATATTATTCCGAATTGCGTAAATCTAAAAACGGCGATAACTACTTACATTTCTTTAATAAAACCCTTTTATTATTGAAATCCTTATTATAATTCGCTATTATTTCACAGTATATCAAACCCGTCTAAATTCTTTATTTAATTGCTAAAATATCATAATTCATAATTTATCCCGTTTAAAAAAGTATTTATTTAAAATCGTTCTTTTATTAAAATATCAATGTATCTAATATAATATTTCAATGCTTTAAAATTTATTCCGCGGCAATAAATTGATTTTTCTTTTCTGTTAAAATTATCGTCTGACGGAAAAAATCTAATTTTAGCTGCAATCCCGATGGCAGGGATTAATTTGTGTTTGCGCCTTGTGCATCTGGTTTGAGGTTAGAGAAGATTCTTGAACAATGTTTTCGTGCTAGGAAGTTGATTTACATCAATATCATGCCACCGGAAATAGTAATAAATCCCTCTTAAAAGCAACATGATTGGAAAAGAGGATTCAGCTGACGTATACTGTAACGTTGACGCGATGTAGTTTAAATACAACGCACAGCCAGATACGGTGTATAGCACTATGTAAAAAGATGTAGTGTAGTAAACAAAGAATAAGTGTGAGTGGTCAGCGTCGAGATGTAGTATTTTGTAAGACTTCGCAAGTTGACGTGAAGTTCCTTTTTTTTTCAAAATTCTCAATTTCCAGCTGGAGGTGAATCTTTCTTTTTTTTTATTTAATCATCGAGGGAAAAGAGCATTTCTCCACAAAAAAACTGTTCTTGAACATGTTAAATAAAATTGGAATTTAGCTCAGTCGACTGTTTCTCCATTATTTATTTTCATCTATGTTCTTCTTCGCATGACCAGTCGGACAAAACCTCCGCGAATTTATTCGGAAACCCAAGTAAACATGATTTTCTCCAACCTATATTGTCATTCTACCACATATATATAAATATTTTCCTTCACTAAAATTTCTAATCACATGTAAAATTCATTTTTCTTATACTTAGTAAAACATTAATATATATTTAATAAAACTACAATTAATATTTAAGCATGGATTTGGATTAACTTTAAAAGTACGAAAATAAATTTACAATTTAATAATTTTCAAATGATGGAAATATTGAAGAATGACATTTATGTAGCATAAGTAAATGTATCTAATAAAAACATGGAAATAATTAGTGTTAATGTCTCCATCCTCCGTTTTTAATACTTGTGGAAAAGTGTTTATGAATTCGGTTTGACTGTCTGTCTCATTTGTCCGTGCTGTAATTAGGATAAATATACTCGAGTTGCCATAGAATTGATATATATTATTGACATGTAAGATGGCATTTTCGCTATTGAAAACGAAATGTGTAGCATTTACAGATCCTTGACAGGGACATTCAAATGCATTCGATTGAATTGTTGTCTAAAATCGTTTGTGGCGTATTTTAATGATGTTTCAAAATTTCAAACATATTGAAATTGATATATATCACTGAGGAGGACTTCAAGGTGGATACTTATTCAGATATGTTAAAATTAAGAAAATTTACATTAGTAGTCATATACAATATATTAATATACTAATTCTGATAAATAAATAAAGCATAGAGTGTTTTAGAAATTTACCAGAGTGTCTTCTCCGAATTCAAGTCCGAAAGCAGATACATACAGCATGACCTGAAGAGGTGTCCAGCATATTACGAATACTATTAACACAACAATAACCATTTTGAGCACCTAAAATGTGAAATGTATTTTAATCATAAACCTATTGACATCTTAATAATACATCCTATCAATTTGTCTATTTCAATATCACAGATATCACTTCAAGAATAAAAGATACATGAACACATAGAAAACAATATAGTCTTTCGAAATAGAAAAAAGAAAAAAGTGGGTAAGTATAAGCGCATATCGCACAGAGGATTTAATTTAATATCTCTTTTAAAACACTTTATCCTTAAATTAATAGATTAAAATTCTTAATTTAAAATTATTAAATCCTTTCATATATGGCAGCACTATTACATTTAGGAATGTGCCCCTGGCGGTAAAAAGTGAAACTGGAATATGTAAGAGGTGCATAAAATGAAAAAGCCGTCAAAGAGCTTTCCAACGGTATATCACATGAATAGTGTCATAAAAAATTAGAAAGCAGCCCCCGGGGGGACAAATTGGGAAAATGGGAGACAAAGTAGGACCTAGGTGGAGTAGGGGGTGCATAATATGAAAGTATGGTCACAGGGCTTTCCAATGATATATCACATGAGGGTTGTTGGCAAAGTTAGAAAAGTGTCCCCGGTGAGGCGAAGTGAGTGGGAAAGTGGATCGCAAGGCACTTAATATGAAAGAGTGGTCACAGGACTTTTCAAGGATATACCTCATTAGGGGTTAGTAAAAAATGAGAAAGTTGGACCCTGTGCGTCCAATGTTGCGCCACAAGAATACACCCGGAATTTACCCACTCCCGTTTTTAAAAGTTTGATTTCGATATTTAATAAATAATAGTTATCAGAGGACCCCGTCCGAAAACCACATCTAAAATTATATTTATTGCTAAGGTTTTTAAAAAATTGTTGTCCCTCCCGAAATTTAACTCCTTCTCCATTTTTAGAATTTTTAAGTGTTATCAAATATCAGAAATTTTAAAATCGATCAAAAAACGTAGGACGTAAACGTCCTATTTAAGATAGAGTCCAATTATTTTCGTATTACTGTATTTAATATACAGGGTGCAATATCCCGTAAGGCATGGTGACGTCACGGCGACGTCGTTGTGAAGTCACGCTGTAATTTTGTGACCGTCGATGTGACGTCATAGTGACTAGAATGCCAAGTCGTTATGGCCGTTTTAGAGGTCGTTTGTGAAGTCGCATTGTGACCACTGTGTGAAGTCACGGTGTGACTAATTTGTGAAAAGTGTGTCATTTGTGACTATTTTGGCATTAACTTTGTGACGAACCTGTGACGAATGCGACAATGCTTTGAAGCCACATTGTGACCAATTTGTGAAATATGTGTCATTTGTGTCGAACTTGTCATAAACACTGTGATGATTTCAAATGGAAAACAAATTTCAAATTAATTGCTTAAAAGACGCAAAGGCCAACATAGTGAAAAAGATTCCATGCCGGGACTCGAAACCGGGTCATCAGTATAGCGCACTGACATGCTCCCAACTAAACGACATGGAACGATGCCCAGCCTGGGAAATTTCTCACTATTACATGTTGGCAAGGCTACAAAAGCAGCACAAAATGGGATATTTATCGTGAGCCACCGACATGGGGCAAACACGAAACTTAATTAAATCCATCATCGATTGAAACTATATTCATACTTGGAAATTTTTCCAGAGAGAACCATTCGCCTTGCATACAATATTTCAATTGAAAATCAAATTTCAAATTACATGCTTAAAAGGCAATTTTAATTTGAAATTTGATTTTCATTTGAAATATTGTATGCAAAGCGAAGGTTTCTCTCTGGAAAAATTTCCAAGTATTAATATAGTTTCAATCGAAGCTGGATTTAATTAAGTTTCGTGTTTGCCCCATGTCGTTGGCTCACGATAAATATCCCTTCTTGTGCTGCTTTTGTAGCCTTGCCAACACGTAATAGTGAGAAATTTTCCAGGCTGGGTATCGTTCCATGTGGTTTAGTCGGGAGAATGTCAGTGCGCTATAGTGATGGCCCGGGTTCGAGTCCCGGCATGGAATCTTTTTCACTATGTTGGCCTTTGCACCTTTTAAGCAATTAATTTAAAATTTGATTTTCATTTGAAATATTGTATGCAAGCCGAATGTTTCTCTCTAGAAAAATTTCCAAGTTTTAATACTGTGATGGTTCTTGTCAAAAACATTGTGATGAATTTTAAAATGCACAATTTTAAAATAAAGTTTTGTTTGAAATATAACATCTTATCTTTTTACCGTACTTTTTAGCAAAATATCGCTATTTTGGAGTCCTATTCTTCTAAAATATTTTACATTTTTCCACTTAAAAAACAATGCTTATCAACTCACATCTTTTTTTTTATTAAGTTCTAAGCTTGATTTTGAGTTCAAGCTCGATATTAAGAATGGGTAAGATTTTAATGTGTTGTGATTAGTCATTGCTTTATTAAATACGACATGATAAGTCATATTTATTTAAATTTTTTATTCCCGTGTATATTTTGTGAATATGAGCTAAATAGATTTGGTATGTTTTATAGGAAAAGACTGATCTGCGAAAAAGAAAATACAAGTAAGAAAAATCATGCGTTAAGCATAGATTATAAAACACTTTCCAACGCTTCCTGAATGCTTTAACAAGACATCGTAATTTTGGGAAATAACGTAAATAATATAACTAAGTAAACATTTTAGAAAACACATAAAACATTTGAAAAACTGATTTCAGCAGTTACCGTCCATAGCCAAATATGTTTTCTAATTCTTTTGAACAGTCCTCTATTTGATCTGTAGATTGATATATATACTATATAATGGGGAAATTTAGTTTAGCAAGAAAAAGCATAACAGGTTGAAATTCTCTTCAGCAATTTATACTAATATATGGAAACATGCTTAAATACTTTTGTACAACCCTGTAGTTTACCTAGAACTTTCATTACACGCCACTATTTAGTTAAAATTTAATTCAAACTAAGACACTTTTAAAACTGCTGAAATCACATTTCCAGAAATTATGATTTACAGATGGCCTGTATCCAATTCTTTACGTGACCCTGTATATTATTTTATCTACATTCTACAAACATTTCTTAGCAAATTTAATGCAGTTCAGCGTAAAAAAGAACAACTCATTTAAAAACCACCTTTAAGCAATTTGTGCCCATACGCAGTAATCCTTACGAGTACTTTTGTGTAGGCCTGTATATGAATTGTAGCATTTATATACACCATATACTGTGCATAAATATAGTGAATCATAAAAGTGCATATCATAATTAAAAATGCATTTCCAGCAATCATCGCTAATGAACAGTACTTCGGATACAATATAGTATTGAAATATTTTGTGTGTCCCTGTAAATGCTATATGCATTTCGTATTATACATGAAATAATTTATAGTATGTAAACCTCAGCGACGAATATAAATTTCATTATATATGAAATAGATTAACATAATTAAAGTACGCCAAAAACAATTCCCTCCTTCCCTATATCATTATGTATTGGAATTCCTTTTTTAGCCCTGTAAATGAACAATAACTATTCTATGCATCGCATATTCAGCAGAATGCATATTTTAATGCGCTTCATAAATGCATATCAATTTTATTCTGTTTGAAAGCATGTAAAATCATTAAAAATCATTTGAAACGATTTTTCCCATAGGCCGTAATGTAACGGAATACTTTTGACTGTCCCTGTAAATGAACTAAACATGCTACAAACTTCATTAGAAATAAGGAACGTGCTATGGTAAACGTCAATATCTAAATGTTTCAGGGCAATCCGAGTTTATTTACAAGAGTTGGAGCGCGGACAGACGGCTATACAGAAAAAACGGACAGGGAAACCGAAGTTAAACACTGTTAATCTGTTTAAAAAAATATTCACTCCTATATTATGTAAATAAATATGAACTTAAAAAAATATATATACTAAAGTAGTTTAATCTAAAAACTTCCTATTAGACATGAAAAACTTTTTATTTAAATGTTTAAATATCATATTTTACTTTTTAGTGCCAATAATTACGTGTATCATAAACTTAGAAAATGTTTTTATAATAGACGAAAATTTAATAACCGCTTCAGAATGTCTATAATTAAATGTTAGATTAAAATCACAAACAAAAACAAAATGCTTACATACAATTAAAAAAAATAAATATACCAATTTGAAAAACACTAAAAATAATAATTAGTATTAATAATTGTACTATTAAACAACAATAAACTACAATAGATGAATTAAATGTATTATTAGATTTAACAATATCTCAAAAATCTTTGCATGTGTTATAAGAAATTTCTATTATTTTATAATTTTGGCAAATGCTAAATCTGAAAACCATTGGTATGAAGATTTAAGATTTTAAATAATAATTTAAAATATTATTAGCACTAAAAGAAAAATCTTTCAAAAGTTTCACTACTGCAATACGTAAAAATACATTTTCCCAATATAATGCTAATTTCTAATCTGAAATAGTTTCGTAATATCATAATAATCGAAAATCATATTTAACTCCAAAATAATAATGTCTATAACGGCTGTAAGTGTTAGTGATCAAAAAACACAAACTAGTAAGAAGCCGAAAAAAATTCCAAATCATTGTCTCAAAATATTTTCAATCTCAAGTAACAGCAAATAAATCTTTAAATTAATTCCACTATGAATGCAGGCATGAATCAGTCTCTGCGCAGCTGTTTTTTTTTCTTTTCTTTTTAAGCGATTAAGATATTTTTCAAAGCATCGAATAGGAAAATGTTTCTGAAAACAATTGCAGATCAGTCCCTTACTAATATAAAATAAAACTACTTAAGTCTTCATTATAATATACAAAACAGGGATAAAACATTTAAATTAAATAAGACTTACATTTACGTCCCATTTATAATATCCGTGTATTTGTAATATTTTAAAATGGCGGGCTTATTTCTCTTATTTTATAAAAAAGTGTTGTTGACTTGGTGATGTTCTAAACAGAGTAAACTTCCGGCGTCTTCTCTTCTGTGCGCAGACGATTTTGATTTTCAGCAGATGTTCTTTTTTAACGTTATTTGTTTTCTATACAAACGATTTCGAACTTAAATGCGCAATAATTTTATGAGACTGTCTTTAATTAAAATTTTCTTTTTGAAGAATTTTCCAATGTATTTTATCTTTTCTTTTTATCGGTTCCAAACACTTCAAGTTACAATGGATTGTAAAGGTTCTTTTTTGTATATAATAATAATAATAATAATAATAATAATTAGAGTTTATTAGATAAAACATTGTTTAAATTTTTAAAATGAGTAAATATAAATTTAATGGTAATAATGAACCCCCACCCCCCTTTTTTTAAAGTAAAATTTGTTTCACACGTAATAAATACAAAATATCGCTCACCCGCTAGAAAAGTGACACATCTGGACAAAAGTAAATTTCACAGGAGAGGCAAAAGAAAATGTGCATGATTTTACTGTAACATGAAATTATAGCACTTAGCTTTGCATGCATGAATAAACAAGTTGGAAATTGCTCGTCAAACGTGGCAAATGAGGTGCGTTCGTAGTATAACTAGTTTTATAATTATTTTTTTTACCCCATATTGTACTTAATGTATATTTTTTTGCACTTCATAAGTGCATAGTCTGTAACATCATTAAAATGCACTGAAATAATTTTTTCCCATTCCCCGTAATGAAACGGAAAAATTTTGACTGTCCCTGTAATTAAACTATACATCCGATTTTCATAAAATTTGAAATGGCTCGACAAAATTTTGCAACAATTATATATTTAAAATTTCAGACCATTCGGAAGGCTGTAACATCATTAAAATGCACTTGCAATAATTTTTCCCATTGGCCGTAATGTAAAGGAAAACTTTTGATTGTCCCTGTAATTAAACTATACATCCGATTTTCATAAAATTTGAAATGGCTCGACAAAATTTTGCAACAATCATATATTTAAAATTTCAGACCATTCGGTTGGGTAGTTTTTGCTCTGTTATATGCGGACGGACGGACGGACGGACGGACAAACGGACGGACTGAACGACGACTATAGGTGCTACGTATTTATATAATTACAAACGCACCTAAAAAGTGCATAAAAGCGTAAAAAATATAAGAATGAAAACGTAGGATTTGGTTTGGAGGGTTGGATAATTTTACCTCACTACACAATCCACCCCTCTTCCTTGGTCACAAATGGACATATAGCGTAATAACGCGATTTTCCGTGTAACTAAACTTATGAAACTGTTTGTGTAGCAAGACGCACCTATGACAAACATTTTAGTGGAATAAAACGCAAAATGAATTTTTGCGAGATGTGTCACTTTTCTTGCGGGTGAGCGATATGTTCTTAATAAATAAAAAAGGATTATCGAGGATAAAATACAGAATTCTTTGTCAATCTGCCACTCTTTTCATATTAATTTTCTGTAAAATAAAACAATTTGTAAAATAACTTTTTTTAAAGTCATATCTCTAAAATACAAATTTGAAATACGAATAATTAATTATTATCATGCGTTTCGCATAAATTTTGTATATTTCTTTTATTTTCGGAAAACGTTAATTTATTTAAAAAGTCTGAAACAAGTAGAATTTTTTCAAAAATAGTTACTTAAAATAGTTAAATAGTTGTCAGGAAAAAAACTCTCTCAGGAAAAAAACTCTCTCAAGAAAAAAACTCCGACTAAACTCTGAAGACTCTTTCTACGGGCTCATTAAAAGCTGCAGACTTAACTGTAACAGAAAATTTTTAGTTTGAAACCACAGAAGTGTTTCGCATACCACTGGTTGGCAAAAAATAAATAAAATATTTTCCTCTCTGCAAACTAAATATAAAGTGTACAAATTTAATACTCCTAATTCTAAATATGTTATCCAAATTGCTTTAATGCTTGTATCGTGCACTTTATATATTATGTCCTTATGCCGACATAATATATAAAGTCCTTATGCCGTTATATATTATGCCTTTATGCCCCCCACCCCTTCGTGACAGAATTTACCATTTGCTATCCACTAATATATTTTCATTTCTTATGCCGCTGTAACTCGGGACTGTTTAAAATACTGTTTAAAATATTTCTCTTCATTTTCAAAGATTTTAAAAGTTCATATTTTTTTCACACTGTGACTTACAATATGGTGGGGTTTTTTTGTCACATATATGACGTGACGTACGTTACATGCAATGACAAAACAATGACGTCTCAATTTTTTTTTTTTTTTTTATTGATAGAAAAATATAATTTTACAGTAAATAACATGTTTTAAAGAATTTTTGTAATTTTTTAAAGTTTTCTAAGAAGTTCACATCTCACAAGGGCACCACCAAACATGATGCGCACAGATTTTGGTGATTTCAAAGTATGTTGCAGGGGTCATACCACTAATTATTCTGATGAAAGGATTTCTTCAAATGGGCCCTAGTTTTTGAGAAATTGGAGGTTAAAGTTCAGTGTATATTTCAAATACCCATTAGTATGACTACCTGTGTATGAATTCGTGGCTCAGCTGTAGCGCGCGTGCTCACAGACCAGGACATTGCGGGTTCGATCCCACCCTGGGGCTTTTTTTTTCATTTTTATTATTTACTTTTTTACTTATTTATTACAGGCTTCAGCTAATGCAACAGCATTCTTTTCGTACTACAATGGAATATAATCGCGTGGTTCAGATACAAAATTCTCACTATCTTCATGAAATCCCGGACACTATAAAAAATATTTAAAATTCAATTGTTTGATTTCGATTATTTTTAAGAATGAAATATAATGAATTTTTTTTTTTTGTTGTTGTTGTTAAAGTAAAAAATCATACCTTTGTAAATAAGGTAAATTTATCTTCTTCGTTCAATATCAATTCCTCGGCCTCAATAACTTGTCGATCTACTAATATTTCTAAAACTGCACCATAAAATTCTTCAGCCATAGCAATAGAAGCACCGGATATTTCATCCGGTGGAGAACTTGTAAACACATATTTTGTAACAACGTCTGGCAATATTTTAATGCATTTGTAATTTGGCCTTTTTGTTTCTCTTCCAAACGAGAATTTTCCGCATCAGCGCTGGTTCATTCCATAGCACAATCTTTAGCATTCAATCTGTAGACTTCTTTTAATTTTCATACCGAAAATTTCCCTATATATAACAATATTTCAAATCTTCTAATTGTCTACAAAAGAAGCTAAACGACATCAATAATAGAAATTTTTATTTATTCCAATATTACCGAGAAAAGCAAAGCAGACGATTAAAAAATATATAAATATATTTATATGTATCGTAAATTTTATCTCATTAACAGACGATTTTTGAAAAACAGTTGAATTTCTATGAATCACGTAGAGAGTGTTTCTATTTGCTATAATATAAAAAAATATTTTTTAGTGTGATCTGTCATTTTTTATTTGTGCAAATGAAAATGATGTTGAGGTTGAACTTTAAAGATAAACGTATTTTTCAGAGTGTTAAAATTTGCGCAACTGGTAAAAAACTTGTATTTAAGTATTAGTGCTTTAATATTTTATTAATCTTTCAAGAGATCATTATTTGAATTATCTAATCCTAAATACGTTTGAGAAATTGCACCTGAAAATTATTTTGTATAATTTATAGAAGAAAAGGATAAATTTTCCTTTAAAATTCCATTAAGTTAAAAAAAAAAAGATAGAAAAAAGGAAAATTATTATTTCAGAATTGTGCTTAAAATAAAAAATGTAAATAATAATTAATTTAAAAAAAAGTTTTAGGCACAAATTAGTTTTGGAGTTTTGTAAATAGAAATATTAGTTTAAAAATTGAAGAGAAAAATAAATTGCCATGAAAAATGCGAAAATGTAAATGTAATTTATTAAGAAAATATCAAAGTTCAAAGCTGTAGAATGCCCAATTCTGCTTAAAATTTTTAACATGTAAAAAATATAAAAATAAGTAAAAAATAAAAAAAAACGCCCCGAAGTGGAATCGAACCCGCAATGTCCTGGTCCGTAAGTTCACACGCTACCGCTGCACCACGAATTCACATTCAGGGAGTTACACTAATGGGTATTTGAAATATACGCTAAACTTTAACCCTCAATTTCTCAAAATCTAGGGCCCATTTGAAGAAACCCTTTCATCAGAATAATTAGTGGTATGACACCTACAACATATTTTGAAATCATCAAAATCTGTGAGCATGATGTTTGGTGGTGCCCTTGTCAGTCACAATGTGACATCACTGAGTGGTGGCATTTTGGTCACAGATGTGACGTGACAACAGTGACTTACAGTGACGTCACAACGACGTCACCGTGACCATGCATGCTATGAAGGATGTTATCTATCGCCGACCTTTAATTTCCCAACGGTTGGTCGTAGACATATAGTTCCAATTACAAAAATATTTCAAATGAGGTAAATATTCATTATGTGGTATTATTTAAAGTAAAATATCAATTTTATAAAAATTACGAAATCTAACTTTTTATACGCCCCCCCCCCCAGTCCCAATAGTTATATTTAGTAAAAGTTTACACATATAACAGATATAACACAAAAAGTTTGACATCTGTACTACAAAAATTGTCAGAGTTATTAAATTTCAAAGTTTGAGATTTTTTCGCATGATTATGTCTTTTAATGAGGGATCAGTTAAAAGATTAATTCAAGTAATTCAAGATCAAAATCAGGGTGTAATGTCCTTTTTACGGCGAAACCACCTTTAGGCGGTATCGCCAAATTGGAGTATCACCAAAGAGGGTTATTTCATTCAAAAATTTTAGCTGACTTTTAGGGGTCGTATACAAAGCGAAGATTGAAATATTGAAATTAAACAGAAAAATAAACATCAATTTATTATAATATCAGAAAACTGTCTACTATAAAAAATGAATACATCAAACACTGGAATCTACTAGATATACTGCTTTTAGTGTTCTCCATTAGTGGCAATGCACAATTGAATCCGTGACAGTACTGAGTCCTGGACACGTTAAAGCTCAGCAGGTGTGTAAACTGTGCAACAATCAAGGATCAAGCGCTGCTTCAGATAAACCAGAGAAGTGGTCTCAGTCACATAGACCTATGCCTTGATGTAACCCCAGAAGTAGAAGTCTATGGGAGTCAAGTCCGGCGAACGCGGTGACCACTCTACCGGACAACCATATCTAAGGATCGGTTGACCGAATTCGGTGACCAGTTACGCCCGGACATTTGATGTTTTATGTGGAGGAGGGCCCCATCATGTTGAAACCACACTCAGCATGCATGTCAGAGAGGCAGCTCTTCATACCAATCACGTACCTTTTTTGTAGCAGATGCAGGTAACGATCGCCTGTTAAGGTCCCATCGTAGAAGATGGCTCCAAAACTCTGCGTTCCCCATATACCGCACCACACGTGTCGTACTACGCTGGTGATATAAAAGTTTTCCAGAGACCAGTAGTCCACATTCTGCACGTAAACAATGCCACCCCTGATAAACATAGACTAATCTGTCACACAGAATGTCACAAAGGAACGACAGATTTTCCTCTAATGTGTTGAGCATGAAATTACAATAAACAAATCGCTGTGCGTGGTCACACAGCATCAATGCTTGCACCAGTGTCGGACGGTATGGATGCTCATCATGTGCATGTAATAAACGCCAGACATGCTGACCACATGCCTGGCTTATTTCCACCGTGCTCAGTTGTGGAATTAAAAGGGCGAATCCCAGCACTTCCTCCGTTGTCACCCGAACCTTGCCCGTCTACTTGTTCTGGGTCGTGGTGAAACAGAACCAGTCTCTCTAATATGGTACAATGCATTAGTTATAGTTTCATGCGTTGGATGTAGATCCTTAGGTAAACATTCTGAATAAACACTCGCAGCCTCTCTGGCATTCCTTTGACATTCACCATAAATAATTAAAATTTCGGTATATTGCATGCATGCGTAGCTTCACATCACGATCTCAGCGCTAACTAGTATGTCCACTGCTAGTCATAGGCTTGTGTGTTATCCCGAACGTGTAGCGCTGTGGTACTATTGTAATTTGCATAATCCCAATTTTCATGCTCGCTATAGCTCTGCTGGTCGTTTGCATTCCGCTGCCATTTATCTAGTACTTAGAGAGAATGTTTTATTTTCCGGTTGTCGATTTACCTACTTTGACGTTTGAATGTTGTTCGACCCATAAAAGTGTTAAAGAACACCTTGAGCAGTAACTCTAGTAGATTCCGTCATTTGACGTATTCATTTTTTATAGTAGACCGTTTTCTGATATTATAATAAATTGATGTTTATTTTTCTGTTTAATTTCAATATTTCAATCTTCGCTTTGTATACGATCCCCAAAAGTCAGCTAAAATTTTTGAAAGAAATAACCCTCTTTGGTGATACCCCAACTTGGCGATACTGGCTAAAGGTGGTTTCGCCATAAAAAGGAAATTGCACCCTGATTTTGATATTCAATTACTTTAATTAATCTTTTAACTGATCCCTCATTGAAAGACAAGATCATGCGAAAAAATCTCGAACTTTGAAATTTAATAACTCTGACAATTTTTGTAGTACAGATGTCAAACTTTTTGTGTTATATATGTTATGATATGTGTAAATTTTTACTAAATATAACTAGAGGGACCGTATAAAAAGTTAGATTTCGTAATTTTTAAAAAATTGATTTTTTTACTTTAAATAATGCCACAACATGAATATTTACCTCATTTGAAACGTTTTTTCAATTGGAAATATGTGTCTACGACCAACGGTTGAGAAATTAAAGGTCAGCGATAGATAATATATTGCATCCTGTATACCTATAAACGTAATAAATTTTGAATTCATGCATTTATTAATAAGAGTGCAACAGCTATTGCACCAAGATCTGAATATTTATAAAAACAGTTATGGTACAGTTATTTGCAACGTTTGACGTACAATTTCCGACTTGTTTTCTTTTATTCTAAACTACATTATATTTTAACGAATCGTTATTTGAATGTTGAAACGTGTAAGAATATAAGTAATCATTAATGTGGTTATTGTGTATTTCCTGTCTTGTGAACACGTAGTAATTTTTAAATATAGTGTAAAATTATCCCATAAATATGTATGCAGTGTTTTTTAAAAGAACCTTGATTGTATGTAAAAATCATTTTTTTCTTTTTTGTAAAAATAGAGTCGGGCCGGATAGACCCTGACTTAAGTGATTTTTTCACGGGCCCTGGAGGGCCTGTTTTTGCCGATTTTTGTACGGGCCGGGCCGTGAACTGAAAAAATATAAAAGGACTGGGCTCGGACCGAACTTTAAATTTTTACATCAGATAAGCCAATTTGGCTTTCGTTTGCGTTGAGCCCGGGATTGGAAATTCCGGCAGGTGCAGTCCTCTAGAAGTGGCCCTCGAAGCAAAATTTTTGTACCATTAATTAGTTATTACTAATCGATACGTACACCTGTCTCAATTTTTTACTGGGATTTGTGGCAGAACTAGTAAGAAATTTGTGTATCTCTTAGGACTCTCCTCTCTTTTCTGCCTTCTTTTTCCATTCTTTCTTCGTTTTTCTCTTCTTTTCTACGACTGCGCATAGTGTTAAAACATTTGTTTTAAACATATATTGAAATATAGTCTCAAAGTTAATTTTATATTAAGAATAATTCTATTTAAAAAGTATTTAACAATTTAAAAAAATTATTTTAATAATGTAATCAGTGGTACGTTAAAAAGTTATGTTTACTTAAGGGGGTCCGAGACACATTTTAAAATAATTTTTATTTATTGAGTTAAAATTCTGATTTTTTTTCTGATGGTTAGCCTTATAATTTGTAAACAAAATCACATAAAACTTCTCATAATTTTTTTAAAAAAATTATATTTTAAAATTCATTAAAATGTTGGGTAATTTAAAATCCTTATAACTCGAAATATTATTTATAGAATTTCAATTTTTTTTCATTTAAAAAAAACAGAAATATATATATTTTAATTTTGATTTGGCATTTTCAAAAATATTAATTTATAAAAAATTTAAAAATATTTAACGAAAAAATTTAAAAAAAAGTTTTGCAATTTAAAAAATATCATATTTTCGAAAGTAAATATTTTTTTTCAAAAATATGTTGAATCAAAATTAAAGTAAAATAACTGAAAAAGATATGTTCCAAGTTTGAACCTTTTATCTTTAATGGTTCTTCAGTTATAAGAATTTAAATACGAGAAATGGTGAAAAAAATCTATCATGAAGAAAAACGAATTTTTACAAGAAGTCGTTTCCGTGACAGCCATTGCTTGAAAGCTAGATTTTGAAAACAAACCAAAACGAAAAAATTAATATTTTTTGTTCTAATTCAGATAGAAGCATGATTTAAATGTCATTTTAAGCAGGAAAAATCAGAAAAAATTTTAATGACGAAATGTTTTTGCCAAATTTGAAAATGTTTGTGTCCCGGACCCCCTTAATCTTTTGTATTTATTTATAAAAACTTTATTGTCACACAAATGATCTCAGAAAAATGCTAGAAAATGCTGTACGCGCTATTAACAGAGGTTTTTTAATTTAAAAAAGCATCTTGAAGTAAGAAATTTATACAGACAATAAATTCATATAGATAGAAAATTGATACAAATAATCTCTACATCTAAAAAACAACCTTTCGTAAAGAATAAAACTATTTTATGCGCCATAAAAAATTTATATGTGAATTCACGTCAGAGTTAAAGGAATATGGCTCACCCAAATCTTTCAAGTCGATCTCTGAATTACTCTTTTTGATCTTAGAATTTGAAGAATGAACTCTTAGGGGAAAAAAAAAATCTTAGAAAGAGGCGGTTACATTTGAAGCAGTTCTTTTTGTATTACATAAATATTTAAATTTATACATCGTTATCTGGTCAATTAAACGTTGCAAAAAACTGAATGACATTATTATCTGTTTCTATGTTTAATTTTGTCCAAATACGATATAGATTTTGAGATATTATTTTTGTATGAAAAGGATGCTTGTATAATTACAAAAGAAAAAGTGTATACAGTAGTGGCCAAAATTGTGGAAACCTTTATGGAAAAAGTGCATTTTTGAGGTTTCATGGCTCATAACACCACTTTCTGTTTTCGTAATACCACAAAATTATATATAAAATTTTATATCAGTGGAAATATAATTTACTCAAGAATGTAATGAAATAAATTCCGTTCAGTTATTAGCATATATTAACAAGTTGGAAATTGCTCGTCAAACGTAGCAAATGAGGTGCGTTCGTACTATAACTAGTTTTATAATTATTTTTTGCACCCCATATTTTACTTAATGTATATATTTCTAAATTTCATACGTGCATAGTCTGTAACTGTCTGTCATTAAAATGCACTTGCAATATTTTTTTTCCCATTCCCCGTAATGTAATGGAAAACTTTTGGCTGTCTCTGTAATTAAACTATACATCCGATTTTCCTAAAATTGGAAATGGCTCGACAAAATTTTGCAAAAATTATATATTTAAAATTTCAGACCATTCGGAAGGCTGTAACATCATTAAAATGCACTTGCAATAATTTTTCCCATTGGCCGTAATGTAAAGAAAAACTTTTGACTGTCCCTGTAATTAAACTATACATCCGATTTTCATGAAATTTGAAATGGCTCGACAAAATTTTGCAACAATCATATATTTAAAATTTCAGACCATTCGGTTTTGTAGTTTTTGCTCTGTTATATGCGGACAGACAGACAGACGGACGGACGATCTGAACGACGACTATAGGTGCTACGTATTTATATAATTACGAACGCACCTAAAAAGCGGTAAACCAACGTTTAAAATGCACAAATAATGCATGAAAAATTGCTATTCAATTGCTATTTTAATATTAGCATATAATCAAAAGTTATATAGACAAATAAACACACACACGCTAATCATTCACATTTAGCACACACAGAATTAAAAACATCTTTAGAGTCCTCATGATGGGCATAGATTGTCATTTAATTTTGGCATTGTGGTAGCGAATTTTGCAGCATTAATATGTATGAGATAGAAGAAAGTTTTTGGATTGCCACATCCGACAAGTTTACAATATTATTCAAATAATCCATCACCTTTTGTTTCGATCGCGATTGTGCTTGGATGTTGGCTTCACTTCGTTCACCTGGAATCCTGGAAGTCCAGAGTTTGTGAAGAATTTTTAAATAAGCAGTAAACATCATCAGAACTGGTACAATGAAGAGTGTTAAGGAAAGCAAAACGTAATAGCTTTCTCGAGCGTATTGCTTCCTTTTACACTCATTTGTTTTCTCGTCACGATAAAAATAAAGAGGCCATTCCTCCATACAGTATGATTCGAGAAAATCTGCCCACTGGAAAAAAACGAAGAAATATAATAAAACTTATATTATAAAGATAATAAATATATTCTGGCTAAATGCTGTTTCGAAACATAGATTAAACTAATATAATATGCAGAAAAAAGAAATATAATGTATTGCTGAACATTAAATTATATTAAAAAGTGAAACAAATTAACGAGATTTAAAAATAAAATTGACACAAATGTACAAATCCCAGATTTAAGGTTTTTCAGGAATCATAACTGCACTAGATTCAAATGCTAGACATACATACCTTTGTCTGTCAAAGGCTCATTCCATGTAATGTATTTACGTATTTTCTCAGCAAATCATGCTCGTTAAAATACGCTAATATGAAATTTTGTAACTTTCCCTGAATAAATTAGTGTTAGTGCGGGCGGTGGCTGCGGAAAGCATCGCTTTATGGAATTCAGTGATAAAATTCCAGGATTAATTAAAACTCGATTAGCATATTAAAATGCAACTTGCTGATAAGTCATATCTTGGTGGAAACCAGCTGCACACTGTAAAAAATATACGACCAGTTTTCCTGTAGAAATAGGAAAAATAGTTGCCCTTATCGTACCGGAAAATTTTTCGACCCAG
The DNA here is from genome assembly GCA_963932465.1 of Maratus speciosus. NCBI lineage: Eukaryota > Metazoa > Arthropoda > Arachnida > Araneae > Salticidae > Maratus > Maratus speciosus. The sequence continues at coordinate 223,465,690 of OZ010791.1, read as the reverse complement.
CTCGGAATAAAATCCGTAAAATACCGTTTTATTGACTATTTCCTTTTTTTTACGGATTTTATTCCAAGCTGGGTCGGAAAATTTTCCGGTACGATAAGGGCATTTTCCGGGGTATTTTTCCGATTCCTACAGGAAAACTGTTCGGATTTTTTTTACAGTGCAGGTTGAATTTTAATGGTTAATTTGTAGAATTATCTATGGGTTAGCTGTATTTGTATACAAACAGAAGTAATTTATCTAATACGCGAAATTAGATGATTTTTTAAAAATATATACATAAACCAGCATAATAATTCAATAATTTTATTTTCATAATTGTTTATAATATTTGGCTACACTGTAAAAAAATAATGCCAGTTTTCCGGTAGGAATCGGAAAAATAGTTGCCCTTATCGTACCGGAATAATTTCCAGTCCAGCTCGGAATGAAATCCGTAAAATCTGAATAAAATCAGTAAAATACCGTTTTACTGACTATTTCCTTAGTTTTACGGATTTTATTTCGAGCTGGGTCGGAAATTATTCCGGTACGATAAGGGCAACTGTTTTTCCGATTCCCACCGGAAAACTGGCATTATTTTTTTTTACAGTGTATAAATCTTATTTTATAAAACCGAATTGCGCCAATCTTTTTAAAAAAGCGACAAGGTCCGTATAAAAAGGAATTTTTTGTCACATCTATTAGATTGATATCAATCATTTAAGTTGTAGAGGAAAATCCGTAATCTGTTTTGCGGCCAATGGTGCAATTTACAAGCATGGTTTAACGCCAATTTAATTTCATTGATGTATTTTTCGCATGTGGGGTGGAGGGGAGTTTGAACGTATTTATATTTTAATTTAAGCTTTTGCCTCCATTTTTATGAAACTGCTGTTTTTATAATTAATCCGTACTTTTGTTGACAGATCTTCACTCGTTACAAATGTAAAATGCTCTTTCTGTGGTTATTTTCCAGTAATCGGCATCAAAGCAGATTGGAGAATTAATTATCATTGTCTTATAAATCTCATACATTAAAAACAATATTGTCGCTAGTATCATTCTTGCTTGATGCAAATTTTGCTGTTATATGTGAATGCGGAATCTTAGCTACACTGTTTAAAAAAAAAAAAAAAAATGCTGCCAGTTTTCCGGTAGGAATCTGAAAAATAGTTGCCCTTATCGTACCGGAATAATTTTCGACAAAGCACGGAATAAAATCCGTAAAAATAAGGAAATAGTCAGTAAAACGGTATTTTAGGGATTTTATTCCGATTTTACGGATTTTATTCCGAGCTGGTTTGCAAATGATTCCGGTACGATAAGGGCAACTATTTTTCCGATTCCTACAGGAAAATTGGCAGTACTTTTTTTACAGTGTATTTTTCTTGTACGAAGAGAGGTTTTATAACATAATTATTTCATTTTGGTACTGGAGTCTCAGACACACCGGGGTACCTATTTGGTGCAAAATGCCAATTTTGCGAGGTTTTGCTTCGTGTGACAACCTGGTAGAATAGATTGCGTATTTTATATTAAACATTTAATGTTTTATAAAAAACGATTTGGAACCCGTCCAAATTCGACGAACGAAAATGTTTAGAAAGAAACTGTTTACAAACCGAATTTATAATAAACCTACCAAAATAATTACAATAAAAAATTTATCTAACATTGGTTGTCTAACTCTTAAGACAAATAATATTTTTAACTTAAAGTTTCCAAAATATCATTTCCAGAAACATCAACTGTGTAAATTATTTAAAAATTAACTTGTATTAGAATACGTAGTCAAGATGAATAATTATGATGAAGTTTTCGATTGAGATTCTTACGTTTGGTATTATGGGATGAAAAGTCAACAAAAAGAATTCCGCTTTCTGATATATTAAAAATTTTTCCACATAAAATCAATCTAACCATTAGGTCACACATTCTCAAAATTCACATACGCACTTCTGAAATCCGTATTCACCATTTTAAAAGTATTTTAACGCGCAATAGAATGTTAATGAATATATTTCAAAACATAAAGTCCGGTACAATATTGCATAGGAACAATCGCACTCATGACTTGAGGTTCTAACCTCAGTAACCGCGAATAAAAAAATTAGAAATTTGTCTTTTAGACGCATTCGTGGTCAAATATTTAGCTTTCTCAAAGAAAATGTTTGTTTTGTTTTAAATATGATGCCATTTTATCTCACCGAATCATTTCGCCTACCGTCTCAAAATCAGTATCAGCGTAAGAAAAAAATATTGAAATGCAAAAGATTAATGAGGGAGAATGCGTGTTCTTTTTTAAAAGCTAAAGTCATTTTCTGCTCAAAACTTTTTAAAAGTTACTATTATTTTTAATGTAAAAATGGCATCAGTAAGTATATAATCAATAAAAGTAATTAAACACCATTATTTCTCGTTTCTCTGAGCAACAATGAAATTAACCCAATTGTCATCATTTTGAATTAATTTCATAGAAACATTAAAAATGAAAAATAAAATACAAAAATGGAAATATTTTAAAAAATAGCTACTGCGGGTACATCTACAAATAAATAGCTTTCATTTTCAAAAATAATCTCAAAATTGGTTCAGTAGAAATTTCATAGCTGATGACTAAAAAAACAGCCTGGTCTTTTAAATATATAGATAACTTGTGTGTGTTTATAATGAAAATTGCGCGTTTTTACAAAATAAACTGTCTCATAATAAAATAAATCTACTATGCTGTTTTCGCAAACAAAGCCTGACAGATGTACGAAACGGGGTTTTCTCGCCAAAACCGCTCAAAAAAATCAAAATCTTCGCGCCAACCCAGTTGCGTCTGAGGTATTTTCTGTCATTTTCCTCACCATATACCATACGAAATTGGAATATGGTACTTTTATGTCGCTAAACGTTGTTTCCATGCCACATTTATATAGCATTCAATTCATTTAAAATATAAATATTTCACTCATTTCTTAAAATGCGTACATTTAGAATACATTCCTTTCAATAATTTCATTTAAATAAATACTATAAAGTAAAAAAAGATAAGAATGAATAACGCTATAAATTAAAATATTTTATTGAAATTTTTGGAACAGATGTCGCAGAAGCACCAGAGTTGGCGTATTTTTTTTCCTTACTTTTTTTGCCATATTTGGCGATAAAACCCAGTTTGAGCATACTTGTTAGGCCTGGCATGCGAAAATAGCATGTTAATTTTTTTGTTATGAAATCTTATTATAACTTTATTATAAAATACACACATTTAATTTTTTTTGCTACACACACTATTCTTTTAATATTTATTTTTGTTTTTGTTTTTATTTAACACTAGCATTTAATTTTAAGTGTCACACCAATTAATCTTATTTATTTACACACACATATAGTTTTATTATAAAACGCACGTATTTTATCGTAGAACAGCAGTTTGTCATACGATATAAAACTGCCACGTAGGTCAAAGAAATGGCATTATGGCGCCAAAAAGAAACTTCGGTGCGAGTGAACATTTGTAACAAACTTATTTTTTAAACATTTATAAACTTGTTATTTAAAAAGGTATTTCTAATTTACATACGCGAAATATAAAAGTTGCTATTGTTGACTAAAATATGCAATTGTCGTGATTTATGGCAAATGTCTAATACTAAGTTGTTGCAATTTTTTCTTTCAAATATATACCAAATAACTTCAAATTACTCCGTTTGATTAAATTTAAATAAGTTTTATGATACTTTAATAGTAGCACGTGCGTAATTATTTATGCACACTTAGAAGTGCATACTCAGATTTCACGAAAATTTCTTCGTTTTTGACCAAACCATTTCCAGGGAAATGCTCCGAGCATACTTTTCTTCAAATTGAAGAAATTACTTTCTTCTATTTATACATTAGGCAATCACGAAGTGTTTGTGATTAAATAAAGCTGATATTACTAAATCTAATTTTTGGAATAAAATACCACAGAAAACCAAACTAGAAAGCATGTCTGGAAGTATTATCAGGTAAACAATGAGATATGTTTGAAATTATGTCATTCTAATTTATTGGAAGATTTTATGTTAATTACTTTTCTTCGAAAAAGTTTTTCAATGGTTCGCTCTGTCTTAAAATCATGTTTAAGCATTGTCTGAGTATCAATCAAATTGAAGCATGAAATTGAATTTCTTCAAATACTTTTAATTGTTCACTAAAGACATTTAATTCTAAAAAAACAGAAAATGTCTACATTGTAAAAAAACGGACTAAAAAACGGAGATTCTACCCGCAATCGAGACGCCAGTACTATTTCCGTATTTTAACAGAAAATCCCCCCCCCATAAATTCCAGAAAAATGGAAAATTTTCTGTAACTTATGGGTAAAAATACGGATTTCTGTAATTTATGCGGGGAAATTTCCGTTAAATTACGGAAATAGTACTAGCGTCTCGATTGCCAGTAGAATCTCCGTTTTTTAGTCGTTTTTTTAACAGTGTAATTACTATACCATGAACAGTGTAATTACTACAGCATGAATAACAACACTCATGACGGGAGTTTTTTGCATGGGTCGTGTGCAGCCAAACGCGATAACTTATTACTGCTGCTTCCTCAATTTTTTCTGAATACAATTTTCAGTAAAATAAATAATATTTCATCTTCTGATGGAAGAGTGAAAGATATGGTTTAAAATTCAAAAAGTGCCTGGGAAATATGAAAGAGCATGTAGACCGGGAGGCAGTGGCACAGACCATCACCTCGTTGAGTAGGCGGCTGAAATTCCAGGATTATACAGAATATGATTAGCATATTAATACACAACTGGTCTGACATGTGATATCTTGGTCGAAACAACTAGCAGATACGATTTTAGTAGTTGATCAGTAGCTTTTTTATTGTGCTTTCCTGAATCCAAAAGGTATTGAAACATGGAGAACTGGGAGCAGAAAACACAGAGGTAAAACTGCCAGTCAACCACAAAAATCAGGTTTGCAGGCATTTTGCAGATATTTTGCAGGATTGGATATGCTAATCGAATTTTAAATAATTCTGGAATCTCATCCTTCAACTCGATGAGGTGATGGCTTGTGCAACCACCACCACCCGGTATAATGTATTGATTATAATAATACTTTTACAGAAATTTTCCGAACTAACAAAATGCAGTTAAACAGAGAAAGAAACAAAATGTCGTGTAGAAAGAAAATAAACACCTTACCTCTATGACTGTTAGTTTGCTTACTATGAGTATGGGTAGCGATACAGCCATGGATATAAGCCAGATCACAACCAGTATCACACCTGTACGTTTCCCAGTTGTTCTGACTTCCAGAGGGCGAAATACAGCTACGAAACGATCGCATGAAATTGCACAAAGTGTTAAGACACTACTAGTCAGGCATGTCACTGAAAGAATATGGACTAAAATAAATGATTTAAGCTAATTAAATGTATCTAAATTAATGTACATTCGCATACAGTATTTAATGAACAAAACACACATTTTTATGTCTGAAATTTATTATCCCATTACAATAAAACTTTAACTGAATATCAGTACAAAATCAATTTAAAATAAACTAAAGGTTTATTTACAATATTTCTTTCCAACTGACAAAAACTTCAAAAAATGTGGTATTTACGATTCTGGTACAAAATTGCAACTGAAATTTTAAACAAATATTTTATTAAAAAAAATAAAGAAATATTTAGAAGTACTTCAGAGTTGATTAAATATAAATTCACAACATACAACCTAACATTTAGAATGTAGCTTTGGATTGTTTCCTTAAAAATTTGGAATTGTTTTCGATATTAAGAAAATATAATATTAAAAACAAAAGTATTGTTTTGCAGAATCCTTCTTGAATATATTTAAGGTAAAGATAGGAGAGTCTGCGCACATTTCAAAAGAATAATAATGAAAAAATCTAAATATTAATTTTTTGCTAAACTAAGCATGAATAATTTTGACTTCATTTGTTTTTTATGCATTTCCACTGTTATTTTGTTGTTATGCTGTAATTTAGTAGAACAGCAGTAATAAAACCAAGAAAACTATTTCGCGCAATCTCTCTTTACAGGGTTGATAAGATTGCGCACATAGGTAGGAGAAAATACGCACATGGATAGAAGAAATTCTTTATAATTATTAATAATCTCTACAATTAAATTGTTAACAATAATAATTACACTTAAAACACATTGTTGAAAAGTTTTTGTGAGTAAATATTATTGTACTAGTAGTGAATATTTCAACCTAATGTTTAAATAATAAAAAAAGATAGAATTTTAACGACAGTTAAAGAATTTTAATTTAAGAAGATGGAAATATCAGTAAAAGCAGGCCCTACTAAGATAAGAAAATAACATTAATCGACTTCATAACATGTTTAACTCGAAAATTAAATCATTTTCATCCCCACAGTTTCAATGTATTTTGTTGCTAACCGAAGTTGTCGCCGTCCACAATCGATGGGCTTATTGTTGTAAATCATGCAGCTTTCGTACAAGCACTTGCCATGAGCAATACATTGCATCTAGCCAGTGGTCGAAGTTGTCTCCTGGTACAATTTCAGACATTCAGTGCACTTTTCCCCTTCAGTTATTTTATTCCAGTTTTTCTTGAAACACCTTATCTTCAGCTTTTTTTTTTTTTTTTTTTTTTTTTTTTTTTTGTAGCTGTATGCTTTTTAAGTCTTTTTTCATGTATATTTTGTTGATCAGCATCATTACATGCACTCTGTTTCCTTTTGATTTCGATGGCATTAAACTACTTGGAATGAATAAAAGTTTTTCCAAAACATTGTAGGTGTTATTAGAAAATATATTTTAGTTAACAAAATTAATTTATTGGCATTTTAATTGTTCATAAATTAAAAAAACCCATAACTATTTAATAAATGTATTAACAAATATTATTAATTTATTAACAAAAATAGTTATATAAAATTAATTTAATAACGACTGTATTATTAATTTATTAATAAAATTTCTATCTGCAAAAGAATTATTTTGCAAGTTAATTTATAGCCAAATTTAGTTTTGATAATTATGTGTTTTATCGAAATTATTTCAAAATTGATTCATTCATATGCTTTACACGCATTTTGTAATTCATGCAAATTTATCAATAGGCTGCGTAATCTCTCCTAGTACTGAAACTTATGGGGAAATGCGCCATCTCTCCTAAGTAGCCGATGCACAAACTCTCCTATTTTGGTAGGAGTGATTGCGCGGCCTTTTATTTAAACACGGCCACTTCTAAAATGAATTGTTGGTGTTCACATCCTTAGTCTCAGTTAGTAGTTCATAGTAAATCGTTTAAGTTCAAAATATTTTGTATTACTGACATTCTATAAAAATTCTGACAAACAGTTGAGAAAATTCAAGCACTTACTTTGGAAAAACAAAGCTAAATAGCCATGCTTTATCCAACATGCTCGGAACAATCAATGTGCATATTCATGTAGATACTGCACTAATGCTTCTGAACAACTACCTGGAGTCGCTGCGCGCGCAATCTCTTTGTGCGTGATCTCTCCTACCGCGCGATCTCTCCCGGCTTTACCTTAACTATCATGTTTTTAAACTATTAGAAATTCTTCAACTTTTCCTTCTCATAATGCAAAATTCATTGCTATATTTAAAACTTAAGAAGATAGATTTACCTGAATACGTGATAGCTTTTTACATAAAGCAAAAAAGAAAAGAAAATGGACAAAAATTACAAAAGGAATTTAAAAAACATGGCGGTTTGACAGATTTTACTTATATGTCACGGTGATTATAATAAGCACATATTTATAATATTGTACATTACTTTAATATCGACTGCTCTATACTTGATGCATTGTTTCCGTACTCGTTACAGTCATTCTTTAATTACATGGTATATCATCGTACTACTTGCACATAACTTTCATTGCACACAATAGATATAACAACCATCTCATCAACAAATGAAAATAATATTAAATAATAATGAATTTCTCATAATACCAATACACAGCATTATTTTTTTTTCTTGTTGTAAAATGACATATCTAAAAAAACAATTTACAAATACACATAATACCATAAAAATTTATTTTCAGCAATTGCTGTACATATTCGGTAATATGAGTGAATTCCCTTTCGCAACACTATGTATCGCTCACTCGTAATATAAGTTTGAAATTGCAAGTCAAACGTGGCAAATGAAGTACGTTCCTACTATAACTAGTTTTATAAATATTCAGATCTTGGTGCAATAGCTGTTGCTCTGTTATGCAAAAATGCATGAATCTTGTATATTAAATTCAGGACACGGAAGTAATATGAATCCATCTTCAAAAGAACGTAATCATCAGAACAACCAAGAATCATTACCTATCATGGGATATCATTGAATTAATTACATATGATATAATTTAATAGAATGAAGAGAACTTTTATTAATATTTTTAAGTTTTTATTCGATTTTCATAAAATTTGAAATGAGTCGTCAGAATTCTACAACGACTATATATATTAATGGCGTCCGGGGCTAAAAATTCTCAAAAAAATGCAATTTTTTTTATTGGCATTTATTGGCTGAGATGTTAGCGTTAAATACCGCAAACTACATGCTTTTTATCTTCATTAGATCCAGAGATATAACACCTTTTGCCTTGAGAAGCGATGCATCAATTACCCTCTGACGAGAAATTTAACTTCATATATCATCAATTTATTGGTAAGCGATATTACATAAAACTTAATATAGTAAAAATGAATGTTAAGTTTGAAAATCATACTACAGCAGAAAACACATTTCCAGTAAATATTGTTCTAAATACGCCCTATAATAGAATTTTTTGTTGTTACTGTGTAAATGACCTACAAATACTATCCACTCTGTAATCTATATATAATATGTGTTGCACCTTACTGATGAATACTATTATGTTTCACGAAGTTTAAAATCTTTAAAATACTTTGGAAAGAATGCTTCCCGATAGATCATAATTTAATAGAATTATTTTGTTCATACTTGTATACGAACTATATGTGTTGCTTACTACATAAAAAGCATATTTTTAAATGACTCATATCAATTTCCTTATAATCGCTAAATCATCGCTAAAGCGAAATTCAAAATATCTTTCCCCATAGACCTTAATGTAGCAGAATATTTTTGTGATCTATCATTGAGACCTGGTGCATTTTAAATTCCTATAGTACGAAGTTTGAAAATCGATAAAATTTTTCTGTTAAAATCATATTTTTTAATTTTACAGCAGCATAACTTTCTAAAATGCAATTTTGAAAACCACTTAACGGATGATTAATGTGGTGACGATTTTTGATCATCACAAACATACACAAGATCGCGTGAAAGTAGTAGGGTTAGTACAAAAGGGATAGAAATATCACCTCGTCATTGCGTTGTGAAAATGACAAAATGAGGTAATATTAAAATTAATAAAAGAGAGAGAGAGAGAGAAATTTTGGCTATAAAAGAGCAAGCTACGGCTCGAATTATTTAACGTTAATCCTGTATACAACACCGCATATTTAATTATTTTTATGACATGGAAAAGATATTTATATAAGCAAAGAAAATTATTTCCTAACACGCACGAGAAAAATAGAAATGATTGAAAAGGCTCCCTTATTGTTTCAATGCACTTTTCTTTAAGGATAGGATACATATATGCGCGATCCTGAAAATAAAATATTCGCGTTCCTAAAATAACAAACTGCATATTAATAAATACATTTTAAAGACCACAAGAAAAACAAACAGAATGCCAAATGCCGAATAAATTTATATTTATTTTAAATTAACCTGCCTTTTTTTACGAGTTTTACATATAATAAAAGTAATAATATTTCATTCATCTGGCAATATTTCATTCAATTTTATACAAATCTCTTCTTTGCTTGAAAACTTATGTAGATACTTAAAATAAAGAGGTGAGAGTCGAGTAGAGATAAAGAATGCTTTACTTTGTCCCTATATTATTTTATCATTTTTTTATTTGATCATGATTGAAAAGGCTCCCTTATTGTTTCAATACACTTTTCTTTAAGAATAGGATACATATATGCGCGATCCTGAAAATAAAATATTCGCGTTCCTAAAATAACAAACTGCATATTAATAAATAAATTTTAAAGACCACAAGAAAAAAAAAACAGAATGCCAAATGCCGAATAAATTTATATTTATTTTAAATTAACCTGCCTTTTTTTACGAGTTTTACATATAGTAAAAGTAATAATATTTCATTCATCTGGCAATATTTCATTCAATTTTATACAAATCTCTTCTTTGCTTGAAAACTTATGTAGATACTTAAAATAAAGAGGTGAGAGTCGAGTAGAGATAAAGAATGCTTTACTTTGTCCCTATATTATTTTATCATTTTTTTATTTGATCATTAGATATGTCCACGTAAATTTAATTATTTGCATATTATTCTGATTGACCATATTAAATTTTATAAATGACTTTTAATTACCAAAATATCATGAAAGAAATAAAATTAAAAAAAAGTACCAGCACACAAGAAAAAAATGGCGAAGAGGCTTCACTCACCCGTCGATCTGTAGATTGGTGCCTCTTTACACATCTCGGTGTCATCTGTAGAGATCCATATTTTTGGCCCGTGTAATTTTACGGTGTGGACCTGGAGCATGGGATCGTTATTAAAATCACATATTTGCCCATTATGATAGGCTTCTTCCCACAGATTCATCTCTCTTCGGGCCGGAGCCCATTTCACCGAAAACTTTTATCTTTCCACATCCCAACGACTTGCGTAAGAGTGACCACTCGAAGTCGAAAATCGCTCCTCTGCCGTGTGGGGGCTCCTTCATTTCCCCCCCCTACGTTGGTAGCGATTGGTCAAAGTTCTGGGTTCACAAAAGCAACGATACGATATACGTGTTCATGATATTACTTCGTCCGTCTGAAGGTCGCCTATGAAGATTCGAGAATTTTCCCGAAGGAATATATTGTGTGCTGGCTGGTACATGAGAATAATATTTTAGTAAAAATAAAAATAGATTGATTAATTTTAGAGAAAAAAATTTGATATTTGAAAAGGGCTTTTAAAAAGCAGCAAATCAAAACCTATTTTTAAATACTTAAATAAAGAATTACCTGAGATAAATATTATTAAAAAAAAGAAAGATATTTCATAAAAGGAAAATTTCTGAATGCATATTTTCCAAAAATTCTATGGATTACTTTAAAATAAAATTATAAACAAAGAAAAATTTAAATTGTGACATGTTGGATTTTTCTTTCCAACAATTAACGTAGATTTTTTTAAAATAAAGTCATTTAAAAATGCAAATTAGTCCGTAATAAGTATAAAATGTTTAAAAATTCCTTCAAGAACATAAGAATTTGATTTTGAATAACTACAACATTATATTCACATTTTTGGCGGGGGGGGGGGGGGGGGGGGGAATTGGCGTATTTTTCAAAAGTAGAGCTTTCGCAAAATCCTAGTTGAATGTCATAGCTGCTTGTCACGTGTGAGCAATAGTTTGGACTTCACTAGAAACTGTGATTTCCGACCCAATTAGGCGCAGTAAATTTTCTAAACTGCATAAGAATATTTATTACTTTTACCAAAATACCAACATTTAATACAACATTTCATTTTAAGCATTCGAAACTTTAATCCATTCAACTTCAAAAGAAAATACTTTACTTATTTTGTATTTCACTAAAAAATAGTTTTCAATGATCGTAAAAGATTTTTACAGAAATATATTTACTATTTATACATTTATCGTCTGCATAGAAAAAAAACCCCTAATTCTTGTTTCTTATTCTATCAATTATCAAACAAGTCGCAATCTGATTTAATTCCCAATACATAACGTACATATACGCCAGGTTATAAAGCGAGCGAAAATTTTGTAGCGTCATATTTGGCGACCTAACTCACTTTTGTTCATAGTTTAAGGATTAAGCACTTATGACTTCTTTATTCACTAAAACCTGTTTTCTACTGATTGATAATCTTCAACGTTATGATGAAATTAAAATACTCCAAGTGCATTTTTCTAATTGTATTTTTAATCACTTTTAACAATTGTATTAAAATTCCTCACAGACGCACTCTGTATAAGTATAAAAAGTTTAAAAATTACGGGATTTAAAAAAATTCTATCAAGTACCATTATCCACTTCACTCCTAGGCTTAATTTCGCTGGTGAAGGGCTATATACCAGGCTGTGCGGTGTAAAATGCATGTGTCATAAATCATTTCATAACTTCCGTGATATAATAGTAATGAATTTAAGGTCGTTAAACGATTTACAACATTAACATAATATGTGTAAAATAATGTATAAAAATTGCACATTATATACATACATACAGTATATACCTAAAACTGTGGAATTTATTGTCTGAGCGAAGCGAAGGCTAATACTCGGCGAAATATTACTGTCCGGACACATTACTACTACGATGGATATTAACGCCATGTCCTACTAAAAAAAAAGCCTAATAAAAACCTTTCGTCAAGCATAACTCAAAAAATATTTGTCGGATTTCGTTTCTGATTGCACCAGAAGGTACCTATGAGGGTCTCCTACTGAATGCACCTACTATGAAAAATAAGTTCCAAACCGTTTAAAAATTATATAGAAAAAACTGATAAAAAAGCACAATTTATCTGCATACGTCACAGAAATTTGGTGTGCGTCACTTTCACCGATTGATGTTTTCGTAGACAACTGGCCTGAACACATGGAGCAAATAAAAAAAAAATACGCACGCATTAATATTGAATAGATCAGTTTCAACCACGTGATCACAAACCTTGCAACAACCCGTGGCAACCAGTTTTGGTGGGCAAACAAATAATAATACAGTACTCCGTACCACGGTGACCGTTTTTAGCCTGTTGTATAAAATCTGGCTTGTTGTATGACATACAATTGTGGATGATTAAAACAAAAGGCATGAGTGTTTATTGCTCCGGGAGGTTATCTTTCTCTGGATGTCTGTCTGTCTATCATACAGCATGCAATTTTCTTGTAAAGGATGATATTATTATGCAGTAAAACCTCCATAACGGACACACCCGATTAGTGGACACCTCTATTTAGTGGGCATTTTTTCGATTACCAACACTTAAATAACTGTACATTTTTTACTCTCAGTAGCGGACACCTCCGAATAGAGGACAAATTCTGCCCTCCCGAGGTGTTCGCTATTCAGAGGTTTTACTGATAAAACCTCCATAGCGGACACACCCGATTAGCGGACACCTCTATTTAGCGGACATTTTTTCGATTACCAACTCTTAAATAACTGTACATGTTTTACTCTCAGTAGCGGTCACCTCTAAATAGAGGACAAATTCTGCATTCTCGGGGTGTCCGTTATTCAGAGGTTTTACTGTATATAATATTAATAGTTATTTTACAGGGCCACACAAAAGAATAAGAATATATGAAACGAATATAAACTAAATTCGGGATTGATAGATCGCTGATGGTAATGTAATTTTAGGATGTTGTTACAGTCATCCGCAGCATGTTTTTAGAGTTTCGTTCATCTAACGAAACCCTACCTGTCTCACTCCTTTGTCTGTCTGTCCGTCTGTCACAGAGCCCGTTCTCAGAAACTATATATATCGGAGACTTGAAAATTTGCATACTTATAGCTGAACACCACACACCAAACGGCAAATAATAAAATTTTGAAAAAGTCTAATATTTAACCCTCTGGGCTCTAACTTGTGTATTTTAAGCAATTTTTCTAACTCAGCCCCTAATTTAATTAAGTTGGAGACATGAAATTTTGCATACTTATAGCTGAACATCTCACATCAAACGACAAATAATAAAATTTTGAAAAAAAGTTTAATATTTAACCCTCTGGGCTCTAACTTGTGTATTTAAAGCAATTTCTCTAACTCAGCCCCTAATTAAGTTGGAGACATGAAAGTTTGCATACTTATAGCTGAACACTTGCGATAACACGATAAATCATAAAATTTTGAAAAAGTCATATTTAACCCTCCGGTCTCTAACTTCTGTATTTTAAGCAATTTTTCTAACTCAGCCCCTAATTAAGTTGGAGACGTGACATTTTGCATACTTATAGCTGAACACCTCACATCAAACGACAAATAATAAAATTTTGAAAAAGTCTAATATTTAACCCTCTGGGCTCTAACTTATGTATTTTTAAAAAAAATTCTAACTCAGCCCTTAATTAAGTTGGAGACATGAAATTTTGCATACTTATAGCTGAAATCCTCACATCAAACGACAAATAATAAAATTTTGAAAAAGGTCTAATATTTAACCCTCTGGGCTCTAACTTGTGTATTTTAAGCAATTTTTCTAACTCAGCCACTAATTAAGTTGGAGACATGAAAGTTTGCATACTTATAGCTGAACACTTGCGATAACACGATAAATCATAAAATTTTGAAAAAGCCATATTTAACCCTCTGGGCTCTAACTTGTGTATTTTAAGCAATTTTTCTAACTCAGCCCCTAATTAAGTTGGAGACATGAAATTTTGCATACTTATAGCTGAACACCTCACATCAAACGGCAAATAATAAAATTTTCAAAAAGTCTAATATTTAACCCTCTGGGATCTAACTTGTGTATTTTAAGCAATTTTTCTAACTCAGCCCCTAATTATGTTTGGAGACATGAAAATTTGCATACTTATAGCTGAACACCTCACATCAAACGACAAATAATAAAATTTTGAAAAAATCTAATATTTAACCTCTAATATTTTGTCTCGCGCAATTTTTAAATTTAAACTGTTTTGCAATACTATTTTTTGTTCATTTTGCATAATAAGTGTAATGTGACGCAATTTCTTCTATTTCAGACTTCTAACGCATGTTAATGAATTTATTTTACAATATCCTTTCTCTTTCAAAATTCACATGTAAATATAGTTTTAATGGCGTAATTTCTAATAAGTGCCTGCTTTTTATACCTAATTATTTAATTCTAATTTGAAGGTTTTTTTTCTGTTTATAATAATAACGTGTAAATAATTTTTTTTTATTTGAAGCAAACTTTATTGTTTGCGCTGTTTATACAGTTGGCAACAGTTTAAATTAATACCATTTTCTAAAATATGTAAAAAATATCAGTCAAGATGCTGAATATTTGAATTTAAAATAGAAATAAAACCTCAAAAAATGAGTCAAATTAAAAAAATTAATGAAATCTGCACACCGGGATTTTCTATTGAATAAAATGATCTAAAAATGATTAAATTCACATGTATAGCTTTTGCTCCTATAAAAAATTTTTTAATGGAACGATTTTGTCCAACTTTAGCATTAAATATCTCTTAAAATAATTCTTCGATTTGAAAACTGTATGCATTAGCGTGTTGATCAAACATTTCGCTATAATACCACCGATTTTCATATTTTTGTATGCAATAGTTTTCTTAATATTAACGAAGAAAGACCTCCGGTCACAAAAAATTCAAAACCGGCGGCGGCGACGGTGACAGCGTTAGTTACTTTTTTTAGAATAGAGAGATATATAAAAATGAAAACTTGTCTATCTGTCTGTTTGTAATTCTATAAAAATCCACAATTTGGAAGCCAAAATTGTGAAAAGATACGTACATGTGTATTAAAACATGGCCGAGGCAACTAAAGTAATCCGGAATCGAAATAATTTATAGTTAATTTTTAATTAATAAAAAACCACCAATTTAACAGCAAATTCTTATCAAATTTAAACATTTTTCGTTATAGCAGTTGCTAACAATTAAAAAACACAATAAAATTATTACTACAGCAATTAATTTTCTACTGCAAGATTTCCACGTGAAAAATGAAAATGAAATAAATAGTTTGACGAATTTTTAAAAAAGGTGAATATTACGTCATAACTTTTCTATTGCAAGATATTCACGTGAAATATGAAAATGAAATAAATGGTTTGAGGAATTTAAATGAAAGTGAATATAACTTCATAACTTTTCTATTTCAAGGTTTCCACGTGAAAGAGGAAAATATTACGTCATATTGCAAATATAAAAGACGTGGTGGATGTAGTATAACGTCATATGAGTGTGAAAAATGTATTGAAGCATGATAAAAACCGATTAGGGAAATATTGGCCTATTTTAACATTATTGCTCCAATTATAAATTGAAATAAGTTCATTTATAGCTGTATTCTTTTGCGTCTGTTATACACATTTATACATTTTTATATAGCGTTTTCATATGATTCATTCATACAACATTTCGACTGCTTTTTTTAATGTTTGTTTTGTGTTGTATGTTAAATTTTGAAATTGATTTTTCAGAACAAACATCCTTCAAATTCTGGGCAACGCCGGCACTTTAGTTTGTAACAGATAAATGGCTTTTGTACCTGTACATCTAATGCTAATATTATAAAGCGTTATAATATTATAAAGTATATAATATTATTAATGCTTGTACGTTTGTGAGGTGTTATCTTTAAAACTACATAGCCAACTTAAAAAAATGTTGGTGGCCATCTCTGCTCCGAAAAAAAGAATATTTTATGTCAGTGCAAGAACCTACATCGCTGCAGGAGCAAAAAAGTTCTAAAATTGCGATTGCTGTGATATTGATTGGGTTAGAAACTTTAAATTTGGTGCAGTAGTTACTTTTAAGATGTAAATACTCGTAATGAACGCTCTCTAAAAGATTCAATTTGACGGATAAACGTAAAAATTTCCAGAAAGTTTCTAAACTATGATTTATTTGGAATACTGAAATTTTTGGGATACTGTTGGAGTTAGAAACTAGAACTTTGGCATGGTAGTAATTAATAAGATGTAAATGCTCGTTGTAGAACGAATTCTGAAAAATAGAAAGACTAAACAAAGCGGAAAAAGATCTAAAGATGATCTAAGTAACAAAGTACATGGAATTGTTAGGAATATAAACATGAAAATTGACATGGCTGTATTTATCATGACGTAAATTCTCGCAATAGAACAATTTCTAAAAATGTCGCTATATAAAACAGTGCAAAAACAAAAAACTTTCAAAAATTTTCTATTTCTGTGTTACTGCTGAGCCCAAAATCTTGACATTTTGCTTCGGGTTAGTTTTAAAATATACAATTGTCTCTATGAATGGTTTCTAAAAAATTTAAAATTTAAAAAGATGAAATTAACGGAAAGCGATCTCAATTACCATTAATTTGGAATTATTAGGTACAGCAACTTTAAATATTTCATAATGCTGCATTTCCTCCGCAAAACATGCGATTTAAATGCAACAAAACTGATATACCCACCTAGCATTAAATAAATTGTGTAAATATTGAATAAAGACCTGTATGAAACAGTGAGTAGTTTGCCCGAAAGTACTTGTTAAAGTGTTCCTTCTCTAGGCTTTTCTCTTTCTCGACAAGGCCACTAACAGAGGGAAGTGCCGTTTTAAATGTGATATGAATTTTTTATCCGATTCATTTTTCTAGACATTTTATCATAAGGTCATATTCTCAATTATCATTAGTAGCTTTTTTATATATTAACTTATTCTGGTGAAATTTTATAATCGGGTTCATATTGGCGTATGTTAGCTTGCATGATTTCCTGAATAAATATGTATGGATTTGTAAATTACTTCAAATGACACTTTGACAGCTCAAAAGTTATGCAGACGATATATTCAGATCTTGTGTCATACTTTATGTTGTAATCAGTGGCGATTTCTTTTATTTAATATATGCTAAATACAGCTCAACTTGTGCAGAATATGTTTGAAAACAAAACAATACAGCGTATGTAGTGGCCAGCATACACTCATCATTTAAATCCGATTGAGCATATCTAAAACACACTCTAACGAAGCATTGCATGCCACTGTTGATGTATTCGGTACTTTGATACTATATTAGATTTTGAGGAAAGAATTCCTTAAATGTTATCGACAAACTCATTGCATCCGTGGAAAACAGATATTGTACAATATTAACTATTCCGGGGGAACACACACCATATAAAGTATAGTCCATTCTTTTTAAACATCATATATTTGTCATTTAAAGTTACTCAAATTGGTGCGGAGCGTCTGATTATGCTCTTGACATCATTTAATACAGTTAAAATTCCGATATAAGTAATTTAGTGTTTCATTTTCTATTTTACTTTTAATATATTGCGTACTTTCAATTTTATATCCATGCATGGCTGTCTTGAATGTTTTGATTTCCCATTTTTCTAAACAGTATATACGAATTTATATATATAAGATTTTGTAATTCTACGATTTGTTTATTTTCATCATTTCAGTTTATCGCAGTATATGGACAATTAAAGATAACATCTCATTTTCTTTGCTTCCACATGTTATTATTAAATCTATGTTCTCAGTAATATCGCTCAGACTAATCCCTCTGAGGGAAGTCCTAGTTTTAAAGATTTATGATATTGATCAAAAGGACTTCTACTGAACAGTCCTGGTAAATCTTCACAACCAGAACACATTAGCCGAGTATCTTTCCTAACATGTTTAGTTGTACAAATACGGCATCGCTTTTGGGGGACGTTTCTTGCGATCTGTGCTTGGAATCTGAACAAGTTCATGGAGAGTTTTAGTTTCGTCTCCTTTACTATTACGAGCAGAAAACATTCATTTATAACTGTCGCTGTATTTCTTCGGAAGATTTTATAATAAAATCTTTGAACCTAACATATTCGCCACCAGTATGTCCTAGTGGCTGATTACAGAAATGAGAGGACGTACGCAGTGTACGTCCTGGTCGCTGATTACTGGAGAGTGAAGAGGTTAAAGATATTTTAAACAAGATTTCCATACTGATCTATAATAGCATTATAAACAATTGCTATGTTTAAAAAAATCATTTGTATATAAAAAAAAGAACTTGATTTTGATGGTCGACTGTACCCGTAAGGAAGATTTTTTTTTTCGGTTGAAAAAATCATTTTTTTTTTCATCTTTCGTATGCATCCATATAGTCTGTAGATTATTCCTGTAAAGCGATGTGGCAGAACCGAAGTCCTACCGTAGTTTATTTAGTACTTTAGCGCAACGCGTCCATGGGGCCAACAATGTTGTGGAGCACACATAACACATTCTACGCAAAATGACTTTTGTCGAACTGGGCGACATCAGAATGCAAAAACTGTCGAACCGAACTTGGTAAGTTTTTTCTTCTGTTTAAGTTAATATAATTTATTGGACTTTGGACCACTTTCCGCAATTTTTGTAAAAAATAAACATTTTTAGAAGCACGCGAAAGTGCGGAAAAGGGGTGAGAAATAAACCTTTTTTCGAAATGACTGCCACTTTGTTTAGTGTAAAAAGCACAGTGCTTGAAGCTCCGAGTAATATTATCTACTTTCGTCTTCCTTAATGAAATTTGAAAACGACTCTGGCGATCTATTTGATCACGTCCGATTGGAACTGCACAGCGTGCACGTTAAGGCATATCACACACTGAACAGATAAGCGACAAAAAAGCGCAAGTCAAGAGACATTTCACCCTGATAACAAAGAAGAAACCCGTTTGAATGCTACAATTTTTCTCCTATCTCACGCTTTTGTCTGATTGTCTGTTCAGTGTGTGATGTGCCTAAGACATCCATATACCTAATTCGAGCCATTCCATCAATTTCATATTATTTTTTTTTTAATTCTCTTCAAATGATAAAAACAACATGCAAAAAATCTCGGAGCTAAAATCGTTATTCCTATTCTAGAAAAAATGCTGAAAATACCCTTTTTTAGGCCTTCTATAGGCAAATTCAGCCTCAAGCTTCTGTGAAATTTTTTTTTAAAAAATGAAGTCGCGTCAGTATTTGTAAAAAGAAAGATTCATCAGCTGTCTTTGCATGCAATTTATTTTGTTTGCGAAATTGCGTAGGGTCAAATGGGGTAATTATGACCATTGAACAATTGTGACCGCCGTCATATTGGTGAAAACCGTGTATGGTAAAATTTTGTTTCAAGTTTAGATATTAACCTCACAATGTATATTTCATTTTAGATATTCTTTATCACTAATATGAAACTTTTTGTGATCTGAACAGCAATTTGAAACTAAGTCTATAAAACTTTTGGTAAAAGGATTTGTCACTTTGGAGCTCAAAGTGGTCTCAGTTACCCCAAACAAATGTGTATTGGCAAGTATAAAGAGAAAATATAATGGTCATAATTACCCCACTAGTGGCCTTAATTACCCGAAACTTATGTGGTTGTGAGTTTTTGGTAGGGTAATTATAACAATCCTTTTAACTTAAAAAAAAAAGCAGCTACGAGAATTAAAACTTCTAAAAAGTGTTCTTAAAGGAAAAAAGTGACTTCCTATGTACTAAATACACCTATTTTCCAAATGGAAATAAGCAAAAAAAAATAACAATGTTGAAAATGTAAAATGTGGTCATAATTGCCCCTCCTGGCCCAAACTATTGTATTTCCCATTTCTATTTCTTGTCCTGTGATCAATTTATGGCTTATCTATAGGGAAAAAAAATATTTAAAATAATCGGTCAAGTGCAAGAGTTACTCGCGTACAGAAGGTTCGTATAATAAATATATTAATTAGTAACTGTAATATTACAAAAAATGTGTGTCCGAACCATCTTTAATGGTTAATATCTCGGCTAATTATCAAAAATGTTTCGAAAATCATGATCAACAATCCTTTTACGCTTCCTCGACGATAGGTACCTGGAGTACCCCCCAACTCCCTTGATGAGCTCCCGCAAAGTGAAATTAGTGTTGACGAGAAAATGCAATTTTCACAAAACCTATGCGACCTAGGGTAATCGCTATCGTTTGCCTACGAGGTTTAAATAAATTTCCACCCCCCCTAATTTTTTTCATAATTTTAGTTTCAGTAGATTTGGAAATAGAAGGGGTAGACATTTTTTGCATTATATTTTCGAAGAATAGCTCTGAAAATAGAATACCTAAAAGTCAAACCAATATATTTTTGAGTTCGACGTTACGAGAGCTATCACCCAATATGAAAAAAAAAAGATTTTTATTTTCGAGTAACTTAATTAGACCGCTATATATTTTTACCCGACTGCCAAGGAGTGTTATGTATTTCACGCGTATCTGGGTATGTGTATTTCTTTATACCCTCGAAACATTCCAACTGCTGGATGGATTTTAATGAATGATGTCTTTATCGGTTTGTCTTAACCATCCGATGGTTATAGGCTAGGTTTTGTTTTTATAAATTCAAAATGGCGGCCATAAAATACAGAATGCCGGTAGAGACGAAAAACATTTTTATGCACCCTATTGAGTGGCATATCATTGGATAGGTCTTTCAAAATGAAGACGATGTTTCATTGACTATTTTACAGTCAGAAGCTCCGTTTAAATATTACAAAACCTGGAAGTTGTGTATGTAGGATCTCTAGCTTTAGTGCAACTCTAAACTTCATAGACATCTATAGGCCTCATCAAAACAGTGTTTATAGTTAGGAACTAACAATTAAACACAACTTAAAAGTCATCAATACAAGTAAATAAGAAAAAAATAGGTAAGTAATATAAAAAATAGATTCACACTGGTGAGAAATAATTAATTAGTTCGCTTTTTATGCTGTCGGGTTTTTTGAATTTTCAAATTTAATTCTAAATATATTCGTGGATGGTTAATAATCTATAAATATGTGGGTCAATAGCCTTTATTACTTCTGCCGAATTTAAAATTTCCAGTTTCCATAATTTACGAGAAAAACGGCTGTGACAGATGGACAGACAGAGAGACAGACACGATCTTACAATAGTTCCGTTTTTACTTTTTAAGTACGGAACCCTAAAACGTTGAGAAATTTCTTCAGTGATTGCCGTGAAAAATTATATGAATGTCAGCTCTTTTACATGTGATTTCACAACTGTTTGTCACTCACTTAATATATATTCCCTTTATCCCGTTAAGACCGGGCAGCTTTTTGAGTTTTTTTTAAAACAATGATATAACTGAAATTTGTAATTGGTAATTCACTATCTGTTGGCAAAATTCATATTATATTCCCTTTATCCCTTTAAGACCAGGCAGCTTTTTGAGTTTTTTTTAAACAATGATATAACTGAAATTTGTAATTGGTAATTCACTATCTGTTGGCAAAATTCATATTATAGTTTATGTTAACCAACACAATCAATCGATTCCGGCATTTAAGGAATAGATAACCCGGGAAGATAGAATTTTAGTTATTGTCTAACCCGCACGATCGTGCGGGTCCGGTCTTAAAGGGTTGAGAGAACTTGATTTTTGAGTAAATAATTAGTAAACACTCTTGGGGAAAATTTTTAATTGAGAGAATTGCTAATTAATTTCAATCACCGGAAAATGATGTATTTATATTAAAAGTACTTCAGTCATGAAAATAAGTCTTCTTGTTGTATTTTGCACTAAGAATATGGAAATTTCCTTGTAATCATTATAGTCTTATTTTGCTTCGCAGAAAAATTGTTGTTATACATATTGTCAGTATTAAACCTGTATTTTAAAAAAAGTACATTATTTATAATTTAACTTCGGCTGAAAGGATTTCTCCCATTATATCTGTTAATGCCCAGAAAAAATAGTTGAAGATAAAAATATTTTTATCGGTAAAGATAAAACTACAAAATTAATTTAAAAATAAGCAAAGACATAAAAATCGAAAATGGTTGTGCACTGTAATAGTTTTTTTTCTATCACTAGGGGGCTCGGCCCCCTACGAGCTACGCACGCCAACCCCCGTCCAGACACCGCAGACTCTAAATGCACGCTAATGTCATCGGCTTTAAAAAGATTTCGAAAGATTGAATTGTAATTTAAAAAACAGTGACGATCTCCCTATAAACGGATTTCTATTCATTTCTCTTTGATTGTGGAACTTTTAACGCCAAATCCGCTGAGGTACTACTTGATTATCCCGTCGACTAATTTCGCCAAATTATATAAATCGCCAAACCACTCGCCAAATTATACAAATTGGCATAATTTTTATTTTAAATAACGAAAGAACAAATAAATTAGTACAACATTAATAAAAATACAAATAAAACATCGAAATAAAAATAACTTGATGACGTAGACACGTGTAATAACATTTCAAAATAAGCTAATATAAAAGGAATTAAGTAAACAGAATCTTTGTCTCCCGGTATTTTTTAACAAAACGAAAAGAAAGTTCTTTTAAATGAGACATTTTAAATTAATCGTTTTTAATCTGACGTAATTTTGACCAAACTATTCTTTCTCTTTTTAATATTCACGTGAAAATGCTTGTGTTAGAAATAAAATATTATTTGCGCTTTCCTAAGAAAAATAGTTGAAAATTATCCGCTCAAAATATCAAATAAATGTCTAGAGCAATTTCTAAATTTAAACCGTTTTGCAATATTATTTTGTGTTCGTTTTATGTAATAACTGTAATGTGACGAAAATATGACGTAATTTCTCCTATTTAAGACTTCTAATGCATGTTAATAAATTTATTATTTTACAAATTCCTTTCTCTCTTAAAATTCACGTGTAATTATAGTTTTAGGACGTAATTTTTAATAAGTTCCTGCTTTTTGTACATAATTATTTAATTCTAATTCCAATGTTTTTTTCTGTTTATAATAGTCACGTGTAAATAAATTTTTAATTTATTACGCGTATAAATATTTTTTTTTTTTGAAGCAAACATTATTGTCTCCGCTGTTTATACAGTTGGCAACAGTTTAAATTAATATCACTTTCTAAAATCTGTAAAAAATATCTCTAGAAATGCTGAAAATTTGAATTTAAAATAGAAAAAAACCCTCAAAAAATTAGCCAAATTAAAAAAAGAAATACAATCTGCACACCGGGAAGTTCTGACGCATAAAATGATCTAAAAATGATTAAATTCCGATGTACAGTTTTTGCTCCTATAAAACTTTTTTAATAAAACGATTTTGTCCAACTTTAGCATTAAATATCTCTTTAAATATTACTTCGATTTGAAAACTGTCTGCATCAGCGTGTTTATCAAACATTTCTCTATAATTCCACTGATTTTCATATTTTTGTATGCAATATGTTGCTTAATATTAACGAGGAAAGACCTCCGGCCACAAAAAATTCAAAACCGGCGGCGGCGGCGGCGGTGACAGCGGTAGTTACTTTTTTTTAGAATAGAGAGATACAAATTTGCGAAAATTGTAGATTGTGGAATAGAATATTTTTTCAATAATAGATCTTTTTTGAAAATAATAAAATTTCTTATTTTTCTTTCCTTGCATTATATTTTAGTGACTAAAGTGAAAAAAAAAAGTCCTAATAAGAATTAAGGGAAAGATGCAAATTATTTTAATCTATTCAGTTTATGTTTGTAATGAAAACTGTCGCATCCTACTAGTTGAGCTTTAAGCGCTACATGCAATTATGTTGTATGAAACCATGTTCTTTGTGAATAAAATAAAAATACACTAAAAATAACAAAACTTATATCAAATTATTAGTTATACAAAAGTTCAAGAGTTTGAATACCTGAATAAAATGAATACCTACAGTTTATACTATGAATTAATAGGAACTTCACAGGAATAAGCCTAAAGCGGAATCTATTTATTACGTAAACCAGTCTTAAAGGAAAAATATTACACATAATAAAATTAAATAAAAGAAGGAATAAAAACTATTTAATGGAATATTTTTAATAGGAATACTTATGTACTAAGATATACTAAGACCACTTTAATACGGAATCTGCATGCACCATTAAATATATAATAAATAAAAAATGACTGATAAATAAATAAATGGTGATTGAGATAAATGAATTACTAATTCAAATAGTTATATTAAATACGCTATATGGCCAAATGTAACCGGCCACTTGCGATTTTAGACGTTTTGTTAAACATCTAGAAAAATACACGAGTAATTAACCCGAAACTCCAAGTGTGTAAGCAGTATAGTATAGGTTATATATTTCCTTGAAGATTATTTCCCGAAACTCCATAGGGGACCGTCACCAAATTGAAAAAGAATGAATATCTTTTGGACAACACTGTAAAAACTAATGTAGCAAAAGTGTTCAAACTGTGCATTATGATTAAGTGCCTTATTGTAATAAATTGTGTTCATTTTTATGAGAATAGCATATATACTTATAGAGAAATTAAAGTTTTTATAAAAAGAGTCCCAAATTTTGCCAAGTTTTTTGCTTTTAATTTGTAGAGTTCTTAATATAAAAAAAAGTTATTTTCAGAAAATATGACAAACAACATTGTACACAATGCTCTGCAATCAGAATTAAAAAATAATATAAATTGTATTAAAAATGAGCACGTTTACTAAATAATTATTCAATGCGCATGTCCGAATGTAATCAAAATATAATTTGCATAATGTGTTAGCTAAATGTATAGAGAAACTTTTTTGAAAGTCTCAAAAACAGTTTGAAAAGTCTGAAAATTATCGTTGATAGAATAAGCTCAAAATCCGTTATTCCCAAAAGGAAGCAATAAGATGATGAGTTGTATCCAAATACAGTAGTGCGTGCAATATTGTGTATGCTATATTGGCACTAATCAATGGATATAAGTTTCAAGCTATGTTTTTAAGAATTTTACAAAAGTTACTCCATACATTTAGCTATCACATTATGCACATTATATTTTGATTGCGTTCGGGCATGCGCAGTGAAACATTATTTAATAAACTTTCTCATTTCTATACAATTTTTACTACACCGAAGAGCCAAAACATTATAACCATTCCCACACTTTGCATTGAACTCGCTTGAATGGCTTGGACTGCTCGTAATCAGGTGAGAATAGATTTAACTACTGCTAGGGAGTCTGAGGTATCATTTTTTCACTTACTTCAGCCTGTGAAGGGAAAGGCCTCTGATCTAAGCAACTTTGATAGAGGGCAGAATTCAATGGCCTGATGGCTCAGAACGAGTGTCTCCGAAATTGCACAACTCATGGGTTGTTAGCGACATATATTTATTAGTACTTATGCAAAGTGGATGAATAGTTGCGAAATCATCAGCAGACGCCATGGTGTTGAACGTCTACGCATTATCAAGAAACAAGGACGTCGGAGACTCTTCGCGATTGGTAAAGCAGAATCGGCTAAAGACACCGACTTGGCAGCCAACCCAATACAATATAAGTTCAACGAGAATTGTTTCTGAGCACACAGTTTAGCTGACATTGTTGGATATGTGGTTACTCAGCAAACGTCCCACACTGTAAAAAAAAAATCTGTGAAGTTACTAAAGTTTTTCTAGGAAACTGGGATTCCTAGAACTTTTCATGTAACGGCAACAACAAAATTTCATGTAACAGACACACTTTTGCGCCGAAAATCAGAAAATCTGTAAGGTTACTAAGAATTTTTTTGGAAACTGGGATTCCGAGAACTTTTCATGTAACTGCAGCCAGGGTTACAAATAAAAGTTTAGTAAGATTACTGAAATTTTAGCAGATTCATTTGTAAAGTTACAGATTTTTGTAGCTTTACAAAAACTAGTTTTGTAGATTTGCAGCTTTTTTCGTACAGTTACAGGTGAAAGTTTAGTAAGCATGTAACTTTACATCTGTAGAACTACAGATTTTTTTTTACAGTGCACTTATGTGCCTCTGTTGACAAAGCATCATCGGCAACTACTCCTACACTAGGCACGAGAACATTATGACTGGTCCATGGATCATTGGCAGAGAGTAGCCTGGTCGGATGAATCATGATTCATTCTTCAACACATCGGCAGCAGTGTCAAGGTATGCCTTCTTTCAGGTGATCTGTTGCTCCCCCTTATGCAGCAGGTCATACACAGCCCGGTGGGGACGTTATTTTCCTTTGGAAACGTTCTCAAGGGAGTCTCTGGTACCTGTGATTGCTGTAGAACAGACTATGAAGGCCGCTGACTACCTGAACATCATTGCGGAACAGTTGCCCCCTTATATGGTATCTGTCTTTCCAACTGGAAATGACGTCTACGAGTACGACAATGCTCCATGTCACATTACTCGAATTGCACCGGAGTGGTTCCGAGAACATAATACGGAATTCCCGTTCATGTCTAGGCAATCTAACTCAACGAATCTTAATACGATAGAGCAGATTTGAGATGTCGTGGATCGGAAGCTCAGATCTAAAAAACAACCATTTTGTAATATTCCGGATTTGCGTGACCGCTGCTTGAACAGCAGCTACAATCTGTCTTTGGCCATCTACCAAGGACTGGTGTCATCCATGCCAAGGCTGGTTGCAGCTCTTTTTGCGGACCAGTGGCGAGACATGCGTTATCAGGTAGGTGGTCATACTGTTTTGGCTCTTCAGTGTATATTTTAATTCTGATTGCAGGTTATTGTGAGCAATGTTTGCAATATTTTTTGAAAATAACTTTTGTTTTTATATTAAGAACTCTACAAATTATAAACAAAAAACTTGGCAAAATTTGAGACTGTTTTTATGAAAACTTGAATTTTTCTTATGTTTTAGCTAAATGTATAGAGCACCTTTTGTAAAAGTCTAAATAACATAGCTTGAAAATTCTGAAAATTATCGTTGATAGAATAAGCTCAAAATCCGTTGTTTCCAAAAGGAAGCAAAAACATGAGGGGTTGTATCCATATATCCATTGATTAGTGCCAGTATAGCATACACAATATTGCACGTACACTGTAAAAAAAAACGACATTTTTACAGTACAAAGTACTGTTCATCTCGCGCAAAAATTCGATCACAGTGGATGTGCTGTATCTTTCTTTGATTTTCTGACTATATTAACATGGAAAATACAGTAGTTGCGTAAAATTAACAGCACATTGTGCTGGCAATTTGGACGCCATCTGTTTGTGCTGTAAAAAAATGCGTCCAAATTGCCAGCACATTGTGCTGTTAATTTTACGCAACTACTGTATTTTCCATGTTAATATTGTCAGGAAACCAAAGAAAGATACAGCACATTCACTGTGATCGAGTTTGTTCAGGCAAATCTACAGTGGTTTTTTTACAGTGTACTACTGTATTTTTATACAGCACTTCATCTTTTTGCTTCCTTTTTGGAATAACGGATTTTGAGCTTATTCTATAAACGATAATTTTCAGACTTTTCAATCTATATTTTTGAGATTTTCACAAAAGTTACTCTATATATTTAGCTAACACATTATGCAAATTGTGGTTTGTTTACATTCGGGCATACACAGTGAATCATTATTTAGTAAAACTACTCATTTTTCAATCAATCTTTATTATTTTTCGATTCTGATTACAGAGTATTGCGTACAATGTTATTTCTCATATTTTCTGAAAAGAATTTTCTTTTATAATTAAGAACCCTACAAATTATCAGCAAAAAACTTGGCAAAATTTGGGACTCTCTTTATGAAAACTTTAATTTCTGTACGAATATACTTGCTATTCTCATAAAAATTAACACAATTTATTACAATAAAGCACTTAATCATAACCTACAGTTTAAACGCTTTTGCTACATTAGTTTTTACACGGTTGTCCAAAAGATATTCGTTCTTTTTCAATTTGTTGACGGTCCCCTATAGGGTTTTGGGGGAAAATCTTCACGGTAATATATGACGTGCGCACACGTGGAGTTTCAGGATAATTCCTCGTGTATTTTTCTAGATATAAAAAAAAAAAGTCAAAAATCGCAAGTGGCCGGTCACCTTTGGTCATATAGTGTACAAATAACTATTATTTAGTAAATTTAGTAAAATGTGTCACGACGGAACCTGGCTATATCGGAAAAAGAAACTTTTTCATATTTAAAAAAAAAATGAATAAATGAAAAAATGTCTGATTAAATCAATACTACTTATTATAAATATTTATTATTGGTTAAATATTGTACAACCTGAGATTAAGAACGTGTCTGTAACGGCATCAAAAAAATAATCAAATAAAAATGCTCTCATGAAACAACACCGAAAAACGGACGGTAAATCACAATTAAAATAATAAAACACTGCATAATTCCTCATAAAATCCAAATAATACACACGGCGCGTTTCGAACTGGAAAATGTAACAGCCTGTCATCAGCAATGTAAACATGTGTCCGTAAGGGGGCAAGATCACAAATGAACAGAAAGGGGGAAAAGGAGAGCTTACAAAGAGTGCGACAAGTGGTACTAGCAGTAAGGTAAACACCAATCACAGATGAGCAGATGCAGAATTGGAAAATGTTGCCGCAATGATAGAACAAAATAACAAAAAAAAAAGAAAAGAGAAAAAGAAATAAACATAATTTAAGTTAAAAAAAATAAAGAAGTAAATTCAAAAATAAATATGTAAAAAATTAATAAATAATAATAATAAAAGAGAGACAATCAAAGAAATAATATATATATATATATATATATATATATATACAGGGTATCATTGCGAAGATGTTACAAACTTCGAGGGGAGGTAGGGTACTCTTAGAGGATTCGGAACTACATAGAAATGCCAGGTTCGAAACGCCTTCCTGACCCCGTAAGGGCGTTGACAGTCTTGCCAGTCGGCTACATTTATTTTATTCCGATTTCTTGATTGGCACCACTATTTTGAAATGGTAAAATTCCCCTTGTTTTAGCCCGCTGGCAAATCTACCAGGGCCAAACGTCAGCTTTGTGTGATCCAGCCCAGTATTGCCAGTGGCCAACTTTTTTTAAATTCAGATTTCTTGATTGGCACCAGTTTTTTGAAGTAGTAAAATTCGCCTTATTCAATGACATATTAATTAAGTCGAAAAGAAGGGGGGAGTTCACCATTTCAGGAAAGTGGTACCAATCAAGAAATCTTAATTTAAAAAAAGTAGCTCACTCTCAACACTGTCAAGCCCTTACTGGGTCAGAAAGGTGTTTCTGACCCGGCATTCTTGTGTGATTCCGAGTCGTCTAGGTGTACCCTACCTCCCCTCGAAGTTTGTAATATATTAGCAGGGACACCCTGTATATTATATTATAAACCAGAAAAATGAAAAGAGACAAGAGAAGAGTGAAAGTAATTTTAAAAAAAATTCCAAGCTGAAGGGCGAAAAGTAGATGATGATAGATCATTGACAAGTTTATCAGAATTTTTAAAAGCAAAATAAGCTTCATAAAAATCCAAGTGAGTGGGAGAGACAACAGAAGAAATCATTCTGGCCATGGAGAAATTGAAACAGGGTGACATGAAGTCCAACAGTGAGAGGCAATCGAAGATTTAGAGATTCCTTGATTTCATTATACCTCCGGTGCTGGCTTAATCTGAACTTTAGTGTTCTCTTAGTTTCACCAATATGACCTAAATTACAAGAGCAAGTTATAGAACAAACGCCTCTCAGTAGGAATAGGATCTGAGAGAAGAGAATTTAATAGTAAGAATTTAATTGGAGAATTTAATAATTTGAAATTAAATTATCTTCTTTTTGACAGATTATATAGAATTATATAAGATATTTTGTAATTGTACTATTTAAATTGATCACTTTCCTTATTCAATCATTGTCAAATATATTTTACAGTAATATCGCTCCCACTAATTCCTTTGAGGGAAGTTCTAGTAAATCACTTATTCATATATCCTTTATTTATTATTATATTTTTTTGTTGTTGTTGTTTTGTTTAAGTGAGTTTGTGTTATAAACCCTTTTCATATTCACAGGTATTACTGCAATTAATAAATAAAAAGTATTTGCATTAAATAATAGTCTTTTAATCTCAGTTTGCTACTCATTTATTTATTTGAAAAATATATGAATCATTTATCTGTTTTTCATTTCAAGGTTTACTTTAACAGATAACATTCCTAAGAATTCTTTGTATTTTGGGGGAATTTTGTAGCAGCAGCTTTCTTGAGGGTCAATCTTTTGACAACTTACTCTTTCATTTTCATTTCCTTTATCTATGACATCTTTGCTGACATTCAAATTTTCTTCCAGACTGATTATCTATGTCGTTTTCATAATTTTTTTACTCTCTTACTTTTAGTAGGTTTCATAATTACTGACTCTGATTACGAAATCTCGCGAGCAGAAGAATCAACGGATCTATCTGCAGTTCCTATCTCCTCGTCAGGAATAAATGCAGAAAAAACTGCAAAATGATAACTTTTAAAAATATGTGTGTTAAAAGCCAAATGCCAAAAGATTTTTTCATCTTTATCTAACTCTATCCTTAACTGTACAAAGAAATTGATACAGATATACAAAAAAAAATTTAATTATTCAAAAACTTACATGGAGATAGTAATCCATTATAAAATATTAAAAAATAGTGCCCAAAGTGCATAACCCTCGAAATTCATCACTTTGTTTTCAAATTTATGATCGTATATCTGGTCCATTTCAAGCAACTGAAATTGGTCCAATTAAGGCAACGGCTTCATTATATAATCTCAAGACTAAGAACAAAAATGAAAACAAACGAATAATGAATGCGTGAAATATATCCTCAAGAAACCCATGAATTTATATATGTATATGAAAATATAGAAACTTACCTTTAAAGTATTGTCTTACGTTTAGTAGGAAAAAATGAGATCAAAACAGCTAATTTTAGGTTTTTAAATATTGTCTGAAAACAGCACGTGGAAGGCAGGTGATTCTTCTAATCATATATAATGTTATTCTGATGAGTAGGATTTCAGTGGTAGATGGCGTCTCTTTCTGTAATTAACGGCAGAATTGCAGCGGTCCATTAAAAGCGGCGGTCCAAATATAGCTACTCTCCCCTATATTGAAGTGTAGAAGAATATTTGCGTATTTCTCATTCATATGTATTTTTTTTTCTTTTTGTAAATTGGACAATACCACAATATACTACATGCTTTCCAATATTATTTTCAAGTTTTTTTCTGTGTTTATACAATATACGCATGAAGCACTTATTACAATCTGTGTTGATCATATTAGAAATATGTTTAAATTTAGATAATTCTATAATACTCAATGAAAGTATTACATCTTCACAAAATATGATAAGCAAGTTATAATTAAATATATCAATAAATTATTATAAGTGTGAATCAGCTGAAATGAAATGAAAGCCTTAAATATTAAATACACAAGAAAAATACCGTCACTGACGAGAGTAAATAAATTGAATAATGGGATTTAAGAATTTAAATATTCCTATTATTACCTTTGTAGATAATTCAGCCTTCACACACTTAAACAAGTCGGAAATTGTACGTCAAACGTGGGAAATGAGGTGCGTTCTTACAATAACAATTTTTATAAATATTTAGATCTTGGTGCAACAGCTGTTGCATTCTTATGCAAAACTGCATAAATACAAAATTTATTACGATTAGATATATTAAGTTCAGTAATACGGAAATAATGACTCCATCTTAAATAGGACGTAATCACCATGGTAAGCTAGAATAATTTCTTGCTATGCGATATCATTGAATGAATTACGTATGAAAAGATTTAATAGAATGTAGAAAACTCTTATTAATATTCTATTACATTTTGATTCTATTTTCATAATATGTGAAATGACTCAACGAAATTCTGCAACGATTATATATATTGTTGCGAAGTTTTAATTCGATAACCACAGTTTAATGTTTCCATTCAGCAATATAAGTGAATAAACGGAAAAGTACATGATAACTTTTGTACAGCCCTGTATATGATGTACAGAATTTATCCACACAATTAATATAAAAACATAGTTCAATTTAGAAACCTGTACCGCAACTGAAAATGTATTTCCAGGAATTATTTTTCGTAGCTTTCAATAGTTCAATTTCTTCTGTAGCCAAATTCTCTTGTGTGGGCCTGTATATGAACAATATATTCTATCCACACTTATTCTACAGTAAGCACCGTGTTCACCTCATTGATATACATAACATTTCAGTTTGATTAAAATAGCGTAATATTATTAAAATACACCAGAGACGATTTAACCACATATACCGTAATGTAACGAAAATCTTTTTAGTGTCCCGGTAGATGAACCGTAAATGCTATGCATTTAATTTTCAATACAGAGCATGTCATACTGATATCCAATAACATCTATGAATTTTATGGCTATCGGACTGTATTTACGCGACTTAGAACACGGATGGGCAGACGGACAAACAGACAAACCAAATTCATAAGCACTTTTTCAACTTTGTTGGAAAGTGTTAAAAACGGATAATAGTTTGATATCTCACCTTCTGAAACTTATACCATTAGACGGAAACATGTCTGAATATTTTTATACAGCCCTGTATTTTGCCTACTACATTTATATACCCGCCACTTTATAGCTAAAATTTAATTAAGACTAAAACACGCCAGAAACTACTGAAATCACACTTCCATAGATTATCACCCATAAACAGCCATGTATCCAATTCTTTGCGTGTCCCTGTATATCACTTTATCTGTATTCTACAAACCTATCTTAGTGTACTAAATGTAGTACAGCATAAAAATGCATAAATCATTTAAAAACTACCTTTCAGAAATTTTCGCTTTTACTCTGTAATCCTTACGAAATATTTTTTTCACCTCTGTATACCATGCATGGCATTTATACTCACCATATAGTACGCAAAAATTTAGTTAAACTTAAAAACTCATAACTAAAAATGCACATCCAGCAATCATCTTTAATATACAGTACTTCGGATACAGTATAGTATCCGAAAACTCTTGTGTGTCTCCGTAAATGCAATGCACTTCATAAAATTACAGGAAGCAACTTATAGTAAATCTCATCAACATATATCAATTTCATTATATATGCAATTGGTTTAACATAATTTATATACGCCGCAAACAAAGTTCCCCCCTATACCATTATGTAACGGAACACTTTTGTGTGGGCCAGTAAATGAATAAAAAATATTCTTTGCACCGCATATTCTGCATGTTCCACATATTTTAGTGCATTTCCTAAATATAAGGTTAGTTGGAGCAACTGGGCTATGATTTTACAATGTGACTCTGGAGCTTCTGACAATTCAGCTACATAAAGCTAATGTTCATTTGAATTAAAGTCTGAACTTCTCTAAATGTGTTCACTTAGGTTCATTCTATCCGATAAAAGTGCTCAAAATAACATTTTAATATTTAAAAATATAAAAATATGCATATTTCATCTTTCTTTCCTCATGGGTCCAGTTGCCCCATAAAAATGGAGTAAGTGGACCAGGAGGGTCTATGTTCCCCACACTTTTTTTTTTTTTCGTATGGGATATCAGGTCCTGTTTGAGAAAGTGTAAACAACTTAAAAAAATTTAAATCAGGCAGATTATGTAAATTATATATCAACTAAAGTGCGTTGTAAGAGAAACCTTTGCTGTCAGTGCGTCTAAAATAAGCACTAAAAGTGAAAATATTAGATTTATTTATACCAAAAACATAGAAATTTAGTAAGTACTTATGTATATTAGTATAGGTAATAAGTATAAAAATCACTTTTAAGGGAAAAAATAGCAAGGTAAATCTATGAACAAACAGCTACGTAAGTATTTAAGTACTTTATCTGTATCGTGTTGTACAATTTCAAGGTTTGGCTATCTCGCTTTCAGGGCATTCCTAAAATGGTGAAATAATTTAATGACAAGATAATCTATTTGTAAACAAGTAAAAGTATATTTTCGCGTACTTAATAAAGGTGAAATTTTCATTATAAAATTCCGGTGGCAATCTGGCCATCAGGGATTAAAATTATGTGATGCCATAACGGCATCACCACCTCTCAAGAGTTAAGAAATTTGGTTTGATACCACCCAATATGCTTTTTTAAAAATTGTATCATGTAATTTTAATAAGATATTCTATAGTTTTCTTTATTGGGAGCAAAAAACAATGGAGAAATTTATTTCCCGTAGTAAGAGGAACTCAAAATAATTATTTATAACTATTGGGGTAACTGGATCCAGCATGGTCCAGTTATCCCGGATACATATCCCAGTTACCCCATTCTTGAAAAATTTATGGGGTAACTGGGACACCGGGCTTTTATTTGAAACATGAAGTAAATATGTATAGATACCTAATAATATTAATGTAGTCATATGCCTAATCTTTAAAAAAAAAGATTGTTTAATAAATGTACTTACAGTATTTTAATAAAAAACCGAGGAAGTTCAAACATATTGACGTTGTTTTTGATAAAAAGAAACGTAAATTTTTGACAACCTATCACAGGAAAGTTAAAGTTATGATTGAGTTGACACACGTTGTTTTAGGAAGTAGAGATTAAGCTACATTGTTCACAAAAGCTAAAACTTAAGAAACATCAACAGTTTTTTATAAAATAGCCTATTGTCCAGTTACCTCGTGGATCCAGTTACACCAACTAAACTTACACCAATTTCCTTATTTTCGAAAGTGTAAAACATCATTAAAATGCACTTGAAACGACTTTTTCCCATTGGCTGTAATGTAATGGAATACTTTTGACTGCCCCTGTAAATGAACTGTACATGTGTATATTCATAAAATTTGAAATAACTCGACAAAATTCTGCAACGATTATATATATTAAACTTCAAACCATTCGGTTGGGTAGTTTTTGCACTGTTATATGCGGACAGACGGAAGGCCCAGGCGACGACTATAGGTGCTGCGTATTTATATAATTACGCATGCACCTTAAAATAATATATATATATATATAAACATCTTTAAGCAATTCAAGCTCATTCCCAGTAATACTTTCGAATTCTTTTGTGTAGCCCTGCATATGGTTTATAGAATTTATACACACCACGAAGTGAGATAAAATTTCGTTAATTTTGAAATGCATACCAAAACTGGAAACGCACTTTCAGCAATCATCCTTAATAGACAAGAATTTGGATACAGTATTGCATCTGAAATATTTTATATGTCCCTGTTAATAAACGATAAATGCGATGTGCATCGGATTCTATTGCAAGCGCATGTTGTAGTAAACGTCAATAATGTATATGGGAACGTCCACGGCATAAAAAAATTTTTGCTGAAATTTTTTCTTAAACGGAAATATAAATGTGATACATCAGTTTAAAGCTAAAGAGTTGAAGTATATGAATTTGTAAGTTTTAATTTCATAAGAGCAAGTATTTACTGAAAATGAGCTGGATACTAACAGTATAAAACTACATTTACATTTGAGCTTAAAATACAACTTATTGAAATGTATGATTTTTTTACTTTTTAGAATGCAATAAAATTACTATGCGTTCAAATCAACAAACTATTATCATATCTTTAAGATCTACATAGATAAAACTTTTAAATAATCTGTTTAATATATTTTTGCTGTATTTAAACGTTAATGCTTAAATGTGACAAGAGTAACGGAAAACATAAAAAAGTTTTAATAAATAAAAAACTACTTAAAATTTTTACCCTAAACTTCTAATTCTCTGATTTCAAGGTATAAGACATATTTTACATTAAATATTTTGTTTATGCTATGCATGGAATAGGCTCTGGGGAGATGTCACAAGAGTAACACCTAATACTTTTGTCGATAGTTTGATATAAAACTGCGTTACAACTAAAACAAACAGAATGCTTAAAGTTTTGTTGTTTTTCCTCTGTTATTAGAGCAGTTCTTGAAATAGTTTTTGCTATAACTAAGGTTATTTTGTAAGTTTTAAGGAAGATAAATTATATTTATTAGTGTTTTTTTAATGGGTGGATTTATTTTTATTCGTTTTTGGTATTACTTAAGATTATAAAACAATTATGACAAGTGATTAAAGATATAATAAAACAAATCAACTCGTGTCCTTTTTATGTGCTTTCTTTTGGTTTGAAGCACATGGTCTTTGATTAGATATTTTATAGGCTTTGTAAAGCTTCGTTTACAAAATTCTGCTGTATAACCTACAGAGGTTCTTATAGTAACTCTTATGGAAAGGATTCTGATAGTATATTTTAAAGGAACGATTTTAATACACGCTTCTTATACACGACATTGTTTTAAAGAGCAGGAAAATTTCTGCTAAGCACCAAAAATTGTAGAGAAAAAATAAGAATGAAATTTAATATGTTGTTGTGAGAAAGAAACAAAACAAAATATATTACGATAAGGGGAAGAAAAGTCTTAGAACCAGCAAAAGCTTCAGCAAGAAAATGGAAATATTAAGAAAAGGAAAAAAGTAGAGAACTAGCTAACCTCAGATACTGTAACGGAAAAAAATCTAACTCCTCAGCTTAGTAGAATTTTATGTCGATGAAGATTTAAGAAGAGGTCATTCTCCAGCTAAATCTACGTTAGTTAAACGTGAAAAAGCTCACATAATTTCA
This sequence comes from Maratus speciosus, assembly GCA_963932465.1. NCBI lineage: Eukaryota > Metazoa > Arthropoda > Arachnida > Araneae > Salticidae > Maratus > Maratus speciosus. Next base: position 223,428,557 of record OZ010791.1, on the reverse strand, counting down.
TGAATTCTAGGGAACATTTAGTAAGAGAATACGTTTTTTTTTTTACAGAAGCTTTCCTAAATTGAAAAATTGGAGATTCCTCTGCAGCTTTAAAGCCTAGTTTCATAAAACAATAAAAAATAATTTATCAGAATATCTCCATTTTTTTGCTGTCACGAAAGCATTCAAGCAATTCAGAATATAGTAACTGGTGTATTTCCTGCATTAAAAATTCCTGTGATGGATTTGATGACTTTGTCTGCCGAGATACATGATAATTAGAATTTAGGAATTCCGAATGTCTAATTTCCGGAGATAACATCGAAGGATTATTTGAAACGGAATTCCATAATACAGAACTTCTTATAAGTTATTGCTAATAGAAAAACGTTGATAGACATTTTGCTATTGACAAAACGTTTATCAACATCTTCTCAATACTGATACTTTTTCAAAACGTTGATAAACGTTTTTAAAAAGTAACAGTTAAAGAAACCATTTATGATTGTTTAAAAATTTTTGAAAGCAACTAAATCCATTTCTGTGGCACACATTCATTGAAACTTGTACAAGGGATTATTATCGTAATACCAAAAATGTACCATTTCTGAAAGAATAGTTATGCCAGTGAATTTTCTGGAAACTGTTTTATTTTCATGCCAACACGAAATTTTGGTATGAAATACTACATTACTGGTGAAATCCACAAGCGACTGTATTTTCAGCTTTTTATTTAGTATGATTCCAATAAAGTAAAATCGCATGCTATTATTTTAGACAGTGTAACTCATAATCATTTTTTTTGTAAATGCTTTCCTATGTAAAATTTCAACTTTTCATCTTTAAGGGAATCTGTATGTTCCTAAAATGTACCTGTTTTACTTTTTTATATGATGGTTGTGCTTTCCAATTAAAAAAATATATGTATAACTATTCAAATATGCCTGCAATGAATCAGACTCCTTTCTAAATTAACTTAATTGGGCATATTTGTTTTTCAAATACACCTGGTATAGATGCTGTAGATTTATTTTTTGTTGTTGTATAATGATATATATGGAATGAAGTGCGTGCTAAAAAAGCAATTCTAAGATATACTGCTTATTTTGTCAAAAGAAATAAAACAATAAAGTTTATTTACTTTGCGAGAAAATACCAGCAACGAAGGGCATTCACCAAATACAATTTGTTAAAACCATGAAAAATGACACTATCTACTACAAACTGTACACTAACATGATTCGCACAAAGAATTTATGTTTCATTAAGTAAATCATGATACAGGAGAAGTTGCAAGTGATATTATTGATAATGAAGACAGTCACCTATTCTGTTAAGTAGCAGAAACTGAGAGGTTGTTATGTGGTTATAGTGTTTGTTAATTTTAGAATTTTTTATATTATTTTATGTTATTTTAAAATTAAACCATCATTAAAAGTTTTTCTGTATGGAAAATAATTTTTTTGACTTATTTTGATTATTTTGTTTAGTATTTAAACTGAATTTTTGCTAAAATTGCATTATGGACAAAATGTCACAAGAGAAACACTTAGCATTTTGCAAAATCAAATGTAACTAATTCATGTGTTATCAGATGAGTTCAATGATTAATGCTTTTTAAAAAGATATAATTGCTCTGCTATATTCTGTAAATTTATTTCTATAGTCTTATATAATTCACAGAATTTCTGCGTCAAACACAATTTTTGAAAATTGCATTCTTTTGTGGTCACAAGAGTAACAAAATTTTTATTTATTATCTAGCCAAGTAAAATACTTTTTCTTACAAATTCTATATGGTTTATGAAAGTAGAGTACATGTATTTTTAAGAAGTTGCATCAAATTTATCTTAAATATATTTTATAATAAAAGAATTGGAAATATATATGGAAATTTGCTCTGGTGGTCACAAGAGTAACAGTGGACGTTCCCATATGCATTCCATAATTTTTCAAATAGTTCAGCATAATTAAAATACTCTAAGAACATTTTTCCCCGTAGGCCTCTTTACTATGACTCTGTAAAAAAAATGATAAATGCTTTGCATATATTCTACATATAAACTATTTAGTGTGCCTCAGAAATTAATATCAATTTCGTTATATTTGTAACAGAGTAACATCATTAAAATAAGCCGCAAACTATCTTTCTTCATAGACCATTACTATAACGGAATACATATGAGTTCCCCTGTACATGTCTAGTAAGTGCTACACATAACATATTCCACAGTAACCATCTTCTTGGGCACCTTAATAATATATAAGAATTTCATTACATTTAAAATTTTGTAACACTAGTCAAATACACTGCAAATTATTTTTCCCCTATAGACCATAATGTAATATTTTTTTGTGCCTCTGTAAATGAACTTTTGACTCGATTCTCATAAAATTTGAAATGACTCGACAAAATTCTGCAACGAATATATTGAATATATTGAACAATACATTGAATTTCAAACCATTTAGTTGGATAGTTGTTGTGCTGTTATATGCGGGCAGACAGACAGGCATAGATGGACAGAGAGACAGACAGAAGGCGGACCAGACGACGAATATAGGTTCTATTTATTTATATAATTACAAACGCACCTAAAATATTCCTTCTGTATAACATATACTTATAAAAACGATACTGATGTTGTGAATGACATAAATGTTTATACTCTGAAAAATTTCTAATTCTATTAATAACACAAATTTTGATGCATTTAAAAAATTACTAATGCTGAAAATAGTTTTGTGGTATTGAAAAAAATTCCAGTATTAATAACATAAATCCTGATCCAAATAAGATGAAGGATTTTTTTTAAAAAAGCTAACAATGCTGCATCATGTACACTGTAAAAAAAATCTGTAGTTCTACAGATGTAAAGTTACATGCTTACTAAACTTTCACCTGTAACTGTACGAAAAAAGCTGCAAATCTACAAAACTAGTTTTTGTAAAGCTACAAAAATCTGCAACTTTACAAATGAATCTACTAAAATTTCAGTAATCTTACTAAACTTTTATTTGTAACCCTGGCTGGAGTTACATGAAAAGTTCTCGGAATCCCAGTTTCCAAAAAAATTCTTAGTAACCTTACAGATTTTTTGATTTTTGGCGCAAAAGTGTGTCTGTTACATGAAATTTTGTTGTTGCCGTTACATGAAAAGTTCTAGGAATCCAAGTTTCCTAGAAAAACTTTAGTAACTTCACAGATTTTTTTTTACAGTGTATGAAAAAATATCGTGAAAAATTATCCCATTTTCAGTAGCAGTAATGTGGGGCTGTAACATTATAATTTCTCATGTTAAGAATGAAATATTAAAATAAAGTTATAACGTGCTAAAGGTGAAAAAAGTAATGTAAAGGCTTATAAATAACTTTTTATAAAAAGATCTACATGCTTCGTACGCACAAGCGACGACCTTATCAAGGTCAGTATTAATAAATAAACTATTTCCGCAAAAATTAAAAAAAAATTAATTAAAAATAGAAATTCTTACGGAAATAGTTTGCTTATGAATATTGATCTTCATAAAGTCATCTATTCTGCGTACGAAGCATATAGATCTGTATATTAAAGGGTATTTATAAGACTTTAAATGTACATTTTTAATTTTTCGTCTGTTATAAATTTAGTTTAATGACAGTAAGTAATTTACGTTCATAATTTTATAAGATTTTAACATACAACATGTATTATTTGCACAAAAATTTTAAAATTTAAAAATGTACTTGTAATAAAATTTTCTACTTACTTTCCGTAAAAGGATTAAATTTACACATAAATTCTCCTAAAACAAATTTATCTCTTGTATATATAGCTAATAAACGTGGCAGCATGCATACAATGCAAATCATGGCATCAGAAACAGCAAGATTAGCGACATAAAAATTGATGGTATTTCTAATTGATTTCACTAAGGCAACAGTCAATACGACGCTTAAATTTCCAAGTAAACCACCTATCATTATCACAACATATGCAAATGTTTTTATGTAATCAGTAGTTTCTGGTGTTTTCCAAATTTCAGTATGTATTTCACGATATGAAGTGTGTTTCATGGACATATTGAGTCCGGCATACATAGTTTTTAAGCTTTTAAAAAAGATTTCACACGACGTATTGTTATCCATTTTGTATGGTTTCCTATAAATAAAATTTAATTATTTACTACCGGAGAGAAAATGAATTATCGACATGTAGATTAAAGCTTTGTTGATTTTCATAATATTGTCTTAATAATGATGAAACATGAGATGATCTATGTATCTATGGATGTTTATCAATAAATAAAATAATTATATTGTTAAAGCAAATAAAATCTTTGCATGTATTTCTAATAAAACTGAATTTTTGATGAATTCGTTGCTTCAAAAGCTTATTAATGCTCATAAATATATATCTTTTAAAATCATAAACTTCCATATATAATTCTCAGATTTTATAAAGCTGTAGACCATACTAACTTTCATTTTTTTTTCCAAATGAAAAATTGCCTTTTCAATTCTCTCTCTCTCTATGTTACTTCACAGCTACATTCTGTATATGCAACTTAGATATATTCTATATAGATGCATTCTATACTATGTATCTTAGCTCCAATTCAAAACAACGAAATAAAGTGCATAATTTTTGACTGAACGAAATAACTGGCTCATATCCAGATGTTTAGGACAGCCTCTTGAATTAACATCCATGACGTCACAGATTAGTCCAAGATGAAAGGCCAGATTCGCAGATCGTTTTCAGTAGTCTGAAAACATTTTATTGTGCATATTTTTTTTTGCATTAGTTATTTATATGAGATAATCCTTTTTTTTTAAATATTTATAGATGGAAAATTTCTCGTTGTTACAAAAAACTTTCCATTAATTTAAGGCAAGCTCATTTATTTCTTCGGAATTAACCTAAGAAAAAAAGATTTATCTAATTATAAAAATAGAAACATTATGATAATCTTTCAAATATATAACAGAAATAACAATACCAAATACATATATAACCATAAATGTCTTAACTAAAATAGGTACATGAAAGAAAAGATTTGAAAGGCTATTCTGAACATTTTGCTTCAATTTAGACATACATATAAGAGTGAAAAACACTATTGTTTTTTAATGCTAAACTATGATTAGAAATTTATCGAAGTCTCCCTATATATAATCAAAATGTGTTAAAATATAATGTTATGAAATAGTTTGACTAGTTCATAGATATTTAAATAAGACAGAATTTATCTACTTTTCATGTCAATTAGATTTAAAAATTTTGGATTATATAACAATATTACGCCACCACTTAATTTGACCAACTACACCATAGATGCCAACATCTCTTAATTATTCAGGAGTTTGATCTAAAATTTGCATGCACAAACCGGGAAAAATATATAAGAAAACGTGTCTTCTCTCTATGAGGTACATTTTCGATTTCATTTTGAATTTTTTAATTAAATAAAATTTCTGTTTGAAAACCTGTTTATCTTTGATCAGAAGCCGGAATAATTAAGAGATGTTGGCATCTGTGACTACACTAAGAAAAAAAAAATACCGCGTTCACCTAGAATGAATAGGTAGTCATTGTCTGAATCCCTTAACTAGAAATATAGATTACCGAGGTATGCTAATACAGTAAACAACTAAGCTCAATAGACGAATTTATCTAGAATGTCTAGTCTTCTGTTTTCTAAGTTACGAAACAATAATGAATTGTTTCAGTAGCTAGAAATTATCGCTTGATTTCTGAAATGGTTTCATAAACTGCAATTATAGTTACTAAAACTAACCTATTGTATTCGCATCAGCAGAGATTTTTAAATAAGTTTGACTACGAGAATATAGGAAAACGCTCTTGAATTCTAGTAGGACACTCTAGAATACGGTGGAGCGAAAAAATTTATTTATCTTTTACCAAAAACGGGTAGGTGCCCAAAGTTGCCTTATACTAGTACATGAACCGTGTGCAATTTTATCGCTGAAAAAAATGGCTTGGGGTCCAAATGTCGAAATGTTTGGTAAAATTTGACAGTTTTTCAAAAAACTTAATTTACTATAGAGCGGGTTATTATTTAAGAGTATTGTTTAAACTTTTATTATTAAAGAATTAACATATTTAAACGATAAAACGATATCTTTATTTCGTATACTTGAAGCAAAACTGACACCTTTCTGTAAAAAAAAGGCGTTGCCACTCTGTTGTAGCATACAACGAATTGTTGTTGTTACGGCGTAAATGCCCTCAAATTTATTTGTTTATAATTTAACTCTGTTTATCTTTCATATTGCGAAATATAATTATAAAACTGATTTCTTTTGACAGAAAAAATCTAATCTGTTTATCTAAATTGTTTATAACCCTGAATCAATATTTATGAGTAACATTATGATTTCAAGGTCATGTAATATAGATTTATTTACTTTATAATAATTTTGAATTGATGGTGATTTATTAGTTTTATAATTACTTGGATGTCATTTAAATGAATATTATAGCTATTTAGAAGATTTATAACTGCATATTGTAATTTTTATTTTGATGTTTATTTTATATAATATGTATCATTTTTAAAATGGTCAGTCTTGACTCTGTAACCAAGCAGAGAACATGTAACATGTCCTGACTCTGTAATCAGAGATGCCAATTGTTAAATCATGGCTCTGTTTAATACAGAGTGTATAGTGGAAGTCCTGACTCTGCAACCAAGCAGAGAACACATTTTTTTTTGTATTGGCTCTGTTAAATACGGAGAATTACTATTATGGAACAATTATTAACTTCTAATGATGAATAGAATTTATATACTATTTCAGTTTTATTTAATAAACTATTTAACCTAATTGCTCTCCCATCTCACTTGGATTTTGAAAATTTATTTGTCAGATGAATTTCGGCGCCAACATTTATTTTTTGGTGCCGAGTAACCCGCGAAACATTTTTTGGAAATAATAGTGAGCTATTGTGAAAGAGATTTGTGATTAACAACTGTGATTTATTTTTCAACATGTGATTAGTGTGTGATTTATATTTCAACCTGTGATTAGTGTGGAATTATTGGAATTATTATTGTGCCATTTGGATTACGACATGCCATCTACATTACCTGGAATTAACAGGTAAGAAAATATTTTTTTCATTTTCTATGAATGGTTAATGTTTTAAAATAAGAATTATTCTTTATTTAAAATGGAAAATCTTGAAAAGCTGAAAGCAAAACGTTCTGTTGAACGAACGAGTTTCACGAAATTAATTACAAAATTAGAAACATTATTAAATGATGACATTGATAATACGAAAACCGATGAATTATTAGAGCTTCAAGAAATATTTCTCTTAAAAGAAACGGCTTTCCAAAGTTTGAATCGTGATATTGAAGCTCAAATATCCGACTTAAAAGAATATGAAAAGGACATTGCTAATAGTGAAAAGTACACTGACCAATTGATCAGTGCTAAATTTAAAATTAAAAATAGATTAAGAAAATGTAAAAAGGATAATATTTCTATGATAGCAACTAGTCGTGTAAATTCATTGAATGGTTCTGCTAGTGGAACAGAAATGAGTTCTGCCATGAAATTGCCTAAATTAAATGTTCCAAAATTTTCTGGTGAAATCGAAGAATGGGTCGAATTTTTTAACTGTTTTGAAACATCGATACACCAGAATAAATCACTATCTAAGATAGAAAAATTCGCTTATCTAAAATCCTTGTTATGTAATCGGGCCTATAATGTGGTAGAAGGGTTTCCTTTGACAGAACAAAATTATGATACTTGTATTGATTTATTAAACGACCGTTTTGGTAAGGTTGATGTTATTATTAATAAACACATGACTAATTTATTAAATATGGAACCAGTTAAAAATTGTTCAAATTTAAATGCATTAAGAAGATTGCATGACATGTGCGAAGTTAATATTAGAAGTTTAAGAAATTTGGGGGTAACATCCAGTTCTTATGGACAATTGCTAAATCCTATTTTGCTAAAGCTATTGCCCCATGAATTAGTGATTGAATATCATAGAAAACGTGATACTAGCAAAGAGTCAGATGTAACCGATCTAATTGCCTTTCTGAAATGTGAAATAGAATGTAGAGAAAAGGCTTTGTCAATGACAAGTTCTAAAAATGATGCATCCTCTTCTTTTGTACATAAAAATAAAACTGAATTTCGTGAAAAGAAAACATCAAATAAATATCAACATGCTAATACCTTAAATGCCAATATTAAAGTTTTTTGTGTATTTTGCAAAGGTAATGATCATTTATCTTCCGAGTGTAAAAATTTAGCTGATGATAAGAAAAGATTAATGTTACGTAAGGAGGGTAGATGTTACAAATGCTTTTTGAAATCGCATTTATCTTCGCAATGCCGCATAAAATTAAAGCCATGTCTAAATTGTAAAAGCACTGAACATAACAAATTATTTTGCTTTAAGAAAAGTTTGAAACCGGAAATTAATGAAAATAAAAATCAAACAGTTGTATCTAATTCTCATTGTAATTTTAGAAATTCTAAGCATGCTGTTTTATTGCAAACATGTTGTGTAACTGCTCAAGGTAATTCTAAATCAAAGGTAGTTAGATTATTACTTGATTCTGCAAGCGAAAAAAGCTTCATAACAAAAGCATTAGCTCCTGAATTAAATTTGCCAGTTTTAAGAAAAGAACATTTAACTGTATTCGCTTTTGGCATGGATCAAGGTCGCGAAGAAGAATATGATGTTTTTAAAATTAAATTGCGAAGTAAAATGAATTATCATCGTTTTATAGATGTTGAGGTGCTAGCTACCGATTTGATAAGTGCAACAACATTGAAGGTTCCCAATTCTGACCCTCTAGTTATAAAATACATTGAAAGTAAAAGATGGAGGTTAGCCGACCCTACGCCCGAGGAATCCGAAGTACAAATTTTACTTGGAGCTGATTATTTCTGGAATGTTCAGAGAGGTGTCATTGAAGAAATTAATGACCATTTATATGTAGCTAATACACTTTTTGGGTACACAATAGTGGGAAAAATAAACTCTAAAGGTAACGAAACAGTTAATGCTCATCTTGTATCTATTAATGAAATAGAAAATTTTGATTTGCAAAAGTTTTGGAAACTAGAGTCTTTGGGTATTTGTGATAGTAAAAATGAATTATTTTCACAAAAGAATTTAGATGCTCTTGATTTATTTAATGATAATTTAAATTTTGTAAATGGAAGATATGAAACTAAACTTTTGTGGAAAGTAAATAAAAATGAATTGGAATCCAATTTTGATGTAGCTAAACATAGACTTTGGGGATTAAAATCAAAATTGTGCAAAAATGAATGGTTACTTAAGGAATATGAGAAAATATTAAATGAACAATGTGGTTTGGGTATAATTGAAGAATGTGAGTTTAATAAAGATGAAATAAACACGTATTACATGCCTCACAGACCAGTAATAAGGGAAGATAAATCGACAACTAAAGTAAGAATTGTTTTTGATGCGTCATCCAAAGATAAGGGGGCAAAATCGTTAAACGAGTGCTTATTTCCTGGGCCCAATCTAAATCCTAACATATTGGACATTATTTTAAAATTCCGTCTCCACAAAATTGCTTTCTTGGCCGATATAGAAAAGGCATTCTTGCAAATCCAGATACAACAAGAAGATAGAAATTTTTTGAGGTTCCTGTGGTTTGACAATATCACTAGTAACAATCCCATTTTGAAGGTTTTTCGCATGACCCGTGTAACTTTTGGTGTAACAACTTCACCCTTTTTCCTTTCTGCAACCATCAAACATCACATTGAGGGGTATAAAGATTTGTTTGGAAAAATAGTTAATATGCTGGATACTTCCTTATACGTTGATGACCTGTTTCATGGAGCTGATTCAGTAAATGAAGCTTTTGTTTTATCAAACGGTGCAGAGAAGATATTGAGTGAGGCCAATATGAAACTCAGAAAATTTAAAACCAATTCTTCCGATTTAAAATTTTTATGGAAGGAACATGGAATAAACTTTGAGGAAGACACTCTTGAACAAAATCTTTCGAAGGTATTGGGAATTATATGGATAACAGAAAGTGACACCTTGAAAATAGACATACAACCACTTTTAGTAGAATTTGACCATAAAATTATTACCAAATGTATTGTTTTACAAACTGTGGCAAAAATTTATGATCCTATTGGACTCATTTCCCCTTTCGTGATAAGAATTAAATTTTTAATGCAAGAACTCTGGGAACATGGAATTGACTGGGATTCTACATTACCAGATTCTTTAAGTGGAAAATTCAGAAAATGGCATAATGAAATAAAAGACTTGGTAAATTTTGAAATTCTTAGAAAATATTTTGTAACTATCCCAAAATTAAATCCTGAAACCGCTCAACTTTTCATATTTTCTGATGCTAGTTTAAAGGGGTATGGGTCAGTGGCTTATTTACGTGATTCTTCTTCTTGTGAAACTTCATTTGTAATAGCAAAGTCGAGAGTAGCGCCTCTTAAGAAAATTACATTGCCACGCCTCGAACTTCTTGGGGCACTTACGGCTGCAAGATTAGCGAATTATTTAAAGGAAATATTTAAAATTGTGAATGAAAATATATTTTGTCTAAGTGACTCCCAAATTACCTTGCACTGGATTAAAGGAAGTGCTAACAACTGGAAGCCCTTTGTGGCAAACCGCGTACGCGAAATTCAGGAACTTGTTGCTCCTGTACAATGGAAATTTTGTAAAGGAAAGGAAAATCCTGCAGATGTTGTCTCTCGTGGTTGCTCTGCATCTGAATTGATTAATAACGAGGTATGGTTACATGGTCCTAGCTGGCTGAAGGAAGAATCGTTACCAGTATTTCCCTCTGAAACTCAACCTAATCTACCTGATGAAGAGGTCTTGCAAGAACAACGTAAAACGCTTGTTTGCTCCATATCCCAAAATATTCCAGAATTTGAGCTTTTATTTAAATTTTCATCCTGGTCTAAATTAAAACGAATTACGGCTTGGTGCCTCAGATTCATCAAAAATAGTACATGCCCATCTGAACGAGTCTATGGTTTTTTGACTGTTCCAGAACTTGAAAGGGCAACAAATGCTATTGTGAAATTAATTCAAAACCATGAATTCGGAGACGAACTGAAAATTCTAAAATCCAGAAAGATCCTAAATTCTAAAAGCAAACTCCTTCCTTTACATCCATTTCTTGACGAAAATGATATTCTTCGTGTTGGAGGTAGGCTAAAAAATGCAAACTTGTCTGAATATCAAAAACATCAAATCATTCTCCCTAAAAGGCATCATGTTACAGACTTGATAATAAAGTATTTTCATGAGAAACATCTTCATAGCGGGACTCAATTGACAATTTCAGCAATTCGACAAAAATTTTGGATAATTAATGCTAAAGAAGCTGTGAAAAGAGAAATAAGGAAATGTATGAAATGTTTCCGAAATTCATCACACCTTTCATCTCAGTTGATGGGAAATCTGCCATCAGCACGCGTGACACAAGCTCGAGTATTTTCAAGAGTAGGAGTCGACTTAGCCGGCCCCTTTTTGATCAAACCTCGTAAGGGACGTGGTGTGAAACCCTTTAAACATTATGTTTGTTTCGTAACAAAAGCTATCCATCTTGAGTTAGTCACTGATCTTACAACTGAAACCTTTCTAGCCTCATTGAAAAGATTCGTGGCTCGACGTGGAAAACCTCTAGAAATACTTTCCGACAGAGGTACAAATTTTGTAGGGGCAGACCGCGAAATAAAGAGAATGATGTCTCTAATTGCTTCTGATGAAAAATTGCACAAGTATCTTACTGACGAAATGATAGTATGGAAATTCAACCCACCTTCCGCCCCTCACTTTGGAGGCCTTTGGGAAGCGGGAATAAAACAAATGAAAAATCATTTGAAGAGAACAATTGGTGATCAGATTTTAACTTATGAAGAATTTTTGACCTTAATTGCACAAATTGAGTCATGCTTAAATTCAAGACCGCTTGTCGCTGAGTCTTCTGATCCAAATGACTTTACGGCTCTGACGCCAGGACATTTTATTATAGGAGCACCCTTGACCTCCTTACCTGAGCCTGATATCTCCTCTACCTATGTAACTCCTTTGGAACGTTGGAAATTGCTACAAAAGATTTTCCAAAGTTTTTGGAAAAGGTGGTCGTCAGACTATCTCTCACAATTGCAGCAACGTACAAAGTGGTTTAGAAGCAACCCGAACTTAAAAATCAATGACTTGGTGTTGATAAAGGAAGAAAACCAGCCCCCATTAAGGTGGAAATTGGGCAGAATAATTGAACTATTTCCTGGGGATGATAATATTGTTCGTGTTGTCAAATTAAAGACTTCTACTGGTGAACTGAAACGCCCTATCACAAAATTGTCTCCTCTACCGATGGACATTTAATATAATAGAATTTTACTTTATTTTAACTAACTTTATTATTATTATTTTTTTCTATGTCTAATTTTTGTAACTTTCTGAACTATTTTGTATATTAATGTCTTTTTCTATTTTTAGTTGTTCCAGAAACTGTTTTTTATAGAAGTAGTAGGATTTAATTGCATTTCATTTTAGTTATACTTAACATTTAAGGTAATATTTTAAATTTGTATTTAATATTTGATTATTTAGTATGTGATAGTGGAAATTTGGTAAGTTATAATTGTTCGATGAACTCCGTTCATGGAGGCGGAGGATGTTACGGCGTAAATGCCCTCAAATTTATTTGTTTATAATTTAACTCTGTTTATCTTTCATATTGCGAAATATAATTATAAAACTGATTTCTTTTGACAGAAAAAATCTAATCTGTTTATCTAAATTGTTTATAACCCTGAATCAATATTTATGAGCAACATTATGATTTCAAGGTCATGTAATATAGATTTATTTACTTTATAATAATTTTGAATTGATGGTGATTTATTAGTTTTATAATTACTTGGATGTCATTTAAATGAATATTATAGCTATTTAGAAGATTTATAACTGCATATTGTAATTTTTATTTTGATGTTTATTTTATATAATATGTATCATTTTTAAAATGGTCAGTCTTGACTCTGTAACCAAGCAGAGAACATGTAACATGTCCTGACTCTGTAATCAGAGATGCCAATTGTTAAATCATGGCTCTGTTTAATACAGAGTGTATAGTGGAAGTCCTGACTCTGCAACCAAGCAGAGAACACATTTTTTTTTTGTATTGGCTCTGTTAAATACGGAGAATTACTATTATGGAACAATTATTAACTTCTAATGATGAATAGAATTTATATACTATTTCAGTTTTATTTAATAAACTATTTAACCTAATTGCTCTCCCATCTCACTTGGATTTTGAAAATTTATTTGTCAGATGAATTTCGGCGCCAACAGTTGTTTTGATTACAGATCTTACTTGCTTTCAAAAATACCTAGGTTATATCAGGTAGAGGTGACTGCATATCATATCCGACCCGTGCCCAGCTCGACTATCCAACCATATGAGCACAATGTTTTATTTATAGACTGAATTATGATTTTTAACAAAAACTGGCATAAGTTTTCTATATATCAACGTAGTCCCTCTATTCTTTGTATCTACAGATTCCGGATTATGCTGCTGCGACCTACTTCACGTACATTTCTACCGCTTGTGTAAGAGAAGGCAAAGAATGTAATTCAGTAGGTGTGTTATAAATGGAATCTATTCAGCTGTCGATTATCCTAAACAAAATTGGATCCTATAAATGCATAGTGATTGAGAGTTCTGTTGCCACAATAATTTTCCAATCAGCTAGATTTATATAATTATCCGCTTCAATGTTGATTGCAGCTATTTCACATTTGCGTATGTCATCATTTATTCTGCTCTTGCATATACCATGTGATGAGCAGCTATAGCTGTTAAATGTGATGGCAATCGTCAGAGATCATTACAATCAAAATTTGCTCTGGGTGTGCGAAATAACCATTGTCCTAAATAACTTTTTTTTTACTATTTATTGTATGCATTTGCTGTGTTGTTTAGTAGCCGATTAATTTCCTATGAGTTTTTTATTTATTCTTTAGATGTGGATTACATTTGATGGTAAACCATCCTGAAGCACAAACTTCGATTACATTGTACTTTGTGAGTGAACGTAGAGACTCTGATAGGCAGCTCGTACTCATATAAAGACGGAGCAAGACCGTTGCGAGCAATTTTGCGTAGGACAAGTTTAGAATGGACCATTACAATGGATCATATGAGACCTTCCTTTCTGTGAATTTCCCGTGTGTCATTTAATAGAAAAAGATCGGTGAGAAAAATTTTTACCCACACGAATTCATCGGACTTATAGGGAAATCTTTTTCTACGTTTCCTACGTGTAATTCACTTCCTATTGCAATTATTGAACCCATAGAGAGTAATAAAAAAAATTCCTGAAATAGAGTAAAAGTCACTCAGCACAAAGGAAAAATACCTGCTGGAAATTTCCAATGCTATTTCTTTGAGATATTGCTCGGAAGAACTAACGAATGTGAACCGAGGATATTTGTCCCACGCGCTCAAATTAATAAGATATAGAATAGATTATGTAAAATGATTTGTAGAATTAAAAAAAATATTCTATAACTGTGTTTAACACTTTCCAACAAAGTTGAAAAGTGTTTATGCATTCGATTTGTCTGGCCATCTGTCCGTCTGGCCGTCTGTACGCGCTCTAACTCCCGTAAATATACTCGGATCGTTCTGAAATTTTTGGATGTTAGTGACCTCTACCATAGCACGAATCCTATTGCAAATGACGTTTGTAGCATGTTTAGTTCATTTACAGGGGCAGTCAAAAGTTTTCCGTTACATTACGGCCTATGGGAAAAAATCGTTTAAAATGCTTTTTAATGATGTTACATGCTTTCAAACATAATAAAATTGATATGAATTTATCAAGTGCACTACAATATGCATTCCGTAGAATATGTGCTGCAAAGAATAAATATTATTCATTTACAGAGCCACACAAAAGAATTCCGTTACATATTGATATACGGGTGGAGGGAATTTTTTCCGGCGTATTTTAATTACGTTAAATTATTTCATGTATAATGGCATTGATATACGTCGCTGAGGTTTACTATAACTTATTTCATGCATAATACGAAGTGCATAGCATTTACAGGAACACACAAAAGATTTCAGATACTATATTGTATCCGAAGTATTGTACGGTAGCGATGATTGCTGGAAATGCATTTTTAATTATGTATGCGCTTTTAGGTTTCACTATATTTATGCATTGTATATGATGTGTATAAATGCTGTAATTCATATACAGGGCTACACAAAAGAATTCGTAATGGCTACTGGGTATGATTGTAAATTGTTTAAAGGTGGTTTTCAAATGAATTATGCATTTTTACGCAGAACTGCATTTTGTTTACTAAGAAATGTTTGTAGATAAAATTATATACAGGGTCACGCGAAGTATTGGATACATGGCCGTCTATAAATGATAATTTCTGAAAATGTGATTCCAGTAGTTTTAAGAGTATTTTACTTTGAATGAAACGTTAACTAAATAGTGGCGTGTAATAAAGGTACTAGGTTAACTACAGGGTTGTACAAAAGTATACAAGTATGTTTCCATCTATTAGTATAAATTGCTGAAAGAGAAATTTCAACCTGCTATTCGTTTTCTTGCTAAACTAAATATCCCTATTATATGGCATATATATCAACCTACAGATCAAATACAGAGCTGTTCAAAAGAATTGGAATACATATTTGATATGGATGGTAACTGCTGAAATCAGTTTTTCAAATGCTTTATGTGTTTTCTAAAATGTTTACTTAGTTCTTTTATATACATTATTTCCCTAAATAACGAAGTTTTGTTAAAGCATACAGGAAGTGTTGGAAAGTGTTTCATAATCTATGCTTAACGCATGATTTTTCTTACTTGTTTAATACATTAAAATCACTTCTTAATCTACCAAAACTAAACTAACAATATTCACAAAATAAATTTATCATTAATCTATTTTGGATTGTGTTGCAAATTGAAACGTTATTTTAACCCTTTATCTACCGACGCTACTTATAAGTACCACTCACTTTAAACGTTTATACCATAGTGAATAGTACTAATATTATAATGGTACTTTGCAGAAAACGCTCTTTTAACTCCACTTTGTCCGATTACATGGCAGCGGTAGTTATAGGTTTGTTATTTTAAAGAGGAATGAGGCTATCTTTGAAGCAGTCGATGTGTTTTGTGCCGACTTTTTGTACAAATTGCCACGCTCTTCTTTTCATTGCTGCAAACACAGTAAAGGATATAAAATAAGTGTTGGATTTTTTGTTGTGTTCATTATGATCTTAGAATACAGTTCGACTAGCTATTTTAGGTGAACGGTGTATGTATTTGATCTAACAGTTGAATTACTCGGTGGTACTTATAAGTACCGTCAGTACACTGGGTGTTGGATAAAAACTTCTTGTTTACTTTTTGTCTGTGTAGTTATCCATCGTTTCCATCGACTTTAAAATGTAATTACTAAAATGTAGTGTAGTAATGATTTCCCTGATATTTCTTTACTGTTTCATTGCTATTTTAGGTAGCTTTCATTACAAAAAGCTACCTATTGCAGCCGTTCGGAGGAAAGCGATTTCAAAAAATTTTGGTATATTTTCATCGATCATGACCCCCAGACCCCGAAACCACCCTCCGTTCAAAATTGACATATATATATATAAATATATATATATATATATATATATATATATATATATATATATATATATACACTGCTCAAAACAATTAAAGGATATTTGAAGTTTTATATAAAATAAAGATATAAACGAAATTTTTTTTGCCGAAAATAGAAGAAAAGAATCACAAATGCAAATTTTTCTGGTTTTCAAACTGTGGAGTATGCAAATTTTGAGTTCGACGTCAAAAACGTCGCTTCAGCGGCAGCGAATGAAATTTGACTTTCAACTGGATAAAAGAGAATGAAGACAAGGACGATCCGCATTCAGGGATTGCTTTGTTTCGATGAGTACGATGTCTCAGCGAAGTCATTTGACAGATTCAGAAGCTTTGAGAATTGTTGGTAGGTTAGAAGGGGGCCAAACTCAAGCCGAAGTAGCGCAAGCCGTTGGAGTGTCACAAAGTGTCATTTCCAGGATCTGGAACCGTTTTTTGGAGAGTAGATGTGCAGGCCGAAGACCAGGGCAAGGTCGTAGACGGGCAACAACGCCCAATGAAGATCGGTATTTAGCATTAACAGCTCGGAGACACCGAACCATGAACGCTACTCTTCTCCAACAACACCTTCGCTCGGCTACAGGCACCATGATTTCAACTCAGACTGTCCGAAACCGGCTCCATGCTGTAGGTCTGTATGCTCGCCGACCGATGTATGTGTTAGATTAACATCAAGGCATCGTCGCGACCGCAGGGAGTGGGCAACCGAGCATGTCAACTGGAGGAGAAATGAATGGAGCAATATTCTGTTTTCTGACGAGTCCCGTTTTTCTGTGCATCCGGATAATAGGCGTATTTTCATCTGGAGGGACCGTGGCAGTAGGAATAATCCTGCGTTCGTGCACGAAAGTGTCAGATTTGTCGGTGGAGGAGTGTTGGTGTATGGTGGCATCTCCATTGACGGGCGCACTGACCTCTACATCATTCGAGATGGAGC
This sequence comes from Maratus speciosus, assembly GCA_963932465.1. NCBI lineage: Eukaryota > Metazoa > Arthropoda > Arachnida > Araneae > Salticidae > Maratus > Maratus speciosus. Next base: position 223,410,916 of record OZ010791.1, on the reverse strand, counting down.
TCTGACTGGTCGCCGATATAGGGATGAGATCCTCAGACCTATTGTAGTCCCTTACGCTGCAGCAATCGGAGATAACTTCATTTTAATGGACGATAACTGCAGGCCACATCGTGCAAACCTGGTGGAGGATTTCCTTTTCGAGGAAGGAATCGTTCGAATGGAATGGCCAGCGTGTTCTCCAGACATGAATCCAATCGAGCACGTTTGGGACGCTCTAGGAAGACGAGTTTCTGGCCGCCAACAACCCCCACAAACTCTTCAAGAACTGGAAAGAGCTCTTCTGGAAGAGTGGGGCAGAATACCCCAACTCGTCATTAATAACCTCATTGAGTCCATGCCTCAAAGGTGTTCAACGTTGCTGGCCGCCCGTGGAAACCATACCCCCTACTGAAAATGATTTTCTTTGAAGAAAACACCTTTTCTTATTCTTTTTTTCTCACATGCACAAATTGTGTTTTTTTCCTTTAGTACACAAATGCGCAATAAAATGCATTTTTTTCTGCCAAACATGTGTAATTTATTCTCATATAACCTACTATGTCTGTCGACCATGTATCAATCAGCTAAACAGTTTACCAGATACAAAATCCACCTAAAACTGCAATATCCTTTAATTGTTTTGAGCAGTGTATATCAATATATATATATATATATATGACCTTTGTCACATTGTAACTATCGTAATTATGAACCGATTTGGATGTAATTCGGTGTGTACATAGTACATACCAATGTCTCGACCGAGTTCGTTGGCCAGCTTCATCCACCATCTTGTTTAAAAATGGCGGCCATTTAAAGTTTTAAGAAAATTTTAAATTTGCAATGTGGTACCAAAACATTGAAAATTGAAAAATATTTTTTCTTATGTGTTTGACCTTGATAAAAAGATTCGGGAGCAGTTTTTGTTTCGTCTATATCTTAAAAAATGGCTGAGTTATAGCATTTTGAATTTCTAGCGTGGCTGATATTTTGAAACGTCCTGATATTTGTCACGTGATAACGGGCGTATTTATGAACCGATTTGGATGTACCTTGGTGTGTACATAGTACATACAAATATCTCGACCGAGTTCGTTATCCAGCTTCCTCCGCCATCTTGTTTCAAAATGGCAGCCATTTAAAAAATTTTAAAAAATTTAAAATTTAAAATGAGATACCAAAAATTTGGAAAATGAAAAATATTTTTTTTGTATGTGTTTTACCTTAATACAAACATTCCGGAACAGTTTTTGTTTTGTCTATATCTAAAAAAATGGCTGAGTTATAGCATTTTGAATTTCTATTGTGGCTGACATTTTAAAACGACCTGATTTTTGTCACGCGATAACTGGCGTATTTATGAACCGATTTGGATGTAACTTGGTCTGTAGATAGTACATACGAATGTCTCGGCCGATTTCGTTGGCCAGCTTCATTTGCCATCTTGTTTCAAAAGGGTTGCCATTTTAAAAAAATTAAATTTAAAATTTAAAATGAGGTATTAAAAAATTGGAAAATGAAAAAGACTTTTTTTATGTGTTTGGCCTTGATACAAAGATTCTGGAGGAGTTTTTGTTTCTAAAAATTTGTTCTTTTGCTTATATCTTAAAAAATGGTTGAATTATAGCACTTTGAATTTCAAGCATGGCTAACACTTTGAAACGATCTTGTATTTATCACGCGATAACACAAGTATTCACCTATTTCGATGTAAGAAGGCATGTGGATAGTATACATCAATATCTCGACCAAGTCCGCTGGCCAGCTTCATCAGCCATCTTGTTTCAAAATGGCGGCCATTAAATTAAAAAAAAATTATACTTAAAGTGAGGTCCAAAAAAATTAGAAATTGAAAAAGGTTTCTTTCTTAAGTATTTGACCTTGATATAAGGATTCAGAAGCATTTTTTCTTTGTCTTTATCTTAAAAAATGGCTCAGATATAGCAATTTCAATATCTGATGTGGGTGACATTTTGAAAAATCTGATTTTTTGCCTGCGACAGCACTCATATATATCAATCGATTCCGATGTGAGTGAGCATGTGCACAGCAATTACTAAGGTCTCGACCAATTTCACTCGTAGCCTCATCCACCATGTTGTCTTAAAATGGCAGGCACTTTAAGAAATCGCCGAATTTGGCAGCCAAATATAAGTTACATTAAATAAAAGCAACTTGGATAAAGCTCACTAATTTCGCGAAATTCTCATTCATAATGATTTAGTATTGATAAAAATTAGTATTGAATATCCTATATTCGGTTTCCACTAAATTGAGCTTCGTGTGTTTGAATAATATAAGTTAGCTTTTTTTAAAATAAGGAATATGAAAGCTACCTCTTCCTCCCGGCACTGGCCGGAAGGACTTTTTTTATAGGAAATCGAAAAAGTTGTGGCACCGGCTCGTTTTTGGTATGCTAGAAATGGTATATGTAAATTGATATATTGCATATGTGGAGATGCGAGAGAACATGTTGTCCCTGGAATATTGACGCCGCAGAACTAAAGGACTGCTAACAAGATCGAAGCCCAAAAATAAAATAGTTTTCTTTAACACTTTCAGGAGCAAAGCATTTTCGATTCTAAAGTGTTGAAATAAACGATTGGCACCGGAATTTGCCAAACGATTTATTTGTAAATAAGAAAAAGCCTATATTTTACATACTTATTAAATAGAAAATACTTTCTGGTGCCAGTTAAAATATCTTGTGGGTTTTCTGTTACGATAATTTAGTCATAGTGTACTGACGGTACTTTAAAGTAACACTTTAGTTAATTACCTCTAAATAATTAAATTTCTCACAAGTGAGTATTTTTTTTATGTTAATCCTTTAATTTTCATTGTAATAACTGAAAAAAAATATTACATGAAAAAAATTGCAGTAGATCATAATGCCGTAGATAAAGGGTTGTATTCTGGACTTTGATACATACGGCATGACACATAAAGAAAGCTTTTTCCAAGAGTAAAAAGTATTTAATTTAGTTTAATGGAATTATGCAGATAAAAGAGTACTGAAAAGAAGCGTATTTGAATTTATGCTGTATCTTTGCTGTACATTTTAATCTTTCTCTCTGTATATAATATTCTGCGGTGTAAATTTAATATTTGATGTTCTTTCATGTAAAACTTTGTTATTCTAAGGGGCAAAAATCTTAAGTGAGAATACATTGTCTGGAGTAACATAAAAATGTTCCGCTATCATTTATCTTGCATCAAAATCTCACATCTGCGTACATTTTTGTATATTTAGGAGGCCATAAAAGAGGTAATCGATCAAGATAATATTTTCGATAGAAAGGATTTAGAAAGATTGATTATAAGATATATAAAATAATGAAAAGTTTACTTCAGCCAATAAAATATCTAACATAATTAGTTACATTCATTATATGCATGAACTGTAATTTTGATTAAATGGTTATTTTAAATATTTACTATCTTTCGTTATAAGATTAGGATAAAATAGAATAGTGTGAAGGGGAAGTAAGTTAAAACAGCATATCTTCTTAAAGCCTGAATTTTCAATGACATTTAATCTAATTTTGCGTACATACTCTGCACTTATCCTTGTACCATAATAATCACTTTAAACATAGTATTAGTTCATCCCATTTATATTAGCAAATAATTATTTCTAAAAAAGTCAAATCACCCGGTTTTACCTCATTTTGGGGTGAAATCGAATGTATTGTTAACTTTACGGAAAATGAAAACATTTAGACATTTAGCAATAAATAAATAGAATGCTAAATTGATCTTTAAAGAATTAAAATTACACTATGTGAAACTGACTGAAAAGCTGAAAAAATACATAAATATGTGTTAAATTATTTAATATCCTTAGTACTTTCAATGATATACATAGCCTTCGTCAGAGAATACAAAAATACAAGCGTCTTATTTACAAATTTGACGTAGTTGGTGTGGAAAGGAGAGAAAGGGAAATTCAATTTTTTAGATATGGAAAATATTGGGAAAATAAAAATATGGACATAGGGGGAAGTGGAATATTTCGTATTTTATTATTTTTTAAGCACACTGAGCCAAATTCTGGGTATGTTGTAGGATAAAACGTCATTACAAACAGTATTTTCTTTAGTAATAATTTCTGTTGATTCACGGATAATTAAATCATGATAATTCTTTAAGGGGCATATAATTTCTGCATCATCGAAATTAACTTGTATATTCTGCTTCTGGTTAAGTCTTGGCCAGACTGTTGTAGGCCGGTTGTACTCCAAATCTCTCAAATGTTATTTAATATGACCTTTAAGTTTACGAAAAGTCATTCCTATGTATTCGAGATAAAGTGTTTTCTGTTTTCAGTGGAATTATAGTAGGAGAGCTGTTGAACATTTTTGAGTAGGTATTTGAGGATGGCACTTGACACGTGTCTGACACAGTTTTTGGGCCACGATCCTTGAGCCAGACATTCGATTTTGTATTCAGGCATTACAAAAGAAGTGTTGCACAAATTTTCAGGGTGCCTCAAATACCTTCCCTAAAATGTTTAACAGCTCTTGGACTATTACATATACTCCAGAACTTCATCTTTCGGGATCGGGTCTATTTTGGCACAAACTAGATCCTTCAATTTTACTGGAGGAATGGTGATTAAGTTTGCGTCAAAGTAAAAAAGTGCATATCTGAATTTATAGTCTGCGTCTGAAAATAGAATATTAAAGTAATTTAATACCTTTTTAAATGTTTTTTCATCTTTTAAGTAACTTACACATAATGTAATTTTACGTTTAGACATTTGTTTAAAAAAGAACAATATATATATCTTTGAAAGTTTAACAATAGAAATACACTAATAATAATTCAATTATAAGCATAGTAAGTTAATATTTGATGACAAAATTATAGTTATCTTCATTAAAATTTCAGAAATTAGAGAAAAGAAGAGCTCCTCTTTATCAACTTTATAAAAATCGGAATCAGTCTTGTCCATGTAGTTTTCACTGTTTTATCTTCAAACTTTGTTGGCAAGTTCTTCGATGATTGTTTTTCAATATGTTTTTTTTTTTAACCCTAAATTGTATATCTTGTTGTACTCAAATAATGACTGTGCAGAAGCAAGTCATAAAATTGCACCTATAAATTCTAGCAGCAGTTTTATTGCGATTTATCCCAAATAACCTGTTTAAATAAACTAAATATCCATTAATCACCGGATACTTCCAATTTTAGACATTTTGTTGAATATTTAAAGATACAAATGTCAGATTTTCTGCAACTTTAGGCTTTTGAAGAATATGTATGACTTCATATTTGTCAACGGCGATTTGATCAGAAGGACAATAAAAAAAAAATTAAACAAAAATTTATTGGGGATTAAAGATTTGGGATCACCCTGAGAAATAAAATGCACGAAATGATCTATCGCTGTAGCTTACGAATTTGCTGATTTTGTACAGTATATGCATTCATTTGCGTAAGAAAAGCATGGCACGTCTTGGAGATATACATAGATGTTTTTAAAAAGTTGAAAAAATTCATGCATGTTTTTTGTTTATATTATGAAGGGTTTTCTACCAAATTTAACACCAGTTTTAGAAATTTTGACAAAATGTATTTGAAATAATATAGTGCAATTGGTATGTAATTATATTAAACATTTGATGAAATATGAGCAATTGTAGGAGATATGTTTTATCTCAGCATGCGCGCACGATTTTTTTTTTCAAGGGTTTAATAGCCGAGCAGCACTTAACAAAAAGCCAGTCAAATATCGTTAAAATTCAGAAAGATACCGGTGATAACGTAAGCTGAATTTTAATTGCTCTCAAAAATCTGTTGAATGATTAGGGATTTTCCACAAATTGTCATTTTTTATTAACTAGCTTTAAGAAAAAAGAGTTTGTATATAATTAATATCAACGAATAGATTTAGAAGAAATGCTCAGATTTCTATACTTCTTTTTGCCTTGGAATAGGGTAAGTCTGCTGCTTTTCCAAGAAGAACTAAATCATCAATAAAAAATTAAAATTAAAAAAATTAAAACTTAAATCGACAATTCATGGAAAACCCCTTATCATTTAGCTGTTTTTAGAGAACAACTAAAAATCAGCTCACTCTATCGCCGATATCTTTCTAATTTTTCACGATATTTGACTGCCCTTTTTAAAATGATTTGCTCCATTTCACGTGAGCATAATGCTTGTAATGATAATTTATCCTATAATATACCAAAAATCATGCATGATATCATAAAGTCTTAATTCTGTGTCTGTTTGCAATATTTCAGTGCCCCCCCCCCTTTTTTTGCCAAGAACGTGATTCTTTCTCTCCTGCATAGATGGCGACCCTGGTTGTTCTTCAATCGAACTTTTGATTCTTTTCAAACTTATTTCATTCTAAATATTCTGAGAGACTCACTGGATTGCACAACTACATTTTTGCAACCATATCATTGATCAAAACTCGACATATTGTCTCTCTCACAGGAAGCCTTCATATCTGAACTTTTAGTCATTTCACCACCATATTTTATCCTGAGGACGACAGCAGAAGAAGCTCCAAACGTAGATTTTATGTTTTTATCATTAATTTTAATTGTACAAGTTCATATTAAAGTTCTTGTTTATGTGTACCACTGAACAAATTTGTGTGTTTTTAACGAATACATTCTTATTATATTTTATAGTGAAATTGTCCAGCATGTGTAATAAAAAAAAATACAAGTTAAACAATAGCAATAAGCTCATATATTCAATTATAAGTCTAATAATTTAACATTTGGGGGGAAATAGGATAGTTATCTTTATTATCATTTCAGAAAATGGGAAAAAACAGTGCACTTGCTTTCTAACAACAATTTTATTGTGGGATAAAAATCGTTACTGAATGTACTACACACAAACATAAAGTTCTAATAACTTTAAATATTTCATATTAAACAAGTTTCAAAACTAGCAAGCATTAAAACAAAAATAATAAAATGAATTTTCTAACATAAAAACTACATAAATATTATTATGGAGATATCTTAATGTTTGCTTCTCCTTCTTCCCTAGAGCTAATTATTTCAAATCATTAGTTGACAGGGGGCTGTTTAAATTTAGTCAAGTTCAAATATCGGATTTTCACACGGCAATACAATTTTACTCCATTTTTTCCAAGATAAATATTCTATTTGGGTTATTTAAACTAATTTTAATATAATTTCTAGTTACGTAAATTATTATAATAAATAAGTATAAAAATGAAATTCGAATAACTCCCGTTTTTTCGATGTATCATGACTTTAATTGTATCTGTATCTTTGTATCAGTTGGGAGATAATATCTGCATTTAATTGCACAGTGATAAATGGTTATAAATTAGTTAAATTAACTATTGATATTTATACTTAATGCACTGCATTCATAACGTTCCGTAAATGCTATTTAATCTGGTATAGAAAGAATTTAAACAAATTATTTTATCTACATATTTTGGTAAAGATGGTATGATATTGTCATTGTTATAATTAATTATCTATAATTCAAACGTATATTGCACTACTATTGTTTGTCGTATTATCAGTAGTATCACAGGAATATAACTATTTATATAATGGACATTGATATCATTCAAATATTTTGTTCAATTCCTTGGAGATTTGAATTCATTTTATAGTTTATATTCCATTGTAAAATTCATTATAAAATATGAAAAGTGTAACATAAAATGATATCAAAATTTATATTATTTGAAAAATCTTATGTAACATTTCGGAAATAGAACATGTCGGTGGATAGAAATAGTCTTGTAGTCAGTAAAATGACGAGGGTTATCTAAAATTACATATTTAAAACAGGTTTACTGAGTATTTTAACATCTATTTTGAAACCTGGCAAAAAATGTATTTATTAAAAAATATATAATGTAATCTTTGCACACTTATAATATATTACATATTAAAGCACTTTTGAAGCACATTCTCATGTTAATGTTAAAATTATCATTTTGCTTTTTTTAACTCTCTTTTCTGAAGTGTATCTGGATTATATAAGGAAATTTCTTTTTAATAAACTAATACAGATTTTGAATGAAATATGAAAATATACAGTTAAAGAATAATGCTGCGTGCCGAATTTATGTTATACCTAAATAGATAGGTTTATTATTCATCATGAACATTAATTTTTAATGTTTAGGAGATGAAATAATGAATTTAAATATTTTTGATATATATATTAAAATTTACTGTAATAGTTTTCTTATATTACTATACGCCATAAGTATAGTAAATCTCTCATTTTATTCAAAAAGTTTTATATCAAAAGTGCATTAAAAGATACCATTGTTTTATAATTACAGAACTGTTTTCTCTTTTAAATACTAATAATATTGCCATCTAATTCTGCATCTTTAGCTAAATAAATAAAAATCCTTTATCACTTTTTAATGGCTGTTTAATGTAGATGAGCTAAATTATAATATTTTCAATAAATAAAGATTATATTTGGCAGTAACTCTAGGAAAAGGCTTTATCTGGTTACATAGTTTTACACAGATTTATATTGTACTGCTTTGTCCTCGATTTATTAGATCTAAGAAAAGACCCATCTTTTCCATAAGAGATTCTTTTAAATTGGTATTCTTTTAGCTTAATGGAAAATTAGCTTCAGTTTTGGAATTTTAGAAACACACAAATGCACATAAAGTAATAGAAATTTTGGTTAATTGAAGGAACAACCATTAATAACTATAAGTACGTAACAATAAAGGTATATTATTACTTAATAACACCATGAAAATAAGAAAAGCGGAAGGCTTTTCGAAACAACAGAGTGCACTAGCCGATCGATTAAAGACATATCAGAACAGAATGATAAAGAATGAAACAAATATAATAAAAGACAGTCAGTGAAAGGAAATTAAGAAAATATTTTATATACAAATAATAAATAGAATAAAAAATAAAATACAAGAATGTACAATATACCATAAATAATATAATAATATACAACAAAAATATAATATTATATTATAAATAGTCATTAATGTACATCTAATGTATTACCTTATCTTCATTTATACCAAATAACCCGTTTATTTATATTATAGTCATAATTTAAAGTACGTGTTTATTACCTCGTATCAAATTTTCATAAACAATTTTATTAAAAGAAAGATTAATATTATTTTTTGAATATTTATCTGTACCCATAAATCACATTTTAATATGAATTTTATCTCATAAAAAGATAAATTTAGTAATAAAAATTTCTCTTTTTTTTTTTTTTTTTTTTACAATTAAGTGATCGAATTAATATCATATACCAATTTCTCTAGATAAATAATACACAATACTTATATAATTAGCTATATATAATTAGCATGAGCCAAATTTCCTCTAATCTTTATAAGTATATATATGTATATATATATAATTAAGATATAATATTATATTATAAATAGGCATTAATGTACATCCAATACATATTTACCTTATTTTCATTTATACCAAATAATCCGCCCATTTACATTATAGTCATAATTTAAAGTACGTGTTTATTACCTTGTATCAAATTTTCATAAATAATCTTAATGAAAAAAAATTAATATTAATTTTCGAATATTTATATCTACACATAAATAGCTATTTAGTGTGAATTCTATTTCATAAAAAGATAAATTTAGTAGTAACAATTTCTGTCTTTTTTTAACGATTAATTGATTGAATTAATATCACATATCATTTTTTCTAGATAAATAATACGCATACATATATAATTAGCTATATATAATTAGCATGAGCCTAACCTTCTCTAATCTTTATATATATATTGTATATAAACGCCAAATTATTTAAATAAAATAATTATTGAATTTCGAAAATTTTCTACGTAGTTTAAATAATCATATATTTTAACTAGACTACTGGTAAATTAAATGGTTTTATTTTCATACTTATCTGATAATAAGTATTTTATTCTGTGCATAGGTAATTAAGTAAAATATTTTTGTAAACAGATTTGTTTAAGCATGAATTATAATGTGTATTTTTTTTATCCAAGAGGAAAATCAATTCTTATATCATAATATAAAATAAACGGTCAAGTGCGAGTACTACTAGCACACAGAGGGTTCGTACAATAATATATAAATAAGTAAATGAATTATTTAAAAAAACCGTTGCTAAAAGAATACCAAGGCTTTGTAAAAACTATACAGCGTAGGGTTGAATAGGGTCGCGTATTAATCATCTTTTCTTATTACTGTGTACCTAAAGAAAAACCTTTGCTCAAAATTTAAACTTAGCATTGTGCTAAGAGCTCTTCGAAAGGACGTCGCAAAGTTGCAACGCCGCTTTGGTATGTTCCACGTTTTTCCATATAAGTTTTTTTGTTAAGCTTTAAAGATACGGTAATTGTATTGAGAGAGCCACTCAATGCAAACTAGTCGCGAATCCCATAGTATCTATGTGATTAATGTTAATTAAGTTTGTTTTTAACAATTTGACGTTTACTGCTTTTATATTGCTACAGGGCGTTGCATTACACAAAATATCCTTAAAATTCGTCACCTTGACTTTAAAAGAAAATGGATCATACAGTACTCCGCCCCTGTCATTATGTATCTCCAAACCATCTATGTTTTTAAGGGTTAATATCTCGGCTAATTACCGACGATTTTTTTTTCGAAAATAATTATCAAAAATGCGTTTATACTTCTGTTACGATAGGTATCTCCAGCACTGCTCAACACTTTTGCTAAATGTCCGTAAATCAAAATTTGTGTGTAACGGAAAATGCGATTTTCTAAAAAACTATGTGACCTAGGGTAATCGCTATAATTTTCCTGCAAGGTTTAAATTAACGTCTACTACCTCTATTTTTTTTTATCATTTTAGTTTCATTAGATTCGGAATTAGTTGGGCGTGGGGTGGGGGACATATTTTTGCACTACATTTTTGATGATAACTTTTGAGTTCAGCGTTACGAAAACTTTCATATGACACGATATACAAAGAAAATATTTTTTGTCTAGTAACTTAATTAGCCCCTCTACATTTTCCTAAATATATTTATGAATATTTATTAATCTGTAAATATGTGGGTCAATAGCCTTTATTAGTTTCCCCCAATTTGAATTTTCCACGTTCCATAGTTTACGACGATAAGGGCTGTGACAGACGGACAGATAGACACAGGAGTGATCTTATAATGGTTCCGTTTTTACTTTTTAAGTACGGAACCCTAAAAATATTTTTTCGTTATTATTAATATTTATTTTTAAATCAAGCAAAATTATTGCATTATTAATCATATCATTCTGACTTTGTGTAAGATGTTAGGAATATTGAATAGGCAACAATGCAATATTGGAGATATTGAAATAAAATATAATTATATCATCTGTATAACGACAGTAAACAAATCATTAACTAACTAGCCGCCTTTGGCGACCAGTTTGGTCTCCTTTAAATCTATGCTAAGCATTGTATCATGTTACTTTTATTCATAATTTAATTTACTTGCTCAATTCTTCGCCAAATCGGAAGATTCTGATACAGAAATCATGAACTCGGTATTTTTATGTTAGCCGAGTAAAGGTGATATATCGCCAAACATTGTACCCGTCGTATTTTATGTTCACTCATTTTATTTAAAATACATAACTTTAATTTAAAACTGAAATGATTAAAGTTTATGACTCTCCATTTTCTCTTATTTCTTAAAAGAAAAGAAAAGAATGAAAAGAAAAGAAAAAAAGTAATAAATAATACTATAAACTATGAGATTTAATTTCAAAATCAAAGCTTTGTTTTAATTTACCTCTTGAAATATTGTTTTGACAGTCGCATGCGATGGACTATTATAATACTGATGAAATGATGGCGATGGAACAATATTTGGCGATTTATCACCTGCGCCCGGCTGACATTAAATTACCAAATTGGCTGTTTGGCATATAAAAAGTGAAGCGATCAACCCGGAATTATTGATGACAGTCACATGACTTAGGCTATTATTATAGAGATTTATCACCTGCGCCCGGCTGACATTAAATTACCAAATTCGCTGTTTGGCATGTAAAAAGTGAAGCGGTCAACCCGGAATTATTGATGACAGTCACATGACTTACACTGTAAAAGAAAACGGACCCATAAATTACAGAAAATTTTCCGTTTTTCTGATTAAAAACGGAAATTTTTCTGTAATTTATGGGTAAAAATTCCCGTAAAAAAACGGAAATAGTACTGGCGTCTAGATTGCCAGTAGTATTTCCGTTTTTTAGTCCGTTTTTTTTTTTTTACAGTGTAGGCTATTATTATAGAGATGAATTGCATCCATAGTAATATAAATATATATCAGGAAGTATACTTTAGGTTGTACCTCCTTGGAGGATTCCTGAGCATTGCATAAAAATGGTATTAGAAATAATATACTTATAATGCATGGTAAATTTCAACAATGTTTGTAAGAATTTAGGACAAATATATTCTTTTAATTATCTGAAATTTGTATTTAAAAAGTAAACACATGATTTTATGTGAATTTTTCATATGTATCTCATTAAAAATATCATTACAATACAAATGTTTTAAACGTTTTGCAGAATTTATGCTGTGAAATTTATAAGTTGAAAAATGTTTTTTTAAGTATTGTTCATTGTCATTTTTTACCGTTGTTATATGGTATGAGTGAAAATATTCACCAATAAATTACATGCATTATTATTATATGCATTAGAGCCAATAGTTACAGTACGAAATTTTACCAGATTTTTATGATTTTCAGGGGAAATTTTATTATAATAAAATATGGATAGTATACGTTTCAGTTATAATAATTTGTGATAATTTAATAATTTTCTATATTGAATTTCAAATTTTAATGACGTTTTGTTAAAAATATTACTAATATTAGTAGCATTGTCGGGTAATTATTCGCAGTATTCTTTACAAATAATGGCAGAACTGTTAGGTGATTTATCTTTATAAGCGATAATAAATTTATTTGGGTGATTTTTCATATAATCATCCCCCGATATGCTATTTTTATCGGCCAGCAAATAACTTTTCGTCTCTGAAAAATAAAGGTTCCGTTACATAAGCCAAACGAAAAACAGAGCAGATGGATCAATGTACGGTTAAATACTCTAAGGCATTTTATGTAACTTCAAAGCATCGCACATTTTCAATTTTTATACCGCCGTATCGGGAAATCAAGTATTTTTAAACACAGTTTGTTTGAATACTACATCTCAATTTATTTTTGAAATATTAAGTTTCTTTCTTTTTTTTTTTTTTTTAGCTTTAGCACAATTTGCTTAGTGTTAGCAACTCATGTACAGCATTTCTGTAAAAGTAAATGGAAAATAGTAATTATATCTTTATGTTGCCATTTTCCCATAACAATGGAATAAAAATGTAATTAAAATACGTGCTATTTAATAAAAAATACATAAATGAATGATTTCTGATAAAAAATGAAGCTATTATAAATTATGTTTAATTTTAAGTGCCTATATTAATATTATAAACAAATGAAGGCATATGAATCATTAGATAGCCGATATTTTTGTCGAGTTTCTTGAATGGCGACATCTCTTTTTTTTATTATTTGTGTATTATTCAGCGATAGTTTTATCATATGCATACTTCATCGTAGATGCTGTTTAAGACTGAATAGTAAATGACGATTCTTAGTGGATGCGAATGACGTCATTTTATATAAAATAAAAGTGTGTGCTTTTTTAAGTCTTAAGGCTGAAATATGTATTGTACTACCTATATTTATATACATATATTTTGTTTTCATCAGGAGCGACACTAAATTCTGTAAAAGAAGGATTCCTGTTTTCTAGTTATTTATGTTTTTGTCATGAAAGTTTTAATGTAATGCACATTTTTAGTAGTTCGTTTTTTATTTCATTTATAACAATAAATTTCCATTCATGAAAAAGTTCAATTGGTTTGTTATAATCTATTGCAATTTTATGGAAAATTAATTTTCAATTTTAACAAACTACATTAATATATCTTTTATATTATTATTGTTCGGAAGATGGAATTTAGTACAATAATACATACGTTTTAGCTAAAGAAGCCTTTATAAAAACGAATTTTCTTTTGCCGCCACTGATTTTAATATGGTTTAAATTATCAAGAAACAATTTCACTTTCACTAAATATGTTTTACAAACAACCATGATAAATTAACAATATTAATATTAAAATTAATATTATTTGGCTGAAAATGTTTAATTGATGCGGTTCATAAATTCTTTGCTCAACAAACGCGAAACTTTGACACATTTTCCGACTCATTGTTAACCAGTTCACTTGCAGCAGAGATAAGGGAAATAATCTTGTTACCCCAAACTTATCTGGAGGTTGCCGTTGAAATGGTTAAACCTAAAAGAACAAAATTGATAGGCATAACTATTGAAGAGACTTGGAATCGAATTGCGTTGTACATTTTTTGATATTTGCATTACTTATCGACTAGTAAGCGATTTTGGTCTCGTGACGCCAGGTTTTTCTCCTTTATCTCTCTGCCAAGTCGGGAAATTCGGACCAATACGCCAATTTTGAAAGTATTTTCATTTTTTTTACCAAAAAATGGAAAATATCTTTGGATGATATAGTGATATAGTTTTTGAATAGCAACATTTGCCATTTTCATGCGTTTCCAAAAAATGAATTATAAAATGTATCAGAAAATAGCCCCTCTGGATTGTGAACAGCCTTACGAATTAATAATATCCAATTTAATACACTCTAGAATCTGCTCGGAAGCGTTTTAGAAAATCGGTGGGCGCAAAAGAAACTTTGTTTTTATAAACATTTCTTTAACCCTTTATGTACTGAATTATGAATTCCGGAAAAATTTTATCTTCTAAAGCATTTTTCTTGAATAGTTTAAACTACATTAGAAGATTTAGATAATCATTTAATTAATTTTAGAAAGATTGAAGAAAGATTGAAGAATTTAGAAGGATTAATTAAATTTGAATTTATAGGGATTTTGTGCAATATTTATAACCCCACTGAAATCATTTATTTTTAATATTTTTCTTAGTATTTTGTAGAATTAGGAAATGTACAAATATAATGTTCTTACAATAGAAATATTTCCGAATTGAAAGATCCCCTCCACTTCCCCACTCAACGCCAATTAGCTGAAAATATGCAAAGCAAAAAAAAATCACCCTTTTAAAAATATTTTTGTTTTGTGTAACCAATAATGCTTTTGGAACAAGATAAAGTATTGTATCTATAACTGTATTACAACTAATCGATATATTAAATGAATTTTATAACAAGTTATTTTGATGTTACTTATAAGTACCGTCAGTAGATAAAGGGTTAATCTCGAAAATATAAAGAACTCATATTTCAAATGAAAATCAAATTTCAAAGTAATTGCTTAAAAGGCGCAAAGGCCAAGATAGTGAAAAAGTTTCCAAGCCGGGACTCGAACCCGGGGCATCAGTATAGCGCACTGACGTTCTACCGACTAAACCACTTGGAACGATACCTAGCTCAGAAAATTTCTCACTATTATATGTTGGCAAGGCTACAAATGCAGCACAAGATGGAATATTTATCGTGAGTCACCGACCTGGGACAAGCACGAAACATAATTAAATCCAGCATCGATAGAAATCATATTATGTAATATAATTTCTATCGTTGCTGGATTTAAAATATAATATCTATGCTGGATTTAATTATGTTTTTTTTTTTTTTTGTCTCTCATATACTGTTTGGAAGTCCTAAGAAGTTGTTAGGAAAAAAAAAGCTTCTGAATTGGACCATTTTTAATGGAGCTGTAAAAGGGAGCCCAAATGGTGCCAATTGATAATTAAAACAAGGCCCTAACATGAAACATGTTAAAATGTCTTAGTACTTAGCGCTTTAGATCTTCAATTACTTGAAATTAAGCATAGGGAATAATATGAATTATTCGTTAAAATAATATTTTAAAGAAATGCACCAAAAGGCGGTAAATGTTTGAAAAAGGGCCCTGGGGCCTCAATAAAAATATGAGGCTATTGGTCTGGGAAGAAGACTCTAAGACTCAACTTTAAAATTATGCACTGAGAAGCCCATAATAACATTCTTAAATAAACCGGAAATTTGTATCGCAGGTCGGTACAGAATGGGGCGGGGGAGGGGTAGAGACTTTGGAAATTACCAGGGCCCGACTCATGTTCAGTTGGAAAGTTTGAATTTTTATTTATCTCACGTTTTAAACTCTTTTACTCAAAATTAATTGGTGAACTCAATTAAAATTTAATTAGGTTTTTAATATTTTAAATTTTTATTTAAAATCTTTAGATGAAAAAGTAATTACAAATGCATCCGAAACTGTAATACTGAAAAAGAAATAATAAAACTGCAAGCAAATATGCCATATAAATTTTTAAAAAGGTACTATAAAGCAAATTTATTTTCTAATAGAGTAAAGCCTGCTTATAACAGAATCGTCGGAACATTTTTTCACTTTAGATACCCTTCAAAGAAAAATAAAATCCTTAAAATAGAAAAAATCTAATAATTCAATTTTCAACTTTGCCATATGTAGTTTCGAACCTGGGCCTGTTCATACAGAAAACCAAGGGATTAAGCCACTACGCCACAACTGCTACGAAAAGTTTAGTAAATTAACGTTCCATATCGGAGTGTACATAGTTTGTGCCTTTATTTTTTTTCCGCGTCGCGTCGGTTTCCTTAGCATAATAAAATAAATGATTATTGTTGTCCGAATTCTCTGAAATTTTAATGGATCGTAAATATTACTAAAACCAAGCCTTTTTTAAAATTTCATAAAAAAGTATGCATATTTTAGAGGATAAACATTTAACAAAAATGTAAATCATCTTTATGAGGCGCAAAGTGATCTGCATTTGTCGGTGTATTTCAAAGAGTTAAAATTCAAATTTTTAAAACCAATTACACCATCGTTTTGAAGAAAGATTCAGTTATATAATCATATATTTGATGTGTCAGTACCTTTAAAATTGCATCCTGGGGAGGTGTTGTAATAAGGGAGAAAAACGTTTTTCAGAAAAACGATCCTTTTTTAACTTTTTTTTTCAAGTGGTTAATTGCGATATATTTTTTAATTGATCGCAGCATTTGAGACGTAAGAGCACAATCTTTCCGAAAATGTTTTCCGTTTTAAACTTTACTAAGTTGTTTGGACGATGTTAGTTACTAAATAATGACAAAATACCGCCGAAATATTTTTTCCGTTCTGCATTTGCGTATCAGCGCCTTCAGCGCATGCGTCAGAGATTTTCCCTTCCGAAATGGATTTTTAATCAAAGTGAGTGACGGTTGATAATTAATAACCCAGCAGTTAATTCGAATATTAAAATTCTGAAGCTATGGTGCATCATGAGACACTTTGGGCTAGCTTCAAAAAATTTTTGAGCTTCGTACGTTCCGTAGATTTTGCAAGCCATCGCATACAGACAGACACACAGACACACAGAGCGATTTGTTCTTTTATTAGTATAGATAGATTATAAAATATTTGCAGTTCTTTAACAGAGTAAATCAACGAGTCTTTTAGGTCATTAAACCTTCATTTTTATTTATGTCGCTTTATGAATGCAATTTAAGAAAATACTCTTTTTTCACAAAATTATTTAACTATAACTTTTCATGATGTTTTACTGTTTCACTGTAAAATATGATTTTTCTAACATGAGGCAAGTTTTTTCAAGTAAGTACCATTTTGATATTAAGGGGCTATACATATTTCACGTTATCAATTTTTTGGTAATTTTGGAAACCCTCCCCACCTTACGATATCATCGTTATCATCCCTCGACACCCCCCACCTCCCCAACCACCCGCAATGATATTGTTATCAATGTCTAAAAATTCCTCATTTGATTTTTGGATTTTTCAATGTTTAAAAATTCTTTTGATGTTAGGAAATTTTCGTTCGTTTGGAGTGATATACAAACAAGGCTACATTTATTTTTCGCATACTTTATTGATTCAAAATGAAAAAAAAAAAAATACTACTTTACATATAAAATAACTTTATATCAAACAACACTTAAAAGAAATAATTACTGTTTGAAAGAATTTAATAATAGCTTTTGGTTACATAATGCATTCAACAGTAATAATGTTTTCTTGCACTTGTTTTATTGTTTTAATGTTTTATTGTGTGTGTGTGTGGGGGGGGGGGGAAACAGAACCTTTTACGAACAAAACAGGTAGACAACATTATTTCTCTTTTATTTGCTAGTAACCAAACACAAGTATTCATTTCAAACATACTTCGCATATGGTTTCTCGAACAGCGGATTACATGTGCATACACATATATGGCAGACGTTGGGGCCATACTTTAAAATTAAGTAATTTTATAATCGTTTAAAGAATTTAAAATTAACTTTCTCATAAAAATGGATAAAAGACTAAAAAAGATCAAATTATTTTGATGCAAAAACCAAATTACAAATAAAAAAAGAAAATTGTTTGGATAAAAAATTATAACAATATTAAAAGACAAATCCCCCCTACCCCTAACGATACCTTATGATATCATGTGTCGGGCACCCCCTACCCTCTCCCCTAAAATGATATCATTATATATGCACAGCCCCTAAAAAACACACAAGACCATTTTTTTTAACAGTCTCATATTTACATGGCATTAAAGTACTAATTTAAAGTACTAAAAGCATAATTCCCGCGTATATTAAGGTACTTATCGTACCATTTTACCAACTTTTGTAACCCCTCCTCATAAAACTATCCGGCCTGCTGTGTTAACCACTGCATCACCACCGTTTTTAAGGCTGCCAGTCGCTCAGCTTTCAAATGCCCCTCGGTAATGTTAAGTCTACGTTCGTTTGATGCATTCTTATATTTAAAATATCTCCCAAGGGAATTAATATTTTTAACTTCTTTTTTCAGTGTTCTCTTCTTAAAGGATGCCACTTTTTTCTTAGTTGTCAAAATATTCCTAAAATCTATACTTAATTAAATATTTTATGTTTTAAAAACGGACAAACTGGGAGTAAAATTTAAAACTTCATATAAAATTAAACAATAATTAAGATTTTAGAAATATTTTGAGAACTAAGAAAAAAAGTGACATCATTTAAGAAAAGAACACTGAAAAAAGAAGTTAAAATATTAATTTCCGTAGGAGATATTTTAAATATACGAACGCATCAAGAGCCCAAAGACTTTCCATTACCGACGGGAATTGAGAAGCTGAATGAATAGTAGCCTTAAGTCGTCATCGGCCTTGTAGATGTGATCGCCACAGAAACAAATCGTAGTCACTTAGTGCTAGGTAAAGGCTATAGGATGAATTTGTTCGTATTGTGTTGAGCGCCAATTAACTCCCACTTGTTCCTCCACTGAAGAGCCTACACTAGTTACGCGAAAGCTTTCGCAATTTAATGTTAAACCTATTGGAACGAGCTTTAGAAATTTATTGTTTGCATTTTAATATTTTTAAATAATTTTCTTTCCATAGTAGCTCAGGTCGATCTTTAACCGGTCTACTTTTCGCTTGTTCAGTTTTGTTTGCAGATGTTTTAAATAAAATTACTTTTACTTTCATAACCGGTTCCAAAATTGAAAGTATCCCCATTAAAAAAAAACGGCAACCAAAATCGGAAAAGCACACACTAACAGAGTCTGAGATCGACCTCAGTTATCCTATGCAACAAAAAATTTAAATGTAAGCCAGAAATTAAAAAAAAAAAAAACATTCCCATAAGTTTAACATTAGAATAAGAGTTTCTTCACATAAGCTAGTAAAGGTTCTCAACACTATTTATACCGGTGTCAAATGTCACTTTTTAAAAGACTTGGATTTATAGTTTTTGTATGTGCAATATTCTGATTGAAACAATTAGAAATCGTTTTTAATACATTGAAGAACTTTTATGCTTATTACATTCAAAAACTACGAGAAAAATAAACATAAGTTAAAACTTTTAAAAGGTGTAATTTGACACCTCTAGAAATACTTTTAAAAAAGCATCTTGGTGGTCAGCGCTGCGGCGACGATGACGGCATCAAAACGACGGTGGTGAAGTGGTTAGTACAATAAGTGGTAGATTTCTATGTAGATGGGATACAAAAGCTAGTCATACGATACGATATTTGCCATAATACAGGCGGAAATTAGGCTACAATATAGATTAAGCTCCAAGCTTTATGGAAAAAAATGCATTTGTCAAAAAATGGTCTTGTTATTTTTAATATCAAAATAGAACTTAATTAAAAAATACGTCTCGTATGAGCGTAAGTGAAAAAAATAATTATACATGTTGGAAAAGATTACGATTCTTTCGCGACCCACCAAGAAATCACTCGCGATCCCCATGAGAGTTGCGAGCGTGAACCACAGTATAGGAAACACATATGTAGATTATCGGCTAAGGATAAGTATTGGTTATTGCAGCTGTGAGAGAAGAGGCTACCGAAACTTTTCATAAAACTAAAAATCCAAATCAATTTTTTTAATCTATTCGATGCTTTTCTCAGTTCTCGTCATTGATCATATTTCAAATCTGAATTTTCAAAAGCTTAATCCACAGCGAAACAATCGCTACAAGAATTATAAAACTTTACTTAGAATTTAACTAGACGTGATTTCTAAATAAATACTTAGTGATTTCTGGAAAAATAAAAATAATAAATTACAAAACATGAACACAATTACGAAAGTCACTTAAAGTTGTTTTGAAAGCCTTAAATGATGCCCTATTTTCGTTCGTGATGGTTTGTCTGTTTTGTGATTGATTTTGCAGTTTTTGGGTTTTCTCCAGAATGCTCTCACTACATTTCAGACAATATTTTTCTTATAATAATGTTTCAGTGTAGTGTTGTGATTTAGAAATATATCTAGAAGTTTTGTTTATTAAAATCAATTTTTTTTTATTGTGTTTACTTTAATATTAACTTACACCAATGCTACAAAAACTCTTTGAATCACAAACACTTTTTACTTAGTAAACACAAACATTAAAATTTTCAAAATGTACGAAAACTTCTGTTAGTTATATACTTGTGAACAAATTACAATTTACAGTGATAAATTACTTCTGAATTACCTCCTAAGTGTGTTTAAAATATAAATTTCATAATTTCCATTCCATACATAAAAATTATAATTATTCTTAAAAATTCAAATAAGAACATTTGAGGCACTTCTTTTAATCATGAAAGAGAATATCGGAGTCAAAAAATAAAGAAATATACATAGGAGAAATGAAGGGCAAAAATTAAATTACTTTAACATTAATAGTCCAAATCTCGGGATGCGTACAATTCATACATTTTTTAAATAAATGAATATAAATCTGGTGGCTGCCAATTCCCGCTGGTGGTTATAAATCTGGTGGCTAAAGGTGAAATGTTTCTTAGAACAAAAATATAATGTCAAATTTTAGATAGTGTAATTTGAATTATATTTTCTGTATGCATTGAATATGTGTTGAATTATACTTTTCATGTATTATTCTGTACGTATATAATTATATGAAGACCACCACTTAAAGGTAAATTATTTTAAAAATTTAGGGAAAACAAAATATGCAGTGTCACCTGTTTATTTTGCGCCTTTCTGTGAAAATTTGCAATATAAATAGCGATTTGCTTTAATTTAATTCATTATTAATTTACGTTTGAATAAATGTGAACAAATATAGTACTAAGATACTATGTTAAGGATCTTAAAGAAAGTGTAAACGTTTTCTGGAAATTTAACGATCATTATAAAACCAATGTCATATAGAAGTTAAGGTCTAATTTTATTTATAACATATTTTGTAATATTTTCATTAAATATTTCTGTAAATATAAAAATTCGGCCTTTGTCATAAAATCTATGAAAAATTTGAGATTAGACATTTTAACACTGACAAAAACTGACAAAGTCAAGGCATTCGTATTTTTAAAAAGTGTACTAAAATTTCACTAAGACCATAATAAACCATAATATCATCAAAACAAATTAAAAATTAATAATTGTTTTGTACATACTTTGTGCAATAAGGAGAGGTTACATAAGATATTAAGAAATGTTATAGAAGTCATAACATGAGGCATGGTGATACAACTTCACTTAAAATTAATATTATAGCTATCCAAGATTTTATTAAAAGTACGAATAGCAATAAACGGATACCGATGTGAATTGGAACTTAGTAAAATTCAATAGATTTTTTTTAGATTAGACGGACCCTCTAAAAGTGGACTATGACGGCAAAAATTAGGGGACGTTTCATCGCGAATCTAAATAACGTATTTCAATTATTTTTGCGAACCTATAAAGAATATAAACTTACATAGTCAGTTGTCTATGAGGACTGTGAAGTGCGATATCTCAACAAGCTATTTTACTTTTTTGTCTACTGTAGATTTTTGAAAGTCTTGTACAACAGATGATATAAAAAACACATAGACTTTTGATCATACTGACATACTTGGAAAGATTGATAAAATGAAGCGGTAGACACTTCTAAATAAACAATTAAATTTAAAAAAATCAAAAACCCGACTGTGTAAAAAGCGAACTAATTAATTATTTCTCATCAATGTGAAACTATTCTTTTTTCAATTCCTACTATTAGCTCACACTCTCGCTATATGAATTTTGTTCAAATTTCCAATCGTTAATAAAATACTTATTATTCATCCAATCAAGCTCAAATACTTTTTTTAGCTTGTAGTGGATAACACTTTATGTTAATTCAGTTTTTTCAACTATTAATTCATTAATTAAATTAAATTAATTAATTTTCAATAATCGAGAGAGCCCTCTTCTTCATCAAGGTATTTTAAGACCGAGAGAGCCCTCTTCTTGATCAAGGCATTTTAAACGCCACTCAAGAGAAAAGAAGAATGGGAGGGAAAAAAATGCTCTTATTGACCCAAGTAGGAATTGACTTAAAATATTTTTTTTATATTGCTTGTTTGTATTACTTACCTACATTTTTTATTTACTTGTATTGATGACTTTTAAGTTGTGTTTAATTGTTAGTTCCTCTCTATAAACACTGTTTTGATAAGGTCTGTAGATGTCTATGATGGTTAGAGTTGCAGCAAAGCTAGATATCCTACCTACACAACTTCCAGGTTGTATAATATTTAAACGGATCTTCTGACTGTAAAATAGTCAATGAAACATCGTCTTCATTTTGAAAGACCTATCCAATGATATGCCACTCAATAGGGTGCATAAATTGTTTTTTCGTCTCTACCGCCATTTTGTGTTTTACGGCCGCCATTTCAAATTTATAAAAACAAAACCTGCTCTATAACCATCAGGCCGTTAAGGCGAATTGATAGAGATCCCATTCATTAAAATCCACCCAGCCGTTGGGATGGTTCGATGATATAAAGAAATCCACATACCCAGATACATGTGAAACACATAACCCTTCTTTTCAGTCTTGTAAAAAGTATATTTAAATTAAAACTGAGATGAAATCACAGATAAGTTCGTAGCTTTTTATGTTGATGGGGATCTTTATATTGTCTGATAGACACTGCGATGTTCTGGTAGAAAATTTACTCTTCCGAGGTATAATAACTATAGAACATTAAAAATTTTCAGCCGGCGGGTGGTGGGTCACTTGAGGGAGGGATCAAGCCACGTACTGAATTCAAAATTGCATGAAAGACAAAAGTATAAACTCGTAAAAATTTAATTCGTCTATAGAAAATAATTTATACAACTCTGCAAAAGAAAAAAAAATGTCCTATCGATGGTATGCAGGATAAAGTTAATCACAATAACATACTTAACATTTGGTACTAGCATGAAATTTTTACCATTGATAGAACTCAGAAGTCTAAAACAGGTAAAATTAGTAAAGAAACGTAAATACAGGCTAACAGAGATATTAATGCCATATGAATTTTTTTATGTTTAACTGGTATTTTCCATATTTATGTTTGGGCAATTCAAAATCAGTATATAATCAGTTTCTGATATACTTTATTTCTGTATGATAATTTTCTAAGGAAATATTAAAATTGAGCTTTTAAGAGAATGAGCAGCAGCGTTCAATATTGGAAAATATGTGATAAAAGAAAAAAAAAGGTAATAGTTCGATTATATAAAGCATTTGCAGGACCTGGCGCCAGGCAAAAGAAGTTTTTAGAGTAAATGCGTTTTTAGAATAAAGCAATTTATTTTAGTCTACATAGTGAAATAATACCTATAAATACGTGATACTGTGTTGAACTTCTTTTAATTGTTTTTAGTAAAAGGGATGTTATTTCCAACATACGATTATGCTTACCTTTTTATTAAACAAAGATAATTTCACGAAAATGCATTTCACAGTTTAACGTATTTTGTGATAACTCATATTATCCGGATAGCGTCGAGATTATATCAGTCTTCATAATTTGAATTTCCTAGTTTAACACGTTCACGCCGGCGCGGTGGGTCACACTCGACTGTCTCAGAGTTGTCAAGTCTCCGGTTTTTTGCACACCACTGTTATTTTAGAGAAAATGTTGTTCTTTAAATCGCCCAATTGTTCTAATTAAATAAAACAACATTTTCTGTATTAAAATATTGGTATCCAAAAGGCCGGAGGCTTGTCAGCTCTGAGACAGTCGAGTGTGACCCACCGTGCCGGCGTGAACGTGTTAAGAAAAATTTTGGCGAGTTAATAATGGCACACCCTGTATATAATGTAGAATTCAATTGTAATAAAACTATTTTATTCAACGATATAGATTATGCATGTGTTTGCATTTTATTACATTTCCATGCCAATTTTCTGATAATCATTTTAAATTCATAATGAAATCGATATTTCTTTCATATCCATCGTCAGTAACTACATCCCAAATAAAAAGTTTCTGTTTATTATCAGTTATTTATTTTTACGATTGGGGTATACATTAATAAAATTTACAACGCATAAAATAAATCTGTGCTAATAGCTGATTAATTAATCTTTTTACCCTTTATTTCAAAGTAAACGTTTCTTTCGCAGATAAACATGACATTTATAGTGAAAAGATGAGCAAATAGAAACAAGAAAATGGTCGGAGACAGAATGTCGCGTCATAATATTGAATACTTTCGCATTTTTAGCGATCGATACATGTTAACAAAACTTTTGACATTATCTTAGCATCAGATAGGATACTTTTATTTACATTATTTTATAAATGAACGTAGTTAAGTTGACAAATTATTTATTTAATAGTAATGAAGTTTTAATTATTTATGTAAATAAAGCGTAAAATAATTTTCTAAGTATTAAATAAATTTATGGGAGTAATGGGAATTAAAAAATAACGTACGCTTGTACACTATATTTCAGTATAATGTTATAATTTTTGTAACTGTACTACTTTGGAACATATTGACAAATTATAAAAATTTTATTGGATTAAAAAAAATCTAACTGTTACTGTAATTGTTTCTTTTTGAACAATTTCAATAATTTGGGAGAACAACCAGGTTCGTCACGAAAATATATCTTTTTTTCGTCTGTTTAAAAATTATAACAATTTAAACTGCAAATAATCTTTTAAGGGGAAATCCTTACTTTACTTCTGGATGAGCAGAACATACAGATATAATATCTAAATCATCTTTGAGGGCCTTGATGGGGTTCAACACGAAATGCTTAAAGAACATACTTTTTCTACTTTGCTGCTTTTGAAAAACAAGTACAGAAACTGTGTGTAGAAAGTGACTTAAGGTTACAATTAACAAGTTTTAACCCTGCTATAGATGACCGATTGCAATCCATATCTTGGAATAGTCTGTAATTATCGGTTGACACCAATGCCGAAAATCTCACTGATTATATAGTTATGTTTTCATAATAATTAAACGTATTTTATATTATCTTTGTAGTTTGCTTGTTGTTTAATTTTATTTTTCCACTAGGCATATTATTAGGAATTTATTATTCTACATTGATACATTGGGATTACCAAATCATATTTTCGTTGATAGTGTATCCTTCGTATGAAAATTTGCCTTTTTCGTAGGATAGTATAGCTGATAACTTATAGAGTTCATATAACAATTTCCAAACTGATATACACCCTTATATTAGCTGGGTCGTGAAAAATTATTTTCCTCAAGGGTGGATCACGTACCAATAAAGTTTGAGAAACGCTTATTATTAAAGTTTAATCTTGGCTTTGTGCTAAGCACGCTTCGAAAGAAGGTCGCAAAGTTGCAACGCCGCCATGGTCCGTGCCGCGTTTTTCCAGGTAGGTTTTAAATTAACATTTTAAAGGCACGGGAGATGTATTGAGAGATCAACTCAATGCAAACTAGTCACGAATCCCATAAAATTTATGTGATTAATTCTAATTAATTAATCTGTTTTGAACAATTTGACGTTTATTGCTTTTACATTGCAACTGGGCATTGCATTACACAAATAATGATAATCGCTATAGATTTTCTGCAAGGTTTAAATAAACGTCTGCTAACTATACATTTTTTTTATAATTTTAGTTTCAGTAGGTTCGAAAATAGAGTGGTAGGAACATATTTTTGCTCTACATTTGTGACGATATCTCTGAAAATAATACCTAAAATTAAAATAAATGTATTTTTGAATTCTGCGTTTCAAAAGCTTTCACACGATACTCCACACGATATACAAATAAAAGATTTTTTTCAAGTAACTTAATTAACCCCTCTACATTTTTTCTCAAATATATTTGTGAATGTTTAATAATCTGCAAATATATGGGTCAATAGTCTTTATTACTTCTCCCAATTTAAACTTTCCACGATCCATAATTTACGAGTAGAATGGCTGTGACAGACAGACAGACACAGGATTGATTATAATAGTTCCTTTTTTATTTTTTAAGTACGGAACCCTAAGTTTTTTAAATGCTAATTTTAAAAATATACATTGGATCTAGATTTAACGAGAAAAAAACTATCCAAATTATTAGCCCCTCTAATATTTTTGTATATTATTATTCCATCATCTGGAACGTATGTGTATTTATTTCTTTATTTAGTAGTACGGTCTTAAAAATATAAACATCCCATACTAACTCTGCAACAAATTATTCTAGATGAACCTTACTGTTACCATACGCTGGAAATAAAGTCTACTTTTAAAAGATGCATATAAAATTTGCTTAGGGATCCATCTACATATAAAAACAAACCCAAACTTTTTTAAAGAGCAATTCCCACGTTTGACACATAAATAAATTCTACACCTTACAATTAGCCTAAGTACAAATTTTCATTTAATTCGTACGATTAGTTTCAGAGAAATTATATATTTTAAAATGAATATATTTTAGGGATTTATTCAAATTGAAATTCTGTACTCGACTGTTGAAATGCTCTAGAATGACTAAGTCTCTTCTATTAATGTATTATTTCTTGCCAATGTAACTATTTCAGTCAATAAGTTTCACCTATTGCCGTCCCAAATGTTTCAATAAAACGAATAATATATGTTTTTTGCAAATTATGCTTTTCTGAACATCATAGACGGCCCCTTAAACCACCATTCTGAAGTTTTTTAAGCATAATTCGAAAATTATTAGGAAGAAAAATTTGAAATTTTGAATTCGAAGGACATAAAGCAGGACATAATATAAATCTACTAAAAAATTTGTAAGTCTCAATTCATACTTTTTTCGATATTAATTTAATAATTCATAATTCAGATTATAATTTTTTTAATTACAAATTCAGTTTATTTTTGTTTCAGTTTTTCAGAATTATAACCACACAAAAAATTATTACATTAGGATTATATCCTAGGAGATATTAATAAAAATATGGCAATGTAATTTAACATTAGAAGCTCGAAATTTTGAATGCTTGTAATTCAAAGATTTTTCCAAATTACTAAAAATTTCGTATCTAGACATAGTTTGAATTATGCATGGATACCGAAGACATTTTTTAAATACCGAAGATTTAAAATATATTGTCAATATTGCGTGTTGCAATTTAAAAGGCAAGGTTTGGTTTGGTTTTGGTTTTTAGATGTCACCCTAAGCAAATTTTATGTACATCATTTAAAAGTACACTTTATTTTCAATTGTTTGATACCAGTAACTTTCTCCTACTACAATTTATTACAGAGATAGTAGGGAGTGTTTATTTTTTTTTTCCATGACTGTACATAAGTTCATTTTCATCTATTATATGACACATTTATTAGCATTTAACATCTTTATTGGACAATATTAGAAGCCTAATTTTTGAAAAAATTACATTTACTAAATTGTGAAAAAATATTGCTTTCTTTATATTTTAGAATTGAATAACTTTTTTGGGCTAAACATATACAGCCCTTGGATTGCAACTGGACTAAATGCGTTTAAATTGCTCCCGTTTCGTATTTTGATGAAAATAACTGTGGCAGAAGCCTATAAAACTAGTAACTTTCTTTAAAATATCAAAATTTAACAAATTATTTTCTAGTAGCCTGTTTACGTTTGGCTTATATTAATACAATTTAACTTACATAAAGTAGAATTTATAAAAATCTCTGCATTTTATATAATATCAACTATTACAAATTTAAGAATAAAATCATCAACATTTTGAATGAAAAAAGACTGAACATATAAACTGTCCAGATAGTTGTATGTTTAATTATCCGGAAAATGTCTTTTCATAGCGGCGTTTAGCATTTAACAAGATATAAATTTTTCAATTAACTACAAAGGTTTTTTTCTTACTTCTCAGTTGTGATTAACAAATTATGATTATAAAGACGTCAATAAGTTAAATTTCCGTTCTATGCTATGAATATGCATATTTTTAAAAAGGTTTAAGAATTTTGAATACCTAAAAATATTCCTATAACGTGTTTGAAAAATGTAATTTCCCTTTTATTCGAAAAATAAAGAGGATTTTCTAAAATCTTTCTATTTTAAATAAGTTCAACATTCCCAAATTTAACAATAAATTCATCAACACTATAAATGCAAGAAAAGAAAACTGAAAAATTAAACTGGCGCGATAGTTGTACTTTTTATTATTTGAAAAATGTTTTTTCATAGCTGCATTCAGCATTTAACAAGATGTAAATTTTAAAATTTAACTACAAGTTGATAAAACTTATCCTTAATTCTCTGTTATTTACAAATTATGATTATAAAGACGTCAATAAGTTAAATTTTCGTTCTATGGTATGAATCTGCATATGTTTAAAAACGTTTAAGTATTTTGAATACCTAAAAATATTCCTATAACAAATTAATTAACGTTTAATTAACTGTAAATTAACGATTATACTTTTATTGTTTTGTGCATTAAATAGCAAATGAACCTCTTTCTCCGCTCAAACTTTAATTCTTAACTTACGCACACTTATTCAATTCTCTGAAGTAATCTACACTGTAAAAAAAAAGTGAACAAATATTTTCTAATGTAAGAGAAATGTTTGCAAAAATTCCTTATATCTTCGTAGAGACCATTTATTTTAAAAAGATTTTCTTTTCCTTCAAAAAAATGTAGAAGAAAAAAAACGGAAACTTTTGAAATCATTTGATTTTTGAAATTAACAGAAATAGCTTCTCCTAAATATAAGGATAACAAGGGTGTGTTTTTTTTTCCCGAAAACATTATATAAACCTCAGGAACATATTTTTTCTAAGTTTTCTGATTACCCTTCTCCACATGGATTCTAAGAAAAAGGAAATGAATTTAGTAGTCAAGGGTAACTACAAAGTTACATTTTCCTTGGTTTTTCGTAAACTTTTATGCTATATTAGGTATTTATGATATATTATTTTTTACGGCGATTTTCTACAATGTACTCTTTCAAAACGATAAAAATATAACAAGAACGTATAGTTAATTTAAAAAAAATGTTATAAAATAGTTAAAGATTAGGTATTTATATATTTTCTTTTCGACGTCTTTCTATAATGTACTTTTTCAAAACGTCAAAATTATATCGAGAACCTATAACAAATAATTAAAAGAAAAAAATGTTATAAAATAATTCAAGGTTAAATTTCTTGCGATATTTGATAGTAAACATGATACATACAACAGTTAAACAATTTGCAGTTAAAAATATTTCATTATTATATTTTTATACTAAAATTGAACAGCGGATAACTAGCATTTTTCATGAATTAAAGCACAGTGCAAAAAAGCGGTAAAGCTGAAATAATAGAAAAAAAAAAAATTGAAAGTGAAATATAGGCATGAACTGTAAGAATAAATGTATAAAGAAATATGCACTCCTAACTCTAAATTTCATGTGCACTCGAACTTAGCTGCAGCATCTCTTTTACTTATAGAAATATATTACAAAATAACATAATCAATTCTAAGTTTAATTTTACATATACAAATTCAGGCAACTTTATAGAAACGTGTCATTGATGAACACAGCAGATTTATTTGAGCTGAATTAAACTTACTTAAAATTAATTCATTCTAAAACCAATGTTTACAGATTACATAGATATTTTTCTCTATTAATAAACACCACGAAAGCAGCAGAAAGCTATAAGCATTTTAATAAGCAGTTACAAACGTACAAACTTACTTTCGGAACTAGTCGAATTGGAATCACATAAAATTGTATTGAATATCTTTCACAAAGGTACGAAAACTCACAATTAACAACATATTATCTTATTACCGCTCATTACCTCCGCTTTTTTAACTAAAATTCCTTCAAGAGCATTCTTTATATTTGCTATTCCCGCTACAGGAATAACATCTGCTTCAAAAGGGATTCCAAATATCAACCGCGTTCGGGGCATTTTGGGAACTTTTCGCGCATGCGTTTAAAGTTCCTTGTAATCCCTTGGGTCTGGCGCTCATGGAGTGTTCGGTAAAGATTGTCTTTATTTACAGACTAAAATTAAATTATTTTATCGTTTTTGTACATATAAACGATGGATAAAATTTCGCTACTTTATAGCGAGTTAAGTTTGAATACATATATTTCCTGAAATGAAATTTATAAAAATAAGAATTAAATGAGGAAGCAGAATTTAAATGTAAAGGAAGTAACTGTTACCGTAAAAAATATATTAATAAAAAATACTTAGAAAAAATGACATCAAAGTATATATAATTATAAGAGATTAAATAATTGTTATCGGAATATTTTGCTTTGCAGAATTCAAAGCTAGGGGAGAGTATTGAAGCCGCTTCTCTGGAGCTTAAGAGTCTACTTCACACACGCGAAAATACGCGTTCGCTAATGTTAATCCTATGGGGAAAAAATTAAAAATATCTCGTTTGTATTTCAGTGCTTTAAATTATCTTTTCTGTATTGGATAGCTGAAGTCGATCTCTTCAAGGGCCTTATTTTTACTTTCTCGATTTTGTTTACAAGGATTTTTATAAAGATACATTCGCTTTTGGAACTGGTTTCAAAAGTGAATGTATCTTCATAAAAAAATAAACGGTGAAGTGCAAGTATTATTCGCGCACACTGGGTTCCGTAAAATAATATATGAATTAGTAAGTGTATTATTAAAAAAATACCGTTGCTAAAAGAATACTAAGGCTTTGTAAAAACTATACAACGTAGGGTTGGGTATAGCTGTATGGTATAAAGGGTGCAAAGGAAAGTCCCTTTAACCTGAAAATACTCGCGAACTGAGAGAGCTACAGCTATACAAGTGAGGTAACGGACAGTAAAGCGACTACGCCCGAAATAATGCAAACGACAGCAGCACCCCTTAGTTGCGAAATTTGGAAGACAGCCATTGCAAATCGAAAACAAAAAGAGGTAGAGCAAATTTTCCAAATAGAAAGTTTTAGGGCATCAATTAATTAGTACGAAATGACATTTGTTCACACGGATAAGATAAATTGTTGCCTGCATACCCAAAAATGTCCGAAATCGATGAGCGACGATTCTACTTTGCCTATTCACGTTCGGGAAATGTAGCAGTGCACAATTGCAGATTGTGAAGTGGTACTGTGCTGTAATGTCTGTAAAGATTCAATTTCTAATGCATTTAAAATTTTAGAATAACCCTTTCCGGGCCAGAAGAATTCTGTTCGTAAACTGATGAAATAATTGACTGATACCAGAATATTCAAACGAATTTCTCAGAAAAGAACACCTCGCTAATTTGTCCTTTCATTACAAAAGCAAAAGTTTATTAAAATAGTCTTGGTGCCATTTGTCAGTTTTGGAATTAAAATTAGGTGGCTAGATCGTCTAGCCACCGCCCTTGAAAGGGTTAAATCTATGTCGTCGCATTGAAGAGGCTTGCAATAAACGTTCCATGCTGAGAAATGCGCATGCAGAATTACTCTCACGAATACAAACTTGTATCGTGAGCAATGGCGAACTTTTCGAACATACTGAATATTAAATTTTTATCACTGTGAGACAGTTTGTCTTTTTTTTGTGTGATGTTATCAAAATGTATTGAGATAAGTACGCATTTATAGCATAAATTGTGCGTATTTCTTCATACTTCTGACTATTCCATTCAAACGTTTACACAAAATGGAGTGCATCGATTTCGGACATTTTTGGGTAAACAGGCGAAGATTTATCGTATACATGTAAACCAAATGTCGTATTCTATTAATTAATTGATGCTCTAAAATTTTGTAACTGGAAATTTTTCTCTATCTCTTTTCGTTTTCGAATTGCAGTAGGTATCTTCCAAATTTCGCCACTAAGGGGCGCTGCTGTCGTTTTCATTAAATCGGGAGTAGTCGCTTTGCTATACTGTTACCTCACGTGCATACCTGTAACTCTCTCCATTCACAAGTATTTTCAGGTTAAAG
Source organism: Maratus speciosus (assembly GCA_963932465.1). Classification (NCBI taxonomy): domain Eukaryota; kingdom Metazoa; phylum Arthropoda; class Arachnida; order Araneae; family Salticidae; genus Maratus; species Maratus speciosus. The sequence goes on along the minus strand of OZ010791.1, from coordinate 223,378,231 downwards.
GGACTTTCCTTTGCACCCTGTATACTAGAAAAGTATAAATGGATATACCATGAAAGTTCAAAGATATATGGAACCTAAATAATAGCAAATATACCTATTCCGTATATTTTTTATTCCATATCGGTTTTTAGTTAACCTTTAAAGACACAGTAGGTGTATTGAGAGAGCCACTCAATGGAAACGAGTCGCGAATCCCATAGTATGTATGTGATTAATTCTCATTAAATTAGTCTGTTATTAACAATTTGACGTTTATTGCTTTTATAATGCTACTGGACATTGCATTACATAAATATATCCTTAAAATTTGTTATCTAGGCTGTAAAAGCCGATGGAGCATAGAGTACTCCGCCCCTGTCATTATTTATGTCCAAAACGTCCGTGTCCTTAAGGGTTAATATCTCGGCTAATTACCGACGACTTTTTCCAAAATTCATGATCAACAATGCTTTTATACCTCTGCTACGATAGGTGTCTCCAGTTCTGCTCACCACTTTTGCTGAATCCCGTAAATCGAAATTTGAGTGTAACGGAAAAATGCGATTTTCTCAAAAACTATGTGACCTAGGGTAATCGCTATAATTTTCCTGCAGGGTTTAAATTAATGTCTACTACCTATTTTCCATAATTTTAGTTTCAATAGATTTGGAATTAGATGGGGGGGGGGGACATATTTTTGTACTTCATTTTCCACCATAACTTTGAAAAAATAATACCTAAAATTAAATGAAACATATTTTTGATTTCAGCGTTACGAAAGCTTTCACACGATACCTCACATGATATACAAAGAAAATATTTTTTTTTCAAGTAACTTAATAAGCCCTCTATATTTTTCCTAAATATATGAATATTTTTTAATCTGTAAATATGTGGGTCAATAGTATTAATTACTTCCCCCCAATTTGAACTTTCCACGTTGCATAGTTTACGACTAAAAGATCTGTGACAGACAGACAGACACAGGGGTGATCTTATAATGGTTCCGTTTTTACTTTTTAAGTACGGAACCCTAAAAATGCAAACAAATTCGAAAGAGTAAAAAATGACCTTTATAGAGATCAACCTCAGCTATCCACTGCAAAAAAATCATTTATAGATAATAAAATGCAAAAGATACATTTTTAAAGGATTCTTCCATAGGATTAACATTACCTATCAGGTGTTTTCAGTGAGTTAAGTAGCCAGTTAGAGTATTAATTAAGAGGCAAGGAGCGCTAGGGAAAGATTATTATACTTATTTTCAGAATAAATTTTAATTATTTTATCCATTTTTAGGGTTCCGTACTTAAAAAGTAAAAAAGCGAACCATTATAAGACCACTCTTGTGTCAGTCTGTCTGTCACATCTCTTTTACCCGTAAACTATGGAACGTGGAGAGCTAAAATTGGGTGAAGTAATAAAGACTACAGACTCACCTTTTTAATGATTATGAAACATTTACAAATATATTTAGGGAAAACGTAGAGGGGCTAATTATGTTACTTGAAAAAAAATCTTTTCTTTGTATATCACGTAGGTATCGTGTGAAAGTTTTCATAACGCTGAATTCAAAAATACATTTCTTTTAATTTTAGGTATTTTATTTTAAGATATATCGTCAAAAATGCAGTGCAAAAATATGTCCCCCCCCCCACACCCTCTATTTCCGAATTTAATGAAACTAAAATTATGAAAAAAAATAAGAGGTAGTAGACGTTAATTTAAATCTTGCAGGAAAAACTATACCGATTACCCCAGGTCACATAGTTTTTGAGAAAAGCGCATTTTTCCGTTGCACAAAACTTTCAATTTTTGGGCATTCAGCAAAGGTGTTGTGGAGCGCTGGAGGTACCTATCGAAACAGAAGTATAAAAAATTTGTTGATAATGATTCTCGAAAAAAAATCGTCGGGAATTAGCCAAGATATTAATACCCTTAAAGACGCAGGTGGTTTTGGACATACACAATAACAGAGGCAGCGTACTCTATGTACCATCGGCTTTTAAAGCCTAGATAACAACTTTTAATAATGTATTTGTGCAATGCAACGCAATGCCCAGTAGCAGTATAAAAGCAATAAATGTCAAATTGTTAAAAACAGACTAATTTAATGAATCACATAAATACTATGGGATTCGCGACTACTTTGCATTGAGTGAATCTCTCAATACGCCTCCCGTGTCTTTAAAAGTTATTTAAAAGCCTATCTTGGAAAACGCAGCACGATCAAAGGCGGCGTTGCAATTTGCGGCCTCCTTTCGAAGCGCCTTTAGCGCAATGGTAAGTTTAAACTTTGAACAAGGGTTTGTTTTAGCTACACTGTAAAAAGAAAAGATTATTACTATACTGAATTTAGTTTTATGAAATGCTAAATAAAGTTTAAATATGCACTACTTCTTTTGTTAGTACCGATTTAAATTCATCAAAAAAAAAAAAAAAAAGACATTACGATAAGATTAAAAAATGAGTTATACAGAATAGCAATATTTGCTATTATTTAGGTTTCACATCTCTTAGAACTTTTATAATATACCCATTCATACTTTTCTAGGATATACAGCTTTACCCAACCCTACTTTGCACATTTTTTTACAAAGTCTTATTATTCTTTTCGAAACGATTTTATTAATAATGCAGTTAAAAATTCATATATATATTGTACGGAATACTCTGAGCATGAGTAATACTCGCACATAACCGTTTATTTATACATAAAAGAGGTAATGTTAAATAAATATATTTTTGCGAATTAAATTTACAAAAATAAAAATAGCAAATAAAGAGAACATATTTGTATGGGAACGACTAGTTGAAAAAAATGAGAAAAAAAGAGAATTATTTAGTGCATGAACACCATAGTATATGCAATTTGAAGAAAAATAAGTGAATATTGTTAATGGACAAATATTTTACTTCGAAGTATTCAAATATCGCAACGTCTTATATTTAAGCTTTTCCAAAACACAAAAATCTCGGAAATATAAATTTCCTTACCTTTCTGGCTTTCTATAAAATAAACTTATGGGATATGGAACTATTATTTTCACCTGTAAATGTATAATATCCTTGTCTATATTTTCTTGGGGGGGAAAATTACATTTGTGTTTATTATAGCAAAAAAAAAAAAAATATATTACATTTTTTATCCTTTTTGTATGTACACAACCAGGATACCTACTTTGTGACGAGGTAAAACTGAATGAACATTTTTTTTGTGAATTAAATTTACACAAATAACATTAGAAAAGATATAGAATTAATTTCTATGAAAGCTGTTTGAAAATTACGAAAAGAGAACTAATTAGCCCGCTAACACCATAAAATATACAATTAGACATATACATAAAAGGAATTTTGTTAATTCAGAATATTTTGCTTCAATCAATTCAAATATATGCAACGTCGACTTGTATTTTAGGTTGTCCGGGACACAGAAAATCTCATAAGTAACATTTAAAAAAATTTTTGGCTGAAAAAGTATTGAAGATCGTAAAATAAAGCGGCGCAAACTAAAATTACGATAATTAGTTCAATAAATATAGTATCATTAATGTTGTACTATCTGACCCCGGACCGTAATAATAAACTTAAACGAACCTTAAATTTGTATGATTATATATCTTTAATTCAATTTTGTGTGAATTTATATTTTTAAATGAAAAATATAGCGAAAAAATATTCATTTTTAGTGGTAAAAGGGCTCGTAAGAAGACTTTTTCATTTGAATAACAGAATTCCTCCATTCTTTAAAAAATTTAATTTTTCACACATATATGAGTCATTCTCTGAAAAGTGGCAATTTTATGTTCCAGGGGTCTTGAAGACATATTTTTTAAAATTACAAAAAGAAAAAATGATTTAAATTATCAATATTAATCAGTTATACATATAAACTGTAATTATTTGCTCATTGAAATTGAAATTTGATAAATTTAATGTATTTTTTAACGCAAATGTCATTCCTTCACTATGTCCCCATTCACATATGTAGGAAAGAAAAGGCTTTCTCTGCCATTCCTGCAAGTATATTTATAATTATTTTTTTCTCAATCCATTAAATACATATTTAGTCATTTAATTATATTTATATTTTATATAATGAATGAATTAGGATACTTTTTAATGATGTCTCTAGCATTCGTCGTCATTCCCTCACTATGTGCCATTATTTACTTAGTAGAAAGCATAACATGCTTTATACATGTCTAGGACAGTTTGTACAAGAGTAAAGCGAAGTATCCATCTTGTTGTTTGCTCAAAAATGCTCTTGAATAGTTAGTATATGGCTTTGAAATACTAGATCAATGTAAGTATTTTTATTACGCGTCATTCCCTTATCTATTATAAATTTAATAAAAACTAATGAAATGTCTTTTTATGTTATTATATTATTAGAAATGTGTTTCAAAAGATATTTAGTAACTGAAAATATGCCTAAAACTAATCACTTTTGTATAACATGGTTTTCAGAAGCATTTCGTCATTCCCTCACAATTATTCCCTCATAATTTTAATATGAGGGAATGATTTAAATTGTGAGAGAATGATCAGAATCCATTTATATATGTACTAAACAGTAAAATAAGAAAATCGAATGCAATAAAATACACATTAAAAAACTCATAAGACTTTTAATTACCGTAAGTAAAGATAATACGTTTTTAATTTTTATTATTTTACCGTGAGAAGTTAAAAATAAATTAAAAGAGAAATTGTCACTATGTCTCAGGATTATGCCAATTGTATCTAAACAGCAAGAATGATATAGTGAGAATAAAATATCGAATTGAACACGAGGCTAATTTTGGCCCAGCTTAGCTCGGTCATCCCTGCTAGTGTTATATAAAATACGTGTCAGCTAACTGTGTCTAAAGCGTGCGAAACCGCAACAAAATTGGGGTTTTTAAGTATTGAGATGCTCTAAAAAGGATTGTGTTAAAATACGCCCATTTAGTTATTTTTACGGTAGAAAACATATCGTCTCTATGAGACGTAATGTGACCTGCATTCGCCGGGGTAATGAAGGAGTTAAAACTCGTATTTTTTTAAAACCGATTACACCATCGATTAGAAGAAAATTTCCGCTTTAAGCACATATTTTTGGTTTGCCGGCATCTTTAAAATTGCACTCTGGAGGGACGTTGCCATAAGGGAGAAAAACGTTTTTCGGAAAACAACCCTTTTTGAAATATTTTTTTACAAAACGTTAACTGTGATATACTTTTTTTCGGATTGATTCCAGTATTTGAGACATAAGAGTACAATCTTTCGGAATATGTCTTCCAGTTTTGACTCTTCCAAGTGGTTTTGTCGATTAAGGTTAAATCATAACTATGAAAACACATACAGAAAATCGAACGGTCTATTCTTCGCTACAATTTTCGCTTCATCACGATGCCTAAAAGAGTTTCTGGACATGCACGAGCACTTTTAATAGCTTGCAAGGAAGAAGGTGAATTTTTGAGGCGATTTCATTGTCGCTTTTAATTAATATCTCGATTAATTAACAAAATATTAAAATTCTGAGCCTCAGGTGCACCAAAAGAAGACAATAATATTGCCAAATTGGCATATGATCTTACCCTAAAATTAGAATGTTTTTTGCCGGTTTTTCACGAATATTGGTAAGATATATGTCGTCATTATATTGTCAATATTCCGTATAAAAAGCGGATGTTTATGTATCATGGGATTCTTATATCATTAGTGCCCATACCAGTATGCATATCATATAAATGGTATTTCACTGCAAATATTTTCAATGTGGAGTCAATATCTGAGTAGCATTACTATTTTATTAGACATATACACCATGAGTGCAACTTTATACTAACCTAATATTGTACACCAATATAATCAATACAACCAATATTGATTTTATAATCGCAACAGAAATGCTGATGTCGTTATTGAATGACTCTGAAATTGAATCCTCTTTGTTGATAAAAATGTTTTGCTTGTGATAAATATCAAACTAAAATATTCAAAATTTCAATATTTGTAATACAAAATGTGAAAAGAAAATAAATTTATGAAATTTTCTGATCAACACGGAAAGTTATGGCCGTGCAGAAAGTTAAAGCTAAAGTAAGCAGGCTGCAGTTTTGGTCATTATTTTTAAAACAGACGTGCGTACAATATCTTGAGCAACCTGAGAAAAAATTGCTTGGATGTTATTTATCATCCATTATTATTTTTCTTCTTTTTCTTCTTCTTCTTCTTCTTATTATTATTATTATTATCTTACTATAAAAACTTTTAATCTAAATTTAAAATTTTCTCGTGACTGAAATTTGTGAAATTGTTTTCTTTAACAACAAAAGATTTATCTTATTGCGGAAATCTGAACACGATACCCACGCTTGATTTCTTTGTCATAATTTTTTTAATTTTTATTTTATCTCAACGCGATACCCGTGCTTCATTTTTTTCGCGTAATTTTATTAGTTTTTATTTTAATCGTTATTTAAAATTATAGACAAAAATGTGTTGATAATGCTTAAATTGATGCTTGAAAAAAATTAAATACAGTCGTGGCCATAAGTTTAGGACCACCACTGAAATTCAAGATCCAGACAACAAATTGCATCTGCGACATTTATTACTCAAAGTTCAAAAGAAAAGCGAATACAGTAACTCCACTGTCAGACAGAATGGGGCCATCTGACGAAAATCGATTTGATTTATGTCGTTATCAGTGGTTTCAATTTTAAAAACGCTAGTTTCTGCACGGTGGTCCTAATCTTTTGGCAACGACTATACTTCCTACTTGAGCACGTTAATTTTTTTAAATAATTCGTAACTAGCATGCATACAATTTTACTACAATTATTTCAAAAACTTGTTCGCTTTATTTCATCGCAAAAAAATATGAATTCTACGATTAAACTAACTGAATTGTGCGGTTAAAAGATTAAATATATAAATATATATAATCCCGGGTTCAAATCCTGGTCCGGACATTTTTCGCCCAGTTGGAAATTTACATCTAATATGATTTGTATACCAATTAGAATAATTGTGTTAAAATTAATCTAGTGTAATTTCGTATCCAGCGATTTCTGGAGTTCCATTACGTGAGATTTATTCTGTTGAGCTGAACCAGGTTTCAGACCAGATGCTGTAATCATCAAGGTTAGCTGGAAAGTTCGACCAGAATCGTCCGGGATATCTCAGATGGCAGAGCACTGGCGGCTTCAGCCAGGAGGTCCCGGGTTCGAATCCTGGTCCGGACATTTTTCGCCCAGTTGGAAATTTACATCTAATATGATTTGTTTACCAATTAGAATAATTGTGTTAAAATTAATCTAGTGTTATTTCGTATCCAGCGATTTCTGGAGTTCCATTACCTGAGATTTATCCTGTTGAGCTGAACCAGGTTTCAGGCCAGATGCTGTAATCATCAAGGTTAGCTGGGTGAAAAAGTTCGACCAGAATCGTCCGGGATAGCTCAGATGGCACAGCACTGGCGGCTTCAGCTAGGAGGTGCCGGGTTCGAATCCTGGTCCGGACATTTTTCGTCCAGTTGGAAATTTACATATAATATATATATGTTTGAGTTAACGGAAAATGTTCTTTGATCCATTTATAAAAAATGTTTTTTAATTTCCTTACTTATTATAAAACATAAATATGAACTATTTTGAATTTTCTGTTCAGTTTTAGAAATGAAATTCATGTAATCATTTGCGGAAAAATGTTACAGGATTTATTTGAAAAAAAAAAATACTCAAAGTTCCTTAAAATAAAGACAATATTACTAAACATTTATTTATTGCATTTTAAAAAAGAAATTTGACAATTTAACTGTCCTAAAGCTTGGCATTCTTTAAACTTAAATAATAAATATGCCTATTTTGAAAGAAACATTTTTAGAACACAATTTGACGAAATTGATAGTTTTATTTATTATTACTAAGAGTTGATGACTCTCTAAATCCTGGCTTATTTGGATTTATTCTGAAATAGCGTTACATAATAGCAAGGCGAAGTTTACTTTATACTTTATTAGTTCATTAAAACTTTATAATATGTTAACTATATTTATTTAAATATAATATTTTTTATGAAATTTGAGACGTTATAACACATTTTTGTACTTGTTATGAACAGAAAAATTATTGGAAAATGAACATTGCACTATTTCAATCGTACACCAAAAAATGAAGTATACGATAATACAACTGACTTTCTCTATCTGAACACTCTCTAATGTGAACACCCCGGTATTACCCGTATGGCATGGTGACGCTACGGCGACGTCGTTGTGAAGTCACACTGTGACTTTGTGACCGTCGATGTGAAGTCATAGTGACTAGAATGTGAAGTCTTTATGGCCGTTTTAGAGCTCATTTGTGACGTCACATTGTGACCAATTTGTGAAGTCACGGTGTGACCAATTTGTGAAATATGTGTCATTTGTGACAAAATTGTCATTAACACTGTGAGGATTCTGTGACGACAGTGACAATGTTGTGAAGTCACATTGTGACAATTTTGTGAAAATTGTGTGATTTGTGACGATTTTGTCATTAACTTTTTGACGAACATGTGGCTACAATGACAATGCTGTGACAGCGTTAAGATGCAATATATTTAATGAAAAATGGAATCACTATTCGAGTCCAATCAATGAAATTAGATAATGGAGGCAGGAGTGATTATGAGTAAAAGAAAATACTGAAGTTCACAAAAAAATGTATTTTTCACGATACTTTGTCGAAATTTGCGGGTTTTTTATTCACGATCCTTTGGCGAAATTCGTCTTATTTGCACAATTTATTGACATTTCACGATTTATTGAAATTTCACGTTTCTTCGCTATCCTTTAACGAAATTCGCTTTTTTCGCGAACCTTTGATGAAATTCACGTTTTTTCTTCAATCTTTTGACGAAATTGCGATTCTTAAATGAAATTTACGTTTTTTCCCACGATCTTTTATAGAAATTTAGATTTTTTTCGCGATCATTTGACAAAATTCTCCTTATTTGGCGATTTATTGACAAAATTTCGCCTTTTTTGCGGTCCATTGACGAAATTCGCGTTTTTTCTATAATTTTTTAACAAAATTTGCTATTCTTAGATGAAATTCGTTTTTTCCACACTCTTTTGACGAAATTTGCATTTTTTCCCGAACCTTTGATGAAATTCACCTTAATTGCGAGATTTATGGCAAAGTTTTGCGTTTTTCTCGGTCCTTTGTCGAAATTCACGTTTTTCCTGCGATTCTTAGACGAAATTCGTCGTATTTGCACGATTTTATTGACACAATTTCACGTTTTTTTCGCTATCCTTTGACAAAATTCGCATGTTATTCGCGATCGTTTGACGAAATTCGCGTTTCTTCTGAAATCTCTTGACAAAATTTGTGATTCTTAGATGAAATTCGCGTTTTTTCCCATGATCTCTTGACGAAATTCGCGTCTTTTGTGTGATTTATTCACAAAATTTTGCGTTTCTCGCGGTCCTTTGACGAAATTCACTTTTTTCCCGCGATTATTAGACGAAATTCTTGTTTTTCCGTGATTTTTTGACGAAATTTAAGGAATTTTTTTTCACGATTCCTTATCGAAATTCACGTTTATTCCGCGATTTTTTGAAGAAATTCGCGTTTTTTTTTTCGAGATTATCTGCAAAATTAGCGATCCCTTGAAGAAATTTTTTTTTCCCTTGATCCTTAGACGAAATCCAAATGTTTTTTAGGATTCTTTGTCGAAATTCGCTTTTTCCCCAGTGTGATCCTTAGTTTGAATATGAGTTTTTTTCCCAATTCTTTGTGGAAATTTGCTTTTTTCCGCGATATTTTGACTAAATTCGCGTTTTTTTCACGATCGTTTGACGAAATTCGTGTTTTTTTAGCGATCTTTTGACTAAATTGGCGTTTTTTTCACGATCGTTTGGACGAAATACGCGTCTCTTTCGGTTGCTATTTTTCGAAGTTTGCGATGTTTTTCGGTAAAATTTCGGCGATCTCGAAATACTTAGCGATTTACGGAGTTAACGAGCTAACATATATTTTTAGGAACAAAAAGAAAATTTTAGGAGATTTGGGGGAATTTTAGGAAGTAAAATAAGAGTTAAGAAATTTATTTATTTGCAGTTTTTATTAATTCTACAATTACTTACTGCTTCCTCTAGGTAATTTTTTAAAGTTTCAGCACCCTGCTCTTTTTAAAATTGGCGAAATACACCCTTTAAAAAAAACTGAAATTCCCCTTTAGTTGCAATCAGAGATTTCTTATAAAAAAACATCCCCATACCACAGTATTTGGTAAATCAGTGTGCCCAAGACCTTGCAAAAATTTTAGAACTTTATTTCTTTAGAAAATACAAGATATTGTTAAATCATGTCGTTATTTAATTGTATTTTTCAATTTGTAATTCATAAATTCCTTAAAAATTAATGTCACTTTATTTATCATATTAACAAATTATATAATTTTTCCTTATAGCTTTACTAAACATATTACTAATACATTTACTCATGAAGTAATGCTCTGTTTTTACTGAACTAGCACCTCTTTTTGCTGTGAATATTAAATTATCAATTTAGGAATTAAAACATAAAATTTTTTTTTTCCTAATTAGAGAGTTAATTGTTGGAAAAATGATTAATTTCAAGCATTGTCAACAATTTGATATTAAGTGCAGAGATTAATAATTTTAATAACTGCAAATATCAATAGTATTTAATACAGTTTTAGATAATTATTACAAAATATCAATGTATGTAACATTATTGCATATTACTAATGAAAATGAATGGTGTTTTATAAACACTCTAATTACACTAACTAATAATTATAATTAAAGCTTAAAACATAGATTATCTTATCGATTACAGGTTTAATTGTTTTAGAAACCTAAAAGTATTAAAAGCTAATCCGCGTTTTAATGCAGGGAAAAAAAATCATAAAATTCCGATTTAAATTTTAAAAAATCTGATTTAAATAAAAAAAATCCGATTTTTTTAATCATGATCTTTTTACACTCTATGTATAACTCACCTTAACTTTGGGGTATGTTGCGAATATGCATAACGGTGAGGTGATACAAAAGGTTAATTCATTTTATATCAAAGTATGCCTGCAGTAAAACACATATTTAAAAACATCTTTTGGTTATTCAAAAATAACTTTAAAAATTGATTGCCAAAATTACATTTTTATTTATGAAATTGTATAGTAACAGTAATAACAACTCTTACTGCCTATGATTTTTAGGAAACAACGATCATTAAATGTTTATGCACCGCAGCTACTCTATTCGGAGTCTAATGCGAAACTTTTTCTACAATTTGCTGAGGATCTATCTGGCCGGATGTCTGTTGCCAAGGCCACTATATCTCTGATATTATTAAGAATAGTACAACTTCTCGGATTATAGAATACAGGAGAAAAACATTTTTTTAATTATTGAAATCTCCATTATATATTTACAATTAATACGTTTGACTAGTAATACCAAAAAGCGTTTTTATATGAAAAATATCAATTATGTATTCAAATAAAATTTTGATATTCAATAGCTATACTTTCATATTAGCAACATTCCAAGAGTTAATAGTCGAAGAAGCCGCCAAAGATTTTACTACCAATAGCAGTTTTTTTTTTATTATTTTAATAGTTTTAGTAGTTTAAGCAAGCAGTTCGATTACATGTTTATTAAATTTGTGTTTTATTTATGTACATTTTTTGATGAAGTTTTTAATTTACTATAAAGGTTTTAGAATAACGTGCTGTGAAAATTTTATATATACAGTCTGTTACAAATGCAGGTAATCATATTTACTTTTAAATGACACAGTAAAAATTAAAAATAATTAAAATAATATAAAATAGTTAGCCATTTTTATGTGAATAAAGTATAAAAATTCAAACCATAAGCACAAAATTGAAACACACATTGATTCATTATCATTATTATTATATTATTTACAGGATTAGATGATAATTATAAATAACAAGCCCACTTTTATCAGTCTGTTTTCTAATAGAGTGTATAGTATAGATATTTTGAAGTTTATGAGTATAAAATCATTCAGGAAATAAATTATTAAAAGCATCCAGAATAAAAAAAATAATGAAATATATTTTACATTTTAGCTTCATTCATTCAAGTACATGGATATGCTTTTTAATAATTAAAATATTTCAATAAAACCATATTTAAATTCTCACTGAGTCGCATAATTTCTATATTTGTCAACAAATTGAAACACCGGTTTACTTTGAAAACTTTTCTTTCATAATGTTTAACAGAAAAGTTTTTACCAGCTAAGGATATCTTTTTATAAATTTTTATACCTTTTCTCACATCGAATAATACTCATTGACACTGATTTTTCGCCTTAATGCTACATATGCATGATATCCTTTAAATGGTACTTCTACATTATGTAAAAAAAAATCTTATTTTTTCTAAATATATATTCTGAACAGATATTAATTTTTAAATAAAAATGTGCAACGCAAATTGTTTCAGACCATCAAAAAATTTTATTCTATAAAAAGGTCTTTTTATTTAGTACGTTAAATTACATTTAAATATTTGTTAATTATGTTAAACTTCGATCTTCGATTATAATATTTTTCTACGTCATTTTAACGTTTGAGAAAACATGTGATTTTAACCTATAATATTTTAAAAGAAAACAAATCTGAAGAAAATAAATTTATATAATTGATTTTAATCATCTGATTAAAATTATTGATAGGCAGTTATTTATTTTAATAATTAAATAATAAATCTACTAAACTTTATTAGGTTAATGAAATGTTTATAAGAAAATACTAAAATCTTTATAAGTAAAAGAAAAGCAAACTCTGGAATAAAACATTTTTTCATACCTTTTTTTCCCCTTATCGTCATTCTTTATATTCTGATGTAATCCATGTTTTAGAAAGAAAAAATTTTTGAAGTACAAAATATGTCCAACAATAAATACCATAGCAATGATTGAAATCATTTTAAACCGCACCAAAGCTAGTGTAATTATCTCGGACAAATACTTTCGTCTAAAGTGATATCTTGGAATTATTATTCCTATGAATTTTTTAGGTTAAATATTTATATCTGACAGATTGCACGTTCACAACACTACCTAATGTCCAGCAAAACACTATCTCAGCCTGTTCCAAAGACTAAACGTAATATGCTGTCTTTAATAGTTTTCATCGTCTGCGGTTTTTTTCGCGCTCTTTTGTTTATCAAATCACAGAACAGGAGCAGGTGTCTTTTCCGTTCTTATACATTTATATGACGTAATATTTTTATAAGCATGGTTCTAATTAAAATTTCTTGTTTCAAAAATTTTTTGATGCATTTAACTTTTTTTCGATATGTTTCAAAATAGTTCAAGTTTTAAGTTTTGTAAAGCTACTTTTTTGTCAAATATGACAATAATTATACTAATAATGGGAGTATAACAAATTAAACAATGTTTGAATTTTTACAGTATTTAAAATTAATTTTAATATGCAATAATCCAAGATCTTTTGAAAGTAGAAATGTCAAGTTTATATTATACGTAGTAAATGTAAATATGTTCGTAAAAAGAAATAAAATAACTGGCGAAATAATCTTCTTTGTGCGGGAGTGGCGGGGGGGGGGGGGGGGGGGTCAGGCAATTCTCTTTTTTTTTCTATTTTAATTTCCTGTATTGTAAAACAGCTTGTAAAAAAACAGTATTTTCCAAAATAAATTTCTAGAAATGATATATGTATATGTATATATGAATAATTAATTACGCCATGCGTTTTGCATACATTTTGTATATTTTATTTGATATTCGGAAAAAGTTAAATTTATTTAAAGTGTGACACAAGTAGCGATTTTTTTTTTTTTTTTTGAATTACTTAAAATAATTAAACACTAGCCGAAACATTTATTACTGAAAATATGCAAGTGTTCTTATTTATTATAATAAAGCATTGCTTCATTACAAAACTCGTCCCTCCCCATGCCCACACACAAACAAATCTTTGCTTTCTCCACCTGTATATTATTTTCTGCCATTTCCGCTGATAAGAATAATTTATAAAAATCAAACCAACTTCCCGGATAATAGAATACAGGAGGAAAACATTTTCTTATTTTTAAAATCTCTAATGTATATTTACAGTTAATACATTTTTCTAGATTGACCACTAATAACACCAAAAAACATTTTTATATGAAAAATATCAATTATGTATTCAAATAAAGTTTTAAAATTCAATAGCGATACTTTCATATTAGCAACATTCCAAGAGTTAATAGTAAAAAAAATCGCCAAATATTTTACTACTTACAGCAGGTTTTTTTAATTAAAATTGTTTTAGTAGTCTAAGCGAGCAGTTCGTTTACAGGTCTATTAAATTTGTGTTTTATTTATGTACATTTTTTGATGAAGTTTTTAATTTCGTTGTGAAATATTAGCCGGAAACAAACACTGAATTATTTTTATTGTATTTATATTGTATATTGAAGTGCAAACGTCTTAATCTTAACATATGTTTAGCCACACTGTGAGTTTACAATATGGTGGGGGTTTTTTACACATAATGAGACGTACGTTACATGTAGTGACATAACAGTGACATCACAAAAAAATTTTTAATTGCCAGAAAAATATTTTTTACATTAAATAACATGTTCGGAATAAATTTTGTAATTTTTAAAAGTTTTCTAAGAAGTTCACATATCAGTCACAGTGTGACATCGCTGAGTGGTGGCATTTTGGTCACAGTTGTGACGTGACCACAATGACTTACAGTGACGTCACAATGACGTCACTGTGACCATGCATGCTATGAGGGTATGAACACATTCCGAAGTTCCCGGCGAAACTCCACAGACTTAACAAAAGCCTCTGTATTCCGAACACCCTCTAGTCTGGACACCCCACTATTACGTACGCTACTTTTGATCCCCATTCTACCACATCTTTCTGTGATCTGAACGTTAATTTGCAATCGGAATTTTTGGAATTCCCCATCTTGGAAATTCAGAGAAATTGTTTCAGAAAAATAAGAAGGTTTAACGAACTCAATTTAAAAATAAACAGACAAAATCATTGCTATATTTTAAGCATCTACCCGAGACTGCAATTTTTTTTAATATTTCAGATAAAATCTTTTCCTCATCGGAGGTGACACTAAATTCTGAAAAAGAATAATTCCAGCTTTCTGGTTGTGTATAGATTTCTGAAAGGCACAATATGTAATGCTTATACATATACTGTGATTTACATTCACTGAAAAAAATCAATATAAAATAATATTTCTTCATTTTGCTACGTAAGAGTTTTATTTCAACTTTTCACGATCTTTATTGAATAAAACTCGGCATTTTAGTTAACTTGTCACCTTGTTAGTCTACAATGGGTAGACTTTGAAAAACAGTATTCTATACAGTTTTTATAACAGTATTCTATAACTATTCTATAATTAACAGTATTCTATACAATGGAAGATGTTTATTGGGAAGTAATGTAAAAACTTTATAATTAAAATCAATTGATTATGCTGAATAACTACATATATTCCACAGTGTTAATATTGTTTCGAAAAAGTGCTAGGCGGGAAAAAAGAATAAAATTGACTGTCTTCAATACGTGTTATGAGGCTTTTAAAAATTAATGACTGAATTTTTTAAATAATATACTTTAATTTCTAATATAAATTAGGAAAACATAAAGTGACAAGATTTAATTAATGCTATTTGTAAACGTTTATCAACGGACAAAATTTTGCGAAATATATCTTTTGCTTAATACGTTAAAACAAATATATGACTGATAAAGGGATTAAGAGTGCAAAACAGTATAAAAGAATAACAACTATTATACAGTAGTATCTTAAAGATGAAACATTTTCTAACAAGTTTTATTATGAAATATCATTATTTAAAAACATTCTTCCGATGTTTGTGTTCAAAAATCTACTGCAAGTTCATCAAAACAAACGATGAATACTTTAAAAAGATTTCAGTACTCTAAATTAAAGTTTGTCATCGTCATTATGCAATTGAAGAAGTATCGCAATTTCTTCGTTAAGTTTACGTAAGATTTTCAAATTCAGAAAGATTTGAGTGTGCAAAATTATTAATAATAAAATGAGTTTCTTTGCGCATCATAATGATTTAAGATGAATAAATGTTTTTAAAAAGTCCTTCCGGCCAGTGCCGGGAGGAAGAGGTAGCTTTCATAATACTTATTTAAAAAAAGCCAACTTATATCATGCAAACACACGAAGCTCAATTTAGTGGAAACCGAATATGGGAGATTCAATACTAATTTTTATCAATATAATGAATGGGAATTTCGCGAAATTAGTCAGTTTTATCCAAGCTGCTTTTCTTTAAAGTAACTTATATTTGGCTGCCAAATTCGGCAATTTCTTAAAGTGATAGTCATTTTAAGACAACATGGTGGATGAGGCTAAGCCGTGAACTTGGTCGAGACCTTAGTAATTGCTGTGCACATGCTCACTCAAATCGGAATCGGTTAATATATAGGAGTGCTGTCGCATGCAAAAAATCAGATTTTTCAAAATGTCACCCACAATAGAAATTGAAACTGCTATATCTGAGCCATTTTTTAAGGTAAAGACAAACAAAAAATGCTCCTGAATCCTTATATCAAGATCAAATACTTAAGAAAGAAACCTTTTTCAATTTCTATTTTTTTTGCACCTCACTTTAAATATATATATATTTTTTAATTTAATGGCCGCCATTTTGAAACAAGATGGCTGATGAACCTGGCCAGCGAACTTGGTCGAGGTGTTGATGTATACTATCCACATGCCTTCTTACATCGAAATAGGCGAATATGTGTGTTATCGCGTGACAAATACAAGATCGTTTCAAAATGTTAGCCATGCTAGAAATTCAAAGTGCTATAAATCAACCATTTTTTAAGATATCAACAAAAGAACGAATTTTCAGAAACAAAAACTGCTCCGGAATCTTTGTATCAAGGCCAAACACATAAAAAAAATCTTTTTCATTTTCCAATTTTTTAATACCTGATTTTGAATTTTAAATTTAATTTTTTTAAATGGCAACCCTTTTGAAACAAGATGGCGAATGAAGCTGGCCAACGAACTCGGTCGAGACATTAGTATGTACTATGTACAGACCAAGTTACATACAAATAGGTTCATAAATACGCCTGTTATCGCGTGACAAAAATCAGGTCGTTTTAAAGTGTCAGCCACAAGAGAAATTCAAAATGCTATTACTCAGCCATTTTTTTTAGATATAGACGAAAGAAAAACTGTTCCGGAATCTTTGTATTAAGGTCAAACACATACAAAAAAAAAATCTTTTTCATTTTCCAATTTTTTGGTATCTCATTTAAATTTTTTATTTTTTAATTTTTTTAAATGGCCGCCATTTTGAAACAAGATGGCGGATGAAGCTGGCCAACGAACTCGGTCGAGATATTTGTATGTACTATGTACAAACCAAGGTACATCCAAGTCGGTTCATAAATACGCCTGTTATTACGTGAGAAAAATCAGGACGTTTCAAAATGTCAGCCACGCTAGGAATTCAAAATGCTATAACTCAGCCATTTCTTAAGATATAGACGAAACAAAAACTGCTCCCGAATCTTTTTATCAAGGTCAAACACATAAGAAGAAAATATTTTTTCAATTTTCAATTTTTGGTACCACATTTCAAATTTAAATTTTTCTTAAAAATTTAAATGGCCGCCATTTTAAAACAAGATGGCGGGTGAAGCTGGCCAACGAACCCGGTCGAGACATTGGTATGTACTATGTATAAACGAAGTTACATCCAAATCGGTTCATAAATACGCCTTTTATCGCGTGACAAAATTCTGGACGTTTCAAAATGTCAGCCACGCTAGAAATTCAAAATGCTATAACTCAACCATTTTTTAAGATATAGACGAAACAAAAACTGCTCCGAAATCTTTGTATAAAGGTCAAATACATAAGAAAAAAATATTTTTCCATTTTCAATTTTTTGGTACCACATTTCAAATTTTAAATTAAAAAAAAAATTTTAAATGGCCGCCATTTTGAAACAAAATGGCGGATGAAGCTGGCCAACGAACTCGGTCTAGAGATTGGTATGTACTATGTACACACCGAATTACATCCAAATAGGTTCATAAATACGCCTTTTATCGCGTGACAAAATTCAGGACGTTTCAAAATGTCAGCCACGCTAGAAATTCAAAATGCTATAACTCAGCCATTTTTTAAGATATAGACGAAACAAAAACTGCTCCGGAATCTTTGTATAAAGGTCAAATACATAAGAAAAAAATATTTTTCCATTTTTAACTTTTTGGTACCACATTTCAAGTTTTAAATTTTTTTAAAAATTTGAAATGGCCGCCATTTTGAAACAAAACGGCGGATGAAGCTGGCCAACGAACTCGGTCGAGAGATTGGTATGTACTATGTACACACCGAATTACATCGAAATCGGTTCATAATTACGGGAGTTACAGTGTGACATAGGTCAGATATATATATATATATCAATTTTGAACGGAGGGTGGTTTCGGTGTCTGGGGGTCATGATCGATGAAAATATACCAAAATTTTTTGAAATCGCTTTCCTCCGAACGGCTGCAATAGGTAGCTTTTTTGTAAAGAAAGCTACCTAAAATGTCTTAAATAATATACCGTGTCTACCAAAATTGACGATGGAAAAGAAGCATAGATTTTCCAGCTATTACGGCTAAGGTGTGATTTGAAATATTTAACACTTTATTTATATATTTAAAACGCTAAGTTTTTTCTTTCGACAGTTCGTGAAAAGAAACTACTGCATCAAATTACACCAATCTTTTGTTAAATGAAAGATATTTGGCCACAGATTTGTTATCGTACATTCATTTGTTCAAATATTTTATTAATTAGCCGTAATTTTAAATTAAAATTCTATAGTTGCGCATGTGTAGTATATAAGTACAAATTTGTCTTTGGAGTGACGCGCTGCACATGCGCAAAGATGTTCTCTCACTTCAACTATCAAATCGCATGTAGAAGTTGTTTAAAGTTCGTCTGGTGTTCGATCGTACTGTAAACAAGCTTTTCTTTCTTTCACAAAGTTAATATTATTTCAGCGTTATTAGCGATTCAAAAATATCGATATTAAGAGCTCGATACGGTTTATTTCGGGTGTTTCATATTGTTTTGATTACATTACACACAGGAGATAACACAGTGATTTGAAACTAAAAGTAAAAGTTATGGCTGGTGATCCATCTTATGAATTGCCAATAGTTACACACGAAGATTGTGAAACTAGCATGTTAAGTTGTAGCTGCTTCTTTGAAAAAATAATGTAGGATAAATAGTAAAATGCAAAATTATTTCTGTAAGATCAGAACTCAAATTCGGGACAATTGCGTGTGCGTAAGCTGTTTTTCGAACTTCTTCAACTTAGAAGGAAGAAACGCGAGTTCCAGCTACCGTCGTGGCTTAAAGCAGCAGTTTAAATCTCAGAATTATAGTAGCAGACTCAGGTTCGAGCCTGGCAAAATGTGTAATATATTTTTCGATAATTTATTTCCATAATGACATATTTTATTAGGAAGAGAAGTTATAGGATTTTTATTTTATTACTATTATTATTTGAATGCTTTGTAATTAAATAAAATTTAACACTCAATGATATTTTGAAAAAATAACAATTTTATATTTAAAATATTTACGCTAAAATATTTTGCACGTTATTATCAATTAAATAAATTGAGCTGATGAACAATTTTCGTTATATTTTCTGACCATTATTAAGAATATATCTGTGTGTGTGTCAAAAAGAAAAGAGTCATTCATTTGCGTAAAACATAAAACGGAAATAAAGAAAAATATTCGTATAAGAGCTATAAAAGATAGCTGAATACCCTGATATCCAGGTTCAATATTTAAAAAAATGTATAAAATGTTAAATAAAATTGAAGTTATTAAAAATTATATATTATAAATCGTTAGCTGCGTCAAGTTTCAGATTTAGGTATTTAGAGAATGAGACATGCAGATAAAAATAAAATTCATAGCAGCTTTTAATGGTCATGTAGTTAAAAAAAAATAAATAAATGAAAATAAATATTGCTATTAAAAAAAAAGAGACCGTAGTAAGTGAAAATAAATTCTCTACCCGGTATTTTCAGGTAAATTTCTGATAAAAAGCAAGCATAATTGGTTGTAAATTACAAACTTAAAATTCTTTCACTTCATTGAACAGGTTAGACTGACAGGACCCTCTATCGCCTTAAAGAAACAGGAATCACTTATGAAATATAGAAATTTGCCACGTCATTCAATAATTAATTTAAAAGCAACTAATTAGAAATTCAAAAAAAATTTCTAATGAAGCATTCAAGTTATTCACCGTCATATCTTGATGGGTACAATCTAGTATTTAATAAAATACTTTAAATCATGGTATGTATTTCACTCCTTTCTGTAGTACTTCAAATTATATTGCAGTGTAAGACTGGAATTATGCCTCAAGGAACATCAAACAGGTGAGACCGCCAGCCGATAATTAACGCTTAGTAATGAAATAGTAAGCATTGAATAAGTAAGGATTTCGTGTTTTGCAAAACAAATGATTGTACTTATTTTCATGTCACGGTTGTTGGATCAAGATTTTTTAACTCAGAACCTTCGACTGGATGCCTCAGGCTGAAAAATTCTGTAACCGCTTAGTAGCTTTCTTCAGTAGTTCGGCTATAATTCTCTTTTCATTGGTCGCAATGAATGAGTCCATAGTACCCGCATGTTTTATTCGGAGTAATTTTTCTTTTTTCTTATAAACTGCGTATTGTACTTACTTGAATAACATCAAATAAAAAATCACTTCAGCCGTTATAAGAGACATGATACTGAATAAATTCTCCCTCAGAATAGATGAACAAGTAAAAATTAAATTAAAAAAATTAAAAAAGCATACTGCGAACCAATTAATTATTTCTCACCAATGTGAAAATATTTTTTATATTAAATTACCTCTTTTTTTTATTATTTACTTGTATTGATGACTTTTAAGTTGCGTTTAATTCTTAGTTCCTATCTAAAAACACTGTTTTGATGGGGCCTATAGATGTCTATGAATGTTAGAGTTGCAGTAAAGCTAGAGATCCTACCTACACAACTTCCAGGTTGCGTAATATTTAAACGGTGCTTCTGACTGTAAAATAGTCAATGAAACGTCGCCTTCATTTTGAAAGACCTATCCAATGATATGGCACTCAATATGGTGCGAAATTTGTTTCGTCTCTACCGCCATTTTGAATTTATAAAAAGAAAACCTAGCCTATAACCATCAGATGGTTAAGACAAATCGACAGAGACCTCATTCATTAAAATCCATCCAGCCGTTGGCATGTTTCAAGGGTATAAAGAAATCCGCGCACCCAGATACGCGTGAAACACATAACTCTTCTTCGCGGTCGGGTAAAAGGTCTGAAATTTTGGATTTTATTGGATGAATAGTAAACGGATTCATATTAGCCCGATTTCATTTACAACATGCATAAGAAAAAATGTCTACGTAATTTTTGAAAAATACAATTCAACGTGTATGTTGGACGCGATCTATAAGGACGCCAGGCATTTATTGAAACCAGTGGCGTAGTCGTAAAAAAAGCAGAAGGCATATGTTCTAAGCAGAGGGTATATACTCAAAACAGAGGGTATAGCGTGCAGTGTATATACTATAGCTTTTTTTTAAAAAACTGAGGGTATACGGTGCTCTTTAAAAAAATACAGAAGGTATACGTCGTATACCACCGTATACCCTCCACTACATCCCTGATTGAAACAAAACGCGAATCTATGTGGGAGGTTTTTATATAATCTTCTTAATAAAAACTGCCATTTGTAAATATTTGAATATCTTTTTTTAAAAGGTTTTCAAAATTCGGAATGCATTAATCATTTTCTACATTCAGTTTGATAATTATTTCTTCTTTAGGGGGGCCCAGGGCACAAAATTCTCTCTCTCTATATATATATATATATATATTTATAGAGATTTTGTTATGAAATTTTTTTCTGAAATATATTATAATATAATAAGAACATTGCCTGTAAACAAAAATCTGAAAAAAATTTAAGCATTTTTCGAAAAAAATTTAAATTTTAAAATTTTAAACAATTATAATTTGTGATATAATTCTGGAAATATTTACTTGATTTACAAAATTTGTACACTTTTGTGTACAGAAAATATGTCATTTTAATTTGTTTTTAGGATTTCTTAAAACATTGATTATGAATTTTATAAAAAAAAGAAGCTTTATACGAGTGAGTTTTGTATTATTTAGCATATTTTCCCAATTATCACTCAAAATTAAAATTCCTGAAAACAATTTGTTGGAAACATAGCATAAGATCTCTGTTGAAAATTTTATACATATTGCAAGGAACTTTAGATTCTTTTAAAGTTGACAAATCGTAAAAAAATTCATTCTGAGATAAATGAAGTTAAAGTTCTCGTCAGAGAACAGCTGTTGCATCTGTTCTCAAGGCAAAAGGTGTCATATATCTGGAGCTAATGAAGATAAAAGCGAACGGTTTGCGGTATTTAACGCTAAAAACTCAGTATTATTTTAAGCCAATTAAAAAAGTACATTTCTTGAGAATTTTTATCCCTGGACCCCCCATGACAAATTTGCTCCATAAATAAACAATTACGAATCAGATGATTAACGTATTGCAAAATTATTTCGTCCGAACGTTTCGAAATTTTTGTATCTGGTGTAAATCTGATCTGCCAAGATTCTCTGAAAAGATTGGGTCGAAATAGACACTTTTACCGTTGAAGAAAGATCGTCCTCATAAGTCGCAAAGTGAGCTACGACCACGATTTTTTTTAAAGGAGTACAATTCATATATTTCAAAAACTGATTACACCTTCGTGGAGAAGAAGGATTCGGCTACGTATTTTTTGTTAACTGGTACCTTTCACATTGCACCTTCGGGAAGCGATGCCGTATGGAATAAAAAGAGAACTACGAAAACGAACGTTTTTGAAATTCGTTTTTCAAAGTTTTAACAATTGTGTTTTTTTTAAACTGATTACGGACTTTAAGATGAACAAGTACGATCTGTTCAAACATGTCTTCCTTTTTTAAATATACTAAATTGTTTGGCCGATCCATGTTAAAAAAATTGACAATAAAACCTTCAAAATCCCTCTTTTGAGTTCTTCATTTTCAAGGCGTTGTTCAAATCGGGATCTGGGCATGTGGAAGAGCTTTTGTCTACAATGCCATGAGTTTCTGCTAAGAGTTTATTGTCGTTTTTAATTAACATCTGGACTAATTAACGAAAAAGAAAAATTCTAAGTCTCAGGTGCGTCCATTGGACTTCAATCGTCTACGTTTTAGACTTGCACATGCGGTATATTTCCCTAGCCATCGCAGACAGACACATATATATACAGACAGAGTTAAACTTTCTTTTATTATTATAGTTATATATTATTATTCAAAACCTTCTTCATGTTTCGAATTTTTTTATTCTATCACGTTTACCATAGGAGGTTAAAGGTCATCATTCCAATATCTTCTGACGACGGACTATTTTAATTTTAACAGTATCTTTTTACTGTCCTATCCAATATGCTCTCAAATGAAAACCATTAGAGACTGACTTAAGTTTCACAAAGCAGTCCTATTTATATAGATTTTCTCGATGATAACGTCAAATGTAATAATGCATTTTCTATATCAGAAAATTCTAGAAATTTCCCTTTACAGCAATTTCATTTCTCATAATTTCCAAATACACGTTTGGCGACCCAAATGATTGACAAATTCATCAATAATCAAACAAACTCGGCAATTTCTTTTTAAGATAAACTAAACCGTAGGATAAAGTATTTGCTTTGCTGTTCATTGTTGAACTTATTTTTATGGCTGAGCTATTCATTGTTCTAATTTCGTTTTCGAAATTAGAATTCGAAATTAGGTCATGGAATTGACATCCAAGTTCCTGTGTGAAGTTCATGACTTCTCTCATCTTAGAGGTTTGAAGGCCATGGAAATGATTTTCATCGTTCAATCTTTGTTGTTTGTGAACATGGAGAAAATAAACAAACGCTTCAAAAAGGAAAATAGAAAGAAGTGATCTTATTTGCTGCGATATAATCAATAAGATTCGTAGAACAGTTGTAGTAGATAAAGCTGAAAAAAGAACAGCTCTAATGTATTTTATTGAAGTGACGCAAAAAGATTTTGTTGCAGTTATTCAATATGACAATAGTTATTAGTAAAAAGTATTTTTACAGTACGATTTAAATAAATAGATATGTATGTTATAAGAATTGTTATCATTTGTAATAACTTAAATGTTTTCCTTTGCTCTTTTGCCATTTTCTATATTTTATGTTCTTTCACATTGATGCTTGTATATAAAGGTGTAAAAGTGACCCAAAAGTCCGTTCACATTAGAAAAATTCCTATAAAGGATTAAAAACTATATTTTTGTAATTTTATTTTGCACCGCAAGACTCATAAATGTGTTGGATTTATTGCGCCAAACGAAAACAAAAATACTTCCCATTTTTACTGACCAATTTTTGATATAAATTTTCGAACAATTTTTTTAAAACTTATGGTGTTATCTTCACTATGATGAGACAACAGACTTAAAATTGATACTTTTCGGTTAGCCAGGTACCAGTGTTATATATACATTCACACTCACATATATATACAGGACTATTACAAATGACGGACCCTATTTAAAAAAATCATATTTTCGAAACTACTGCACATATTACAATAAGTGATACACGAATTTAAAGAGAAATATACCAAGGTTTTTTTCAGTTACAAATGCTCGATGTGTAATTCTCTTGTTACATGGCATACTTCCAATCTTTAATCCAGTTCGTCCCAAACATTTTGTAGCATCACTCTGTCAATGGTTCTGAATACTGCACAAATGCGTTCTTTAAGTTCTGACAGTGTCAAATACATTGTTAATGTACCACCAATACCGAAAACAAAGTGTTCAGAACTTAAAGAACGCATTTGTGAAAGTTTGACAGAGTGATGATACAAAATATTTGGAACGAACTCGATTACAGATTGGACGCATGACGCGTAACAAAAGGGTCACACATCGAACATTTGTAAGTAAAAAAAACTTGGCATATTTCTCTTTAAATTCATGTATCACTTATTGTAATATGTACAGTAGTTTCGAAAATATGATATTTTTAAACCGGGTCCATCATTTGTAATAGCCCTGTATATATATATATATATATATGTGTATGTATAGATATATATATATCACATGTTGATCACATAGATGTATATATATATATCACAGTTGTGGATCACATCCAGCAGTAATAGCGTAATAGAGGTAGTCAGAACAGGTAATTCGATCCTGTTATATTAGTATAACAATTAGTTGTATTGCAGTCGTCGAGTGAAGGCTATGGAATACATCTTTCCGTGAAGTTTCCCCAGAATAAATTGAAACAACAGATAATATCAGCTCAGCACTTTATTAGATCATCTTTCGGCGGCGCAGTTTCCACCAAGAATATTAGCCATCTCTCCATAGTAGTAATTAGGGCTAAAACAAAGTTGTAGATAATCGAATAAATGAACGGTGACCAGGGGCTGGTATGTAAACTGGACATATAACTCAAATCTGCTGAAACACAGCGAGCATCGACTTTTTGTTCCTCAAGTGTAGGAATACAAATATGACGTATATTGCGCCCTCAACCAATGAATAATTAAGAATATTACGTCATAGGAAAAGTGCGGACAGAGCAAGCGGATGAATTTGAAGGGAAAAAGGATAACCTCAGAAATGCGCGGGAAAGTAAAAATGAAAGCTAAAAGAACATTCTAGAAAGAAAAAAGCGCAGAAATGGAACATTTAATTTAAGAATACTAAAAGCGTATAATTTAAGCAATTTAGACAAGTGAGACATTAAATTAAAGGGAATTTAACAGAGTTAACGATAGAGATTATTTAAGAATAAGGATTTAGTGAATATAAAGTAGTAATTTAGGATAGATAAGGAAATCGTGGAATTAGATCTAATAATGTAACATACACACACACACACACACGCACACACACACACGCACACACATATATATATATATATATATATATATATATATAGGGGAGATGGGGGCACATGTGAACAGTTCGCATAAATATAGCTTTTTCTCATAATTGGATTAATTCTTATAAATAAAAACTAGTCAGTATAGTAAACAGAACTTTCTTTTACACATGGTAATTTTTTTTAAATCACCTGTATAGTTTTTCTTACATTTTTAATAGTTTTATAAATTCAAATAATTGTTCACATGTGCCCCATGAGCGGGGTAGTTGTGAACACTCGTGGGGCACATGTGAACACAAGGAAAAAATATCCTTTGACATGGTTTTTTTCCTGTTATTAATTTGTTATCATAACCAGTACTTTTATTATCAGTTGAATTCACCATAAAGAAAAAAAATATTTTTTTTTCTAGTTTGTGAGTGATATAACAAAAGATTTTAAAATGAAACTAAATATATATAAAGCTGTTCTGACACCATACCCAAGAATTATATTAGTTATCAATTTGAAATTTTTACATTTTAAAAATGTTACTGATATCCATCCCAATTCAAATTACCCTATTCATAGCTGTTGTTTGAAAGATGGAAGTAAGCCATCACTGCAAGTTTGAGACAAATGAAAAGAATAAAAAAATTACAAAATTATTTGTGATAATACTCTTTGTATTAACAATGCATAAAAAATATTGTTTTAAACCGTTTACTAAAATAGTACATAACACTTATTGCATTTTAGGAAACATTGAATTTATTTAAATTTTAATTGAACTCAAATGAGCTTTTTGCTCTTTTTGTACTTCCTGACAAATGTGGAAGTGGAAGTTTCAATACAATATCACTTTTTTGTATGACAAAAATGTCTACTATTTCAGGGAAATTATACGAATTGGATGTGAGATTCTTTCTCAGGAATTTAACATACATTTTATCATTATCAATTCTTTTTATTCGCCCATCAGAGAAAGTTTTTGATTTTTGTGAACTGTTCATATCTGCCCCAACTAATCTGTTCACAAGTGCCCGCATGGCTGCTAGAGCTAAATTATTAAATAATTAACATTTATCAATTTTAAGGAACAAAACAACTTTATCCAAAATATTCATTAGTAGTCATAGTATATGGTAAAACATTAAAATTGGAATAACTAACTAACTAAATAAACTTTATCACTTACCAAAGTTGAAACCGACATTTTACATTTGACATCTACAAACAGTGTTTTGGCTACTGAAGACAAACAAAATGTCGAAAAGCTTCAAAAAATTTTTACCATATGTCTACTAGTGCTGCCATCTTTGGTAATTTTTTTCAAATAAAAAAACTTATAATAACTATTGAAAAACTGCGATGTTCACATCTGCCCCCTGTTCACATGTGCCCCCATCTCCCCTATATATATATATATATATATATATATATATATAGATGTATCTATCTATCTATATATATATATATATATAACACGTGCGCCTGACTAACCGAAAAATACCAAAAATTTTACTAATTTTTCAAATCTGAAATAACTTATGTGATACTTTCAACTACTTTTATTTTGTCATGAAACATCCTTTTGGACGTTTTATGGTGCATAGAACACTCCTATAAAATCATTTATTAAGTTTCTTTGTTTGTAAATCTGAACGTACTCGCTGACCTCTCTGAAATGTTTATTTATTTATTTATTATTTATTTTTTTGCATTAAAAAAATCACCCTATGAAAAGTCTTATGGTGCAAACTGCACACCGATATGACAATTTGTTAAATTGTTAATTTTCTTTTAAATTGGAACAGACTTATGGGACACCTATACATATTTTTTCTTTTCCTGGTACCTATTCATTGCAATTTATTTATAAATACGAAATTGTCTCTTAAATATCTATCTATATTGTAAATGTTCTTAATTTTGCTCTAAAATACGGGACAAAGTTTTATTAAACATATACCGCTAAATTGTAAAAGGAATTGCAAGCATTATCGGGTTTATCTTTGACTCACTGAGTTCATTGTTTACGTGTATAAGGGTTGTACGTACCATTTCAATACGTAGCATTAAAAAAAAAAGAAACATAATGCCTTGAAATAATTCTATATAAAGCTTTTAACATTAAGTATGTAAAATGATATCATATGCTTAAACTATTTCTAAAAATACAGTTAAGAATAAAATAAATTGCGCTTTCTATATCAATAAAAAAAACATGAGTGTCTGTGCATTATTTGCGTCTTGGAAATCTATTGATTTGAGAAATCTATTCACTGTACTGCAAAAATATACATACCCCATAGAATTTGGCAATTCTGAAAAATATGTTGACTTTTGTGAAAGGAGAAAGGCATTAGATGAATGTAAGTGGAAATTGAAACAATACAAAAAGGGAAAAAATGCATGTTTAATTAATAGCATTGAAAAAAGACAGAAAATGTGGTTTCTTGCTAATAAAAAAGTATACATACACTGCATAAAAAAAGAAATTAATGTTTGTTTTTGTGATTACAAATGGAAACTAATAATTTCAAGGAAGTCCGTGACGTTGGATGATGTAATAATTCCGGGATGGCATACTTTCAATAAAAGTTATCAACGTAGATTTGTCGATTTCATTCGTGCAAAACAGATCGTTCTGTCGGTGCAATTCAAAATTGTGTGACGAAACAACGAAATTATGGACTAAAAAAGAGAACAGGATGTAATCGATAACATTCAAAACGTGAAGAATGGTAAATTGTTCAGGCTGTATCAAGTGAAATGAAAAGTGCAAAGGAAGTGAAGACAGAATTGTAGCTTAAAGTTTCATGGGATACCGTTCTTCGAACAGTTAAACGTAATTCAAATCTTGTTTTTGCATAAATAAAACGTGCTTCATATCTCAAACCTAGACACAAGGATGCATGATTGCAATCTTTGTCGTAATAAAAGGTCACAAACTGGAGAGATGTAAGTTCTAATTTTTTTTCTTAGTGAATTAAGGATTAAAAGAACAAACGCTACAAATCAATATTTTAAGTTTCAGATTATTGTTAGTGACAAAAAGGAATTCAATCTCGCCGGACCTGATGGTTTCGCGTATTACTGGTGAGATTTAAGAAAGGAACAGAGGTACTTTTAAAACTTTGTAGGAGGTAGTTTAATGGTATGGGGAGCATTCACTGCTCGTAGTAATCTTCAGCTGGACTTCACAGCATCAAAAACGGGTAGTATTGAGTACCAACAGACCCTGTGGGAAATTAATTCGCAAAATCTATGACCACAACAAACAATATGAAGCAAAGACGAGCTCCGTAAATTAGTATTAATAACCAGGGATGAAACTGGCAAACATACGTTGATAAACCTTATTGAAAGTATGCCAACCAGATTTATGACATCATCCGACATCAAGGACGTCCTTGTAATAATTAGTTTCTTCTTGTAACCACAAAAGCAAAAATTAATGTGTTTTTTTCATGCTGGGCATGTATAATGTTGTATTGGCAAGAAACCACATTTTCTGTATCTTTTCCTATGCTATTAATTAATTATGCATCTTTTTCCTTTTTTATTATTTCAAGTACCACTTACATTCATCATGTCCTTCTCTTTTCAAAAAATAAATAAATAAATAAATAAATAAAATAAACGCATTTTTCAGAATTATCAAATTCTAATGGTATGTATATTTTTGCATTGCAGTGTAGCACGTATATATGGGCAAATTTGGTTCCGGATATACATAGGGAGGTGCGAATAAGCCTGAGGCACAAATTCTAGATTATTTGATTACATTTTTTGTTATTTTATACTAAGACAAAAAAAAAAGGACATTTTCTCGGTTTTCAAAGTTTGTCGTCTATTTTTATCCACTCAAAATAAAAATAAAAATCCAATTTTTAAATCAATATACGAATAGTAAGATACATTTTGTCCTGTTTTCAATTCATTTTATTCAGAATTTTTATAGTGATTTTTGAAATCTTCACAACTTTTTTAAAGTTCACGTTCTCTGAAAAGCAATAACTTAGTATTTTTTTCAGCACTTTTCTTACGAATATCTTAGCTATCCGAAGTGATATTTTATGGAGAAAATTACCGGAAATCGATTAAAAAAACGGTCAAGAGCGAGTGTCACTCGCGTTTTGAGGGACCCATACAAAAAATATGTGAATTATTAACTGTATTATTAAAAAAATCGTTGCTAAAAGACTAATAAGATTTTGCAATATACACTGTACAACGTGGGATTGGGTATAGTTGAATATACTACAACAGTATGAGTGGGTATACCATAAAGTTCACAGAGATATGAAGCGTAAATAATATCAAATATTGCTATTCTGCATAACTCTTTTTTTTTTTAATCTTATTCTAATCTGTTTATGATGAACTTAATTCGGTACTGACAATAAAAGTAGTGCAGATATAAACTTTATTTGACATTTCATAAAACTAAATTCAGCGTAGTAATAATCTTTTTCAAAGTTTAAGCTTCGATTGTGCCAAGCGCACTTCGAAAGGAGGTCGCAAAATTGCAACGCCGCCTTGGTCGGTGCAGAGGTTTTCCAGATAGGTTCTTAATTAAATTTTAAAGGCACGGGTGGCGTATTGATCGATCCACCCAATGCAAACTAGCCACGAAACCCATAGTATTTATGTGATTAATTCAAAGTAAATTAGTCTGTTTTTAACAATTTGACGTTTATTACTTTTATACTGCTATTGGAAATTACATTATACAAATGTATCATTAAAAGTTGTTATGTACGCTTTAAAAGATGATGGTACATAGAGCACGCGGCCCTGTCATTATGTATGCCCAAACCGTCCATGTCTTTAAGGGTTAATATCTCGGCTAATTACCGACGATTTTTACCAACAATCATTATCAACAATTCTTTTATACTTCTGATACGAAAGGTACCATCAGCGCTCCTCAACATTTTTGCTGAATGCCCGCAAATCGAAATTTGTGTTTAACGGGAAAATGCGCTATTCTCAAAATCTATGTGACCTAGGGTAATCGCTATAACTTTCCTGCAAGGTTTAGGTTAACGTCTATTACCTCTAATTTTTCATAATTTTAGTTTGAGTAGATTCGGAAACAGAGGGGGGGTGGCGTATTTTTGCATTACATTTTCGATGTTATCTCTGCAACTATAAATCTATGTGACCTTTTCTTTTCTTTGATTTTAATAAAATTTCACACAATTCACGATATATTTTAGATGTATTTTCCAATTTGATTTCAAGTTTAAATAAACATTCTTACATTTAAAATGTCTATACGTACTTTATTTTCAAATCTTAAGTCCTGCTTGAGCCTTTTGCCTAATTAAATGATTTGTCTTAAGAAAAGAGTAGCTGGGTTCTAAGTTAACCATGCCCGGAATTAATTTACCAGTATTTCAATAATTATATATATATATTTAAAATTGAAATTGTGGTTTAAAATAGGCTTAAAACTCAAAAAAAGCTACAAAAATAGTAAACATTCGGTTATGATCACAATTTAATTTTGTTAGACTATCTTTTGGTAACAAATGTACCTATTACATTCAATACAATTTCAGGATCTACTTTTTATCTTCATTTTTTTGTAATGAAATTATTTTATCCTTTTTACACGTCGCCTTCATTGTATATTATAAAATTCAGATTCTACTCAAATTTTTCTGCAATTAATTTCGAACTTTTTTACAATATATATTTATACAGTCTGTTTCAATACATAAATTAGATCAGTAAGAATAATAAGAAAAAATAAAAACAATACAATTAATTTTTAAAAGACAAAGTAGAAATCTTTAAACTAATATAAAAATGAAAATTCTAAGCAGTAAAGAATTTAGAATTTTATATTCTGTTAAATGGGAAATTTTAACGGGTCTTATATGCGGATGTCAAAACTGCTTAACAAACAAAAAACGTGCCTGCTAAATACTGATGAGTGAGAAATATAGAAAATACATGAGTAATGGTATACTTGGCGCTGTACAAGAAAACCATTGATTTTTTACAGATTTATGATTGTAAACTGAATTCTACCCAAACTGACATGAATTATGTGGTGAGTATTGAAATCAGAGATGACGAACTTAAAGCCAAGGTTGCACGTCATTTCAGAGAGCAAAATCAAATTTTATGTTGGTTACAAAAACTAAAATTTTGCTTTACATGCATACAATAATCAAAAGCAATCACTTACTTTTCCCTAAGTTAATTCATTACAAATCTCACTATAAACACTCCGTACCAACATTTTATCACTAAAATATTTTACATGTATGTTTGTTGAAACTTTTGTTTAAAATCTGATTTATACCGATTTCGATTAGGCATTGCTATGTTTTCTGGGCAGCATAATAAATATTAAGATTCACTTTAGGAAAATAAAGAAATATAAGAGGGGCTAATAACCATAGTAGACCAAGCCCATTTGGAAACAAAATGAGATAGTTCATTTAGAATGTTCATAAAATATTTTTTATCCTCTCCCACAGTAAACCAAGTCTGTAAACAGATGACATATATGAGAAAGTATGTAAAAACAGTCATGTTTCACTGTTTGAGTGAATAAAACAAATTATATGCAGCATCTAAATGGACCATCTCATTTTTTTTTCAAAATGGACTTGGTCTACAATGGTTGTGAACCCCTCATATGTTACTAACATTTCTATAAATTTTAATTGTTATTTTCTCGTTATACCCAAATCCTTGTCTCCAAGTGTAGTAGTTGATGCAAAATGAAATTTGCATGAAATGAAACATTTGGAAAAAGAAAAAAAACATTTAGCGTCCCACCCAGCTGACGCATCTTCTTCACATCTAAATATAATCACACCTTACAATACTACCTTTAGTTATCGACATTGATCCTCCAGTCACGGTTAAAGTTTGGCATGGATATACCATATACACTGTTAAAAATCTATAGCTTTTGCTGCATAGTCACTCCATCGCTTTTATAGAATATCTCTAAATTTGACCAATGAGAATGCGCCACAATATAGTGAAGTAACTGTTTTCTATAAAAGCAGTAGAGTGACTATGCAGTTAAAACTGGAGATTTTTAACGGTGTAGATGACGTCGACTCCACTGAAAAGTACACCAAGACTAAACCTGGAATACTATATTAGTAGAATAGTGTTCTGCTACTGCGACAATTACATTCATTCTTTATTTCAGAATTGAGGTTTTCACTCATTAAGTAATGAATATCGAAAATCGTGAGTTTCATGCAGCACTGAAGACGATTGTTTAGAATGTATGATGATTGTTATATGCTAATGTTATCGTGTTTTCTATACGATTGTACATGTGTTTTTGAATATCTAATATTTGTCGTCCGCCTATGGAGTTCTGCATTTATCTTACAAAGTATAAGTATTTTAAGGGGATTGGGAAAAGAATTTGAAGAGTGTTGGTGAGTTTTAGTCAGTGACATATATCTTTGCAGTGTGACTTTACCGCGAAGAGAAGTAATCACATATTTATCGTCCTATGATCTTGGTCCGATATTATTTATGGAACACATATCAAATATTTGAATATCTCGGTTAATGTGATTTTCTGCCTATACGAGAACAACTTGTAAAGGCATGATCTAAATAGTATTATAATGCTTTCACCCGACGATTCGTAACGTTTCGTGGACAATTCGTATAGTCGGCCGAAGTTAATCAGATATATTTTTCTATTTGGGATTTGTGCAGAAAATGAAGAGATTAACATACAAAAAGAGAGAAAATCGTAAATCTTTTATTATACACGGGCTTAATAAAATAAGTCAATGAGAATTTATATAAAAAAAAACAATTTATTACATATAAATTCCACATATAATGAGAGTACTCGTTTATAGGGAAAATAAATTACTTTATATTACCGTATAAAAAATTTATATATTTGAATTATAGTGCCAAGACGTCATTGCAAGCGTTATTACTAACTGATGCATTTGGAATTTTGAATACTCGTTATTCGGATTATATAGAAAACAGTAGAAAAAGAAAATAAATGTAGAACTGTTCAATGCTCTGTGTAAATGTGCGATTACAATCATAACAATGGATAACAAATGGGGTAAAAGGTATAGAAAAACAGAGTTAATATCATAAGTCTTTCAAAATTACTAATTTGAAATTCGGAGACATGTCTGTCGCATATTTGATGAAACTCAATGCTAAACAAATGTATTTTCATGATGAAATTTTGAAATATTTTATTACTGTTCCCGATCTATTTTTATTCTCTACTACCACTCCTCGCTATATACGAGATATATCCACAAAGTAAGTTCCGTTTCCATTTCTATCCGAGCATGCACGGCAGTTACTCTGACTGAAGGAGAAGAAATGTACGCCATTTTCAGATCACTACTGCCGACATGTTATTTGTAGTGCTTCTTTAGAATGTCAGCCTTAATTGAAAATGCCGCCGCTTGTGAAATCAGATCAGTGATTCGTTTTCCCAATGCAAAGAAAGTTAAACCAAGTGAAATTTATCTGCAAATCTGCGAGGTTTACGGACAAAATGCTATGAGCGATTCAATGGTTAGACAGTTTAATGAAGGACGTGATCAAGTGCACGATGAAGAGCGAAGTGGACGCCCGTCTTTGGTTACTGATGAACTGGTTCACGCAATTGAAGAGAAGATTAAGCAAAACCGTAAGTTTACAATTAGTGCTCTTTGTATGGAATTTCCGCAAATGTCACTATCACTAATTCATGGAATTGT
The DNA here is from genome assembly GCA_963932465.1 of Maratus speciosus. Classification (NCBI taxonomy): domain Eukaryota; kingdom Metazoa; phylum Arthropoda; class Arachnida; order Araneae; family Salticidae; genus Maratus; species Maratus speciosus. The sequence goes on along the minus strand of OZ010791.1, from coordinate 223,343,440 downwards.
TATTGAAAAACTGAAATTTTGAAAACTTTGCTCACGTTGGGTACCCAAAATTCTTACTGAACAACACCAAAAACAACGGATGGGCAGTGCACTTCTGTTTTTGACCATCTCTTCTTACACCTCACATCTTTCCTTGGTGGTGAACACTTCACCGATGATGACGAGCTGAAAGAACATGTAACCACATAGTTGAAAACACAGGCGGCAACCTTCTATGAAGAAGGCATACAAAACCTTGTTGCACGCTATGACAAGTGCCTACAAAATTTCGGAAGCTATGTAGAAAAGTAGTTTCACAGTTGTAGATTTTTTGTACAATAAATATTTTTTTTTTGTATCTGTATACATTTTTTTTTATATAACCAAACGGAACTTACTTTGTGGATGTACCTCGTAATAGTACTTTCTAAAAGGATGAACGAGCGAATTTATTAAAAATTTAACTTCTATATTTTATTGTTTATGAAAGTAATTCCATGTACAGTCATGGAAAAAAAAGTAAACACCCCCTACTAACTCCTCAACAAATTATCGTAGACAAAAGTTACTGGTACCGAACGACTGAAAATAAAGTCTACTTTTAAATGACGTATGTAAAATTTTCTTAGGGGGCCATCTAAATATTAAAATGAATCCAAGCTTCATTTTTTTCAATGGCAATACCCAATTTTAACGAGATATTTCAAGTCTTTGGTTCAAACTATGCTAGAAACCAAATTTCAAGTTATTTGAATGATAAGTTTTTGAATTATACATATTCAAAATTTGGTGCTTCTAATGTTAAATTATAATTTCATATTTTTATTTATAACTTCTGAAATTATGATCCTAGGTAGCTAATTTTTTCTGTAGCGATAATACTAATATATCCAAACATAAATACGTTGAATTTACAATTTTTATAATTTTCTGACATGAATTATTAAATTAATATTAAAAAAAATTATGAATTGCAACCTACCATTTTTTGATGGATTCAGATTTATTATGTCCTGCTTTATGGAAATCCAAAAATTCACATTTTCCTTCCAAGTAGTTTTCAAGTTATGCTTAAAAAACGGCAAAATGATGGTTTAAGGGGCCGTCCATGATAGAAGTGACTAAATATTTTGAAATTTCTTATGCTATGCTATAATCTAAGACGCTTAACTGACTGCTTAAGGTGCCTTGACCATGAAGGGAGCTCTCTCGGTTAACAATCGAGTACCGAACTTCACTTTGGATACAGCCCTTAAAATACGCTCGTTTTAAAATAATTTATTTCTCGGAAACTTATCGTACGAATTGCATAAAAAATTGTTTTCGGATTAATTGAAGGGTGTAGAGTTCATTTATGCTGTCAGAATTGTGTACTGCTATTGAAAAAACAAAGTTATGGCTCGTTTTAATATGTAGATGGTCCCCTAAGCAAATTTTATATACATCATTTAAAAGTAGACTTTATTTCCAATCGTTCGGTACCAGTAACTTTCTTCTACGATAATTTGTTAAGGAGTTAGTAGGGGGTGTTTATTTTTTTTTTCCACGACTGTACATATACATACATAATATTCATCATATGAAGACAGATATCTTTATTTTTATAATAATATTTTAAGAACTTTTGCACATTTAAGTTCAATAAACAATTGATGCATAAAACATGTCAATATTTTATAGCTAAACATTTGAATGAGACATGAAATCTACGTATTTTTGAAACATCTTTAAAAAGTGAACAAATTAAAATTTTTACAACTCATTTATATACAAATTATTTAAAAATCTAAATACAAGTAAAACAATCAAAAATCAATTTATTACAATAAAAAAGTAAAAGAAAGTAAAAAGTTCACACTTGCTATTTTTATACAATAACATATAAAAAAGGAATACATTCATTGAATGATACAAATATTTTTATTTGTGCTTCAATATTAAATTCGACTAAACCCAAAAGACAATATATTTTTATTTTTAAAAATACACTGTAAAAAAAAAAAAAAAAAAAAAAAAATAGGACTAGATTTCCTGTAGGAATCGGAAACATAGTTGCCCTTATCGTACCGGGAAAATGTCCAACCCAGCTCGGAATAAATCCAGTAAAATCGGAATAAAATCCGTAAAATTGGATTAAAATCCGTAAAGTACCGTTTTAATGAATGTTTCCTTTTTTACGGATTTTATTCCGAGCTGGGTCGGAAAATTTTCCGTTACAATAAGGGCAACTTTTTTTCGATTCCTACAGGAATATTGTTCGGATTTTTTTACAGTGTAGGTGTAAAAAATTCTTATGATTTATTTAAACTTTTAAAAGACAATGTGTTTTAAAATAAGAAAAATGATTTTCTAAAAATGTCTGTAGTATAAAAAAAAATATATTGCTTTATTTTTTATAAATTTTTGTTTGTACGATTATACTAACACACAATTTGAATGCCGACTCATATTTAGTTTTATTGTTTCAACTTGAATTTATTAAAACATATTATAAATACAATTTAGTTCGTATTATATCTATATCATCTTTATTGTCCTTTGAAATGAGAAATTCTAAAATGTACCATTTATGTCAAATGTACCATATCAATATTTACTCTACTTTAACGGTAACAGTTATTGATAAAATGTATTTCATACTTGCTAACACGTTTTCCTTAATGTCTGTATTTTATAAAAGATTAAACTAACTTATTCTTTGTGCTTGTATTTTTAAGAATATATTCAACCAAATTTAATTGTTTATAGTCAGTTTACAAAAATAAATGAGATAATGTTAAAACAGGATGGAACATTAAAACCTGTATCAATTCATCAGTACAGCGACAATATCTCACGAAAATCAATTTTTATCACACATCTATTTTAACTTTAAGCTCTTTTGAAATGTGAAATTGTAAAATACACATATATTAAACATTGAAAAAATATTTTCACATGCTATAAAACACCTGTGCAATTTGCTCTTTTGCAGGAATTTTTCAGATAACTGCAACAACATTTATATATTTACAGGCAAATTAAAAATACTATTCGACAACGTTCAGAAATGCCTGTTTCCTATTAAACAGGATAATTCCTGTAAACATCTGTAGCATTTGTCTTAATTCCATTTTTCCTTAGGATGTTATACAAATTCATTTTCCTGCATATACTTTTTAAAATATCTTCAACATATCTCTAAATGCAAATTGAAAATACCATTCGACAACGTTCCGATACACCTTTGAAGAGGGTTAAATATGAAACATCTAAAATAGTTCAACTTTAGATCATCGATTTCCAGATTAACAAGTTATCCATTAAAATGGTATGATGGCAATCTTTCAATCATGGCTATTAATCATGGCAATATCTTAGTTACTTTCAAGACATTTTTAATACGTCATCTTGAGAGTTCATCAAGGTGTTGTTTTATCTTCTTTATCGATCAAGAACAGTCACACATATAATAGAGTCTAAACTGAAACGAAAAAACAATCTATTAGAATTCATAATAATTTCCAAAGACATTTTTTAAGTATTAGAATTAAAAAAATCTGTTTTCTCCTTTGTATTTTTATCTCTTTATTAGTTAATTTAAAAAACGTATTTCTTATTCAAAAAAATTAAATAATCAATATTCAGAATTTTTATTTTGACATTTTTATAAGGAAAATGGAAACGATTTAAATGATCAATATTCAGTATTTTTATTTTGACATTTGTATAGAGGGTTGTATAAGAGAAATATTAAGAAACTAAATTTATCAGGCATTTTAGGAATTTGTAAGAATTTCTAAAAATTGAAGTTGCGTACATAATATGACTCGCTAAAATTTAAATAAGTTTGATAATTTCTTTAAACAATTTGTATTACTGAGAAAATAAATTTTTCAAATATTTTTTTGTCTTAGTAGTTGGGGATCCTTAAACAGCATAATCTTTCTATATATAGGGAGACGGTAATTCAAAACTGCGTGTACAAGCTTCCTTGAAGGTTACTAAAGGACGAATCGGAATAATGACGGGATAATAATGTCGGAAACGCTCATGTAATAATGTGCTGAGAAGAGAACTCAAGAAATGACAGAATGAAAGTGAAGTCAAGAACATTATTTTGTTAAGAAAAAATTATCAACTGCGATAGTAAGAGAACTTCTACGATTGTGCTTCAAAACCTGAATTGTTATTATATTTCGATTTGTCATTGAGTAACCTCCCCTTCCCACAAGTGTATACACGCGGTAGCGAATCATTGTGTGCTTACATTGTTAGGTTTCTCATATTAAATTACTGTTTAATTAATATAATTTTATTTATTTATTAAATTTACTGTGCATTATTATCTACATACTTGAGTTATAGACACATTTTCTTTTCTATAAAATTAAAATGAGTGAGCGGTGTGGAAGAAAATTCCAGAAAAGGGATTATTGTCAATTGGAATGTAGTTTGTACAGCAGAAAGGAATATAGAAGTAGAAGGAAGAGTTTATAAGCAGATAAACTAGTTTGATGACCTGTCACGGCAGCAGCGGCCAACATCGCATCGATACGTGGGGTTGCCCGTGAAAATAGACGGGAACGCCCAGAGGTTGGAGGAAAAAGACGAAGTATTGGAGGTAGAAGAGAGAGAGAAGGACAATTAGATTGGGAAGAACGATGTTAGTCGTGCTGTGAGCACGCTGCTTTTTCTTTGAGAAGAATCATGTAGGACAAGCCTACGTGCGTGCCAAGATTTTGGATAGACCTGTTGTGTGGTTGTAGTGTAGGTTGATCCTTATTGTTTACGCTCAAGAAAGACGCTGATAGTCTGTTATAATGTTCCCAGTGCGTACATTGTATAATAAAGTGTAATTTAACATATTGTGGTATCTGTTATATCCTTAAGTGTAAATGTAAATATTGTATTTCACATAGTAGTTGTAAAGGTTAAAGTGTGTCGTAAATAAATGTTCCATTTAATATTCATTTGAAGTGTCCTAGTGAAGTGATTCTCGAACTTACATCGTGTTTGGTATAACGCATCTATTCCGATAATGACTGCATATCAATCAACGGTAGAACGAATATAATATACATTAACGCGTGGCAGATTGAAAATGCATTATATCACATACAACAGTTTTTGCCTTAAACAAGAATCTAAAAAGTGCAAAAAATAGCATTTTAAAATCGTATTTACTAAAAACCTATTCTTCAGATTCCACTTTATTTTTGCTTCCTGAGTCACGTGGCACGCCCCATTGAATAGAGATAAGAATTTTATTTCTATCATAAATAGAACTCGAGGTATAGAGGCGTCAAAAATCTCGTTTTGAGCAGTCCGCAAAATATAAACTTGACAGAGTATTAAAAATGTTTTGTAAAATCGTTTGGCATCAATTGGTAGAAATTCCTTTCATTTACTGTTCATTGCATTGTTGTTTCTTTGGCTTGGCGAGAAACTCTGCCGAGTTTCTACGATATCAGTGTAATAAGTTAAAGAGAAATTGCTTGAAGTTTTTTTTTACTTGTTATAAAAAACTTTGTAAAATTTCAAGGGTCAATTTAAATTATCCTTCGCAGTTTGGCAATAGAAAATTTTATATTCTCGTTCATTTTATATATTCCTTAAAATGTAATTTTATCAAAAGTTACTTTGCTTATTGTCAATTTAATATGCCTTTGGGAAAAGGAAATAAAATCCAACAGACAAATCAGAAAGCAGAGTTTTGTTAATAGGGAAACTACGATAGATGATAAATTTGACTTGATCATGAAAGATGTTCTTATTTGAAATATAGTGTTTTAACATGTGTCCGTAATTACCTTGGAATCTCAGTCTTACCTTCAACCATCATGTATATTCAAAAGCGTTGAGATAGATTTTTCCTTCAAAAGATAATTATACAAAAGATATATAAAATTCAAAAAAGAAAGACTTCCTTAAAGACACCATAAAAATGTAACTAGCACAATGCACTTCGAAAAGCCTTAATCCTCTTCATCGTGTGCAAAAAGACGGGTATGATTTTGTAAGCCCTAGCAAGTCTGAAGAAAATACAAGGTTCTTTCGAAACGCATTGCACGTGTCTTTTCGTAATATATTTCTTTTTTGCTTTGTAAAGATCAATGCAATGATAAAAGTAATGTTAAAAAAATTCCTATTCCTTGCACAAAGAAAAGTTACCTGCTGCAACATTGTGAATATGATATATAAAACAAATGTTTCGTATGCCAACTGTGAAAAATATGATAATCTAAATAAAAATTATAAGTTTTAGATGGAAATGAATTAGTTATTAAAATGGTTTCAATTACCCATTAGATGCAAATTCGAAGTCTCTTGCCCTCTTACACTGCTGTGACTTGCATCTCAACTTCAGTATTTTTTACTTTTGCTTTAGAAAGGAATGCATGTGTCCCACTTTTCAGAGATGAAAATGTTGTGCTCATGGATCGCATAGACTTGAAAAATATGGTCGGACCTAAAGATATATTACATCAGAATTCCTAAATCATTTTGTATTAATTTCAAGCAGTACATGAAGTTTTGCAGAACTTGCAGTAACTGTGATATTTTGTGATATAAGGAGTTCAGTTTGAGATAAATTTTCTATCAGATGTACCGAAATAGTACCATTTAGAAATTTCGAGAGAAATGTAACTTGTATGAACGATAAAACTTACTGCATGAAAAAATATCTGTACCATCCCATATCCGTTTATTACTAAGGAGAGGTAGGATTGTCAGGGTATTTAGCCTGCTTCACGAAAATTAATGCAATTTTTGACAAAAATCTGATTACTTGTTACAAATTGTATCAAATTTGAATTTCCGAATTGTAACACTATCTCTTAATATCATATTTGTACTTTTAAATTGTAACACAAACTTTACACAGCATATCTGAGCACTTTGTATCAAAGAAGACGGGAAAAGTATAGTTTTATATATTTTTTCTTAACGATCTTTTTAAAAATAGTGAAAGACTGAGAATGCTAACGATATATCCACGTTATACACTATAATTTATATTGTCCCCAAAATATATCGGATTGAAATTTTTTATGAGATACAACGAGTAGACATAAACATATTTAAGAAAGATTTTTAATTCAATACTTTTTATAATTATGGAAATTTTGAATAAGTTAATATTAAAAAGTTATGACTTACCAATTTTCTTTAATGTATAATAAACTTTTTTCGCTCAAAAAATGGGTTTTAAGTTTAGAGCTAGTTCTAATCATTAGATTTCGAGGCATGAAAAAGTTTTAGATTTCGACTGTTTAAGGGAATAGTCTCTTTTAACTTTTGTGCTCGCTTATACTGAGTGAAAAATCTTAAGTGGTATTCGGAAAAATTATAGAAATATTTATATATGTTTTCATATAAATTATGTTTATTTGATACTTAGTATTTCTATATAATTTTTTTCTTAAGGGGTCTTGTACATTTTAAACGCGACTAAATTTAACGAAAAAATTCAAAGTTTGAGTTAGTGTATCTTCAGAACTTTTTTATGTATAAACATGAAATTTTGGATATTGATTAAAGAGATTGGCTTCGTAATATGCTGTCATTAAAAATTTATCAGCATTTTACGGAATTTGTGTATTGTTGAAATGAAAATATCCCTTTTTTTACTCCATAAGTCATTGCGCGCATGATATCGCGAGAAAGTATGTATGGATTGTCATGAAATTTGGTAAAGATACTAAAAATATATGTGGGTTTAAAATGAACTACTTTTAGGCCAAAATTATTTCATTAACTGTATAAATAAAATATTTTTGTATAAAAAAAATAAAAATTTTATATTTTTAATGAATAAAAATATTACCATTGTAAATGCTTAAAAGTAGTTCATTTTAAACACACGTATTTGTTTAGTATCTTTGCCAAATTGCTTCACAATCCATACACACTTTCTCACGATATCATGCGCGCAATGACTAATTGAGTAAAAAAAGGACTATTTTCATTTCAACAATACACAAATTCCGTAAAAGGCTAATAAATTTGTAATGATATCATTTCACAAAGCATAATCTGTTTAATCAATATCCAAAACTTCATGTTTATACATAAAAAGGTTTTGAAGATAGACTAATTCAAACTTTCAAGTTTTTCGTTAATTTTCGACGCGCTTAAAAGGTACAAGACCCCTTAACTAATTAAATAATATTTTCGACAGTTTTAAACGTAACGTCTTCATTTTATGTTTCGAAATTTATAGATAAATCATAAAGACATTTTCTAATATAAATCTATGGATATTTAAGAAAACGTACAGAAACTTTTCTTTTTTTCTCCAGACTCCCTTGATCCAAAGAAATGAAATATTGTGTCAAAAATGAATGTCACTATTTAAAAGTTAGGATTAAAAATTACGATTTTTAATAAGTAAACGACCCTCATTTTAAAAATTACATTCATGTTCGAAGAGTAGACACAATAAGCATAACTGAGTCAGCATAAATGATCATCTTGAGAAAAAAGGTCGCAGCTGTATACACTATCAGAAATACTTTCTTCAATTCTCGAAGATATTATTGGCAGCACTGCTACAGGTATATATCCGAGAATACAAGAAATTTCCGTCCTTTTTTTTCATTCCAGGACAGAAAATTTCCACAATTTAATTTTTTTTTTTTTTTTTATTAAAATACGTCTGCCTTTCTCCCGTGGATGCACTTGACTTTCAACCTGGGAACGCGCGTTTGGAATCCAGCACCTTAACCACTCAGCCAGCCAGCACCTGTTAAAGGATGAGTTTAAAACGGTGATATCGGCTTTCTTCAAATAGGGGATTGGTAAGGCTCGTTAAATGTCTTGTTCAGAAAGCTCGGGAACTTAATTGCAAGGACTTTTATCGTCATGAAATAATGTTTGGTATTTTAACACTTAATAGAATAATAGAGGATAAAAATTATGACATATTAGGCATATTTTTATTAAGACTCAATTTGATTGTTAGATGTAAATTATGAATATTATATTTTTAATTAAATTCCAGAAGAAATATTTGCTTTTTTGAATAAAATCGATTTTTTAACTTGATTGAACTACAATATATTTTTTAAATTGTCCATTCATAATATATTTTACATGCGAATAAGTTTTTAATATTCTAAAAAGTAAATTGCGAATAAGTTTAAATGAATCAGGAAATTTATAATTTATTAAATTCGAAAGCATTATTTTTGTTTGTTTGTTTTTAAATAAATTATAAATTTTAATTTATTGAATTTTCGGTTTTTCATTTTAAAAATAAATTCAAACTTTAGTACACTGCAAATTTGTGAAACACTTTTGCAACACTAACTGAACATAATAATAAACACTTCTAACTAAAATTATTTTCGATTGTGTTATGAATGTGTTGCAAATGAGTTGTGCCGAATAAAAAGATTGTGCAAAAAGTGTTGTTAAAAATTACAAGAGGAGAAAATGTGTTTCCAAAACATTTCACAACATTCATTTTTAAAATTGTTTAATAAATAGTATGTTTTAAGTGTGTGTGTGTTATTTTAAAAGCACCATGTAGAAAGTGTTTTACATGTGTTATTTTATAGTGTTTTAAATTGTGTGGTGTTTATAATGTGTTGTTAATTTGTTGACAAAGTGTTGTGCAGCACAACACTATTGTAAGAAAATATTTTCATCAATAGTATTTACGACACGATTTCAACACAATTAACAACACTAATTTTAGAACACATTTTTATATTGCAAACTTTTGAGGCATATTAAGAACACATCTCTAGATAGCAACACTTTTTTAACATATTAAGAACATAAATAAAACACAAAAAATATTTTGTACATGAAGTTTTCTAATTCACAGCACGTTAATGTGTTGTTAATTTGGTGACAAAAGGTGTTGAAAAGCGTGTTTCTTTTTGGGTTAGAAAATTTTCAGTGTACTAATACAGCCAAAACGCATTCGTGCAAGAAATACTCGGAATTCTAGGAGTACAGAAATTAATTGTTTAAAAATGACGAATAATTTAGTGTACAAAGTCAAATTTTTATGACGGGTTATACAGTTATCAGACGCTCATTACAAATTAGAACGAAAAATCATATGTTAAGCATAATTTATGTTTTATATTTTAAGATTAAAAGAATACAGTTACAAAATCTAAACCATTTGACACAGTGGAAGAAATTTGGAGATTCATATTGCATTCTGCTTGCAATGAATTTCAGAAATGCTTGATAATCACGACGCACTGATCATAATTAGTATCACAAAATATATTGCATATATACACCTGAAAAAAATAATAGAACTCACACTAGGCTCTTATTAATTTTTTAATTACATTTTTATTTTTCGTGAAAAAGATCACTTTTCATCTTTTGTGGCCAAAACTACTGTCCCCTAGTCGTTGGTATCTGCCATTCAGATATAAAAGCATACATACAAATGCAAAGATTTGCGAGTGGGGATTCAAAAAAGTGTCCGTAAATAGAAGTGTCCTCTATTCGGGAGTATCGGTTATGCTTTATTTTAGTGTCATTTGATTTTTTTTTAATTCTTCTGTTAAAGAAAAAATAAGTAAGAGATTCAGCATGACTATCAATTTTTCGGTTGTTCCAAAAATTTGACAACTTAACGTCTTCTTTAAAAACTCAGAATTGTTAAATTATGTTACAAATATGAACATATACTTTTTGAAATTATGTGTTTCAATTTTCAATTGTCTTGTTGAGTATCATATTTATGCAAAAATTTCCTTTTTCATGCAAATGCATGCCAATATTGTTCAGACGCGAAATTATATAGACAGATAATAAAAATGTTTCATTTTACCTTTTTATATTTAATCAATATATTTTATTTAGTTGTCTGATAATGCAAATTTCTCATTTTTGATAACTGATGTAGCTTTTTCCATAGATATTATATGTTATTTTAAAAGAATAACAATCAAAGAAAGTCAGAAAATAATAACAACTCTTCAATGAATGTTTCTACCACGTTTTGATCCCCATCTGTAATTCCTGCAATACTACCAAAATCAATAAAGCAGCTGGTAATAAAATTTAACTAAATAACAAAGATATCAACTAAATTAACATTTACTTAAAATGAAAAAATACTTTTAACAAGTCAAAAAAAAAAAAAAATAGCGACAATCAAAGCAATTAACTAAACAAAGATATATGAATTTATGTTTCGTTAAAATAACAAAATAAAATACACAAAAACTAATATACTAACATTCCGATTATTTTAAATAATATTTTACTCGTTTAATCTAAAGCAGAGTTCGAAAACCCTCAAAATTTAAAATTGATGGAAACAAGTATCATCAATTAATCTCAAAAACTGCATTGTGAAAGCCTTGCACGTAGCCAATGGTAAATATTATCATGTATAGCCAATGGTATACATGTTAACATTCCTTTTCCTATGGAAATGCAAAACTCACAACGATTAATGAGGTATCATTCGAAAGATTTTTGAAAAGGCTTGTTACATAGCACACTCACATTTCGTTAAAATATGTTGTTTGATTAAATATTGAAGTTAGTTAAAGAACGTTGAAAAAACAGCCATTAATATGAAAAATTACCGTGTACTTCTCAGGAATCCACTGCTTCAGAATTAATTGAAAATAATGAGTAAAAACTGAATTTTTTTACATATTTCAATACAATTTAATATTTCAGAAATCCACTATATTTTCTTTATAAATATCTTACATTCACTTGTTAAGCCCTTTTCTGCATCTTTAAGTATTTCTCATATAAATTTGATGTGACATACTTTTTTAAATCAAACACAAGTAGGCAATTTCCAAAATTTATTAAAGATTACAATTATTGGAACTGTTTTTAACTTATTTAACTTTGCCAGGGGTGTTACGCAAGTTCATTGGCATAAATGATACTGCATAATATATGTGAATTTCATTTTTATACACTTATTTTTTTCCACCTTCTAATTCCAATTTGTTTAGTACAGAATTTTTTATTTTATCACTATGCTATTGTTATTTTGTTAAGATTTCTAATCTGGAAAATAACATTTCAAGAGATTTTGCGACACCTAATTTAAGAAAAGAAAATTTCAGATTTATTATTCAATTTAATCTAAATAATTTAGATCTTAGCAATATAGCAGAACTTGAATAAATTGTTGCAGTGTATATGGAAATTATATACGCATTTTTGTATTTTTCATACATAACCTTAAACATTTTTTTAATCATAACTTTGTTTTCATACAGAATATGGGCATCTACTCATTGGGTATATTTTTTTTCATTAATTGACCAGAATTTTTTTTAACGTTACAATCTTCATCTGCATCCTTTACTATTTTTTACTTATGTATGTTTATGGAAATACAAGTACAAATTGTATAAATTTCGAACATCCAACAGAAAACTATTATAACTACTTTTTTTAATTCAGTATCCCTATCAGAAAAAGTTAATCTCACCACAATATCCTGTTCGGTTTCTTTGTCCACAATGAAGAATCAAGCAAAATCCGTCTCTAAAGTCCTTATTGTATTGTCCGTAAATAAGTGGATTAATAAAGCTGTTAGCATAAGCTATGTAATATGAAAACCACCTGAATTCAGGATACCAAGTTGGTAACTAGAAAAACAAAAAAGAAAAATCCACATAATGCTGCCAACGTTTTACCAAATATTACTGAATGAACAAGTTTTTGAAAGTAATGTAGAAATAAAATGTACAGAACACATACACGTACGCATAAAAATTCGAATGCAAGTTATAAATGCAGTATTAAAGTCGCAGATAGAAGTTTTTTGAACCAAGTCTTTGTATTTAAATATTCCTATATTTATGTTTTAATTTTAATTTCCTTTGGGAGCTGCAAACAAAATTTTTTATACGAAATTAAAAATTTACCAAACGAATCCTTATAGACTGGAGGACAGCTGCACAAACAATCACCTCATCCAGTTTACCGCTAAAATTCCAGGATTAGATAGAACTCGGTGAGTGTATTAAAATGCAACTGGTCTACCAAGTCATAAATTGGTGGAACACACCTGCAAACACGATATATTGTTGATTGGTAGCTTTCACATTGTGTTTTCCTACACCCAGTATTCCATATTTGCATACTTTTGGGTGCAGAAAAACACAACGGTAAACCCATTAATCAACCACAAAAATTGGGTCTAAAGGAAGTTTCCACCAAGATATAACTTGACAGACATGTTGCATGTTAATGTGCTAATCGAGTTTTAACTGATCCTAAAATTTCAGCCGTGAAGTCAATGATGTGATAATTTGTGCAGTTGCCGCCAGGTCTATTACAGTTTTCTTGCATTTATGTTATAACATAAATTTTCACAGTTGCATCTTAAATTAAACGCTATATATTATTTTTCATATTGCACATACAACGCAAGATTTGGATTAAAAAAAAAAGTACATGCAGTATTAGCTAACTTTTTTTATCCAAATCTTGCGTTGTGTGAGAAATTTAGAATTATTCTATGGAATTATGTGCAGTAGCACCCTCTATTGTTGAGATTTTGAACTAATTTTTGTGTTGGTATCATACAAAATCCCGTACCATGCTGAATATTTATCTGCAAACCACATGTCTCTCTAACCCATAGATTTTTTTTTTTTTTTTTTTTTAAATCTCGTTTTACTTTCGCACGAAACTTTTGAAACTCCCGGCATATATATTCATACATTACTTCTAATAAATAAATAAAACATAGAGTGTTTTAGAAATATTCACCAGTCTGGCTTCTCCAGAATCAAGTCCGAAAGCAGATACATACAGTGTGACCTGAAGAGGTGCCCAGCATATGACGAACACTATTAACACAACAATAACCATTTTGAGCACCTAAAATGTAAAATGCAATTTAATCATAAACCTGTTTGCATTTTAAGAAGACAACCTGTCAATTCTTAAACGACAATATCACAGATTTTACTTCAAGTATGAATAAAACATGAACACGTATGGAAAACTGTGTAGTCTTCCAAACTAAAAACGAAAAAAAAAAAGAGAGATACAGATAGAAAGCACTCCAACTAACTCTACATCAAATCATTGTATAGAAATGTGACTGGAACCAATTTTTTAGTACTAACAATTACTAAAAAATGCCATACTTAAATTGTATTTTGCGAAGAATATATGGAGAGATACAAGAATATAGGAATAAGAGGAATATACCTATAGCAATATTATATATGATATATATAGAAGAATTATACCAAATTAAAAAAAAAAATACTAGCTACCTGTTTTTAACATATTATTTTGATTTTTCTGTATATCTGATCTTCGGACACCAAACAAGAAGTCATTCAGCAAAGTAATTTACGACTTATAAAAGTTCAAAGTTTGGAACTCCTCATAATAATTTCGTTTTTTTTTTTTCTGGCTATAATAAAATAAAGTATTGTTATAGAATTTTTTTTACTTCTGGTTTTCGATAGATTTGCGCATTTTAGGGGTCAGAGATACTGAAAAAGATATTTTTACAAAATGTTTGTCTGCCCGTATGTGTCATCTGTCGTCTTTGTATCATTGACGTTATGTAAAAAACCGAATCAAATTTCATATATTTGTTTTTGGCTATGGCCAGCATGTCCCAGTTGAATTTCGGAAAAAAAAAAAAAAAAAAAAAAAGGGCCCTTTTTTTTATTTATTTATTTATTTATTTTTTTTACAAGTATTTGTAAACGAGTTTCCCTGCCTGGCGTTCCATGGGCCTGTCAATAAATAAATAAATAAATAAAAAGGCGCTAAACACGAGAAAACTCTAAAAATCACAATAAAATGTCACGAAAAATTTAAAAGCCGCTGTACGAATTCCGAATAAACTTTATTGAAAATAGGAAAGAATTTACTACATTTGCTAAAAGGTTTAAACCGGATTCCTTTTACTTATGTGGAAAAATGACCGCGAATTGCAAAGAACACCTCTAAACAAATTTCTAAAATTTCAAAAATTTCGCAGGGCAAAATTTACTACGGTGGATTAAACATTGCAACAGAAATTTATTCACGAATGTGAAAGAATCTGTCCGAAACGCGAAAGAACGTTAAAAATCGCAGGAACAGAATGTACCATATTAGGCTAAATATTTGAATAAACAAAACGTTAAAAATAGCATTAAAATATTGCTAAAAGTTTCAAATCGCTGTACAAATTCCAAATAAATTTCTTTGAAAAGAGGACAAAATTTACTATTTTGGACTAAAAGATAATATCTAGATTCATTTTAATAATGTGAAATAATCGCCTCGAAACGTTAAAAAAAAAAAAAAAAAAAGAAAAAAGAAAAAAAAGGCTAAAAATCGCTTTAAAAAACTAAATAAAAAAATCTGATCATTTTTACTTTCTTCTATTTTTACAAGAAGTTTCGACTTCCGGTTTTCGACGGATTTACACGTTTTAGAGGTCAGAGATTCCGAAAAACATGTTTTTACAAAATATCTGTCTGTGAGTCTGTGAGTCTATCTGTCTGTCTGTATGTGACACACATTTTTTAGGCGCTCTATCTCAAGAACTAATGCACGGAATTGAATAAAAATTTATATTCAAGTAGTCCCTAATACATATTGGTCCTGATTAGTTTTTGGTATAAATCGCCCAGCAGGTGGCGCTGCTATGTTGCATTTTTAGCGAATTCTGCAATAGCTCTATCTCAAGAACTAATGCACGGATTTTCCTCAATCTGCAGATTCAGTTATTCCTTGATATGAATTGGTGCTGGTAATGATTTGGTGTAAATCGCCCAAAAGATGGCGCTGCTATGCTGCATTTTGCAGCATTTACACGATTTTCGTAATAGCTCTATCTCACGAAATAATGCACGGATTTTCATCGCACTTCAGATTCAGTTAGTCCTTGACATGAATTGACGTTTTATACATTTTGGTGTAAATCGCTCAACAGGTGGCGCTGCTATGCTGCATTTTTTGTGATATCCGCAATAGCTCTATCTCAAGAACTAATCCTTGGATTTTCAACAAACTTCAGATTCCGGTATACCTTGACATGAATTAGTGCTGTTTATGTTTTCGTGCAAATCGCTCAACAGGTGACGCTGCTATGCTGCATTTTTCAAAATTTCCCTATAAGTCTATCTCAATAACTAATGCACGGATTTTTATCAAACTTCAAATTCAGATATACTTTGTTATGAATTGGTGCTAAATTGATGTAATTTCTTGTACCATTTAAATGATTTAATTGACGTGATTTATATAGAAGAAAGTTTTGTGATGGCCACAATATACTAGTTTATTTTTGAATTGTAACGATGTTTAATACGATTTTCAATGCAATTTTTTGATTTTTTAGAGTTTCGCGGTATTTTTTTTCAGATACGGAAAAGGAATTCGGTTTCAAACTTTTACTATCATATAATAAATTTCTCTTTCGCAATTTTTGTTATTTTAACGCTTTTTATCGCAAATTTTTAGTGCTTTTCTTCGCGTTTCACGGCGATTTTTGACATTCATAAAAGGAATTATATTTCAAACTGTAATAAGTTTTGTTTTTCGTGATAGTTGAAGTTTTGCGATTTCAAATGGGACTTTTACGTTTATTCAAGATCCGCGGCTATTTTTTGACATCCGATTTTTGATCTAATATTGTAAACTTTGCCCTCTTTTCAATAAAGTTTATTCTCATTTCGTACGGTATCTTTGGTATTTTTCGTGAATCTTTTATGTGATTTTTATTTTTTTTTTCGCTATTTGCTACTTTTTTTTTCCATTATTAAAAATAATGTGGTTTGGATCTTCTAGCCCATTATCACAATTTTTTCTCTTTTCAATGAAGTTTATTCTCATTTCGTACGACATCTTTGGTATTTTTCGTGAATCTTTTATGTGATTTTTAGTTTTTTTTTCGCTATTCGCAACTATTTTTTCACATTAATGAAAATAATGTGGTTTGTATCTTTTAGCCTATTATTGCAATTTTTTCTCTTTTTAATGCAGTTTATTTGAAATTCGTGCAGCAAGTTTTTTAATTTTTCGTGATTTTAGGCAGCTTTTGCTAGAAATACTCCCTATTACATTCTCCTCTATGTTGGAATTTCTGAACATTTTTTGCAGATAAAATTGCAGGATAGTTTGCACTTAATTGAAAACCATACACGTGCGTACACCTTGATATAAACTCCATCAACGTCTTGAGATTTGACATTGGTTCCCGGTGTTGCCCCATAGAGTCTCAAATTTCTGTTGCTGGTAGTAACCCATCTGCTGTGTGATAGTCTACAGGAAATCTATTTGCAAGGTCTTGCAAATAACTTCCTTTATTAATAGATAGGATCATTTCCTTCAGGTATTTTTAATCGGTACTGAGATCATTAATAACTGTGTCGAGTTTATAATTAATATTGATAGTCTTGAAATGAACGATGGGAAGGGATTCACGCTTATCCAACATTTTTTTCTAATCTACCCTATATAACTGTATGGTCCCCTACTTTTAACAAATTTAAATATTTTTTTTTTATTCTTGAACTTTAATTGTTTGTATAATTTTTACAGATAAAATGTTTGCATTGCAACCTTACTAATTATGTGATGAATTCTATTATATATATACAACAGATAAAAGTGAATTTGCAGCAATTTTTTCGGAATTTCGAATGACCGAAGCCCTGGAAGATATTATGTGATTTCGAAAAAAATGTTCAAGAATATTACTACGTACTATACGCAACTTTGCCATGGTATGACATTTTTATTTTCCCACTTTATGTTTATTTCGATTTGTAATTTGTAAAACGCATATTTGACGAGTTTGGTAAAAATTGGGAGACCCGGGGGCACAGGAAGATAAAATTGAATTTCGAAAAAACTGTACAGTTTTATTACTGATAGCCGATACCCAACTTTTGCGCGGTTGTGTACTTTGATTATCCGATTTTCGTTTTTTTTCACTCCACCCTAATATATATATATAGGTATGTGTGTATTTATACATTTTAGGGAATTTTATTTTATTTTTTTACGTTTATATATATATATATTTGTTTTTCAATGTTTTAATAAATAAAATTTTCTCTTTGAGACCAAGCCGCTCGCACCTGAAGAATAGTATAACAATAGAGCCCGTCTTGTCTCTACTAAAGAAATAGAAAACCTCAAAATGTTAAAACTTTATTTTTTCGCCTATATTATTTAAATAAACTTTACCTTTTGTTTCGATCGGGATTGTGCTTGAATGTTTGCTTCACTTCGTTCACCAGGAATTCTGGAAGTCCAGAGTTTGTGCAGAATTTTTAAATAAGCAGCAAACATGATAAGAACAGGCACAATGAAAAGTGTTAAGGAAAGCAAAACGTAATAGGTCTTTTGGGCGTAATACTTCCTTACACACTCATTTGTTTTCTCATCACGATAAAAAGAAACCGGCCATTGTTCTGTACAGTATGGTTCTACAAAATCTGCCCACTGGAAGAAAAGGGAAAAAATCCATTAAAAGCTTATGTTAAAAGGATAATAAAGTTCACCTATTCAAATGTATCTGTAGTAGAAACTACTCACCAGAAAAATATGAAATTTGGAATGCCTTCAAATGAAGAGATGCGAAAGGCATTTAGCAGAAAAAAAATCGCATTACATAAATAGCCGCGGAGGGCTCATTATTGATTTTTTTAATCCATGCAAATAAAAGAAAGTTTCGCTCTGTCTATGCGGCATACGAGACTGAAAATTTCTGTGAGGATAGCACAAAGTGTCTCCTGATCCACCTGAGACTTAGAATTTTAACTTTATAATAATTAGTTCACTAATTAATTAAACATCGTAACTCAATCTCATCAAAAAGTCTTCTGTTTCATCCCCGGCTAAGTTAAGTACTTGCGCATGCGCACAAACCCATTGATGCATCGGGATCTAGCGAAGAATTATTTATGTTTTTTGATTTTTTTAAAATCCAAATCGGCCAAACCGCTCGGTAAAGTTAAAATTGAAAACCATATTTCGAAAGATCGTACTCTTACGTCCCATATGTCGCAATCAATTCGAAAAAATGTCGTAGTTAATCCTTTGAAAAAAAATTCAAAGAGGGTCGTTTTTCCGAAAAAGTTTTCCCCCTTATTTCAACGACACTCCAGGACGCAATTTTAAAAGTACCTATAAATTAAATATATGCTCTTTAAGATGAATCTATGTTCTAATCGATGGTGTAATTGGTTTTTAAAAATGCAAACTTTAACTCTTCCAAATACACCTGCGAACGCAGGTCATTTCGCGCCTCACGGGGACGATATTTTTCTACGCCAAAAGTAACAAAACGTCCGCATTTTAGCTAAATCTTTTTAGAGCGTCTCAATTGACCTGGTTTACATCACCTACAAAAATTTCGAAACAGTAAGACGAATAGAAATGTTTTTTACAAAATAAAATGTGCGAAATTTTCGACTAAATCAATAAAAACCTGAGTGTTTCGTCGCTGTTTCGCCGTTCGAGGGCGCAATTTTAGAGACACTGACAAACCAGCAATGTGCTTGTAAAGCTGAAACTTTCTGCTAATCGATGGTGCAATTAGTTTTTGAAATATCAACTTTAACCCTTTCGAACACACCGGCGAACGCAGGTCAATTCGCGCCTCACGGAGACGATATTGTTTGTACGCTACAAATAACTAAATGTCCTTATTTTAACACAATGTTTTTAGAACATCTAACTAGACCACATTTACATCATCTACAAAAATTTTGACCGTTCGAACTGGTAAAAATATTTTTTACAAAAAAAAAGTGTGAAATTATCGACGAAATCAGCAAAAACCTGAGTGGTTTGTCGCGGTTTCGCTCGCTTTCGGTACGCATAGACGCCAAAAAGGAAATTACGCAAAATAGCATATACTTTTAATTCAATAATTTTTGCACGATTTTTTCATTTAAAAATATAAATTCAGATAAAATGGAGTTGAAGATATAAAATCATACAATTTGAGGTCCATTTAAGGGACATTCATTACGGACCAAGGCAACGCCGGGCGTATCAGCTAGTATTTTAATAAAATATAAGCTTATACACTATACATTCAAGACATATATTGTTCAGTGTGATGGTCATTATTCAAGGAATTTTTGAAATCGCAAAAGAGCGTGTTCAACAGTCACGCAAAGCAAGTGTTGAGGACGTGACGATAAATACTGCCCTCGAGTTCTGGTAACGTTCCGATTGCAGCAATTGTACCTCTGTCAATGTTTTTGAAATGTCGACAGCTCTACAAAGTTTCTGGTGCAGAATCACCATTTCGATTTTTAAAACAAATCACCAGTAAAGCATGATCATGTGACCTGCACCTCATTTTTCGATGCAATGAGACTGACACCACGTTCATTGCAGCTTTTTATTTAACATTTTCTTTGTGCGTGAACACATCATCTGTTGGTTAAAATTCGAATATAGTATGTGGAAATTTCATCAGAAAACGCCCTCTGGTGACAATTTTTGAAATTATTGTTTTCTAAATGACTTTCACATCCCTTCATTTAAACACATTCCGAATTTCATATTTTTCTGATGACTAGTTTTAACTACAGACAACTTTGAGTAGGTGAACTTTAATTATGTACATTAAAGTGGAGCGAAAAACTTTTTCTCGAAATTAATATTGCTTGAGTCATTATATGGTGCCAAACTGACTGAAACAAATTGTCACCAAATTTCAGCTCAAAATATTGACTCCTTGAGGTTCCACATCTCAAGTGAATATTTGTATAGCCTTTTTTAAATGTTTTTAATGCATTTTTAACAAAAAATAATAATTAATTATTTTGAAATTATTGTTAATTACTTGTGTTTTCATAAATAAATGGCTTTATTAAAACGTTAGTACCAGAAAGCGTATTTCGTACATAAATAGCAAATTAAACTTCAAAATCTAATAGATGGCAGCACGTATTCTAATCAAAAACTGTGACTATCACGTGACTTTTATTATGTGGAATTATTCGTTTTTGCGATGGTTGTCTTTGTTTGATGCTTGTCTTTGTTTCAACCACTAATATGTAGACATTATTTTTTTTAACAAGACAATACGGAAGTTTAATTTAAACATGAGCTCAACTGAAAATAAAACGTTTTCTAGTGCTTTTGGATCTCCAGTACAATTGAAAGAGACAGTGTTACCCACGTATGTTGATTTAATGAAGCATTTTCTATAGATAAAAAATGAACATGGAACGAAATTTTTTAGCAGACCAACGGTATGAGGGAAAAGCAGGATCAGTTAACACTTCTGCAACTCAAAAATTGAAGCGTGTTAGAGAAAGGTAATGTAGAAGGGAAAATCAGGAATCTGAAGAAGAGGAACTGCTCTAATGCTTATAAAATACAATACATATAATAATTCTTATAAAAATATTACGGATTTAGAAGAAAACGCCGTTTCAGGATCTGACTCAGAATTGGAAGATGACTCTGAAGATGAAGACGATTACTTTAGTCATGAAGCCAAATGTCTGAAATCTAATATCTATGATACTCCCTCAACCGGCAATACAGGCCAAATATCACTGAAAAATCTAGACGTTTCTTGTGATAGAACCGGAGTATCGGGTAGGTCAGCTGCTATAATTGCATCATCTATGCTTCGTGATATAGGGATTGTATCCAAAGATACTCCATCCAACGTTATTGAATGGATTAAGCTGAGGCGAGAACGTCGATTACACTTTCGGAACAGGTTACTGTTGCCTGTGATGGGACGAACATCAATGTTGGGACAAAAAAATGGTGCAGTTCGACAGCTTGAAATCTTTGTTGGCCACAAATTACACTGGTTTGTATGCTTCTTGCATACTATTGAGCTACCTCTACGATGCCTTTTCCAGAAGATTGACGAAATTGTAATTGGACAACACCAGTTTTAAGAACAATAGGAAAATCTCTGGAAACGTGCGAAACCCTTGTTGTGATAAATTTTGATTCTATTCCAGTTGCTCTGGATAAATATCATAAAAAAGATCTCAGTGCACCAACAATATCTCTACAAAATTTCTAGGGCAGTATCCTCGGGCGAGTGCCTTCCAGATATAGCAAACAGAAGTCACGGAACGATGTCTCATTCAAAATGGCTCAATACAGTCAACAGAATCTTTCGCCTGTATGTATCGACTGCCGAACCAACAGAAACCTTTAAGCTCCTAGTAGAATATGTCATGAAAGTTTGCATGCCATCCTGGTTTGAAATAAAGTAAATCCTAGGAGCTATTCATGGAGCACGTCACCTGCAGAGAAAGATAAAAAAAAAGCTCATTATAGCCAGAAGGTTTTAAGTTAATCGTTCACGAAATTATTCAGAGGAACTCTTATTTTGTTCACTCTAAAAGCAGTCTGTTGGCAATACTGTTAGAAGAACGATCTCATATTCGAAAACTGGGACTCTGAAAAATACTGAAAGCAAGAAAATTGACTGGAATGGGAATATACACCAATTTCACCTTACCAATTTAGATTTCGAAGCAAAGGACTATTTTGAGATGATTGTCTCGGAGAATCCTTTGGAACCACCAGCTACCATGAACCTCAGTGACGAAGGCATAGCAAGTATGACCAGAAACGGTTCATAATTTGAAATTGAGAAGCTCCCTTGTCATTCTCAAGCAGTAGATAGTGATGTGCGACTAGTAACACAATCATTGGTAACACGCGGAACAGAAGGCAGCAATGGATGCATTCGCAGTGCAATCAAGTAAGGAAAGGAACTTACAAAGTTTGACACCAAAGTTAAATTTTTTGGCCCGCATGTGAAATCCAAAATTGAAGATTGATTAAAGTAAAATGCCTTCCGGTTTTATTTTCATCTTTAGAGCTGTTTTTAAGTTAGAAAATAAAGCTATTGTAAACATTAAAATAAAATAAAATAAATTGATTTTTTTTTTAATTTTTGAGTTAACATTCCTTTTTTTGGCCCCTTGTGTGGAACCTGAAGACAATGAGTGATTGCGCTGGAATTTTTTTACAGTATCTTTTTAGCCAAACAGCACCATTCAATAAGTCAGGAAATGTTAAAATTAAAAAAAAAAATTGCCGTTTTCACTCCACCTTAATGTACATCCTGTATACACCTGACACACATGGTTTCGAAAAGAATGATAACTGAACAAGATGTGCAGACAAAATGGATAAATAAGTAGAGTATATTACATAAAAAATTATATTTAAAAGTGCAACAAATTAATTAGATTGGGAAATGAGCCAGTGATTTCAAAAACTACACAAATCCAAGATGTATTTCAAAAATCAATAAAAACTGTAGGGGAGACCGGGACTAGTTGGCTACAGGGGTAAGTAGGCGCAGTCCTCATATATCGCCTGTTTGTGGATAGATTGTGCAACCAGTCACAGAGTACCTTTCTTCTTGCTTTTTACAATCTTCATTCTAGTTTTGCACAGTTACCTACGTGCGGTGGATATTTATTACGATTTTTCTGTTTTTTGCACTCATAAGTAATTTTTCGTTGCTCCATTCTTTTTCGGATATTTCTAATACTTATCTTAATAATTGCGATTTAACTTTTGCAGTTTTTCTTAGTGTATGATTAACTGTACCTGCCCCATATGTGATTTACTTGGATTATTTATGGTTAGAAGGTTACGTCTCCCTTTTGTGAAGAAATTTATTATGGGGCTAGTAGGCGCATTGAACACGGGGCAAGCTGGCTCGGTGTCTGGTGTTTGCTGGTAGCTTGGAATACAGCAAACAAAGAGAAAAGTGGTTGCAATGCAAGATTTTGAACAGATGAAGCTTGCCCAAACGGAGCCACTCGATTTTTTATTTGTGACAACTGTAACCCTGATGATGATATCGAGTAGGATAGAAGTTATTCAATTTTGATATTTTATTCATTATTTTTATGTCTGTATAATTTAGAATTTACATTGTACGGCGATAACGCCCTTGTTTAAACTTACTGGTAATAATGAAATTGACTTCTCTTAAATGCGTGTCTTATTTGAGTTTCATTTAAATTACTATAAAGCGTGTGCCAACTTACCCCATAGGTATAGGCAACTCGCCCCGTGACGGGGTAGGTTGGCGCACAATTCTTTTACTTTAGGCTTCCTCTAAACATAAACTACAAAAAGCTGCAAACTCAAAACTCCGGGTATTTATAGCCAAATGTCTGTTCTTTAAATGTGCAGTTAAAGTTTGTTAAAAAATTTAAACAAAAAAAATAATAAAAATCAATAACGAATAATTGCGCCGACTAGCCCCGGTATCCCCTACTACATACAAATGCTAGATATTTTAAGAACTTTTCTGTATTCACTATAACTTTATAAATTTTTAATGACATTTCTTGGTTATTAGTTATTTATCATAAAAGAATTAAAAACTTTAACCCTCCGTCTACCAGACGGGTCCAATGGACCCGATGGGTACATTCGAAATATTTATTCTAACCAGAAATTTCTTTAAAATAAACTAAATATGTAAACCAGACAATAATGAGTTAAGTAAATAAGTTCAATAGTTTTAAATAAGAATTCTGATGTGTAATATTTTTATAAAACTTGAGTAAAATTTTCGGTAGTTCTAGGGTTAAAAATCTTTTGACTTGTGTAGTTTTTGCAGTCAATGAGATTTAGTTTCAAATACAAATGATACAAATCAGATATAATAATACTTTTTTAAATATTTGGAAAAATATGCATAAATCCTTTAAGTCGGTATGTTAATCTTTAAACGTTCATGAAAATTCACGCAACAAAACTTCTCATGAAGGACATTTTGTACAACATATATTTCTAGAAAAAAAATTAAGGTTTTACGGGATTAATATTATGTTAAATACAACCATCATGCAAAAATCTTAAAAAATCTTTTGATATAACGCATATGGGATAATATTTTCGAACAATGTGCATTTTTAACGTATATACTAAATTTGAAACATCCAATTGTATACAAACTACACCAAAGAGAACAATAAAACGATAAAAATTGATGATATGTGCATACTCGCAGAAATCTGCGATTAAAGATTGCTAAATTTACTTTTCGGAAATATTGATACTTATAATTTGTAATCATACTATTCATGAATACACATAGTTTTGTTCACCACCGAGTGCGATCGCATTTTTTATTGATATGAATGTTAGCTATTTGAATACATCTTGGTATTTTCATTAGCTATAGTTAATTTTGCAATAAATGACAATTTTGTGAGGCAATGGATAAATAAAACCTAAATAATTTTTCTCTCAACATGTGGGTGTACCAGCGATACGTTTGCTAGAAAAAACGCATTTCGAAAAAACGGAGAAATATGTAGTTTATGAAAACATGTAATCAATTGCATTTCTCTCAATTACAGCTGGTAAACAAAATGAAAGAGCATAGTAAGTTTTACTTAAAATTGAAAACATAAAAAATAAAATTTCCTCGACTTTTGAGAAAACTTGAAATTTCATCTGTCAATCTGAATTTTGCGATCTAAACTCTATCCGGAAACAGGGTTGCAAGTTTGTCTCCTTTTTTATTCAGAAATTTCGGAATGTTTACTTTAGGTAATAACAAAATGCCTGTAATTAAACAAAATAATAAAGTAGAACTTACTTTATTATATTAAGAGATGATTAAGAATTTCTGGTATGAATTTAGAATTTTTGTAAAAAAAAACGACACCAAATATGTCTGGAAGTATTATCAGGTGAACAATTAGATGTTGACTAAAAATCACGTTCAAGTATTGCACTATCAGAAATACTTTCTTCAATTCACGGAAATATTCCTGGCAGCACTGCTACCGGCGTATGTGCGAGAATTAAAGAAATTTTCGTTTTTTTTCTCCGTTCTATAACAGAAAATTTCAGTTATCTGAAAAAAAGTTTTTTTAAAAAAAAACACGTCTCTCTTTCTTCCGTGGATTCACTTTGTTTTGAACTCGGGACCGCGTGTTTCGGATCAAGCATCATAACCACTCGGACAGCCAGCAATTGTCAGAGGGAGAAAATGAAGATACAGGTTTCTTCAAATGGGGTTATCTATAAGGTTTATTAATTTTCTTGTTCAGCATCGGAAATTTAAACTTAATTGCAGGGACATTTCGTCGTTATCAAATAATGGTTGGTGTTTTAATATTTATAGAATGCTAGAGGATTAAAATTACTACATATTAGACATATTTTTAATTTGACATAACTTTATTGTTAGATGTAAAATATGAATATTGTATTTTGGATTAAATTCGAGAAGAAATGTTTGATTTTTTGAATAAAATCGATTTTTTTAAACTTGATTGAACTACTATATATAAATTTTAATGTGTTCGTTTAGAATATATTTTACAAGCGAATATATATTTTTTAATACTCTAAAAAATAAATTGCTAATATGTTTAATTGAATGAGAAAATTACTACATTATTAAATTAGAAAACATTATTTTTGATTAAAGGTATATATAAATATTATACAGACATACTACAATAAATACAATAAACCCAACTGGAGTGAAAAATTAGCCAGAGCCAGTTGGGTTTATTGTATTTATTGTATGTATGTCTGTATAATATTTATATATACCTTTAACTGTTGAATGCAGGCGTTATTTATGTGTGTATGTGTGTTTTAATATATATTGTAGTATGTGTATTTTATTATTTTTGATTGTTTGTTTTTAAAAATATTACAAATTTTAATTTTCTGTTTTTCATTTTAAAGCTAAACTGACCTTTACTATTAATACAGCTAATGCGCATGTGTGCAAGGAATAAGAATCCCCCCCCCCCCTTTTTCAGACTTCAGGGAAGAACTAACGGAAAAAGCATGTTTTCTAGGGTACGTAAATGATTTGTTTAAAAATGACGAATAATTTAGTGTATAAAGACGAATTTTTCTGACAGTATGTGTGTTGTAACATCTTTTAAGTTCAGGCAAGTTTCAGAATTCAACACCATGTAATTCAAATATTTTTAATTTTTTATCCCAATCGATACATTTTTCCAAATAACAGAAAATATCTAACTGATGCATCATAAGCAAACACACTTACTCTGAACTATTATTTTAACACAATCAAACTGATTGGTAAAGTTATCATACGAATTTGAATAATTCCAACTGAGCGAAAAAATGCCCAGGCTGGGAATCGAACCCAGATCCTTGGCTTCGACACACTTACTCTGTTTAAAATATCCCTGTAAAATTACGAGCACATGCCGGCAGCAGAGATTCCCGTCATACCCCCTAAAAAAAATATCAATGTCCGTCATTTTGTGTCAACATGTACACCCTCACGGAGGAAAATGTATGGGGTCGTACCGTATTTTTGCTAACAGATGGGCTAGAACTGCAAAAACATGTGGATTGCCTTTAATTTTCTAAGTATCTAAAAATATCCCTGTAAAATTACAGGCAGAGGCCGGAGCAGAGATTTCAGTCATACCCCGTAAAAAAAAAAATCCATGCCCATCATTTTGTGCAGCCCGTAATTTTACGGGGCAAAGATAAATGCACTTCGAAACACAATAATACTTAACTGTCTGTTCCGTAGCACGTAGACCGTTAGATATTCATCACAGAATCACTTTTTCGGCGGGTTAAAAAATATGGTACGGTCGCGGTTAAATGACATTATTTTTTGAACACGACTAAAATGAAGGGTTACACCCTAACGGACGAAAATGTATGCGGTCGTACCGTATCTTTTTAGTGGATCAGACCGTTTTCATCAAATAATGCTGTTGCCCGTGAAAATTGAAGAGAAAACGGCCGTAAATTTACAGTTTTTTCTGAGAGCGTATAACGGGTGTTTTTTTGCACGATGTTAAAATTATCAGATATCCATGGGCAGAAAAAAACCAATAAATTATTACTGCTGCTTTCTTAAATATTTGTGAAAACCATTTTCGGTTTTAAAAAAATTATTTCATCTTCTCAGGGAAGAGTGGCTGATAGGGTTAAATGAAAAAAAGTCTGCAAAATAAGAGAGCCTTAAGTATGTATTTATTATAAAAATCGTTTTTATGAAAACTTTTCGAACTAACACAATGCGTCAAAAACATGTTAAAAACCAATGTGTTCTTTATGAATAAAAAAATCAACACCTTACCTCTAAGACAATATGTTTATTTATTATGAGAAGTGGTAACGCTACAGCCATAGATAAAATCCAGATCACTGTCAATATCACACCTGTACGTTTCTCCGTTGTTCTAACTTCCAGAGGTCGAAATACAGCCATGAAGCGATCACATGAAATTGCGCAAAGTGTTAAGACACTACTAGTTAGACATGTCGCTGGAAGAAGATAGACTAAAATAAATGTTTTAGGCTAATGAAAGTGAAATTAATATACACAAGCACACAATATTTTGTTAACAAAACGCACATTTTGTTGTCTAAAAATTGTTATCTAGATGCAATAAACGTTGTAGCTGAATATCAATGCGATATCATCTATAATAACAAAAACAGAAGATTGAGTATGTGTATATCTCTGTGTTTGCGTATTGTGTTCTGGCAGTAAAGCACCTCTATATCTAAATTTATGTTCCTCGAAGACAGTTTTTTAATTTTTGAAGATATTTTATTTTTAATTTTTTATGCAATTCTTAATATTTTTTCGAGTTTCTCCATATTAGTAAAAAAAATCTAGTTCCAAACTTCCAGCCGAATATAGTAAATATTGTCCTTGTTTCAGTATTGTTTTTGTGAAATTCGTACATCAATTTATTAATTTTTCTCGAATTTTTCATACGCTTTTTACAGTTTTTTCGTTCTGTGGCAATTTTTGGGACATCGTAAAAGGAATCCAGTTTTAATCTTTTATCACAATAGAATAAATTAGGGGCTCCGCCCTCTGCTCGTTAACGCACACCAATTCGCTTGAGTTGCGGCGCAATTCACATTGGGATAACTACGCGGTTTCAGCTTGCTTCGCTAAAACGTCACTTTTTCCAGAAACTCTAGCCAAAAATGAGTATTATCATAAACCATTTTAACATATGAAATTTACAATTTTTTTTCATAAAAAAAGTTAAAAATGCAATTAAATGCTTTATTGCAATTAAAAATGCATTTATATTGGTGCTACCAATAAACTTAAATCATCTTAACATTATGAAATTTAAAATTTTTGAAATGCAAAATAATTAACTGAAAAAAGTATCTTGGAAACACAATTGATTTAAAACTTCTTTGAAAACACAATTAATTTTTTTTTTTTTAGTTAGTGCCTTTAATGTACAGCACGGCTTAAATTCATTTCGAAATATTCTTGGAAAACACAAGTGATAGAAGATCGCTAAACATCAACCAACAGTCATCAACATATATAATTTGATATTAAAGCTTGTTCGACGTGAACAATATTATATCACTCAGACGCTTGATAATTTTTTAAAGTAAACGACAGGTTTTCATCTGCGTCTAAAAGAAGCTGAGTTCGTTACGTAACCGTAAAACGAACCAATCATCGCTATTGATAGATTGACCGGACGATAGTGCTGTGATTAAAAAGAGCTCCTGCTATGAATTTTGATTTGCTAATTGGATCATGTGACCTTAAAATGAATCACTGTCGTCGCTTCGGAAACTATTGTTGATGCCAAACGTAAAGCTACAAATTCAGCTTTTACCCGTTATGTAAGAAAAAATATATATACAGGGTGATTCATAAATATCGAAACAATAGGCTATTTCCTTAAATATTGCCTGCTACTTCCAATTGCGAAGTTTCATAAAAAAAGGTCCAAAATTTAATGACATAAGTTGCAACTCCATAGGGGGGCTATTTGAAAAAAATACGAAAATTAAATTTTTACACGGCCCCCGTAGTGTAAAATTTCCAATCAAGAAAACTTGCCTTATCCATTCCTGAATTAAGCACAAAAAATTGCATCTTCATATCTGAAAAACTCGCAGAGTTATGGCCGTTTAAATAATTCATCAGGTTTTAAGGGATTAGACACAAATTGAAGTGCGTGCAATAGAAGAAACAATGTTAGTTTAAGAGTTCTAGGAAACATGTAAAAAATATGTTTGTTGAGCTAGAATTTTGATTTTTTTTCTTTTTTTGTGATGTTTAACCGTATAATTTGCAAAGAAAATCACATCCTAATATTTCGCATAAAGTTTTTTAAAAATTTAAATGTTTAGTATTTTTAAGCGGATTTAATTTAAAATCTTTATAACTCGAAACATTATTCATTGGATTTCAAATTTTTTTCATTTAATTAAAGAGGAAAGTATAATTTTAGTTTTGTTTCGGGAATTTTTTTAATTTTAATTTTAAAAATAATAAAAATATTTGCTTAAAAAAATATGTAACTTATTTTTAAAAAAATCATATTTTCAAAAGTAATTTTTTTTTCAATTTGCCGAAACAAAATTAATGTAAAATAATCAAAAAAGTCATATTCCAAGTTTGCACCTTTTTAATTTACGATTAAAAATGCATCATGCAGAAAAACGCATTTAAAGTTTTAAACATTGATTGGCTCCTAATAAAATATTTAAATGCATTTTAAAAAATTGCACGTGAAAAAGTCTCTTCTTTCGGTAGCTTAAACTTCCGATTTAGTTTAACTTTTGCCGTTTCCACCACCTTTTTGTACCATAAATGTACCATAAACCTCATATCCATAAATAAATGTTTAATGTAGAATTTGAAACAATGCTTTTTCACCCATGCCGATTAAGAGTTTTTCATAATTTTAGCCCTTACAAATTCAGGCTTTTTATCGCCCCGGCGAGGCCGATAAAAAAGTCTGTATACTGGGGCCGGGCCAGACCCGGGATTGGCGACTTTTTTCTGAAGACTTGGCCAGAACGGGCCGATCGTATTTTTTCATACCGAAGCGGGTGTTGGTGTGATTTATGACGGCCAATTATCTATACGAGGGATGTGGGCCCAAAACGGGGGAGTGTCTTCCATGGAAGTCTTTCTAAGGGAACCTAACCCGTATTTACGCAAGGATATCCAAGGTTCAAAGAAAACCATTGAAAACTCCGAACGATTGGGCCAAAGGACACGATTGGGTTCGAACACAGCATGAGAGCAGAACCTCTCGGCCACTGGTTATACCGAACCGGGACTGGCTTCCTTATTCCTAGGTCTCCTCTGGGCGAAATTTTCAGACCCGGTCTCGAAACAACCCATATAAAAATCATTATTTCTGACTGACCTAACCCGTGCAAAAATAACTAAAATTTGGCTCAGCCCAAAAACCTTTACAACAAATGCATATATTTTTAAATAGCCATTATTTTACAGTAAAATTTTAAAATTCATATTTTTAAAGATAGTAGATTTTAAGGCAAAAATTTAAAATAAAGTAAAACTAGTGAAAAAAATCTTCCTATGACGGAATCCTTTCTTAAACGGAAAAATCTGTTGATCTATAGAAAATGAATATAATAATACCTGAGAAAAAATAGACTACATTTACAACTCCTAAGAAGGGAACTTGTCCATAACGCTTTTTTTTTCTTTCCTATGTGATTACATCTTAAAAGATTTTACTTTATAGCATTTTTCATTGTCTCTAACACATGGAATATGGATTAACGTTATTACAGGAGAAGTGAATCATTTACATATAAATAGAGATTCATTAATAAAGCAAATAATCACAGCTTTTGGCACTTCTTTAAAAATACTAAATATAAACATGAAAAAAGAAAAGATATAAGTATTTTTGGTCAGAACTCCTCCATACGAAACAACTTTTAACCATATCGGTGTAAAAAACTATGTAGAAATTCAGTCAGGTCGGGCCAGGCTACGATTTGAACTTTTTTCCAGGCAGGGCCGAACTTTTTTTCATATGTGTCGGTTCGGGACCGGACCTAGATATTTCGACCCGTGCAGACCTCTAGTGCAAACCACAGCATACTTTGAAAACAAGGTTAACGTAAAATCTGGACGCTGCCTATTTTATGTCCAAAGGAGAGGCACTGTCTTATATCGACTTTTAATAATGTACAATTTGTGGCTGATCCCTATCTTGCATTCAAAATGAGTCAAAAACTCGTCGCTCAGAAGCATGGATAAATGGTGTAAGTCACGAATTTTGGATTTTGATATCTCTGCGAATTTTAAAGATATCGAGATGAATTTTTTTGTGTTTAATTCAGGAATAGATGAGGAAAAATTTCCTAATTGGGAATTTTACTCTACGGGGCCGTATAAAAATTTAATTTTTGTATTTTCTCATATAGACACCCCCATGGAGTTGAAACTTATCTTATCAAATTTTGCACCTTTTTTTATGAAACTTTTCAATTGGAAGTATGCGCCTAGGGGCAATATTTAAGAAGATAGCCTATTGTTTCGATATTTATGAATCACCCTGTATATATATAATCCTCTATTTTTTGAATTTTTAATGATTTTTCAATGCAATTTTTAGCATTTTTTCCTGCTTCGCTTCGATTTTTTTGACATTGACAAACAAAAATGGGTTTCAATCTTTTAGTCTAATATAGTAAATTTTGACATATTTTCAATAAATTTTATTCTGAATTTGTTGCAATTTTTAGTACAATACTTAGATATTTTTCATTTTTCACGACTATTGTGCAATATTCGTAAAAAGAATCCGGTTTAAATCTCTTTATCCAACATTGCAAATTTTATACTCTCCGATTTTTTAATTTGTAGCGGATTTTTTGCGACTTTTTGATATTTATCTTTTTTTACATTCATAAAAGAAATCCGATTTTAATTTTTTAACCTAATACAGTAAATTTCATTTTTTGTAAGTTTTTTTTTATTTTTCCCGAACTCATTTTGATACAGTTAACGTTTGCCTATTAAACAGATTTTTTTTTTTTTTTTTTTTTTTTTTTTTGTTTTTCAGCGACTTTTAGATATTCGTAAAAGGATTCCGGTTTCAATTTTGTAACCCAATACAGTGAATTTTGTTCGGTGCAATTTTTTTTTCCGTAACTCTTTATATTACTTTTAGCATTTTTTCGTTTTTCGCGGCGATTTTTCGACACTTTTCAGAAACTGAAAGAACTTTCACATAAATTTTTCCTACTGCCGCAATTAAATTCAAGTTTGAAGAATTCCAAATTATTTCTTGTAGAAACGTGCATGATACTGCTGAAACTTTGATTTTAATCTGCTCGAAATAAAAATTCGTTATAATTCGAAGATCGCGTGATCCTAGACCCAATTGGCCGCAACCAGCATTGGTGTATGACACCGGAGGCAGCTGGGTCCCACAATCCTAGGTTCGATAACTTCGAGGTTAGTTTCGGATAATCCAATCAACGAAGCTCCGCTAATTTTAAAATAAACTGAAAGCTTTATTTGCAATATTTCTTTTTAGAACAGATGAAAATTCAATTAATATATTAGCTTTAAAATATTTGTATTTACCATTAATTAAAAAAATACAACATTAAAAGTATCTAATTAGAATCTAGTACTGCTAACTTTGTAAAATTTCAAAACATTATATCGGTATAATACTAAATTATTCTCCTAAAGAATTACAATTAACAATTATGTTTACTTTATTTTAGAAGAGATAGATGCAAGTTCTTTTTTATTAAACGTTGTCTGAAAAAAAAGTTTCGTAAAAATGATGTGTTCATTGTTCTTGAAAAAGTGATAGTACGACGTCAATATCCTATAAGAATATCACAGACGGTAAAATTAGAAAATGATGATGGTTCTTCACAGTACCCTATTAAAAATTATAGTAATAAAAATCGTATCTATAACGAGAGGGATTATTTGCCAAACTTAGCAGGTTGACCAGAGTGTTTTTTATACATAAGACCTCTAAATGTAATTTGCGTACCATTAACAGTCTGCTTATTTTTTTCTATTTTACTACTGTTAATGTCTAAAAGTAAACACTGATGAAATTTAGCTCTGGGTGTAACCAACCTTTGTTGTTGCAGCCTTTACAAATATAAATTGGAGATAAATTTTCACAACATTCGTTGCTCCAGTTAAATCCTAAATTTACGTAAATTTTGGTGTTGTTTTATGACAGCCAATTATCTACACGTGGAATATGGCCCCGAAAGGGGGGGGGGGGAATGCCCTCCATGGGGAGTCTTTCTATGGGAACCTAACCCGTATTTACGCAAGAAAATCCAATGTTCAAAGAAAACCACGGAAAACTTCGAACGATTAGGTCGACGGGCGCGATTGGGTTCGAACCCAGCACCTCCCGTACGAACTTTGAGAGCAGAGCCTCTTGGCCGCTGGTGGGGCTTAAACTTACGTAGGTTTAACAATTTCCGTTTAATATGACATATGATACAATATTTAAGTCTGAATGTAGGATTCAAATAGCCTCTTCACTCGCACCCAGTGCTCTAATTATTGGACAACACCGATTGACTTCCTTTAAATTAGTCAGTGCATAAATATATAAACAATATATATATGATTAATTTTTGAATAGTCCCATTATTTGATCATTTAAAAAAATAAACTTCAATTATTTTTTATTGAGTTAGGAAGAACGAAGTTTTTTTAATTAGTTTATGACAATAATGGTTGAACATTAAAGTAAAATTTAGATTAGTATGGTGTATGTATTTATAAAGTAAAGTTTCATAGTAAACACTGATTTTTACAAACATCACAAAATCTGTGTTACCTATGTAAATAATTTTTCCCTAGTTAGTCAGAAAAATCACTCATGTTTAATATAAGATATATAAAAGACTCACCAAAAAATTAATCAGAGTAAATTCTACACTGAGTAGCCGTTGGAGTGATTTTTTGCTAAAAAAATTCGTAAATGTTATTTTGGAAAATTAAAGTTCCCTATTTTGGAACTAAAATTGAAAAACTCAATAACAAATTAAATTAAATAATGCTATAAAAAGTGACAGAATATCTTTATTAAAACTTACGATCGTTTCATCGCACAATCGGCGACATTTTCAAAATCAATCATAATAGAAAATATTTTTACATAACTTAAAAACAATAATATAGTAAACAATGTCACGAGACATGAAGCATAATGAAAATATTGTAACCATAAAATAAAATAAAAATTAAATTAGCTATTTGCGAGCGTGGATTAATTTTCACATAATTTAAAAACAACATGGTAAACAATGTCACGAGACATCAAGCATACAGAAAAACATTGCAAAACATAAAATAAAATAAAATTAACTTGGCTATTTGCGAGTGTGGATTAATTTTTACTATTGTTTCTACAATTACTTAGTATCTCTTTCCAAATTCTAGGTAAATTAAGGGACACAGAATCATTGCAAATATTCTCGTTGCGTAAAAATATTTCTATTGATTCTCGGACTATGGATGGTAAATAAAATCTTGATGGATAAATTAATTTGCTATTTTTAAATTCAATCTGTAAAGGTTCTTCGCTGCATAATCTGGCCAAAGCTGTGGTTCTTCTATTGTATTTGATGTCTGCTATATGTTCTTTGATTCTAGTTTTAAGTTTTCTGCTTGTCATACCTATATAAAACTGCTTTGTTCCATCTTCTTTAGTGAAAGGTATTTCGAATACTCCTGCTAATTGGTTGGACTCAATTTGATCTATTTTCTTGCATACTATATTTTTTATTTTCATGGATGGTTTTGCGACTAGGAAGATATTGAATTTATTGAGTTTATATTTTAAACGTTCGAAGAAACCAGGAAAATATTGTAAAGTGGATAACGTGGAATTTTGTGGCTTGAAATTTCTTTTCTTTTTGTTCTTCAAGCTCTTAATTAATTTTTCTATGGTGCTTTCTTTGTATCCATTGTTTCTTGCAATATCATATATTTTATTTATTTCGTTATTTAAATGTTCAGGGGTACAAACTGTGAAAGCTCTCTGAATAGAATGTCTAAATGCAGAAACTTTGTATGAAAAAGGTGCTTGCGCATTATTAGGGATAATGGATTGACTGGCTATGGGCTTTCTGTACACAGTGCGCTTTATTCCTTGGTGCGTCTTGATTAATAATACATCTAAATACGGTAGCGTACTATTTTCTTCTATTTCCAATGTAAATTTAATTTTAGAATCAAGATTATTAATCTGGTTCAGAAAGTTATTGAGCAAGGTTTCTTCATGTTGCCATACGATGAAAATATCGTCTACGTATCTGATCCATGCATGGGGGTATAATCCAAACTGTTTATATCCATTTCAAGAGGTCGTAATATGAATTCAGCTAATAATCCTGATATAGGAGAACCCATTGGAGCTCCGTTATTCTGTTTGTATATTTTGCCGTCGAAAGTGAAGTAATTATTATTAATTATGAGATTAAGAGCACTCTTTAGAGTAATTTTCATATTTTCGTTAATACTCTCCATGTGGTCGATGCAGTTATTTATATTAGTAACGGCTTTTGGGGTATCAATAGATGGGTATAAAGAGACTACATCTAGACTGGCAATTAAATAATTCTGAGGTAAATTAATGTTATTCAAATATTGAATGAACTCATAAGTTGAATTAATTACATGATCAGAGTTGGGCAAAATATTTTTCAATAAAACTACAAAAGCTTTTTCCATAAAATATGTGGGGCTTGAGCATTTATTTACTATTGGTCTTATTGGCATATCTATTTTGTGGTCTTTGAGTCTGCCGACAATTGCTGGGATTACTGCTAACTTATTAATTCTCATTAGAACTTTCATATTATCAGGCCAGCTCCCTTTATTAACCAATTCGTTAACTTTTTTGTTAATTATGTTAAGTGGATTCTTCTTGACTTGTTGACAATCCATATTGTTAATACACTGTGCTTGAGCGCGGGCCAAAATACATTTTTCCAGGTAAGCCTAATCTAAAATCTATAATTCCGGAACTCGAAAACATTGTACAGTCGGCTAATAACAATCATAAAGAAGAAATTCGCAATGTTATGTACCACGAACTTAAGAAGTTAATTAAGCAACCCACAATAGTACCAAAGGAAGAATTGAATATTTTGAAAAATCTTAAACTTGATACAGAAATTATTTTAGTCCAAACAGATAAATCTAATAAATTAGCCATATTAAATACTGATGACTATAAAAATAAAATGGTACAGTGTATTAACAATATGGATTGTCAACAAGTCAAGAAGAATCCACTTAACATAATTAACAAAAAAGTTAACGAATTGGTTAATAAAGGGAGCTGGCCTGATAATATGAAAGTTCTAATGAGAATTAATAAGTTAGCAGTAATCCCAGCAATTGTCGGCAGACTCAAAGACCACAAAATAGATATGCCAATAAGACCAATAGTAAATAAATGCTCAAGCCCCACATATTTTATGGAAAAAGCTTTTGTAGTTTTATTGAAAAATATTTTGCCCAACTCTGATCATGTAATTAATTCAACTTATGAGTTCATTCAATATTTGAATAACATTAATTTACCTCAGAATTATTTAATTGCCAGTCTAGATGTAGTCTCTTTATACCCATCTATTGATACCCCAAAAGCCGTTACTAATATAAATAACTGCATCGACCACATGGAGAGTATTAACGAAAATATGAAAATTACTCTAAAGAGTGCTCTTAATCTCATAATTAATAATAATTACTTCACTTTCGACGGCAAAATATACAAACAGAATAACGGAGCTTCAATGGGTTCTCCTATATCAGGATTATTAGCTGAATTCATATTACGACCTCTTGAAATGGATATAAACAGTTTGGATTATACCCCCCATGCATGGATCAGATACGTAGACGATATTTTCATCGTATGGCAACATGAAGAAACCTTGCTCAATAACTTTCTGAACCAGATTAATAATCTTGATTCTAAAATTAAATTTACATTGGAAATAGAAGAAAATGGTACGCTACCGTATTTAGATGTATTATTAATCAAGACGCACCAAGGAATAAAGCGCACTGTGTACAGAAAGCCCATAGCCAGTCAATCCATTATCCCTAATAATGCGCAAGCACCTTTTTCATACAAAGTTTCTGCATTTAGACATTCTATTCAGAGAGCTTTCACAGTTTGTACCCCTGAACATTTAAATAATGAAATAAATAAAATATATGATATTGCAAGAAACAATGGATACAAAGAAAGCACCATAGAAAAATTAATTAAGAGCTTGAAGAACAAAAAGAAAAGAAATTTCAAGCCACAAAATTCCACGTTATCCACTTTACAATATTTTCCTGGTTTCTTCGAACGTATAAAATATAAACTCAATAAATTCAATATCTTCCTAGTCGCAAAACCATCCATGAAAATAAAAAATATAGTATGCAAGAAAATAGATCAAATTGAGTCCAACCAATTAGCAGGAGTATACGAAATACCTTTCACTAAAGAAGATGGAACAAAGCAATTTTATATAGGTATGACAAGCAGAAAACTTAAAACTAGAATCAAAGAACGTATAGCAGACATCAAATACAATAGAAGAACCACAGCTTTGGCCAGATTATGCAGCGAAGAACCTTTACAGATTGAATTTAAAAATAGCAAATTAATTTATCCATCAAGATTTTATTTACCATCCATAGTCCGAGAATCAATAGAAATATTTTTACGCAACGAGAATATTTGCAATGATTCTGTGTCCCTTAATTTACCTAGAATTTGGAAAGAGATACTAAGTAATTGTAGAAACAATAGTAAAAATTAATCCACACTCGCAAATAGCCAAGTTAATTTTATTTTATTTTATGTTTTGCAATGTTTTTCTGTATGCTTGATGTCTCGTGACATTGTTTACCATGTTGTTTTTAAATTATGTGAAAATTAATCCACGCTCGCAAATAGCTAATTTAATTTTTATTTTATTTTATGGTTACAATATTTTCATTATGCTTCATGTCTCGTGACATTGTTTACTATATTATTGTTTTTAAGTTATGTGAAAATATTTTCTATTATGATTGATTTTGAAAATGTCGCCGATTGTGCGATGAAACGATCGTAAGTCTTAATAAAGATATTCTATCACTTTGTATAGCATTATTTAATTTAATTTGTTTATAAGTGATTATTAAACTCAATAACATTTTAAATAAAAAAATTAGTTACTCATTACAACCTTTCGTTAATTACATGCTACTTTATGCACACATACCTGCACACAACAACTTTAAATGCATATAATCAGTTTAACAACAGTCTTATCAACGGATGTAAGTAATAATAAATAAGGATGCACCTTGCATAATCCTAATACAAACTAGTCACTAAAACGATGGTTCATTGTCATAATTGGGGTGTTTTTTCTCCGTAAATGATGCAAAGTTTCATACGGTTTGTATGCAAAGAGCTACTTTGTAGCTCAAGACTGTTGAAACGCATTATAAATTTTATTACTATGAGACATCCTACTATATTTCGTTTTGTTAAGGCACGTTTTCAGTTATACATTTTTTAATGATTTTTCTTTTAAAAACATGTAAATAGTACTCCAGCATGTAAAATGCTTTAGAGATTTTCCACGTATTTTTCTTAAGGGGACAAGGGACCTTGAAACTCATTTTTTTTTTCAAATTGAACTATAAATACTATTCAAAGGCACACTATATGAATTATGGCATATATTTATCACACTAGAAAAATTTAAAAAAAATTTTGGAGAAAAATAAGGAATTTTCCTAAATATTTTAAGCGTTATGAAGAACTTTCAATATAGCCCATGCGCATACGAAATCAATTAAAATTTCCAATATTTTGTATGCCAGTTTGATTTACAAACAAATAAATCTATGCATCGAATTTTACAAAATTTCAAAATTAAGGTATAAAAATATTTTACAAATTTTCTAAAATTTTCAGCATTTTTGCATATTTCTGCACTTAACTGCCTTTAACTTTTCCAATTGTATTTGGTTCCGAAAATAGTAGCACAATTCTATTGGTATGTGTAAACCAAATTGGCATAAAAGATATTGTGAATTTTAATTAATATTAAATCCGCATGCGGCATTTTGAAAAGTTCTTCATAATGCTTAAAATATTCAGGAAAATTCTTTTTTCTTTTTAAAGATTTTTTTTTTTAATTTCTTGTGTGATGAATATGTGCGATAATTCATATAGTGTGCCCTTGAATTGTATTTAAAATGCAATTTTGAAGAAATAACAAAATTAGTTTAAAGGCCCCTTGTCCCCTTAAGAAAAAACGGGGCAATTCTCTAAAGCATTTTACATGCTGGAGTACAATTTACATGTTTTTAAAAGAAAATTCATTAAAAAATGTATAACTGAAAACGTGCCTTAACAAAACGAAATGTAGTAAGATGTCTCATAGTAATAAAATTTATAATGCGTTTCAACAGTGACCTTTTTATCTGATCGATTCAAATCATGTCGTTTTTCGCCAAGGGTCCCTGGTTCGAATAATGACCTGGACAGTTTTTCTCTCAGATAGAAAATTACAACTCTTGGAATTTATTTACCAATTAGAATAATTGTGCTCAAAATAATATCGTATAATTACGTTTCCAACGTTTCTTGGAGTTCCACTACCTGCAATTTATGCTGTTGAGCTCATTTAGATATCCACAGTGACCTTTTTATCTGGTCGATTCAAATCACGTCATCTTACGCCAAGGGTCCCTGGTTCGAATCCTGACCTGTACAGTTTTTCTCCCAGATTGAAAATTACAGCTCTTGGAATTTATTTACCAATTATAATAATTATGCTCAAATTAATATCATGTAATTACGTTTCTAACATGTCTTGGAGTTCCTCTACCTGCAATTTATGCTACCAATTAAAATAATTGTGCTCAAAATAATATCGTATAATTACGTTTCCAACGTTTCTTGGAGTTCCACTACCTGCAATTTATGCTGTTGAGCTGATTCAGATATCCACAGTGACTATTTTATCTGGTCGATTCAAATCACGTCAACCCCACCAGTGGCCGAAAGGTTCTGCTCTCGAAGCTGGTAGACGGGAGCTGCTGGTTTCGAACACATTCGCGCTCGTCGGCCTAATCATTCGGGGTTTTCCGTGGGTTTCTTCGAACCTTGCATTTCATTGCGTAAATACGGGTTACGTTTCCTTAGAAAGACCCCCCACGGACGACACTCCCCACTTAGGGCCTATATCCCTCGTGTTGATAATTGGCCGTCATAAGCACAACCAACCAACCAATCAAATCACGTTATCTTACGCCAAGGGTCCCTGGTTCGAATCCTGATCTGGACAGTTTTTCTTCCAGATAGAAAATTACAGCTCTTGGAATTTATTTACCAATTAATATCGTGTAATTACGTTTCTAACGTGTCTTGGAGTTCCTCTACCTGCAATTTATGCTACCAATTAGAATAATTGTGCTCAAAATAATATCGTATAATTACGTTTCCAACGTTTTTTGCAGTTCCACTACCTGCAATTTATGCTGTTGAGCTGATTCAGATATCCACAGTGACCTTTTTATCTGGTCGATTCAAATCACGTCAGCCCCACCAGTGGCCGAGAGTTTCTGCTCTCGAAGCTGGTAGACGGGAGCTGCTGGGTTTGAACACATTCGCACTCGTCGGCCTAATTGTTCGGGGTTTTCCGTGGTTTTCTTCGAACCTTGCATTTCATTGCGTAAATACGGGTTACGTTTCCTTAGAAAGACCCCCACGGAGGACACTCCCCACTTAGGGCGTATATCCCTCGTGTTGATAATTGGCCGTTATAAGCACAACCAACCAACCAATCAAATCACGTTATCTTACGCCAAGGGTCCCTGGTTCGAATCCTGACCTGGACAGTTTTTCTCCCAGATAGAAAATTACAACTCTTGAAATTTATTTACCAATTAGAATAATTGTTCTCAAATTAATATCGTGTAATTACGTTTCCAACGTTTCTTGGAGTTCCTCTACCTGCAATTTATGCTGTTGAGCTGATTCAGATATCAGACCAGATGACATAATCAATAACATTTGAATAAGGTTCAATAAGTCCATATGGTTCTCTGGGAAAATTGTGCCCAACAAATTTGTCCTTGGTATCTCAGTTGGGAGAACATTGGCAGCTTACTCCAAAGGTCCCTGATTCGAATTCTGTCCTTTACACTTTTTCACCAAGTTGGAAAATAACAACTTATGTGATTTGTATACCAATTACAATAAATGTGTTAATTAATCTAATAACTGCACGCAATAATCTAAAAATGACTGTTAAGCTTGAAATTGCATATCACAGCAGAAAACGCATTTCCTGTAATTATTGCCCATAGTCCGTCCTGTAAAGTAACTAAATTCTGTGTGTCGCCGTAAATAAATGATAGATGCTACGTACGTTATAATCTATACCTGCCATGTTGTATTGCACTTTAGTGATGCATATCAATGTCATCATGTTTGAAGTAGTGTAACGTCATTAAATTACTCTGCAAAGAATTCTTCCCTGGAGATCATAAATTCTTTTGTTCATCCCTGTAAACGAACTACAAATGCTGCTAAGACAATAGAAAGAATGATGTAGACTACCTCAACGGACAATGTCAATTTATTTATGTTTAAAGTATTGTCAAATCATTTAAATGCACCACAAAATATTTTCATTGATATACCTTGATGTAATGGAATTATTTTGTGTCTATCTGTAAACGAACTATAAATGCTGCACGCTTAATTGTTAAAAGTTAATGCGCTACAGTAAATGATAATAACAGAAATCTGTTACAGGGAATTGGGAGTATAATCAAGAGAGAGCACGAACAAGCAGACAAATAGACGGAAAGCACACATACCGAAATTATAAACACTTTGAAGCTAGTATATTAGGTAGTGTAAAAAAAAAATTTTTAGAAAAGCATTATTTACTTCACTGTCAAAAACTTTAAATATAAAATTTTACAAGGAAAAACATATAAGTGAAATTGAAAATTTATTTTTGACTTATAAACGAAAATGCTCAACCTTATATTACAACGAAACAAATTAGTGCTTAAATTGAAATTCTTATAAAAGAAAAAAAGAAAGTATGAATGAGAAATGTATAAAAGTTTCTCCACTACACCTATACTGGGGAAATATTTTCATCATAAATTAATTAAATGTGCATAGTAAGACCTCATTTATGCGATATATTAAGAAAGAGTTTTAATTATATTTATTTTCAGTATGACTTTAGAATTACAATGCCAAAATGTTTAATGTTAATTAAAAAGTATCTTCAGCAATAGGTTTGTAATATCGCCGACACAGTTTAATTTTTTATGCAATCATGTTTGCACTTTCATTTTTTTCTATTTTTTCCAAGAGGAGAACTTCGTAATATAATCCTCTGCGACATCCGGAAATTAAAGCCGTGTAATTAGTTCCGAGACCTTAGGAGTTCCGGCCTTATTTTTTGTTTGTATTACTTATTCTTTGACAATGCAACTTGACGTTTTAATTTCCTTTCGTTTATTTACTCGATGAGTTACAATGTTATTCAGTTTTTATAAAACAGCTTTATGTAACTATGAGTTTAATTTAAAGCGGCGATAACAATTGCGAAATCCTATGTAAAACAGCTGATAACAATGCACCTTCTTTTTGGAAACGACTCAAACGATTTTTGTACTTACTTTTAACCCTTTATCTACTGACGGTACTTATAAGTACCATTAAAATAACTTGTTATAAAATTCATTTAATACATCGATTAGTTGTAATACAGTTCAGAATGTGTTATAGATACATTACTTTATCTTGTTCCAAAAGAATTACTGGTTACACAAAACAAAAAATGTTTTAAAAAGATGATTTCTTTTGCCTTCGCATCTTTTCAGCTTTCTTGGCGTTGTGGAAAGGGGGAGGGGGGATTTTTCAGTTCGGAAATATTTCTGTACTTCCATTGTAAGAATATTATATTTGTACATTTCCTAATTCTACGAAATACTAAGAAAAATATTTAACATAAAAGATTTGAGTGGGGTTATAAACATTGCACAAAATCCCTATAAATTCAAATTTAATTAATCCTTCTAAATCCTTCAATCCATCTAAAATCCTTCTAAAATTTATTAAATGATTATCTAAATTTTCTAATGTAGTTTAAATAATTCACGAAAAATGCTTTAGAAGATAAAATTGTTATGAATTCATAATCCAGTACATAAAGGGATGAAACAGCTTTGGTAGTAGATAAATTGACAAATTAACGGAGAAAAATCACTTTTAATTACACCAGTTTAAACACACACACACTCCAGAAAAGTATACATAAGCTGACATTGAAGTACCTTTCTCTCGACAGCTGCTGAAGCGATATCAGGTCGTCAAAGATGAAATTTGTAGAAAACAAGGCAAAGTTAGTTGATAACTTACAAATTTAAGGAATTATTTTATTGAAACTTAAGTAATTACTTTATCCAAACTTCAACGATAATTCATAGGCATTCTGAGATGAGTCAGACTCAACGGTGACCATTAGTTCGTCAATAGTGA
Organism: Maratus speciosus; assembly: GCA_963932465.1. Lineage (NCBI taxonomy): Eukaryota > Metazoa > Arthropoda > Arachnida > Araneae > Salticidae > Maratus > Maratus speciosus. The sequence continues at coordinate 223,299,149 of OZ010791.1, read as the reverse complement.
CCCTTGATTCTGGGCGACCGAGTGCATGGAGGTTAGAGACAGATGAAGATGCAGTATACCGTAAAAAGATTTGTAATATGATGCGCGTTATAGATCAAATTTAAATGCCCTCATTCGGAACAACCAAAATAAGCAAGTGGAACAATGACCCAATTCTTTGACATCTCACTTGCATTTTTTTTTCTCTAAATGAAAATGATCTGCTTATATTTAAGAATTCTAAAGTAGCATTTCATAGTATTATGAATTAAAAACCGTATTACGATAAGTTTTCTTCTTTTTTTTTACAAAAGCACGTGATTCTGTTTGGGCGGAACGTAGAGCATTTTAGGGTTACATTTTTGGCGTCACCTCCAGCCACCCCACTTCATATCTATTCTTTCTATTTACTCTGTGGACCGAGTGGGTCATTTATGAGGTCAAAATTACCTGTCTGAAATTTGGCGAATGAATTTGATACTGCCTGCTGCGTAGTAACAATAAAGCCAAATACACTATTAAAGTTTCGCGCGGTCTGTGATGCCGTAATTCCACGTAACAACTCATACTTTATAATAGTTGGAATTTCTGACCGTTCCATTTTCAACAAATTTAATTTTTAAAAAAGTGTTACATTTTTTTAGAGCTTGTGATGATTTATTTAAACATGTGAGATGTGTAACCTACCAACAGAAAAAAATCCTTGCCGTCTCGGCCTACAGGCGGAGGTAGATTTCGAAGTTAAGTACTAATTTCTCCATCAAGATTAGAGATAAACCCAGTTTCTTCACTAAGAATGAGCTCTAGGGATCAAAACTTTTTGTAAAAATTATAATATACACTGTAGAAAATTTTCAAATCATTCGAACATAGAATCAATGAAGGAGGTGCTTGAATACTTTTCTTGAAATATTTAATGAATATTTACAGGTACATGATTCTATACATATTTACAACAAGTATTATCAAATACTTAATCTGGTTTTTCGAACAAGGGAGGCTTAGCCTCATCAACAAACTGTAAAAAAATTACAGCGATCATGCTTTTTAAGATCAAAACATCTCTTCCTGTCGTTCCAGCAATAAAAAACAAAGTCGCAATCTAAGATAGGATGCGCGCGCATCGCGCGTCCTTCGTTGCCATGGGGAGCAGAGAAAAAGTTTCTCTTCACACTCCCCACCTGAACTCTTAAAGAGTTCAAAAATCAAAATTCCATCATAAAATCATAAAAATCCAATTTTTTGTATCAGTGGTTCAGTAATCTAATACAATTTTTAAAATTCGAATACAAAATACTAAATATAAGAATTCAAACAATATCTAATTAATCAATTAATTAGTCAAATTCAAAATATCAATAAATTCTAAAAACACTTTAAATTCAAACAAAGTAAAAATAATGACAGTTAAATAACATACACATTTTTTTTTTTTCAGTTAAATCATATACTTACTTATACCAAAATTAAAAAAATTCTATATATAAATAAGTTAAAAAAGAGAAAGAAAATATTTAGAGTCCTAAATGCAGGAAAAACAAACTAAATAAATGTCTATAAAAGTTTATGAATGTTTATAAAAAGTCTGCAAAAAGTCATTTGTTAGTCATTTTGTATTTCAAGGGGATACAAGTGCTGGATGGATCTTTTTAAGATTCCACTCGCTGTTTTTATTTCGTATGAACGAATATTGCCATCTCTTCCAGGAATGGCAGTCTGAATCTTACCAAGTTTCCAAAGAAACTTATTTTTTGCGTCATCTTGAATCAAAACAATATCGCCCCTTTCAGCGGCGTATGGGCATTAGGATTTTTTAAGGAATGGGCTGTTTTCAAATCCATCAAATATTGTTTTTTCCATTTGGTCCACAATTGTTTCAATAGTAAAGATTGACATTTTTTTTCTTTTCAGGAGTGTTGATTTCTTTGAACAATCTTCAATTATTTCAAAAAAATTAATAGGAAATGAAAGTTCTTTTCCAAAATTTAAAAAGAGCATTGGAGTAAGAGGTTCTGGTTCATCGCTGTCGCTATATACATACGTCAGTGGTCGCATATTCAAAACTGCTTCCACTTCTGTCAACAGAGTCGCTAATTCATCATAACTTAAGAGTGCTCTACGAATTACTTTTCTCAAACAGTCTTTGATTGACTTTACTAGTCGCTCATAGAAGCCTCCCCACCATGCTGCTCTTTCTATAATATTCTTCCATATAATTCTCTCTTTTGTAATAAAATTTAAAAATACTTTGTCAGTATGTTGTATAAAATTTCGAGTTCACCTTTGGCCTTTTTGAAGGTTTTTGCGTTGTCAGAATAAATAATTTTGGGATTTCCTCGTCTAGCTGTGAATCTTCTGAATGCCATCAAAAAAGAATTTGTTGTCATATCAGACGCGAGTTCCAGGTGAATGGCTTTAGTCACACCGTAAGTAAACAGGACAATGTAAGATTTTTGCGTTTCTTTAAAATTTCTGATATAGATCGGACCGCAGATTGCGAATGGCGGTGCTTCACTAGCTCTGTCTTTTGGTGATGGTGCGGTGATCTGGTCTGCTGGTTTGGAGAAATATTTTTTACATATTATACAATTCTTGATAACACTCTTGACCAACTGACGACTTTTAGGTATCCAAAAACGAGATCTAATTTTTGCCAAAGTACTGGCTGTCCCTCCATGCATAATTTTCTCGTGTTCTTGACGAACTATTAGAGTAGTTAACAAGAATGTTTGGGGAGAATTATTGGGTTTTTCTCTTCTGCGGACAGGTTAGAAAATTCGAGCCTTCCGCCCAACCTCATCAACTCGTTTTTGTCAATAAAGGGCATGAAATTTGATAAGGATGACGTCTTATCCACTGATTTACTATTTTTTAGAGATTCTATTCCTTCCTTATAAAATTGTTTTTGTTCAGATTGTATAAAAAAATTTTCAATTTCGAGTAATTCTTCGGTTGTTACTACGTCTTGCACTTCAGTTGATTTTTTCAGCTTCATAATGAATTTTTTTACCCAAACGGTAATTCTACAAAATTTCTCTTAATTACTATATTTTGAAATGTTTACGGGATTTTCGAGTTTTTGACTAAGCACTCGCTCTGAAAAACATCGTTAGGATTTTTTTTGTATTCTAATTCATCTGAGTAAGCGATTTCTTTGTTTTCTGATATTGGCCAACATTCAGGAGGTAAACTTAGCCATTCTGGTCCTTGTAACCAAGCTGTATCATTGATTATCCTAGAGATTTTTGATCCTCGAGAAACTATATCAGCTGGATTGGCAGTACCAGGACAATGATACCAGTTATCAGGTGAGGTCAATTTATGGATCTCTTCAATTCTGTTTCTGACAAAGGGTTTAAACCTTTTAGGGGATCCTTTTATCCAAAAGTAGGATATTTTTGAATCCGTCCAGTAATAAGTCGGTACATTCAATTTTAGAGCTTTCAAAATGTTACTACTTAGCTTGGCCGACAACAATGCGGCCATCAATTCAAGCCTTGGTAAGGTAAGCGCTTTCAGTGGAGCAACCCTGTTTTTCGAAGCAACAAAAACTGTTCGAACATTTTTGGTGGTTGTTGCTACACGTAAATAAGCAACCGTACCATAAGCCTTCATGCTCGAATCGGCAAAAATATGCAATTGTAGGTCATAATCATGCCAATTGGTGATGTCAGAAAAATAGTATCTGGGTACTGAAAAGTTTTTCAAATGAGGGAGTTCGTTACACCAGCTACTCCAAAGTATACGTAAATCTTCGGGTAAGGTGTCATCCCAATCTAGACCCAAATTCCAAATTTGCTGAATTATACATTTTAGTCTTAATGTAAATGGTCCTAGGAATCCAAGTGGATCAAAAATCCTGCCTAAAACTTGTAGAATAAATCTTTTGGTGTCTATTCTTTTTGAAATGAAATCAACTAAACCTCGAACATCAAAATAAAGTAAATCTTTGGAATTATTCCAAGCGATTCCTAAAACTTTATAAGGGAGATTTTGTTCTCCAAATGCTTCAGAATTGACTTCTGAAGTTATGCCATTTTCTTTCCATAGTTCACTAAGTGGTAAAGAATTCGTATGCCATTTGTGTAAATGCATACTTGCATTTTCAAATATATCAATACATTGTAAACTCGTGGATAGGGCTTGATCAATATTTTCATGACTTCCTATAACGTCATCAACACAGATATTTTCATTTGAAAATTTTACTGTGTTTGGATATTTCTCGGTGTATTTTTTCAAGTGGTGTTTAATTGTTGCAGCCAATAAAAAGGGACTGCTACTAATTCCAAATAACACTCTGGTGAATCTATAAATTTCAAAGATTTTAGAATTATCAAACAAATCTTGTGAAAATAAAAATCTTGTTACATCACGATCGTTTTCATCTATAATTATTTGTAGAAATGCTTGTTTTATATCAGTTGTAAAAGCTATGGAATTAAATCTAAACCGTAACAAAACATCAAATATTTCAGGATACAAATTTGGACCTACATGCAGGCAATTATTCAAAGACAATGAGCCTGTGTCATGAGCAGAGGCATCGAAAACTATGCGTAATCTGCTCGTTGTCCTATCAGTTCTAATTATTTCTCGATGAGGTAAATAAAAAGTTGCATTTTGTTTTTCTTCAGGATCTGTAACTAACTCAATAATACCTTGTTTCAAATAATCTGCTAACACCTCCTTATACTCAAAAAATAATTTAGGGTTTTTAATCAATCTTTGTTTGAGTTTAAAATATCTATATTCTGCAATTTTTCGATTGTCATTTAAACATTCCCTTTCAAGCTTCCACGGAAATCGAACTGTATATCGCTTATCATTGTATTTAATTTCTGACTCAAACTGCTTCGTAACGTTGTTTTCTGAAAAATCTTAATCCTGTTTACCATTAAAAAGGCCAGATGATTCGATATTCCAGAATTTTTCAATCTGTTCAGAAATAAAAAAAAATTCTACTATTACATTTAATGCTAAGGGCGTATAACTGTCAGTTTTTTTCCCCTGTAGACACCAACCAAAAATGGTGTCGACAGCTACTAATTTTTTATTCAAATGTTTTATATTTCCAGTAACTATATCATAATAATAGTCAGCACCTACAAGTAATGTAATGGGTTCTTTGGATGTGGGTGTGTCCGCAAGGGTTAAATTTTCAAATTGTTTACTTTTCATCAAATCATTGATTTCAGGTGGGGGTTATTTCAGTAGCTGATATTTGATTGGTGACTAGCGCTTCTATATCTAATTTTGAATTAGGTACATTTTTATTTTCAATAGTTAGTTTAACTACTTCAAAGGTCTTTTCAATGTTGTTCTTATTTCCAAATGTAAAAACCGACAATTTTTCTTTTCTTATTGCCTGTAAATTCAATTTATTTGCTATTTCTTCAGATATAAAGGTTCGCATGCTCCCACAATCTAAAAGTAACCTAATTAGAGATTGTTTTCCGTTTGATTTTATTTTTACACAACAAGTTTGTATAATAATTTTATTATTTTCTGTAGAGGGAATAGCCGAAATTAATTTTTCACTAGTTTCACTTTCATTACCATTTAATTCGGGTGTTTTTACATCTTTTATTAATTTAGATTTTAGGCATATCGTTTGATTATGTCTGCCTGAACACTTCTTGCAACTAGTTTTAGAGTTACAATTTTTGATAACGTGTTTCCTGCCTAAGCAAAGGAAACATCTTCCTTGAGATTTCAACAAATTTCTTTTAGAAATTACATCAACAGCCTCACACAAATCAGATGAATGTTTACTATCGTTGCAAAAAATGCAATGAGCCAGCTGCCTATCTGAAGTCGATTTATCATTCGAAATGTTCATAAATTCACAAGTAGATTTAAATTCAGATTTTGTTGTTTGACTCGTGATTTTTGTTTTATTATTTTCAAATGCTTTCATTCTCGAAAAAAAATGTGTGTTCTCTGCTTTTTATTTCAGTGTGCAGAAAATCTAATAATTTATGTATATCTGAATGTGTTAAATTATCTACATTTTGTCTATTATATTCCAAAGCTAATTCTGCCGGTATTAATTTTAAAATTACGGCGATAAGCATGGAGCCATAATTTGCTGGTTCGAGTCCTAATGTGGACAAACATCGAACATTTATTTCTATATCACTGTGCATTTTTTTCAATTTTTGAATTTCGTTAGCCTTATAAACAGGGGATAAATTAAGAAGCTTGTTCAGGTGATGATTAATTATCACGTCTTTTTGACCATAACGCGTTTCTAAAACTTTCAATGCTGCGTCATAATTAGCTTCTGATATTTCAAAACCTTCTACAGCATTAGCCGCAGCTCCAGATAAATAACTCTTCAAATAATGAAATTTTTCAATTTTCGAAAGCGATTTATTTTCGTGAATTGTATTTTTAAAGGTATTAAAAAATGAAATAAATTGCATACAGTCGCCATAGAATTTTTGTATATTGAGTTTTGGCAATTTAACAACTGAGTTTTCATCATTAATCACATTCGATTTTAAATCTTGACTGTTATTTAAATCAATATTAACAATTTTTTTGTTTTCGGTTAATTTTTTCTTCACCCGGAATTTTGCAACTGATATTTTATCCGCGTAATCATAAACAGAATTGATTTCAGTTTCATAGTCGTCTAACCCTAAAAGGGGCTCAATTTTCTCGTCAACTGACTTCAATAATTCTGCTTTAGTATCTAACTGAATAAATAATTCTTCTAAATTATCAAAATCAATTGGACTATCCTTCATAACATTTTCTATATTATTAATCAGCTTTGTTACTGCTGTTCTCAAAACTGTACGATTCTTTTTTAACTTTTCTAAATCAGACACTTCGAAATAAAATATGAAAGACTTCTTACCTTTGCCGTCTTCTTATTACTTACTATCCTCTAACATTAAAAAGGTAACAAATACTTTTTTTTTTCCTTTCTTTCCCGGCGTGATGCACCATGTAGAAAATTTTCAATTCATTCGAACATAGAATCAATGAAGGAGGTGCTTGAAGTCTTTTCTTGAAATATTTAATGAATATTTACAGGTACATGATTCTATACATATTTACAACAAGTATTATCAAATACTTAATCTGGTTTTTCGAACAAGGGAGGCTTAGCCTCATCAACAAACTGTAAAAAAATCACAGCGATCATGCTTTTTAAAATCAAAACATCTCTTCCTGTCGTTCCAGCAATAAAAAACGAATTCGCAATCTAAGGTAGATCGCGCGTCCTTCGTTGCCATGGGGAGCAGAGAAAAAGTTTCTCTTCAACACGAATACACATACGCATATATATGGAATAGGTTTAAAAATAGCGAAAACAAATTCAGAGAACCTCAAAATGTTAAAATATGTTAATATTTCCATAGTCGGATTCTTATCATGTGTTAATACGTTTTTTCAAACTCATATGACGTTACGTATTCAGCTGCTGACGTCCAATATATTTCTAATAAGACTTTTTTTTTTTTTCAATTCGTCAAACTGTTTATTTCATTTTCAGTTTTCACGTGGAAATCTTGCTCTAGAAAACTTATGACGTAATATTCGTTGTTTTTCAATTCGTCAAACTATTTATTCCATTTTCATTTTTCACATGGAAATCTTGCAATAGAAAAGTAACTGTTGTAGTGAGAATTTCATTGTTTTTTTTATTGTTGGCAACTGCTATAACGAAAAATGTTTTTTTTTTTCCTGTCACTTTTCTGTAAGAGGTGGTTTTATCAGAATCATGTTAAGGTGGTATTCAAAATTTTTCACACCCCTCCCTTCCATGGGCTGATTTTGCCCATTTGCAAAACCCGCCGAGATATTAGCCATCTCAATGTTTTTGGCGAGTTTGAAGATGATCCATGCATAATTGCGACCTTTATCGAGCGGACAAAATGTAGTACATACATGCATAAACTTTTTAGCTTGGGGGTGGTTTGGGTTCTTGGGGTTATATAATGAAAGTTATGAAGGAATTTTTCTCAAAGTCGCACCATGGTAACGACTGCAATAAGCAGAATTTCTTACGAAATCTCCCTAAAAAAGCAGTAAAATATTACTTCAATTTCAAATAACAAGCTGCTAAATTTGGCAATATTATTAACTACAAATTTTATCCTTAACGACCTAATAGTTTTGGCAGCATCTAATCTATAAATTGATCGCTCGGGAAGAAATAAAATGTAAAACAGTTGCGCAATTTCACAAACAAAAAAAAATCTAGGACCCTTTTATAAAAATAACAAAGCTATTACTTTTATTATTTTTATTTTTTGAGAAACAAACAATTTATGAAAGAAGTCTTTCGAATTAGGAAAGAATATTCAAAATATCGACTTTTTATTTTTCTATAAAAATAATATTTACGAGCACTGTTTTCGATTAAAAATAAACTTTCAAGTGCGAACATTACTCGCGCTCAAAGAGTTCCGTACAATAAATATGTGAATTAGTAACTGTATTATTAAAAAATCCTTCCGGCCAGTGCCGGGAGGAAGAGGTAGCTTTCATATTCCTTATTTTAAAAAAGCCAACTTATATTATTCAAACACACGAAGCTCAATTAAGTGGAAACCAAATGTAGGAGATTCAATACTAATTTTTATCAATACTAAATCATTATGAATGAGAATTTCGCAAAATTAGTCAGCTTTATCCAAGCTGCTTTTATTTAAAGTAACTTATATTTCGCTGCCAAATTCGGCGATTTCTTAAAGTGCCTGCCATTTTAAGACAACATGGTGGATGAGGCTAACCAGTGAACTTGGTCGATATCTTAGTAATTGCTGTGCACATGATCACTCACATTGGAATCGGTTGATACATACGAGTGCTGTCGCAGGCAAAAACTCAGATTTTTCAAAATGTCACCCACGTTAGAAATTGAAACTGCTATATCTGAGCCATTTTTTAAGATAAAGACAAACAAAAAATGCTCCTGAATCCTTATATCAAGGTCAAATACTTAAGAAAGAAACCTTTTTCAATTTCTATTTTTTTTGCACCTCACTTTAAATATATATATTTTTAATTTAATGGCCGCCATTTTGAAACAAGATGGCTGATGAAGCTGGCCAGCGAACTTGGTCGAGATATTGATGTATACTATCCACATGCCTTCTTTCATCGAAATAGGTGAATACGTGTGGTATCGCGAGACAAATACAAGATCGTTTCAAAGTGTTAGCCATGATAGAAATTCAAAGTTCTATAATTCAACTACTTTTTAAGATATAAACAAAAGAAAAAATTTTCAGAAACAAAAACTGCTCCAGAATCTTTGTATCAAGGCCAAACACATAAAAAAAAATCTATTTCATTTTCCAATTTTTTAATACCTCATTTTAAATTTTAAATTACATTTTTTTTAAAAAATGGCAACCCTTTTGAAACAAGATGGCGAATGAAGCTGGCCAACAAACTCGGTCGAAACATTGGTATGTACTATGTACAGACCAAGTTACATTCAAATTGGTTCATAAATACGCCTGTTATCGCGTGACAAAAATCAGGGCGTTTCAAAATGTCAGCCACGCTAGAAATTCAAAATGCTAAAACTCAGCCATTTTTTAAGATATAGACGAAACAAAAACTGCTCCCGAATCTTTTTATCGAGGTCAAACACATAAGAAAAAAATATTTTTTCAGTTTTCAATTTTTTGGTACCACATTTCAAATTTAAATTTTTCTTAAAATTTTAAATGGCCGCCATTTTTAAACAAAATGGCGGATGAAGCTGGCCAACGAACTCGGTCGAGACATTGGTCTGTACTATGTATAAACGAAGTTACATTCAAATCGGTTCATAAATACGCCTTTTATCGCGTGACAAAATTCAGGACGTTTCAAAATGTCAGATTCGCTAGAAATTCAAAATACTATAACGCAGCCATTTTTTAAGATATAGACGAAACAAAAACTGCTACGGAGTGTTTGTATAAAGGTCAAATACATAAAAAAAATATTTTTCCATTTTCAATTTTTTGGTACCACATTTTAAATTTTAAATTTTTTTAAAAATTTTAAATGGCCGCCATTTTGAAACAAAATGGCGGATGAAGCTGGCCAACGAACTCGGTCGAGACATTGGTATGTACTATGTACACACCGAATTACATCCAAATCGGTTCATAAATACGAGAGTTACAGTGTGACATAGGTCAGATATATATATATATATATATATATATATATTGATATATATATATATATATATATATATATCAATTTTGAACGGAGGGTGGTTTCGGGGTCTGGGGGTCATGATCGATGAAAATATACCAAAATTTTTTTAAATCGCATTCCTCCGAACAGCTGCAATAGGTAGCTTTTTGTAAAGAAAGCTACCTAAAACAATCGTTGCTAAAAGAATAATAAGATTTTGTAAAAAACTACACAACGTAGGAAATGGGTATACCATAAAAGTTCAAAGAGATATAAAGCCTAAATAATACCAAATATTCCTATTCTATACAACTATTTTTTTTAATGTTATCCCAATCTGTTTATGGTGAACTTAATTCGGTACTGACAATAAAAGTAGTCCATATTTAAACTTCATTTGGCATTTCATAAAAAGAAATTCAGCTTACTAATAATCTTTCCTTTTTATAGTGTATCTAAAACCCTTATTCAAAGATTAAACTTGGCATTGTGCTAAGCACGCTTCGAAAAAACGTCACAAAATTGCAACGTGCAATTGCAACGCAAAACTGCAATCCTTGGACCGCGCAGTGTTTTTCCAGATAAGTTTTTAATTAACTTTTAAAGACACGAGCGGCGTATTGAGAGAGCCACTCAATGCAAACTAGTCGCGAATCCCATAGCATTTATGTGGTTAATTCTTATTAAACTAGTCTGTTTTTAACAATTTGACGTTTATTGCTTTTATACTGCTCCTGGTAATTGCATTACACAAATATATCATTAAAAGTTGTTATCTAGGCTTCAAAAGCCGAGGGTAAATAGCATACCCCGCCTCTGTCATTATGTATGCCCAAACTGTCCGTGTCTTTAAGGGTTAATACCTCGGCTAATTACTTACGATTTTCTTCGAAAAGCATTAGCAACAATACTTTTATACTTCTGCTACTATAGGTACCTCCAGCGCTCCTCAACACCTTTGATGAATGCCCGCAAATTGAAATGAATGTGTAACGGGTAAAAACGATTTTCTCAAAACCTATGTGACCTAGGTTTATCGCTATAGTTTTCCTGCAAGTTTTAAGTTAACGTCTACTACCACTAATTTTATCACAATTTAATTTCATTAAATTCCGAAAATATGTGGATCAATAGCCTTTATTACTTCCCCCAATTTGAACTTTCCACGTTCCATAGTTTACGCAATATGGCTGTGACACACAGACAAAGTCAGAAGTGCTCTTATAATGGTTCCGTTTTTACTTTTTAAGTTCGGAACTCTAAAAATAGATTATGATAATTTTTAAAGGAATTATGAGCAGTTTTCTTTAGCCGCAAGCGACACATGTTTAAGCCACTACCGCTGTAAAAACCCTTTGCAGTATTGGAATAATCTTAGCAACTTCGAATTTATATGAAGTGTTATTTTTTCAGACTTTTTACTATGAATATTTATTTTTTCACGAGGTATATTATTATAAAAAAATTTAAATGTTCTTCAAAAATGTTTTTATTAATATATTTAGATACCACAAATAGAGTAAAGGTGTGTAACTTTCTACTTTTCCAGCGACAAAACGTTTATGTGGAAAATATTCTGTAATTTTTCCAGATTTTACCTCAGATATTTTTAAGTATTTAAGTCATTAGAAATAACTTCATATAGTGGATAATAATAGAAAATTATGTTATTGAAATTTTAAAATTTAATTATTTTTTCTTTTTACAATATTTCATCAATTTTCGGGGTATTTTATTAAATTTCATTTTATTATAATTTATAAAATATGTACACTTTTATATAAATATAGACAAAATTGGTGTATTTGCCTGTATTAAAAATATATATTTTAATAATAATTGTAGTTATATGCTACAGGTCAATATCTTGGTATGTCAAGTATTTCAGTAAGCTTTATTAGTGGATATACACATTATATTTATCATAAATGCTTACAAATATAAAAAATGAATCATAATTATATTAAAAACTTTTGTTCATAGTTTAAGTATTAAGCACTTCTTTATTCATTAAAACTTGTTTTATACTCATTGAAAATCTTCGACATTTTCAGTACATTAAAATATTCTATGTGCATTTTTTGTAATTGTATTGTCAATCATTTTTAACAATTGTATTAAAATTTCACACAGATACATCTCTATATAAGTATAAAAATTGTACCAATCATTCGGTATTTAAAAAATTTCAATACAGTACCATTAAAGATATTTTAAGGACATATTACATATGGATTTATAATAACATCATAAACAATTGCTATATTTAAAAACAAATCATTTTTATAATTAAAAAAATAGTAGATTTCCATAGCCCACTGTACCCCAAGGGATAATTTGCTTTTTTTAAGTTGAAAATATCGATTTTTTTTAAAAAAAAAAACATTTTTCGTATGCATCCGTAGTAGACCGTGTTGATTATCCCCGCAAAACGATTTGGCTGAATTCGAAGTTCTGCCATAGTTAGTTCATTTAGTATTTTAGTGCAACTCATCCGTAGGTTCACACTGTTACGGAGCATGCATAACGCATTCACCACAAAATGACTTTTGTCGAACTGGGCGGGATCAGAACGCAAAAACTCTTAAACCGATCTTGCTAAGTTTTTTTTTAAATTATTATTATTTTTTATTAGTAAAGTTAATACAATTTATTGGAGTCTGAGCCACTTTCAACCATTTTCGTAGAACATGAACATTTTTAGAAGCACGCCAAAGTGCGAAAAAGAGGACAGAAATAGTCCTTATTTTCAAATGACTGCTACTTTGTTATTTTTTAATTTTTTGTTCTCAAAGTGCTTGAAGCTTTAGATAATATTACCTATTTTCGCTATCCTTTACGAAATTCGATTGCAAACGAATCTGGCGATGTATTGGAACACATGCGATTGGAACTGCACGGCGCGCGCTCAGTGACATCCACACACGCAATCATCAATTTCGTACTAAATATTTTGTGAAGTGCTCTTCAAATGCTAAAATAAACATGCAAAACACCGGAGCCAAAATCTTCTTTCCCATTCCAGAAAAAAAATATGTTAAAAAACACCCTCTTTTCGGACTTCTAGAGGCAAATCCCCTTTCAAGCTTTTCTTAAATTAAAAAAAAAAAAAAAGTTGAAGTCGCGTTAGTGGTTGTAAAAAGAAAGATCCATCAGCTGTCTTTGCATGCGATTTATTTTGTTTTCGAAATCGCGTCGCTATTGTATTTCTCATTTCTATTTCTTGTCCAATGATCAATTTACAATTTAGTTATTTGAAAAACTGTTTAAAGCAATCGGTCAAGTGCGAGTATTTCTCGCGTACAGAAGGTTCCGTATAATAAACATATTAATTAGTAACTGTAATATTGCAAAAAAATTGTTGCTAAAAGAATAAGTTGTTATCTGGGCTTTAAAAACCCATGGCGAATACAGTACGCTGCCCGCGTTTCCAAACCGTCCAAACCGTCCGTGTCTTTAATGGGTAATATCTCGGCTAATTACCTACACTTTAAAAAAAAAAAATCATGATCAACTATCTTTTTAGACTTCCGCGACAATAGGTACCTCGAGCGCCCATCAACTCCCTTGCTAATCTCCCGCAAAGTGAAATTTGTGTGTAACGGAAAAATGCATTTTCCTCAAAAACTATGTGACATAGGGTAATCGCTATAGTTTTCCTGCAAGTTTTAAATAAACTTCTACTACCCAGATTTTTTTCATAATTTTAGTTTCAGTAGATTTAGAAATAAAAGTGTGGGAGGGGGGGGGGGGACATATTTTTGCATTACATTTTCGACGCTATCTCTGAAGATATAATATCTAAAAGTAAAAAATTTATTTTTGATTTCGACGTTACGAGAGCTTTCACACGATATGGAAAAAAAAGATTTTTTGTTCAAGTAACTTCCTTAGCCCCTCTTCATTTTTCCAAAACAGATTTGCGAATGATTAATATAAATATGTGGGTTAATAGCCTTTATTACTTCTGCAAAATTTAAACTATCCAGGTTCCATAGTTTACGAGAAAAATGGGTGTGACAGACGTATAGACAGACACACGTGCAATCTTATATTTCTTCCGTTTTTCTCTTCATGTACGGAACCCTAAAAAGCACTGAAATTGCTTCAGTGATTCCCATGAAAAGTACATGAATGTCAGCTCTTTTGCATGTGATTTCACAACTGTTGGTCATTCACTTAATATATTTTCCCTTTAAAAATTTTTGATTTTTAAGTAAATGATTATTAAACACTCTAGAAAAAAAAAATTTAAGCGAAAGAATTGCTAATTGATTTCAGTCACCGGAAAATTATGTATTATTTATATTAAAAGTGCCTCGCTCATGAAAAAAGTCTTTCTTGTTGTCTTTCGGACTAAGAATATGGGAATATCCTCGTTAATCATTATGGTTTTATTTTGTTTCGTAAAAAAAAAAAGTGTTTTTACACATATTGTCCAAAAGAAGCACATTATTTATAATTTTACTTCGGCTGAAAGTATTTCTAACGAATTTCCCCCATTTTATCTGATGAAAATACGGAACAAATTGTTGAACATAAAAATGCTTATATTAGTAAAAATAAAACTGCAAAATGAATTTTAAAATATGTGATTAGAAAGAGATTAAAAACGAAAATGGTTGTGTACTGTAATAGTTCTTTTTCCTGTCATGAAAAGTTCAGAAAAATGTAGATTATGAAATACAATTATTTCTTAATGGTAGATCTTTATTGAAAATAATAAAATTTCTTATTTTTGTCTCCTTAAATTACATTCCAGAGACTCGGGAGTTAACCCTTAATTGCATAGTGATGTAAATTTCCATCACCTTTTTATTTAATTTTTAATACATAAATTAAGTTCTTACAACCACTATATTTATATAGAAATATTAACCCTCTAAAAATGACAAAAATATGCTACTAAATAAAGTTAAAAATCTATCTTAAGATTTCTGGTGTCTAATCCTTAATATAAAAATAAAAAACACAATTCTAAAAGAATAATTCATGCAATTAAGGGTTAAAAAACTCGAATCGGAATTAATTAAGGAAAATATATAAATTGTTTTAATCTACTCAATTTATTTCTGTAATGAAGATTAAAAAAAATTGCCGCCTCTTACTAGTTGAGCTTTAGGCGCTACATGCAAATATGTTGCCACAAACCATGTGTTTTATGAACAAAATAAAAATGCAAAACAAAATAGGTATTGCTATCTAACGTATTATTTATTCACAAATTAAAAGATGATGTAAAGTAAACATATGAATAAAATAAATCTCAACTTTTCGGTTTAATCTTTAAAACCTTCATCAGGAGTAAAATGTTGTAAAATATAAATCGACAGAAACACTTTATATACTGCATCTTAAAAGTTTAATTCAAAATAAAAATACCTTAAAAATATCAAAATTTATCAAATTATTAGTTAAAATAACTAAACATTGTTTACCGTCTGATATACAAAATTTAAAAATTAGAAATTCAATACAATTCATCAGACATACAAGTAAAAATTACATAAATACATATACAATTAAAAATGCAAACGTTTCGGCCTAATATTTAATTCCTCATTAGTGCAATAATATTCAAATGACCAGAAAACATGATATATCATGTTTACAGCTAATAATTACTAACAGTTAAAATCAAAGAAAGTATAAAGAACCATATGAAATCAATGCTGCGTATTCTGGTAAAACAGCACAGGATGAATCGGTGAAATTTGCTTACGATTTCGCAACTATCTCAGTTATGAGATCCAGTTCATTAACGGTAAAAGTACAGTTTTTCTCGAAAGTGTGTTCACTCGTACTATTAAATGAATAATAAATAATAAAATTTACTGATAAATAAATAAATGGCTAATGAGGTAAACGAATAATTACTAATTCAAATGCTTATATTAAATTCAAATAACTATTATTTAGTAAATTTAGTAAAATGTGTCACGACGGAACCTGTCAATAACGAAAACGGAAAGTTATTCATATTTTTTTAAAATGAATAAATTAACAAATATCTGATTAAAGCAATACTACTTATAAAAATTTCTAATTTGTTAAATACTGTACGTACTGTGATTAAGAACGTGTCTATATTAACAACTTCACGTCAGCAAAAAATAATTTATAAACAATAAAATTTACTTAAACGATTTTTTCTTTCGTATAAATGCTCTTTATTTACTGAATACTCTAAGGAAGAAACCTCTCTATAACGGAACCTGCATAAAATATTAGAAATGAATAGGTGAATGTGTGTGTGTGTAGGGGGGGGGGGGGCGAGATTGATGAAATGTGTAAGGTGGTAAACTCAGTTTCTTTTCCGTCCAGTAATATTCCTACATAGCAGGACCTGATCTGGAGCCACAGATGATCCTTATGGACGTTCATATCACCACTAACAATTTGTTTCACAATATCATGTGAATAGCTATGACCTGAAATTTGATTTTAAAAGTGGCTTTATTACATTCATTAAATATAGAACATTTATCTTAAACAAAACTTTTTAAATTAATAATTTATTCATGTCTAATTTATTTATTATTATATTTTATTTTTTCGTTTAAGTGAAGTTTGTGTTGTCGACACTTTCGTATTCACAGGTATTACTATAATTAATAAATAATAAGTATTTATGTTAAATAATAGACCTTTAATCACACTTTGTTACTCATTTATTTATTGTTTTAAAAATACGAATCATTTTCCATTATTTCCACACATTATTGCATTATAGACAAGTTCCATCGTGACACGTTTTAATGAACTCAATAAATAATATTTTTTGCATGAAATATAACTCTTTAAATTAGTCATTTATTCATTTCTTTAGCCATTTATTTATTTATCATCCAATTTTATTAATTATTTTTCACTGAACTTTATGCGCAGAATTCAATTATAGTAATATAGTATTCAATTATAGTAGCTTTTCATAACAATCTTTACTTATTTCTGTAAATAAGTATTTCTATTGAAAACACTCAATTAAATAATTTAATCATTTATTTTTTAAGCTGGTTTACGCTGTAATGAGTTTCAATTTTAGGTGTGTTCCCTGAACTTCCTATTTAATCAGCGTGTAAAACATATGTAATTATGTACTTATTTTATAAAGAATTACAAGATCTAGAACATTTGTATAAACAATTTTTTGATAGGTGTTAAGGTACGTTTATCTTAATCACAAAACTATGGCCTCTGACTACAAGTTTGTTTGTTGAAACTAAAAATCCTCTAGAAGATGGCGGCAAGCTTAAGATGCTCTTTAACTCTTCATCTACTGGCGGTACTCATAAGTACCATTAAAATAACTTGTTATAAAATTCAATTAATACATCGATCAGTAGTTATATAGCTTAGAAGGAGTTACAGATGCATTATTTTATCTTGTTCCAAAAGAATTATTGGTTAAACAAAACAAAATATTTTTAAAAGGATGATTTTTTTGCCTTTGCATCTTTCACAGCTTTCTTGGCATTTGGGGGAGGGGGAGGAGGAGGAGGAGGTATTTTGCAATTCGAAAATATTTCTATGTTTCTATTGTAAGAACATAAGAATATTATATTTGTAGATTTCCTGATTCTACAAAATACTAAGAAAAATATTACAAATTGAAGATTTGAATGGGGTTATAAATACTGCAAAAAATCCCAAGAAATTCAAATTTAATTACTTCTTCTAAATCCTTCAAATCTTCTAAAATCCTTCTAAAATTTATTAAATGATTATGTAAATCTTTTAATGTCGTTTCAAAAATTCACGAAAAATGCTTTAGAAGATGAAATTTCATGGATTCGTAATTCAGTACATAAAGGGTTAAAGACACAAAGAAATTTCAAGATTTCCCTTAATTAATCTCAGAATTAGCATTCCTGTCACTGGACCATTAAGTAATTTCTTGATGTACTCGTATATCTTTTTTAATGAAATAACCTCCCTATTTCATCATTAATATATAGTACACCCCTTCTTTAAACATATATTCCTGGATATTATTCTTTACTTGAAAAAATATTAAAATTTAATTTTCTCTACTCATATAATTGCTTTTCTAGCTTGCATGTGCAACAGCTTAACTAAAAAAACACTTTGTAAAAAGTACGAAGCGCGGTTTTCCATGCGTAAAAGGTTTAGTACGGCCGCTGAACAGTTAAAATGTATGTTATTTTATAATCAAAAAATACTTATTTATTTTAATCGCTCTAGCAAACAAATAAAATGTGTAAAAAGGTTAGTTTTACTTAATTTTTTTTAATTTATGGTGAGATGATAAATGGAAAATATAACTTTTATTTTTATCTGTCACATAATATCTGTCACATAAGTCTATTGAGATTGCAAAAATGTTGACTATAAATAAATGTAAGTTAAAGTATAGGGTAAGTGTAATCACGAGGCTAGTATAACATCTAACTTACTGAGAAATATTAAGATGTTATTTTAGCAATCCAACCAATTGACAGGTTTTTCCTATTTCTTTATCAAAGTACTTGAATGAGAGTAGTTAACCTCTAAAGACACAGGAGGCACAATCCTTGCGTCATCAGTTTTTAAACCTAAATAACAACTTGTAATGATATCTCTGTTCAATGCAATGTTCAGCTGCATTATAAAAGTAATAAACATCTAATTGGTGAAAAAAAAACTAATTTTATCTGGTTTAATATAACACGGATGGTTTGCAGTAGCATAATCCAGGCAGCCTACTCCATGCGGCAACAAACTAAAATATCAACTTTTGATACTAAATAATAAAAGTGTCTAAAACTAAGGAATAGTATAAATGTATCAGAATCATATTTATAAAGAAGTTTAATTAAAAAAGAAAATAGAATAAGTTATACAAATACACGGGATGCGTACTCCGTACACCACTAATAAAACTTGACCAACTTAACAGCAAAGATAATGAAAGAGAGCAGAAAAATTGCGTATATCAAACTGATATGTATGTATGCTGTTATGTCAAACTTAAACATTCACTGAACATTGAATGGCCTTTGAGAAGAGGATAAATTAAGCGGGGATAATCATTAGTTATTAATCAGGTAATTATGTTAGAATTCCCAACCGTTTTTTTTATGATAATGGTTTTTTTAGATATCAGTTTCCTATTGTTCTTAAACACTTCAAGTGTCACCGTTGATTTTTATAGTCTTAGCTAACTTCAGCAGATATATTTTAGATGTGAATTATATCAATAACGAATTATATCAATAAATTCTCATAAAATGTAAATTAGTTGAAATTAAATGAAAGCTTTAAGTATTTCTACGCAAGAATAATACCGCAAATGTCGAGAGAAAATAAATTGAATAATGCAATTTAAGAACTTAAATATTCGTGTTAGTGCCGTTATAGATAATTCAGTAACTGTTAGCGTGAAGAATAAAATATTTCATTCGTTAATGATTAAATTTAAAAAATAAACAGAAGCACCTAATTTAAAAGTTAAATTAAAAATTACGATTTTCATTTGCCTTCACATATTTAAAAAATTTCTCCTGCTGTATAACATCTATATTTATACTTAAAAAAAGATATTGATGTTGTTAATAACATAAATGTTTATAGCCTGAAAAAATTACTAACTAAAAATTACTTTTTAATAATACAAATGTTCATGCATTTAAAAAATTACTGATGCTGCCAATACTTTATTATTAATTTGTAAAAAAAATCCTAATTGTATTAATAACATAAATCTTGATCCAAATAAAATTAAAGATTTGTTTTTATATAAAACTAACAATATAGCATCATATATGAAAATAAATAGTAAAAAAGTATCCCATTTTCAGTAACAGTAATGTGGAGTTGTAACACTACAATATTTCATGATAAGAAAGAAATATTAAACTTATAACATGCTAAAAGTGAAAAAAGTATATGCAGAGGCTTATTAATAACTTTTAATAAAAAGATCTGCATATTTCGTACGCACAATCGGTGACTTTACCTGATAAATAAAATATTTCCGTTAAAAAAATGAAAAAATAAATAATAATAATAATCAGTTCACTTTTTACGTAAACAGTTTGTTTATGAATATTGATCTTGATAAAGACCCTGATTGTGCGTACGAAACATGCAGATCAGTATATTAAAGGGTATTTATAAGCCTTTAAATTTACTTTTTTTCACTTTAAGCATGTTATAAATTCAGTTTAAAGATAGTATGTGATTTTCCTACATAATTTTATAAGAATGAAACATACAACATGTATTATTTGCACAAAATTATTAAAATCTAAAAGTACTTGTAATGAAAATTTCTACTTACTTTGAGTAAAAGGATTAAATTTACACATAAATTCTCCTAAAATAAATTTTTCTCCTGTATATATAGCTAATAAACGTGGCAGCATGCATACAATGCAAATCATGGCATCGGAAACAGCAAGATTAGCGACATAAAAATTTATGGTACTTCTGATTGATTTCACCAAGGCAACAGTCAATATGACGCTTAAATTTCCAAATAAACCACCTATCATTATCACAACATATGCAAATGTTTTTATGTAATCAGTAGTTTCTGGTGTTTTCCATATTTCGGGAGTTATTGCAGGGTATGGAACGTTTTTCATGGACATATTGCCTTCAAGATACATAGTTTTTAACCTTTCAGAAAAGATTTCACACGACGTATTGTTATCCATTTTCCTGTAAATAAATTTTAATTATTTACTCAAACTAGAATAAAAAGGTATTATCTACATTTAGGTTAATGCTTTGGCGATTTTCATAATATTGTCTTAATAATGATGAAACTTCAGACTATGAAATTTTATCAATAAAAATAAATTCACTATATTGTTGAAACAAATAAAAACTCTGCATGTATTTCTAATACATTTTGAATTTTTTATTCATTGCATCCAAAGCTTATTTATGTTCATAATTATATATTTTTTTTTAAATCATAAGCTTCCATTTATAATTCTTAGATTTTAGCTTGCGAGCTATATAGCTGTAGACCAGACTAACTTTCACTTTGTACAAGTGGAAAATTGCTTTTTCACGTCTCTCTATATAACTTCACAGCTGAATTAGATAATATGTATCTTAGCTCCAATTCAAAACACAACGAAATGAAGTGGATCCTTTTCGACTGAATGAAATAAATGGCTCATATCCAGCTGTTTAGGACAGCCTCTTGCATTAACATCCATGACGTCACCGATTAGTCCGAGCTGAGGTGCTGGATTCACAAATCTTTTGAGTAGCCTGAAAGCAATTTGTTGTGCATATTTTTTATATTAGTTATTTATATAATGTACCACTTTTTTAAAATATTGATAGTTGGAAATTTTCTCGTTGTTACAAAAAATCTTGCATTAATTTAAGGCAGTTTATTTATTCCTTCGGCGTTAAACCTAAAAAAAAGGAAAAAGATTTATCTAATTTTAAAAATAGAAACATTATGAAAAGCATTCAAATATATAACAGAAATAATAACACCAAATACATATATAATCATAAGTGTATAGCTATAATAGGTACCTGAAGGAAAAGTTTGAAAAGCTATATGCTGAACATTTTTCTTCAAATTAGACATAGAGTAGACTGGGGCACGTTTACGCAGTGCACTTTTCCAAAACGAGTTATAACTGGCGCGCCACCAGTCATGACAGATTGATGCTGCCTAGTGGGTATTCTCACACGTTTTTGAGCGTCAGTCGAGCTTCGGTCTAGCATGAGGAAAGGATAATCTTTTTTCTGTCAAGGTGAGTAAATTTAGTGTTTGAATTATTGAAACTTATTGTGAACTAATAATACTTAGCTAAGTATAGACAAATATATGAACATTAGCAGAATTTTATCGTTTTTTGAGAACTGTATTTGTATGAACAGAAATGTTATTAATTTTCTTTGTTCGTTAAAAATAAATCCAAACATGTCGACGGGGCACGTTTATGCATTGACGTCGGGCACCTCTCCGCGCGTTAAAAATGAAGAAATTACGAAAATATTTACTAGTTTCTATGGAAGCAGAACAAGAAGACAGCAAAGGAAAAAGTATTAAACCAAAAACTGCAAAAGGGAAAAAGTTTGTACAATCTAGAATAAAGAAAATAGTGAATGAATTTGACGACGAAGATGAAAACTGTACGTATATTTCTTGTTTGAAATCGTACAACCAATCCAAAAAAAGGACAAGACTAGGTTCAGTGTCTTAGATGCAAAAGGTGGTCCCATGACAAGTGTGCAAAAGAAAATACTTTATTTTTTGTTTGTAAAAACGGTAACAATGATGATAAAGATGACTAAATAGTTTCTATTTTTAATTAGCAATAAATCTTATGTTTTCAGTTTAGCCTATAAAATGTTCTTTAATTAATTCTCTTTATTATTTTTTTAAACAGTGTTTTAAGTTATAAATAAAACATTTCAATTTGATTAAATATTTATTTGATTTACTCCTTGGTATTACACATAATATGCGTAAACGTGCCCCACTTGATGAGTAAACTTGCACCATAAAAGACTTGGAACTAATTTTTTTTTTTCGGTTAAAAACACAAATAAAGCAACAACTGAATACACAGATTTTGACTTTATTAACTGCTATATAAAACAACAATATCTAAAATTTCCTAAGTTAAAACACAAAAATTGAAAAATTCATTGAAAAAAAGCCACGTAAACGTGCCCAGGTCTCTACATATAAAAGTGCAAAATACTATTGTTTTTTAATGTTAAACTATCATTAGCAATTTATCTCAGTCCCCCTAATATAATGAAAATGTATTAAAAAATAATATTATGAAATAGTTTGATTAGTTCATAGATATTTAAATAAGACAGGATTTATGCACCTTTCATGTTGATTAGATTAAGAAAGTTTGGATTATATATTAATTCTACCATATTTATGTTTCCGCACTACGTTTGATATCGATTTTTACTTACCGTACAGATGAAGTGTAAAGAAAGTATTGTAATCGGGATAAAAAAAAAACCTTGCTAGAGAAATAATGGTATATTTTTACATTTTGAGATACCTTCAATCCGTTTTCTCTAGGTAGAAAGCTACCTCACGTGTGTGTGCGTGTATATTGGAATTTTCTCACGTTGTTAGGTCCCCATAACACCCTTGTAATTGTTGATTTTTCAATGATGTCCGACTCATTTCGATGATATCAAGTGATAATTATCAAATTTAAAAGTTTATTATAGTACCAGAAGAGAAATATAAAATATCGTATAACATGCAAAAATTCAATTATTCTTCGACCTTCTGCATACAGGACCATGAGAAAATATGGGTTAAGGAAGTGGTAAGTCCTTGCATGCAAAATTAGAGTTCAATAGTGTCTTAAAATTTTCTTATAATTATAAATCTTATAGTCTCTCTTTATTTTGTCGGAACAACGTTCCGGTAAAATTTAAGTACAATATAATATAAATGAATTAACGCATACACACATACTACAACATATAATTAATAAAAATTCATCATACAATACATTTTTTCATAATATCTCGCAAATTAATAAGAAATGGGATAGATTATGTAAAATTATTTAATAGAAAAAAAAATCTATAACTATTTTTTATTCTTTAAAATAATTTCTAAAACTATATCAAAAGTAAATTAACACATTCCACAAAAAAAGTATCATTAATCTATTTTGTATCGTGTTGCAAAACGAAACGTTATTTTAATGTCTTTATTTTCGTACTTATAACCTAAAACATAAAGAATGTTTTTTTTTCTAATAAAATAACGTATTTAATTTAGAGAAATTTAATTATGTAGATAAAAGAGAACTCAATAACAGTGTATTTGAATTTATGCTGTATCTTTGATGAACATTTTAATCACTCTCTATGCATAATATTCTGTGAAGAAATTTTAATATTTGATGATCTTTCCTACAAAACTTTCGTATTCAAACGGTGTTAAATTTTAAATGAGCATACATTGTCTGGGGCAGAATAAAAAGATTCCTCAATGATTTATCTTGAATCAAAATCTCACATCTGCGTACATTTTTGTACATTTAACAGGCCATAAAATACGTAATCGATCAAGATAATATTTTCGATAGAAAGGATTTAGAAAGATTGATTACAATATGTATAAAATAATAACAAGTTTATTTCAGCCAAGAAAATATCCAACATAATTAATTACATTCATTATGTGCATGAACTGTAATTTTGAATAAATGGTTATATAAAATGTTATCTTTGCTTATAAGATTAAGATAAAACAGAATTTGCGAAGAGGGAGTAGGGTGAGACCTCATAGTTTCTTGTAGGCAGAATTTCCAATAATATTTAATGTAAATTTGCGTACTTACTCTACACCTATCCTTGTACCATTATTATCACTTTAAACATGGTATTAGTTCATCTCATTTATATTAGCAAATAATTCTTCCTAAAAAAGGTCAAATCATCCAGTTTTTACTTCATTTTGAGAATGTATTGTTAACCTTGCAGAAAATGAAAACTCTTAGAGATTTGTTTAAAAAAGAACAATATATATTTTCTGCAAGGTTAACTGAGCAAGTTAACTAATTAAGATATCAATTTGAAAATTTTAGAGCACAAATAGAAAAATATTTTACATCAGTGTATAAATGTTTGTAAAAATCGGATGGTAATTTTCTTTATTTTTACCAAAAAGTCAATGGCAACAGAGATATTTTCATACAAAATCGTAGAAAGAATACAATAGGGGCATGATATTAATTAAAAACTGATAAAAAAGGGAGATCTTTTTTCGTCCAGATGGTCCAATCTTTACCACTTCTCTCCCAGTCTTAATTTCGCTGGTAAAGGGCTATATATCAGGCTGTGCTGTGTAAAATGTAGGTGTCATAAATCATTTCATAACTTTCATGATATAATAGTAATGAATTTAAGGTCGTTAAAGGATTTACAACACTATAATAATATGTATAAAATAATATATTATACAGGGTGGTCCAGAAATATATAGGGTCAATCCATTTCAAGTGGTCCAGAAAATCACTAATTCGTTGCTCGACCATTTTTAAAAAATCTGAAATTTTTTGTACAACAACCCTAACATGATGGAAGTTTAAAATGATTATTATTTTAATTTTATTAATTTTTGTTTGTGCATGGCGGTCATCTTTGTTTCATCGTCTGCACTGCAATTTTCTCAGAAGAAGGGTTTACGGAATTGTAAATAATTCATCGTTTATTTATCCAATTCAAGTGCGGATTGAAGCAATTTGTACAGAATACATTGGGCTAAAAATGTGGTAATAGAGTAGTTTCCGGAAACAAATCCTTATTGGTGAAATTTAAGCATAAAATTTCAGTTTTTTTTCAAAAATTTGTTCGTTTACAAAAGGAACTTTTTCTAGCAAGGAAAACTGCGAAACATGACATAATTTTTTTTTACAAATAGGCCAAAAGTACTTGTACTCACACGCCAAGTTCCAGACCTGGGACTTCATTTCTCTTCGCTAAAAAAAAACCCCAAATTTTTCAAAAATGTCAAAAATCGCACTTTTTAGGCTTTGATATCTCTGGTGGGGCACGAGATAAAAATCTGAAGTTCTGGTTTCTAGCAGTATTGTATGGTAGTGCTATGCACAAGAAATTTCAAGATGGAGATTTGACTACAAGCTGAGATATGGCAAGGGCAAAATGTCAAAAGAATACTGCCAAAATATTGTTTTGTTGCAGTCACAGCTAAGTATTTATCTCAGAGTGTCACTTAAATTTATGTTTTTGATTATCTTTAATTAATAGTAACAGAAAATAAAGCCGTTTGCAAAGCTTAACAATTAATTAAAAAATAATTATGCCTAAGTCCATACATTTTGTATGGTTTCAGTAACTTTTGTTGTAAGTAATTTTAGTAACTAAAAGAAACCACAGCACTTTTACATGAAGAAGAAAAAATATTTTTATAGAAGACCTGAAACAAAAACAGAACAGGGAAAGAGAAAAGCTTTTAATGTTGTCATACTTGTTGAGACATGATCAAACGTGTCAAAGCACATTCTTACTTGGTTTAAAAACCACAATTTTGATCTTTCTCAAAATTTTATTTGTAGGAACCAAGTCTTGTAATTTCTTGAAAACTTGATGGAAGATCTTGGTCCTGCTGGCTCATAGAAGTAAACTTTGAAATCACTATGTGCAAGTCTCAGTTCATTAATAATTCCTAGCTTACTTCTTCTGCAAAAATGTCATTTTCTGAAGTATAAATTTTGAAAGGGCTTTGGCTATCTTTACTTTCTAAAATTTACTTGAGGCTGATGCATGGTAACATCGTATGATGTTTCATTTACAGGAATATACTTATGGTAGGAACAAGTTTCAGGGACTGGCAAGCAGCATTGAAAATGTGGTTTTTAAACCAACAAGCAGGAATGTGTTTTGACACATTTGATCATGTCTCAACAAGTATGCCAACGTTAACAGCTTTTCTCTTTCCCTATTCTGTTTTTGTCTCAGGTCTTGTATAAAAATATTTTTTTTCTTTATATAAAAGTGCTGAGGTTTCTTTTGGTTACTAAAATTACAAAAAAAAATTACTGAAACCATACAAAATGTAGGCCTTAGGCATAATTTTTTTTAAAATTAATTGCTAAGCTTTGCAAAAGGCTTTATTTTCTGTTACTATTATTAAAAGATAATCAAAAAAATAAATTTAAATGACACTCTGAGATAAATACTTAACTGTGACAACAGCAAAATAATAGTTTGGCAGTATTCTTTTGACATGTTGCCCTTGCCATATCTCAGCTTGTAGTCAAATCTCCATCCTGAAATTTCTTGTGCATAGCACTACCATACAATACTCTCAGAAACCAGAACTTCAGATTTTTATCTCGTGCCCCACCAGAGATATCAAAACCTAAAAAATGCGATTTTTGACATTTTTGAGAAACTTGGGAATTTTTTTAGCGAAGAGAAACGAAGTCCCAGGTCTGGAACTTGGCATGTGAGTACAAGTACTTTTGGCCTATTTGTAAAAAAAAAAAAAAAAAAAAAAATGTCATGTTTACAGTTTTCCTTGCTAGAAAAATTTCCTTTTGTAAACGGACAAATTTTTGAAAAAAACTGAAACTTTATGCTTAATTTTCACCAATAAGGATTTATTTCCGGAAACTACTCTATTACCACTTTTTTAGCACAATGTATTCTGTACAAATCGCTTCAATCCGCACTTGAATTGGATAAATAAACGATGAATTATTTACAATTCGTAAACCCTTCTTCTGAGAAAATTGCTGCAGACGATGAAACAAAGATGGCCGCCATACACAAACAAAACATAATAAAATTAAAATAATAGTCATTTTGAACTTCCATCGTGCTAGGGTTGTTGTACAAAAAATTTCAGATTTTTTAAAAATGGTCGAGCAACCAGTGCTGGACCACTTGAAATGGATTGACCCTATATCAAAAATATAAAGGCAGGTAAAGGGGACCTAAATAATCAGATTTCGTATAGGAATGTGCGTACAGAAATGCAGTGTTGAGGCAGTAGAGGGCACTGTTATGTTCGGTGGATGGAAGGGGTTTGCTGGCTTGAATTGCCTTTTCCTCACCGATTTTGAGCAACACGCATCGTTACACCAATGTGGAGCTTGCCGACATGCATTTCATGTATGGGGCTGCACAAGCAAATGGCTCACACCCAACGCATGTCCAACAGCTTTTGAGCTCTACTACTGTGCTATCCTCTACTGTGCATAATACTACTTTTTCCACTGCAGGAATTCTGCGATATCTTGCAGTGCCCTTATCACGTCTCGAAGCATAAAACGATTCACTTGCGCACAACTCCTAATGAAGACGCTCAAACATTCGGGGATCCTACAGAATCCCACTCGGGAATCGTTAATCTAAGTCCTTTGAGCAGCCAATCCATTGATTTGCGTAATCCTATACATGAAATGCATGTCGTCAAGCTCCGCATTTGAGTAATAATCCATATTCTTCGATATCCGTGCGGGAAATGACGATTCAAGCCAAAGAAGATCATTCATCCACTGCATTCAACAACGCCCACTACTGCCTCAACACTGCATTTCCGCACCCACATTCCTATACGAAATCTGCTTATTTAGATCCCCTCTACCTGACCTTACATTTTTGGCATATATTTCTGGACCACCCTGTATAAAACTTGTACATTATATACATACACTGATATACATACATACAGTAAATTCATAAAAATCAGGAATTTATTATAAGGATTTATCATATGAAATGAAAGGACGTACGCATCGTACGTCCTGGTCGTTGATTACTGAAATGAGAGGATGTGCGCAGTGTACGTCCTGGAAGTGAAGAGGTTAATCTCATTTTCGAAAGGAAAAGAATTAAGAATTTTTACTAATGAGCGAACAATAAAATAACTAATTAAGTCAATTTGAAATTTTCAGAGCATATGTAAAAAATATTTTACACCAGTATATAATTTTTTTGCAAAAATTTGATGAAAATTTTTCATATTAGTAATAAAAAACTAATGGCGCAAGAGATATATTTACTTCAAAATCAACAAAAGTACAATAAAAATGAATAGTGATAAAAAGAAAACTTAAATTAATCATAGTTATTTAACTGAGTAACCGATTTAGACCATTCGAAAAGTTAAATACATAAATATCAGATATTCAACTTTGGGGCGGACATCGCCCGCTAGGGATTATTAGGAAATATGTCTGAAACGTAATATTATAAAAAATTTGTGAGGAAGATATCTTTATCTATGTAGAGCGAAGCCCGATATTGAATTTTTTAGCATTTTTTAATTAAATTTTTTATGCGATTTTTAGTGTTTTTTTACGTTTTGAAACTATTTTTCTACATTAATAAAAATAATCCGGTTTCAAAATTTCAGCTCAGCCTTTTCAATAAAATTTATTCGGAATTCGTTCATCAATTTTTGAATTCTTCGTAATTTTTTTAACGCGATTTTTAGTGTGTCTTTGCATTTTGCGGAGATTTCTCGACATCGGTAAAAAGTAATTTGTTTTTTAAATTTTAGTTTAATATAGAAAATTTTGTCATCTACGATTTTTGGTGCGATTATTAGAGAATTTTCTTGTTCCGTGTCGATCTTTATCATTTATGAAAAAAAAATCCTATTACAATGTTTTACCACATTATAATAATGTTGATCTCTACGATTTTTTAATATTTAGCGATCTTTAAGGAAATTTTTAATCGTACTTTTGGATTTTCAGGAGTATTTTTTTATGTTCAGAAACGGAATTTGGTTACAAACTTTTAGCCAAATATATAGTAAAATTTTTTCCTCCTCGATTTTAGCGATTTTCATTGAGATTTTTCGAATTCCATGGCGATTTTTTAACATTCGGAAAAAGAATTTGATTTCCTTATAGTAAATTTCTTTATAGTAAATTTTGTCCTCCGTGATTTTTGATTTTCAGTGATTTTTAATATGATTTTCAATGCTATTTTTCGAGTTCCGCCGCGATTGGTTTACGTTCGGAAACTCAATTTGGTTTCAATTTTCATACTAATATGCTCAATATTGTCCACCGCGATTTTTTAATTTTAGTGATTTACAATGCGACATCCATGGCGATGATTTAACGCTTAGAAACGGAATTTGGTTTCAAACTTTTAATCTTATATGGTACATTTTTTCCTCTTCGATTTTAACACTTTTCAGAGAGACTTTTTGGGTCCCATGGCGAATTTTTGACATTTGTAAGAGGTTTGTTCTACGTTTGTTTAACATTTGTAAAAAAGTTTGTTCTATTTTAAACTTTTAGCTGAATATAGTAAGTTTTCATCTCCACGATTTTTTAATTTTAACGATTTTTAATGCGATTTTCACCGGGTTTATTTTTTCACTTCAGTGGCGATTTTTTGACATTCTTAACAGGATTTCGCGTTTCCAACATTTAGCATCATATAATACTTTTTCTCATATTCGACTTCCGTGCGATTTTTTGGAGTTGTTTCTACTTTCGCACCAATTTTTTGGCATTCAAGAACAAATTCTGGTACAACGTCCATTTTAGTAAAATCTGTCTTTTGGGATTTTTGAATTTTTAGCGATTTTTTCCGTAGTTTTTGCACTTCGTGGCGATTTATTTTTACATTTGTAAAGGAGTTCGGTTATAATTTTTTAGGCCAATCTGGTAAATTATGTTCCATTTTCAATAAAGTTTAATCGGTTTTTGTAATATTGAATTTTTCGCAAATTTTTTATGTAATTTTTCGCTTTCCGCAGAGACATTAATAAAAGAAATCGCATTTTAGAGTTTTTTACCTGAATAGAAATTTTTATCTTCTGCGATTTTTGATATTTTAGTGTTTCATCCCGATTTGCTGCAATTTTTCCATATTAATAATAGGAATCCGTTTTCAATGTTCTAGCCCAATATAGTAATTTTTTTCTCTTTCAGTCAGTTATTCGAAATTTATGCAGCGATTTTTAAATTTTTCGCAATTTTTATTGTCATTTTTAAATCACAAATGATGTCAAAGTGGACATTTTTAACCAAATTTCCTGAAGCGCTTAGTTTTGTAAACGAAAAATATGGTCGTACTGAGGAAATAATTGTTCATAAATCAAGTTGTAATTAATTGAACGAAAAATAAAAACACAGGTCGCTTATAAATATCTTCAAAAATCACGTCAACAAATTTCATGTTTTTTTCGTTTAAAAATGAATCTGAAAATATGTCAGTAAATTTAGAGTTGTTGAGCGTAAAAAAAAAATATATATATATATATATATATATTTTTTTTTTTTTTTTTTTTTTTTTTTTTTTTGTACCACCTTAAAATGATTCTGATAAAGCCAGGAATAATATAAAAATGAAATTAAAAACTCTTCCAAAAGCGGCCAGATAAAATTGTTAAACTGTGTTTATCGCTAATCATGAATTAGTTTTTATTGGTGAAATTAGTACTGAACTTCGAAATCTACCTGCGCCTGTAGGCCGAACCGGCAGGGATTTTATAAATTACTGTAAATAAACTAAAAAATTCCTCTAATGCTGATTCATTATTTTTTTACATGCAGTTTACGAACAAATAAGACCATTAAATTAAAAAAAAAACATATAACACGGGGTTTATGATACATTAGTTCTTAAGTGTGTTTTTTTCTAATTGTGCTAGATATAAATATTCCATTCATTTCTACTGTTAAAAAATATCCCGTCGCAGAATATGTATATATATATATGTATGTATTAAGGTATATAAAATACGAAACTAGCGATATCTAATCTTTATATATTATTTGTATATAAACAGCAAATATTTAACAAAAATAATTACTGACTTTTTTATGTAATTTGAATAATCATATATTTAGCTAGAATTTTGATAAATTTAATGCTTTTATTTTTATTCTAATCCGAGCATACATATTTTAATTTTGTGTATAGGTAATTAAGTAATATATTTTTATAAACAAATTCATATAAGTATGAATTATAATGTGTAATTGTTTTACTCTAAAAGGATCTTATATCATACTCTAAAAGGATCTTATATAAATTTTATACCATAAATATAAAATATTATTATTTTGTAAATGTTAAACTTTATTTGTAAGTCAAGTAAAATGATTAAATTATTAATCATTGACTTTATGTAAGTTGTGTGGAATATTAAGTAGGTTACCATGTAATATTACAGTTATTAAAATGATATATAATTATATCATCTATATTCTAGTAAACATAAACATTGTTATTACCTAATGAATTAATTGTATTCATAATAATATAAATACGGATCAGAAAGTATACTTGAAAGCATGGCATCCTTGAAGAATTCCGGTACATTGTTTAAAAATGGTATTTTAAATAATATGATATCAATAATGTTTGTAAGAATCTAAAACAAACATATTTTTTAAATTTATTTGATATTTGTATTCTTTTATGCAAATGTTTGATATATAACTCGTTAAAAAGATTATTAAAATCAAATGTTTTTAAATGCTCTGCAAAATGTATGTATTGAAATGAATTTATTATTTAAAAACTTGGTTTTTATATACTCATTGTCATTTTTTATAGTTATATTGTACCGGGTGTCCCAAAAAGGACTGACTGATTTTAAAATTCAATAACTTGTAAACGGTGACAGATATTTAAAAAATTCTTGCAGGAGGGTTATGCATAAGGTCAAAAGTTTTTTTACAGTGATTTTCAATTTTAGTTCGAATTACAAACAATAGATGGCGTTGCGATCGATAGACGCTAAATTCAGGCTCGATTTTTGGTACTTCGTGGCCCGGATAATACATTTCCATCTCCTTTTTCCGCATAGAACAAGAGAAATGACCAGAAATCGAGCCTGTATTTAGCGACTATTGCTTACAGCGCCATCTATTGTTTGTAATTCGAACTAAAATCGAAAATCACTGTAATAAAACTTTTGACCTTATGTATAAACCTCCTGCAAGAATTTTTTAAATATCTGTCACCGTTTGTAAGTTATTGAATTTTAAAATCAGTCAGTCCTTTTTGGGACACCCGGTATATCTGAGTGAAATATTCAGCAATAAATTACAATGGAGTTATGAATAAAGAGGGGGAGGCATATAGTGTACAGTCTACCAATCGCGTGTGAAGTAACCGAGGTTTTTGTCACAAGATGGCGGCTGATTTTTTACATCGGATCAAAGCTTTCTCATTACCACCTAAGCAAACTTTCACCAGTGAATTTTGTATAAAAAAATTCGACTGATTTTAGCGGCTTATTCATGCAATATTTCTCTCACAAATATGGTAAAATTTTCTATTCGGTTTTACTTTTGGAAGTTGGCCCGTAAAGTATAAACAATTTCACTGACACTCCCAGGATGGTCGAGGGTAATAATAAGCTCGACGTAGCAGTGGTTGGTCGGTAGCCCCAACCGTCACTTCCCGCTTTTCGGTGTCTTTAATTTGTGCAATTCCCCTTTTAAATTTGTCCGGTTTCATTTTTTGTCCAACTTCACTTTCGCTAGAGTGTCTTGGGACGCGGCTGTAAGAACTATGAACCTTGCTTCCGCAAAAGATTCGGAATAGAGTAGAAGAATAAAGGCCTGCGGACGAAGAGAGAACGCTCGCCGCGGCGGTTCTTTTCGTTTCTTTTCTTGCTCTCTTTTCGTCCGCAGCCCTTTATTCTTCTACTCTATTCGGACTCTTTTCCGGAAACAAGGTTCATAGGTCCCCAGCGACTTCCCGAGTAAAAGACACTCTAGCGCAAGCGAGGTTGAAAAAAAAAAATCAAAAATTGAAACCGGACAAATTTAAAAGGGAAATTACACAAATTAAAGATACCTAAAACCGGGTTGGGTGGGCTTGGGGCCCTGAAGCTATCGAACGACTCCTGCTACTTCGAGCTTATCGTTACTCTATGTTGTTAAAATATCGCTGAAAAGCCTGGCCTGATTACCACCAAAGTAAACTTGTACCAGTAAAATTAAACATCTGCGTTTGGCCATAATTATGACTGAAATTCTGTCTTAAAAAAAAGCGTTTAAAAAAGGAAAAAAAATTCTATTCAAATTTACTGGTGTAAATTTGTCCCGGCAGTAATGAACATCTGCAAAACGGTTGAACGACTCCTGCTACTTCGAGCTTATCGTTACTCTATGTTGTTAAAATATCGCTGAAAAGCCTGGCCTGATTACCACCAAAGTAAACTTGTACCAGTAAAATTAAACATCTGCGTTTGGCCATAATTATGACTGAAATTCTGTCTTAAAAAAAAGCGTTTAAAAAAGGAAAAAAATTCTATTCAAATTTACTGGTGTAAATTTGTCCCGGCAGTAATGAACATCTGCAAAACGGTTAAGGTTTAAGCTTCACCACTTTGAGGAAATGTCAATTTCTCTAAATTCATAGTTCCATGTAAATTACTTCTATAATTATTATAATTATTATATGAATTAGAATCAATAGTTTCAGTACGAAATTTTATCGGATTTTTGTCAAACTTTATTAAAAAGAATATGTATGATTAAATTTTTAACATTTAACTTTTGATAATTTGTGATAATTTACCAATTTTCTATTATTAATTTCCATTTTTAATAACGTTTTGTTACAAATATTATTAGTCTTAATAGCCTTGGGGAGTAATTATTTATATTCTTTACACACAATGGCATGACTGTTAGATGATTTATCTACATGAATGATAAATTTATTCTATAGATTTTTGATATAATTACTTATGTTTTTGTGATGAACATTTTAATCTATTGTATATATTTTTTTTAATGTTCATTTTTAAATTGATTTATAATTGGAAATTTCCGTTCATTAAAATTTGAATTGGTTTTTATTAAAATCTATTGAAAAATTTTAGAAAAATAGATATAAATTTGAATAAACTGCATTAATATTATTTTTATATTATTTTTATATGGAAAATGGAATCTAGTACCATATTGCATTAGTTTTTATCAAAGAAGCATTTCTAAAAATGAATTTTTTGCTAACATTGATTTTCGGACGCT
This sequence comes from Maratus speciosus, assembly GCA_963932465.1. Taxonomy (NCBI): domain Eukaryota; kingdom Metazoa; phylum Arthropoda; class Arachnida; order Araneae; family Salticidae; genus Maratus; species Maratus speciosus. The sequence continues at coordinate 223,264,545 of OZ010791.1, read as the reverse complement.
ATAAACTCTCAAGTAAACATTTACGTGTTCAACATACATGTTTTACAAGCAAACGTGATAAACTAACAGCATTAACATTAACATTAAAATGTATATTTTTTATTGCAGTTGCATGCATAAATTCAATTACGCAGCTGAAAATGTTTAATTAAGGTGATTGACGAATTTCCTGCTCAAAGAATGCGAAACTTTGACATATTATCCGACTCTTTTTTAACCAATTCATTTGCAGCAGAGATAAAGGAGACAGTCTTGTTACCCCCAACTAATCTGGCGGGGTATTGTACTAAGCGCGCTTGGAAAGGAGGTCTCAAAGTTGCAACGCCGCCTTGGTCCGTACCGCGTTTTTCCAGATAGGTTTTTAATTAACTTTTAAAGACACAGCAGGCGTATTGAAATATCCTTTCAAAGCAAACTAGTCGCGAATCTCGTAGTATTTGTGTGATTAATTCTAATTAAACAATTTGACGCTTATTGCTTTTATACAGCTACTGGGCATTGCATTACACAAATATATCATTAAAAGTTGTTATCTAGGCTTTAAAAGCCGATGGTACATAGAGTACGCCGCCTCTGTCATTATGTATGACCAAACCGTCTGTGTCTTGAAGGGTTACTATCTCGGCTAATTACCGACGATTTTTTTTTTTTAAATCATTATCAACAATGCTGTTATACTTCTGCTACTATAAGTACTTTCAGCGCTCCTCAACACCTTTGCTGAATGCCCGTAAATCGAAAATTGTGTGTAACGAAAAAGTGCGTTTTTCGCAAAAACTATGTGACCTAGGTTAGTCGCTATAATTTCCCTGCAAGGTTTAACGTCTACTAACCCTAACTTTTTCATAATTTTAGCTTCGTAGATTCGGAAATAGAGGAGGGAGGGACATATTTTTGCACTGCATTTTCGACGATATCCCTAAAAATTTAATACCTAAAATTAAAAGAAATGTATTTTTGAGTTCAGCGTTACGAAAGCTTTCACAAGATACTCCACACGATATACATAGAATTTTTTTTTCAAGTAACTTAATTAGGCCCTCTACATTTTCACTAAATATATTTGTGAATGTTTAATAATCTGTAAATATGTGGATCAATAGTCCTTATTACTTTCCCCAATTTGAACTTTCCACGTCTCACAGTGTACGAATAAAATGGCTGTGACAGACGGACAGACAGACACAGGAATGATCTTATAATGGTTCCGTTTTTAATTTTTAAGGACGGAACTCTAAAAAAGAGAGGAAAACACATTTATTTTTCAACTAGATATCAATATTTTTTCATGAATTATTATCATGAATTGCACAACCGTCCTATTTATAACCGCTGAAAATATCAAAGAATTCAAACAAGAACTTTTTTTAATTACTGAGTGGGAAAAAAATGTCTTCTTACGAGCCCCTTTTCCACAAAATATCAATATTTTTCCACGATTTTTTCACCTAGGCTATGAAAGCCTGTTTTTAATCCACAAAAAGTTCATACAATTTGGACGATAACGACGATATTTTAAAGAATTTAAAATACTGAAAGACCCCCGTCCCTCCCTCTTCTTCCGGCGTATTTCAAAATTCCGCATAGATTCCAAAAATCAAATTACGTAGAAAAGAAAATACCAAAGAGCATATACTTTCAGTGCAGCATTTTTTCGCAATTTTTTTCATTTAAAAATATAAGTTGAGACAAAATGATGCTAAATATATAAAATCATACAAATTGAGTTTCATTTAAGGTAATTATCGAGGGCCCGAGCAACGACGGGCGGGTCCGTTATTTAAAAATATTTTATGCAGCTCTGGAAAAGAAATTAAAAAAAATGTGACATACCCTTTTCGATAGCATGCATGATAAAATTGATCACAATAACATAGGGGAGAGTGGTAATGAATGGGCCATAGGGATGAACATATTTGCTAAAATTATTTTAGATGCCACCAATAGATGAAGCGATTTGTTTTACCAAACTCATCAAATTTTCCATTGTTTGGGAGAAGCCATTTTCCCACTAGAGTAGGAAGGTCAAGCATCTGATTGAAAAGTAAATTTTTTCCCTTTTCAGTAAAATAAATAAGCTAAAAAGTATGTATTATTTCATTGCATATATGTGTATTGGCAAGTCTTTGCATATCTGTAAACTAATTTTAGGAAGTATTTAGATGTTATTTGAATTTAATGTATTAAAAAAGCCTGAATATATTCCAGAAGTATAAGTGGGGCTGAATGGGCCACTATATCATGGTCATGAATGGGCCACTTTTGCCCTGATCATGAAAATATGGTTTTTCTTTTTTTCTGATTTTCTCTTTAATATGAAACCTAACTGACTGTAATGGATTTAGAAAAAATTACTGTCTAGTTAGAATAGGTTTATAGTGATGTCTAAAAATAATTTGCTCATTTTCACCCTAAGAAATATCAGTTATTTATTAGAAACAAAATTTAAATTGTATAAATGATAAAGGTGAACTGTCGAGTTGTTGACCACACCTACCACTATTTTTCCATTTGATATAAAACTAGAATAATTGTTTATATTCTGAATCTGATGGGTAGAATAAATAATACCAGAAATTTACACTAAATAGTCAATTAATAGGCAGTTCCAATCCAGTTACAACCATGTCGTTTAATATTAATTTTGAAAAATATAAATTTTGTTAAATCATAATGCGTATTATCTGTTTTTTATATATATTTTATGTTCTTTCTTTCTTATATTCTCATTATTTTGTCATTTTTCTGCTACAATTATGTGATTTAATAATATCACTTTTGATGTTCATAAATTTTGATAAGCATTGTGTATTACTTACTATTTCAGTATGCTTTGATCATATCATGTCAAGTACCATTAATTTTGTCATATTTAGTGAATAAAAGATTAATTCCACATTTTTTCATTGAATTCATTTAGTGGCCCATTCAGCTCCATGGGTGGGGATGAATGGGTCAAATTTCTATATTTTTATTTTCTATTATCATTCATTATAGCCATTTTCCAATCCAATTTTTATGACTTTTTTATATAACCAAATAAGTAAAGTAACTGAAGAGCCAATTCTGAGCCAAAAAAAAAAAAAAAATTATTAGAAAAAATTACAAAAATTAAAAACCAAAAATTGGCACATTCATTACCACTCTCCCCTACTTTACATTTGGTACTAGTATAAAATTTTTACCATTGATAGACCGCAAAAGTCTAAAACAGGAAAAAGTAGTAAATAAATGTAAGTAGAGCCTAACACAAATATTTAATGTCGTATGCATTTTTAAATGTTTAACTTTTATTTTCGATATTTATATTTGGTAATTAAAAGGCAGTATATCATCGATTTCAGATATACTGTATTTATGTATCATAATTTTTTAAGAAAATCCAAGGTATTAATTTGGACATTGAAATTGGACTTTTAAGGGAAAACAACAGGCAGAGATCAATATTGTTAACACATGTGATAAAAGTAAAAAAAAAAAAATAGTAATAGTTTGCTTAAATAAAGCGTTTGCGGAACCTGACAGCACGCAATTCAGGTTTTAGAACAAAGTTATAAAGTTTCTTTTACATCGTCAAGTAATACCTCTAAATGTGTGAGTACTGTATAAATTTCTTTTAATTGTTTTTAGTAAAAGGGACATTATTGCCAACATACACATATATGCGTACATTATGCTTACCTTTTTTATTAAAGAAAGATAATATAGTGAAAATGTATTTCGCAATTTAACCTATTTTATGATAACTCCGATTATCCGGATTGCGTCAAGATGATATTAGTACAGATAATTTGTAATTTACCGATTTAAGAGAAACGTTGCTAAGTTAATTATTGCGCACCCTGTATATAATGCAGAATTCAATTAAAATAAAACAATTTTATGCAACTATAGAAATTATGCATGTGCTATATATTATTGCAAGTTATTACATTTCTATTCCAATTTTCTGATAATCATTTTAAATTCACCCTGAAATCGATATTTCTTTCATATCCATCGTCAGTAACTACATCCCAAATAAACAGTTTCATTTTATTATCAGCTATCATTTTACGATTGAAGTATACATTAATAAAATTTATAGCGCATAAAATAAATCTGTGTTGATATTGTATTAATTAATCTTTTTACCCTTTATTTCAAACTAAGCGTATCATGCGCAAATAAGCATGACATTTATAGGGCAAAAATGAGCAAATAGAAACAAGAAAATGTTCGGAGACAAAAAGTCGCGTCACAATATTGAATACTTTCGTATTTTTAGGGATCGATATTTGTTAACAAAACTTTTGACATTATCTTAGGATCAGACAGAATAGTACTTTATATTTCCAGTATTTGATAAATGAACGTAGTTAAGTTAATTATTTATTTAGAAGCAGTGAAGTTTTAGATATTTATGTAAATAAAACTTAAAATAAATTTATAAGAATAATGTGAGCTAAAAAACATACGCTTTTACGCAATGTTTAAGAATAGAGTTATACTTTTTGTAATTGTACTATTTTGTAACACATTAACAAAGCATATTTTGATCCTTTTGTATACCCTGAATACAATTATTTAATTATTCTATTAAAATTTAAACAGAATCTGTTTTATGTTATTTATGATAAAATTTATATAAGATTAAAAAAATTCGAACTGTTACGAGAATTTTTAAGAGAAGGTATTATTGTTTATTTTTGAATAACTTCAAATATATGGAAGATTTTTATTAGTAACCCGTAATTATTGTTGCTTTCAAATATGTTTGAATAAACCTAAATGAATATGTAAGTATTAAAAAAAAATTATATAAAGAATGAGAACGTAAATAGTAACTTACGCTTGTACACAGTATTTCAGAGAAATGTTATAATTTTTGTAATTGTACTATTTTGCAACACATTAACAAAGCCTAGTTTCATCCTTTTATATCCCCTGATTATATGATTTAATTAGGCTATTAACATTTAAACAAAATCTCTTTTAGGTTATTTATGATAACATTTTTATAAGATTAAAAAAATTCCAACTGTCACAAAAAAATTTTAAGACAGTTTAGTATTGTTTGTTTTTGAACAATTTCAAAGGTTTAAGAGATTTTTATTAGGAGTACCTGCAATTCGTATTTCTTTAAACTATGTTTAAAACTTTATTTATAAGCTAATTTATAAGCTCACTTATCTAGGGTTGTTTAATATTTTAATATATTATTTTTCCATCATCTGAAACGTATTTGTATTTATTTATTTATTTAGTATTAGGTATGTTTATTTTCAGCTAATATAAGACACATTTATTAACATTTAAAATTTTTATTTATCAAAACTATCAGCCTATTTTTTTGACAAAATTAAATTTACCAAATTGTAGAAATTTTGCGTTGTTTTATATTTTACAGTTAAACAACTGTTCTTTACTAAACGTATACAGGCCTTGGACCTGAACTTCATACGTTTTCAAAGAAAATATCCCCGTTTCATATTATGATAAGAACAACTTTGGCACAATCCTATAAAATTAATAACTTCCTTTAAAATATCAAAATGTATCAGATTATTTTCTAGAAGCCTTTTTACGTTTGGCTTACATGAATAAAATTTAACTTATGAAAATGGAATTTATAAAATATTTCTATTTCATCTATCAAATTTTATCTTACAATCATATCTTTACAAATTTAACAATAAAATCATCAACATTATGAATGAAAAAAAAAGAGAAAAAAAAAGAAAAGAAAAGAAGAAGAAGAAGAGTATGTACTTTTTACTTTGAAAATATAAACTCGGTTGATAGCTGTACGTTTTATTATCTGAAAAATGTATTTCCATAGCTGCGTTTAGCATTTAAGAAGATATAAATTTTCACAAGTAGCTACAAGTTGACAAAGGTTTTTTTTTAATTGTCTGTGATTATAAAAGCACCAATAAGTTAAATTGTCGTTCTATGGTATGAATCTGCACGTTTTTAAATATATTTAAGTATTTTGAACCCATAAAAATATTCGTATAACTAGTTTGAAAAATGTAATTTCTATTAAGTACTTTGAATACCTAAACATATTCCTATAACATGTTTGTAAAATGTAAATTAACTATTAGACTTTTATTGTTTTATGCATTAAATAGTAAATGAAGCTTTTTCTCTAGAGAAAACTTTAATTTTAAACTTACACATACTTATTCAAGCCTCTGAAGTCACACCGTAAAAAATGTGAAAAAAATATTTTCTGATGTAGGAGAAATGTTTGTACAAATTTCTTACATCTTCGTAGTGATCAATTTATTTTTATTGAATATTTATTTTTAAAAGGTTTTCCTTTACTTCAAAATCATGTAAGAGAAAAAACAAAACAGAAACCTTAGAAATCAATTGATTTTCGAAATTAACACAAATATTTTCTCCGAAATATATGGATAACAAGGGTGTCTTTTTATTTCAGACAACATTATATAAACATCAGGAACATATTTTTTCTAAGGTTTCTGATTGCCTATTTCCACATGACTTCTGATAAAAAGGAAATGAATTATTAGTCAAGGATAAATACAAAGCTAACTTTTCATTGGTTTTCCGTAAACCTTTCTGATATATCAGGATTCTTTTTAGCAATTTCTACAATGCACTATTACAAAACGGTAAAATTATAACAAGAAAGTATAACAAATAATAAAAAAAATAAATAAATACTACGAAATAGCTTAGGATTAGAATTTTTCTGCGATATTTGATAGTAAACATGATGCATACTAGAGCTAAAATAAATAATTTGCAGTTATAAATACTTTCAGTATTATATTTTTCATACTAAAATTGAACAGCGAATAACTAGCGTTTTTCATGAATTAAATCATAGCGCATAAAAGCGGTAAAGCTGAAATAATGAAAAAAAAAAACTTAAAAGTGAAATATAGACATAAAACGTAGGGATTAATTTATAATGCACTCCCTTCTCTAAATTTATTGCGCAATAAAATTTAGCTAAAGCATCATTCTTTGACTTGTACATATTATAAAGTAATATCACCAATTATGCTGTTAAATTTACAGAAACAATTTCTGAAAATTTTAAAGAAACATGTGATTGACGAATACACCACATTTATTTGGACAAAATTAAAATCAATTTATTCTAAAATCAATTTTAATGGATTACAAAAATCTTTTTCTGTACTATACGAGAGCAGCAGAATGCAAAGCCGCACGAAATCAGCAAACGAGCAATTTGAACTAAATTAAATTTACTCAAAATTAATTTATTCTAAAATCAATGTTTACAGAGTACATAAATATTTTTAAATATTTAATACGTGATTTACCACAATGTTATCCTCCTAGCTTAAATGGTAGAGCACTTGGAGTGCTCTTCCAAGGGTTCCGGGTTCGATTCCCGGCTTGGACATTTTTCACTTTGTTGGTTCTATGCTTAGTTAGCAATGTGATAAATCACGTATTAAATATTCAATAATTTTGAAGGTAATTTCACTGCTGTTAATTAATTGAAAAATTATAAATATTTATTTCCGTATTAATGAACACCACGAAAGCAGCAGAAATCTCAGAAATAAATTCTGAAAACTTTAAAGAAACGCGTGATGGACGAAGACGCCATAATTATTTGAACTAAATTAATTTTACTTAAAACTAATTTATTGTAAAATCAATGTTTATAGATTACACAATTTTTTTCTGTATTAGTAAACGCCACGAAAGCAGTAGAAATCGCAGAAATAAATTCTGGAAACTTTAATGAAACGTGTAGTTGATGAACACACTAGATTTATTTGAACTAAGTTAAATTTACTCAAAATTAATTTATTGTAAAATCAATGTTAATAGGTTACACAAATATTTTTTCTCTACTAATTAACCGCACGAAAGCAGTAGAAATCTGAAACAAATTCCGAAAAGTTTATAAGAAACGTGTGCTTTGACAAACACACCAGATTTATTTGAACTAAATTAAACTTACTTAAAATTAATTCATTGTAAAATCAATGTTAATAGATTACACAAATATTTTTCCTTATTAATAAACACCATGAAAGCAACAGAAAACTCTAAGCATTTTAATAAGCATTTGCAAACATACAAACTTACTTACGTAGCTGGTCGAAATGGAATACAGATAACATTACATAAAATATCTTTTACAGAGGTACGAAGACTCACAAATAACAACATATTATCTTACAGCTCATTTTACCCCTTTTAACTAATATTTTTCCGAAAGCATTCTTTCTATTTGCTATTCCCGCTACAGGAATAACATAAGCTTCAAAGGGGATTCCAAATATCAACAGTGTTCGGGGCGTTTTTGGAACTTCGCGCGCATGCGTTTAAAGTCGCTTGTAATCGCTTGAGTTTGGCTCTTAAGACGCATGGAGTGTTCGGTAAAGATCATATCTTTATTTACGGGCTAAAATTAAATTATTCTATCCTTTTTGTATGCATAAACGAAAAATAAAATTTTGCTGCTTTATAGCGAGTTAAGGTAGAATACATAAATTTCCGAAAATGAAATTTATAAAAATATGAATAAATGAGGAAGCAAAATTTAAATAAAAAGGAAGTAACTGTTAGTGTAAAAAATATATTAATAGAAAAATACTTAGAAAAAGGACACCAAAGTATATACAATTATAAGAGATTAAATTATTGTTATTAGATGTAAATTTCCAACTGGGCGAAAAATGTCCGGACCAGGATTCGAACCCGGGACCTCCTGACTGAAGCCGACAGTGCTCTGCCATCTGAGATATCCCGGACGATTCTGGTCGAATTTTTTCACCCAGCTAACCTTGATGATTACAGCATCTGGTCTGAAACTTGGTTCAGCTCAACAGAATAAATCTCAGGTAATGGAACTCCAGAAATCGCGGATACGAAATTACACTAGATTAATATTAACACAATTATTCTAATTGGTAAACAAATCATATTAGATGTAAATTTCCAACTGGAATTCCATTACCTGAGATTTATTCTGTTGAGCTGAACCAGGTTTCAGACCAGATGCTGTAATCATCAAGGTTAGCTGGGTGAAAAAATTCGACCAATCGTCCGGGATAGCTCAGATGGCAGAGCACTGGCGGCTTCAGTCAGGAGGTCCCGGGTTCGAATCCTGGTCCGGACATTTTTCGCCCAGTTGGAAATTTACATCTAATATGATTTGTTTACCAATTAGAATAATTGTGTTAAAATTAATCTAGTGTAAATTATTGTTATCGATATATTTTGCTTTCCAGAATTCAAATCTAGGGGAGACAACCTAAGTCGATTAGCCTCGTGAAAGCACCTGTTCGCTAATAATAATCCCATAGGAGAATTTTTTTAACTCTTTATGTACTGAATTATGAATTCGTGAAAATTTGATCTTCTAAAGCATTTTCCGTGAGCTGTTTAAGCGACATTAGAAGATTTAGATAATCATTTAATAAATTTTAGATGGACTTTAGAAGGATTGAAGGATTTAGAATGATTAATTAAATTTGAATTTATAGGGATTTTGTGCAACATTTATACTCCCAGTCAAATCTTTCCTTTTAAATATGTTTCTTAGTATTTTGTGGAATTAGGAAATGTACAAAGATAATGTACTTACAATAGAAATATAGAGTTATTTCCGAATTAAAAAATCCCCCCCACCCCCAACGCCAAGGAAGCTGAAAAGATGCAAAGGCAACAGAAATCATCCTTTTAAAAATATTTTTGTTTTGTGTAACCAATGATACTTTTTGAACAAGATAAAATAATGTATCTATAACTCATTCTAAAGTGTATTACAACTAATCGATGTATTAAATGAACTTTATAACAAGTTATATTAATGGTACTTAGATGAACCGTCACTAGATAATGGGTTAAATATCTCGTTTGCTTTTCAATGCTTTCAAATGATTTTTTTCTGCTTTAGATAGCTGAGGACGATCTCTATAATGATCGTTTTTTACTTTTCCGAATTTATTTACAAGTTTTTCGAAAGTGAAAATATCCTCATTAAAAAAAACTTCAAAGACAATAGAAAAAGTGAAAAACGGCCTTTATAGATATTAACCTCTTTATCCAATGTAAATACTGAGATATGGAAATACAAACGACATGTTTAAATAAAAAAGACTTCCCATAAGATTAACATTAGCGTGCAGGTGTTTTTGCGTGAGTGAAGTAGCCCCTTAAGAGGCAAGGAGTGTTAAGCAAAGATTATAATATTTATTTACAGGTTAAAATTAAATTATTTGTCCATTTTCAGAGTTCTTTACTTAAAAAGTAAAAACGGAACCATTATAAGATCATTCCTGTGTCTGTCTGTCACAGCCATTTTACTCATAAATTATGGAACGTGAAAATTTTAGATTGGGGGAGCAATAAAGACTATTGACCAATATATTTACAGATTATTAAAACATTCACTAATATATTTACAGATTATTAAAACATGCACTAATATATTTAGGAAAAATGTAGAGGGGCTAATTAAATGACTTAAAAGAACAATATTTTCTTTGTATATAATATTAGGTATCGTGTGAAAGCTTTCGTAACGCTTCTTTCTTTTCAATTTTCTTTCATTTTAGGTATTTCTTTTCAATTTCTTTTCATTTTAGGCATTATATTTTCATAGATAGCATCGAAAATGTAGTACAAAAATATGTCCCCCCCTCGATTTCCGAATCAACTGAAACTAAAATTAGGAACAAATTAGAGGTAGTAGACGTTAGATTAAACCTTGTAGGAAAACTATAGCGATTACTCTAGGTCGCATAGTTTTTGAGAAAAGCGTATTTTTCTGTTACACACAAATTTTGATTAGCGGGCATGCAGCAAAGGTGTTGAGGAGCGCTGGAGGTACCTATTGTAACAAAAGTATAAAATCATTGTTGATAATGATTTTTGAAAAAAATCGTCGGTAATTAGCCGAGATATCAATCCTTAAAGACGCGAACGGTTTGGACATACATAATAACAGGGACAGTGTACTCTATCTACCAGCGGCTTTTAAATCCTAGATAACAACTTTTAATGATATATTTGTGCAATGCAATGCGCAGTAGCACTATAAAAGCAATAAACGACAAATTCCTAAACACAGGCTAATTTAATTAGAATTAATCACATAAATACTGTGGAATTCGCGGCTAGTTTACATTTAATAGATCACTCAATACGCCTCCCGTATCTTTAAAACTTAATTAAAAACTTATCTGGAAAAACAAGGCACGAACGAACGTGGTGTTGCAAGATTTTGCGACCTCCTTTCGAAGCGCGCTTAGCACAACGCCAAGTTTAAATTTTGAACATGTGTTTTGTGTTAGCTACACAGTAAAAAGAAATATTATTATTTAGTTTTATGAAATGACAAATGAATTTTTAATATGCACTATTTTTACTGTCAGTACCGAATTAAGTTCATTATAAACAGATTAGGATAAGATTAAAAGAAATACCTGCCGACTCGGCCTACAAGCGGAGGTAGATTTCGAAATTAAGTATACTAATTTCACCAACAAAACTAAATCAAGATTAGCGATAAACCCAGTTTAACAATTTTATTTGGCCACTTTTGACGAATTTTTAATTTAATTTTTCTGTAAAAGCTGGTTTTATCAGAATCATGTTTTAAGGTGTATTCAAAAAAATATTTTTTCACGCTCAAAAATTTTAATTTTTCTTGCACATTTTCAGACTCTTTTAAAAATGTGAAAACATAAAACGTGATTTTTCGAAGAGATTTATAAGCGATCTGTGTTTTTATTTTTCATTTAATTAATTAGAACTTGATTTACAAACAGTACGATCATTCTTTTTTTCGATTCCAGCACTATCGCTTCGGGAAATTCTATTCAAATTGCCCACCATTTTTTTAAATACAGTCTGTCTTTACAAAAAAAAAAAAAAAAAAAAAAAAAAAGACCCATACGATGCATTATATAGTTTCTGAATTCGAGATCCTGCCAATTGGATGCGTTTGAGAGCAAAAACGAATATAAAAATGAGCCAGAGAGTAAGTAGTTTGGATTTGAGTACACCCTTAATACGATCATTTTTTCGCCAACCCCTACTTTTGTTTAATTTGTTTTTGCTGTAAGAGTTGGTCCTATCAAAAACTTTTTGCTATGAAAGTTGTACATAATATTAAGAAGATGTATAATAAATTTAAGTGGATTGGATATCTTGTGATTTAACAATGTTATGCATTTTTTTCTTGTTACGCTCTCTCCCCCTCTCCTCATTTTTTTCGTTTTTATTTTTATTTTTATTTATTTATTTTTTATTTTTTTTTTTCCCGTAAGAGTTGGTCTTCTCAAAAGCTGTAATGCATAGACTTCTGGTCCCTTTCCTATAAGTAATAATAACTTTAAACTGACTTGATATGTATTATAATTAGGAGGTTATGGGTTTTTTTTCTGTTTTCACAAAACTCCTCCCTACTTTTATCCCCTGGGTACGATTTTGCCTATTAACGAACTTGACCAAGAATTTTATGCCTTTTGATTTTATGTGTCAGTTTGGAAGAAATTTGAGGAGAATTATGGAAGTTATCGTGTGCGTAAAAAAGTGATATATATATATATATAATACTATGGATGGATGGATAGAGATACAAAGTTTTAAAATGGGGATGGTTTTGGGGTCTAGGGGTTGGCGTAGACCTGCAAACATTTTTCAGAAATTCCAACATAGGGAAGGATGCAATAGGTAGTATTTCTTACGAAATCTACCTAAAAGAGTTATACAGAATAGTAATATTTGAAATTATTTAGGCTTCATATCTCTCTGAACTTTTGTGGTATATCCATTCATACTTTTCTTGTATATACAGCTATACCCAACTCTACATTGTATAGTTTATTACAAAGTCTTATTATTGTTTTAGGAACGATTTTTTTTAATAATACTGTTAACAAGTTAATATATTTATTGTACGGAACTCTCTGATCGCGAGTAATACTCGTAATTGATCGTTTATTTATATATAAAAGCAGGGTATAGTCTTTGTGATCAGGTAATATTAAATAAATAAATTTTTGTGAATTAGATTTGCAAAAATAAAATTAGCAACAATAGAGAATATATTTTTATAGAATCTATCTGTTTAACAAAAGAGAAGAAAAGAGAAATATTTAGAACATTAAAAACCATAATATATATAATTTAAAAAAAAATAATGGATATTCTTAATTCGCAAATATTGTACTTCAAAAATTCAAATATGCGCAACGTCGCATGATCTTGTATTTAAGCTTGTGCTAAACACAAAATGTCTCAGAAATGTCAATTTTCTTACCTTCCTGGCTTAAAAAGTATTTTAAATACCTTAAGGAAACTGCAAATTCAGTAATTGTAAAACATGTTAATACATATAATACCGTTATTATACCTATTGCATACACCCTAAATAAAGAAGAGTGACTATTCGCTCCGGAGGATTGAATAATCACTCTATCGCAGAGTCAAAATATGCCCAACCTCTTTAGAGCAACTATTCACTCTGAGCCAAAGTGAAATTTTTGACTCTCTGAAAGAGTGAATAGTCATTCCTTGAAAGGGAATATCCACTCTAAACAGGGGTGGATAATCACTCTTTCGGAGGAGTGACTATTCACTCTTTCTAAAGGAGTGCAGTTTTTCACCCCTGGTAGGAGTGAATAGCCACTCTTTCATAAGAGTGAATGTTCATTTTTTTTTTGTAGTGGGTTATTTTTTAATTTTGCTTTTATGGTCATTTTAAAAGAATCGCATCTTTTATGGCATGCAATGGAAATATATACAAGCGTGGTAAAGATTAGAATAAAATACTTTATTAGCAATATTTATTTAATTCATAGTTTGTAAAACTAATTGAACTTTTAAGGAAAAATTCAGTTAAAGTTACATACGAATTTAAATTAGATTACTGACAGAAATAAACTAAAATATTTTATTCCAATCTTATCCTTTGTGTTTGCTTTTATTGCATGCCCTATAAAGATATTACTTTTAAAGTTTTATTAATAACTTTTTAATTGGTGGATGTTATATGTTTAACAATGTTTGATCTCTTTTTAATTTTTGTTTTAAATATAAAACCGTACTTTTTCCATAAATTATTGCTATTTTTGCAAAGTGCTATTGTTCTAGAATATTTTTAATCTTTCCATTTAAACACAATGCTTATAAACTCACTTCTTTTTTTAAGTTCTAAACATGATTTAAATGTTAAGAATGGGTAATTTTTTTTTTTTTTTATCCGCTGCGATATGCTTTTGTTTTATTTAATATGAACATGGAGTCTAAATTTTGAGTTCTCTGGAATATGTATATTTTTTCTTTTAAACATATTCCTTAACTTAATCATGATTTTAAATTTTCCTCCGTTATTGCCATAACCCACGATAAGCCATATTTAATTTAAATTTTTTATTCGCGTAGATATTGTATTTTGTGACTATGAGTAAAATAGATTTTATATGTTTTATAGGAAAAGATTGACTTCGGAAATAGAAAAAAAAGAAACTTAAAAATAAAGTAAATGACTGCATTAGAAATATTCTTATTGTTTTTCAAACATTTTAGTGTAAAAAAGTGATTATTAACCTCTTTAAAAAATATTCAGTCCCGTATTATGCAAGTAAATATGACCATTTAAAAAAATATACTAAAGCAGTCTTATCCATAAACTTCAAAACAGGTATAAAAAAAACATTTTATTCCAATGCTTAAATATCATGTTTTATTGTTTACTGCCAAAAATTACGTGTATCAAAAACGTAGAAAATGTTTTTATAATAGAAGGAAATTTAATAACTGATGCAGAATATCTATAATTAAATTTTTTTATATTACTCAGTCTCGAAATTTTAAAATCATTACCCGCAGAAAAATGTTTACATACAATAAAAAAAAACTAATATGCAGTAAAACCTCCCTAAGGCGACCACGTACCGTTACAATAAAATTGGGTCATTCCGAGAGGTGGTCTCTTAATAGAGATCATGTTTAAATCTAGATTTTAATTGTTTAAAAATGGTAACACTGTTATTAAAATTTATTTTTCAAATTTGGAAAAAATATAAAAATTTAAGTATCAAAATAAAAGTTAATTACATAAGTTAATTACTGTAGAGTTTTAAAAATGAATACATTGAGCTTTGCTTTAATTTTACAGTTTTATATTTTATATCTCCAAGTCCTTTAGAAGTTCAGTAAATAAATGCATTTTTTGTGGACGGGAACAAATAGTGACGGTTTCATTACTTTATCTATTTCTTTGAGAGTTTTCCGACAGAATGGGGCAGAGGAGTTTATTGACCGTCATACTTAATTTGTAATCAGAGTTAAATTCATTGCCTAAAAATGCACAAAGGGACTTAAAAACTCTTAAAAACACTTACAAGTTACCGGGATGAAAAAAAAATCTAAACTTAGTTTAGAAGTTTGATGAATAATGGTCTCTCCGAAATTATTTTTTTAATAAAACCTTCTTCAAGCGACCCGGAAAAAATGGAATTTATTTCATTTACTTCAAAGAAATCGATCTCTCATGGAGGGAGTTCAACTGGGATGGTCTCTGAATGGAGGTAAAATTAGTATTGAGCCTATGGGAATAAATTTCGTTCCATGAAAAAATGGTCGTTCAAGGAGGTGGTCGCCTAATGGAGTTGGTCGCACAGTGAGGTTTCACTGTACCAACCTTTTTGTAATAGCATAAACATCAAATATCATATTTAACTCCGAAAAAATAATAAATAATCATAACTGTATATAATCCGAAATCAGTAATAAACAAAACAAAAAAAATCTCATGTAACGGCAAATTAATGTTTTCGAATGTCTCTCCTACAAAATTAAAACTTCCAGATATCTTCTCTTATGAGTCAGTCACCCTTTCAAACGAAAGAGATAAAACTTTTTTGTTTTGATCGTCGGCAAAAATAATTTGCAACACAGCATTGACAGAGAAGAATAAAATATTTACAGTCATTTTTTTTATTCACATTTCCCGAACTAATGATTTGCTAAGCACTGTGCGTATTAGAGGTCTGCACGGGCTGAAATTTCCAAGCCCGGGCCCGGCCTGACTCATAGAAAAAAAAATTCGGCCCGGCTCGTAGAAAAAATAATTGGCCCGACCCGGCCCGGTAAAAAACTTAAAAGTTTGGACCGAGCCCAGCCCAGCACGGAAAAAAAGTTAAAATCTCGGCCCGAGCCCGGCACGGCCCGAGTGAATTTCAACAAAACATTGATTTTTTTTTTTTTTTTTTTGAAATATTAAAAATTTGAAAAATGCTATATAGTAAGACGGAATTGCTTTGAAAAGAAAAAAAATGCGTTATAGACAAGTTAGCCTTCATAGCGAGTGTAAATGTATTATATATTCTTTTCTTATGTATTTGTATATTAATTATGCATGGATCAACACGTTAGTGAGTTTAAAACTGGTTTCCGTCATAGACAGGTTCTTTTTCACACGTTTTATTATGTTTTAATTTAGCTATATTTTAATAAGCGCAGAAATCTAGTGTTCTTTAAAAGAATAAATTTTAATGTTTACGTGTAGAACATTGAATATAGTAGAATATACCATTTGAAAATGTATGCATTTTTTGCAAAAATGTTTGGGCCAGGCCTAATTTTACTGATCTTTGAATGGACCAGACCACGCTGAGACAATGATTTTCATACGGGCTAGGACAAAATTAGGACTGAAAATTTTGAGCAGTGAAGACTCGCAATAAACCAGTCCCGGCTTTGTACAGAAAAAATAAGTTAGGCCCGGCCCGAGCCTTCAGAAAAAAGTGTGGCCCAAGCCTAGCCCGAGTTCCGTGAGTGAAAATCGGCCGAGCCCGAGCCAGTCCGTGCAGATCTCTAGTGCGTATTCAATTGTTAAATGAATTATATTTCAAACCGCTACATGAAGAAATATAACAGACAATCACTTTTGAACACTCTAACGATCAATCTTTTTCCATACAACATACAACAATTTAGCTAATAATCTTAATATTCCACATATCTACACGGATAAGTGCTTAAAATTAAATAAGACTTACCTTTATTTTATGTATTCCATAAAGAATAATTTTAATGATATCCTAATCTGTTAATTCTCAAGATGGCGGAGGAAAAAGGGATCATTTTTCTTATCTTTTAAGAGTGTCGTCGCCTTTCTGCTCTGATTGGTTAATAAGCAATGCATACGTATGAGACATTTCACTCCTTTCTAGGGAGTGGAAAATTCCACTCTTTAAGGAGTGTACTTTTATAAAATTCATTCCAAAAAGTGTAAAAATACCTGTCACTCTTTCAACGAGTGAGCTTTTCACTCCTTCCAATTTTAGAGTGTATATGTAGTTGCCTAAGGACTACTTAAAAATTTAATTGCATTTATTTTGCAATGTTTTTTTTTTTTTTTCATGAATCATCACGTTTAAATTTCTACAAAAGATAAACTTATAAGAGTTGGAACAATTATTTTCATTTTATAAGTATATTATAACCTGCCGGACTATTACCAAATCCTTTGTCAGGCATTGGTTAGGTTGCAAAAAATTCGTACCACCTACTGAAACATTGCTGCTGGAAGCATCAAAATTGTAGAAAATTGGCAGTTATGCACAGGCTGAGTACTTTGCTGTTGACAAATTTAATCAACTATATCGATTTGTTTTTAGTAGTGAGTTTGGTTAAGGCCAATCGAAACACCAATGACTCATGAAGCAGTCAAATTCTATTTCGATGGTCAGTCCATATGAGTGGAAATCAACAGATTAAGGTGTCTCAGGACTCTTAAAGCTTTAAAATTTTCGAAATTTTAATTGTTTTAGATATTAAACTACTATCTTTTCTGAACATTCTGGTATGAATGTTTCCTTGAAATTCCTATTAGAACAGAAGCTATGGCTTTTAGAATTATACACGCTCAATAGCTGAAGCGGCGTTTCAGAAACTTTGAAGTCAATTTTCTCCAAATGAGTTTTATGAGTTCCGTATCTGCTCACGGAGGCATATTGATGTAATACGCCCGACGCCAGACAGTTCGCGGAAAGCTGGGAATAAAATAAAAGATAGTAAAATGGCTTTTAAAAGCATTCGAAAAATAAAAATTAAAATAAGGTTTTTGGGCATAACGCGCACGATATCTCAAAAACTTCTGAATTTTTTTTCATGAAATTTTCAAAACATATGTTTCATGTTAGTCTGTATAAACTGAACCTAAAATTTCCTTCTTATTGTTCAGAAATATATTCTTTATAGGTTATTATACTGTTGAAAATTTCTAAATTTTGCATTAACTAAATACAACTTTGTATTAAAAATAGAAAAATGCTTTAAATACAAATTTATTTAGGTTCAGAGTAATTATTACAATTTGAAGCATAAGTAGGACCCAAAATTTTCCTTCTACTTGCAAAATTTATTTTGTAATAGTGCGCATAATCTGTTATGCCGATTTTCCGCTTGTCGAATGTCACACTGTAGACATTGTCTCAGCGTGGTCTGGTCAGACATTGACGTGGTCTGGTCAGACATTGTCAAAATCATTGTCTCAGCGTGGTCTGGTCCATTCAAAGATCAGTAAAATTAGGCCTGGCCCAAACATTTTTGCAAAAAATGCATACATTTTCAAATGGTATATTCTACTATATTCAATGTTCTACACGTAATACTACAGTGGGCTCTCTAGAAATTACAGAGCCCACTGTAAATTCTAATTCTGCATCTTGTAATTTTTCAAATACATGAAATGAAAGAACATACATATATCTTTCATCCCAATATAAAATTTTGTCTTAAAATCAATTACATTTTAAGGTATTATATGTTGAAAATAGTCCTTTTTTTTTTCGATTTTTCCAATTTTAAG
This sequence comes from Maratus speciosus, assembly GCA_963932465.1. NCBI lineage: Eukaryota > Metazoa > Arthropoda > Arachnida > Araneae > Salticidae > Maratus > Maratus speciosus. The sequence continues at coordinate 223,245,710 of OZ010791.1, read as the reverse complement.
AGACCCGAGACCCCTTAAGAAATCCGGTAATTTCCCCATTAAAACAGAAACCAAAATCACTTTAAAATGTTTCAACCACACATAAAAACGTGAACAACTCCCACATTACAAGAGTTTTCGCAGAGCCTTCTTGCTAGAGCACGAATTAATATTCCATGCTAAACAGATCTTAATCCACAGATTTAGATGTTCTACCTGACGATAAGACACCTGGTAACAGAGTTTTAAAACAATAGAACAACACCGAATTCTTTTCCTGACCTCATGCAGGATGGTTTTATCAGGATTCGCGCAGAAAAACAGATTGAAATATAAACTTCATGATAAACCAAACAGATTCAAGAACGAGACACAGAATGAAATGCACTCGGTTGCTCAACCAATGGAGGGCGAGAGAGGAAGGTAATAGAGAATGAGTTCCGTATCTGCTCACGGAGGCATATTGATGTAATACGCCCGACGCCAGACAGTGCGCGGAAAGCTGGGAATAAAATAAAAGATAGTAAAATGGCTTTTAAAAGCATTCGAAAAATAAAAATTAGCCTCTCTCAGAATATTACAGTTTTGGTAGCTGATACAGATTAATGAAGAGATTAAAAGTTTTAAATTAAGGTTTCGAATAAGATAATTATTAAGATACGCGTTTTAAATTTATAGGAGTTAATCTAGAAATAAATAATAGAGATTAGTAAGAATTAGGGATATAATGAATATGCCGGAAAGTTTGAATAATTTAAATGAATATTCCAAAGTAAAATATCTATGTAACATGTATAATATTGCCTTCTAAATTTTGAAAATGTGATTCTCATAGTAAAAAGAACTCACAAAAATATTTTTTCTTTCAAAAATAATTCCATCTAAATGGTTTCATCCGTTTTGTATATATAAACGAAGAATACCCGCTTTATGGTGAGGTAAGGTTAAATAAACATTTTTTTCTTTTTTTTTTTGGGGGGGGGGGGGGAGGGGGTTAATTTTATATATATAAGATTTGAAAAGAAATAGAATTTCCTTATATGGAAACTGCTAAAAAATATGAAAAGAGAACAATTTAGCGCGCTAAAACCATAAAATATAGAATTAAAAATATACAGAGTGATCATAAAGGTCTTTCCCTCATTACAAGAATTTATTGCTGAAAAACATAATTAGGCATATGCATGTTTCAATATATTGTAAAGACATTTATGAAATTTTTAATACAAGTACTTACGTCAGTAAATTTCGATGTGGGCACCCTTGGTAGCTCGAAGAATGTCAATTCCTTGAGCGTTTCAATATCTTTTACTAGTGTTACAAACGTAGAACTAAGCTTATATGCATAGCGAACGAGATCCACTGTTGATTCTGTCACACAATGTTGGCCACTTTTACTGACTTTTCCATAATAGAAGTTTTGCAGTATTACATTCAATGATTATATCGTTTTTTTTTTTTTTTTTTTTTTTTGTAATCAGAGTAGGCCTTTGACCACCCTGAATTAAATGAATTACGTTAATGGAGAAATATTTTGCTTCAAAGAATTCAAATAGGCAGCGTCGTCTTGTGTACTTAATTTTTTGTGTCCGGGACACAAAAAATCTCAGAAATATCATTTTTTTTTTTTTTTAATTTTTGTCTTAAAGAGGATTAAAGATCGTAAAGTAAAGCGGCGGAAACTAAAAATACGATAATTAGCTCGTAGATATAACACGTTTTATGTTGTATATGTGTGGTTTTCTGAGGAGTATTTAAAAATTTAATTCCATTTATTTTGCAATGAATTTTTTCAAGATTCATCACATTTAAACAGGTAAATCAAATTTTTTTATAATATTTAAAGCTATGAGACATGGAGCAATTATTTTCCCTTTTATATGTATAAAATTGTCTTTAGTATTTTCTGGGAGAAAATTTTGAAAATGTGATTCTCATAGTAAAAAATACTCGTAAAAAAATAATTTTTTTTTTCAAAAACTATTAAATATTTTAAATAAATTTTCTTGTAAATCCTGAAAACAAATTAATTTTTTTTTCGCCTGTAATCAAAAGTGTAAACGAAAAAAAAATCGAACACAAATTTTTCTTCCTGAAGATTCAATTTTCTTTTAATATGGAAAAAATTCATAAATGAAAAATGAAACAAAATTTTCTAAAGATACTTACATTATATTGGGAATAAATATATAAATATAGATTACAAAATAGAAAAAAGGAGTAAAAAATATTTAAATATACAAAAATTGTCCAGCGGATCATCTTTAGAAACAAGCTTCTTACCTTTATATACTGACTAACATTAAATTACTTTATCCGCTCTTTATAAGTTTGAACGAGATAAAGTTTTACTACTTTACGGCAATGCAATGCTAAATGGATACATATATTTTACTGATTCTTTTTTATATAAAATAAACGGTCAAGTGCAAGTACCACTCGCATTCAGAGAGTTCCGTACAATAATATGTGAATTAGTAAGTGTATTTTAAAAAAAAGTTGCTAAAAGAATACTAAGACTTTGTAAAAACTATACAACATAGGGTTGGGTATGGCTGTGTATACTAGAAAAGTATAAATGGATATACCATGAAAGTTAAAGATATGGAACCTAAATAATATCAAACGTAGCTGTTCTGTATAACTCTTTTTTTTATCTTATCCTAACTCAATATCCGAACTTAATTTGGTACGGCATGTCTGGAAAAAGCTATTTTTATATAATCAATTATATTTTTTTATCGAAACTAATGTGTTTTATCATAGCCAACGATTCGTTAGATATTAAAATCGGTGTTCGGAGTTTGTTTTCCGATTTGATTGCATTTGAGACAACAAACATATATGGTACACGATTCTGCCCCATCTTCCCCTATATATCTGTGTGTGTGTGTGTGTGTGTGTAGATGTCTTTTGACTTTCAAAAGTATTGTATATATATATATGTGTGTGCATAATATATATAAATATGTGTAAATACATTTGTATTTATGTATATATGTATGTATATATTCCAATTTAACATATAAATTTATTTTGCTACATTGGTCCGATATTAATATTTTTCATTTCATTTATTGTTTGGTATCATCAATCTTTAAAATATACTTGTGATTCTAAATACTACTGTGATCAAAAAGTATCCGGAATGTTTAATTTAAAATGCATCTATAGATGTCGTCTGCAAGCTCTTTTCAAATATTTTTACGACTTCTGTAAACATCTTGAAATACTCAGGAATTTATTTCGTTCTTCAGAGATCAGAATTTTTACTCTGTTGATTTTTCGAAATGGTGAATGTTATTGAGCAAAGAGATGCATTAAATTTTGTTTTATAATAAATTTTCTTCTACAAAAGTTTTTGAAATGTTGGAAAAAGTTTTTAAAGTTAACTGTTTATCAAAAACAGGAGTATTTCATTCGTATAAAAAGTTTAAAGATGACAGAGAATTCTTTGTAGATGATCACCGATCTTGCACATCCCCTACTTAGATTAATGATGAAGATATCGATAAGGTCAAGGAATTAGTGCTTGGTGATTATTGTTTGATAATAAGAGACATTATTAACACTAGAACGGCGGTAGGGGTCATTTTGACACCTGAGTACTTTCGTCCGTTGATTACTTTTGTTTGCTTGGGCGAAATCGTTTGAATTTTTCTGACTTTTCCTAAATAGGTAACATATATTTCTAAAAAAAAATTCAGCTTTCTAGATTTGTTAGTTTTTGAAATATGGGCTTGTATTCCTAGAACGGCGGAAGGGGGTCATTTTGACCCCTTTAGTAAAATACTCTTTGTACACGAAGCTGCTTTTGTTGCTATACTAAATGTTCGAGGAGCAATAAAAAAAAGGGTTTAGATTTATATTCATTGTCGTCCAAGGCATGTGAAATACTATTTTGCAAATAAACTATCTCAAGAGATAGATTCCAAGAAAGAAAAATATTTGTTAGGTTTGATGAAAAGACAACAAGATCTAGCAGACTACAGACTGATAAATTTGCTCTTGCATCTAAAATGTGGAATAAATTTATTGAAAATTGCAAAACATGCTACCGACCAGGACAAAATATTACAGTTGATGAACAATTGTTCCCATCTCAGGATAGATATAAATTTACGCAATATATGCAAAATAAATCGGATAAATATGGAATAAAATTTTGGTGATCTGCTGACGTTGATACTAAATACCTCTTGAATGAATTTATTTATCTAGAAAAGGATGAAACAGTCAATCCTTAATTATATTTATCGGAAAATGTTGTCATGAAATTAACAGATCCCCATCTAAACGAAGGGGGGAATATTACGACAGTTGGCTATTTTACTAACATCATATTAGCAGAAATGTTAAAAGCTAAAAATACAACTTTGGTTGCACAATGAAAAAGACAGAAGAGAAATTCCTATATTATTGAAAAATATGAGCAGTACTCTTTATTCATCGAAGATAGTGGAATGTGATAATATGACACTTACCATCTATCAAGCCAAAAGAAAAAAAGTGTTTTTCAACTGAACTCATTACATTCTACTGTAAAAACTGAAGACGGTCTCAAGAAGTTGCCCGGTTCAATAGAATATTACAACTCAACGAAGTATGGTGTGGATATCCATGATCAGATGTGCCAAAAATACTCCATGAAATCGGCTTCTAGACGATGGCCTGTACATATCTTTTTCAATATTTTGAATCATGTAAATTTAAACACCTGTATAATTTATAAAAGTGTAACAGGCAAGCCTATCAGTAGAAGAGATTTTCTATTAAATTTAGGAGATGTGTTCAGAATGGATCTTATGGTTTCAAATCTCCCAAAGATCTTTCCTAAGTCTTCAGAAAAAAAAAAAAACCACGAAAATAAAATAGATATCAAGAGAAAAAATGTCAAGTACAGACATGCAATGGAAACAACTCTGAAGAATTTTGCGCACCATATTTCAAAGTTGTGTACGGAAAATGTACTGGAAAAATTGCTTTTTTTTTTCTTTTTTGTTACAACTGAATTAATTCCTAATACGTGTGTACAATTTGGAGTACCATAAGCATTAAATAAAATTGAAACAGAATGCTTAACATATTAACCATTCAGCTACACTTATAATGAAATAACGGAAACAATAGAACCTATTTCTCATTTATGGATTTAAAGAGTGAATCATTCGGTGAGTAAAGTAGATGAAAATATAAATATGTAATATTTTATAAATTGTGTTTTATTTTAGTTCACATTAGTTTTAATTTGTGAAAACATTAATTTTAAATCGATTTTTATATCAAATTAATGAGTTTTTTGAGTAGTCGTAATATGATCCAATTAATCGCCCTGTAGGCGTTACATATACAGTACTTTAAAAATTTAATAAATTATCGAGTAATATTAAATATAAATTATGAAATACACATAAATTACATATTTTTGCCAATGTATGGCATTTAAATTTGTTTTAGTGTTGTTATTTCAGTAGTTTCATCGATGGGTCAAAATGACCCCTTCCCGCCGTTCCAGTAGGTAAAATTTTCCCGCCGTTCTAGTGTTAAACAAGTTCTTGTATCAAGTTGCTGAGTCGCTTCTCGAGTTGTTCCAATAACTTTTAATGTGTTCCAAAAACATCAACGTACTCAAATGACCCGAGAAATGCTTTTTCAAGGCGATTTCTTTCTAAAACGCATAATTACCAGTAATGAAACCTGGATGTACGCTTTTGATACAGAAACGGCTCAACAATCAAGCTAATGGTGCTGGGAAGTTGAAACAAGACCAAAATGACCACGTCAAAGTCACTTGCCTGACAGTCAATAAAAATTATTATTTGCATGTTTTGCGTCGTCTGTGTGAAGAATTCGTCGAAGACGGCCTGAATTGTGGCACGAAAACTCATGGCTTTTGCACAACGGTAATGCGACGTCTCACAGTGCGATTTTTATTCGTGAGTATTTAACTAGACGTTCAAGAAATACGGCTTTATAATCTCTGTATTTGCCTCATATGGCACCGTGTAACCTTTTCTTATTTCCACGGATGAAATTGTCTTTTCGTAATCACCGTTTCGAATCCATTAATTCTATATGAACTCTGAATGGGTTTCACAAAAACGACTTTAAGGTATGTTTTGATGATTGGAAAAAGCATTGGCGGAAGTGCATTGCAGTTGGAGGAGATTACTTTGAAGGCGATTAAATAAATTTTGATACGTTTTGTTTTATGCCACCATTACGGACACTTTTTGATCACAGCAGTATATTGAGATTTTTTGATGCATTTTATTTATTAAAATGATTCTTATATATATTTACTTTACTTTATGTAAAATATTATTACATGTCATTGTTAATTAAGAGACTCGGTCATTTTTTTTACGAACTTATTAGTTATTTTTTATTTTAAGGTTCTATTATGTATATTCAGGGTATTTCAGGCACAGCGGTTACAAAGTTTCAGAAGAGATAGAGTATACTTAGACCATGGCAAATCACACAGTAATGCGTGGTCGGAAACGCTTACCTGGCGCGGTAGTGACGACACAAAACACAAGAAGGAAATGAAGAGGGTCAGAAAACATGTTTACTAGTGCCGCAAAAAGGCTGGAACATCGCTGGACAGTGCTGGGGAACTTGTTGAAGGTATCGTGGCAGCTGCTGGGGAAGTCCGGGACACGCCCGGTATTTTTGAGAACATTAGATCTTCCATGCGCCGGAGATTTGAGATCGGCATCACAGCCCGGGATTGTAATTTCGAACACCTTCTTTGATGAGAGTCATTGTCTCTCTTTTTTGTTCTTTTATCTTCGTTTTTTATATACTAAGAAACATGTTTTATCACCCTGTTCGTGTTCTTCCTCTCTTTTGTTTTGTGTCGTCATTATCGCTCCAGGAAAGGGTTTCCGACCATGCATTTCTATGCGATTTGTCATCGTCTAGATGTTCTCTATCGCTTCTGAAAATCTGTAACCGCTATGCTGAAACACCCTGTATATACGTAATGTATGCAGGGAGAGAGAGATGTCTCATCTCGAAAGCGCCCGAGACCAGAGATACAATCAACCTTCAACGAGAAATTTGTAGAATGCCTCCAATTTAGCATAAATAATTCGCTATATCCAGTTGTCTATATCCAATTGTCAGCTTAAATATGTCGTTATTTAAATACAGTGCCGATGGTGGAAATACTGAGCAAACTTAACTTGATTTTCTTTTTAAAATGAATTGTACCTTAAGTACATGTCTTAGTTTTATTAGTAAACATGTTTCTTCCTTATAGTGCCACAGCATTGCAAATAGGGCTATATATATTTTGGTGATTGGATATAAAAAATTACATTTGAGAGCTTCTAATGAAGTTACTTTTACATGTAAGACATCATTTCCTACTAAATCATGGGCGCTGAACGCTTTTTTTCATTGATCTTTTTGTCATATATCCTGTAGTTTTCAGGATGCGAACTCTGAGATCTCTAATTCCATAATTTACTACTTGGGATCGCTATGATAGATACCGCATTATGTAATGTATATGCGTTTTACTCTATCTATGCAGCTTCTACATTTCTGTAGATAACTGGGTTACTAATTATTTGAGGTAAATTGTACATTGAAACATAGTAAGAAAAAACGCCCCAATTCTCTCAATGATTTTAAAATCTCCACTTAGGTTTTTTAAATAATATTTTCAAATGTATAAATAAACATTCATATTTCGTTCTAATCATCGCATGCATGACCAGTTTCCTGTAAGCACAGAAGAATTGAACTTTAATTTAATACCGATCAGCAGTATATGCTCATTACAGATAAATAGATTAAGTAATAAAAGTTAAAAATTACAAAGTGCATTTAAAAAAGCAAAAGAAACAAGTTTTATTGCTATAAAATCTATAATTAAAAGATGGCGGGAAAAATTATGGATGTAAGATACATTTTTGATTTATTTATCTGTTCAGTCGTGATAATATTAAAAAATTTCTCTTCTACAATAATTTCTAAACGGGAAATGGTTTAACTGCTTTTAAAATTTTTATTCGATCGATTTTCCACGATGATTATACATTTTGCAATATCTTTTTGGTATAAAACTTCGATATGCACGATATTTATATTATATAAAATTCGTTATAAACTGATTAAAAAAATAGAAAGTGTTGCAACTTGTATACTATTCATAAAAGAAGAGCCTATATTATAGACTTAAAACTATTAATCATTACCTAATGTTAAATATTGAACAATTTCATAATATACAAGTTTGTTTACTTTCAGTACAAAATTCGAACAATAAACTAAAAATAATATTACTTTATTTTCCCATTTTACTTTTTTATTACTCATTAATGTTCATCATGAGTTCAAAAGTGGATGGTAAAAAAGACTTTAAAGGGTCTTTTTCCGGAAAACTAAGCAATGACATTAATAGATTTTTACTCATTTATCGAAATTTTAAATTTGTAATATAGGCCATTCTTCCAGACACCCATTGATATAATAAGCTTTTTAATTTGTCATTAGTTTAAAAATGCTTTTTGCTCGCATTATTAGGGCACTATTGTTTATTTAGATTCCATTTTACAGAATTTATTCATGTTATTTCATGATTGAATTATATAGAATAATGTTGCTAGAATTTTACAAGTTATTCAATTTATGTGTTTTAAAACATGGAACTTGTTCTTGTACTCTGATAATAAGAGAATCTACTATATGGTCTTACCATATCAATACTTTTAGGAAAGTAATACATGGAAAAATATTAATATTAAATGGGAAAATATAATAGAAATTTTCATCTTGCTTTTTGATAAAAGACCACTTTACCGGAAGGGCTTGTGAATCATTTCTTATGAAAATTCAAGACATCAAGAGAGAGAAAAAAGATTAAGTCTTATCAAACTGTATGGATGCAATATTATGCGATAAAATGAAAGCACTAAAGAAATAAATAACGTAGTATGACAGAATGTAGAAGATTTATAGTGGCATTAATATGTTCAGAATCTCTACAATGTTAAAGATATTTCTTTTCATCGTTAAAAAAAACGTTTACTTAAAAATATTTTTGAAACTTGACATGCTACACCTCTGGTGATAAATATTATATTTATAAAAATATCAAGTTGTCAATTTATTGTATGAATAATTTCTTTAGAAAATAGATTTTCAAAGCAGTCATCGATTTTATTAATAAATGTATTTTTGATGCCAACAGATACAGTATAAGGATTCTTATTTTGAAATAAAACTTGTCTGTATAATCACATGAAACTATTACAGGGATAAATTAATGTTACATGTGTTAACTATGATATAAACGTTATTTGTTGGTCTCATTTAAAATTTTATATTAATATCCTTAACAAACGTAGTACAATGGACGATAATTTAAATTGAATTACCGTTATTGATAAAAGACCAAATAAATTAAAGTACGATGCTTGTCGTAACGTAAAATATCCTTCAGTCCATGCATAAAAAATTATTTTCTTCTTGTTTATCTTAAGACATAAAGCTATTTTGAACTGTCTGTACAATTTTAGAAATTGAATTTGTTTAATCGATTGTGGAAAAATGTTATAGGAATCATTCTGAAAAATATATTACTCGGAGTTCATCAAAATACATATGGTGATATTAAACATTTATTTATTGCATTTAAAAAAAAGAAATTTGACAATTTAGCAGTCTTTTAGATTGCATTTTATAAACATAATCAATATATACGCTTACTTTTAAAAGCACATTTTAAAATAAGGAAATATAGCTCAAAATTTGACGAAATTTGTAAATTTATTTATTTATGACTAAAATACGATGATTCTGTAAATACTGGCTCATATGGATTTATTCTGAAATAGCAGTACACAATAGGAAAATGAAATTTACTTTATCATTTAATAGTTCATTAAAACTTCATAATATGCTAAAAATAATTATTTACATATAATAATTTTTTCTTATATAATCTGAAACATTAGAAGAACTCTTTGTACCAGTTATGAATAGCGAAATAAAGGTAAATGGGCATTGTACAAGTTTAATCGTACACCAAAAAGATTAGGTATACCATAAAAATAAGATTTGAGAAAAGTTTTAAATGAAAATTTTCTTATGCTATCAGATACCTTATAAATGTAATTTTTTTAGTTATATGTTCAAATAAACAATTTGAATTTTTTATTAAAAAAAATAGGGAAATATTTTTTATGTAATCTAAAATTTAGGCTTTTTATTAACCCCCAATTTAAGAAAATGTCGATACATAATAATGCTAAAAGTATGTATTTTTATATGTCTGTCAGTTGAAGAATTTGTTCCGAAGAAGCTAGTAGAAGGACGTAGAACAACAAGATTTGAGAGGATGGTACCTATGTCTGAAGTTATGCACTTCAAAGGCAGTTTTTGGATTTTATGGTTGGATTTTTTTAATGCGATTTCTAGCGTTTATCACCCGATCTGAGGTGATTTTTCCACATTTATAAAATGTATCTAATTTCAACCTTTTAAGACAAGATAGTAAATTTTGTCTTCTTTTTAACAAAGTTTATTCAATATTCGTGCAGCGATCTTTTGATTTTTCGCCAATTTTTATGCTATGCTATTTTAGCGTGTTTTCCCGTTATAGGCTCATTTTGTAAAATTTGTAAATGGAACCCAGTTTTAGTCTTTTAGGCCATGCTAGTAATTGTTATACTCTCGATTTTTGCAATTTTTTAGAGTTTTTTCACGTTTTGCGGCTTTTAGTGTTTCCCCCTTTTACACGCCGATTTTTTGACATTCCTAAAATTAACCCTGTTTTAATTTTTAACCCATTATAGTAAATTTTGTCCTCAGAGATTTATCAATTTTTTAGCGATTATTATGTGATTTATATATATATATTTTTTCGGGAATCACGGAATTTTTTACACATTATAAAATGAAGCCAACTTCAAGTTTTTGGGCCATTGCCGAAAATTTATTACTCTTTTTCAACAAAATTAATTCGTAACTTCTACCACATTAAAAAAATTTGCGATTTTTAATGTTTTTTGTGTTTCTGTAAGAGTTTTTTGACATTCGTCAAAGGAATCGGGTAGCTGTTCCAGTCTCGGTTCAAACAAAGCTTGCATTATTGTTATTTATTTACGTCTAGACAGATTAAATAAAACTTTTCAGCGTCATTGTTCACATCGCTATAGGAATTAAAACCGAAATGTCGAGCCGGATCGAGAGTAGCACGCTGCCAAAGGAGTTCCCGCAACCCCTATACTGTAACTTCGTTTGGAAAGACTTTCGTTTCAAAATATAAAGTCATTCAACATTGATTTTAGGCATGTTTAAGATTATTTTCACAGCCCCGTGCAACCGCGATAGGGTCAGTTAGTAATAAAATAAAATTTAATCACTAAAACGCTGTTTAATTCACATTTCGCTATTTTACATTTTCATAAATCTTGCACAATTTACAATTTTACAACTGACTTATTTAATAAATCATCTCTCGAAAGTTTTCTTTTCTTTCTACCAAATAATTCTGAAAACTATTTCTTTAAAAATGTTAAGTTACAGTATATTCAAAGGCTATAGGAAAACATTAGTAGATAATAAAAATATGCTTTTAAATTTTAATTTGTACTGTTACTTAAAAAAAAAATCTACTTTTAAGTAATTTAACTAAATATTGGATGAAATATTTAGATGCAGTATGACTCCAGTTATCCAAAATGAACCCTGTTTTAATCTTTTAGCCCAATATAGTGAAGTTTTCCCTCTGAAATGTTTGAATTTTTAGCAATTTCTTATGCGATTTTTAGTGCAAACTTCAGTCAAATTTCAGTTATTCGGTTCTTTAAATACATTGATCGATATCAAGGTAAAAAAAAAAAAAAAAAAAAAAAAAAAAAAAAAAAAACATTAAAGATACGTGTTTATTCGTAAAAGTGTAATTCCTTTTAAATTTATATTTAACTCAACTTTAAAATTTAAACTTTATATGAATTTTTAAATCTATATTTCGATAATTCTAAGTCGAATTCCACCAATTTCAGCTATACTTTACAGGGTCTCCAAAAAAGATTGAAATACTTTATAATTTTTTACCTGTTGGAGATTCGTAGAAATTCAAATTAAAAAAAATATATACTTGCTCTAAAAAGTGCAAAAGTAATAGAACAACATTCTTCTACAATTAAAATTGGCTAAGATGCGATGCATTTAATTTTTAAAATTTCAGAGCTTTTCGGCTCTAAAAAATCGTCTGTACATTTTTAGGGCCGAAAAGATCCAAAATTCATAAAGTATCATAGTTTGATGAGTTTCGGTCGTAGGAGCATAGAATTTTTACTGTTGTACTTGTCAGAGCATGGTAATTTTTTGTCTTTCTTTCTTTCTTTTTTTTTTTTTTTTAATAATACACATACATTGTAAAACAAAAATCTGTAAAATTACTAAGATTCTTCTAGGAAACTGGGATTCCTAGAACTTTTTAAGTAAACGGCAACAACAAAAATTCATATAACAGGTAAACTTTTCCAGTAAATCAAAAAATCTGCAAGAATACTAAAAATGATTTAGGAAACTGGGATGCCTAGAACTTGTTATGTAACTACAACCCGAGTTACAGATAAAACTTTTGTAAGATTACTGTAATTTTCGTAAATTCTTTTGTAAAGCTACAGATATCTGTAGCTTTACAAAAACTAGTTTTGTAGATTTACGTCTTTTTTGTACAGTGTATAGATAAAATTTTAGCAAGCATATAGATTTCTGTAACTTTGCATCCGTAGAATTACAGTTTTTTTTTTTTTTTTTTTTTCAGCGTAAGACTCAGAAACTGCATAAAAATTCAAAAAAGTATAAATTTTCGAAAATCTATATTAGGACTATTTTATGAACTCTTTTTTGAACACTTTGCAATTTAAATTGCCTACGTATCTCCAACAGGTAAAGAATTAAAGAATGTTTCAATTTTTGAGGTCGCCCTATAGATTACTATTCTCAGAAGCACCAAAGAATCTAATAAACACACATACTGCAATATATATTAAAATACGCATACACATATAAATAACGCCTGCATTCAACAGTTAAAGGTATATATAAATACTATACAGACAATAAATACAATAAACCCAACTGGAGTGTAAAATTAGCCAGAGCCAGGAATCGAAGCCGGGACCACAGTATACAAGACTGCTGCTCTAACCACTGAGCTACTCCGGCCGATGCCTGAGTGTGCAATTTCACATTAATAAACCATGTTGGGGAAGTCACCAGCCATCTATACGGCAGCCTTGGATGACCGGACAACGATGAATAGATTTTACTATTATATCGATCTACGATAAATATAATAAACACACATACTGCAATATATATTAAAACACTTATACACACATTAATAACGCCTGCATTCAGCAGTTAAAGGTATATATAATAGTATTATACAGACATACACACAATAAATACAATAAACCCAACTGGACTGAAAAATTAGCCAGAGCCAGGAATCGAACCCGGGACCACAGTACACAAGACTGCTGCTCTAACCACTGAGCTACTCCGGCCGATGCCTGAGCCTGCAATTTCTCACTAATAAACCATGTTGGGGAAGTCACCAGCCATCTATACGACAGCCTTGGATGACCGGACAACGATGAATAGATTTTACTATTAAATAGATCTACGATAAATATAATAAACACACATATGCAATATATATTAAAACACGCATACACACATAAATAACGCACGGTTTGATTCCTGGCTCTGGCTGATTTTTCACTCCAGTTGGATTTATTGTGTGTATGTCTGTATAATATTTATATATACCTTTAACTGTTGAATGCAGGCGTTATTTATGTGTGTATGCGTGTTTTAATATCTATTGCAGTATGTGTGTTTATTACATTTATCGTAGATCGATGTAATAGTAAAATCTATTCATCGTTGTCCGGTCATCCAAGGCTGTCGTATAGATGGCTGGTGACTTCCCCAACATGGTTTATTTGTGAGAAATTATAGACTCAGGCATCGGCCGGAGTAGCTCAGTGGTTAGATAAGCGATCTTGTATACTGTGGTCCCGGGTTCGATTCCTGGCTCGGGCTAATTTTTCACTCCAGTTGGGTTTATTGTATTTATTGAGTGTATGTCTGTATAATATTTATATATACCTTTAACCAAAGAATCTATTTGTTATTTTAGAAATATGCAAACTGGATTTTCAAATAAAATATGTTAGTGTTGAAATTTTTAGTAGAAGTAGAAAAAGTTTTGAAAAAGGACGGCGGAAATTTAAACTGTACTTTTAATTTATGAATATGGTTAAACAATTAATTTCGTTGCCCATGTTCTAAGCGTATCTCTCAATGTATAAAAGTACCGTACAATATTTTTTCTTATAACTTTGTAATAAGAAGATCTTATTTTAAACATAAGTAAGACATACATTTATATTGAAAGAGATTATTTTACAAATATTTACTTAATAACATAGCATTTTTTGGTGATTTCCAGAATTAACTAGTTTTAGTCCGAATAACTGGAACTTCAATTTAAGAAGGTGTTTAAAAATCTTTTTGAATTTTTCAGCTAATCTATCGTTAACAACGTTGATACATTTATATCAAAAAATATTTCTCATAAATCAATTACAAATTATATGGAGTTTATAGGTAAGTTTCATTATAAATGTTTTGATTGTGAATAAACATTTGAAAATAAGACCTACATTTATATTGTAGTTAATGGCTTAACATTTTTTGGTGATCATAAATGTTTTGAGTTTGAGTAAACATTTGAAAATAAGACACATTTATATTATAGTTACTTAATGGCTTAACATTTTTTGGTATCTCCCGAATTACTGGTTTTAGTATGAATGATTGGAGCTTCAGTTTAGATAGGTATTTTAAAATATTCAGATAAGATCTGTTATGGATTTTTCGCATTACCTACAATCAGTAGTATTGATATATTTATATCAAGTAATAGTTCTCGTAAATTAATTACAAATTATATGGTGTTTATAGGTAATTTCATGATAAATGTGTTCATTGTGTATATGCATTTGTAAATAAGATCAATATTTATATTAAAGAAAAAATAGTTTCCAGAAATATGTACTTAATAAAATAATATGTTTTGATGATCTCCCAAATTACCTGGTTTTAGTCCAAGTGTTTGGAGCTTCTGTTTTATTCAGAGCTATTTTTAAATCTTGAGATAAGATCTCTTTCGAACTTTTCAAATAATCTACCGTCAACACTATTGATACATTTAAATCAAGAATTATTTCTCGTATATTAAAAACTAATTATAAGGTGTTTATTGGTAATTTTCATTATAAATGTTACCATTGTGAATAAGCAATTCCAAATAAATTAATCAAAGGATGTTTGCGCTTGAAAAATGAAAAAAAAACATTTCCGTTACATTAATTAATAAAACAGGATGCAGATTGCAAAATTATCGGTCGTGAAATGGTTATGATTGCAATTAAAGTTTTCTGACGCCAGAAAAGTGCAATTATAACAAAATACTGTAAATTGAACATAAAGTTAAATGTGTTTATACTGTGATATTTTATATATTTTAAAAGAATGAAAAATATTTTATGCTGTGATTTGGAATCTATATATAATGCAAATTTAACTTTATTCTGTTCCGTAGCTTCAATATTTTTTGTGAAATTTCTCACATGTAATTATTAGCATAAATCGAAGTTTTTTAATATTAGGGGAAAACATTCATTTTATGTAATATTCCGCTTCCAGCACAAAACAGATAGAATTGTGAAATTCGCCCCCCGCCTACCCTACAATGAAAAAATAATTGAAATCGGTTCTTTAGTTTAGAACAATGTTTGCTTATTTCGCCTTTTTAAATTTCGAATTATTTAAAGAAAATTGTTCTTAGTAATAATTAATGTTTGAAAAGTAACAGCCATGCCAGATTTAAAGCTTCTAATCGTAACAAATTCAGAGAAAATCTTAATTCTAAAACGTTTTTCGATCTTAAATCCCTTTGAAGGCAGATTTATTCAGTTAAAAAGAAAACTATGTCCTTAGCAAGAATTAATATTTGAAAAGAAACCATCATGCAAAATTTAAAGTTTTTAGTCGCAAAAAATTCAGAGAAAACTCCATTCTAGAAAGTTTTTAGCTCTCAAATTCCATTGGAGACAGGGTTACTTTGTTAAGAAGAACCCTATGTTTTTAGCAAGAATTAATGCTTGAAAAGTAACCACCATGCCAAATTTAAATTTTCTAGTAGTAACAAATTGAGAGAAATCTCAATTCTAGAGCATTTTTTGCTCTGAAATCACTTTGGAGACAGGTTTAATCTGTTAAAAAAAAAAAAAAAAAAAAAAAAAAAACATATGTTTAATCAGAGACTGACATCATTATCATACTAATAAAAAAAATTAGTTCGATTCCGTAGTTCCAGAATTTAATTCCCATAAACAAACAAAGGTTTCTTCTTTGTAATATTAACATACAATTATTATTTCTGTATAGCGCGACTGTACTTTAAAAAAAAAAGCTTTCCCCCATATAAGCATAATAGATATTAATACCATATTGCATGCTTTTATGATTTGGGTTGGGTTGATTTTTGACGGCCGATTATTTACTCGAGGTATATAGGCCCGAGGGGGGAGTGCAATCCGTGGGGTTCTTTCTAAGGGAACCTAATCCGTATTTACGCATGGAAATCCAAGGTTCGAAAAAAACCACGAAAACTCTGAACGATTGGGCCGACTGGCACGATTGGGTTCGAACCCAGCACCTCCCGTCTACCAGCTTTCAGAGCAGAACCTCTTGACCACCGGTGGGGCCTTTTATGATTTGGAATAAACAAAAGAAAAAATTTAATCAAGAAAGTGACAGCAATATGCTCAATCTATATATATAGTAAAATTTTTTCTCTTTCTATTTACTGTGCTTTGAACGTTTAATTCTGGAATATTACTTTTCCATGTTTGAATTCTGAAATGCGTATAAATAACTTTACATCAGTATTTTAATCTGTTATTTATTGCATTTTTTCTCATATCCAAAAATTATGATTTCAATGATTGGTCTTTAAATGGTGAATTTCTTTATTTTATTATCACATATATCAGTTTTTATAAGGTACGTAAAACGTCTTCTCTGAGAAGGATTTAATGATGTGGAAGTTTTTATAACCCCAATATTACCCCTCATAAAGAATCATTTTATTGAAAGTCGCAGGATAAGCTTAATCACGTTAAAATTTTATCAATCATAAACTGGAAATAATAAAAGTTCAGAGTAATGAATAAATAATATTGTGGCTTAATCCATATTGATCACATAAAAGGTATCAGATAATGCCTCGTATAGTGAAAAGTCTTTTTCAATAAAGATTTTACACAGATTTCAAAAAATGAATTTGAAAATGTTGTTCCTATAAAAATTATTTTAGCATATGAGATATAAAATACGGATGTTTTGCTTAAGGTTGACCCAGGTATATGTTTCAAATTAAACATTTGAATAAATGCAACGTTATCCATGCAAAGCAATAAAATTTAGATTATGATATTGTATTACTCAAATAAAAATGAAACTGCTTAAAACTTATACTTTTATCAATATTAAAGTGTTTACACTTAAAACAATATAAATAGTTCATTTGTTTCAGGTTTCATACGGATACAAAACCATAACGAAATTTCCCCAATACATAAATAAATAAAATTAATAAATAATATAAATTAAAACCCAAATTTAATAGATATGTAATTGAGCTACGTGTTTAATCACTGAAATAATAAAATAACAAAATCTGCTCTAAGTAGCAAAATCCTTCGGGATATCTACGGCAATTAACCTCTTGTATTCTGCTAATACGAAAGTATCGCTTTTAATAAACTTCAAAACTTTATTTGAATACATAAGTGATATTTTTCATGTAAAAATAATTTATGGTGTTGTTAAAATATTTTCACCTATGTGCTGTAATCCGGGAAACTCAAGTTACACTCATGGAGTTTTTGAAAACCTATGGTATTTTTAATCAACATGATAAAACCCATTGTATATTTAATCCAAATGTTTATCCTTGACAAGTTTAATAAATTAAGAAAATTAGAATCTCATTATTGCATATATTTTAAGAAAAATTTACAAATTATATCTGGGTTTTTTTTCAAAATTCGTTAGTTTGATAATTATTTAGTAATATCTAAAAAGAAAAAGCATTTCTGTAAATCAGGTTATATAATGAACTATAATTTATACATATTTTTTAAAGATGATACTTTTCAAATGCGATTAGTATTAATGAAAAATAAGGCTTTTTAATTTTTTACGATTCATCAATGTGTCTTCTTTATACTTCAGTGTTAAAGTACATAACTTTCAAAATTAACATTTTCATGAAATAAATATAATAAATGTAATAAAAAAAAACACTGTAAAAAATAGTTTTAAATCTACCTTCTAAATCATGAATAAAGAATATTTTTCGTTTTCTTTAACAAACTAGCACAACAGATAAGTCTAAAAATACCTAGCTTTGTAAAAGGAAATTTTCAATAAGGACTTTACATAGGTTAACAAAAAAATCAGGTTGAAATTTCTCTTACTTTAAAGATTTTAGGAACGTAGTATATCTAACACAAAATACGGATATTTATCTTAAGGTCTGACCTAAGAATACTTTAACTCCCTGACCGCCGAGAAAAAGGGCAAAATTGTAATGTTTTCGCTGTAATTTTTTTTAAATGCTAAAAAATATTTTTTTTTTTAACATGATATAAAAAATTTAATTACTTATAGTCCAAGCAAAAGGGCAAAATTGTAATGATGTTTTCGCTCTAATTTTTTAAAATGCTAAAGAAAGATAATTTTTTCAACGTGATATAAAAAATTTAATTACTTATAGAAATATAATCTTTGGGAGTATTAATCATAACTTAATCTTTCAAAAGTGAATTATATTTGTAGAATTATATTAATTAAAATTATGCTTCTATTGCAGTGAAACCTGCAGTTTAGTGAACGGATATATCAGTTCTTGACGATGAGAAGGTTAAGAAGGGATTTGCTTTTTATCTGTTAAAGAAATAGATTTCTTTTATTTACAATTTTCTATTCCATATAGTCTGTAGAGTATCTCTATAAAACGATTTGGCCGTATTTGAAGTTCTTTGATAGTTATTTAGCACTTTGGCGCAAAGCATCAGTAGACTTACACTGTTTTAGAGCACTAATGCACTGTTAAAACACTATTCTTAAAAATAAGTAAATTGTACTAATTATTGAGCACATCCCGATCTTAAAATAGCTCCGAGTACTTAACTCTTAAATTTGAAAAACGCATGTACTCATTTTTTTAGTACATACAGGGACTCGAAAATAAGTATGTATAGAAACACACATACACTATAAGAAAAAAAAAGCGAAATTACAAAGAACCGACAAATTACCATTTTTAAATTGCGAAGAACAACGAATTTACTATTTTAATTCTTGAAACTTTGTGTACGAGCCTCCCCGACATTTGAACCCAAGTTCTCTGGGTGGGAGATCGGGTTGGGTTGGGTTGATTGTTGACGGCCGATTATCTACTCGAGGGATATAGGCCCTAGGGGGAGTGTCCTTCGTGGGGGTCTTTCTAAGGGAACCTAACCCGTATTTACGCATGGAAAATCCAAGGCTTCGAAGAAAACCACGAAAACTCCGAAACGGTTAGGCCGACGGGCGCGATTGGGTTCGAACCCAGCACCTCCCGTCTACCAGCTTCGAGAGCAGAACCTCTCAGCCACTGGTGGGGCGGTGGGAGTTCGGTATTGCACTGACTGTGCCATATGAGCAGTTGACAGCTGCTTCCAAATGACACATTTTATGAATCAGCGACGAAATACGCTAACAGCAGAGATTAATTTTCCCTTTCTTAAACATTCTAATTTCTAATACAACAATTTTTAAACTAAATTTTCTTCTTTAATATTTCTAATGAAATTGTAAATAAATTTGAAAAGTGTGTATTATAAATTAAAAATTATAACAAAGATAGACATATCTTTAAATAAAAGCTTGGAAATCCCTACTGCCAATTCGGTATAAGAAAAGGGTTTATCAGAAAACTCATATTTTTGAGCACATAGGATTTAAACATGATTATTAAGACTTTAAAATACAAAATATACATGTATTCATTTCTGCATACATTTATAAATCAAGTCTAAGTATACACAACTTCAAAATATCATGTACTCGTATCTGAATTAATTGTACTTAAAAAAATCGAGTACAAATAATTTTCATTTTTAAGTAGATTAATGCTCCTTTTTGAAGCAAATGTACTTAAAAAATATGAGTACATAGAAATGCTCATTTTTAAGTAGATTATTTTTTACAATGTACTTCTTTTTGAAACAATTGTACTTAAAAAATAGGAGTACATGGAAGTTTCCATTTTTAAGTAAATTATTTTTGAGAGAGTGAGGTTTACGCAAAATGACTTTTTTCAAACTAGACGGGATCAGAACGCAAAAACTATTAAACTGATCTTACTATTGGTTTTTTTTTATTAAAAGCAATACAATTTATTGGATCTTGGACCACTTTCAGCAATTTTCATAACAAGTAAATCATTTTAGATGCACGCCGAAGAGCGACAAACGGTGTTAGAAATACACATTTTTTTTTTTTAAATGGCTGCCACTTTGTTGATTTTCAACTTCTTGATCTCAATGTGCTTGAAGCTCCAGACAATATTATCTATTTTCATAATCCTTAAGGAAAATGATTGAAAATAACTCTGACGATATATTGGATCCTGCCCGATTGGAAGTGCACGGCGCCAGCTAGGACATCCAGCCACGCAACTTGAGAAACATCATCAATATTTTATTTTAAAAAATTGAAATGTTCTTCAAATGATAATAAATAGCACGCAAAAAACAAAGAGCTAAAATTTTTATTCCTTTTCCAGAAATAAAAATGCTAAAAAACAGCCTTTTTTCGACCTTACTGAGGCAAATCCACCATTAAATTCAATTTTTAGATGAATCAAATGATTTTATTACAAAGAATAAAATCTAGATTATTTTGCAGTAAATTAACTATATATTTTTTCTTTTCTTTCTTTAAAAAAAAACCGTGTGAATAAAGAAAATATTGTTAATCTTTAAAGAGAACATTTCTGAAGTTAAAAACAAATCTAATAAAATAACTTATGATTTAGATTATTTCTGTGTTATACGCCTTCCAGAATGATGTTTTCTTTCACTATCTCGGATAATTTGTCAGAAAATATCTAATTAAAGAAAAATTCTAATTAATTTTTATACATAGGGTAACTTGAGGTGAGATGCCGTGTTGTACAAGATGCCGAATCACGTAGTTTTTATATGTAGTTTTTATATGCAGGCACTGTAGGGAAACGCCACTCTAGTTGTAAGGAAGAGGGTTCCCTACTGATATTTTAATTTTCGTTTGCATTATTTTTAAAAAAAAATTTTAAGTGGTACTTTTTTTGGCTATTTTTGCAAAACTCTTCTGGTAAGAGTCAAAAATCTTTTACGCGACTTCTTTATTTGCCTTTATAGGTGTTAGTTTCAACACCTGAGAACTAAATCTGATGTTTTTAGAGAGTACTGGTACCTGGCCTTTCTGCAAAGCATAAATGGTGGCCGGTTCCGATTCTTCGCGTCAGTGGGGTGCACCGACGTCTTACTCAACACTTTGGGGTGAGTCGACGAAAATTTTTAGGGGTAAGATGCTGGTTTTTTTCCATGGGGTAAGATGCCGGTTATTTTCCATTGCGGTCAAATGCGTGGTTGTTTCTACATTGTATAAATTACTCTTGTATATTAACTAACTTGCCAACAAATTTAATCAGATAATTTAAATTAGTGATTGATCCGTGATTTTAATCCACTGATTAAAAAATAATCATCAGTTAAAATTATAAATTTTCTAAATGTTTAAAATGACATACAGAAATTTAAAATCTAAGGTGAACATAATCTGAAAGGTTTCTATATGTATTCTGCCTTATATATAAAATTTGTTGGCCTTATAAATAATTGTTTAATAATTAATAATTTTAATAATTGTTAAAAATTTGATGTTAAAGGCAGTTATAAATAAGTTTAATAAATGTAAATATCATTAGTATGTAATATAGATTTAGATAACTAGGGTCTTCTGCCCCCTACGAGCTATGCTCCCCAACTTCCATCAAGACACCACAGACTCTAAAAATACGCTAATTTGATCTGCTTTGAAAAGATAACGGATTAAATTTCCTACCAAGATTCAGAAGATGAGGATTTTTTTAAGATGTCTAGTAGAGTACAATAACACCTCTGAAAAATGTGATTGCATCAAATGCATTTAGCGAAACTGTTTGTTATATAAAAGTTGCTCAAAGTGCCTAAACAAATGAGCTGTCTGTGGCAGATCTGAGTTCTAGCTGAAAAGAACAAAGGGGCATATGAAAACACCAACTAAAAATCTGCACTCTAAAGCTCTTAATCACATTGGCTTTATCGTATTTAAACTTATTATAATGTTAAAAAATAGGCATATTTAAGAGCCATAATTCTTTTAAATGTTAAGTAGAAAATAACTTTTTTTTTTCAAATATTAGTTTGTCCTTTTATTAAGTTGCCAACGTTTGTTACATTCATATTTTTGTAATTTCCTAATATTTAAGTAAGTTAGCAACTTTAATATGTCTAAAATATTAAAGTTACCTTTATTTGTGTCATTATGTTTCATACTGCTCCAAAAAAATTATTGTTTACATTGAAACTCCACAAGGCATCTTACCCCAAGATAATTGGCCATTTTACCCATAGGTATGGGTAAGATACGAAATGCAAGGGTTTACGAAAACAAAATTTTTGATGCGTTATATAATATCTGTAAAATTAAATAAGGTTTTAAATGATACATAAGGGTGCAAACTTCAACAAGAAATCAATGAATAACAAATAAAACTAACAGGCGATTTTTAACATCAATAAAGTCGAAAACTACGGCATCTCCAGCCAATTTACCCTATATGAAAGATTATTATCGTAAAAAAAATATATATATATATATATATATATATATCCCTATGTTTGAAATAATTTGCCAAATATAGTTTCATTATATTTTTATTTTACATTGTATGCAGAATTTAATTGGATTTAATATATATCAGTGAAATGTCAGTCATCCTTTAAATGTCTTATTTAATATAAGTTTTTTTTTTATTATTATCTTTTCGAAATAATCTTTTACAAATATCATTAATTCAAAATTATACTTACTTTTAAAAAGTATAACATATATTACATGATTAGCTAAATTATACTCTCTACCTTGTGTAGATATTAAAAAAGGGGGAATTTTAAAAACTTTCTTTATATGAAACATTTAATTAATCATAATTGTAATATTTCATTTGGTATAGTACACTGTAAAAAAAAATCTGTGACGTTACTAAAGTTTTTCTAGGAAACTGGGATTCCTAGAACTTTTCATGTAACGGCAACAACAAAATTGCATGTAACAGACACACTTTTGCGCCGAAAATCAAAAAATCTGTAAGGTTACTAAGAATTTTTTTGGAAACTGGGATTCCGAGAACTTTTCATGTAACTGCAGCCAGGGTTACAAATAAAAGTTTTGTAAGATTACTGAAATTTTAGCAGATTCATTTGTAAAGTTACAGATTTTTGTAGCTTTACAAAAACTAGTTTTGTAGATTTGCAGCTTTTTTCGTACAGTTACAGGTGAAAGTTTAATAAGCATGTAACTTAACATCTGTAGAACTACAGATTTTTTTTTACAGTGTACAACACTCGACTTTGTCGACTTTTCAGAAAATAATGCTCTTCTAAGACCTTTCTCTACTTCAGGCCATTTTTTTAGATTTTGTAAACATTATAAATTTGTCAGTTCATCATCACCACAGTAAATTTTATCAGTCACAATAAATTTTCAAATTGAACAATCTAAGAAAATTACGAGAGTCAAGACTCTTAAAGTTGGAAAAAATGAAAAAAAAGACCATTTTCAACATTTAATATCTCAAAATGTATATAATTTAAAAACACAATTTTTAATTCTACGAAAGATATAAGTATGTTCTTTCACTTCATGCATATAAAAAATAGCAAGATGCAGAATTATTTACAGGGGACTCCAAACTTTCAGACATTTGTCGAGAAGAAAATTGATATAACAGCTTACGTGCAGGATTACAAAATACATTTTGCAACTAGAATGACATTTTCTGTGTCTAATTATACTGCAGATTGTAATAAAACTAAATAAATTTGTATTTAAATCATTTTCTTATTGTTAATACAAAGTAGTATTTAGCTAAAGCAAAATTTTGAAATTTTCAACAGTATAATCGCCTAAAAAATTTTTTAGGCGACGTAAACAATAAAAATAAATATTTTTTCAGTTTATACAGACTAATATAAAATATATAGGTTTTAAATATTTCGCGAAAAAATATTCAGAAGTTTTTGAGATATCCTTCGCGTTATGCCCATTAACATCGCATGGAGAAAAATGACTTCAAAGTTTCGGAAACGCCGCTTCAGGGGGTAGGATATCTTTGAACATGTCGGAAAAAGAAAAAATACCACTATGTTCTAAGCTTCAAAACTTGTGTAATAAGTCAAAAATAAAAATCAAACTTCATTTAAATATAAAGCTCATATTTATATTTATATTTAAAAATATATATATACTTGTAAATTCATAAATAAATATTGAAATGATAAGTTTAAAAATATATGATGATGAGAGAAAAAGATCTTGCGCGCATGATAAAATCTGAAAATATGCATATAAAGAGGAAATTTTGGTGAAAATAAATACATAATACTGTTACTTTCATACTAAAACCAGAATATTTGTAAAACACATTGACTAAATTAAAAAATTAACAAAAAATTAAAAAATTTCACTTAAAAAAATATTTTCAAAGTAAAAAACAAAAAAGGAATAAAATCTTACCTTTTTCTGGTTTTAAGTTGTAGATAATACAGTAATAAATATGTGATGAATTTTTTTTTTTTTTTTTTTTTTTTTTTTGATTGCCATGCATAGTTTTTTAGTAACACTGCGCGCATTATCAAAATTCATGGTTTTGAATAAACGCAACGCAAAGCTTAATTATCCTATGTACTCTTTTGGCACAGCATGTCCCTGAAGGGACTTTGTGCCATAAAACCCTAATCATTCAACCTATGTAGTCTTATTATAAAGTCTTAATAAAACTGCCATAATTAGTAAACTAATGGGAAATTTTTAATGCGTTTTTTGCATATTGTCCAGAAATGATTACGGAATCAAAATATGTATAAAAAAATTTCGAAAATTTTGCAGGTTTAAAGGTATTCTACCCTCTTCAGCTATTGACAGGGTATAAATTAAAGAGCCATAACTTTTGTTCTAATGGTAATTTCAAGGAAATAATTATATCAAAATGTTCAGAAAAAATAGGAATTTAACATCTAAATAAATAAAAATTTCGAAAATTTTGAAGCTTTAAGAGTCCTGAGACCCTTTAAACCAAATCTAAACCTAGATTGCATTTTCAATACATTACGCGTTTGATGTACCATTACTAATTAGAAAACATACAGCTTTACATATCAGCATTCTTAGGAAAAATCGCGTAAAACAAAATAACGATCTACTCCATTCAACATGGAATCGAACTGAAGCGTAGTTTAAAAGAATTTATGAAAATTTATGAAAAGGTCGTTAGGCTGCATGCAATTAAATTAATATGGGACCAATTTCATTAATTAAAATCTTCTCTTCCTAGGGGAAAAATTACTTTGAATTCTTACATTATATTCCAGAGTTGTATGTAAATAATAATAGTTTAAATCGTATTTAAATATAGTTTAGAATTTTTTTTTTGACTTTCTAAAAAATTAAAAAATGTTTGCATTATATTACTACTTTAAACGTTTTATATTTTCCACCATAACTGAAAAAGGTTCATAACACTAGCCCCTCTACCTATAAGTCCACAGTCTAGCACTCATAAATACACTTTGATTACGACAAAATTGTGCATGTTATTGAGCTCTTTATTTTAGAACTACAGTGGAACCCGCTTAAGACGCTCACGGCTAATACGCGATCCCGCTTAATACGCGGATTTTTTCCGGTTCCTTGAATATCGCCCATAAGGCTAATGCTACAATATCACGTTTAATACGCTCACGGTTAATACGCGATCCCGCTTAATACGCGAGAGATTTTCGGTCCTTTGAAGCAAAAAATCACGCTTAAGACGCGAATTCATTGATCAAGATACGAATTCCTTGTCTCTTTGTTCAATGTTGCCAATTTACCAGATTTTTTTTATTCGAATAAAACGCACTGCTTACGAATAGTAATATTTATTTTATTTAATAACAGATTAATTAAGACGAACACTACTAATCAGAAATAGTGCCAGATATTTGAATTTAAAAAAAACCCCTAAATTAGCAACACTACAACTCTTGTTTGATCCTGCGTCCTAACATTTTTTGTCTCTCGCTTGGTGTATGTTTTTACTGTAATATATAGAGAGAGACGAATTCAGGATACTCAGATATGTCATGAAATAGTTATGATTAAAGATTAGTATACCTATTGTTAATGAGATTTTAAATCTACGTTATATCCCTACTATGTTTCATGATACATATTATAAGCAAAGAATTAAACTCGCAAAGATTAAATAAATACGACTTCGGTTGTTTACTTCTTTTATGCTTTCTTTGCTTACTTTTTCTAAGCTAACAGTGTTTTTTACACAAATACTATTAAAAAGGATATTTTTTTCCTTAAAATGAAAAGAAGGAAATATCATAATTGTACTCATTATCACAAGTACTAAATATGATTTTAACAAGTGCTTCAAAGGTTTAATATTTTTTTTTACCTCTGTTAAAAAAGTTAGTCAAGCAGGAAATTATTATTCTTATTTTTG
This sequence comes from Maratus speciosus, assembly GCA_963932465.1. Classification (NCBI taxonomy): domain Eukaryota; kingdom Metazoa; phylum Arthropoda; class Arachnida; order Araneae; family Salticidae; genus Maratus; species Maratus speciosus. Next base: position 223,218,769 of record OZ010791.1, on the reverse strand, counting down.
GTTGCAGCATATTAATCCATAATAAAGCCGTTTGAATTCACTTTTTATTTTCAGTTATTATTCCATTTGGTTCTATAAAAAGAAACAATGAGTTAAATTGAATTAAACTAGGACTTCCCTCAGAGGGATTAGTCTGAGCGATATTACTGAGAACATAGATTTAATAATAACATGTGGAAGCAAAGAAAATGAGATGTTATCTTTAATTGTCCATATACTGCGATAAACTGAAATGGTGAAAATAAACGAATCATAGAATTACAAAATCTTATATATAAATTCGTATACACTGTTTAAAAAAATGGGAAATCAAACCATTCAAGACAGCCATGCATGGATATAAAATTGAAAGTACGCAATATATTAAAAGTAAAATAGAAAATGAAACACTAAATTACTTATATCGGAATTTTAACTGTATTAAATGATGTCAAGAGCATAATCAGACGCTCCGCACCAATTTGAGTAACTTTAAATGACAAATATATGATGTTTAAAAAGAATGGACTATACTTTATATGGTGTGTGCTCTCCCGGAATAGTTAATATTGTACAATATCTGTTTTCCACGGATGCAATGAGGTTGTCTATAACATTTAAGGAATTCTCTCCTCAAAATCCAATATAGTATCAAAGTACGGAATACATCAACAGTGGCATGCAATGCTTCGTTATAGTGTGTTTTAGATATGCTCGATCGGATTTAAATGATGAGTGTATGCTGGCCACTACATACGCTGTATTGTTTTGTTTTCAAACATATTCTGCACAAATTGAGCTGCATTTAGCATGTATTAAATAAAAGAAATCGGCAATGATTACAACATAAAGTATGACACAAGATCTGAATATATCGTCTGCATAACTTTTGAGCTGTCAAAGTGTCATTTGAAGTAATTTACAAATCCATACATATTTATTCAGGAAATCATGCAAGCTAACATACGCCAATATGAACCCGATTATAAAATTTCACCAGAATAAGTTAATATATAAAAAAGCTACTAATGATAATTGAGAATATGACCTTATGATAAAATGTCTAGAAAAATGAATCGCATAAAAAATTCATATCACATTTAAAACGGCACTTCCCTCTGTTAGTGGCCTTGGCGAGAGAGAGAAATGCCTAGAGAAGGAACACTTTAACAAGTACTTTCGGGCAACCTACTCACTGTTTCATACAGGTCTTTATTCAATATTTACACAATTTATTTAATGCTAGGTGGGTATCTATCAGTTTTGTTGCATTTAAATCGCATGTTTTGCGGAGGAAATGCAGCATTATGAAATATTTAAAGTTGCTGTACCTAATAATTCCAAATTAATGGTAATTGAGATCGCTTTCCGTTAATTTCATCTTTTTAAATTTTAAATTTTTTAGAAACCATTCATAGAGACAATTGTATATTTTAAAACTAACCCGAAGCAAAATTTCAAGAATATGGGCTTAGCAGTAACACAGAAATAGAAAAATTTTCAAAGTTTTTTGTTTTTGCACTGTTTTATATAGCGACATTTTTAGAAATTGTTCTATTGCGAGAATTTACGTCATGATAAATACAGCCACGTCAATTTTCATGTTTATATTCCTAACAATTCCATGTACTTCGTTACTTAGATCATCTTTAGATCTTTTTCCGCTTTGTTTAGTCTTTCTATTTTTTAGAATTCGTTCTACAACGAGCATTTACATCTTATTAATTACTACCATGCCAAAGTTCTAGTTTCTAACCGCAACCGTATCCCAAAAATTTCAGTATTCCAAATAAATCAGAGTTTAGAACCTTTCTAGAAATTTTTACGTTTATCCGTCAAATTGAACCTTTTAGAGAGCGTTCATTACGAGTATTTACACCTTAAAAGTAACTACCGTACCAAATTTAAAGTTTCTAACCCAATCAATATCACAGAAATTGCAATTTTAGAACTTTTTTACTCCTGCAGCGATGTAGGTTCTTGCACTGACATAAAATAGTCTTTTTTTCGGAGCAGAGATGGCCACCAACATTTTTTTAAGTTGGCTATGTAGTTTCAGAGATAACATCTCAGAAACGTACAAGCATTAATAATATTATATACTTTATAATATTATAACGCTTTATAATATTAGCATTAGATGTACAGATACAAAAGCCATTTATCTGTTACAAACTAAAGTGCCGGCGTTGCCCAGAATTTGAAAAATGTTTGTTCTGAAAAATCAATTTCAAAATTTAACATAGAACACAAAACAAACATTAAAAAAAGCAGTCGAAATGTTGTATGAATGAATCATATGAAAACGCTATATAAAAATGTATAAATGTATATAACAGACGCAAAAGAATACAGCTATAAATGAACTTATTTCAATTTATAATTGGAGCAATAATGTTAAAAAAAATCCAATATTTCCCTAATCGGGTTTTTATCATGCTTCAATACATTTTTCACACTCATATGACTTTATACTATATCCACCACGTCCTTTATATTTCCAATATGACGTAATATTTTCCTCTTTCACGTAGAAACCTTGAAATAGAAAAGTTATGAAGTTATATTCACTTTCATTTAAATTCGTCAAACCATTTATTTCATTTTCATATTTCACGTGAATATCTTGCAATAGAAAAGTTAGGACGTAATATTCACCTTTTTAAAAAATTCATCGAACTATTTATTTCATTTTCATTTTTCACGTGGAAATTTTGCAGTAGAAAATTAATTGTTGTAGTAATAATTTTATTGTGTTTTTTAATTGTTGGTAACTGCTATAACGAAAAATGTTTAAATCTGATAAGAATTTGCTGTTAAATTGGTGGTTTTTATTAATTAAAAATTAACTATAAATAATTTCGATTCCAGATTACTTTAGTTGCCTCGGCCATGTTTCAATACACATGTACGTATCTTTTCACAATTTTGGCTTCCAAATTGTGGATTTTAATAGAATTACAAACAGACAGATAGACAAGTTTTCATTTTTATATATCTCTCTATTCTAAAAAAAGTAACTAACGCTGTCACCGCCGCCGCCGCCGGTTTAGAATTTTTTGTGACCGGAGGTCTTTCTTCGTTAATATTAAGAAAACTATTGCATACAAAAATATGAAAATCGGTGGTATTATAGCGAAATGTTTGATCAACACGCTAATGCATAGAGTTTTCAAATCGAAGAATTATTTTAAGAAATATTTAATGCTAAAGTTGGACAAAATCGTTCCATTAAAAAAAATTTATAGGAGCAAAAGATATAAATGTGAATTTAATCATTTTTAGATCATTTTATTCAATAGAAAATCCCGGTGTGCAGATTTCATTAATTTTTTTAATTTGACTCATTTTTGAGGTTTTATTTCTATTTTAAATTCAAATATTCAGCATCTTGACTGATATTTTTTACATATTTTAGAAAATGGTATTAATTTAAACTGTTGCCAACTGTATAAACAGCGCAAACAATAATGTTTGCTTCAAATAAAAAAATTATTTACACGTTACTATTATAAACAGAACAAAACCTTCAAATTAGAATTAAATAATTAGGTATAACAAGAAGGTACTTATTGGAAATTACGCCATTAAAACTATATTTACATGTGAATTTTGAAAGAGATAGGATATTGTAAAATAAATTCATTAACATGCATTAGAAGTCTGAAATAGAAGAAATTGCGTAACATTACACTTATTACGCAAAATGAGCAAAAAATAGTATTGCAAAACAGTTTAAATTTAAAAATTGCGCGAGACAAAATATTAGAGGTTAAATATTAGATTTTTTCAAAATTTTATTATTTGTTGTTTGATGTGAGGTGTTCAGCTATAAGTATGCAAATTTTCATGGCTCCAACATAATTAGGGGCTGAGTTAGAAAAATTGCTTAAAATACACAAGTTAGATCGCAGAGGGTTAAATATTAGTCTTTTTCAAAATTTTATTATTTGCCGTTTGATGTGAGGTGTTCAGCTATAAGTATGCAAAATTTCATGTATCCAACTTAATTAGGGGCTGAGTTAGAAAAATTGCTTAAAATACACAAGTTAGAGCCCAGAGGGTTAAATATGACTTTTCAAAATTTTATGATTTATCGTGTTATCGCAAGTGTTCAGCTATAAGTATGCAAACTTTCATGCCTCCAACTTAATTAGTGGCTGAGTTAGAAAAATTGCTTAAAATATACAAGTTAGAGCCCAGAGGGTTAAATATTAGACCTTTTTCAAAAGTTTATTATTTGTCGTTCGATGTGAGGATTTCAGCTATAAGTATGCAAAATTTCATGTCTCCAACTTAATTAGGGGCTGAGTTAGAAAAATTGTTTAAAATACATAAGTTAGAGCCCAGAGGGTTAAATATTAGACTTTTTCAAAATTTTATTATTTGTAGTTTGATGCGAGGTGTTCAGCTATAAGTATGCAAAGTGTCATGTCTCCAACTTAATTAGGGGCTGAGTTAGAAAAATAGCTTAAAATACAGAAGTTAGAGACCGGAGGGTTAAATATGACTTTTTCAAAATTTTATGATTTATCGTGTTATCGCAAGTGCTCAGCTATAAGTATGCAAACTTTCATGTCTCCAACTTAATTAGGGGCTGAGTTAGAAAAATTGCTTTAAATACAAAAGTTAGAGCCCAGAGGGTTAAATATTAAACCTTTTTCAAAATTTTATTTTTTGTCGTTTGATGTGAGATGTTCAGCTATAAGTATGCAAAATTTCATGTCTCCAACTTAATTAAATTAGGGGCTGAGTTAGAAAAATTGCTTAAAATACACAAGTTAGAGCCCAGAGGGTTAAATATTAGACTTTTTCAAAATTTTATTATTTGCCGTTTGATGTGTGGCGTTCAGCTCTAAGTATGCAAATTTTCAAGTCTCCGACATATATAGTTTCTGAGAACGGGCTCTGTGACAGACGGACAGACAGACCGACAAAGGAGTGAGACAGGTAGGGTTTCGTTAGATGAACGAAACTCTAAAAACATGCTGCGGATGACTGTAACAACACCCTAAAATTACATTACCATCGGCGATCTACCAATCCCGAATTTAGTTTATATTCGTTTCATATATTCTTATTCTTTTGTGTGGCCCTGTAAAATAACTATTAATATTATATACAGTAAAACCTCTGAATAGCGGACACCCCGAGAATGCAGAATTTGTCCTCTATTTAGAGGTGACCGCTACTGAGAGTAAAACATGTACAGTTATTTAAGAGTTGGTAATCGAAAAAATGTCCGCTAAATAGAGGTATCCGCTAATCGGGTGTGTCCGCTATGGAGGTTTTACCAGTAAAACTTCTGAATAGCGAACACTTCGGGAGGGCAGAATTTGTCCTCTATTTGGAGGTGTCCGCTACTGAGAGTAAAAAATGTAGAGTTATTTAAGGGTTGGTAATCGAAAAAATGCCCGCTAAATAGAGGTGTCCACTAATCGGGTGTGTCCGTTATGGAGGTTTAACTGCATAATAATGTCATCCTTTACAAGAAAATTGCATGCTGTATGATAGGCAGACAGACATCCAGAGAAAGATAAAATCCCGGATCAATAAACACTCATGTCTTTTGTTTTAATCATCCACAATTGTATGTCATACAACATGCCAGATTTTATACAACAGGCTAAAAACGGTCACCGTGGTACGGAATACTGTATTATTATTTGTTTGCCCACCAAAACTGGTTGCCACGGGTGTTTGCAAGGTTTGTGATCACGTGGTTGAAACTGATCTATTCAATATTACTGCGTGCGTATTTTTTCTTATTTGCCCCATGTGTTCAAACCAGTTGTCTACGAAAACATCAACCGGTGAAAGTGACGCACACCAAATTTCTGTGACGTATGCAGATAAACTGTGCTTTTTTAAGAGTTTTTTCTATATAATTTTTAAACGGCTTGGAACTTATTTTTCATAGTAGGTGCATTCAGTAGGCGACCCTCGTAGGTACCTTCTGGTGCAATCAGAAACGAAATCCGACAAATATTTTTTGAGTTATGCTTGACGAAAAGTTTTTATTAGGCTTTTTTTTTAGTAGGACATGGCGTTAATATCCATCGTAGTAGTAATGTGTCCGGACAGTAATATTTCGCTGAGTATTAGCCTTCGCTTCGCTCAGACAATTAAATTTTAATCTAAATATACCTAAAAGATACAATTTTCTACCGTAAACATATAAATGAAAGCTCTACAGTTCATTTAGACGATTAGATGTTGTAAATAAGCCCATTTCCTGCAGCATTATACTAATCATGTTTACCCCGCGTTTACCCCCCGTTTGTGACCCCGCTTAATACGCAACTTTTGCCCACTCCCTTGAAACGCGTCTTAACCGGGTTCGACTGTATTTAATATGGAAGATTTTCTGTTGAAATGACTGTTCATTTACAGGGAATGCAGAAGAATTCCCTTACATTATAGTCTATCGAGAAACTTTTTCTGCGGTGCATTGAAAAGATGTTGCACTACTTTAAACATAAGGAAATTGATATTCACTACTGAAATGTAATATATTTGCCTTCGGTACAATATTAAATATTTAGGATGTATCGTTCATGTATCGTCGGCTACCCACTCTCTATGAGCAATAATCTAAGTTGTGGTAGGCTATTTTTATGGTTAACTAAAATGTCATATTACGTAGTAGATATAATTTCTATAGATCACCTACAAGGTTGCACAAAATTTCTCAAGCATCATCATCCACGATCGTGAAATGCTTCATATGTATTCTAACTGTGATAAGATCTAAGCTGGGGCACCAGCTGAATTTTATTTTATTTTGCTAAGATATGTCTGAGGAACAAAAAAAAAATATATATATATGTAGGGCTGTGAAAAAAAATGGATGTATCGTCGTCAAAGGATGGTAAATTCTGGAAGTATGTTTTCAGTTCTGCTTACGTTTTCTAGCTTAATTAATTTTAGCATAATATGTAGTGTGTATAAAACTCTTTTAGATTATATACAAAACTAAACAAAATAACTTGAATACATCACAATATATGGCTGGTAATTACAAACCGAAAATGAATTTTCAAGTGTTCTATGACTTTTCCTGCAGAATTGAGTTTTAGTATAATGTGTCATTTTTAGGAAAATCCCTAGATTTTATACAGGACTTCACAAAATTATTCGAGTAAATTAATTTAACTATGGGGTTTACAGATGTGTTCTGTGCTTTGTAAATTTATAAATTGTTTAATTACAGGACATGTTAGTCTTTCACCATATCAAAAGATGAAGTTTTGTTGCCATATTTTGGGAGATTTGGAAATTGTTTGCTAATCTATGGTTGACGCATGACTTTTTGTTCTTGTTTTATTTTCACTGGAAAAGATTGTTACTCTCTTAACGATGATCTAGACACACGGCAGTGTGTCAGCCAAGTTCGCCTGACATAGCCGTGTGTTATTTACACGAACCATTTCGAGCTGTTTTCATCAAATTTCAATGCTCTACAACTGAAAATCTATGAGACCTACGTACTTGTTATACGAAATGGGTAGTAAGGCCACCCTAATTATCTAAAATCCAAAATTTTATAAATAACGCATAATTAGTTTCCGAGATAATGACATTTGAAAATGTCTGATAATCGATAATTTTACCACTGACTGACTGACTGACTGACTCACTCATCAAAAAGATCTCGTATATCTACTGCAACTACAAACTTCAAATTTGGTGCGAAGTTCGTTTACACTATAAAACTAAGGAAAAAAATAAAAAAATTGTGAAAATCGATGAATTACCCACCTAGGGGTGCCCATTTTTACTTTACCATTGCGTCTATTAGGCGAAATTTTAATTTGCCGTAGGAGGGGACGCTGTTCTGTCGCCAAATACCGCCAAGTTTCTCGCCAACATGGCGATATATCGCCAAATTTGGCGACCAAAATCGGTCGCCAAAAGTGACGCCACCTTGGCGATACCTCTAATATTTCGCCAAATTCCCATAGACTTCCATTGTAAACCTATCTACTTACTGGGGGTTTATCTGGGTTTACTTGCTTACAGAAAAACAACAAATTGAGATATTCTGTCTGTCACAGAGCCCGTTCTCAGAAACTATACATGTTGGAGGCGTGAAATTTTGCATATTTACAGCTGAACACCTCACATCAAATGCCAAATCATAAAATTTTGAAAAAGTTGTAAATTTAACCCTTTGGGGTCTCACATGTGTATTTTAAACAATCCTTTCTAAGTGAGCCCCTAATTAGGTTGGAGGCGTGAAATTGTACATACTTATAGCTGAACACCTCACATCAAACGACAAATCATAAAATTTTGAAAAAGTCGTACATTTAACCCTTTGGACTCCCCCATGTGTATTTTAAACAATTCTTTCAAAGTGAGCCTCTAATTAGGTTGGAGGCGTGGAATTTTGCATACTTATAGCTGAACACCTCACATCAAACGAGAAATCATAAAATTTTGAAAAAGTCGTACATTTAACCCTTTGGGCTTCCACATGCGTATTTTAAGCAATTCTTTCTAACTGAGCCTCTTATTAAACTGCAGATTTGAAATTTTGCATACTTATAGCAGAACACCTGAGGCCAGGTGACAAATCATAAAATCTTGAAAAAGTCTTATGCTTAACCCTTTGAGCTACCACACATGTATTTTAAGCAATTCTTTCTAAGGGAGTCATTAATTAAGTTGCAGACATGACTTTTTGCATACGTATAGCTGAATACCTCAGACCACACGACAAATCATAAAATTTTCAAAAAGTCTTATATTATTTACTCCTCCGGGCTCTAACTTGTGTATTTTAAGTAATTTTTCTAACCTCCGCCCTTTTCACGCGGGGGAGCACTTTTCCAACTTTTGCCGACACCCCTTTGACCATTCTTTCATATTATGCACAATAGTCTTACATATTTTAGTTCCACTTTTTATCGCCAGAGGCGCCTACTTATCTCGGGTGCTATGGGCTCAATCCCCTCGACTAAAGTATCTACGGATAGTATGTAAAACGGAGTTTCATTCGGATAGAGGTTTGTTTAGAATAGAGTGCGCCCCTGGTTGCGAAATGTGGAACTAACAGATTTTTCAAAAGGATAAAGTGTTTTGAAAGGAATATTAAACGAAACCCTCTGTGTGATCTGTGATCACACTTACCCACTTGTTATTTTCAAAATCATCAGAGAAATGTTTATTTAGTTAATTAAATTTGAAAATCCAGGGAGGGGCAATGTTCTTCCTCTGCACTGCCTCTTTGCCCGCACCCATGGATGAATGATACATAGTGTGGCATAAGCACATAACTTTATTTTTCACTTTCAGTACAAAAAAGCAGGCCCCGCTATAGGATATTTAATTGGAAAATTGAATAGGAGAATTTAACATAGGAATTTAATAGGAATTGTTGTTTCAGAAACAATAAAAATTTCGAATCAATACATTTCGTTTTAAAACATGCATTCAGTGTAGCAGTATTAAAATATAGATTTCTGCCGCAAATTGACAGCCAAATAGTTTGTTGTAGGAAATTTAAATTAAAATTGAATGTTGCTTGGTGAATAAAATAGTCTCATGTAAACACATTAAAAAGCATTATGTAAAGTGTCTAAATATATTGTAACTGTACAAAAAGTAATGATATCTAACAAAAACATAGCTGTGAAAAAAGGGAGCCAAGTTCTGTAAAGACAATGGCAAGAAAAGAAGTGATATCTAAGTGGGTGCCAAGTTCAAATAAAATTCACCCAAACTTACCTACTGAAGTATTATAGCATTTTTTAAATTGTTTAGAAATAAAAATTATTGATAGCATATTAATAATAAATCTAGAACTTGGCAAGTTTTTGATAAATGTTATGCCTATCAATTTCATGTCTTAATAAAATGATGATGTTAATATTAACAACAATGTCATTATAAAAAAATTAATATAGTTATTATTATAAACAAATGACTCATGTTAAAGATTTGATAAACCAATAAATACACAAATACATTCCCGCTCGTCTTTGGTTATCACTCTAGCACCCACCCTTCGGAAACCTCAATGCAAACAGACTAAAAGGCCTGAGAAAGAGACAGATACCTTTACGCTTGTTCTTGGTCATCCCTCTAGAGACTGCACCTCTTTAACCCTTCAGGGGCAAAGAGCTTTTATTCGTGACATGCTGAAATGATTCAATCACACCAGAATTTAAAAACAAATTTATTTCAAAACGGGTAAAAGCTTCTTTTCACGTATTTAATAAAATTAAACTTTTTAGTCTTGAATTCTAGTGTCAATGTGGCATTTTGCAGTTAAATTTAGGTGGGATATATGTTATCCCACCATCCTTCAAGGGGAAGGAGCTCACTCAAATGAAGGCTTCCAAATATGAAATAACAAGTTTAGATATAATAATGTCATTAATAAAAATAAATGACTTGTAGGTAAAAACTTGCCAAGTTCTAGATTTATTATTAATATGCTATCAATAATTTTTATTTCTAAACAATTTAAAAAATGCTATAATACTTCAGTAGGTAAGTTTGGGTGAATTTTATTTGAACTTGGCACCCACTTAGATATCACTTCTTTTCTTGCCATTGTCTTTACAGAACTTGGCTCCCTTTTTTCACAGCTATGTTTTTGTTAGATTATTTAATAACGTAAACTGCTTTTCTGTTATAAGAACTTTCGTGCTAATTACATATTTATCTTCGAGGAACATTGTAGACGAAAGTCATACTGCATTTAAAATAAATCTTTTAAAATAAATAAAATTTCCATTGAAAACGCGGAAATCTTTTTTTTTAAATCTGTCTATTGAATTGAATCATGAATAAGTGATATTCTCATTTATTCAATATATGATCATTGCTATTTATATTAAACAATTCCAAGTTCTATATAACAAATTTATTTATATAAAATTTAGTTAAAAATGGTTTTTAGATTAATCCGATATTTTTATGCAAACCAATAATGCAGACTGATTTATGGTAGATTAAGTTAATGTTATGTTACGTGTTCTTTTACGTTAGTTTTCCTTTATATGTTAGTTTTGTTTTTTATCAAAATAGCTTTATTTAAAGTAATTTCTTTTTTATACTACTCCAGAGTAAATTGTCTATCATTATCGCATAATTTTATGTACAACTAGCAGCCTTGGCCCGCTACACTGGTCGGTTTCTCTATAAGAATCTTGAATCAAACGAAATATATCTAGCAAAGATGAAAAAAAAAATTCTTAATGTCTAATCAAATGTCCATAATATTTGTCTTATTCGTATAATCTTACATTATAAATTTCAAAGTCAATGCTGGCCACATAATAGACAAAATAGCTTTAAAATCAGTGAAGTACCTGTGTTTAACTTTTTTTGTTTGTTATCCTGAATTTCCGGCTTCTACCTAAAACTGCTCTTGGAATATGTCGAAATGACTCAAAACTTGCGACAACCCCATTAACCCTTTCAGGGGCAAAAAATTGCGTTTTTGTAATGTTGAATTTACCCCGGAACCTTCCAAAAATTGGTTTGCTAAAATAGAAAAAGTAATTTTACGTCTTTTATCCACCAAAGTTAGAAAAGTTAAATTTAATAAAAATTTTCTAGCGCAAATCTTCATTAATCGTAGGTGGGATATAATATATCCCACCGCCCTTCAAGGGGTTAAACCACCATCATCTTTTACCACCGGTTTTTAAAAAAAAAAAAAAAAAATTCTGTTATTGAATTGTGAAAATGCTCTGATTAAATAAGGTAAACTTTACATTAAAAAATAACTGATGGGAATAATGCAGGATTTTGAGCACCTTAAATGGCAGGTATATCGGACACTCTTCTCCAAGGGATTAATATGTTTCTTATCCTGAATTTTTCGCTCCTATCTATAACGGCTGCGAAGGTATGGCCAAAAGTCCAAACATTTTCAACACCTTCTTTAACCACCTTAGGGATAAATGTCCAAAAATCGCTAAAATACACGTTTAACAATTTGTTAGTAGATTTATTTTCTGTAATTTCACGTTCCTACCTAAAACGACTACAGAGGTATGGCGAAAAGTTTGGACCATCCCTTTAAACCTCTTAGGCGGGGGGGGGGGGGGGGGGGATTTCTAAAATCGCTGAAATACATGTTTAATTATTTTTTAGTAGATTTATTTTCTGGAATTTCATGCTCCTACCTAAAACGACTGCTGAGATATGCCAAATGTTCTAAAATTTTTGAACCCCTTAAAGGAGAAATTTCTAAAATCGCTGAAATATATGTTTCATTATTTTTTTAGTAGATTTAATTTCTGGAATTTCACGTTTCTACCTGAAAAGGCTGCTGAGCCATGGCCAGATTTTCTATAATTTTCGACCCTCTTAGGGAGGGGTAATTTTCAAATATCCTTTCTTAGATCACGCTTACGTCATAAAAAGTATTTTCCCTCCAATTTTTATGCTTCTTGGTTCATTAGTTTGGGTTGTGCGTTGATTTTGAGTCAGTCAGGACAAACTCTTTTTTTAACTCTTTGCAAAAATTTAAGAGGTGACAGTACACATCCAAACAAACAAGTTTTTTTCAAATAATGCACGGTTGGAATTAAAATACATGGTCGGTCGCAAAGATTCTAGGGGGATCCGAAGGTTATGTTTTTATACGACGCAAAAACACACAAAGAACGATTAGGTGACAAAATCCAGATGGTAAACCGGTCTCTATACAATATTTGAGCCTCTCAGCAGTTTCCAATTGCAGTTCCGTAGATAAAATGCATATCAGGCTTCTCCCTATTAGTGAAGTGCAACATCTTCCTATCGCTCTGCCGCGTTTGACTGTTGCACACTCGGATTAGCGGCTTTTTTGTATTAATCGAGGAAAAATTTTGCATATGCGTTCATTTTCTTCCCCAGATCACATTTGCATGCTATTAGTGTCTTTCTTCTCTCTTTAACTCTAAACAGGAATTGAGCTAAAGTTTGTATGGAACAAGTTTCCAAACGCATCAGCACCTTTGCGTTTTATTTCCTACCATGCATTATTTGATGAAAGTTCTTTTTTCTATGTGTACTATTAAATTTTTAAAGTTTTGACCATCTTTTATGAAACATCATGTATATAGTTTTATTTATAATATCTCAAACTGACAATTCTTTGTAAAGATATTATGCAGTGAGTGATATTGTCGCTTTGTGAAAAGCATTTAGACTATATCACAGAAATGTAACATAAAGTTACAGTATGTTATGCGATTACTTATTGAAGATCTGACACATAAATATATGTATACATATATCAAAAAGACATTCCATTTATAATTCATGTCGTGATAAATCATGTTGTGATGACTTTTCTAAACCAACATTTCATATGTTATACTTGTAGTATCCCCGGCGGTATTCAGAAACTGAAGATACGATTTAAAGAAATGCAGCCGCCATATTGTGACAACCTCCTCAGTTACTTCACTCGCAACTGGTAAACAGCACACTATATGTCTCTTCCTCTATTTTCGCAATAAATGATAATTTAGTCCGGAGTAAACCGGTACTCAGTTCGATTGAAGAACGATATTGGGGTATCTCTCATTTGGTAAGACTGAAAAGTTTGAATTCACTTCAGTAACAGATTTGAATCCCACAGGACTTTGACTATATTCAGACAATGTACTGAGAAGTAATTTTGATCTAGCTACCTTAAAAATATGTTAATTTTAGTTACAGAACAGCGATTTTTGAAACACAATATGATGACCTCAAACCTTAATTTTTTAAGTTAAACTCAGGTTTTCCATTGAAGTGACTCCTTTCAAATTTCCTATTTTATTTTGTTAATGAACTGTTCTTATTTTTTTATGTAAAAGCTTGTGTGTTGTATCATGGCCTTGAACGACACTTCTGACGTCACAGTGTGAAACGGTAATGTTATAAATTAGAAATCGGGATTGGTTAAAAGTTAGGCCACAGTAAATAGTCCTCATCTTTTTTTATATAAATTTTGAGATCATTAAGAATAATTTCTAAAAAATAGGATAAATTCCAATCGAAAGTACAGAATAAGAAATTTATTAAAATGTAGTCAAAAGAAAACAGATTTGTTAAATTGTGATAATTAAACAAAGAAAGGCAGTAACTAAATAATTTCAAATTTTGGGGCTTTAATATCTATTATCAAGCTTTAACCTCTCTAGCACATAAAAATGTCATATAAAGGCAACTAGATACATAGATAGAAAAATAAACAGATAAAAATGTAAATTTTAAAGCTGTAGATAAAATGTTGATATTCATTTCAATACTAATATCTCTTTTACAATTCCACTTATATATTGATTAATTAATAATCTGTTGCAAATATAATTACATTTTTCATTCCAGATGTATGTTTTTTTTACGGAATTTATGTATTAAGTGAAGTTATAAATGTTTTTAGATAGCATAATCTTCCTATATTAAATGACATTGTGAGTATATTAAGAGTGAAAGATACTTAACATTGAATCAATAATTCCGTTAATGACATTAATGAATGAATTGTTAATGACGTTGTTTATCATGCAAATTACTCCCAAATGATTTGTGTTTTTTGTGACTAAATTACTGAATTTATCTGAAAACTAGAAATAGAAATGTGCAGTACATTTATCGAATCGTTTGCTCGCTCAAAATGAACAAAAACAAGAACAACAAAATACAGCCTCTTTAGGAAAGTCATTAATATTTATTCCGAATAAATTAAAAAATTCTTTTTAAAAACAAGGATGAATGGTGTTTAAATGTTTTTGTTTTTTGCTATTCAGTTACAAAAAAACTTAAAACATTCAACTATATTTTTCATGTGATTTATGTGAAGTATAACGTTAGAAAATACAGGGTGATTTTTTTTTTAAAGTTGTGAAAGTAAAACCCTAAAACAAAAGAACAACTGATCCAAATGACTTGAAATTTCACCAATATGCTCCCAAAGCAATGGGAATTTTTTAGGCCCGGTTAAAGAAACACTTAAAATCGCACCGACAGATGGCGTTGTAAGTTAACAGAAACAAATAATCTCGTCAGTGGGGGGAAAACAATGGACGGTACTTTGAGAAAAAGAAAATTTTACGCATATCAAAAACATACTGAATGCAGTAATTGGGAAAAGAAACTGCGAACACCTTCGCACACACAGAACGAAATAGTAATATGGAGCGAAGCATTCGTACTGCCTATCTAACGCAAGAGATTTTCATTGTGCTGTTCATCGTTTTCAGCTACGAGTTGGAACCGTGAAACCGCATGTCCCACAACAAATCAAAGAGTATCCGACTGGATGCTGTGGATCTGGTGCACAATTCGAGCTTTCAGATCAGCTAAGTTCGTAACACCGCCACAATACACATTAATCTTTAGGTACCCACAGAGCCAGAAATAGCAGGGATTGAGATCAGAATAATGAACACGAGGTGTGCGTGGTTCACGTTTTTATAGCCACTGTGGGTGTGTCCTGCACATGCTAGTCTCCCGACCTTACAGCCTATACAGCGTCATCTGTCGGTGTGATTTTTAAGTCTTTTTTTTAATCACGGCTAAAAAATTCCCATTGTTTTGGGAGCAAACTGGTTGAATTTCAGATCATTTGGATCAATGGTTCTTTTGTTATAGGATTTTACTTTCACAACTTAAAAAAAATCACCCTTTATTATGTCTTCTCTTTAAATATTTAAGTATTGACTACATATTGATGATATGAGATAATGTATGCAATATTTAGTTATGTGGGTTTTAAGTGCTTATTGGTCTTTTCCATTTTTTAGTTAAAAACCTGAATATTTAAAATCTCAAAAGACAAAGATTGTTTCATAGCATGCGTATAAATGTTTTGTTGACAGATTAGAAACTTCTTAGAGTAGAACAATCATTTGTGAAACAATACGATAGGTAATTCCCTCTCGTCAAATTATTTACATATCCCGCTTCTGTGATGATACGTAGTGGAGTAATATCAGATACAAAAACTGTTTTTACCCGACTGAAAAGAAGGGTTATGTGTTTCACGCGTATCTGTGTATGTGGATTTCTTTATACCCTCGAAACATCCCAACGGATGGATGGATTTTAATGAATGAGATATCTATCGATTCGTCTGAACCGTCCGATGGTTATAGGATAGGTTTTGTTTTTATAAATTCAAAATAGCGGCCGTAAAATACAAAATGGCGGTAGAGACGGAAAAAAAAAATTATGCGCCCTATTGAGTGGCATATCATTGGATAGGACTTTGAAAAGGAAGACGATGTCTCATTGACTATTTTACAGTCAGAAGCTCCGTTAAAATACTATACAACCTGGAAGTTGTGCACGCAGGATCTCTAGATACTGCAACTCTAACCATCATAGACATCTATAGACCTCATCAAAACAGTGTTTATAGATAGGAACTAACAATTAAACACAACTTAAAAGTCATCAATACAAGTAAATAAAAAAATAGGTAAGTAATATAAGCAAGTAATATAAAAAATATTTTAAGTCAATTCCTATTTATGTCAATAAGAGAATTTTTTTTCCTCCCATTCTTCTTTCCTCTTGAATGGCGCTTAAAATGCCTTGATCAAGGAGAGGGCTCTCTATCGGTCTTAAAATACCTTGATCAAGAAAATGGCTCTCTCGAATATTGAAAATTAATTAATTAAAAATTTAATTAATTAATTAATATTTGAAAAAAACTGGATTAACATCAAGTGTCATCCACTACAAGTTTTAAAAAATTTATTTGAGTTTGATTGGATGAATAATAAGTATTTTATTAACGATTGAAAATTTGAACAAGATATATATAGTGAGAGTGTGAGCTAATAGTAGAAATGGAAAAAAAAATAATTTCACATTGATGAGAAATAATTAATTAGTTCGCTTTTTACGCAGTCGGAGTTTTTGATTTTTTAAATTAAATTGTTTATTCTTCTTGCGAAAACTTATATCAAAATCTATCCCAAACAATATAGGCACCATATTCAGGAACAAACTGTAAAGCTATGTTAATACATGGAAAATATTCCAGAGAGAAACATTCGCCTTACATACAATATTTCAAATGAAAATAAAATTTCAAAGTAATTGCTTAAGAGGCGCAAAGGCCAACATAGTGAAAAAGATTCCATGCCGGGAATCGAATCCGGGCCATCATTATAGCACACTGACGTTCTACCGACTAAATCACATGGAACGATACCCAGCCGGGAAAAATTTCTCACTATTATATGTTGGCAAGGCTACAAACGCAGCACAAGTTGGAATATTTATCGTGAGCCACCGACCTGGGATGAACACGGAACTTAATTTAATTCAGCATCGATAGAAACTATATTAATACAGGGAAAATATTACAGAGAGAAACATTCGCCTTACTTTACTTTCTTAAGCAATTACTTTGAAATTTGATTTTCATTTGAAATATTGTATGTAAGGCGAATGTTTCTCTCTGGAATATTTTCCATGTATTAATATAGTTTCTATCGATGCTGGATTTAATTAAGTTCCGTGTTCGCCCCAGGTCGGTGGCTCACGATAAATATTCCATCTTGTGCTGCGTTTGTAGCCTTGCCAACATATAATAGTGGGAAATTTTCCAGACAGGGTATCGTACCATGTGATTTAGCCTGTAGAACGTCAGTGCGCTATACTGATAGCCCGGGTTCGATTCCCGGCACGGAATCTTTTTCACTATGTTGGCCTTTGCGCCTCTTAAACAATTACTTTGAAATTTGATCTTCATTTGAAATATTTTATGTAAGGCGAATGTTTCTCTCTGAAATATTTTCCATGTATTAATATAGTTTCTATCGATACCGGATTTAATTAAGTTCTGTGTTCGCCCCAGGACAGTGGCTCACGATAAATATTCCATCTTGTGCTGCGTTTGTAGCCTTGCCAACATATAATAGTGAGAAATTTTCCAGGCTCGGTATCGTTCTATGTGATTTAGTCGGTAGAACGTCAGTGCGCTATACTGATGGCCCGGGTTCGAGTTCTGGCATGGAATCTTTTTCACTATGTTGGCCTTTGCGCCTCTTAAGCAATTACTTTGAAATTTAATTTTCATTTGAAATATTGTAAAGCTATGTGTCCCAATTATAGTTAAACGCGTATTTCTTTGATTTTAGAAATTCAGCCACTAAAGGATGTGGGATGTTTTCTGATATTTCTCCTAGTCTCAGCAGCAGTTTTAGGTAGGACGTAAAATTCAGGATAACAAATCTACTTAATAAATATTTAAACACATATTTCTGAGATTTTAAAAATTCAACCACTAAGGGAGTTAAGTAAGGAGTCGAAATTTTTAGGTTATTTCGCCATATTCCAGCAGTAGTTTTAGATAAGAGTATGAAATTTAGGAAAACAGATCTACTAAAAAATAGTTAAACACGTATTTTAGCGATTTAAGAAATTCAACCACCAAGGGGGTTGAATGGGGGTCGAAAATTGTTTATTTCTTCATATCTCAGTAGCAGTTTTAGGGTAGGAGAGTTAAACTGAGCTTAACAAATCTAGTAGAATATTATTTAAACATGTATTTCAGCGATTTTAGAGCTATTTTAGCGTCTTTGTTGCTAACAACGGCTATACAATGGATAATGGACGATTACAAGAATTAGACAACTATTACTGATTTTTTATTGGATATTTTGCGTAAGATATTTTTACAAGGAAAAGTTTTTTTTTTTTTTTTTTTTTTTTTTTTTTTTTTTTTACAATTTCATATTTCAAAAATTGTTATTGCACATTTCGTCTTTTAGAGGTCGGATTTCAATCTTTATGCAAAGTATCGCGAATTAGTAAATGAGTGAAATTTATTATTTATGTCGCGAAATCTTTATTTAGATGCTTTTATGACATTTCTATTAGTTATTTCTGTGAAATTTTAAATAAGATATTTAATTTAACTTTTTCTGGTTTCATGTATAATGCACTTTCTAAGCCCAAGGCGAAACCCGAACTTCACACTTCAGAAGGCATCTCCTACCCTCTCCCATGCAAACGCCTAGTTGTATAGTAAATTGGAACCATTTAAAGGAGAAACTATTTATTTTAAATATTTATGAAGGCTTAGGAAATTACGAAGGCTGATAATTACTAGGCAATACAGATTTGAACAATTAAACACAGAAATATAGTAAAATGTGTACAAAGGAACAACACCAAGAAAACTAAAGAAAGTTCGTTTAGACAAGCACTGGACAAAGTATCACGTGATTACTTGTAATTTAGCATATTGTGTTTCACGTTATTGAATTTTATCGCCGGATCCTGTCAAGATTTCAGGTTCGATAAAGCATAAAAATCATCATGAAATAATGTTTGTTCCATATTAACATAACGAAGCTATGTAATTTAGTGGTCATCGTGTCGCCGTACCAGGTTACAAGTCCACAGTTCAATTCCAGGCTGCGGAATGGGCAATGTTAACTCAATCCTTCATCCCTATGATGTCGATAAATGGAATACCAAGCTTGATTCGGAAATAAGCACTGAGGTTCTCGCGTTAGGCAGAACATCTAATTCAGACGTTCTGACCCGGATAATGCTGCATACGCCTCATGGGACCATGATCAAGAAAATTGTACTGACCATTTTAGGTCATGATTCCTAATATATTGTAGCACTGCAAATTAAGTTTAATTATTTTAGCGTGACTCATTCTTCTGAAATCTTTAAAATTCATTTATAATCACTGCTTTTAGTTTTCTCAAAATGAACCACAATACACAATAGTTTTTGTTTTCAAAATGTATTTGTGACTCTGTTACCCTAAAAATGGGTATTTAGACAGACGCTGTTGAATTTTGATCTACATACACAGTTTTGGGATAGATTATTAAATAAAAAGGGTGTTTGATTTAGTGATATATAATAATTAAAGTCATCGTATACTAAAAAATGAAAGTTTCGCTCTGCGTGTGTGTGTTTCTATGCGATGGCTAGCGAAATCAATGGCACGTACGAGGCTGAACATTTTTGTCAGGTTAGTCCAAGGTCTCTCCTGGTTCACCTGAAAGAGAGAATTTTAAATTTCCAATTATAAGCTGAATTATTAATGGAAAATCGCGACGCACTCTCATTAAAAACTCAACTCGTCTTTCTGAGAGGAAAATAGCTCTGGCACATGCGTAAAAGACTTATTTACTAATCGGGTGAAATGAAGGTCGAAAAAAGGAATTTCGGGACTCTTTGGCCTTATTTATTAACTTACATCGGCCAAATTGCTTAGTAAAGTTACAAACGGATGACGTATTCTAAAATATGGTACTCTGTCGTCTCAAATGCCTCAATGAATTTCATAATTTATTGCAATTAACCCTTTTTTAAAAAACAATCAAAATGGGCCGTTTTCAGAAAACCTTTTTCTTCCTTTATTCAACGTCCCTCCAGGGCGCAATGTTAGAGGTACAGAAAAATCAAAAATATATTCTTCAAGCTAAAACCTTCTACTAATCGATTAAGAAGTGGTTTTTAAAAAATACGAATTTTAATCCTTTAAAATACACCGGTAAACGCCCGTATTTTAACACGATCGTTTTAGAACATCTCACTAGATCAGATTTACATCACCTATAAAGATTTTGAAACGTTCGGACGTGTAGGTCTATTTTTTACAAAATAAAATGCGTGAAAATTTCGACGAAATCAATAAATCTGGGTGTTTCGTTGCGGTTTTTCTGTCTTTTGGTACGCATAAACTCTAAAATAAAATTACGCAGAAAATAAAATACCAAATGGCATTTACTTTCAATTCAATATTTTTTTCTCGATTTTCTCATTCATAAGTATAAATTAAGGCAAAATGCAGTTAAAGATATTAAATGACACAAATTTTAGGGTCATTTAACCCTCTCGCTGCGCAGCCCGAGATATTCTGGGGCATGCACTTGTCCGTCTAATTAATACTATTTGGTTATTCCCACCAGTTATTTTTTAGCGAAAACTTTGTCTGGTTTAATCAGGACATTTTCCCCGATTACGATAGCTAAAAATTTCTGCTTTAAAGAACCGGTGATAAAAGATTAAAAATTCTGTAAAAGAGGCTCATCGCGAAGAATTACTTAAGCAGCGAGAGGGTTAAGAGTCATTCATCACCGGCCCGGGCAACGCCGGGCGGGTCAGCTAGTTAAATAATAAAATGCAATAAATGCAGGAGAAATTAGTTACTTAAAATACGTATAAAGACATTTATAATTATCGGAATTGCGCATTTTTTTACTAATAAGTTTTTAGTAGCTATCCGATTTTTCAGGTTTGTTCGTAATTATATAAATACGTAGCTCCTATAATCGTCGTCTGTCTGTCCGCTTATGACAACGCAAAAACTACCCTAGCCGAATGGTTTGAAATTTAATATATATAATTGTAGCAGCATTTTGTCAAGTCATTTCAAATTCTATGAAAATCGAATCAAAATTTAAAAAGATATTAAAAGTTTTCTTCATTCTATTAGATCCTATCATACGTAAACAAATCAATGATATCCCATGGTAGGTAATGATTCTAGGTTGCCATGGTGATTACGTCCTATTTAAGATGGAGTCATATTATTTCCGTGTTATTGAATTTAATATATATTATCGTAATAAATTTTGTATTCATGCATTTTTGCACAAGAGTGCAACAGCCATTGCACCAAGATCTGAATATTTATAAAACTAGTTTTAGTACGAATTTACCTCATTTGCCACGTTTGACGTACAATTTCCGACTTGTTCATATTGTACTAGGATGTTAATAACTTTACAGGAACTAAAAATAGGAATTCTCTCAACTTTAGTACCTTACACTAAGTATAAACTGCCGCATTGCTTTGTATCTCAGCTTAACCCTTTAGTGGGCAGCTTTGCATGTATTCAAACAACAGGGTTTTGAATTTAATACATTTTTTTATTCGTATATGCCTAATTCACACCAGAAAATTAAAATAGCAACATTGCTTTAATTAATAACAGACATTGCGTGTTTAAATAAAGCGAAATTAACCATTGAGACTTTCTGGTGTAAAGTCAAATTCTCTGAAATACGTAATTTATAGAACGTATTCTATCATGGGAATTAAAGGATTAAGGGTTAAGTTTTATAAAATAAATAATTATATAAAATAAGGTATTTGGAGATATACTTATTAAAATATTTATTAATTTGCAATATTTTAGCGTAAAACAGCCACACGACAGTAGTTTTTATTTGTATTGCAGAATGTGCAATAGAAGAAAAGATTGACGTATTATATGAAAAACGTATCTCTGATTTTTTTTTAGCTCCTGGTGCGGTATGCCCCAGCTTTGTGTCGTTTCCAAAAAATAACGTTACCTTACAGAAGCCAGCCGTAAAAAAAGCAGTACGATTAAATGCTCTATAGCAATTTTTTTAATTTCTACGCATCGCACATTTTCACCGTCGTATTGGAAAAAAAACTTTTAAATGCAATTTGTTTGAAAACTGTATATCCATTTATTTTTGAAATATTAATTTGGTTAAATAATATTTAATAATATTTTGAAATATTAATTGGGTTAAATAAAATTGCTATGAAGAAAACTGAATAAATTCCATATATGAAAGAAACTAAATAATGCTTATGGGGAAGGACAATTTTAAATCTAACGACATTTTAATAGGTTCTTAGTCCAACAGTAAAATGTCTATAAACAGAACATTTTGATATTAAATGGTATTCTGTTTTTAAATTTAGAGACAATAGTGACTAACTTGTAAATTATTATTGAAATACAAAAAATAATAAAATCACCACAATAATTAAGGACTTTATGTTGTAAAATCGAATATTAAACAAAATATAGGTTGCTATCTACCATATACTTTGTTCATAAATTTAAAGATGATGTAAAAATAAAAACACTTGAATAAAACTCAACGTTTCGGTTTAATCTTCAAAACCATCTTCAGGAGTGAAAATTTCCAAAGACACAAATCGCCAGAACTATTTATATGCTACTTCGTATAAAATTATATTCAAAGTATAATTTAACAGAATTCAATTTTAGACAATGTACCATGTAGATTGTTCTGCCAATTTAGGTTTTTGGATAAATTTTACCCCTGAAGATGGTTTTGAAGAATAAACCGAGGCGTTGAGTTTTATTTTATTCATTTGTTTTTATTTTAACATCCTCTTTAAATTTAAGAATAACGTGCACGTTGGATAGATACCTATATTTTGTTTATTAGTAAAACTATCCTTCACAAAAATGCTTGAAAACGCAAACATTTTATATTTTTATCTTTCTTGTATATGTATTTAAAAGTATGCGTTTATTTTTTCTTAAAATTACAACAGCGGGAAGTGTGATTTTTTGTACAACATTTAAAAATTATTTATACATTTCCTTTTAAAAGGAATGCTTAGAAATGATTTTAATAAATTGAGTTTTAAGCAACATGTGAACATCTAAACATTTTAACATAATAATTCAAATGTTATTTAAAAATGAATTAGAAACGCAAATCTTTTTTAATTGGAAACAAATACATATGATGGAAAATTTTAATATAAAAGATCATAACTTTTTTTTCAGAATCTTTTAAGACCGTTTAAGCAAAATATTTCTATATCCCACTTTCATACGAAAGTTTCCAATTAAAATAGTATTTAATGTCATTTTTTCATGAGTTCTTATTCAAAGCTTTCGTGTGTCCATTCAGTTTTATTTATTTTTCATAAATAAAATATTACTTTTGATTAGTTTAAATAAAAGAATTTCATCACACTGAGATTTAAAATATTTTTAACTGAAGAATTTTTTTCACGAAGATTAGATAAGTAAAGATAAAAGCATTATTATTATATATATTTTATTCATCATAGAAGGATTATTATTTTAGCGTATTTAAAACAATCTATGAAGTCTTTAAACGGTTCATGAAGTGTTTGGTACCCCTGCATACGTACTTCATACCGTTCTTAAAACCAGCATAAAGATATTTGCTTTTTAAAGTTTAACAAAGATTATTATCAAGTGTTTATCTTACATAAAAATTCCACATTAGCATTATATATACAATCTTTAACATAGCGTAAACAGATAATCTTCAATTTACATTCTAAAATGGATAATGGATAAATAAAATGGATAAAAAATATAAAGGAAATTATTTGAAAAATACATACTCAAAATGTAGGAATTCTTTAAATATTTTCCCTTCTGTTCAAGTGAAAAACAACATGCAGTAAGTTGAATTAACATCCTATGATATTCATGTTAAAATTTTAAAAACAAATGTTAAATGCGCATAAAAATAACAAGTTTAATGATCATTCTGATATCTGTTATTATTATCTGTTTAAAAATTAAAAAATGTATATGCGCAATGAAATATTTTAAATTCAATATTTTGAGAAATAATGTTTAAAGTTCGGTATTTCAAAAAGAAATATTAAAATGTTTATTTGCAGATACTTTAAAAATTTATTGCTCTCATAATGCTCTCATAAATAAAGACCCATAGAAGAAGGAAACATATAAAGTATGGTAAGCTGTATATAATTTTTAGAAATACATCCACAGATAAAAAGGGTTTTCTATTCAGATTAAGGAAAATTTATTACGATTAAAATTTCAAAAGAAATAATTTATACTAACATAAATATGTTTTTTCGCAATTCCGTAGAAAGTAAACTCTGGGAGCTATTAAAATTATTTCTGCAAGACAGTAACATGTGAACATAGTAATTTCTTTATTACACGTCCTTGTTCCAAACATCACTGATATATAGTACTGCATCTTTTGCAACTATGATAATGCTCAAAATATTTTCGCAATTCCAAAACGTAAACAAGTTATTTTGGCTTTTCAATAGATAAATAGTATGAAGCATAAAAAATAAGTTAACTCTGTTCAATAATTATACGTTAGTTAGATCATTCTAATAGTTAATCACAGTGAAGCGCAATCAATCGGCGATATCTGGAAGTAAAACAAGATAGCATAGCAAAGAAATTTCAGTCTTCACGCATTAATCTCATTCAAGATAAACTACAGTTGTCACCAAATACATATTATTGAATAGTAAAAACCAGCAGTCAATTTTGGGATGCCATGTAGATTATAAGAGGTCATGTAAATATTTTTTTAAATAAAAATAGTGCGAAACTCTTGATAAAAGTTTATAAAAAAAAATGAACGATTGATTTTAATTCGATGGTAAGAATTAGTATTATATTGCATGCATGAAAATGCAAACATATAATTAGATGATGGAAAAGGTAGGCATGTCATTGGCGTGTCTTACGAGTTAATGAAAGTGCTCAATGAAGTTATTTTATTGGTGGATAATAATTAAGGGATAATATTTAATTGGTGGAAATGTGTGTGCCTTTATATTTGCTTTACTTTTGGCTTCAATACGGAAGCTCCTTTACATCTTTTAGATGGAAAGCTAAAACTCAATAAACTATCGAAACATCCTCTAGGGATATATATCACCATTAGGTAAAATGTTTTGATAATCTGAATGAAAAATCATGTAAGATTATAACTTAAATCATTTATCGCCTACTTCGAAAAAGTTCCCTAATAGACTGGGAGCCGGCTGCACAGACCATCACTTCATCGAGTTGGCGGCTGGAATTCCAGGTTTACTAGAACTCGATTAGCATATTAAAACGCAACTGATCTGCCAAGTCATATCTCGGTGGAAACTACCTCCAGACCTGATTTTAGAGGTTGATCGGTGGGTTTATCATTGTGTTTTCCTATACCGAAAAGTATGAAAAGATGGATGGCTGGAAGCAGGAAAACACAGCGGTAAAACTACCAGTCAACCACTAAAGTCGGTTGCAGGTGTTTTCCACCAAGATATGAGTTAGTTTTAACTAATCCTGGAATTTTATCCATCAAACCAAGGAAGTGATTATTTATGCAATCGCCTCCCGGTCTATACGATAGCTTTCTCAAAAAGGTTTTATATAGGCTAGATTGTTACATGCCTGAAAATAACTCTACATAATATATAGTCCAAGAGCCGACAACTCAAGAACCTATGTTATCAAGCACAAGGAAAAAAGCCTTTATTTTATGGGAGAGTAGAAGTAGGGGAATCTAATGATCCATGTCTGCCGGCAGTGAAGTGGTGCATAAGTCAAAAATTAATACCACCAGTGGTTCACTCGTAGGTTTATCACTGTGTTTGTCCTACAACTATCCTCCATGTTTTCATACCTTTATTTGTAGAACAAACACAATGATAAACCTACGAGTGAACCACTGGTGGTATTAATTTTTGGCTTATGCACCACTTCACTTCTAGCAGACATGGATCATTAGATCCCCCTACTTCTACTCTTCCATAAAATAAAGTTTTTTTTTTTCCGTGAGCTTGATAATATAGGTTTTTGTGCTGTTGGCTCTTGGACTTATACGTCAGAAGTATATAAATGCATGAGAAATTCATCTAATTGGTGAAAAGAAAATGATTTAAGAATGTTAACTTGGCTGTAAACATGTCGTAAAAGGAAACAGAAAAGATGCACAGAATGAAAACAGAAGCATTTGTACTCTAAAATGGTATGTCATTGCAGATACACATTTTTGAAATTATTAAATGACATTGAAATAAATACGTCCTAATATTTGGTCAATATTTATTTTAAAAATGTATTGAAAAATGTGTGAAAATAAATTTTTAAAAGTATCTTGTTTAATATTATCTTATTTGCTAAATAAACAAAAAAATATTTTCGGAAATTTATTCATATTATACGAACAACTTTTAAAAAGACTTCATTCGTTCTTAATTTTTACAATATCAGATTCCTTAAATAAAATTATTCTATTATGAAATTAGTTATTATCAAAAGATGTTACAGAATGACTTTTATAATAGTTGCTGTTTTTAGGTGCGTTCGTAATTATATAAATACGTAGCACCTATAGTCGTCGTTCAGTCCGTCCGTCTGTCCGTCCGTCTGTCCGTCTGTCCGTCCGTCTGTCCGTCTGTCCGCATGTAACAGAGCAAAAACTACCCAACCGAATAGTCTGAAATTTCAAATATGTGATTGTTGCAAAATTTTGTCGAGCCATTTCAAATTTTATGAAAATCGGATGTATCTAGACACACGGCAGTGTGTCAGCCAAGTTCGCCTGACATAGCCGTGTGTTATTTACATGAACCATTTCAAGCTGTTTTCGTCAAATTTCAATGCTCTACTACTGAAAATCTATGAGACCTACATACTTGTTATACGAAATGTGTAGTAAGGCCACCCTAATTACCTAAAATCCAAAATTTTACAATTAACGCATAATTAGTTTCCGAGATAATGACATTTGAAAATGTCTGATAATCGATAATTTTACCACTGACTGACTGACTGACTGACTCACTCATCAAAAAGATCTCGTATATCTACTGCAGCGACATACTTCAAATTTGGTGCGAAGTTCGTTTACACTATAAAACTAAGGAAAAAAATAAAAAAATTGTGAAAATCGATGAATTACCCACCTGGGGGTGCCCATTTTTACTTTAACATTACGTCTATTAGGCGAAATTTTAATTTGCCATAGGAGGGGACGCTGTTCTGTCGCCAAATACCGCCAAGTTTCTCGCCAACATGGCGATATATCGCCAAATTTGGCGGCCAAAATTAGTCGCCAAAAGTGACGCCACCTTGGCGATATCTCTAATATTTCGCCAAATTCCCATAGACTTCCATTGTAAACCTATATACTTACTGGTGGTTTATCTAGGTTTACTTACTTACAGAAAATCAACAAATTGAGATATTCTGTCTGTCACAGAGCCTGTTCTCAGAAACTATACTCGTTGGAGACTTGAAATTTTGCATACTTATAGCTGAACACCACACATCATACGACAAATTATAAAATTTTGAAAAAATCGTACATTTAACCCTTTGCGTTCCCACATGTGTATTTTAAACAATTCTTTCTAAGTGAGCCCTAATTAGGTTGGAGGGGTGAAATTTTGCATTCTTATAGCTGAACACCTCACAACAAACGAGAAATCATAAAATTTTGAAAAAGTCGAGCATTTAACCCTTTGGGCTCCCCCATGTGCATTTTAAACAATTCTTTCAAAGTGAGCCTCTAATTAGGTTGGAGACGTGAAATTTTGTATACTTATAGCTGAACACCTCACATCAAACGACAAATCATAAAATTTTCAAAAAGTCGTACATTTAACCCTTTGGGCTCCCACATGTGTATTTTAAACAATTCTTTCTAAGTGAGCCCTAATTAGGTTGGAGGGGTGAAATTTTGCATTCTTATAGCTGAACACCTCACAACAAACGAGAAATCATAAAATTTTGAAAAAGTCGAGCATTTAACCCTTTGGGCTCCCCCATGTGCATTTTAAACAATTCTTTCAAAGTGAGCCTCTAATTAGGTTGGAGACGTGAAATTTTGCATACTTATAGCTGAACACCACACATCACACGACAAATTATAAAATTTTGAAAAAATCGTACATTTAACCCTTTGCGTTCCCACATGTGTATTTTAAACAATTCTTTCTAAGTGAGCCCTAATTAGGTTGGAGGGGTGAAATTTTGCATTCTTATAGCTGAACACCTCACAACAAACGAGAAATCATAAAATTTTGAAAAAGTCGAGCATTTAACCCTTTGGGCTCCCCCGTGTGCATTTTAAACAATTCTTTCAAAGTGAGCCTCTAATTAGGTTGGAGACGTGAAATTTTGTATACTTATAGCTGAACACCTCACATCAAACGACAAATCATAAAATTTTCAAAAAGTCGTACATTTAACCCTTTGGGCTCCCACATGTGTATTTTAAACAATTCTTTCTAAGTGAGCCCTAATTAGGTTGGAGGGGTGAAATTTTGCATTCTTATAGCTGAACACCTCACAACAAACGAGAAATCATAAAATTTTGAAAAAGTCGAGCATTTAACCCTTTGGGCTCCCCCATGTGCATTTTAAACAATTCTTTCAAAGTGAGCCTCTAATTAGGTTGGAGACGTGAAATTTTGTATACTTATAGCTGAACACCTCACATCAAACGACAAATCATAAAATTTTCAAAAAGTCGTACATTTAACCCCTTGGGCTCCCACATGTGTATTTTAAACAATTCTTTCTAAGTGAGCCCCTATTTAGGTTGGAGGCGTGAAATTTTGCATACTTATAGCTGAACACGTCACATGAAATGACAAACCATAAAATTTTGAAAAAGTCGTACATTTAGCCCTTCGGGCTCTCACATGTGTATTTTAAACAATATTTTCTAAGTGAGCCCCTAATTCGGTTGGAGGCGTGAAAATTTGCATACTTATAGCTGAACACCATCATGAGACAAACCATAAAATTTTGAAAAAGTCGTACATTTAACCCTTTGGGCTTCCACATGCGTATTTTAAGCAAATCTTTCTAACTGAGCCCCTTATTTAACTGCAGACTTGAAATTTTGCATACTTTTAGCAGAACACTTGAGGCCAGGTGACAAATCATAAAATCTTGAAAAAGTCTTACGCTTAACCCTTTGAGCTACCACATATGTATTTTAAGCAATTCTATCTAAGGGAGCCCCTAATTAAGTTGGAGACATGACTTTTTGCATACGTATAGCTGAATAACTCGGACCATACGACAAATCACAAAATTTTCAAAAAGTCTTATATTATTTACTCCTCCGGGCTCTAACTTGTGTATTTTAAGCAATTTTTCTAACCTCCAACCTTTTCACCCGGGGAGCACTTTTCTAACTTTTGCCGACACCCCTTTGACCATTCTTTCATATTATGCACCATAGCCTTACATATTTTAGTTCCACTTTTTACCGCCAGGTGCGCCTACTTATCTCGGTGCTATAGGCTCAATCCCCTCGACTAATATATCTACGGATAGTGTGTAAAACAGAGTTTCGTTCGGATAAAGGTTTGTTTAGAATAGAGTGCGCCCCTGGTTGCGAAATGTGGAACTAAGATTTTTCAAAAGGATAAGGTGTTTTGAAAGGAATATTAAACGAAACCCTCTGTGCGATCTGCGATCACACTTACCCACTTGTTATTTTCAAAATCATCAGAGAAAAGGATATTTCGTTAATTAAATTTGAAAATCCAGGGAGGGGCAATATCCTTCCTCTGCACTGCCTCTTTGCCGGCACCCATGGATGAATGATACATAGTGTGGCATAAGTACATAACTTTATTTTTCACTTTCAGTACAAAAAAGCAGGCCCAGCTATAAGATATTTAATTGGAAAATTTAATAGGAAAATTTAATATAGGAATTTAATAGGAATTGTTGTTTCAGAAACAATAAAAGTTTCGAATCAATACATTTCGTCTCAAAACATGCATTCAATGTAGCAGTATTAAAATATAGATTTCTGCCGCAAACTGACAGCTAAATAGTTTGTTGCAGGAAATTTAATTTATAATTGAATGTTGCTTGGTGAATAAAATAGGCACATGTAAACACATTAAAAAGCATTAAGTAAAGTGTCTAAATATATTGTAACTTTACAAAAAGTAATGATATCTAACAAAAACATAGCTGTGATAAAAGGGAGCCAAGTTCTGTAAAGACAATGGCAAGAAAAGAAGTGATATCTAAGTGGGTGCCAAGTTCAAATAAAATTCACTCAAACTTACCTACTGAAGTATTATAGCATTTTTTAAATTGTTTAGAAATAAAAATTATTGATAGCATATTAATAATAAATCTAGAACTTGGCAAGTTTTTGATAAATGTTATGCCTATCAATTTCATGTCTTAATAAAATTGTGATGTTAATATTAATTTCAATGACATTACAAAAAAAAAATTAATATAGATATTATTATAATAAAATGACTCATGTTAAAGATTTGATAAACCAATAAATACACAGATACACTCCCGCTCGTCTTTGGTTATCACTCTAGCACCCATCTCCAGAAACCTCAATGCAAACAGACTAAGATGCCCGACAAAGAGACAGATACACTTACGCTTGTTCTTAGTCATCACTCTAGAGATTGCACCCCTTTAACCTTTTCAGGGGCAAATAACTTTTATTCGTGAAATGCTGAAATGATTGAATCACACCAGAATTTACAAAATAAATTTATTTCAAAATGGGTAAAAGCTTCTTTTCACGTATTTAATAAAATTAAACTTTTTAGTCCTGAATTCTAGTATCAATGTGGAATTTTGCAGTTAAATTAGGTGGGATATATTTTATCCCACCGCCCTTCAAGGTGAAGGAGCTCACTCAAATTAAGGCTTCCGATCATGAAATAACAAGATTTGATATGATAATGTCATTATTAAAAATAAATGACTCGTAAGTAAAAACTTGCCAAGTTCTAGATTTATTATTAATATGCTATCAATAATTTTTATTTCTAAACAATTTAAAAAATGCTATAATACTTCAGTAGGTAAGTTTGAGTGAATTTTATTTGAACTTGGCACCCACTTAGATATCACTTCTTTTCTTGCCATTGTCTTTACAGAACTTGGCTCCCTTTTATCACAGCTATGTTTTTGTTAGATAGTTTAATTACAGGGACAGCCAAAAGTTTTTCTTTACATTACGGCCAATGGGAAAAATTATTGCAAGTGCATTTTAATGATATTACAGCCTTCCGAATGGTCTGAAATTTTAAAGATATAATTGTTGCAAAATTTTGTTGAGCTATTTCAAATTTTAGGAAAATCGGATGTATAGTGTAATTACAGGGACAGTCAAAAGTGTTCCGAAAAAATTATTGGAAGTGCATTTTATTGATGTATCAGACTATGCACGTTATGAAGTGCAAAAAATTATACATTCAGTACAATATGGGGTGCAAAAAATAATTTTAAAACTAGTTATAGTACGAACGCACCTCATTTGCCACGTTTGACGAGCAATTTCCAACTTGTTTTTTATTTCCATGTGTCATCAAACTAGTTATTCTTCCCTTGCACGTAACTTCTAACTTTCAGCGAAATATTTTTCTCACACATTTATCAATAATGAATTGAAAATATAACAGCTTTCATTTTCTCTTAATTAAAATAACTTACATTTCTTATCAAAGCATTTCCTAAATATATCTTCTTCATTATTAAAGTAGCATATGGATCACATTCATTTTTCTTATCTTGCGCGTAACTCCAAAATGATGTCACATATGTTGCTACGGAAAATTCTCAAAGTCTTCTAAAGTAAAATGTATTTTATTGTTAAAGAGTATTATAATTCCGTTATATTTACGTAGATACACTTTTTCTGAAAACATTGAGTTTTGTTACTTCATGCATGATACATAAGAGCTTGCCAGTAACTTGGTTTTCATTAAATATTCAGTTCATGATATTTAGATATTAATATGTATTGAAAAATAGCTTTGAAGAATACATAAACTCCGTTTAGCATTAGAAAAGATCATCAAAAGATATGCAATGGTATTAAAATCTATACATTTGAGAAAATATATCAAATTTAAAAAATAACATTTACACTTTAAGAACTAAATAAACAAAATATTTTTCTGAATAAGAAAATTTAGCCTCTGCACATTAGCTATAGGTTTGACAGATTATTTTACATAATTCATGCAAAGGAGACAAAAATATGTGAGTTGTATATTTTTCTAAGGCACGAGTTTCAAATTGAATTTTATTAACATATCTATCATCTGTTACGATTTTTATACAATTTCTATTACAATCTTTTGCATTATAATCGCTATTACCATAAACTTTGATCAGTACTTTTGAGTTGATTGACACTCTAAAAGTTGAATATTTTTATTATACTTATTTTATATTTTATTCATAAATATTATTGATATCCAAAAATATTTACAAAAACTAAACTAAAAATAATACTTTTCCTTACTAATAATAATATAATCATAAGCATTTTATGATTCCTACGTTTTTCTTATAAATAAAAATTATACATATCTCATATTTTTCTTTTGAAAGTGTAATGTTTTTTCTCTCAATGTTCAAACCACATAAAAGTTAACTAACTGATTGATAGATGCACATATAAAATTAATTTCAGTTTAACCCCAAAATAATTTAATCTATTACTTTATTATTAAAGCATTATAAATGTTAATGCAATCAATATGGAAAAAACTCCATAAAAATACGAAAATTGTACTATCAATCTGATTGCCTGTCAATTTCTATATTTTTACAACAATTATCTGTTTAGTGAAAATGGTATTTTAACTGTTCTTTTATCACTGTCACGATATTTTTAAATATTTTTTCGGAATTTTCGACTTCATTCAGGAAATCAGGTTAAAGAGAATTTTTTAGGAAAACCCGTATTCCTAACCCGATTGACAATAAATTTCTGTATTTTAACAAATGTTTCTTCTTACAGTGAATTTATAATATATAAATAAATCTGAAAAAAAAATCGAAAAAACGTTTTAAAAATCAGTATTTGAGTTATTTTTAAATAATTATAAATCAAAGGTAGCGTTAATAGGCCTTCAACCTAAAATTATTTCTAGGCCTTAAAATTAATTATAGGCATTAAAATTAAAATCATACTATGTAATGATTTCTATGGAAAGTCTCATGAAAAATGACACCATTTTTTTCCTTCTAAAACATTTCTTAGATCCTTTAGTAGTGAAAATAATCATCATCATGTATGGGACAGTTTGATTTATTTTAGAAGAAGTTAATTATATAAAATATTACTATAATTAAATGATTACACTGCTTATAATTGCATTTTAACAACTTAATTCTCGCTCATTTTTTGTAATCTTCTTTCAGGTATCATCTGACACATTTTTTCTTACCCATCTAACATCTTAAACTAATGATGGCAAAATTTCTGCTATGCAAACAGAAAACTTGTGTAACCTGTAATAAATTGAATCAAAACCGTTCCTCGTATGAAAGACAGACGTTTTAATTAAAAGAGTAATATCAAAAATAGTACGCTCCGAATTTTTACGAAATTTTTGCGATCGCATTACATACATAAAAATGAGTTTGCTATCCCATGCTGCTCATGTGATAATAAGAAAAATATTAAATTAACTTTTTAAATAAACAATTCATAAATTTACTAAGAAATGGGGGAGGGGAATCATACAGAAATTTAACCCTTTATATACCGAATTATAAATCAGAAATAACTCCTCTTCGATAATTATACCTCTTCAATGGTGGGCCGACCGCCGCAGATTTCGCGGAGCGCGGCGTTCCGCGTGTTCGTCCTACGTCCCCGCCTCCGTCCATTTAGCCGAGTTGAAAAGAAAAAAAAATCAAAAATTAAAACCGGACAAATTTAAAAGGGAAAACTACACTAAAGCTACCGAACGACCGCTGCTGCGTCGAGCTCCTTATTCGTCTCGGTCGGGGGAGGGTGGGTGGGCCGACATTCCATGCGGGTGGGCCATGTTGATCTTTGAAGATAATTAAAACAACTTATATGATAACCATTTGATCTTAGATAAATTTTTAAATAAAACTGATTTAATAAATCGATAGTTAAACTTTTTTCTTTTTTTTGTAAAATTTTTCACAGTAATAATTAGATTAATTAACAGAAAATACTGTTGTGAAAACCTCACAAATCTTACAAAGACAATGTAAATAAATGTATTGTGATCATATCCGTAACTGAGAAGTGTGTTGCAGTTGCGAATTTTTTGTAATTTTTTTTTTAATAGGTGAAAAGTTAAATCCACGTAAATGGTTGAGAAAATAACCACATTAAAAAATATTTAGCTTCGACTGTTGTGCTGTGCTTACTGAATGTGACCCAGAAAAGTATCTTGTATGAAAAGTAGGGGAGACCGGGGCTAGTTGGCGCAGTTTTTAGTTATTAATTTTTATTAATTTTTTGTTTAAGTTTTTTATGAAACCTTAACTGTACGTTTAAAGAACAGGCATTGGGTTATAAATACCCGGAATTTTGAGTTTGTAGATTTTGTAGTTTATGTTTAGCGGAAGCCTGGTAAAAGGGAAATTATGCGCCAACCTACCCCGTCACGGGGCAAGTTGCCTATATCTATGGGGTAAGTTGGCACATGCTTTATAAAAATTTAAATGAAACTCGAATAAAACACGCAGTTAAGAGACATCAATTTCATTATTATCAGTAAGTTTAAATAAAGGCGTTATCGCCGAACAATGAAAATTCTAAATTATACAGACAAAAAAATAATGAATAAAACATTAACATTGAGTAACTTCTATTCTACTCGATATCATCAACAGAGTTACAGTTGTTACAAATAAAAAATCAAGTGTCTGCGTTTGGGCAAGCCTCGTGTGCCCAAAATCTTGAATAGCAAGTACTTTCTCGGTGTTTGCTGTTTTTCAAGCTACCAGAATACACAAGACACGGAGCCAACTTACCCCGTGTTCAATGCGCCTACTAGCCCCATAATAAACTTCTTCACAAAAGGGACACGTAACCATCTAAGCATAAATAATTCAAGTAAATCACATATGGGGTAGGTACAATTAATCATACACTAAGAAAAACTGTACAAGTTAAATCGCGATTATTAAGATAAGTATTGGAAATTAGAAAAAGAATGAAGAAAGAAAAAATTACTTATGAGTGCAAAAAACAGACAAATCGCAAATAAAAGTCCAATGCACGTAGGTAACGCTGCAAAACTACAATGAGGATTGCAAAAAGCAAGATGAAAGGTACTCTGTGACTGGTTGTGCAATCTATACACAAACAGGTGATTTATGAGGGCTGCGCCTACTTACCCCTGTAGCCAACTAGCCACGGTCTCCCCTACCATGTACATTTCTTAGTAGACGAATTAAATAAATTTTATATTGCATTTTCTTTAATGGGACTTAAAAGACCCATCGGTGCATAAAGGGTTAAGTTTAAGTTTAAATTCAATGAAATATACGAAATGAAAATTCTGATTCTTATTCTTATTCTTAATTTTCATTTAGTAATCAAGTTGAACATGACGTTCAATAATTATAGTTTAATTTTCATTTTTTTTTTTATCAAGGTGAATTCAATAATTACTGTTTAAGCTTTATTTTATAGCTTGAATTTTAAACCTTTTTGGATTATAGTAAACAAATTAATAACATTCACTTTGCAATAACAAGATAGGGATTTGTTTTGTAACAAAAGTTTTTTTTTTTTTTTTTTTTTTTAATCAAGCAATTATTATTGTGCATATGTAGGATTAAACGTCATGGCACATTAAGAACTATAACTCAAAGCAACTTCCAAAATATACCTTAGAAAAACAGTTTCTAAATAAATTAACTTCACATGGCGGAAGAAAATATACATATATCATTATTTTTCATATGAGGTAAATATATATATAGTTTACAAAAAAGTACATAACTGCACTAACATTCGATATTACATTTCTTTTACAAGAATACTAAATAATTTATTTTACAATATTATGGTTTTAAGTGGATGGGGTGAGGGGGGAGCTTTTTTAAAAATTATGACAAAATTTATACTATACGAAAATTTAGAAATGCATTATTTACTGTTTAAAATAAATACATAATAAATGGTAAACATGAAATTTTGCGATAGGAATGCAAATGCCATTTAAATTGTTGATTATTTACTGAAAAACATTCTTGTGATTAGTGAGTACTGATTGGCAGTTCAAGATAAAAAAAAACTATTCTACTTACAGATCATTTGACGGTCATGTGATAGTCTTTTTAATTTTAACCAATGTATATTGATTGGTCACATCTCATCACATCTCATCCGTTCGTCTCACAAAGTAAAGAACAGAAGCTTCAAAAAAGAAAGCAAGTATCAATTGTGTTAGGGGCGTTTTTAGAACTTCGCACGCATGCGTTTTGTATCGCCTGTTATCGTTTACGTCTTACGCTGAAGTGCTGTGGAGTACTCATTGTTGATTATATCATTGCTAGATTCTTCTTTTTTTTAATAAACCGTCTGGAGTTCGATTTAAATTTGTTAACTTTATTTTTAAACTGAAATATTTTCATTAAAAATGCATAATACTGTATACGCTTAGGAACTTTAATCATAAAATCACTCTATTCTAAAAAACGAAATTGATTATGCATTCGCTGCCGCTGTCGCAATTAAATTTATTGTGACATTTATCTGTTTTTGGATCATAATAAAAAAAATGAATTATTGCATATAAAAACTGGAAATTGTTTAGAGACATCTATTATTAATAGGCTGAAGAAGACGGTTTTTAAATCCAAGAATTATTTTAGCTCCACTTACCGTTGAAATTGGTCAAATTAAAAAAGTTTTTATGGAATCTAAAACGATGCATAGTAATTTAAGCAACTTTTACAAGCACATATCTTATCAAATTGTGATGTGCCGTGTCCAATAATTTTTTTTTATTATTTGTCTATTTTTTTTCCAATGTCTTATTAAAAATTTCATTATCTTGATAAAGACTTGATTCATAGTTTGAAATATCTTTTTTTAGCTACAGTTGCCAGATTTGATAAACCGCAAATGTTAACATTTTCAAATATTTTTCAATTGAAAAATGTATTTACACATGAATTTTAAAAAAGAAAGAAAACTTTAAAATAATTAGGCCATCACGTGTGAAAAGCATTTAGTGGTGAAAATTACATAATATTTAAAACGATATATTTAACACGTCATATTTACAACCATTTCCTTACATCGTTCCGAAACACTGTATTTTTAAAATATATATATATTTGCATCTGAATATTAACTTTAAAATAATTAAATATTACGTGCGAAAACCATTTAATGGTGAATGTTACACCATAATTAAAACGATATATCTTAAATGTACGATATACTTAAAACCATATTCTTATAGCATCTAAAAGACAGCTCTTCTTTAAAGGTTATAAAAGTGCATGGGGCAGCGACGTTTTTTACTTAACCATGTTATATAAGCTGAATTTTAAATTTCTAATTTCTATTTCTTAGTCGATGACGAAAACAGCCGTCAGCTGACGCGCGTGTGTCCTGGAGCACCGAAAAATCCCCAACAAAGCATTGAATGGCCAACCCGATTATGGAAGTTCACCACTAGTAATGGTAATATCATTTATTTTTATCTAATTCTGTCATTTATTTATTTATTTAAATAGAGCTAATTATTGTGTTTTAAGATGCAGTATTTGGACGTTTGTTAGCAAAAGTATCTCGTAGGGTGCAGAGGAAAAAACATTATTTATTTATCAAAATCTTGAAACAATAAGAATATTTAATATAAGACATGATTATAGTAAGTAAGTAAGTAAGTAAGCACCCACCCTGGGAACCCGCTTTTGGCTTATGGTTAGGTGTAACCCCCAAGCCCAGGAGAGGGAAAAGTTTTACTACCTGCGGAACTCCTTCAGACAAACGTAAAAGATAACTCTAGAGAAATCAGAATAAATTTAAAAAGGAAAACTCTGTTCTACCTGCATATTTTATTTATGTGCCAGAATGGTGAAAAGAAATAAATACTGTGGAACCGAAATAAAGCGACATTCGGATAATTTGGCTCTCCTGAAAGTTCAGCACTTATTATTCACATGGATGATACAATGTTTACTCGACACATTTTAGCGAAATCCGCTATAGTCGAGTACAATTTGAACAATGCTATCAAAATTAAACTTCAGAAGTTGCTCGTTCATTGATAAGTAATTTAAATTTAAATTTTATTATTTGTTTCTATAATAAAATTAACTTCTTATTTTACACAAAATCTCTCTCAATTTATTCTAAAATATTCATTCATTCATTATTTCTCAGCATGATGCATTGAAAGCTTGCGAAGAGGTGCTCCGCTGTCTGCCCACGCAGGAGAAAGCGCAGATGAGTAAAATAAACAGCATTTAATGAGAAAATTATTCAGTTTTAAAAAATGTTGGTTGTCTCAGCAAATCCAAGCAAAATTTCTTGATTATTTTTCATGAGGTAATTAAAATTTTAATACTGTTTTTATAGCTCGCTGCTCTAGAAATAAATAGAAATAAATATTTTAAATTGAGATATTTAACAATTGAATATGTTAATATTTGAGATATATTTAATATTACATTCTTGTTATTATACATAATTCATGCCTTTTAAATCAAAATACATAAATAATCTTTAAAATAAATGTTATGTATGAAATTGTGTACAGTCGGCCAAAAGTAAAAGAGAGCAGCCCATACATTTTTATCGCCAAATTGTACAAAAAAAAAAAAAAAAAAAAAAAATGGAAATAACCACTCAGCAGAAAATTGAGTCTTCTTTCAATTTGTGTTAAAAAATAAGCTTAGGGATTATTTTCATACTGATATTGTAACTGAACTATTGCGTTCGTTTCTCGTGATGTTTTTTCTTGTCTAAACTGTGTCCTCCATGTGTTAAAATTTCATGCCAAAACTCGACAACGTGATATTTCCTAAAAAATGAAGAAATGTTCTTCTCGTGTCATACCATCATATCACGAAGCAGACTGAAATATTTTCAGTATACTAGATGAAACAACAAGTAAAAAAATTCTTCCGGCCAGTGCCTTGAGGAAGAGGTATCTTTCATATTCCTTATTTTTTAAAAGCCAGCTTATATTATTCAAACACACGGAGCTCAAATTAGTGGAACCCGATTATAGAAGATTAAATACTAATTTTTGTCAATATTGAATATGAATGAGAATTTCGCCAAATTAGTCAGCGTTATCAAAGCTGGTTTTATTAAAGTGATGTATATTTTGACGCCAAATTCGGTGATATCCCGAATTATATTAATAATTATATTAACCCGAATTTTCCGTGATAGTCCGCCATTTTAAAACAACATAATGGGTGCAACAAAGCTCACCAATGAACTTGGTCAAGACCTTAGTAATTCCTGTGCACATGCTTACTCATATCTAAATCGGTTGATATATACGAGTGCTGTTGCTGGCAAAAAATCAGATTTTTCCAAATGTCACACACATTCGAAATTCAAACTGCTATATCTCGGCCTTTTTTTTAGATAAAGGCAAAACAAAAAATGATCCGGAATCTTTGCAACAAGCCGAAACACATAAGAAAAAAAAATCTTTTT
The DNA here is from genome assembly GCA_963932465.1 of Maratus speciosus. Classification (NCBI taxonomy): domain Eukaryota; kingdom Metazoa; phylum Arthropoda; class Arachnida; order Araneae; family Salticidae; genus Maratus; species Maratus speciosus. Next base: position 223,178,830 of record OZ010791.1, on the reverse strand, counting down.
CAATTTCTAATTTTTTGTACCTCATTTTAAATTAATTTTTTTTTAATTTTTAAATGGCCGCCATTTTGAAACAAGATGGCGGATGCTGTTAGCAAACGAACTTGGCCGGGAGATTGCTATGTACTATGCACATGCCTTGTCACATCCTAATTGGTTCATAAATACGCGTGTTATTGCGTGACAAAAATCAGATCGTTTCAAAATGTCAGCCATGCTAGAAATTCAAAGTGCTATAACTCAGCCATTTTTTTAGATATAGACAAAACGAAAAATGCTCCAGAATCTTTGTATCAAGGTCAATTACATAAGAAAAAAATCTTTTTCAATTTCTAATTTTTTTTTTGTACCTCATTTTAAATTAAAATAGAAAAAATAATAATGGCCGCCATTTAAAACAAGATGGCGGATGATATTGGCCAACGTACTCGGTCGAGACATTGGTATGTACTACGTACACACCAAGTTATATACAAATCCGTTTATAAATACGCGTGTTATCGCGTGACAAAAATCAGATCGTTTCAAAATGTCAGCCACACTAGAAATTCAAAGTGCTATAACTCAACCATTTTTTAAGATATAGACGAAACAAAAAATGCTCCGGAATCTTCGTATCAAGCTCAAACACATAAGGAAAAAATCTTTCTCAATTTCTAATTATTTTGTACCTCACTTTTAAATTTATATATTTTTTAAATTTTTAAATGGCCGCCATTTTGAAACAAGATGGCGTATGAGGCTGGGCAACGAACTCGGTCGAGACATTGCTATGTACTATGCACATTCCTTGTCACATCCAAATCGGTTCATAAATACGTGTATTATCGCGTGACAAAAATCAGATCGTTTCAAAATGTCAGCCATGCTAGAAATTCAAAGTGCTATAACTCAGCCATTTTTTAAAATATAGACGAAACGAAAAATGCTCCAGAATCTTTGTATCAAGCCCAAACACATAAGAAAAAAATCTTTTTCAATGTCTAATTTTTTTGTGCCTCATTTAAAATTAAAAAATTTTTTTTTTTTAAATGGCCGCCATTTTGAAACAAGATGGCGGATGAAGCTGGCCAACGAACTCTGTCGAGATGTTGGTATGTACTATGTACACACAAAATTTTATCCAAATCGGTTCATAAATACGAGAGTTACAGTATGACAAAGATCAGATATATATATATATATATATATATATATGGATATATATAAATATATATATATATCAATTTTGAACGGAGGGTGGTTTCGGGGTCTAGGGGTCATGATCGGTGAAAATATACCAAAATGTTTCGGAATCGTTTTCCTCCGAACGGCTGCAATAGGTTTTTGCAATGAAAGCTACCTAAAAGAACATTCTGAAAGTATACAGTCAAGTTCCGAAATTATATAAAGTATAGTTGATTTGATAGTACAACAATAATGATGAATTGTCGTCCCTTACTTCTCAATTTGTACCAAGGTACCTACATAGTTAACTCATCTTGAAACTCGATTACATTGTAATATATACCAGGGCTGTCCAACGCCCGCCCCCGTGCGCCATGACGCCCTTTGAGGTCACGGTGCCCTTTCGAATGATTCCGATCACTAGAATTTTTAAAATAATAAATCAATTTTAAAAGATGATTTTTTAAAATCATTAGTGTTCCACGGTATTTTTTATTTAAATTTTCGGTTCCTTTCACTACAAAATATTTTGATAGGCCTCTCTCTCATGAAAATATAATTCTAAATTTACCAAGATTTATGCTTTTTTCTGCAATTATTTTTTATATCAAGCTCTGCATAGTAGGGGGGTTTATGGCTTACATTGTTCAGTGTCTTTGCATCTTATAAGAGGTCTGCATATCATTACTCCCTAGCACGGTTGCCTCTATGAGCTCCTTTTTATTAAGAAAATCTGAATTCATACCAGAAATTGCGAATAATAATTTATACTTTATTTAATAGACCGGGTAAAGGCTGCACAAATCTTCACCTCATCCAGTTGACGGCTGAAATTCCAGGATTAGTTAAAACATGATTCGCATATTAAAATGCAACTGGTCTGCCATGTCATATCTTGGTGGAAAACACCTACAAACCCTATTTTAGTGGTGGAATTTTAGATTTATCATTGTGTTTTCCTGCTCTCAGTCTTCCATACATTTATACCTTTGGATGCTGAAAAACACAATGATAAACCTACTGACCAACCATTAAAGTCTAGTCTACAGCTAGTTTCCATCAAGATATGACTAGGCAGACCAGTTTCATTTTAATATGCTACTCGAGTTCCTTCTAATTCTGGAATTTCTGCTGTCAACTCGATGAGGTGATGGTCTGTGCAGCTGTCTCCTGGTCTATAATGAGAAGCATTTTAGAATTATGTAAAGTTTAAAAAAAACGAATTTACGATATGAATTCGGAATGTCTGGTTAAAAAAGGAGGCCAAACTGGTACCCTGCCCTACAGTGAGGTAATGTTGTTCTATATTTACAGAAATATGAATAATGGCGCCCTTCGATCTTTGACATTAGATGAGTTGCGCCCGCGAATACTGAAAGTTTGGATAGTCCCTGATATATAGGACAACATAATATAAAATATTATGTTTATTTACTTTTAATAGTACTATATGGCGCCATTTTTTGTCAAACATTTTAGTCTGCCAGAGAGACCTGCTAGGATATGCCCAGACAGGCGAAAATCTTTTAAATATGCTACGTTTATAAGCTTTAATTTGGCACGAAATTAATCTGGAAATTCATTGACGTCAAACTACTGTCAAAATGATAAATTGGTGCACCCTACTGCTCATATCGTATCAAGATATGCGAAGATAGACAAGTCCTTCTTCACTCTTAATACGCTTGCCATACATCATACTTTCATCTCGAAACTCAACGACGCCTTTTTTGTCACCGTCACCCGTTCTATAATGTCATCACATTTTACAGAAAGAAAAGTAAATCTATTAAAAATTCAATTAAAATATCTTCCTTATAGTTCAAGTTATGGACTAAAATCCACGTTCGGACTGGAGTAAGACATCCTGTATTTTTTACTCATAGAAAAATGAATTGAGGCGCTTCTTTCCTCATACAAAAATTGCTTCTTACAGTGCAACAGACCATTTTTGAAAGTTTGTGCAATCATTTTTTAACCACCCTATATTTTTTATAAATTAGAATCATTGAACTGAAAACATTCAAACTGTAGATGTGATAAGTAAATAAGTTAATATTCATTGTTATATTATATATATGCTTCTTTTCTTTTCAATTTATATAATTTATCCTAATAATATCTCTACAAAATACAACAATGTGCCAACAAATTTGGAACAAAGAGTTAAAATCTTTAAATAAATCAATTAGTAAGATGAATTGAATCAAATTAAAAGATATATTCTATTAATGTGTTATCAGTCATAGTAAGCGATGCTTTATTATTTTTTATTTTATTTTATTAATAATTTATCATCAAAAAACCATCAAGACTGCAACCTGTAATTCACCCCCTTTTTTGTGCTTAAAACATTTACGGTATTCCTAATTTAATGCAATTTTCATCCTTTTATAATTCAGAAAGTAAACTTTTTTTAAGCATGAGTTTCATTTTTTGTAAATCATTTACACTTTTATAATGACAAAAGAATGTTACTTTCACTACTTAACAGCGTTATATTATGGGTGTAGTTTAAGAAAGACTAATGTTATTATTTACACTGTAAAAAATGTGTTTTAAAATTAAATTGATTGTAGAAATCATTTCACATTCGCTATTTTATATTTCTCCACTTTTCTGTTTCCATGTCACTTATTATATGCATTTTTCCTTATTACCTTGTCCTTAAACTGATCATAAATTATTAAGTGTTATCGCTTATTCATTTCTAAACAATTTATTTTTTACATCAAGGGAAAATTGCAGTTTCCAAATTTTTCATTCAATTGAAAGCTGTATGAAGATTCAAATGAAATCATTTTATTTCAAAATTGAATTTAGCCCCTCTGAAATGCTGCGCTGAAAGAATATATAAAATGAAACATAAATAATGCAGTTCAGAGTTAAAATTTTTGCAGCTCTTTTATTCGATTGTTGAATGCATCAAATTATTTATTTATTTATTTATTTTATAATTACATTTCTTTTGAAATACATCGTGTATTAATCATTCAACAATTTCATATCATTGAAAAATTTTATATAATTGTAACATTTAAAAATTTTAATAAATATTACCATTATGAAAGGCCATCTAGAAGTGTGCACTCGACCGCCCCTGGACCTGGGCTCGTACCCGGCGTGGCCCACGGATTGGGCTGGCAAAATGAAGGAAAATTTCAAACAGGCCGAGTCGATAAAAATATCAAATAGGCGATAAAAAAATTTAAGCAGTCCGACCGGACCGATATAAAATTAATCAAACTAAGCTAAAAATATATGAAGAATTTTTATGTACGTGAAAGAGATGATAATAACTATAAATGTTCTGTATTATGATATTTATTTACCTATGGGACCATAGGCTACTAAGCTAAAATATATTGTTATTGCAGTTGAAATCAAGAAAATTTGATAATAAACATTTACAAGAATTAAAACTTTTAAGGGTTAACAAATTAAATCAATTAAAATAAAGGTCATGAAAAAGGATCTTGAAAAGGACACCCATTAAAAGGATCGCAAGTGTCATCTAACACTACACTAAACCTAAAACACAAATCAAAACAGTCCATAACACTCATCTGACATTTTCTAGTAAATAATTTAAAAGGGGGGACATGAAGGGAAAAGTTGAAGAAATATATATAAGTTTCTTTAGGATTAATTAATTCATCCTGAAATCTTTTGATTGTATCTGGAAGTGACTAACTATAAGATAGCAAAAAAAGGGCGGGTGCAAGCAACACTTATGAACACTTTTCACTTATGAAAGATAGAAAACAATGTCGGGTGGCTGTGATTGTATAGACAGACTTTTCTCCTTTGATTTGCATCTTACACATCGCATCACACATTTAGTGAAGAAATTAATTGTAGATTGTAAAATAGTGATTTAGACTAATATTTAAAAAAAAAAAATTCTAATCAAGAGAAACTTAACTACATATTAAATATACCAACAATAAATATGCTTCCATTTACTTATTTATTTACTTCTTTTTTTATCGAGATTTTTTTGAGGAATGGGGAGGGGCGATTTAAAAAGAAAGAACTAAGAAATTTAAAAATTGATAGCTTTCATAGAGCTAAGAATTTAGTATATTAATAGAATCAATAATATCAATTTCACTTTCTTTTTTTACATTTGTCATTAGTTTTCTTTTATTTACTTACATGTTAGTTAAGAGATAACTAAATATATTTTTATTAGGGTTCAAACTGCAAAAAAAAAAACAACAACATTATAATACCAAACTTTTAGAGAATTAAGAAGAATTGAAAAGAAATTAAGAGTTTAAAAGTCCTTGTTAAGAAATTAAAAAAAGATTTAAAAAAAATGTGTAATTGAGAAAAACCAATACATATGATACATTTATGCAATTATATATTTATGTATTTATTATCGTTATTTTAATATTTCCCTTTTTTGTAAAGATAAAAATCAAAAGGTTTCAAATGTATAGATTGAATTAATTAAAACAAAATCGTCGACATTCCTTAAATCTAAACATAACAAGAGAGGATACACAAAAATTCAAAGCAAGTAGCACATTAACTGGTTTTTTTATTTTGATAATAACATGTTAAAATTTAATCCTCGTAATTAAAGAGATAAGTTATCAAAACTCCGATAGTACACGATAACATTAATTAAAATAAAAATAATATACATTCAGATACTTCAGAACTGAGCTTACATTTATTTTAGGGAATAAATAGTAATCCAAAGAAGTAAATTCTTGTAAAAATATATAATGCTTTCTAGATATTTTACAAGGTTTTTAGACGTGGGTTACATCCAGTTGGCCTTTAATTATGCTAAAATTCTGTGTCTTCCATGCTTCTGTACTTTTCTTATGAAGAATTTAAGTCATTATGATAAACTTCGGGGGAATTTTGAATGAAGTGCAAGTCAGAACTGTATTTTTCTTTTGCATCATCTGCGCTTAATAGCATCAGTTTGGAGAGGCAGCTAGGTTGGTTTTTACTAAGTTTTTGTATTTTAACGGTCATCCCATCACACATTCCAACGTCTTAATTTCTTCTATTCCAACGCCAAAAAGCACCGACCGTCCTTGTGCATACGGAAATAATAATGATTATCTTCCAGATGCTTGATTTTTATCAGGGGCTTATTTAACGGCAGTTATTTACCTCTATCGAGATTAGTGCTGTCAGTTTCCCCGATTTATGCGGAAAGTCCTGAGACCTCCAAGACCTATTCCGCGTAATAAGGATTATCTTTCATCAGGTCTACAGGTGGATTTCATCAGGTCTTAAGCGTTATGAAGGGTTATTTAACGGCAGTTATTTATACTATCGAGTCTAGTGTCACCAGGTGCTCCGATTTATGCGGAATGCCCCAAGTTTCTGGACCTCCAAGACTTATTTCGCATAATAAGGATTATCTTCCAGATGCTTGGTTTCCATCAGGTTTTGAGTGTCATGAAGGGCTTATTCAACGGCAGTTATTCATCTCTGCCGGGATTAATGTTGCCAGGTGCCCCGAATTTCTGGCCCTTCAAAATCTATTCTGCGTAATTACTGCGCGGGACACTAAAAGTCTCCGTTTCACATGATGCTCACATCATTTTAAATTTCTTTTTGTACCATGATGTTCGTAGTCTGCGTCGATTAGAACTTAATACGGTAAAACCTGTGACAATAGAACCTATCTATCCTAGAAATATTTTAGTGTCTATTCAAAAGCAATATTTTAAAAATCTACTTGCCTAGGCGGAAACTTGTATAAAAAGTATTTTTCTTAGGTTCATTACGAAAACGAAATCTGATTATTAAGGAACTCTGTTTTAAAATTAAAACTTTCATTGTCTCTACGATAGGAATACTATACAGTTATACCTAATACGTTGAAATTTTGTAAATGATCATCTGTTGTATAAGAACTTTCTCAAAGAATATTCTAAACATTTCCGCGGTTTCAAATTAAAAATTTAGTCATATGTGCATTTCTTACTTTATAATATGCACACTGACAGAGCCGATACCGCTCAAAATAATGAGTCATATCCAAAATTTCCAAAGGAAAAAACGAGATTTTTGAAATACAGATAGTTTCAATCCAGCCGAATTTTTGGCAGCATTTTCGACGAAAACGAATATTCAGCGAAACTCAGATTTTGGACCGAAAACAAATTTTCGGTCGGTCTCTAATTTTAATAATGTTACACATTTAAAACATATGGAAATTGATAGATATCTCTGAGATGAACTATAAGATACTTACAATAGAATATAGTGGGCAAAACGTTCATTGTTTAATTACCAGGTCAAACAAAAGACTTCGATTACAGTACGATCTTTGAGCAAGAATTGTTGGAAGTCCATTTTTAATATTGGTACGCGTATTTAAATTTAACTAATTTTTTTCATATCACTTGATGTGTACAGATTCTGTAGCGTCAGATTCTGTGGTGTCATATGCAGTGCTTCACAAAAGATCTCGACTACATTTCCATTTGTTGACGGAAATTGCTAAATAAAATTTTTGATCACTTCTTTGTCTTTCCTAACTGAATTAAATTTTAGCATAGTATACAAATATATAGATCATAAGTGGGACTTCACAATGGAATTTGAATATTTTTTTACTATTGATAGTAACTGCTGAAATTGGGTTTTCAAACGCGTAATGCCTTTTCCAATTTCGCTGCTTAGGCATCATGTGTTATCTCATTAAACTGAAATTTTGTTATTGTTGTCCAAATGTGTTGAAAAGTGTTTCAGAATCTACGTTTAATGCAATATTTTTCGTTCTTATTATTTATTTGTTAAATAAGCCATTTTCACTTTTTTTTATATGTAATATTTTAATCTGGAGTTCTGGATAGGTTGCCCCATTTGAAGCATGGCGAATTTTTTAATAAGTATTATCATCATAATGATAAACATAAAAGGGGGTAAAACTATATATCTGTTTAAAGAATAGAATAAAAGTTTAAAAAAAATCAACACAGCTATTCAAGGAAAAGCAACCTAATGTAATGCGCTGTGCATGTATAACGTTATCCCTTTAGGGGGGGGGGGGTGTCTGGTACTTGATATCGTAATATATTTGTATGGGGAGGGGAGTATTTGTCTTTTGATATCGTTATCATTTTTGATTCAACCAAAATTTTCTCTTTCTATTCGTAATTTGTTCTTAACGTTAAAATTGTCTGTTTTTATTTGTAACTTGTTCTTTATATCAAAATTGAAATCTTTTTTTTAGTCTTTTATCCGTTTTTTATGAAAATACAATGTTATTATTAAAATCATTAAACGGTTATAAAGTTATTTAATTCCAAATTATGAAACATCTCAGCGTTTGGCATTCCTATTCGTCTGTCATATGTGTATGCATATATGATCCGCTGTCCGAGAAACCAGGAGCGAAGCATGTTTGAAATGACACTTGTTTTTATCAGTAAAGAAAAGAGAAAGAAAGTTGTTCACTTGTTTTGTTGATCACCCCTCCCCCTCCTCTGCGTGAAGGAGCAAGCGCAAGAAGACATTATTACTGTTGAATGCATTATGTAACAAAAATCTATTATTAAACACTTTAAATTTTAACTATATCTAAGTTTTCTGTGATATAAAATTTTTCATATTTAATAATGATATTTTATTGAGTTCTCTTCATTTGAATCAATAAAGTGTGTAACTAATAAATATATAACCATATCTGTATATCACTGCAAACAAAAGAAAAAATTTGCAAAAATCAAAACAATTTTTAGACATTAATTAGGATATCATTATAGCGGGGGAGGGATGATCTAGGAATAATAACGTATGATATCGTAATGGGGAGAGGGGGTCCAAAATTACAAGAAAATAGATAGCACTATATATGTATAGCCCCTAAGTATAATATGTAAAAAGAATAAATTAATTTTAAAAGCAAACCATATTATATCGATTCTGACGTCTTATTTAATGCAATATATATCTATTAGTTCGAGTTTAAATAAAAAGATCACGCGGCCCCTATGTAATATATAAAAATGAAAATTTGTCTGCCTGTAATGCTATACAAATCCACAGTTTGGAAACTAGAATTCTGAAATGTTATGTACATGTGTATTAAAATACGGCCGAGGCAACTAAAGTAATCCGGAATCGAAATAACTATAGTGAATTTTTAATTAATAAAAACCACCAAGTTAACAACAATTTCCTATCAAATTTAACCATTTTGCGTTATAGCAGTTGCCAAAAATTAAAAATCCACAATAAAATTTTTGCCACAACAATTACCTTACTATTGCAAGATGCATTGCATATTACGTACGCCACGCTGCACTAAAAAGATGATGCGGGTATTATGATAATTCTTTTACCGCACATGCAAATAATTAGAGATATACATATTACGTACACCACGCTGCAATAATAAGAAGCTTTAGCGTGTATTACGATAATTCTTTTATCTCACATGCAAATAATTAGAAATTATTTAATTGCGCTTTATTATTACAAATTAAAAAAAAGAAACACATTTTAACACAAACATCAACAAAACTTTTTATTATATTTATTTCTTTATTCCAAAGATATCGTTTTATCGTCTGCTGGCATAGTAACATGATAAATTAAACTTCAGAAAAAAGCACAGTAGTAAAAAAAATATTTTACTAAATCGAATAGTTATTTTTAATTTTGGTTTTACAATTAAATTCATGAACTCCCATGCATAGAGCGGGTTATACTGCTAGTACATATCATAAGTGAATCTAATAAAAAGGTCAAGCTAAATCATAAAAGACAATTGTGTGTGTCAATAAAATTAATATTGTAAAGCGTGCGAGCAACAATGTCTTAAAATGTATGAGAATTACAACAATGGGACATTCTTTCCGTTAAATTAAAAAATCTATATGTTATCTCTATGGTAAAAATGCAATTTTCTGCCTTTTCTTCATGCGAACCATGGTTAGCCAAGACTTGCCCAACAATACCGATTTATACTGGGATTCTAAGGTGTCCAGTTTCAGAGCTCTTCGTATTATGGTAAGCCATGAATACTGATAAAGAAGTTTACGTAATTTGCATTCCGCCGTCCCCGGTACTATTTGAAAAGCGCCCAATATTTATCGAAAAATTTAAAGTCCATCTTTGCTACAGTTTCCAAGCAGCAGTTACAACAGATCAGGTGATATATTGTATACTATTGTGCTCAGGTACTTCATGATCAGATTAATTTTACTTTTATGGAATTTGTTGTTTTAATGGAGTTGTATGTTGTATGGAATTGTTTGTTAAGTTTGTCTAATCTAATGGGGATTTTCGTTTAAATATAAGTTGTGAATTTTTTTCTATAAAATTTACAAAAATTATTTTAATCAAGCATGCATTACAATGGCATCCTTCCTTAATATTCACACTGGTCTGGATTTCAAATGTTTATGAAATGTGAAACAAGTTTATAATCGATAAAGTAACACATCTCGACAGATGTAAATTTCACACGATAGGCAAAAGAAGATTTGCACATTTTTAATGTAACATGAAATTCTAGCACTTAGCTTTCTGCATACACAGTTAAAGCGTCATTAAACATAAAATCCTTAAGAATGAAGACGTAGATGAGTTTTAGATGGCTGAGTAATTTTACCTCCCCACACAATTTGCCACCATTCTGTGGTCACGAATGGGTATAGATCGTAATAAAGCGATTTTCGGGATAACTACACTTATGAAAGTTTCCCTGTAGCAAGACGATTACAAAAATATTAAAGGAATAAAACGCGGGAAAAAAATTGTGAATTATGCCACGTTTATTGTGGGTGAGCGACATTATAAATTCAATTTTAATTTAAGTACTGTACATACAACGTTTAGCACACTCCGTTGCAGAACACGCGCCTGCAATGTGAGTCTATTTTCTTTTTTTAGATATATTGACGCATTAGACATCTCAACGCCACCTTTTTCTTTTAAAAGAAACATTCATGATATATGTTGTTTAAAAAACAACTAAAAGTATTCAAAAGTATAATAACTAGTACAAACTATAAGAAAATAAGCAAATGCGAAGTGAGGACATACGCTACTACAAAGCCTATCTGCTTGAATATCCATAAAAACTTTGGAATCGTACTCTCGTTTATTCAAATAATCGATCTTCTCTTTTTCATTAATATAGAAATCTAAATTCTTATGTTTAATACCCATAAAACCTTTGAAATCGTACTCTATTTTATTCAAATAATCGGTATTCTTCTCTTTTTCATTAATATAGAAATCTAAATTCTTATGTTTAATTCCTATAAAATCTTTGAAATCGTACTCTCGTTTATTCAAATAATCGGTTTTCTTCTCTTTCTCATTAATATAGAAATCTACATTCTTATGTTCAATTTTTTATCTTTCATTTTTATAACTGCCATATAAATACGGCATATGTTTTTATACCTGCCGTTTAATTTTTTTTAAGTGATAATGTGCTAGAAAATATAAATAAAAAATCTAGCGCGTTTTCTTTTTATCTTATAACAAACAGTAATCTGCAGTATGCATCAAAAACCAGACGCCTGGAAAATAATCTTTTCTAAAAATATTAACACTAATTTAGGTGCATTAAGCGACCAACCAGTTTTTACTTTTTCAAGGATTAAAAACCTTTTTACTGTGCTTCAAGAAATCTTTTCGTATTAAACTTCCATACAAGAGGAAAAAATAGTAATTTCCCTGAAAAATATAGCGAGGTTATAATTAAGTAGATAAAACAAAGCACTCAAGGAAGAGATTTTAACAGTTTGAATATTCTGCTGAGCATTTATTTTAAAGTAAATATATATAAGATTGCTTAAAATTCTTATCTGCAAATAAACAATTTCCGACGTTGTAAAAGAAAATAGTGTGTAGAAGTTATTAACTTAAGTTATATGTCATACAATGTGTGTATTGAATCTTAAAGTTTGTGAATTTTTAAGAAAATGTTTTAAGATCTTTTGATCTTGAACTCGTAACAGATACCTGTAAAGTAATACTTTTTTCCACACCGCTGTTGGTGTTGTTTTCTCGAGACACCAAAAAAAGCATATAGACATAGAAGAGTAAATTATCGTTGTTCAGAAAGCACTTTTTATTCAAGTTACTTCCAACAAAGAAGGTTAAGCAATTCGTTTGTATGTATACAAACTAGACACAAAATACTTTAAATATTTAACAACTGAATAATATGCAAAATATTATGGTATAATACACGTTCAATGACAGACAGAATACTAGTTATGGTATCATAGGTTTGCAGATAAACTTTTTACTTCAGTGCTCAAATCTCAATTAGGATTCGTCGAAGAGTTGTTATTACATTCTCAACAACATCATAAGTCTTTCATCCCTATATTTTAGTGTTCAGGGTAAGTAAAGTTCAGGCAGCGGTGTCATTAAAGGAGGGACTTGCATTCCGCCACAACGAAATTCAATTACCAGTATAAAATCACGAATTTGCACTGCACCCAGTTTGCTCAACGTACTCACAAACAAATGGCAATAATTGATTTTCAAAATGGACATTTCAGAGTAACGAAAAGCAGACACATCAAACATATGTCTAAAACGTAAACTATGTCGTGTTTCTTTATCTTCTAATCATTTGTGCTCTCATATTTCGATACATAAATGAGCATAATAAACCCTTCTTTCCCCAATTAATTTATGCACACCCTGTATATGCATAATTTTAACATTTATTCAGCCAAAATTTTTAATAAATGCTCTAACTTTGGTAATTCCTTTTTGGAGAAATGACTCGTTTTGATAATGGTACCATTATAAATTCCCTATTATAAAAAAAAAAACATATTTCTCTGCCTCTCTGTTTTCTGATGTATTTTTGACATTCTAAACTATAATTGAGCCGTTCAGGGCACAAATCGATTAACTCCATCAAATGCAAATGTTCCGTATAAACAGTTAAAAGTATTGTAACTATAAACAGATTATATATATATATATATAATATTTTTTCTTGGGATATTTTGACTGAGCTCATTAATTTTCTTTTAATCAAGGGTAACTTTTATCGCTGTATAAATATGTAGAAAATGTTCAATGACCCTTTGTTTAAAAAAACACCACTTAAAATAGAGTTAGTCTTCTGAACGCCTCAATTATTGTAAAGCAGCAATCACATGTATTACTTTATTACAGACAATATTATGTATTTTATATTAAACAGTATTTTCAAAGAAAACAGTCGACATCACACCGTATGATAGTTTACCCCTCGTAACTTCCTCAATGGCGAACTGAACATTGTTTGTACCTTCTGCGAAATATATCAGTTTGAATTCCAGCAATAAGAGCGCTCTAAAAAAGGCCATACAGTGTATTTTGTCAAAGGGATCTTGGAAGCGGACGTCGAAAAATGTATCTAAGAGGCATAACAGTTTTTAGATCTTTTGGATTCGAAGAAGACAAGGTGCCATTTTGAGAGAGTATGTTTTTGTAACAAACACAGAAAGAAAATTTCAGGCTCAGGAAATAGAAGGTTAAGAAAAGAGACTAAGACGAAGACCTAAAACAAGTTTTAAACAGAAAGAAGTCTTTAGTCAGAAATTTGTTTTTTGGTTGTGGAGTAAGGGACGGTACAATAACGTTGAAACGAAAAATGTACGTACTTTCTCTGGGGGGAAAATTGCCGATATGTATATATCTAATTTGGATACAAAAAAGAAAAAAAAAACGAGGTTAGTAGTATATAATTTTGGATCCCCCGATCTCTTCAACTTGAGCTACGCCCCTTCACCCCCCCCTCCCCATTTCAGACCAGGCTGGATGAGATTTTAGTGCTATATGCGTTTTTTTTAAATTGTTTATTTAGATATATCTTTCCACTGTACAAAAAATTGAATCCTCTTGAAAATTTCCGAAAGTGTTGGCAAACGTTTCTTAATATTTTCCATGATGTATATTTTTTTTATCTTGTGTTTTTTTTCTTTTCTTTTCTTTTCTTTTTTTTTTTTTTTTTTTACTGTTTAAATTCAAGCAATTTATTTCAAATATTCTTAATGAAGTGCATTGAATGTTGCATAAAACAATTACTCCATAAAATTGCAAATAAATTCAGAGTAATTAAGGATGAAAAACGTTATTTAAAATGCGATAAAATTCTTTTTAAATTATCAGAGCAATCTTACCTTTCAGACAAAATTAGTTTTCGGTGTAATCAATATTTTCCATCCATGAAAAGATTGATAGTAATTTTCTGTTAACGGAAATGTTGTTGCCAAATGTAAAGTTGTTAATTAAATTTATTGGAAATTTTCATTTCTAGTCAGTTAAAATCATTGTAACATAAATAAATATAAATATATTTGCTTTAAACAATCGATGCTAGTGACATATATTTTCGAAAAATAGTTTTTTGAGGTATTAAATTCAATACTTTTATTTTTAAGTAATATTCGTCTGTAAATTAGAGACAGATTTTTCGCATTTTAAATTCTCTTTATATCGGAAAAGCGTTACCTTTTAAAACGATTGGTCAATTATTGCATTAAATTAATATAACTTTAAAATCGTTGCTTTTAAAATGCATACATATGGAAAATAATAAAGTAATACCACTTTAATTTTGTGAATTTCATGTATTTGTTTTTCACTAGGTTAAAAATGACGATAAAAAATCTCGCTAATTATTAATTGTCTAACATTTCCTGAACGGCAATTATTTTAATGCAAAATACTTCCACGAATTAGACGCATACTTTCAGAAAATATCGGATATTTATTTTTTTTAACAAAAATTAATAATTAATATTTATTACATTATTGTTTTATAAATTATTATTAATTTATTTTTAAATGTAAAAATCAATATGTAAACACGAGAAAAAAAATCTACAAAAATCCTTTCACATTGATTTGTATATTTTCAATACATATCTATGCTTATAAATGCATGAAAGTTCTTTACAATCCTAAGTCGCTTTTCAATAAGAAAATATATATTTACAATTTAATATTTCTGAACAATATCCACAGCAGACAGAAACAGAAAAAAAAAATAAGAATAAAATTCCTTCCAACTAATTAAATTTTTAATTACGCAAGCTGCTTTAAGTTCTCGGCTATAGAAGAGACTAAATTCTAAATGGAGATAAAGTGCCCAAGGTTAAATAAATACATTCTTTACTAATAATACAGGATGTTAATAAAAGAACGTCCCAGTTTCAATGATATATTTCAACAATTTAATCCCTGTTTTGTGGAACTCAAACGATTTTTTTACCACTAAATTTTAATAGTATTCTTTGCTTTATTAAATCTCAGAAATTCTGCCATTAAATAAGGCGAAGAAATGTTATTAAAATTTAGTGGTTGTAAGCATTTGGGTCGGAGCGTTCTCATCTCTGAAACTAGTATGTTGTGCCATCACAAAACTTTCTTCTATACAAATCACGTCAATTAAATCATTTAAATAGTACAAGAAATTACATCAATTTAGCACCAATTCAAATCAAAGTGTATCTGAATTTGAAGTTTGATAAAAATTCGTGCATTATTTCTTGAGATAGAGCTATAGAGGAAATTCTGAAAAATTTAGCATAGAAGCCGCACCTGATGTGTGATTTACACCAATGCATAAACAGCAATAATTGAAATCCAGGTATCCATGGATCTGAAGTTCGTTGAAAATCCAAGCATTAGTTCTTGAGATACAGATATTGCGAAAATCACAAAAACAGCATAGTAGCGCCACCTATTGAGCGATTTACACCAAACTGTATAAAATGTCATTTCATGTCAAGGACTATCTGATACTAAAGTTTGATGGAAATTCGTGCATTAGTTCTTGAGATACAACTATAGTGGAAATTCTGAAAAATACAGCATAGCAGCGCCACCTGTTGAGCGATTTACACCAAAATGTACAAAATGTTAATTCATATCAAGGATTAACTGATACTTAAGTTTGGTGAAAATTATTGCATTAGTCCTTGAGATACAGCTATAATGGAAATTCTGAGAAGTGCAGCATAGCAGCGCCACCTGTTGAGCGATTTGCACTAAAACACAAACAGCACTAATTCATATCAAAGTATACTTGAATCTGAAGTTTGATGAAAATCCAAGCATTAGTTGTTGAGATAGAGCTATTGCGGAAATCGTAAAAAATACAGTATAGCATCTCCACCTGTTGAGCGATTTACACAAAAATGTGCAAAGCTTCAATTCATTTCAAGGACTAACTGAATCTGACGTTTGATTAAAATCCGTGCATTAGTTCTGGAGATTGAACTATTGCGGAAATCGTGAAAAAGGCTGCATAGCAGCGCCACCTGCTGAGCGATTTACGCCAAAAACTAATCAGCACCAATCTATATCAGGGACTAACTGAATATAAATTTCTATTGAATTCCGTGCATTAGTTCTTGAGATAGAGCATTCACAAAATTTGTGTCACATACAGACAGACAGACAGACAGACTCACAGATGCACAGACTCACAGACAGACATTTTGTAAAAACATGTTTTTAGGAATCTCTGACCCCTAAAATGTGTAAATCCGTCGAAAACCGAAAGTCGAAAATTTTCACGAATCCAATACTTTCTTCTTGTAAAGATAGAAGAAAGTAAAAATATGGATGCTTCACCAATCTAAGCTAAAATGAATACAAAATTCTCTGAGTTACTTTTCCGTTAAATCACGGAGGTATTCTGTCAACTGCCAGCAGAAATCCGTTCATATGTCTTTTTTTTTTCTTTCTTTAACTCATGAAATGTTTTCTAATCTACGATAAAAAGATACTTTAAATTATACAATCAAATTAAAGCAGATTTATTGCAACTGCATTTCAGCAATATTATATTTTTCGAGGAAATGTTTTTAGCGCCTGACTGTGAAAAGTAAAATTTCGGTCTGGCAATTCCGATACAGTTAGTTTAATTTTCCATTAATCTAGAATTGTTTTAAAATCCTTAAGAAGAAAAAATAGCAAGTGACCTTGAATTCCTTATCTTTTTCGGTACTTTTTTAAATAACTGCTCGCACATAACTAAATGTGCTTGTTGCTGTTATGAAATATGTAATATACATATAAACAGCATTTTTGACTAAATTTTCCTATTAAGAGGCTATCACGTTTTACAATATTTTAAAGTCATAGAACTCATTTCTATTGTTAATGAGGATGTGCAATAACACCTCATGTATAATGAGGTGTTATTGCATCAAACTGCTTATAAGCAACACCTCTTAATCGTATTTAACCCTTTGGTGAGCAGCTTTGCATATATGCAAACAACAGTGTTTTGATATTAATAGATTTTTTTTATTCGTATATACCTAATTCTCACCAGAAAATTAAAATAGCAATATTTACTTTAATTAGTAACAGATATTTCGTATTTAAATAAATCGAAATTAACCATTGCAACTTTCTAGTGTAAAGTCAGATTCTTTGAACAACGTAATTTCTGGAACGTATTCTATCATGGGAATGAAAGGGTTAAAGGTTAAGTTTTATAAAATAAATAATTATATAAAATAAGGTATTTGGAGACATACTTATTAAAATATTTATTAATTTGCAATATTTTAGCGTAAAACAACTACACGACAATAGTTTTTACTTGTATTGCAGATGTGCAGCAGAAGAAAAGATTGACGTATTATAAGAAAAATGTATCTCTGATTTTTTTTCATTATTTTTCCTGTGTAATAAACGTTTCAGAGAATCGTATATATTTTTTTCGAAAGAAAATAAATCTCCATTTAAGGGTTAAGTTTTTTAATTGGTATGCCTACTATGTTTTATTCACATACAAATTCAAAACCATTTGCAGTTCTACTGTCAGGAACAATAACCTAACTGATATAATAAAAAGTATTGCGTCTTTCATAGTTATTTATTTATTTAATTTGATATAAATTCTACAGCTTAAAATTTAGTTGTCTTAGTAGAACACTTAATTGTCTTAAGCTTATTTCAAATATACCCCAACTGGCTTTGATATAATATTCTATTTATTCGATATTGATATATTTCCCTTCCCCCAGCAAATACGTCAATTGGGTAGTATGATTAAGCATATGAAAACACAAAATAATTACACTTGACATAATTACACAAAATAATTGCTTTTTATACAACTATACTTTACAATGTGACATGAAAAATTCATTAATTAACTGTTTCTATGAAAGTAACGGAACGTTATATATTGCTCTGTTATGGAGAAAATCTGACAGTTGTTTAATTTTAAACAAGTAATATAAAATTTTGTTTTTAAAGTCAATTCCTACTTAGGTCATCAAAGAAAAATTTAATATAATCCCTTAAGCTAACATTAGTTTTTGTTGCATTAAAATATCTCAATTTGTCGATTTTCTATAAACAAGTAGGTTTACAATGGAACTCTATGGGAATTTGGCGAAATATTAGAGATATCGCCAAGTTGGCCTTACTTGGTACGATATACCGCCAAATTTGGCGATATATCGCCAAGTTGGCGACAAATCTGGCGGTATTTAGCGACAGAACAGGATCCACCCCCCCCCCCTCCCCACCCCCTATGGCAACTCCTTATTGAAAATACTTTCATTGATCTTCAATAACCAATGGCCGCCATTTTGTTTCCCATGAAAAACTAAGATTAATTAATTAAAATTTAATTAATTAATTAATATTTCAAAAAACTGTATTAACATCAGTTGTCATCCAGTACAAGTTTAAAAAAAATTATTTCAACTTGATAGGATGAATAATGAGTATTTTATAAACGATCGAAAATTTTAACAAGATATATAAATATATAAATATATATATAAATAAATATAGGGAGAGTGTGAACTAATAGTAGGAATTGAATAAATATAGGGAGAGTGTAAACTAATAGTATGAATTGAAAAAATGAAGACTTACATCCATGGATTTTACAATCGAGTATTTAAACAATGTAATACCAAAATAATATAAAGGAAATTTGTTTACCTATCCATCTTTGTCTAGGCATGTAAACAATGAATTTTACTGGATAATCCATCTTTTTCCAGGTTTTAGTTATCTGAAGAGAAAATGCATCTAAAATGTTTTCTTAACAAATCCGTTCGTTTTTGTTACACTATATTAGATTTCTGTAAGAATTTTGCTGGTTTATGATTTTTGAATTAAATCCCATAGCATCTTAAGTACTGTTATTTTAACATTAGTTTCAAATTTAAGTATTATAACGCATTTTAACTGTAGTTTCAAAAATTTAATTTTTCTTTCTGCAGTTGTTTAAAAAAAATGCATTCACAACGCATTCATTAATAATTGCAACGTTCTTCTTTACCTTTCGGTTTTAATTAACTGGAAATAGTGGCCGAAACCAGACTTAAAAGTCGATTTTAACTTACTGAAATAATCGGATAAACCAATTATTTTTTTGTAATGAACTTTTTTTTTCTCGTGACTCACGTAAGTAAACCTAATATAATCATTATTGTAATTCACTTTCAAAATTCGAAATGGTGTGTACGACAAGAAGAATTAAGTTATTATAAAAATTTAAATTATGTACATATATTTTGGTGAACCCTGTTTATGTTAACTGACACTCAAAATGGTCACTTATACATAACCGTTTAATTTACAGATATCACAATAATTACCAAATAGAATTACTCTTACCTAAAATAATCTGAAGTTTAAACACGCTTTTTATTGTATATGCATTAAAAAATTAATTACGTAAGTAGTGTAAATGTTTAGAGGCTTTTTCGTTAATTGTATGATACTTTCTGCATTACTTTTGTGGTTTTAGAAAGTAGTTTACGCAATGGTTAATTAAGAAATTAAATAAACTTTATAGTGAAAATATCTAGAAATAAAAATGTAGAGTTAGGATTTTAAAAACTTTTTTCGATACTTTGCAACAAAGTTGAAAAGTGTTAAGTGTTTCTGCATTTGGTTTGACTGTCCGTTTGGCCGTCTGTCCACACTCTTACTCCTGTAAATATACTTGGATTTCCATGCAAAGGTTTGGTATTGTATATGAAGTGTGTATGATTAATAGTTCGTTTACAAGGACGCTCAAAAGTATTCCATTACAATATGGTACATGGGGAAAAATCGTTTGCAGAATATTTTAATGACATTACACTATTTCAAATATATTGAAACTGATTTATATCACTGCATTTCACTACTATCACGTTAGAACAGGGAATTCACAGCATTTTTTATTCATTTACACGGACACACAAAAGAAATCGGTTACAGTACTGGCTTTGAGTAATAATTGCTGGAGTGTACGGTTTAAAATTCGGTATGAGCTTTTAAATTTAATTAATCTGTTGCATGTTACTCGTTATATATATATTATATACCTCATATACAGGGATGCAGAAAAGTATTCACATACCATTCTCCTTATTAGAGGAAATATGCTGAAGGGGAACTTTCAACTGAAGTATATGTATTTCTTAAGTGAACTAAATTTTGGCATGCATGCAGTTAATAGATACAAATATATATTTATATATCATATACAGGACTGCTGAAATAATTCTGATAATTTTCCGGTTGTAGATGGTAAGAGCTGAAATTGGGTTTTGAAATGTGTTATGCGTTTCCATATGGTTGAATTAGACGTAATATTTTACTTTTTTAAATGGTGCAGTTTTGTTATATTATTCTAAATGTGTTGGAAAGTCTTTCATAATCTATGCTTCATGTATGATTTTTTCTTTCTTGCTTATTGTCTGCGTTATCTATAATTTGAAAGATAAAAGTTAAATAAATGCTATTTTAAGTGGTTAAAACGAACATTATTAATAGTTTGGAACAGCCCACAGTTGAAATGGTGAATAAAGTATAGATTTACGAAATTCAAACTGCTAGGTTCGTAATTTTTTTTAAAACATATTTTTCTATGTATAAAATTTAACTAAACAGAGAAGTTATGGGACGTCTCGTGAACAATCATCGCGAAACGTTTAAAGGTGAACAAGCTTGAGAAAAAAAAAAAAAAAAGTAAAAAAAGTAAAACGGTAGTATTTCGCAATCATCCATAACTCCCGGAATATAGCATATATAGAATGGGTACTAACCCGCAGTACAAGCAATCATAAACTGCCGTACATAATGTAGGCATCTGTTAGCTATAAGGAATTTTGATATGAACACAAACCAAATACTTCATCAGAAAAAAAGTATTTATTCTCATTTTATCTCCAGTCTCCCGTTTATACTTAGTATGACTCAAATTCTATGTCTGTAAATATTACACGCGGCCTATCGTTTTATATCCCCTATTCAGGAGGTTGAAGGCAAACGCAAATAAAAATGTTTTGAAAAACCTGTTCTAGAAATGAAGATTCTTTTGGAAATTTTTCTGTATTATCTTATAATTTGCATGATAAATAAATTCTATGCAAATTTGTTAAAACGAGCTTTATTAACTGTTTGGTGTAACGAAATGTTGAAATTAATATAGGTAGATTCATAAAATATTTTGTAAAAGGCGTTTTCTATGAAAAGAAATTTTACTAACAAAGGAATCTATCTGGCTTGTCGAGAAGTATCATCAAGAAACTTTTACGTGAACAAGCATGTGAATAAAATCACAAGTAAAACGAGTGGTATTTTGCAACCACCCACAACTTCGTAATAAGGCATGTAAATATTGAATACTCACCATTAATATTAGAAATCTTAAAATGCCATACATAATGTATCTCACAGCTTGAGGCATTCTAATATCACCACAAACCAAATACCTTACCGTAAAGAGAGTGTGTTACTCTCTCTTATTTTCTCTGCATTCTCCCATTTATACCAAATATGACTTAAATTCTAGTACCCTAATTCAAAATATTACGGAAGTTCGCCCACTTTCCTATTCAGGATCCCTATTCAGGAGGTTGAGAACAAATGCAAAAACCCACACATTGCACCTGTTCACATGCTTGTTTACCTTTAAAATTTTCGTGAAACTTACCATCGACAGATTCGATAGCATTCCTTGTAAGAAGTTGATATTTATCAAAACGTATTTTGTAAATTAGCCGCAAAAATAATTCTTCTTTCATTTCCACCAATCGCTGATTGCGGAACATTCAAGTATATGATCTGATATTTATATTTTTGGCATTGAAAAATTGAATCATTTGCAAGCCATTAAATTTATTGAATATTATTGAATCACCAATCGCTGATTGCGGAAATATTCAAGAGTATGATCTGATATTGATATTTTTGACATTGAAAAATTGAATCATTTGCAAACCATTAAATTTATTGAATATTATTGAATCACCAATCGCTGATTGCGGGAATATTCAAGAGTATGATCTGATATTTATATTTTTGACATTGAAAAATTGAATCATTTGCAAACCATTAAATTTATTGAATATTATTGAATCACCAATCGCTGATTGCGGAAATATTCAAGAGTATGATCTGATATTGATATTTTTGACATTGAAAAATTGAATCATTTGCAAACCATTAAATTTATTGAATATTATTGAATCACCAATCGCTGATTGCGGGAATATTCAAGAGTATGATCTGATATTTATATTTTTGACATTGAAAAATTGAATCATTTGCAAACCATTAAATTTATTGAATATTATTGAATCACCAATCGCTGATTGCGGAAATATTCAAGAGTATGATCTGATATTGATATTTTTGACATTGAAAAATTGAATCATTTGCAAACCATTAAATTTATTGAATATTATTGAATCACCAATCGCTGATTGCGGGAATATTCAAGAGTATGATCTGATATTTATATTTTTGACATTGAAAAATTGAATCATTTGCAAACCATTAAATTTATTGAATATTATTGAATCACCAATCGCTGATTGCGGTAATATTCAAGAGTATGATCTGATATTTATATTTTTTACATCGAAAAATTGAATCATTTGCAAATCATTAAATTTATGGAATATTATTGAATCACCAATCGCTGATTGCGGGAATATTCAAGAGTATTATCTGATATTTATATTTTTGACACTGAAAAATTGAATCATTTGCAAACCATTAAATATATTGAATATTATTCAATCACCAATCGCTGAGTGCGGAAATATTCAAGAGTATGATCTGATATTGATATTTTTGACATTGAAAAATTGAATCATTTGCAAACCATTAAATTTATTGAATATTATTGAATCACCAATCGCTGATTGCGGGAATATTCAAGAGTATGATCTGATATTTATATTTTTGACATTGAAAAATTGAATCATTTGCAAACCATTAAATTTATTGAATATTATTGAATCACCAATCGCTGATTGCGGAAATATTCAAGAGTATGATCTGATATTGATATTTTTGACATTGAAAAATTGAATCATTTGCAAACCATTAAATTTATTGAATATTATTGAATCACCAATCGCTGATTGCGGGAATATTCAAGAGTATGATCTGATATTTATATTTTTGACATTGAAAAATTGAATCATTTGCAAACCATTAAATTTATTGAATATTATTGAATCACCAATCGCTGATTGCGGTAATATTCAAGAGTATGATCTGATATTTATATTTTTTACATCGAAAAATTGAATCATTTGCAAATCATTAAATTTATGGAATATTATTGAATCACCAATCGCTGATTGCGGGAATATTCAAGAGTATTATCTGATATTTATATTTTTGACACTGAAAAATTGAATCATTTGCAAACCATTAAATATATTGAATATTATTCAATCACCAATCGCTGAGTGCGGAAATATTCAAGAGTATGATCTGATATTGATATTTTTGACATTGAAAAATTGAATCATTTGCAAACCATTAAATTTATGGAATATTATTGAATCACCAATCGCTGATTGCGGAAATATTAAAGAGTATGATCTGATATTTATATTTTTGACATTGAAAAATTTAATCATTTGCAAACCATTAAATTTATTGAATATTATTGAATCACCAATCGCTGATTGCGGGAATATTCAAGAGTATGATCTGATATTTATATTTTTGACATTGAAAAATTGAATCATTTGCAAACCATTAAATTTATTGAATATTATTGAATCACCAATCGCTGATTGCGGTAATATTCAAGAGTATGATCTGATATTTATATTTTTGACATCGAAAAATTGAATCATTTTCAAACCATTAAATTTATTGAATATTATTGAATCACCAATTGCTGATTGCGGTAATATTCAAGAGTATGATCTGATATTTATATTTTTGACATCGAAAAATTGAATCATTTGCAAACCATTAAATTTATGGAATATTATTGAATCACCAATCGCTGATTGCGGGAATATTAAAGAGTATGATCTGATATTTATATTTTTGACATTGAAAAATTTAATCATTTGCAAACCATTAAATTTATTGAATATTATTGAATCACCAATCGCTGATTGCGGTAATATTCAAGAGTATGATCTGATATTTATATTTTTGACATAGAAAAATTGAATAATTTGCAAACCATTAAATTTATGGAATATTATTGAATCACCAATCGCTGATTGCGGGAATATTCAAGTGTATGATCTTATATTTATATTTTTGACTTTGAAAAATTGAATCATTTTCAAACCATTAAATTTATTGAATATTATTGAATGCAAAAGATCTCTTATATTAACATTTTGAAAGAAGCTACATAAAAATAAGATAATAAATGAAGACAGTATCGCTTTTCAAATACTAGCACCAGAAACCTTCACAATTTCGCGAAATAGAGAGTAGGTTCATTTGTGAGGGCTATGGCAATTACGCCGAACAAGATTTTTTGTTTTCGTCAGTTATTAAAAGTTCGATGTTTTCTCGTGCCACTCCAAAGACTTTAAACCTCAACCACAGATCTGGGTGACCTAAAAAAATTATCAAAGCTGCATTGACCCTTGTCGAAAAGAATTCTTCATCAGATGAGTTATTAATTTAGCTATCTACTAGAATTTATTAGTATATTTTGACTGGCCCCATCCAACAAAATTTAATCAATTGTAGTTTATATTATTCGCATACAAATTCGGTAAATGTAGCTGCATGAAACTGTGCCCATTACTTTCATGTATCTTGTATTTACAAAAATAAGAGAAATGTAAAATTGAAATATTATTTTCAATATCTCTGCAATATGCTAATAATCAACCCATTATGATTCTTTCTGTTTGTAGAACAAAGTATGCGAAGTAAAATTAACATAATCAATTTCCAAAACAAAAATCCTCCTACGTATTCAGAAGGCATTCCTTCATATGTACGAAAAATATATATTGAAATTATTGAATGATATGAATAACATTTATTCAAATGATTTGAATGAGTTGAAGTATGCTGAGCAGTAAAGGAATAAAAGTTTTGTAACTTAATTTTCTGCAAAAATGGTCACAGAAAGGCAGCAAAAAATATTTTCCGATTTAAAGTTGTAAAAATTAAAGATAATAAAATATTTTATCTTTGCAATTCGTTTTATTGTTATTTTACGTTTCATTATTATTTTATTCTATATAGAACAAGAACATTTGGTTTTGTGAAAATTTTTGACATCCGGTTTTCGGCGGATATATACGTTTTTAGGTTCTGAACGCTATTTGAGAGTTTTTTTTTACGGGCGACTAATTACCGAACTACTGAACAGAATTTAATAAAATTTGAGATTCATTTAGAAATTGATATATAGTGATACGCTTTTGGTGTATACTGCCCAACAGGTGGCGCTGCTATGGCACATTTTTTATGAAAAGATATTTTTGCCAAAATAGCTATATCTCAAGAACTAATGCACGGAATTGCATCAGACCACATATTATGTTAGATATTTACATGAAAAGAGTCTGATAAGTTTTAGATGCATATCACTCAACAGGTAGCGCTGCTTTGCTTTTTTTCCACGATTTTTGCGATGCCTATATCACAAAAACTAACAAACGACATTTCATCAAAACCTTATATTACGTTAGACCTTGATATGAATAGATGCGCCTATATCACGAAAACTAATAAACGAAATTTCATCATACCTTCATATCACATTAGTCCTTGATATAAATAGATACTGATTCAATTTTGATTTTGATCAAATAAGAGAGGGCGCTTGGGAAGATTCTTAATTTTGCCCGCAGTCCATTGGTGCAATTTCTTGAGCGTGATTTTTGTTATTATTATTCAGTGGTCACTCAAATTCTATTCTGAATTGAAAGAAAAGCATTGTATTTCACATCCATAATTGCTCTGTGAGCATGGTATTCAAATTATTGAATTATATAGAAGAATGTTTTGCAATGGTCACAACATACCAGTTGAATTTAGTAAACAGTATTTTTTAAACTAAAATAATTATTAAGATCTCTCAAAATTTACATGAAATTTTTAACTTTTCAATAAATGTGGTAAATTATTAATTAAATATATTTTATATGTATAATAAGTGGTCGATTATGCTGATTGAACATAAAAATAACAAAATCTAATAACGTTAAAAACAAATATTGTTATAACTTTCGAAATATGAAAAACTATCTTTGAGAAAATGTAAATGTAACGTTACAAAGTATACAATAAAACAATTTGCTTAAAAATAATGTATTCACTTATGTTAGTCGCTATAAAAATTCTTCTTACATTTCACCTGCTGCGAGAATTCTTTAAATTTGTTGTTTACAAGAGAAATTGAAAGATATAATGGATTTTCTTCAAGTAAAAAAGTTGCAGATTGATAAATATGTATGTATACATAATTTATAACCGTTGTATGAGACATGTAAATAAAATTTATAAAAGAGTTGTGTATGTCATGGCCTACATCATGCTGTGAATATTTTCCACAACCTTATTAAAGTTTCACCAGATGATAAACTGAAATTAGCAGCAAACTATTCATTATATCTTTTTAGTTAAAAGTTTAAAATTTTTTTAACCTGGGTTTAGAATAGTTTCTTGAACAGTTAATTCGGATAAATATGCCTTTATGAATACATTAGAAACTTGGTTCTCAAACTAGAGGTCCGAGAAAAAATGTATTTCTTCGAAGTATGATGACCGTAGCCAAATAGACTGAATAAAGAAAAGAAGCAAAATAATTTTTTTTTATTTTTTTTTATTTTTTGAGGACACAAAGTACTTATACATGAGTTTTAGTGATTGTAACAATAACGAAATCCATGCATTCTCAGGTTCTTGTTCAGCCGCGGTGGCTGAATTCGGTGATTTTTCGCCTTTTTTTTCCTTTTTTCTTTTTCTTTCTTTCTTCTTTTTTGTCTTCTTTTGTGTATGGCAAACCATTTTTAAGATGCACATATGCTTGTGATGTAGGGATTTCGTTGGTAACTAACTTAATAGGTTTTGAGATTCAAAAAGTGCCTGTTATTTTGTAGTATTTATGATCTAAAAGGAATGTAAGGAATGTAAGGAATGTAAACATCACACCTTTTTCTCGATATCATGTTATCCTAAGTTTTAACATTTAAGGTACGCATGACCAGTATAGTTATGGGACACCAATGAAAGTTTTTATTAAACTGGCGGAAGTTTAAAGTTTGCGTAAGTTCATTCACCTATGTACTGTACAGTACTTTAATGTGTTTTTATATGTTACTGTATTACAAGATACCTGAAAGGTTCGTATAACATTTATATGTTTACGATAAGATATGAGATAATTGAAAAGAACTGTAATATGGTGCCATTTTTCAGGAAACAAGTATTAATCTCGCATGAGATACAGAAAGTGTAACGAAATTGCTGAATCAAAGCTTTAAATTAGTGACATTAACGCTAATTTATAGCCACACCCAAAACGTATCATGCTAAATGATAAGTCCAATTATTGTGGGGTAGAAACAGAAGAAAATCAGATATCTATACTGAATACCAGACATTTGAGCATTCCCCAACCTTTGGACATACGCATGATGCATTTGAAAATAGAACTTATTAAAATAACATACCTTACAAACAGAACATAACAAATATCAAAATATAATCAACAGAAATAAACAACAGAAAAAAAGAGAAATATTGGCATGTCAGCATCTTTGTGTTATCATCATAAAACAGAGAACAATCGTATACAGTGCGTGTCAAAAGTTTAAGCACAACATAAAATTTCTAAATAAAATTTTGTTATCGACTGAAAGTTACTTTTCTTTCACATAATCTACAAATTTTAGTTTTAAAAGGGTATTTAACAGATTTATGCTTTAAAACTTATCTCAAATAATAGAATTTATCAAAAGAACAAAAATGAGTATGTCACAAGTTTAAGCACAGTAGTTCTTTAGTCTTTAGTAGAACAAGAATGAAAAAAATTAATACTTGATTATTGCTCTATTCTGCTGAATTCCTTTAAATATGCGGTCTTCCATCGATGAAATGAGGTTTTGTATTGCTTCCGGTTCAGTTTTAAACCCCGCGCTCTCAATGGCATTTTTCAAATATTTAAATGAAAAATACTGCTTTCCATTTGAATAAACTGTATGAGTGAGAATATCCCACATATTCTCTACAGGGATTAAATCAGGGCTAATTTCCGGCCATTTCAAAACAGATATATTTTTTTTAATTATGCCACGTTGAAGTTGAGTTCGAGGTATGGGTCGAAGCATTATACTGTTGAAATAACCCTTTTTCGCCCCCCCCCCAAAAAAACCCCTCGGAAACAGGGAGTAAATTATTGGTAAGTGTCTCTTTATAGTTTTCAGAGTTTTCACGACCACTGATTTATGCTAGAGATGTCAGACCATTGAAAGAAATAGCCCCCCTTACCATTACACAACCACCACCATGTTGTCGGCTAAATATACTCCTATGTTCTTTGCGGAGATCAAGCCAATAGTACTTAAACAGCCACTTATCACCAAATGACATATTCTCTTTGTTTCACAATAATCTAGCTTCTTTATGGTGTCGGTTCAGACATGGTAACCCAGTCATTTTACGATTTTTGATATATTTCGATTCCAAAACTCTTCTATGAACAGTTTTTTTTTTTATATTTGTCTTTCAACTGCATGCTTTATTTGCGAAAGAGAGTAATTACCAGTTGAAGCCAAGTTTCTGATGCGGTGGTCTTCGCGCAAAGTAGTCACTGGTGGCCTTCGTGAGCGGAATTTTTATTTGAAATCATTACCATGAGCCAAAACTTGATGAATACCTTTTTTTCGATCTTTTTGATGCACTTGCAATTTCAGAAACAGACTTAAGTTTTGCCCTCATACTCCAGATATTTATCACCTCTTCTTCTGAAAATTCTTTCGACTTAGGCATTTTGTACTAACTCAAACACAACAATTGACTGCTTCTTATACGCCCAGAAATCGTTTGCGTGCGCAATCGCTTACATCAATTCGTAAAACTTGCATAAAAACGATTTTGTGCTTAAACTTTTGACACATTTATTTTTGTTCTGTTCTTAAATTCCATGCTTTTAAATAAAGTTTTAAAGATAATTTTATTGAATATGGTGTTAATACTGCTATTATTAACATATCCAAAACAGGTATTGAAATAAAGTGAATATTTAAAGTTTTATTTTAAAATTGTTACTGTGCTTAAACTATTGACACGCACTGCATAAAATATCCATCAAAGTCTTAATGCGGTTTTGTTGCCAAGGAAAATCGCCTTTTAAAAAATATCCATTGGTGTTTGCTGCAGTCGTTAAAAAAATGTATAAAATTTAATAAAATGCATAAAATTCAAATAAATTTAATAATGTTACTTATCGTGCATATGAGGAAAGGAAAAATAAACTTGGAAAGTTTAGCACAGTCCATATAAACATTTGTCGATTTAAACAAAAAATAAATAAATAAATAAATAAAAAACAGGAGGGCGTCGCATAGTAGAATACTCTTGATTCTTTATGAATAATCATAGAAATAGTTATTCTCAGAAATAAAAAATTATAATAATCACAAAGTCCTGGCTGTTGATATCACAGAAACATACATATACGGCACAAAAAAATTAAAATAACACTGCGTATCACAAAATAGAATCTTAACACATGGATGACACATAGCTCGAAGGCACAATTTTAAAAACATCACATGCAGATAATTTTACGCTATGCTGAGAAGCCACAAATTTCCTTGTGATATTTTTTTTTATTCTTTTGTATTTCATAGCTTTTGCTTTAGAACTGATTATTGACATGTAGAAAAAGGACACTATAATCAATGTAAAACACACACTGGTAAAAATATGAGTAAGAGTGCTTGGTATGTCAGCATTGGTAGGAGACAAAATAACTTAAAACACAACGTATGATATCACAATAAAACACTGTAAAATAACAGACATTTGTAGAGGGGGGTACTGGCGCCTCAAGAGTAAAAGTCGGCGTTCTAGTAGACATGAGTAATTGAACACAAACTTCAGAATCTTTAGAAATAGGTGTAGAAACCATTAAATACTGTTGTTAGATCTAGATGCATCGGCATAATTGTAATCATGGAATTTTTTTAAAGTACTTGAAACAATAGTGGCTGGATCATCGATTTTAGGAGGATCGGGGGATTGAAGGATGATCATTTACTGGTGGTTGAAACTTCATTAGAATCAAATTTTATGGTAATAGAGTATTTAATATTTACAGTTTTCCGAGAGAAATGTAAATAATTGGGACTTAACAATGAATCAGAAAGTCGCTTATTCAAAAATATTTCGTTCTGGTTGAAAATTAATGTTCTTTACAAAATAATGTCAGTACCGACGCAACTATCATGGCAGTAGATATATGTGAAAAATAAATAGAATCATTTAAAAAAAATATTGTTACCTTGTTTTTATCTGGGTGAGAAACTATCCAATAAAAGAAACATTGTTATTTTCAATTCAAAGCAACTGATGTTTAACTGTATTTAACACTAGAACCGCCAGAAGTTTTACTGAAGTGTTATAAAAATTTTTTACACAGGAATTTTTATTTGAAACTATTTAACTAATTTAACTTATTTCTCCGTTGTACATTTTAAGCTTAATTTAGAAAGAAATTTCTTGTGGCAATCGAAATATTTTCATTGGGCGCAGGTCAAAAAGACCGCTACGGCGATTCTAGTGTTAAAGGAGGTGATCCAAGAAATTCATGTATATTTGTGGCACATAAGAGGGAAGAGACTTGCGGTGTCCATTAAGCAGTCTATAATAATATTGGAAATAGTGAGAAAATTGTGAAAAGTCTAAATAGAGTTATCGAGATGTAAGGTGTGTACGTTGATTGTTTTGCTAGACGATGGGTGGGTGCATTGGTAAGTCGTCATGATTCTCATGTTATTCACATAAAAAATTGTTTTGTGTTTATTACCATTACAAGTAAAACATTTCATTCTTTTTTTACAATGGGCCAAAGAATGGACTTAAGACCAACAACACTATATGAAAAACAACATAAAAAAGATTAATTTTTGTCATTAAAATCTGAGCAGTTTTGAGGATTAGATTTCGATTATATTCTTTTTTGACCTAAATTTCACAGAGCATTTTCGTAAATTATCAAGATTTTTTTTGTAATTCAGCTGAATTGCATGCGTCTTAACCCTTTATCGGGCAAGTGAGTTCTGTGGCTGAAATGTTAAAAAGATTCACTGCATCAGATTCTACAAACGAATTTATTTCAAAAATAAAAGCGATGTGAACAGATGATATGATGATGGGATACCCACTAGCAGTGCTAATATATGAGTAAAAATAGTAATTTAAAATGAATTTTAGGAAAAATATATGTTTACATTGTTTCATAACTCGTCATAAGCGGACGAAGATGTAGATGTTAGAAAAGCCGCCAATTCTCTCTACAAAAAAGGCTGTTTTCATTGCCATACACTATAAAAATAAAGTTAATAATAGATTATCAAACTTTACCTAAGTAAATTAATAATAAGAATATAAGGACTTTTTTTAAAAAATACATACAAAAGAAAGAAAAGACAGAAAGAGTATTAGCCGAAGAGCGCAACTACTCTTCTAATACAGTAGTATTGTCTTTTGCGTTTAGAAGGACTGAGAGCATCATAGACAGGGAATTCAAACATGATACTACTTTAAGTACTTTATAAATTTGGCTATGGAATATTTTAGATAAATATTTAATGCGATTAATAAGAGAAAAATTTTAAGATCATTTCTAACGGTAGTATTACGTAAATATCTAGAGCCATTACGAATAATTTTAAAAGCAAAATATTATACTAAAAATTCCGGCGCAAATCGATCAGTTTTCAATAAAAATTAAGTGATGAGTATATTAACCATTACCCGATAAAGGGTTAAAGTACCTAATTATTCTAGCATTATTGTTGATTCCAGAAATAGCACAGTTCATGAGGCAGTACTCGTCAAACGACAAGCGGCTAGCAGTTTCCCTCATTACTAACAAAAATATTGAAGGACAGATTCTAGATTGTGATATCGGCGAAATCCTAAAAAATCATGAATGTCAGGTGAATTAATTTTCAATAAATTAATTTGACAATGATTTTTCAAGGGCCGTATGCCTGGTAATATATAGCTCACTTTGGACGATAATTTTAGCAAGGGAGGTACTGAGGAGCATGTTGCACAAAAATATACTTTCGTTTCTCAGAAATTTGGAAGGCAGAAGAAACATTTACTATTTTTTCGAACCACATAGCTATATGTCGTATCACTAAATTTACAGGCGATTGTTTGGCTTCTTCCCTAATCTAATAAATTCTTTAAATACAATTTCCTTTTTTTTTTTTTTTTTTTTTTTTTTTTTTTTTGGTTTTAGTTATTACTAAATAAAAAATTACCCCTACATTAACTAATGCTTTTAATCTTCTAAATTTAATAATGTTTAATAATATGTTAGCCTCTTTTATTGGTATGGTATGAAATCTCGAGAGATATAATTTTAAA
Organism: Maratus speciosus; assembly: GCA_963932465.1. Lineage (NCBI taxonomy): Eukaryota > Metazoa > Arthropoda > Arachnida > Araneae > Salticidae > Maratus > Maratus speciosus. The sequence continues at coordinate 223,145,833 of OZ010791.1, read as the reverse complement.
GAAAATGCAGAATGAAGTAAATTGTACATTGAATTATTCATCTTTAAGTTTAAGATAATACCTTTGTTCTGATGCATTTCAGATTCAATTAGTAATGTCAAGATACTCATTAAAGTTTTCATATCATGACAATTTTCACTAATTATATTTCGTGTTTTCAACATTATTATGTGCTTTGATGATAATACCATTGAAAATGTTTCACCATTAGGAAGATGAATATTGCATTAATGTCCAATAAATGGAAATGTCAAAGGCTTTCACAATGTTGTTACAATATTTTACATCAAAATATGTAAAATAAAAGACACCCGGAAGCTCTCCATGAATTAATTAGTCATATTATGACTCTATGTATTAACTATTCATTTCGTTCTTTGAAAATTTATTAGTTTGACGATTTGTATAGTTATTACATAAGTCTTTAGTATGTATTAAAATAGGCATAATATTTACATTTTTCTAATTAAAGTCTTTCTGAAACAAAATACCTTGCTTTCAATTTTATGGCTCATTACTGGTTTTCAATCTTAATTTAGTCTGATTTATTTATTTCTTCAGAAACATTTCGCAACCAGTACTTTTAAAAATGATAATATTTATATGTTTTTCTCTTCCAATATTCTCGAAAATGTTAAATTAGTCTAAAATAAAACACATGCATGCAATAATGAAGTGAAGTATAACTAAGGCGTATTGCTCATATTTTGATTGCAATAACAACACCAAAAACTAAAGTAAAGATTCAGCTCCAATTTCTTTTAGGGATGATTGTAAAACTTTCAATAATTACTCTGTTATATACAATGATACGTTTATTCGACACAATAAAACACAAAATAGTTAACACAGTACGTACAATTAAACTATTTCAATAAATTAAAAGATTAAAACTCCAATCTTCCATTTCTGAACGCCCCATTCAAAATTCAAATGCCTTTTTTTTTTCATTCCCATGACGATTTTTTCAGAATCTCACTGCAAAATTATCCCGTCGTAAATATAATACAGTAGTACCCCTAATTACGTCCCATCGACTTACTTCCCTTTGCACTTACGTCGTCTGGCTTGGTAAAAAACACCTTAATTAAGACGCACTTTGCACTTTTTGAAGATTTTTGGTTCTATGAAGAGAAAATTCCCTATAACAGCCATGTGATAGTGACATATAAATAAATAAAAGTCGCTAGAAAAAGCTTAGAAAACTCACTATGGTATCATAAAGTGCTTCTAAGAGAAAGAAAAAGTTGTCGGTAAAAACGTCATTGAAAGATTTTTTCACATACTCAAAGATTAGAATGGGGCAGCTAGAAGAACAATAAATTGTAAGTTAACAACTTATTGATTTATACTGAATTCTTGTATTGCAAGTGCAATTTTTTGCTAATGTTAAACGTATGTAAAAATAATCCCTAAATACAATTAAATATGTTCATTATATTTTAGAAAATTCTTATTACTTATCCATTTTTGCTTATCTAAATGTACCCCGACTTACGTCGCTTTCGACTCACGTCGCTAGTCTTAGGACAAATTGCTGACGTAAGTCGAGGTATTACTGTACTGAAAACTGTATTTATTTGTTCTATAAATTAGAAGAGAAATTTTCTGTTCTTCTTTTATTTTCTTTTAGGTTTGCATTATATTTCGAATATAACAGATCATTGAAAGAATAGATAAATGAGTAGAATAAAATTTCTCATTAATCGAAACGAAACTATACTAAAATATTCCCAAATGAAAAGTAATATTGAAGAGAAAGCATTTCAAAATTGCTAAAATTAAAATTCAAGCTAAAAATAAATATTCAGAAAAAAAATTTACGATTCAATAGAGATAGAAACTCTTAACCTTCAACCGCTTTATTTCACATTTATGCAGATTTTCGTTAACGTGTATCTGATAAGTTAAAATAAAAAAGAAATGTATGCTTTATTTTTCTGAAAGCGGACACATGAGATATTTTTATCTGTTTATTTTATCGATATTAACTTCAATCGAATACTTTTTTTCGAAGAAAAAACTGTAAAGCCGATTTTGAATTTTTTAATGAGTGTCATTTATGTGAAAAAAAATGCATTACACGCATATTTTAAGAGTATTATTATCATCCTTTAAAAAAACATTTAATTAAAACTTGAACATTATTAAAGTACTTTGATTTTTAAATGTATTTTTAAATTTACCGAGGCATGTATGCATTTCTGACATTTTTGATTAGAAAATAATGTTCTTAATATTTTAAAAATAATCTATTAATACTCATTCTTTGTCTACAGAATTTCCTAGGTAATTATTCTTGAACAAAGTAAGTTTTAAAAGAAGTTTTTAGATTGAAAACATATTAAAATAATTTCATTTCTGTATTTTTTAATTTCCTGTACATGCATAGCAAGACATATTTATTTATGTAGTTTTTATTAAAATGGACATGCAGAGTAAGAAAAGCTTATCATATGCATTCGCTACTTATAAAATAAGTTTAGATCTAAACTGACACACAAGTAGCAAAACCAGTCTATGTGATTTCACTATCATTAATATCACCATCGCTCTAAATGGTCACAGTCGCAAAATGGTGACCAAAAAGTGTCTTCTTTATTACGACACTCTTATTATGACTTTCAAGTGAAAGTAACTTCGTGACTACAGTGATATAAAATCGGTTGATTATTCGCCATCATTTCCAGTTCACAAAATGGAACAAATGAACTTCGCAGTGACGTGGATCCTAAGTCCACGTCAGTTGCGGCAATATGAAAATTAACAGCTGCGTTTGGATCACGGTATTTTCACATTTACGACATATTTGAATCACGGGTGTTATTTATGCTCATAGTAACTCTTTGCATAAGATTTCCCAAACGGAACATAATGGTCAGAAGGATTCGCTTGAGCTTGCTAAAAGATACCGCATTTTTGTTTGGACAGCTGTAATGTTGTCGGGTCAAAATGCCCATTCTTCCTGTGCTCATTCAACTGAATTAACAAAACAAGTCTAGACAAGTCATGACTACTTAATCGATAGCCCAACCCATTTTAAGCATGGTAAATAACTCTATAAAAGGCTCCGAGATCCTGTTTGCACAGACTCTGAACGAAAATAAGCGAACATTCTTTGTATTCTTTGCAGTTTTATTTTCCCATTTCATAAGGTCATTATCATCTATTATAAAGAGTGCCTTTGCCACAATTTAAAATTTTCTTTTGGATAAAACCAGCATTTTCAGGGTATAGAAGATTATTATAAATACTTATCTTCCATACCAGTTTAGTCGATTCTCCCATGTAATATGGCGATTATGATCTAATATAGAGAGTGCTTTTGCCACAATTTGAAATTATATGCGAGATAAAATTGATGTGAGAAGATTATTGGAACTGCTTATTTTCCATGCAGTTAGTGATATTCCCCTCTTAATACAAATACTACTGTCAAGTTTATATATAGCGCATTCCTCTTGCTATAGGTATGCATTTTTGATTTCGATAATTTTGCCACGAAACATCTTTAAACTTACACTGAAACATACGAGTATCAGGACAGAAATTTGAACCCTAACGAAAACGCATATATCTCTTTCTATAATAGCTCCCTAAGTATTAGCCTCAGTGACGTAAGTGTTGTGTTGTGTTTTAACATATGTGATCATTTCGCTGATATGAACTTTAGCTGCATTGTGGGTGAGTGAGTAGCCAAAATCAGAACTATCACTGCTTTCTATTCAGCCTAAATCACCACTTAGATGTGGTAGTATGGTGATTTAGGTACTTGTGAATATATTTTGTCGAGATAGACCAATTTAACTAATTATAAGTGTATTTCGGGCAATATTTCTACTTAAAAACTTAAAGTGAGCGTGCAGAAAAGTGAAAAATATGTCGGCCTCAGTCCGTGCGAGAAACAGCCAAAAATATAGATTACGCATGTCGTTGGAAATAAAAGTTTATGAGCCACCCACAGATAGAGAAATATTTGGTATTACTTACTAGACTCTTTCAGGTTGTATTTTCGTTCTGCGAACAGTGGACGGCGGAGCGAGCATCTCTACCGCTGCCCTACCTGAACCTATGGACAAGGCGTGTGAAGATGACAACCATACATATGTCCAAGACGTCACTGAGATAATTAATATTGACTCAAGTTGATGCTGTGCAAAGCAGGACAATTTGTGTGCAGCAGAGGATTGCTTCAAAAAGGTTTGGCCTCAACTACGCCCATACACAACCAATGGCAATGGACAAAACCATGATTGATTGTACAAATACCAGACACATCAATGTCAATATTATGGCTTATGTCTCTTACTTCCCATGCCATAGGCCAATGTTAAAAAAATTGTCTTTGAATACTAGTCGAACTAAACATCATATACCGTTCAATGTCCGTTTTATATTAAATAAAATTTGGTACGCACTCAATGTCTCGTTTTAATTTTAATCCAATAGGTTAAAAGCGACTTGCTGCCGTAGAAGTTTCACATTAAACCAACAACCATCTGCCTCGACGCAGCTCAGGCCAATTTTTTTAAATAGTAAATTAAAAAAATATTTAATGTTACTTTTTAAAATAAATATCTTTTTTCAGTTATGCCTTAACTAATATTAGTCTTGAATTTATAAAGTGTTGTAGTGTGGAGTAGAAACATAAGATGCCTTATTTTGTTACATAAGCAAAACATTTTGTTAGAATGCTTTTTAAATATACAAGCAATATTCTAGTAAAACAATGAAAATGGAGCATTTTCACAAGTACTTTATTTTATCTTTTCGTCACTGATTACACCAAGAAAATTAAAAATAAATGTGGTGAAATAACATATTTTTGTTAAGATATTAAAATTACTTATACCAGAAAAAATATCAAAACTAACACTTTCTTTCTCAAATATTATTTCCATTTCATAGTCGGAAATGTTTGATGAATGTACCAGTTATAGATTAACAACTTTAACAACATATTATAAAACCTGTTCTATACTCCACATTCTAGAAATTTTTGGAAGGAAATCTTAATTACCCTTTAGCCTTTATTACGCTAACTGATGTTAGAGTTGGGCATCTATATGAACCATTTGTATGCAATATTTATATTTAGCTTTTCGTAAATAGAATTTTAATTAAGAAGTATTGTAAAAATTCTTAATACTACAAAAAAAAATTCTATTGTGTTGTTATCTTATATATATATATTTTTTTAATTTTTATATGTTTAATTAAATCGTAATTTTTTTTTTAATAATATTGTCCTGAAAACCTTTTTATTTATTCTGTTCTTCTAGTGCTATTTTGGTCCTCCCTAAATTTTCTTTAGTGCTAAGTATATCTGGACATTGGCTATAGTCAAATATATTTCTCGTTCATAATTTGACTCGAGAAATGAGACGACTGTGACTCCAGAGGTTCATTCTGCATAATGATTCATTCCAAACAGAGTTGGACAAATTTGTAATCTCAATTATCCGCAGTGTAATTACAGATTAATTGCATGTAATTGCTTATAATTACACACATTCAAATGCAGAAATTTTGCTAAATAATGGGATGGGGCGGTTCCGCTTACAATGCTGCAAGAATTTTTAACGGCATGTAATTTGAACTATAATTAATTACATGCAATTAAACTGTAATTACAATGAGGATAATTGGAATTGTAAATTTGCCCAACTCTGATTCCAAGTTTCAATCAAATATTAATGTTTATTTTACGATCAGAAACTAAAAAAGTATTAAAATAATTTATTAAACTTTTATCCTCTGCTGAAAATTAGAAGGCATCCCATACTGTGAAACACAAAAATACATAAAGAAATAAGTTTTTTTGTCATATAGAAAAAAAGGCAGTTTAAGTATCAGTCAAAAATTCATAATAAAAACATTTACAACACTTTAGAGATTAGAATATTTTTACTATTTGAAAATTTAAGATTTGTATTTGAAATTGCTTCATATTTTTTTACTTTAATCAAGCTACAAAAATGGTATTTTGGGTAGAAGACAATTTTTCTAATAATTTATATAATTCTTAAATAAAAGACTTTTTTAACACTGTAATTATATATTTATGTTTGATTTTTGAAAAGATTTATGGAAACGGTGTGGACATTAAGAATTTTAACACTGGCAATACTTTCTTATTTTGACTGTGGAAGTCCTATGCTAATGAATATCTTCAGTTAGAGGCAGATATTTAGGGAAATAAAATACACAAAGTATTTTCTGTTTAGGCAGGTAATTTATGAAAAATAACATAAATCCTGCGCTCCTTAACTAATATTATACCTGTATGCAGGAGAACTCAGATGTGTCGCATTTTTACAAATAATTTCGCATGTTTAACTCCTGCTCGGCTACTAAAGTAGGCACTAACAAGAAAAGTGTCCATATGGGCATGCTCCGAAAAATCTGAAAAAAATATAGAATGTTCTACTCATGAGGATAGATATGTTTATTAAAAAAAATTCGGCGGAAACTCCATAGAGCAACTTAAAAAAAATAATGGAAATTTCGATATTTGGCGATTTATCATCGGTTGGTGATGGAATAAAATGATAAACTGATATATTTGTGATTTAATCAAGTATTTCTAAAATAAAAATTTGTTTTGGTGCCACGGATTTTCGGAAACACATCTGAGAAGTTTTTATAGCGTATTAATTAGTTTTCTGAACCCGGTTTTCAGCATACTATTAATTCTCAAGTAAACATTTTCGTATTCAACGGACATGTTTTAAAGACAAACAGGTTAAATTAACGGCACTAACAATAGCATTAAAATGGATGTTATTTTGTTACTTTACGTGTATAAATACAATTACGCAGCAGTAAGTGTTCAGTTGCGAATTGATAGCATCCTAAAAACCGATATCCTGGATAGAAAAAACTGATTAATGCACTAAGAAAACTTCTTGCCTACGTTTCCAAAAATCACTGGCAGCAAAAGAAACACTATTTGTATAAATGCTTTTTTTAATCTCGAAAAAGTATTGTTTTCTGAGATTTTTTAAAGATAACAGGGATGAGAATTCTCCGTCCCAAATGGTTGATTTTCACCGCTAAATTTTAATGTTATTTCTCGCCTTATTTAATGACAAAATTTCTGAGATTTAATAAAGCAAGGTATTAAAATTTAGTGGTGAAAAGGAACCATTTGGGACGGAGAATTCTCATACCTTGATAAAGGATATTTTTCGGAATCAGGGGTAACTCGGAAGAGCTTATTTTATAGTTTTGTTAGTAATTATGTTATTTTTTAGTAAATTAAAAAAATTAAGTGCTTAACCCCTTGAATGTCGGTGGGATATATCCCACTTAATTACAATTGCAAAGTGCCACATTGATACCATAATTTTGTAATAACGATTATAATTTTATTCAGTAAGTGAGGAAAAGCTTTTAGCTACTTTGAAATAAATTTATTTTTAAATTCTAGTGTCATTCAATCATTTCATCATTTTCTTCATAGAAGTACTTTGCCCCTTAAACGGTTAATAGTTAGACAAAATAACGTAAAAATTTCAGAGGCAAACATACCCTCTCATATAATTTTCGACAATCTGTTTTATTTATTTTCCATCGTTTGAGGAGAATTTTCCACATAAATTTTAAAAGCTTTCCGCATCATCAGAACATGTATTGCTTTCACTTACTGTATTGCAAATGAAATTTGATCTCAAGTAACTTAAAAATCTACATGTCATCAGGGAAAATATTATTAAATAAAGTTGTAACTATCATAAATTTAATGGATGTTAAAATATAAATCTTCTTAAATAAAATTTCCCTTTTAAAACTTTACAGCATTTTGCAAATCATGTCAATTTTCAACGTGTTTTCCTTCTTATTTATCTGCTGATATTACTACACTGAATTCAGAAACTTATCTAGCTTATTTAAGTATTTATTCAAATTCTTATCATGTATCTTCAATTCTTTTTAGTAAAGTTTTAACTGAAACACTCTGTGGTTACGTAAAATTCAATTTAGAACGTTCTAGAGTTTGTTTGTTTTTTTAATTACTTGAGTAGAAAAATTTACTTCAATACAGTTGCACTTCGTTATACAAAACTTATCTTCTGAATATATGTATTAAATTTTCATTCAAAAGATTTAGTACATATTGTTTTGATAATTTATTTGAAGTAATTGTTTTGGATGAATATATTATTTTAAACGTTTATACAATTCTAACGCAACATTATTAAGCATTTCTCTCCGTTTTATTTGTAAGTATATTTATGAAAATTCTTTTCGGAATTTTACAGAAAAAATAATAATTTCTAAATGGTATTTATTATAAGAAAAATTATGTTCTACTTTAGTTGTTTCCGCCCTTCCTTTTTTAAAAAAAGTTTAATGCAGCAATGGCCTATACTAGGGTGACACATAAATACTGTGACGCAAATAAAAGACCATAACTTTCACTGAACGAACATAATAACTCGTTTTATTCACCCTTTGAAAGAGAAGAAAATTCTGTACAAGAAACAATCAAGATCATCCGAAATGGCTTTCTACGGCAGCAATGCAGGCGTCTAGGTGCTTCTGGAAATTCTTCAAGATGGCCACCAATATTTCCAGCGTGATTTCTCCCCAGGCTTTTTTTTAGAGCAAGTTTCAGGGAAGTTAGGAACTTGTGCTTGTTTGAGGAGGCTTTTTGCTCCTTGATCGCCCAAAAAGTAAAGTCCATAGAGTTGAAGGCCAACCTTTCTTTCTCCATAATCGCAGGAAATTGCCCTCGAACCACTCTAGTATCTTCTTCGCTCCTTGTGCAGGCGTCGAATTCTGCTGAAGTTGCCAGTCGATGTTCTTCGCTTTATTTTCGGCCCAGGAGATCACGGTACATGCCAAAATTAGCTTCTGATGCGCATCTGCATTGATCTTGACTTCTTTTGGAACAAAGTCGAGCTTTTTTTCCCAATCCGGACATCCCCACCCAAACCATCACAGACTTCGGGCAAAGAATCTTTTCCACCTTCACGATGGGCGTAGATTCTTTCGTAGCACCTCATTTTGGTTCTGAAAATTTAGAAAAGTTTGGGTATGAAAATCTTTTCATCGGCCAGGGCGTCGCTGCGGTACAGGGACTCCATCTTCTTGTACTTTTCGACCATTGACGCCTCCATTTGGTTCATGAGATAGTGACCTTTCTCCAGTTTGAACGGAACAAGCTGCAGATATTCTTTGACGAGACTTCGCATGGATTCCCGATTGGCGTTGTTCTCCTTAGCCAATTTTCTAATGCTTTTTTTTATGAATTTCTCTTGTTCTTCTTCTTACCCCTATTTCGGAACACTGGACCTTTGTTGTTCGCGGTCTTCCACTTTCTTGACGGTCTTCGATCCCTCCGGTCCCTTTAAAATGTTTGACGACGCGGCGTACTTGTTCCGATGTACGACGCGATGTACTTGCAATTTGAAAGCATTGGCGATCACAGGAATGGGCATTCTCCACTTGTGGTGGGCAACGATGGCTGGCCGGTCTTCTTTGCACACCATGTTTTCCCGCAAAACAATGAATTAATATCAGCGGAAATAGCAATTACACAACAAAAAAGCACGAGGAATATGAATAGAATAATGGTACAGCTAAAAATGCAAAAAACATTAAAATGAAGTGACATTTACATCACGTCACACTATTGTGTCACCATATTGAAAACTTTTGAAAATGTATTATTTTAAATAAAGACACAGCCTTGCTTAATGGTACACAAAACACGAACTTTAATGAGCTAAAAGTTAACACTTCTACGTTTCGAGCTGTTTCTACAGCCGTCTTCAGAAAAATATAACGGTAAAATGGCTCAATGTTAAGAGACGAAATCTTCCTGTGCTAGAGATAATTAGACGAAACTTTACCAATGATTTGAATACAAAAATGTAGTGTTGCCATCTAGTGAAAATAAATAATTATTAATGAACTGAAATCAAATGAATCAAAGGGTCGATTAAAGAAACCACGAGTGCCGCCAACTGCACATGAGGCACAAAACCACGTTCAACTGAGTTTTCATTCAAGTTTTGGCAACATAATACAAGTTTAAGCTGAAATATTGTAATTAGATGTAGAATTATGACTTTATGATATTATACCAGATTTTTGGATATTATAGGATAAATTATCGTTACAAGGTTTATCTTCACGTGCAATGATTTCCACTGATTCAACTGATTTAACTAAATTATTTTAATTAAAAATAAAATGTAAATAAGATAGTAAATTCTCGATTTTATAGTTTACTTTTAAGTATGAATTTGTTGGGTTAAAAATGCTTAAGACATAAATACATTGAAATTATACAATAAAATCTGAAAATTAAAAATATATACAAGTGATGTTAGTGATGACAAACCCAAGTGATGACAAACCTCTTACATTTCGGGCTTCAGTAATGAGACGATTTCTGCATAGGGAAAAACTTAAACCCCCTACTATAGCCGAAACAAATAATCGGATATTAAAACATACCAATACATCTATTAGTAATAACGTTTATTAATAAATGATAATTTAAAAATTACTTAGGGGTACCAATATATTAAAATGTAACATTCTATACATTTTACTCAGCAGCAGTGTACAGTTCTTACTGTTAATTTAAAATTTGTTAATTATCTTATAATGAGCCGACTCGAGGATTATCCCCAACTTGAAATATTGTTGATAAAGCTTGAGGTTCTACTGAATAGTCATTGATGTGTCATAAAAAGAAAAAAATATTGATTACCTTACTTGAGATCAGTATAATATTTATACCTATAATAATTCCTACTCTCAAAACCTTTTACTTGTCGAAAAATGTTTTAAATTAAAATATTTTAAGTTATATAAATAAACAAATGAATTTTACGCACAGTATAATTCAATTCGTTGTATTTCTAAAACACTTTCCACATGCACTCAAAAACAATATATTAATGTTTCGTTATTTTAATATGTTATTTAAAAATTCCGTTTCAATGCTATAATACTGTTGCTTACATTACAAGAGAATTTTATTTTTCCTTTAATTTTTCAGTATCTGTTTTGGAAAGAAAATTTATTAAACACATTTATAATTAAAATAATTTACTGTAAATACAACGTCATCTTATAAACCTATAAAAATATCATAACGAAAGCATTTTCTAAATTAAATTAATTATTAAAATATTGTATTCTGACATTTTAAAATCTTTTTTACTACTTTTCCCTATAAAAATTAATTTTTTGTTAATCATTGATCTCTAAAATGCTTAAATTATTAAGTTGTGTATAGAAATAAATCAGACCTAAATTAAATAGTTGAAATTAATTACTTATTTATTCGCACCGTGCATATAATTGTAATTTATTTAACTTACAAATACCAAGATTCGTAAACATAAAATCCTTTCATGTAAGGAAAAAAGAATTTACTTATTTTCAAATTAAATACCAACAACTCCGTTAAAAATGTTACATTTGGGCCTCTATATTTTTCTAACAAAAATTCCCTAAAGCAACTTCGGAGGGTGAATCTTCCATTAACAGTCAAACAAAAAAAAAAAAAACATACTTATCGATTTAAACTAAGAGTATTTTGAAAGTAGTAAAAATATTTTACCATCTTTCTTATTTCTTCAGTAACTGTAACTGTAACAAAAATTTCGATTTATTTTTCCCAAAAGCTATTTAAAAAATAATCAAAATTATACTTTTGATAGAACAAAGATTCAATAAAATATTTTATTAAACATTAGTTAAAATACATATATTAGTTTTTGTTTTACTGAATAATAAAAATGCATAAAAATAGTGGGAGTAGAACTTAAATTGTAAAAAATATTAAGAAATTTTATATTTTACTAGCAGGCTGCGCCCGCTACGTGCACGGTATCTCAGAGCGAAACTTGTATGAAACGTTGAAACCTTGCATCAAACCTTGAAAACTTTCTCTCTCAACTCTAAAATTAAACAAGATTAATCGATGTGTTAGACACTAAAATCGTCCTTAAAAATCTACCATAAAAATCTATTTAGCCTGACATGAGTTATAAGTGCTCCGGATGAAATTCCCTTTCATAACCGAGTTCTTTCATAACACTTTCATAACTTTCTCGTAACTAATCGGCGTAGAAGGATGCGTTATACACTAAAACCTTCTTCTAAAATTATCTAATTAACAGCGTAAGTTAAATTGAAATCTATTTGGCAGAATCATTTAAAAAAGGCTAATCTTTGATAATCGGATTAATCTGATTATAGAACATTCTCATATAATTCTATAACTAATCAATATAGAAAGATATGTTAGATACTAAATCATTCCATTAAAAAGTACTTTGCAACTAACTGTGAAGGTTTCATCAAAATGCATTCAGTACAGCTCTAGTTATAAGCAGCCTAAACGAAATTCCCATTTGCATTTTATACATACAGTAGAACCTCTTTTATCCGAAACTCTTTTAACTGGAACTCTCGGTTAACCGAAATCCATTTTGAAAGCTTCTTTTTTTTTTTTTTTTTTTAAAGAATCCTATCCTTTGTGTGCAAAATCCATTTTGAAAGCTTTTTTTTTTTTTTTTTTTTTTTTTTTTTTTTTTTTTTAAGACTCCTATCCTTTGTGTGCAAAATTCATTTTGAGAGCTTTTTTTTTAAGTATCACATTCTTTGTGTGCAAAATCCATTTTGAAAGCTTTTTTTTTTCTTTTAACTATCACATTCCTTGTGTGCAAGCGGTCCTTTCCGAACTACGAATATATATAAATGTTTTCGATCCCCTTTCTTAGAATTTCTTTGAATTTAACTTGAGCTCCCATAAGCTGCAGAGTGGAACAAAGAAAACGAACAAATTAGCAATTCTGAAGCTTTTGAATGTTTTGCAAAAGGTTGGGCATGGCTGGAGCCGCAGAAAGACTGTGATACTGCTGAATTAGTAATATTAAAAAGCTCCGCGATAGAGCATCAAAGCAAAGACAATCGAAGCTGCGACAGACGAAACATTTTTTTCAAACCCTTGTGATATATGTAAAAGGTACTTAATTTCAAAATTAAAATTCAGGGAAATTTATTCTTGTTTCTATTTTGCTATTGCTTTATTTTTATTAAGGCTGTTCTCAACAGCTTTCCTCAACTAGCGCAAAACGTTTTTACACATTCACCAACTCATTTATAAATGTAAAGGTACAAAATTGGCAGTGCTGACTAGGGAAGTGATTTGGAATTGAACTGTTTTTTCCATTTTTTTATCAATAGATCACCTATCGAGTTATAAGCGAAATGGGTCACGTGAGAGAGGCGTTTTTCTCCCTTCCTGACTCTTTTTCTTCTCTCGTCTAGAAATTCTGTTCAAAACGTCAAGTTTAGCAGCATTTTCTAAAAGATCTATTATGTTTACAATAAAACGGAAAGGACAGTTCGATTACACAGTTTCTGAATAACAACACCTGCTAGTTTTATGCGGTTCCGAACAAAAATCAATTTAAACTTATGTCAGAAAGTTGCCCCTTTGGATTTGAGAAAAGCCTTAAACACTTGATTCCATAATAAGAAATATTGCATAAAATTTCTCCTTAATCATAAAATTGAAGCATTCACGATTATCAGAAAATTTCGATTTTCCGAAAGATGGTCGATCCCAATTACTTCGGATAATCAAGGTTCTACTGTACAAGAAAATATACATGGGCTTCTCGCGTTACAGAATATAGATGAAAACCATTTATTTAATTGATAACTGTATTAGATGTTTTACATTTAATATTTTGTTTAGAGTATGCCCTAACAATAGCAAAAGTAATATTTATATGAAAAATAGTAATTAGTTTAAATAAAATTTTGAAATTTATTAAAAGCGATACTTTCGTATTAGCCTCGCGTCAGGAGTTAATAGCAGAAGAAATCGCCAAAAATCACTGTTTAAAATATATCTTTTTATTGTTCTGATCATTTTAGTGGTTTAAGTGTACAGTTTAATCACACGTCTTAAATTTGTATTTTATTTATATTTTGTTTGTTTATTCATTGATGAATGTTTAAATTTCATTATGCCATCTAATATATAAACAAATTCTGATCTATTTATATTAATTTAAAGAGGCCTGGGACAGAAAATTCTAAAAAAAAAAAAAATGCTATTTTTATTGACTTAAAAATAATTACAGAGATTTTAGAGTTAAATACCGCAAACCGAATGGTTATATCATGATTAGATCGGGATATATAAAAATTTATGTTTTGAGATGCCGCGCGCGCAAGGTAAGTAAAGCAAACTTTAGATTTATTTGTCTCAGTCAGACTGAATTTTTTCATGATTTGTCAACCTTCAAAGGATATATAAAAAATTCTTTTAAGGTATGTATGAAATTTTCAAAAACGTTTCTGTCAGACTTCAGTATATATTACTAATAAATTGTTTTCATGGTTTTTGATTTTGAGTGAGAATTGTGAAAATATGCTAATTAATGCAAAAGTCGCTCATGAAAAAAAGATCATTTTTTTCACTTAAATTTATTATGAAATTTATAATTAATATTTTTTTTACATCCTTAACACGAATTAAAAATACACATTTTCTGTACACAACAGCGTAAAAATGACACAAATTAGGTAAGTTGTTCAAGAGTTACATTAAAAATTAAATATGTACAATTTTTCTTTGTTATTTTTTTGTTTTTTTAGTTTTAAAGTTTTCGTAATTTTTCACATATAATATGTTGTTATATAAACCTGTATTTCACAAAAACAGTCTTTAAAAATATCTACAAATAATAAAAAAAGGGATTTTGTGTCCCGGACCTCCTTAAGTATAAAAGCATTTATCTTACGTAATCGCCTGCACGCAGTATTCATAGATTTAAAAAAAAATCATGACTGAAAAATATTTTAAAACAACAAAATTTGAGTAAATTGCGATTCAATTTTCAAACAAATTCTATTTGAAAGTAGTGGAGACCGGGGCTAGTTGGCTACAGGGGTAAGTAGGCGCAGTCCTCATAAATCGCCTGTTTGTGGATAGATTGTGCAACCAGTTACATTTCTTCTTGCGTTTTACAATCCTCATTGTAGTTTTGCAGCGTTACCAATATGCAGTGGACATGTATTACGATTTTTCTGTATTTTGCTCTCATAAGTAATTTTTTGTTTATTCATTCTTTTTCTAATTTCTAGTTTTTAATTTCTTTTTCTAATTTCTAGTTTCTAATTTCTTTTTCTAATTTCTAATTTTTCTACTTATCTTAATAATTGCGATTTAACTTGTGCAATTTTTCTTAGTGTATGATTAACTGTACCTACCCCATATGTGATTGACTTGGATTATTTATGCTTAGATGGTTATGTGTCCCTTTTGTGAAGAAATTTATTATGGGGCTAGTAGGCGCATTGAACACGGGGCAAGTTAGCTCGGTGTCTGGTGTATGCTGGTAGCTTGAAAAACAGCAAACACCGAAAAAAGTGATTGCAATGCAAGATTTTGGGTACACGAGGCTTGCCCAAACGGAGACACTCGATTTTTTATTTGTGAGAACTGTAACTCTGATGATGTTATCGAGTAGGATAGAAGTTACTCAATGTTAATGTTTTATTCATTATTTTTATGTCTGTATAATTTAGAATTTACATTGTACGGCGATAACGTCTTTGAATAAACCTACTGGTAATAAGGAAATTGATTTCCCTAACTGCGTGTCTTATTTAAATTTTTATAAAGCGTGTGCCAACTTACCCCATAGGTATAGGCAACTTGCCCCGTGACGGGGTAAGTTCGCGCTCAATTTTACTTTTACTTTAGGCTTCCGCTAAACATAAACCACAAAAGCTACAAACTCAAAACTCCGGGTATTCATAGCCCAATGCCAGTTCTTTAAAAGTACAGTTAAAGTTTCATAAAAAACTTAAACAAAAAATAATAATAAAAATCAATAACTAAAATCTGCGCTACTAGCGCCGGTCTCCCCTACTGTTTTCCTTATTCGAGGGTGTAAAAGTTTAAAATATGTTTAGAAATTTTTAGAAAATGCAGTAAAAGTTAAATGTAATAGTTTGGTGTGGCCACCGTCAAAATGATGTCCGCGTTATGCACAGACACGTTTGTCCTTTATGATACATATAGATATATAGATAGTAGAGCAGCTATATTTCCACGTCTGTATATTTTAAAACAATAGCCGGAAAAGGGACCGAAAATAATGTGTAGATTTGTTTAAAAGTAACTACAATCTTTCTTTATATTACTTCTGATGATACAGTCAAAACTTTATAAAGAAAAGGCGATCTAATTTAAATCAACTACAATATATCTCCAAGTTTACATAACTCAAGAAAATTCGTCGCACACATTTCGTCACGAAACTATTAAACGCGCGCAGTTTGTCCTACTGCAAACTATTCATAGTTATAATTCATTGTTAAACATTTGCAGTGGCAAGTCCTGAATGGCTTTTTTGGGTACTAGATAAACGACTTCATCTTTTACACCTTTTTATTACCACTATATTATAAAAGAAATAGTCGGCCTATTTAATCGCAGAAATTCATGTTTTTAGATTGTTTCCAAAATATTCTCCATGATTGCCTGGGAACTCCCCTTTCTTGGTCCATAATTTTTGAAATAAATCACCACAGGCATGTTCAGACCTTCTGTTTGATCCTTGTGGTTTAGAAAAGCTGCTGATATTACTTGCCACTTGCTGCAATAAACGATTGCCCAGATTTCATCGTGCACTTTTGATACGCGATACATGGACGTTACTTACGTTACATGCTCAGCATGATGTGTAAAAGGAGAGTACTGCTGTATTTTCAGGATTTATGTTTAGAATAATAGTTTTAGATGTCTTGCGTATGAAAATTCTCAAGAAATTACTGCTTCGATGTTCAATAGGATAATTTGTGACAATGTGTAATACCGTAGCAAACAAATTAAAAAAAATAACTGTAATTGATCATATTTTTCTTTTTTAGATGTTAAATAACTAACGGGTATTGAAATAATGAAAGTTGCTCCGATAAATTCTATTTAACCTGTGTATTTTTTTACAGCTGTAATTGATAACTAGTGAGACATTTGATCAAAAAAATCCAAGACTGTTCAAAATAATTATCGGTAGGGGGGAATAGCCATATTTGGACCACCGCTTTAAATGGGCCGCTTCAATTCTGTCATTAATTACACAAACAGACGCCGTCTACTCCTTAAATCTTACTCATCAGAATGACGTAATTTATGATTTCAAGATGTTCCCGCCTTTCACGTACTGTTAAAAAAATTAAAATTAAAAAATTACAATTAAAAAAAAAACTAAAATTAACTGTTTTGATCTAATCCTTTCCTATTAAAAGTAAGACAATACTTTAACTAAGGTAAGTTGTTATGTTTTTATATATATATCTAAATTCGCGTGTTTATTGCGCATATTTTTCATGCGCAGTTGTTCGCTTCCATTTCTGTTCTTAGTCTTGAAATTATCTGTTTTGAAAAATGGCACAGTTCCTTTAATTGGGCCCATTTACGTTGCTTAAACTGGATCAGATATGCGATCGTAGATTTGAAAAGAAAGTAATGAATTTCAAGGGCTGTACGCTTTGGACACTATATATTTTTTATATTTTACATTTGGACTACCATCTCCTCCATGCAAGGTTTTGAATATTTTTTTTTGTATATTTGCAGCAATTTCTTTATACGGATTAGGCCTGTATAAACATAAAAAATATAGAGAAAGTAAAAAAGTGATGAAAACGACTCAACAAACAGTCTGTAAGAACGACATCAGTGATAGGTAAAGTTGTCAAAAATAAAGAAGATGAAAAGGAAAGAGTAAGTTCTGAAGAGATTGACCCGGAAGAAGCTGCAGCGACAAACCCCCACAAAAGCCAAAAAATCATTAGAAACGTTATCTCCCTTGCCAAAATCAGTTAAGTCAAAGTACAGAGGGAGCCAAAAAACAGCTGTAGCACTGCTGTGTTAACATCTTCACCATATAAAATAAACCTTAAAATGAAAAACAAGTTGGAAATTGCTCGTCAAACGTGGCAAATGAGGTCCGTTCGTACTATAACTAGTTTTATAATTATTTTTTGCACCCCATATTGTACTGAATGTATATTTTTTTGCGCTTCATAAGTGCATAGTCTGTAACATCATTAAAATGCACTTACAATAATATTTTCCCCATTCCCCGTAATGTAACGGAAAACTTTTGACTGTCCCTGTAATTAAACTATACATTCGATTTTCATAAAATTTGAAATGGCTCGACAAAAGTTTGCAGCAATTATATATTTAAAATTTCAGACCATTCGGAAGGCTGTAAAATCATTAAAATGCATTTGCAATAATATTTTCCCATTGGCCATAATGTAACGGAAAACTTTTGGGTGTCCCTGTAATTAAACTATACATCCGATTTTCATAAAATTGAAAATGGCTCAACAAAATTTTGCAGCAATTATATATTAAAAATTTCAGACCATTCGGAAGGCTGTAAAATCATTAAAATGCATTTGCTATAATTTTTTCCCTTTGGCCGTAATGTAACGGAAAACTTTTGGGTGTCCCTGTAATTAAACTATACATCCGATTTTCATAAAATTGGAAATGGCTCGACAAAATTTTGCAGCAATTATATATTAAAAATTTCAGATCATTCGGTCGGGTAGTTTTTGCTCTGTTATATGCGGACGGACAGACAGACGGACGGACAGACGGACGGACAGACAGACGGACTGAACGACGACTATAGGTGCTACGTATTTATATAATTACGAACGCACCTAAAAAGGACAAAAATGAATCTCTCAAAGCACAAAAACTATTAGAACATCAAGTTTTAGAAAATAGGCGCAGTTGAATTGGAAAGAAAATGATGGAAGGGAAGAAATATAGACATGAGGTAAAAAAAAAAGACTTATGCTGCAAAAAAATGTCTTATGATTTAGAATCTAAAAAGAAAAATCAAGACAGTGATAATTGGCATTGCCTAATTAGTAAGAAAAATAAAATAGCAGAAATGATTCAGATGCTTCAGAATGCTTCAGATTGCCAAATACGGTTCTATGTTGTGTGCGCTGGAATAAAAAATGAACAAAAGAAATTCATGTATAAGCCTTGGATCACTTCTTACATGATATTTAAGTAACTGGCAATTAGCTCTATAATTTCTATTCTTAATTACTTATAACTTTTATTTATATTTTGAATACATTTTGATTTAAAACAATTACTCTTACTTTCGGACATTTGATTTCATTATATTTCATTAATGTCGTTTTGTTTGATTCTTTTATTAATCGCAAACTTTGCTTTTAATAAAATTAGTTATATTCCCTTCTCATTAAAACAGCCTAATATTGTTTGGTCCTATTTAAAAGACTGGGGGGGTCCAACGTAAGCCACCAGACGATGAATTTGGACGACTTTTGACAAATTTTTCAAATTAAATTAAAGCTTAAGATTTTCAAAAAGAGATTGTTCTAAAGATTTATTTAGTTAGTAGATTAATAGGTTGACACCGTGTAATGATGTTTTTGCAGATATTCCAGTAACTAGCAATTAGTTGCATAATTTCTATTCTCAATTACTTATAACTTTGATTTATATTTTGAATACATTTTGGATTAAAACAATTACTCTTACTTTCAGACATTTGATTTCATTATATTTCATTGCTGTTGTTTTGTTTGATTGTTTCATTAATTGCAAACTTTGCTTTAATTAAAATCAATTATTTCCCTACTCATTAAAATACCATAATATTGTTTGGTCCAACTTTGAAGACTGGGAGTCCAATTTAGGCGAACAACCGCTGAATTTGTAGCACTTTTGACAAGTTATTAAATTTAAAATAAAACTTAAGATTTTCAAAAAGAAATTATTCTAAAGATTTTTTTAGTTAGTAGATGAATAGATTGACCAAGTGTAGTGATATTTTGCAGATATTCCAAAAATGAAATGAGTTACGCCTGAAAGTATGCGAAGTGGTCCAAATTCGGCTACTCTCCCCTAATTTTGGCTGACATGCAGTTTAGAGAAAATTCCTTTCAAATAGGTTTAAATTGTTTCTGAAGAACACATTACAAATATTTCGAATAAAGCATTCTAGTACTAGAAACTTATTGCTTTTAGTTGAAAACTGTTGTCAAATGATCGGAAGCGAACTGGAAATTTTCAAAATTTAATTTCATTTGAGATACAATATCTAAGTCGTACTTCAAAATACATTTAATTGAATTCCATATACCGCTTAACAACTTCAATCCAAGGTATTACAAAGATTTTTAATTCAGAATATTTCATGCTCGTAATTAGTAATTTCACGTTATCATTATATTAAACTAAAAAAAAAAAAAAATATTAAATCTTGACATATATTTTTTATTTGAGAACAGAATGTATTTTAAAATTTTTCTTGATAATTATTAAGAACATTCATGGCAATTTTCGTGAAATCATAATAAATATATTTTTAACGAATTCTTAAGATATTTGTGAATTAAACATTACGAACATTTAGCAGGAGGAAAAGAGTATTTAAAAATATGATAAATAAAAGCTTTTAGAATCTGAGACTTTGTCAAAATTTCCTTTCACGTTCCATAAAACAAAGATGTGGAACATTCTGGGTAATATATAATCTTGCACAATCTGTTGGATTAACTACTAGCACGTTATGGTATTTTCTATCCATTATATGAGTTTTTTCCCTTAAACTTCAAATTGTTTTAATATATCAGAATTTAATAGAACGTTCTCCAAGAAAGGTACAAAAAGATTATCGAAAAAATAATTGCAATTAAATAATCTATTATAATGGAATCATTTAGAATCGAAGGTAAAACTTAAAAAAGAAATCAAAAGTACAAGTAGTTATAACTTCTCACTTCAGAAAAATCCAACGCAAGCATATTGAATTATGTGCATTTTATATTTGTTCAGAATGGTTTTTTTTTTCACAATTTCACATTTGTATCATATGACAAAGTAAAAATTATCCGAATTTCAATATCAAAAACTTTCAAACGTATTTACAATAAAGAATGATTTCAATGACACGTTGCCAAGTTAAAAGGAGGATTTTCCTGTACCGACGGCTGCGATGAACGCTTCTATAGGCCATTTTAAGCCCTCGTTTTAAGTTATAGTAATTGTTAAGTTGTTTTCATTCGAAATTTCCAGAACGCTTTTTTCAAATTAACCAAAGACACCTAACCACATCTATGTTCGTTTTCGTTTACGGCGCATGAAGGCAACCTCCTAAGCATGTATTTTTAAAACAGAAAATGAAAGAGAACGTTATTTCGAGTTAAATAGCTATTTTCTTATTTTTTATGACAATTTTGAGATAAAAAAAAAATATGAGTATTTGCTTTTTGTTTTGTCGACTCTACTTTTCTGTACGAATGTTCCATAAGTAAATTGATAATTTGTCTTTGTTTAATCTCAATATTTTATTTTTTATTTATTACCGGACTGCCAAGAAGGGTTACGTGTTTAATGCATATCTGGGTATGTGGATTTCTTTATACCTTCGAAATATCCCAACGGCTGGATGGATTTTAATGAATGATGTCTCTATTGATTCGTCTTAACCGTCCGATGATTATAGGCTAGGATGTTTTTATAAATTCAAAATGGCGGCCGTAAAATACAAAATAGCTGTAGAGACGAAACAAATTTTTTACGCACCCTATTGAGTGGCACATCATTGGATAAGTCTTTCAAAATGAAGACGACATTTCATTGACTATTTTACAGTCAGAAGATCCGTATAAATATTACACAACCTGGAAGTTGTGTAGGTAGGATCTCTAGCTTTTCTACAACTCTAACCTTCATAGACATCTATAAGCCTCATTAAAACAGTGTTTATAAATAGGAACTAACAATTAAACAAAACTTAAAAGTCATCAATACAAGAAAATAAAAAATAGAATATAATGAATATAAATGAATATAAAAAATAGTTTCACATTGATGAGAAATAATTAATAAGTTCGCTTTTTACGCAGCCGGGTTTTTTTTATTTAATTTTTACTTGTTTTATATACTTTGCTTATTATTTAAAAGCTCTTTTGTGTATCATTTACATTTACAAATGAAGAGTATTATTTTTTTAAATAGGAAAAATCACGATTTTTAACCCCATGATGCGTAGCACAGTTGTTACAATTGTACTGTGCAATGGAACAAAAAGGGTTAAAAATTTTTAAATCATTTTTAAATTGCCAGATTAAATTCAAAATTTTAAAATCACTCATTACTTTTTAGGTAGCGTGACATAGATTCAGAAAAGACAACTAACCGCCAATTTCAGTAAATCACAGGTCTATGTAAATTAGATACAACCTTACAAAGATGCTTTCAGCGAAAATCGTTAACATAAAACAAAAGAACGAAAAATGACGCATCGGGCATACATAATGAAACACTTTCCAATACTAAAAGGATATTATTAAGCAATTTCAATTTTTACTGGAATGAAATGAAATATCTAAAGAAGCAAATTAAAAAAACACATAACTTAGTAAAAATACATTTTCAGCAATTGCTGTCCACATGCGGTAATGTGTAGCCCTGTGTAGCCCTGTGTGTAATTTATAGAATTTATGTACACCACCTAATGCATTCAAAGTTAGATGGGCTTAAAAAACTATACCACAGAACACACGAACAAAAAACAATACTTCCAGCATATATTATGAAACGCTTTCCAGAATACTGTAACAGAACTTTAGGGTTTATTAATGTGAAAGTTGATATCTAAATAAACAATTTGGGAAACTCATAAGGTATTTTAACACCCAATTTCTCCTATTACCATTAATAGTCGGGAAAATATCACATTTTATTTTGCGTCTATAGATTTGTATGTATACTTCATAGTATGCTAAATTTAGTTCAGTTAGAATAGCACATTTTAAAATTACCATTCAACTATTTTTATGAAGAAACGGAAACGTACTTGAGAATTTTTTTTCTGGAACCCTGTATATGATCTATAAAATGTACGTGCACCAAGTAATATTTAAAAAAAATAGAATTTAAAAAAAAATAGAATTTTAAAAAAAACTTCCCACAATTGAAAACGCACTTCCAGCAATTATTGTTCATAGGCTTCAATAGATCAATTGTTGTTCATTTTCCTCTGTAACCAAAATCTTTTGTTTGTCCCGATAAATGAAACATAAATTCTCTGCACAACATTTTCTACAGTAAGCGTTGTGCAGTACACCTCAGTAATATCCATTTCAGTATGTTTAAAATAGTATAATATTGAAATACACGACAAACGATTTTTTCCGAATAGACTGAAATATTTCGGAAATCGTTTGAGCGTCCCTGTAAATAACCCATAAATGCTATATACTTAATTTTCAATACCAATCATTCCATAGTGATACCCAATAACATCTATGAATTTCACCTCAATCGGACTACACTTACGCGAGTTAGAGCACGGACAGACGGCAGAGAAACAAACCGAAGTCATAACCACTTTTCGACTATGTTGGAAAACATTAAAAACGCACTTCCAGCAATTATCGATATTAGCCTTTAATCGATTTCTTTTGTGTGTCATTGTAAATGAACGATACATGTTATGCGCTGTATAACCCATTTAAAAAAAGGGAGTGCACATGAGTGATTTCATTACATTTAACACATCATAACATCATTAAAATACACCGCAAACGATTTTTACCTATAAATCATAATGTAATGGAATCCTTTTGAGCTTCCCTGTAAAAGAATTATAAATGCAACTTATTTCACATTCTTGAAAAAGCACGTTGTATTCAATCTCAATGGTATATTTCAATATCATTGCATTTTAAATATCGAAACATCAATTTAATGCACCGCAAACAATTTTTCTTCATAGACCGTAATGCGACGAAATTCTTTTGCATGTCCCTGTATAGGAACTGTAAATGCTGCACAGTTCATGTTGAATACTGAGTATTCTGTAGTAAACATTAATAACATACTAAAACTTCACAGCAATCCGAGTATATTTACGAGAGTTAGATCAGAGACAGACAGGCATCAGACTGAATTTAGATATACAAACAGAATTCATAAACTCTTTTCAACTATGCTGTAAAATGATTTAAAAGAGCAATACATCACAATACTTCCAATTCCAAAATTAACACAAAAACAAGTAGGCAACTCATGGAATTATAAATCTTGTAAGAGAGTATGTCTAATTCACATACAGACCATCAGAAATTTTTTCATTCATAAAATTGTTCGCTAGTACTAGCAGAAAGTAATTAAACTTTACACAGGTTTTAGTCTAAAGTAAAATTTAATACGACCAGAAGGGAGATTTAAATTATTACAAAATTTTTCAATCTAGTTTTAAAAGATTATCTTTTTGAGAAGTAATGTTTGTTTTAAATATTAAAGAAACTTTTATAACTTATATTTAATAGAATGAATATTACGTATTTTTTAACGCTTTTAGTATAGATAATAAGAAAATAAATAACAGCAAAAATCATGTCTGCCGTCTTTAAAATAAAGTATTGATTCTAGAGTATAGTGAAATCGACATCTCTTATTGAACCAGCATATGCCGGAATAAAATTGTTCACTTATATGTAATATTACGATTCTTATTTATCCATATTGTATGCAAAATTGGAAAAACATAAAAACAAAAGTTGTACACTGTTTTCTTATTAAAATTACAGATTTTTCTTAATTTGAATTATCTCCATAACATTTGATATCCTATGATATCCTATTAACTTAATAACATTAATGTACAGTCTACACAGTATGACGTCGTTTTAAGTGAGATGTTTTTCCATATACATTAAGTCTGGAACTTCATTTTCAGGACACAATTTTTCTTAACTATAGGAATGAAGTAAGTATATAAGTTAACTAAGTATGAACTAAAATCTATATTGGCTATTAAGCAATAAATTTAAATGTCTTATATTATTACATCTAGGAAAAGTGCCAAAAATTTATGTACCTCAGATTTTTGATAAAATTAAAAATGGGTTCAAGAGGTGTAAAAAATAGGGTTTTAGTGAGAAAAAAAATCATAACTTCGTCAATTCTTAAGATATCAAATTCACTTAAACTTATTATAAATCTTCTTAATATTGTCTAAAACTTTTATATTGACAAGTTTTTGATAGAACCAACTCTTACTGAAAAAAAAAATTATAATAAAACGAAAATCAAAATGAGGGGATTGAAGAAAAAAAATTTCATAACTTCATCAATTCACAAGATATCCAATCCGCTTGAATTTATTATACATCTTCTCAATATTATCTACGACTTTCATATTAACAAGTGTTTGATAGGTTCAACTCTTACAGAAGAAAAAATTAAACAAAAATAGGGGTTCACGAAAAAAATATCGTATTAAGGGTGTACTCAAATCCAAGCGGCTTATTTTTTTACTCATTTTTAAATACATTTTCGCTCTCAAATGCATCCAACTGGCAGGTCCTCTTATTCAGAAACTATACAACGTGCTGTTTGGGTTGATTTTTTGATAAAGGCAGACTATATTTCAAAAAATGCTGTCAAAGTGATTTGAACCGAATTTCCCGAAGCGATAGTGCTGGAAACGAAAAAAATGGTCGTACTGAGAAAATAATTGTAAATCACGTTCTAATTAATTGATCGAAAAATAAAAAAACAGATCGCTTATAAATCTCTTCAAAAAATCACGTCCGAAAGTTTCATGTTTTTACTTTAAAAAATGAGTCTGAAAATGTGTCAGAAAATTTCGAGGAGTTGTACGTGGAAAAATAATTTTTTGAATACCGCCTTAATAGGATTCTGATAAAACGAGCTCTTTCAGAAAAATGGAATTAAAAATTCGTCAAAAGTGGCCAGATAAAATTTTTAAACAGGGTTTATCTCTAATCTTTATTTAGTTTTTGTTGGCGAAATTAATATTTAACTTCGAAATCTACCTTCGCCTGTAGGCCGAGCTGGCAGGAATTTTTTTTCGGGTCTTCCAGTAGATATTTTCTATAGTAAAAGATTTTTAAAAAATCGTTTTAACAATTTCTCGAAAAAAATATTTTCTATTTCCTTTTCTTCTTCTGTGAAAGACTGATTTCACTCGATTGCTCTACTTTTGATGTAGATCAGGCATTTCCAATTACCTATGTTTCTTATTTCTAAATTCAACTTGCGGGTATGAATTTCTTGCTAAATTGAAAGCTCCGTGTTGAAGTATAAAATTATTTATCTTCTTGATCTAGCTTTCTTTCCCCAATAAACTATGAAATGAAGCTCTTACTTTGAGATTGATCAGGCACTTCCAATTACCTATGTTTCTTATTTCTGAAACTTTAAAAGAAAACATTCAAAAGTTTAGCGAACTTTATTATTATTTTTGTCCTTTTTTCATATTTTTGTTAGAAAATTAGATCGCATTTAACATAATATTTAAAAAAAAAAAAATGTGTCTTACTGAACATGTAACTTTTAATATTTCTTTCAAATTAATCAAAACATAGTAAAACACTAAGACATATGGACCTGAAAACTTTTTTTACTCCTTCCCACTGTTTTGTCCCCGATGCCACAAAATTCTTACTCTATCTCAATTATAATAAATTCTACATTTGAAAACGTTAAAATGTTTAGGTAACGTCATGGTTAAAATAGGTGATTAAATGCCTTTGCATACCCACAATGTATTATAACCCACAACGTAAGATGGGCTATATTTTATTTATTTTATTCAAATATTTTTGTTAATAATTCAAAATTAAGATTATTTCATTGAGAATCAATGGACATATATCCCATAAAATTTAACCTTTTTTAAATGACTGCCATGTCAGAAATGAAATTGATTTTTTTTTTTTTTTTTTTTTTTTTTTTTTTTTTTTTTTTTTAAAGAATTAAACAGACCATATTTATGATGTCATCAGGGAAATAAAATTGAAATTTTCAAATATTTAGTACCAATATAAGGTGCATGGATTACAGAAAGCAAGTGAATATGAAAGCACATTTATAACATAAAGTATATTAAAGTAACTTATATTTTTAATACAAAGAAGTATCTAGCTAATACAAAATTTTAAAAATTTCAACAGTATAATCACCTAAAAATATATTTATTTGAACAATAAAAAGGAATTTTTTTTTTTCAGTTTATACAGACTAACATGAAACATATGCTTTGATAGTTTCATAAAAAAATATTCAGAAGTTTTTTAAATAAACTGCGTGTTATGCTCAAAAACGTCATTTCGAGAAAAATTATTTCAACGTTCGGAAACTGAGCTTCCGCTAATGAGCGGGTATAATTCTAAAAGCCATAACTCTGTTCTAAAGGGAATTTCAAGGAAACAATTTTATCAAAAGGTTCACA
The DNA here is from genome assembly GCA_963932465.1 of Maratus speciosus. Taxonomy (NCBI): domain Eukaryota; kingdom Metazoa; phylum Arthropoda; class Arachnida; order Araneae; family Salticidae; genus Maratus; species Maratus speciosus. The sequence continues at coordinate 223,118,501 of OZ010791.1, read as the reverse complement.
AAAGATAGCTCTTTAAAATGTAAAAAAATATAAAAATTTCAAAAATTTTGAAGCTTTAAGAGTCCTGAGATTCCTTAATTTTGAAATGAGTTCATCTGAATGCAGTAGGTATTAAAATACTTGCACTATTACACAAAAACATAATTTGAAGAAGAAATTAAAAAACAAAACAATTTTTTTCCTGCATCGTTTAAGTCTAAGAAGAGACAGATATTAACGTACAGTAAACTCCCGACTATCCGGCTCTCGACTATCCAGCCCTCCGTACTATCCGGCCTAGTAAAAAAAAAAGAGGAATGTTGCAAGCAGCCAAGACAGGCAGGTTTTCGTCCGTAGGAAAGTGCTAACTCACGGCAAGAAGGAGCAAGAAGGGATTGCAGAATGCAATAGCAGAGACAGACAGAAAGGGAGGTTGGGGGTTAAGGCTTGACAACCTGTTTCGTCAGTTGCGCAACGGATGTTAACAAGTGCGGACGTTACTTTCGTATAATCTTTTAGTGTGCTTCGTGTTTATTTATTAAAGATTAATGAAATGGGTGATAAACAAAAAAATGTTGTAGTGAGTATGGAGGAGAAAGTAGCAGGAGGAAGCGACACCAGCTGATATTATGTATCTGCTTGTGTAAATTGGGGGACATTGCATTGTGGAAGAAGACTAACAGGGAGAAGCAGTTATCTATCAACTACTCTTTCAAAAACTAAAAACTATTGTTTTGACTCTTTTATCTTACGCATAATTTTTCATATTTGTGCAATCATTTATTAATAAACTGTAAAATAAGGTTTACTCTTTTTTTTTTACAAATTAGGCTTACGTTTTACGTTAATGTTTTGCTTATTTTGAAACTGTACTGCATATATAAAATTTATCTTAAAATGTGTAACATGTTTTTTTAACATAATGGGGAGGGGGTGCAGGAAGTGAGAAATATTTATAGAACTCCGGCCTATCCGGCTTTTTTGTTATCCGGCCTACCCTTCAGCCACATTAGGCCGGATAGTCGGGAGTTTACTGTATTCCCTTCACTTAACTCTACATTTAATGTTAAATTTTCCTAACAAATAAGTTAAAGGAACTGAACATTAAAAAATAAAGATAAAATTCAAACAATATGATACTTAAAACACCCTAAAAACTTAGATTGCGTTCAAATGAAATCGAAATAAATCTTAGACTTTTTCTATTTTTAAGTTGCAAATATTTGTATTTCAGATTTTGTATTATGCTTATGATAGGTGTATATAAAATTATAAGATACAAATTACAAATATTTTTAGAAGTCTAAGATTTATTTCGGTTTTATTTGAACGTGATCTAAGTTTTCAGAGTGTTTTAGTATCATATATATATATATATATATATATATATATATATATATACTATATATATATATAAACACGGTTTATGGCGTCATGTGAATCCGAAGAATCTACAAGAGTCATTTTCCATTTTTTCCGGTCAAGGGTCCATTCCTCTTCCAGTCCTCAATCCCTCATTGCGTTTGAAATATCATCCATCCAGTTCTTTCGTGGTCTTCCCCGTTTCCTTTTTTTGTTTGTTTCATAATTGAATGTGATTTTGGGTACTCTTTCATCATTCATTCTTTTGACATGACCATACCAGATTAATTGCTTTTTTTAATATCATCTAATATGATTCCCTTTATTTCCATCATTTCCTTGATTCTGTCATTTCTTATTCTTTCTATTCTTGCTATTCTGCGTGATCTTCTTAGGGCGTCCATTTCTACTGCCGCTAATTTCTTTTTTTCTGTCGCCATAATTCTCAATCCTTCTGCTCCATATAACAATATGCTCTTTACAATAGAGTTGTATATATTATACTTTCTTTTCATAGAGATCTCCTTACTCTACCAAATAGAATTTAATAGTTTTACAGCCTTTCTCGCCTGACAAATTGTGTATTTAATTTCCTGTGAGTCTCCTCCTTCTCTATTAATATCTCAACCTAAATATCTATAATGCTTACAGTTTTCTATTTTTATGTTAATATTTAGATTTCTGTTTGTCTCATTTCCTCCTATACATAGGTATTTGGTCTTGTTGACGTTCATGTAAAGTCCCCATTTCTCATATTTTTCCTTAATTTTCACCGTCATTTCCTCTAAATCATTTTTACTTTTTGCAATTATAACTTGGTCATCTGCGAATTGTAGAATAAAAATTGACGCTCTATTCATATTAAGTCCCATTCCTCTGCATTTTTACTTCCGCATTTTCAATGCTTATTCAACATAAATTTAAAAAAGTGTTGGGGAGATACAACATGCCTGTTTGAGTCCTTTATCTGTTATAAAACATTTTGATAATCTTTGGCCTATTTTAATCTTTATTTTTGATTGTCTGTAAAGTTCTTGAATTGCTCTAATAATACTTGGATTTATAGTCATTTCATTTAATACATTCATAATTTTGCGATTGAACATTATCATATGCTTTAGTAAGATCTATAAATAGAATATGAATTTGATTTCCTACTGCCATTTCCTTTTCAACAATTTGTTTAAGACAAAATATATTATCCATACATGATCTTCCTGCTCTAAATCCATTTTGCTCTTCACTTTCCTTCATTTTTATTTTTTCTTCAATGAAATCTTTTAAGTTTCGTCCCTATAATCTACTAAACGTTGGTGTTACAGTAATATCACGGTAATTCTCACATTTTCATCGGTCTCCTTTCTTATATATTGAGGTTAAATATCCAATCCTCCATTCTTCTGGTGTTTCCTCTCCGTTTAAGCATTTCTCGAATAATTGTGTAATTAATCTGAACAATTTATCAGTTCCATTTTTGATCAGCTCTGCTAATATTCCACCGAGACCTCTTGCTCTTTATTTTTTGATTTTTTAATTGCTGTTTTAACTCTCTAAAGCTCCAACAGCATAGATTGTCCCACAAAGTCAATACCAGAATTATTTACTTGAAATTTACCTCTAGTTTCCGTAAGCAAAGTCTTATAATGTTCTTCCCATTCCTTCACAGATATTCCTTGCCATGAATTATTACTTGCTTTTCTAAAATTCTTTAAAAACTTCCATGCCTCTGTGCATCGTCTTCCTCCTATATATGTTTCAATTTCTCTGCATTCCCCACCCCCCCATGATGTTCTTTTTTTCTCTAGTACTAATTTCTTAGTGCCTTTTCTAATAGTTCTATAAAGCTGTCTATCCTCTTCCTTTTTTGAACTCATCCACCTAATATAGGCTTCTTTTTCTGTTTTATAGTCTTTTCAATATCTTCGTCCCACCAAAAACTTTTTGGGGAAGTTCTTCCCTTTTTTTTGTCCCAATGCTTCATTTGCAGCCTGGTGTAAAGCTAATGTAATATGTTAAAATAGTCCATCTGTATTAGTATAATTTCTTTCCTCAAATTTTTCATCTAATCTTACTTGAAAGAGTCTTTTTGTACTTTCTTCCGTCAATCCTTTAACATATATTCTGGGACATCAATATCTTCCATCTCTGTAAAATTCCTTTCCTCACTAATTAGCTTAGTCGAGTAAGGAAATGCAAGTCTTGCTCTCACCATAAAATGATCTGAGCTACGTTCCGCTCCTCTTTGGACTCTAACATCTAATAGTTTGAATTGGGTTCTTTTCTTAATACTTATATAGTCAATAATCGTATTTACACTGGTGTGCAAAAATTAAGGAAAAGTCACAAAATGCTAATTTTCAAATACGCGAACACTCAAAAGGAAATAATATAATTCGAGTAATTACTATCTCTACAACACAGCTAGTCTATATAACATCTCATTCATCTCACACATCGTCACAAGTGTCACAGTCACTACGGTGAAGCAAAAAAATAGGAAATTCCATACATCTCATTATGAGTCTCAAATGATCACTGTATGTGACTCCACTGAGACGTCACTGTGACTGCTACTTTGTGACGAGTCACCATGTGACTTTACAATGTAGTTACATTGTGACTCTCATGTGATTGTCATTTGTAGACTCAATTTCAAAGTCATCGTGAACAAAATTCTTGAGATGTCTCTTAAATTTTCTTTTCATTGAAACTGATACTCATCGTTTTGCTTTTTCTTCCTTTAGAACTCCTGAATATATATGAATAAATTCTCCATTTTTTTCAATTCCTTATCCCTTTTTCTCTGTTAAAACAATCAAATCAATTTTCATCGCATTAATTTCTCTCATTACATCAATCCATTTTGATCTAATACCCTGTATATTCCATGTAGCCATAATCATAGTCCTTTTCCGCAGCCTTAGTCGTTGTCTTTTAGAAGCATCCGGTTTATTATTCTTGTAGAGTCTTTTTGCAAGGAGAGGTTTTTTACATGAAATAGGGAGCAGGCCTATTGTCATAACCCACAACCTGGAGGACCAGGGTGTCTGATTTCGTCTGGCACCTAATCTTCGACCAATCCGGCTTGGGAGGCCCTGCCAGTAGCTACGCTACCACCGGCATAGCTCTCCTGGTCACTGGTGTGCAGAAGCCCCTCCACCCCGCACGCCGGCTCACTGGTGTGCACAAGACCCTCCACCCCGACAAGGTAGAGACACCACGGAGGAGGTTTTAGTATCAAATTGTTGGAATTTTATATTGTTTTATGTTCATTTGCTTTAACTTATTTGTTAAGAAAATTTAACGTTAAATGTAGAACTAAGTGAATGGAATACGTTAATATCCCTCTCTTCTTGAGCTTAAACAATGTCGGTAATAAATTATTTTGTGTTTTAATTTGTTCTGTAAATTATTTTTTGTGTAATTATAGTTTAATATTATTTTTAGTCAAACTGTTTACATGTTTTTATAACTCTGTGCTTTTTAATATTATTAAAATTTATAAGTGCTACCAATTTATAACTTTTATGCTATTTACTTCGGTATCTATATGACACAAAATTTTAAGTTCCTATAATTATCCATGATTTTAAAGAATTAAGTAGATTTTGAAAGAAATTTATAAATATATCATAGATAGATTCGCTAGGATTTTACTCCAATTTCACTTTAAAATGTTTGTAATTTGTCCAATTCCGAACTTACTAACTATTAAATAGGTATAATTAACAGAGTAATAAACGTAACTTATTTTCAGATATTAAGCTATATACCTCCCTTATTGTAATCCTTAAGAAAATTGTATTTTCAATAAATATTTATTACTCATAATATTTTTATACGTTTGAAGTAATTTGTAATTCCAATTTCTGTAATAATGTACAATGATTTTATTCATGAAGGTTTAACTTACGAAAAAATCTGCTCAGAATATAAATTACCTTATTAATATTCTTGCTCAGAAAAAAATCCCGAGTGAAAAAATTTCCTTTAATAAATGAAAGATTTTTTTGTTTATATAAAATTCTTTTTAAGAATAATTCTAAGAGAATTTAAATCTTCTTTTTAATTAGTAGCAAAACAGTTTTTATCACAAAAAGACAAACTAAATATGCTAATAAAAATTATAAATAAACAGCGTTTTGACGTTCAAAATAAAACAGTTTTTACAAGATAAAGTGGGGGAGGGACACTTTTATGTTTAATATAACGTTTTTCTTTTATTTTAAAACTATAAAATTTGTGTGAAATGTATCCTAGTCACGAAAGAAAAATATTTTTGCTTTTACGGTATAAATTTTTATTCCGTTCTTTTGAAAATGATTAAAATTTTAGTTTAAATATAAAATTTGGATGCTTCTAATTTAGTTATAATTAGTGAATCATGACAAAATAAAATGAATAAATATAAAATTATTTTCTATGTCCAAAATATAATATGCATAATATATGAAAATATACCATGAAATACTGAGTTGTATGTCACTCAATATTAAATTTTATTTATATATTTTTCATGTGTGCAATTTGTTAATTTGCCTGAGAGTTGTGATCATCAATCCCTCTTTTACTGTAAATTATGAAGCATACTCATAAAATGTCATACCTGATTAACTTCATACATTTAATTGATTTAACGTGTCCTAACACTCTAGGAACTTCTCCGGTTTAGTCACGCTAGTGAGTAACTATAGCAAAAATAACTTTCTATTTTTTATGTGTGTTTTCCTCACTTATGTGAAACAGTTGAAGAGTTTTCTTAAATTTATATAATTCATGATCATAATTCAAACGTTTGTCTGTTTATTAAAGACTGTTTACCAAAATACACCCATTTCAACGAAAATCTTGTGATACGAGGCGTCTTTTTAAAATAAAAAATAAATTTCAACATAAGGTCGTTAAAAAAATACATGAAATTACTTTTCAATAAAATTTCGGCCTATATTAAGGCACTTATTGTATCGTAAGACCAGCTTTTGTCTCCTATCCTCACAGAAATATGTCGTCTGCTATGTTATCGAATGCATCATCGTCGTTGTAACGTCATCATTGTCATAAACTGCAATACAAAACAAAAGGCGTAGCGTTCACAGTAGAGGGATCATTTTGCTTTATGATAATGTTCGTTCATACCCGGTTCACTGAATCCAGAATTTCATCGTATCATTGTTCTGTTAATTCATGGAGATTATGGTCCAAGGCCATAGTATTTTCCACCCATTGGCCTGTCTCTCTTGCCGGCGAGTTCAGCTCCAACTAATCATTCTTTTTCTACCTTAATAAATGGTATGGGAAGTACATCTATGCTCTATAGACTTGATTTCCTTGAATTATAAGTCCTACTTAGACTGTGAATACGGCTGGGAAAAGCTGTATACCACTGAGCTACAACGGCGATAACGACGTGAAAACGGCGGTAATGCATTGGTTAGCACAGCAAGCGCGAGATTTCTACGAGAATGGCATACAAAAGTCAAGCATATGATACAATAAATGTTTTAATATACACGGTGGGTCAAAAGCCCCGCATCATAGAAAAAACATGTATTGTTACAATATGTTCTCAATATGGTCTGTACATGGACTCTATGGTCTCTATAATCTCTTCACGGTCTTCAGTAGTCAGCATTTTCACCTACAAATAAAAAAAATTAAAATACAAAATTAAAAAATTAAAACTTAAAAAACTCCTATAATGCGGAACTTTTGGCCCACCCTGTAGACTGAAATTAGGCGGAAATAGTTTCATGCTATCTTCTAACTTTAAATTATATAAGTATATACCGGGTATCCCAAAAATGACTGATGGATTTTAAAATTCAATAACATCCAAACAGTGACAGATATTTAAAAAAAAAACTTGCAGGAGAGTTATGTATGATGTCAGGAGTTTTTGTACTGTGATTCTTGATTTTAGTTCGAATTTCAAACAATAGATGGCGCTAACAGCAATAGGAGCTCATTCCTGACCCGATTTTTGATACTCCGGCATCCATTCAATACATTTTAATCTCCTTTATTTCGCATGGAAGAAGAGATAGGCCAAAAATCGAGCCTGGATTTAGCGGTTATTGCTTGCAGTGCCATCTATCGATGATATTTGTAACTGAAATTAAGAATCGCAGCATAAAAACATCTTACATAACACTCCTGCAAAAAACATTTTAATATCTCTCACCGTTTGCAAGTTATGTAATTTTAAAATCCATCAGTCATTTTTGGGACACCCGGTATATATACTATTATGAAATTTACAACTCCGGCCTATCTTAAAGGTATTCTATAAATTTCCCCTACATAATATAATTTTACAACACTACTTGATCTAATTCTTTCCTGTCGTAAAATCATTCCAGTCATTCAGTTTACGTTACTTCCAATTTCATTTAAAAGCGTGCATTAATCCTTTGTGACTCAACAACTCCGATTTGAAAAATCGGGTGTTATTCAGATATTAGAATACACCATTTTAAGTCTGTAAAAATAATTAAAAAAAGTAGAACATAAAACCGAAAAAAATATTGAGTAAAAGGTACTTTTTTCACACCTACAATAAACAGAAATTTACAACTTCCCATAAAAATTGTCCATTTTCAAATACAAAGTTGTAAAACATACAAAATTTCCTTTAAAAAATCTATTTTCAGACCCATCCTTTTTAATTTGACAAAATTCACAAATTTTAGCAATATTGACTTTAAACTGCTCAAAAGGTAAAAAAAAAAGTTTGGCATGAAAAATTAACTCAGTATCGCTATCTGTTAAGAATTCCATGATCAATTTATATTGGTTTGGTTTGTGTTTATGACGGCCGATTATCAACACGTGGGATATAGGCCCTGGGGGGGGAAATGCCCTTCGTGGGGGTCTTTCTAAGAGAACCTAACCCGTATTTACGCATGGGAAACCACGGTTTCGAAGAAAACTCCGAAACGGTTAGGCCGACGGGCGCGATTGGTCTCGAACCCAGCACCTTCCGTCTACCAGCTTCGAGAGCAGAACCTCTCAGTCACTGGTGGGGCGATGAATTTATATTACCTCCTGTATTGGGAAATGTAAGCAATAAATAAAATCGTGTTTTAAAGCATACTGTGCAAGTAACATTGACTTTTGGGTATATTGCAGTTCTGCAACACGGTGATACAAAGGGTCAATATTTTATTTCTTTTTTCAAAATATTACTCAAAAACACCTCACTTATTATTGTTTCAGTTTAAACGTCTTTTCATTTTTATTTCAATCTTAAACGCCACTATAAGTTCTACTAAAATTATTTGTTCCGCAATCTCATTTCTAACTTACCACTTTTTTCTGTATTCTAAAAACTTTTCGCGCGCTTTATGGAAAGTGCCTCAGTACTGCTTTTTTCCCACGCCGACGGAAAATATAGTCGTCATTTTACACTTTCGCATTCGCCAATGCTCGCAGAACAGCCAGGTAGGCGCATTTAGTATTTTTTTATTTAGTATCCTCTCAGTTAGATTTATCAATGTCTCATTCGCCCTCAACGATCCCTAAAAAGGATCGTCCCCCTTTCGGGCACATCAAAATTCTTCAAGTTACCTTAAACCATTGCAAAGCAGCAAATGTAACCCTGAGAGACTATCTTATCAGTGAAAACATTGATATAGCTCTTCTACAGTACGCTTACTGCAACAAAGAGGGCACACTCACGGATATACCTATATCATGGGCGGTCTTCCCGTCCACGTCTAAGAGTGCCCATCTCGTCATAAGGAACACTAACCTTATTTATTCACATCATTACACAGGCATACATTGTACCTTTGCCACAATTACTGCTAAAGAAGGTAAACTCATAATTGACTCGACTTATGCAGCACCTAAGTCAGATTTCGAGGAAACCCTCGATGAGTGGCAACATCTCATTACACAGAGGCATTTATTCATTTGTGGTGGCGATTTCAATGCTACATCCCCACTCTGGAGCTATGACAACAAAAACGGCTGTGGAGAATGCCTCATTGAACATCTAGTCGCTCAAAAACTTGTTATTGCCAACATAGACAATACAATTCCTACATTTCAGAAATTTAACAGCAAAGGAGAGAAACTAGCTGAGGGTTTCCCAGACCATACTCTGGTAAACCCCCCAACACTTCAGAAAATTTGGCATTGGCAAGTTTTAAATGTTCACAATGACTCAGACCATAATTACATAAGGTTTTCTTTCGAATACACATCACAAAGAAGGTTCAATACCACTATAGGTAACCTTCGTAAATTCACACAAGTTATTAAAACACACAGACCACTCCTAACTCAACACCTAAAGGACGTAACAAACACCACACAATTAAACGACTTTACCATTAAATTAGTAGAAAAAATGAAAACAGCAGCAAAAGCGTCTTTTAGATTAAAGAGAAATCGGAGGATGCAAACATTTTCGTTTTGGATCTCCGACCTTAAAATTAATCGTAATCACCTCGCGACACATAGGGGAAAACTTAAAAAACTCAGGCAAACAGAAGATATTAAATGGGATTGCTATCGCGATCTCTGTGCCAATTATCGACTTCTTTCTGCTAAATATAAGCGCAGTGTTCTGAATGCGAGAAACGCTGCGTGACAAAAGTTCTGCACAAATCAAACAGGCCTTTTTGGAACAGCTCAAAAAATTTTCACGGGTAAGTTTTCCACTCCTGATGAAATCAAGCTCGAACTATCACCCAGTCGATCAACCAGACAAGAAAACATGGACCACCTCACCAAATGCCTTTTTCGTCTCTCCGCATATCCATCAGGAGATAACACTGATATTACTTTTGATGCACCCCCCGACAAACCCTTTTCAAAAGCTGAGATAGCTACCACGCTGCGAACATTTAATGACAAGAAAGACCCAGGTCCGGACAGCATAGACTTTAAAATTCTGAAATTAACTTTCCATGTAATTCCCAAAATTTTCACGCGTTGGGCTAATCTCTGTCTCACCCACCACTACTTCCCGCTCACTCTGAGACAAGGGGAAGCAGTATACTTCCTTAAGCAAGGGAAGGTCGCCTCTCAGCCCTCGTCTTACCACCCGATCTGCCTACTTCCATCTCTAGGTAAATTAGAAGCAAAATTACTCGTATTTCGACTTAACAACTTTCTTGAATCAAATAACTTGCTTCATCACAGGCAATACGGCTTCAGAGAGGGCAGATCATGTGACAAGGCTTTGTTTGCAATCCTTACTTCCTAGCATAGTGGAAGGAAATTACACAACCCTTGTCTCCTTAGATATTAAAGGTGGTTTCGACAATGCAGAGTAGCGGGGCATCTTGTTACAACTACGTGAAATTGGCTGCCGGAGCAACATAGCTGGAACCATTGCAACATACCTAAAATTTCGTACATCCTTATCAACTGGGGATCAGGCATATCAGTGCACCCATTAGAAAAGTGTTGCCCTCAAGGTTCGTGCCTGGGCCCAATCCTCTCGATAGTTATTGCCAATGTCCTATTAAAAGAATTAGAGAAATTAGGTTTCATCCTTTACGCCTTCGCGGATGATTTCAACTTTGTTTACTCGGGCTGCCGTCGTCTGGATCTCGAGTTGCAGGCGGCGAGAGCTTTCCCTGCATTTTGCCAGCTGTTGGCTCATCTTCATCTCCAGCTCTCACCAGGAAAATCCCAAGTATTAACATTCATTAAACAAAGAGAACTCAAACATAAACCGTCATGCGAGTCAATGGGGTTAGAGTTCATCATGTCCCAACTCTTAAATTATTAGGCATAACGACTGATGAAAGCCAGAGCTGGATTCTACATATTAACACTAGAACGCCCGATGGAGTCGTTTCGACTCCAAATGCTCCTAAAACACCCATATCTCTGAGAAATTTTGATTTTTTTTCTCCCGCTTCCTTGACTTTTATTATTTTTATAATCTCTATTTATTCTGAAATTTATAAATTATTTGCACATTTAATAAATTGATAATGAGGCATTACCCCTAGAACGCCCAACGGAGTCGAATCGACTCCAAAGTAAGATTTGTAAAATGCTTTCATTATTTTTGCGTAACATGACCTTGGGATTCATAATATTTTTATCTGTTATCAGGAAAGTAAATGTTTTTACTCTTCTTTTCTCTACACCCCTTTTGTTGAGAAAAATGGTTAGTTCCATGCACCTGCTGAAATGATTGCGTACTGCTTGCGAAATTCTTTGTATCATTCGAATTGAATTTTTGTTTCAATTTTTATCAGTCTTGTGTTTCAGCATAACTAAGCAACTCCGTTCTTCCTTTTTTTTAGAAATAAAACATAATGTCACGTAAAAAAATTCTAACAGCGGACGAAATAACTGCTCTATTACGAGAGCTTTCAGATAATGAATCTGAAGGTGGTGAGTTATCAGAAAATGAACGAAATTCAAGAAATTAGTATTGGAAATAATTCTTCATCAAATTCCGATACAAATGAAGATGCGCTAATTATTGCATCTGAAAGAGATGGAATTCATGTAGCTCCAGATGGCACACAATGGAAAATTTGTGCAAATAAGAAAATTTCTGGAAGATATCATGTGTCAGATTACTGGATCAACTATTTATGCTAAGAAATGCGTGAAATCTGAAAGCATTTTGAGTGCATGGCTGTTATTTGTAGATAAAAAAATGCTGGAACCAATACAAAGATGCACAGAAACAAAGGCAAGACGTGTTCTTGAAACCGATAACTGGACAGTTACGTTAGACGAGCTATATGCCTTTATTGGTATTTTGTATGCCCGAGGTGCATGTGATGCAAATGGAATTGATATTCATTCTTTGTGGTCAAACTCATAGGGTTTGAATTTTTGCACTGAAACTATGGGAAGAAATAGGTTTTGTGAAATTTTACGGTTTTGGGATTCGATTTGAAATCTGCCAGATCTATACGCTTAAAAACAGATAAATTTGGAATGATATCTGATATATGGAATAGATTCACTGAAAACTGTATTGCCTGTTTCAAGCCTGGTGAAAATATAACAATAGATGAACAGTTATTTCCAAGCAAAACGCGTTGTCCTTTCACGCAATTCATACCTTCAAAAGCGGATAAATACGGACAAAAGTTTTGGCTTGCAGTAGACCTTCGAATAAAGTACTTTCTGAATGCGTTCCCTTATTTAGGCAAATGTGAAGAACGGCCTTCAGATCAAACTTTATCAGAATATGTAGTTATGCGATTGATGCAGCCATTTCTAAACAAAGGCATTAACGTCACGGTTGATAATCATTTCACGTCACTGCGTTTGGCTAAACAACTGAAAAAGAAAGGTACTAGTTTAGTAGACACTATGAGAAAAACTAGGAGAGAAATTCCAAAAACTTTGAAAGATTCGAAAGATAAATTATACGAAACAAAATTTCTAAAACACGAAGGAACCGGTACTACTCTAACCGTGTATCAAGGAAAGAGAAAGAAAAATGTTATTATTCTTATCAATCTCCACCCATTCATTGATATTGAAAACAATGAAAAGAAAACCCCAGAAACTGTTAGATTTTATAATGAAACTAAGTGTGGTGTTGACGTTATTGATCAAATGGCAAGGAAATATTCAGTGAAGGCGCCCTCCAGAAGATGGCCTGTGCATACATTTTACAATCTCTTAGATTTAGCAGCAATAAATGCCAGGATCATTTATAAAGAAGTTACCGGAGAAACAAAAATAAGCAGACAAGCATTTATTCATTTATTAGAAGATGAATTGCGTCAAAATTATACATCTGCTAAAAATAAACCAACAAGAAAAAGACTCGCTGATACATCATCTGAAACAAAATCCCTAAAGAGAAGAAAATGCGAAGTAAAACTATGTAAAGGCAACATGACTTTCAATGATTGCATAACATGCAAGAAAATGGTTTGTGGAAAATGTTTGGCCAAAACTGACTACACTCGCAAAAACTGTATTTCACATTGAAAATTCGAAACGATTCTGTAAGTATTTCCTTTGAAAATATTTTCCAATTTCTTAAAAATGCGTATATAAATATTGTTCTTTCAATTGTAATATATATATATGAATCTTAAATTCAAATATAAATATTATATTTACATTCTTCTATTCATTTCTATGCGTTTCGTTTATTTTTTCTCTTTTAAAACAGACAGGAGTCGAAGCGACTCCTGCGGGCGTTCTAGGGGGAAAATGGTGGCGGGCGTTCTAGTGTTAAAGCACTTAAAATTAAGCTTCTAAATTGCTACCATAACGCCTGCAAATTAACATAGAAAACTTGGAGCATCAAGCCCAGCATCTTAAAAGATTGGTACCAACAATCTTTGAACCCATCATTTTCTACTGTGTGGGCGTCTGGGGAGGTTCGCTAACCGAATTAGCTAAGCAAAAACTTGCCTCTATCCAGCGGATATTTCTTTTGCAGATGGTTAGAGGTTACAAAACTATCTCCACGAATGCACTTACAGTACTTACTGGTATTCCACCCATACACTTAACACTCACTTACGAATACCAGAAAAACAGAATACTACATCTAGAACACTAACCAACACAGTCAGCACTCTTCCCAAACATACATTTACAAAGGAAAGCCCATAGCTGGACTATGCATCCGGCGGATGAGACATCCCATCTTCAAGTAAATATTAATAAGCATTTTTATACTCCCTCGAATAACCAATCCATTTTCACCGATGGGTCGCGCACGGAGACGGGAGTGCCGTTATCCTTCTGCGTCTTCATAGACGGCCTTGTTGCTCATCGGTAGGCATGCAGGATTGGACATGACAATTCAATGTTCCAAGCTGAACTCTTTGCAGTCCTGCGGACCTTGGAATGGATTGCTCTCCATCCTCAACCTATATACTTCCACCTTTATATTGACAGCCATTGCAGCCTGCAAAAAATCATCGCCCATAGGACTAAACACTCTCTAGTACTCAAAATCAAATTGATTTTAAAAACCTCCGTCCATAGGGTCTCTGTCGGCCATGTCACCTCTCATATCGGCATAGCTGGCAATAAGCTGGCTGACACGCTGGCCAAGTAGGCCACCTCACGCCCAAACATAGAATCTTGCGCTTTCTGTTCCCCCATACTATGTTCTCTGTTTCCTTAAAAGGAACATACTTTCAGACTGGTAACTCTACTGGGATGCCTCACGAAAAGGCAGGCACACCTATTCCCTAATCCCAAAAGTCTCCTATAATCTCTTAGCTTTCTCCCCTCCCACATCAGCTTTTCTCTCCGGTCATGGTCCATTTAGGACATACCTAAATTATTTCAAACGCTCTGGTACGGACCTCTGCAAGTGTGACGCTTTTGGGTCCTCAGATCATTTCTTTTGCACACTCACAGAGGCCTGGCACTTTAGGCACCGTCCAGATACTTGGCTCAAAAACATCTTATATCACCCAAGACTACTCCGCCATTTGGCAGAAATATTTCACTTCCTTATAGACCTGACCAATCTTACTTCCTAGCTGTTCTGCATCTGCATTTCTGAGACTCGACCGTTGTCGCATTAGAGCCTTTGTTGAGCTCCTGGCAGTCCTAGCACCGCTTGTCGTGCAGGAGAAGGTCTCCGACGCACATACCATCTGGACGATGTGGTCCGGAATCATGATACAATCCTCAAGTTTTCTTCTTTGGTTAATGGACTTTTATCTCCAGCATCAATCCACCGCTGCCTGTCGCGTAGGAGCTTTGTACTCCAGCGGCTAGTTTTATATATATCTATGTGTTAATGAATTTCTTTTCCCTCGTTGGCATGTGCCTTTTGTCCGAGGACTGGAACTATGTATAGTGAATTCCCTCATGTCGGGGAACTTACCGGGTGGAGCAAATAAGGTCTACATCAGATCCAAGTGATCTGGTGATCTTGCTCCAATTAGGCATAAAATAAAAAAATAAGAGTAGTTTCTGAATTGCAGTAAAAACCGCGCGCGTGCATTATTTATTGATCTGCATGATGTTCGGAGATAGTTTTTGTGTATTTTCATATGCTAATAAGATTGAAACATCTTGGAAATGAAACGTGAAATTTGCTGGGTCGTATAACCTAATATTTTTATGTTTAATAATGAAGTTCTAAGTTCTAAAACAGTGGGTATTTTTCGTAGAGAGCACCCTAGCTAAAATGTTGATTTAACCCTGAATTACCAACCCTACGTCAATTCAAAGTTTTCAATATCACAACCACGGTAAGAGCTGGTTTATTTTTAATTTAAGGAGCGTCGGGACGACGTGTATGTGGCAGCAAGCGCTCATCTTATACACGTCATTTAGAAAATTTAGAAAATTTTATACAATAAAATTCAAAATTTCTCTCAACTCCTTTGAATATTCCCGTCGAAGTACAACTTTGTAGGAGGATACGTCGATTTGAAGTTTTTGGTGGTAATAAGCGATGGCATTTCAATGGTGGGAATCCAGGGTTAAAAAAGATATTTCGACTATGATAAATTGCGTTTATATTCCATGCTGTGAAAACCTCTTGAATTGTTTATTCTGATTCTTCATAAAATCACAACTGCTATGATGTGTTAAGCTACATATTGATTTATAAATAGGTTGGTTCTGTGATTTATACTTCGATTGGAATCGAGTGATACTGCAATGAGTGGTCTTTATCGCAATATTTTGCATTTGTGGTTTGAAAACTAAAATTGATTATAGCAGATATGTCTAAAAATTTCGCGCAGAGAGTGATGGAGTATTCTACCATAGTGATTAGTTCTAAAATGATGGCAAGCAGTATAGATTACACTACAACATATATGTATATACACTGGTCATCAAAATTAAAGGATAATAAGAAAAAATATGCTCACTAAGTTAATGTTGCAACCAATGCCCAATGCTGCAATTATTTATATTAATTAAAAACTATTGCACTTCCGCGCATACGTTAGCGTCGGAAATATACAAATTAGATGATTGAGAATGTAGTGCGCAATGGACATATGTTGAAATTCTGGTCTGTAGTGTTGTTTAAAGTGAATGTAGTGTCTGAGTGTGATCAGTATTCATTAGTTGTGGTTCAAAGGCACCATTTAAGTTAAGGTCAAAAGTGACGAATATTTGGTAGAATCGAGGATGGTCAAAAACAAATGGATGCCGCCCAAGATTTAAATATCCTTCAAAGTGTCATATAAAGAGTTTCGAGCCGCCTTTTAAGCACTGGGTCCGTTGATAGGCAGCCTAGTCAAGGGAGACCAAGAACAACAACTGCATCTGAAGACCGTTTTTTGTCATCGTGGCTCGTAGAAACCGCGAAGCGACTACAAGAGATTTGGTTTTAGACCTTCAGGCTACAAGAACTCAAATTAGCCGTTCTACTGCTGCACGATGGCTTAACGAGCATGGACTGTATGCGAGAAAATCAAAAGTTTGTGTCCCACTTACTCCAGCTTCCTAAAGGGCCCATTTAAACTGTTACTGTCGTCATCTTCAATGGAGCCAAGAAGACTGGGCTCAAACGGGATATTTCACGGACAAGGGAAGGGCAAGTTGCGTCTTCCTTCATCTCTTCAGATCAAAACACGTCTAGAATCAGTGTTCAGACTATATGTGGACTCGTCAGTAAACAATAATTGAGCCCAGTCTTCTTGCCACCATTGAACTTGACGAGGGCAACAGTTTAAATGGGCCCATTGGTAGCTGGAGTGAGAGGGACACAAACTATTGTTTTTCTCGCATACAGTCCACCCTTTTTAAGCCTTCATGCATCAGTAGATTGGCTAATTCGAGTTCCTGTGGCAGACTAAATGTCTCAAACCAAATTTCTTGGAGTCGCACCGTGGTTTCTTCTAGCCACAATGACAAAAAACTGTCTTCGGACGCAGTTGTTTCTCTTGTTCCCCCTTGACCAGGCTGTCTATCAACGGATCCAGTGCTTAAAAAGCGGCTAGAAATTCTTGATATGACACTTTGAGGGGTATTCAGATCTTGGGCGGCATCCATTTGTTTTTTACCTTCATCGATTTTATCAATTATTCGCCAATTTTGACCTTCACTTAAATGATGTCTTTGAACTATAACTAATGAATACTGCTCACATTCAGACACCACATTCACTTTAAATAACACTACAGACCAGCATTCCAAAATACATCCATTGCACACCACACCACATTGTCAATCATCTAATTTGTGTTAATTGTTGTTAATTGTTAATCATATATATAAATATATGATTTTTTTAAATGTTGGTTGAACGGCTGAATAAAGGAATTTATATTTAAAATTGTGAAAGGTTGAAGAGCTTAAGTTCATTTTTATGTAATTATAATTATGTGTATTTTCTTGGCATATGTATGCCAGGAGAATGAAATTTCATTCTAAAACATTTTTCAAATTCTTGTTTTTTTTTTTGTTTTGTTTTGTTTTTTTTATCTAAAATTTTAATTTTGTTTAAAGGAGCAGATTTCCTCTATATTACCTCAAATTCAGTGTAATGTTTTATTTGTAATTTCCGACGCTAATGTATGCGCAGGAGTGCAATTTTGAACCTAATAGTATTTAATTAACATAAATATTTGCACTATTGGGCATTGGTTGCAACGTTAACTTAGTGAGCATATTTTTTCTCATTATCCTTTAATTTTGATGACCAGTGTATATATATATATACAAACATATATGATTTTTTTTTAAATGTTGGTTGAACGGCTGAATAAAAGAATTTATATTTAGAATTGTGAAAGGTTGAAGAGCTTAAGTTCAGTTTTATGTAATTATAATTATGTGTAATTTTCTTGGCATATGTATGCCAGGATAATGACAATTTCATTCTAAAACATTTTTCACATTCTTGTTTTTTTTGTTTTTTTTTTTTAGATTTAAAGTTTTAATTTTGTTTAAAGAAGCAGGTTTCCTCTGTAGTACCTCAAATTCAGTGTAATGTTTTATTTGTAATTTATAGAAGCCAGGAAAATGACATAATAAAAGTCTACTCATTTTTTACAAAGGCTTTAAACACATTATTTTCAAAGAAATATCTGAAAGATCTTGCTGGTAGCAATGATTTTACTATTCCTGATTTGAACTATCTCAAGAGCAAGAAGAATTACTCTGCAGCGCCATCTGTATACCTCATAAAGAACTAAAATGAGCAGGCCAGGACAGTGACATTCATTTTCAGTGACAATCATATTGTAATTATGGAAAATTATTTGTAAAATACAGAACTTGTTACCTTCGACATACATGTGTTATATAAGGTATAATTATTAATTAGAAATTTAAAAAAAAACTAGAAAATGATATTTTTACATAATAGCAGAAATTCTTTTACTCTGCACACATCACAGTATGACATGCCAGAAAATAGACAATCTCAAATTTTAGTTTTTAATTGCTTTATTTTTGTGTTATTATGAATATAATATGTCTTGAAAATACTTCTAAGAATATTTTCTCTTAG
Organism: Maratus speciosus; assembly: GCA_963932465.1. Lineage (NCBI taxonomy): Eukaryota > Metazoa > Arthropoda > Arachnida > Araneae > Salticidae > Maratus > Maratus speciosus. The sequence continues at coordinate 223,099,765 of OZ010791.1, read as the reverse complement.
AATGCAAAAAATAAAATTGCATTTATATGACAATAAATAGAAATTTTATTGTGCGAACTGCAATTTTCGTATTTTGTGGTATTGACCCATATACGTTTAAGAATATAAAATACCTGACGAAGAAAACGGAGAAAGCTAATTTGTACTTAAAGCTCAGGTAAGAGTGTAAATTCAAATGTCAATTATATTAGGTGATGCCTTATTAAGAAAACAGAAATGCACTGGATATTCCAGTTCAAAGTGTGGGCAGGTTATGTGCTCAGTGAAGCGGTCAGCTAAATGATTATATGCGGAACACTGAGTCAGTTTCTTACACAAGAACAGAAAAAGCTACAATAATAAATCGAAAACATCTACTGTATATTTTTGTGTTTAAAATTTTACTGAGAGTTTGTAAAGGAAATATATTTCAAAATATGTGAAATGAAATATTAAAAAGTATTTAAAATAGTTGATTTTAGAATTTATCTGTTTAACTGTATTTTTGAGATAGTTACAGAATCCAAAATAACGTAGTAGAATGTACGCTTTATGGCATTAACCAACGTCGGGAATGTAAGTACACTGTAAAAAAAAAACTGTAGTTCTACAGTTTTAAAGTTACATGCTTACTAAACTTTCATCTATAACTATACAAAAAATGCTGCAAATCTACAAAACTAGTTTTTGTAAATCTGCATAAATCTGTAACTTTACAAATGAACTTTACAAATGCTAAAATTACAGTTATCTTACTAAAATTTTATCTGTAACACGGGTTGTAGTTACATGAAAAGTGCTAGGCATCCCAGTTTCCTAAAAAATTCTTAGTAACCTTACAGATTTTTTTATTTTGGCGCAAGAGTGTGTCTGTTACATGAATTTTTGTTGTTGCCGTTACATAAAAAGTTCTAGGAATCCCAGTTTCCTTGAAAAACTTTAGTAACTTTACAGATTTTTTTTACAGTGTATTATTGTCAGAACCAAAGTTTATTTTATAGTTTAAAATTATAAAAATGGTTTTCACACGCAACAAAACACAGAGTGGGCTTTGGTCTCGATTTTTGTACTATATTTATGCCAAATAATGATGAGAATAAATACTTTATTTAACAAACTAAATTTTCCCAGGATCTAAAACTTTATACCTTCGCCAACCAGATTATACAAGCCAATTGCATATGCAACGAAACGACATTAAGTTGATACTTTGTATAAGCCTCCCCGGTTTTTATTCCTTTTATTATTTCTAATTCTAACTTTATATGCCAATGAAACTGGTTCTTTTTAGAAAGATGATTTTATATAAGGTATTAATGCAATAATAAGGAAATTAATACAATATATGAAAAAAATGGGAACTTGAATAAACATGCAGAAAAATCAGCAAAATATTATTTTAAGATATCTGACTACGTATATAATGCTTTTTCCTACCAAAATTAGAGTTTTATTTTATTACATTTCATTAAAGCCCAATTCTTTAACTTTCCGAATCAGTGCTTACCTTTATTGTACTATATATAATATCTGAGTTATGGCGATTTAAAAACTACGTGACATCTTTGAGTGAAACCGGAAGTGCCAAAAGTTTCAGTACGAAACTTTTTTTTTTTCAGTTCATACAAAAAACTGCAAAAAATTCCCTCCTAGAAATAAAACAAGGTTCTGAACTCAAGAGAAGGCCATGATTTATAAATGTAGTAAATTTTAAATGCACATAACTGTAAATAATTTTAATGAAACATAAATGTAAACTTTAAATGCGTTTTATGGAAAATATGCTTTTTAGTGAAAATTCCATACGCAAAACATCATTTCTCAAAAAGTTATTGAAATATAACTATTATTTTCCAAATTCAAGTCATTGATAATATTCTGTAGGAAATGAAAATAAAAATTTAATTTCAGAATAAATACCTTTTGTTTTATAGCTGTTTTCGTGGAATGACAACTATGAATTTTCATAAATTTGGCATGTAAACAAAAGCGATAAGCCGTAATTCTTGAAAAGTCTGTATCTCTTAGAATTTAATTTATTACCTTCACATTGGAGTACAAATTACGTGTAGATAAAATATCCATAGAATTTCCTACAGAGCATTTTGAGTATTGGGCTAAATTTCACTTCATTTTACCATAAATTCCTCAGTTTACCCAAAACTATTCACACTGTAAAAAAAAATCTGAGAAGTTACTAAAATTTTTCTAGGAAACTGGGATTCCTAGAACTTTTCATGTAACGGCAACAACAAAATTTCATGTAACAGGCTCACTTTTGCGCCGAAAATCAAAAAATCTGTAAGGTTACTAAGAATGTTTTTGGAAACTGGGATGCCGAGAACTTTTCATGTAACTGCAGCCAGGGTTACAAATAAAAGTTTAGTAAGATTACTGAAATTTTAGCAGATTCATTTGTAAAGTTACAGATTTTTGTAGCTTTACAAAAACTAGTTTTGTAGATTTGCAGCTTTTTTCGTACAGTTACAGGTGAAAGTTTAGTAAGCATGTAACTTTACATCTGTAGAACTACAGATTTTTTTTTACAGTGCAGTGTTACTGTATGAACTATTTTTTGCTTTCCTTTATGGTTTCGAGTTAGTATCTTCTGGAAAATACGTTTAAACTATAATTGAATAGCTTTTTTTTTTTTTTTTTTTTTTTAAGTTTCTCCGCACGTAGTCAGTTACCTTAAGGCTCCGCTGCACTGAAACTCCCCGACCGCGAAATCCCACGTTAGTCTATGGAAAAACTTTGAAGCGCGATGACTCACTACCTAATATAATTATTAAAATACCATTTTTACCATCAGAAAGTAGACGTCAGATGGCTATGATGTGCGTTTTTATAAATTATCTCCGCAAATTTTAAGTATATAAAAAATCTCTATAAACTTTGAAATTTCCATTTGATTAAATTTTATCATCTCCTTAAAAATACTTAAAATTTACGTGGACAATTTTTAAAAACGCACATCATCGGCATCTGGCATCAACTTTCTGATGGTGAAAACGCTATTTTAATAATTATATTAGGTAATGAGTCATCGGGCTTCAAAGTTTTTCCATAAGTTAACATGGGATTTCGCGATCGGGGAGTTTCAGTGCAGCAGAGCCTTAAGATGATCTTAAACCATTGCAATAATAATACAGTGGTGGTCAGAATTATAAGAACAATTGAAAATTGCACAGAAAAAATTTATTTCTGAACTAAATAAAGTGAAATTTATATATAAAATGCTTTTTTATGCTAGAAATCATTATAGAATGCAAAACATTGGAAAATGCAAAATATGAATGTTTTGCCATAATTAACAAAATATGCCATTGTAAAAATTGGACAAAATTATAAGGACAATGAATGTTTTTGCCTGAAAAACACTAATAATTAATAACCTCTCCCTTCTTCTCAATCACTTTGATCAGTCTTGACGTCATGGAATTTGACAGTTCCTTAAGAACTTTCTTGGAAATTTTTGACCAGGCTTTTTCGATGAAGGACATAAGTTCTTGCTTGTTTTCATATTGTATACCATTTTTGTATACTTCGTGTGCCAGAATACCCCACAGATTTCACAGTGGATTCAGATCAAGGCTTCTGGCCGGCCAATGAAATAGCTTCACTAAATTAGCATCAAACCACGATTTTGAAGTTTGGGAAACATGTACTGAGGCATTATACTGCTGGAAAAAATAATCTCCACTCGTTATTAACGGTGCTTCCGGTAAAAGATTATAGCCCAATACATCAACATAACTCTCAGAATTCATTCTACCCTGCACAAAATCTATTGGAGTAGTTCCACCAGTTGCGAAACCTCCCCAGACTACTATTGAGCCACCTCCAAATGCACGCTTTGAGAAAATTTCTTTTTCTCTACGGAGATCATACCAGAAGTAGCGAAAACCATCTGGTCCATCCAAATTAAACTTTTTCTCATCTGAAAAGACAAGATCATCCCACTTTTTGCCCATAGTAATGCATTTTTTGGCAAACTCCATTCTCAGTCTCTTATGAACTTTTGTAAGAGGCGGTCGTGACATATGTTTACCATAGAGAACCTTTTTTTCTTTTTGTAAAACACGTCGAACAGTTCGAGCACTGCATTCTAAGTTCAATTCACGTTTTATTTCTGTTGACGTTTGATTTTTGGAGCAAGCTCGCCTTATTATCATTCTTTTCTCCCATACAGAAACAGAAGATGGTCTACTTGTATGTCTTTGCGGTCCATATTTACCGGGATTTTTAAGATAATTGTAAATAACCGTTCTTGATCTATTAAGTTTTGTCGCAATTTGGCGTACAGAAAGTCCTGAACTTTTAAATGCATCCACTTTCCCTTTCTCAAACTCCGAAAGCTTTGTACTTAGCGACATGACTGAAAAACAGAATATGACGATCCCAAACGCTTACTACGCATTTATATCGTCGCTGAGTTCCGTGTGCAGAGCAAAAAACATGCAAATTTTACTTTTTAGAACCACAAATACAATTGTTCTTATAATTTTGTCCATATCAGATGGCTGTATAAATCCATAATACATTTTATGAATATGCATTTTCCACATATTTCCATAAAAACTTATAAAAATATTCTTCATTTTTCTTTTAGTTTCCATCCATTAAATTTGCATAAGTTTCCGGCCAAATGTAGCCAAGATTTGGCGATTTCCCCCCTGTCCTTATAATTTTGACCACCACTGTAGTATGTGATAGTAATACCACACGTGTTCATGACGAAAACAGCTGATATAATTTTCACTCATCTTTCTTTCAATATTTACTTATCATTAATGATATACGTTATTTTCATCAATAACGCTATTTTGTTTTTCACTGTCATGCAAATTTAGACATTTAATGTATCGAGCATTTTGGGTCTCATGAAACATAGTATATCTGAAAAATACAACCACTCATAATAGTGTTAAAAACTCCAAAAATGAAACTACATTTGTGTGTTGACATGTGTAAAATAAATACATCACTAATATACATAAATTATGCATTATGCATACATAGATCATTCGAAGTGACAAGTGTACTCGTAGATTTAAATCCTAGAAACATAATTTACAAAGTATTTCGAAAGTGTTTTTCTCATTTCTAATGCATAAATGAATTCTTCTAATTGTACTTCAGAAAAGGTTTTAAAGCTACTAATATTCACAGAACCTTCAATTATCCTTTATTTAAGGTTAACTACATACGAATAATCGTCCATATTTCAACATACTTACATATGATATGACTAACTTGCGATATGAGCCAATTTTCAAACAGTTAATTTTTAACTAAAAATTTTTAAAATAAATGTATGCAGTGTTTTTTAGTGATATTGTTGGAGAAAAAAGCAGAAAAAGTCTATGTGACATTTTGTTTAGGTTTCTCGTATAAAAATTTAAAAAGTATAACTTTGCAAACTTAATGGAAGAACTTAACTTGCTTCCTCCCTCATTGTTAAAAATTTTGCAATTTTTATTGACCACTTATCGCTAACAAGTAAAAACATTTAATGTGTTTCAAACTGTTTGAGATACCCAGTATAATTTTTTTCATAAATATAACTCTGACAGCAGTACTTATTGCTTACTGCAATGTCAATTTCTAATAAAAACAATTTTGTTTTTTTCTTTTATCTTATCTGACATTTTTTGAACATTTTCATTATAGAAGGTTGAAATAATAAGTAACTCGAAAGAAAAATTTTTATTGTCAATTGAAATGCTAGTACTCTGAAGTACCAATGGAATGAAATCTTTGAAGAAAACTAATATTGAAATCAAAATATTTCGAAAAGGTTAAAACGGAATTTTCTAACTAAACATAAATATTTTTAAAAAAGTTCTCTTTTTTTTTAGAGACGGCAACTTTTAATTTAAAACCGTTTTATTCGAAGTTTAAGAAGAATTCTGATATATTGATATTAAAAGGGAAACGATTCCTTAATATTTTTTTTCTAAATTTCATGCAGGAAACATTTTCAATGATTGCGATATTTATTAACTAGAGATAGAATTTTTAAAATGAACTTTCAGAGACCATTATTAAATTTTGGAATTTAAACTATTATTACTGTCACTATAACTTATTTCATATCCAATATATGGAATACATATATATACATATCCACGTACTTATATCTATCTATGTGTGCATCTATCTAGCTATAAACACGCACACACACATATATACCGGGTGTCTCAAAAAGACTGATGGATTTTAAAATTATAACTTGCAAAAGGTGACATACAGGGTGTCCGGTCTCAATGGTGTCCAATGCCTAATTCCTAAACCGTTAGTCATATAAATACAAATATGACAATTACAAATATATATGTTCCAATTACAAATATGTTTTAAATCAGGTAAAGAAATATTTTAAAAGCGATTTGGGTCAATAAAAACAATTCTTAAAAAATTACGAAATTTAAATTTTTATACGGTCCCCCGGTCCTATAAGTTATATTTAGTGAAATTTTCCTTTTACACTGACAAGCAATACAAAAAAAGTCCCGTTATTCTACGATTAAAATTGACTGAGTAATAGCCGTTTAAAGTTGGAGCATATTTTTTGCTGCAAATTGGGGGTCATTCACAAATTTAGTCGAAATATAATTTCGTCAGATATAAAAAATGTTTGGGAGTAAAATTAACATTGCAATATAAATTTGAAATCTTTAATCATTCTGGCATATTAATGGAAAATATACAATTTGTAATAAACATTTAAAAAGAAAGAAAAAACAGAATTTTTGTTAAATAAAATGATTCTGAATTAACAGCCTCAGTTCTTTACAAAATGATACGTATTTTAAAATATTATTAGATTGCACAAACCTGCAAAAGTTGGGTTATGTCATGTTTTTTAGCTTTATGATAATTGATTTTTATATATTCTGTACCGTTGAATCCGAAATTGACCTTCATTTTAACTATCATATCAGGATTTTTCGCAAACTGCAAATTTCAAAGTTAAGAAGTTCAATGTTAAAATTGAATTTCTTCCCCCATCTCATCGGACCACTCAGCTGTTTAGCTGTAAGAATCCCAGGATAAGCAAAAATATCGAATAAATTTTTTAATCAAATCAAATAAAATAAAATAAAAAAATGTTTTACATATGTCTTATAGTATGAGATTTTCGCTATATTTTAACTTACACATTTGCGATTTGATAAAAAGTTCTAACATAATGGTTAAAAATGAAGGTCATTTTCAGATTCAGTGCTAAAAAGTGCATAAAAATCAATTATCAAAAGTTAAAAAACACAACCATCTCCTCTACTTTATAATATTCGATTTTTGTTATTCTTTAAATTTGAAAATTCGGATTCAGTGCTAAAAAATACTTAAAAGTTAAAAAACCCAACAATCGCAGTCTTGTGTTATCTAATCTAAAACTTCTTCTTAAACTCCTTGGCAGAAATCTATCCGAAATTTTTTGTGTTATCCTGTAAAATAAGTATAAATGGTAACCACCGAAAATCTTAATAATATTAGATTGTTATCGGATTTGCGCCAGTATGTAAAATGCAATGTCGATCGGATATTTAAAAGTGGGTTAAAGTTCGAGTACAAATTTTGAACCGGAAAAACATACATACGATTGTTGAAATAACATAAAAACTTATAAAAAAACATAATTTTTGTTAAAAGAAATCATAAGAGAAACAGTCTCAAATCCTGACAAAATAAAACATATGTTATTTTAGCCAATTTGAGACTTAATCATAATACTTGTAGGATTTTTTTTCAAAGCGCAGATACACATGAAGTAAGATCTTCGAATACTTTAAACACTTGGTATATGATCCCTCAAAGCCAAACCGAACTCATTTGTTTTCAGAGTAGAAAAGTGGCATAAGTCATGCATTTTTAAAGTTCCATAACTCGCTCAAATTTAGCGTTATATGAATGGGACTTTTTTTGTCTTACTTGTCAGTGTAATAGGAAAAAATTACTAAATATAACTTATAGGGCCGGGGGAGCGTATAAAAATTTAAATTTCGTAATTTTTTTAAGAAATGTTTTTATTGACCCAAATCACTTTTAAAATGTTTCTTTACCTGATTTTAAACATTTTTGTTATTGGAACTATATGTCTATGACTAACGGTTTGGGAATTAGCCATTGGACACCGTTGAGACCGGACACCCTGTATATTTAAAAATTCTTGCAGGAGTGTTATGTAAGATGTCAGGAGTTTTTATGCTGCGGTTTTCAGGTTTAGTTACAAATAGCATCGATAAATGGCTCTGCAAGCAATAACCGCTAAATCCAAGCTCGATTTTTCTGCATCTTTCTTCTTCCATGCGAAAAAAAGGAGATTAAAATGTATTGAATGGATCTGGAAGTACTAAAAATTGGGTCTGGACTGAGCGCCTATATGCACTCTCAGTGCCATCTATTGTTTGAAATTCGAACTAAAATCAATAATCACAGTAAAAAAAAACTCCTGACGTCATACAAAACCATTCTGCAATAATTTTTTTAAATTTCTGTTACCGTTAGGAAATTATTGAATTTCAATATTCATCATTCATTTTTGGGACACCCAGTATAAGTATATATATATATATTCATGTAGTAAAACCTACATACGGGCAATAACGAGTAACGGACACCTCTGTTCAACGACTACAATCCCCAGCACCTATATAAATTTATGTTTTTACGTCTGAATATCGGAGGAAGTTTGCCCTCCTGTTATGCCTATTATACTATAATATATATTTTTTTCATATTTGTACAGGCTATTCATGAATAGTGTTGCCAGGTGTCCAGCGTAAATCGGAACTCCAAATGCTCTGGACACCACTATATTTAAATAAATTTTTTCGCTCTATCTAATGGCATATTTATCTATTATTAAAGATGGCATAAACTGTAAAAAATTAGTGGTACAGCATTTAGAGCTAAGATAATGAAAATTTTTGCATCAAAATTGGTAGCATCCAAAACTTTTTTCTATTGTTGTAAATGAAAATCGTTGCATCAAAATTTAAAGCATACAAAAAATTATATTAATACACCGCAAAAATTGTTTTGAAATGTATTCGAAAATATTGACAATAAACGAAACACATGGTCACACTAATTAGGTTTCTTTCAAAACTATTGTCGTGATTTTACTTATCAGCTGTAGGAAACCGAAGATCTCTCACTCTCTCTCTCTCTCTCTATATATATATATATATCCCCTCATTTTTTTTCAAAGTGTCTACAGATCAAGGAAAATCACAGTCAAATAAGATAGAAATAGCAGTATTTACTTATAGAAAAATTCGCTTTATTTATTCGCGCGATTAAACAAAATGAATTTCTCTATAAGAAAATTCTGGGTTTTCGCCCTTATTTTGACTGTGATTTTCTCTTATTTGTAGACACACTGTTTTTATTTTTCTGTTTTAAATAAATTGTGAGCCAAAAATCTTTGACATATTTTAAAGTTTATAAAAAAAAAAAAAACAGCAACAGCAACAAAGTAATCAGCAGATGGCATTGCAGTTTGGATAAAATACTTCAACTAATAGAAAGTTTTCTTTAAGCTATCTAAAGTTTCAAAATTTTTATATCGGTAATGTGGTTATCGGCAAATTTTGCAACGAATTTTTTGTAGAATGCAATAACAAGCAACACTTTGTTCAAACCGTACTCTGAAACGCAAATTACTTGTTTTATTATTAAATTTTAAAATGCATCAAGGACCTTTTGCCAAACCTATAAAATAACTTCTAAGTTATCCCATCTTCCATGTTGTAAATAAATTATTTATCTATAACTAGAATACAAAAAATAAGTAAATTTCTTGTTTAATAAAAATCTATACATTTTTTTCGTTCTATATAAAGAAATTCCATGACTTGTGAAAGCAAAATTTTTTAAAAAATATATATATATTTTTTTTTTACATAAAAAACGGGTTGTTTATTTAGAATATAAATAATCCCATTTTCAGCATTCTTACTGTTGAACATCAAATTACTGCTAATAGTAATACCCTAAGGTAACTTCTGGAAGTAAATCTTCAGTGAAAGCGGAATGAATTAAATAAAAAAAATATTAACTTTGACTGAGATAAACTCTTTGAAAATTTTATATTAAAAAAAAAAAAAACTGTAAGTAAATTTTCATTTTATTTGCCCTTGAAGATATTTACAGAGTAGTCAAAAGTTTTACCTTTGACATTTAGGGAAGATTAAATAAATATTTTAGATTATTTAAATTTGTTTTCTTTTATTTGTTAAACGTAAACTATAAAAATAATACGAAAATATTTTTGGATTCGGTAGGGTTCGTCTAAAGTTTTATATTTATACACATTGGATAATAAATAAATCATATGTTGAGGAAGCAGAAATAGATTCAGGACAATGATAGAAATTTACAATCATTATATTTAGGTTGCTTAAAGACAAGGTGAAAAATTGTGTGTAATGCATAAATTTGCAAACATTTTCCATCATAAAAGTACAAATGTTCCGATTTTTTTTACCTATGCTTTATTCAATGAATAAAGAACTATTAAGATGCACTGGTTAGAATTCATAGCAAATTTTTGGAAAGAGCGTGATAAATAAAATGCAAAAACAAACAGCTGTTGAAAACGTAAAGTTCTCATAACATTCAAGGACTTTGATAGCAGTGATTGCAAATCTACGAAGAAAAAAGGGTGTTGCTGAAGTTTCAAAAGTTGAAAGCAACAGACTACCATTTTAAAAATCTCATTTAAATATTTGCTTTACCACGAAAGATTTTCGAGTCAGACAAATGTAATTTGAACCATGCATGATAATTAAACTTATTTTGCGTAAAGACTTGATTTGCAGATTATTTTATTGATTTATTGGCGCAAAATTTTAACTCTCTAACTAATTCACCAAAATCCGTCCCAAAGCCACCAGAATTCACCAAAAGCTTTACCAAGTACGCCTTCTACATATTACATTGTATGGTACTGTACACAAATACCTTCAAATTTACTTTTAAATCAACAAGAGTGCATTTCGGGAAAATCTTTTTTAACTGTTTGCCACAAAAATTAAATTTCTATTAGATCAAAAATGCATAACATAACTTAAAACCTTTTCAAATCGTTTAGGTAGCAACTGTCCATATATGGTACCGTTTTCGAAATATTTTGAGAAGCCCTATACAGGAACTATTGATGATATATGCAGCATTGTTTTGAAAACTTCTTAACTTTTTTATCTTTACGAATATTAGAAATAATGTTACCTTTGAAAAATTGGAGGTATCATCTTTGATATTAAATACAATACATTTTGAAGAATAGTTAATTGACAATGTTTATTAAACGTTTGGATGTGAATAGCTTTGATAGTTTTTAGATAATTTGAAAGAAAATTCATTTCTCACTTTTTAAATTTTAGAAATATTTTTAAAAAAATTAGGAATGATATTTTAAGTGAAATTTCTCGAAGAAATAGCTGATGCTTCAAGGATTTATTCAGACTTATATTGATTCTAGAGTACGTATTTCAAATATCTCATAACGATTATTTATGAGTCAGGGAACATTGAAATTAACTTTCAAATATTTTTAAATGCATAATAGCGATTTGGAAATTTTTGCTATTTAGAAATATAATTTTAATCATATATAAATGTCAACGGACTATATTAAAATGCATCTTTATCGTATATCATTAAATATTTTGCATTTCCCTATTTAACTTACTTAAATTTCTCAAATACTGAAATAAATTCAACTTTCTTGTTATAATTTATAATATTAATATAATATTTCTTATTATAAATTATAAAAAATTAAAAGAGTTGAAAAAAATGAATTTGGATTTGAAAAAAGCCTTGAATAAAACTGCAGCTGCCTAGATTAGATTTTATACTCTAAAATACATATTGTAGAAAAGTTGACTGTTGTTTGTTTAAAAATTGTTAATTTGTAGAAAAACTTTCCAATGCTCGAGTAAAATGTTTAGCTTTGGAACGGTGATCCCGAGTGTTTTAAATATAACAGCAACTGAATTAACGGCCCCTTTCTATCAATATTGAATTGCTGGAAAACAAAATTGTATTTCATTTCAAAGATTTATAAAGATTTTTCCTTTAACTTACTTATCACATTGTTTCTTAGAAATTTCTTAATTTACATAAATTTAACACATTGAAATAAGACTTTTTTTATATTTCATGCCCCAAATTAGAAGCAATTGTCCAGTTTTTTCCCAGATCGATCCTGCTATTAGCGAGAACATAGTTGGCAACACTAATACTTACTAAGCCCTACTAATAATATTTTTATAAGTATTTTGGAAATTTTTTCAATTTATTTCGCAGACATCTTTTATCGTGCTCTTAAGAACAACTGCATATCGCTCACCCACAAGAAAAGTGACACATCTCGAAAAAATTCATTTTGCATGTTATTCCACTAATATGTCTGTCATAGGTTCTTCTTGGCACATTAAAAGTTTCATAAGTGTAGTTATCCGGAAAATAATTGTATTACGTTTTATGTCTATTACTGTTCACAGAAGGGGGGCTGGAATGTGTGAGGAGGTAAAATTACTTAACCTTCCAATCATCATCTACGACATCATTTTTAAGGATTTTATGCTTTTATGCACGTTTTTAATGCTGTATACAAAGTTAAGAGCTGCAATTTAATGTTACAGAAAAATTTGCAAATCTTATTTTGCCTTTCCTGTAAAATTTACATTTGTCGTGATGCGTCACTTTCTTTGCCGATGAGCGATATACAATCATCCATGTTTTCTTTTTTTGTAAAATCTCACAGATTTACAAACCTAATTTGTTATATTTTCCCCTTTCAAAATGGGCGATTTTTGATTAAGTGTAACTCATTCAATTTTAAAGATGCATATAAGAACCTTTTTAGCAATGATCTTGTTGCATAAAAAGGGGAATCTTTCTCACCAAAACTCACCAATTTGGTTCAGAGGGGCCATATAAGAAATTAACAAGTTGGAAATTGTTCGTCAAGCGTGGCAAATGAGGTGCGTTCGTACTATAACTAGTTTTATAAATATTTTTTTCATCGCATATTGTACTGAATGTATATTTTAGTGCACTTCATAAGTGCATATCAATTTCATTCTGTATGAAAGGCTGTAACATCACTAAAATGCACTTGAAATAAATTTTTCCCATTGGCCTTAATTTAAAGGAAACATTTTTTTTTTTTTACTGCCCCTGTAATTAAACTATACATCCGATTTTCATAAAATTTGAAATGATTTGAGAAAATTTTGCAACAATTATATATTTAAAATGTAACATCAATAAAATGCACTTGCATTAATATTTTTCCCATTGGCCGTAATGTAACGGAAAAATTTTGACTGTCCCTGTAATTAAACTATACATCCAATTTTCCTAAAATTTGAAATGACTCGACAAAATTTTGCAACAATTATACATTTAAAATTTCAGACCATTCGGTTGGGTAATTTTTGCTCTGTTATATGAGGACAGACGGACAACCATGTTTTCAATAATCCGTAAGAACGTATAGACACTTAAGGTAATACAAAATTATCAAACGCTTATTTTCTTTTCACCATAAGCTTTGCATAATTTTACATTATTTATTTTTTTAAAAAAGGTTAAACTTTTAAAACTTTCTTCTCAAATTTAACACCAATCGTATATATTTTTTAAACATCTCTATTCATAAAATAAAACACCAAAAAAAATAAAAAAATGTTGGTACATGATGTATTTTTACGATTGGTACATCTAGCACATGTTTGCAACGATGACATTGTACAGTTTTACATCTTAGGTAATTTTGTTTTTACTTTTGGTCGGTTATTTACTTTCATTATGTAAAAATTGTGTTTTAACTTTCGAGGTGCCTTATATAAATATTTAAAGAACAAAATAAACGGATGTTAGTCGTTACTATTTTAATTTATGTTTTATATAAATGATATTTTATAAATTGCATTTTTAATGTATTTTTATCGGGAAAAAAATCCGTTACGTTCTGGAATAAAAAGAAAAATAAGTTACGCATCGGTTTTCGTTCCACCAGAAATAAGGTTTTTTTCTGGTATTAGGTTCGTTTTCCTTTAAGAGATCAATCGAAATGAAACCACGTTTCATCTGTGGCCTCAATACGCGAAAAGAACGAAGAAGTTGGAAATTGCTCGTCAAACGTGGCTAATGATGTTCGTACTATAACTAGTTTTATAAGTATTTTTTGCACCGCATAATAACTAAATGTATAGTGCACTTCATACGTGCATATCAATTTTATTCTGTTCGAAAGGCTGTAACATCATTAAAATGCACTTGCAATATTTTTTTCCTATTGGCTGTAATGTAACGGATAAATTTTAACTGTCACTGTAATTAAAGTACACATCCGACTTTCTTAAAATCTAAAATGACTCGACAAAATTTTGCAACAATTATATATTTAAAATTTCAGCTCATTCGGAAGTCTTTAACATCACTAAGCTGCACGTACAATAATTTATTCCCATTGACCGTAATGTAACGGAAAAATTTTGACACCCCCTGTAATTAAACTATTCATTCGATTTTCATAAAATTTGAAATGACTCGTCAAAATTTTGCAACAATTGTATATTTAAAATTTAAGACCATTCCGTTGGGTGGTTTTTGCTCTGTTATATGCGGACAGATGGGCAGAACGACGATTATAGGCGCTATTTATTTATATAATTACGAACGCACCTAAAAATGTATTATAGAGGCTTTGTCAAGCAAGATAATAAAACGAAGTTGAATTCGCCGCGAAAATCAAAATTTTCAAAAGCACTTTCTGACAACCTGTACTTGCATTATTAAAACGTCATCAGACTGTTATAGCTTTTTCGAATAAATATTAATGTGTCAAATGCACAAAGTATTTGTTTTATATTTACATATTTTAGTACGTACATTGTAAAGAATTTTGTTTCATTTATAGATTAATAAGCCATAGAATAATGTAATACAAAATACGTAACATTTAAATAATCTATATACGATTAGACACGTTTTCATTGGTTGCTGTTTCATTTTCGGTATTGTTTATAATAATTAGTGTTCAATTTACCTTTCTGAAAACTGAGATATATCTATAACCGTATAGCAAAGAAGAAGCAAAATTTTTCCTCTTTTGAGACCACAATACAGAATTGGAATTATTTGGGAAATTCATGAAACAACTATCTCAATATTCTTTAATTTTTCTCATGATATGTTAAATTGTAAAATTAGCGAGGATTTTCATACTAAACTACTAAGCATGAAGCGTACCTGCTGCATTTTTATACAGAATTAATTCCAATTCTTGATCTTTGATATTTTTCTATGTCACACTCGCCATTTTGATATTTTAAACCAATGTCTACATATGTTCCCTGAAGTTGCGAATGCTATTATTTCCACCTATCTCGACAAGTTTAAGATGCAATTTTAAATAACAAATTAAATTTAAAAAATCAAAAATCCCGGCTGCGTAAAAAGCAAGCGAATCAAATATTTCTCTTCAATGTGAAACTATTTTTTATATTACCTATTTATTTTATTCACTTGTACTGAGTTATGTTTAATTGATAGTTCCTATCTATAAACACTATTTTGATGAGGCCTATAGATGTCTATGAAGGTTAGAGTTGCAGTAAAGCAAGAGATCCTACCTACACAACTTCCAGAATGTGTAATATTTAAACGGAGCTTCTGACTGTAAAACAGTCAATGAAACATCGTCTTCATTTTGAAAGACCTATCCAATGATATGACACACAATATACTGCGTAATTTGTTTCGTCTCTACCGCCATTTTGTATTTATAAAAACAAAACCTAGCCTATAACAATTGGACAGTTAAGACGAATCGATAAAGACCTACTTCATTAAAATCCATTCAGCCGTTGGGATGTTTCGAGGGTAAAAAGAAATCCACATACCCAGACACGCGTGAAACACATAACCCTTCTTGGCAGTCGGGTAAAAATCTATAAAAAAGAAAAATTACTTGTTTCTATCCTACCTTTGTAAGTAAAGAGTGTTGTGAGTTTATTTAATTTCAGTGAAATATGTTATACCTTCAATGTTAGTACAATTACTGCTGTCCACAATTTCTATTTGAGTAAGTAGAATCATATAAAAGTGAACTGAAAAAACTTTGTGAATCTTTACTCTATCTGAAATTTAACATGCTCATTTGAATGATAAATAACGTAATTCGGGGGAAGACGCAAGTTTGTTCCAAATACTTTTAAGTGTCAACAGATGCAAATAATGACTGCCTGAATGTGACGCGTCTTATCCCAGTGCGCACGTGGTCTGTGAATTTACCTTAATTTCTCGAATTTAATCGAATTTATTTTTTGGATCTTGGGAGCATTTATCCAGGCGAGTAAAGCCCTTATAATATTCTGTTGCTCATATTTAAAGTTTATAAAGGGATGTTTTATTTTAAATGAGATATTAGCAATTGAAGTGAGTTCCACATTCTGTTACACACACAAGCCAAGGAGAAGCTGTCATAATCTTGCAGCAATACGGAAATAAGTATGTGTGGCATCTTCCCCCTATACTTGGGGTAAGACGCATCATGGTTCAGAATTAAGCTAAAATGAAGACAAAAATTAATAAATACTTTCTGTCTTCCAAATCGCATTACTCAGTACTTATAGACACTTCATCACTCATTTTTCAAACCATCAAAAACATATTTGGTGCAAACCTTGAACGCCTGGATCCACAGCAAGCCACATCGTAAACTTTCAAGACCAGTTCTGATCTCTTCTGAATAGAGCTGGGTGCAAGGTAGCCACAGTAGGAAATGGCACTTCTGGGTTTCAGTTACTGGGATTTATCCCTATAAGCCACAAGCAATCCCCGAACATGCGTTATCTCTGAGGGTTCCATTAATGACAGAGCTGCTGCTTCTACGAGCGGCTAATGTGGCAATAGACCTACACCAGCAGTTGCTTCCAACGACAGATCTAGTGTCAGTGGATTGTCACCACCAGTTGCCTCTACCAGCACAGAAAAAGGGATTTTCTGTCCAGAAGCAATCAATCCTATTCTTCAGGTCAGAAAACCTAAGCCATCTGCGTGTAAGAAACAAGCAGCAGAGGTCTTAACTGAATCACAGAAAAGAAAAACTATGCGAGAAAAGATAAAAGGTAGAGAAAATCGAGAAAAGGCAAAATAAATAAAAAGAAACCTCCGAGAAAATAAGAAATTCCTCTGGATACCAGTGATGATAGTTTTGATGAGGATAATGATGATTATTTTTGTGCTGTACGTAAAGGATACTTTTACGCTGAAAAAAGGTATCATGTGTGGTTGGATTCAGTGCATCAAATGCAAGAAATGGTTGCAAGAAGATTGCAATGGCGATGATTTACACTAAATGAAATATTTTACAGGCTTGTACCATTATTAGTTTTATCAAATTAAATTTAAAAAAAAAATGATTTCAGCTTACAGATTTGTTTGTTTGACCATAGTTGTTGTTAAATCACACGTAATGTTCTAATATTAGTCTTATTTTTCTTATTTTCTGTGGTGTGACATCTTCCACGTAGATATGGGGGAACATGCCACAATTACACGAGTTTATTTAACATTATATTTATATCATTTAAACACTGGGAAAGTAATTAATGAGTATACATAACCAATTAAATATTAAAGAGCGTTTAGGTATATTTGTCTTTATCTTATAATTTCAATTTTGGCTCTACTAAACAAAACATCCTTATATGTGGCGTCTTCCCCCGAATTACCTTACCATATGTTTACATAATAACACAGTATTAGTCATATTGGATATTTATATTTTAATCTAAAATTATCTTAAAGTGATAATTAGCTGTTTCACATTTTTCGTGTGTGTATAATATTGGATAAATTTTTGACAAATTTAAAATTTCATTTTAATCCCATTTAAATATTCATTTTAATGGGGAAGGGGGGGGGGGGTTAACTACTTAGTTGGTATACTTTAGAGTAGAAGAAATTCTGATATATTTTAACACTTTTAGAAACCTTATTTCTCCCATTTCCTACTTCTGAATTTCGAAAGATTGATTTTCCCTTGCCGGCCCAGTTTTGAAATTGATCAGGGAATTCAAGCATTTCAGTCTTTACGTTTTCCAATTCTGAATCCATCTGCCAACTTTTGAAATTTTTTGTTAAATCGAAATCAGTATGAGCAATCACAAAATCAATTTATTTTAGGAATGAAATTTATTTCTTCCCGAAGCTGCTATTTCTCAAAAAGCTATAAAGTAAAATTTTATATTTAAAAAATCCTACATTTATGCTTGTAATTTTTTCAAAATCAATTTTTTCTCTCTATTTACTGAAGTTACTTTAAAATGTAATTTTACTTCACGCTTTTTTTGTTATACGGTAAAAACTCATATTATCCAGACTAATGTGTTTTAAACGTAATGTGAGTATGCAAAGATCCCGATAATGGGGACAATCAAGAAAAAGGGCGTTTTCTTAAAATAAATTTGGTTACCTAATAAAAGAGGTAGGTCATCTAATATGTTTATATTATATTATCTTTTCATTAAATTACTTTTGCTACAAACCGTAAAAAAAAAAAAAAATAAATAAATAAATAAAAATGGAACTGAAAAGGAATTTTAACTGCGTTATATCATTATGAATAAACACATACAATTCATATCACAAAGTTTTTATTTTATGATATAGGTCTGCATTAGCAGAGCTCAGAGAGATCATATCGTCGCTACCATGTCAAACTATCCAATGTGAAAAAAATGCATTTTTCATATTTTGTGCCATTTTGTTGTATTGTGCATGATACGTACTAATCAAAATCGTCAAGTCTCTAGCTTGCTTAGAAACTTAGATAATGACTGTTTCAAAGTATCCAATATGCACCTTTTTCAAAAATTTGCAATTTCAAACTGTCCAATATGGCATATTTGATTCTTTGTCTCAAATGTTTGCACATTTTTCTTTTTCTAAGTATCCGTACCATGTCAAACTATCCAATATGAAAATGGTCATTTTATCAGGAAGGCATAAACGTTTTATTTATGTATTGAAATTTAACGCAATTGATATGTTTTGACGTTTACTATAGCATATGTTTTCTATTGGTAATGGAATGTGAGAATTTTTAGTTTGTTTACAGGGACACTCAAAAGAATCCCGTTGCACTACACTCAATAGGGTTGGCTTGATTTTTGACGGCTGATTATCTACTCGAGGGATATAGGCCCCAGGGGGAGTGTTCTCCTTGGGGGTCTTTCTAAGGGAACCTAACCCGTATTTACGCATACAAAATGATCTTAATGATTGGCTAGAAGTAAAAGGCTCCAGCAGTTTATTCTTATTGGCTGGAGACCTAAACGCACACAGTGCCTTGTGGGGTTACAAAAAAGATGATGACAAAGGGCAAAAATTAATATCGCATATGGCAACGAAAAGACTCTTGTTACTAAACGATCCCCATAGTTTACCAACGTATGAATTAATTAATAAAAAGGACAATACAACTTTAAGATAAGGCTGGCCCGATGTTACACTATCATCAATGTCACTGTTCCCTTTACTGGACAACTGGATGGTACACCCAGATATGGACTTTGGAGATCATAGACTGATCACATCGAGCTTTAATATTGAAATCCCGCAGTTACCAAAAAGAAGATATCGAACAAAACAAACATCATTTAAAAAATTCAACGATAAAATTAAAAAAGTATTAAACCAGCAAAATTTCAACTTCAAAAATATAAAAACCACTGAGGAATTTGAAGAAAAATATGAAGAATTTTACCAACTACTTAAAAAAACGTGTGATCAGACACTCAAGAAAAGAAAACGCACTCACCAACCGAAGATAACATGGTGGAACGATAAGCTACGCACAAAACGTAATTTAGTTAGGGCACTAAGAAGAAAAACAAAGCTCCCGACAGCTACAGTACAAGATATAATTAAATTTAAATCACAATTAGCCATGTATAAGAAAGCAATTTTGAACGCGAAAAAACAGGCATGGACAAGATTTTGTACACAATCCAAAAACCCTTATGGAAAAATAAAAAAAATAGCTTTTAAAAATTATCATAATCGAGAACTGTATTCATTAGAAGAACAAGAGGAAGAAACGGAAACAGCAGAAGGATTCTACGAAACTCTAACCACAGAAATATTTGGCCAATCAGAAATGCCAGCGGACTCAATATTTAACCAGCAGAAGGCAGAGGCAATTGAAAATTTTACTTTAAAAGAACTTAAAAATGTCATCTACTCATTCAACAGGAACAAAACCCCGGGGCCTGATGAAATTGATCATAACATAGTACGACAATTATTCAAGCATCATAAGTTTCTCTTACTAGAAATGTACAATGTTCTGCTATATTTAAATTACTTCCCCAAAACATGGAAGATTGGAGAATTGGTTTATTTCATAAAGCCCTCTAAAAAACCAAACATCGCATCTTCGTATCGGCCAATCTCCTTACTGCCAATCTTCGGTAAAATATATGAAAAACTATTATTAAAAAGGATAAACTTTAACTTATGCAGCCAAAAAGAACTACAAAAATCACAACATGGCTTCCAAGAAGGTCGTTCGACGGAGTCAGCGATAGCCGAACTTTTCTCATTTATAAATCTGCTCAAAGAGAAAAATAATTATATTTCC
The DNA here is from genome assembly GCA_963932465.1 of Maratus speciosus. NCBI lineage: Eukaryota > Metazoa > Arthropoda > Arachnida > Araneae > Salticidae > Maratus > Maratus speciosus. Next base: position 223,079,109 of record OZ010791.1, on the reverse strand, counting down.
CTAATATCCCTAGATTTCAAGAATGCATTTGACCGACTACCTTGGCCAGAGACCTTAGAAGAATTAAAATTCCTAAAACTAAAACAAGCATTAATAAACATAGCAGCATCATTTCTTTCAACAAGAGGAGCAATGCCGAATTGGCTGTCAAAAAAGATCCACTGGTTTAGAAGAGGTTGCCCACAGGGGTCCTGTTTTGGACCTTTTCTTTGGAGAATATTCCTGAATAAATTACTGAGAATATTAAAGAAACATGGCTTTAAGATAATAGCATATGCCGATGATCTTCTTCTAATTATTTTTGGCCAAACAAGAAGACAGTTGGAGCAGTGGTGAAGGATATCTGTGGTGAAATTGGTAACTCTCTTCACTATGTGCTCAGCTGTCCATTAACATCAACCCTCCATATCCGTAAATCAGCCACAATAGAACATCACCATTGGTTCAAATTTGTGCTGAAAACACCAATGCTATATACTAAAATAATAGATTGTGTGCGGTTACTAGAAAACAATCAAAAATTTTTTCAAAACCCACAAATGCCAATAGATGAACAAGATTAGCACTAATGAACAGAAACATGAACTTCAGGCCAAACAGTGCCTAACTAAATCGAGAATATAAAATTTAGAAAACTCTTGTACATAGAACAGCCATACACTCAGGTTATCCATAACCTTAAAGTTATCTCACAACAAAACACTTGAACTCATGATAATAACTATTAAACTAATGCACCTGAGAATATGTAGGGCTTAAGAACATCTTATTCATCTGCTGCTATTTGTAATTAATCAATCATATTCCTGTTGAAAATAATACACATTTTCGTCTGTAAAGCGCTCAGCTCATCTGTTCTATTATTACTTTTATTATTATATTTATAATTACTATTATTATTATTTGTACTGTTACCTTTATTTCTTATTGTTAAAACTATTGTTAAATATTGCAATTTTTTTTTTTTTTTTTTTTTTTTTTTTTTGAATAAACTTGCAACGCGGGATCTGGAAGCCTATGCCAATGGTGGGTTATCCCGCGTTGTAGAAAAAAAAAAAAAATGGAAAATCCAAGATCTCGAAGAAAACCACGAAAACTCCGAAACGGTTAGGCCGACGGACGCGATTGGGTTCGAACCAACTTCGAGAGCAGAACCGCTCAGCCACTGCTGGGGCTACACTCAATAGGGAAAAAGAGCGGTGTCTTTTTATGGTCTTCGATTTTTAAAACATAATGAAATTAATATGGATTTATCAAGTATATTAAAAGATTTGTATGCAGAATATGGTGTGCAAGTCATTTATTATTATTTACAGGTTCATACAAAAGAATTTTGTTTTATAACGGTTTATAGTAAAAAAAAAAAAAAAAAAAAAAAAAAAAAAAAAATGAAGAATATTTTAATAATGTTAAAATATTCCAAACAAAGTGAAATTGGCATCCGTAATTCATTTACATTACAAGTTGCTTACTGCAGAATAGGAAATGTATGATAGTTATCGTTAATTTACAGGGACACACAAAAAAATTTGGTTACACTGCTGTCTATTAGCGATAGTTGTTTGAAGGGCGTTTTCAATTATTGTATGAGTTTTTAACTAATTGAATATTACTTGGTGCGTATAAACTCTATAGATCATATACAGGTCTATGCAAAAGAATTTGCAAGCATTACTTTGAATGGACGTGGATTTCTTAAAGGGGGTTTTTAATTGAGCTGTGCAATTTCTGTCTTTTATTTCTTTTTACTATACTAAAATATGTTAGTAAAGATTCCTAATATCCTGGGCTACGCAAAGAACTAAAAACATTGCCGGCTATGACTGGTAATTTTTGGAAGTGTATTTATAACAATTTTTTGCCTGAATTAAATTTTACCATATTACGTAACATGTTTAGAAATCTGTAGATAATATACTGGGCTATACAAGAAGTTCGAGTATATTTCCGTCGCTTGGCGGAAATTGCTAAAGGTTGAAAGTGTAAATTGCGTTACGCGTTTTCCAATTAAACTAAATTGTAGCATCTAGATTATATACAAATCTATAGATCATTTATAAGGCTTCACAAACTGATTCGAGTACTTTTTTTGTCTATGGACGGTAATTGTTTTTTAGGGAATTCTTTTGTGCAGCCCTGTATACGAGGTATAGAATTTTTATGCAACATGCAAAAAAATATTTAAATTGAAAAGCGCATACCGGAATTCAAAACGCACTTTCAGCAATTATTGCTCAGAGACAGTACTGTAACGCATTTCTTTTGTGTGTTCCTGTAAATTAACGACAAATGCTATGAATTTATGCCCTATTCTGTCGCAATTTTTTTTTATGAAATTAAGTGATTTATATTAGTTTTAATACATTTGAAACTGCGCAATGTCATTAATATACTCTCCAAACGATTTTTCCCCCTATACCATAATGTAATGGAAATCTTTTGAGTGCCCCTGTAAATGAACTATTAATGCTACACACTTCATACGCAATACCAAATATTTCATTGTAAGCACCATTAACATTTTTTAATTGCATGAAAATCCGAGTATATTTGCGTGGGTTAGAGCTTAGACAAGTAAACCGAATTCATAAACACTTTTCAACCTTGTTGGAAAGATTTAAAAATTATAATAGACTGAAAATTCACATTTAGTCATTTCTACTAATAGACGAGCATAACTGATTTCTTTTGTATAGCCCTTATATTATCTACAAATTATTATACATCCCACATAATAAGCTAAAAATTTAATGCAAGCTAAAATACGCTTACAACTACTAAAATGATACTTCCAGAAATTATCATCCATAATTGTCCATGTTTCTAGTTTTTTGCGTGGCCCTATATATGATTTTACTTACATCCCATACACATATCATATACTATCTATAGTTCAGCTTTGAAATGCATAACACAATTAAAAACTATGCTTAAGCAGTTCAGAATCATACTTAGTAATGCTAACGAATTATTTTAGGTTGCCCTGTATACGATCTATAGAATTTATGCATACCAAGTAATATGTATATAGCTTTAAAACGCATGCCATAATATAAAACGGTATTTCCAGCAATTCTCGCTAATAGACTGCTCTTTAACCGAAATCTTTTGTGTGTCCCTCTAAATGAACGATAACTGTTGTACACGCCATATTCTAACGTAGGCATGTTGCTGTGCACCTCCATAATGTACATAAATTGCATTATGTTTTAAATAGTGTAACATAATTAAACTAAAGCAAAAACGTTTCTATCCCCATTAAGCGTAATGTAACGGATTAGCGTCCCTATAAAGGACCTATAAATGGTACACGCTCCATTTTGAGCACAGGACATGACATAGTAAACGTCAAAAACATAACTAAGACAAATGGCAATCCTAGTATATTTACGAGAGTTAGAGCATGGCTAAACGACAGAAAAGTAAATCAAAAGTCATAAAAACTTCTTAATGATCAAGAAAGTCTTGCAAAAAGGAATTACCCCTTTATCATGCCCCACGTTCGGGAGAACATTTGTACTTATTGTATTGTAAGAGTCTATTATGAAGTTCTTCTAAATTTTCTTCAAAGTCATTTGTTCCAACTTTTTTAATGGGGTTTTAAATAAATCAAAGATTTCTATTCGAAAATAGTGTTAGAAAGCGGCCCTTGAGTTTCTTAGAATAAATAGCGTGAAGATTATTATTTATAATTAAGGATATGAAGAGCCTGTTGTTGCCCACCCCATTATTTGAGATATTATTGTTTTCTTATATTTTATAAAATTAACAGAATGTTTAAAAATAAGCTTTTTTGTTTATTAATTTACTGAATATTTGTTATTAAAATTATTAAAGAAAATTCTTAAGAGTTTTATATTGAATATATAAATACCAAAATTTTTACAAATTAAACTATTGAATGACACATTTGCTGTTATGAAACGGCGAATCTGGAAAAAGCACAAAATTTTTACAAGTCCAATTATCCAATATGGCATATTCGCTACTATGGAATGGCGACCCTGGAAAAAGGACAAAATTTTTTTAAGTCAAACTATCCAATGTGGCATATTGGATAGTTTAAAGCTGAAAAAGTTCAACAAAGCCGAAAACGTACAAATAAGCACACCATATCAAACTATCCAATGTGATTTTTTGGCGAGAAAAATTATTCAAATGATTTATCTCAATAGCATGCTTAAATAAGATATAAAACAGCACCGGAAAATATAATAATTGTTTACTGCTGCTTGGCGCTGATTTTGAATCCACAATTAAAACAGTTTTTTTTTTGGATAGTTTGACATGGTACCGACGATATTACTATGCTGCATATGAAAAAAAAAAAACAAGAAAATTTAATTGTAAAAAATAATGAATTTTATTTGGTGAACGGGAAGATTTAGATACCTATGTAGGTTTGAAGAATGAAGTTCTGCTTTTTTACTTTCTTCTATCTTCAATAGAAGAAAGTATTGTAATCGAAATTTTTTTCGACTTCCGGTTTTCGACAGATTTACACGTTTTAGGGGTCAGAGATCACAGAAAACATTTATAAAAAATGTCTATCTGTCCGTGTGTCCGTATGTCGCCCTTGTACCATCAAAAATTGTATGAAGTTATGCATAGAATTGAACCAATTTTTTTTTTTAAGTTTTTGGCTATGGCAAGCAGGTCCTCCATTAATTTGGAAAAAATCCGCCAGTAGGGGGCGCTTTAATAGCGATTTTAGTGCATTTTGAATATTGTACCATTGAAAAGTGTATGAAGTTATGCATGGAATTGAACCAATTTTTTTGTGTATGTTTTTGGCCATTGCAGAAAGATCCTCCCTGAATTTGGAAAAAACCGCCGGTAGAGGGCGCCGTAGTAACGATTTTTGTGAGATTTTTGTGCATTTTGAATATTATACCATCGAAAAGTGTATGAAGTTATGCATGGAATTGAACCAATTTTTTTGTGTATGTTTTTGGCCATTGCAGAAAGATCCTCCCTGAATTTGGAAAAAACCGCCGGTAGAGGGCGCTGTAATAACGATTTTTGTGAGATTTTTGTGCATTTTGAATATTGTACCATCGAAAAGTGTATGAAATTATGTATAGAATTGAACCAACTTTTTTGTGTATGTTTTTGGCCATGGCAAGAAGGTCCTTCCTGAATTTGGAAAGCTTTTGCCGAAAGGAGGGCGCTGTAATAGCGATTTAAATTGCAATTTTCAATATTGTACCATCGAAAAGTGTATGACGTTATGCTTAATTTTAATAGAAATACTAATAAAACTAATTAAAATGAAATATTGACATGAGATAGAAGAAAGTTTTGGGGATTGGCACATCCAACTAATTTTTCTTAACGACTTTGTCTAATATTGTTCATTCTATTTTGTCAAAATATATATTAATTGCATTTGTCAGCATGTTTTCATTTTTCATGCAAAACACAGTTAAAAATCTGCAGCTTTTGCTGCATAGTCTCTCCACTGCTTTTATAGACGATCTCTATTATGACCAATGAAAATGAAGTAACCATTTTCTATAAAAGATGTGGAGTGATTGTGCAGCAAAAGCTACAGACTTTTAACAGTGAAACAACTTTCTGTAAATATTTAACTGCATCACATGCGGAAGGTTCTCGGTAACTTCCCGTAATTTTTTCCCTAACTGTCACTACCGTCGAACAACTTAAGTATCTTCTGAACTTTTGTTAATGATTTCATCCTCATGGAATTTTTCATTTGTTATTATGTTTTCATCAACATTCGAGTATTGATCAAAATTCAGGTGCCGGATCTAGCATGAAACAGTAAAGCACTTTCATAATTACTTAAATATATTCAAAAAATATCCAAAACTTAAGAGTCGTTAATGATAGTTTCTGTGTAAAACATCTACAAAACTTGTTTATCCTATTAATTGCTTTCACTATATTTATTTTGTATTTCAGTATATTGCGTAATTTTTTTTTTCTTCTCTACCGTCATTTTGTATTTTACGGCCGTCATTTTGAATTTATAAAATCAAAACCTAGCCTATAACCATCGGAACATTAAGATGAATCGATAGAGATCTCATTCATTAAAATCCATCAAGCCGTTGGGATGTTTCTAGAGTATAAAGAAATCCACATACCCAGATACGCATGAAACACATAATCCTTCTTGGCAGTTGGGTAAAAAGAAATTTCATCATACAAGCTTTGCCAGTATGTCTCTGCATTACAGGCAACATTTTCATTACTTTTTTGTGTGATACCCTCCTCTCTCAGATCTCTTTTGAAAATACCAAAAATAATCCATTGGTTGGAGATGAAAAGAACTACTCCTGATAAGTCTTTATTTATTTATGTTATTGTAAAGTTCTTTGACAGTTTTTCTTTTTGTATTATAAGATCCTTCTGAAACAGATAAAATTCGGAAATAGAATTATAACCGTTTAATTTACGTCATAACTCTTGAGGGGGCAAATCAGCAACATAGTGATAGTTAAGAAATTATGTTGTAAGTTATAGTTCTTTATTAGGTTTATATTTGATCTCGTCTTAGATTTTGTAAAATTGATACTCTTCAGAGAGCTTCTCCTGTAATATAAATATTTATTTTGCTGACTTCTTTATTTAATGCTGTAAAATGAGAAGATTATTAATACGCTAAATTTAGTTTTATGAAATGCCGAATGAAGTTTAAATACGTAGTACTCTTATTGTCAGTATTGAATTAAATTCATCATACAAAAATTAGGATAAGATTAAAAAAAAACAGTTATACGGAATAGCAATATTTGATATTATTTCGACTTCATATCTCTTTGAACTTTTATGGAATACCCATTTATACTTTTCTAGTATATACAGCTATGTAATACTCGCACTTACCGTTTATTTAAACTTAATTGACTATAATTTCCTTAACGCATTAACTAAAATTTACCAATAGTTACGAGCATAGCATTCAGGTACATCGTTGCTAACTTCACCTTTTTCCAAATAGTGGTCCTACCATGCATATTTTTTAATAGGGATGCCTCAAAAATTGCAACATATCGTCAATTGAAGCGCGTGAAAATAGGCTATATTAGCAAAATTAAGACTTACAACAAACGTGGACTAGAGTCTTGTATTATTTGGGACAATTTTACCCGAATCCGACCCGATCCGAAGTATGGGGATCATTCTCTCAATTCAAGCAAACAAAATTTATTTCGTCGAAACTAAGAACTCTTAGACTTGCATTTATCATTTCAGCCATTGAGAAAATAGTGCAATACATTTTTATCATTGTTTGTTTTGCGTTAGAAATGTACGTATTGTAAGTTATTTACTCTAAATTAAAGAAGCAACTTTAGGAATAAGATTTAAAAGAAAATACTTATCCCAAAATCAATTTTAAAACATTGTATAACTTATTTTGTATATATGGAATTAAACAAACTTTTCATTAAATCTGTCCCGTATTTTTTGTGCTTGTATATGAATATGTAGTAATTGATTTATTCATTGGAATTTATAAAGTGTTTTTTGATTAATTAACAAACAAACATTTCAGTTTGTTGGGATAATTACTTAAGGGGACGGACAACTTTAAAAGAAGACACCTTTAAACAGTGCACCTTTAAAATGGTCATAAAATGGATTTTTTGATTTTCACATTTTTAGAAAGGTTATTATATTCTGAATAAGTTGATGCCAATTTATTAACTATCTGATATTTACTTACTGAAATATTAAGAAAATGTAGGCATCACTCCTTCATTTCCGATATAAATGCCTTGCGAGAACTGTCCTGGCGGCTTGCTTACATTTCGTTTTCGTGCTTTCACATTATCGGAACTTTGGAAATATTATAAAATGCGCCAATTGTTTTTATGTAAATACATTATATAATACGACGAAACCTTTAAAATATTAACTTCAGCTTCCAGTTTTGCCAAATTTGTTTATTTTCATGCTTTTTCTCTGAAACGTGATCGCAAAATTGCTTAGATGTTAATTTTATTCGCTAAGAAGTGCTTAATTTGAAACAAAACTGTTTTTCCCCTCTAGAACAACACTTTCCTGATTTTTAATAGTATTCTACTTCTTAGTATTTATTAGCATTTATAATGAATAATAATGCGAAATATACTTCCGAACAGCATCGTAGAAGGGGTCAGATTAACGGTAATAGCTAGATAAAATGAGATGATAGAAATATATCCTAATGTGATAATTCATTTTATAAAAAACTAAAAACTAGGCAATTTGATAGGGATTTTATTTTAAATGACAGTTTAGGATACGGAGTAATTGATATTAATATACATATTATTTAGTAAACTATTCGGATTTTTGTGTCGCAAACTATATGAATCGAATATCGAAACATGAGAATCTCTAAAAAATGGCCTATAATTCACTTTAAATAATTTAGTTTTATAAAAATGGCATATTTAATTCACTCTGCAATCAATGGGAAGCAAAATTTTAAATTCTATATTTAAAATAATTTTTTTGATATAGTAAATGCTACATTTTTACAAATGACATCTATTTATTATTTACGCAACTTCCTACCAGGAGTCCCAAAAATGACTCATGGATTTTAAAATTCAATAACTTGCAAACGGTGACAGATGTTTAAAAAATTCTTGAAGGAGTGTTATGTATGATGTCAGGAGTTTTTTTTTTTTTTTTTTTTTTTTTTTTACAGTGATTTTTTATTTTAGTTCGAATTTCAAACTATAGATGGCGCTGAAAGCAATAGGTGCTCAGTCCAGACCCGATTTTTGATATTTCGGGATATAGTCCAAGAGCTGTTAAACATTTTAGGGAAGGTATTTGAGGCACCCTGAAAATTTGTTCAACACTTCTTTTGTAATGGCTGAATACAAAATCGAATGTCTGGCTGAAGGATCGTGGCCCAAAAACTGTGCCAGACACGTGTCAAGTGCCATTTTTTGACTACCCAAAAAAGGTATTTGAGGCACGCTGAGATTGAGGCAGAATAATATTTATGCTTAGAAAAAAATATTTTGAAAATGACAGACACTTTAGTCGGCCCAAAAAATGTGCCAGATACGTGTCAAGTGCCAAATGGCACTTGACACGTGTCTGGCACAGTTTTTGGGCCACGATCCTTCAGCCAGACATTCGATTTTGTATTCAGGGATTACAAAAGAAGTGTTGCACAAATTTTCAGGGTGCCTCAAATACCTACTCAAAAATGTTCAACAGCTCTCCTACTAATACATTCAATGCATTTTAATCTGCTATTTCAGCATGGAAGAAGAGAGGTGCCAAAAAATCAAGCCCGGATTTAGCGGTTATTGCTTGCAGCGCCGCCTATCGATGTACACCTAAAACTGAGAATCGGAACATAAAACTACTGACATCTTGCATAACACTCCTGAAAGATTTTTTTAAATATCTGTCACCGTTTGCAAGTTATTGAATTTTAAAATCCATCAGTCATTTTTGCGATACCCTTTATATTCTGAAGCATTTTCCAAAGAATTTTATACTTATCTTTTTAAACTAACATCTAATTTCATTTTTAATACTAAAGAAGTTATATAATTATTAGTCTTGTTTCTTTTATTACATACTAACTAACTCGCCCGGCGTTGCCCGGACCCGCGATGAATCAACTTTAAATGAACCTCAAATTTGTATGATTTTATACCTTTAATTCCCTTTTGTCTAAATTTATATTTTTAAAGGAAAAAGATCGTAAAAAAATATTGAAATAAAGATACGTGCGATTTTGTGTAATTTGATTTTTGGAGTCTGTTGACTAAAATAAGAAATTAAGAAATGTGCTTAAATTACCTTTCGAAAAGAGTGGTTAGCTCAACTTTCCACCTCCGGGGAGCGCCGTACGTCCTATACAAACATTACTCTGCGAAACAGTGGGCAAAAAGCTGTTATAACTTACCTGAAAGTTTCAAGTCTATCGGTTAGTTCATTTTCCGAATTTTAACAAATTCGTGTTCATTCTCTATTAAAAAAAGCGTTTCATTTTCTTTTTAAAAGTCTAATTTTTTTATAAAACAAAAAGTTCTAAATAATTTTTTTTGTAATTTACATATTCTTAATTAGTGACCAAATATAGGCCTAGATGCATAAGTTTAAATCTGTAAATGCTGTATTTAAAAAAAATTGATTTAAATTTGAACTTCCATTAAAATTTCACACTGTTGTTTTTATCCACTTTCCTAAATGAAAGCAGATGTTTTTCAAAGCAGACATAATGTCTTTAACTTCTGCAAAACGCTCTCGTCTCACAGCTGAGATTTCAAGGGGCACTTTTTGATTAGACACTGGACAGTCTTGTGCTAGCCTCGAATCGAGGTGCAAATCTAGTCAGAGTGCGGTTTTGAGGAAATAAATTCTTCTTTTTAACTGGGTAATATGATGGCTTTTTAATGAGAGTGACTTAAGGTTGTTAATTAATAACTCAAATAATTATAAGAATTATAAAATTCTGAGGCTCAGCTACATCAGGAGAGACTTTGGGCTATTCTTAAAAAAATTTTCAGCCTCGTACGTGCCGTAGATTTCACGAGCCATCGCAAACACAGACACATAGACACACAGAACGATTTGTTCTTTTGTTAGTATAGATTTTATATTTTAAAAAATTTAAACGGCTTTTTCTCAAAACGATATTTTTTACTCTTTCGCGCATGATACTTCCAAAACTACTTAAAATATAGCTTTAAATTTGTTGTCTTTCATAAATATTTATATTATCATGAAAATGAGCTAGAATTATAAAGTTGTGTCCAGTAGGGAAAAAATATAAGATTGGATGTATGTAAAAATTCGTAGCTTTTAAATTCTTCTAATTAAAAGTTAATTACTCTTTATCTAATTAACCGGTTAAATATATCCTATTTCAAATTATAGCAAAGAGTGTTATCTTTATTTTAAGATAAAGTTTATGCAAATACCAAGAAATTAGCATGAGATATCGTGCGCGAACTGAAATGTTATCCACAGTAAAAATTTTAAATGGCACTTTGAAACTGCCACCTACAATTTTGTTTTATCATAATATTTCCTAATGCAAATGTTTTAAACATAGTTCAGTATCATCTAAATACACACTAACATTTTTGTGTTCCTATAGTGGTTATCAATTTTTTTTTTTTTTTTAATGCTAAACTCATGACAATTTTCGGATGTTTTATGATTGTTAAAAGTATACTGTCCCTTTAACTGCAGCAAACAGAAACAATTAAAACAATAAATAAGGCATCTAGGCAATATACTTGGGGATATTTATAACAGAATTTGTATTCAATTTAAATATGCAAATGATTGATTTAGCTTCTCATCTTGATATTCTAATATTTGTCCAAAATATTTTGGACTTCTTTTATCGCCTTTTTTTTTCCAGGAAGAAATATTTTTCTTATGATTTTAAGTATTTAATAGAATAGTAATCGCCAATTTGTAGAATTCTAAGAAACATATCCAGTTATACGTACATGCAGCACAAAAACTAACAATTTAAATATCTCAAAGTTATCTTTTGGACTGAAATGTTTGTAACAACTGTAACCCAATTGTATAATCACATCCCCATTTAAAACAAAGTTTGCTTCGTACTTTGGTGCTCCAAACATCATAAAACCAATTTCTGTGCCAAAATGTTGTTATTTCTGATATGATTTACCAGAGATTACATTGGGACTTCTAATACAAGTTTTAAAATACAAGTTGGAACTTTAATACTGTGTTTGCTTAATCTGTTAAAAGGATTTTTCTCCTTCAATCCAGGACGTAGATAGATCGTGACTTTTTGCTCGAATTAGTATAGGATACATGTTTTGGGAAATAAAAGGCGCCGTATTTTCAATGTTGAATATGTTATATGTTATCAAAAGGAGTATTCTCAAATTCCGGTCCAAGCTTTGGCTCTCTCGGCTTTCTCGGGTTCAAATCAGTACAGGAAGCACGATTCATAAAAGTTGTTTGAGTGTTTTTCAATTTATAAGAAGAGTTTTTTATAACATCTTAAAGTAAATTTTCTCGAATTCGGGACCTAACTAGATACTTTTGTCTGGCTCGATTTAGCTTAGAAAACAAGTTCCGGTAAAATCGTTTAAGCCGTATTTGAGAACGTACAGACTTCCAAAAGTGCTCGCCCGTTTAATATATATAATACAATTTACGAACTAATATGTTTTTGATGCTTTGTGCACATAAAACTTTCTTTCAAATAAAAAAGGATATTGAAAATTGCCCATTTCTAAGAGAATTTCCCGAATTGCATTTCACAGTATTTTACAGAATATATAGGAATATTTGAATAGCAATATGAATTGAGCACTATGTTGCAGCAGGTAAAACGTAAAAGAAATACCAATATAATTTAGGGTTCGTAAATTTAAAATAGATTCTGAGTAAGATCAAAGCAACCATGGATCAATTTCTCCCACTTCAAAAGAGATGCATTTTGCAAATGTAGAAAATAAATTTAAAATTATTTCTAAAATGATATGCATTCGGGAGATACATGAGTAAAGAAAAAATTCAGAAAAAAATTATACTTTCATTTATTTGTACTTTTCTACCAAAGATATATTTTTATGCAGAGCGGCGATTTTCAACAATTTATCGATACAGAAATGAAAGTTAGCTTTTACCTTTGAAGTCTTTGAAAAACCCCTCAAATTATTCATTTTTTAAATTTGTAAATGTAGAAATGTTAAATTTGCAGGATTTTGTTAAAAATCGGGTTCTTTTAAGATAAGTATTAGAGCATCAGGATGTATGTTGACTTTATTAAGAGCTATTATTTCTGCCACTAACTATGATACCGACAAATCGTCCACGATTATCATGGGCAGATAATCTTAGAAAGTGAAATACATTGATATTTGCACAATATGTGCAGTTTGACATATCGTATCGGTTGGTGAAACTGCGAGAGGTGTATATATATGTATTTTGAATGTGCCGATGCCGGCTCATAACAGTAATTAATGACTTGTGGGTGTCTTATCAGTTAATGAAAAAGCGTTCTCTTAGCTTATCAGCTGCCATAAACATCAGAATGCTTAAGTTATATCTTGTCCTTTATAAAATAACATATAGAAAGTACTAAAAACTCGTAAAAATTGTAATAAAACATAGAAAAAATAAATAGATAAAAGTACTTTTTTGAAGATTTGTTGTAATTTTAAGAAAATAGTAGATTTAATAAGAAAAAATTGATGTGTCGTATCTTACAAGTAACTATCTACAAGAAGAAATGCCATTTGCTTATAAAGTATGATATGTAAAAAACTTTATGATACGAAAGTTGTTGTATTTTTATGTCCCAAGTTTGAATATAGTTAATGATTTGAGGTCGTGAGTTTCAAAACTCGCCTTATCCAAAATTTAAAAAATCGAGTGTTCTCTATTAATCTATTGGTATTCTACTGGTGAACCTGCATCGAAAAAATACTATAATGTGCAAAAGAAAAACTAGTTTTATTATCTATTTCTGGTATTGTAAAATCTTGGTTTAAAATGAAAAAACAATGGACGCAGTCGGAGGTTTTTCGCGATTTCACAACATTTGATTTTCTGGATAAAGCAAATTTTGAAACTCATGTCCTCATTTAAATTTTCATTTTCATAAAAAAACGGTCAATTGCGTGTATTACTCGCGTACAGAGGGTTCCGTACAATAAATATATTAATTAGTAACGCGCAGCACAGTGCGAAGAGAAGACTGCGCCCAGGGTAAAGCTTGAAATTGATGCCCTCTCCCCAACACACATACACTTTTTCTTTGTGAGATGTGTCACAAAACTGAAAAATGCAGAAACAGAAATAAATTCTATTAAATACATATTTCGCGTTTATTTCGAAACTTTATGTTAAATTTTAAATCAGAAACTAAACAACTAAATACATAACAAGAATTTGCACTTCTATTTCGGCAAAGGAAATCTAGGAAATAGCTGTAGAAAATATGTATCTAACAATACAGTATAACAGTTTGCAATGCTTTTGTATTACCTGAAGGAAACCACATGCTATTTTGAAAGTACATTTTTTTGTCACAAATACAGGCAGACAATTACAGAATCAGAAAAAAGAAGGGTAGTGAAACAGACTAAGATAAAGACAAGTTTTGAAAAGAAAGCATTCCTTATTAATAAATTTGTATTTGAGTGTAAGGTAAGGAACAACGCAATAACTTTGAAATGAGAAATTAACGTACTTTCATTGAGAAAAAAAAATCCCAATCTGTAAATATATATATATATATATATAAATTACGAATAAAGAAGAAAAAATGAGGTTTGTAATATAAATTTGGCACTCCCTTATTTTCCGCGCCCGGGGCGACCACCCCCTTCGCCCCCGCTTTGCAAGGCTCTGAGTAACTGTAAAAAAATTGTTTTTGTAAAAAACTATACCACGTAGGGTTGGGTATAGCTGTATATACTAGAAAAGTATAAATGGATTTGCCATGAAAATTTAGAGAGATACGAATGCTAAGAAATATCAAATATTGCTATTTTTAATAACACTTTGTTTTATATTATCCTAACATATTTATGATGTACTAAATTTGGTGCTGGCAATAAAAATAGTGCATATTTAAACTTCATTTAACATTTCATAAACTCAAATTCAGTGGTATAATAATCTTTTCTGTTTACAGTGTAGCTAAAACAAAACTTTTGTTCAAAGTTTAAACTTGGCATTGTGCTAAGCGTGCTTCGAAAAGAGGGCGCAATGCTGCAACAACGTCTTGGTCCGTGCCGTGTTTTTCCAGATAGGTTTTTAATTAACCTTTAAAGATGCGGGTAGCATATTCAGATAGCCACTCAAACTAGTCTCGAATCGTAAAGCAATTATGTCACTAAGCTTAATTAAATTAGTCTGTTTTTAGCAGTTTGCCGTTTGTTTGATGTTATACTACTAATGGCCATTTCATCACACAACTGTATCGTTAAAAGTTATTATCTGGACTTTAAAAGCAGATGGCGTTTAGAGTACGCCGCCTGTGTGTTTATATATGTCAAAACCGTACGTGTCTTTAAGGGTTAATATCTCAGCTAATTACCGACAATTTTTTTCGATAACCGTTATAAACAATTCTTTTATACTCCTGCGACAATAGGTACCTCCAGCGCTCCTCAACTCCTTTGCTGAATGCCCGCAAATCGAAATTTGTGTGTAATGGTTGTTTGCTTGTATGAGGTTTTATGGCCCAGAATCCCGCAAGGGACATGCTGAGCCAATTGTGTGTAACGAAAAAAGGCGATTTTCTCAAAAACTATGTGACCTAGGTTAATCGCTATAGTTTTCCTGCAAGGTTTAAATTAACTTCTACTAGCCTTAATTTTTTTCATAATTTTAGTTTCAGTAGATTCGGAAATAAAGAGGTGGAACACATTTTTTCACTACATTTGCGACGATATCTCTGAAAATATAGTACCTAAAAGTAAAAAAGAAGTATTGTTGAGTTTGGTGTTACGAATGCTTTCACATGATACCCCACACGATGTACAAAGAAAATTTTTTTTTTTCAAGTAACTTAATTAGCACCCCTACATTTTTCCTAAATATATTTGTGAATGATTAATAATCTATAAATATGTGGGTCTTTAACCTTTATTGCTTCAGCCAATTTGAACTTTACACGTTCAATAGTTTACGAGTAAACTGGCTGTGACAGACAGACACAGGAGTGATCTTATAATTGTTCCGTTTTTACTTTTTAACTACGGAACCCTAAAAATCGAGATTTTCAAAAATATAATGGAATTTATAAATTTAATATAAAATTATATCTATTATGTAGTCGAACAATTTACATTTGTTTCATGAGCAAAATATCATATTTCAAAGCTTTCCTAAAACATTTCTTAACTTTTAGAAGAGATTAAAAGAGCAAAAAAGTTATAATTTCTGTAAACACAACCCATTGAATATTTATAAAATATGAAAAAACACTTACGGTATAAGAAATTGAATTATTTGATAAATGTTGCAAAATAGATTAGAATGCAAGTAGTCTTTTAACACTTTGAGGGGCAAGCAATTGTGATTGTGTAATGTTGAATTCACACCAGAATTTAAAAAAAGAATTACGTCAAAAAGAAGAAAAGCAATTTTGTTTTTACTTTTTTACCACAAAAGTATAAAAAGCAAAATTTAATTAAAAGTCTCTGGTGCGAATCTGCATTAAAATTAGCTGTCCCTCAAGATGTTAAGACTAACTTAAAAATTACTTTGCCGAATAAGCTCCAATTTTGGATACCAATATTTAAAGTTTCCAGAAATCAATTTCTGTTAAAAAAGCTATAGAATACAATACTGTCTTTTCGAAAATTAATTTCAATATATCTACATAGCTTCGAATTTAATTTTCGATAGAAATGGGAATTGTAATCTATGTTTTTTTTTTTTTTTTTTTTTTTTTTTTTTTTTTTTTTTTTTTTTGTTTAAATAGAAACCGATTATTAACATTCTGATGACAATTCAGTTTTTTGACCGAAATTAATAAGATACATTTTGCTATTTTCTACAATTGAACGATATCTGTAAAACTCGCAATTACACATTCAAAAATAGCTCTTAGTCATAGTGTTTACAGATCTCCCAATGTACGCAGGACATTCCGATTTACAAAGGCTATAAGGCTCGTTTCGCAGAATTATTAGGGAAAAATCCAAACGCTTCAATTTTTTGTAACATAACGAATTTTTTTTTTAATTTTCCAACTACCATGCTATTTAATATAGTACGCTAAATTCTTAAATGAAGGATTTTTTTTTATTATTATAAGTTTGGATATTTAATTTTTGACATAAACTATTGGTTATGAATACATTTTTCTAAGTATGATTTATGGTAAGATAAATTTTCAGTAACGAAATTCATATTTCATTGTTATTAATTTAAATAAGGTTATTTTCATTTGTTAAATCTGTTATTTGCCTTAACTTCTTTTTTGTATGTAAAGATGGCATTTTGCAGTCCACTTCCTTATATGATAGGATTAAAAAATATGTATTGTCATAGGTGTGTTCCCGATGATGTTATAACATTTTAACATGCTTAGAACTTAATTCTAAATAATATCATTTTAATGCTATTTTTTCGTTACTTAGCCACAGGTGATAGATCGCAAGAGAATTCTTTATGATTACAATTGTATACAAGTTTCAACAACAATGGATATAATTATCCATCAAAACACATTCTCCAAAAGAATCCAGCTAGCTGTGAAATTGTTACTATGAAATATTTTAAGCCCTAAAAAGGAGAAAATATAAATGAAAATAGTGTGTGTAATATATTTTCTAAAACATGTGCTTTCATCCAGTTAATAGTTCTCTATTAATTAAATTATGATTATACGTTGAAAAATCAATTTAAAAATCCTAAAAATATAGTTTAAATATTGTTTTATTTTTTTCTTTCCTGTTGTGTTATCTAAAAAAGCAGAGCAATAACTATATTTTTTTGCATAAATTAACTAGCTCGTGCTTTCTGCCAAAAGTGTAAAGAAAATGGTGAATTTTCCATAAACGAGTTTGGTTGCCGCACCAGATTAACGTATTCTAAGGGAATTTTTTATAAAATAAACATAAGTGGCAATTATTAAATTAGGCATTATTTTCAAAATAAACATTATAATGCTTCTAAACGAGTGATTTTTAAAACCAGATTTACATGTATAATTATCATAATGTTGCGAATTAGTAGAAAGACTTATTAATATTTAGGTAAAGTATTTGCTTTTTTCTAAACTGCGACTACCAGTGCGATATTCTTAAATGTAGCATTTCTTAAGTTCCATTTGTGAATATTGATTGACATATAAATAATTGTTAATCATATCAAAGACTAGCGGTGTTTATCTTACCAACTTCAGAATGTGTCTTTGGGCGTTGTTTAATTAACTGCACTAGGCAACACATACTTGGAGAGGAATTTTATGTTCAAGAACATTCTTCTGAACTCAAGATATTTTCTGACGCAGTTTAGGCTAATAATTAAATGTAAATACATTTATATTTTCTACGGAAGTCTCTTGCGTATTGTTTAAGCAAGAACAAAGAATCAATGAATTAAATATTACTTTCAGATAAAAATATAAATGTTCAAATTTTGTAATTTGAAAATGCACCTGTTTGTGCATAAAGGATGGTAACAAAGATTATTGCTTTTTATATTTGACATTAATAATTTCAATTTAGTTTAAGTGTAAATTATGATATTCGCCGTTATAAATCATAACAACTTCGAAGAAAATTTGAGATTGTTTCTAAATAAGGAAGGTGTTTATTATTTAGATTTAAATCATACGTGTATAATATAACTATTCATGAAAATTGTTCTGGCAGACTTAATCCTGAGTCAAAAAATTAATTTCATTAGAATGAATAGTGATAGCTTTTTATTTCAAATCGTAACAAAAGTCATGATCAGACCCTACTAACTCCGCCGTAAATCATTGTATAAAAATGTTACTGATACCAACTGACTAGTAATAACGTCTACTATTTAATGCTATAGTTAAATGTTGCTTAGGGTCATCTGTATATTGACCTTTAGCAAATAGGTCAAATTAACATCATATTTTCCTCTAAAGCATCCTCTCGAGGTCTGCGAACAGGTCATTGTCGTTGTTGCTGCATCTGAAGAATATGGCGGATAGAAAACTCATTCAATTTACAATTCATAAAATTTTGCCACCGTAAACATCGACACGGTGCATTGACTTGGTGAAAGTGCCCTTGGGTGAAAGAAGCATTTGGGCCGTTTTCTTCTTATTTCTTCGTTTAGTTGTTCCAATAATGATGTGTAATATACACTATTGATGATTTTTCCTTCGCTGTGTAGTCAATAAATTGAATATCGCGCACTTCCAAAAATATGCAGGCCATAACTTTCCCGGCGAGTTTCGTGTTTTTGTCTGCTTTGGACGACTTTCATCCGCTGCTCTCCGCTCAGCTGATGAAATATATTTGATTAAGGTGTGTAGTGAGGAATCCATGTTTCATCCATTGTCACATATCTACGAAGAATTAATGCATATTCTGATTAAACAACTTCAATCTCTGAATCATCAACAAGTTGTTGCTTTTGTTCCACTGTGAGAAAGCGCGGCAGCCATTTGAAAAACAGTTTTCTGAAGACCAAATTATCCTGGAAAATGTTGTAACACTTTCTTTTTGATATCTTTATGATGTAAGCTATCTCCTGCAACTTCCCTTTATGGCCGTCCAAAAGCCGAGAATTTTTTTACTATTTTCTGGGTTAGTCGCCCTTTTGGACGACCCGAGCGTTCAGCCTCCCTGGTGCCCTTACTGCCACACTGACAAATTGTTGCTTTTGGTGGAGCAGATTCCCTAAAACACATTCGAATCCATTTCTGAGTTTGAACAGTATTTTTTCCGCCAGAAAATACTGTTTAATCAACAGTAAAATATCAGTCAGAAATTCGTTTTTTTTTTTTTTTTTTTTTTTTTTTTTTTTTTTTTTCATCATGGTTTTGAAAATATCAGGAGTGACGTTATTAAAACTTCACTATCTCAATAATTAAGGGTCTAAATGTCATAAAATTATGACATGTATCTTTGTAAGGTCAGTTCTATCTAACAAACGTATGAATTTTTTTATTTTGATGCTGTCTGTGGGTTAGTCCGGGACTTTTTGATGCTGCCTTTATTTTGATGCTGTCTGTGAGTTAGTCCCGGGACTTTTTGTTAAAAATTCTAATAATATCAAATAATTTTTACATAGTATTTGGAGAGTTCAATAAATTTTACATTCGGATATCAAATCGAAAGTCATTCAATTAAATAGTTTAAAAATAAGGAAGGTTTAAAGTTTTAAACATTTAATGTTTAATTCATATTTAATCATTTGAAAACAGATTGCAATGAGCGTAGTACTTTAATGGTATCGCAAAAACCACATGTAGGAATGATCTGGAATTTTAAATTCGCATATTTGATGCAGCTAGAAATTGATTTCTAGTAAAAAACTATGTGTTACTACTCCTATTTTTTGCGAAAATTAATTTTAAAAGTACAATAATCTGAAATTAAATTTTTTTAATATAAATTTTTTTAACCGAGATTTTTTTTTTTAAAGTTTTAAATATGCAAATCTAAAATTACTGCTCTTAATCCAAGCAGTTTTTAAATTATGTTATAAATATTTTTCAAAATATATCCGTATTGCAATGTGTTGTGAAATGACTAAAAATGAATTTAATATTTAGTAACTCTTAGTAGGGCACGCGTTACGAAGTTCTGGAACAATAAATACAATTTCATGTTTCACTTGATAAGGATATTGTACTGCAGACAGTCACTATAACACAGGCACATAACATCTCTCAATGTCCAGCAATTACCAAAAAATAACTTTATCATGTTTTAAAATCAGAAAAGTTAAATGAAGATCCGAGTGACATTAAACTATATGGTAGAGTAATTAAAAATCAAGATAGAAATTTATATCATTCACACAAAACACTCGTCCACATATGTTTAAATTGTATTTTAATATTGTATTGTAATTTTATTGTAATTTTATTTTATTTTTTCACAAACGGAATAAATACTCCAAATTATCATCCGCTTTGGATCAACTTGTCTCTTGCAAACTTTGAAAATAATCTACGAAAGAATACAAACAGCTGATTTTTTTTTTCTCGAAAACAAAAAAAATTATTCTATTGTAATCCCTTTGGTTTTCGGAAAATTTCACAGAAATCATATATATACCATTCTTCTATATCGTTCGTCGCAGTATACTTTTTGGGAATACTTAAGACAATTAATACCAGAATTAGAAATAGACGGCTATTTAAAAGATACACTGTTATCCATTAAAAATGAAAGATAACCAGAGTATGACTAAATTGTACGAAAAATAATAGATATCTTCAAAGGATACCACAAGGGTTAGTTTTAGACCTGTTATTCTGGCTAATAGTAGCCAATTAATTTCTTTCTGGACGCACGACGTATTTTAAAAACCACTAGTCTCTGCAGATGACCTGGCAATAGTTGTTACAGTGGACACCAGAGCACAGTTAGAACAAATACCAACATAATTCTACATCTTTGTGATCATCACAAAATAAAAATTTCACCCGCAAAACACTATTATTATTATAATACACAATAATACTACGAAAAATCTATTAGAAAATAGACACACTATTTTTAACTCTATTACAAAACGATTTGTATTTAAAATGTTCCCAGACACTTAGGACTAATAATTGATTCTAAAATAAAGTAGTACCCACATCTCAATTAATCATTTAGAAAAGTCACAAACTACACCAAATACATACATAAAATTGCAAACCTTACGTAGGAAATTAAAACACAATTTCTAAAATTTTTGAGCTATATAATTGTCACCAAGCAGTTAGAACTTGGTACTCCCAATTAGATTTTTGGTCTTAACTGCTATGAGTTAAAACGTCTGTCATTAATTCAATGGTCATTAGTTTTAAAATAGTCAAGATATATAAAACAACGTCAATAATATTGATTTGAATAGGCACACCTCCATTTCACATTATTTTAAAATATAAATCTATTAAACTTAATCTGTTTAAAAGGTGATCAGATATTGAATATCAAGGAAACATTTTAACAAGGGAAAATTTTAAAAATACTATAAAACTTCCATTCATAAATCTAACACGATATCTGAGTATCATAAATTTAAAAAGTAAAAATTAAATAAAAAAAACCCGACTGCGTAAAAAGCGAACTTATTAATTATTTCTCATCAATGTGAAACTATTTTTTATATAACTTACCTATTTGTTTTATTTACTTGTATTGATAACTTTTAAATTGTGTTTAATTGTTAGTTCCTATGTATAAACACAACTTCCAGATTGTGTAATATTTAAACGGAGCTTCTGATTATAAAATAGTCAATGAAACATCGTGTTCATTTTGAAAGACCTATCCAATGATATTCCATTCAATAGGATGCGTAATTTTTTTTTTCGCCTCTGCCGCCTATTTGTATTTTACGATCACCATTTTGAATTTATAAAACAAAACTTAGCCTAATACCATCGGACGTTTAAGACAAATCGACAGAGACCTGATTCATTAAAATCCATGCAGCCGTTGGGATGTTTCGACGATGTAAAGAAATCCACATAACCAGATACGCGTGAAACACATAACCCTTCTTGGCAGTCGGGTAATAAGGAAATCAGTTACTAATATAAGTACTATTACGCACTTACTAATTTAGACAGACGGTACCAGAATGGCAACACCAGCTTCGTTTGCGTTTAAATTTCTAATTACACGCACTTTATTTATGATAAATCATATAAACTGAAGAATAATAAATCAATTTTTCAAGCCGAATTTTCGCATTACTAGAAGCCATTAAAATAAACCAGTCTCTAATCATTTATATAAAGTCTCTTTTACAGAAAGTAATTTTGCACTGAACGATGTAAAACAGCTGAAAACTAAAAGCCTCAGAACGAAAAAATTTCTATGTCTGAAAACAAAACAACGTATAAAAATCACAATAATTTGGTTAAAGGTCACGCGGGAATTTTAGGTACCGCGAAGAGCTATCATGTTTGCAAAGCAAGTTATAACAAATAAAAATGTCAATAATATTTATTATTATTCAATTTCTTATCCAATTTCATATCCCAGAAGTATTGCAAAAAAAAAAAAGATATTACATGATTGGAAAACAATCTGCCATTTGCCAGACACAGAAACAAAAACTTAGAACTAAATAAAAAGAGTCACCATGGATTTCCTCTATACCAACGCAATTGTATTTTATTTCATTTGAGAGTACAATAGTTTCCGTAACTTCATATTTAAAATAAAAAGCATAACTTCAACTGTATATGAATGTGATTCATATACCACCCATAACACTACATATTTTTTTAAATTCTCCAACCATGCTACGCAATTTCCATTATGATCCATCTGTACCCCTAGAACTAAATTTTCTACTAAACATTACAAAACTAATATTATTCAAAAGAATATAGGACAATTATAATATCTTAAACTCTCATTGTTCCTTTAAATAACTGATGGTATTCGTACGCTATGACAGTAATTTATGTATTTTTTATTCTTTTATCATTATTTTACTTTTAGACCTTTTTATAAACCATTATCTTCATTTATTTGTAAACGATCCGCCACTGTATTTATTATTTATTTATTTATTCATTTATAATGTTAATTATAATGTGTAATATTCACAATTTTGGACCATCTTTTTTTATTATATTTACAATCCTACCCAAGGTATATTTATAATTACATATTAGTTCATCAAATAATTAAGTAATTGCGAAGTAGTGATTCAGTTAAACTTTAGATTTCACATATAATTGTAGAAGGAATCGTTTTTGTATTGTAAAGTATGTAATGCAAAAATATATCTTGCATTTGCCATGAGTTGTGATTATTCTGTAAACTTTTATAATTTACAATAATCTGAGGGATTTACACCTGCGGTTTTTCGGCGTTTGCCCTTTTTTTCTGAGAGTGGTTGTTCTACTCCCAGATGTTTTGGGATCTCTGGTTCAGGTTAAATCCTCTTGTTAGTCTTCAGGTTAGTGATGCTAATTCAAGTACACCGTACGCAGTCGAAATTTATGCCTGTTGGATTTAGATTGGTGTCTAAGGCGTCTAGCTATCTGCTGCGGAGATATAGTGTCATTTGCAGTGATATCATGCCTCCTCATTTTATGTCTTTTAATTTTCAAGTACCTTTTGGATGAATGGACCTGTCTACATATTTTTTTTTATTATCATTGTCAGAAACTAATATGGACTTAAAATAGCAGCTGCTATCTGAAAGTAAGAATCAAACAGGTATTAAAGTTTTCCCATTCCGTAATTTCAAAGGGAGGGGATCCAATCAAGAAAAAAGACTAGTGTTAGAACAGTGCGATTCACTGAATCATCCACTAAAATAATTTGAGAAAATGTCGTCTGGATGCCGTACACGTGTCCATTTATGAAGTTAAGGGTACTATCATTAACACAGCAAGGTTTGCAGGCAAGTTACCAGTTAGTAAAGTGGTAGAAGACAATAGATTTTCTAAATTTGCAGTTTTAGGATCTATACAAATTTATAAACAAGTATGAGGTTTAACTTTTCTGATCTTTTGTTCACATTACATCCTGAAGTGAAATTGCAGCGAATATTTGTGCCAGTACTTCGATAAGCAAACATGGGGCTGATATTTAATGCCCATAGTAAAGCATAAATTTACTGATTGTCTTATATAAAGCTTTATTATCCTCTAGTGGTTCCATAGGGAGGAACGCATATTTAAACCCTTTAGGCTTGGGTTGCTTTACCAAAGGTTCACGTTAATGTTAGTGTTATATCATATTATTTATAAGAGTACCATTTCATATGTAACAGACAGCTAAATGTGTCTACTAGTTTTTCTATTTTCTCAAATGTAAAATTTTCTCATTCTTTGTGAAAAAGACATAGTTGCTAAATGAAAACGTAATGGTTTTTAGCGCTGTCTGAATATATAAGTAAATTTGATTTCTAATCGGCTCACACATCTTTAACGCCTCTAAACAAAATTAAAATAAAAACTGTATTAATGTACACATATATTATTCTTTATATATTTTTTACATGCATGCATATACATTTTATAAGCAATTCTTTGTTCCATTTAAATGCATTTAATTTATCATGGGAAAATATTTAACTGGAAAATGTTAAATCATTACTTCATTATGACACACAGAAAATTTTTCACAACTATTTAACTATTATTTCTGAAATTCTATATTTAATTCCAGAATAATCATATTTCATTTTAACCACAATCACTTTTTTTATATTTTTACTTGAATATATTACTGTTTATGCAATTTATAAAAGATGACACGAATTTTGAAATACGTGAAGATTGGAAAACAGAGTCGTTTAAAAATGTATATGTTAGACATTAAAATTATCATAAAATTAGTTTTTAAAATGCTATATTTTCTAAATTTCGATATCAAAAGCGCAATTACTTCTTTTGGATGACAAACTGTTATCTCCACATGTTTTATTCTTTATTTATTTATTGTTTATCCGTATGTTCTTCATTGGTCAATTAAATGAACGCTTTTGATGAATAAATAAACACCGACAATTTTGTGCGCAATTAAGTATAATTGTAGCAAAAGAAAATCTTTAAAAAAGATTTAAACTCACACTGTAATTTTGAGTCATAATTTATCATGAAAATTACTCCCAGACGGTCATTTACGCTACAGTTAAATTACAGGAATAATGTGACAGACAGAAAAAGAAAGATGATTTTTAGTGGATATCTTAGGACACCATGCTGATCTTGCGCTATAATAAACTGTTTTAAGAAATTGTGCACGAATCTGCAAGAAGAAATCCTTTTCACCATTTAAAAAAAATAAAACTATTTATAAAAAATTTCAGAATGTTTTATACAAAAATATTCGTTAATTTAGAATTTTAGTAAATATTTTATTATTTTTTGCAGTAAAGCAATTACAGTTAATAATGGTAGAATTTAACGAGTCAACTAATCTGCTGTGATTAATTTATGTTTGTTGTTCCTTTTAGTCTGTAAAAAAATGAACGTTTTTTTTAAAATTCGTATCTATACCTCTGGGTTTCTTTGTTGTTAAATTAAATCAACTAATGTTAAATCTTACTAGCATTTTCTATTTTATCGTAATTTCCAAATAATTCTTATCTCATTGAATAATGACTATTTTAATACAACAAATAAAAATGAGTATTATTCGGCAGAAAAGTATGGTCTTTAAAGCAGGGTTGAGATTGAAAGAATAAGAAATCAGTAAAATGTTATGGAATTTTACTAAGTTTTTAGTTTGATAAATACATAACATTACACGTACGTAAGTAAGTAAGTAAGCACCCACCCTGGGAACCCGCTTTTGGCTTATGGTTAGGTGTAACCCCCAAGCCCAGGGCAGGGAAAAGTTTTACTACCTGCGGAAACAAGCCCAGAACCCCAGTCTCCGGGAAAGAAGACTTCAGAACGAACCGCCTGACACGCCGAAGAGAGCACAAGAGGCAAGTGCCGTGTCCCCGGACCGCCTGTGAAAATTTATTATTATTTAAGATGGCGATTCTTTACCAATCACAATTGGCTGCCCTATTGTTTCAGGGCGAGCCCAGAAATATATTACAATTATGATTTATATGTTTTGGAATTTATGTACTATTTGAAAAAATTTTAACTATTTACATTCGTCTTTACATTTGATAAGAAATGTTTTTTTCCCTTTTTTTCGCCCTTTTAAACAAAAATATTTATACATATTTACAATATTTCTAGTGGTATTTAAGTTCTTAAAAATAAAACAATCTCAAAAACACCCTTCCATACACCACGTGGACCCATGACATGTCCACCACAGGCAATCAGGAGAGGTAATTATTGAATGTATTTATATTGAATAAAAGAATAATGGCTATTGAGAATATCGTAGTTAGCATAAAGTTTTTTAAGTTGTGCCGGGTCATTAATTATTTTTAGGATGTCCTGAAGGATTGTCGTTTCTGTTCTGTGAAATTTAAACTTCATGAATTTGCAGTTGCCGAAAATGTAATGCATCGGGTCTCCTCGACCACCACATTTACAAAGGTCGTCATCTTTTTTGCCGATATTATAAAGGAAAGACGAGAAGCTGCCGCGGCCTGTTAAAAAGTAAATAGATACTTTATCTTTTGAAATTATTTGGTTCTGAACTTTTGGTACCAGCCCGTGCGTATATCTGCCACCCCCTGAGTGATCCCAGTTGTACTGCCACCTGTCCAGTAATTGGGTTCGAATACATTTTATAAGATAGGACCGAGGCAATTTAACTCCTCGATCCACTGGTAGGTCGCAGTACTGGGCGGCATCATTCGCCAGCTTATCCGCCAGTTCATTACCCGCTATGCCAATGTGGCCTTTTATCCAAGTAATGTAAAAAATTTTATTTTGATTTTGTTTAATTAAATTATGGATGTAATAAATTGAAGGGTTAGTTAGAAATAAATTGTCTAAGGCTTTAATAGTTGATTGACTGTCACTTAATATTTGGAATTTTGTATAAGGGGAGTTAATGGCCCAATTAATTGCCGAAATTATTGCGTGCAGCTCCGCCTGAAAGATTGAATTTTCTGCTCTCAGTTTGACTGTTTTTTCAAAAATTTTAATGTTATGATTGTAGGCTACCATTGCATATGCTGTGCCAGAGTCCACCTTAGAACCATCTGTGTAAATCGAAATAAGATTAGTTTTTGTGATAATTTTGTCTGTAACTATTAAGTTATTTAAATGAATTTCCGGATTTATTTCATATTTTAGGATTTTATTTTCTATATCATCTTTACATATTGGTTTGGGTTCTTTAAGTAATAAGTTTTTATTGTGTAAAATATTGTATTTTAGATTTTTATATTCCAGTGTTATTAAGATTGGTGGTATTCCTAATAGGACCTGTAACGTATGTATTGCAACATTTTTATATGTTTTGGTTATTGACGTGAGACAAATTCTTTGGATGGATTGGAGAGCGCGTTTATCTTTTATCCTGAGGTCTCCAAACCACACCTCCGAACCATAATCTATAATTTTTTCTAGTACTGTTATGTACCAGGTTCTAAGATAGCTTCTGTCCACCCCCAAGTATCCGAGAAGACCCGTTTAATGGATGAGGTTAGCTGTAAAAAAAAAAAAATTATGCTAGTTATGTGCTTGTCCCATTTTAAAGTACTCTGGAATATTATCCCTAAAATTTTTATTTCCTTTAATGGCTTGATGGTATAGTTACCCAATTTAAAGGTTGGTGGACGTTTATCCAAAGTGTTTTTCCCCAACACAATAAAAGTCGTTTTTTCTTTTGAAATCTGTAAATTTAAGTTATTGCAAATATTATAAAAAAGTTTTATTTTTTGGTTGGTTTCGGTCTCTAAGATGAGTCTGCTCCTCGCTTTGACAACCATATTGAAGTCATCGCAAAAAACATACAGGTCTTCGAATTTACTGTAAAAGTTTATTAAGATTATATTTGCTATGACTAGCCACAGGAGCGGCCCAAGGCACGACCCCTGTGGACAGCCTTGATAAGTTGGTCTTTTAATGTTATTTGATAAATAATTTGTTATTAGTTCTCGTTCGGATAAGAAGCTAAGAAGGATACATTTTAAATATTGGGGAATTGGTAATTCGTTAATTTGTTGACCCAAAGTGACCCAATCGATATTGTCAAACGCCCCTACAATGTCGAATGAGATAATGCTGCAGTATTTATATTTTTCAAGATACGTTTTTGCTTTTTGTTTTAATTTGTTTAATAGTTGAATTGTGCTTCTGTTCTCACGGAAGCCATACTGGGCGCCGTGAAGAACATTTAATTTTTCTAAGTAGTGATTAATTCTTCGTTTTAGGATCCTCTCATAGATTTTTCCCAGCATGGGAAGGAGACAAATGGGTCTATAGGAGGAAGGTTGGCGTGGATTTTTATTACGTTTTGCGAAGAAGATCACATTTGCTATTTTCCATGATTTAGGAAAGTAGTTAAGAGTAAGACATTTGTTATATAAGTCACGTATTAGATGTTTAAAATTATTGTATATGTTTTTAATAATAAATGCATCAATTTTATCAAATCCAGGGGCTTTTAAATTATTTTGCTCATTAAGTGCTGATTTTATTTCTTTAAAAGATATTAGGGGGGGGGGAGGGGGGGAAAGATCTTCCTCTGTCGCTGGGTCCATGAGAGGTGGATGCGGGTTTTGATGTATTGGGAAATGGTGGTTAAGTAATACGTTGAAAGTGTCTAATTTTGTAGTATATGGGGTTGAACCCTGTAGTGTTGTGTGTATGAAATGATTATTTTTGAGTCTTTTATTCATTGCTATTTTAAAGGCTTGGCCAAATTTGTCTTTTGTTTTAGAGCAGAAACTCTGCCATGATTTAGTTTTTTGTTGTTTTATACGTTTTTTGTATATTGCTCTTTCTCTTTGTAAGTAAGTAAGCAAACACCCACCCTGGGAACCCGCTTTTGGCTTATGGTTAGGTGTAACCCCCAAGCCCAGGGCAGGGAAAAGTTTTACTATCTGCGGAAACAAGCCCAGAACGCCAGTCTCCGGGAAAGAAGACTTCAGAACGACCCGCCTGACACGCCGAAGAGAGCACAGGAGGCAAGTGCCGTGTCCCCGGACCGCCTGTGAAAATTTATGATTATTTAAGATGGCGATTCTTTACCAATCACAATTGGCTATTGTTTCAGGGCGAGCCTAGAAATATGTTACGATTATGATTTATATGTTTTGGAATTTACGTACTATTTGAAAAAATTTTAAGTATTTACATTCATCTTTTCATTTGATAAGAAATATTTTTTTTTCCATTTTTTTTTCAACCTTTTAAACAAAAATATTTATTCATATTTACAATATTTCTAGTGGTATTTAAGTTCTTAAAAATAAAACAATCTCAAAAACACCCTTCCATACACCACGTGGACCCATGACATGTCCACCACAGGCAATCAGAAGAGGTAATTATTGAATGTATTTATATTGAATAAAAGAATAATGGCTATTGAGAATATCGTAGTTAGCATAAAGTTTTTTAAGTTGTGCCGGGTCATTAATTATTTTTAGGATGTCCTGAAGGATTGTCGTTTCTGTTCTGTGAAATTTAAACTTCATGAATTTGCAGTTGCCGAAAATGTAATGCATCGGGTCTCCTCGACCACCACATTTACAAAGGTCGTCATCTTTTTTGCCGATATTATAAAGGAAAGACGGGAAGCTGCCGCGGCCTGTTAAAAAGTAAATAGATACTTTATCTTTTGAAATTATTTGGTTCTGAACTTTTGGTACCAGCCCGTGCGTATATCTGCCACCCCCTGAGTGATCCCAGTTGTACTGCCACCTGTCCAGTAATTGGGTTCGAATACATTTTATAAGATAGGACCGAGGCAATTTAACTCCTCGATCCACTGGTAGGTCGCAGTACTGGGCGGCATCATTCGCCAGCTCATCCGCCAGTTCATTACCCGCTATGCCAATGTGGCCTTTTATCCAAGTAATGTAAAAAATTTTATTTTGATTTTGTTTAATTAAATTATGGATGTAATAAATTGAAGGGTTAGTTGGAAATAAATTGTCTAAGGCTTTAATAGTAGATTGACTGTCACTTAATATTTGGAATTTTGTATAAGGGGAGTTAATGGCCCAATTAATTGCCGAAATTATTGCGTGCAGCTCCGCCTGAAAGATTGAATTTTCTGCTCTCAGTTTGACTGTTTTTTCAAAAATTTTAATGTTATGATTGTAGGCTACCATTGCATATGCTGTGCCAGAGTCCACCTTAGAACCATCTGTGTAAATCGAAATAAGATTAGTTTTTGTGATAATTTTGTCTGTAACTATTAAGTTATTTAAATGAATTTCCGGATTTATTTCATATTTTAGGATTTTATTTTCTATATCATCTTTACATATTGGTTTGGGTTCTTTAAGTAATAAGTTTTTATTGTGTAAAATATTGTATTTTAGATTTTTATATTCCAGTGTTATTAAGATTGGTGGTATTCCTAATAGGACCTGTAACGTATGTATTGCAACATTTTTATATGTTTTGGTTATTGACGTGAGACAAATTCTTTGGATGGATTGGAGAGCGCGTTTATCTTTTATCCTGAGGTCTCCAAACCACACCTCCGAACCATAATCTATAATTTTTTCTAGTACTGTTATGTACCAGGTTCTAAGATAGCTTCTGTCCACCCCCAAGTATCCGAGATGACCCGTTTAATGGATGAGGTTAGCTGTAAAAAAAAAAAAAAATTATGCTAGTTATGTGCTTGTCCCATTTTAAAGTACTCTGGAATATTATCCCTAAAATTTTTATTTCCTTTAATGGCTTGATGGTATAGTTACCCAATTTAAAGGTTGGTGGACGTTTATCCAAAGTGTTTTTCCCCAACACAATAAAAGTCGTTTTTTCTTTTGAAATCTGTAAATTTAAGTTATTGCAAATATTATAAAAAAAGTTTTATTTTTTGGTTGGTTTCGGTCTCTAAGATGAGTCTGCTCCTCGCTTTGACAACCATATTGAAGTCATCGCAAAAAACATACAGGTCTTCGAATTTACTGTAAAAGTTTATTAAGATTATATTTGCTATGACTAGCCACAGGAGCGGCCCAAGGCACGACCCCTGTGGACAGCCTTGATAAGTTGGTCTTTTAATGTTATTTGATAAATAATTTGTTATTAGTTCTCGTTCGGATAAGAAGCTAAGAAGGATACATTTTAAATATTGGGGAATTGGTAATTCGTTAATTTGTTGACCCAAAGTGACCCAATCGATATTGTCAAACGCCCCTACAATGTCGAATGAGATAATGCTGCAGTATTTATATTTTTCAAGATACGTTTTTGCTTTTTGTTTTAATTTGTTTAATAGTTGAATTGTGCTTCTGTTCTCACGGAAGCCATACTGGGCGCCGTGAAGAACATTTAATTTTTCTAAGTAGTAATTAATTCTTCGTTTTAGGATCCTCTCATAGATTTTTCCCAGCATGGGAAGGAGACAAATGGGTCTATAGGAGGAAGGTTGGCGTGGATTTTTATTACGTTTTGCGAAGAAGATCACATTTGCTATTTTCCATGATTTAGGAAAGTAGTTAAGAGTAAGACATTTGTTATATAAGTCACGTATTAGATGTTTAAAATTATTGTATATGTTTTTAATAATAAATGCATCAATTTTATCAAATCCAGGGGCTTTTAAATTATTTTGCTCATTAAGTGCTGATTTTATTTCTTTAAAAGATATTAGGGGGGGAGGGGGGGAAAGATCTTCCTCTGTCGCTGGGTCCATGAGAGGTGGATGCGGGTTTTGATGTATTGGGAAATGGTGGTTAAGTAATACATTGAAAGTGTCTAATTTTGTAGTATATGGGGTTGAACCCTGTAGTGTTGTGTGTATGAAATGATTATTTTTGAGTCTTTTATTCATTGCTATTTTAAAGGCTTGGCCAAATTTGTCTTTTGTTTTAGAGCAGAAACTCTGCCATGATTTAGTTTTTTGTTGTTTTATACGTTTTTTGTATATTGCTCTTTCTCTTTGTAAGTAAGTAAGCAAACACCCACCCTGGGAACCCGCTTTTGGCTTATGGTTAGGTGTAACCCCCAAGCCCAGGGCAGGGAAAAGTTTTACTACCTGCGGAAACAAGCCCAGAACGCCAGTCTCCGGGAAAGAAGACTTCAGAACGACCCGCCTGACACGCCGAAGAGAGCACAGGAGGCAAGTGCCGTGTCCCCGGACCGCCTGTGAAAATTTATGATTATTTAAGATGGCGATTCTTTACCAATCACAATTGGCTATTGTTTCAGGGCGAGCCTAGAAATATGTTACGATTATGATTTATATGTTTTGGAATTTACGTACTATTTGAAAAAATTTTAAGTATTTACATTCATCTTTTCATTTGATAAGAAATATTTTTTTTTCCATTTTTTTTTCAACCTTTTAAACAAAAATATTTATTCATATTTACAATATTTCTAGTGGTATTTAAGTTCTTAAAAATAAAACAATCTCAAAAACACCCTTCCATACACCACGTGGACCCATGACATGTCCACCACAGGCAATCAGAAGAGGTAATTATTGAATGTATTTATATTGAATAAAAGAATAATGGCTATTGAGAATATCGTAGTTAGCATAAAGTTTTTTAAGTTGTGCCGGGTCATTAATTATTTTTAGGATGTCCTGAAGGATTGTCGTTTCTGTTCTGTGAAATTTAAACTTCATGAATTTGCAGTTGCCGAAAATGTAATGCATCGGGTCTCCTCGACCACCACATTTACAAAGGTCGTCATCTTTTTTGCCGATATTATAAAGGAAAGACGGGAAGCTGCCGCGGCCTGTTAAAAAGTAAATAGATACTTTATCTTTTGAAATTATTTGGTTCTGAACTTTTGGTACCAGCCCGTGCGTATATCTGCCACCCCCTGACTGATCCCAGTTGTACTGCCACCTGTCCAGTAATTGGGTTCGAATACATTTTATAAGATAGGACCGAGGCAATTTAACTCCTCGATCCACTGGTAGGTCGCAGTACTGGGCGGCATCATTCGCCAGCTCATCCGCCAGTTCATTACCCGCTATGCCAATGTGGCCTTTTATCCAAGTAATGTAAAAAATTTTATTTTGATTTTGTTTAATTAAATTATGGATGTAATAAATTGAAGGGTTAGTTGGAAATAAATTGTCTAAGGCTTTAATAGTAGATTGACTGTCACTTAATATTTGGAATTTTGTATAAGGGGAGTTAATGGCCCAATTAATTGCCGAAATTATTGCGTGCAGCTCCGCCTGAAAGATTGAATTTTCTGCTCTCAGTTTGACTGTTTTTTCATAAATTTTAGTGTTATGATTGTAGGCTACCATTGCATATGCTGTGCCAGAGTCCACCTTAGAACCATCTGTGTAAATCGAAATAAGATTAGTTTTTGTGATAATTTTGTCTGTAACTATTAAGTTATTTAAATGAATTTCCGGATTTATTTCATATTTTAGGATTTTATTTTCTATATCATCTTTACATATTGGTTTGGGTTCTTTAAGTAATAAGTTTTTATTGTGTAAAATATTGTATTTTAGATTTTTATATTCCAGTGTTATTAAGATTGGTGGTATTCCTAATAGGACCTGTAACGTATGTGTTGCAACATTTTTATATGTTTTGGTTATTGACGTGAGACAAGTTCTTTGGATGGATTGGAGAGCGCGTTTATCTTTTATCCTGAGGTCTCCAAACCACACCTCCGAACCATAATCTATAATTTTTTCTAGTACTGCTATGTACCAGGTTCTAAGATAGCCTCTGTCCACCCCCCAAGTCGCCGAGAAGACCCGTTTAATGGATGAGGTTAGCTGTAAAATTTTGTTTTTTATGCTAGTTATGTGCTTGTCCCATTTTAAAGTACTCTGGAATATTATCCCTAAAATTTTTATTTCCTTTAATGGCTTGATGGTATAGTTACCCAATTTAAAGGTTGGTGGACGTTTATCCAAAGTGTTTTTCCCCAACATAATAAAAGTCGTTTTTTCCTTTGAAATCTGTAAATTTAAGTTATTGCAAATATTATAAAAAAGTTTTATTTTTTGGTTGGTTTCGGTCTCTAAGATGAGTCTGCTCCTCGCTTTGACAACCATATTGAAGTCATCGCAAAAAACATACAGGTCTTCGAATTTACTGTAAAAGTTTATTAAGATTATATTTGCTATGATTAGCCACAGAAGCGGCCCAAGGCACGACCCCTGTGGACAGCCTTGATAAGTTGGTCTTTTAATGTTATTTGATAAATAATTTGTTATTAGTTCTCGTTCGGATAAGAAGCTAAGAAGGATACATTTTAAATATTGCGGAATTGGTAATTCGTTAATTTGTTGACCCAAAGTGACCCAATCGATATTGTCAAACGCCCCTACAATGTCGAATGAGATAATGCTGCAGTATTTATATTTTTCAAGATACGTTTTTGCTTTATGTTTTAATTTGTTTAATAGTTGAATTGTGCTTCTGTTCTCACGGAAGCCATACTGGGCCCCGTGAAAAACATTTAATTTTTCTAAGTAGTGATTAATTCTTCGTTTTAGGATCCTCTCATAGATTTTTCCCAGCATGGGAAGGAGACAAATGGGTCTATAGGAGGAAGGTTGGCGTGGATTTTTATTACGTTTTGCGAAGAAGATCACATTTGCTATTTTCCATTATTTAGGAAAGTAGTTAAGAGTAAGACATTTGTTATATAAGTCACGTATTAGATGTTTAAAATTATTGTATATGTTTTTAATAATAAATGCATCAATTTTATCAAATCCAGGGGCTTTTAAATTATTTTGCTCATTAAGTGCTGATTTTATTTCTTTAAATGATATTAGGGGGAGGGGGGGTGAGATCTTCCTCTGCCGCTGGGTCCATGAGAGGTGGATGCGGGTTTTGATGTATTGGGAAATGGTGGTTAAGTAATATGTTGAAAGTGTCTAATTTTGTAGTATATGGGGTTGAACCCTGTAGTGTTGTGTGTATGAAATGATTATTTTTGAGTCTTTTATTCATTGCTATTTTAAAGGCTTGGCCAAATTTGTCTTTTGTTTTAGAGCAGAAACTCTGCCATGATTTAGTTTTTTGTTGTTTTATACGTTTTTTGTATATTGCCCTTTCTCTTTGTAGGAGGGTTCTCCACTTTGGGTCATTTGTTGATTTAAATCTTTTCCGTAATGCTGAGATTTTATTTCGCTGGACCTTCAGCTCTGCCGTCCACCAGTCAAATGTTGGATATAATTTGAAACTTTTTGTTTTTAGTGAGGATTTACAGGTGTCTAGAATTACTTGGTTAAAACTATCAAGCCATTCATCCAGTTCTAGTCGAGTTTTAGTTTCAGATAAGGATTTAAGTAAATTATTAATTTTCGGTTTCAAGATGTAGTTAAATTTTTTAAAATTTGAGTATCTTGTTTTAAATCTTTTAAGGTCTAGAATAACTGGTTTAAGATTTAATGAGAATCTGATATACCTGTGGTCGACGTGCTCTCTACTGTGTCATCTACATACCATGAGTCCACACAGTCCACCAGGTCTTGTGTACAAAGGGTTACATCTGGATTCCCCTTCATGGGACGATTCGGCTGTCCTATAAATGAATGAGGTGCCTCTATATCATTGATCAGAGTTAAGTTATTAGATAATAGTAAGTATGTCAAAATTTTTCCCCGTTCATCTTCTTTCTGATATCCTAAAAGTGACAAGTGGACATTGAGGTCTCCTCCCATTATGATGTGATTCAATGGTTCGAAGAAGTCCAGCCACTTCATATCACCTCTGAAATCACCTTTTGGTCTGGCATACACAGAGCCTATTGTGATCTTGCCGGATTCAGTAGTAAGATTCACGAATACTGCATTATCGTCTTTATATGTCTCTATCACTTCCACGTCCTTTCGAGTTACCACAACTGCCGCTGTTTTATTTTTTGAGATAAATGCTTGCCAATTTGACGGAATTGACCATATGGCTTCGTTAAATTAGTAAAAGTCCTGTAATAGAAGAACTAGTATTTTATGTTGATTTGCAAATCCCATTAGGGTTGATGTTGCAGAACTTGATCCCTGTAGATTAATTTGAATAAAGGTTAGTTCATTTGGAATATATATTTTCTGTGGTTTTGCAGGGTTATTCAGAATTTCTGTTATTATTTGTTCTTGGCTTACTGTTAAATTTCCGTTTTGAGTATTGGAGTTGTTTGAGTTTGTTGAGTTATTAGAATTATTTATTTCTTCATTTATCGGATTGAACTTTCTTGATTAATTTGTATATTTTTATTTCTCTGTGACAGGTAGTACTGTAGTGTTGGACAGTCTGATGAACTCGATCTATGCGGGAAGTCGTTATTTGTTCCAGCACAGTTTCTGCCTATATCGAATTTATTTTATTTATTTGTGCTAGATTGCTTCGCTGTAGTATTAAATATTGTAAAGTCGGACATTCACTAGAACTAGCTGCATGCGGGAAGTCACTCGCACTCCCCATGCAGTTTCTGCATCTGTGTTGTTGTGGTTTATTTCTGTAATAACATATTAGGAGGGTTCTCCACTTTGGGTCATTTGTTGATTTAAATCTTTTCCGTAATGCTGAGATTTTATTTCGCTGGACCTTCAGCTCTGCCGTCCACCAGTCAAATGTTGGATATAATTTGAAACTTTTTGTTTTTAGTGAGGATTTACAGGTATCTAGAATTACTTGGTTAAAACCATCAAGCCATTCATCCAGTTCTAGTCGAGTTTTAGTATCAGATAAGGATTTCAGTAAATTATTAATTTTCGGTTTCAAGATGTAATTATTTTTTTTTTAATTTGAGTATCTTGTTTTAAATCTTTTAAGGTCTAGAATAACTGGTTTAAGATTTAATGAGAATCTGATATACCTGTGGTCCGACGTGCTCTCTACTGTGTCATCTACATACCATGAGTCCACGCAGTCCACCAGGTCTTGTGTACAAATGGTTACATCTGGATTCCCCTTCATGGGACGATTCGGCTGTCATATAAATGAATGAGGTGCCTCTATATCATTGATCAGAGTTAAGTCATTAGATAATAGTAAGTATGTCAAAATTTTTTCCCGTTCATCTTCTTTCTGATATCCTAAAAGTGACAAGTAAACATTGAGGTCTCCTCCCATTATGATGTGATTCAATGGTTCGAAGAAGTCCAGCCACTTCATATCACCTCTGAAATCACCTTTGGTCTGGCATACACAGAGTCTATTGTGATCTTGCCGGATTCAGTAGTAAGATTGACGAATACTGCATTATCGTCTTTATATGTCTCTATCACTTCCACGTCCTTTCGAGTTACCACAACTGGCGCTGTTTTATTTTTTGAGATAAATGCTTGCCAATTTGACGGAATTGACCATATGGCTTCGTTAAAGTAGTAAAAGTCCTGTAATAGAAAAACTAGTATTTTATGCTGATTTGCAAATCCCATTAGGATTGATGTTGCAGAACTTGATCCCTGTAGATTAATTTGAATAAAGGTTAGTTCATTTGGAATATATATTTTCTGTGGTTTTGCAGGGTTATTCAGAATTTCTGTTATTATTTGTTCTTGGTTTACTGTTAAATTTTCATTTTGAGTATTGGAGTTGTTTGAGTTTGTTGAGTTATTAGAATTATTTATTTCTTCATTTATCGGATTGAACTTTCTTGATTAATTTGTATATTTTTATTTCTCTGTGACAGGTAGTACTGTAGTGTTGGACAGTCTGATGAACTCGATCTATGCGGGAAGTCGCTATTTGTTCCAGCACATTTTCTGCCTATATCGAATTTATTTTATTAATTTGTGCTAGATTGCTTCGCTGTAGTATTAAATATTGTAAAGTAGGACATTCACTAGAACTAGCTGCATGCGGGAAGTCACTCGCACTCCCCATGCAGTTTCTGCATCTGTGTTGTTGTGGTTTATTTCTGTAATAACAATATTTTTGATCATGGCGTCTTGCACAGTATTCACACGTTGGAGATTGTCGGCAATTCTGATCCACGTGTCCAAAAGATTGACAGTTCTTACATCTTAATATAGGTTGGTAAGGTGCAATCCTGACCGATGTAAATCCCATGACGATCTTTCGTTGTCTCAGTAGATGAATCGCAACTGGAGCTTCTGCTTCAAAAATTAGTTGGTATGTTGAAGCTTTTTCTCTTTGTTTTCTATTAATGTAGTTTATTGGAATATCTGAATCATAAAGATTTTTTAGATTGGTTATTATTTCTTGTGGATCCATATATGTCGGGATCCCTAAAAGAATCAGTTTTCGGAGATCCGCAGCCTTATATTCTATATCCACAATGTCTTTTAGGGTTTCTATCTTCTCAATCGTCTCAAGTAGTTTATGCGTGTTTGCATCACTAAACGTTTTAACTATTAGTGTATTTTTGTTTTTGGCAAGTTCACAATATATTTGTTTATATTCAATTGTGTTTCTAGTTTCTCTTGTTAGCATGATTTTTATGTCATTGAGCGACATATTCGTGTTTTTCTGCCGAGTTATCAGGATAGCTGCATTTGAATACTGTGCATGTACCGTTGGAATTGTTGTCTTCTTAGGCTTTGCAGCCACCTCCGAATATAGTGAATTGTCTGTATTTGCCTGTATGTTTTCTTCCATATTATTGCATTTTATGATTGGTTGTTGTTCCTCTACTGTTTCTATTTTTCTCTTATCTTTTTAATTTCTTCCAAGATGATTCTAGTATAAGGTATCGTTTCTTCTGTATTTTGCTGTTGAATTAAGTCTTCTATTACTTTATTTTTGTTTCTAATTTCTTTTAATTGTTTTTCTATTTCTTCTTTGTATTTTAATTCTTTTGCTAGTAGTTCATTCAATTCTTTATTGCATTTTTCCAATTCATTTGTTAGAGTGGGCTGTTCTTGCAACTTCTTAATCGTTTCTAATTGATCTTTTATGATTTGTTCGTGTTCAAGGATTTTTTGACGTTGATCTAACGTCACCTTATTGACAGTGTTGAGATTCGCCGTTATTCTATTATTTTCTTCTCTTTGTATTTCAAGGTCTTTCACCATTTCACTTGCTTTAAAGATAATTTTGTCTAGGTATTTTTTAGCTTCTTCACAATCACCTCTTCTTCTACTTCTTGTAAGTGATTTATAAATCTCTATCATTTGAGTCATTGTCATCTTCTTTATAGCAGGTTCACCATACCTCGGCGTGGCTACTTCCTCCGGAGGATCTTGAGTCGACATTGAGGAATTTTGTGTGTTGTCTTCTTGTATAGATATTTGAGTTGCTCTTTCTTCTGTAGTTTTTAAGTCATTTCTGCCCGATTTTCCTGTCCCCGTTCTTCTACTCTTCTCCTTTAATTCTCTAATCATCTTTTCCTGCTGTTCCGCTCTTTTTTCCAGTTTATTTTTGTTGTCATCTAATTCTCTTATTTTTTGTTTTATTTTGATGAGATATTTTTCTGCCATACTAGACGCTCCTTTAGCATGAGTGCTCTTCGTCTTGCTGTAGCTATCTATCAATTGTTCCAGCTACATTAATTTTGCCATGGGTTCTGAATATGTTGTCAGATTTTTTGGAAGGTCTTTAGTATTTAATCTTGGTGTTGAGTGTATTGATATACTGGAATCAAATGATCCTTCAGTTTCATGCTCCACAAGATCCTTTACTCTCTGTGGCTGTGGAGTCGCCTGGGCAGTTATTAACTGATTTTCTAATTCTTGGATTGTCTGATCCAATTGTATCATCATTCTCTCTTTTTCCTCTACGATTTCTTTCAACTCCATTATTTCATGTTCTTTTTTCCTTCAAGTTTTGCTCAATTTCGTCACTTTTCATCAGAGCACATTCTAATTTTTCTTTGTACTCTGCTATTTTAAGTTTGTTTTGTTCTTTATTTAACTTATTCTTCTTTTTATTTTTTAATTTCTGACTGTATTCGTGAAATATTTGTAGGAGCGTCGGTTCCGAGCTACTTATTTCATATGAATGTTCGCCTATTGAAGAGCTTTCTTCTTGTATTTGTGACTTATTCATTATTCCACATTTATTTTGGACTTTTTATAATCTATTATTTCGTGAGAATTATTTATTTAGTATATTTATATCTGAAAGTTATATTATAACTGGATCGGGGAGCCACTAGGTCCCTGCCACACATCTTTGAAAAGGAACTAATTCAAACTCGGATTCATCTTCTGAAAAATGAGTTAAGTTTGTACTCAAACTCAAAATTTATAAAAATAATACTCTCAAATTTAACTCAAAAAACGAATCTCTGTAAGAATGTTTCTTTTTAAAGAAAGAAAAAAAGAAATATGTACTATAACTTTTATTTTCAAAATTTACTCGATGTATATATTTTTCATACCCATCTCAACTGCAAGATAAATTGTCATATTTTTCTTCAAAGATTTACGATTTATGATGAAATATTTATATGTAAAAAGTAATGAATAAATTTTAGCTATATTTTCAACGGTGCTTAAAAAATTTTTATAACTTTTCTTCTTATAATTTTTTACATTAAAAAATGTGATTGTGTAATAGTTATAATGCGATGAAATGATGAATTGTGTGTATATATATATATATGTATATATATGTGTGTATGTATATATATATGTGTATGTATATATATATGTATATATATATATGTGTGTATATATATATATGTATATATATATATATATATATACAATTCTTCATTTTTTTAAAATAAAAATCAATAAATTGAGTATCAATACATGTATATATATATATATATATATAATATTACAATTCATCATTTTTAAAAAATAAAAATCAATAAATTGAGTATCAATACATTACACTGACATTATACGTAATAAATCTGGATCAACTATTATTAATTTAACTAATCATTAATGAATTTTTTTCATCTATATCCTAATCACCAATATATGAAATATTAAAAAATTAAAACATTCAAAATTGGCTAAAGGAAAATCAACAGGATAGCGAATGCATAAAACGAACAAGTAAATAAAGAAATATATGTAGGAAGCCGTAAACATTTGAAATATTTTGTAAAAATGTTTGTAACTAAAACAATTTAACCAATGAAAAAAGACCAGCAATAATGAATCGTTGTCAGATTCAACAAATCCTTTGCACGAAATGTATGATCTCAAAATTGAAAATTCATTAATTCAAAAAGTAAAACTACAAAATGAACTTAAAATAAGAGAACAATTATGAATAAAATTGGAACTAATGTTTCGTAACTCGTTTTCAAAGGCGATGTTAGGAAATCATTAGTAAAAAGCAGTTAATTTCTGAGATAGAAATAATAAGCTACAGCTTAAATGCTTATTTCCACCAGTGCCCGATTAACCACCGCCTTAAAAAGTAAAAGAAATATATGATTATTCATTATGTAAGACCCGGACAGAGCAATGTCATGCACAATAGAAATAAAAATGAAACATGTGAGATAAAAATTTATTCATTAGTAGAATCAAATACTTTTTTAAGGATCATATTTGAATCGTAATCATGCAACCTCACAATCACAGCAAAAAACCCGCCATATTAATGGGTCATAGTTAAAAGCGAATTCTGACAATTCAAAATCACCATACCAAGTAAATATTATTATTATTAATATAAATATAATAATTATAAATTATTATTGTAATTAATCTAAACATTATCAATTATTTTTTTATATGCTAATTAAAGGATCCCAAAGTAAATCCATTACAAAATAGGGCTGAAGAAATACAGTTATTAAATTGAGAGGTAGGAATGAAGATAAATATACAAGTTTTAATAAAAAAGGAATGTGAATAATTTTATAGTGCTGCCCTCTAGTGGTGATTATTTAACTAGTTTAAATTAATATTAAGTAAAAATACATTTAGTACTGCCATCTCTCTTAGATTATTGAAATTAAGTACGGATAATTAAACTGCAAGTTTGCAAATCATAAATCCAGATTTATTCTTAATTTTTAAAAACCAAACAGCACAACATGTATA
The DNA here is from genome assembly GCA_963932465.1 of Maratus speciosus. Taxonomy (NCBI): domain Eukaryota; kingdom Metazoa; phylum Arthropoda; class Arachnida; order Araneae; family Salticidae; genus Maratus; species Maratus speciosus. The sequence continues at coordinate 223,037,014 of OZ010791.1, read as the reverse complement.
ATTCTAAATCAGCTAATTAGAATATCGATAACAAATAATTAGCATGTATAATGTAATGTTTTCATAACTATTTTTAAATTATAATTCTGAAGAAATTAAGTAAATATATAATAATGATAGAAAAATAAATAAATAATATAAAAATACTACACTACCTGTCACTTTATAAAATTTAATTTTTATTTTTTTTTTAATTCTTTTTTTCCTTTCATTCCTTTTTTTGGGGGGGTGGGGGGGATACAACTAAATATAATATTTTTACATATTTATATATACATATATCATATATATAGTATTAGAGTCCACTATTTATAAATTATAATATATAGAAGTAAATTAATATAATAATTTAAAATGGTTTTATGCAGTATTAAGGATTGCTTATTCATCACAACCAACATAAACATGGAAAATAATTATTACAATGTACCTTTTTATTTTTTCCCCTTTTTCTTTTTACCTTTTTTTATAATATTTTTATTAAATCAAAGTTTGCGTATATATAGCTTTACATATGGTATATTCAGACACTGAACTACGGCTATCCTGGGAAATTTTTTAAAAGTTTGTTGTATAATTTCATAAAGTGCAAAACCTATTGCAAAGATATAGAGGATTTGTTGATGTGAAGGGATGAGTAAACTGTCAGTTTGACTATTTTGTGGAGACGTGCACATTTGAGGAAGTATTGACGATTAGTTGATTTTGTTTTCAATGGTTTTTATGACCTGAAATGTTAGTTTGTTTTTCCACTTGGTTTTAACAGGAATATGGGGGAGCGTTGTGCTCGTAAAACTGTTTTAACCCAGCTGAGCATTTCACAAGTCAGGCCGTCTGTCTTCATTGGTTTATGTTCTTTTGTTTTTGGATACTTCCTACAGTTTAAAGTTTGCTGGTTTGTTGTCGTGTGATGACGGGTTTGTTTTTAAGTTAATTTAGTAGTTGTCATTTTGTTTAGTTTAGTTATTTATATTTTGTATCAGTTGATTGGTTTTGTATATTTTGGTATAGTTTTTGGATATATATATATATATATATATATATATATATATATATATATATTCTGCGTCCTTGAAATTTTGCTTTTGAAGATTTTATTGTATATTTTCTACAAAAAAGGCAAAAAAAAGTTTAACAAATTTGTCAAAGAATTTGTGTATTTGTCAAGTCAAAAAAATTCAACATTTGAGGGGAGGAATGTCTAATCCTATTACTTCAGCGAGGACCGTGAACACGATAACTCATGAAATAGGTAAATCAGAATGCATAATGCATACATATTCAAATTTTTTTATTTAAATTTATTTCTTGATCAAAATTTTATTATGTCATTAAAACCGCTAAGTAAAACACTGTAAAACTGGCGTAAATTACAAAAAACCCTGCTTAGACGGAAACGAAAGAGGGTAGAGAATTCCGTTTTTGATAGGTTTTTGTCTAAACAGCTACACAATTTGTAATAATTGCTTCATTAATCTTCTCTTTTTTTTTTCGCTAAAAACATTTCGTTTCTTTTAAATCAAAAATCTGTTTTCACGGATTTGAATGCATTATTTCCTCAATCGAAAAGGGTAATAATAATAACGTACAGTCGTGGAAAAAAAAAGTAAACACCCCTTACTAACTTCTCAAGCAATTATCGTAGAAGAAAGTTACTGGTACCGAACGACTGGAAATAAAGTCTACTTTCAAATGATGTATATGAAATTTGTTTAAGGGGCCATCTACATATTAATACGAACCATAACTTTGTTTTTTTTTCAATAGCAGTACACAATTCTGACAGCATAAATGAACTCTACACCTTTCAATTAGCCTATAAACAAATTTTTATGCAATTCGTACCATAAGTTTCCGATTAATTAATTATGTTAAAACGAGCATATTTTAAGGGCTGTATCCGAATTGAAGTTCCGAACTCGATTGTTAACCGAGAGAGCCGCCTTCTTGATCAAGGCACGTTTAAGCGTCAATGAAACCTGTTTGATTACAGGATAACGGAATAAATTTCAAAAATTTACTCGCTTCTATCATAGACGGCCCCTTAAACCATCATTTTGCCGTTTTTTAAGCATAATTTGAAAAATACTTGGAAGAAAAATGTGAAATTTTGGATTTCCTTAAAGCAGGACTTAATAAATCTAAATCCATCGAAAAAATTGTATGTTGCTATTCATAATTTTTTCGAATATTAATTTCATAATTCATATCTTAAAATTATAAAAATTGCAAATTCAACGTATTTATGTTTGGGTATATTAGTATTATTGCTACACAAAAAATTAGCTCATTAGGGCATAATTTCAGGAGATATAAATAAAAATATGAAAATGTAATTTAACATTAGAAGTACTAAACTTTGAATGTCTATAATTCAAAAACTTATCATTCGCATGACTTGAAATTTGGTTTCTAGGCATATTTTGAACCGAAGATTTGAAATATCTCGTTAAATTTGGGTACTGCCATTGAAAAAAAAAATGAAGTTTGGATTCGTTTTAATATGTATATGGCCCCCTAAGCAAATTTTATACACACCATTTAAAAGTAGACTTTATTTCCAATCGTCCGGTACCAGTAACTTTCGTCTACAATAATTTGTTTAGGAGTTAGTAGAGGGTGTTTACTTTTTTTTCCACGACTGTACATTCATGAACTGGCAAAAAATCTAGATGATTTGCAAATTTGGTGCTGAATATAGCATAGTTTTTAGCACAATTTGGCAGAATCTTTTCTCATCAATTTGTTAATACAGAGAACTTCAAATTAATGTGTAAATGCAAAAATGCCTTTAACAATGAGAATATTTTCCTACAAAAATAAATAAATAAGTAAATAAATCTTAATCTGAATTGTAATTTAATCTCAGTTCACGGGAAAAAATGAATTTCGTTCTCTTCGAAGATAGATTCAGTTCAAAACTCATCACAATTTAGTCAAATTCTGGAATCTGGATTCATTGCACTGAAGTACTATTGATGTATGGATAGGGAGATTCAAGCAAATTAATCGTATTGTTATCCTAATTCTGAGAAATTTAGATACTGCTGTAAGAATATGCATAACTGAAAATGTAGTCCTGAAGAAGAAATTACAAAAAAATACATGATGGGTAAAACGTGATGCCTCCAGTTCAGTTAAACGCCTTCAGTACGATAGTGAACACGTGTATCATTTAATTTTTGAAACGGTTCAAGAAAAGGAGGGGTTTTATTACTTCTTGGAGTTAAGAGTACAATGAGAGTACACGGGTAGCAGAAAAAAGAAAATAATCGTATTGTGAAAGACAAGAGTCATTCGTGTATTGGATTAATCGTGATGTTCAAAGGTTCAAACATTAGTGCTGCACCATCTTAGCATAAGAAATACTCATTTTTCAGGTTATTTTATCTCATATTTTTTTTCAGGACGCGTGTAATAGCTATATTCCAGCATCTATGGCATAGAATTGATCCAAACCGGAAATATATGATGGTTACCATGAAAAATTATTGATTCGATTTTGGTTTTCATAATTCAGCAGATAGCAGTACACAGTAAAAAAAGGGGAGTATTATTACACTTAATTTGGGTTTCTAAAATGCCGAATGAAGTTTAAATATGCGCTATTTCTGGTGTCAACACACTTTTAAGTGTTATAATAGATTAAGAATGATGCAATTTTACTCTTTTAAAGAAATTATGGAAGCCTTACACCAATTCAGGAGTACAAATTTTAAACGACATATGACTCAGAGCGCCATTTTGAAATTCATTTATAGTGATGTTTCCGGGTAAGGGTTTTGTCCGATTTCCGATATATTTCTGAGTAATGATTACTGATTAAAAAACAGTTAACATAGTCCCTGTTTCAGTTTTACCCGAGCTTCAGCTGTGTTTATTTTAATATGCTTGGACTAGTTAGTCGAAACCAGCCAGGCTGTCTCTGAATTTGCCAAAAAAAGAGAGTCAAGTATACGTGACGTAAGTCCAGATGCACTGAACGAAAGATTTGTGAAATGAAAAATCTGCTACACTGTATTTCCTTGGAATAAATTTTATAAATGTTAAGAAAACTCAGGAAATAGTAAGTTACTTATTGTTTATTTTTTTACAAACTCTAAAATAAATATCTCTGTATAATTAGTTTTGGTTTTATCGTATTTAACAATTTTAATCGTGTTTAACAACTTTAAAGCTAAAAACAGCTTTAAAGTATATGTTATGCGTATCTATTGTATCATATGTCCAAGTTTTAACAATATAGCCTTTCACTTGATCGTACTTACTGTTCGTTTGATAATATACACCGGAATGTCCAAGTAACCAAATATGTTTTCCTTGCACTTAAAATTCTTTTTATACTCTTGATTTTGTGATATATATATTTGCTTTACACACACATATATATATATTAAACTGGTACATAATACTTGTAAAATATGGCTTAGTAGACTAGTTATTTCGATATTTTTAAAATCAAACATACTTATAATGTAAACATGTAAAAATGTCACTTTCGTATAGACTTTTGAAGTGCTACTATTACTTTGATATATAATGTAAACATATAAAAATGTCACTTTCGTATAGAGCTTTGAAATACTATTAGTTTTGATTTTTATAGAGTGTTACACGATTTAAATTCCATTAGCTTGAACTGCTTTAAAGTAGTATTACAAATAAACATGATGTTATAAGTTCATGTGTTTACAATACATTCTTTCAATTCATATTTGTATTTTTTTCTATTATTTAAGTTTATCTGAGGTTTTGAAAGTAACACTTTAAGATACGTATTTTAATAATATGTAAAACACTAAAATTGTTTTAAATTTGAAAGCAAATATATATATATATATCATCGTAAATGTGTAGGTTTTTTTAAAATTCAGTACTTATGCTATAAGGATAATTAATGCTAATTAATTGTATTTTCGTGTACTATTTGGCAATAATAATAATACTGCTTGCAATAACAATCAGTTGCGTAACCAAGGTTTCCTTTCTGAGAGGGCCGAAAATTTTCTATTTGAATGGAAAATCTGCTTTACTTTATCATAAATAAGAACATTTTCGATAGAACACATTGCAATGGGAATGGTTGAAAATTTGAAGTATACGGGTAATAATATGTGGCAAATTAATTTGCGACATATAACGCTGATAAATTCAGGTTCCTTTTCTCTCATTTTTTATTTATTTTTTTATTTATTTTTTATTTATTTTTTTAATCAATAAAAGTTAAATCTAAAACTTTGTTAAAATAGATCAGTAAAAAAAAAGGAGGTGTGGGGGGGGAATGGATTAAAACCCTAGCAAAAGCTCTAATTCGAGTATTAATAAATATAGTTGCAATACTAGATATGCATAATAATGAGACAAATATGGTAAGGGATGGGATAATATGGAAAGTTTTGTTCATTATTTTATTTACTTTTGCATTAAATGTTTTTTAAGAGTGGCATTTGAAAATTGATATCTCACTTAAAATGAAAAACATTTTCCTTAAGATACTATTTTTCCTGAAAATTTTGAGAAATTTATAGTTAAAACAATGTTTAGCAGCCTCTTTGCGTGAAACTATTTATTGTAAATTATGGTTGCATTAGATTTAAAATGTAATCTTTAAATTGTTTTTTATTTTACTGTTAAATTCAAACGAAATAAGCAGTAGTGTGACTTTACACCAGATAAGCAGTAGCGTGACTTTACACCAAAAATGGTGGCAACTAAGTTGCCACTAAAGGTGGTGTTTGTTTACACCATTTGATAGCTGGTGGCTCATTACACCAATTTACAAGTGGAATCTCATTACACCACTTGGGATGGCAACTTAGTCGCCACCCTTTATGTGTAAAGGAAGGGGAACCTTTTTTACAGTGTACTATGTTTTTGAGATAGTTGTATCCCACTTTCTATTGGGTAAAAACGTACAAAATTTTATATTTGAAGTAAAATAATGTGTACGAAAGTACATTTCAAACATTTTGTACGAACTTAGAGTTTCATTACTACTAACAGTAGTGTATGCTGTGTTATGGTTTTATTATTCTAAAACTAATCACTTCAATAAAATAACTTTATATGCAGAATTGTTCGTGTGTAATATGCACTATACATATTAATATATTATAATGCCATAGAAGAATTTCTTGTCATAGCCAGAGCGTACAAGTTATTCTCTGGAAAAGGTTTTTGATTGTAGAATGTGAAAATAGTATCATTCTAAGGATTTTTCAGTGTATAAGAAAAAAAATCAAAAATTTAAAAAATACAATAGAAATGTTGATATTTATTTCAATTGAAACAGAATATTCAAAACTGCTTTTGCATTTGCTGTTGTTTTATATGTTCTGTTAAGCTAAACCTACTAAATAAAAATCCCAAGAATCCATCTTCGTATTGATCAGAATGAAAATTCTCGAAAATATAACTCAAAAATAAGTAAAATATTGACAGAAAGGGTTTTCAGCTCAACAAAACTAAATAGTTTATCTTGTTAAAATAACAATAGATGCGAAATAAATGCCTGACAGTATTGCAACGACGAAAATCTTCATCTTCAATATATTTGCTTGTTGTTTGCTTTCGATTTATTTTCTAATACTCTACGGTCTGAGAAGGTAATAAAAAGAAAAATGCCCAGTTAAACTGCTGGCATTTAGCTCACAGGCTATTCATACAAGTTTTATATTATACTCTTATTTCAAAGAATAATGCCCATCGAAAAGTAAAGAAATCGAGAAAAAAAACTTTTAGCTAAATTAAGGGGGGGGAGGGGGGATTGGCTCCCCCATTTCCCGCCTTTATACCTAACCAATGAACCTCCAAATCTAATCAGGGAAGCGCCTTATCAGAATAAATCGGTATACTAAATTTGAAGGGAATCGGAAAATTCTGCATGAAAAACTCATTTATCTAAATTAAGAGGGGGGGGGGTGATTAGCCCCTTTTAATTTTTTTCCCGGTGCGAATTGGTCCTATCAAAAACTTGTGAGTATAAAAGTTGTAGATAATGTTAAGGAGATGTATAATAAAATTAATTGGATTTGATATCTTGAGAATTGACGAAGTTAGGAATTTTTTTCTTCCAAAAACCCTAATTTTGCGCCTCTTGAGCCCATTTTTATCTGTGAAACTTAAATATGTTTTACATAAATTTTTGGCCCTATTTTTAGAAGTAATAAAAACTTTAAACTGATTTGATATGTACAAAATTTAAGAAGTTATGGAGTTTTTTCGGTTTTCACAAAACCCCTCCCTATTTCCATCCCCTTGATCCGATTTTGCCCATTAACGAACTTGACCGAGATCTTATGCCCCTTGATTTTATGTATCAGTTTGGAAGAGATTTGTGCAGAATTGTGGAAGTTATCGTGTCCCGAAGAAAGTGATATATATAAAGTTTTTTACTGAGGGTGGTTTTGGGTTCTAGGGGTCATGATTGGTGTAGATCTACAAAAAATTTTCTGAAATTCTAACATAGGAATGATCCCAATACGTAGTATTTCATGCGAAATCTACCCAAAAATCCAAAATATTTATGCAAATTGCACTAAAAATGATTCATTTACAATATGTATATAAAAGTTGTAAAATATGGTAAAAAAATGCCCTAATAAACTTTCTCTTATCTCTAATTTTCACAGGAAACCAGATATCTTTCACTATAGATAAACGAACGGAGAAGAGAGAAAATAATTAATATTGAATACAAGTATGTTTCTTTATGGTATATATATATTTGTAATATATAATTTGTATATTATAATAATATATAATAATATGTATTTCCAAATTACACAGAATGAAATGTTTTCTTCGGTGATTTTTTAGTACGGAAAATATTCTTTCAATATCCACTGGTGTAATAGGGAAAATTTATAGTATTATGCAATAGATGGCATGACTACCCGCATCAAAGAACTATTTATCTAATTAAGTTTGAAAAGGACTGAATTTTTATTTAACAACTTATACGGTTTCTGTTGTACTTTTGTCCCATTTCTCATAAGACAAACGCTGTATGATTTATCTAACCACTCCATTGAGAGCAATATCACACGTTCCCATTTTTAAAACGTCTCGGGTAAACGTGAAAAATGATTTTCCCTTATATATATATAAAAAAAAAATCGACATTGTTATCTGACTAAATATGTTTAGCTATAAAAATTGCAGAAGAATCTGAGATGTGAAATATTTTACACACATCTTACACAGTATTCAGTTTTTCCATAAAAAAAAAAGTTACATGAATCAATATATTGATACTTGTTCTGGTTATATCGAAATGTAAAGTTTTTACTTGCATTGATGCTTTTAGCAAGATTTTCTTAATTTTATTTACTGATACGTGTTTTTCCCTGATTTATACAGCGACGCGAAAAAGAGCATAAGCCAAATATGTCACATGAATTTAATTCGGATATAATACTTTGAACGATAGTGCAGTTTTGAAAGTATATGGAACAGTCTCACTTATAACTTCAAGAACCATTTCAAAGAACGTATCTTGTCCACATACTTCACAAATTACTCAAATAATGATTAAGAAAAGATAGTTTCACTTTCAGAAGCGGTTGAAACCGGTTCTGAAAGTGGAACTATCTGCATAAAACAAATATTGCCATAATCGAAAAAGCACAAACCCACAACTTTACATATAGACCTCAGCTATCCTATACTAAAAAAATCATTTAAAAATATTAAAATTCGAGTGAGAAATTTGTAAACAACGCTCCCATATGATTAACAATAGCCTGAGCATTTCTTCGCGTGACTAGTGTAGACTCTTAATGAATCTTGCACTAGAATGACCAAATTTTCCGATCTCCCTGCAAGTAATGAGATGCGAATGGCAGTATTCGATGACCATTTTCCCACAAATAGGGTAAGCTATAGAGTGACCACGCCTGTCAATTGTTCCATATTACAGTATTTAACACATCACTTCCGATTACATTCATAATTTCACTGTGCAATATAAGCATATAATTTGTCTAAACGATGATTCATCGGGTATGGACAGGTTCGGGTGAATACAGCATCAGCAATTTTTTTTATATAAGGATATAACAATTATTTCAATATTATAATATATCCTATTAAAGCGATGTCATTTTTAACATGTTGAAAAGTGTTTAACGAAATCAGTTTGTCTGTATGTCTGTATACAGTCTGTCCTTGCTCTAACTAGCGTAAATATATTCGATTAGCGATACAATTGGCATATGATATTGAGACTTACTATGACATGTTCGGTATTGAAAATGAAACGTGAAATGAAGCAGTAATAGTTGAAGTACAGGCACACTCAAAAGAATTCCGCTACATTGTGAAATATGGGGAAAATTATCTTCGGTGTATTTTAATGATGTTACACTATTTCAAACATATTGAAATTAATATATATATGCTGATGTGCGCTTTAAATTCTTGCTGTAGACTTTAGTGTGCCTAGCATTCATCGATCATAATTACAGGGACACCCAAAGGTTTCTGTTGCAGTACTGTCCACGAACAATAATAGCTGGATGTCAGTTGTAAATTGTGGCACGCATTTTACATTTAAATATTTTTCATATTACAGTAGAATCTCAATTAACCGTGATCCGATTATCCGGGAAGCGGATTAATCGGGACGCTAAAAATCTCAATTTTGCATGCAATTTATTATGAGGATCGAAAATAGTAAAATGGAAATTAGTTAAAAGCACCATGGTTAAGAAATCAAGGAGGGCGATTTTATGTCATTAAGAAAATGCAATTCCTATAGAAGACGACGATACTACTAATTTGCAGGGGAAAATCATAGAAGATTTGAGAATGTTATTCTCTTCTGAATATGTTAACGAAGAAACAGTGCACCAATTGATTAACGAAGATTCGAAATTGGAATGTTACGAAGTTTTAAGTGACGATGTTATGGTCGCGTGTCGCTTATGGATCAGAGGAACGAGAAGTCTTGAAAAAATCCCTAAAGTGATGAATAAAGTCTTCTAACTCATCCAAAATTAAGTCAGGGTGACGCTTTAGTACACACTGACGCGTTACTTAATTACGTAGAGCAAGAAGATGAAAGCACATTTGCTGAAAAAATGATGTTGACAAATTTGAACAGTTAAACTAGTCGAAGAGTAAATGAAAAATGAAAATAGACCTTTATTACTTCATTCTTCACAAAACAGTGAGATAAACTACATTTCTATTTTTTTATATTGTAAATCTAAATAACATTAAAATTTGTATTTATTCTCTTTCTTTTGTATTAATTAAATTATAATTTAATTAAAAACCCTATTGTATAACAGTTTGACATTTTCTATTCTTTTTCTAAAATATTTCATCATGCACAAATTCGATTATCCGGGATATTCTCTTATCCGGGTGAGACATTTCCCGACCATCCCGGTTAATCGAGAGTCTACCGCACTTGTTGTGTGTAAATTCTATATATCCTATACGCGAATGCACGAAAGATCTTCAGCGCATTTCCATTTATACACGAAAATCGCTGAAGGGGCATTTTCAAGTGTGCTCCTTGTTTGAAATAAATTCTAACGTATTATTTATTATATTTACAAATATGTAAATAACATACAAGAATGCTCAAAAGCATTCAGAAATTTTTCTGACTGTCGATGATAATTGCTGAAGATGAGTTTTCAAATGTGCCATGAATTTTACAAATTGTTTACTTAGAAACTTTTTTTTCAATCGATAAGTTTCGTTAGAATATACTGGATGTGTTGGTAAGTGTTTCGTTATCTATGCTTGACGCATGAATTTTCGTTCTCGATCTCTTTAGTGTGTTTCTTTCTTTATATGAGAATTACCGAATTGTCAAAATTGTTTACAACATTAAATGATCACTTAAGCTATACTTTTCTGATATGCTACATATAATCGAAAATCTTATGATAAACCAAAAAGCAAAAGAAAACCTGAACTTATGACAAATATTATTAAATGTTTTGAACATTCTTCTAGGTCATTTCTCCCTTATATTTTCGAAATGTTGCATATTTATATGTAACATTTTATAGAATTATTAATTTTGTTGGCAAATTAATTTTAAATCAAGTTTTAAAATTATTTATCATTTCAAAGAACGACATCATTTTTTAAAGAATTGCTTACAAAATTAAGTATTTGTGATTAGTTTGCTTTTCATATCCGTAAAAATGTCGGCATTTATCAAGCTTCGATGTAGGATAAGAAAAAGAACTTTCATGATATATACTTGGGCATATTTTAGCAATATTGCTGAATAATTGTATCAATATCAATTATAAAATATACCTCTCCAAAAATTTAAACATTTGTGGTTAGTCTAGTTTTCATATGGGTAAAATATGTCGGTATTAAACCTGCATACATTCGATGTAAGTGTATGAAAAAGAATTTTCATAAGAGATAATTTGAGTATATTTTAACACTATTGCTGAATAATTCTTTCAAAATTAGTCGGATAATATATCTTTCTAGAAACAAGTGATACAGAATTATAAAATAATTTTCAACACATAGCATTTAAAGACAAAGAAGAGATGAAAAACTTTGTAGCATATGTTATAAAAATGAAATAAATAATTTCAAATAATGTTAAATTAATATCAATTCCTAATTTATGTCAACATGTAATCCATAACATTCTTATTCTGTTCAGAGTTTCCCGTTTTTAAATAAAGTTTTCTACAACAATTAAAAAAATATGACGAAACTCTTTTTACACAGATAAATTTGCTACAACGATTTCTGTGGTTTTGATTAAAATTGTAATATTAAACAATACAGCTGGATTACGGAAATACATCAATTTTGCATAAAACTAGGTTAGATTGCTTTCAAGAGGTAATCAGCCAAAAATTATAATTCTTTGGTCACTTACGCTTATTTATATAGTATTTATATACAAAAATCACATTTTATTAATAAAAAATCCATATCAAAAGTAAAAGAGCAATTTTGGAGTTACACAAGTACAGGGTTCTACAGCGAGTAAACACTATAGGTGTAGATTCCCAAAATTTTAAGGAGCCAGTGGCTCCTAAGCCCAAATAATCCAGTCGCCATATTGTGAAAGAAACGCAAAAGCGTTTATGGGCAAAAAATTCAGGAATTCAAAGTGAAAAATTATCTACATATGTGCAAAAGAAACACAGACTAATTACATCAAATGTGTGTATTTCATTTAATCACACAATGTTTTTAAATTTGGATATAAATTAAGTGTAATATAAATCTTAAGCTATGTAAAGTCAGAAGATAAAATTGCGCAAGATAGAGGTAAAAAAATATATCTATAAGAATAAGCTAAACAATCATGGCAGTGGAGAATATTAGAAAACAATATTTCTTATTTTCATTTTGTCGTATTTGTTTTTGTCGTATTTTTTTTCATTTTTGTCGTATATATAAAAAGAAACTGCGAATGTGCGAGATTATTTTACACTATAAAAATATAATCAAGATCACACATGAAAAATTACCTTAAAAAAGAAAGTCTTAGCACAGATTATTCCAAGGGTGATTTTGTTCCGAAGTTTCCGAAAATTAAGGGCCCCACCAGTAGCCGAGAAGTTCTGCTCTTGAAGCTGGTAGACGGGAGGTGCTGGGTTCGAACCCAATCGCATCCCATCTGCCTAATCGTTCGGAGTTCAAATTTCGCTGATTTTCTTTAACAAATCGCCCATTTCATCAAAGGGTTAGGGGAAAAATGCGAATTTCATCAAAGAACCCCCCAAAATGCAAATTCTGTTAAAGAAGTGCGGGAAAATATGATTTTCGCCAATATTTGCAGAAAAATCGTCAACTTCGTAAAGGATCGGCAAAAAAATAAGCATTTCCTCAAAGAATCCCGAAAAGACACGCAAATTTCGTCAAAGGATCACGAAAATAAAAATTTATTTTTCAAAGGATCGCAGAAAAAACGCTAATTTTGTCAAAAGATCGGACAAACAACGCGAATTTCGTAAAAACATTGCAGAAGAAACGCGAATGGATCACAAACATAGCCACAAATTTTGTCAAAGAATCGCGAAAAAAGCGCAACATTCGTCAAAGCGTCGCAAAAAGAGTTCAAATTTCGTAAAAGGATTGCTATAAAACTTGAATTTAGCCAAAAAATCGCGGGAAAAACGCTATTCTCGTCAAAGGATCACGGAAGAAACGCGATTTTGGTTAGAGGATCGCGAAAAAACATGCATTTCTCGTCTGAGGATCGCGAGGATGACCACCTAGGGAAACCCAGCAAATGTTTTTGAGTTTTAGTGCAGTCCCTGGGGGAAGAAAAAAGATGCCAACAACACGCGGTGTTCCCAGGTGGTCACCCCTGAGGATCGCGAAAAAGCACGCGATTTTCGTCAAATGATCGCGAGAAAAAACACGAAATTCGCCAAAACATGGCAACTTAGACGTCGAAAATTAGTCGCCAAAATAAAAAATTTAGTCGCCCCGTGGAAACTGGCCACCGTAAATCTGCACCTAGAGTAAACAGTAACAAAAATTTTAAGTTATTTTTATTTTAAGCATTTTAAAATTGGTAGACACACTAGATCCTCTAATTTCCAATCAATCAAATTAAGCGTTTCAAAATTTTATCGCAACAAGTTTTTCTAGTGAAATACGTAGGAATTTTTCGAAATATAGATATCGCGATTTTCTGCGGAACTTGAAGCAACCGAATTTTTGATTTATTATTTACATTTTACCTTGAATTGATGCTATTTACTAAAAATGCTTATTTTTTAAAATTTCTACGTATTTAAATAGCTTTTGGATTTTACAAAAACTGGGTTTTTTTGTCTCATCATTTTATATCAAGTCTAAATGAGTTATCGTGCCCATTTCATGTAAATTGATTTTTTAAATCATTTTACGTTTCTAAGAAAAATGTTTAAAAAGAAACGTGAACGCTATGTTATCTTTTAAATAATGCTAGAATATTTTGTTTTAAAAAATCATTTTAAAAACTTACCTTGAAGCAGGAAATATTTGATTATCAAATTAATTTTAACTCCACATAAACACTAATTTTGTTTGTTTGACAGTTAATTTCAAACAAGAACCGATTAAATATTGAAAAAAAAGTAGATTATATTTTTTTAACTTTCAGTGCAGACAAATACAATTACTCATCGGTTCCATTTAAATATGCATTACATGTTTATCAGATCTTCAGTAAGTATGATGTTTAAATTTATAACATGAATAAATAGAATGCTTTATAAATCTTTATAAATAATTTAGATTATAGAAACAACTTGTTTGAAACTTGAGACCTAAAATTCATGGTTGAAACTTGACATCTAAACTGATATTAAAAATAAGTGAAAAGATTAAAAAGATATTAGTGAAAAAAAGATTAAAGTGATATATATATATATATATATGTGTGTGTGTGTGTGTGTGTGTGTATGTATATATATACAGTCGGCTCTCGTTAATTTGAACTCGTCGGGACCACAAGAAATGTTCGAATTATGGAAAGTATGAGAGAAACATATTTAAAGGGGTACTATTACAAAAGAATTAATGTTATAGTATTTTTTTTTTCGGATGTTATAGTTAGAATGACTTAATATTAAATTAAAAGATATAAATACATAAAATAATTAATAATATTAAAATAATATAAATAAAACATAAAAATTAATAATACACTATAGAACAACGGCATTTAAAATTACATTTTAATTGTACTATAATTTTCTTACCTGAAATTAGATGAACATTTAAGAAATTATTTACACTTATTTATCATCTCTATGGAAAAAATTATCAGTTGTTGTTTGCTTAGTCCTATTCATTTTTGACTTTTTAGCCAGTTTTTCTATTTGTAACAAACACTTAAGTTCTTTGTCTGATGACGGCTGCATTAGGATAAATGTACGCAAACACTCAATTGATTGTGCAATTGACTTTTCTGTGGGTAAGGAAAGCACTTGGGATATAGTAGCAGAATCACCAGAATCCGATTCCATATCCTCATTGCATTTTTCGTGAATTGTTTCAACCATTTCTTCCACAGTTAAGGGTCCAGATACTTCTAAACTATTGTCGGCTGCTACATACTCTGCGAACGTAATATCGCATTGGAACTTTTCAGAAAAGTTTGGAAATTCTATTTCTTCAAAAGGTCTGTCGTTTTCGTCATTTGTATTATAACCACTCTTTTTAGATAGATGGATAAATCCGGCATGTCGAAAGCATTTTTCTATTGTTTCAGGTTGTACGGCGTCCCACGCCGCATATAAATCGTTGATGGCCGTGTGTAATGTTATGTCGTAGCTTTCTTTAAGGTCAATCGAAAATAAAATTTGCTCTAGAACCCTTTTACGGTAATGAGTTTTTAAATTTTGAATTATTCCTTGGTCCATCGGTTGCAGTTGTGCTGTAGTATTAGGGGGTAAATATTCAATCTTTATAGAGCTCAGTGTTGGTAGTATACAATGACTCTGCACATTATCTAGCAGCAATAGAAGTTTTCTGTTTTCACGAGAAAATTTTTTATCCAGTTCTTTTAACCAACTGATGCAGATCTCACGCGTCATCCAAATCACGCGTCAGGCTTTGGCATTTGCCACATAATCAACAGACAGTATTTTAACTCCTTTGAAGCAATGTGGATTAGTTGATTTACCAATAACTAACAATTTTAACTTCTCACTTCCATCCATATTGGCACCTACCATCACAGTTATCCTGTCTTTTCTAAGTTTATCACTTGTGCACGTTTCACCTTTAAATGTTAAAGTCTTATTAGGAAGAAGTCTATAAAACAACCCTGTTTCATCGGCATTAAACACGTCTTTCATTGCATAAGTAGAAATAAGTTCGGGTAGCTTTTCGCAGAATTCATTGCAAGCAGCGAGGTCTACAGCACCACTTTCACCGCACACAGTTTTGTGCACGATGTTATTTCGCTGCTTAAAACGTGTCAGCCATCCTTCGCTGCAATTGAAAATTTTACTACCCATGAGTAGTGCAAGTTCTTTCACTTTAGCTGCCAATATCTCACTCAAAGGTACATTTCTTGCCAATGCATCTTTTATCCATAACAGTAAAGCTTCCTCTAAATCCTCATGGGCTGCTGTTCTCATACGTTTTCGTCTTTAGCAAATCTTTCCTTTTCCCATGATTTTAGGATGAATTCTTTATTTTTCAAGTAAGTAGACAGCGTATTCTTTTTTATTCCATATTCTGCAGCAATTTCTGTCTTAGATTGGCCACATCCTACCTTTTTAATAATTTCCAATTTGGCTTCTAGAGTTAACGATTTATAACTTCCACGTGGAGCCATATTTTAAAGAAACAAGATCTTTTACTTTCTCAAAAAACAATTTAGCAGTAAGTAAAACCATTGACTGAAAAATTCGATCCCCAGAGTGAAAGTAGAATGTAGTGATAAAACAGGTTTCCCCTATCTTTAACAAATGTCCACTCAGTGAATTTCTTGGAATGTCACTGGGTCAAATGCTACAGAAGGGATTAGGAAAAGTACAATGAAAGAAAGGGCGAATGTGTCATTGATGGACAGACAGGGCGAATTAAGAAAGCGGATTTCAAATGCATGGAATTATTATACTAGTTCAGAACAATTCTGACAAAAATGAAAGAAAGAAAGTTATTTCAAGGATCTGAAGTCCGTGAGAAAGTAAGGAAAAATGAAAAAATGGAATTCTCGTTAGTTCGAATTAAACGAAGTCAAGAGAAAATGAGTTCGAATAAATGAAAAGTTTTAACGTTATTTTGCCATTGAAAATTTCGAGACTTCATGTTTAGTTCGAATTAAGCGAAGATTCGATTTATCCGATTTCGAATTAACGAGAGCCGACTGTATATATATATATCACTTTCTTCTGGACACGATAACTTCCACAATTCTGCACAAATCTCTTCCAAACTGACACATAAAATATTGGTCAAGTTCGTTAATGGGTAAAATCGGACCAAGGGGGTGGTAATAGGGCGGGGTTTTGTGAAAAACGAAAAAACAACATAACTTCTTAAATTGTACACATCAAATCAGTTTAAAGTTTTTATTACTTCTAAAAATAGGGCCAAAAATTTATGTATCACAGATTTTTGACAAAATTAAAAATGGGCTCAAGAGGCGCAAAAGTAGGGTTTTTGGGAGAAAAAAATTCATAACTTCGTCAATTCTTGAGACATCAAATCCAATTAATTTTATTATAAATTTCCTTAATATTATCTATAACTTTTATATTCACAAGTTTTTGATAAGACCAATTCATACAAAAAAAAATTAAAAACGAAAACGAAAACATAAAGATTGAAGAAGATTCTTGATTGGAGAAGAAAAAAATACATAACTCCGTCCATTCACAAGATATAAAATCCCCATGAATTTATCATATATCTTCTTAATATTGTCTAAACTATTTATACGGACAACCTTTTGATAGGACCAACTCTTACAGCAAAAACAAATTAAAAATACACAGCGGTTTAAGAAAAAAATCATCTTATTAAGGGTGTATTCAAATCCAAGCTGCTTATTTTCTTACTCATTTTTAAATTCATTTTTGCTCTCAAATGCATCCAATTGGCAGATTCTCTTACTCAGAAACTATATAATGTACCGTAAGGATCGATTTTTTGATAGAGGCAGAATATATTTCAAAAAATGATGTCATAGTGAGCATTTTGAACAGAATTTCCCGAAGCGATTGTGTTAGAAACGAAAAATATTGTCCTACTGAGAAAATAATTTTTTATAAATCAAGTTTTAATTAATTGAACGAAAAATAAAAACACAGGTTGCTTATAAATCTCTTCAAAAATCACGTCAGCAAGTTTAATATTTTTTCTTTTAAAAATGAATATGAAAATTTGTCGTAAAATTTCGAGTTGTTGGGCATGGAAAAGTATTTTTTTTTAAATATCGCCTTAACATGATTCGATAAAACCAGCTATTATATAAAAATGAAATAAAAACTCGTCAAAAGCGACCAGATAAAATTGTTAAAGCGGGTTTATCTCTAATCATGGTTTAGTTTTTGTTGGTGAAATTAGTATACTTAACTTCGAAATCTACCTCCGCCTGTAGGCCGGGCCGGCAGGGATTTTTTTTTTACTTCTAAAAAAAGTTGTTCTTTCTTTCTAAGCAAAAAAAAGTAAAAAGAGTATTTTATTATTTTCTCCTCTTTTAAAAGAGTATTATCAGTAATGAAAATTGTGTGAATGTAATTTTGGGGATTTTCCGAACGATTTATATACAGCTTATTAGATTATAAGAATTTGCAAATTATAAGAAACTAAGCTACCATAAATTCGTCTTCAACTGAACTGAATTCTAACTTATGACGACATGTTTTTATTCATGAGCTATTTAATGCTGTACACTTTTGTTCTGTATTTTAAATTTGGAAATCCAACATAAGCTTACTTGCATTCTTTCCATAAATAAGTGCGTCAGATTTTTGTTTTCTTGTTGTATTTCTAAATGGCTATCTGATTAAAACTAATTCAGAAAATACGAAATTTAATGAATAATTTTTTTCTCACATATATATTGTTTTTACAACATCTGTTTTTTATTATAAATGTACAAATAAAATTTACGTTTCTTTCAATTATCTAAGAATAACCTACACTGGTGTCCAAAATTAAGGACCAATCACAGAATGCTAATTTTTAAGTAAGCGAATACTCAAAAGGAAATAATATAATTCAAATAATTACTATCTCTACAGCACAGCTATTCCATGCAGCATCTCATTCCTGTCACACATGATCACAAGTGTCACAGTCACTACGATGAAACAAAAAATAGGAAATTCCACACGTCTCATTATGTGCCTCAAATCATCACTATATGTCACTCCACTGAGGCGTCAATGTGACTGCTGCTTTGTGACGAGTCACCAGGCGACTTTACAATGTAGTTACATTGTGACTCTCATGTGACTGTCATTTTTAGACTCAATTTCAAAGTCATCATGAACGTTGCATTATCATAAGTCAAGTGACTTTTCACAAAAGAGCACAATGGTGACTTCACAGTAGTCTCTCTGTCACCTGAAAGTCATCATGTGACTTTAATGTGACATTATTTGGTAACTTATCACAATGCAGCATTCATGACATTGAAATGGAGTCTGCAGCTGACAGTCAGATGAGATTCACAATGTAACTACATTGTAAAGTCACATGTTGACTCGTCACAGAGCAGCAGTCACAGTGACGTCTCAGTGGAGTCACATATAGTGATCATTTGAGACTCATAATGAGATGTAGGGAATTTCTTCTTTTTTTTTTTTTTTTTGCTTCACCGTAGTGACTGTGACACTTGTGACCATGTGTGACATGAATGAGATGTTATATGGACTAGCTGTGCTGTAGAGATAGTAATTATTCGAATTATATTATTTCCTTTTGAGTACTCGCGTAATTGAGAATTAGTATTTTGTGATTGGTCCTTAATTCTGCACACCAGTGTATATATGTGTCAGAGAATAACACTGCTGCAATTAAAAATGAAATACTTGCTGTTTTCATATAAATAAATGTTTACTATGGAATAATTACTACCCCCTTCCATTCAAATAATCACATCCTCTACTCTTATTCATTAATATAGAAATCTCAATGCATATGCTAAGTAGCTTTTATTACAAAAAGCTACATATTTCAGCCGTTCGGAGGAAAGCGATTTCGAAAAAATTTGGTATATTTTAATCGATCATGACCCCCAGACCCCGAAACCACTCTCCGTTCAAATGTTGATATATAATGATATATATATATACACACTGGCCTCCAAAAGTTAAGGTACAGGGACTGGATGCTTTCGATTGCACACGTTTTGTCGAATATCTACCAACATTATTGGCGAATTGTTCTTGAACTCTTAGGATGTAAAGAACATGTTTGATTTTATATTTCTTGGTAAAGATTTAACGGGGGGTACAATTAGGGGACTAATAAAAAATGTAATAATAAAATAATATTTGCGATCACCTATGTAGCAGAAAAGGCTGGAAATGGTTTGTCACTGTGATAAATGATTACTTGGGTCCTGTTCATTGTTGGTATGCATTTGTGTAAGCATAGCACTCATATTCGTGAAGATGTTAAAGTTTTTGTGAAAAATTCAAAAGTTTTTCGTTTATAGCATACAGAGTTTTCAACCAAATTTAACACAACTTTCCGAAAACTTGCCAATGAATAGTAGCAACAGTATACTGCAATTAAAACATGAATATATTGTATATTTGATGAGATATGGGCATTTTTATGAGATAATTTTTCACTGCGCATGCGCGAAGATTTCAAAATTTTTATTTCATAATTTGGTAATCAGTATTTTGGGGCAACTACTATAAAAAGTCCAGTCAAATGTTGCGAAAACTTAGAAAGATATAGTGAGCTGATTGAAAAGTTGTGGAAAATCCCTTATAATAAAGCTATTTTTAGGAAGCAACTCACTATATCGGCCATATCTTTGTGAATTTTCGCGATACATAAAGTATGCATTTCTAGATGGTAAAACAAAAAAAGAAGAAACAAATAGGGCAACTCTAGGATAGATGGCCATAGAGGAGAGATGGCCAATCTAAATATTTTCAAAACTTGATCATAGATTGCAACATAAACTTTATTTGTATGAAATAGTTCAACGAGCTTATTTATTGCGACGTGCAGTTATGTTTTTCGATTATAAAAAGTAAGTGTGTAATTTTAATGTTTATTTAATTTAGTAGTTGAATTTTTTTTTTTTTTTTTTTTTTTTTTTTTGACTTAGGTATCTGAAAGTTTTGCAGTACGTACTTTATATATATTTTTACCTTATGGACTTTTAAGGCACATATATAATCTAAGCTTTACTTCTAAGCCTAAAACAAAGACGTTAAATGGCTATTGAAGCTTTAAATTGGGCGATCATCATTCCTTCAATTTCAGGAGAGATGGCCACATGAAATCGAGGAGAGATGGCTACCGTTAATCAATATTTCAAAATTATACGGATTGAGGTTTTTAACTAAATATAATTAATTTTAAAATAAATATATAACGTTTATGTTTATAAATATATTAATTGATATAATTGTTTAAATTTTAACTAATATAAATAAGTTAATAATAATAATAATAATATAATAACACCTAAAGATTTACTTGTTTCAGAAAATACTGAAAAACGTCGGAAACTTTCATAATAGAAACTGATAAAATTGATAAATAAACTAAATTAACGTAGAACCTAAAATTAACGCGAGAAAATAAAACACGATACTTCCAGTAACGAACAAATCGAAATACTTTTAAAATTATCAGATTCTACAGAATCCGAGTAAATAGAATTGGATTAGGATCTCTGTGTTGGTTGTGTAAAACAATATAATATCGCATCCAAAAAGCATGTCTGGATGCAATGCATAAGGTACCTGAAGTGTTTCCATGAAACGTGTACAAATTATCAAGACCTTTGCCAAACATGTGGTAAGATTTTATGAAAAGTGAAGTATGGAAATTATACTTCAAATGTTATTTATTCGAGTTTTATTCACTCATTTTCAACATATAACTGCATCTTAAAAAATTACAATATGTTTTTCGGCTTGAAGGAGAGATGGCCATCTGCCATTTTCATTTCAATTTTGTTATAACACATTTTGTTTTCAATATTTAATTATTTTTTGCATAAAATATGATGAGTATATGTATAAGAATTTTAAATATGCATAAATATTTCTTGTATTTGCATTCTAATAATTTTTATTTCGATCTTTAAAAACTATGGCCATCTATCCGAGAGTCACCCTATGTAACATTCTTTTGAAATTTCAAAAATAATACATATACGAGATTGCTTCTTAAAATTTAATATTAATATATACAGTTTACAAACAGCGTGCATTACATTTGACGATATTCTGAAATAATAATAATATATGAATACGCATCATGTAATATTTAAATAAAGTTGTACAACATCAATTTTAAAATTTTATACGAAAATTTGAAAGCAGTAGCATATACAACTTATTTAAAACATACTTTTGTAAATAAAGTCATGTTAAAGATATTTATCTCGTGGCTTCAAATTTTCTGCACACGTGAAATATTTTCAAAAATAAATATTAATTTGTTAAAATAATCCTACAAACGCATAATGCATACTTATAATGTAAATAAATATTTTGGTACTCTGATGATGATACATGAATCAATGAAAGAGAATCTCGTATCTTGTTTGTAATACAATTGCGCTCAGAGATGGTAAAATTACTTAAGACTGAAAATTCTTTTCAAAGATAAACATTTCATTATTTATAAGGATGTTTCCTTTACTCAAAATATATCGATATTTACAGGAAATATTTAAAATCAATATAAGGTACTCAGTTTAAAACGCAAACCTTACTAAAAAGGAGAAGTTAAACTGCCTCATTTATAAAATATTTTTAAATTATATCAATTGTAACAGTAATAGTATAAAATATATAGTTACAACAGAATAAACTGGAATATGAATAAATAATATGTAAAAACATCAATGCAATTATCAAGCGACAGAAAAAGATTTTTGAAGAATTAAAATAAAAATGAATGCAAGTAATAAAAAATATTTTTATAAAAAATTAATGGAAGTTTGGGGTTTGGGTTATAAGTATTATTTTATTGGAAAGAAAATTTGTCCAAGTATTCAACAAATACTACCTGAGATTTAAAATTATGATTGAAATATATTCCCATAGGGATTACATATTACTGACTGTTTAAAAATTTTATCGATATTAGCTATATTTTTATAGATATATAGCTACAAAAATTATTTTTTCTCGCAATGCACTAATCACAACCATTTTGTCTAGTACAATAAAGCCTTGTAAAACTGGGCAGCAATTCAACTATGCATTTTACAGATAGATAGACAAAAATAAAAAATACTTAAAATTCAAGGATAAACAGTATAATATAGTTCTCCTTTAGTCTACGAGTATATATGTCGTCGTATTTAAGTCTTTATGTCTTTATTCATCATTATCAGAAGTACCTGGCTTTGCCCACGTTGCCTTACAGGTAAAATAAATTCTCAATAATATGGCGATCAAAATAATGGAGATCTGTACATTTTTGCATCTAAATCATAAAAAGACAATAAGGGAAAAAGAAATTTCTTATACACAATCACAAAAAAAAAAAAAAACCTCGACTTTATAGATGATAATGTGCATTTTCTTTGCTGCATGTAACAGAAAAATATATGATCTCTCTGACAATAGAGAAAAAAGGCTACGAAATAGCGTGAATTTAACGAAACTCTATTTCATATGGCATCTATATATATTATGAAATTTACCAAAAATATACTTTTCTTTGGAAAACTGTCTTATGTAAAATATATAATCAAAAACCAGAAATAGTTGTCTTATTCGTCTAATTTTCCATCATCGGGCTCATAGATGATGTTGGTGACGAAATCGCTAAAATATGTGAACTATTTTTAGTACATTTTTTATGCTTCTCTCACCTATAACTGCTGATGCAGAATGGCTAAATGACTTAAAACTTTCGCCCCCCCCCCATTTAACCCTTTTTTTAAAAATCCTTTCTTATTGTTTTCCTATGTCACAACAACAATCTACTGTCCAAATTTCATATTCCTCATATTAGTCGTTTCGGCTCTGCGTTAATGAGTGTCAGTCAAGAGTTCTCTTTTTATTACAGTAGTATTGATTTAACACGTTATTCTTTCTGTGCTTTTATAAAGTAACGTCAGAACATCATATTTTCCCCACAACTGTCTTAACCTAAGAATAACAAATTTTCCACTATCAGACTGTTTTCTTGACACATATTTTACCGTTCGAAAATCAAAACTCTGAAATATACCTAAGTGTATTTGTTTTGGATTTTGCCAACACCCTTCAGTATTAAATAATAATTTTTGTTGCAATTTAAATTTTGGATATTCGTTCATTCAGAACCGTAACTTTGAGTTCGATGATCGAATTAATTCTATTGTAAACAGAAAGCTGCAAATGTTCTTGCTGGTTATAAGGTATCTTTCTTATTGGAATTTAAGAAAAATCACCAGACAGAATGTAGGACGATGCGATAACTAGGCACTATATGAAAGATTAAATAGTATTAATGTTTACTTATGAAGACTGAGCAGTAATTTTACTCTGTAAAAATGAAGAAATACACGAGCCAAACAAGAAAAATTCATTTTAACTAAACATGACACGTACAAAGATAACTGTTATGTCAACAAAACCAAGATTAGCAATAATTGCGAGTTTGGTTGTGTTGAGTTTGTTTGTTCAGCTTTTAAAAGTAATTATTGTTTTTCCGTCTATGACTTGCAAATAAATTGACTGCATATTATTTAGTATCGTCAAAAATTCGATGGGAAATTTCAATAACAATGTAAAGTATATTTAAATTTTTTAACATGAAAACTATGTTTTTAATACAAACTATACAGGGTGATTCATAAATATCGAAACAATAGGCTATCTCCTTAATTAATGGCCCTAAGCACATACTTCCAATTGCAAAGTTTCATAAAAAAAAAGGTGGAAAATTTGGTGAGATAAGTTGCAAATCCATGGGAGGTCTATTTGAGAAAATACGAAAATTAAATTTTCATACGGCCCCCGAAGGGTAAAATTTCCAATTAGGAATTTTTCCCTTATCCATTCCTGAATTAAACACAAAAAGTTCACAAAAGTTCCTAAGTTCCATCTTCATATCTTCAAAACTCACGGAGTTATGCCTGTTTAAATAATTCGTCAGGTTTTAAGGGATCAAACACAAATGGAAATGCGTGTTATTCAAGAAACAATGTTACTTAAAAATTCCAGAATACATGTAAAAAATATATTTATTGAGTTAGAATTAGATTTTTCTGTTTTTTTTGTGATGATTAACCATACAATTTGCAAATAAAATCACATCCTAAAATTTCTCAGAAAGTTTAAAAAATTTTTAATTATTATTTTTTTTAATTGGGATAACTTAAAAACGTTATAACTCGAAATATTATCAACTTTTCAAACTTTTGATTCAAACTTTTTTTCATTTAATTAAAGAGTAAAATATAATTTAAATTTTGTTTCAGGATTTTTTTAAATATTAATATTAAAAATATTAAAAATACACAAAAAAATGATGTAACTTATTTTTAAAAAATCATATTTCAAAAATAGATATATTTTTTAATTTGCCGAAACAAAATCAATGTAAAATAATCAAAAAAGTCATGTTCCGAGTTTGCACCCTTTTTTTTAACAATTCTTCACTTCAAAATGTAAATTAATAATTTACATTTAATTTATTTTTATTTTAATTACGCATTTAAATTAATAATTTAAAACGCATTTAAAGTTTTAAACAAAGATTGGCTCCTAATACAATGTTTAAATGCTTTAAAAAAAATTGCAGGTGAGTCTGTAACTCTTTCCTGTAGCTTAAACTTCCGATTCAGTTTAACTTTTCCCCTTTCCATCTTCTTTCTGTACTATTTAAAACAAGGTTTGTTGTAACATACCGATTAAGAGTGTTTTCATAATTTTAACCCTGACAACTTCAGATTTTATATCGTCCCTGCGAGCGGTTAAAAAAAGTCTGTATTCTGGGGCCGGACCAGTATTGGCCAGGCCTAATATATTTTTCATACCGAACCGGGGCTGGCTTCCTTTCTTCCTAGGTCTGCACGGGGTGAAATTTTCAGTCCCGGTCTCGACTCAGCCCGTATTAAAATCATTCTATCTGACTCACCTAATCCGTGCAAAAATCAGTAAAGTTTGGTTCAACCCAAAAAATTTACAAAAAATGCATATATTTTTAAATCGCCATTACAAGTAAAACATATTACTATTTACAATTAAACTTTAAAAATCTTTTTAAAGGATAGTATATTTAAACGGCAAAAAAAAGTGGTAAAACAAGTGAAAAAGAACCTGCCTATTACGGAATCCTGTCTAAAACGGAATAACTTTTTGGTCCATGCAAAATGAATGTAATAATACTTGAGAAAAGAATAGAATACATTTGCACCTCCAAAGATGGAAAATTGTCTATAAGTCATTTTTTTCTTGTCTATGTGATTCCGTCTTAGAAGGTTTTACTGTATATCATTTTTGAAAGCCTCCAACACGGATTATGGATTAACGATATTAAATGGTAAGTGAAACATTTACATACAGATAGATATTCATTTAAAAAAATAAATATCACAATCTTTGACGCTTCTTTAAAAATGAACTTTATAAACATATAAAAAGAAAATCTATAAGCCATTATTAAGCTATAAAGCTATTTTTGGTCAGAACTCTTTCATACAGAACAATTTTTAACCATATCGACGTAAAAAACTATGTTTTCTAGAAATTCAATCAGGCCGGACCAGACTCGATGCTAATTAAAGAAGATTTAAGAAGCTGAAGACTTAAACATTTTTACAGGCCTGGATGAACTTTTTTTTTCTATGGGTTGGCTCGTGACCGGGTCTGGATATTTCGACCCGTGCAGACCTCTAATAAAGGCCTCCAGCATAATTTGAAAAAAGGTTTATCTTAAAATCTATACGCTGCTATTTTATGTCCAAAGGAGAGGCACTGTGTTAAATCGATATTTAATGACGTATAATTTGTGGATGATCCCTATATTGCATTCAAAATGAGTCAATAACTCGTCACTCAGAGACATGGGAAAATGGTGTAAGTCGCAAATTTTGAATTTTAATAACTCTGGGAGTTTTGCAGATACCGAGATGATTTTTTTTTTTTTTTTTTTTTTTTTTTTTTTTTTTTTTTTTTTTTTAATTCAGTAAGAGATAAGAGAAATTTTCTGATTGGAAATTTTACATAACGGGGGCCGTATAAAAAAATTAGTTTTTGTATTTTCTCAAATAGACCTCCCATGGATTTACAACTTATGTCATTGAAATTTCCACCTTTTTTATGAAACTTTGCAATTGGAAGTATGTGGCTAGGGGCATTAATTAAGGAGATACCCTATTGTTTCGATACTTATGAATCACCCTGTATAAGGAAGACCTTTGAAATGGTAAACATTCAAACGTAGAATGACTAGATTTTCGCTATTGTGAATATTTTAATATGAGAATTTAAGAAAGGATCACGCTTAAAATACATAGTTTTGACATTATCAATAGCATTTATTTTTACCCTCGTACACGTATTCGAAAAATAAATATTTTGTACTAAAATTACCTTTCGGTAAATAGGTCATTTTAACGTTTAAAATAAGATACTTTTTATTTTAATGACAAAGAGAGAAAAAAAAAACATAAAATAGGTTTTTTCATAGCAGAAATTGGCTACTAGTCCCTCAGCTGAAAAGATTTCTATTTCAGAATAAAATACTCACAGACTGCCAATGCAGCCATATTTCGTTTTGCATTTGAAAGAAAAGGAAAAGTACCTATTATTTTCTTATATTATTTCTTTTATACTTTCTTATGAATTTTAATTATGAATACGGTGTGTAAAAAGCAGCTACACTAGAATTATCTATCATTATAATGTTTAATTTTTTAAAAGTGTTTGTAGCGTAATATAACTTGATATAAACAACCCAAGAATTTTTAAATACCTATTTTTCAATTATTTCAGACTCAAAGGGATACACTATTAACGTACTTTTAAAAAAGTTATGGAATTTATTATTTTACTGTACCAGGAAATAATTTATAAATGAATTTTCAGTGTTTTTCAACACAGGAAACGCGTATTTTACGGTTTAGTTCCATTATCGTAATTATAAGCAAATATCAAAATTGGGTAAGTTTTGGTTTTAACAGAATTGGATTTTTTTAGAGACATTGTTAGGCACAGAGTAATATTTTTCTAAGGATAAATTGTACGAGAAGAGTTCGTACAGGAAATTAAATTTCCTATTTTTATATTTATATAAGCCTTTGTAAAACCAACACCATATCTAAGAGCTATACTGGTAAATGTTTCTAATAATTAAAAACTTCATAGAAGCATATTCTCTGTGATAGTTAGAGAATGGACAGCTGAAAAATTAATCTGACGCAAAAACAGTTTTTAGGGCCAATGACAAACCATGCAGTAAACTAGCGGTTTCAATCTGAACGCCGAAGTGAAACTGCATAAACAATGATTAGATCATGAGATGGTGAACTCCTGAAAACACAAAGAAAGTTATCAAGGTGAGAGATTTCCATTTTCCGGTAGGCATAAAAATTCCAAAGCAAACAATTTTGGTGAAGACAATCTTTAGGAAACTAAAAGCAAATTGCAATCTCCTTGTGAAAGTCCTCGGTACCTAGTCCGCCATGTCAGCGAAGCAATGCAATTTCTTTGAAGTGCCTACAAGGGTCGTATGACTCTTGTTAACCTTTTATAGACGGTGATTAGTCAAATTGTCATGATGCTTAGATCTTGAGCATTTTGTTGGAATTTGCACGCAAATTCCTTATCATTAGGTTGGCGAAGCAAACAGAGGGTAAGAGAGAAAAGAAAAAGGCCCCAGAACCATGCATTTTTTAATACATATAAATTAATTTCAAATTGCAATCTCCTTGTGAAAGTCCTCGGTACCTAGTCCGCCATGTCAGCGAAGCAATGCAATTTCTTTGAAGTGCCTACAAGGGTCGTATGACTCTTGTTAACCTTTTATAGACGGTGATTAGTCAAATTGTCATGATGCTTAGATCTTGAGCATTTTGTTGGAATTTGCACGCAAATTCCTTATCATTAGGTTGGCGAAGCAAACAGAGGGTAAGAGAGAAAAGAAAAAGGCCCCAGAACCATGCATTTTTTAATACATATAAATTAATTTCAAAATAACATTAACTTAAATTTAATAGGAAAAGGTCATAAAAACATCGAAAAAATGATTAAAATAGAAAGAAAATCCAAAATACAGAATTCTCAAATGTGTCAGTAAGCTAGGGAAAACCATATAATGGCAAGCAATATTTTAATTATTATGCTTCTTTATTAACTTCTTTCCTTCTTTCGTTGTGCAATTCACAGTGGTTCTTTGTAACTGATAGCAATACCCGCCAAATAACCCTAAATTTCTGCTATGCTGTTTATTTCT
This sequence comes from Maratus speciosus, assembly GCA_963932465.1. Taxonomy (NCBI): domain Eukaryota; kingdom Metazoa; phylum Arthropoda; class Arachnida; order Araneae; family Salticidae; genus Maratus; species Maratus speciosus. Next base: position 223,007,953 of record OZ010791.1, on the reverse strand, counting down.
CTTTTAATAACTAGTGTGTTGGCCTCCCACGAGCTACTCTCGCCAACCACTGTCGAGACACCGCAGGTCCTAGAAACAGATTAATTTGATCTGTTCTTAAAATAATGCCCCATTACGAAAAATTGAAAGATATTATCACGAACTGTGGCGATTGTCTGTAATCGGGATGCCATTCGATTCCCTTCGGCTGGGAGATTTTTTGGCTCGCATGGTCATATCCACGACTGTCGCGGCAGTTGAGAGCTGTTTTCGTGATTAATAATGTAAGGTTAGTTACACATTTGAAAATCAGTTTCTATAAAAGAATTTTAAAAATTTCGCTGCCTTCCATAGCATCTTCTAACATCATGAAGAAAATTCTTTGATGCTATAAGAAAATTGTTTTAAATGCGACGTTTTAAATGTATTTTAAAATATTAGTTAATATTTACCATTAAATGCTTTTTGAATGTATTACATTTAAAGGGTTTTTTTTTTTAATATTTACATCCAAATATATATTTCAATTAAAAGTACAGTGTTTGGAAATATTTTTTGAACTTTTTAAAAATCTGGCAACTGTAGATGAAAGCAGCTATTGCAAAATAAACCAGTATGTTGTGGTCATCACAAAACTTTCTACTATATAAATCACGTCAATTAAATCATTTAAATTGTAGAAGAAATTACATCAATTTAGCACCATTTCATATCAAAGTATATCAAAAGTTGTATAACAAAGTATCATCAACTTTCATATCAAAAGTTGAAAATCCAAGCATTAGTTCTTGAGATAGAGCTATTGCGAAAATCGCAAAAAACATAGCAGCGCCACCTGGTGAGAGATTTACACCAAGATGTATAAAATGTCAATTCATGTCAAGGACTAACTGATTTTGAAGTTTGATGAAAATTCGTGCATTAGTTCTTGAGGTACAGCTGTAGTGGAAATTCTGAAAAATGCAGTATAGCAGCGCCACCTCTTGAGACATTTTTACCAAAATCTATAAAATGTCAATTCATGTCAAGGACTAACTGATTCTGAGGTTTGATGACAATTCGTGCATTAGTTCTTGAGATACAGCTATAGTGGAAATTCTGAAAAATGCAGCATAGCAGCGCTACCTGTTGAGCGATTTGCACCAAAACATAAATAGCACTAATTCATATCAAAGTATACCTGAATCTGAAGTTTGTTGAAAATCCAAGCATTAGTTCTTGAGGTAGAGCTGTTGCGGAAATCGTAAATAATGCAGTATAGCAGCGCCACCTGTTGAGTGATTTACACCAAAATGTATAAAACTTCAATTCATGTCAAGGAATAACAGAATCTGAAGTTTGGTGAAAATCCGTGATTTAGTTCTGGAGATTGAGCTATTGCGGAAATCATGGAAAATGCTGCATAGAAGCGCCACCTGTTGAGGGATTTTCACCAAAAACTAATAAAGACCAGTTTACATCAAGGTCTAACTGAGTCTGAAGTTTTGTGAAATTCCGTGCATTAGTTCTTGAGATAGAGCGCCCAATTTTTTTTTTCACATACAGACTCACAGAGTGACAGAATGACAGAGTGACAGAGTGACAGACAGACTCACAGACAGACATTTTCTAAAACCATCAAATCGTGTTCAGGACATTCTAAAACGTATAAATCCGTCGAAGTCCAGAAGTCGAAAATTTTCATGAATCCAATATTTTCTTCTTGTAAAGATAGAAGAAAGTAAAAATAAATATCTATTTAGATGATGAAATTTTTAATAAGACTCTTCTGTTAATAAATTACTCCCTTTTTTACAACCATTTACGTACACCGAAATTTCATCAAGTGTCACTACATGTTTCTAATTTTGTGCAGATTGATGATTCTTATACAGAAATCTGCATCGTATTCTTCGCTTAGCAATTTACCTTGGAAATTGATGGCTATAGATGTTCATTTTTTATGTTGTTCTTTTAGATTTAAATCAGTGTTAATAATCGTATTCATTGTTCATACTGAGCTTTTTATTGACTTTGAAACGGTGCCTTTGCGTTATTTGATTTTTTTTTTTTTTTTTTTTAGAACCAAAGCGTTTTTACTTCGAAATATTCTCGGTTCTTAAGTTCGATTTCTTTTGGGAAACATTTTTTGTATTATTTTACCTGTTAACAGCACTGGTTGCTCTTTTTCCCATTATTTATAAGAATATTACCAACTTGAATTTTAGAAAATTTAATTCTATGCTTTTGCCATCTCTATTCAATCACAGAATTGAAATTATTCTATTCGGAAACGGCAAAAATGGAACTTTCAGTTCACAAGTTATTTACACTAGTCATTATGTAAATAAAAGCAAAATTTATCGCTCCATACTATAAACTGCATTCAAATTACCGATGCGAGAGCGAGGAAAAATTGTAAATAGACATTTTCGTCAAAAAATGTGCGAACAACCTCTGTATTTTTGAATTAATAACTGAAGTATGATGCTAATTTTCTATGCAAAAATTTTGTAGTATGTAGCAACACCTTTTAAAGTTTGTCCAGTCTTTTTGAATCACCTTTTCTTTCACTTAATATCAAGGAATGTTATTTAAATACAAACTAAAATATATTATACACAACATAAAAAGTTATTTTTACATACGTTTTGTTCTTATGCAAAATTTGATTTATGTTTTGTCAAAGATATTACAGACTAACTAAATTTTTGAGTCAGATAATAAAACAAATTTCGACTTAATTCTCGAATCAAAAGTACTGACTCATCAAAACGATTTGGAAATTGTACGTTAAACATGGCAAATGAGGTGCGCTTGTAGTATAACTGTTTTTTTAAATTCGTGCAATAGCTGTTGCACTCTTATTCAAAAATGCATGAATACGAAATTTATTAAGAATACATATTTTAAATTCAATAATACGAAAGTAAAATGACTCTATCTTAAATAGGATGTAATCACCATGGCAACCTAGAATCATTACCTATCATGGAGTAGCATTGAATTAATTACATATGATAGGATTTAACAGAATGAAGAAAACTTTTATTAATATCCTTTGCGTTCTGATTCGATTTTCATAAAATTGGAAATGTCTCTACAACATTCTGCAAATATTGTATATATTAAATTTCAAACCATTCTGTAGGTAGTTTTTGTCTTGTTATATGCAGAAAGACGAAAAGGCAGACGGACAGATCAGATGACGGCTATAGGTGCTACGCATTTACATAATTACGACATTTCCCCATAGGCCATAATGTAATGGAATGCTTTTGAGTGTCTCTGTGAATATACTACGACCGCTACATACTTTATTTTCAATACCGAACATCGCACAGTAAATCTCAATAACATGTACCAATCACAGAGCAACTATATGAACGGAAATTAGAGGTCTGACAGAGAGACAGACTGACGGATAGAAAAACCAAATTCAAAAACACTTTTAACTGGGTTGTAAATTGTAAAAGACGTATAATAGGTTAAAATTTGACATTCAGAATTTTTTACCAATAGATGGAAGCATACTTGAATACTTTTGTACAACCCTGTATTCTGACTACTATCTTCATATGCATGCCACTATTTAGCTAAAATTTAATTACAACTAAAACGTGCTTAAACCTAGTGAAATCACACTTCCGGAGATTATCATCCATAGACGGCCATGTATCTAATACATTGCGTGACCATGTATATCATTTTATCTATATTCTACAAACATTTCGCAGTATACTAAAGGTATTTCAGCGTAAAAATGCATAGCTCATTCATAAACCACCTTTAAGCTGTTTTCGTTCATACTCTGTAACTCTTAGGAATTCTGTTGTGTAGCCCTGTATATGATCTACATCCTTTATGTATACAATGTAATATGCAAAAATGTAGTTAAGCTTAAAAATTCAAATCACAACTAAAATTGCACTTCCAGAAATCGAGGTTAATATACATTTTTTCGGCTACAGTACAGTATCCGAAAATTTTGTGTGTCCCTGTAAATATTACTCACTTTCTATTATATACGAAGTAAATTGTAGTAAACCTCTGCGTCTGCAACGTATATCAATTTCGTTACATGTGAAATAGGTTACGATAATTCAAATATGACGCAAACAATGTTTCCCCCTATACCATTATGTAACGGAATTCTTTTGTGGGACTCTGCAAACGAATAATAAATATACTTTGCACTCCATATTCTACAGAATGTATATTTTAGTGCTCTTCAGAAATACATATCAATTTCATTATGTTCGAAAGCGTGTAACATCATTAAAATGCACTTGACACTATTTTCCACTGGCCGTATTGTAAAGGAATACTTTTCACTTTCCATGTAATTGAACTACACATAGGATTTTCATAAAATTTCAAATGGCACAACAAATTCTGAAATAATTATATATTTAAAATTTTAGGCCATTCGATTGGCTAGTTTTTGCGTTGTTATATGCAGACGGACAGACAGATAGACAGACAAACAGACGGGCGGGCCAGACAACGACTATAGGTGCTACATATCTAACTAGAGAAGAAGTGAAAAATGCTAACTATAATCCGGTATTAGGAATTCACGCATGTTAATATCCACAATTAAAACATTTTTTATATCAGTTTTTATCTCTTGAAAAATGGTACGCTGCTACACTGGCGATATATATATTAAACAAAAACGTAATTTGAAGAAAAAATAATATCTATATATCTATATATATGGGGGCGAGACTCCATACTTAACTCACAACTCACTTTTAGGACAAACACTGACATTTATTTAGACGAATACACGAACAAAAAATACAGATATGAACACTCTTCTCGTTCTTTAATTAGCTTAAAGTCAATAATTCAAGACGTCGTCGAATATATTTCTGAGATTTTCTTACGTCGTGTAAATATTCAATCTTATTTCTCCGAAATATGTTCTATTCTTTTTAACAAAACCCTGCGTCGTAGAAACTCATTTCGTTCTCTTTACTTCTTCGGCATTTTCACTTCACACAGCTTCGTAAAGGCTTGTTTCCTTTTTAATCTCGAAGCGGAAAATACGGGAGACACTCAGTCTAATGCAGGCGCTGCTTGCGAAATCTCCACAAGCGGCCGTCCTGACATCTGGAGCTGCCGCAGCGACATGTGGTAAAATAGAATCTGAAAAACAAAAGACAAAAACCAGTAACTGTTCTTAGGGGAAAAGAAAAAAAAATTAATCTGCACGTCATAGTTGAAGTAGCGTAACATCAAATGGGTTGACTTATAAAATTGTTACAAACACATAAGAAGAAAAGATTTAAAAAAAATGTTTTTGAAGTTTCAGTTATCGTCAGGCCAAGGTTTTATGTATTCAGCACAGGAGCTAGTATTTATCGGTCCTTCAGTTGATGAGATTTTCGTTACGTCGTAGGTGTCATTAGACTTCACTTTGATTACTTTATACGGACCTAAGAATTTAGATTTCAACTTTAAACCTGGTCCTTGCTGGGTTCTCTTAATTGCTACAAGGTCACCAAGCTTGTACTTACGGGGTTTCTTACGTCGTAAATTATAGTGCCTGCGGTTTTCTTGTTGAATTTCCAGAATATTCTTCTTGGCTTCTTTACGGAGCTCTTCTCTGTCTTTCATAAATTGTTCTTCGACTGCACTGTTTAAGAGGTCAATAATTTGTACATCTTCTTTCTGTTTCATTTTTGTACCAAATAATATTTCAAACGGTGTTCTCTTAATGCTTCTTTGGTAAGTTGAATTAATGACTTGTTGAACTTTAGGAACATGTTTAAACCATTTGGTCGGTTCGTCTTTGGACATTTTAGAGATTACAGAAATTATGGTGGAATTAAGTCGCTCTACTTGACCATTGGCACGGGGAAGGCCAGTTGTAACTGTCTCGTGCTTTATATTTTCATCTTGACAATAATCAGCAAATTCTTTGCTTGTAAATGCAGGACCTTTATCGCTAATGATAATGGAAGGATTGCCAAAAGTATGACTTTGTTGTCGTAGTTTTGATATAACTTCGGTAGCAGAAGTACTTTTACATGGATACAACCAGACGAATTTAGTAAATGCGTCTATTAAAGACAAAATATGTTTATAATTTTTGTTGGTTGTTTCAAGAGGGCCTAAATGATCAATGTGGTAGGTTTGGAGAGGAGTCTCTTCTTTAGGTAAGGGATGTAATTCACCTTCTTGTTTGCCACGTTTGCGATTATACAAAAGGCATGTTACACAATTTGCTATAATTTTATCAATTTTATTTGACATATTAGGGATGAGAAATTCTTCGTTAAGGAGTTCTTCACAGCGTTTACGGCCAAAATGTCCTTTGTCATGAACGTGTTTAATGACATTTAGCTGCATTTCATCCGGCACAACTATCAGATCGATACCTTTATGATTTTTATAGAGAACGTTATTTTTAAGGAAATAGTTGTCATATGGCTTTGTTTTCAAAATTTCTTTGATGGCCTGAATATGTTCGTCAGTGTTCTGTGATTGTATGATTTTGATAGTAAAACTATCTTGAATGACCATACATATTGGATTTCTACTTAAAGCGTCGACATGGCGCATGCGTGTACCTTGTCTGTGTTCGATTGTATAGTTATAGTCAGCTAACATTAAAGCCCATCGAGCAATCTTGGGGCAAAGATCTTTTTTATTCATAGTAAGGGCGAATGCGTTGCAATCTGTGACTATCTTGAAAGGAATACCTAAAATGTAAACGCGAAATTTTTTAAGGGCTTCTATGACAGCTAAAACTTCTAATTCATAACTCGAATATTTACGTTCGGCATCTGTGGTTTTTTTGCTCATAAAATAGACAGGGTGAAATTGATTGTCAATGGAAGACTTTTGAAGGAGGACTGCTCCGTAACCGTCAATAGATGCATCACAGTGAACTTCTGTTTCGTTACTAGGGTTATAAATGCTTAAAACAGGACCTGAAGAAAGGATGTGTTTTAGCTGATTAAATGCATTTCGCTGCTGGTCGCCAAAGTGAAATTTAGTGTCCTTTCTAAGAAGATCTGTTAAAGGCTTAGCTATTAAAGAGTAATCTTGAATGAATTTACGAAAATATGAAGTTAATCCGACAAATGAATGTACATCTTTTATACTTTTAGGTTCTGGGAAATTAAGGACAGCTTTAGTTTTTAAGGGGGATGGGTGCAGTTGACCATTTTTAATGTGGTAACCCAAAAAATCAATTTCTCGTTGTAGAATGTGGCATTTTTTGAGATTCAGTTCTAAACCATATTCGGATGCAGTTGTAAGGACGCGTTGTAATTTCTGGAGTCCTTCGACTTCGTTTTCAGCTGGTATTATGAAGTCATCCATATAGACAATAAGTACTTTTTCATTAATGAGGTCTCGAAAAACGTTATAAATATATCTTTGAAACACTAACGGTGCATCGCTAAGGCCATAATTCATATATAAGAATTCAAATTGACCAGAATGTGTTACGAAAGAAGTATATTTTCTACTATTTTCTTCTACTTCGACATGAAAAAAAGCATTTTTAAGGTCAAGAGTAGTAAATACTTTTGCAGAATGCAACTGATCAATAATGTCATCAATTACTGGGAGGGGAAAACGTTGTTTATGTGTTTTAGAATTTAACTTCCTATAGTCAACACACAATCTATATGAACCATCTTTCTTTTTTACTAGGACAATAGGTGATGAAAAATTACTAGTGCTTTTACGAATAATTCCTTTTTCGAGCCACTCAGAAATTTGTTTTTCGACGAAGTTTTTCTCTATTTGCGCCAAGCGCCTGGGAGGACAAGTAACAGGTTCTTCGTTTTCCAGATGAATTGATAATTTAACATCAGTTGTCTTTATTTTTTAGGAGAATAATTTTGAATAAGTTCTGAAATTTTTAAACGTATTGTTTCATCGGTAATATGAGATAAATCAAGATTAAGATCGTCTAACACATGAGCAATATTAATCAAAAAATTATTGGACGTATCGTCATTTTTCTCGATTTTTTGCATCGAAATATTATTTCCAGAAATTGTTAAAATACTTTGTTGAATGATATCTGTACCAATAATAAGATCAAAAGATATGGAATAATCTGGGACTACATAAACATTAGTTGTATAATTAAAATCATCTATCATAATGTTCGTAGAGAAAAAACCTAGGGGTTTGATTATAGTATTTCCTAATCCAGTTAATGTGATAGTTGAATGTTCAAGGTTCGAAATTGTAGGGAGTTTGCGATAAATACTTTCCTTTAGTAAACTTCTTTCACTACCTGTGTCTACCAATGATGTAACATTTACAGACGAAATAATGACTTGTTTGGTCATGAAAGTGTTCGACGTGACAGTGGAAACATTGGAGGGTTCTGACTTAACTCTAGGCCTCCTTGGTTGATCACATTGAGCCGATTTATGGCCAAAATTCGAACAATTAAAACAACGAGGGCCTTTATCTTTATGTCTGCATTGGCTACTTTTATGATTCGACAAACCACAATTAAAGCAAAAAAGATCAGATTTTGGTCGAAAGGATTTCTCTTTCACTGACATTTCAGGTTTGACTTTACGAAATTTAGTATTCTCATAGTCATGTCGAATTTTGTCATAAATTTTGAGCTTTTGCTTGAATTCTACAATGGATTGGCATCCATATAACATTGATTTTCTGAAAACCGGGTCGGGTATACCATTTATGATGTATTGCATTAATGCGGAATCCTCGATTTTACCACGCGAGCATATTTGTTTCATGATAAGAAAATATTCTTCTATTGATTCATTTTCTTGCAATTTTCGTTTATTTAATATATCATGTAACTCGGCAGAATTATAAGTGGTGCTAAATTCTGATATTAAGAGTTGTTTAAGTTTGTCATATGAATTTATATGAAATTCTGTTTGTGTTAATAACTGGGCTTTTCCTCGTAATGATCTTTTACAAAATATGAATTTATGAAAGTCAGATAAATTAAACATATTAGTAACATCCTCAAAATTATTAAACCATACCTGTATATCACTAAGAGAACTACCATCGAAAGGAGGTATTACACTTTCAATATCAGTAAAAGTAATAGACGATGGCATAAAACTTTGAACTGGAAATTGCTGTTGTTTGTCAAAATTTGATAATTGAGTGTTATTACTTGAAGTCATATTATTTGAAGGCAGTTCGGGTTCCGAGTCGGTGTCACTTTCATTTTGTATAATATTATTTTGTAGTAAGGTCAAGTCTGAAAGGTATGTCACTAATCGGGTTGCGAGATCGTTTAAAGATCCCTCATTATCAATACAAAGTAGATTGCACACTGTAATCAGATCATTTAATGAAAAATCAGTTTGAACTTTAGTTATTTTATTTTTGAATTCGGTGCTGTCGGTTTGAAAACCGAAACCAGTAAAATCACGTATTCTCTTTCTATTAGAGCGATCACCGTCAACATCAAATAGGAATCTATGCAGCAATTTAATTTTATGCGTTCGTTCGTTTTTAAACGCAACTTCCAGTTCTGGTATTTCAACTAACTTCATAATCAAAATAATAATAAAGAACTCACCGTTAGAATAATATCCGGCTTGAATATGTAGGATGAATAACTCTAATTAATCATATTGGTGGGTTAACTGTCACTTCTGACTCCAATTTATGGGGGCGAGACTCCATACTTAACTCACAACTCACTTTTAGGACAAACACTGACATTTATTTAGACGAATACACGAACAAAAAATACAGATATGAACACTCTTCTCGTTCTTTAATTAGCTTAAAGTCAATAATTCAAGACGTCGTCGAATATATTTCTGAGATTTTCTTACGTCGTGTAAATATTCAATCTTATTTCTCCGAAATATGTTCTATTCTTTTTAACAAAACCCAGCGTCGTAGAAACTCATTTCGTTCTCTTTACTTCTTCGGCATTTTCACTTCACACAGCTTCGTAAAGGCTTGTTTCCTTTTTAATCTCGAAGCGGAAAATACGGGAGACACTCAGTCTAATGCAGGCGCTGCTTGCGAAATCTCCACATATATATACTAGGGGGCTCAGCCCCCTGCACAAGCTATGCTCGCCAACCCCCGTTCAGACACTGCAGAATTTAAAAACACGCTAATCTGATGAGTTTTAAAAATATTAGAGAAGATTGAATTATACTGAAAAAAACTGTGCAGATCTCCCTGTAAATGGGTTTCCATTCAATTCCCTTTGATTGCAAAAATTTAAGGGCGAATCAGTTGCTGTTAAGACGTCCAAGGTTGTTTTCGTTTTTGATTAAAGAGGATCAGTTAAAAATTTCAAAAGAAGCTAAAATAAAATGAATTAAGTATACAGAGTGTTTATCTCCCGGTATTTTAAAACTATCTCTATAACAACAGCCTAAGTCATGTGACTATCATGAACAGTTCCGGGTGGACCACTTCGCTTTTTATACTCTAGGTGCCATTTTGGTACTTTAATGTTAGCCAGGCACAGGTGATAAGTTACCAAATAATGTTCTATCGACATCATTTCATCTATACTATAATAGTTCAAGTCATCAACTGCCATAAACAAATACGGTCTGAATTCTTCGCCTTTCATATGAAAGTTTGTCACAGATGTCATATGCACCCCATATTAGCGCGATTTTTTTCCGACGCCAATCTGGGGAGCGCATCAACAGCATAAATAACAACATCCGGCTTACCACATCAAGCAAAATAACGATACTTTGGCGCCAGTAAGTGCCCGTTCCGTATATGACCTTGGAGTTAGAAAAAATTGCGCCAATATGGCGCCGTAAGTAAGTTAAAAAATCAAATTTTTTTTCGAATAAAACTATATAAAAGTTGCCATGGTCGCAAAGAATTCTTGGTACTGTTACGCTAGCCGGATGCAAATCTCGCCAATAGCTTTTTTTCTCCAGAGTTAACTTCAGGCTCCAGAGTTAACTTATTCCTTCCAGAAACTATCTGATTATAATTATCCTTCCTGGAAGCTTGACATCAAATCTGTACTGATTGACCGAAATTGCTGGGAGTTTATTACAAAGCCAGACATCGCATGTAAAGTGGATGCCTCTGATCGTGAGAAGTGCGACTTTGAATGGCGTAAACGAAGAGCTTATACGACAATTTACCAATCCATAGAACGGAAATTTCAGATATTAATTGCTCAGACAGAAAGCCACAAATAAGCCTGAGATATTTTTAAGTTAAACTTCCACCCAACTTCACAGGCACGCTTAGCTAGATTAGTCTATGAATTTTTTGAGATGAATTTAAACTCGCAAGAAGAAACTATCGGTTTATTTTGTAAATAATTGAAGAAAAAAAGGTTCAAATCAAAGATGCAGGATTTGAGATATCAGAACTATTAGTATGTTTTCAACTAATCCGTCAATTACCTGAGGTGTACGATAATCTAGTTCAAGTGTTATATAGATTAGATGATAAAGAATTTAAATTAGAAAATGTATCTAAACATTTAATTAGAGAATATGGGAGAATTTGTCTAAAACGCAAAGATGAAGGTAAAAAGGTTATCGCTGTAGGTGATGCTTATGCAACTAAGTTTAAAAACTCTGCCGTTAAACAAACCATTCGAATGGAGAATTTTGGAAGCAGTAAAAAGCCCTGGTTTTCACGAAAAGGAAGCGACCTGGATCCCACTAGACGATCGTATACTTCACCAGCTAATCGTATGAGGCCGATTTTAATATGCAGTTATTGCAAGCGACCTGGTCACACAGATACAAGGTGTTTCAAGAAGAACTCTAGAGGGAAAAGGCAAGTTTTCTGAAGTAAACCTACAGGGTAATCTGAATTCGCCCTAATGTCTTCAAATGGTGGAAAGCTCGTGGAATTTCTTCTGGACTCAGCGGCTACTTTTCATTCTATGAATGACAGAAGTATATTTGTAACATATAAGAACCTCCCCTCTCAACAATGCTGATAGGAGAAAAGGGCTGTTCGTCGGAAATATTGGGTATTGATGATATTGACTTTACCATACTAGATGTAACATGTAATGTAGAAATAACTTTAAAAAATGTATTATATGCTCCTAACATGAGAAGAAATTTAATTGGTGGGTCTAATACACTGTAAAAAAAAAATGGTAACGTTACATGTAAAATCCAGGAACGTTTCGCCTTTTCTCAGGTTTTCAGAATAATTTAGCTCTTTCCTGTGAAATTCTGGTTTTCTTATCTGAAACGTTCCTGAACAAAATTTGGAAACAGCAAAACGCTGCGGCCGCCATTTATTATTTTTTTGCTATAATCCGTTGCTCGCGCGCGAGTGTCGAAAACGAATTCCTTAAATGAATGTAAAAAAATCAATATGGAATGCAAATAAATCAATAGACGGCATAATCCTTTACGTCTCTATTGTCAAGACAATTCAGATGAAAATACAATACCTCTGTGACATCGCTAAGAGATTATCTCTCGTACTTGTCTGTGGAATGTTTAACGAGCAGACCGTGTAAAAAAATATACCTATTATTTGAATCTCTATTAACCAGGGGACCATCAAACATGATTCTCACCGATTTTGATTAATTTAAAGTATGTTTTAGAGTTCTTATCTCTAATTATTCTTGTGAAAGGATTTCTTCAAATGGGCCTTAGATTTTCAGAAATTAGATGCCGAGGTTTAGCATACGTTTCAAATACCCATTAGTTTGCAGCTCTCAACGTGTCTTTCGTGGTGTGGACGCAGAAAGCTCGCACGCCACCCGTACGGCCCGAGTTCGATGCTACCTCTTGACTTTTTTTTTCTTTTTTAATTAATTTTATATTTTAACACTTTATTACAAATTGATTTAAATTTGATATATATTTGACACTTTGAATTGCTGCAAATTTGATTTTTTTTTCGGAAAAAATATACAATTACGTTTAGGTTTTTTTTTTCATGAAAATTTATATGTATTTTATCTAACTTGTAAACTAACATAATTACTGACGAAAATCCAAAATATTTTATGTCTAGATTTTTTTTCTAATTATTATTTACATTTATATATTTTTATATTTTAAGCAAAGTTCAGAAACAATATATCATATATATATTTACTTTATTGAATTTTAACTGAAAATTTATTTTTTCGTGTAAATTATAAATAATAATTTTGATGTCAATTTCAAAATATTCTTTCATTCTAACAAATAATGATAATAAAGCGAAAATTGTCAACTGGAAATGTAAATATCGCCTGCGGATCCCGCATGCTGTGAAATGTCAGTAATGTTTTGCTGTCAACAGAAATATTCATGGTATTTCGCAGGAAACTTACTGGCATTTCTGTAGAAAGTTTTTAACATATACAGTAAAGTTCCAGTCATTTTCATGAATATTTCTTGGAAATAATGGGCAACTCAGCTGCCCATTTTTTCCCAGGAACGTTGCGGAATTTTTTTTACAGTGTATAGACATTGCAGGAAACCAAATTACATGAAGAAATGATAAAATGATTGTGTATGATAAATTTAATAGATATTGTTTTACTGTACCTAAGATAGATAAATTGTATATTGTTAAAGGTTATGCTTCAAAATGTGAAAATTTTGCTTATTCTAATAGTTTAAATTCAGAGCTTGTACATCGTAGATTTTGTCATACGAACTTACCTTTACTTGAAAAAATCAGTAAAAATAATTGTGTTAAAGATATTGAAAATATTAACTGTAAAAATAAAAGTAAGATGTGTGAATCTTGTGTAATTGCAAAATATAATAGGAAATCGTTTAAAAGAAATTAGGGGAAAGTAGGGGAATGACGCTCACTTAAGGGAAAACATGAATAGCTAGTCAAATTTAGACAAAAAAATCAATATTTTATTAACTAAGTATAACTCCAAAGCATAAGGAACAGTTTGCAATCAACTAATTTTCATAAAAGTTTAAGGAATTTTTTTATCGTTTTATTCAAATAACCATCGATTGAGTGGTAATGCCGCAGGTAATTGCGAGTGTAATTGCGCTCAGAGTTTGAATAAGATTACATTTAAATAAGACAAATGTCACATATGTAGTTGTGTGGGCTGTTCACATCCCTGCAGACTTTTTGCAACCACTTTAGACATATTGTGTTAGACATATAATGGGCCACTTTTTTTATATTTAGGTTTTTTGATTTTCATCACTTTTTTGAAATCGTAAAATTCTCCTTGTTTAATGACATATTAATTAAGGCGAAAACGGGGGAATTTTATCATTTCCAAAAAGTGGTGTCAATTAGCAAATTTGAATTTTAAAAAAAAGACCACTGGCAACACTTCTTCTGGAATTCTACGCGAGCGCCATTACCCGTTATCGCCATAATGGATTTTAATGCATTATAATTGGCGTAACAACGCTCTACAAAAATAAATAGAAGCATGAAAGTACAGCTAAATGTATATATTTTGTGGACATGAGGAGTAAATTAATATTCGAAAATAAAAGTGTACACTTACCTTCAAGTTAGATGTTGTAGAATTTTATAATAAAACAACTTCAAAATAATAACGTGAGGACACAAAAATTCTTTTCTCCCGACGTGCACTAAATCCTTACTGGGAACTTAGGATGAAGTTCGCTGGGTGCCGGTACCGATCGCACGTTTTCAATTCTATTTTGTTTAGAGATATTTGGTGAGCGGGATTACCCTTCTGAGCGTCATTACCCGACTTTCCCCTACTTGTATAATGTATTTCTAGTCCAAATTCTCGATAGAGTGTATATGGATTTGCGGGGGTCCCAGACCTATTAACTCGTTAGGAGGGGGATAAATACTTTTTGTCAATAATTGACGATTATTCTAGATCTAGAAGGACTAAAGTTTATATAATTAAGGATAAAACGGAAGTGTCTGAATGTTTTAAAAAGTCTTTAGTTAAAGCTGAGAGACAAACAGGTAAAAAGTTAAAATGTGTACGAACTGATAATGGCTTATAATTTACTCATAAATTATTCGAGAAATTGTTAACTGGTTTAGGTATAATAATCGAAACATCCTCCATTTATACTCCAGAACAGGTGGGTGTTGCTGAAAATTTTAATAAAGTAGCAATGAATGAAGTTAGAGCAATAGAAGCTCTTTTGGCGTTAGTTCATACAAAAAATAGAACCGAACATAGTTTAACCCAAGGTCTTATACCGCAAGAATTATGGACGGGATTCAAACCTTCGGTAAGACATTTAAGAATTTTTGGTTCTTTAGCATTTGTTCATGCTCCTAAAGTTAAACGAAATAAACTTTAACCTAAAGCTTTACTAGGTATTTTAGTTGGTTATGCCTTGAAAACTAAAGGATATAGAATTTACATTCCAAAAGAAAGGCAAATTGTAGAGACTATTCATGTGCGTATAGATGAATCCAAAAAGGGTGTAGAAATATTATTTGGGGGGGGGGGACAAATATAAGGATTTGATATTGAATTTTAATGAATCTCAAATTGAAACAAACGGTTTAAATAATGCTACTTTAGATCTTAATCATGAACTACCAGGAGGGAGCTTAAACGAATATGAAGAGGAAAAGGGGGGTAAGGTAACTGTAAGTTCTATAAATATTTCAGAATGGAAAAGGACTGAAAAACCTAGAACAAAAAGTAAGATAATTGACATATATTATTATACCCCAATAACAAATACGAAACTGAGATCTTTAAATGATGTTAAAAAATATTGTAAGGAAAATAAAATCCCTTTTGAACCAGATAAGTTTGACTTTAAACCTAAAACTACTCATCCAAATACTGAAACTTTAAGTGTACCCTCTACTAGTGATTCGGACGATCCATATTTAACTGAACTATTTCAACATGAATTTTACAATACTGATATCCCTAAATCATTTGAGGATGCACAAGTAAATCCAGAAAGGGGAAAATGGAATGCCGCAGTGAGGGAAGAATTTGATATGATGAGTAAGAGAGAGGTTGGGCGGCTGGTTGATCGCCTGAAAAATTCCACAATATTTGGAAGTAAATGGGTTATAATACAAAAAAACACGGAAAAAATGGTAAAAAGTACAAGGCACGTCTCGTGGCTCAAGGTTTTAAGCAGAAACCAGGTATTGATTTTAATGATAGATTTTCATCTGTTGTAAATTTTTCAATTAGAAAACTGGTGTTTATTTTATTAGTTTCTATGATAATTTGGTATCATATTCAATTGGAAGTAAAATCAGCATATTTATGTGGGTATTTAAAAGAAAATGAACAACCGCCGGGATTTGAAATGAGAGGTGCTGAAAAAGTTTGTTTGTCAAGGGGACGAAGGACTTAAAAATCAGTTTTTTATTTTTTGTAAATTCCACTTTAAATATTACTCAAGGATACATTATATGCATTATGGCATGCATTTATAACAAAAAAATAAAAACAAAAAATTATTTTTGAAAAAAAAATGGAATTCTTATTTTTATTAAAGTTTGGTTTACATATATAAATAAAACTGTGCATAGAATTTTCTATATTTGAATATAAAGGTTAAAAAAAATTGAAAGTTTTTGAAAGTTTTTCGAAAAAATTTCAACATTCCAAAATTTTTCATTTTTATTTATTTATTTATTTTTTTTTTTTTTTGTAAATTTTACTTTAAATATTACTCAAGGGTATATTATATGCCTTATTGAATGCATTTACCACAAAAAAAAATGTAAAAAAAACATATTTTTGAGAAAAAAAGGAAATTTTACGTCTCGTCTTAGAAATCTTCGAAATGCTCCCTGCGCGTTCAATATCAATGAAAATCCCCAATATTTTTTATAAAAGTTTGGTTTATATAGTTAAATAAAACTGTGCATTGAATTTTATACATTTGAATATAAAGGTATGAAAAAAAATTCAAAATTTTTTGAAATTTTTTCGAAAAAATTTCAGAATTTTTCAATTTTTTTAAAATATATATATTATAACTCTGTTCTAATTACATCAAGTTCCATAGGCTTTTCTATGTTAAATTAACATTGAGAAGTGACACTGTAAATAAATAAGTATTCCGCTACCGCCCAATACTTAAGTATTTTTAACATTAACCCTTTCTCAAGGAATCATTTTGAAAAGATAATTTAGAAGAAATAGATATTATATAAGATTTTTCTCAAAGAAAAATTAAACGGAACAGCATTATATTTAGTAGTTACTTCAAATAGTTGTAATCGATTTTTGTTTAATCAATATTTTTACAGAACCATATTCTCATTAATGGATAGTTTGTATGTTCCAATTTCCTATATCATTGAATTTTGGAAATTTCTTTTCACGAATCTGAGAAATTCTAGTTAATATTTTATCGATTATTGAGGTATAGTATTTAATCTGACAAATGAAACAGAAAACTAATATTTTTGATGTAAAAACTTTTTCATAAATATAAAAACAAAACATAAATTACATTTAAAAAATGCTCTTTTTCTTTTTCTTATGATTTATAGTCCAGGCAATAGAGACCGCATAGGGACTCTATCTAGCAAAATTCATGGTAGTTCTGGAAAAAAGGCTTACTATATGTTTTTTGGGTCGCTGAATCCGAATTTTTACTTCCCAACAAAATTTCCCCCGGCAACCCCCCCAAATTTTGGTAAAATGCCCCCTAAAAAAGGTTTTTATTAAAAAAATCAATTTTTTTATTGTGTTAGGGGAAAAGTATCTAGAAATTGAGAAAGTAGACAAAATTTGAGACAAATTAGATATATGACATTCTGACTTAGGATGAAGGGGAAGGGGGGACTGCCTCGGAACATGCGCGCGGTGCTGCGTGAACTAAGTTGCGAAATTCCACTTAACTACTCACATGTTTACATTCGTCGTCCCATCTCCCCTCCGAACTTTCTCTATAAGGTTTACTTTAAGTTTTTTGGGTCGCTGAACCAGAATTTTAACTTCCCCTTAAAATTACCTCCCCCCCAATTAGTTGTTTTTAACTTAAATTTCTTATTGTTTTAGGGGAAAATTATTACGAAATTCAGAAACTAGACAAAATTTCCAACAAATAAGATACATGACATTATGACGTAGGACGAACGGGGAGGGGGAGGGCTGCCTCTGAACATGCACTGCGGCGCTACGTGCACTAAGTTATGAAGTCCAGGAAATAGGGGATTTTACCTGGAAAAATTAATACTAGTTCTGGATTTCGACTCACTTTATGTTTTTTGGGTCGCTGAATCCGAATTTGTAACTCCCCACCAAAATTTCCCCCGGCAACATTCTAAAAAATTGATTTTTTGAAAAAATTTGGTTTTTGAGAAAAGTGCGCGGGGAATGTTCCGAGGCAGCCCCCTCTCTCCCCGTTTATCCTAAGTCATAATGTCATATATCCTATTTGTTGAAAATTTTGTCTAGTTTCTGAATTTTGTAATGCTTTTCTCCTAAAACAATAAGAAGTTTAAGTTAATAACAACTATTTTGAGGGGTTTTCGGGGGGGAATTTTGGGAGTAAGTTAAAAATTCGGATTCAGCGACCCAAAAAACTTAAAGTAAACCTTATAAGGAAAGTTCGGAGGGGAGATGGGAGGGAGAATGTAAACGTGTGAGTGGTTAAGTGGAATTGCGCAACCTAGTCCACGCAGCACCGCGCGCATGTTCCGAGGCAGATCTTCCCTTCCCCTTCATCCTAAGTCATAATGTCATATATATAATTTGTTGCAAATTTTGTCTACTTTCTGAATTTCTAGATACTTTTCTCCTAAAAGAATAAAAACATTGATTTTTTTGATAAAAACCTTTTTTTTGGGGGGGGGGGGGGGTGCCGGGGAAAATTTGGTGGGAAGTTACAAATTCGGATTCAGCGACCCCAAAAACAAAAAGTAAGCCTATTTCCAGAACTACCATTAATTTTTTAGATAAAATTCCCTATTGCTTGGACTATTATACGTTTTCAAGAACCTACAGAACCATTATTTATTCTGTAATTTCTCCAATATATAGACTCAAACAAAATTTATCACATAGAGTAATGGTTAACGAAAGATGAAATGAAATTGCTTTATTATCCAGATTCACATCCATTGTCAGGTAAATCTAAAAAATTTCATCATTCTGGAAAATCATTAAATGTATTTATAAAAATTTTCAATATGTGAATAAAGTTTCTCGCTGTCAATGTTTTATAAAGTAATATCTATGGTTTAAAAAAAAAAATCAATTTTCAAACCTATTTTTTCCCTACTTAACCTTTAGAAAATTTAATTCTGTGCTTTTTCCATCTCTATTGAATCACAGAATTGAAATTATTCTATTCGGAAAGGGCAGAAATGCTTCTTTCAGTTCACAAGTTAATTACACTAGCCATTTTGTAAATAAAAGTGAAAGTTAAAGCTCCATATCCGCTGTCGGCAACAGGTGGACCGCAGTCCATATCCAGATCGCGGAAGGTCGAAGTTTGGACCACCAAATATTTTCAGTTTGAATAAATAATTTATTAATATTTACATATAATAGATACGTTTGAGAGATAGCCTTATTAATGTTTCTGATATTTTACATGAAATATTAATTAATTTTATTTTTCTATTGTAATGCATAGTTGCTATGATGTGAAACGCAAAATACTGCGATGCTGAGCAGGCGCAGCGGTGGTAGGTAGTGAATTGGCCAGCTGCGTTACAGCGCAAATATGTCTCAGAAAAATATGCAAATTGCAAAAAAAAAAAAAAAACTAGCTGTTAACCTGGCTACTATGTTTGGCTTCACATATGTGTGTGCAACAACTTTCTCCAAAATGAATTTTTTTAAGAACAAATATCGTTCGAGATTAACGGACATCCACCTTGAAGACACTCTTCGCATTAGATGTTCATCACGTGAACCAAAATTTAAAAATCTGGCTCAAGACCTCAAGTATAATTTTCACATTAATTTTTAAACGAATACCTGCCATTTCTATTTTATTATGTGTATGTAAAAATTTTCAGAATGTATACCTGTGTATGCAGTAATTTTTCAGAACGAATACCTGACTTTTTTATTTTCTATTATATGTATATGTATGTAAAAATAAAAATTTAAAAGTACTAAGTACTTATATTTCTTATGTGTTTTTTTCTATGGACCTCGATAATTTTTTTCAAAGGTATTTGAACCCAACTTAAAATTACTTGCCGACCAATGCTCCATACTATTATTGCATTCAAATTATCGATGCCAGAGCGGGGAAAAATTTGAAACAGACATTTTCGTCAAAAAATGTATGACCAACCTCTCTATTTTTAAATGAATAACTGACGTATGACACTAATTTTCTATGCAAAAATGTTATACCACCACCTTTTAAAGTTTGTCCAGTCTTTTTGAATCCCCTTATCTGTCCCTTAATTTCAAAGAATGTTATTTAAATACAAATTACAGTTTATTATATACAGCATACAAAAGTTATTTTTTCCAAAACTTTTGCTCTGATGTAAAACTTTTTTTTTGTGTTCCGTCAAAGATATTACAAACTAACTAAATTTTTGAGTGTAATAATAAAAGAAATTTCGACTTAATTTCCGAATCAAAAGTACTGATTTATCAAAGAAATGAGAAGCAGTGATAACTGCTAACTATAATCTATTATTAGGAATTCCACATGCCAATATCCACAATTGAAACTTTTTTTATATCAACTTTTCATCACTTGAAAAATGATACTCTACACTGGCAATACATATTTTTTTAACATTTACGTTTTTTGCGGAGTCATTTTGAAATTGTTCAATCAATATTTTCACATAACCATATTTTCCTTAATGGATAATTTGCATGTTATTTATGCTGTATATTTTCCAATTTACCATATCATTGAATCTTGGATATTTCTTTTCACGAGTCAGAGAAATTCTAGTTAATATTCTATCGATTATTGTAGAAAAGCATTTATTCTGTCAACTAAAACAGAAAACTAATATTTTTGAGGTAAAAAAATATCTTTTCCAGAAATAAAAAAACATTAATTACTTTTAAAAACTGCTCTTTTTCTTTTACCTTCGATTTATATGCTTTAAAGAAACTACAGAATCATTATTTATTCTGTAATTTCTCAAATGTATAGACTCAAACAAAATCCATCATAACGTAGTAGTTAACGAAAGATCTCCAAATTACACATTTCTTTGAAATGGTGACATTTTTAAAAACTTATTTTTGCTTCAGTTAAAGCACGCAAGAATACAACAACCACTAAATAAGAGAAATATTTTTTTAAACGCTGATGAAATGATATTGCTCCATTTTTCAGATTCATATCACTTCGTCAGGCAAATCTAAAAATTTTCTTCATACTAGAAAATCATTATATGTATGTGTTAAAGAATTTCTATACATGTATAAAGTTTCTCGCTACCAATATTTTACAAATAGAACGGGAGGCGACCTTAAAAATCATCACCTCATCGAGTTCACGGCTAAAATTCCAGGATTACTTAAAACTCGATTTGCACATTAAAATGCAACTGGTCTGCCAAGTCATATCTTGATAGAAAACATCTCCAAACCCGATTTTAGTGGTTGACTGGTAGGCTTACCATTGTGTTTTCCCGCACCCTGTCTTCCATGCTTTCCTACCGTTGGGTACAGGAAAGCACAATGATAAACGCACAGACCAATCACTAAAATCGGATCTACAAGTGTTTTCCACCGAGATATGACTAAAGGTGCAGTTTCGTAAAATTTTTAAGGAGCCAGTGGCTCCTAAACCCAAATAATGCAGTGGCCACATTGTGAAAGAAACGCATAAAAGCAATAGCGTTTATGTTTATGTGGGGGGGAAATTCCATAATTCAAAGTGAAAAATAATCTACGCATGTACAAAAGGAACACAGAATATTTACATCAAATTTGTATATTTCATTTAATCACACACTTCCTTTAATTTGGATATAAATTAAGTATAATGTCAATCTTAAGCTATGTACATTTCGAAGATAAAGTTGGGAAAGATAGAGGTAATGCCTGCATAATGTTAGATTGTAAACTAAGCAACCATGGAAGTGGGAAATATAAAGAAAACAGTATTTTTTATTTTCATATTGTCATACAACTGTACATATATGAAAAAAAAATGGTGAATGAGTGAGATTATTTTGCACTATAAAAATCAAAATGCATTTCAAACATTTTTTTTTTTCATGAACACACAAGAAAAATCAACTTAAAAAAATCTTATCGCAGACTATTACAAGGGTAGTTCTATTGCGAATTTTCCGAAAATTTAAGGCATTCGATTCCGAAAATTCGAACTTAAAAAATATTGAGAATTTCGATAAATGGTCGCTGAAAAAATCAATTTTGTCAATCGTAGGCAGAAAAAAGCGCGAAAAAATGCAATTTTTTTCAACGGATCGCGAAAAAAACGTCTTTTCAGAAACATGGCCATTTCGTCAAAACGTCGGATAAAAAAACAGAATTTCGTCAAAGAATACCGAAAAAAAGTGAATTTGTCAAATAATCGCAGAAAAAACTCGTTTTTCGTCAAAGAATAGCGCGGAAGAAGCAATTTTGGCTAATCTTCTCAGAAAAGTTGTCAACTTGGCTGAAGGATCTTGATTCAAAAAAAATACTAATTTTATCAAAGAATCTCGGAAAAAACGCGAATTTCGCCAACAGATTGAAGAAAAAATGCGAATTTTATCAAAGGATTGCGAAAAATCCCTCAAAGTTTGTCAAAGGATCGCGAAAAAAAACGCGAATTTCGTAAGAAGATCGCTATAAAACCAGAATGTCAAAGTCATTCGTCACAGGATTGCGGAAAAAAGCGATTTACGTCAGAGGATCACAAAAAAAGAAACACGATTTTCGTCAAAGGATCACGGGGGGGGGGGGGGGGGGGTAATGCGAAATTCGCCAAAGGATGGCGACTTAGATACCAAAAATTAGTCGCTACGTGACGACTGGCAGCCATGAATCTCACCTATAGAGATGTACGGCAGACAGTTGCATTTTAGATTTCTAATCGAGTTCTGTCTAATCCTGAAATTTCAGCCGTCAATTTGATAATGTGATGGTCTGCTCAGGTGCCTCAATAGTTAAAAGTAATATCAATGAAAACAAAAATTTTAATTTTTAAAACTATTTTTTTTTCTCTTTTTATTTCATATTTTTTAAAAAATTAATTCAACTAAATTTAAATTCAGATTTTCTAGACTTTCCAACCAGCTGGTTCTGAGCTGGATCTGATCTGACAACGTTTTACTATGCATGTAAAATATAGCAGTAAGTGCAACACACTTTTCTGTCATAAATCACCTTACTAAGACGAAAACTTTATACTGCTTTTAAATCAATAGTTTGTTATAGTTTGATAAAATATCGTGGTTCATTACTGCATCGAACATGCCAATTACTAAAGACTGAATACTTTCTACATTCGAACAGGTAAATTATTTTAGAAAACAGCAGATGTTGTATTGTCTGATGAGAAATGCGTTACATTAGAATGGTAATCTATTTTAAGAATGGCGGAAACATAAACGAAATTCAAATAATATCATTTTCGTAGTAGAACAACCATTTGCAGGATTATAATTACCTGCATTACCACAAAGATAATGGTAGCTTTTGAAACTTATCCTTAAGCACATCATTAAAGTAAATAAGCATTTTGTGCGTGAAATGTTATAGTAGAAAATTTGTAATAATTCACGAAAGAAGCAATTGAAGCAATATACAACATGAAATGGATTTAATAAGATATTTGTTACTGTTTTTCAAAAGAACATTTTTTAAAACTTATTTTTGCTCTAGTAAAAGTACACAAGAATCAACAACCACTAATTAAGAGAAACCTTTTTTTAAAATGATGTTGAAATGATAATGCTTCATTATCGACTTTCAGACTATCTGAGTTCTGATTAAACGATTTTACTATACATGTAAAATATAGCCATAACTACAATATGCTTTTTTTCCATAAATCTTTGTAAACTAAGCAGAGAACGTTATCCTGCTTTTTAATCAATTTGATAGCAACTGCATCGAACAAACCAATCGCTAAAGACTGAAAACTTTCCACATTCTAACATCTAAATTATTTTAGAAAGCCATAGAAACTATATTGTCTGATGAGAAATGCATTACATTAGAATGGTAATCTATTTTAAGGATGGCGAAAACATAAAGGAAATTCAAATAATATCATTTTTGTAGGACAACAATTTTCAGGAATATAATTACCTACATTCCAGCAAAGCTAATGGTAGCTTTTGAAACTTATTCTTAAGTACATCATCAAAACAATTACTTAAAAGCTTTATGCGAGAAATATTATAGGAGAAAATTTGTAATAACTCCCAAAAGAAGCAATTAAGAGCAATTTTTAACATAAAATGGATGAAATAAGATATTTGTTATAGTTTTTCAAAAGAACATTTTTAAAAATTTATTTTTGCTTCAATAAAAGTACACAAGTATATAACAACAACTAATTAAGAAAAACATTTTTTTTAAATGATGATGAAGTGCTTTTACTCCATTATCCAGATTCACATCACTTCGTCCGGCAAATCTAAATCAATTACCCATCCTAGAAAATCATTAAATGCATGAATAAAAATTTTCAATATGTGAATAAAGTTTCTCGCTGTTAATGTTTTACAAAAAAACTGTTTTGAATTTTTAAAACTATTTTTCCTTATACATTTCATATGTTTAAAAAATATATTAAAATGATTTATACTGCTTTTAAATCAGTAGCTTGGTATCGCAAAATAAATTTTCGTGACTCTGTACTGCATCGGACATACCAATCGCTAACGATTAAGTACTTTCTACATTCTAACAGCTAAATTATTTTAGAAAGCCGTAGAAACTGTTTTTTCTGATTATAAATAAGTTACATTAGAATGGTAATCTATTTTCAGAATAGCGGAAACATAAACGAAATTCAAATAATATCATTTTCGTAGAACAACCATTTACAGGAATATAATTACCTACATGCGCAAAGCTAATGGTATCTTTTGAAACTTATCCTTAAGCGCATCATTAAACTAAATAAACGTTTTGTGCGTGAAATATTGTAGGGGAAAATTTGTAATAACTCACGAAAGAAGCGGTTGAAGCAATACCTAACATGAAATGGATTTAATAAGGTATTTGTTATTGTTTTTCAAAAGAACATTTTTAAAAACTTACTTTTGCTACAGTAAAAGTACACAAGAATACAACAACCACTAATTAAGAGAAATCTTTTTATTAATGGATGTTAAAATGATATTTCTTCAACTTTCAGACTTCTTCAACTTTCATCAAATTTCAGACTAGCTGAGTTCTGATTAAAGTATTTTACTATATATGTGAAATATAGCCATAACTGCAATATGCATTTTTTACATAAATCTTTGTAAAATAAGACGAAAACTTTATACTGCTTTTTAATCAGTAATTTGATAGCAACTGCATCGAACAAACCAATCGCTAAAGACTGAAAACTTTCTACATTGTTACAGCTAAATTATTTTGGAAAGCCGTAGAAACTATATTGTCTGATGAGAAATGCGTTACATTAGAATGGTAATCTATTTTAAGAATCGCTGAAACATAAAGGAAATTCAAATAATATCATTTTCGTAGAACAACCATTTGCAGGAATATAATTACCTGCATTACCGCAAAACTAATGGTAGCTTTTGAAACTTATCCTTAAACACATCATCAAAATAAATACTTCTGTGCGTGAAATATTATAGGAGAAAATTCGTAACATTTCACGAAAAGAAGAAGTTAAAACAATTTCTAACATAAAATGGAGGAAATAAGATAGTTGGTATTATTTGTCTCAAGAACAAGACCAATGTTTACAAAGCTTGTGTAAATTTATTTCTTTTAACATTACTAGTTTTTTCATACATTATTTACATACATTCATTTCATTTAGTTTCATTTATTTGCGGTTCTAGTCATCATATTTTTAACTTAGAATATTCAAAATCGAAAGCATAAATTATTTAACAAAATAAAAACCTTAAAATTGCATACTCTAAATACAAGGTGCATCACAGGATACAGAAAAGGTAACATTAAATAACTTTTGAACAGGACAACATTTTCATTTCAAAATTTCAGTATTTACACGTAAGAATGAAGGAAATTCAAAGATAAGGTTGACAAAGAAAAGAAGCCTCTGCTCAAAATTCTCAATAACTTGCTAGAATTGATCTGTTGGAATCGACTTATCTCATTTGTTATCGCGGTTTTCAGATCTTCTGTGGTTTTTCACGATCTCTCTAAAGAACTCTACACTGTAAAAAAAATTGTGTAAGGTTACTAAGAATTTTGTAGGAAACTGGGATGCCTACACTGTAAAAAATTTTGCAGCATTCTGGCAGGTCATTCGACCGTTTTTTGAAAAAATGGTTTCATAACCATAATTTAACTATATTTTGACCATAAAATGGCCAATAATATGGTCAGAATAGTGTTAAATTACGGTTGTGTAACCGTTTTCGGAAAAAACGGTCAAATGACCTGCCAGAATGCTGCAAATTTTTAACAGTGTAGAACTTTTTGTGTAACCACAACTAAAGATAATCATGTAAAATTACAAAACTTTCTTCGGTAACCGTTACTAAATATTGCTTAGTAAACGTACTAATGATTTTTTAGGGAGTTTCCCAATAAAACTCTTGTAAATTTACTAAATATTGTTTAGTGAACTTACTAATGCTTGTTTAGGGAGTTTACTAAATAAGTTTTAGTAAATTTATCACTGAATATGTTGTAAACGTACTACCCATTTTTTAGGGAGTTTTGTAAAAAAAAATTTGTAAATTTACTAAATATTGTTCTGTAAATTTATAACGGTTTTTCAAGGGAGTTTCTCTAATTAGTTTTTGTAAATTTACTAAATATTTCTTAGTAAACTTACTAGCTATTTTTTAGGGAGTTTACTAAAGAATTTGTGGTAAATTTTCCAAGGATAGCTTAGTAAACGTACTAAGGATTTTTTAGAGAGTTTTCCAAAGAATTCCTTGTAAGTTTACTAAATATTGTTCAGTAAACTTACTAACGATATTTTAGGGTGCTTACTAAAGAATCTTTCATAAATTTACTTAAGATTATTTAGTAAAGGTACTAACGATTTTTTTAGGTAGTTTCCTAAACAATACTTTGTGAATTTTCTAATGATTTTTTAGTACACTTACAAAGGAATTTTTAGTACATTGACTAAGAATTTTTTTGTAAATTTGCGAAGGATTTCATAGTACATTTACTATGAATTTTTTTAGTATTGCACCCAAAAATTTTCGGTAACTTTATTAAAGTACGTCAGAAAAATTACCAATGATTTTTTAGTATTGTATCTAAAACAGTTTTCGTATTCTCGCCAGAAAGTTTGTAACCGTGCAAGAGATATTGCAGTAAAGTTGATAATGATTTCTTTCTGTTCTGTCTAAAATATTTTATTTACACTCACCAAAAGGTATTTGTAACTTACAAAATTTTTGCAGTAGATCAATAATGGTTTTTCAGCAGTATTCCGAAAATATTTTACGTAATTGTTTTTGTATGCTAATACTTATATTATTTTAGAGTTATTGTTATGGTATTTTTTCAATATGAAATTGAATTTTTACAATTTTAGATATCTAGAGTGGAATTTTCCTCATTAATCAAAATACTTCGATGCAAAATAAGTAATATGGCATGACGTGTTTTTCAGTAATACCACAGCAATTGTGAGAAATATTTGTATGTTATGCATTAGAAAACTGACTGAAGCTTCACTGTTGATATTCAAATAGGAACAAAATCATTTTGATATTAAATAAGCATTATAACAACAGCAGTAAATGAGAAGATAAGCAGATCTTGCGGTGTTTAATTAAATTAAAAAAGCGAATAGAAGCAATAATAAAAGTAAAGTATCATTACTGAGTTTATAAAGTATGCCTAAATTTAAGAAAATTTTTTATGGATACACTGTTAAAAATAAAGTGTGATGTTTCACCAAGACATTGGTGAAAAGTCGCTGAAATTTAGCTGCAGCCAAGATATTGGTGATAAGTTTCACCAGTTTATTGGTGCTTTCACAAATACCCCTATATTAGTGAAATGTTAAACCATGATTCAGGTTTTTTATAAAACCAATTTTCTGGTGAAAGGTTGAACCATAAATCAGGATTTTTTTAAATCCAGTTTTCTGGTGAAATGTTGAACCATAAATCAGGAGGGGCGGGGGGGGGGGGGGGTTAATCCAATTTACTGGTGAAAGTTTGAACCATAAAGTATGCCTCCCTTTTAAATCCTTTTAAATCCCCTCTGCCTTTTTAATCCAATTTTCTGGTAAAAGGTTGAACCACGAATCAGGATTGTTTTTAAATCCAATTTTCTAGTGAAAGGTTTAACCTTGATTCAGAGCTTTTTTAAATAAAATTTTCTGGTGAAAGGTTAAATCATAATTCAAGGATTTCTCTGTTCCAATTTTTTGCTGAAAGCTTTAACCACGATTCAGGATTTTCTCTCGTCTTTATGAGGAAAGGTTACACCAGATTGTAGCTTTCTTTCCTCCCCCCCTCACTATGGTTTTCAAATTATCATTTTATGGAGTAATAAACAAAATTTCAGATTATGCGAGATTATCTTGCAGTAGGAAAGCATTTTTTTTTCATTAAACCGAAAATTATTAAAGTTTTAATTATTGATTTTATTGTCTTTGAAATATATTTAAAAAACAAATGTAAACGAGTTTGATCTAATTTCACAAAATAATTGCATTCTTTCCCCAACAAATATTACCATTCTGTCCCTGTACATTTTGGAATATTTCTCCGCACTCAGTTACACTTATAGTCCATTTAGTGTTTGCTTATTCACAAAAAAAAATATAAAAAAATAATAATAATTTTCTTAGATTTAAATACATACCCTGTTTTTATTATTATTTTAACTTAAACAATGGCTGAATGAATTTCTTCAACCAATATTAATTTTTGCACGAGTTTGAAAAGGTTTTTTTCCATAATGCACTTAGCTGCTACTTTCATATGTTTTTTTTTTCTTTAATTGTTGTGAAAATAGATGCTGAAATTTTTATAATTATACAGTTTTCAAATTTTTACCTTCTTTTCACAAAACAAAAAATAAATATTTTTAAAATTTATATTGCAACACAGCTTAATTATGCAAAATTAATTGATTTGAATATAAAACAATAACAAAAAAAGTTCAGCATTTGTTTCTGTTTAATATTCAATAATGAATATAATACTTTTGAATAAATAAAGCACAAACATAACGGATACATAATCAAAGTATATGCGTAAACACTGAAATAATCAGCATCAAAAAGGCAGCCATAAGTAGCAGAATCCATTTAACCTCTAATATCAGCTAATACAAAAGTATTACTTTAAACTTTAAAGCTTATTTTAAATACACGATGTATTTCTATAGTATATTAAATACTTACTTTGAAGGGTTAACTTAATAACATTAGTGTCGCCACCAAGCAACTAATTATTGTTACTTATATTTATATTTTTTCAGTATTCCTAAATGATAATCTATGACGAAGATTTATTTATTTTTTAACAATACTATTTATTTTTTAACAATAGAAAAGAAAAATATTCACCAACAGCAGTCTTGCAATAGCTGAAAAAAGAAATGGTTACAGACACAATTAAATAGCAAAACATTTAAGTTGGTTTGCGGTATGCCGCTCCATTTATTGAAAATACAAATTATATAAACATTAAATTATATATATAGTATGTCAGACTAATATTTACTGTAATATAATATTATTTTACATAGAGTTTCTCTCAGACAGTTTTAGGAGGGTGCTGCACCCTCTCTGACCATTCAGGTCATCAAATATAAAGAATTCTTGATGCTTAGTATGTTCTGAATCAGGATTTCAATTCAGGTAAAATGGATTAGATCCAAGCATCAGGTAATTTCTCCACCTGTTTTAAATAAAAGAGTAAATATTTGAAGACATAAAATTGTTTCTTGTGCAGACATAACAATAATAATCAAATTTCACACAGGGAAAATAATCAAAAAATTAAACAGTATATCAATTAAAATCTCTTTTACAATGAAATCTTCAGCATTTGGAAAATCAGTGTTCGAAATAATTGGTGGTCTGCTGGTCCGGGAACACCAAAAATTCATTTGGACCGCTAATTTGAAAATTTTAGTGGTCAGCAGGAACAGTAACTTCCGCCCCCCCCCCCCCCCTCTCTCACAGTGTCACAGGTAGACTTAAATTTTCCCGTCCCAGAGAAAAAAGCAACCAAACACAAATCACACAATTTTATTTATTTAAAAAAAAATAATAAAACTGCATTAAACCTTAGTCAATTGAAATATTGGAAATAAAATATCTAAATTAATAATTTTATAATTTCTTTATGTGCTGTTTATTTAATTTTAGTTATAATTTTACAATTTATTATGCTGAAATTTTTGGATAACTGCAAAGGAACTTTGTAAGCAAAAGCTCCAAAATTCTCCAATTGTTAGGTAGAAAGAAAATATACTGAAATTCTTAAATCAAATTTGGAAAAATATTGCAAAAAGCGTCAGTTGGTTGAGGGGAAAAAATTCATCAACCAATCGTGATTAACAAAAGCTGATGCTTGCCATTTGGCTGCAATAGGGTGTTAACGATTTTAATCAACGATTAAATCATGATTTTAATCTACTGATTTCTTTTTTTAAAAATCATTGATTAAAATCACAAATTTTCTATGGTCTGTTTCAATGGTCTGTAGGAAAAAATCATTTGTAGTATATTGGAATTATATTACACTATTCCAAACTCCACAGAAATTGATACACATCACTGAGGTGTACAAATAGATGCTTACTATAGAACATGAGCATATCATTCATCGTTTATTTATTGGGGGACACAAAAGGATTCGCTTATAGTACTGTATAAATAAACAATAATTGCTGGAAGTTCGTTATCTGTTGTGTTTTTTTTTCTAATTTAACTAATTTAGTTACTTCGTATGTATAAAATCTATAAATCATATACAGGGCTGCAAAAAAGATGTATACATTTCCGTTTATGACGAAATATGTTGAAGGGGAATTTTCAACTGTGCAAATGCGTTTCTTAACTGAACTAATGTTTAGCATACTATTTAGTATATATTCAATTCTATAGATCATATATAGCGTTGCACAAAGAAATTCGGATATTTTTCCGATGACCGATAATAATTGCTGAACTTTAATTTTCAAATGTGTTACGTGTTTTGTTATTTGCTTACTTAGCCATCATATTTAACCTTATTAAACGTTGATTTTTTTTTTTTAAACATAGATCTGAATGTGTTGGAAAATTATAATCTGTAACCATTATGTCATTTATAGCTGATTGAAACGTTACTGTGTGCGGTTCTTTTTCGTGTGAAGGATTTAGTTTCAATTACACTTAAAAAATTGTTTTATTTGATTCTAGATTTTACGCGTATAACCACTTTTTTCAGCATATTAAATATTCCTGAGTACTATATCTAATTCTTTCCTTTCCTGATAATATTTTAAAATTTTTACTGATGCTTTTGACAGGCAGGTATGCGAGTTTTTCGCAAGTTAAGTGTGTTTAACTTATTTTTAATCCTCCTGCTAATACCTTGTCCCGAGCTGCGAGCAAAAATCGTTTGCATCCACACATTGCCGTTTTCCAGCTCTTTTAGTCCGTCACTTCGCATTCTGCGAAGTTTTCGTGTACGGCTGAATGCAGGGAGTTTTTCTTCTGTTACTGTTTATTTACAGCATCTTGCTTTATGCAAATTTTTCGGGAAATGTGTGGTATGACGTAACGGTTTAACTGAACGTATATATTGTGTGGTCGTCCTGTATGAGGTGGCTCTGTTTTTCCTTTTAAAATGGATTATGTAAGTTTAAGCCGTTTAAGAGCATGTCGTTAAATATTTAATGTCTTAAGTTTTTCGACATCGAAGTAATGATGTTAGTTTTAGTGATTTTAAATAAAATTATAAAAAGTTCTACGTGTCTTCAGTATATAATCAGCTGGTAATGACTGTCTACACTGCGTTTACTCTGCTCTGGCTTGAATTTAAGTTGTTTAAGCTCGATGAATTCTCAGCTTTGCTATAGTATTAAGAGTACGCCATGTTTTAAACTCCGTGTCATGTTGGGGTAAAACCGAGTACTTAAGAGTGGGTCAAAACTGGGTATGCCCGGTTTTGTCCGACACTCATAGAATGGTTTTTTAGTATAGTTAATAAATTAACATGGGACTTTAAATTGCATTCTTAATTTTGTTAAGTTATAATTGTAAATTTATCTAGTTATAATGAAAACTTTAATTTTGATTTTGTTCTATATTAAAAGGTGGGTCTAATTTTTAACTTATATTTATGAAATTAAATAATTTGCAATTATTAATGAACAAAATAATGGTACTAATTAAGGCATAATTTTATATCATACTTATTATATTTTAATAAATAATTTTCTAATCTGAGGTGTAATAACTTGCGTTATTGGTCTACTTAAAATGCAAATATATTTCGTGACTTTTCCTAAATAAAATTATCTGCCCAAATTGACAAATAATCTATAAAATCTCAATCCTATATAACTAGGCTACATAAAATATAACAAGATTTTTTTCTCAAATATTAAACAGGGAAGAAAAAACCTTCTCTTGATCCCTTCTCTTGAACCTTCTTCTTCTACTATCCCAGACTCATTTGCTGTAGTGGATGGATTACGAAAGAGGTCTTTATTTTATTTGGTTAAAAAATGTATAGATTTTTCCAATCTTTGTCCTGAAAAACCTGTTCTTTAAAACCTTAATTAGGTGTTCAACTCGTACTAAAAGAATCCAGTTAATCTAGCAAGAGAAAGCAATGTATTTATATATGCTTCTTTCCTTACGCAACGCATCGATTTCAGCCCCTTGATGCATCATTCATGCACCTCTAAGCTCATACTAAGGACAAGAGATGAGGAAGTGGTTATTTTGCAACCCTGCGCGATCTGTAACAATTTACCAAATTGGAAAATTATTTAAAGCTGCATTTTCGAGAGCAGCAATTGTAAATACTGCAATCAGAAGGTTCGAGAAAACAGGGATTTTTCCCTACAACAATGATCATTTTCCAGACCATCTTTTGCTACTTCGGAAGAGACAGAGAAACCATGAAAGTCATGATATAACACAACTAGGTCTATGCAGCCACAGGTTGGCATAGCTGCAGAAATAAATATTTCTGAAACAGGATAATGGAGCTCAACCTTCCGAACATAAACGAATTGACAATATCCAGCGTCTTTCACTTCGAGCTGCTTCCAGATGCAGTAGTTAACATCACAATCACAGACGTCATCACTGATTCAAAATGTCACATCTACAGAATATATAAGTAAAATTATCCATTCGATATCTTCAGACTATGTAGTCCAGCAATCTGAATTTCCAATTTCGCCTAAAATGTTCTTATCCCTTTCAAAGAAAGGCTTCAGAATTGAGAAAAGAAAGGGAAAAACTTATTTTGATTTCTTCCTATAAATTACAGATCGAAACATATATTAAGGAGAAATAAGCCAAACAAACTGCAAGACGAAAAAGATTCTTTAAAAGAAACCAAAAAGATTGCGGACACATCTTCAAAAGAAAAGGATAATGAAACCTGTATGTTTTGCTATGAACTTTACTCAAATTCCAAATCCAAATGCGATGTTTGAAATGCCACGGATAGGCACACAAATCATGTAGTAATGCAGAAGAATATGTTGACAAATTTATCTGTAATTTTTGAAGCTAAAAGAACTCTAAAACGTACAGTGTAAAGTAAGCAGGCCTATACAACGTAGAAAATTTGCCACAGATTTATTTATTTTTTTTATTTATTTATTTTTTTTTTACACATGGAAGAACACATGTGCAATTTCGTTTTGTTAAAAATAATAAAAATGTATTTTTTACTATATTAAGCAAGACATTTTTGACCAAAAAGAGTTTTCCAGTAGTTTTAAATGGATACCCGGTTTTACCCAACCAGCGAGGTAAAACCGGATTTTTGCATATGTGTGAAAAAAGGCTATTTTTTTATATAAACAATTATATATATTTTTTTGAAAAGAATATATTTTATTATAGACAAGGTTTCATTTTACATTAAAAACAGTGTTCAAAGTTTGTTTTCCCATTTCACAGCATTTGAGACTAACAAAATTTTATGGTACCCGATTTTGCCCCACCTTCCCTATATATATATTTAAAGGATGCTGTAGGAGAAAATAGCACGAAACATTTATTAGCTCCTTTTAGCGTCTGTTTGTACTAAAATTTTTGGTAACCTGCCATTTATCTTTTAAAATAAGAAATTTTTCTATTCACATACACTTTACGAGATTTTTTTCGCGATATATCACCATTATTGACACGTTGATATATTCCGATATTAAATTTACGATATTCTCCCCACCTAGCAGTTTAACTTTCGAAAAAAAAATCAAAAAAGGTTTTCCGAAAACTTGTAGCAATTTATTCCAGGATGATATTTTAGAAATGCAGGCAAACAAAAAAAAATATATATATATATATATATATATATATATAATATATATATATATATATATATATATACTCTAAAAGTTAAAATCTTCTATCTGATGATGCAATTTAAAAAAAAAACATGAATTTTAAATCTTTCAAATACATTGGTGAACGTAGGTCAATTCGCGCCTAACAAAGACTATATTTTTTCTACCCTAAAACTAACTAAACGTCCGTATTTTAATACAATCTTTTTAGAGCAACTCAACAGGCCAGATTTACATTTACCTACAAGAATTTCGAAACATTTGGGCAAACAGAAATATTTTTTACTAAATAAAATGTGCAAAAACTTCGACAAATTTAGTAAAAACCTGAGTGTTACATCGTAGTAAAAATCTTACCAGCTTTTTTCCCACTAAATATTAATATTTTTTCACCCGGGCTACGAAAACATTATGTTTTTAACATCTAAAAATTTCAGATAGTCTGGATGATAACGACAAGCTTTTGAAGAATTTAAAATACTGGAAGAACCTTGTCCCCACCCCC
Organism: Maratus speciosus; assembly: GCA_963932465.1. NCBI lineage: Eukaryota > Metazoa > Arthropoda > Arachnida > Araneae > Salticidae > Maratus > Maratus speciosus. The sequence continues at coordinate 222,973,007 of OZ010791.1, read as the reverse complement.
ACCCCTCCCTTTCCAGCCATATTTCAAAATTACACATAAGATTCCAAAAATCAAATTATGCAGAATATTAATACCAAATAATAATAGCAATACCTAAAAGCATATACTTTTAATTTTCTTTGAAATACAGGAAAACATTTAAAAAAATACAAAAATTAATCTTTAAAAAAAATTCATTGTCCGAAGTCACTTTTCTGTTTTTCTGCGCATTTTACTGTACGACTCACATTACATATATATTATTTAAAAATACACACTTAATTTTATACAGTAGCTTTGAAATGATCAAGTATTGATTTGATTCAGACATAAATGGATTTAAGGGTGAAAAAAATTAGTTTGAAAAGAAAAAAAAAACACTAAGATTTTGATATGAAAATAAAATCTATATCTATCTATATTATAAAGTGCAAACATATCTGTGCGTAACGCTGACGTAATTTTGCAAATAGCAGCTTTTTGAAATCTGAAATGAAATTTCGGTTTTGCAATTTTCGTGTTCAGCTCGTCGTCAGCTTAAAATTCCGAGTAAAATGTGAACTACATTTTATATTTTTGTTGAACATTGTCACAATTCTATTTCAAAGGGGGGCTGTAACTCACAATTATGAGGGTGGGAAACTGGAAATTGTTTTAATCCCTTCCGTTTAGGTCTAAAATGAAAGTACCAAGTTTTATCCCTCGTACTAGGTGAACATTAGAAAATATGAGCATATTTATAGTCGAAAAACACTTTTTCTTTTAATTATCTTAACAATATCTCAGAACAATTAATTCTTTCAAAAGCATTGTCAATACAAATGTCGTAGAATTTGAAATTCTTAATAAAATGAGTACCCATATTAATATTTTTGCTGCATATTAAGGTCGCAATTCCATTTTTAAAAAATTTGCCTTAATCGCTAATCAAGAGAGAGACAGAGTTATCAAACCACACTGCCACTGTTTATTATATACATGTATTTTCTTTAAGTTTTTGGGGCCTTCGCGATGTTTCTGTAATTATGTTAATGCTTTATTTTGTATATTTTGAGGATTATAATTTAGTAGTTATCGAGAAAGAGGTACATAATTGACAGCCGTTTTACATGCCATTTCCCAACTGATATCGTCAACTTTAAAACTTAGTTAAAAAATTACGTAAAGATTATAATAATTTTTTTTCAATATTCAGAAGGTTTTAAAATTTTATGAATTTAACTTAAGATGCTCGTATACTAGTCGAAAATAATTTTTATTAAAACCATCTTAGTCCTTTTCGTAAAATATCGAAGGTTAAAATCGTGTTATTGGTTGACCTATAATTCCTCTAGCGAAAAGAATCCTGCACACATATTTGTTCCCTCGCTCCTCCCCATTATATTCGACCTCCTTAAATATGATGCATACGCACTGTTGTTCACTATATAGGTCAAATTAAATACGACGCATAATTCAAATACAATATCAGAGATCATAAGCAATGTTTTCTATCATTTACAAATCACTTTTGAAATATGCTAAAAATCATGAAATAATGCACTTTTTAAGTTATCTATTTGTTCGTAGCGGCAAAACCGCACCTAGTAGGACGGGTAAACTTGGTACGTTTATTTCTGACCTATGTCGAAAGGACTAAAACAATTTTCAGCTTTCTCGTATTTAATTCCGTATGTAATTATTTAAAATATCTCCTCGGGAAATTAATATTTTTAACTTCTATTTTTTTGTGTACACTTCCTAACAGATATCTCTTTTTTTTTAGTTCTCAAAATATTTCTAAAGTATAGACTTATATTTTATATGAAGAGTTAAATTCTTACTCGCAGTTTGCCCGCTTTTAACACAAAGTATGAAATTCAGCCTAGATTTTAGAAATATTTTGAAAACTAAGAAAAAAAGAGACATCCTTTAAGAAGAATACATAGAAAAAAGATGTTAAAAATATGAATTTCCCGAGAAGATATTATAAATATACGAATGCATCAAAATTCCATAGACTTAACATTACGTAGGAGAATTCCGAAGCTGCTTGACAAGTCCCCTTAAGCCATAATTCTGAAAATATCCAAAATAAAGCCTAAAATAATTACAAAATCCTCAAATAATACCTCAATAAATTAAAAAATATATATAAATTAGAAACAGGGTGAACTGATAACCTGGTCTGTTCTGGCTTCAAGCACTTGATTAACGACTTAGGCAAAACTTTGAGATAGGATTGAAAAAAATTCAACAAAAATATTAAGTGTAAGTACACATTTCAATCAAAATTTTAGCCTCTACAACATCTGTATTGACAATGTTTTTGATAGAGTTAGTTCTTTTTTAGATATTGTTATGGTAATTAATAAAAATGTGTTTTTTGACTATAAATCCGTACATATCTTCAACCGCTCACCCAGTAAGAGGGGGGGAAACTTAGTACATTCATTCTAGAGTTAAAGTAAAGGGATTAAAACAATTTCCAGCTTTCCCCTAATAAATTCCAAATGCGACCCTTTTTTTTCTCCCCTACCACTGGTCTATAAAGAGTTTTAAAGACTTTAAAATTCTATGTGCTCTAAATTTGGGGGGGGGGGGGGATGTCAAATTCCGGTGGGAAGAAAAATCTTGATTATTTATTGTGACAATAAAATGACACAGCAGATTTTTTTATTTAAGCAGTTTTAAGGTGAAGAAAACTGAGAAGCGAAATTTTGAAGGTGAAATTCAGATAAAATTTTAATGAAATGAATATGATGGAATGAATAGTTAATGAAATTTAGGACTGATTTTTTATTCACTATAAAGTAACAAATAGAGTAGAGCAATTTTTTTAACCTTTAACTGATGTCACAGAAATTGTCACATAAATTGTATGAAGCGGTCTGTGAGACCGCTTCATCGAAAGATGAATAAAAGCCGCGATAAACTCATAGGATGTTGTTTTTGTACTAAACTTTTTGCACAGGAGTGTTATAATTAAAATTCACCTATTTAAAAGTCTCTGGTGTTAGTACTAAAGTTTCAAACGAAACAAAATTTCAGTAGTGTTTGACGATAATTGAAATTCGTAAGTTAATCAATGAAAATTGAAAAAAGCACCGGTCTGTGAGACCGGTAACATCAGTTAAAGGTTAAAAAAGTTTTAAACAGTTTAAACTTTGGTATTGTGGAGAAGGTAGCAAAAAAGTGAGGTAAAATTTCAGAAGAAAGGTTAGCAATGATGGTTTTTATTTTAAATCAGAAATGAAAATAAATGCAGAAGAGTTCCACACACGATTAAGAAATAATATAACAGTAAAGCACTTTTAAGGATTTTTAAAAAATGTTGTATGAAAATAAGCACTTTCAAGCACAAAAAAAATCCTTTTGAAAAATGCAAGTACTTTTAAGGACCGTACGAATCCTGATATATTGAAAATTAGCCGACTGCAGAGTAGCCCTGCACGGATCAAGTTACACCCGACACAAAACCGAATATTATACTTAAGTCCACCCGCAACTCGACCCGAATCCGCCAAAAATATTTTCTTGATCCGCAACCTAAACCAGAATCAGCGAAAATAATTTTCGGCAACTTGCAACTCAACCCAGACTTATTTGAACCCGAACCCGAAATAAAAGGAAAGTAAATCATGTTTTATTGATATTATGAAATGTAATCTACAATTGCATTTCTAATAACAATTTATGTTTTATGTAGGAAAACGGACAAATGTATATACTTTAATATTCAAACATATGTGGGTATCCTGCCCACAAGTATTTGAAGAGAGCACAGCTTGTTAAAAAGCGCCATCGGTATTCACCATCATGGTTGATTTCAATGGCGCTTGGTGACAAGTTATCCTCAACATGGCTGATAATCACATGATACACCTAGGTGATGTAGAGTAGGTGCCCCATTACGGCCGGTTTTTGCCTCATTTTCACTAAAATGAATGAGCAATGTAAAAGTATTAGTAAATTTCGATAGTATTTAAACTGAAAATTGTAAACTAGACCATGAAAAAAACAGCGGTTTGTGAGATCACAAATAGCAGTTAATCTCCAACTGTTGTGACAAAAATTGTTTCATAAATACCGTAAGCGGTCTCCGAGACCGCTTACAGTAGATAATCATAGATTGAATAAAATGGTTGACTGACACACAAGAGGCGGTTTCTGCGCTAAACTTTATGTAAACGGCTATTATAGTAAAATTTCCCGCATTCAGAAGTCTTCAGCTATACTTCTAATTTACCAAACAAATAAAAATTAAACTAACATTAATACTTAAATTGAAAATTACAAAAACTGTGAAAACTGAATATTGCAGCTGTCGGTGAGACCATCAACAGGAGTTAAGGATTAAGGTTTAAAACAAAAGCTATTCATGAAACAAGAATATTGATTTTTAAAAGTAGGTAGGTAGATACCTACGTTCTATAAAAAAAAAACTTAACTAAAACTTAACTAGAAACCACCGAATTTTTGGATTTGTAAAAATTCCAGGTATTGTCATCTAAAGAATAAAGTGAAAATTTAAAAATATTAGATCAAAATTCAAAAATTTAAACTTAGCTCATTTTCTTACCAGAAATTGCTATATTTATTAAAGGTTTAAACAAATGACTAGTGCACTTGAAACCAAACTGCCACCTTTTTGTCATGATAGCCGAAATGTTGCTTCATATGAAATCAGGACGGAGCGTATTTTTGCCCCGTTCGTATCTTTACCCCTACCTACCCTACATCTCTCTTTGCATGAGAAAGTAAAAACTCAGCATTTTATCGCTCAGAGCCTCACGTAAAATTAAAATGCAGATGTTTATATTTAGTTTTTTTCCAAGTCTTGTTAAGATTTTCACAAAAAGTTTGAGCAGAGCAATTTTTCAGATAAAATAAATACATATTTCAATATGAATGAGTTATTATTCAATTTACTGCTTAAGAAATAAAAGTATATAAGAAATGTGATAAATTCTTTTTATTTACGGCACAGTTAAGAACCATTTATTCTTCTCTAGGAATAGGAAAAATATTACCAACATTTCATTTTTTATATACACGAAAACACATGTATAATATTTCTGATAGTTTTAACACACATACACATGATACGTGTGTATAGATAGAGAAGTACCCAATATTCAGAGTTAGAAGCATAGGAGAGAGTGGGGAGGAATGGAACACCTTTTACAAAAATAAGAATATGAACTCTGTTTGACACAAAAACAATATTTCAGTTTATAGAATACAAAATGAAACACTCTCTGATGTCCTTGAACAATACAGAAACATAATTTTCAGAAACAATTTTATAATTAAAGAAATTGCAGGTTTCAAAATTTGTTCAATGCTTAGACCCATGCTTGAAGGCTTAGTTTATATTATGGATAATATACAGTATAATGTTCCATGAATAGGGAAACTATTACATCTATGCATAAACAAGTCATTAATATTCAGAAGGCATAAAAAGTATATGAAGCAAAATCACTTCTGATTTTTGAAATAATCTTTTACTTTATACAATTGAAATCTTGTGAAACTTTTTTCAACTGGAGATTGGGCTACCATTGTTTCATCTAGTGTGCGATTGATGAAGTGTCTAGAATGATCATATTGAAAAATTTTTATTACTTCCAAAACAAAAACAAATTTTGCAGGAAAGTAAAAGAATATATAAATTTATTAAGTTAAACCAGCTCTCTGCATGTTCGCCAACATAAATAAAAAACAATGGAACTTCGAAGGATCACTTTTTTTCTTCCTAATTGGTTTGATTAAAAGTATCAACAATAACACAGATTATAAAAACATGTAAGGGGGAGGGGGGGTATGAAAAAAATTAAGTAAAATTTTTATTGTTTAATTTTTTTATATAAAAAAAAAAAAAAAACTTTGAAGTTTGTCCCTTACTGGCACATCTGCCGTATACCTAGATGTTTAACCTGAAAAAAATATTTTAGACATTTTTTTGAAAAATCAGTCAACCCGAACCCAACACGCAAGATTCAAAACCCGACCCGATCCGAACCAAAAAAGTTAAGTAAACCCGACCCGATGCAGGAATCTAGTACAATAAATACCGATTACTCGGCGCGACTCTAATATTAAGAAAGATAATTTTGATATACATTTTAAGTATTCTGCGGAAGAATAGTGGAATATTTGGCCTTCATTATCAGTCGCAGGGGGTAGTACTATTCATTACATCGCTAATTAAAAATAAAATATTTAAATTGCTAACCATATTGCAATAAAATTTGATTTATTACATAAAACATTAGAAATTGCACGCATGTAATAAACACTGGTGTAAAGAACAGTCATTTGACTGAATGATAAATATTTAACAAAAATTAATAGGAAGATTACGCATTAATACCTGCTAAAATCCTGTTACATTATAATTCGAAATCAAACAGTCTTACTGTGTAGTTGAATTTTACTTATTAGGAATCAAGCAGAATGGAAATATAACAAAATTTAACTCATAAAGAAGAAATATTTACTTACATCCTAATTTGAAACCATAATCAAGATGGATGCTTGAACGCCTCTGTTGCTGCGTGAATAGCCCTTTCATCACCATCGAAGTCCTTTTTCATTGGCTGACAGGCAAAACTAAGATATTTCATGTATTTGTACTATGCGAGTGGTAAATGTTATATCCCGTTACAGATAAAATTCTAGTAAACATGCAGATTTCTGTAGTTTTACAAAACTAGTTTTGTAGATTTACAGATTTTTTTTTTTTTTTTTACACTGTAGTGGTGATAAATCATGAAATGAAAAACTATAGGAGTGTATATAAAATCATAGCCAAAGCGATTCGAAAGAGCTGTTGCGATGACGCGATCATCATACTGACTTATGACCAAGTCCAAAACGTTTCCTGTTGAATGTGTAGGACATTCCTATAAAATGTGCCCACTTTGATTCACTGAACCTGTTCGTTCAAACTTGGCAATTAATGCTCTCAACATGCTTGAATGTGTCTTCAGCCTATTCTTTAAAGGCGCTGGACCACTTACTGTGTGTTTCTCCAGGTCTCTGGTAACAAAGATAAAATGTTTTGACTAAAAAAACGCGCTCTTCGATTGAATATTGGTGCATTTTGGCAAAAAGAAATTATACTATTATTTTTAACAAAATCACACTGCTTGGTAAAGTTATCATATGAATGGAATTTTTCCAGCTGAGTAAAAAAATGCCCAAGCCGGTACGCGAACCCAGATCCTTGGCATACATTGTCAATGCTCTACCGTTTAAGCTACCTAAAGCAGTAAACTACCGTTTAAGCCAAGGATCTGGGTTCGAGTCCCGGCTTGAGCATTTTTCCGCACAGTCTTAAAAATTCAATTCGTCTAAAAAAGAAAATATTATTCGACAGTAACCAGAGTCCGTAAATATTTTTCCTTTGGGTCCCTGCGCATGACTGCACAATTTCACGTCACTAGCTCCACCCATTCAAGAGTTATTTAACTAAAAGTTTCGCTCTTCCCCGGTGTATCTGTACCTTTTTAGGAATATATTATCTAAATATTGCCTTATCTAAATACAGAATTTCGTAGAATGGAAAGAACGTTTTTAAAAATGAATTAGAAATAAATGATTACAGCTACAATGAAATCAGAAATTTCTTTACCACGCATCCTCTTCTAACTCCAAGTACCACCGATTGATGGAGCTACACTATCTCAAACAGTAATTCTGCTGAGAATAATCGTGCAATTTCAAAGCGCAAACATTTTTTTTTTCAATAGCGTTTTTAGAGTTTGAGACAAGTCAGCGCCATCCATCGTGCCAGTATAAGTTCAATAGTTGTCCCCGTTCTATTGTTATTGGAGTTTTAAAACGTTCAGTCCATTTTTGGACCATTAAATTCGAAGGCGGGAACTTTGTGCCAACATATTAAAATGAGATAAAATAGCGTGTTAACAACGTGATAATAACACTTTTCCCACTACTGTTTAGAGAAAATGTTTTGCAATTTATCATGTCATGGACTTAAAAAAGTTACGAACGTTTCTAATACATAATTAAATCGTCCAGTCCGTTAAACTCGAAGGAGAAAACTTTGTACCAGTACATTAAAGTCTGATTAAATAATGTGTTAACAACATGATAATATTACTTTTCACACTAATTTTTATAGAAAACGTTTTGCAGTTTCCTTATCATTTCATCGATTTAAAAAACAGTTAGTTGCCTGTTTCTAACAGATATGTTTATCGAACTCTAAATATTTGCTCTCCAGATGATTTATTTAAATTAGAATTAGAATACATTAAATCTAAAGGCAAAAACTTTAATCTATATATATAAAAGAAAGTCTGTATTTTGTATTAATCAAGGCGCAGCCCAAACTACTGAACCTAAAATCTTGAAATTTTGGGTAAAAATACTCCTTATGACATAGAGTGCCGCTAAGAAAGGATTTTCTAAAATTTCACCCTTAAGGGGGGTAAAAAATAGAACGAACTTTAAAATAATTCCTTAAAAATCTGATTTTATAGTTATTTTTCAACTGATAACATATTTTAGTGTATTTTTGTATGCTGAATCGAATGGTGCTAACCAAATTTTGTTAAGTCTAATAGTTCATGAGGTATTTCATATTTTTCTGATTTGGCGCTATCTTTTGCGCCAAAACCACAAATTTTCAAGTTATAATTTCTAAAAACTCATTTTCTTCATTCTGTTACTATAGCAAGGGAATAAATTCAAATTGAATATTTTTTAATCAATTCTTTTCGTTTAATAATTAAAACAACTATGTCAGTTAGGAAGAAAAATACAAACGCCTCAAAAACTAAAACTAAAAGAAAAAGAAAAAGAGCTGTTGTACTTTTTCGTTCTACCAATACCATGCCAAGATGTATGATATCGCGCCATTTATTTCAACCCTAAGTGTGCAAACGATTTGTACTGCAAACCGTGCCAAACAATAACACTTGCTATTTATTGAACGTGAATATTTTTTATGAGTTTTATTCCATCGTAATCTCGTAAAACTTTTTAATTTGTTATTTTTTTGAATAGGAAACATTTATTTTTAATTATAACTTATGTATTACTGATACCGACATAGATTTTACTATTTGGCAATTATCTGATGAGGAGGAAGCTACTATAAAATTATTTTAGAAGTTAGGAATTATACATATAAAAATGTTTGTTCAAAAAATTATGACGGCTTCATTCAAAGAATGAAATATTTACTGTAGTGTGAGAAATACGTATTACGTACGCCATGCTACAGTAGTAAAAGACATTTACAATTTGAAGACTGCAGTTTAAATTGACTATATCCTATTACTTGCAAAACATTTATTTATGCTTTTATTTTAAGTACTTATTTTTATTGATTTAAAAAACTGGTGGGTAGTATGTAACTTTCAAAAGTTATATTTTTTAAATGCTCATTCTTTTATCAACAAAATTATTTTTTTTTTTTTTCAGATGTTTCATTTCATTTTATAGACAATGACATTATTTATATTTCGCCTGCGTAAATTACAAAATACTTTTTGATGTTGAAATAAATTTTTTTTGGTTTAAGGTATTTTTTCTTCTTATTATTTTTTCTTTTCATCATTTTAAAGGAAATTAGTTAGACATATATTTTAAATGTGTGTATTTTAAATGAAATGAGTAAAATGCGTGTATTATAGGCATGCAACGGAAGAAATTAATGATATTGATAAAACAAGAGGTTTTTTTTTTTTTTTTTTCTTTCATGGTTATTATATAGTGTGACGGAATGTACACCGGCAAGCAATTTTTTCCGCACGGACTTGCTATAGTAACGTATATATTTTAAGAAATTAATACTTGTAATATTAGAAACTAGCCGCCCTTAGCGACCAGTTTGGTCTCCCTTAAAATTAATGTTTGGGAAAGCATGCTAAGCATTGTATCGTGTTACTTTTATTCGTAATTTAATTTACTTGAACGTTGAACTCCCTTAAATATAATTAATACAATCCCTTAAGCTAATATTAGTTTTTGTTGCATTAAAATATCTCAATTTGTTGATTTTCTGTAAACAAGTAAACCCTATTGGTTTACAATGGAAGTCTATGGGAATTTGGCGAAATATTAGAGATATCGTCAAGTCGAACTACGAGTACATATAAATATTTTCTATCCCCTTTCGTAGAGTTCCTTTGAATTTAACTTGAGCTTCCGTAAGCTTCGGAATGGAACGAAGAAAACGAACAAATTGGCAATTCTGAAGCTTTTGAATGTTTTGCAAAATGTTTGACATAGCTGGAGACTATGATACTGGTAAACTAATAATATTAAAAAAACTCTGTGACAGAGCTTTAAAGCAAAGGCAATCGAAACTGCGACAAGCAAAACATTTTTTAAAACCCTTGTGATATATGTAAAAGGCACTTAATTTCAAAATTAAAATTCAGTTAATTTATTCTTGTTTCTATTTTGCTATTGCTTTATTTTTATTAAGCACTTGTTTCCATAATAAGAAATATTGCATATATTTCTCATTAATCATAAAATTGAAGCATTCTCGATTGTCCGAAAATTTCGATTTTCCGAAAGAGGGTTGGTCCCAATTACTTCGGATAATCGAGGTTATACCATATTCATAGTTTATTTTTTAAAGTTATAAAAAATATTCGCATTTAAAATACCTTTTAAATGGACACATTTAAAATAGATATTTTATTAAAAATATTAAATGGAAAAAAATCGATTTTACTCAAAAAAAATTATCGCATAAAAATATAATATTCATGTTTTACATCTAGCAATCTACATAAAAAATATGTATAATTCATATTTTATTCTTATTTTAATACTAAAGTATTAATGAGGTACCCCAGCCACAATATCATTAACCCTTTATCTACTGCATTATGATCTACTGCAATTTTTTTTCATGTAATTTTTTTTTCAGTTACTACAATAAAAATTAACGGATATACAAAAAGAAATACTTACTTGTGAGAAATTTAATTCATTAGAGGTAATTAGTTAAAATGGTACTTTAAAATACCGCCCGTACACTATGTCTTAAAAATTCTCGTAACAGAAAAACCACAGGGTATTTCAAATAAAGTTTAAATTCTTAAAAATGCGAAATAACAAGAAGACACTCGCAAGTTAACAAAAAAAAAATATTAAATTGCCATAGTTTTATTGTACACATGAAAAATGAATAAAAATTAAAATTTGATGGCATTAAAAAAAACTTTTTTTTTTCGATCTTGATAGCAGTCCTTTAGTTATGCGACGCCCATATTCCAGGGACAACCTGTTCTCCCGCATCTTTACATGCAATATATGAATTTACATATGCCATTTTAATATATCATAAAAGAGCTGGTGCCACAACTTTCTCTATTTCCTATAAAAAAAATAATAATGAAAGAGAAAAGAAATACGAAAATCATTACTACGCTAGAATTTAGTAATTACATTATAAAGCAGATACAAATAATGGATAATTACACAAACGAAAGTTAAGCAAGAAGTTTTTCTCCAACACCCTGTGTATTGACGGTGCTTATACGTACCACGTAATTCAACTGTTAAATCAAATACATACACCGTTCACCTAAAACAGCTATTCAAATTGCATTAAAAGATGAACACGTAACGAACCGGTAAAAAAAATCCAACACTTATCTTATATTCTTTACTGTTTTTGCAGCAAAAAAAAAGACGAGTGTGACATCTATGCAAAATGTTGGAACAAAACACATCCAATGTTTCAAAGATAGTCTCCTTCTTCGCTAATATAACAGACCTAGAACTATTGCTGCCATGTATCCTGATAAAGTGGAGTTAAAAGAGTGTTTTTGCAAAATACCATTAGAATGTTAGTAATATTCACTATGGGATGAAATTTTAAAGTGAGTGGTACTTATAAGTACCGTCAGTAGATAAAAAGTTAAAGACAAAATCTTTCCGAAATTTCATAATTCAAAGCTTATGAAAGAAATTATTCAAGCTATACATATTTGACACAAAGATCTTTACTTCAAACTGCTGTACTACTGTACAACTGTATCCGAGTGGTTAGAGCGCTGGTCTCGTAGCACTAAGGTAGCTGGTTCGATCCCAAGTTCAGCAACTTTTATTTTATCCTAATTTTCTTCAATTGACCTATATTTTACCACCTGTAACGAATAAAAAAGAAACAGATATTCGTTTATTAACGGAAAAATCCTGGTAGCACTGCTGCCAGGAAAATTTCCGTGAATTGAAGAATGAGAGTGTATGTTTCTAAAATAAATCTGTTATTTTAATGCTTCTGATGGTCGGAAGCGTTATGTAATAGTTCTTATTAAGTAGTAGCAGGGTACGTCTGCAAATTTTCTCAAAGAAAGGCGCTTTCTTTACGGGAAAGCTTAAAAAAAAAAAAAAAAAAAAAAAAAAAAACATTTTTACATTTATATTTGAAAATCCCACTAAAAATAAAATAAAAACATTTTTTAATACTTTGATGTAAGAAAACTTACAAAAATATACGTAACGCTGGTAAATAAATACTGTAGATTTTTTTCGTCATCGTACAATATAATTGACAATTGGCAATCGCCTTAACTTTTAAAAAGAGCAGTGCGAAGGCTTCTTTACTTAAGATTTCAGAAACCTATCCCTTATTTTCACAAACCGTAAGAAAATAATGAATCATAAATTAAGAACCCATAAGTCTATAATTTAAAGATATGTTTCTAAAATAGATGTGTTATTTTAATTCTTGTGATGTTCGGAAGAGATATGAAATAGTTCTTATTATGTGGTATCAGGATATGCCTGTAAGTTTTCTCAAATGAAGACATTACGGGAAAAATCTTTTTTAAATAATTCAGGCTATTATCACATTTATAATTGAGATTTGCACGAAAGTTTAAAAAAAAAAAAAGTCATTTTTTAATATTTTGATGTAGCAAGCTTACAAAAAACAAACGTAACGCTGGTAAATAAATACTGCTGATTTTTTTCGTCATCCTACAATATAGTTAATCGACGGTTGGCAATCGCCTCAACTTTTTAAAAGAGAAATGTGAAGGCTTCTTTACTTAAAATAGGATTAAAGCTTTGTTAAGACTTTTGTAGTTAAATATTTTCTATTTAATCTATGTTGTGATTATCCATTACTTACGTTAACAGCAGTGATTGAAATGATCTTCTACATAACTTTTTTTATCCAATTAAATCAGTATTAATATCGTATTTATATGGAATATCATATTACCGTATATAATACGTTTTTGCTCTTGTATTATTGTTTTATTTTTTGAACCCGTTTCCTTTAAAGATGTTTGTAATTAGTACGGTACTTTCTAAACGATAAACTGCTTAAAAGAATGAATTGTAGCTATTCTATTTAATCCTTTTTTAATGATTTCTCTAAACCCAATCTCCAAATCAATCGTTTAAACACTGCGATATTATTTAAGATTGTTTGACTTTTTGTGTATTTTTGACTTTAGAAACTGCTTCAAATTGTTTTACTAATGTCTATTAATATATTATCATAAGTCGAAGATTTAATTTAAGACCATCTTGATGGGTCTTTAAAGAACATTAACTGACATAAAATTTCGTTTTTTATACTGTATCCCTAATCTGGTCCCAAAGGTACAATAAAAAGGTCTAATACACAAAATAAGTGATATTTCGGAAATTATTGGTTTATTGCGAGAAAACTGGTAATTAGGTACCTCAAAAATGACAGTGAATATAGCAAAATAGTAAAATAACAAAAAAAAATGTTTACAGTATATAACTTTCAAGGAATGAGCAAGACGGCGATGCCTTGTATAGTGATGTCTAAATAGATCGAAAATTTTCATAATGAAGCCTGGAACTGCTTTTGTATTATACTTATTAGGTTAAACAATGGGTTAAATTTGGTTAAAACATAACACATCATATTTCCCAAAACAAGCTTGAAGTTTTGGAGTTTGATACTCCATGCGACTAAGTGGGTTGCATGTCGAATCCCCATACTATTAAGAAAATTGTTGATGACACTTTAGACAACAAATCCCAATCCAAAAGCGTAAATGACGGGTTCCTGATTTGTGGTTGAAACGTCATGCCACCACTTTTCATAGAACATTACAAATATACTTAGTGGGAATAAGCTACAGTGACCTCGCAAAACATTTCATCTAACAAATATTCTGTCCCAAAAAAAAAAATATATATATATATAAGTTGTATTCTGCGTAGCTTTGCATTATCGTCAATAAAGTCTGTCAGATCCAAGTCTGACAATATGGTCAAGAATTTCATCCCTATGCTGATGTGCAGCCGCGATACCTGAAGATAAACGAAAGACCGTATTTTGCCAAATCGAATGCATGCATGATAAATGCATTAATATTGAGGTTTTTTTATTTACTACTCATAAGTCGAGATTTAACACACAAACTGACTGACGAGCAATCTTCTCCGTAAAGTGTGTGACGCACGCAATTATGCCCCAATGGTACAAGAAATTGAACATTTCTATGGTCGTGAAAAGTTTGTTTGAATTGACATTATGTTAGACAGTTGAACACCACTGTGCAATACTACAATGGTTGTCGGCGCGAAGATTTTATGAATGCTTCTTTAAATCACGAAATCATATCGGTTTCTTAGGTTGCAAAAGATAAAGACTAGTTTTTGGATTCATGGATTACACAGAAGAGTATGTTTTGCATTATTGTTCAGATTTATGTTATATTTTCTTAGATTAAGAAACATTTGTCTCTTTTACAGTGTAGCACATCTTCATTACGCCTAATGAAGAAAGTTTTTTAGAAGGTCCTGGGCATTTTTATGATGTTATTCATAATGTTTTTGCCTTCAAAAATAATATAACATTTCTAAAGTAAATAAGTCGGCTTTTTTCATAGCAACAACAAATTCAATTTTTTAACAATTTTATTTTGTTACTTACCTTAACCCATTCGTGCTTGGTGTCCCATTTTGGGGACGCTTAGAATTTTTATAAATTTCAATTATTAACTTCTTCTTTTAACGTGAAAATTGTATGAAATAATTATTTATAAATGTCTTTATCAGTTACCGAGAGATGATAGCATAAGATGGATATTTGTTTGCTTAAATGAAGGGGTTTTCCGATGTTTATAGATTTTTTTCATTTTTTAAGAGGGCGAAACGTAAAAAGTATTTTTATTTGTATTTTTCTATCAAGGATCCAAATAAATAAGTCGTAATCTTAGTTTGTAGTCTTCTTTGAAAGACGTATTTTTGTATTGTGAAATTATATGTTCAAGCCTATTTTTTACGCATGTTTGTAACGTTTCAAAATATAAGGCGCTAAGCACGAATGGATACATATTTAGGTAGCTTTCATTACAAAAAGCTACCTATTGCAGCCGTTCGGAGGAAAGCGATTTCAAAAAATTTTGGTATATTTTCATCGATCATGATCCCCAGACCCCGAAACCACCCTCCGTTCAAAAGTTGATATATATATATATATATATATATATATATATATATATATATATATCCATATATATATATATATCTGATCTTTGTCATACTGTAACTCTCGTATTTATGAACCGATTTCGATGAAACTCGGTGTGTACATAGTACATACAAATATCTCGACCGAGTTCGTTGGCCAGCTTCATCCGCCATCTTGTTTCAAAATGGCGGCCATTTTAAAAAATTTAAAAAATTTAAAATTTGAAATGTGGTACCAAAAAATTTAAAATTGAAAAATATTTTTTTCTTATGTGTTTGACCTTGATACAAAGATTCCGGAGCATTTTTTGTTTTGTCTATATCTTAAAAAATGGCTGAGTTATAGCACTTTGAATTTCCAGCTTGACTGATATCTTGAAACGACCTGATTTTTGTCACACGATAACAGGCGTATTTATGAATCGATTTGGATGTACCTTGGAGTATACATAATACGTACCAATGTCTCGACCGAGTTCGTTGGCCAGCTTCATCCGCCATCTTGTTTCAAAATGGCGGCCCTTTAAATTTTTAAAAAAAATTTGAAATTTGAAATGTGGTACCAAAAAATTGAAAATTGAAAAATATTTTTTTTATATGTGTTTGACGTTGATACAAAGATTCTGGAGCAGTTTTTGTATCGTCTATATCTTAAAAAATGGCTGATTTATAGCACTTTGAATTTCTAGCGGGGCTGACATTTTGAAACGACCTGATTTTTGTCACGCGATAACAGGCGTATTTATGAACCGATATGGATGTACCTTGGTGTATATATAATACGTACCAATTTCTCGACCGAGTTCGTTCACCAGCTTCATCCGCCATTTTGTTTCAAAATGGCGGCCATTTAAAAAAATTTTAAAAATTTAAAATTTAAAATGTGGTACCAAAAAAATTGGAAAATGAAAAAGATTTTTTTGTATGTGTTTGACCTTAATACAAAGATTCCGGAACAGTTTTTGTTTCTTCTATATCTAAAAAAATGGCTGAGTTATAGCATTTTGAATTTCTATTGTGGCTGACATTTTGAAACAGCCGGATTTTTGTCAGGCGATAACAGGCGTATTTATGAACCGATTTGGATGTAACTTGGTGTGTACATAGTACATACCAATGTCTCGACCGAGTTCGTTGGTCAGCTTCATTCGTCATCTTGTTTCAAAAGGACTGCCATTTTTAAAAAAAAAAAAATTTAAATTTAAAATGAGTTATCAAGAAATTGAAAAATGAAAAAGATTTTTTTATGTGTTTGCCTTGATACAAAGATTCCGGAGCAGTTTTTGTTTCGTATATATCTTAAAAAATGGTTGAATTATAGCACTTTGAATTTCTATCATGGCTGACATTTTGAAACGATCTGATATTTGTCACGTGATAACACGCGTATTCATTAACCTATTTCGATGTAAGAAGGCATGTGGATAGTATATCGTAATGTCTCGACCAAGTTCGTTGGCCAGCTTCATCAGCCATCTTGTTTCAAAATGGAGGCCATTAAATTAAATAAAAAATTATATTTAAAGTAAGGTGCAAAAGAATTAGAAATTGAAAAAGGTTTCTTTCTTATGTATTTGACCATGATATAAGGATTCCGGAGCATTTTTTGTTTTTTCTTTATCTTAGAAAATGGCTCAGATATAGCAGTTTGAATTTCTAATGTGGGTGACATTCTGAAAAATCTGATTTTTTGCCTGCGAGAGAACTTGTATATATCAACCGATTCCGATGTGAGTGAGCATGTGCACAGGAATTACTAAGGTCTTGACCAAGTTCACTCGATAGCCTCATCCACCATGTTGTCTTAAAATGGCAGGAACTTCAAGATATCGCCGAATTTGGCAACCAAATATAAGTTACTTTAAATAAAAGCAGCTTGGATAAAGCTGACTAATTTCCCGAAATTCTCATTCATAATGATTTAATATTGATAAAGATTAGGATTGAATCTCCTATAATCGGTTTCCACTAAATTGAGCTTCGTGTGTTTGAATAATATAAGCTTGCTTTTTAAAAATAAGGAATATGAAAGCTACCTCTTCCTCCCGGTACTGGCCGGAAGGACTTTTTTATTAGCCATTTGGGGACCAGTTTTGATGTGAAGTCCTTTTCAAGATAGTTATGAAATAAATTGTTTTTAAGCCTCACATATAATTATTCTTAAATTATTATTATTAATACTTATAATGTTATTACTCTCTGTAAAGACAAAAATGTATTTTTTCTGTAGTTCATGAAATACCAATTATAATATATAACATACATTTTAAAACATTGTTTTATATAATTTAGACAAAACATTTAATTATTCATATTATATTATTATAAATATTAAGCATATTCCCATATTTAGTACGTTTATATTTTATCGAATAAATACAAAAATATTTTAAGAGTTCATTTTGCGACATTTTAAAGAAATTTTACCAACAAATTGGAAAAAACGAAAATTCAGGCATAAATGGTTTAAAAGAATACTCTTTTGTTTCAAACGTCGCTATAAACTAAAACAGAATATGTTTCAGAGAAATGTAAAATAAATGTCTACTTTATTAGAATTCCGTACTTAAAAAGTAAAAACGGAACCATTATAAAATTACTCGTGTGTCTATCTGTCCGTCTGTCACAGCCGTTTATCTAGAAAACTATGGAACGTCGAAAGTTCAAACTTGCCAGAGTTAAAAAGGGTATTCACTGACATATTTATAGCTTATTATTCAATCACAAATATTTTTAGGAAAAGTGAAATAGGCTAATTTACTTTTTAAAAATATTTTTTTATATCATGTGTGGTATTGTTCTTAAGATCTCATAACACCGAATTCAAAAATATATTTGTTTTATTTTTATGTATAAAATTTTTAAGATATCGGTGAAAATGTACCTCAAAAATATGCTCCTCCGTTGCTATTTCCGAATCTACTATAACTAAAATTATGAAAAAATTAGAGAGTATGAGTTTAATTAAACCTTGCAGGAAAACTCTAGCGATTATCCTAGGTGACAAAGTTTTAGAGAAAATCTCATTTTTCCGTAACAAACAAACGGCTCTCTGCGGGCACTCAGCGGCGGAATTGGGGGGTGCTCGAGTTACCTGTCGCTTTGGAATCATCAAATGAATTTCTAAAACTTTGTCGGTTATTAGCTGATACATTAATTAAAAACCTACTTAGAAAAACATGGCACGGATCAAGAAGGCGTTTTGTAAATACCAAGTTTAAACTTTCTACAAGGTCTTTGTTTTGTATAAAGCTAATCACAGCGATAAATAGGCAAAGTACGGAACCCTTTGTCCGCCAGTAAAATTCGCACTTTACCGAATTATTTTTTATCATTCTTTAAAAAACTTTTAACTCAATAACAATTTACTTTCAGTAGCAAAAATCATTTTTGGCAATTTTTGATGAACGAGCATCCAATGAAGTCAAACGTAAAATTTTCGGTAACAACTAAGTAGTTATAAAAGGTATTAAAAATATCAACTATCCTTTTTCACCTACGTTTTAAATCTAAATAAATTCCAATTTCCCTTGAAAATGATTATTATATATAACTCAATTTTATTTTTACTTAATATAAAGAAAGATAATTTCTATTTCTATTTTAAATGGTCTTTTCATCCTCCACTAAGATATTCAACTTGTCAATGATTACAGAAATATATAAAAATATTTATAGTATAATGTAAAGGATAAGTTTTTTGCTAAAAAGTACAGTTTAAAGTGAAGTATCCTTTATTGTAACAAACTTCACATTGAAAAAAGCCTATCAGAGACATTTTTATTTACGAAAAATGTAAAAAAAAGGAATTTTAAACTTCGCCAAATTGTTTTATAAAGTTCAATTTGAACAAAAATAAATATCATAACGTTTAGAAATATCCCTTGAATTTTCCTTGGCACTGCATATTATAAAACAATAGTATGTCAGCAGGAAGTAAACTAAATATTACCTCTTACATATCGTAAATTGTTTTTCATGAAATAGTACGTTACACAACTTTTCACTTTCCAAAATATTTCTCAAATAAAGGAAAATGAAAAGAAAAAGCTTGGATTTCCAACAAGCACTTTACAGGAATGAAGTTTTTTTTTTTCTTTTTTTTTTTTTTCTTTTTTTTTTTTTTTTTTTCAGGAAATTTAAAACTTGTATAGGTAAATATATAGGTATTTCGGATGCTATCAATTCTCAAGTCAACATTTTTATGTACAAGAAATTTATTTTTCAAACAAACATGATAAATTAACTATATTAACATTACTATTAGAATTTATGTATTTTTTTTCATTCTTGCATGTATAAATTGAATTACGGTACAGGAAATGTGTAATTGAAAATTGATGTAATCCTAAAAACTGTTATTTCGTTTCGAAAAAGCTGATTAATATAGTATAAAACTACTCAGAAATGTTTCTGAAATTCAGTGGCAAGAGAAGATACTTTGATTTTATAAATGCTTCTTTAAATCACGAAATCATATCGGTTTCTTAGGTTGCTAAAGATAAAGATTGGTTTTTGGATTCATGGGTTACGCAGAAGAGTATGTTTTATATTTTTGTTCGTAGTTATGTCATATTTTCTTAGAAACATCTGTCTTTTTATAGCATAGCCCGTCTTCATTACGCCTAATGAAGAAAGCTTTTCAAAAGGTCCTGAGCATTTTTATGGTGTTATTCATAATATATTTGCCTTCAAAAATAGTACAACTTTTATAAAGTAAATAGGTCCGCTTTTTTTCATAGCATCCACAAATTCATCTTTTTGACGATTTCATTTTGTTACTTACCTTTGACTATAGATATACAATTTGAATAAAGTCCTTCCGGCCACTGCCGGGAGGAAGAAGTAGCTTTCATATTCCTTATTTTAAAAAAGCCAACTTATATTATTCAAACACACGAAGCTCAATTTAGTGGAAACCGAATATAGGAGATTCAATACTAATTTTTATCAATACTAAATCATTATGAATGAGAAATTCGCGAAATTAGTCAGCTTTATCCAAGCTGCTTTTATTCAAAGTAACTTATATTTGGCTGCCAAATTCGGCGATTTCTTAAAGTGCCGGCCATTTTAAGACAACATGGTGGATGAGGCTAACCAGTGAACTTGGTCGAGACCTTAGTAATTGCTGTGCACATGCTCCCTCACATCGGAATCGATTGATATATACGAGTGCTGTCGCAGGCAAAAAATCAGATTTTTCAAAATGTCACCCACATTAGATATTCAAAATTGCTATATCTGAGCCATTTTTTAAGATAAAGACAAACAAAAAGCGCTCCTGAATCCTTATATCAAGGTCAAATACTTAAGAAAGAAACCTTTTTCAATTTCTACTTGGTTTTTCGAACTTGGTCGAGATATTGATGTATACTATCCACATGACTTCTTACATCGAAATACGCGAATACGTGTGTTATCGCGTGACAAATACAAGATCGTTTCAAAATGTTAGACATGCTAGAAATTCAAAGTGCTATAATTCAACCATTTTTTTAAGATATAAACAAAAGAACAAATTTTCAGGAAAAAAACTGCTCTGGAATTTTTGTATCAAGGCCAAACACATAAAGAAAATCTTTTTCATTTTCCAATTTTTTAATACCTCATTTTAAATTTTAAATTTATTATTTTTTTAAATGGCAACCCTTTTGAAACAAGATGGCGAATGAAGCTGGCCAACGAACTCGGTCAAGATATTGGTACGTACTATGTACAGACCAAGTTACATCCAAATCAGTTCATAAATACGCCTGTTATCGCGTGACAAAAATCAGGTCGTTTTAAAATGTCAGCCACAATAGAAATTCAAAATGCTATAACTCAGCCATTTTTTTAGATATAGACGAAACAAAAACTGTTCCGGTATCTTTGTATTAAGGTCAAACACATACGAAAAAAATCTTTTTCATTTTGCAATTTTTTGGTATCTCATTTTAAATTTTAATTTTTTTTTAATTTTTTAAATGGCCGCCATTTTGAAACAAGATGGCGGATGAAGCTGGACAACGAACTCGGTCGAGATATTTGTATGTACTATGTACATACCAAGGTACATACAAATCGGTTCATAAATACGCCCTTTATCACGTGACAAAAATAAGGACTTTTCAAAATGTCAGCCACGCTAGAAATTCAAAATGCTATAACTCGGCCACTTTTTAAGCTATAGACGAAACAAAAACTGCTCCGGAATCTTTGTATAAAGGTCAAATACATGAGAAAAAATATTTTCCCATTTTTAATTTTTTAGTACCACATTTCAAATTTTAAATTTTTTTAAAAATTTTAAATGGCAGCCATTTTGAAACAAAATGGCGGATCAAGCTGGCCAACGAACTCGGTCGAGACATTTGTATGTACTATGTACACACCGAATTACATCCAAATCGGTTCATAAATACGAGAGTTACAGTGTGACAAATGTCAGATATATATATATATATATATATATATATATATATGTCAATTTTGAACGGAGGGTGGTTTCGGGGTCTGAGGGTCATGATCGATGAAAATATACCAAAATTTTTTGAAATCGCTTTCCTCCGAACGGCTGCAATAGGTAGCTTTTTGTAATGAAAGCGACCTAAAATCAAAAGAAAGAAAATCATTTTTAAATGTTGTTTACCAAAGTTTTTTCTGCTCTTTTTGTAATAAAAAACAATGTATTAAAAATAAGAATTTACTTAAATTTGGGATTAATGTTTTTTTTTTTTTCTGTTAGAGTAATTTAGTAAACAAAATTCTATAGAAATATTTTTAAATTAACGGGTCTCAGCACTCTTAAAATAGGAAAAAATAAAAAATATGTACATTTTCATTATTTAATGTCTATAAATGTATGTGATTTTAAAACACAATTTTTTGAGGGATAAAAGAAAGAAATATATTCTTTCATTTCATATATTTAAAAAAATACAAGATGCAGAATTAACATTTATAGGGGAATTCGAACTATAAGACGTTTATAAAGCAGACACTACGACAGCTTACACGCAGGATTACAAAATAAATTTTGCAACTAGAATGAACTTTTTTGTGCCTAATTATACTTTATAATAATTACCGTGAACCTAAATAAATTTGCATTTAAAGCATTTTTATATTTTTAATATGAAGTTGTATTTAGCTAATACAAAATTTTGAAAGTTTCAACTGTGCAATTACCTAAAAAAATATTTTTTTGAACAATAAAAAAAAATTTAGGTTTAGTGGTACAGACTAACGTGAAACATATATCTTGAAAATTTCATCAAAAACTATCAAGAAGTTTTTGAGATATCCTGCGTGTTATTTCCAAAAACGTCATTTTGAGTAAAATTACTTCAAAGTTTCGTTAACGCCGCTTCAGCTATCATTTCTGTTCTAATGGGAATTTCAAATAAATAGTTGTAGCAAAATGTTCAGGGAAAAAAGCAGTTTAACATATAAAAAAATTCAAATTTCTAAAATTTTGAAGGTTTAAGAATGCTGAGACCCTAATAACTAAAGTGACAGTTAAAAAATATGCTTTTTATGTAGCTCATTTAACATGTTGATTAATTTTTATAGGTATAACTATGGAGTGTTTTTGAAATTATATCACTATTTCAAACTGATTTAAGAAATTCCTTGATTTTCGTTAATATTGGTTGATAACAGATAATTCTCTTTTAACTTCGATTATATTAGTTTCTTAAAGAGTTTTCTAAGAAATTTCAACTTTTGTTTAATTATTTTACATACTAAAGAGATTCAGAAAAACATTTTTTTTAATGTTTCAGAGATTAAATAGGTTTTGTAATAGATCTTGAATATTGAGAAATCTTCATTTTTAGAATAGCCTAAAATTATAAAAATATATTAATACAATACAGAAAAATGTAATACACATTTCGTATGAAGAAAAATTGAATATCATGATAAGTCCTCCTTCAATTTTAATTCATTTTCATTTTATTTCTATTTAACTATTTTTTTTAATAATTTAAAAGTATTACTAAGTGATTTGATATGCATACATAATTATCATCTGATATAGTTCGCTAATAGTATCGTAATCTGCTGTTTCCCTGAATAGTACGAGTATAACCAAACGTAATTTTTATAAGTTCTATGTATATTTACTTTTTATAAAAATTTAATGATGCCTAATAGCAAAAGTATTTTATCGCAGCACATAATTGAGAATATTGGTTTATATTGAAGAAGATTTTTATTTTGTATTTTCCAATTCTTCAAATAACACAAAAGAAAACATTTTTCATCAAATAAATTCTGATGTGCAAAATGTGCTGGCGAATATTCAATTTCTGAATGCAAATAAATATCAAGATACATAAATTAGAATTAAGGAGACAATAGTATTTGCGAAATCATATAGAAAACAAGTGATATTGAAGTATATTTTTTCTCGGGAACTACTAAAATTATTCCGATATTTTTAATAGTTTTGGCAGTAGCTAAACTATAAATTGATTGTTCACAAGAAATAAAAATAAAAAATAAAATTGCAATTGTTACACAATTTTGGAAACAAAAAATTCTAGATTTTGTTTTTTAAACCAACGCTGCTAGAAAATAATTATGTTCCAGAAAACAAAATATTAACAAACTGTAATTAATTATAATATCAAAAATATAAATATATTAATTGAAATCTTTTCAGAATTTTCCGAGAGAGATGCACGTTAATATCCGTTGTTTTCCATATGACTTTGCAAATGTTGCGGCCCTTTTAAATGATATAAATCTTCAAGTCAATTCTTATTTATATCAAGAAAATAATAATAAAAAAATTTTATATCTTAAAATGTATGTGATTTTAAAACACAATTTTTAGAGGGATGAAAGATATAAATATGTTCTTTCATTTCATATATTTAAAAAATTACAAGATGCAGAATTAATATTTATAGAGGGCTTCAGACTGTCAGACATTTTTAGAACAGAAAATTGGCATGACAGCTTACGCGCAGGAAAAAAAAAAAAAAAAAAAAAAAAAAAAAAAACGAAAATTTGTAACACACTAAATTTTTATAGAATGACATCAGTCAGTTATAGATCAGAATTTGAACAATGAACAAATTAAAGACTATGCAGCTGTATGATGAAGGGAAAATAGAGAATCACTCCAATCTTTCCAAAAAGCTATACAGGTTGTTTCTTCTTATCGTCGATGAATAGCCAATTATGAAACAGTTAATTTTAGAAGCATGGTTTCAATTGCAAAACTGTTTCAAATGTTTTCACAAATTCATTTACGACAAAATAGCTATTTTTTTTAAGTTATGAAATTTAATGTTTATAAGTTACATTTAAGAAAACTTTTTCCATTCTTTAAGATGTCGAACAAAAGAAAAAAATCATTTTTTTTTTAGAACCAAAATTCCCCCAGTTAAGATTTTTTGAATTTTAAGAATTTCCAGTGCTTTCTGTCACTAAAAATAGGTTTTCCCTTAAACATGCGTGTAATATTCTTAAGGGGGTCTCAGGACTCTTTAAATTCGAAAATAATGAAAACAATGACCACTTTCAACATTTAATATCTTAAAATGCGTATGATTTTAAAACATAACTTTTAGAGGGATGAAAGATATAAGTATGCTCTTTAATTTCATATATTTACAAAATTACAACATATAGAATTTATATTTATAGGGGGTTAGAAACTGTCAGAAATTTCTCGAGCAGACAACTGGCATGACAGCTTACGAGCAGTATTACAAAATAAATTTCTAGAATAAAATTTTTGGTGCCTAGTTTATACTTCAGTTTATAATAATTACCTTGAACCTAAATAAATTAGTTTTAAATAATTTTTATATTTTTAATACAAAGTTGTACATTTTTATGTAAAATTTTGCAATTTTCAACACTATAATTACATAAAAAATATTTTTTTGTGTAATAAAAGGGAAATTTTAGGTTCAGTTCATGCCCTCTAGCATGAAACATATCTTTTGAAAATGTCAGGAAAAAATATTGACAAGTTTTTAAGATATTCTGCGCGTTATGCCCAAAAACGTCATTTTGAGAAAATTGACTTCGAAGATTCGGAAACGCCGTTTTAGAAGTTAGTTTGCATAATTCTAAAAGTCTCAACTAATAGGAATTGTTCTCATAGGGATTTCAAGGAAAAAAATTATAAGAGAATGTTCAGAAAAAATAGAGGTTTAACGTATCAAAAAATCAAAATTTTGAAGCTTTAAGAGTCATGAGATCCCTAAGAGATTTTCAGCCTGTTGTTGTAACTTGGAAGTATACAGTACTAAACCCTATTTTTGTGCGTTCTATCGTGTTTATTTACATTTAATACAAATTTTCATTGACCTATCAATTACTCTATCATATAACATAGGAATTAAGCATAGGTGTCACTGATACGATTTTATTTGTGGCACCACTAATTTAAAAAAAAATCTGCAAAAATTTCTTAATTTGCAACTTTTTCTATTAAATAGGAGTAAGGTTTCTGTTCCGAATTACTGGTGTTAAAAAATCATAGTAGTTAGCAGCTAAACGTTTAAACGTATACTTGTAGTTTATGTCAACGTTGATAAACTGATTTTGAAGATTGGAAGAAAATATAGATATAACCAATAAAATTAGAATATAACCATTTTATACTATCGGGAGTAAACATTTATAGTTTCTGTGTTATATTAGAGTACCTTTTAAATTAGGATATTCCATAAAAATGCAACAGCCGTACATTTAGTTTTGATGGATGTACTTAAATAAATCGGTTTTTTATACATATAACATGATATTTATCATAGAATAGATTTTCCTCTATTGTTGAAAATCCTATTTGCTCTGTCAAATCTTTAAAATATATGATTTTTTGTTTGACTTAATCTAACAAAGTCATGAATTAATCATGAGAAATCAATAATTTTATTCAGAGTAAGAAAATAAGAAATTCCGCATTCTGATACTTGGGATTTGCAAATATTTGATAACAGCGATATACTTGTTTAAATAAGAAAAAATTAATTCAGCGGAATTTGCGTTTAAAATAAAAATAACAGAATTCGAGATAATTTGAAATTTTTAACATCTTAAAACTACTTGAATATTTATCATTCTCAAAGAATTGTTAATCTTTGATTATTAAATAATATATATTTATAGTAATAAAATAAATAATTACTCTATTAAATTATTGAATATTATATCATGCATAGATACTAAATTTCTAAAATATAAATATAGCGGAGATTAGGAATATTAAACTAGATTTTACTAAAATACTCGTAAATTGTCATCGCCATAATGCCATCTCAGTTTGCCACATATGAATAGCTTATTGCGTATTCTATCTCTTTTAACAGTGCCGAAATTTTTAAAAGGTACCATACGATTTTTTTTAATTATTTCCTATAATTTTGATAACTGGGTCAAATTTTCCCTCTACAGGCAGGTTTGACAGCTGTGAGAAATATTCCACCTTTTAAATAATAATAAAATATATTTCTACAAGAAAGTTTGATAATTATGTACGGTATTAGGAAAATTAACTTTTTTATTATTATAGTACTGCCTAAATGCTTATAATTTGAAAAGAAAAATAATAATTTTATTATTAAATAATATATCTTTATAGTAATAAAATTAATAATTACTGTAATAATTAAATATTATATTTCTAAAATAGAAATATAGAGGAAACTACCGATGTTTGGCCAATTTTCTAATAAAATTCTCATAATTTGTCTTCACCGTATAATAACATCTGAGTTTGTCACATATGAAATTATGTATTCTGTCATTCACCTGTGTCGAAATGTTGAAACAGACACCATAGATTTTGAAAATACTAGTTTGATTAGTTATGTACGGTATTACGTTATTTAATTTGTTTAGTGTTGTAGAACTACTACCTAAATGCTTATAATTTGGAAAGAATAATAATTTTTTTATTATTAAATAACATATCTTTATAGTAATAAATTAAATAATTACTGTAATAAATTATTAAATATTATATTTCTAAAATAGAAATATAGGGGAAACTAGGGATGTTTGGCAAATTTCTTAATAAATTTCCCATAATTTGTTTTCACCATACAGTAACATCTAAGTTTGTCACATATTGAATTATGTAGTCTATCCTTCAACAGCGTCAAAATTTTGAAAATACACTTAGAGATTATTTTTTAAATTTACTTTAAAACTTAGAAAACTAAATCAAACCGTCCACTACACAGAGGTTTGCATGAAAAATGTTTGACATATTAAATCAAAGATAATATGATTCTCAATAGGATTATGTCTCAGATTCACAATATTACAAATCATGGTTACATTTTCATATCCAGAGCACTCAAATATCACGGAAAATCTACTATTTTCTAAATCACACTGGTTTTAGATGTGGTAGCTTATGAAAACTATAAAAAATAATTAACGAAATACTTTTAGTACAAGCTGTGTGCATTAACAATATGTACATTAAGCACAAAATATGCATATTTAATATTTGTGAAGCTGTATTCTGAATAAATTGTTCCGAATTCTAAAACACTTTTATTATAATTTAGACTTCAAATTATTTTGTAACATGTATTGTTATATTCAACTGCAGTTAAATATTGTATTATAGTCATAATATATATATATATATATATAATTATGCTATTAGTTAATCAAAAAAGTTAATTATTTTTTTATATAATTTAAATCCAATTATTAAATTATTCCAATCCAATTATTAGTATTTAAGATTGGACTTTATACTGTGATTACTATAAGAATAATGAGCTAAGCTCAGAATATTTATACAAATTGCTAAAACAGTGTACAATGAGAACTATACAAAGCGTTTAAAATCTGCATGATGTCTAAAATAAGCATGGCGTTTAAATGTCATGCATATTTAAATTGCCATGTAGATTTTAAACGTTTTGTATGGTTCCTATTGTGTAATTATTAGTCTTCGGTTAAATAAATCAAAAATGGCAGAAATTGATCCGAGTCAAATATTGCACAAGTGTCTTCGATTAAAAATCCCAAAACTGCCTAACTGAAAATATATAAGGTAATTCGGGAGAAGACGCCACATAATAGGATGTTTTGCTTAGTAGAGCCAAAATTGAAATGATAAGATAAAGAAAAAATATACCACAGTACTCTTTCATATTTAATTGGTTATGTACACTCATTAATTCCTTGCCCAGTGTTTAAATTATTGACAAATTTAATGTTAAATACACTCCTGTAATTGTGGCATGTTCCCCCATAAATACGGGGAAAATGCCACACCGCAGAAAATAAGAAAAATAAGACTAATATTGGAACATTACTCGTGATTTAACAATAACTATGGTCAAACAAACAAATCTGTAAACAGAAATATTTTTTCTAAATTTATCTTGCTAAAACTAATAATGGTACAAGCCTTCACAACATTTCATTTAGTGCAAATGATCACCATTGCAATCTTCGTGCAACCATTTCCTGCATTTAATGTACTGAATTCAACCATACTTGAGATCTTTTTTTAGAGTAAAAGTATCCTTTACATACAGCACAAAAATCATCATCATTATCTGCATCAAAACTATCACCACTGGTATCTAGAGGATTTTTTTCTACTTGAGGAAGACTCGCTTACACGTTACTTTTACTTCTGTTTTTTCGAAGGTTTCTTATTATTTATTTTACCTTTTCCCGATTTTCTCTAACGTTTTACCGCATAGTTTTTTCTTCTCTCTGATGCATTTAAGACCTCTACTGCTTGTTTCTTACGCCTAGATGGTTTAGGTTTTCTGACCTGAGGAATAGGACTGATTGCTTCTAAACAGAAAATCCTTTTTATTGTGTGCTGGCGGAGGCAACTGTTGGTGACAATCCACTGCCACTAGATCTGCTGTTGGAAGCAACTGCTGGTGCAAGAACACATGATCTGTTGGCGGAAGCAATTGCTGGTGTAGGCCTATTGTCACATGCGCCGCTTGTGGAAGAATAAACAGCTCTATAATTAATGGAACCCTCAGAGACATCAAACGCATGTTCTGGGATTGCTTGTAGGTTATAGGGATAAATCCCAGTAACGGAAAACCCAGAAGTGCCATTTCCTACTTGGCTGCCTTGATCCAAGCTGTATTCAAAAGAGTTCAAAACTGAAGTCTTTAAAGTTTACGAAATACCTTGCTATGGATCCAGGCATTCAGGGCTTGTCACAAATAATCGTTTTAAAAATGAGTGGTCAAGCGTCTGTAAGTACTGGGTAATGTGATTGATTTGGAAGACAGAAAAGAATTAATTAATTTTTGTCTTCATTTTAGCTTATTTCTGAACCATGTTGCGTCTTCTCCCAAGTATAGTGGGAGATGCCACACACACTTATTTCCATAATGCTGGAAGATTATGACTGCTTCTGCTTGCCTTCTGTGTGTAACAGAATGTGGAACTCACTTATATTGCTACTATCTCATTTAAAATAAAACATTCTTTTACAAACTTTAAATATTAGCAACGGAATATTATAAAGCCTTTACTCACCCTGTTAAATGATCACGAGATTCAAAAATAACGGTCATTAAAAGCTAAAAATTAAGATAAATTCACGAACCACATGCATACTGGGACAAGACTCCTCACACAAATCGGTCAGTGTTGCTACCTGTTGACACATAAAAGTATTAGGAATAAACTTGCGTCTTACCCCAACTTGCATCTTCCCCTGAATTACCTTTAGTATAGAAACACATGAAAATAACTATGCAAATTTCTAATTAACTATCTTACCGCTTACATCAAAAATTCGTAATGGGGGCAGTACTGCCCCTTAGTGGGCGCTGGATCCTTCCATTTGGCGATACCGGGTCAAGACGATATTGGAGGCCGTTAAGACGATCAAGGGTGGGGTTCTACCTATTTAGGAAATTAATATAATAAAACTGTCTTTCGTCCACTGCGTTGCCAAGACCGTGACATAAACCTTAAATATACCTTTAAATGAAAATCTATAGAAGTTAACCTAAAGCTAGGAACTTCAAATCGAATTTCTTTTGCGAATGTCAAAAATTGCCGTGAAACAGGAATAAGCGATAAAACTTACGGTGGACAAAATTTTACAATAGCGGGCAAAAATGTTTACAATAATTCTTTCATGATTCACAAACAATCGCTGAGGAACGCAAACAATTGCTATAAATCGTATTACAAATTGTATTGTAGTTTATTTAATAATAAATGCTTATTTTCTTTTTCAAAATTATATAAATTGTTTTGTTCTATAATTATTAATTATATTTTTTGGTATTTTCTTTTAAAAATAATAGAAAATAATTAAAAAATACGGTACTACTTAGTTATTCCGTCGACCAATTTCGCCAAATTATACAAATTAACTTAATTTTTATTTTAAATAACGAAAGAACAAATAAAATAGTAAAATATAAATAAATATACAAATAAAACATCGAAATAAAAATCACTTGATGACGTAAACACATGTAAGTTGCTTAAAGTCAAGTGAATGTGGCATTTACGATCAACCATTATTGGCATTTAATCTTATAGTTTGGCGATAGATTTTTGGTCGACGGGATAACTAAGTAGTACCAAAAATACATATGTAACTGATATTCGAAAGCGAGGTTTTCGCCAAATTTTCGTAAAACAAAATCACGCCAAATCCTGTGCGTATATGGCATCTGGCCAAATATTAAATAATGCAACAAACCATGACATTTAATTTCAACTTCAAAGCAATGTTTTAATTTACCACTCGAAAAATAAAAAAATGCTAACTGGCGATTTGAAAAAAAGCTATTGGCGATATCTGCACCCTGCTAGCGTAACAGTACCAAGAATTGTTTGCGACTATGGCAACTTTTATGTAGTTTATACGAAAAAAAAAAAATGATTTTTTAATCAAAATGGAAAACTTAAAAAAATACGGCCCCATATTGGCGCGATTTTTTCTGTCGCCAATGTCATATACGCAAAGGGTACTTAAGTGGCGCCAAAGTAACGTTATTTTACTTGATATGGTAAGCCTTGATATCCTTGTTCATGTTGTTGATGTTTTCCCCAAATCAGCGTCGGAAAAAATTGCGCCAATATGGGGCCGTATATGATATATGTGCCAAACTTTCATATGAAAATCGAAGGGATCAGACCGTATTTATTTATGGCAGTTACATGACTTGGACTATTATAATATAGATGAAATGATGGCGATAGAATAATATTTGGCGACTTATCACCTGTGCATAGCTAACATTAAACTACTAAAATGGCACCTGGAATATAAAAAGCGAAGAGGTCCGCCCGGAACTGTTGATGATAGTCACATAACTTAGGCTATTGTTATAGAAATTGTTTTAAAATGCCGGCAGACAAAGACTCTGTACACTTAATTCATTTTACTTTAGCTTCTTTTCAAATGTTTAACCGGTCCTCTTTAATCATACACGAAAACAGCCATTGGATCTCTTAACAGCAACTGATTCGGCCTTAAATTTTTGCAATCATAGGGAATTGAATGGAAACCCGTTTACAGAGAGATCTGCACAGCTTTTTTCAGTATAATTTGATCTTCTCTAATATTTTTTAAACCGATCAGATTAGCGTGCTTTTAGATTCTGCGGTGTCTGATCGGGTGATTGGTGAGCGTAGCTTGCAGGGGACAGAGCCCCCTGGTTTGAAATATAATTTTACTACATACTGTAGATAGATTTTTTATACTTAGATTTTATATTACAAAAAAGAAAATTTATAATTTAAATAATTACGTATTTTACATAGATTCATTTATCCTTCTTATCACAATCCATTAATTAGATTGAAAAGGAAGTACTAAAACGTTTTGCTAATGAAATGTAATGAAAACTGTAAAAATATATTAATGAGTTTTCTGTCTTTCTTTTTTATAAAAACAATTTAGGTTAAATAACAGATTTAAAGTCAGTAATATGACCATCACGCATTTACTTTTAAATCTTAGTGATTATCGCAAATGTAGTTCCTTAATTAAAATGATAATAATTTTAAAAGTTTTATTTAAGAAAATATCCTTTTTTGAAGATAGAATGTATACAATTTCTGTTTAAAATGCCCAATGAATGCCATATATGTACTGTAATCTAGGCTTATTTTAGATAAAACGAAGAAAATTAAGTAGGGTTTAAGTGTTGATAATAATGTTGGTATTTTAACGAATTTCTTAAGATTACGTAAACATTTAACGGCAGTAACTAATTCATATCATTACCATTAAATTTAGCATTCAAAAGCCTTTAATTACTTAGAGATTTTGAAAAAAAGAAACATTGTGCACTTAATCCGTTCTTAAAAGTAAATGAATAGTTTATAAATGATAAATTTATTGTTGGTGTTTTATGCAATGCAATTATTAGAAACCGGGAATATACTTTACGAAAAATGTCAATTTATTGCGTTAAAATCTTTAAAATATGTACAATGAGCCTGCTGGCTATAACTTTTTGCTCATTTTACTTCATCTAAATACATGATATGCACAAAACATAAGTTTACGAATACAACTAAGCTAAATTTAAAATATAGCTAACCTTGAAAATGAATTTATATACAGGTTATTTTGGAATTGATGGTATGGCAATTATCTCTTGGACTACTCCTGACAGAAACCAGTGTTGACAATTTAGTGCTTTTTTCAAAACAGCTACCACACATTTCGAATAGATTTCTTTGCTTAATTTATTCACTGAATGTTTGTCTTCAAATAAACCGAACATTAATATTCGGGTAATCCCATAGATGTTTTTAATATGAGAACGCGCTAAATTGGCAACATTGATACGCACTTCATAGACATGCTTCCAAAAATATTTAAAAATTAAGTTTACTTTTTAGACATAGCATATTTTTCAAGGGTGTGTATACAGATTAAAACATGAAATTTAAATTTTTATTCGGACCTCTTTTCATAAAACTTATCTTCGATAAAGGGCTACCTTGCGTCAAAGCACAGTGCAGAGTATCACATCAAAAAAAAATCCATTACTTTATGACCAAAACTTTAAAAGAATTTTATGAATTTTCATTGTTTTCCGATATAAAAGCGAATCTTTCCAGGTTTTAGTACAAAAAAACACTGAAACTCATAAAATTCAATGTATCATAACTACATAAGTTATTGTTGTAAAATAATGGCAGTATTTTAATGTTCGTTTAAGACCCAAAGTAACATTTTTCTAAATATAAGTTGGAGGAAAAAAAAGGCAGTGTAAAAAAATAATATTTTATATGAAGTCAGTCCTCTGTAAAACAAATGCCATACCTAAATGATGCGCTTAAATTCTATATGTCTTGTAATTGTAAGCATGTTTCTATGATCAGCAGTTTAGAAAAGAATAACCGAGAAAGCTGTTTTGAAACATCCGTGACACACACACACAGCGATATGCTGTATATAATATACTTTAAATTATCGCCTCATTTATTTTTTTTTTTCATCTTGAAATACTTTTCTTTCACTTCCCTTTCTCAATTTACAAATTATTTTTTACGTCTAGTAACTTTATTTCCCTTCTCAAAATGCATTCGATGTTAGAATATCCTATTTGAACCATAAGACTATTTTTATTTATTTGAGGGACACTTCGAAGTGTTGTTCCTTGGTAAAGCAGGACCATAGCGCAGCAATTTTTTTCTTCCGCCAGTAAAACGACCAGGCGTACCTTTTCATTCGTTTATAAACCTTTACGTACGGCACTCTTTCTGGAATCTTTTCTTTCTATGTGCTACCAATAAAACAGTTTGCACTGATTCAGAGCTAGCTTTTTTCGTGTTTTCTCCTCGCATTAAAAAATACGTGAGATCAGATTGTCGACAAATCTCTTTACTGCCATATTACTGAAGATTGTTAACTTTTTTTATTTGATGTTCGTGGTTTTCATCTAAATATTCTCATGTTAAAATTTCTTAATATAAAGTGTCAAATTAAATTCTTATGGTATAGTTCCGAGTATGGAGAGTGTCGCATCTGCGGGGAGATCTCTTTTTCCGCAATAAACGTGTTAGCCTGATATTCTGACTATTCATTTCACCGTGAAATGTCCTAAATGTTATTGCATTTTAACTTTGTACGACTAACTATCATTTAATAAGACTAAATATGAGCATTTTTATCGACGTACATTATAAGATCTAGCTATTAATTACTTATCAGACATGTCGCCAGATCGCAATTTGTGACACATTCGATATTATCACAACCTTGTTCGACCAGAATTTCGCAGATTCTTTTTCCTGTTTACAAATCGTCATATATATATATATATATACTTTATATATATATATATACTTCAATAAAAAATATTAAAAAAAGAATTTTTTTCAGCTGTTACTTCGGGAAATTTGAGTATATGAAGTACATTTAATTGTATAGTAGAAATTTAATTTCTATTCTAATAAACTAAAAATTATAAAACGATTAAGGATGAATTAGTATGCGAATATTATTAACGCAAAACTTTTTTTCTTTTATCAAAAATTGAGAAAAGAATTAACCATGAAGAACCTCTCCCCCCCCCCCCGCCCCACCATATATATATATATATATATATATATATATATATATATATATGGTGGGGCGGGGGGGGGAGAGGTTCTTCATGGTTAATTCTTTTCTCAATTTTTGATAAAAGAAAAAAAGTTTTGCGTTAATAATATTCGCATACTA
This sequence comes from Maratus speciosus, assembly GCA_963932465.1. NCBI lineage: Eukaryota > Metazoa > Arthropoda > Arachnida > Araneae > Salticidae > Maratus > Maratus speciosus. Next base: position 222,937,918 of record OZ010791.1, on the reverse strand, counting down.
ATTCATCCTTAATCGTTTTATAATTTTTAGTTTATTAGAATAGAAATTAAATTTCTACTATACAATTAAATGTACTTCATATACTCAAATTTCCCGAAGTAACAGCTGAAAAAAATTCTTTTTTTAATATTTTTTATTAAAGTGTACGAGATCAAAATAATAAAATGTATTTATAAAAAGAGAGATGTGCAAGGTAAAAGATAAAAATAAGTGCAAGATAAAAATAATAAAATGTATTTATAAAAAGAGAAAAAAAGAATGAGACATAAAGACAAGGGAAATTTATTAATATTAGAAAATGATATTAACACATTCAAACTTATTTTTCACATTTCTTTATTTCTTATCCTTTTGTGCATTGTTTTTTTCCCCTCCTTCTTTGTTTTCAACACACGTGTGTCTTTTCACTGGATGCAGGACAAGTCCTATATAATCTAAAACGACACCGTAAAGTTTATTTTTAATATTTTACAAGTGTTCTTAAACAAAGTTAATTTAATACATATCCAATTGCTTTAAATGTATTGTTATATAAGTTTGGAAAAAATATATTCTAAAAAAAAAAAAAATTCTTACTTACTAAACAATCAAATGATGATTTAAATGTAAAGAGTCATCTAAAATAAACCATTATAAACTCTATACTCAGATTTTGTAGTTTTTAAATTACTAGCTATATACTTCGAAAAAATATATTCTAAAATAAAACTTTTTTTCCCCTGAACAATCAAATGATAATTTAAATTTAAAGCATCATCTAAAAAATCATTATAAATTCTGTATTCGGATTTTGTAGCTTTTAAATTACTAGCTTTATACCCCGTTGAAAAAAATTTATAGAAATTTCAGATAACAATGAAACATTAGAAATCTTCATACAAAACCGCTTTTGTATCAACTACATGTTTCATGCATAAAGTGCAATAAAACAAACTGTTGATAAAAGAAATTTTTCGATTCCCAATATATAAATATTTTAATGATATGTTTAGCTTATTTTTTTCTTCTGTTTTACAAAACAAAGCCATCTCTTTTTTTTCTATACAAAATGATAAACTTTCTTTATTGTGATAAACATAAATGTTTGGGGTGATTATTTAAAAAAAATATTCAATCAAATTCAATGAAAGAATGTATTTTAGGGTTCTTTTGTTAATTCAAACGGAGATGGTAAATAAAAAAACAACAACAACTAAAGTATTATTTTCTGTAATTTATTTCTAAATGAAACTCAGGATTGAACACTATCAAAATACAAATATATTCAAAAACGGAATTGTAATATTTAATTTTTTTTTTTAATGAACCTATTCAGTTTCAACAAACTTTGCAATTGGATTTCTTTGTCAATAAATTAAAACTCTTATGAGGTAAATATTGTTCTTAATTGCAGGGGTTTTTTTTATTCTACGGAATTCTATTATTGATTGATAGTCTTACTCACCAGTAATTAAATATCTTGAGAGGTACCAAGTAATATTATTTTTACAATACTACATAAGAAAAATGCTTTTAAAAATTTAAAGTGAGTGATGTTCAATAATGGATTTTTGGAAAATAGTTTTATTGGAGTTTTTTATGTTTAAAGTTTAAATAATGTTAAAGCCCCTATTTTTCTCGCAAATGTTTTGTATTTAAATTAATTCTTGAAAGACGTCCTATTATTTAGAATCATAGTGACAGAAAACAGTTAATCGTAAAAACTAAGCAGTTTCTTTTCCAAAATTACACTCATAGAAGAGTTCAAATTCATTAGTTCTCATTGTTTACGTCAAGTAACACAATACGAATAAATTGCGGTATTATATAGTCCATATAGAAACTGCAGATTACAAATGTTAAACAAAAATGAAAATATATATAACTTTTTTTTTTCAATTTAACTGTTTAGGGAACTAAATGTAACATTAAAATAAAAAAAATCTATACCAATTTTAAACTGCTTTGTGGGCTGGAATAGTGTGAATGTGCTAGTATTGGATCAATTAACTATCTATATTATAAAGGACAAACGTATCCGGGGTAACGCTGACGCCATTCTAACGTCGGCAACAGCACTTTTACTGCAATTTTTTAAACATTTAATATTCCACATTTTTTATTTTTACACCGTCGAATGAAGGAAAAATGTACTTGCAAATTCAATTTGTTAGAAAACTGTATCGCCATATTTTTTAAAACTCTATCGGAATTCACTCAATAGATATTGTTTTTAAAATAATTTTTCAGTGTAAACTGTTTTCAAATTTATCTCTATCGCTTGCAGACGATTGCGATTTACGAAAGATAAATTCGTTTGCACTTAAATTAATATAAATAGATGAGAATTTGTTTTCAGGATATATATTCCATAACGAAAGAAAAGCATTCGTAAATCAATGAATAAAACAATAAAGTGTAAATTAAAACCAATTTAAGACATGCAATCGAACTACACTTGTAAACCACTGAAATTAATGGAATAAAAAAGGTTGATTATAAATGGTAATCTTTGGTGATTTCTTTAGCTTTTAAATCCTGCTGCAAGAGTATTGTTTTGCAAGAGTATTTGTACGAAAGTATTGCTTTTAAAAACTTTCAAAGTTCATTTTACTTCATTTAACGCATCATAGTTGCTATTTTTTACGTAAATATGATTTTTAATATTAGCGCTAAAAAATATACTAAATATACAAAATTTACAGCACTTAAACAGTTATCAATAAAAAAAAATGTCGATCCGTGACACCCTTTCTCGTCAAATTGTTTAGATCAGAGGTTCTTAAACTATGGTACGCGTACCAGTACTTGTGCGCGAAGCTCTGTTTACTGGTAGGTGAAATGAAATAAAAAGTACAGCATGTGAAATCAAAAAGCTACTCAATCCCACCTTCCTCCCTCCTCTTTCTTGATGTATCAGTTCACCGGCACCATGGCGTTTGCTCTCTGTCACTGCCTTTACACCGTTTTGTATGTAATTTAGATTAGAATTTTTAGATAAATGGAACTAATATTCTATAGATATTGAGCTGATCTTCCATACACCCTGAAAATAAAAAGGTTTCTTCTATTACTACATTGTATGTGTGTACATTACTTATTTCGACAAACGTCGATCTCGCAGCAGTTATAAACGATTAATAAGAAATTTACTTTCAGAAGGTATGTAAATTTCTTATATAGGTTATTCGCTTATTAAATTTTCCTATGTATACAGGGTCATCGAAAAATAATGCCCAGATTAAAAAAAATCATAACATCGAAACCTTTTATGTTAAATGAGTAATTCTTTCACTACACGATAACTGGTGAACGCAAGTTTGGTTTTAGTTCACTAGAATTCGTTTGCGTGTCTGTGTTATGCGCGGATTAGTTGCGCAGTCGTCAAGGTCAGCCGACGCGCTAGACTGCAACTGCTCAGTACGATGTTGACCGTGCAACGAAAAGCACAATACGATGTTGACCGCGCAACAAAAAGCACAGTGCGTGATTTGGTATGTGGAGTCAAAGTCAATAGTCAGTGAACAGCGGCTTTTTCAACTTATCCAGGTCAAACTGTTCCTGCTGCTCACATTGCACACATTTGCACACCGAACGGTGCTCACATTGAAACATACTAAGGTATGAAAAAAAAATTATTTTTTGCCGCACATTATAGGACTAAAACCAATAAATTATCTTTCATAGCTTTTTGTGACAGTTATTTAAAATCTAGGCATTATTTTTCGATGACACTGTATTTTACTACTGATATAAACATAGTATTCATATAACAAAAAATTGGCGATCAAGAGGCTATTTCAAATGGGTATTTTTCCCATGTTCAACAAAGCTATGCAGTAGTTTTATATTTAAATATATTTTTATTTGTAACCCAAAAATGATACACTTTATATACTCTAAAAAATATTAAATTCAATATAAGCATCAATTTAATAATGTAACCATGTAAATCAGTAAAATCTCCTCAGACGGAAGTACAAAAGACTGGAAAAATATTTCGTTTCAGACCTATTCCGTTTACATAAGTTTTTCTGTATTAGCTTTGAGTTTGTCACCTGGTGGTGCGCGGAAGTGTAAACTTCTATTTAGTGGTACTTCGGTCTAAAAGTTTGGGAACCCCTGGTTTAGATTATTTGATGATACGTTTTCCAATTTATTTTTCATTAATTACAATTTTTTTATGAAACAACAAGTTTTATTGATATGCAAATATACTACGTCAAAAGCCGCTTGCATAACTTACGAAAAATACCACATTCATCGCTGTGCCTTTGGTATGTGCAGAGAAAAAATTATGTTGACATCACGAAAAATATATATGTCGTTAATTCTGTAATCAGGGAAGCCCGGGTTTATCCCCTTGTGTTTTTTATTTCCAATATGCCTTCACCAGTAAATCTCATTAAATAATTATGTTTAATCTGTTATTTTCTGTATTCTAATACTATGAATAAAACTTTGCATGTGCATAGCTTGTCGCTTTCCTGTGTATTTAATTTCTACTGTTTAAATTCAATGAACTGTCAATAGGAACCTACGACTTCGATACCCATGTGTTTATGAAAACTGTTTCCTTATGACAGATAATTTTAAATTCATCTCTAGAATAAATAAAGGAAAAATACTCTTTTCTATTTTTACTAGGGGGCTCGGCCCCCTACGAGCTACGCTCGCCAACCCCCATTCAGACACCGCAGTCTCTAAAAGCACGCTAACTTGATCGACTTTAAAAAGATTTTGGAAGATTGAATTATAATTTAAAAAACAAAGGCGGTCTCCCTATAAACGGGTTTCTATTCATTTCTCTTTGATTGGGGAATTTTAAGGAAAAATCAGCTGCTGTTAAAAGATACAATGGCTGTTTTCGTCTTTGAATAAATAAAATCAGCTAATATAAAATGAATTAAGTAAACAAAGTTTTAATGAATTAAGCAAACAAATTAAGTCTTTGTCTCCCGGTATTTTTTAACAAAGCGGAAAGAAAATCCTTTTAAATAAGACATTTTAAATGTATCGTTTTTAATCTGACGTAATTTTCACCAAACTTTTCTTGCCCTTTTTAATATTCACGTGAAAATACTTTTGTTAGACATGAAATATTATTTGCGCTGTCCTAACAAAAATAAAGTTAATCTCAAAATGTCAAATAACTGCCTCGCGCAATTTTTAAATTTAAACTGTTTTGCAATATTATTTTTTGTTCATTTTACGTAATAAGTCTAATGTGAAGTAAATGTGACGTAATTTCTCTTATTTAAGACTTCTAACGCATGTTAATGAATTTGTTATTTTACAATATCCTTTCTCTTTTAAAATTCACGTGTAAATATAGTTTTTATGAAGTAATTTTCAATAAGTTCCTGCTTTTTATACGTAATTATTTAATTCTAATTTGGAAAAAAATTTTCTGTTTATAATAGTCACGTGTAAATATTTTTTTATTTTGAAGCAAACATTATTGTTTGCGCTGTTTATACAGTTGGCAACAGTTTAAATTAATACGATTTTCTAAAATAAGTAAATAATATCTCTCGAAATGCTGAAAATTTGAATTTAAAATAGAAATAAAACCTCAAAAAATGAGTCAAATTAAAAAAAGTCCTTCCGTCAGTGCCGTGAGGAAGAGGTAGCTTTCATATTCCTTATTTTTTTAAAGCCAGCTTATATTATTCAAACACACGGAGCTCAAATTAGTGGAACCCGATTATAGAAGATTAAATTCTAATTTTTGTCAATATTGAATATGAATGAGAATTTCGCGAAAATAGTCAGCGTTATCAAAGCTGGTTTTATTAAAGTGATTTATATTTGTCGCCAAATTCGGTGATATCCCGAATTATATTAATAATTATATTGACCTGAATTATCGGTGATAGCCCGCCATTTTAAAACAACATAATGGGTGCAACAAAGCTCACCAATGAACTTGGTCGAGACCTTAGTAATTCCTGTGCACATGCTCACTCATATCTAAATCAGTTGATATATGCGAGTGCTGTTGCAGGCAAAAAATCAGATTTTTAAAAATGTCACATACATTCGAAATTCAAACTGCTATATCTTGGCTTTTTTTTAGATAAAGGCAAAACAAAAAATAATCCGGAATCTTTGTAACAAGCTGAAACGCATAAGAAAATAATCTTTTTCAATTTCTAATTTTTTTTGTACTTCATTTTAAATTAACTTTTTTTTTTAAATTTTTATATGGCCGCCATTTTAAAACAAGATGGCCGATGAAGTTAGCAAACGAACTCGGCCGAGAGATTGCTATGTACTATGCACATGCCTTGTCAAATCCTAATCGGTTCATAAATACGCGTGTTATCGGGTGACAAAAATCAGATCGTTTCAAAATGTCAGCCATGCTAGAAATCCAAAGTGCTATAACTCAGCCATTTTTTAAGACATAGACGAAACAAAAAATGCTTCGGAATCTTTGTATCAAGCTCAAACACATAAGGAAAAAATCTTTTTCAATTTCTAATTATTTTGTACCTCACTTTTAAATTTTAATTTTTTTTAAATTTTTAAATGGCCACCATTTTTAAACAAGATGGTGGTTGAGGCTGGCCAACAAACTCGGTCGAGACATTGCTAAGTATTATGCACATTCCTTGTCACATCCAAATCGGTTCATAAATACGTGTATTATCGCGTGACAAAAATCAGATCGTTTCAAAATGCCAGCCAATCTAGAAATTCAATGTGCTATAACTCAGCCATTTTTTAAGATATAGACGAAACTAGAAATGTTCTAGAATCTTTGTATCAAGCCCAAACACATAAGAAAAAAATATTTTTCAATGTCTAATTTTTTTGTGTCTCATTTTAAATTTAATTTTTTTTTTTAAATTTTAAATGGCCGCCATTTTAAAACAAGATGGCGGATGACTCTGGCCAACGAAATCGGTCAAGACATTGCTATGTACTATGCACATTCTTTGTCACATCCAAATCGGTTCATAAATACTTGTATTATCGCGTGAAAAAAATCAGATCGTTTCAAAATGTCAGTCATGCTAGAAATTCAAAGTGCTATAACTCAGCCATTTTTAAGATATAGACGAAACTAAAAATGCTTCAGAATCTTTGTATCAAGCCCAAACACATAAGAAAAAAATCTTTTTCAATGTCTAATTTTTTGTGCCTCATTTTAAATTTTAAATATTTAAAACAATTTTAAATGGCAGCCATTTTGAAACAAGATGGCGGATGAAGCTGGCCAACGAACTCGGTCGATACATTGGTATGTACTATGTACACACGAAATTTTATCCAAATCGGTTCATAAATACGAGAGTTACAGTATGACAAAGATCAGATATATATATATATCAATTTTGAACGGAGGGTGGTTTCGGCGTCCGGTGGAGACATTGTTATGTACTATGTACACACGAAATTTTATCCAAATCGGTTCATAAATACGAGAGTTACAGTATCACAAAGATCAGATATATATATATATATATATCAATTTTGAACGGAGGGTGGTTTCGGGGTCTGGGGGTCATGATCAGTGAAAATATACCTAAATTTTTCGGAATCGTTTTCCTCCGAACGGCTACAATAGGTAGCTTTTTGTAATGAAAGCTACCTAAAATTAAAGCAGTCTGCACACCGGGAAATTTTAACGTATAAAATGATCTAAAAAGGAATTAATTCTCATGCATAGTTTTTGCTCCTATAAAACTTTTTTAATGGAACGATTTTGTCCAACTTTAGCATTAAATATCTCTTTAAATAATTCTTCGGTTTGAAAACTGTCTGCATCAGGGTGTTTATCAAACATTTCTCTATAAAACCGCCGATTTTCATATTTTTGTGTTCAATATTTTTCTTAATATTAACGGAGAAAGACATCCGGTCACAAAAAATTCAAAACCGGTGGCGGTGACAGCGTTACTGTCACCGCCACCGGTGACAGTACCGGTGACACCGCCACCGACAGCGTTACTGTCTAAAAAAAAGTTACTTTTTTTTAGAATAGAGATATCAATTCCATCCAATTAAAATAAGAACAGAAAATCATGCTTCAGGTACAGGTTAAGAAACATTTTTCAACACTATCAAGAATATTTTAAAGAAATACTTTATTTTATACGTGAAATAATGTATCTAAATAAGCAATTTTTGAAACAATAACGGCGTGAAAATCCGTATTCGGAAGTTGGTGAAAGACATAATAAAGTGATGGTAATTTGTTTAGACGGAAAAAAATAGTGCAAAATTTTCCCACCAGAGGGCGTTCTTTAATGAGTTACACCTTTATCATACATTTACGATAGTGTAGAAATTGTATTTATTAATTGATTCCAGATGGTTTCTCAAAGTGATGTGGAACCAAATTGGTAAACTATAGTAAATGCATCGTAAGTGCTAAATGTGTAATTCGTTAAAAACACCCTCTGCTGGCAAAATTTTGAACTTTTTAACTTTTTTATCAAACAGATTTCCATAGCTTTGTTATATCCTCCATAAATTTTCATAACTTTCTGAACAATAGTTTCATCTCTAGACAACTTTAAAATAGGGTCGTTTAATTATGGACACCCTGTATATTTTACATTATCCATCAGTTTACTAAAATATAGTTCAACTGAAAAATACCTAGCAAGTTAAATACCTAACGAGTCATTAAAAAATAATTAAAATTCTGGAAAAGTAAAGAAAAAAATCAGTGAGTAAAATCAGTATTTGATAGTTTTTTATTACATACTAGCAAACTTGGCCGGCGTTGCCCGGGTACGTCAAAAAACAGCAGGAATTGCGAAAAAGTTCTGGAAATCACAATAAGATATCGCGAGAAAATTTTAAATCGTTGCACAAATTTCGGAAAGAGAAAAAAAAATTATATATTGTGTTCGAAGATTGCAAGTTGATTCCTTTCGCTAATGTGGAAAAATGGTAGCAAATCACTATAATACTCTAAAAATCACATACAAAATTCCCAATATTCGAAATTGCTATACGAAGTCCTGATAAACTTTATTGAAATGAGGACAGAATGTACTTTAGGTCAAAATTGGAATGTCATAAAATTGCAGCAGATAGCGAAAAAACGTAAAAATCTAATTAAAAATCTCAAAAAGTCAAAAATCACGAAAGTCAAAATTTACTATAATTGGATAAAAGTTTCAAATCTAATTCCTTCGACATGTGGGCTCTCTTAAAATTTACGTTTGAGAAAGCATGCTAAGAATTGTTTGATGTTACTTTTATTCATAATTTAATTTACTTGGATTACCTTAAATACAATTAATATAATCCCTTAAGTTAATATTAGTTTTAGTTGCATTAAATAATCTCCATTTGTTGATTTTCTCTAAGCAAGTAATCCTTATTGTTTTACAATGGAAGTCTATGGGAATTTGGCGAAATACTAGAGATATCGCCAAGTTGGCGTCACTTCTGGCGACTAAATTTGGTCGCCAAATTTGGCGATATATCGCCAAGTTGGCGACAAACTTGGAGGTATTTGGCGACAGAACTGTGTCCCCCATACGGTAACACCCTTATAGGTATGAAGATGCATTAACTGCTGTTCAATAATCGCATAAAAAAATCGCTAAAAATTCAAAAATCGCTGCACGAATTCCGAATAAAAATTTTTTAAAAGAGAACAAAATTTACTATATTGAATTAAAAGAAAGAAACCGTATTCTTTTAACTAATGTGGAAAAATCGCCTCGAAACTTAAAAAAGTGCTAACAATCGGATAAAAAATTAAATTAAAAAAATCCAATAAAAAAATCGAAAATCAGGCTTCGAGGTGCAAAACTTCATACATAGACGTACCTTTCCTCCGAAATTTTGTAGCTCTACGTGCAGCGGTCTCTTTAGAACACCGTCGACACACTCACTCACACACAGACTTCTTTACTTATTGTTATACATTTAACCCTTAAAAGAATAGAGGTACTCAGGAGTTACATGATCTTTTTTTGCCATTTGGTGCTTTCTATTGATTGGATCGTTTGGTGAACTACTATGCATTATTTGCGTGCGCAAACATGTATTTAAGGTTGTGAAGTTTGTTGTTTTTGTGACTTGTAGCACCGGGAGGTTATAACATCTTTTGTTGATACTGCTTGCAATGTTCTCGACTGGCGTTTTGCTCCTCTATCTTTCGAAGGTAGTAAGTATAAATTCTGCAAGTTATTAAAATTATTATAAAAATTACGATATTGTTTAATAATTGTTATTGTGCAGTGTAAACACTTTAAAGTATGTATTTTAAAATTATCATTACTTGAGCAATTTTTTTATATTATAACTCAAGAGTGATATTATGACATTATGCCCAACAGAAACATAAATACATTTTTCCACTATTTTCTTAGTGGATAATTTACAAAATAGACACAAATATAATGTTTTCCGAACAAAACTAGTCGGATGTGCCAATTCGAAAACTCCCTTCTATCTAATACATGTTAACACTTCAAAATTCGTCATCGGATTGCCAAACCTAAATTACAATCTATGTCCATCATGAGGATTCTACAGGAACTATTAACGTGAAAGCGTAACACAATAAAAAGTTTGAATAAATCTGTAAATTAGTTATTCAGATAGATAGAGCTATCGCGAACATCGTTAAAAATGCAGCCCATCTGTTGTGCGATTTACACCAAAACGTAATCAGCAACAAATTATATCAAGATATAACTGAATCTGAACTTTGATAAAAAATCTGTGTATTAGTTCATAAGATATAGCTATTCCGGAAATCATGATAGCATCTTCATAGCAGCAAATCATCATACAGCGACACCTTTTAGGTGATTTACTCCAAAATCAGCACCAATTTGTATCAGGGACTAAGTTAATCTGAGGCTTTATAAAAATCCGTGCATTAGTTCTTAAGATAGAGTTATTGCAGAAACAGGAATATTGCAGCATAGCAGTGCCGCCTGTTGAGCGATTTACACCAAACACTAACCAGCACCAAATTTTATCAAGTACTAACTAAATCTGAAGCTTTATGAAAATCCGTGGATCAGTTCTTGAAATATACGTAGTTATTTCGGAAATCATGAAAAATGCAGCACAGCTGCGCCACCTATTTACACCAAAAAACTAATCAGCACCAATTTATATCAGGCATTAATTGAATGTAAAGTTTTATTAGATTATGTGTCTTAGTTTTTGAGATAGATCGCCCACAAAAATTGTGACATACAGACAAACATTTTGTAAACACATGTTTTTCGGGATCTTTGACCCCTAAAACGTATAAATCCGTCGAAAACCGGAATTCAAAAATTTTCTAGAATCCAATAATTGATTCTTGTAAAGATAGAAGAAAGTACTAAAAAATCATTAAAGCATTAACGGGTTATCATGCATTAACTGGTTAAAATCTTGTTACATTCGATGTAAAAATCTGAGTTAGAAGAAAAGTTAATGTTTCATGCGCAAAAGTAAATGTGTTTACCAGTGTAATTGATAACGTCTGCTAATTAACGGCATACTTAATTTTTACTTAGGGTACGTCTAAATATAGAAATTAGAACAAACTTTAAAATTTTGAATACTAACATCTACGTTTGACATCATATTCGAAATTTTCAGTACGTTTTATCTTCGGATACTGATAGAAAATCCATTTATCAAGTTGTTTAGGAATTATGCAAATTTAAATTTGAAAATCTTAATGCTAAATTATCTTTAATCTTTACAAAACTTGTTGCTGCGCATATAGTTTTTTTTTTTTTTTAACCAATGCTCACAAACTAGTTGATTGATCGAAGTGTAATTTTGAATTCAAATATCTAGAGCTTCTAAAAATTGATTTCTGTAAAAATAAATAAATAAATAAAAATTATACACTGTAAAAAAATACTACCAGTTTTCCTGTAGGAATCAGAAAAATAGTTGCCCTTATCGTACTAGAAAATTTTCTGACCCAGCTCGGAATAAAATCCATAAAATCGGAATAAAATCCGTAAAATACCGTTTTATTGACTATTTCCTTTTTTTAACGGATTTTATTCCGAGCTGGGTCGGAAAATTTTCCGGTACGATAAGGACAACTATTTTTCCGATTCCTACAGGAAAACTGGTCGGATTTTTTTTTACAGTGTACACTGTCAGGAAAACTCGTTTATAAACACTAAATTGTTCCTCATTTTTCAACAAATAATTTCCGTACTGCAAGAAAACATGTTTTATGCGTGAATTCTTCCAGAAAATCTTAAAAAGAGGGAGAAAATCCGTTTATTCCTAGCATACATGCGTATTGGCTCTATTAATACTAAAATCTGAATTCATTTTTTTTAAATGAAAACCCACAAATTCTAAAAATTAAGATTTCTAAATTAACTAAAAAAGAAAAAGAAACGAAAAAAACTACAAAAAAAAAAGTTTTCCAATATAAAAATAAATAACAATTAATTTTCCCTTCATTTAAAAGTAGTCACAATTTATTTTTTAAAGTTATAAAAAAAATATTCGCATTTTAAATGTATTCTATACACACATTTAAAATAGATATATTGAATAAAATATTAAATGAAAAAAAATTGATTTTACTCAACAAAAAATATTTTCGAATAAAAATATAATATTCATATTTTACATCTAGCAATCTACTTTAAAGTGTTTGTAATTTATTTTTTTTATCCTGTATTAATACTAAAGTATTAAAACCCGAGCCACGATCTCATTAAAGATGAAATCTTCCCAAAATTAACTTTAAAATTCAAAGCTTTTTAAAGAAACTAATCAAGCCATACTTATCTGAAGCACATTTACTTCCAACTGCTTCTCTACTGAACAATTGTAGCCGTATGGTTAAAGTAACCGACTCGTAACAGTAAAGAAGCTGTTTGGACTCCAAAGTCAGCTATCTTTATTTAACCCCACGTTCTTTAGTTGACATATATTTTACCTCCTGTAACGGAGAAAAAAAACGGACATTCGTCAATTAAAGGGAAAATCCCAGTAGCACTGCTGCCGTGAAAATTTTCGTGAAGAAAATATTTCTCAAAGTGGAGGTTTCAATTCGCATTTCTTTTGAATGTGAATTTCAAAATATATGGGGCATTCTCACAATTTTTTGACTTTCATGTCACTGAATAATAATTTTTATTTTAATACACTTTTTTGTGTTTTTTTTTTATTTCATATACTGCGGAACATCCCATTGCATAATTGCACAACAATATTAACGAGATAAATAAGTTTTGGACGATGTCGGGGGTCCAAACACCTGGAGAACTCCTATACCGTCACGTGTCCCTGATGCTAATTTTTAAGTTTGGAGCTGTCTGGATAAAATTGTTTCAATAAAAATAATTCGACGTAATTTTTTTCTAAAACTGGAACTATTGTTTTATATAAATATGTAGCTAAACATTAACCTGCACACATTTTTAGGGCTGTTATTATTTTTTAAACTCTGTCCCTGGGTTTTAGATTCCTTACCATTCCTCTTCTAAAATTATACAGAAAATCATTTCAGATGCAGCCACAGAATTTTCTTCAAGTTTTTTCTCATGCAGAAGTATGCTACAGAATGAATATCTAAAATTCTTTGGCAGGAAATTTACTGTAGAATTTAAATCAGCATTTAAATATCAATTTCAAGCATCGTGGCTTTATTGGTAGTCTCACCGTCCCCAAGGTTTATTGCTGCACTTTTCTAGGTAAATTTAAAAAAAATTAATTTAATCCAATGTTAACAACTGTTTCTAAAAATCAATGAACTTGTGTCTATCACTTAGTATTAACATGATTTTTCTAAAAATATGTGGGTCAGTCCATTTCAAGTGGTCCAGCACTGGTTGCTCGACCATTTTTAAAAAATCTGAAATTTTTTGTACAACAACCCTAACATGATGGAAGTTCAAAATGACTATTACTTTAATTTTATTAATTTTTGTTTGTGCATGGCGGCCATCTTTGTTTCATCGTCTGCAGCAATTTTCTCACAAGAAGGATTTACAGAATTGTAAATAATTCATAGTTTATTAATCCAATTCAACTGCGGATTAAAGCAATTTGTACAGAATACATTGGGCTAAAAGTTTGGTAATGGAGTAGTTTCCGAAACTAACTGCTTATTGGTAAAATTTAAGCATAAAGTTTCTGTTTCCAAAATTTGTCCGTTTACAAGAGGAAATTTTTCTAGCAAAGAAAACTGTCAACATGATATAATTTTTTTACAAATAGGCCGAACGTACTTGTACTCACACGCCGAGTTCCAGATCTGGGACTTGCTTTCTCTTCGCTAAAAAAAAATCCCAAATTTTTCAAAAATGACAAAAATTGCACTTTTCAGGCTTTGATATCTCTGGTGGCGCACGAGATAAAAATCTGAAATTTTTTTTATAAGAGTATTGTATGATAGTGTTATGCACAAGTAAATTCAAGATGGAGATTTGACTACAAGCTGAGATATGGCAAGAGTAACATGTCAAAACAATACTGCCAAACTATTGTTTTGTTCTAGTCACAGATAAGTATTTTTCTCAGAGTATCATTTAAATTTATTTCTTAGATTATCTTTAAGTAATAGTAACATAAAATAAAGCCTTTTGCAATTAATTTAAAAAATAATTATACCTAAGGCCTACATTTTGTATGGTTTCTGTAATTTTTGTTGTAATTTTAGTAACTAAAAGAAACCTCAGCACTTTTACATAAATATATATATATATATATATTTCTTGTTTTTATAAATGTTTTATAGTTAAAAAATTTCTGCAGATATACACCTTCCTTTTGAAGTTGTGGTGTTTTAGCATTTTGAAATGATGTAATATATATATATATATATATATATATATATACAAGACCTGAGACAAAAACAGAATAGGGAAAGAGAAAAGCTGTTAATGTTGGCATGCTTGTTGAGACATGATCAAACGTGTCAAAACACATTCCTGCTTGTTGGTTTAAAAACCACAATTTTAATGCTGCTTGCCAGTCCCTGAAACTTGTTCCTACCATAAGTATGTTGCTGTAAATGAGACATTATGCGATGTTACCATGCATCAGCCTCAAGTAATTTTCAGAATGTAAAGATACCCAAAGCCTTTTCAAAATTTAAACTGCAGAAAAATCACATTTTTGCATAAGAAGTAAGCTAGGAATTATTAATGAATTGAGACTTGCACATAGTGATTTCAAAGTATATTTCTATGAGCCAGCAGGGCCAAGATCTTCAATGAGTTATCAAGAGATGACAAGACTTGGTTCCTACAAATAATATTTTGAGAAAGATCAAAATTGGGGTTTTTGAACCAACAAGCAAGGATGTGTTTCGACGCGTTTGATCATGTCTCAACAAGTATGACAACATTAACAGCTTTTCTTTTTCCCTATGTTGTTTTTGTCTAAGGTCTTGTATAAAAGTATTTTTTTACTTTAGATAAAAGTGCTGAGGTTTCTTTTAGTTACTAAAATTACTTACAACAAAAATTACTGAAACCATACAAAATGTATGACCTTAGGCATAATTATTTTTGTAATTAATTGCTAAGCTTTGCAAAGGCCTTTATTTTCTGTTACTATTATTTATAGATAATCAAAAACATAAATTTAAATGACACTCTGAGATAAATACTTAGCTGTGACTACAACAAAACAATAGTTTGGCAGTATTGTTTTGACATGTTGCCCTTGCCATATCTCAGCTTGTAGTCAAATCTCCATCCTGAAATTTCTTGTGCATAACACTACCATACAATACTCTTATAAAAAAAATTTCAGATTTTTATCTCGTGCCCTACCAGAGATATCAAAGCCTGAAAAGTGCGATTTTTAACATTTTTGAAAAATTTGGGATTTTTTTTAGCGAAGAGAAAGCAAGTCCCAGATCTGGAACTCAGTGTGTGAGTACAAGTACTTTCGGTCTATTTGTAAAAAAAATTATGTCATGTTGACAGTATTCCTTGCTAGAAAAAATTCCTCTTGTAAACGGACAAATTTTGGAAAAAAAACTGAAACTTTATGCTTAAATTTTACCAATAAGCAGTTAGTTTCGGAAACTACTCCATTACCAAATTTTTAGCCCAATGTATTCTTTACAAATTGCTTTAATCCGCAGTTGAATTGATAAATAAACGATGAATTATTTACAATTCTGTAAACCCTTCTTGTGAGAAAATTGCTGCAGACGATGAAACAAAGGTGGCCGCCATGCACAAACAAAAATTAATAAAATTAAAATAAGAGTCATTTTGAACTTCCATCATGTTAGGGCTGTTGTACAAAAAATTTCAGATTTTTTAAAAATGGTCAAGCAACGAATTGATGATTTTCTGCACCACTTGAAATAAATTGACCCATGTGGTAACTTTCCTTACCGTTCCATCCTTACCGCCCTTTTTTTTTACCATTTCGTCCCTTTTTTTCCAATACCATCCCCTTTTTTTACCTTACCGTCCCTTCTTTAGCACCTCTTGACAATGTTGTAAAAAAATTCTGTATTAAAAGTACTACATTGTTATTATTTCTTATTTGAATGTTTTGTGGGTACTATGCAAATTCATTATAAGTAAAAATTTAGAAGAAAATAAAAAGTTATAGGGGTAAAATGGTAAGGAAAATTAAACTCGCAAGTTTAACTTAAACCTCAGTTAAATAAAAAAATTTCGCTGCTGACCATTTTTTCTTTATTTTGAATCATTAAGGCATTCGTCTATCAGATTAAAATGCTATTATAGCAAGTTGAATTTTGTTAGATTTTTTTTTTCTAAAAGTTAAAAGATTGTGAGAATGCCCCGTCTATAATCTGAAATTATTTAATTTTTTTTTAGTTTCTAAATAACCATAGTCTGGGTGTTATTCTGTGGTGTCAACTCCTTAAATGTTTCACTGACGATTTCTGAAGAAACGCAGTTTTCATTAAATGTGACTTTTGTTCAACAGAATTTTTTCTGAACGATTTACTTTTGTAAATTTATAATCGATATCATCATTTACTTTTCTTCCAAAGACCTTTTCATTAATCAAAATATTTTTATTGATGACTGTATTCGCTGTTTTTTTTTTATCCATTAAAGATTTTCTGCGTTTCGAATGAATGATGCCCAATAATGATTTTATTTCAAGAACGTCTCTGCGCAAATATTGATTAGTTTCTTTTATAACAAATGATGAAGAAACGCATTGAGAAATTTTCAAAAGTTTTAAAATGGTCAATAGTAGAATTGACGTTATTTGAAAGAATTCCAGTGAAATAATGTTTTATTTTATTGGAAGTAATAAAATTTCATAAGTAGCAAATAAATTGAAAGAATGAATGATTTTTTTTTAGAATGTATGATATTTTAATGTACCTCTTGTAAAAAAAGAAAGCTGGCTTTATTTGCAATTTTAACAATCTCAGAGCACTTTTTTTTGTAGTACAATTTTTATAAGAAAAAGTGAACACCTGATACTAACTCTGCCTCTAATCATGGTATAAAAATGTGACTTGTACAAATCGATTAGTAATAATGTTTGTTAATGAATGATATACTTAAAAAAATTTTTAAAGGTTAGTCTATTTATATAACTTGTAACAAATTTTAACATTTTTAATACTAACACGTAATGTTAACACCACATTTCAATTCTACGGCATATTTTATCTTCCAATACCAAACGGAAAGTCATCCAGTTAGCTATTTTAAGACATATAGAACTTGTAACAAACTTTATTATTTTTAAACACTAAAACCTAATTTTGACATCATATTTCAGTTATTCGGCAGATTTTATCTTCCAATACCAAACGGAAAGTCATTCAGTTTGATAGTTTAGGAGTTATGGAATTTTAAGGGGACAAGGGATCTTAAAACTCATTTTTTTATTTTTCTAAAACTGCGCCTTAAAGACTATTCAAGGGCATTAATTAATTATTATGCCCTATTAGTAATTATGGCATATATTTATCACACAAAAAATTCAAAAATATGGTTTTTTTTTTTGTTTTTTTGTTTTTTGAGAAAAGTAAGGAATTTTTGCGGAATATTTTAAGCGCTATGAAGAGCATTCAAAATGTCCCAACCTCACTCCATATCAATTAAAAAACCCAAAAATTTTTATGCTAGTTTGGTTTACATATGCAAATAAAAGTATGCATAGTTTTTTTTTTTTTAACTAAATATAATTGGAAAAGTTAAAGGTAGTTAAGTAGAGAAATATGATGCGAAAATGTTGAAAATTTCAAAAAATTTAGAAAATATTTTTTTCTTTACCTTTATATTCAAATATATAAAATTCGATGCACAGTTTTAATTGTATGTGTAAACTAAACTGATATAAAAAATTTTGGGGATTTTAATTGATATAGAGTGAGCTTGGGATATTTTGAAAGTTCTTGATAACGCTTAAAATATTCTGAAAAATTCCATATTTTTCTTTATATATACATGCCATAATTCATATATTGTGCCCTTGAATAGTATTTAAGGTGCAATTTTAAAAACATAAATAAAAAATGAGTTTGAAGGTCCCTTGTCCCCTTAATATTTGGAGCTGCTATTTTTAATTAATTGCATTTTAATCGTTTCATAACATATTAGAGTATGGGTTGTTTTTAAAGCATAAGTCAAAAAGTAATTAGCGTAAGGAGCTGTAATTTTAAAGTCGCATATTTGAAGCTTCTATAAATCAATTAAAAAAATAAATAAGTAAAAAATGAGTTTGAAGGTCCCTTGTCCCCTTAATATTTGGAGCTTCTATTGTTAATTAATTGCATTTTAATCTTTTCATAACATATTAGAGTATGGATTGTTTTTAAAGCATAAGTCAAAAAGTAATTAGCGTAAGGAGCTGTAATTTTGAACTCGTATATTTGAGCTTCTATAAATCAATTTTTAAAAAAATAAAAAATGACTTTGAATGTACCTTGTTCCCTTAATATTTGGAGCTGCTATTGTTAATTAATTGCATTTTAATCATTTCATAACAGATTACACTATGGGTCATTACAGATTACAGTATGGTTCTTTACAGATTACAGTATGGGTTGTTTTTTTAGCATAAGTCAAAAAGTAATTAGCGTAAGGAGCTGTAATTTTGAGCTCACATATTTGAAGCTTCTATAAATCAATTTTTTTTAAAAATTAAAAAATTAGTATGTAGGTCCCTTGTCCCCTTAATATTTGGAGCTGCTATTGTTAATTAATTGCATTTTAATCGTTTCGTAACAGATGGATTGTGTTTTAAGCATAAGTCAAAAAGTTATTAGAGTAAAGAGCTGTAATTTTGAAGTCTCATATTTGAAGCTTCTACAAGTCAATTTTTGGTAAAAAAAACCCATAGGCTACAATTCAATTTTTTTCTTGCAAGATAAATTTACAAATTATTTTTAAATATATGTGATGAACGAATTTTTTAACTGGAATCAATTTTTAGACCTTGCAAATAGGCCGATCAAAATTACAGCACATTCCACTAAGTAATTTTTGAGTTACATTTAAAACACTATACGCACTGCAATCTGTTTGAACGATTATAAATGAATTAAACAATAGGAGCTCCAAATTTTAAACTTGTGTAATTCTTAAACTACTGGGTCGAATTATTTGCTGTTTGGTATCGAAACGAAGAATTTAGAGGAGAAACCAAATACGGTGTCAAAATAATTTGGTCTTAGTGTTGAAAGTTTTTGTTAATGAAATTAAGAAATTAAATTTATAGAAGAAAATTTATATTCATTTTTCTTAAACATTAATTAATTTTATGCAAATAGTTTTACATAATGGGGATCAGCAGAAAGATGTTTTCTTTGGCTAATTATCAACGATAAGAATCTGAGGATTAAAAGAAAAAAAATGCCGTGTAATAGTATAACTTTGAGATATTCTGATATAATATGTGATACGCAATTTATGATTTTTTTTCTTTCTGTGTCCTTTAGAAATGTTAGGGGGCTTTGAGGACTATAGTTTGAAAAACGCTGTATTAAGAGGTCGCATCATTAAAACTCTTCGATCGCGAAATCCTATGTTAACCTACCGAAAATTTTAAATACGTGATTACTCATTGCCCAACATAATTATTGGAATTCAATTTTCAACATCAGAAAGTTGAGATCATATGCCGCAGAGATATTTTTTAAAACTCTGTCCTTAAATTTTAAGCATTTTAACCTTCTCAGCGCCGTAAACTGATATATCCGTTCACTAAGATGGAGGTTTCACTATAGTAGAAGTTATAGTAGAAGTAGTAGTATTTAAATTAACATAATTCTAAAGGTATGACAGTTTTAAAATATTGAGTAATTTTTAATACCGTCAAAGGTGATGTTCATATCTGTAATTGAGATTTTTACATAAAGTTGGAACAATAATCTTGTTTTAGTGTTTTTAGAAACTTGGAGATAAAACAACATTAAAATTTTGCCCTTTTGCTGGGCAGTCTTAAAGAATATGATAAAATTTCATGAGGAGAACATTTCAAGAGTCATGATTTTTTTTAATGCTTAAAATTTAAATACATTTTTTAAAAGATGCACCTCGTCGGCATCTGGTTTCCACTTTCTGTTGGTGAAAACCATATTTTGATAATTATATTAGGTGTTGAGTAATCAGGTATTTTATTTATCCACGGGTTATCATGGGATGTGGCGATCGAGGAGTTTCAGTCAAGTGAAGCCTTAAACTTGTTGTCACGAGGTAGATATCGACTACTTGAATTTTCTTTTTCCTTTCCTCCTCTTTTTTTCCTTCCGTTTGTAGAAGAATGTAGCATAGAGTAAATAATGCTAGTGAATAAAGTGCTATATATAGTGAATAAATGCTAGTGTTAAAAAATACCGCGAGATAAAGACTCTGGCTCCACCAGTGGCCCAGAGGTTCTGCTCTCGTAGCTGGTGGACGGGAGGTGCTGGGTTCGATCCCAATCGCGCCCGTCGGCGTAATCGTTCGGAGTTTTCGTGGTTTTCTTCGAACCTTGGTTATCCAAGCGTTAATACGGGTGAGGTTCCCTTAGAAAGACCTCCACGGAAGGCACCCCCCCTTAGGGCCTATATCCAACGTGTTGATAATTAGCCGACATAAATACAACCAACCAACCAGCTAGTGAATATATATTTTGCTTTTTTTTTTCACTGAACATTAATTATTTTGAAATTTATTGAAAAATACAAATAAATGTACCGTCAACCAGGGCTACTTTGGTCTTTGCGGGGTTACTTTGGCTCATCCCATAAAAAAAGTTTTTATTCTTTGTATTGAACAAACAATACAAGATAATTTGGAGTTTTTGCCCTTGAAAAATACTTTATGCCTTACTATAGGGTATTTGAATAGTTTGGGGGTAATTTAATTTTTTTAGTGGCAACACTGCATGTGGTTGTAAACAACTGTTTTCGTGTGTAAATTTTAACTCTCCAAACTTTCTATAGTGAAGCAATCTGGATACGAGCTACAAATAAGTAAGTGTCAAAATATTACCTTTAGTAACCTGTAAACCATGTGTGATCATAGTTTTTCCTTTAACTTTTTATTTTGGCAGGAAATGTTTATGTTTTCATAAAGTTAACATGAAAACTAGTATTTCGGGACTGCTTTGTGCCAGGCCTTTTTTGTTCCGAAAATAGCCCCAATGAATTAGAAATGCCTTTTATACAACCAAACCTCTTTAAATATGTTTTAAGTAACATTTTTTATCAAATGTTACTGTAGCAAAATGTTACATTAATTGTTTTTGTTTCAGTTTCTGAGGATGACATGACAAAAACTGTTTCTCGTTTATTTAATATTAATAATTGGTTTATTGTGTTTGAATGTTTAAAAAAAAACATTTGATTATCGAGTTTGCAGTGTTAATTTATTAGCAAATGCTATTACAAGCGTGTTTCAATAAAAATGTATTCATTTTATATGAAACTAAGTGAATGGACCAAAAAAGACCCCAGCAGGGGTTACTTTGTTCCAAAACTTAAAAAATAGTTCAAAAATAAATAATTTAAAAAATTCCTCTTTAAAACCACACAGTTTGCTTCATTGTTTCATGTTAATTCTTTACAACGCCATTTCGATGTTGAAAAATCACATATAACATTTTTTTAATAATAGAAAATGTGAGTGGAACCAGGAAAAAGTGGCCCAAAATAGCCCCGGTTGACGGTATCATCATTACTGGAAGGTGCGTACAACACAATATAAAAAACATTTAAAATACATTAAAGTCGTAAAATCAAAACGTTTTCAACCGAATTTACTCGGTCTTCATCAGTGAGACATAAAGATTGTTGTCTCTTTGCGCCTCCTAGTTTCGCCCGGGGCAGACCATTCTACTTCAAGGGTGGTATGGAATATAGGTTTATATGGAATGTAGGCTTCTTGGTATTTGCTATTTGTACTAAAGATAATTTTGGATCTATTTAAACCTACTTTTATAGGTTGAGTTTGTGCTTTAGCACAAACTTAACCTATAGACACTATAGGACTATATGCTATAGCTGATCAATCTATATAACTCAAAAGAAATTTGTGCTAAAGCAGAAATCAACCTATAAAATTAGATTTCAATAAATCCAAAATTATCTTCCGTACCAGTAATGACCAAGAAGCTATCATAAGGGAATCTCTTGAAATAATATCTAATAAGGAAATTGTATATAATGATATATTATTATATGATATCCACGCAGTCTGGAAAGAATTAATACGTAATAGATAAAACCTGTCTTTTGTTTTTCAAATTTTGAATAATCTTTTCCATGCCTCAGATATTTCATACAATCCTTGAAGTAGACTGGTCTATCCCGGTCGAAGCTAGAAAGCTCAAAGAGATAATAACTTTATTTCTCACTGATGACGAACGAGTAAGTTCGTTTGAAAACGTTTTGATTTCAAAGCACTTTAATGTATTTTAAATGTTTTTTATATTGTGTTGTACGCACCTTAGTAATGACCATACATTTATTTGTATTTTTCCAGAAATTTTAATTAATAATCAAGGTGCAATTTGTACTAAACTTTTTATTGATTAAATTTTTTGTTCTTAAAAAAAACCCCACCTAATGATGACATCGTCCAGTTTAATAAAATCCCTTATTTCTCTATTATATTTTAAAAGCATTAGGCTGTCAAGCCTGCCATTGCTCATAGTAGTTCGAAATATATTTTTTTTTTTATAAATTTTAATTGATCAAAGGTTCTTGCATTAGATGCAACACCTTAAGGATAAGCTGCTGTGAATAATAGGATATTTGAAGAATTGACCCAAATAGTCTTTGAATTTCATGGCTTGAGCGAAAAGTTTGTTATCTGATTTAACAATTTGACAGAAATCAATTATTATTTTCAACTGACTTCACAAGTCATGTAGGGCTTGGGAGGGTTGACCCACTTTTTACAAAATGAATTTTTATTTTTTAAATACTGAACGTAGAATAAAGTTTTATATATCATTTTATTCGTTATACAATCAGTTATCAAAATAAAATTTCGATATAAGTGTAACATATAAGAAATTTGAAAAATGATTGATTTTATTCATGAAAAATAATGGGTCAAGGCTCCCCACATATGGGGGAGTTGACCCACTATATGAGAGGGTTGACCCACTTTGTTTTATATTGCACTATTTGTGAAGAAAGATAAAATCAGTTTTAAAAAAAGCAAAATAACTTTATTCTACATGCTTTAATTATTATAATTTTTTTTTTAAATATGAGGCTTAAACAATCCTGGTAAGACGCAATCGCAAGTCAGAGGAGAAAATTTTCATTTTAAATAGGATTTTGTCTGAGCAGGTATAATTGCGCAGCAGGGAAAAGGAAATTTTAGCATTCAAAGCAGTATTCTGTTAGAGACAGGTTACATTTTCATAGGGTTTCATATTTTTATGTCCGGATTTAAGAGCCACTGTCCTGTTTTTTTATATCCTTGTTCTATTTTTTATAACACGCATTCTGACAACTCTAGTTGTCAGATAGTTTGGCTTTACATCACTGCATTCACCTTCACTTTATTCACCTGTATTCACCAAATTATTTCCCATACCTTCCTAAAGTTTATCGATCGATGCTATGTTCTTTTGCAACCGCATGAGCAATTAACTTATCATTAACATGATTTAAACCTTTAAGGGGTAAAGTACTTTCAGTACTGAAATGTTGAAATAAATGAGTGGCACCGGAATTTATGAACAAATTTATTTGGAAATAAGAAAAAGGCTATATTTCACATACATACTAAATGAAAAAACATTTTAGCAAAATTCTGGTGTAATTGTGATGTTTCGGAATTAAAATTAAGTGGTTTTATAAACATACCACTGCCCCTCAAATAGTTACGACTGCTGCTTCCATCCTTTCTAGTCATTTCTAATCTTTCCCACTTTTTCTATTTACCTATTGTAAGCAATATTTAAATCGAAAAAGTTCCTATCAACTTTCCCATTTTCTAGCAATTTTTCACATTTTTGTTATAGTCAGTTTTAAAACATTTTCTATTCCTTTACACCATTTTACTGAAGCTTTAAAGAATAAATTTACATTCTTTTGTGTATATACCATTAACTTTTCACTAAGCACAGTGTATAATAAAAAGATTTCCAAAACCACTTAATTAAGGGATCCTTGAGCATCTGGTCAACCCTCCTTCACATTGATTGGGTCGAACCGCCCTACATAGACCTTTTCTGAAGAATACCACATTGTTATGTTGAGCCTAACTTACTCTACAGTCTTGATGCCTGGAATAAAAGCTCGATATTTCTGCATTACTTTAAACTTACTTACTTAAATTTCTATGATATAATTTATTTGAAAAAAGCTTACAAAATATTTCTAAAAAACACAACTTTTAGGGTGAAAACGCCTCACAATTGCTTTTTTACACACCTATTTCGATTATCTGTATGAAATAAAGACTGTTGTTTGAGCATTCCAGTAGCTTCCGATTGCACCTATTGATAAAACTCTGAAATTCTTTTAAATATGAAAATTGATGGGTGGGTCAAGCCTTTTCTTCAAAGTTTTTATTCAAGTGTGACATGTCACTATTACAGTGCATGTCGATTTTTTCTTCAGTTTATAGACTGCTTTCATAGTCGTATATTTCTCTTCCAACTTCACATTGTCCATTTTTATAATTTTTTGGCCTTGGATGGATTTTTAGATTCTCCCTATTCTTACAAGAAAACTATATTCCGCGTATGAAGTTTTCTATCGTGCTAAGATCTATAGTAATTTTTAAATACATCTTTACAGGCACATAGCATTGGACTTTTGGTTTCAAATTTAATAAACACATATAAATATAAGCGAACGGGACTGGTGTATTTTTCTGCTCACAAATAAAACTAAAATATAACAAATTTATAAGAATCAACGATTTATTGTGTTCACATTTGCACGTATAACGCTTTTTTCGTGACAGCAAAAAGTTACCCAATTTGTTTCTTGCGAAATTCATGAGAATGGGTAAAAAATTATCCGAAAGTTGCAAAATTAGTTCAAAAATTAATTCAGTTGGTGAAAACTCATCAACTCTTGTTCTCCAGCTATGTTTCAAAGCAGGTGACTACATTCCTTTCTATTATGCTACAGGTGACCTTGAATTTTAAAAAGAAGCTGTAATCCTTCTGGATTGGAATAGTCGGATTCTCTTTTGGGAGAAGTAGGGGAGGAAGGTTGGAATTTTTGAGAAATGAATAAAGTTTTGGAGAAAATAAAAAGGTGGATTAGACTCAATTGAAAACGGACAGGAGTGGAGAAATTCAGGTCTGGCAGATGCATAATATTTTTGAAGAACTGGAAACACAAAGGTAGATTGCGTGTGGTCTATTTCCTTTTGTATTTATTTTGATAATTTAACTTGTTTACTGTTACAGCACTCAGAAACATAATAACTAAAACAATAACAATTAATTTTGGTTTTTTTATTATTATTTTAGAAAAAAAAAGTCTCTCAAAAATCTAGAATTTTCCAACTCTAAGCTTAAGGGGGTCCGGGACACATTTTAAAATAATTTTTTATTTATTGAGTTAAAATTCTGAATACTTTTGTGATGGTTAGCCTTATCATTTGTAAACAAAATCACATGATAAAACTTTTTTTTAAATTTTTAATTTTAAATTTATTAAAAAAGTCGGGTAATTTAAAATCGTTATAACTCAAAATATTATTTATAAATTTTCAATTTTTTTCCTTTAAATAAACAGAAATATATAAGTTAATATTAATTTATAAAAAAAAAAAAAAAAAAAAAAAAATTAACGAAAATATTTTAAAAAAAAGTGGTGAAACTTAAAAAAAAAAAATCATATTTGCAAAATTAATTTTTTTTTCAAATATGCTGTATCAAAATTAAAGTAAAACAATTGAAAAAGATATATTCCAAGTTTGAACCTTTATGGTTCTCCAGTTATAAGAATTTAAATTCGAGAAATGGGGAAAAAACCTATCATGAAGAAAAACGCATTTTTACAAGAAGTCGTTTCCATGACAGTCTGCTTGAAAACTAGATTTTGAAAACAAACCAAAACGGAAAAATTAATAATATTTTTTGTTCTAATTCAGGTAGAAACATGATTTAAATGTCATTTTAAGCAGGAAAAAACAGAGAAATTTTTAATGAAATAAAATGTTTTTGCAAAATTTGAAGATTTTTGTGTCCCGTATCCCCTTAAATTTCCAAATTTTACTTCTTATCGGGCGTGGAACAGGCTACCCCCATACTCTCCCATAGCGACGCCTCTGCCAGCACGAAATGGTACTTCATTTTAAAAAATATTTTAGGAGTATTAACTCGACTTATACTGGCTCTCTTCAAATGCTTGACAAGAAGATGGCTGTCATTGTATCATATTGACTAAGACCTTTTATAAAGATAACATATTTAATTTTCACTGCATACGAACAAATACAACATTTACATTGAAAATTAAAAGAATAATTGGATTACATCTTTACATTTAATCAGAATCATCTCGCGTCACTGACCGATAAGGCACTATAATTTTTTCTGGAGAAAAAAAAAATTAGTTAATCTAGTACTTAAAAAGATTATTTATAAATGTTTACCTAACGCCAAACTGATCGATTAAATGTTAAGACTTCAATTGTTGTTATTAAGCGAGCTTTTCTTCGCTATGACACAATATATGTTTTACTGGTAACTAAACTTTAAATGTCTATTAGGCTAGATTTTTATTTTTTTTTTTTTAGTTTATTTTTTATGGTAAAGTTAAATGGACAGTATTAAAATAAAAAAAATTCAAGTATAAAATTTACGAACCTTTAATAATTCACTGATTCATTTTCATGGATTTTCTATCTCATACAGTAATATAAAATTGCTTTAATATGATACTAATAATTCCCACTGCGCTTATGTTATACTATGAAAAGAAGTGCATTGTTACAGAGCAATTTTAATTTAATATTTTCGTCTCGTATAAATTCTTATCAGATGAAAAGCCTTATAATCACGAAGCCTTTATATACCAGACCAAGTATGTATTTCACCAGGCTACCTTATATTTTGATACCTTTGCTATCATGTCTTGTTTCCCTTACGCTTGTGTGGTAGTTTTGCATACCTGTTACCATTTATGACAAAAGGGCTATACAAGAACCAAGATTTCCATTTGAATACGAGATATATTCGTATATCTTATACTCTGAAAGAAAATCAAAATTTATTTCAAAATGTACCAACAGTTGAATTTAAAAATTATAATGTGGAAAAAACGGTGGAAATGCTTATAGGATTAATAAAAAACGTATTTATAGCGTTTTTCTTAAATCATATTTTAACAACTAAGCACAAAAAATCACGAAGAATAAAAGGTATGTACTAGTTTATAAAATAAATTAACGCAAGTACTTAATTAATATTAATAATTAATTACATAGAATTTGCACATTTGAAAAAAGATCTATTCAGCACATTACTAATCCTCTTCATAGAACATTTTTGAAGATTGTTTTTATTAAGCGCAATTTCGACTTCATAGCCTTGGTTGCAAATAATAAAATCTAAGAAAATAGCACTATCAACATAGATTTCATTGCTGCATATTTGTATACAGCCTTTATTATTTATTTGTTAATGTTTCGTTTTTATGGTTATGCATAGCCTAATCTAACAACTAAGAACATGCCTAGATGCCTCAGCATATCGATTTACAAGTCAGAAGAAGATTTCATGAACCATTTACGAAGCTATTTTCAAAATAGACATGCATACAGGCACTAAAATACAACCATGTCTCTATTGTAGTCGTCTGCTGACGTTGCAGCAATTGTTTTAATTTATGACGTGAATGTAATTTAAAATAAAAAATAAAAATCATGCTACAAATATAGATTATGAAACACTTTTCAACACTTCCAGATCACGGTAACAAAATTTTACTCTTTAAAAATATAATATATACAATGGCGGAAAAAAAAATCCCAACACCAAGAAAGACTTGTGTTAGATAAACGAAATTTGGTAGGCGTGTTTATACATATGAAAGATGGCATCGATTGAAATTTCGCGCTTCGCGCATAAGTGTGGCGCTAGTAGCGCCACTCAGAACTTGCAGATCAGGTTTACTTTAAATGCGTGCTGTAAAGTTCGTAGGCGTTATTTAGCTTCGAAATGTGGCGTATTGAGTTGATGTTAGCCAAGAATGTCTTTAACGAGACGAAGAAGTCACTGTCAACAGCTCACCGAGTTGGAACGAGGTCGCATATTCGGGCTACGAGAAGCTGGATTTTCTTTCCTCGATATTGCAGAAAGACATGGCTGCAATTTATCCACTGTGCATGGTTGTTGAAAGCAGTGGTCAAGGGATGGTACTACCTCAAGAAGACCAGGTTCCAGGCGGCCACGTGGCACTCCTGAGAGGGAAGATCGCCGTATTCGGCGTACGACTGTGGCGCATCGTACTGCGTCTGCGGCAGAAATTCTAGCTGCAGTTGGTACTACAGTGACACAACGAACTGTTAGAAATCGATTACTTCAAGGACAGCTTCGAGCCAGGCGCCCTGTAGCGTGCATTCTACTGACTCGAAACCATTGCCGGTTGCGACGCCATTCGTGTCAAGCCAGAGCTCATCGGTGGGCGGAGTGGAGATCTGTTGTGTTTCTTTTTTATCAGAAAACACAACAGATCACCACTCCGTCCTCCAATGAGCTCTGGCCTGACACCAAGGGCGTCGCAAACAGCAATGGCTTGGAGTCAGTAGAATGCACGCTACAGGGCGCCTTGCTCGAAGCTGTCCTTGAAGTAACCGATTTCTAACAGTTTGTTGTGTCACTGTGGTACCAACTGCAGGTCGAATTTCTGCCGCAGACGCAGTACGGTGCGCCACAGTCGTACGCCGAATACGGCGATCTTCCCTCTCAGGAATGCCACGTGGCCGCCTGGAACCTGGTCTTCTTGAGGTAGTACCATCCCTTGACCACTACTTCCAACAATCATGCACAGTGGATAAATTCCAGCCAAGTCTTTCTGCAATATCGCCGAAAGAAAATCCAGCTTCTCGTAGCCCGAATATGCGACCTCGTTCCAACTCGATGAGCTGTTGACAGTGGCTTCTTCGTCTCGTTAAAGACATTCTTGGCTAACATCAACTCAATACGCCACATTTCGAAGCTAAATAACGCCTACGAACTTTACAGCACGCATTTAAAGTAAACCTGATCTGCAAGTTCTGAGTGGAGCTACTAGCGCCACACTCATGCGCGAAGCGCGAAATTTCAATCGATGTCATCTTTCATATGTATAAATACGCCTACCAAATTTCGTTAATCTAACACAAGTCTTTCTTGGTGTTGGGATTTTTTTTCCGCCAGTGTATATATATATAAACAACTTAGAAAACGCATAACAGATTTGAAAACCAGATTTCAGCAAGTACTACCCATAGACAGAAAGATACTCAGTCTTTTGTGCATCCCTGAGCATAAGCTATTGATCTTTATATACACTGCATAGTGTACTAAAATTTAGTTTAATTACTAAAGGCATAATACAGTCAAAACTTCATTTTGAGTAATTTCATCCAATAGACGGAATGCACTCGAATAATTTCGAACATCATTAGCTACAGATTTCTATAAACACTAAAAATTAAGCTAAAATATAATTCATGAAATAATACAAAATTCGCGTCAGAGTGTATTTCTAGCACTGTATCCAGTTTTTGTGTATCCCTGATGTGGATTGCACAGGCCTCTATATACTACTACTATCCCTTAGTATATTAGATGTAGTTCAACTGAAAAATGTATAACTCAATTAAAAGCTACGCTTAAACAATTCAGGCTGATACACATTACTTCTTTCAAATTAGTTTGTGCAACCCTGTATATGATCTATAAAAATTATACACACCACAAAGCATGAAATAAATTAGTTAAAATACAAAACACATGCCGCAACTGAAAACACGTTCTCTAACGTATCGCTGATTGACAGTATTGTTACGAAATCTTTTACGAGTTCATTGTAAATGAACGATAACAGTTATGCACGTCGTATTATGCTGAAATATTTTGTGTACCTCACTAATTTATGTATATTTCATTATGTTTGAAACAATAATATATTGTTCAATAAAATATTAAAGACAACATTAAAAAATGCTGCAAGCAATTTTCTAGATGCATAATGTAACAAACTCATTTTGCGTGATCCTGTAAATGAATGATAAATACTATTAATTTTAAATGAATCATACTCAATCATAACTCAATCATAATAAATACTTTATACTGGATAACCTTCAGAAAATGTACCTTAGTGCACCACAGAAAGGCATGCAATTTCATTATTTTTGAAATAATGTAACACTATTAAAATGCACCGCAAACGATCTTTCCCAATAGATCATAATTTAAAGGGATTCTTTTGATAGTCCCTGTAACGAACTGTAAATGTTACAAACGCAATTTACTAAAGCAAATATTCCGTAGTAAACCTCAATAACATAGATGAATTACATGACAATCCGAGTATATTTATGACAGATAGATGAAGAAAAGACGTCAGATTGCTAAACCGCTGTCATAAACTCTTTTCAACTATATTGGAAGGCGTTAAAAAAAACTTAATAAGTAATATAATCCTGATTTTAAAAAAATGCATTTTTTATATTGCTTTACAGCTGTTAGGAAAAAGATATTAAATATTTATGAAAAATATAGCAGAATTACTTTTCATTCTATAATTGTATTAAAAATAATTTTTTAATTAAAATAAATTAAAACACAAAAAAGCTTAAATAAAATAACTTTATCTTGAAAGATATTGCAATTTTAAATCTATAATAAGCAGTGACGAAAAAAGTTCGATATTAACGATTCCAAATTTTACCTTGTTTGTTTATAAAATATACCAGAATAATCTCTCACGGTAACAAAAATAGTTTTTACATGCAAATGAAGTTTACCACAAGTTATCCAATTCTTCTTTTGAAAAATAAAAGAATTATTCCTCAACACCTTAATTAACTCGGTGTTCTTGGAAAAAATATATTTTTTTAATCCTTGCAAGTAAATTTATCCTAGAAGCAAAAATGTAATTTTGCAGATTTGTTAGTAAACGAGTAAAAAACCTACAGCTTATATATTTTTATTTATTCTAAATAAGTTTTCAAAAAAATGAATAATGAGAGTTTTTTTTTTTTTTTTCAGATGTATCCCTGTATGCAAATGTATGTAAATTCCTCCTATCAGAAGTACTATTAAAAATCAAGCTATTAAATTTTCCAACAATATTCATAGTATTCCAAACCCTTCTCTGCAGAATATTTCAATCTATGATGAGCGAGCCCACTGGAGAAGACCATGAGCCACTCTTCATCTGCCGGAAAACATTGACCCGAGTTAATTTTTATTTCCTCTTATTCTTTTATAGGACTTTTTCTTCCTAGGCGTTATTATCATTTTATTAATTGTAAATTTTTCTTGTAAATAGCTTTTTTCTTTTTCTTATTTTATTTTATTTTTCTTTTATTATTATATCTGTTAACTTTTAATTATTAAGTGTATCTTTATATTTTTATATTAATATAGCGCTTTTAAATGGCCTTTGTTTTATAAGGGTTATTGGGGTTTATTGGGGAGTTATTGGGGAGTTTACCTTTTTTCCGCGTTCCTGACGTTATGTTGTCAGACTTCGACTAAGACACGAATTTTTGTACTTTCATTTCTCTACTAGAGGTGCGGAGTTATGCTCCTGGGACTCTGTAAAACATCTCTTCCATGTTCCATGTTCATAAAAATATTTACAAAATAAAAAAAAAGGAAACATTAAATTTAGTTGCGCTACCATGTAGCGGAACAATAGGAATTCCAAAAGATTAAGGAAAATAATTTATTCCATACAGGAATTTGTTACAAGAACCTTATTACTTAATTTATCATTTAATTTAAGTATCTGAACAGCCTTTTGTTGTTTTGCCATAATTAGCTTTAAATTAAAAAAATATTGAGATTAAAGTATTTTAAATCAAGGGATAAATATTTCAATTAGACGAGCACTTCTCTTAAACTCAGGTAATTTCCCTTAGTATAAATACATAAAATTGCATATTTGAACACTAAATAAAGGAAATATCCTGTTCGAAAATAGGTTGTACAGCCAGACATCAGGATTGGCCCGCGAAGTTGACATCACCACTCACATTATATAAATATAATAATACTGGACAGAAGCCAAACTTATTCTTCTTTCGATGAACTCAATATACATTCATATTAATTAGTATATGATAAAATTGCAATCGAAATGAAGAAAATAATTAATTTTTGATAAAGTGGGCTGAATTTCGAAACTTTCGAGAAAATCTGATAACCTCGTCAGTCTCTCTAGGCGACTTTCTAAACATAGTCTCCAAATCTATAAGAGCAAGTAAGACAAGTGTCCTAAACGTGAAACTACATCAGAGAATATAGAAGAGCGAATTTCTTCGGGTCAAATCATCGAGTGTCTGTATATAGAATGTCTAAAATTCATCGCTACACTATATTTTATTAAGGTCCGAAACAGACTGAGCTCCATGCCTCTTTTATCCCCTTAATTTTAGAGGCTGCATTTTAATTTTCATAAATCCGCAGCAACCAATCGTGGTCGACCTGTGACCTTTCTTTTGGGAAAAATATCAGAAGCTAAGCCCTCCTATTTAAGGGCGTATTTTCCCCCTCTCTGAAGCCTTAGCCCTGCGCTGACTGTAATCTATAATCGGTTATAAATTCTATCCTATAAATCTATGAAACTTATTGTTATATAACTCTTAGGTCCAGACATGAGGACGCCATTGTACTTTTAGAAGAAGATAAAATAAAACTAGTTAAATTTTTCATCAACAGTAAAAGTAAATGGTAGCACATAAGAAAGTATAAAGAATATACTTATTATATATAAGAACACACAAAATTATTATGACAAGTAAACTCCGCAATAACAATTGATAATCTGAAATTAATATACTTTTAATGCATTTTATTTAAGAGAAATGTTCTTTCAAAATGTTCTTTTTGTTGAAATCACGCTGGAGTGAATGCAATGCTTTGCGGGAAAATTAAAAACCGTTTTAGCCTTGCAATCCACCAACGCAAGCTTGCCAATAATGCAATTAATTGTCAGAGATATTGGTGGGCAGTACTGATTATTTTTACCCATATACTCTCTCGGAATATTTATTTTCCTATTATCGTTCCAAAATCCATTT
Organism: Maratus speciosus; assembly: GCA_963932465.1. Classification (NCBI taxonomy): domain Eukaryota; kingdom Metazoa; phylum Arthropoda; class Arachnida; order Araneae; family Salticidae; genus Maratus; species Maratus speciosus. The sequence goes on along the minus strand of OZ010791.1, from coordinate 222,904,304 downwards.
TCGTACATTTTAGTTTCCTAAAATCATTTACACATTTGCAAAGAAATAATAAAATTAAGAAAGTTGTGTATGCTAATAAATTTTTGTATAAGAAAAAAGTAATATTTGCGTCTTAAAATTACAATTATTATAACACATTATCTATTTTCCTTTACCCTGATTACATTATTTGTTCGACAACTGCACTGTTAAAAATTTGCAGCACACTGTTAAAAATTTGCCGCATTCTGGCAGGTCATTTGACCGTTTTTTCCGAAAACGGTTACACAACCGTAATTTTAACGCTATTCTGACCATATTATTGGCCATTTTATAGTCAGAATATAGTTAAATTATGGCTATGAAACCGTTTTTTCAAAAAACGGTCGAATGACCTGCCAGAATGCTGCAAAATTTTTAACAGTGCATTCTGGCAGGTCATCTGACCGTTTTTTCCGAAAACGGTTACACAACCGTAATTTAACACTATTCTGACCATATTATTGGCCATTTTATGGTCAGAATATAGTTAAATTATGGTTATGAAACCGTTTTTTGAAAAAACCGTCGAATGACCTGCCAGAATACTGCAAAATTTTTAACAGTGTGCTGTTGATAAGAAAAATTATATACGTTTTTAAAATAAAAATTTATGCAGCAATTAATTAAAATGATTTATTGGCAAAATGAATATTTTTTTGTACATTAAAAGAGAGCCGCAGTAAAATAAAATATATTATTTTGCGCACTGTTAAAAATTTTCAGCATTCTGTCCAGTCATTTGACCGTTTTTATCGAAAACGGTTACACAACCGTAATTTAACACTATTCTGACCATATAATTGGCCATTTTATGGTCAAAATACAGTTAAATTATGGTTATGAAACCGTTTTTTTCAAAAAACGGTGAAATGACTGGACAGAATGCTGCAAATTTTTAACAGTGCGTTTTAATTCTCGTTCGTACCCAAACGGTATTCTTTCAATTTTACATAAAAAAGGACAAATATTTTATTATACATTATTGAAAATGTCTGCTAATAATTTTACTAGGTTTTCAAAATAAGCAAAAAATTTCAGCTTCCAAGTACTCAGGAAAGCATTAATAAAGAAAACTAGTATGTCACACATTATTTTAATTGCAGTTACAGTGAATAGTTTTAAGCTATTTTCTGAAATATTGTAGTTAATTATTTTTGATTAAGAGACAAGTAAAAGATGAGATATTGGATTTTCCTAGAAAAATGTTTTTTTTTTTTTTTATTCAAACATTAAAGAAGATAACAGTATAAAACTAAGTAACCTAATATGTTCTGAAAATTGTTTTTATTTTATAACAACATTTTAAAGGATTTTGCCTCTTGGTTTTAACATTATTCATGAACTTTACTTCAACGTTATGAATATTTTTAATAAAAGGTATTGAAATAAAGACCAAACTTTTAATATTTATTAAATGTTCATTGGAATAAAAATATTTTCAAAGTATACTTAGAAAGTGACCTAAACAGAACTTAGAAATTGATTCTTTATAATATTGCATAAATATTCCGTCTTACGTAATTTAGCTGTCAATACAGTTTTATTTTTTATCGCTTGACTTTATAAATAAATATATATATATTGCCTTTAAATCACAAAAAGTTGATACAATGTTTGTGTAGACTTTGCGCATTTTACAGTCGACAGTAAAAAAAGAAATCAACTCATACGGTAAACGCATCGGTAGTGGGCCACTTAAGGGCATTTATCGAATTATTATTAAAGTATTTGTGAATTTCAAAAGATGTATATTTATTTAGCCTAGTCCTAACCTTCATGTATCAGAATAAACATTCAAATTTTCAAAATATATTCTTCGGGAAAAATGAAAAATAAAAATTGTTACCTTCCTCTATGCTACTGTAGTGGTCATAGTAAATTTCTGATGCATTTGTCTCAAAGTTTTCGGCTTATCCAACAAATTACTTACAATGTAATACGGTATATCAACTGTAGTATCAACAAAAGATAGTAATAAAGAAAGAATATTTTAAATAGAAATTTATATCTTAATGAAATCTCTGAGAATATGCCAAAAAATCTGTTTTTGAAGACACTCTAGAAAGTAAACAAACGTGCCAACAGAAAAAAAAAAATCCCTGTCGGCTCGGGCCTACAGGCAGAGGTAGATTTCGAAGTTAAGTACTAAATTCACCAACAAAACTTAAATCAAGATTAGAGATAAACCCAGTTCCTTCACAAAGAATGAGCTCTAGGGAGCTAAACATTTTGATAAAATTCTAATATACACGAATACACACACGCATGTATATGGAATAGGTTTAAAAATGGCTAAAATAAATTCAGAGAAAATCAAAGTGTTAAAATATGTTAATATTTCCATAGTCGTGTTTTTTCATGTTTCTTCAAACTCACATGACGTTACATATTTACCTGCTGAGTACATTATATTTCCAATATGACGTAATATATATATATATTTTTTTTAATTCGTCAAACAATTTATTTCGAGTTCGTTAAACAATTTATTTTGAGTTTTCATGCTGAAATCTTGCTTTAGAAAACTTATGACGTAATATTCAATTTGTTTTGAATTCGTCAAACTATTTATTTAATTTATTTTTTCACGTGAAAATCTTACAATAGAAAAGAAATTGTTGTGGTGAGAATTTTATAGTTTTTTTATTGTTGGCAACTACTATAACGAAAAATATTTATTTTTTCCTGTCATTGTTGTGTAAGAGCTGCTTTTATCAGAATCTTGTTAAGACGGTATTCAAAATTTTTAACCCTCCGCATTTCTATTCCCTTGGGCTGATTTTGCCCATTTTCAATTCTCGCCGAGATATTAGCCATCTCAAAGTTGTTGGCAAGTTTGAAGACGATCCGTGCATAATTGCGACTTTTATCGTACGGACAAAATTTAGTACATACACACATACATACATATATATTTATATATATGTATGTATGTGTGTATATATATATATATATATATATATATATATATATGAACTTTTTAGGTGGGTGGGGTTTTGGGTTCCTGGTGTCATATAATGAAAAGTTATGAAGGAATTTTTCAAAAGTAGCACCATGGTAATGACTGCAATAGGAAGTATTTCTTACGAAATCTACCTAAAAAACAATTATTCCAAATAGTTTAGGGAAAGTTAACATTTAAGAAAGCTTGTCAATTAGATTTCTTTCAGTCGTTTTTGAGAAATGCATTTTGGGCTTATTTTTAACCTTTAAAAATTAGTGGTCCACTATTAGTAAATGACCCACTATAGGTGCGTTTACATTTTTATTGTCCCAGAAAAAAGAAATAAATCGCCCTTCAACTGGGAAATATGTCTTCTTTCAATTTCTGTTATTAAAATAAGCTTTGTGGTCGTCTTCATACTGAAGTTGTATTAAACTTTGAAATTTTCAATACGAATACTAGTTATAACATTATATTTGGCTCTTTAAGTGAGATTTAACTTTGGATACTAAACGGGAAGCCATTCGATCCAGTTGTTTAGAAATTATAGAGGTTCAAAGTTCATTTTTAGTCCTTGCAAAACAGATCGCAATGCGGGTAGTGTTTTAAGCATGGCGACAAACTATATGGGTCGCCCAAATGAAAGTGGCATTGCTATAATAGCTCCGCTATTTGAAGAGAAAGATGACTGCGCATACTCCTATAGAGGGCGCAGAGTGCTGGGAAAGCATGCGATATCGTCAAATCGCGCTAGATGCAATTGGGAAGCACGTTAAAGGCATCGTTTGCATCGCATCATGGATGCCTCCAAACGGTGTCAACACGCGGTCGTGCAATTTTTAGTAGCGGAAAATGTGAGTGCTAGTGAAATCTACAGTCGAATGGCAAATGTGTAAGGCATGGAGTGTATGCCACTCAGATCGGTATTCCGATGGTGTAGGGATTTTTGTAGTGGAAAAAGACCACATGCTCTTGACCAGGTCGTGACCTGTCGTCAGTATTGCTTCTTCCACTAAGAAAATCCCTACACCATCGTAATAGTGATATGCGTGCCATACACTCCGTGCCATACACATATTGCATTAGACGATAGATTTCATTAGCATTCAGATTTTCCGCTGTTAAAAATTGCACAATGCGCGTTGACACTGTTGAGAGGCTTCCATGATGCGATGTAAACGATGCCTTTTAAGGAGCTCCCACGCTATCACGCACGCATCTGGTGGGATCTGACGATATCTCAATGTATTCCCAGCACTCTGACCCTCTATAGGAGCATATGCAGACATCTTTCTTTTCAAATGGCGGAGTTATTACAGCAATGTCACTTTCATTTGGGCGACCCTTATGTTTCACGAAAACAGCTCTAACCTTTGTGTTACATATTTGAAGCTTCTAGGAATCGATTTCTGTTTTTTACTGTACTTGCATTACAAATTAAAAAATTGCATCATATTTCTTTATTTTAACTCTTTACGATTTTTGTTTTTTCTAAATGTAATATTTCTATGGATTGATAGATTATACAAACTGTCCATTACTAGTGTGACGGGTAATAAAAATATTATTTGTATTAAAAGTCTAAGTATTTTCTCAGAAGTATTATACTTGAATTATTTAATAAATTGAAATAGTTTGTCCCTTTGGGAATTTAGGTAATGATTTTACAAATATAAACATTTTTTTTAATATAATGTGTTCTACAAGCTGTTTGGATTAAATATAACTTTAATTACGGTATTTGAATAAGTTTGGAGTACCTTTAATTAAAGAAACACATAAAACATAAAGACAAATGAACCACTTTTTAAATTTTAGTTTACGTATGGATTGCCTATTCTAAATTTACAACTCTATTAAAATAGATAAAGAATTTTGAAGAAGTTTTTGAAAAACTTCTAAAATTCTATATGCAAATCTAATCTCCCAGTTCAAATAATTTTACTATTAAAATATTTCTCATGCTTTTATCTAGAAAATGAACTAAAACTTCTAGGCTACTTCTATAAATAAACATTTTAGAGCTAGTCGAACACAGATTACAATGCGGGTAGTGTTTTAAGCATGGCGACAAACTATATGGGTCACCCAAATGAAAGTGGAATTGCTGTAATAACAAGAAAGAAAGTTATTATAGTAATTTGAAGAGAAAGATGACTGTGCATGCTCCTATGGAGGGCGATGAGTGCTGGGAATGCATGCGATATCTTCAGATGCATGTGTGATAGCGTGGGACCACGTTAAAGGCATCGTTTGCATCGCATCATGGATGCCTTCAAACGATGTCAACGCGCAGTCGTGCAATTTTTAATAGTGCTAATGAAATCTACAGTCGATTAAAAAATGTGTAAGGCACGGAGTGTATGTCACTCAGATCGGTATTCCGATTATGTAGGGATTTTTGTAGTGGAAGAAGACCACATGCGCTTGACCAGGTCGTGACATGTCGTCAGTACTGCTCCTTCACTAAGGAAATCCCTACACCATCAGAATACCGATCTGCGTAACATTCACTCCGTGCTATACACATATTGCATTCGACGATAGATTTCATTAGCACTCACATTTTCCTCTGTTAAAAATTGCACGACCGCGCATTGACACCGTTGAGAGGCGTCCATGATGCGATGCAAACGATGCCTTTTAACGAGCTCCCACGCCATCACTCACGCATCTGGCGAGATCTGACGGTATCGCATGCATTCCCAGCACTCTGGCCTTCTATAGGAGAATGTGCAGTCATCTTTCTCTTCAAATTCCGGAGTTATTACAAACAATGCCACTTTCACTTGGGCAATCCTTATTTTTCGCGAAAGCATCTCTAACTTTGGTCTTGCTTATTTCAAGCTTCTAGAAATCGATTCCTGTTTTTTACTGTACTTACATTACAAATTTAAAAAATGCATCGTATTTCTTTATTTTAGTTCTTCACGATTTTAGTTTTTTTCTAAATGTAATATTTCTACGGATTGTTGCGTTATACAACTGCCTATTACTAATGTGACAGGCAATAGAAATATTATTAATATTAAAAGTATATCTTCAGAAGTATTAAACTTGTGTTCTTTAATAAATTGAAATAGTTTATCCCTTTGAGAATGTAAGCATGCTTTTACAAGTATAAACATTTTATATACATATATAATGTGTTCTACAAGCTGTATAGAATAAATATAACTTTAATTAAGGTATTTAAATACGTTCGGAGCACCTTTAATAAAAGAAACACATAACATAAACACAAATTAACCACTTTTTAAATTTTAGTTTATGTATGGATTAACTGTTCTAAATTTACATGTCCATTAAAATACAGAAAGAATTTTGAAGAAGTTTTAGAACAACTTCTAAAACTCTATCTGCAAATCTAATCGTCCAATTCAAATAATTTTATTATTAAAATATTCTTCACGCACTTATGTAGAAAATGAACTAAAACTTCTAGGCTACTTCTATAAATAAACATTTTAGAGCTAGTCGAAGAATTAATACTAGATATTTGGCATATTTTACAGCATTATTGATAGAATATCGTACCGTAATTTGAAAAATACTCTTATTGTGAACATTATTTAGTTCATGCTTTATGAAACAATGTAAAGGGAACACATGTCAAATCTGATTTAAAAAAAACTTTAATAATAATATTTTGAGTTATTTTTTTTTAATCAAAATATATGAAAGAAAAGATTGAGAAAATTGAATTATTGCCAGATTTAAAATAATAATTTCTTAGATGTCAGATACTCTCGCAAAATAATAATTATTTTAAATATTAAGTAAAACATCTTTAAAAATTATAGTTGCTATAAAGCATGATATTTCGATTTCGTTTGACAGTTTTACAAGCTTACTTCCAGTGATTTTAATGATCTGTTCCGGCTTTTGGAGCTGTGCAAATTCTTTAAAATATTGCCTTCTAAGTGACATAGGTTCAAATTGAAAACCATTTGGCAAAGCAAAATAAATTCTCTATTCAATAAATCTGAAAACTGATTGATTTTGTTTTCTTTTTTGTGAAAATTTACTATTTTAACGTAATCGGATATCCTAAGTGATATAAATTCAGCATTTTAACATTACTGTTTTTGACACTGTCCATTATATAATTAAATGTTTATGGCTTAGGTTACTTTGTCTGTCCGCATTCTAACTGTCTTAATTTTATTTAGATTACCACTAAATTAATATATGTATTTATGCTGAGTATGATATGTTGACTGGTGAAAATACAAAAGGGTGTTTACACATATTGGGAACAATTTTGACAACAAAAATGAAACACATAAATTAAAACAATTATTTTTTTAATATGCTTTATCTGGTAGCCCTTGTTGTGGACTATCATATTGCAGCGGGATTTCCGAGATAGTGGAGCTGGAAATGGAATTTTGGAAAATAAAAATTATTTTAAAATTGGAAATGGAATTGTGTTCAATTCCTCCACCATACATTTGCAAAGTCCACTCAACGTAGTTGATGTTTTGCAAGAGCTTGTTTTAATACTCCAAAGGCAAAGTAATCAATTGGTGAAACATCTGGGGAATTGGTTGGAATATGATTAAACGATAGACACTTGATTCTAGTTTCTCTTGTCAATTTTTTGACAAATGCGACTGTATTTTTTTATGTATGGCTACTCGCTGGTGGAACGCAACAATTTTAATGTTCGTAGGATAAAGTTTTGGAATTTTTTCTTTAAAAATAGGAATTAGAACATTGTTTTGAAAATAAGTAGAGTTAATTTGGACATTTTGCTCACCTTTTCTGATATTAAATTTTATGTTGTAAGGCATTCCAGCAATATTCCAGCAAGAGATCAGCTTCACTTTCATGCTCGTATCCATCAACATGCATCCAAGGACAATTCCATGGAATATATCCATGTTTATGTACAAGGTTCACTTTCCGTGCTTACATAACCGCTAATTTGTAACGCCCTATCTCAGGTCAGACTTCGACATCCTACTTGTGTTTTGCGGTGACTTCAACATCGATGTCATCCCCAAATCCGAATTCTTACGCTTCATATTGGACACAGTAACCTATACTGCGCTTCCAAAACAACAACCTCAACGACATTGTTACATACTTGCTAGGATCTCACAATTGTCAGACACAACACCGCTGAGATCGCACGTTTCATATCGTACTTTTCGTACCATCACCTAATACGCAATTGTTTATACACTGGCCTGTGAACTCTTCGTTGCGTTCTAATAACAAATAAATGGAATTAAAAAACCCTACGCAGTCCATAATTTTTATACTCTTTATGCTCTTGCTCACTCACAGGCTTTTTCATGTAAAAATATCCACCGCCTTGTAGACAACACAGTCCAGCCAATCCTTTTATGCGAAAAAGCAGTTTATTTTATTTTTTATTGAGTTTGATATATTACTTTTTAATTGATTAATTTTTTATTCTTAAACAATTGGTTTTCATTCAATGATATTTAAACTTTAAGCTTTATTTTTTATTTATTTTAAAAATCGCTTTCATTTGCAAAGTATATTTAGAGTTTTATTTAAATATATTACTTAGTAATACATGTATGTAATATTTTAAATGAATAAAATAGAAATAACTGAATTGTAAAGAAAAGTGCTGAAAGGCAAATATTTAAAGAAAGATTATTTTAAAATGTGTATGCACAGTCAATAATTATCGGTAATATAGTATATCCATAATCAATTTTTAGTTTACTCTATTACAATATTTGAATAGTTAAGAAATTTGAGCTATTTAATTTACAAAAACTTATAGTATGTTTAAAAAGTTAATTTTTTCAAACGAATTGTTAATTTTGTTTTTAACCATTTAAATATGGTAAAAATCAATTTTAAGATTAAAAAACGAAAATAGTTCTTACAATTTGTTTCTAAACTTTTTCAATTTGTTTAATGAATCTTTATCTTTTGAAAATTACTCCGACTATTTTTCATTTTGTTATTCGTTAAAAAATGGATTCTTATAGGTAACGGCATATTATTTCCCCTATATAAAGCTTCAAAACCTAGAACTAATAATCCCAATTATTCCGAAGTATAGGATAAATCAAACATTCTAACTTTCATTGTAAATTACAATATTTCACATTTTAAAAAGCTGCTTACGTAGAATGTTACTAAATAAAAATGCTGCGTAAACTGAAACTTTGTCCCAGTATCGTAATGGAGGTTTTTGAACCTTGTGTGACACTTTTGCAGTTAGCTACAAAGCCCGACTTAAATTTGTGCAAGATAACGCAACACCAACATATGAATGATTTGCTTGAAAAAGAGGATATCCATCGTATGGTTTTGCCACAAGATCGCGAGAGATTAAAATTCTACACTCACGGCATGACGTTCGAAAGCTAATTTTAATCCAATGGAAGATTTCTCTGTTAATTTCTCGTTTTCATTTGAATATTGTTAAGGGGACTGGTCACTCAGCTTCGTATTTCCCTCACTAATGTAAAGTCTATGGGCATTTGATGCATTCGTATACTATTTAAAATATCCCCCCGGGAAATTAATATTTTTGACTTTTATTTTTTGCGTACACTTCCTAAAAGATGTCTCTTTTTTTTTCTTAGTTCTCAGAATATTTCTGAATTGTAGACTTAACTTAATATGAAGTGTTAAAATCTTACTCACAGTTCGCCCGCTATTAACACATAAAATATTAAATTTAGCATAGATTTTAGCAATATTTTGAAAACTAAGAAATAAAGCGGCATCCTTTAAGAAGAGTACACAGAAAACAGATGCTAAAAATATGAATTTCCCGAGAAGATATTTTAAATATACGAAGGAATCAAAAGTCCATAAACTTATTATGGAGGAGAATTCCGAAGCTGAGTGACCAGCCCCTTTCAGTAAATGATTCTTAATCCATAGGATATCTGAGGTACAAGTTTACATGAGAGTTTTGTATTTTTTCGACGTTTCTCCCACTTTTATTCTGAGGATCCTCTCAATTTTATAACCGGTGTCAATTAACGTACTATTGCTTCGTTTATATCCGGATAAAATCAATACAAAAAAAATTCGGAAATTTTTTATGAACTAAAACAAGAACTTTTAAAGTATATCTTATGCAAAAATAAATATTTTAAAATAATTGAAATGCACTGACATCCTTTAAGAGGAGAACGCAGAAAAATGGAGTTAAAATTCAATAATTTCCAGAGGAGATATTTTAAATAGACGGATGCAACCAATGCCCATAGAGTTAGCATTAGTGGGGTGAATTCGGAAGCTGGGTGACCAGCAGCCTTAGGCGCGGCGCATATTAAGAGGCAGCCAACACGCGGAGGGGAAAGCTTTCACGTCCCGCTATTTTGTAGATCATTAAAATGAAGGAAAGAGCGCATATTGACTCACGCATAGTATTCCAGACGCAGGTCATGCTTGCCCTTTGTACTTGGAACATAGTTTCGAGTGTGAGTCTGTTACGTATTTAATTTTGCTTTCATAGAATAAATTTGATAATTCAAAGCAAGATCTTTGATATCATACTATTAAAGATGTGAAATTTGTGTGATTAATTATTTCAAATTATATATTTCATAATTAATAAGATTTATTTGAATAAATGTTTTTAATTTTGCTTTTGTATGAGCATTCTTTTTCGTGATAAATTATTGTAAAACAGAATTCTTTTTATATCAGGGCATTTTAAACAATCCGGAATCTCTTAAATTTATTATTTTTAACTTTGAAGTTTAGAACTCACACACACACAGCTATCTATCTATCTATCTATATATATATATATATATATATATATATATATATACTATATTGCCAAAGATAACCGGTAACTTGCGATTTTAGACGTTCTCTTAAATATCTAGAAAAATACATGAGGAGTTATCCTGAAACACCAGGTTGTAAACAGTATAGTATAAGTCATATATTTCCGCGAAGACACGAAACCCCATAGGGGCCCGTCAACAAATTGAAAAAGAACGAATATCTTTTGGATAACCCTGTCAAAACTAAACTGTAGCAAAATCTTTCAAACTGTAGATTATGATTAAGTGTCTAATAAACCGTGTTCAGTTTTATGGGAATAGCATGTATACTCGTAGAGAAATTAAAGTTTTTATAAAAACAGCAAAATTTTACCAAGTTTTTTTTTGCTTATAATTTGTAGAGATCTTAATATTAAAAAAAAGTTCATTTCAGAAAATATGATAAACAGCATTGTACACAATACCCTGCAATCAGAATTAAAAAATAATAAAAATTATATGAAAAATAAGCCGGTTTACTAAATACCGATTCACTGCGCATGCCCGTATGTAATCAAAATATAATTTTCATGATGTGTTAGCTAAATGTATAGAGCAACTTTTGTGAAAGTCTCAAAAACATAGTTTGAAAAGTCTGAAAATTAACGTTGATAGAATAAATCTCAAAATCCGTTATTCCTAAAAGGAAGCAAAAAGATGAGGGGCTGTATCCAAATACAGTAGAACGTGTAATATTTTGTATGTTATATTGTCACTAATTAATGGATATATTGATACAGCCCCTCATCTTTTTGCCTCCTTTTGGTAACAACGGATTTTGAGCTTATTCTATCAACGATAATTTTCAGAATTTTCAACCTATGTTTTTGAGACTTTTACAAAAGTTGCTCTATATATTTAGCTAACATATTATGCACATTATATTTTTATTGCATTCGGATATGCGCAGTGAAACATTATTTAGTAAACCTGCTCATTTTTCATACAGTTTTTACTATATGTTAATTCTGATTGCAGGGTATTGTGTACAATGTTGTTTGTCATACTTTCTGAAAAGAACTTTTTTTTTATATTAAGAACTCTGCAAATTATAAGCAAGAAACTTGGCAAAATTTGAGACTGTTTTTATGAAAACATGAATTTCTCTTCGAGTATACATGATATCCTCATAAAAATGAACACAAATCATTACAATTAGCCACTTAATCATAATCGACAGTTTGAATGCTTTTGCTACATCAGTTTTGACAGGGTTATACAAAAGATATTCGTTCTTTTTCAATTTGTTGGCAGTTCCCTATGGGGTTTCGGAAAAAAATCTTCGCGGAAATATATGACCTGTACAATTTTATTTACACACCTGGAGTTTCAGGATAATAGCTCATGTATTTTTCTAGATATTTAAGAAAACGTCTAAAATCGCAAGTTATCGGTCATCTTTGGCCATATAGTGTATATATACACCGAAGAGACAAAACATTATGACCTTTCCTACATTTTGCATTGAATTCACCTGGATGACGAGGTGAGCACGTAATCAGGTGGGAATGGTGTTTAATCGCAGCAACGATATCTGAGGAATCATTTTTGTTCCTATATTCTGCCGCCTGTGGTGGGAAAGACTACTGATCTAAGCGACTTTGATAGAGGACAGAATTTAATGGCCCGATGGCTCAGAATGAGTATCTCCGAAACTCCACGACTCGTGTGTTGTTAGTGACATTTTGATAGTACTTGTGCAAAGTGGATGAATGACGATGAAACCACCAGTAAACGCCATGGTATTGGATGCACGCGTTATCAAAGAAAAGGGACGTCGGAGACTCTTTCTCTTGGTAAAGCAAAATCGGCTCCAGTGGCTGACTCAACTGACATCCCAATACAAGACAGGTCCTAGTAGAATTGGTTTAGAGCAGGCAGTTCAGATAACACTGCTGGATATGAGGCTACGCAGCAAACGTCCCACTCATGTGCCTCTCTTGACCAAGCATCATCGCCAACTACTCCTACACTAGGTCCGGGAACATAATGACTGAGCCGTGGGTAATTGGCAGAGAATTGCCTGGTCGGAAGAATCGAATCATGGTTTATCCTTTAACACGTCGATGGACGTGTCAGGGTACGCCGTCTTTCAGGCAAGTTCTTGCTCCCCTTTATACACCAGGTCATACATAGACCTGTGATGGCGATATTATGATTTGGGAAACATTCTCATAGGTGTCTCTGGGACCTGTGTTTGTGGTAGAACAGACCATGAATGCCGATGACTAACTAAACATTACTGCGGACAAGTTGTACCCTTACATGGTATTAGTCTTCCCAAATGGAGATGGTGTCTTCGAGCAAGACGACGCTACATGTCACAGGGCTCGAATTGTGCTGGAGTGGTTCCAGGAACATAATACTGAATTCCAGTTAAGGTCTTAGCCACCTAACGCAACGGATATTAATCCAACAGAGCACACTTGGGGTGTCATGTAATGATAGCTCAAAGGTAAAAAACAACCATGCCGGGATATCCCGGATTTGCGTGATCGCTTCTTGAACATCTGTTACAATCTGTATCCTTTCACCTACCAAAGAATTGTGGCAGCCATACCAAGGCGGGTTGCAGCTGTTTTGCGGGTCAAAGGTGCACCAACGCGTTATTAGGCAGGTGGTCATAAGGATTTGGCTCTTCAGTGTATATGTATATATTTCAAAAATAAACCTGAATTCACTGCTTCTTTATGTTTCTTTCTGCAATTTACAAATTTAAAAATGGCATTGAAAATCCAATTCTTTCTAAATATCAATGATCTTTTTTTCAAAAATAGGGATTCGAGGAATGATAACGTATGATAGCGGAAGGTTGGGAGGGGGCCAGAAATTGCCAAAAATTTGGTAACCTTATATATTTACAGCCCCTATTCAGCTTCAGGTGAACAATCGACTAGACCATCGACTTAATATTATTACGCGAAAAAGATGCACAATACGCCAAAATAACAAAATGTTTGCAAACACGAAACAAACCTATAGGGAAGTGGTATGTATGGAAACATTCTCTTATTTTGGCTTATTTATTCTCTAATTTTTTTTTAATTATAATAAGAATGTATAAAAAGAAAAAAAATTGTAAAAATAAAAAGAATTTTTAGACACTAATAGCAATATTATTAGGGGGAGGGGGATTCGAGGAATGATAACGTATGATATCGGAAGGTTGGGAGGGGATTCTAAATTGCCAAAAAGTGATAATCTTATATATTTACAGCCCCTATTCAACTCCACCTGCACAATCGACTACACCATTGACTCATCGACCTGATAATATTACTTGAGAAGGACGCGCATTGCGCAGTACGCCAAAATAACACAATGTTTACAAACACGAAACAAACCTATTGGGAAGTGATATGTATGGAAACATGCTCTTATTTTGGCTCACTGTGCATCCTGTCCGAGTGGAAATGTTACGAATCGACCAATACACTGATAGTAGCGCATTTCTGTAAATGCAAACAGAGAAAGATACGAATATTTTAGCAAGTTGCTAGCATTATTTTTTTATAACTCAAAAAGCGCATCTTGGATATTAACAAAAATTCTTTTCTTAAAAGTACATACTCTGAGAATTATTCTGTAAATTTTTGGTTGGTGTAAATATAAAATTACTACATTGATAATTTTTTTAATTATTTTAGTTTATTTAACTACGTTAAAATTTGTGTAAAAATGTGAAAAAAAATATATAATGTGAAATAATATATTCTTCAATAGTTGGCGTTGTTTTCACTTTTTTAACATTTGCACTTTTTGACAAAAACGTATTTGTAAAATAGTAGCGTCGACGCATACTTCCCCGATTATCTCAAGGGCAGTTCGAGGTCAGAGGCTAAAAGCACTCTATATTGTATTCTCATGGTGGGCCTTATTACCAAACATGTTATTTCAAACAGCGGCCGTGGGGGCCATTTCGCTATGCTTATCCGGCTAGACCATTTCCTCAACAATGTCAACAAACGTGATGGAAAACTCATTTGCAATATGCGCTCAACCTGCCTCGGGCATTTTTTTCTGACCAGTGTCGTTACACCTGCCCGTTATAGCTGTGTCTCAATGTGCGCCGTGGCTTAACATTAGCTTTCAAATGTCGTATACTGCGATTGTAGTGTATTAAATTTATTGGCTAAGTTTCGAATTTTCAGTAAAACGCTATTTTCTATTATTAGTTTCATTCGTATTGCTGCAAATAATAACGATGAGTTGAATTAAAAAATTTTCATCTTCGCTGATACACTTTTCAAGACGAAAGTGTTCCTTGGAGAAATCTGGTAATATACTCAAGATTCATCTATATTAAAATCATCCTAAAAGTTCTAAAAATTAAAAACACTGAAAAGTCAGGTTTTTGCGCACAATACTAAATATAAATGCAAAAAAGAATTACATAAACATCGAACATAAAGACATGATGAAACATTTTAAAAAGTATCTGGTTGTGGCTTTAGATGTTTTATAAATTCTGCAGACTCATTAAATCAATAGTATTTTCCGCTAATTATTTGACATTCTTCTCGACAAAAAGTATTAAAATCCAATACAAAAAAAAAAAAAAAAAAAAAAAAGACAATCTCTTTGTTATTTCGGCTTCTTTTTTGCGGGAATATGACTTATTTTGAGAATTGTTAAAAAGTGTTAACAACCGTCTTGAAGGAAAACAATTTTAATAAAGTTCATTAGATTAATTAAATTTTCGTTAAAGAAAATAACAATATATTTTTTACAACTTTTATTTTATTTTTTCCACTGTACGATACTTTTAAAAATATCGTAAAGTGGGAAGGTCATTGCGTGTATATAAAAATAAATTATTGTTTCAATAAAATTTATTGCATTTGCAAATAAAGGTAGGTATACGATTCCTTTTAATGTAACATCTTAACCAATGATCAATTAATAAAGAAAATCGAACGTTTTCTTAGTTTTAAATGCTACTGCTTTCTATAAATATTATATTATTTATTTTTTAATAAGTACATATAAAGATAGATTAGAAGCACAATTGAAATTCAAAGGATGCGATGAATAATACAGTTTAATTATTTATTTTTTCTATGAAATCAGCAATGACAATATTTTAGTAAGAGTATAAAGAGTATTTTCAATAACACATCGACACAAATGGGTCTATGTCATTTAGCAGACAACCAAATAGCCGACAAGACATTTAGCAGACAACAATTAGACGACAGGACGTTTATCCGACAAGTACATTTAGTCGACACGTACATTTAGTCGACAGGACAATTAGCCGACAGCGACAGTTAGCCGACAAGACAGATAGCCGACAGAGACAATTAGCCGACAGGACAATTAGCCGATAGGACAGTTAGTCGACATGGACAATTAGCCGACAGGACGTTTAGCAGACAGGATGATTAACCGACAAGACAATTAGACGACAGGACATTTAGCCGACAAGACAATTAGCCGATAAGACATTTAGCCGACAGGACATTTAGCCGACAGGACAATTAGCCGACAAGACAATTAGCCGACAGGACATTTGGCCAACAGGTCAATTAGCCGACAGGTCAATTAGCCGACAGGACATTTAGCCGACAGGATATTTATCCGAGAGGACGATTGGCCCAGTTACGTTTTGGTTTGGATACTGTTATGTTTCGGATAGGTTACAGTTAGAATACAGTTAGGTTATAATTAGTTTACGGTTACGTTAAACTTAGGTTACAGTTAGGTTACAGTTACGTCACAGTTAGATTAAATTTAGGTAACAATTAGGTTACATTTAAGTTACAAATAGGTTAAGGTTAGGTTACGGATAGGTTACAGTTAGATTAGGGTTAAGTTACGGATAGGTTACAGCTAGGTTACGGATAGGTTACAGTTAGATTACGTTTATGCTACGATTAGGTTACAGATAGGATACAGTTACGTTACAGTTTGGTTACAATTAAGATTACGGATAGGTTACAGCTAGATTACGGTTAGGTTACGGATAGGTTACAGTACGTTACGGATGGGTTACAATTAGGTTACGGTTAGGTTACATTTAAGTTACAGTTAGGTTATAGTTACATCACAGTTAGGATACGGTTAGGTTATAATTAGTTTCTGTTAGCGCACCGTTATGATGCGTTTATTTTACAGATAGATTACGGTTGATTACAGTTATGTTACAGTTAGGTTAGGGTTAGGTTATAAGTAGGTTACGGTTACGTTACGGTTAGGTTATAATTAGGTTACGGTTAGGTTACGGTTATGTTCCATTTCTGTTACAGATAGATTACGGTTAGGTTACGGTTATATTCCATTTCCGTTACAGATTACTTATTGTTAGGTTACGGTTATGTACCATTTCCGTTACAGATAGTTTACGGTTGGATTATGGATAGGTTACAGGTAGGTTACAGTCACGTTACATTTAGCTTATAATTAGTTTACGTTACGGTTAAGTTAACGATAGTTTATAGTTACGTTACAGTTAGGTTACGGTTATGTCATAATTAGATTAATGTTAAGTTGCAATTTGGTTACAGTTAGGTTACGGCTAGGTGATAATTTGTTTATAGTTAGGTTGAAGGTATGTTACTGTTAGGTTACCGTTAGGTTACGGTTAGGTAACATGTTACAGCTAGGGTACAGTTAGGTAATGTTTATGGTAGAGTTAGATTAAGGTTACGTTACAATTAGATTACTGCGCCCAGGGCTTAAATTCTAACAAAAAAAGTTCCGGAACCCTAATATTCTGCGCTACCGGTACAAAAACTGTACCGTTCCATCCCCTCCCCCCCTGCTCCTATAATCTGCATATTTATATTTCGTACATTAATTGCAAAATTTAAAGCATTTTATTTCTTTAGCAAAATAAAAATTTTAAATATATCTATCAGCATATACTTAGCTGTCAACTATTCCACTTTTTAGTTATCACTTCTTCTGAATAGTAAAAATCCGTGCCTATTTTTTATGTTAATTAATTGCAGAATTCTGCGATTAATTGCAGAATTAATTGCAAGAATTAATTGCAGAATTCTGCGATTAAATAGGGTAACGATTATGATTAGGAAATGGTGTTAACACAAAAAAGGGATAGTTCGCTGCTATGCATTTATAAGAAAAAATGAATGAAATTTACAGAAATGAATATTAATATGCTGAAGAACAGAACAATGTTTTACAATTTCCTGTAAAAGGTGCATATCTTAAACTATAATCATTTCCTTCCGCATAACAATCTTTTGCGGTAAGTCCCTAAAAATCATTTAAAATTAAAAATTTTACAAATCGGAAAAAATCTATGCTTTTATAGAAAAAGGGGAAGCACTGCTCGATTGCTTTCTATCAGAATAACAATACATGGTAATTATATCTACTTACAAAGGAAAGTGACTTCGTATAGGTGCAGAGAGCCTTAGCGTGGGTACCGTTCATGATACAAAATAGATAGAAAAATCACGGACGTGATTTTTATACTCGTACGCAATAGAAGACAAAAAACCTCGAACAAACAAAACGTCAAGCTGGTGCTTGTTGGATAAAACAGAAAATGTTCTTTTCAGGTTAGATATCGAAATAATAAAAAGAAAACCCAGCCAATAAAAAAATATCCTACTGTCACAAAAGAAAATCGAACTGTAAGCAAATTTATTGTTCAGTCTCTTGAGTGGCGCCGTATCAACACGTCGCCGATATAAATTTGAAATAGAAAAACACGATTTCTGTTTCCCCTTCATTCTGATCAAAATAGCATTAAAATGATTTGAAGTGGAATATAATACGTAATTTTAAAAGAGGATTTTTTGTTTCAATACATGAATAAATAAAATTTTAAATGCAATTCAGATTGAGCTCGAGTCAGTCTAAGCCTAAAATCTGATATAAAAATTGAGTTCGTTTTATCTCCATCTCCTACGTATGTGACACATTACGTCACATATAAGTGTTATTGTAAAAAGAATGCAAAAGCTTGGAGATGAGAAGGAAAGGAAAAGGTAATTTAAGCTTCGGTTTTTCGGAAGCGCTATTACACTGGGCTCCGGAGCCCTGTATTTATGAGCTCCGTGAATTCCGAGCAATATTTAAATATTTACTAAAAACAGAGAAGTACCGGAGCCGTGCTCTGGTGGGCTCCGGCGCAAATTAAGCCCTGGTTACAACCGAATTTTATACAGTGTAATTTTATATCACACTAGCTGACCCAACCGCCGTTGTCCAGGTCCATCATAATAACCTTAAATAAAACTCAAGTTTGTATGATTTTATATCCTTTCAAAATCTTTTAAATGAACTTAGTTTCGGAAGTCCCATTACCTTCCACAGCCTCTCGTGTGTTCCCAACAAATCTCTTACCGAACGAACCTGTGATCTGGGTCTCCGCTACCTAAAGCAGTATGTACCGGAAGTGCTCCGCACGTGCCGCAGATAATCGAAAACCAAGTCGAATGAGCTAAACTTCGTTGTAATCAAGCCCATAGAACCCGAAAAATGAATGCATCATTAATGTTCGAAAATGTTGGTAACTGAAGTCTAAGATAAACTTTCATAATACAGAAAGTAGCACACCTAAGCGGTGGAAGGTTCCCGCCCCCCCTCTGTAAATTTCACGGACTACTTTTATAATTAACGCAATATTTTTTAATAAACGGATGAAATCCCGGGCGGCAAACAACGTAGCTACGCTGCTGCACCTAACGAAAATTTTCATATGAATTCGACATTCGTTTTATTCGATGTTAGCATAAATTAGAGGCCCCGATGTAATTATGAGCGCGCTAGAGGGCGAAGCCAGCTAGTTTAATAAAACGTCATTATTATTACGCTTATATGTTAAAACCTCGATAACTCGACATCCTCATAAATAAGTATATTTAGTTAATATTATTATTTATACATTTGCTCTAAAAACTGGATAACTTGAAGATTCATTAATCTGTTTTATTATATATCGAATACATGTTATACGGTTAAACCTTGATGAATCCTCAAGCCTATAAATCTATGTTTTTATTTAAACAATTATCATTGGTCATTGTGGTTAAAACCTTGATAACTCTATATCCTCATAAAACAGTGCTTCTATGCAATAGAATATAATTAATTTTCTTTACATCCGCAATAAAATAAAAATAACAAGTTATCCCCAAACGATCTCTCTAAACGCAAAAATCTAGTTACTTCGCCATCTCTTTAAATTTATATTTCAATCAGTTTGATATAAATTCTGTATGATTTCCAAAAAAACCTCGAAAAGTCGTCATCCTTAATCATCTGTGATTTTATTAAGTCGAATGTCATTAATGAATTATATATATCCAATCTTGATAACTTGACATTCTCACAAATTCGTCTTTTTGCGCATCGAATTTATTTAATTTATATATTAAAAGATCAGGGATTCGCCAGCCTTATAAACCTTTGTTTTTGTTGAAAGAAGTAATATTTATTTGTTACTGATATGGGGGCACTATAATATCGACAGCTCATCAATTTCATAAATCAGCGCTTTTACTCAATCATCATTAATATTTTATACATATGCGTTAAAACCTCAATAACTCGTCAGCTACTAAAAGTGTGTTTGTATTTAACTGTTCAGCGAGATCGGATTTAACGACAACCCAGTTTTTAGCGAGGAAAATTGAATAAAACGTATACCAATAAAAGAAAGTTTCGCTCTATCTGTGTGTATGTGAGTGTGTGAGTGTCTGTGTGTCTGCGTTTGATGACTAGCAAAATCTACCGCACGTAGAAGTCTGAACATTTAGGTGAGAACAGTCCAAGACATGTCCTGATGCACCTGACAATCAGAGTTTTCTTTTTTAAAGGGTCATCGCCCCTGTGTCTCTTTAAGTTTTTATGCTCTAAATTGTTAATAACTTGCCCCCTTTATATCCGATCTTCTTCATTTTTGGGGCCAATTCTCCATTTAATTATTCCCTCATTTCTACATTCCAGCTAAGACTCTGGCAGCCTGGGACCCATTACAGCACCCTTTGAAGTTTTTGCGCCCTAAATTGTTAATAAATTGCTTCCTTTTAATCCGATCTTCATTTTTGGTGTCCTTTTTTCATTTAGTTATTCTCCCATTTCTGCATCCCAGTTAAGACCCTTGCTCCATTCTCCCCCCCTAGGATCCCATAGGTCCCTAGAATTTTTTGTGCGCCATGCATTTTTCACCCTCTAATTTTCTCACCTTCTCAGTGCATAATTTTAAAACTGAGTATTGGACTCTTCTCCCAGGACCAACACCTCATATTTTATTTGGGTCCTAGGACAATCATTTAAGCATTTACCCAATTTTTTGCGCATTTCTTTAAATTATTATTCTAAGGAATAATTCGTAACTCTATGGTTAACTTTGAATAATTGAAGATCTAAGACCTTTTAACATATTTTCATGTTAGGGCCCTGCTCTTAACTATCAGTTGGCCTCTTTTGGGCCCTTTATTGTAGCTAGTGATGGGCGATTCTGGAAAATTTGAGAATCGATTAAAATCGACATCGTATAAAACAGAATCGATCACAATAAGAATAGATTCCCAAATTCTAGAATTGATACTTGAATCGATATTTCGATGTCCACAGATAAGCTCAAAAATAGCAATTCCAAAACGTAGCGAATCAGCAGGGCCGTAACGACTACCTCTCACCCCTCACCCCCATTTATGGGGGTCCTAGACAATGCCAGGGGCCCAGAAGTAAGCTACATTTGAGTCGCATAATAAATTTTTTAACTTTTAAAATTATTATATTTAAGATGTAATTTTAATAATAATTTATATTAGTACTAGGGGGCTCTGCCCCCTGAAAGCTACGCTCGCCAAACCCCGTTAAGACACCGCAGAATCTAAAAACACGCTAATCTGATGGGTTTTAAAAATATTACAGACGATTGAATTATACTGAAAAAACCTGTGTAGATCTCCCTGTAAACGGGTTTCCATTCAATTCCCTTTGATTGCAAAAATTTAAGGGCGATTCAGTTGCTGTTAAGACATCCAACGGTTGTTTTTGTTTTTGATTAAAGAGGATCAGTTAAACATTTGAAAAGAAGCTAAAATAAAATAAATTATGTATGCAGAGTCTTTGTCTCCCGGTATTTTAAAACAATCTCTATAACAATATTCAAAGTCATGTGACTATCATCAACAGTTCAGGGCGGACCACTTCGCTTTTTATACTCTATGTGACATTTTGGTACTTTAATGTTAGCCAGGCACAGGTGATAAGTCGCCAAATATTATTCTATCGCCATCATTTCATCTATATTATAATAGTTCAATTCATCAACTGCCATAAACAAATACGGTCTGATCCCTTCGCCGTTCATATGAAAGTTTGGCAAAGATGTCATATACGTCCCATATTGGCACGATTTTTTAACGACGCCAATTTGGTGAACGCATCAACAGCATTAACAGTAACATCCGGCTTACCATATCAAGCAAAATAACGATACTTTGTCCCCAGTTATGTGGCCGTTCCGTATATGACATTGGCGTCAGAAAAAAATCGCGCCAGTATGGGACCGTAAGTTTTCCATTTTGATTAAAAAATCAAAAAAAAATTTTTCGAATAAAACTACATAAAAGTTGCCATTGTCGCAAAGAATTCTAGGTACTGTTACGCTAACCGGATGCATATCTCTCCAATAGCTTTTTTTTCAACTCGCCAGCTAGCATTTTTTTTTTTCGAATGTTAATATTTGGCCAGATACGCACCACAGGTTTGGGGTGATTTTTATTTTTATACGAAAATTTGGCGAAAACCTCGTTTTCAAATACCAGTTACATATGCATTTTTGGTATTCCTTAGATATCCCGTCGACCCAAAATCTATCGCCAAACTATAAGATTAAATGCCAATAATGGTTGATCGTAAATGTCACATTCACTTGACTTTAAGCAAGTTACACGTGTTTACGTCATCAAGTGATTTTTATTTCGACGTTTTATTTGTATATTTATAAATGTTATACTAATTTTTTTGTTCTTTCGTTATTTAAAATAAAAATTATGTCAATTTGTATAATTTGGCGAGTGTTTTGGCAATTTATATAATTTGGCGAAATTGGTCGACGGAATTACTAAGTAGTACCGTATTTTTTAATTATTTTCTATTACTTTCTAAAGGAAATATAAAAAAAATAATTAATAATCATAGAACAAAATAATTTATATAACTAGGGGGCTCCCCCTACGAGCTACGCTCGCCAATCCCCGTTCAGGCACACCAAAATCCAAAAAGCACGCTAATTTGATCGGCTTTAAAAATATTGAATTAAAAAAAAAAAAAAAAAAAATCCCTGCCGGCTCGGGCCTACAGGCGGAGGTAGATTTCGATGTTAAGTACTAAATTCTCCAACAAAACTTAAATCAAGATTAGAGATAAAACCCAGTTTCTTCACAAAGAGCGAGCTGTAGGGAGCTAAACTTTTTGTGAAAATTGTAATATACACGAATACACACACACATATATATGGAATAGGTTTAAAAAATGGCTACAAAAAATTCAGAGAACCTTAAAGTGTTAAAATATGTTAATGTTTCCATAGTCGGGTTTTTATCATGTTTTAATACGTTTTCTTCAAACTTATATGGCGTTACATATTCACCTGCTGAGGTCCATTATATTTCCAATATGACGCAATATACATATTTTTTTAATTCGTCAAACTATTTATTTTGAGTTTTCATGCTGAAATCTTGCTCTAGGAAACTTATGACGTAATATTCAATTTGTTTTCAATTTGTCAAACTATTTAATTTTACATGTGAAAATTTTGCAAAAGAAAAGTAATTGTTGTGGTGAGAATTTTATTATTTGTTTTTTTTTTAATTGTTGGCAACTGCTATAACGAAAAACTTTTATTTTTTTTCCTGCCATTGTTGTGTAAGAGCTGGTTTTATCAGAATCATGTTAGGACAGTATTCAAAATTTTGAACCCTCACCATTTCCACCCTCTTGGGCCGATTTCGCCCATTTTCAATCCCCGCCGAGATATTAGCCATCTCAAAGTTGTTGGCGAGTTTGAAGATGATTCGTGCATAATTGCGACTTTTATCGTGTGGACAAAATTTAGTACATACATACATACATACATATATATATATATATATATATATATAAACTTTTTAGGTGGGGGTGGTTTTGGGTTCCTGGGGTCCTCTAATGAAAAGTTATGAAGGAATTTTTCAAAAGTCGCACCATGGTAACGACTGCAATAGGTAGTATTTCTTACGAAATCTACCTAAAAAAACAGTAGCGATCTCTCTGTAAACGGGTTTCCATTCGTTTTCCTTGGATTGGGGATTTTTAAGATCAAATCTGTTGCTGTTAAGAGATACAATGGCTGTTTTCGTATTTAATTAAAAAAATTAGTTAAACATTTGAAAATAAGCTAATGTAAAATGAATTAAGTAAACGGTATCATTATCTCCCGGTATTTTTTAACAGCGCTATAAGATAGTTCTTTTAAATAATTCATTTTAAATGTATCGTTTCAAATCTGACGCAATTTACACCAAAGTTTTATTTCTCTTATTAATATTCACGTGAAAATACTTTTGTTGTTAGAAGGAAATATTATTTGCGCTGTCTTCGAATTCACGACAATGGTTGAAAATATTATTTCAAAATATCTCGCGCAAATATATTTTTCAATTTAAATTGTTTTGCCATATTTTTTGGCCATTTTAAATATGACGTAATTTCCTTCATTTACAAGTTTTAAGACATAATAATGATTTTTTTTATTTTAAGATTTTGTTTCTCTTTTAAAATTCAAGTGTAAATATGGTTCTTATGACGTAATTTTCCTGCTTTTAATATGTAATCATTTAGTTCTAATTTTAAAGTTTTTTTTTCTGTTTGTAATAGTCACGTGTAAATAAATTTTTAATTTGAAGTAAACATTATTGTTTGCGCTGTTTATACAATTGGCAACAGTTTAAATTAATAACATTTTCTAAAATTTGTAAAAAATATCTCTCGAAATGCTGAAAATTTGAATTTAAAATAGAAATGAAACCTCAAAAAATGAGTCAAATAAGAAAAATAAATGCAATCTGCACACCGGAAACTTATAATGTATAAAATGATCTAAAAATGATTAAATTCTCATGTATAGTTTTTGCTCCAATAAAACTTTTTTAATGGAACGATTTTGTCCAACTTTATCATTAAATATCTCGTAAAATAATTCTTCGATTTGAAAACTGTCTGCATCAGCGTGTTTATCAAACATTTCTCTATAACACCACTGATTTTCATATTTTTGTATGCAACAGTTTTTTTTTAACATTAACGATGAAAGGCAATGCATAAGCATTCAAATTGGATGCCGATCTACCCGGACTATCTACGCAGAATTTCATTGGTCCATTTCCAAATCAAAACTTTGTTTTATATATAGAAGGATTTAAAAAAAAAGAAATAAAAGTAAATAAACATTTATTATCAAATAAACAACAATAGCCGTGTTACCATATCAATCACAGTAATGCCATTTTGGCGTCAATTAGGTACCCCGGTTCGTAGATAACATCTGTGCCTAATTTTTTTCTTTCGTTTTGTTTTTTTAAAAAAGAAAGAAGTAAAAGCCATCAATTTTAAATGAAAGTTGTGTATTTTAAATAAAATGAATGAAAGGATTATATTTTAAATGAAATGAATAAAATATGAAGAAATGCGACGGAAAAATGTTTGGCGAATTATCCCCTGCGTCTCGCTAACATAAAAATACCGTCAGAATTGATTTCTCTATCAGGATCTTTCGATTTAGCGAAAGATTGTTCAAGTAAAATGAATTATGAATAAAAGTAGCATGATACATTTCTTAGCATACATTTAAGGTAATCTTTTCTGAAATATGAAAAAAAAATATCTGTTTGATTAAAATTTGAGTTGCCAACATTAGAAAAATGTATATAAAATTAGAAAAAAAATAATATTTCGAAAACTAATTCGAATTTAAAAATTCTAATACCATTTTTGAAATCTGCGGATCAATATTGATATTTGGTGTTAATTTCATCGCAAAGTATTCCATATTTTAGGAGAAATCGCCGTGAAACATAATCAGTTGTTTAATCAGTCGATTCATACTTCCGTTTCATAAATTCGTTTCATTAGGATTTTATATATATAGGGTAGATATTTAAATTTACTTTTTAAGAAAGGTCTCGGTCAGAGTAAAAAAAAAAAAAAAAGGAAGAAATATTTTTTTTTTCATCCGGAAAAGATGTACTTTCTACTCTTATTGCCTTCAACCAAACATGTGAAGTTACTTCCTATAAACGTTATTCTTCTTTAAAATGTGCAGATGAGCGAAATTTTGAAGGCTCTAAATTTATTTAAAAAGTTACATGGTTTTTTCAGTCTTTTTAGGGTCTCCTCCTATAAGAGTGGGGGAAGTGCAATTATTGCAAATCTTCTTTTAAAATAGCTGTGATGATGTAATTAACCAATCATCACATACCACATACTAATTATCCCCCAATGAATAAGCAAAATTATCTTTTTAATAATATATTTAACTAAAATTTCTTTCCCTTTTTAAAATATATATCTCCTTATCTCAATTTACAGTTTATAAATATCTTTCTTTTTAATGTTTACCAAATTTTCAGCTGTTAACAACAACAAAAAAGTTCTCATCCTAGAATCATTAACGGTGAAATAACTTTTCTCTAATTAACAAATAAATAAAAATATATCCTTTGATTATATGGGGTTTTTTCCAGCAGTAATCTAAAAATTCAAAACAGTTATTGACTCATCAGTGTCGTCATGACAGTGTCGGATGTGGGACACCATTTGCAAATATCACGATTTTCTTTCTTTCTTTTCTTTTTTTTTCTTTTTTTTCTAATAGCTTTCTCGTTCTTATACTAGAACAGAGAAACAGGACTTCTGTGATCATTTTGTTTATGAAAAAACAAAGAAAAAGAAATAGGATAGAGTGATAACAGGCAGATGCCTCAGTTATTTATTGAAACCACGAGAATCTGAAAGATTAATGATAATGAAAGTAGTAATTAAATTGCCTTTACTTAAATAAAAGGCTTTTTAGCAGAGAGAAAAAGATAAATACTAAATTTATTTCAGAAATATAAACAAATTTTATATAATAACGCAGCTTAAAAAGCATTAACAACACAATGTATTTAGATAAATTTTATTTGATGTAAATTTGCTACTAATAACTATGTGATGACTTCCTACAGTTAAAGAAATATTCTTTTACTTTTTTCATACGAGACACGAGAGCAATTAAAATTTTACAGTTTAAAAAAGAATAAGATCCGAGCCTGAAGGGTGATATAAAATCGACCTAAAACAAGACTTCGGTCATCTGAATCTCAAGTTTACAATGGTTACTTATGTTTTTTATTGCGTTGGTTTTTAGATGCCATGAATTTACTAAAATCTAATTTATAATCATATAACGCAATGATTTTTTTTCCTAAGTTTATGAGTAGTAAAGATTCAAAATCCCCAGATAAAGGTGATGGTGAAGATCCTGGTTGCGCCACTCTAGAGAGAAAAAAATGAAAATAAAAGTGCCCAGTTAAACTGATGGCATTGAGCTCACAGGATATTCACACTAATTGTATATTATACTCTTATTTCAAAGAATAGTCCCCCTCAAAAAATAAATGAAGGGGGATTAGCGCACGTTTTCCCCCTTTATACTTAACCAATGAACTTCCAAATGTAATCGGAGAAGCTCCTTAACACAATAAACTGGCATACCAAATTTGAAGCAAATCAGGTAATTCAGCATGAAAAAACCCTTTCGCTTAATTAAGGGTGGTATTAGCTCCCCCCATTTCCTCCTTTATGCCTAACCAATGAACCTTCAAATGTAATCAAGAAAGCTCCTTATCAGAATGAACCTAGAAAAAAAAAATAAGGTAAATTAGATAATTCTGCATGAAAACCCATTTATCTAAATTAAGAGGAGGGAACTTTCCGCCCTTTCCCCCTTTTATACTTAACTAATGAACTTCCAAATCTAATGAAGGAAGCGCCATATCGGAATAAACCGGTATACCAAATTTGAAGAAAATCGAATACTTCTGCATGAAAAACCCATTTATCTAAAAAGGAGGGACAATCCTCCGTTTCCTTCCCCATTTATACTTAACCAATAAACCTCCAAATCTAATCAGGGCAGCTTCTTAACATAATAAACCGGTATACCAAATTTGGAGCAAATCGAATAACTCTGTATGAAAAACCCATTTATCTAAATTAAGGGTGGGGGATCTAGCCCCCCTTTATACTAAACTAATGAACCTCCAAATATAATCACGTCAGCTCCTTAACATAATAAACCGGTATACCAAATTTGGAGCAAATCGAATAATTCTACATGAAAAACCCATTTATCTAAATTAAGGGCGGAGATCTACCCCCCCCCCTTTCCACCCTTTATACTTAACTAAGGTACTTCCGAATCTAATCAAGGCAGCTCTTTAGCATAATAAACCGGTATACCAAATTTGGAGCAAATCAAATAATTCTGCATGAAAAACCCAAGAGGTGTGGGGGACTAGCTCCCCTATCCCCCTTTATTCTTAACTAATGAACCACCAACCCTAACCAATGCAACTCCTTAACACGATAAACCGATATAGCAAATTTGGAGCAAATCGAATAACTCTGCATGAAAAACCCATTTATCTAAATTAAGGGGTGGGGGACTAGCTCCCCTATCCCCCTTTATTCTTAACTAATGAACCTCTAAATCTAATCAGGGAAGCTCCTTAACATAATAAACCGGTGCACCGAATTTGGAGCAATCGAATAATTCTGAATGAAAAAAAACATTTATCTAAATTAAGGGGGGGTAGCCCTCTTTCCCCCATTTATACTTAACCAATAAACCTCCAAATCTAATCAGGGCAGCTTCTTAACATAATAAACCGGTATACCAAATTTTGAGCAAATCGAATAAATCTGCATGAAAAACCCATTTATCTAAATTAAGGGTGGGGGATCTAGACCCCCTTTATACTAAACTAATGAACCTCCAAATCTAATCACGTCAGCTCCTTAACATAATAAACCAGTATACCAAATTTGGAGCAAATCGAATAATTCTGCATGAAAAACCCATTTATCTAAATTAAGGGCGGAGATATACCCCCCCCCCTTTCCACCCTTTATACTTAACTAAGGAACTTCCAAATCTAATCAAGGCAGCTCTTAGCATAATAAACCGGTATACCAAATTTGGAGCAAATCAAATAATTCTGCATGAAAAACCCATTTATCAAAATTAAGAGGTGTGGGGGACTAGCTCCCCTATCCCCCTTTATTCTTAACTAATGAACCACCAAACCTAATCAATACAACTCCTTAACATGATAAACCGATATAGCAAATTTGGAGCAAATCGAATAACTCTGCATGAAAAACCCATTTATCTAAATTAAGGGGTGGGGGGACTAGCTCCCCTATTCCCCTTTATTCTTAACTAATGAACCTCCAAATCTAATCAGGGAAGCTCCTTAACATAATAAACCGGTGGACCGAATTTGGAGCAAATCGAATAATTCTGAATGAAAAAACATTTATCTAAATTAAGGGGGGTAGCCCTCTTCCCCCCCTTTATACTTAACTAATGAACTTCCAAATCTAATCAGGGAAGCTCCTTAACATAATAAACCGGTATATCAGATTTAAAGCAAATCGAATAATTCTGCATGAAAAACCCATTTATCTAAATTAAGGGGAGGGATTAGCCCCTTTTCCCCCTTTATCTTTAACCAATGAACCCCCAAAACTAATCAGGGAAGCACCTTTCCAGAATGAACCTAGAAAAAAAAAATTGAAGCAAATCGGATGTTTCTAGCAAGAGTTACCTCGTTACGTGAATACGTACGTACATACTTACATACATACAGAATGGCGGGCACATCAGCTCTTTGACTTTGATAGCCTGTGAGCTAAAAAGTTGAATTATGATGGTGACGAGTTATTGAGGTTGACATTGTTGGTATATCACCGACCCATATCAATGTGTCTTCTAAATACTTTCGGAAAATGTATGTTTCGGATAAATATCATGTCGGCTATTTGACCTGTCTGCTAGTTGTCCTGTCGGCTAATTGTCATGTCTGCTAATTGTCCTGTCGGCTATTTGACCTGTCTGCTAATTGTCATGTCGGGTAATTGTCAGGTCGGCTATTTGACTGTCGGCTAAATGTTCTGTCGGCAATTTGAACTGTCGGCTAATTGTCATGTCGGCTATTTGATCTGTCGGCTAATTGTCATGACGAATAAATGTCTTGACGGCTAAACGTCCTGTCGGAATTTTGACCTGTCCGCTAAATGTCCTGTCGGCTAATTGTCCATGTCGACTAATTGTCCGTTCCGCTAATTGTCCTGTCGGCTAAATGTCTCTGTCGGCTATCTGTCTTGTCGGTTAACTGTCGTTGTCGGCTAATTGTCCTGTCGGGTAAATGTACGTTTCGGCTAAATGTACTTGTCGGCTAATTGGTGTCTGCTAAATGTCTTGTCGGCTATTTGGTTTTCGGCTAAATGACATAGACCCCCCGTAACCTAACTGTAACTTATCCATAATCTAACCGTAACCTATCTGTAACGGAAATGGAACATAACCGTAACCTAACCATAACCTAATTGTAACCTAACCGTAACGTAACCGTAACCTACTTATAACCTAACCATAACCTAACTGTAACATAACTGTAACCTAACAGTAATCTATCTGTAAAATAAACGCAACATGACGGTACGGTAACCGTAACCTAATTATAACCTAACCGTGTCCTAACTGTGATGTAACTATAACCTAACTGTAACCTAAATGTAACCTAACTATAACCTAAATGTAGCCTGGCGGTAACCTAACCGTAACCTAATTGGAATCTATCCGTAACCTACTCTAACCTATCCGGAACCTAACCGTAATCTAACTGCAACCTATCCGTAATCCTATTTGTAACCAAACTGTAACGTAACTGTATCCTATCCGTAACCTAATCGTAGCAGAAACGCAATCTAACTGTAACCTATCCGTAACTTAACCGTAATATAACTGTAACCTATCCGTAATATAACCTTAACCTATCTGTAACTTAAACGTAACCTAATTGTTACCTAAAAGTAACCATAACTGTGACGTAACCGTAATCTAACTGTAACCTAACCGTAACGTAACTGTAACCTAAGTTTAACGTAACCGTAAACAAATTATAATCTATCCGTAACCTACAAGTATCCTAACCATAACCCAACTTTGCTAATCGTCCTCTCCACTAAATATCCTGTCGTCTAATTTTTCTTGTCGGCTTATCGTCCTGTCGGCTAAATGTCCTGTCGGCTAAATGTCCTGTCGGCTAATTGTCTTGTCGGCTAATTGTCTTGTCGTCTAAATGTCCTGTCGGCTAATTGTCTTGTCGGCTAAATGTCCTGTCGGCTAATTGTCTTGTCGGCTAATTGTCTTGTCAGCTAATTGTCCTGTCGGCTAATTGTCTTGTCGGCTAATTGTCTTGTCGACTTATTGTCCTGTCGGCTAATTGTCCTATCGGCTAAATGTCCTGTTGGCTGATTGTCACGTTCGGCCAATTGCCTGTCGTCCAATTGTCTGTCTGCTAAATGTCCGTTTCGGCTAATTGTCCTGTATGCTATACGTACGTTTCGGCTACTTGCCCTGTCGGCTAAATGTACTTGTCGGCTACATGTCCTGTCTGCTAAATGTACGTGTCGACTAAATGTACTTGTCGGCTAAACGTCCTGTCGTCTAAGTGCTGTCTGCTAAATGTCTTGTCGGCTATTTGGTTTTCGGCTAATCGTCTGCGACCGGACATAAATGATAGGTTTGCTGAAAATGCATGTAAACTATAATAGTTCTATTGAAATATTTATAGAAATACAACTTCAAAACTTACTAAATCCCAATAGCTGAGTAAGCAAGATATTTATTTTTCATACCTTTTCAAGAAAAAAAGTACATTCCTTGAAATAAAAGTTATCACCCCGTATTAACTCTTTCGCAAATATATAAAAATCGACACGTGTTTCGGTAACTTCGTTTCTAAATATGGTGCACCTGTAAAAGGAGTTAGTGTGAAAGGCTGTTGTTTTGTATCGGACATTTTTAAGGTTCCGTGTGCTAAGCTGGAGAACTTCTGTGTTTTTACAATGCCTTCTTGAACATAATTAACTATTTCTGAAGAGTAAACCGCACTTTAATTCAAATGATTTCGTCTTATATTGGCTCGGATCATACAAACTGGGATTTTTTTTTTTTTCAGGACTTTGCTTATGCTCCGCGTACGGTTGTATACGGATCGACGGGAAAACCCCCTGCCGAATTATTCTGCGGTAGAAAACTTATTAACACTTTTTGAAGGTTGGTCATGGATTCAATGAACAAATCTGTGTTTTGGGATGTAGATAATCTGGTTAAAGAGTTTGAGGTTCAGATTAAAAAGGCGCAGAAGTGGCAGGCTTTCTACTATAATATGAATCGAAGACAGTTAGGAATAAGTTTTGGAGATTGTGTGCTGCTTGTATAGCATTGGCTTAGCTCATGTCGTTGCAAAAGAGTAGCTATGTTTCAGCCGAAATATTTATGTCCGTTTAGGACTCTCTCAATAACTCAGTCAACGCGTTGCATTATTATATTTAAGTAGATTTTTCAACAATATGAAGGAAGATGAACAGTTGGACACTAACCTTTTTACAGGTTTTTGAACTGTTATGCTGTTTCAGGAAATGTGCTTATTAAAGAAATCCAAATTATTTGAAAATTTCAGAAATGATATTATTTTACATCTCTTTTTTGTTTTCTGGAAAATTGCTTGATGTGTAGCATAAAGATGTTAAAATGTACGCTAAAACTTTATTATAGGTATGTTGAAAATGGATTGTTTAAATGTGTAAAATCTATTTTTAATGTATTCATTTGATGTTATGCAAGCAAGCGGTTCAAATTTTAATTTTCAATTTTAATTTTGCGATTTTTGACACTCGCCGCAATATGGGCACGTGTAGGTGAGTTACGATCGTCCTTGACAAGTGAGTCGTTTTTACTATCTTACTAAAATTAACAAATAAGAATTTGCTTTCTGTAGTTTGCTGGCGTTTTTCGATAATGCGTGTTTTAGGAAGGTTTCCCATTCTCCAAGAAAGTGTGTTACAAAAATTATGAATGAGTTTTTGTAAAATATCTCTCTACAGCAGTGCATTTATGTGTTAACTAAGTTTATTTTAGGGAAAACAACTTTTTTTATACTGTTGCTCTTACTGTATTTTGTAATGTTTCAGTTTAAAAAAGAAGAAGAGTTATTTAATATCTCATGACAATTATTTTATCGAAATTTTAACATTACACTTATATTTAGATGCTGATTTAGCCACCAAAAGTGGCTCTCACTATATGCCTTGTGTAGAAAGCAGTGGAGTTTTTTCACTTCGGCATGAGTAGCATGCGAAATTTGAATTTAGAACTTGCGCGCATAATGAAGAACACTCACCGTAGAATTTTGCCATTATAGTGGAAGTCACCTTTTTTAGCTTGCAAGTTTGAGGTAAGTTTGCACTGGTGTTCAGCCTTAGGAAGGATATTCTTGAAGGTATTTTAAGTTTAGCAGAGTGAGTTATTGAAGCCGTACCACATAGTGAGGTAAATTCTGGGAATATTTTCTCCGAGTGGTAAGATCATATCGTTGGCATGTTTGCAACTTTATCCATTGATATACTATTAACATTGCTCAAAATAAACCAATATTTTATTGATACTTCATGAAACCTAGAAATAGTAAATAAAATGAAAAAGACAAAATTTTATTTTAGGGAGGAAAGAACCTTAGTTTAGCGAATTCCATACGCTTATTTAGAAGCGCTTGCAAAGAATATTTACAGATGCTGTACATTATGCTGTTATTTAATTCTACATAAAGCAGTTCTGTATAATGTTTTTTAAAACAGCAAAATTATCTACGGCTTTCTGCCCTGCAGAACTGTGGAAGCAAACATTTGACAAAATTAATCATCTTCATATTATAAGCTTTGGAATATATTGCACGGCGTGTGTTGCATTTACTAATTATGTTCATTCTTGCTTTTAAATATTAAATATAAATAATGTAACCTTAAGGAGCTCATGAAGCGCAGTTTCTAGTGCTTATGTGATAGCCTTACCCAGGAATGACTCAATAAATAAGGTAAGGAAGAATTAAATTACTTGTTGCAACAAATATAAAGACGAAAAGAAATTTTCATACATTTGTAAAATATAATTACATAAATATGAGTATACTTCATATATGAAGCTAATATGAAAGTGCTAGTAAAATCACTTGCTTAGCACTTTTAAATTATTGTATTCATATTTAAAACATACAAATAACACAATTGGTATATGAAGCACTGGAATCACATATTGGCTAGAGGCGCAATATCTAAAATAGCCAAAGTAACAAAAAAGAGCAATAAGCTTCTTAAGCTCATAATATAAAAGTGATTGGATGTTTCGAATGTGCACTTCCTCAGTTCCGCGAGCCACGCCTTTCTAACTTAATGATATATAAATTGACAGAATGACACTCCCTTTCCACCCCCCCCCCCACACCCCACCCCAAAAAAATATGCTAGTAGAATTTTGGAAATATTACAAAGAATTTCCAAAACAAATTTATTTGCTCTAAATTACAATCGATATTCGAATTCCCTCTTGCAATTTCTTAATACACATGTGCATCTTAATCTTGTTCACATAAACACTTTTAAGCATTCCAGCTATAGTATATCGATTTCATTTCGAAATCGTAGCATTATTCGGTTAATTTGTTGAATCGGATATCGTATACTATTCACAACACTTCTCAAGAAAGAGTTTTCTGGCTTATTTGAACGATTTACAGTAAAAACTGTATTTTAAGCACAGATTTTATTCTTTTATTTTTAAAGTATTTATTAAGTTTTTTTTTTACTATTCTAAAGCACAAAACTAAACGCACAAATTCTGTGAAAATGGCATTTGTGGAAAAGCACAACTACTGTACTGAAAGTGTTTTCTCAATCAGCAATATTCCAATCCTCAGAAATTTTAACACTTTCATCTACAGCTTTGTGAATCAAGATCTGTTCACGCGACCAAGTCTAATCTAGCTCATCCAAGGGTCGACAAATTGTTAGGTGTGTAACAGACCTTTCTGCATGCGGTAGCACATAAGCCATGCGCAAACACAAATGCTCTGGAATAAATCTTTGATCTTCAGAATATCAGCTGTGAATTGTGAACTGCGGTACCGATATCATATTTAACAAACCCAGACATTAACTGAGGCGTATTGTGTTTGCACGTGAAGTCAGAAGACAGGTGATTTCTGTATCAGAGTGTACCCAGACAAATTTTCCGGTAATTCATCTTTATGCGGGTGGATCCATTAAATGTGATGGTGCGTTTTACATCCACAGAGCCCAAGCATGAGCTCCTGTGTTCAAACATGTGCATCAGCGATAGTTTACTGTTAATGTTTGGCATAGAATCATGGGTGACCGGCTAAAGGAGCCATATCTTATTCCGGAATGACTTAATGTGAACGAATACCTTATTTTCCTGCATGAAGTGTCACTAAAATTTCTTAAGGATGTTTCAACAAATACGTGGATGCGTATGTGGCTTGAGCAAGATGGAGCACCACTAATTTTAGGAAGATGGTAAGGAACTATATAAACACTACTTTTCCTGCCCAACGGATTGGGCCTGGAAAATCACCGAATCTATCGTTTCTCAATTTCTTTTTATTTTTGAAGTAGGGAGGGATACTAATGAGATTCCTTTGAAATACCCCTGGAATCTGAAGAACTCGTCACTAGAATTTCGACTGCTCCGTGCAAAGTGTGGTACGCCTGAAATAATACAGGATGTTTGTCTATACCTCCTCCTCCACTGTGATGTTTGTATTAATATGGGTGATCGCTCTTGTGATCAGTTTCTGTAATTATTGTTCGTTAAATTTCATTTTGTAAGTTCGAAGACATTTTTGCGCTTTTGCTTCATCCTAAGTGTTTCACTTTCAAACACTCCCTAGCTTCTTTACATTTGTTTTTTAACCATATATTCTGTGACGTAAAATGTTTAATTTGTTGCTCGCTATCACTTCTTACAGTTTCTGCAATCTTTTTTGATTAACCCTATATTTTCATAATTCGAATGAATTTCAGAAAGCATTTTACATTGTTAACTACTTCAGTATGTAACTAATCTTACACCAAAAAACACTCAAACACAATAAAGATTTTTTTAATTGTTCATAAAGTGTTTCGTCAAATTTATAACTAGGATTTACTGATACAGGATGAAATCATATAAACTAAACACTAATTTTTTCTAATATATTATAATTTATTTTCTAATGAATAAAATTCATGTTTTCGAAATTTATATATTGTGACTCTCAGCATACACTCGATTGTATTTTATATTCACATTGAAATAGCTTTTCAGAATCACAAACCGTAATGCAAATTCGTTGGATTGAATGCATGCAAGTAATCTTGTTTGAGTACACTGAAATAAATTTTCTTTATGTGGGACCTTTCTAAATTGAATTCAAAATACATTCTTATATTATTACATCGCCTTTAAAATGCGATTTTTATAAAATATTTAACTATGTTAACAATTAAAAATATTTTAACAATAGATAACATTGCATTTTAATAAATATTGAGTAAAGTCGTAAAACTTTCAAGTTCTTTAAAAGGATTTAAAGTCTGAATAAAATTTGATTGTTGAAAATTCTACACTTATATGCAATTATTTCAATGAAAGCAATTTCACAATGATTTAAAACTGAAAATACATATTGAATTATAAAAGCTGAAACATGTTTAATTTTTTATTAATAGTAATTGACATATGAGACTATTGTAGTTCCCGCATGTATTTTGACATTAGAATTAAAAGTGCTAACTAAGGTAAGCTGGGTCAACTGGACCCACGAGGTAACTGGGGCATAGGCTGATTAAAAAACCGTTGATGTTTTTTTTTAAGTTTTAGCTTTTGTCAAACATTGCACCCCCATCTCTACTTCTTAAAACAACGTGCGCCAACTCAATCATAATTATGCCTTTGCCGTGATAGGTTGCCGAAAATTTAGTTTAAAAAAAAAAAAAACGTCCATTTGGTTAAACGTCCTCGGCTTTTTATTAAAATACGGTAATAACTTTTATTAAACAATCTTTTTATTTAAAGATTAGGCACATAAATACATTAATATTGTTAGGTATCTATACATATTTACTTAATCTTACAAGTGTAAGTACAGTGTTCCAATTACCCCATAAATTTTTCTAGAATAGGGTAACTGGACCATATGGGATCTAGGCAAAGTGAGATTATTAGAAAATTATCGAAGCGAATAAAAAATAGATATAAAAATATGGTTATATTATTCACAAGTTTATTGCACATATCGAAATTTCATTGCGGTAAATAAAAAAAAAAGAATGAGATAAGTACTTACATAACCGTTTGTTCATAGATTTATGTTATTTTTTTTCCCTTAAAATACCCATTTAACTTTTATACTTATTACCTATACTAAAGTACATAAGTACTTACTTAATTTTTATGTTTTTTGTATAAATAAATCTAATATTTTCATTTTTAGTACTTTTTTTAGACACACTGACAGTAAAGGTTTCCCTTACAACGCCCTTTAGTTGATATATAATGTACATGATCTGCCTGTTTTAAATTTTTTTAGTTGTTTACACTTCTTCAAACAGGACCTGATACCCAATATTATAAAAAACAAACAAGTGTGGAACATAGACCCTCCTGGTCCACTTTTATGGGGTAACTGGACCCATGAGGAAAGAAAGGTGAAAAAAAATACTTTTAATATTTTTAGATGTTAAAATGTAATTTTGAACATTTCTGTCTGATAGAGGGAACCTAACTGAACACATTTACAAAAGTTCAGACTTTAATTCAAATGAATAGCCTTTCAAATAGCCTTTTGAAGCTGAATTGCCAGAATCCCCAGAGTCACATTGTAAAATCATGGCCCAGTTGCCCCACGTAACCTTATATTACATTCTTCCGCATGGTTTTTTAGAAGATTCAGCCCTTTTATTTCATAAGCAGGTGTATTACATTGACAGCTCTGCAAAATAAAGCTTTTTTTCTCCATCATTTTGTATTATTTGATGTTTTTTTATACGTTAATTTATAAAAAACCGAGCTTTTTGTTTTATTACGAAAGTAAAGATGAAGTAAAGATGAAGATTGAGGAAAGTAATGCAGACTACTTAGCAGAGTTAGAAAATGTTTTGAAAAAAATCTCTCATAAATAAGCTCCATGTTATACTTTATTGTATTTTCTTGGCGAAAGATGTATACCTCCTTTTAGAAATACAAGGAGATCCAACTTTGGCAACTCAGTTTAAAGTTACTCCATATACTGTCTCGTGTAATTCATTTTTAATTTAAAACACTGATATGTTTTTTACATCTGGTATATTTCCTTAGATTGCTCCGCAACAGCACCAAAAAGCATGTTTGGTATTTTTGTATCAACCGCATACCAGCAGTTAATAGCGAAATGTTTCTGTATTTATAACATCCTTTTTTATTTTATGTGTTTCAGTTTTTACGTGATTAGTTCGCTTACATGTCTGTTAATTTGTGATTTATTTATATATAAATATATATATATATGTGTGTGTGTGTGTGTGTGTGTGTGTGTGTGTGTGTGTGTGTACAGATGGGTGACAAAATATTGCGAGCACCCATGAAAAAAGCATGGTCCATTTCAAAGAAGCAGAACGCGCATGTCACTTTGCGCCCAATTCTACCACCTAGCGGCTGTGAAACGTAAGATATAAGTCGCCCAACATCAGTCATGGGTGTTGCAAGCGCTTAGCATACGCCCTGGACAACTCAATAATGTCTCACCTGTCAGAATTCGAAAAAGGATGTTGGAATGCGATACGCTGGTTGCTCTGTGGCAAAAACAGCTAATTATTTGGGGCGTCCAAGGCGCACTGTGACAGCCGTTATGACAGCGTACACGAAATGAGGTAAAATGTCGTCAGCGAATTACAACAGCGGACGTAAAAGAAAGTTGACCCGCATAGCAGTCCAAAAGCGCAGGCAATCTTTATCCCAGATAACGTCAGAGATAAATAGTCAATTGCAGAATATCATTTCAGTAAGAACTGCCCAAAGGGAACTTCATGCTTCGAGCATTTATGGAAAAGTTGCAATTCGTAAGCCATTGATGACATCACGTCATGCTTTTCAGCGACGCCAATGATGTAAAACACACGAAAACTGCACTCCACAACAGTGGCAACAAGTCATTTGATCTGAGGAATCAATCTTCACCATATGTCAGACAACTGGACATGTTTATTTGTGGAGAAAGCACGCAGAAACATTTTCTCCTGATTTCCTCTTGCCGATTGTGAAGCATGGAGATGGCTCCCTTATTGTATGGGGTGCGATATCTTGGCGTAGCCTTAGGCCGCTTGTTACTCTGCATGGGAAGGTTACAGCTGCGCACTATGGCGATATTCTTGGGGATCAGGTGCATCCTTTCGTCCAGACTTTATTTCCAGGAGAAGGTCCACTTTATAAAGACGACATTGCTCCTATCAACACTGCTAAAATCGTCCAAAAATGGCTTGAAGAGAATGAGAAGGAAGTAGGATATCTTGCTTGGCACCTTCAGTCTCCGGACTTAAACATTATTCAATATTTGTGGGGATATTTGGAGTCAAAACTTCGTGCTCGATTTCCTCCACCATCTACTCTTTTGGGATTAGAGACTACTCTCCAGGAAGAACGGAAACATTATTCCAGGGCCCGGGTTCGATTCCCGACTTGGACATTTTTCACTCTGTTGGTTTGCGCTTAGTTAGCAATGTGATAATTGACGTCTTTAATGTTCAACAATTTTTTGAAGCGTAATTTCACTGCTGAAAAGCAGTTGAAAAATTAATTAAAAATTGTATAATTACCGATGCTGGGTACATTTGTGTCTCATGTTATGCCGCAAGATTGTGCGCTCATGAAGACTTTTCCATCTTGTAGCTGCAGTAGCAGTCTTACAAAGTTATGTGAGTGAGAGATGCCAAGCTGGGCATCGTCCTCGTGGCTTAGTGGTAGAGCACTAGAGCGCTATTACAGGGGCCCGTGTTCGATTCCCGGTTTGGACATTTTTCACTCTGTTGGTTTTCGCTTAGTTTGCAATGTGATAATTCACGTCTTTAATATTCGGCTTCATATTCCTTTAAATGTTGTTCATGGCCTCTATGAATCCATCCCGTGTCGCATACAATATGTAATTAAGTCAAAGGGGGGCCCAACCCCCTATTAATACAGCTTTTCTCTTATTTCATAAGTGTTCGTATTGTTTTGTCACCCATCTGTATATATTTATTTGTGAAGTTTATCTTTCATTTAGCGATATATTTAATGAATGTTGCACAGAAACCAGCAAATGCTAAATTATTTCATTTTTTTTAAGTGCAAATGATTCAATCTTACATATTTAGGTCTTTTATGAGATACTCTAAAAAATTCATATTTAAAAAATATATTTTTTTTTTCTAAATTAGAAATTTGAGATACAATTTTCTAACAAATTACATTTGAAAATATATATTTTTCTTTTAATCGACGTTACAGAAATTTAAATTGTGCCGGTTTAGAACTTAAATAATTTGTGATAAAACGAAATTAACTTTTGAAGTCGTTGCCATTGTTGATATAACAACAGCATTGTTTGCAGGCATATTTTTGCTTTATAATATAGAGTTTTGTTATGCACTGTTTGTGACAACTCGAAAAGCAGTAAATTACCGGTTGTCTCGATTGACGTTCAGTGGTACCTGGTATCATTATGACTAAATTCATAATTTTTTAATCGGAATAATTTCCGACCCAGCTCGGAATAAAATCTGTAAAAATAAGGAAATAGTCAGTAAAACGGTATTTTACGGATTTTATTCCGATTTTACGGATTTTATTCCGAGCTGTGTTGGAAATTATTTCGGTACGATAAGGGCAGCTATTTTTCCGATTCCTACCGAAAACTGGCATTATTTTTTTTACAGTGTGGGGCGTTGTTATCAAACCAATTTTTCTTTAAAATGAAGATTATAGTACATGGAAGAATTAAGAAAAATTAATAAAAAAAGAAGTGCATTATTCTGGTCTGTCAGACATTACAATTATTAGTAAATGTTAAGTTGTTAATCATACACTGTAAAAAAAATCCGACTAGCTTTCCTGTAGGAATCGGAAAACTAGTTGCTCTTATCGTACCGGAAAATTTTCCTACCCAGCTTGGAATAAAATCCGTAAAATCGGAATAAAATCCAAAAAATACCGTTTTAATGAATGTTTCCCTTTTTTACAGATTTTATTCAGAGCTGGGTCGGAAAATTTTCCGGTACGATAAGGGTAACTATTTTCCGATTCCTACAGGAAAACTCCTCGGATTTTTTTACAGTGAGCTGTTGAAGTATTTGTTTTGTAAAGATTACAATATTAAAGAAAATCGTTACAATCACAGTGAAACATGGTGCCAAAAACTTTATCTGCATTCAGTGATAATACCTTGTTACAACATCTGATGCTACTGTTGAACCTTAGACCCGTATGAGTTGATCAAAGACAAGTAAAAATGCTGAACCGAGAACTAGTAAAGTATTGAACAATTTACTGTTAAAATAACAAACCCTAAAGTGGCTACAATTATCCTTTGAAAAAGAAATAACAAGACTTATTGCTATATTCGAAATGAAACCCTGTACATTACAGACATCCCTGCCTGAACCGTGATAAGAGTATAAGACATCTTGCCTTGCAGCCACCGTTCAAACCACTAAACAAGTAGGCGGATATCATCGTTCTCAAATCAGCATATTAAAAGGACATTATAATTACTTGTTCTGATTGACTGTTACAAATTACCATAGGATGGTAAAAAGTTCAATCATTGTTGAAGTTTCCCCATAATCAGACTTTTTGAAGAATCAAGTGAACCATTTTTTGGTGCTTCAGTATTTTTTCAGCAACAAATAGTTCAAAGCTGGACGGAAGTTTTTTACGTTGTAGTTGCAACAAACTACGAGAGTATTTCTTTCATCTTGTTTTAGCTTAGCATAACAAATAACGACGTCTTATGGAAAGTAGGGAAAGTAGAAGTTTTGTGGTAGAAAGCAAGGATTAAAATGTTCCTGTTTTATTTTTTTATTTTTTTATTTATTTTTTTTTTTTTTTAGATTTCGTATTTGCCAAAAATGCTCATCCCTAATTCATATTTTCGAAGTGCATACATTACAACTCTATCTGAAATGTGAGTCAAATAAATATAGTTAGAGAAAATCTGTAACAAATATTTTGAATTTTTCCATAAACATTTTTTGAGCTATTCTTTTTACAGCAATAACTTTATCAAAATAGTGATGAGATTATTGTCATGAGCAAAATTGAATTATAGTGAAAATAGCAAATAGTGAAATTAATATGTAAGTATTTTCAAATTAATATTTTATTTTATGTCTAATCTTTCAAAAATTTATATTTGTTCTTACTTAGATATAACATGTACGAAATGCTTCAGTTATTTGTTAAGATATACTTTTATGTCTCAGAAACACGGGAAAAATGAAATTAGTTGCGATTTATGCCATAATATTGTTATTTTATGAGCTTACTGAAAATTTATCTTAAGAGCATATTAATTATTAAAGCATATATACGACTTAAAGTAACTAAAAATAAAGCAGCGTGTAACAGCAAGAAAATAATCGTAATGGCTAAAGAATTTATGAAAATACAAGCTTTAAAAGTGTATAATACAAATATGTGTTTGTCACGATTTCAAGAAAAATGTCTCAAATTACTTTTCTTATCTTAAATGTAGAATGGTAGTTATTCTATATATGTGTTTGTGTGTGTGTGTATTCATCTTAAAATTTCATGATATTTTCTGCATTAATGAATTATTTATCAGTTACTGACACTATAAAAATTCAACAATAACTATGCTTTCTTTTCCAGAGTAATGATATCAAATAATTTATAGAATTTTATATATAAAGTAATTAATAGAAACATTTGTTATCAAATTGGCGAACAGTTAAATTTAAGAATGTTGAAGGAAAGATGTGCAACATGTTTTCATGTATTAATAAACGATGTTTTATGTGATTTTACGCTTTTTCTAAAATAGTGGTGCTAAAAGCAAAAGGCGGAAAATCTTTTGGAGCCAACGATGTAAGAGTTTGATAGTGTCAAACTAAAGTAGAAATTGAAAGAGATTACCTGCATGATTATGACACTGTTTTATGTAATTGAATAATCTTAAACATAATTCATCATGGTGCAAAAAAAGAGCAGCTAATGCGCATGCGGAATAGCTTGTCACATGACTAGATAATAAAAGAATATTCGGACATGTGGACCAAAAGAAATAAGTACATGGTGAATCCCTGCCAATGAATAGGCTTTGAATGGAACTGTGGGCGCCTATATCAAACTAAAATTAGAAAGATGTAATGTGCGTCTTAACAGTACTTAAAATAATTCTACGGCAACACATTTGTTACAGAAATTGTGATTCTGTTATGCATCTACATGCTGTTTCAATTTGCTAACTTTAGGACCACAACATCTGTTTCTTTTGTATCCTTTATATTTCGAACATGCAAGTGGATTCTTATATACGATTCCCTATTCCGAGACTTTGGTAAAACAAGCATATCCGTGGGATTTTAGGGTTAGGCATGGGACCCAGCGCTCTTCTGGGAATCCAGTTTACTCGGGTTTTCTGTGAGGGAGAAACGGGAGATGTCATTTGAATTGAGCACGGTTCGAATTCAAGGTTTTACCGTAGGAGCGATCCGATCGCCAATACAATAGCGAATGCAAGGAAGCTGCGTGTTACGGTGCTATCCCCTACTTTGCCTTAAGTACGCACCTAAACGTATTCTCGGATTAATTCAGCCTTCTTGAATGCTACATCTATGTGCCCTAGAGATCAACATCCGATAAGACGGTATGATATTTTTACCTTTCAAACGTCAGTGACTTTGTTTGCAGTAGCATCAACAACGAGTGCTTATTAATTCAGTAATATTTAGTGTTTCATTTTGGGGCGTATGATATTCATGTAAGACTATGGTAGTTATCTAATCACTGGCGCTACCAAATTTCAAAAATTGGTAGCGCCAGAGTCAAAAATTTCAAAAATTTGACAAAAAAAAAATTCTAGCTGCAAGCATCATGACACAAGATATTTTTGTCATATTTAGTTATATTTAGTAAAAATATCCTATTATACGAAGAAAGGACAAAAAAATCCGATTCATCTACAATTAAAACAGACCGAGTATTATCAGATTAAAGATCAAGCACCTTTTTTTTAGATGCAAAATAGGGGTCAATCACAAATTAACTAGCAATTACAACTTGTACTAAAAATAAAAAAAAATTATTTAAAAAATAACAGAATTTTTGTTAAATGAAGTGATAAAAAGCAACAGTGGCAATTCTTTTCAAAATGATACCCATTTTTAAAATGCTATTAGATTATCTAATCTAATACTTAATTAATAAAAATTAAAGTTATCTTAAAACTTTCCCGAAGTGACTTCCTTCGGTTACAATGCAGAAATGTACACACGAAATAAACCCTTCTAATACATTAAGCACTTTGTACACGATCCCTAGAAGCACGGCGCAACTCATGAGGATTCAGAAGCTTAAAATTGGTATAAGTCATGCAATTCAAAGTTTCAAAACTTGGTCAATTTTAGTGTTAAATAAATAAGACATTTTGTCTTACTTGTTAGTGTAATAGGAAACTTTTACTAGATATCAACTTTAGGACTGGGGACCGTATACAAGATTAAATTTCGTAACTTTTTAAGAAATGTTTTTATTGATCCAAATGACTTTTAAAGAAAGAATTACCTCATTTGAAACATTTTTGTTCTTGGAACTATATGTCTATGACTAACTGTTTAGAAATTAGCTATTGCACACCTTTGAGAGTGGACACCCTGTACTTTACTTGGAAGGATTCATGAGAGAATTTGCACACATATCACGATATGGACAATAAATGGAGATAATGAATATTTTCTGTTTTATGTATGTAGTATATAATTTATTTTGATATTACATTTCATAGGTTGAAAATAAAATTCTGTTACTTTTGGAAAGTGTTTAATAATCTATG
This sequence comes from Maratus speciosus, assembly GCA_963932465.1. Taxonomy (NCBI): domain Eukaryota; kingdom Metazoa; phylum Arthropoda; class Arachnida; order Araneae; family Salticidae; genus Maratus; species Maratus speciosus. Next base: position 222,859,335 of record OZ010791.1, on the reverse strand, counting down.
TTGGATACATGATTTTTCGTTTTTATTGGCATATTCTCCTGAAAAAACAATTTATCCAAGTTCTATAGAAGATATATTTATTTATGTATCAGTTCTGGAATTTAAAATTGTTTTATTCTTACGTACTGATATAAAAATACATTTCTAAATTGTGGAATATTGGTTTTTTGCCTATGATATAGTTGTAGCTACGAAATAAAAATAATGAAATCTTGACCTTTGGGTGGGTTTTTTTTATGTAATTGATTTTGCTTGAGATTTTAAAAGTTTCAACTCTCGATATGAAGTTCGATCCTAGCTGCAGACAGTACAATTCCCATACTTTAATTTATTGAATTTATTCTCATTTATGAATTTGTCTCATTGAATTGTTTGGCTGTAATTCAAGGTTATTGAAATTCTCTACTATCAGACGAAAGAAGCGCATTGTTACGATTTCTATACGTGAAAGGCGCTGCAAGGAAAAGTGTATCTGAAAACATATGCCCTTAAAAATATACGACGTTATATTAAAGTACGGAAATTTGCTATTTGCAATTTGAAAAAATTCTACAAAATCGGCATTCGATAACAAATACAATTTTGAAAGCTTCTGAAGAATTTCAAAGCACAGTTTACAGGAAAAATTTTTATTTTATCAGTTTCTAGACACAATTATTAAATATTTTATTAACTTAAAGGAAACTTTATTAAAAATGTGTTGTGGAGGTTTTCGTAATTGGTTATTTTTTCTATTTTAATTGACTGTAGTTTCAAGGGTTTTTTTTATATTTGCTCTTGGGAGGGCTGTTGTTTGGCTATTGTATTTTAGATTGCGAATATGTTCTTTATATCTTTCATTAATTTTCTCTTAGTCATCCCTATGTATGTTATTTCTTTATTTTCGATATTCAAAGCTTTAATTTTATAGACCACCGCTGTTTGTAATTCTTCGTACTTTCCAGATTCGTTTATTATCATTTTAAATAGGAGGGGCTGGGTGTGATCAGAACTTGTTTTCCAAGTTTATTTATTTCACGCTTTATTTTTAGTGATAATTCATTCGGAAATGGCACAAGGGGGGGGGGGGGGTATAATCTTGCTTCCTTTGTCCGAGTTGGATTCAGTCAATTCTCTCTTTAGCTTTTCTAATTAGTTTAAATACCACCAACAGTTAACCTTGAAATTATTACTGTCTTACCAGTATGAATACAGATAACCTTACTATCTATACTTAATTACAGTTAACCTTAAGACGGTAATAATCGACGGCAACAGATCTATTACCGGTATGAATACAGATAACCTTACTATCAATTTGCTTTTCAAAAGTTTTTTTTTCTCATTGAAATTTTCGATTAAAAATTAAACCTTTCTGTTAGCTCTGTGCAGATTATAAACCATGGGATATTAGTAACAATTTTTTAATAATAATAATTAATATCATAACACAAGCCCCTTTAATTTCAACCTCAAAGCGTATTCGTTTTATTTTTGATATATGAGATCAAATTTACCTTCTTTTCGTATTTTCGTTTTATTTCCAATATGAAGACGTATTCATGTCTATTTTTTTTATTTCATTTTCTTCGTGCACATGAAAATCTTTCAAATCAAAATTAACTGTTTAGGATAAATTATTATTCCGAGATCGGATTTTCTTGGCAACGGTAAAAGAAAAAAAATATTGTCAAATTTTATTGCAAAATGTCAATTTATTCCTTATGAAAATAATGAACTAATGAACTTTTTAATTTAAAAGAAAATTACTTGAACAAAATCAATAGAACATAGCCTTTCTTTATTTGTGGGGTAAATTCCATCTATGTGTAAAGACACAAAAGCATTAATTCATCCTTTCGACGTTGATTTGACTTCAAACAATTGCACATACTTTCACATTTCCGATATTTTTACGTGTAGTTCCGTTGCTAGGCAACAGTTAAAACAAAATTAAGACAATGAAATATGTGCATTAAAAATAAAGTAAATTTATGAAAGGAAATATTTTATATTATTGGAACACATATATAAAATCCCTTCATAAGTTATACACCGAATTAAAAAACTCTGACAAATGTATACACAAAATTTCAAACTAATATGAATAATGTATGGTTCTAATTAGGGAATTCCATCATCCATAATTTATCATTTAAATCTTTCAATTATATGAGCCATTTCCTTTCAACAAATAAAAATGGAAAAATCGTCTGAATTGCTGTAGGAAAGCATTAAGGCGCAAAATACAATGTTCTATATATTCCGAACGAATGAACCAAATTTAACCAAAAACTATACAGCTAAATCCGAGGACCTTACCAACATGCATCCTTAATTTCAAGCTAATCGGATGCTTTTTACGGCAGTTATCGCGGGACAGACAGACTAACTAACTAACTAACTAACAAACAGACGGAAACCAAAAACTTTTCGGGTCTCCACAGTAAGCCTTCACTGACATTTCGGTAATAACACTCAAAGTAAAAGCAAGATTTGTCAATTTAATTTTTTGAATATGAAATATTTAATCGATTTAGTTGACTTTATAATGAATTTACTGGCAAGAGTCATTAAATGTTACATTTTAAGTGAACACTACTTATGTCTTAAAATAGTCACAAAATAATTATTTAAAACGCATTTATAATGAAATCTTGGTTAATATTTTTTTGTATCAAATATTCATATGATAAATAAAATATTTAATATTTTAATCAGTGCAGGAAATTTTTAACTATCTTAGAAAAATGTTTTAATAATTTGGTAAAACTAAGAAACACATATCTTTAAATTCACTGTCTATAGGTATTATTGATGGTTAAAAATAAGTTTTTTTTTGAGTTTTTTTTATGTTAATTGATACAGTTTATTTTTCTTTAAAAATATGTTGCATATGCATCCAAATGTACAGTGATACACAAAATTATGAATATATTTATAAGTTAAAATCTAGTCACACTGTTTGACATATGTTATAGAACTGCTGACCAATCTAAAATTTTTCGGTATGTCATCTCATAGAAAAATTCTTGATATTTAACGATGATAAAAGTTTAAAAGTGCCGAAAATTGCTGCAATGACATTTATGATATTTTAATCATTCACTTTCATTTCGAATACATTTAGACGTCATTAAAATTCCATTTAGAATAAGTAACGAAAGTTTTATATGCTATTAGAAAAGTATTATCGCGTAATTAACTTTTATCTTTCCAACTTTTATTAAACTACGAATGTTTAGAAATTTGCGATGATTCGTACAGAACAAGAAAAAAATTAACTTTATCATTGGGGTCCGCATCTGAATATTATTTTTATTTTATTTTTCTCGCATCTTTTATATAATATTTTTATTTTATTTTTTGCATCTTGTTATCGTTTTGTTGTTGTTTTTTAAAGCAATTTCTCAATTTAAAAAGAATACTTTACTTTACTTTCAGAGAATATTTTAAGAAATTTTAGATAAAATCTAGGACCAAATTTTAGTGTTTTATATTCGACATTATTTGATCGGTTATTCTATTACCTCCCAACATTTCATAATCGTTATCGATATAACATCTAGCATTTAAAAGAGATATAAAACAGGATATAATGGGATGCTTCTCGGTACCAGAAAAAAAGGAAAACGTTAACTGAACTATATAAACACAACTAAGCACCATTGCATTTTTCCTGTAAAGCATACGAAAATATATGATGAAGGATTCTCAGGTTACCCAAAAAGCAAAAAAGTAAAATAACAACGCAATATTGTTGTTCTCATCAGAATGTACAATATGTTTATGAATTTGAAACAGAGCTGAGCATTGCGAATTTGAAACAAAACTGAATAATATACCTAATACTACAAAAAAAAAGTCACTTGGACAAGTTATTGGGATTTGTTGAATAAGCTCTCACAAATGTTTATATATATATATGTTACCGGCCAAACCCGATTTTAGACCAAACTAGATTGGCCTAGGCCAAACTAGTTTATCCTAACGTGCATCGGATAAACTAGTTTTTCTAGGCCAAACTAGTTTATCCTAACGCCCATAGGATAAATTAGTTTGTCCTAGGCCAAACTAGTTTATCCTGACGCCCATAGGATAAACTAGTTTTTCCTAGGCCAAACTAGTTTGGCCTAACGCTCGTAGGATAAACTAGTTTAGCCTGCTATTCATTGGTCTGAACTAGTTTATCCTAGGCCGATCTAGTTTATCCTAGGCCAATTTAGTTTATGCTAGGTCAATTCAATTTGACGTGCTTTAATTGATGCCAATCAGTGTCAAGCGCGCTCATAAGAAAAAAAAAAGACTGATTTAAACTCAAATTCAATTTTTCAAAAATGAGTCAGATTCACGCTCAATTCAAATATTTTCAAACGAATACGCTCAACTCAAACACATCTATGGAAGTGAGCAAAGTTCACTAAAAACTCGTTTTTTAATTCTTTTTTATTTTTATTTTTCAATATAATAGAAGTTTAGCGTCCAAATTTACAAAAATTTGTGAGCTAGTCTTTCGGTTATTCGATTTAAGGATCTTTACGGGGCCGCTCAATTTTTCGTCCCGTGCTTGTTTTGGGGATTATCTTTTTCGAGAGGTTCGGACCGAGATGGACCGGAACTCATTTTTTTCCGGCTTAAGTCGGGACTGGACTGCATTCTTCTTGAGATCTGCATGGACAGAAATTTTCGGGCCAATTTCCAACCCAGCTCATATGAAAATCATTTGAACCGGTAGGATCTCTGGTCTGTTCAGTAAAAATATCAGTAACATTTGGCAAGCTCAACTTTTTTTTTAATGAACGTATCTTTAAATCGCTATTATTCCAAAATTAAAATTTATAAATTTATTATTATTTATTATTTTTTTAGATGACTAGATGCATTTTTATGTAATAAAATTAAAGTATGGTAAAACCTGAGAAAAATAACCTGCCTACGACGGAATCCCGTGTTTAACAAAAAACATATATTGGTCAATGTAAAATGAGGATATTTAGTATTTGTAAAAGGAATATAATGCATTTACAACAAACGATGAACCTTCTAATAAGGGAACCTGCCTATGACGGATTTTTCGCCTTTCCCATGCAATTCCGTCTTAGAAGATTTTATTGTATAGAATTTTAAAAATTTTTAAATCTCAAAGCCATAAAATGTGGTATAATGATATTAATCATTCTATTGCAAACTATATTGATTTTTTAATGAATCTTCTATTTGTATGTAACTATCGGAATAATTACAGTAAAGTACCGATTATTGGAACTCCAGTTAACCGAACTTCCAATTATCCGAACAGCCTATATCTCTCAAAAATTTTTTAACCGAACTTCCAATTTATTTTTGATTAAAATAAATCTCTGGCGTTCAGGAAAAGAGAAAAAGCGAAAAAGAAAATTTTTTAAATGATAAAATGCAAAAATAAATAAATAAATAAATAAATAAATAAATAAATAAATTAAAAAATACAAAAAACTAAAAAAAAAAAAAAATTTAAACACGCCAGCACTAACTGGCAGAACTGGCTAAAGCGTGAAATATTTAGTATAGTCAGAAACATCCCTCAAATTGTCTGTCCATTTATCCGAACTAGTGTCGGGGTCGACTTGTTCGGATACTCAGCGTTCTACTGTATTAATACCATTAATTTTTTCACAGGGCTTGGAGACTTGAAAATCTGAAAAAATTTATGTAGGAAAACCTTCTAAGACGGAATCACACAGAAGAGAGAGAAAAACTTCGTTATAGCTTAGTTCCTTTTGTTAGCAGGCCCGTCGTCTCTAGCAAATGCTCTTTGTGAATGTTTTTACTTTCTTCAATCTACACAAGAAGAAAGTATTGGATTCATCAACATTTTCGAATTCCGGTTTTCGACGGATTTACGGGTTTTAGGGGTCAGAGAACCATAAAAACATATTTTTACAAAATGTCTGCATGTGAGTCAGTCTGTCTGTGTGTGACACAAATTTTGTTGGCCCTCTATCTCAAGAACTAATGAACGGAATTTAATAAAACTTGATTCAGTTAGTTCCTGATATAAGCTGGTGCTGATTAGTTTTTGGTGTAAATCGCCGAACAGGTGGCGCGGTATGTTGTATTTTTCACGATTTCCCCAATAGCTATATCTAAAGAACTAATGTACGGATTTGTTATAAAACTTCAGATTCCGTTAGTCCTTAATTTGGTGGTGATAACTTTTTAGTGTAAAACGCCCAACAGCTGGAGCTGCTATGTGGCATTATTCATGATTATCGCAATAGATTATCTCAAGAACTAATACACGCATTTTCACCAAACTTCAGATTCAGTTAGTCCTTGATATAAATTAGTGCTGTTTAGTTTCTAATGTAAATCGGCCAACAGGTGGCGCTGCTATATAGATTTTTTTACGATTTCCGCAATAGTTCTACCTCAAAAACTAATGCACGGATTTTAATCATACTTCAGATTCAGCTGCAACTTGACATAAGTTGTTGCTGATTAGATTTTGGTGTAAATCACCTAACCGATAGCACTGATACGCTTAGTTTTTCCGGAAATATTAACATGTATGAGATAGAAGAAAGTTTTTAGGATTGCCCCATCCGGCTAGTTTTCAAACGGATTATTATATCCAATTTGCACCGATTACAAAAGAGTTTTCCGTTTAAAAAAAAAAAAAAAAAAAAAAAAAAAAAATTATATACAGACGAGTCTCTATATAACTAAATCCATTGTTCCAGTAAAAAACTCGTTATATAGAGAAATTCGTTATAGAGAGAATGAGTAAAAATTCCTATTTAATGTGTAAATTTTCAACAAAAATAACTTTTGAGGTGTTTAAGAATTTAAAATGTTTAACTATAAATATTAACCTAATATTGTACTTCTAAATTATTTAAACAGTTTCAGAAAAGAGAACAGACATTTATTTGAAAGCATAATAAAGATCACATAAGAAAAACTTACATTAATTTTAGACGAAGAAATCTGTAATTTTTCGCTGTTTTGATTTCAAAATTGTTACACTCTCGAAAAAATGTTCACACTTTAGCAAGGAATGAAAAATTGTATCGGAAACATTTTCCTCCATTTGAATTCTCATTCACCTTAAACTTCAGTTACCTCTCTGATCCCGCTCTTATATGTGTAACAATCCGAATGACACTGTTTTAAGAAGTATGTTGGAAGGTGTGTGGGAGGGGGGGAGGGAGATGAATTCGTTGGGTATAAAAAACAAGGAGATTCAACGTAGAAAAGTAAGATAAAAAACTCAGCACTGAACGATAAATCACTAATCAGTGATGGAAAATTGATTCCATGTGATTTGGAAGCTTTTTTAAAACAATAAATAAAGAAAATTTTATGAAAAAATTCGTTATATGGAGATAGATATTTCGCTATACGGAGATTGTTTTTAATGTGATCATGGGAAAAAGGGAACGTTCCTATTAAAAATTCGTTATATAGAGAAATTCGATGTATGGAGTTTCGTTATAGAGAGATTCGACTGTATATTGTTTCTCACGTAAATATCACTTGACTGTGAATTAATTATGAATAGATGCACCATTAAGAATAACAGAAGTACATTTGCAATGCTTTCAGAAATCTGGAATTTTCAAAAATCCGTCGATGTCCCGGTACCGACGATGCCGGATTTTCAAGGTTATACTGAACATGATTAATCAATACTCTAAACTCTTCCTCGCCTAAATTTTATGATAACCTCTCCTCCCATTCTTTGGTCCTCCAGTACACAATTTGTCATATGGAACATATTTTATATCTACTGGCGGCGGTGAAATGGGGGAAGATAGGGGGCAGTATCCCACTCCCCATCGAATAAAATATATTACACAGAGGTGACGGCAATACTACTTTGCACAAGGTTGGTGCCGGAGAGAAGTTGGGATCAATAAAAGCATGTCAAATTGCATTACCCTAGGATAAACTAGAAGGTTAGCGACGGGGCGGTCTTTGGGTCAATAAAATCATGCCAAATTGAATTGTCCTAGGATAAACTAAATCGGCCTAGGATGAACTAGTTCGGACCTGTAAATAGCAGGCTAAACTAGTTTGTCCTATGAGCGTTAGACCAAACTAGTTTGGCCTACGAAAATTAGTTTATCCTAAGGGTGTCAGGATAAACTAGTTTGGCCTAGGAAAAACTAGTTTATCCTATTCGCGTTAGGATAAACTAGTTTGACCTAAAATCGGGTTTGGCCGGTAACATATATATCATTCTCGTGTGAAATTGGATATACTTTTGGCGTATTCCATAAAACAAGTAATGACTTCTCATTAAAAAAATGAACTTTTATTTACAAAATAGATAAGCTTTTACTTTTTGATCGTTTCACCATTTCGGGAAGTACAATTTTATAATCTTCATTTAACACCAATGTGAAAAGACTTCAAAATGCAATATCCCATATTTTTGCATATATTCACAACAGTACTTTCATTCCAGGATACTTTTTGAGTAGGTTTTAAAAAGAACTTTATATATATATATATATATAAATTTTTATAAAACTGAAATCTGAAAATCTTACAGATCTTTGGAGCGAAGCACACAAAATTTTTCTTAATGGTGCATTTTAGGGATCAATTAAAAATAACAAACATCTCTTGAAATTCTGACACTAGTCCATTGATAGGCCAAAGCATTTTATTTGCATTTGCAACCTTCGCAACTTTCAAGCTTTATTTTTGATAAACAGCTTTTCTTTGCGCTAGATGACATCGATCATTAGCGTTCAAAATTCTCTTTCCACTTGACCTAGCCTTTGACTAAATGCCTTCATCCTACACTGACGGAAAAAAAAATCCCAACACCAAGAAAGACTTATGTTAAATAGACGAAATTTGGTAGGCGTATTTATACATCTGAAAGATGACATCGATTGAAATTTCGCGCTTCGCGCATAAGTGTGGAGCTAGTAGTGCCACTCAGAACTTGCAGATCAGGTTTACTTTAAATGCGTGCTCTAAAGTTCGAGGGCATTATTTAGCTTCGAAATGTGACGTATTGAGTTGATGTTAGCGAAGAATGCCTTTAACAAGACGAAGAAACCACTGTCAACAGCTCACCGAGTTGGAACGAGGTCGCATATTCGGGCTAGAAAGTGGATTTTCTTTCCGCGATATTGCAGAAATCCTTGGCTGGAACGTATCCACTGTGCATGATTGTTGGAAGCAGTGGTCAAGGTATGGTACTGCCACAAGAAGACCGGGTTCCAGACGGCCATGTGGCACTCCTGAGAGAGAAGATCGCCGTATTCGGCGTACGACTGTGGCGCATCGTACTGCGTCTGCGGCAGAAATTTGAGCTGCAGTTGGTACAACAGGGACACAACGAACTGTTAGAAATCGGTTACTTCAAGGACAGCTCCGAGCCAGGAGCCCTGCAGCTTGCATTCAACTGACTCCAAGCCATTGCCGTTTGCGACGCCATTGGTGTCAAGCCAGAGTTCATAGGAGGACAGAGTGGATATCTGTTGTATTTTCTGATGAAAAAGAAACACAACAGATCTCCACTCCGCCTACCATTGAGCTCTGGCTTGACACGAATGGCTTCTCAAACGGCAATGGCTTGGAGTCAGTGGAATGCACGCTACAGGGTGCCTAGCTCGGAGCTGTTCTTGTAGTAACCGATTTCTAACAGTTCGTTGTGTCACTGTGGTACCAACTGCAGCTCGAATTTCTGCCGCAGACGCAGTACTATGCGCAACAGGCGTACGCCGAATACGGCGATCTTCCCTCTCAGGAGTGTCACATGGTCGCCTGGAACCCGGTATTCTTGAGGTAGTACCATCCCTTGACCACTGCTTCCAACAATCATGCACAGTGGATACATTCCAGAAAAGTCTTTCTGCAATATCGTGGAAAGAAAATCCACCTTCTCGTAGCCCGATTATGCGACCTCGTTCTAACTCGGTGAGCTGTTGACAGTGGCTTCTTCGTCTTGTTAAAGGCATTCTTGACTAACATCAACTCAATACGTCACATTTCGAAGCTGAATAACGTCCACGAGCTTTACAGCACGCATTTAAAGTAAACTTGATCTGTAAGTTCTGAGTGACGATACTAGCACCACACTTATACGCGAAGCGCGAAATTTCAATCGATGTCATCTTTCAGATGTATAAACACGCCTACCAAATTTCGTTTATCTAACACAAGTCTTTCTTGGTGTTGGGATTTTTTTCCGTCAGTGTATTCAAAACTTTTGATCCCTCGATCACATGTTTTACACTGCAAAAAAGCAAATGTTTCTTAAGATGGAGAAATAGAATATAACAACGAACAAAAATATATAATAACCTCTTCAAGCTCCCCACGATTCCAGAATATTTTATAATTGGAAACCCACATAAACCAAAATATAATCGAGCTTTTAAAGGGAAAGAGAAAAGACAAAGTTTCTTTTGCTACAACCGATTTTCTGAAAAGTTTCCGAGTAGTTTTTATAGTGTATTCATCAATTTCCTTAACCCGCAATAGAGGTTTTTACGATACTATTAATTCTGAAGTAAACCTTTTCAATTGCATAATTGAATTTATAGATGCATTAGCGTCAAAATAATATTAGTTTTAACGTTATTGTTAATGCTGTTAATTTATTATGTTTGTCTGTAGAACATGTTTTATCAACATGAAAATATTTTATTAAGAATTGATAGTATACTTATATTTCCGGTTGATGAAACTGATTAATATACCAAAATAAATACGCGGAAAAGTTTCCGGAAATCAGTGGCAGAAATAGAAACTTTCCTTCATAAATGCTTCTTAAAATCTGGAAAATATATTGGTTTCTGGGATTTCTAAAAACAACAAAGATCGATTTTCGGTATCGTGGGTAACTCAAGAAGGCTATCGTGTAATTTCATTAGGGTGTAAGTGTATATATGTTCTCAAACTAGTCTGTCTTTTCGACTCTCAGATCAGCATTACATCTTGCTTGCTGAGAAATTTGCGTCTGTTTCGGATTTCTAACTTCGTAACATTTTGAGTGTAGTTATATATTTATAACAAAAATTATTGACGCTGTCATCACAATATTTAAAAGCAAACTGGTAACTGGAATCTTTATTTTATTTTATTAATCATTTGGAAAAATGGTTATTGTCCTATATCAGGGGGGAAATCAAAAACATATCTGAAGCGTTTTATTGGTTGAATCCGCATTTTATTCATTTTCTGATTGGTCTATGCAGTAATCTGTATTTTCCCTTTACTTTCAACAGAGATGGATGCTTCTGTTGCCACTATGACAAAAAACTAATAAAAACTACAAAAAAATTAATAACTCAGAAACAAATTCAGATACAGCTTTCAAGCAAATTGCATTTAAAAGTACATTTTTTTCTCTATACGACGTTGTAAAAAGTAGTATTGTGGGATGTTTAGAAGTTTAGAAATGAAATTTCATTTAAAATTGGTCCAGGAATATTAATGTTTAATCCATGGCGTACGTAATGAATGACCAGCTCCGTAGAAGTTTAAAAATTTACAGTACCGAAAAATGTAATCCATGGCGTACGTAATGTATGATCAACTCCGTGCGATTTTTTATGCCTTAAATTTTAGTCTTTGAAAAAAATCATTTTCCAAATGGTCGTTGTAAATTGTTAAATTGCTTTTTTTGTTGTTGTTGTTTAATCTCTCTCCTTCTTTTTTTCCTTGCATTAAAATTATTTTTACCATTTTTTTGCTACCTGTTTATACATATTAAAACTGACCGTAACATTTAACACATCAACACAAGCACCACAGTTTTACTACAACTTAACTTTCCATGTGAAATAACATGGAAATTCAAAATTTTTATCGATTTTCAATACTTAGTTAATGAGATATAAATGAATGAAAAAAGAACCAAACCCTAAAATTTAATTAATTACTAAATATGCTATGTGGACATAACTGGGTAATGAATTATCTATCGATATTTGTTGTGTTATGAGAAACTTTGTAAAGCACGATTAATATTTTTGAGTTAAAATGTTTTTGAAATAGTAATTATGATTTACTAATGTGGTTATTAAAAAATTATAAATAAAAACGTATACATTTGTTTCCAAAATCTGAATCTACTACTGCAAAACACTTTCAATGTTAATATTTTTTCATTTAGACAACTTTGAGGGACTAGACTTGAGATTAAAGTTTAAAATATTTTTCATATTAAGTACTAGTAAGTCAGAGTATTATTGATGGATTTCCATGTTAGCATCACTCTCCTTAACAAATAATTACTGTATCGCTATTATTTTCTTCTGTCTTTATTAATGTCTAAAAATGCAAGTAAGTGAGTCTGTGTCTATCTGTCTATGTATCTGTCTATCTGTACTAAGATGGTTCAAGAATTATTGTCCCAAGTGTGTATAAAATATTTGTACTGCTATGGTTGATGTGGAATATTGAAGCCTAATGTCTTAGATATCTATATGCTCAATTTCAGAACCGTAGCTGCTATATTAACATTTTTTTTCGTTTTAGGTGTGAGAGTTGGCACCTAGCTTGAAAGGGGGGGGGGGGGAGGCTGGTTTGGAGCTTATGGGGCCAGACCTGAAGCAGTTCTGTAATAAATTTGTGACAGTCGATGAGACGTGGCTGCGTCACTATGATCCTTAGTCCAAACGACAGTCGCCACATCTCATTCACTGTCACCCCCCCCCCTTTTAAGCTATGTGGTTATATTCACTCCTTAAAATAAACAATTTCGAAAAATTTTATATACTTTTTATCAGAACGAATATTTCGAGTCCGAAAAAATTAGTTCCTGATAATCGAGGTTACTGATATTCAATAGGCTTTTTCCCCGTATTACATACTAAGTACACACCAAATTTCAAATCTCTATATCTCAATTTGTTCGGGAGATAGAGCGTTTACAGGCACATAGACAGACGGACAGTAATTTTTTTTATATATATATAAAAGTATGCTTTTCGGAATCTCTTGTGTCTGAAACGTGTAAATCCATCAAAAAAAAGTTTTCGATTTTTAAAACGGTTTCATGACCTAACCTATACTACGTATGATGGGTAAGTAAAAACAGAGATTTTTTTTTTAATTACACTTTAATCAAATAACAGTTTTACATTCAATTATGATTTTACGTTGCGAAATCTATTTAGAACTCCTAAAATATTGTTCACATAATGTTTCATTTTTTCTTACCTGTTGCCATAGCTTAAGAAAGAAAAAGAACAAAATTTATAATTTTATTCATAAATTCACTTGTTCGATTCCTATCAACCGTAATAAAAGCAGTGAATTTTCGAAAATCGAGTTCGGTGCCCACACCAAATTAGTGTATTGTAAAGAAAACTTTGGCGAAAAAACATGAATTGCAGAAATGAACTTACGAATAATTTTCAAGCTAAACATTGAATGCTTAATATAAAATTACATAAATGGTTCATTACTTAAAAAATTATTAAGCAATTAAACAGATTTTAAAAATCGAGTACTTTTGGTAATACTTAGCCATCATCGGGATTTAAAATTTAAACAGGTGTTACGAACGCTATTTGTCCATACCTCACTCATAAAACCCTCGGTTCAAACCGTACGTCCGGGTTCCATGGTCACCCAATTCCAATAACACTGCGAAAAACAGAAGAGAAGTTGGGGTGGAAGGAGGTTTTTTTTTTTTTTTTTTTTTTAATTACAAATCCCTGCTCTTTGATCAAACCATCCGTGTATTTGGAAGGTTGTAGGATAAATGTCATTGCATGCTTTTCCACTCCTGCTTACAATTTCAATGGATTCACGGATTGTTAGTTCGTAATAATCCTTCAAAGGGCATATAATTCTTGCATTATTGAAATCTATTTTAATACAATATTAACGTGAAAATAAAATAAATCACACGTTTACTCAATGGTGTATACAGAAATTTGTAAAGTTAAAAAAATATTAAATTAACATTATAACAATCGACTTTATGGTAATTACCCATAACTATCTTCCGGAAAGAGTAGGTATATTGCTTTTAAGTTAGGTACATTGCTTTTAATGAACAGGGTCAAGCCGTCTTGAATTTGAAAAGTTCATTAGGTTTCCAATCGATTATCGCTTCAACTAATCAGAAGAACAGAATATACCGTGTCGCATCTATCGGAAGAAAACTGAATAAAAGTTTAAACGAATTAACAATAGTACTTTTAAAAGTTTAATTCATTTAAACATTTATTCAGTATTCTTTCAGTTTTTATTCAGTTCACTCATTTGAAAATTTACAACTGATATGATTTATTTACTAATTGAATTAATTGCGTTAAAAATTAGTCTAATATAGAACATTGTTTCAGGAAAAATGTAATCTGTAGCTCCAATTTCCAACATTTTTCTCATTTATAATGAAGGGAAAATAAATTACAAGATTCCTGAATAGTATATGTACACAGTACCCGTTTTCTGACAATATTTGTTCTAGAAATTTTACGGAAACACAAAGCCTCAGAAGATAAATTATATGTATCATATTTTCGTCTCTCAGAAAACGTTGTTTGAGAATTGAGTACTGTTTGAAGATTTGAAACGTGATGTATCATACATTCTCATACTTAGTAGTGTTTTAAAATCTTTGGAACGATATTTTAAAATGCTGTTTTCTCTAAAGCTTAAAACAATTGAAATAACCTCTCCATTGTGTATTACTAAGCAAGCATAACGTTGTGCGAATTAATGAAAGAAACGTAAATATAAAAACAGTAGAAAACACAATTTAAATACTGAAAACTGATTTAATTTTTTAACTAACAGTATAGTATTTTGTTTCAAACAATTCTCTTAATAAAATTTGAGATAATAAATTTAATCATATTCCAGAATAATATATCAAATCGACATAATGGAACTAAAATCTACTAAACGCAGTTACAATACATTATAAGTTTCCTAAATATTAGAATGTCGCAGCTTAAAAATTAATATTAATAATCACAATATTAATAATTAGGTTTTTTTTTTTTTTTGTTTTTTTTTTTTTTTTTTTACAAATTGTTCGAATTAGAATTTCGTAGCAATGCATTTTTACATATGTATTTAAAGTTTATACGGGATTTAGAGATTATTTTTAATTACAGCTGTAATTAAAAATACAGATGTATCGTATTCGCTCTTTTTTAAGGGGTTTCTTTTATCTGACGAAACCCTTGACGAAACTGTATTTTAAGCTTTTTTTCTAACTGAGCCCCCAAATAAGTTGAAGACTTGAAATTTTGCAAAGTTATAGCTAAGCACTTACGATCAAACGACAAATCATAAAATTTCAAAAAAGTCGTATATTTAACCCTCTGGGCTCTAAATTGTGTATTTTAAGCTTTTTTTTCTAACTGAGCCCCTAATTAAGTTGAAGACTTGAAATTTTGCAAAATTATAGCTAAGTACTTGCGATCAAACGACAAATCATGAAATATTGAAAAAGTCGTATATTTAACACTCTGGAATCTAACTTGTGTATTTTAAACCTTTTTTTTTTTTTTTTTTTTTTTTTTTTTTAACTGAGCCCCTAATTATGTTAAAGACTTGAAATTTTGCAAAATTATAGCTAAACACTTGCGATCAAAAGACGAATCTTAAAATTTCGAAAAAGTGTTATATTTAATCCTCTGGGCTTGTGTATTTTAAGCTTTTTTTCTAACTCAACCCTTAATTAAGTTGAAAACTTGAAATTTTGCATAATTATAGCTAAACACTTGCGATCACACGACAAATCGTAAAAAATTCAAAAAGTCTTATATTTACCCTTCCGGTCTCTAACTTGTGTATTTTAAGCAATTTTTCTAACTCAGCCCCCTAATTAAATTGGAGGTTAGAAATTTTGCATACTTATAGCTGAACACTTTCGATCACATGACAAATCATAAAAATTTCAAAAAGTCTTATATTTACCCCTCCGGTCTCTAACTCGTGCATTTTAAGCAAATTTTCTAACTCAGTCCCTAATTAAGCTGGAGACTTGAAATTTTGCATACTTATAGCAGAATACTTGCGATCAGACGAAAAATCATAAAAGTTTCAAAAAGTCTTATGTTAATTACCCTCCGGGCTCTAACTTGTGTATTTTAATCAATTTTTTATCCTCACCCCTTTTCTCCGGGGGGGGGGGGGGTACTTTTCTAACTTTTGCCGACCTCTTTCATATTATGCAGCATAGACTTACATATTTTAGTTCAACTTTTTGCTTCCAGGCGGCATCTACCTATCTCGGGTGCTATGGGCCCGATTCCCTCAACTAATAAATCTAAGGATAGGTTGCAAAACGGAGTTTCGTTTGGATAGACGTTTGTTTAGAATAGAGTGCCCCCTGGTTGCGAAATGTGGAACTAACAGATTTTGCAAAAGGATAAAGTGTTTTGAAAGGAATATCAAATGAAACCCTCTGTGCGATCTGTGATCACACTTACCCGCTTGTTTGTTGTTGTTGTTGTTGTTTTCATTATTTATATAGACATGGAAACATTATGAATCTAGTATTTCAGTTATAATGATGCAAAAAAAATCTTCATTTCTAATGCCTTCTATTTAATCAAATAAGCTCGAAATGTTACATATACATGTTCTATTACGTATGAAATAATATTCTAGACAAGCGTTAAAGTTTCTCATTTTAGAAAATGCATATAGCAGATTCGCATGTCATGTTAAATACAAAGGTTAAACCTAAATAAATCGATTGTTATTTTTATTTAAAACTGACTTCTATCAAAGGAGTTCTACAACTTGTTTGTAAGGTTTGTTGGGGTAACTGGAACCACGAGGTAACTGGGCCATAGGCTATTTTATAAAAAACTGTTGGTGTTTTTTAAAATTTAGCTTTTGTGAGCAATGCCCCCTTTATCTCTACTTCCTAAAACAACGTGTATCAACTCAATCATAACTCTCACTTTGCTGTGATAGGTTTTCAAAAATTTACGTTTCTTTTTTTAAAAACAACGTCAATGTGGTTGAACTTCCTCGGATTTTTATTAAAATACTGTAAGTACTTTTATTAAACAATCTTTTTTTTTAAGATTAGACATATAACTACATTAACATTATTAGGTATCTATACATACTTACTTCATGTTTTAAATGTAAGCCCGGTGTCCCAGTTACCCCATAAATGTTTCATGAATGGGGTAACTGGGACATGTATCCGGGGTAACTGGGCCGTGCTGGATCCACTTACCCCAATAGTTATAAATAATTTTTCTGTGTTTCTCTTACTACGGGAAGTAAATTTCTCCATTGGTTTTTGCTCACAATAAGGAAAATGATAGAATACCTTATTAAAATAACGTAATGGAATTTTAAAAAAAAAAAACATATTGAGTGGTATCAAACCAAATTTCTTGACCCCTTGAGAAGCGGTGATGCCGTTATGGCATCACTCAATTTTGATTCCTAATTGCCACATTGGCACCTGAATTTTATAATTAAAATTTAACCTTTATTAAGTACGCGAAAATATACTTTTACATGTTTTCAGATAGATTCTCTTGTAAATATTGGTGTCATTAAATTATTTCAACATTCTACGAATGCAAGTACCTTGCCCCTGAAAGCCAGATAGCCAGACCTTGAAATTGTACTATACACAGGGGTCGCATTCTATAGGCATAGCTGCCAATTTTTAGGCTTTCTTGCTACCACTAAAATTTAATAGAGATTTTCTTTTTGTTTAATCATAAGATTTCGACGATTAAATAAGACAACATTTACTATAATATTTTAGTGGTAAGAGGAAAGCGTAAAAGTTGGCAGCTATTAGTGCTTTTTTTAGGCACACTGGCAGCAAAGGTTTCCCTTACAATGCTGTTTATTGACATATAATTTACATGATCTGCCTGGTTTAAATTTTTTTAAGTTGTTTACACTTTTTCAAACAGGACCTGATATCCGACATGAAAAAATATAAACGCGTGTGGAACATAGACCACCCTCGTCCAGTTACCCCATTTTGGGGGGCAACTGGACCCATGAGGAAAGAAAGATGAAATATGCATATTTTTATATTTTTAAATATTAAAATATAATTTTGAGCATTTCTGTCTGATAGAGGGAACCTAACTGAACACATTTACAGAAGTTCAGACTTTAATTGAAATGAACATTAGCTTTTTGAAGTTGAATTGTCAGAAGCTCCAGAGTCACATTGTAAAATCATGTCCCAGTTGACCCAACTAACCTTATACATATTTTGTTCTCATATTTGTGGATTTTTATGCATGTGCTTCGTTTTGAAAGAATACTCATGTGTTCATATTTCTTTTTCTGGGAAAAAACTCGTTAGTGGTGATTCCGCATTTATTTCATGAGGATGACAAGTCGCATTTTTTTCTGTATGGCCGTTTTGAGGCTTTTTCAATTTTCTAGGCTTTATTACTTTCTTCTATCTTCAATAGAAGAAGGTATAGTAATTGAAATTTTTTTCAATTTCCAGTTTTTGAGGAATTTACGCGTTTTAGGGGTCAGATCCACAAATACATGTTTATAGAAAACGTGTGTATGTTCGTGTGTCCGTATGTCCGTGTGTTGCCATTGTACCATCAAAAAGTGTATGAAGTTATGCATAGAACTGAACCATTTTTTTTTTAGTTTTGGGCCACGCCATCAAGGTTCTCCCCCCCCCCCCCCCCACCTGCATTTGGAATAATTCCACCGGAAGGGGGCGCTGTAATAGCATTTTTGTGCCATTTTCAATATTGTACCATCGAAAAGTGCATGAAGTTACGCATAAAATTGAACCAAATTTTTTGTGAATATTTTTGGCGATGGCAAGAAGGTCCTCCCTGTATTTGGAAATATTCCGGCGAAATTGAACACTATAATGACGAATTTTGCGTAATTTTCTTGATTTTTAAAAGTTCTATTGCACACTGGCGGCTTGTGAAGCGACAAGAACTTCGCATCCTGATAAGCCGGCTGTTCGCGAACAGCTGCTATACAACAGAATAACAGAAAACTATTCATTTTACTAAGTATCATGATCGAAATTAATTCGTTTTTACTCCGATTAATTGACTGAAGCAGAAATTTAAGATGAAAGTCAAAGTTGGCATAGTATTGAACTAATAAAAATGAAATATTGACATTTGTAAGAACATTTTGAAATATTAAGATATATGAGATAGAATAACGTTTTGGGATTGGCACATCCAACTAGTTTTTTAAAAAATTGGTCAATCTACACGAAAGTGTAGTGTGACGTTATTTAACGCATTAGGATAACGTATGATGCTTTATAGCTTATTATTTAGTAACAGATTAACGATACGTCTCTTTTTTAAAGCTAAAAAGTAGTACTTGCATATTAAAGTTGTAATAGAAATAAAACTATCCTAATTTATTTTCTATCTCAATAAGTATTTCTTTAAACGCTATGAAAGCGTCAGAGCGAAGATTAATATACTGAACAATAAATAAACGAAGCAACGTTCAAAATTCTATCCTTTCTCGCCAATGATCTGGTGAAGGTCTGATCAACCGTACAGAACTTTGACAATTTTGCTTTCAAAAAATCTTTATTGCTGATTTTAATAATGCAGCTGCTCTCGGTTAGTGCGAAGAAAAAATTGTATAATAAATTATATACTATAAAAAATTCTATAATTCTATAGCAGAAAAAATTCTATATAACTTAGAAAAGTTCAATAGGTTGTGTAAATGAATATGATTGCGGGAAAAATAAATATATATTCACAGAGTTTGGGCTGTTTTTTTTTTATTTTTATTTTTATGCTGATTTTTTTTTTGAGCCATGCGTTTTTATTTTATTTTATTTACTTTTTGTCATTACAGCGTTTATAAAAATTCAGAGTTGGAGAACACTTTTCTTCAGTGATTATATTTTAATATATAAAAAGAAAATTTCATCGTTTTATTTGTGCGGTCACTTAATGTTAATGCAATTGTAGTTTATTTGGAAAACATATTGAAAGTTGGATTATATGAATGGCATTCTATTAAAAGAATATATTTAATCTGTTCATGTTCTTGTAGAAGAAAGGGATTCGCTTTTGCGATAATGATGCATTGATATATATGGGGGAATTACGTTCGGGGATGAAATTTCATTTTCCCACAACTTATGCTGTTAAAATGATTTATTTTTACACAGGGTGTTTCTTATGGTTGACCAATAGACAATTCCTAAAACATTGCTCTTAGAATAATTCCACTTTCAAAAAATGTTTCAAAAGTTGTTCTTCATCATAGAAAAATCGAACAGCTTCGTTGGTCGTTTTTTTCCCAAACGAACATAGACACATTATCTGCTCTACTGCTTTCAACAGCGTACACCTGCCTCAGTCTTGCACCAAACAAAACTTTAATTTTTATTATTTTTTTATTTCAACGCAGAATAATTTAAAATTTTCAGAATCGCCACCCACGTTGCTATTAGTATATTTTGAACGATTATCAATTAGATGTCACAGATGATAATTAGGTGTCTGGATTATTCAAATTCATTTGAACTAAAAATTAGTTTAGGCAGTCATCAGTATATATTTATAGGCATAAATGAATTGAGTCATTCAATTTAATGTATTAGTTTCCATGCAAATTTACAAAAAACATGATCTGTTGAGACAAATCAGTTTTTCGCTACATAAAACCAATTCTTTCACATTCTAATCATAATAAATCGTAACTAGTTCATTAGAAGAACTGATGAGATATAATGAGTTCTTGGCATTAAAAGAAACACCATTCTCGGCATTTCTATATGTCTTAAGGGGGTCCGGGACACATTTTCAAAAAAATTTTATTTATTGAGTTAAAATTTTGAATTTTTTTTGTGATGGTTAACCATAGCATTTGTAAACAAAATCAAATGATAAAACTTCTCATAGCTTTTTAAAAAAAAAATTAATTTAAAATTTATGAAAAAAGTGGTATAACTTAAAATCGTTATAACTCGAAATATTATTTGTAGAATTTAAATTGTTTTTCATTTAAATAAACAGAAATATATATTTTTTTTTAATTTAGAGCCAGCATTTTAAAAAATATTAATTAAAAAAAAAATTAAAAATACTTAAAGAAAAAATTACAAAAAAAGTCGTGCAACTTTTAAAAAAAAAATCATATTTTCAAAAGTAAATATTTTTTTCAAAAGTAAGGTAAAATAATTGAAAAAGATATGCCCCGAGTTTCAACCCTGTATCTTTAACGGTTCTCGAGTTATAAGAATTTAAACATGAGAAATGGTGAAAAAACCTATCATGAAGAAAAACGCAATTTCACAAGAACTCGTTTCCTTGACAACCATAGCTTGAAAGGCAAATTTTGAAAACAAACCAAAACGAAAAAATTAATATTTCTTGTTATAATTAAGATAGAAACATGATTTAAACATCATTTTAAGCAGAAAACGGCAAAAAAATTTTTAATCCAAAAAAAAAAAAAAAAAAAAAAATGAAAATTTGAAGATTTTTGTGTCCCAGACTCCCTTAATTTCATTGACATCATTTTGTTGCAAATTTGAACTCGGAAAACTGTCAAACTTCGTTTACTAACCTTGTAATGAAAACATTAAAAAAAATAAATTTGTAGAAAAAAATGGACTTTTCGTAAACTTCTCAAAAATCACGCCATATTGCAAAATCATGAAAGTTGGGAAAAAAAAGAAACATTTACGGAAACCATAGTACATTTTCGCGCCACAATAAAGGCTCTATCGTAACAATGGTTATAGTAATATCAATAACAAATGTAGAAAGCATAATACTTTATTATTTATTTCATGTTTTTTGACACTCGTTCAAAGAATTTCTGTTAGTATTTTATGGATAAGTCTTTATTATTTTTTTTTTCAAAATAGTTTGATCATATTGTCACATGAAATATTATTATAGTAGTGAAATTCAAAATTTTCAAAAGAGTGTCCACGGAATTGTATGGATTCATTGATGAATTCGTAAAATATAGTAACCGTCAAATGTTGTGTTAGAAAGCATGGAACATTTTGCCTCCATTATTTCTGCTTCCCAAAAATATTTTCTTATAATAACTTTTTAGTTTTATTCACAAGCTGAAAGAAGAATGAAAGAGAAATATATTCGGTTTAATCTATTTTTAAAGATAGCTAAATAAATGATTTCAGATTTTTCATTCTACGTTTTATTATACAACATAGGTTTTGAACTTATGTTTTAGGCGTCGTTTTAAAAAATACTATACTGAGATTTAAAAATAAGTATTTTAAAAAAATACCAGCATTTCAGTACAGAATAAGCAGATACTTGTGTATCCGGAAAACATTTAGAGCATTTAGAACCTTCTGCGTTTTTAAATTAATCTGTTTAAAATTTTTATTAGATAAAACACTGATATACAGGGTGTATCTAAACTCTTGGGCAAAACTTTAAGGACTGATAGTGCACATCAAGACAAACAATATTAAATAGGAAACTAAGGGTCCCAAACGTCTTCCGAAGGAGGTAGGTGCCATTAAAGTTTAGGGTCCATAATTTCAAATGCTTATAAAAAACGGAAAAATTGGTCGATTCGTTTGCGGTTTTTACTAAAACTATTCTTTGTGTCAGTATTTAATTGAAAATAAATTTTAAGGATAAAGCTCAAAAAAGGCTGATAGAGGGAGCTTTAGACTTTGCTTTCAAAAGCTTAAACTTAAACTTAAATTTTGAGCTCAAAATCTGAATCGTTGGGAGTGGTTAAGTAACGCAAACTGAACTGTGTTCAGGAGGGGGATTCAAATTTCAATTCCTGAACACAGTTCAAGAAAACTGAACAAAGATGATCCTGTAAAAATAAAATCATTTAATGAGATTCAAAAAATAACAGTAAAAAATAGTTGTTCGTAACTCCAAAGTCTAAAGCGTCCTCTATCGGCATTTTAAAAACTTTATCTTTAAAATTTATTTTCAAGAAAATACTGACATGAAGAATAGTTTTAGAAAAAAAACTGCAAATGAATCGACCAATTTTTCCGCTTTTGATTATAATTTCAAATGATTATAAAATCATTTGAAATTTTGTACCCTAAACTTTAATGGCGCCTATCTCCTTCGGAAGACGTTTGGGACCCTTGGTTTCCTATTTAATATGGTTTTGTCTTGATGTGTACTATCAACCTTAAAGTTTTACCCAAGAGTTTAGATACACGCTGTATAGAAAAATCTGCAGTCACTCCACTGGTTTCTTCAAACACTGGCATGCAGCATGTCCATAAAGTTAAACAGAAATCACAAATTCCAGACACAGAGTTAGACCGAATACAGCTGCCAATCTATAAGGTTTGCAACTTCCATGCGCCACCGGTATTTATAATTATTTAAGTTTCAGACACAATGTAATTGGTTGTATTCGAATGCTGGACCTTCCATTTTTTAACTGTAGAGGTTGTGGAAGAATGTCTAGTTACTCTCGACGTAGAGTGAGTTTTGCTTGCAATCATGGTGTCCTAAATTCTAACATTTGTACATGAATGAAACTAGTCTTTTAAATATTCTTTAAGTTTCGTAAAGTATATATGGCTCTCCCGGAATTTGGTCGACATGGTTATTTTTGCAATTATATGTTAATTAGGTAACTGTGGTTGTACAGTTGCTATATATAGTGCAGTAGAGGGCATTGCTTTAGTGAATCAACGCATCCTGCTCTTGGGTGAAAGAGTTTTTCTCGTGACATTGAGCCGCATGTTATCTTCAAGCGGAGTTTCCGACTAGCAGTATTGATATAGTCATCATCTGTGAGACTTCACCAATTTGGCAAGGTGTTAATCTTTGTAACTACGAGTAAAGAGTCATTGGAATCCACAAGGTTCTATTTTATAATGATATTAGCTTCTTAGTGAATTTCTGATAACCTCTTCAGTCCCTGGGTCCCCATACGGGGACCTCTGTTCTTTTACTTATAAAAACAAAAAAGGTCCGATTTTTTTACATTTTCACATCACTTCTTAATAGCTGAATGTTTTTTGTGCTCAAAGCAAACGAATAAATGTCAGCATCTAAGCTGATTCCCACATAAAATAAATGTTATTTTCATCTGAGTTTGAAAATTGTCTAAAAATGCCCAAAAGACAGTATGACCATGAAAGTGAGAAATTTTCATAAGTATTTAACTTAAATCTTTTTCAATAAAAAATTTTGAGGATTTGTGGATTATTTACTTGTTTAAAGCTCTTAAATTTGTGATTGCGTTAATTTAGGTTAATGGTTATTACATTGATTTTTTTAAGGTATTTTGTAGTTTTATATCCATATTTTTAATGTAAATTACTGAGCGCCTAAAGGATCAGTTTCAGGAAAGATATTTTTTCTGTCATTTACGATGTCATTTTGTTTGGTAAAAATCAAGGAATAAGCATTTGTACTATTATTTTAGCTTCAGAACTGAAGAAGATAATCCTGCAGAACGAACGGTGCACTGTAAAAAAAACGGACTAAACAATGGAAATACTACTGGCAATCTAGACGCTAGTACTATTTCCGTTTTTTACGGGAATTTTTACCCATAAATTACAGAAAAATTTCCGTTTTTAATCAGAAAAAAGGAAAATTTTCTGTAATTTATGGCTTAAAATTCGGAAAAAACGGAAATAGTACTGTCTAGATTGACAGCAGTATTTCCATTTTTTTTACAGTGTGAGAGCGTTTCGAGTCAAGTTAAGATAGTTAAATTTAATAAGTTTTGGTAGAGGATTTCGCCCCTCAGTCTTTTGCAACGTGAATTTGTAAGTCTACCCGCTCAATTGTTAATTCCTTTGTTATTATTATAAATACATTATTGCGTTTTTAGTTAAATATGTGCGATAGCCTCCTTTCAAGTAACAGTCTAGAAGGGTGTGTCACAACATTACCACTGCCCTACTAAGTGTTGATAACATCGTCGCAATATTTATCATTTATACTTTGCCGCATATTTCGTTGGGAATTCCTGAATATTGATAAAGGTCTCATTTTAAACATTTTCTTGTTCAGAATATTTTAATCTAATTTTTAATGCAATGTACATAAGCATTCGTTTAGGAGGCTAAAAAAAGCAATAATTCAAGTAGTATAAAAAAAGCCCAACTGCAATATTTTAGAAAACCGTAACTAAAATATTTTTCGCATATTTGTAATCTAAGTAGCCAAAATGAGCGGAAAAAAGCCCTTATCTGTCATACTAGTATGGATGCGTACAGATCTCTTGTGGGTGGTAAACTATCATACTTGGAAGAAATCTATTTCTCCATAGTAGTAGTATATTTGTAACTTGTTAAACAAACATATATGCTTTTATATCTTATTCTAACCTCAGAAGTTAAACATTCTCATTTATACAAAGTAAAATTAAATATTATCTCACGCACAATTTTGTTTTTCCTTTGCTATAAAACATTTTGGAGACCTACAAAATCAAGTTGTCGGCCAACTGCCCCAGCCCGCCCCCCGTCCCACCTCTTTTTAGCTTTGTCCCTGCATATGTATAAATTTTCTTTTTGTTTCACTAATTATGCATATTATTTACATATCATTTTAAAAAATGAGACTTTTAGCTAAAACAAATTTATTTAAAATGATTATGCCTTACTATACTCTGGTGATATATTTTACACTAGCACTGAATAGTTTTCCAGGAAATAATCATAAATTATGAAAAATTTCATTACTTAAATTATCTTGCTTCTTTTACAGAAATAAAAGAATGTTATATTTGCATAAAGTATTAATTTAAAAGATAAATTACCCTTTAAATTTTTCAGATACCTTCATAAGGAGTTTTTTTACATATTTAAGCGTTCATTTTATACAAAGTTTACTTTCAATAAATATTTATTTGAAATAAACGTTAGACATTTTATAAAAAAAAAGTTTGTTAATTTTAATTTATTACTGAATATTTGCATGTTATAAGTATTTTAAAGTGAACTTGTTTAAATTTCTGTGCAGAATAAATGTATTCATGTAACCAGAATTCATTTCTAGGACGCACTCAGAAGTAAATAGTAGTATTATATATTTTACAAACAGAACCAATTTTCAAAAAGTTCTTTGACGGTTGAAAAATCTTTTACAAGATAAACACTGGACTATTTGCATTTTACAACCTCAGATCGAAACACATGAATAAAATTTTATCTGATTCATATCCTTAAAAAAAGTAACTAAATAGGGGAAGCACGGAATTAAAAATTATATGAATCTGTATAGCTTTGAGGAACAAATTTACTTTGTGTGTTTATACAATTGTAAAATAGATTTTTGAAAAGAAATAATGTACAATGGTACGTCTGAGACACTCCAGTTGTCAAATATCGACTCGAATCTCGAACAAGACATTCTTCTGAAGTTTGATTCAGTTCTCGAACAAAGACAGTATCGTCCCTAAATCGACCTAATTAAAAAATGTACCAAAGAAACAGGACTTTTTTTTACGCAAAGCGCACGTATAACATAAAGAATTTTCGCAGCATTAAGAAAAGTAATGCATTTCAGATTCTTTTACAAAGAAATTGCTGAATCTACTAAATTTTATTCATTTTTATTTTCCTTCTGTTTCTTCTCCTTTTTATTGAAAGGGAGATTTCATAAGCAAGAAGCACATACACATGCGATATATATGTATAGTATGTATAAATATATATATATATATTACACAATTTTTATTTCAATACTCTTCTATTACAGCTTTTTCCCGCATATTCACTATTCTCCTGTCTCTAAATAATATCTAATTTATTATTTCTATTTAAACTCCTTTTATTTTTAAATCGCGTATTATATTATCTTTATTCCAATTTCTAATCTAAAAAGCATTTTTCCTTCATAAAAATCTTTTAAAGCAATGCTAAAACAAAGACGCCAGATCATTTCTAATGCTCTTCTAACCATTTTTCTTTTATTTTCCTATTTTATTCTAAACTTTCTCTTCGCGCGTTTTTCAGCAGAGCGACATATTCTACGAAATTGATGCGCTTATCGATAATAAATCCGCACACTCTGATTGGACTCTTGGCTGGCGTCGAGTCCTGATTTGTTCGGATCTACGTCGAGGCGTCGGAAACCTTGCGTGTAAATTCCCCCTTAAATTGACTCTGGAGACTTAATTGACTTTTTGTCGTATTTCTGATTGTTAAAATATTTACAGCTGTTTCGAGTAAGATCAGCGCACTAAAATGAACGGATCGCCTCTAAATTCTAAACTGTTAGCGCCATTGTAGTGTCTCCAGCAATTGAATATATTGCGTATGGTGGTATCATATTGTGAAACATAAAGAATGAACTTGAACATTCTCTTCTACTAAGATGAGTTCTCTCTTTTTGTCAAGAATTCTTCCTGTGGATTCAACTTCATTGTTCCGCCATTCTCCGCACCCACGTCTTTAATCATCGTAATAATAACAACCTTTAAAAAACCGACAAGATTCATTCAACGGCTGGTAAAATCATCACAACTGTAAAAAACTGGTCAGGATATAAGGAATCTATTAGTGTAAGCAGTGTTACAAATGGGCTACTTTTTTTTATTTCAGATTTCTTGATTAGCACCACTTTTTGAAATTGTAAAATTGCTCTAGTTTTCGACTTACAAGGGCACCGCCAAACATGGTGGTCACAAATCTCGATAATTTTAAAGTATGTTATAGCGATCATACCCCTAATTATTCTGCTGAAAGGTTTTATTCAAATAAGCCCTAGTTTTCGAAAATTTGGGGGTCAAAGTTCAACATACGTTTCAAATACTGATTAATTTGCTTTTTTAAACGTGAGCTGGATAGCGTCGAGGTAAAGTGCGAGTACGCCATACCGAAGACGGCGGGCTCGAACCCAACTTTTACTTTTGTCTTTAATATTATATTTGTGACATGCTACAAGTTTTATACTGAATTAAAAAATTCGCAGCTTTAAAATTTTTGATATTTTCCTAACAAATTAAATTTGCATTTTCAAAATTGTTATGAATATTATATTTTTTCTGCAATTTTTAAGCTAATATTTCTACTGACAAAAATTAAACTAATTTATGTCTAGAATTTCTTTTGTTAAATTATTTTTATTAAATTCATTTGTATTTACATTTTTATATTTTAAGTACAGATCTATCTATATTATAAAGGACAAACATATCTGTGCGTAACGCATACGTCATTTTGCGAATGGCAACACTTTCAAATTTGAAATAAAATTTCGGTTTTGCAATTATATCTACGGCAAATTTTTAAATTTTTAAACTTCTAAACATCGCATACTTTAAATTTTAACACCATCTTATAAGGAAAAAAATGCTCTTTTAAATGCAATTTGTTTGAAAGCTGTATCTCAATTTATTTTTGAGATATTAATTTTTTTGTAGTTTTTAATACAAATTTTGTAATCGTGGCAACTGAAGTACTCCATTTATATTGAAAGTAAAGGGAAAATAGTCATGGATTATTATTTTTATTGATTATATCCTTAGTGATGCCATTTTCACAATACAAATTAAAGTAACCTTTTGTATAATTTTTGAACAGAAATTGATGTCAGACATTAAAAAAAAAAAAAAAAAAAAAAAAAAAAAAAACATGCATTCTTTTTCATAAATCAGTTACATTTCAATATTTTTACATTACGCTGATACTGAGTTTGAGACGCTAGGCAAAATGATTCAGTGAGTAAAAATTATGTCATATTTAAAACAAAATCATTTATTTTGATAAAACTAAATATTCGACCAATACTAAATGGCCAATACTATGACAATTAAAGGCAAATTTCTGATTTTTTTTCTTCGCGGGTATTGAGATTAGAACTTAAAGTTTGTGTGAATGTTCACATGAAAAGTTCAATCGGACAAACGTGATTTTAAGTTTGGAAATACATTAATTAATAATCTATTGCGGGTTAAAATACTTTCAAATTGCGAATTTGAGTGGTGCGTATGTAAATTATGAGAATGTGAAAATAACGTACAATTTAGATTTCATGGGGGGGGGGGGGGAATTTTATGATGTGACAAAGCGAAATCCTTTTTACTGATTTTTCATCCCATAAAAACAAACATAAAAGTCTCAATCGATAACTTTATCATAATTACTCATCTTGATTACGTATACTAATAGACTTTAATTTTTCAATAATTTAAGCAGTTGAAGTTTGTGGAAATAATATTTTGGTTATTTTCGGTTAAAAATATTATTTGTTTTAAGAGCGAGAGAACCAATGTTAGATGAATTTTTTATTGTAATTATTTTTGTAGGTTTATTATAAATTCGATCTGACAGTTCCTTTCTAACATTTTAGTTCGTCGAATTTCGACGGGTTCCAACTCGTAATAATAATATATGTATTTATTTTTTTTTTTTACATTAGGGGACTTTAAATGGAAATATATATATTTTCCCCATAATTTATGCAAAATATTTTTCATGTCGAATCTCCTAAACGTACTCATGATTAGATAATTTCAATAATATATTTACAAAAAATTAATAAAATGTTAAAATAGTAAAAGTTATATGCAAGTTTCTACCAGTTGTATATTTTTTTTTATGTCCTATAAATATATTTATCTGTAAAGTTCGAACTCAACATCATTTTTTATTTGCAAAGATAAAAAATGGCAGATTAAATTTGAAACATTTTCTTCGTTCTAACAATTATAAACATTGTTGACTTCATTCTTAAAAAATGAACTAGAAATGCCAGATATAATTTGTCACATATATAAAAAATATCTATTATATATATAAAATCCAAACGGAAATTTCGTTCCGAACGCCGAGATTTCGAGTTCTACCGCATGGATTTTTACAGAACTTATACCGTTAGATAGGTATTGTTCCAGGGAAGGTTTTAAGCTATAACACATTATTCTACCTAGATTAGTTATAGAATTATTACGGAAAATTCTATTATTTTGGACTTTGTTACTTCATATTTCCTTAAATATCTGGGCTCCTATTGGTCGTAGAGCTTAGATTTCGCGCCAAAAGTAGCTCCAAAGCACCCAAGCAAACGTTTCCCGCGATTATTTTGCCGTCTTCCGATTTCCTCTAGCTCTATTAGGGGCCCGCGTAGAGCCCCTTTAAAATATTTTTCGTAGTAATTTCAGCAATTATCTTAAATTATTGGTTAAGACCGCCACCCTCCCAATTCATGTATCTACGGAAAGGTTGCATGAAAGAGTTTCGTTCAGATACGCTTTCGTTAAGAATAGAGTGCGCTCCCTGGTGGTGGAATGTGGAACTAACATAACGCGATATTGTTAAAATTAGGAAATCTAACAATGCGATCTGTTTTAAACTTTGAGATAGTTCATAACACATAATCTATTATCTATTCTATTATATATATATATAATCTATTATCTATTCTATTATCTATTATATATATAAAATCCAAAAGGAAATTTCGTTCCGAATTCCTAGATTTCGAGTTCTACTGCATGGATTTTTACGGGACCTATACCGTTAGATAGGTATTGTTTCAAGGAAGGTTTTAATATATAACACATTATTGTACCTATATTAGTTTTAGAATGATGACGGAAAATTCTGTTATTTTGGGCGATAAGGTTAATATTTTATTTCTTGGCGAAATTCATCGTTGATAAAAAAAATTGAAACGGCTATTAAACCTCGAAAAATAAAAGAAAAACTGTTATTAATTTTATTTAAATGAAAAAAAAAAGAAAAAAAAGAAGAAGAAAATCCGTTTTAATGAGTGATAATATTAAAAAACGGAAACATTTAATCAAAACCTGAAAGAAATATTTGTAATGCTTAAAAATTAATTTAATACGAAATATTACACTTAATACGCAATATTTGGCTCTTTATCGCTTGCGTTAGATATGGAAACGAATCTGAAAATTTGATTAGATGAAATTTTAACGACATTTTCTTTCTGTTCTGTTCTTTTCTTTTTTTTTAGATCTAATTGTCCCATCACGTGACTTATAGAAGAAACAAGCAGATGTAATTGCGAGTCACATGTGTAATTACTATTTGTTTCTTTACAATTTTTTATTTTTCTTTTGTCGCCAAACAATGTGATTTTAAGCCAAAAATGCATAAGCGTGACATTAGCTTGAGGATGTTCTCACAAATGGTGTTTTTTTAGGTGAAAGAGATCATTTTTTGAGTACATTTTCATATTCAATTGTAACTTATGTAGATATCAGTTAATATTTTAAAAATGGAATCGAATACTTAAATTTCAGTGTGAATTTCTGCCACACATACATATTGTAAAATAATTTCATGTTTTTTAAAATGTATTTCGCCGTAATTCCGAGATATTTATAAACTCGAACTCAGATCAACGAATATTACCCATTTTATTTAAGCAAATATTATCTATTTTCTCAAGTCATATCGCCAATTTCATTTATAGGAAAATTCACAGATTCGAAATCTAGGAAATAAAGATAATTTTTAAGGAAATTTATGTTTTAATACGTTATTACTATGGAAAAATTCAACATTTTGAAAAAAAAAAAATTACAAGTCTTTTGTAATTCGTCATTTCTTCTTCGTCTTTCTTCGTACTTTCTCCTCTGTTATGTAATATTTCAAATGATATTGGACTAATTTTCGATCATCGATTCACCGCAAAATCGCATATCTAATATAGTATATAAAATAAAGTCTGGATTAGGGGACTAATTAACGCACAGCGCAAACTACTGAACCTAAAATCTTGAAAATCGTGGTAAAAATACTTCTTATGACATAAACTTCTGCTAAGAAAGGATTTTCTAAAGTGTCACCCCTAATGGTTTTTGCACGGGGAGGGAAAAAATCGAATATCAAAATTATGCGTCAAATGATAGCATATTTTAATGTAGTTTTGTATGCTGAATCGAATGCTACCAAATAAATTTTTATAAGTCCAACAGTTCATGACACATTTCATATTTTTCTAATTTGGCGGTGTCTTTGGCATCTAAACCTCAAAATATCTATTATTACATCCGTTACTCTAGCAACGGAAAAAATTCAAATCAACCCTTTTGGCTAAAAAATAAAAACGGCTCTATGAGTTTGAAATAAAAATGCAAGCATCTTAATTTTTTAAAAAAATAGTGATTTTATGTAAAATAAAAGGGAAAAAATTACTGAGAATTTAGCGTTATAAAACAAAAATGGAAAAGGTACTACTTAGATATTCCGTCGACCAAAAATCTATCGTCAAACTATAAGATTAAATGCCAATAATAGTTGATCGTAAATATCAAATTCACTTGAATTTAAACAAACTACACGTGTTTACGTCATCAAGTGATTTTAACTTCGACGTTTTATTTGTATTTTTATTAATTTTATACTAATTTATTTGTTATTTCGTTATTTAAAATAAAGATTATGTCAATTTATATAATTTGGCGAATGGTTTGGCGATTTATATAATTTGGCGAAATTGGTCGACGGGATAACAAGTAGTACCAATGAAAATATTTAAGTATGAAAGCAATGTTTGTAACGACTTAAAAATTATTTTCATATATATAAACTCGGTTTATGGCGTCAGATGCCGTCATCCGAAGAATCTACAAGAGTCTTTTTCCATTTTTTCCGATCATAGGTTCCTCAATGAAAGAAATTGGAATTGGAATAATAATGTGCGATTTATAAATTGCTTCTCGATAAGAAGAAAAAATGGGTACATTTATAACAACCGTGCGCACATCTCGCTGATAGCATTTTTAAAATTCCCAGTAGCAGTAGTTACATTTTGCGTATGTAAATTAAAAATATTTTTTTGCTTTTAATTATGGCATTATTTCCTGTTATTGTTTATCTTTTCAGTTTTTTAAATGAAATTAGTATAAGGCATGCATTTTAAATTAAATGAGTGAAAGGTTTGTGTTTTAAATGAAAATAATAAAATAAGAATATGCTATGAAAACAATCTTTATTTATTTATTACCTGCGCCCGGCTGACATAAAAGTATCACAAAAGCCACATATTCACTTTTCTTTGAGTAGTTGCTCATGAGAATTCAAGTTAACCTTCCGTAATCGGATACTTCACATATTGGTGTATTACCTTTAATGTTGAAAGCATCGTTTTTGTTTGAAGCGAAAACTTTACTATGAATTCTATTACACAAAATCGCATCATCATCATCTACTATATATTTACAACGGAAATTTGTATTTCATTCCGATTGTTTATAATACTTTCGTAGGATATACCACAATTAGTTAGGTAATAATTTTGGAAAAGTTTTAGTGTATACATATTGTTCAAGGGTACTTAGTTATAGAGCAACAGTAAAAGTTCAAAAATTAAGTGAACCTGATTATGAAAGTTTAGCCTTTTTAAAAAAATCTACAGAACATATTTTGTTACAAGTGGCCCTGTTGCATGACTTTTAGGAATGGTGTTAGTATATACGATTTCATTATATGTTGATTAGTTACAGAGGTATTAATTCCTGTTGTCATAACGGTCTCATTACCCGACCATAAGTGCGCGGTTTATAATCAACTAAAACAATTACTTCTTAATTGCTAAATTTTGTCCAACGCTTAAGATGACATTATATCGCAATGGCGTTCGCATCGTTTTCAGTAATGTGCAAGGTCAAGCTGAAGATCCATATTGTTTAAAATACAAGTTCAAATTCACCATTTAGTTTAATCCAAGGTTCATTTGGAAATATTGACCAGCGCAGCGGGCATAGCCTGCTAGTTTTTAATAAAATCGTCTGCTGTGTTTTCGCGGTAATATCAGAATAAGTTAGGTTAGTTGGGGTAACTGGACCCACGAGGTAACTGGGCCATAGGCTATTTTATAAAAAACTGTTGGTGTTTTTTAATTTTGATCTTTTGTGAACAATGCCCCTTAACCTCTACTTCCTAAAACAACGTGTGTCAACTCAATCATAGCTCTCTCTTTCCAGTGATAGGTTGTCGAAAATTTGCGGTTCTTTTTTTAAAAACAACGTGAATTTGGTTGAACTTCCTCGGCTTTTTATTAAAATACTGTAAGTACTTTTATTAAACAATCTTTTTTTTTTAAAGATTAGACATATAACTACATTAATATTATTAGGTATCTATATATATATTTACTTCACATTTCAAATGTAAACATGGTGTCCCAGTTGACCCATAAATTTTTCAAGAATGGGGTAACTGGGACATGTATTCGGGATAACTGGACCATGCTGGATCCAGTTACCCCAATAGTTATAAATATTTTTTTGTGTTTCTATTACTACGGGAAGTAAATTTCTCCATTGTTTTTTGCTCACAATAAAGAAAATGATAGAATACCTTATGAAAATTACGTAATGAAATTTAAAAAAAGCATATTGAGTTGTATCAAACCAAATTCCTTGACCCCTTGAGAGGCGGTGATGCCGTTATGGCATCACTTAATTTTAATTCCTAATTGCCGCATTGGCACCTGAATTTTATAATGAAAATTTCACCTTTATTAAGTAAGCGAAAATATACTTTTACTTGTTTTCAGATAGATTCTCTTGTAAATATTGTTGTCAGTAAATTATTTCAACATTTTACGAATGCAAGTACCTTGCCCCAGAAAGTGAGATAGCCAGACCTTGAAATTGTAGTATAACCAGGCGTCGCATTCTATAGGGAAACTTTTATCGTTTTACCACTATTTTGAAAATAATATCATCATCGCACTTTTCTTTAAGGGTTCTGGTAGGAACAATCAAATTTTCCCTATATAATGCGACCCCTGGATAAAGATAAAGTACTTATGTAGCCGTTTGTTCATAGATTTACCTTGCTATTTTTTTCCTTAAACCTTTTACCCATGTGACTTTTATACTTATTATCTATACTAAAGTATATAAGTACTTACTTAAGTTTTATATTTTTGGTATAAATAAATCTAATATTTTCACTTTTAGTGCTTTTTTAAACATATTGACAGCAAAGGTTTTCCTTACAACGCTGTTTATTGACATATAATTTTCATGGTCTGCCTGGTTTAATTTTTTTTA
The DNA here is from genome assembly GCA_963932465.1 of Maratus speciosus. Lineage (NCBI taxonomy): Eukaryota > Metazoa > Arthropoda > Arachnida > Araneae > Salticidae > Maratus > Maratus speciosus. Next base: position 222,824,448 of record OZ010791.1, on the reverse strand, counting down.
AGTTGTTTACACTTTTTCAAACAGAACCCTATATCCGATATGAAAAAATATAAACGCGTGTGGAACATAGGCCCCCTTAGTCCAGTTACCCCATTTTGTGGGGCAACTGGATCCATGAGGAAAGAAAGATGAAATATGCATATTTTTATATTTTTAAATATTAAAATGTAATTTTGAGCATTTCTGTCTGATAGAGGGAACCTAACTGAACACATTTACAGAAGTTCAGACTTTAATTCAAATGAACATTAGCTTTTTGAAGCTGAATTGTCAGAAGCTCCAGAGTCACATTGAAAAATCATGGCCCAGTTACCCCAACTAACTTTAAAGTTTTCTTTTTATTAATCTCTTTTAGCTATATAATGTGACCCCTGGATAAAGATAAAGTACTTACGTAGCCGTTTGTTCATAGATTTACCTTGCTATTTTTTTCCTTAAACCTTTTACCCATGTGACTTTTATACTTATTATCTATACTAAAGTACATAAGTACTTATTTAAGTTTTATGTTTTTGGTATAAATAAATCTAATATTTTCACTTTTAGTGCTTTTTTAGACATATTGACAGCAAAGGTTAAGTTGTTTACACTTTTTCAAACAGGACATGATATTCCACATGAAAAAAAAAATAAACGCGTGTGGAACATAGATCCCCTTGGTCCAGTTACCCCATTTTTGGGGGCAACTGGACCCATGAGGAAAGAAAGATGAAATATGCATATTTTATATTTTTAAATATTAAAATGTAATTTTGAGCATTTCTGTCTGATAGAGGGAACCTAACTGAACACATTTACAGAAGTTCAGACTTTAATTCAAATGAACATTAGCTTTTTGAAGCTGAATTGTCAGAAGCTCCAGAGTCACATTGTAAAATCACGGCCCAGTTACCCCAACTAACCTTAAAGTTTTCTTTTTATTAATCTCGTTTAGCTATTTAATGGCATTAAGAAATTAAAGTATTTAAAGTATATATATTATGTTATTAAGTACCTTCCAATATTGTTAAAAAAAGTTCATGCAAAGAAGTTGTTTTAATTGTGAATTTTTAATGGAATTTTCTGTTTCGAATATTATTATGATATGTATGATTCAGTTAATTGCATATTTACTAAATTAATAATGACGATGTCGGTAATGATAAACATTTTTGTATGTCATTAGTTCATATATTACATTTACTATATCTAAAACAAATGAAATATTAAAATTATATATCATTTTGTTAACTAGTCAATTATTTATATAATATATGAAATGTAAGATAAAAATATTATGCGTTATTTCAGAACTGTTATAAATAAAAAAAATATACATAAATGTAAACAATAATACTAAGTTTTAAAAAAAAATGAGATAGCTTTATATATATTAGTTTAATTTTCGTTAATAGAAATATTAGTTTAAAATTTTGCAAAGAAAATATAAATTTTCATAAAAAAAAAATCGAAAACGTAAATGTAACTTGTTAGGAAAATATCAAAAATTTCAAAGCTGCATATTTTTTAATTCAGTATAAAATTTCTAACATGTTAAAAATATAATATTAAATTTTAAAAAAAGTAAAAGCGGTACAAGTTGGATTCGAACACGCCATCTAAGGTATAGCGTACTCGCACTTTGCCTCGACGCTACCCAGCCCACAAGTAGGAGTGCAAATTAAGCATTTGAAACGTATGTTGAACTTTGACTTCCAAATTTTTGAAAACTAGGGCCCATTTGAATAAAAGCTTTCAGCAGAATAATTAGGGGTATAATCCCTATATTATACTTTAAAATCATCAAAATCTGTGAACCCCATGTTTGGTGGTGCCCTTGTTAGTTAATATGCCTTTAAATAAGACGAGTCTTACCATTTAAAAAAAGTGGTGCCAATCAAAAAATCTCAAGTTAAAAAAAAATAGCCCACTGGCAACACTGAGTGTGAGAGTAAAGTAAAAACGACCGCTTCTGGTATTTAAAAAAAATGGTATTTCAACGGTGTTCAGTCATCAATGTGTTACTAGTGGAGTCTACATACTCATCAATTCTGTGATTATGCTTAATATAGCTGGTGATATAGTACAAGGGTCATCTCGATACCCCAGGCAACTGGTCCTTTATTTCAATACAGCCGAGTTCTTAAAAATTTCTGCATGGGTATCAATTTAATAATAATAAAAAGCCGGTCATGATTTAAGGAATCATGAGTGCGAGAGTAACGTAAAAACGACCGCTTCTGGTATCAAACTCGTCTATGTGTTACTTTGCGGAGTCAACATACTCATCGATACTGTGATTATGGTTAATATAGCTGGCGATGTAGTGCAAGGGTCATTTCAATGCTCCAAGCAGCTGGTTCATCATTTCAATACAACCGAGTTCCTGAATAATGTCTACATAGGAATAAATTAAATAATAATAAAAGCCATCCTTAAAAGGTTATTGGAGAGGCTAGGTGATTGAAAGAGTCCTGAGTCAAGATTTCGTGAGTTCTCTGAAAAACGTTTATTTACTTATTTATTCATTATTTTATGTTTCTAGATTTTTATATTTACATTACCAGAGATAGAATTTCTTATTTATATTTTGTTAGAAAGACGCTAATATTTACAATTGTTATTAAAGTTTGTGTAAAAATCTAATATCGAATATGACTTTATATGACCACTGAACTTACATTTCGCGTTGAAATCCTGTGAAACATTTTAACTATAACAATTATCTAAAAAGTGAAACTATATAAGAGTGTTAAGAATTAGATGTTTTGAAAGGATTATTTTAAGTTACGTTGGAAAATGTTAGAATAGACATTTATTTTATATTTATGTGTTGTTCTTAAATTATTTATTGTTATTTATTGAAGAATATTATGTTATTTCTTTATTCTTGTGCAGGATTAAAAGTAAAATTATGATAATAATAAAATTAAAAGAGTTAATAAGTTCATTGAAGGTTATAATGGGAATTTAATAAATTTATTTCAGAATAGTAAAATTTATAACTTAATACTTGCTTTTGTTGGTATAAAAAATTAAACCTAGGATGCAACTTCTTTTATGATAAAAGGTTCCTAATACTAAGTATTTTAGCCAGAAAATTATATTTATTAATTTTAAGTAATATAAAATTCATTAAATGTTCAAAAACTGTAAAATTTTGAAGATGGCTGTGAAGTTACGTTAACATTCTATGTTTTAATTAGATTGAATTTCTGGTTTATGTTAGTTTTGGTTCCCGGTTTCTTAGAATTTATAAGTCAGTAAGAAAAGATGGAATCAGGCGAATCTTCTGCTAGAGTTTTAACGGATAAAATATAGGTTTAAGATAATATTAATTTAATAGTTAATTGTTTAGGGTACATTTACATTTAGTTTTAACAACTTTCTGTTGACATCTTAGCTTAATGGTATGATGTCATTCAGATAATAAATTATCATAGTTATCTTTTCACAACATGTTCTTATAGCAAAAGTTTTTAATAACCTACCTCACTCATAATTGGTAATACCTAATGATGTAAATTATGTAAATATGATCTATATTTTAGTTAGTGTTAATGTGTTACTTATTTTGTTATGTATTTTGTTTGAGTTAGTATTATGTGATGCACTTATTTAAATTTACTACCATTTAAGAAAAGATTCATTACATTCGCGAGTTTCGATTATTCGCGAAATAAAAAATGAGGAACATTTCAACATTTGCAAATACTTAACATGGTTATTCGCGAACTTTGTTTTATAAAGAATATTTTTTTACAAAGTAAACTTGCTTTGTTTTACCAATTCCTTAAACTATTTGACACTAGACAGCTGCATTGTAGTACTGTACAGCCCACGTTCCGAGAATTTCAACCCTTGCATTGAAACAAAATATAGATCAGTAATTCGAAGAAACCCGAAATGTGAGTTCATGCTAAAAATAAACAAGTCCTAAATTTTGTAAAATTCAAAATTTTGATTGCAAGTTAATTTTTTTCTGCAAAAATTGTATGGGAAATTTTAAACCTTCAACAACAACTTTTTGAGAAAGCAATAGAATGTGATCCTTAATTGGTAAGGAATATTAGATTTAAAAGAGAAATCGAGACCGCAACATTTTCTTATATAGAAATTCATAAACAAAAGTTCTGTTTTTCCAAACAATCGCATATCAATAAATTTTTTCAGCCATCAACTAGCATGTACAATATTGTGGGATTGCACTTGCAAGGCGCTACAGCGCTACCTTACAAAGCGCCGCCAGGAATGATTGGAGATCACAACTCCGCCCTAAAGATACTCTAGCGATCAGCGGCAACGCATGTGCGCTAGAGCTAACCTTTGGTACGACAGACGCTCTGCGAGCAGAAACTGAAGTGAGTGGAGGAGAAAAGGGACTTCAGAAGATTAGAGAGTTTTGGCGGAATGAGGAGGTAGGCTGAAGAATGCTGGAGAAAGACGTATATAAAATATGAAATAGACGTGTGCAGATAAGCGAAATTAAGATGTATTGGTGATGTAAATAGTATCGTCTTGTATATATCTTGTAAATAAGTAGTTTTTAATAGAATTATTTTTAAGAGAAAGTGATTCTTATTTCCGGCATCAAAGTTGCATTTTATTGTGTAAGCAAAGTGATTATTCCATAATATGTTTATAATTATTCAAATTTATTTACAGCATGTATTTTTTAATGCTTAATAAATATATTTTTACGTTTCAATTGCTTTTTAACATTTAAAAATATAAAACCTAACCCCATTTTATGCACGGAAGACAGTCTCAACATTCGCGGAGCTGTCCGTGAACCTAACCCTCGCGAATGTTAATGGATTACTACTAATATTAGTATCTTAATTTTGTTAAGTCTCAGGTAGAAAAAAATAATAATTTTATAAAGATAGAACCATATTGAAATCTGTTCATTATGCCTTCTCTAATTAAATTTTACTCCATTTTCGATCACTAGTTAGTTATATTAAATTCTAGATTGACCTATGAGAAGACTTATGTACCCCATGTTGTCTTATACGAGGTAACAATTCATTCATGACTCGTTCCAATGCAGACTTAGTACAAAATACTCATATTAAGAGACACAACACTCCCATTGGTATGTTTTCTAAATTATGAGTCTTACCCATTTGGATATAGATTGTGGATGTTATGTAAATGATCTTATTTATGAATTAATCACTATGATATGAATTTCAAAAAAATGATATGCTTGTAAAGATAATTATAATTTCAATATTGATTATTAAGGAGAAGTGCACCCATTTAAACATTTGTATGTAGTAAAAAACTAACTTAAATTATTAAATATTTTTTATTATTATATTATATTATAGATTATTTTATATTATGTTAAGAGATTCTTACTACAATTCTTTGGTTGTAGTTATTATTAAAGTTATATTTAGCGTATATGACAATGCTTTATGTAAACAGAATTTATCCATCCAGATTATTTGAGCAGAGATCTAAGTTGAAAACTGTGTTATTTATTATTTATTTCTTGATTAAAAATATTTCATTTATAAGTTACTTTCGTTGCGCTAGAAGTATATATATATATATATATATATATACTTCCTTAAGGACCACTGAAAGCTTGCCCATATCAAATTCTTAATAAATTATCGATGTAAATTTTGAAATTGATAGACAAACTCAAAATAAACTAGTTGGATGTGCCAATCCCAAAACTATCTTCTATCTCATGTCAATATTTCATTATAATTAGTTTTATTAGTATTTTTATTAGAATTAAGCATAACTTCATTCACTTTTCGATGGCACAATATTGAAAATTGCACAAAAATCACTATTACAGCCCCCCCCCCTTCCGGCGGAATTTTTCCAAATTCAGGGAGGACCTTCTTGCCATGGCCAAAAACATACACAAAAAAATTGGTTCAATTCTATGCATAACTTCATACACTTTTCGATGGTACAATATTCAAAATGCACAAAAATCGTCATTACAGCGTCCCTTACCGGCGGATTTTTTCAAAATTCAGAGAGGACCTTCTTGCCATGGCCAAAAACATACACAAAAGAAAATTTGGTTCAATTCTATGCATAACTTCATGCACGTTTCGATGGTACAGTATTCAAAATGCACAAAAATCGCTATTACAGCACCCCCTATCTGCAGATTTTTTTCCACATTACTCGAGGACTTGCTTGCTATAGCCAAAAATGTAAAAAAAAAATTTCGTTCAATTCTATGCATGCTTCATACAATTTTTGATGGTACAATGGCGACACACGGACTGACAGAGAGGCATTTTGTATAAACATGCTTTTTGTGATCTCTGACCCCTAAAACGTGTAAATCCGTCGAAAACCAAAAGTCGAAAAAAATTTCGATTACAATACTTTCTTCTATTGAAAATGCTGAAATATTACATGTCTCCAAATTAAGCCCTTATTACCCTCCTGATCAACTAAAATTGTCACATGAATAACAACAAACTAATGTTAAGTCCATAGTTTCATCTTAATTTATAATAGCCAATAAAATTTCTATTCAATATAACAGGTATGTTCTTGAATCGCGACAGGGATATTTACTTGTTTGAGATTTTTGTTTGAATTAACTTTTTTATGCAGGCATAATTTGGTTGTTTTGAATCGAGATTTTTAATGTTGGATTGAATTAAATAAAACTAGATTAAATAAAACTAAATAAAACTAAATTAAATTAAACTAGATTAAATTAAAACAAGTTAAACTAAATATGGTAAAAAATAATAATAAAAAAATTAATGTTGAGTTATTTGTCAAACTTCCTTAAGAATACTTTCAGAAATCTTAATTTCATTGAACAAATTATGTTTCTCTTGTTTACTTTAAAACAAGATGATTACAAGACCACAAATGAATTATTAATTATTTTTTTCAAACCTTTATTTATTATTTATTCTACTTTATTTCTTTACTTATTTCTTTATTTTCCCTTGATTAATATAGCATTTTAATGAATTAGAGAGAGGATAGTTATTAAGATGAGAAATTAAGTTATAAACATGCTGTTCTCTTATTATTATTGCTGATTGTTATGATTCATTTATTGATATTGAGAAAAATAAAATATACTAAGAAATATGGCATAGAAAAAAATATTAGTAGTAAAATATATGATTGTATTATGATTTGCATTTCTTAATTGGACATGAATTGAATAACTATTGAATTAAGTGAGTACTTGTTTACTATGAATTAAATACTTATGATATCTATGTAGAATATCAAAATTGAATAATTTGAGCTCAAGATAATGTGATTATCAATAGTTTACAATCGGTCCATCTTGAAAAGGCATTTATGATTTAAAATTATTCATTGTTTCTGTGAAATAAAAAACGCGTACATAGACTGATCAGACTTATACTTTAGTGACTGTTTCCTTACTGGACATTTGTAAGTGAGGATGATAACAGCGCTATGATAAGTGAACTAAGATATCTTCAAAACTATTTAGATGTGATTCAGTGAGTTTATTTACATTCTCTTTTTTTACATCTTAAGTTTACTATTATTGTTATTCATAATTCTTTAAATTTTATATTCCTGTTACTTCCTTATTACTATTCTTGATAATTCCTTTTACTAAACCAAATAAATACTTGTCTTTGTTTACAAAGTATTTATTCTATTGAATTGTATTTAAATTTCTATTTGTAATATTTAAACGCTTTCCACAATGTCAAGTATTACCATTTAGTTAGATTAATTTTCGCCTTTCTAAATTGAATAAGTTTTGACAGACATTGACTACTACCAAACAACTACCTTTATAATCCAATCTCATGCTTTTTCCTTGTCTGAACTTGTAGGTCATAATACCTACCATATTCATCGGTCTTTTAGGATGGGGGGGGGGGAGAGGATATTATTATAAAATTTTTATTCCAATACTCTATTAAAGCATTTTCCCGCATATTCACTATTCCCCTCTCTCTCTCTTAATGATATCTTATTTATTATTTCTATTTAACTCCTTTTATTTTTAAAACGCGTATTATGTTACCTTTATTCCAATTGCTAATCTAAAAAGCATTTTTCTTTCATAAAAATCTTTCTTAAAGCAATGCTAAAACCGAAAGCGCCAGATCATTTCGGATGTTTTTTTAATCATTTTTCTTTTCTTTTCTTATTTTATTCTAAACTTTCTCATCGCGCGTTTTTCAGCAGAACATATTACTACGAAATTGATGCGCTCCTCGATAATACACCCACACGCTCTGATTGGACTATTGGCTGGCGAGTCCTGATATTTCCGAAACTACGCCGAGGCGTCGGTAGCCTTGCGCGTAAATTCCTCTTAAATTGGCTTGCATGAGTTCCGAACTCGCTTTTTGTCGTATTGCTGATTCTTAAATTATTTACTGCTGTTAAATTATTTACTTCTGGAGTAAAGTCAGCGTACTGAAAAGAATGAACCCCCTCTAACATCTAAACTATTAGCGCCGTTGTAGTGTCTCTAGGAATTTAATATATTATGGAAGGTGATATCGTAATGTGACACATAAAGAATAAACATTCTTTTCTACTAAGATGAGTTCTCTCTTTTTGGCGAGAATTCTTTCTGTGGATTCAACTTCATTGTTCCGCCATTCGCTGCACGCACGCCATTCGTTGCACCCACGTCTTTAATCATCATAATAATGTCAACCTTTAAAACAACCCGGCAAGATTCCTTCAACGGCTAGTAAAATCATCATACAGACGTGTGAAAATTATTAGAATAATTGTGAAATTTACATTAAAATCTTGTTATATTAAAGAAGTAATACATTTAAAAATATTGACCCATATAATATTTAGCGTACACCCTCTTGTTTTTTATTAAAGATTCAATACGTCTTGGCATATTTTGTATGAGTTTTTGGCATTTAATTTGTATTTCGTTGTCATGATACCAAATTTGGATGAATTTTTCTATCAGAATATTCTTGTTTGTGATGTTGCATTTCTTTAATTTAATTAAAGAAAACATTTTCATGATCTGGAAGCAGTCCCGATATGAAACCCATAAAGAACCTTTGGGCCATTATAAAGAAAAAAAATAAAGAACTACAACATCACAAACAAGAATAGTCTGATAGAAACACTCATCCAAATTTGGCACCATGACAACGAAATACAAATTAATTGCCGAAAACCCATACAAAGTATGCCAAGACAAGTATGCTATCATTTCTTTAATAAAAAACAAGAGGATGCACACTAAATATTAAATGTATCACTATTTTTTAAATATGTCTTTAATATAACAAGTTTTTATTGTAAATTTCACAATTATTCTAATAATTTTCACACGTCTGTATATATATATATATATATATATATATAATCCTGATGCTAATAAATTTAATGTACTTAGATATTCAAAAGCAATGAAATAACGTAAATATATATATATATATATATATGTAAAGGTCAATTTGATTAATAGGTTATTATTATTAATAACCAGATGAATAATTACAAAATAATATTCAAATAAACCGGTTAATATGATTGATATATGAGAATTTATCAAATTAACCGTTTATTATTAATAATGATCAATCAAGTTCAATCAATGTAATAACTTTCAACTGGTTTAGTAGGAGATTTTCATTACATATGCGTATATTTATTCTCTGTATTTATTCTCTGCCTCACTGTTGTGCAAATGTATAATAACTTTTGTGAACACGCAAGTTTCTTTTTTACCGTTGGCAACAATTTGACGATATCAGTTGATTGTTTATTTTAGATGCAGGCGTCCACATCTTCCAGGACGCTCCAGTAATATTTATTTTTAACCGCAGTTTCGATTTTTTTTCGATTGCGTGCCAATTACTTTTCATGTAAATTTCGTTGTGATTTTTTTTCGTTGTGATTGAAATTTATTCAATTAAGAGCGTTAAAAATGAAACGAGCCGAAGAAGTTGCTTATCACCTAATATGTGTTTACAATATTTGGTGCACCATGACTCTTGCTAAGTGACAATGGCCAAGAATTTGCTAATAAAATTCTAAGAAGTTTATGGAAAATTTAATCTACCCAAAATATTTCACAGAAAGCCAAGACACAGTCAATCGCAAGTATCAGTTGAAAGAGCAAACCAATACATTGAAAAGATGTTATCCACTTGGCTTAAAACAGTACAAAAATGTGGGCAGACAGAATAAAATTCGTTCAATTTATGAAAAATAGAGCACATCGCGCTGAAATAGATCGCAGTCAATAAGAAGCTTTATTTGGCTTTTAATAACATATTTGCCAATCAATACCTTGTCAGTAATTACAAGTGAAGAAGGTCTTGTTGTATAAGAAATCAGTCGGGAAATTATATATAACTTCAGACAACAATCTCAACCGAAGATGAGGATATTCGCGCAATGAACGATGACAATATGTGCGTGGAACTGCACTGTCAGAAAAAACTAAATTTATGAGCTTTTACTGTTCAATTTTCACGGGCAATAGCCTTATTTGATGAAAAACGGTCTGATCCACTAAAAAAATACGGTTTAACGCCATACATTTTCCTCCTGTAGGGTGTAAACCTTCGTTTTAGTCGTGTTTCGAAATATAATGTCAATTTACCGCGACCGTAACATATTTTTTAATCCTCCAAAAAAGCAATTATGTGATGATTATCTAATGTGCTACGGAACAGTAAGTAAAGTGTTATTGTGTTTTGAAGTGCATTATATCTTTGCCCCGTAAAATTACGGGCTGCACAAAATGATGGGCATGGATTTTTTTTTACGAGGTATGACTGGAATCTCTGTTGCCGGCCTCTGCCCGTAAATATTTTTAATAGTGTGGGAATGGAGGAAACTGTTCCAGGTTCAGTCAAAAACGGTAATAAGACTTAAATAGTAATTGAAGGGGAGCAACATAATTCTGAAATAAAAAAGAGAAACAAAAGTTCCGGTTATGTTGAAATGGAATATTTTAAAGGAAACAAAAAAGACTCTTATTTTTCACTAGAAGAAGTCTCGAAAAATATTCAAAAATCTCGACCCTCAAATAAACAGCCAACCAAATAAGCAAGCGGAAGAAATATTACGGCTTTCGAAGTTAAAAATTTTAAGTGCAAGTGTAAGAGTAACCGTCCGAATAAGAATACCAGAATAGGGTGAGAGTATGTGTGAGGCTAAATAGCCGAAATATTATAGCTGTTATAATTTCTAAGGAAAATGAAAACTTGTATAAACTTGGTAGTAAACATGGAAGTTTAAATCAACTGTCCATAAAGAATGATTTTGCTATCTGACAGGAATCTTTAATTTCAGTTAATGAAGCTCTAGAGAAAGCAACAAGTTTAAAAGAATGTGCTCATAAGAATTCCAACTTAAGTAGTGAAGGATTTCAATATTATAATTGCAAAGGCAATTGTAAATAAAGTTTCTGAAAATGTAAAATAAAAAACTCTTTGTAACAAACAATATAACACACTTATAACTACTTAAAAGGTGACTCAAACATATAAAAATATTATTTAATGCAAACCTGAGATCTTTCGAACACACAAGCGTTCATTTTCAAAGGGAAAAAGATGACTGACTGAATAGAAATACATTATAAAAACAAAAACAAATATAGTACGCATACGCAAGCGGAATTCAGTCCATTTCTCTGCAGAGGGGTGAAAAGATCAGTTCATATTATTCGGAGGTCTTGAAATATTTAGGATATTGTACCAAATTGCGGGACTATTATAGGAAAGGACATCGTTACAAACATTATCACTTCTAAGCAAAATTTCAATGGATTCACGGATTATTGAAGAGTAATGGTTAGACGTTGAAATGATCATTTTATCTTTTTCAAAGTTTATCTTACTATTTTCTTTTTGATGCAATCTGGATAAAGCTATACTTGGTTTATTAACACTTAATATCAGAAATGTGCTCTTTTAATCTTTCCTTAAATTTTCCGAATAATACGACTCAAAACTTGATATCCTTGATTCTTTATGGACAGTTGATTTAAAATTCCATGTTTACTACCAAGTTTATATAAGTTTGCATTTTCCTTGGAAATTATAACAGCTATAATATTTCGGCTATTCAGCCTCACCCATATTCACACCCTGCTCTGGTATTCTTATTCGGATGGTTAATCCTACATTTGCACTTAAAATTTTTAACTTCGAAAGTTAACTTCGAAAACGAATAAATTAGCAGTTTTGAATACTAAAGATTATTTCAGCAAAATGGAGGCCTGTATTGATAATATGGATTGTATTGAACTAAAGAAGAATCCAAATGTTAATATATCTAGAAAAGCCAAGTGTCTCTTTAATAATGGGAATTGACCTAGTGAAATTAAAGTTAAATTATATGTTAATAAAACTGCCGTTACTCCAATGTTAATTGGTCGTCTTAAAGACCATAAAGAAAACACCCTATTCGCGCCATTGAAACTAAATATTCTGCTCCTACCTACTATATTGAAAAAGCATTTGTTCCATACTTAAAAACTATTCTCCCACCATCTGATTATGTTATTAACTCCACTGCTGATTTTGTCAAGAGTATAAAATATATTTCAATTAACCATAATAGCATTCTTGCCAACCTGCACATTGTCTCTCTTTATCCTTCTATAAATAGTAATGAAATTCTTAAGATAATAGAAACATCAATTGACAATAACCCAAATTTTAATCAGGATATTCGTACCACGTTAAAATCAGCAATTAACCTGATTACACAAAATAATGTTTTCGTTTTTAACAGTAAGAAGACAATGAAATGGAGCTCCTATGGGATCCCCTATTTCAACATATTTAGCCGAATTATAGCTTAGACTCTTAGAAACATCGATTAAGGAAGATTTTGAAATCAAGCCATCAATTTAGATAAGATATGTAGATGATATTTTCATAATTTGGGATCATGATTTGCGGTCTTTAAATAATTTCCTGTTAAAGCTTAATGAGTTGGATACAAAGATAAAGTTTATGTTAGAAATTGAGAAAGAGGGCACTTTACCCTTTCTTGATATTAAATTAATAATGAATAGTTATAGAAATAAATTGGAGCGTACTATTTATAGAAAGCAATGCAGATCTAAAACACTATTCCTTTTGATTGTAACTCACCATTTTCATATAAAATTGCTGCCTACAGGTTTTACGTTAAACGTGCCTTCGAAGTTTGTACGGATAAATACCTAGAAAACGAGATTAGTATAATAAAACAGATTGCTATTGAGAATGGTTTCCCTCTTCAATACATTAATAGATTAGTTAATCAAGCAAAACAACCAAGACAGAAGAATGAATTAAGTTTGAGCTATTTATTGCACATTTGATTATATCCCACAGCTTTATGAGAGATTGAAATATGCATTAGTAAAATATAATATTAATTTAACAGCTAAACCTACAACAAAATTGAAAGAATTGATTCACAGTAAAATTGATCCTATTCCCTATTATGAAAAAGCAGGAGTTTACATCATCCCATTCAGCACAGAACAACATAAGAATTTATTTTATATTGATATGACATCTCGAAAATTTAAAGAAAGATTAAAACAGCATATTTTTGATATTAAGTTTAACAAACCAAATACATCTTTATCCAGATTGCATCAAAAAGAAAATATTAAGATAAACTTCGAAAAAGCTAAAATGATCATTTCAACGTCTAACCATTACTCTTCAATAATCCGTGAATCCATTGAAATTTTACTTAGAAGTGATAATGTTTGTAATGATGCCTCCTTTCCTATAATATTCCCGCAATTTGGTACAATATCCTAAATATTTCAAGACCTCCTGATAATATGAACTGATCTTTTCACCCCTCTGCAGAGAAATGGACTGAACTACGCTTGCGTATGCGTACTATTTTTGTTTTTGTTTTTAAAATGTATTTCTATTCAGTCAGTCATCTTTTTTCCTTTGAAAATGAACGCGTGTGTGCTCGAAAGATCTCAGGGTTGCATTAAATAATATTTTTATATGTTTGAGTCACCTTTTAAGTAGTTATAAGTATGTTATATTTTTATTAATAACAAGGTGAAAATTTCCTTCACGACACTAGTGTTTAATACAGTGTTTTGACTCTATTGACTCTTTGTAACTCCAAATGCCACAATAGATTTTCCCGCCAAAATAAATAATTTATTAAAAATCTAATAAAAAAACAAAAATCCCTTGTAATTCTAGATTTCACAATACCACTTCCTGCCAAAATAAATAATTTGTTAGAAACATAATAATATTTTTATTTCTAAGTAACTTGTTTTCAATTTGTTGTTTGCTATAAAAATAATAATATTGTTTTTGGAACCTCAGTACTGACAGTATATATTTCTTCTACTTTTTCATAGCACTCTAATTTGACACTCCTGGGTAGGTGAGGGACATAATGACCTAATTAATTTAATAAAAGTCTAAATTTAAAACTTACTACTTATACTACATTTTTCTTAATGTTCATTGCTAAAAGTGGGCATTTTAAAACTGAATTATTCATTCATTCATTATTCCACTGTTTAAAATTTTTACCTAATTGCTTCAGTAATTATAAATTAATTATCTTTAATCCCTTAAGCCTTGGCGTTCTAGCAATAGGACATATATTTTGATTGAGTATTATTGTCTCTTAAGAATTATTTTTGTTATTCGCTTCATACGATTATGATATTTCATGTTCCTGTAAAGGACATTTTCATTATTAAGCTTAATTGATCATACTTACTGAACCTCATTGGGAATTATTAATAATAACCGGTAAATATGATTATTACACAGTATTTATTAAATTTATTAAAAGACACGGTTATAATTAATAATAACTGAATTTATCAAATTGACCGAACATATATATTAATATATGTATATACATTGAGTACGATCTAAGTTATTCAACTGATATAAATAATAAGAATACAAACCTCCGTCCTTTCCGTCAATCTCAAACTACCCAAACTGTTAGTAATACCGGTATTGATACAATTTTTGTTAATCTTTTATTAAAATGTTATAAAATTGCTATTTTCATATGTAATGTATAGTACTGTAACGTGCTTTTATTTTACTGTATTTTATTATACAGTGCATTGTAGGAATTTGTTAAATACATGGAATAACTTATGTTTTATGGTTATGTTTTATCGTATTTTCATTATTTCTTATGGTAAAATATGATTTGATTCTGAATCAATCCTTTGGAACGAATTGAGATCCAGAAATGAAGTACCACTGTACATACTAATGAATCATAAAACTACTGACCGTCCCTTTATGGAGAGAAGGCTGTTGCTTGGATGACGTAGATGGTACATGAGAAAGCTATAATGGTATTTAACTAACCCACTGCGATAGTGAGACATTATTCTGTCGAAAATGCATACAGTCAGTCACAAAAATCTACATACACTCATAAAATTACAACAATCTAACACAATATTAATATTTTGAAAAGTAAAACTTTATTTTAGTAAATATTTCAGACATTAACATATGTCCATTAAAGAAAATTAAAAAAACACACATTGAAATTTAGCGAAATTGTGCAAAAGTCTATATAATATAGTCACAAAAGTCTAAATACAAATAATGTATGCTACATTTATGCATAACTAAGGGTTCAAAATTAAAAATTGATACTTTGTAGGACCTCCCTTGGAATCTATAATTGCTTACATTCTTTTTGGCATTCACAAAACAAGATTTTTCGTCATATCGGTAGTAATGTCCGACCATGCACGCGGTATTGCGATTTTCAAGGTTTATTTACTTGTAATTGTGTGTTGACGAATTCGACGATCAAATTCATCCAAAATGTGCTCAATGGGGTTTATGGCTGGTGACTGTGGTGGCAAATACAGTTGTTTGGGTGCTTTATAAAGGCCCAAACAACTTTATATAAGCCTTTATTTTTATATAAGTCATTCCTTTATGATCTTAGCAGCATGCTTCGGGTCATTATTTTGTTGGAAGACTTAGCTATTTCCCAGTCCTAAATTTTGAACGGATAAGTGTGGTATTTTTAAATATCCGAATGGGTCCATTGTACCGTCAATAAAAACTAAATTACCTACCCCAGCCGCGCCATTAAGCCCTAAACCATTCAACTCCCTCCACCGTTTTTAACCCATTAATGCCGACTTCAAAATACTCGATCAATTTTGAAAATTTTGTTCATATTTGTTCATTCTGTATCTATTAAGTACATCGTACATAAATTTTATTTCTCACGTTGTATTTACTAACTTTTTTTTAATGGTAGATTTTTGTACCAACCGGCGTTTGCGTAGTACGAAATCACTTTTTTTATGCAAATTTGGAATTTATTGTTTGATTGCAATAATAATAATAATTATTATAATAATAGATTCTAGATTTATATACTAGTAAACTTATACTTGTTTAATAAGGGTTTTTAAAAATTAAAATTATATTTAAAAAATTTAATTGCAAATCAATTTGCAAAGGAAAATTTTGTAAAATATATAATTTTCAAATTCTAAAACTTAGAAAAAACGTTTTAAAAATTAAAAAATATTAACATATTTTTATTAAACTGAATATTTATGCAAAAGAAACAACATGATAATTTTTATGGCATTTGGGATGAAGGGGTTGATTACACTTTTTGCTCTTATAACAATTTATTCCTATACACTTTTTACATTGGCCATGTTTCTATTCTGATTTGACTATCCAATGGTTTCATTGGTAAAATCTTTGTTCATTTTTAGCTTTATGCCTTATTGTCTAAGTCCATAATAAGAGACTATGGACTCATCTACACTGAGATATTATGGGATGTCTAAATCTTTGCATGCTCTGTTGAAGTGCTCAAAAAAGGGGCGGACTTTATATAATCTAACATCGTCCATTTCCATGTTATTTGCGAAATGTACTGATCTCAAAATCACATCAAAAGTGTCTCTTCTCAACTATTGTGAAATTAAATTGTATTGCATGTTGTTGAAAGAGCCCAATAGAGTCTTCTGTTAGGTAGTTTGTTATATCCAGACACTAATAAAATGCCAATGAAGGCAAAAATATTTTCCTTTGTGAGAATTTTGTGAGTCCAAACCGACATTTACACAGCACTAAAGAATTACGCATCTCATTTCGTCACACCTATTTATTCATAGGCGACTTTCTTTATGTGCCCTTGAATTATAAATATTCGTTATAACGAGAGAATGGAAGGGGCACAAACGAAACACTTTGCGACAAAACCCAACACAAACGAATGCCGAATTACAATTTAGATTTCGTTGATTGGACGGATCCACCGAAATGGTCGCCCAATGTTGAAAAAGTGGAAAATTCGTTATATCGAGGTAGTCAGAAAGGCACAAACGAAATTTTTTACGGCACAACCGACATTTACATAGCACTAAATAATTACGTATTTCCTTTCCTGGCACGTATTTATTTACGATTTTCATAAGTGGTTTTCTATAAGTGCCCTTGAGTTATAAAAATTCGTTATAACGAGATAGAACAGAAGTGTCACAAAAGAAGCTTTTTGCGGCACAAACGTAGTATAAACGTATACAGAAACAAAATTTTTATTTCGCTGATGGGAGGTGGCTGTCGTTTCACTTGCCCCGCCAATTTTTTTCGTTATAACGAGGGAACAGAAGTGGCACAAACGAAAATTTTTGCGGGAGAAAGGAGCACAAACGAATGTCGTTAATTAATTTGCAAAATCAGTATGGGGTGGAACCAGTGAAATGGAGGATTAATTTTTTTTTTATTTTCTCTTCGATCTAAGATTGAGACTATATATATGCCGGTTGGCACAATTTTCTACCATTAAAAGTAAAAGTGAATATGCGAAACGAAACAAAAGTAAAACTAACTTTAAATAGCATAATTGTATAAAGTACACTATTACAATTATGATTCCATTTAAAAACATTATTAAAAATTCAAAAAAATATGCGTAATTTACCTTTTTCTTTTTGAAGGTAGAGGCATGCTGATTTATTTCGTATTCACTCACTTTTTACGCCTACTACTACGCTCATTTTCCACAAAAATGCGGGAATTCTATTTTTATACTTCTTTGTGATTATTTAAGATGTCAAATGCATCATTGTTTGAGAGATTGTGCCATCTTGTGAACAATAATAAAATTAATTCGGTTTGGTACAATTTTGTACCAACCGGCATGAATGGGTTAACAGTTAGTGTCAAATTTTCTGGTTTCATTTCTGTGGGGGGAGGGGGGAAGGTTACCAAATTTTTCCATGCCTATCACATCCAAAAATATTAAACTTACACCAGTAAATAACATTGTTTTCCAAAAGTGAAAGTCCTTGTCAATATATTTAGATACAAAATCTAGCCCTTTTTTGCTGGTTTGCATGAGAAATGAGAGGTTTCCTTCGGGACCTCTACCATTGAAACGTGCAGATCGAAGAATTCTACAAGCAGTTTCTGGATGAACTTTCTTGCCACTTGCCATCGCAATGTGCCTTGTTAATTGTGGGGCACTAATTTTTGGATTTTTTAAAATCTTTTCTTTTTATAATTCTTGCATCATGGTCCTTAAGTTTCCTTGGACGAGATTTGTTTAGCACATTTCCACGTAAATTATAATTTCTAAGTATAGTTTGTACAGTTGCATGGCTTTTTCCTATAATTTTGGCACTCTTGCCATAAGATTTATTTTCGTTTCTTAATTTTACGACCAGATTACGCAGTGCTAAGGACGTTTCTTTTCCCTGATTCGTCTTTCACATTATATGCGTTTGCATACAATTAAATACTCCGACTATCTTGGGATATGAAGATCCGACTTCATTGGGAGATGAAGTACTAAACTTCACGTAACCGTTAAATTGAAAGGTGAAAACGAAAGAGGTTCATGTGCAAATTTTGTTAACAGCCAATCAAGTGTATGTAGACTTCTCTGACATCTGATTGCAGTAAATATGCAAATTTTACTAGTTATTATCATTTTTAAGGTTTTACAAACAATTCGGAATCATTTTTCATGTTAGAATAATATACTAATGTTCTTTTTTGCTTGTAAATTCCAGTAGTTTTGGTGAAAGCTCAATTTTGATGTATGTAAGTAGACTTTTGTGATTGACCGTATGCGTACCGAGAAACGCTACTCATGTAGTCCGTTTTCATAGAGGGTCTATTTTGATGGTCCAAAGCTTAGTATTTGTGAAGTGACTTGGCTCGTCAATGCTGCTATTGTTAGAATGTTTGAAAACTGAAAGACTGTTAATAGAGAAAGTAGTACAGCTTCGCTGTTCGACGTCTACGCCTAGTGCTTGATTGCGACATCTGGGGACTTCAGCTCAATGAAATGAGGTCGTGCTGTTTGATCAATTCATCGCTGATAGAAACACTAGTTAAATAACCTTAAGTGCTTCGGATTCTGGAAGAGCTAAATATGGTTCTACTCAGCAGACCACTCGCTGTCAAAAGATAAAATCTCTGTTAACCAAAAATCATTATCATTTTAGGGTTAAGTGGACCTTGACCATCGTGATTAAATCATGCAGCAAGTCCAAATAATCACATAACTCTATAAATCATGGTTTTTGTTGCCTCACGCCAATGCCCATGTCACAATATAATATCTTCTAAACAAATAATTTACCCATTCATTTACGTAGGTCGGACACATTACGGTGGTTGTTACGATCATTTCGAATACATTCACATAGGACGCTCGGAGATTGGTAGTAGAGTGACTATAATTACCTAATAAGTAAATAAATTGCGTAAAATAAGTAAACGAATTTGATAGAGTAAAACCTACTAAGATTTTCCTTTATCTAGGAGACCACCAAAATCCTTATTTGGTTTATTTCCTAACAATAACACACACTCCTTATAAATAATATATTATATTCTTTTCCTTGGTATCAAGAAACTTTTTGTTTGATAGAGATTCCCGTTATATACAGATTACGTTTTCGCAGGTTTTACTCTATTTAATATGGGAAATTTTAAAACATGTACATTTTTAAAAATATACGATATTATTGAATTCTAAAATATATTTGCATAAAAAACACATTTCAGCAAATTTTTTCATTGGAAAGCGTAAAAGAAACGTTCAGAATTTAGTCAATTTACTTTTGTAAAGTTAAACAAAACTATTTATATGTTTCCTTAATAGAAAAATAAATTTGTAAATTATATAAGAAATTTAGTACTGGGAAAGGCTTTTCATTTTGATTTTCCAAAGCTTGACTTTCAAAGACAAAAAAAACTGTTCGTCCCTTTTCCTAACAGAAAAAGTTCGTGATAACATCATTGTCATTGAGAACTGTTTTATATAGCTCCAATATAGTTTCAAAGGCTTTATTTTCGCCATAAAATGAACCTCATTTTGTACGAATCTCTCTGAAGTTAAAATCAATAGGTATAACAAATTATCTTAATCGATCATTTGCCAAAATCATTCCTTTTAACGTTTCTTCTTAGTATTACTCGATAAATAGTTTTAGATAAAAACACTCATTCAGAAAACAGGTTTCGATGCAAAAGAAATTACATAAATCGAGCTGTTTCTTATTTGCTGTTCAATGTCACAAAAGAAAATAAATAAAACAGAATAAAAAACTATATTCTCTGGGTATTGTTACACGATAGAATATCACATTGCTAATAGTAAGAAACTTCCATGTTTTAATTTAACATGTTTTCAAGAAAAGAATATACTTCAAATATACATATTAGATTCTTTATTTTGTTGTTAAATAGCCTTCTTATCACACTTAAATGGCTTATGATAACAGCAGAATTTCTTTGCAATAACAAGCTTCTATTTCTCACAATAGACTAAAACGAGATTTTTTTCAATTAATGCGTTTCTTTAGAATTCTCTTAAGAATTCTTAAGAATTCAAATTCTTCCTATGTCAAAATTAACTTTACGTGTAATTTTCGCAAGAGTTATCTAAGCAGTTAAAATCTTATGATCCCAAAATATCTAGAATAGAGTAATTATCATTTCATAAATTTTGCACAATATCTTCTATTTCTCAAATTCATTTACCTGAATCACATTATTAAGTGTGCATTTTAAAATAAATTACAGCTGAAACTTTTGTGGTCAGTATGGCTTCGTAAATAATCTAACATTTAATTTATATTTTTAGCTGTTAAAGTATATTATTAAAGTGTACAATTAAAGTATTTAAATGTCAAAAGAAAGTTGAAAGATTTCAAAATTAATTCATCCTGAATAAATTAAATCCTTACCAATTCTCTCTATCTAAAAGCAATTTACTTAACTATGTAATTCATTATCTTTATACTTATTATTTTTTTAATTGAAAGTCAGTTGAAAGATTAGAAAATTAAGTCTCACTGAATAAGGTAATAAGTCTTAACCGATTCCGTGTATCGTGTATCTACAAATCAGTTTATAAAACTAAATACTCATTTTTCTTTATTATCTTGAGCATATGAAAAATAACATCAAAAACTTCAAAATTAAATTATACTGAATAAATAAAAAATCTTCAATAATTCCATCAATGTAAAAAACTGTTTATATAGCTATATAAATATTTTCAAATTTATATACACTCAAAACGACAGGCACATAGACTTTTTTATATAAAAATGTTTCTTGAACGTGAAAACTTGTGGGGGCACTCTTTTTCTAGAGACAATATTTGAACAAACTTGTTCTGAACATTACAAAATTTTATTCTATGTAAATCAAATCATTAACTATTCTATATATCAGAAATATTCTATATAAACCAAAATTAAAAGACAATATACTCATTCTTAAGATATAGATATCGAAGAAATCGTGAAAAAGAGAGCATATTAGCGACACTTGTTAGACGGTATACGCCTAGACCTAATAAGGATCACTTTATGTCAAGATATAACAGAATATGAAATTTAGTAAAATTTCGTGCACTAATCCTAACGGTATAATTATCACAGAAATCGGTATAAGCACAGAAAAGAAGCAGCCCCTGTTGATCGATTTACATCCAAACCTGATCAGTCTCTTTTTATGTCAAGGTCTAACATTACGTGAAGTTTGGGGAAATCTTACATTACTAATTTTTATTCTACATAAATCAAATCGTTAAATATTCTATGTATCAAAAATATTCTCTATAAACCCAAATAAAAAGACAACCTACTCGTTCTTGAGATGTAGATGTCGAGGAAATCGTGAAAAAGAGCATTTTAGCGACCCTTGTCTGACAGTATATGGCCAGACCTAATAAGGATCTATTTACGTCAAGATCTAACAGATATACAGAGAATAAAACGCCTTAAGCGCATTATGCTAAATAAAATTCATGAGAAAATAACAAAATCTTTATCTTGTTTTTTGAATCTTTTGAAATGATTTGTGTACATCGAACAAAGTTACTTTTGTTCGAAAAAAATTACAAAAGACAGCATTCCTGAGTTATAAAAATAGCTTTTTAAAAATCACATATCTTGTAAAAGGTTTCTCGAACTCTCATGAGGTTATGTTTATGATTCTTTTTATATCCTAAAATTTTAGTATCAGTTGTTTTTGAATTTGAAAAATGGTATTAAGGTCTTTGTTATTTTTCAACTGATAAGCTGGTTAAGTTTCTTCCAGAGAAAAGAACAGGTGAATGATATTTTTGACTGTTAGCTCTTTAGCTCACAAAAAAAGACTATAATTTAGTCGGATTATAATACTATCAGATTTCTTTTTTTAAGGGAATTTTTATTGAGGGATATTTAATGCAATTAAGTAAAGAAATGTTTAAAAACAACTTTAGATTTTAATTAAAGGAATTTGATAGAAATAATTGACGAAATTGGGGAAGAAATGCGCAAATGATAAAATATTCCAGGCTTTATTAATATTTCAGTTGGTGATGTCTTTAAGTTGGATTTTGTTGATGGGTAAATAATGCATTATTTTGTGCAGTAATAGGAAATGTTGATTGGTCATTTTGTGAAAAGGTTTAGCATAATTAATAAAATTTTAGAAACAATTTTGAGTCAGTTTTCAGATTGATTTAAAAAATGTATTTATCGAATCTTAGTCTAGCATGGCCTATGCAATAAAGGATTTTTGTATAATACAAATAAGCATTTTTTGATATATAATTCATAATTTTAAATGGTAGTAACTTTCTTCTAATTTCTTAGCAACAATATTTAACAAGACATCTTTGAGTGAAGCTGATATTCTCACGAACACGACATTTTTAAAGTAAGAAACTTTTAAAAGTGAAAAGGCTTTAAAATGTTTAGGTTAAGATTTTACATATGCTTTATTTTATTTTTAATTGTTTGATAGATGTTTATTATCAAAGAAAAAAGTATCCTGATCCCTGTAACATATCATTACGCTAACATTAGATCCATGATCCGAGTTTCTACTTGTATGTACAGTACATGCTAGGATAATAACTGTCAAGAAATTGACGTTTCAATAATTTATTTTTAAAAAATTATGTTTTCTCCATTATTCTTTATTTTTAATAAGCTTGACACTGTATTAAAAACTTTTCTTGCTTGTTACAATATATTATTGAATTAAAATTTATATAATTCATAATACAATAACGACAGGAAATGGCATCCTAAAAATCTACATATTTCTATGTTTTAATTAAAGTATAGTTGGCAATTGACATAATTAATAATAAACTAATTAATAATAAATAATAATGATAAATTAAATTTAAGTAAAGAATTTCTGTCAAATGTACTGTTAAACCAATCGACCAATCATACTGACCAAGACAATATATTCGTTATATTAGACGACAATTGGCCGGCTTATTTCGGTGTTGTTTATATGATGATAATTCATATTTTTATTCTTTTATGAGACTAGCTTTCTTTTCTAATGGGTGGAGTTCTTATAAGTATGCAAATATCAAGTTCAAATATTGGTTTAGAATTGGACTTAGGCATTGAGTTAGTTCAACTTTAAATGGGGTTCTCGGCCCGTTTATCCCTCAAACGCCAAGTATGACTGTAGCAAGAGCAGCCAACTAATGTTATTTTAAAAGAGCGTTTCTCCAGCCTGAAACAATACCCAATTTTATATTTATGAAAATAAAATACTGCATAAAAACTAACTAAATTAAACACTTTTTTATGCCGGAATCAACTTTTTTTATGTCATTAACTTTGCAACAAACGTTTCTATTACATTAGAACTAATTTTAGAAGTGTTTGCTTTATAAAGATAAATACTTGAGAAGCAGTTGTATGATAAAAAGAAAATTTCTTGTTGATATTGCTGTTGCAATAGCTTGAAACAGTATTACGAAATATGATCATTTGTAGACTACGTATAAAGGAGACTGCGGAGGCTTGACTCAGCCTTCAGTTTTCAGATTTAAAAGAATTTCAGAGCTTTGCGAATAAGTGGCAACCAAAGCTACTGAAATGTTGAAACAATAGTCTTTGTTTCATTAGTATAATTAAAAAAGGTGTGGAGAAATCAATTGTGAAGAGTTTTCAGCGTAAAAAGTGTATTTTTCAGAAACACTTTGTAAGATTTTCGCAGATAAAATATATCATAGAAATTTAAGTAAGTAGGTTTTAAGTAATGCAGAAATAGAAATATTTACCTTTCCTCCCAGGAATAAAGATTGTACAGTAAATTAGGCAAAATATAACCATATGCTATGCTTTAACAAGTTGGAAATTGCACGTCAACACGTGGCAAATGAGGTGCGTTCGTACTATAACTAGTTTTATAAATATTTTTTGCACCGTATATTGTACTGAATGTATATTTTAGTGCACTTCATAAGTGCATATCAATTTCATTCTGTTCGAAAGACTGTAACATCATTAAAATGCACTTGAAATATTTTTTCTCATTGGCTGTAATGTAACGGAAAACGTTTTACTGACCCTGTAGTTAAACTATACATCCGATTTTCATAAAATTTGAAATGACTCGATAAATTATTGCAACAATTATATATTTAAAATTTCAGAACATTCGGTTTGGTAGTTTTTGCTCTGTTATATGCGGACGAACGGGCAGACAGACGGACTGAACAATGGCTATAGGTGCTTCGTATTCATATAATTACGAACGCACCTAAAAAGTGGCTATGTGGAGAGGCTTCATCCAATCAATGTGGGGAGGGTTGACCAGATGGTCAAGCTCCTTATTTAAGTTTTTTTGGAAATATTTTTATTCCACACTGTACATAAGGAAGGGTTAGTGGTTATATTTCTAAAATAATGTAAATCTATTCTGAAAAGCTGTAATAAAATAGACTGACAGAAAAAAATGTTTAAAACTGGTTGAATGAAGATGTGAAAAATTGCTATAGAAGGAAGAAAAAATTTAATGAAATATAAATTGGAAAGTTGGTGGGAACTTTATTTTCTTTAAATAGCACCCATAGTAGGTAAATAGAAAAATGAAAAAAACTAAAAAGGATGAAAGCAGCAGCCTTAAGAAATGTTAAGTATTCATTCCTCTGCAGAAGAACATAACATAAATCAAAATACATTAGGAAGGTATATAGACAAATTTCACCAAGTTGAACACAGTGAGATGAAGCCAAACTATGTAAAAACTAATGTTTCCAGGTCGATTGTCACAAATGTGGATGTTTAAAGCGGAATTTTTCTTCTGAGCCTTGAATTCTGTCTAGGCAGGTTTGTTTACGCATCATATTTTCCCAAATACTTTTAATAATGATTAAACCATGTAGCATAAAGTTATCTTGCCTTTTTTAAAACTAATTTTATTTCGCTTAACAAATATTTCAATATAAAATAAAGTAGCTCAAGCCTCCCATAAAGTGAAGATCCTTGATCTATTTTTAAAATCAATTATTTTTCAAGTTTCTTATATAGCACACTTATTCGCAATTTTATTTTGATAACTGATTGTATAAAGAAAAAATGATATACATTGTAAAAAAAAATCTGTAATTCTAGAGATGTAAAGTTACATGCTTACTAAACTTTCATCTGTAACTGTACAAGAAAAGCTGATAATCTACAAAACTAGTTTTTGTAAAGCTACAGAAATCTGTAACTTCACAAATGAATCTACTAAAATTACAGTAATCTTACTAAAATTTTATCTGTAACCTTGGTTGCAGTTACATGAAAAGTTCTAGGCATCCCAGTTTCCTAAAAATTTCTTAGTAACCTTACAGATTTTTGGATTTTCGGTGCAAAAGTGTGTCTGTTACATGAATTTTTGTTGTTGGCGTTACATAAAATGTTCTAGGAATCCCGGTTTCCTAGAAAAAAATTATTAATTTTACAGATTTTTTTTACAGTGTATGAAACTTTATTCTAGGTTCAATATTTAAATAATAATACGTCATTTTATAAAAAAAATGGTTCGACCCCCGTCAGTCTCCCTTATACGAATATTTTGAGCTTTACTGTAGGTTCCCCTGTGGTTGAAGCAAGAAAACATTGAAGAAAATACTAAAAATTATTTGAATAATGATTATCCAAAACATCTCTCAAATGCATTACTTCTTCATGCTGAAATAGCTGCAGATTTTTTACACACAATTTTTTTGAGCAGTGGTATAAAATATTCTTTTTAAAATTTAAAAATATTAATCTATGTAAAATGTAATAAAATTGTTTACTATTGTTTAACATTTAAATTTCAATAATACAGACATTAAGCAATATATGATATAAAAGCTATTTAATCTTTTGTATTGGTAATAATAAAGTTTTTAATTGAGAGTAAAACAGATTTAATATTAGTTAAAAATATTTGTTAGACACAAAGCAGCTTAAAAGCATGTTAACTGCATCTTGCATGTGTTAAATCCTTTCACTGCAAATAGAGGCGTCTTAAATTCAAACAGATATGTGACTGAAAAAGCAATTAAGACACTTAAACGTCTGAAAATAAAATTTCAGACGTGATAGATGTCTAAATTTAAGACACATAAACGTCTTATTATGATCATGGCATAAATGAACTGAAAAAAATGTTAGAATTGTGATTATATGTCTGAATTTAAGACACTTGCAATTTTAGACATTTCAGGAATTCAGCCATTTGAACCACTCACCAAGTAAAATGAACTGAAGTGAGTAGATTTGTTTGTTGTTGCAAGCATGAACGGTGCGCGAGAAGAACGCGACCGGATTTGATTATTGCTGATTTGGCGGGCAACGGCTTTTACTCAACGGATTGGCGAATTTGAATTAAAGTATCTCAGTACAGTTAATTTGTCTGAAGTGTTAAAATTGCTTTTAAATTTATCAACATTTGATAAATTATTTGAAAGTGTGACGATATATTTTTCCTCAATCCGAAATCTCTATAATGACGTTTGTTATTCACATAATAAATGGAATCGTCAGTCGTCGTTATAACCTTATAACGCATGTAAAGTTTCTGCTTTATTTCCAAAACATTACACTGAAAGAAGATTTGAACTTTGAATTCTCTTACTTGTAAATCGAAGATGAGTCAGAAAGTGAGTGTATCATCATTAATGAAGAGAAAGTAGTGACGCAGCATTTACTTTCTTTTGTGAAATAGTATGCACATCTACACATACATCCGTTGGTGTGTTAGTCGTTAGAGAAATTTTTTTTTTAGCATAGTGATCCGATGTCTGTATTTTATATCTTTGTGTCTTCATTTTATACATACTAGACGAAAATTTATATTCGGTTTATTGGAATGGTTTGTCAGTACGTGCTTATAAATGGAGATCGAAAAAAAAAAATCATTTGGGAATTATATTTTTCATGGAAATATAAAATTTTCCAAAATTTCTACGATAATTTTTATTCAAGACTCACCAAATATTCAAAAGAATAGCATGATATTTATAAAAATACAGTGCTAAAATAATATGAATACGCATATATTTTTAAAATGGCGTTCAGTATCGTAAAATAATATGTCCTTCAAACTGGATTAGCTGTTACAGTTTTGGATATTTACGCCAAGGTAAGGTATTCCACAGGTTTGGAATGATAATTCACAGAACGTTCTTACATATATATTATTATTTATTTACTATTTAAATTATTCTTATTAGACTAATTTGCATTTTTAATATTTTTGTCTTTTTTTTTATCAAATAAATATATTTTGTGTGAAAAGATTTGTTTGCTTATTTCTGATGCTTTTCAATGAGTGCATATGATTTTCAGTATTAATAAATATATTTAATTCTCATCTAGATCTTTACTTTATAAATTAAAGTTTCATGTAGTAAATAATCTATTTATTGATTGAATAATAACGTGAAAAATGCAACAGTTTCAATTAGATTTGGTAAGATGTAAAGAAGTTTTGAAATTATGGAATTAATGTTTCCTGCATGCTATTAAAAAAGAATATTTATAATTTTGTTAATGATTGTTAAATAGCTCATATCATCTGAGCAACATATTAAAAAATTGTTCAGTATAAGTTTAAAAAGAAGCTAATTTTTATATAACTTTGCACAAGTAAGTTCTTTCCTTGCGAATTCCTTTATTTTATATTAGTGATATAATTTTACATACAAATTTTCATTTTTAGTGACAAGAGTGCAATTTATTTATCTTACAGAGTATATTATTGAAGTGATTTTTTTTATATTAACAAATTTAAATTTATGTTTGAGAAACCATGAACATTTTATTTTTTGTTTTATATGGTGGATATAGAGTATGAAAAGAAATCTCGAAAGTATAAGGGTTTGTGTTATCGTGTATTTCGGAGTATTTGTAAACTTGCAGTTTTTCCTATTGGAAGTAAATCACTCTTATTGTATTCAACTGTACGCCGATACTATATATATATATTTAATAATCCTTATGAAAATTTATTTCAAGATGGAATGTACCTAGTATGTATTTCCTGCGTTACATCTCAACACCATACTTAAATTTTTAAAACATGAAGCGATCTTGAAAGTAATTATAAACAAATTATAAAAATCGGCGTAATTAATTAAATATGTGCGGAAAATATTAAAAAAATCAATTTAAATAACATCATGCAAAAAATTTCAATAATATGAAAAAAAAAAAAAAAGAAGATGGGTATAAGAATTCTCGCCCATGACAGTAGGAGATATTTTTCATTTTTGTAATAAAATTTAAGACCTAAATAAACATGTTGTGAAAACGCACTTCTAATGCAAGATTTCAAACAAGTATTGCCAATAATTCTGACTGATTGATAAAGTGTAACTATGCTGATATTTAATATATTTTGAAAAAGTAACATGGTTTGAAGATTAATTATTCTTATAATTATTTTTGCTCCGAGTATGTATATATTTTCATATTATTATAACATTTTTTAATACAAATTATTTTTATTGTGATGTTTATGGGAAGAAAAATGTTTTTAGAAGTGTTTTTCAACCCTCAAAGAATTTTTTTTAAGCATATCTGGGTGCTAAAAAGAATCCATGAAAATAATAATAAAACAGAAACTCATTAAAAAAAAAAAAAAAATCTGGATTTTAAGTTTTATTTATTTATTTATTTATTTTTTTTTTTTGGTGTGTGTGTGTGTGTGCCTGTGTTCGTTAATGACAACGTTAATATCAACACACGTTATCTTTTAAATTTAGTTTGTAGAATATTATTGAATAGTATCAACAACTGGACCTAGAATTTATTTGGAACATATTTCTTATACTGTCACAAAAAAGGTAAATACTTTTTACCCTTTAGAATGTGCATATAAATGAATATACAGCAAAACCTCTGAATAGTGGACACCTCGAGAGCACGGAATTAGCCTGCTATTTGGTGGTGTCTATTTTAAAGAGGTGAAGACGTACAGATTTAAAGGTGTTGGGGATAAGAAAAAAGAAAAAAAAAAAAAAAAAAGAGGTGTCCGCTATTCAGCAATTTCCGTTATGGAGGTTTTACTTTAAATACACACAGTAAAACCTGCGTAACGGACATTCCTGAATAGGGGATACGTCTCTTTAGCGAATCATAGGGCTTCTGCATAAAACATGGGCTAAGGGTACCTGCTCCTTTTTATTTTTTATTGGGGGGGGCGTTGATACAATTTTCGTAAATCTGCAATTTTGAATACCTTTTGAAATTACGCTGATTATAATGAATATTTTGAACGGTTAGAGTAATATAGTATGATTTAAGAAGGTTTTCGCTACACAGAGATTTCTGGTATTCGGGAATGTTCATTAGCGGACACTTCCGAGTTCCGAATTCTGGTCACTTCTATTTAACGAACCATAACGTTGGGTTGGATTTTTTGCAGACGCAGGATTTTATTAAAGCATTAGCAAATTGGGCGATGCCCCATTCCCTTTGTATTTTGGTGGCCCCAAATTTGGTATTCTATTTTTGTAAAACTGATATTTTGAATGTCTTTCAACATTATGCTGATTAATGTGCTGTTGTCAAATGTTTCAATAT
The DNA here is from genome assembly GCA_963932465.1 of Maratus speciosus. NCBI lineage: Eukaryota > Metazoa > Arthropoda > Arachnida > Araneae > Salticidae > Maratus > Maratus speciosus. Next base: position 222,794,129 of record OZ010791.1, on the reverse strand, counting down.
TTCTTGCTAATGATAAATAATATAATAACAAGAACAAAAAAAATGTAAGAGTTTCATACTTTTTTTTTTTTTTTTTTTTTTTTTTTTCTTTTTTAATGTTGGGATTTCATATACTGAAAATTTTGTGTAATCTAGTGCTAGATTTTATTTAACACACAAATAAAAATGTCACTGGGAATATCTAATTTAAATGGGAAAAAAAATTGAACAACAAATCAGGGATAAGATTCTTTCTGAAGGAGTGAATCATTTTTTTTTTATAAATGGGAATAATTGGTTACCATAAAGCAGAGCTGATTGCAGCATGGACAAACTGGGCTGTTTCTTTGTGCCTTTAGCTTTACGTGCTCCTACATTTGGTATGAAATTTCTATAAAGCTGATATTTTAAATTTGTTTTGATCTTATACTTATTTTAATAAATATTTTGTACTTTTAGAAAATGATTAGGTTAAGAAAAAGAAATATTTATCCAAATATGTATTTGTATTTAATGACATTGAATAGGCTTAATTTTTTTTGTAACAGTATATGAAAGGCGCGGGCGGGGGGGGGGGGGGACGAATGAATACTAGATCTTTGGACTAGAATTAATTTAAAGTTCTCACTGAAAGTAATAAACGTTTTTTATGCGCACATATATGATATCACATAAATACATTTTTAGGTGATTGTATCTATATATATATATGTATATATATATATAATATCCTGTTCCAAAACTACAAAATACTGATTACAATCGTCATAAGTTCAAAAGTGATTTAAAATATCAGCTTTATGAAAATTTTGTACCCAATTTGGGGTACCCTAAAATAAGGGGGCAGATGCTTCAAAGTTTTCCTGCGCTGCGATCAGCTCTGCTTTATGGTAACAAATTATTCCCATTTATAAAAAATGTTTCAATGTGGTCAAATATGGCTGCGTATGTGGCTTAGAAAGAAAAGTGGTCAAAGATGGCTTCATATTGGTGGTGGTGGGGGGGAGGAAACCGGCTCTCAAAGATGGCCGCAATTAAGACATTTGAAATGTCTGAAATTCAGATGCAAGAAGTGTCTAAAAATTTTCAGACATTTTAAAATGTCTGAAAAACGAACACTCTTGTTTCAGACACTTAAGTGTCTGAAATTCAGACACAAGAAGTGTCTGATAATTTTCAGACATTTTAAAACGTCTGAAAATTGAACACTGCGTTTCAGACACTTAAGTGTCTGAATTTCAGACATTTCAGTTTAGAGTGTTTAAATGTTAACACTAACGTTGTGATAAAAATATTTTTTCCAAGAAAATTTTCTATGGAAATATTTTCTAGTGTAAATCTTAATGTTTTCTCGTGATTTTTTCACATAATCTGAAATATTTATTCGGCATGTTTCAAAACAAAAGTGAAAATTTAATGTCAATTTTGTTTTCATAGAAAAAGATTCCATTCAAAATAGTTATTCCACTCGTTCCATTTCTTTAATAGTTTTACTTGAAATATTAAGACGCACGTTGTAATAATTTTCGTCAAAGCTTATCCACTGGAATTGTTCCACAATTGAGACTGAAGAGAAATTTATTTTACTAACAACGTGTCTTTATAGCACATAAAAGTTTTTTTTTCCTCCACTCCAGTTTTTAAAGTGTGCTTGCATTATTTGATGCACAATGTATTTTTAAAAGAAAAATATTAAGTAGATCTAAAATTTCACGTACCATACTTTGTAAAAGGAATTATTTATTGGTCTGAAATCCAGTTCAAAGTCGAGAAAAAAAAATTCGCTCTTTATTTTTAAATATTTATTCGTATGTGGGGCATTCTCAAAATCTTTTGACTTTCGGGAATAAAAATCTGGTGAAATTAAACTTGCTAAAATAACATTTTAATCTGATAGACGAATGCCTTAAAGATTTAAAATAAAGAAAAAATGGTCAGCAGCGAAAATGTTTTTATGTAACTGAGGTTTAAGTTAAACTTGCGAGTTTAATTTTCCTCACCATTTTACCACTATAACTTTCTATTTTCTTCTAAATTTTTACTTATAATGAATTTGCATAGTAGCCACAGGACATTCAAATAAGAAATAATAGCAATGTAGTATTTTTAGTACAAAATTTTGGTATAACATTGTATTAAAGGGGTGTTAAAGAAGGGACGGAAGAAAAAAAAAGAGATGGTATAGGGAAAAAGGGACGGTAATGGGAAAAATAAAGGGATGGAAAGGATGGGGCGGTAAGGAAAATTACCACTATTTTTAGGCAAATCATGTTAAGACTAAGGGATAGCCACAATGTTCATTGATTTTTAGAAACAGTTATTTACATTGGATTAAATTTAAAAAAAATTTAATTTACCTCGAAAAGTGCAGGAATAAACCTTGGGGACGGTAAGACTACCAATAAAGCCAAGATGCTTGAAATCGATATTTAAATGCTGATTTAAACTCTGCAGTAAATTTCCTGTCAAAGAATTTTAGACATTCATTCTGTAGCATACTTCTGCATGAGAAAAAACTTGAAGAAAATTCTGTGGCCGCATCTGAAGTGATTTTCTGTATAAGTTTAGCAAGAGGGATGGTAAGGAATCTAAAACCCAGGGACAGAGTTCAAAAAATAATATCAACCATAAAAATGGGTGCGGGTTAATTTTTTGCTACATATTCATAGTTTCGGGAAAAAATTACATCGAATTACTTTTATTAAAACAATTTTATACAGACAGCTCCAAACTTAAAAATCAGCATCAGGGACATGGGACGGTATAGGAGTTTTCCTGGTATTTAGTCCCCCAACTTTGTCCAAAACTTATTTATCTCGTTAATATTGTTATGCAATCATACAATGGGATGTTTCTTAGTATATGAAATAAAAAAGCACAAGAATATGTACTAAAATAAAGATTATTATTCAGGGGCTTAAAAGTCAAAAGATTGTGAGAATGCCCCATGTATCTCTACAAGAGTTTTTGGCAGGAAAAAACTATATAAAAAAACTTATACTCATAATAGATCGCAAGTTTATTTTTAAAATTGTTATACAGGATGTCAATAAAATACAGGATGTCTCATTCGTAAATTTTATTAATATCAACTATAAACGTTGAAGAGCGTTATTTCAACGACATAAATAGTGAGTAACTCAAACAGTTTTAGGTAAGCACATACGAAATTACTGCTTTGTTATTGACTCGCTTGCAGTGCCATATACACAAAATTGCGACATCTGAGCATAAAACGTTAGATAATTAGTTTAACTCTAGCAACTTTCCATCTATACAAATAACGTTTTATTTAAATTAGAGCTGTTTTCTTGCACTGTGTTTTTATTATTATTATTATTTCTATAATTTTCATAAAGCAGAATTTTCTTTTCTTCATGGTATTAGCTGCAAATTTTTGAAGAATGGTGTTGATCGAAGATCAGTGAAATGGCTCGCGTCAAACAGAATGTTGTGGTAGTATATACTCGTATTTCATATATTTATGTATTTTTAGCAGCACTGTACTCTTGTTCTATCATTGTGTTCTTCTATATATATATATATATATATATATATATATATTTTTTTTTTTTTTTTTTTTTTTTTTTTTTTTTTTTTTTACAATCATTCAAGTACTGTAAAATTATGTAATGTTAATCGTGGGGTCTTAGTGGTTCTAAAATTAAGACTTCTCTCTTAGGCGAAATTTCACTAATAAAATTAGTCGACTCAGTTCAGACAAGAAATCATTCACTCTTGTATCTTGGGCATTACTCAGACCTCACGTTTTTTTTTCCTTCCCCTATTTATTGTATTAATATTAAGAGGCATATCACAAATAATTTTTGTAAAATTTTCTTGGCACGCCCAGAACAGATTGGGTTGCCACTTGTGAAATAATTGTATGATCATTGTTTTTCAAATAAATAGGGGTATCCCTGTTGGTCGGGGCTTGCAGAGCTTAAGCCATATGGTAGGCCTCCCCGCCTGACCTGACCTGACCTGTTGCTGGGCTGAAGATTTAAAAGCCGTAAGAGCCATGCGATTTTTTCCTTTGGAGCTTTATAAAAGATCGTGTCTACTTTCAGCCGCTACCTAATAATATGCCAGAGTTGCGACACAGGACTCAAGAGGCTATTGCTTCCATTACTCCCGACTTGTTAACCGAAGTGTGGGAAGAATTGGACTTTAGGTTGAATGTGTGCCGTATAACAAATGGTAAACATATTAAACATTTGTAAGAAAATCTAGTTCGGTTTACCTTCAATTTAATGAATAATTTATTGTGAATAGTCTACATTAAACTGTTATAATATACCATTGAAATTGGGACATTCTTTTATGGAAAGAGTATTGTAGTACCCTGTATTCTTAAATCATAGCTTTACACAGATACGAATTGTAATTTTCTTAACTGATTGAAAAAGTAGCCAGGTCTGCTTTTTCAATCAGTTAAAAAATACTATTCGTGTGATTTTTTTTATCAATAGAAATAACTGTGTTAAAATCAACAAAGTTTACATAGATAATCTAAAGGTTTCGAAAGATTCAATATTTTCTTATATTTACATTTTCTTATATTTATATTTTATATTTTATTTCACGCGTGATATCGAGCATTAAATAGCTTATGAAATGTTTTTCTCATATCATTCCGAAAACAAATAAATTAGTATCTTTTTTTTTATCAAGAATTTTTATCAGCTATGATAAAAATATTTTATTTAAAATCGAAATTAAATTCAAAACTCACCATTATTCATAAACAAAGATTCTTACTGACCAATGTACCACAGAACTGAATCTTGTATTCTAAATTTTTGAAGTTGTAATTCATTATCTAAGTATAATCTGACAAATTTCCTAGTTAAGCTGGCACTTCGTGCTTAAAGCCCTCCTAATACTTAAAATAATGTTTATTTTAGACATTTAGTCATTGTGAGCGGCTGTAGAGATAAATTATTCTGCCTCTTACACAATTGCCTTTGCATATCAGCATCCAGCTTTTGAGAATATAATACGTTGATCCTTTCGTTTAACTAAGCTGCATTAATTATCATAATTACTTGTTATGTTTTAACACTTTATAAGTATATGATTACTTTACTGGGATTTTGCCTCTGAATTGTTTATTTCTATTACGTTAATTCGTTTTCATACGTGTAAATTCCTAGGTAATATAAATTTCTAGCTATTTTCATAAGTTGTGTTCCTATTGAAACATTTATTATTATTATTCAATACACATTGTTTTTACATCAAAACATGTAGCATTAAATACAGAACAATTGTGTCTTATTACAATTGTCTTTACATATTAGTATCAAATTTTCGAGAATATAATACGTTGATCCCTTGGTTTAACTAAGCTGCATTAATTATCATAATTACTTGTTATATTTTAATATTTTATCAGTATATAATTACTTTACTGGGATTTTGCCTCGGAATTGCTTATTTCTATGATGTTAATTCGTTTTCATGTGTGTAAATTCTTAGGTAATATAAATTTCTAGCTATTTTCATAAGTTGTGTTCCTATTGAAACATTTATTATTATTACTCAATACGCAGAATGTTTTTACCATGAAAACATGTAGCATTAAATAAAGAACAATGATGTTCTATAACTAAAGTACACTCGGTGAAATGAAAAAATATCTTTTAATTCTAGTTTTTATTTTAATATTTACACAACTAATTGGAACCAGCTCGATTTTCTATTTCAGATACATTTTTCGAATTTCTAAGAAAAGTTAAATGAATTCTACTTCATATTCGGCCATTTAATAAAAATGATTGAGCTCCCACTTTCCTGTGTTAATTTAGCCTTGACATTATTTCGAAGATCAAGAAAAAAATTTAATCACAAAACAATATTTTTGGTCACCTGTACCCTAGAAAATTTGAATTACTCTGTAATTTTTACACGTAATTTATCCTACTATGTGCAATAATTATAAGAATAGAACGCATATTCATGTAGAAATAAACGTTTCTCTTTGAAATTCTAATTTCTTTCACATTATAGCTGCTTATAACATGCAGAGTTTTCAACGAAATTTAAATAAATTTTGATAGAACATTGCAGGAGTATACAGGGTTATCATAAAGTCTTTCCCTGATTACAATAATTTATTGCAGAAAATCTAATATAATTCGGCATATGCTTGTTTCAATATATTGTAAAGACATTTGGATCATTTTCAAAATCTGTCCATATTTTGAAATAGCAAAATCAAATTTTTACAAATAATCAGAAAGTTTTAATATTTTGTAAATAATTACCTTACCTCAAAAACATTAATATACAACCATCAACAGAGACAAAATTTATTAATTTAACATATTTAAACTATTTTTTAAATTTTAATTAACTTGGTAATGAGATAAGTGAGCACGGTAATGACAAATTAAGCAAAATACTTTTATTTTTCCCCCAGGCATAAATGGCAGCCATTATATCTTATGACCCAAACAATGATTTTCTATTTCCTTAAAGCAGATTAATAAATAAAAATTCATTTAATTATAAATCAGGAGTGTGTACGGTAATGACGTACAAAAAAATACCCACCGAAACATTCAAAGTCTTTGCTTGTTTTATTGAAACTATAAAACTATTCACTCTATTCACCTAAACCTGATAACAAATTGGCTTTTAAGGAGCATTTGTGCCTTGATAAAAAGGCATGTGCTGCCCTCTAAAAAATTCCAGATGAACTTTTTGTCAGAAGCATGGTAATGACACTCTTTCATGGGACACGGTTTAAAATAATTATTAAGAATTATAGATAAGTTTAATTAATGAAAATAAATATTTTTTAATTAGTAGCATCTTAATAAATAAAAATGTATTAAAAATTATAACCATCTGTTTTAGACAGAACTTAGTCAAATCTTTACCTAATAAATTGTTTGTTGAGACAACCTACGATAATGACATTTTGAGTACAAAAGAATATATTTCTTATTTTAAAATTTTTTATAAATAATAATATATCTGTAAATTATCATTTAAAAAAACATGATAGTTAAAATGCAATAATTAAAATTATGATATTTAACTATTTTTCTGTGCAAATGTGAAAGGATAGTAAAACACGACACATTTTGAAAATCACCCATTTATGAAGTTTTTAAATACGAGTACTGTCAAGAATATCAATTGCATATTCAGCACTTTTATTACAATCTTTCGTATGCAGAGCTTGCACAATTTGCCATTTATAAACATTCAAGGTAAGACCCCTATGAAGAATTTCCGTAACTGTTGTCCGAGGTATTTGCAGTTCACGAGTCGCACGCCGCGCCGTATAGACTTCGTAGGACAAAGCTGATACACTGTAAAAAAAATCCGTCAATACACACGAATTTTTCAGTGAAATTTAACTGAATAGTTTCATTCTTCTAAGAAAACGGTCCAGTTTCCGTAATTGACATTTTGAGATTAAATCCGTATAAATCCAGTAAGTTTTCCATAAATGTTACGGAATATTTTTGTATTGCTATCAAAACAGTACAAGTTCCGTAAATGATGTTTAAAAATAATTTCTGTGCTTGGAAAGGGAAGTAATTAATTGTTGTTTAAACTTGCCTTACATTGATATTATTTTCAATTTAACCCCATTATTGGTTAAATGTGTCTCAATATTGAAAATATATCCAGTTATTCCTCAATATTGACTAAATAGTGTTGGTTTTCGTGGGTTTTCAAGTACAACCAATAAAAGTTATGGCGCCATCTGTAGTATGTATTTTAAACAACTTGCTATAACATTTTTCTTTCTTTTCTTTTTTTAATAAAAAGCTAAAGTATTTTTACGATATTTAAAAAAAAAAAAAAAATTATTAATTCTTTTTAAGTATGAGACCGCTGAAAAGGAAATGTTAGTTTATTTTTTTATTATGATTTTAAAATAATGTTTGACTTATTTATAACAAATTATTAATTTTTTTAAAGTCTCTGTAGGATGATAATGAAAAAAATCTAGTTTTAATTTTAATATTTTGAATATATTCACTTTAACAGATTCGCACATAAAACTTAAAACATATCTGAAATATTATAAGGAAATTATTATAAAATGGATGGACGTTTACCTAAGTTACAATAATCAATAAAGGAAATTAATTTTAATACCCTGTAGTAATTATTTTTATTGAGTTTATAGTAGATTCGTCACACAAGTAATAATTTGTTAGACGTACATGTTTGAAAAAAATATGTTAGTATCCTTTCAAAAATAAATAAATAAATAAATAAATATGAATAATATTACAATAAAATTTTAAAACTCTTGCAAAAAAGAAGAAAATATTACTCTTAATACATTCTTTCATGCATGTAATATTTTAAAGACTAAAATTGTATACTCAATAGAAAAATATTATCTGTACAAAAATAAATTTTTTGTCATCTTGTCCCTTAACATCTTGCCTTTGCTTTATAAAATCCATCTGAAATAAGTAAAGATATTTGAAAACGCAGCATGTGTAACCTTGGCATAACGGTAGAGTGCAGCAGGCTGGAAGAGAATGGTTCCCTAGTTCCATTCCCGTGGGGGGTAAGTGTTATTTCTTCACTGTTGCTCGAATTAAATATAGGTGTTCTGACATTGATGTTAACGTGTCCTTGAAAATTAAAGAATGAAAATCATAAATATGTAAGTTTGTCCTTGAAAAATTAGTTTTTGTCTTTCAAACGGAAATTTTTAAATACGGAAAATGAAAAAAAAAAAAAAACGGAAATATTTTGTGAAAAAAAGGAACATTTTCTGGAATTTATGGAAAAAAGTTTCCGTTAAAATACGGAAATAGTACTGGTGTATCGATTGCCAGTACAATTTCCGTATTTTAACGCATTCTTTTTTTTTTTTTCTTTTTACAGTACATGCATGGCGAACGAGATCCACTGTTGTAGATGCATATTTTTTGTAAATAGTGAAAGACTTTATGACAAGCCTGTATATTATGCTGATATTTGCTATGAATACACCGAATGTTCGGTGAGATATGAGTATTTATGGGAAAATATATTGAACTATGCATGAATAAAATTTAGCTGTTTTTTTTTCTTTCGTAACTTACTATACCGCAGTATAGGAGAACTTATAAAAAAGTTCCGTTAAATATCACTAAAATTTCGAAATATATCGACGATATAGTGAGCTTAATTTCCGTTACTTTCTAAAATACTTTTTATTAAATTTGTTTTTTGGTCCTTAAATGCACCTAAAACGCAAGGTGCGAGTTCAAGCAAGTTATTTACATGCCCAAAGATCAAGAATAATCCATCTGGTACATCTTTCAAAATTCGAAAGAAATACTATGGGGTTAAGCCCTCCTCGATCTACGCTTACCAACCACCATATAGACTAGACCCCGCAGTCTCCAAAAACAGGCCAGTTTGCTCTGTTTAAAAAAGATTATCCGATTATGGAAGATTAAATAATATTATCACGACAAATAACGATCTTCGGTAATTGGGTTACCATTCGCACGCAATAGATAAAGAATTTAAAAGTTTTCTTAATCTTTTTTTTTTTTTTTAAGTTCACTTGCAAATATATTTTCCAATTGGGAAAAAAATTCTAGTTATTATTATTTTTATTTTTGAGGGACGGCGACCGTTAAGCCCGGTAACAGCAGATAAAATTTCAAAGTTTTAGTTAAATCTCTTACTCTTCGTCTCCTGCTGTTAGTAAGGAAGTTTGCTCGCGGTGGGTGGAAGGGGGTGATTACAGGAACACTCAAAAGAATTCCATTACATTACGGCCTATGGGGGGAATTTGTTTGAGATAATTTTTAATAATGTTACAGCGTTTCGAACGTAATGAAATTGAAATGCTTTTATGAAGTGCATTTAAATATACATTCTGCAGCATGTGCGGTGCAAAGAATATTTATTATTTATTTACAAGGCCACACAAAAAAATTCCGTTACATAAAGTTATAGGGGGAAACATTGTTTGCGACATTTTTGCTTTCTTCCAGCCTTTCGAGTAATATATCTACGGATAGGTGGAATAACGGAGTTTCGTTCGGATAGGTTTGTTTAGAACAGAGGGTGCCATGTTTTATGTTCCGCGTCGATTTTTTTGTAATTCATGAAAAATTTACGATTGCAATCTTTTACCCGATTAGAGTAAATTTTCACTCCTGGGATACATTTATATTTAGGGATTTTTAATGCATTTTTAGTAATGCATAATGCAGGCATGCCGTTTTTAGTGGTTTTCGAGTCCCACGGCCATTTTTTGACATTCGGAAAAGGAATTTGATTTCAAACTTTTAGACTAATATAGTAGATTTTGCCATCTACGAATTTTGAATTTTAGCAATTTTTAGTAAATTTTTCGTTATTTTTTTGTCGCGTCGATTTTTTGTCATTAATGAAAGCTTTCCAATTGCAATGTTTTTTACCCCAATAGAGTAAATTTTGACTGATGTCGATATTTTAATATTTAGCGATTTTAATGTGATTTTGAATGCGACATTTAGCAATTGTATGAATACCGTGGCGATTTTTTTGACATTGTTAAAAGGAATTCGGTTTCAATATTTTGTCTTAATATAGTAGATTTTGTCCTCTAAGAATGTTTAATTTTAGCTGTTTTTAATGCGATATTTTTTCTATTTTAAGAGATTCTGTGCGCTTTGTATCGATTTTTTTGTTATTTATGAAATAATTCAGCTTACACTATTTTTACTTCATTAAAGTAAATTTTGTCCCTTGCTATTTTTAAATTTTAAACGATTTTTAATGCATTTTTCAATGTGTTTTTTTCGTTTTGCGAGTCTCGCGGCAAGTTTTCCCATTCGGAAGAGAAACTTCGTTTCAAACTTTTAGCCTAATATAGTAAATTTTGAAATCAACGATTTTCGATTTTTAACGAATTTTAATGCAGTTTTTGGCGGGATTTTTTTCGAGATTTTTTTACGTTGTACTTTGATTTTTGTCATTCTTGAAAGATTTTGGATTATAGTGTTTTGAGTCGATTTGTTGTAATTAATGAAAGAATTCCGATTACTATATTTAACCCCATTATAGTAAATTTTGCCCGCTGCTTTTTTTGAATATTCAGTGATTTTTAATGCATTTTTCAATGCAATTTTTAGCGGTTTTTTTTTTTTTTGAGTGCCACGGCGCTGTTTTGACATTCGGAAAAAAAAATTGGTATCAAATCTTTATACCATTATAGTAAATTTCGTCTTCCGCGATGTTTTAATTTTAGTGATTTTTAAGTGATTTTTAGCGATTTTTCGAGTTAGGTGGCAATTGTTTAGCATTGGTAAAAGGATTCCGGTTTCTAACTTTTAGCATAACATACATTTTGTCCTCTGCGCTTTTTCTGAATTTTACCAATTCTTTAATGCGATATTCAGTGTGCTTTTTAGCGATTTTTAGAGATTTTTTGTATTCCGTGTCCATTTTTTGTTTTCATGAAAGATTTCCGATTACAGTGTTTTCCCTCTTAACATTAAACTCTTACAGCAGTAACTTTCAAACACTTAGTGATTTTTAAAGCAATTTTGAATGCGATACTTAGCCATTCTTCGAATTCCGTGGCAATTTTTTGACACTCGTAAATTGATTTCGTTTTCAAACCTTTTGCCTAATATAGTAAATTATTCGAATGAAATGTTTTATAACTTAATAGAAAATTTTTACCCTAGTGATTTTTTAATATTTAGCGATTTTTAATGTGATTTTTAGACTTTCACAATGAGTTTTTGATATTTTAAAAAAAAGAATTCTTTTTGAAACTTCTACCTTAATAGCAATTTGTTTTCAAACATTTATCCTATTATTGTAAATGTTCTGCTCCGCTATTTTTGATGTGTAACGATTTTTAATTCAATATTCAATGCAATTCAATGCAATTTTCCTTCTTTTTAGAGTCCGCGGTGATATTTTGAGGTACGGAAAAAGAATTCGGTTTCAAACTTATAACGTAATATAACTTTTCTCCTGTTCGTTTTTGCTATTTAACCACCTTTTTATCGCGATTTTTAAAGTTTTTCCGTGTTTCACGACTTGAGATTAATCAAAGGAATTCGATTTGAAACATATATCCATATATAGTAAACTTTAAATTTCGTGATTTTTTAAATGTTTCCGAATTTTAATGCAGTTTTTTTGTTTTTCGGGATCCACTGTGAATTTTTTATATTCAATTTTTTACCTAACATACTAAATTCTACCCTCTTTTCAATAAAGTTTATTTGAACTTCGCACAGCAATTTTTGAATTTTTGTGAATTTTTTATATGATTTTTTGTGTGTTTTTGCGATTTGCTACAATTTTTACACATTAGTTAAAGGAAACCAGTTTCAATCTTCTAACCCAATGTAGTAATTTTTTCCCCTTTCTGAAGTTTATTCGAATTTAAAGCGATTTTTAAATTTTTCGCCATTTTTTATTATGATTTTCAGAACTATTTTGCAATTTTTTCGGTTTTTTGACGGACCCGAGCAACGCCGGGAAGGTTAGCTAGTAATGAAATAAAGTTAATTCTAATATTAATGTTAATACTGTTAATTTAACATGTTACTCTATTGAAAATATTTTCTCAACAGGTAAATGTTTACTTGAGAATTGATAGTATCTAAAAAAGCGGTATTTAGTCTTGAAAAACTGATTAATGCCCTCTAAAAACTACTAGACATTGAAACAAATTATTTTTAAATGTCCATTCGTACATCCATCATTTAACACTGAAAATAAACACTGATTAATAATTTCTGTAACATTCACTGGAAAAATATATATAGGGTAAAATATCATTAAAAGAAAATAAAAATAATTTGAAAAGTTTTCACAAAAATTACTTTCATCACAATTAATGTAAACTAGTAAAACAAATTTCTTTTGGTTTTCCTATTTGTGATAATTTATGACAATCAACCATAACACAGTTAAAAGGAAATGAGAAAAGATACATTATTAACCATTTCGCATTTATGTTCATTACTTTTCAATTATTTCTATAAATACTTACCATTCTTAATTGAAATCGCTCTCAGAAGATACATTTACATTATTGAAACCGATAAAAAAGAACTCTCATAAATTCAACTTAGAACAAATTCCTAAAACTGGGATGTTTTTGACATTTATGAAGTTTTACTATTATGTTAATTCTTCCAGATTATAATAAGTTTATGCTGCAATTTTACTGAAATGAAATCGCAAAAAAGCCTTTAAATGTTGAAATTTAACCCTCTGAGTTTTGACATCTGTTTCATTTCATTAAACGAAAATAAGTATTATCTAGATTATTAATGAATTAAAAGGGAATTTAAACACAACTATTTACATAACCTGTAAAAATAATGCTTCAAAACAAATTTTTTCATTAGGAATTGCTTTTTTTATAAAATGGGCCATAATTGACATAGTACCGGGTGTCCCAAAAATGACAGAGGATTTTAAAATTCAATAACTTGCAAACAATGGCAGATATTAAAAAAATTCTTGCTGGAGTGTTATGTAAGATGTCAGGAGTTTATATGCTGCGATTCTGAGTTTTAGTTACAAATAGCATCAGTAGATGGCGCTGGAAGCAATAACCGCTAAAACCAGGCTCGATTTTTCGGCCTTTCTCTTCTTCCATGCCAGAAAAGAGTTTAAATGTATTGAATGGATCCCGAAGAAACAAAAATCGGGTCTGGACTGTGCACCTATTGCTCTCAGCGCCATCTTTTGTTTAAAATTCGAACTAAAATAAAGAATCACAGTAAAAAATCTCATGACATCATACATAACCCTCCTGCAAGAATTTTTGTACTATCTGTTACCGTTTGCAAGTTATTGAATTTTAAAATCATCGGTGATTTTTGGGACACCCGATAATTCTTTAAAAAGTATACCAATGTTTCTATATTTACAAAAAAAATTGTCAAAAGAAATTCGAAAGAAGTACAAATATGCATAATCAAAAGAAAAGAATTATAAGAATTTATCATTTCAATAAATTGTTTGAAATTTTTGTCTAGTTCTTAATGTTATATGAAGAAACTGTGACACAGATGATTCTGGTTTTGCCTTTTTTTTATAATCTGAAAATTTTCTTAAACATAAATAATTGTTCTCTTTTGCCATAAGCATGAAAATATTTCATTTATAGTGTAAGACAATACGTTGAATTACACTTGGCTCTGAGAACATTTAATGCATTCCTTTGTGGCTTTATGTGAATCTAAAGAACGTTTTCATAAATTTCGGATGATGATTGACAACACAAATTAGATTTTATTTCAATAAAGGCTCCGTAATCGATAGTCAGTTGTTTTGGAGCTATTTTTCCGAAATTCGGTCAAATTTCAGAATTACAAGTGTGGATTGTATATCAACAGAACTTTTTCATTCATGGTAATTCTAATAAGTAGTTTTTAGGCTAAAAAATGTGTTTTGCATTGTTTTATTCTTCATACGTGCATTTGTATGTATGAATCACACTTATCACATGAATCACACTCTCAGTATGTATCGCAATTATTTAATCACTAGTATTATCAAGATAACCTAGAAATCAAATAACCTAGTACGGTTGCACAAAGTTTAATTATGGAACTTTGAGCAAATGACGACATCAAATCTATTGAAATTTGGCACAGATTGAGTGTATATAATTTGATAATGACACCGCAACGAGATCTCAAGTATGTAAATGAAACTAGTTGTTAAAAAAGTCCTTCCGGCCAGTGCCGGGAGGAAGAGGTAGCTTTCATATTCCTTATTTTAAAAAAGCCAACTTATATTATTCAAACACACGAAGCTCAAATTAGTGGAAACCAAATATAGGAGATCAGATTTCTCAAAATGTCACCCACATTAGAAATTGAAACTGCTATATCTGAGGCATTTTTTAAGATGAAGACAAACAAAATATGCTCCTGAATCCTTATATCAAGGTCAAATACTTAAGAAAGAAACCTTTTTCAATTTCTAATTTTTTTGCACCTCACTTTAAATATATATATATTTTTTTTTTAATTTAATGGCCGCCAATTTGAAACAAGATGGCTGATGAATCTGGCCAGCGAACTTGGTCGAGGTGTTGATGTATACTATCCACATGCCTTCTTACATCGAAATACGCGAATACGTGTGTTATCGCGTGACAAATACAAGATCGTTTCAAAATGTTAGCCTTGCTAGAAATTCAAAGTGCTATAAATCAACCATTTTTTAAGATATCAACAAAAGAACAAATTTTCAGAAACAAAAACTGCTCCGGAATCTTTGTATCAAGGCCAAACACATAAAAAAAATCTTTTTCATTTTCCAATTTTTTAATACCTCATTTTAAATTTTAAATTTAATTTTTTTTAAATGGCAACCCTTTTGAAACAAGATGGCGAATGAAGCTGGCCAACGAACTCGGTCGAGACATTGGTATGTACTATGTACAGACCAAGTTACATCCAAATCGGTTCATAAATACGCCTGTTATCGCGTGACAAAAATCAGGTCGTTTTAAAATGTCAGCCACAATAGAAATTCAAAATGCTATGACTCAGCCATTTTTTTAGCTATAGACAAAACAAAAACTGTTCCGGAATCTTTGTATTAAGGTCAAACACATAAAGAAAATCTTTTTCATTTTCCAATTTTTTAATACCTCATTTTAAATTTTAAATTTAATTTTTTTTAAATGGCAACCCTTTGGAAACAAGATGGCGAATGAAGCTGGCCAACGAACTCGGTCGAGACATTGGTATGTACTATGTACAGACCAAGTTACTTCCAAATCGGTTCATAAATACGCCTGTTATCGCGTGACAAAAATCAGGTCGTTTTAAAATGTCAGCCACAATAGAAATTCAAAATGCTATGACTCAGCCATTTTTTTAGATATAGACAAAACAAAAACTGTTCCGGAATCTTTGTATTAAGGTCAAACACATACAAAAAAAAATCTTTTTCATTTTCCAATTTTTTGGTATCGCATTTTAAATTTAAAATTTTTAAAATTTTTTTAAATGGCCGCCATTTTGATACAAGATGGCGGATGAAGCTGGCCAACGAACTCGGTCGAGATAATTGTATGTACTATGTACATACCAAGGTACATTCAACTCGGTTCATAAATTCGCCTGTTATCACGTGACAAAAATCAGGACGTTTCAAAATGTCAGCCACGCTAGAAATTCAAAATGCTATAACTCAGCCTTTTTTTAAGATATAGACGAAACAAAAACTGCTCCCGAATCTTTTTATGAAGGTCAAATACATAAGAAAAAAACATTTTTTTCAATTTTCAATTTTTTGGTACCACATTTCAAATTTAAATTTTTCTTAAAAATGTAAATGGCCGCCATTTTGAAACAAAATGGCGGATGAAGCTGGCCAATGAACTCGGTCGAGACATTGGTACGTACTATGTACACACCGAATTACATCGAAATCGGTTCATAAATACGCCTTTTATCGCGTGACAAAATTCAGGACGTTTCAAAATGTCATCCACGCTGGAAATTCAAAACGCTATAACTCAGCCATTTTTTAAGATATAGACAAAACAAAAACTGCTCCGAAATCTTTGTATAAAGGTCAAATACATAAGGAAAAAATATTTTTCCATTTTTAATTTTTTGGTACCACATTTTAAATTTTAAATTTTTTTTTTAATTTTAAATGGCTGCCATTTTGGAACAAAACGGCGGATGAAGCTGGGCAACGAACTCGGTTGAGACATTGGTATGTACTATGTACACACCGAATTACATCGAAATCGGTTCATAAATACGAGAGTTACAGTGTGACAAAGGTCAGATATATGTATATATATATATATATATATATATAAATTTTGAACGGAGGGTGGTTTCGGGGTCTGAGCGTCATGATCGATGAAAATATACCAAAATTTTTTTGAAATCGCTTTCCTCCGAACGGCTGCAATAAGTAGCTTTTTGTAATGAAAGCTACCTAAAATAGCCGTGAAGGAGATGACACAATGCGATGCAATATGAAATGCCGCAGAACGTATCGTCGGTACCATGTCAAACTATCTAATATGAAAAAAGTCCTTCCGGCCAGTGCCGGGAGGAAGAGGTAGCTTTCATAATTCTTATCTAAAAAAAGCCAACTTATATCATGCAAACACACGAAGCTCAATTTAGTGGAAACCGAATATAGGAGATTCAATACTAATTTTTATCAATATAATGAATGAGAATTTCGCGAAATTAGTCAGCTTTATCCAAGCTGCTTTTCTTTAAAGTAACTTATATTTGGCTGCCAAATTCGGCAATTTCTTAAAGTGCCTGTCATT
The DNA here is from genome assembly GCA_963932465.1 of Maratus speciosus. Classification (NCBI taxonomy): domain Eukaryota; kingdom Metazoa; phylum Arthropoda; class Arachnida; order Araneae; family Salticidae; genus Maratus; species Maratus speciosus. Next base: position 222,776,884 of record OZ010791.1, on the reverse strand, counting down.
TTAAGACAACATGGTGGATGAGGCTAAGCAGTGAACTTGGTCGAGACCTTAGTAATTGCTGTGCACATGCTCACTCACATCGGAATCGGTTAATATATATGAGTGCTGTCGCATGCAAAAAATCAGATTTTTCAAAATGTCACCCACAATAGAAATTGAAACTGCTATATCTGAGCCATTTTTTAAGGTAAAGACAAACAAAAAATGCTCCTGAATCCTTATATCAAGATCAAATACTTAAGAAAGAAACCTTTTTCAATTTCTAATTTTTTGCACCTCACTTTAAATATATATATATATTTTAATTTAATGGCCGCCATTTTGAAACAAGATGGCTGATGAATCTGGCCAGCGAACTTGGTCGAGGTGTTGATGTATACTATCCACATGCCTTCTTACATCGAAATAGGCGAATACGTGTGTTATCGCGTGACAAATACAAGATCGTTTCAAAATATTAGCCATGCTAGAAATTCAAAGTGCTATAAATCAACCATTTTTTAAGATATCAACAAAAGAACAAATTTTCAGGAACAAAAACTGCTCCGGAATCTTTGTATCAAGGCCAAACACATAAAAAAAAAATCTTCTTCATTTTCCAATTTTTTAATACCTTATTTTGAATTTTAAATTTAATTTTTTTTAAATGGCAACCCTTTTGAAACAAGATGGCGAATGAAGCTGGCCAACGAACTCGGTCGAGACATTGGTATGTACTATGTACAGACCAAGTTACATCCAAATAGGTTCATAAATACGCCCGTTATCGCGTGACAAAAATCAGGTCGTTTTAAAATGTCAGCCACAAGAGAAATTCAAAATGCTATTACTCAGCCATTTTTTGTTAGATATAGACGAAAGAAAAACTGTTCCGGAATCTTTGTATTAAGGTCAAACACATACAAAAAAATGTTTTTCATTTTCCAATTTTTTGGTATCTCATTTAAATTTTTATATATTTTTATTTTTTTAAATGGCCGCCATTTTGAAAGAAGATGGCGAAAGAAGCTGGGCAACGAACTCGGTCGAGATATTTGTATGTACTATGTACACACCAAGGTACATCCAAGTCGGTTCATAAATACGCCTGTTATTACGTGAGAAAAATCAGCACGTTTCAAAATGTCAGCCACGCTAGAAATTCAAAATGCTGTAACTCAGCCATTTCTTAAAATATAGACGAAACAAAAACTGCTCCCGAATCTTTTTATCAAGGTCAAACAAATAAGAAGAAAATATTTTTTCAATTTTCAATTTTTGGTACCACAATTCAAATTTAAATTTTTCTTAAAAATTTAAATGGCCGCCATTTTTAAACAAGATGGCGGGTGAGGCTGGCCAACGAACCCGGTCGAGACATTGGTATGTACTATGTATAAACGAAGTTACATCCAAATCGGTTCATAAATACGCCTTTTATCGCGTGACAAAATTCAGGACGTTTCAAAATGTCAGCCACACTAGAAATTCAAAATGCTATAACTCAGCCATTTTTTAAGATATAGACGAAACAAGAACTGCTCCGAAATCTTTGTATAAAGGTCAAATACATAAGAAAAAAATATTTTTCCATTTTCAGTTTTTTGGTACCACATTTCAAATTTTAAATTTTTAAAAATTTTTTAAATGGCCGCCATTTTGAAACAAAATGGCGGATGAAGCTGGCCAACGAACTCGGTCGAGAGATTGGTATGTACTATGTACACACCGAATTACATCCAAATCGGTTCGTAAATACGCCTTTTATCGCGTGACAAAATTCAGGACGTTTCAAAATGTCAACCACGCTAGAAATTCAAAATGCTATAACTCAGCCATTTTTTAAGATATAGACGAAACAAAAACTGCTCCGGAATCTTTGTATAAAGGTCAAATACATAAGAAAAAAATAGTTTTCCATTTTTAATTTTTTGGTACCACATTTCAAGTTTTAAATTTTTTTAAAAATTTTAAATGGCCGCCATTTTGAATCAAAACGGCGGATGAAGCTGGCCAACGAACTCGGTCGAGACATTGGTATGTACTATGTACACACCAAATTACATCGAAATCGGTTCATAATTGCGGGAGTTACAGTGTGACATAGGTCAGATATATATATATATATCTATATATATATCTATATATATATATATATATATATATATATATATATATATATATATATATATATCAATTTTGAACGGAGGGTGGTTTCGGGGTCTGGGGGTCATGATCGATGAAAATATACAAAAATTTTTTGAAATCGCTTTCCTCCGAACGGCTGCAATAGGTAGCTTTTTTGTAAAGAAAGCTACCTAACAGTGTTGTCAGTGGGCTACTTTTTTTAAATTCAGATTTTATGATTGGCACCACTTTTCTAAAATGGTAAAATTCCTCTTGTTTTCGCCTTAATTAATATGTCATTAAATAAGGCGAATTTTACGACTTCAAAAAACTGGTGCCAATCAAGAAATCTGAATTTTAAAAAAGTCGCCCACTGGCAACACTGTTTTCATATTGGATTGTTTGGCATGGTACTGACGACATGAAACTTCCCTAATGTACCAAAAATGGCAACTAGATTGTGGAAAGGATTTTTCAATTGTGCTATTCGTTTAACTGAACTAACTTTTAGCACATTATGTAGTATACATACAAATCTATAGATAATATGGGCTGCACAAAAAAAATCAGATATATTTTTTTAATTTTTATGGCAATAGCAGAAGTTGTATTTTATAAATCCTTTGTGTTGTACAAATTCGCTGTGCTTTTTGCCAATTAGACATCATCTTTCACGTTAATAAACTGTTAAGTTGAATTACACTATTCTGAATGTGTTGGAAAGTGTTACATCATCTATACTGAATGCATCATTTTCCGTTCTTGTTTTAGTCAGCAAGGCTTGTGTTTTAAATTAAAGTATTTCATTAACAATGTCTTACTAAAATAATGGAAAATTTTTAAAATAGTAAAATGTATATAATAATGTGTAAATAACATATAAATAATGTATATAAAACATTTGCGGCGATAAAGTGCCAAAAATAATTTGTTAGTAGATACCTATAAGCACGAAACATGTTGAAACAACTGTACGACACAGATGTCAACATATAAGATTTCCATTATATATTTGATTGATTTCAATTTTATCTAGCATTGTCAATTAATGTAAATTTTTCCTTTTTTTATTAGTCCAAAACTATTTCTCAGAAAAATGATATGTGCTGGTGCAATTTGTATATCTTATTTAGTTTTAAGAATTTCAGATGTATGTAATTCACATATTTGTTTTGTAAAGATGAAAGAAAAGTTTTTTTCGCTAAGCATTGTTATAAATCTTTTTCTTTTTTCTTCTTTTTTTTACGGAAGCTTACAAAAATGTTTTAAAAAAATTACACAAAATTTTCATACATTTAATGACAAAACAAAGTTTTGTTTTGTAAAGTATACAATGCTGTCCTTTATGCATTTTTATCTTTTTCTGTTAATTATGTATTCCTTCTTTAAATCATTAATATTTTAAAAACATTTATATCACAAGTTTTAATTCACTATATATATTTCACTTTCTTTTTATTATGGTACTTAGTATTTTCTTAAAGCTAACGTATTTCCTCAAAATTAAATTCATTTCACAATAGCCTAATAACTAAAATTTTCATTCCGTTTTGCTTTCGACGAGATCAGTGTTTTATAACTATGAGACCACCCAATGGACTTGACAGGTATTATGGTTCAGAAACGACAATTCAAACTATTGAAACAATACATTCTTCAAAGTGATTTGGTACGCTCCGGATGTTTCCGGATCATCAGAAACTGCTTAAGGGATCTAAGTCACATTGGTGTTAACAAAAAACTGACACTGAAGGAGAGCATCCAGTAATTTTGGGAAAATACTGCGTCATAGTTAAATGATGGGTCAGAGTCCCGATCAGCACAGACCAACGGGTGTATACTGTGCCATTTCTTGTAGAGAGAGAAAAACCTCCGTATTCCTAATCAGTTCCTGGTTTTTGCAGCATTCAACCAATAACGATGTACTAAATAAAAGAAATCTATGAAATGCTATTGCCCAAGGTCTTTATAGGATAAGACAATTCGGCAAGATACCAGCAGCGATGTCAGGGAACGGAATGCTTCACTGAAATTCACTATATTGGGACTCTTCCGTGGGACCAATGAACCTAACAGCAGAGCTGGGAAAATTTGCAATTGCAGTTATATGCAATTTAATTACATTTTAATTGCATTTAATTAAATATAGTTAAAATTGCATGCCGTGAAAAAATCTTGCAGCACTGTAGTCGGAGTCGCCCCCATCCCATTACCTGACGAAAATTCTGCGTTTCAATGTGTGTTCTATAATCAATCAAATGCAATTAACTTGTAATTTAATTGCGGATAATTGAGATTACAAATTTGTCCAACTCTGCCTAACAGAAATATTTGAACTATTGCCAAGTGTATGAACTCTCTCTCAACAATTTAATATCGATCATGACTCAATTTAGTAATTTTCCACGCTGGTGCCTTCTTTTTTTAACCATTTGGAAAAATGGTTATTGTTCTCTATCAGGGTAGGAAATCAAAAACATATCTGAAGTGCTTTATTGGTTGAATCCGCATTTTATTCGTTTTCTGATTGGCCTATACAGGTTGGTCTATTGGTATTTTCCCTTTACTTTCAACAGAGATGGATACTTCTGTTGCTACTATAACAAAAAAGTAATAAAAACTACAAAAAAAATAATAACTCGGAAACAAATTGAGATACAGCTTTCAAACAAATTTTATTTAAAAGTGTATTTTTTCTCTATACGATGGTGTAAAAAGTAATATTGTGGGATGTTTAGAAGTTTTAGAATGAAATTTCATTTAAAATGGGTCGTCAGATATCTTGGACGATGAAAAAGCCTTTTCCCGAACAGTCAATGAAATGCTTGGATAATACGTAAGTTTCAGGTGGATAATACGTAAGTTTCAGGAAACCTGACGACTCGCAGGCAATTTTTGTCGCTTGCAATTTTTACGTGTAATAACACTATTAATGTTTAATCCATGGCGTACGTAATGTATAGTCAACTACATGCGCTTTTTATGTCTTAAATTTTAGTCTTTGAAAAAATCATTTTCCAAATGGTCGTTGTAATTTGTTAAATTGCTTTTTTTTATTATTATTATTTTATTTTTATTTGTTTATTTTATTTCAATTTTGGCTGTACAATGTTAATTCAAATTACTAGAAAATCTCCTCAAATAATTGTGATTTTGACTGAAATTCAGTAATATGAGTCTGGCAATCTTATACTTTAAAAATTCTTTTTCTCATAACTCTTAAAATTGCTTTGCCAGTTTGAATTTCATTATTTATTAATTTTTTTTATTTAGAATATTGTTAATTTATCTGATTGTACTTTTATTTATTTCTCTCTAAACATAAATTTTGATATTACTCGTGAAAGTCTGAAACTTTTTTTTAAAGTTTTATATAAAAAGTATGCGATTTTTCTTTTAATGTAATGTTATTGTTTTAAACTCAAAATAGTGTTCAGTTAATTTTTATTCAAAATTATTATTTTAATACTCTTACGTTTTATGGTTTATAAAATTAATCTTAATTTAACTTACCACTTATTTTGATGTCGGATATGACTGGCACTAAAATAATTGTTATCAAAATTATATTTTGCTTCTATGTTAATCGAATTGAACTTTGAAAATTTTTTATTACCTTTTATTTTAATTCGTAATCTTAAAGTTTTGTTAACTCTCGAATTTGGGGAACACTAATAGCATCTGAGACGGGATAATGTCTCTTCAACCTGTGAATACCACGCAGCCACTGAGAGAAACATTTTTTTAATTTATCTCATATACTACTTGCCATCAACTCATCTATCCTTAGGGTGTTCTGTGCAATAAATCTGAACAATAGTTATTGTGTTCAATATTATATTGTCAGGTTATTTCCAAATTTTCAATTTTATTTTAATATTCATTGTGTAAATATAAAGGCATTGGTTCAAATGTCTTTATGAAAATACTTGTTGAGTTCATTATGGTTCGCCCAGTATAAAATATCTTGAAATTTACCTGATAAAACGAGGTGAACAACAAGAAAAAGTATGTGTTTGTGATGGATTGTGATGAATGTGTGAAAGTAATAAATTATTACTTTTCTCAAGATATGAAATTTTAGAGGAAAAAGATTATTTTTTACGAATATATTTGATTGGCTTGTATATCGAGTGAATACATGAATCAGTTGAATACTCTACAATTAGCTGCAAATATGATTTGTTTTAAATTTTTTAAATAAATCTATATTTTTCTTAGGACTCAGATGATAAATGGTATTTGGAAAGAAAAGAAAAGAATGACTTTAAGAAGCATATACACATATATTTTCTGGGGATTTTTTTTTTTTTTTTAGTTGCTGTTAATTACAAAAGTAAAACTAATTATATTCTTTTTATTCGTAATAAATTACTACTATGCGTTGTTTGATAAATTGGCGAGATGGTTTACAAAAAGTTTTCTTCTTAAGATAAAAAAATACTGGATAAGTGATGTAGGCAAATAGAATACCTTGAAGAAATCTTTTTTTTTTTTTTTTTTTTTTTTTTTTGCCTTAATTTAATTTAGGTTTCTTAAAATGGGATTTTAAAATTTTTTAAACGAACTTCTGTTCAAACTATAGATCCTGATATCTTATATTATCTTTTATAAATATTATAACATTTGAATTGTTTAACTATCGAAAAGAACAGAAAGCGGTTTTAAAATATATATATTAGTTGCCTAATTTGATTTGCCAAATTTAAAAAAATTATTTTGAAATATTTTTTCAAACATTTTAAGATTACACTTATTTCATTTACATACTTTCAGATAATTAAATACTGAGGAAGAATCAAGCCAATTAAAATTTTAAAATATGGATGTCCAAAAATACATATTATTGCATAGACGTTGCCAGGCCGGCATTACCGCCAAATTACACAAGCTCAATTGTATATGGCTAAGGTATGAAGTAGAAATGGTAGATAAAAACAAAGTCCTCATTTTCAACAGAAGAGAAACTTTAAAAAACTGTGAAAATTTCAAAAAATCGCTGTAGAAATTCTGGTTAAATTTTATTAAAAAGAGAGCAAAATTTACTATATCGTTAAATTGGGCTAAAAGATTGAATTTCAATCAGTTTCCTTTTACAGATGGATCGAAATCGCCAATTTCCCAAGACACTGTCAACAGACACAAACGTCAGACACACATACATACAAACAGACAGGCAAAAACATTCTTTTATTAGTGTAGGTAGTTCTTCATCATCACCCATGTCATGAGAACTATTTTCTGCACACGTACAATAGTAACCTACCTTCTCAACTCTTTACCTTCTAACTCTACCTTCTTGTCGTAGTTAGATAATACCCTTCTTTCCAAAATACTGGAAGAATGGAAGCAACCCTATTGAACGAAATTTCAATTTAACATTCATAACTACTGCCCCTAAATAACTTTAAATATCAATCGCTACTTACACAAAATTCAGTAAAATTTAATATAAAAATATTTTTAATTTCACCTTTTCCGATTTCCATTTTCTATTAAATATAAATTGAACAATAAGACGTTTAGAGTGTAGAAATAATTTTGACTTATAAATGTTAAGAAAAACCTAAATGCTATGTACGACATGTTTTGTTGATGTAAATGATATTACATGCGGACAAATTGTGCATTTTAATTCTATTCCAAACAATCCTGGATATTTAAAGTATAACTGTGTTTTAGTGTAGGCAGTTGCTTATTTATTTACTTGATTATATATTTGATATTATGGTGTTATGTATAAAAAAAATAACTAAAATTTAGGATTTGTGAGTTGATCTATCGGGGGTGTTGCCATTCCAAAACGAAATAAGCTATTAGCTGCCAGACAAGTAGTCAAGTAATCACTTAAAATGTCAATAACCATTGCACCATCGTATGGAGTGGAAAATGTATTTAAAAATGAAATATGCTTAAAATCTTAAACCTTCTATAACAAACAGACGACTAGTAAAGCTGAAATGCATGCTGATCACGTTTGGAAGATCCTTTAACAGTATGCCCCAAAATTGACGGGTGTATTTAAAAAAATAATTAAATGAAAACAGAAAGGGTAGAAATGCACCGTTTACTGCATTATACGTGAGGATCCAATAGATTTTCAGTCACACGGAATTTTAAAGTTAGTTACACAGTTTGCCAATATATGGCGCTATGAACATCTTTCTAACAAAGTCATAAAAATTTAAATAACGATATATTCAGTACATCCACCATATGCAGTAATAACATAGCCAATCTGAGCAGAAATATAGGAGAAGCTCCTGCCAACACTACAACCGGTATACTCTCACATGCAGCAGACATGTGCTTTTCCAGCTCGGAGTAGTTTGCAGTTTTTGGTGGTAAAACTAATCTTTCAAGTTCCTCCACACAAAAGACACAAGGAGACAAATCTGGTGAATTGGGAGGCCAATCCATACCGCTTCCTTAATGCTTTGAATAATTTAGGGCACTAAAACTATCATCGAAATGTTCGTAGAGGAAATTTAAGACCAGCTGTTAGATGCTAGCGGGTACCGTCTTGCATGAATCACGAGGTGGTATCCTCAGGGAGTCCCTCAAGGCATTTTGTACCGCCACAGATTCACGCAGAATATCCAGGTAGACCTCTGCAGTAATCGTTTGGCGTCGGGAAAATGGTCCAATTACTCTTTTGGGGAATATTGCAGCCCAAACCAACACTTTTGGGGGCCGTGTGTAAGCAGACGGAGAATGTGACGCTGGATACGATTCACTGACATGCGCCGTATTCCAGCCTGAGCTGCAACACTGTGAAAGGAAACATGTGAACGCTCCTGTACGACTTGCTGAAAGGCTTGAACATTTGTATCTGTAGCTGCTACGCGCGGGCTCTCAGCATTTCCAACACGATCATCATTAACGTTTCCAGTCCATTGAAATTTTTCATGCGGAGCTTTTATTGTATTGCTTTTCTCTCTGGTCTAGACGGTGAAAGATAAGAAATATCCGCTGTTCTAATGAATAAACCATTTTTGCACAGCAACTTGTGTTCCTGAGCAGCTCACACTAGCAGCATAGTGTCGAAGTACAAGAATGGAGATATGACGGAGCGCATTTATCTAAAGATTTCGTAGTTCACTGTTGACGTCATCCGTTGCCGAACTTCGTAACTAAACTTGATATTCTATGTGACTAAAAATTTATTGGTTTTCAAAATAAAATGCAGCAAAAGGGTGCATTTCTATCGCTTTCTGTTTCATTTATTTAATAATTTAAATGCACCCGTCCTTTTTTGGGACACCCTGTAAATACATTTTAAGTATTAATAATTGAACTTTTAAATTAAACCTATTAATTATGTATAGTACTCTGCTAAATAATTACAAAAGCTGTCAGAAAAGTATATTTCGTGTATATTAATATAGAAAATTATTTAAATAAATCCGATCAAGCAAAGTTATACCTTTTTTTATTTTAAAAGACTTAATTGTTATTAAAAATTGTATTTGGTACAATACATATTTAACCATATTGGAAAGCAGATTAGAGTAATAATTTCTTAAATATCAGTTTTAAAATTTGTCTTTAAAGTAAAACTTTTTTCACGAATGTGTTATGTTTAAAACTTATAAGAGCTAAGTGCTTCAGCACGTCTAAGGGCTTGAAAAGGAAATTTATTAGGCATCAATAATCCCTACATGAATCCAAAATTGTTTTAAAAGAAATATTTTAGCATAAATCTCCGCTAAATACAGTATAAGGAATGCTGAGTTATTTTTACTCTATTTATGGCACTGAAGTAAATTCTTTGTAAGCATTTCCTTTATAGATAACGGATATTGTGTTATGCAACATTGAAGGTCTGAGCATTACTTTTCATAACTTTTCTCCAACAGAATGCTTTTTGTTCTTGCATTGATTTTATCATTATACAAAATGTTTTTGGAAAAAGCGATAAGCTTATTTCATTTGCAACAGTGATCGTAAATTGCATTGTTCTTAAACAATTTATGTTCTAACGAATAAATAGAAAGTTCTACTCGTGTTAAATAAATTCACATGAGTACGTCAGGTTGCAATTTTATGCATTTTGTAAGTTCAGCATATAAAATATACTTATTTTGAAATATATATTTTTAATTTTTCTCTATTAATATTAATTTTACTTAGCATACTTGTGAATGATTAAAATTGTCATTTGTAACAATCACGAATATTCTTGGATGACAAGGATGACGAATTTGAGTGGGATGACGAATAGTTACTTTACTGATATAGCGTGGATTGTACGCAAATTGATGTTGGAAATGTTAATTACTTTTTAGGAGGCTTTTACATTGGACGCCATAGGTGACTTCTGCAGACTAGGATGCTGTAAAATCTTTAGACTACCTGAATATTATTATCTACCGACCACATTCCGTTGTGACAAAGACATAAAGTGTTTTCATACACATTCGTTGTCAAGTGTTTCAGACATAAAGTCAAAGACACAAAGACATTTTGTGACATAAGAGTATTTCCTTGATAAGGGCTTTATACAACTTGAACACGATTTATTTCAAATTCCGATACATTTACAAAATCTTAAAATGCATGTATTTCAGACACCATATAGATGTGTGGATATTAATTGAGACTTTATAAAAAAAAAAAGGGTGTCAAATTCAAAAGTCTCACAATAGAAAGATATAATATATCTTGTAAATTTTAAATCATAATACTATACTGTATTGTAAAGTGTAATTAAAAACTAAGTTGCAATATATAAACAGAAAATTTAAATATAAATTGAAAAATATTATATTCGAAAATAAAATTATTTAATTATAAAACTTATTGTGTTTAAATAAACCTTTATTTCTAAATACTTAAAGTTATGCATATAACCTCAATATAAATATATCAGAAATATGTGAACAAATTTCAAGATCAAGACAATTAGCTTAACTGTGTTAGGGTAGTTTCAATGTTTAGACTGTCAGCACTTTTCTTCTGTGCTGAAATATTTATGATTGATTGTATTAAAAATATTATGTAATTGTAGCAAAGTAGCCATGGGATTTTCGATTATATTTATTACAGTGCTTCCTAGCGACGAATTCAGATGTTACTATATATGTGTTTTGAAAACTATATGATACACAGGAGACCATTGAATTACAAAATTATATTTTACCTAAAAATACATAAATCTAATTTTTGAATTATTCAAAATCGAACAACTTAAATGAAACTAATGTTTATTAACATATAGTTTTTAAAAATGACCCAATTTTCTTAACAATTTCTATTTAAAACAGCTTTATATATAACACTTTACAAAATTTTAAATTATTCTTAAATTTTAAAAGAATCTTATGAAGACATTATACTTTTAATTAAGAGGTAATTTCCATATACGTTCTGTTCTAGATTTGAAAGCTGAAAATGACTGCAATATATAAAACTCACAAATACCGAAAAACTTAACGTCGTATGGAAATGTAATCTTTTTTTATTCAATTTAAAAATAAGACCCATAAATATAGATCTTTTTAAGAAAAAAAAATTATGTTGATCGAAGATAAAAATGTACTCCCAGGAAAAGTTGTCCAAACGTTTTCATAATGTCATACTATAAAGCATAATTTTGTTTTTCGATCAGAAAATATTTTAGAGAATTTAAATTAACCTAAAATTTACTTGAAAGTTCTTATGTTTCTCTATTATTGTTAATTATTTTAACATAAACTGCATGTGATATTATCACATTTTTATTAATGTCACACGTTAAAATTTCTAATTTAGCAACAATTTCTTTTATTACATAATTACCATTTTCACATATTTAAAAGTGTTTTAAATTTTGAAATAATTAGCGGATTATTTAATTACTTGGTATTCAGTATTGTCTTTTATTATTCAATACCTTTAAAATACTGGTAAATATATGTGCTAATTATGCATTTTAATACATAAAATTTACTAACTTGAAATAAAAATAAGTCAATATTTTAGTATTCCTTCCACCTAATTTCAACAGCAACTACAATATAAATGCAAAATAAACGTGTAGAAAATTTGCACACAAACTTTCCAGTTTTAGGAAGTATTTGGAATAGAAAATCCTAATTAAGTTAGACAAAGCGTAGGAAAACAGTTTGACAGATAACCCATCCACAAATTTCAACTAACTGACATTTCTGACGTTTAATTTAACGAATAATGTATAAAAGCACGTTTGAATAATTTGATAAGTATATGGCAGCAGCAATAATGCCAATATCTAATAACATCGATCAATAAAAACTTTTAAGATGTTATTGTCATAAATAACAGTAAAATGAGTCTATTTAGGGCAAATTCTGTTCAGCAGTTTACTGAAAACGAATTAAATTCTTTGTGAAGTATGCTTTAAATGAAATAACTGTCTGATAAGTATTATACCATAAGATAGATATTAATTATAGTTTTTTCTATATCCATAAGAAGATAGTATTGAAAACGTGAAAATGTTCGACTTCCTTTTTTAATGGTTTACAGATCTTAACATGTCCTGAACACGATTTGACTTTTTTGTTTTAATGTCTTATCTGTCGTGTTTATGTAAGTGAAACAACTACTGTGTTGGATCTATCTCATGAAATAATGCATGGAATTTCGGAAAACTTCATATTCTGTTAAACCTTGTTATAAATCGGTAATTATTTGATTTGAGCGTACACCGCTCAGCAGGTGAAGCTGTTAGTCTTTCACGATTTCCATGATAGCTAAATCTTGGTACCTATACTATGGAGATTCATCAAACGTAATATTCTGGTAGTGTTTGACATAAAGTGATACTGCATTATTTTAGATGGACACTCCGTTTCATAAAGATTTGACCGCTATGTTTTTATGTTTTTTTTTTCTTTTAAACAAACAGGTAATTAAGCTTTAGCTTGTATAGAATGTTCATTATAAAATTTAAAACATTTTTCAAAGGAATGACAGTGATATTTCATAAAAAGGATTACTCAATATTATTATATTTTGAGAAAATCAAACTTATTTCACAAAAAAGTGTTTCAGAATGATATGGAGGCTTAGAAATAAAACTTTCAAAATATTACTAAAATCTCATAAAACAGATTGTCTGTCATTCCTACCAAGCTTCCTTCCAATGCAAATCATGTTGCTTTTATAAAGTGGAGTTTTATCTTCCTCGCAATCGTTTTGTAGTTGTAACAAGACAGCCCTGATGACATGATTTAAATGAACATTAAAAACGCAACGTTATTAAGTCGAAAAGCTTGAATTGATACACACAGTTATTTTAAATTTTCTTCAAATCATATTGTGAGAAAAAGCTACCTAGCCGATCTTAAAAACTTACTTCATAACATAAAAGAATTACCGTAAAGTAGATCTTGCAGCAAAAAGTTGCAATTTGACAATCGTCGTCATGAAGATTTCCTCGTTTCTCCAGCATTCATATGTAAAACAATTAAAAATTATGGAAAACCAACATATTTAATGAAAACGTCAAGTTGAGAATAACTGAGTGACAAAAACTTCAAAGATTGTCATAGGCGCTCAAACCCACATGTCTTAGAAGTCGTATTTCAACTTTATGTTCTGTGATTAAAAAAAAAGGCTAATTTGGACAGTACGGATGGATGGAGTCATTATTTTCATGATCCGCGAAAAGAACACGAATGCTTTTCCAAAATACAAAGTGGCGGAGGTTCTTATATGGTATGTGTAGGTTTTTGGTGTAATGAAAAGACAACCACAATGATTTCGAAAGTCCAGAAGAATGTTGTGATAAATCAAGACCTTTTTGGAGATGACTTTTTGTCCTTTGCTGAAAATCTAGAAGAGTTATCTTGGATTTCTACTTGAGATAATTCTAAAATACATAGGCTTAATAGTATCTGACTGTAGTTTGTAAGTCATAGGCTTCATGCAATGGACCGGCTGTCAGTTACACATGATTTAAATCCAATGGAGGACAATTGCAGTTTTTTAGTTTTAGCAGTACACATCAATGAAAACAATACTCGTGTTTCATAACTATGGGCTTCTGTAATTTGCGATGAGGAAATTACTAGTCAAACTTAAAAATAATCAAACTTATTTTTTTCTGATCGTATTTTTGCGGTTATTCGAAATTCTATTCAGTATACAAAGCCTTAAAGGAAAGTCGTTGTTTCTTTTTTGGACAATGCAGTTTGTATAAAATGAGTCACTTTTTGGATTCTAATATTTTTGATTTTGATTTTAAGCAATAGTTAATTGCTCATTTTTTAAAATAAAATCTATATAATTTACAGCAAATGGCTTTTTTGTGTTTCAGTTCTGGAAAAACAGCGTGTTCATACCATTATAAAACGCAGTATGTATCAATCAACAGGTGCCGCTGCTCTGCTACGTTTTTTTTTTTTTTTTTTTTCATGATAGTTATATCTGGAGAGGGCAGAGGAGGAAAAAAAGGATGGAGGAGAAGTAGAATCATATTTGTTTTACAGTTCTTTAAGAAAACACAACCATATGTAATATGATAAATCATCATTACAATAAAGAAAATACTATTAAAGAAAATACTAAACTTATTTAAAAATTAAATTACTAAAGGGTTTAGTAAACAACTTTAGTTAAATTACTTAAGTTATCTAATAATTAGTTAACTTTAGTTAAATTATTATGAAAATAATGTTTGTAATAACGTGTTACATAACTTACCCAATACGTGGTTGGGTTTGCTTAAAGAATTGTAAAACAAATAATAATCTATTTTCCCCCATCCATCCTTTATTTTCGTCTCTGCCATCTCACCCATAAACCAACAGTAAATGGAATCTTCCACCTATCCTGGACAAAGAAATGTACTTTCCCGGCTTTCTACATCAAGCAAGTAAAATGTGAAAAAATAAGACGTTACTAAGATTAGTTTTTGTATTTTGTCGCTGAAGATGACTGCGTATACAGTTGAAATTGCTAGGAATTGGATAATATAGTTTAACATCGTTTAACGTTTTTTATCATCTTTTAAGTAATAAAACACATTATGCATAATTTTAGTTTTTTTAATTAATATATTAAAACAAAATCGAAGGAAGTTTTAAGATGGCCACGACATCTGTTTAATCATATCAGACTTTATAAGGTGATAAACTTTTATTATGAGCTATTTTTGAGAGCATAAAAGGAATCTTTGTGAAAGAAATTTTAAAACATGAAAATATCTACATGCAAATGTTAATATGCATGAAATATATGAATAATACATGAAAATTTTTTCACCTAATTTCTGGCCCCACCAGTGGCCGAAAGGTTCTGCTTTCGAAGCTGGTAGACGGGGGGCGCTGTTCGAATCCAATCGTGCCCGTCGGTCTAATCGTTCACAGTTTTCAGTGGTTTTCTTCGAACCTTGGATTTCCTTGTATAAATACGGGTTATGTTCCCTTAGAAACCGTCCACCTTTCCACGGAGGGCACTCCCCCTTCCTTTGGGCCTATATTTCTCGTGTTCATAACTGGCCGTCAAAAAACAACATAAACACACACCTAATTTCTGACAATCATGTTTTAATAAAGATATATTTTTGTTTTTGTTTTTAAAAGCTCTAATTATAATATCGATACCAACTTTATTTCTTTGAGCTGAAAATTTGAAATTATTTTTAGAATAAATTAAATTATTTTACGAATTACTAATACCTTTTAAAATTATTTAAAAACAAAGTCCGTATAATATAGGTCTTCTATTGTAAAGTATATATAAATTTATAATTTGTTTTTACATATTATATTAAAATATTCATTATACTGAAACCACAAATTATTATACTATTGAACCCGCATATTTATATCTATTTTAAATTTCGAGGCAGATACATGACTGATGATTAAATTCTGAGATTTCGGTGCTTAAAATGCACCATGCAATAATTCACACGCAACAAAAAAAAGCATAGACATCGTCTCTTCATGTAATGTTTAAGCTTTTTGTGTAACGTAATTCGTCTTAAATATAAAATTCAAAGAAATTACGGGTCCGTTGCCGTAATTTTAGAATGTAGAATATTATCGGTTGTCAAATTTTTTAGACTGGCGTACTACTACTAAATTAAAATGTAATCTTATCCGTACAACAAGGTAACGAAGCTAATGCTAACAAAGTCTGGTTTCATATTGGATAACATTTCATTCTTGGTTACAGTAGGTCATTCGCACACGTGTCCTGACAACTCACAAAGGAAACCGAAAACTCTTTTTAAAAGAGTTAATATCCATATAGAATGTACTGGGGGGGGGGGGGGGGAGAGAAAATGCATGTATTTGCAGAACCTTCAAATTTATAAAACATTTCAGAATATTAATATGTAAAACACGGAATGATTCTATTACGGAAATGTCACTAAAATTATCTTGTTTTGTTTACAATCACATAAAGAATAACGTGGTTTACATATAACAAAATGCAAAGTATTATAAAACAAATTAGATGAGGAAATGCAACAACTTATTCTTTATTGCACTTATTATATACATTACTTTACTGTGAGAAAAAAACATATCCCCCTGTACAAATTCCACAGCAAATCATTGTATAAAAATTTAACAGGCACTAATCGATTAGAATTAAGATATATCAATAAATGATAGACTTAAATTTTGTTGAAGGGGTGGTCTAAGTAGAGAAATTGTAACAAATTTTAAAATTTTCAATACAAACACCTAATTTTGACATCATATTTCGATTCGTTAGTAAAATTTACCTTACGGATACTAAACCGGAACTTCCTCTGCTAATTAGTTTAGGAATTATGCAAGTTTAATGTTTTGATATCCTAATGTTAAATCTATTTTTAATCGTTGCAAAGCAGATTACAATGCGTGAAGTTTTTAAGCAAAACTCAAAAGCCACTGGGCTGAATGAGTTGTAATTTTGGATTCACATATATAAAGCTTCTATAACTCGGTGTCCCTTAACCCATTTATGCCTAGCTTCCCATTTTTGGGACGCTTCGAATTTTAACACACTTGTATAATTTTCTTCTTTATAACACGAAAATTATATGAAATAATTATATATAAATGTCTTTATCTGTTACCGAAAGATGACAGCAGAAGATGGATATTTATTTGTTTAAAATGAAGGCTTTTTTTAGAGTTCATAGATTTTTCATTTTTCAAGATAGCGAAATGTAAAAAGTAAATTTATTTGTGATTTTCGACCAAGGATCCAAATAAATAAGTCATAATATTAGCTTCTAGACATCTTTGAAATACGTATTTTTTTAATTGTAAAATTATATGTTCAATCCTATTTTATATGCATTTTTGTAACGTACAAAATATAGAGTACTAAGTACGAATGGGTACTTATTTTTATTAGCCATTTAGGGGACAGTTATTTATGTAAAGTCCTTTTCAAGATGATTATGAAACAAATTTGTTTTTAAGCCTCAAATGCGATTATTTTTAGTTTATTATTACTAATACTTATAATGTTATTAATCTCTGTAAAGAAATAAGTATATTTTTGAGTAAATCATAAAAATACTAATTTTAGTATATAATATACAATTTAAAAGCTTATTTTATATAAATTTAGACAAAACATATAATTATACCTATTGTAATATCACAAATATTATGCATATGCTCATTTTTATTACGTTTACATTTTATCAAATAAATACAGAAAAAAATTGGTGTAATTTTTTTTAGTATTTTTCCAGTTCCTTTTGCAACAATTTAAAGTGATTTTAGCAACAAATTTGAGAAAACGCAAATTCATGCACTAATGGGTTTAAGGAATCATAGTTAACAGTACATAAATGTTTCAAAAATTAATTTCTAAGCCATTTGACTTGCCATTATTGTGCTATTGATTAACTTACATATACAGTGTGTGCCAGGTATTTGAGAAGATACATTATAGGTGAGATATTACCCTGTATTTCGTAGTTACAAATACTTTTCTGTTACGTGTAAACACGTCAGAACCTAGACTAACTAAGGAAATGAAGAAGCATGCTGTCACTGGCTCATTGGCTGAAGAACACTTCGATTTAGAAATTGCCACATTCTTGAAACTCGCCCGATCGCTTGTCTTTAATGTAAGGATATAACTGAAATCTACCAGGTTTCATGTGGTAAACGTCTCATACAGGAAACAACATTTGTCAGCAATATTAAATCATCCAAACGCCAGAATTCGTTAGTGAAGGGGATGAAAATCCTACGAAGTCGATAAGAGCACTTGTTAGGGAGATGCAGGTTGATGAGACCATAATCAGATGTACTATGATTGATGAGAATCTTCGTGGACCTGAGGTCTTACGTGATGAGGAGAGTGCAGTTCTTGTTCGAGAAAACCAGGGACAACTGCTTGACAACCCCCTCCTTAACAAGATGAAACATCAAGAGGAACCAGGAATGCTCTTGTTTCTATCCAATGAGAAAAATTTTTCCCAGGTCAAGAAAGTGAACCGCGAAAAGAACGCTGATGATGTAAAATCCCCGAAGAGGATCTGACAGACGCGTTCAGAAAATTTACAGCCTCATTGATGATTCTGTGGGGAGGGGGGTGTGTCCTAAGAAGCGAAGACGATTTGATGCATCCACATTTCATTCTTCAAGGTGCCAAAGTCAACACCGTTCCTTATACTGCGGTGTTAAAGCATTTAAGACTTCTTTTCAGCAGAACACATACAACCTCTTATGTAGCCTACGTATTCGCCGGATATATCGCCCATTGAACATGTGGGGGATTTCGTTGATCGGCGTCTCGCTTGTTATCCTCCTCCTATAGGTTCTACAGATGAACTTTGAGTACGCATACAAAGAATATGAAATGCTTTTCCCCAGGCAGACATTCAAAATTGTTTGACTCTATTCCTGGTCTTATAGCAGCATTTATTGCAGTGCAAATTGGCTGCACCAAATACAGATTTCGGACACTTAATATTGTCTTTTTGCTTTGAGAATGTAATCATTTGTTTGTACCAATACCAGTCGTTTACGTATTAAATTTCATTTGCTTCTGGTGTTTACTTCATGGTGTTGCAATTTTCACAAACATGGGTGTAATTTTAAAATATTGTGATTTGTGGCCGATTTTTACTCTAACTAAAACCTTTGAAATGCAAAAAAGTCAAGAAAACATACAGACTGACAAACTTATCAATTTTAGATCCTAATGGCATTGAAACGAAAACTATCAGTAGAAAGATTCTTTTCTAACAAAAAAATATGTAAAAATTGAAGCATCCATTCAAAATTTATGCGCGGACAGGACATCCATGTAAAAAAGCATTTAGACACAAATTGTGCAACCTCCTTCTTTGGATGTCACGTCAGTTTAAAAACAAATACAGTATCAATAAAATAAGGTAGTTAGCTTTCTTTATTAAAGCATATCTGCCGACGTTATCAAAAGAAAGTGATATTTTTATGCGGCTGAAATAATAAATGCCAGAATAATGTGATGGGATTTGGGGGATAAAATATGGAATCCATTTCCATAAAAATGAATTTACTGACACTACAATGTTAATATCTACTATGAACGTTTCCACAAAAGTAAAACTATGCATTCTGAAATTGTTTTTGAAACTTGAGCAAATCCAATTATTTGGAGGAAACATTGAGCCGTTTCATAGTAAATGTGATTACACAAAGCGTTAAACAAAAAGCAAAATTACATTTTATGAAATAAAAAAAAATGCTTCTTTTAATTTTAGTTGTTTTCAACAAAATTTTATTTTTTCGCTCTGACCATCCCTTTAACTATGTATATCGGATAAGTATATTCTCATTCTAACTTTAATAAATATACATAGATTGGTATGAAATTTAAATATGTTATTAAAGATCACTATATTATTTTTCCTATATAAAATGGTATGATGGTATGTGTAGCATCTGCAGTTCTTTTGTAGAGCTGTACAAAGTAATTCATTTAAATTACGGTATATGTGTTCAATTGTTTGGTGTGCATTTTAACGATAGTAATCTATTTGAAACAGAACACAACTAATTTATGTTATTTTAGTTTACTTCATATTATTTATATAAATTTGCATTTTCTTAAATCCTAATATTGGCGTATTCTTTTCACATTCTACTTCTTTTACAAATAAGCACATAAAAAATATATTAGATTCTACCGGTGCAAATTTTTAGCTCTGCGTTTTCATAATATTAAATTATTTTATATGTTATTGAAGTTTATGATAACATTTTATCTATACAAAATAATTCATTTAACATTTATAGCTATTTTACAGGCTGTTTCAAAAGTAGTATTAGACATACATATTTATTTATTGGAAATAACTGTTTTGAAGTGTATTTCAATCGCATTATGTCATTTCAACTCATCCATATTTAAATGACTATGCGTTTTCATACTATTTTTTAAACGAGAGAATACTAAAAGAGCATAAAGTAGCTGAAAGTTTCAAGAAAAGCCAGAAATTTAAGAAGATACCTGCATCAAGCAATGCATTTATGTTAAAATGTGTGATTTTCATAATCCATATACACGATCATATAGGATAGCAAAAGATGATTAACAAGTAAATATTAAATTTAAAAAATCAAAAAGCCCGACTGCGTGAAAAGCGAACTAATTAATTTTTTCTCATCAGTGTGAAACTATTTTTTATATTACTTACCTATTTGTTTTATTTACTTGTATTGATGACTTTTAAATTGTGTTTAATTGTTAGTTCCCATCTACAAACACTGTTTTGATGAGGAATATAGATGTCTATGAAGGTTAGACTTGCAGTAAAGCTAGAGATCCTACCTACACAACTTCCAGGTTGTGTAATATTTAAACGGAGCTTCTGACTGTAAAACAGTCAATGAAACATTATCTTCATTTTGAAAGACCTATCCAATGATATGTCACTCAATATGGTGCGTAAAAAAAATTTTTCGTCTCTACCACCATTTTCCATTCTACGACCGCCATTTTGAATTTATAAAAAAAAACCTAGCCTATAACCATCGAACGGTTAAGACGAATAGAAATCGCCTCGTTCATTAAAATCCATCCAGTCGTTGGGATGTTTCGAGGGTATAAAGAAATCCACTTACCCAGATACGCGTGAAACACATCACCCTTCTTGGAAGTAGGGTAAAAACATTTCTTATTTTAATTTAATAACAGGTGAAATCTTCTTTTGTGTAATATTATAATATTTTCGTTCAACTAAATCTAAAATGAATTATTGCTCTATAAATAATAATTTATTTGAAGTAGTAAAAAACTAAGACATAGGTTGAAAATGTTAACAATAGATCATGCCTATCTCCCATGATTCTGAAATAAAATTCATTCATCTGTTCATATATCTTTCATATCTACCATATGACATTCATATATCTTTAGATATCTATTTATATATTTAACGCACTTTGATTCTGAACGCTTTTATAATAATGGCAGTTACCTGTAAGATTGAAAATTGAATATTTTCAGAGGGTTTTTTTAAAGCTATTTTATACGAAATAAAGCAGACTTTACGCAGGTTTATCTAAAAATGTCGATTTATGAAATTACTTACGCCTATTTTGTTACATAATCTTTAAGGTATCTGCTCACTTTTGGATTTCTTTTCCTTATGTACAATATTGAATAAATACACATATTAGTTCGATTGTAATACAGAATAATAAAAAAACACAAATTCCTAGCAATATCTTCTTAATCTATTAAAAAAGTGGGGGATTGCCCTTTTAGCAAAATTTTATGCTTACACCAGAGAACGTACACTCAATTCAGCTAAATATATTTCAAGTTCCAGTTTAGAACATAAAGAGCAATATAGCCTTTTAACCCTTTATCTACCGAAAGTACTTTAAAGTACCATTAAAATAACTTGTTATAAAATTCATTTAATATATCGATTAGTAGTAATACAGTTTAGAATGAGTTATAGACGCATTACTTTTTCTTGTTCCAAAAGCATTATTAGTTACACAAAGCAAATTTTTAAAGAATGATTTATTTTGTCTTTGCATCTTTTCAGCTTTCTTGTCGTTGGTAGGGGAGGGGGGGTAATTTTTCAATTCGGAAATATTTCTATATTTTTCTTTTAATTACATTATATTTTTACATTTCCTAATTCTACAAAATACTAAGAAAAATATTTAAAATAAAAGATTTGAGTGGGGTTATAAATATCGCACAAAATCCCTATAAATTGAAATTTAATTAGTCCTTCTAAGTCCTTCAATTCTTCTAAAGTCCTTCTAAAATTTATTAAAAGATTATGCAAATATCCTAATGTACTTTCAAACATTCCCGAAAAAGGCTTTAGAACATAAAATTTTTATGAATTCATAATTCAGTACATAAAGTGTTAAGACCGATGAGCTGTATCCCTTGTACTTGTAAACAAAGCTATTCATGTCGGCTGAAAGTAAAACATGCACTACAACCGCTATTTGTTGATAAAAAATGATACTTTACTCTTTCTGCAAACCAGAATGATTGTTCGATTCGGGGTTTTATTAGATATAACTGTTACAAACGACTCAGAAGAAAAAATTTAAATGAATGTCTAACCCGCACGATCGTGCGGTCTTAAAGGGACAGCTTTTTTGCAAAGCATTTTGACAAAAGTTTAGTGAAGTAGGTTTGAAACATTTTACGTAATTAAATTTATCGAACATGGAAATAATGGAAAAATTGATTTCCCAGAAATTTCATTTAAAAATATCTTTTGTATCTTTCAGATGCATACAAAAGCAATCTAAGTGTTAAATAAGGTTATAACTGTTTATATGTAACAAACGTAAGAAAATGACGAATAGAAACATTGTTTACATTTCTCCTTCCTTCGCCCACTTCCGGATAATTAGCTCATTACTTCCTGCAAATGTATAGCAAATTAATATCTTGTATAATATACTATTTTTAATTGCTAAAGGGTGTAAATTAAAACTTTAAAATCAGTAAAAGTTTATTCCTCTGTTTACATGTTTTAACTCTACCCAAGTCATTTTAAGAACAAATAAATAAAAATTAATAAATTACTATATTGGTATAACTAGCAGGGGATTTAAGTATAAGAAAAAGGAACTTGCAGCTGATAATAACTATAATAGATAAACCACAGCTCTAGCAAGATTATATCAAGAAGAAACCAAATAAATTTCAATAAAAGTAATG
This sequence comes from Maratus speciosus, assembly GCA_963932465.1. Taxonomy (NCBI): domain Eukaryota; kingdom Metazoa; phylum Arthropoda; class Arachnida; order Araneae; family Salticidae; genus Maratus; species Maratus speciosus. The sequence goes on along the minus strand of OZ010791.1, from coordinate 222,753,655 downwards.
TAATTTTTCCCTCCAGTTTATACTATATATCCATTTTAACCCGGCAGGACGGGCGCGGGGTTTTTTGACACCCCACGATCGAAAATATTCGTCTGCTGTCGTTGAGTGCTTTTAATTTATCGTTTATTAATTTTTAAAATTAACTATAATTTAACATTTCAGTTATTATTTTTCACGAGAAAGAGTGTAATTATCATGAATTTCACTAACAGGCAGAATTCTAAAGTGTTTTTTCGTATTTATGCCATTTAATATGTCTGGGGTGTGCTGACACCCCATGCCCGTTCTCGTGTTACTTTTTGTGGCGTCCGTCCCATAGATATTGCAACACACAAAAATTTGATATAACGAAGCAGCGTCATTGAACTTACCAAAATTGTGGCTCCATCTACTCAATAGTTACGAAAACAAAAGTAAACATCCACGTAAAATAAAAAAATAACGTGCATAATATGTAAGAATACATGGATAATTTAATGATGGCGTTTCGTAAACCGTGTAATTTTAGTATATTTTTATTTATTTTTTATTTATTTATTTATTTATTTATTTACTTTTTTTTTTTTTTTGCTTTGTTTTGTTTTGAAAATGACTCGGATAGAGTTGAAACATATAAACAATCGAATAAACCTATTTTTACTGTTTTTTAAGTTTTAACTTACACCTTTTAGTAATTAAAATTAGTATATCATTACTTCCTGTGTAATATATTTGCCATAACGCCTCTTCTAATAGTCACAGGAATAAAATTAAAACTGACTTGGAATCATAAATGATTATTCTATGATTATTCTTTCATGTAAATCAATAAAAATAATTTCGAAAATTTTCACGAAAGTTACCATTTTAATCTATGCAGATACCTTAAAATGTAATAAACTGTTAAATGTATTAAAGTGTGATTCTACATATTATGATGCAGATTTTTTTTTTGATTTGTCGAGAAATAGGATTTTTCAATGTATTTAAAAATGTTATCAATGTATACAGGATGATTTAAAAAAACTTTTACAAAATGACATGGCAAATCAGGCATACAGCAAGGATAAAAAAAATCACATAGGAACATAAGGTCACAAACAACCTATTTAGTCGCAAATACAGGATGTTTCATTCTAACTGAACCCGGGTTGACGGTCACGATTTCAAGAAGAATAAAAATATTGTAATGAAAATGCAACGATATGCATGTAGTTTGTTTTATGTGAAATGTGATAACATCACGAAAAGATTTGGAAAAACATGTTGCTCAAACAATCGACGATACCGTATGAGTTGATAAACACAGTCCAAAATATGGGGCGTTAAAAACATACTGCTGGCGCTTATAATGCAATCCTCTACCACATTTGTTTGGTGTTATCACATTTACAACGAAGGTGAGGATGTCTGTTAAACGTTTTATTATAATATGCTTCTGTTTTCAGAAAGTCATTACCGCCAACCCAAATTCAATTAGGATGAAACAGCCTGTATTTGTGACTAAATCAGTGGTTTGTTACCCTATGTTCCTGTGTAATTCTTCATCCTTGTTGTATGCCTGATTTTCCATGTCATTTTGTAAACTTTTTTTTTAATCACCCTGTATAACAAATTGCCTGTTCAGTAAAAACTTTCTCTGAAATTAAATTTTTTAAAACACAAAAAATGAGAAACGTATATGTCTCGCTGCTATAAAGAAAATATTCTTGATCTTTAAAATTCATATCAAAATTATTTGAAATTGTTAACATAGGGAAGATAGAGTTTTTCCAATCGCATAAAATGAAACTTCGTGTACTGTAGAATTTTTAGAATTTCTTTTAGAAAATTTTTACATCCTTTTAAATTAGGATTTGTTGCTTATACCAGTATATGCTTATTTAAGTGATTACTTATATGATTTTTCATTCTTGTAAACAAAATTACGTTTCTCTTCAGATTTCAGCTTAGATTTGTTTATTGTAGATTTTATGTTAATAACTTAAATAAAGTATTTTTAAACAAAAAAAATAAATAAAACTATTCTGTTTTTTAATCCACGACTTGCTGGTAATTGTGCAAAAGTTCTCATGTTATTAAGATTTTTTTTTACTTATAGAGCGCCAGTTAAAGTTGTTTTAGAGAGAATGTTTTGAAATAATAGAGTATTTTTTGGTGACAATTCTTTATTGTCATTTACATTACAGCGTCTAGAATAAATAATGTGGAAATCGGCTATTCAAACAGCGCTACAAATTTGAATCCCATAAATGTGCAACGATGCTGAAATCCTAACAGTCGATCGCGGGGACATCTGAGGAATATATTTTCAAATTTCATTATAAATATCGTATTATTACGATATTTATTCGTATTAATATCGTATTATTACGTGTGTCTAAAATAGCGATCGTCTTGCAGTTTCAAAAAATATCTTACAGAGGTCGCTGCGATCGTCTCTTGGTATTTCAGCATCGTTGGACATTTAAGAGATTCTATATTTTAGCACTGTATTAAGTATTACTGGGATAGCCAGTTTCTACACTATTTATTCCAGACACTGTTATTTACATTCAATTTAATTTGCATTGATGCAAGTCGAATTCGTTTACGAATAAAGAGAATGGCGACAGATTCACACGTCACATGAAGTAAGTTCAGATTGGAAGATTTTGTCCAAACTATGGCGCCCAAAATTCAAGAACTTGCCAATAATTGCTTGGGCAAATTTTATTACATGAACTACAGGTTGTTTTTCTAATTTAGAGACTTGTTCTGTACAACAAATTTTACGTACATAATAATATATAAAAATTAATTTCCATTGGAACCCATTTACATTCAGTCATGAAAGCTGGTATACAAATAGTCAATTAATGTCTTTAAAACATATATATTTTTTTTTCAAAAAAATTAAAAGAGTGTTGTTGAGATTTTAATTTTTTTCTATAAATAATTAACATTTTAAATTAATTTACCTTAATCAATTTAAATTAGTCATGTTGTATATCAATTTAAAGATCTTAAAAACTGAAGGAAATTACACCAATTTAAATTGCCTAAGTCATTTTTACAGCTGTTTAAAGGCGGCAAAACATTGTCAAACTTCTGTAATTTTGATATTTTTTAAAGTCAATAGTCCCAAAGTTAAAATCCCAAAAAATCTGAAGTTTTGTTTCTCTTATCATTTCGATAGATACAAGAAATAAACAAAATTATTTAAAAATCTAAATCCTGAAAGTTCATTTTTGTGTGTGTGTGTATGTGATTGGTTTGACATGGAATGACCCCATGTGGGGTTGGGAATTTTTTTTGAAAAACGAATAACGCATTTGAAAACCTAATTTCTGCTATTGCCATCAATAGTCGGGAAAATATCAGAGCTTTTTTGTGCAGCCCTGTATATACCTTATACGTATACTACATAGTATGCGAAAAATTAGCTCAGTTAAACGCATTGCACAGATGAAAATTGTCATTCAGCAATTTCCTCCAGAAAACGAAAATGTGCTTGAGAACTTTTGTCCAGCCCTGTATAGGATCTATAGAATTTATACACACCAAGTAATATGAAAATATATGTATATAAATTTAAAACCGTGTACCACACTTGAAAAGGCATTTCCAGAAATTATTCTTCATAGACTTCAATATTTCAATTGTTGTTCATTTTCTTCTGTAGCTAAATTCATTTGTGTGTCGCCTCTAAAGGAAGCGCCATGTAGTACACCGCAATGATATATATAAATTACAAACTGTGTAAAACAAAATGTAATTTCGTTATAATACATAACAAATGATTTTTCTCTGCAGTCTGTAACGTAATGGAAAACTTTTGAATGCCCTTGTTTTGTTAACCCTTTATCTACTGACGGTACTTATAAGTAGAGGAAAAGGTCCAAATACCGGCTACCATTTTTGTTTTCCAACTAGATCATACAATTTTCAAAATTAGTAAAAGAAAAAGTGACAGCATGGTACCTTGACATGTTTTACAACTGTTTAGAGAAAAAAAAATCAGTTTAAAAGGCTTTTTCTGTTTATAAAAAGCAAAATTCCGAAAGTCTACAACTTTTGAGTTTTGAAAATAGGGGTTTAAATACCGGCTACCTAAGTTTTTCTCCAAAAGATCATACAAATAGAACTAATGGCAATTATTAAGCAATAAGAATATTATTTTAATAAATTTTATTGATTAATAACATTTCTTATGCACAGAAAAAATACGTAAGTTTTAGTAAAGAAGCATCTTTGTCAAATTTATAAAATTCTTAACGACTATCACTCACAGTCTTCTTTCCATTATGTTTCTAGTTTTGTTTTTAAACGTGTAAAACAAAATAAAGCTTGCTGTTTGAAATGAGAATTATTTTATCTAAAAAAATCACAAACATAATATCACTCTCTGCGTCTGTGCAGTCGCTATAGGCCCATATATCGCATTCTTAATACTGAACCCAGAACACAATCCCTCATTATTGTCCGTAGAGAAAGCACCCATGCAGAAGACACAAATTGCATCATATCTTCCTCTGTTGTTTTCTCTCTGTTTCATTTTTCACTTTTTTAACCCTTTCAGGGGCAAAGCACTTCTGTTGCTAAAATGTTAAAATATTGGATATACACCGGTATTTATGAACAATTTTATATGAAACTAAGTAAAAGCTTTACACGTACAAAAGCTTCGCGTACATTATATGAAACGAAATTTAGTTCCTAAATTCTGGTGTGAATGTGGCATTTGGAAATTAAAATTAAATGGTATTTATCATAAACCGGTGCCCTTCAAGGGATTAAAATCCAATTTCTGCCCTTTTCTCCTGTTGTCCTACGTCATTATTTTTTCTTTCTCGTCACATTTATTGCAGACAATTTTGGAGCGTCTTTCAGTGCTTTTTGGTGAAGTAGTCCTGCAACCAGTGTCGCTCCTGAAGAATTACGGCCACAGTTGCTTTTTTTCATATTGCGAAATGAGACTGAAATTATTTCTGAACCATTTAAACTAATTTATTAATTATGGAATTATTTAAAATAATTTATTTTCCTTCCTTTCAAGCAGAGCAACCGAGAGGTGTCCAAATACAGGCTAGCCGGTATTTAAACCACTCTAGGTAGCCGGTATTCGGGTCACTGCTATGGTTAAGTAAAAACCGATGTTACTCCTCCATATAATAAAATATCAATAATGTGCGCGCGACAATTGAGAGCTAAATATAGCTAAAAAATAACTTATTCATCAATTCAAGTCAATATACGATCAGTATATTTTTTAAAAAATGAGAAACACATATCTAAAAAACTTTTGATGTACCAGATTACGTCGTTTCAACACTTTTGCTCTTACTGTTTGTAAATGAGACAGACTTCAACGACGTACTTTTCGTAACTTTCTTCTCTCAATTATTGTTACAAATTCTACCTATCGCCGCTAGACTGCGCTGCGCTCAGTTCTCAGAACATTTAGTAGCCGGTATTTGGACCTTCTCCTCTACCATTAAAATAACTTGTTATAAAATTTATTTCATACATTGATTAGTAGTAATATAAGTATTAAAAGAACTTCTTAAAACACCCTCAAAACTTTTAAATGCGCTTGGCCTTTCGAAAGATCTGAGTCTGTCTTAATCAGGCGCAAAGAACAGTTGCTTCTACTATGAAAGCAGCAGCAAGACTGAAACGAGAGATAAGGCAAGGCGAAACAAGCTTTTGGCCAATTGGAAACAGCCAATTGGAAATTAGAAACCAACAGCCAATAGAAAAGCAGAAGACAACAGCCAATCACAGAAGAGTATAATCAAAACAAAAGGATACAGAGTAGAAGGGGGATAAGCAAGCAAATTGGAAAAAAAAAAGGTAATATCCAATTTTTTTTTCCTCAATTTGCTTTTGCTATTGCTTTCATAGTAGAAGCACGTTTTCTTTGTGCCTGATGAAGAAAGACTCGGATCTTTCAAAAGGTCTAGCGCATTTAAAAGTTTTGATGGTGTTTTAAAAAGTTGTTTTAATTTTTATTGATTCACACCAGTTTCAACTTATTGTCTTTAGTAATATTATAGTTTAGAATGAGTTCTAGATGCATTACTTTATCTTGTCCCAAAAACATTATTGGTTACACAAAACAAAAATATTTTTAAGAGGATGACTTCTTTTGTCTTTGCATCTTTTCAGCTTTCTTGCCGTTGGAGGTGGGGATTTTTTCAATTCGGAAGTATTTCTATATTTCTATTGTAAGAACATTATATTTGTACATTTTCTAATCCTACAAAATACTAACAAAAATTTTAAATAAGAGATTCGAGTGGAGTTATAAATATTGCACAAAATCCCTATAAATTCAAATTTAATTAATCCTTCTAAAATCCTTCTAAAATTTATTAAATGATTATTTATGTAGTTTCAAAAATTCACGAAAAATGCTTTAGAAAATAAAATTTTCATGAATTCATAATTCAGTACATAAAGAGTTAACGAACCGCGAATGCTACACAGTTTCTTTTCAATATAGAACCTGCCATAGTAAATCCCAATACTATATATTAATTTCCTGACAATCTGACTGTATTTATGCTAGTTAGAGCATGGGCAGATGGCAGCCAGACGGACAGATAGGTATACAGACAAACCGAATTCATAAACACTTTTCAACTATGTTGGAAAGTGCGAAAAATTGGAAAGAGTTGAAAACGTTTTCCTACTACAAAAACCATAAATGCAGAACCAAACACAAAATCAACTTCGAGAGTTTATGTTAGTCGTATTAAAAATTCTAAATTAACTTTTCTATTTCCAGTAATTGAAAGAGAATTATTACATATAGATTATATATACATATTATTATATATAGTGAAAGAGAATTTCCATTATTAGAAAGGAGAATCTGAAGCTAAGTAATCTTTCCTTGTTGAAAAATATGCCTCTTTATTATCAACTTTGATTTATTTATTTTTTTTATTTTTTTTTTTTTTAAGAAATGTGTATAATTTAAATTTGCATAATTTTTACGATGTATATTAAAGATATCTCTCAAAAATTATTCATGCTGTAGTACACCAAAATATATGAAAATTTTAAACAAAAAGTAATGCAGATTTCCATTTCACAGGAATAAAACATTTTTAATTTCGAGATTCTATGAAAGATTTCAAGAGGCGATGAGATGTTCCATTGTTTGTGTGATTTAATTTGGGCCATTTGACTTAATTTGGTTACCTACAGTCAATTTTTTGGGGGTGATTTCAAAAGGAAAATTTGCACAGCCCTATTTCGCTAAAGCAACTGCTATGGGTAGCATTTGTTTGGATATGTTACAAATGTGACTCATGACAGAACTTGATACAGATATGGTGCATTAGTGACTTCGAAAATACGTCAACATTTTTGGTATGAAATTCACTATTGCTTGTATGTTGTCTGTGTGATCAAGAGAAGTAACATAGAACAATTAAAAAGTTGGCAAACAAACTTTGAACTTCATTCTGTTTTGTGCTAAAAAAAAAATTTCTATCGTTGTATATTGTTATTTATAATCAGGGTTGTTACTTTCTTCTATCTTCAATAGAAGAAAGTATTGTAATCGAAATTTTTTTCGACTTCCGGTTTTTGACGAATTTACACGTTTTAGGGGTCAGGGATCCCAAAAAATATGTTTATAGAAAATGTCTGTGAGTGTGTCCGTGTCTGTTGCCATTGTACCATCAAAAAGTGTATGAAATTATGCATAGAACTGTACCAAATTTTTTGTGTATGTTTTTGGCCATGGCAGGAAGGTCCTCCCTGAATGTGGAAAAATTTCCGCGGGAAGGAGCGCTGTAATCGCGATTTTGTGTAATCTTCTTAATTTTTCGTAGTTCTATTGTACACCAGTAGCTCGTGAATAGACGGGAACATCCCATCCTGATAAGCCGACTATTCGCGACTATTCGTAATTTTAATAAATATCATGATCGGGATTAACTCATTTTTACTCCGATTAACTGACTGAAGCAGAAATTTTAGATGAAAGTCAAAGTTGATATAGTATTGAAAATAAAAATGAAATATTTACATCTGTAACAACATTTTGAAATATATTAAAAGATATGAGATAGAAGAAAATTTTGGGATTGGCACATCAAACTAGTTGTTATTTAGAATCGGGACAATCATTTTGAGTCACCTTTTTTTTAAATTACATTTTAATCAAATACGTGTTGAATTATTAGCATTATATATATATATATATATATAGCGCTTTAACTGTCTATCTGCAGGCAAATGAAACTTTTATTTAAAATCAAAATGTGTATTGTAATCCATAAATGACAAAGTTGATTAAAGATTTTCATTCAAAGATTTCCTATATATTATTTCATTTTTACAACATTTAGTTCAAAGTACTGTTCATCAATACACCTCACGTGTTTCTCTGGAATATCATGTTCGCTTATATATAATAGTTTCTTTTTAAATACAGACATCTTTCCTAACAGATAAGCATATTAATCATTTAAGAAATATCAATATAAGTTTCACATGAATACCTAAACATTATATTTCATTCTCAGATGACAGAACGACTGACAGCTACATAAAGCAGAATACTAATAACTCTTGAAGAAAATAGCAATTTTATGGAATTTCATAAAGGTTGAAATAACGTAAAATTATACTTTAGGATACTTAATAGTACGTAAAATGTACTTAAGAATTTTTTTCTTTCAATCTGAGAAGCTCAAGTAAAAATCAATCTCTTTGTAAAAATCAAAGAATATTTTAAAAGAATGAAATAAAAATCTCACTGAATACTTAAAATAAAAAATTAGGTAAAAGTAGCAAATATAAATGATTGTAAATGCTGAATAAAAGATCCTTTCACAAAATTTTGAGCTATAAGTGTTTATGTTCAGCTATCTTAGTCATAATTATAATAAAAAACCTATACTGTCCAAGAAATCATTGCTAGAAAAAATCTTATGAATGCATGGCGACAATATTTTGTTTATTATGTGTCATAGATTATAAATAATTTACTATTTTATGAAATTATACATTAAAAATACAGAAAACTTAGAAGGTATGAATGTCGGAAAAGCAGATTTTTCAAATTCATGTATAAAAAAATGTATGTAATAAAAATGTAATGTAATAAAAATGACTTATGATCAAAAGACTTGTACTATGCTTACATTAATAAAAATGTTTGATTCAAAGAATGCTGAATGTTGGAAATATTTGAAAAATATTAGAAATATAGCGCAAAGATTTTAGGATGGATAAATTATTGGATCATTTCATATATGTACATCTGTCATACAAGTTGAAAAAATATCCTGAAAAAATAACTCTCAATTTTCGCGATATTGTCTATGCAAAATAACTGCGGGACTACCTGAATAAAATTGTCACAAAATAAATAATATCCTGATTTTCACTTGCTCTTTGCGTGTTATGCTGCGATTTATTTTACTTTAAAATGCTGAATATGAAAGTCCTATATTCGCCAGACAATAAAATGCACTTCACTATTTTTCGTACAGGTAGCAACATAAAAACTGAGACATAACTTGAAGTAAACACCAAAAAAAAAGTAATCGTAATTTTAGAATTCTCAAACAAATACTGAAACAGTAATTGCTTTCGAAGTGACGGATAAATAAAAACTGTTTAAAAATAATGTGTTTGATTTTATGCCTTTTTCCCGATAAGCAATTTTCGTGTAGCTATTTCTTATTCGGATATTTTGATACTCTGTAACAAACTAAAAGTGCTACATATTTTATTCTTATTTTGCTAAAAATAATACTCTTTTTTGATTTTTTTTGTACATTATTTATCACAGTGCCGACTTTATTCAAAGTTTCTTTAGGCACTTAATTAAATCAATTTATCATCTCGAAACTATTTCAGATAAAATGCCTATTAAAGTATATGCATAATAAATTAAATATGTAACTTGTTTTATTTTAAATATGGATTATGCTTTAACACTAAAACTTTAAAATACTATTTTTTAAGAATGTTTGTTTCAAAGAAATACGTCATATTAATATTAATATACCACATCTCTAAATATTTCTGGACACGAAATAACATCGTTGAAACAAACTCAATAGCACCAAGAAACCTTATTACGGAGTGTAGACTTTATTTCGGATATTTCTCTGAAGACTTTAATAAATTGAACTTCTTAAAATATCAGTAGATAAAACTGCTCATTTTAACTGAAACAACATGTTTAATTTAAATTGTCGCAAAATAAATGGTCATTGAGATTAGAAAGCTTTTCCTGGAGGGACAAATTTGTATTTCTACGTGGGATATTAACGTCCTTTTAAACAGAGAAAACAATGATAATAACTTTGTAACTAAGGAAGCTACGCGGTAATATTTGCTTATATTAAATTCTAACAATGCACAGCGTGTTTTAAAAACATTGTAATCCGCTCTAATATTTTATTTGTTGGAGATACGTAGACAATGTAAATTGCAAGTATGTTCAAAATAACACATGAATTAAGATTATATTGATGAAATAAATCGGCCATTAATTCTCAAAAAGTTACACTTTTTTTTTATCTGGTCATTTTAGAAACAATTTGCCCATGTTCTGACAAGTACAACTATAAAATCCCATTCTTCTACAAACAAAACTCAGCAATTTATGATATTTTGAACTGTATGAAAATATGGAGCTTACTGGCACTAACAACAGACAGACGATTTTTTAATCGCCGAAATATGTAATTTTTGGAAATCAATCGTATGTCTATTTCATTCCCATAATCTTAATTCCTATTTAATTTTTAATGTTTTTGTAATTTACATTGCCTGCGTATCTCCAATAGCACTCCGTGGTCATCACGAAGCTTTCGTCTATGCTATCTTATTATGTTAATTTAAATAGCATAATTACACACCAACAAGTACGAAGTAGAATGCATTTTTTATTATTATTTAACATGAAGTTACACAGATATGTGAAAATAAATAGCTATTCTAGCCGCCACGAAACTTTTTTTACATCATTCTAATTCATTAATTTATAATAACATCAATGAGGGGGCGGTATGAAATTATCCCTCTACAAACACACACCGCCCTCGGAATTCATCACTGAGTGAATTTTCCGAATACAACACTAAGTGACAGTGATAAGTAAATTAAAAGAACAACATAAAAACAGTACTCACTGTTGAGTATTAAAATTTAAAATTAGACTCGACGAATATTCAAAGAACTGTAATTTTAAACTGAAGTACAATAAATCTCACATCACAAGGGCCTATAAAATGATCCCTTTTTATTTTAGTTATTTATTTTCTATTATTTTGGTGATTTTTATGCTTTTTGATACGCTGATTCAAAATATACCGAGCTTTTTACTCTGTCACATAGATTTCACGGCAAAGTAAAAATGAAGATCTTTGACTACACAGAAGACCTATTAAAGCAAGAAAACTTTATCGAAGAAGCAAATAAGCTGCATCTCACATTTTATTTATTTACTACATTTGCGTTAGCTATCACCAAGTGGAAAATCTTTGTAATGTTTTTCTTTAATTAAATTACGCCTTTATTTTTAGAAATTTTTGCCCGTACTGAGCTTGGAGCACCTTCATAGACAGCAGTCCTTAGCAGTCAGTCATAATATATAGCGACATCTGATAGCTTTGTGACAAAATTTATAACTTATCTATTAGAAACTGTGGTACTTTTATGTTAGCCAGGCACAAGTGACAAATCGCAAAATATTGTTCCTGTCGCCATTATTCGTATTGCATTCATTTCATTTACAATATAAGCCTTTCACTCATTTCAGTTAAAAAACATAACTTTCATTTAGAATACATACATTATAACAATTTAAAATTCATGCATTTCACTCATTTAATTTAAAGTAGAAAAAAAAGTTTTTTAATAAAAAATAGTACCATAAACAAAAATATTTTATTTCAACATCAAACCATTGTTTTTAATTTACACACACAATAGCCAAAAACTGCTATTAGCGAGAGAAATAATTATATTGGCGAGATTTGCGCCCGACTAGTATAAAAGTACAGAAATTTTTATGTCTTCATGACTAAATTTTCAAGTTACCAACCAGTAAGGATCCCTCAAAACTATATGTGATAGGAATTTTTAAGTATTTTTCGCGAATCAGTATAAAAATTACATCAGAAACACTCTTTGCATTTAATAAAAACATTTCCTTGAAATAAAGTTTGTTATACTGTAAGAAAAGAAAATCTGTAATTCCATACATGTAAAGTTACAGAAATCTATATGCTTACTAAAACTTTATCTGTACACTGTACAAAAAAAGATTTAAATCTACAAAACTAGTTTTTATAAAGCACAGAAATCTGTATCTTTACAAAAGAATTTACAAAAAGTACAGTAATCTTACTAAAATTTTAAGTTGGAACCCAGGTTGCAGTTATATAAAAAGTTTTAGACATCCCAGTTTCCTAAAAAATTCTTAGTAAGCTTACAGATTTTTTGATTTACAGTGCAAAAGTGTATGTGTTATATAATTTGTTACCGTTACATAAAAAGTTCTAGGAATTCCAGGTTCCCAGAAAAATTTTAGTGAATTTACAGATTTTGTTTTCCAGTGTAACTGAAAAATACGTACATGTACTGTTCTGTCTTACTACTTAGAAAATCTCAAATGATAGGAAATCGATTTTTCATTTTATTCTGATATCTATTTTTCTTCGAATTTGAATGATTAATTAATTAATCTTAATAATTTATACCATTCTCATTTACTGAAGTATTATAAAAAAAATCATATTTTACCTTAGTTTTTTTTTATGTGAACTTAAATATGCGTAGCCGTGTATCTACAGACAAATATACAGATTTTTATACACACTCATATTAAGCTAAAACTAGATAAAAAAGTTAATAACACAAATGAAACGCACTTGTAGAAAATACCATCTATAGACAGCAATGTATCCAATTCTCTATCTAACCCTGTATATAAATTTACATATAATCTACAAACATCTTTTAGTGTTTAACTAAGCTGAAAAATATATTACATAATTAAAAGCCACCATTAAGCATTTCACTCCCATTGTCAGTAATGCTTCAAATGATCTAGCTCTATAAATGATCTGTGTAATTTATGCACGCCGCGTAGTATACAAAAATTTTGTTAAAAATACAAATCAAAGTTAAAAACGTACTTTCAGCAATTACCGCTCACAGACAGTGCTATAACAGAATCTTTTTGTCTGCGCACTCTATATACTACATTAAGCATTTTGTAATGCTCGGTAACGTATGTGTTTGAAATGGTGTAACATTATTATAACACACAATTTTTTTTTCTAAAAAATTATAATATCATTAATTTCTTTTGAGTGAGATGTAAATGAACGCTAAATACTTCGCACTCTATATTTGACAGCAAGTATGTTTTATTGAACCTCATCAATGTATTTCAATGTCATTATGATTGAAATAGTGTAACATCATTAAAATAAACTGCAAATAATTTGTTTTCCTTAGGCCATAATGTAGCAGATATATTTTGAGCGTCCATATAAACGAACTATAAATGCTACGTATTTCATTTTCAATAGGGACATGGGAAATCTCAATAAATTATATCAATTGCGTAGAAGTAGAAATATATTTACGAGAGTTACAGCACAGACAGACAGACGAACCGATTCATAAACACTTTTCAACAAAGTCAGAAAGGGTTAAAAAACTGCAATACGTGTAGTTGTTTTATCATAACTTAAAAACTGCTTGGCGGAGTGAGCTGAAATTTCGAATTGGCATATTTGAACTTTCAGGCAAGTCTGCAAATTTTAGATGTTCGGGCACATAACAGAAACATGTCTTTAAAGAGTTTACGAATAGAGTAAAAATATTCCATGACCTGGAGTTTATATAGTAATTTGACAGTTACTGTTTATTTTCATATAGTGGTACAGTCCGTACATATATATGTGCAAAAAAAAAGGGATTTATTTATTCGTTTTTATTCACAGATCGTTAATAATAAAAACTCAACAAAGTTGTCATCAAATTCATAATAATATTTTCTTTCGTAATATGAATGCAATTTTATAAACAGTGATCACTTACATATTAAAAAAACAACTTTATTTTTTACTCGACTGAAAAGAAGGTTTATGTATGTTTCGCGCGTATCTGTGTATGTGGATTTTTTTATACCCTCGAAACATCCCAACGGCTGGATGGATTTTAATGAATGGGGTCTCTATCAATTCGTCTTAACGGCCCGATGGTTATAGGCTAGGTTTTGTTTTTATAAATTCAAAAAGGCGGCCATAAAATACAAAACGGCGGTAGAGACGAAAAAAAATTACGCATCCTACTGAGTGGCATATCTTTGGATAGGTCTTTCAAAATGAAGACGATGTTTCATTGACTATTTTACAGTCAGAAGCTCTGCTAAAATATTATACAACCTGGAAGTTGTGTATGTAGGATCTCTAGTTTTACTGCAACTCTAACCATCATAGACATCGATAGACCTCATCAAAACAATGTTTATAGATAGGAACTAACAATTAAACACAACTTAAAAGTCATCAATACAAGTAAAGAAAAAAAAATAGGTAAGTAATATAAACAAATAATATAAAAACAAATAATAAAATATTTTAAGTCAATTCCTACTTAGGTCAGTAAGATAAATTTTTTTCTCCCATTCTTCTTTCCTCTTCAGTGGCGCTTAAAATGCCTTAATCAAGAAGAGGGCTCTCTCTAGTATTGAAAATTAATTAATTTAATTTAATTAATTAAATAATATTTGAAAAAAACTGGATTAACATCAAGTGTCATCCACTACAAGTTCAAAAAAATTTATTTGAGCTTGATTGGATGTATAATAGATAAGTATAATAATAAGTATTTTATTAACGATTGAAAATTTGAACAAGATATATATAGCGAGAGTGTGATCTAAGAGTAGGAATTGAAAAAAAAAATAGTTTCACATTGATGAGAAATAATTAATTAGTTTGCTTTTTACTCAGTCGGGTTTTTTGGATTTTTTAAATTTAATTGTTTATTTCAAATTTTTACGTCCTTTTTACCCGATTGCCAAGAAGGGTTATGTGTTTCATGCGTATCTGGGTATGTGGATTTATTTATACCCTCGAAACATCCCAATGGCTGGATGGATTTTAATGAATGAGGTCTGTATCGATTCGACTTTACCGTCTGATGGTTACAGGCTAGGTTTTGTTTTTATAAATTCAAATGGCGGTAGAGACGAAAAAAATTACACACCATATTCAGTGGTATATCATTGGATAAGTCTGTCTTTCAAAATGAAGACGATGTTTCATTGAATATTTTCGAGTCAGAAGCTCCGTTTAAATATTACACAACCAGGAAGTTGTGTAGGTAGGATCTTTAGCCTTACTGCAACTCTAACTTTCATAGACATCTATAGACCTCATCAAAACAGTGTTTATAGATAGGAATTAACAGTTCAACACAACTTAAAAGTCATCAATACAAGTAAATAAAAAAATAGGTTAAGTAATATAAAAAATAGTTTTACATTGATAAAAAATAATTATTTAGTTCGCTTTTTACGCAGTCAGGTTTTTTGATATTTTAAATTCGATTTTTACTTGTTCAATGTCATGTTTCAGTCTCTTGGACATAAATAGTCCAAAAAGAGACATTATACACTTTTTATAATTATTCGTACAGCTAGAACAGGTCAAAATTTCACAAAGCTAATATTAATATTTATTTAACAAGCCCCAAAAAAATTCAGAATGAGATTCTGTTTTTTAGTGAGACAAATTTAATGGACTCAGATTTAATATGTGCATTTTTTTTCATTCAAAAACTCTATTTAAGTCTGGAAATTATTAATCAATTCATACTTACAAAACTTTTGAATTATAACCTAATCTATTTTTTACATAAACGGAATAACCGTCATCAATAACAAGTGTATTTAAGTTTACGGCAGTTCATTCTAATCAATATTTTCCTAGATATAGTGAAAATTTACTTTATGACAACCTAAATGGGCCGTATCCTGTTATTTTTCAATCAAGTAAAAGAAAATTATCATAATCATTATATATTTTTAATAAAAATAGCTTATCTTAAAATTAACTTTCCTCCACAATTTATCTGTTGTGACTTTGGAATTTTTCCTTTGAGACCTTAACTTATTTTTTTTTTTATTTATGGATATCCCTAACGCAATTTCTTTTGCAGGTTTTAAAACAAAGTATAAAATCTTTACCTTTACTTGGATTATTTGATCCAAAGAACTAAAATATTGTTTCAAAAGTGCATGTTACCGAATATAAAATATAAAATTTGATCCATTATTTAAATATATAAGACAATATTACAGAATTACAAAATTTCCATCGATATTATGAAAGAAGACATTATTTCATGTTTTGTGACACCTTAGTTTCGTTTTTATTGCAAACGATCTGCGAATAAACGCGGTTGTGTCACCGTTTTGAAAGGGACTGTAGAATCAGTATCAGTAAAATGATAATATTTTTGTTACTGGTATAGAAACTTGCTTAAATAAAATAAAATTTTGTTTGTGTATTATGCAAGAGATATTCATAATCAATCAATATACTACATAAAATCCATTCTATATTATATCATTCTACTATATATATACAGGGTGAGTCTAAAATCATGGGACAAACTTTGAGGGGTGGTACAGCTCACTATAACAAACAATTATTGTATAGGAATATATATGGCCAGAAGTGACTCGTTGAGGTGCAAATACCAGGGAGGCAATAATTTGGCGCTTTTTTTATTTCAAAATTTCTCATTCATACCAGAAAATTCCTATACTATTCTTTTCTTTACTTGAGACAGACATTTCATGATTACATACAGAAAATATTCTTGTTTGAAGATTTCCTGTACGAAATCGAAATTTTTGAATAAAAAAACCCCGCAAAACTGGCAAATCTGTCAAACACAGGAAATACATGAAAAGAAATAGAAATGGGAGTTTTTTTTATTCAAAAATTTCGATTTCATACCGGAAATTTTCAAAGAAGAATTTTTCCTTTGTGTAATCATGGAATGTCTGTCTTAAATAAAGAAACGAATAGTATAGAAATTTTCTGGTATGAATGCCAAATTTTGAAATTAAAAAAAAAGCGCCAAATTGCCCCCCAGGTGTTTGTACCTCAACGCGTCACTTCCGGTCGTATATTCCTATATAATAATTGTTTGTTATAGTGAGCTCTACCACCCCTCATAGTTTGTCCCATGATTTTAGACTCACCCTGTATATATACATTTTACTATATTTTGCATTTAAATGCTAATCCATCATAATTTTTACTGCATGATACATAATCATATTTATGATAGATTTATTTTTCTCGTAATGTACTGTGAGGAAAAAATTAATTTTACTATACTTCGACAAAGATAAGATTAATTTTAAGATTTACAGAAAAGTATTAACGTATTTAGCCTGTGATTTTAAGTGCTGCATTAACCATCAAAATGTTGTTCGTGATATTCTGTACATTTTCTACCGATTTTTTCAGTAAAAATAGTCAACATCTTTCAAACACTCTTCTGAGATAAAGTTCTTTGGATATACAGAGTTCTTCTGTAGATGAACTTCTTCCTAAACATTCTGACCTTTATTTTTTCCGCGCGCAGTAGTGATTCTAAGGCGTCGCTATAGTGCACATTGAAAGGAAGCAGCTTAACCCTTTATTTAACGAATTATTTATCACGAAATTACTCCACCATACTATTAATTATATTCTTTAATATCTGAAGATATACTGGAGTTTTTAAATAGTGACAATATAAAATGTAGATAAATTTTTCCATTAAAACCGATTAAAAAATTCATAATTATAACTCTTTTGTGTTAAATATTGACAAGAATAATCAGATTAATTAGCCAAAAATACTCTTATGGAAATATCATAGAAAATTGTCTAATCATTATATATTTTTAATAAAAATAGCTTATCTTAACACTAGAACTACCGATGTTAAATATATACCTAGTTTTACCGCACCCGTCAAATTGACGGATTTTTGATCATGGCTTTCATTGTAAGTTTTAACTTAGTCAATGTAAGTAAAAGAATATAATTTAACAAAAACAACGTTTAATATAATAATTCATTAATTAATAATAAAAAAACAAACAAAAACAGTTGATATTTGCAATTATAGTATAGTACATTTGATATGTATGAAATAACAACCAGGCACATATTTTACAAGTACGTGTTATCCGAGATGATCACTTGCCACTTAGTTAATGTAAATATAAAATAATATAATTTAACAAAAACAACATTTAATATAATAATTAATTAATTATTAATAAAACAACAAAAACAAAAAATGTTTCTATTTGCATTTATAGTATAGTACATTTGATAGGTATGAAATAACAATGAGGCACATATTTTACAAATACATGTTATCTGAGATGAACACTTGCCACTTAGTTAATGTAAATAAAATAATATAATTTAACAAAAACAACATTTAATGTAATAATTAGTTAATTATTAATAAAAAAAACAGTTTCTATTTGCATTTATAGTATAGCACATTTATATGTATGAAATAAATATCAGGCACATATTTTACAAATACATTTTATTTTGGATGAACACTTACCACAAACATATTTGTTGCATACATTGCAGGTGTAAATCACTCTGTTTTTGTTGCACAATCGAATTTAGCAAGAATTGTGTTCATAAGGACTTTTTTTTTAGTTTTCTGGAGTACAATCTATTGCTTTCCGTTCTTGTTTTTGGGAGGAGGCTCCTTTTTTGCAGCACCTATATTCACTGGAGAGTTCTTCGGATAATTGAATTAAAAAATGTTTTCTAGTTATATTTTCATCACAAGTCTCTTTATATAAAATCCACGCATCGATTGCTGCCAAGTCTAAAATATTGTAAAATACCTGCAAAAGCCATCTACGTGACCCTGCTTTTACGCTATATTTTCGGGCCATTTGGTCAATTACATCTACTCCAAACTTAGTCTCATTGTAAAACGACACAGTTGAAGGAATTTTTTTTCGATTAGAAGCAATTTTTACGGATTTATGTTTTGAGCTAAGAAGTAGTACTTTTTTACGAGGCTTACTTTTGTAAATTGTTAGAACAATATCATTTGATTTGTAGAGTTTTGTGGAGAAAAGAGCCATGTTATCTTTTCTAACTTTAGCTATTTTCGGCAATTCTCTTTTATTAGCTCGCATAGTTCCTACAAGACTTGTTTTTTTGCCAGTAGCTCCTTTGCGAGTTGTATACTTGTGAAAAAATTATCCGTTGCTATATTTCTCCCACAATTCACATAGTTTTTTACAAGATTCAAAACTACAAATTCATTCAAAGCTACTGCTGATGGTCTAAGTTAATCTTTGCCTAAATAGGGAAAGCCATTTATAAGATATTTACTTCGCACGTCTACAGCTAACCAAAACTTAATTCCGAATTTGTCCGATTTGTTGGGCATATATTGCAGAAATTTGCATCTTGCCTTTGTGGGAAACAGTTGTTCATCTACGCTTATATTCTAATCTGGTTTGTAACAAGCTTGGCTGTTATCAATAAAGGACTTCCACATTTCGGAAGCTAATCCAAATTTGTCAGTTTTTAAGCGAACACTCCTCTCGCTTTTTTTGTCGAAACGAATGAATCTCATAATTTCTGAAAATCTGTTTCTACTCATAGTTTCGTGAAAGAAAGAAGGTCCCCATTTTTCTGACCACAAATATGATAATTTCAAATTTCTCGCTTCGTAGGCTCCTCGAGCACATAAAATTACTACAAACGCATATAATTCTTCAATAGTAATTTTCCAATCGTCCTTCTGTAAAACATTTCTAGCCTCGAGCTCAGTGCAAGTTTTTATGTGATTCATCATTCGATTATCAACTATAAGTCTAAATGCACTGCTGACATTACCATGCATAATGTTACGCTTCGCATAGCCAGTTGGGCCTGAACTATCCTTGAATATGGTATGTGATGGGAGTCTACCCACACAACCATTCCCTAATTCTTCCCTTTCAGTACCGTCGAGAGCAATGTCTTTCTTCTGTCTTTTTTCGGTTTCTGTTTGGCTATCCGATTTTATATCTGAACATATTCGCAATCGCTTTCTGCGTCTGTAGCTCTTTCGGAGAATTTCATCTTCACTCCTTGAATCTTCACTTCCATATTCATCTTCTTCACTTTCTTCAATATCTCGTACTTCAATTTCCTCTTCAGCTTCTTCAGAATCTGAAAATTCAGTTTTATTTTCCACGCAAGATATGTCTAAATTATTATTACTTGAATTAGTGTCCGAACAGTCTTCATTTATGCTAGTGAGTTCTTTGAATTCTTCGAATAAGTTTTGCTTCCTGGAAATCGTTTCATTGTTTCCTAGAATTTAAAGAAAATAAATTTTAAAGCTCATATATTTTCCCATGTCCTAAGACGACATTCTTCGAACACACACATTCCATCACATCACACATTCGCGGTCTTCTCAAACAACATTTACCTAGTCGTTCCTCACTTCATTTCAGGTTTTACTTCCTTTTTCTCTCTTACTTTTAGGTCACGACTTCCGCTATTCCAACGGTTTGTAGAGTGCCTCTATTAGTGAGTGACATCGGCTGTCGGAAATCAAGCTGTGCATGAAAGCAATTAACCTTCCTACGATACTATTTTCTGAGATTGGACTATTTACAGTTTACACATTGCACAGATTGCACTTTTCACCAAGAACTTTATAGAAGAAGTTGCTTAGAAGTGCAACTGATAATGATTGTGTCCTGATTACATTTACCAGTCAGACCGTTCAGTTCTAAACTGAATCGTAATCGGAGCAAATTGGATCCCGTTATAACGGCTGCCGAAAACTTTGGATCATTCAACTTCGAAATTGCCAAAGCCGTCAATTTGACGGGTCTTGGTATAAATAGGTATATGTCATACTGATTATGGAAATTAAAGTGGGTGAGTGGAAACTGAATAGGAATATTTAACTATTCTTACATTTCATTAAAAGTCGTATCATAAAATTCTAGAATAATACATAAATTATATCAAATTTTTAAGCATGAAATTTAAAAACCGTCAAAATGACGGTCTTGGTAGTTCTAGTGTTAAAATTAAATTTCCTCCACAATTTATCTGTTGTGACTTTAGAATTTTTCCTTTGAGACCTTAATTTAATTTTCTTTTAATTTATGAATATCCCTAACATAATTTCTTTTGTAAGTTTTGAGAAAAAGTATAAAATCTTTATCTTTATTCGGGTTATTTGATCCAAAGAACTAAAATATTGTTTCAAAAGTGGATGGTACCATTTGAAATATAAAAGTTGATCTATTATTTAAATATG
This sequence comes from Maratus speciosus, assembly GCA_963932465.1. Taxonomy (NCBI): domain Eukaryota; kingdom Metazoa; phylum Arthropoda; class Arachnida; order Araneae; family Salticidae; genus Maratus; species Maratus speciosus. The sequence goes on along the minus strand of OZ010791.1, from coordinate 222,732,313 downwards.
TAAGACAATATTTCAGAATTACAAAATCTCCATCAATATTCGGAAAGAAGACATTATTTCATGATTTGTGACACCTTGGTTTCGTTTTTATTGCAAACGATCTGCGAATAAACGCGGGTGTATCACCGTTTTGAAAAGGACTGTACAATCAGTATCAATAAAATGATAATATTTTTGTTACTGGTATAGAAACTTGCTTAAATATCATAAAATTTTGTTTGTGTATTATGCAAGAGATATTCATAATCAATCAATATACTAAATAAAATCCATTCTATATTATATCCTTCTACTATACATATACATATACATTAGGGTGGTCCTTATTTTCGAAGTTTTAAAATTTATTGCTCTTACCCTCTAAAAATGTTCCAGTATATCTAAAAATAATTCTTGTAGAATTTAATCACTAAAAAATAATATTTAGAGGTAGCTCAAAGAAGCATAAGTTTCATAAATCGGTGTCATTTTGCTGGGTTTTTTTCTCCTTTTACTTGACAAAAAAATTCTAATCCTAATATTGATAAACTATTTCAATGTATTAAAATGTCTATTATCTATACTATAAAATTCATAAAAGCATTTCTAAATGCAATTATTAAATAATTATCTACAGATAATTTCATTGATATGAAGAAGATAAATGTCTCTCACCTCTCATAGATGGTAGCACTAGAGATTCAACTAAAAGATTCAACAGAGATTCAACTAAGAATCATTTATTTCTTTATTATTTTCTAATTATTTTCCCTTATTAAATAATCAAATACATGTTAAATAAATTTAAATTAGACTATTTTATTGTGAGTTTTAGATTTTTATTGGGTTAAACTAGTTACAGCTATATTATTATTTTAGACATAACTGCAACCGCTGCCATCTTACTTTTGGTTTTGGTTTGTGCTTTGTTTGTTTATAGATGTATATTTTAAAATTTTTATTAATCAGTCTAAATCTTTTGCCTTATAAGCTAATACGTTTAAGAAATTTTGATTTTTAAATTGTACTACTTTACTGTGAGTTAGTTTGTTTATAGCTATCATTTTAGTTTTAACTGCAGCCAGCAGCAGTCAATTTCCTTATTCTATATCCTTATTTAACTGCAACTGCTATCATCTCATTTTTGAATTTGATATGTGTTTCGTAAAGTTTTAGTTTGATTAATCAATCTTTAAAAATTAAGTTTTTTGTTCAAAAGTTGAATAAAATGATGGAAACGAGATCTAAAACCAATGTGTACCTTGTTGATACAGTGATTGCTAAAATGACTGGTAACAAATTAACTTCGATAGGCATGGCATTGAGATTTTTTCTTTACCACCATAATAACTTGAAAGCTACTGTGCGGGAAGCGTCTAAGATCACAATAGCAGAATTAACAAAATTTTGGGTCAAGGCCAGAATTCCTATGCGAGATCCACAGAACTGTCAGAAGAAATTAGATGAATTATTTGAAGAATAGAGACTGTTACAAAATAAAAAAGGACGTAAAACGCTTAATCAGAAAGCTAAAGTACATGCATTTTCTTCAAAATTAGATAACTTGTTTGATGTTGCTCATGCCGATGCATTAAACATAATCAAAATAGCTGAAGATATGTCTTGCTAGCACAGCGAGAAGATGGCAGACGAGGATCAATGACTGGTGTTGAAAAAAATCTCTTGCAGAAAGAATTGATCGCTGTTAAAAAGAAGATTCTTCTGAATAAAAGATTAGAAAAAATTAAACGTTTGCAGGAGAAAGAAATGGCAGTAGCAGTACTTGAGTCTTCTACCGATAGCTCAAATGTAGAAGATGGAAATGAAACTGAAGAACGTGATCACAAAATTGAACTGCTTGAGGATGCAGCATCATATCCTGGGACATCTAAAGCTAAGAGAGGAAGGATACCATAAGCTAAGGATACCATAACTCCAGAATTAGCAACAACTCTAGACAGAAAAAAAATATCAGACAGAAAAGCAATATTTGTAATGTCAGAAACAGCAAAGAGTTTAGGATGTAATATTAAAGAAGTCAGTCTGAACAGAAGCACAATTCGTAGAAAAATAATTGTTAGTAGGATTAAACAATCACAGAAATTAAAAGAACAGCTACAAAGAAATGTTCCCCTCATTGTCCATTGGGATGGAAAACATTTAGCGGAGTTAACCGGTAAAGAGAAAATAGATAGACTACCAGCTATAATTTCTGGAAAAGGAGTTTCTCAGATACTCTCAGTTGCTAAACTTCCTTCTGCGACAGACGAAGCACAAACACATGCAATTTATGAAGCTTTGAATTAATGGTATATTACAGATAAAGTGATTGGAATGAGCTTTGACATCACATCAGCAAATACTGGAAAAGATAAAGGTGTGTGTGTCCCTTTAAAAGAAAACCTTAGGAAGAAACTTTTTTATTTTGTCTGTCGTCATCATATTATGGAATTTATCATTGGGAAAGCATTTCATATTTCTTTGGGAACTTCGTTATCAAGTCCAGAAGTACAGTCGTGGAAAAAAAGTAAATACCCCCTACTAACTCCTCAACAAATTATCGTAGAAGAATGATACTGGTACCGAACGATTGGAAATAAAGTCTACTTTTAAGTGATGTATATAAAATTTGATTAGGGGGCCATCTACATATTAAAAAGAACCATAACTTTGTTTTTTTCAATAGCAGTACACAATTCTGACTGCATAAATGAACTCTACAGCCTTCAATTAGTTTAAAAACAAATTTTTACGCAATTCGTACCATAAGTTTCCGAGAAATTAATTATTTTAAAACGAGCGTATTTTAAGGGCTGTATCCAAATTGAAGTTCGGTATTCGATTGTTGACCGAGAGAGCTCCCTTCTTGATCATGGCACCTTAAGCAGTCAATGAAGCCTATTAGATTATAGGATAGCGTAAGAAATTTCAAAATATTTAGTCACTTCTATAATAGACGGCCTCTTAAAACATCATTTTGCCGTTTTTAAGCATAATTTGAAAACTACTTGGTAGAAAAATGTGAAATTTTGGATTTCCATAAAGCAGGACTTAATAAATCTGAATCCATCAAAAAAAATTTAGGTTGCAATTCATAATTTTTTTAATATTAATTTCATAATTCATAATTCATATCAGAAAATTATAAAAATTGCAAATTCAACCTATATATGTTTGGGTATATTAGTATTATTGCTACAAAAAAAATTAGAATATTAGGATCATAATTTCAGAAGTTATAAATAAAAATATGAAAATATAACTTAACATTAGAAGCACTAAATTTCGAATGTTTATAATTCAAAAACTTATCATTAAATAACTTGAAATTTGGTGTCTGGGCATAGTTTGAACCAAAGATTTGAAATATCTCATTAAAATTGGGTATTGCCATTGAAAAAAATGAAGTTTGGATTTGTTTTAATATGTAGATGACCCCTAAGCAATTTTTATATACGTCATTTAAAAGTAGACTTTATTTCCAATCGTTCGGTTCCAGTAGCTTTCTTCTAGGATAATTTGTTGAGAAGTTAGTAGGTGGAGTTTACTTTTTTTTCCACGACTGTACATTTATTCAAACGTTTCCAAGAGCACTGGAGTTTTCTAGATAGCGAGAAATTTGAAACAGGCTTGAAAGATGATAATATTCGAGCTCTTGTACAAGATGTAAAAGATGAAATTTTGAGTTTGCCACTACACAAGAATCAACAACATGTGGACTAAGAGATGATTACCAAGAATTTGTCGAACTTGTTATTATTTTTCTTGGTGGACTACCTGTCAGGGGAATTCGTTTCAGGCCTCCAGGGGCAATGCATACTGCTTGCTGGAAGGTAATATATTCTTTGAAAATATTCATCTTTAAGTCCCAATTCAAGCTCACTAAAAAGGAAGAAAGAGATCTTCGTGATGTTTGTGTTTTTATAGTAAAGGGGTATTTTAAAGCTTGGATCACTGCTTCAGTAACAGAAACCTCACCCTATAATGACTTTCAGTTGATGAATATTTTATTAGAGTATTCAAGAATACATGCAGAAATTGCAAAGGCTGCATCAAAAAAATTTTCAAAGCATCTGTGGTATTTGTCAGAAGATCTTTCTGCATTGTCCTTTTTTGATAGCCACGTGCCTGTTTCAACAAAAAGAAAGATGTTTGAAGTCCTTCAAAATAAAAAAGGGAGAAAGAATCCTGATAAGAGGATAACTTTTTCACTTAAAATTTTTCATAAAAAGAAGTTTGATGATTTTGTTACTAAAGAATCTTTGAAGTTGTTCAAAGAAATGAATCTGCGCAAGGATTCTTTCAAATAGACACAACACATTGGAGCACTAATTCTGATTATATGATTGCATTTGAAATGGTGCAATCTATTAAAGTGGTAAATGATCATGCTGAGAGAGGTATTACTTTGATCAGAGAGATCACTAGAATCCTTACAAGAAATGAACCAAAGTTTCAGCTATTGACGAAAGTTTTGGAGGAGCACCGAAAAGTATATCCTCACTGCAGAAAAATGGACTTAACAAATTAAAATAATTATTGATACTTTCTACTTTTTATATGCTTAATATTGTGTTTTTGTGTTATACAAAAGTAAAATTTATTTACTAACAAATAAAAACTATCATTTTGGCTTAAGTTTCTTTTTGTCAATATCATCATGTTTTTTAGTGTAATCGCCAAACTTCAGCAAGCTTGATCTACCTCTAAATATATTTCTTTTTCATTCAAACTTTTTCTGCTTTGTTTTTTATTGTATTCGAACAAATTTTGAGGGTAAGACATAAGAAAAAAAATTTAAATCGACCATATAAGGACCACCCTAATATACATTCTACTATATTTTGCATTTAAATGCTAATCCGTCGTAATTTTTACTGCACGCTATATAATCATAATTATGATAGATTTATTTTTCTCGTAATATACTTAGAGGCATATAAAAAAATTCATTTTACTATACTTCGACAAAGATAAGACTAATTTAAAAATGTACAAAAAGTATTAAAATATTTAGCCTGTTAGTTTAAGTGTTGTATTAACAATCGAAATGTTGTTCTTTATATTATGTACATTTTCTACCTATTTTTTCAATAAAAATAGTCAACCTCTTTAAACACTCTTCTGAGATAAAATTCTTTGGATGTACAGAGTTATTCTGTAGATGAAATAATTCTTCCTAAACATACGAAATTTGTCTCATATGTATCCTACCTTAATTTTTTCCGCGCGCAATAGTGATTCTAAGGCGGCGCCACTGTGCACATTAGAAGGAAGCAGCGTAACAAGGATTCTCGCTGACTTTTTACGATCATTAGCAATTTGGCTAATCCCAAATAAAAAACATTCGCCAAATGAACAATAAATTAGCAAAATAAATTCGTTGTGAATCATTGAAAATTCGATTTTTAACCCCTTAATGTATCCCCCCCCCCTGTTTTTCGATAGGTTCTAAAATAATCTGTGTTTTTGTAACTACTTATAGACCAGTTATTCATCAAAATTTAATTATATGCTACAGAAACTAAAAAAATAAGTGTATTCTAAATGCCTTGTGTAATCAAAAAAATTTTTTTTATCTGATTTAACTCAATAAAATGTTATGAAATAAAACCTCTAATCCCAGTTAACTCAGAATTTTAAGATATTGCATTCAAGGAATTCTCAAAAATTCAAAATATAAACAACAAAATGTGTCAAAACTTTATTTTGGTAGAATTCTTCTACTTTCCATTGAAGCCCATACTTTGCGGCTTTGCCTGATACTAAATTGAATTGGTGTTGGGTTAGTATCTCTAAAAATAATGTAAATGGTACGGTACGATTGAACATGATAAGTGACATCAATCGTTCAGTAATGTAAATTAGAGTTTCGCCTTTACTGATACGCACACACACACACACACACAAAAAAAAAAATAGATGAGGAAAGATTCAGCACTTGCAGTTTGGAGAGTCTAATCATCCGTTTACTCGCCAAATGCAACAATTTGTCATGATTTGACGCAATGGCGAGCGGTAGCGAGAACCCTGAACCCTTTATTTACGGAATTATTTATCAGGAAATTACTTCACCTTAATAATTATATTCTTTAATATCTGTAGATATACTGGAATTTTCAAACAGAAATAATGTGAAATTTAGATTAATTTTTCCATTAAAACTGATTTAAAAAATCGGTAATTACAACTCTTTTGTGTAAAATATTAACAAGAATAATCAGATTAATTTACCAAAAATACTGTTATGGTAATATCACAGCTCTTATCAAAACAGTGTATTTAAATGTATTACTCGTGTGATCCTCTCTGTTAATGGAAACACTTTTGCAGTTAAAAATTTTTTTCATACAACATTTTTAGAAAAAGAAATACTATATCTATGTAAATGATTAAGAAAATGACCACTTTTTCATATATATTTAACTTTGACTGTTCCTCTACGCTTTCTAAATTTGATCGAGAAAAGTATTTTGTGTGCAAAGAAAAATATACTTTTATTAATAGACAGAGTAAATAAATTTATATTAAGTTTTCTTCAGTCGTACTTAAAAGTACCATCAGTGCACAAAGGGTTAAGGCGCATGCTTGAAATTATTCCGTGAATTCCAGTGAACCAGTCGTTGCTTGCCGGCCACCGAGTGAGGTGCTGTCATACGTGCTCGTCGGATTTTAATTTCTCTAAAGATGACTAAACAGGTTGAGCAAAGGTACCGCATCAAATTTTGTCAAAAGCATGGTAATTATATCACAATATTAAAATATTTATTTGTTTAAAATACGTTATAAAAACACGTTAAAAGTAAATTAAAAATCTATATTGACATGTTTCAATTCTTTCACTGAGTCGTCATCAGAATCTTTAACAGAAAATTACAAATACAATGCATATGAAAAATGGAAAAAAATCATCCTTCATATCCTTACAAATGTTAAGAAAACGCAGATTAAAAAGCTCTCTGTCTAACCGCAATCTTTTACATTTAAAACATTGATACTCATCCAGATGATTTTTTCCATTTTTCATATGCATTGTTTTTGCAATTTTCTGTTATACATTCTGATGACGACTCAGTGAAAGAGTTGAAACATGTCAATATAGATTTTTAATTACTTTTAATGTGTTTTTATAACGTCTTTTAAGCAAATAAATATTTTAATATTGTGATATGGTTATTAGAGGACGTAATTTTGGCTTATTACTCGTACTTATTTACATTTGTAGCATGGTAATTCTCGCAGTGAAAGAATTCGTAAGATTCACCAAGTGTTGTAAGATTCATCAATTGGTCAGCTCATTCATCGCACTTGATTCAGACTTCCTTAGCAAAACATGGTATTCCGACCGTTCGCCATCTTCCTACTCTTCAGACATGGCTCCTTGCGACTTCTGAATGTATCCAAAATTGAAGACGCCATTGAAAGGATCCTGTTTTGGAAGTAGAGATTACAAATGTAGAATGCGACAGCGGAGTTGATCACCATTCCAAAAGAATTTTCCAGAAGTATTTTCGGCAGGGGAAGGAACGGTGGGCTAAGTGTGTGGAGGCGCAAGCGGCCTACCTTGAAGAGGATTGGGGTACCAATCCCGTCAGGTAATTTATATATTTTTTTCGGACAAAGGTCGGATACTTTTGAGACAAACAATGTATTTATATAAATGCCAAAAACGTATGAAATGTTTCAAAATCATCCATTTACGACGCCAGTGGTAAATGAATGATTCTGAAATGGATACTACGATAATCATCCATTTTATATAGATTAAAATTCATTTTTTTCTGTAAACATTTACAAGTGATTCCATGCTAGAAAAAAAATTACAAAAGTTATTACAGTCAAATTTAAATTCAGTTGCAAGGAAAAATTCGCATGAAAACGAAAAGCGAAATCTAAAAAGGAGAAAATACAGAAAAACTCTTAATTCTCAGCAGATGGATAATTATTAAAAATACATACATGGTAAAAAAAAATAAAGTAAATAAATAAATAAAAAGTTGTCATGCATCACAGTATGTCATGAAATCTAGAATCTCAGCCAAATTCCTGACGTCATGATTGTTTTCAGACGTTGTGAAAGCTAGAGTGCATTTGGAGTGCTGGATAGGAGCCAGTTCACTAAGGCCGTTGTCATCTGCATTATCCTGTTGTGTCTCAAAGAGGTCTTCCAAAGGATGTTGTGATACAATGTTTTAAACTTAAATGCAAAAGGAAGATTTTGAAGCATTTAATATATTTTTCGTATTTATATAAATATGTTTAGCAAGAAGTTTATACACGGAAGAATCCTGAACGTCTGAAGAGCTTTATCTCAGAAGAGTGGTTTGAAAGATGTTGACTATTTTTTAAGGAATATATCTGTATAAAATGTACATAATATCAAGTACAATATTTCAATATTTAATGCAACACGTAAACTAAGAGGCTAAGTAATTTAATACTTTTTCGTATTTATATAAATATGTTTAGAATTCGTTTATCTAGAAAAGAATTCTGAACATCCGAAGGAGTTTCTCAGAAGAGCATCTGAAGATGTCGACTATATTTTAAGGAAAATATCTATATAAAACGTACAGAATGTTAAGTACAATTATTTCAATATTTAATGCAACACTTAAACTAAAAGGCTAAATAATTTAATACTTTTTTGTACATTTTAAAATTAGACTTATATTTGTCAACGTACAGTAAACTGATTTTTTTCATATGCCTCTAAATATGTTACGAAAAAACTAAATCTAGCATAATTACGAATATATATCGTGCAGTAAAAATTATGATGGATTAGAATTTAATTGAAAAATATTGAATATAATATAGAATGGATTTTTATTTAATATAAAATATTTCGAAAAATATACTTTTCATCACAGAAAGTACTCAAAAATAATCGACGAATAGCATTCATAATGGATAACTTTACGTCCTGTGAAGAACATTTTGAAAACTTAAGAAATCTGATAATAGAGCGAAATATATCTATAGAACACATGACATATGACGAAAGTAACAAAGGATTTTGGGAGAACCGAGATATTATTGGCTATACAAAACTAATTGCATACAGTATTATAATAATGGGTGGTTTACTTGGAAATCTAAGCGTACTTATGTCTGTTGCTTTAATCAAGTCAGTTAGAAATGTTATGAATTTCTACGTCGCCAATCTAGCCCTGGCTGATGCAATGATTTGCATTCTCTGCATGTTGCCTCATGCGCTGAAAGTGTACACGAGGGGTAAATTTGTTTTGGGTGCGTTCATGTGTAAATTCTCACCTTTTACTCAAAGTAAGTCAAATTTTGTTTTTATAAATAAAAATCGTATTATTTTCTACTATTAATAAATTTATATTCGTATATTTTTGTAACACGTCTCAAGAATTTTGTCGCAGCAAGCTCATGTTTCGTAAGGTAGCTTAAATAATTTTAAACGGTAAATATAATAAGCAGTTCTTTAAAACATTTTCACATATATTAACGCTGTATGAATTTTTAATTAGAATATATTTAACTACTTGTGAAAAATGTGTTTCTTCTATCTTTGTATGTCTGTATTATCACAAAATAATGCTGAAATTTTATTTTTTTAGGCACAATTTGCTTGCTTTTAAAGTTAAGTAAACATTCTCCCTGAAAATATATTTAATTTACAATTTTAAAATCTAAATAGATGTTAATTTTTCTTTGCAAAATGTCTGCAGTTCTTATACAAAATACTGCGAGTAGACATTTTCTTGTAAAAAGCAAAATTTCTATGTTTCAAAATCATGCGCTATTTTAAGAAAAATTGAAAGTTCTAATATTTATTCTATATTCTAATTTTTAAAGATGCGCGTACGCTGTATCAATAAATTTCACTAATTTTATAAAACGAAATGGGGATTACTCCTTACTTTTTCTCCAAGACATTCAAACGTTTTATACTTTTAAAAATTATTTTTTTATAATTTATCTTTGACATCATTCAAATATTTCCTTCCTTGAGAAAAAGAATTTTGATTAAAAAGTTACAGATGACGAATTTTCTTAACTCATTTGTGCCTGAATTTTTGTTTTCTCAAATTTGTTGATATAATCACTTTAAAATGTTGCAAAATGAACTGGAAAAATACTAAAAAAAAATTACGCTTTTTTTTTTAATTTGATAAATTGTAAATGTACTAAATATGTGAATATGCATAATATTTTAACTATGTTTTGTCTAAATTTATATAGAATAAGCTTTTAAATTGTATATTATATACTATACATAGTATTTTAATGAGCTACTAAAAATATTTATTTATTTGTTTACAGATACTAATAATATTATAAGTATCAGTAATAATAAACTAAGAATAATCGTATTTAAGGTTTAAAAACAATTTGTTTCATAATCATCTTGAAAAGATCTTTACATAAAAACTATCCCCTAAACGGCTAATAAAAATATACACCCATTCGTGCCTAGTGCTCTATATTTTGCACATTACAAAAATGCATAAAAAATAGACTTGAAAATATGATTTCAGTATTTAAAAAAATAAGTATTTCAGTGAAGTCTACAAGACTTATTTATTTAGATGCTTGGTAGATAAAACACAAATAAACTTACTTTTGACATTTCGCCATCTTAGAAAATGAAAAATCTATAAATTCCGAAAGAAGCTTTCATTTAAGCAAATAAATATCCATCTTATGCCGTCATCTTTCGGTAACAGATAAAGACATTTATAGATAATTATTTTATACAATATTCTTGTTATAAAGAAGAAAAAATTATAAAAAATTATTATACTTCGAAGCGCCCAAAAAATGGGACGCTAGGCATAAATGGGTTAACTCTAAACATTAATTTAGCAAATAAACATATTAGCCCAGTGGTTAGGGTGTTAAATTCGGAATTAATTAGGGGAAAGCTGGAAATTGTTTTAATCCCTCCAGTTTAGGTCTAGAATGAATATGCTATGTTTTCCTCCTCGTACTAGTTGAGCGTCAGAAAATATGTGCAGATTTATAGTAAAAAAACACGTTTTTTTTACATACCATAACAGTACCTACAAATAGTTAACTCCGTCAAAGACATTGTCAATACAAATGTTGTAGAGCTTAAAATTCTGAGTAAAATGAGTACCTACACTTAATATTTTTGTGAACATTAAGGTCACAATTCCAGTTTAAAGTTTTAGACCCGTGGTCAGGGGGTTGAACTCAGAATTTATTAGTAGAAAACTGTAAATTATTTTAATCCATTCAGTTTAGGTCTAAAATGAACGTACTATGTTTTCTTCCTCATACTTGGGTGAATGTTAGAAAATATGTACATATTTATTTTCGAAAAACACGTTTTTTTTTTTTTATTACCTTAACAATATCTCAAAACAGCTAACTCTATAAAAAACATTATCAATACAAATGTTGTAGAGCTTAAAATTCTGAATAAAATGAGTACCATCATTAACATTTTTGTTCAACATTCAGGTTGCAAATCTATTTCAATTTTTTTTCAAATCAAGAGCTTGAAGTCAGGAGACACCAAGGTAACTTAACAATATCTTAAAATTACGGCCTTAATATGGAACAAAAATATTAAGTGTAGGTACTCATTTTACTCGGAATTTTAAGCTCTACAACTTTTATATTGACAATGTTTTTGACAGAGTTAGCTGTTTTGAGATATTGTTAAGTTAACTTGGTCTGTCCTGGTTTCAAGCTCTTGATTAGCGATTAAGGCAAAATTTTGAAATAGAATTGCGACCTTAATGTTGAACAAAAATATTAATGATGGTACTCATTTTATTCAGCATTTTTAGCTCTACAACATTTGTATTGACACTGTTTTTTATGGAATTAGCTGTTTTGAGATATTGTTAAGGTAATTAAAAAAAAACGTGTTTTTCGAAAATAAATATGTACATATTTTCTAACATTCATCCAAGTACGAGGAAGAAAACATAGTACATTCATTTTAGACCTAAACTGAAGGGATTAAAACAATTTCCAGTTTTCTCATAATTAATTCTGAGTTCAACCTCCTGACCACGGGTCTAAAACTTTAAACTTGAATTGTGACCTTAATATTCAACAAAAATATTAAGTGTAGGTACTCATTTTACTCGGAATTTTAAGCTCTACAACATTTGTACTGACAATGTTTTTGACAGAGTTAGCTGTTTGGAGATACTGTTATGGTATGTAAAAAAAAACGTGTTTTTTGTCTATAAATCTACACATATTTCTTAACGCTCACCTAGTATGATGTGGAAAACATAGCATATTCATTCTAGACCTAAACAGAAGGTATTAAAACAATTTCCAGCTTTCCCCTAATTAATTCCGAGTTCGGCCTTTTTTTGCTCCCCTACCACTGGGCTATATACATATATCTGTTAATTGATTTTGAAATGTGAAATTCTTTCCGATTTTTGCTGATACCTGAAACTCTCAAAGCTGATACTTCTGACATTTAAAATGTTTTGCCTATATTTACTTTCGTATTGCTGTTGAAATGTCAATTTGCTTTGCTAGAAGTAGTTAAAAAAGTCGTTTTGTCTGTTAACTTGTCATACTATTATATAACATCATTTATAACAAGCTTTTTTGTACTTTTGGCTGAAACATTAAAAATGCAATTAAAAATGTTCATGTAAGTTATGTAAGCATTTTTTGTGTTTTGTACTCTTTATGATAAATTCAGAGTGGCATCTTGAGATGTCTTCTCAAATTATTAAATCAATACTGAATTTAATCGGATTGAGTCAGTCCGACTCCTCTTACAGATTCTGGTTCTTTTTCACTAAGTTATCTTAGAGCAAAGTCCATTCTTTAATAATTTTACTAAAAGTATTTCTTACTCAAGGAGTTAATTTAACCCTGCACTGTACAGTTATGGTTATAAAAATGAATTAAAATTTAACATTGAATAAATAAATTCAGTTCCAGGCTAACACTACACTGTAAAAAAAAAATCTGTAAAGTTACTAAGTTTTTCTAGGAAACTGGGATTCCTAGAGCTTTTTATGTAACGGCAACAACAAAAATTCCTGTAACAGCTTTACAGATTTTTTTTACAGTGTACAGTTAAATAAAAATATTCGCCTTAGGTAATCACAAAAATCTGCTATTAAATAACGCGTAGAATTACTCGATGAAATTTGTGGTATCTGAACCTATAAATAAGTATTAGAAAACGTATTTCCAAAAGAATAATTCGTGCAGTGTAGTGTTAAATAGAATAATCGTGCAAGAGTTTAGCACCAGAACGTATTTATATTAAAATACAACGCGTAGAATTACTCGATAAAATTTGTGGTATCTGAACCTATAAATAAGTATTAAAAAACGTATTTCCAAAAGAATATTTCGTGCAGTGTAGTGTTAAATAGAATACTCGTGCAAGAGTTTAGCACCAGAACTTACTTATATTAAAATACAACAAAAGGTTTAATCTTTCATCGTTCTTAGAAAAAAATCAGCTTTCAAAAATCAGTGAGACATAATAGGTTTATGGAAGTTAGGATTTTTCATAATTTTTTTATGTATAATAACATCATTTGCCCAGTTTCACATTTTCTTAAATTTTTGTCCAGAATTTAAATTCTTAAACTATACTGCTTCTTCAAGTACTGATTATGTTACCACTTAAATGAGAAAATATGCTTTTAAAAGATACAATATCCCAAAAATTATAAATTTAAAAAAACACTATTTACAGATTTTTCTTTTTCTTCTAAAATAGTTCATTTATGATATTCCACTGAAATTAATGTAGATCATAACAAATCTCCAAAATTCGATATGTCAATATCAGGATAGCTTCAGTTTTTTGCAGGCATCCATTGAATGTTTATAAATTTGAAAGGAATTTTTACTCACGCATTATGTTCCCTTTACAAACACCCACACTTTCACTAACTAACAATATTTGCATTTCTATTTGATTCTTTTTCTTCTAAAAAAAGTTCATTTATGATATTCCACACAATCTGATGCAGATCACAACAAATCTGCAAAGTTCAGCAAATCAATGTTAGGAGAACTTCAGTTTTTTTCAGGCATCTGTTAATAGTTTACAAGACTGAAAGGAATTTTTGTGCACTCTCATCTCTCTCTCTCTTACAGCACTCACACTTTCACTAACTATATTTGTATTTTCATTTAATTCTTTTTCTTCTAAAAAAGATCATTTATGATATTCCACACAATCTAATGTAGATCGCAACAAATCTGCAAAGTTCAGCAAATCAATATTAGGACAACTTCAGTTTTTTTTTTCAGGTATCTGTTATTTGTTTACAGAACTGAAAGGTTTTTTGTACATTTTCATATATATATATATATATATATATATCTTACAAAAACTCACACTTCCGCTAACTAACTTTATTTGTATTTTCGTGTAATTATTTTTCTTCTAAAAAAGTAAAGTTCATTTATGATATTCCACACAATCTAATGTAGATCGCAACAAATCTGCAAAGTTCAGTAAATCAATATTTGGACAACTTCACTTTTTTTCAGGCAACAGTTAATTGTTTCCAAAACTGAAAAGAATTTCTGTGCACTCTCATGTCTCTCTCTCTCTTACAAACACCCACACTTTGCTAACTAACAATATTTATATATTTAATTTTTTTTATTTAAGTTGCTTTTAGTTTATGTGAAACTTGGTAAAACTTTTATTAAATTACTTAAAATTTTTTAAGATGAATATTCTATCAAAAAATATTTTTTAGATCGTATTATATATATATATATATATATATATATATATATATATATACATGAATAAATGTTTATTTTAAAAGATTCAATTCTGTAGATTTTCATATTCTTTTTACTGAATTTTTTGTTTTGTACTTTTTGTGTATGTTTGAAGTTGGTTTTTTTTTTTTTTTGGGGGGGGGGGGGGAGGGGGAACTTATGTCATGAAATAATATTGCCTATATAACTAAGTAATATGTATAAAAAAGAATTACTTTTATGTAATTAAATAAAATAGAAAAAAAGAAAAAAAGAAAATATATTAATATATTTAGTAAGTTAGAAAATGATAATTCTAATATTGATACAAAAGTAGGTGCTAAAAATAAATGTAATAGTTGAAAAGAAAAAAGAATAGATGTAAAAATAACAGAAGAAAGAAAGGGTATCGTTAAGATTTACACATTTTCTACTGCAGTATGCCACATAATTTTAACTTTAAATTTTTGTTTATGTATTATCTTTGTTTCTATATTATTAATTAAAAATATATGTTTAATTATATTCCTTATTCTTTCTTTGTATTCTTTTATCATTTCCATTTTTTCTTCTTTTATATTACATGATAAGATTTTTCAGTACTGCTCTCTCAAAATTGTACACGAAACAAACCTATACTTTAGTTTGCTTACTTCTGAGGTTTACAATTTGTTTAAAAAATATGCTTCTCCTGATTTTGAGCTCAGTGGTTCAGTCATTAAATGACTTTTCTGCCACACAGAAGATTTGAATTCGATATCTCGTAACAATAACTGTGTGGAGAATCTAAATATTTATAATTTATTTATAGACTTGTAGATCTATCTTAATCAAAGTGTACGTGACAGATCGTTCAGTAGTTTGGTTTTAGGTCATTTAGCTTTCAAAATGATAACATTTTTTATTCATATCAAATTTCTCTAATAGATTTTTTTCCAAAATTTGGTTGTCCCTGTGTAAATCAAAAAGTATCTCCGCTATGCTCCCATCAACTTCTAAAATCTTGTTTAGTTTCTTCATACGGTCCGCACTTTTTTTCCTCCTTTTTTATTTAAAAAAAAAAAAATTATTTTTTTTATTTTAATGATATCCCGCTACAATTGTTGTATAATGAAACATGTGTACGCAGAGCCTGCCTATAACACAATCCTGCCTTAAAGGAGCTCAGGGCTTTTAAACTTTAAAAAAATCTATTTTTTTAGTATCTAGTTTCATTAGTCAGTTAATTCTGAACACAGTGCAAAAAACCGCATAAAAATATTTGCATTTTTAATGGAGTTATAAGCCTTAAAGTAACAATCACTTCCAAAGCCTCACCCATTTAATTGCAACTTTAAGCCGCGTTTTCTCAAAACCTGATTTTTGACGAGTATCCGTAAGATTTTAAGAAAACTATTTCATGAAATGGCTTAAAAAACTTTTTTCATGCATATAACATCATTATCTATAGAATGAATTAATATATTATAGATAGTTTAATGTTTTGAGTATTTTTAACAAAAAAAAATTGTATTTTTTGCAATTTACTATGCCCATTGCCTATTTACTATGATCATCCCAATCTTTCCCTATTTCCTATCGCTATTAGTAATGGTATATTTTTGGTATAATTTTGGCCCTTCGCCTTAAGAAGTAAAATTGAATCTTTTAATACGCGTTACAATTTATACATGCATATATATAATATGCGGGTGCTTGTGTATTTAGAATTTCCATTAGATTTTCAATTTTCATTGTTTTGTGTTTTGAATTACTGTTTTAAATATTTAATATGTTAATATATTAATTACATATACTGTAAAGTTAGAGATTTGTTGTAATTAATAAATGTAGCGAATGTTTTAATAAGGTAATAAATTTAAAGACGTTATCATCAGTCGAAGTTCGACGAAATAAAATTGTTAAATGAACTTATTATAAACATACAAAAATAATTTTAATATAAAATCAGTCTTATACTGACTACTCTAACTCCAAAAATAGTTATAATTTTAAACTTTATTTACAACAATACTATTTCAATAATTTTTAATGTTTCACACTACTGAAAAATAAGACTTGATTCATTTAATCTGTGGTTTATTTCAAAATAAAGTTATAAGTGTCTGTTAATTATCTTATTTTGGCCCGATCTTATTATTATAATTATTACTAGCTGACCCGCCCGGCGTTTTTCGAACCCCTGATAATATACTTAAATATATCTAAAATCAGTGCTGAATGATTTTATATTTTTAAACAAATATGTTTCCAAACAAAATTAATGCTAGAGGCCCCACTGACTTCGGCATCGTATATCCTCGACTCTGTATGATTTTATATTTTTAAATAAGAATCTAGCATAGAGAAAAAACAATTGAAAAATCTTTTTTTGTGTGTGTGTGTGTGTGTATTTGCAATGGGATTCTGTGATTTTTTTTTTTTTTTTTTTTTCGAAACTGATAATTTTTTTCCTAAACCTCATAACTTCTTAACCAAATTTATACTCGATTATTAGCTAAAATATTAGTGTATTGCATTAAAATATCAGAGCGATTGTAAAAAATTAAGTTTATTTTTAAATGAAAATGCGCGTAATGGGCGCAATATGGAAGTTTGGAAGAAAAAAACCCCGTGAGAATGACTAGAATCAAAAACTCTTTATTATGACTTAATGTTCAATAATTTATATTTTGAAACTGTTCGAAACTTATTTTTTTATGTTGTTTTTTTAGTTATCATGCTTTTCTGTCAATTTATGCTAATTGGACTCCTTTTGTTTCGTTTCATAGCAACTTGCCTGACTAGCAGTGTCTTAACTCTTTGTGTGATCTCACGTGATCGCTTCTTAGCAGTGTTTCGGCCGTTTGAAGTTAGAACAACAGAAAAACATACGTGTGTGATAATAATATTGATCTGGGTTATATCCATGGTAGTATCATCGCCTCTTTTTTGTGTGAAGAATCTTGTAATCATTGAGGTAAAACATTTTATTATATTTCGAACAAAAATAGAGTATTTTAATTTCATCCTATTTATTCTAAAAATTAGTAACATTTTGTTATCTAAATTGGTATTAAATGCACAGAATCTAGCAACAAAATATAAATAATAGTAGCCAATATTTTTTTTAAATTAAAAACTAGTAGTATAAAATGTGAATCATACGTATGATCTTAGAAAAAAATGACGAAAAGTGCTAACTCTGACGCACATCATCGTATAAAAATATTATTAGAACCAATCTATTAATACTTTTATTATTTACTTCTATAGTTATTTTTTGCTCGGTGGTCGTTAGAGATCGACGATATCAGTAATTTAATATCGCAATATATCAACGAGTTAATATCGATATTGGTGATATATCGTGATAACTACCTTAAACTGTGTAAGAATAGAAATATCGCTAATTCCGAAAACAAATAATACAGTAGCAGCAATTTAAGTACCAATAGATGTAGAAAGCAACGAATCAATGTATTATACTTATATATGTTCACACAGCATCATTAAAATATGTATATAAGGTAAAGCAAGGAGAGATCGCGCGGTAGGAAAGATCGTGCATGAAGAGATTGGACAGGAAGGAGTGGAGTGCGCGCGCTGCGACTTCAGGTAGTTGTACAGCAGCATTAGTGCAGTGTCTACATGAATGTACACATTGATTGTTCCCAGCGTCTTGGATAAAGCATTGCTATTTTGTTTTGCTTTTCCAAAGTAATTGTCTTGAATTGTCATAACTGTTCGTCAAAAATCTTATAGAATGTCAGTAGTACAGAATATTTTAAACTTAAACGATTTCTTATAAGATACTAACCTAGGCTAAGTATTCGAACACCAAGAATTCAATTTAGAAGTGGCCATGTTTTTAAAAAAAGGCCGCGCAATCTCTCCTACCAAAATAGGAGAGTTTGCGCATCTGCTACTTAGGAGAGATGGCGCAATTCCCCATAAGTTTCAGTGCTAGGAGAGATTACACAGCTTATTGGTAAATTCGTATAAATTGCAAATTACGGGCAAAACATATGAATGAATCAATTTTGAAATAATTTTGGGAAAACACAAAATTATCAAGACTAAATTTGGCAAATAATTAATTTGCAAAAAAATACTCTTGCAGATAAAAATTTTGTTAATAAATTAATGATACAGTTGCTATTAAATTAATTTTATGTAATTATTTTTGTTAATAATTTAATAATATATTTCTTAATAAATTAATTAAATATTTATATATTTGTTTTAATTTATGAAGAATTAATTTGCTAATATATTAATTTTGTTAACTAAAATAAATTTTCTAATAACACATACAATGTTTTGGAAAAGCTTTCACCTATTCCAGTTTGTTTAATGCCATCGAAATCAAAAAGGAAACAGAGTGCAAATATTGTTGCTGATCCACAAAATATCCATGAAAAAAAACTTAAGAAGAATGCTGTTACAAAAAACAGCTGAATATAGGATGCTTCCAGAAAAAGTGGGATAAAAAAACTGACGGAATAAAACGTAGGTCAATGAGGATGAGTGCATTGAATGTCTGGAACTGTACCAGGAAAAAACTTTAGCCACTGACAGAATTCAATGTATTGCTTGTTGCAGGTTATTGCACGAAAGATGCACAATTTACAACAATAAGTGATGAAGACAACTTCGGTTAGCAAACAAAGTGCAATGAAATTCTAGAAATGAAAATGAAGTAATTTTCAAGTTAAACATGTTATCAAGTAGATTAATGTTATTTTGTAATCTTAGTAGGTCTTGCTTTTTCTGATATTTTAATCTTCTTCCTAATTTAAAATTCTTTAACTGTTGTTAAAATTCTTTTTTTTTATTAATATTTAAACATTTGGTTGAAATATTCACTCCTAATACAATAATATTTACTCACAAAAACCTTAGAACAATGTCGATTAAGTGTAAAAATTATTGTTAACAATTTAATTGTAGTTATTAATAACGATGTCTTCTACCCATGTCCGCATTCTCTCCAACACATGTGCGCAATCTCTTCTACCCTGTAAGGAGAGATTGCGCAAAATAGTTTTCTTGATTTTATTACTGCTGTTCTATTAAATTACAGCATAACAACAAAATAACAATGGAAATGCATAAAAAACAGATGAAATCAAAACTATTCATGGATAGTTTAGCGAAAAATTAATATTTATATTTTTTATTAATATTCTTTTGAAATGTGTGCAGACTCTCCTAGCTTTACCTTATATCTATGCAAAATAGAAATATTTTAGGAAAATAAACCAATGTTTGATATCTGTTTGCACTTATACCATTCGTTGCATAGTATTTTTTTTTCTTTAAAAATAGTATGTTTTCTTTCCTTCCTACTTTATGGATTATTTATTAATAATATTTTAACTATTTAATTACTTCGCGCATAACTGAGAATATTATATAAAAAAAATTAAATAAAATATTCTTAAATTTAGGACACTGGCGATTTTAATATAATTAAAATAAGTAAAATTCGGGGGAAAACTATAATTAATTTAATGCCACATGTCATGCTAATATACTTGTAATTAAGTAGTTTTCAGATGCAGCAGACATGTTGTTTTTCAATCTTTCTCTAAGGAATGAATACATTCTTAATCGATAAAATTCACTATATTTATATCTCCCTACCTATTTACTACAAGAAAACAACATCGAAACCTTTTTTTAAAAATATAAATATTCAAATCACATTTCGGAATAGTTTTATAATAATTTAAAATATTTTTTTATATAAATATTCCTTTTAAGCTACAATATCAAGACGAGATACGTTAAATTCATTCGAGAAAACTTCTCTCTAATTAAAATACAACAAATTACACAGAAGAAAGAATGTCAATACACAATATGAATAAGCACTGTATTCAGTAGCATAGTAGACGTTACAGAGTGGGAAGCTCTTTTTAAAAGCAACGAATCATCACAGTGAACGAGTGCTTCGGCCTTGACATTTCCCCAACTTGACTTGAAACAAAAAGCAAAGTTTACCCTTTGATTGGTTGCTCGCAAGCCGAGTACCCAAGCTCTTGGGTTAAGGATTCAATGATACCAGCTATATTCCGTATCAACTGGAACTCAGCAATAATCAGAGCTCGTTTGATTATTCATGACATATCAATGTCTGTAGTTGTATAAATATGTGTGGTCCAATCACAACGGCCAGAGAAGATAAGTACGATAAGTGTTAATCAGTATTACGCAGACAAGCAGTGGAATAAACTCGAAGTTTTCAGCAAAGGAATATTGTAATAATTGGGATATTTCTAGAGATAATCAGCGGAAAGAAAGAAAATCGAGTTGATTTTCTGTTTTGGAGAGGATGGAGGGTGAAACCATTGTAACGGAATATTGGGCTAAGTTTTTTGGACTGTGGCGGTGTGTGCAAAACATTATTAATTTATTTGGTTTTGAGATATTCTACGCTCTTTTATAGAGGCTCATGTTCAAAATTCCAGTGAGCTCAAAACATTATTATTTTATTGGGACATAGCAATAGAGTCAAGGTTTAGATATTGTTATTGCGACATTTTTAAAATATCTATATTTGTAGATATGGGGCATTCCCACAATCTTTTGACTTTTGGGGAAAAAAATCTGGGGAAATTAAACTTGCTAAAATAACATTTTAATCTGATAGACGAATGCCTTAATGATTTAAAATAAAGAAAAAATGGTCAGCACCGAAATTTTTTTTATTTAACTGAGGTTTAAATTAAACTTGCGAGCTTAATTTTCCTTACCGTTTTACCACTATAACTTTTTATTTTCTTCTAAATTTTTACTTATAATGAATTTGCATAGTACCCACAGGACATTCAAATAAGAAATAATAACAATGTAGTACTTTTAATACAGAATTTTTGTATAGCATTGTCTTAAAGGGGTGTTAAAGAAGGGATGGTAAAATAAAAAAAGGGGATGGTATTGGAAAAAAGGGACGAAATGGTAAAAAAAGGGACGGTAAGGATGGAACGGTAAGGAAAATTACCACCTATTTTTAGGAAAATCATGCTAAGACTAAGTGATAGCCACAATGTTCATTGATTTTTAGAAACAGTTGTTAACATTGGATTAAGTTATTTTTTTTTAATTTACCTCGAAAAGTGCAGGAATAAACCTTGGGGACGGTGAGACTACCAATAAAGCCACGATGCTTGAAATTTATATTTAAATGCTGATTTAAATTCTACAGTAAATTTCCTGCCAAAGAATTTTGGACATCCATTCTGTAGCATACTTCTGCATGAGAAAAAAATTGAAGAAAATTCTGTGGCTGCATCTGAAATGATTTTCTGTATAATTTTAAAAGAGGGACGCTAAGGAATCTAAAACCCAGGGACAGAGTTTAAAAAATAATAACAACCCTAAAAATGTGTGCAGGTTAATTTTTAGCTACATATTTATATAAAACAATAGTTCCAGTTTCAGAAAAAAATTACATCGAACTATTTTTATTGAAACAATGTTATACAGACAGCTCCAAACTTAAAAATCAGCATCAGGGACACGGGACTGTAGATAAGTTTTCCTGGTATTTGGACCCCCAACATCGTCCAAAACTTATTTATCTCGTTAATATTGTAATGCAATCATGCAATGGGATGTTCCTCAGTATATGAAATAAAAAAAACACAAAAAAGTGTATTAAATAAAAAATTATTATTCAGGGACATGAAAGTCAAAAGATTGTGAGAATGCCCCACATGTTGATAAATAATCCAGCCCTAGTAGTCATCTGCATATAGAAATAGTAACAAACTTTACAAATTTTAATATGAAAACCAAATTTTGATATCACATTTAGATTCTTCAGCAAATTTATCTTACTATAGCAAATGGAAAATAGTTTAAAAATTATGCAGATTTTAAATTTTGAACTCTTAGTGTTAAATTCGTTTTTAATCGTTAAAAAAAGGAATACAATGCAGGTAGTGTTAAGATTAAAATTTAATTTAACATTAGGAGTTCTTCGACCAACGAGGAGTTCCGAATCTTCCAAATATATCAGAATTAGATGTTAACATTAAAAAAAAATTTAAGTTTGGTATGATTTTTATTTGTAGAAGAATCCGTAAGCAAAATATAAATACAAGGAGATACAAAATTAATGGGACAAAATACATTAGCAATCTCATTCATTTTGTACCACTCTGTATCGTATTCATTAACAGAATTTATTGTTAATCGGTTGGTGTTTAGCATATATTTTTATAAGAAAAATTGCGACAAAAGTAGTAAGATTTTTTTTCTTTTGACACGAATTGTCAATTGCATTACTCTATACTTGCAATATACAGGGTTCATATAAATGGACATTCCAAATTTACAGGGCTATTAGAAGAAAACAAGAAAACATACAACCTTGTTATTCATCGGAAATCAACAATAATAGTTGAAAATTTAAATTCAACACATTTATAAGTGTTCAAAGTGAGCCCTTTCAGAAGCACGAACGATATCGTGGCATCCCACACTTTTCTCAGCATGGATTTTTTATTTATTTATTTATTTATTTATTTTAACCATTTGGAAAAATGGTTATTGTCCTCTGTCAGGGTAGGAAATCAAAAACATATCTGAAGCGTTTTATTGGTTGAATCAGAATTTTATTCGTTTTCTGATTGGTCTATACAGTAATCTGTATTTTCACTTTACTTTCAACAGAGATGGATACTTCTGTTGCCACTATGACAAAAAAGTAATAAAAACTACAAAAAAAATTAATAGCTCAGAAACAAATTGAGATACAACTTTCAAACAAATTGCATTTAAAAGTACATTTTTTTTTCTCTACTAGGGGGCTCGGCCCCCTACGAGCTACGCTCGCCAACCCCCGTCCAGACACCGCAGACTCTAAATGCATGCTAATTTGATCGGCTTTAAAAAGATTTCGAAAGATTGAATTATAATTTTAAAAACAGTGGCGATCTCCCTATAAACGAATTTCTATTCATTTGTCTTTGATTGGGGAATTTTAACGCCAAATCTGCTGCGGTACTACTTGATTATCCTGTCGATCAATTTCGCCAAATTATATAAATCGCCAAACCACTCGCCAAATTATACAAATTGATATAATTTTTATTTTAAATAACGAAAGAACAAATAAATTCGTACAACATTAATAAAAACACAAATAAAACGTCGAAATAAAATAACTTGATGACGTATACACGTGTAACAACATTTCAAAATAAGCTAATATAAAAGGAATTAAGTAAAGAGTGTCTTTGTTTCCTGGTATTTTTTAACAAAGAGAAAAGAAAGTTCTTTTAAATGAGACATTTTAAATTAATTCTCAAAATATCTTTCTAAATTTAAACTTTTTGCAATATTATTTTGTGTTCATTTTATGTAATAACTATAATGTGACGTAAATATGACGTAATTTCTCCTAAGACTTCTAACGCATGTTAATGAATTTATTATTTTACAATATCCTTTCTCTTTTAAAATTCACGTGTATACTTTTTATGACGTAATTTTTAATAATTTCTTGCTTCTTATACGTAATTATTTAATTCTAATTTGAAAGTTTTTTTCCTGTTTATAATAGTCACGTGTAAATAATTTTTTAATTTGAAGCAAACATTATTGCTTGCGCTTTTTATACATCTGGCAACAGTTTAAATTAGTACAATTTTCTGAAATCTGTAAAAAATATCTCTAGAAATGCTGAAAATTTGAATTTAAAATAGAAATAAAACCTGAAAAAATGAGTCAAAATAAAAAAAATTAATGCAATCTGCACTCCGGCAAGTTCTAACGCATAAAATGATGTAAAAATGATTACACTGCCATGTCTAGTTTTTGCTGCTATAAAACTTTTTTAGTGGAACGATTTTGTCCAACTTTAGCATTAAATAACTCTTAAAATAATTCTTCGATTTGAAAACTGTCTGCATCAGCGTGTTTATCAAACATTTCTGTATAAAACCACCGATTGTCATATTTTTGTATGCATTATTTTTGTTAATATTAACGAAGAAAGGCCTTCGGTCACAAAAAAATCAAAACCGGCGGCGGCGGCGGCGGCGGCGGCGGCGGCGGCGGCGGTGACAGCGGTAGTTACTTTTTTTTAGAATAGAGAGATACGACGGTGTAAAAAGTAATAGTGTGGGATGTTTAGAAGTTTAAGAATGAAATTTCATTTAAAATGAGTCGTCAGATTTCTTGGAAATCTGACGATGGAAAAGCCTTTTCCTGAACAGCCAATGAAATGCTTGGATAATACGTAAGTTTCAGCTGGATAATACGCACGAGTCTCAGGCGATTTCTGTCGCTTGCAATTTTTACGTGTAATAACACTATTAATGTTTAATTCATGACGTACGTAATGTATGATCAACTCCGTGCGATTTTTTATGTCTTAAATTTTAGTCTTTGAAAAAATCCTTTTCCAAATGGTCGTTGTAATTTGTTAAATTGCTTTTTTTTTTCCTTGTGGGGCCTCATCAAATATCAGGTGTTTGTTCCACGCTACCAACTGACGTTGACGAACTTAGGACACGCATATCTACAGCCATTCAAAGAGTCACACTGGACATGCTGAAAAAAATGTGGGATGAGTTAGCGTACCGTTTCGATATCGTTCGTGTTTCTCCAGTGGCTGACATTGAACACTTATAACTGAGTTCAATTTAAACTTTCAACTGTTATTTTTGATTTCCGATGAACAACAAGGATGTGGTTTTTTTTTTTCTTTTAATAGCCCTGTAAAGTTGGGATATTCATTTATGTATACCCTGTATACTTACAATATGTAGATATTGCTATTTACAATTATCAAAATATTGTTACATGCCATAATTAAATAAGAGATTTGGTCTTTTTTGTAAATTCAAAGATATGCTATATATACAGGGTAGTCATAAAAAAACTTCTCCGATATATGAACCCCTAGCGTCCTAACCGCTCAACCAATCGAAAAGAAATTTTAGATATACCTATATGAAGATATGCGCTCGAGATCGTGATGATTTAAAACAATATAACTCTAGCGGTTACGGTTGCAGTGGAAAATTTTCGAAAGGCAACACCCATTTTTTTCTCATGCGCAAATTCATCAGCGCATTCAACGCCATAAATGGCGTTGAAATGATACACGTACGATGAAAATTGCCGGTGTAAAACACTTGCAAAAAAGACTATTGCAAGGAACGAAGAAGTGACTACAAGACAGGTTTTTCAGTAGCTAATTTTTTTTTTCACTTGTGAACTGAGTAATGTTGTAAGATTTGTTTTAAAATGTGTTTTTGAGTTGTGTTTTTGAGTTGTGTTTTTGAGTTGTGTTTGTGTACATATTAGTAAAAATAAAAATGTAACCATTTGTTTTAGAGTGCTGAATATTACGTTGCATAGGAACTGATTAGGATTGAGTGCCACGATATTACACCGGCAATGTTAGTCATACGTGTACCATTCCAACGCCATTGTTTGTTTTTCAATGCGCTGATGAATTTGCGCAGGAAAAAAAGGGTGTTGCCATTCGAAAATTTCGAAATTTTTTCACTGTAACCGTAACCGCGAGAGATCTATTGCTTTAAATCATCACGATCTCGAGCGCATATCTTCAAATAACTAAATCTGAAATTTCCTTTCGATTGGTTGAGCGGTTAAGTCGCTAGGGGTACATATATCGGGGAAGTTTTTTTTATGACCACCCTGTATATATGTATATATATATATATATACTCATGTCTGTGTTTGAGTGCATATACATACATAGTGTATGTTCACACATGCATGAATAATAGATTTTTGGTTGGAAAAAGCAGTTTCGGTAGTGGTACCGTCACCAGAATCTAAAAATAGTTTGTTTATGTGTCTGACTATCTTTTGCCTTTCTTTCACTTTTTAGACACTAACTTCAGTTAAAATTGACCAATCGCCACAAAATTTTAATACATTGTTAAAGTATACTGCATTATTATACATTCTTTAAAATATTCGAACTCTTGTTCATATAGTTTCTTTTAAGAAACACACCAAGAACTTTAATATAGGATAGTCAATTATGTATCAAAATGAAGTATATTTAAAATGCCAGTAAAATAAATGTAGATAACAATAAAAGATTGACGCAAAATAATCTCTTGTGTCAAACCACTCCCATTAAAATTCGTCATTTTGCGAGCAGTAAGGTAAAAAACAATCCCTTGAAGTTTTTCTTAAAAATTATGTGTGAGTGTGATAGTATTACTGTTATGTGATAGTATTGATATTCCGTTTCCAGTAAAACTACCCTATACAATAGTTGTAATGAATAGTGTTTTAATATTGCCCGTAGTTGTTTTTTTTTTTTCATATAAAATTCCCTAGACTTCGCACGTAAGTGCGTAGCTGTAAACTTTTCTTCTGTGAATTTAATCAAAATACAAAAAAAAAAAAAAAAATTACCCGCAAAAGCCTTACATATTTTTATTAAATAATAGTTGCATTCTTTTTCAGTGGGCTGATTTTACGGAAGCATTTTGCGCAGAAGTTTGGCCAGTTGTATTTTATCGTGACAAAAATACAGATATGTGTCAAACAAGACAATATTTACGAGAGATTTATCATGTGTCATTACCTATAATACTTTTCTTTATACCAGTTTTGATAATGTTTGGAGCCTATTCTACAATTTTGTACAAACTTTGGACTTCAAAGATTCCTGGTGAACAAAATGAAGCAAATGTCAAGGCAAAGTTACGATCAAAACAAAAGGTATTTTTTTAATTAATCTAGATGATGATTTAAAATAAAAATAGGCACACTCTCAAAAATCTATAGGGGAGAGGAGGCACATGTGAACAGTTCATATAAATATAGCTTTTTCTCATAACTGGGTTAATTTCTATTAACGAAAACTACTCAACATAGAAAACAGTTTTTTAATAGTTTTATAAATTCAAAAAATTGTTCACATGTGCCCCACCGGTGGAGTAGATGTGAACACACGTGTGACATATGTGAACAAAAGAAAAAAAATGTCCTTTGACATGTTTTTTATTATGTTTATTCATTTGTCATCATAATCATTAGTTACATTATCTGTTAAATTCATCATAAAGAATATATATTTCTCAGGACTCTAGGCGATGTGTTTAAGCAGAAGATTATAAAATGAAAATATGTAGATGGGGGGGGGGGGCTTAGAGGATTGAATAAACATTGTTGCATTAAAATAAAAAATGAAGAAGTAAATTAGGGATTAAAGCTTTTACATTTTGCTGATGGGTTTTAGTTGGGGGGAGATTTTAGGGAGAAGGCTTTTTTTCAAATTAAAAAAGATAACTATTGAAAAATTACGATGTTCGCATCTGCCCCATGTTCACATGTCCCCCCCCCCTCTACCCTACCAGTAATAGAAATGCCTCTGCATTTACAAAGAAGAATAATTAAAAAGCAACTTTTTTAATGTTTTAGGTGCTTAAAATGGTGATTATTTTGTTAATAGTGTTTGTTATCTGCTGGACGCCTCTTCAAGTCCTATTTCTTATTCAAGCCTTTGGAATAGATTTTACAGAACCTGATAATGTAAGTAATGCGAAATTTAGTTGTTATTTCATTTTTCTAAATCAGCTGTTCCCAACCTGGGGTGCGCGTACCCTGGGGGTATGTGGCGAGTCTGTTGGGAGTACGTGAAAATAAAATCGGTAATGGCGGAAATCACAAAAATATTTTAACTAAAAACACATAAAGAAAATTGATAGATTTAGATTACAAATTTAGCCAAATGTGTAAATCCAATGTGTTGCACTCAAAATGAGGGAAAAGGCTCACTATACCTAATAATTCACTGATAATGCAATGCCAGTAGCTCTGCTCACTGCTAAGCATATTGCATGAGTATTTATATATTTTCCCCGATCATCCCAAAAACTTTAATTAATCATTAAACAGAGTTTCATATTTAAACTATTTATAAACACATTTTTATGATAGAAAACCCATAAAAAATTTTAATTTTTCTAACGTTATTGAAACATTGCTGAAAGTTTATGATACATACTGACTCTCTCACCAATGCCAATTATGTGTATTTCATTATGTAATGTATACCGCATAATGTATTATCATTATGTATCAAATTAATATTTTTCTAGGTGTCAACTTGGCTCATAGAATTTGAATGGTTCTCATATTATATCGCTTATGCTAACAGCTTTATAAATCCTTTCATTTATGGACAATATATTAAGGACCTCAGAAAAGGATTTTATTTTATACTTTGTTGCCGACAAAAAAGGAGAAAAATAACAAGATTTTGGGGTAAGGATGTACTTTTATTTAAATTATTAAAGTTTTTATAGTAAGATTTTAAAAGTACTTAGTATGCCTTTTTAGTTCGTAAATGTCGAAGAAAAGAGTTTTTAAACAAAGGGCCATATGTCACGGATGGCCCGCCGAGGATATTTTACTAGCTCTCCATAACATTTTGAATATTGAAAATCAAAAGCTTTCCTCAAAAGCGAAAACAGACATACATGATAATATCTCACTTTTGCGGATGTACGATCATTATTTTTTAGTATCATTATATCTGAATAATAATTTTCGCTTTACTTAATCGCACAAATATCGAGACAAATGCCATTTTATTATTTTTTCAGAACTAGCGATAATAGAAAATAATCACTTTACATACAATTTAAGTTAGAGGTCTCTGCATGCGACTGCAGATTATTCTTATATTTAAAGGGACAGTAGACATCCAAAATCACAAAATTCGACTAATAATTTTTTTTTTCTTTTTTTTAAGGGAGAATTGTAAAAATAGATGTTTATATTTATCTGATGCAAAAATATTTTTCCAATTCTGATGCGTTTTCACAGAGATATAAGCAGTTATATTTGTAAATCTGTACATACTTATGCAGTTCTTTTAACTTAAAATGATGATTTCTAAAAATTGAAAATTTTGCACAATTCTAAATTTTGAAATGTTTCATGCATATCCCTAATTGCCAGATTCTTTTAAAATTTATATTGTATATCGTCTATATAATACTAAATAAATGTTAGCAAAAAAAAGTTGCATTTCAGGGGCATTTTAGTGTTGAAAATTATTTGCATATGAAAATATATAGCTACTTTTTTGGAACAAACAAAGTTTAATTATAAAAATTTAGTTTTTATGTTTATGCATTCAGCGAACTTTTACAATTTATGCCAACTGTCATTGTAATGTATAATGTGTATCTCATAAATAAATATTGTTATATTTTATGCAAAAGTAATGCGCATAGGACTTTTTAAAATGTGACACTTATTCGTTATTTAAAAAATTGAAATACTGAATAATTTAAAAACGTTTTATTATTTTAAAACCAAATTTTTATTATAAATATTTGAGCATGTCAAAAAAGTCTTCCAGCTTTCAAAGGAATCTACTTAAAGTTGAAGGATTTGGTTTTTAATGTCTACTGTCACCTTAAGATGTGTACCATTGCTTCGAAAATTATTCATCTACAGACATCCACATTCATATGTATAGGATTAACGACTTTAGTACACGCAGATAGGTGGCCGTCCTACGATTGCTTGGAAACAAGCCAGGACTCTTTTCAACGTGACGGGGAATAATTCCTCTTCTAACTGTTTTACGCGCCTGCGAAAGAAAATAAATAAATAAATAAATAAAAATAACTTCTCCGTTACAGTCGCAAGCTATTGTGAAATACATACTAAGTTTAGTTAGATTTTTCATTTCAGGAATGTATAATGTTTGAGTATATCCAAAATGACGAGCTTTGATCCGAAAAAAATCCGTCCGCTGACCCGTTTATATCAAGTAAAGTAGTCACATTGGCATAAAGCAGTCATAAGGAAGCAGCAGCAAGACATAAGGCAGTATGTTTTGTCTGCAAAGAAAGTGTAGAGGTAATTAAGGTATACAACATTAGGAGGCACTGTGACACTAAGCATATTGAAAAATATTCTAACTCGATTACACATTTTCTTAGAGATAAACCTAATGATTTAAAATTGGAGTTGAATTACATGCATTCTTCAGTAAAAACATGGAGCACAAAACAATGTTCGTTTTAATTACATGATAAGAGGGGAAAATATAAAACGAGGAAGTAAAGTCTTTCACTTATGGATAAATAATTAAAGAATATATTCAATGTTTGTTTGATGTGTTTCGCCAAAGCTCAAAAGATAAAGAATATCAGATTGTCTTGAGTAACAGTAGCGTATAAGATCTCGCATCAGATATTTTCAATACGTTGAAATCTAAATTATCTTTGTATTTTATTCGGTAACGATGAATGAATCAACAAATGCTACATATATTGCGCAAGGAGCTATTTTCATCTGTACTGTTGACAGAAACTTTACAAATGTAAAAAAATAGCTAGCATTGTTGCACTTAAATAGTACAACTTGCAGTTTAGAATTGTATACCTATTTGAAAGATAATTTAACTAAATGAGATAAATTTGAGCAATTTGTCTGCCATAACCACTGATGATACCCTATATGTTGTGATACAAAAAATAGGTTAACAGCAGTAATGAAATATGGTGCGAAAGGTAGTGGAAACATGATTATGATGTTAAATAAAAACTTGTGTGGAAATATAAATCACCAAAAATCAACGTTTAAACACACAATAAAATACATTAGGTAATGGGAATAAAACCAGACGTATACGTTTCGTGAGTTCCAGGGCTCACATCATCAGTGTATAAAATCTATGTATAAAAACAATATCCCCCCAACTACATGCACGGCGAAAACCTAAATGTCAGTAAACACAGTACCCAAAGACCATCAATTTCCAGCAACCAATGAAATCAAAGCGGAAGTGAAGTATCGTGACACAACAAATCCAACCAGAAAGTTGAGATATAAGGTACACTAGACAAATCATTAACCGAGGAGTTTTTAAATCTATGAATATGAACAGCTTCAAAAGAGTCTAAATCTAGGGACGTAATGCATTTCTTGATAATAGTAGCTGAGTCAAAATTGAAATTATGTCCCTGCCCCCAGCAATGAGAAGCAAAAGAAGATTTTTGCAATTTTCTGCATTTTTCTTTACATAGTTTATGTGTTCCTTGACTCTGTAACGGAGTTTTCGTTTAGTTTGTCCAATATAGGACAAACCACATTGACATTGAATATTGTAAACACCCCAATAATTTTGAGGAGAAATTTGATCCTTAAGCTGTGAAAAAGTTAATTTATTAACTGGTTTAAAAACACACTAAAATCATAATGTCTTAAGATATTAGCTATTTTAAATCTAATCTACCATATATATATATATATATATATATATATATATAATCCTAATGAAACGGATTTCATGAAACGACTGAAATGTAACGAATTTATGAAACGATTCTATAAAACGACTGATCAAACAACTGACAATGTTTCACGGCGATTTCTCCTATAAGCTAACTTTGCTATGAAATTAACATAAAAAATCCGTATTGATCGGCAGGTCTCAAAACTGGTATTAGAATTTTTTAATTCGAATTAGTTTTCGAAATATTAATTTTTTTTCTAATTTTATGTACTTTTCTCTAATGATGGCAACTCAAATCTTAATCATAACAGATTTTTTTTTTCATATCTTAGAAAAGGTTATTATTTTAAACTAATTTGGCGACCAGTTTGGCCTCCCAAAATGTATGCTAAGAAATGTATCATGTTACTTTTATTCATAATTCAATTTGTACTTCATTATCATTTTAGTTAATACAAAACTTT
Organism: Maratus speciosus; assembly: GCA_963932465.1. Taxonomy (NCBI): domain Eukaryota; kingdom Metazoa; phylum Arthropoda; class Arachnida; order Araneae; family Salticidae; genus Maratus; species Maratus speciosus. Next base: position 222,699,901 of record OZ010791.1, on the reverse strand, counting down.
CATTTAAAACTGAAGCATTTAAAATAAATGGCTTTCACTTCTTTCTTTTTTTTAAACGAAACGAAAAGAAAAATATTAGGCACAGATGTCATATACGCAACGCTGTACCTAATTGGTGCCAAAATGTCGTTATTTTGCCCGACATGGTAACCCGGCTGTTGTTGCTTATTTATTAATAAATATTTATTTGAATTTATTTTCTTTTTCTTTACAAAAAAAATTTATAAATTGTTTTGTTCTATAGTTATTAATTAAACTTTTTATTTATTTATTGTTATTTCATTTTTAAAATAACAGAAAACAGTTTAAAAATACATGGTATTCCGAAATAATAATAAAAATACATGGTAACTGGTATTCCGAAAACGAGGCTTTCGCCAAATTGTCGTAAAAAAAATGTACGCCAAACCCGGTGCGTATATGACAATACAACAAATCATGACATTTAATTTCAGCTTCAAAGCAATGTTTTAATGATACTACTTCTCCCGTCGACCAATTTTGCCAAATTATATAAATCGCCAAATTACACAAATTGACATAATTGTTTATTTTAAATAACGAAACAACAAATAAATTAGTGTAACATTAATAAAAATACAAATAAAACGTCGAAATAAAAATCTCTTGATGGCGTAAACACGTGTAACTTTCTTAAAGTCAAGTGAATGTGACATTTACTATCAACCATTATTGGCATTTAATCTTATAGTTTGGCAACAGATTTTAGATATAACAGGCAACAGATTGTGAATCAAACAGGAAAACAACCATTAGATGTCTTAACAGCAACTGATTCTGCCTTAAATTTTTGCAATCAAAGGGAATTGAATGGAAACTCGTTTACAGGTTGATCGCTACAGATTTTTTCAGTATAATTCAATCTTCTCTAATCTTTTTAAAGGCGATCAGATTAGCATGCTTTTAGATTCTGCAGTGTCTGAACGGAGGTTGGCGAACGTAGCTTGCAGGAGGCAGGGCCCACTAGTACTATTATAAAATGGTAAAATGATATGGTTAGAAAAAGAAACCGCAATAACAGAAGAATCAGGATTATTAACACATTTTGTAAGACTATGAGAAATTAAACTATTGATATAAAATAGACTAAAAAAACGATCGATAGCAACAGATCTAATATAATTTAATTCTGTAACAAGGATACCTTGTTGATGGTCTGTCGGTACTGTGTTTACTGACATTTGGGTTTTCGCCGTGCATGTAGTTGGGAGGATATTGTTTTTATACATAGATTTTATACGCTGATGATGTGAGTCCTGGAACTCACGAAGCGTATACGTCTGGTTTTATTCACATTACCTGATGTATTTTATTGTGTGTTTAAACGTTTATTTTTGATGATTTATGATTATGATGGTTTTTTACTCTATTATTCATCAAAACATTTTGCGTAATTAGTCTTTATCCAATTTTCATCATGTGACTGCCGTTTCTACAAACGTTGTTACTTTTCTTCGATCGAAAGAACGTACTCTTAGACAATTTCATAAGTTCTTTGATGATATGGAAACTGAAGATGGAGCCATTATTTATTATATTCAAATACGTTAGTTGAAAAGCAGAAAAATGTTTCAACGAATTTTTTTCCCAAAGAATGACATTCAACAATTCATGGAATCCAAAAGCAAACCTATTTGTGATTTCCCAGATAAGAAGTGTTTCAGAGATTTTATAGTGTTAGTGCACATTACTATCTACATCAATTATCTCATCTGCCATTTACGGGGTAAAAGCCACTATGTTTATGATCTCTATGACCTTTATGAAATCGTTTGAATCAAAATTGATGCTATGACAACGTAAGCTGAAAAAAAATATTTACTTTCCAACATTAATTCAATTATTCAATAAAATTACAGAATTTGAATTATGTATTTCAAATCTCACAGAGGAATACGAAAACATATTTTTTTTTTACTTTCACCAAATGAAATTCCCATGAGAATATTCTCTTCACTATTATCAGTTAATATGGAGAGTATTTCAGCTAACCTTCAGTTGGAATTTCTAGGTTTACAATTGAACCGAGAGCGCAGCACAGACAATCACCTCATCGAGTTCACGGATGCAATTCTAGGAATAGTTAAATTTTGATTCCCATATTAAAACGCAATCAGCTTGTCAAGTCATATCTTGGTGGAAAACACCTGAAAACCCGATTTTACGGGTGACTCGTAGGTTTACCATTTTGTTTTCCTGCACCATAAGGTATGAAAACATGGAGGACTGGGAGCAAGAAAACACAGTAGTAAACCTATTACTCAGCCGCTAAAATCGGGTTTACAGGTGTTTTCCACCAAGATATGACTTGACAAGCGATTGTGTTTTAATATGTGAATCAAGATTTAACTAATCCTAGAATTTGATCCGTGAACTCGATGAGGTGATTGTCTGTGCTGCCGGTTCCTGTCTAAATGTAATTCAGAGTATGGACCCGAGGGATATGCCCCCATTCCAAGATGCGGAATTTTATGCTTATTAATTGTCGATGATTGAAATTCTCCCTCCTCGCTGAAACTCTACAGTATTGTTGTTAAAATTTCTGATGACCAAATGTATTTTACTTACAAGTACAAAAAAAATGTTTTTTAATGAATCCAAAATAGGATTTTTTTTAATTCAGCAGCCCCTATATGCAACTCTGTCGTAACAGAAAACTGTCGCCTTGCTTCGGCATGTATAGCATATATATTGCATGTGTATATTTTGCATGGTCTGAATCATATCTTATACTTCTTGCCTAAGGGTAGCCGCAGAATTATAAGAAGTCGCTTATATCGCCCATGAGCGCGAAAGGTTGAAGACCGCTAGTCTAAGACAAAATAGTCAAATATTCAGCCAGAGAGAATAAATATGACTCAATCTAAAAATGCTACACTTGATATTTCGCTGTCCTTACAGAAGAAAAAAAATAAAACGGCACGACAAAGCTGTCTAAATTGCAGGACTCCCATGATCAATTCACCGAATTCCATTTTGGAGAGAACATTCACAAAATTTCTAATTCAAGATAACGCTTTACTTACAAATGAAATTTTATGTATTGTTGTTACATGTACAATGGTAAAAAAACACTCTATATACTTTGATAGCCTTATTGTCTCTGATAATAACGAAAATAGCCATTCAATTGGTAATTGTGCGATAAATATATATTAAGAAAAAAATCCCTGTCTGCTCGGCCTACAGACACAGGTAGATTTCAAAGTTAATTACTAATTTCACCAAAAATATTAAATCAAGATTACAGATAAACCCAGTTTAGCAGTTTTGACAAGTTTGTAATTTAATTTTTCTGTAAGAGTTGGTTTTATCATAATCATGTTAATGTGATTGTTTTTTCTTCTACAACTATCCACCTCTTTTTTTTTTTTTTTTTTTTTTTTTTTTTGAGTAAGACTTGTTCCTATCAAAAACTTGTCTGTATAAAAGTTGTAGATAAAGTTAAGAATATTCATAATAAATATAAGAGGATTGTAATAACTTGTGAATTGGCGAAGTTATGATTTTTTTTTCTTCTACAACCCCCTCTCCCACCCTTTTTCTGACTGTAATAGTTGGTTTTATAGTCAATATAAAAGTTGTGGATAATATTAAGAATATTTACAATAAATTTAATTAGATTTGATATCTCGAGAATTGACGAAGTTATAATTCTTTTTGTTCTTAAAACCCTATTTTTTCGCCCCTTGAGACCATTTTTAATGATATCAAACATCTGTCATACATAAATTTTTGGCGCTTTTCCTAGAAGCAATAATCACTTTAAACTACTTCGACGTGTATCATAATTAAGAAGTTATGGTGTATTTTCTTTTTTCACAAAAACTCTCCCCGTTTCCACCCTCTTAGTCCGATTTTGCCTATTAACGAACTTAACCGAGATTTTCTGCCCCTTGATTTTATGTATCAGTTTTGAAGAGATTTGTACAGAATTATAGATGTTATCGTGTCCATAAAAAAACTGATACATACAGATAAATAGATAGGTAGATATATAGATCTCTCTCCCCTTCTCTCTCTCTCTCTCTATATATATATATATAATATATATATATATATATATATATATAACCAATAATTAAACATAACCTACCACCATCAAAAACCGTAATATTATGAATTAAAGCTGTAAGTATATAAAAGAAAAATTATATTATTTATAAGAATTATTATGGAAGAAAAATAAGAAAGTGGACACCGACAAATAATGGAAATGCTTATATATTGAATTACGTTTTCAAGGGCACAGAATTCAATGATATAAGCAAAATGGTTGTTTTCTGTGGGAAAAATAAGCTAAAGCTAAAAGTTATTTTCCCCTGTGCCCTAACAACCATTAAAATCAAGTGAATTGATTAAAAATGAAAACAGAATAGAAACAAATAATATGAAATGGAAAAAACAATAAAACCTATTTAAATATTTATAGGATATAAAATGAAATAATAAACACCATACCGATTAATATTTTAGAATAAATCCACACGCACATGGCACCCATATCGTAAAGATTAAGGTTAATAAAACAGTTAAGAAATCACAGTAATTGATACCATAGGATGCAGTTAATACATATTGAAATAAATGTTAAATAACTTTTAATAAAATATAAAATAATATAAATAGAAAGTAATTACATAATTAAAATGCACTATTAAATTAATTAAAAACCGTTAAACAATATCGTCAAAATTTAGCTAAAAATTCCCCCTGGTGTAGTAATATATTACATATATATGTATGTATGTATGTATGTATGTATGTATGTATGTATAAAGTTTTGAACTGAGGGCCGTTTCGGGTTAGGGGGGGTCATGATCGGCGAAGATCAGCAAACATTTTTTAGAAATTCCAACATATGGGAGAATGTAATAGGTAGTCTTTCTTACGAAATCTACCTAAAATCACAATGCCGTTTCCACATTAAAATGGAAACTAAGTTAAAAACTTTATATACTAATTTTGCAATCGATTTAGTTTTTCTATAGGAATTATTCGATACCGGTTCGATGGACCAATAATAACATTCCTTTTACTATTGATGACTTAAAATAATTTCTTTTTCTTATATTTCAATAGCACAACACACAGACGTAACATGTAAATAAAACTGATAATATAATAACAAAATATGTGATAACTTGAGGTTATAAACCCGCTGATTAGTTAATTAATTTTATAAACCAGTGCGAGGAATAAACTAGCTGAAATACGAAATAGAAACAATTGGGGATAAAGTCAACTAAGGCAAAATTTCTTCTATGGCAACTAGAAGAAAACAACTGAATTGAGTAACATGACCGCAAAACTGCGGAGCTCGTTTAGCATGCGCACAATGCCCGAACAATGTGCATTATAAAATTCACATTTGTAACAATTATTAATTGTAATCTATGAATTTTTGTAACAAATACCGTATTTAGAAGATTAGACAAATAATTTCTGAGGCATACTTAAACGTCTATCAGTACAACAGTTTGCGGGATCAAACAGTCATTGAAAAATATAAATTTAACCACTTAAGAGGCGGCAAAGTTTATTTAAGACTTATACCATAAATTTTTAATTAAATTTTACTTTTGTAACTATGGTGAAAAAAAAAATTGTAAAATTGCTTTTCCTTATTTTGAAATAAATTTTTTCCAAAATTCCTGTGTGAATTCAACATTACAGAAACACAATTACTTTCCCCTAAAAGGATCAATAACTTAAATAATATTGTTAATACATGAAACTGCTGTCTTAATTAAATGTTTAAATAGTTTAAATTAAATTACTTAAACTATATGTTTGGCGCATTTCCAACATAAAAAATACTTTCCACTGAAAAGTATTTATAAAATTATGTATTAAATCTTAAATTAACGATTTTCACTTCAGAGGTGACCGCCAAATTAACCCAAATTTTTATATTAAATATCGCCGAAACTAATCATAGAAATTTCGTACAAAGTTATATCTAAGCTAATTTAGGGCCTTTTCTGGTATCAAAATTAGGTGTTTGTATTTAAAATTTGAGTGTTTGTGACTATTGTTTGTGACTATTTCAATGTGGGAGACAGTCACTAAATTTCTTTTTTAATATAATTTTAACGCCAACACAATTTGAAAAAGTGTCTTTTTTTTTACTATTTAATTTCTTTCACGTTTTATTAACAATCAAAGTTTAAACATAATTCTCAGTTATAAGCTATATTTCCAAAAAAACAAGTGACAAATATGAATTAGTAGTAAATGTAGCAACTTTATAATATGATACATAAAAAAAGAGGGAGAGAGGCAGGAATATGGATCATACTATTTTTAAGTTTCTACTTTTAACTCCTATCGGAAGGGCAAAATGACTGACTGTTTATTGTACAAAACAAGAAGGCGGCCAAACGAGTGTTTTTTATAACAATGTGAAGAAGTATGTAACATTCTAAATACCACGCGTTCCAAGAGCAATGGGGAAGGGTTTTATTTGGGGAATTTCAAGCGCAAGCTTCTTTATGTCTATGAAGAATGCAAAAAATGAAAGAATGACGGAAAATGCTGACCTTTCAGTAGGCTTCAATCTCTTTCTCTCTCTCTCTCTGTATTTTTTTATTTTTTTCATGATTTTCATGTTAAAAAAAGGGATTTTCTTTCCATAGACACCAATGCTTAGTTCATTTTACAAAAGCGCAAAATAAAGACATATAAATATCTATAATAATAAAGATAGATGTTTTTGTGCTTGTCTGCATGTCTGTATATTGCTATTTGAAGCGACCACGGGGTGGGGAACTAAAAACAAGTCGGTAAGTGTGATCACAGATCGCACAGAGGGTTTCGTTTAATATTCCTTTCAAAACACTTTATCCTTTTGCAAAATCTATTAGTTTCACATTTCGCAACCAGGGGGCGCACTCTATTCTACACAAACCTCTATCCGAACGAAACTCCGTTTTATAATCTATCTGTAGATATATTAGTCGAGGGAATCGGGCCCATAGCACCAGAGGTAGGTAAGTGCCCCCTGGCGGTAAAAAATGGAACTAAAATATGTAAGACTATGGTGCATAATATGAAAGAGTGGTCAACGGGGTGTCGGCAAAAGTTTAAAAAGTGCCCCCGGTTGAAAACGGGGAGGATAAAAAATTGCTTCAAATACACAAGTTAGAGCACAGAGGGTTAAATATAAGATTTTTACGCAATTTTATGATTTTTCGTTGGATAGTAAGTGTTTAGCTATAATTTCGCAAAATTTCAAGTCTTCAACTTAATTAGGGGCTGAGCTAGAAAGAAAAGCTTAAAACACACAAGTTAGAGACCAGAGAGTTAAATATAAGATTTTTTCAAAATTTTAGGATTTGTCGCTTGATCGTAAGTGTTTAGCTATAATTATGCAAAATTTCAAGTCTTCAACTTAGTTAGGGGCTGAGTTACAAAAAAAAAGCTTAAAATACATAAGTTAGAATCCAGAGGGTTAAATATAAGATTTTTTCGAAATTTTAGGATTTGTCGTTTGATGTAAGGTGTTCAGCTATAAGTATGCAAAATTTCAAGTCTCTAGCATATATAGTTTCTCAGAACGGGCTCTGTGACGGACAGACAGACAGACATAGGACCGAGACGAATAGGGTTTCCGCAGAGGAACGAAACCCTAAACAGGCAGAAATGTACCTATGTGTCTGAAATTATGCGCCTTGAAGAGAGTGTTTGGATTTTTTTCCTTAATTTCCTTTTTAGTATTTTTTCGCGGTTTACGGCAATTTTACCGTATTATTAAAAGGAATCCGCTTTCAATATTTTAGTTCAATGTAGTAAATTTTATCCTTGAAAGGTTTGTCTTTGAAAAGTTTGTTTTTGAATTTTTCTCGAAACTTTTATGCGATTTGTAGCATTTTTTCGCGTATTACGGCTATTTATTGACATTCGTAATAAACAATTAAATTTAAAAAGTCCTTCCGGCCAGTGCCGGGAGGAAGAGGTAGCTTTCAAATTCCTTATTTTAAAAATGCCAACTTATATTATTCAAACACAAGAAGCTCAATTTAGTGGAAACCGAATATAGGAGATTCAATACTAATTTTTATCAATACTAAATCATTATGAATGAGAATTTCGCGAAATTAGTCAGCTTTATCCAAGCTGCTTTTATTTAAAGTAACTTATATTTGGCTGAGATGTTGATGTATAATAATCCACATGCCTTCTTACATGGAAATAGGCGAATACGTGTGTCATCGCGTGACAAATACAAGATAGTTTCAAAATGTTAGCCAGACTAGAAATTCAAAGTGCTATAATCCAACCATTTTTTAAGATATAAACAAAAGAACAAATTTACAGTAACAAAATCTGCTCCAGAATCTTTGTATCAACGCCAAACACATAAAAAATCCTTTTCATTTTCCAATTTTTTAATACCTCATTTTAAATTTTAAATTTAATTTTTTTAAATGGCAACCCTTTTGAAACAAGATGGCGAATGAAGCTGGCCAACAAACTCGGTCAAGACATTGGTATGTACTATGTACAGACCAAGTAACATCCAAATTGGTTCATAAATACGCTTGTTATCGCGTGACAAAAATCAGGTCGTTTTAAAATGTCAGCCAGAATAGAAATTCAAAATGCTATAACTCAGCCATTTTTTTAGATATGGACGAAACAAAAACTGTTCCAGAATCTTTGTATTTAGGTCAAACACATACAAAAAAATCTTTTTCATTTTCTAATTTTTTGATATCTCATTTTAAATTTAAAATTTTTAAAATTTTCTTAAATGGCCGCCATTTTGAAACAAGATGGCGGATGAAGCTGGCCAACGAACTCGGTCGAGATATTTGTATGTACTATGTACACACTAAGGTACACCCAAATCGATTCATAAATACGCCTGTTATCATGTGACAAATATCAGGACGTTTCAAAATATCAGCCACGCTAGAAATTCAAAATGCTATAACTCAGCCATTTTTTAAGATGTAGACGAAACAAAAACTGCTCCCGAATCTATGTATCAAGGTCAAATACATAAGAAAAAAATATTTTTTCAATTTTCAATTTTTTGGTACCACATTTCAAATTTAAATTTTTCTTAAAAATTTAAATGACTGGCATTTTTAAACAAGATAGCGGATGAAGCTGGCCAACGAACTCGGTCGAGACATTGGTATGTACTATGGGCAAACGAAGTTACATCCAAATCGGTTCATAAATACGCCTTTTATCGCGTGACAAATTTCAGGACGTTTCAAAATGTCAGCCGCGCTAGAAATTGAAAATGCTATAACTCAGCCATTTTTTAAGATATAGACGAAACAAAAACTGCTCCGGAATCTTTGTATAAAGGTAAAATACATAAGAAAAAAATATTTTTCCATTTTCAATTCTTTGGTACCACATTTCAAATTTAAAATTTTTTAAAAAATTTTAAATGACCGCCATTTTGAAACAAAATGGCGGATGAAGCTGGCCAACGAACTCGGTCGAGACATTGGTATGTACTATGTACATACCGAATTACATCCAAATCGGTTCATAAATTCGAGAGTTACAGTATGACAAAGGTCAGATATATATATATATATATATGGATATATATATATATATATATATATATATATATATATATCAACTTTTGAACGGAGGGTGGTTTCGGGGTCTGGGGGTCATGATCGATGAAAATATACCAAAATTTTTTGAAATCGCTTTCCTCCGAACGGCTGCAATAGGTAGCTTTTTGTAATGAAAGCTACCTAAAAATCAAAAAACCCGACTCGAAATAATTAATTATTTCTCATCAATGTGAAACTATTTTTTCAATTACTACTATTAGCTCACACTCTCGCTTTATATATCTTGTTCAAATTTTCAATCGTTAATAAAATACTTATTATTCATCCAATCAAGCTCAAATAATTTTTTAAAACTTGTAGTCGATAACACTTGATGTTAATCCAGTTTTTTTTCAAATATTAATTCATCAATAAAATTAAATTAATTAATTTCCAATAATCGAGAGAGCCCTCTTTTTCATCAATGTATTATAAGACCGCGAGAGCCCTCTTCTTGATCAAGGCATTTTAAACGCAACTCAAGAGGAAAGAAGAATGGGAGAAAGAAAATTCTCTTATTAACCTACGTAGGAATTGACTTAATTTTTTTTTTTATATTACTTGTTTATATTACTTACCTATTTTTTTTTTATTTACTTGTATTGTTGACTTTTAAGTTGTGTTTAATTGTTAGTTCCTATTTATAAACACTGTTTTGATGAGGTCTACAGATGTCTATGATGGTTAGAGTTGTAGTAAAGCTAGAGATCCTACCTACACAACTTCCAGGTTGTATTATATTTTAACGGAGCTTCTGACTGTGAAATAGTCAATGAAACATCGTCTTCATTTTGAAAGACCTATCCAATGATATGCCACTCAATAGGGTGCGTAATTTTTTTTCGTCTCTACCGCCATATTGTATTTTACGGCCGCCATTTTGAATTTATAAAAACAAAACCTAGCATATAACCATCGGGTCGTTAAGACGAATTGATAGAGATCTCGTTCATTAAAATCCATCCAGCCGTTGGGATGTTTCGAGGTATAAAGAAATCCACATACCCATATACGCGTAAAACACATAACCCTTCTTTTCAGTCGGGTAAAAAGAATACGGTTTCAACCCACATGGCCTATAAGTTCTTCTCCATATAGCCTAATATAGAAAATATTGTCCTCTGCGATTTTTGAATTTTTACCGAATTTTTCATGCGTCTTTTAGTCTGTTATCGCATTTCGCAGCTATTTTTTGAATTTTTTTTTTCTGAAATGGAAATAAATCTCTAGTAAATTTTGCTTCTACCATTACTAAATTCAAGTTCACAGGATGAATACCAATAGAATCCCTATAGCAGCTAGTAGGTGCAGTCGATGACATGAACAGCTGTTCACGATAGTACGTCTATGATGTCCTCTACTCTATGGTATACGATGCAAAACCAGTAGTACCTTAAAAATTCACAGTCTTTTAACATATGTTTATCATGAATATAAACTCTACATTTTTGCGTCAGTATAAGGGAGATGGGGGCACATGTGAACAGTTCGCATAAATATAGCTTTTTCTCATAACTGTATTAATTTCTATAAACAAAAACTACTCAATATAGTAAACAGAGCTTTCTTTTACGCATGGTGATTTTTTAAAAATCATCTGTATAGTTCTTCTTACATTTTTAAAAGTTTTATAAATTCAAAAAATTGCTCACATGTGCCCCAATAGCAGGGTAGATGTGAACACACGTGGGGCACATGTGAACACAAGAAAAAATATCATTTGCAGGGACCGTGCTAACCAATCGCCAACTCGCCAAATGCAAATACATCGTGAAATTAGCGAGAAAAAAATTATTATGGCGAAAAAGCTGGCGAATGATTTTTTGGGGTCTCTTTTGTTGTGTAATCATGTTTTGGAAGGTAAATGAATTTCCGTTTTTAGCGCGAGTTCGCGTAAGGCCGTATTTCCAGTCTATATTCCTCCTCTTCTTCTCGGCCGGCCAATTAGGGGTGATTCTGTTCCAATTTTTCTGAAAATTTAAGGGATTAATATCCGAAAATTAAAAAAAATCGGTTGCCAATCCGAAAATTCGGATATAAAAAATATCGCAAATTTTGACAAATGGTCGCCGAAAAAAACTAATTTTGTCAATCGTTTGCAGAAAAATTACGAATGTCGTCAAAGGATCGCGGGAAAAACACAAATTTCGTCAAAGAATCGCAAAAAACTCGCAAATTTCATCTAAATATAGCGAAAAAACCCGCAAATTTCGTCTAAATATCACGAAAAAACCCGCAAATTTCGTCAAAAGATCGCAAAAAAATACACAAATTTTGTCAAAAGATCGCGAAAAAAACTCAAATTTTGTCAAAAGAGCAAAAAACCCATGCAAACTTCGTCAAAAGACCTCAAAAGATCGAATGTACTTTTGACTAATAATAGATAAATTTGGCTAATGTGTTGGCGAATAGTCTTAATTTCTTAGCGCGGTCCCTGCATTTGTTATGATTTTTATTCTGTTATTCATTTGTCATCGTAATCATTAGTCATATTACCTGTTAAATTCACCATAAAGAAATATATATATATATATTTCTCTAGTCTCTGGGTGATATGTTTAAGCAAAAGATTATAAAATGAAAAGTAGATTTAGGGGGGGGGGGAGGGGGTATGAGGTTTACATGATTCATTGAGTATTCTTGCAATAAAATAAAAAATATTAATAAAGAAGCAATTTTAAAAAAGACATTAAAACTTTTAAATTTTGCTAAGGGGTTTTTGATTGGGGAAATTTTTAGGGAGGAGGTGGCATTTATATACTATTTATCGGAAATCTGCCGTAATACGAAAGAGTCTCACTCCTGAATTTGCCTTATTTGCTTGTAAATTATAAAGACGAGTTTTTTTACTGATTTAAAAAACAATCTCGACTATAACCCCCCCCCGCCCCTCCCAGCTTCTTTTGCTTTTGAAAAAGGAGGGGGGGGGGGTACAATCGGGATTTTACGGTAATTATCAGTTAAAAAATTTTACTTTCTTAAAATATTACTGATATCTATCTCCATTCAAAGCACCATATACATAACTGTTTTAAAGATGGAAGTAAGCCATCATTGCAAGTTTAGAACATATGTAATAGAAACATTTGCAAAGCTGTTCAAGGTAATACTTTTGAATTAACAATGAATAAAAAATATTGTTGTAAGCCGTTTAGTAAAATAATTCATAACACTTATGGCATTTTAGAAAACATTAAATTTATTTAAAGTACAATTGAACGTAAACGAGCTTGTTGCTCTTCTATGTATTTGCAGAAAGATGTGTTTGATGAAGTTTCAATACAAGATCAACTTTGTGTGAGGAAAATATCTACTATTTCAGGAAAATTATAAATAATGGAACTGACATTATTTCTCATTAAGTTAACTGAAAGGAACAGAATCACGGAATGATTATTGGGGCACTTATGTACTGTTCATATCTGCCCCCAACTAGTCTGATCACAAGTGCCCACATTGCGGCTTCTGTTAAATTGGTAAATCATTAACATTTCTCAATTTTAGAAGAAAAATAACTTTATCAAAAATATTTATTAGTATTCATAGTATATGCTAAAACACTCGCATTTAAATAAACGAATAAGTAAATAAAGTTATTCGCTTATCAACTTGGAACAAAGATTTTACTTCTGAGATCTAAAAACAGAGTTTTGGCTACAGAAAAATGTCAACGAGCTTCAAAAAACTTTTACTATGTGTCTACAGGTACTATCATCTTTAGTATTTTTTTTTCAAATAAAAAACTTATAATAGCTATTGAAAAATTGCGATGTTCACATCTGCCCCTAAACGTTTACAAGCCATACACTCTAAAAAACAAACGCGCAAAATCAACACATTAAAACAGGTATACTGAGAATACAAAAGCGATTTGTCTATATGTGTAAAAAAGCGTGTAAAATGCCAAACACACGCCCTGGTGTGTCAATTTCAAAATACACATTTTCTTGTGTATTTTAATAGCACATTAAGCGGATTGTGTAAAATTTTGTCAGATAACTCAGAAATGCACAGTTTAACGTTGATTGAACGTGAGTAAACATATATCTATGTAATATACCACAAGAAAGAAAAATCATGCGTTAAGCATAGATTATGAAACACTTTCCAACTCTTCCTGAATGCTTTAACAAAACTTCGTTATTTAGAGAAATAAGGTAAATAAGATAACTAAGTAAACATTTTATAAAACGCATAAAACATTTTAAAAAATGTTTTCAGTAGTTACCGTCCATAGCCAAACATGCATTCCAATTCTTTTGAACAACCCTGTATTTGATCTGCAGGTTGATATATATACTATATAATGGGAAAATTTAGTTTAGCAAGAAAATGCATAATAGGTTAAAATTTCTCTTTTAGCAATTTATACTAATAGATGGAAACATATTTGAATACTTTTGTACAGCCCTGTAGTTCCCCTATTACCTCTATTACACACCAATATTTAGCTAAAATTTAATTCAAACTAAAACACTCTTAAAACTACTGAAATTACATATCCCGAAATTATCACCCATAGACGGCCATGTATCGAATTCTTTGCTTGGCCCTGTATATCATTTCATCTATATTCTACAAATATTCCTTATTATAATTTCTAAAATTTATATTAATAATATAATTTAATAATAATATAATAATAATATAATTAACTAAATTCAGTTCAGCGTAAAAATACATAACTTATTTAAAACCCACCTTTAAGCAATTTATGTTCATACTCAGTAACCCTTACAAATTCTTTTCTGTAGCCCTGTATATGAACCATAGCATTTATACACACTATATAGTATGCATAAATATAGTAAAACTTAAAGCGCATATCATAATTAAACATGCATATGGAGCAATCATTGCTAATATACAGTAATTCGGATACAATATAGTATCTGAAATCTTTTGTGTGTCCCTGTAAATGCTATGCGCTTCGTATTATACATGAAATATCTTATACTAAAGCTTAGCGACATACATCAATTTGATTATATATGAAATATTTTAACATAATTCAAATACCTCGCAAACAATCACCCCCCCCCCCCCCTTCCTATACCATTATGCAACGGAATTCTTTTGTGAGGCCCTTGAAATGAATAATAACTATTCTTTGCACCACATATTCAACAGAATGCATATTTTAGTGGACTTCATAAATGCATGTTAATTTTACTATATTTAAAAGAGTGTAACACCATTAAAAATCATTTGAAACGATTTTTTCCCATTGGCCGTAATGTAACGGAAATCTTTTGACTGTCCCTGTAAATGAACTAAATATGCTATAAACTTCATTTAAAATAGGAATCATGCTATGGTAGAAGTTACTAACATCCAAAAATTTCAGAACGATCCGAGTATATTTACGAGAGTTAGAGCGCAGACAGACGGATAGACAAACCTAAGTCATAAACACTTGTCAATTTTTTGGAAAGAGTTAAAAACGATTGATTTTGCATACACATAGTACAGTCGTGGAAAAAAAAAAGTAAACACCCCTACTAACTCCGCAACAAATTATCGTAGAAGAAAGTTACTGATACCGAACGATTTTAAATAAAGTCTACTTTTAAATGATGTATATAAAATTTGCTTAGGGGGCCATCTACATATTAAAACGAACCATAACTTCATTTTTTTCAATGGCAATAACCAATTCTGACAGCATAAATGAACTCTACACCCTTCAAATAGCCTAAAAACAAATTTTTATGCAATTCATACCATAAGTTTCCGAGAAATTAATTATTTTAAAACGAGCGTATTTTAAGGGCTGTATCGAAATTGAAGTTCCGTACTCGATTGTTAACAGAGAGAGCTCTCTTCTTGATCAAGGCACCTTAAGCAGTCAATTAAGCATGTTAGATAACAAGGCAGCAGAAGAAATTTCAAAATATCTACTCACTTCAATCATAGACGGCCCCTTAAACCATCATTTTGCCGTTTTTTAAGCATAATTTGAAAACTACTTGGAAGAAAAATGTGAAATTTGGGATTTTTATAAAGCAGGACTTAATAAATCTAAATCCATCAAAAAAATTGTAGGTTGCAATTCATAATTTTTTCGAATATTAATTTCATAATTCATAATTCATATCATAAAATTATAAAAATTGCAAATTCAGCGTATTTATGTTTGGGCACATTAGTTTTATTTCTAAACAAAAAATTAGCACATTAAGAGCATAATTTCAGAAGATATAAATAAAAATATGAAAATGTAATTTAACGTTAGAAGCACTAAATTTTGAATGTTTATAATTCAAAAACTTATCATTCAAATGACTTCAAATTTGGTGTCTAGGCATATTTTGAACCGAAGATTTGAAATATCTCGTTAAAATTGGGTATTGCTATTGAAAGAAATGACGTTTGGGTTCGTTTTAATATGTAGATGACCCCTAAGCAAATTTTATATACGTCATTTAAAAGTAGACTTTATTTCAAATCGTTCGGTACCAGTAACTTCCGTCTACGATAATTTGTTGAAGAGTTAGTAGGGGGTGTTTACTTTTTTTTTTCCACGACTGTACATAATCTTATATGTGATGTAAATTTTGAACAAAATATTTTTATGGTCGCGAAACAAATTTGAATTAAGAACAAACAAGCGTTGTTCCCTTTCCAGCAGATTTTGTTTTTAGACCACAAACTAGTGTAACTTTAAGGATCATCAGAAATTATACAGTCGAACCTCTATTTAACGAACCTCTATTTTGCGAACTTTTACTTGGAACCAAGAACATTTTGCAAATTTCTTCGTAAAATAACCTCCAAATAGCGAAGTGCATTCTCTATTTAACGAACTTTTCCTTGGGATATAATTTTTTCTTCTCCCCATTTTTAAAAATATTACTGGACTTTTCAAACTTATTCTTTCTCTTAACACATTTTATGATGATCAATGACCGTGAACAGGTCTTACCAGGCACCTAACTCACCGAGAGCAGTAAAATTGCAGTGATTCTTTGCTTTCATTCAAAGAAGTGCAAACTTTCAATATTCCCTTTTAACCCTCAATAGAGCTGGCCCATATCCTTAAACTATAGTTTCCCGTTTTCTAGATTGTTGATCATGATCAATCGTGTTGAAAATTTCGGTTCTTGTAGCTTAAAAATGTCAAAATGAAAGTGTTTGAGCATCAAAGAAAAAAAAAATATTCTTGATGAAGTGGATAAAGGCGTGAAGAAAAAGAATACTGCTTTAAAATTTGGTATTCCTCCAAACTTCTTATTAGCCGCAATAAAAAATCGTGATTTTAATGTAAAATTATTTTTTTAACTAAAAATACAATGTAGTTCCAGACAATGTTTTGTTTCATTCTTATTTCCCTTGCAGTTTTCTTTTTGATGATTAAAATAAATAAAACAAATAGATATAATTTATAAAAAAAGTGTAACTAATTACTTTTTTTAATTATATTTAGAGTTTATGGACTTGAATTACGTTTTATGTAGTTTAAAGTATTTTAAAAAGTGACTCTCTATTTAACGAATTTTCCATGTAACGAACTTTTTTTCGGGATTTAGCTACTTCGTTAAATAGAGGTCCGACTGTATTTACTACATGCCGTTCTGTTAAGAACAGAGTAGGTTAAAGTTACTTTAAAGATCTAAAATAGTATAGTCATAATTTATGAATAAAATCAGCATAATATGAATAAACATACTCAAGAATAAAATTTTGAAAAATACGCAGATCGTGACGCCCGCACTATTTAAGATTTTGTCGGATTTTTTTTTTCTTTGCTAAGAATTTTAGTCACAAGTTTTGAAAGATATATCAACAGGGGAAATCCTTCTATATATAAAAAAAAAGTTTTCATTTGGAAATGGACCAATGAAAATCTGCGTAGATATTCCCGGTAGATCGGCATCTAATTTGAATGCTTGAGCATGGCCTTTCTTCGTTAATATTAAAAAAAACTGTTACATACAAAAATATGAAAATCGGTGGTATTATAGAAAAATGTTTGATAAACACGCTGATGCAGACAATTTTCAAATCGAAGAGTCATTTTAAGAGATATTTAATGCTAAAGTTGGACAAAATCGTTCCATTAAAAAAGTTTTATTGGAGCAAAAACTATACATGGAAATTAATTCATTTTTAGATCATTTTATACGTTATAAGTTCCCGGTGTGCAGATTGTATTTATTTTTTTTATTTGACTCATTTTTTGAGGTTTTATTTCTATTTTAAATTCAAATTTTCAGCATTTCGAGAAATATTTTTTATATATTTTAGAAAATGTTATTAATTTAAACTGTTGCCAATTGTATAAACAGCGCAAACAATAATGTTTACTTCAAATTAAAAAAATATTTACTCGTGACTATTATAAACAAAAAAAAACTTTAAAATTAGAATGTTAAAAGCAGGAAAATTACGTCATAAGTATCATATTTACATTTGAATTTTAAAAGAGAAACAATATGCTAAAATAAAAAAATCATTACTATGCGTTAAAACTTGTAAATGGAGGAAATTACGTCATATTTAAAATGGCCAAAAAATATGGCAAAACTATTTAAATTAAAAAATATATTTGCGCGAGATATTTGAGATAATCTTTTCAACTATTATCGTGAATTCGAAGACAGCGCAAATAATATTTCCTTCTAACAACAAAAGTATTTTCAGGTGAATATTAATAACAGAAATAAAACGTTGGTGTAAATTACGTCAGATTTAAAACGATACATTTAAAATGAATTATTTAAAAGAACTATCTTATAGCGCTGTTAAAAAATATCGGGAGACAATGACACTGTTTACTTAATTCATTTTATATTAGCTTATTTTCAAATTTTTAACTAATTTTTTTAATTAAATACGAAAACAGCCATTGTATCTCTTAACAGCAGCAGATTTGGTCTTAAAAATCCCCAATCCAAGGTAAACGAATGGAAACCCTTTTACAGAGACATCACTACAATTTTTTTTTTAATTTTAATTCAATATTTTTAAAGCCGATCAAATTAGCGTGCTTTTTGGATTTTTGTGTGCCTGAACGAGAGTTGATGAGCATAGCTCGTAGGGAGCAGAGCCCCCTAGTTCTTTATATAATTCAATTTACAGAAAATAAGAAATACTTACCGAAACGGGATTTGAACTCACGTTCTGCGACTCTCTAATCCATTAACTTGACCATTCAGCTACTATTACACAAGCCAAGTTTTCAAGTATCGATATTTATTGTGTTCAGACAAGTTCACATATTTCGGTGTAATATTATGCTCGTACACACATTTCTGCGTAATATTGTTACACATAATCTTGTGTAATATTCTGCTCTCACACATATAGCTGTGTAAAATTTTTACACATACTTCTGTTCAATATTCTGTGCTTACGCATGTATCTGTGTAACATTCTTACACATATTTCGGTATAATATACAAAATATATAGCTATTTGTGTAATATGCAAAATTTGTAAGTTACATTAACACACCAATTGAGGTAAATCCGCTAAGTTTTTTTACCATTTACACACTTCTTTGAGTTTTCGAAAGGATAACAAATTACACACTTCCATTAAGCCAATAAATACATTTACATACAGGTACAGTCGAGGAAAAAAAAAGTAAACACCCCTAGTAACTCCTCAAAAAATTATCGTAGAAGAAATTTACTGGTACCGAACGACTGGAAATAAAGTCTACTTTTAAATGATGTATATAAAATTTGCTTAGGGGGCCATCTACATATTAAAACGAAAATAACTTTGTTTTTTTCAATAGCAGTACACAATTCTGACAACATAAATGAACTCTACACCCTTCAATTAAACTAAAAACAAATTTTTATGCAATTCGTACAATAAGTTTCCGAGAAATTAATTATTTTAAAACGAGCGTATTTTAAGGGCTGTATCCAAATTGAAGTTCCGTACTCGATTGTTAACAGAGAGAGCTCTCTTCTTGATCAAGGCACCTTAAGCAGTCAATTAAGCATGTTAGATTACAGGATAGCATAAGAAATTTCAAAATATTTAGTCACTTCTATCATAGACGGCCCCTTAAAACATCATTTTGCCGTTTTTTAAGCATAATTTGAAAACTACTTGGTAGAAAAATGTGAAATTTTGGATTTCCATAAAGCAGGACTTAATAAATCTGAATCCATCAAAAAAATGCAGGTTGCAATTCATAATTTTTTTTAATATTAATTTCATAATTCATATCATAAAATTATAAAAATTGCAAATTCAACGTATTTATGTTTGGGTATATTAGTATTATTGCTACACAAAAAATTAGCACATTAGGAACATAATTTCAGAGAGATATAAATAAAAATATGAAAATGTAATTTAACATTAAAAGCACTAAATTTTGAATGTTTATAATTCAAAAACTTATCATTCAAATTCCTTGAAATTTGGTGTCTAGGCACAGTTTTAACCGAAGATTTGAAATATCTGCTTAAAGTTGGGTATTGCCGTTGAAAAAAATGAAGTTTGGATACGTTTTAATATGTAGAATGCCCCCTAAGCAAATTTTATATATATCATTTAAAAGTAGACTTTATTTCCAATCGTTCGGTAACAGTAACTTTCGTCTACGATAATTTGTTGAGGAGTTAGTAGGGGGTGTTTACTTTTTTTTCCACGACTGTACATTTTAACAACAAGAGTGTAAATTTTATGGCAAAGGTGCAATTTTAAAAATTTACACATACACGTATGTAAGGGTGACTAATTTACACATTTATTTTTTAGAGTGTATTATTACAACTTATACTTATTATGATTTATGAGAATATTTTTTCTATTACTCAAAATAAAAACTATTGTTTTATAAGCAAGTATTAAAGTTATACAGTCTATTTTCCATTAATATTGCATTTGATTTATTTTTGTTTCTTCACAAATTATGTAGATCTAACAAAGAAAAAAATTATTGCTTAAAACGTATTAGAGATTCTAGTGCCTAATTCAGTAATTTTTTATGGATAATGTTACTTTTTTAAAGGAGAAAATGTTTTTACAAAGTCTCTTCGATCTCTGAGCACAACGATTACCACCCTGAGAAGTACAACACAAGCATTTATTTCAAGAAGAATATCGAAAAGTAATGATCTTGAATTACCAGAAACAGCGGTGTAAATGAAAAACAGCTTCCTAAATTACTCATAAGTGGTATGGTATAGTACTTTTTTACTTAATTATTTATTTTTAATGACATTTCAAACAGAATGTCAATTCTATTTTACATCTTTTAATCTTATCTTTTTATTTGCTACTTTTGTTATATGTCAGGTCAATAAATTACAAAATCTGAAATAAATTAGCGATATTGCTTTTCCTGCCTTTTATAAAACTAAGAGATTTTTTTTATCTTACAAAATTGTAATACAAAATGAATTAATATATTTTATAAACTGTGCATTTTTCATGCACTGTATTATATATTATGTTGCTTCTATTTAGCATAAACTTTTAAATTGGACATTTTTATTCATAACGTTGCAAAGTGCATCGTTCCAAGACAACAACCTGATCGAAAATTGCTGTGCGTATTATTTTGTTTTCAGAACGTTAAGTAGTTAAATTTCTGTTTTCATTTATCATTAATACATTCATATGAGAGACACGAAACATACTACATATTTTTCTCTGAATTATAGTATTAAGTCGAATGGGGTTGCTTTGTACAGTGTATGAGTAAACTTTTGCGGTGTCAATTGATTCTCTGCTGCTACACTGTTCCACCACTGCTACTATGTATAAGATAAGATGAAAGTAGTAAGTATATGTGATAGGAATAGTATAATTTTTGTGATAAGAATAGGATTTTATCAAGGAATAAATGTATTTATTGACTTATTTGGAGAAGTGAATTTAGCGCCAACTAAACTTTAATAAACAAGGAAATACACTAAATTGTCTATTTCCAAATAAAATATTCCTTCTTCACATGAAATTAAAGATTTTTGTTGTTAATGAAAATGTACACAGTTCTTTTATATATATATAAACTCGGTTTATGGCGTCAGATGCCGCCATCCGAAGAATCTGCATCCGAAGAATCCTCAAGAGTCTTTTTCCATTTCTTCCGGTCAAGGGTCCATTCCTCTTCCAGACCTCTATCCCTCTTTGCCTTTAAGATATCATTCATCCAGGTCTTTCGTGGTCTTCCCCGTTTCCTTTTTTTGTTTGTTTCATAGTTGAATGTTATTTTGGGTAGTCTTTCATTATTCATTCTTTTGACCTGGCCATACCAGATTAATTGCTTTTTTTTTAATATCATCCAGTATGGTTCCCTTTATTTTCATCATTTCCTTGATTCTGTCATTTCTTACTCTTTCTATTCTTGATATCCTGGATGATCTTCTTAGGGCGTCCATTTCTACTGCCGCTAATTTCTTTCTTTCTGTCTCCATAATTCTCCATCCTTCTGCTCCATATAACAATATGCTCTTTACAATAGAGTTGTATATATTATACTTTCTTTTCCTAGAGATCTCCTTACTCCACCAAATAGAATTTAATATTTTTACAGCCTTTTTTCCCTGACAAATTCTGTATTTAATTTCCTGTGAGTCTCTTCCTTCTCTATTAATGTCTACACCTAAATATCTATAATGCTTACAGCTTTCTATTTTTATGTTATTAGTTAGATTTAGGTCTGTCTCATTTCCTCCTATACATAGGTATTTGGTCTTGCTGACGTACACAGTTCTTTTTAACACATCTAAACATTTTTTCTATAATTATAATGTGTGTATATATATTTATTTATATATTTGAGTAGGTTGTAGTATTTTGTAACGATGACCACAGTGTTAAAAATTTGCAACAAAATGTCTAGCCATTCCACCGATTTTATAGGTAACGGTTATTTATCCATAATTTTAATTAAGTCTGACCATAATATGGTCAGTAATAGGGTCATAATATCTTAACAATATGGTCCAATAACAGTTATTTACAAAATCGGTCGATTGGCTGAACACTTTGTTGCAGATTTTTAAAAGTGTAAAAACTTTGAGAAGTAACAATAATATCTCTCTAGATCCATTATAAACATTCGACTGACAACGATCACACCATTCCGTAATTTAGGAGTTTTTACCAGGACCACTTATGCTAATTTATTAGACTATTAAGTTTGCAGTTGTCATTATTAGTATAGCACGTTTGCAGCCGCGATTATTTACTTGGTACAGACTGGAAAAGCATTTTATTTTCCTATGATTAAAGAGGAGAGTTATCCATTACGGAAAACATCTTTATTAAATCAGTAGCATATCATTCACAGGCCTCGGAGCGATCTCTTTTTATAGAGTTTAAATTAAATCTTTTACTACCCCTATTTCCTTCCTAAATTTTTCGTTTTAGATTTATCATGGGAATGTCAAAGGATCTCGCTTCGTGGCTGTCTTCTGTTTCGCAATTATTGTAGTGATCTGCCATAAAAATAATTTTTAAAAAATAGTGGCATCTAAAAAAGTGATCCACCTGAAGCCTGCATACATAGTAAAGAATGCGCTACAATGATAAAAGAATACTTACGACTTTTCACCGCTTATGCTTTTATGATGTTAATGATGTTAAATAAGCTCTTCTCTATTATTCTGAGGGTATCACTTCCTGTCTTGACAGTCCTGAATTTTCAAAACAACTCCTGACACACAAACTTTGAGCTACTGAATCATGTTTTGTCAATAAATACCTGCTGGCGGAGTAACTTTTACCACAATGCAGAAATGCTAACTATCCAGTGAGAATGGCGAACAGACGGGATCTCCATTTTGAACCCCTTGAAAGGCGCCGGTTATATTATATATAGAACTTTATTTTAATTCTCAGATGCCACATTGGCACCAGAATTTAAAAATTCAATTTTAGTTTGTATGGTGTATGCCAAGAAAAGCTTTTCCTTAATTTCATATAAATTTGTTCATAAATCCCGGTGCCATTCAATCATTTTAATATTTTCGAAACAGAAGTACTTTGCCCTTGAATAGATTAAGCGCGGAAGAAAAAGGAAGCAAAGCGGCTTTTTCTCAAAAACGCATTAATACGGCTTTTAGAATGAATAAAGGAAAAGAAATGGTAAAAAATGAGAATAGCAGAACAGATAATTTTAACAGAATTTATATCGACATTTAAGATTGAAATAAAAAATTAAAACACTTCGAAACAAAACGTGAAATGTTTTTAAAAGTAGATTTTAAAAGAGAAATAATATATTAATACAGTAAAAACCCGCTGATCCGAAATGCCGGTTAATCCGAACCGGTTTTATTTTTGAAAATTATACTTAAACAGATTAAAAAAAACACAATAAAAAATACTTACATTATTATGTAGAAGTAGAACATATGTACATGAATGTAAAATGAAAACGTGCACTGTAGGCCTACTCGTAGAAGCCATCTTTAAAAAAAATCTTGAATATCTGTTTGTTAGCCATTCATTATATTTTTTTTTTTTTTCTAAAATGCAAAAAGTATTTAATTCAGATGATAAAAATTTATTTTTCCTTTCAACATTTTGACTTCGCAAATTATCTACAGAAATGTTTTTTCTTCACCCCTCGTCGACGAGGTGAATGGGCTATTTATAAATTCGCGATTTTGAACCATTTGTAATGGGTTGTTACGTAATTCCTCATTCTGAAGTTCTGTTGGATTATTATAAATATCGGGAGCGATTAAACAGGAATACTATTTTTTCGGAAAGTCGTGCCGAATTATTCAGCATGCCGGACTTTAGGATGCCGGATTACAGGATGTTTACCATACTACTGAGTACTTACAGCTTACATTTTTCATAGGACATATCTTTTTCTTTTCTATTTTTAGCAGAATTTCGAGTAATCCGAAATTTTTGCAATCCGAACTGGTACCGGTCCCAATTAGTTCGGATTAGCGGGACTCTACTGTATACGCATTTTAAATAGAAATGAATTTGTAAAAAGAATGACTGGAATATTTTTTAAGATAGCAATAATAAAATAAAATAGTGTTATAGAATCATGTTAGATAGGGAAAAATTATGGAATATTTTTAATGAAGCGCGTAAATTTAATTTTCGTATTATATATATGTAGAATAACTGTATGTTTTTCATAAATTGGGGCTGTTCTTTATGAAAAAATGTATGCGGTGTTTCTCGATAACATAGATAACGGTTTAAACAATAAAATATGCGACAATTTATTTAAAAATACAGAGTTCGAAAATACTCGTGATTAATTTCTTAAAGGGTATTTTTGATTTTTAATGTGCGACAGACGGTTGTAGAGTCTCCAATAATATCTCTGGATGTATGTAAAATGTGTATAAGACTGTAGTTGTGATAAAACACGCAAAGTATGGAGATAATTTGTTATATAGCACATAACATACAACTTGAATATAATTTAAAAAATAAAACGCATTTACTATTATTAAACACTCTGGAATACAAACAAAATCTTTCAATAGGAGGTGTTTCTTATTCTTGTTTATTAATGATTTTTGATAAAATTGAATTTTTATATATTTTTCTATTGAAATTATTAATTTTTATTCTTTTTAGCTTTTCAGGTAAAAAGTGAAAAATATTGTGATTACCACTACACAGGATATTTCGTCTTGTAATAAACACAAAAATTTATATTTACAAACAATTCGCTGACTTTTTTTATGTACAATTTTCAAAGACTTTTTTTATTAATTAAATTTCTACTAGTTTTAAATTGTGTAAAGCTTTTTTTTTTTACTTAGTTGTATATACAGTCAGACCTCTATTTAACGAACCTCTATTTTGCGAATTTCTCTATTTTCCGAACTTTTACTTGGAACCAAGAACATTTTGGAAATTTCTTCGTAAAATAACCTCCAAATAGCGAAGTGTATTCTCTATTTAACGAACTTTTCCTTGGGATCTAAATTTTTTTTCTCCCTATTTCTTAAAATATTACTGGACATTTCAAACTTATTCTTTCTTTTAACACATTTTATGAGGATCAATGACCATGAACAAGTCTTACCAGGCACCTAACTCACCGAGAGAAGTAAAATCGTTGTGATTCTTTGCTTTCGATCCAAGAAGAGAAAACTTTCCTCAAAATGTATGAACAATTTTGATAAGACCAGAATATTTTTCAGAAAACGTAGAATGAATAAAAGTTCTACATTGAAAAAAAATCTTTACATAGATGTATAGAAATCACTAGGAACACATGGAACGGTCTGGGAAAAGTATCTAAGAAAAGTTAAACGTATAATACAATGAACTTACGTTTCAATGTTATACATATATGAAGAATATCACAGGAATTAGTACAAGGGTGGTTCAATAATTATTATCCCAAGACTGTATAAAATTTTTGTGCTGCGATGGTTGATGTGGAATATTTAAGCCTAATGTCTTAGATGCCTATATGCTCAATTTCAGAACCGTAAGCTGCTATATTAACACATATACTTGTTTTAGGTATGAGAGGTGTCGCCTATCTTGAAAGGGGGGTTGAGGGAGAAAGGCTGATTTGGATCTTATGGTGCCAGATCTGAAGCAGTTCTGTGATAGATTTGTGCCACGTTTCATCCACTGTCACAAATCTATCACAGAACTGCTGCAGGTCTGGCACCATAAGCTCCAAAGCAGCTTCCACCACCCCCCCCCTCCCCACCACTCCTTTCAAAGCTAGGTGCAACCTGTCACACCTAAAATGAAATAAAATATGTTATTATATCAGCTATGGTTCTGAACTTGAGCATATTGGCTTCTAAAACATTAGGCTTCAATATTCCACATCAACCATCGCAGTACAAATATTTTATACACACTCGGTACAATAATTATTGAACCATCCTCGTAGAGGTAACATCATTATTAATTAAAATATAAAATAAATTGCGACAAACTATCCTCTTAGGATGTTTTATCATTTTTTGCAATGAAATGTAATATTTAGTATTTTATATTTAGTGTAATAATTAGTAAGTATATTAAGGTAATAAATTTTATTATATTAGTATAATGTTTAGTAACATTTTATACTATATATATATATATATATATATATATATATATTACATGCATTTTTAGCATAATATTTAGTAATTTTATATAATAAAAATTAATATTTTTCATATTGTTGTTTTGTCTTTACTCTCCTTAAATGTTCTATTAATATTCTCCTCGCTCTTCTGAGCACCGGGTCTTATTCTCTTCCTATTAATTTAATTTTCTTTACCGTTATTTTCTTTCTAATTAATATATCCGTATTACAAATAAGTCAGAATATTGACATTCCGACTGGAAATACGACAGATGAACGAGAAACTTTTATGTGCTACTTCGAGATTTATGAAATAAAAGTCTCTCGCCCCTGAATAAGCGACAGAGCAATGTTGCAAGTGCACTATTTATTTTTTTTTTCAATTCTGACTGCTTGATTGAAAACACTTTTTTTTTAAATAGTTTAGTTCAATTTATGTAATCTCTAATGTGTTAATGGCATTAAATAAGGCAAATACTAGAACTTCTATAAAGGCGTATTTTTAAAAATATACACCGGCCTCCAAAAGTTAAGGAGCAGTGGCCGGATGCTCCCGATTGTACACGGTTTGTCGAATATCTACCAAAATTCTGGATGAACTGTCCTTGAACTTTGAGGATGTAAAGAACATGTTTGACTTCATATTTTTCAGTGAAGATATTGTCGCGAAGGAAATTAGGGACCAACAATGTATATGTGTAATAGATTCTTAACTTAATTTAACAAATAGTATTCATTTTAATTTCTAAAAAAGATTTAAATATATACATACTAGAGTGAAAATGGCTAAAAATAAATAGGAAAAAAATACAATTTAACTTTTATAAAAATAGTCACAGCAACAATATTTGAAATTTTTTTATTAGTGTATAATGTTTTATACTATTTTTAATCCTGCCTATTATTATTATTATTATCTTTCCTAATGTATCCCATCTTATTATTTACACGCTCTCTACGGTTATCAATTTTAAGTGTTTTCACACCATCCTAAATTTATTTAAATAACTGCAATATATTCTTTACGTTTCGTGAACAGTTACGTTTCGTTGCCAGGTTTCTGACGTTAATGAGCGTATGATGAATTAAGATTACAGTTAATTAATATTACTTTATTTTATTTATTGTATTTTGTATGAAAATCACGTTCTACGTACTTGGGTTAGAGAAACATTTTTCTTATCTTAAAGTTTTGAACAAGCTATTATATTTATATCTTATTGTATGAAAAGCTCCATTGTATAAAAGACATACCAGCATTGCTATTGTATACGGGAATATAGGCAACAAAAGTAATAAATAAATGAACAAAAGACGTCATTTGGAATCGCTAGTGAATGACTGAGCGAGGAAGCGGAGTGCAGTGAGAGAGAAGGTGATTCATTGATTGTACAGTGGAGGACCTCACTTTTTTGTCTAGAGAGAGAAGCTGGGAGAGAGTGTTCGGTAGTCTTGACTGAAGTCTTGTGAGCAGAGGCTGGAGGGTGGAGCCGTGGATTTGCCAGTGAAACTTTTCGTAAGAAAAGACTCCTGTGGGGAGAAACGTGTATACGAAGGCAGATACCTGAGTGGTTCTCCGATAAGCATTGCTGTATTCGATAAAGTGAGAAGAGACTAGCACGTAATTTAATAATACTACCTTGTTCGTAGACCCTATTTCAAAGTATTACTTAGTGTTGGGCAGGATCTGCTATATCCGAGCCTATAATTGTAAATACTGTTTTTTTATGTAAATAATCTGTAAATAAATTGTTCTTTTTATTAACTGAATAAGCTACTATTTAATTACTATCCTCTCACATTGTGTCCAATATCACGCATATATCGGTGGTTGGCAACCTATCAACAAAACAGCAGCTATCCGAAGTCTTTACGAATGATTGACTGGAGTTTGCGTAATAATCATCATCATCGTATTGACAACGAAAAAGCGTAACATATATTAATGTTGAAATTTACAAACAATGTTTGTGTCCATTTACAGTAAGTAGATAGACCGTTTATAGTTAAAAATTATAAAGTTTGATTATAATTGTTTATAATTATTGTGTCTCATAACTGCACACCTGGAAATATTTTTAGACGGATAAACTACACCAATATTTTATAGTACAACATGACTGTAATTAAACTGACGGTACTCAGCGTGCACTGTAGCCCTACCAAATTGCGAGAATGGGGCCAAATTTTCTAATATGGTTAAACAAGACGGGAGACGGTGGATTCCTCAAAAACCACTCCTTACATCACAGTACAAAATCGTCTTACACAATTTCGCTTTTAGCCACAGCCACTTCCAGGTGGCCATGATTAAATTCCCGAAGGACTCCGCTTTCGGGCGGAGCCCTTTCAGAGTACACATACTGTTACATTTATGTTAAATGTAAATTTCAAAACATATTTTAATTAAAAGTAAATTTTTATAGATGTTTCCTTCAATTTTACGTTAGTACGGAATGTGTGTTATCGGACAACAATCCACTTTACTCTATATATGCATATTTTCTATCAATTACTAAAAACATTTAATCATATAAAACATATTTATGACATCTGCGACATTAAATAAACTAATAAATAAGTTATATTAATACGTTAATTGCAAGTATTTGTTAGTGATGCTTTGATACGGATATCTTCTATTGTCCCAAGAATGTATAGTAGTGGAAAAAAAAGTAAACACCCCCTACTAACTTCTCAACAAATTATCGTAGTCTACTTTTAATTGATGCATATAAAATTTGTTTAAGGGGCCATCTACATATTAAAACGGACCATAACTTTGTTTTTTTTAATAGCAGTACACAATTCTGACAGCATAAATGAACTCTACACCTTCCAATTAGCCTATAAACAAATTTTTATGCAATTCGTGCCATAAGTTTCCGAGAAATTGGTTATTTTAAAACGAGCGTATTTTAAGGGCTGTATCCAAATTGAAGTTCCGAACTCGATTGTTAACCGTGAGAGCCGCCTTCTTGATCAAGGCACGTTTAAGCGTCAATGAAACCTGTTTGATTACAGGATAGCAGAATAAATTTCAAAAATTTACTTACTTCTATCATAAACGGCCCCTTAAACCATCATTTTGCCGTTTTTTAAGCATAATTTGAAAACTACTTGGAAGAAAAATGTGAAATTTGGGATTTCCATAAAGCAGGACTTAATAAATCTAAATCCATCAAAAAAATTTTAGGTTGCAATTCATAATTTTTTCGAATATTAATTTCATAATTCATATCATAAAATTATAAAAATTGCAAATTCAACGTATTTATGTTTGAGTATATTAGTATTATTGCTACACAAAAAATTAGTTCATTAGGAGCATAATTTCAGGAGATATAAATAAAAATATGAAAATGTAATTTAACATTAGAAGTACTAAATTTTGAATGTCTATAATTCAAAAACTTATTATTCGAATGACTTGAAATTTGGTTTCTATGCATATTTTGAACCGAAGATTTGAAATATCTCGTTAAATTTGGGTACTGCCATTGAAAAAAATGAAGTTTGAATTCGTTTTAATAGGTATATGGCCCCCTAAGCAAATTTTATACACACCATTTAAAAGTAGACTTTATTTCCAATCGTCCGGTACCACTAACTTTCGTCTACGATAATTTGTTGAGGAGTTAGTAGGGGGTGTTTCCTTTTTTTTTTCCACGACTGTACATCTGAAGATGATAGTTACTAATGTACTGCATATACTCAAAAGACTGTTCTCCGAGTACTAAAAGAACTTAAACTAAGTCAAAAAGACGAGAAAAAAGCTCATTTCTGGACTAATGTACTTTTTTTCTTAGAACTATAATAAATGCTACCAGATATGAAAAGATAACGATAGTCATTATTCCAGGAGTAACAACTTTTTCTTAAATTGCAATAGTAATAATGATCGTGTCCTTAAAAGGAAATTTCTACAAAAGGTACTGGAAATTATTAAAATCTTAGATAGTCATAATTATGTAAACGTCCTTGAAATGCCAAATGGGCTGGTCTATTCATATATTTTGAATCCAAAACTAATTATTTAAATAGATCCCAGTTTATAGGAAATTACATGAAATAACGGATCAAGTTGTACTTATCTTAACTATTCTTAACACGGATAGAAATCAGAGAGAATTAGTGCTTAGAAGAATGGCGGCTATTCATCCAAATTTTCATATCTGTTAATGTATAATGACTGGGGATTATTACAACATAAATCAGCATTAATCGGGAAACTGATTTGTATTACTCAGAATAAGTTAGAGAAAAACATCAGATGCATAGCAAAAAAATTTTTTCAAATGAAAAGATTTTGATAATAAAGCCTACCAAAATTAAAATTTAGAAATTCTTTAAACGGAAAAATAACATTTGTAATAGAAAAAGAATCTTTAGTTAAAATTTTTGTGAGTTGCAGTCAAGGCTAAAATTTGGAATAAGTGCAAAATAAAATTGTAAAATAAATGTTTTGCTAACGCAAAATGTGCAGTAAAGTAAACCAAATTAGGGGTATTTCATAGAATCTGAAATCTGAAAGATTAAAAAATGCATTCTAAACCACAATTTGTATTAAAAAGAAAATAAAATATGCGATCCCATTTACCCTTAACGCAAAAACTCTATGATCCTACTTATCCCGAAAATGCTATTTCTGGAATAATTAGAATCATGCATATTATTAACATTATGCTTAGTCTGTTGCAAAAGTAACCATTTTCTCTAAAAAACAACCTTTTTCTAAATTTAAATTCATGGTTATATTTCAATATTCCTACAATTTTTTACACAGGATTTTTTTAACGAAAATATTATCACTTTGAAGGAAGTTGATTTTCTTTGTGTTCTGGAGAAACAGTGATTACTTCTACAGGAACATCCCTTTTCACTCCAAATAAATTGCACATGTAGAATAATAGTCAGATTTCATAAATAGTATGGTCCATTTTTTTATGTGTTACAAATTGCCCCTGAACTGCCCCTGATCCCAATTACTCTTGATCCTAATTACCCCTACCTCACCTAGTTTTTAAAAATTATTGTGCATTTTCTATCTATACGTCATGCTGATATGCAAATCTTCGAATAATGATTTGCCAACACAACTATGCAAAATCGATATACTTCCAATTTCACATTTTAATATTTTAACTTTCATCCATTTTAAAACGCTTATCTTTAAAGTAAAATGATATTACTTTCAATTCATTTGGTTGACTCTTTCTGTACATTCCCATTATACTTTGCTACATCTAGATAAAGTCAAGCTTTAATACCGCTAGACATAACTTCAAAATATTTAGAAATTTGTTCTAATCCAATAACATTTTGAGATCTGAAAATGTAATTCTACTAAAAATGTAAAGAAGTAAAGTCGTCTACAACTTCAATTAAGCTAATAAAAGTTCAAGTCTTTGTAGAAAATAAATAAGCTATCAGATGTAAAATAAATAACAGGATATGTTTTGATAAGAAAACTTAACGTTAGTTTATATTTCTGGAAAGATTTAATATAGTTAGGAAGATGTCACTTCTCTGACATTTATATATTTTATCTGTTTTATGTAAACGTGTAGCGGCTGTTTCAAAATATCCAATTAATGCATTAAGTATGAATTAACAATGTTGCAGTAAAATTTTGAATAGGCTGATTATAATATAATAATGCAATGCTATTATTTCAAATGTCACTTTATTCAAATATATATCTGACGCCATAATTACTATAGCCTATATTGTAAACAAATTACGTCGTATTTAAATATTAGCTAATTATGTCGTATGCAATTCATATTTTAAGGTGTTTTTCATTAGTGTTATTTATATACATACATTACAGTTTTTTTTTAATTTAATATCAGCAAAAAAACAGTCAAATAGTTAAAACAAAAATAGAAAACATTCCATACATCTTAAAATCTTCAAATTGTCACAGTAACAAAAATAGCCATTCGACTGCGAATTGCGTCTTTTTTCATATTAACCATTTCATGAGCGATTTTTTATTTTGTTTCGAAAAAATTATATATGATTCTCTGAAAGGTTTATTACACAGAAAAAGTAATGAAAAAAATCAGATACATTTTTCATATAATACGTCCATCTTTTCTTCTGTTGCGCATCTGCAACACAAATAAAAACTACTGTCGTGTAGCTGTTTTACGCTAAAATAATGCAAATTAGTAAATATTTTAATAAGTATGTCTCCAAATACCTTATTTTATATAATTATTTATTTTATAAACCTTAACCTTTAGAACTTTAATTCCCGTGATAGAATACGTTCTAAAAATTACGTAGTTTAGAGAATCTGACTTTACAGCAGAAAGTTTTAATGGTTAATTTCGCTTTATTTAAATACGGAATGTCTGTTATTAATTAAAGCAAATATTGCTATTTTAATTTTCTGGTGTGAATTAGGTATATAGGAATAAAAAAATCTAATAAATTCAAAACACTGTTGTTTGCATATATGGAAAGCTGCGCACTAAAGTGTTAAGAAAAATAAGCTTAAGTGG
The DNA here is from genome assembly GCA_963932465.1 of Maratus speciosus. Taxonomy (NCBI): domain Eukaryota; kingdom Metazoa; phylum Arthropoda; class Arachnida; order Araneae; family Salticidae; genus Maratus; species Maratus speciosus. Next base: position 222,666,776 of record OZ010791.1, on the reverse strand, counting down.
TCTTCTTCATACGGACATTGTATCAAACTCTGTAACTTTCTTAACGAACACCCAGTTTTTAAATCATATTTGCGGTTTTCGCTAAATTTCCCTTAAGGACAGGAAGTCATTCGATCAGTTAGTTTAAGACTTATAAAAGGTAAAAGTTTGAAACTCAAAATGTCAAATTAATTTCTAACCGTTCCTAAACAGATTTCAATTTGGGTAGTTGTTTGGGCATAAGTCAAGAACTACTTGTCAGAATGAGCTGTATTTGTTTGCTTTATTTGAAGCTTTTAGAAATTGATTCCTGTTAACAAATTTATAGATTACAATTCATATTTCCTTCAAAAAGTTATTTCGAATATCCATGTTTTTAAAATTTATTTTCAAATATATATATACAGTGAAACCTCCTTGAACGGCCACCTCTAAATGACGACAACCTGCAAATACCGGTCACATGCTGATGGAACCAGACACGTTCCATAGCATTAACATTAGTACGAACCTCTAAATAAGGAATTCTGAACAATGGCCACTCAAAAGCCAAGAGAAAAAAAATTACAGTTTCTAGTACAATATCATATTTCTTTCCAAACCGAAATGTGGAGCAGATAAAACAAAATTTATTTGATATGTCAACAAACAGAAAATGAAGACATTAATAATGATGTGGAAAATTTAGATAATAAATATTCTTAGAACGGAGGTATAATTAACATAAAGGCCAGCGAATTTGTAAGTCTGGGCAAAGATTTGGCAGTTACTGACATATTTAATTCCATACTGCAAATGATGGAGGATAAGAGAGAGGAAGGGAAAATGGATTATAGAATCACCCAAAATTTCCACATTAACACATATACCGAAGATTTGATGAACCTTTATGAAAACCAAAATTTTGTATTAAATCGTAATGATGATGAGTTGTATAGCAAAACAACTCATATTGTTATTTCTTTGGAGAAAGATATTTGCAGCAAAAAACAAAGCAATTGCAAATCACTGATTATTTAATGTACTAAAACAATGAGGATTAATTAAGATGACTGTGTATTTCTATTTAACTTTAATTTTGATTTTTAAAAAATAAAACCTCTGAATAACAACTACCTCTGAAGAGCGGTTACTTTTCACCGGTTCCACGGGTAACCGTTATTCAGAGGTTACACTGTATATGAATTATACTAATGTGACATAGTTTTTAGAAGATTCAAATACGTAAATAGAATTTTACAGTTTATTCCACTAAGTAATTTTTGAGCTTAAAAACTATCAGCATTGCAATTTGTTTTACAACAATTATAAATAAATACAACATTAGAAGTTCCAAATTTTAAATCTTCATAATTCCTAAAATACCTGACGAATTGACTTCCTGCTTCCCAGGATTAAAATTACCGAAACATCCAAGTATGATGTCAAAATTAGGTGTTCATTTCAAAAAATATCAGAACTTAGTACAATTCAGTTTTAAGACAATTTATTTTTAAGCTTATTTTTTTATCACAAGTTGAAAAAAAAACAATTTCCAGACGAGTGGCTGTTTCTGATTTTTTTTTTCTCTTGGATTATGATTAAAATACATAACATGTTTTTTTGGTTTTTTTTTTTTAAGACTGTACATTGGCAACTGAAATTAAATCGACTACGTTCCATGTAAGTTAGTCTTAGAAGGCTTAATATTCTACCCTTTTAATTTTTTCTTCGGGTTTTTTTTTACTATTTAACAAATTTTTAGAAACTCTCTGTCATTTAATTTTTTCTCAAAATATTTCCTTTTAAGCATTCAATAATTATCAGGTTTAACTTCTTTATGAAGTTTTCATAAGTGAAATATGTACTTTTCTTAAGTAAGCAAATTAATTTTTATATTGAATTGTGATAATAAACAAACAAATGACATATCTGTTTGCTTAGTCACAGTAACTCTTCCAAATTTTATAGTTCTGGAAATTTGCTTTAACCGTTAAAAAAACAAACACTCGGATTCCAAACATTCGCAATAAGATGTTTGTAACGCATAGATGTTATCCTTCAAACTATTCGAACAAAATATTTCCGAAATATATATGCATGTAAAATAACATATAACCAGGTATATATGTCTCGGGACCTCTTTGTAGGCCGAACTATTTTATTAGCAGTTCCATGGTACATCATAAACTTTTAAATGGTTTAAAAAAATTGTCATGTTATCCAATTAATTTTGAGAAAAAAATATTTAGAAACATGCGCCATTTTATTTCAATCTTGTATGGCATGGTGTAAAAAAAAATAGCTCCATAGTAGTTGATGTATTTGTAAAAAAAAAATTATGTACAGTCGGACCTCTATTTAACGAACCTCTATTTTGCGAATTTCTCCATTTTTTTCTTTTCCTTGGAACCTTGGAACTTTTCCTTGGAACCAAGAACATTTTGCGAATTTCTTCGTAAAATAACCTCCAAATAGCGAAGTGCATTCTCTACTAAGCGAACTTTATATTGTGATCTAAATTTTTTTTTCTCCCTATTTCTCAAAATATTTCTGGACATTTCAAACTTATTCTTTCTTTTAACACATTTTATGATGTTCAATGGCCTTAAAATGGTTTTGCCAGGCGCCTTCTTTGTCAGCAGTGATAATTCGGTAAGTACGGAGGACGAAGACGATACTCCCTTAGAGTAACTTTTAAAAATGTGGATACAGCTGAGAAAAAAAGAAGAAATTATTAACTCTGATGTGCTGATTGATGATTGTATTTCATTTAATTCTGAAATTGAGACCTAGGTCACAATTGGACCCTGAGACCCAATTTGATATTTTCGACAGTGAAAAATAAAAACAATACAGCAGTGAATTGCGATGAAGACGAATATGATCATGATGCAGGAATTAACAAAACTTCGTGTGATGAAATGCTAAAATCATTTGAAACAATCCGACGCGGATTACAGTTAAAAGAAAATACGCATGAAGGGGTTTTTGGTGAATTGCAAAGATGCGAAACGTATTACAAGAGAAAACGCTTTTTAAAATGAAAAACTCAGGTAAAATTAACAAAGTTTTTCAGAAATTAAATTTAAGGACGCATGTAGTAATGTATGGTTAAAATTATTTGTTATAATAATATTGAATACGATAATATCATTAAAATTCGTTAATATTAATGTAAAACTATTTATATTAAACTGAAAATACAATTGTATTCCAGGACAATGTTTTGTTTTCCTCGCAGATTTCAAAGATTTAAACACATAGAAAAAATGAATTGATGATAGGTATTGGTGGGTAAAATAAATAAAACAATTAGATATAATTTATATAAAAAAGCGTGATTAATTACTTTTATTAAAAATATTTAGTGCTTATGAATTAAAAATCTGTTTTATGTATATTAAAATATTTTAAACGGTGAATCTCTATTTAACGAATTTTCCATATAACGAACTTTTTTCCGGGATTTAGCGACTTCGTTAAATAGAGGTTCGACTGTATTTGTAAAAATGAAAAGTGTCTGAAACTTACAGACTTTATTGGTTGTATTACGAAAATCCCATCAAATGCTCATGAGTTGCGCCAAATAGAGCATAAATTGCGAATCTATACTAATAAAAGAAAGATGACTGTCTGTCTGCTGTGTGTGTGTGTAAGCCATGTCTAGGAAAATCTACGGCACATAGAAGTCTAAAAAATTGGAAGAGGATAGTGAAAGGCCGGTCCGCATGCACCTAAGGCTCAGATTTTTCATATTTTCTTAGTTAACCAAGGTATTAATTAAAAATCGTAATGATCATCGCAAAATGTTGCCCCGTCGCTGATCGCCGTGATTTTCTAAGCATTCCGAAAAAAAACCGCTCAGATTTAAACATATTTACAAGACTCCAATGGCTTAGCAAATTAAAATACGAAAAGCAGACAAAAAAAAAAGTTTAACCATTGTACTTTTTCCTTTCTAATAGTGTTATCAGTTTAAAAAATATATTAATACTTATTCTTTCAAAAACATTATCTTCCGCACGTCGAATTCGTGTTTTCTTTTTTCTTCCTAATTTTTACAAGTCCACATCAGCCCTCCTGTTTTAAATACGAAGAACCAAAGCAGGGCCACTTATAAATTATATCTTTTTATTTCTATCAACATCTTTAGTTTAAAAATATTAATATTAACACTTTCAAAAAAGTTATTTCCTAATATCGCTTTCATTTGTTTCGTTTTTTCTGCATTTTTAAAAAATCTACATCAAATTTTCTAAACGAAATACGAAACAATAAAATCCACCCACGTATAGATGCTAGGTTTCTGTTCTGACGATGCTTTTGTTTTAAAAAAAAATATTAATACTTACTATTCGAAAAAAAAATCAGGAAGACTAACGAATTCGCTGTACTTTTTGTTATCAGATCCCTCCCGGATATCAATTGTGTTGCGTCAGAAACTCTGCCGACTACAGTGCGGCCTTAGATTATTTGGATAAATTTTCAAATAAAAATATAAAATTGTGCAAATCTGAGTGTGTACGCTGCCGAAGGCAGAAGGGCTACCAATTTTAGATTCGTTTGCAAAGATTTTCGTTTAAAATATAAAATCATTCAATGCAGCATATTTAAGGTTATTGCAAGTTAAGGTAGGTAGGTATATTTAAAGTTATCACTGGGCCGGACAACGGCCGGTGGGTCAGGTAATACTAAATAATGTTACTAGTTTCTACCTTTGGATGTTCAATAGTAACAAGAGGGCAAGCAATTGGAAAGTTCTGTGGGAAATAATAAGTTGATAAATATCTGAAATCTCTCTCTTTTTTTTAAATTGATTTTTAGAAATCTATTAAATTTAGTGATTTATCGCCATCTATATTAGAAAATATCTAAAATTGTTTCATATTTTTTACGTAGTTCAATCCAATCAAAAAAATTATCGTTTAATGATTATATTTTTTAAAGAATTGAAAAAATAATTACCTTATTTTACGGTATACATGTCGACCGCATTTTTTTTAAATCCGGAAATAGCGTATAGATGTATTCGTTGTAAAAGTCCACCACTTAATTCACTCTCGAATGAAACGATGCTTTTGTTGAAAAAATTTATCTAAGCAGCATTGGAGGAATATAGACATGCGTCAAAAAATCATCAGAAGCATAACAAACACTGCAGTGATTTATTAACGAAAGACTATGATGATTAATTAATTGATTGATTAATGTGTTTCTAACGATAGTTATAGAAAACAAAAACAAATTATTGTACAAAATATGTCAAAAATGGCCAATTTTGTGGATCTTAATTTGTAAGGAAAAGATCGACGCTTATGTCGTAAATTATAGCTGCAGCTATAAACCGTGATCATCATATATCTGATTTTATATTTCGGGTGTAAGGCAGATCACAAACTGAACAGACATGCAGACAAAACTGTGCGACAAATTGTAGCGTTCAAACCGGTTTCATTTTTGTTATCAGGGTGAAATGTCTCTTGACTTACGCTTTTTTGTCGCTTGTTTGTTCAGTGTGTGATATGCCTTACTGACCCTTGAATTTTGTTTGCGTTTTGGCTGTTTAAAACGTTGATTTATACACTGGAAAATATGGTAGCAGGTTCTCTCTCCCTCCAATGTGTTAAAGATTACCGTATATTTTCTTCGGGCACTTTTCTAAATTTTGCGGGCATCATTCATACCCCCGGGGAGGGAGAGTTTGGGGGGAGGGTCTCGGGAGGTGCATAGTATGAATAAGTGATCATAAGCCTTTTCAATAATATGTCACATGTGGGGGTCGCCAAAAGTTAGAAAAATGCCCCCCCCCCCCCGCCTTTTGGTCTACAATCGCGCCTCCTGGAATACATCCTCCCCCCTCTCTTTGAAATATCATTTGCATGTGTTACTGTGCACGGTGACTATATATAAAAGAACTAATACAATGTAGCAATTTCATAAATTTCACTCAATTATTTCTATGTGAGGGCAAAAACTTATTGGTGCATCCTCGTATTACAAGTTTTATTTTTACAGGTCTCGAAAAAATATTGAAATATGTTCATAAGATTTTTCATTTTAAAAAAGAATATAAAAGTATATCTCCTTTAATAAATATTTCAATATTTTTGCAACATAGAAAATCAGCATTTGACCCTAAATTTCTATAACATGTATTCAAACATTTTAAAATTTATTTTTAAGCGACATCTTTTTCAAAACTGCAGAAAAAATTCTTTTTAATTACATTACATTTCTGTATAGATTCATCTGTTAATTATTTAAAATTAGCTTTTTTAAATTTAATAACTTCTATCTCTTTCTAGAAAGTTAATTATTCAATACATTTAAGGTTTTGCTCTCAGATATTCTAATTACGGAAAATTCAAGCTAAAAGCTCTAATTATGACATGCTGAATTGTTAGATTATGATATTATTATTTTTATTATTATTAAAATTATAAAATTTAGGACAAGTCGCTTTAGTATAATTAGTAAAATACTTAAATTTAAGACGCTGTTAAACAGGATTTTGAAACTTATTTAAGAAATTCTAATTAACAGAGAATAATCATCAAATTTAATTAAATATGACTCCATACGTTTGCAGTTTTAATACCATCTAAAATTAAACAATCCTCTTCATAAATAGCCGCCAACATTCTATTAATTAAAGTGATATATTTGTTAATTTAATAACATCAAAGATAATTCGTTCACTTTGCATATAATTCTGCCTAAATGCAGCTGTTGAAATTAGCGATGAAAGTTAAGTTTATTTATGCAATTAACAGTTAGATAAAATAAGTTTGCGATATAAGTTCATTCGTTTATGAACTAATGATTTCATTCGTGAAGGAAAATTCTGCAATAATTAATATTCAAGCGTTTATTTGCATATAGAATAATATTAGTATGATATAACAATTTCAGAATTTGTGTAAAAGTATTTAATGACTGATAAATGGCATACAAATTTAAATTCTAAATTCTAAATTATGCTATTTATTATTAAACACGTACAGGGTGTATCTGAACTGATGGACAGAACTGTAAGGGGTGATAACTATGACAAGATAAACATTTTTGCAAGGGAAACCAAGGCGTTTATTGAGGAATACAGGGTACATAACTGCCAACCTTCAGCTCTCTTTTAAGTCAAATAATTATATTTCGAAGCAAAATTTTTACTTAATAAATGAAAGTACCATACAAAAACAAGACGGATTTTATAAAACAAATTTTCGGTTTGAAACATAAAAATTTGACGTGGAAAAAAAATCGAAAATGTCGCAACCATGACAGTATCTCATTACAAGCTGATCCTGTATTTTCGTTCATAACTGTTACAATAATGAACATATTTTAGCAACACTTCAACAGATGCTTTCTTTGATACATCGTGATATCAAGTGAACTCTAATTCTATTCCTGTGCGAAAAAGAGACTCTCAGCCGAAAAAAAACATCTGGCACCCACCATTCTCAAGGGAAAGGTAAGAATCAACCAAGTAAAATGTCCAAACGGGATAAAAATCAGCGATTCTGCTGACGAAAGTGATTCTTCTGTTGACATTCCTTATCGTGATGATACAAGTGATGATGATGGCGGCAATGATGCAGAGTGCCCTATCTGCTTCAAGCGCTAATCTGGTGATAAACATGCAGAACCATGGGTTCAGTGATTTCAATGCTGCATTTGGTCACACGAATTATGCTCAGGAGCCAAAAACAATACAAAATTAATATATTCCTTATGCTTGGATGGCTAATGTTTCGTTATGTTATTCTTCTACTGATAATTAACATTTTAATGCAAATTAACTTACTCATTTAGAAATAAATTTTGATTTAGTTATAAGTTAAGCCTCTGCGTATTGGATTTCTTGAGCGAGACGAAATTGGAACTTTTTTTTTCTTTTGTCATATATAGATACTTTTGAAGAAACAATTTTTCGTATTGTTAAAATTTTTTTGACGATGTTTCTATGTGTGTGGGAAGTTAGTCTATGTAAAATCCAAATTTGATATGTGTCCACTGAAAATTAAAACTTCCAATGACCTAAAAGTGACTGGGGGGGGGGGGGGACGAAAACAGGGCGCCTTTCCCTAATCTTTACGGGAGATTTTTTTAACATGCGCGATAGATAGCTACCTCACTGTTAAAAAAAAAAAAAAAAAAAAAAAAAAAAAAAAAAAAAAGATGTAAATCTACAAAACTAGTTTTTGTAAAAGTTACAGAACTCTTTTACTAAACTGTAGGCTTAATAAAATTTTACCTGTACACTGTAAAGAAAAAAGACGTAAATCTACAAAACTAGTTTTTGCAAAGCTAGAGAAATTTGTGTGCTTGCAAAAATTTTATCAGTAACCCGGGATAATTACATGATTTTTTTGTTGTTGTTGCAGTTACATAAAAAGCTCTAGACATTTCAGTTTCCTAGAAAATTCTTACTAACATTACAGATTTTTTTTTTCTTTTTTCTTTTTTACAGTGTAAACGTAAATATGTTGCATGATTTTTTTTCTGTTACAGAAAAAGTTCTAGACATCCCAGTTTCCTAGAAAAATGTTAGTAACCTCATAGATTTTTTTACAGTGCACGAAGGTTATATTTTCAAAATAGCGGTGGTGAACATATAAAAATGTAGGATGCTACGACCACAGTTTCTAAGCGACTATTGTTATTTGTTATTCTAAGTTTCCTACTTACTTTAGCTTAAACTTTTATTCTCCGATTCTTATTAAATAATAAACATTAAAGAAAAAACTAAAAACCTGCATAGCTTTTGTTGAGAGCTAAGAATACTATTTTAAACTTAAGATATATATAATCACCACACTTGCTATAAATTTTATGTTCAACATGAAGTGAAAATCTGTTTCTCATTAACAGATTTTAATTTACGCTAAAATGCGGAAATTTATTGTTAATCTAACCATATGTTTAATATATTTTTATTAGCCCCCGATATGCTATTTCTTTCATGTAACAATTAAACCGTCGTCACTAAAAAACATAAGCCACTCGTAAAATGAAGCAGATGTATCTTTAAACAGTTAAATACTGATAATACACTGTAAAAAAACGGACTAAAATACGGAAATACTACTGGCAATCTAGACGCCAGTAGTATTTCCGCATTTTACCGGAACTTTACCCCGGTAAATTACAGAAAATTTTCCGCTTTTTGCAATTTAACGTAAAATTTTCTGTAATTTACCGGGAAAAAGTTCTGTTAAAATACGGAAATAGTACTGGCGTCTAGATTGCCAGTAGTATTTCCGTATTTTAGTCCGGTTTTTTTTTTTTTTTTTTTTTTTTTTTTTTTTTTTTTTTTTTTTTTTTTTAGTGTATCTAATGCGTTTTTGTAGGTGCGTTCGTAATTTTATAAATACGTAGCCCTTATAGTCGTCGTTCGGTCCGTCTGTCCATCCGTCCGCATATAACAGAACAAAAACTACCAACCGAATGGTCTGAAATTTTAAATATATAATTGTTGTAAAATTTTGTCGAGTCATTTCAAATTTTATGAAAATCAGATGTATTGTTTAATTACAGGAACAGTCGAAAATTTTCTGTTACATCACGGCCAATGGGAAAAAATTATTTCAATTGCATTTTAATGATGTTACAGCCTTTCGAACAGAATGAAATTGATATGCACTTATGAAGTGCACTAAAATATACATTCAGTACAATATTCGGTGCAAAATTTATTTGAAAAGCTAGTTATAGAACGAACGCACCTCATTTGCCGCGTTTGACGTGCAATTTCCAACTTGTTTAATTTCTAAGCATCGCACATTTTCAATTTTTACACCGTCGTATAGGGGAAAAAAGTACTTTTAAATACAATATGTTTGAAAACTGCACTCCAATTTATTTTTGAGATATTCAATTTTTGTAGTTTTTAATATCATTTATGTAATGGTGGCAACTGAAGTACCCCATTTCGGTAGAAAGTAAAGGGAAAATAGTAGATTACTATATCTCTTGGGTGTTATTTTCACATAACAACTGAATCAAAACTGTAATTAAAATACGTGCTATGCCAAGAATATCACCTACTATAAAAATTTATTTTAAAGAATACTTGTGACTTATTTTCTCCGCATTTACTTAATTTTATATCAAAAAGCTGAAAAAATGTAATTTTATTAATCCGTGTGTGATAATATTTTCCGAATTATGAAAAAATATGAATGTCTTCTGGTGAAACATGGAGCTATTATAAACTATATTTAATTTTCAGTAATCCATATTAATGTAACAAAAGAATAAAGGCATATGAATCATTGGATAATTCATGATTGTCGAGTTTCTTGAATAATGACATCGCATTTTGCTGGGTTTGTGTATTATTCTGAGATAGTGACGTCATATGCATACTTTTTTATAGATATATTTTAAGACTGGATCGTAAATGTGGAATTCTACAGCGGATGCAAATGGCGTCATTTTATATAAAATAGAAGCGTGTATTTTAGTTTTAAAACTGAAATATATTTTGTACTATCTATATTTATTTTTTTTTTCATGGGGGCGACACTAAATTCTGAGAAAGCAGAATTCCAGCTACTTGCTTGTTCTTTTTTATTTTCTCTGGGCAATTTATTGCCAGTTGTGGTAACTCCGTATTAGTTATTTTAGATTATTGCAGCAAACCACTCATTGTTGAGATATATTTTAAAATTGAGAAACAAAACGTGAAAATTATTAAAAAAGTTACTAAATTGGACTACAGTTTTAGAACAAATTTCATTCGAAAATAAACTTTTCCTGTTCGATTATGTAAAAATTGAAATCATGCGATATTTAGAACTGATATATGGCCGATAAAATAACCGATCTTTTGGCGCCCGTGCAAAAATGGGCTTCATCTTTATCGCAGAAACGCCCTTAGTGAAAAAAATAGCACTTTACTAAAATCTTATAAATTATATAACATTTGCATCTGTCAAAAGTCAAATACTGTTTTAACAAAACACTAGATTTTTAATTTTAAAAAATAGAATAGTTCTCTCTTTTTAAGCAGTTATGATCTAAGAAGATTAATGAAAAAGATATTCAGAGGAAACATAAATACGAAATAAAATATGGAAAAAAGATCTTTATAAAAGACACACTATTACAAGTAAACCATTATCTAAAATACATTTTCTCAAGATTATAACAATATTTTAAATAATAAATAAATTATTTTAAAAGCTTAGTTATATCTATATATACATAAATCTTTATATTTGCGAATTAAAAAATCAATTTTCAGTTTTAGTAAACTAACACGAGTAATGAGTCTTATTTAATTACTGCTCGGTAGTTAATTTTTAAATTTGTCACTTATATATTATTGGGTAAATTTTAAAATCTAATCATAATTGCTTTGGTTAATTTAAAGGAGCAATTTCAATCTTTTAGCATTTCCCAAAAGAGACAACTTAGTAAACGGAAAACTTTTATACCATCTTCATAAAAACATGACATTCGGTTGCTTGGTTTCTTTATAAATGTTTTATTTTGTAAAATGTTTCATAAACTATAATTCACAACTTTGTTTTCTTAAAAAAGATTTGGTTAATAATTCGTATTTTGAAATTTAAACAAGAAAGAAAAAATCATGTGTCAAGCATAGATTATGAAACACTTTCCAACATATTCAGAATAATATAAGAAAACTGCACCATTTAAAAAAATTAAAGTATAACGTCTAATTCAACCATATGGAAACGCATTATACATTTCAAAAACCAGTTTCAGCTGTTCCCATCCACAATCGGAAAATCAAGCTAATATTTAAGCAGCCCTGTATAGGATATATAGATTTGTATCTATTAACTACATGCATGCTAAAATTTAGTTCACTTAAGAGACACATATACTTCAGTTAAAAATTTCCCTTCGGCAATTTCCTCTAATAAGGAGAATGGTTCGTGAATACTTTTGTGCAGTTCAGTATATCAGATATAGAATTTATATATGACGAGTAACATCAAAAAAATTAATTAAATTTTAAAAAGCATACCGAATTTTAAACGGTACACTCCAGCAATTATTATTCAAAGACAGTACTGTAACCGATTTCTTTTGTGTGTCCCTGTAAATGAATAAAAAATGCCATGAATGCTCTGTTCTAGCGTGATAGTTGTGAAATTCAGTGATTTATATCAGTTTCAGTACATTTGAAATAGCGTAATGTCACTAAAATACTCTGCAAACGATTTTTCCCCATATACCATAATGTAATGGAATACTTTTGAGTGTCCCTGTAATTGAGATATTAATCCTACATATTTTATGTACAATGCTAAACATTTATAGCGTGGACTGACGGACAGACAAACCGAATGCATAAACACTTTTCAACTTTGTTGGAAAATGTTAAAAATATCAGGTTTCTTAGCATTTAAACCTTTAATATTCCTACATAAAAATTTATTCCTTTAATAATTAACTTCACAGGAATGAAAACAAATCGCGTAAAAAAAAATGGTAATAATGACTGTAACGTTAATTTTACACTTGTGTTGTTTAATGGCAATATCTATCTCGGAAGGATTATTTTGAAATCAAACGAGGATTGTGTTGTTGACTGCATGGAAAAGAAGTTAAAGTGTTGGCGTTGGCCACAGTAGCCGTACTCGATGGTGTATGAATGGAACGATATTGTAACAAAAAGTATTCCACTTAAACTTCTGTCTAAGAGAAATCCGAATTCAATCCACGTAAAGTAATATTTATGAGTTTTGTAATAATTTTTTTAATAAAATATGTGCTAATTCACTCTATTTTTACATGTTTACACTTCTTACACTCTTTTTCCCGACTTTTTTAATCGGGTAACATTGGCGCACATTATGCTGCAGGCCCTATAACATTCGTTTTAACACATGGGCCAATGTTATCCCAATTCAAGGTAACATTTGCCCAAATTTTCAAAAACACCTTTTGGTAAAAAAAATTTCAATGTCGACAAATTTATGATAATGATATGGTTCCATATGTTTTTAAGCAAACAAAATATTAACAAGATAGATATTTTAAAAATAAAATAGGGGAATGGAGATGCTGAACGTGCCATGAAACAGAGAAAGGGGGTGGGTTGATAAGGGCCATTTTTCGCCCATCAGCCACTTGATGTGACATACATTTTTTTCGTTAGTATACCTCATAACAAATAAGAAAAAAATTGAATGAAAGTTCTATAATTGATGGGAAAAATAATATATATATATTTAAGTAAGTATTATGTACATTAATGAACATAAATACCATTGTCATTAATTTTAATCTATATAATTAATAGCAAATACAACACTATATGCAAAGTTTGGATGAATGGAACTTATTACGACTATTATTTCAATATATGAAATATCGGAAATATCAATAACCGAAAATAATTATAAAATTTCAGACACAATTGGCAATGTGTTTTGGATTAGTCTTCCTCCTAGCTTTCTTCACCCAAATCACTACTGGACAATTCAGCGGCAGCAGCTTATAGTATTTGAGCATATTCAAAACTAGATTTTTTTTTGTTGTTGTTGTTTTTTTTTTTTTTTTTTTTGTAACCATTTGGAAAAATTGTTATTGTCCTGGTCAGGGTAGGAAATCAAAAGCATATCTGAAGCTTTTTATTGGTTTCATCCGCATTTTATTCGTTTTCTGATTGGTCTATACAATAATCTGTATTTCCCTTTACTTTCAACAGAGATGGATACTTCTGTTGCCACTATGACAAAAAAAAAATAAAAACTACAAAAAAATAATAATAATTCAGAAACAAATTGAGATACAGCTTTCAAACAAATTGCATTTAAAAGTACATTTTTTTTCTCTATGCAATGGTGTAAAAATTAATAGTGTGGGATGTTTAGAAGTTTAAGAATGAAATTTCATTTAAAATTGGTCGTCAGATTTCTACGATGGAAAAGCCTTTTCCCGAACAGCCAATGAAATGCTTGGATAATACGTAAGTTTCAGGTGGATAATACATAAGTTTCAGGTGGATAATACGTAAGTTTTAAGAAATCTGACTGGTCGCAGGCGATTTTTGGCGCTTGCAATTTTTACGTGTAATAACAAAATTAATGTTTAATTCATGGCATACGTAACATATGATCAACTCCGTGTGATTTTTTGTCTTAAATTTTAATCTTCGAAAAAATAATTTTCCAAATGGTCGTTGTAATTTGTTAAATTGCTTTTTTTTTTTTTTTTTTTTACTTCGGTTGAGTTGTGGCGCCGGTAAGCCAGAAACCATAATACGGAAGCAACATGCGCACAGCGCCCTACAAACCTCTGCGCCTGCTTTACATTGAGAGTATCATTGAGTGATGTTGCTTCGCTCTGTTTTCATCCAAATATTATAGTTTTTAGCACTCGTGTGTTGTGGTCGTAACTGAACTCGAAGAACAGAATCATCTTCACGATGTATGTACAGACAAAACGCCTTCCTCATGTAAGTGCTCTTGAGTGTAAGATTGGCTTGTTTAAGTTGGTATAATCCAAGAGTTAATGGTCGCAGCTCTTCCCAAGTTAGGCGTGGAAAATCTCGAAGATCTATATCAGTTAGTTTAGTCCAGATCGCTTTTTGCGTGCACATTGCACAGAAGATTATATTAATATTTTTCTTATATTGAATAATGTGGACAGAACACCATTAGAGAGAGCTGTTCTAAGCTTTACACGTTATACTGCCAAGCAAGTACGAGATGACCTCTTTTTCGAGGAATACATTTTAGACTTTACTAGTTCAAAAATATAGTTAAAATCATACATGAATATATCCATGAGAGTATAGAATCGGACTCGGAAAGCTGTCCCGGTGTGTCAGAATCGAGACCTTTCGTCTTTCCTACCTTTCTGATATTGTTTAAAAGAATTTCAATATCTTTTTCGTACATTGATGTATTCTCACTTACAGGGCGTAAGGCTTGCAGAGCCAACTCATGAATTCCCATTCTGTAATATGAGTTTCACAGCATCGTTTTTCCGACAAAATATAGATTCCAGTTTCTAAAAAGGCTTGAGTTTGAGCTGCTTTTGGTACAGTCGCGAGGCCGTTCTTACGCTTACATATTATACAACAAGTGTTAGGCTTCTTATTTGTGGTGTCGTCTGTAGTACTCGATGTCGCACGATCTCTTATTGTTACCACAGACGAAGAAATAGGAGTATTTCGAGCCCGAAAAATACGAAATGCATATGATCTGTATTTAGAGCAACATTTAGAACAACTCTGTGTATCGAAGTTGCTTCGAAATAACTTTTCTGTTACAATAAAAACGAAATTCACCATTACACTGAGAAAAAAATATGGTTCTGGCATCTAGAATCTAAATTGTGGCTCTACAAAAAAAATAGCTCCATGTCATCCCTGTCAATTCTAATTCTCTTTGCTATAGAGTTCTAGAGATTCCTACTAGAATTCAAGAGAGTTTTCCTATATTCTAGTGGTCAAACTTATTTAAAAATCTCTGATGCGATCAAATAGATGCGAAAACAAGAGGCTACACAGTAAAAAATTTTGGTCAAAAATTACGGTACATATACTGGCAACTTTGTGACCAGTACATATACCGTAATTTAACTGGACGGTATATGTACCGTAAAATATTTAAAGTATGTGTACCGCAAAAAAACTTTCATACAGCATATATACCGTACGTTAAATATACAGTATATATACCGTAAAAACCATTTATACAGCATATATACTATACATTAAATATACAGTATATGTACCGTAAAAAATATTTATGCAGTATATATACCATAAATTAAATGTGTGGTATATGTACCGTAAAAGTGTTTGCAATCAGTATATGTACTGTAAATGAAATGTATGGTATATATACCGTAAAAGTACAGGATGACCCCCCCCCCCCAAAAAAAAAAGCTCCCACAATTGACAGGATAAAAAAAAAAGGACTGCAGAGAGAAATTTGTTTGTTCAAAAATATACAATAGGTATGACGAGAGTTTAAAATGACAATCTTTCAGAAATGGTGTCTGGTAAGTGTTGTCCATTGCGAGCAATACACAATTCAAGACAATGTCTGAAATCTATCACCACTGATGCTTCGTCTTGTGGAATAGCTGCCACTTCTACCTGAATATTAGTCTCTTGGGATCAGAAAGAGCATAGGTTTTATGCCTCAAGAGTAATTCAAGCAGAGGTAGCAGCTTCTGCAAGACATGATATGTCAGATGATGATAGATTTCAGACATCGTCTTGAATTGTATATTGTTCGCAATGGACAACACTACCAAACATAATTTCTAAAACACGGTCATTTTAAACTCTTGTCATACCCATTGTATATTTTAAAACAAACAAGTTTCTCTCTCCAATCCTTTTTGTTTTATATTATCCTGTCAAATGTGGGAGATTCTTATGGGTTATTTTGTAGTCAGAATAATATATACAGGGAAAGCACAAAGTCTTACCCTTATTTTTTATCAACCTGTACATTGATGCAGCCAAAACATAAAATTTTTACTTCTCTTTTTGAGGGATTCTGTAGTGAATAAGTTATCAAATTTTTGTCCCTTTTATTATTTGACTAATTATAATTATAAAAACTAAACATCTACATATGTCGCCAAGAGCGTGAAGAGGATAAAAATTACATTTTCAACGAATAAAGAAAAATTAGTAATTGGCCAAAATTTTATAATTTCTTCCGAGATTCTTGTTACGTACTTGGAAATTAGAATTTTTTTTTTTTTTTCCCTCAACATACAAATCTAAATTTTCTTTCTTTCAGTTAAATGTTTAAAACTGCCACTGTCCAGCAAATCGCCACTTATATGATTTTTTTTAAATGGAAAAATGGGTGTTTAATTATTCTTGCAAAACTTAATGTACAGTTTAAAATTTAGAATATTAATAATAGGTTTTAGCATAAGTTTTTAGCTGAATGAGTTAATATTTAGATTTCTGGTTGATATAGAAAAATACACAAATTATATCAAGGTTTTTTAAAACAAGCTCTATCCGATAAAAAATTTCTAAATATCTAAATTCAAAAACTCTGTGTTATTTGTTTCTTTTAACAAACAATGCATCTGTATAAAAATTAAACAATTTCTAAATATTCACATCTTATTCTATAAATGACACAATTAGTTGTAGCACAACCATCTATTATTTAAAAACTAATCAAATTCTGCTGTTTTTAATAGCTTTTCCCTCCTGAAATTTTGCATCAATCTACTGAAAACCCTAAAAGTAATGTTACTTTAAATTTAGAAAAGTAATTTGTAAGAAAAAAATGTCAAAAGTGTATTGGATAATATTTAATCCATAGGAAAATGAAAGATGTAATAAGTATATCTTAAATATTTTGGATTTCTATAAGTTAAGCTTTAAATATTTATTTAAAAAAATTAAGTTTTAGAAATTTAAGAAATATTTAATTTTTGTTTCTGCATTTTTGTTGAGAATGAAACATCGATGTTCTTTAATGCAGGTGCCCATAACTTCTGCAATATCAATTTATTATCTATCTGAATTTTTGTTTAATCCTTTGTACTTCTATGTCGAGTCTGACTCGACATGATCTTTTTAAGCTAAATGCTGCTATAAAAAGTGATAAAATATCTTTATTTAGATTGACGAACGTTTCATCGCACAAATGGTAACATTTTCAAAATCATTCATGATAGAAATATTTTCACAAAATTTAAAACAATAACTTAGTAAACAATGTCATGAGACATTATGCATATGCAAACATTAAATTAAATAGGATTATTTTATGTTTGCACTGATTTTCATTATGCATGATGTCTCTTGACATTGTTAACCAAGTTATTGTTTTTAAATTTTGTGAAAATATTTCTATCAAAAATGATTTTGAAAATGAGAGGGGAAGTTTTAAAGGTCACAAACTGTTAAATAAAATACAATTTTCTATAGCAAAAATAAAAATTCATATTTCTTAAAATCACCAAAGAATATTTCTTTTATTAAAAATAGCTTAAAAAAGCAGTAAAAATATCATTGCATATGGTATTTAGAAAAAAAAAAAAAAACATTTAAAGCTGTCGTTAAATTCAAAGGAGCTAATTTCTGACATTTTTTTTTATATCAATCTTCGTTCAGAAATGCATGAAATTTGCAATGCATAATTTTTTAATTCAGAAACTATAATTGAAAGATATCTTTTTTTTTTTTTTTTTTTTTTTTTTTTTTTGTAAATGCATAACATCTTTCAGAAAATACTATTAAAACCTTTCAGCCGAATTCTCCATGCAGGTCAAGAAAAGTGAAGAAAATTGGTTGTCCTGAGCAAAATTGCTTTTAAGTCAAAAGGTAATTTATCAAAAAATGGAAAATTTATTTTCATTCCAAATCACTAAATAGTCAGGGCAGCAAACTTTATACCTTCATGTTTAAAAATGAGTTTAAAATTGTGTCAAAGTTTTACGTTGTTAGGCAGGGTATTTGAGAAGCATATTAAAGTTCAAGCATAAATATTTTAGAACATTTAGAAAATAAATTGATTTCATTATGATTTACAAATATTTAAAACAAGCAATTAAAATATAGAAAGATATTTATTACAACAATTAAATTACATTAATATACACAGTTCTAATATTTATGTATACAATGTTTTCTTTTCAATTTACTAATATATACAAAATTCCAGAAGTTTTGGCCATCTTACAGCATTACCTCTGCCAATTGATTTGCTCTGTAGTTTATTCCACACACAGGGTTGATCAACTTAAGTACCTTAAAGAAAAAGAGTGGTTCATTCAACATGGATATAAGCACTAAAATAAATTTTCGAAGAAAATACAAAAGTGACTTGTAGAAAAGGTTACATAAAATCATCTTAAAAGGATATTTCAGTCACACCAAGAAAAAGGAGGTTAATGTTAATCTTACGGGGCATTATTTTCAAATTTCTCGCTTTGATTTTAATATTTCTCAATGATTTTTTTTTATTTATTTATTTAGTATAGATGAGGGTGATCTACAACTGTGCTAGCTTTTATTTTTCTGATTTTGGTTATAGTTTTTTTAATATTAGGATAATTTCTAATTCAGAAGCGGTTTCGAAAGTAAAAATTAGCCCAGTTGTAGATAGTCTCCAGCTATCCTATGCAAAAAAATCATTTAAAAATGTTAAAATTCAAACAAGATATTTGAAAATAATGCTCCCATAGACTTAACATTAGCGTTTTCATTTTTCCCTGTGACTAGTGCGGAAAAGAACCTACGCTAGTCACGCGGATAAATGCAAACATTAATGTTAAACCTATGGGAAAAGTCTTTACAGATTTCTCACTTGTATTTGAATACTTTTATATTATTTTTTTTGCATGCAATACCTGAAGTCGATACCTGTTGTTGTGTGTATGTACTTTTTTCAACTTTTGTAGCAATTTCTGTATACGAGAATAGTTTCCCTTTCAAAACCACTTCCAAAAGTAGAAGTATCCGCATATCAAAAAACTGTAAAAAACATCGAAAAAGTAGAAATGCACAATAAATGTTAACCTCGGGTACCCTGTGTCCCCCCCCCCCCCAAAAAAAAAAGAAAAAGAGAGAGAAAGAGAGAGAATCATTTAAAAATATTAAAAATAGGAACAAGAAATCTGTAAGGAACGCTGTCATAGGATTAACATTAGTTCGAGCATTTCTTAGTTTAGGCTCTTAAGGCTTAATTATTTTGCATGCGATACCTGAAGTCAATACCTATTGTTGTGTGTATGTACTTTTTCAAATTTCGTAGCAATTTCTGTATAAGAGAATAGTTTCACTTGCAGAACCACTTCCAAAAGTAGAAGCATATAAAACAACTGTAACAAACATCGAAAAAGTAGAAATGCACAATAAACGTTAACCTCAGGTACCCTGTGCCCCCCCCCCCCCCCAAACACAGAAAAAAAGAAAAAGAGAATCATTTAAAAGCATTCAAATGGGAACAAGAAATCTGTAAAGATTGCTGCCATAGCATTAACATTAGCTTGAACATTTCTTTCTGTGCCTAGTTTAAGCTCTTAAGGCTATGTGTTTAAACAAGAATGGAAATGTCAGAGCTGAAATCATTAATTTTATACATTCTCTCAACAAAGCTCACTTATTTTTACTATTGATACAACTTTTACAGAGTAATTTCAAATCATTGCAACAGTTAATGATTTCTTTTTCACTCGCTTCATCTTATAATTTATAAATGGACCTGTTTAAACTGTACATCACCTTCATATTTAATGGAGTTTCTGAAGTATGTTAAAGATGCAGAGAAGACCTTTTAAATCCCATGCAAGTATGTTTAGGAATATTAATTGGCCTACATTCTTTGCTAACAGGTGACAATGTGCAGCTTTCAGCATATCTGTTATCAAATTACTTTGAAATAAATACTATTAATTGAATGCATTGTCCATCATACTCACAAGATTAAATGTAACCGAGCTTGTACAGTCGAACCTCGTTAACATGAACCTCAAGGGGAATCAAAAATTTGTTCACGTTAACAGTAATTCATGTTATCAGTATCAAATCTTTGTATTCGTTTTTATAGGGGACTGTGAGAATAATTTATGTTAAAAGTAATTCATGTTAAGCGTGTTCATGTTAACGAGGTTCAACTGTATAGATTACATTAGGTCACAAAAATATAGAATGCTAACTGCTCCTGGCTGTCACAAAACATATGCAATAATGGGATACAAACTTTGTATATAACTTTGAGAAAACAGATTTTTATAAATTATCGATCAGATTTTCTAATAAACTCTAGGCCATTTTATTTACTACATGGGAATTAGTCTAAACTTTTGTCAATACAAACTTTTATAAGTCAGCCTGTTAAAGGTTTTCTTTCTAGTGAGCTCATTTTATTTACAAATTACACATTTCAAATAATACAGAGAAACAAAAAATAAGGAATTTACTTATTATAGAATATAATTATAAGATTATTTAATAAATGGAATCTTGTGAAAGCTCTCTTTTAACTCTTTGAAGGTTGGTGAGATACTTTGCTAAAAAGGTCACTTAAAATTGCATTTACAAATCTATATTGCACATGCAGATCTGAAAATTTGGAAGAAGACCAATGAAAGCAGTTCTGATGCATAAAACTCAGATTTTCAATTTTTTTTTTTTTCAAAATTCACCGAGATACAAGTTAAAAACCATAATGATTATTAAAAGATGGTACACTGCCTTAGCTGTCTGGTCCAAAACTGCATTTCAGAGTTTCTTTAAGGCTCTTTTTCAAATCTAACAGAGCTTATTTCTGATGTATTCTTGTAATTCTTTTTTTTCCAGAAATGCATGAAAGTGGCAGATGTTTTTATTCAAAAGCTATGCGATCAAAAGATGTTTTCCCTTTTTTGGTAAAGGCAAAAAATAATTCAGAAATACTGTCAAAGTTGCCTTTTGAGGAGAATTTCCAAGCTTGGTATTGCAAGAGAGAAAAAAGAAAAAGCAGTTGTCACACAACTAAAATTGCTTATAACTGACAAGTAATTTGTTTATAAAAAAAATGGAAAACTCATTTCAATTCCAAATCACTCCAATAGTCAAGCCTGCTAATTTTATACCTTTATGCTTAAAAATGAACTACAAAATGTGTCGGAAAGTTTTGTGTTGTTGAGCAGGAACCAAAAAGCAAAAGGAAAAGAAGCTCGGGAAAACATTCTGTATTTTGTAGCAGCCATATCAGATTTTAAAATATACATATAAGGACAAAAATACCCATTTACTTTGGGTACTTTCCTGGTCCTAGTTGGGTTATTTGTTTTAAAAGTATTAATATTTATTATTTCAAAGAAATGTACTGTGAATGCTGATTTTGAGGGTCCTTCCCAGCAGGGTTGGCAGGTTTTTGACACATGTCAGTTTTTGACGGTTTAAACTGCAGTTTAAATCGTCATGTCAAAAACCCCTTGTCAAAAACCTCAAATACTTACAGTGATCTGTAAAATTTCACATTAAATGTCACACATTAGATGTAATATTTAAGATTCACTATTACTGTAATTGTATAATTAGTATATAGTATTAGTAATAATTGCAGGATTGGCAGGTTTTTGACATGTATCAGTTTATGTCAGGTTTAAACTATAGTTTAAACCGTCATGTCAAAAACCTTAAATACTAAATTGATCTGTAAAAATTCAAATTAAATGTCACACATGACAACATTACATGTAATATTTTAAATTCACTCTTACTGTATATCAGTAATTAGTACATAGTAAAGTATTATTGTTAAGTACAACTTTTTAACAGGGTAATATTTAATTTTTTTTTTTTTTTTTTTTTTGTAAAATTGTGTTTTTTTAAAAAGTAGACATCAAGCTCACCTGAGCTGTACATTTTTTCTCTTACTTAAAATCGTTTTAATTTCGCTTACTTTTGAGAGCTTAAAGCATTAGCTAGCTTTTTTTATGGGAAAAAAAAAAAAAAAAACTTAGAAAAGTGTAGATTTTTTTGTATATATAACAAGATAATGTGCATCAACTTTATTCTAGTCTAGGCAATAATCATTCCATTCAAAATTGAAATTGGATTATTAATTTTAAACATTTACAAAATAAGAGAAGTAATTAAAAAAAAAAAGGTTTAAAGTCAATCTTTTTAAAACATGCTTTCTTTCAATATATAAAAATGTTTTCGATTTTAAAACTGAACAAAATTGGCTTGGTCATCTAAAAGAAAATTCCTGTAAACCCATATTGAAAAAGTGCATAATAGAAGGGATCAAATCATGAAACCATACCACTGTTTGGCTTACACTTTGCATCCCAACCATCAGGGGCAAGGGTTGATTGCTGTGTCAGTTGATTCAGCTCGCACTTGAGCTACGGAGAGAGTTTATGGATGCTTACCCATACTGATCGTGTATGAAGCTAAAGAATCCCCTTTCCCGTCTTCTTATTTCAGTGCTATAGGGAGGACTCCATTGTTTGGTGGAAAGGTATCATTAAATGCAACAGCTTTTTGAGCCTGCTTCAAAACTTGCTTATCTAGCAATACTTTTGCTATCAAGTCCTACTAGCTCAGCATCAATTAAGAGACAGACTATTTTCTAACGTTTCATACACTCTAAACTCAAAAATCTTTTGGGTGTAAATAAATGTGCTAAACACGTGGTGTGCTGCAGCATGCTGCGGGGTAAAATTGATTCGGATTATTTAATTGTACAAAATTATTTTCTTCTGGTTGAAAAATCCAAAAAAAAAAAAAAAAATTATTGCAAATAATATATTTTTTAAATTATTAAATTTTAATAAAAGATCACATAAGTCATTGACTTATTTAATATTTATCAATTGTTAAAATGTTTTAGCGTGTTGCATGTATTTGGCAGTTTTCGACAGTTTAAACCACTTTATGACAGTTTAAACCAGTTTTTGACGCTTGTCATGTCAAAAACCCAACCCTGCTTCCCAGAAGTCTGCATCCATGTTCTCCAATTGAAAATTTAAAAAATTATCCTGTTATCCCTGAAGTGTTTTTCCATTTCCAGTGATATCCAGAGATAAATATATTTACTATTTAAAATATATATAAACACATAATTACTGCCGGTAGTTGATTTTCACCCCCCCCCCTCTCTGTTGTAACCTTTCGGAAAATTCGCTGTGAGTTTGATTTTTTTTTTTTTTTTTTTACTCAGAATGACTCCTGGTATTAATCAGTAAGAATGCTGTTTATTTTAACACTCAATGTTTGTACATAAGAAAATGTAACACGCTACTCAAGCAGACAATTTTCATCTCACTAAATTGCTGTCGCAGACACAACCATAACTTTATGCTACTGGGTCCAACATTAAAAATTAGTAAGAGTGAGATTTAGTCAAAAAATTCTTTAATAGAAGAAATGGCCTATTAGCTTGTTAAATGATTAAGAATTAGCAAAATCCTTAATACCCTTTAAAGGAAACTGACTATCGAATTGGTTAGCATAAAAGTTATTGGTTTTATGATTACCTAATAATATTTTTAAATTTTGCACAAATTGGAACAAAAGAAAGGGGGGAGGGTATTTTATTTAGTTCAAAATATACTGTAAATTCTGATTTTTTTTAACTGCATCTGCCTGTTGGTTTATATTTCCAGACTCTGATTAAAATACATCAGAACGAGTTATATTTAACCTAGGCAGTTATCCTTATAGTAGCAGAAACTCTCTCTTTTTACTAATAACTCAAAAATGTGCATATATTTTTTAGCTTAAATTAACCATTTTTAACTGAGAACATAATTTTAAGATGAAACATTGGAATAAAAAACTTCCCCCTCCCATACAATACACAGTACTAAAATATGCAATACTTATTACAACATATTTTGACCAAATTAAAAAAAAAACAAATCAGCAAGAACTTTGTAAAAAAAAAAAAAAAAAAAAAAAAAAAAAAAAAAAAAAAAAAAAAAATCAAGTTATTTAAATCATGTTGCTAAAAACACAAAGCTAAACACACTTTTAGCAAAATTTCAAACGCTAATAAAGTGGAAAATGTGTTACAAATTGACAACACTATTGATGAGAAAAAAAAGCCATATGTCATCTTGTGAATTATTTGCCTTCTGATATACCCCTCCTCCTCCTGCAGAGAAAGGTGGATTTCTCTAAGGAAGGGAACACCCCCAAAGGCCTATGAAAAAAGCAATTATATAATTCATTCTCTAATATCTGTATCCAGTTGTACTGGGAATTTATAAATTACTATTAAAAATTATTCAAACAACTCAAACAGCTAAAGTCCTATGAGGAATATAGGTGCAGATTCCCAAAATCAGTATTGCACTAGTGGCTGCTAAACCAAAAAAATCCAGTGGCCACATTGTGAAACAAACACATACAAACAGCATTTATATACAGAAAACTAAACAAAAAAAAACTAAGGAATTAAAAAAATGAAAAATAATTGAACACACGTACAATAACATACAGACTAATTACTTCAAATGTGTATATTTAATTAAGCATAAAATTCTTGAAATTTGTATATTAAGTATAATATAAATCTTAAACTATATACTGTCAGAAGATAAAGTTGAGCGAGATATGTAGAAAATAAGGAAAAAGGATAGTGGGCAATATCAGGAAAAGAATATTTCTTAATTTGACATTGTCATACAAAAAATTGAGAATGTGTCCCATTATTTTACACTATAAAAATCAAAATAGACTTCAGTCATTTGTTTTGCTATAAGGAGAGATTATCTTAAAAAATAAAATAAAATAAAAATAAATATATATGGCGACTTATAAAGTGCAAAATTAACACTAGCCACCAGCCCACGAAATGAGAAAAAAGTGGCTATTAAAAAATTGTCACTGGCCACCTTATGATCACTTTCCTACAAGGACAGACTAAAATTTTTTTTCATTTTATTAAGGATTGTACTTTTTTTGTTTGCATTATGTTTATATAAACACATTAATATGGGCTATTTAATTTTAGCTTAATACTAATAAAAATTTTAACAAAAGTTAAAAAAGTGGCCACTTATAAAACTCGTATTACTGGCCACTAATGAAATTTCAATTTCTCAGTTCTGCCCTTTAACGACTTAGGCGGTGAAAGTTAGTGGTCACAGCAAACAATTTAGTTGCCTTGTGGCATCTGGTGACAGTGAATCTGCACTTATAATGAGGAGCAGGGAATCATGATTTTTCTTCTTTATATATATATATATAAAGGATTATTCAGGGGGGAGGGTTTAAAAAGTTTTTTAACAATTTCTAACTGGAAATAAAAAGTACATTTAACAATGATAATAATGAGCCCCTTATTTTATCTAAATTATATGTGAATTAAATGCATCTACAGATAAAATTATACTATTAAGTATTTAGTAATAAGCAAAAGCCATTTATTTTATTATTAGCATTATGGTATTTGAAATATTACACAGAATACATCAAGCTGTTAATTAAAAAAAAGTGATAAAATATCAATTTTAATTTGTGTTTAATTTTATTTATTTATGAAATTTAAAAAAAGAAATTATGTATATGTGTAATTAAAAAAAAAAAAAAAAAGATATTCAGTGAAATCCACTATTCGTTAAAATCACTATTTATATAACCATGTAGCGAGTTCGGTAGCAAAAAGTTCAAGAATGGAGACTAGCATCACAGATTTTCTTTTCTCTTTTGCAGATTATTTTTCCATCAAACCATAACTTACTTAATGCAAAAACTTAAGTTTCTCTTTAATAAATGTGAATAAAACACATAAAAACGTTACAGGTAAGTGTTTAATTAACGCTGCAATTGCAAAAAATTTACCTGCAGATTATTTTCTGTCTCTGTAGTAACTCCCGCAGACACTTTGAGAATTTTCTGCAACTGTGGCAGCGAGTGCATATGATAGTTCAGGTCTACTGCATCACCATACTTCAAAGATGAAATTGGGTAGCCATATTCCTCCTCCATTCCAAATTTTCTGTTATTGGAAATTAAATACATATTATTCTTAAGGACTGAAATATACCAAATGAAAAAAAAAAAGTCTTTATACAAGCATACTTGGACATTTTCAAAAAACTGATTTCAGACAGAAAACCCTGCACCCTTGACTACATTCTGGATATTTTTATTTATTGGATATTTTCCATTAAACCAATGCCATTATCGCCAAGCAATATAGTTGGTACCAATCGGAAAGTTTGAAAAAAAAAAAAAAAAACTAACGTTGTTAAGGTAAATGTGATAGATAACTTAAACATAACATTTGAAAATTATACACTTTCACAAACTGTTTTATTATACCAATCAAAATTATACACTTTTAAAACAAAAGAACAAATAAACATTATACAAAAATTAAAAATAAAGCACATATAAAAATCAAGAATTAAACTATAAATTTCTCTTAACATTGCAGTAAACATTTAATTTTTGGAATAAAAACATCTCCATATTGCTGTGATAAGATTGTAAATAATGATTAATTGTGCTTTTAGTATACACCATTTTGTGATACTCCCATAATCTCTAAACAGAAACTATCTAACATGATCTCCAGTTTGGGGTCAATAAAATTATACAGTAAAACCTCCACTCAATGATTCCTTTTTTTAAAAAAAAATAATCTGATATACTGACTCATAACTTACTTTAAAAATTTGTCTGCACAATGTAAATAATTCTGCGTATTATTTTTTTAATAACCTAATTTTATGATCTGATTTTCTATACTTAGATGCTAAATTTAATTGAAGCTTACTTTTGCAATTTAAAAAAAAAAAATAAATTCACATAAAAAAAAAACTAAATAAATTCATATAAGCAGCATAAAAATTCATCATGTTTGTCAGTACCATGCAGGGTTGGCATGGTTTAAACCAAATGGCTTTTTTAGAACAAATCTAATGTAATATTTAATGGTGTTTTTTAGTTTACCTGTGTTTTAAATTATTTATAGAAATAATTTCTACTTTTAATATTTTATCTAAGCAGTCTACATGAGACATAATGAGTTTAGGTCATGTTTGTGTGGATGAAGGAGGAAAATTAGAATGTGTTGATGCACCGAGAGAGTTATCATGAAACATGTCAAAATTAACAGGGATAAAACATTCAGTATTATCAATTAAAAAATACAGATTATTTACGGCAGTTAATAACATAATACAATGACTTAAGATTTTGGCCAAGTAGTAAAAGAAAATTTTCTCAATTGGGGAGATTATCCTTTAAGAATTTAAAAAAGAATTTCAAGATATGAAGTTGAATGAGACGACATGCAAAAATTATATGTCAGTTATAGCATTCAATAATATCAATCTTTTCAGTTACAGAATTTAATGGCCAAAAATGTTAAAACAAAATAACCAGAAGTATTCGAATACATATATAAAAAAAATTCTTTAGCAACCACAGATACTGATATTTATATAAAAGTTAACCATTTGAGATACTATCTTCAAAATATTTTTTTATAGTTAAATTAATGATGAAACATGTCAAAATTAACAGGGATAAAACATTCAGTATTTAGCATAAAATATTATCAATTAAAAAATACAGATTATTTACGGCAATACAGATTATTACAAATACAGATTATTACGGTCAAGAAGAAAATATTAAAATGTTCAGTGAACTAGTTTTGACTTCAAAAAGATTTTTAATACAGTCGAACCTCGTTAATGCGAACACTCAAGGGGAAAATTTTTTTGTTCGTGTTATCATAACTTAACGAGTATGTTGCATACAACTGGACGAGACAATCAGTTTGTGCTAAAAGTAATTCGCGTTAAGTGTGTTAACGAGGTTTGACTGTATCAAGGTAGAAAAAAAAGTTCATAAAATATTATATATCTATAATTAATCAAAAATATTGTCTTAAGATTTTCAAGATATCAAAGTTACACTGTGTAGAGCAGTTTATTTTTTCAACATAAGACATAGGTTACTAATGTTTAAATTAGAAATGAATTCAATTTTCTACATAACAGACTAATTATTTAATCAGGATATTTTCAAATGAAGTTATATTACTTAATATATAACAATGTTTATTTTTATCAGCAAATGTACATCTACATGCATTAGGAAATGATATTTTAAAAAAATCCCGGTTTAAACCAAATAAACAATTTTTGTTTTGTTTTGTTATTTAAAAAACCTTTTTTTTTTGCCAACCCTGCTTATGTGTTGTCCTGGCAAGGTAATATTCACTGCACCGATATTAATTACAATAACTTTTTTTCTGTGTGTATGAGTAAGGGGGGGGGGGGCTGCTTTCTGCATTTTAACCACACAAAGTTAATATTATATAGTTGCCATATTAAAGTTAATACCAAAGTATTTTTATAAGTATACCTATATAATCAATTTCATCATTTTTTTTATGATGTTCTATTTTGTTGTTGTTATTTTGTTTTATCATTTTTTAGCAATATTATGTATTTATTAAATGTATATTATATTACAATTTTGAACATGATTGACAATTGACAACAATAAACAAAAGTGGCAATTGACAATCATTTTTGGCGATCTATCTACCCGGATAATATGAAAGTACTTATTTGTTTTCATAGCTGTTTATAGTTTATTTCTAAAATACCGCCGCAATCAATAAAAATTACAAAAAGCCTCTCATTTAATAAATAGTGAATCACAATATTTGATACTGATTCCAATAAAAACCTTTGCATTAAGGTTGAAATAAATCAATGGCACATTAGGATATACATATCGGTATAATGGGAAAATATCACATATTGCATTTGTCTCGTACAATACATACCATGCTTTTGCTTGCAACAGTTCCACTCTACCGCTATAATAGACTCGTAGATATGGCTATAGGTCAAAACTGGGAAATTTCATTAAGGCCACTGGCCGGTAGAACTAGTTTTTTAAGTGGCCACTTTTTTATTTAAAAATACTAAACAGTAAAATTTTTATAAGTATTCATCTAAAAGTGAATAGCCCAAATAAATATGTTAATATAAATATATTAGAACCAAAAAAAGTAGAATCTTCGATGAAATGCAAGAAAATTTTACTCTCCCCTTGTAAAAAAGTGGCTGCCGATAGACAGTTTTTCACTAGCCACTGTTTCCCATTTACTGAACCAGTGGCCGGTGGTTAGTGCTAATTTTGACCTTTAGATCTGGCCATAGGTCAAAGAAAAAAATTAAAATATATAATAATTTGGCTTTGATATACTCAAATATATTTTGAAGGAAAAAATGTTCTTATGTATTATCCATGCCAGCTCATATTCATTGTGGTAACAATGGCACAGATAATATTAATTACAATAGCTAACCTTTATTTTATTTTTTGCTTTCCTCATTTAAGTGCACAGTATTAATGTCATATAGTTGCCATATGATAGCTGCAGAAGTATTTATACATATATAACTATATAAACTAATATAACACAATATAATTTTCCCTTTACATGAATACATATATATATATTTTTTAAAGAACATAAAATAAGACAACTTTTAAAAGTTTATCATTTCAACCTCAGAATTTTGACAGTAACTTAATTGAGCATTAGCATTTTTTAAATTATCAGTAGAGTTAATTTAAAAAATAATAAAAGAATCCTAAGTTTCAAGCAATATCACTACACTTTGAAAGTAATTTTAAACTGTATTGTACATCCCATCTACAAAGTACTGTTTTTCAAATACTATATACATAATGTCAGTTTAAAATAAACAAACTGTAGTACTTCTAGCATTAAACTGGCATTTTACAATATTACATCTCCCCCATCCCCCTTAAAAGTATACTATTCATTTTCTGTGTATTTATAGTTTTGGTACAGCTTTTCAGTGTAAACCCAGCTATGTTTAAGATTATTAATATTGAAAGTGGTAATTTTTTTTATGAAAGTTTTAAAACAGGTGGATTTTTTCATGTGTTTAAAAATTGTTTTCAACTAAGTTTTTCACAGGAAATTGGCTTACATTTTCTTTGCATTTTTAAAAATACAGTTAGACAACTCTAAGAATCTATATTTTAAGGGGAAAAAAAAAAGAAAAGAACAAATAATTTCAACTGCATATTATTATGAAAAGAATTTTTCCTAATAATAGCGATAAATTACAGCTATGCGAATAAAAATAAATGTATGTTTCAAATTTTATATTAAATTCCCACCTTACCATTTTTATTAATTGGTATATCTATTGAAATAATTTTGGAATGAATTTTCATTTTTAAGAAGAGAATTTGCATTTAATTATTTTACCAGTGATTTGCTTGGATTTTTTTTTTTTTTTCCACACGATCCTGATTTTGCAAAATTGTGAATATTTGTAGATACTTGTAAAAAATGCAATCAGAATTTTGTGAATTAGAAATGGCATTTCAGTTCTTATTTAGACATTGAGAAGGTCTTTTGTACATATATACAGCTAAATAATAGATTCATTGATGATTTCAACTATTATGCAGCAGGTTTTTTTAAATTCTAAAATCATTACATTTGTGAAGGACTCAATTTCTAGATGAAAAATTTTCTGAAATATCTATTTTTAAGAGAAAGAACTTTGTAAGGCTGCTCAAATCCAAAAGGGCAACTTTCTGACATAAGTTTAAATTTATTTTTGGTCGGAAATGCGTGAAACTAGCTGGCATTGTTTGTGGTTTACAAACTATGTAATCGAGCTGTTTTTTTTTTTTTGCAAACACAATAGATCTTTCAGAAAATAAGAATCAAAGTTGACGTTTTGGACCTAAGTTCCTGAAAAAAGCAGAAAAACCAGTCAGCGAAGGGAGAAAACATCTTTGTCACGTGATCAAAATCGCTTATAACCCAATAGGTAATTTATGGATAAAAAAAATGGAAAACACAGTTCGATTCTAAATCGCTTCGATAGTCAGGCCTTCCAATTTTATATCTTTGTTTTAAAAAATAAATCTGTAAATGTGTCAAAACGTTTTCCACTTGTTGGGCAGAGCAGTTGAGAACAGCCTTAAGGGTCCTATGTTTTAAGGAGAAAAAATTGTAAATAATCCTTTGTTCTTTCTAAACAGATCCCTGCTTACAGATAAGATTTTACACGTTAATGTTTTCATGTAGGACATTAAACATGAAAAAATATAAATAAAAGTATCAGAATGTAGCTATTATAAAATATATTTTATAAATGAAATTTTAATTTTTCCAATTTGGAAAAATAGGCCTTCGGAGGAAAACTAGTTTATTTCCCAAAATTTCCTGACTTTTTCCCAATTGTTCCCATACTTGTTACATAATTGTACTAAAATTGTAAAAATAACACTAATGTTACTTCTTGCCATGCAAATATTTAGGAGAAAAATAAATACCTTTGAATAATGCTAGTGTTAAGTAGGTGGTATAGTAATTGTTCGGTTGGAGTCTCATACTCTTAGTTTCAGATTTCTCTTATGTGCTACCAGATACTTGGGGCAATGACGAGTTGGTCCAAGCTGGGAGACCAGATCTCTGTCTCTATCTATAATTTTAAATAAAAATAAGAAATATATACAACAAAAGAAAGTTTTGTATAGAATAGAACTTGGTGCCATGTTTAAATTGCGACAATTGGAAAGTTTCAAAATGTGGCTAATAAATATTTTAAAAATATATTTCTATAGCCAGCAGTTTTTTAAAGA
This sequence comes from Maratus speciosus, assembly GCA_963932465.1. NCBI lineage: Eukaryota > Metazoa > Arthropoda > Arachnida > Araneae > Salticidae > Maratus > Maratus speciosus. Next base: position 222,634,720 of record OZ010791.1, on the reverse strand, counting down.
CAAAACTAAAAATTCAGTCACCCTGTCAAAATTTTGGCAGTAGATAGTGGAAGTAGAATGATGTAATTCACCACCCCTGTAACGCATAGGTACCTATATATTGAAAACAAAACATTGCTGAAATCATTTGAAGGTTACATTCAAGCAGATTGCACTTTCTAAATTATTTAAAAAATTAATTTGAGAGACTGGGAGATTATTTCAAATGTTGGGTACCTTCCATTATAGAAAAAAAAAATGATAATTTGAAGGATATGTCAACTAAACTACAATAAAAAATTCACTATTTTAATTCTAAACAAAAAATAGAAAATTGCAGCACAAACAACTATTAATACTATTGAAACAATCTAGCACCACTTCAAATGCTTTTTTGTTGTTATACGATCAGCAAAATAATTTTGACTTATATTCTGAGTCTGCATTTGGATTAACTCCCCCCACCCCCACCACCGACTTTTTTATATCAATCAGTATGCATTCTGATTGTAATTTAATTTTTCTAACGTGTTTCTTCTACACCCTATATATATAAATGTGACACATGTACACCTATATAGAAATTAAATCCTAACCCCACCCCTTAGAATCAAATTTTCAGTTTTTACTCTTTTTTTGTAACAAATTCCAAGAAATCCTCTTCAAAAAATAAGTATTATTTTTTTTAATCAAACGAATTTTACAATTTGATTTTTTATATTTAAAAGTTAAATTTATTAGAAATAACAGGAGTTCATGGGGCAGACACTCCCCCCCCCCCCCCCTGCAAAAAAAAAAAAAAAAAAAAAAAAAATCAAACTTTTGTTTATAAATATTTTTTTAGTTAATTTTCAATTGTTTCTGTAAGATACTGCGCTTAAAAAAGAATTTTTGAAATTGATCGCAATTCTCAATCCACAAAGAAATTGCATTTTCCTATTAGTCCAGGCAATAGGGGATTTTACCAGGCAAAATTAATGGAAGTTTTGGAAATCGGCTTACTTTATGTTTTTAGGGTCGCTGAATCCGAATTTTTAACTTCCCACCAAAATTTCCCCCGGCAACCCCCCCAAATTTTGGTAAAATGCCCCCAAAAAAGGTTTTTATTAAAAAAAAAAATCAATTTTTTTTATTGTTTCAGGGGAAAAGTATCTAGAAATTCAGAAACTAGACAAAATTTGCAACAAATAGGATATCAGAGTTTCCCCTAGACAGTTTCAGGAGGGTGCTGCAACCTGCCCACCCTTAGGTTTACAAAATAGCACCCCTCTTGCCCATGATGGAAAACATTAGCACCCTTGTTGCCCCCAGCTGAAAAAAGTGCCTTTACTCCTTTGTTTATTAAAAAATTTTCTTGCATAGTAAAAACTGACTCATTGCTGTCTTTAAAATAGTGTCCTGTCTATTAAATATTAAAAGTAATTTTAAAAATCAAAAGGATACCTTTAAAAATTAAAAAAAGTGCCCTTAAAAAACCAAAACATGCCCTTCGGAATCCAAAAGTGCCCTTTTCCTACAAGAAGCACCCTGCCCTTTTTTAAACCTGGGTGAAACTCTGAGGATATATGAGATTATGACGTAGGATAAAGGGGAGAGAGGGGGCTGCCTCGGAACATTTCTCGCGCGCTTTTCTCAAAAATAAAATGTTTTCAAAAAATCAATTTTTTTTTTTTTGGGGGGGGGGGGGTTGTCATGTGAAATTTTGGTGGGAAGTTACAAATTCGGATTCAGCGACCCAAAAAACAAAGTGAGCCGAAATCAGAACTAGTATTAATTTTACCTGGTAAAATCCCTTATTGCCTGGACTTCATAACTTAGTGCATGGAGCGCCACAGTGAATGTTCCGATGCAGCCCCCTCTCTCCCCGTTTATCCTGCGTCATAATGTCATACATCCGATTTGTTGCAAATTTTGTCTAGTTTCTGAATTTTGTAATGCTTTTCCCCTAAAACAATAAGAAATTTAAGTTAAAAGCAACTATTCTGGGAGGTTTTCGGAAGGGGGGGGGGATTTTGGAAGTGAGTTAAAAATTCGGATTCAGCGACCCAAAAAAACTTAAAGTAAACCTTATAGAGAAAGTTCAGAGGGGAGATGGGAGGGCGAATGCAAACATGTGAGTGGTTATGTGGAATTGCGCCAGGGGCCTCGCTAAGGGAGGGAACCTCCCCCCCACCCAAACATTCATGAATGTTATTATGCTTGCCAAATTTACAAACTTAGTTGGCAAATTTGTTTAAAACCTTAATAAAAACTATAATATATTTCCTATTTCTGATAGACTTGGCAAAAATTACAAAACTAATTGGGAATATTATTAAACTTTTAACAAATAAAAACTATATTACATTTTCTAACTGCAGGAAGTTGGCAAAATTATAAAATGAGTTTTCAAATACTGAAATTTGACTTGACAATTTAAGGTTCTCTCCCCCACCAATAAAAAGTCTTAGTGATGGTGCTGAATTGCGCAACTTATGCCACGCAGCACCGCAACGTATGTTCCGAGGCAGATCCCCCCTTCCCCTTAAGTCATAGTGTCTTGTATCTAATTTGTTGCAAATTTTGCCTACTTTCTGAATTTCTAGATATATTTTCCCTAAAACAATAAAATAAAATTGATTTTTTTAATAAAAACCTTTTTTGGGGGCATTTAACCAAATTTGGGAGGGGGGGTTGCTGGGAGAAATTTTGGTGGGAAGTTACAAATTCGGATTCAGCGACCCAAAAAACATATAATAAGCCTTTTTCCAGAACTTCCATTAATTTTGCTAGGTAGAGCCCCTATACAGTCTCTATTGCCTGGACGATAATGTGGTGATCACTTTCAAAACTTGAAAGCATTAACATAATTCACATTGCATGTCAAATCATTTTTTTTATATGTAGATTTTTAAAACAAAATATTTGTATATAAAATGTATTTAATCATGATGAACAGTGGGTTATGGCATAAAAAAATCTTAATTTAAATTTTATCTTAAACATAAAAAGAAAAACAATGATTTTAGAGAGTTGCACGGTTTGAATACCCCTACAATAAACATTTGTTATAGATCTGAGAACTCAAGCATTACTTGCCCATGGCAACTAAGTGAAAAAATATTTGTCGTCTGCTAAGTAAAATATAACCAGTTTATAGGGTAGATGTGCCAGTAATGGACACCCTTAAGGAATTTCTTTTAAAATTATTTTTTTATTAATAGTTACACTTATATTCCAGTTTTTTCAATATTATATTAACCTATCAACAATATTTAACCATTCTTATAGTCTCATTTCTCAATATGAATCGAAATTTAATTTTAAATAACAGAAATATATCAAAACACCCAAAAGCCCAGTACTGGACACCCTCTGGCCCAATAATGGACACCAGGGCTGAAACTAGCCTTTTTTGCACCCGGGGCAAACATGGATTTTGCCCCCCCCCCCCCCTCCTCTCTTCCACAAAGTATATTTACAAAGAGAATTTTACAAATTTTCTAATAGCCAAATTATTTTAAAATTTAAAATATGTAATACTGAACTACGTAATCTACAATGGCAGATCCAAGGGAGAGGTCACGATGGTCGTGACTCCCCTCTGAACACCAACAAAAATATTCTAAAAATCATTTTTTAAATGAAATATACAGTAGAGTCCCGGTTATCCGAGTTTCCTCGTTAACCGAGCTTCCGCTTTAACTGAGTTATTTTCTTCTGATGGACTGATGACTTCCATTATTATCAAACATTCATTATAAATGAAGTGTTAGATGAAGATGAAAGAGCAGCCGTAAAAAGTTAGAACTCTGATTTTCGGGTCAGAATAGGAAAAAAAAATGGCCAAAAAAAATTATGGCCATTTTTTTTCTCCATTCTGACCCGAAAATCAGACTTCTAACTTTTTACGACTGTTCTTTCATCTTCATCTAACACTTCATTAGAAGACACTCATTGGCCAGAATAAGCTTAAAAATATCGTAATCGCCGCATCCGTCGGAACGCTACTTTTGTCAACAGCGTCACATTGACCTAACTTTAATCAAAATTTTCTGAGCAGTGTAGGATGCCTCGTTTTTAATATCTTAAGATGTCTGAAGTTTTATTTAAAATATTTAAATCCGATTTTAAATATTTTTATGAATTTTTAAATTAAGGAAATCAGCTGGTATTTTAAAAAAATTGTAAACGCCGCACTTGGAAAAAAAATTAACTTTTAAACTCTTAAACGCCGCGGCGTTTCTTCCATAAAATACGGTATTTACTCAATTACGTTTGAGAATTTAAATAAAACAAATCTTATAAGTTAAAGCTAACATCTTTATTTAGGTATTAAATAGTGAATTGTAATTTTAGGGATACAAGATTATCAACAAAAAGCTTACAACTTTATTTTCTTGAGTTTAGATTCAAGCAAGCAAAATATGCATATCTTGCTTAGACAGTAGTGTGCAAGCAAAATAGTAAAGCTTTGTATTCTTGTTACATTGAAGCAGTACTGTGCTGCCGTATATATTATATAATTTATTTAGAGGAAAATATTTACACTGTTCAAAGCTGCCCCCAGTTCAAAGGTACCCCCCCCCCCCTCTCCCCTATCATTTAAAAATTAAATTTGATTATTTAGGTTTTCAGTTAAGTCAAAATATTTTATGCACTATAAAATAAACATTACTGAAATTGCATTTTTAGCAATGTCTAGATGGGGTGTCCATTACTGGAAAATGACTAATTAACCAATCCCAGTAATGGATACCCCCCTCATAAAACCTTACAAATAAATAAAATTTTATAAATGGCCGTTAGTATATAAAATTCTAAGATTTCTATTGCTACTCAAACAAAACATTCAAATTTTGCAAGAAAATAAATAATATATAAATTAAATAAACGAATCTCTTTGCCTCTTTATTAAGATTTTTGCAGAAAAACAGCGAAACTTTGAAACATAATCTGCTTTCTGTTTGGTTTGATTAAAAGTGTCAACAATAACCCAGTTTTATAAAACATGCAAGGGGAAAATTACAAAATAAAATTGAAAAACTTACCTCTTTTCTGTATATAAAATTCATAGCAATGAGCAATCTTGATAGGTAAAAGAAGGCACGTGTTGCCTGTTTAAACAAATCAAGGTCGTTTAAACTCTCGAAAACAGACTTCTATTATTCTCGACCTCGGCGCGTCTTGCCTGCCGTGGCAGGCATATTTTTTTTCCCAACGGAGATTTGCCATCTCGTAACCTGATTGGTCAGAGCTTCCTGTGTCAAAGTGACTTTTCTTGGCCGGAAGGAATTTTGCTTGCGACCATGAAAGTAGAGAATTTTAATAGGATGGGCGCGGGGAAAGGGATGCATTTCAATAAACTTCTGATTTTTTTTTTTTTTTTTTTTTTTTTTTTTTTTAAGTAGAGGTCGGTGGTAAAAATGATTTTTAGAGAAAGAAGATAATTTCCATTACCTAATGACAAAGGGGGCAAAACGGAAATTTTCAGATAAATAAAGGAAAATTCACAGAATAACACCTGTTAATTTCAGGACATATTTTATAGTGTACGAATGTCATAATTCTTGAATAAAGATTAAAGATCGTTTTGACATAATTCAACATGATAGACTGGAAATTCCCAGTGCCTGATTTATGGCAGGGCATTCGGGGCACGGGCCCAGGGCTCCTGAAAATCAGGGGCTCCCAAATGTTGCTGGAGGATTTTAAATTATTGTCCAAAATCTGATGTAGTTTTAGCATCTAATGGAATTTTAGATTTCCTTCTACATTCTATTGTGTTTATATTGTATTTTTATAACATTGTATATTTTGTCTGAAACAACCATATTTAATTGCTTTATTGTAGTGAATTTTTTTCTTTTATCTTTATCACTTTAAAAATATATTGCGTTTTTAATTCTTTTTTAATACTGTTCTTGTTCTCGTCAGATTATTTGGGACTTGTTGAGCGTAGGTTGTGTAGGAGGCAGAGCCCCTTAATGTTTTAAAAAATTGTAGCTTGATATTACAGAAAATTTATTATTAGTGGTTGCATACTTTATCATTCTAGATATATATACTTGCATAGGAAAAGATAATCAGCACCACGCAATCTATTATAGAACGTCTACTCATTTCAATTTCATAATTGTGTAATAGTTATTTAAAAGAAAATTTATGATTATCAAATTAAATTTTTTCACGGATATTTTAAAGTAATTATTAAAATCATTAGAGTGGTTATCTTATTAAGTACATTTTTCAATACTTTTTTTACTCCATCTGCCTGCAAGAATGGGTGTAGAGTCCTGCGCGGGTCGACTTTTACCCGACCCGAACCCGCAAATTCCATTTTAAGTCAACCCGCAACCCGACCCGAACCCGCAAAAATAATTTTCGGCAACCCGCAATCCGACCCGAACCCGCAAAAATAATTTCAGGCAACCCGCAAACCGACCCGAACCCGAAATATATCAACCCGCACCCGACCCGAACCCGCAATATTTCAATCCGCAACCCGACCCGAGCCCGCAATGTAAGAAAAGCAAATCATGTTTTAATACCGTTATGAAAAATTATCTACGTGTCTCTAATAGAGGTGTGCACCGGTCCGGCCCTCGGACCGCGGCGGGTCAGCAAAATTTCAAACTGCCCAGGCCGCTTTATTAGGACAGTTTTTTAAACGGGCCGGACTGATAAACAAAATAAAAGGTCCGGTCCGGCAAAAAAATGAACGGCCCTGCCAGGCCGGGCCGATAGCTACAATTAAGCCAGTCTACCGGCCCGATATAAATATTTAGACGAAGCCGATAAAATTATAAACGGGCCTTGCCGGGCTAGGGACGAACTTTTAAGTTTTACACGGGACGGCACGGGGCGGGCCGTTTCCGGGCCTGATAATTCCGGCCCGTGCAGACCTCTAATTTTTTAATATCATTTTTATGTTTTACAGAGAAGAATGAACAAATCTATATTCTTTAATATTCAACTATAGTAAAACCTTTGACCCGACCCGATGCAGGACTCTAAATGGTATAAAACAAAAAATCTAATCTTTAAGTATGCTTTAAAATTAGTTGCGGTTTCAAAAGTTCCATTTATAACGATACACCTTGTTTTACACAAGTGGCCATCTGCCTTTAGTTTATCAGCATCAGCAGTTATTATTTTGAAAATTTTCCCGTCTAACATACTGCATCGCGTATGACAACAATTAAATTTTTCACTTGATAGACAGGGAGGACCATTTAGAGTTTTGCTGCGTATTGTATTTTTAAAATACGATAAAAATATAATGCAGTTTTTTATTTCGAAGACTGGTGAAAGGATGACTAAATACAAAACAGACAGGCACACATTTTGCTTTTGTGAAACTTTGATCTGCGGTTTATATAGGCTTTTAACGGAAAAAATATTTTCCACATTCTTTTAAAAAAGCGGGACAACCCGAACCCGACCCGCACCAAAAAATTTAAAGTCAACCCGACCCGCAACGGGAAAATATAGCTCCAACCCGACCCGACCCGCCGGGTCGGATCGGGTTCGGGTAACAGCAGGTAACCCGACCCGATGCAGGACTCTAAATGGGTGCAAGGGGGGCCCCGTACGCATCTGTGCCCTGAGCCCCCCAAATTTGTAAATCGGTTCTGGAAGTTCCGACTAGAAAGACGACACACATTCAAGGCCGCCGAGAGTCGTGACGGGCCCAGGATCAACCACACAATCCCTCCTCTCCCCCCCCCCCCACACACACACTCAAGAACCATACAAAAAGCATGTGAATCTTTAATAATACCTAGCCGACTTCGTCGACCACTTGGTTCGTCTCTCATAAATTATATTATTCATTTTTCCTGTACTTAAGGCTAATAATTAGACATTTATACTGTTTTACAAAAGTAAAATAAATTACGGCCTTTTTTTTCTTTCTTTAGAATTATGGTATTACATAGAAAATAAATATAGAAAAAATAAAAAAGAAAAGTTCCCAGTTTAACTGACAGCATTGGGCTCACACTCTATTCACAATATTTGTATATTATACTCTTATTTATGTCTATTAGTCATAAAACAGAACTCACTGTTTTTGAGCAAAACGGTAAATAATCAGGGAATGCGCCTTATCATAATAAACCGCTATACCATATATATGAAGCAAATCGGATAATTTAAATGAAAAATCCACTTATCTAAATTAAGGGGGGAATTAGTCCCCGTTCCTGTTCCTCCCCTTCACACTTAACCAATGAACCCCCAAATCTAGTCAGGGCCTTATCAGAATAAACTAGTATGCTAAATTTGAAGCCAATCGGATAATTCGGCATGAAGAACCCATTTATCAATATTAAGGGGGAATTAGCCCCCCCCCCGTTCCCCCCTTTAGACTTAACAAATGAACCTTCAAATCTAATCAGGGAAGCGCCATATCAGAATAAACCGGCATACCAAATTTGAATTAAGTCGGATAATTCTGCATGAAAATCCATTTATCTAAATTAAGGGAGGAATTAGCCCCCATTCCGCCCCTTTATACTTAACCTTTGAACCTCCAAATCTAATCAGGGAAGCGCCTTATCAGAATAAACCGGTATGCAAATTTGAAGCAAATTGGATAATTCTGCATGAAAAATCGATTTATATATATAAGGGGGATTACCCCCCCCCCCCCCCGCCCTGCCCCTTTATACTTAACCAATAAACCTCCAAATTTAATCAGGGAAGCGTCTTATCAAAATAGACCGGTATACCAAATTTGAAGCAAATCGGATAATTCTGCATGAAAAAACCATTTATCTAAATTAAGGGGGATTAGCCCCCCCCCCCCCCCCCAAAGCGCTTATCGGAATGAACCTAGAATTTTTTTAAGCAAATCGGATATTTCTATCAAGAGTTATTTGGTTACGTACGTACATACAGAACTTGCGGTCATATTAGCTCTCAGGCTTTGATAGCCTATAAACTAAAAAAAATAATATACAGTGTGTATTGCAATAGCTGTGCCCCTTTGAGCTACTTGGGCCTCGAAACAATGTACCGGCTGCACCTCCCCTCTCCTCAGGGCTACACGCATTACGAAACAAGAGCATCAATTCAGGGGTTGCCGTACACCGAGGCAAGGCTACCAGCTTTTTCCTTAGTGAAAAATAATTATTTTATGGTATAAATACCGAGTTTGTACTGAAAAACTATGATTTTATGGTATAAATACCGTTTATAATCGAAATGGCATATATACTGTTTTCTTACGCTTAATATACCTTAGAAATACGGTACTCATACCGTAAAGAGTGAAAACGGTACAAGTACCGTAAAATTTACGGTACATCTACTGAAATTTTACGAAAATTTTTTACAGTGTAGTTTTAGTAACTATAATTCTAGTTTATGATACCATTCCAGAAACCAAGCGATAATTTCTCGCTACTGAAACGATTCATTATCGTTTTGTCACCTAGAAAACTAGAGACCAGAAATTCTAGATCATTTCGTTTATTCAGCATATTTGTTTACTCCAGTCGTATAGTTCGGAAATCTATATTTCTAGTTTAGGGATTCCGAAAATGACTACCTATTCAGTCTAGGTAATGGCGGTATTTTTTTTTTTTTTTTTTTTACTCTCAGTGTTGTTTTTTGCCAGGTTTTATAACAATCACACTGACTTCCAAGCGTTTTTTATAATTAAATTATTTAATAAATATTTAGAATAACAGTTAGAATACAACATTGACATCTCAACTACGTAAATACTTTCTGAGCGCAGAAAAACAAATCTGAACACGTTCCGATAGTAATGCAACTGATACGCGCACGAAATATTTTTTTCTCTAATAGAAGCGCCCACTGAACCAAAACAAAATAATGCTCATGTAAAAGCTTATAAAGAGTAGTATCATTACAAGTCATAATTAATTTGGTTCACGAAACGCTTCTTTAAAAAAAATAATAATGCAAAGATAAATAAAAAAAACGACAAAAATGTAGGAAAAAGACGAAACACTCTATTTTCGGGCTATAATTTCTGTGACTTACTATTTTATTTATCACATAAATCTTATATTAAAAAAAATACATATCTTTAAGTAAACAAAGACATTAAAAAATTGTCTGAATTTGAAACTTTTTTCTTCCTGTGTGTGACAGGCGAAAAATAGCCCTTATCAACCCAACTCCGTTGGGCCAAAGTTACCCTTGACGATAGATATGTGTTAAAATACGATTTCTTATGTTTATCATTAGCAAAGTGAAAAACATTTGAAGTATATAACATTTCAGAATAAAAAAATTCAAAATTTATTATCTAAAAAGATATGGTTACTCACTGAAAATTTCTAACTTTCAAACTTTCAAACTGCAGAAAAGTATAAATGATGCTTTCTTTAAAGAATCTGAGAAGCATAAAATGTGGCAAAATTTATTACCTATGCTCACAGTATTTTTGAATTCATAATTTATAGTTTTTTATCTCGATGAAGGAAATATAAATCTTACGTATCAAGATAGTTTACGACTTAAAACATAATTGAATATTCGCATAACTTTTTTGTAAAAGTTAGTTTGCTTTTTTTTTATTGGCATGAAAAACATTAAAATGTTCAAGTAATTTAAAATTTTCAATTTATACTGTTAAAATAATCTATGTTTCTTCGAAAAATAATATAAATGTGATTTTAGAATGTAGTTGATTTTAACCGAATTCTACAATTAAAATACGCAACAAAAAAATTTAAAATGTGAAAATGTATGTTGAACAAGAATAGAAATAAAAAAAGATGGCAACTTTTTAATTAAAAATAGCTAAGAAATTTCTTACCTTTCTTAATTAAATTCGTATAACATTTATTTTTTAATAAAAATATAAAACTGTTGATTTCAGTTAAAATTCATTTTAACTGATCATTCATTCAGTTAAAAAAATAATAAATAAAGTAAAATAAATGTGTAAATAAGAAATAAAAATTGTATTCCATTATTTACTCTTCTATCTGTTTGATAAAGTTTAAGACGTTGTAATTATTTATCCTTATATCTCTTTGCCTGTCAATTTCTCTCTCTGTGTGTATTTCTCTGTTTGTACGTGAAAAATGTTTGTAAGAGAGTGAATTTAATTTTCAAATATCTCATATTGTTAAGTCTTTCATAAGTTTTCTGTAATTTTACTTATGATTTTTCGTACTTTATATAATATAAAACACGCATTTTTTTTTTCCAATTATCAGCATTTAATACAAAAATACATTTCCTTTACATTTTTAGTATTCTGGTCCTTCAGTTTTCCATAATGGGTTTTATATTTATTTCCTGTTACTGAAGTTAAATCCACAGACGTGGATTATTTACTAACGATCCAGTAAAATTTATTTATGAGTAACGTACAAGCAGTTAACATGATGGGTTATGTAGCATGAACATTTCAGAAACTGTCATTAAATTTAATACAAAGAGAGAAATTATAACTCTCCTAACAATTGTTCAGTAAAACTTACATCGTTCAGGATAATACTATGACACAGATACTTTTGAAACGTTTAATCGTTCTATTATTAGGTTGAGCAAAAAGTTCTGGGAAAAATTTAATCTATTAGTTACCAGAATTTTTATCGTATATAGGAGTACTAGTGATATATTTATAGGAGATCAGGAACTTTGGCTCCAAAATGCCTATTGAACAGTACGATTTGCGTGTGTTGACCCGGCATTATTAGAGAAAAGGCCAAACGATTCTGAAAGCCGTCGATGAGATTAATGAGAATGAAGGTGCTGGTAACGGCGACAAACTTAGCCAGCAAATCCGGATTCTGGCAGAAAGTCGTGGACTATGATGGCCTCTACTTTAAAGTATAGCCTTTGTTGCTTTTGTTGTTAATTTGAGCATAATAACGCAACTTTCATAAATTTCCCAAAACTTTTTGCTCAACCTAGTATATAACATTTCTCATGAGGTAAGAACGCATGTGTAAAATCAATTTACTTTTAAGTTGTATTAAATGTCATACATTAATTTGGATTAAAGGAATAGTTTTAATAGCATTTTACCTATTATTACAATTTATAGAGTACATTTTTATTTACTTTCGTTTAAGATATGTGCCTACCTTCGGGATACTTTTTTTGAAAAATATGAAATTTTTATCAAACACGTGTGTTTTTTGTTTAAACAGGGAATAAAACTATGAATTCATATAAATTTTTAATGGAATTTTAATAAACTTTTCAAATTTAGGTAATATTTAGTAAAATTTTAGTAAAGAATTGCATTTATGCCAAATCTTCTATAACGAAATCTATTCAATATATTTAACTTTTTTTTTCAATAATATATTAGCAAACCACTTACCTGTGTTATGAAGCAAAAGATTTGCAATATCTCTTAAATTTACTAACATATATCAAATTCTGTATACAAAACATGTTTTAATGTGTATTTTTCAATAAAAATAGCTCTTAAATTAACATATACAAACTTAAAAGCTACATTTTGCTTCATAACATACCAATAGATGAACAGAACCTTGCGACAAAATTTTATTTCAATATCTTAAAAACTGTTTAAGAAATTATGCTTCTTGTAAACATACACAATGAAAAACGCAGTTTCCCAGAAAACGCAAATAAGATTTTGATATAGCACAAAAAATTATGTATAAATTTTACAACTTTAAAATCCACCATATTTGTAGGTGTTTATATATTATATATTTGTGTTTTAAAATCTATTATTCACCTTTCTGTGGCTCTTTAAACAATCACTTCCGGTTTCAGAAAGTTCATTTTCGGTTTATATTTTGGGCTATAACTTTGCTTCTAATTATCGCTGAACCAAAAGTAAGGCATTTTTGCAATTCTAAATGCTTGATCTTTAATTTAAAATAATTAAAAAAACGAAATTTTTCGCAAAAATAGCAATTTGGGGGTAGGCACATACCTTAATAAAAAACAAAATAATCATTTATAGTTGTTTTAAAATATTAAATAAAAAATGTTTTTCTTATGATGTTTGTTTGTTTTTTAACATATTGTGTTTTACACTTTGCTATTCATATCAAGGTATGCTTTAAACATTCAAGCATATATTTTCAAAAAATACTTTTTACACATTTATATTTTTAGCTTTATGTTTGCTTTAGTCATTTCAAAATTTTATATTTAGATTTTTGCATCAATATTTCTCCGAAATTGAAATTGATTCTAGCATAGTACAAAAAAAGAAAAAAAAGCAACTAATTTATTATCAATATTTGGTTTCAAAACATCTTCATACGTTTTTATATTTATTTTTTGTGTGTTTCAGAAACCAAAATTTAAAAAAATCCAAATGTTAGTCTTCTGTACATTTGGTTCATTTTCTGTACATTCAACGCCGTTTATATGAATCAAACCTTCGTTCGCAAACATAATTCAAGTTCCACTTACTGTAATGACTTTTTTTCCAAATTTTATAGTCCAATTTTTAATTTTCTATAAATGCAACCTTAAATTTATATTAATCCATACTGAATGTATACATTTGCTAATTCAACGAGATTTTTGTTGTACGTTCGAATCCAGATTCTTTACACCTTATTCACATTCTGTAGAAATATACAGGGTGTACATAAATGAATAACCCAATTTTACAGGGCTATTTATCGAAAACAAAAAAAGGCAACCTTTTTATTCATCGGACATCAAAAGTAACAGTTGAAGGTGTAAATTCAACACAGCTATAAGTGTTCAGTGTGAGCATGTCCAGGAACACGAACGATATCGAATCGGTAGGATAACTCATCCTGCACTCTTTTCAGCATGTCTGGTGCATAGATTAACGTACAAGATAGGGTACTCCCATAGAGCGTAATGGTAATGCGACTAAAATCGCAGCGTCTCTAAGTGACCAATGGGGAAGAAACTTCTTATCCTTGGAATATTTTTGTTATTGAGCGTCTATATTATTGTTATCTTTCTTTTTTTAATGTTGCATGTTTACATTTTCAACCGAATCTTAAACGGTTATTTTTTTTTGTGTGTGTACATGAAGGATGAACGGTAGTGCAACGAAAAACAAACTAAAAAATTCGTCTTGAATGTTATATATCAAGTAAATACGATATAATTGAATTTAAAGCTACATAAGAAAAACGGTATATTATAAAAAAATTAAATTAAAAAAATCAAAAAACCCGATTGCGTAAAAAGCGAGCTAATTAATTATTTCTCATCAATGTGAAACTATTTTTTTATATTACTTACCTATTTTTTTTATTTCCTTGTATTGATGACTTTTAAGTTGTGTTTAATTGTTAGTTCCTATCTATAAACATTGTTTTGGTGAGACCTATAGATATCTATGAATGTTAGAGTAGCAGTAAAGATAGAGATCCTGCCTACACAACTTTCAGGTTGTGTAATATTTAAACGGAGCTTCTAACTGTAAAATAGTCAATGAAACATCGACTTCATTTTGAAAGACCTATCCAATGATATGCCACTCAATAGGGTGCGTAAAAAAAAAAAATTCGTCTCTACCGCTATTTTGTATTTTACGGCCGCCATTTTGAATTTATAAAAACACAAATCGAGACAAATCGATCGACAATCGATAGAAAAAAGATAAATCGATAGAGAGCTCATTCATTAAAACCCATCCAGCCGTTGAGATGTCTCGAGGGTATAAAGAAATCCACATACCCAGATACGTGTGAAACACATAACCCTTCTTGGCAGTCGCGTAAAAAAATAAATAAATAAATAAATAAATAAATAAAAAACGAAATACTGCCATTCTACAAATCCCAGAAATTTTCATAAATATTCCCATTTGGTAGGAAAAATTTTATAGCCGTTTCTGTTTAAGGAGTTTAATGTATTAAAACAATTGTTACAGTAATCTTTTAAAATTTACGCATTTTCTCTTTATCACAGAGAAAATAAGAAGATTGTTTTTATATTAAATAACCTATAATCAGTTCATTAACATTTACAATATAAAGATATAAGAAATAATAAAACTACATGATGGGAAAAAATTACTTTTTATCAAATTTTTAGAATTATATAAAGATAAAAGTTAAACAGGTAGAGAGAGACTGATATTACACTTGACAAAATTTTATTTGATGTGAATAAATTAAACAGTACCTACATTCGAATTTTTACAATTCAGTCTCATAAAGTTCATCTCTGCACGCTTACATTTTAGACAGAATCTTCTAAGGTTTTTCTTTTATATTATTATTATTTTGTAAGTTAGTGGTGAACGATGCAAGTACGATAAAAAATAAGCTAAATAAATCAAGTAAATACAATATCGTCTGCCTCTCTGCCTCATTTAAAAAAAGAATAAATATGCGAAACATAAAGCGTAAACATATTTCATCAATATAGGTAAATTTCGAAAGATTGTTAGTTCTTCCCTCTTTTCACTAGTGACGCTAGTACTGTTGCCATTACAGATTTTGCTGTAAGTGTCCTATCTTGTATGTTTATCTATGGTCCGGTGTGACTGTTTGAATAGCTGCAGATATGCGAGTCCTAAGTTCGTCAACGTCAGTTGATAGCGGTGGAACAAACACCTGATCTTTCATGAGGCTCCACAAAAAAAAAAAAATCACATGGAGTGATGTCAGGGCTGTGAAGAGGCCATTGATGAAGAGCAATGTCCTAGGGTGTTCAGGGACAATTCACCGATGTTGCAATTTGTCTTTTAAAAACCCGAGTGCAGCTATGTGCGAATGGGTGCTGCACCATCCTGCTGTAGAATGAAATCACCAGATTCTTGAATGAAATCACCAGATGGGATATTCGTTTATGTACACCCTGTATATTCCAAGTGAGTCAAAACTTAGGTACAACTTTAAAAAGTAATTAAAAAGGAAAAAGAATCATACATAATAGTGGTTTGTACGAATGGGATCAAGAACAGGTCGTATTAAAAAATAAAAAAAATGTTGCAGTAATGAAAATCTCCGGTAGAGGGAACTAACATGCTACATTTTAATTAGATTTATAAAGATCAAACAGGCAAAAAAAAAAAAAAAAAAAGAAAACCCAGGACGCAAGTAAAATCTTCAATCGTTACCGACAACAGAGCTACACTTGATCAAACATTGCCAGATCAATGATTGTTCATTCAGCATTTTTGTATAAATGTTGTTACCTAACCTCTAAGTTAGACCTAAATTTCTTTTCATCATTTTAAAGAAACATAAGCACAGTCGTGGAAAACAAAGTAAACACCCCCAACTAACTCTGCAACTAACTATTGTAGAAGAAAGTTACTGGTATCAAACGATTAGAAATAAAGTCTACTTTTAAAGGATGTATATAACATTTTCTTAGTGCCCATTTACAAATCAAACGAGACCAAACTTTGTTTTTTCAACGGCAACACCTAATTTTGGACTAGATATATTTTAAATCTTTGGTTCAAACTGTGCCTGGAAACGAAATTTCACGTCATTTGGATGATAAGTTTCTGAATTATAAACATTCAAAATTTAGAGCTTCAAATGTTAAACTACATTTTCACATTTTTATTAATATCTCCTGAAATTATAATCCTAATGTCATAATATTTTCTGTGGTTATAATACTAAAAAACCCAAACATAAATGCATTGAATTTTTAATTTTGAAAATTTTATAGTATGAATTATGAAATTAATATTCGAAAAAAATATGAGTTCAAACCTACAATTTTTTTGATACGTTGATATTTATTATGTCCTTCTTTATGCAAACTCACAATTTCAAATTTTTCTTTCAAGTAGGTTTCCAATTACGATTAAAAAACGTCCAAATGATGGTTTAAGGGACCGTTTATGGGGACCAGAAAAGCATAATTTGAAAATATATGTATTTTACTCATTTTATTGAAACATTTGGGCTGGAAATAGTCGAAACATATTGAGTGAGTGAAATGGTCATATTGGCAAGAAATAATACATTAATAAAAGTGTCATAGTCTTTCTGTAGCATTTTAACAATCGAGTACCGGACTTTAATTTTGATAGAACCCCTAAAATAGGCTCATTTTATAATAATTAATTTCTCTGAAACTAACCGTACGAATTTCATGAAATTTTGTTTATGCTAATTGAAGAGTGTGGAATATATTTATGTTATCAAACTTAGATATTGCTATACTAAGAAAACAAACTTTGGGTTCGTTTTGATATGTAGATAGTCCTCTAAGCAATTTTTATGCATATCATTTAAAAGTACACTTTATTTCAAATCGTTTGGTACCAGTAACTTTCTTCTACAATAATTTGTTGCACAGTTAGTAGGGAGTGTTTACTTTTTTCTTCCACGACTGTGCATTTTTAATTAAGTATTCTGTTCATAATGCAGTTCATGCTGTCTAAGGTTAAGTTTCTATTTATGACCATCTTTCATGCTATTTGCATTTATAATACTAAAGTCTAAAATTCTATAATATTTTTTTCAATAGTTTTTTTTTTTTTTCATAAAGCGTAGATTATTTTTTAATGTCGACTTAAGATATGCATTAAATGTACCAAAAATATAAAAGCATGTTTTAAAACCATCTAAAATTAAAATCCTTATAAAATATGTAGCAAAAATTTTGTTGTGAATTTTTTTTATTCAACATGTTTTTTCAGTGACATTTTTTTAATATCATGTTTTTACCAATTTTAATTTTTATCTCAGATTAACATAAGTGTTTTTTCTGCCACATTTTAAAAAACAAAGAAAAGATGGAGTATCACATCTGCTTTTTATTGAAAAGATTCCTCGGAAAACAATTGTTATTCTTACTCCATTTCTCAGGTTAAAATTTCTACTCGAAACATTAAGTTTCACAATGGAGGCTATTTTTCTCAAAGCTTTCCTTAAATTGCTCCAAAAATGAAGTCTTTAGCAAAATTTATTTTACAATAAAAGTGTCTTATAAAAAAAAAAGCTACACTTTTTTATTTGTTTATTTTTTAAATGTTTATTTGCGATTTTCCATTATCTAACAAAGTTATATTATGTCTCTGATAAACAGCATTTATATTTGTTGTAAAATACCATTTGTAATTACCTCTTTTTTATCCAAACTAATCTTTTCAAGTTTATTAATTAATTTCGGGTTGCAATTTATTGTACGCTAGGAGAAAAAAAAATTCTTCTTGTTCTGTCAAATACAGGGTATTTCAGCATAATGTTCATATTTTTAAAAATTCTCGTGGAGAACAGCACAAAATGCGAATTTAGTATAAGAAACGAGGTTTACAATTTGTTTATTCAGTTAAAAAAATACTTCACTTCAATTTGAGCCCAGACTTTTGGTCATAATTTTAATAATAATGAAAATGTCTTAACGATATTTACAAAATAATTAACTTCCTACGTACGAAATACGATGAAATGACGAAAAGGAGAAATTGTGCACAATAGTTTGTTCGATGCACCGTATGGTGTCAATTGCATTTTGAAAAGTGGACCGCTTAATTTAATGCTAATTGGATTCGGATGGTGATCATAAATAAAAGAATACCACGCAGCATGGGATTCAAATTAAAGTGAATCACCTTGTATTTTTACCCGACTGAAAAGAAGGGTTATGTGTTTCACTCGTATCTGTGTATGTGGATTTCTTTATACCCTCGAAACATCCCAACGGCTGGATGGATTTTAATGAATGAGGTCTCTGCCGATTCGTCTTAACCGTTCGATGGTTATAGGTTTTGTTTTTATAAATTCAAAATGGTGGTAGAGACGAAAAAAAAATTTACCTACCCTATTTACGTACCCTATTGAGTGGCATATCATTTGATAGGTCTTTCAAAATGAAGACGATGTTTTATTGACCATTTTGCAGTCAGAAGCTCCGTTTAAATATTACACAACCTGGAAGTTGTGTACTTTGGATCTCTACCTTTACTGTAACTCTAACCTTCATAATAGACATCTATGGGCAGCATCAAAACAGTGTTTATAGATAGAAACTAATAATTAAACACAACTTTAAAGTCATCAATACAAGGAAATAAAAAAAAGTAAGTAATATAAAAAATAGTTTCATATTGATGAGAAATAATTAATTAGTTCGCTTTTTACGCAGTCGGGTTTTTTGAATTTTTAAATTTAATATATTTTTTGATTGTAAGTATCTTGCGACCCTGGTTTCCTATATAAAAATTGTGTGCTCTAGTGGGCTCTACCATCTCTTAAAATTTATAAACAATAAGCTGGAACACCCTGTTTATTGGTGAAATCGTTTCCTTCAGTAAATTGTATAAAAAATTATTCTTTTTTTCAAGAACTTTAGAAAACATCAACATCTAACGTTGCATAAAATATTTTATACAGTAAACTCTCTGCAAGGCGGACTCTGTGTAAGGCGGAAATATGTCTAACTCGGAAAGTCCCTGTGAATCCATAGACATAGAGTAAAATTTGTCTAAGGCGGAAATTTTTTTTTGTCCCGATCGCTTCCGCCTTAGACAGAGTTTACTGTATATTCCTACAATCAAATACCACGCTGACATACTTTTTATTAGATAATTAAATAAGCTGTTGTGAAATGATAAGATAAAAAGAACAAGACCGTAAAAATTTTAATAAATAAAGGCCTTTTGAAAGAACTAGTCTTTTTTCTTCAGGCGCAGAGAACACGCCCTTCTACTTTGAAAACAGCAGCAAGACTGGTAGAGAACAGGTAAGGGAAAGAGAAGCAATTTAATAATTACTATTCTATTATTACTATATTAATTTAAGGAAAATAAAACAATTTAATAAAAACTAAGTCAAAATAGAAATATATAAAATAATACATAATTAAATTAAATAAAAATTAGCAAAGTGATAAGACGAAACGCAATAATTCACTTTGATTCAAGCATAAAATATGCAATATGAAATTTAAAAAGCTCATTGGTTTACTTAAAAGATGTTACAAGTTAAAAATACATTTTATTTAAAACTTCTTAGTACTTTAGGGCTTTCCCAAGCCCTTCATCAGAGAATATTTTAATAACTAATTGCCGTTTATTTATACAAATATGTCACTTCGTTTTGAAATGAGAGAGCCAATAATTATTAGAGAACAAAGTTATGTAATAAAAAAAATGGAACTTCAGTTAATATATAGTTTCTCTTCTTAAATTCAATCCAAGGGACTGCTACTTCTACTTTTAATTCTAAATGTATAAAACTGTTGAAAAAAACCGAGATTAATGTAACATCATAAAGAAGAAAGACTAAAATGGGCTAAAAATGTCATGTCATGGGACAAGAAATGCAAACAAGTGATATTTTCAGATAAAAAAATTTAATCGTGGCGGTCCGGATGGTTATAAACACTATTGGGATGATTTGAGGAAGGAACAGAAACAATGCTTCGGTCGACAAAATAGGAGGAGAATCAGTAATGCTTTGGGGAGCTTTTAGTAATGATGGATTACGCGATTTAACCAGAATTTCGGAACGTATGAACTCTGCGCTATGTTATATGATCATTTGATACCGTTTGGACCTTTTTAGGTGGAGCCAACTGGATGTTTCAGCAGGACAATGATTCCTTCCATGTGTCTAAATCCACCCTGCAATGGTTTAAAAAAGAAAAAAAAATCATGTTTTTTTCGCGGCCAAGTCGAAATTCAGACTTGAACCCTATGGAAAATCTTTAGGGCGTATTAAGTCGCAAAGTTTATGCTAATAATAGACATATTTCTATATATAGACATATTATATATTATAATAGGCATATAATAATAATTTGAGGTTATAAGGAAAAATGGAGGACCAATATCGTATTAATTTACATATTATTTTTGTTTTTAGACAAGTGGTCTTATAATTTGTTAATAGTGTATTTTTCAATCGTTGCTTATATTTTTGTTAACATACTTATTTATTGCATTATTCAAAATTATTGCAATCTAATTTTAATAAATATGTTGTATTTTGATATCTCATGTGTTTAAACTAGAATTAGAAACTTTATTTACTTCATAATTTTCAAAATCAAAGTGTTCTTATAATGTCTTAACGCACTGTATACTAAGCATTGTGTTATTCCAACTTCAGCCATCTGTGCTCGTGTTTACGGCTTTGACTAAAGTTCATAAAACCAATGTTCCTCTAAGGCCCATTGTCCCTAACATCGGTATAGTTATACTTATCCTCTTGCCAAGTTTTTAAATTTCCATTTTTTCTCCTTTATGCTTTAGTAATACCCATACAATTAAAAATTCTTATGATTTTGTCAATAAATTAAAAAATGTTAACCCATCCAATTGTTCTATGCTTTTTCGTGATGTCAAATAGTTATTTACTAAAGTTCCGATTGAAGGTGCTCTTTCATGTTTAGAATCAAGATTACGGGAATTTCATTATTCAGATATTGAAGTCAAAGATTTTATCAACTGAACTTACTTTGAATACTTTTGAATTTGATAATAAATTTTTCAAACAATCTGTCGGCTTAAGTATGGGTTATCCTCTTTAACCAATCCTCTGTGACATTTATATGCACTATTTTGAGGAAAAATTATTGAATCTGTTAAATTATAAATGTTGGATACGCTATGTTGACGATACTTTTGTATAAGTTGATTATCCTTTTGACCCTTCCACCATTCTTCATACTGTCAATTCCATCAACCCACATATCCAGTTTACTTTTGAGTTAGAAAATAGTATTAAACAACCTTTTCTCGATGTTTTAGTTACTAGATGTGATTCTTTTTAGGGTTTCGTTCATCTGACGAAACCCTATTCGTCTCGCTCCTTTGTCTGTCTGTCCGTCACAGTGCCCGTTCTCAGAAACTGTATATGTTGGAGACTTGAAATTTTGCATACTTAAAGCTGAACACTTCACATCAAACGACAAATCATAAAATTTCGAAAGAGTCGTATATTTAATCCTTTGGGCTCTAACTAGTGTATTTTGAGCTTTTTTTTTCTGAGCCCCTTATTAAGTTCAAGACTTGAAATTTTTCAAAATTATAGCTAAACACTTGCGATCAAATGACAAATCATAAAATTTCGAAAAAAAGTCGTATATTTAACCCTCTAGGCTCTAACTTGTGCATTTTACGCTTTTTTTTCCTAACTGAGCCCCTAATTCAGTTGAAGACTTGAAATTTTGCAAAATTATAGCTAAGCACTTGCGATCAAACAACAAATCATAAAATATCGAAAAAGCCGTATATTTAACCCTCTGGGCTCTAACTTGTGTATTTTAAGCTTTTTTTTCTAATTGAGCCCCTAATTAAGTTGAAGACTTGAAATTTTGCAAAATTACAGCTAAGCACTTGCGATCAAACGACAAATCTTAGAATTTCAAAAAAGTGTTATATTTAACCCTCTGGGCTCTAACTTGTGTATTTTAAGCTTTTTTTTCTAACTCAGCCCCTAATTAAGTTGGAGACATGAAATTGTGCATACTTATAGCAGAATACTTTCGATCAAACGAAAAATCATAAAATTTTCAAAAAGTCTTACATTATTTACCCCTCCGGGATCTAACTTGTGTATTTTAAGCAATTTTTTATCCTCCCCCCTTTTCACCCGGGGGGGCACTTTTCTAACTTTTCCCGACACCACGTTGACCACTCTTTCAAATTATGCACCATAGATTTACATATTTTAGTTCCACTTTTTACTGCCAGGGGGCGTCTACCTATCTCAGGTGCTATGGGCCCGATTCCCTCAACTAATATATCTACGGATAGGTTGTAAAACGGAGTTTCGTTCGGATAGAGGTTTGTTTAGAATAGAGTGCACCCCCTGGTTGCGAAATATGAATCTAACAGATTTTACAAAAGGATAAAGTGTTTTGAAAGGAATATTAAACGAAACCCTCTGTGCGATCTGTGATCACACTTACCAACTTGTTTCAAAACTTGTGTGTATAGGAAACCTTACTGTTTCTAATACAACTCATGCTCTTTCAAATCATCCTATTAACCAGAAAATCAGTGTCTTTTACACTTATGAAAACCATGCCCTCAAAATTTCTTCGGATGCTGAATCCCTTAAGAATGAACTTAATTACTTAAAATCTGTTGCTGTAAAAAGAGGTTTTAACCCTTCTGTTATCAATAAAGCTGTGAAAAAAATTAATAAACCCTCTAGCAATTCTACACTTTCAAAATTTGAGAAAACCAAACCTGATAATTTGATTGTTTTGCCTTTTTATCCTCCTTTATGTTTCAAATTATCTAAAGTTTTAAAAGGATTTAACTTTAATGTTATTTTTAAACCTGTCAACAAATTCCAATAATCCTTCCACTAAGTCTCCATTTCCTCATTTTCGTAAACGAGGGAATATATAATGTTCTTCGTAATGGTTGTCATCTTTCTTATATTGGTCAAAATAAAAAAAATCTTGAAATCCGCTTAAAAGAACTCTCTCGTTATGTTAAAAATCAGGAAATTTTTCAATCTTCTATTGCCAAGCATTCTTGGGATTCTCGATTCTACTAGGATCTCTGCTGCTTGGGAAAACTTGTTCACACCTATAATATAATCTTTATATTTTTAAATTATTTAATATTAATTTTGGTATTAATATATATGTTTTTTTCCAAATTTTTTTTGTATATATTTTTTCTTGCATATTATTTTTTTTTTCATTATTACTATTTTTATTTATTTATTTATCTTATTTTCTAATTGGTAATTTTTTTTAATTATGTATTATTTTATATCTTTATATTTTGACTTAGGTTTTATTAAATTGCTTCATTTTCTCCTGCTGGTCTGTGTTCTCTTTCGGTTAAGCTCTTGTGCGATTGGCTTAGGCCTTCTGCTTTCCTATTGGTTGTTTCCTAGTCATGTTTTCCTATTGGCTGTTTCTTCAACTTGTCCCTTTCTCTTATCTGTCCTCTCTCAGTCTTACATGTGTTTTCAAAGTAGTAGGACGTGTTCTGTGCGCCTGAAGAAGAAAGACTAGTTCTTTTGAAAGGCCTTGCGCATTTATTAAAATTTTTATGACGATTTAAGAAGTTCTTTTCATCTTATATTTTTTTATGATAATAACTGATGATTTCACTTAACCCTTTATGTCCCAAATTATGAAATCAGGAAATTGGAGTATATTGTAATAAAACATTTAACAGACATTCACACCTTTGTTGTAAATGTGATAATACCAAACAAAAGCGGTAGAAATTTCCATTATACGCGCAGCAGTATTCACTTGACGCCCCACATTTTGGACTGTGATTATCAATTCATACGGTATCATCGTTTGCTTCAGCAAGGAAAATTTTTATTTTTGCTGTATGCCTGATTTGCCATGTCATTTTGTAAACTTTTTTTTTTTTAATCACCCTGTAGATTACGGTGCGAAGTTCGTTTGAAAAGATTTTCGTTTGAAGGTAAAAATTCTTTCAAAATCGGGTTAAAGCTATAAAATCATACAAACTTGAGGTTCATTTAAAGTTTTTATCACGGGCCCGGTCAACGCCAAGTGGGTTATCTATTTAATATATAATGTTATGCATGGAAATAAATTAATCAAGATTTTATTTTGAAAAGCACTACTTTAATTAGAGGGAAACAAGTAGCATTTCATTTGTTTTTTATGTTTAAAATCAGAATATTAGATTCGAAGCATTTTTGAGCCAAAAACAACATGCAAACGAATTAGCTTCGTAGTTTTAAAATGTCTGTCATTTTCCTTGACAGCTGTTTCGAGGAATAGCATGTTATAATATCCTATCTCAAGAAATGTGTTTTAAATATCAAATGAGATATTTTTATCTCGATAGTCTGATTAAAGTATTAAGAAATCTAATAATCTACTAATTTCCATATCATTTCAAATATATTTATTTTGATAAATTTTTGTATTGACATTTACCCTGAACATTTGCATAATATAAGTAATAGCAAATTAGTTAAATGCAAAAATGCTTACTTTTTTTAATTTCAATAAAACGTTTACGTATATTAATATTTTAATATTTTAAAGGAAAATGCATTTGCGTTTCAGTTTATCTAAAAATAAATTTGATTTCCTTTTGAAATAAGGAATTTTGTTTTACTTTAGCATTTTAATATTTACATTTTCAACTGTTACAGCTGTTAATACTGTTTTTATAAATAATAAAACTTAAAGATTTCTTTTTAATTTCTTTTTACAGTGACAATTCTCATGATAATTTGAAACTGAATTTTATAGTTTTTGAAATATTTCTTGCATTCAAAATTGATGATTATAATATGATTTAACCCTGTCGTACATAAAAGCAAAATTCGAATAATTATAACAATAAATAAATTTTATTGTAACAAATAATTCTACTATTTCTTTACTGGAGTTAAAAATATGTGTTAAGAATCGTATCTGGTGTTTAAATTTTTTACTTTATATTTTGAAATGTATTGATATATTTTTTAAATATGTAAAAGTATAAATTATATATAAAATATTATATATATCAGCTCTTTTATTATAAATAGGCGTCTTATTATTTTCAGTATTACGAAACTCACTTGTTTGTGCCAAAATTAAATAATCAACTACAGAATGTAGTTCAGAATTTATGTAAGCAATTTTCACAGTTAATTTCCATCACCATATCCCATATCATTTGGATTTCCAACAATTTGACTGCATTATTAACTATTTACGAATGCGAAACGTACAAGCTAGTACCCACTAGATATCAATGTCCTTTCCTTAGACCTCGTGACATCATGAAACGGAGGCACTTTTCCTGGCAACGTGATGTTACAAACTCCAGTAAATTGCATTGAGGTGTATAGAACAGTGACAGGTCGCAGGTAAGACGGATTCTGTTATAGTGACAGAAACATATTACAGTTACAGTAATTAAACTCTTAATACTTTTAAGGTTACAATATATTTGTTTATTTTATCCAACAAACGCCCTAAATTAACACGGACAATGTCGAACGTATGTATTATACTATGTGTAATTTTAATTGACTTTCGCAGTCCTTAGCTTAGGTCAGTAACTATGGTAACACAATATATTTGCCTGACTACCCGCTCTATTTTCTCCCATGGCAACAAAAGGATAAAGTGGGAAGGGCATATGTCCTTAAGAAGCCAACTGAAATTACATATAGTTTAAGAATATAGAATATGATGTAATGAATTTTTCAGCGAATTTAACATGTTTTTGTGAACAAAATGATAATATAAGAAGTGCACAGTATTTAAGCCAGTAATACCATAAGTACTGTAAACCATGGTTTTTTTTTATAGGAAGCATTCAGCTCAATGTATTTTGTGCATGCGCATAATATTTACTTCTAGTATATTGTATAGTGTTTGAACTTTTTTTTTACAAAATAAAGTAACTTTGTTGGAAAGTTAGTTACATTATTGGCATTATTCTTAAAGTTATGAACGAAATGAGAATTACTGTATTTTTTATTTAATAAATGAAATGTTACTACATTAAAATTTACGCGTACTACCACTTCTCTAATTTTGTCACCGTATTATTAAAAAAAAAAGTTTTATATTAACAGTAGTATATAGTAATAATAGATTTATATAGTTCAGAAAAAGAGATATCTCTAATTCAGTAATTCCATAAGATATTTTAAATAGTTACAAAAAATAACATCCGGTATGTCAGTTTCTTTTTAGTAACTTTAATTTTTAAAAACCTATAATTATAGATATGTAACTATTTCAGTTTCTATTTTTATTTCTTACCGAACGTTCAATTTATAATTTAGCTATTGCTAAAATTTAAAAAAAAATGTCTTGCAATCGCTTCAGTAAGTCCCGAAAAACAATTGAATACCAACAGTTCTCCATAAGATTTCACTAGCATTAATGCCCTTTTTAAATATTATTAACATGGATTTCATTTTTAAGCGTTGTTGTATTCTCGTAAACTAAAACAATGTTTTTCGTGAAATTCAAATTAATCTAAATTATTCTTGCACTTTCTAAAATATTTTCATTTTCTAAATTTTCCAAATAATTGTATAGCAATTTTTTATAAGTATAATACTTTAGCATCGCCTTTCAATTATTAATGTACTGAATTTTCCTTATTTTTCTATTCAAAACTATTATAAATGTAATTTCACTTCTCGGTAGGCTACATAATCCATTAGTGTAAAATAATGGTGGAATACTCTTAATGGATACTTAATGAACAATAATGAGACAAAAACAAGCAACAATAAAGCAAAAACAATGCGTGGGTGACACTGACGTCATATGGACGATGGCAGCGATTTCAGAAATTCATTTCCCTTTTTTCGCAAATTTTATCATTTCTAATCATTGCATAATTTAAATTTTTACACTGTCGAATGGGGAACAAAATATAATTTTAAATGTCATTTGTTGGAAAAAAACTAGAACTCAATTTATTATTTTTTATGCAAAAAATAATTTTTAAGCATGATTTTTTTTTTTTTATCTATCTCTATCCCCCGCAGCTCGATTGCAGAAGATTAAACCATTTTCACTTAAAACAATATAAATAGTTCAGCGTTTGTTTCTAATATTCCATAACGAAATTAAAACTTTATAAATAATAAAATAAATATATAATATAATATAAATAACACAACTTTAACACTAGAAGCGCCGAAAAGTTTTACATTAAAAAAATTACACCAGAATTTTTATTTGAAGCTTTTTAACTTGTACATTTAACTTATTTTTGTGTGATACATGCATTTGATTCTTTTTTAAAGAAATTTCTTGTTCAAATCGAATTATACATATTTGGTAGCAGTGAAATCGACTGCTCTTGGCGCTTCTAGTGTTAAGAGTTGTGTAATCAAACTACGCGCTTATATACTGAAATAAACAGAATAAAAAAATTGCTGTCAGTAGCAAAACCTTTTGCGATTTTTTTTTCTTTTGCTGTTAATGTCTAACACTCTAATACGAAAATATCGTATTTACTAAATTTCAATATTTACTAGAATACATAATTGATATGTTTCATATAAAAGTTTTGTTTGGTGTTGTTAATAGGTAATCTAAAAAATTATATTAAATGTAAAAAAAAATTGTTAGAATGTTCAATTAAAAAAATGCCTTCACCTATGAGCTGTACACAAGGCAGTTACGTTCTTTACAAGGGAAACCCCGTTAGAGCCTCTGGCCTCAAATAAATTATAAAATTAAGCAAGTTATAATTAAATTAAGCAAGTGATTCAATATAGCTTTTATCCCAATTCTTTAAGTAATTACACATGGCAGTTCCATAAATTAGCGTCGAAAAGACTGCGATCTAGATACGCTAACTTGTCAGTAAATTGTATAATAAGATTTCCTAGTTTTCAGAAACATTTAAGATAGAAAATTTTAAGGAAGTTGGACAAAATGTACGAAAACAGTGCGATAAATAGCGTATCAACTAATTCAAGTTAATTGAAATTCCAGACGTTTCATTAATCGGGGAATGGAAGAAAACTTATCCGAATAATTTGTTCAAAATGTTTGCACAAAACGCTTATAGCAAAATAAAATTTGTATAAATATTTTTATGATTTTATAAGATTTAAAATAATTGCAAAATGAAGTTATACTTTGATAACTCAATATAGAAAGATTATTTATAAAATATAGGTTATTTTTGAATGTGTAATGAATTTTAAGCCGGTTACTGCTATTATCCATGTTGTTTGCTTTTTCTACTTCGTCTTATCCTGGCGAAACTGGAAAAGGAACTCGGATCCGTAGGCATAGAGAGAAGGAATGCAGCTCAATTTAACGAAGCACAAGGTGAGCGGAAATCTGACTTGGTTTCAAGGTTTTTTTTTTTTTTTTTTTTTTTTTTTTTTTTTTTTTCACAATTTTCATCCAACTTGGGGAGATTCTTGTCTTGTATTCCTTCCCGGCCCCTCCCCAGTGACAGGATTCGAGAATTAGTGATCAGAAGTCTGACTTGGTTTCAAGAGGGGTTTTTTTTTATAACTTTGGTCTAACTTGGGGATATTCTTGCCTTTTATTCCTCCCCCACCCCTCCCCAGTGAGAGGATTCGTGATCCGAAGTCATACTTGGTTTCAAGAAGTTTTTTTCATAATTTTGATCCAACTTGGAGAGATTCTTATCTTGCTATTCCTTCCCCACCCCTCCCCTGCGAGAGGATTCGTGATCAGAAGTCTGACTTGGTTTTAAGAGGGGTTTTTTTTCATAATTTTGATCCAACTTGGGGATATTCTTGTCTTGGTATTCCTTCTCCATCCGTAACCAGCGCCAGGATTCGGGATCGGAAGTCTCACTTGGTTTCAAAATCCAAACAGATATCAACTTAAATTCTCGGCGTGTTTTTTTTTTTTTTTTTTTTTTTTTTGGGGGGGGGGGGGGGGGGGGGTGAGGCAGTGTCTTTCATTTTTAATTGCACTTGAAGTATACCGAACTAATAAGTATCATTCTGTAGGACAAAAAATACTGACCTACCCGTCATCACCTTTTTCCAATGTTGAATCTCGATAACCGATATTATTAATCGCAAACAGTTGGAGAAGAATAGGAATAATCGTACTTGAATTTGAAGGAAAGTAAAAAAGCATGTAAACTGACCTTAAAGGGTATCTTTTTTACCATTTTGATCCAACTGGGGTAGATTCATGTTTTTGTATTCCTTTCCCACCCCCACTCCCCAGCGAGATGATTCGTGATTCCCACGGATTTTTCATACAGGTCTGTGGTTTTTGCAAGATGCCAACAGCAACCCAACGTATACAGGAATTACTCTGGAAAGTATTGACCACACTTGATATTACTTACGTCAATTTTCTGATGAGACACGGTACTCTATAGCATGATATGCAGTTTCCACTCTGTTATCCCTTTAATTATGTAATGATGAAGCACTTTTTATTAGGAATTATTTTTGTTAGTATTCTATACACAGCCTTGAGGAATCAAACTATACATTAAAAGAGAAAAACTTCAAATTTTGCTTTATTTATCAACTGTAGGAGAAACATAGGCGTAACCAGGGGGGTGCCCTGGGTGTCCGGGCACCCCCCGCTTGCGCAGACTCAAGCACAATTATTTTTTAAAAATGGAAGTCTACAAAAGAAAAAAGAAGAAGTGAAAGCAGAGTTCAATTAGTTTAGTTCAGAAAACTAACAGCCTAAGTTTTGAAATGTGATAAAAAAAGAAACACACGTTCTTTCTTTCTTTTCTTTTCTCTCTTTTTTTTAAGAAAATTATGTTGTTTGTCCTTTTTAAAACTAGAATATTTATAAGAATCTGTATTAGTCATAGTAAGTCAAAAAGGTGGCTTTATAATCCCACTTTGACGTCTTTTGTTTGTGGGAGATTTTTTTTAACTCCGTTCTTTCTACTGCATATTTCTGCAATTTCATGAGAAATTAACACAAGTTCTTGACGAGGATAGAAACTATTTGTCTCTTTGCTTTCGTAGTTTAAAGTCTAGAAAGTAGGAAAAAAATTGAAAGGGAATTCAGATGTAAAACGATAATTCCAAAATGCAATTTGGCGGGGGAACGGGGGGGTACACAGACCCAGCCTCCTTTGAAAATGAAAAATAATGGCACAGAAAATTCAAATTAATCTGGAGGTTGGTTGGTTGGTTGAATTTCCTGGCTATTTTTTGGCATTCGTAAAAGGAATATGGTTGCAGTATTTCAAGTCAATGTAATAATTTTTTTTTCCTCTGGACATTTTTATACGATTTTTAGAGTTTCTTCTCGTTTCACGGCGTTCTTTTGAAAGTAGTAAAAACAACCCGGTTTCAATCTTTTAGCCCAGTACAGTAAATTTTGACCAAATTCGCAATTTTATTCTGCGATCATTTCATGATATTTACATTTTTTCCCCCAAAATCGTTTGACGAAATTCACGTCTTTCTAATTCGTGTTCTTTACCGCGATCCTTTTGCGGAATTCGTATTTTATGCTGCGATATTTTGACGAAATTGGCATTTCTTCAGCACGTTCCTTCGACGAAATTCCCGTTTTATTTCCACGATCTTTTGACAAAATTCGCTTTTTCTTTCCGCAATCTGTTTACGAAATTCGCTCTTTCTTTCTGCGATCCTTTGACGAAATTCTCGTTTTTACTTTGATCCTTTGATGAAATTTATTTTCTGTTGCGATCGATTGACGAAACTGATTTTTTTACAATTGTCGAAATTCGCGATAGTTTTGCGTGACCGATCAGGAAAATTCTCGATATCTTTCCGTACCAATTAACAAAATTCTCTACTTTTTTCCGCGACATTTTGACGAAATTTTCAAAACGTTTTTGTCAATCGTTTATCGAAATTCGTATTTTTTTGCGCAATCTTTTGACGAAATTGGTGATTACTTTCTGCACTGTTTTATCGAAATTCTGGATATTTTTCCACGATTGTTTGAAGAAATTCTTACATTTTTCCGGGACCGATTCACGAATTGATTTTGAGAAATTCCATAAAAGAAATAAAAATCGCGGACTTATTTGGAGGGGGGAAATATAGCACGGCATTTTTTATTATGCGGGACTTTCCTTTTCTGTGCACAAATCGCGCGATACCACACGTTATTTCAAACCATGTCGCTCAAAGAAAACTTCATTACTAGAGGAGTTTCGTTGGTTGGGTTTTTTTTTTTTTTAAAACGAACATAGAATTAAACAAATCAAGGATTGGGGGGGGGGGGGGAAGCCTTCGGCAACGTACTCCCGAGCAAGGTACGACCTCTTCCCCTTCTGTCTCGAAACAAGCGAATCTTGAATTATTGCGTTTTTTATTTAGAGCAAAATTAGATTTTCAGCTTTCTTATAAGAATTGATTTGACGTTATTCCAATTCGAATTTAATTACGGCAATTGCAAAAATTACCGGAGAGTTTTTGCTGTTTCAAAAAAAGTAAAAAATCACAATTCGGAAAAGATTAAAAAACCACAGGGAACGAAATTAGCAAAATGGGTAAAAGATTTAAACAGAATTCCTTTTAAGAATGTCAAAAAAATATAAAAAATCACCTCGAAATGCGAAGAAAAACCTCTAAAAATAACAGTAAAAAATTGTTAAAAACTGAAAAATAGTTGTAAGAATCTCGAAAACACTTTATTGAAAAGAAGACAAAGTTTATTGGATAAAATATTGAAATCGGATTATTTTTTACTAATTTGATAAAAATTGCCGCAAAATATAAAAAAAATCACATAAGAAATTAATTGAAAAATTCCAGAAATTGTATTCGATATGCATGAGTTCAGGCCTCAGGTCCTGTCAAATCTGACAGCTGTGCGGGCTGCATTGTTTTTTTCAGAGTTCAGCGCGCACGCGTACACACACAGAGAGACAGACAAGCACCTGTCTTTATTATTACAGTCGCATCATGATAGTATAGTTTTTATCATCTTGATAAAATTTAGTGTATATTATTACGACCTGCTTTACCTAATATATCGATACATTCTGAGGTAAAAACATGAATTACCGTAATTTCCGCGTATAATCCGCTGATCAAACAATTATGTTCGGAATCCTAGAAATCTTGTTTCATAAAACGTAACTTGTTAAATCGCGATAAATATTTAACTTCAATATTGAAATAAAATCTCTGGGTCGAAACATGATCAGGAAGTTACGGTATTAATGAATATTATGATTATTTATAATATTATAAAAATTATTTATATAGACTTTCCTACAAAGTTTCTTGGGTCCCTCCAGTTATCCCTAAGAAGTCATGAAGTCAAAAAAACTTTTGTGCGTATGTACTAGTGTACCGCATGTATTATCTGAGATCTTTATCATCCGGCAAAATTTCATCTACAAGACTTTGACTGGGATAATTTTAGATCTCATGCAGTGTTCCGATGCCTATAGAGGTTTATAACATGATTAAAGGCCTTTTTAAATCTTTATAAGAAGTTAGGGTGCCAAAAGGTTTTACACTTGTGACCACACTTGGTCACTGTCTTATGTCACTGCTGCAAGGACATTTATATATCTTTTTTTTTTTTTTACTATCAGATTTAGTTTTGATGTTTTGAACCCCTTCTCATCCCTCCTTATGCAAACAAAAATCGCGTTTGAGCCCCTTTTAAAAGAAATATCACGCAATTATATCTTCTATGTTGAAAACCTGTCTAAAAAGAAAATTCGACCGGTTTCATGCGGTTCCGTTTTAGCAGGTTTTACTATATAAGATATTGTTTGTATCCAACATTTTCAGGTTAAAAAGTCTGGGCACCCCCCCGTTCAAAAGGCTGGTTACGCCTATGAGAAAGTTGCTAAATTTATAATGGTCTCCTAATTCGCACCGCGTGCATTTTTCTTCTGAAAAATGTTGACATTTAACGACATGCCCCTGATAGAAAAATGTTGCACTTTTTTTTGCAAAAAATGGATTGTACACATTTGTGCATAAAAAGGGATTTTTTTTAATATTTCAAAAGTATGCACTTTTGTGTATATTATCTTCATTTTTTATGCATATAAATAAGTGCATATTACGTTTTCAAAAACTGTGCACATTTTTGCATAAAATAAGTGCTTATTCGATGTTTGCCAAATATGTACGCATATTTTTGCATAAAATAAGTGCAAATTCTATGTTTGCAAAAAACGTGCATTTTTATGTATAAAAAAGTCTGAACAGTAAAACCTCTGAATAACGGTTCTATTAATACTGTCCAGGAGCGCGAAATTTACCCGCTATTCGCAAGTGTTCGTTATTTAGAGCTAAAATGTACAATTACATAGATGTTGAGAACAGAAAAATAGAGGTGTCCGCTATTCAGGAGTGTCCATTATGATTGTTTCACTGTATACTACGATTTTGCAAGATGTAAAAAATAACTTCTATGGATTTTTTTATGAATGTCTGTGGGAGGGGGGGTAACTTCTGTGAGGGGTTTAACTTCTATGGGAGGCTTCTAGGGGGAAAAGCACCAGCACCCCTTAAAATGAAAATTTTTCGCTCCTCTTTTTCTTAGTGTTTAAATATTTTAAGATACTCGAAAAGAAAAAAAATGCAGTATGTCTTTAGAAAACAGAGAAAAAGCTAATGTAGTTCATTAAAATTCAAAATTTGCGGAGAGAGGTAAGATATTACCGCCACACAAATTCAACACTGGTTTGAACCAATCGTTCAAAATTAGTTTTTAAAATATAAACATCAAAAGAAACAGAAGAAAAAAAATAATTTCGATACCGGATTCAGAATCGCCCCCCCCCCTCCCCCACAATGAAAAATTTTTAATTGAGCTTCCTCTTAGTGTTCAATTATTTTAACTTACTTAAAAATTATAAATGTACTATGTCCTTCAAAGTCGGAGAGAAATAAATTTTGTTTATTAAATTTCAAAAACTGGAAGGAGGGGGGAGCCGAGTCACCTCCGCCTTATTTAAACACTGCCCAATGAACACGTTTAAGATAAATTTTCAACACATTAAAAAACCTAACAATTAATTTTACATCATAATATTAAAATATTTATTTGCTTAAAAGACGTTATAAAAACGCATTAAAAGTAAATTAAAAACTCTTTATTTACATGTCTCAACTCATTTTCTGAGTCGTCGTGAGAATGTATAATAGAAAATTACAAATGCATAATTAAATATGGAAAAAATCATCGAAAATAAACAAGTAATCATGTAACGCGCCCTATATTTTCGCGATTGCTCGTGTTCCCTCTATGTCGCGATGCCGTAATTTATCCAACCATTCAACCCATAAATTCGGGATACGAAAAGATAATGTATCGTTACAAACTCCTGAACCTCTTAAATAAATTTTTATATGTTCGAAGAAACCCGGGAAACAATTTGCTACAACCCTTTTCATAGTAACTTCATTAATAGCTTTATTTTTATTTTTAGAAGTATCAAAGGAGCTCTGAATCAATTTGTTAATTAATTTTACCTGTTATCCATTATCAATAGCAATACGTTTAATTTTCTCTAATTCATCCCCCAGATTTATATCAGAAGAAATCTTGAAAGCACGATTGATTAGGAACCTGAAAGTGGATAATTTGTAAGGCAATGGGGTGCATGCATCGGAAGGTATAACGTTTAAATCTGCGATAGGTTTTCGGTAAACTGGACGAATTAATTCATTCCCCTTTTTCTGTAACTCAACATCTAAAAAGGTAATTTTCCACCTGTTTCTAGTTCAAAAGTAAACTTAATATTATTGCCAAGTTCATTTAACTGTTGTATGAAAATCATTAACTCATCTATATTACCTCGCTAAACAATAAAAATATCGTCTACATAACGTAACCATACTAAAGGAACTACCTCAAAAGTGCTGAAAATTTTAGATTCGAGGTGGCGTAATTTAAATTCCGCCAGAAGGCCAGATATTGGGGATCCCATCGGAACACCACAATCATGTGGTGAAGAGAAAGGGGAATGAATTAATTCGTTCAGTTTACCGAAAACCTATCGCAGATTTAAACGTTATACTTTCCTATCCATTCACCCCATTGCCTTACAAATTATCCACCTTCAGGTTCCTAATCAATCGTGCTTTCAAGATTTCTTCTGATATAAATCTGGGGGATGAATTAGAGAAAATTAAACGCATTGCTAGTGATAATGGATATCAGGTAAAATTAATTAACAAATTGATTCAGAGCAACTTTGATACTTCTAAAAATAAAAATAAAACTATTAATGAAGTTACTATGAAAAGGGTTGTAGCAAATTATTTCCCGGTTTCTTTGAAGATACAAAAAATCATTTAAGAAATTTTGGCTTATGTCTGATCGCGAAGCCGCCTCCGAAATTAAAGATGCTTTTAAATGCTAAAATTCCGATTAATAGAGATGACCTCTCAGGAGTTTATATGATTCCATTTATTAGGGAGAGAGGAATCAAAAATCATTATATAGGTATAACCCAACGAAAATTCAATATCAGATGTAAAGAACATATAGCGGACATAAAATACAATAGAGGTAACACTGCTTTATCCCGGATAAATCAAATATAGAACATTAACATACTTTTTAAGGAGAGTAACATAATCTACAGGTCTAAATTTTATTTACAATTATTCATAAGAGAGTCCATTGAAATTTATTTAAGAGGTTCAGGAGTTTGTAACGATACATTATCTTTTCGTATCCCGAATTTATGAGTTGAATGGTTGGTCAAATTACGGCATCGCGACATAGAGGGAACACGAACAATCGCGAAAATATAGGGAGCGTTATATGATTACTTGTTTATTTTCGATGATTTTTTCCATTTTTCATATGCATTTGTAATTTTCTGTTATACATTCTCACGACGACTCAGAAAATGAGTTGAAACATGTAAATATAAATTTTTTATTTACTTTTAATGTGTTTTTATACCGTCTTTTAAGCCAATAAATATCTTAATATTATGATATGATATAGGGGAAGTTCAGGTATTATAGAATACGATTTACATTTTTATTTGTTAGTCAAAAGAAAAATATTGAGATACATTAAAAGAGTAAAGAATAACTTCGACTATTTTTTAACACATTTATAATACGTTTAAAGTGGAAGGAAAATATACATATCAATATTTAGCTTTTATACAAAAGTTACCCTTTTCTGATAATGGCTGCCAGTCGGGTAATATGGAATTGAGCTATAAGAAATATTAAAATTGCAAGAAACACCCCGATTTAAAAGAATAACCAAAATTATGTAATGTATAAAGCTTACACTGTATTAAAAAAAAAAAAAAAAAAAAAAAAAAAAATATCTCTATCTCTAAAGTTGTAAATTACAGAAATCTGTATGCTTACTAAAATTTTATCTATACAGTGTACAGAAAAAAACGTAAAGCTACAAAACTTTTTTTTGTAAAGCTACAAAAATATGTAGCTTTACATGTAGCTTTTCAAAAGAATCTACTAAAATTACAATAACTTTATTAAAATTTTATCTGTAACCCGGGTTGCAGTTGCATAAAAAGTTCTAGGAATCCCAGTTTCCTAAAAAATTCTTATT
Source organism: Maratus speciosus (assembly GCA_963932465.1). Taxonomy (NCBI): domain Eukaryota; kingdom Metazoa; phylum Arthropoda; class Arachnida; order Araneae; family Salticidae; genus Maratus; species Maratus speciosus. The sequence goes on along the minus strand of OZ010791.1, from coordinate 222,597,916 downwards.
GACCTTGCAGAATTTTTGATTTACGGTGCAAAAGTGTATCTTTTACAAATTTTTTGTTGTTGCCGTTACATTAAAAGTTCTAGAAATCCCATTTTCCTAGAAAATTCTTAGTAACCTTCTTGATTTTTTACAGTGTCGTACATCTATAAATCATCTGATTCTTTGAAAAATGTTTTAATTTTTAAACTCGTCTTGAAATAGTTGCCTAGGTGATATTACGTACTACCTGACACACCATCTTGAACAACATAATTTCTTCATTCGTCAACAATTTAACAAAGAGGAAAACTGACTAACGCAGCAATAAATACAACCGTTGAACTTTATACTGAACTTGGTTAACATTTCTAGCAATGCGATTTTATAATTAATGCGAATTTTATAAAATTTACCTGCAAAAAACTGCAAAAATTGAGAATAAGATTTTATTTCCTCGCGTCGCTCCAACAACAGGTATCCAAACAGAACTGAGCACAGTGCCTTATGGGAGTACTAGGAAGACGTATAGCAGATTTACGCTTTGCTGAAGCACCGTATACGCCAAATATTGAAGTATTCCATATTATCCGATTATCCGACCATTTCATAACAATCGAAATTCCTCTATATTTAATTTTTGGATTCAAAATTATTACTTTCTCGTTAATAAAATTTCGTAAATTATATGCCATAAGCATTTTTTAATGTTTAAGTACGTCATATTAGCAATCATCTTTTTTTCACTGGAATTGTCACTTTTTGTTAATCATCCATATCCACATGCAGCTTCATTGTGGCAATATTAAAGACTCAATATAATGTACATTCAGGCTTATGTCTTAAATGCAACTATTATATAGTCATTAATCAAACTGGTCATTAATCAAACTTTTAGAAATATAGGCGTTACTCACGCAATTAGAAAAGGGTTCTCTTACTTGATGCAAATTAAGAGATTGTAGAATGTAATCTGCCGTATTAAAAAAGAACATATCTTCATAAAGAGTAATAAACTGAATATGTATAAAGAATAAACTTATTAATACCTTAGATTTATTATATTGTGTATTCATGCAAGCTTTCAAGATAATTTTAACCCTTAAATGCGCGATTTTTCATTTTGTTTCGAAAAAATTACATATGATTCTCTGAAAGGTTTATTACACAAGAAAAATAATGAAAACAATCAGATACATTTTTTATATAATACGTCAATCTTTTCTTCTGTTGCACATCAGCAATACAAGGAAAAACTACTGTCGTGTAGCTGTTTTACGCTAAAATATTGCAAATTAGTAAATATTTTAATATCTCCAAATACCTTAATTTATACAAATATTTATTTTATAAAACTTAACCTTTAACCCTTTAATTCCCATGACAGAATACGTACTAGAAATTACGTAGTTCAGAGAATCTGACATTACACGAGTAAGTATCAATGGTTAATTTCGCTTTATTTAAATACGGAATGTCTGTTATTAATTAAAGCAAGTATTGTTATTTAAATTTTCTGGTTTGAATTAGGTATATACGAATAAAAAAATCTCTTAAATTCAAAACACTATTCTTTGCATATATGCAAAGCTGCGCACTAAAGGGTTAGACGTGAAGAAAACTTGTTAAGTCAATGAAATAAAACATTACCACGACAAAGAGTTAATATTAGGTCGTTAAGAAAGAAATTTGGAGTTAATAATATTGCCAACTTTAAGAGTTTATTATTTGACATTGGCTTAATAGTTTAGCTCTCTGATTTTTTTTGTTTTGTTTTGTTTCTTTAAAGTTCGCATCTCGCCTGTTTAAAGGAATCATTGTAACCTCTAAACTAGTCTTTGGGGGCCACCGTAATACTTACCCATCATGGACATCCATAGAATAAAATACGAAAATAAAACATGTGTAAACAATTTATAAAATGCATTGCAATTCCAAAATAAAATTTAAACGTATATGCAAATATTTTTAATACATAGTAATGCTCTATTACTGAATTCAGACGCGGATCCCCCCCCCCCCCAAAAAAAAAAATATATATATATATATAAATCCACCGCTTATCGCGAATTCCAACAAATGGTCGCCCAAAAAAATCAATTTCGTCAATCGTTCGCAGAAAAAGTCGCCAAATTCGTCAAAGGATCGCCAATTTCGTCAAAGATTCGCGGAAAAAGCTCCAATTCTTCCAAAAAATCGCGAAAAACGCGCATTTCGACAAAGAACTGCGGAAAAAACGCAAATTTTATCAAAGGATCGCAGAAAAAAGCTAATTTTGCCATACGATCGCAGAAAAAAAACGCAAATTTCGTGAAAAAATCGCAGAAAAAAACGTGAATTTCGCCAAAGAAACGCGGGAAAAACACAAATTTCGCGAAAGAATCGAGGAAAACGCTAATTTCGTCCAGCGATAGCTAAAAAAACGCACATTTTGTCAAAAGATCTTGGAATAAATGCAAATTTCGTCAAAGGATCGAGAAAAAAATACGCGAATTTCGCTAAAGGGCATCAAAAAAACGCATATTTAGCACCAGGAAGAAATTCTCCGAGGCGCGGATCCAGGGGGGGGGGGGCGATCTCCCCCCCCCCCACACACACCCACACCCAAGATATAAATCCAACGCTTTTAACGGCAGTTTTCGCGGAAGAGGCAGACAAGCAAACGGAAACCAAATGCTTTTCGGATGTCAACGGTAAACCTCACTGGCGTTTCGGCAATTAATGAACAAAAAAGGATTATGTCCCGTCAAAAGGCATATGGCGCTATAATTTTTGACACTATGGGTTGAGGTGGTGGACGATGCCACTTCGTGTACCTTTTGTTGAATTTCTACAACAGAAAATTGACACCGTTATGCGGATCCCTTTAAAGTGGGGAAACTTTTTCATCTTTTCAAAGAAGCTGCACTTCTAATTTCTGTATAATATTTTCGTAGAGAGCTTTTTTGTTTGAGAAAATAATGGGATTCGTTGCAATTTCCATAGAAAGAAAGAAACAAGAAAAAGAAAGTACCTTTTAAAACTTGAAGCATCTTAATGTTTTCTGAAAAAAAGCCACGAAGGCTAATGTCAGACGAATGCGCACGCAATGCCGCTAGCATTGTGTGGGGATGATACGTAGGGAAAAAAGCGTGCAAAAAGACGTCTACCTGACATTAACCTAATGTTTGTAAAAAATGTATTGCTGTTGCCACCCACATTGGTGAATTTCAAGGGGTATTTGATGAATGAATAAAAATGAATTATGTCTTAGTCAGTTAAAAGCTAAAATGCATATGGTGTGTAATTTCTTTAAAGCCAACTTGGTAAATCAGTTCTTCCTTTATGTATTTACTTAATGAAAAGCCTTCTAGGTGATTTGAATAGAAAATGCCGCTATACTGACATCCACCGTTCATTGTTTGGTTTACCATTTTTCGCTGTCCTCCTGCCCCTTGTAGAGAAGCTATAGAAACAGACCTGGCTCTCAGTAGTTAACCTTGAGGGGCTAATAATGAGTAGATTATGAAGAAGTATACACACCGCTTAGATAACATATTTTGACTTTTCAAGGATATTAAGCCTCTTGAGATTTTTATTCAGCCCCTTTTTTGAATAAACCGATAAGATAAATAATTACCAGAGTAAAAGAGTAAAAATGAAAAGAATAAAAATAAGACATTTAATAAGTAAATCCTATGGTACCATTATTAAATTTTCGACACAATATGTAACAATAAACCATATTTTGATTTATATCATCTCGGAAACTAATTATCCGAATTCTTTATGCAAAATTTGTGTTTTTTTATTGTCTTTTATATTCATTCCTTAAAATAAACAATTTCGAAAATTTTTACATTCCTTTTATCAGAACGAATATTTCGAGATTCCGAAAAAAATAGTTCCGGATAATCGAGGTTACTGATATTCAATAGACAAATTCCTATTATTACATACTAAACACACACCAAATTTCAAGTCTCTATCTCAGTTTCTTCGGGAGATAGAGCGTTTAAAGACACACAGACATACGGACGGCAAATTTTTTTTCTAAAGATGTGTTTTTCGGAATCTCCAGTGTCTAAAGCGTGTAAATCCGTCAAAAATGTTTTTTTCTATTTTTAAAACGATTACGAGACTTACCCTGTATACTATGTATGATGGGTAAGTAAAAATATTTAAAAAACATTTTTATTAATTTTGTTAAAAATGGAACGGTCGAAAATTCGGACTACTCTGAAGTATGAGTTCTTACGTGGAACTACACTGTTAAAAATTTGCAGCAATCTGTCCAGTCATTTGACCGTTTTTTGAAAAAACGGTTTCATAACCATAATTTAACTGTATTCTGACCATAAAATGGCCAATAATATGGCCAGAATAGTGTTAAATTACGGATGTGTAACCGTTTTCGATAAAAACGGTCAAATGACTGGACAGAATGCTGCAAATTTTTAACAGTGTACGGCATCGCAGACCGCGCGAAACATTAATAGTGTATTTCACTCTAGTGCAGGCTCGGCGAACCTTTTTACGTGCACGTGCCGAAAATTCACAAACAATATCTATCAACAATGTAACGTGCCAAACTTATACAAAAATAATTTTGAAGAGTTTGATGTTTATGCAAAACGCTGGTTATAAAATCAGTTACTTTATTAAAATGTATTAAAAATCAAAATGCTGTTTTCCTGTATACTGCAATCAGCCATTAAATAAATGAATTTTTATTTCGTAACTAGGATTCATTTATGCGGTATGTATACGGTAACAAGTGAAAAAATACGAATTTTTTTTTTTTTTTTAGTTATTATTAATGCAAGATTTCGGTTATAATTTTCCAAGTTGCATTAAACATTGTACTAATAATATATCGATGAGATTTTTACTGTTGTACGTTCGATGAAAAGTGCTTTAAATATTAGTTCATATTTTGTTAGTTTTACGAATATACCTAACTAAATTGGATCCATTTGTCATTTTACTGCAGCGACTGTGTAAAACGAAATTCATTTGAAAATTACAGCTATTTAATTCATATAAAAAGGCAAAATACGTGTCAAAAACTCTGTATAGCACGACAGGAAAAGAAAAATATTCTGATGCGTATTTATTTATTATATATTGATGCAAAAAAATAATTGTGATCTGCTCGTATGGAACAAAATTTTGTAGGTTATAACAGAAAAAAAATGGGTTTTATCTGTATACCGATTACCAAATTAAAATTTTTCGCGTGCAAGAAAAATGAGCTTTCACTTGCCAACTCTGGCACGCGTGCCATTGGTTCGGCAACCCTGCTCTAGTGTTATTATGCAGCAGACAGTATCAAATTGGTTCGCCAAATTTCGTATAGGTAACTTTGACCTCTCAAATGAGCTATGGGGTCGCCCAGAATCAAGGGTCAATAATGACTAAAGGTCACCGTTCAGTCTGACCCATCTCACAGTGCCTATGAATTATCGTTGGAATTTGAATAAAATAATTCCTTATATTTTTAAGTTATCAACTAACTTTGCTTTTTTTTCTACAAATTTCAACCTTTACGACCTGATATTATTTCAAACATTTCGCATGAATAAATTTTTATTTTTTTAATTTAATTTTTATTTTACTTTAGCAAAAGTCATTTTTTAAACAAAATATATTGCCAGTGGTTCATTTAGATTTTTCAAATGCTTCTGATCTTTAGATGTCATCTAGACGTCAAATAATTCAGATAAGCTCATCACCTTTTCACTTTGAAGACATATAACACTTTAAGAAGATTTAAGAGAATAAGTTAAAGATTTTGGTACAATAATAATAATAATATGCCTTAAAGTTTTAATTATTTTATCTTTCTGTTTACAGTTATTTATGTACGCGAACTGCGTTACAGTACCATCAACCGTCGCTTTTCTCATTTACATTTTCCAATTTATTTGTTTCCCTTTACAGTTATACCGCGATACCTTTTTTTATGCTCTGATAAAACGTAGAATAATCACTTTCGTTTATTCAAACCAGGATATATTTTTTAGTAAATATTTATTCGTTTACGTGTTGTTGTTGTTTTCAATTGATTTTCAAATTCAATTAATTTTTCAATTCATACTAGATGTCTTGTCACAGAGATTTGTCTGTGTCGTCCTTAAAACTTCGTGTTCAGAATTGAAATCTTCCGTAAGCCATAGAAATCTAACTACATCCCTTTCTTCTGGAAACAAAGCAATTTGTAAAATTGTACCTTATATATACAGTTACGGCAATCTTATTTAGACGGAACGGCAAAAGAAGTATTAGAATATCAGGCGTTAAATTCGGACCGGGACATAAAGAGTCATTAAGCTATGGAAAATTGGGTTCACTCGAGGAAGCATCGAAAACTCTTCTCATCTTCGTTTTCATTTTATCTTCGCGTGTTACCGCGTGATATGACATGTAATAGATTTTTATAATTATCACAACTTCCATTTTTAGTAGTACTTTCAGCTATTCCTTTAGTCATGTGTTTTGAAATAATGTCCTTGTATTGACTATGAAAATCTCAATTTTTCTTAAATCTCTTAACAAGTGTTCGTAAATTATTGTTAGCATAGCTATAGTTATTCTGTAGAGACTCGTAATTTTCGTTCCAAGGTATTTTAACGACCTTCTAATAGTTTTGTAGAAATTTCAAATTTCTATAAAACTTCGTTATCTTCGGAATTCAAATTGTCACTACGCTAGATTCCCAAATTTCCTAATTCAAACAAACTTTTCAAAATGTCCACTTTTTCTGAATGTTGATTGTAAGCACGTTGTTGTAATCATGCTTCTACTCGAAACTTCTGTCCTGGTTAACAACAACTTTCAACTTACCGTCATGTGGTATATTTTAAAAACATTTATTCAAACAATACATTTACTTAGAAAGCTAGAAAAACATCTCATACATATTATATGTATTGAAAAGTTATTGCATTATTTTATAGAAGGAAAATATCAAATTTTGATCAAGGCATGGTAGAAAATTTCGTAAACCTTTTTGATATAGGTTGAAATATTGGTGGTAATTCTTCTTAAACTCGTAAAACTTTATGCTTCTTGAATTTTTGTAAAGGCTTCTGAAATAAAAATATCACCATTTTTTTTTTTTATGATGAACGCATGATAAAAACAATCCTTAATTATGTTTTAACTCGCTTAATTTTAAAATATAATGATAAAACTTTAAAAATCTATTAGATTTATGGAAAAATTTATACAGTTTATTTTTAATGTGAAACTATCTATTACACAGGACTTCGTTCACGTGAGATTAAAAATAGTACCAATTCCCCTAATTACTAAGATATTTCCCCAATAATTTAAAAGTGTCACCTCAATTATAAAAATGGTAAAAAAACAGCTTAAAATTGAAAACAATTCCTGCACCGATTGTTCGAAACCTGTTAAAAAATAAGTACCAAAATTCCTCCAATGTTAAATTATAAGAAATCCAAATTGATTTTTGAGAACAATATCACAGAGGCGTTACCCTTAGAGTATTTGTTGACATATTTTGAATCTTTTAATAATTCTAATCTACAACAAAACATTTGCCATAGCAATGTATTTTTTTAATTTCAAGATCAGCGGGATTTTATCATCAACGACAGGCGGTCATAAGGCGATTTAAAACAATAATCATGTCTGCCGCTTAAAAATAAGTAGAATCATTAAATATAAATGAGTTGGGAAGTTTATGAAATGCCTTTTAATTAGATTTATAAAATAATTATTTGCGTTATTTGCTCATTAGAAAATTTTTAATTATATTTCCTATCGAGCTGTTATTGCTGAAAATATAAATAATGTATTACAAATGTATTTTGTTTTTCAAATTAATATAAAATGAGTTAGGATTTTTTTCTTAATGACTTCCAACAAAGAATGTTATTCAATTCTTTGTAAATATTTTTAAAGCGTACGTCTACGAATATTCTTTGAATAGATGCTGACATTCTGAATTCTCAGTTGTTGTTGTTTTCTTTTCTGAAAAGGTATCGTTTGGATAGTGGTCACAGATAAGTTTCATCAAATCTAAAAATAGCATTTTTTCTGTTTGTTTTTTCTTGTGTGTGTGCGTGCGCGCGCCTAAGGCTATAACTTTTACAAAAGTTTGTCAAATGTTACGATATTTGAATAGCTTGCTAAGACCCACAATTCCACTTTACGTGTTTAAAATAATCATTATTTCGTGTATAGGATTTTTTTTTTCGAAAAATACACGAAAAATATTTAATATAGGATCGTCTACTGCGCATAAAAAAATAAGCGATGTTGCAACATTTTAGTTTAATGTAAATATGCATAACAATACAGGACTGTCAAAAGTAACTGTCAGTTTCGCTAAAAAAACAAAAAGTCAAATTTCGCTAAAAAAAACTAACTGAGAGCAATAAATAAACACGAAAGAAAAATGTTGCGTCAAGCATATATTATGAAACACTTTCCAACACATCCAGAAAACTGTAACAAAACTTTGATATTAAATAAACTGAACAAATATGAAAGTAAACAGTTCAGAAAACACATAATACATTTAAATACCTATTTTAAGCAATTTACAATCTATAGTCAGAAAAATAGTCTAATTATTTTGTATACCCCTGTATATGATCCATAGACACGCACATAGATCATTTAATGTAGACACGCACTACATATGAATTTATTGTATTCCGCATACTTCTCTTGTTATACTAAATCTAGTTCAGCAAGAAAATGCATAACACATTTAAAGACAACACTTAAGCAATTTACGCCCATAGGCAGTACTACCTACGAATTCTTTTGTGTAGCAGTGTATATGATCAATAGAATTTTTACACATAGCGTAATACGCAAAGTTTTATTTAAACTTAAAAATGCATACCACAACTAAAAACATGCTTGCTGCAAATATCGCTCACAGATAATAATCTAACCAAATACTTTTTTTGTCCCTGTAAATGAACGATAAATGCTATGCTCCCTATGTTTTACTGTCAGCATCTGGTAGTGCACCTCAATAATGTATATATCAGTTTCATTCTGTTTGAAATAACGTAACATCAATAAAATACTCTTCAAACGAATTTCCCTGTAACAATTATGTAACGAAAATCTTTTCTGTGCTCTGTAGATGATTAATAAAGTCTTTGCTCTACGTTTTCTAAAGAAAGAGCGTGTTAATGCACCTAAAAAATGCATAACAGTTTTATTATTGTTTGAAACAGTGTAACATTATTAAAACGCTCTGAAAGCGATTTTCCCCATTGACTTTTAGGTGTGGGTGTTAATGTAAATGAACTATAAAAGCTACACTCTTCAATTTGAATATTGCTCATGCTATAGTAAACTTCAATTGCTTGGCAATCCAGACAGGCCTCGATCATGACTAATTAAAACCCTGGGAAAAGATAAATTATGGGGCCCCATTCGAAATGTTGCAACATTCTCCAAATAGAATTCATGGTCAGTCATATGTGAAATGCATAGACAATATTTTCTCACCTTGGATTTTAAATAGAATAAAATTGTTAGCTCCGTCAATTCTAAATTAACCCCTACGGGAAGAGCGTCTTTTACAGAATTTTTAATCTTTTATCACCGATTTTTCAAAGCAGAAAGTTTTGCCTAATTGAATCGGAAAAATGCTCGGATTAAATAAGGCAAAATTTACAATAAAAATTTACTGGCGAGAATAATTACAGATTCTGAGCACCTTACGCGCCACGTGTACCGGTAGATCGTCTCCAAGGGCTTCAGTATCTTAATTAATAAAAATGCTCTTTTTTTCGTAGAACAGAACAAAACTCTTTTATATAACTTTAGAAACTTGTTATATTACTTTAAAATGAATTTAATAACTTAAACTTATGGAAGAGTGTCAAGTACTCTAACATATAAATATGAGTTAATCAAGTTACTTTCTTTTACATCTTTTTAAGTTGTACTACACACAACATAATATCAAATAAAATACATTCTACTTCACAAATAGAAACTCTTTTTTTAATAAATCTAAACAGATGGCAATTTTGGGTTTGTATTTCATATTTTAGTCAAAGTTAAAAGAAACAAGTAAGAAAAAATCATGCGTCAAGCATAGATTATGAAACACTTTTCAACACATTCAGAGTAATGTAACAAAACTGCATCGTTTAAAAAATTCAAATATTACGTCTAATTTAACCATACGGAAACGCATAATACATTTCAAAACCCAATTTCAGCTGTTCCCATACACAATCGGAAGATTATGCGAATTCTTTCAGCAGCCCTGTATATGATATATAGATTTGAATCTAATAACTAGAACGCCAAAATTTAGCTCACTTAAGAGATGCATATACTTCAGTTGAAATTTTACCTTCAGCAATTTCCTCTAATAAGGAGAAAGGTACGTGAATACTTTTGTGCTCCCCTGTATTTGAGGAATAGAATTTATATATAGCGTGTAAGATGCAAAAAATTAATTAAATTTAAAAGCGCATACCTAATTTTAAACCTTACACTCCAGCAATTATTACTCAAAGACTGTACTGTAACAGATTTCTTTTGTGTGTCCTTGTAAATGAATAAAAAATGCTATGAATGTCCTGTTCTAACATGATCCTAGTGAAATTCAGTGATTTATATCAGTTTCAATACATTTCAAATAGCATAATGTCATTAAAATACCCTGCAAACGATTTTTCCCCTTATACCATAATGTCATGAAATACTTTTGAGTGCTCCTGTAAATGAACGATTAATCCTATATACTTCATATACAATACCAAACATTCTTTGGTGACCCTAAATAATCTTTATCAATTTCATCAAAATCTGAGTATATTTACGGGAGTTACAGAATGGACAGACGGACAGAAGGCCACACAAACCGAATGCATAAACACTTTTCAACTTTGTTGGAAAGTGATAAAAAGGCAATCATCGCTAATGTACAGTAAATCGGATAGAATATACTTGTCTGAAATCTTTTGTGTGTCCCTGTAAATGCTATGCATTTCGTATTATACATGAAACAAGTTATAGTAAACCTCAGCAACGCATATCAATTTCATTATACATGAAATAATTTAACATAATTAAAATATGCTACAAACAATTCCCTTCACCCCTATATCATTATGTAACGGAATTCTTTTGTATAGCCCTGTAAATGAATAATAAATTTTCTTTAAGCCGCATATTCTCCAGAATACATATTTTAGTGCACTTCCTTAATGCACATCAATTTTGTTTATGTTTGAAAGAGTGTAACACCATTAAAAATCATTTTAAACAATTTTTTCCCATAGGCCGTTATGTAACGGAAAACTTTTGACTGCCTCTGTAGATGAACTAAACATGCTACAAACTTCATTTGAAATAAGATTCGTGCTATGGTAGACGTCAGTAACATCCAAAAATTTCAGAACGATTCGAGTATATTTACGGGAGTTAGAGCGCGGACAGGCTGCCAGACGGCCAGACTGCCAGGCAAACCGAAGTCATAAACACTTTTCAACTTTGTTGGAAAGTGTTAATAACATCCAAAAATGTCAGAACTATCCGAGTATATTTACGGGAGTTAGAGCGCGGCCAGACGAACAGACTGACAGATCAAGGCCATCTTGATATAACAGGCCGGGACAGCGTTTTCGCCGCTAGGAGAATGGAGGGAAGGTTGAAATCTAATGCCTACCATGCTACAATATAAAGTTTATATCTAAAATAACATGCATAATTTTTTTACTATCGTTTATTTCATAAATAAAAATAATTTTGTTTCTCAATACTTATTTGATTTTGTTGTTCTTATTTAAGAAAAATACAGAAAAATATAAACTTACTTCTCTTCAACAACATATAGGAAATCAATTTTCAGGAATTATTACGGAATAAATAAATGCAAATTTCAATAGAAAAATATCTAAAATTTACTGTATAATTATTGTAAAGTATACAGCTTCAAAGTTCAAAAATATTAAATATCACTCCTGTCATTTAAAATAATAATAATAATACTATACAAGCCATCATAAAATCATATCTTGATTTATTTTTTCTCGGTTCAGAGAGTAAATAATTTATATTATGAATACAATAGATTTTTATCATTTTTAATAATAGAACAAAATTTCACATAAATTCTAAAAAGATCACCTAAATGAATGCAAGCATGTAGTGTATTATAGATATATTTACTGTATAAAACATCCATAACAGAAACATTTTTAAATTTTTGCTTTGCAATAGATGAAATACAGTTCATTCCATTAAAAAAAAGAGGGAAAAAATTATAAATTTACAAATATGTTTAATGTATAAAATTCCTTTTTTCTTGGTTCAGAGAATAATTAATTTATATTGCGAGTGATGGACATAAATCATCAAGATGAATAACTGTGCTAAAAATAAACTAATTTCTTCAGTTACATAAACAATTTAAAGTTTCAACTTAGTTATAAATCTCTTTATAGTGCTAATGGATTTAACCTTGAAATTCTTGTAAAGATAATGACTTGTTAAGTGGCTAAATTATACTCATAAACTACAGTGAACTGATTTATTGTTATTATTATGTATTTTGTATTGTAAACATTATCTTTCATTCTGAAAAATGTAGCGAACCAAGTAAGAGCATATAAAAAAAACCTTTTATTACAACGTTAATAAGTGTTAATTAAACAACATTTAAATGTCACTGCATCCTCATTTAATATTAAAATAATCTAGAATTTCTTTACTTAAGGGAGGCATAAAAGTCATGCATTGGTGAATATAAATATATCTCCAAATATAAAGTGAATAATATCTTCAACTAATACTTTTTGGATAAAGGTAAAACGTGGATTTACACCATTAATGGATTAGTATCCTAAAAACGAGTAAGTCCCAATTCACATTTCTTACTCAAGCCTATTTAATGGGATTGACAATCCTATCAACGAATACAATTAATTTTATTATTATTATTATTATTAGATTAAACGTGATTTCTTAAAAAGAAAAAAAAAAGAAAGAAATATATGTATTAATTGGATGGAAAGATAGTGAATTCTAGATATAGTATGTATAAAACAGCTCTAACAAAAGCTTTTAAAAATCTTTGCTTTTCAATTGATGAAATACATTATTATTTAATAAATTTACCTACCTTTATCAACGTACAACAAATCAACTTGTAAACTTCTTCACAATAATTGACAAATTAAAATTTCAAAATAGAATATTAATATTTTTTTTTTTTTTTTTTTTTTTTTACAGAATTTAGCTATAATACAGGTTTGACTTTTTTTTTTTTATCCTAGCTTTACAGTGAAATACAGTATCGTTTTTATTTCCAGAAAAAACAAATATGAATTGACAATATATTGTATACGCTTTAAAGAGTATACCAAATAATATATAATGAAAATGCAACTAATTAAAAAAATTATGTATTTAGTTTTTTAAGTTTTCTTTGATCTTTCATACAATGAATATTGTTTCACATTGTTGAACACTGTTTCACATAGTTACCTTAAACAAACATTAGAAAAATTTTTAACTATTTGATGCACTATAGAAAGAATACTTGAATGGCGTATTGGACCATTACTAATTGGAATGATATCAGCCATTTCTATACCTAACATCGAAAGTTTTACAAATGTAGAAAATTGATTATTACATTTTTTAAATTCACTTTCATAATCTTTTGTTACAATTTCTTTTAAAAAAAGAAAACACATACTTAATACATCTACGACAAAAACAGTTGGATATTTTAAACCACCTCTATCCAATTCTTTACGATAACTGTATTCCTCATTATCAATTTCTGTACAAATCAAGGTATTCAACATAACTAATTCCTTATATATTTCACGAGCTAAATTCAGTTTTTTTACACAATAACCACCAATATATACAATAACTTTAATATCATTTTCTAAAATACTTTCAGCATTTATATTTTCTAAGATTGGTTTATAAAAAGATATATCAGTATCCTCTACATTATTATCTGTATGAGCAGATATAAATTCTTTAATTCCAATTTCTCCATGTGATTCAGAATGGAATTTAAAAATTCTTTTAATTCTTAATTTTTCTCAGCCTCTAAAATTTGCTGAACTGATATCTAGTAATTTCAACCAGACATTTATCTGTACTGGCCAAATCTGCCTTCTAAATTATCTGTTTGAAATTTTCTTGTTAAAACATATTTCGCTTTAACTTCCGTAAGAAGGTATTTAATTAGTTCTATCAACGTCTTAGTTCTATGTGAAAGTGCAAAAAATCTTTCTGGGGATAAACCACCATGTCTAGGCTTTTGATTTAAATTTTGCCATGAATCAACCCACTCCGAAAACATTTCTAAAAAATGTATCCTATCTTCATCAACTGATTTGAATGGAATACCTTCCTTTAAACGAAAATTATAACCTTTTTTGGGATGTTTAATATTCACTATTTCCCACCATGTATTTATCAATTCTATAAATTTTGCCGTTGTTAAATACTGGAAATTATTTAATTCATCACAAATGATTTTAAAGAAACTGAATTCGTATTATCAAAAATCTTAAGTGCCAATGCAACATTTTGTTTTTCAATACTGGTTGGATGGAGGCATTTGTAGGTTAATTTAGGCGCAGATTTTATAACAGCATTTTTTTCTTTGTTATAAATATTTTCCAGTGCAGTGAAGGAAGCTTCTAAAACTTCGGTACAGTCATGAGGATTAGGAAAATAGAATGTTTTATTTACTTGTGATAACCAGTTATTTCTAATACTTTTAACTAAATGGACAGTATCAAACAATAAGAATAATTTTTCTGAATCATTATAAGGATGTTTAATATAACTTTTTAATTCATTATTTCCACATAGTTTTATAAACTTTCTATTGATACGGTTATTGTCAGATATTATGGATATTACCCTAAAACCAATATTTTCCTTGAATAATAGGACTTCATGTGTCATTTGGAAAAGATTTTCTGCATTTAAATTATTTACAGCCACCAATGAAATAATTTCTTTACTTTTAGAAAAAAAGTGATTGAATAGTAGTTGCTTGATCTTCCGAATTATTTGCAAATCTCACCATTTTAAGAGCTTTATAAGAAGTACTTTGTTTAACATATATTTCATCAATTAACAAATTGACTATTTTTTCATTTTGTTTCAAATTATCACATTTTTCTTTCACAAATGATTTATTTTCAACTGTTGCTATTCCTGGTGAAACTTTTAAATTTGCAGTAAAGAGGGTAAGCAAAGTAATTTCGAATTGTATAAATATAAATAACATGCAGTAGATGTAATATAAATACAATAAGCAAATATTATTAAATTACTGCTGTAATTTCTTCCATGTATAGATTTTTTTTACTTATAATATTTGCTCTAAAATAAATACTATTATATCACTAATTTCATTATCAGAATTTTCCTCTAAAAACAATTTCCAACATTCAATAGCCTTGGAATAATAATCTATTTTCTTTTCATTTGATTCAACAATTTCGTAATTTTTAACATTGGTCAAAACATTTTCTAACTCTCCCCAATAATTTAAAGTATTGTTAGTTAAAATTATATCAAAATTGGGAATTATTTGCTTACCTTAGAAGACTGTTACTTGTAAGTTTTTATTGATTTGCACAGATTTCACAATTTCCAAACATTGATCACATTTGATAAATAAAAAATGAACGCATTCATCGCAATAATGAACATTTACATTATTGGCTTCAAGAAATGCCCCAATCCTATTATTTTCTCGTTTTAGTTCTTTTTTAATATCAGAAATACAGTTAATTTTTTCCTACTCAAGAAAATTATCTAATAAATCGTCATCTAGTTTTTCCATCTTCCTTTTTCTTTCAATTGTTGCATTCCTCACTGGAATTTTTTTATTTAGGTAATTGGGACAGTTCGGAAAAATTGTTGGATAAGCATCATCTGATAATTTTGGGTACTTCCTTTCATATACTGTCAATGTTCCGTCCTTTGATGTGACTTTATCAACCAAAATGATTGAATCTTTCTCAAAATGTTTGATGCAAACAACACTATCATTATTTGGTGTAAAATCCCTGGGGATAATTTTCATCCATTTTCTCTTCAATATTTCATCCTTTGGAAACCGAAATGATGTAGTGTATTTTTCACAAGACCTATTAGATGTGCAGTTCGGAATGCAGCAATATCGTGGCATTTTTTCAGTATATCCAAGTACGCATTCTCTCACAATTTAACGAAAGTTTTACACAGGATCTATTTCTTCAATCTTTTGCAGAATTTATATCATCTCGTTTTAAACCACATTAATCCAAATTTTGCATCTAACGAAAAAGCGTTACAAACATATAAACTATCAAAGCAAAGCACGTGTTCACTGCTTACACCACAACAATACACAGAACAAAGAGAAGAAGAATCGGAGCGAGGATAAGATTTCAAATCTCCTTCCCTCCTTTGATCACGTGACTATCCCCAGAGCGACCTCTGTCCAAGCCCGGTATAATCAAGAAAGTCCTGGCCAGACAAAGCTAAATCATAAACACTTTTCAACATTGTTGGAAAGTGTTAAAAACTTTGAATATGGAAAAAAATTTAACTCATGACAATTAGAACTGATTATTTTCAACCACTAAAGTTTAGATATGATTTAAGTTCCCTGTTAATACAATCTATTAAAATCCAAATATTATTTCTTTTTTAATAGTGGTTGAGGTTAGCTTTGCGAGAGCATTGAGCTCTGCGAGTTCAAAATGAAATTTGTTTTTCAAAAAGTTTAGTAGAATCTTTCAAAAATAAAATTTGTATTGAGTATTTGAAAATTTTCAGAGTTGGAATTGTGGGAAAAAAGTAAACATTTTATAAATTAATATATGAATTTAGGGGCGCTTGAAGCCCGGGACCCGTGGGCGAAATCCCGATTTTCCCATGCGATAATAAGGGCTTGAATCCGCACTCTAAATTAAAATGTCTGAAATTCAGACACTTAAGTGTCTGAAATGGAGTGTTCAATTTTCAGACATTTTAAAATGTCTGAATTTTTTCAGACACTTTTTGCGTCTGAATTTCAGACACTTCAAACGTCTGAATCGCATCCATTTTTTTGTAAGCATCATACGTAGCCATGTTTGACCACGTTGAATCCTGGAAAAATATTTGGCTGTGGTCCTGCCCCTCCCCCCCCCCCCCCCCCACAATACAGCCTGATTTTTTTGGTGCTCTCAGTTTTGGTATACAATTTTCGTTACGTTGATAATTTAAATCTTTTACGACATTGTACTGATTATAATCAATATCTTGAACTTCAGGAGTAGAACAAGATTAAAAAACAAAAAATATTTATCTAAATATTAGATTTTTTTTAATTTATTTTGTTTTTAACCTTATTTTACTTTAAAAGTTCAAAATATTGATTATAATCAGTACAATTTCGAAACAGATTTAAAATATAAGCTTTACAAATATTGCACATCAAATTTGGGGGCACTACAGTCGTAGGGGGACGGGGCACTTCCCAGTTTGCCCTTCCTTTAATCAAGAAGTACTTTTGCAAAAAACGCAACCCTGCATTATAGTTGTCTAAATTGAGATGTCCGGTATTCGGGAGTATCCGTTGTGGAGGTTAATGGACATTCTCGAATAGCGAACACCTCTATTTAACGAATACTTTTTTTAATCAGCAGACATACATATTTGTATATTTTTACGTCAAAAAAGTAGACATCTCCAATTATCGGACAAATTCCGCGGTCCCGAAGTGTTCGCTATTAAGGGCTTTTAAGGTACATAGATAAATATATATATATATTTTATAATCTTGTCCTACTCTAAAAATTCAAAATATTTATTATACTCGGTTGAATGTGGAAAAAGATTTAAAATATCAGATGTACGAAAATTGCAAAAATCCCCCCCCCCCCAAAAAAAAAAAATGAAAATATAAAAAAATATATTGCCACATGGGCAATTTTACATATACATCACTTGATAATCACAACAGCCATTTAACTATAAATAATGAAAATAAATAAATAAATATTCTACTTTAATAACATTGGGGAAAAAATGACTTTGGTATTTTGTTAAATATATTTGCGTTTTTAAACTTGTCCTACTCTAAAAGTTCAAAACTTTCATTATAATCAGTGCAAGATTTAAGATATCAGCTTTACAAAAATTCATGCAAAATCCCCCCCCCCTCCCCCCCCCCAAAAAAAAAATGAAAATACTTATTTAAAAATTATGTTTTTAAAAAATTTATATTTCCACATGGGCAAGTTTTTATGTAGATCAGAGGGTACTCACAAAAGCTATTCAACTATCAATAAAAACAAATAAGTACATATTCTATATTAAAAACATGAGGAAAAAATAACTTATGATTTCCAAACTTCTTTCGTCTTAAATATATACAGTAACATCTGTCATTTTTGTATTTTTCGTATAAGTGCATATAAATAAAGTTACCACAATTTTAAATACGAAATGTAGTTAGAGGTTTTTACTTTTTCCCATTATAAATTTCAAATTACTTTTTTATTAAAAATAATAAAAAAATCAGTATTAGAGTTGATTGCAAATCAAATACATATGTATATTTTTACAGGCAGCTTCATATAATAGACCAGTCTCATTTACTCTATTTATCTTTTTTTAATCTGCGGTTTTATGCCAGGAAGTAAGAAAGCATTAGGTCATCTTTCAAAGTTTTTTTTTTCTTTACTTCCTTGTGGCCGTCATTTACTGCGAGATAAAAATTATCCATTGAAACTAAGAACTGACATTGAATATATAATTCGTAATAAAAAAGAACGTCATAAGTTTAAAAATATGTACTTCTAGAATTAGTGGGGTTTTTTGCGAACAGATTCAAAACTAATTAAATTTCATGCAGGATTTTGTTTAGTACAATAAATAAAATCATAAAATACACTAATTTTACTACTATAAAGAAACTTACTTGAGTTGCTGCAAGAGGTAAGAAATATTCCTCGATTTGAAATTTTAAAAACTACCACAACCACAGTGAGGGAGAAAGACTTTCATCAGTTTAAAAGGTAATCCCATAATACATCCGACTAGCCATATTTAAAGAATGAGATGTTTCATCCTAAAAACAGGACCCGCCAGACAAAAGTTTCTTTTTTTTTGCCAGTTTCGACAGGACGAAGATGAATAACACAATATTATTGATATAAATTGATACGAGTTAACACTAAGCCCATTGCACACGCTTTGTAGAATTTCCGGGTGTAATCTTCAACCGTCGTCTACTTCTGTTCTGTGTCTATCCCGCCCTTGTATCGACGTCAGCTTCTAAGAGACATTTGATGTCGAGCACACACGTCAGATGTATGTATTCAATAAATAAATAATCCAAGTTAATGCGAATTAAAATCACAGTACTTCACATTTCGCAAAAAACGAATTAAAATACACGCGTACATAAAAACAAACTTTGTTTGAATTACAACGTATACCACTTCGAACGAAGACATCTAAAACGCATGCGCAACTGGGAGTGCTAGTGCCCCCTGGTGGTTATTGCGTCGGAAGAATCAAAACGTCTTAAATTAAGACACGTTTAAAGCAATGAAGTGTCTTAAAATAAGACGTTTGCGGATATTTTAGACATTATTCTCAGTTCGTTTACACCATGGTCATAGTAAGACGCTTATGTATCTTAAATTAAGACATCTATAGTGTCTTAATTTTCAGATTAAGACACTTAAGTGTCTAAAATTCTTTTTCAGTCACATATGTGTCTAAATTTAAGACGCTTCTATTTGCAGTGCGGGTATATTTAAGATAGTTGGAACATGGACAGGCTGTAAACCGAAGTCATAAACACTTTCAACTATGTTGGAAAGTGTTAAAAAAGAATTTTTTTGCATAAATGATTTTCTACAACAGTAAGCAACTCGTGGACTAAGAAAAAAATAATCAAATTCTGTCTCTTTATTTTTGTTAATTACATGTGAATAATAAAAATATGTTCAATCATGAAACATGATTCAGTTATGATTCAATATGCCTAGAGTCTTACTACCTCTTGTGAAATATTTGATTTCTTTTACTTTATTCCTATCGTAAAATATTTCATAATTTTAAATTTCTAACTTTCATACAGTGATTTTACTTTCATTACATAGTATTTGATTAGGCTCTATAAGATTGTTTTTATTCGTGTCATAAAAAACATACGAACTAGCGTTAGTAGAATTTTGTTTATTTTTATTATTACTTCTTCTAATATAATCTTTTATTATGTATATACATTTAAATAAAAAAAAATTCTATTGTTAAATTTCTGTTTTAAATAGTAGGGGGTTTTAAAACTCCTTATTTTTTTAGAAATTTGGATTTTTTAAAAGAGCATTTCTGTAAAAATATATAATCACCTTCGTTATTTCTAGAGTAAAAAAACTCAGCTAATAAAAATGCATTTTTTGTGTAAAATATAAGAAGTGTAAAAATTATAATGACGAAATTAATTATAGTTAAAGCATAATATCTTTAAGAAATGACAGTGCAAACATACATTAAAATAAACTCTAATCTGTACATGTATATTTATATCAAATCGTTTTAACGTCGTAATAAGTCAATAAAAGCTGTCTGCGTTCGATTTGTAACATCTTGAGTCGACTGAATATATACGTTAGTAAATATATTTTATCTAATCTACGTATTTAGAAACCTAATTTGCTTGTATTCGTCGGAATTTACATGATTATATTTGTAATGTTAGCTTAAGATGTAATTACGCTCTGTTATGCAAATATCAAATGATGGACAAATGGTTCATCTTCTGTAGTTGATAGTAATTTATGAAAGTAAATTGTGAATAATATACACATATGAACATGATTTTGTGCCAAAACATTAAAGAATTTGAATTTATTTTGTTAATACAAATTTACTTATAAAAACGTCTCTCGGAGTGTGAAATTCATAAGATGGAAAATTATTATTTCCTATTTGTCTTGTCTCTGTGGAAAACAGGATCATAAAAAACATATATTTCTCTTAAGGCTGTTCTTAACTTCTCTGCTCAACAAGCACAATATGTTTTGACGCATTTACAAATTCATTTTTTAACGGAGAGATATAAAATTCGAAAGCGTGGCCATGGAAGCGATTAGGAATTGAACTGTGTTTTCCGTTTTCGGATCTATAAATTACCTATTGAATTATAATCAATTTTAATCACATGACAAACACGTTTTTCACCCGCTCTTGAGTGAGTATCCTACTTTCGCGCGGAAATTCGGTTCAAATCGTCCACTTTGACACTATTTTTTAAAAATCAATTGCGTTTGCAAAAAAATAGAAAAAACAGCTCGATTACATAGTTTCTGAACAACAACACCAGCTACTTTCATGCATTTTCGAACAAAAATAAATTAAAACTTATGTCAGAAAGTTACCCTTTTGGATTTGAGAGCAGCCTTCAGAGAATTAATGTACTGAAAATTTTCCATTTTGTTTAATAAATGGAAACGAAATAACAAAATACAGTCGGACCTCTGTTTAACGAAGTCGCTAAATCCCGAAAAAAAGTTCGTTATATGGAAAATTCGTTAAATAGAGAGTTACCTTTTAGAACACTTTAAACTACATAAAACATGTCCATAAACACTAAATATAATTTAAAAAAGTAATTAACCACACTTTTTTTTATAAATTATATAAATTATATTTTTTATAAATTATATTTTTATAAAAATTATTATTTATAAATTATGTAAAAAATGATCTTACATTAAAATCACGATTTTTTATTATGGTTGATAAGCTGTTTGGAGGAATGCCAAATTTTAAAGCAGTATTCTTTTTCTTCACGTCTTTATCCACCTCATCAAGAGTATTTTTTTTTCTTTGACGCTCAAGCACTTTCGCTTTGACATTTTCGAGCTACAAGAACCGAAATTACCAACACGACTGATCATGATCAACAATCTAGAAAACGGGAGACTCTAAGGACACGAGGCAGCTCCATTGAGGGTTAAAAGGGGGTATTGAAAGTTTGCACTTCTTGGATGAAAAGCAATGATTCACAGCGATTTTAGTGTTCTCGGTGAGTTAGGTGCCTGGTAAGACCTGGTCTTGGTCATTGATCATCCTAAAATGTGTTAAAAGAAAGAATAAGTTTGAAATGTCCAGTAATATTTTGCGAAATAAGGAGAAAAAAATATTAGATCCCAAGAAAAAGTTCGTTAAATAGAGAATGCACTTCGCTATTTGGAGGTTATTTTACGAAGAAATTTGCAAAATGTTCTTCGTACCAATTAAAAGTTCGCAAAATAGAGAAATTCGCAAAATAGAGGTTCATTAAATAGAGGTGCGACTGTACCTTATTATTTTAGTTTTAAAAATTTATGATACAAACTATGAGAGTTTAGATTTGACATTATTTTATTATAAACTTCCGATCATAAAAAACAATCTTCATTGTGCTAGGTTCCATCAGTATAAGTCTACCAGCCAAAGTCATACCTCTAAATCTGCTGCTTTATTTTGTGAAAAAATATGATATGAAACCGGAAGTGAAGCTATTCCGTTTACATGCATCCCACCCCAAGTTCCCCGAAGTATCTCCTATGGATTACTGTGCATTTGGGCTTTTAAAAGATGTCCTTTATACGTGGCATCCTAAAACTTTAGATGGACTCTGAAAGATTTTGGTCGAAGTGTGGAACAAAATACATCTTGATATTTTAGGAAAAGCTCTTTTACCGTAAAAATAGAGATGAAATATATAGGGTGCGTCATAGATTCGCGCAAACTGAAAAAAGTTCATAATAAAAGAAGTAATGCTCGGACAAATTTTCGGTTTGCACGAATATGATCGGAAGGACATTGGATTCTTTTTCCATGTATAGAAAAATTATTCCAAAAGTAGGCACTCATACGTCATAATAAGACGTTTTCTGCAAATCAGGCAAACACAAACAGACAATAAAACAAATCACAATAACATAACACTGTGCATTAAAGTAAAAAATGTTCAACATGACTACCATCACCAGGTTTTAGATAAGTGAGGCGCGTCAATACGTCTATTATAACAGAGGGTAGCATGTCGGCATCGATGCCACCGACAGTCCGTCGAATGGCATTTTTCAGTTCCACCAAAGCGGCTGGGAAGCTCCGGTACACACGAGACTTCAGGTCTCCCCACAACCAAAAAATTGGCCGGTGTCAAGTTTGGATAGCGTGAGGCCCACTCAAACTTATAACCTTGAATTATCACTCGGTCGGTTAGTGAAAGTGTCCAAAAGGAACGTCTTGACTTCACGCGCAGAGCGGAGCGGGGCAACATCCCGCATGAAGGTGATGACAGGTAACGCATGTCTTTCATGCAATGGAGGCACAATATTGTCATGCAATGCAGGCACAATACTGTCATGCAAAAGCGCCTCACTTGCCTAATACCTGATGGTGGTGGTCATGGTAAACAATCTTTTACTTTACAATGCCAGCAAAAAAAATCTTGACACTCATTGAAAAAAGTAAAAAGGGTAAAAATCCATCGACTTTATAAAATTTTATTGCCAAAACTAATATTTTGTTATACTTTCCTTGGCTTTTATGACACTTTTCAGCCTATTAGATATGGAAGTTACCAAATTTTGGAAATAGCCTTTGTCCATATGAAACAGCAACTTTTTAATACGTCCTGCAGTTCCTTTGATGCTGGAAAAGTTTGTCTCTTGAACTTTATTTTTGTTGTGGTTCCAATCATTTCTGTTGGGTAAAGGTCAGGTGAGTTCCCTGGCCATTCAAGTACTGCTATATTATTATCATGTAACCACTTTTAGACAAGTTTTGTCTTATGAGCAGGTACTCCAACATGCATGAAAAATTAACATCCATGAAGGGAACAAAATTGCAGCAAGTGGTTTTGTAGAATTTCTAAATATTTACTAAAATTCATAGTCATATTTTTGGGAAGGAAATGTAGTTCGTCTGTTCCATTTTCACCACTAAAAGCACCCCATACCATGACACTTTCTGGGTGCTTTAAAGTTTTCACAGTAAACTTTGTGTCATATCGTGAGGAGTCTTTAGGTCGTTTCACCATCATCTGGCCTCCTCTGGTTAGCCTGAAACTACTTTTATCAGAAAACATTACTTTTTTCCAGTCTTCTGCTGACCAATTTGAATATTTTTTAATTTAATTTTTATTTTTTCATGACATCAGTAAGCAGAGATCTTTTCTCTGCCTTTCGGGCTGGTATCTACAAGTCTTTCTGAAGTCTGTGACAGATGGTCCTTACTGATACATTCATTAGTAAATCTGAATGTTTCTTTTTTTAATTTCTGCAGCTGTT
Organism: Maratus speciosus; assembly: GCA_963932465.1. Taxonomy (NCBI): domain Eukaryota; kingdom Metazoa; phylum Arthropoda; class Arachnida; order Araneae; family Salticidae; genus Maratus; species Maratus speciosus. The sequence goes on along the minus strand of OZ010791.1, from coordinate 222,573,629 downwards.
ATAGTTGGTTTTAACAGTACCTCACGTTTTAATAAACTATCAAACCTGGCTGAAGTCTTTCCTGGTCTTCCTGAACCGATTTTTTGTTTTGTTGTACTGCCACGTGGTAAATTCGCACTCACCTTTCGTTTAGTTTTTAAATTGCATATATTTTAGTTGTTCTAAAGTGAAACTGAATATAAAAGCCCTTTTCCCTCTGCGTAGGGATAAATGAAACACCTACTCTGTTTTTCCCACTGCGCAGGGATATTCTTGTTGGTTTTTCTTTCTTTACCAGTTGAACTTGTGGATCTCGACGATTGTGTATTGTGATCCCTAAGCGGATATTTTATTTGTGAATTTCTGAATAATTCAATTAAATAGCATGAAAAAGTACTATTTATAGTTTGCTGCTTTATTTAAAAAAAAAACTTTACGGTACATTGGTCCGTCGAGCCGTATTAAAACGAACTAAATTCAATAATTAAACAATAATGCGTATCTAAAATTCGTTCAAAAGTGAAAGCGTGAACTCAATGGAACTGTGCCAATTAGAATAGTGCGAGACAAAAAATGGATAAAAAAGTAGCAACCGATAAACGAGTGTTGAAATGGTCAATAACGAGATGGAAAAATAAACTCCTTAAAACTGATCTGAATGTGTGTGAATTAGAGCCGCTTCAACTATTGAAAAAGGAAACGGAAAAATTAGAGGAAGAGTTGAAAGCGTTGTTTGAAACGATTTTTTCTGCGTGTGAAGAAAAAGACATCGATTCATTTATAGAGGAGAAGGACAAACAAGACATGTTTGATGAATTAATAGTAAAAATCGAACATACAATTACAGCTAGAAAAATAAATCTGGATAAACCAAAGAAGGAAGTTAATGAAATAAAATTACCAAAACTTTCTCTACCGTCATTTAGTGATCAATTTCATGAACGGTTAAGTTTCAAGGATTTATTTAATGCTAGCAAACATAATAATGCAAATTTATCGCCAGCTCAGAAGCTACAATATTTGAAATCATCTTGTCAAGGAGACACCTTGAAAATAATAAAATCAATACCTATTGAAGACTCGAAGTATAATGTCGCGTGAGACTTGCTATCTGAAAGATATTCTAACAAACGTGAATTAATATACAGCCATATTAGGGAACCATTAATTTTTTCATTCGTGCAAAGTGACGCATCCGCAGTAATACTCAGTTTGGTGGATATGACAAATGAATGTATCCGTTCATTCGAAATATTGGATCAGAAGGTAAGTGGCTTTTCAGAAACTTTGTTGATTTATTTATATTGCAAAAAGTTGATCATAATATTAAATTATGGTGGGAACGCCAGTTAAAAAATGACGAACTTCCAACATTAGCTCAATTGATAAATTTTCTGAAAGATTATGCTCGTTCATTACAATCTGCTAGAGGAAATATTAATTCTAAGAAAAATAGTTATCCTAAATTAACTGCAGTGACTGCTTCTGTTAATAATATTGAGTGTAAATATTGTTCATCACATAGTTATAAAATATCTAAATGCAGTGAATTTCTAAAGTTATCTGTTCGCGAAAGATTGCAATTTGTAAAAAATAAAAATCTCTGTTTTGCGTGTTTATCTGCAGAACATAAATTAATAGTCAAAAAGAGTTTCTTCTAAATGTAATTTAAAGAGCCATAATAGCTTATTACATTATGAAAGGCTAGAAACAAATTACCCAGATCTAAAAAACAAGCAACGCCTCAATCCTCGAATCAAAATAGTGAGACTATTAGTGAATCATCTAGTAATGTAAACATTTCAATAAATTTTTGCCTTGTTGAAATATACTCAAAATCATTTGACATACTTGCAACTGCGCTGATTAATGCGAAAGATAATTATGGAGGCAATAAATTATTCCGTTGCATTATAGATGTTGGAAGTACCAATAATTTTATAAGTGAGCGTGCGATACAATTATTAGGAATAAAAAGAAATTCAGCTAATTTTCAGATTAAATGTTTGGGAATGGGATACTCCGAAGGGACTCGTCGTGTTGTAAGATTGGAATTTTCTCCACATTTTTATAAAGAAAACGCACGATTAGGTACTTTTTATATTTTGAAAAAGATAACGAATAATCAACCAGTTGTATCATATGATATTAATTCATTCAGTCATTTAGCTGACCCTAAGTGGAATGAACCAGGCCCAATACACTTATTATTCGGCGTGTCTCTATCATTATCTATAATTAGAGGAGAACAAATATTTGGGAAACCAGGACTTCCTTTTGCAGTAAATTCGGATTAGGGGTGGTTAATAACGGGAGATAAGGATAGATTTTCAGAAAATAAACCAAATATTATAGTTAATTTTGAAAATGTTGAAACAGATTATGTGAAAAAGTTCTGGGAGTTAGAAAATATCCCCTCGAAGGAAAGATACACCAATGAAGAAAAATATTATAGGAAATTTTTGATACACCCAATTCACGAGATTCGAATGGAAGATATATTGCGCGTTTGCCATTTAAAAAGCAATGTAAAGAATTAGGGTTGTCAAAATCACTAGCTATGCAAAGATTTCTAAACTCAGAAAAAAGATTTAATAGTGAACCCGATTTGTATGAAAGTTATTGCATATTTATGAATGAATATCTTGATATGGGACATATAGAGAAAACACCGAAGGGCGAAATTCAAAAACCCGTTAATGAAGTTTATTACCTTCCACATCATCCAGTCATCAGGGAAACTAGTACAACAACCTCTCTTGGAGTTGTGTTTGATGGGAGTGCAAAAACTACAAATAATGTTTTTCTTAATGAAAATGTAATTGTAAGACCTAGGATTCAACAAGAGTTATTTTTTATTTTGTTGAGATTCCGCACACACGCTTTAGCTATAATGCTGATATTGCTAAAATGTTTCGTGAAATTAAGATATATCCTGAAGATCAAGATTTTCAACAAATTCTCTGGAAAGATAAATTTTCCGATGATATTAGTGAATATCGGTTCACTACAATAGCATATGGATTAGCATCTAGCCCATATTTAGCTACTAAAGTTCTACAAAAATTAGCGTTGGACGAAAAATTTAATTTTTCATTAGCGTCAAACATTGTATTACGTGATTATTATGTCGATGTGCATCATCTCCCGAAGAAGCTATTAAATTAACATCCGAGTTACAAGAATTAATGAAAAGAAATGGATTTGAATTACGTAAGTGAGTATAAAATGACATTAGTGTACTAAAAAACATTCCTGAAAATTTAATTCAGACTAAATCCGATTTATCAATCACAATAATTCAATAAAAGTGCTAGGATTAAAATAGGACTCAAATCGCGATGTCTTCAAAATTAGTGCAACAAACATTAAAAGAAGTTACAAAGAGTATTATGTCGGAGCATATTGTCGGATATAGCCAAAATGTTTGATCCACTTGGTTGGATCTCTCCCTTTATAATTTCTGCAAAGGTTCTGCTTCAGGAACTATGGAGTCTTCATCTGGCATGGGACGATCCTGTTCCACTACTCATAAAAAATAGGTGGATAAAAATTCGGGAGGAACTCGCATGTTTAACAGCTATTACTGTACCTCGGTTAGCAATCGTTCCCTCAGCTAACAAATTTGAAACTCATTCATTTAGTGTCGCTTCCTTGATGGCATGTAGTGCAGTTGTTTATTTAAGATCCTTATTAAATGATTCGACTGTATCAGTTAGGATATTAACTGCAAAAACAAGAGTTTCATCTTTAAAAACAATATATTTGCCTAAATTATAACTGAGTACTGCTCTGCTGTCAGCCCGTTTGGTAAAAACTTTTCTAGATTCATTATGCTTGGACATATCTAAAATTAACTATTGGACAGATTCAGCAATAGTTCTCTCTTGGCTATCAACAGAATCAAGAAGATGGCAAACTTTTGTTGCGAATCGTGTTTCGGAAATACAACAACTTGTTCCGTCAGAGTGCTGGCATCATGTAAAAGGAAAAGAGAATCCAGCAGATTGTGCATCAAGAGGTCTATCACCCTCAGAATTATCATTGCATGACCTGTGGTGGGATGGTCCGAGTTGGCTTGGTGATCCATCTTTCAACTCTCCAGAACCACAATTAGGGAATGTTTTGTGTGACGAAGCATTAATAGAGCAAAGAAAAAATTATTTTTGTGCTACAGCTCAATTAAGTGAGTAAATGCCTATTCTCTCAAATATATCGTCATTTACTAAACTAAAACGTGTAATTACTTGGTGTTTGAGATTCCTTACAAATTCTTGTTCACCTGTTTCTAAAAGAAACTTAGATTTTCTTACAAACACAAAAATTCAGAGTGCCTTAAAAGTGATAATTAAACAAGTGCAAAAGTCATCATTTACTGACAACATTAAATGTATGACTTCTGGTAAGTGTTTACCTCGCAATAGCAAATTGGTCAGTCTTTCTCCAATCCTTGATTGAGAAGGAATACCCAGAGTGGGAGGACGTCTTTGCCAGTTAAATCTCACACAAGATCAAATTCATCCATTATTGTTACCAAAAAATCATCCAATGACTGTGTTGATTATTAGATATTTTCACTTATCTGACTTTCATGCTGCCCCTCAGCTATTATTGTGTGTTATCAGACAGAGATATTGGATTTTAAGTAGAAGAAGTGTTGTAAGAAAGTTTGTAAAGAATTGTGTAATTTGTGCTTGTGCTTCTGTTTCTATGTCTAAATAAATCATGGCTGATTTACTTTCTACTAGAGTGCAAACTACCCGTCCGTTCCTTGTTACAGGAACTGGCTATGCAGGACCTATATTATGTAAATTTTGAAAAGGTAGAGGTACAAAATCTTTTAAGTGTTATAATTCATTTATATGTTTTCTACCCATGCAATTCCCATTGAATTAGTGACTGATTTATCTACTCAGGCCTTTTTAGCGCGTCTCAAGCGATTTATTTCCAGATCAGGCAAACCAAAAGAAATTGTAAGTGATTGTGCCAAAAATTTTGTCAGTGCGAGCAAGGAGTTGAAAGAATTGTATAAATTTGCAACTTCTTCTCAGCATGATGAAGAAGTGTCAAAGTACTTAAGTTCGGAAGAAATAAATTTGCATTTCAATACACCCTCAGCCCCTCACTTTGGCGGACTTTGGAAGGCTTGTGTTAAATCGATGAAATTTCATTTAAAAAGACCGTTGGCAATTCAGTTTTAACATTTGAAGAACTTTCAACTCTTTTAGCTTAAATCGAAGCTTGTTTAAATTCTAGATCTCTTTGTCCTATAAGTTCCGATCCTAATGATTTACAGGCCTTAACCCCTGGTCATTTTTAATTGGTGCTCCTCTTACTTCAGTACCAGAAATTGATATTTCAGAGGTACCTGCGTCAAGATTAACCAGGTGGCAATTAGTGCAGAAAATGCTCCAACACTTTTTGAATACCATTTACTGTACATTCCTTCCGTCTTTTGCAATTCCTCCTCTCAGCCAAAAATATCGGCAACTACTAAATATCACCTACAATAAAAGTAAATTTTATGAGTGTAATCCATTTCATTGATCTGACTAGTTTTTATAATTAATTCGCTTTGTCGATCTAAGTGGTTACACCTCTTACGTATCCCATACTGTGCTTAAAATATAATAATGATACTCTAACACCAAAAAAGAATTATCTAATTAGTAGGAAATGTCGCAAATAAACCGTAATGGAAATGCGAATTATTTTAATTGCGAACTCATTTAGCGTAAGTTTCAATTTGAAGGAAATAATTAGTTAATAAACTTATAAATGTAATATAGTAAACTCTTCTCCTTATCTCGTCAGTTTTATCTGTCAGAATGTTTTTTTTTTCATATTGTTAATTCCAATCGCACTTAATTAAGTTCCAGATAATGAGCTATATTTCTTTTGTTTGATTTAATTTGTCTATCTTAACTTCATTTTTTTTTTCGATTTGCCACATTAGAGATATTTTCATGATTTGCCCAGTGGGAATAAGTGTGATATTTATTTATTTACTTTTAATTTAAATTAAAATATGCTCTTTCTTAAAACTGAAAAACATTTTTCTTCAATCATAATACTTATTATTACTATTTTCTATATTTTTTATATGCTATTTTGCTAAATTTTAAATTACAAAACAGATGCACAATTCATAATATTTATATTCTCTTTTATTTGATATATATTCACGTATCTACATTTTATTGAAATTATTAATATTGTATAACAATTAAAAACAAGAAAGAAAAATCTTGCGTCGAGCATAGATTATGAAACACTTTCCAACACTTCCCGAATACTTTAACAAAACTTCAAAGTTTAATAAGGTAAAATAGACCTAAATAAACGTTTTAAATAAGTATAACAAATTTGAAAACCAGATTTGAACAATTACTGTCCATAGCCGGAAAGGTAAGCCTGTTCTTCTGTACAATTCTATATATGATCCATAGATTTTTACAGATTCTACATAGTGTGATAAAATTTAGTTTAGTAAGAAGATTAATAACACGGTTTAAATCCACCTTCAGCAATTTATATCAACAGACAAAAACGTACTTGAATTCTTTACTACAGTCCTGTATATTATCTAAAGAGTTTTGTACCAGCCACGTATTAAGCTGAAAATTAACCAAGGCAAAAAAAGTTTAAAACTACTGAAATCACACTTCTAGAAATTATTATCGATAGGCGGCCATTTATCCAGTTTTTTTCATAGCCCTGTATATAATAAAACTTATATGCTGCAAACTTCTCTTAGTATACTAAATGTAGTTCAGCTTGAAAATGTATAACTCAAATTAAAAAAACACCTTTAAGCAATTCACGCTCATTCTCAATAATACCTAGGAATTCATTTGTGTAGTCCTGTATATGGTTTATAGAATTTTTGCATTCCAAGTAGTATGAAAAAATTCACTTAAACTTAAAAACGCATACCATAACTGAAAATTCACTTTGAGCAATCATTCCAAATAGACAACATTTCGGATACACTATTGTATCTGAAATCCTTTATGTGTCTCTGAATGATAAATACAATGCACATCATATTTTACTGCAAGCATCATTCAGTAAACTTCAGAAACGTATATCAATTTCATCATATTTGAAATAGTGGAACATAATTGAAATACTCTGCAGACAGTTTTCCCCATAGACCATTACAAAACCGGACCCTGTGTGACACTGTAAATCTGTAAATGAATAATAAATAGTTTGACTCCACATTCTATAGAAAGCATTTATTAGTGTACCTTGGAAATTCATGTGAATTTCATTATGTTAATATCAGAGTAACATCATTGAAATACGCTGCAAAAGATTTTTTTTCATAGATCATAATATATAGAAATACCTTTGAGTTTCCCTGTATGTGTACTTAAGTGTTACACATAATGTATTCTATAATAACTGTCTTCTAGTGCACCTCAATAATGTATATAAACTTCATTATGTTTAAAATATTGTAACACTACTAAATTACACCACAAATGATTTTTCCATATAAACCCTAATGTAACGGAAAATTTTTAGTGCCCCTGTAATGAATTATGTATGGTACACATTTCATTTTCAATACCGGACATGTCATGGTGAAGCTCAATAACATATATTAATTACATGGCAATTCGAGTATATTTACGTGAGGTAGAACACGGACAGACAGACGAACAAACAAACCCAATTCATAAACACTTTTCAACTATGTTGGAAAGTGTTAAAATGAGGCTTTATTACTTCGCGAATACTGTATAAATACAGCAGTATAAACTTTACATGTTTAACGCGTGTAAGACTCTGTTTGCATTGAGGATTGGTGCGTTATAAATCGGCCAATTATTTCTTAAAATATTTGGAATAGAGATGACTGCCAGTTCACCATTCATGCTTCCATAGTTTCTGAAGCAATTCAAAGATTTTAAGACAAAATATACCATTATGTAAAGGTAGCTAATAACGTTTATAAATATTTACTTTTCATCTTATGTTCTTAGAATACGTTTACTTTTATTTATTAATTTAGGCTTGTGTTACTATTTTATCAATAATTAATATTTAATGTTACTGATAAGTTATTTAACACTAATGAGTAAGTAAAATTCCATATATTCAAAATAAAATAATGTCGTCTTTTTTTCCGCAGTATAAACTTTTTATGACAACATTTATTATTGTCTTCTATAAAACTTTAATACGTTCTAATTTATTATCATTATTATTATTGTTAGTATTACTGTACTGAATATAATGTCTTTTAATTTTTTGTTTTTTTCTTTGAAGCAATCTAAATGTTTTTAACTTTTATTTAAATCCCCTAATTCCCCAAAACGAAATGTAATTAATTAAATCTACCAATTATTTTATCTGCCAATAATGATATGTTTTAAAATGCCAATATTTAAAAAAAAAATACTTTCTTTCGTGAATGGATTGTTCTTATGAATATGACGGATTAACATCAAGATCAACATTTCTTTTCAGAACATTTCCAAATCCTTGTGAATATACGAAATAATCTTAGTGAAACTAACTCATTATAAACATCACAACTTCATTACAATGTCAAAACATTGCCATCCAGACAGTTATAAACGGGGTTTGATGTTATGTAATCCTATAATGAGGATCATTTTGGCAGAAGTTGCGTATTTTTTTCAATTTGTTAAAGAGTGAAGGATCACAGAGATAAGAAAACGTTTCTTCGCAGGATTATTTCTCACACAATTAATGGTCTCTTAAATAATTACAATTAATAGTTTAGGCTTTAGAAATAATAATGAGAGGTGAATGATTACTTCACTTTAAAATATGATATCAACAAATAATTGGACACGCCTGCAAACGAGATATATGCACTCCTGATACACGTCACGTCCGCCGTCGTTATATAGCGTGTGAGAAAGTACAATGTAAGTAGTCGCATATAAGATGCCACGCAGTACGGAGCTATCGGAGTCCCAGAAAGGTGCAATAGTCGGGTACCACGAAAATGGCCGATTCATACGTGACATGACCAGCGAGTTGCAGTACCCAAAATTGGCAGTGTCCTATGTGATTGACAAGTGAAAGAAGAGCGGTGACTGTCCAAATATGTCGCGACCCGGCAGGCACACAAAACTAAGAGTTAGAGACTGACGCGTGCTGACCAGATAAATTCGGAAGAACCGCGCCAAATCCATAGGACACTTCTGCGAAAAGTTTCAACAGGCATCCAGGAATGCTGTTTCGATTAATAGCATCCACAAGGAAGCCCATCTGTTCGTTTATCACGGACACGCTGCCTCCCACAAGCCGATGATCGTCGAGTCCAATAGCTTTGCGCGGCTAATGTTATGCAAAGAACAGCGATAATAGACCGTGTATACAAATACCGACTATAAACGGCAATTGATCTTGTTCTTTGCGTAGTTCTGTATATGAACTGATTTATATTCCACAAACTTCAATTAGTATACTTTATATAGCTCTTAGAGGATCCTCAGCTTCGGCTGTAAAGTAATCTGGTGTGGGTCCACCCTCGCTAGCCTCCGAGCACGAGCACTTCCTGTGAGGTGTCCTGCGAATAGGAGTCAATGATGCGACGGAATCCCTGCAACGGATCGAGCCTGATTGGGCCGGAGTTCTTTCGCAGCGTTCGGACTTATTTATTTAGGGCCGGATCAGGGTCAAAGTGGGGCCCTCGTGGACGCCGTGGCGGCTCTTTCTGGACTTCGTGTGATGGCCAGTAGTGGTCACGTACACGTACCCAGCAGTCTTATATAGTTCAGCAAGAAAAATGCATAATGGGTATTTCCGTGTTACGTATGGGACAGCTTTTTCACACATTTCGGCTGTTTTAACATTGTTATTATATCCTCAACTTAAAACAACCATGCTACAGTGAAAATCTAGAGTTTTATATTTATTTCTAATGTATAGTTTGTGTTTTAACAGCTTATAAGTCAATGGATATAGGTATTATGTAAGTGTCGCGCACAGGACATTTTGTCAGCTTGTCATGGAATAGCACTGAAACGGGCAGATTACTTAGGTCTAGGATTTAAAATGTAGAGATTTTTATTAGCTATTATTTTTAATATTTATTTATTATTAAAAGCGGCCAGCTTAATAATGTCGAAAGTTTAAAATATGGAGATTTTTAAACCTATAAAAAGGCCATTCTATATCACATGGAACAGCTTTTCTACATATTACTGCTGATTTAACAATGTATCCTCATTGTATCGTCAAACTAAAATAACTCTGCTAATATGAAAAGATAGGGGTTTTTTTGTTAATTTTAATGTATATTTTACATTTTAACAACTTATAAGTTAATAAATATAGGTATTTGTGTAAGCGTCTTGTGCTGGACATTTTGTCCATTTCTCATGGAATGGCCCAATATAAGTTAAAATTAACCTTTAGCAGCTCACTCTCATAGTCAGTAATACTTACAAATTTCTTTGTGTAGCCTTGTATTTGATGAAGAGAGTTTATGCTCATCATCTTCTATTAAAAAATTCAGTTAAACATAAAGATACAAGCCAAAGTTGAAAACACACTTCCAGTTATTAAAGCTGATAGACAGTACTGTAACCGAATTCTTCTGTGTGTCCCTGTAAGTGAACGATAAAAGGAATGCACACTCTATTTTTCAGTAAGCAATTTATAGTACTCCTCAGTATTTCATATAAATTTCATTATGCTTGAAATAGTGTAACATCATTACAATATACTGCAAACAATTTTCCCCGTAGACTGTTATGCTAAATAATTATTTTGTTTGACGCTGTAAATGAATAATAAATGCCTTGCCTAGCACCCCATATTCTACACAAAATATGTTTTAGTGAACTTCATAAATACATAGCAGTTTCATTGCATTTGAAATTGTGTAACATCATCAAAATGAACTTGCAACGATTTCTTACCATTGACCGCAATGTAACGGAACTCTTTTGTTTTGTTCCTTTAAACGAACTATAAAAGCTTCACATTTCATTGATAATTGAGATCGTGTTATCTTATCGTAAATGCCAGTAACACATAAAAATTACAGGGCAATCTGAGTATATTTACGAGAATTAGAATACGGACAGATGGACAGACAACTGAAAATCATAAACACTTTTCAAGTATGTTGGAAAGTGTCAAAAAAAGAAAAACGGATATTACTTAAATAAAAAACTTTCTTTAAAATTGCTTTTGTTTAACTAGAGACTGTTTAATTTAAGGCTAATGTTTTCAACTTACAATAGGTATAGTTTTTAATAAGATCACTTTTACTACTGAAAGAAATGTATAGTTACACCCATTTACATTTGTTGGTGGAGTTTATCCAACAAAGTTCATTATCTTGCAATAAACACTTTAAGCTTTCAAATAAATGTAAGCATTAAGTTTCGTTTAAATAAGAACTTCAATGAAAGTACATTTTTACGAATGGATACACATTTTAATATTTTTTTACTCCGGCTGTCTGGATGACCTGAGTTCGTATAACAGGAGTTTTACTGTACCTTAATAATGTGAACTTTCTTCATGTTTCTTTTTCATCAATTTTGTTTCTCATTTATTTCTACTTAATGTGGCTGTACCACAGATTGTTCAACTTTAACAAAGTTTAAACAACAAAAAATTTCAGTGATTAATTTATTTATTTCTGGAATACCAGATCTATAGACATTTTTTTTAGCTTAGTACAGCAAATAAATATCTAGGTTCAGAAGCGATTTGCCATATTTTTAAGAACGAAATGTATCAAAGTTGTAACAAGAAAATGTGTCGTACATAAGTTTGTAGTACATTTTTTTAATGGAATGTAATTAAGAATAAATTAAAAAAAGAGAATATGTCTGTTTTGAATGCTTAAAGGTCAATATCTGAAAACTGGACAATTTCATTCTAAGATTTTTCCTTTTTTAAATGAATGTACCAACTACCACATGCAATTATATACTGTGCTACATGTTTTGTACTTTAAATGCTGTAGTGTTTTGAGATCAAGGATGTATATTTTATGCGTAGGGTAAACTTTTATGGAAGAAAGTGTCTGCAAACATCATATCAGCCCCCATTTATTTTTATTTTATTTTTTATTAAAAACGTGTCAATATACAACTAACTTTGCTTCAAATGAAATGAGAACAACTGGATCTAACTAATAAAAGTAAAAATATTAAATATAGACAATATTAAGAGCTACTAAGTTCATGGAAGTTCCATAGTGGCATAACACAGCGAATTGTTTATTCTATTTTTATAAGTTTTATTCAAATATATGCTAAAAATCAAATAACTTTTTTGTATTATTTAAATTTTTGTTACTGCACTATAAATTAACCCTTTTAGGATTATGTTTTCAACAGAATACTTTTGTATTAGACATTTTATGGAAAGGGACTGAAATGATGTATCGGTGACTGAAATGATGCATCAGGGACTGAAATGATGAGTCATGATTCACACGTAAACTTTATTGAATAAAATATTGCTTAAATATTTTTAACATAGGAATGTTAATTCCTTTTGACATTAATAATGTCACTGCATCATTAAATCGTCAATCTGTTTACACTCGGGTACAATGTAATGCCTTGATGATATATATTTCTTACTGTCCCTTTTTCCTTTCTTCGATAATAGCACAGTCGATCTTTTTTTCTTTTTTCTGCCAAAGCAACTTAATTTTCTCACACTACTTCCTCTTTTTTCACGCTCCTTACTTTCCTGAATTTGTTTTAAGGAAACGGTGACTTTTTTTTTGGGGGGGGGGGGGGATGCAATAACTCCTTTACATTTTTCTGACTCTCAGAATTGTCTACATCCATTTTTTCTATAAAATAAAAATGACCTTTTAGTTTCATTTGTAAATTAATTCAACATATGAATAAAAACTGTGGGTATTCACCAAAATAAGCTACTTAACCGTCGTTATACATTGGTTGAAGAATATTATTACTTGGTAATAACGTGATTAGGCTCATTTTAGATTTAATTTAAGAAAAATTCATTTGTAAAGTATTAATTGCTTATATTATATAATTGATCAGTGTCTAATAATTGGAACTGAAATGATGGGGAGTCAGGTGATATTTTGTCTTAATAGCTACACAGCCATTTTTTGAACCATTTTGAACAAATGTCAATTATTAAATATGCTATGTGACATTTGTACGTTACATAAATAAAGCTGCAATAAGCTTTTTTTTATACGTAAAATATTATATATGGGGACATGAATGATACTATAAAAATACTCATCCCTATTCAGAACAAAAACTAAATGTTTCTAAATATGAAACAAAGATAAGAAGAACTTACCTTCATCCATGGTGGCTGGTTGAGCTTTAGTTGGTGTTACAATGGAAATAATTCTGCCAGCGACACCTAGTATCTGTTAACCTAAATGTGTGTTTAGAGGGACTGAGATGATGGTCAACCTGAGGGACTGATATATTTACTACAATCTTTTACTATACAATCTATACTAATAAAGGAGAATTATATTTTCCCATACTGTATAGATATCGGTATAAATATATAATAGCATAGAATTCTTTACAGCATGCATTTAATATTGGATATTTGTACTTGGGGACAGGGACTGAAATGATGATTTAGTTTGTTTAAAGCGTAAAATCAATTATTTATACATCATTATGTGTCCATTTATCATTGGTAATTGTTATAACAAATGTTACAAAATATTACATTTTTCAGTTTTTGCTTTTAGTATAATTAATGAAATGTTATTGGCAGTGGACGCAAATTGTCCAATTTTCAGATATTGACCCTTAAACATTTTCGCTGATTTGACAACAGATAGGATTTCGCGATATATGCTGGGTTTTTGTTCTTCTCTTTCTATACTGGTTCCTCTCTTTTCAAAACACAGAAAAAGATATTACACTAGTTCATACTTCCTAAAGATAGCAAGAAAAAGCTTTTCTCGCTGTTAAAGAAATATCAATTAAAAATGAGAAACCTACTCGGAAACGCACAATTCGAATTTCCCTTCTACTTTCTCCTTTTGAACCACGTGTGGTTTTACATGGATCTGTTTTATATAAAGCGAAGCAAATCTACAATGTTTATTTTATCATTTTAATGATGTTCTTATATGAAGTTCTTAAACGTTAATAAAATGGGATATGCAACTGTTGGCTATCAAATATTTAAACGAGTAAAGATAATCTTCAATTCCAAAGAACATTTCTTCTTAGTTACGAAGAATAAAAATTATTATTATATTAAAATATGTATATACGGGACCCATTCCCAAAGCTATATATACACTGGCCTCCAAAAGTTAAGGTACAAGGACTGGATGCTTTCGATTGCACACGTTTTGTCGAATATCTACCAACATTATTGGCGAATTGTTCTTGAACGAACTTCTAGGATGTAAAGAACATGTTTGATTTTATATTTCTCGGTGAAGATTTATCGGAGGGTACATTTAGGGGGCTAATAATAAATTTAATAATAAAATAATATTTGCAATCCCCTATGTAACAGAAAAGGCTGGAAAGGGTTTGTCACTGTGGTAAATGACTAGATGGGTCCTGTTCAACGTTTGTATGCATTTGTGTAAGCATAGCACTCATATTCGTGAAGATGTTAACATTTTTGTGAAAATTTCAAAAGTTTTTTGTTTATAGCATACACAGTTTTTAGCCAAATTTAACACAACTTTCCGAAAACTTGCCAAAGAATAGTCGCAACAGCATACTGCAATTAAAACATGAATATATTGAATATTTGATGAGATATGGGCATTTTTATGAGATAATTTTTAACTGCGATCGGATTTAGGTCAGGAGAGTATGCTGGTCATGGTCATTCCATACGCTGTATTGTTTTAGCTTAGAGCATGTTTTCCACAAGACGAACTGTATGAAGTCTGTGGCATTATCATGCATGTAAAAAAAGAAATCACTAACTGCTGCAACATAAAATACGACATGAGGTCTCAGTATCTCGTCCGTATAACTTCGGACCGTCAAAGTACCATTCCGAATGTTATGCAGGCCCGTACGTCCACCTATGCTGATTCCAGTCCATAGCATCAACCTACCTCGTCTGTAATGTGATCTTTCATGAACGAATGTGTGCTTATTTTGAGTGTCTCGTTCTCTCCATGCCAAAAATCTTCAGATGTCACATCCAGTCTGAATCGGAAATCGTCTGTAAACAGAAATTGACTCCAACAACTTTGACTCCAAACTAGATGTTCAGTTGCCCACCTCCTTTGGGCCGCACCGTTACTTGAAATCAACGGAATACAGACCATTGGCTTACGTGCATAGAGGCCACTCTGATGAAGCCTATTTCGTATTGTCTGGCTGGACACCCTTCGTCCTATCGCCAAGAACAACTGTGTTTGCAGCAGAGTAGCATTGCCCATTCCGTGTCGACGAGCTGTTAAGAGGATATCGGTCATCAGTTTCTGTGGTAGCACATGGCCGACCTTTCCCTTGTCGATGTCTACTATACATGTGTCTTGGAATCGGTTCCACAGCCTTGCATTGACACTTCTTGAGATTCCAACAGCGTCCGCTACACTTCGTTGTGTTTCCCCAGATTCAACTGTCCCGATAACACGCCAAGCCACGTATTCCGTTAAATCCCATTGTTTTGACATTTTCAAGTCCCCTTTTCTCAAAATACAAGCTGAACAATTGAATTTTACAACTGAGACAGTGAAACTGACGTTTCTGCAAAATCCTGATTTTATTTCTACACTTAGCTCCTTTTTTCTACTTACTGACGTCATAAACTTTAATTTACATGTGAACTTTTTTTAATCTTTTCTACTACGCTTTAAATTATGGATGTTTTATTTTACGTTACTTATCGGTGTAAATATTTGCGTAATCTTTTTAAAACCATATACTCCCTTAATTGTTTTGAGCAGTGTATTTATCATATGTTGAAATAAAACTACCAGTTTTCATATTTTTACATACCATAGTTTCCTTATAATAGTCAAAAGTTAACAACGCAATTACAGAAGCAGCAGGATTTGTTGCCTTTTTTCTGAAAGCAATAGCATGATAAATCATTGTATGTTTTAGAATCAAAATAATTTGAATTTGCTTAGATACTTTTGTGATATAGTGGAGACTAATTATGAATTATAAACATATATGACTTTATGATAACATATGGTACAAACATTTCATGAGATAAAATGTTGTAGTCATTTATATTTATGACAAGTGTATAAAATGTACATGATATATATATTTATATATACATTGCATACATATATGTGTGTGTGTGTGACATATATAAATATATATATTATATATATGCATATATGTGGCATAAAAGACTTAAACACTACATATATAATGAAAATGTGGCACATGATGAGCGTTTGGATTATATCTATATCTATATATATATAATAGGCATATATATGACGCATGCATAATCTTCGCGATGATCTTAGCGAGATCGTAACTGCAACTTTTGCATAATCAAATTTATAGAGGCCACTATAACAAAGAAGTACCCTATTTTCTCTGTCCCAACTTGTTTGAATTACAATCATATATAGACTTTTTTATAGTAATATTAATATCATAAAACATCTAAAATGTAATTATTTAATATCGGAATTCCTTTTTAGTTATTTATTTATTTTATAGATGTTGTGCAATTGAGAAAATCATTCCACCAGTGACTTAAGAGTTCATAATGCCTATTAACCGATATAAATTAATTTCATTTAGTATTTTCTATAGCTTAAAGAATATAAAACTTACTGTATATATTATAAGATATTATATTTTTAATATAAATTTTATTTTGATAAAACTTCAAAAATTTAAACCAAAATGTTTCTTTGGTAATTTTAATGATTTTTAGAAGAACAAATAGCTAATTTTTAAAACATTGTGATAGATCGATCATTCAGTTGTCTTCGATATTCTCATTTATTTCAATATGAAAAAAATATGCAACAAAAATTGAAGTCTGCAGGGCACTTTAGTTTGATTCAGTAAAATTCTTTTGTTATACCCTTGTTATAGTGTCTCCAAAGTTTTAATTCCGATGTATCGCCGAAATATAATAACGTTATAATGATTTTACAACATGCATAAGTGTGACTATGTGGGGCATGTATAAGTGTTTACGACTGTACATGTGTGTCACAGTATGACTTTACAACTTTGTCACTGTAGTCACATATTCGTCACAACGTTAATGACAAAATCGTCACAAATCACACAATTTTCACAAAATTGTCACAATGTGACTTTACAACAATGTCTCTGTCGTCTCAGAATCATCACAGAGTGAAAGACAATTTCGTCACAAATGACATATTTTTCACAAATTCGTCACACCGTGACTTCACAGGTTCGTCACAATGTGACGTCACAAACGAGCTCTAAAACGGCCATAACGACTTCACATTCTAGTCACTTCACATTGACGTCACCTGACGTCACATAAACGATCACAATGTCACAGTGTGACTTCACAACTACGTCGCCGTGACGTCCCCATGCCTTACGGATATATATATATCTTGTTGATCTCCCGTCGGACGTTAACGACCCTTTCACTGAATCATTCTAGTACCTCCACGTAAAAAGCGCATTTGCTGTTTTCTCTGATGGCCCAAACTAGTTCGTTGCATAGTTGGCTGTCATGACGGCCAACAATGCAGCATGTATATATTTGTCAAGCCTCTGGCACCGAATCAGGTTGACTGTCGAAAAACGCCATGGGCGATTTAAACTTTTAAAAACACTGATCATCACTCCGAGTCGATCCATTGGAGCTTTCGCTGCGTTAAAATACTAACGCTCTCTGTGTTAGTATTATGATGGCCAACAATGCAGCGAACGAGTTTGGGCCATCAGAGAAAACAGCAAATGCGTTTTCTACGTGGAAGTACTAGAATGATTCAAGGAAAGTTGTCATTAAAGTCCGACGGGAGATCAACAACAATTGTATCCTCCAGCATGACAACACGAGGGCTCACACCGCTTTTTCGGTGAAAGATTTTGCTCAAAAAAATATTGCCATGTTTTCCACGCCGCCGTATAGTCCTTACACTGTTAAAAATATCCCTGTAAAATTACGGGCAGCAGAGATTCCAGTCATACACCATAAAAAAAAATTCATGCCCATCATTTTGTGCAACCCGTAATTTTACGGGACAAAGATATAATGCACTTCAAAACACAATAACACTTTACTTACTGTTCCGTAGCGCGTAGCACGTTAGATAATCATCACATAATCGCTTTTTGGTGGGTTAAAAAATATGTTACGGTCGCGGTTAAGTGACATTATTTTTCGAAACACAACTAAAAGGAAGGGTTAAACTCTAGCGGAGGAAAATGTGTGGGTCGTACCATATTTTTTTAGTGTTTTAGACCGTTTTTCGTCAAATAAGGCTGTTACCCATGAAAATTGAACAGCAAACGCTTATAAATTTACAGTTTTTTCTGAGAGTGTACTTCTCTTCACTTCTCTTCAGAGTGTACCTCTTCATGAATTATTTCCTTTCCCAAATGTCAAGAAGAACCTTAAAGGGAATAATTTTGGCACCGTACTAAATACTCAAGAAACTGTGACAGCAGGTGTCCCGAAAAGAGCAATGATTTGTATTTTTCTTTTTTTACCAATTTGTTCTCATTATTATTGGAACCTACCCTGTATAATGATATGTGGTGTAAAAAATTTTTATCATATATATTATTTCTGATGCCAACATCCGTTTTTCTATGCACATGCTAAACGCAAACTACGATTAATGTGGTATCGTACGATAGGTTATTGAACAGACTTTTGATATAGTGCGCTCACATTTCGTTAGAACAGAATGTTTAATTAAACTGGTCAGTTAATTAAAATTTAACGAAAAACGCATTAATAAATAATCGCAAAGATTGCAATGCGAAAGCTTCACACGGATTTACTGGTCAATATTTTTGCTAAATTATCATCTACGCTCCTTTAGCCAGTAAAAAAAATCTTGTGAGGACTACATATGCACTTAAGAAAAAAATTATAAAGACGCAATTTAATGCTATGTATAATTGTCTTTAGAAACTAAATTATGTATACTAAAAAAATTTCACTCTCCACGCTAATTAATTTTTGAAGCTTATAATGTGCCAGCATACTAAACTTCCAGTTATTCTTAAATGCTGAGACAATTTTCAAAATGAAAGGTAATAAACTTATTAAATGAATGTCTAAACAAACACACAAAGAACTTTTTAAAAAAAAGCCTTTTGTGCAGCGAAATATCTTTCATTAGAAAATCTAATTAAAAATTAATCTTAATAGATTTTTATTAAAGATAGCTTCAAATAATAATTTAAAAGAAAAAAACAACGTCTAAATAAATATTAAACTCTCCAATAAAAAGTCATCCTATTTCTTTATTAAATTTCGATGCTCAGCATGAATAAATGTTTTCTTTTTGTTTAGATATCCTTTTTTATTTACAAGCATTCAAAAATGTATTTACAAGTAATTACATTTTTTAACCACTCTTTATAAAATTCATTTCCGAAATTAAATAAAAATACCTGAGGACAAACACTTTATAAAGTCGCCGTTTGATTCCATCTTTTTCTGATATCTTTTACTCTAGATATTTCCTCTTCTACATCATATTTAATTGCTCCAAAAATCGATCTTATTCAATTATTTCCAAGTCCATACCTGAAAATAATTGCTTTTGTTCATACTAAACTGGAGAAATTTGAATAATTGTATTTCTGTCATTCTTAAATTCAATCATTCGATGAAATTAGAAAATGAATGTATCTCCTTACACAGGGTGTCGACGGTGTCCAAACGCTAATTTCTAAACCGTTAGTCCTAGACATATAGTTCCAATTACAAAAATGTTTTAAACGAGGTGAAAAATTACTTAAAAGTCGTTTTGATCTATAAAAACTTTTCTTAAAAAGTTACGAAATTTAAATAAGATCACCCCTGTGTCTGTCTGTCACAGCCTATTTCCTCGTAAACTGGCTAGAGAATATTGACTGAAGTAATAAAGACCACATATTTATCAATAATAACCACATATATAAATTAATCCACATATTTACAGATTGTCAACAATTCACAAATATATTTAGGAAAAATATAGAAGGTCAAAAAAAAAAAAAAAAAAAAAAAAAAAATTCTTTGTATATCGTGTGGGGTATCGTGGGAAAGCGTTCATAACGCTGAATTAAAAATACACTTCTTTTAATTTTATGTATTACTAGGGGACTCTGCCCCCTGCAAGCTACGCTCGCCAACCCCCGTTCAGACACCGCAGAATCTAAAATCACGCTAATCTGGTGGGTTTTAAAAATATTAGATAAGATTGAATTATACTGAAAAAAGCTGTGCAGATCTCCCTGTAAACGGGTTTCCATTCAATTCCCTTTGATTGCAAAAATTTAAGGGCGAATCAGTTGCTGTTATGACATCCAATGGTTGTTTTCATTTTTGATTAAAGAGGATCAATTAAACATTTGAAAAGAAGCTAAAATAAAATGAATTAAGTATACAGTATTTGTCTTCCGATATTTTAAAACAATCTCTGTAACGATAGCCTAAGTCATCAACAGTTCCGGGCGGACCACTTCGCTTTTTATACTCTAGGTGCCATTTTGGTACTTTAATGTTAGCCAGGCACAGGCGATAAGTCGCCAAATATTATTCTATCGCCATCAATTCATCTATATTATAATAGTTCAAGTCATCAACTGCCATAAACAAATATGATCTGATCCCTTCGCCTCTCATATGAAAGTTTCGCAAAGATGTCATATACGATATTGGCGCGATTTCTTTCCGACGCCAATTTGGGGAAAGCATCAACAGCATAAACAACAACATCCGGCTTACCATATCAAGCAAAATAGCGATACTTTGCGGCAGTTAAGTACCCGTTGCGTATATAACATTGAAGTCAGAAAAAAATCGCGCCAATAAGGGGGCGTATATGACATCTGTGCCGAAAGTTTTCCATTTTGATTAAAAAATCAATTTTTTTTCGAATAAAATTACATAAAATTTGCCATGGTAGCAAAGAATTTTTGGTACTGTTACGCTAGCCGGGTGCAAATCTCGCCAACAGCTTTTTTTTTATTTTTCAAGTGGTAAATTAAAACATTGATTTGAAGTTGAAATATACGCATCGCAGGTTTGGAATGATTTTTTAATTTTTTTTTTTACGAAAATTTAGCGAAAACCTCGTTTTCGAATACCAGTTACAAATGTATTTTTGGCACTATACTTAGTTATCCCGTCGACCAAACTATAAGATTAAATGACAATAATGGTTGATCGTAAATGTCACATTCACTTGACTTTAAACAAGTTACACGTATTTACGTCATCAAGTGACTTTTATTTCCACGTTTTATTTGTATATTTATTAATTTTATACTAATTTATTTGTTCTTTCGTTATTTAAAATAAAAATTATGTCAATTTGCATAATTTGGCGAGTGGTTTGGCAATTTATATAATTTGGCAGAATTGGTCGACGGAATAACTAAGTAGTACCGTATTTTTTAATTAATTTCTATTATTTTCAAAAGAAAATAATAAAAAAATAATTGATAACTATAGAACAAAATAATTTATATAATTTTAAAAAATAAATTAATGTAAATAAACATTTATTATTAAATAAACAACAATAGCCGGGTTACCATGTCAATCAAAATAATGCCATTTTGGCGCCAATTAGGTACCCCGGTGCATATATGACATCTATGCTTATATTTTTCTTTTCGTTTTGTTTTTAAAAAAAATAAAGAAGTGAAAGCCATCAATTTTAAGTCGTTCAGTTTTAAATCGAAGTTTGTTATTTTAAATAAAATGATTGAAAGGATTATATTTTATAAATTAATGAAATATAAAAACATGCGACGGGAAAAATGTTTGGTGATGTATCACCTGCGTCCCGCTAACATAAAAATACCGAGTTCTTGATTTCTGTATCAGAATCTTTCGATTTGGCGAAAGACTATTCAAGTAAATCGAATTATGAATAAAAGTAACATTATACATTTCTTAGCATACATTTAAGGGAGTCCAAACTGGTCGCCAAATTAATTTAAAATAATAACCTTTTCTGAAAAAAAAATATCTCTTATGATTGAAATTTGAGTTGCCAGTATTGGAAAAAAGTATTTAAAATTAGAAAAAAATTTATATTTCGAAAACTAATTCGAATTTAAAAATTCTAATACCAGTTTTGAGATCTGTGGATTAATAAGGATTTTTGGTGTTAATTTCATCGCAAAGTGTTCCATATTTTAGGAGAAATCGCCGTGAAATATAATCAGTTGTTTAATCAGTCGTTTCATAGAATCGTTACATAAATTCGTTTCAATTCAGTCGTTTCATAATATCCGTTTCATTAGGATTTTATATATATAGGGTAGATATTTTCAGAGATATCGTCTAAAGTGTAATGCAAAAATATGCCCCCCCTTTCTGCCTATTTCCAAATCTATTGAAACTAAAATTATAAAAAAAATTAGAGGACGTAGAAGTTAATTTAAATCTTGCTGGAAAACTGTAGAGATTACCCTACGCCAGGTAGTTTTTAAGAAAATTGCATTTTTCCGTTGAACACAAATTTCAATTTGCGAGTGTTCAGCGAAAGAGTATAGGGGCGCTGGCGGTACCTATCGTCGCAAAAGTATAAAATGATTGTAGAAAATGATTTTCGAAAAATATGATTTCGAAAATCGGTAATTAGCCGAGATATTAACCCTTAAAGACACGGACGGTTTGGACATACATAAGGACTTGGGCGGCGTACTCTATGCGCCATCGGCTTTTAAAACCTAGACAACAACTTTCAATGATATATATGTGTAAGGCAATGCCCAGTAGCAGTATAAAACTAATAAACTTCAAACTGTTAAAAAACAATCTAATTAGAATTAATCACGTAATTACTATGGTATTCACGACTAGTTTGAAATGAGTGGATCTCTCAATACGCCTCCCGTGTCATTAATAGTTAATTAAAAACCTATCTGGGAAAATGCGGCACGGTCCCAGGCGGCGTTGCAATTTTGCGGCCTGCTTCCGAAGCGTGCTTAGCGCAATGTCACGTTTAAACTTTGAACAAGGGTTTTGTTTTAGATACACTGTTAAGAGAAAAGATTATTACTAGGCTGAATTTTGGTTTATGAAATGCCACGTGAAATTTAAATTTGCACTACTTTTATTGTCAGCACCGAATTAAGTTCATTATAAACAGATTAGGATAAAATTAAAAAAAAAAAAAAAAAAAGTTATACGGAATAGCAGTATTTGATATTATTTAGGCTTCATATCTCTCTGAACTTTCATGGTATATCCATTTATACTTTTCTAGTATATGCAGCTATACCCAACCCTACGTTGTATAGCTTTTTAAAAAGTCTTATTATTGTGTTAGCAACGATTTTTTTTTTTTTTTGTAATAATACAGCTACTAATTAATATATTTATTGTACGGAACCCTCTATACGCGAGTAATACTCGTAATTCACCGTTTATTTAAAATACATGTTTAGTAAAAGTTGTGTATTTTTCTTTAATATGTTACAGTGACATATATAACTAAATATAACTTATAGGACTGGGTGATCGTATAAATATGTAAATTTCGTAATCTTTTAAGAAACATTTTTATTGACATAAATTGTTTTTAAAATACTTCTTTACCGCATTTAAAACATTTTTGCAACTGAGACTAAGGTTAGTTGGGGCAACTGGGCCATGATTTTACAATGTGACTCTGGAGCTTCTGACAATTCAGCTTCAAAAAGCTAATGTTCATTTGAATTAAAGTCTGAACTTCTGTAAATGTGTTCAGTTAGGTTCCCTCTACCAGACAGAAATGCTCAAAATTACATTTTAATATTTAAAAATATAAAAATATGCATACTTCGTCTTTCTTTCCTCATGAATCCAGTTGCCCCCAAAAATGGGGTAACTGGATCAGGGGGTCTATGTACCACACGCGTTTATTTTTTTCATATCGGATATCAGGTCCTGTTTGAAAAAGTGTAATCAACTTAAAAAAATTTAAACCATGCAGATCACGTAAATTATATGTCAATAAACAGCGTTGTAAGGGAAACCTTTGCTGTCAATGTGTCTAAAAAAAGCACTAAAAGTAACAATATTAGATTTATTTTTACCAAAAACATAAAACTTAAGTAAGTACTTATGTAACTTTAGTATAAATAATAAGTATAAAAGTCACATGCACTGTTAAAAATTTTGCAGCATTCTGGCAGGTCATTCGACCGTTTTTTGAAAAAATGGTTTCATAACCATAATTTAACTATATTCTGACCATAAAATGGCCAATAATATGGTCAGAATAGTGTTAAAATTACGGTTGTGTAACCGTTTTCGGAAAAAACGGTCAAATGACCTGCCAGAATGCTGCAAATTTTTAACAGTGTGGGTATTTTAATGAAAAAAAAAAATAGCAAGGTAAATCTATAAAGTACTTAAGTACTTTATCTTTATCCAGGGGTCGCATTATGTAGGGAAAATTTTATTGTTCCTACCAGTACCCGTAATGAGTTACCTTCATGATAATTTTATTTAACATATTCTAAAGAAAGGTGCGATGAAGATATTATTTTCAAAATAGTGGTAGGAACGATAAAAGTTTCCCTATAGAATGCGACCTCTGTGTATAGTACAATTTCAAGGTCTGGCTATCTCGCTTTAAGGGGCAAGGTACTTGCATTCGTAAAATGTTGAAATAATTTAATGACACCAATATTTACAAGAGAATCTATCTGAAAACAAGTAAAATTATATTTTCGCGTACTTAATAAAGGTGAAATTTTCATTATAAAATTCAGGTGCCAATGTGGCAATTGGGATTTAAAATTAAGTGATGCCATAACGGCATCACCGCCTCTCAAGGGGTCAATAAATTTGGTTTGATACCACTCAATATGCTTTTTTTAAATTTCATTACGTAATTTTAATAAGGTATTCTATCATTTTCTTTATTGTGAGCAAAAAACAATGGAGAAATTTACTTCCCGTTGTAAGAGAAACTCAAAAAAATTATTTATAACTATTGGGGTAACTGGATCCAGCATGATCCAGTTACCAAGGATACATGTCCCAGTTACCACATTCTTGAAAAATTTATGGGGTAACTGAGACACCGGTCTTACATTTGAAACATGAAGTAAATATGTATAGATACCTAATAATATTAATGTAGTTATATGTCTAATCTTTAAAAAAAAAAAGATTGTTTAATAAAAGTACTTGCATCTATTATATATATAAAATCCAAATGGAAATTTCGTTCCGAACGCCGAGATTTCGAGTTCTATCGCATGGATTTTTACGGAACTTATACCGTTAGATAGGTATCGTACCAGGGAAGGTTTTAAGCTATAACACATCATTCTACTTAGATTAGTTATAGAATTATTACGGAAAATTCTATTATATTGGACTTTGTTACTTCATATTTCCTTAAATATCTGGGCTCCTATTAGTCGTAGAGCTTAGATCTCGCGCCAAAAGTAGCTCCGAAGTACCCAAGCAAACTTTTCCCCGCGATTATTTTGCCGTCTTCCGATTTCCTCTAACTCTATTAGGGGCCCGCGTAGAGCCCCTTTAAAATATTTTTCGTAGTAATTTCAGCAATTATCTTAAATTATTGGTTAAGACCGCCACCCTCCCGATTCATGTATCTACGGAAAGGTTGCATGAAGGAGTTTCGTTCAGATACGCTTTCGTTAAGAATAGAGTGCGCTCCCTGGTGGTGGAATGTGGAACTAACATAACGCGATATTGTTAAAATTAGGAAATCTAACAATGCGATCTGTTTTAAACTTTGAGATAGTTCATAACACATAATATATTATCTATTCTATTATGTATATATAAAATCTATTATCTATTCTATTATCTTCTATTATATATATAAAATCCAAACGGATATTTCGTTCCGAACGCCTAGATTTCGAGTTCTATGGATTTTTACGTATGGATTTGTAGTATGGATTTTTACGGAACCTATACCGTTAGATAGGTATTGTTTCAGGGAAGGTTTTAAGCTATAACACATTATTCTACCTATATTAGTTTTAGAATTATGACGGAAAATTATGTTATTTTGGGCGATAAGGTTACCATTATATTTCTTGGCGTAATTCATCGTTGATAAAAAAAAATTGAAACGGCTATTAAACCTCGAAAAATAAAAGAAAAACTGTTACTAATTTTATTTAAATGAAAATAAAAGAAAAAAAGAAGAAGAAAATCCGTTTTAATGAGTGATAATATTAAAAAACGGAAACATTTAATCAAAACCTGAAAGAAATATTTGTAATGCTTAAAAATTAATTTAATAAGAAATATTACACTTGATACGCAATATTTGGCTCTTTATCGCTTGTGTTAGATATGGAAACGAATCTGAAAATTTTATTAGATGAAATTTTAACGACATTTTCTTTCTGTTCTGTTTTTTCTTTTTGTATATATATATCTAATTGTCCCATCACGTGACTTATAGAAGAAACAAGCAGATGTAATTGTGAGAGTCACATGTGTAATTACTATTTGTTTCTTTGCAATTTTTTAATTTTCTTTTGTCGCCAAACAATGTGATTTTAAGCCAAAAATACATAAGCGTGACATTAGCTTGAGGATGTTCTCACAAATGGTGTTTTTTTAGGTGAAAGAGATCATTTTTTGAGTATATTTTCATATTCAATTGTAACTTATATAGATATCAGTTAATATTTTAAAAATGGAATCGAATACTT
Source organism: Maratus speciosus (assembly GCA_963932465.1). Classification (NCBI taxonomy): domain Eukaryota; kingdom Metazoa; phylum Arthropoda; class Arachnida; order Araneae; family Salticidae; genus Maratus; species Maratus speciosus. Next base: position 222,546,858 of record OZ010791.1, on the reverse strand, counting down.
AAATTTCAGTGTGAATTTCTGCCCCACATACATATTGTAAAATAATTTCATACTTTTTAAAATGTTTTTCGCCGTAATTCCGAAAGCATGTGATATTTGTAAACTCGAACTCAGATCAACGACTATTACCCATTTTATTTAAGCAAATATTATCTATTTTCTCAAGTCATATCGCCAATTTCATTTATAGGAAAATTCACAGATTCGAAATCTAGGAAATAAAGATAATTTTTAAGGAAATTTATGTTTTAATACGTTATTACTATGGAAAAATTCAACATTTTGAAAAAAAAAAATTACAAATCTTTTGTAATTCGTCATTTCTTCTTCGTCTTTCTTCGTAATTTCTCCTCTGTTATGTAATATTTCAAATGATATTGGACTAATTTTCGATCATCGATTCACCGCAAAATCGCATATCTAATCTAATATAGTATATAAAATAAAGCCTGGATTAGGGGACTAATTAACGCACAGCGCAAACTACTGAACCTAAAATTTTGAAAATCGTGGTAAAAATACTTCTTATGACATAAACTTCTGCTAAGAAAGGATTTTCTAAAGTATCACCCCTAATGGTTTTTGCACGGGGAGGGGAAAAAATCGAATTTCAAAATAATGCGTCAAATGATAGCATATTTTAATGTAGTTTTGTATGCTGAATCGAATGCTACCAAATAAATTTTTATAAGTCCAACAGTTCATGACACATTTCATATTTTTCTAATTTGGCGGTGTCTTTGGCATCTAAACCTCAAAATATCTATCATTACATCCGTTACTCTAGCAACGGAAAAAATTCAAATCAACCCTTTTGGCTAAAAAATAAAAACGGCTCTATGAGTTTGAAATAAAAATGCAAGCATGTTAATTTTTTAAAAAAATAGTGATTTTATGTAAAATAAAAGGGAAAAAAATTACTGAGAATTTAGCGTTATAAAACAAAAATGGAAAAGGTACTACTTAGATATTCCGTCGACCAAAAATCTATCGTCAAACTATAAGATTAAATGCCAATAATGGTTGATCGTAAATATCAAATTCACTTGAATTTAAACAAACTACACGTGTTTACGTCATCAAGTGATTTTAATTTCGACGTTTTGTTTGTATTTTTATTAATGTTATACTAATTTATTTCTTATTTCGTTATTTAAAATAAAGATTATGTCAATTTATATAATTTGGCGAATGGTTTGGCGATTTATATAATTTGGCGAAATTGGTCGACGGGATAACAAGTAGTACCAATGAAAATATTTAAGTGTGAAAGCAATGTTTGTAACGACTTAAAAATTATTTTCATATATATAAACTCGGTTTATGGCGTCAGATGCCGTCATCCGAAGAATCTACAAGAGTCTTTTTCCATTTTTTCCGGTCATAGGTTCCTCAATGAAAGAAATTGGAATTGGAATAATATTGTGCGATTTATAAATTGCTCCTCGATAAGAAGAAAAAATGGGTACATTTATAACAACCAAAATTCCCATTAGCAGTAGTTACATTTTGCGTATGTAAATTAAAAATATTTTTTTGCTTTTAATTATGGCATTATTTCCTGTTATTGTTTATCTTTTCAGTTTTTTAAATGATATTAGTATAAGGCATGCATTTTAAATTAAATGAGTGAAAGGTTTGTGCTTTAAATGAAAATAATAAAATAAAAATATGCTATGAAAACAATCTTTATTGATTTATTACCTGCGCTCGGCTGACATAAAAGTATCACAAAAGCTACATATTCACTTTTCTTTGAGTAGTTGCTCATGAGAATTCAAGTTAACCTTCCGTAATCGGATACTTCACATATTGGTGTATTAGCTTTAATGTTGAAAGCATCGTTTTTGTTTGAAGCGAAAACTTTACTATGAATTCTGTTACACAAAATCGCATCATCATCATCTACTATATATTTACAACGGAAATTTGTATTTCATTCCGATTGTTTATAATACTTTCGTAGGGTATACCACAATTAGTTAGGTAATAATTTTGGAAAGGTTTTAGTGTATACATATTGTTCAAGGGTGCTTAGTTATAGAGCAACAGTAAAAGTTAAGTGAACCTGATTATGAAAGTTTAGCCTTTTTAAAAAAATCTACAGAACATATTTTGTTACAAGTGGCCCTGTTTCATGACTTTTAGGAACGGTGTTAGTATATACGATTTCATTATATGTTGATTAGTTACAGAGGTATTAATTCCTGTTGTCATAACGGTCCCATTACCCGACCATAAGTGCGCTGTTTATAATCAACTAAAACAATTACTTCTTAATTGCTAAATTCTGTCCAACGCTTAAGATAACATTATATCGCAATGGCGTTCGCATCGTTTTCAGTAATGTGCAAGGTCAAGCTGAAGATCCATATTGTTTAAAATACAAGTTCAAATTCACCATTTAGTTTAATCCAAGGTTCATTTGGAAATATTGACCAGCGTAGCGGGCATAGCCTGCTAGTATTTTAATAAAAAGCCGAGGAAGTTCAACCATATTGACGTTGTTTTTAAAAAAAGAAACGTAAATTTTTGACAACCTATCACAGCAAAGTGAGAATTATGATTGAGTTGATACATGTCGTTTTCGGAAGTAGAGATTAAGAGCTATTGTTCACAAAAGCTAAAACTTAAAAAACACCAAGAGTTTTTTATAAAATAGCCTATGGCCCAGTTACCTCGTGGGTCCAGTTACCCCAACTAACCTTATATGTCTATACCTAACGGTTAAGGAATTTAGCCATTAGACACTGTTGAGAGTGGACTCTGTATTATGCATGAATGTAAAACATCCTTCAATTTTGAAATTTGTTTTTAGGAATTTTTCTTTTCGATATAAAAAACCATATTGATCTTCAGAAAACACAACTGTTAAAATTTATCCGGAATTTACTCTGTAATTTTCTGCAAATAAGTTTTTATTGTAATTTTTATATTATAAATTATGTTCAAATGATTTTATATTTTAGGCTATAGATTGGACAATGGCAAATACTGTTTCGTACATTCTAATTATTTCTTATTCAAAATATGACATTTTAAAGAATAATTTGTTTATTATTTTTCGAATTATAAGAATTGATTACGCATCAAGGGGCGATACGAATATTTATTATAGAAAACCAAATTGTGATTCAAGTAAATACATAGTTTAAAAAGATAAGGATTTCACAACTTATTAAACATTATTTGTAAATGAGATTTTGTAAATGAATTTTTTGTAAATGAGAATGGTAGGATTTAAAAAATATATGAACAAAATGTTATCAATTTTATCATATCCGAATTTGAAATCATAAATTGATAACTATAATAATCCATTAATAAAAAAGAAACGGTTATACAAGCATATCTTTCAATTTTGTTACATCGTATGCAGGGTTCGTTGATATATATAAATGTATATATATCATGATATATATCTTGATATATATCCAATATTAATTTTTAAAATATCAAGATTTTTGATATTTTCGATATTTTTATATACTGATATTTATTTTCAAAATATCAAGATGATTGAAGTCTTGCATATTTTATTATTCATTTTTAAAATATCACAGTTCAAGATAATTTTTATATTTTCAGTTAAAACAAGTGTAAATGAAATTTTCTCAACTGTTATTGACTGTGTTATTCTGTAGATAAAGAAATTTTGTCGCTGGCAGTGACTATTATAGCCAAAGAAGAAAATAAATATATTTTTCAAGCTTTATGTTCGAATCTTTAATTTTTAAATATACAACTAATAATTATGTGAGACAGTTAATTCAAAACAACCATTGAAAGATAAACTGTCTAATTTAGATAATCGGTTATATACAGCTTCTTTAGAAAAGGTTCTTTTCTGATTTGGTTTAGTTGAGTCTAAACTGTAGCTGTACAGCATGTTAGGAAATAAAAAATAAGACAGATTACATTTATGTTAAAATTCTTTAATTAAAAATAACTATTTTCTATTTATTAGAATGTTGTTTGATTAAGTTTTCGTGTTAGGTACAATATGTTTTAGTTTCTAATTTATATTATGCTTGAAAATATTTGTTTTCAGCACTGGGTTGACTATTTTAAAAATATCTGATATGCTCATACATCGAAAATATCAGATATATATCAAAATATCGGATATTTTTGACAATATGATATTTACGAACCCTGATCATATGCCAATATGGTGTAATATATATAAGTGCATTTTTGCAGCTCTGTCTCTCTTATTTAATGAATACATTTTTATGGACACAGTTTTTGAAGTTATATTGTTTTATCTTCATTTGTCTGTTATTAGTTTTTCATTTTGCTTGATAAAGTATTATTATTACTTTAAGTCTCATATAGCACACTTTTTTTTTAAATTGTTCCAAAAATGAAATCGCACTTCGTCGCTAAAATGTTATCTAGAGGTGCAACAAGGAAAAATATCTGTTGTTGCTTAAATTATCTTGAATTCGTTTTCGCAATGAAGTTACTCGACTTTTTAAATTATTGTAAATACGCAACTCCTATGTAAAATAGCAACTTTTTTTAAGCTTTTAATGCGGTTATAAAGAACTTTAACATAAGGGAAACAATGTGGCACAATTTCAGATATATTGATATGCTGATTTCCTCAAAGAAATGTGATGTTGTATAAAGAAAGCCTTTCTATTTTCATAGAAAGGCATCGTATGAATGTTCTTCGCGGATGTGATCGTTTTGTTTCGTAAACTAAGAAACGTGTGAAGGACTTGCACAAAATTGAGCTAAGATAATTAATTTGCAGCAACCATTGGTCTACTTCTACTGAATTAACACATAAAGTAGAATCTCCTAGTCGAAAGTTCATACGTTCTGAACTAAGTAAACAATCTCGCGCGCGGTTTACAATTTACACTTTTAATGTTAATCTGTGACACTTATAAACATGGCAGATTTCACTGTGCTTAATTTTATGGTAATATTAGGTTGAGCAAAAATTTCTGGGAAATTTTTAATCCAATAGTTACCAGAATTTGTATCGTATACAGGAGTACTAGTGGTACAGTCCAGATGTGGCTCCATATGATTATGGCCTCTTTCGATCAATACAACACTTTTCAATGGCCTTCGGTTTGAATACTTTAATGAAGTTGAAGAAGCATGTCAAGAGTTTTTCGATTCCAAGGAGCCGCCATGGTACTTCCAGCAAATCCGGAAACTGGCAGAACGATGGTAGAAAGTCGTGGAATATGATGGTTTCTACTTTGAAGAATAGTCCTTGTTGCTTTTGTTGTTAATTTGCGCATAACAACGCAACTTTCACAAATTTCCCAGAACTTTTTGCTCGACCTAGTAGGCCAAACGTTATAGGAGGAATGGAGCCCCAAAGAAATCATTGTGACGAATAGATGGCTCCGCTCGTTCAGCTCAATAATCATGTGAGAATGAAGGATATTACTATCTATCAATATATCTAATTTAGAGAGATTGCGCTTAAGTCTCGTCAGAAGGCGAGTTTTGAAAAAGACTGCATTTTATGTTAATTCATATTCGGCACTTTGCTATCTAGATAGTATTTAAAAAGTAATTTCCATGAGATAGTCGGCGTTTAGAAGCGACGCAACCCCTAGTTATGTCAAGCTACCCTTGATGAGAAACTAAATTTTTAGTACTTTCCCAATAAAGCGTTTCTTGGTTTCACGGAGAACGATAGTTTTGAACGTTAGATGGTGAAAATATTTAAAGTTGTTTAGTTTTTTGAGCAGAGAATTTCGATTTCTGCTAGCCGTTTTCAATAAAACAATGCTTTTTTTAGCTGCGTTCGTAATTATATAAATATGCAGCACCTATAATCCTCGTCTGTTCCGTCTGTTTGTTCGGACGTAACAGCTTAAAAACTATCCAACCGAATGGTTTAAAATTTAATGTATCAGACATTTAATCGTTACAGAATTGTGTCGAATCATTTCAAATTTTATGACAATCGAATCAAAATTTTTAAAGATATTAATAAAAGTTGTCTCCATTCTATTAAATTCTATCATATATAATTAATTCAATGATATCCCATGATAGGAAATGATTCTGGGTTGCCATGGTGATTACGTTCTATTCAAAATGGAGTCATATTATTTCCGTATTACTGAATTTAATATATAAAATCGTAATAAATTTTGTATTCATGCATTTTGGCATAAGAGTGCAACAGCTATTGCACCCTGAATGTTTATAAAACTAGTTATAGTACAAACACACCTTGTTTGCCACGTTTGACGTACAATTTCCGACTTGTTGTGTTTAAGATAGTTTGAAAGAAAGTTCTTTCAAGGAAAACCTTCAACATCACCAAAACTCCTTCAACTGATTTCACTAAACTCGTCGTATCGTCGCTTCAGAGTAACAGTAAGAAACCTAGTAGTAATCGAAAATGAGATCTCTGACTCATGCTATAAAAAACTGTGTTTGGATCTAGTAGAACAGTGGGAAATTTTATAAAACACATCTGAGATATAGTATTAAACATAACTTTGTGTTTCAGAAGTTGTTCCATTAGATGCAAACACAGTTCCTTAGAGCAGTAAGTCAGACATCTCATTGTTTAACTCACAGGTTATCAAAGCCTGACAGCTAATGTGCCCGCAGATTCTGTATGTACGTGTGTACGTATGTATGTACGAAACGCCATAACTCTGGATAGAAATTTCCGATTTGCTTCAAAAAAAATTTCTAGGTTCATTTGGATAGGTCGCTTCCCTGATTAGTTTTAGCGGTTCATTGGTTAAGTATAAAAGGAGGAACGGAGCTAACCCCCTTAATTTAGATAAATGGGACTTTGATGCAGAATTTTGAGATTTGCTTCAATTCTTTTTTAGGTTCATTCGGATAAGGCGCTTCCCTGATTTAGTATAAAAGGAGGAACGGGAGCTAACCCCCCCCCCCCTTAATTTAGATAAATGGGCTTTTGATGCATAATTTTTAGATTTGCTTCAAATTTGGTATACCGATTTATTCCGATAAGGCGCTTCCTTGATTAGATTTGGAGGTTCATTGGTTAAGTATAAAAGGGGGAACGGGGGACTTCTCCCCGTCTTAATTTTGATAAATGGGTTTTTTTATCCGATTAATTTCAAATTAGATATACCGGTTTATTCAGGTAAGGCGCTTCCCTGATTAGATTTGGAGGTTCATTGGTTAAGTATAAAGGGGAGAAATGGGGGAGCTAATCCCTCCTTAATTTAGTTAAATGGGTTTTTCATGCAGAATTATCCACTTTGCTTCAATTTGATATACAGGTTTGTTCTGATAAGCGCTTCCCTGATTAGATTTGGGGGTTCATTGGTTCAGTATAAAGCGGGGAAACGGGGTGGCGGTAATCCCCTTAATTTATTTTTCGAGGTGCATTATTCCATTATTCTTTTAAATAAGAGTATAATATACAATTAGTGTGAATAGCCCAGTGAGCTCAATGCAATCAGATTAGCTGGGCACTTTTCTTTTTATTATTATTATTATTACTGGATGTCTTACTGTTGCTCTCAGGTGACGATATGTTAATTTTACATAATTGTGTGCTCAATTAGTCTGATGCTATGATTACAGAGAGGGAATTCATTACATTTGTTTTCAAAACGTTTGAAAGAGAAAAAGTGCTGGTTTGGAAAACATTTCACTTATATACTGTATCAGACCTCATTTACTGCAACTACAACTTAATCCAAATTTACTAAACCGCTCTTTACAGTTAAAATTGAAAGAGACCTTCCAAAAGACCATACTCTTACGTCTCAAATGCTGCAATCAATTCGAAAAAATGTTGCCCTTTAAAAAAAAAGATTCAAAAAGGGTCGTTTTTCCGAAATTTTTTTTACCCCTTATTGCAACGTCCTTCCAGGACGCAATTTTAGAGTTACCAACAAACCAAAAATATACTCTTGAAGCTGGATCTTTCTTCTAATCGATGGCGCAGTTGGTTTTCAAATTACGAACTTCAACCCTTTCAAATTCACCAGCGAACGCAGATCACTTCGAGTTTCACGGAGACGATATTTTTTCTACGCTAAAAGTAACTAAACGTCCGCATTTTAGCACAATTTTTTTAGAGTATCTCAGTAGACAAGATTTACAAAATTTTTAAAACGTTCGTACGTCATTTATCGCAGGTAAATTGTTCCATTCAGTATAAACCAATTTTTAATATTTAGAGAAGCAAAGTAACATTACCCCAACGCATATCAAAATATAAGTTATAAAAATATTTTTAAATATTAAATTGTTTTGCAAAAAATTCTTTCAACGCATTAAAATTCAAACTTCAAAATTTTAATTCATTATATCTAATAATTTATAACATAAATAACAGTATGTAACTCCATTTTAAATTTTGTCTGTTTCAAAAATCACATGCAAATAATGAACTAATTTTTAAAAAAAAATTTTGTATGAAAACCATCATCTTTCTGCAATTTCCTTTTGAAAAATTATCAGTTTGAAATTTCGCTAAATATCTCTATATCATTCTCAAAATTAACAAAATATGGAAAGTCAGTATGAGTCATATTTCTGACGATTTTTTATTCTTACTTGGTACTGTTTCCTATTTAGAATACCAATTGAAAATTTACATTTAAAACATATAAATAATATTTCTTAACATACGATGATATATTGTTATATCTTGTGTACTTTAGGAAGAACAGAAAATTATCTAATGTTTTCTATTCGGTATTCACATTAGAATCATCGCTACAATTAATTTAGAATTTGCTATCGGAATTTTGAGGTTTATTATATGAAGCTAACCTTACCTAAGAGAACACAACAACCCTTTTTATAGACATCGCGGCATCTGAGCGAAACGTAAATTTATCGCCATTTCATTGTCGTACTTTCATAATAGCGCTAGTATCCTTTCTAAGATTCTTCTATAGTCCTACATTATTTTAATTTTTCAGTGAAATTAAAATGAAATTGTGTGAAAACATACACGGAAAACATTCAGAAATCCAGTGTCATAAATTGGTAAATAAAACTATCACAGAATTAAAATATTCCTTTTTGAAAATATACAAGGTATCTATCCTTATTACTGCCCGATAATTAATTGCTAACATTAAATGAAATATTTCTTTAATAGAAAATTACACAAGCCCACAAAATAACACTTTTTACTATTTTTCAGTTTTAAATGTTTGTAATCATTTGTTTGTTTGTTTGCATAACTGTTACTAAGTCTCGAACCATTATATTTTTTATTCCCCAAGAAAAAAATATGCCTTACTGCATTTTACCTGTGAAATATTTCCTTTTATGTGCCGTTAGCGGCCGTTTCCTGCACAATATCAGAAATATTCACCGGTTGTGTTTATTGTTTATAATTTTTTTTTTATTATTTACGATTGGAAATTCTTATGTCTATGTGAGGCTAAATTTATAATTTGCCAACCAGACAAAAATGCATCGAAACTGAACGGGATAGAATCTTTTGAGTAATTTTCTCGAAATCAGCATAGTAAATACGACTAAATAAGATTAAGTTTAACGTTGAAGGGGAAAAAAATCATCGTAGGCCTACATTGTATTATCCAGATTAAACTATATTTACACACTAAATATAAATGCTATCTAACAACTTTAGGAAAATGAACTACATGAAACTTCTGTTTTGGCGTTTCGACTTAGATCTATTTATTAGAGTTTTTATATCAATATCATAAAAAAGCAGCATGAATCAATCAAATATTCTAGTTTCTTTTACTTATTAAAGTTCTGGAGGATATTATCGAATTAATGGGGATATTTGTTTCTTTATTGCTGTTTTAATATACATAAAAAATAACATCCAGCCGGATGTGCTGGGATTCAAGGGATATTATGTGGAATTACGATGACCTAAAAAGGAAAATATTGATTACGAAAGTGCAGTGTTTGGTCTTATGATATTCAACAAAAATAAAAATGAAAAAATATCATTCTATGGCTCCAAATGAAATTCTATAAAAAGCTACTTTTCATATTAAAGTAAAATTCAATAACTTATAATGCAATGTTCATTTTTTTCTTATAAATAGTTTTAACTAAAGTTTTAAACTAAAGGTAAAACCGCGTTTTCAGAATACTTTTGATTAGAAGTGATAATGTTTTTGATACAATTAAAATTCGTATAAACTCAACCCTTTAACCCTTTATATTCCAAATTATGAATTTAAAAAACTGTCTCCACGAAACTTTTTTTCCTTGTATTACTATGATACACTAGAAGATATATGCATTAAAAATAAAATATTTATTTAATTATTGTTAATTACGGCTAATTACTTGATGCGGTACTTCAAAGTACCGTTGAGTCATAATGCTTGTACAAAAAACGGGACTTAGAAAAAAAACTAACTTTTTCTTATTATTTTAATGTGACTTATCATGCATATATAGGTCTATGATGTATATATGACTAGATGATGATGCTGTTAGTGCATCATCAGTGAGAATTTTGCAATCAGAAGAATATTCTACAGTTGTAACACTATTGTCCGATGGAAAGCATATGTAAAGAAATTTCCGAACTTTTAGTTTTAGAAAACTCAAAAGGATTCATAAAAATGCTAAAAGATATTTTTAGATATTGTTTCTAATTTGTAACTTTTTCCATTTTGTTTTATAAAAATACAACATTTTTTCTAAAGATAAAAATAACATAATTATTGCTTTATTATTCATCAATGTCATACATAAATAATGCAATATCTTCTTCTACATTGTATCAAAATCCACCTGTCTAGCACCCACGCATTCATAGTAAATATATACTTTTCGATGCACCATATGAGTTCAAACAATAAAAATCTAAGTAAAAATCATGTTCATTGTAATCCCGACAGTATCCAAAAGTACCGCTTTGAAAAATGCTTCGTAAAGTAAACAAACTGAAAATTATTATTTTTTTTTTTTTTAGCATAACAGATTGTCAAGTGATTTACTTAAAACAAGGAAAACTAGTTGGATGTGGCGATTCCAAAACATTCTTCTATCTCATACATGTTAACATTTCCTGAAAAATAAAGCATATCAGTGCTGTCGGTTAGGTGATTTACACCAAAATATAATCAGCAACAACTTATGTCAAGTTGTAGCTGAATCTGAAGTTTGAGGAAAATCCATGCATTAGTTTTTGAGGTAAAACTATTGCGGAAATCGAAAATAAATCTACATAACAGCGCCACCTATTAGTCGATTTACTCCAAAACCTAATCAAGACCAATTTATATCAGGGACTAACTGAATATGAAGTTTGATGAAAATTTATGCATTAGTCCTAGAGATACAGTTATTGCGGAAATCGTGCTAAGTGCAACCTAGCAGTGCCACCTGTTGGGCGATTTACATTAAAAGCTAAACAGCAAAATGTATATCAAGGACTAACTGGATCTGGTGAAATTTTGTGCATTAGTTCTTGAGATAGAGCTATGGCGATAATCATGAATAATGCCGCATAGCAAGCGCCACCTGTTGGGCGATTTACACTAAAAAATTATCAGCACCAAATTATAAAAACATGTTTTTATGGTTCTCTGACCCCGAAAATGTGTAAATCCGTCGAAAACCGGAATCCGAAAATTTTTATGAATTCAATACTTTCCTCTTGTAAAGATAGAAGAAAGTAAAAATACGATAGTCTTACCTCTAAAATTTAAGATGTCTCCAAGCAAAAGTTAGGGATATCATGTCAGACGAGAAAATGGAAGCAAACTTGACACTCACACGAGCCAAAATAGCTTCGTTAACAAATTTCACGCTACTGGAGCTGCTATGGCTATCTAATGATGGTCAAGGAAAAGTATTTGCAATTGTTTTCTAAAAGTACCATTGCAATTGCATTCAATAGGTGTGTTTTAATTGGGATAGAAAACCGTGGTACTTTAAAATACCGTCGGGACATAAAGCATTAATAGTGTATCCCGAACCCAGTTCGGGCGACTGAAATGTGTATTGATTATTCAAGTGGAATTTTATTTTTGCAATATTAGATTAATTTAACTGAAGGCAGAAATGACTTCATTTTCCTACAATTAATTATGTAATTCACAGTTTTCTTATTATTTTTATTGTACTCTGGAGTAAGGCAAGTTGTTAAAAAAAGGTTTAAAAAGTTGAAAAACTTTGTATTTTCACTGAGTCGAGTTGCACAAAATTGAAACTACTATTAAAATAGATTTTTTTTAGGTTTTTTTAAATGCAATTTTCATAATTAGAAATGAATGATGATGTTAAGAAGCCAAGTTTTCTTTATAATTTCTAAGGCAGTAATTACACTATTCACTACAGCACGATATTTAACTGATTGCGATTATAATTTAGCGTGTTAATAAGTCTAATTCAATTTATTTAAAATGAAACATATTTGAAAAAAGATCAAACCATAAAATAAAGAATTGAGATTTCTAAAGAAAAAGATTTAAAACATTTGATAATTTCATTTTTTACTGAGGAAAAAAAAGGGAGAAATTCTTTGCCTTATATTTGTAAGAGCTTTGGTATAAAATGAAAGTAATTAATCAAAGAAGAAAAATCGCAGAGTACTTGTAAAAATTAAATATATACTAGACACGGTTAACAAATCAACAAGAAAGAAAAACCATGCGTCAAACATAGATTATTAAACACTTTCCGACACATTCAGAATACTGTAACAAAACTTCCGGGTTTAATAATTTTAAAGATGACATCTAAATAAAAAAAATTTAGTATGCATAACACATTTGAAAACCAATTTCAGCAATTACCATGAATTCCAATACATATATGAATATTATTCTTTTCCCTAATTTAATAAAGAAAATACCCTCCGAAAATCAAGCGAAATCATCTTTAGGCATTAATAATTGAAACTTTATGATTTATTTCACAACCAATTACTTCACTCCTCGATTATTTGTCCTTAATTGTTTTGCATTAAAATGAAGTTCCTCTATTATCTTTTATAGAAGTTATTTGTTACTTAAGATATATTTGCTATTTGAATAATTTGTGCAGACAATTGCCTGTAATTTGTTTTCTTTTAAATAAACGCACATATGCATTTGAAGAGTTTCGGTTATCGGATATCGTTAAAACTTTTTAAAGCTTTTTTCTTTATTAAATTTTTAATAGGCACTTGAATGAAACTCTTTATCAAAAATTAAAATACGAAGCTACATGTTATAAAATTTTCTTAAAAGAATCAAGAGGCTTCATTCCAATATATTAATTATTAAAAATTATTTTCCAATGGAAAAAATGAATTCGAAATAAAGCATTTGATTTATTTTTAGAAACATAATAATAAGTCGATCAACTTATAAAAGTAACATAGTTAAAACTTCGCTGGCTTTGTTTTTGTATTGCGTTGCTATGGTTTTATTTTTTTAATCACAACACCCCTTATTCAATCATATAATATAAATAATATTTTACTTTAACATTCTTTATAATAATGAAACGCCTACACGGCACAGAGTGGGGCTGAATCACGAAAAAGCTCTTAAAAATGAATTATTATTTTTTTTAATAGGTAATGAATAGTGCATACTTAATATCTCATTCCTGAGATATTGTCAGTTTCAGACCGTTTGTCAGTTGCCATCAAAACTCGAGTTTCAGACCGTTGCATTCAACAAGAGACTGGCAGGAGCAGTCGCACTATAAAAAAAATGGGAGAAAATGTGAAAACAAATTGCTTTAACAAAATTTTAAATTTTATGTATGTTATGTATAAAATGATGTATGTAATGATTTATGTATGATTTAGAAATTTTTTTTGGTTCAATAATGGTATTAAAATAGATAAAAACATTTTTTAAAATTTTTAGAATGAAAATGGAGTACCGAGAACCAAACAGTCACAAATTTGGCCCTGTACATTGCCCTGGAGAAGAATTTTGGAAAATTTTAATGCTGCTTTAATCTTCGCTCAAAAATTCACAGCACTATGCTGCATTATATGCATATCTTTGTAAAGAAAATACAAATGTTATTAGTGGGAACTTTGTCCGTTTATGCTTCAGTGGAGCAGTTTCACTTCTTGTACGCCATTCCATTCTGGAGCAAATAGTTTTACCTTATACAAGGCCATAAACAACTTGTGCCGTTTTGCATACTTAATACCTCCATAGGATTTCATTTCCAAAATGTACATTCAAAATTTCTAAATTTCATTATTCTAAATTTCAATACGTTTAACATTTTCATTTGACATGTGCATTTTTTAGCTCTACGATTTTTGATATTTTGGTGTTTTTTCGCGATTTGCTGCGAATTCTCCACATAAGTAAAAGGAATCCAATTTCAATAATCTAGCCGAATATAGTAAATATTTTTCCTTTTCATCAATTAAGTTTATTCAAAATTTATACAGCGATTCTTAAATTTTCGTGTTAATTTTTGAAGTACCCGGGAAAAGGCGGGCTGTACAGTTAGTTAACTCATAAATTAATTTTAATTTGAGTTACTCAGCAGTCAACTCAATGGTCTCAGCGTGCACGGATTACAAGTGAATTTAGAAATTGTTTCATCTGCTAATATAATACTATTATACTTTGAAGCTATAACCTTTTCTTTTCATGAATAGCTGTTTAAGATTAATATTACCATTAGCTTTTGGATATATCCAAATCTTTCTAAATAGGAAACAGAGTCTTTGAAATAAATTCAAGAACAGCATGAAACATATTATTATAAAGTCAAGATACTTCCCTTAATGAGGCTTTAGATTATATCAGCAGATAAAAATGCCCAATTTAACAGACATAACACAATTATTCCAAATTGTTGGAAAATTAATGGACATTTAGTTAAGAAAGGTTTTCTTCAGGGGATTGTTACGTGAGACATTATTATAATCATAAAGTATAATTAATGTGATTGCTTTTTGTATCAGCAACTTGGATTAATAATTATACTTTCTGCAACCTCACTCGGTGCTTAGAGTTGTTCACAGAGTTCATTGGTAAAAACGTAAAAATTATTTTGAAACTATTCGCGTTGTAGTTCACTCTCATGTCATAAATGAAATATTTTAGATCACATGGAAAAGTTTTTAGAAGCTAAAACCGTATTTAAAGCATTAATAACTTATTTTAATGAAGTTATTCTTATAAAAAAATAAATCAAAATAATAAAAGTTTTTGTTTTCTGTAAGCATTGTTTAAGGAATCAAAAATAATTTTTGCAAAAAAAGTTATAAACCGATAAAGACTACAAAAAAGTTGCATTTGTTTTATTAATAAGCGACTATACTTTCCTTTACACACTCTCTGTACGCTGCGTATAGAAAAATCTAATTAATGCAACATATTTGAAAAGACAATTACAAAGCGGTACAGATTAATTAGCATAGTGTGATATCAGGCATTCTCACAATCTTTTGATTTTTCTATATTTTTCTCCCCTGAATAATAATTTTTATTTTAGCACATATTCTTGGGGGGTTTTATTACTTACACTGGAAATCATCCCATTGCATGACTGCGTAACAATAATAACGAGTTAAATAAGTTTTGGACGATGTTGGGGGTCGAAATATACCACGAAATTCCTATACCGTCACGTGTCCCTGATGCTGATTTTTAAATTTGGAGCTGTCTGTATAAAATTTTTTCAATAAAAGTAATTCGATGTAATTTTTTTCCGAAATTGGGACTATTGTTTTACATAAATATGTAGCAAAAAATTAGCCTGCGCACATTTTTACGGTTGTTATTATTTTTTTAAACTCTGTCCCTGGGTTTTAGATTCCTTACCGTCCCTCTTGCTAAACTTATACAGAAAATCACTTCAGATGCAGCCAGGATTTTTTTCAACTTTTTTCTCATGCAGAAGTATGCTATAGAAAGAAGGACTAATTTTTTGTCATAAAATTTACTGCAGAATTTAAATCAGCATTTAAATATCAATTTCAAGCATCGTATTTTTATTGGTAGTCTTACCGTGCCCAAGGTTTATTCCTGCACGTTTCGAGGTAAATTTAAAAAAAAAAAATTATTTAATCCAATATTAATAACTGTTTCTAAAAATCAATGAACATTGTGGCTACCACTTAGTCTTAACATGATTTGCCTAAAAATAGATGGTAATTTTGATTACCACCTCATCCTTACCATCTCTTTTTTTTCCTTACCGTCTCTTTTTCCTTATATCGTCCCCTTTTTATTCCTTACCGTCCCTTCTTTAACACCCCTTTAAGACGATGTTATACAAAAATTTTGTAATAAAAATTCTGCATTGTCATTATTTTTTATTTGAATGTCCTGTGGGGTACTATGCAAATTCATTATAAGTAAAAATTTAGAAGAAAATAAAAAGTTATAGAGGTAAAATGGTAAGGGAAATTAAACTCACAAGTTCAAATTAAACCTGAGTTAAATAACAAAAATTTCACAACTGACCATTTTTTCTTTATTTTGAATCATTAAGGCATTCGTCTATAAGTTTAAAATGTTATGTTAGTAAGTTTAATTTCACCAGATTTTTATTCCTGAAAAGTCAAAAGATTGTGAGAAAGTTCCATATATGTGCCGAAACTCAATTGTCAGTCATCAGATTAAAATAATCTTGAAGTTAATATTTTCTCCCCTTTCAAGAAGTTGACTATTCTCTATTTAAATTCTTATTTTATTTTTTTTGTTCCTTATTGCCGTTGAATAACAGCTAGCCTTTTCCAATGTGAAACAATGTACTAAATTAGAATGATTTCAAGATCGATTCAAGAAAATTAAACACAACAAGAAGGTGAAGCCTCCTTGTATTCCAGAAAAAAATATATCTACAAGATTTAAGATAATGAGTTCCAAAAACGTAAGGTTTTTCAATCTTAAACTCAGATTTGTAATTTTATCAATTCAACTACGCCTGAATCCTGATTATTTCGCTACTTGACCGAATAATGTTTAACATTATTTTCTTCTGAAGTTAATCTCCTATCTTGAAGTTAAATAAATTAGCATAAGAAAATAAAATTAGCCCATGCAAATAAACAGCTACTTAGTTCAAGCCGAATGTTCTTTTCTTCAGATTCATTATTGTAAAGCAGTAAAAATAGTGCTTTAAATGTTTTCGGGGTTTTTCGGTTTTATTTAACAGTTTGTTAAATACAAAATGATAAATTTTTACCTTAGGAACACAAATTTTCCTATGCGGTTCTTGTTTTGACTTAGTGGTCAAAATCCACTAAAGAATAAAACAATTTATTTCTGAAGCTATAAAAAAGTGATTAAATTTGATAATTGTATCCATCAAATCTTATAAGTATAGATTACAGGCAAAATTAACACTTAAATACGTAGTTTAACTCAGGTGTTATGTGGTCTTTTTCTTTTGTTGTTGTCATTTGGTGCTTTCTATTGGTCTTTTAGTGAGCTATCATGCGTTACTTACGTGCGATAACATGAATTTAAGGTCATGAAGTCTGTTTTTGTTATGATTTTCTATCACGGGGAAGTTATAAGATCTTTTGTTAATTCTAATTTCAATGTGCTCGACTGGCGTTTTTTCTCTATCTTTATAAGGTAGTAATTAAAAAATTTTGAAAACTATTAAAAGCATTGTAAGAATTACTATAACCTTGAATAGTTGTTACTGTGCACGTGCAGCGTAAACAGTTTAAAGTAAATATATAATTTAAAATTATTACTTTTGGGTGAATTTTATTATGTAACTCAGAAGTGACATTATGACAATATGTCCAACAGAATCATAAATGCATTTTTCACTGATTTTCTAGAGGGATAATTAATAAACATAGACTCAAATATAATGTTTTCCGAACGAAATAAAAAATATGTGCATTAAAGGGTTAACTTCGAGCTAATCATAAAACTCTTGATTAAACAACCCTATCATTTATTAATTGAATATTCAATAGTAATAATAAATACGTTGGAACAGATGCTATATATTCCTGCGGCCGCCATCTTGGATTTTTTCTTGGCATGAAAACCCCTTTTCCGCCAAGTAGTAAATGTGATGCAGCGATTTATGCGCATATTAGGCTTAAAGGGGTTGCCAGAACATTTCACTCTTCGGGCTTGCCTTATCAATAAACGCCAACAAAAAATCGCCAAGAAGTCCAAGATGACGGCCGCAGGAATATATAACATCTAAGCCAATACGTTATTTTGCCTTGTCTGTTGTTTTTCACTTTTTACTGATATACTTGGTGTCCAAAAAGTTCGTCGAAATTTCAAAAATTTGTAAAAGTAAAAATCAACTAATTGTCGTATCGGAATATAATTTCTCCCATAAGACTTGTAAAAAGGCGGAACTTTTAGAGGCAAAAGGAAAATTTGTTCAAAGAGGTCCCTAAGTAACTTCAGATTCCAGAAATTCATACAATGTAATAAATTGTCGAAACGAGCGTGTTTCTTGCACCATTACACTTGTCAAATGGTCAGATTGTTTATACCAAAAAAGGATAACTCAAAAACCACATGAGGGGTTAACAGTCGTTGTAGACCAAGTCCATTTTGGAAAAAAAAAATGAGATAGACCATTTAGAAGGTGCACAAAATCTGTTTTACCTACTTCCACAGTGAACCAACCCTGTTTTCACATACTTTCTCATATCTGGCATATGTTTACAAACTTGGTTCACTGCGGAAGAGAATAAAACAGATTTCATGCACCTTCTAAATGGACTGTATCATTTTTTTTTTCAAAATGGACTTCGTCTACTACGGTTGTGAGTCCCTCATATAAACTATTCTCTCTCTCTCTTTTTTTTTTTTTTTTTTTTTTTTTTTTTGCCTGAAAAAAATGGCTCATTGACAAGTCTTATGGGGCGGAATACACTCCGATACGGCAATTTGTTATCTTTTATGAATTTTTGAAATATAAACGCACTTTTAGGTGCACCTGGAACGTTCTAAAAAGATTCATCAACAATTGCAAATTTTCAACTATTTAAAAAAATAATAAAAATTCTAACCTTTCAAGGCTTCCACAGGTAACTATTTTTATATTCTGTTTGCATCACTATTTAAAAAAATGCATTTTGAAGTATATTTCTCTTTGTCAAAGCGTATGTAAAAGATTTTTGTATTGAAAAAGTGGTGTGAATTAGAAAAAAAATAGTCGCCTGTGGCAGCCCTGAGCTTTAGCAAAGAAAAAACCTCATAAACTGTTACTATGTCTAATGATTTTTCTTTTTCTTTTTCATTTAACTTTTTATGCTTCATGCGTCTTTATCTATAACTATGCCTTAATCTAACTTTTTAGACGCAATTTAAACTCTGTTACCTCGAACAAATTTTGTTGAATTAGCTTCTGTTATAGTTCATTTTAAGGTTTGGTTTAAGAAAATCACGTGATATGGTTTTGTTAAGTAACGCTCCTAAAGAGAAATTGCATAATTACGCAAATTAAACTCGCTTCCTATGAACGAATTTCTCTCAGACCTTCAGAGTAAGCCTTTGCCGTAATCGAATTTACGTTTTGATCAAAAAATAATATCACATGATAGGGTTTTACATGGTGTGTTCACAAAGTTTCAAGACTGGTCTGATAACACAAAATTTATTAAACCTTTTTGTACAGCGAATTAAAACTCTTCGAAATATGACCCTTGGGCATCAACACACCGCTGCAAGGCCCGTTTCAAAACTAAAAGTTCAATCCGGACCCAGCCCGTGCAAAAATAAATGAAATCAGCGTCGATTCAATTTCTACAGAAAAAGCCCATTTTTCTTAACATACAATTAAGTTTTTTTTTCTGCATACATATTTATGGAAATATTAAACATTATAGATTACTATATATTTGCAAGTCATAGAATACAGAATAGCATCAGTACTGGCCCGTCATGTAGACCCAATATGTACAAAGATAATGTAAGCCTGATCCTGGCCCGTACCAAGTCTACTGAAATAATTAAGTCCTGGTTCAGAAATAATGCAGCTGCCAATGCCCGATCTCAACGTTGGACAAGTTATATTTCAGTACTGATGTTGCCAATCTAGCATCGGCTCGTGCAACACATTTATACTTATCCTCGCCTCAATCACGTCCATTGAAAACTGCTCACATTTTATTGACTTAGTTTTAGATTTCCTTAGTCTTAGTTTCCTTTTAGATTTTTATACCGAGCCGAACTTTTTATCCGCTCGGCCCGACCAGTTTATTATTTTCATCGGCTCGGATCGACCCATTTATTTTTTCATCGGCCCATCTCGTTAAAGAAATTGTCTTTAATCAGCCGGCACGTTGGAAATTTTTCCTTCATTTTGTCTGCCGGGACGAGTACGGGTCTCTGGCCAAGTTCGGCCCCATGCAGACCTCTACTTTGCCGTAATCGAATTTATGTTTTGATAAAGTTTTTTACGTGGTAAGAGCTTTTATGGTAGTAGCGCTCTTTCAAGGAAATTGCGTACCTACGCAATTTGAACTCACCTCCCACGAACGAATTTCCCCTAATCTTTAAAAGAAGCTTCTGTGATAGTCAGTTTTGTGTTTTAATAAAAAATTTCGCGTGACAGTTTTTTATGTCAGAAACGCCCCTGATGCAAATTAGCGTAAACTATTTAAACTAAACATACTTCTTAGAAACAAATTTCCCTGAGAACTTCAGAATGAACTTCTGCGCGATCAAGTTTATGTTTTGTTAAATTTTTTCATGTGATAAGTTATTTTATGCTAGTAGTGCTCGTATTGGAAAATTTCCTAACTGCGGTATTTAAACACACTTCGCACGAAAAAGGTTTGTTAAAATAAGCTTCTACCATGGTCGAATTTATATATTTATAAAATATTTCAGGTGATAGATTTTTTATACTAGTAGCATTGCTCGAGGAAAAGTGTAATTTAAACTCACTACTCTATTTAAACTCATTTCTCACGAGTTGATTTTGCTCAGAACTTTAGAATAAGCTAGAGATTTCTACAGTGTACACTCTAAAATTACCAGGTTCGGACCGGGCTGGTATAAAATCTCAAAGTTTGTCCAAAGTCTGTAACAGACCATTAAAAATAAAAAAAATTCGCCCAGGTCCTGTACGTGCCGTACAAAAACTTTTTTTGCCCACCCCGGGCCGGTAATGAAAGTAAAAGTCCTACCCGTGGCTTAACAGGACACGTGGCCCGTCACTTAAAAAAATCTTAATTTAAAAGTTCTACACAGAAAAACAAAGTAGATTTTTAAAAATACTTCTCTATAATTTATCAAACAAAATTAAATCTATAAAGATTTAGTTAAACAGAGGTACAATATCACTATTATTTTTACAAAAATAAATGAAATACCAGTTCAACGACGGCTTGAGGGAGGATTACAATTCAATCTAGGGTCGGTTCGAATTTAATGAATAGAGATTGGTCCGAAACCAGCCGCGAGCACTTTCATTCACTTTTTTTAACTCCTAACTTGGCTTTAAAACCTGTTTCCCCAAACGGGGACCTCTGTTCATTTCCTTATAAAAACTAAAATGTCCGATTTTTTTACATTTTCACGTCACTTCTTAATACTTGAAATTTTTTGCGTTCAAAGCAAACGAATAAATGGCAGCATGTAAGCTGATTCCCGCATAAAATGCCTAAAAATGCCCAAAAGACAGTATGCCGAAGAAAGTGAGAAATTTTCATAAGTATTTAACTTAAATCTTTTTCGATAAAAATTTTTGAGAATTTGTATATTATTTAGGTACTTGTTTAAAACTCTTAAATTTGTGATTGCGTTAATATAGGTTAATGGTTATTAAAGTGATGTTTTTAAGAGGTTTGTAGTTTTAAATCCATATTTTTGAACCTAAATTACTAAGCGCCTAAAGGATCAATTTCAGAAGAGATATTTTTTCCGTCATTTACGATATCATTTTGTTTGGAAAAATTCAATGAATAAGTATCTGTATTATTATTTTAGCTTCGGAACTGAAGAGCTTAAAGCTCACTTTCCCCACATTCATATAATGAACGATTTTATAGCTAATTTGCGTCATTTAATGATTCTAAAAAATTCTTAAGAATTCTAGGAATAGTATTCAAAATATATTATTTTATTTCAGTAAACTTATCTCGTTACTTTATTGCTCTTTTAGTTTTGGCATGTTCGTAATATTCCAAAATCACCATGATACAAAGTCTTTTCTTACATAATTTGGGTACCAATGATTTCTTAGAGAAAGTTTAAAAATTTTGCTACGTTTTTAAACTGGATTTTAAAAAATTAATTTTCTTTCGCGTTTTTTAATTTATACAATTATTACTTTAATTTATATATAAAATTACATATCATATTTTTAATGTATAATTTTAGTTCAAAATCAGAACTATTTAAAACAAAATCATTACATAATATGTCAGAACATCATCCATCAACTTTATTCGTGTTTAAAATTAGGACCTTTGATTCGGCTGTTTTTAAGCTAAACTTAGCCTGTCAAATCATCAGCTTCGTATTTTTCAACCATCTATCATTTTCTTTTGACAGCTGTTTAGAAGAATCATAAGCTAATATTTTTCTACCTGTAATACGATGAGATATGAATCGGAAATAAGATAATACTAAGATAATACTGATCACTTAAAAAAAAGAAAATAAAATAATTATCCTGTTCCTGAACATGAAAATAATGTTACATTTATTAATATTTTGAACGACAAAACGTTTTAAAATTTTTACTTAACCCAAACAGTTCAAGAACGAAATTCATTTTCTCCATCTATTTTTTTTTATATATATATATACATTTAACATTTTTTTTACTACCTTGAACATGTGAGAATCGTAAATAGAAAAATATTCAAACACATTTGAAATAGTTTTTTTTTCTTTTTTGGATCGCAGACGTTCACTACTTTTTTAATGCTCACAATTTTTATTTTTATATTAACCGAGACATATCAAACTTTTTAGTCAAATTTTCAGTCCGATTTAGAAATTTCTGCACTAGATTAATGCTTTAATAAGCGATGATTTTATGAATAAGTTTAATTATAAAAAAATCACTTATTAAATATATTGATTTTTATCTACAACATTTACTTTGACAATTAAAATTCTAATACAAAACTATCATATCTGGTTCTCAGTCTTTTTTCTTTGTAATATGGCAAGAAAAATTATTTTTGTATTAATCGAAAACCTTCAAATGCTAAAAGATTCATTTGTAAACTTTTGCACTCATTCTAATTTAAATCATTGATGACCAACGATTTTCTAAATCAAATGTTTGATTTTTTTTTTTTTTCAATGCGATATTCTATTTCTCGCAACGTCTTGTCCAACATCCCTTCTCTAACACTAGACACAGCAACTGTTACCCTAATTTTCAGTAATTCAGTATCACGAACTGGTTAGGCAAAGACTCTATCATATGAGTTGTAATTTTCCGACTGGGC
Source organism: Maratus speciosus (assembly GCA_963932465.1). NCBI lineage: Eukaryota > Metazoa > Arthropoda > Arachnida > Araneae > Salticidae > Maratus > Maratus speciosus. The sequence continues at coordinate 222,523,544 of OZ010791.1, read as the reverse complement.
AAAAAATGTCCGGGCGTGGATTCGAACCAGGGATCTATTGAGCTGCCAATGCTCTGCCATCTGAGCTATCCCAGACAAATCTGGATGACCTAATTCAACCAGCTAACTTTATTGATCTGATCATAGTATCTAGTCTGATATATGAATCAGCTCAGATGAAATATATCAGAGCAAATGCTATGATCTGATTAATAAGGTTGCTGGGTGAATTAGGACCTCCAGATGTGTCCCGGATAGATCAGTTGGCAGAGCATTGGCAGTTTCAGCGAAGAGATTCCAGGTTTGAATGCTGGCCTGTACATTTTTCGGCCAGCTGGAAAATTACAACTCATATGATTTATTTACCAATTAGCATAATTGTGTTAGAATTAATATAAAGACTCTATCATTGATGTAACCAACCACCACCCTCCCCCCACACACACCAAAAAAAAGAAAGAGAGAGAGAGAAATCAAGAGAAGTAATGAGAAATCGTGGAGACATATGATGTTGGTCAATCCCCTTTCAATCAACTTTTAATGCACTGCAGCATTTATGGACTAGTTTTGAAATCTGTTCGATGATTTTAAAAATAAAGTGTTCTTAAAGCTTTTCAATGTTCATAAGGAGGACTATGCAAATACAAAAATTTTACACTACAACTTACGACGGTTATTCCTTGCTAACGTTTTGTAATAAGAGAAAGATTTTATGCTCACTCTATTTAGTATAGATCAACAGGCAGCAGTTTTCGTGATTGGGTATTAAGGGGACTCTTCACTCACTTTCTTGTTTAAATTTGAATATTTTTAAACGGTTTGTTTTTGCATAGGATATCTGAGGTCGATCTCTACCGGCCTATTTCAGAACCTGTTTCAAAAGTGAAAGTACCCTTATTAAAAAAAAATTTGCAACCAAAATCGAAAAAGTACAAAATGGCCATATTAGAGATCGACCTCAGCTATCCTATGCAAAAAAATCGTTTAAAAATCTTCAAAATTAAACAAGAAAGTCGAAAACAATCTGCCCATAGGTTTAACATTACGGAACGGGTGTTTTCAAGTGAGTGAAGAGTCCCTTAAATTAGGCCATTTAAAATTAACAATTGCGTGTAGTTTCTTTTGAAATTTTCAGATCCATTTAAAACCTTTTAATGATACTCATATTCAACTTATTAGCTGTGAAATATATTTTTAGAAATGCATTTACGTAGGGAAGGCGGGAAAAGATGACGAAGTTAATCTTGCACAATTTTGCCTAGCCTCTGTGAATGGAATTATTAACTGATATTTGTATGAGAACTTCGTCCATATCTTGCCTGATATCATGAATATTTTCAATTGCCTCTTTTAACTTTAAAGGGGGAAGCCATGTGATTATCCAAAAAAGGTGATTTTTGTTATATTTCCCCATCCATGGGGTAAGATGACGAAAAAAACTTGGGAATCGAAGAACGTCACTAAAACTTTATTAAGAAAATCCAACAGTATATCAAAACTGTAATAATACTTTAAAATAAAACAAAAGCTAAAAAAAAATTAATTATAAGTTCAGATTACCCATAAAAAACCCACTAAACCGAAACCTGTCAAGAAAAAGACAGATTTTCAGTTTCTGTTAAAAATAAAATTAATATTAAGTTAAATTGATTAAAATGTGTGTTCCATCAGAATATGCTATTGATTGTATTTTAATTTAAAATAATATATTCGGTATGCCACTTTATAAGAAGAAAGGGAAATACTGGAAAGGAAATTTTGTGGAAAAAGAACAGCCATCCCTATTATGGAAAGGGAATGAACAAACCATACAAAGATATTATCATTTCAAAACTTTGAAAATCTGCCGCATCTTCAGATTAAATATTATTATTGTAAAATAATCTCCATTTTTACATGAAAATTGATTAGATTAAAACAATGATGCGTATCAGGAGTTATTAACCCTTAAATGCCTGGTGTTGCTTTTCGGCAACATACCCAATTTGGGCTCTAAAATACTATTAGAATAATATTGAAGCTATAATGCCTAATGTTGCCAATAAAATACATTCTGAAAATATTATTAAATCAATTTTCAACATGTAGACGGCAACACTTGTGCTGTTTAAGAATAAAAATAGGTTTATTTTTTCAATTCTTGCTACTTGTTCTTTTTGTTTTGTTTAGAAGTTTGCGAAATACCCTACTTTGTTCTGCAGTGAGCAAATAAAATTTATTTCTTATCATAGTTCCTAAAATTTTTGTGTGTTTAATATTATAGAATTTTATCAAGGAAAATTATTTTTTCAATTAAACACCAGTATTGCCGATTAGTAACAAACTGTTTTTTAGCCGTAAACTATACTTAAAACAAAATATGAATTTTTTAAGTATTTTTCCCACGATTTATTTAAAAAATGAAAGCCGAAAAACATTATTACAATGATTTTTGAAAAATCAGGCATTTAAGGGTTAATTTGAAAGAGAGGTTGAAACGGCGAATTTCGATGGGTCCTAACTCGTTATTAATTACTAAATAATAATAATTAGTAGTAGTAGTAGTAATTAATATTTTTCTCTAATCAAACTCTTATTGATTAGGTATGTATTTTCTTACTAAGTACTTCAATTCCTTCTCTTCTTTCCTTCTCTTTCATTCAAACTCGAGATCTTACGTGCAACATCTGCTATAATTGCCTCCAAGCTTTATTTTCCCGCTCTTTTTCTATCACTTATTCGCTGCTATTTTGGGGGTATGTTGCACCAGAAGTACCTTCTTACGCCTGGAATCGAAGATATTCATACATTAGGTACGGCGAATAATTTAAAAACCTAACTGGGTTAGGTTGACGAACTGCGAATTGTTCGTCATCTTTCCCCACACTGTCTTAAAAATTCGTCTTTATACATTAAATTGTTCGTCATTTTTAAACAAATAATTTCCGTACGCCTAGAAAACTTACTTATTTTGTTAATTCTTCCCGGAAGTCTGAAATTCCGTTTATTCCCTGCATGCATGCGTATTGGCTGTATTAATACCAAAGTTTGAAATTATTTTTTTTTTTATGAAAAACCGAAAATTCAATAAATTAAAATTTCTAACTTATTTAAAAACAAACAAGAAAAAACAGTACTTTCGAATTTAATAAAGTCCAATTTTCTCAATCATTTAAACTTATTCGCAGTTTATTTTTTAGAGTATTAAAAAAATATTTGCATGTAAAATATATTCTAAACGAACACATTTAAAAAATATGCAGTAGTTCAACCAACTTAAAAAAAATCGATTTTACTCGAAAAAGCAAACATTTCTTCTCGAATTTAATTAAAAATATAATATTCATATTTTACATCTAACAATCAAATTATGTCTTATTAAAAATATGTCTAATAGGTGATAATTTTTATCCTCTATTATGTGAGAGTTTTACGCTGGTGTTGTTCAATGTAAATGAGCACAAGAATTAAAAACTTTGCTAATTCTATTTTTAGATATTTAAACATATACAGATTATTTACAGCGAAACATTTGGTCAATACTTGTTTAAATACAGATAAATTCCTCTCTAGGAATCCAAGATAATATCTTATAAAATCAAGAACATTTTATTATCTTCCACTTTTGGAAGATCAAGAAATAAAACTGCAGCGTTCATGCTGCTATCGAATTTCACATTCTACTATAAAACATCATACTTTAATACTTGAAAATATCTTGTTTTTCTCTTGGAACCCACGTATACAATTAAAATTTCAGCACCTATTTTCTTCGATTAAGAAGCAATAATAAAAAATAGCATGTTTTCATGCTCGAGAATAATAATTTCTTTTTTAAAATTAAAACAACATTTCTTCTGTTTTTAGAAGACCAAGAGAAAAAAATGCAGTCTACTTACTGCGTTCAAATTTTATATTACTACAAAACTAAAGAACAAATGTTTTTTAATATCAATTCTCTAGTCAGATCACGTGATCGTCGGCGCCACTCCAGTCTGGCTGAAGGAGGCCCGCTCAAGAGGTTTGCGAAATATTTCACAAACTCCCCCCGGATAAACAAGAGTTCATCAAAAAGAGAATTCAAAATAATTAAAGTAGAAATAAAATTATTCTAAAAGATCATGCATTACACTATACATACAATACAAATCAAAATATATTCTTATATACTGGACTTAATAAAAATAAAGAATAAAGTTAAATTATATCAATTAAAATAGTTGCTGATGTCTGCTACTAAAAATAGAAAAAACAATTTATATTTATACAAATTATTATAAAACAATTCAAGACAAAAATCAAACTAAAAAATTAAAAATATTAACAAACAAAAGCATTTTTTTAAGTCAAAAGAATAAAAAGTGTTTTAAAGTCAATTAAAAGTTGTTGTTTTTTTTTTTCAGTTTCTGAGTTCTAAATTATGCAAAAGATAAATAGGTCTTTTAATGATGGAATTATTCGTCTTCAGTTCACAAGTCTTTTTTTTTTCTTTCTTCAATCTCCGCCCACAAATGTCCAACTTCCATAAAGTTGATACATGTTCATATACATAAGAACCACATCATCTCCTTTAAAGTCCGAAGTTTTATTCTGGTCCGTGTACTGAGTAGATTGTAAGTTGAGAAGATACTCATTTTTCAAGCGCTTCTATAAGTGTTAAAAGACCAACCATTATTTCATAACGACGAAGTGTTCCTGCAATTAAGTTTAAATTTACGAGCTTTCTGAACAAGAAATTTCACAAACCTTTACCAATCCCCATTTTGAAGAAATCTCATATCTTCGTTTTAAACTCGTCCCTTTCGAAGTGCTTGCTGGCTGAGTGGTTAGGATGCTCGATTCGAAACGCGCAGTCCCAGGTTCAAGGCCATCCACGGAAGAACGAGAAAAGTGTTTTTTTTTTTTTTTTTTTTTTTTTTACTTTTTTTTTTTTTTTTTTTTTTTTTTTTTTTTTTTTTTTCAAATTACGGAAATTTTCTGTTCTAGAACGGGGAAAATAAAGAACGGAAATTTCTTTAATTGGCGAGTATATTCTTTCTTGTCACAGAAGGAAAAAAAGAAACGGACATTCTTCAATTCTCGGATATATTCCGGTAGCAGTACTGCCCGACATATTTTCGTGAATTGAAGAAAGTATTTGAGACTGCATTGAAAATCCGTCACCTTTCCCCGTCACGCCATTTTTATCAAACCAACTTTTATCAGAAGCCTAGACTATTGCAAAATAAATGAATCTCCTATGATTTTTTTTTTTTTTTTTTTTTTTTTTTTTTTTTGTCTTGAGTTCTGCTTTTAGTATATTTTAATGAAGAAGTTGAAAAACTTATCGTAGAATGGTGATTCCTACCGTTGTGGTGGTAAAATGTTTTAGGAACAGTGGCGTAGCTAAGGGGGGGGGGGGGGGGGGAAGGGAGGCGGCCGCCCCGGGCGCCGAGGCCTAGGGGCGCCAAATTGAGAGAAGTTTAAACCGAAATTAACTCACATATTTTAACAAAAAATAAAACAGTTGATTTTTTAAATTTTGTTTTGTATGTGAATGTTTTCTTTAGTAAAATATTTTGTTATATCCAAATAATGAAGAAAGAAAAAGCTTTTGTAAATGTTTCTAGGGATGGCTCAACACACTTGGTACCTAAGATAACTATGTACCTAATTGAGGCACATTGTAATTAAATAGGGGGAGCCAAACTATGAGGAGCTTTATTCTCGAGCGAATTATTAGGAGCGAAATTATTTCGCTTACTTTGAAAATAAGTAAGAATTGTTAACCTTTCCTTTTGTGTGTGTGTGATTGTTTTGAAGAAATTTAATGAAGGTGGGAGGAAAGAAAAGATCTATAGTTGTCAATCGCTGATGGAGGTTTCTAACGGTCTAGCCTCCAGTCTATAAATCAAAAGGCCTGTTGGCGAGCTGGATTCACATTTCTGGTATCAAAAGAACATTGTTCATTTGTACAGTAGATCGCCCTCTCGAAGATTTTTCCAAACAAACCGCGAATGATTAAAAACTCTATTCATATGAAAATTAAAAAAATAATAACGAATCATTCAAAATGAACGCTTGGGTTGGGTCCCCACTATCTTCGGCAGCGTATACCGGACTTACTACGCACGCATCTCTAACCACTGAAAATTTACATTCAAATTTATCTTTCTCTAAAGGAATCTCCAGCACGGGTCCCCACTTTTCTGCGCCCCGTATAGCAGGTGTGCAACGCACGCACCAAAAAATCTGTAGAAAATCATAATATGATTTGTAAGAAAAAATTCCGCAGAAATCGGACCCATGAACCTGAGATAAAAAATACTACAGGAAAATAGAACTAAAAACTGTAAGACAATCGAAAACCAAGTTAAATGAGCAAAACTCGGTTAAAATTGGGTCCATAGTACTCGAGATGAGAATGCTTCCCCTGCGCTAAAAGAGGGAGCTAGAAACTGCAAGAAAATCGTAAGCTAAATTGAATGAATGAATTCCCATAGAATCCGAATAAAGAATGCGCCCTTAATTTTCGATAATTGTGGTAAAATAAATCTATATTTTGGAAAACATACTTTTAAATGTAAATAAAGGGGAGAAACCCTTGTAGACGAACTCTTAATTCATATCACGGGACTCTTGCCACAGACCACATTAATAAATCTTCGATTAAATTGATAAAATGCTTAAAAGCATTTTATCAATCGTAATATCAACATAATTTTAAAATTATGTTTTTAGCATTTGATAAATTTTTATAATTAAGACAATTGTCTACATTCCATATAATATCTGATCCACCGATTATCGGAAATTAAATGGAGGTGACAGACGAAAAAAAAGATATTTTTTTAGTATGTTTTAAATTTATATCCTTCCCTGTATGGTTATTTCTCCGAACTTTTGTAATGTCGCCGTCAATTTTTCGAAAAAATTAAGAAAAATTACCGACCCAAAAAGTTATACACAGGAGTAAAATATTTTTCTGCGTATGCTCTGAAAATTTCAAATTTATATCTTAATTAGTTTTCATTGATTAGTGAAAATTCTTAATTTCTTTCGTTTCGACTGTGGAATCAGGTTCAGATGTGCACGCGATTTTGCCATTTTACGATAAAAATCCGTTTTGATTAGTTTTTAATTAATATTCTCGGCTAATTATAAAAAAAAAATAGATTGGTCATCTGAGCCTCATGTGCGGCAGGATCTGGTTTGGACTACCCTTATCCAAATTTTCAGATTTGCACGTATATTAGATTTTTCTAGCTATCTCCGTCACACACATAGATTGGTTTTCACGCTGATTTTTGTGTTCTTAGCATTTCATATTAATATTTTCGTGTAATGGGGGCTTCTGTGAACCAATGCAAAATGGATTTAGCTGTAAGAACAACGAATAAAGCTATTATTTCTTCTTTATTGGAAATTGCATTTTTCCGTCGAATTGGCATTGTGAAAAGCCAAATAATACAATGTGGGCGATCTACCCTCAAATTTTCCCTTCTCAAATCGTACAAAAGACTTATCAGGACTTTTCAGTCTTTCTAGTACGACCACTACAAATAGCGGTTTTCGTCATTTCAAAAGTTAAATATATTTCATATATACATAAATTCAGCGCATATGCATTAGCGAAAGCTATATCTATATCTGTCTATGTAAGGAATAACTGGGGGATTCATAGGAGAAAAGAATTTGATTCGGGAACCTCTTTGTGAACCGAACACACGTTTATTTCGTCTCTGCATCTCACAATGTTCTTACAATCATCTTCGCAAGTTCTATCGGATGTTCCTTAAGCCATTTACGTCAATTTCGGGACCTAGATGATCGTAGGTTGTGCAGTCACCTCGAATGGGCAAAATCTAATCTTTTTTCGTGCGTGTTCTTCCTAATATGTTGGGAATTGTGATATTTCCATCATAGGGCGAGGATAAAAAATTGGAGGAACATTTAGTTTAATTGGTTAATTAGCTCTTGATCGACCTACGGTCAAGACCCTCACAATTCCCAAGATATCTGAAGTTCAAGGCTTTGACCACAAACGAAAAAGAATTGTCCAAACGTCAGCATTTTCTATCTTAAGTTACTCTCTGATTTTAATGGTGAACTAATAAATGTTATGCTGCGAAACAAAGTTGCAAGGGGTAAAACGGATTTTAGAATAGAACATTTAAAGTAAAGAAAAATAATTTAAGGATTTTAATTTCAATTTTTGAAATTTAATTTTAATTTCGAATTTTAAAAGGATTTTAATTCTTATCTTTTTCCTGTATAGAAGTATATATATCTCTCTATAGATAATCTGATCATCGCCATGCGACTGCGCTAATTTTTAAACCTAATTTGGATGTGATTGAGCATATGTTAAGGGTTTATTAAGATCTCGATCAAATTCGTTAGACATCTTGATGTCCCGCCATCCTGTTTCAAAATGGCGGCCTCTTAAAGGTTTCAAACAAAAATATACATATATATATACAAAAAAAATTATAAATACAAATTTACTTCTTGCATAATCGATAGGTCTTGATAGAAGGATTGAAGAACATTTTTTGGTTTCCCCTCTATTTTAAAAATGGATGAGAAGAGAAATTTGAAATTCTAGGGCGGCTGCCGTTTTGAGGTAGAAGATTTTTTTTCATAATCGGGCGTAATTTATGAATTTTAGGAAAATTTACCGAGTTTATATATATTTTCATTGTTGCTACTCCCATACGCTTAAACAAAGTCATATCCGTGAATATTCCGCTAAATTTTTGAAATTCCCATTCAAATTTAGTATTGACGAAAACTAGAAATCTTCTATAATCGGGTTCCACGCAGTTTAGTTTCGTGTGTTTGAGTAAAAGTAGCTGGATCCTTAAAAACAAGGAAGAGTGAAGCTGCACTCCTCCCCCCCCCCGGTACAAACCAAAAATACTTTTTTTTTTTCATCTCGAGGAAAAATAATGCCGTTATTTTTTTTATTTAGAGGGGGAGGCACAAAATTTCTTCCTGCCCCGGGCGCCAGAAAACGTAGCTACATCACTGTTTAGGGAAACACTGAAATTGAACTAATGCTCATAACTTACCTCAAAGTGAGAAAGTACATCTTTTTTGCTAGTGATGTGTATGTCCCGCCTCCAAAGGACTCCTTTGGCGGCCACAACGTGAAACAGTCTGTGATTAACTGCAAGAAATACTGAATTCGTCAACTTTCCCCATTCGTCATCTTACCCCACCTTCCCCTATATGTGGTTAAAATAAACTTTATGTCATACTTTAGAGAAAAATCAAGTTATCTTTCAAATACTTCAGCATTAATTATATAGTCATAATCAATATTTCAGACAAGTTGTAATAGTTTATAATTGTCCATAAAATTAATTTGTTAAAATTTATAAATTTATAAATATTTAAATCAATTTATCATTAACTAATTAATTAATTATTCACAATTAATACTTCAAAATTACAAGTAAATTATATCGTTTTTTATTTAAAATTATATATTTTGTAAAGTATTATTATGAGTAAATGTTTTGACATATTATTGCTTTTTTTCACAATTTATAAAGTTTGGGCCTTTTAATTGGATATAATGGGGGCTTTTTTTATACAAAACTAATTATATAATGCATCTCATATGTTATTGGTTAGGTGATTAACCAATTTTATTTTTAAACTGTTTCCACAAAAATAAAATTTAATAATAACTTACATATATTTTTAAATGTGTTTGTTGATAAAATTTAATTAAAAGATTTTTAAAACTTCATCTTCTTCACATTTCTATTCTACAGTTTTGTGAATCCACTTCTGAAATAAAATATTCTTACTACTTCAAAATAAAACTTTCGGTGAAATAGAAATTTCCTGAAAATGCCATGCTGGTACTGAAATGGAAAATAAACTTGATCGAAAGTTCTTATGTACTCCGATCAATTTCAAATCTAAAGCGGTAGCAGAAGAATCAAATCTTGCGTGCCGCAGAAATGGGAAAAAATCTGTTCGATAAATCGTTGAAATAAGCAAGAGGCTTTCTCGCTGAAAAAAGATATATACATACACTTATTAAAAAACTGCTTGAATATAAAAATCATTTTATTAATGTTTATTAAATGTCAATAAATTTTGTTTTTGTTTATTTTTACATTGCTCTATTAGTGTAAAAATCCTATCTTACATGCCACAAAAATGATTAATGAGAAAACCCTTTGCGATAATTGTTGAAATAAACAAGAAGGATCACTCAAAACAGATATATCGACTTATTAAAAACGCTGTTGCAAAATCTGGTCCGTTTTTTATTCAGAAATTCTGAATTCACACCAAAAATTTTAGAATAGTAAATTTCAATTTTTTTTCCCCCGTGAATTGTTTATCTTTATGTAAAATAAAAATAACTAACGTAAATAAGTGCGAATAGTAAGTCAAAATTACGTCCATTTCTAATCATATCATAATATTAAAATATTTATTTGCTTAAAAGACGTCATAAAAACACATTAAAAGTAAATTGAAAACTCTTTATTTACATGTTTCAACTCATTTTCTGAGTCGTCGTCAGAATGTATTAAAAGTAAATTAAAAACTCTTTATTTACATGTTTCAACTCATTTTCTGAGTCGTCGTCAGAATGTTGAATGAGAAATTCAAAGGTTTGAATGGTTAAATAAATTACGGCATCGCGACATAGAGGGAACACGAGCAATCGCGAAAATATAGGGCGCGTTACATGATTACTTATTTATTTTCGATGATTTTTTCCATTTTTCATTGTGCATTTGTAATTTTCTATTATACATTCTGACGACGATTCAGAAAATGAGTTGAAACATGTAAATAAAGAGTTTTTAATTTACTTTTAATGTGTTTTTATGACGTCTTTTAAGCAAATAAATATTTTAATATTATCATATAAAAATAACTATTTAAACTTTCTGGTGCGAATTCGGAATGTCTGAATAAAAAAAAACTCGCCAGATTTGCCAACACTTCTTAAAAACTGCATGAATATAAAAAATATATTTAATAATATTTATTCAATTTTAAATAATTTTACTTCTATTTATTTTATTTTACATATGCGTTAAATAGCAGTTATTTTTAAAAAATCTTAAAATTTTAAAACGTATTCTTGTCCATAATTTTACTACTTTATATTTTATAACGATAGTTTTATTGGAAACAATCCACTTCTGAAATAAAATGATTTCAATACTTCAACCGAAAATTTTCGGGGAAAGAGAAAATTCCTGTTAATGCCTGGCTGGTAGTAAAATGGAAAATAAACTTGATTTAATGTTCTTATGTACTGCGATCAGTTTCAAATCTTAACAGTAGTTGAAAATCAAATCTTACATGCTGCGAAATTTTTAAATGAGAACAATCTTTTGCGATAACCGTTAAAATAACTAGACGACTTTCTGGCTGAAAATATATATTGACGTATTAAAAAATCGCTTGTAATAAAAATTAATTTAATTATATTTAGAGTGAAGGGGTAAGTGCGTAATGCACATGGAGATCATTGGAGAGTGGTGTTTATGACTGTTATGTATGGGGCAATTTCATTTCTAAAAAAGTGACTTCTGATAAAATCTATTGGCAGCATTCGATGTAAATGAAATGTTAGATGGCATTTAGTTGTAAGTTTCTAAAGATCGGTCAGATTACAGCATGAGAACATGGGGCAATTTGCATACAAATTTAGGCTCTGGCACTTTCGTTTAAAGTGAATAAACTATAAAGTAATAAACAAATTTTACATGATATCTTGTAAAAGCAAAACAATGTATTGCAAATTTAGTTTCTACATTATTTTTCTGGGCTTAAACAATTGGTGAGTTTTCGTATTTACAACCTCTTAGAAAAAGAAGTTTGGACTCAGGTAGATTTCTGCATTTATTTTTTATTTATTTTTTTTTAACAGTTAGATTAATAATCAGTGCTTTATAATTTTTTTTCCAAAGAGTGAAAATTTTGCCCTTCCCAGAGCACGCTTCCCAGATAGCACACAGATATCGGCCAGAGTCCCGATCAATATTGGCCAATATATCGAAAGCCACTGAATGTCAGACGTCAAATTTATCATATCTACCGATATTCACAAATATAACTTAAAATTAGTTTTAAAAAAAAGCATCCAAACGATTCTTTGCATTACTTATAACATTCTAATACGTAAATAGTATTCTAAACAGTAAAATTTAACAATTTTGCAATTTTGCCGTTTTTAGAAAACTTGATTTTTTAATGCCTTATTTTTAATATTTTATTTACATTGGCCAATATTGTAAATATGATATTAGTATTACAACATTCAGAGATATCTATCGACATTCGTAAAAACAATATCATTTTTCAGACATTTTAAGATATCTGTCGACATTTAGCATATCTGACGAAGTTTGTAATCTTGACCAAAGTAAATGGAAAGTTCTGAATGACCACCCATTTCTATCGTTTTCATCAAAGAGTATTTGATGGAGACACTTGCCATGAAATTTGCATTATATAAAAATTTTCTTTATATAGATAGATAATATAGATAGATTATATAGATAGATATAATATATATAGATAGATAGAAATCTGTTGAGATTGGCATGGAAAATTTTCTGTAGTACAATTTATATAGAAATTTATAGAGACTGCAATAGAAAAATTTCTCAAGAAAAGCCTTTCATATTAAAATCTATTGATAGAGCTATATAAAAACTCAATAAGGAAATCTGCAATTATTGCTCTAGAATTATTTGTATTTAAAAAAAATAATGTAGTGCCTATAACGATGTTAAAATACAACAATTGTTAGACTTATAAAAAACGAAAGATGCTTTTTTTATTACATAATATTTTTACATAAAAAAAGAGATCAATTTATGTATTTTTTTATGGATACTATGTTTATCTTTTTAAAATGGTCTCGAATTTCAGACTTTTAAAATAATTTTATATTTTATTATTGAAAGAATACAAGTTTAGTTTAAAAAGTAGGTAATTAGTTTTCAACATAATTTCTTTTTAAATTTCTAACAAACTTAATAATAAAAGGTTGTATTTAAATAAATCTTTGTTAAAGGAATGTAAAAAAAAAAGTCGATTGTGACTAAAATAGTATGAGATAATTAAATTATAATTTTGTCAGTATAGTTGCAACATTCAATTAAACTTCCATAAAATGTGAGTTAAGTTGACCCAAGTTATACGCGTTACTAACCAGAAAATTTATTTCATGTAACATTATATATTTAAAATCATATTTCTCTATGAAATCTATTTGAATTAATTCCTTTAGTAAATTTCTGGTTCGAAACGTGTTTAACCTGGGTCAATTTAATTCGCATTTTACGGAAGTTTAAAGGATAGTTGGCAAGTATGTATCAGACATTTTTTACATCACTAACAGAAAAATCTACTCCCACCACTTTCTATTGAAAGTTTCTTTTTACTGCATTTTCCCGAGTTAAACACTTGTTATACTTTAATAGAACCAGGTTTCTCTGTCTTATTCCATAATAATAATCAATAATAATAGTCAAGACCAGGCATGTCTTGAGCATAAACTCCACCTAGCTCAGTGAGAAGTTTACGTTCACCACATTTGCAAATCGCAATCGTTGGGGTTCAAAAAACAAATTAATATCTGAAAAGCAATAATTTAATATTTAAAAATGTTATTCTAGAATATTAGAAAAATATATCGCTCAATGTCAAATAATGATATTAAACAATGACAGAAAAAATATATCATTTAATGTCACAAACTGACATTCAGACATGTTGGGAAATATTGACCAACAATGCCAAATATCAAAAAACAACATTCGTTTTCATATCAATCCAATCACAATCAGTGTTTCATCAGGGCCGTAGCGACCGCCCCCCCATACCCCCCATTTCGGGGGGGGGGGGAATGGGCAAAGTCAGGGGCCCAGTAGTGAGCTATTGTACCTTTCAGCCGAATGTTTTTCTTTTTTTACTTTTTTAATTATTTTTTTATGTATTTTTAATAACATTTTATTTTGTTTTATCGAAATTCATTTTTTTTTTTTTTTTCTTGACAAAGATCTTGATCAGATTTAAAAAATGAAAACAGATATGTGCTTTTCTTCTATATCCACAATTCTTTATAAAAGTTTTTGAAGGCTGTAAGTTCTACTTAAAAAATAAAATGGCATTTTAGTATTTTGGGGGTGCGCCTATGAATGGGCGAAAAAGGGAAAACCAAAGGTTCAAAACTTCTTTAATACTATTACTTCCTTCAACCAAAACAGATATGCGCTTTTTTTCTACAGCAACCATTTTTTTAAAGGGGCTCAGATGAAAGAAATTTTGCAGGCTCTAAATTCTTTTTGAATTGTCTTTTTTAGGGCCCCCTATAAAAGTGCGGAAAAATTGGAGCCCAAGATTCAAAACTTTTAAGCCCATTTTTTTATTCAATTTTTTTTTTTAAATATGCTTTTTAATCTCACTGAGGGACCCAATAAGTTTCAAAACTTCGTTATACTATTACTTCCTTCAACCAAATGTGAATCCTTTCTATAGTCATTATTCTTTTTAAAGGTGCCCAGATGAAAGAAATTTTGCACGCTCTTAATACTTTTTAAATTGTCTTTTGTGGGGCCCTCAATAAAAGTGAGGAAAAGTTGCAACTCAAGATTCAAAACTTTTAGGCCCCATTTTTATTATTCAAATGTTTTAAAAATATGCTTTTTAATCTCGTTGGGGGCCCCAACAAGGTTCAAAGCTTTCTTAATACTTTTACTTCTTTTGACCGAAACAGATATGCGCTTTCTTTCTATAGCCAGTATTCTTTTTAAAGGTTCCTAGATGAAAGAAATTTTGCAGGCTCTAATTTTTTTTTAATTGTCTTTTTTAGGGCCCCTATAAACGAGAGGAAAAGTTGGAGCCCAAGATTAACAAATTTTAGGCCTCATTTTTTATTCAAATATTTAAAAAACATGCTTTTTAAACTCGTTGGGAGCCCAAATAAGTTTCAAAACTTCCTTAATGCTATTAGTTCCTTCAAACAAATGTGCTTTCTTTCTATAGCAAGCATTCTCTTTAAAGGTTCCCAGATGAAAGAAATTTTGCAGGCTCTAAATTCTTTTTAATTGTCCTTTTTAGGGCCCCCTATAAACGTGAGGAAAAGTTGGAGCCTAAGATTCAAAATTTTTAGGCCCCATCTTTTTATTCAAATGTTTTAAAAATATGCTTTTTAATCTCGTTGGGGACCCCAGTAAGGTTCAAAGCTCCCTTAATAGTATTACTTCTTTTGACCAAAACAGATATGCGCTTTCTTTCTATAGCCAGCATTCTCTTTAAAGGTTCCCAGATGAAAGAAATTTTGCAGGCTCTAAATTCTTTTTGAATTGTCTTTTTTAAGACCCCCTATAAACGTGAGGAAAAGTTGGAGCCCAAGATTCAAAACTTTTAGGCCCCATTTTTATTATTCAAATGTTTTTAAAATACACTTTTTAATCTCGTTGGGGGCCCCAATAAGTTTCAAAACTTCCTTAATACTATTACTTCCTTCAACCAAATGCGCTTTCTTTCTACAGTCATGGTTCTTTTTAAAGGTGCCCCGATGAAAGAAACTTTGCAGGCTCTAAATACCTTTTTAATTGACTTTTTTGGGGCCCCCTATAAAAGTGAGGAAAAGTAGGAATTCAAGATTCAAAACTTTTAGGCCCAATTTTTATTATTCAAATGTTTTTAAAATATGCTTTTTAATCTCGTTGGGGGCCCCAATAAGGTTAAAAACTTTCTTAATACTATTACTTCTTTTAACCAAAACCAGACCTGCCAACTGCTACGAAAAAAATCGTAGTTGCTACGATTTGGACCTATAAACTACGATATTACGAAAATCGGTCTTAAACTACGATTTTTTGCAAAAAACACAAATGCGATTTTTATCCTGCACAGCATATTTTTCAAGAGTGATTCTGTTGCGAAATTTCCAAAATTCCAAAGTATTCAGTTCCGAAAGTTTTAAAAAATTGGCCAAAATTCGAAAATTCGGACAAAATGCTGATGGAAAAAAAATCTGGGCTGCAAAACAAACTTCTTAACGTAAAACATTCTCTTAAGTATATTAACTAAAAGTGAATCGTATTTCTGTAAATATTTATACAGGAATTCGCTTCCTTAAAAACAAGGTGCCATTTTAAGAATTTCTGGAAAGGAGGGGGGGGGGGTCTTTGAGGGGCAAGGTTTGAAATAGTGTGCAAAATTGCACAATTTGCGTTAACTTCCGTGAATTTCGACAAATGACCGTATAAAAAAATCAATTTCGTCAATTGGTCGCAGAAGAAAATTAATTTCGTCAAAGGATCGTGGTAAAAATGCAGTGTTGATTTCAGGGGGTGGCCCGGGGGAAGAAGCCCCCCCCCGGAAGATTTGAGTTTGTGTGTTTTCCATGGTGTGAATTTTGTCAAAATATCGCAGAAAGAAAACGCGAATTTCGTCAAAAGATCAGTAAAAAAATGAAAATTTCATCGAAAGATCAGTAAGAAATCGCAAATTTTCACCGAAAGATCGCAGAAAGAAAACACTAACTTCATCAAAAGGATCACAGAAAAAACGCAAAATTCGACAACAGATCGTGGTAAAAAATGCGAATTTCGTCAAAAGTTTATGGTAAAAGGTGCGGATTTCAACAAAGAATCGTGATAGAAAATGTGAATTACGATTGCGGAAAAATTCTGAATATCCTGAAATGATCGCAGGGAAAAAATTCCGAATTTCGTCAAAATTTACTGCACTGGGCTAAAAATAATTGGAACCAGGCCCCCTTTACAAATGTAAAAAAAAAAAAAAAGTTGCGAAACGAAAAGAAACTCTAAAAATAGTATAAAAATTTTCAAAGGAAAAAAATTACTATATTGAGTTGAAAGGCTGAAACCTTATTCCTTTTACGAATGTCAAAAGATGGCTGCGTAACACGAAAAACCAACCAACCAACCTCCAGATTAATTTAAATTTTGTGTGCTACGATTTCTCATTTTCAAAGGTTGGCAGGTCTGCAAAACAGACATGCCCTTTTTTTCTATAGCTACCATTCTTTTTAAAAGTGCCCAGATGAAAGAAATTTTGAAGGCTCTAAATACTTTATAAATTTTCTTTTTTGGGGATGCTCTTAAAAGTAAGCAAAATTCGGAACTCAAGATTCAAAACTTTTAAGCCATTTTTTTTCTGAATGTTCAAAAAATATATGCTTCTTAATCTCGTTGGGGACCTCAATAAGAGGGCATCTATGTGCATTGCATATGCCGCCTATCCTCATGTGTTCGACCTGTTTCGTTTTTAACATTTCATTTCTCTTGTCTTGATAAATTACTTATGTTAACTATACATAAATTACATTGTGTATTTATTTAATCTACTAGCAGAGCTTCGCCCGCTTCGCTCATTGCTTTTTCAAAAAAAGAACCTATAGGCCTTCACTGCGTTCCGTAGCGTAAACCTGTTCCGGATATTCCCGCACCGATCTTGAATCAAACAATCATTGAATTATTGTTTTTTTTTTTTTGTGATAAAAGTGAAATTTTCCAGTATCGTAGCTCACATTGCTACAGGAACAAATTCGTTATTTTTCCACTTCCGCTTAATTATGACAGCAGCAAAACCTACTGGATAATTCTTCGGTTTCAGAAAAACTTGTAAAAAAAAAACCTCCAAAAAATGTGAAAAAAAAGTGTAAAAATCTTAAAATTGGGCAAAAATTCAAAAATCGCTGAGAGAAAATTGATTATATCGAGCCAAAAGATTGAAACTGGAATGTTAAAAAATCGCCGTGAAAGACAAAAATACGCTAAAAATCACATAAAATGTTCATAAAAAATTCAGCAATTTCTATGGATATATTTTCTATATTGAGCTAAAAGACTGAAACCCAATTCCTTTTAGGGATGTCAAAAATCCGTGCCACAGATGGCAAAATTTTTACTATATTGGGATAAAAGATTGAAACTGGTTTTCTTTTACACTCGCTCTCTCTCTCTCTCAAAAAAAAAAAAAAAAAAAAAAAAAAAAAAAAAAAAAAAAAAAGAAATCAGTGAATTGAAGGATTTTTTCCGTAATTTTTTCTTTTGTTCAAACACACACGCAAAAAAGATTTGATTTGATTTGCTCATTTTCCGCGAAAATATAGAAAACTCACCAATCTAACGTAAAAATTACCTAACATCCTTACTAAATATAAAGATGCATTTTTGTCAAATCAAATCACAGGAGTGTTCCGCCAAATTTGCTGCATTGTACTTTTCCCTGTTAGAAACTGAACTTTTACGCATGACTTTTTTCCTTCATAACACGAAGAAGTCGCGAATCAAAGATCAAAATTTCTAGAAATTTTCCTTTCTAAAGACGAAAATTTCTTCAAATGTGAGATAAAATCTCTTCTAATCACAGGGGTCTTAAAAAATGAAGAAAAAAAAAAAACGTTCGTGAAAAATTCAAAAATCGCAAAGGACGAAATTTAGTACATCGGGCTAAAAGACTGAAACCTGATTCCTTTTACAAATGTCAAAAAATCATGTCGAAACTCGAAAAAAAGTTAAAAATAACATAAAAAATTCGCGAAATATTTAAAAATCGAAGAAGACTACTTTACTATATTCGGCTAAAATGGAAAGATGGATTGAAAATAGATTCCTTTTATGAATGTGGGGAGAAAAGCACAAAACACGAAAAAATACAAAAAATAGCGTAAAAAATTAAATAAAAAAAATTCGAATAAAAAAATTTAAAAGCCTGTTTCGAGGTGCATAACTTCAGGCATACAGGTAACCTTCCTGTCAAATTTTCTCCTGAACAGAAAAACATCTTGTCAGACAAAGAAAAACTCTGGACAGACAAACAACTGTCTTTATTATTAGCTACTAGGAAACCCGTCTTCGTTGCCCACAGAAAGGTACTTTCTATCCTAAGGTATTTTTCTTCTTCTTAAATTTCAACTTGGGTGACAATTTTAAACTGGAGAAAACCGGAATGTATGAAAACGACATCCCAAAAGTAATTTTTTTTTTTTTTAATTCGTAAATCTGTACATATATATGTATTTAATATAAGGCACCAATCTGAGCAGTAAAAGAATTGTTATAAGTGAATAGTTTCTGCTTAAAGAAAATCTGTCTGGGCCACGCGAATGGCATTGTCAAACTGAAGAGAAAATTCAAAATACGAAAACGACTTCCATATTTTTTATTTATTTATTTTGTTTATGAGCAATACTTAGCGGTTTATAATATTTGTAAAAGGAATTCGGTTTCAAACTTTTTTGCCAAATTTTGTGCTCTGCTGTTTCTATAATTTTCGAGAATTTCTATGTGATTTTTAGCTTTTTTTCACTTTTCTGGTAGTTTTTTTAGTATTCGTAAAAAAATAAACCCGTTTCAAGCTTTTAGCCCAATATAAGTAAAGTTTGATCATCTCTATGAACTTCGAATATTTTTATGCAATTTTTTGCATTCTTTCGCGTTTTTCGTTGATTTTTTTACCTTTTCCCCCCTAAATGGAAGAATTCTCAGTTAAATTTTGCAAGTCCTTTGATTAAATTTGCTTTGTAAAAATATCAAATCTGTTCCTGTAGCAACGTGAACGAAATGTTGAAAATTTGAATTTAATCTGGATCGAAATAAAAAAATTACAAAAATTCAAGGTTCGTATGATTCGAGATCGGAGCGGACATAGCCCCTATGGGTGTACGTTGCCGAAAGCAGTGCAGCACAACTACAAATTTGTTCAATTTGAAGCTTGTTTTGGAAAATCCGACCAGCGAAACTCCGCTGGTGTTGTTATAAAATGGAACTCGGGTGGAAAATTAAATATAGATATTTCTCTAAAATCTTAGAGGGGGGGGGGCGAAAAATATGTTTTTTTTTGGGGGGGGGGCTCTGAAGACCTTGCTGTGTTTCATATTTCAACGCTCTTCTGTAAATGCATGAGAAACGCCTATTTATGAAACCGTTACCATAAGAGAAGTGTTTTATCCCAATAGCTCCCTAGAGTGTCTTGATTTACGAGGATAGATAAAAAAAAAAAAGGTTACAAGGGTAATCAAAAACTATTTATTAACAATAGACAGAAAGTAGAAATTAAGAGGTGCGCTTGCCGATCACTTTCCCACATAATCACCAATTCTAATTAAGCATTTATCTGATCGCAGGACCAACTTTCTTAACCCAGCTTTGTAGAAATCACACTCCTGCCCTACCAGCATAATCACTGTACCTACCAGCATAATCACTGTAAGACAAATATCGCCACCTGTCTCCACTCTGGGGGAAAATGTTTCGCCCACAATAAAAACTTTTTAAATGCTTCTGCTTGTAACCTTTTTTCGCATAAATCAACAGCTGCGAAATCCCAGGATAAACAGCTCATACTGATTTACCTTTTCCACGGGAGCTACTGAAAGGATTCGAATAATTTTTTAACAGTTTTGTCAGTAGTTCAATTATAAATTCCTCATTCAACAAAAAAAAAAAAAAAACAGTGGCACTCCGGGAGTGCCAATAGAAGTGAAAACTTCAACAATTACGTGTGTGTTTTTTTAATCGTCAGGAAATGTTTTATTGTGCAGGAAATACTTTTAAATGTAGTGTTTTTTTATTCATTATTATAAACTATTACTACCAAAATTATATTACAATTTTCATAGTAATATAATTTAACTATAAATTACATATAAATAAACATTAATAATTTGTAATATATATTATTATATTAAATTATATTATTAAATTATACATGTACATGTAAATAAACAAATTTTCGTACAAAAATTCTCGTATTGCATTTAAAGATTTATCCGGTGAAATATAAACGGCAACCATTACAATTCAATACTATCCAAATATTGAAATCCATACTCCAATTCAATACTATCCAAAAGTATTTTTATTAATGAATACAATGCCACAATTATATTACGCTTGGCGCGCTAGTGTCTATGTGCCAAAATTCTAGCATGTCGGTTACGTAACAGTGTCTCCAAATCAGTGGTTTTTCTCCATCTCAAAAAAAGCTCAACGCGCCTAAAGAAGTTTTCGAAAACTGATAATGTGTGTGTGTGTGTTCCTGTGTGAACGCCGGGAGAAAAAGTGAGTTTTAGCTTCGTTCTTCTTTTGCAGATTGAGCTGAAGAGGGAAACGTTCCTGTCATTCACCACTTGGCCCGCTATTGTCTATGTGCCAAAATGCTAGCATGTCGGTTAGGTAACAGTGTCTCCAAATCAGTGGTTTTTCTCCATCTCAAAAAAAGCTCAACGCGCCTAAAGAAGTTTTCGAAAACTGATAATGTGTGTGTGTGTGTTCCTGTGTGAACGCCGGGAGAAAAAGTGAGTTTTAGCTTCGTTCTTCTTTTGCAGATTGAGCTGAAGAGGGAAACGTTCCTGTCATTCACCACTTGGCCCGCTATTGTCTATGTGCCAAAATGCTAGCATGTCGGTTAGGTAACAGTGTCTCCAAATCAGTGGTTTTTCTCCATCTCAAAAAAAGCTCAACGCGCCTAAAGAAGTTTTCACTTCAAAAAAAATACAATAATTATGCGATTCTGAAAACTAACAAAATCACAATCCTATGAAAAACGTGTGACATTGTTGTATCTTTTTCTCAAGAACTATTGAAGCGATTTCAATACATTATTAGTAGTTTTGGCAATAGCTTAATTTATAACATGATCATTCGTTAAAAAAAAAATTTTAAAAATACAATTGTTATGTTATTTTTTAAAAATACAGATGTATTCTGATTGATAATTTGCATAAAATTAACATAATTACAGTAATTTTTACTTTTATTTTTCACCGAATAATCATTTCATGATTTAGCTTATGATATAATAGCTAATCTTGAAATCGTTCCAGTACTTCTCGAGGAAAAGTTATATCAATGCCAGCTGTTTTATGCGCGATTTTGCATGATTGTGTATTCGCGTAACTAGTACTGTGTACTTCTTTTCTTGCCGGATAAACCATTTATAGTTTAATTATAGCTAAAACCATTAAAAGAAGTATAGAAATCGACCAGTAGCTCCCGAGACAAGGTACATTAATGTTAATGTTTTAAATGTAATTTAGCAGCTGTATTCGCCATAATAAAAGACAAACCCTCATTATTTTCTGAAGTATTCAAGAAAAATATTGTCATTTGTACCTACATTTAAAAAAAAATACGATAATTCTTAATTAATATAAAAAAAACGGATAACAGTCATCATAATGAAAAAGCATTCTTCGGTAAATATTGTCCAATTCAGCGTCATGAGATAACAATTGATATAATCAAGACATACTTATGTGAATAAAAAATCGTATTTATGTAAGCAGAAACCAGTTATTTACTTGCTTTAGCTAATTTTTATATATATATATTCCTTAAATATTGATCATAGACATATATTATAAATTACAAAGTTACATAAAAAAGGTACAGAATTTTATTAACTCGATTAAAATTTTCAGGCAATTAAATTTGAAGAAGTACAAAATTTAAACTTTTATACGACCGCCTTACAAAAATTTCCCACTAAGTAAAATGTGTCCCATAAACTACTAAGGTCACGTACAAAATTTCAGCATTTTATCATTAAAATAATCGCAGAGATATGTTTAAACAAAGTTGATGAGTGGCTAATAATAGATTAAAATGCATTCAAGATGGCTGACGTGACATCACCGAACAGGAACTTGATCGTTATTACACGAAATCAGCTCTGTATTGGCATGTAATCGAAAACATTATGAATAAGCTTTATAACCTCTGCGTAAAGTTATTACTTCTACATAGTTTTAGATACTTTTGTACTAATAGATACATCATTTGTCCCCTTTGTGAACTCATATCCAGGCATCGAAAAGTGGTTTAAGTCAGCATTTATGTATTTTTCATATCTCTGCGACTTTTTATGATAAAATGCTGAAATTTTGTCCATGACTTTATTACTGTAAGGTGAGAAATTTGTGTGCGGGGGTCGTATAAAAATTTTAATTTTGTATTTCTTCGAATTTAATCCCCTGAAAATTTTAATCGATTTCATAAATTTCTGTACGTTTTTAGGTGCGTTCGTAATTATATAAATACGTAGCACCTATAGTCGTGGTTCGGTCGGTCTGTCTGTCTGTCAGTCTGTTCAAAACTTCAAAGCTCAAAACTAGGATTGAAGAACATATAGCAGACATCAAATCCAACATGAAAACTACAGCTTTAGCCAGACTATATAACAAAGAACTTTTACAAATTCATTTTAAAAAGAGTAGAATAATTTATCCATCAAGATTATATTTGTCATCCATTATCCGAGAATCAATAGAGATTTTCTTACGCAGTGAGAATATATGCAATAATTCAGCCTCCATGTAGCTTCCTAAAATTTGGAAAGAGATGCTATACAGAATAATGAAGCAATAATATAAAATAATTCAAGTTCACAAATATCCATTTTTAATATTGCAGTTAATTTCATTATGCTTGTATTTGCGTAATTTTTGTTTGCTAGTTCTTCAATTAAAAAAAAAAAAAATGCAGAAATATTGTATCATTTTAATTCTTGAGAATGTTGACATCGGATGCAATAAAACATATCGAATGTGAATAAATAAAAGTATTTTTTGCCTTTTAAATGTATATATGCAATGATTCAGCCTCCATGTAGCTTCCTAAAATTTGGAAAGAGATGCTATACAGAATAAGGAAGCAATAATGTAAAATAACTCACGTTTACAAATATCCATTTTTAATATTGCAGTTAATTTCATTATGGTTGTGTTCGCGTGATTTTTGTTTGCTAGTTTTTGAATTAAAAAAAAAAATGCAGAAGTATTGTATCATTTTAATTCTTGAGAATGTTGACATCGCATGCAATAAAACATATCGAATGTGAATAAATAAAGGTATTTTTTGCCTTTTAAATGTATTTTTATCATTTATAGCATATATTAAGTACTTTAATATTTATGTAATTGTATTAAATTTTATTTATATTTATTTCTAGGGCGACTCCGCCAGTAGTTGATACCTTTCCAGTAATTGATCAAATTTTTGGAATATTGCGACATTTCAGGCGGATATTAGTTTTGCACGTGGCACCAGACATAATACAGTAAACTCTGTATAAGACGGAATCGGTCGGGACTGAGAAAATTTTCCGTAGTGGACAATATTCCGCTTTAGACGAACCGTTTTAGACTTTCCGTTTTAGACACTATGGGCTACTCTCACAATCATTTTCAGCCTCATATGCGCCGTAGATTTCGCTAGCCCTCGCAAACACACACAAGATAGACAGACAAACACACAGAGCAAAATTTTTTTTTATTATTATAGATAAAATCAGCTATAATAGAAGCAGTTTTTTGATGTCAGTATATCATTTTTCAGTAACAAAGCATCTTGTTTACTTCAACGATTATTGGAAAAGTTTTTCCTATATTCTATTTCTGCAGCACGCAAGTTTTCATTTTTCCATAACAAAGCAATATAGAAATACATATAAATAAAATTTGTTAAAAATGAATAAATATTAATAAAATCAGTTTTTAAAAAAATAGTTTTTTAATAAGCCAATGTATCTTTTTCCACTGATAAAACCTCTTGCTTATTTCAATGATTATCGAAAAGGTTTTTCGCATTTTCCATTATATTCTAGTGTAACGATAACGAATATATTGTTTAAATAATTTTTAAGCTAACAAAGACTATTTTCGTTGATTTTATGTCTCGGCTAACAAATAAGTATTCAAGTAACGAATGTTTTATTGGATACTCGCTGCATATTTCAAACATAGCTTTAAAAATTATAAGTGCATATAATCTGCGGTTTGCATAACGATTATATTAGCAGTGTTCAAACATTTGACTTCCTTAGTCTCCATTTGTAGGATTTTTATTTCTCGGGCCACATACACATTTTAACCCTTTATGGCCCAAATTATGAATTCATGAAAATTTCATCTTCTAAAGTATTTTTCGCGAATTTTTGAAACTACATTAGAAGATTTACACAATCATTTAATAAATTTTAGAAGGATTTTTCCAATTAAAATTAATTAATTAAATTTGAATTTATAGGGATTTTGTTCAATATTTATAACTCCACCCAAATATTTTATTTAAATTGCTTCTTTTAGTATTTTATAGAATTAAAAAATGTACAAATATAATGCTCTTACAATAGAAATATAGAAATATTTCCAAACTGAAACACCACCCCCCTCCTATCCCCAATTTTTGAACGTCAAGAAAACTTCAAAGATTCAAACTAAAAAGAAATCATCCTTATAAAAGTATTTTTGTTTTGTGAAACCAATAACGCTTTTGGAACAAGATAAAGTAAAGTATTTATAATTCATTCTAAACTGTATTTCTACTAATCGATGTATTAAATAAATTTTATAATAAATTATTTTAATGATATTTTAAAGTGCCGTTGGGGCATAAAGGGTTAATAATACTAGCGTATTGTTAAACAAAAGCGTGAGTCATTGTTAATCAAAATTGAGAATTTCATCAAAAAATAGATGTCATATGCCAATAAAGATTTGACTTGAAATTTTTGAATAGGTATTGTTGAACACATGCATTAAGAGATCCCTTCACTGATCATCCCCGATAAAGAAATCCATTGTTTTCCCATCGGAAAAACCGTGGATTTTTTTTTTTAAGTCTCTTTAAATTTTAAGTATCTAAAACACTTTGAAACTTCGAAATTTCATGAAATAGGTACACAATTATTGATATCCAATCAAAAGAAATTAATTTAAAGGAAAAGCATATATACTATTTTGAATTAATTAGTTTTGAAAAATGGCAGTTAAAACATTTCATAAAGGCGCTAAAAGAATAATTGTTTATCGGGTAAAAATAACATGATTTTGCTTCTTGTAAAGCATTTAGTTTAATTAAAAAGCAAAAACATTTATTTTTAAGTTTTCCAAATTGACGTCATCTTCTCTTCAACAGCTTCAAAATTAGAAAGAAAATCATAAAAGTTGAGAGATATTTTTGAGAAATAAAAATTTCGCAACAAAAATCACATAATCTGCAAAATGTAATTTTCACAATTTCTGTTTAACCTGCATTGTAAGTAAGATTTCTTACTTGAAATTTAGTATTTAATAAAATTAATGTTATAAGTTTCTCCTAAATGTACAATAATTTTGCATTTATTTCCCCTTCAAGTAATCAGAGGATCTCACGCAATATAAATGCAACACATCTGGTGGTCTATTGTAATAAAATCTGACTCTCTATTTGTATTTCACAACTCCTCTTCCTAGAATTTGGAACGCAGTGTGGTGAGATTAGCACCACTTATCCGCATGGATCCGAGCATGTTATATAAGCTCTCAGAAGTTTAAAATGTGAATTAGTTTCCGAAATATTAATTTATTTTATAACTTTTTAACGAATTCTCTAAAAAGATGGCAACTAAATTATTCCATTTTTGTGAAAAAAAAAGAAACTAATATAAGTCATGGAGCAAAGAGAAAGATGGAGATGCAGTAAGGTGGCTGCGAGGCTAACGAGAAAGACAGGCTACCGCGGTGGGTCCGATTCTTCTTTTTTTACAGACCGCTGGAGTCACGTGGTGCTCTTTTCGCACACCTTCATTGGTGCATTCGAGCGTCACGTGACTCCAGCGGTCTGTAAAAAAGAAGAATCGGACCCACCGCGGTAGCCTGTCTTTTTCGTTAGCCTTGGGTGGCATGGGGTGACGCCAAAATGTAACCCTGTAGCGTATCTGTTTGGCAGCTTCTCCGCATGTCCAGAGGGCGCTGCTGCTCCTTGCACACGAAATAATTTTTTCAACGTTTATACGCACATGAACATAAAATAGAGAAGGACTTCTCACGAAATAGTGTAAATATCGTGTCGCGATTTTGGCCTTAAAAGTGGGGACGGCAACGGTTAGAATACAACCGTGTACATACCAGCGCCTCTAGCGGACAACGTTCATTGGCTTGATCTCAATGATCAAAGAAGTTATTGGTAGAGCATATTGAAACAGACGAAACCGAGTACAACCGTGCGACACAGCGCCGTCTATTAGACAAATTTTCAAGGAACGGTTTTCTTCTTCTAAAACCTATTTCGTGAGAAGTCCTTCTCTATTCTATGTTCATGAATACGCAGTTATGAGTTAGCCAAGGTGCATGCCGGGTCATATCTGTTGACCGGAAAAATTCAATACACCCAACCGTGGTGTTAGTTATTTAAATATGTGAAACTTCTGATTGTATATTGGTGTCGTGTCGTCTATGTGTACGTATATGTTTATTGGGTCCTAAAATAAAAGCTATTTTGTGCTTACAAGAAATATCTTCATTTCTGTGAAAGTGTGCCATTCCATTACAACCCTAAAATCAGCTACAGTAGGTCCAAACAGAAGCACGTTCTTTCACGAAAAAAGAAAAAAACTTTTAGTAATACAGTTTTTAATTCATAATACAATGGAATGCTGCTTTAGAATTCTTAAAAATAAGCAGATCACTTTCATTTAAAGAAACAAAATGCACGGGTGATGTCAAGGAATTTGGTCCCTGTTCTAAGTGCTTGTTTTATTTGAGCCAAGTGAGAGCATTTAAATTTGAGCGATAATGCGCATCATATTACAAACAGTTATGGAATATCGTCTGCTATCCGAAATGGTGAATAAATATCGTTATTTTTGTTGTGTTTGATTAAATCGAGTTAATGTTTTTGAGTTTGTTCTTTTTTTTATTATTATTTATGTAATGTAATATTTACATTACATTACAGATATTACAGATAAAAAATATGAAAGATTTTACCATTATTCATCCATATTAATTTAATATTTTCCGAATTTGTTTTAAAAGTAAATGAAGGGATTGTTATAGAATATGGAGTTTTGAGCATGGAATCTGAACATACGTTCAGGGCATATGCTTAGATTGAACGTTTTTATCCAAAACATGTCCAAACAGACACTCGTTAATTTCATCAAAATCACGTAACTTTCGAAATGTAATTTTCGTAATTCTTAGTTCATTTATATTGAAAACATGATTCTTGCTTATCTGTATTGTAAAGGACAAACGTGTCTGTGAGTAACGATGACGTCATTTTGACGGTGGCAACAGTAAATTATTAAATTTCTATTATTAAATTTAAGATTAAATATTATTAAATTAAAGATTATTAAATTTCTAAAAAAATATTTTTATTATTTTTTTTAAAATTACTAAATACGCATATTTTCAATTTTTACACCGTCGAATAGAGAAAAAAAAATGCCTTCCAGATGCAATTTGTTTGAAAACTATATCGCAATTTGTTTGAAAACTGTATCGCCATTTACTCAATTTTTATTGTTTTTAAAATAATTTTCAAGCATGATTTTTTTAATCGATTTATTTCTGTCACTTGCAGACTGTGGAATATTTCGCAAACCCCTTCCTCTCTCAACCAGACGGCAGGCGCCAGATCACGTGGTCTGACTAGAGAATTAATATTAAAAAAACATTTTTTCTTTCTTGTGCTTTTAGTTTAGTTTTATGGTAGTAATGCAAAACTTGAACGCAGTAAGTAAACTGCATTGTTTCTCTTGGCTTCCTATAGGAGAAAATAGTTGCTGAAATTTTAATTGTTTTTAGAATCATGAGTTCTAGAAGGAACAAAGAAAATAAAATGTCTTGATTTTATAAATTAATTATCTTGGATTCCCAGCGAGGAATATATATGTATATTTAAACAAGCAATTTTCAATTATTAACCACGTGTTTCGTCTATAAATAAGTACATAGTGTAAATTTTGTATATAATTGGATTTCCAATATGTTCTAAAGGATTTCTTGTTGGTGATTATTGACAAATGAAGAACACAAAAATAAAACATTTCCATTTTACTTTTCTTCAAACATAATACATGAAATTATGATGACTTTGAAAATGATATAAATTCAAAATCTTGAACATTGCTCTCCCTACTTTGATTTAATTCACAATAACGTGAATCTCGTGGAAAACATGAAGATTGTTCATTATTTTTTGGTGACTGATGAACCCGGAAAAAAGGTAAGAAATACCTTTATTATTCTGCATGACTGTTAATTTCTTCATTTATCATGATAATTTATTTTGAAAATTGAATTAAAATTTAAACATGGATAAACCAAAAAAGCTTAAAAGCAAAAGAGCTACTGTTCGCGCAGCTATTACGAAATTAATTACAAAATGTGATACATTTTTATCTGTTGATATTGATAAGACTGATTGCGATTCTTTAATGGAATCATTAGAGCTCATAAATGAAAAGGAAGCCCTACTCAAGGAATTAGATTCCGAAATAGATGAGCTAATTCAGGAAAAAACTGAATATGAAAAAAAACTAAAATCGGTAGAAGAATATTCTGAAAAAATATCAAGTTTGAAATTTAAAATTAAGATGAGGCTTAAAAAATGTTGCTGGACAGATAGTTACACCTGTTTATTTTCTATTTAATTTACATCCAAAATTGTTAATTGGTCCAAATCATCCAAGCAACCTCATAGCAAATTGGTATATAATTTCATATACCTTAGATAAATTCAAATAATATAAGTGATCGTAATTACATAATTCTAGTAGAAGAGCAACGCGAAGCATTAATAAAATTAAATTATAATCCGCGTCAAAATGTAATTATTAAATTTAAATAATTACGAATAAAATTAAGAGTTTGCGTTGTGAATTATTTAGACGAACTCTTCCACTTATGAATTAAACTAAAATTTAAGCTGTAAAAATAAATTGACACACCTTAAACATTATCAATTAAATAATTACAGAAACTTTTTAAAACTTGATTAAATATTTTATTTACATTGAACACAACTATATACAGAAATACATAATATTAATTCAAAAAAAAGAAAGCAATACTTTTGTTTGCTTCTCATTATTTTATGTATATTTAATCTTTAAAAAAAAGACAATATTTTCATGTACTCTAATTATTATATTTTTTTTCTTTTTGCTAAAAGAATAATTCTCTTTCATTTTTAAATTACCTTAATTTTATTTAATTATCGGTTTTGTCGGATCTCAGATTACTCTCTACCATAAAATATCAGAAAAGTATATTTATAATTTTTCATATGATTTTAAGTGGTAAAAGAAAAGGTTTTAAAGTAGTACCTTTTTTTAATATACGGGATGGTGGCCTTTATTCATCGAATTCAGAGTTGTCTCGTTGCTTAGGATGATGTCCATATGTCATCAGGAATTCGCTTCGAATCAGAGCAGCGATATCGGGATGGCAGGATGCATAGCTACGGACCTCTGTAGAGCAATCCACTTTATTTTAACATCAGGAAGACATCCTCAATTAGGCTTGATTAGGCTCACTCCGATATGTACATCAGGAAGACATCCTCAATTAGGCTTGATTAGGCTCGCTCCGATATGTCCATCTCGCCTGGGCATTACTAGGGCTTTTTGGATTCATTGCACGGGCTTTCAGGAGAGCTCCTGCGTCCTCTACATCTTTTTTCAGACTCCCTTTTTCAAACCTTATTCTTCTTGCACACCAACTCCTGCAGTGGGTGGAACTATTTTTGTCTAGTCCACTGTTATTGGATGTGAGAAGATTTTGCATTATTCTTCGATAGGCCTATTAGCTAACAGTCTGCAAATGGCCCCTTACATATACTTTAATATTATTATCTGCCTTAAAGTTTGGGTGGTCTGAAAAGCCATAAATTTATCCCAACACTTTTATTGAGGCCATAAATTTATTCCAACGTTTTTATTATTTTACGATTTCTAATTATACACCACTTTCCATTGGCTTGTCATAAAACGACACCATGGCGTCTGGCTATTGTTGTTGTCTGAGATCCGAACTCTATTCAACATTATACATTCATTTTACAATACAACAATTTTTTAAAAATATATATTTAATATTTAAAATCAACTTAATAATTTTTGTATGAACTTACACTCTTATTTTACTTAAATATATAAACATTATAATTTTACACTCATAATTATATTTTATAAAAAAATATTTATACAAACAGAAATAACAAATTACGCAATTTTACTTTGATTTAACCAACATGGTGCGGGAACATATCATAGTTATATGTTGCCCAGCAAATGTAAAATCGAAACTGAACCAAAAGTTTTACTAGAAACAGGTAACTGTTCAAAAATCGGTAGTAAACCATTTTCGGCAGTAAAGCTGCCTAAACTAAACATAGGAAAATTTTCTGGTGATGCAAGCCAGTTCTTAGAATTTTTCAATTTATTTACTAGTGCGATAGATTCAAACAAATCGTTGTCAAAAATTGAAAAATTCCAATATCTTAAATCTTTGTTGTCTGGACCTGCATATAATACTGTAGCTGGTTTTGAACTGACAGATCAAAATTATTCAACGTGTTTAAAGTTGTTAGAAGAAAGGTATGGGAAGCGGGAAAATATAATTAACTGTTATATGAATAAAATCTTAAGTCTTGAACCAGTAAAATCCTCTAACAATGTTACTTCTTTAAGAAAGTTGTATGATAATATTGAAACTTGTATGTGAAATCTTGATGCGTTAGGAGTAACATCAGGCTCTTATGGCCATTTATTACTACCCATGTTATTAAGGTTATTACCAGACAATTTGGTACTAGATTTCCATCGAAAACGTGACCCGATAAGAACTGTGAAGTAACTCATTTAATAAATTTTATTAAAACGGAGTTAAGATGCCGTGAAGCTACTAATTTAGTAAATAATTCCCAAAGCAAGGCTTATGAAAATTCTAAAACCAAATACGAAAATTCTTCAAGTAAATATCAAAATTTTCCTCAAAAGAAAAATATATCTTCAGCTGCTGCTTTAAATACATCTACAAAACAGTTTTGCATATTTTGCAAGTCTTCTGATCATGTAGGACTAAATTGTTTGAAATTCACTGATGAACAAAAACTATATAAATTAAAGAAACAAGGTCGCTGTTACAAATGCTTTTATAAGTCGCATTTATCAGTTAATTATAGAACAAAAATTAACCCTTGTTCCAAATGTGCTAACAACACCCATAGTTATTTGTTTTGTTTTAAAGAAACAACAAAAGAAAAACTTGAAAATGAACCGAAACTTGCAATTGTGTCTATGATGTCAGAACAAAAATATAAATAAAATAAAGCTACATTATTGCAGACTTGTACAGTTTATGTGTCTGCTGGTTAACAATGCTTGTTGGCTCGCGTTTTATGTGATAGTGGTTCAGAAAAATGTTTTGTGAAGAAATCACTAGTACAAAAATTAAAATTGAAGCCATTGCGAAGAGAAAATTTATTAGTTTACCCTTTTGGGTGGAGACGCCCTTATGAATCATGTTATGAAGTTGTTACTCTTGAATTATCCAGTGTTGTGCAACCTATCAACTCGATAAAGATCGAAGCTCTTGTAGTTGATAATATAACTGGAACTTCTGTAAAAATCCTAGAACCAGAACTTCTAGAGATAATGAGAACAAGAGGCTATAAGCCTACTGGTACAGGTCTTGAACAGGAAATAAATATTTTGCTGGGGTCTGACTTTTAGGGGAAATATTAAAGGGAATCGAGGAAAAATTGACAAAAGAATTATACGTTGCAGAAACAATTTTCGGTCATACGGTGCAAGGGCAGATAGAGTCGAATAAAAAAGAAGTAGCTTGTTTGCATACTTCAGTTGAAAATATAAATACTCAGCTGAAAACATTTTGGGATCTCGAAGCAATTGGCATTGCTGAAAGCAATGAAAAGAACATTAACGATCTTGAGGTAATAAAAGAATTTAAAGAAAATTTAAAATTCGTAAATGAGCGTTATGAAACAAAATTATTGTGGAAAAATTCTCGTGAATTGCTTAGAAATAATCTTGAAATAGCAAAGAAGCGGTTTTCCAGTTTAGAAAATAAATTCCTGATTATTTACTTAAGGAATATAACTATTTTGCTAGAGCAGTTTAATGAGGGTGTAATAGAA
Source organism: Maratus speciosus (assembly GCA_963932465.1). NCBI lineage: Eukaryota > Metazoa > Arthropoda > Arachnida > Araneae > Salticidae > Maratus > Maratus speciosus. Next base: position 222,490,638 of record OZ010791.1, on the reverse strand, counting down.
TTGTGCACCGAGAAACCTTCCAGTAATTTCTATTATATGCCACACAGAGACCTGTTATCCGTGACGACAAAACTACAACAAAAATGCGCATAGTCTATGATGCTTCTTCCAAATATGGTGATTCTCTATCATTAAACGAATGTTTGAATCACGGCCCTAAATTAAATCCTAATGTTTTAGATATAATTTTGAAATTCCGTTTACATAAAATTGCCTTTTCGGCTGATATTGAAAAAGCTTTTTTGCAAATATCTGTAGCCGAAGTATATCGCAATTATCTTAGATTCTTATATTATGAAGATTTTGATAAGAATAAAAACATAGTACCCTATAGAATGATCAGCTACTTTTGGTGTCACCTGCAGTCCATTTATCCTCGCTTGTACTATTAAGCATCATATTAATAAATATAAAAACTCTCATAATAAAACATTTGAAATCCGAAATTCTTCTTTTTATGTTGATGATTTGTTTTCAGGAGAAAACGATGTTCTAGAAGCTTTTAACGTAACTAAAGAAGCTGTTGATATTTTGAAAGAAGGGGGGATGAAGTTAAGAAAATTTGAAAGTAATTCTCAGGAACTTAGGAAAAAATGGGTTGACGAAAACATACCTATTTTGAGTTCCGAACCCCCAAATACTTCCCTAAAAGTTTCAGGATTTATCTGGAACAATACAGAAGATAATTTGGGGCTAGAATTACGATCAATGTTAGAAAATTTAAGCAATGATTCTTGTACAAAACGGAATGTTTTGAAAATTGCAGCTATGGTACTTGATCCAGCCGGATTTATTTCCCCTTTTCTTATTCGTGTCAAATGCCTTTTACAGCAATTGTGGGTAATGGGAATACCATGGGATGAAAGTTTTTGTGGTGAACTAGAAAATAACTGGCAAAAATGTATTTCAGGAATCCCGGATCTCGCTCACTTGAAAATTCCCTGGCAGTGCTTTAGCAACATGATCAGAGAAAAGAAGCATCTCCAATTGCATATTTTTCCTGATCCTAACCCTAATGCGTATGTTCCTGAATTTCCTTCCTTGCCCACAGATCAGTGGCCTAGGGTTAAAATTATTGTAACACAATTACCTGATGTTTCTAAAGAGAAGTCTCGAAAAGCATCAACCATTTCTTGTGTTGTTCAAACAAATAAAGCTGATGAAATTCCCATTTTTAATCTTGAAAAGTATAGCTCCCTAAAGAAATTGTATCGAGTAACTGCATCTGTATTTAGATTTATTTCTAATATAAAATTAAAGGTAGAAAAAAGATATTTTTCAGATTTATCAACTGAGGAAATGTTACATGCTGAAAATTTTTGGTTAAAGCTAGTGCAGGAACACTGTAAAAAAAAATCCGTCAATATACACAAACTTTTCCGTAAAATTTTACGGAATAGTTTCATCTTTCTAAGAAAACAGTACAATTTCCGTAACTGACATTATGAGAATATAAATCTCTGTAAATACAGTAAGTCTTCCGTAAATTTTACGGAATGTTTCTGTATCGCTTTCAAAACAGTACAATTTCCGTAAATGATGTTTAGAAATAACTGACATGTTTGGAAAGTGAAGGAATTAATTGTTGTATGCAAGGACGGATCCAGCCCTTAATTTAGTGGGAGGGGAGGTATGTCTTTTGGGGGGAAGGGGGGGGGGGGGTCACACCATTTCATGATCAATTTTTTTATTGAAGGCTATTCCCAAATTAAAACTGACGATTTTTCTGATACTTTCGTGAATTCATTTTCATTCATAGATACAAAAAATTTGCATTAGTAAATATATATATATATATATATATATATATATATATATATATATATATATATATATATATATATATATATATATATATTTCATTCAGATACCAAGAAATCGAAGTATTTCCCATTTACTTATAAATGCGAAGAATGATTCAGAAATGTTGTCAAGTTATCATTTTAAGCCAATTTTTAGGGCTTGAGAGCCACAGAAATGTCGTCATCAGGGAGCAATTAGCATTCGCGTCCGTAAATTTTGTTTAAAATGCCAAATTTTATGGAATTTTTGGAAATATCCTTTGCTTTTATTGAAAAATAGAAAACACTTTTCAATCACATAGTTTCAGAATAAGTACACTTGCAAATTTCTTGAGATTCAAAATATTTTCACGGATGTATCAGAAATTACCTAATTTTGATTTGAGTAGAGCTTTAAAGAGCCATAGAGATTTAGATTGTTGAATGGGATTGGGGGGGGGGGGGGGCGGTCATGACCCTTGGATCTGCCACTGGTTGTATGTAACTTGTCTTACAGTGATTTTAATTTCAATGAAACTCCAATATTGGCTAAATGTGGCTCTATATTGAAAATATATCCAATGATTTCCCAATGTGTCGGTTTTACGTGGGTTTTAAAGTAAAACCGCTAAAAGTTTTGGCGCCATCTACGCATGTACATTTAAACTATATAGTATTTTAACACTGTAATATTTTTCTTTCTTTCTTTCTTTTTAAATAAAAAGTTTTTAAATTTTTTTAAAAAATTTTTTACAATATTTAAAAAAAATAATCTGATATTTAAATAAATTTTATTAATTCTTTTTAAGTTTCAGACAGTTGAGAAGGAAATGTTACAGTTTATTTTTCATAATGATTTTAAAATAATACTTATTATTATTTTTTTTTAATTGAAAAACGCCCTTTTTAATTTTACTATTTTTTAATTTATTCACTTTAACGGATTCGCACATAAAACTTAAAACATATCTGAAACATAATAACGAAATTATAGATGTATATACAAATAAATAAATAAAAAGAATAGTACAATTTTAAAATCTTGCAAAAAAGAAGCAATTATTACTTATAATACGTTCTTTCATGCAAGTAATATTTTAAAGACTTTTTTTTTTTCTTTTTATAAAGCATGAAATTAAACAGCTAAATTTTCAAAATTATGGAAATATTCAGAATTGTACACTCAATTAAAAAATATCTCCAACGAAAATACGTTCCTTGTTTAACATCGTGCCTTTACTTCATAAAAAGCATCTGAAATAAGTAACGATATTTGGAAACGTAACTCGAGTCCCCAATGGCATGGTGGATAAGAGCGCTAATCTGGTAGAGGCCGGTTCCCCAGTTCGATTCCACCCTAGGTAAGTGTTGTTTCATTACTGTTATTTGAATAAATTAGAAATACGCTACCTTGATAAACGTGTCCGTTGAAATTGATAAAGGTGCAAGTTTCTCGAAAAGCTATATGATTTTTTTTTTTCTTTTGCCTTTGAAACAAAAAATTTTAAATACGAATATATGAAAAAAAAAACGGAAAAATTTTGTGAAAAAAACTGAAAATTTTCTGGAATTTACGGAAAATTTTTTTTTCATTAAAAATCGGAAATAGTACTGGCGTCTGGATTGCCAGTACTATTTCCGTTTTTTAACGGAATTTTTTTTACAGTGACAAAACTTTTCCTGAAGTTATAAAATGCTTGAAATATAATAAGAGTATCCCTAAAGAATCGAATCTTCTGCAGTTAAATCCTATGTTGTCAGATGAAGGTTTGCTGTTGGTACGAGGACGGTTACAAAAGTCTGATTCTTCATTTTATGAAAAATATCCTGTTGTGACTCCTGCAAAGCATAAACTTACGGAAATAATCGTGAAAGATGCACATGAAAAAGTTTTTCATTCAGGAATGTCCAGTACATTAGTACAAACTCGTGAAAAGTTTTGGATTTTAAGATCCAGACAGTGCATAAAATCAGTCCTAAACAAACGTGCAATCTCCAAGAAATTTAACGCACGATCTGGTCAACAAGTTATAGAACCTCTAAAACGTATCTTGTATTTCCCAACTATAAAGGTGAACGATTTAATCTTAGCAGCAACCATGGAACCTTTGGTGAAACGCTTCCTTTTATGTGAGACTCTTCTAAATCATTTTTGGAAGCGCTTGAAAAATGAGTATCTCCTTAACTTAAAATCTCTCTACACGGACCAGATGAAAAATTCTGACTTTAAAGTAGACAATGTGGTTCTTGTACATGATGAACACTTACCAGAAGTTTCTGGAAGTTGGGTATTTGTGGGCAGAGATAAAAAAAAAAATAAGATCTTATGAACTGAAGACAAATAATTCCATCATTAAAAGACCTATTAATTTTTTGCCATTTAGAACTCAAAGTTTAAAAAAAAAAACTTTGATTTTATTAATAGACTCAAAAACTCTCATTTGACTTTTTTTTTTTTTTTTTTTTTTTTTTTTAAAAAAAAAAGGGTTTTTTGTTTGTTAATATTTCTAATTTTTAGTTTGATTTTTCTCTTCAATTGTTTGTAATAATTTGTATAGATTTAAATTGTTCTTTCTATTTTTAGTAGCAGAAGCCTGTCAACAATTTTTTTAAATTCTTTTAGTTAGTTTTCATTGAGGTCCAGTATGTAAGTATATATTTTGATTTGTATTGTATTTATGTATATTGTAATTCATGATCTTTTAGAATAATTTTATTTCTACTTTGATTATTTTGAATCCCCGTTTTGATGAACCCTTGTTCATCGGGGGGGGGGGGGGGGAGTTTGTGTAATATTTCGCAAACTCCTTCCTCTCTCGACCAGACGGCAGACGCCAGATCACGTGGTTTGACTAGAGAATTAATATTAAAAAACATTTTTTCTTTCTTGTGCTTTTAGTTTAGTTTTATGGTAGTAATGTAAAACTTGAACGCAGTAATTAAACTGCATTATATTTCTTGGCTTCTTATAGAAGAAAATAGTTGATGAAATTTTAATAGTTTTTAGAATCATGAGTTCTAGAAGGAACAAAGAAAATAAAATGTCTTGATTTTATAAATTAATTATCTTGGATTCACAGCGAGGAATATATATGTATATTTAAACAAGTGATTTTCAATTATTAACCACGTGTTTCATCTATAAATATGTACATAGTGTAAATTTTGTATATAATTAGATTTCCAGTAATATGTTCTAAAGGATTTCTTGTTGGTGATTATTGACAATTGAAGAACACAAAAATAAAACATTTCGATTTTACTTTTCTTCAAAAATAATTCATGAAATTATGATGACTTTAAAAATGATATAAATTCAAAATCTTGAACATTGCTCTCCCTACTTTGATTTAATTCACAATAACGTGAAACTCGTGGAAAACATGAAGATTATTCATTACAGACAGATGATTATAAAAGATAAATCTGTTTGCACTTAAATTAATATAAATAAAATCGTTCAGCATTTATTTCCGGCTTATATGCGATAACGAAATTTAAACTTTATTAATACATAAATAGAATAATAAAATGTTAATAAAAGGCAAATTTAAGACACATAATGGCAGGATAGTGTGGGCGCCCACCTTGGGACCAGCTTTGGGCTTATGGCCAAATTGGAATCATGGCACGAGGCCAATACGAAAGTATCGCTTTTAATAAATTTCAAAATTTTATTTGAATACGCAATTGGTATTTTTCATATAAAAATTATTGTTGGTATTGTTAGTGAAAAATATTAAATATATATATTAAATGTAAAAAATCTATTAGTTCAATCTATTAGTAATTAAATCCATTAATTTTCATTTAAACATATTGTTTTCACCTATATTCTGCTTTCTAATAATAAATTTAATACAATTAATAATATATATAATTTTTATATAGATCTAAATTGATTTTTTTTTCCACAAAGAAAAAAAAATCGGAATATCTTATGCACTGCAAATGCTATGTATCGAGTTGCTAGTTCATTAATAATTAACAAATTTTTTGTCGGTGTTTAATGACCTTTTTTAAAAACAAATTAATAAAAAACTTAATATATGATCCGTTATACGCAGTGTTAAACATCGAAGATGAATTGGTTTTATAAGCCCCTCTTTAAATAGCACGTATAAAAATATCTTTAATGTTGCAAATAAATATCTGGGAAACACCATACATTTCGGATCCCGGATCCCGTTTGCGTGATAGAACAACAAGAATAATCAGTCTTTGGAGATTTTACACGTAGTTGAAGTTTAACCAAAAGCGTTGAATCTGAGGTAATAAATAATAAGGATCAAATTTATTCTCTCTTTTTTTTTTTAACCTACGTAAAATCTGTTTATATATTTTCAAATCATTTTTAGGTGCGTTCGTAATTACATAAATAGGTAGCACCTATAGTCGTCATCTGGTCCGTCCATCTGTCTGTCCGTCTGTAAAGTCCGTTTGTCCGCATATAACAGCGTAAAAACTACACAACCGAATGGTTTGAAATTTAATATACATAATCGCTGCAGATATTTGTCGAGACATTTCAAATTTTATGAAAATCGAATCAAAACTTATATGATATTGATAAACGTTTTCTTCATTCTATTAAATTCCATCATACGTAATTAACTGAATGATATCCCTTGATAGGTAATGATTCTAGGTTACCATGGTGATTATTCTATTAAAACCTATCATACGTAATTAATTCAATGAGATCCCATGATAGGTAATGATTTGAGATTGCCATGGTTATTGCGTGATATTTATGAGGAGTCATATGATTTCCGTATTACTGAATTTAATATATATAATCGCAATTAAATTTGTATTCATGCATTTTTGCATAAGAGCGCAACAGCTATTGCACCAAGATCTGAATATTTATAAAACTTGTTGTAGTACGAACGCACCTCATTTGCCACATTGATCGCATAATTTCCGACTTGATCTTATTACAGTGAAATACCATTTATCAGAACTCTTGTCATCCAGATCGAAATCACAAAGTAAACAAGAACAAAAAATCATGCGTCTAGCATAGATTATGAAACCCTTTCCAACACATTTAGAATAAAAGAAAATAAGTTAAAACTGGTGTGAATGAATAAGAACAAAAAATCTTCTTAAAACACCATCAAAAATTTTTAAATGCGCTAGGTCTTTCGAAAGATCTGGGTCTTTCTTCATCAGGCGCAAAGAAGACGTGCTTCTACTATGAAAGCAGCAGCAAGACGGTCCTGCTTTAAAAATTTTTGATGGTGTTTTAAGAAGATTTTTTGTTCGCATTCAGAATATATCAATAGTTTGGAAAAACTTCAGAATTTTTTTTGTGCGTCGCTGTATATCATCTTTAGATCGGTATTTGTACTAAATCATTTGCTAAAAGTTATTATGCGTTTAAGCATAGTACAGTTTAAAATTACCATTCAGCAATTTCCGTCAATAAACGGAAATGTCCTTTGTCTATCCCTGTATATGATCTATGAAATTTATACACACCAAGTAATATGCAAAAAAATGGTTAAATTTTAAAACGCGGGCCACAACTGAAAAGCGCTGCCAACAATTACTCTTCATAGGGAGTACTGAAGAAAAATACTTTTGTCTGTCCCTGTAAATGAACGATAAATTATATGTACACCAGATTCTACAGTAAGCGCTTTTAAAACACCTCAGTGATGTATGTAATTTTCAATATGTTTAAAATGGTGTAATATCTTTAAAATTCACCGCAAACTATTTTTCCCCATAGGCTGTAATGTAAGAAATTTTTTTGAATGTTCCTGTAAATGAATCTTAAGTGCTATACACTGCATTTAAAATGACGAACACACCATAGTAAACCCCAATAACATATAAAAATTTCATGGTAATCGTACTACATTTACGCGAGTTGGAGTACGGACAGACAGACGAACAGGCAAACCCAATTCCTAAACTTTTTCAACTTTGTTAGAAAGTGTTAAAAAATTATATTAACAAGAACAAAAAATCATGCATCACGGCACAGATTATGAAACACTTTAGAACGGTATCAGGATATTGTTAAGAAATTTCATTTTTATCCATAGAATGAAATGCGATAGCTGAATAAACATTTAAATAAAAAACAGTACGCAGTAAAAATTCATTTTCAGCAATTGCTTTCCATAGCCACAGTGTTGAATTGAAGGCGGCCTAGAAAGTGCGGGAGGGGGGGAGGGGGAAGAAGGCGACATTGCCTCCGGAGCATCAAAATATCCTCCTCGGAAGACTTGACCCCCAGAATTCTATAGTGTACTTCGGGAGCTCTAAAAATCCCTCTTGAAGAAAAATGTCTGAATTCAACGCTTTATAATCTGCAACCTGTGCGAGTTGTTTTGGGCGGCCTTGTACATAATCTACACACCCCATCATACACTAAAATTTAGTTTAGTTTTAAAATGCATATGGCAGCTAAAAACAAGTTGGAAATTGCACGTCAAACGTGGCAAATGAGGTGCGTTCATACTATAACTAGTTTTATAAATATTTTTTGCACCGCATATTGTATTGAATGTATATTTTAGTGCACTTCATAACTCCATATCAATTTACCTGTTCGAAAGACTGTAACATCATTAAAATGCACTTGAAATATTTTTTCCCATTGGCCGTCATGTAACGGAAAACTTTTGACTGTCCCTGTAATTAAACTATAAATCCGATTGTCTTAAAATTTTAAATGACTCGACAAAATATTGCAACAATTATATATTTAAAATTTCAAACCATTCGGTTGGGTAGTTTTTGCTCTGTTATATGCGGACGTACAGACAAACGGACGGACTGAACGAGGACTATAGGTGCCGGTATAGGTATTTATGTAATTAAGAACGCACCTAAAAATGTCTAAAAGTTATGGCTTAAAGTCAATCCTGTATGAAAATTCTTTTGAGTGTCTCTATAAATAAACGACAAATTCTACATATTATTCAATAATCTATAGAAGATATGTACAAGGGGCGGCTTCGAAATCGGTGACGCAGAATGCGGTGAATGAATGTGCGTCGATAGAGTATAGTTGGTATATAAATATATGACAGCCGTAAAAGGCAGTACCGAGGGGGTACTGAGAAAATAAGTCCCAAAGTTTACGCTACAGTTTATAATCGGATAATTTCCGCCTTTCGCAAGTGGCTCAGTAGCGTGGTTGCCAGGATTGTGGAGAGATTTTGCTTTGTGAGTTCGAGCCCCAGTGAGATCTATTTTTCGCATCAAAAATTTTTATCTAATATTTTCGAACCACAATTGGAAAAATATACATAACTATTGAAATTTACGAAAAATATAAATTAAGTATATTTTTTGTAGCACTTAAGTAAATTTTTAACTATGAAATTTTGCATTTTTAATATTTAAAGAAAAGTAAAAGAAAAACTAGTCGATTTATATTTCTATAGACCAGAAAATTTTGCTTTTATTTAAAATTATTTGCAGATATTTAAATAAATAATCTAGTACTTGCAATGAGAATTAAATTAAAATACGTTATATAAATACGTGAATAAATGTATTATTTTAGATTTTTTATTATACAAATATTTCGAATATCTGGTAATTCTTTTTTAAATATTCTTCTAAATTTTTAACATTTTTTTTTTTTTTTTTAGATTTTAGGTTTTGTAATTATGGCCTACTTAATAACTATATTTAGCAATTTAATATTTAATTGGTACCTTTATAGACCACAAAATTGTGCTGGTTTTAAAATTTATTTACTATTATTAATATAAATAAACAGCTATTTTTCACAATGAAATATATAGCCCAGTGGTAGGGGAGCAAAAAAAAGCCCAATTCGGAAATAATTAGGGGAAAGCTGGAAATTGTTTTAATTCCTTCAGTTTAAGTCTAGAATGAATGTGCTACGTTTTCCCCCTCGTACTAGGTGAGCGTTAGGAATTATACATAGATTTTTAGTCAAAAACCACGTTTTTTTTTTTTTTTTTTTAAATACCATAACACTATCTCGAAATAAGTAACTTTTTCAAAAACATCGTCAAACATCAAAAACATCAAAATTCTGAATAAAATGAGTACCTACACTTAATAATTTTGCTGAATATTAAGGTCACAATTTTACTTTAAAGTTTTAGCCCCGTGGTCAGAGGGTTGAACTCAGAATTAATTAGGGGAAAACTGTAAATCGTTTTAATCCCTTCGGATTAGGTCTAAAATTAATATGCTATGTTTTCCCCTTCGTACTAAGTGAGCGTTGGGAAATATGTACACATTTACATTCGAAAAACACGTTTTTCTTTAATATTTTTAACAATATCTGAAATTGCGACTTTAATTTTGAACAAAAATATTAATGTGAGTATTCATTTTATTCAGAATTTTAAGCTGCATTGGCAATTTTTTGATATAGTTAGCTGTTTTGAGATATTGCTAAGGTAATCTCGTCTTTCCTAGCTTGAAGCTTTTGATTAGTGATTAAGGCAAAATTTTGAAATATAATTGCGACCTTAATTTTGAACAAAAATATTAATGTGAGTGCTCATTTTATTCAAAATTTTATGCTCTATAACATTTGTACTGACAATGTTTTTGATAGACTTAGCTGTTTCGAGATATTCTTAGGTAACTTGGTCTCTCCGGACTTCAAGCTCTTGATTAGTGATTAAAGCAAAATTATTAAAGTTTAAAAGGCTTAAAATTATAAAGTATTTTAACAAAATCAAAAGAATTCTTAACAGTGAAACAGTTACTGCTCAAAAGTGGGGAAAAAACAGAAACTAAGTATTTGGCAAGCTTATAAGAAGCTGTACCGATACTAGAGACAGTAGGTCTAAAAGGAATGTCAGGTTTATGGACCTTAGGTAAAGCATAAAACCTGGCACAATACGCAATAGGCGGAAGAAGAGACTTCTTAAAGTTAGCAGGAATAATGCAAGAAGACTTGATGGTAGAAGATCTGCCATTTTTTTAGGATCTTTTGATTTTGTTAAAAAACTTCATAATTTTAAGCCGCGGGGTCACATGATGGTTTCTTTTGATGTTAAATTATTATTTACAAACGTTTCGGTTGAGGGGGCTTTAGATAGCCTCAAGAAAAGGCTTTCTGAATTCCATTTCTCTTATTTTGAAATCGAGGAGCTTATCCTTCTAACTCGCGCTTGCTTATCGCAAAATACTTTTGTTTTCAATGGTAATTTCTTCCGTATGATTGACGGTTTGGCTATGGGTCCTTGGCTATGGTCTCTTAGTCCAATTTTATGCGATATTTATATGCACTATTTTGAGGTCAAACTTTTTGAAATTTTAAAATTTCCTTTCTATGTTCGTTATGTTGATGATGTTTATGTCCTGGTTGAAATGAATTCGGATGTTAATCATATTCTCTCTATTATGAATTCCATTGATCCCTGCATTCAATTTACCTCTGAAATTGAGACCAATAGCTGTCTTTCTTTCCTGGATGTCCTTGTTATTCGTTGTGAAAATGGCTTTCAGACTACCGTCTTTCGTAAACCTCTTGCTGTCAGTCTCGCACCTCACAGGTAATTCTTCTCATCCCCCTAACATGAAATTCACTGCTTTCAATACTTGTTGCTAAAATCCTAAGAAGGTTTGATTTTAATGTTAATTTTTATCCCGTTAATAAAATCACTTTTTCAAATCACAAACACCCCATTGATCGCCTAGATAACTGGGGTATTTACCAAATCTCTTGCCAGTGTGGTGTTTCTTATATTGGCCAGACTAAACGTGCTCTTAGATTTCGTTTAAAGAGCATGAAGGTTAGGTTAAAAATCAGGAGCTCAAACGTTCTTCTATTGCCCAACATTCTTGGTCTTATCAGCATAGGTTCGATTTTTCCTCAGCCATCATTATCCAAAAATGTTCTTCTAACCTTGATCTTGATTTTTGGGAAGCTTACTACATCATTGAAAATTTTCACTCTTAGTCAATAACTTATCTAGTACTCCTGATTTTACAAGTATTTGGAAAGCATTAATTCAATTTCCCCCCTTTTTTGGTTTCTTTTTCTCTCCTTCTCCGGTAGATGTCGTTACTTGTCCACACAGTCGTTTCCACTGCTTCTCTCTCATTGGTTGTTTTTTGCCACCTTCGCTACCCGCATAGGGTATATAAGCCAGCGCGTCTCTGGCTATGATTTTGCTCAGCCTTGCTTTTTCTAGCACGCTGTTCCTTTTTCCCTATCTTGCACTGAAGAAGAATCTCGCTAGTAGATTCGAAACAGCTGTTTGCTGCTTTTCGTGTATTATTTGTGCATTTTAAACGTTGGTTTTTCTGCTTTTTATATTAGAAAATGTTAAAAAATAAAATGCTAACTGCAAATCGTCCATTAAAATATGCTTTCTTTCAATTTCTGTTTAAACTAGAATTAAAATTCATGTTTAATTGTAATTTTGAAATCAATATTTGGATCATTCTAAGTCGATGTTTAAGCAACTTTAGGTATTTGGTATTTCTTTGCAAAAAAAATATTTTATTCTAAGAAAATCCGAGAATTCATTTATATTTTACAAAGTGTAATTGTTCACTTATGTGAAAAGGCGATAGTATTAAATATTGTTAACAGGTCTGTCAGCAGTCAAAAAAATGATCGGGATTTCCCTCTGTTTTTCTTTTCAAGAATGTGGTCGTCAAAGTGTTTCTGTTAAGTAGGGTACTTGGCCCCATTGTGGCCCACCTAAGATTTGATTGCTTTTTTAAATTGTTGCTTAGAGTGATTAATGTGGTAAACAGAAGAAAAGACTTTATACTTGTAATTATACTATTAAAAATTATATAAGATGAAGTGTAAAAAGTGTCATATGGGCCATATAGGGAATGCCCCATTCTCAATACGGCCCACTTTGTAATTTTTTAGAAAATTGCAAAATAAAATTAGAAAATTGCAAAAAAAATTGCAAATTATTATATGTTATATTATATATATGTACCTTTACATATACATATTATATGTATAATAAGTGCATTTTTTTAAAAGCCAGGAAAATCACAAAATATGGCAGCAAAAATTTAAATTAAAACAAAAAAAATAAAATATATATATATTGATTTTTACTAAGAAATATATTAATTGAAGAACAGAAGCAAAACAAAATTATGGCTAATAATAAAAAAGGCAGCTAAATTAGTAAAAAAACAAATATAACAGGAAAGTGTTCCCAATATGTCTCACCCTGGCCATAATGGGAACCTCCGCCATTTTTTTATTTTGCCCCCAAAAAACGGATATACTAATAAGTAACAATAAAATTATTGATTGTATATCTTAAAGAAGATTAACGGTGTTATTACATTCATTTTTACTTTGTAGTAAATGCTAACAAATAATAATACGAAATAGTCCTTACATTTAAGAAATAATAACACGATTTTTTTGGCCGAAATTCCGCTGCCAGTAGCGTCGCCCAAGTGATACGACTTCGTCTTACCACGTGAGAAAGGCTCGCACGGATCTATTTTTTTTTTTTTTAATGGTAACTCTAAGAGATTTTTACATTTAATATATATTTTTTTTAGAATGCCCATTAATAATACTAAAAATTATATTTATATGAAAAACAGCAATAATGCATTCAAATAAATTTTTGAAATGTTTTAAAACCAATATTTTGATATTGGCCTCGCGTCAGGATTTAATAACCGAAGAAATCGCCAAAGATCGCTATTTACAATCAGCCTTTTTGATTCTGTTCATTTCAGTGGTTTAACACGTTGACTGACACTGAAGCTGAACAATTTACAAAGTTTTAAGCAATTTTTAAGAAAGTATAATCCTGTAATAAATAAAAGATAAGCAAATTTTAAATAAATTTTCAGTAATTACTTAAAACAATATATTTATTTTTAGTTTTATATCATATTTTAGACCGTCAGTCATCGGTAAATGACGCGTTCTAAATGGAAAATTCGATGTCGGTCACCTGTGACTGGCATGGCGCCGCGAAATTCGATTACATGTCTTAAATTTGTGTTTTATTCATGCTTTATTGTTTTACTTATTGATTTAAAAATGTTTTGATTTCGTTATAGAATATAAGCTGTAAACAAATGACGAGCTATTTATATTAAGTGCAAACTGATTTATCTTTTGCAATCGTCTACACGGGATTGATATAGATTTGAAAAAAACTTCATGCTTGAAAATTATTTTAAACACAATAAAACTTGAGTACATTTCGATGCAGTTTTCAAACGAATTGCATTTGAAAGTACATTTTTTCCGTATTCAACGACGTAAAAATTGAAAATGTGCGATGTTTAGAAGTTTTTTAAAAAAAATTTAAATGCAGTAAAAGCGAAATTTGATCGCCTGCTGTTGTTTCCGCCAAAATAACGTCAGTGTTACGCACGGACACGTTTTTCCTTTATAATATAGATATTAAGCGCCAAGCAATGAAACGTTTGTACGAACACCTTTATAGATATGAAAAGAGGATGAAGATCAACTATAGATATTAATATAAAACTTTTTGATTGGAATTATTTTATTGAAATTCTTCATTCAAAAAGTAACGCCTTCTGTAGAATAACCACTTCAGTCATTCCTTTCAAATTCATTTCGCCTTCTCGTAGTATTTATAACTTTTTAACAAGAAATGTCTGGCTGTGACACTTTTATGACATGAGTATTTATTAAAATGTCCATGCAAAAAAATATTTAAATTTGAAAAATAGTATTTACCTATCATCATACTATTTTTTCGGCGCTATATTTATGCTTGCGTTATTTCTTTTGTTTAAAAATTGAATGCATGCCACATAAAATATAAGCAGGCTAGAAAGTATTTTAAAGTAACACATTGTATCAGAATTGTAGAATCCAAGCCAAACCTGATTGTCATCAGGTGGTATTAAAGCAGGAAAAGGTTCGAAACAGCTGGATATGAGCCAGTTATTTCACTCTCGCAGTGTGGTCTATTTTGTTTTGCTGTGTTCCGAACATTTCGAGAAGGTGTTTAAAAAAACTACTATAGGATTTTATTTCTAAATTAAATATGAAGGGGAAATACAATATGCCGTTGCGTGATACTTAACCCCTTGACTACCATTTTTTTTTTTTTTTTGCGGGATATTTTAAATCAAATTTAGCACAGTGTTTTAATAAAGTCTAAAAGTCACAGAACTGGTCCAGTTATATTTTTCTGATGAATAGGGGGAAGGGTGGGGTGGTGGGACACGGGTGTCCCACTGGCACACGAAGAAGACTGGGACAAAGATCCCACTAGTATTTTATGAGTGGGAGGATTTACTACCAGTGGTGCTATATTACTGGGACGTTTGTCCCAACTGTAGGTTATGAGGGGGGGGGGGGGAATTTTCTGAACAGTACACCATAGTTAGGAATCTTTGCCCCAACTGTACTGTACACCATGATTGAAAAGTTTGTACCATTGAAATGATAAAACTGAGGAAAAACATAAAATCTAATAGAGATATTTTTTCATATATTTATTTAGTAAACTGAACAGAAACTTTTATAGTATAATTATTTAGTGAACAGAAATGAATGAAAAAAAAGTCCTTCAAACATATATGTATACCCCATCTTCTGGAAAGTCTAACTGGCGTGGTATGGAGTAAAACAAGCTTCACATAGAAGAACGCAACACATCTGGCTTGTCTGCCTCGTTCTCGTTTCTCTTTTGAAGCGGAGTGAACATTTACTGAATCGCCTTCTGGTTTTTACTTTAACTGCAAGATGGTCTCCAACATTCACTAGCACCTTTGAGATTTTAGAAGGCCTGCTAAAATGCTTTCTCCTCTTGACTGAGCACTTCTCTTTCCCTGTAGCAATCAGCTGCTCGGCCAAAGCGACGAGGAAACGCAAAAGTTTACTTTTACTACTGTTGATCTGGTCGTGAAGGATCCACGCGTTCACTACAGCCGTCATTAGTAATTTATAAAATTCTTTTTTCCACCATTTAGCAGATCGCCTGTCAAATGAATACATGCTCACCTTCTGAACCGACAGGTCCACCCCTCCCATGTACAAATTCAATTTTACCAGATGGTTACCAAGAGAAGGGTGGGATGACCAATAGTCAGAGAGGAAGGGTAAGCGATTATAAGACATCACCATCATACAACCGACAAGTACTATGATCTCATGTGGTACTATGATCTCTGTATCACGTACTTCGGTTGAGTCTCGTTTTTCTCTTCACACAAAATTTCCAAGCATTCATTTGTGCATTGACTAATAAAAATGAAAAGACTGCGAGAAAATACTTTCAGAAAGGTGTCTAATTCAGGACCTCCAACTTGAATATTGGCCAACACGGCAGGTGTCCTTTCAGCCGATGTAGCGTGTCTGGGTTGAAAATCAGGCTTTGATTTTGACCAAAATATGGTAGAACTGGACTATCGAGCTGTGACTCATTTTTCTTATCAACTCTATCACCTTCTTTATTGTTATCTACATCAGCTTCATCGGCGGAGTTTACGAGTAAATCGTCTTCAATGTCGCTATCAGATTCGTACTCACAACTAGAGTCATCAGAGTCATCGGGTTGATAGTCATACAAATCTTCATCCGCACAGAGGATCTCAATCAATTCTTCTTCATTGAACTCATGTTTCCGGCTCATAGTCACTAAAATATAAAGAGAAAAATAAATGCATGTTAGAATAATCAGCACAGCATGAAAAGAGATCGTACAGAATATGAAGTAAAATATACAAAATAGGAACTTGACTAAAACCTATTTCATAATAAACAATATTTCTTCTACTTTACCGATTCAAGAACGTAATGGAACGATGCAGAACTCAAAAAACAAACTCTAGTGCTGTCACCTAGAGAAACAGCTTGAAATCACCTCTAGAACCAGCTTGAATAAAGTTGTGATGCATAACGTAAACAAAAGGCAACACGCTAAGCCCCGCCTAGGGCTGCCATCTACCGAGCAAACGCTCAACTACGATCCCAAATGAACGTTAGAGACCGGTGGGACAAGCAGACATGGTTTTCTAAGCGTTTCAGGGACTGTTGTGCTCAGTGGTAATTTTTGAAGTTGCACTGGAACATAGTGTCCCACTGGGTGTCTAAGGGTTAAATGGATAGTATTTACAATGTCAGAAGTAGGGTGGATGGGCGACAATGACTGTTTTTCAGGTATATGAGTCAAATTTACTATATGCTGGTACGAATATTGTAAAACGTTATACATAAATTTAACCTTCTCACTTACCTGAGCTTCGTATCAATCTCCTTACTTAAACGATAAAACACAGTGTTTTAGCAATAGTTTCTGACTAAATTTTATTTTCAGTAATGTCTTTTAAACATCCAAGTTTCATTTATGACATAAATCTTATATTTAACGCAATCTTGAACAACATTTTATTAGCGCTAATTCAAAGAATGGTTTTGGTTTGTTTTTGTTTTTTGAGTGGTGGGGGGAATCGTGAGCGAAAGGATTAAACAGAAGAATATATAATTTAACATTTGTTTTTGAAATCTCTAAAGTAAGCAAAATATTTAATATGAGCTCATATTTTTCAAGTTCTTTTAAAGTATGTGCCATGTATAGAATTAAAATTTTAACATTTCAATCATAATAAAAATCACAATTATGCTTAAAATGCCAACGGAAGCTTTAAATTGTTAGAAAGTTTCCTACGTTAAGATACCAAAATATGAATCGTCATTTAAAATATCCAAAAATATTTTGGACTGCAGTTTTAGAATATATTTTTCATTGTCAAAAAATTCCGCATGAAATAATTGTACTTGAAAACTTATCTATAATGGCTAATTTTACGTTCTGTAAAGAATAGTTTGAAAGTTTAAGAACTGTTCTAAACAAACTAAATATAACCCTAAGTACTTTTAATATCCCGACAATAACACCGAATTTTGGGTAAACCTGTACCTTTTTGATATACAAAATTACTTTCATATGCTAAGATAATAATTGTTCGCTTTCTTGGAAATTTAAAAGTCATTTTGACCGTTGCACACCTTTGAGGCATGGAGTCAATGAGTCTATTAATCAGGAGCCGGGGTATTCTCTCACACTTCTCCAGAACAGATCTGTCAAGTTCTTGGAGAGTTTAGGGGTGTGGTAAGTGGTCAGCAAATCGTCTACCTAGAATATCCTAAACATGCTCTATTGGGTCCATATCCGTAGAACACGCTGGCCATTCCATTCGTATGATTCCTTCTTCGAAAAGGAAATCATCCACCCAGTAAACACGATGTGGTCTGCAATTGTCGTCCATTAACATGAAGTCATCTCCAATTGTTGCAGCGTAAGGAACTACAATAGGTCTGCGGATCTCATCCCTATATCGCTAACCAGTCGGAGCTCCATTTTGAATGATGTGGAGGTTGGTGCGCCCATCAATGGAGATGCCAGCATAGACCATCACCCCCTCTCCAAATCTGACACTTCCTTGCACGAACGTAGGATTGTTTTTAGTCCCACGTTCTCTCCATATGAAAATGCATCTATTATCAGGATGAACAGAAAAACGGGAATCGTCTGAGAAAAAAATATTGCGTAGTTCAAAAAATTGAAAATGTACGACGGTCAGAAGATTAAAAAATTGTTGTAACGAAAATTTGAAAACTGAAATTTGAGTGAAGTGTTGCCATTCGCAAATTGACGGCAGCGTTAAGCACAGATATTTTATTCTTTATAATATAGATAGATAGATACTTATTCGTAAAATATAATAAAGATCAGTTATTATGATGAAGTTATCAATTGAGGTTCTTATTCTTCGTATTCCGTAATGCAAAACAGCAAAATTTATTCCACTTTGACACGAACATAGAATTTTTTCCCCATGAAATCTAAACCCGACATCATTTTCACTTTCTCAAAATTTACATACGCACTTCTCATGTCCGTTTTCACACCTTTTTTAAAAAAATGGTATTTTAATTTGATCATTTTAAAATCATTTTAACTCAAAACTTGAAGTCACGATTGTCGGCAACATATTTGCCTGTGAACAGTTGCACTCTTAACTTGAGATACTAATCTCAGTACCATTAATCTCAGTATAAAGACACTCCAAATTTTTGTAAAACATTGCATTTTATTAGTGTGTGATTTCGATTACATTATTTTCAAAAGTGAAGCCTTTTCACCTGTGAAGAATTTCAAAGAAGCTAAGGTAAAAATGACGAACTTCAATAAAATATATTTCTGTTTTAAGAATTAAATACACGCTTTTTTTTAAATCAAATCACGTCATTTGCACCTAAATCATTCCACTTTTACGATCCAGTCTTAAAGAACCTCTGTAGAAAAATATGCATATGACATCATTATCGAGGAATAATATAGAAACCCAGAAAAAAGCAATAATAGCTCAATTTTTTGTCAGAAATCATTCATGTATATTTTTTCAAAATTCGGAAAATGTTCTTATACACGGAATAATAAAATTGCTTTCATTCAGCTTTGTATCGTTTGTAAAATAAGTTTGCAATAAACACCAATTTATTAAATTGATAAATAAAAGGGAAATAAAACCAAAATTCACCTGATTAATTAACAGATATTCTTGACATAGCACGTGTTTTAATTTCTCTTTTTTCAGTTTTTATGAGAAAATGGCATCAAAAAGATACAGTAGTCTACTATTTTCCCTTTACTTTCAATATAAATAGAGTACTTTAGTTGTCATGATTACAAAATGTGTATTAAAAACTACAAAAAAAATTAATATCTCAAAAATAAATTCAGATACAGCTTTCAAACAAATTGCATTTAAAAGTACATATTTTTTCCTTTACGATGGTGTAAAAATTGAAAATCTGCGATGTTTAGAAGTTTAAAAATTTGCAGTAGCGAAAATTGCTAAACCGAAATTTCATTTCAAATTTCAACATGTTGCCATTCGCAAAATGACGTATGACAGATATGTTTGTCCTTTATAATATAGATAGATAGATACGTACCATTTGTCTGCCAGCATAACAGACCTACAGCGTGGAGCTGATTTCTGACAGTTTAAGTCGAAACTATGGTGCCAGTAGCCGAGCGAAGGTGTGGTTGAGGGAAAGTCGTATTCATGTTTTGGTGTTTCTGAGCCGTTAGCGTTAAATATCGATCTTCATTGGGCATTGTTGCAAGTCTACAACTTTAAAATTGGTCTTCGGCCTGCATTTCCAGTCTCCAAAAAACGGTTCCGGGAAATCACACTGGCTACTGCAATTTCGGCTTGTGTTTGGGCACCCCTTTAACCGATTAACAACTTTCCAAGCTTCTGATTCGGTTAAATAACTTCGTTGATACCTCGCACTCATCGAAACAAAACACTTACTGAATGTCAATCATTGTTTTCCGCTTTGTCTTTCAATAAGTTAAAAGCCAAATTTCATTCGCTGCCACTACAGCGTCATTTTTGACGTCAAACTCAAAATTTACGTACTCTGAAGTTTGAAAATGAAAAAAATTTCATTTGTGACTCTCTTCTTCCATTTTCTGTAATTTCGTAAATTTCCATTCTGTAAATTTCCAAAAAATTTCGCTTATACCGTTATTTTACATAAGACTTACAATATCCTTTAATTGTCTTGAGCAATAAATTTTGTTATAATATCATTATTTACCTTATTATGTTATTGATCTATTTGTCAATTTTATTGAATTATTCATTTATAATGCGCTTATTCCTCTTTTAATAATTAATTCACCCCTTGCTATTGATTATATTTATTAAACCTGCCGATAGGAAATAGTATGAGGGTTTCAAATATTGATGAATAAATGAACTATGAATAGATAAACTATGAATAAGTTAACATTTTCTCCTAGCACCTTCTTCATACGAATTCTATGAAGTGATCAATTTCTCGATCGAGACTGTCGTATAGATAAAAATGATCAATTGCCGTTACGATTTTTTTCTTTGAGCAGACATTTTTTTTATATTGGATATTTTTAAATATTGATAAACTCAATCAATATGCTTTAACTGTAATTCTGTTGGTTATATCCTGGTATTTATGTGTTTACTTTTTCATATTGTGTTCGATTTATTATTACAAATTCTATTGCTAAATTGGTGATGAATTTGATAAATTCTAAAGTGCATTGAAATAATTAAAAATAAGCAACTTTGAGCAAAGATAATGTACTTCAAGCTAAGCAAAATATTCAATTCAAAATAATTTGAAATTTACTATTTTTAAGTTATGTATAAATATGCAGGAATTAAATTTAAACTTTACGGTTAGCTTTTAATACTTTGTTTGAATAAAGATTTCGAATGGTGTAAGCATGTATATATATCTGTGTGCGAAATTTTTATTGATGGAATAACTTTAGCTGATAAAATAAACGGCTTATGTTCTTTAGTATAGAAATAGTTTTAGTTTCATTTACTTAAAAAATGGTATATGGGTAGTTCTGAAATTAAGTGGAAATTTGAGTCCCAATCAATTTTTTTGAACTTTTTGCAAATAATTGTTCAACTAAATAGATAATCTATGAAGGCACATCTAAGACTTGTATTAAAAAATAATTTAGAATAAATTTCAAATTTAAAACTATTTTAATAAAATTAAAATCATACAAAATGTCACCTCCATGGTATGTCCCTCCATGCCTGTTTTTACTTTACAACATGAATGTATCCCATACGATATACGAAAAGAACCGTATAAAATATGTTAAGTTAATTAACGGATATGCTTTACTTACTTTTTAAAAGAAAATTTTGAAAATTTATATTTTAAAAAAAATTATAGACCACGATGTTTCGGTCCCCAGAATTATAGCTACTTCCATGACATATCAGTTACAGTTATATAAAAATCTACTAGGTGGCAGAAAAATCTAGAACTTGGAATACAAATTAAGGGGTCTCAGGAGTCTTACTTTTCATTGATGGTGGAATTTAGCAACGCATCGCATTTAATTTTATTTCACATTCCGTATAGAACAGAAACATAATTTTTTTGCAACTGACAGCTTAATATCTGTTCTGTGTAGCATAATAATTTCAATGTTCTATAAATATTATTTTACACTTTGTAAAATGTTTAATTTTGAGGAAAGTTTTAAAATTGTTTTTTGACTTGCATTCATTGCGCGCAACATTTCTTAAGAACTAATGAAGCAATTTGTACAAAACTTGAAACATTTATTCACTTTGATACAAGGAATAACTTATACCTCAAATTTATTAATATAATTGTATTGAATATTTAAAATTAGCATTTTTTCAACAAAATATGATTTTTTTTTAATTTTATAAGTTAAATGTATATATTTAAAGAAAATAAAATTTTAATTGCTTTAAATTGAAGTATACGTTCCAAGTACATTAGTTTTACATCATTATCAATATTATTTGAGGCTCTAGAACCAATAGTTTCGCTACAATCTTGCGCGTAGTAGATGCAAGTAAAAATGCAATTTTTTTTTTTTTTATAATAAATAAACAATTAAAAGAATAGTGAAATATCAGTTGTATAATATTGAAATAATTATGCTACATAGAACAGATAATTAGCAATCAATGATAAAAATTTTATCCATTTGTGTTTTATAGGGAATCAGAAATAAAATTAAATCTGACATGATGCTAAAAAGCACCTTCAGTGAAAATTTAAGACTCCTGAGACCCCTTAACTACAGGTAGCTACCTATTGGATGGAATATTTCTAAAGCATGGTAAGTTGTTACTTCATCTAGTTTTAATAAAAAAACTTTTAATCACCATAGTGTACTTTAATTGGATGTCAACTCCATGGCCTCGTTAATTTTGTAACTGTTAAAAATAGCAGAATTTTGTTGATAAGTAGCTATAAATTGCTTTATTTAATTTTGTATCCAAGTAGCATTATGTTAATGTTGTGTATAGTTTAGAAAATATCAGGCCTAATCTCAGAAATATCACCTCCATGGATGTCACCTCCATGTATGTCACCTCCATGCCATTGTTGTATCATGGAGGTGACATTGACCCATGGATCTGACATTTATTGATGCAAACACTATTTTAACGGTGCTTAAAGTATATTTTTAATTATTGACCCTATATTTTTATTTTAGGGATAAATTTATATTAATAAGAATATTTTTTGAAACTGAAAATTTTTAACTCTAAAATATTTAATTTTGTATAAGTTTGATTTATTAATGCCTTTCAGTATTTTTTTCAGTACAAGTTAAATTTTATATTTAATTAAACTTTATTTTAAAGCCTCTTATTGAATTAACACTAACCTAAACTTTAAAAAAATAATAATAATAAAAATAGGACTAAATTTAAATTTTCAGTTTTTCTCTGCTAGCCAATTTGATAAATTAAAATAAAACACAAAATGTTTGTTTAATATTTAATATATTTAAATAATATGGCCACACTAGAGTAGTCTACAGTCGTATATTTAAAGCCCTGTATTTTCTATTTTTCTATTAATCTACTTATTTTATCTAATTGCACGTTAATATTTTTAAATATTTTTTAGTTATCATGGCTCGAGCAAAAAGCAGAAAGATTTCTGTGGAAAAGAAAGGAAAACTCAAACGAGAAGCAGAGCAGAAAAGACGGGATAAAATTAAAGAAAATCCAGAATTTCATGAAGAATGTAAGAAAAAAGAACGCAAAAGGTATTACAAGAAGAAAAAAGAAGGAAAAATAAAAGCTATTTCTCAAATGAGTGAACGACAGAAGGGTGCATCATAAGTAAAAGAAAAAATTTAAACAGTCCAAAAGAGAAGGTACAGAAAATATTGAAAGGTGAAAATGTTTCTCCTAAAGTAAGACAATACCTGGAATTCAGTTCAGCATTGACCACTCAAATCGAGAAAATTTTTGAAAAAAATAAGCAGTCTCAAAAGTCAAAGAAAGCCTTTGGACTTGTCCTTTCTGAAAAAATAACTAAGAAGTGCGGTGGTATGCACAAGATTTCTGTTAGGTTCTGTTAATGTGTATTAAGCAAATGTGACCTCTATGAAAATTATGTAGAAGTTAAATTTATGCAAAGATGTTCGGAATCCAAGAACAAGTTTGTTTTCAGTAAAAATTAAGAAACAATCATAAGATATGAAAAATAAATTTGTTTGGTTGAAACAGCCGAAAGTGAACAATCTGTTATAATATATCTTTGATTTAATCTGTCAAAACTGCAATATTATTTAATAACAAGATAAAGTAAAAAAACTAAAACCCAACTACGACAAAAAACTACGCTGAAAAAGTATAAAAGTACCCCATGAATACAGGTAAAGTCACAAGCAAATGCTAGTAATATATAGATATATTCAAAATGTACAAGTAAAGCGCTTTTGAATGATACCAAACACGGCATATTTATCTTAACTTTATTTTTTGACGTATGACGCTTCCAGTATTTGGTAGTAGTGACGCACATATCCGTCGATGGCAGCAAATGGGTAATGGACCGATTAGTGGATGAGGTCGTTAGTGTAATGTGTAAATGTGTAATGTAGATTGAAGGTTTCATGTATTAAGATGACCTAGGAAGATTTCTTAATCTATCTAATTCTGCTAACGATTGACTGTCATGTGGATTTTTAAGCAACTTATTATGATCCAAGGCACTTATAAACAAACCCTCTATGGTTTTGACTCTACTGAGAGCGACATAGGCCTGTCCTTTAGCAAACAATGACTTTCCTAGATCGATAACTGCTTTATCCAGAGTACAACCTTGTAATTTATGTACAGTACAACCCCAAGAAAGAATCAGCGGGAGCATTTTACGCTGAATTTTCCCAGACCCCCTCAAGCCGTCAAATTCAGTGAGGCAAGGCTCGATTCTGACAAGTCCGTTAATATCGGCTTTTATGGATGCGTCGTCAAATTGTATGAGAACAGCGCTTGGCTGTTCTCCCTGTTCCAACTGATCGCGCCGAAGAGCAGGCCATTCAAAGGCCTTCACCACTCCCATCGCTCCGTTTACTAAACCCTGGTTTACATTCAAATTTCTACGAAGCATTACTCTGGAGCCGATTCCCAGTTCGATACTGTTTATTATACCCCCAGTCTTATTGGGGTCACTAGGTAAATGCTCAGGTTTCGGGGTCTGTCCGTATGTCTTCGATTCAGTAGATGTATCTATTGCTGTGATGGTGTACATTTTAGTAAGTAATGTTAAACGTTCCGACATCTTGGTGTTATATGCCTCTACCTGTTTCAAAGTGGGATATATATGTACTATTTCATCATAATCGTTTGTTTCATTAGTTATTTTTCTTGTGTCTAACGTGGCCAGTTGTTCTAAGGTCAGTTTGCCTACTCTGATATTGTTCAAAAGATCAACGAAAGTGTTATCGTTGGCTTGGCGCATATTTTGGCTCAATTCACAGAAATCAAACATCCTCCACAAGTGTGGTTCATGTACATGATGTTCCGGCTGCTTGAAGCAATACGCGCCCCCAAGTGTAGCAGCAACCGGGGGTAGCTGCATGAGATCGCCAAAAGCTAGAACGTTGACACCTCCGAAGACTCGGTCGTTCTGTTTAAGCTCTTGTAGCCTCAGGTGAATATTTCTTAGTGTAGAATAGGGCACCATTGAGACCTCGTCTATTATAACCCACTTGATATTTCTCCATTTATTTCTTTCCCTTTGCAGACGATCTCCGGTCAGCGGCCTCAAGGTAACTGTTCGGCCCTTTTCAATAGGCAATACAAAAGTACTGTGTAAAGTGCATCCTCCGACTAGTCGGGCAGCAACACCAGTTGGTGCCGTGACTATGACACTTGTATTTGAGGATAGTCTTCGAATTTGTTCAACCAGCAGTTTTAGAGTGAAACTTTTGCCGCTTCCAGCTCCGCCAGTAATGAACATTAGGAGTGATCTTTGTTGGTCATCAGTATTTGTTCGTAATTTGTCACATACTTTGGTGAACAACTGTTTTTGATCGTAGTTTAAGGAATTGACTCCCCTCAAAAAATCCTCATCAGACATAATGTTTACTACCATATTGTCTTCAAAATCATCTTCTTGAATATTAATGTGATGAAATGGATTTTGTAATATTGAAGTCTGATTCGTGGCGCTATTATTGGCACACATGTCGACTGCTTGTTCAGCAGCTAGTCGTCGAAGGGCATCTTGTATTTCGTTTTCCCAACGAGATAATAGCTCATTATCATACCCAGAATGAAGTGGTCTTAAAAGACCACGTTTCGCCAAGAAAGCATCTTTAGCATTGTCGTACCCCTCTAACAGCTCACATTCACTACGGAAGGGACAATGCGTAACTAGCAAACTGTAATAGTACGCTTCAGGGTCGGAGTCAGCGGTGTAATATCGAGTTCGTAGAACTGCTGGCCGTGATCGTTTCTTCATTCTACCCATTCTATTCAGCAAATTTATTATTGGCTCTTGGTTTTCAGTTTCTTGCTCATAGGCATCAGCATCTCCATCGTCATCGTCTTGATAAGTAATAGAACTTATCGGCTCATAATTGACAGCGAACTCACCGAGACTCAATTCTTCTAAGTTCCGTGGTCGACTTTCATATCGTTCGAATATATTTTTGCAAGGCTCAACTGTATCCGAATCAAAACGTAACATCCTGTACCTGAGCTCAGGCTTGCATGTGTTAACGAATGTTGACTTCCTGGAGCTGTCGCGTAACTTCAGGTGGCACAGCCTGTATGCACACTCCGGCGCTGACACTTGACGATGATTCATCAAACAATTCTGAACGGCAAATATCTGCTGGCCAAAATTTCCTCCTCTTTCTCTAACTCTATAAAGCGCTTCTGCTATTGCGGTTTGCAGGTTCGCTGGTTCCGATTTCGCGATATATTTAGCGATATAATACGCAACGCCAAGAGCTGAAACCACAGGCTGTATGTCAATATTAGCACCCCACAATCGTAGTAGTGTTGCATTGTAATTATTAATCATAGATTCTTCCGAGCGTCTCTTTAATATATAAAATTTTCCACCATTTGAAGTAGCTTGGTTGTCATCCAATATTACTGTTCTTTCTGAGCTTCGTTTTGGAAACCCAAATCTACATGAATTTGGACTTCTATAACTGTAACATGTATGTGTGTGTCTGTGAGTTTGAAGTCTGGTGACAAGATCTTTTAATTCTGAATCGTTTTCAGGTATTTCGCAGGTAATTATATTTTCAAGCAGATTAATTCCTTCTGGCGAATTGAAATCGGGCATATCTTTACACCAAACAATCATATGTATATGTGGAGATCCCCTTAATTGAAATTCAACCCGCCACCAGAAATCAACCAGTTCATGACCCAATATATAATTCGATTTGCTTTTTAATACTCGCATAAGAGCATTAAACCTGAACATAAACTGGCGCGACAGGGTTACTGGATACGATTCCACTAATCTTAGCTTTTCATCATAAGTCAGATCGTCGATAGGAAAATCAGGCCTACCATCTGCCACCAAGAGAGCTTTTAACATGTCCCGCCAATTCAAATCATTACAGGATAATGTAAGATAGAAATGGGGTGGCCCTAAGTTTCTGACCATGGCCATTAGCTCTGTAAAAGCCCTGTGCCAGTAGGAAGAAGTCCCTCGTATGTTTCTCATACATAAATGTATATTTTGTATAAGATCCTCCGGCTGTATCCCATCTTGTCGAAGTCTTCCACAAACAGATACATTCTGGCGTGCTCTTAACAATTCTACTGCAGACAGAGCATAAAATAGGTATTCTATTTTTTGAAATCGTTTGTCGCTTCCCATAACTCTAGTCTGAAAGTAGTCCAATGGGGTTATTTTGTGTTGCCTTTCTTCATGTAATCCATTATTTCCATCAGGGAAGAGTCTAACCCATGCTAATTCCTCAGCTCTTTTTTCTACAAGGAGGCTTATAGGAGGAGCTGTCTTTCTCCGAATATCGTATACTGGGAGGGGTGTATCGTTACCTACAGGATTATTTATGACATCAATTAAATTAGGTATCTGGTACTCGTTAGCCATCAACATTGTGACGTTTATTTGGCCATTATTAGTTAAGGATCTGGCAGTGATGTCATCGTTGCAATGACCATTAACGGAGTCATGTTCGCTATCGGTGGTTTCATGTGGACATACGTTTGATGGTGTCATGTTGTTGACAGATACGTTTACAGACGTTATGCAATACTGGAGGTTTCTGCGTCCTCTTGTCATAAGGACAACAGGTAGGTGCTCAGCGAGAGATTCAATAGTACTGAACATCATTAACATTGCACAACCTCTAGTTGATGCGACAAATCCTTTAGGTCCCCTTGAATGGGAATCAAACAGGTAATACGACGTATCATGTTTAATTACAGAGATTGATATCTCTGTTTCTGCGGTGATTATGCCTGCATTCTTCTCAATAGTCAGGAAAAAGTGCCGTAGACCTTCTAATAAGCTCGAAAAATATCCTTCTAGCACATCTACTGTTGGGTTAATTAGTCCTGTTATACAATCTATGTCAAAATCAAGTGTATAAGACATATTTGCGATGACTAACTCCGGGAGCAATTCTTCGGTGTTTAAATAATTTGGTTGTATTGGCAAGCTCCTTAGACACTGGGAGTAATATGCATCACCAAATATTAACACCCGATCAATGTCCGAAGCGTCCCATTGCGACAGATCTTTGGTGGAAGAATAAGCTATAGCAACTGCTGCATTTGCAGTGCATTGTTTCCCCCTACTGTCGGAAGAAAACATGTCACTTCCTTGATTAAAAGAACCTCTAAGAATTTTTCGGTCTGAATTAATAACTTTAAAATGTTGATGTGGCTCTCGGTTATGATTAACTGTTGTTGGCGGTATTTCAATTATATGCTCATCATTCATTGAATTTTGTAGGTGTTCAAAGTTAAGAGTAACGCCTCTATAGAGATGATTGTTGTTTACAAGCCAATTTAAAGCTGCACGTAGGTTGTCTAAATTCACTCTATATTCCCTGACCCTATCAACATTTTCTAATGTTTCGATGACAACAGTGAGACCGCACTGTTCAATCGCCAGTGGTAGTTGTTCCGTGATTTCTTCAACTTGTTGAGCAAACAACACAGCCTGCCCTTTAAACCCTTTTTGTCCGAAATGTCCTCCCAGTTTTATTATTTTAACAAACGGTATAATCCTTGATACAAGCCTTATTTCAACTTCAGATAAAGCTACTAATTGTTGAGGAGGTTCCGGAACTGTCATTTTATTCCAAAAAGCCGTTGACGGAACTTTATTACGACTTATAGAATTGGCACATCGATTACAGGCTGTTATTCTTTGTGGAGTGTTAGGCGGGAAAAGATTATTAGATGTTATATTTTTTACTTGATTTTTGTATAGTGTTTTTTTACAAATATAACATGTTTTGTCCGATACCTCCGAAATTGCCCTATCAAACTCGTCCTTGTCTGTTTCGAACAAAATTCTTCGAGCTCGGTAGGTTCTAGATGTATTTATCTGCATGGATTGAAGTCGTATCTCTCTTGATGTTGGAGTTTCGTTAGCACGAATTTCTGAAGCATGATTGCTCATCGACTCAAGTCGTGATTGCCTAGTAGACGGGGATTCTAGATCACGCATTTCAGAGGCATGATTACGCATGTTTTCCAAACGTGATTGTCTAGTCGACGGAGACTCTTG
The DNA here is from genome assembly GCA_963932465.1 of Maratus speciosus. Taxonomy (NCBI): domain Eukaryota; kingdom Metazoa; phylum Arthropoda; class Arachnida; order Araneae; family Salticidae; genus Maratus; species Maratus speciosus. The sequence goes on along the minus strand of OZ010791.1, from coordinate 222,461,307 downwards.
ATCACGCATTTGAGAGGCATGATTACACATATTTTCCAAACGTGATTGTCTAGTCGACGGAGACTCTTGAGCACGCATTTGAGAGGCATGATTACACATATTTTCCAATCGTGATTGTCTAGTCGACGGAGACTCTTGAGCACGCATTTGAGAGGCATGATTACACATATTTTCCAAACGTGATTGTCTAGTCGACGGAGACTCTTGATCACGCATTTGAGAGGCATGATTACACATATTTTCCAAACGTGTTTGTCTAGTCGACGGAGACTCTTGAGCACGCATTTGAGAGGCATGATTACACATATTTTCCAAACGTGATTGTCTAGTCGACGGAGACTCTTGATCACGCATTTGAGAGGCATGATTACACATATTTTCCAAACGTGTTTGTCGAGTCGACGGAGATTCTAGATTACGTACTTGAGAAGCATGATCTTTCATTGACTTGAGTCGAAGTATTTTTGAAGTGGGAGTTTCTAAGCTTCGGGTTTCGGAAGCATGTGTCTTTAACGAATAAAGTCGCTGTGATCGAGAATTTTGAGATTCTTGCGATCTTATCTGAGCAATGTAGTTTTTTGCTTTATGTAAACGTATGATTTTTTTTTGAGAAGTTTCTTTCTCACGAAGATTATCAGCCCGTTTTTTAGCATTCCAACGATTTTCCACTTTAGAATGTTCGGACTGCGTTTTCCTACGATTTTTCTGATAATCTTTGTCTTTTATTCTTCTAAATTCAGTAATATCTGGGGATTCATTTTTTCTTGTCTCAGAAATGCGTGAAGCTTTTTTTGTTTTCCTTGATAAAGCCATTTTTTAAAAGCTTTTATTTTATACCTAAAATAATGAAACTAAATGTTAATATTTATAGCTCTATTTATTTACACTAGATTTACTAACCTAACTCAAACTAAATTGTTTTTGTTTATAGACCTATACTTATTATACTACTTCTTATTTCTATACTTACTAACTATACTATACTACTAACTTTTACTGCTATTTCGTAGACTATATAAACCTGGTACTTTTGGTGCAATACCAGCAAAATTATTTTTATTTATTTAATCCGACAAAATTTAAACAGTGTATCGAAGTAGGATGGCTGTGGTTGCTTCCCTGCGTTACCGGGTACACAACGTGACAACGAATAGGCAAATAGATACACACGCACATATAACAACATAAGCCCGAAGGCATATAATGCAGAGGACATTTTTATGGGAGTTTTAGCCAGTTATCAAACTGTTTCCGCCTTCACCGCGTGGAGGTACTCCCAGCTTATGTCGTTTACATTAGTGCATTAAATTATTCTATTAACGTTCACGCTGCTCTACATTACAGTTCCCGTGATCCGCGCTTTACTCTTATCGCTCATTTTTTTTAAACATCTTCAAAGCAGTCTTGTAATTATGTATAAGCATATAAATACTGGTGAAGCTCTTTCAAGTAATACCAAACACATTACATATATTTTTATTTTATACTTTTTGTCCGCTAGAGGGCATAATAGTAAATTTGGTGACAAACTTTATAGCTCACAACCAACAGAATATCAAGATCAAGACCCTTCTAATGGCACTGCAGTGGTCTTATTCTGATTACTAAGTACCAAAGAAATTAAGAACGAAAAGATGTGAATTATATGCAATTAGCCCATAAATGCAAGTAAAGTCACAAGCAAATGCTAGTAATATATATATATTCGAAATGTACAAGTGAAGCGCTTTAAAATGATACCAAACACGGCATATCTAGCTTAACTTTATTTTTTTACTCTGTATATTTTGTCCGCTAGAAGGCGCCACATTGAATTTGGTGAAAATCTATATAGCCTATAACCAGCGGACAATTAAGACGCTTCTAATGATATGTCATTTGTTGAATTCTGATTAGTGGTTTAGAAGTTACGAGGGAACAGATGAACATACATACATACATACATACATACATACATACATACATACATACATAGCCTGTCAAAATCATAACCCTCCTTTGGCTTTGCCGTAGTCGGGTATTGGCAGTAAATTCTTCAGCCAAAATTTCCTCCTCTTTCTCTAACTCTATAAAGCGCTTCTGCTATTGCGGTTTGCAGGTTCGCTGGTTCCGATTTCGCGATATATTTAGCGATATAATACGCAACGCCAAGAGCTGAAACCACAGGCTGTATGTCAATATTAGCACCCCACAATCGTAGTAGTGTTGCATTGTAATTATTAATCATAGATTCTTCCGAGCGTCTCTTTAATATATAAAATTTTCCACCATTTGAAGTAGCTTGGTTGTCATCCAATATTACTGTTCTTTCTGAGCTTCGTTTTGGAAACCCAAATCTACATGAATTTGGACTTCTATAACTGTAACATGTATGTGTGTGTCTGTGAGTTTGAAGTCTGGTGACAAGATCTTTTAATTCTGAATCGTTTTCAGGTATTTCGCAGGTAATTATATTTTCAAGCAGATTAATTCCTTCTGGCGAATTGAAATCGGGCATATCTTTACACCAAACAATCATATGTATATGTGGAGATCCCCTTAATTGAAATTCAACCCGCCACCAGAAATCAACCAGTTCATGACCCAATATATAATTCGATTTGCTTTTTAATACTCGCATAAGAGCATTAAACCTGAACATAAACTGGCGCGACAGGGTTACTGGATACGATTCCACTAATCTTAGCTTTTCATCATAAGTCAGATCGTCGATAGGAAAATCAGGCCTACCATCTGCCACCAAGAGAGCTTTTAACATGTCCCGCCAATTCAAATCATTACAGGATAATGTAAGATAGAAATGGGGTGGCCCTAAGTTTCTGACCATGGCCATTAGCTCTGTAAAAGCCCTGTGCCAGTAGGAAGAAGTCCCTCGTATGTTTCTCATACATAAATGTATATTTTGTATAAGATCCTCCGGCTGTATCCCATCTTGTCGAAGTCTTCCACAAACAGATACATTCTGGCGTGCTCTTAACAATTCTACTGCAGACAGAGCATAAAATAGGTATTCTATTTTTTGAAATCGTTTGTCGCTTCCCATAACTCTAGTCTGAAAGTAGTCCAATGGGGTTATTTTGTGTTGCCTTTCTTCATGTAATCCATTATTTCCATCAGGGAAGAGTCTAACCCATGCTAATTCCTCAGCTCTTTTTTCTACAAGGAGGCTTATAGGAGGAGCTGTCTTTCTCCGAATATCGTATACTGGGAGGGGTGTATCGTTACCTACAGGATTATTTATGACATCAATTAAATTAGGTATCTGGTACTCGTTAGCCATCAACATTGTGACGTTTATTTGGCCATTATTAGTTAAGGATCTGGCAGTGATGTCATCGTTGCAATGACCATTAACGGAGTCATGTTCGCTATCGGTGGTTTCATGTGGACATACGTTTGATGGTGTCATGTTGTTGACAGATACGTTTACAGACGTTATGCAATACTGGAGGTTTCTGCGTCCTCTTGTCATAAGGACAACAGGTAGGTGCTCAGCGAGAGATTCAATAGTACTGAACATCATTAACATTGCACAACCTCTAGTTGATGCGACAAATCCTTTAGGTCCCCTTGAATGGGAATCAAACAGGTAATACGACGTATCATGTTTAATTACAGAGATTGATATCTCTGTTTCTGCGGTGATTATGCCTGCATTCTTCTCAATAGTCAGGAAAAAGTGCCGTAGACCTTCTAATAAGCTCGAAAAATATCCTTCTAGCACATCTACTGTTGGGTTAATTAGTCCTGTTATACAATCTATGTCAAAATCAAGTGTATAAGACATATTTGCGATGACTAACTCCGGGAGCAATTCTTCGGTGTTTAAATAATTTGGTTGTATTGGCAAGCTCCTTAGACACTGGGAGTAATATGCATCACCAAATATTAACACCCGATCAATGTCCGAAGCGTCCCATTGCGACAGATCTTTGGTGGAAGAATAAGCTATAGCAACTGCTGCATTTGCAGTGCATTGTTTCCCCCTACTGTCGGAAGAAAACATGTCACTTCCTTGATTAAAAGAACCTCTAAGAATTTTTCGGTCTGAATTAATAACTTTAAAATGTTGATGTGGCTCTCGGTTATGATTAACTGTTGTTGGCGGTATTTCAATTATATGCTCATCATTCATTGAATTTTGTAGGTGTTCAAAGTTAAGAGTAACGCCTCTATAGAGATGATTGTTGTTTACAAGCCAATTTAAAGCTGCACGTAGGTTGTCTAAATTCACTCTATATTCCCTGACCCTATCAACATTTTCTAATGTTTCGATGACAACAGTGAGACCGCACTGTTCAATCGCCAGTGGTAGTTGTTCCGTGATTTCTTCAACTTGTTGAGCAAACAACACAGCCTGCCCTTTAAACCCTTTTTGTCCGAAATGTCCTCCCAGTTTTATTATTTTAACAAACGGTATAATCCTTGATACAAGCCTTATTTCAACTTCAGATAAAGCTACTAATTGTTGAGGAGGTTCCGGAACTGTCATTTTATTCCAAAAAGCCGTTGACGGAACTTTATTACGACTTATAGAATTGGCACATCGATTACAGGCTGTTATTCTTTGTGGAGTGTTAGGCGGGAAAAGATTATTAGATGTTATATTTTTTACTTGATTTTTGTATAGTGTTTTTTTACAAATATAACATGTTTTGTCCGATACCTCCGAAATTGCCCTATCAAACTCGTCCTTGTCTGTTTCGAACAAAATTCTTCGAGCTCGGTAGGTTCTAGATGTATTTATCTGCATGGATTGAAGTCGTATCTCTCTTGATGTTGGAGTTTCGTTAGCACGAATTTCTGAAGCATGATTGCTCATCGACTCAAGTCGTGATTGCCTAGTAGACGGGGATTCTAGATCACGCATTTCAGAGGCATGATTACGCATGTTTTCCAAACGTGATTGTCTAGTCGACGGAGACTCTTGATCACGCATTTGAGAGGCATGATTACACATATTTTCCAAACGTGATTGTCTAGTCGACGGAGACTCTTGAGCACGCATTTGAGAGGCATGATTACACATATTTTCCAATCGTGATTGTCTAGTCGACGGAGACTCTTGAGCACGCATTTGAGAGGCATGATTACACATATTTTCCAAACGTGATTGTCTAGTCGACGGAGACTCTTGATCACGCATTTGAGAGGCATGATTACACATATTTTCCAAACGTGTTTGTCTAGTCGACGGAGACTCTTGAGCACGCATTTGAGAGGCATGATTACACATATTTTCCAAACGTGATTGTCTAGTCGACGGAGACTCTTGATCACGCATTTGAGAGGCATGATTACACATATTTTCCAAACGTGTTTGTCGAGTCGACGGAGATTCTAGATTACGTACTTGAGAAGCATGATCTTTCATTGACTTGAGTCGAAGTATTTTTGAAGTGGGAGTTTCTAAGCTTCGGGTTTCGGAAGCATGTGTCTTTAACGAATAAAGTCGCTGTGATCGAGAATTTTGAGATTCTTGCGATCTTATCTGAGCAATGTAGTTTTTTGCTTTATGTAAACGTATGATTTTTTTTTGAGAAGTTTCTTTCTCACGAAGATTATCAGCCCGTTTTTTAGCATTCCAACGATTTTCCACTTTAGAATGTTCGGACTGCGTTTTCCTACGATTTTTCTGATAATCTTTGTCTTTTATTCTTCTAAATTCAGTAATATCTGGGGATTCATTTTTTCTTGTCTCAGAAATGCGTGAAGCTTTTTTTGTTTTCCTTGATAAAGCCATTTTTTAAAAGCTTTTATTTTATACCTAAAATAATGAAACTAAATGTTAATATTTATAGCTCTATTTATTTACACTAGATTTACTAACCTAACTCAAACTAAATTGTTTTTGTTTATAGACCTATACTTATTATACTACTTCTTATTTCTATACTTACTAACTATACTATACTACTAACTTTTACTGCTATTTCGTAGACTATATAAACCTGGTACTTTTGGTGCAATACCAGCAAAATTATTTTTATTTATTTAATCCGACAAAATTTAAACAGTGTATCGAAGTAGGATGGCTGTGGTTGCTTCCCTGCGTTACCGGGTACACAACGTGACAACGAATAGGCAAATAGATACACACGCACATATAACAACATAAGCCCGAAGGCATATAATGCAGAGGACATTTTTATGGGAGTTTTAGCCAGTTATCAAACTGTTTCCGCCTTCACCGCGTGGAGGTACTCCCAGCTTATGTCGTTTACATTAGTGCATTAAATTATTCTATTAACGTTCACGCTGCTCTACATTACAGTTCCCGTGATCCGCGCTTTACTCTTATCGCTCATTTTTTTTAAACATCTTCAAAGCAGTCTTGTAATTATGTATAAGCATATAAATACTGGTGAAGCTCTTTCAAGTAATACCAAACACATTACATATATTTTTATTTTATACTTTTTGTCCGCTAGAGGGCATAATAGTAAATTTGGTGACAAACTTTATAGCTCACAACCAACAGAATATCAAGATCAAGACCCTTCTAATGGCACTGCAGTGGTCTTATTCTGATTACTAAGTACCAAAGAAATTAAGAACGAAAAGATGTGAATTATATGCAATTAGCCCATAAATGCAAGTAAAGTCACAAGCAAATGCTAGTAATATATATATATTCGAAATGTACAAGTGAAGCGCTTTAAAATGATACCAAACACGGCATATCTAGCTTAACTTTATTTTTTTACTCTGTATATTTTGTCCGCTAGAAGGCGCCACATTGAATTTGGTGAAAATCTATATAGCCTATAACCAGCGGACAATTAAGACGCTTCTAATGATATGTCATTTGTCGAATTCTGATTAGTGGTTTAGAAGTTACGAGGGAACAGATGAACATACATACATACATACATACATACATACATACATACATACATACATAGCCTGTCAAAATCATAACCCTCCTTTGGCTTTGCCGTAGTCGGGTAAAAAATAAAATTTCAGCTTTGTTTACTTTTAACATGCTACTCAAGAGTAGTTTTCTTTATCTGTATTGTAATCCAGTTTCTGTTTTTATGTGTTATCTGACTTTCTGTATGTCATTGAAATAACATATTATACCTTTTAAGCAATAAAACAACCTAATATCGCAACCATAAATGTTTTCCAATATAGTATATGTACAATAAAACTTATATTTATCATTACTATTAAAGGTTGTCACCTCTATGGAATAATGTGTCAGCTCCAAGTTTATATGAAAAATGAAATTTAATTTAAATTTTAAAAAAATTAACCTTGACCTCTAATCATGATTTATTTATCTCTAAAACCCTAAGAAAATATTGGAAACACAACTTAAACGCGACAATTTGAACTTTTATTTTTTACAAATTACCAAAGTGAAATTTCTACTTAATTTCAGAACTAGTCATATAAAAGGTTAAAAGTGAAAAATAAGTAAAAAAAATATTTTCTATTAGTTACTTAATTATTTAATCTATATATACCATACTACATATAAATATAATATATATATATATATATGATGGTGGTAGGTTATGTTTAATTAATGGTTACAAATATATATATATATATACTCCTACGTGCGTATGTATATATATATATATATATATACATACTCCTACGTGCGTATGTGTGTGTGCTTGTGCGTGCTTGTGCGTGAGTGAAGAAATTGATAGCATTACGATAAAGCGAGATGATTTGACACACATGCTTTACAAAAAAGAAAAGACAGAAAAATCTAATCGAACTTTACTATTTTTAAATTAATTAAAAATCAGTAAATTGAGATACAATTTCAAGCAAATTGCATTTGAAACAGCTTTTTCTTTCTGTTCGACGGTGTAAAAATTTAAATTGTGAGATGTTTGGAAGTACGTGCGTGTACGTGCGTGTGCGTGCGTTTACGTGCGTGTGCGTGCGTTTACGTGCGTGTGTTTACGTGCGTGTGCGTGCGTTTACGTGCGTGTGCGTGCGTTTACGTGCGTGTGCGTGCGTTTACGTGCGTGTGCGTGCGTTTACGTGCGTGTACATACGTGTGCATGCATGTGCGTGAGTGAAGAAATTGATAGCATACGACAAAGTGAGATGATTTGACACACATTCTTTACAAAAAAGAAAGGACAGAAAAATCTAAACAAACTTAGGTATTATTTTTAAAACCATTAAAAATCAGTAAATTGAGATACAGTTTCAAGCAAATTGCATTTGAAATAGCCTTTTCTTTCTATTCGACGGTGTAAAAATTTAAATTGTGCGATGTTTAGAAGTAAACAAAAATTGCAGTAAAACAGAAATTTATTGATCAAATATTCGCTATATTTTTTTTACTTTAAAACAATACCACAAAGATTTAATATGGTATAAGATAACTTAGACTGTTTTTGTATTAGTCTATTTACTTATCAAATGAACTCACATTATCAAATAATTAGAATTATCTATAGCATAATAATCAAAAGTAGTTTGTTTTATGCACTACAGTAAACAAAATTCCGCATATATGTGGGTGATTTTATGTAAAATTTCTATTTTTAGCGAAAACTTTCTACTTTGAGTAGAAATAGTAAATGTTCCTTGAATAAACGAATTTTTTTTATCCTTACTCGTTGAATGTTAAAAACGGTAGTATTCCTTCCGAGACAGACAAACGGGAATGTTCCTTTTCAACGAAGAGAAAACGAGAAAATTTCAGTTTAATTTTCATAATTTGCAAGGAATAATAAACGGCTGTGGTAATATTCAATACAAATACCTATCACGAGTAAATATGCATCTGTATATACAGTTATTATTCATTTTTTTTAATATTGCACTCGTATTCACATTTTCTAAAAACAAAAATTTTCTGTATTTAATAACAGAAAATTTCTATCTAGAAAACCGGGAAATAGCAAAACGGAAGATTGGTGAAAAAACTGAGAATACACGCTACGTCGTTGCAGTCAGTACCTTTTTTTTTCTTTTTTTTTTACAGTTGTTTTAGAACATGAATGAATAGAATAACATAAAACCTTTTAACAAGTCTTGCCAGATTGGGGACTTTTTTAATTCAGATTATTTGACTGTCACCACTTTTCTAAAATAGTATAATTCGCCTTGTTTTTCAGAATTTTTAATCCATTTCTCAATAGGCCAAATACTTTTATTTTAAAAAAAAAACGGTGATAATCAACATTCTGGGGACAAAATGGTCCCCAATCTGGCAACACTGCTTTCAACCCAATACGGAGAATTTTTAAATTTTGAGTAGTTACGTTTTCTACTAAAAGGACGAAACAGATATTCCACAGTTCTTGTATTTTGGGATTATTATTCGTCGTGTTAAGAGAAGGGGGAAGGGGCTTGATAATGAATGATATGTACGTGTTGTAATGGGTAATTCTTTTAAAGGAAAATTTTTTAAGGCAGTGAAATATTTCGCGTTTTGTTCCCGAAGTTCAAATGATTCAATACCATTTATATACGATTCTTGCGTTAAGATTTCAGACATAAGAACATTTCCGCCTTTTTTGAATCGTCACATTTAGGCAGAAGGACTTTAATTATAATTGACCCTTTCAGGGGCAAGATACTTGTATTCGTAAAATGTTGAAATAATTGAATGACACCAGTATTTAAAAGAAAATTTATTTGTAAACAAGTAAAAGTATATTTTCACGTACTTAATAAAAGTGAAATTTTCATTAAAAAATTCAGCTGCCAATGTGACAATCAGGCATTAAAATTATGTGAGGCCATAGCGGCATCACCGCTCTTCAAGGGGTTAACCCTTTCCGGTCAGGTGAGTCTTACACAAATTTTATTCGGATGGCAACACTTTTTTAAAACTAGTTACCTACAATTACACAACTTCTAAAATGCTGTAATTAAATAAGGCAAATTTTATTTTCCTTTATTACTGGTGCCAAAAGTAAGCTTTGCAAAGAAAAATGATCCCGAATCAGGCTGAGGGATGGACCGCAAAGTGTTATTATTTTTCAAAAATCTCTTCTTACTTATTTGGCACCAACTTGATACACTGAATTCGAATGGTTTTTATATTAAATCGCATAGGCTAATAGTTTTATGAATCCCTATATTTATCGACAATGTAATAAAAAATTTAGAAATGGATTTTGTGCAATCCTTTGTTTTCAACGTTGTAAGAAGAGAAGAATAAAAAGGTTTTGAGAAACCGGGTGTCCCAAAAATGACTGTTGGATTTTAAAATGCAATAACTTACAAACGGTGACAGATATTAAAAAAATTCTTGCAGGAGTGTTTTATAAGATGTCAGGAGTTTTTATGCTGCGATTATCAGTTTTAGTTACAAATAGCATCGATAGATGGCGCTGCGAGCAATAACCGCTAAATCCGGGCTCGATTTTTCGACATGTCTCTTCTTCCATGCGAAAAAAGAAGATTAAAATGTATTGAATGGATCCCGAAATACCAAAAATCGGGTGTGGACTGAGCTTCTATTGCTCTCAGCGCCATCTGTTGTTTGAAATTCGAACTAAAATCAAGAATCACAGTAAAAAAACTCCTGATATCATACATATCCCCCTTGCTAGAATTTTTTTAATATCTGTCACCGTTTTCAAGTTATTGAATTTTAAAATCCATCAGTCATTTTTGGGACACCTGGTAAGAATAATAAAGTACTTTTATTCCATTCTAAGGGTTTTGTGTATGAAACGATTTGAAAAGAATTTTTATTTAAATATTTGACGAACTGTATCAATAACTTTCATTGCAAATGCCTAAGGGAACGAAATTGTATGCAATTTAAATAAGAAAATAAAACATCATTTAAAACTATTTTTAATTTTTTGTATCAAAACTTCTGTTACACATTCAAAATAACAATGTGACTGTTGAGTGTTGATAACTTAAATATCAAAACAAGCTTTTTGTATACAATTGATTGTTCAAATATCAACTACATAATCTTAATTATTACTTTCTTCTATCTTTACAAGAAGAAAGTATTGGATTCATGAAAATTTTCGAATTCCGGTTTTCGACGGATTTACACATTTTAGGGGTCAGAGATTCCAAAAAACATGTTTTTACAAAATGTCTGTCTGTGACTCTGTGAGTCTGTCTGTCTGTCTGTCTGTCTGTGTGTATGTGACACAAATTTTGTGGGCGCTCTATCTCAAGAACTAATGCACGGAATTTAATAAAAATTTATATTCAGTGAGTCCCTAATACAAATTGATGCTGATTAGTTTTTGGTGTAAATCGCTCAACAGGTGACGCTGCTATGCTGCATTTTTCACGATTTTCGCAATAGCTCTATCTCACGAACTAATGCATGGATTTTGATCAAACTTCAGATTTAGTTAGTCCTTGATATGAATTGATGCTGATTACGTTTTGGTGTAAATCGCCCAACAGGTGGCGCTGTTATGATGAATTTTACAGGATTTACACGATTTCCCCAGTAGCTCTATCTTAAGAACTAACGCACGGATTTTCATCAAACTTCAGATTCAGTTAGTCCTTGATATGACTTGCTACTGATTATGTGTTCGTGTAAATCGCCCAACAGGTGGCGCTTCTGTGCTGACTTTTTCACGATTGCCTCAATAGCTCTATCTATAGAACTAATGGACGAATTTTCATCTAACTTCAGATTTAGTTGTATGTTGACACAGGTTGTTGTTAATTAGGTTTTGGTGTTAATCACCCAATAGGTGGCGCTGCTATGCAGGAATTTTCACAATTTTCGCTATAGCTCTATCTCAAAAACTAATGCACGGATTTTCTCCAAACTTCAGATCAGTCAGACGTTGACATAAATTGTTGCTGATTAGGATTTAGTATAAATCACCCAATAGGTGGCGCTGCTAGGCAGCATTTTGCTGGATTTAGACGATTTCAGCGATAGTCATATCTCAAGAACTAATGCACGGAATTTCATATCTTTAGAATCCTCATGAGATGCATAGATTGCCATTTAATTTTGGCAGTGTGATAGCGAATTTTGAAGCATTAACATGTATGAGATAGAAGAAAGTTTTGGGATTGGTACATCCGACTAGTTTTTTTGTTGTTGTTGTTCTTTTCAGGTCTAATATCGTTTATTCAATATTTTTTTTAGATTTTCATTTTCATGAAATAAATTGACTTTCTTTCGTCTGAAAATTTTTCATCTACTGACTATCGCGTTTAATTTTCTAGTTTGACATTTAAATTATCACATCTATTCTCGCCAATTCATAACTCCCTTGGATTCTCGAAGGATTGAGGAAAAGGGATTAACGTACAATTTTCCCATGCACGATGGCTTTAGCCATTGAAACATTCATATTAATATCTCTTTTTCATGTAAAAGTGATTACTTATTCATAGAAAATTTTCTGGAATAAATTATTGTACAAAGGTTAAAAAAAAATCATTTTTTTATGAGCAAGGGTATATTTTTAGAGCTATCTCATGTGCAATTGATTTTGTTAGTATTGGAATTTTTTTTATGTACAGCGTTTGATTTTCATTAATGTTAGGTAACTAGATCCAAATGTTTCAGCCACAAAAGTAAACAAGAATGAAAAAAATCATCCATCAGGCATGGGTTATGAAATACTTTCCAACACTATCAGAGTATTGTTACGAAATTTCACTTATTCATACACGGACATGACATTTCAAGTAAGTGATTTAAACAACACAAAATTGTTAAAGTTAAGTTAACACATAACACAGTTAAAATTAGTAAATTTTAATCAAAAAATTAAAACAACTCTAAACAACTATTTTTTAATCCACGGCTTGTTTGCAAATACAGTAAAACCTCGATTATCCGAAGTAATTGGGGCCGACCATCTTTCGGAAAATCGAAATTTTTGGATAATCGAGAATGTTTCAATTTTAAGAATAAGGACAAATATATGCGCTATTTCTTATTATGGTAACAAGTGCTTAATAAAAATAAAGCAATAGCAAAATAGAAACAATAATAAATTACATGAATTTTAATTTTAATATTAAGTACATTTTACATATTACACAAGGGTTTGAAACGAAGTTTTGTTTGTCGCAGTTTCGATTGCCTTTGCCTTGCCTATCATGAAGTTTTTTAATATTATTAGCTCACAAGTATCACGGTCTTTCTGCTGCTCCAGCCGTGCCAAAGCTTCTGCAAAGCATTCAAAAGCTTTAGAATCGCTAATTTGTTTGTTTTCGTGGCACACATAGTTGTCGTATATCGTTGTCACACATCGTGGAAAAACAAAAGCTTTAAAAATTGATTTCAGTTAACCGAGAGTTTCGGATAAAAGAGGTTGTACTGTATATATGAAAACTTGTATTGTAACGTTGGCTCTTTATCTATTTACTAGCGCGGCATTTGCCGCATTTTAGGGAGAGCGATTGGGCACAGCAGTCTTTTGTGATAACCGTTTATTATTATCTACAATCAGTGTAATTTACGTTATTGTCAGTAGAGTGCTTTTATAAATTAAGAGTGGTGGCATCCGAAAAGGTCGCTTGGTCAGAATGGAAGTTTATGTTCAAACAATGGCAACAAACATTCTAGAATTGGCAATACTTGCCTGGACAAGTTCGATTACTTGAGTAAGATAAGTCAACACACATTTGCTTGGCGACAATAGTACGCTCACCAAGTTTTTCTCCAAAATCCTCTCGACCAATTTATTGTCAGTATGTCGTCTCTCTCATAACTTTAATGACACTTCAATTTCGAGCAGTGCTCAGATTTGAATTGTGCGGTTTATTTCTAATTTAAGCCGGGTTTGTTACAGCCTTTACAACTCTACGAAGTAGACAAACATATTTTGATAATTTTGATAGAGCTCTGTAAAAAAATTATTCGCGATAACATATCTATTTATAGCGTAAAACCGTTCCTGGTTTACTAGAATTGTGTAGGAAAAAGTTACATTCGAATCCGTTCAGTGGTTATTGAAAAAATTGTGGATAGACATGCATACACAAGCCACTTAAAAAGCCATTTTCATCATTTGCTGTCTATAGGCAGCAATGCATGCATATTCTTTTTTACATCTTTGCATACAGATTTTTATATGTACCACAAAATAAAACTAAACTTGAAACGCATAAAGCAAATAACGATATTAGATGTAAATTTCCAACTGGACGAAAAATGTCCGGACCAGGATTCGAACCAGGGATCTCCTGGCTGAAGCCGCCAGTGCTCTGCCATCTGAGCTATCCCGGACGAATCAGGTGGAACTTTTTCACCCAGCTAACTTTAATGATTATAGCATCTGGTCTGAAACCTGGTTTAGCTCAACAGAAAAAATCTCAGGTAATGGAACTCCAGAAATCACTGGATGCGAAATTACACTAGATTAATTTTAACACAATTATACTAAGTGGTAAATAAATCATATTAGATGTAAATTTCCAACTGTAAATTTCTGGAGTTCCATTACCTGAGATTTATTCTGTTGAGCTGAACCAGGTTTCAAACCAGATGCTATAATCATTAAGGTTAGCTGGGTGAAAAAGTTCCACCAGATTCGTCCGAGATAGCTCAGATGGCAGAACACTGGCGGCTTCAGCCAGGAGATCCCTGGTTCGAATCCTGGTCCGGACATTTTTCGCCAAGTTGGAAATTTACATCTAATATGATTTATTTACCAATTAGTATAATTGTGTTAAAATTAAATTAGTGCAAATAACGATAGTTTTCTTAACGTTACCATCCGTAAACTATAATGTATCCATATCCTTTTGTGTAGCTATATACAGGGTGCGATATGTTATTTATCGCCGACCTTTAATTTCTCAACCGTTGGTCGTAGACATATAGTTCCAATTAGAAAAACGTTTCAAATGAGGTAAATATTCATGTTGTGGTACTATTTAAAGAAAAAAAATAATTTTATAAAAATTACGAAATCTAACTTTTTATACGGTCTCCCAGTCCCTATAGTTATATTTAGTATAAGTTTACACATATCATAACAGATATAACACAAAAAGTTTGACATCTGTAACACAAAAATTGACACAGTTATTAAATTTCAAAGTTTGAGATTTTTGCACAGGATTTTGTCTTTCATTGAGGGATCAGTTTAAAGATGAATTAAAGTAATTCGAGATCAAAATCAGGGGGCAATTCCGCTGCCATTTATCTAGTCCTTAGTGAGTATGTTTTACTTTCCGGTTGTCGATTCTACCTACTTTGACGTTTGAATGTTGTTCGACCCATAAAAGTTAGCTCAAATTTTTAGATGAAATAACCCTCTTTGGTGATACTGGCTAAAGATGGTTTCGCCGTAAGAAGGACATTGCACCCTGGCTTTGATCTCGAATCACTTTAATTCATCTTTTAACTAACACCTCAATGAAAGATAAAATCATGTGCAAAAATTTCAAACTTTGAAATTTAATAACTGTGTCAATTTTTGCAGTACAGATGTCAAATTTTTGTGTTAGATCTGTTATGATATGTGTAAACTTTTACTAAATATAACTATAGGGACTGGGGGACCGTATAAAAAGTTAGATTTCGTAATTTTTATAAAATTGATTTTTTACTTTAAATAATGCCACAACATGAATATTTAGCTTATTTGAAACGTTTTTGTAATTGGAACTATATTTCTACTGCCAACGGTTGAGAAATTAAAGGTCGGCGATAGATAAGATATTGCACCCTGTATATATATGTATGATCTTAGTTATATTATACTATATCAACACCATAGCTTGCAGAAAAATTTGATTAATTTAAAAAACACATAACACACTTGAAAATGCACTTTCAGGAAAAGCCGCCCATAAAGATTAAGCAGAATCCTTTCGGACCAGTGGAACCATGCAAAGCTGTTGCACTGTAATCTTTAAGATTATTTGATGATAC
Source organism: Maratus speciosus (assembly GCA_963932465.1). Classification (NCBI taxonomy): domain Eukaryota; kingdom Metazoa; phylum Arthropoda; class Arachnida; order Araneae; family Salticidae; genus Maratus; species Maratus speciosus. Next base: position 222,445,481 of record OZ010791.1, on the reverse strand, counting down.
TTTTTTTTAATCAATTTTTAAATAACTGAAATTTAGAATCAAACAACTTGTTTTAACAAAATGTGAGTGTACTATGTCAAACGTGCTCAAAAACCTTTCGTTATCGTTATGCGTTTTGTATGTGCTTAGAAAAAAGTATGTTGACATCAGAAATTATATATGATAGCGCTGTATCTTTAGAATTTATGCACATTTCTAACTATATTAAACTTTAATTCAGCTGAAAAACACACTTTCAGCAATTACCATCAATAGACGGCAATGTATCTAATTTTATTTGCACAGCCCTGTATACGGATTTATTTATATTCTACAAACATCTCTGAGTATACTAAATATAGTTCAACTGGAAAAAAAATACTAAAAAACTAAACTCTGTGGCTATACAATCCAAGAAGGATCTGGGCCGACAGTGCCCATCTCTGTTTTCTTGACTCTGGGCCCCGAGGTGCTATTCAACATGCGTCCCGGCCATGTGGTCAGCCTAACGCGAGACCCTCGGTGTTTAGTTCGCAAGCAAGCTTGGTACTCATTTTATCGACCCCAAAGGGATGAAAGGTTGAGTGAACCTTGCCCAGTCGGGAGTCGAACTCTCGACCTGCGGTGCGGCAGTCAGATGCCCTGACCACTACACCACGGGGCTTCGGAAAAGACATAACACAGTTAAATACTTTAAACAATACACTTTAAACAATTCACGCCCATAAATGGTAATACTTACGATTTCTTTTGTGCAGCTTTGTATATGATCTATAGAATTTATACACAGCAAGTAACACACTAAAATTTAGTTAAACTTAAAAATGCATACCACAGCTGAAAAAGAATCGCCAGAAATTATGTTACCACTGATAGTCATTCTTATAACCGAATGCTTTTGTGTGGTTCTATAAATGAACAAGAAATGCTACGCACTCCATAAGCTATAGAAAACATGCTGCAGTGCACCTCACGACGCATATCAATTTCATTCTGTTTGAAGTAGTGTACCATCACTGAAATGCACTGCGAACAATTTTCTTTCATGGATCATAATGTAATGGAATTATTTTGTTTATTCCTGTAAACGAAATACAACAGCTACATACTTAATTTTCAGTACATTGTAAAAAACGGACTAAAATGCGGAATACTACTGGCAATCTAGATGCCAGTACTATTTCCGTATTTTAACGGAACTTTTTCCCGGAAAATTACAGAAAAAATTCCGTTAAATCAAAAAAAAAACGGGAAATTTTCTGTAATTTACCGGGAAAAAGTTCCGTTAAAATACGGAAATACTACTGGCGTCTAAATTGCCAGTAGTATTTCCGTATTTTAGTCCGTTTTTTTTTTTACAGTGTAGAGAATATGCTATAATAAACCTCCATAACAGGCAAAATATCTTAATATATCTATAAATCAAAATATATTTACGCAAGCTAGAGAGCGTACTGGCACATACAGATGAAACCAAAGTCCTTAAACACTTTCAACTATGTTGGAAAGGTTAAAAATCGTTTCGTATATAATTCGTAGTTTTAGACATGTAATGGCAATGCTTATTAAATGAAGTTGCAAAATTCATTAAATGAATTATTTAGTACTTACGAAACAATTTTCATTATTAATTTTTTTTAAATGTTTAAAATTAAAGATTATCCAGATGTTATGCTTTCCCTTTAAAGAAATTCGAAATCTTCAATGTAATAAAATAACTCTTGAATGCTATTATTTGGGATTTCTATTTTTCATATTCTGAAATGAAAGAATAGGCAAAGCAATTTTCTATCTATCGGGAGATAATTTCTGTCAGGTTCATTCTTTCTGAGCGCTGACATCACAAAAAGTTGCTGTCATGGACAAAGAAATATCAAGTGACAATAGATTATATATCAAAGAAGTAGCAGCAAAATTAAGACACTCTAAACAAAAGATGCTCTCATCACTTCCTACCTGAATATTTTCACATGAGAAAAAGAGTTTTTCAAGATTTAAAACGTGATTTTTAAAAAAGATACAGCTCTTATTTCCAAAGAAATAGCAAAAAAAAAAAAGCAATTTCAAGAACTTTTATTTTATTTCCATCGAAGTACAAGTTTATAACTTAGGTGGTACGCGACCAATTTGATTAATATAGTACACTTTTGGAAAACATGACGCGTTGCACAGTTGTACGTGGAACCTAATAGAACAATTTTGGAATGAGGGGGGAGTGCTTTCAAAATTTCCCTTAGAAGTCAAAATGCTATTTGCAAAAATGGCGTCTTGAAGCGAAATATTTCCAAAAACGTTCGAATTGTAACGAGTTTGGTCAAATTTTTCAGTATATTTTGAATCGACCAAGACAAAGATAATGTCAAAATAATAAACATGAGACGTCAAATAAAGCGATATATTGTAAGTTTGCAAAATTATAAAATCGTTCGAAATTTTAAAATGAACTGAAAACAAAACAATTATATTTTTGATGGATTTTTACGTTTTCTACTGCAGTTTGTGCACATCATTATGTATAAATACCAGTTGTTTTTCAGAAACATTTACCCGACAGACATCCTTCTTTCGATTCACATTTCAGAAATTCTCTGCAGTCTTCCCCCTCTGCTGTCTGTTTAGACCACTGTAGAATCCACTCTTTATCTTGCTTTGTGCAGCACTATCTTGAGATGGTATATCAGTGATGTTGCTGTCTGCTTGATCTCATACGGGTCAGTATCTGAAAATTGGACAATTTGCGTCCACTGCCAATAATATTTCATTAATTATACTAAAAACAAAAACTGAAAAGCATAATATATTGTAACATTTTTTATATCAATGATAAATGGTGATTTAAGATTAAAAATTTTGTAAAAGACGCTCATTCCGAAGTGCTTAAGGCCTATAAAGTGTAAAATTATATCTAAATGTAAGATGTAGTAAGACATCAGAATATAATATCCTACATCAGATATGCTGTGGCTTAAATTTATACGGTTTTATTTTCTGAAAAAACAATAAACTAAAACTTTCAGTTGTTGCCATTTCAAAAAACAAAATATGTACTATATCTAATTTACTATATATATATATATATACTGGGTAATATCTACTGTCTGACCTCCATCGACCAGTATATTAGCTGGATGGAAGTAATTCCGCTAAATAACACTTCAGCCGTCTAGTTACCAAAGCATTTTATGGCAATTGAATTTCTACATTTGGAACTCCATGTCAACTCATCACGGATCGTGGAGCAAAGTTTGGATCAGAGCTATTAAACGTCCTGACAAAAATGTGTGTAATAAAATTATAGCACAAGACTGCCTACCACCCTTAAATACCGCCAATGGAAAAGTCGAACGGCTTTTCCCACAGATCTCTAAAGACTGCAGTAATGGCACACAATAGCCTCACCTGGAGTGAAACACCGCCAACTGTTCTTCTTGGTCTACACACTGCCATTCGGGAATATTTTGCATATATTATTGCCCAGATGGAATATGGACAAAACATACGTTTACTTGGAGAATTTTTTCACGAAAATACAACTGCTACACCACTTGATACTTTGCTAAACAACTTCAAAACGTAATGGAAGAAGTCGGACTAACAATTGCGTCAAAAATGTATGTCCAAAAACATTTGCTCCTAAAGATTTAAAAACCACGCCGCATGTGTTTATTCACAAGGGCATAGTTAAAAAACAACTGGAACCCCCATATGAAAGCCCATTTCCAGTCGTTGACAGAAACGAAAAATATTTCACTTTCAAAATCAAAGACAAAATTATAACTGTCTCTGTTTATAGGTTAAAGCCAGCATACTTCTTGCAAACAGCTGACTTTATTACAAAACAAGCAACACAGAAAGCACGACCTGTAAAAGTGCCACAGGATTCACATAGAGACCAAAAATTTCCTGAAAAACAGTTCGGACGAACGATTAAACTTCCTGTACGATTTCGAGATTAGCGCATATATATCTATTTGTAAATAATTTTTCAATTTTAGTGCATTGAAATGTTTGTAATTAGCATTTTTTTCTGTATATAGTGTAATGTAACTTCGCTACTGGGAAGAGAGTACTGTCGTGGCTTAAATTTATACAGTTTTATTTTCCGAAATGGAACTCGAAGTTTTAGTTTGTTATTATTTAAAAGAACAAAAAAGTTCTATGAAAAAATAGCTGTGAAGTTGTGAATGATTTTAGATATGTTTAACTGTGATTTTTTTTAATATCCGTAAACAAGAATGGTTGAAATTATGATATAAAAGCCGCCCCAACAGATATATTCAATTTATCCATTGCCCGTAAATGAACACTCATGCGATCAAATGATTGAGTATGACATTACGTCACAAATAATTCAATGTAACTTTGATATGTGCTTTGTTTCCAAATTCATGATAATCAAACGGTGTGGCTTAACATCGCTTTTAACCATATTATTATGCTAAGCACCTTACAATTGAAGTTAATAGGCGGCAAACCTAATGATATTTAAAAGTTTAACTACAAATAAAGATTGTGTAAACAAACTTTTGTTATTTTCCTATACTTTACTCTATGTACTAGATATTAGAACAAAGTTCCTACGTTCCTATAATTTAATTAATGAAATCTCCTAAATTGCATGATAAACGTTCTAATTATCAAATATACCTACTTTTATCAGAATTACAGGATAAAATGCTGTTCGAAATTTAAAAAAATTACTTTGTCGGAAAGAGGTTGATCTATTTAGTTTTAGTACATAGAGGTTGCAAGTTAGAGTTTAAGTTTACATTGATGAAATTGCAAATGTGTTGATGTGAAGAGCAACAATGTGATAAAGAGTTAAGCAAATGTAATATAATCGGCAAAATAAGTCATAACGATGGCTATAATTTCAGATTTATTTTAATTTATAAATCTAACTAATGCAATAAAAATAAAATATTGTTTTAATTCGTAGGAAGTTTTTTTATAATTATATAGTAGCTAACCCGACCGCCGCGTTGGCCAGGACCGTGATACTAATCAGAAATAAATCAAAAATGTGTATGTCTTTGTATTCTTAACTCGATGTTGTAAGAATTTATGCTCTTAACCTCTTCGCTACTGAGTATTAATGCAGTATTATTAATTATTACTGAATTATTTCTTCTCCCATTTGACTTCAGAGCAAGATTTTTATTTTATTTGCATTAGTTCGAATCTTAGACTTCAAAACATATCATTCTGATATCGAAATTGTAATGATGTTCGAGTACCATTAATAAAATGGGACAAAACGGAGGTCTCCATTTGGAGACCCAGGGAGCAAAGAGGTTAAACGAACCTCGTATCGGGGATCCCTCAATTGTTATATTTTTAAAAATCGAATGCGCCGTTTTAAAGAAAACGTACACTCTTTTTGAGTGCTATATATATTTTTTTTTTATTTCACCAAAAAAATAGCGAATTCAGAATTTTAATGTGTGAGATGTTATTTTTTTATATGGGGTCACTGAATATGTTATAAAATAGTTCTTATTGTCCAAACTCTTTAAAATTTTTATGAACCATAAATATAATCGTTTTGAAAGCTGTGTAAAAAATCCGAGATAAAATTTTGATATTTAGTTGTAAATGAGCTGTGATTTCTACTCTTTTTTTTTCACGCTGGGTCATTTAATATTAAAAACAAAATAGTTCTTATCGTCCGAATTCTTTGAAATTTTTATGTTATAAATATATTTCGGAAGCCCGCGTATAATTTTCAAGCCAAAATGTGTATAGTATTTAGTTGTAAGAACATGAGCAAAGGCACCCACGTATTCACGTTCTAAGCGAAACTTTCCGAGATTCCATTCTTTTTTTTTTTTTTTTGCATCTAATCTTTCGAATGCTTAGAGATGTATTTAAGTTGTTTAAATCAAGTGTACAAAAATCGCTTAAAAAGATTATATTAAGTTACCGACATTTAATTACTTTTAGCGTAGAAAAAAAAATATCTTTGGGAGGCGCGAAGTGCCTTCCAGTCGGGATTTTTTTCTTTTTTTTTTTTTTTTTTTTTTTTTTGAAAGAATTAATAACTATATTTTTGAAAACTAATTCCACCATCGCGTCGTAGAGAAAAAAGCATTTTAAAAAAGTGGATGCGTTTTGTTTTTCTGTGTCCTTGAAACCGAGCCCTAAATACCAAAGGAAAGAAAACCGCAATATCGAACTTTTTTTAAAGGGTTAAAATTCGTATTTTTTATGTGGTTTTGGGGATTTGAAAGTAACATGTAAAGAAGAGAGACATTTAATAATATGTTTTTAGAGATTTAAAAATATTATTTTTAGAATTTAAGAATTTGTAGTATTTAAGAATATTTAAGTATATGTTTTCCGTATTTTGAATAGTTCAACCGATGCGTGTTTACAAAAACAGGAGGAAAAAAATCCGCCTTCACACTTTCGTATCTTCTGTGCTCCGAATTCTCCAAAACGGCAGCCTCGTTTCCTAAATTCCAGCTGCCTCGCTGGGAGTTTTCGCGCCATTTTGCGATATTTATTATGGTATTTAATTAATATCTCGATTAATTAAGAAAACATGAAAAATCTGGGCCTCAAGTGCATCAAAGATTTTCTTAAACATCGCCGACAGACGTATAAAGCACCTTTTTTTTAGTAGTATAGAATCGACTTATTTGTCACAAGTGTTCAATTTACATTTCAAAACTGACCCTAACTTTCAAAAGTTCAATAACACAATAATTTATTTTGTATGTTTCAGCGTGCCTAAAAAACATTTAAGTACAAATTTTTATCAACTTTGAATAATTAGTTAATAATTAGTGAAATATGAATTATTTTATATTGAACCAATCAATGTTCAATGATAAACGTCCATTACTTAGGCATAAATCGAATAATAGCTTATGTATCTCGTGGTTTTTCGATTACACCATACATTGTAAACGCCCATACATTGCGAAAAATAAGTTATATAGAAGCTAAACTTTCAAGGAGGTGATGGGGAGTCCAAGTCAATTAAACAATTTAAACCAGGAAAAATATTTATTGAAATGTTTCTTGTTTCTATGTTGTTATTAATTAATTTAATACAATTTCGTGTTTCAAGTTATTAAAAAAATGGGAAGATTGGCAGGTATTGGCATCTATCCTTATCATTAACATTAGAATTCGCATTGTCGAAAACCTCCCAAAAGTAGTTTCCGATGTCTTCTGACCATTAGTTGCTAAGTTAAAAGCAAATATGTAAAATCGGCAACTTTAACAGATTATAAATTAAAGGTACAAATCTCTATCAAGGCATTTTAAGTATATTAAATTTCTAGAAAATTCAAGATATATTTATGAATTTAAGATCGATATTGTTTTTCTCGTTAACAAACAATTGTTACTTCATTGTTATAGATGCATTATTTTAATAGTTTTTACTTCAATGTCATTCAATCTTTCAAATAAATTTCTCAATATCGATACAATTCCCAAAACACATTTTAAGTCGTATTTAGTGTGTCTTTCAAAGTAGGACAGAGAAATTTTTTATTTACAGTAGAGGTGTAGAGGTGTGTGTTGATATTTTCAAAGTTCGTATAAAAAAAATACCGATACGGTTTCTCAAGAAATTTAATTGCATTTAAAAATATATTTTTGAAGTTTTCCGATCAAGTAAATTCTATTGATAACGAAAATGACATATGCATGCCTACCAACCTTCGGGTTTTTTTACCTTGCAGGAAATTTGGCTCAAACAGTTTTACTGAAGTCTTTATAATTGTAATTAGGATGGATTTATTATTTTTTTTTTGTTATTGTTGTACACCGTTTCCTCTGTATAATGTACAAATGAAAGTATTAACTACGTTGCTATATTTAACAAAAAGTTACAAGAAAAGAAATTAGTAGGGACGGATGAAATATCAGAGCTGAATCCGAGAGCATATAACCTCTTCGCAACATGGGTCGACATATGTGGACCTCTATTCTTTACCTCATAAAAACTAAGCTGTTTGATTTTCTATATATTTTGACTATATTTTTTAATAGCTGAATGTTTTTTGCTTTAAAAGCAAACCAATAAATGGCAACATCTATTCTGACTTCCTCATAAAATAAATGTTGTTTTCACCTGAGTTTGTAAAATGCCTTCATGACAGTGTGGCCAAGAAAGTGAGAAATTTTCAAAATTACTTAATTTAAATCCTTTACAATAAAATGTTTTGAAGACTTGAATATCATTCCCATGTTTAAAAACCTTAAATTTGTGATTGTGTGAATTTAGATTAGTGATAATTAATTTCCTATATTAAGGGGATTTATAATTTTAGATCCCTATTTGTGAACCTAAATTACCTGTCTCCTATAATGTCAAGTGCAGAAACGTTTTTTTTTTTTTTTTTTTTCCTGTCATCTATGAGGTCATTTTGTTTGTTTAAAACCAATGAATGAGTATTTGTAGTATTATTTTAGCTTCGAGAACGAAAAGGATAACACGATTTTGGAATGTCGGCAAAAAAAAATTTGCTTTAGATTTTTGCTTTTAAATTTTCTTTTGTTTTATTTAATCAACAACATGCCGCAAAAAGACGAGGAGACAAGCCGTACAAGCACCAATCGTAGAGCACCCTTCACAAATCACTTTTTGTGGATAATCTTTAAAAAACATTGAAGAAAACTTCTAATCTCAGTAAAACTTCTTTTTTCTCTCGTTTCTGTTGTTACTGGTTGTTTACAATGCTATCCTTTGCTTGAGTTCTACGTAGCCGTTCTCCGCGCTACATCTACCGTTTCAAGACCATTTATGATTTCTCAATGGGTTGTCATTTTGGAGTTGGAAAATGTGGGTTTCATTCAAAAATATGGATTTTTTTTCATTGTAACTTTAACCGAGCAGTCTCCATTGTCATTGTTCACCACAATCTCAAGTGCATCAAATAACTAAATCTCCCGTTTAACTTCGGTTGAATGAACGGAACAGCCGCTAGCAATTCATATATCGACAAAGTTTCTTTATGGCTACCCTGTATATTTACATAGAATAAACTTATGAAAAATTACATGAAATGGTAAATCACGTACCACATACATCTTAAAAGAGACTTGAAACGAAAGTGAATCAGTACTCATAGTAAAAACCTGTTTATGTCGATTTAAATTCATCAGTTATAATACAGCACTAGAAAATAATATCTGCAGAGGTTTGTTATATGAAGCACTGATATAGTTAAAATACGCATATTTACTATGCGGAATCTCTTGATAAACAAGGTAAATTTGTATTCGTTTTTCAATGTATTTTCACTTGTCTCTTCAAAATCATATTTATGAAACTCTAGATTAAACAAATGAATATTTAATACATAGAAGTGTTGACTAAATGTTAAGAAATGGTTATTTGGAATTAAAAGTTCATTAAAAGAAGGAATTAAAAGTTATTTGGAATTAAAATCATATTTATGAAACTCTAGATTAACCTTTAACTGATGTTACCGGTCTCACAGACCGGTGCTTTATTCAATTTTCATAGTTTAACTTGCAAATTTCAGTTTATCTACAAACACTACTAAAATTTTGTTTCGTTTGGAACTTTAGTACTAACACCAGAGACTTTTGAATAGGTGAATTTTAATTATAACACTCCTGTACAAAATGTTTAGTACAAAAATAACATCCTATGAGTTAATCGCGGCTTTTATTCATGTTTCGATGGAGCGGTCTCACAGACTGCTTCACACTAGTTATCTGACAATATCTGTGACATCAGTTAAAGGTTAAACAAATAAATATTTAATACATAGAAATCTTTACTAAATGTTAAGAAATGATTATTTGGAATTAAAAGTTGTGAAAAATTACTTGAAATGATAAATCACGCAGTAGTACATACTACAACTAAATGTATGTCCAAATGTATGTAAAATTACATACATTTTTCTCTTCTATTATTACATATAGTTTTCATAACAAAACTCATTAATAAATATTTCAATTGCACTTTCAGTTAAGAGAGTGATTTATTTTTCGCTTTTATTTTACCATATAGTAATCATCTGTATCATTTTAAATGCATATTTTTCACCAATTATTGACATATTTAACCATCTACAATTTATTCATGCTTACCAATAGTTTATACTGTTATACTGATAGCAGACTTCATTAGTATAGCTACTGTAACTATATATTTCTTTTTTGACACAAAAATGGATATTTCAAAGAATTCTGTCATTAGTGTAGGTACTGGATAAACTGAGCTCACTTTTCTGTAAGTATTAAATGAGATCCTTGAACTAAGTTAAGAAGCAGAGAAACTTTCGTTCCTGAACCAATACATTATTTTTGGGACTATAATAAGTGGTGCCTTTTATGAACATATAACGATACTCATTATCACAGTCATATCATCTTTACTTGAAATTGCCTCAGCGTAAATGTTCGTAGCGTTTAGAAAGTATTTCTGCAAGAGATTGTTACGTGGAATATTATTATGATCTTAGATAGTCATTATTATTGGGAATGAGCCCTTGAAAATGCATATGAGATTAACTATTCCATATATTTTTAATGAAATCATATGTGTTTGCATAGAATCAAGTATGTGGAAAATTATGTGAAATAATAGATCACGTAGCAGATATCGTAACTATACTAAATGAGACTTGAAACTGACAGAAATCGATGATCTCAATAAAGGCCTCCTTATGTCGAATTGTTAGAGCTGATGATCCCAGCATGTTAAAGAGTATTTATTCTCAGGTTAAATAATGATTAGTTTAAACACAGATGTAATTTAAAATAGGCAAGTTTAAAGGGCATCACAGGGGGGAATAGACACCAGTGGGATTTTCATAAATACGTTGAATTGGAAGAATTAATTTCTAATGTTTATTTTACTTGTTTCTAGACAATTGGAGGAATTTAAAATAAAAGTTATCTTTATGAAAAATAAGGAAAGAAGTATTTATGAAACACTACACTAAATAAGTGAATATTTAATGCAGGAAATGATAAGATAGATGCTTTGAAATGTTTATTTGTAGTATAAGAACACAGTTTTGTGATGTCCCTAATGTATATTTTATAGTTCTTTAAATAGGCTTACTGCTGTGTAATTTACTAAATGTTATTATGTAAAATAAAATTTAGCATATAATTTTATAATGGGAATTTTTTTTTTTTTTATAAACTAAAATCAATAAAGGAATGTTAAAATTCTAGTGTTAAATTCATTTTGAGTAAATAATTAAAATTCGTATAAAACACCAGTCCAAGATATCAATAGATCAGCGGTATATATTATACCTTTCAAAAAAAATAATAAAGATTTTCTTTGTATAGGCATGACAATGAGGAAATTCCGAGACAGAATAAAAGAACATGAAGCAGATCTCAGATTTAATAGACCCAATGCTGCCTTATACTATGTTCACACTGGATACCTTAAGATATCTTAGGCCGCCGAATTCTCTGAGAGAGTTCCACAAACTCTCTCAGTGAGTTTCGACTTACTTCGGCTAGATACAGGAACGACCACTTACTCTCGTTGGCTATGAAGCTTCGCTTTTACTGATTGGCTGTTGCGGCCGTTTTTATTTTAAGCGCATGCGCATACTTTACTTTTCTTCCGATCACAGACACAGTGACGCTACTGAGATATCTTAATGTAAGTTTTTCGATGTGAACAGGCATCCAATTCCGTTAGTGTACCACTTCAAAACTGGCGATCTAAGATATCTTAAGTTTTTAGTGTGAACAGGGTATTAGCAAGATTAGCTCAAATTCAATGCACGAGGGAGTATCAATAAGTTTTTTTTCCTCACATAGAAATAATTGGGTGAAATTTATGAAATTTCAACATTTTATTAGTCCTTTTCTACATAGTCACCGTGCGCAGTAACACTATTCTGTAAACGGTACTTCAAAGAGGGGGGGGGGGGAGGTTGTATTCCAAGATGCGCGACAGTAGACCCAAAGGGGGGCACTTTTCTAACTTTTGCCGACCCCATCTTGAGACATATTGTTGGAAAGGCCTGTGACCACTTATTCATGTTATGCGCCTCCCGAGCCCCGAGGTCCAATTCTCCCCCCCCCCCCTCCTCGCGGGACACTTCGTAAATTTTGCGGACACCCTTCATGTGACATAGTCACATGAGCTGAGGTGCGGGTCTCGGGAGGTGCATAATATGAATAAGTGGTCACAGGCCTTTCCAACAATATGTCTCATGAGGGGGGGGGGGTCGACAAAAATTAGAAATGAGGCACCCTTTGTGTCTACTATCGCGCCTGCTGGAATACACCCTCGCCCCCCCCCTCTTTGAAATACCGTTTACAGAAATGTGTTACTGTGCACGGTGACCATATAGAAAAGGACTAATAAAATGTAGGAATTTCACTCAAATTATTTCTATGAGAGGGCAAAAGCTTGTCCATACTGCCTAGTAGATTTCAATAAATCCAAAATTATCTTTTGTAGAAGTAATTACCAGGAAGCAATTATAAGAGAATTCGTTGAAACAATGTCCAATAAAGTTATAGTATGTAACGATGCATTGTCATATACACTGGCCTCCAAAAGTTAAGGTACAGGGACTGGATGCTTTCGATTGTACACTGCTTGTCGAATATCTACGAAAATTATTGGCGAATTGTTCTTGAACTTCTGGGATGTAAAGAACATGTTTGATTTCATATTTCTCGGTGAAGATTTAGTCGGGAGGACAATTCGGGGGCTAATAATAAATTTAATAATAAAATATCATTTGCGATCACCTATGTAACAGAAAATGCTGGGAATGGTTCGTCACTGTCTTAAATGACTATTTGGGTCCTGTTCAAAGTTTGTGTGCAATTGTGTAAGCTTAGCACTCATATTCGCGAAGATGTTAATGTGTTTGTGAATTTTTCACAAGTTTTTTGTTTATGGCATACAGAGTTTTCAACCAAATTTAACACAACTTTCCGAAAACTTGACAAAGAATAGTAGCAACAGCATACTGCAATTAAAACATGGATATATTGAATATTTGATGAGATATGGGCATTTTTATAAAATAATTTTTAACTGCGAATGCGTGGAAGATACTAAAATTTTTATTATACAATTTGGTAGTCACCTATTTAGGGCAACTTATATAAAAAGTCCAGTCAAATATCACGAAAATTCACAAAGATAGGGTCGATATAAGGAGTTGCTTTCTAAAAATAGCTTTATTATAACGGATTTTCCACAATTTTTCAATCAGTTCGGAGACCACTGACCAGGCCCCTACCTACCGGGGTTAACCCAGCTGAACGGGTTTGTAATTGCCTGGAAAGCAGGGCGATGCATTGTGAGTACATATGCCAGATCACCGCAGGCGGCGGCTAAGCCAAGTTGATGAGTCTAGGTTGTTTATTGCACTTTGCAAAACTATGATTGTTGCCGCACACCACATACTTGCCAAGCCAGTTGGAAAAGGTCTGGATTATTTTTGATACCTAAAAGGTAGTAAACTTCTTATCTGTAGAAGGGGGCAATTTTGAGGGAAATTAAAAGTTGAAATGGCCGAAAAGCTAAGATTTACCGCTGAGGGGATAATTTTGGGCCGAAATATAAGGCAGACGAATCGCTGCAGAGGGAGATGGGAATAAACCCGACATCATTGCCTCGATCGACATCCTATCTGCAGTGCTTATTGCTCGATTGTGTTTACTTTTTTTGCCGGTTCCTTAACGTTATATCCTGTTGATTGGCAACTGCACATTGCTACTCATTTTTCAATCAGCTCATATCTTTCTGAGTTTTCACAATACTTGACTGGAATTTTTATAGAAGTTGCCCAGAATAGCTGGCTATAAAATTATGAAATTATGAAATAAAACTTTTGAAATCTTCCACGCATGCGCAGTTAAAAATTATTTCATAAAAATGCCCGTATCTCATCAAATATTCAATATATCCATGCTTTAATTGCAGTATACTGTCAAGTTTTCGGAAAGTTGTGTTAAATTTGGTTGAAATCTCTGTATGCTATAAACAAAAAACTTGTGAATTTTGCACAGACACAATAACATCTTCACAAATATGAGTGCTAAGCTTACGCAATTGCACACAAACGTTGAACAGGACCCAAATAGTCATTTAAGACAGCGACGAACCATTTCCAGAATTTTCTGTTACATAGGTGATGGCAAATATTATTTTATTATTAAATTTATTATTAGCCCCCACCCCCCAATTGTCCACTCGACTAAATCTTCACCGAGAAATATGAAATCAAACATGTTCTTCACATCCCAGAAGTTCAAGAACAATTCGCCAATAATTTTCGTAGATATTCGACAAGCAGTGTACAATCGAAAGCATCCATTCCCTGTACCTTAACTTTTGGAGGCCAGTGTAACATCTATGGAGTCTGGAAAGAACTGCTACATAGTAGATGAAAGCTTGTTTTGTTAAAAATTTTAATACCTTTTCCTTTCAACTTATCTTCTATACCATCCTTAAATTACAATGGTATCTCCTTGACGAATAAGAGCAAAGAGAAATAACACCATTTAAATATCCACTGGCGATGGCTGTGTGAATTTGGCCGAAAACGTTTTGGGATTTTAATTGGATTTTTAATGTATTTTTGAGGCACTTTAATGTATTTTAAATAATTTTATATTATATATATAGGCACATAAAAGTAATTTTAGTACATTTTATTTGTGCTTTATATGAATTTTAATTATATAAAATCAAATTCAGTAGATGCTTAAAACATTACAATTGTTTCAACTCTAATACAAGGTGGTTCAAAAAAAGATTGGACAAACCTTAAGAAGTAGTAATACACACAAAACAAACAATCTTTGTATAAAAACCAGAGTCATGTAATCCATTTTTTTTGACTAAAATTATATCTATTTATTTTCTTTCACTCAAACCCATTTTTTCATATCCATTTATTTAAATCCATTAATCCACTTTTCCCACAAAACGTTTAGAATAATGATTAACTTTCTCAAAGACATTTATTCTTTCTCATTTGGCTGACACAATAATTTGCACAGGTTTTAAAATAAAAAAGTTATAACGTCAAGACGTCGATATTTTACTTGTTAAAGCTGAAAAAATTCTTCGTGATCTTAAAACTGAAAAGAAAGGCAACTTTTTAATTTTTTTTTTTTTTTTTAGGCTTATTAAATGTTTGAGTTTGCTGTGATAAATATTTATTAAATAATCATAAATGTCAAGTAAAAGAAAGAATTTCAAAGTAACTCATCTGCATGTCGATTTAGTAATGAAAATATGCTAATAACTTAAGAATAAAAAAAGGCATTTACATAAAATTTTGCACCTTAAAATTAATTCCTTATTTTAAATATGAATATAATCTTTCATGTATGTCAATCAGATCATTTTTTGTGCAAGCTATTTTTTAATTATTTTATTTTGATGTAAATATTTTAATATAAATACTTTTTAACTATTCTTTAATTTTTATTACTTGTCATTTTAATATATATATATATATCCTTTTATAAAAGCGAGAAGAATTATCTTCAAAAATTGGCTTTAATTAATGTTTTTTTATTGTTCATTTTCACTATTTCTTGAAAAAGTACAATGTCACATTTTTTTTAATACTTAAATCCTTACAGTATATTAAAAAATATATTTCTTTACTTTCCAAGACAAAATAATTTTTAAAGAAAAAAGTTACTCAAAAAGGATACTTTTGATTAATGACTTTTTTCTTTGCACTTTTTGCTCATTTTTTGCACAATAAAGGCCAGTAAAAGAAGTACTAAAAAAGAATTAGTGAATGATATAGGTACCTTAGCAAAATTTTTATTTAATGAAATTTATCCCCCAAACTGTCCCAGCATGCCTCATCAATTGGGTAATAGCGTGTCTCAGATTGGGACATGCTATTTTCCATGTTATTTACACTCTTTGGTTTCACTTAAGTAAAGAAAGGTTTGATGTAGCTTTATACGATAATAAAATTCACCAATAATTAAATAATAAATGAGGAGAAGGTATTTATTTTAAATATTTGCGAAGCATTGTTAATTACCGTAATTGCTATTTTTCTAATGAATTATTACTTTTTGCATTCTTTTAACCTTTTATTTACATGAAATAAAATTTCAATAAATATTGTTTGATTTAAACAATCTTTTTTATGTCTAAATACAACTATAATTCATTTTTCGTTAAAGGTAATAATAAATAATTTGAATATTTCTTAACCTAAATCAAATTATCTGCGGTGTAACAACTAGCATGTTTCAATAGTTCCATCACCAATCATCTCAAATTTCACAATTGCTGCGACAGTCTACATTCATTTAGCAAGGCATTTTATATATAACAAGGTTTGCATCCCAGACTTCATATAAATTAAATTGTAAAATATTTTATTTTCTGATTAACTATCATAAGATCTCATAACATTTTAGGTATCATTTAGCAGTTCCAATATAACTTCGAATATTGCATATAAATCAAATATGCACAAGAAATGACCGTTTTAGATTGATCATTCTATAAATATTTAAGCATAACCTCGCTGTAAGACGATGGGAGAACATATATGAAACACATGCTAGTTTTTTTTTCTCAAAAGAAAGTTCGTCTAGTTCCCTATTACTTCCTCATATTCGCCTACTTTCCATTAATATATTTAAGATTCAGTTCAATTCATCATGCAAGCTTATAAAAGGCTGGCTAATCTCTATTTTTTTCTCCTTTGCTATTTATCACATTATTTCATGTCATTTATCGTTTCTGACTCACATTTACTACTATTTCTTTTTATAGAATTATCTCATACATCAGCTTGATTTTCTTATTTATTTTTCTATATCCCGGTTTCTAGTTACACATGTAAGGTTAGTTGGGGTAACTGGGCCATGATTTTACAATGTGACTCTGGAGCTTCTGATAATTCAGCTTCAAAAAGCTAATGTTCATTTGAATTAAAGTCTGAACTTCTGTAAATGTGTTCAGCTAGGTTTCCTCTATCAGACAGAAATGCTCAAAATTACATTTTAATATTTAAAAATATAAAAATATGCATATTTCATCTTTCTGTCCTCATGGATCCAGTTGCCCCAAAAACTAAGGTAACTGGATCAGGGGGGTCTATGTTCCACACGCGTTTATATTTTTTCATATCGGATATAAGGTCCTGTTTGAAAAAGTGTAAACAACTAAAAAAAATTTAAACCAGGCAGATCATGTAAATTATATGTCAATAAACAGCGTTGTAAAGGAAACCTTTGCTGTCAATATGTCTAAAAAAAGCACTAAAAGTGAAAATATTAGATTTATTTATACCAAAAACATAAAACTTAAATAAGTACTTATGTACTTTAGTATAGATAATAAGTATAAAAGTTACATGGGTATTTTAAGAAAAAAAAATAGCAAGGTAAATCTATGAACAAACGGCTACGTAAGTCTTTATCTTTATCCAGGAGCTGCATTATATAGTGAAAATTTTATTGTTCCTACCAGAACCCTTAAAGAAAGGTGCGATGAAGATATTATTTTCTAAATAGTGGTAGGAACGATAAAAGTTTCCCTATAGAATGCGACCCCTGGTTATAGTACAATTTCAAGGTCTGGCTGTCTCACTTTTAGGGGCAAGGTACTTGCATTCGTAAAATGTTGAAATAATTTAATGACACCAATATTTACAAGAGAATCTATTTGAAAACAAGTAAAAGTATATTCTCGCGTACTTAATAAAGGTGAAATTTTCATTAAAAAATTCAGGTGCCAATGTGGCAATTAGGAATTAAAATTAAGTGATGCCATAACGGCATCACCGCCTCTCAAGGGGTCAAGAAATTTGGTTTGATACCACTCAATATGCTTTTTTTAAATTTCATTACGTAATTTTAATAAGGTATTCTATCATTTTCTTTATTGTGAGCAAAAAACAATGGAGAAATTTACTTCTCCTAGTAAGAGAAACACAAAAAAATTATTTATAACTATTGAAATAACTGGATGCAGCATGGTCCAGTTACCCCGGATACATGTCCCAGTTACCCCATTCTTGAAAAATGTATGAGGTAACAGGGATACCGGCCTTACATTTGAAACATGAAGTAAATATGTATAGATACCTAATAATATTAATGTAGTTATATGTCTAATCTTTAAAAAAATGATTGTTTAATAAAAGTACTTACAATATTTTAATAATCAGCCGAGGAAGTTCAACCATATAGACGTTGTTTTTAAAAAAAGAAACGTAAATTTTTGACAACCTATCACAACAAAGTGAGAGTTATGATTGAATTGATACACGTTGTTTTAGGAAGTAGAGATTAAGGGGCATTGTTCACAAAAGCTAAAACTTTAAAAACACCAACAGTTTTTTATAAAATAGCCTATGGCCCAGTTACCTCGTGGGTCCAGTTGCCCAACTAACCTTACAGGACCTAAAACGAACTGATGGTTTTGGAATTTAAACAGCGAATAAACGGTGACCGCTATTAGTTGTTTTTACATGATATTAATGTGAGAATTTACGAATTTCTTTAATAAGCTTCCTTATTTTAGTTTTAAATATCACCAATGGATGGCGCTGCGCTCTCTCAAACTGTTAAAAGGCTCAAATATAAAAATTAATCAAATTTCGAACAGTTTTTACCTTTCATTCTGTTAATCTACTGAAACTCTTAAAAATTTATTTGTCTTTTGAAATTTCGAAGTTATTTTACGCATTATTACAGTTTGAGATGCGATTTTCTTAAGTATCGACCTGATTTTTCGCCATATTGCTACTGGCGATATGACTTCAACGAGAACTTTTGAAGGGAAAGGGTTCCGAATTATAGTTATCGTACAGGGAAAAACCTGAAAACTCTACATAGTCTCTCCGTCTAGACCACGCTGGTTTCGAATATGCGAACGTCGGCCAGCTTACTCATTTTGTGGCCTGTGTGCTCACCAATGAGTTGAGTGAGTCCTATTACAGTTTGAAACTGTGCAGCACCATTTATCGGTGATTCAGGGTCGACTTACTGACAATGAGAGGACCCGAGGTCGGTGACACAGAATCCGGTGACCCTTCATGCATCGATAGAGTAATAGTCAGTAGATAAACAAATGACAATGATAAAGCGCATTATACCTATTGTACCATGTGTATAATTTATCCGATTATGTACTAAAGCGTCAAAATTGGGGCTTGTTTTTTAAGACCCCTGCATATTGCACTTTATCGTTATAGGTTTATCTACTGACAATACCCTTTAGAGAGTGTGTGAATTGACGCCGCTGGGATACGAACCAGGGATCTCATGATCAGGAGGCAAGAACGTTAACGTCGAGCAAAAAACCAAGCCAGTTACTCTTTGCTAATAACTCGCTTTATACTGAGCATGTGAGATGAGATTGCCACACACTCCATCCCCAGTGAGAAAGACATCTTGTTGTACGACGAGCAATATGCACTCGTAAGTGATGCTGTGGTACGCATGTGTGATGCGGCGCAGTATGACGGGCTTGTGTGCTGTAAGTGGTTTATAGGCTTTGCTTGCTGGAGATTATTTATTTGGTGCTGCCATCTGTTTGTTATGAGAAGAGATGATTGTTGTTGAAGGTTGCAATTTTGCGTGTTTGTCCGGGTCACCACTTTAGAGAGTGTATGATTTGGCGCAGCTGGGATACGGACCAGAGATCACATGATGAGGAGGCGAGAACGTTAACTTCGAGCAAAAGGCCAAGCCAGTTACTCTTAGCTAGTAACTCGCTTTATACTGATCGTGTGAGATGAGATCGCCACAACCCTATTAATGCACAAAGGATCGCCGTATTCTGTATCCGCAACCTCGGGTCCTCTCCTTGTTAGATTGAAGCATCTTATATGTTTCTCTAAATCAGCAATTTTCCAGTCTACATTACTAAATTATATTTTTTGGTTGTCAGGCGCACGCCGATTCGCTTCTTTTTTTTCCGAGATATTTTAAAATCAATATAACGTGTATAAATGCAATTGTCACACAAAATTAATTTTTTTGGTCTCGATTGCCTATATAACCATAGATCTGATATACATAGGTATAATTTGATATATTATCAACTAACTTGCCTGGCCGGTCCCGGGTCCATAATAATAACCTTAAATGAACCTCGAATTTGTGTAATTTTATATCTTTAACTAGATTTTATCTGAATTAATAGTTTTAAATGAAAAAATACTCATTTTAAGGGTAAAGTGCTCGTAAGAATACTTTTTCATTTTAGTAACAGGATTTCACCTTTCATTACAAAATGTTATTTTACACAAAAATGTAATGAATTTTACAATCTATAACTATCCAAATGCCTAAACATTTGGATATAAAATACGTGTCCGCTGACTATGTGAAAAATCGGTAAAAACTTATATTTACGGTAAAAGGGCTCGAAATGACTGAAACGGGGGGGGGGGGGGGGGGAGGAACGATTCAATATTTTAAAAAATACATTTCTTGTCGCCAAAAACATGTGTATAATTTTCATGCTAAGACATTGATATTTAGTTGTAAAAAGCACTGTTTTTCGTCTGTTATTTTCTTTTTCATTTTTGTTCTAGTGAATGGAATATATGGCATTTTTTTTTAATTCCAACTCAATAATTCCCCTCCCCTCTCTTTATATTATAATCTCTGAACCAAATTTGTGAGCTATAAATATGTTTCCTACGATTGTGTGTAATTTTTCTGCTAAAATATTGATATTGTAAAAATCAGGGTTTTACGCGAAACTTTTATTTTCACATCGAAATCCTAAGTGATTTTTTTTTTCAAACTAATTATTTCACACTTAAATTCAATTACATCTGAACCAAGTTCATATTCAATAATTAGTCAAACGGTTAGTGTACAAATTGTGCCCTGGGTAACGATGCCGTGTGGCAGAAAAATATAACTGCGAAAACGACACTTAAAAAAAAGAAATCAAAGGATTTCAACGGTATTTTTTAAAACTAATTTCAGCATTTAAGACAAAAAAGGGCAATCTTTTGAAATAAGTTTTCTTTTTTTAACTATAGTTTGGTCAATGGAAGTGTAAAAAATACTATAAAACCCAAAAAAGCCATGCTTTTCGTTATTCATTTCTTCCCGATGTGTAAATTGGGTTTTGAGCAAGCGCAAGCACTTTTGCCGTCTCGTAATGAAAGAGACGAAATTTTGTTTATCGTCGTGATTTTAATTAATATCTCGGCTAATTATCAAAAAATTAAAAATCTGAGCCTTAGAGGCATCAGGACCTGCCTTGGTCACCCACCTATCCTCACCGAAATTTTCAGACTTCTAAATGCGCTAGATTTCGCTAGCCATCGCAGACACTCACACAGAGAGAGAGAGAAACTTTCTTTTATTAATATACATACGTAAAAAAGGTTTTTGAAAATGGTTTTACGACCTTACGGTGAAAAGAGAGCTTTATAATCTTTCTTGGCTACATGAGAGAAAAAACACATTGAAATCGTTTATTGCACTCATTGATCTCGGAATCGCTCTCTGAATACATCATAAAAGCCATTTTAACACGCAACAATAAATAAAGAAAACCAGCATTACAGAAAACACAAGCAAAAATAGTAGGACTTAAAAGTAAAATAGTAGGACTATAAAGGTATATAGAATGCAGGCGTTATTTATGTGTGTTTTAATATATATTGTAGTATGTGTGTTTTATTATAGTAGGACTATAGGTGTGACATCTCTTGCAATTTTTTAAAAATGCAAAAAACAATTGCGGAATATAACGCGACGCGCAAATAGGAACGAATTCCCTTTCAACGATGCAGTTTTTCTCTTCGTGGCATGGCATGCGACGCCGACCGTACGGGCACAAAAAAGCTGAACATATGACATGCAACGCTTACCAAGAAGGGGTTAAGAGCAAATGAGATGTGTGTTTTAGGATTAGAATTCCTTCGATCTTTCAGAGGTGACAGGTCTTATTCAAAAATTTTTAAAGTGTACTCTGAGAAAATTCGAAATGTACATTGAAAAGTTTAAATTCTATAAAGAGTTTACGAAGTATCAGAAATATATTTCATTTGATATTTTTTAAGTAACATACTTAAATAATGCGATTTATTTTTCAATTAGATTTAGTGCAATGAACTTTCTAGATCAATCCACTTTGTATTGATAGTCTACGATTTACAATTATACAGGGTGCATATAAATTGGTTGGGCAAAAAGAATGGTTTATTATTCATAAGTCTTCAGATAAAAATCTATGTACACAAGAATAAAAATAGTGAAACTCACAGAGTTTACGCTTTTTATTATTAAATTTTCGATGTGACAGCCCTTTACAACTCTCTAAATCTCCCATAGGTAAATAAGTTCTTTCTATATGTCTGTGAGCATATTCAGATCTATCAAGCCAATGTTGTGTTGTTTCTTGATATCAACTCACGAATGGATTTAGAAATGAGCGGAAAATAAACGTGATCTTTATTAAAACCATAAACTGAAATCTAAAAGTGATATTACAAGAGGAATTAAAGTTGCCGCTAATTTCGGGCAACTCAGTGTTAATCTATGGCTTGAAAAGAGTTGCTGGAAAAGCAAGCAACTTTTTATTATAGGAGCAATGTTGTCACCTGTGACGACCTTAAGAATAGGAGCATAGTAGTGTCGACCGGAATAGCCAATCACATACCTGGAAAACTGACGAGGTAAAAGCCTTTATCCGAACAACCAATAAAATGCTTGGAAAACTGAGGAGACGCAGGCAATTTTCGTCGCTTCGAAATTTCCCGTCTAATACCACTTTTAGAGTCAAAGGACTGGTGATCGCGATTGTCATCAAATAACACCACCGCGACCAATCTAAACTGAAACTTCTGCACTGATAGTAAGAAGTAAGATGTATATATAAAGTACTGATTTAAGAATGAATGATATGCACAAACTTAAAGTGCTATTACACGGAAAACTTTGAAGAGACAAAAATTGCCTGATATTCGTCAGTTTTCTAAGCATTTCATTGGTTGTTCGGAAAAAGGCTTTTCCCTCGTCTGTTTACCAAGCATTTCAATGGTTGTTCGGAAAAAGACTTTTCCCTCGTCTGTTTACCAAGTTTTTCATTGGTTGTTCGGAAAAAGCCTTTTCCCTCGTCTGTTTACCAAGCACTTCATTAGCTGTTCCGAGTGACAATGCTCTGCTCTCACTATTGAGGGCCATCATAGGTGACAAAATTGCTCCGACAATAAAAGGCTACTTGTTTTTCGAGCAACCCTTTTAAAGACACAATGTAAAAAAAATAAAGCCAGTTTTCCGGTAGGAATCGGAAAAATAGTTGCCCTTATCGTACCTGAATAATTTCCAACCCAGCTCGGAATAAAATCCATAAAATCGGAATAAATTCCGTAAAATACCGTTTTTCTGACTATTTCCTTATTTTTACGGATTTTATTCCGAGTTGGGTCGGAAATTATTCCGGTACGATAAAGGCAACTATTTTTCCGATTCCTACCGGAAAACTGGCAGTATTTTTTTACAGTGCATAGGTTAACAATGAATCGCCCGAAATTAACAACAACTTTGATGCCACGTATATTAGCACTTTTACGATACAATACTACTATCCTGTCATAGAACTTTCACCTTACAATTGATATTTCGCAAATTATTCAGTTACGAAATTACTTTGCTATTGAATTATTACGCTATTGTTATTGAG
The DNA here is from genome assembly GCA_963932465.1 of Maratus speciosus. NCBI lineage: Eukaryota > Metazoa > Arthropoda > Arachnida > Araneae > Salticidae > Maratus > Maratus speciosus. The sequence continues at coordinate 222,421,861 of OZ010791.1, read as the reverse complement.
TTATTTATTATACATGTTACGATCTTGCCCTTTAACTTGTGTTAACCTTGTATATGAATGTCTTTATCAATTACATTTGCATAAAAGTAAATGTAAAAATCGTAATTCAATATTATGTATGTGTAATCCACTATGTGCTACAATTCATGGATAATGTTGTTGGGTTTTTTTTTCTTTCAATTTAAATAAATAATAAAGGCTTACTGATTTTATCACCTTTACAAACTTACAATAATTTTTTATAAAGATAACACTATATTGACGTTTCCTTAGCTCATGCTTTTAGCAAGGTTGTCTTACTCTTGCTCTTAAAATGCAATTTCTCCCAGCAATAAAAAATGTAAAATTATTAAATCTTCTATCCGAATAGACAGCCCACAATTGAATACATTTTCAGATAACATTCCACAAAAAATATTTCGCAATTTAATTTTGATTTTAAAATAAAATATTTTAAATGCAATTATAATATTTTTTTCTAATTAACTCATCAGTTTTAAAAATGAATTATATATGGCGTTTTCTTTCATTGACTAATATTATTTTATTAATTGTATTACTTTTTTCTAATAATATCTTTTTCTTTTTCTTTTCTTTCAGAATTTATAACTTTAAAAAAAAAAATGTGTGTACATATGTCTTTTTGATATGAGATGAATAATAGTTCTGTAATGTAGTACAAAAAATTATTTGACTTAAAAATAAAAAAAAGGCTTAAGTTAAAAATTATATTTATATATATATGCTTCTAGAATTTTATAAAGGATAATTTAAATTTATTAACGGTCAATATAGAAAAATATTTGACATTTTAATGGAACAAAATATGAAATGAAAAACGGAGATATAAATAAAAAATAGTTCCGAATAGTTTTTTCATTTAATTTTTATTAATAAGCCATTCAAACTTTATTTCAAAGCATTTATGCCTTTTTATCTTTATTTTAAAGATACTTGGATTTTTTTTCAACTCGAAGTATTCTAATAAATATTATCTGTGGCTAATTAGTTATGTCTTAAAAAATGACCAAATTTTCCCTGATATAGCAGAAAGGTATACGTAAATTTAGTGTAGTTGCTTAAAATATCAAAGTCAAAGTTACCCAAGATTTCAGAACCCTTTTTCTTTATCTGCAGAAAGAATTTTTAAAAAAAGAATTTATCAGAAACTAATAGATTCACGACGTTTAAGGATCGGTCCGATTTGTGTTCTTTTACTTCTGAAAAAATTCTATACATATAACTCATTCCTTTCTGAGGTTATTTATTCATTCTTCCTCTATGCCAGTGGTTCCCAACCTTCTATTGGCCATGCCTTACCAAAGCCTCCGTAAAGTCACTATGTCCCCCCCGCCGTAATATGTAAATTATGTCTCATTATTTAAAAATGAACTCTATTCACACGATGGAAGTGTAATAGAGCCTTAATAAAATCTATTCATTTCATATTTTTTAACTTATCAAAGAGGTGAATCTTCTACCACAAATGTGTTTTTAACATAATTTTATAAATGCAATGAGATTATACATCTTGCCTACATGCCAAAACGAGTTATGTTGTACTTTTCCAATTAACTCAATGTTAAAGAAAAGTATTATACGGTCTGCCTTTTTATCTTCCCAAATAACTTAAATAAACACTGACATTTATCGTTAAAACTGATAAATTCATACATTTTATAATGCATTCTTGTAACTTATTAAGAGTTGGCGGGAAAACTTTGGACCCTGACTTTTCTTTATAAGGATAACACAATACACAAGAAGTATTTTAATATTTGCATCTTCTTCAAATTAAGTAGCAATTATTTCGCATAACACATTCTCTCTGTTTTCCCTTTCCCAATATCGATAATTGTATTAGCGAATAGAAGTAGAAAACTCATTTAATAAATAATGGAAAACGTTACGAAAAATTTTTAAATGCCCCACCAGAAAAATTATAGTGAGTTTTAATACTTTAAAAGATGTCAAAATACTTTTAAAAATTATTCGCATAATTATTCTGGTGTGACATCTAATTTAAAATTTCGATACAGAACATTTTAAAAATTCAATAAAAATCTGATTTATTAAATTTTGCTTGTATTCCATTTATTTTTAGCCTAAAACACTACTTATCCCAAAAAAAACAAAAGAAACTTATAGTGAATGAGTAAGTAAGAAATTTGGAATTGTCCCCCCTAGAAGGTCAAACTGCCTCCCCGGTGGGGCGTACGCCCCACGTTGGGAACCACTGCTCTATGCAATGAAAAAAAAAAGACAAATGTACCTTAATCTAGCAAGAATGTTACGACAATATAACCTCTTCAGATCCGAAGGTAAAGAAACACTGAAAAATATACATTTATTGCCTTTGCACAAACAAAAAGATACCATAGATGACAGAAGGAATCTTTTTTCTGAAATTCATACTTTAGGGGCTGGTAATTTGGGTTCACAGATAAGGATATAAAATTGCAAACACCCTTAAAATATCAATCTAATTATCAGTAACCTAAATTCACGCAGTAACAAATTGAAGGCCTTTAATTAAATGAATGATCTACCAATCCTTAAAATTTTTTATTGCAAATCGTTTAAGTTAATTGATTGTGAAAATTTCTTACTTTCATGGACACACTATCTGGAAGACATTTTTCAAACTCAGATGAAAATAACACTTATTTTATGAGGAAATAAGCAGCAGTGCTGTCATTTATTGGTTCTGATCCAAAACCAAAAACATTCAGCTATATAGAAGTAAAGCAAAGATCTAAAAAAATCAAATAAGTTCGTTTATATCTTCCTCGGTTCGGCATTATCACATGTGATTTTTCAGAACTGAGGAGGATAATAACGTTTTCCGGTTTTCTGAAATGCTACAACGTAGTCTTTACAATGTATTAATCAGTTTCCTTAAACCGGTATCAGCACGGAATATCGGGTTTTCGGATGCTATCAGTTCTCAAGTACACATTTTGAGTTGTGTAACAGAATTTTTACATACAATAACAATAAAGGAAGTTATATTTAAGGAAAGGGACATTTAAGGAAAGTGTCACATCTCGACAAAAGTAAATTTCACAGGCTATCAGTTCTCAAGTACACATTTTGAGTTGTGTAACAGAATTTTTACATACAATAACAATAAAGGAAGTTATATTTAAGGAAAGGGACATTTAAGGAAAGTGTCACATCTCGACAAAAGTAAATTTCACAGGAGAGGCAGAAGAAGATTCGCATATTTTTACTCTAACAGGAAATTATAGCACTTAGCTCGGCATGCAGGAATAAATACGTGCATAAAAGCGTAAAACACTTTAAAATGACGTCGATGAGATTTGGAGGTTCAGTAATTTTACTTCTTCACATAATCCCTCCCCCCCCCTTACACACACACCCTTTCTGTGGTTACGAATGGACATATAGCGTAATAAAGCGATTTTCATGATAACTACTCTTAACACTATAACCGCCATTAGGGGTCATTTCGACCCTCTTCCAAATTGATAATTGTCGATTCGAATCACAAAATTTTCCATAAAATATGTTAAATATCTCAGGACTAAAATAGGCTAAATAAAAAAGTTAAATAGTTTTAAATAAAAATTCTGGCTTGAAACATTTTTTATAAAACTTGATTAAAATAGCCCGCTGTTCTAGTGTTAAGAAACTTTCCCTGTAGTAACAGCCATCTATGACAGATCTATTAGTGGAATAAAACGTAAAAATAATTTTTGCGAGTTGTGTCACTTTCTTAGCGAGTGAGCGATGTGCTCATTGTACTATGTTGATTTAGCATTTTTGTCTATTCAATATGTTTGTTGAAGATAAAAAATTTTACTTGAGAATTGATAGCATCTGAAAAACAGATATTTCGTATTAATACCGTACTGAGCAAACTTATTAATACACTATAAGCATTACTTCATAACTTTTTCAAAAATTATGGTTAGAAAATAAACTTTTGTTTTAAATATATTTCCATAAACATCCATAATCTATTGTTTTGACGTATTCAAAGATAAAGGGACGCTTTTTGAAATCATGTTTAACTCGGAAGAGGATATATTATATTTTTGAAAATCTTCTTAGTAGATCAAGAAACATTTCTCTTTTTCATAGCGTGGCTTGATTTTTAAAAGAAAGAGAGTGGTTTCTGGAATCACGGAAAATGATACCAGTTTAAGGAGGCACAGTACCTTGAAAATGATAAAAATACAGTTTTCTTTTTTATTTTTGATATAATTACATCTTTTTTTAATGTACTGATGAAATTTCAAAGGTGTATCTTTAATACTAAAGAAATCATTAAATGTTTTATTCGTGATGACAGAATTTAAAGGGGCGCCACGCCCACTCAGCAATCCTGGTTAATCTAGATCAATAGTGAACAAACCCAAGGACATAGAGAATTATTTTATTTCCTCCATGGCGGAAGTCAGGGAGGATTTAACCATAACAGTTTAAGTTAATTTGACCACGTGAAAAAACAACAGGCGCATATACCAAAGAAGGAGGAAAACAAATACAGTTTATGAATTAGCACGAGAAGAAAATAAGCTTACTCGCAGGCGCAGAGGTGCCTCAAAAATGAAAAATGAGTGGCTTACACATAAGCCTCGCTGTTTTTAAATTTTTATACTAAATGTATATGGAATTTATTCTAGTTCTCGCATTATATATATTATTTGTAAGTAATATTTTATATAAATAACGACAAATGAGACAATTTTTTCATTTTAATTTTTCCATGATTAATGATTTTAAAATATTGCCTCATTTATTATATGTAACTAAATTACTATAAGCAAGCGTTTATAATTCAAATCGTTCAATTTATCAATTATTACAGGAATACACTATTACAATATTTACAAGATCTTTTACATCTAGATAGGATCTTCAAACAACGAAAGTTTGAGGAAGATTGAGGAAGATTGGAACGTACCAATTTACTAATTCTCTTTGTTAATGTGTGTGTTATAAGATACATGCAAGTATGTTAGTGTATAATATGGCTGTAAGTAGGGACATTGCGTCAAATCGCGACATGTTTCATTTGGAGAGCAAATAAGAGTTTGAAATCACTAAAATGTGGAAGGTATTTTTTTCGGCAAAACTCTCAATGATGTTATTGCACGATTAAACATTTCTATGTATCTTGTGGCATTATCCTGAACAATGAACGATAGTGTTAAGTCCGAACTCTGTATTTAACCTTTAGAACTATTTAACCGGTTATTAACTGTAACTTTAGTTGTCGTGTATGTTTACCGTTGGTATTTGTCTGTGTGCTTATTAAAATGTGTCGTTCGATATTACTTTGTATTCAATAGTGTTTAAATACACAAACACGCCAAAATGCTCGGTATAATAACTAGTAAGTTAATTAAACACGCGTAACAACACATGGCGGCAGCGGTTAAAAAGTAAAGAAGTAACTTAGCATATTCTACGTTGTTCGAAGTTCAGAATCAACTTCTAGTTTCGTTCTGCGAACAGTTATGGCAACTGCGTCGGCATATCATATAACACCGCCGGATTTATTTCAATTTTCGACTCCAACGGAGTGGCCCAAATGGAAACAGAGGTTTCTTCGATTCCGAACTGCTTCTGGTTTGAATACGAAGACACAAGAGGAACAAGTTGATGCTCTGATATATTTCATGGGCGAAAAGGCCGAAGATATTTTTCTTGCTTTCACTTTAACAGAAGATGAGAAGAAAAACTTCCAGGTTGTATTAAGTAAATTCGATGATCATTTTATTGTAAAAAGAAACATAATTTTCGAACGCGCACAGTTCAACAGACGGCTACAGAGAGAAGGTGAGTGCGTTAATGATTTCATTACAGATTTGTATGCACTTGCAGATAAATGTAGTTATGGTGCATTACATGATGAATTATTGAGGGATCGAATAGTTGTCGGTATTACTGATCTGGAATTAAGGGAAAAGTTACAACTAGATCCTAACCTTACTTTGCAAACAGCGATAGACAAAGTTCGTTTATCCGAATCGATTAAAAAGCAACAGTCTGTTTTAGTAAATAATTCATCAGTTAATGCAGTAATTCATAAAAAGAAATCTGTTCAATCTTCAAATAGAAAGAATTTTCTTGATAATAAAGTTAATGTAAGCATTTCAAAGTGTAAATGGTGTGGATTTTCACCGCACGATAAAAAGCAATGTCCCGCCAAGGACTCTTTTTGCAGAAAATGTAAGAAGAAAGGGCACTGGGATAAAGTTTGTTTATCCTTCACTAAAAGAATTAACGAAGTTAAATTTGAAGCAGGTTTTATAGGCTTAGTGGGAAATGTCGAAAATGAAGATGATTGGATTATACCAATTAAGATATTAGGAAAATCTGTTAAATTTAAAATTGATAGTGGTGCTGACCACACTGTTATTCCTTCTCATGTTGCACAAACAGTGTTGAAAAATTTTCAAATTAAAAGAACAAATAAAGTAATTTTGGGTCCTGATAGATCACCTTTAAAACTTAAGGGGAAGATTGTTGAAAACATAGAGTATAACGGAAAAAATTGTTTGGAAGAAATATATGTTATAGAAGATCTCCAGACGTGTTTGTTGGTGAAACCAGCCATAAAAATGTTTGGGATAGGTCCTAATATACTAGGCCATTGTGTGCGTAGTATTAGTAGTTTCGATCCTGTTAATGAATTTCCTTCTCTATTTCAAGGACTTGGTTTACTGAAAGGTGACTACCACATAGAACTTATCGATGACGTTAAGCCTTATGCTCTTACTTCTCCACGGCAAATACCTGTGCCATTATTAGAAAAAACAAAGTTAGAAATTAAAAGAATGCAGGAATTTAATGTAATTCAGCCAGTGGAAAAACCAACTGATTGGTGTTCTCCTGCCGTTGTTGTAAGAAAAAAGGATGGAAATGTCAGGATTTGCATAGATTTGAATATACTGAATAGAAGCATTCGTAGGGAATGGCACCCACTGCCAACCACCGAATACAATTTATCTCTCTTGGCAGGGGCAAAAATATTTTCGAAATTGGATGCAAATTCCGGGTTCTGGCAAATACCTCTTGAGGAAGAATCATCCTACCTGACAACGTTCATAACACCCTTTGGCAGATTTCGTTTTTTGCGTCTGCCATTCGGAATTTCGTCGGCTCCAGAGCATTTCCAGCGGAGAATGTCACAGGCTTTAGAAGGACTTAACGGCATTATCTGCAACATGGACGATATCCTTGTTTGGGGGTCTAGTCAGGCAGAACACGACGAACGGTTAAAAATGACCCTAAAACGACTTCAACAAACGGGAATTACCCTAAATAAACAAAAATGCGTTTTTAATGTCAAGACCATAAAATTTCTGGGTCATGTCATCGACGAGTTAGGAATACATCCCGATGAAGAAAAGATTGCAGCTATACACAACTTCAAAATTCCAACAAATAAGACGGAGCTTAAACAACTTCTTAATATGGCTAATTACCTCGCACGATTCATCCCAAGATTTTCTGAAACTTTAGCACCTCTGAATTCTTTATTATCCCCGAAGAACGAATTCATTTGGGATTCACCGCAAGATGAAGCACTGAAAAAACTTAAAAAGATTTTGTCGTCCGAACCGGTGCTGGCAATTTTTGATCCTGGCAAGGAATCTGTTGTGACAGCAGATGCCTCATCCTATGGTCTGGGGGCGACGTTGTGTCAAAGACAGAGTGACTCTACATTGAAGGTAATTGCATACGCATCTCGCACACTGACGCCAACTGAGCGACGTTACGCACAAATAGAAAAGGAAGCACTTGCGCTAACATGGGCATGTGAAAAATTTTGTAATTACTTGATAGGCACCAGGTTTCTTCTAGAGACAGATCACAAACCTCTTGTCCCTATATTGACAAGAAAATCCTTAGATGATTTAACTCCTCGTCTTCAAAGATTAAAAATGCGATTGATGAGATATTCTTTCGATGTTTTTCACACCCCAGGAAAAAATTTATGTGCAGCAGATGCATTATCTATATCACCTCTCCAGGATGAAGTTCCAGATTTCGAATTAGAAGACGAAGTTGAAGCTTATGTCAATCTTTTAACAGAATCCATTCCTGTAGCTCCACAAAGACTCACACAGGTAAAATTGGAACAAGAGCAAGATTCAACATGTAAAATGTTAACAGCCTATGCTTTACGAGGATGGCCGAAAAAAAAATAAATTAGAACCAGAATGTCTACCTTATTGGCCTTTGAGATACGAAATATCCTTGCAGAATGGATTACTTATGCGAGGAACTCGAATAATCATTCCACGCAATCTAAGACAAGAAATTTTAGAGAAAATACATAAGGCCATATGGGAATAGGTAAATGTAGAGATTTGGCGAGATCTGCAGTATATTGGTCAGGTATCAGTAAAGACATAGAGAAGTTGGTGCGAGAGTGTACTTCATGTATACAAGAAGCTAAAAATCCTTCGGAACCGTTGAAACCCACGGGATTTCCTCAAAGACCTTGGGAAATAGTAGCTATGGATCTGTTCAAACTTCATTCAGACTGGTATTTGTTAGTGACTGATTACTATTCACGTTATCCAGAAATTGCTAAATTAGACAGGCTTACATCTCGAGAAGTGATTCTACATTGCAAGTCAATTTTCGCCAGACATGGAATACCTGATATTGTTAGGTCTGACAATGGCAAACAATTTAAAGTAACGAGAACAGCTGAATTCTATCAATTTGCAAAAACATATGGGTTTAAACATATCACGTCTAGTCCAAGATACCCACAGAGCAATGGATTTGTAGAAGCTGCTGTTAAAATTATCAAGCTCAGATTGAAAAAATCGAAAGATCCCTATTTAGCACTACTCAGTTACAGAGCTTCGCCTTTAAAGAATGGATACAGTCCAGCTGAGTTATTGATGGGTAGGAGATTACAAACAACGTTACCCATACCACTAACAGCACTTCAACCAAAACTCATACAGAAGGAGAAATTAGAAGAAATAGAGGAAAATCGAATAAAAAAACAAGAAAGGTACTATAATCAAAGACACAACTCCCATGAACTGAAGTCAATAAATCCAGGGGAGAAAGTGTGGATAACAGATAGAAAGGCGGTTGGTACAGTACAGAAACATGCGGATACACCAAGATCATATTTCGTGAAAGAAGGACATCATATCCTGAGACGAAACAGAAAACATCTAATTCCGAATGCGAAACTGCAACCACGTCCGACAGATGATGACATCGAGGAAGCTCTCTCTACAGAAATTTCTAAAAGTGAAGTACCTGAAAATAGAACGCCAAACCCTTCAGACTCAACTAAGAAAAATGATCAGCTTAACCCTAGAATCAACCAACCTGTTGTAACTCGAAGTGGAAGAACTGTTAAACCTCCAAATCGACTAAATCTCTAAAAGGGGGAGATGTGGCATTATCCTGAACAATGAACGATAGTGTTAAGTCCGAACTCTGTATTTAACCTTTAGAACTATTTAACCGGTTATTAACTGTAACTTAAAATGTGTCGTTCGATATTACTTTGTATTCAATAGTGTTTAAATACACAAACACGCCAAAATGCTCGGTATAATAACTAGTAAGTTAATTAAACACGCGTAACAACACATATCTTATTATTTGTGTGTGATATTTTGCGGAACTCGTTCCCACTTTTAAAAATATTATTTATTTGTTTTTATTTAATCCACTAACATGCTATCCCAAATTCAAAGTTAACTCTGGTTTTCTTTCATAGACTACATGAAAATATTACGGGCTAGAATTTTTTTCTCGGCTTGGCTCTATAATACACTTATTTTCTTAGTTTCCATAACACATAGTTGAAGTTAGATCAAACTATTCAAAAAACAATTAAACAAAAAATTAGAACACAGATTGAAAAGGAAAAAAAAGCTATGATTTTTCTTTAATGATTACATAAATTTATGAAGTTAGTCAAAAACCAGTGATAACTCTGGATGTAAGTATGTAATTATGTAAGAGAGATGCATGTGAGAAAAGGATGTATGTAAATATTCATAGACAGTAGGAAATATGACGGTAATATCCATGAAGGTAATTTAAACATAAACAAGAAAGAAAAATTGTGCGTCAAGAATAGATTATGAAACACTTTCCAACACATTCAGGAAACTGTACATTAGTAGTTGGAAAAAAAATCAGATTTTTTTTGTTCATCCCTGTATATGATGTACAGATTGGTATTATACTGCATCAAGAGTTCTCAAACTATGGTACACGTACCAGCACTGGTACGTGAAGCTCTGTTTACTGATACGCGAAAGTCCGATACCGGTAAGTGAAATGAAATGAAATAAAGAATACAGCTTGTGGGGGAAAAAATACACTTCAATCCGCTCCTCCTATTTCTTGATTTGTCAGTTCACCGGTCCGTGGTGTCTGCTCTCTGCTTTACTGGTTTGATAGCGTTTTGCGTTCCATTATTTCAATATAATTTCGATTAGAATTTTTAAATAAATGGAACTAATGTTTCGGCAGATGTCGAGTTAACCTTTCACCCCCCTCCCCCCCTCCTGAAAAAAAGAAAAAGTTTCCTTCTATTACTATATTGTATGTGTCTATATTACTTATTTCAACAAGTTTTGATCTCGCATTAAAAAACAGTTTTTTTTTCAGAAAGTATGTGAATTTGTTATTGTAGGTTATTCACTTATTAAATGTTCTTAAATTTATTTAACTTTTGATATAAACATAGTATTTATATTTAAAAAAATGGCGAGCAAGGCGACTTTAAATGTGTATTTTTTTCCACATTTAACAAAGCTATCTAGTATTTATCTTCTCTACTCAAATACATTTATAATTGTCACCCAAAAATGATACACTTTATATTGATAAATACACTATAAATTATTATAAAAAATAAATTATGCCTTCGCATGCTTTTGCGAAATCTTTTGTTTTGTTTTCGTTTATTCTGTTTTCAAACAGTAATCTGTTTACACAGGTTTTTCTGTATTAGCTTTGAGTTTGTCACCTGATGGTACGCGGAAGTATGAATTTTCATTTAGTGGTACGTAGGTATAAAAGTTTAGGAACCCGTGTACTACATAGTACATACTGTAACAAAACTTCCCCGTTTAATAAGGTGAAAGATGATATCTAAGTAAACAATTTGGAAAATGCATAATACATTTGAATACTAATTTTGGACAATTACTATCTGTAGTCAAAAAAGAATTCAAATTCCTTTGTCAATCCCTGTATATGATCTATCGATCTACATTTTATGCTAAAATTAAGTTCAGTTAGGAAACCCTTAAGACAGTTGAAAATTCCTTTTCAGAAATCTCCATCAATAAACAGAAATAATAAACAGAAATGTACTCGTCTTCTTTTGTACAGCCCTATGATCTATATGATTTATACACACCAAGTAATATGCAAAAAAGTAAGTTAAATTTAAAAACACATACCGCATCTGCAAACGCACTTCCAGCAAATATCGCTCATAGGCAGTGTAACATATTCATAGTCTGTAACCAGACACTTTTGTATATCTCTGTTTATTAATAATAAACTAGCTGAAATACCTGGTGTTGCCGGGTGTTTTAAACACGTTTGATTATGAAAGTCAGTTTTAGAATTAAACACCGTAAGGACTATGAATCTCACGCAAATATGCTCTCTTTTTTAATATATTGAAAACCTTGAGAAATTTCGCTTCTGTACTAGTATTTAAAAAAAAAATGTTTCCCAAGCCTAAATAAATATAGACTTGATTCTTAAAAAAAAAAAAAAATGGCAAAGTAATGTAAATTCATGAAAAGCCCTTCATGATATCACTTTTTCTTGTAAAAGCCATGCATTAACCATATATTCGTTTTAACCCTTTATCTGCTGACGGTACTTATAAGTACCATTAAAATAACTTGTTATAAAATTCATCTAATACATCGATTAGTTGTAATACAATACAGTTTAGAATGAGTTATAGATACATTACATTATCTTGTTCCAAAAGCATTATGGGTTACACAAAACAATAATATTTTTAAAAGGATGATTTCTTTTGCCTTTGCATCTTCTTTTCAGCATTCTTGGCGTTGGGGTGAGGGAAGGGGGATTTTTCAATTCGGAAATATTTCTATTATGAGAACATTCTATTTGTACACTTCATAATTCTACAAAACACTAAGAAAAATATTTAAAATATGATAAAAGATTTGAATTGGGTTATAAATATTGCACGAAATCCCCATAAATTCAAATTTAATGAATCCTTCTAAAATCATTCTAAAACTTATTAAATGTTTATGTAAATCTTCTAATGTAGTATAGACAATTCACGAAAAATGCGTTAGAAGATAACATTTTCACGAATTCATAATTCAGTAGATAAAGGGTTAGATATGAGGGCATACGTGAATTAACCTGTATTATTCACAACTAAAAAGAAATGACGCCTGTAGTATTTGTCGAGAATTAAATAAAAATCATGCACTCGTGTCATCATAATTCACTTTTATATTTTAACAGAACAATAAGGCTACTATAATTTGTGACTCGTGCTATATAGGCAGTATACACGTCAGAACACATTGCCTTTATCATTATCTTTTTACGCGTGAAGATTTCGCTATGGTGCTCCCTTGTGAAATTTGGTAATTTTTTTAATTCAATATTTGAAAAACGACATAATCATTAGATTTGAAATGTATATCAAGAAAAATATAATTTTTTACCTTTGTAATGCAGTTTGTCTAACAATTTTATGACAAATACTTTTCGAGCTATTAATTTTTTTCAGTAACTTCAAATGTTTCATTTTCCGAGATTAATCTGTGGCAACGATTAGCGAAAAAGCCAGTCGTCAGCAACGCGTAGTTTTTTATTAAAGAGGATGATGCTATGCGCACGCGCAACAACAGTAAGCATTTTGTTGTGCTCTCCAGTGATATACCGAGTATCCATAATTAAACGACCCTACTTTAAAGTTGTCTACAGACAAAACTATTGTTCATAAAGTTGTGAACTTTTGGGAAAGGCATACTAAAGGGATGGGAATTTGTTTAAGCTTAAAAAAATATATAAATAAAACTAGTTTAAAATTTCGCCACCAGAGGGCGATTTTTAATAAATTACATATTTAGCATTAAGATAGTTCAGAAATTTTATTTACAGGATGTTCATAATTAATCGACCCTATTTTACAGTTGTCTACAGACGAAACTGTTGTTCAGAATGTTGTGCAATTTTTTTTTGGAGGACATAATAAAAGTATGGAATATATGTGAGCGAAACAAAATTAGGGGGCCATTTTTTAACGAATTACACATTAAGCATACATTTACGATAGTTTGACAAATTTTGTTATAACCAAACATGTTCTGCATGATTTTCATCATTTTCAGATACCATCTGGAATCGTAAGATAGCATTTTCCACAGTTGGCCGCAGTATGTTCAGCGAAAAGCTAGGAAAATGTCGTGAAAAGCTGCCTTTAGAATAAGCTTAAGTTAATAAATAAAATTTTTAAACTATCGTAATGCGAAATGTGTAATTTATTTAAAAACTCCCTCTGGTGGCAAAATTTTGAATTACTTTTATTTACAATTTTTTTTTTAGCCTAAACAAATTCCCATCCCTTTATTATGTCTTTCACAAAATTTCACAACTTTATGAACAATAGTTTTGTCTGTAGGCAACTTTAAAGTAGGGTCGTTTAATTATGGACACCCTGTATATCAACTTCAATATGTTTCAAATACAGTAACAGCGTTGAAACTAACCGCAAACGATATTTCCCCATAGATCTTAAGAGGCTACTTCAGTCAGGCGAAAAGACCCGTTCGCTAATGCTAATCCTATGGAAGAAATTTATAAAGATATCTCGGTTGCATTTCAATATTTTTTAATTATTTCTTTTGCATTGGATAGCTGAGATCGATCTGTATGCAGGCCGTTTTTTACTTTTTCGATTTTCATTGCAGATTTTTTTTATGAGGGTGTTTTCACTTTCGAAACCGGTTCCGAAAATGAAAGTGTCCCCATAAAAAATATCTGTAAACAAAATCGAAAAAGTAAAAAACAAACTTTGTACAGATCGATCTCAGCTGTCTAATTCAAAAGAAATCATTTAAAAATATTGAAATGCAACCGAGATATCTTTATAAATTTCTTCCATAGGATTAGCATTAGCGAACGGGTCTTTTCATTTGACTGAAGTAGCCTCTTAAGGAAACAGTGGAAGTTCAAAATCAATTTTTTAATTTTTCACTTAATTGTACGGGAATTTTGCACACATAATAATTCATACATTTTCTAAATAAAGTAATGAATTTTATTAAAAAATGTGTGTAATTAATTAAGTCCTTAATTAAAATATGCTAATTAATCGTTCTAATTAAAAATGCTTCATGCGCATTAAATTTGGCTTAAGGAACCTGGTGTTTTAATAAATAGTAGCTTTATAATATTGCAACAAAAGTTGGTATGCGCTTTGAAATTGCACTAATATATTGTGAAAAAATAATAAAAAACTTCCAATATTTACATTTTTTCTTGAAATTTCACGGGAAAAAGTTATATATCCACCAAATTTTTCTTTTGTATACGGTAATGCATGCATATTAATACTAAGTTTTGAAATATAGCATATCGCAAACAATAATACTTAATATTATGAAAATTGGATAAGAAATAAGACGCATGGAACATTTTGAATACACTAATTCGAAGAAATTCTCATTTTGAGAAAAGACGATTTAAAGTTTTATTTTTAGTGTAACTGACTTACGGTGTACAAATTTGAAATGCTTATAACTTCGTTAGGTATCTTTGCAAATGCATGCGGTTTTTTGAAAATGATTCAGATAAGACTGACGCATATTCATAAACCAAAAAAGAAAAAACGATTTTTTAGTCGATTTTTTCCCAACTGAAAGTCCACGGACCCCTTAACCCGTTCATGTGACGCCCGAACTCAGTTCGAGCAACGCAAATGCGCCAATTTTGGAAAGCCCGATCTGAGTTCGGGCAAGAGAAAAATCGATGTTTCAATTCCGTGAAGCCCGAACTCAGTTGGTCCAATGCATAATATATAATTTACCATTTCCCCAATAGATGGTGATACTTCACCGCGAAAAGTTCGGCCGTTGCGCGTCATTTGTCGGATTTTTGTAATTTTGCAGTTCTTCCAAATTTCATTCAAGCCATTCAGAGAAGAAAAGAAAATTCCATTTTTGACACGTTTTTCTCAAATATATTCCACAGGCAAGGGGTTAATGAAACAGAATTCTTTTGAAAGTTCCTGTAAACGAAGTACAAATACTACCCACTTCTTTTCTGATATCGAATATTCTATAGCAAATCTCAATAACATATTTCAATTAAATGGCTATTCGACTACGTTTATGCTTGTTAAAGCTGGGAAAGATACACGGCCAAACAACTGAATTCATAAACAATTTTCAACTATGTTGAAAAATGTTTAAAAACATCTACCTAGTAACTTTAACCACTGGAGTGCATAATGTTTTTGTTCCGTTTTTTTTTTTTTTTTTTTTTTTTTTTTTAATCAGATAACATTACTTATAATCTATAAACCGATTTATTTCTAAATTCGAATTATAATATTTTCGCTTTTCATTGAACAAAGCGACATTATCTCCAAACAGTTTAATGAATTCTTTCAGTACTTTCCTATAATTCCTTACAATTTTCATGTAAAGTTGAAACTCTAATACTGTCAAATGCAATTTTAAAATGCCTAGAATTTCATTGTAATCCAATAATCTCTTGAGACTTCAGAAATGAAATTCTACTAGGAAATTAAAGGGAAGAACGTGAACAACGAATTCTACTTCAATTAAGGTAATACAAATTCTAATCTTTATACCAAACAATAATACGTATCGATGTAAAAGAAATAACTGGAAATACGTTGATCCGAAGACTGTAAATTCAAGAGAAGAATTTCTGAAATGTGAATTTAAATTAATTAGGAAGTTATCGTTTCTCCGCATTATAGATTATTTAGCACTTCAGATAAACGTATAGTTACTTTCCGTAAATATTCAATGACTAAACTGCGTATAACTGTTGAGTAAACAAACTCCTACGTCTATGTTGAACTGAATTATTAACCAATCAAATAGTATTATTATTTTATTGTACTTTTCTGTTTAAATCTAACATCATAATAACGTGGCCTGACTGTAAACTAATACTATCGAAATACAGGGTAATTCAAAAAAGGTTTGGAAAAACTTTAAAATTTGGTTAGGTACATACAGTACGAGAAACTATATTTGCATAGGAAACTGTATATTTAATTAAATAAGTGGGTTGTGACCCCAAAAGTTTTTGCTCCAAGTCGAATACGCATTTTCGAAGTTCAGGGAAGTTCGAACACTGATTTATAAAGGGTTAGACAACGGATTAGACGGATTTTCGTTCATGACTTTAACAATTATAAAAATGTTTTATGGGAAATTTTTAAATATTTCCTTGCTTAGCATGAAATATGAGACACCACCGTAGGTGTTTGAAGTGATCACCATTTACGTGAAAGCAAAATCGAATTAGACATATTATAATTCGGAATGTAGATGACAGTTTATGCAGATTCACTGGTTGAATTACTGTGTATTTGCAGTACTTATGATGTCATCACAGAATGCAAAGTAAGTCTGTTGAAAAGGTTGTTGCAATATTGTCAGTACTTTTAAAGACATGAGGGAAAATCCGTGTTCGAAAAGGAGCGAGAAATCCTGTATTTTTGATTTAATAAGCGAATTGTGGCACAGACTTCATCCATGAAAATTATTTCTTGTAAATGATCTCTTAACCCTTTATGTACTGAATTATGAATTCATGAAATTTTTATCTTCTAAAGCATTTTTCGTGAATTATTTAAACTACTGTAGAAGATTTCATAATCATTTAATAAATTTTAGAAGTATTTTAGAAAAATTGAAGGATTTAGAAGGATTAATTAAATTTGGATTTATAGGGATTTTGTGCAATATTTACTACTTCTGGAAAATTTTCTACTTCTGGTTTTCGATAGATTTACACGTTATATGGGTCAGAGATCCCGAAAACAACCTTTTTACAAAATGTCTATCTATCTAGCTGTATATGACACAAATTTTGTAAGCACTCTATCTCAAGACCTAATGCGCGGAATTTAATAAAAATTTATATTCAATTAGTCGCTAATATAAATCTGTGCTGATTAAATTTCTGTGTAAATCGCCCAACAGGTGGCGCTGCAATACTGCATTTTTCACGATTTCCGCAATAACTCTATTTCAAGAACTAATGCACTGATTTTTATCAAACTTCAGATTCAGTTAGTCCTTGGTATGAATTGCTACTGATTACGTTTTGGTGTAAATCGCCCAACAGGGAGCGCTGCTATGCTGCATTTTTCAGGATTTTCGAAATAGCTCTATCTCAAGAACTATTGCACGAATTTTCATCTAACTTCAGTTCAGTTAGATGTTGACACAAGTTGTTGCTGATTAGGTTTTGGTGTTAATCGCCCAGTAGATAGCGCTGCTGTGCTAGATTTTTCACGATTTTTGCAATAGCTCTATTTCAAAAACTAATGCACGGATTTTCAGCAAACTTCAGATTCAGTTAGACGTTGGCTTAAGTTGTTGCTGATTAGGTTTTAGTGCAAATCACCCACCAGGTGGAGCTTCTATGCTGCATTTTGCCAAATTTACTCGATTTTAGCGATAGTCATATTTCAAAAATTAATGCACGAAATTTCATATCTTTAGAATCCTCATGATGGGGCAAAGATTTCCATTTAACCCTTAACCGGAAACATAAAGATCCCGTGCACAAACGGAAACGTGCCGTCTGTGAGACTGCTAAATTTAAAAAATTGCTATAAAATTGTAAAAGAAAAATAACTCTTAATAGTTTACCAAATAGTGAACTTAAACACTTAATATTTAATAGTAATGCATTAACAGGACCAATTTTTAATATGACAGCATAAAAATAAGTTTTGAATGTCGGAGACAGAAAATATTTAAAAATTACGCATTATTTTTCAAAATTAAAAATTTTTGTCATAATAATTAAATAAATGCTAATATTTTTATATATTTCGGTACGATATGATTTGGAAAAAATATTAAGCAGTAAAATTAACAAAACATTGAATAGTAAATATTGCAGAATGTTCTAAATATCTGCATTTTTATGCATTTTTGACAATGCTGAGTCATTTTCGTGTTCAGAATCTAATATATTCATCATCTGAAATACTTTCAACATCGCTTGTGTCACTTACTACTTCATCAAACAATCTCAAAACAGTTTCTTCAGTCTTTTTTATCACTGTAGCGTACCCGCTTTGACGGCTCCTACATATCAATAACCAAAAGCAAAAAAATCACATAAACGGAAACATGCCGTCTCGCAGACTGCGTTGAAAATAAAATAATTTTTCTTTCAATAACTAAAAATGCTCAGGCGTTGCAAATGGGTGGGGGAGGCAGAGGACCAGTAGCATAAGGATTAGACTGTGTGATAAGATTGGGGACGCGTTCATTTTTGTGTAAAGGGTAGATGTGTAGACGCAACCGTCTCACAGACGGTATGTTCCCGGTTAAAGTTCAATGTTGGCACTGTTATAGTGAATTTTGAAACATTAACATGTATGACAAAGAAAAATGTTTTGGGATTGGCACGCTAGTTTCATTAGCAATCAACAAAATGTAGACAGTTTAAAAAAATCCAAATACAAATTTTTACAGCCTTCTTCAATTAGTTTCAAACTTATTTTTATTAGCTACTTACGTAAAATTAATTTAACGAAATCTATGAAACATGGAAAATTCAATCTTGACATAGTTATACAGTCTATTGACCCACATATTTATAGATTAATAGATATTCACAAATATTTATCGAAAAATTTAGCGGGACTAATATATATATATATACATATGCAGTGGTGGCTAAATTGTGGACACTTTTAGGTAGCTTTCATTACAAAAAACAAAAAACTGTCTATTGCAGCCGTCTGAAGGAAAACACTTCGGGAAATTTTTTCTATATTTTCGCCGATCATGATCCCCAGATACCAAAAACACCCTCCGTTGAAATGCTGACTGATATATATATAGGTAATTAATGGTTATATATTTATATAATTATATATTTTTTTATATATTTTTTTATAATTTATTATATATTTATATAATTATATATTTTTATAATTTATTATATATTTATATATGGTTTAATTAATGGTTATATATATATAAATATATATATATATATAAACATTAATTAAACATTACCGATCATCATCAAAAACTGCAATATTGTGAATGATTGACTACACACCATAAACCAACAATATAGAACTGTATGTGTAAAATAAAGTACCGTATACCTATGTATATATATATATATATATTTATATATGAATTTCGTCATGCTGTAACTCTCGAATTTTTTAACCGATTTGGATGAAATTTTTCATATGCATAGTACATACTAATGTCTCGACCGAGTTCGTTGGCCAGCTTCACCCGCCATCTAGTTTCAAATGGCGGCATTTGAATTTTGTGGACATTTTTGGAAATATTTAGGTGTCCTAACTTTCTCTTTAAAATGACCTATGTTGTTAACTTACTCTGTGTGGCTCTTTAAAATATCTTTTAATGTTTCTAACATTCTGTTTAAAATGATGCATAAGAATTTGCATTATGCGAAACGTAACATTTTACATAAGTATACAATGTTAGAAAATATTAAAAAAAATTAAAAAATCAAATGGCCGCCATTTTGAAACCAGATGGCGGATGTAGCTGGCCAACAAACTCGATCGAGACATTAGTATGTACTATGCCTATGAAAAATTTCATCCAAATCGGTTAAAAAATTCGAGAGTTACAGCATGACAAAATTTGTATAAATATATATATAACCATTAAATAAACATTACCAACCACCAACAAAAACTGAAATAATAAATAAAATGACATTATATATATATATATATATATATATATATATATATATATATGACCATTAAAAATCAATACAAATTACCATCAAACATAAAAAATAAATAAATAAATGAATAAAATGAGCAGAAAAAGAAAAATGGATATTTGTAGAACTTAGACAGAATCTTCAGGTCCCAAATGCGTTAAGTTCCACAAATAAAGTGCGTGGTTTCATCTTCATATTAGCCATAAAAAAGCTAAAGAATATGAATTTGGGACTACCACACACAGAAAACCGGGAAATAAACCGTTGGAAACAAATTAAGTTCAAAATGAAACAAGATTAAAATATATATATATAGTATATGTATATAAGTCAGCATTTCAACGGAGGATGGTTTTGGTATCGGGGGGGGGGGGTCATGATCGGCGAAAATATAGCAAAATTTCCCGAAGTGTTTTCCTTCGGACGACTGCAATAGGTAGTTTTTTACTTTTTGTAATGAAAGCTACCTAAAAATGTCCACAGTTTTGGCCCCCGCTGTACATATCATGCGGGGTAATGTTCGAAAGATCTCATGACAACGAACTCAAAAATATATTTTAGGCATTATTTTATTAGATCGTCGCAAATACACTACAAAAATATCCCCCCCTCCCACTATTTCCGAATATGCTAAAACTAAAATTATGAAAAAGTAAATGATAGTACACTGTAAAAAAAAAAAAAAAAAAAAAAAAAAAAAAAAATGGCCAGTTTTTCTGTAGGAATCGGAAAAATAGTTGTCCTTATCGTACCGGAATAATTTCCAAACCAGTTCGGAATAAAATCCGTAAAATACCGTTTTACTGACTATTTCCTTATTTTTGCGGATTTTATTCCGAGCTGGGTCGGAAATTATTCCAGTACGATAAGGGCAACTATTTTTCCGATTCCTACTGGAAAACTGGCAGTATTTTTTTTTTTTTTTTTTTTTTTTTTTACAGTGTACGATTTTATTTAAACCTTCCTGGAAAACGATAGAGATTATCCTAAATGAAATAGATTTTGAGAAAATCTCACTTTTCCATTTCACACAAACTTTACTTTGCGGGAGTAATTGAGGGATGCTCGAGGTACCAATCGACACGGAATCATTCAAGGATTTTTGATAATGATGTTTGAAAAATAGTGTCGTTAATTAGCCGATATATTAATTTAAGACTTATCAAGAAAAAAGCAGCACGGACCAAGGCGGCGTCGCAACTTCGCCGCCTTTTTCGAAGCGCGCTTGGCACAGTTCCAAGTTTAAACCTTGTACAAGGTCTTTTTTTAAGTAAGGCAGATCATAGTGATAAATAGTCGACGTTTTTCATCCCGATTGAATTCAATTATTGAAGGCAATTGTTAAAAAATAATTCATAGAATAATCCCAAGTTTTTTTTTACAATCTTATTATTCTTTTAGGAATGATTATTTTGTAACATTGGAGTTAGTAACAACTGTGCCCGAGTAAACCCTTTGCGCGCGAGTAAAACTCGCTCTTGACTGATTAATTATATGAAGATTTGTAGCTGAATTTTAGAAAGGGGAGAGGCCTTTCCATGGACTGCATGTTAAGCGAAAAAAAAATGCATATATTCAAACCATATAAGTCTATATCCACACACAAAAAAAAAAAAAAAAAAAAAGAAAAGAAAAAAACTCGGCTAAGTGAGGTTTCACAAATATGAGCTTAAACAAAGTATAAATTTAAACAAAAGATTTTGAATGTTTAATCCTGAACTTGGACCACTTTCAGCCATTTTTATTTAAAATAAACGGTCAAGTGCGAGCATTACTCGCACACAGAGGGTTCCGTAGAATAAATATATGAATTTGTAATTGTATTATAAAAAATAAAAAATAAACGTTGCTAAAAGAATACTAAGACTTTGCAAAAAACTGTACAACGTAGGGTTGGGTATAACTGTATATATTAGAAAAGTGTAAATGGGTATACCATGAAAGTTCAAAGAGATATGGAACCTAAATAATATCAAATATCAAATAATCTATTCGTATAAGTCTTTTTTTAATATTATCCCAATCTGTTTATGATGAACTTAATTCGGTATTGACAATAAAAGCAGTGCATAGTTAAACTTCATTTGACATTTCTACAGCACCATTATTTCTACAGTATAGCTAAAACAAAACCTTTGTTCAAAGTTTAAATTTGGCATTGTGCTAAGCGCGCTTCGAATTGAGGTCTCAAAGTTGCAACGCCGCCTTGGTCAGTGCCGCGTTTTTCCAGATAGGTGTTTAATTAACTTTTAAAGTCACTCGAGGCGTATTGAGAGATACAATCAATGCAAACTATCGCGAATCCCACAGTATTTATGCGATTCATTCTAATTAAATCTTTCGAGGGCGATGCCCTTAAAAAACGGACACCTAATTATAATTCCAAAACAGACAAACGGCACCAAGAATATTTAATTAAAATTTTCCTTTTACCATGTACGTGAAAATAAGCAAGTTCGCATTTTCTAATAAATTCGTTTATAAATTCTGGTGTCAGTTCATTATTTCATAAGTTTATAAATAGTTTATGAGTAAAATGGCCGTGACAGACAGACAGACAGACACAGGAGTGATCTTATAATGGTTCCGTTTTTACTTTTTAAGTACGGAACCCTAAAAATAATAAGTATTTTTAGAAACACGCCGAAATGCAAAAAAAAATAAGTGGTCAGACACAGGCATTTTTCTCAAATGACTGCCACTTTGTTGATTTTCAGCCTTTTGACCTTAAAGTGCTTCAAGCTTGATTATTATCTACTTTCATAATTCTCAAGAAAAATTGATTGCAAACGACTCAGACGATATATCGAATCTCGCCTGATTGGAAGTGCACGGCGCTCACTCTAAGACGTAACTCGACCACAATCTTCTGGTTGGTTTCATCTTTTTTTTAGGTTGAAAAAATCGAATTTTTCTTTTTTTAAATTTTTTTAATCTCTATAGTATGTAGATTATCCCTGTAAAACGATTTAGCCGAATTTGAAGTCCTTTCGTAATTATTTAGTAGTTTAGCGCAAAGCGTTCGTAAGCTTACACTGTTTTGGAGCATTATAAACGCATTTTACGCAAAACGACTTTTTTCAAACTGGGTGGTATCAGAACTCAAAAACTATTAAACCGATCTTGCTATATTTTTTATTATTATTATTATTAAAGGTAATATAATTTATTGGAGCTTGGATCACTTTCAGCCATTTTTATAAAAAAAAAAAAAAATAAGTATTTTTAGAAGCATGCCAAAATACAAATAAAAGGGGTCAGAAACAGACATTTTTCTCAAATGGCTGCCACTTTGTTGATTTTCATCCTTTTGACCTGAATGTGCTTGAAGCTTGATTATAATCTACTTTCAAAATTCTTAAGGAAAATTGATTGCAAACGACTCAGGCGATTTATCGGATCCCGCGCGATTGGAAGTGCAGGGCTTACACGCTAGGACATCCACTCACGCAACTCGAGTCACATCATCAATTTTTTATTAAAAATTTTTGAAATGTTCTTCAAATGATATATATAACATACAAAAAACCCGCAGCTAAAATCTTTATTCCTATTCGAGAAAAAGAAATTATAAAAAAACGTCTGTTTTTCGGTCTTCTAGAGGCAAATCCCCCCCCCCCCCCCACCTAAAAAGGTCAAACAAGGTTTTAAAAAATTAGCGTAATTTAAATATTTCCATGTTCTAGCTCTTTTCGCTTGTTTAATAAATAAATATAAAATTTGTGCAAGTTATGAAAAATAATGCATTCAATTTCAATAATAAATAAATGGATGTCTTATGCCAGTCTCAAAGATTCAAATCTTTCCATAAGGGAGT
This sequence comes from Maratus speciosus, assembly GCA_963932465.1. Taxonomy (NCBI): domain Eukaryota; kingdom Metazoa; phylum Arthropoda; class Arachnida; order Araneae; family Salticidae; genus Maratus; species Maratus speciosus. Next base: position 222,398,049 of record OZ010791.1, on the reverse strand, counting down.
TAAAATACCTATTAAAGTCTTTTCCTCAATCTTTTTAAAATAAAATACTTTTTCTAAGTTTTCAGTTATCAAATTTCAATAGATCTACCATTATTTATTTTATTTTAAAAATAAGAAATTTTCATAAGCATACAAAAACTTTATTTGAAGTCCATTCAAATTTCAATAAAATATAATTTTTTCGCTTATACTTGCATACTTAAATTTTTTTTTTCTAAATTTCGAAAGAATTAAAAAATGCATAAGTAGTCTAAAATAAGAAATAATCGGGTGCAAAATTACCAAGTTTTCACTGACATTTTTCTGAAGTGCATTTAATTAAATTTTTATATCACCATAGACAGTTATTTATTTTAGCTGACTTTATGCATTTGACAAACCATTTTTTAAAAAGCTATATTAAAATTCAAATAAAAATTCTGCATTTATATCAAGTTCATTTTAATTATTTTTTATGCGTTGTTTTTTGCTTGGTAAATATACATTTTGTTCTTAAAAAAATTTAAATAAAAAGAGTCATAAACGCTTTGTGACAGACGATGTCTTAACAAAAATTTGCGCGCATGTCGACTTTTTTTAATTAATTAATCTAATAAATTTATTAGAAAAAAGACATTTGGGAATTAAATTTTACAAACTTCAAATATAAAACATATTTTCCATATTCATTAATTATGAAATTGCTTTGATTTTACATAAATTGAACATTTTAAATATTTTTTTAATTAGTCGTTTCATAAGCAAACGTTTATTGTTATTGAAAGATAGTGTTGATTATTGTTTTGAATCGCCAGAAAAAAGTCGTATATTTTATGACAATGCAACCAGATCATGAACAAAACATTTTTCTAGATTTTTCATGGGTCCACTAATTACGTACCATAATTGAGTCTTAATAACTCAATTATAAGTTTTCAAAACATACATACCTTATAAGCTCTCGCAGAAAATAATAATAATAGCAATAATAATAATAATGTAAATACAGTAGAAAATGACATATAAATTGAAAATTAAGAAAAAATAAATACTATTGTATTTTCTTTTGTTCAGAGTATATGTTGAATATGATTTATGAGATCATGAATTTTAATAACTTAAACAAGAAATACATTTATCAGATGGAACATTATGACCCGTTACATAATATCACATTGGTGCAACGTGGCGAAGAAAGAAAATGAAATCCATTTTGGTTTAGAATCTACATGTTTGTTCAAAATTTAGTGCCTAGAAGGTATAGTGTGGCAATCGACCAAGCAAAAACTACTAAAACATTTAATCCCATAAATGTCGATGAACAATGCTGAACGATAAATAACGATCGCAGCGACATCTGGTAGTTCAAACGTAAGCATTGTATTAGGATTCGATTGAGAAAGCTTTTCGAGCGGTGAAGAGCTAGCAGATGTCGTTGCGATCGACATTTGCCGTTCAGCATTGTTCAACATTTATAAGATTCAATTTTTAACACTTTTTTAGCTCACAGGCTATCAAAGTCTAAGAGTTAATGTTCCCGCTGGTTCTGTATGTGCGGTCGTATTTATATATGTATGTAACGCGATAACTCTTGGCAGACATATCCGATTTGATGAACTGAAGCTTTAACGCTTTGAATTATAAACGTTTGCTTATAGTAATTTAGTTACATATAATAAGTGAGGCAATATTTTTAAATCATTAATCACCGAAAAAATAAAATGAGAAAATTGTCTCATTTGTCGTTATTTATACAAAATATTACTTACAAATAATATGTATAATACGAGAACTTGAATACATTCCATATACATTTAGTATAAAAATTTAAAAACAGCGAGGCTTATGTGTAAGCCACTCATTTTTTATTTTTGAGGCACCTCTGTGCCTGCGAGTAAGCTTAATATTTTCTTGTGCTAATTCATAAACTGTATTTGTTTTCCTCCTTCTTTGCTATATGCGCCTGTTGTTTTTTCACGTGGTCAAATTAACTCAAACTGTTTTGGTTAAATCCTCCCTGACTTCCGTCATGGAGGAAATAAAATAATTCTCTATGCCCTTGGGTTTGTTCACTATTGATCTAAATTAACCAGGATTGCTGAGTTGGCGTGGCGCCCCTTTAAATTCTGTCATCGCGAATAAAATATTTAAGGATTTCTTTAATATTAAAGATACACCTCTGAAATTTCACCAGTACATTTTAAAAAGATTTAATTATGCTTTAAGCCAAAAATAAAAAAAGAAAACTGTATTTTTACCATTTTCAAGGTACTGTGCCCCCTTAAACTGATATCATTTTCCGTGATTCCAGAAACCACTCTCTTTCCTTTAAAAACCAAACCACACTACCAAATATTCAGAAAAATTCTTACATTATAATACATTTCTAGGCAGGAGTCCGCCAACTCTCATTTGCTGATAAATTATCTCGCAAAAGTAGTAACAGAATTGAAATCCAATGTGTATAGAGGCCAATAGCATTAATGTGAACTTATTTTCACACTACTCAAACCATTGTAACAGGATTCTGATATATCGTATTATGTCATGGAGAAATGCTATGGTGAAAAATTCCATTTCAGTTAGGAGAGTCAGAGGCCTTGATTGGATCTAATTGGCCAGCTATAATATTAATGCAGTCAACAACTTTTATAGTGCTTTCTACGACTAGAACCAGACCTAAAATTAACAAAGAAAAAGTCCTCCAAAGCACAGAGGAGCCACCACTAGTCTGTGATGTCTAGCTTCTATTTAATTAACATCTGTTCTCATGGGAGGTATGAAGCTCTTGCATGACCGTCAATACAATATATCTAGGACTATCTTATGACAATTTCTAATGACTTATTATCAGGGTTCGATGATATTTATCAATGGATATATATATCTTGATATATATCATGATATATAACCGATATTTATTTTCAAATATCATGAAGTTTGATATTTTCGATATTTTCATATATTTGACACTAATTTTCAAAATATTGCGTATGATATTTTAATTATTTTCAGTTAAAACAAGTGTAAATGAATTTTTTAATTGTTATTGATTGTATTATTCTGTAGAAAAGAACTTTTGCTTTGACAAGCCGTTTTTAGCTTCCCGACATCCCCTCTTCGATTAAAAAAATATTTTCCAAGCTTTATGTTTGAAGCTTAATTTATAAATGTAGAACCAATAATTACAATATTTACTTACAACAGCTATTGGAAAAAAACCTGTCTAATTTAGAGAAGTTATTTACAGCATCATTAGAATCTTTTCTGATTTTAGTTTTCTTTACTTTAAACTATACAACATGTTAGAGAATGAAAAAGCACACAAGCTTCCATTTATGTTAAATTATTCAATAAAAACAAATTATTTTGTATATGGTTTTGTTGCATAAAACGCAAAATTTCCTGGAAACTTGATAATTAATCTCATAGTTTGTTTTTTATGAGTATAAAGCAAATTATGTGTTTTCAATTAGTTGATCTTCAATTTTGTTACATAAGTGAAAAACAAAATATATTTGGAATATTGTTTTATTAAGTTTTCGTGCTAAATGCAATATGTTTTAGTTTCTAATTCATATTAGGTCTGAAAAATTAAATTGACTGTTTTGAAAATATCGGATATATATCGAAAATATCCGATATATATCAAAATATCCGATATATATCAAAATATCGGATATTTTTGATATTTTCGAAAATATCATACGAACCCTGCTTATTATAAAGATGTATGGTGAACATATTCAACCACATAAGTTGTAATCTTTCCAACAGAGTGAAAAAATACGCAGTTCGAGAGTCGAAACTAGAAACTTTGATTCACTGGCACTGATCTACCACTAATCACTAATCACTAATCACACACTCGTGGACAGCCAACCTTTCGGTATAGTAGCTGATTAGTCCACGAGGGGAAAACACATATCTACTACCCCGCGGAGACTCCAGTACTCGCGAACGAGCCCGGAAGCTCCAGCAGGCTGGAACACTCTACTTAATGAAAATTACATGATTATTACAGGTAATTCACAATGGGTTGCACTATTGAGCAAATCCGAGAAATTTTACAGTTATAGTTGATGATGAATAGTTAAAATTATGTTATAAAATAAAGTTAATATAGGTACTTAATTACATCTCATTATTTAGTAATTTAACATTTAAAATATGAGTATTTACACTTAAAATTTAAGATAGGAGAATTATTTAAGGTAAACAATAAATTGTAGGATAATATGACAGAGCTTGATTAAAATGACAAAACAATCAAAATGACTATTAAACAATATGACAAAATGTTATGAAATAAAGTAGAATATTTAAACTAAGTGACTTGAAGTAAAAAGTTCATGACAGATGAGCGTTAAAAGTCTTTTTTTATAAATGAAAAATGTTTGTTTAAAATATTATAGTTGGCTCTTAACTTGGCATCATTTGTTTGATCAAATAGGGTCCTTTCAAGGTTGAAACGTACAGTTTTGTTTCTTTTAAAGTCAAAGGTGTGTGTCATTAATGAACATTTTGAAAAAAGGTAATGGATCGGGTCTCCTATCCCCTTGCCACATGGGCAGGATGGACAATCTCGTTTCCCTATTTTATTAACAAAGGCGGGAAAACTGCCGTGTCCACTAACAAAATATGGAATAATATGACTTTTGCATATAAAATCAGAATCCACTTTATTCAAGATTTTATAAGTAAATCGGCCTTTTTCAGATGAAGTCCAATAATGTTGTCAGTCTGACAACATTTTATCCTTGAGTGCTTTTTTGATCACAGAGACTGGAAAAACTAAACGGATGATTGGTGACGTGGTGGATGTTGTTGTTGATTTTGCTAAGGTGTCGGCTCTTTCATTACCTCTGGTTCCGGCGTGTGCTTTGATCCATTTAATGTAGACTGTTTTATGTGGATAATCTAGTAATTTAACATATATCAGATGAATAAGTTGATTACGGTAGAAGGGTAGATTAAGGGCATCTTTTGCAAGTGGCTGTCCGTTAATAGAAGTAGTGAAGAGTAAGATGATGTTAGAAACCAGTCTTTTGATTGGCATATAGCGTACAGTTCTGATTGGTAGATGGAGTTTAAATTATGTAGTCGAAAAGAGTTTTCAAAGATAAAAGAGGTGTCTTTTTCAACCGTGAAGGCTGTAGCAGTGCCTGAGTCCGTGACAGAGCCGTCTGTGTAAATTGTTAAATCTTGATTTAGTTGGTTATTGTCCGAAAAGGTATCTTCTAAAATTTGCAAGTTGTTTAATTTGTAATATTCTGGGAAACTGTAGGAAGGAAGCTTGGTCATTAAATTATCTATGGTTATTGAGGTATCTTGGATGATGTAATTTCTGCGTCCTTTTAAAGTATTGTAGTAAGAGAGTTCTTTTGCTAAAATTATTTAAATAGGTAAGCAACCCGTTAGGACACACAGAGCGTCAGTTGAGATACTGCGATAGACTTTGATAATGCCGAGCAGTGCCATTCTTTGTATCGATTTTACCTTCCGGATACCATGGCAGTTTAGACGAGGGAACCAAATTGCTGCTGCATATAGAAGCTGACGAAGGGTAACCGTATTATACCAAGTTTTCAAGATGGGGGGGGGGGGTTTATTCCCTTATTTTAAAAATGCAATTTCCCGAAACCAGTGCAAAATTGTTGGATTTTTGTTCGTATATGGATAATATGATCTTTAAAATTGAGCTTTGAATCTAAGACGAGACCTAAATAAGTGAGATTCTTCTTTATTGATATGGTTTGCCCCCGCAGTTTGAAAATTGGGTGGCGTTTCTCTAGTAAAAAGCAGCCAAATATTATTGCTGTGGTCTTCGCTTGGGAGATTGTTAGGACAAGTTGTTCACAAATATCTGATAATTGTTTAATTTTGTTGTTGGCATCTGCTTCAAGTTGTGTCCTGATGTCACCATATGCAAGAACTGCAAAGTCATCTGCATAAACCGTAAAGTCGTCAGCCAGCAACTGGAGAAGTTTTATTAATAAATCAGCAATCAAAAGCCACAGCAGGAGTCCGAGACATAACCCCTGCGGACATCCACTGTAAGTTCGGAACCACGTTAAGATTGTTCCATAAAGTAGGCCTATGAATCTTTTAGAGATATAATTTTTTAGCAAGTTTTTAACATATCGAGGAAGTGGTGAGTTATCTATGATTTGGGAGATAGTAAACCAATTGATAGTATAGAAGGCTGATTCGATATCAAAAGATATCAAAGAACAATATTTTTTACGTTGTAATAATTCGTCAACTTTTTTAATAATGTTGTCTGGTGCATCTGTTGTGCTTCTCTTTTCGCGAAAATCGAATTGGGCTGGAAGGAAAAAATTTCGCGATTCCAAATAAGTCATTGTTCTCAACTTTATGAGTCTCTCCAGAACTTTCCCCAACATAGGCAGTAAAGTGATGAGGCGGTAGGCTTTCTGTTGTTGAGGGTCCTTGTTCTTTTTTCTAAAGAAAATTACTAGGCCTTTTTCCATGGAGTCGGAAAATGTTATAATTCGAAACATTTATTGTATAGATCAATAATTAAGGATGGGAATGTCTTGAGTAGATTTTTAATCAGGCGAGCATCAATATTATCGTATCCGGGGGCTCGCCGTTGTTTTGTTGATGGATACAGAAATTTAATTCTCGAAATGAAATTCTATCTTCTGCTGAGAAATTATTGGTTGGAGATTGCTCGTTAATAAATTCGTGGATACTATCTTGTTGAATTGGTTGATTCAGTTGAAAATGGTGAGACATTAATTGTTCTTCAATATTGTGAAATGTGTCTGTAGTATTTGAGGTTTTTGGATTGTTGAGATGAAATCTGTATTTTTAAGATATTTTTGTTTTCTCAGTTTAAAAGCTGTACCATGTGTCGGTTATGTAGTGATACAGAAATTTCTCCATGCAGAAGATTTTGCCTCTTTAATTGCCAACTTATAATTTGCTCGCTCCTTTTTGTAATCACTTCAAAATTGCTGGTTGTCTGGATTTCGGGTGTATCTTTTATATTTTGCGTTCAATTTATTCTTTTGAATTCTTAATTTGTCGTTATACCAATGCAGTTTTATATCATAGTTCATTTTTTTCTTTTTTAATGATGCTTCCATTGTTAAATTGATGACCTGCTGCAGATCATCCGTCCATTTGTCTAAAGTTGTAGGGTATTCAATATCCTTTAATGCTGATTGTAGATTAGTCGAGTAATTATTAAAAATATTGTTAAATTTTATGAATTTGGTATATTTAGTTTTATATCTATAATTTTGCTTCATTTGAGGAGAAATGTGAAGTTGGAAGACAATATAAATATGGTCGCTGAGAGAGTCATGAGATTCATCTGTCTTCCAGAAGTTTATAAGTTCTCTTGTATGTAAACCACAAAGAGTGAGGTCGGGAGTTCCTTTTCTTTTGTCTAGCTTGTAGGTATAATTTGTATTTGGGTCGTTAATTATGGAAAGTTCGTTCAATGTTAGATAGTCTAGCAGCAGGTCACCCCATGCATTGTTTCTGGAGTACCCCCAGTCTCGGAGGTGAGCATTGAAATCCCCTCCAAGGAGAAGTTTGTAACTGTCTGTGATTACATCAGTCAGATCTGGAAGGTCTTTAGAAAGGTCTCCTGATGGTCTGGAGTACTGTAAACCGATCTTGATATATGTGATATTCTATTGTTCTTTCTTAGGTGCTATTGTACTCGTATTTATTGTTAGATTGATGAAAACGCTATTATCTAGTTGATGAGCTTGAAGATGGCAAAATGTTGGATTGCATATTATTATGGCAGCTGTTCGTATTTTGTATTGATATATAGACCAGCCTATTGGGAGCCCAGTGAAGTTACCTTTGGTTTTGTGACAGTCCTGGACGATTAATATATCTATTTTGACTTTATTAATATAAGCCAAAAGTTCTTCATTGGCTGCTTTGCAGTTATTTAAGTTTATTTGGACAGCCTATTGGGAGTCCAGTGAAGTTACCTTTGGTTTTGTGACAGTCCTGGACGAGGGCTATGTCTATTTTGGCTTTATTAATATAAGCCAAAAGTTCTTCATTGGCTGCTTTGCAGTTATTTAAGTTTATTTGGACAAACTTTATATCTGTAATTAATAGAGATTGTGATGAGTTTAGATAAACTATTTCAGGGTTAGAATTGGATATAGAAGATGTATTGTTTAGTTGGTTGAATGTGGAGCAGCTACATTTATGAAGGTTTTCCTCGATTGAAATCGGAGTTTAAATAATGGACATTTATTTGAATCCGCTCTGTGTGGGAAATCATGTTTTGCGTTCAGACAATTGATGCAGCATATTTTCTTAGGATCTTCTTTATTTGGGCAAGTTGTTGTTGTGTGATTATACGCACAAATAGCACAGGCAGCTTCAAATCTATAGTTGTTACCTGTATGGCCGTATCGTTGGCATTGCAAGCAGCGGATTATTGGGCGATATTCCGCAACTTTAGAGGAATTAAATCCAATCAGGATACGGCCTTGCTTCGTGAGATGACGGGCGTAATTGATATCCAAATCCAGGACCAAATGGTAAATTTGTGATTTTTCCGGGTAAATTTTTTTATGTACCGCTATTGGGATTTCTCGATCATAATCTTTCAAGATTTTCTCTGTGACTTCTTCTGATTGAGTAAATAAAGGGATTCCAAGAACAATTATCTTCTTGAAATTTATAGTTTTGTACGTTAATTCAATGATATCTTTAAGTCTTTCAATTCCTTCTATTATTCGGAGGGTTTTTTCAGTATTTTCTTCACTGTTGGATCTTATAATTAAGGTGTTTCGACCACGAGCTGTTTCACAGTAGATTTTAGAGAGGTCCGGAATGTTCTTCGTCTCCGTATTTAGAAGATTTCTAATTGTGTGGAGTGAAGTTTTTGTTGCCTGTGTTTTCTTTAAAAGTATGGCGGATTTAGAGGTGGTTTTGGGATTTTTATAAACCACACTGATTTTCTCTGAATACAGAGGTTTTGATGATAGTGAATGTTGTTGGCTGACCGTTGGAATTTTTTCTATTGAGATTTGAAACGAACTTTTTAAGAATTCTGTATTTGCTTCAATTGAATGTAATTTTTGGTTGATATCTTGAAGTATAGATTCGTCTATCACAATTTCTCTTCTTGAAGAGAGTTCTCCTTGTGATCTTTTTTGGGACTGGGTATATAATTTTTCTTTTAACTCTTTAATTAGTTGATTCTTTTCTTCTATTGTTAGGCGGAGATTAGAAATTTCTTCCTCTTTTAAGTTCAAAATTCCTGCTTCATCCTTGTTGGACAATTCATTGTATGATTTCAGAGTATCTATCTCTCGAGTTAGTTCTTGAATTCTATTTTCTTTTTGTTGTATATAAATTTCAAATTGTTGGTTTTTGTCTTTTAATTCTTGTTCCAGGTCGATTGCCTTGTTGTACCAAGCTTCCTTTTCGTTTGTTATTTGTTTTAGGTCTTGGGACTGTTGAGATGCGGTTCGTAGCTAGTTTTCAATGATTTGGATGTTTTTTGAATTAATTGACAATATTTGTCGATTTCATTAGTGGATTCTGATACGTGTATTTTAGAAGACCATTGTGAATTTCGAGCAGTTCGGTTATTGAAAGTGTCTTCGCTACTTCTAGGTTAAACTTCATTAAATTTTTATTTGTTGGGGTTGACTTTAGGGCTTGTGAAGATTGACTGGAGTTTTGTCGTGTACGCTTTAGAGTGGATTTATTTGACCACTTGGCCCCCTGATTTAATGGTGGAAGTTTGTTCGGTGTCGAATTCGATCTCGGATTTTATGATTTTTTTAGTGAACTTTCAATTTCATACAAAGTTTCTGTTATGGAAGAATTATTCAAATACTTATCACTTTCTTCCATGTCCAGGCCGGTAACTAGAGCATACTAGTGACTATATATTATTTTGAGTTCGTTAAGTCACCACAATAGAACAATTCAAAATATGTAAACTTTTATTATAACATAGAGTCTTTCATTTTATATTATGTTAAAACTTATAGCCCAAATAATAAAAATAGTTGATATTATTTTAACGGATCGTTCTGTATAATAGATTAAATTGTAAAAGTAAATGGTAGATTGAGGTATCATTAGGCTCCCACCGTATATCGTAGAAAGAAAGGAATATAGATAGGAAAAAATAAAAACCTTGACTATCATAAATGACTTAGTGAAAAGAAGGTGATACTTTTGCTGAAGGACAATTTTGAATATTAAAATAAATAAAATAATATAAATAATTGATAGTGATAGTCTATTATTTGCCAAAAGAAGAAGTAAGGGGGAAATATGAGGATAGTTTCCTGTGCTTACTGAAGCTCATGTACATGTGGAATGAAGATATATATATATATTAATCTAGTAGATTATAATATTTACGCATGTTTACCAGATAATTATAAATTAGTTTGGAGCACATAAACAAAACCGTATATACAATAATTACATAATGATACACTTAGAGTACCGTTCCATCTCCCATAGGCAGAAAATGAATGGCTGGTGGAGAAAAACTAATGCGCGCCATAAAGAATGATTCCCAGAACCCCCCGACCCAATTAAATTAATAATTGTTATGTATTTATATAATTAATGAGCAGCGACCAGATCTGCAGTTAGAGCTTTAGTTGGTGGACAAGAACTTAAAACTTAGTAGCATATTATATCAAATATGAGATACTCACCGTAAATTGAAGTCCTGGCCACACTTGAGCTGAAAAGCTATAAGAGACTGTTGTGGGAACCCGGCATGGGTTCCCACAACAGTCTCTTATAGCTTTTTCAGTTCAAGTATGGCCAGGACTTCAATTGAGCTTCCTGGACTGACAACCTAGTCAATACATTTCACTCAGTGAACCTTTTTGGTAATAACGCCTGATCTGTTATCTGAAACAGCTGAATATAATAAACCGTGTAGGTAAAGGAACACCAATAACAGATGGAAATTATATTTAATTATTTTCAACACAAGTTGAACAGTTACTATTCATGTGGTTTATTTCCTAATCCATATGATTGTTTTGAAAGTAATTAAGTGTAATATTCAACCATTTTGTATAACTTTCTCTTTTGTTAGATTTATAGATATATTGATACATATAAAGAGATAGACAGATGTAATCATTGACAGTATTTTTCAAATTTCTTTAAATACAACTTAACCTCTGAAATTATAATTTCGTTTTTTGGCTGTCCCTCTATGAAGTTTCTTTGTGAAGGCAAGCTTCTTGATAATTCAAATAAATCTGCACCAAATATTTAAATAGAATTAATGATTATGATTGGTTATTTTTTCAAACTAATTTTCTATGGCCTTAACGTGTATTTATGTGTTCCGTTGAAATTTCAACTCATTTTTGAGGTAGGCTTTTGAATAAAATGATTTATAAAAATGTAAATTAATATTGTATACGCATAATTTTAAAAAGAAATTCATGTTTGCATAATCATAATATTGTTTCATTTATTTTATTTTATCGTATTGTTTTACAATGATGAGTCTTACCTTTTTTAATTTTTTTTTTGTAAGTTTATTATATGTAAATAATGTACACTTCTTCTTTTAAGCAGCTCATCAATTGCATCCTCTTTTTTTTTTTTTTTTTTTTTTTTTGAGAAAATTTTCCTATGTCAGTTTTCTTAGAACAATAGCATAATTAAGCTCCTTTTTAAAAAATAGTCATTAATTTGAGAAAACTAAATGCTTTAAAAAGGTTTAAATTAGCAAGATGTGAAAAAATTCTTTGATGATTTACTTTTAACACTGACACAATATGTTTTGTTTCCTTTCTTTTGTTAGGATCGTAATAGTTACCGCAAAAAAAAGTCTTTAAACAATTCAGTTTCATGTTTCTCTAATTAATTAGTTGAATATTCGAAAAAGAAATGTATGTTTTTTGCATGATTTGTGATGCGTAACTCATTACATGAGACGATATTTTTTATGTAATTGACAAATATTTTATTTAGGAATTAGTCTTTAGGATTTGCTGTTGCGAGTGTGTTTTATAATTAAAACGATTTAATGGCATAATAGTAAAATGTAATTATTTGAGTTTTAAAAACAAACTCTAAAACTTTAAACGATAGTTCCTTTTTTCAAGAAGAATGGAAATAAAAAAAATCATTAATTAAAAATTAAAGTTCACAGATATTTTTAAAGGGATTTAAATTGTGTGGTAACTAAATATTTATTTAAAAAAAGAAGAAAAGAAATAGCTTGAATTATTTTTTAAATAATATCGAAGAGTATTTTCTAGATAGGAACTAAAAAATACTAATAAGGATAAATACAACAACAAGGATTTTTTATATTATTATTATTTTTTTTCATATGCAATTCAATATCGTTTTAGATCTTTTGTTTTAGAAAATTCCTTTTTATTTACATTTCCGAAGTTTTTTTCCACATAATAGGTATAAGAATTATTTTAAAAATACATCATAATTATTTTATTTAAAATGATGTATTAAAAACAAATACAATATGATAAAATGTACACACATTAAAATACAAACAACGTCCACGTTTCATTTCGCATCTGCGAACGTCTTCAGGATTTTGTGATACACATAAGTCTAAAATTTTAAAAATGATGCAAACGTCTCAGAATCCTGGAGGAAACTTGACTGGATCATGCACCAAACGTCATCAAGCTGCCAAGGCAACCAAGAGGAGTAGACCATCCCAGCTATGAAAAAAAGGGGGGAAGGCTAAATTGAACTAACTCCAAAAAGGGTTTATAACATATTATGCCATATTTTATGAATGCTGTAGTATAAATTAACGTTACAAGTTTGTTGTCCAAGCTTAATAATCCTAATGGACTCTAAAATTTTGTTGACATATGGATTCCTGCACGGAATTATGATTCTTGCTTCATCAAAGTAACCTGCTACCATCATTAGCAAAACAAAATCTTGCGAGAGCTGTATTTAGTTTCCATTGTAAAATCCCCCTCCTGTGCTCTTTTAATCTTGCTGAAAATTTTCTTTTAGTTTCACCGATATAAACCAATCTTTCTTCATTTGGGATGGTAATTGGAATTTCATACACACCGGCTTTTTGATGACTCAAGATTTTATCTATATTATTACTAAAAATTAGAATCAGGTATGGTGGGAGGAGGGGAGCTACTAATTTTATATTAAATGCTTGAAGAATCTGTTTTAATTTTTCATATAAAATGGGAACATAATGCATACTCCTATATTTGATAGGTAAATTATTAACAAACCGCTGGCCTAACTGAGGGGGTATTAAACTGCCAAATAATCTTGTCAGTCTGAGAACTTTTAAAACCATGATCTAATGCGACTTTTTTAATGAAATCAATTTCAGTGCTAAGCTGACAATCTGAACAAAAGTTATAAGCTCGTCTGATAAAGGACTGAAAAGCAGCAATTCTATATTTGAAAGGCAAATTCGTACAAAAAAAGTATTACTGTATTCTCTTTTAATGGTTTTCTGTAAACTGAAAAGGTAAAATGCATATTGCTCTGGCTAATTTAAACGTCAAATATTTCAAATATAAAATTGCCGCTTTTCAGTCCTTTATCAGACGAGCTTATAATATTTGTTCAGACTGTCAGCTTAGCACTGAAATTGATTTCATTAAAAAAAGTCGCATTATATCATGGTTTTAAAAGTTCTCAGATTTACAAGATTATTTGGCAGTTTAATACCCCCCCCCCCCCCTCAGTCAGGCCAGCGATTTGTTAATCGCTTACCTATCAAATATAGGAGTATGCATTATGTTCCCATTTTATATCAAAAATTAAAGCTGATTCTTCAAGTATTCAATATAAAACTAGTAGCTCTCTCACCCCCATACCTGATTCGAATTCTTAGAAATAATATAGATAACATCTTGAATCATCAAAAAGCCGGTGTGTGTGAAATTCCAATTACCCTCCCAAATAAAGAAAGAATGGTTTATATCGATGAAACTAAAAGAAAATTTTCAGAAATATTAAAAAGCACGGGTGGGACATTTTACAATGGAAACTAAACACAGCTCTCGCAAGATTTTGTTTTGCTAATGATGGTAGCAGTGTTGCCTTTGAGGAAGCAAAAATCATAATTCCGTGCAGGAATCCATACGTCAACAAAATTTTAGAGACCATTAGGATTATTAAGCTTGGACAACAAACTTGTAACGATAATTTATGCTACAGCATTCATAAAACATGGCATAATATGTTATAAACCATTTTTGGAGTTAGTTCAATTTAGCCCCCTCCCCCTTTTCTATAGCTGGGATGGTTTACTTCTCTTGGTTTCCTTGGCAACTTGATGACGTTTGGTGTGCGCTCCAGTCAAGTTTCCTCCAGGACTCTGAGACGTTTGCATCCATTTTTAAAATTTTAGACTTATGTGTGTGATAATATCCTAAAGACGTTCGCAGATGCGAAATGAAACGTTGTTGTTGTTTGTATTTTAATGTGTGTACCTTTAATCATAATGTATTTGTTTTCAATACATAATTTTTAATATGTATCATGGTGCAATTGTCCAATTTTTAATTAATAATTATTTTAATTGTCTTTTATAGAAATGCACATTAAAAAATTTCTAAAAGTACTTCTATCATGAGTAAAAATTTGTGTCTGAAAAACATTATTGCTTTTAACAAATGCATGTTATGCACAAAAACGAAAAAACAAACCCCAGACTGGAATGATTTGATGTTGCATTACAGCATGCGAGCTTTTCGAAACCTTAAAAATGCAATATGCGTCTAATGAAAGATAATTTTAACAAAGTTTTTAAGTTAAATACACACAGTTGTTCCCTGCGCTACTCAAACTTACCATTAGTGAGCCCCGTTTGATAATGCTACGATTTATCTCAAAGAAACTGCGGTGAGATCAATGCTACGCGAAAAAAAAATAAGACGGAATTTTCCAGTCCTAATCAAAGTTTTAAATTAGCAAATCCTACTCAAACATTTTAAAATTTCTATGCGAACTACAACTTTTTACTCTTTACGGATATAAACAAAATTTTGTTTCTTTAAATTTTACGGTAAAATGGCGCCAATCGAAGCTCATCGAGAATTAACTGTTCCGGAGGATCCGTAGAACTATCCTGATCTAGCACCAGCTGATTTATTTTTACCCGACTTTAAAGAAAGGTTATGTGTTTCACGCGTATCTGTGTATGTGGATTTCTTTATACCCTCGAAATATCCCAACGGCTGGATAAATTTTAATGAATGAGGTCTCTATCAATTCGTCTTAACGGCCAGATGGTTATAGACTAGGTTTTGTTTTTATAAATTCAAAATGGCGGCCATAAAATACAAAATGGCGGCCGTAAAATACAAAATGGCGATAGAGATGAAAAAAAAATTACGCACCCTATTGAGTGGCATAGCATTGGATAGATCTTTCAAAATGAAGACGATGTTTCATTGACTATTTTACAGTCAGAAGCTCCGTTAAAATATTACACAACCTGGAAGTTGTGTATTTATTGTGGATCTCTAGCTTTACTGTAACTCTAACCATCATAGACATCTATAGACCTCATCAAAACAGTGTTTATAGATAGAACAAACAATTAAACACAACTTAAAAGTCATCAATACAAGTAAATAAAAAAAATAGGTAAGTAATATAAACAAGTAATGTAAAAAAAAATATTTTAAGTCAATTCTTACTTATGTCAATAAGAGAATTTTTTTTCTCCCATTCTTCTTTCCTGGTGAGTGGCGCTTAAAATGCCTTGATCAAGAAGAGGGCTCTCTCTGTCTTAAAATACCTTGGTCAAGGGAAGAAGGCTCTCTCGATTATTGAAAATGAATTAATTTAATTTAATTAATGAATTAATATTTGAAGAAAACTGGATTAACATCAAGTGTCATCCACTACAAGTTTAAAAAAAAATTATTTGAACTTGATTGGATGAATAATAAGTTTTTTATTAACGATTGAAAATTTGAACAAGCTATACGGTGTGTCCACGTATAACCTGACCGACCTTTATTTTCGCAACCATTGGTCCTAGATGCATACTTCCAATTACAAAAATGGTCAAAATTAGGTGCAGGGTTAAGATAAAAAAAAGTTTGAAGCGAAAAAACAATTTAGTGAAGAATTACAGAATCTAAATTTTTATACGGCCCCCCCGGTCCTATAAGTTATATTTAGTAAAATTTCCCTGTTACACTGGCAAGTAAGGCAAAAAAAGTCCCTTTATTCTACGATTAAAATTGACCGAGTAATAGCTGTTTAAAGTTGGAGTACACTTTTTGCTGCATATTAGGGTCATTCACAAATTTAGTAGAAATATAATTTCGCCAGGTATATTAAAGAAATGGTTGAGAGTAAAATTAGCATTGCAATATAAATTTAAAATCTTTAATCATTCTGACATATTACTGCAAATTGCACAATTTGTACTGAACATCATAAGAGGATAAAAATGACAGAACTTTTGTTAAATAAAAGGATGAAAAACAACAGCCTCAATTCTTTACAAAATGATACATATTTTAAAATAATTTTGGGTTGTGGCATGTTTTTTCTCTTTTGAACATTGATTCTTGTGTAATTTTTAGCACTGAATCCGAAAATGTTTCATTTTAAACTATCACGTCAGGAATTTTCTCAAATCGCAAATTTCAAAGTTAAAAAGCTAAAAGTTAAAACTGATCCCCCCTCCCCTCCCCTCCCAACCTCTTCGGACCCCCGAGTTGTTTAGCTGTAAGAAACCCAGTATAAGCCAAAAAATCTAATAAATTATTGGATTAAATAAAATTAAACCTAATAAAAAAGTCTTACATCTATTTTATAGTATCAGATTTTTCACTATTTCTTAACCTTGAAATTTACGATTTGCGATAGATCCTGACATGATGATTAAAAGTGAAGGTAATTTTTTATTCAGCGTTAAAAGTACATAAAATGTAATTATAAAATTTTAAAAACACAACCATCGCAGGTTTATGTTATCTAATCTAAAACTCTTTCTTAAACTTCTTGACGGTAATCCATCCAAATATTTTTGTGTTATCCTCTAATATAAGTATGTATAAGATGGTAAGAGTCGAAAATCATAATAATATTGCATTGTCATCGGATTTAAGTCAGTATGTAAATTTTAACTTCGATCGGACATTTGAAAGTGAGTTAAAGCTCTAGTACAAATTTTAAACTGGAAAGACGATCATTGCAAGTTAAATAAAACCTTATGAAAATAACACAATTTTAGTTAAAAGAAATCATAGCCTCAAATCCTTACAAAATAAAACATATGTTAAAATACAATTATTTTAACTAATCTGAAACTTAACTAATAAAACTTAATCGTAATATTTGTACGATTTCTTTCAAAGCGCAGATACCTTTAAATAAGTTCAAGTACTTTAAATACGATCCCTGAAAGCATGGCAAAAATCATCTGTTTTGAAATGCATAAAAGTGGTTTAAGTCGTGCATTTCAAAGTTTCAGAACTTGGTCAATTTTAATGTTAGACGAATGGGACTTTTTTCGTCTTACTTGTTAGTGTCACAGTAAAGTTTTACTAAATATCCCTTATAGGACCGGGGGACCGTATAAAAATGTAATTTTCGTAATTTTTTAATAAATTTTTTTCTTGACCCAAATCGCTTTAAAAATAATTCTTTACATTATTTAAACCATTTTTGTAATTGGAAGTATGCATCTAGGACCAACGGTTGCAAAAATAAAGGTCGGTCAGGTTATACGTGGACACACTGTATATAGCGAGAGTGTGAGCTAATAGTAGGAACTGAAAAAAAATAGTTTCACATTGATGAGAAATAATTAATTAGTTCGCTTTTTATGCAGTCGGGTTTTTTGATTTTTTAAATTTAATTGTTTATTGTTTCACAATTTTAAGATAAGTATCAAAGGCACAAATTTTGAGGACACTTCGGCCATGCAACAACCAGTAATAGCTGTTTGGCGAGCAAGTCTTAAAGTGGCCAGTTTTGACAAATTCCAGGATCTTAAAAAGCATTTTCATAGATGTGTTGTCTCGAACAGGGATAATTGAAGGCCAATATGTTTGGATTTTCTGATTTTTAAGTTTCATGATAACATTCGAAGGCGTTTTTAGGCGCACCTTGTATAAATAAGGCAATAAATAATAAAGTAATATAATGTACACTGCTCAAAACAATGAAAGTATATTGTAAGTCTTAACGGTATAAACGAATTTTTTTTCCTTGCAGAAAAGTGAAGAAGAGAGTCACAAATGCAAATTTTCCTCATTTTCAAACTTTGGAGTATGCAAATTTTGAGTTTCACGTCAAAAACGATGCTTTAGCGGCAGAGAATGAAATTTGGCATTCAACTTACTGAAAGAAAAAGCGGAGAACAATGATTAACATTCATTAAGCGCTTTGTTTCGATGAATGCGATGTTTCAACGAAGTCATTTAACTGAATCAGAAGAAACTTGGAGAGTTGTTGGTCGGTTAGGGGGGGTGGCCAAACATAAGCCGAAGTACCAGAAACCACTGGAGTTTCACAAAGTGTGATTTCCAGGATCTGAAACTTTTTTTAAGACTGTAAATTCAGGCCGAAGACCAGGGTAAGGTCGTAGATATGCAACAACGTCCTATGAAGATCATTATTTGATGCAAACGTCTCGGAGACAACAAAATATAAATAACACTCTTCTGCAACAACACCTTCGCTCGGCTACGGGCACCACAGTTTCGACTCAAACTGTCCAAAACCGGCTCACGCTGTAGGTCTGTATGCTCGCAGACCAATGGTATGAGGAAGGCATCTTGGTGCCCGCAAGGAGTGGGCAACAGAGCATGTGAACTGGAGGATAAATGGATGACGCAATATTATTTTCTCTGACGAGTCCCGTTTTACTGTTTATCCTGGTAATAGGCGTATTTTCATCTGGAGGGAACGTGGCCCTAGAAACAATCCTGCGTTCGTGCAAGGAAGTGTCAGATTAGGCGGTGAGGGGTTTTGGTCTATTTTGGCATCTTCATTGATGGGCACACCAACCTCCAGATCATTCGAAATGGAGTTCTGACCGGTCAGCGATATATTGATGAGATCCTCAGACCTATTGTAGTCCCTTACACTACATCAATTGGAGGTCCCGTTAATGGAAGACAATTGCAGTCCACTTAGTGGATGATTTCTTTTCGAGGAAGGAATCATACGAATGAAATGGCCAGCGGGTTCTCCAGACATGAACCCAATAGAGCATTTTTGGGACATTCTAGGCAGTCGGGTTGCAGGCCACCTACCACGCCCCACAAATTCCCCAAGAACTGAAAAGTGCTCTTCTGGAGGAATGGAACAGAATACCCCAGCTCTTCATTAATAGCCTCATTGACTCCATGCCTCAAAGGTGTTCAACATTGCTGGCAGTCCGGGAAAACCATATTCCCTACTAAAAACGATTTTCTTTGAAGAAAACATATTTTTTATTCGTTTTTTCTCATATGCACAAATTGTGTTTTTTGTTTCCTTTTGTACCCAAATGCTCTATACAATACACTTTTTGCTGTAAACATGTGTAATTTTTTTTATCATATAGCTTGCCACGTCTGTCTATCATGTATCAATCATCTAAACAATTCTCCAGCCATAAGATCCATCCATAACCTCAATATCCTGTAATTGTTTTGAGCAGTGTATATATAACAATTCTGTAAGTACTTCGAAAAATGTTGACATCACAAAACAGGAAAGGTATAAATGATACATATATTTCAAAATATTCTAACCATTATCGACTGTTTTTTAAAGTATCCCAGTATATTTTGAAATGACTTCGGAAAATGTTAATACGAATGCGTCGAAATTTTCGGTGAAATACACAGTACTTTTAGCTCACGTATATGAATTTCTAAGAAACGATACTTAAGTTGAAATCCAACCTACTCAATGAAAATATCATATTTTTTTCTCATCTTTTAAAAATATCATACTTTGGTTCAAGAATATTTTTTCTAAAAATATGATATGGAAGACTATCGTCACTATAATTTTATTTTTTTGAGATATTACAACCAAAACTTTTTTAAAAAGCCCAAATAAAAGTATAAGTTCTTAGTACTAGTCATCTGGTAACGTACCATTTATTTTTGTTCTTTACACTGTTGTAACACAATATAAATGAACAAAATGATGAAGAAAAAAATTTTGTTATCTTTTATTTGATCGATATTAAGTTTCATATAGGAAACATGATAGATTGCTATTTTATCATTTGTCATCAAAAGAACTTTTTTTTTTTTTTACACTTGCTTCTTTTTCCTTAAGCATCTATCTGTTTTCTATAAAAGTGCAAAAAATGCATTTTTTGCTGACATAAGAGCATTAGATATCTCTGATTCTTGGAATTTATTTTTTCTATATTTTAGAATTATAGGAAAACATTTATGAAAGTGAAAGTTTAAACTTTATTAATGAAAAATTTGAGAGAAACATTGTTTAAATATTCCTCATTTATACAGGGCTGCTATTAATTAAATTCTGATTCATTTTTATGTGGTCTAATGATAAAGGATTTCACTTATATGATACAAGTAAATTTTTAATTTATTTTACACAATTTTTTTACAAGAATTTTCAGTTTCTAAATGTTTTCTACAAAAATATTTGATTAAAGGGGAAATTTTTCTTTTCCATCCATTTCCAGTCTTCCCTTAACAAAATCGAACAAAATACAGAACGGTATATTTTACAATATATTTACCATTTTTTTTTATTTCTGCAACAAAATTGAAGGTATTGCATATTTTTGTGGTGTATGTATATGCATTTCTGTGTGGAGGCGGATAATAAACAAATTTAGGTTCAAACTTAAGGTATGGATATAGTCAAAAGTCCGTAAAAGTTTCTAATAAAAAAATGTTAAGTAGTTCAACAAACATTCTGCGCGTAATTTGAAAAAATGAACGCTTTTCACATTTTGAGACAATTCATTTTGAAGTACCCTTTTAATGAATTGAGGCCACCCAAAACATTTTAGTCATAGTTAGCATAATTGTTCAATTTTCGTGCGGTTTGTTTAAAAAGACTGGGGTAATATTGATCTTACTTATGTATTTTTCTTTTTCGAAAAATCGATTTCTTTTTTATTTAACAGTCATGAGTCTTTTAAACAAGAAAATTCAGGATAATTAAAGAAGTATCAAATAGATAACAATGTCTGTCTAAATAATAATGAGAATTGCCAATAAATCTGTCGGGTTAGTTAAATAAGTTGGTTAAAAATGGACTACTTTATTTCTTAGATATAAAAATGAGATAAATACAGTTAGGTTATTTCTTTTTACCCGACTGCCAAGAAGGGTTATGTGTTTCACGCATATCTGGGTACGTGGCTTTCTTTATATCCACGAAACATCCCAATGACTGGATGGATTTTAATGAATGAGGTCTCTATCGATTCATCTTAACGGTCCGATGGTTATAGGCCAGGTTTTGTTTTTATACGTTCAAAATGGCGGCCGTAAAATACAAAATAGCGGTAGAAATGAAAAAACATTACGCACCCTATTGAGTGGCATATCATTGGATAGGTCTTCCAAAATGAAGACGGTGTTTCATTGACTATTTTACAGTCAGAAGCTCCGTTTAAATATTACACAACCTGGAAGTTGTGAGGATAGGGTCTCTAGCTTTACTGCAACTCTAGCCATCCTAGACATCTATAGGCCTCATCAAAACAGTGTTTATATATAGGAACTAACAATTAAACACAACTTAAAAGTCATCAATACAAGTAATTAAAAAAAATAGGTAAGTAATATAAAAAAAATAGTTTCTCATTGATGAGAAATTATTAATTAGTTCGCTTTTTACGCAGCCGGGTTTTTTGATTTTTTAAATTTAATTTTTTATTTGTTTTATTAAATTAAATATATCAGCATATGAAATAATAAAAATAGTATTGTTTTTTCGTTCCGCGTAGTAGATAATTATATGACTAAATAATACTACGATGCACCCATGAATCTGCTTATTAATAAAGCTGATTAATGCGTTCAATATTTTCCGAATTTAATTTAAACTTTCTCAAACTCCAATTACGAATCAATACATTTAAATTAGTACTGTGTTAAACTACCGAATGAAACCAATATTATTTTAAAGAACTGAACACGCTAGTATTTTATTTAGCCAAATGTAATTAAATTTCAGTGACGAAGAAGAATTTACTTATTTATTCGTTTCAAGGTTCGTTAATTAAAATAATATTTTTTCTTAAATACCTGAAATATCATCTCCAGATGTAAAAGTATCATCAGGAAAATACTGCTTGGGGAAATGAGGTTGATTACAGATTTTTGGGGGGAAAAGGAGGGGAATGTAAAGTTTCCTTTTAATTTTTAACTGACTACCAACAAAGGAGGGCTGCCACAAACGACTATTTTTCTATTCTATTCTCACCACTAGTTTTAAAAAACAGATTTTGTAGTATATTTCTTTTGCGAATATAGTAGAACCTCTTTTATCCGAAACTCTTTTAACCGAAACTCTTGGTTAGCCGAAATCCATTTTTAAAGTTTTTTTTATTATTATTTTTTTTTATCACATTCCTTGTGTGCAAAATCAATTTTGAAAGCTTTTAGGTAGATTTCGTATGAAATACTACCTATTGTCGTCGTTCCTATGTTGGAATTTCTGGAAAATTTTTGCAGATCTACACCGATCATGAGCCCTAGAACCCAAAACCACCCTCAGTAAAAAATTTATATATCTATCTATCTATTTATCTATCTATCTATATATATATATCACTTTCTTTTGGACACGATAACTTCCACAATTCTGCGCAAATCTCTCTGTGCATAAATGGACACCAATGTATTACGCGAGCAAAGCCGCGGGGTTTGCTAGTAGTCTATAATTCCAATATATTCGCATTTATGTTGCTTTTCTATTGGTCCAGAAAATCCTTTAGTACCCGTAGTTTTTTCCAGCAAGATGTTGAAATAAATATCTAAAAAAAGTTCATTTGCATGTAATATGCAAATTATCCATTGTAAAGTTTTTAGAGTCTTGCTTCCGATGTTTTGACAACACCAGATTTCCGTCCTGCATTGACGGCGTTTCTGTTTCACCTAATAAATTTCAAACTTGAAATGTCTGTATTATTACTTTGAAAATACACCAAAATTGCAGTGGCTATATTAATATAAAAAGATGTCAATGAAATATGACTCATATATTCCATGTGTTTTTCTTTAATGATTCTTAGTTGTACTTTTTTCCCTTTGTTTCAGTTATCATAGTGTTATCATTTCTGCCATCAAAATACAAAACTTCGAAAATTAACTCATTTCGTCTTTATTGTTCTTTCAAATTCTTTCTTTTCTTTTCTCTTTGTCGTCTTCAAGTCCTTCTTTCAGTTACCTTTTCTTTATTATCATCAGAAATACCCATATCTTCTAGGGTGCCATTTGCAATAATATTTGCAGTTCTGTCTAATATTCCGCTTCTTTCACCTTGTTGATTATCAAATTCAGGTTCCGAACTATTTTTTTCACTTGACGATCATTCAATCAAAAAATCCCCTTTTTTAAAAAAAAAAATAGTTTTTCTTTCCTTTATATTTTCTTTTTCAGTCTTGCTACGCATTTTTTTTTTTTTTTTGGTAGTTTTTATATGTATTGATCCTATTACCATCACCCCATCTCTCTTTAGTCTTTTAGAAAGTGACGTTCTTGTTCTGATACACGATAATATTTAGTGCATTTACACAAAGAAAAGTTTTCTGCACGATTACCTAACATTTTACAATTTTATATTAAATGTGGGATTATCTTAACATTTTTCTACAAATTTTGGCATTTCTCACTATAGTCTAATCATTTTCTATGATTTGTGTATCAGAAACTGTTGGAATTGAAGGTCCCAGTAACACACTTTTAATTGTATCAACAACAGCTTTAGATATCTCAGAAACAATGTCTTCCAGGTTCCAGATGGCATATTTTAAGTTAAATTGATAAATAATGTTTCATAACATCTTCATATGTTCGCCAAAGATGACAGTCTAATGTTAATTCTTTTGGCTCGCAAAATACAAGGCACTTCAACAATTTTCTAGATTTAGGTACTTTAGCAGACATTGTCACATTTGACACCGACTGTTTATTGAAAAATAATCGGAGAAACACGCGCTAAATCGGACTAACTTGTTATGAGTCGCAGCAAAATAAATCAGAGACAATGAAAGCCGACGCTCACTACGCTGGCTTCTATAGAAGTTAAACAAAGTGGGGCCATCTTTTGCATGGCACTAAAACTAAATTATTATCTTTATTACAGGACATTAACACTTCATTAATTTAATTTTGCAATATATAAATTTAACAATAAGCTTAAAACCCTTTTCATGCAATTATTGGCTTTTATTTCTTTTTTATGGGAAATCAGATGCTTTGAGGAACCGGAAAATATCATTTCAAAATTAAAAGAAAAATATTTTCTTTTCATGGAGTTAAAAAGGAAAAAAATAATCACTATTAGAATATAAAATTCGAAACTTCGTTTTTTAGTTCCACCCTATTGTACATATGTATAACCCTAATCAGACGCGTGCACATAAGCTGTGTTATCTGGTATAGCTTACATTGATGGGTCTCCTTTGTAGTCTGTATATGCCAAGGAGAATCCAACAGATGAAGTAGTTATAAATGAAGTCACTTGAAGCCGTTTCTACCACTACAAGGTGCGTTCGTGCAAGGAAGTGTCAGATTAGGCGGTGGGGGGTTTTGGTCTATGCTGGCATCTTCATTGATGGGCACACCAACCTCCAGATCATTCGAAATGGAGTTCTGACCGGTCAGCAGGGTCGTACTGGCATAACTGAGAGGGCGGTGGCAAAATGAATAAAAAGGGCGCCGATTGCCTTACAAAAGGGCGCAAATGCTTATATATATATACATACACATACACACGCACATACTATATAAATTATGTATAAAAAATCACTTTAAAAATATATACGAGTATATTGCTATAGCGAAAACTCTATTCCTAAAATAATTATGTCCCCCAAATTAGTATTTTACACTATAGAAATGTACTATGCACAAAAATAGTTCGCAAGACATTGCACTTAAAAAAATCCCAGCCGGCCCGGCCTACAGGCAGAGGTAGATTTCGAAGTTAAGTATACTAATTTCACCAACAAAAACTAAATCATGATTAGATATAAATCCACTTTAACAGTTTTATCTGTCTGCTTTTGACGAGTTTTTATTTCCCTTTTATAAAATAGCTGGTTTTATGAGAATCATGTTAAGGCGATATTAAAAAAAGAATTTTCCATACTCAACAACTCGAAATTTTCTGGCACATTTTCAGATTAATTTTTAATTAAAAAAAATATGAAACATGCTGACGTGATTTTTTAAAAGATTTATAAGCGACCTGTGTTTTTATTTTTCTTTCAATTAATTAAAACTTGATTAATAAACAATTATTTTCTCAGTAGGGCAATATTTTTCGTTTCTAACACAATCGCTTCGGGAAATTCTGTTCAAAATGCCCACTTTGACATCATTTTTTGAAATATATTCTGCCTCTATCAAAAAATCGATCATTACTGTACATTATATAGTTTCTGAATAAGACAATCTAGCAATTGGATGCGTTTGAGAGCAAAAATGAATTTAAAAATGAGTAAGAAAATAGACAGTTTGGATTTGAATGCACCCTTAATAAGATGATTTTTTTCGTCAACCGCTATGTATTTTTAATTTGATTTTGCTTTAAGAATTGGCCCTATCAAAAACTTGTCTATATAAATGTTGAAGACAATATTAAGAAGATATATGATAAATTCATGGAGATTTTATATCTTGTGAATTGACGGAGTTATGAAAATTTTTCTTCTTCAGCCCCCCTTTTTTGTTTTCGTTTTTTTTCCTTGCAGTATGAATTGGTCCTATCAAAAACTTGTGAATATAAAAGTTGTAGATATTATTAAGGAGATGTATAATAAAATTAATTGGATTTGATATATTGAGAACTGACGAAGTTAGGAATTTTTTTCTCAACAAAAACCCTATTTTTTGCGCCCCTTGAGTCCATTTTTAATTTTATCAAAAATCTGTGATACATAAATTTTTGGTCCTATTTTTAGAAGTAATAAAAACTTTAAACTGATTTGATATGTACAAAAATTAAGAAGTTATGGGGTTTTTTCGGTTTTCACAAAACCCCTCCCTATTTCCATCCCCTTTGTCCGCTTTTGCCCATTAACGAACTTGACCGAGATTTTAAGTCCCTTGATTTTATGTATCAGTTTGGAAGAGATTTGTGCAGAATTGCGGAAGTTATCGTGTCCAGAAGAAAGTGATAACACAATTGCTTCGGGAAATTCCGTTCAAAATGCCCACTTTGACATAATTTTTTGAAATATATTCTGCCTCTATCAAAAAATCGATCATTGCGGTACATTATATAATTTCTGAATAAGCGAATATACCAATTAAATGCGTTTGAGAGCAAAAATGAATTTAAAAATGAGTCAGAAAATAAGCAGTTTGGATTTGAGTGCATCCTTAATGCAATGATTTTTCCAAAACAATCCGCTTCGGGAAATTCGGTTCAAAATGCCCACTTTAACAGCATTTTTTTAAGTATATTCTGCCTCTATCAAAAAATCGACTATTACGGTACATTATATAGTTTCTGAGTAAGAAAACATACCAATTGGAAGCCTTTGAGAGCAAAAATGAATTGTAAAATGAATCAGAAAATACGCAGTTTGGATTTGAATACACCCTTACATAGATAATTTTTTTCTTCAACCGCTATGTATTTTTAATTTGTTTTTGCTGTAAGAATTGGTCCTATCAAAAACTTGTCTATATAGATGTTGTAGACAATATTAAGACGATATATGATAAATTCATGGGGATTTTATATCTTTTGAATTGACGGAGTTATGGATTTTTTACTTCTTCAAACCCCCTTTTTGTTTTCGTTTTTAATTTTTTTTTTTTTGCGGTACGAATTTGTCCTATCAAAAACTTGTGAATATGAAAGTTGTAGATAATATTAAGGAGATTTATAATAAAATTAATTGGAATTGATATCTTGAGAATTGACGAAGTTATGAATTTTTTTCTCCCAAAAACCCTATTTTTTGCGCCCCTTGAGCCCATTTTTAACTTTATCAAAAATCTGTGATACATAAAATTTTGGCCCTATTTTTAGAAGTAATAAAATCTTTAAACTGATTTGATATGTACAAAAATTAAGAAGTTATGGGGGGTTTTCGGTTTTCACAAAACCCCTCCCTATTTCCATCCTCTTGGTCCGATTTTGCCCATTAACGAACTTTGGGCTCTAGGAGTCATGATCGGTGTAGATCTGCAAAAATTTTTCAGAAATTCCAACATAGGAACGATCCCAATAGGTAGTATTTCATACGAAATCTACCTAAAAAATCTGATGTTAGACCAGTGTTGCCAATTTAGAGGTATTTTTTTCCACCACATTTTTCTAAGAAAGCTATCTCTATTTTCGAATTTCGCTCACCTTATCTAATGAGTTAATTCAAACTTTACCCCGAATATTTGAATAACAATCTCCATACAATTATCTCCAAATGGAAAATAAAATATTAAAATAAAACAAACAAAAACAATTTCGTTGGGTCAAAACTCAAAAGTGCAAAACATTATTTAATACAATTCAATAATATTTTATATAATACAATCTCTAGAATACAAATACTAATTATGGTGTATAAAATTTCAGGAAAGTTATTTTTGTTTAGTTCAAGAGTGACGTCTATTTTACGTGAATTATTTTAAAAATATGTTTTATTTCTTTATTTTTTCAACATTCAAAAGATATCATAGATTTTTTCTTTTTTAATTATGGCCATTTTTTTCCCATTCTGATCAGAAACAAAATTATGGCCATTTTTTTTTCATCCTGACCAGAAAAAAAAAAAGTATGACCATTTCTTTTTCCTTTTCTGACCAGAAAATCAGAGTTCTAACTTTTTACGACAGCTCTTTCATCTTCACCTAACACTTCATTTATAACGGTTGTTTCATAATAATGGATGGCACCAGTCCATCAGAAGAAAAGGATCCATTCCAAAGGTATAAGTTCGATTGAAAAAAACTATTTAATACTTTGAGCAGAAAGAAGAGGCCTCACCTGCAATTTTTATAACACTAATAGAATCCCATAGCTGCCAATGTGTACGGTTTAGTTACCTCTAAAATTTAACACAAATTTTTGCCATATTTAATCGTTGACAATTGTTAGACTTTTTAAACTGAAATTCCGGAAGTCACAGCCAATTGTTCCCTTGCGACGACATTTCTGTGGCTTCAACTCGTAAAACTAGGCTAAAAGTGCTATCATTGACAACATTTTCTGAATGAATCTTTGCCTTTATAAAAAAAAATGGGAAACTCTAATTTCCTGGTATCTGAACAAAATCGGCAAATTTTATATTTTTATGAATATTAATGCAAATTTTTTGTATTTACGAATGAAAATGACTTCGCGAAAGTATCAGAAAAGTAGTTTGGATTTGGGAATAGCTTTCAATATAAAAAATTCTCATAACGAGGATGTGATCGCCCCCCACCCCAAAAAAGGAAATCCATGACCCCCTCTAAATGATGAGCTGAATCCGTACTTGGCTTTGTCGAATATTGATTGATTAAAATCTCGGAAACGGAATCGAAAAAACTTCCGCTTTAAACAGGATCCTTATGCCATATCATCTTTAGATTCTTCTATGTTTTGCCATACGCCAGACAGAATGATTTTAACAATACCGTGCAAAACGCAGATGCGAGAAAAATCGACAAACAAAATCTTCATTTGGCACCCGGGGTACATGCCCCCTCTGCCCCCCTTAATTTCGGCCCTGCTTTCAAATCGGCAAACTTACAAAGGCTATGCCCAATAATGGAGTTGTTTCTGTTTTTCAAAGATCTTGTTCTTTTTTACCGCGATTCATGTGTGTACGCAGGGTTAGGGGGGGGGGGGGGGCAGAAAATCTTTGGAAAAGAAATACATTCTTTAAAAGTATTACGTTGAATGTATTATTTTGAAAAGTAGTATTACTTGAATTTTATTGCATGATAGTTTTCTTTTAAAGGTTTTCATTAAATTTCATTATAACTGCTGACTGCTTTACTTGGCTGAAAATACCAATTATTTTTTATTGCCCAACAGAAACTTTTTAATAGAACTGTCTTTTATATTTTTTGAGAAAAAAAGAAGATCTTTCAGAAAAGGTTACCAAATGTGGCGTTTTGAACCGAATTTCCGGACGCGACAGTGGAGGAAGAGAAAGAAAACTGTTGTCATGAGACAACAATCAATTTTAACTCAAGATGTAATTAATTTAAAGAACAGAATCTATTGTATTACAAATCACTTCAATAACCAAGCCTGCAAGTCTCATTCTTTTATGTGGAGTTTGGCCGAATATTCGGTTTCATTTTCGTTTTCAACCCAAAATCCTTGTTTCGGCGAAAATACTGCCGTATATTCGGTATTACTATAACTGCCCCTCCCTAGCCTCCCCCAAACGGCACTCCCAACCAAAGAGCCGTACATACTATATATTTTCACAAGGGGATAAATCTAGAAGGTATTACTAATATTGATTAAATTCGTTATTTTTAAATTAAATTATTTTTAATATATTTTTTATGTTTATAGCACCTTGTATTTAATTAATTTTATTTCAATCAAATTATTTTGTTAATTATGTACTGTCGTTTCTACGCAAAACATTATTCAGATAACATGCGTATATGTATGTTTATGTTACTTTGAATTTATTTTTAAAACAATTTCGCTTTCGTTTTCATTCGATACTAGGAAGGTAACCGAAATTCAGTTTCTTTCGAACACTATTTTTATGTTTGTAAATGAGCAGAAATTTTCGCATTATTGAACGTTAAAAAAAATTTTTTTTGAGAACCGCTTTAAGGATTTACACGTAATCATAACTTATAAATTTCGGAAAATCGAGTTTTTATTTTAGCGGCTTTATCAACGGAATTGAGACTTCTTTATGTGGCCAGAATATGGAATAGACAATTATATGTAAGTAAAAAAAATAAAAAAATACAATAAGCATTCTATTATAATTATAACATAAAATTGAAATTAGTTTTTTTTCTCAAAATTGCATTTTTTAATAGATGACCACGGCACGATTACTTTAATAATACTGAATTGTTTTTCACTTCTAATTTTGTCAGCTTTTTCCTTCTATATATAAAAAAAAGTTTTGAATTGGAAATGGACCAATGAAAATCTGCGTAGAAATTCCGGGTAGATCGGCATCCAATTTGAATGCTTAAGCATGGCCTTTCTTCGTTAATATTAAAAAAACTGTTGCAAACAAAAGTATGAAAATCGGTGGTATTATAGAGAAATGTTTGATAAACACGTTGATGCAGACAGTTTTCAAATCAAAGAATTATTTTAAGAGATATTTAATGCTAAAGTTGGACAAAATCGTCCCATTAAAAAAGCTTTATTGGAGCAAAAACTATACCAGTGGTGTAGTCCTGGAAAAAAAAGTGGGGGGGACGCTCATAATTTCGAACATTAGGGTCTTACATCACCCATAGGGCAAACTTTCTTGCTTTTCACATTTCAACTGCATTAAAAAATAAATGAAAAATTAAATTTAAAAATTTAAATTTAATTAAAATTAATTTAATTAAAGGTTCTTTTTTTTTGTTGGCTTACTGTAGAATTAAAAAAATTGAAACCTTTTTCATGTCTGAACAAAAGAAATGACACTTTTAGAATTTAGTGTCACCCCCGATAAAAAAAAATATATATGTATATAAATATAGATAGTAAAAAACATATTTCAGTTTTAAGACTTAAAATACACGCTTTTATTTTATATAAAATGACGTAATCCGCATAAGCTAGAGAATTCTTCATTTACTATCCAGTCTTAAACAACATCTACAGGATAAATTAACATACAAGATGGGACACTTCTATAGAGCGTAATGGTAATGCGATTGCGATCGTAGCGCCTTTAGTGACAATGGAGAAGAAACTCCCCATCCCTGTAGTATTTTATTATTGAGTATCTACCTCATTGGGATCTTTCTTTTTTTAATGTTGCATGTTTACGTTTTCAATTGAATCTTACACCGATACATGAATATAGAATAGATATTCTATTTTATATATCTAATATCTGTTCTATGTTCATGTAATGGTATACGCATTTTTTTAATTTTATTTAACATGATGCGTGAACAATTTAAGTGCAACGAAAACAAAGTAAACATTTAATCCTGAATGCTATATATCAAAAGCAATGGTGTAATATAAGACTATACGAAATATTGCACGCTACAAGTTCCAGAAAATTTCATAAATATTCCCATTTAATAGGAAAATTTTTATAGCCGATGTTTTATTAATTTATGAAGTTTAACGTATTAAACAATCGTTACAATCTTTTAAAATTCACGCATTTTCACTTTCTTACAGATAAAGTAAAAATATTGCTTTTAATGTAAATAACGTTCAACCAATTGAATAATATTTATAATATTAGCATATAAGAAATAATAATAAAATTACAGATTTTGAAAAATTTCTTTCGACAAATTTTTAGAATTATATAAATCTAAAAGTTAAAAATAAATAGAGGTACCGACATTACACTCAGTAAAATTTTATTCGATATGAATAAATTAACACAATGCCTGAATTTGATTTTTTTTACAATTTAATCTCATAAACTTACACATTTCCGTTCTTAACAGAATTTTCTAGGTTTTTTCTTTTATATCATTACTCTAATTATCGTTTCGTAAATTAAAAGTAACAACGATACAAGCACGATAAAAAAAATAAGCAGCTAAATAAATAAAGCGTAAATACAATATCATCTGCCTCTTCTTCGTTTGGACATAATAGATATTCAAAACATAAAGCTTAAACATATTTCTTCAACATGTGTAAATTTCGGTCCGTAGTAACGCTAGTACTGTTGTCATTACAGATTTCGCCATAAATGTCCATCTCGGTATGTTAATCTATGAGCTATAGTAAAGTACGCATATGATGTCACTATCGCTGAATAATACACAAATCTCGAAAAAAGAGATGTCATTCAAGAAACTTGACAAAAAAAATCAGCTATATGATTCATATGCCTTCATCTGTTTGTAATATTAATATAGATACTTAAAATTAAATTTGGTTTATAATAGCTCGATGTTTTATCAGAAATCATTCATCTATAGTTTTTCAAAATAGTACGTATTTTAATTACATTTTTTAAAAGTTGTTATGGGAAAATGGCAACAAAAAGATATAATTACTATTTTTCCTTTACTTTCAACATAAATGGAGTATTTGAGCTGCCAAGATTAAACAAATGCGCTAAAAACTACAAAAGAATTAATATTTAAAAAATAAATTGAGATGCAGTTTACAAACAAATTGCGTTTAAAAGTACTTTTTTTCCCAATACGACGGTATAAAAATTGAAAATATGCGATGCTTAGAAGTTAAAAAAATTGCAGTAGAGTATTTAACCGTACAATGATACATCTGCTTTGTTTTACGTCTGGCTTATACAACGGAAGTTATTTTTTTGAGACGACACTTTAATAGCTGGGAGAAAGAAAAAGCATACCGGGGACTAAAAAGTAATTTTCGAAAATTGCTGCACTTTTTAAATGTGTTTAAAATTTAAAATGTGTTCATATTTGAACCAGACCACGTTATATAAAGCACTTCCCTAATCGATTATTTTAACTATTATTGTCTGAATAGAACTGGTAAATTTTATGCATTTACAAACAGAAAATGTAACTTTGATAACGTGTCATAAAACAGCCAGTTTGGAATTGTGGACGAAGAAAAATCGTAAGATATAAAAATTGACATTATACCGATATGACCCTTCCCTACAAAAAGAGGCACATGACACACAGACTCCACCTCATCTACAAGGAAAGATGGATCCACACGTGGTGCAAATCACAAATGCATAGACGCAACTTTAATAAACTATATTACTAAATAAAAGTTATACCATCTTTTTCGGTTTCAGTGTAATTAACAGTTTCAATAGTTTCATAAATGTGTTCTGATTAATTAAAATATTTATATTTTAATTTTGTGCAATTTAATTCAGCATTTGTAATAGAAAAATGTAAGATCTGTTACTACATTCCCATTTAATAAAATAAATAAGTTTTGCGCCTCTTAGTACTAATAACATCTGTTACTTCAATCTTAGTTTTAAACATCGTACTATAGATAAGATTTTCTTTCAAATTTTTGAAAATGGTACATATTGTTTAATTAATTTATTTTTTTGTACACAGTTATTCAAAATGAAAAAGAAATTCATTAAACGTAATTTATGTTACAACGATTTTACATTTTTTATTCCAAATACAACTTTAAATCATGCACCATGCATAGAATATGAAATATTTTCTAATACTATCAAAAATATTTTATTATAATTGTTTTTTTCATACAAGGAACAGCGATGCGTTAATAGACATTTTAGAAAATACTTAACAAAGTTAAAAGCCTTATCTCAGTAATTACTGTCTAGACTGAAGTAGTCCCTAAAGACATTAAGGGACTACTTCACCCACGGGAACTGAATTCGCTTACTAATGTTAATCCTATGGGAGAAGTTTTTAAAAAGGTATATCGTTTGCATGTCAAAATTTTTAAATGATTTTTTTTTTTTTTTTTTTTTTTTTTTTTTTGCATTGGATAGCCAAGGTCGATTTTCAAAATGCCCGTTTTTTACTATTTCGATTTTGTTCGCAGTCATTTTTTATGAGGATAGGACGACTTTCGAAACCGGTTCCGAAAGTAAAATTATCTAAATTGGAAAAAAAAAAAATACAAACAAAATCGAAAAAAAAAAAGATTCGGCTTTTGTAGAGATTGGCCTCAGCTATTCAATGAAAAAAAAAAAATCTTTTACAAATATTAAAAGTCAAACAAGAAAAAAAAAATCTTCCATATGATTAACATTAGAAAGCGGGTGTGAAGAATTTGCGAGTGTTAACATGCAAAATCTTCAGTAATATAATCCCTGTATTTTATGCATACCACACAGTAAAACTAAAAGTCTAATTAAATAGAACAACGCTTTTCACTAAGAAAAAGGTTTTTACCGTTCATTGACGACAACATTTGTGTATCCATGTCTTTTGTGCAGTCCTATGTATGAATTTATTTATATTATATTCACACAGTAAGACTTATTTGTGCTAAAAAACAAATAACACTCTTGAAAATGCATTTTCATCAAATCCCGCCCACACAATTTAAATATTTTGAATTGTTGCACTGCATATAATTTGTAGAATTCATTCCACAGAATTTAATAAAAATTAGTTGAGATTGAAAAAGCACATCTTACAATGTTGCTTATACACTGTTAAAGAAAATTGATATGATATATTCCCTATGCTTTCTGTGGATGACGTTATCTCCCTCCTCAATAACGTATATAAATTTCAAAAAACGCTTTTCAAACAATTACTGTCATTAGTGAGTTTAGGAGGTGGCCCGGAGGGGACATTCCCCCGGAAGATTTGAGATTTCGTGTTTTGAATGGTCAAAAAGTGCAATCCCCTCGGAACTCTATAATGTCCCCCTCAGAGCCACAGAAATCCCCCCCCCCCCCCAAGGAAAGTGCCTGAATTCAACACTGATTATTGTAAACCGAGATTAATACAATGTAATTTATTTCTATATCCCTGTAAATAAACGAAAGAAGCTACACGATACGTATTCTATATTAAGCGTGTTGTGCCCTTCAGTGATGTATATCAATTTCTTTATGTTTGAAGTAGTGTAACATCATTAAAATACAAGGTATAGAATTTTCTTTCCATAGGACATAATTTAACGGAATATTTTTTTTATGTATACCTGCAAACGAACTATAAGTGCTAAACACTTCATTTTCATTAAAGAATCTTTGTAGTAAATAGTAAATCATAATAATGTATATAAATGGAGTGGCAATCCAAGTTTATTTACGGGCGAACCAACCGGAATGACGAACCAAAGTCATAAATTTTTCAACTATGTTAGAAAGTGTTAAAATGTTGTAGTTTAATTTTGTATTGTTTAATGCTACTGCAAATTTTATTGAGATTGCAGACATTTTCAAACAATATTGCCGTTATTAAATAAAATCTATACTTTATTTTAAAACAAAGTATTTTAGAAATATAACAAATAAAACGCATATTAAAAACTCCTAAATTAAACTTCTATCAGCTTTTTTTTACAAAAGGAACTAGTGAAACATATTATTATTTTTTTCTGCACACCTGATATATTTTAATCGGTGGTTTAGAAAAAAAATACACAAACATAAAAGAAAAACAGAACTAAAAATAGTCTTTTACGGGGGCTTCAGGAGGACAGGCCCTCTCCCTGATGAATAATTCTTGGTATCCTTTCTTTTACTATTCAATTACTTGAAATCCTATGCGAAGAACAAACTTGGTTATTTTTTTTAATTTTCGAGAGGGAAAGAAAATTTAGTTAATTAAATTTGAAAATCTAAAGAGGGGCAATTCTGCTCAACTACCATTTCTGGCACCCATGTTTCCTTTCCATCCCATTGTACAAAAGATATAATTTTATACAAAAACATATTGATATTTGGAAAATATGAAACCCTTATCAAAGATTCATGGTATAACATAGCATATAATTAAAAATATTATTGATCAAAACTCAAAATATGCTTACGATTCTCTTGCATCGGACTTTTGTTCTTCAATTGTGCTCGATAATTTCGTATCTATCATCACGGCATTGTTATACTATCATCGACGACCAACGTTTCGAAGAAATTATAAAACTTTCCAATTTTGGCTGCCTATATCGTTTCATTGTTATTTTTTCCTTCAAAAATTGAAATTTTGATGCAAAATACTTATGGCTAGAATTTAAAAAACAGATACTTCAGAGATATTCGCTGGAATTCAAAATAATCCAATGCTTGTAGTTTATTCCTGTCTAAAGAAGTAATCTCCGAATAGTAAACCAAGAAATAACTGTCAATGTGAATGATACAGGAAGATAGGAGAAAGGGGGATAATGATTTTGTGGGATTCTTGGCACTGCAGTATATCAGGAGTTGTCGGTCTGCATTGGTGTCCCTTTTGTTGATTTATTCTGTATTCGATTGCAGACACCATACCAGTCATCTGAGGACCCCTACTAACCAACAGTATGTGACAGATATGACAATTACCCCGAACGTCTTTAAATACCTTATTTACTGACTAATGGAAACATGCTGTTGTTAATTACCATGTGAGAAAAACATGACCAGTCTTTCAAAACTGAAACATCTGGATATTTTTTAAACGGGGACTGCGGTGTATAAAGATCTTTTTCAAAGAGCTTTTGTGGTCTTTCTCTTTATGTTAGGATAAAGGAGGATAATAGTTTTCGATTAGAAAACTCCAAGTAAAACTAATGTATGCATCTGAAGGAACTAATGTTAGCGCGGTATTTCAGGTGTTTCACTACTGTTAATTATGGTGAAACGGAAAGTAAATATCCCTTTCTCCCCAATTCCTTTCAGTTTGTTTTCTGAATACTCAAAAAAAAAAAAAAAAACTCAAATAGTTTTAAAAATCAATTCTTTACTTCATAAAATTCTTAATTTATTAATGTGCTTTTTATTTTAAACATTTAATAAATCAGGAAGATCTGCGTCCCCTCGCTCCCTTAGCGTCCCCCTTGAAAAAAAAGTAAGGGGACGCTTGAAATAAAATAAAAAAGTGGGGGGACGCCGTCCCCCTGCGTCCCCCCTCGACTACACCACGGAACTATACATGAAAATTTAATCATTTTTAGATCATTTTATACGTTATAAGTTCCCGGTGTGCAGATTGCATTTATATTTTTTATTTGACTCATTTTTTGAGGTTTTATTTCTATTTTAAATTCAAATTTTCAGCTTTTCGAGAGATATTTTTTATATATTTTAGAAAATGTTATTAATTTAAACTGTTTCCAATTGTATAAACAGCGAAACAATAATGTTTACTTCAAATTAAAAATTTATTTACACGTGACTATTGTAAACAGAAATAAAAACTTTAAAATTAGAATTAAATGATCACATGTTAAAAGCAGGGAAATTACGTCATAAGAACCATATTCACACTTGAATTTTAAAAGAGAAACAAAATGTTAAAATAAAAAAATTATTATGCGCTAAAACTTGTAAAGGGAAGAAATTACAT
This sequence comes from Maratus speciosus, assembly GCA_963932465.1. NCBI lineage: Eukaryota > Metazoa > Arthropoda > Arachnida > Araneae > Salticidae > Maratus > Maratus speciosus. The sequence goes on along the minus strand of OZ010791.1, from coordinate 222,360,796 downwards.
CATATTTAAAATGGCCAAAAAATATAGTAAAACAATTTAAATTAAAAAATATATTTGCGCGAGATATTTTGAGATAATCTTTTCAACTATTATCGTGAATTCGAAGACAGCGCAAATAATATTTCCTTCTAACAACTGAAGTATTTTCACCTGAATATTAATAAGAAAAATAAAACTTTGGTGTAAATTACGTCAGATTTAAAACGATACATTTAAAATGAATTATTTAAAAGAACTATCTTATAGCGCTGTTAAAAAATACCGGGAGACAAGGACACTGTTTACTTAATTCATTTTACATTAGCTTATTTTCAAATGTTTAACTAATTTTTTAATTAAATACGTAAACAGCCATTGAATCTCTTAACAGCAGCAGATTTGGTCTTAAAAATCTCCAATCCAAGGAAAACGAATAGAAACCCGTTTACAGAAAAATCACTACCTTTTTTTTTTTCAATTCAATATTTTTAAAGCCGATCAAATTAGCGTGCTTTTTGGATTTTGGTGTGCCTGAACGGGGGTTAGCGAGCGTAGCTCGTAGGGGGCAGAGCCCCCTAGTTTCTTATATAATTATGCAGTGCATTAAGGATTTTTTTTTTTTTTTTTTTTTTTTTTTTTTTTTTTTTTTTTTGTCAATCATCAAAAATCAGCATTTTTCTACGATAAAAGTTGAATACGCTCTTCAAATATTCAGCATAAAAGTAAAAAAAAAAAAAAAAAAAAAAAAAGAGAGAGAGAGAGAGAGAGCTTTTCATAATTTCCACCCTTTGTCTCGTCTAGTCACTGAAATAAGTCATATTTAATTAAAAATTACTGTTTATTTTAATTTCAGATAAGCCAAATAAATTTAAACTACAATGGTCGTCGCAACTCACACGCACACACACAAAAAAAGAAACCACCAACAACGTCGTGTCGCGCATGTGTCGTGTGTTAATTAGTATTTCATGGGAAAATACCTCCACATCCACCGATTTCTATTTTCTCCAAAAAGATAGAGAGCTCCAGAATGCGGTATAATAATTTAAAAAAAAGTATCACATCTGGTATTACTACAGAAACCACTGGGTATCTATAGAACCGATTTGAAACCCCGCCGAAATGGTAATTTGTCTTCTTAGTAACTCCCACGTTACTGACTAACAGCATTGAAAACTGAACCCAAATACATCATCCGCACTTCTCTTTACTTATATTTATCCATTCATTTGTAAAAGGACTTTTACAATTTTAGTGGTTTATCTATTTATTTTAATTACATATGTATTTTTCAATTCATATATCGGGGTAGTGTTTGAAGTTTAAAGAGGTTAAGCAGATCCGGTAAAAAAAAAAAAAAAAAAAAAAAAAAAAAAAAAAAAAAAAAAAAACGTTTTGACATACTGGCTTTTTCGGATGCTAAAAATATTATCGAATTTTTAAATAGATATGAAAAATTAACATTTTCTTCTTTCAAAAGCAAAATTTGCATAAGTTTCCATTGCAAAATCTTGTGAAGAATTAGTCTTGGCGCCCTTGGTGGTCTAACACTTATATTATCATTAAGAAATTATGGAATGCTCTAATTTAGTAGAACTAAGGGCATCAATTTATGTGTGTATTTGTGGGGAGTGTGCGTGTGTGTGTGTGGGGGGGGGGGGGGCTTGCTATTACAAAAACACGATACTACTTTTTTTCAAGTTATTTTTGCAGAGGCGCTGAAAAAAATCTGGTCAAGTGACCAAGGGTGCCATGATTACAAAAACACGGTATTAGTTTTTTTAAACTTATTTTTACAGAGGCGCTAAAAAAATCTGTCCAAGGGCGCCATGATTACAAAAACACGATGATAGTTTTTTGAAAGGGATTTGTACAGAGGCGCTGAAAAATATCTGACCAAGGGCGCCATGATTACAAAAACACGATATTAGTTTTTTAAAACTTATTTTTGCAGAGGCACTGAAAAAAATCTGACTAAGGGCGCCGTAATTAAAAAATACGATATTAAGTTTTTGAAATTTATTTTTACAGATACGCTGAAAAAAATCTCTCTAAGGGCGCCATGATTAAAAAAAAAACACGATAATAGTTTTTCAAAATTATTTTTACAGAGGCGCTGAAAAAATATGACCAAGGGCGCCATGATTACAAAACCATGATATTAGTTTTCTGAAAGTTATTTTTACAGGGCGCTGAAAAAAATCTCACCAAGAGCGCATTCATTACGAAAACACGACATTAGTTTTTTGAAAGTTATTTTTACAGAGAGGCGCTGAAAATAAATCTGACCAAGGGCACCATGATTACAAAATTACGATATTAGTTTTTTGAAAGTTATTTTTACAGAGAGGCGCTGAAAAAAAAAATCTGCCCAAGGGCGCCATGAGTACAAAAACGCGATAATGGCTTTTTGAAAGGCATTTTTACAGAGGTGCTGAAAAATATCTGACCAAGGGCGCCATGATTACAAAAAACACGATATTAGTTTTTTAAAACTTATTTTTACAGAGGCGCTGAAAAAATCTGACCAAGGGCGCCATGATTACAAAAACACGATATTAGTTTTCTGAAATTTATTTTTACAGAAGCACTGAAAAAATCTGACCAAGGGCGCCATTATTACGTAAACACGATATTAGTTTTTTTAAACTTATTTTTACAGAATCGTTAAAAAAATCTATCCAAAGGCACCATGATTAGAGAAACATGATGATAGTTTTTTGAAAGGGATTTTTACAAAGGCGCCGAAAAAAAATCTGACCAAGGGCGCCATGATTACAAAAACACGATATTAGTTTTTTTAAACTTATTTTTACAGAGGCGCTGAAAAAATCTGACCAAGGGCGCCATGATTACAAAAGCATGACATTAGTTTTCTGAAAGTTATTTTTACAGGGCGCTGAAAAAATCTCACCAAGAGCGAATTGATTACGAAAACACGACATTAGTTTTTTGAAAGTTATTTTTACAGAGGCGCTGGAAATAAATCTGACCAAGGGCGCCATATGATTACAAAATTACGATATTAGTTTTTGAAAGTTATTTTTTACAGAGAGGCGCTGAAAAAAAATCTGTCCAAGGGCGCCATGATTACAAAAACACGATGTAGTTTTTGAAATTTATTTTTACAGAGGCGCTGAAAAAAATCCCTCCAAGGGCGCCGTGATTACAAAAACACGATATTAGTTTTTTGAAATTTATTTTTACAGAGGCGTTGAAAAAATCTGACCAAGGGCGCCATTATTAAGAAAACACGATACTGGTTTTTTTAAACTTATTTTTACAGACGCCTTAAAAAAATCTGTCCAAGGGCGCCATGATTAGAGAAACACGATGATAGTTTTTTGAAAGGGATTTTTACAGAGGCGCTGAAAAAAATATCTGACTAAGGGCGCCGTGATTAAAAAATACGATATTAAGTTTTTGAAATTTATTTTTACAGAGGCGCTGAAAAAATTCTCTCCAAGGGCGCCATGATTAGAAAAACACGATAATAGTTTTTTGAAAAGCATTTTTACAGAGGCACTGAAAAAAATCTGACCAAGGGCGCCCTGATTACAAAAACACGATATTAGTTTTTTGAAATTTCTTTTTACAGAGGCGTTAAAAAAATCTTACCAAGGGCGCCATTATTACGAAAACACAATATTAGTTTTTTTTAACTTATTTTTACAGAGGCGCTAAAAAAATTGTCCAAGGGCGCCATGATTACCAATGCCGCCTCTGACAAAGGGACCAAATGAAATTAAAATGAAAATCTCCTGTCTTAAATTGGCATTTTTTTTGTTTTGTTTTTTGTACTTTCACAAAAAACAGAAATACCAAACTACCGGGCAGCCACCCAGGGCGCTGAATATTTGACAGAAAATATACTAAATACATCATTAATACCAATATTAATTTATGTAGAAGTTACTATTCTTCGGGGTACTGAATAAAATCTGGACCAGGGCGCAATGACTATCAAAGTCTCTGTGAATGAATCCATTTAAAATGAGAATATGTTTCTTATACAGTGTTTCGTCGTTTATACTTGCACAAAAGGCAGAAATACAAAAATACCTCACAACACCAGGGGCGCTAAATACTTAAGACGCAGAAAATGTGCAAACGTATTAGACGCAGACTTATTAGACACTTATTAGAAGCATTCCTAGAACAGAAATTATTTAGGCGTATATCTAAATAAGTGAGTACTTAATATTATTTTTCTTAGAATTTATTATTAGTACAGGCTTTGAAACAAAGTCTGGTCCTGGATACAATGTGTAACAATGGCATATCTGATTGTCGATAACTTATGTTATCTCGAAATTTGTTTATCTAATTGTTTTGATCACACATAGTTTGCTTATGCTATACTTTAAAAAATAAAAAGCATTACTTTTTAATTTTCCAAATGAAAATCTTTGAAAATTTTATGCCTTTCAAAATGCGTGCTTAAAAAAAGAGAAAAAAAAGAAAAGAAAAAAAAAGAAAAAAGTGACGATGGGCGCACCGGGCATTTGCCTCGTTCCCCGGTGGGCCAGTACGACCCTGCCGGTCAGCGATATATTGATGAGATCCTCAGACCTATTGTAGTCCCTTACACGACATCAATTGGAGGTCCCGTTAATGGAAGACAATTGCAGTCCACTTAGTGGATGATTTCCTTTTCGAGGAAGGAATCATACGAATGAAATGGCCAGCGGGTTTTCCAGACATGAACCCAATAGAGCATTTTTCGGACATTCTAGGCAGTCGGGCTGCAGGCCGCCTACCACGCCCCACAAATTCCCCAAGAACTGAAAAGTGCTCTTCTGGAGGAATGGAGCAGAATACCCCAGCTCTTCATTAATAGCCTCATTGACTCCATGCCTCAAAGGTGTTCAACATTGCTGGCAGTCCGGGAAAACCACATTCCTTACTAAAAACGATTTTCTTTGAAGAAAACATATTTTTTTATTCGTTTTTTTCTCATATGCACAAATTGTGTTTTTTGTTTCCTTTTGTACCCAAATGCTCTATACAATGCACTTTTTGCTGTAAACATGTGTAATTTTTTTTTTTTATCATATAGCTTGCCACGTCTGTCTATCATGTATCAATCATCTAAACAATTCTCCAGCCATAAGATCCATCCATAACCTCAATATCCTGTAATTGTTTTGAGCAGTGTATATATAACAATTCTGTAAGTACTTCGAAAAATGCTGACATCACAAAACAGGAAAGGTATAAATGATACATATATTTCAAAATATTCTAACCATTATCGACTGTTTTTTCAAGTATCCCAGTATATTTTGAAATGACTTTGGAAAATGTTAATACGAATGTGTCGAAATTTTCGGTGAAATACACATTACTTTTAGCTCACGTATATGAATTTCTAAGAAACGATACTTAAGTTGAAATCCAACCTACTCAATGAAAATATCATATTTTTTTCTCATCTTTTAAAAATATCATACTTTGGTTCAAGAATATTTTTTCTAAAAATATGATATGGAAGACTATCGTCACTATAATTTTATTTCTTTGAGATATTACAACCAAAACTTTTTTAAAAAGCCCAAATAAAAGTATAAGTTCTTAGTACTAGTCATCTGGTAACGTACCATTTATTTTTGTTCTTTACACTGTTGTAACACAATATAAATGAACAAAATTATGAAGAAAAAAAATTTTGTTATCTTTTATTTGATCGATATTAAGTTTCATATAGGAAACATGATAGATTGCTATTTTATCATTTGTCATCAAAAGAACTTTTTTTTTTTTTACACTTGCTTCTTTTTCCTTAAGCATCTATCTGTTTTCTATAAAAGTGCAAAAAATGCATTTTTTGCTGACATAAGAGCATTAGATATCTCTGATTCTTGAAATTTATTTTTTCTATATTTTAGAATTATAGGAAAACATTTATGAAAAGTGAAAGTTTAAACTTTATTAATGAAAAATTTGAGAGAAACATTGTTTAAATATTCCTCATTTATACAGGGCTGCTATTAATTAAATTCTGATTCATTTTCATGTGGTCTAATGATAAAGGATTTCACTTATATGATACAAGTAAATTTTTAATTTATTTTACACAATTTTTTTACAAGAATTTTCAGTTTCTAAATGTTTTCTACAAAAATATTTGATTAAAGGGGAAATTTTTCTTTTCCATCCATTTCCAGTCTTCCCTTAACAAAATCAAATAAAATACAGAACGGTATATTTTACAATATATTTACCATTTTTTTTATTTCTGCAACAAAATTGAAGGTATTGCATATTTTTGTGGTGTATGTATATGCATTTCTGTGTGGAGGCGGATAATAAACAAATTTAGGTTCAAACTTAAGGTATGGATATAGTCAAAAGTCCGTAAAAGTTTCTAATAAAAAAATGTTAAGTAGTTCAACAAACATTCTGCGCGTAATTTGAAAAAATGCACGCTTTTCACATTTTGAGACAAGTCACTTTGAAGTGCCCTTTTAATCAATTGAGGCCACCCAAAACATTTTAGTCATAGTTAGCATAATTATTCAATTATCGTGCGGTTTGTTTAAAAAGACTGGGGTAATATTGATCTTACTTATGTATTTTTCTTTTTCAAAAAATCGATTTCTTTTTTATTTAACATCATGAGTCTTTTAAACAAGAAAATTCAGGATAATTAAAGAAGTATCAAATAGATAACAATATCTGTCTAAATAATAATGAGAATTGCCAACAAATCTGTCGGGTTAGTTAAATAAGTCGGTTAAAAATGGACTACTTTATTTCTTAGATATAAAAATGAGATAAATACAGTTAGGTTATTTCTTTTTACCCGACTGCCAAGAAGGGTTATGTGTTTCACGCATATCTGGGTACGTGGCTTTCTTTATATCCACGAAACATCCCAACGGCTGGATGGATTTTAATGAATGAGGTCTCTATCGATTCATCTTAACGGTCCGATGGTTATAGGCCAGGTTTTGTTTTTATACTTTCAAAATGGCGGCCGTAAAATACAAAATGTCGGTAGAAATGAAAAAAAAATTACGCACCCTATTGAGTGGCATATCATTGGATAGGTCTTTCAAAATGAAAACGGTGTTTCATTGACTATTTTACAGTCAGAAGCTCCGTTTAAATATTACACAACCTGGAAGTTGTGTAGATAGGATCTCTAGCTTTACTGCAACTCTAGCCATCCTAGACATCTATAGGCCTCATCAAAACAGTGTTTATATATAGGAACTAACAATTAAACACAACTTAAAAGTCATCAATACAAGTAATTAAAAAAAATAGGTAAGTAATATAAAAAAATAGTTTCACGTTGATGAGAAATTATTAAATAGTTCGCTTTTTACGCAGTCGGGTTTTTTGATTTTTTAAATTTAATTTTTTTTTTGTTTTATTAAATTAAATATATCAGCATATAAAATAATAAAAAGAGTATTTTTTTTTCGGTCCGCGTAGTAGATAATTATATAACTAAATAATACTACGATGCACCCATGAATCTGCTTATTAATAAAGCTGATTAATGCGCTCAATATTCTCCGAATTTAATTTAAACTTTCTCAAACTCCAATTACGAATCAATACATTTAAATTAGTACTGTGTTAAACTACCGAATGAAACCAATATTATTTTAAAGAACTGAACACGCTAGTATTTTATTTAGCCAAATGTAATTAAATTTCAGTGAGGAAGAAGAATTTACTTATTTATTCGTTTCAAGGTTCGTTAATTAAAATAATATTTTTTCTTAAATACCTGAAATATCATCTCCAGACGTAAAAGTATTATTAGGAAAATACTGCTTGGGGAAATGAGGTTGATTACAGATTTTTTTGGGGAAAAGGAGGGGAATGTAAAGTTTCCTTTTAATTTTTAACTGACTTCCAACAAAGGAGGGCTGCCACAAGCGACTATTTTTTTATTCTATTCCCACCACTAGTTTTAAAAAACAGATTTTATAGTATATTTCTTTTGCGAATATAGTAGAACCTCTTTTATCCGAAACTCTTTTAACCGAAACTCTTGGTTAGCCGAAATCCATTTTTAAAGTTTTTTTTTTATTATTATTATTATTTTTATTATCACATTCCTTGTGTGCAAAATCAATTTTGAAAGCTTTTAGGTAGATTTCGTATGAAATACTACCTATTGGCGTCGTTCCTATGTTGGAATTTCTGAAAAGATTTTGCAGATCTACACCGATCATGACCCCTAGAACCCAAAACCACCCTCAGTAAAGAATTTATCTATCTATCTATATATATATATATATATATATATCTATGTATCTATCTATATATATCACTTTCTTCTGGACACGATAACTTCCACAATTCTGCGCAAATCTCTCTGTGCATAAATGGACACCAATGTATTACGCGAGCAAAGCCGCGGTGTTTGGTGGTAGTCTATAATTCCAATGTGTTCGCATTTATGTTGCTTTTCTATTGGTCCAGAAAATCCTTTAGTACCCGTAGTTTTTTCCAGCAAGATGTTGAAATAAATATCTAAAAAAAGTTCATTTGCATGTAATATGCAAATTATCCATTGTAAAGTTTTTAGAGTCTTGCTTCCGATGTTTTGACAACTCCAGATTTCCGTCCTGCATTGACGGCGTTTCTGTTTCACCTAATAAATTTCAAACTTGAAATGTCTGTATTATTATTTTGAAAATACACCAAAATTGCAGTGGCTATATTAATATAAAAAGATGTCAATGAAATATGACTCATATATTCCATGTGTTTTTCTTTAATGATTCTTAGTTGTACTTTTTTCCCTTTGTTTCAGGTATCATAGTGTTATCATTTCTGCCATCAAAATACAAAACTTCGAAAATTAACTCATTTCGTCTTTATTGTTCTTTCAAATTCTTTCTTTTCTTTTCTCTTTGTCGTCTTCAAGTCCTTCTTTCAGTTACCTTTTCTTTATTATCATCAGAAATACCCATATCTTCTAGGGTGCCATTTGCAATAATATTTGCAGTTCTGTCTAATACTCCGCTTCTTTCTCCTTGTTGATTATCAAATTCAGGTTCCGAACTATTTTTTTCACTTGACGATCATTCAATCAAAAAATCCTCTTTAAAAAAAAAAAAAATAGTTTTTCTTTCCTTTGTATTTTCTTTTTCAGTCTTGCTACGCATTTTTTTTGGTAGTTTTTATACGTATTGATCCTATTACCATCACCCCATCTCTCTTCAGTCTTTTAGAAAGTGACGTTCTTGTTCTGATACACGATAATATTTAGTGCATTTACACAAAGAAAAGTTTTCTGCACGATTACCTAACATTTTGCAATTTTATATTAAATGTGGGATTATCTTAACATTTTTCTTCAAATTTTGACATTTCTCACTATAGTCTAATCATTTTCTATGACTTGTGTATCAGAAATCATTGGAATTGAAGGTCCCAGCAATACACTTTTAATTGTATCAACAACAGCTTTAGATATCTCAGAAACAATGTCTTCCAGGTTCCAGATGGCAGATTTTAAGTTAAATTGATAAATAATGTTTCATAACATCTTCATATGTTCGCCAAAGATGACAGTCTAATGTTAATTCTTTTGGTTCGCAAAATACAAGGCACTTCAACAATTTTCTAGATTTAGGTACGTTAGCAGACATTGTCACATTTGACACCTACTGTTTATTGAAAAATAATCGGAGAAACACGCTCTAAATCGGACTAACTTGTTATGAGTCGCAGTAAAATAAATCAGAGACAATGAAAGCCGACGCCCACTACGCTGTCTTCTATAGAAGTTAAACAAAGTGGGGCCATCTTTTGCATGGCACTAAAACTAAATTATTATCTTTATTACAGGACATTAACACTTCATTAATTTAATTTTGCAATATATAAATTTAACAATAAGCTTAAAACCCTTTCCATGCAATTATTGGCTTTTATTCCTTTTTCATGGGAAATCAGATGCTTTGAGGAACCGGAAAATATCATTTTAAAATTAAAAGAAAAATATTTTCTTTTGATGGAGTTAAAAAGGAAAAAAATAATCACTATTATAATATAAAATTCGAAACTTCGTTTTTTAGTTCCACCCTATTGTACATATGTATAACCCTAATCAGACGCGTGCACATAAGTTGTGTTATCTGGTATAGCTTACATTGATGGGTCTCCTTTGCAGTCTGTATATGCCAAGGAGAATCCAACAGATGGAGTAGTTATAAATGAAGTCACTTGAAGCCGTTTCTACCACTACACCCGCATGCATCCGCCATATTTAACCGTTACTGGAGTCTGTTGATTGGGCTGTTAACGATCAAAGTCAAATATGGTAGACTCAGAAGAGGGGAAAGAACTCGTTTGCTGACATCAAAACTTACCACAGGAAAGGATTGATATGTCTACGCCTCTCTTTTCTATATGAATATACTTTCTTAATACCAAATTGGCTGCTCACCTAGCTTGTAGCTGCTGATTTTGAGTTTTTATGCTCTTTTTGCAGCTTTGAAAATATCGCGCCATCTATTAGTAAGTTTTGGGGGAGGGGGGTTTCTTAAGAAAATCTTTCGATTATGAGAGGCATTTCCATCCAAACTGCACTCTCATACATCTTGTTAGCAAATGAAATTTGTTTAAAGGTTTTTGTTGCTACTTGCTAGTTGTATTATTTAAGAACGAACAAACGCACAAGATGTCCAGAAATCAATCAGCACATTTTAAGATTCAGTATAAAATAAAGAAATTGATGTTAGTACGCGTGTTTTGGATTAAAATGCTTCCAGTTCTAATACATTTTATCCAAGTAAATAAAAAAATTTATTTCAAAAATTGTTTTGTTTTGTTTGCTTGTAGGTCTGTTCAGAATTTTGCGGATAGATGGTGTTATAGCTAAGAAACAAGAGGAAAAAGGGCATCAAAAGGTCAAAGCAATTACAGAGCATTTATTTTCTGACATTCATTACCCTATTTCAGAGTGACAACTAATTGTAACTCGAGCCGAATCCAAAAGGTATCTAATTTCAATCAACGACGTCACTACCATTGTTTATATAAAGGTTATATTACATGCACATTCATTCAAAATATATGTAGTTGTATCGTGGGAAATTAAATATTACTAGGGGGCTCGGCACCCTACGAGCTACGCTCGCCAACCCCCGTCCAGACACCGCAGACTCTAAATGCACGATAATTTGATCGGCTTTAAAAAGATTTCGAAAGATTAAATTATAATTTTAAAAACAGTGGCGATCTCCCTATAAACGGATTTCTATTCATTTCTCTTTGATTGGGGAATTTTAACGCCAAATCCGCTGCGGTACTACTTGATTATCCAGTCGACCAATTTCGCCAAATTATATAAATCGCCAAACCACTCGCCAAATTATACAAATTGACATAATTTTTATTTTATATAACGAAAGAACATATAAATTAGTACAACATTAATAAAAATACAAATAAAACATCGAAATAAAAATAACTTGATGACGTAGACACGTGTAACAACATTTCAAAATAAGTTAATATAAAAGGAATTAAATAAACAGAGTCTTTGTCTCCTGGTATTTTTTAACAAAGCGAAAAGAAAGTTCTTTTAAATGAGACATTTTAAATTAATCGTTTTTAATCTGACGTAATTTTGACCAAGCTATTCTTTCTCTTTTAAATATTCACGGGAAAATACTTTTGTTAGAAATGAAATATTATTTGCGTTTTCCTAACAAAAATAGTTGAAAAGATCCTCTCAGAATATCAAATAAATGTCTAGCGCAATTTCAAATTTAAACTGTTTTGCAATATTATTTTGTGTTCATTTTATGTAATAGCTGTAATGTGACGTAAATATGACGTAATTTCTCCTATTTAACACTTCTAACGCATGTTAATGAATTTATTATTTTACAATATCCTTTCTCTTTTAAAATTCACGTGTATACTTTTTATGACGTAATTTTCAATAAGTTCCTGCTTTTTATACGCAATTATTTAATTTTAATTTGAAAGTATCTTTTCTATTTATAATAGTCACGTGTAAATATTTTTTTAATTTGAAGCAAACTTTATTGTTTCCGTTGTTTATACAGTTGGCAACAGGTTAAATTAGTACAATTTTCTAAAATAACTAAAAAATATCTCTCGAAATGCTGAAAATTTGAATTTAAAATAGAAATAAAACCTCAAAAAATGAGTCAAATTAAAAAAATAAATTAATTCTGCACACCGGGAAATTATAACGTATAAAATGATCTAAAAATGATTAAATTCCCGTGAATAGTTTTTGCTCCTATAAAACTTTTTTAGTGGAACGATTTTGTCCAACTTTAGCATTAAATATCTCTTTAAATAATTCTTCGATTTGAAAACTGTCTGCATCAGCGTGTTTATCAAACATTTCTGTATAATACTACCGATTTTCATATTTTTGTATGCCTTATTTTCCTTAATATTAACAAAGAAAGACCTCCGGTCACAAAAAATTCAAAACCGGCGGCGGCGGCGGCGGCGGCGGCGGCGGCGGCGGCGGCGGCGGCGGCGGTGACAGCGGTAGTTACTTTTTTTTAGAATAGAGAGAGAGAGATTGTACAATTCACGTGCTCTTTTACTGCTTGTAATAAATTAAATGCTCTACAACTACTTGTTTTGTGTTTTTTTTATGTTTTTCCTCACTTGTTTTTTGGAGATAACGCCATCCATTTGTAAAAATTGGACCTGACTTTTTATAAGCATAAACAATATTTTTCCTAATAGAAACCATTTTAGTAAAACCTGCATACTACTGTGCTAATTACTTTATTTTATAATTGAAGTTTTAAATTTTCCGGTTAATTTTTTAACACCGTACAATCGGTGAAAACAAAATTGATCCCCAATCTATTTTATCACCAAACAGACACAATGAAAAACGAAAATAGCCATTCTAGTGCATATAATGTCTTCTTTAAATGTATGTTGATATAAATAAGATTAGAGGTTGTTTTCATACCATATTTGTAACAAACTTTGAAATCTACAATACGACCATCCAATTTTGACACCATATTCAGATTTTTCGTAAATTTTACCGTAGAATACCAAACGGAAATGATTCGATCTCTTTGTTAAGGAATTATCAAAGTTTAAAGTTTAGAACTCTTAACGTAAAATTCATTTGTAGTATTTTCAAAACAGATTGGTTACACCTGCATTAAGAGTACACTGTTAAACATTTTGCAGCATTCTTGCAGGTCATTCGACCGTTTTTTGAAAAAACGGTTACATAATCATAATTTAACTATATTCTGACCATAAAATGGCCAATAATATGGTCAGAATAGTGTTAAAATTACGGTTGTGTAACCGTTTTTGGAAAAAAAACGGTCAAATGACCTGCCAGAATGCTGCAAATTTTTAACAGTGTAGTAAGCTCTATCTTTTCTAAGCATAACTCAAAACCACTTGGCAGAATAAGATGTGATTTTGAATTCCTATATTTAAAGCTTCTAGAAATCGATTTCTGTTACAACTTTTATAGATTGCAATACGTATTTCCTTTTCGAAAATTACTCTCTGAATTTACAAATATATTAGTTAATATGCAAAATAAATATATATTGTAATATCTGAAAATTTTAATGAAAACCGATTTCTAGAAGCTTCAGAGATGCCTGTCTAATTTGTCACCTCATTCTGCCAGTGAGCTTTTGAATTGTGCTGAAAAAGTTCACATATTGAATATTATTTCACAAATATTAATAGTGAATTTAACATTCTGAATGATTCTCAAACTACTTCGCCGAATCACTTCCTATTAAGTATCCTAAGGTAAAATTTATAGAACAATCGAAATATGGTGTCAAATATAATGGTTTCTCACAATTTCGATGAGAAGGTGATCCCCTATGTTTATTTTTTTTTCATTCAATTCCTACTATTAGTTCACACTCTCCCTATATTTATTTATTTCTTTATTTATTTATTTAAATATCTTGCTCAAATTTTCAACCGTTAATAAAGTATTTATTATTCATCCTATCAAGTTGAAATAAATTTTTTTAAACTTGTACTGGATGACAATTGATGTTAATATAGTTTTTTCAAATATTAATTCATTAATTAAATTTTAATGAATTAATTTTAGTTTTACATGGGAGACAAAATGGCGGCCATTGGTTATTGAAGCATTTAATGCATCTTCATATCTATAAGGGGGGTTACCATAGGGGGGACCCTGTTCTGTCGCCAACTTGGCAATATATCGTCAAATTTGGCGACCGAAATGAGTCGCCAAAAGTGACGCCAACTAGGCGATATCTCTAATATTTCGCCAAATTCCCATTGTAAACCTACTTGCTTATAGAAAATCAACAAATTGAGATATTTTAATGCATCAAAAACTAATATTAGCTTAAGGGATTATATTAAATTTTTCTTTGATGACCTAAGTAGGAATTGACTTTAAAAACAAAATTTTTATATTACTTGTTTAACATGCATTTAAAGAAAACGTAATGCCTAATCGAATGGCTATTTTCTTTTTTCTCTGAGTCCTTTTAGCGATAAAATAGAGGAACGTTATCTTTTTCTCACCAGTATTACATGTAGTATAATATATTCATGTAGACATTTAGGAAAACAAACTGAGTATAGCCTAAATAAATACGTGAAAATATCCCAATACATTTTCGCCTATTGTATGAAATGTTCCATTACACTTTAGAATTCGGTTTGGGATTATTGATATAACAATTTCAAAAAAATTTTAGTGGTGACGAAAGATGTTTATAATGCATTTTATATTTCTATAAAATAATATTCCAACTCGACCCGAGGCTTCTGAGAATCAAATATATTTCTGTATTTCGGAATTTTGTAAATCTCCTATTCAATTTTTAAAGCTCCTTTTGTTAAAAATGGGATACATAACATTTGGATTCCTCCCTTATTTTTTCTTTCATTCTGCATATAAAATAGCTCATAAATGCGCAGGATTACGAATATCTTTTTTTTTTTATCTAAAAGAGAAAGATTATTTTATTTTAAAATATTTACTGGAAAAAAACAATTTGCAGTATTTTTAATAAAACTTTTAATGAATCTGAATATAAGAATCGCATAACGCAGCAACAAATCTGTAACAATGTTTTATTAAGCAATGGATTAATGCTTATTTATGGTAGTTACTCAAAGGAATGAAAAACAAATAAAAAAACATATCGTGGCATAAAAATTTAAAAGCTATATAATTAAGGAAAGATGAATATCTCTGTAATTAGTCCATTTCAAAATAATTGGTTTCAAATAAAATTGCTTTAATTATCTTTAAAGGCTTGGATTAAACCATCAACTTATTTTAATATTTGTTAGCAATTGTACGGTTTACTTTAACTTCTAAAAATCTAAAATAAATCTTTAAGATTTGACTAGTATAATAAGGAATGAAATTTTTCTATCTAATTAGCTTCCTTATTTTTTAAAAAAATGCAGCTGTGTTTGACAAAATCCCCTTTTGTGTAACATGTGGACAAAACGTATTTTAAAAAGGGGAAGAAAAACTGAAAGGAATGATGATAAAGACAACTACAAAGAAATGACACGTGTAAGTAAAATAATTAAATATTGATATATAGAAATCAAAATACTACTAACATTAATAATTTATTAAATGTAGTAGAAAACATGCAACATATTTGTTTCGCATGGATAAATTTTTGTCTGAATTTAAAGAAAAATTGTAAAGGATTTTTCGTTGTAGTCTTTTAGGCTTAAGAAACGAAAATACATCAACTGCATTCACCAATGGGAGATCATCATCAACTGCACTTACAGTTTTGAAACCCATCTGTACAAACTGCACTCAGGGGGTTGAGGTAAGCAATCTATCATTGTATTGAGAGTTGCCTTTAAGATTGTTTTTTTCCAAAAAGCTTTCAGGATGCAATACGAATCGAGCCGTGGTAAATCTTGGCGACCAGGGTTGGGCCTCCATTTTTATTAGGCCTTTTTAGTATGGCCTCCATTTTTATACCCTAATTTCGATTTCAGACCGGAACTTTTTGAAGGAAAATTTTTACTTTAAGTAATCAAGAAACGTCTGACATTAAATAAATCTGAAAATCCTTTTTGCATTTGCTAGTGTGAATCCAATTTTTTTTTTTAATAAAAGAGAAGGCCAAACTAGCAACCCTGTTGGCGACAATAAACATAAGACTTATAAGCACGTGAGCTCCATTCATATAATATTAATCTTACGCGGATGAAAATTAATTCCTTTATTGCGTCTCATAAGATTTAATGGTGTTCTAAGGGTTTACAGCTAAATTTTCTACCACTTTTACGACTCATTTATAAATGTAAAAGCATATCACTTACAGGTATGACTATTTATTTTTCCATAATTCGATTAATTTGATTTTCGATTGATTCTAATAATCTTTTTTCATCTTTCGATAAATGTATAATATGTTGAATTACAAGCGATTGCTGTTGTTTCATGAAAACTTAATAGGGTTATCGCGTCTGGAAATTCAGTTTAAAATGCTTTCTGGAAATTCAGGAAATTCAGTTCAAATGCTAAGCGCTTTGTTCGCATTTTCTGAAAGATTGCCTTTAACGAAAATTGTAAAAGCCGTTTGATTTCATAGTTTCTAAATAACCTGCCAGTCTCATGCGGATACAGACAAATATGAATTCAGAAAGTGTCAGAAAGTAGCCAGTTTAGATTCGAAAACATTCTTAAGACTGCTCTCAAATTCAAAGGAACTTTGACACATTTCTGAATTCATGTTTGTTCGGAAACACATTAAATTGGAAAGTGTTCTTATTCAGAAACTATGTAATCGAATGCCTTTTCCATTGTTTGGTAAAGACAGATGATCTTTTAAAAAATACTGTAAAAGTAGACGCTTTGAATTGAATCCTCAACTCGGCAGTATCCTGATTTCCGCGATAGCTATGCAGGAGACCGGGGCTAGTTTGCTACAGGGGTAAGTAGGCGCAGTCTTCATAATTTGTCTTTTTGTGGATAGATGACACACCCAGCCACAGAGTACCTTCCTTCTTGCTTTCTACAATCCCCATTGAAGTTTTGCAGCGTTACTTACATGCAGTGGATATTTATTACGATTTTTCTTCTTCTTGCATTCATAAGTAAATTTTTGTTGCTTCCTTCTTTTTGTAATATCTAATATTTATCTTATTAATTACGATTTAACTTTTGTAGTTTTTCAC
The DNA here is from genome assembly GCA_963932465.1 of Maratus speciosus. NCBI lineage: Eukaryota > Metazoa > Arthropoda > Arachnida > Araneae > Salticidae > Maratus > Maratus speciosus. The sequence goes on along the minus strand of OZ010791.1, from coordinate 222,343,645 downwards.
AGTGTATGATTAACTCTACCTATTCCACATGTAATTTACTTGGATTTTTTATGTTTAGAGGGTTACATCTCCAGTTTTGTAAAGAAATTTGTTATGGGGCTAGTAGACGCATTCAACACAGGGCAAGTTGGCTCGGTGCGCCAACTAACCTCGTTACACTGTTTCGAAATATTTTATCCCATTTGATAAATTAATTATTTTTTTTACAAAAAACATGCATAAATACCAAAGAAAAACTGAAAAGGTTAACAAATGGAAGAATATTATAAGAAATTATCCGGAAGTCGTAATAATTAACGGTTGCTCTATTAGGCAAACTGTTAAAGCTTATTCGTTGAAGTACTCTGGCCCAATATTTCAAAATTATGACGAATGAAGTTTAAACGAGTGATGATGTTCATAACTCAGCTATGACAGGCTAGAAGCTGAATTTTCAAAAGATTCAGTATCACCTTTTTGGTTTTATCTCCAGCAGTCACTGGAGCTCCTCTGATTTCGGCTTAGGATGTTGGATAATTATATTATGAAGATGTTAGACCAATAAAAAAGACAGAATCAAAAAAGAAAATAGATAAAAATAGGCGTAGGTAAAAGGTAGCCACATAAATGTTGACGGATTCACCAAATCTGAAGGTATTGAAAGAGGAAAAGTAAGCTTTAGAGAGGAAAAAAGATGAAATACAAAAAAGAAGAAAATAAAGACAACAGAAAAAGTTTGTCAAAAGCAAACAGATAATAAGAAAAACTTTGTTTCCATCTATAATAAAAGGGAACATGTTATTGAGAAAAGCACGAATCTTGACAATATCTCAGATAACGAAGAAGGTTAATATCTGGTGTGTGTTGGTACTTTAGAAACAGCAAACACCGATAAAAGTGCGTGCGATGCAGTGTTTAAGCACATGTGGCCTGCATAAACGGAGACACTCGATTTTACATTTGTGATAACCATAACTTTGATGATGATATCGAGTACGATAGAACCTACTTATTGTTAATGTTTTATTCGTTATTTTTATGTCTGTATAATTTAGAATCTACATTGTACGGAGATAATTCCTTTGTTTAAACTTGCTGGTAATAATAAAATTGATTTCTCTTAACTACGTGTCTTACTTGAGCTTAAATTAATTTTTCTTGAAGCGTGAGCCAACTTACCCCACAGGTATAGGCAACTTGCCCCGCGGTGGGGTAGGTTGGCACACATTTGTTCTCTTACTTCAGGCTTCCACTAAACATAAACTAAAAAAGTTACAAATATAGAACTCCGGGTATTTATAGCCAAATGTCAGTGCTTTAAAAGTGCAGTGAAATTTTGTTAAAAAACTTAAACAAAAAATTAATGAAAATCAATAACTAAAAACTGCGCCTACTAGCCCCGGTCTTATCTACCTTAAGAGCTAATGGACGGTATTACACCAGACTTCATATTCTGTCAGATCTTGACATAAGTAAATCCTTATAGATTTGGGTATATACCACCCAACTGATGTCGCTGTTATGCTCTGGTTTTCACGTAATAGCTATTAGCTCAGCCCGTGTCCAAACGCCCGAGCCCGAAATGGACTCGATTTTTACACCAGTCTTCGGACTCATTCTTTCAGAAATTGACAATTTTATTTATTCTCATACAGAAAAAAATAAAATTATTTTTTCCCCTTAAAAATTACTTATTCAATTTCAAGTTATTGTGTTATTTTGATCAGAATGAAACGAAAAAGAAATCAGGCTTTTTCTTTCTTTATTTTTTTTTTTGTAGTAGTAGTAGTAGTAGTAGAATACTATTTTAAAATAAAATTTACGATATTAGCAGATTTATGTCTGGCATTGACGACGTCCTGTTGATAAGGCGCCATTAGAATATTTTTTATTTGGAATGTTTATCATTACTTTTTTTTTAGATCTAACGCGAAATGAATATTTTCTTTTAATTCAATCAACATTAGCTTAAGGTTTGCAAATTTTGTATTGTCTGTGAGTCATACTCTCTCTTTATATGGAAAATAACATTAGTGATTCTATCCATTTTTCTTCATGAACTCTGCTCATGCTGCAGCTCTGCTCTTCACATTTACGAAGTCACTTTCATTCCTAAATAGATATATAATTGACACGTATTGTTATTCCGATAAAAAACAATCGAGCAGTATTTCCTCTTTTCCTATAAAAGCATCGGATCTTTCAGGTAATGTTGTCAAATTTTTAATTTAAGTTGATTTTCAAGGACACGAGAATAACGAAAGATTGTTTTGAGGAAGGAATCGATTATAATTTAAGATATACACCTTTTAAAGGAAATAGAAAACCGCTGTTCGATCTTTCGTCATGTAAATAATAATTTCTGCAAATTTCATCCATTTATTCATAACACAGTTCGTAAATGCGTCCATCAGATTCGCTAGTTGCGGTAGAAATATATAAGGATCCTTTTAAGGAAGTTTTTTATTTGATACTAAACTTCCCTTTTGATAAGATTGAATGTAAATTTCATAAATATAATTATGTGCATTAACAGTTGTATAATCTCTATAATAATAGCTTAAGTCATGTGACTGTCATCAACAGTTCCGGGCTGACCCCTTCGCTTTTTCTATGACAGATGACAATTTTGGTACTTTAAAGTTAGCCGGGCGCAGGTAATAAATCGCCAAATATTGTACTATAGCCATCATCTATATTATAATAGTCAAAGTCATGTCGCTGTCATAAACAATTACGGGGTAACACCTTTGTTTTTCATGTGCAAGGCGGCCATTATTAATCAAAATTATTTTTTCGAATAAAACTGCAGAAAAATTACCATGATCTCAAAGGTTTCTTGGAACTTTTATGTAAGCCTGGCGCAAATCTCGTCAATGGCATTTTTTTATATTTTTTATTTTTCGCTTGGTAAATTAAAACAATGCTTTGGTGTTGAAATTAAATGTCATGATTTTTTATATTATTTATTATTTTTCTTTTCTATTTCTAAAAACAAAAAGGAAAGAAAGAAGTGAAAGTCATGAATTTCAGATTAAAATATTGTATTTTAAATAAAATGAGTGAAATTATTATATTTTAGTTGAATTTAATGAAATATGAAAAAATGCGACGGGAAAATTATGTTTGACGATTTATTGCATGCGCCTGGCTAACATAATAATACGGAGTTCCTGATTTCTCTATCAGAAACTTCTGATTTGGCGAAGTATTGAGAAAGTAAATTAAATTTTGGATAAAAGTAACGTGATACAATGCTTAGTATACATCTAAGGGAGATCATACTGGTCGCCAAGGGCGGCTAGTATTATATAATATTATACATACTGTATAGTGTGTACAGTCGTGGAAAAAAAAGTAAACACCCCCTACTAATTCTTCAGCAAATTATCGTACAGGAACGTTACTGGTTCCGAACGACTGGAAATAAAATCTACTTTTAAATGATGTATATAAAATTTGCTTAGGGGGCCATCTACATATTAAAACGAACCCAAACTTTGTTTATGGCAGTACACAATTCCGACAGCATAAATGAGCTCTACACCCTTCAACTAGCCTAAAAACGAATTTTTATGCAATTCGTACCATAAGTTTTTGAGAAATTAATTATTTTAAAACGAGCTTATTTTAAGGGCTGTATCCAAATTGAAGTTCCGTACTCCACTGTTAACCGAGAGAGCTCCTTTCTTGATCAAGGCACCTTAAGCGCCACTCAAGGAGTCAATGAAGCCTATTAGATTACAGTACAGCAGAATAAATTTCAAAATGCCTACTCACCTTCCATCATAGACGGCCCCTTAAACCATCATTTTGCCGTTTTTTAAGCATAATTTGAAAACTACTTGGAAGAAAAATGTGAAATTTTGGTTTTCCATAAAGCAGGACTTAATAAATCTAAATCCATCAAAAAAACTATAGGTTGCAATTCATAATTTTTTCGAATATTAATTTCATAATTCATAATTCACATCATAAAATTATAAAAATTGCAAATTCAGCGTATTTATATTTGGGTATATTAGTATTATTGCTACAAAAAAAATTAGCACATTAGGAGCATAATTTCAGGAGATATAAATAAAAATATGAAAATGTAATTTAACATTAGAAGCACTAAATTTTGAATGTTTATAATTCAAAAACTTATTATTCAAATGACATGACATTTGGTGTCTGGGCATAGTTTGAACCGAAGATTTGAAATATCTCGTTAAAATTGGGTATTGCCATTGAAAAAAATGAAGTTTGGATTCGTTTTAATATGTAGATGACCCCCTAAGACAACTTTATATGCATCATTTAAAAGTAGACTTTATTTCCAATCATTCGGTACCAATAACTTTCGTCTACGATGATTTATTGAGGAGTTAGTAGGGGGTGTTTACTTTTTTTTCCACGACTGTACATACTGTACTAGTATAATATTAACAGTTATTTCCATGTAAGAAGTTGTTTAAAAGTGAGGTATTACATTGAGAACAACTTTTAAATATTATGCTTTTTTTTTTCTTTTTCTTTTTTTCTCTCTCTCTCTCACTTTTTTTTTTTTTTTTTTTTTTTTTTTTTTTTTTTTTGTATTTTCGGGATTTGACTCTGATGACACAAAACGTTTCATGCTCGGGCAGGCTAGGATTTTAAATCGTAGGGCTCGAGCGGACCCGGGCTCCGAAAAGTGAGCGCGAACTCATCTCTCGTTTCATTTTGGTTGCAGATGATTTGATTGAGACAGAAGAAAGTTTTGTGATGGTCGCAACATTACTAGTTATTTTTTAGACTCATTAAATATAAGCTCGTGTATCTTTTCTGCTGTATAGTTTCTTCACGATGTTATTTTACGTGCATTCTTTCTTGACAGTTTGAAAAAAAAATAATCTCGAGTTTGATCAAATTGTACAAAATTCTCCGAATTTTGCAGTTTATTCGGAAATCAAATTCGTTAGAACTATACTTTTAAAACTTAAAGAAAATTATAAATGTACTCAAATGATTTCATTTTATAATTTTATTTTTAAATAACGGGTGACTTGAAATTTCTATTCCCGGAATCGTTTTTCTCTCAAATTTCAAAGTTCAGTTACATTTGGTGTATTCGATCGGTAGTTCTACCAATTATTAGTTGTTGTTATTTTTTTATCTTGCAGAAATTTATTTATTTATTATATTTATTATAAATTCAATATGATACATAAAAAAATTATGTACTAAGCTTTATAAATTAATTTTAATGTTACAGTTATATGAAAAGCATACAAAATTCTCATTTTAGAAAATAAATCTTGTATATATGAAATTCATTTATATGCTTTTGATAATACCAGTCGATAAATTCTTCTATGACTTGCTTAAATTTTTGATAACGTAATTTACCAAACAAATGAGTTATCCAATTGCATATAAGTTATACAATATTCACTTTATAAATTATAAGTTACTATCTGACCCGCCGACGTTGTCTAGGCCTGAGATTTAAAAAAAATAAAATTAATAATCACAAAAAAATAATAATAATAACAGAGAACAAAATTTACTATATTAAAGGGTACAAAAAATCTAACTAAAATTTTTAAAAGCTACATCGGAGACTTTTATTGATTTTAACCGAGGGTTTTTGTTGTTGTTGTTGTTGTTGTTATTTTTTAGGGGGGTGGACAAATTGGTCTTTTTTGACCAAAATTGGTTTTCTTACAGTGAAGCAGTTTAATTATAAACTGCACATTTTTAAATGATTTTTAATTAATTTTAAAGACCATTTAATTTAGTTAGAATTTAATAAATGAACTAATTTTTAGGGTTCCGTACTTAAAAAGTAAAAACGGAACCATTATAAGATCACTCCTGTGTCTGTCTGTCTGTCACAGCCATTTTACTCGTAAACTATGGAACGTGGCAAGTTCAAATTCGGGGAAGCAATAAAGACCATTGACCCACATATTTTCAGATTAATAAACATTCATAAATATATTTAGTAAAAAAGTAGAGGGGCTAATTATGCTACTTGAAAAAAAAAAATTTTCTTTGTATATCATGTGGGGTATCCTGTGAAAGCTTTTGTGACGCTGAACTCAAAAATACATTCCTTTTAATTTCAGGTATTATATTTTTAAAGATATTGTTGAAAATGTAGCGCAAAAATACGTTCCTCCCCCACCCCCCATCTAATTCCGAATCTACTGAAACTAAAATTATGAAAAAATTAGAAGTAGTAGACGTTAATGTAAACCTTGCCGGAAAATTATAGCGATTACCCTAGGTCACATAGTTTTTGAGTAATTAGCATATTTCTGTTATATACAAATTTCGATTTACGGGCATTCAGAAAAATTGTTGAACATCGCCGAATATACCTATCGTTGCAGAAGAATAAAAGCATTGTTGATAATGATTTTCGAAAAAAATCACCGGTAATTAGCTGAGATATTAACCCTTAAAGGTAGGGTCAGTTTGAACATACACAAGGACAGGGGCGGCGTACTCTATGCCTAGTTAACAACTTTTAGTGATATATATGTATAATGTAATGTTCAGTAACAGTATAAGAGCAATAAACGTCAAATTGTTAAAAACATACTAATTTAAGGGGTCTCGGGACTCTAAAAAGTGGAAGAAATGAAAAAAAGACCATTTTCAACATTTAATATCTTAAAATGTATATGATTTTAAAACACAATTTTAATTGGGATAAAAAAAATGCAAGATACAGAATTAGTATTTATAGGGGGCACGAAACTGTTAGACATTTGTCGAACAAAAAATTGGCATAACAGTTTACGCGCAGGATTACAAAATAAATATTGCAACTAGAATGAAAATTTTGGTGCTTACTTATACTCCAGATTGTAATAATTTTCCTGAACGTAAATAAATTTGTATTTAAAGCATTTTTATATTTTTAATGCAATGTTGCATTTAGCTAATACAAAATTTTGAAAACTTCAACAGTAAAATCACATAAAAAATATTTTTTTGAACAATAAAAAGGAAATTTTAGGTTCAGTTTATACAGACTAACATGAAATATATGCTTTGAAAATTTCATGAAAAAATATTCAGAAGTTTTTGAGGTATCCTGTGCGTTATGCCCATAAAACGCCATTTGGAAAATAATGACTTTAAAGTTTCGGAAACGCCGTTTCAGCTTTCCGTTTCAGGTGCCCGTTTTTTAAGGGCGTCGCCCTCGAAAGATTTAATTAGAATGAATCGCATAAATACTGTGAGATTCGCGATAGTTTGCATTGATTGTATCTCTCAATACGCCTCGAGTGACTTTAAAAGTTAATTAAACACCTATCTGGAGAAACGCGGCACTGATCAAGGCGGCGTTGCAACTTTCAGACCTCAATTCGAAGCGCGCTTAGCACAATGCCAAATTTAAACTTTGAACAAAGGTTTTGTTTTAGCTACACTGTAGAAATAAAGGTTATTATACGCTGAATTTAGTTTCATGAAATGCCAAATGAAGTTTAACTATGCACTGCTTTTATTGTCAGTACCGAATTAAGTTCATCATAAACAGATTAGGATAATATTAAAAAAAGAATTATACGAATAGCTATATTTGATATTATTTAGGTTCCATATCTCTTTGAACTTTCATGGTATACCCATTTACACTTTTCTAATATATACAGTTATACCCAACCCTATGTTGTATAGTTTTTTACAAAGTCTTAGTGTTCTTTTAGCAAGGTTTTTTTTTAAATATATAATACAATTACAAATTCATATATTTATTCTACGGAACCCTCTGTACGCGAGTAATGCTCGCACTTGACCGTTTATTAAATAATGATGAAGACATTAATATTGGAATCACACATAGATAGAGCTGCTAGTAATTTATAGTTAGAATTACAAATATGTCAGTTAAATTCGACATGGATGTGGATTTTATTCGTTAACAAATGTTATGTAAAATTTCATAGAAATTCTAATTTAGAAAGTTTCTTGAATGTTTTGTGTTCCTCACCCTTTTAAATTTCAATATTTTTAGAAGTCATTTGTATTTTTAAAATAACCATCAGGCCAAATTTCAAGTTTCAAGTACCTTCAGTATCATAAAAATCATGTTTAGAACTTTTTTTCCCCTGCACCCTTTTTAATTTCAATTTGTTTGTTTGTTTGTTTGTTTTTTATCCGACTGCCAAGAAGGGCTATGTGTTTGACGCGTGGTATGTGGATTTCTTTATACCCACAAAACATCCCAACGGCTGGATGTATTTTAATGAATGAGGTCTCTATCGATTCGTCTTAACCGTCTGATGGTTATGAGCTACGTTTTGTTTTTATAAATACAAAATGGCGGCCGTAAAATACAAAATGGCGATAGAGACAAAAAAAATGTATGCACCATATTGAGTGGCATATCATTGGATAGTTCTTTCAAAATGAAGACGATGTTTCATTGATTATTTTACAGTCAGAAGCTCCGTTTAAATATTACACAACCTGGAAGTTGTGTAGAGAGGATGTCTAGCTTTACTGCAACTCTAACCTTCATAGGCTTCTATAGACCTCATCAAAACAGTGTTTATAGATAGGAACTAAGAATTAAACACAACTTAAAAGTCATCAATACAAGTAAATAAAAAAATAGGTAAGTAATATAAAAATAGTTTCACATTGATAAAAAATAATTAATAAGTTCGCTTTTTACGCACTCGGTTTTTTTTATTTATTTATTTAATTTTTACTTGTTTAACTGTGTTTCTGCGTGCATTTTCGTCTTATAAGCCACGATTCTTACCGGGCACTTATATCTTAAATGTAACCGCCATGCCAAATTTCAAGTCTCTAGTCCTTTGAATATCACAAAAATCGTAATTCGGAACTTTTTTTTTAATCCTGCACCTTTTTAAATTTCGAATATTTAATTAGCTGTTCTTTGCGTAAATTTGCGTCTGAAAATTAGCAGGCACGTAAAATTTTAGATTTCTACCCTTAATAATTCCATAAAAATTGTGATTTGGAACATTTTAGAAAGTTTTTTGCTCATTTTACTCTTTTGTATTTCGAATTTTTTAGAAACTGTTCTTATAGAGCATTTTCATCTTCTAAATAATTACCATGCCAAATTCAAGTTTCTAGCCCCTCCAGTATCTCAAAAATCGGAAAATTTTAGGGCTTTTTTCTCCCCCCCCCCCCCCCTGGAAGTAGTGACATCGACATAAAATATAGCCTATTTTGGAGCAGGGAGTATTATCATCAAATTTGCCACTATTACTTTTGAAATCGGTTCGGTAGCTTCAGATGTTATCCCCTACAAACAAACACTCAAGCAAACGTTACTTAATTCTGATATTAGTACAGATTAATTGAAATTAAAATAATTCCAACATAAAAAGCCTTGACGTTGATAGAAAAGGATCTATTTTGATGTTAGATTAAAATGTTTCTTCGAAAACAATAGTTTTAATTCAACGTTTGTCTAAAATAAAATTCTTTAAAACTTTTAGCCATCATTAAAAGATAATTGATTTTCCTTTCTTGGAAAATGAGAAAACTTTCTTAAATCAATCAAAGAGTTTGATCTCATGATAGTAGAATGCATGAAAATTAATTTCCAAAGTTAATATATTTTTATATATTTGGAGATGATTATGTTTTTCTCATTTGCAGACTCAATTGAATCGCCACAAAAGGACAACATACTAACTATGTCTTAAAATAAAAATTACAATGAATTTTTCTTTATCTCTAAAATTCTGTTAAGTAGTGGTTTTCAGTATTCAAAATCTTAGGCCTTGACATAGTGTAGATAAGCCTAGAACATAGCTTAGATTTTTTTTTAAGAGTTTAAATTAATATTTACATTCTTCCATAAAAACCGGTGTCTAGAATGTTTAATATTCCAGAGTCCTGTTTACATTTATATCAAAATATTTTAAATAATTGGTTATGTTGTTAATCAGTATTCTGAAATCGTATAAAAGAGGGACGATTAACCTTTTCACATCCACGTGACAATTTTTTCCAAAAATATATTTTACTTAATCATGACGTGCCAAAAATAAAAAACAATTAATAGATCAAATGATAATGAATCAAAATTACTTAAAATTTTGTTTTTAGCATTAAGAAATATGGGTATTTTTTATGTTAGACGAGGGCTGTTCAATAAAGAATGGTCATAATTTTGTATTGAAATACTTTATTGCCCACAAATTTATTTTTATGTTTAATTGTTAGCTTAATGTGTAATGAATACGTAGTATTTGTTCTCTTCATTTATTTCCAGTAGCACGTCAGTGGCAGCCGTGAGGAAGTTCAGTTACTTTCGGTATTGCCTACGGGAACGATGGAGGCAACACGCAATGAGCAAGTATGCTGTTGCCTGCTGTGAATTTTGCTTTCGCCAAAAAAAAATCATCAGTCGAAGAGGAGACTATAGGAGACTTATGGAGAGTCCGTTCTTCCCTGTAGCATAGTTAGAAGATGATTTCAGATGTTTAAGAAAGAGAAAGACAATCATCTTCAAAGGAAGATAGTCATAGAGTTCCTGTAAGTATGCTTACATAAGTCAACATAGTAACTTCGCTATTATTATCGGAGAAGATCGTTAGATATGATAACTGTTAAATATATCACAGTTATAATGGCGTGCCGTCCACACATTCGTAACAGAAAAGTGAACATGAGACATATTTGTGCGCATTGAATTCCGAGACTCCTCATACCCTAACAATAAGGACTTTCGCGTGGAAGTTGTTCGAAATTGAAGATGGTGCTACATGAACATGAGATTAATCCCCTAATCTCTATAATAATAGCCTAAGTCATGTGACTGTCATCAATAGTTCCGGGTTGACCGCTTCACTTTTTATGTGCCAAACTGAAAATTTGGTAATTTAATGTTAGCCGGGCGCAGGTGATAAATCGCCAAATATTGTTCCATCGCCATCATATCATCAGTATTATAATAGCCCATCTCATGCGACAGTCACAAACAATTTTTCGCGAGGTAAATTAAAACAAAGCTTTTTATGTTGAAATTAAACTACTGGAAATAAATGAACGACGTACTACTGGAAATAAATGAACAAAAAAATTACCACGTATTCATTACGCATTAAGTGCTAATTATGGAAAATAAAAGTAAATTTGTGCGCAATAAAGTATGCTAATAAAAAAATTATGATTATTCATTATTTAATAGCCTCGTACTTTAGAAATTTATTTTTTTTTTAATATAATTTCTGTTGTCTCATCTTAGATGCCAAATAATTTATATCAGTTTCATACTTCAGCTTAGTTATTTTTAAGAGAATGCAAGTAGAATCGGACTCATTTGACAAGATATTTTTACTTGAATTTTTCATATTATTTATTTCCGAAGAAAAAATGTCTAGAGTACAGAAATTTTTTTTTAAATAGCAAGCGCCAAAATATACAGCTTTTAATGTCTGGAATTGAATTTCAAGTTTCTATAATTTTATCGTTGGCATTTTTGCTTGTAATGCCTTTTAATCTTTCTTTTGCGATAATCTCTTAATTCTCTCTTACTCTTAAAATTTTGTAAGCTAATATTGAACTAGTTTGGGATACATTATGTTTTATTTCTATTTCTTCAATTTGTATGACAATGATAACCAACCGAACTAATCGAATTCAGATAAACAGAGACAACAACTTGAATAATTATTACGCTTTGTGAAATTCTACTATATTTTTATGTAGAACCTAGATTTATGCCGCACCAAAAATAATTTGAAGCGTGCTTTAGGTTCGTCGTCCCTGGTATAGACTATATGATCCAGACAAAAAATTTGCTTTAAATCACAACTAATCTGTATATAAATTTAAAAAATGCGAAATTCAAAATCATTTATTTTTATTCACATGAAAAAATAAAGTTTGATTCATAAAAAAATTAAAAGTATCATTTTAGGGGCACCTCTCGGCACACACACAAAAACTAATAGTTAAAATAATAAAGACCTACAACTCTATATTGTCGGAACTCGGTGGATACTTTCGACTTTAAGCATTTTATCGAATACCTAGAGAAATACTTGACAAATGCTTTTAGAACTTCGAGACTATAAACAACACGTTGGACCTCATATTTTTCAACAAATATTTGATCACGAGGAAATTGGGGGAATAACAACAAATTGAAGAAAAAAATAATATGTGGGATCAGCCTGTAAAATAAAATGCACAAAATGATCTGTCGCTGCAGAACATGACTATATGGATATTGTACAACATTTGTGTAAGTATAGTACGTATGCTCATGGAGATATAATGAATCCGTTAAAAAAATCAAAATATCTTTGCATGTTTTTTGTTTATAGCAGGCAGAGTTGTCAGCCAAATTTAAATGCAGTTTCAGAAAATTTGACAAAATATAGTAGGAACAACAAAGTACAATTAGAATATAAATATATCAAATATTTAAAGAAATATGAGTAGTTTTATGAACTAATGTTTAACTAAGTATGCGCGAATTATACCATTTTTTTTCATAATTTGTGGACCTACCCTGTAGAATCCTACAGAATCAACTAATATAAAAAGACCAATGAAATATACCGAAAATCCACAAGGATTTCGGCGATATAGTGAGCTGGATTTCAACAGTCTTCGAAAAGTAACCGAATAATAAGGGATTTTCCACAGACTGTCATTTTTTATTAACTGACTTCCAACAAAGGAGTTCGTACTTAAGGAAGGTTAACGAGTAGCTTTTTAAACGGATGCTTCGATTTTGATAGTTATTTTTCTGTTGAAGTAGGCTCGTTCTGGTGGTTTTCCAATAAGAACTAAAGCATGAATAAAAAATTTAAATTGAAAAAAATAAAAATTAAAAAAGACATGTTTTGGAAAATCCCTTATCGTCGAGCTACTTTTAGAAAGAAACTGAAACTAAGCTCACTCTATCGCCGAATCATACTGTATTTTAATTTTTTATATGAGTTACTCTATAGAGTTGATTATCAAATCAGGAAAGGAAATTTTTTGTGTCGGTTCGCGCATGCGCAGTTAAAAAGTATTTAATATAAATGCTGATCTATCATCAAATATGCATTTGGATTCTATTTAAGCCATGTTGTTTTTACTCTACTTTGTCAAGTTTTCTGAAAGTGGGTTAAATTTGGTTGAAAACCCTGCGTACTATAATAAAAAAAAACATTCAGAAATTTCTCGAATTTTGTAGAGAAACCTTTATACGGGGTGTCCCAAAACTTCGTGTATAAACTTGGATGGGAGGTAGCATCGTAGGAACCATAATTACATAGGAAAGCATGGTCGGAAATCGAAAGGTGGCGCTGCACGAGCTCTCAAAGTCGGCACGTGCGACTTCCTGATTGTAGACGCCGAATGTATGCGATCAACATGAATCACATGGACGACAACCCACACGGAACCCGACCACGAGTCGCACAACAACACTTCACTGTTAATGTGTGGGCGGGTATCGTGACGGATAATTTAGTTGGGCCATACATCTTAGCACCTCGAATAGACGCCCGCCAGCATCTCTTTATTATTTAGAAGGTTCTTCTAGAAATGTTTAACGATGTCCCCGTACATGTTTGACGCGGAATGTGGTTTTAACATTATGGGGCGCCGTTTCATTACGCAATAGGCGTAAGTCACATTTGGAAATAAATGGATAGGGTGTGGCGGTTTCGTCGCATCCCCCCCCCCCCCCACACACACACAGATCACCTTATTTATCTTCTCTTGATTATTTTTGGTGGGATTCCATGAAGAGCATTGTGTATGACACGTACATAAATTATAAAATGGATTTCGAGGCACGAATCTCCCTCGCTGCGGCTGCGATCAACGCAGCAACCCGAATTTTCGAAAATGCTCGCCAATCCATGTCGCATAGGTTTCATGCTTGTATCCATGCCAATGGACGCAATTTTAAACACCTCCTGTGGTGCTTTTAAGACATATATTGTACTTTTTTCTGTGTAATAAAGCGTTTTACACTGCTTTCTGCATTGTGGTCTTACTGTGTCTTTGCCTCTCTTTATCACGAGAGGGTGACGTTTCCGTCCATTAGTAGGAGAGCTGTTGAACATTTTTGAGTAGGTATTTGAGGCACCCTGAAAATTTGTGTAACACTTCTTTTGTAACGCCTGAATACAAAATCGAATGTCTGGATGAAGGATTGTGGCCCAAAAACTGTGCCAGACACGTGTCAAGTGCCATTTTTTGACTACCCAAAAAAGGTATTTGAGGCACGCTGAGATTGAGACAGAATAATATTTATACTTAGAAAAAAATATTTTGAAAATGACAGACACTTTAGTCGGCCCAAAAACTGTGCCAGACACGTGTCAAGTGCCATTTTTTGACTACCCAAAAAAGGTATTTGAGGCACGCTGAGATTGAGGCAGAATAATATTTATGCTTAGAAAAAAATATTTTGAAAATGACAGACACTATAGTCGGCACAAAAACTGTGCCAGACACGTGTCAAGTGCCATTTTTGTGCCAAAATGGTACCAAACGTGTCAAGTGCCATTTTGGCACTTGACGCGTGTCTGGCACAGATTTTGGGCCGACTAAAGTGTCTGTCATTTTCAAAATATTTTTTTCTAAGTATAAATATTATTCTGTCTCAATCTCAGCGTGCTTCAAATACCTTTTTTGGGTAGTCAAAAAATGGCACTTGACACGTGTCTGGCACAGTTTTTGGGCCACGATCCTTCAGCCAGACATTCGATTTTGTATTCAGTCATTACAAAAGAAGTGTTGCACAAATTTTCAGGGTGCCTCAAATACCTTCGCTAAAATGTTTAACAACTCTTGGACTACATGCTTTCCTATGTAATTATGGTTCCTAACGATGTTCTCTTCCTCCCCTCCAAGTTTGTACACAAAGTTCTTGGACACCCTGTATCTCCGTGAATATACGCGTTATTTTTACACAAATCAACACAAATATTAAATAATCATGTGCTGTAGCTACAGATCATTTTAAACATTTCATTTTGCAGGATGGTCACAAACATTATTTTTTCTTTAATTTGTTTTTGGTCCCCTAATTGCTCTCGTGACCAAATTTTCACGGAAAAATGTGAGGCAAACAGGTTTTTTATATTCCTGAAGATTAATGTAGAAAAAAAAAAGAAAAACGCTGTTTAACTTGCACTGAGCAATCAATTGCTAAATATGGCAACTCATCTGTCACTAGCTACATTGTTATAGCAAACAAATGTTTATTTTGAGATAGATTTGATAAAATCCATGCTTTAAAATCATATAAAAAGTCACTAAATTAGCTATGGTTTTCCAACAAATTTCATTACATTTTTTTTCAAATTCGATAATGAAAAATTTTAAATTATACGATGTTTAAAAAGAAGTGATTTAATAATAATAAAAACGTAATCAATAGCTCCAGTCGTTGCCACCATCATTATGCATTTCTAAGAGTAACTACTGATTTTTGGGTGACGTTCAAAAGCGAGCTATAACTTTTTAAATACGACAGAAAAGTCTGCGGTGAAAGAAATGGGACTTGGTCGCTAAATATACTATACTCATTTGCTAACTTGGTCACTTTGGTTCATAAAGAAGGCAATTTGCTTACAGATATTTAATTAATTTATTTATTTATTCATTCATTCATTTTGTCCCTTTTTTCATTAATTTTAACAGGATTTTATCTCTTTTAACACGATATCGAAGTCAAATTTAAAAGAAATACTAAATTTGTACCTATTCACTCGATAAAATTAATGGTCTCTTGTTGGCTTGGCAGAGTGATAAATGAAATCGCTCTAAGCTTTTCGCATTTATCTAGATACGCAGGGAAAATAACAAGAGGAATTTACTTTCAATAAAATACTTCAGTACTTGGTTTTTTATTTCTCCTAAATATCTATTTGCTTCTCTCCAAATACATAAAAAAAGGCGTTTTTCCCTCTGTAAACAAAGATTTTTTTTTTTTTTTAATACATGAAATCTCATCGATATTTTGAAATTATAAGAATATATCATTTTAAATTGCAATTAAAACTTGACGATCTTCATTAAAAGAAACGTTATAAATCAATAACCTACTAATATACTGAAAAACTGCTTTCTATATGTTGCAATAGAAGAGTTTCTTTAAAAACAGTTACATATAATATTTAAAATCAGGGCACTTTTTTTTCTTGGGGGATGCGAAAATATGCGCACCCTCAAACATTTTGTAAATTTAACAAGTGTAAATTAAAAAAAAAAAACTCTTGGAATTCCCGCTAAATTAATTTTGACCTCTTGAAGGACAAGTTTTATCGCACTTAAATTTAATCAAGAAATCTAGCAGAAATTTTCCATAGAATTTTATTTTAATAGCTTTGGCGAAACAAAAACTGTAACTCCTTGTTTTCAAATAAATTTTTTCGAAAATTCTGGTGTGATTTCAACGTTACAGAAACATAATTACTTGTCCCGCGAAACTTTAAATTTCCTGTGGCTATTTATGTGATTTGTTGAGTTTTATGAGTAGTTTGTTAACAAAAATATGTTTATATTTTAAGATCACAAAGAGTATAGTTTTTGGTTGTTTTGTTTTTGCTGTTTTAGTTGTTTTATAGAATGGTAACATTTTCAAGCATGAAATCGCCTGCATAATCTATAATCGTTTGTGTGCAGACTGCAAATAAGTCTACAGCTACAATGAGATGAAATTGTCCAAAGACTGATTACTAAAGTGGGGATTTTCTTGACCTAAACTCAGGGTACACCTAAACATTTTTTTAGAAATAATGCACAGCCTAAAATGCACCGCCCAAACATTATTTATGAGGGTTTTTTAAATGTGTAACCGTAATTTTAATGCTATTCTTAAAAAAATTTCGAATCATTTTGAAAGCTTGTATGAAAACGCATCAGTTTCTCCCAGCACGCATTGGGAATAATAAAAAAATGAGTGGGTGTTCTTCAATCCCATCTTTTTGCACCAAAAACTGTCGTTAATGTTTTGTGTTAAGTCACAGTAATCTCATCATAAACCTTATTAAATGCTAAAATTATAATAACTTTGACAAACCTATCCAGATTACGAAGAGAGGCGGATGCGTGCAAAGATCATTGAAAAGTTTTAATTATTAAAGTTTTAATTAATAGGCTCTGAGTGCATTTCCTTTTAAATACAGGGGGGAGGGGTGCTTTTTTCTTTCTATGAAAACTACAGATGATGGCAAGACGTCAGATATACATAACAACATCTCCAGTATGAAATGTGGCGCTCAAATAATTACAGTTTTATAACCGTAATTTTAATGCTATTCTTTAAAAAATTTCGAATCATTTTGAAAGCTTGTATGAAAACGCACCAGTTTCTCCCAGCACGCATTGGGAATAATAAAAAAATGAGTGGGTGTTCTTCAATCCCATCTTTTTGCACCAAAAACTGTCGTTAATGTTTTGTGTTAAGTCACAGTAATCTCATCATAAACCTTATTAAATGCTAAAATTATAATAACTTTGACAAACCTATCCAGATTACGAAGAGAGGCGGATGCGTGCAAAGATCATTGAAAAGTTTTAATTATTAAAGTTTTAATTAATAGGCTCTGAGTGCATTTCCTTTTAAATACAGGGGGGAGGGGTGCTTTTTTCTTTCTATGAAAACTACAGATGATGGCAAGACGTCAGATATACATAACAACATCTCCAGTATGAAATGTGGCGCTCAAATAATTACAGTTTTATTAGAGGACCGCACAAAAAGTAACCAAATATATTTGTGTAAGATATGGAAAAAAATGACTATTATTGTTTCATAAGAATTTTCAATAAGTATAAATTAAGTACACATAAAATGTTCCAAATGAAAAAGTTCATAGCAAAAGGAATTCAGTAAAATATATTTTATTTATTTTTACAATTTGGAGATAAATATTCTTCACTGATTAGGCCAGCATAAGCCGTGTTTGCATACCTGAAAATTATAAACACAATTAAATTTATTTCCAGTACATAAAATTTTATATAATAATTGAAAATTTATAAAGCAAAGAAGTTCACTGTGAAAACAAACGAGCATAATTTTCTACCAATTTGGGTAGATTTTATAAACAACAAACTTATAGCAATTAGATCCCATCTCCAATTAAGTAAGTAAAATAGTGTGTTTTTCTAATAGTATTATCTTTTAGTATAACGACACAAATAACTTCTATAAATATGTTAAACTGACACGTAATCGGTGCTTCATAATTCTGATTCAGGGTATCAGGATTTTTTTTTTTCTAGTTGAACAACATTTAAAAATTTATAAAGCAAATAAGTTCAATATGAAAGAAATCAGACATCATTCTTTGTCTGTGAACTTAGATTTATCTAATGGAACTGTTAAGTCATTAAATCCCTATAACTGTTTAAACGAGAAGATTTCTAAATAGTATGTTTTTTCTAAAAGTACCATTATTTTTTAATACAGCAAAAACTTTCTATAAATATTTTTAAAGATCGGAGGATGCTTGTCAGTTATGATTCAAAATATTTCGGAAATATCTAGAACTGAATAATAATTTAAAATTCATAAAGCAAAGAAGTTCAGTATCTAAGAAAAAAGGCATCATTATCTGTGTTCTCAGATTTCATACACCAATGATTTCATTGATAATAATTTATAGTGGTAACGTAAAGTTATTAACCCTCTAGTGCATGATTTTTTATTTTTTCTTTAAAAAAAATATATTTGCTTCCTTGACAGCCATAAATTACAGGAAAAATATTGAAAAAGTTTTCACTCATATTTTTTTGCATTTTGAAGTTTTTTAGATTGTTGCCAAATGGCAACACCATGCATTAACACAATTGTTTTTTAACTTTGCCAAATAGCAACACTGTGCTGTTTTATTGCAATATTTTTTGTAAATTATAAGATTTTAAATGTATATAATACTTTACATACACTTAGCAAAATAAAATTATGTATATATATATATGTATGCATATACGTATATATATATATATATATATACATATATACATATACTATATATATATAATAATTTTAATTTTAAATCAAAATTTAACTTCAAGTCATATAACAATATTAACCAAAATTTTAAATAAAGACGGCATATAATAATATTATACATTAATTGTTAACTATCAACAAAATAATAATGGTACAAATTATAGTTCAAAGATATTAAATGAACATATGAAGTTAGATGCTACAATAGAATCATTTTTAATTTATAAATGAATAAGAAGATATGCTGTACTGATACAGAACACAACAGACGTATTGTAAAAAGTATAATTAAATAAATACAAATAAAATGCGGAAAAGCAGCCATATTTATCCTGTATTTTAAACCAAATGAAAAATCATTTAAAATTTAAAAACCAAAATGGGCTTATAAAGTATAATATCACATGCAAAATACAATGAAAAATTCATAGGCTAATAAAATATGCTCCATAAATATACGGGCAATGCAGCAGAATACTATAGAATTTTATATCAATAATATTTATCAAAGTTATGAATGGTAACCAATAGAACATTTATTAGAACCCCTGCATTAGTCAGACCCTGGTTTTACAGTAAACTGAGAAGATTTTGTATTTAATAAGAGTCGTTTATCGAGTTAGGGCGACATATGGTGATAAAAGTGAAAAAAAAATTAAATATCATGCGAATCAGTTATGAAACAAACGATGCTCAAAATGTTTACAAAAGCGGAATTCAATTCATGGTGTTGCCAAATGGCAACAAATGTATATTCATGTGCATGCAATTTTTGTTCCAATAAACATTACTGAAAATTATTTAAAATAACTTTTAAAAGTATAGTCTTTTCAAATGAAATTTTGCATGTTAAATATTTTTATATGAATTAGAAATCCAACTATGGCTAACAAAAAAATGTTGCTTTTTATTTGTAATTTACAAACAACTGTTGCCAAATACTTTTTATGAACTAAACCTAAATATCGGACCAACATGAATACGTAAAGCATAAAGTTGTCAAGAGACAACGGTAAATAAAGAATAATGAGGGAAAATTTAATATGTTGCCAATTGGCAACAGTATGAACTAGAGGTTTAAATACCTATCGCCATTTGAACTTCTGAAGAACTTCTAACTAATACGTTTTTCTAAAAGTAGTAGTGTTTTTTACTATCCCAAAAGCTACCTTCTACAAATGCTGTTGAAAGTAATAAGGTCAATTTTTTATAAGTTTGATTAAATGTGTTTTAGAAATAACTAGTCAAATCTTAAAAGGTTTACAAAGGTGATGCATTGCATAAGTTAACCCTTTGTTGCATACTGTCCACTACAGTGGACAAAATTGCCATTTTTTTCCTATCCAACCTATATCATTCACAGTTCCTATTTAAAGCTTATGCTACTTTTTGACATTCATGCTTTCAGGGAAAAAAATCGAGATGGTTCCACAAGGCGGTTAACTTACTTCTAGAGATAGAATTAATATGTATGTCTCATCAGAATGCCAGTAAGTTGTTCAGCATGTACTAAAATGTTTCTAAACCTATAATAATATTATTTAAATTATACTTTGTTCCTTAATTATTGTTTTTAGATGTCTTGGCCTTATAGACAATTGAAAAACAAGTATAAAAATATTTTTTTTGTTTATTTTATGAAAGGTTTTACATAATGTCCACTATAGTGGACGCCATGCACAGCATCAACATTATGACATTCTACTCTGTCAACTGACGTGGACGTCATGAGTGTGAACAGGGAAAATTTTTAAATATAATTTTCACGTGTTTCGAAATGGGAATAGAGTAAAGAAAACACTTGCTCCGCAAGCTCATCCATCAAATATACTGAAGCCGAAAAATAAGGCTTTACTTGCTAAAACACCACTTCAGATGTTCAAGACAATGTTTGATAACGAACTTTGTAAATTATGACACTTGAGTCGATTATCAAATCGCACAGAAATGAAATAAATTACACTTAATGAAATGGAAGTATTTTTAGGCATTAGTCTTTTCATGTCTGTTGTGGATTTATGCTTTATACGTCGGTCGACTAAATGTTGTCTCCAGAAAATCGACAACATTTAGTAGCAGATGCCATGCCTACAACTTGTTGGGAAGATATATTATCTGTTCTTCATTAAAATGACTCTTCTTTATAGAAATCCCCAAAAGATGTTGACTATGACCGTTTGCAAAAAATTCGACCTATCATTTGAACCAAAATTTCAATGATGTGGCCGCCGAACAAGAAATCTGTCAATCAGTGGATGAACAAATGTTACCTTTCAAGGTAAGCATTCTCTTAAAGTGTATATGGTAAAAAAATAATGCAAGAGGAGATATAAAATGTGGATAAGAGCTGGACAATCTGGATTTGTTCATGAATTTGAATTTTATGGTGACAACAAGAAGTCTGTGGTATCTAATATGCCTCCTGAAATTGGGGTATCAGGCCAAATAGTGGCTCGTCTTACACGAGCAGTACCAACTGGAACTTATATATTTTTTTTATAATTTCTTTTATTCACCGAAGCTCTTAGTATTTTTAAAAAATATCAGTCTATTTGCAACCTGCACCTTACGTAAAGTTCTAACAGAACACTGTCCTCTAAAACCAGAGAAAGATATGAAAATTGCTGGAAGAAGTTTGACTATATGGTAGACAAGGAGCCCAAAATATTAATATGTCAATGGTTTGACAATAAATCGGTGACTGTTGCTTCAAAAATACACAGTGTTGACCCCAAGAGGAAAATAAAGCAACACGACAGAAAAACTTGAAATTGACCAAGCAGCTCTGATTGAAGCTTGTAACCAAAATATCGGAGGAGTAGATAAATATGACATGTTGCATTATACAGAACTCACCTCAGAACCAAGAAGTGGTATATAAGAATTAATTATATTCCATTTAATTGGTGTAGCTGCTGTGAGTGCGTGACTTTTAAACAGAAGCTTGTTTCCAAATTGCGACATACAATTTGGAAAATTTAAACTGGCTGTAATTTAAACTGGCTGTTGTAAGCGGACTCATTCAGTCAGTGACTCGACAATCTGGTGAATCGTATTTGATTCCAGACTCTGAAGAATGTGATGTGCTAGAAAACAAACAAATAAGACAACTGCCAGTAACAGGAAATTCTGTACACAAGGACACCAGATATGACAAAGTGGCTCACTTTCCCCGTCAAACAACCCCAAAGTGCACAACGATGCAAGATGGAACTACGTAAAAGGAAGGCAACATATTCATGTGTAAAATGTAAAATTTACCTATGCATCGATGCAAAAACTGATTGTTTTTACAAATTTCACTATCTGTGAATGTTTTCTCAATTTTAACCACAATTATTCTTAAAATATGATAATATTCTAGAAGAAAACTATCATAAATCTTATTTTCCTAACAGCACTACATTTCAATTCTGTGTTCATAGTGTCTCAAATAGTAACTCAAATAATAAAAAATTATTACACATAAAATAATTTTTTTCTCATTCAGCATGATCCTTTTAGTAGGAAAGTAGTAAATTTAACGTTGGGGATTTGCCAGTTTTAGAGTATGAAACAAAGGGTTAAAACGCAAGGAATGGAATGCCTTAATATAATATTGGAAGTGCAAAATGTTCGTATTTCAAACCGAAATTAAACTATTCTAGACTTAAGAAATTTAATTTTATAATTTTAACAGAATAACTGCCATCGTTATTCGGTTGTTCAGAAAAAAAAATTTCTATGAATATCCTTAGATGTACTAACCAGTCAACTTTATTCTAAGCCATATCATTGTCATTTTATATTTTGACAGCAATAAGTTTCATTCATTTTTGAAAGAATTATAATGTGCAGGGGAGGGGGGTCTTTTTTTACGAGCGTCAAATAAACAATAGAATATAGAAGAGACATATTTAATGCTAAAAGTGCATCACATTCTGGAAAACCAATTGAAGTTTACGAAAGTAAATCAGAGGTATTGATTTAAACAAACCACTGAATAACAACACTCTGTATTGGACCAAAGCGGATTCAAAGGAAAATATTTGTATACTATATAAAATTATGGCCGTTCATTTTCATGAGAATAAAGCGAAATTATTTTCAGAGAAACAGAAAAAAAAGAGTGCATTTTTTTTCTGCGATGAAATCGGTATTTCCAAAAAAAAGTAATTCACTTGCGAATCTTAAAAATGATTTATTTAATGTATATTTAGGATTAACTGTATATAAAAACCTATACATGTAACTTAAAAGATAGTTACATTCTACAAAAGCTATAAAACTGGTTGAGGTTCTATCCAAAGACAAATGGCAATACATATTTAGAAAAGGGTTGTTATAAATTTTTTCATAGCTCTTGAAACTTTCATGTGATAAAATATCCTCTCGTTGTATAATTTTGAAAGAAAAAAAGACTACAAAGTTAAGAGAACTCTGATCATGAGTAAAATTTGTGTGTTCATTCAGTTTTAGTTTCATCAATCGCTTTATTCTGTTTCCCATGATAACTATTCCTTTTATTACCAGTGATATTTTTCACAAATAGAAAATACAATAAATTAGTTACTTACCCCATCTACATTACCCACGATTGATTTGCAAGGCAGACCATTCACTTTAGTTCCACTAAACACTTCGAATTCAGCTTTTATTCTGCAGGTATACCAACATCCTCGCTGACAGAAAGACAAAGTTACATTGATTTAAAATTGAATATACCATTTCTAATTAAAAAATATTTCACTAACTTTATATGTTAATATGTTGTAACAGAAACTCAAAAATTATATCAATGTCCAAGAATTTTGGTGAAATTTGGAGTTTTAATTTAATTTTAATTTTTAGAAAATTAAATGATATTTCAAAATAAAAGTTTAAGATACACTTACAAATGAAATATTCGTAGCATCAAATACAATACAGGTTGTTTCAAAAAATGTATATGCAATTAAATTTATTATTACGTATTTTTTGTTAACATACACTTTATTTGGAATTGTGAAATGGAACTACAATAATGAAAGTTTTATACATATAATTAACACCTGTAATAAAATTAAAGCTCCGTTGATAGCGTGATGCAATGTAATCGTAAAACAGACTTTTAATTTGCGAGGTTGTTGGTGACCTGGTCTTGCTGTACATTGCTTCTGAACATTTTGAAGAGTTCCATCTTTTTTAAAATTTGTCTTATTCTGGGGGTTGTAAATCACGTAGGGGAATCTTTTGAAACTCTATTAAATTGCCTTTGCAATTTAGCTAAGTTTTCGAGCTTCTGGTAACTTTTTAGGAAACATTTTAAAATATGTCTGGATTGAACACTAGGTATTACACATCATCCCCATATTCTTTTGTTGATAATTATTCTTATATACAGCACGAAAGAAATTCGAATGCAAGTTCTAACTTCGGTTCCAAAAAGGTGCGAAATAAAGCAACTTGCCTCAAAATTGTTTATGAATTCCTGTAGCCCTAAAATATTTTATTTTCTTGAGGAACGACATACATATTATTTTTTTTTCTGCTGAAATTTAAAATTTTCAATATAAACTCCATATTTGTATTCTTCTAATTGATTTATCATGCTTCATACGCCCTTAATATAAATTTTGACTGTTTTTTTTTCCTTTAAGTGCTAAATACTTATGTTTAATATGGAAAATGTGTAAAATTAAATAAATAATCGTTTGTCTAGATTTTATGTTTTTATATTCATTTGTAAGTTAGACACACAAAGTCGAATTGACAATGACATTTCAAAGCTTATCATTTGAAAGCTAATATTTCATAGTTCAATATTTGAATCTCTGAAAATTCAAGCATTGCTGAACAGAAATGAGCACCTTTTTATTATAGCTGGATTTATTTAATTTCTGTCCATCATTCCAAACGCCACCACCAAGCCGTGTAGGTACAAATAATTTACTTTATCAAATTTAAAGAATTGTGATCGTAATTATAAGAATATTGTTCTGGTAATGAGGTAACGCGAGCTTTAATTTAAAAATAATAATAATAATAACAACAACGCCACGTTAAACATAAGAAAGTAAACTAATAAAAGGGTGCCTTGTGTAAATTTTACGAAGTCCCCATTACTCATAAACCTTCCGCCATTAATTACTGATAATTGAAATCAAATATACTAATTTATATACGATATCTATCAATTAAATTTTGACGGGGAAAAATAAATCACACGTACGTATAAAAAAGGAAATTAAGTTAAATAAGATTAACTTAAAAAGAATAATTACACACATACTCTAATAAGTACGAAATAAAAATCAACTAAATTATTTATTTACATTTAATCACATTAAAATTACAAACGATAAAACAAAAATAAAACAAAACAGAAGAATAAGGAAAAACTCATTCGTTTCCCAAGTGAGGTTCTTAGTATTCTTTGCTGATCTGGTAAGTTTTAACTTCATTATTTTAGTTGACATTAACTCATGACAACTAGTTATTAACATCTAAAATTTTATATTGTTCCATCAGTCATCTTATTTACTTATTCCATATTAAACATCTTATAAGTATATCGTGGTAATCTTTACGATTCATAAAAACAATGAACAAAAATGGACACAAAATGAGTAATTCGAAAGAGAATACCTCTAATTGTAGCTTGCCTCTCGCTGAGGATGTGGAACAATCCCTTTGGCTACACTTAGCCATTTTATTAATTTCGGGGACATCTTACCCCAATATTTTTTATAATATTCCTTGTTCAACTTACATCGTACGAGGTACCTTTAAACTGCACGTCTACTACCTAAAATCCCGTCTGTGAGCCGAATTCTCCACTGCTTATCAGAGGTACTCTATGTCTTCACCTCTTACTAGACACTCTACTACTCGTTTCTTTTTTTTTTTCTATTTTAAAATAAACTCTTTTAATATAGTGGGTTGTTCCACACCAGATTTATTTCATTGGTCTTTTTAATGTCCAATGACCAGATAGCTGCTTTTCGTCCACTGCATATATTATGACTACCCTGTATTTCCCACGAAAGCAGATCCCTTTAACCGAGATCAGACGTTACTGGCCATAAATATTTTCGGAACAATTTTATTGCCCTTAAGTGGGCCCTATTTATTATGCATAATACATTTTCTGGATTCTATAATGTTAGAGCAGTCGCCTATAAGCCTAAAAAGACAATGCATCTGTTTTCGAAAGGATGCTTCACAAACAAAGTGCATAAAATTGTACATATGCAAACAAAAATAATTATTTTTACACATTAATATGACAACAATTAATTTACCGTTATTTTTCTTTGCTATCTCAATTCTTGTATAATACAAAATCTATCTTTTTATATATTTTTATGAATACTATGATATTTTCAATAAAATAAAATACACTCATAAAGTTATAAAATGCGCTACTATTCAAGGTATCTTGAATGGATGTTGGGGCGCAATATCTACCTAGTAAGCATATTTAAAAATAAATAATTATGAGTTATCTTCATATTATTATCCCTAAGTGTCAAATAAAAGTTTTAATTGCTAATAATTAATTAAAGCTTTAATTATTAAAATGAGAATTATTTAAATGAAATGAAGTCATACTAAATTCTAACTTACTTCGTTATATGTTGCATTTGGTGCGAGAATTTCACACATTTTTTTCATCGTGTAATCACATTCTTCAGCAGAAACCACTATGAAGGAAAAGTCAGTTTTAAAATTAGTTGCAAGTAGTATTCACTTTAAATAATGTATAACCTCGTTTTTCGTTTTTTAAGGTATCACAGAAATAAAATATAAAATAGTTGAAATATATAAAAGTTTACAATTAATGTTGTTTTATCCACACAAATAAAGTTTGGTGTTGTTAATGCATTTGGTGCCGTTGCAATAAAACATTCCTTTAGAATATTTTCTAATTATGCCATGTTTGGGAAAACAAAACATTTTTCTTTCGTTGTCCACGATGCTTAATCTTCAGTTTAGAGAACGATTCTTTAAAACAATATTTAATATTCGACTGGCCTTCCAACTTATTTGTAAGTTCGCTCTTTATTTCTGTAGCTAATCAATAACTATCCCAAAAATGTACTTTAATTTTTACATGGAGATACGTAGGCAAAGTAAACTGCAAAATTGTTCAATATAAAGTAAGAGAAAAGATTATGTTAATGAAGGATTACTTCCACAAATTTTCAAAAAGTTATACTATTTTAATTTTTATACAATTCGCTAGACAAAATTCTCCAATAGCACAAAATTGCTGTGCCATTGCTGACTAATAATAGATCAACGTTGGCCAACAATAAGAAATCTCCGACTTACCGTATCATTAGCCAACAAACCATTTGCCTGCAACAGCCCAGCAGTGAACTAACAATTAGCTGATCATACATGAATATAATTCGATGAAGCCCACCCAACCCAATTATTTTTGGTTGGCCGAGCAACGCTCCAAGTTAGGGAAACCTACGTTGTCTTATTGTTGGCATATCAACTCTATCATTCCCCAACTGTTTTCACAAACTGCATACGATGAATCATCTATCTGTGCTACTTGGATTGGTCAATCAGAATTTTTTCCCCTTTCTTCAACAAGATCATTTCAAAAACTTCATATCTGTATCTTACCATCTATTAATTAACCATCTATAATAATGAGGAAAGAAGTTTGTCTCTGTGTGTGTGTGTCTGTGCTCTGTGTTCTGAAGAGACAGCTGCACGTAGAGCTACAAATTTTACAGTAAGATACCTCTATCTATGTAGTTATGCATCTCGAAGCCCAATTTTGGATTTTTTTATGCGATTTTTAACATTTTTTTAAGTTTGGTGGATTTTTTTTTTTTTTTTCATCATTAAAATGAATCCATTTTCAATATTTTAACACGATACAGTAAATTTTATCCTATTTCACTAAAGTTGATTGGGAATTCGTAAAACAATTTTTTTTTAATTTTAAGCAATTTTTTATGCGATTTTTAGAGTTTTTTCGTACTTTATGGCGGTTTTTAGTCATGGGTAAAAGAATTCGGTTTCAAACTTTTAGCCTAATATAGAAAATTTTATCCTCTACGATATTTGAATTTTAGCGATTTTCAATGTGATTTTTGGTAATTTTTAGAGCTTTTTTGAGTTCGCAGCGATTTTTTAACATTGGTAAAACAATTCCGGACACAATGTTTTAATTCACTATCGCAAACGTTGTCCTCTGAGATTTTTGAACTTTTAGGGGTTTTTAATGCAATTTTTCGCATTCGCGGCAATTTTTGGACATTTATGAAAGAATTCCGGCTACAGTTCCGCATTATAGGAAATTTTGTCGTCTGCAATTTTTGAAGTTTTGACGATTTTTAATGCCACTTTCAGTACTACTTTTAGCTTGTTTTTAGTGTTCCGCGGCGATTTTATTATATTGGTGAAAGGAATTCTGTTTCAAACTTCTACCCTAATATAGAAAATTTTGTTCCCCACAATTAAAACAAAAACTTAGTGATTTTTAATGCGGTCTTCAAAACAATTTCTAACGGGTTTTTTTTTTTCGTTCCGCGGCGATTTTTAGGCATTCTGAAAATGATTTTGATTTCAAACTTTTAGCCTAATAAACAAATTTTTACCCCTTGATTTGTTGAGTTTTGCGATTTCTAATGCGAATTTTAGCGTTTCGTCGATTTTTTGACATTCGTAAAAGGACTTTCTTTTCAAATTTTAGCTGAATTTAGTAAATTTTATCCTCTGCAATCTTTTTAATTTGTAGCGATTTTCAAAGTGATTTTTAGCGTTTTTCCACAGTTCGCAGCGGTGCGGTATTTCACATTCGTAAAAGAAATTCGCTATCAAACTTTTGTAGCCTAAAATAATAAATTTTAACCTGTGCTATTATTGAATTTTTAGTGATTTTTATTAGGGTTTTTAACATTTTCTCGTGTTACACTGTGATTTTTTGAGATTCGTAAAAAGGATTTAGTTTCAAACTTTCACCCTTATATAGTATATCTTGTCCTCCGCGTGTTTTTAATTTTTATTGATTTTTAATGCTTTTTAATCGGAGTTTTTTTTCCAAATTCAGCAGCGATTTTTTTTTCTTTTTTTTTTTTTTTTTTACATTCTTGAAAGCAATTCAGTTTCAGTTTCCCCCTGCGATTTTTGAAATTTTTCGATTTTTCGCGATTTGCTGCGATTTTTCCACATTAGTAAAACGAATCCTGCTTCAATCTGCAAGCCCGATGTAGTCAATTTTGTTCCCTTTTCAAAAAAAATTATTCGGATTTCGCACAGAGATTTTCAAAATTTTCGTAATTTTTTATTGTGATTTTTAGAGTTTTTTCTCATTTTGTGCTATTCTTCGGCGGGCCCAGGCAATACCGGGCTATTTTTATAATAAAGGGCATAAACGACTTATCCCACTTTTCCGTACCATTTAAAATGCTAATTTATCATTAAAAATGGGAACAGAATTCGATGATGGTGTTTTTATAATAAAAATATGATAACAAATGTGAAAAAAATGCATCACAAGTATATCGTCAAACTGCTAAAAATGTACAGCAAACTGTCCAGTCTTTCAACCGATTTTTAGAAAATGGTTACATAGCCGGAATTTAACTCATTTCAAACCATAATATGGGTAATAATATTGTCAAATACGCTTCAAACTATTGTCAAATAACCGTTATCTTTAAAACAGTCAAATGGCTGGACAGTTTTCTGCAGATTTTTAACAATGCATTATGCAGGCAGGGATCATGTAAAGAGACGCGTGTAGCTTTAAATTTTAAAACAAAAAAGTATTTCATAAAACATTCTCAAAATGTTTATAGTTCTTCTAAAGATAATTTAGAGGTCTTCTCTTCTCCATTAGTATTGTTGTCTCAATTCTTGAGGTCAGCTGCATATGTATTCTCCCCGTGTTTTTGTTTTTATTTTCCTTTAATTATTTCACAGATTTACATTTATAATTTGACATATTATCCCCATCCACAATGGCCAATTTTTATTTAAGAGCAAAACATGCAGTTTTAAAATACAAATACGCAGGTTTTTGTAATGATATTGTATCAATGGGAAAAAATTTCTAACTGGCCAATTTTGTCTAAGACGGCCGTATAAAAAATTTAAAAGTACAACTTTTGTAAATTAATGGCAGGGCTATTTCTTTAATGTAATCATATTTATTTCCTTTTTTTAACAACTTTGCCATTTACATTGGCTTCAACCGGTAAAAAAAATTAAATAGCATTTCGCTCTTTTTTTTCTTTTAAGATACCCTGCATAATATCTATTTTTTTCCACAAATATGTAAAAGAAATTTCGCTTTTAATTTACAACTGTAAATCAAAAAAGTAGAATATATTTCTTTCCACAAATATGTAAAACAAATTTTGCTTTTAATTTACAACTGTAAATCAAAAAAGTAGGCCGTTAGCAAAAGGCGAGGAAAAAGGTGAATAAGTAACATTTATTAAACTTAATTCTGCATGAAAAATTGATAGCTAACGGCAAAACAATAACCTTCAAGCATGTATGAAGATCGCATTTTCTTGACGTAGGAGGGTGATTTTGTGAATTCTTATGCTAGCAGATTTTCCTTATTTTCTTTTTCAAGTTTTAAACACTTTTTTAAACACGTAGTTTTCGAAATCTTATACTATAATTGAATTATATATATATATATATACAATTAGAACTATGCCTCTAAAAACTAACGGTTTAAGACTTAGCTGTTTGTCAACGGTAAGATGGGACACCCTATATGGTACAAACATTTACTTTTAAATAATACTACTTGAAAGAAAGAATATGTATATAGTAGTGCAATTTAAAAGCTGTTACAATCAGGCCCTGATTACTAAATAGCCACAAAAAGCACGTGCTTCCCTTGGAAAAATTTTAAGGGGCCTGAAATTGAGAAAGTAGGCAGCCCAAATTTCCTATTGAATTAATTCCATTCCAAAATTCTAGTTACTTTTCAAATTATTAAATCATTTATATATATATTTTTTTAGTGTTTCATAAAAATACCTTTCATAATAAATTAATTTTTGATACAATAGATCAGTTTCAACCACACGATCAAGATCCTCAGTTTGTCCAGCCAATTAAAATCGAGAAAATCCAATAAAACAGGGTGTATCAGTACAGCGGTTACAAACTTTCAGGATAGATAGAGTACACCTAGACGATTGGAAATCACATAACAATGCATGGCCGGTAATGCTTTCCTGGCGTGGTAATGACGACACAAAACACAAGAAAGGAAGGACACGAACAGGGGCAGAAAACATGTTTATTATTCTTAGTGCCGCGAAAATGCCGGGACAATGCTGAAAAGTGCTGAGGAACTTGTTGCACGCATCGTGGCAACTGCTGTGGAAGTCCGGGACACTGCCGGTATTTTCGTGAACATTAGATCTTCCATGCGCCAGAGATGCGCTTTCATGCATCACGGGCCGGGGTCGTAATTTCGAACACCTACTTTGATGACGATCTTTGTCCTTTTAATGTTCTTTTTTCTTAGTTTTTTGCTGTACTAATAATAGTAAAAGTGTTTCTTGTGTTTTTTGTCGTTTCTACCTCGCCAGGAAAGCGTTTCCGACCATGCATTGCTATGTGATTTTCCATCGTCTAGGTGTATTCTATCTGTCCTGAAAGTTTGTAACCGCTATACCGATACACCCTGTATAATATTTGAAGTAATTTGAATAATATTTGTAGCCATGTTGAGTTTCCGGGTACGTCGAATTTAGGAAACTCTTCTCGAATGAAAGAGGGCACCGAAATGAGACTGTGCTTCCCATAGCTTCAGAGGTTAATCGGGCTCTGGTAACAAAGCCAAACATGACTTGCAACATGCGCATGATATGATTTTTCTCACTTTTAAAGAATAATAATTTCATATTTTTTCTATAAATAAACGTAACATTGCACAGACACGTTTTCTCTCATGCAGACATATTTATGCATAAAATATTTTTCATCCATCATATGAAATAAAGAAAAATAATGAAAAATCATGCGTCAAGCATGAATTATGAAACATTTTCCTGCACATTCAGAATACTGTAACAAAACTTCACGGTGGGAGAACTTCACTTCTCACGAGAAAAACTCTCACATAAAGCAAAATATATCCCCCATAGGGACCCCCATATATTAGAAACTTAACCTCTTTTTATTTCAAAATACAGAAATATTTTGGCTGGATTCAAAAGAAACAATACAACTGAATCGATCTTCATAGTTGAAGTTAATGTGTCAAACATATCTAAAGAACGCTGAAGAAAAGATCTTCCCTGCTAATGGATTTTACTTGTGATCTTGGCCGATCGACCTCCCAGTTCGAAAACGAAAGCAGAGAGCGTATGAGTAATCATATGCGCGAGAAAATTAAGCCGAGCCTATCGGAACAAAGTTTGTTAATGATGCAACCAACTCAGGTCCCTAAATGGACAAGATTATACTTCGCTTGTTCAGGAGGAGGGGGAGAAAGATTGTCGGGAAGAGGCGGCGACCGGCGAGATCAACATCAGTTGGGTCTAAAATTTCAGAGAGATTGGGTCGGTGAAGACTAATCTCTCGGTCAACGGAAAAAGGTGACTAGTCACCGGAAAATTATTTCGAATCTTCGAAGGCATCGTTATTGAAGTCAGGTTTAGACTTCAATCTGCTCATTCCAGTGAAACGTGGACTCAGTTTATTATTCTTGCCCATTGTTGTTTTTGTAAAGAAAAACCATTCTGTCGGTATTACTTTTCGTATTTTCTACTACTTAGTGAACCATTTTCGCACACTGAAATCTGTGGACTTTAGGACCCATCACGGATCGGTTTTATAGACTTTCTCAGTGCTATGAAAGACTTTACCTCACCAAAAGACTATCATTTCCTCAGAATCAATGAATTCTTCAAAAGTTGAGACGAACTCACCTATTTAAGTGTTGTATTTAATCTAGAAAGTTTAACATATCTTGTTTATTTAATAAACATATTTCTGAATTAAATTGTGCCTCGGCCGTAGACGTTATTAACCAACGCTACCCGCCCTACATTAATTTCGGGGCATTACAACGGTTTAATAAGATGAAAGATGGTGCCTAAGTAAATAATTTGAAATACGCGTAACACGTTTAAAAACATAATTTAGCAATCAATAGAATCAATAGCCATCAATAGTCGAGAAAATATCCTCTTTTGTGCAACCCGGCATATATCATATAGATTTGTATATGTACTCCATAATATGCTAAAATTTAGTTCAGTTAAGAAACGCATAGCACAGTTGAAAATTTCTCTTCAACTGTTTCCGTCAATAGGCGCAAATATACTCGATATATTTTGTGCAATCCTGTATATGATCGATAAAAATTAAACAGAAAAAGTCATATGCAAAAAAATTAGTTACATTTAAAAACTCGTACAACGACTGTAAAAGCACTTCCAGCAATTATTATTCATAGACGTTACTATGACAGAATTATTTTGTGTATCCCTGTAAATGAACGATTGATGCTATACACACCCCATTCTGCAGTTAGCATCTTGTCTCTCAGTGATATATGATATTAATTTCAAATCTGTTTGAAATTGTGTAAAATCATTAAAATACACTGCAAATGATTTTCCTCATAGACCATAATGTGACGGAATTGTTTTGAGTATCCCTATAAATGAACTATAAATGCTACATATTTCATTTTTAATACCGAATATGCAATGGTAAACCTCAATAATATATATCAATTATATGGAAATCAGAGTATATTTACGCGAGTTAGAGCACGGATAGATGGAAGACAGACAAACCGAATTCATAAACACTTTTCTACTATGTTGGAAAGTGTTAAAAAAATAGGAAGAAAATACATGTAATTTTCGTGTTTCATAAGAATCCCTTATGAGCATCTTGTACATTCTATTGTAAAGCTGTCTGATAATTTAAAGTGCCTTAGACTTCGATT
This sequence comes from Maratus speciosus, assembly GCA_963932465.1. Taxonomy (NCBI): domain Eukaryota; kingdom Metazoa; phylum Arthropoda; class Arachnida; order Araneae; family Salticidae; genus Maratus; species Maratus speciosus. The sequence continues at coordinate 222,309,797 of OZ010791.1, read as the reverse complement.
TAAGTTTTTAATAAGTTAAATGCTAACAATTCATTTATATGTTCAGTTATTAATAGAACTATTATTAATTATGGATAATTAACAACTTTTACAGCAACTAATCAAACACTGTCATAACTACTTACAGAGAGCAATAAAGCATACGCAGAATGAAGCTGCTACTAATGCCTTCATGATGTTTTCACGTAGAAAGTTAGAACGTAAAGAAAACAAAAGCTTTTGTCCTAAAAACTTTAAAAGTTTGTATCAATGCACCTGTAAATTCTGTGAGAAAAATTCCAGCTGGAATTTGAAAACAGTTAATGATAAATCTGAAGAGTTTACACGAGTCTCACTCTTTGAAGTTCTTTATTTTTTTATTTCTTTAGATAAGTTATCACATTCAGCTTATGCATACTACGCGCGAGATTACTATTAACTCTCTTCAAAATTGAGAAAACAAAAAAGTTTATAGTAAACTACCCATTATCCGTCACCCTTAATAATGATGCCTAATTAGTACGAACATATAAAAGGAAGGAAGTATTTTATTTTACTTTATTTTATTTTTAAGGGAGGCATGTGAATGTCAAATCTACTTATATATATACTAGCAAACCCCGCGGTTTTGCTCGCGTAACAGTTGAAATATGCCAAGTGATATTTATATGTCTAATTTTTATTAAAAGCTACTAACTAAATTTTATTTTATTAAAAGGTAATATTTTATTTTATTAAAAGGTACTTATTACTTTTAGGAATAAATCAAAAATTACTATTTAAAACACAGTTTGACTAAACATCATTATTACACTGCATTAGGCACAAATGAGACTTAAATTAATAAAACGAAATAAATGATAATTTAGAAAATATTTTGAAACTTTTATGCTCAATTAATACGCTCATTTCAGTATTCACTTGAAGTTTTGAAGTTTTTAGAAACCGTCTTCTTACATCTTAAAATTAACTATCATGTCAAATTCCAAGTCCTCTCAACATAAAGGGCTATGTTGAAATAGGAACTGTCACCATTAATTTGAAAACATTAATTTTTAAATCAGTTTGTTATTTCCTAATATTCCACAGAAACGTAATTTAGAAAGCTTTTAAAGGCCTTTTTAAAAATGTTTGTTGTTCCTGTGAACCCCAGGAGGTAGAATCATCGGCATAAAATATAGCCTGTGTAGGATCCGAGACTGTTACCATTGATTCGCAACTATTACTTTTATATTTGGTTTATATTCCCTGAAATTGCATAGAAATCGTAATTTAGGAGTTTTTTAGAATGCTTTTCACACCTCCCCTTCACTTCACCCCTTTTTAATTCGAATTTATTTTCGACAGTCCTTCGAGGGCATTTACATTTTATAAGTAACTACCATGCCATATTTAAAGTTTCTAGCCATTTCACATTTCAGTATCACAGAATATCGCAATTTAGAAAGTTTTTAGCTACTGCAACCCTCTGGTGGTAGTGGCACAGACATAAAATATAGCTTATGTTTGAGCGGGTTCTATCACCAACAATTTGTGATCATTATTTTTTTAATCGGTTTGGTATTTGAAAAGATTACATAAAAATTGTAATTTATAACGCTTTTCGCGCACTTCATCTTTTTAAATTTGAAATTTTCTTTCGACAGTCTATAGAAAGCAGTTGCATCTTGTAAGTAAATAACATGCCATATTTCAAAATGTTAGACCCCTCAGCTATGCAAAAAATGCAAATTAGAACACGTTTTGCTCTTGCAACCCCCGAATGATGATAGTGACAGCAACATAAAATATAGCCAATGTTGTAGCAGGGACTGTTACCATCAATTTGCAACTATTACTTTTGAAATAGCTTTGGTATATCCTGAGATTGAGTAGAAATCGCAATTTAGAACGTATTTAGAACACTTTTCACGCATTTTCACCCCCTTTTTAAATTTCCAATTGTTTCGAAACTGTTCTTAAAGATCATTTATATCTAAATAAATAGGTACCTTTCCTAAATTCTAGTTGCTAGCTCATACTGATCACAAAAATCGAAATTTAGGATGTTTTTTGCTCCTGCAACCTCCAGGTGATTGTGACACCGACATGAAATAGCGTCTATATTAGAGCAGAGGCTGTCAGCATCAATTTCCTACCATTACTTTTGAAATCAGTTTGATTCTTGCTGAGATTGCTCACAAATCGGCATTTAGAACGTTTTTAGAACGCTTTTCACGCATCCACCCCGTTTAAATTTCAAATTTTTAAAGAAATGTTCTTAGAGATCATTTATATCTAATAAATATATACCATCCAAAATTTCATGAATCTAAGTCCTTCCATAATTCAAAAATCCCATTTTTAGAACGCTTTTTGCTCCTGCACGCTCTTTGGGGTAGTGGCACCGACATAAAACATAGCCTATGTTAGAGCAAGGGTTGTCACCATCATTTTGACACCATTATTTTTTAAATCGGTTCGTATTTCCCGAGATTGTGTAAAAACCACCATTTAGAACGTTTTTTAGAACGCTTTTTGTGCATTTTCACCCCTTTTAAATTTCGAATTTTTTAAGAACTGTTCTTAGAAATCCTTTATATCTAATAAGTAACTAATATTTAAAATTCTGTATTTCTAGGCCCTTCAGTAATGGAAAAATCGCATTTTTAGAAAGTTTTTTGCTCCTGCAACCGCTTTGGGGTAGTGGCACCGACATAAAACATAGTCTGTGTTAGAGCAAGGGTTGTCACCATCATTTTGACACCATTATTTTGTAAATCGGTTTGGTATTTCCCGAGATTGTGTAGAAACCACCATTTAGAACGTTTTTTAGAACGCTTTTTGTGCATTTTCACCCCTTTTAAATTTCGAATTGTTTAAGAACTGTTCTTAGAAGTCCTTTATATCTAATTTGTAACTAATATTTCAAATTTCGTATTTCTAGGCCCTTCAGTAATGCAAAAATCGCATTTTTAGAACGTTTTTTGCTCTTGCAACCACTTTGGGGTAGTGGCACCGACATAAAACATAGCCTATCTTAGAGCAAGGGTTGTCACTATCATTTTGACACCATTATTTTGTAAATCGGTTTGGTATTTCCCGAGATTGTGTAGAAACCACCATTTAGAACGTTTTTTAGAACGCTTTATGTGCATTTTCACCCCTTTTAAATTTCGAATTGTTTAAGAACTGTTCTTAGAAATCCTTTATATCTAATAAGTAACTAATATTTAAAATTTCGTATTTCTAGGCCCTTCAGTAATGCAAAAATCGCATTTTTAGAACGTTTTTTGCTCCTGCACCCCCTTTGGGGTAGTGGCACCGACATAAAATGTAGCCTATGTTCTAAGTTGGACTAACACCGTCATTTTAGTACCATTACTTTTGAAATCGGTTCGGTATTTCCAGAGATTACCGCTAACAAACAAACAAACTTTACTTCTTTATAATATTATATAGATAATTCAAACGGAAATTTCGTTCCGAACGTCTATATTTCGAGTTCTACTGCATGGATTTTGACGGAACTTATACTGTTAGATAGGTATTGTTTCAGGGGAGGTTTTAAGCTATAACAAATCGTTCTACGTAGATTAGTTATAGAATTATGACGGAAAGTTCTGTTATTTTGGATGATAAGTTTACCATTTTATTTCTTGGCGAACTTTATCGTTGATGAGAAAATTGAAACGGCTCGAAAAAGTAAAAGAATGATTGTTACTAATTTTATTTAAAATTTAAAAAAGGGAGAAAAGAAAAAAAGAAATCAGTTTTAATGAGTGATGATATTAAAAACCGAAAATATTTAATTTAAACTAGAAAGGAAATGTTCGTAATGCTTAATAAATTACTCAGTTGAAATATCGCAATTGAAATAAGATTTGGCTATTTATCTTTTACGTCATGTTAAGAAAAATGCAACTTAAAAATTGATAAGATGACATTAAGGAAGTTCTCCCTAAGCGCAAGCTGAGAAATAGTTGAAAAAAACTATAGACTAATCTTCTCATGAGGATATATATGTTTATAAAAAAAAAATCTGCAGAACCTCGATTTAGTGTTCGTAAAATAATAATGAAAATTTCATTTTTTGTGATTTAACGCTGGTTGGCGACACAATAAAATTTTGGATAACACTATGATAAATTTACTTTAAGAAAAACTTTTTCAACTCTCCATACACAGTTAGTTTAAATAAGTTTAACTTAAATAAATGCATTTTTATAACTGCAGTTTTGTCATATACATTTGTATGTATGTAATAATAAAAATTTTCACCCTTTTTAGGTAGATTTCGTATGAAATACTACCTATTGGCGTCGTTCCTATGTTGGAATTTCTGAAAAATTTTTGCAGATCTACACCGATCATGACCCCTAGAACCCAAAACCACCCTCAGTAAAAAACTTTATATATATATATGTATCTATATATATATATATATATATATATAACCATTAATTAAACATAACCTACCACCAACAAAAACCGTAATATTATGAATTAAAGCTGTAAGTATAAAAAAAAAATATATATATATATATACACACATATATATATATATGTGTGTGTGTATTCAATTAATTTATTATAAGAATTATTATGGAAGAAAAAGAAAAAAGTGGACACCGACAAATAATGGAAAAGCTTATATATTGAATTACTTTGTCAAGGGCACAGAATTCAATGATATAAGCAAAATGGTTGTTTTCTGTGAGAAAAATAAGCTAAAGCTAAAAATTATTTTCCCCTGTGCCCAAACAACCATTAAAATCAAGTGAATTGATTAAAAATGAATACAGAATAGAAACAAATAATATGAAATGGAAGAATCAATAAAACCTATTTAATTATTTATAGGATATAAAATAGAAATAATAAACACCATACCGATTAATATTTCAGTATTTTACAAATAACCACGCGCACATGTCTACCAGAATATCATAAAGATTAAGGTGAATAAAACAGTTAAGAAATCACAGTAATTGATACCAAAGGATGCAGTTAATACATTTTGAAATAAATTTTGAAATACCATGTTAAATACATTTAATATAATATAAAATAAAATAAATAGATAGTAATTACATTATTTAAAATGCACTATTAAATTAATAACCGTTTAACAATATCGTCAAAATTTAGCTTAAAAAATCCCCCTGGTGTAGTAAATTATAACTGAAATGGAGCTAGAAAAATAAATTTAGAACTATCTTCAAAAGACAAATTTTGGTGCTGCCATCTAGTATTACTTTTATTATTCAAATGTCACAAGATAAACATTTGTAAGCATTTGAATGTAAATAATTTTTTTAACAGCAAAACCAAACATATCCCTATATATAGATAATTATAAACCTATATATATATATATATATATATATATACATATCACTTTCTTCTGGACATGATAACTTCCGTAATTCTTCACCAATCTCTTCCAAACTGATACATAAAATCAAGGGGCATAAAATCTCGGTCAGGTTCGTTAATGGGCAAAATCGGGCCAAGGGGATGGAAATAGGGAGGGGTTTTGTGAAAACCGAAAAACCCCCATAACTTCTTAATTTTTGTACACATCAAATCAGTTTATAGTTTTTAGGACCAAAAATTTATGTATCACAGATTTTTGATAAAGTTAAAAATGGGCTCAAGGGGCGCAAAAAATAGGATTTTTGAGAGAAAAAATTCATAAATTCGTCAATTCTCAAGATATCAAATCCAATTAATTTTATTATATATCTCCTTAATATTATCTACAACTTTTATATTCACAAGTTTTTGATAGGACCAATTCGTACCGCAAAAAAAATTAAAAACGAAAACAAAAAAAGGGTGGTAAAGAAGAAAAAATTCCATAACTCCGTCAATTCACAAGATATAAAATCCCCTTGAATTTATCATGTATCCTCTTAATATTGTCTTCAACATTTATATAAAGTTTTAGATAGGACCAATTCTTACAGCAAAAACAAATTAAAAATACATAGCATTGAAGAAAAAAATCATCTTATTAAGAATATATTCAAATCCAAATTGCTTATTTTCTTGCTCATTTTTAAATTAATTTTTGCTCTCAAACGCGTCCAATTGATAGATTCTCTTCTTCAGATACCATATAATGTACCGTAATGATCGATTTTTTGATAGAGGCAGAATATATTTCAAAAAATGATGTCAAACTGGGCATTTTGAACAGAATTTCCCGAAGTGATTGTGTTAGAAACGAAAAATTTTGCCCTACTGAGAAAATAATTGTTTATTAATCAAGTTTCAATTAATTGAAAGAAAAATAAAAACACATGTCGCTTATAAATCTTTTTAAAAATCAAGTCAGCAAGTTTCGTATTTTTTATATTAAAAATTAATCTGAAAATGTGCCAGAAAATTTCGAACTGTTGAGCATGGAAAAGTACTTTTTTTTAATACCGCCTTAACATGATTCTGATAAAACCAGCTATTATATAAAAATGAAATAAAAACTCGTCAGAAGCGGTCAGATAAAACTGTTAAAGTGGATTTATCATGATTTAGTTTTTGTTGGTGCAATTAATATACTTAACTTCTATACTTAACTTCGAAATCCCTGTAGGCCGGGCCGGCAGGGATTTTTTTTTCTTAGTAAAACTATTCCAAATTCTTAATATTTTTCCTTTTTTACCTATCTTTAATAATATCTTAACATCTTTTGTCTTTTATTTCATGCATTTAAATTTGCGTATTCTCTTATTATTCTAAAAACCTTAATCCATTCGTCTAATCTTATAAAACCCATTAAATTACTTTTTCATTTTCTTCTAAAACTAAATTCTTTTTCTTTCGAATGTTTTTTTTTTTTTTAATAGAATTGTTCGATGATGTTCTTTTTTTCCACAAACATTATCCTTTTCCTGAATCTCTATAACTTCTCTAACATCCAAAAGGAAAGTAACTGGTTGAATAAAATAAGTAGTAGGATTTCTAAACAACATGTCAGCTTCGACATTTGTTGAACCCTTTTCATAGACAATATCATATTCAAACATAGATAGTTTTAATGACCATCTGAATAATCTTCCCCTTAGATGTTTAACATTTTTTAAACATACAAAAGATGCATGGTCAGTGTGTATAGTAAACTTAACACCATGAAAGTAGTGATAATATTTATCTAATGTGTCAATGATGGTAAGACACTCTAATTCGGTAATAAAATAGTTCTTTTCATAACTTCTCAATCCCCTTGAATAGTATGCAATTGGATGTAAAAAATTATTACTATCTGGCTGTTTAAGGACTGCACCTACTGCCACCTGTGAGGCATCAATAAACATATGGAGGGGCGTCATAAATTTTCAAAACAGGTTTAGCAATTAGGACATCTTTTAGTTTTTGGAAGGAATTTTGACAATCTGAATTCCATTCCCATATGGTATTTTTCTTAAGTAACTTATTGAGGGGGTGTCTGATTTCTGCATATTTATCAATAAATTTATGATAGACATTAATGGATCCTAGGAATCTTTGGAGTTCTTTAACATTTGAGGGGGGGTTTTAAATTTTTGATAGCTTCTATATTATTATTAGCTGGAGTTAAGGTACGTTTTTTTTATTTCAGAACTTAAGAAATTAATTTTATTTTGGACAAGGTTACATTTAGATAATTTAAGTTTGATATTTTCCAATCTATATAATTTAAAAATTTTGGTAAAATGTTGTAGATGTTCTTCCAAAGTTGAAGAGAGAATAATTATGTCATCAAAATAATAGCAGGCAAAGTCGATTTTGTATTTAGTTAGGATTCTTCTAATGGTTCTATTGAAAATTGGGGGCCCAACTTTGACACCAAATGGAAGAACATTCCATTCAAAAAGTCCAGAGTTGGTAGTAAAAGCCAATTTTTCAGTGTCTGTTGGGTGTATAGGTATCTGCCAGTAGCCAGAGGCTAAGTCCAAGGTGGAAAAATACTGAGCACTACTCATATATGCATGTTTTGTAAAACTTTTTTAATTAAAAAAAGAGACTGTAGATTACAGGTTCGACTGTATTCAGTTTGAAATTGCACTAGCCGCCAAACCTAAATTCAGCACGTCCATCTCGGTAATTGGCATTTTATACAGTCTATAAACTTAATCGTAGTAGTAGTAATGCATTTATTTCCCACTCTCCCTCTATAATGAACACCCCCATAATCTGAACATTTTTGGTCGGTCCCATGCGTGTTCAGAATAGAGAGAGTCCACTATATATGTATGTATCTATCTATATATATCACTTTCTTCTGGACACGATAACTTCCACAATTCTGCACCAATCTCTTCCAAACTGATACATAAAATCAAGGGGCATAAAATCTCGGTCAAGTTCTTTAATGGGCAAAATCGGACCAAGGGGATGGAAATAGGGAGGGGTTTTGTGAAAACCGAAAAAACCCCATAACTTCTTAAATTTTGTACATATCGAATCAGTTTAAAGTTTTTATTACTTCTAAAAATAGGGCCAAAAGTTTATGTATCACAGATTTTTGATAAAGTTAAAAATGGGCTCAAGGGGCGCAAAAAATAGAGTTTTTGGGACAAAAAAATTCATAACTTCGTCAATTCTCAAGATATCAAATCCAATTAATTTTATCATGAATCTCCTTAACATTATCTACAACTTTTATATTCACAAGTTTTTAATTAGACCAATTCGTGCCGCAAAAAAAAATTAAAAACGAAAACAAAAAGGGCGTTTGAAGAAGAAAAAAATCCATAACTCCGTCAATTCAAAAGATATAAAATCCCCATGAATTTATCATATATCTTCTTAATATTATCTACAACATCTATATAGACAAGTTTTGGATAGGACCAATTCTTACAGCAAAAACAAATTAAAAATACATAGCGGTTGAAGAAAAAAATCATTTCAAATCCAAACTGCTTATTTTCTTACTCGTTTTACAATCCATTTTTACTCTCAAAGGCTTCCAATTGGTACCTTTTCTTACTCAGAACTATATAATGTACTGTAATGGTCAATTTTTTGATAGAGGCAGAATATATTTTAAAACATGCTGTCAAAGTGGGCCTTTTGAACCGAATTTCCCGAAGCGGATTGTGTTGGAAAAATCATCGTATTAAGGGAGTATTCAAATCCAAACTGCTTATTTTCTGACTCATTTTTAAATTCATTTTTGCTCTCAAACGCATCCAGTTGGTAGATTCGCTTATTCAGAAACTATACAATGTACCGTAATGATCGATTCTTTGACAGAGGCAGAATATATTTCAAAAACTGATGTCAAAGTGGGCATTTTGAACGGAATTTCCCGAAGCGATTGTGTTAGAAACGAAAAATATTGTCTTACTGAGAAAATAATTGTTCATATATCAAGTTTTAATTAATTGAACGAAAATTAAAAACACTGGTCGCTTATAAATCTCTTCACAAATCACGTCAACAAGTTTCATGTTTTTCCTATTAAAAATGAATCTGGAGTTATGCCAGAAAATTTCGAGTTGTTGAGCATGGAAAAGTATTTTTTTTTAATACCGCCCTAACATGATTGTGATAAAACCAGTTATTATATAAAAATGGAATAAAAACTCGTCAAAAGCGGCCAGATAAAATTGTTAAAGTGGGTTTATCTCTAATCATGATTTGGTTTTTGTTTGTGAAATTAGTATACTTAACTTCGAAATCTACCTCCGCCTGTAGGCCGGGCCGGCAGGGATTTTTTTTTTAGTTGGCACGTCATAGTCACATAAAATATTTTTTGATCGAATTTGGCACGCGGCAACAAAAAGATTCGCCAACCCTGCATAGTCCTTTCTTGCATAATTTTACAATTTACACAATCTATATTTAATTGAAAGAGTGCACAGGTTGGCAAACCTAGTATTGCGTACTCAAGATCAGTGTCACATACTAAAAATTTTACATTCTGCTTAATTTTACCAACTTTAATAAGTAAATTACATGATTGATTAATTTGTATAGATCCTTTAGCTTGGCCAATAATAATAGGAGAAATATTTCTAACTTTAGCATGTAATAAATTTACAAATTTAATAGGTAAAATCGAAATAGTGGATCCCGTATCAATAACACAAGGAATCTCTTTTTGTTTTGCATACCCAGAGACTATCAATTGTCATATAGTATTAGTAGAAGATTGTTGTTGATTAGTAGGAGCATATGATGGTGCAGGGGTGACATTAAATACACATTCTCTTTACCAGTTGATAATCGTTAAGGGGCTGATCATTCAGCTTCGGAATTCTCCTCCGTAATGTTAAGTCTATGGACTTTTGATGCATTCGTATATTTAAAATATCTTCTCGGGAAATTCATATTTTTGACATCTTTTTTCCGAATACTCTTTTTAAAGGATGTCTCTTTTTTTCTTAGTTTTCAAAATGTTTCTAAAATCTATGCTGAATTTAATATTTTATGTGTTAAAAGCAGGCGAACTGTGAGTAAGATTTTAACACTTCATATAAAATTAAGTTTATTCTTTAGAAATATTTTGAGAACTAAGAAAAAAAGAGACATCTTTCAGGAAGTGCACACAAAAAATAGAAGTTAAAAAAAATTAATTTCGATGGGAGATATGTTAAATATACGAATGCATCAAATGCCCATAGACTTAACATTATGGAGGAGAATTCCAAATCTGAGTGACCAGCCCTCTTAAGTACTCCCTTGTTAAGACAAATCCTGCAAGGTCTAGTGGGGTATCTTTGTTGGAAATGAGTATTTTGCATTCTAGGCGTTGTAAATCGAGGATTATTTGCATTTAAATTAGGATTCTCCTGACGAATCCAATGTCTGGGTGCATTGTAATGAGGCTGAAAAGGCCTAACATTTTGTGAGTTATTCTTAACAGCATTTACAGGAGAAGTTAGAATTATTACTAGTTGTTTTGCCATCCGATACCAGTCAGTGGTATTATTTGGAGGATTTACTATCAAAAAATTCTGGTATTTGGGCTTTAGCCCATCTGTGAGTCCCTGCACAATTATTGTTTCACATAATTGTAACTTCCTACCCACTTCAACCTTTTTATGAAAATATTGTTCTAATTCATTTAAGTCATTTAACTTTAAAGCTGCAAATTCAGAAAATCTTGGAACATAAACACTAATAAATTTTCAGTGAGAAGCTCAGAAATTTTTTCAAAACTAGTGCACTCCAGACAATCATTTATATAAACCTTCAATGCTTCTCCTTTCAAATATTTAGAAATATTATTTAACTTCCAGTTTTCATCTTTTTTCTCGGTAATGCAAGATTTCTCAAAATGCATTAACCAAGGTTGTATTTTCATCCTGGACTCTGGGTCAAAGGGAACAATATTTATTTCACTCATGGTGTTACTCGATTTTTTAACTATTCTAGATCTTAATAGTATAAAGGAGGGATAACTCATTTATATAGAAATAATATAAACATAATTAAAAATATATAACTTTAAATTAAATAAACAATGTAAATATATTTTTTTTTCCAATAAATAATAACAACAACTAAAGTATAATTCATTTTTTAACAATAATAATAATAATAATAATAATAATAATAATATTGCAAATAAATAAAAATCTACTAAAATAAATATAAATATAATATAACTAATATAAATAATATATTAATTCTCACCCACAGAAAGGTATTTTTCCAAACATGACTTCTGGAGGGAGAGCTAGAATTTATTTTAAAAAGAAAAATCGTGGTGCAAATTAATGTGAGACCTAATTCCGCCACTTGGAGGTATCAGGAATTTTTAATCATTGTATTCAGAGTCGTTGAAAACTTAGTGACATTCCATTGTCAGAGTTTTAATGACATTCGTTCATGAAAAATATCACTCTTCGTAATCATTCTTGTTGATAGTCGATGATATTAATTCACACAGCATAGTCAGAACATTTCTGACATTTTGAAGTTTCGATTAATTTACTCTATTAATCATTACTTAACAAGTGATGTAGTCCTGTCGATGTATGTGATCACTTCAAAGATCCTGTAAATAGGTTTATTTAAAAATTTTGTTATTATTATTGTTAATTTTCATATTATGAATTTTATTATTATTTATTTATTGTAATATATTAATTTCATTTATTGAACTGAAAATGAACGTTGATTGGAGAAACTGAGTTGCTAATGTAAGGATAAGTAGATTCAAATGAACATTATATTTACGAATCTAATTTTGAACTTATACACTTATATTATAAAATGCTATGTTCAAGTCTTTACAACTGAGTTCATGAATGCGTTGCACATGAATATGAGCCATGAATGGCCGTAAAATTATTATGTAAATAACAAAACTATGTTAGATAATTATTCTCAATATTTATAGTAACTTTTATTTTACATCTTTGTAATTTGTAAACAAGATTAATATCTTGTTATTGTATTTAATTAACAATTCCAGTAGTTCGCGTTCTAAATTTTAAATTTAATATAGCATTTAAATATTTTTTTAAAAAAGTTAATTTTTTAGGGTTATTCCAAGTGACGAAATTGTAATCCAAGTCTATCATAAGTCTATATAATGAAATTTAACGATCGTAATTATGCTGTTTAGAACAAAATTTAAATGGATTAAAATTGTTTCAAACTCAAAATTAAGGCCCGATTCTGAGCATTGGCAATTTGACTTCGATATTATTAGTGTCAGAGGTAATAAGAGAAAAGTATTGTTGCCATGGAAACAACGACTTAATATCGAAATGTTTAATGATAGCATTCTTAATCAAAATGCACTTAAAACTTATCCCGTCGGATGCCGGTGATACCGTATAAAATTACAGCAACACGCAATTTGTATATATTACTAGCTGTTACCCGTGACGTCGTTCACGTAACATAAAAAGCAGAAATTAATTAATTAAGCAAAGCATTTCCCTTCCGATAATTAAAAACATATATAATAAACCAATTCTTTATCACATTTTATAGAAGACAATCTCTCCATGTATATATTACGCTATCGCACGTGGCACAGAAAAGGCAATTATTTGTTAATTGTTTAATGGCAACGCCCAAATGAAATGCATCTCATTGGTTATTGAACAACATTTAATGCATCCCCATACCTATAAAGGGGTTACCATTAGGACACCCTGTTCTGTCGCCAATTACCGGCAAGTTTGTCGCCAAAAGTGACGCCAACTTGCCGATATCTCTAATATTACACCAAATTCCCATAGACTTCCATTGTAAACCAATAGAGTTTACTTGCTTACAGAAAATCAACAAATTAAGATATTTTAATGCAACAAAAACTGATATTAGCTTAAGGGATTATATTAACTATATTTAACCCTCTCTTTGCGTAATTTTTAAAAAAATCAAAATAGGTTCAAAAATTGCGCATTTTTTTATTACATGTTTCAAATCTATATATAGCTTAGAAGCTTAGAGTTTAAATATGAAAACATTTTTTGTAAAAGAGTTCATGATCTTAGATGGGATAGGATATTAGAAATTAGGCGAAATCAGGGTTGTCACTGGAGACTGTTTTTATAGTCTCGCACTACTATTGTAAAAAAAAATCAATTTTGTAGTACAGTTATCTTGTAGATGTTGTTAAAGTCTATATGGAATTTTTGTATTTAAAAAGTGATCTCAGATGAATTAAAAAATAGTCGCCAGTGGAAAAAATGAATCCCCGAGGAAATCTCGGATTGCGCAAATTTTGCTACTTTTAAGTTGCCCAAGGAAATCTCGGGTTGCGCAGCGAGAAGGTTAAGGGAGTCCAAGTAAATTAAATTATGAATAAAAGTAACGTGATGCAATGCTTAGCATGAACATAAATTTTAAGGGAGACCAAATTGGTCGCCAAGGGCGGCTAGTATGAGTAATTTAAGGTATCTCTTTATTATAGGATCATTGACATAACTCAGGTTTATACTCTGAACCAGGATGTCTGTTTACATCATGAAGTAATAAGAAAATAGCACAGATGTAATATACGCAACGGGGTACCTAATTGTTGCCAAAATAGATTATTTTTCTTGACATGGTAAACCAGCTAATGTTGTTTATTTATTAATAAATTGTTTATTTACTTTAATTTTCTTTTAAAATTACATAAATTAATGAAACTTTTTTAAATTTATTGTTATTTCCTTTTTTAAGTAATAGAACATAATTTTAAAATATACATGTAATTGGTATTCGAAAACGATGTTTTCGCCAAATTGGCGTCAAAAACAGATCGCGCCAAACCAGGTGCGTATATGGCAACTGTGGCAAGAAAATTATCGGATGATACTTTTTCATATGTTTTACAAACATACTTGGCATCAAAGGTGGGCGAAAAAATGATCATCTAGAATATTATTAAGTCTTTACTACACAAAAAACAAACTTGTTTATAACAATGTATTTATTTTTGCAACAAATGTCTTTCTCTAAAAAAAGCAAATTGACTACGAACCCAATTACAGAACATAACCTTTCTATCTAGTTAATTTTTTACTTTTTAAGAATGAAAATACATATTTCCTGCTAATCATTACGTCATTTTCGACATTGATAATTTTACTGTGCGTATTATTGACATTTGCTATCCATTTGCTCTTCAAAAGTTCTTATTTTTATTTTTAAATGTTAAATTTAAATTTAAATCTTTATGTTAACCGTGCGCAGACGATAAACCGTAAGCATGGATAACAATTTTCTTTAAATAATAAGAATTAATACCATAACACAGTCTCATTTTATTTCAACATCAAAGCATATCCGTTTTATATTCCATATATGACGTCACATTTGCCTTCATTTCACACATACTCAAAATTCATGCACCTTGCATTATTAAAAATACTTGAAAATTTCCGTTTTAATCTTTCAATCAGAAATTAAATTATTATTCTGGGTTTTTATCTTTTGGCAACGAAAAAAGGAAAATGGTTGAATTTTATCGGAAAAATGTCAATTCATTTCGTATGAAAAATAATGAAATTTTGGATTATTAAGCAAATTATTTGAATAAAATAAATTAAACTTAGCCTATGTTCATTTCCAGGTTGTAATCCATCTTTATCCAAAAAATACAAAAGCATTAATTCATCCGTTTAGACGCGGGCTTCATTCAAACATTCGGACACACATTGACATTTATAATATAATAAGGATAAGGATATAAGGCTTACAGAAAAAGTAATAAACTAATCCACCGTTTAAGTTTAAACTGATAGAGTATTATGCATTTAAATACTTTTTTAACAAGAAATTTATAAATGCATTTCAATGTCTTGCATTTGGCAAGGAAAGGTATTGGTTCGCCAAATAGCGTGGAACGTTCATCTTTTCGCGCCAAATACTTGAAAATATATAATTTTTACAGATTTTCTACTGGGATTCTGCCGCTGCATTTGACTGATTTTTTTACATAGATGAGTAATTTTATTAACATTTCCTTTTTCAAAATATTTTGAGTATGCACTTTAAGGAGACCTTCCTTGTGAGTAAGAATTTTGTTTTTTATTATTTTTTTTTATTATCTAACCCTTACAGAAAAAACTAGCAGATGTAATTATAAAAATGACGATATTTATGAGTTACATGTTTGTTTATTTTCATTTTACATTTGTCGCCAAATAATTTGATTTTAATCCAAAAAGGCGTAAGCGTAACACCAGCACCATCGATGTTCACATTATATAGGTGATTTTTCAAATGTAAGACAGCATTTTTCGAGCAATTTTTTATATTGAAATTTAAATTATATAAATAGCAGTTAATATTATAAAAGTGGATTTAAATTTTAGTAAAAATGTCTGCCCCCCCCCCCCCCTCCATACTCACATATTCTAAATAATTTAATTTCAGACATTTAAAATATTTATCTCATACTTTACTACGGAAACGTGCTGGTTTGTTTTCCCCTAACTTGTGACTTTTATAACCTCGAAACTCAGATCAGCGAATATTGTACACTCTTTTTTTTTTAACACTTATCGCCAATTTCCCTCTTAGAAATGTGTACTGTTTCAAATTTTAAGTACTAAAGATTATTCTTAAGAAAATTCATGCAATTATGCGTTATTAATACCACAGAAGAAAACATTTTACAATAAAAATTGCTTACTGAAATAAATTTTCGGTGATCTTTTTAATTCAACATCCCTTTTTCAGATTTTTTTTTTTTTTTTTTTTTTTTTTTTTGAAGGTTTTTGAATGATATTGGATTTATCTTCCGCAATCAGGTTACCCGCTAATTAGCGTATTAACTGAACTCTTGAATGTTTCTTTTATATTTGAAAGAGACTCTGCGGACAGTGATCCCGATTGCAGAAGATTACATGAAATTTGTACTTAGCGATAAGTAAATTTATGATTTTTCATTATGAAGCAAACAGACAAAAGAAGATTTAGTATTATATATTTTTCATCACAGTTATTTTATTATCACTAAATAAGCAATGCTTGGAATGACAATACTCGGGGAAAAAATCTGACGCACTGCCCTAGCCACTAAACTTAGTAAAAAATTAACGATTTTAGGTTTATTTTGGCAACAGACTGAAGAATAATGTAATTTTGAAATTAAAAAGCCTATTTATTTCTCCGTACTATTATGCTCATTGGAGAAATGGAAAAAATAATCTTCGGTGCATCAAAAAGATTAATGCGTACTAAGTTATTAAGTTTTGTATAACTGACTTTATTTATCATCCTCAAAGAGTATTTTTGGTGAAAGATCTTCAGTCAACAGCAAATTTGGTTCATAATTACCTTTGTTTTATATCTAACTCTGGCACATTTGTAACCATGTAGTTGCAAAGACTTCTAATGTTTGACGTCAAACTTACCTGTGCACCCGATTATGGAAGATTGGGAAAATTTTCATTGGATGAAAACAAAAAGTTTATCTTTCTCTAATAATCAATTGTCGAGGGTTTTTTTTTTCCAGGTTAACAGTTACATGATTGCAATTGGTTTAAAAAAAAGAAATGGCAGTAAAAATGATATTATTTTAATTTTATTCAAACACTTCAGTTTTAAAAATCCACTTTTATATCATTCACATTTCTTTTAAATATGAAAGTTAATCAGTTCCTTGTGTGCAAATAATTTATTACATTTTTTGACTGTATTTACTCTGGTGCAATCCGAAGATAGAAAACTGAAGTAGACCTGCCAGAAGAAGACGTATATTACGAAATATAATGTAGCGTATAGAGAGATTGTATTTAAGCTACCAGAAGCATACATAACACCAAGCTGAGAATCCCGGAGTTCAGAAACTACAATCATTGTAATTATCTTTCATTTTAGTAGTGTGGTGACTAGAGAACATTTTAATTTCTGATGATCATAACGGCCGTATTTCCTTCCGATCCTCTACTTTAAAGATCTGCTATGAAAGATTTTCTTTTGAATAGCACGAATTTTGCCTAAAGCATAGCCGTAAAACAAACAGAGGGTATACGATCTAAGCAGAGGGTATACGCTCAAGGCAGAGCGTATACCCTAGAGTGTATATACTATAGCTTTCTTGAGAAACAGAGGGTATACGGTATTCCTTAAAAAAATCCAGAAGGTATACGGCGTATACTCCCGTATACTCTCCACTACATCATAATAGCTAAATGGCGTTTGCATCGTATTCAGCAAATGCGGAAAGACTTTTCAGGTGAAGGTCCATATTAATTTAAAATACAGGGTCGAATTCTCCATTTCGTTTGATGAAGGTTCATTTGAACAATGGACCAGCGCAACGGGCTCAGCCTGCTAGTATTTTTATAAAATTGATGTTTTGAAAACAATAGGAAGGAGCAATATTTTCGGAGCATTTGAAAACAAACCGCACAGAAGAAATTTACAAGAAACTGCATTAGTCATAGTAAGTCAAAAAGGTGGCTTTATAGTCCCACTTTGACGTCTTTTGTTTGTGGGAGATTTTTTTTTAACGCCGTTCTTTCTATTGCATGTTTCTGCAATTTCATGAGAAATTAACGCAAGTTCCTGACGAGGATAGAAACTATTTGTCACTTTGCTTTGGTAGCTTAAAGTCTAGAAAGAATAAAAAATAAATTTGAAAGGGAATGCAGATGTGAAACGATAATTCCAAAATGAGATTAGCCGGGGAAAGGGGGGTAGACATACCCTGCCTCCTTTGAAAATGAAAAATAATAGCACAGAAAATTCATATTAATCTGGAGGTTGGTTGGTTGGTTGAATTTCGTGGCCATTTTTTGACATTTGTAAAAGGAATCTTTCAAGTCAAAGGAATCATTCAGTCTTTCAAGTCAATATAGTAATTTTTTTCCTCTGAAAATTTTTATGCGATTTTTAGATTTTTTCCTCGTTTCGCGGCGTTTTTTTTTAAGTAGGAAAAGGAACCCGGTTTCAACCTTTTAGCCCAGTGCAGTAAACTTTGACCAAATTCGTGATTTTATTCTGCGATTATTTCATGATGTATACAATTTTTTCCCAAAATCGGGTGACGAAATTCACGCCTTTCTGCGCGATTTTTTTGTCGAAATCCGCACTTTTCACCACTAAGCTTTGACAAAATTCGTGTTTTTACCGCGATCCTTTGACGAAATTCGCCTTTTTTACCGCCATAATTTGAGGAAATTGAAATTTCTTTAGCACGATTCTTCTATGAAATTCGCGTTTTCTTTCCACGATCTTTTGATGATATTCGTTTTTCTTTCCGCAATCTCTGACGAAATTTGCGCTTTCTTTCTGCGATCCTTTGGCAAAATTCTCGTTTTTACAGCGACCATTTGACGAAATTTATTTTCTGTTGGGACCGATTGACGAAACTGATTTTTTTTACAGAGAGATCATTTGTCGAAATTCGGGATAGTTTTGCGCGACCGATCGGGAAAATTCTCGCTATCTTTCCGGACCAATTAACAAAATTCTCTACTCTATTCCGCGACATTTTGACGATTTTTTTTTTTTCAAATTTCGTCAATCGTTTATCGAAATTCGTATTTTTTTGTGCAATCTTTAGACGAAATTGGCGATTACTTTCTGCACTCTTTTATCGAAATTCCCGATATTTTTCCACGATCGTTTGAAGAAGTTATCAGATTTTTCCGGGGCCGATTCACGAATTGATTTTGAGAAATTCCATTAAAGAAATAAAAATTGCGGACTTCAATTTTTTTTTAAATACTCACTGAAGAATCACATGTCTGTGATAGAATTTGAAGGGGGGAAATATTACACAGCATTTTTTATTGTGTGGGACTTTCCTTTTCTGTGCACAAATCGCGCGATTCCGCGACGTTATTTCAAACACTGTCCCTCAAAAAAAAACTTCATTACTAGAGGAGTTTCGTTGGTTGTTTTTTTTTTTAAATCGAACATAGAATTAAATGAATCTAGGATTTGTGCGGGGGGGGGGGGGGGCTGCCTTCGGCAACGTACTCTCGAGCAAACTACGACATCTTCTGTCTCGAAACAAGCGAATCTTGAATTATTGCGTTTTTTATTTCGAGCAAAATTAAATTTTCTGCTTTCTTATAAGAAATGATTTGACATTATTCCAATTCGAATTTAATCACGGCAATTGCAAAAATTACCGGAGAGTTTTTTCAATTTCATAAAAAGGTCAAAAAATGGCCTCAAAGCACGAAAAATCCCTCTGACGCATTAAAAATTAGGAAAAGATTAAAATACCACAGGGAGCGAAATTAACAAATTGGGTAAAAGATTTAAACCGGATTCCTTTTAGGAATGTCGAAAAAAAAATCACTGCGAAATGCGAAAAACACCCTCTAAAAATAACATTAAAAAAATGTTAAAAATGGAAAAATCGCTGTAAGAATCTCGAAAATACTTTATTGATCCCAACAAAAAGTTTTCGGTAAAAAAGAAAAGCGCCAAGTTCTCTTTAATGTTTCGGCCAGAAAAAGTAGTGATATCTGAAGTTCGCAAAAGTTAAAAGCCAAACATCCCAAATCTTTCATTGAAAATGGCTTCCTGCGACTTGGCCGTTAATGCCTTCTATAGCATTTTCAATTTAATGTAAATTACGCATTTATGATTTATTTAAATATTAAAAGTAATATTAGAATGCAAAGAGGCGAATTCACATGAAGACATTACAAGTAAAAGATTTCTCAAAAATACTATTGAGTTTTAACAGACATTAGTTTTGATTACAAATCATTTAGTTCATTTATGGTTTAATTGAAATTTATTTTGTACGGTCTAAACATAAAGTCATTAACATGAAACCCAAGATATAAAATAAAATTTACTTTTTCAAGTCTCATAATGTGTTATTATATTTTAATGTATAATATTGAAATCATGTGCATTGACGAAAGAGATTTTTTCATTTGAACATATATTATAGTTTGTTTGCAATGAGGTATTGCAATAACGTTAGAATGCACTTACTCGCTTTAACCCTTTCAGGGGCAAAACTTCTATTAATAAAATACTGAAATGAATGATTGACACCGGAATTTACAAACAAATGTATTTGAAAATAAGTTGTCTCTTCTGCACGTACTAACTAAAACGACAATTTCCAAATCAAAATTCTGGTGTCAATGTCCCATTTAGGGATTAAATTTAAATGATCCAAAAATAAACCACCGCCCTTGAGGGGGTTAAACTGTTAAAAGCGGATACTAATTGTGTTTTAGCAATTAGTCCTGTTGGAATATTATCTTCTGAATACAGTTATTTTCTTATTTTTAACTTCTAAGCATTTAAATAGACTGAAGTGGTTTATATGCTTTCTTTAAATGTGTATTTTATTTCTCTACTTTGTGTCACAAAATGCCTAAAATCCTCAAAATATGGATTTCGCATAAAGTTCATTTGTACATACTTTAGAATTCGAAAAACCCTCTTGAAGGCATTAACGGCCAAGTCGCAGGAAGCCATTTTCAATGAAAGATTTGGGATGTTTGGCTTTTAACTTTTGCGAACTTCAGATATCACTACTTTTTCTGGCCGAAACATTAAAGAGAACTTGGCGCTTTTCTTTTTTACCGAAAACTTTTTGTTGGGATATCAGTACTTTTTGTATGTTTTTTCAAGTTTGTTTGTCTAAACTATATTGATATTAAAAAAAAAAAAAAATTAATTTCGGTACTTTTATGTTAGCCGGGAGCAAATCTCATTAGCATTTTGTTTTTTCGCCAATAGCAGTTTTCATTTTTCACATGTGTAAATTAGAAATTATACATAAATAATTAAAGAACAATAAGAAATAATAACATAATATTATGTTATTATTTCTTATTTATTTATTTCTATGTTAAATATTCTATTAAATAAAATGAGGGAAATTCATCTATTTTAAATGCGATGACTGAAAAGTTTATATTTTTAAATGAAATGAATGCAGTATGAACAATGGAGTTGAACATGAAAATACCGAAATTTATATTATTGAGCTTTACAAATTTATACTTTATTTCTTATTATATTAAAATACTAGCCGCCTCTAGCAAGCAGTATTTACTCTATTAATTGCATGTTAAACGTTGCATCATGTTACTGTTATTCCTAATTTAATTTACTTGCCCATTCTTTCGCCAAGTCGGAAGCTTTTGATAGAGAAATCAAGAACTCTTTACGATCATGGAAGCACATCATATATTTTGTGTTATGTATTTCATCTTTCGCGACAAATATCTCTTAACTCACTTATGCATGTTTCCTTATCAGTTATGATTCGTTCTCTAATGCGAAAAGTTTTAATCCTATTAAGTAATCTTTTCTGATTGGACTCACTGCCAATTGTTGTATTTTAACTGATACGATTGGGTACAAGTGAAATGGTTGTTATGAAATCCTTTGAAAAATATTTGCATTTGCATTAAACCATATTGATGCTAATATCTTTTTGTTTCATGTTAACCTTTTCAATAGACTCGATTACGGAAGAATAGAAGGTCTACGGGCTCACTGCCATGATCCATTTGAAAATCTGCCATTCTTCTCATCTGATCGTGTTGAAGACTTAGCTAATGTGCCATGGTTTTAAGATTTAAGCTAATTTTATTCGAAACCTGAAAACTAACATGCGAGGAACCGGATTATAGAAGATTCATTCTAACGTACACATCGATTAACAGGTTACATATTATAGAAATATAATAATAATAAGGAGAACTGGCAGTTTCGGTGCTTTAATAGTTTCCGTAAATTCTCTTTATATAATACAGAAGTTTTAGCAGATTAAAAATTAACAACATAATCACAGTAAGTATAACAACAGTACAATATAATAATAATAGCAGAGGTTTGTGCAGTGACAAAACTATTGGTACTTTGGAAATATTTGTACATTATACCATTTAACTATTCAGATGATATGCGGAAAAATATAAATAGATGACTCGAATTAATAATTAACTCATTGAAAAATAGCCGCTAGCGTCAAATACTCGCCAAGCTTGTCGACATTTAGAGAAGTGTCGCCATATTTGGTAATATATCATGTCAATTCTCAAATTTAGCGACAAAAAATGTGTTGTTTATTCTGACGTCATAATGATGCATATGTATTATGTATTATACACATAACTATAATACGTATGATGCAAATGTATTACGTATTATATGCATATGTATAATATGTATGATGCATATGCAGGGGTCGCAGCATATAGGACAAATTGTATTGTTCCTATCAGTATATTTTATCAATAATCGTCAAGAGACATTTTTATAAGATATGCAATAGGACTATACCATGAAGATTGATAAAAGTTACTGGTAAGAACAATAAAATTTGTCCTATATGCTGCGACCCCTGCATATGCATAAATTTCATTAACATCACTAAACCGCACTGAAAAGAATAGTGTTCCATAAACAGTAAGGATATTTGCCAGATTGAACAGAGGGCTATTGAGATTAGAATTTCGACATTTATAATAGACCGGGAGGCGTCTGCACATCGCCTCATCGAGTTTACAGCTGAAATTTTAGGATTAGTTAAAACTAGATTTGCATATTAAAGAGCAACTGGTCTGTTAAGTCATATATTAGTACAAACCACCTGAAGACCTAGTGGTTGACTGATAGGTTTACTATTGTATTTTCCTGCATCCAAAAGTATGGAAACAGAGGAATGGGTGCAGGAAAACACAATGGAAAATCCATCAATTAACCGGTAAAATCGGGTCTGTAGGTGGTTTCCACAAAGATATGACTCGGGAGACCAGTTACATTTTAATACGCTAATCTATTTTTAACTAAACCTAAAATTTCAGCCGTCAACTCGATGAGGTGATGATCTGTGCAGACGCCTCCCGGTCTTTAATAAAATTTGTTTTAAGGAAGTAAAAGATAGAAAGATGGACAGATAAACTGAAAGATTTGCCTTAAGATTTTTATAAAAGCATATAAAAATTCTTTCAGCTTCAAATCATGTAACACCTTTATAACTTAGGCTAATTTTCTGTAATCGGGTTTTGGCGACTAACATATATTATCTATAACAATAATCTTTCTTTTACAGATTTAAAATTAACAGTAAGTTGGCTAATAATGCAATTTAATAACATTAGCAGTGGTCTTCGGACGCTGTCGCGCATCGTTAAAGACAGCTTTATTAGTTACACATTACATTTAATTAAAAGGAGGTTTTTAAACTTTCATGTGAGAATTAGGATATTTTTCCACTATAGGGACCTTGGCTTATTTTTTTTAATCTTGGCACAATTCGGACTTCAGAAACTGAGAAATGATGCCAAATGATATAAACAACTATGAAAACGAACCTGATGAACTTTTATGTTTTTTATATACATATAAACATTTTATTTGTACATGTATAAAATATTGTTTTTTATAGACAAATTATGGCACATATGTCATATTCGCCCCATATTGGCGCGATTTTTTTCCTACGCCGATTTAGCGGAAACATCAACAGCATAAACAACAACATCCGGGTTACCATATCAAGCAAAATAACGACACTTTGGCGCCGCTTAAGTATACATTGCGTATATGACATTGGCGTCAGAAAAAAATCGCCCCAATATGGGGCGAATATGACATCTGTGCCCAAATTATTTACGTTGGTATATAAATATAAATAAACGGGTTCCTTACATTAAATAAATTGTATACATATGGAAAAAATTGCTTGTGTATATGACACAGTAAATAGGTTGCCAGAAAATACGTTATTTATCAAATTCCTTTTCTCGTCAAGGCTATTTTCTCTATTTCGCCAAGGCTACTATATCGGAAACGTACCGAATTGCGATTATATTTGTTAAATGTTTTAATATCGTAAATATATCATAACCTATACTGATTAAAATTTTTGGGTTATATTCATTTTTTCTATTTAACAAACATCTTTGGAAAAGCATATATATAAAATTTTATTCTGCTTGAAATTATGTGATCCCTTCAAAACTCTGTAATCGAGTTTTGGCGACCAACATTGGCACAATTGAATGTGTTAGGACCTGTTTACGGCCAAATCAACACCCCCTGTTTGAAGGGTTTAGAGGCGGAAATTCTGTGTTTTCAGATTTTTCTGGTTAATTGTGCTGCAAAACCGATTTACTTGTGAGATTTCATTAATCTACCACTTCTAGAAGTACCTTAGTTATTTGATGATGCGAAGTGAGTCAGTGACAAAAAAGCGCTTTTTCGAAATTTAATATTTCGAAAACTACTAAATACAGAAACATGAAATCGTGGAATCTTAGTTCAGTTTGATCATACGAACATGCGTATAAAAGAAAAATTTCTATATCTCTCCCTAAAACGACGTTATGAGGGGGTGAAAAGTATGCCGAAATGGTTCAGGAAAAAGTAGCTTACGGCTTGTGCGAACTTGGCGGACGCACTGCCGTGCTCCCAGAAAAGACGACAAAGTTTACTGGATAAAACCGGAAACCGGATATTGAAATCGGATTCTTTTTTACTAATTTGGAAAAATTGTCGCAAAATGCGAAAAAATGTGCATAAAAAATTAATTGAAAAATTCCAGAAATTGTCTTCCATATGCACGAGTTCAGGCATACACGTGCTGGCAAATCTTACGGGTGTGCGGGCTGCATTGTTTTTGTTAGCCATATTCCCACTTTTCTTATCAATTGCATTATCTTTATTTTATTCAACTAAATATATTTTTATCTTGAAACTTGTTTAGTTATGACTTACCTTTCATCCTTACAGCTAATTTATTTTTGTCCATTTGTGTAGCTATTTATTTGTTTTAAAGAAAATCTGCATCGTATCATCGGAGTTTCACATCGCGATGTTTTTCCAGCCGAGCTCTATCGTATATCGTTTTCGAACTGAGCGGTAACTCCGTTGGCCGGTAGGTGGCGTTGCCTGTCCACGAGTGCTCTTTTTCGCCTTTGGCGCGGCACGTGCCTATGCAAATTACTTTTTCCACGTGCGATGGAAGGAGGGCGTTTCCAATTGCAGCTTCTCTGCGGAGCAGCTCTCGGTGCTTGCCGATATAGATAAAAGGAACGGCGTGATAGCTGTTGGGGAGCGTTTGTTTTTGTTGTATGCTGGTCGTCTCTCTTTCGGTGTTTTGATGTCTGCGCTCTGATGTTTATTTAACGGATATGAAGTTTATGTTATTGAGTTTTACGTACGATGGAGTTGCTAAGAGGATGTTTTTAATCTTTGGATCTTTGCTAGTTCTACGATGTTTTTCTTCAAGTTTAAAGATGAAATAAAGTGATGAATTCGTGTACTACAGGTGACATTTTTCGTTTGCATTTTGATTTAGAAGGAATATATTATGGCATGAGCTCCGGAGGGATTATCTTAAAGTATTGTTTTATTACGTTTATTTTCTGCAAGATATAAAGTTAATCAATATTTGTTTGTTTAATTTTAAAGCCTTTATTTTTATACTGTCGTATTTTTATCATGGAAGAATTTTAATAAAGTTAAGTTTTTCTCTTATTTATCTGGTCATCATTTCTTCTTACACTTACTGCATAAAAACAACCATTTCTCTCTCTCTGCATATTTAGGGTTTTATTTTTCAGCGGATGCTTCTTACTGCAAATTTTTATCTGCTTAGTTTTAGGATGTATTATTGAAGTGCTTTATAAAAGTAATAGATTAATCTTAAGCACTAGTTATATGAGTAGTCTCATATAACATTTTTGGTTATGGGCATTTAATACCCATGCAGAGATAGTTTCTGTTTAGCTATGCTTTATATTAGTGCAGTAAAGTGTAACTACGGCCCAAGGAGGATTAAGAGATAGTTTTATTAGGGGGGGCCGTTAGTTTTCGTACGATGACCGATAATTAGAAATTTTTTTTTAATAATTTCGTTTTTGAAGTAATAATTTGAAAAGAGAAAGGAAATAGGTTAGAATTAGAGTTTTTAAGAAATTTTAATACAAAATGTTTTAACTATAAATTTTTTTTTGGCTGGTCCATAAAGTTTTTAAATTTGTGAAATTTTTTTTGGTTTAAGTATAAATTTTTCAAAATGATGATGCAGAATCAGATTCAGAAATTAAATGCTAGTAATTATGTCAATTGGCAATCTGATATGAAATATTTATTGATGGAAAGAAATGTTTGGGATATAGTGGCAGAAATAGAGAAACCTCCTGAGCTCAATGCAGATAGTAATGGTGTCGCCGATAAAGATACTAAAGATTATCATATTAGACAGAGATTAGCACTGTCTATGATTTATTTAAATGTGGAACCTAATTTCAGAAGAATTATAGAGGAATGTAGTGATCCAGTAAATGCTTGGAAAAAGCTCCATACTCATTTTTACCCAGACACAAGAAGCCGTCATATGCAAGTTTTCACTGAGTTATGTGAATGCAAAATTGCCAGTGGTGAGAGCATTAATTTATATGCTGCCAGGCTTTTACGAGTGGCGAACCAGCTTAAAAATATAAATAAAAAGTTTGATGACGTATATGTGACATTTCAACTATTGCGATTCTTGCCTCCAAAGTTTGATTCCATGGTACAGGCAATTCTCAGATGGAAAGACGAGGAGTTTATTTTTAACGATGTAGTGACTTCATTGGTAGCCGAAGAAACCAGGCTTCAACTGAGGGAACGTGATCATAGTAAAGTGTATCCTGAAGCTCAATCATTACAGTACCAGAGAAAAGCTAGAAAGAAGTTGAGCTGTTATTTTTGCAAAAAGCCAGGTCACGTTAAAACCAATGCCATAGTTTCCGAAGGAGTATGTTATCCTGTAACAGAGATAGTTCACCGTCAGCCGAATTTTCATCTCATCGTGATACTTCATTAGTTAGATCCTTTAGCCCTCATAGTGATAAGAGAGTTCCACGACAATATACAAGATCTCCTGCTAAGCATCAACACAGTGATTCTCGTAGACTTGATGACAAAGTGAAAAGAGGCCGATCTAGAGACATTCGTCAGAGAAGTCCTGAACGTAAGTCCTATCTGTCGAACAGTCCAGAACGTAAGTCCTATACTTCATTCTTTTTGTCTCAAGCTAACTTAGTTGATGGAGATGCTGACTGGGTCTTCGACACAGCAGCTTCGCATCATTTTTGTAAAAATAGAGATCTTTTTATTGAATTTACCCCTTTAAATGATGAGCATATGGCTGTAGCCATTGAAGGTGTAACTTTTCCTATAGAAGGGTGTGGAACTATTAAATTAAAGTTTGGGCAAAGAATCTTAATGTTTAAAGATGTAATGTTTTCTCCTAAATTGAGGCGTAATTTAATATCTGGTCCTCGTTTAGATATAAATGGGGCATGTTTTTCTGGTGAGAGTGGCGAGGTGAAGATATCATGCAACGGACAACCCCTTTTTAAAGCCATTCTTAAAAATGGTGTTTACTATTTATACCCCAAAATTCCTAGCAAAGTTACTAAGAGAGTTAGTTTTGAAGCATCTTCTACCAGTAAGCATGATGATATGTATGTTTGGCACAGAAGGCTGGCACATGTTAGTCCTTATTTGATAGCTCATACATGTAGAAATACAGGTGCTAGGGGTTTGCCAAATTTAAGAGAGGGGGGATTTAAATGTGAATCATGTAAACTTAACAAGTTTAGGAGGACATCTTTTAAATCTAGAAATTTTATTCGATCCAAATCTCCATTGGAACTTTTGTATACTGATGTCTGGGGTCCAAGTCAGGTTGAAGGCAGGCAAGGAGAAAGGTATTTCGTTTCTATAATTGATGACTTTTCCCGTAAAACTTCTTTATACCCTATGAAAGAGAAGTCGGAAGTTTTTGAAATTTTAAGGCAACATATTAACCGTGCCGAAAGATTTTTGGGTAGACAGGTTAAGGCCATAAGATCCGACAATGGGGGAGAGTTTGATAATAACAAAATGGAAGAATTTTGTCTTGAAAGGGGAATAAATCATGAATTTACAAATACTTTTACTCCAGAACAGAACGGTATTGTTGAACGGTACAATCAGACTGTAGTAGATGGGGCTAGAACCATGTTAAAAGAAAGTGGCATGGATTTGAATTTTTGGCCAGAGGCAGTTCTCCACTTCACCTATGTTTGGAACCGTTTATGTCACAAAAATCAGACCAAAACCCCTTTTGAACTTTTTGGCAATTATAAACCTTCTGTCAGGCATTTAAAACCATTTGGGTGTTTGGCGTATGTTGGTGTCCCTCGTCAGAAACGGCAAAAACTGGATTCAAAGGCTAGTAGAGGATATCTTGTTGGCTATGCGTTTAGAACAAAAGGTTATAGAGTTTGGTTGCCTGATAGTGACAGAATTGTTGAGACCATTAATGTCTCCTTTGACGAACAAACCAGTTATAGGGATGCGCTAAATGGAGCAGTGCTGGGCGATACTCCAGGAGAGTTTCAGTGGGTTCCTGCTACTAGGAGTGATATCGAGGATGAAGACGTTGTTGAGGAGGTCAGAGCCACCACTGACAGCTCCAACGACTCCCTCGGATCATCTTCTAGGGCAGAGAGTGATGGTCAGGGGTCCTCTTCAGAAAGTGATTCCCCTAGTAAACCTCACACCACATTACGAGATACTCACTGGAGAAGAAAAGTTGTTCCCAGAAATACTGGTATTCGTAGGGATATTTATTATTTTGATATTGATAATGATTCTGATAGGTTAAGGTCTGCAAGGGAAGTGGAGGATTATTGTAAGGAGAATGATTTAATTTTTAAGCCTAATTTGTTTGATTTTAAAGGGAGCAATACTTTTGAGGGAGTAGTTTCTGAACCTAATGTTAACTCTAATGTGAATATTTGTCAGTCACAATCTTGACTATATGACCCAGTTATTCCTAGAACTTACAAACAAGCAATAAAATCTGATCAAAGGGATGAATGGCAAAAAGCTATGAAAGAGGAGATAAATACTATGTATGATAGAGGCGTATGGCATTTAGAAATTTTACCTTCAAACATCAGCCCTGTAGGTTGTAGATGGGTGTACACTATAAAGAAAGATGACATGGGGAAAATTGCCAGGTTTAAAGCCCGTTTAGTAGCTCAAGGGTTTAAGCAAATTAGAGGAGAATCCTATGAGGAAACTTTTAGTCCCGTGGTTAACTTTAGTGTCATCAGGTTTTTCTTTTCTTTATTAGTATCCTTTAAAGGCTGGTTACACACCCAATGTGATGTCAAATGTGCTTATCTTTATGCTCCTCTTACTGAAAATGTTTATATGTCGCAACCCCCGGGTTTTGTTGAGGTTGGTAAAGAAAGTTTATTTTGTAAGTTGGATAAAGCTATTTATGGTCTACATCAGTCGGGTCGAGTTTGGTTCTTTGAGATAAACCGTGTTCTTTTGGAGATTGGGTTTAAGAAATTAGAGTGGTGTAACTGTGTTTACGTTTTAGACTCGGATTTAGTGTTATTATTGTATGTTGATGATATTGTTTTATTTGGGAAGCATCAAAGGATTATAAATAGAGCTTTAGAACTTTTAAGCAAATATTTCGATTTAAAGGTCTTGGGAAAAACTAAGAAGTTGCTTGGTGTGGAGATTGAGGAAAGTGATGAAGGCTTGCGGATTCACCAGCAATCCTATATTAAAGATGTTTGCAAAAGGTTTGAGTCGTACAGGTTTCCCATTTCCTCCTTACCCATAAGCAAGGGCTCTGTTTATTCTAAATCTGATTGTCCTAAGTCTGAGGAAGAGCGTAGAGAGATGTCGCAGTTACCATACAGAAGTGTACTGGGTTGTTTGTCCTTTATTGCTAATAGATCCCGTCCCGATATTTCATATGCGGTAAATATAATGAGTCAATTTCAATCAGATCCAGGAATGACACATTGGTATGGCTTACTTAGATTGTTGGGATATGTTAAACATACTATTGATATGACACTTAATTTATCTTGTACAAAACTTCAGTTGATAACTTTTTCTGATGCAGATTTTGCTGCAAATCGAGATGATAGGACCTCGCTGGGTGGTCAAATTGTATTTTTAGGTAACTCTCCCATTTCTTGGCGATCATTTAAAGAGAAAAGTGTGAGTTTGTCAACTATGGAAGCTGAGTTTATTTCAATGACCGAAGCGACAAAAGAACTTCTTTGGTTTGACAGGATTCTAAGTGAATGTTTTTGTAGAAAGGTTGTCACTGGGGAAAAGATGAAGTCAGTTTTGTATGTAGATAATAGGGCTACTATTGATTTTGTAAAATCGCCTATTGAGAATCATAGAAGTCGTCATATCGATGTTAAGCTGTTCTTTGTACGGGATCTGGTTGATAAGAATACTTTTGATTTACTTTTTGTCCGCAGCAAGGATAACCTTGCTGATGTCTTCACTAAGCCGCTCACCAAGTTTGAATTAAAAAGATTTATTGAGCATATCTTTAGATAATTTTGAAGTTTTGTATTTCTTGAAATTTTACTGTTTTTGAATTATAATGTATATTTTCTTTTTATATTGTTGGTATCATATGTATATATATATACAGGGTGATTCATAAAAGATGGGCAGAACTTTAAGGGGTTATAGTACACTTAAAGACAAATAATATTAAATAGGAGACTAAGGGTCCCAGACGTATTCCCAAGGAGATAGGAGGCATTAAAGTTTAGGGTCCGAAATTTCAAATGATTATAAAACATAGAAAAATTGGTCGATTCGTTTGCGGTTTTTGCAAAAAATTTTCTTTATGCCAGTATTTTCTTGAAATAAAATTTTAAAGTTCAATTTCAAAAAATGCCGATAGGGGTCGCTTTAGACTTTGGAGTAACAAACAACTATTTTTTAAAGTTATTTTTTGTATTTCTTTAAATGATTTCGAAAGCTTAGACTTAAACTTAAATTTTGATCTAAAAATCTGAGTCCTAACGAGTAGTTAAGTAGCGTAAACTGAAATTTGAAATTTGAAACCCTTCTCCCCCCAGAACAAAAATCAGTTATTCCCGATCTTTGTGTCGTAGATTAGGCTCTAACTACTGCCGCGTTTTGCTAAAATTATTCTTTATGTCAGTATTTTCTTGAAAATAAATTTTAAAGAAAATTTTCAAAAAATTCCGATAGAGGGCGCTTTAGACTTTGGAGTAACGAACAACTATTTTATACCGTTATTTTTTGTGTCTCATTAAATGCTTTCTAAAGCTTAGACTTAAATTTTCAGCCCAAAATCTGAATCGTTAGACGTGGTTAAGTTTCTGGGGAGAGGGGTTTGAAATTTCTACTCCTGAGCACAGTTCAGTTTACCATGTCCACACATTGTGTGCTGTGATACGAGGTAAAAAGACACAAATTAGGATTATGTTACCAAAGCATGTTTATTAACATGTAATTACAATAAATGTTCAAAATTGTGACCGCCAGATGTTATGCACGCAGAACAACGGCGAAGAATGGAACGGCGAACATTCGCGAAAACATCAGGCTTTTCGAGCACTTCCCCTACAGCGGCGGAAAGTCTGGCGACCAGTTCCTCGGGGGATTCAATGGGTGTCTCATACATAAGAGCCTTCAATCGTCCCCAAAAAAAGAAATCGAGGGGTGAAAGATCTGGCGAGCGAGCAGGCCAAGCAACAGGACCACCTCGACCAATCCATCTGTTCGGAAATGTGATGTCCAGATAGTTGCGGACGTCTCGTACGTAATGGGTTGGCGCTCCATCGTGCTGGAACCACATGACCCGCCGGATGCGTGGAGGAACAACGTTTAACAGGTCTGGCAGCACATGTTGCAGAAATGTGAGTTATGTTTTACCGTTGAGGCGTTCAGGAAGAAGGTACGGTCCGATTAGGTGGTCTCCGAGGATTCCTGCCCAAACATTGATGGAAAAGCGTCTCTGATGAGCATGTGGATACGTAGCATGTGGATTGACATCCGCCCATACATGTGCATTGTGTGTGTTAAATGTACCTTCACGTGTGAAGGTACATTCATCGGTGAAAAGCACAGTTCGTCCAAAATCTGGATTTAGCGCGTTCTGCTGCAGAAACCAGCGGGCGAATTCAATACGATTTGGATAATCCCCTGGAGACAGTTTCTGGACTCGTTGCACATGAAACGGGAGCAAATGTTCATCCTTCAGTACCCTCCAAGTCATGGACTGTGAGGTATCCACCTGCCTAGCCACTGTTCGTGTACTTGTACTTGGCTGCGCCGCTACTACATCCAGAATGGCTTCTGCAACAACTACTGATTCGTCCTTTTTTGCACGACCTGCATTCGACCGGGAAGCGAGAAATGATCCCGTCTCACACAACTGTCTGTGCAAGCGCTCGAAAGTTTTGCGGTTAGGCAACCGCCTGTTGGGAAATCGCTCTCCGTACATTCTTTGTGCCTCTGCACCATTTCCATCTGCCGCTCCGTAAATTAAATGCATCTCAGCCTTTTCCTTATTCGTGAAGGGCACCATCTTCCGATTCATTACTACAGCGACTTACACTTGACTCACCGTTCAGTGGTTTTTATGCCTGAATCGTGTCGAAATTTTGCATACGTGTTCTTCTTCTTCCCCATTTGACATTTGCATACTTTCTGTTTCCTTCTTCACCCGGTGACTAGCGTCAGGAATGGAGCTTTAACGTTTGCATGAGCGACGTTTCCAACTGTGCCAGTGCCTTTATGAGTGAATTCCGACTATGCAGTCCTTGACGAAAGTTGTATTTTTGCCTCGTATCACAGCACAGAATCGTTGGGCATCGTTAAGTAGTGCAAACTGAACTATGTTCAGAAGTTGAAATTTGAACCCCCTCCCCTCGCTACTGAACCACGCTCAGCGATTCAGATTTTGAGCTGAAAATTTAAGTTTAAGTCTAAGCTTTAGAAAGCATTTAATGAGACACAAAAAATAACGGTATAAAATAGTTGTTCGTTACTCCAAAGTCTAAAGCGCCCTCTATCGGAATTTTTTGAAAATTTTCTTTAAAATTTATTTTCAAGAAAATACTGACATAAAGAATAATTTTAGCAAAACGCGGCAGTAGTTAGAGCCTAATCTACGACACAAAGATCGGGAATAACTGATTTTTGTTCTGGGGGAAGAAGGGTTTCAAATTTCAAATTTCAGTTTACGCTACTTAACTACTCGTTAGGACTCAGATTTTTAGATCAAAATTTAAGTTTAAGTCTAAGCTTTCGAAATCATTTAAAGAAATACAAAAAATAACGTTAAAAAATAGTTGTTTGTTACTCCAAAGTCTAAAGCGCCCCCTATCGGCATTTTTTGAAATTGAACTTTAAAATTTTATTTCAAGAAAATACTGGCATAAAGAAAATTTTTTGCAAAAACCGCAAACGAATCGACCAATTTTTCCATGTTTTATAATCATTTGAAATTTCGGACCCTAAACTTTAATGCCCCCTATCTCCTTGGGAATACGTCTGGGACCCTTAGTCTCCTATTTAATATTATTTGTCTTTAAGTGTACTATAACCCCTTAAAGTTCTGCCCATCTTTTATGAATCACCCTGTATATACTTTTCTTTACGGTTTTTGCTTGGTGGACATTTAAATCCCGCCTGAATGTGGTGATACTTCTCGAGGTCCATTTCTGGGTGTCCGAACGGCCCCAAGGAAGCGTCTCGCAGGGGTGCCACTGTAATCTGTCTGAGTGGCATCTGGGGGTGGATTTTCGAGTTGACCATTGCCACAGGAGGGTCTTTTCGCGGGCAGGTTAACTTTTATTTTTGTAAGTCCCATTTTGATTATGTTAATATATGGAACTGTCACTAATTCCCGTCTACCTTGCAAATTACCAGCAGATTTAAAGATTGTACTTTTTGATGGAAATATATGTGTTTGAATTTATTAGGGTTTATAGATTTATGTATAAGAAAAATTTAAATTTTTTTTTTTTTTTGCTTGGGCATCCCGGGAGCCTAGGCAGAAATGTATAAATATTCGTATGTTACAATGGTGGATGTTGAAGGATTCCTTTCTGTTAAAATAATGGTTGAAGTGCAGTGGTTCTGTCAAAGTGTGAAAAATCCCCGATTTAAATAATTTACAATATTGTTACAGGTTCCTTGTCTCTATGTGAGAATAAGAGTTGATGAAATCGTGGCGCCACGTAAGGTTGTATGAAAGTTGAATGTATGATTTGTATTGTATTCTAAGTTTTTTTTTTTGTGTAGGTACCTTGTGACTTTAATTGTAATCACTAAATGTCTTATAGACATGTGGAAGAAAATCTGGTATTGACAGCTATTGTTGTAAAAATATTTTTGATTATATTAAAAGTTGTCTAATTGTATTACAGCTCACATAATGTCGTACGGACATGTGGAAGATTATCCTGTTTCGGCACCTACTTTTGTAACTTCTTTTCGCATTTAAATGTCATGAATTTGCATAATATTTGCTTAATTTTTGAATTGAATTTAATTTTTATAGATTTTTGTTTGGAAATTGAAAATGTTGGCACTGTTTGTCTATCTCTGGTGTATGAGACTGGAATTGCTATGTTGAGATGGTTTTTGATGTTGTTGAAATTTTTGATATTTTGAACTGTTTTGGAAGTTCTGTCTTTCTTGAGTCATTAAATTTTGGAATTTGATGTTGAATTGTTTTTAAGAGTTGAATTGTTAATTGTTTTAAAGTTTGATGTTGTATAATGTTTGTTGTAGAATTGCTATTTAATTGAAATTTTGGAATTTTGAATTGAGTTGCTGGTTGATTTTATTGATATTGTTAATAGTGATATTGTTATTGTATGATACAAACTTTTATTTTACAGTGAAATTAATTACATGGATTGTTAGTCGCTCTGGTGCTCATGTTTTTCGAATTTACTTTTAGGTAGTTTTCGCAGGTAGTTTTTGTTTTATTAGACTTGTTTCAGTTGACTTTAAGTTTTTTTTGGACATGTAATTGACTTTGCCTTCTTGGTATTTGGTAGCATTGATAAGAGGGGGGGCATTTGTTAGCCATATTCCCACTTTTCTTATCAATTGCATTATCTTTATTTTATTCAACTAAATATATTTTTATCTTGAAACTTGTTTAGTTATGACTTACCTTTCATCCTTACAGCTAATTTATTTTTGTCCATTTGTGTAGCTATTTATTTGTTTTAAAGAGAATCTGCATCGTATCATCGGAGTTTCACATCGCGATGTTTTTCCAGCCGAGCTCTATCGTATATCGTTTTCGAACTGAGCGGTAACTCCGTTGGCCGGTAGGTGGCGTTGCCTGTCCACGAGTGCTCTTTTTCGCCTTTGGCGCGGCACGTGCCTATGCAAATTACTTTTTCCACGTGCGATGGAAGGAGGGCGTTTCCAATTGCAGCTTCTCTGCGGAGCAGCTCTCGGTGCTTGCCGATATAGATAAAAGGAACGGCGTGATAGCTGTTGGGGAGCGTTTGTTTTTGTTGTATGCTGGTCGTCTCTCTTTCGGTGTTTTGATGTCTGCCGCTCTGATGTTTATTTAACGGATATGAAGTTTATGTTATTGAGTTTTACGTACGATGGAGTTGCTAAGAGGATGTTTTTAATCTTTGGATCTTTGCTAGTTCTACGATGTTTTTCTTCAAGTTTAAAGATGAAATAAAGTGATGAATTCGTGTACTACAGGTGACATTTTTCGTTTGCATTTTGATTTAGAAGGAATATATTATGGCATGAGCTCCGGAGGGATTATCTTAAAGTATTGTTTTATTACGTTTATTTTCTGCAAGATATAAAGTTAATCAATATTTGTTTGTTTAATTTTAAAGCCTTTATTTTTATACTGTCGTATTTTTATCATGGAAGAATTTTAATAAAGTTAAGTTTTTCTCTTATTTATCTGGTCATCATTTCTTCTTACACTTACTGCATAAAAACAACCATTTCTCTCTCTCTGCATATTTAGGGTTTTATTTTTCAGCGGATGCTTCTTACTGCAAATTTTTATCTGCTTAGTTTTAGGATGTATTATTGAAGTGCTTTATAAAAGTAATAGATTAATCTTAAGCACTAGTTATATGAGTAGTCTCATATAACAGTTTTTTCAGAGTTCAGCGCGCGCGCGTACAAACACACAGAGACAGACAAGCACCTATCTATTATTACAGACGCATCTTGATAAAATTCAGTGTATGTTATCATGGCCTGCTTTACCTACTATATTCGACATATTCTGAAATAAAAACATTAAGTACCGTAATTTCCGGCCTATAATCTGCGGATCAAACAATTATGTTTGGACGGAGAAATCTTGTTTCATAAAACGTAACTTGTTAAATCGCGATAAATATTTAACTTCAATAATGAAATAAAATTTCTGGGTCGAAACATGATAGTTTGATTCGCGGATTATAGGCCGTAAATTATAGTATTAATGAGTATTATAATTATTTATAATATTATAATAATTATTTATATAGATTTTCCTACAAAATTTCTTGGGTCCCTCCGGTGATCCTTAAGAAGTCATGGAGTCACATTCTGAAAAACTTTCCTACGTATGTACTGGTGTACCGCATGTATTATCTGAGATTTATCATCCGGCAAAATTTCATCTACAAAACTTTGACTCAGATCATTTTAGATCTCGTGTAGTGTTCCCCTGTGCCTATAGAAGTTTCCAGCATGATTAAAGGCCTTTTTTAATCTTTATAACAAGTTAGGATGCCAAAAGGTTTTATACTTGTGACCACACTTAGTGACTGTCTTATGTCACTGCTAGAAGGACATTTACATATCTTTTTTTTTTACCATTAGATTTAGTTTTAATGTTTTGAACCCCTTCTGATCCCTCCTTACGCAAACAAAAATTGCGTTAGAGCCCCTTTTAAAAGAAATACCACACAATTATACCTTCTAATATGAAAACCTGTCTAAAACGGAAATTCGACCAGTTTTATGGGGTTCCGTTTTAGTAGGTTTTACTATGTAAGATATTCTTTGTATCCAACATGTCCAGGTTAAAAAGGCTGGTTACGCCTATGATATGTGATCCAACTGTGACATAAAAGACATTTAAAATCAGACTGTAGACGTCAGCAAATGACATTAACTGGGTCTGAACCTGAACCAGTGACCTCTGGATAGAAGATAAGCGTCGTACTACTGACCAAAAGTCTAACTCAATTGTTCCGTGCCAGTGGCCCATCTATACTGTTGGTCGAAGTTGTTGTAAGACATGGCGCCGCTAAAAAAACAATTAATAAAACTAAAAAACAATATATTTATATCACACAAATAAAATCAATTACAGTAGAAATTTCAAGCTCTATTGTATACCAAGACCCTCTTATCATAAAGGAATCTTGCTCCATACAAGTTCCTCATCAGTGTAAACTAGTATGTTGTGGCCATCACAAAACTTTCTTCTATATAAATCTTAAATCACATCAATTAAATCATTTAAATAATACAAGAAATTACATCAATTTAGAACCAATTCATATCAAAGTATATCTGAATTTGAAGTTTGATGAAAATTCGTGCATTAGTTCTTGAGACAGAGCTACAGCGAAAATTCGGAAAAATGTAACATAGCAGCGCCACTTGTTGAGAGATTTACAACAAAACATAAATAGAGCTAATTGATATCAAGGTATACCTGAATTCGAAGTTTGATGAAAATTCATGCACTAGTTATTGAGATATAGCTATAGTGGAAATTCTGAAAATGCAGCATAGCAGCGCCACCTGTTGAGCGATTATCACCAAAACCTAAACAGCAGTAATTCATATCAAGGTATACCTGAATCTGAAGTTTGTTGAAAATCCAAGCATTAGTTCTTGAGATATTGCAGAAAACGCAAAAAATGCAGCATAGCAGCGCCACCTGTTGAGCGATTTACACCAAAATGCACAAAATGTCAACTCCTGTCAAGTACTAACTGAATCTGAAGTTTGATGAAAATCCGTGCATCAGTTCTGAAGATTGAGCTATTGTGGAAACCGTGAAAAATTCTACCATAGCAGTGCCACCTATTGAGTGATTTACACCAAAAACTAATCAGCATCAATTTATATCAGGGACTAACTGAATATAAATTTTTATTAAATTCCGTTCATTAGTTCTTGAGATAGAGCGCCCACAAAATTTGTGTCACACACACACAGACTGACTCACAGAAAAAAATATTTTGTAAAAACATGTTTTTCGGGTTCTCTGACCCCTAAAACGAGTAAATCCGTCGAAAACCGGAGTTAGAAAATTTTCTCGAATCCAATACTATTTTCTTGTAAAGATAGAAGAAAGTAATAAAAATGCAGAGGGTGCTGCAACAGCAAAAATTTTATTTTGTTTCACCGGTATTTCAAAAAATAAATTTCATAGATTTATTTTAAGTGTTAAACTTTTACCACAAAATTTGTCGGCCTCTGGTCTGTAGGTCCCATTCAAGATGTAATTTATGATTAAGATGGTAAAATTAGGGTAGTGCTTGTCAAATATCCAACAGGTGTTTTCAAATAGGGCATATCAAACATCTGTATTTTGCACATAAATAATCCTTTATTATAAAGTAAATATTTATTTTTCTTGTAATTATGGTACATTTATATTTGAAAATTTTGTAATAACTTCTATCTTAATATTATTGATTGAATTGAATTGACTTTTATATTTTACATTCTTGATTTGAATTGAATTGACTTTGATATTTTACATTCTTGATTTGAATTGAATTGACTTTTATATTTTACATTCTTGATTTGAATTGAAACTTATATTTAGCATTGAAAATTTAATGTTAAAATTTAATTGTCTACAACTAAGGACATTATCCAAGATATGTTGCTGAAATAAATATTTCAGTGGTCGCCAATCTTGGTTGACACCAATCTTGGCATCTAATATCGCTTGGTGAAAATGCAAAAGCCACAAGTTGTTTGTTGTTCGCATTGAGAGGTAGTCTCCATGGGGAGCTCCGTAAAAATATTTTGTTAATAAAAAATGGTTATAGTTAAAATTAATTAGTCGAATTTGTATTTTTTTTTTTTTTTTTTTTTTTTTTTTTTACTTATACGATCCATACAGCCTTGCCACTGAGCAGACTTTATTTCCCATTGTTTGGTACTGGTAACTTTTTTCTACAATAATTTGTTGCAGAGTTAGTAAGGATGTTTATTTTTTTTTTCCACGACTGTACATTAAAAACAGAATTAAATATTATACCTATACATTGTGTAAAATGAAATAAGAAATAAAGATACATAATTAATCAACTAATTGTTTTTATTAGGATGAAGATATAAGTAAAATAAAACAGAGAAAATTTTGATCCCACCCCCTCACAAATTACATAATCAATATTCAGTGCATTTTATTTATAAATATTCAAACAGATATAATTTACTAACACACGATAATTTAGCATATATCTCTCACCCACAAGAAAAGTGGCACATCTCACAAAAATTCATTTTGCGTTTTATTCCACTAATAATTCTGTCATAAGTGCGTCTTGCTACACAAACAGTTTCATAAGTGTAGTTATATAAAAATTCCCTTTATTACGCTATATGTCCATTTGTGACCACAGAAGAGAGGTGGATTCTGTGGGGAGGTAAAATTACCCAACCCTCCAAACCTCATCATACATCTTCATTCTTAAGGGTTTTATGCTTTTATTCACATTTTTATTCCCACATGCAGAGCTAAGTATTGCAATTTCATCTTATAGTAAAATTATGCAAATTTTCTCTTGCTTCTCCTGTGAAATTTAATTTTGTCGAGATGTACCACTTGCGGGTGAACAATATTATCTTTAACTTAAGCTTGTTATTCGATACTGACTTTAAATATTTGTAATATGAAGAAAAATTTAATTTTTATAGCATTAACCCATTAGTGCCTGTTTTTTTTTTTTTTTTTTTCCTTGCCTGCAGTGGTTGAAAAACAATATGAAATAAATATGACAAGTAGTAAAAAAAAAAATATGATTTATATAACAAATAAAAACGTTAAAATTTTAAGACACTAGACATGAGAGGCACAGGTTTTTCCAGCATATCATTTCTTTTCAAAACTAATAAAAAAAAGGTTTTTTCAGGGATGAGAATTGCAAAAAAACAAAAAGACTGAAACCACGCGCAAACAAAAAATTGAACCACATTTTAACCGTGAAAGATACTTTAAGAAATAAAACCAGGGTCTGATTTCCGGGCAAATGGAGACAAGCGCACAAACCTGTATACTACATTACAGGAGTGAAAATAGCCAAATTACACACAGCTCTTAAAACATTGAGTGTAGGTCATATGAAATGCTCGACTTATCAGAATCATGACCGCTCCTGAAAATGAAATAATTTAATTAAGAATAGAGTTTTTGTGTGTCATAATTTTAATAAATTTTTTAGCAAAAAATATGAAAAACTTAGTGAAAATCACAATGGTTAGTTATTTTTGGTCACACGGGCTAATTGGACCAGGACCTACAGCCAGCTTAATGTGAATTCTGAATCAGGAGTGATTCTGGGTGGGGGGAAAAAAAAAAAAAAAAAAAAAAAAAAAAAAAAAAATGAAATTCACAGCAAATTTTCTGAAAGGTTACAAAAGAGGGGGGAAGGGGAGGATACACTAAAAGTACTAAATACATGTATTTTTTGCGCCATTTTGACGAAATTTGCTGCTTTTTCGCGATCTTTTGACAAAATTTGCAGCTTTTTCGCGATCTTTTGATGGAATGTGCCGCTTTTTCGCAATCTTTTGACGAAATGCGCCGCTTTTTCGCAATCTTTTGACGAAATGTGCCGCTTATTTGCAATCTAATGACTAAATTTACCGTTTTTTCGCGAACTTTGCCGTTTATTCGCGATCTTATGATGATATTTGTAGTTTTTTTTTTCGCTATCTTGACAAAATTTCGCTGCTTTCTCGCGATCTTTTGACAAAATTTTGCTTTTTTCGCGATCTTTTGACAAAATTTGACGCTTTTTCGCGATCTTTTGACGAAATTTGACGCTTTTTCGCGATCTTTGGACAAAATTTTGCTTTTTTCGCAATCTTTTGACAAAATTTTCTGCTTTTTCGCGATCTTTTGACGAAATTTGCCATTTTTATCACGATCTTTGGGCGAAATTTGCTGTTTATTTGCGATCTTCTGACGATATTGGTAGTTTTTTGCTATCTTTTGGTGACATTTACCGCTTTGTCGCGATCTTTCGACAAAATTTGCCACTTTTTCGCGGTCTTTTGACGAAATTTGCCGTTTTTTCATCACCTTTGAATGTTCTTTCGAAATCTGAAGAAAAGCGGAAGCGATAGGAAAGAGAAAATTTCGGAAAATAACAAAATTTTGCGGGAGAAAAAATACGGAATCCTCGGGAAAAAAAAGGCGGAATTTCGAGAAAAAAAAAAGCGGAAATTCCTTGAAATAACAAAAAAGCGGAAATCCGCCAAAAGACTGAAAATTCTCATCCCTGTTTTTTTAATTCTAAAAATGTTGTATATACATAATCAAAATATTAAATTTCCTAGAAAAAAATGTAAAATAAGAAAACATTGATATTATATATAGGAAATTCCCTTTGCTGTGGGATCTTTGAACACTATTCATGTAATCCAACAGTAGTATTGTCGTAAAAAGATCAGAGAGTATATGTTCTATGCAGAGGGTATACGCTCAAGAGACAGGGGGTTTACCCTAGAGTGTATGCTATAGCTTTTTTGAGAAACAGAGGGTAAACGGTGTTCCTTAAAAAATTCCAGAAGATATACGGCATATACCACCGTATACCCTCCACTACATCCCTGAATCCAACCATACATTTATTACATTTTCTTGTGACAATTTTTCCATAGTTCATACATTTTACCTATATTTTATTATCAACACATTTCTTAGGTCTCCTAGTGGGTCCACCTGGACCAGACTGAGTTGTGCGTAAATTGAAATATGAAGTTTTGCAAGATGAAACTAATGTAATGAGTAAATATTTCGATTTCACTGGCACAGCAAATTGCATTCAAATTGCAGAGGCACACTGGGGCAATAAAAAAGCAGAAAACACTTCGGAAGCACTAGAAAACTGGTAAGATAAGTACATAAGTGTAAAAAGCAATATTAAAAAAAGCAAAAACAGTTAGGAATCAAGAATCACCCACTTAAAGTACCTATCAATAGTCAGAATAAGTTTAGTGCGCACATTTGTGACCGCTCCATAAGAGGACCCCATTTTTAGTGAAAATAAAAGACAAAAGCAGCAACACACATGCTGAGCATATAAGTTGTTCTAGATTTTTCCCTTATTTTTAATTCAGCACATTTGTTTAGCAGTCATATACTTTTCATTTTACACTGAAAACTGGCTTTTTGTGTTTTTCTTCACGTTGGTTTTGTATATGTCAGGTTTTTATTAACATTCTATATATTTAAAACATAAGGCTGTTTTTTCAGTCTAATGTCCTGAGCTTTCTACTGCAGTTACTTTTGTATATTCAATTCCATGAAATCGAAAGTTGAACATTATCAGAAGCAGATCATCAGCTTTGGATGGATAATATGTTTTGTTATACAGAAAGAAGCCATGCATAATTTTTTAAATTATTATTAAAGAAAATAATGTCACGTGTTTTTCCACCAAAAAAAAAGGTAAAATATTTTGAAAAAAAAAAAATAGAGGCTACAAAGAAAAACATGAAAAAAGGGCAAGGTGCATTTTCTATGTCTGAAAAGGATAGGGTGCATCGGCTCTTGAAACAAAAAGGCAGTGCACGGCACGGGACACTCGGGAGCATGAAAATAAAGAAAGTAACCTTGGCACACTTATCCACCACAGTAAATTTTGTCTTTAAGAGGTGGATGAAAACATATTCCAACTGAAGATTTTTGGTAGGACTTCAGAAATTTTTTTGAAAAACAAAATTTTTTGAAAAGTGGGGAGGAGGCTTATTTTCAGATTTTTACGTTACATTTTAAATAAATAAGTGTTTAATTTTTGTCACTTAGTAGAATTAATTTTTATTTGAAGAAAGAATGTTTTATAAATGAATAATTGATACTTTGCTCAGACTTATAAAAAGAAAATATAAATAATTAACATTAATTAATTAGGTTATCAATGTTAATTAATTAAAAATTATATTGGTAAGTATTGCAAAAATGTTATAACACAGAGAACTAAATAATGTTTGTTCCAAGAGTTGTTCAATGCATTCTTTAGAGTATTATCATAGATTATTCAAAACAATCAGCACAACCTATTCCTGTATCAGTTTCAGACAAAAACATGCCTTTTATTGTTTGTTACAAGCTATATTTTAAAA
The DNA here is from genome assembly GCA_963932465.1 of Maratus speciosus. NCBI lineage: Eukaryota > Metazoa > Arthropoda > Arachnida > Araneae > Salticidae > Maratus > Maratus speciosus. The sequence goes on along the minus strand of OZ010791.1, from coordinate 222,266,279 downwards.
AAATAAACACTATTTACGTAAAATAGTTAATGCCAAAGAATCTGTTCAAATATGAAATATTTTTTCATTCATTTTGGATACTGCCCATTTCCTATATAGGATATTTCTCCAATGACTTTATACTTTCAGAAAAGAGATATATGCATTGTTTATGCATAAGACGTGACATTAAGATCAGATACAGCCCTAATTATTACATAACACTTCAGATATCTTCACTCAAGTTCCAAACATTTTTTTTTTCTATCAAAATAATGCTCTTTCAGAAAATTTGATCAAAATGATAATGTTTAAAAGGGATTTTTTTTTTCCAAAAAAAATACAAGGTGGTTATCAGGTAACAATTGATTTCACACAAAAATTCTTGTATGGATGGGGAAAAAAGCTACTTGTATATTTTAATAGCGCAGATTTTCAGCACTAAATATTCTGTATAAGTATTTATTCTTTTTAAAATATAGCACAGAACAAATGTATAGGCAACTATATACTTACATATATAAATGTGAATGTGAGTTTCAAACCTCGCCTTATACAGAAAATTAAACATTGGGAAATTGCGAAAAACCTCTGACTGCGTTTATTGGTTTTCACTGTAAACCAATATTCTACAATGCCAGAAATACACAATAAAACTAGTTTTTTATTTTTTAGATTGTAGTGTTTTTTCCATACTGGTTCACCAATAGAACTGACAGAGAAAACTCGTTTTTTTTTTATTTCGGATAAGGCGAGTTTTGAAACTCATGTCCTCATATTCTATATATGAGGACATGATATATATATATATATATATATTTATATATATATATATATATATATATATATATATATATATATATATATATAATATATATATATATATATATACACTAGTAATATGTGTATATATACATGTACTATGTGTACTATATATACACATGTACTATATGTGTATATATAGTACACATATATATGTGTACTATATATACACATAGTTATATATATATATATATACACTATATGGCCATTAATCACCAGACACTTTCAATTTTAGACAATTTGTAGAACATGTTGCCCGGGCCCATAATAATATTCTTAAATGCATCTGAAATTTTTATCATAGGTCCGTACATAGGGGGGAGGGTGGAGATGGTGCAAATTATCAGGGCCCGACTTCTTGTTCAGTTCCAAAGTTGTGTAAAGTCAAACGTTAAGTTTTTAAATTTTTATATGTCTCATACTTTGAGCTTTTTTATTCCAAATTAACTGATGAATTTAATTAAAATGTAATTATATTTTCAATAATTTAATTTTTTATTTAAAATCTTTAGATGGAAAAGCAATTACAAATACAACATAAAGTGTAATACTGAAAAAGAAATAATAAAATTGTAAGCAAATATTACTATATAGATTTTTTTTAAAGTACCATAAAGCAAATTTATTTTCTAATAGGGTAAAGCCTGTTTATAACGGAATCCTGCAATAAACGAAAAAAAAAAAGTTCCAGCTCCCCCCCCCCACCCCCCCCCCCCCCCCACCAAAAAAATGCTATTATGCTTTGTTCAATTTAAATAACCTGCATAAAACGGAATTTATCACTGGTCGTTTTCGTTTCCGTCTAAGCAGGTTTTATTGTATATTACTTCTGGGGAGCCCGTAATAATATTCTTAAATGAACCTGAAATTCGTATTGCAGGTCCGTACAGTCATAACTACCTGTCCGTACAAAATTACTTTTTACATCATGACAACATTTTGTAAACTTCTTGCTGTTGTTTAATTCGCATTTCCAATACAGTGCTTTGCAGAAATTGCACGTTTCACCCACAATTATGCATGCCCCGGAACGTTTAAATCAGTAATTTGGATTTCAGAAGCAACGCGTGCACACTACAGTTATTAAGCCTATTTTGCCGATCGCTTAGCGGCATTCTCGATCAGTTCTATTTGGAATTCGAATCTATTTCGATTCGACTCGAATTCGGCTTCTTCTTCACTTTCAAGCATTCGCCCGAGATTTTTTATGGGCATTTTCAAATGATATTTTGAAGCGACATAATTGCAGTGAAAGATATGCACCAAAAAAGTGAAACGTAAACAAACCCGATCGCCCTAAATCCTGCCAAAGGACTCTTACACAATAACCAATGAGATGTGTTTCTCTGCGTTGCCATTAAACAATAACAAATAATCACGATTTCTGTGCTACGTATGTTAGCGTAATATATATATATATATATGAGAGAGAGAGAGATTGTACAATATGTGTATTCATTTGTGCAAGAATCAGCACATATATTCATTGAGATATGATTTTTTTTTTTAGTTCAAAAAATTCTTGCATATTTTTTTGCTTATACCACACAGGGTTTTCAACCGAATTTAAAGGCAGTTTCAGAGAATTTGGCAAAATGTAGTCGACACAATTTAGTTCAATTGGAATTGGAGTATAAATATACTAAATACTAGCAGCCTTCGCCCACTACGTTGGTCAGTTTTTCTAAAGGAACCTTGAATCAAACGAAATATATCTGTAAATTTGATCATGCATTTTAAAGCAATATGGATATTTACCTGGAATGTCTAACCAAATTACTGAAAACAATATGAACGTCATTGTGCTATTATATCTTTTATTGTGTCATACAAAATTTAGGCTGTTAAGGACCAATTTCTTTAGTTGAACATTTAGTGTAAGATTCAGTAAAGAACGATAGAACAATATATAATATACTAAAAGTATTCATGAAAAATTATCAATGCAAGTCTCATCAGAATCTGTTAATTGGACTTATTGAAAAGGCTAATCGTTCATAATAATTCGGTTTGCCCAATTCTAGAACTTTCAGCCATAATTCTACAATCAAGCAACCTGACGACCAAGCAAATGAAATGTGTTTTATACTAAAACATTCACTGAAAAATTAACTAACCGATCAAGTTCCATCGAAATCCACTTACAGAATCTTTTAAACTGGAAAATATACTGAAACTTTCCCTAAAAATGATCTAATTAACAGTTTAAATCCTATAAAAATTCATTCAGCAGAACCTTTAAAAAAAGCAAATCTTTTGAAACTCGGTTCATCTGATTTAAGACTTTTCCCATAATTATTTAACTAAGCAACATAGAATGTTATGTTTTATACTAACATCTTTTCTGAAAAATTATCTAACTAACAATGTAAGCCCCATCAAAATCTATTCAGAAAAACTCAAGTTATAAGCGGCCGGAATGAAATTTCTCTTTGCATTTTAAATATATTGAGATAGCGATATACAGGTTTCATAATCGCGTTAACCTGATTATAGAACTCTAAGGGGTGTAGAAGTAGGTATACACTGCATCACTTCTGGATTTATTAAGAAACTCTGCAAAACTTCCATAACATATATACTCTCTAGTATATACACTCTGTCTGTAGCATATATCCTCCAATTTTCTTTACTATACCACTGAGAACTTTTTCTGCATAGCTCCGTAACTAAACAATTTACAATAATATGATAAATATTAAAAAAATCTCTGAAATATTATCTAACTAACTGTGCAACTGTCATTAAAATCCATTCAGTAAAACTTGAAATCTTTCATAATCGAGTTCACCTAATTTTAGAACTCCTGTAACTATTACTAAGCAACTTAGAACAATGGTTTTTACATTAAACTATTTATAAACCAAATTTACTATCCAACAGTGTAAGTTCTACAAAATTCTGTTCAGTAGAATCCGAGTTATAATCAATTGGAATGAAATAGGAATTTGTATTTTATATATATAGTAAATGATGATGTGTAAATATGTAAGTGCTGTTATTTGTGATTTCAAAAACATTATTGGCAATATTTGCACACATCTAACATAAAAGTACCCATTTTCTTCTTCTTATCAAGGAGCAAACAACAAATCACCATATTCAAATTTAACCCTTTGAAAATGAAAACTTTTTTAAGCCATACAAACATTGTTTTTATAATTAAATTAAATGTTTTCGTTTTACAATATTTATTTCTGATTAAACCTTTTTTCTTTGTATTTGAAATAAAATCAGTAACTCTTTTGGTATTTTTCCATTATGCCAACACCATTGCCACCAAGCTCAATAGTTGGTGCAAAATGAAATGAAGCATTTGAAAAAATAATAATTTTGTTGATAAAAATAATAAACATTTAAAATTATAACTTTTGAAAGTTACAGACTTCGACCTACCATTTTTTTTAAATCAATAAAGTACTTACAATAAAAGTACAAATAAATATTTTACAAGTAATAAAATATAGTCAATTTAAACTACAGGCTTGAAATTTTAAATGTCTCTTAGTACTGCAGTGTGGCATACATAATACGTATGCCTCATATTGCAGTAAACATTTCATTTTTTGAATGAAGACACTGATGGTTTTTTGAACAAAACATTTTTATATGTATAATTCCTCAGTTCTGAAATAATTTTGTAGTAGCTTCCTCATCATTAGATAATTCTCAAATGGTAAAATCCATGTCAGTATCAGTAATAAATGTAAGTTATAATTAATAATAAATATTTTCTGTTAAAAAAATAATAAATTAAAAAGTTTTGCGAGATTACGATCAAATAATTCTCAGGAAAAAATATTCACATTCAATAAATAGCAAATGTTAATGTTTGGCACGGTTTGCAATAAAAATCCTTTGCATGGTTAGGGTTGAAATAAATGGCGTAATACCATACATTTTGGCATGGTGTTGGTAAAACAAAAAAATACCTTTTTTTTTCCTAAATTACAAAGATGTTTTAATTATTTATCCAAAAGAAATGATTAAAAAATTATTCAATTTGAATTTCTTCCCTTGCTATAATAGAACTTTCAAAAGATGAAATTTTAACAATAATGAGAAAGAAACTTTAATTTTATTTCCAAAAGTATAGATTTGTACTTTAAAATAAAGGCAGTAATTTATTTTTCAAGTGCCCATCATGTGCACGTCAAAAACAGCTAATGTGGCATCAAAGAAATTATCAAATTAAAGCATATTTTAATTACAATCCATTAATACTAAAACTTTAAGGTATGGTTTTTATATGTTAAAACAACATATTTATCTATGAAATATGCAATGTTTTCCTTTATGAAATATGATTTTAATTTATAGTCATTGTGAACACACACACACAAAAAAAAAAAAAAAAAAAAAAAAAAGATTTCCTATGAATGAAAAATACAGTTATCGCAATTTTTATTACTTTGTTTTGGTTATGAGTTCATTATATCGTTTTAAGACATACACAACCCAACTGGCTGATTAATTGCCGGTCACCAGTAAACCTGACAACTGTAGTAAAACTTAAAACATACATATTCTAATTAAATAAATGCACAATAAAAACATTAAATAAAAGGTATTTATTTTATAAACCTTTCAAGAAAAGTAAAAACGATGATTGCACAGCATCAATGAAATGAATAATGGAAAAAATATTTACAACACTGATAAGTTATATTACAAATGGACAGATATATATATAAATTCCACCACCAATGTTACTGATTAACCCCGAGGAAGTGTTCGCATTTTCTTCAAGCTGTCTCTTATATAATTCAGCCTCATGGGCTTTCTGTAGTAATTGTGCTTTATACAGTTCAGCCTGTTTTTTAATCCTTTCAAGTTCTTCTTTTAATTTTAGAGTTTTATCTTCTTCTGAAGTAGTCTGAAATGTAGATTTTAGGAAAACATTAAAAATATCCACATAATGAGTATAATTAAAAGCAAAAATTTATTTAATAAATTTATCATCATACTTTAAAACATTTTCACTTAACTTTATAGACAGAGAGGCAACTGCACAAACCATCACCTCATCGAATTGATGGCTGAAATTCTGGGATTAGTAAAAACTTAATTTGTATATCAAAATGCAACTGGTCTGCCAAGTCATATCTTGATGGAAAACACCTGCAAATTTGATTTTAGTGGTTGACTGATTGATTTACCAATGGGTTTTCCTGCTCCCAGTTCTCCACGTTTTCATACCTTTTGGGAAAACACAGTGATAAACCTACCAATCAACCACTAAAATAGGGTCTACAGGTGGTTTACACCAAGATAAGACATAGCAGACCAGTTGCATTTTAATATGCTAATTGAGTTCTGTCTAATCCTGGAATTCCAGCCATCAACTCGATGAGATAATTGTCTGTGGAGTTGCCTACCAGTCTATTTTACAAGTCACATTCAGATCTAGATTAATTTTATTTTACTTTTATTTTATTTTTTTTTACACCTTTCATCTTTGGACAACAAAATGTTACTTTTTTATAACTATTTTCATATACAGTTTAGGTAAAATATATATATATATATATATATATATATATATATATATATATATATATATACGTATATATAGCTTCAATTTAAATGCTCTTAACTATACAATTAAAAAATATATGAATCTTGCTTCAATGGACTATTAACAAGATATTTTTTCAGAATTATAAACTAATTACACAAAAATATTGGGAAAATAGTAACAAAGAAACTTCTAACACACAAAGTGCACAGGCAAATAAAGCAAGTGCCAGAAGCAATGAACATGCAGCATACACAGAGCCTGATTATCACAAGGGCACACACGGCACTTGCCCTGGGCCGACATTTTTAGGAGGCCCCAAAATGTATTCTATCACTCTCTGAAAATACAAATTAATACAAATTTTCATTTGTAGTTCATAGAAAAAAAAAAAATGTATTTTGCACTAATGACAACAAATTGTAATGTAAACTTTGAAATTCTGAGAAGAACGGATATGACACCTAACATGCTTCATTGAATCGTATAAGTTTACAGTTTTACTCACTCTGAATGCCAAGTAGTGCAGAAGAATTTGCTTTCTTATATTTTTTAATGCACTTTTACACGGGTCTATAATACACTGTTTTATCGCAAAGCTATGGTTTAAATTGTAAGTTGCATTTAATGCTATTTTTCAAGATTATAATGCATGATTTTTTTAGAGAAAAGGGGCCCCAATATGGTCTGTGTGTCCCAGGTCCAAGGTTGAGTTAATCAGGATCTGAGTATACAGCAAATCAGTTAAGTGAAGTGGTTAATACAAAATATGTCTTCCTTACAATTAGTTACCAAACATTTTATTCCTTCCAGGAAGAAAATTGATCCAATTACTACAATTATTTTTATACATTCCTTCTCAAATCTTTTGTATAAATAATGCATTATAGTGCATCCACACCATTACTGTATGATTTATATATATATAATTTATTTTCTCAACTGAGAACATTAGAGTTTTACACAAGTATATTTCTCATTAATATTACATCTTATGTTATTTTAATAATGTGAATCGCTTTAAGCACATCTAGCAGTTTTTAGAAATATTGGATGTTTCTTTTCAATTTTATATGAATAAGTTGTCCAACTGTGAACAATGACAAAAAAGGTTGTTTTGTGATTTTTTGTTTATTTTTCCTTTTATGGTCTTTTTTCTGCTTCAAAACATTAATCATCTTTATATTTTAACTTTTTGCTTAGAAATAAGTATTAATGAAAAACTTTAATTATATTTTTAAAAAGCCCTTGTCTGGAGTTGTAAAAAGTTAAATAACTATGCAAATATATATATATATATATACAATTTAGAGGAAGAAACATTACAGAAAGAAGCACATACTTTTGATAAAACTATACTTTCTCTTGCTTTATTACAATAACAGTTTAAGTATATTTCACCTTATTTTAGATTTTAAACACGTTCCTTAAATTTAGAAACTTATTTAAGTATTAGCTAATAATATGTAATTATTGGTGAAATAAGACTGGAAAAATAACTAAAAATAATCATCTTTTTTTTCTTTCTTTCTTTCTTTTTTTTTGGGGGGGGGGGGGAGGGGGGGTATTTTTTAGAAAATTAGATATTGTTCAAACAATTTCTTGAAACATTACTAAAATATAACTTAAGCAGCTATCCTAAAAAAATTTATTAAAATCTTTTAGTTCACTTTCCCATCTCCCCAATTATTATCATCTCACATTCTGTATTTCTTTTTTTCAGTAAGAACTTGAATTATAAAATAAAGTGCAGTAAACACAATAAATTTACATTTATTGCACTGAAACATAGAAACAAAAATCTCTGTTATTAATTATTTACCTTTTAAATAATTGTAACATTTCATTACTCATTTAATTTTAAATTACAGTAAATTCTGTCTAAGGCGGACTCTGTGCAAGCCGGAAATCTGTCTACCGCGGAAAATTTTTCAAGTCCCCGGCGAACCCATAGAAAATAACATTAATTCTTGCTGCATAAGGCGGAATCTGTCTAACCGCGGAAACGGAAAGGATTTTAAGGTTCCACCGAAACCAAAATTTTGCATAAGGCGGAAAAAAGGATAATTTAAAAATGAGACGCATTTTGTTTATTAAACTTTAAAAACGGATAAGTCAAATAATGTCGAGCATGTTAGTTAATTCCTAACACTTTGGAAAGTTATTCAAAAGGACAGGAACTGTTTAAAATTTAAGGAATTTATGCTTATGCCATTTTTTATATGCAAAATTATATTTAAAACTTTATATTTCTAGTAGAATGAGCATTTATCAAAATATATATTTTCGAAAGTGCAATATATTATACTTTAAGGATGTACTCAAAGTTATAGCGTTCTGTCTCATTCTCGAAGGTTTATTGGGGGGGGGGAGGGGGGGGTAGTTTTTGTGTGTGTGTGTGTGTAAACTTCCAATTCGCATGTATTACAGCAGTACTAAGAAATTGAATAGCGTTTCTAATTTATCTATAAAAAACAAAAGATCTTTCCCGAATTTCAGTTTTCCAACCATTTTTGAGTCAGGAAAATCAATAAAAAATCATCGAATTCGAGGATTTTTTTTTTTTTTTTTTTTTTTGGGGGGGGGGGGGGGGGGGGGGGGGGAGATTTTTTGCATAAGCCGGAATATTGTCTACCACGGAAAATTTTCTGAGTCCCGATCGATTCCGCCTTAGACAGAGTTTACTGTAATAGCAAATAGAAATATCTATATGTCATTGGAATGAAAAAAAAAAATTCCTGATCCAATGGCCGCTATATTTTTAACATGCTTACATTAATTTTGGAATTGATAAATTTAAACAAAATTATCAGAGATACAATGAATTCTTGATAACTTAGCAACTCATGGGATGTCAAGTGCATGTTGAATTAATCAATATATGTTGGGGCAATGAGCTCTGAAGTAGAGAAAAAATTTCATATGCTGAAACATGTGGTGCACATTTTCTTAATTCTGTTAATGGACAAATGTTATATGATCAAATAGTAGAGATTTGGCAGAATGAATATATACCAAATGAATGGAATGGTGCTATTATTATCCCAATTCAAAAAAAGGGAAATATCTTAAATTGCCAGAATTATAGAGGCATAGCCTTATTAAATGTTACATATAAAGTGTTGGCAAAGATAATTGCAAAGCGATTAGAACCGTATGCTGAAGTGGTGATAGGTGATTATCAGTGTGGTTTTAGGAAAGGAAGATCAACAGTGGATCAAATCTTTAGTATCAGGAACATCCTTGAAAAATTCTATGAACAAAATATTAATTTGCACCAATTGTTTGTTGATTTTAAACAGGCCTATGACAGTATAAGCAGAAATAAGTTATTTGAAATATTAAAGGAATTTAAAATACCTGATAAAATAGTTAAGCTTATAGAATTAACACTGGAAAATACAAAAGCTAAAGTTAAGGTACAGGGAAGACTTTCAAGAGAATTTGCAGTGAATTCAGGTCAAAAGCAAGGTGATGTTCTCTCGACAATTCTTTTCAACTTATGCCTGGAGAAAATAATTAGAAGCATTTACAACAACAGAGGTGGTACTATTATGAATCGCTCCCTCCAAATCCTTGCATTTGCAGATGATGTTGATATAATTGCTAGGAATAAGAAAGTCTTGATTGAAACATACAATAAATTAGACACGGAAGGAAGAAAACTAGGCCTCGTGGTTAATAAAGAAAAAACAAAATACATGAAAATGGACCGAATGAAATCACAGGCAACAGCAGCTTTAACAATAAATAATGAATTACAATTTAATGAAGTAACAGAATTTAAATATTTAGGATCTACGATCACCTGTGATAATATGGTAGAAGCAGAGATCAAAACCCGACTTGCAGCAGGAAATAGATGCTATTTTTCTCTTTGAAACATTCTAAAATCATCTCTAATATCTCGAACATCCAAACTTAAAATTTATAAAACTGTTATAAAACCAATAGTAATTTATGGTAGTGAGACCTGGACCACTGCACAAAAAGATGAAAAGCTACTTATCACTTGGGAAAGGAAGATCTTAAGGCAAATTTTTGGACCTATTAAAAGGCGGCAATACATGGCGTATAAGGACAAATATGGAGTTAGAACAGTTATATAATGAAAAAGATATAATAAATACTATAAAAATAAGAAGAATGCAATGGTTAGGCCATCTAATCAGAATGAGGGATGAGCGAAGCACAAAGAGGATTTATAGTGGTAATTTATTTGGGAAAAGAAGTATTGGTAGACCCAGGAAGAGTTGGATAAAAGAGATAGAGAAAGATCTTGCAGAAAGCCAAATTATAAATTATAAAGTAAAGGCCAGAGATCGGAAGGTCTGGAGAAGTATATTGAGGGAGGTCAAAATCCTACATGGATTGTAGCACCATTGTGTAACTAAGTAAGTAAGTTAATGGACAAAATCAAGTTAAAATGATTAAAACTAGCATACTTGAATTTATTTCTTAAAAATTCATCCTTTTTCAGCATGTGATAGTATTGGTGCAGGAATATTAGATTCAGTATATCCAATATTTCAAACCTTCTGATACATGCACATTTTCTATCATAATTGCTCAGATTTCATTGTTCTGAACATTCATTCTCATTCCCCATTCTTTCCCCACCTTTCATTTAGAAGAGAAAATTTTCTTTAGCCAGCTTTTCAGGCTGGCAGTGATAATAGTCGTAAACAAACAAACAAACACAATAAAGAGAAAGAAATTTCTTCCCAAAAGATGTCAAGTAAGACTGATTCTCACATTGCCCTGTTGAGTTATTAAAATCTAAACCAATATTTATTAGATTGTCTCTGTTTAACTTCTGCTAATTATAATAAAAAATGTACAGCAGAAATATAGTTCTGAAAAAAAAAAAAAAACTTTTTAATAGTTCTAGTTCCATAATAGATTACACAGATATATTTTTTTAAGTATTTTTTTTTTATTATTCATTCAGTCAATGAATGAAAAAACTGAACAAATTCTGATGATATATTTAGAAACAGGTACTTCAAATTCATAAAATTCTTTCTTTCACCCCCTTCCTCTTGTCCCCTTCAAAGAGGATCCCCCCCCTCCCCCCCCCCCCCCACCTGAGCAGTATTATTGATGAAAGAGAAGTGAAAATATTTATGATCAACAATAAGTAAAAACCATTTACCGATGTAGCAACATTTCCATTTACGATGACTTTCGAAGTGTCCTTTTTGACAGGATTTAATTTGATTTTTTTCACAGATGGCGTGGAGTCTACAACTATAAAAGAAAAATGTAAAGCATTTTTAGAACATCAATAATATGGTTACAGATTAGTAAACTTAATAAATGGAATTAGTGTAATAAACTGATATTTATTTAAGATCAGGTTTCTATTAGGATATGATGCTCCAAAAGTAAAGTTTTACAAAAGAAAAATTGAATTTCAAAAGGGTAAAGTTGGAGAGAAACCTTCTACTGCTATATTTTCACTGTGATTTCTCAGAAACTGCCAGCTTAGAGACATTAAATTTGTCATTGATATGTTCTAAAAGTTAGATGTGCATGAATAATGGGGTTTTTTTATTTAAATTTTCTTATATTTAAAAGATACAAAAAATCAATTATTCGTTATGTCAGTGTTATATTTCTACATAACTTCTTAATAGTTAAGTTCCTTCTATGAGCAAAGGAATAAAATGAAAGCACTAATAACTGCTGTAATTAATTAATATTATAGAAATAAAAAAACATGATTGCCAACTGGACAATGTAGTACCTCATCATATTTAGCATATTTAAGTTTTTGCCATACAAAAATCATGGTTAAATATATTATACCAATGTTTCCCAACTTATTAATCCAAGTCTCATGTTCACCTAATGTGACACAAGATTGCAGTTTCCAGAAAAAGTGACAATTTGTAAGCTTTAAACTATCCACGGCAGTATAATTTCTCCTTAATGTTAGTAGGCCCACAAATACTACTTAACATTGTGCAAAGTCACGGGTTTTGCTAATATTAAATAAATTGCTATTGTATGTACATATTAAATTAATATATTGTACAAATAGTGAAAAACTCTTTGTATGAAAGAGTTAATAGAGTACTTAGTGTTGACTCTAAGCCATTTTAGCAGGGCGCAGCACCCGGTGGCCCATTTTACTTCTTTTATGCACTAGGTGGCCTTTTTTAACCCTTCTGATACACTTGGCAGCCCTTTTTTAACAATTCCTATGCAATATGGTGGCCTTTAAGAGAGTTTCACAGCATCGGATTGCTCTTCTTTATAATAATAAAATCTGCCATTTCTTTTCTTCTATCAGCATTTGCACGAAAGCAAGCGCATATTTTCCTGCCCAGTCCCATTCTTAGCAATGTAATAATGAGAATTTCAAGCACGGTATGTGAACTAATTGAGAATTGGATCAGATTGTATTTTTATCCTGCGTGAAAGTTGATGCTGTTTCTTTAAGCCTGACTCTTCTTTGTCATGACAGTAACAGTGAATGGTTCACAATTATGTGCGAAAATCCCTTAACAGTGAACTGTGGGGAAAAAGGGGCAACCCTGTCAAAATACATAATGATGAATAACTTAAAATAGAAAAATTTAGATTTTACCAAAATAATAATTTTGTATTTCATATTTTCGCATATTTTTTCAATATTTATAATGTAATTCTCATTCATTATGAATTTTAAAAAATATACATATTATTGAAAATTACACCAGTTGTATGCACGTTTGCCAGGGAGCACCCCCCCCCCCCCCCAAAAAAAAAAAAAATTTGAAAAAATAAGAATTTTTGCAAATCCAATTAAACGTTTTTTAAAGGACGCCTTTTTTGTTTTAAGTGCAAATGCACTCTGCCTTTTTTTGACGTGGAAAAAGCCACATGCCCCTTTTCCCAGCAACTTCTTTGCACTCTTTGTTTGTTTCAAAATAGTTTGCCTTTTTACTTTTTATTCCAGCAGCAAAAAAAAAGTGACTTTGGAAAACAAAACTTCTGTTGCTCTGTATGATTCACATGTTACGATCTAATCCATACTACCCATGCGAAAAACAAGTGCAGCAATTGCATACCGCATTGCAAAATGTAAAGTGAAGTATTATTGTGAAAAAAAATATATGTTTAAAATAAATATTCTATTCCCTCAATTTTGCTTCTCTAAGTATTTTTTGTTGAAACTATTTATTGTGATCATTGTTGGAAATATTTAAAATTAGCTATTTTTTTTTAACATTATCAAATGGAAAGCTTGTCTAATTCTCTTAGTGTCTGGTTCTCAGAATTAAATAAACTGAGGTCGTAGTGAACTTTTTTCCCAGTGAGTCTTATAGTAGGCTTTTTTTATGGGGCTATAATTTTCTTATAACTTATCATATTTTTATAAAAGCCTGGTACACAGCCTAATTTATTATTATTTCAGCTGGCTGAAAATTTGAACAAAATTGGCCAATTAACATCGAAGATACCAATTATTTTTTTAATAGTAAGGAACGGAAGGGTTTCACCTTTTGTTCTTTTTCTTTTAATCATAATTTCTGTTAGCTGCTCAACAATTTATTTTTTTGAACAACGCGAAACTTTCACGCATTCACATACTCTTCTTTTTATCCTTAAAAGAATACAATTTGAAGGCAAGATTAGGTGTGTGACATGTGTGTTCCTTTTTTTTTTGTTAAATATCTTACACCTTTATTTTAAAATATCTCTAAGGAAAATGTTAAATTTAGCATTCAATCATGAGGAAAAATAGTGAAATTCTTCTGTCAGTTGCAAAATGAGAAATTCGTCGATAAGTTGCCAAAAAAATCATGAAATTCGTCAGCTAATGGAAGGGGGGGGGGGGAGAAGAAGTAGAGCGAAATTCAATTGATCATGGGGAAAATATTGTAAATTCTATTAGGGGACTCTAAACAAACCAGTGTGAACAAGGTTTTTTGTGAACAAGGTACAAGTGGGCCTTTTTTGAAAAATTTTCACCCGGCGGCCCTTTTTTTTTTCTATACTAGCACTAGAAAAGGCATGTGAAAATTTTCCTTCTTTCTCAAAATCTATTTGCTTTACCACATCAAACTCTCTATAAAAAGAAATATAAACCATAGAAAAGTACAAATTAGCCAAATATTATCACTCATGAATTCATCATTAAGTTCTAAAAGTAGTTAGTCAATACATACTTTATGTTTATAATATTAATAAAAGGAGGATTGGGAAAACTTTAAAAAAATACTTTTGTCTCGCCCCTTCTTAAAAATGAAAATAATAAAATGTGAATTTATAAGCTATTTTCCCATTGCTTCTCTACATTTATATGGCAGATATTTCTTACCAAAAGTTGGTCACTCATCATACCAATGGTCTAGAATGCTTAATGCCAGACTTGGAAATCTGACTCATAATTTTTAATCTTGCTGTCAGATACCATTTCACTCAAGAAAGCATCCCAAAGCTGCTTCGGAACCATGACAGATTTTACAAGCATCAAACTAGTAGCTATTTTAGTATAATTACAGATTGGTACTTGAAAACAAGACTCAAATTTTAGCACCTGTAAACAGATGCACAAGAAGCTCATTTCTTAAAGAAGTATGTATAATGCATTTGCTTGTTTCTTTAATTATTTATAGGAACAATTTTTTATAGGAATATTTTGATTGGTAACATTCAATACTGAACACCTATGTTTTCTCTGACTGGAGCTTTAAGTAGAATGAAGTTCAAAGTACAAAAAATCTTCTTAAAACACCATCAAAAATTTGTAAATGCGCGAATGAAGTTCAAGAATGAAGTTCATTTCTGATTAGCAATGGCTTATATCCAGCCTTGTATAACTTAAAAAGACAACTTTGTCAGAAATATCAAATCATGTCACAGTAAAATTAAGTAGTATCTTTAAACAAATAGATTAAACAAAAAAATACATAATTAATTCTGAATCAAAACCAGCATATTCATAATGAAATAATTAAAAAATAAATCAATTAATTAAAAATAAATTTCTGAGATAATTTATGAACAAAAATATTTATTTTTTTTTTTTTCAGTAAGTAGCAGCTATACTGATTTTTTTCCCCCCAGATATATTGGTATGTTTAATTATCTATCTGTAAGTATGTTCACATGGTGGACAGGCAGACTTTATCATGAATCATCCTGCATTAAAACTAAAACTTACAAAAAAGAAAAAATTCATCAAAAACATATTTAGAAAAAAACTTGAGAGATTTAATTGCTTAAAATATACTATTTAATGGCTTGTGAGGATTTCACATCCAAATTAATTGATAGCCTTGGACTTAAGAAATCCTCAATTTTATATAGTAACCAAATTTTATTCTTGGTTATAAAATTTCAGGGTAATAGAAATACAAAATTGAAGTATTGGATGCCAACATCGAATTCTAAAAAGAAATTAACAGTTCTCACATATGATTCTGAGTTCGTTCTTTTTGTTGGATATAAAGTCCTTGGGGAATTAATAGCACTATAAGTCCAGCGTTGTTGAGTCCAATTTGTACATCAAGAGACAGGAGGTCTCTTTCCTGGATGGAAATTGCCAGCATTCATCATTGTCTGCAAAGTCCTCCCAACTAACCCTTACACCACTCAACCACTATGGGACTTTTTAGGGTTTTTCCCCAATCCTCTCTGCAGTCAACCGCACTGCCGCCCTCTCTTCTGACTCTCTTTGTCTTTTCCTTCCCTTGCACTCTCTCAGAGGAAAAAAGGGGGAGAAAAATAAGGCGTACATTTATCGTAGCTCCCAATGGCAAAAGAGTTCGCTAGTTTTTCATTGGAAGTCTTTCTTTTTTCTCTAGTCGCCTGGTGATGCCAACTCATGTCTAGGTAAAGCTGAAATTTTTCTCTCACGAGGTCGAATGTAGGATGAAACCATTAATAAGGGAGTTAGCGAGATGAATCCAGGGTTCATACAGAGTTGGGAAGAAAAAATCCAAGGAGTGCCCAAAAAATCCAAGGAGTACAAAAAATTTTAAGGATTTGCCATTTTTTTTTTTTTTTTTTTTTTTTGTCAATGTTTTTTTGTGCTGCATCGTTATGTGGTATGCACATTCCAATTTTTAATACCCCATTCGGAGAGAAAAACATTTCAAAAACAAATTTTACTCTATTAGAATCTAATTGTTAGTGCTGAAATTGCACAGTATTCGCAATATATTGCTTATTGATTTCGTAAGTTTAAATACAAAATCGACAATCTACTTTTTTATGCAGTGACCAATGGTCATGTCATAGGGGTGAAAAGTTACACCAGAGAGGGTGTAAAATTCGCGTTTTTTCGTGATCTTTTGACGAAATTTGTCGATTTTTCGCGATCTTTTGACGAAATTTGTGTTTTTTTCGCGATCTTTTGACGAAATTTGTCGTTTTTTTTTTTTGCGATCTTTCGACGAAATTTTTTGGGTTTTTTCGCGATCTTTTGACGAAATTTGTGGGTTTTTTCGTGATCTTTTGACGAAATTTGTGGGGTTTTCCGCGATATTTTGACGAAATTTGCGGGGATTTTCGCGATTATTTGACGAAATTTGCGTTTTTTCATGATTATTTGACGAAATTTGCGTTTTCCCCCGCGATCCTTTGACGAAATTGGCGATTTTTCTGCAAACGATGGACAAAATGATTCTTTTTCGGCGACCATATGTCCGAATTTTTGGACTGGTGACCGATTTTTTAAAATTTTCGGAAATGAATGCCTTACATTTTCGGAAAATTCGGACTAGAATCCCCCCTAGGTCATATAAATAGAGATTAGTCAAGCCCCAAACACTTATTATGTATATCACATACATGATACATCTTAAAGAAAATTTTAAAAGGGAAAAAAAAAGAATGCTAAATGAAACATACAAGAAAAAATATAACAAGTTTTGAATTTATTCTTTTAGAACGGCGGTAATAGCTTTCTTTGAAGGTGAAATTTTGACGAATTCGCATTTTTTTCGCGATCTTATGATGAAATTTGCGTTTTTTCGCGATCTTCTGGGGGAAATTCGCGTTTCTTTCGCGAACTTCTGGGAGAAATTCGCTTTTTTTCGCGATCTTTAAATGGAATTCGCGTTTTATTTCGATTGTTTAACGAATCTGACTTTTTTTCGCGATCTTTTGATGGAAACCGCGTGTTTTTCATGATCCTTTGACGAAATTTGCTTGTTTTTCACGATCTTTTGACGAAATTTGCGTGTTTTTCACGATCCTTTGACGAAATTTGCGTGTTTTTTTGCGATCCTTTGACAAAATTTGCGTGTTTTTCGCGATCCTTTGAGGAAATTCGCGTGTTTTTCGTGATCCTTTGAGGAAATTCGCGTGTTTTTCGCGATCTTCTGGGGAAATACGCGTTTTTCGCGATCTTCTAACGGAATTCGCGTTTTATTTCGATCGTTTGACTAAACGAACGTTTTTTTTCTCGATCTCTAACGAAATCCGCGTTTTTTCGTGATACTTTGAGTAAATTCGCGTTTTTTCGCTGTCTTTTAAGAAATTCGCGTCTTTTTAAGAAATCCGAGTTTTTCCGTGAACTGTTGGAGAAATTCGAGTTTTTTCACGATCCTTTAACAAAATTTAAGAATTTTTTCCGCGATCGATTGACGAAATTTGACGGTATTTTTTGGAACATATTTGCGAAAAACGCGATTTTTCCGAGATTCTTGGCTAAATGCCAAACATCGATAAAATTTAAAGTAAAGGTCGGCTAACAGTGTTGAAAAACGGACTTTACGGACCTAATAATTGAAAAACGGACCTAGTGGGAGCCCTGCTATTAAGATTACCCTACCCAATCAATGTTGTGCTTCAGATGAATGACGTGCATAAAGGATTTACCGTGCGTTTTTCAATCACAACTTTTTTCCCCTCGGCAGCAATATCGCATGCGTCCGAAGCCGCAATAGAATATAAGGAGTTTCTAAGTAGTGGTTTGCTTATCTAAGTAGTTCTAAGTACTACTTGGGAATGCTTTCATTTCTAAGGAGTTTCCAAGGAGTCTTAGGAGTCTGTGCGAACTCTGTGAATCTTTAATGTCAAACAGTATAAAAAATGTTAAAACCTGCGATGCCGGTTCTTAGTTTGTGCAAGAAACATTGTTATCTCCCCCATGGGAAACTGGTGTCAGATGTAAAGTCTAGTAAAGCACTGACAAACTAAAACTAATTATTGTAATTAGTTGAAGACTCTACAGGCTTAATATAGCTCATTAATAATAATTAATGCATGCAAAGTCACGCACTTTCAAATTAATTATATGATTAATACCTGGAAAGTAACAAAATAGAAAAATGACTTACCATTAGAAGATACAGGCTGACTAAGGACAACTATTGGTGTCTGAGGTGAAGAAATAATGGACGGTATTTGACTCTGATCAGCCACAATAGTTATAACTTTCTGCAGAAAATGGAAAAAGCATATGTA
The DNA here is from genome assembly GCA_963932465.1 of Maratus speciosus. Classification (NCBI taxonomy): domain Eukaryota; kingdom Metazoa; phylum Arthropoda; class Arachnida; order Araneae; family Salticidae; genus Maratus; species Maratus speciosus. Next base: position 222,247,552 of record OZ010791.1, on the reverse strand, counting down.
ACACATGCTTTTCATACATTGAATAATATTCAGATATAGGTAACAATAAATTATAAATTCAGATCTTCAGAATAGTTGATGTGTGAAAGGAAAAAATAATTTTATAAAGCATGGAAAAACAGAATTGTTCATTTTGCTGGTCAAATCTTCTTAAATGTTCTGTTACTTAAGGTGAAATGAAATTGCTTATAGTCAAAAAAATATTTGATAGTTTTCTTTTAGCATAAACAGTTAAAAATCAGTTCTATTAGTTAAATTTAGCTCCCAGAACAATTTGAAATATTTTTCTATTTTTAAACTATTCATATTTTATATTTCAATAAACCTTAGTTCAATAACTTTCCACATTTTCAAATTCTTTATTTTATTTATACTTTATTTTCAACAGTTTCATATTTTAAGTTTCATATGGCAAACAGTAAAATTTATTTCAATCTTAAAACATTTAAAATCATTCAGCAATAAGCAAATTAAGTGGCATTGTAGTATGATAGAACCAATAAACACATGTCTGCTGTAAATAGTTAACAATAAAATAAAAATTAATTATCCTTTATAGATTACCTTTGAAAATATTTTTTTTTAACAGAAAACCTAAATATTTAATGCCAATTTAGAACCTTAATTTTTGAATAAATCCATGATTTTTTTCTCATTTCTTAGTATGGATAATACATTGAAATTAAATATAATTTTATGTCAGCCTGAATTAAGCAGTAGTTTAAAAAACATCAGTAGTACAAAGTATTTATTTTATACAGAAAAACCTAATCAATTATTTTTTTTTTTTTTAAGCAAAACAAATATCTTTTGAACATTATATGATTGTTTAAACAAAGTAGAACACCTCCTCGATTTATTATTGCTCATAAAGTAACACAAATAGAACAGAAATATAAGAAAACATTAGATTAAACAAAAACATAATTTGCCGAACGAATTAAAAAAACAAATTTATTTCCTACTTTATTTAAGCCCATGAAGGGACAGATATTAAGATATTTCATTCAGCTAGTTCTACATTTAATGTTAAATTTTTGTAACAAATTAGCTAAACCAAGTAAACATTAAAAAGTAAAAATGAAACTCAAACAATATGATACTTAAACAGCCTAAAAACTTAGATTCCGTTCAAACGAAATCGAAATAAATCTTAGACTTTTTTCGAAATTTAAGTTGCAAATATTTAAATACAAACTTTCAAAAAAAAAAAATCTAAGATTTATTTAGATTTTGTTTGAACGTAATCTAAGTTTTTACGCTGTTTAAGTATCATATTGTTTGAGTTTTGTTCTTACTTTTTAATGTTCACTTGGTTTAGCTAATTTGTTACAAAAATTTAACATAAAATGTAGAACTAACTGAATGAAATGTCTTAATATCTGTCCCTTCTCGGGCTTAAATAAAGTAGGAAATAAATTTGTTTTTTTAATTCATTCAGCAAATTATGTTTTTGTTTAATATGTCAAGTTTTTTAATAAGTATTGCATTCAGACGAACTCATTTAAAAATAACTAGATGTATCAACATCACGTTTGATCTACAAGGTATTGCGCATCACAATTTGTAGTGTATTTACCAATATTTAATCCAAAATGTTTCATCTGCGCCGTAGTGCAACATTTGGATAAAACTTCCAGTCTGAGCATAAAAAATCTTTAATAAAAACATTAAAAAAAAACAATTTTACTTAACTTTAGTTACCCCATCTTCCCCTCTGGTACGCTATGAATGCAAAAATATCCTTAAATCTTGACTGCTAATATTATAACAACAGTATAGCTGTTACACAGTAAAACAACAACAAAAATAAAACAGTTTCACTTAAATTTTGCTACCCTATTTCCTGCCAGGGGGCGATGTAAATGCAAGATTAAATTGTTACCTAAATTTAACGTGAGATAATTATTTAGCATCAACATCAGTCGTTTTCAGGCTACCAAAAAAAAAAAAAAAAAAAAAATGACAAAAGACCTTGTGGAAAATATTTAGATAAAAAATGTGGTAATTACGTTCAGTTTACTTAACGTTAAAATTCTCTATCTTTTTAAAATTTACAAATAATTATTTTTTATTTCTTAATACAAGAAAAAGAAATTGCATATGAACAATATATATATTACATGCCCCTGTGTAATGCTGACGTCATATTGATGTCGAAACCTGTAAAATAAATTTTGGTTACTTGCAAATTTATTAACTTCTAAGCATCCGACGATTTCAATTTTTACACAGTCTTAAAACAATATAAATAGTTCAGTATTTATTTCCGGCTGGTATTCCTTAACAAAATTAAAACTTCATCAACAAATAAATAAAAGAAAAACATAAATAAATCACAAAGTTAACACCTTATTAATCGAATGGGCACATCTGTATGTAATTGGTATTCATGCATAAAAATCAGTATCGGTGAAATATGTTGCAATTTTTTGACGTCATAGTCACCTGCTTTCTGTATTTACTCTTAGTAATGCTTCTTGTACCACTAACAAATGTCTGAAAATATCAGTTTTATTTCCCATATGACGCCGTATTTATCTTCTTTTTAATTCGTAAAAAATTTAATTCAAATTCCATTTCTCACTTGGAAATATTTTAACTGAAAATTAATTACTGTAGATAAATCATTGTTATGGCTTTTGAATTTTTTGCAACAATAGAAAAAAATGTTACATTTTCTATGAAAAAAGTCCATTGATTCTCAATGAAAAAAAAGCGAATTGGAATTAATAAGAAAAATATTTTAATAATATAAATAAAGCTTAGGCTATGTTACTCTCTGCATTATAATTCACCCATATGCAAAGGCATTTTATCATCCGTTTTGACCCTGAAGTCAGGCAAACATTTTTGTGCTTTGAATTTACAATAGCATTAAAATTACAAAGAATAAAAAAATTGTGGCATCAGGGACAAAAAGGTGGGAAGAAAAAGTAAAAAAGTTATGATCTCCATAGGTTTTTCTATGTTAAATTAACAATGAGAAGTGACACTGGAAATAAATAATTCTTAAATAAACACAGAATTGTCACTTTCTTTTTCTTATAATCATCGACCAAATATGACAAAAACTATTGACTTAAATTATGTTATAATAGGGTTTTTAAACATGAAGTTCTATTTTCCTAAAATGATAATCTCTTCCTATAATATGCTTTCTTCTCTTCTCCTCCCACCACCACCTCAACATAAACAGATAGAAATTCTTGAAAAAGCAAACATAAAACTCAGTTTTTCTTTAAATTATAAAACTCAGTTTTTCTTTAATTATAAAACTCAGTTTTTGAATAACATAATGAGATACATTTTTAATTCATTTTAACATCTCATTTTCACATACACATAAAAATACATTAGATATATTAATGTTATATAAAAGAATGCACTTACAAAAATTATGTGCTATTTATCAGCATTCTTTTTAAAGCCATTTTACCTTGCATATCACCTTAGTAATGATAAACATTGGGCTAGAATTTTAGAATGCTTTTTAATTGAAATCACACTTTTATATCTAAACAATTTTGTTTAACTACATGAAGTTTTTTAATATATATTATTATATTATCTTCTGCTTATCCTTGAATGTTTCTTCTTATCCCTAGCTGCCTCCAAAAAAAAAAAAAAAAAAAAAAAAAAAATTGGGGGAATTATTATTTAGACTGCAGGAAAGAATCCCTTCTTCTCCCTTGCTGAAATTTTTTGATCACAAAATCATAATTACAGTAATTATCCTTACTTTAAACTTTGATCACTTCAAATATTGATTAATCTAAACTTAAATTTATTAACTGATTTATTCTTACATCGAATTTTGGTAAATTTGAATATTTTATGTATTTCTTTTGACTTTAAATGAAACAATCCACTTGTATAAAAAAATATTTTGTGAAAATATAAAATTGTCAAAATAAATTGGCACTTGAACTATAAATTTGAAATAATCTCAGAGTTTATACTCATTTTCAAAAAAAAAAAAAAAAAAAAAAAAAAAAAATAGAATTCTCAGATGAATAATATCTCCATCTTAGCAATTAACAATATTTTTTAAGCAGTATCATACCTTCCCCCCAATAAACAAATACATTAAATAAAAACAAGATCAAAAGTAAAGTTTATACATCAGACATACAAAAAAATATAGATTCATTTTCTACTTTACCTCAACCCATCCCACATTCTTTTACCCTTAAAAACTCTGAAGATTGCTGCAAGAATTTTGTGACTAAATTACCTCTTTGAAAAGCCTTATGATATGAAGGCTACAAGTGCCAAGACCAATTTTAAAATGTTCTTTGTTTTCCTTAAGTTCCTCTTGTACAGTTTTCAAATTAAGATTAGACCCACCAGGGCTAATTTGCAACAGATTTGATAAATTCAAATTGGCTGAACTATGAATAAATTTTTCATACAAGTCTCGGGCTGTGGAGTGGTCAAGAAAAACCGAATTTAAAAAACTCACCCGCACTTCACCGGAGCTGTCTGGCCAATATCTAACTTAAATCTACTTAATTTTTTTTCAGATATTTTATTCAGAGCTTCATCCATACATATCACAAACTTGACATTCTTGCCAATATTACCCAATAATTAATGTAAACAAGTTGGAAATTGCTCGTCAAACGTGGCAAATGAGGTGCGTTCGTACTATAACTAGTTTTAAAATTATTTTTTGCACCCCATATTGTACTGAATGTATAATTTTTTGCACTTCATAACGTGCATAGTCTGATACATCATTAAAATGCACTTCCAATAATTTTTTCGGAACACTTTTGACTGTCCCTGTAATTAAACTATACATCCGATTTTCCTAAAATTTGAAATAGCTCAACAAAATTTTGCAACAATTATATCTTTAAAATTTCAGACCATTCGGAAGGCTGTAATATCATTAAAATGCACTTGCAATAATTTTTCCCATTGGCCGTAATGTAAAGAAAAACTTTTGGCTGTCCCTGTAATTAAATTATACATCCGATTTTCCTAAAATTTGAAATGGCTCGACAAAATTTTGCAACAATTATATCTTTAAAATTTCAGATCATTCGGAAGGCTCTAATACCATTAAAATCCACTTGCAATAATTTTTCCCATTGGCCGTAATGTAAAGAAAAACTTTTGACTGTCCCTGTAATTAAACTATACGTCCAATTTTCCTAAAATTTGAAATGGCTCGACAAAATTTTGCAACAATTATATCTTTAAAATTTCAGATCATTCGGAAGGCTCTAATATCATTAAAACCCACTTGCAATAATTTTTCCCATTGGCCGTAATGTAAAGAAAAACTTTTGACTGTCCCTGTAATTAAACTATACATCCGATTTTCATAAAATTTGAAATGGCTCGACAAAATTTTGCAACAATCACATATTTGAAATTTCAGACTATTCGGTTGGGTAGTTTTTGCTCTGTTACATGCGGACAGACGGACGGACGGACTGAACGACGACTATAGGTGCTACGTATTTATATAATTACGAACGCACCTAAAAAGGGAGATAATTCGAAACCTATTAAATATGCCTTTTTTGAGCTGCTTAAAGTAACTTTTTTACAAATTTCACTGTCAAGGAACATAAATTTGAAAACTTTTGCAGCATTTATGAAACTATTAGAAGACAAATGTGACGGGATTAATTTCATTGCCCACATATTTAAGCCTTCAACACATCTTATTTTGAAAAAAATTTCAAAACACAACCATCATTTTTTGTTTCAGTGACTTCATTTTCATTGGGTATTTTTGTTTTATCCAAATCATCATTTGATTCAAGTAGCTGAGGAATTTCAGCTGCTTTTTTTAATAATTCACTGCTAATTTTTATGCTTTTTTTGCTGAGAGCTTGTTATTCCATGTTATTTAGCAAAAATAATTTCTGCACAAATGACATCAAAAGCTGTAGGAATCAGCTTCAACACTTTCTATCCGATAAGAGAATTCTGGATTTAAATTTTTATACATCCAGTCTATATTAAAAGTAGTTTTATAACAGCTCATTTTGATATGAAAAATGTTTCAAGATTATATTTTTTCATGTTCTTGAACAAACATCACAAACTGAAACTAGTAATTGCTCAATACTGACAAAAATTTATAAATGAATATGAAATTGGATGTAAATGCACTCACAAACGTTTTTGGTTTCATCTGTATTTTGCTTTTCATTCATTTCATGATATTTTTCCTGTTTTTCTACAAACATTACAAGCAATCGCCAGACAATACTGACAATTAATAAAGCACAAACATAAAGAACATAAATCTTCTTACATCCGCATGCTCACTGAGCGAGCATTTCGATTTCAAAGCAAATTTGAAGTTGTTGCCAGATTCAGACTTCATGAGTGAAGAATAGTTAACCATGTAGAAAAAATTTATCACACAAAATCTTTTAAAGGAGGGAGATGTGCATTCAGTTTCAAGACTGGATTGTCTGACAATGTTAGAAGGCATATCTAGTTCCTGAATGGATGTCGCCAAGCATTAGAAGGAGTGGCTAGTATCTGATTCAATATCTCATGATGTTAGAAGGCACGCCTTACTTTGATTTCATTATGACAAAGCAAGGGAATAGCAGTGATTGCTCCCATTTTCCAGAGTAGTCTATCGTTTTGCCAGGTTTTTCTATTTTTTTTAATATTCCCTTGATTCCCCTGGCACGTACGAACCCTAAATCTATACAAAAAGAAAGAAACCTGTGTCAAGAAACTATTATAATCAATATGGATTTTAAAACACTGAACTATTTGGGATACATTACATTCAAGTGATAAAAATTTATTTCCAAATGTATCATGTATAACTAGTACCTGGTAGCCTCACTCGACCGTTTTTTCAGCATTCATACTGTATTTGAATAAAGACAAAATTTTATTTCTACATAATACATACTGTATTTTAATATAGACTAATGCTTATTATTGATTTGTACATAAATATATAATTTTTTAAACTTTGAAAGTTATATATAATAACAAATTCTGTCAACTCATTTTTTTATATATACAGTCGACACTGGTTTAGAATGTACCTGGGATATAATGTACTTTCGATTATAACATACTCAGACGCTCGGTTCCGAATGAAGTCCTATATAATGCAATGATTAAAACTTCTGCTATAACGGGCTATGCAAAAGCTTTAATCTCGCTCTAACATACTTTTTTAGACTTGAACGAAAAGCAAAATTTATATGTCAACCTTGCATTTCCAGTTTGGAAATAGGTAAACTGTCTTGGAAGTTTATCCTAGTTTGTTCTAAATAGGGTATTAACGATTTTAATTGGTTGATTTAAATCAGAAATTAAATCATGATTTAAATCAACTCATTTTTTTTTTTAATCATTGATTAAAATCATAAATTTTCTAAATGTTTAAAATGAAATAAAAAAGTGTTAAAATCTGAGATGAACATAATTTAGAAAGTTTCTATCGGTAATTTGACTTATGAATAAACAAAAAAAAAAAAAAAAAAAAAAAATGAGTTTTAAATAATTGTTTCTAAGCTTAATTCCTGAGTATTGTAAAAAATTATGTACGGTAAGTTTGTAAGAAGCATAGTTTTTATCTGACATAAAAACAATTTCATTTAAAAATTATACTTAAATCTAATATAATTTAAAATGTCATAGTGTCAAGTCACCAAATTATTCATTCCCATATATAAATGATATGATTATTTATATAAAATAAGCATATCAAGTATAAATTTCTACATATAAAAGAATAAAATAGCCAGAATCTTAATTTCTCATTCTACTTTTGAAATAATGAATTTATAATAAATATTGGAGCTAAAGAAGAATGAAAGAATGACATCTGCTCAACAGTTATTGTAAAAGAATATATACAAGAAGATCTAATTGGTATTAAAATGTTAAGCACACCAAGAGCTTCTTCGGTATAGATTAAAAAAGTGTTTGTTTTTTTTATTTAACTTTAACTCATATATATATTTAAAAAAAGAAGTAATTAGGGACTGAAAAGACAGCTACTTTTTTTTCTTTTTAAAAACAAAAAAAAATTGAATCATTGAAAGCTAATAATCCCCCAGTGATAGGCAATAATGTTGTTATTTAATATTTTGAGAATTTCAGATATAACTGGCTATTCTTATATTTACTCTGTATGAATGGGTTTAACTCATTTTTATTTTTTTTTTTTTTTTGTTAGCATACACATACATGTGCGTAAGTTTATATTTAGGTGATTAACAGCAATTTTTCTAAGTACAAATGCAAAACAATCTGCAAATAACATTTGTTAGTTTTGTTATGAGTGCTATCAGCTAATGAAATTACTTATTTGCAGTTTTTATTAATTCTGTAATTACTTACAGTTTCTTCTAGGCCATTTTTTTTAAGGTGCCGCACCCTGACCCTTTTGAAATTGGTGAAATGCATCCTGACTTTAAAAAAATATATAGTGAAATTCACCTGTACTTGTAGCCAGAGATTTTTTGTAAAAAACTTCCCCATTCCACAGTATTTCTAAATCCATGTGCCCCAGACCTTGCAGACTTTATTTCTTTAGAAAAACCAGGATATTATTAAAACATGTTGTAATTTAATTGTATTTTTCAATTTGTAATTCATTAAATTATTAAAATTAATGACACTTTACTTATCATACTAAAAATATATATAGACTTTTTTTTCCTATATCATTACATATATATCACTAATTCATTTCCTTATGAAATAGTGCCCTTTTTTGGAACTAGCATCCTGCCACCTTTTCTTTCTAAAATTAATACTACATTATTATCATTTTAGCAAGTAAAGCATAAAAATGTATAATATGTTCTTAATTAGAGAGTTAATTGTTTAATAATTACTAATTTTTAGTAGTATTAACAATTTAATATTAAATGTGGTTATTAATTTTAATAATATTAAATATGATTAGCATTTAATATAGTTTTACATAATTATTACAAAATGTTGTATATAACGTATGATACTAGCTAATGAAACTAATAATTTACAGTTTTTAAAATTTCTGTAATTAATAACTAATAATTATAATTTTATTTATTGAAGTGTAAAAACATAGATTATGTAAGCAATTAGAGTTTTAATTGTTTATCAACCTAAAACTCTTGCAGGGTTCGTACACATTTCTTTAAATAAAAATCAAGTACTTTTAAGGGCTTTCAAGGACCAAAACCAAAAAAATTTAAGGACCTTCAAATTAAATAAACTAATAAATTATAACATGCATTTTTTAATAAAGGGTTTCTTTCATTTTTGTAAAAGTTTTAAATATTCAAACGGACGGGAAGGGGGGGGGGGGATTTCACCATGTGGCAGTAGAAATTTAGAAAATTTTAAAATAACATACAGCAGAAGAAAAAACTAGTCAGATGTGCAAATCCCAAAACTTTCTTCTATCTCATACATGTTAATACTACAAAATTCATTATCAGAGTGCCAAAATTAAATGGTCTATGCCCCTCATGAGGATTCTAAAGATATGAAATTCCGTGCATTAGTTCTTGAGATACGACTTGAAAACCGTGCAAATCCTGCAAAATATAGCATAGCAGAACCACCTGTAGGGTGATTTACACCAAAACCTAATCAGCAACAACTTATGTAAACATCTAACTGAATCTGAAGTTTGATGAAAATCCGTGCATTAGTTCTTGCGATATAGCTATTGCAGAAATCGTGAAAAATGCAGCATGGCAGCGCTATCTGTTGCGAGATTAACACGAAACCATAATCAGCACCTATAATTATCAAGGTGTACCTGAATCTGAAGTTTGATGAAAATTCGTGCTTTAGTTCTTGAGATATAGCTATGGCGTAAATCATGAAAAATGCAGCATAGCAGCATCACCTGTAGGGCGATTTACATCAAAAACTAATCAACACTAATTTATATCGAGGATTAACTGAATATAAATTTTTATTAAATTTTGTGCATTAGTTCTTGAGATACACCACCCACAAAATTTGTGTCACATACAGACAAACAGAGTCAGACTCATTTTGTAAAAACATGTTTTTCAGGATATCTGACCCCTAAAACGTGTAAATCGGTCGAAAATTTTCCTGAATCCAATACTTTCTTATTGTAAAGATAAAGAGGAGAAACATAATTTTTTCTTATTCTGGGGGGGGGGGGGGGGGAGTTTAACAGATTTATAATTAACTTACAGTTTAAAAGACTTTAAATTTTGTATGCTTGGTAAGTAAGGGGGAGGGCGGGAAAACGTCAATTTCGGTGGAGAGGGGGAGTAAAACTGTAAGATCGATTAGTTATTGTTACAATAAATTAACCAATGGAGCAGAAAAAGTTTTAAAAAAAGCAATGATTTTTAAGATTTTAAACTTTATAAGTTGAGGGGGCAAAGGGACAAGCATATTTTTTAAAATTTTTTAGGGAGGGAGGGAGTTTATTAGATGACTTATACCTTACAAGATAATACAAGATTTTTAATTTCCAAGAAAAAAAAAACAGAGTAGTTTTAAAGACTATAAATTCCATGTGTTCTTTAAGTGTGTGGGGGGGAAGGGGGGAGGCAAAAGGAAAATTCCAATTTCGGGTGGGAAGAGAAATCTTGATTGATTATTTATTGTGGCAATAAAATGACAAAGCAAAAAAAAAAAAATTAATTTAACAGTTTCGAAGAGTTTTTAAACTTTGAGTACTGTGGGGGAGCAAAGAAAAACGGAGGAAGATAAATTTTGAGGGTTACAGAAATTTAGGACAGATTATTTATTCAATATAAAGTAAGAAATAGAGTACAGGTATGAAAGTGCACTAAAGCCATTTTGTAGCAGTTTTGTAGCAGCAAAAATCAAATTTTGGAGCAGTAAAATCTATTTTTGTAGCAGCTAAAATCTGATTTTGTAGCAGCAAAAATTAATTTTGTAGCCATAAAAACTGTTTTTGGAGCAAATTGAAATCCTAATGCTAATAAAAAACAAATTTGCGTATTTTCGCGATCTTTTGATGAAATTTGCATATTTTTGCGAAATTTGCGTATTTCTCGCGATCTTTTGGCGAAATTCGCGTATTTTTCGTGATCTTTTGACGAAATTCGCGTATTTTTCGCGATCTTTTGACAAAAGTCGCGTATTTTTTGCTATCCTTTGTTGAAATCAGTATGCTGTTCGCTATTTTTTGACAAAATTAGCGTTTTTTTTATCTTTTGACAAAATTTGCGTTTTTTTTGTGACCTTTTGATGAAATTTGTGGTTTTTTTCGAGATCTTTTAACGAAATTTGCGTTTTTTCACAACCTTTTGACCCCATTTTGTTCGTTTTTAGAAGTAAATGGTAATCCTTCGACAAAATTAACGGAGTCTTTTTTTCGCTATGACAAAATTCACATGTTTTTCACGATCTTTTGACGAAATTTGCGTATTTTTGGCAATCTTTTGTTGACGAAATTTGCGTATTTTTGGCAATCTTTTGACGAAATTTGCATATTTTTGGCAATCTTTTGACAAAATTAGCGTATTTTTCGCGATCTTTTAACGAAATTCGCGTTTTTCACAATCTTTTGACCGCGTTTTGTTCGTTTTTTGATGAAGTCAGCTATCTTTTGACAAAATGCACATTTTTTTCGCGATATTTTGACGAAATTCGTGTGTTTTTTGCCACTTTTTGATCAAATTTGCGGGGTCTTTTCGCCATCTTTTAATAAAAATAGCGTTTTTACGATCTTTTGATCGTGTTTTGATGAAATTAGCGATCCTTTGGCAAAATTCGCGATCTTTCGACAAAATTTGCGCGTTTTTTGCGATCTTTTGACGAAATCGTGCGTTTTCCGCGATCTTTCGACAAAATTTGCGTGTTTTTCGCGATCTTTTGACGAAATTTGCGTGTTTTTCGCAATCTTTTGACGAAATTTATGGTTTTTTGCGACCTTTTGATAGAATTTGCGGAGTTTTTTCGCCATCTTTTAACAAAATTATCGTTTTTACGAACTTTTGACCGCGTTTTGTTTGTTTTTTACGAAATTAGCGATCCTTTGACAAAATTCACGTTTTTTTTTCGTGATCATTTGACAAACATCGCGTATTTTTTTAGATCTTTTGACCTCGGTTTTTTGCTTTTTTGACGCAATTAGCGGCCTAGAAAAAGGTTAAAAATGGATTTTTTTTTGTTTCTCGGATCGACGAAATCGTACTAAATTTCATCTTGGCACTAAGTACGTTTTGGCGCTGGTTTGGTGCAAAATGAAAAAAAATAGCGGTTTCGTAGAAGCTTGGAGCAGTAAAGCGATTTTGGCTTCGTCTGGCGCAATTGACGCAGGTCTTACATCCCTGAGAGTAGAAAAAGGTTAAAAAAAATGAAGTTTTTAACTTTGGTATTACGAAGGGGGAAGTGAAATTTCAGAAGGGGAGGCAAGGCGGGATTAAGATTTTTTTTAAATCAGAAATTAAAAGAAATGCAGAAGAGTTTTATCTTTGATTAAGAATTAATATGAGAGTAGAATTAAGCACTTTTAAGGACTTTTTTCAGATTTTGCATGAAAATAAGTACTTTTAAGCACCAAAAATTTCCTTTGAAAAATTTAAGCACTTTTAAGGACTTTCAAGGACCGTACGAACCCTGTCTTGGTAGCTATTCAGTATTTGAATGTTGGGGGAAAAAATCATAAAAATCCAATTTAAATAAAAAATATCCTTTATGATTTTCTTTTACACCTTAGTTCTAAATCTTTTTTCATGGAAGAGACATGCATTCTAACTTGACCTTTGAATAGTGAATGTCATTGATTTTAGTCCGATTTCACCAACAGCTAGAGAGAACAAGGGGGAGAGGAAGCATTTTTAGAAACGATTGATAAGGGGTGACGGATTTCAAGGCGTATGGACTTTATTTTTATTTTAGTGACGCAAGGTGATTGTACTTCCCTGCAGAAAGGAGGTAAATTTGTGGTAAAGAAGGAAGCGCTACAGGTTTGAAAATCCAAATGTGCAGAACGAATTCATGTGGTTATTTTGACGTCATTTGGCAAAAGTCCATTGTGAACATCTTGAAGTGTGTGTGATTATTTTCAACACATATGAATGGGCTAGGGATTGACTATTTACTATGAAAGCATTCAGGATGAGAGCAACAAAGCATTGGAAAATGTATTCAAAATCAGTTCAGTTTCTCAGTCTGTGTATACGTAAATGAATTTTATCTTGCTGTTTAAGTAAAAGATGTTTGTAGAAAACAAAAAGCTGTGACGCTACAGAAAATAAAAATTATTCTCGATATCAAAGGCAGCCAAACGCAAGCTGAAATCTGTCGAGAACTGAATCTGTCTAAAACAACTGTGAATATAATTTAGAAAAAGAAAAATTCGAGCATTGACTTGTTTGAACAGTTTAGCAATAAAACGAAAAAACTTAGTACAACTCCTCGCAATGGCATAGATAAAGCTTTATTAAAATTATTTAAGATTCAACAACAAATGATTTAAGAAACAAATATCCCAATTACAGCAGTGTTGCAAGTGAAAGCAGAAGATTTTGCTAAACTCTTTAATAAGAATTTTATTTGTTAAGTAGGTTGATTGGAACAATATAAAAATGCCATAACATTATTTGCGGTAAAATTTGTGGAAAAGCTCAACCATAGCTGCTGAATGATGGACTAATAAAGAATGGCTTGGAAAAAAAAAGAGAAATATGCAGATGAAGACATCGTTAATTATGACGAGACATACATTTTACAAGCTGAATCCAGAGAAAACTCTAAAATTCAAAAAGAGTATGTTGGTGACAAATAATCTAAAGAGAGACTGACAGTACTTTTGTGTGCAAATATGTCTGGCAATAAAAAAAGAAAATTATTGATTAAAGATAAATCAAAACAGCAGAAATGTTTGAAAAATGTAAAAAAAAAGTCTGTCTGATATGCTGCTAATCAGAAAGCTTGAATGACATCTGAGATATTCCATGAGGAACTGCGATTATGAGAAAAGGAACAGTAAAGAAAGAAAAGAAAAATTCTCTTAATTTTGGACAATTGCACAACACATCCACCAATGAATAATTACACCAAATATGACTGCAAAAAATCAGCCCACAGACCAGGGTATGATTCAAAGTCTAAAGTTTCATTTCAGAAAAGATTTAAAAGCAAAACATTCTGGCTTTAGAAAATAAGAAAATTTTACCATTTTCGTTTTAGATGCGATAAGAAAGTTAAATTTGGGCAATGGGTCACATCGGCTAAAATTAGAATTTCCTTTTAAAATTAAAAACTGTTTTTGTCAGGCAGGTCTCTCTGCTGGTACTGCAAATGATGATGAAGAAAACATGCCATTGTCAGAATAGTTGAAAATGTAGAACATCCAAGAAATTAGTTCTCAACATGACATTTTTCACACATTTCCATGGATGATGATCTGATGGCATCCAAAACACCATCTGATAGTCAGATTTTTGCATCAGTGGATTAATCAATGAAGATAGTGAAAGTGAGGATAATGAAGAAGAAAGTGAAGAGTCGATGCTAAAAATATCTGAAGTATTGGGTGCTATAAAAACTTTATCGCAGTTTGTTGAATTCCATATAATTGTGCACATCGGTCCAATCGTTTGGAGTTTTCTATGGTTTTCTTTGAACCTGGGATTTCCTTGCGTAAATACAGGTTAGGTTCCCTTAGAAAGAATCCCCACAGAGAGCACCCTGAGCCCACTTCTGGCCCATATCCCTCGTGTAGATAATCGGCCATCATTAACAGCAACACCAATGTTGATTTCCATACTGACTATTCAGAGACTCTGCAAAGTTCCATAATATAATTATTGAAAACAGGGTTGGTAAAAAACCGGGTTTTTTTCAAAAAACCAAAAAACCCAGGTTTTTTTTGTTTAAACCAGGTTTTTATTTTTGTTTAAACCGGGTTTTTTAAAAATTTATTTTCCTATTAGATATACATGCATATTTATTGATAAAAATAAACATTGTTGGATATATAAGTAATATAATTTCATTTAAAAATAATTTAAATTAAATAATTACAATCATGTAGAAAATTGAAATCATTTAAAATTTAAGCATTTTTAGTAAAAGCTATGTCTTATGTTCCATGAATAAAATGCTGTACATAGTGAAACATTGATACCTTGAAAATCTTAATAAACAATCTCTTGATTACTAGTACTATAAATAAATATATGGTATAGTTTCATAAATATTGTTATACTTTCCCATGGCTATTCAAAATAATTTCTTTGAAATATTTGCAATCTGAAATATCTGATTTTTCTGTTCACTGCATGAACAATTATCTTTTATTGAAAATAAAGATTTCATAAAGAATTCCTGAAATGATTTGAATTTAGCAGTAGGGTCTTTACACATTTCAAGAAGTATTGTGTATTATCATTTGACACTTCTCCTCAGAAACTGCCACGTTAAAAAAAAGGGGGGGCGACAGTAAAATAAACAGAAATACCTATTTACCAGCTTTTTGGACTGCTGAAAACATTGATCTTAAAATGGAAAGTAGATTTATAAAAGTTGTCATCCACTAAAACATTAAACAGCCATCAGACTTCATACACAGGATTTTTTTTTCTAAGCTATTTTATAATACTTTTAAATGTCTAAACTAAAAATTAATAATATATATTTTTAGGCATTTTTATGAGACTTTTTTCTGTTATGGCCTCACGCGAACCTTATCTCGATCCTTACCCATTTTTTTGTCAGATCTAAATAGTGGATTCGATTATGCAATAGATGATTTAAATATATCTTATTGCATATTTTAGTTAAAAGTAAACAGGTGCTTCGCTAGCACCCAATTTTTCAATGTCCTCTTATTCGACTTCATATATTGAGTTTCTTTTTTATTCTTAAGGCTGTTCTCAAATCTGAAAGGGCAACTTTATGACATAAATTTTAATTTATTTTTGTTTGGAAATGCATGAAACTAGCAGATGCAGTAGTTCAGAAACTATGTAATAGAACTGTGTTTTCCCTTTTTTTTTTTTTCAAACACAATAGATCTTTCAGAAAATAGTGTCAAAGTTGGTGTTTTGAAACGAATTTCCATGCGAAAGAAAAATAACTACTCAAGGAAGGTTAAAAACATCTTTGTCACGTGATCAAAATTGCTTATAACTCAATTGGTAATTTATTTATCAAAAATGGAAAACACAGTTTGATTCCAAATCGCTTCCAGTCAGGCCGTCTAATTTTATATATTTCCATTAAAAAATGAATTTGTAAATGTGTCAAAGCATTTTGCGCTTGTTGAGTAAAGCAGTTAAGAACAGCCTTAAAAGATAATCTTCCCAATCAAGAAAATTTTCGTTTGCAGCTTGACAAGCAAAGGTCATTTCATGTTATTAATTATAAATAATCTGCGTTTTCTCAAAGGAAAATATTTTATTCAAAATATTGAATATTTTTAATCTATTTTATCTTAACTACATTCACATGTTTTAAATTTTATCTTTAGAGCTTCAGATAAGTTCATCAACACACTCAATTTGCATTCTATATGCATACAAATATAACCTAGACTCACTATGTCTCACGGTGACTGGTGGGATAAGACTGTTAAAAGTAGAAATTATTTATATCCAATAATTTGAAAGACTTAAATTACAAAAATGATAATATATTAGATCTTTTCTAAAAAACCAGTTGGTTAACCAATTGATTTAAACCATGCCAATCCTGCTGGTAACAGAATAAAATCATAATGCAAAACCCCAATCCCAATGTAGGAATGCAAGAAAAACAAAGGCGTACAAAACCCAATACCCATGATACAGCAAAGAAAACTCACAGCCAATCATTCATTAACATACAGAACAAAAAGTAACCAATGGAGAGAATTACTTATGATTATGTCATCGTTGAGGCATATCTAATTCTTAGTAAATCTTAACTAATCAAGAAATCTAAGTAGTAAAAGTGTATTTTTAGCTCAAATCTGCCATTTTGGCTATTTTTAAAAATAAAAGGCTTAAAAAAAGAAGAAAAATAACTAACTACTTGTTTTTTTTCTTCCCAGCTAATTTTAGAAAAATTAGTTAGTCTGCTATGTAGATTTAAAGCTTATAAGAAAAGTTTGATTGATTAAAAATGTTTGTCACCTTTACAAATTTATTAATTCATCATTTTTCTAAAGCTTAGCTTGTAGCTTCTGCATAACTTGGATTTTGCATTTTTCAAGTGTAAAATAAAGGAAAACATTAGGGAAAAAGAAAAAAAAACACATGAAAAAAAAAACAGCATGGTTTTTTTAAAAAAACCATTTGGTTTAAACCAAACAACCCTGATTGAAAATGTAATTTTTACTGTGTCATCTAATCTAAGAAAACAATGAAAAAATAGCAGATTATTTTTCTAAATAAACATGGGTACTTTTCGGTTAGCCGGGCACCAGTGTTTTATATATATACATACATTGTATATATACATACATATATATGTATAAATACATATATATGTGTATATATATATACACATACATGTATATATATGTATGCATATATATACTTATATGTATATATATATATGTATATAAAACACTGTCGCTCGGCTAACCGAAAAGTACCTAAACATGTAAGTAATAAAATGTTTTTTCTATTTTTGAAAAACTCAGTAAAATTTCTATTTAAAATCTTTATTATTGCTTATGATATTATGCGCCTTTTTCTTTCACGTTGTGCATTGCTATTTTATTGATTATTACTTCTGGTTCCCTGAAAGTATGTTATAACCGGTATCGACCGTATATTATATTGACCAGCGATAGAGAAATGCATCAATTTACTCACCACTGCTGAATGGATTTTCTGACAGGGCGAGTTAATTTTTAGGTACTTTTTGGAAAACTGCAGACAGGCTATAGAGATATGCAAAAAACTTTTTTTTTTTTACTAGTTAGATATATTTTGAAACTTTCCAAATTACCGCGAGTTACAAAGTTCTATCCTATACTCAATTTTTCTCTGCTATTGTTAAATTTATAAAAATAAATACACAAATACACTGTAGTAATAGTAATTAACTATTTATGCAGTCACTTACATTTTGTCATTAAAATTTTCAACTATATGTTGCATTGTGCAGGCTCATAAAATATATCCATGGCTGATAAGTTTTTCTTAAAGTTCCCCAGCCCTGATATTTACTGCATCCAATTTCTCCATGATATCAAGATAACAGGTTTGATTTTCTGTTATATACAGTCAGTATCGGTTATATGGTCACCCATGTGGTCCTAAAAAATATGATCTTGTAAGCGGAGTGACCTTATATGCGGTGTAATCAAGAATTTTAACTTAAGACAACAAAATATTATTAATAGGTTATTTATATTAGTAAAATAATCTACGAAGAAGCTATGAAAATATAATTTATAAAAGAAGAGGTATGAAAAAGAATTGCTTTACACTTAAACCTTCGAATTGATGAGTATACTTGCAGTGTTAAAAATAATCTTTATGCAGGTTTGTTTCTTTTTTATTGTAGCTGTTAACACCTTGGAGGGTGGTGGTCCATTTTTAGACCACCTTATTTTAGAACATAAATCCATATTGACAACAGAATTAAGCAATCAAAATTTTCCTTTTATTAAGTATGATAAGAAAAACAATTTTCAAATAAATTTCCTTGTAAATTCTATTGTCAATCAATCATTTCAGTATTTTACGAGTAGAAGTTCTTTGCCCTGAATACGTTAAAACTACTTTTTCTTATTCACGAATAGTTTTAAAATATCCTGCTGTGTCCTTTGGGATTCATAAAAAGGATCTGGGGATATTTAGTACTTTGAGAGCTTCTTTTCGCGTTGTCGGTTCAGCTTTGGATTCATTGTCACTGTCATCGTTTCCATCATGTTCATCTTTACAACTTCCAAAATGATTTCTGATATGGAAGCTTCACCATGGATTTTACCGTCACATTAGCTTCAGATATCTAGAAGAAAAACACCAATAGACATGAGGAACATTTTAAGACAGCTTCCCCTTCTCCAATAATGTCTTTTTCGGAGGGTACATATCCGCAGAGGCGTGACTGTTGCCACTCGTGTGTAACTCCATTAGTAGCGACCTCATTGTCAACAACTGTATATGTCAGTTCGTCTTGCATTGTGTAAACGGCATTCCATAGCTTTTGTGAAACTTCAAGTAGCGGCACATCATCATAATCATTACAATTGTCATCGTCTTCGAATGATAATTCTTCATATTCTAGAAGGAAAGCATGTTTAAAGCCATTTTCAATGGTTTTCTTTGATACCATATTCCAGCTCACAGGCACTCGAAAATTCTTTTTTGTTCAATTGCAGCAGTGAAGTGTTTTAGAAGCAGCTTTTAATAATTTATCTTAAAATTTTGAATAATCCACATAATTGTGCCATACTAGCGCAGTTTCGAGGCAAGAAAACAAGTTCAATCAAATTTAAATTGGGAATCATGCAATGGGCAGTACAGTTGTCTGTGATTATAGCCACTTTTCTTTTTTTGCCTGTCCAAATAATACCCAAATGACGAAATTCTTTTTCCCAAATGCTTGTTGTCATCCAAGCCTTTCGGTTTGTATCATTAAGCTGCTATCAGATTCACCAACTTTTCGAGCAATTTTTGAGCCAACTCTTGATTTCATCCAACTTTTCGCGAAATATTGTCTCAACACTCAGTGTGATAGCAAACAGCAATATCCCCAACTTTTTATCCACAGCTCAAAAAAGTCTGCGCGACTTTCTGCCCCCAAAAGCCGCCGCGACTTCCCCACCCCCTACTTTCAACCTTTCAGCCAATCAGAGATAAGCGATTGATAAGAATAGGCAATAAATATTAATGGCTGGTACCAGTAGTACCGGTTTTCCTCCAACTTTCACAACAACAATTGTAACCTTTTTCTCCCTTTGAACGGGAAAAATTTGGGGTTAAAATCGGCTAAAAAGTTGGTTGCTCGAAAAGTTGGTGAATTTCTGCTTTTCTTCCCACCACTACATTTTTCATTCTTAAACGTAACAGTTATATCGGAAGAAACATGAAAAAATAGACCACATTTATCAAAATTAAAAACATCACAAGGTTTGTAGAAATGAGAATGTCACTTAACAAGTTAACACCGATTCCTTTGATTCTTTTACTTGTACACTATCATAAACAGCAGCAGCTTCACCACATATCTTTTTAAAAGTAAGATTGTACCGTAAGTTAAACCTTTGTAACCACACGTTGCTGGAAATTAAATTCAGGTTTTCTAGTTCAGCAGCAATTTCTAAAACTTTTATTTTAAGATAATCCATGATATTGGAACATTCTGTGACCTATATATTTTATCCAAGTAAAAAGATCTTTCTCAACATTCACAAATGATGAAACATGTTGTCGCCTTCTCTTTTAATTGATCCCATCTTCTGCGTAACAAGATTTGGACCCCAAGATCATGTTCAATGTTGTTCTGGTTATTCTTTGTGTCTTCTCGAAAGCTGCTTTTGATAGATTCGATTTTTTAAAGTTTTCTATCAACATCTTTTCTTCCTCAATTGTTAAATTTCCCACTTTGTTGGTTAAAAACGCATGACTTTCCTTTTTACTGCACTGAAGACAATTCTTTCTGTCGCAAGATCTGGTGAAATGTTTTCCAAGAATCGGTATCTAATGCGATAGTTGAGGAAAAAGCCCACAGAACTTTGGAAACTCTTACTGACAGAGGAGAGTAAATGTCTATAAAAAATGTCAACTGGCGTTTCTTTTCCATACGGGAGTTCGTACTCGTGGTTTTTAACAAAAGGATGAGAGATTTAACAATGGAACATAGGAAAGATTTACTAGAAGGAAAGGTTTTCCTCTTTCAGGATGCCCATTTACTTCCTTCTAAAGCTATTAAAAGTAAAATCCGTGTGTGATTAATACAAAGAGGACAATAGTTGAAGATAGTTGAATGATGCGTCTATTCGGACCTTTACACTATAAAAAAGGAAGGAAAAAGCATAAAACTGTAAAACATTTTGCAATAAAAAGAGAGACACAATATGACCATATATCTGATAGTAGCCATTAGAATCTGACAATATAGGTGGTGTATTTTAACACATAAAACCTATCATCAGTCCGGACTTACGAAAAGTGACCTTATAAACGGGGTGACCTTATAAGCGGGTGACCATATATCTGGTACTGACTGTATTTCCACAGTTGTAAAATATCAAATCGGTATGTTGTTAAGATATTGAACACTATTATCCTCACAACATTATGGAAGTGACGAGGATTTTCTGTAGATAGAAATGGTTACAGTTTCGTCTTTTAACCCAAAAAACAGTGATGTAGGGCATTCCATATATAAAGAGATATACATGGCAGTTTACAGAAAACAATCAAGATGTACTAAAATAGTCACATTGTAGTGAGATGTATATTTTGAGTTATAAAAATGTTATAGAAAAACTTGAATATGCTCTTAACCATGGAATTAGCCGTAATTTAATGGAATTGATAGAGCATATTACAGGGTTGAAAATAATTTCACAAAATCACTTATGATGATGCGAGAAATTAAAGAAGTGAAACGCTGTGCAGATGCCAAAGGAAATTTTTCTGGAAAATAGAAATAACCATGCAACTGGATTTTTTTTTTTTTAATCAATTTATGTTTTTAAAAATGAGCATAAGAGTTTTACAGAAAAAGTTTGTTGATTTAAAAGCTGCTAGTAGTTTTGCACCAAGCAATATATGCTGCATTACAACAATAGTCAAGATAAATTAAAATAATTACCTGATTTGTAGTGTTAGAAGTTGTTGAAGTTTTTTCAATAGCATCTGAAGATGAAGAAGAAACTTCTACTGAACTGTTATTCAGACTTTGTTCTTTTACATATGTCAAGGCTAATTTACCTGCTTCTGTTCAACAAAATAAAAACAATTTGTATTAAAAGTGCAATGCAAATTTGAAAACATTGGCAAAGTATAGATATTTATAAAAATGCTGGATGAAAATCAAAATACTACAGTGGTTCTAAAAAATAAAATAATTTATTAAAGTATATTACCAGTTAAAGCTATTGTTTGACCTCCTTCTAAAGCAGATGCAACTATTGTACTATTATCAGCAGGCAGCATGGTGATACCATGAGATTCTAACCAGTGTAAAGCATCCGTTGAAGAAATTGCTAAAAGAAATTTTCAGAAAATAAAAAACATAAAAGTATAAGATAATTCTAATTCATCTTTAAGAATGATAGCATGAAATTTGCAGGGGGGGGGAAATGTAGAAGCTCCATGTGGCTTCGGTGAAATGAAAGAGGATAGAAATTTCACCCATCTCTAAAATATGGATTAAATTTTAATTTTAAAATAGACAGTTACAAAAATAAGTATATACATTATATCTCAAATATTAAAGTCTAAATTTTCTATTAAAAACAAGACCATACTTTATTTCGTTAGACTTTTTTTTTCTTTTATTGCTTTGAAGTTATCTTTTAAGAAGATCGAAAAAATACAGAATATTACTCAAGTTCATTTCCTTATGTAACAGAAAAATTTACGTCACAAAAGTAAGTACGCCATCTAAAAGTTTAAAGGATATAAGATGTTAAAAAGATTAAACATTGTTCTTTACACATTCTCTTGTGCTTTAACTGACAATTTTAAAAGTTTTGAAATATTTTTTTCAAGTTGGGCCTTAAATAATTATGTAATTTTCTAATGGTTCCACAAGAAAAGAAATTTCATAAAGACTTGGCACATTAATAAGAAAATTATGTAACAGGAGCAAGACAATGGCAAAAATTATAATAATCAACAACATTCTCACAACATAGCAGGAAGTAATTTCTAAGATAAGGATCTAACAAAACAAGAATTGTGTGACTGTGAATATGCAATGATAGAGAAAGTTGGATAACTGAGAAAACAGGAAGGAAAACTTAGTGTGTGCTAACCTAGTGTGTGTGTTCGCCCCTCTCCAAAAAGCGTATTTTGGGAAGGAACTGGGCAGTGTAGATGCTGCACTGCACATAATATGCCTGTTATATAACATACTTTAAACCTGTTAAAATATATGTTTTTATGAAAAATAACAAAATATATCTTAGAGTTTTTATAAAAAATAACAAAATGTATCTTGGAGTTTTTATGAAAAGTAACAAAATATGTCTTATAGAAATTGATTTTAACGTAAAAGTATACAAACAAGATAAAGAATTTTTTGAATGAAAAAATAGTATGCCATGGTTTTAATAACTTGAATAACAGATAATGGAAAAATGTCTGTACTGCGGTAGCTTCCTATTATGATAATAATGCCTGAGGATATGGTATAGTATAAGTACAAGTATAATATGGGCATTACAAAAGGCAGTTATTTCTGTCAATAAAAATGAATTAAATGTTGCATACTAGTAAGTCAATGAACTTTTCCACAGAAATCAAACAATTAACAGAATATTTAGCTTTAAAAGAAAAAATAAAATAAAATGAAAACAGCAAGGAAGAAATGTTATAATTCCATGACAAATGACACTCTGTTTCAAAATTACTATGGTCATAGAATCGAATTCCAAAGCAGCAACTGCGAATAAATTAACAAATTTATTAAATAAAACTGATTAAGGATTTTTATTTTAACTGTTTCACTTGAAATCGTATCAATTTTTTATTTTCAGCTTCAGCAGAGAGAAGAGTAGTACACGATACAAGTTTAATATAGCATCAACTGTTGCTAGACAATAAGATCAATTATAGAATTTATTTTACTACAACACTGTTCATCTATTTATAGGAACTAAAATTAATTGATTACTTAAAAAAGCCACCTAATGATAAAGCTGTTCTCTGTTCTAGTTTTTGCTACTACATCCTACTTTTGGATCAATAACATATTTAGAACACAGTTAACCCAAAGTCTGCTATTTTCAGAGGCGTCACGATGGCTCCCCCCCCCCCCCCCCCCAGTTGGGAAAATTTTGAACTCCACCCCAACCCCCCACTGAAAAACATTTTGTAGCTATGCCCCTGGCTATTTTGCAGCATTTATTTAAACTTTGAAGAACAGCATAGCATCATTCTCATTTTTGGAAACAAATCTCAACATAAGAAGATATTATTAAATTCCAGAATACCTTGTCAGAAAATACATAAGCTAAAACACGTTATAAGAAATTTATTTACTATTGCTAAAACATGTCTTTAAACATGAAACTATTTATGAACCCACTAAAATACTTCACAAACATACTTTTTTAATATTGCGTTTATTTTTCATTTTATGGATGAGAATGAACACGTACATAAATCTAAGTAATCAATTTTAAATTATCTAACATAGTTTGCATCATAATTCAAAAATTTAAAAATATTGCTTATATGATATTACACAAACATATATATTACTCAATATAATTCTTCTGTGGAAATTATCAGGAAATTTTCAACATTGAATTTAATTTTTAAAAATCACCAATTTTTTTTTTTTTTTTTTTTTTTTTTTTTTTTGTGCCGTTGCTATAAAAGTTATGATCAATTGAAAATTTAATAAGCAACTTACTAGAATTTGCAGCAGTAGCTTCAGCTAGTGCAGCTAACGTAGTCAAAACATTAGTACAACCCTGTTCAGTTGTTTCACCTAGAACAGATAATTCATAACATTTTATATATTTTTATTGTTGTTATTATTATTACTTTACTTCAAAGTAAATATCAAAATAAAAAGGAGTGGAACATTCAAATTATCCTATTAAAATGCAGCAAACTTTAATTTGAAACTGAAAAAAAAAGAAATAAAATCTAAAATAAAAACTGCATGCTTAGTGATTTTTTTTTTCCCAGAAATTAAGCACTATCTTTTTAATCTGAAAATATGTTATCAGAAATTAAAATATAAAAGAATACACACTTAAACTTCTAGTCACCATTTGACTCTTAGTAACTATATTGGAAAAGCTCATTAAAAAGTTACTACAGATGGTGTATTAAAATAAAACTCCAAATTGAATTAAGCAGTATCTAGAAAAAAGATCCTTTGTAATAGTAAAGGAGGCAACAGTATGAAACTCTATGTTATCAGATACAAGAAGAAAAATTATATTTTATATAAGAGTAGACAGAGGGGAATTTAATGATCCAGGGCTGCCGAAAGTGAAGTAGTGCATAAGCCAAAAATTAATACCACTTCCGCTGTATTTTTAGAGTTATGTAATACATGAAAAATAAAATAAGGAAAATGTTGGCTTCATCTAGTGCTACTATGATAATATCCTGGTTTGCCTAGTCACAACCAGGGCCAAACATGTGGCAAGTGTATTTGTATTGTAATTACTTTTAACATTAACCTATGTTATCAAATACAAGGATAATTTGTATTTTAAAACTAAGTTTAAATGGTTTTATTACAGTAAATCAAAGGAATCAAGAATCAAATTAATAATTTTTTCTGCCCAAGCTCTAGCTACAGCTGAACGTTGGCAGCAGTGGCGCATCCAGGATTACGCTTTGGAGGAGGATAGCATATTTTAGAGGTCTATATGTGGCCAGATCTGGCTCGGCCCGCTGCCAAGCTCCGTCTTTCTTTCATTTGATTTGATGGGACGTGCCGGATCAGGTCCTGACTTACATTTTTTCTGCTGTCTTGAGCAGAATCATAACCAGCCAGGGAAGCCAGAGGAAGCTCTGGAAAATTTTGGTGGGGCTGATTCTGAATGCTTTTAACATGTTAAATAATGAAAACTTTACTAAAATATATTTTAGTTTTTGTGATTTTTTGGTGCGTTTCTGTATTTGGATAATTTTAAAGTGTGTTTGCAGTCAAACGATTTGAAGTTTTATTATTAAATTATCAAAATATTATGAAGGTTAAAGAGAGCAAAAGGTTGCACGGAGTCTTAAATTTTTAATTAAGTAAATTTTAAACATGCTAATATTTCAAATTTCATAATAAAATTTTTAAAAGAGAAAAAATTGTGTGACAAAACTAATATCTTTTCAAAAATTCTGAATTTTTAAGGATCTATTAAAAATAATAATATTCTTTCATAATAAAAAAAAAAAATTAAATATCTAGCGTAGTCTGGGAGGGGCTTCAGCCCCCTTAGCTCCCCCCGTGGGTGTGCCAATGGTTGGCAGCCCTCGATTTCCCATAATAAGACTATTTAAACTTAATTTTAAAATACAAATTAAACTTGTATTTGATAACATAGGTAAACCTTAAAAAATAATTACAATAAAAGTACGTCTGCCACATTTTGGCACTGGTTGCGGCAAGCCAGACCAGGATATTATCTTAGAACTAGATGAAGGCTACATTTTCTACATTTTATTTTTCTTATACTACATAACTTAGGATAAAACCTCTAAATATACACTGGAAGTAATATTAATTTTTGGCTTGGGCACCACTTCATTTTCAGCAGCCCTGGATCATTAAATTCCTCTATTTCTACTCTTACACAATATAATTTTTTCTTGTATTTAATAACGTAGGGTTTATACAGCCACCTCTCGTCCTAAATGGATTGCAAAATTGTATACATTGCACATTAAAATTAGATAAAGATTTAGTTCAAGACAGTGATGTGGGAAGGGCAAATGGTAAATAACATAATAGTTAGGTGCTTATTTTTGGGATAAATACTCAACAAATTTCTTGAATTAATGGGTTACAAATACAATGCTTCAATATTATAGACGCTTTCACTTTAGTTAAAGAAAAATAGCGGGACGCGGTCCAATTAAGTAGCCTTGGCCACCTTTTACATTTGCTATATTCTAATATTTTTAAGATGCCAATCAATTAAGCAGGGTTTTTTTTATAAATGTTATTGATTGATATTATAGTGAAGACGAAGACTATCAAACGCAGTACCCGTTTACATGCAATTTTCAACCGAATTCAAGATCAAGGTGGTAAAAAAATGAATCTTTGAAACTGCCAGAAAAAACTAAATTGGAAATTTATTTGCATTGCCTTAAACCTTAAAGTGAAAACTATTTTTAAATTTGTTTTTAATACAGATTTTTTTCTAAATATATTTAGAACATCAAAGAAATAAAGACTTCTAACGGTTTATCTCATAGTACTAAAGAAATACACTTCTTATAAACACAATAAAGCAAAGCTGATATGGCATGTTTTAAAAATCTTTCTTCATCAGTCACAAAAAGGTCGTCATATGAACCAGTACAAAAGCAGAAAACAGATTTATTTCCATTCTCATAGTGATAGTACATACTGCAAGTAGGATGAACATCGTACCAATTAAAACTGTTTGTAATGGAAAACAACGATTTACTCCAAAAGCAGAAAAATGACATTGTTTATGTTCCGACAAAGGACAAAAAAAAAGCAAGACTATACCAGTACCCAGCTGTAAGGAGAAATGAGTAGAAATGCTGGGATACATTAGCATGCAAGAAAACTAATAAGATATGTTAGCTCTTTAGAAAGCAGTAGTGAAAAAAGTAACCCATGGTGGGAAACTATTATCTTATAAACTAGAAAGGATTCAGGGTTGGGTTTTTGACATGACAGTGGTAAAAAACGTGTTTTTACCGGTTTATTCCGTCAAAAACCTATCATTTTTTATTGTTTTTTAATTTATAGTGTAAGTGTAGCATACAATACATTTGTAGATTGATTTTCCCTTGTTGTTCTTGTTATTATTATTCACAATTACTTTGTTAAATTTATTTAAAAGAAGAGCATTTCCTAAATGGAAAAAAATTAAAAATACCACAGTAAAAGGAAAGAACAATATTTGTCTTAATCTCCACTAATATAGATTCTAACTGCAGTGAACATTAATATTAAATTATAATAAAAGGTTATTATAATTATTAAATATTATTCAATATACTTTTTTAATAAAATACATTGAAATTATTTTAGAGATGCAAAAATGCTGTTATATGGTATGTCAATAGATGTTCAAGTATGGACTGTGGTCATTGAATAAATTTGAATATTTTTAGATATTATATTTTCAAATGCATATCTTATGTATTTCATAAATGCAATATTATGGTGATTTTCATTTTCGCTTCAATAAGCGGAACCTTAAAATTTTAAATTAATAAAATTTTTATACAAACCTGTAGGACTTGATTTCAGGTGATAGCTCTTAAATTTAAAATTTAACACATAACAAAACAATATGTAAGAAAAAACAGAATATAATAATAATTTATATATATATATACATTGTTGTTGTTGCTGTTAACTTTAGTGCAAAAATATATGAACCTTATAGACAGCCATTCCAGTATCTATATTTTTAGATATAAATTTATACCTGAATCATCATGAAATATTTTTAACACCTTAGGTACGAGCATCACATATACGATCATGATTATTCCTACCAGTTATTTTTTATTGTAAATTTTGCCTTATTTAATCAAGGCATTTCCTCATCTAGTCAAAAATTTCTGTGTTAAAATACTGATGATAAAAGATTAAAAATTCTGTAAAAGACACTCTTCGCGAAGGGTATTAAATAGAAATTTATTAAAGCTACCATAAAGACAAACTATTTATGTTCTGTATATATTTTACTTAAAATTATTTAGGCATTATTTAAAGTGGATTGAAAGAAACAACACACTGCATATTTTTATTACATACATATGACAGTATGAGTAAAAATATTTTACCTTTAAAATTATTATTAAATTCAGAGAGATTCTTAAATGTTTTATTTATTTTTTAATGCAGTTAAGTTTTTAATCAATGGATCTTTAGGGATGTACATTTCTACTTTAAAATAATATTTATTTACTTATTTATTTTAAGGAAATAATAAGACTAAAATAAACTACTTAACAAAAATATAATTAAAAATTGAGTTTTCACATGGTTTAAAGTTTAATATTGATTTGCAAATTTTAATTTCTGCAAGATTTAACTTTGAAGAATAAGTCTTATTCCTTTCTCCCAAAAGATGTATGTAATTCTCAACTATTAAAATATATTTTATTTCATTTATTGCTATTTAGAAATAAAAATAATCAATGAACAATTTGGATTTAACACGCTAAGAAAACTTGCTTCTGAGTCTAAGAAAACTATTTAGTTTTAAACAGTGTACTACATTCTGCTGTAATTATACACATTTTTTAATCTTATACTTATGGGTTATAGAATTTCTTCAAAAACTATCATTTTTATAGAATGTGCCAAATAGCTTAAGATTATCGTAGAGATCTTCTAACAGAGATGCATATGTATAGCTCTAATGCAATTATTTTTTGTTTTTCTCGGATAGATAAATATACTTTAGTCTTTTTGATGGTGAATATTTCATGTGAAAGAACTTAATACTAAAGATAGAATGAAAAAAAAAATAATGTAAAAACAAACTACTATTAAAAAATGGGTTTTTGACATTTTTGACATGATGGTAAAAACCATGGTAAAATCCAGTAAAAACCGTCATGCGTCAAAAACTTGCCAACCCTGAAAGGGTTAAAAGCATAAAAGAAAATAAATTTATATTGCAAGTTATGGTAGCTAATGAAGAAGTTTGTCAGTTGAAGAGAAAACTTTTAAATGACATATTTTGGATTCATATTTAAAAAAGTTATTTCCCTTTTTAAACCAGCTGTAAAACTAATTGAATCCCTTCAATCAAATAAACCTCAGATTAAATCAGTATATAAAAAACTTAACACTATAATATATTGCACAAACAATTACCCCATGTATCACTATTGAAAAAAAAATGGCATTAGTTATTTTTATCTTGCATCAGATATTTTAAATCTACTTATGCAAGGAAATACAGTTGCTAAAAAAACAACATTTTAATGTCCAAAATTGTCAGGGAAAAAAATGGAAAAAGGAAATAGCCCTTTGACAAGATTTTGCAACTGTTTCAATTTATGTTTTAAAAAAAATAAGCTTAAGGTCCGTCTTCAAACGGAAATTGTACCAAACTCAGAAATTTTCAATTACAAGCACCTAATTTTGACATCATATTTGGCTTTTTCTGTAAATTTTACCTTAGGATGCCAAAAGGTAGTCAAAGGAAGTCATTCAGTCAAGTAGTTTAGGAATTATGAAGGTTTAAAATTAGGAACTCCTAATGTTCAATTCATTTGTAATCCTTCTTAAACAGATTGCAGCAATGTGGGTACTCTTTTAAGCATAACTCAAGAATTATTTGACAGAATGAGCTGTAATTATATATTATCATGATTGAAGCTTCCAGAAATTCCTTTCTTAAAAAAAATAATCATAGGTTACATTTTATTTATTTATTTATTTTAATTATGAATTGTATCTCATGAACTTTGTTAACAAAAATCAATTTCTAAAGACTTTGAATATGATAATTATAAAATTATGGCTTATACCACAAAGAATCAGAGAATTATGCTTAAAAAATACCTGCATTGAATCTGTTTTGGAACAATTAAAAATAAATTTAACATTACGAATTCCAAATTTTAAATCTTCATAATTCCTTAACTACTTCAATGATTTATTTCCTATTTGGTATTCTAAGATAAAAATTTAATGAAAAGCCAAATATGACGTCAAAATTGGGTAATTGTACTGAAAATTTCAGTATGAAGACATCCCCATAATTTTTTATCAATGGTTATTTTGGTTGTTTTCTGGTACATTTTCGTGATTAAAAGGAATGGGGTTGTTCTCTTTTTCTTTTGGCTGATTGTACCTTAAAACTATCAGATTCACTTGATAATTTAATCTTTATTTATGAAATTGATCATCATATGAAATGATGATTAAATTATTTTACATTAAATTTATGACAAAACTATTTCTAGTAACAGACATAAAAAATAGAAAACAAAAAATTATTATTAATACTGTGCAAATATACATATCACAAAAAATAGGTCTCTCTACATCCTCATATACAAGAGCTGCATATATACATGTTACGTGCCATTTTAAACCAACAGAGCGAAGGCTTTCCAGCTGCCTACAACAGTTGGCTGAATTACAAAAAAAAAAAAAAAAAAAACGAGAATATCTGAACGAATTCGGAGATGATAGAGGCAGAATGCGAAATTATCACTTTGTCGGCGCATTACGAGAAAGTCATCTGATCTGACGAGGCAGCTGCCTACAGCAGTTGGCTGAATTACAAAAAAAAACAACCCGAGAATATTGGAACGAATTCCGAGATGACAGAGGCAGAATGCGAAATTATCACTTTGTCGGCGCATTAAGAGAAAGTCATCTGATCTGATGAGGACAGAATACTGTCACTGACTAGTTTCATAGATTTTGGTGTAGAGACAAAACTTAAATGCTTAATCGTCAATATCATTAATAAAGCTTAGTAATATTTCATTTTTCATTTTACTTACTGTTTTGAGGCTTAAATTTGCTTTAAAACTGGATACTCCTGGCAGTTACTTTTTAATTAGACAAATGTACTAAACAATTTTTTGGCAAATATTTAAATACTCATATTTTTTTATATAGTGTTATTTTTCATTTAATTATTTCTGGTTAAATGCAAACTAGTTAAAGCCCAATTCTTCTTTAAGTTGGAATGATTTTATCAGGGCTCTGGCATTAATGAATTTTTGCCTAATTAAGATTACTGTTAATTTTATTTTTTGTAATTAATTATATGTATATCATTTGCTACATACTTGGTTTAAGGAAATACTTTTTGTTAGCTGGGCGATTGGAATAAGTACTATTATATTCCTATCTAGAGTCCTGCCTCAGGTTGGGTTACCCGCTTTTACCTGAACCCGACCTGACCCACGGTTCGGGTTGGTGCTATATTTTCCCGTTGTGGGTCGGGTTGCCTTTAAATTTTTTGGTGTGGGTCGGGTTGGCTTTTATTGTTTCGGGTTCGGGTCGGTTTCAAGTTGGCTTTTTTACTCTTGCGGGTCGGGTTCAGGTTGACCCGCTTTTTTAAAAGAATGTGGAAAATATTTTTTCCCGTTAAAAACCTATACAAACCGCAGATCAAAGTTTCACAAAAGCAAAATGCGTGCCTGTCTGTTTTGTTTTTAGTCATACTTTCACGAGTCTTCCAAATAACAAACTGCATTATGTTTTTACCGTATTTTAAAAATACAATACGCAGCAAAATGCTAAATGGTCCTTCCTGTCTAATGTATCAAGTGAATAATTTAATTGTGGTGATACATGATGCACTATGTTAGACGGGAAAATTTTCAAAATAATAACTGCTGATAAACTAAAGGCAGATGGCCACTTGTGTAAAACAAGGTGTATCATTATAAGTGGAACTTTTGAAACCGCAACTAATTTTAAAGCATATTTAAAGATTAGATTTTTAGTTTTATACCATTTAGAGTCCTGCATCGGGTAGGGTTTTACTATTGTTGAATATTAAAGAATATAGATTTGTTCATTCTTCTATGTAAAATATAAAAATGGTATTAGAGAATTAAAGGTCTGCACGGGCTGGAATTTCCAGTCCTACTCCACCCCGTCCCATCCCGTGTAAAACTTAAAAGTTTGGCCCTGTGGCAGATTTATCTGCAACATATCAATTTCACCGCCCGTTTCTCAAAATCTACTTTAAACAAGTAAATTCATTATAGTAATTATTTTTCCTAAAACAATTCATACTTCTACATTCATTTAGTTTTTTTTCTTTTCCTTTCACAAGGAACTTTTCTCAACACATATAAAGATTTATGGTTTCAGATATATTGTTTCATTTATTCAAAATTCTCATTCTCGATTATTTATTTATTTCCCTTCCTAACGATTCTTATTTAACTCTGTACAGCTGCACTTTATTTCAACCGTTCATTTTTCTCTAACGTATTTTTATCTGCACTAGAAATAAATCACTCTCATTTCATATTAGAACTTGACGGGTAAAAAAAAAAAGGAAATAAAGAAAATAATGTATTTATTGGAATTGCAGTTATAAATTATATCTTCAATTATCATTATGCTTTCTACAGTTCACACACAGTTATTAAAGATTACTCAATCACATTTAACTGCAATCTGTTTTTTTAATATAAACAAATGCCAGACTTTTTGTCGCAATAATTCTGGAAACATGTAGGGTTGCTTCACATCTGTGAGTGCGCTGAAAGGCAGCGCTGCCACGTAAGTTGTCTGCTAGTCCTGTCGCCAATGCTTTGTCTTTGTAATATTGGCGTCAAAATCTTGATTTGTTGGCGATAATACAATATGCCAAGTCATATGAGTTCAGTACGCATTATGAGAGAGTTTGCCCCTGACCGCCCTGCTGAACGGTCTGCAAAAAGGACCGCTGTTGTTTTTTTTCTTTTCCATGGTGTGACGATGCGTAGCAGTTTCTTTCTTATAAACGGATATGCTTCTACACATAGAGATAAATATATTTAATCTCTGCTTTTACAGAGCTTTGTATTTGAAGCTCCCTTTTTGTGAGATGTCCTTCTACGTATTGGAAATTAATAAAGACTAATTGTACTTTCATCGATATGTTGGAGTTTTTTTGTAATCATCTTTTAGCGAACCCAAGAACCACCATCTGATGCAAACCCCTCTAGAGGTCCTAGCGCGGCAGGGCCCGTTTATAATTTTATCGTCTTCGTCTAAATATTTATATCGGGCCGGTAGACCCTCTTAATTGTAGTTATCGGCGCGGCCTGGCAGGGCCATTCACTTTTTTTGCTGCCTCGGCCCGTTGAAAAAACTGTCCTAATAAAGCAGCCTGGCCAGTTTGAAATTTTGCCACCCTGCCGCGGCCCTCGGGCCGGACCGGTGCAGAACTTTATTAGATATACAATTGTAGATTATTTTCATAATGGTATTAAAATATGATTTGCTTTCCTTACATTGCGGGTTCGGGTCGGGTTGAGGTTTGAAATATTGCGGGTTTGGGTCAGGTGCGGGTTGATACACCTCGGGTTGCAGGTTGCCTGAAATTATTTTTGCAGGTTCGGGTCGGGTTGCAGGTTGCCGAAAATTATTTTTGCGGGATTGGGTCGGGTTGTGGGTTGACTTAAATGGAATTTGCGGGTTCAGGTCGGGTAGAGCCCGACCCGCGCAGGACTCTATTCCTATCCTTGTGTGGTGCGCTGCAGGTGAAAGGTGTTTTTTTTTTTTTTTTTTTTTAAGATTTTAAGAATATTGGCTTCTGTGTGGAGTAGTGTATGTATAAGAGTGTGGGAAATACCTGTGTGGTTATCCCATTTAAAAAGCCTAGCTGAGTACGGTAGATTGAAAAGGGAAGGCATATAATAATATTACCGAGTATGTAGATATTATTTTAACATGTAACTTAATAAATTAAATAATGCTATAAAAAGTGATAAAATATCTTTATTAAAATTAACAATTGTTTCATCGCACAAACGGCGACAGTTTCAAAATCATTCACGATAGAAAATATTTTCACATAATTTATAAACAATAACATAGTAAATAATGTCATGAGATATGATGCATAATGAAAAACATTGCAAACATAAAATAAGATTAAAATTAAATTAGCTATTTGCGAATGTGGATTAATTTTCACATAATTTAAAAAACAATAACATGCAGGGTTCATACTCTATTTGAATAACAAAATTCCCTGACTTTTCCAGGTTTTCCGGGCCATATTTCCTACAATTCCCTGACCAAAATTCATGACATTTTTAGAAATATAAATTACAATTCAAGATCTTAATGATTAAACTTACATCTGAAAATTAAAATAACATATAAAATTGAAACTAAATATCTATATCATTTGACATTTGCAATATATATATATATATATATATAAACAAGCAAAACTAAAATTCAACTCAGATGGATTCAAAGTAACTTTTTATTTACATAACTGAATTTACACATATTAAACATTTAACTTTTCTTAGACTTCTACTATCATGTCATTTATTTGTGTTGTTTCAGAAGCAGTTTGTTGCGTAAAAGTTTCAATTTTATGTCTTTTAGCATTTTAACTTAAGCTACAGCTTTCTTTTATCTTTTTTTTCTTTTTAATAATCTTGCTTCATATTTTTTATTCTTTTTCCTATATAATTATTCATGATATCTCATCCTAGCCACCTTAATAAGGCTCAACATTTTTTTTTTCGTTTAAGTACCGACTATTTGGCGATAAATTTGTATAGCTAAAATATCTTTATGTTAAAACTGTGAATATAGTAGAAATTCTCCTTTTAAGGGAAAAATCAGAACTTTTTTGTGGACGCACCGTGAACTCAGGAGAATGTTGATGCATGATAGTGCATTAAAAAAGAAAATCCCTGACTTTTCCAGGTTTTAGACTAAATTTTTAATTTTCCCTGACTTTTTGAGCACTTGTCATTTTCCCTGACAATTAACTGTTTTCCAGGTTTTCCAGTTGCGTAGGAACCCTGAACATGGTAAAACAATGTCATGAGATATCATAGATAATGAAAAACGTGGCAAAACATAAAAATAAAATTAACTTGGTTATTTGCAAGCGTGAATTAATTTTTACTACTGTTACTGAAATTACATAGCATCTCTTTCCAAATTTTAGGTAAATCAAGAGACACTGAATCATTGCAAATATTCTTGTTGCATAAAAATATCTCTATACGTATAGCAGACATCAAATACAACAGAAGAACCACAGCTTTGGCCAGATTATGCAGCGAAGAGCCTTTACAGATCAATTAAAAAATAACAAGTTAATTCATCCATCAAGATTTTATTTACCATCCATAATCTGGGAATCAATAAAGATATTTTACGCAATGAAAATATTTGCAATGATTCAGTGTAAAATAATTAAATTAAAAAATATATTTGCATACATTTTTTAATTTGGACATCAAATTTGGCGATATATCGCCACGTTGCCAACAAACTTGGCGGCATTTGGCAACAGAACAGGCCCCCCCGATGGTAACCCCCCTTACAGGTTAGATATGCATTAAATGCTGTTCAATAACCAATAAGATGTGTTTTATTCTCAAGTTGCCATTAAGCAATTAACAAATAATCGTGATTTCTGTGCCACTTATGATAGCCTAATATATATATATATATATATATATATATATATATATATATATATATATATATATATATATATATATAGATAGATAGATAGATAGATAGATAGATGGATAGATAGATAGATAGATTAGTTTTAAAAGATTATCTAAAAATATGAAATAAATGTCTTGTGCAAGTATATTTTTAAATTAAAACTGTTTGGCAATTTTAAATATGACGTAATTTCCTCCATTTACATCTCTTAACACATATTAATGAATTTATTTAAAAAATTTCTTTCTCTTTTAAAATTCACGTGTAAATATAGTTTTTAGGAAGTAACTTTCAATATTTTTCTGCTTTTAACACTTTATCACTTAATTATAATTTGAAAGTTTTTTTTCTGTTTATAAAAGCCACGTGTAAATAAATTTTTTATTTGAAGAAAATATTATTCCTTGCGCTGTCTTTAAAATTGGCAGCAATTTAAAATAATACCCTTTTCTAAAATATGTAAAAAATAACTCTTGAAATGCTGAAAATTTAAATATAAAATGGAAATAAATCCTCAGAAAATGAATCAAATTAAAAAAATAAATGCAGTCTGCAAACCACTAACTTCTAATGTATAAAATGATCTAAAAATGATTAAATACCTATGTATAGTTTTTGCTCCTATAAAACTTTTTTAAAGGATTGATTTTCACCAGCTTTCATTAAATATCACTTAAAATAATTATTCGATTTGAAAACTGTCTGCATCAGCGTGTTTATCAGCATTTCTCTATAATACCAGCGATTTTCATATTTTAGTATGCGGATTTTCATATTTTAGTATGCAGTAGTTTTCTTAATGTTAACAAAGAAAGATTCCTGGTCACAAAAAATTCAAAAACAGCAGCAGTGACAGTGTCAGTTACTTTTTTTTAGAATAGAGAGATGATATATAACAACTAACAAGAATTTTAAAAAATAATTTTTCCAAAACACATACCTTCATCTGAATCACTTGAACAAATACGATTACTGCTATTGATAGTAGTTGCCTTCTGAATATCAGCTAAATTAGCTCGCAAAAAGACTGGTTTTGTAATGGAAGGTGATTTTACAGTATGAATAGTGCTGTTGATAGAGGTACTACTAGATGAAGAAAACAATGAAGATGGAACAGTAGCAGAAAAAGATTTTACTGTAGCAACTTTTTTATTTGACGGAGTCAGATTTGATGCAGTGTTAGATTCAGATTTTACTGTCAAAGGCAATTTGGCTGCATATTCCTTTAAAACAAAACATGCATACTGTTAGTCATTATTTTTCTTTTCAATTATAAAAAAATAAAATGAAGATTGAAATTTAAAACAAACTCACTCAGAGATATAAAATGTCTACATAGATAAGTTAAAAGAATAATAAAAAAAAAAGAGACAAAAAAAAACTTTTCTAATAAATTATTCTAAATGCAGATAACAAATTTTGAAGCCCAATCCTTTTTTCAGCACTTTTTTTCAGTTTTCATTTTTAGTACCTGTGAGACCAAGCCTCACTCGGTCCTTTTTAGGTGCATTCGTAATTATATAAATATGTAGCACTTATAGTCATTGTCTGATCCGCCTGTCTGTCCACATATCACAGCACAAAAACTACTCAACCGACAGGCTTGAAATTTAATATATTTAGTCATTGCAGAATTTTGCTGAGTCATTTCCAATTTTATAAAAATCGAATCAAAAGTTAAAAAGATATTAATAAAAGTTTTTTCATTCTATTAAATCCTATCATATGTAATTAATTCAATGATATCCCGTGATAGGTAATGATTCTTGATTGCCAAGGTGAGTACGTCAGATTTAAGATGGAGTTATATTATTTCTGTATTACTGAATTTAATATATATAATCATAATAAATTTTGTATTCATGCACTTTTGCAAACATACCTCATTTGCCACATTTGACGTACAATTTCCGACTTGTTTCTATGTTCAAATTATATCTAAATGAAGACACTTTTATTATTTGTATCCACATAAAAATGTCATTTCAAGTTTCTAAAGATAATAATAACTAATATTTGGCAATTTGTTTTTTGAGTTTTTTTCAATATTCATGATCACTAGATTGTTCAAATAAAAGTTATGATTTTATATTTCCGTAAACATTAACTATGAAATTGATTGTCACCATTTTCAACACTTCTTTTCATGCAACATTACAAGTGTGATGAGAATTTTTTGTAGATAAAAGTATTTTTAAATTGTGTCACCTCTTAACCTGAAAAAAGCATAAAAACAGATATCTGTGGGTCAATACTAACAAACTTGATGATCGTTTTGCAGTTTCCTCCCAGGGAGCTGCTCCCTGCCTGCCCTTTGATTAAAAAAACAGCACCCTTCGTGCCCCTTTTCACAAAAAATAGCACTCTTCTTGCACCTTAGTCAAAAAAATTGTGCCCTTACTGCGTTTTATTTTGAAAAATTTGCTTATGCAGTAAAAAAAACAACAATTTTTCTGTCTTGAAAAGCATGCCCAGACTTTTAAATATTAAAATTGCCTTTTAGACCATTCACAATGCTATAGCATTGTGAATGGATAATACTTAAGCAAAAAAGACGCCCGTCTGACATTGGTCTAAAAATCAAAAATTGCCCTCACGAAGCTAAAAGGTGCCCTAACAAATGTAAAATGTGCACATACGAATGTAAAATACTCCCTTACGAATCTAAAACGTGCCCCTTTCTAAACCTGGGGGAAATTTACACTGGCCTTATGCTCTGTGTATAGTTATTGCAAATGATGACCTTACATGAAATGACAAAGCAAGATGCTTTTGCACTGTAAATGAAAGCTGACCTTTGCTTGAATTGAGCATAATTCATATATGTTTGAGTCTTTGACTAACAGAACTTTTAGAAGTTAAAAACCTATTTGAATTCATCTTTGTTCTTTTATGTTAAATGAAATCATATTCAGCTTGTGATAAATTTGCTGGTTGACAACAAAGCAGTAAATACCATGGCTTTTAATTGTTTGATTATTGTATACCATAATAAAGCCAAAGCAAAAAATGAATTTAAATTTCAAATTTTTTTGTGGAATTCTTCAGCAAAGAAATCACACAATAAATGCATCTGTTCATTTGGAAATTTGGGCAGGGGTTCGAGATGAATTCTTCAAGGCAAACAGCAGTTACCAAATGAGTAGTGGCTTGATTAGACACATATTCTTCAGGAAAATGAATTGCTTTGCAATGAATGTATTCAATGTTAAAAGATCCAAAGCTTTGGTACATTGCACCTCTGTTAGCTCTTAGCTGCATGCTTTTACATTTGCATTCCATTCTGTAGCAAAACCCATAGACATTTGAGGTTATGATATTTCTTTCATCTAAACATTGAGCCTGCTGCTTATCGTTTTCATTTGCTATGTGCTAAATTTTACAGTGCTTCATATCATGTAAGCATTAAATGTGTTTTTCACTTGTTTCAACATTCCTTCTCCATCTTTTTTAGATTACACATTTGAACTAATTTTTTTTTAGATTGAGAGTAAGAATTCATATCATATCTGCAATCTTTTTCCTTAAATTCCCGTATTGGTCCAGACATTCTAGGTTGATTATCAATGGTAGCCTTGGCCACTGGTGGTATACTATTAATTCCTCAGGTTTTCTTTCTTTCCTTCTAAAATGACTCAAGTTTCTTTTCTTAAAATAAAAATTTTACTTTTTTTTTTTTTTTTTTTTTTTTTTTTTTTTTTTTTTTTTTTAAGATGTCTAAAAGGCACATTAAATTTTACCAATTATATCAATTAAACTGAAATAAATAAAAGTCATTAAATTAATTTTATTTCCACATTATTTGGAATATTTGTTTGTTTGAATATTTGTTAAAAAGTATATGTATGGAAGTTATTATCTCCAGAAGAGTAACCATCAAAAGTAAAAATTATTATACAAAAATGTGGTTGCTTCATTCAACTTTAACATTTAACAAACTATTTATTATTGCAATATTTTTGCAATACAAAAGGCAACTTTTCATAAACATGATTAATGATAAGTTTATGTGTGTTCAACAAAATATTATTCCACCACATTTCCTTGTCAACATTTCCTTACAAACACTGTGTCTTAAAATTTTAAGCTCAATAGCTTTTAACTCTATTGTGAAAGGCAGTACAGTTTGTCAGGATGTTTGGCTTTAAGTTTGTTCTAATTTATCAAAATGAACTTTGTTGTAGTCCACTTATTCATCAATTTCTTGTGCAACAATCCAGGGGCATAGGAAAGGGAGGAGGCATGGGAAAGAAGAGGGCTTATGAGCAGATGTAGACAGCGTTCTTTTACTTGAAAGTTTTTTTCTTGTGTTTTTGCATTTTACCAAGCAGAATAAAATCTAAAAAAGAACTTTATGGAATTTAACTTTTTGAAGGTACTTTTTGACAGTAAAAAAATTTCTGTCTGGAAAAGGTGAGTCATTGAAATGTTTGCTGCTAAAGAATTAGAGGACTTTTTAGAACACAACCAGCTGAAGATAAAGGATAAAGATGGAAATATTGTGAAAGTGAAAAAAGCATATGCTTTATTATCACTGTTAAGAAGTGGTATTCTTGCATTGCTTCAAGATCAAAATACTGCACATCAAATTAAATTAGAACAAATCTATGATATGAAGTGTGTGGTGAATTAAAATTTGATTCGGAAGAGATTGGCAACTATTAATAAAGATCGTGCTGTGTCTATGAGAAGTCATACTGACAAAATAAATTAATTTCTGATCTCACTCTCTGGAGCAGAAAGTAAGTGAAACCGATACAACTGATTATATTTTGATAAACTGATATATTGTTTATTGATATATTGATTGATATATTGTTTTTTTCACGATCTTTTGAAAAAATTTGCTGGGGTTTTTTCCGCAATTCTTTGACGAAATTGCAGGGGGCTTTTTCGATCCTTTGAAGAAATGTGAGTTTTTTTTGCGATTCTTTGACGAAATTTGCAGGTTTCCTGCAATTTTTTGATGGACTCATTGATGACTCATTTGGGAGGACCCGAAATCCAAAAAATTCCAAAATCCGGAAAGTCTTCAGTCCTGAGGATTCTGGATAATAGATCCTGTACTGTATATAATAAATCTGCAGATGAGGGGAGGGAGGATTGCAAAATACTCTTTAAAAAAAGTACTTATTAATTTTAATTATTAATCAGATACATAAAATATCTGCTGATAAGGCAGTTTTCTTAGAGTATCTTATACTTCTTTTCATTCAACATCATCTCTACCTAATGGTGAGAAAACAAGAATGGCTTATCTTCAGATTTTTTTGCATATCTTTAACAGGAAAATTTGACCTGTAAAATAAAAATTGTTCATTACTTTTAATTACAACCAATTGTGTAAATCAAATCTGTCAATAAAGCCATGGTCTTATATACTTTTTTATAATAATTTTTATTCAACAACCTATATTCTTTGTGTAACGTTGGAAAAATAGTACAAATCTCTTTCCTGTTGTAAATTTTATTGATACATCCATATAGGGTGTTTGAGCAAAATATACATTTAACATAAAAATAAAGTATTCACTAATGTGAGACATTCATTCAAGCATGTAAATTAAATATGCCAATAATGTATTTCTCTTATAAATGTTTTAAAAATTATTTTCATCCAGCAACTCATCTTTTTTACATAATGCTGGGGAACACACTAAAAATCTGCCTCATCTGCAGATTTTATCGATACTTCTGCATGAGTTGTTTACGGATAATATACCCTTAAAATGGAAAAAAATACACACTCAGGAGCTTAAACCAAATCTGTCAATAACACAGTTTTCTTGTGATATCTTCTGTGAAATTTTATTTCACAGAACTTTACTACCTACAGAAAAACAATTTTAACATACATTGTCAAGGGTGTAACTTTTGTGAACATTAGGGAATTATCGTATAAATGTCTAATTCAAGAACTCAACAATAAATATAATTAATAAAATAAAAACATCTTAAATAAATAAATTATAAAACTATAAAAGTACTGGATAAAAACTGAAAAAAAAGAAGAAAAATACATAAGGAATCAAAAAGAAAAAAGGAATCCTAAAAAAGTAACAACAGCAAAATACTGTACATAGAAATATATACAGACAGTTTAATATAGAAATACATTAAATATTTCATAAATTTCTTAAATGTGCTGTAAAAAAACTATAATTTTTATTATGTATTTAAGAACTTTGTACTTTATAAATGTGTCTAGAACCAATTTATGTTACTAAAATAACACAAAAAAGAAAGTCATGAAATTATTTTATGTATAAAAGCTTGCTTTTCACTTAAAATTTTACAAGTCAACCTGACTTGCTAATTTGTAAAACTATGAGTTAGTGAACAAGAAAATATGAACCAATTTTTAAAAATCATAAATAAATTTTAAAATATATATATCTGTACTGTTAGAAAATGCTCTTTTGTTTTCAAGAACATCCACCAGATGGCAGCATCAGACAATCTTTTTATTTGATCTACTGTGACAGACACTCAGTTCAGTCAGTGTTGCTCCTTCCCTTATAGCAGTTGGCAGCAAAATGCTGCTTGATTAAAAAAATCCAATAATATTCCAAAGGAATAAAATATGATAAAAAAACTGCAACAAGCCATAGTTCAAAGTATTTCTTTGTGTTTGTAAATAGTCTTATACATCTGTTTTGTTTTATTGTGAAATGTGATCCGTATTTTGACCAGCATATATATTATTCTAGTGTATTCAATCTTCTAATAAATGTTCTTTGTTCATCCAAAGAAGAGTATATTTCCATTGAAACACATCAAAACATAAAGGTAAAACTTTTAACTTTTTTTTATTGTTTACCTATTGAGGAATTTCATATTCATGCCTTCCATATGGAATAACATTTTAACATGTACATTTATTAGAACATTTACATGTTGCATACTTAATAATGGCTTCTGTAATTAAAGACC
Organism: Maratus speciosus; assembly: GCA_963932465.1. Classification (NCBI taxonomy): domain Eukaryota; kingdom Metazoa; phylum Arthropoda; class Arachnida; order Araneae; family Salticidae; genus Maratus; species Maratus speciosus. The sequence goes on along the minus strand of OZ010791.1, from coordinate 222,204,673 downwards.
TTACACTAACAATTACTATAAATAAATTATTATTATTATTATTATGACAAAAACAGTGCTTTTATCTATTAGGGTTTCATTCATCTGATGAAACTCAATTCGTCTCACTCCTCTGTCTGTCTGTCACAGAACCATTCTCAGAAACTATATATATTGGGGACTTGAAATTTTGGTTTTCATTCTCTCGAAACACTTTACAGTTTTTAAATACGAACTAATGATAATTTTGCTACACATATTCAAAGCCAGACGCAGATAAGTTTTTCCCAAGCCATGAGAAATTAGAATATCAAGAGTTAATTTTCTCTTGTTAATTGATTGGAACTGGTTACGAAACATAAATTTATTAGACAAATGCACAAATCATAAAAAACTTACATTGAATATGTCAATAAGGAAACCATCTTCATTATCTTCAGCTAATTCCAAAGGAGTCTTCTCAAACTTGCTAGAAACAGTGATATCAGCACCATTTTCCAATAAAACTTTAACAACATGAGCATGCCCTCGTTCAGTAGCCCAATGCAATGGAGTCATTTTTAACTAAAATGTATTTTAAAAAATCGGTCAAATATGAATATTACTTATGCACAGTACAATAAATATATTACAATTCTGTACAATAAATATATTAATTAGTAACCAGGGCTGCGGAGTCGGAGTCGGTGTGATTTTTCGGTGAAAAGAGTCAGAGTCGGAGCCGCTAAAAATATGCCGACTCAGACTCCAAACTTTTTGTTGAACAATTTGAAGTGAAATAAAAAATAAAACCATTTATGCTTAATTTTAAATTTATGAACTGAATTATTATTTTATTTTTTAACTCTGTACATTAATAAATATTTAGTTATTTTTCAGTTTATTGACATGTTAATGAGTAAATATAAGGCAAAAGGGCGATGTGATATTTTTCCTACATCAGTCATTAAATTGATTCATTTACTTACTTCTTCAGCTCATAGACGACACTATTGTACAATAATTAAATTTAGTTTTGAAAGTTTTTCGTTTTGTTTTGTTTTTTTTAATGTTTTTTGTAAATTCAGTCCAACTCAACCCGAACCCCATGTCGGTCCGACTACCCAACCCAATGAAGGAATCTATCTCAGACAAAAATAGATATTTCAATTTAACCTTTGCCTATCGTGTTCAGGTCGGGTCCTGACATTTATATTTTAAGTCAATCCGAAGGGAACCGGAAAGAAACATGAACCCTGAACCAGATCCAAAATGAAATAAAATAAAAATTTTATTGGAATTATGAAAAATAATCATCTCTAACAGCATTTTTATCTATTGTATAGGAAAAGGAATATATATTTACTTATTCGACTTATAAGTTAAACAATATTGTGGAATTCCTTTTGAAAAATCGGGTCAACCTGATCCGAACCTGCAATAATAATTATCAGACTGCCCCACAACGAAAAACATTTAGCGCCAACTCAATCCGAACAACCATTCGAATCGGATCCTAACGAATGCAACAATCTATTTCAGACAACAATGGATTCTTTGTCCAACTTATACTGCCTTATTTTTCAGATTTCAGTAATTTCTTCTTAAGGGGACCAGGTAAGCGAAATTTGGAAAAAAAATCGATTTTTACTTCTCTATATCATTAAATAGATTAAACTTTTATATTTCCAACGATTGTGTCACATATGTTTATCTATATAAAAAAGAAGTGTTGGAATTATTCATTCTTTAAAAGAGTACTTCGCAGCTTAATGGCCCTTTAAATCTTTAACTGACTTTTTCTCAAAACTTGGATTTTTCATGTTTGTGTTCCTTTTTTTCAATATCTATTAAACTTAAGAACTCAGATTTTTTTAATACTTATATTACGTTATATTGTATATTTTAACACAGGGATTTAATGATTTGTTGAGAATTGTTTACTTTAGGGACTGAAATCTTACCAAAAATGCTACTTTAAAAATGATTTTCAATAAATAATTAATTTTCAGTTTCACTTAGAAAGAAAATGGTCTGTTAAAATATGTAAAACATATTGCTCAAACTACTCTAAAAAATCTAGATCTCTATCTTTCACCATTTCTGTGAAAAAGGTACATAAAGTTGGTGCATTTAACATGGCGGGGATAGGGCTTTCCCGGTTCCCTTAAACATTTCTTACTCAAAACTTAGACGTTCTTCTATTTCTATGCCCAACTAGAGTCTTTCCAAGAGTTACTAGAGTTGCACCCAACCCGAATCTGAAATTTCTGTTGAAAGTCAACCCAAAATCCGACAAAAAGGAATTCGTCAACTGTTGTGTTTGGAAGACAGGATGTGATAGAATAATATTGTAAAGTTATTTTGGATATTGAAATTCCAAATCATTTTTTTTAGGATCGATCGTATAGTGTGCATTTAACATTTTGTTGCGGCCACAAAAGACCACTTAGACACAACAGTCATTAATTAAAGAAAATCTGAATTTACTTATCATACATTTGGAAATTAAGAACAAAAAAATAAAAAGGTAAAAGCATTACCTGCATTGACCCGAAAGAACAGAAGAATGATGGAGACATTTGCAGAAAGAAAAGTAAACAAATGAAAAATCTTCCTTGCAATTTTTTTTATTTGTGAAGCAATTTTTTGCAGAACATAGCATATTATCATACAGTACATATCTTATTCTTTTAGATGTACTTTTTTTTATGATCGACACATACATCTACATTCTTACTAAGGAAAATAAAATAATTTCTTTCCTTTGGGGAGTATGGAGACACAGGCATTTAGAGGATTTTTATAGCATCATAATTCTACGACTCGAAATAAAAGCAACACTTGAATAAAAAATAATAATGATGCCGTCAACAGAATTCTTTATCCACATCCTACAGAAGAACGAGAAGTAACTGATCAAAGCAACTCGCCACAAAAAAAAGACGATACTATGCAGCCGAATTACACAATCAAAGAAATATTCTTTCATTTTTAATATTTCTTACTGTAGACACGAAAATCCATTTATTATTTTTTTGTAGAAGGGAAAGAGGCATCCATCCATTCTCTGCTTTCGTTGATAGAACACTCATGCAGGCACAGACATAATTTCTTTGCAGAACGGCAAAAAAAGGCAGCCATTCTGCATTGAAGTCCCAACTCAACTGCACTACTGAATGCGCGCAAGCTCTCCGAGAAGAGGAGTAAAGGGGGTTTGCTATAATCCTTGAAACACGCCAACTTTGGCTGAACGAACATACAGGCGCCATGCATTGGCATAAAATGCAATGCTAAAGAATATAAAAACTGCTTTAAAAAAAGGAAATTTCATAGATTTCACTGAGATAAGATGCCAAAGAGTAGTAAAGAGTTAGAAATTTTGAAATTACGAATTAAACTGATTTAAATATTATTGGCTAAGGGGTGGAGCTATAAAAGGATATGACTTCACAAATAGAAAGATATGGAATTTTCCAGATAATTCTTTTACTGGAAGTACAGATTTCAAAACGACGTTTATGATTTTAAAATGAATGAAATGCTATGCCAGAAAGAAAAACTTACAGGGGAAAGTTGAACAAAAAGGGAATTAAAATAATTTTAGAATGCGGATATTAAAATTAAATGAATACAAGATTAATAAAAATATTTTCTAAATGAAATTAAATAAATATATGGCAGTGGTTCTAAGTAACCACAACAGTCAACCGAATCCGAAAAAGGAAAAAAAAAGTCAACCCAACCCTAATTCGAGACGAAAGAAAATTAGTTCATATTTCATAGAATAAACATGAAAAAAGCCTACAAGTTTATCGTTTTTGTATTAAAATGAACTTAAATACACTCATTAATATTCAAATACATAGATTTTTCATTTGAAAAATATTCAGTACATATTTTCTTTTAAAAAATCAGGTCATATTAAAAGTGTCAAAACCTGACCCGAAGCATTTAAAGTCTATCTGGTTCCGGCTAAATTTGGTTATCATATCCGATGGAGGACCGTACTTCTAACCTACTGTAGAAAAAACAATTATTTCATGAATTTTGAGAGGAAAGTGAAGAAACTCATTTCATGCCTCAGAATGGCTGGGTTTTTTTTTTTTTTTTTTTTGTAATGTATGTTTTTTAAGATTTTTCTATTTTCTCACTTTTTTTCATGATTATTCCTTATTCGTCGATTTTTTACCCCCACCCCCAATCCACCGAAATCGGCTTTAATTTATTTAAGATATTTATTAGTATAGTGTAGATAATAGCATTTACGTCTATGAATGAAAGGCAATGACAACTTGCCAATCTTTCATATAAAGTGCAGTATATAAGTGTCATATGCTTTCATATAAGTGCTGCTTTCATATAAAGCAGGCATATGTTCTTTTCGTGTAATTCGGTTTTAATTTGCAGCTGACAAGATAGAAATCCTTTGTTCGTATCTGTAAGTGAATCTTTTTAATTGTAAAATAATTACTATTTTTATTTAATGTATTGCATAATCCGAATCGAAATTTATAAACGTCCGTTATATGGTGGTTATAAAAATAAAATATTAGGAACAGGATTATTGGGATTCAGGACTGTATAAAAAGATTGTTTAAAAGGATAGCTTTTTAAAAATTAGTGACCGAACTCAGTATAATCTTACTTTAACTCAATACAAATGTTTAATGAATATAATCTTAATTAGAGATCAACTGAAAATTATTGACCGTAACTATCTGTATTCCAAAATTCTAATATTTTCCTTAGGAAATTTCTTACATGATTCATTAATTCTAGCTGTATTGACTCATATGAGACACTCTTTATTCATTGCTATGAACTTCACTGTTTATAATTATCAGTCACGACTGACTCAAGGTGTGAGTGCAAATTAAAAAACAAGAAATGCATATAGGACTAAAATTTTAAGACGCTTTTCACTTGCTCATGAAAAGCTGCAGACTTAACTTTAATAGAACTTTTTTAGTTTGAAACAGAAGTGTTTCAAATATTCTTTGAGAAAGTTCTAGTAGAACGAATGATCCTTTACAAAATTCATTATAAAATATAAATTGAGGTATGTATACATAAAAGATTTTTTAATTAGATGCAATTCATAATTAAAAAATCATTTCGTATCATTGATGAATTACTAATTACATTTTATTTTATATGAAAATAAAAAGTTTTGGTCAGAGTCACAGAGAGCCAACTTGGACGACAGGTATAATTACACCTACAATTAATTAATAACTATGTATATTTATTATGTGTTAATTACTTAAACATTTTTTTGGAAATTTCCGTTTTCGGCCCAAAATAGAAATATTACCGAAATTCGGTTTCTGTTTCGGTTTATCCTTAATCTAAATTACTATTTTATTTTGAATGGAGACACTTTTCAACTTCTTGAACACTTTTTCAATTTGAATTGTCTATATATCTCCAATAGGTAAAAAATTAAAGCGCATTTCAATCTTTTTGAGAAAACCTTTAATTTCAAAATTTTATAATTGCTACATTCTGATACTTTTATTTATATTTTTTTTCATGTTTAGTGTCCCTCATGAAAACCTTAACATGGAAAATCTTATCTGTAAGCAGGGATCTCTTTAGAAAGAGCTTGAGTCTCTTAAACGATCCTTTGCAGTTTTTTTTTCTTCTTAAAACATATGACCTTTAACAAAATTCTTTCTCTTAAAAGACATTTCAGAATTTTTTTACAATCTCCAAATTAAATCCTTCACAAACGTAATGATTTTGGAATTAAAAAAAAAAACCTATTGTATAATAGCTGCAATAACCAATGAATCTATTATCTAGCTGTTTATATGTTCAAAGGACCATCTCAATAATGTCTAAATAAGAACTTAAATAGGATAATTTCTAATTTACAAAATTCCGATTACATTTTTTACATTTCATTCACATTTTTTACAAGATTTTATAAAAGTTCACAATTTCACAAAAACATGATCGTGTGAAAAAAAATCCAAGCAAATCCCTGGTAAGATAATTAAATGCAACTTCTCTCGTTAAAAATGAAAATTCATGTGCAAAAGTATTTCAATAATTATACCAATAAATGAAAATGGTAAGATGGAAAATTTAATGTAAAATTTGAAACAAGGATTTTTTTGTTATTAGCACGGCTGTAATTTTTCCCTATTAGAAAAATTTCTTTTGATAATAAAATACAGTTGAAATTATGTATAATTTTTTTTCTTTTCTTGAAATATAGATTCTTAGAACTGTCTAAATGTATTTTCAAAAAATATAAATCCATAAAAACTTTGCAAAGAAAGTATAAGCAAATCTCTGAGAAAAATCTAGTTGAAAACAATTTTTAAACATATGGAAAAATACACCTGTTTTAAAAGTTTCATTTAAAAAAAAAATACCGCTTTCAATATATTAAATATTAAAGATCTAAATCTTACTAAAACATAGTTTGGGTTTAGTCTGGAAAGCTGTACCAAAACTACATATACAGGAAATGAAAATTATAACTGTAAGGGGAGGGGGTGGGGGAGTAATATTGTAAAATAATACCAATTGTTAAACAACGAAAGATTTGAAAATAATAGTATTTATAATCATACCAGAACTACTATAATTTGCTTCTTTTAAACTGGCATCCTTTATGTATTTGAAAACCAGTATTATGTAGATGAGATGTACAATACAGTTTAAAACTGCTTTAAAACTACAGTGATATTGGTTGGAACTAAAGATATTTTTTTGTTTTTTAAATTAGCTCTACTGATGTAATTAAACAAGTGCTACTGAAAAATCATTTTAACAGACGCATGATATATTACAAACACTGGTGTTAAATTAAGCAAGAAAAGCTACAATCAGAATTCTGAGACTGAAAGGATAAACTTTTAAAAGCTGGCTTTCTCTTTCTCTCTCTTTTTTTTTTTTTTTTATAACATATTCACATGTAAAGGGAAAATAATTTTTTTAATGTGCTTAAATGTTGAAATAATTTATTATTGTATACTTTTTAAGAACTTATTTTTGAGAAACATTTACAGGAAATCAATTTTTCCAGAAAAAAAACTGGGTTTTTTTCGCCACTTCAAATTTTCCGGGAAATTTACATCTCTAGTCCTGCGACCAATGGCTATGAGTATAATGCTCTACCAGCTTGGCCACCGCTGCCCAATCTTATTGAGATAGCTTGGAATTTTTGTTCATTCAATCAATGATACTGACAAAATATTTTGATTTATATAATCCAATATAGATCTAATTTTATACCATTTATCATGAGCAGGATTTTGAGCATCTGATTGTTTGGAATTATGAAAATGTAAGCTTCAGTGCAATTTTTCAAAGTTTTACTGAGACAGTCTGTTATTAATTCAATTTGAGTAATGTCATTCCAAAGGTCATGGGTGGACATTAGAACAAATAGCTCACATGCAAACAAATTTATAAATGTCATAGTTGGTGCAGTCTGCATGGCTTGTTCGGTTTTGTTAGACACTGGCATGGATTAGTTTCATCTACAATCTTCTTTACTAATTTGTCTATGAAAAATATAAGAAAAATTGACATACTGCTGATAATTCTAAAATGAATTGGGCAACTTTGTGTTATTATATATATATATATATATATATATAAGAATAGGTTAACAAAAAAGGGTACACTAGTTTATTTGCTACAAAATTTATTTTTGTAAACCATCTTTTATCTGAAGTGGGGAGGGGAATCATAAGTCATTTCTATTTGAATTCACTGTTTGTGCACCCACTTTCATACTCACTTCCACTATGTGACAATTCAGATATGTGATGTTAAAAGCAAATTCTAGATATAGAATTTTAGCAGTTGTAATTTACCATTTTGCAATAAGCAATTTTCATTGTTTGAGGTAAAAAACAGAAACAGGGTTCCTATACAATTCTGGTAAAAAAATTCTCTGACTTTTCCAGGTTTTCCCTGACCTTTTTCAAAAATTTTCCTGACCTTTCTCAGTAAAATTTTGGCTTATATATTGTTGTAAAACCTTCCACAGTGGGCAATTTTAATCTAGATAAATGCTTAATAAAAAATATGTGCTGTATGAATTTGCGATTTTTAATTATTTTTCATATTATGCTATTGTTATATAGTTTGCATAAATTTTATATAAAAATTTCAGATTGGATGAATAATTAATTAAAAATTTCTTCATTTGTGATAACCGAGATTCTGATAGAAAGTAGTACTAGTACATCAAAAATTCCCTGACCACTTCAAATATTTAAAAATTTCCCTGACATTTTGCCTACATTTTTAAATTCCCTGACTTTTCCCTATTTTCCAGGTTTTCTCTGACCTGTAAGAACCCTGAGAAATTATGTAGGAAATTATTTTGTTACCAATCTCCAGGAACAATAATTGGGTACTACTTAGTTATCCCGTGGACCAAAAATCTATCGCCAAACTATAAGATTAAATGCCAATAATGGTAAATCGTAAATGTCGATTTCACTTGACTTTAAACAAGTTACACAGGTTTACGTCATCAAGTGATTTTTATTTTGACGTTTTATTTGTATTTTTATTAATGTTATAGTAATTTATTTGTTCTTTCGCTATTTAAAATAAAAATTATGTCAATTTGTATAATTTGGCGAGTGGTTTGGTGACTTATATAATTTGGTGAAATTGGTCGACGGGATAACTAAGTAGTATGAATAATTAAAATTACAAAATGAAGACATTTTTAATAAAAAAAAATTTTATTTGATTAACATGAAGTCTTAAAAGTGCTTTCCTCCTAGGCTTTTAAAATATTGTGAAATAATGAATTAACCCCTGAAGGTTTCTTCTAATACGATATCTGGTAGCAATCATTTTCATGAAATAAATTATTAAATGGCATTTTCTTCAGTAAAGCATCAGCACTCCCTCAGCGTATCAATGGTATAAACTCAACCAGCTCTGATCGGTACAATCAGAAAAAAAATTTCTTTTAAATGAGGTCCCAAAAAATGAATTCAGAAAATTTAAAAATCAAATGCTGAAAACAAACACATGACATTCAGTACAGCGTGCAAAATAATATGCCAAAAATGCAATATATGACAGGGATGCCGCGGACGCGCTATAGCACGTAAATTACGCGAAAAATCGGATACGGGACGCAAAAAAATAGCTCTTACGCATCCCATGGGACGCGTAATTTCGTGAAAAAATCGCGGAAAACAGACTATTTTCGTCAAAGAAACGCGAAAAAAGCGTAAATCTCATCACAATATCGCGCAAAAGCAGCGATTTTCGTAAAAGGGCCGCGAAAAAATAGCGTATTTCGTCAAAGCATCGCGAAATAAAAAGCGAATTTCGTCAAAAAATCGCGGAAATAAGCGCAAATTTCATGAAAATATCGCTGAAATAAGCGCAAATTTCATGAAAATATTGCGAAAAACGCGATTTTCGTAAAAGTGCCGCGACAAATTAGCGTATTTCGTTAAAAGATCGCGAAAAAATAGCTAATTTCGTCAAAAAATCGCGGTAAAAAGCCGATTTTCGTCAAAGGATCGCGAAAAAATAGTTGTTTTTCAACAAAGGATCCCCCAAAAATAGCAAATATCGTCAAAAAATAACGTAAAAAAGCCGATTTTCGTCAAAGGATCGCGAAAAAAGCACAAATTTTGTGAAAATATAGCGGAAAAAACGATATTTTCGTAAAAGGGCTGAGACAAAATAGTGTATTTCGACAAAAGATTGCGAAAAAATAGCAAATTTCGTCAAAAAATCGCGGAATAAAGCCGAATTTTGTCAAAGTATCGTGGAAAAAAACCCGATTTTCGTGACAGACTCGCGAAAAAATAGCGAATTTCAACAAAAGGATCGCGGAAAAAACGTGAATTTAGTCAAAGCACCAAAAAAGATGTGCAAACTAAACTTATAGGTAGAAAATTCATAAAATGGGATTTAATTTCTTTTTTATGAGATTCTTAAAAATACAGCATGATTTCAGTGTACTTTGATAATATTTATAATCATTAGGTGGACCAGTAAAAATCACCCCCCCCCCCTCGTTCTTACTGCATTGAAATGTCTCCTGCCTTCAGAACATTTAAGATTTGATGCTTATTAGTGATTTAGATATAAATTTCCCTTCCAAGGAAAATGTCTGATTCCAACACAGATCTATGCTGACAAATAATTCAATGGGAAGTATAATAATGAAAGCACCCATTCATTCAACGAAAAGTACACCTTTATTTTAACATAAGTGTTCTTTTTTTCAGCAAAAATATCTTTTTCAATAAACCCGCCTTCCCTCTTTTTAAAAGAATGTGAACATTAGTGATACTTGTTAGTGGAACTTGGTATCTTCTACTCTCAAATAAACATTATTTTACAATTAAAATTGTATCTTGCATTTTTACTTTTAAAAAAGTAAAGAAAATTTCTCTTAATATTTTTTAAAAATATCTTATTTGAGTGCAAATAATGCTGGTTTTAATTCATTATTTAATTATTGTTAAAACAATAATTAATGCATTTCATTTATCTTAATAAACAACTTTCATTTATTCCTTTAAAATATAAATTATTATTGATGGGGACCCGCTTTTGTAAAAAAGGGACCCAGATTTTTGGAAATCCTGGGTCCCGGGGACCCAGGTTTTTTCAAGTACAGCGGCATCACTGTATGATCTGTACCACGATCAATCTCACATATAATGTTAAAGAGCATATGCGAGCAATGATGTAACAACACTGAAAAAAAAAACCACAAAATGCTCTTGCGGGGAAATGAAATGCAGGCCACAAAATCATAAACAATGCAAGAGCCTTCACAATATCCCACCTTTCTTTGTTGATTAAAATTTTTGGATGACCAAAAGATGTAAACAGTAAAATATCAAATAATCCCTTATACAGCAAGGTGGGAAGATAAAATTTTTGGTAGGCAAAAACAAATAAAGCAGGAACTAAAAAAACACCAACATGAAAAAGTGACAAAGGTAAACTACATACACATGTGCATCAAGTATTGGGCACAGATGTCATATTCGCCCCATATTGGGGCGATTTTTTTCGGTTGCTAATTTGGCGAAAACATCAACAGCATAAACAACATAATCCGGGTTACCACATCGAGCAAAATAACGACACTTTGGCGCAAGTTAAGTACCTGTTGCCTACATGATATTGGCGACAGAAAAAAATCGTGCCAATATGGGGCGAATATGACATCTGTACGAAGTATTGTAGTATACCTCAAATAATTATACATTATACACAAAAAAAATAAATAATCATAAGCTGTATGTCATACAATGCTAGCACAACTATATATACACAAATGTATTATAAGTATTATCAAAGAATTATACATTATACACATAAAAATAAATAATAATAAGTTGCATGCAAAACAATGCTAGCAATTAATTTTAGCAAAATTTGTATCAAATATTTTTACACAATAAAGGCAAAATCAAAAAAAGTTTAATTTCAAAGAAAATTATGCATGTTTATAGCATTTTACAGTTCAATAAACATTAACATTTTCTATTATAAAAATGAGATAATAAAATAGTTAAATACATGTTTAAGCATCATACGCTACTTTTAAACACAAAATTGAGACTGTGAAAACATAAAGAAATTAAACTAAACATTATCAATAATGACCAGTAGTCGGAAAAAGCCCACTACATAGTCACTACTTTTTCTAGTAGTTTGTAAAATGGTATATTTTGAAAAGTATTATGCAGAGAACAGCATGATACAAAATGACAATAGCTTGTAGCAATCACAGATGCTACTTTTAAGGCTACTTTAAAAGGAAAAAAAGTGCCATATGTGTAATAGTTATTTTAAGGTTTTCTTTCTTTTTTAATATTCGCATATAAATATACTTTTTATGATGTAATTTACTCTATTTCCTGCTTTTAGCAAATGATCATTTAATATAAAGTTTTCTTTTTGCTTTTCTTAGTCACGTTTAATTATACTTTTTAATTTGAAAGGTAATATTATTCTTTGTGTTGTTTTATAATTTGGCAACAATTTACAGAAATTACCTTTTCTAAATATGAAAAAATAAATCTTCATTGAAGTAATGATAAATGGAATAACAAATTGAAAAAAAAAAAACTTCAAAAAATTAGTCAAATTAAAAAAATACTTGCACACTGCAAACTTGTTAAGCATGTCTCTGTAAAAAATGGTTAAACAGCCATGCATTATAGGTCAAAATTAACATTTTTACCCACTGGCCAGTATACTGATTTTTTTTTTACTGGCCAGTTTATTTTAACCACTGGTCAGTAACAAAGTTATGTATGCTCCATACAAAATTGTGTTTTTTCTAACTATCAACATTGTAATTTATTAATATATTTCTCTTACCATTCGATATAATTACAAAAAAAACTGGCATTAATATGTAACATAAACATATAACCAAGAAATTACTGCTTCCACAATAAAAGTCAAATACATATTTGAAGATTTTTAGACATACTTAAGGCAATGTATAAAAGAGACAAGAAAATTGAAATATATTTTAAGAATTATTTTATTAAAATCTTGAATATTTTATTTTTACTATTAATTGCAATCAAAAAAAAATTCATAGCAAATTTTAAGAAAGGTCAGAGTAGAGGTGGAACCCCCCCCCCCCCCCCCCACCCGGCACTAACTATGCATTTTTCTGCGACCATTTAACGAATTTCACGTTTTTTTCGCGACCTTTTGATGAAATTCAAGTTTTTTTTCGCGATCTTTGGACGAAATCTGCATTTTTTCCGCGATCTTTTGACGAAATTTGTGATTTTTTTCACGAAATTTGCGTTTTTCCTACTTTTTTTTGACGAAAGTTGTGTGTTTTCCTACTTTTTTTTGACGAAAGTTGCGTGTTTTCCATGATCTTTTCACGAAATTTGTGTTTTATCCGTAATATTTTCACGAAATTTGTGTTTTATCCGTAATATTTTCACGAAATTTGTGTTTTTACCGCGATCTTTTGACGAAATTTGTGTTTTTACCGCGATCTTTTCATGAAATTTGCGTTTTTTTGCGATCTTTTCACGAAATTCTTGTTTCATCCGTAATCTTTTCACAAAATTCTTGTTTCATCAGTAATCTTTTCGCAAAATTCGTGTTTTATCCGCAATCTTTTCGCGAAATTTGTGTTTTATCCACGATCTTTTGACGAAAGTTGTATTTTTTCCGTGATTTTTTCACGAAATTTGTGTTTTTCCGCGATCTTTTTACAAAATTTGCATTTTTCCCCGATACTTTGAAGAATTTTGCGATTCTTTTTTGGGATCTTTGACGAAATTTGTGGGGGGGTTTTTTTCATGATTTTTTGACGAAATTCGCATCTTTTGCATGGTCCTTGGGCAAAATTCACATTTTTTCGTTATTCTTTGACGGAATTGGTGACTTTTTCTGCGAACGATTTGACAAAATTGATTTTTTTCAGCAACCATATCGAAATTGGCGATATTTTTATGTGCGAATTTTTGGACTGATGACCGATTTTTTTTAGTTTTCGGAACCAAATACCTTAAATTTTCGGAACAGAATTGTCCCTGCTACTTTCTTTTCTTACGTTCGGGAATCGCCGATCTGGATGCCGTAAATTCTGAACGAATTTCATCCCTTTTCTCCCTGGCATCGATGTTTCAACCATCGCGTTTGGCGAGTGGTACCCACTGAGTTTGGTGAGTGAGGACAATAAAATTAATCGCCACGTTTTAAGTGTTACTCAACGCCTGGTGAGTGCTAATTTTATGCTATACCATGCATAGTTTTTGTTACTATAAAACTTTTTCAATGAAACTATTTTGACTGACTTCAAGATTCTCTCTTCACTTCAAGATTCTTAAAATAATTCTTTGATTTAAAAATTGTCATTTTCAGCATGTTTATAGAACATTTCTTTATAAAACTACCAATTTTCACATTTTTATATGCAACAGTTTTCTTAATGTTAGCTTAGAAAGGCCTCTAGTCATAAAAAATTCATTTATTGTGGGGACAGCATTACTTTTTTTAGAAAAGAGAGAAACAAATGTTTGAAGTGCATTTTGATTTTTATAGTGCAAAATAATCAAAGCTTCAATTTTTTTTAATATGTACTTTTGCATGATAAAATCAAAATAAGAAATATTGTTTTCATAATATTCCCGCTATCATGACTGCTTAGCTTATAATTTTTTTTAACAGTATTTTGCCCAATTTTACATTCTGACTGTACATAGTTTAAGATTTGTAATATTCTTAATTAATATTCAAATTTCAAGAAATTTAGGATTAAACATACACATTTGATGTAATTAATCTGTGTTTTGTTGTACATGTGTATAAATATTTTTCCCTTGGAATTCCTGAGTTTTTTTGCCCATATAAACACTGTTGTTTTTATGTGTTTGTTTCACAACATGGCCACTGGATTTTTGGAGTTTAGGAGCCACTGGCTCCTTTTAGATTTTAGGAATTGCATTAAGGGAATAAAATTAAGGGAACGATGATGCCTACAACTAAACAATTGGAAACTGGACGTCAAATGTGACAAATGAGGTGCATTCGTACTATATCTAGTTTTATAAATATTTTTTGCACCACATATTGTAATGAATGCATATTTTAATGCACTTCATAACTGCATATCAATTTCATTCTGCTCAAAAAGCTGTAACATCATTAAAATGCACATGAAATATTTTCTTCCCATTGGCCTTAATGTAACGGAAAACTTTTGACTGTCCCTGTAATTAAACTATACATCCGATTTTCATAAAATTTTAAATAACTCGACAAAATTTTGCAAAAATTATATATTTAAAATTTGAGACCATTCGGAAGGCTGTAACACATTAAAATGCACTTGCAATAATTTTTTCCCATTGGTCGTAATGTGACGGAAAACTTTTGGCTGTCTCTGTAATTAAACTATACATCCGATTTTCATAAAATTTGACATGACTCAACAAAATTTTGTAACAGTTATACATTTAAAATTTCATACCATTCGGTTGGGTAGTTTTGCTCTGTTAAATATGAACAGACAGACGAATGGATTGAACTACGACTATAGGTGCTACGTATTTATACAATTACAAACGCACCTAAAAAGGCAAACCACTGAAATGATATGATTTGTAATCAAGAATACAAAATCAAAAGTTTTCATCCAAGTGGTTTAACATTCCATTTCAAAATGGAATGTTAAAATACTAAACTATTATAAATACTATATACGCAAAACTATTTTGTCACCTAATAATTAAATCAGTAAAACTAAATCCTGCCATGCTAACAATTATTTAATTATTACTGCTATTATTCCACACCAGGATATATTTTTTTTTTTTTTTTGTCCTAAAATATCTGAATTTTTGTTAATCCCAGATTTTGTGTTTTAATTACAGAAAATTAAAATGCAATAATAATGCTCAATATGAATTAAAAGCTTCCTGTTACGCCATAGTTATTTAAAAATGCTTAGTACCTATTTATCTAAATTAAAAAGCTACTAGCTAGTGTGCTGTCAATAAATACAGCTTTATAGAAAAGAAGTAAGTAACAGTACAACAGTGATATACTGGCAACAGTTGGTACAAAAAAAATTAAGACAATACAAAGAAAAACCCTAGTTCTAAGCAACACATAGAATGCACTTTCAGCTCTTATGTAAGAAAAATAAGAGGAATTATTGAGCTTTATTTAGCCAAAAAAATATTCTAACTCTTTTTTTTTTCATTCAACTATATAGAACTTAATTAACACATGAATACTAATGATAGAACATTTTTTAAAGACACAAATCAAATACTTGATGAATGGCTATGGAAATATTAAATCTGGGATTATTATTAATATTAGGAATTAAAACTAACTGCAATGACAGTTTTGTAGTTACCATATCTCGAGCATCCACCTCAGCTCCATGAGCTATAAGAAGTTCCACTATGTCAACATGTCCTTCTTGGGCTGCAATATGTAAAGGAGTTCTATCCACTTTTGTGCGAGCATCCCTACTTATACCAGCTCTCAATAAAACTTCAGCTGTGCTTAAATGACCATACTGAGCTGCCAAATGTAAGGGTGAAAACCCCAGCTGAAAATTTTAAAGAGAAAAAATAAGAGGAAACAGCAAAGATATTAAAAAAAAAAAAAAGTAAAACTATTGAACAAATATTCATGTCAATAGATATTTTTAGACTAAAGCATTAGTAGGCAAAAATTTAATTTAAAATAGTATGCCTGGGTCTCAATATTTGCCTATACAAGGTTAATTTATTACAGTTAAACTACAGATTCTGCAGTAGGGTGTAAAAAAAATCATGATTTTTTTTTTAAATAAAAAAAATCGGATTTTTTAAATTTAAATCAGATTTTTTTTTATTTAAATCAGATTTTTTTTATTTAAATCGGATTTTTTATTTTGTTCCTTGTGTTAAAATATTAAACATCTACGAAGAATCAAGCATTTCAAAAATGAATAACCCACCAATTACTAACATAATCTATGCTTTTTTGCTTTAATTAATAAAATTTTAATTATGTAATTATAGAAATTACAAAAAACTGCAAATTAAAAATTTCTTTAGTAACATACACCATTATGTACATTAATATTTTGTAATAATTAAAATATTTAAAACAATTTTATTTTTTAAAAGAGCTTCTTTTATTTATTCAGCAATTAAATTATCTTATAAACATTATAAATCATTTTCATTACTGATTATATTACTTTCTCACACCATTTTAAAAAATCAGAAAATATGTGATTTTATCACCTGATTTAAATCATTGGCACTCTATTACTATGTTTATTGTATATAAAAGAATGAATAACTTGATTATTAAAAGGAAATTATGACATTGTAAGTTATATTAGATTTAAATACATTTTTAAATTAAATGCTTTTTATGTTTGTTAGATAAAAACCATGCTTTTTACAAACTTACTGTACTTATTTTTTTTACAATACTCAGGAATTACAATACTCAGTCCCGCGATTCTTTGAAATTCATTTTTTTTTTTTTTTTTTATGATCCTATGACGAAATTCGCATTTTTTTCTGTGATCCTTTGAAGAAATTTGCATTTATTCTGCAATTCTTTGACGAAATTCGCATTTTTTCCCTCAATTCTTTGGCAAAATTCGCATTTTTTTTTTTTTTTTTTTGCAAACCGTTGAAGAAATTTGTGGAGGGTTTTCCCGATCCTATGACTCTTTGAAAAATTTGTATTTTTTCCATTAATTCTTTGGTGAAATTAGCATTTCTTTTTGTGATCCTTTAAAGATATTTGCATTTTTTTGTGATCCTATGACGAAATTAGCATTTTCCCGTTATTCTTTGGTGAAATTCGTGTTTTTACCGTGATTCTTTAACGAAATTAACATTTCTTTTTGCGATCCTTTGACGAAACTCTCATTTTTTTCTGCAGCCTTTTGACAAAATTCACATTTTTTTTATGATTTTTTGGCGAAATTCGCATTTCTTTTCACGATTCTTTGATGAAATATTTCTGCAAACAATTGACTAAATTGATTTTTTTCGCCGACCATTTGTCAAAATTCGCGATATTTTTATGTCTGAATTTTCAGACTGATAACCGATTTTTTTTTTCTTCAATTTTCGGAACCGAATTTCTAATAAATATTTTTTAAAGAAGCTAGGTGCCAAATTGGACGTGCGAGAGTAATTTTGTAGTCATAAATGCAATTATTTAGTTGAATTTGACGACTAACGACTGCTAATTTCGAACACTGCCACAAATAAAATCTTCATATTTAGCTTAGCAGCAATTTTTTTGTTAATGTTTATTTTTCTTATTTAACTATATTTTTAATGTATTAATCCCTAATTCCATAAAAGTATTACTAACCCAATCTGTTGTAAATGGTGCTCCATTTGTCATTAGTAATCTGACATCCTCAGTCTCACCGAGCTTGGCACATTCTAGTAGCTGTTTGCCCAAGTCGACAAGGGACATGTCCAAAAGTTCGTCGATTTACCTAATTAAAAATAATTTTAGAAATTAATTTGATATTATTAAAAATTGATACATGTTTTCCCAATCTGAAGAGAGAAATAGGTAGATATATAATAATTAAAAGAAAACAAGGCAAATACAGTAGACTCCCTCAAATCCGCAACCCTAAAATCTGCAAATGCCTAAAATCTGCACATTTTTACAGATGTAAACAATGAAACTTTCATTTCAGATGTAGGGGTAAAATTACAGAATTTTTTAGTTTTATTTCACCCGTATGTATTTTAATATGTAATTCTTAATAATATGACTGAACCATGAAGGCAGTATAAATTTAATTCTGAAAAAAATCAAGATATCGCTGATATTACTGGTAACCACAATCTTTTTACCAAATATATTTATGTATCAATCAAACTTTTTAAAAATTATCAAGCTTTTTAAAGGTTATTTTCAAGGTAATTACGATGATTTTGATGTGAATTAATAGAGAGTACTTTTCATAAGGAAGGTTTCATTGAATAATTCAAGGAAAATGTATCTCATCTTTATATGCATATTCAAATATACATTAATTATTTACTTGACCTTTACTTTTAATATTTTAATCAGTTTTTAAATTATCTTATTTTTTATCCTTTTAGTTTATTACTTTACTTTTTTATTTTAATATTTTACTATACTAGAATCTTTCATCATAATTTTGATTGCACTATTGCATTCAAATTACTGTTTAAAAAATGTAAACAAAGCAATGACCAGAAATCTGCAAAATTCTAAAATCCGCAATACCTCTGGTCCCAAGCTGTGTGGATTTGAGGGAGTCTATTGTATTAATATTACTACAAAGAAAAAACTGAGATAGTATTACACTTTTTATTTGACTTATCTTGATTTTTGTAAAGATGGATTTTTGTAGGTTTTTTTCACACACTTCCTGTTCCTGGTATGCTAGAATTATAAAAGTTATTCACGAAAGTATATATTTTTTTTATAACTTAATACATTACTGGGAGTACAAATTAGTGCATCCTGTTTTTTTATGTTCATATATGCATTTACTTCAAAATAAAATGAATGAACAGATTGATCAAAGTATTGTCCATCGCTGGCTACTACTTTTTGCCACCTTTCAGGTAATTTTCGAATTCCATCTAAAGAAAAATAACTTGTCTTTTGAGACAATCAAAGTTTGGAGCCAATTTTAGATTTCTGCAAAAGAAGTGAACCGGTGACCCGCTAAATCATCTAGAAATCATCCCGCTAAAAAATCAACCCGCTGCTGCATCTGTCAGAACAACCAGTAATCAGAAGGAGCAATGTCCAGAGAATACAGTGGATGCTTTAAAACATCCCACATGAGAGTTTCCAAATATTTTTTTTTTTTTTTTTACTTTTACAAAAGATCACCTTTCAACGTCTCTCACTTTCAGTTCATAAGACACCCAATTTGCTTGCTTTTGAATCATTCCCATGGATTTCAATTGTACGAAAACTGCTTTTTGACTCACTCCCAATGATTATGCAAGATCCTCTTGAGTTTAACTCGGATCTTCATCCAGTAATGCCTATAAATCTTTGTCTTCAAATTTTTTAAACTGTTCAGAATGATGCTTGATGTATGTTGTCTTCAACGCCCCAGTAGCAGAAACAGTGCAGTACAGCAGCAGTGCTGCATATTATTTTAGACTGCAGATTAACAGGTTAAAAAGGAATAATACTGGACTTTAAAAAAAATTGCTAAAATTTACTTCAAATCTCTAGATTTATTGTATTTTCTGTGTAAATGCAAATTTTGCTTATTTCATGGGTTACTATTTTTTTATGATTGTAGACTATAGGTCAAAATTAACATTTTTACCCAATGGCCACTGGCCAGTACACTAATTTTTTTCACTGGCCAGTAACGAAGTTATGAACATTTCATACAAAATTGTGTTTTCTCTAACTATCAACATTATAATTTACTGATATCTTTTACTTACCACTCCATAGGATTAAACTCAATTAAAATTAAACTAAAAAAAATTAATAAATAAATAAAACCTGGCATTACATCTAACAGAAATATATAACCAAGAAATTACTGTAGTCAAAATAAAAGTCAAACACATATTTGAAGATATTTAGACATAATGCAATGTATAAAAGAGACAAGAAAATTAAAATATATCTTAAGAATTATTTTAATAAAATTTTGAATATTTTTAATTGCAATGAAATAAAGTATTACAAAAAGTGCTATTTTTGACACTAATGTTTATCATTTCACTAGGGAGTAAAAAAATCATGATTTTTTTTTTTTGTAAATCAAAAAAATCGGATTTTTTTTTAAATCAGATTTTTTTATTTAAATCAGATTTTTATGATTTTTTTCCCAGCGTTCAAATATTGAATAGCTACCAAGAGTTTTAGGTTTCCAAAACAATTAAAACTCTAATTGCTAACATAATCTATGTTTTTGCACTTTAATTAATAAAATTATAATTATTAGTTAGTAATTACAGAAATTATAAAAACTGCAAATTGTAGTTTAGTTAGTTAGTATCATACAACAACATTATATACATTAACATTTCGTAATAATAATGTAAAACTACATTAAATGCTAGTGATATTTAATATTTACTAGGGGGCTCTGCCCCCTGCTCACTAACGCTCTCCAACTCCCGTGAATTGTGACACAATTCACATTGGGACCGCTATGTGTCCCCCAACTCGCTTCGCTCGCTCGACACTTTTTGCCGCAACTCTGGATATAATGAGTAATATCATAAATATTTTTAACTTATGAAATTTTCAAAAAAAATTTAAGTAAAAAAACAGTAATTGAAATCACAATTAAAAATGTATTTAGTTGGTGCTACACAGCTTAATTTAGAAAAACTCTTGGAAAAACACTATCTGATACTAAGATAGTTCAATATAAATCAACAACATTATCTAAAGTCCGTTCAATGTGAAAAATACAATATCTCTCAGACACTTGGCAAGTTAACAAAATGTAAACAACACTTTTTCTGATGTGTCTAAAATAAACTTTTGATCAAAAAGCTGGTTTTCTGAATGCATCACATGACCGTAAAATGAACCAATGATCATTCATTGCTATTCTTACATCTTCCAAAAGATCATACTGTGCTTAAAAAGAGCTCCTTCTGAATTTTGTTTTGCTGAATTCAATTTGTTTTAGTTTAATTTGCTGCTGTAAAGGCCAGTGAATATGATGTCATATTGACAAAATCGTACTAAAATATTTCAGTTTTATATCCCTACGAGCATCTTGAGGGCTTTCCTGCATTTTCATAAAAATGCTTGTAAAACATAATCCTAATTTAAATTTTCTTTCCCTGTTTGTTTCTAAAATACACTTTATGCCTCTTTAATTGAAATACATTTTAAAACACAATTCTGTTTAAAATATTTTTTTCTACAACAGATTTGTTTTTTGGGAGATGGAAAAATACGCCCAAACCACTCAGAGGAATATAGACTCTAAAGCTTATGACATTATTGGCAGTTCCTAACAAACCGTTCCTGTGTATTTCTTGGATTTTTCTGTGCTTTTTTCTGGGAGGTAACTTCTTCATGCTATGGAAAACTTTTCCAGAAATCGGTTGTTTGTTTGAAACAATTCTACTGTATTCCATAATACTATTGGATTGGAATCCATATGAGAATGAATCCTTTGTATCACATACATTATTTTCACTATTAGAACCATTCATCCCTTCCAAGATTAAAGCGTTATTTAAGCAATTGTTTTAAAATTCCTGAGTTTCATTAAATATTCACTTAAATTACTTGGAAATTATGTAATTTTCAGAAATATTTTATTTTGTGTATACCAAGGATCTTTAAATAAATAGCAGGAGTCCACTCTATGTATGTGTTGGAATAAGGATCAGGAATTTGACGTCATCACTGACACAGTTACAGTAAAATATTTTAAATCATAGATGAAAATGCATCTTTTGTTTTCCGAATTATGTCATCATCTTCAACGGAAACATTTCATTTTCCGCTTACTATGAAAGATATAATTCACTGACATTTTATTTACACAGATTACTTAATATTATTTCTCAATTTTATTTACACAGATTACTTAATATTATTTCTCAATAAATAATCTGTGTCTGTAAATCTCTTACACGAATCCTACATAATTAAACGGAATTGTTTTAATATGTTTACATTTTATAGAAACCATTGAAATTTTTCTTTTAAATATGATGCAAGTTTAAGTGGTGAAATCAGTCTTCTGACTGGTGGAATGTAATAAGGTAAATTAATTGTGTTACTGTGGTTGCTGCCAAACGGCAAGCTACAAATTCAGCCCTATTTTAGCACCATGCAAGAGAAATATATATATAGATTAAAATTATTAATAACTGCATTTAATATTTGGTGGACTGTTTTAACACAGTTCCACATTTAGATACATATATGGCTTAATAAAGCATAAATTGGATTGTTCAAACACATAAAATGATCAAAACTTTACAGTGACTTTAACAAAAAAAAAAAAAAAAAACTATATCTCTTTCACTGAAATGAACTCAAACCTTAAGGAAGATAACAGAAGGAGTGACTATGCAAATTTTGACAAAATTATGTGTATCTTATAACTATATGTTGAACACACGTCCAATAGAAAAAGAGGGAGGATATCCCTATTGGACAAGAAACACAGGACCTTCTCCCCCTTTACTCTTTCAGAAGTTTTTTTTTTTTTTCTCTCTCTCTCTCTTCCCTGCCTGAATGAAGAGGAGTCAGATATTCAGAGATGAATAAACAGCATCTTAAAAAGGAGATGCATTTTTGACAATTTTGTCATCACGCTTCCAGAGGGGAATAATTTTAAAGTTTTCTTTAACTCCTTGAGTCCTGGACCATGGCAAATAATCTCATTGTGAAATCATCCTAGAAATCATGGAATGATGCCGTAAAAGAGGCTTCTTCATGACTGATGACTAAACGCTGCTGGTGTGTTTCAAATATCAGAATGGACGATAGAGATCAAGCTTCAATGAGGTACAAAATATTTTCTTAACGGTTCCATTGTGTGAAATAACACTGCGATTACGCATTTTAGTGAAAGAGTGAGAATGGTAGCAATCACTTTTGCAGTTACTCAAGTATTATGTATTCAAGTTTTATATTTAATTTTAATCATGAAATCTCAGGATATTCACTTAATATGAAATACTTAAAATTCTTTAAATTTTGAATTCTTGTAATATATATAAATGTGCATGCAAATAAATCTTTGTTTAAACTAAAATTTATCTTCTTCAATTTATGCCTCGCATTTAATTATCTAATTGTTATTTTGGGAATTATTGATTCTTTTACAGAGTAGGTTATAAACTAGGGCCACCTTAGGAATATATAATAATCTCTTCGGGTCACCTATAATCTCTGTGTAATTCATAAGGTTCTTGTGCATCGAAATCACACAGCGCAAACAAACTCAATTTACGTAATTTTAATTGATGCAATAATTTATATCAATTTAAATTGCACACAAGAACCCAGAATAATGGTGCACTCACTATACGAAATTATTGCGGCATATATGTCTACAGATTCTTAATTCCCAATCTCCTTTGTATGCTGGATTTAAAAACTCATTTTGGTAATTTTATTGCTAACTGATTAGTGTGCACAGAGCGTTCCAGCATATATACTTATTTAAGCAATATTGTTAATACTACTTAAAATTAGTCATTAGTAAACAATTAACTTTCTAATTAGGAACATATTATACATTTTTATGCTTTACTTAGTAAAACGATGATAATGTAGTATTCATTTTAGAAAGAAAAAGGGACGACAGGATGCTAGTTTTAAAAAAGGGCACTATTTCATGAGGAAATTAGTAATATGTTTAGTAACAATATAAGAAAATATATATATATAATTAGTATGATAAATGTCATTAATTTTAATAATTTTATGAATTACAAAATGAAAAATACAAAAATAACATGATGTAATACATGTTGTTTACACATGTACATACACGCTGTTTTTCTAAAGAAATAAAGTTCTATCATTTTTGCAAGATCTTGTGCACATGGATTTAGAAATACTGTGGATTGGGGAAATTTTTTATAAGAAATCTCTGACTACAACTACAGGTGAATTTCACTATTTTTTAAAAGGCAGGGTGCATTTCGCCCATTTCAAAAGGGTCAAGGTGCGGCACCCTTAAAAAATGCCATAGAATAAACAGAAATTACAGAATTAATAAAAACTGCAAATAAGTAATTTTATTATTTGGTAATACATATAACAAAACTAACAAATATTATTTGCAGCTCATTTTGCATTTGTACTTAGAAAAATTACTGTTAATCACCTGTATAAACATACACACATGTATGTGCTTGCTAACCGAAAAATTATAAAAATGAGTTAAACCCATTCATACACGCATACAGGGTAAATGTAAGAATTTACAGTTATATCTGAAATTCTCAGAATATTCAATAACAGCAGTATATAATAACAGCAATAAATATTAAATAACAGCATTATTACATCTCAGTGGAGATTATTGGCTTTCAATTGTTACATTTTTTTTTTTTCTTTTTAAAAAGAAAAAAGTTTAACTGCCTTTTCAATCCCTATTCTTTTTTTTTTTTTTTTTGGTATAAATGAGTTGCAAAGTTAAAACATTTATTCAATTTACGCTGAAGAAGCTCTTGCCATGCTTAACATTTTTATACCAATTAGTTCTTCCTCTGCTATACTTTTTTTACAATAACTGTTGAGCAGAGGTCATTCTTTCACCCTTCTTTAGCTCCAATATTTACTATAAATTCATTATCCCTTTAAGACCCAACCAGCACGATCGTGCGAGTTAGACATTTATTTAAATTTTTGTTTCTGAGTCCTATGTAATAAAAACTCGAATCGAACGATAGTTCTGGTTTGCAAATAGAGTAAAGTATCATTTTTTATCAACAGGTAGCGATTGCAGTCCATGTTTTACTTTCTACAGGCATGACTAGATTTGTTTACAAATACATCGGGTCTTAAAGGGTTATTGCAAAAGTAGAATGAGAAAATAAGATTCTGTCTATTTTATTCTTTTACTTGCAGAAATTTATTATACTTGCTATGTTTATTTTATATAAAAGAATGAATAATTTGGTTACTTAAAGGAAATTAAACATTGCAAATCATATTAGATTTAAATCATTTTTAAATGAAACTGTTATGTCAGATAAAAACTATGCTTCTTAGAAATTTGCTGTACTTAATTTTTTATAATACTTAGGAATTAAGCTTAGGAACAATTATTTAAAGCTTTTTTTTTTTGTTTATTCATAAGCAGGGTTGTTTGGTTTAAACCAAATGGTTTTTTTTTTTTTTTAAACCATGCTGTTTTTTTTTCCGCCTGGTTTTTTTCTCTTTTTCCCTAACGTTTTCATTTATTTTACACATTATTGAAAAATGCAAAATCCAAGTTATGCAGAAGCTACAAGCAAGGCTTTAGAAAAATGATGAATTAATAAATTTGTAAAGTGACGAAGATTTTTAATCAATCAAACTTTTCTTAAAAGCTTTAAATCTACATGGCAGACTAGAAAAGAAACAAATAGTTTTCTTTCTTCTTCTTTTTTTTAAGCCTTTTATTTTTAAAAATAGCCAAAATGGCAGATTTGATCTAATAATACACTTTTACTACTTAGATTGCTTGATTAGTTAAGATTTACTAAGGATTACATTATGCCTTAATGATGACATAATCATAAGTAATTCTTACCTTTGGTTACTCTTTGTTCTGTATGCTAATGAGTGATTGGCTGTGAAATGTCTTTGCTGTATGGGTATTTGGTTTAGTAAGCCTTTGTTTTTCTTGCATTCCTTCATTTGGGATTGGAGTTTTGCATTATGATTTTATTCTGCTACCAGCAGGATTAGCAGGGTTTAAATAAATTGGTTTTTTTAAAAAAGCACTAGTTTTTTAAAAAAAATCTAATATAATATTTTCTCATTTTTGTAATTTAAGCGCTTCAAATTATTGGATATAAATAGTTTCTACTTTTAACATCTTATCCCTCACTATGTCACAGTGAGGCATAGTGAGTCTAGGTTATATTTGTATGCATGTAGAATGCAAATTGCATATGTGTTGATGAACATATCTGAAGCTTTAAAGAGAAAATTTAAAACATGTGAATTTAGCAAAGATAAAATAGATTAAAAATATTCAATATTTTAAATAAAATATTTTCCTTTGAGAAAACGCAGATTATTTACAATTAATAACATAAAATGACCATTAAGATTTCAATCAAGCTGTAAAAGAAAATTTTCTTGATTGGGGAGATTATCTTTTAAGGTTGTTCTCAACTGCTCTACTCAACAAGTGCAAAACGCTGTGACAAATTTACAAATTCATTTTTTAACAAAAATATATAAAATTGGAAGGCCTGAATATGGAAGCGATTTGGAATCGAACTGTGTTTTCCATTTTTGAGAAATAAATTACCTATTGAGTTATAACAAGCAATTTTGATCATGTGACAAATATGTTTTTTAACCTTCCTTGAGTGATTATTCCTCTTTCGCATGGAAATTTGCTTCAAAATGCCCACTTTGACACTATTTTCTGAAAGATCTATTGGTTTGCAAAAAAAAAACCAAACTGAAAACACAGTTCAATTACATAGTTTCTGAACAACAGCATCTGCTAGTTTCATACATTTCTGAACAAAAATAAATTTTTGAGATCAGCCTTAAGAATGAAAAAGAAACTCAAGATATGAAGTCGAATAAGAGGACATTGAAAAATTGGGTGCTAGCGAAGCACCTGTTTACTTTTAACTAAAATATGCAATAAGATATATTTAAATCATCTATTGCATAATCGAATCCACTATTTCGATCTGACAAAAAAATGGGGGAAAATCGAGATAAGGCTCGCTTGAGACATAATAGAAAAATGTCTCATAAAAATGCCTAAAAAGATGTATTATTAATTTTTAGTTTAGAATTTAAAAGTAATACGTATTATAACATAGAAAGAAAGCCTGTGTGTTAAGTCTGATGGCTGTTTAAATGTTTTAGTGCATGACAACTTTTATAAATCTGCTTTCCATTTTAAGATCAATGTTTTCAGTAGTCTAAAAAGCTGGTAAATAGGTATTTCTGTTCTGTTTATTTTACTGTTGCCTTTTTTTTACCTGGCAGTTTCAGAGAAGAAGCGTCAAATGACAATACACAATACTTCTTGAAACATGTAAAGACTCTACTGCTAAATTCAAATCATTCCAGAAATTTTGATCGCCCTGATTTTTTAAAATGTGGGTTTGTGTTTTCTGGTTCTGAGGAAGAGCATATGCCTCAGTGTGTGATTTGTTTCGAAATACTATCCAACGAATGTATGAAATTTTCAAAACTTGAAAGACATCTATCAACTAAACATCCTGAATGTGTAGGAAAGTCTTTGGATTTTTTTGAAATCAGGAAAAGAAATTTTTGTATGTCTAAATCTACCATGGAAAAATCTTCAAAACAGAACAAACAGCATCAGAGTTTCTTATGAGCTTTCTTTGTTAATCGCAAAGAAGGGTTCAGCTCACACCGTGGGAGAGGAACTTATTATACCCGCAGCAGAAATAATAAGTAATGCTTTGTTTGATGAAAAATGTACAAAAAAAATAAACGAAATTCCATTATCAAATACAACCGTTAAAAGAAGAATTGATGAAATGTCAGAAAATGTGAAAAAAGCTGTCATTACTTTTTTGAAACAAAGTGAATATTTTTCGCTGCAACTTGATGAGAGTACAGACGTTGCTGGACAAGCTAATTTATTAGCCTTTAGTCGTTTTGAGTTGAATGGCAATATTGAAGAAGAAATGGTGTTTTGTCGATCTTTGCCGACAAAAACAACTGGCGAAGAGATTTTCAAATCTATTGACAATTTTATAAAAGAAAATGAAATAGATTGGACTAAGTGTGTAGGTTTTACAACGGATGGGGCACGTGCTATGTCTGGAATTCATATTGGTTTATTCGCCAAAGTTAAATCCGTCGCTCCCTTGGTTCAATGGACACATTGTAGCATACATAGAGAAGCTCTTGCAGTTAAAGGTTTGGAAGAGAGTTTAAGAAAAACTCTTCACGATGCAGTAAAAATAGTTAACTTTATCAAAGCAAGACCTAAAAACTCCAGACTGTTTGGTGTTTTGTGTGATGAAATGGGCAATGAACACAAACAGCTGCGAAGTTCGGTGGCTGTCGAGAGGCAAGGTGTTGACAAGATTGTTTGAACTCCGTGATGAACTCATGGTTTTCTTGAGGGAGGGAGATTATGATGGAAAACTTGCAAATTCCTACTTAGACTGTGTGACCAACGAAAACTGGTTAAAACGGTTGGCACATTTGGCAGATATTTTTGGTTCTCTCAATGTTTTTAACTTAACTCTGCAGGGCAAGGATGCTCATAAGTTTTTTAATATAGAAACAAAATAGAAGCAATGATAAAGAAACTTCAACGGTGGGCTCAAAAAGTGGAGTAAGATTCTTTTGATGCATTTCCAGTCCTGCATGATTTTTTTGAAACCAACAAAGTCAAAATTGATAAAAAAACAACTACAACTATAAAAGAACACCTCGAATCTTTGGCCTCTAATCTCAGGTAATTATTTTTCTTAATTTTATTCTATTATTTTTAATAAGCGTAATTAAAAACATTTATTTTCCTAAAACAGTAATTTTTTTTTAAATTAGTAAATTTTCCAAATAGTACCTTTTTAAAATTATTAATAAATTTTAGTTACTTGTTTTATACTTTTATTAATCATTCATATGAATGAGAAATCTACCAACACTAACTGAAGCAGTAACTAAGCCTTTTCATATTTTTTAGGAACTTCTTCCCTAAAATTGAAGATGAAATACAATGGATCAGAAACCCCTTTGAAGAAAATTACTTAAAAAAATTAAAATTATCTTCAAATGAAGAAGACTCGTTAATTGAGCTATCATGTGACCACTTTCAAATCGATTTTTAAGACAACACCACTGATCTCATTTTGGATAAAAGTTCGGCAAGACTATCCAGCTATTGCCAAAATTGCACTGAGACACTTGATGGTCTTTTCTACAACCTACCTATGTGAACGAGCCTTTTCAACTTTAGTTTTTTTGAAAAATAAATATAGAAATAAAATGAATGCCGGGAGTGATTTGAGACTAAAACTATCCTGTTTCAATCCAGATATTGACACTCTCTTCGAGGATAAATAGTGTCAAAAATCCCATTAAGGTTTTTTCATCATTGTTTTTTTTTTTTTTTTTTTTGAGTTTTTATATAATTGTGATAGCTAAGTGAATACAATAAATAAAGTTATTTTCTTTATAAAAAATATTTTTTTCTTCATGTACAGCATCTTTTACTAGTTACTGACATAATATATATATATATTCATCATGTGTATATACCATAGCTATATAGGTGTCTATTTGTCATATTTTTAACTTGTATATTAAGTAGTTAGTGGTCCTCAAAGTTATTTTTACAAAATTGGTGGTCCGCACAACTAAAAAGGTTGGGAACCGCTGCCTTAGATGATTATGCAGTATGTCTTTATTTATAGATAAACTTTTGTCCTTTAGAATGTTTTTCGCACTGTTCCACACTCTCCATTTCAGCATTACTTGGAGCAATTGTTGGAGTCCCCCACCCCCCTAGGAGAGAGAGAGGTTCATGACCTTTGAACCAATAAGTATTACTTATCTACTTTCCAGTTGTGATTCTGAGGTTTAAAAAAAAATTCTGAGGTTCACAGAAAATTTTCTGAAATGTTACAGCAGAGAAGTGCAGGAGGGGACTCCTCCCAGCACTAACTATGCATTTTTTCTGCAGCCCTTTGATGAAATTCGTGTCCTTTCCACGATCATTTAACGAAATTCACATTTTTTGTGCAATCCTTTGACGAAATTTGTGCTTTTTTTTCAGTGCTTCTTTGACAAATTTTGTATTTTTTTGTGATCTTTTGATAAAATCTGCAATTTTTTTCCTGACCTTTTGATGAAATTCATGTTTTGGGTTTTTTTTTCACAATTTTTTTGAAGAAATTTGATGAAATTTTTTGACCATTCTTTGAAGAAATTTGCGCTTTTTGTGATTTTTTTTTTTATGAAACTTGTGCTTTTTCAGCGATTTGTTGACGAAATTTGCAGTTTTTTCACGATCTTTTAAAGAATTTTGTGGGTTTTTTTTTTTTTTTTCTCGCGATTCTTTGACAAAATTTATTTTTTTTATTGCCATTCTCTGAAGAAATTTGCAGGTTTTTTTGTGATTTTTTGATGAAATTTGCATTTTTTCTGCAATTTTTTGACAAAACTTGTGTTTTTTCACGATCCTTTGAAGAATTTTCTGGCTTTTATTCATGATTCTTTGACGAAATTTGCGTTTTTTCCGATCTTTGGATGAAATTGGCGTTTTCTCCCGCAATTCTTTCACGAAATTGGTAATTTTTTTCTGCGAACAATTGACAAAATTGATTTTTTTTTGGCAACCATGTCAAAATTAACGATATTTTTTATGTCCAAATTTTCAGACTGATGACCAATTTTTTTTTTTTTTTTTTTTTTTTGGAGAATTTGGCACAGAATTACCCCTGCTACTTTCTTTTCTTAACTTCGGGAGAATCGCCAATCTGGATGCTGTAAATTCCGAACGAATTTCACCCCCTTTTCTCCCTGGCATTGATGCATCTTTCAACCACTGCATTTGGCAAGTGGTGCCCATTAAGTTTGGCGAGTGTGGGCAATAAAGTTAATCGCCACGTTTTAAGTGTTTACTCGATGATTGGCAAGTTCTAATTTTGTGGTATAAGATAGGGCCAACATTGTTGGGTCGCAGGTAAATTTTGGTTTGCTGCAGACTGTTGCAGAAAATTCTGTTACTGGGTTCAACGCTGAAATCACCATTCTTGAAACATTGGAACCATTTCCTACATGATTTATCAGTTGGAGCAGCGTCATCATAAACTTCCACAAGCATTCAATGGACTTCAGTTGCACTTTTCTTCTCAGAAAACTAAAACCTTGGACAAATGCTGCTTAGTTAACACAAAATTTGACATATTCAACACAGTAAAAAACAAGGTTTTGTATGAAACTCAAAGCGATATGAACTGAATATTATTGACAAATGTCTAACCTCTCTGAAACCACTGAAATCAGCTGTCACTATAAAACATTCAGAACAGCCAGCACCATCTTTTGAAGATGGACTGAACTGATTTGTAAACCTAATAATTTTAAGGCATTTTCGAATTAGCTGGTACAGATGATAAATCATCAAATTATCTTTACAACTGTTTACAAGTTACAAAACAACACAGTTACTTATGTGCCAAACCACTTTTGCTAAAATTTGCCAACTGTCTATGAAACTGCAACAACAAAATATTTTAAGACCTAAAAAGTACAAAATATAAATGATCAGTTTAATTATGTATAACTAAATTTTCAAGTTCCTTGATCTAACTGAAATAAATCACCAACTTTAATTAGATCTTGAAATCTTTATCTCATATAACTTTGTGATTTAATTAAATCATGCCAACACTATAACTATTCAACAAAAAGCTAGTTTAGCAATAAAATATATAACTCGGAGATATTCAATAATCACCAACAGTGCAATCCTAAATCCTACTGAATAGCTATTAGAGATGACATGGGATCAGGCTTAATTTGAAAAATTTATTTATTTATTCACAAATTCAAGAAGAAAAAAATATTTTGCTAGTTATTACGTAAGAGGAACAAGCATTTAATGCCAATTTACCAATACAATTATATCTCAAATTAAAACAACTATGCTAAAATGAAAATCTAGTTTTTTGTTATTTTTAATGTATAGCTTATATTTTAATAAAATTATATGTTAATAGATATAGGCAGGGTTTGCCCAAGTGGGCCCACTTGAAAAAATCCATTGTGGGTTTTTTTCAAATTTTCTTGTGTTTTCACAACTGTACATTATTTAATCTAAGGTATGAGAATGCAAAGATAAATGCCAATTTAAATATATTTCAAAAGAATCAGATTTAAAAGAATTTCGAAGCAGAGATAAAATGACCAAAAAAAAAAAAATAAGCTGTAAAGAAGAAAGATGCCTGTAATCTAAAATGCATCCAAAAACTTTAAATCTTAATTCAGGTCAAAAGAGGGCACTTGAACACCATCCTGATTACTTATCAGGTGTTATAGCTTTTAAGATTAATGATCCCATTTTACATCCTGCTTCAATGTTCAATGAAATTGTTATACAGGAGTTTTCAACACAAAAATGGTGGCAGATTATGGATAACAAAAAAGTGAGAAAGTTTCCTCCTGCATTTTGTCAGTTTTTCTTTTCTTTACATTCAGCACCAGCTACCCCTGCTTCAATCTAACAGTAGGGGAAGACGGGGTACAATGAAACATTACTTGTAAAATCAATCAAATTTGTCATACAGAGTTGCAGTTTATATATATGTTATACAACTATATGTTCCAATTACTGATGTGATTTAGATACATTCACACTTCTACAACAGTAGCAATAGAAGATTATTACTTTTGCACCATTGAAAGTAACTTTCTTTACTAAAAGTAATTTTGTTTCTTTTTCCTTGTTTTTATATGCAATAATTATTTTTTCTATACATTGTTATCTTTGAGTTGTTGTCTTCATACCTCCAAAACCAAACTAAAAAAAATAAATATTAGAAGTTTGAAAATAAATTTTTATTTAGTAACCTCAGTGCGGGGTACAATGAAACACTTGCAGACGGGGTACAATGAAACATGTTTTATTACAGTAATAAAAATAGTAAATAGAATATATTAGAAGTAAGAGTAGGAAAACAGAAAAAAAAAAGAGTTTTGTTCTAACCAGGTCAGTAAAAAATGCTCTTGTTAAGCAATTAAAAAATAGAAAGAGAAAAAAAGCTAAGAAGGGATTGTTTTGAAAACAAACTCTGCCTGCTACAGACTCTGATGATGATCCAGATTTTTTTTCCAGTCCCAGCTGGTCATCGAGGTACTAAGAATGAGATATCCCCACACAACATGTATGGTACAAGCAGTATCCGTATAAATGGAAACATAAGGAAATATATGCCGTTGGAGAAATCATACATAAATGAAGTCAAATGTGAAGTACTTGATATAAAAAAACTCCAACCAAGTTTTAATTTTTTTTTTTTTTTTTTTAGAAACTTACATTAAAAAAAAAAAAAAACTCATTGTGTTGAAACTACCATCCCATATTCCTTCAGGAGCAACTGAAATATAAGCAGAAATGCTAATTTTTGAAACTGACTTGAGCCAATTTAATATAAAATGAAAGGTATTTCTTAAACTTACAGAATTTTCTTATTTTTCATCTTAGACTATAATATTTTTATCAAGTTTCTTATTAATCAAGTTTTGTTTCTGTATTTATCTCATTTTTCATAAAATAAACTATACTGGGTGAAAATTGCTTCCATCATTTAGAGTGTTTCATTATACCCCAGTATGTGTTTCATTGTACCCCGGCATATGGGGTACAATGAAACACTGTAAGACATTTATTTTTTGTTATTTTTCAAGCATAAAGATATTGTTTAGAACCTAATAAAAATTTATTTAGATGGGGAAAATACAAGGTTAAAAATATGCATTAATTATATTTTTGTGCATGCAAAATTGTGGATAGGAAAAAATAATTAGTAAATTTTGTTTCATTGTACCCCGCCTTCCCCTACTTTTCTACATTTGTTCTGGTTTGAAGCAAATTGCGTAATCATTTAGGAGTTGATAAAGCACCAATGCTAGTAAAAGTGTATCGCCATTTGTGATCTAAATTTACAGGTATCACTGGCACTGACAACAATCTAATTTAACATTTAATACTATTACAATATATATATGTAGCAAATTTTGATGATTTTTAAATCTTTTCAATGGCCACTCTATATCAGATGTGGGGTAGCTTTTCTGCATATTACTGCAGTTTTAACAATGCTATTGTGTCCTCAAATTAAAACAACTATGCTAACATAAAAATCCAGGATCTTTTGTTATTTTTAATGTATAATTTATATTTTAACAACTTATATAAGTTAACAGATATATTTATGCAAGTGCCACATGGCAGACCACTTTGTCCGTCAGTGTTGTAGTCATAAAAAAAGCAGAGAGTATATGGTATAGGCAAGGCAGAGGGTATAAACTGACGTCATGAATGTTCATTACTAGGGTATACACTAATGCTTTATTTGAGAAACAGAGGGTATATAGAGCTTCTTAAAAAAATCCAGAAGGTACACAGCATAATACCCCTGTATATCCTCCACTACATCCCTATCCATTTTTCCTGGAATGGCCCATTTATGCTCTGAAATGCTGTTTGATAATTAGCTGTAACATTTTCACTTATACACAACAACTATTAAAACTCTATTTGCGATCATTTAAACTTTCTTCTATAGATGTCAATTTCTATCCTATCTGTTTCTTTATTCTCATTTCTTCAGTTCATTCATGAATTTCATAATATGTAATGCAACTTTCACTTTATGCAGAAACTTAAAAATTGGGTAATCTTCTGTAATCGGGTGCACTCCCATCGGCAGTGAGTGTAATTTGATGCAACAGAATGGGTTTCTGTGGCAGCCGTTAATGGTATCGACATTCATTTTGAATCATATTAGGTGCACCGACTGAAATCCAATGTTAATTCAACATCAAAATAACAATAATGACATTACTAAAAAATTTATTTATTAAAATAATAAATAAAAATGTTTATTAAAAGAGGACATCAGAAGATTATGAATGGCATGAAGGAAACCGAACCATAAAAAAATGCTATCCTGGAGCAGTGACTCAGTTATTTTAAATAATTTATTTTTCTTTAATTTTAGATACAAAAATAAACAGAAATTTTAGAAAAAAAAAATTAGTTATATTAGCAAAAAGTGCAACAAATATACTAATATGAGAAAAATAATTGTTATGCGTTTTTTAATTTTGCTACCGAAAACAGTAACCACTCTAGTATATTTTAACGTACATTTTAAACAAACTCTAGCATTAGATGCAGAATGTGCCGTTAATACCTTTAACATGAGTCTGTTTAGAATACAATAAATGTCCTATAAGAAAAGTAAACAGTTAAAATGTATACATTAGTACCACTGAAAATACACTAATCGTACTTAAGCTGTTTTATTACTACTATAAACATCGGTTTCAACTGATTTTATTTCTTTTTATTTTACTTTTGGGGTTAATAAAGTATGCGGCAGAAAAAAATGCAGAATTTACTTTTATTGCTACTAAAAACTGATATGCACCGATAGCTAACATAGAAACTGAAAGATTGAAATTTGACAGGCATCATCTCGACTTATCTTACCGAACTCAACATGCATTCGTTAAGTTTCATGAAATACAGTAACAAAATTTAAATATCTAAAATAAAAACAAACATTCACTCTGCCTTCCGGAAGTATACCTTTTGTTTTCCGGAAGCACGCGATGAACTATTTCCTCTAAAATTACAGGCGCCATCAAAATTTCTAGATGAACACCGTCGTACTCACGTTAAATATTTTTTGGTTATTTCACGGAATGCAGTAAAATAATACAATTTGTGTCTCAAAACTTTTGTTTAAAGAAACCAATAATTTTATCAGTCTTATTTATTCTGAAGAGAAAACTTTTATAATTATGAAAAAGCTAGAAATTTTAAAATGTAATATGAAAATACATGTGAAGTTTGTGATATAATTTAAAAATTTAATCAATATTGAACGGAAGAATAAATGATGTACTAGAAAATTTCATTTTTTTTTCAATAAACAAAAAAAAAAAAAAGAAGAAGAAAAGCAACATTTCCAGAATTTCCGGTTCTTTCCTTGATCAACACTTCAACTGTAACTGAGTTGTTATTCAAAACAAACAAATTTTTACTGCTGTCTGATGTTTTACATTGTATTTTATCTTTCCTGTGAATTTGAATTATTAGATGGTTTTACTTTTTACATTAAATTAATATTTCAATAACGTTTTTCTGTATTTTTATAGGATATATTTTATGCTGCATTTCTTTTTCATTCTCTTAAAATTTAAAAAAATGATGTTCCTTCTATACGTTTTCCTAGGTAGATATTCATTGTATACTGTCTTTGTTGTATGTCTTGAGCATTTTGATTATTGTAGCTAATTTAAATATTTCTGTTAGGGAATTCGTTTTTTTTAAATTGGATTTTTATTTTCGTTAGTTTTATATTAAACAAAAGGAGAGACATAATGCCCACCCATTGAATTCCATAATTGTATGTGTTATTAAGAAGATAAAACTTTTCTCACAGGTTTATAATTATAAAAAAAGATATGTCTACCATTTTATTTGTGCCTTCAGAATAAAATTTCCATTAATAAATTTGGTATTCTATGTACCAAAATGTATCATGATGATACATAAAATATATCCGATTTACGTTTTGTTAGGGATAATACAAACCCTCCCAATCCCAAAATGGGTTCATTTTGATAAAAAATGTATTTTAGCTGGCTCCTGGTTTCATATGAAAGCTAATATCACCATGAGTATGTTAATGTGCAAGTAGTTTTTGTTTTTATTGACATGCTTCACACATTTTCTTAGCTAATGCTAACGATATAAACAGTATATTAACTATCTTCGGCTAAAGTTTTGTAATCGGGTTTGTGGCCGAGATTTTCAGCAAACACAACCACAAGCAATGTTGGGAACCAATGTTTCTTTTGGGCCATTCTCTCCAAAGGTAGAGGATACATAAATTTAAGGAATGTTGGGTACTTTTCTGGCACTGGGCCTTGGTCAGATAGAAAAAATAATGAGCTTGGCGAGAGAAGAAAAATTTTTATATGGATTTTCTTGCAACCTATTCACTGTTTCATATACACAATTTTTTAACATTTACTATACAATTTATTTAATAAACAAGACATTTAACTATTTTCATATAGTAATAGAAGTACAGGCATCCCCCGACTTACGTAAGTAATGCGTTCCATAAACTTTTGGGTAAGTCGAATTTGTAAATTCCTCGGGTAAAATTTTATCAGAAACTACAATATTTATTATATGTATATTATACATTATTTACAGAGTATTATTTTATAAATAAAGTAGCATGCAGGCATGCAGCAGTATTTACTTGGATATAAACTATAAAAGTATGAAAAAATATAAACAAACTGAAAGAACTTTTAAAATAAAAAGTGTCTTGTGGAGTATGGGATTTATAAAATTAACATTTATGAATTAATTTATATCAATATGAATCTACATCAAACGAACAGCTCTGAAGCTGGAAAAAAAAATACATTCATTCCTCTTCACCGAAACTTTAAAATTAGGTTTCGTTATGGTTTGAATTCAGCTAATAAAATTGTAATGGTTAAACAGTTTTTTTTTTTTGGCTCATTTTAATCAGACTTGTGTTTGTTAAAGATTTGGTTGTATATCCCAATAAAAATTTAACTATATCTAATATATAAAACTATATTATTGTTGTGGTTTTTATCTGCATGTTTTATTTATAAAACAATTATCAAAAGTATGCAAATGCGTACTATCAAATGCGCTAGTACGTTCATAAATGTAATTTTCGAAATTTCTTGCATAAGTGCAAATTTACGTCGAGGGATGCCTGTAAATTGTTATTTATCAGCACCAGGTCATAATTCGCTGTGCCAATAATGGTGCCAAAAATATTTCTTACAGTATAATCCTTTTATTTTTTTATTTTTGCTATCTTCATTTTAACTACTAAAACTAAACTCTGTGGCTATACATTCCATGTAGGATCTGGGCCGACAGCAAGGTTTGTGCAAGTAGCGCCCAAAAAAACCCGGGCATGCCCACTTGAAAAAACCCATTGTGGGTTTTTTCAAACTTTCTCATGTTTTCACAACTGTAACATTATTTAATCTAAGGTATGAGAATAGGTGAAAACTGGGAAATTGGGTTAGCAGTCAGTGGCTGTTAAACAGGGTTTGGTACAGATGTCATATTCGCCCCATATTGGCGCGATTTTTTTGTGTCGCCAATATCATATAGGCAACGGGTACTTAACTTGCGCCCAAGGGCTTGATGTGGTAAACCGGATTATGTTGTTTATGCTGTTGATGTTTTCGCCAAATTGGCAACCGAAAAAAATCGCGCCAATATGGGGGCGAATATGACATCTGTTCCCAGGGTTTGACCAAGTGGGCCCAGCCGAAAAAGCTCACCCAGGTTTTCTCGGGCGCGCCCTCTTGAAAAAGCCCACTGTGGGTTTTTTTTTATTTTTTTGTGCTTTCACAACTGTATCTTTATTTAATCTAAGGTAGAAGAATGCAAAGATAAATGCCAATTTAAATATATTTCAAAAGAACCAGATTCAAAGGAGTTCCTAAGCAGAGATAAAATGACCAAAAAAGAAATAAGCTGTAAAGAAAGAAGATTTTCATGCCTGTAATCTAAAATGTATCCAAATGCTTTAAATCTTAATTCATGCAAAAAGATGACACTTGAACCCCATCCTGATTGTTTGCACTGTTATAGCTTTTAAGATTAATCATCCCATTTATTATCCTTCTTCAATGTTCAATGAAAGTGTTATATAGGAGTTTTCAACACAAAAATGGTTCAGATTATGACAAAAAGAGTGAAACAGATAAGTTTCCTCCTGGATTTTGTCAGTTTTTCTTTTCTTTACATCCAGTACCAGCTACCTCTGCTTCAATCGAACAATACTTTTCTACATTTGGTCTGGTTGGATCAAGTTACGTAAACATTTTGGAGTTGATAAAGCAGCAAAGCTAGTAATAAGTGTATCACCATTTGCAATCTAAATTTACAAATATCACTGACACGGATTTTTATGACAATCTAATTTAACATTTAATACTATTGCAATATATATGTAGAAAATTTTGCTAAAATTTTCAAATATATTATAACAAATCCCATTTCTTAAAAAAAGAAGTCTTCAACTGATTTCTGATTTGAAGTGAATGAAAAAAACTATACAAATTTAGCATTTTTAACTTAAGGGTCCTGTCCCTGCCGGCGAAGACACTCACGAGCTAATGCTAATCCTATGGGGAGAGATTTTTCTAATATCTCGTTTGCATTTCGACATTTTTAAATAATTTTTTTTTGCATTGAATAGCTGAGGTCTGTCTCTACAGCGCACCTTGGTTACTTTTTCGATTTTGGTTGCAGATATTTTTTAGAATGACACTTTCATTTTCAGAACCGGTTTTGGAAAATGGAAGTAACTTTATTAAAAATAT
Source organism: Maratus speciosus (assembly GCA_963932465.1). Classification (NCBI taxonomy): domain Eukaryota; kingdom Metazoa; phylum Arthropoda; class Arachnida; order Araneae; family Salticidae; genus Maratus; species Maratus speciosus. The sequence continues at coordinate 222,165,409 of OZ010791.1, read as the reverse complement.
CTGCAACCAAAATCGAAAAAGTAACCAAGGTGCGCTGTAGAGATGGACCTTGGCTATCCAATACAAAAAAAAAATTAAAAAATGTTGAAATGCAAACGATATATTAGAAAAATCCCTTCCCATAGGATTAGCATTAGCTCGTGAGTGTCTTCGCCGGCAGGGACAGGACCCTTAAGGTAAGAATTATATAAAGAAATCCAGTTGTGGTTCACTTAATATATCCTTAATGCAGCAAACTAGTCCCATGAGATTGCGTTTTAAATTAATTTGATTTTTTTTTTTTCTTTTTATATATTTTTTGTTAATTCATAATTAATGCAAAATTATTCCCAGGTTTCACTGATAAATGGAGAATTTAGGTATTATGTATATGAAAATTAGAAGTTTAAAGTGTTCTCCAAAAGAAACTCATAAAGCCCGAAAAAACCCAGATTTTAGACTAGTGGGTCCAGTGGGCTGGGTTGTTTCGAAAAAACCCGGGTTTTTTTTAACCCTGGCCGACAGTGCCCATTTCTGTTTTCTTGACCCTGGTCCCCGAGGTGCTATACAGCATGCATCTCTGCCAGGTGGTCAGCTTAACGCAAGACCCTCGGTGTTTAGTTCCCAAGCAAGCTTGGTACTCATTTTATCGACCCCAAAGGGATGAACGGTTGAGTGAAACTTGCCTAGTCGGGAGTCAAACTCTCGGCCTGTGGTGTGGCAGTCAGATGCCCTGACCACTACACCACTGGGCTTCTTTCATTTTAACTGCATTAGTTAATATTATATAGTTGCAGGGCTTAATTTCTAACAAAAGAAGTACTGGAGCCCTAATATTCTGCGGTATTAAAACCGTAGAGCCCCTCCCCCTCCGTCATCATTCAAATCCACATATTTATTTTCAATACATTATTTACAAAATTTAAAGTATCTTCTTTTTGTTTAACAAAATAAAAATTTTACATATCTACCTGCATATAATTAACTATCAACTTATTCAATTTTTTAGTTTATCATTCCTTCCGAATAAAAAATCTTTACCACTTTTTAGTGGTAATTAATTCCAGAATTCTGCAATTAAATTAGGTAAGGATTATGATTTGGAAATCGTGTTAACACAAAAAAGGAATAATGAATGAACAACTAGCAAAAATATTTATAAGAAAACTTTTTAGAAAATCTTACGTGCTGTTTCATCTCTGTCTCCTACGTGTACGACGTACTACGTCACATAGGCTTCATTTTTTCAGAATCACTGTTGCACTGGGCTCCCGAGCCCTGCTTTTATGAGCTCCAGTGAATTCCGGCCAATATTTACATATTTACTAAATATTTACTAAAAACTGAGAAGTACCGGAGCTGAGCTCCGGTGGGTTCCGGTACAAATTACATCCTGATAGTTGCCATATTAAAGGCAGTGACAGAAGTATTTATACAGTAGCCTCCCTCAAATCCGCACAGCTTGGGACCAGAGGTTGTGTGGATTTTAAAATTTTGTGGATTTTTGGTCATTGCTTTGTTTGCATTTTTTAAACAGTAATTTGAATGCAATAATGCAATTAAAATTATATTGAATTCTTCCAATATAATAAAGTATTAAAATAATTAAGTAAAGTTAGGGCTTGAAATTCAATTTTTCCTAGGAGGGAAATCTCCCTCCCAACATTTGTAAATGGAGGGGAGTTGAGTTGTTTAGGAGAGAGAAAAAAATGTTTAAAACCCACTGTTATTTTACATGTTATTTAAAGAATTACATTCATACAGACATGACAAAATACCACTGAATCAATTTAAATCAACAATTCAGAATAATTATGCAAAATGTTCTTTTATTTAAAAAAGGAAGTAAGTCAAGCTTTTATACAGTCTACTTTTCAACTTTCAACCAAATGACATGCGTCGATAACAATGGTGTTGTTAAATAAATTTCAGAATTTTTATTTTTTTCGATTTTGGGTCCTGAATCTTCTTTTACAGGGTTAAACTAATAATAGAAAGCACAAGCACAACATTTATAACTTTGGAAATCACCGGAAATGTATGGTTATGCTCTCTTAAAAAATTTTCAGAAAACTTTGCAATATCTGATGTGTCGTCATTTTTAACTATTAGCATGAACATATTCGGAGATGTCATCATAAATATCTATTTCTGAATGAAATTGTTTTATTACATTTTTAATGGAATTATAGTCAAAACTTAACTTCCTGATATTTTCTTTGATTGAACAAGCTACTATGCATTCAAATTTTAAACAAAGTCTAAAATTTGAAATTGAAACTATCGATTCATTTCTTCTATCACAAAAGAAATATCTAGGTTAACTTTAAATTGTCAAGTCCTAATTTCTGTGAATTAAAGGGAGAGATCCTCTCCCAGTACTAATTATTTTTGTTGCAGGTCGAGTAAACTTCGTTTTGGTTTGGGTCGATTTCAGGCTAAATGTAGATTAATGCAAGTTGGATTCGGGTTAAACCGAATTTTTCAAAAGTGTCGAGTATATTATTTCAGATTAAAAACTATACCTATAGTAATAAACATTAGATATTTATATTTGTGCTTTTTTCTAAAGGCAGCTGCATTTTTTCCGCGAACCTTTGATGAAATTTGCATTTTTTCCCGATTCTTTGAAGAAATTTGCGGGTGGTTTTTTTTTTTTTTTTCAGAAGCCCTTAGTCGAAATTTGCATTTTTCCTGCAAATTTTTGACGAAATTCACGTTTTTATGTGATTCTTTAATGAAATTTGCATGTTTCCCGCGATTCTTTGACAAAAATTCACGTTTTTTCCCGCGATTCTTTGGCGAAATTCACGTTTTTTTCGCGATCCTTTCACAAAATTCACATTTTTTTCGCGATCTTTAGTCGAAATTCGCGTTTATTCCATGATCATTTGAAGAAATTCACGTTTTATTCACGATTCTTTGACAAAATTCGCGTTTTTTTTCACAATCCTCTGACAAAATTTGCCTTTTATTAGTGGCCCTTTGACAAAACTCGCGTTTTTCCTGTGATTCTTTGATGAAATGCAAATTTTTCCTGTGATTCTTTGATGAAATGCGCATTTTTCCTGCGATCCTATGGCAGAAATTACATTTTTCCCGCTATCCTCTGACGAAATTTGCGTTCTTTCGCTATCCTCTGATGCAATTTGAGTTTTTCCCGCGATCTATTCACGAAACTTACGTTTTTTTTGTTCGCTACCCTTTGACGAAATTTGTGTTTTTCCCACGATTCTTTGACAAAATTTGTGTTTTTTCTGCGATTATTTGACAAAATTTGAGTTTTTCCAGGATTCTTTGAAGAAATTTGTTTTCTTTCGCGATCCTTTGATGAAATTCGCGTTTTCTCTGCGATCTTTTGCGGAAACATGCATTTTTTTACCACAATCCTTTGACGAAAGTTGCATTTTTTCGCGATGCTATGCCGAAAGTCGCGTTTTTTTGTGATTCTAAGCCGAAAGTCGCGTTTTTTTGTGATTCTAAGCCGAAAATCGCATTTTTCCGCGATCCTTTGCCGAAAGTCGCGATAATTTGACGAAATTTGCATTTTACTTGTGAATCTCTGACGAAATTAGCGTTTTTTTCTTTGCGACGAAATTGATTTTTTTGGCGAACTTTTGTCGAAATTCATGATTTTTTCAATTATATTTTTTATGTCCGACTGATGACCGATTTTTGGATAAATTTCGGAACCGAATGCCTTAAATTTTGGAACATTTGGAACAGAATTACCCCTGAATTTGCCAATCGGTCTCGGAAAATAACGCGAAACTTATCAATCGATCTCTGTAAAAAAAATTGTGAAATTTCTCTATTAATCGCGAAATAAAAACCGCCCAGAATATGTCGATTGGTCGCACGAAAAAATCACAGAATTTGCAAGGCATTCGCGAGTGTTTATCGTAGTTTCAAAATACAACATTTTTCAGAAAGGGGTGATGTTTTTTGGGCGGGAGCCTCCCGCCCACAATATTCTTTTGGGTGGGATTTCAAAGTTTTGGGCACGAATCCTGCCATCCTCCCCTGAAAGTAAAATGATTAAATTATTAAAAGCAAAAGTCAAATAAATAATTAAATATATACATAATAAAGATGAGATACATTTTCCTTTAATTATTCAATAAAACTTTCCTCATAAAGGTAACCCTATTAATTAATTCACATCAAAATCATAAAGTAAGGAAGTTTTGGAAAAGATGTGTTATTATCCCACCCTCCGCCATCTTGGATTTTTTTTGGCGAGAAAACCCCTTTTCTGCCAAGCGCCAAGTAGTAAATGTCGCCAAGCACCCGTTTCTACGCATGTTTGGCTCAACGAAAATAAAATGTAAATAATAAACAAAATTCGCTAAACTGGCAAATCAGTAATCCTTGTATGAGCGCTTCGCGCACATTTAACGAAAAATAAAACATCGCCGAATTCACCATTTCTCGCAATATAGCATTCTCAAAATTCAGCAGTTCTCGTCTTGTAGCAATCTCAAAATGTAAAAAACTCTTAAAACAGCAAAATATACCTAAAAAACGAGACTCGCTAAAGTGGCAATCAGCAATAGTTGTATGAGCGCTTCGCGCTCATTTTCCGAAAAAAAAAACATCGCCGAATTCAGCATTTTTCGCAATATAGCATTCTCAAAATTCAGTAGTTCTCGTTTTGTAGCAATCTCAAAATGTAAAAAACTCTTAAAGCAACAAAATATACATAAAATTATCAACATACCTTAACAGACATCTGCTTTCTTGAAACCTACAGCACAAAATATAACACCGCCGTCATTTTCCAAAATAGGCTTAATACGCATTGACACGCTATAAACAAACCCCCTTTCATGTCAAAATTTCCTCATATTTCTTAGTTACTTCAGCAAGAGCGTTTAAACGGACTACAGAAACTATAGTCAATGAAATACATCCAATAAATTTAACATAAAAATAAAAAGACAGCCATAGAACAGGATATCAAAGAGTATCTGGTACAAGAGTCAACCAACCGTCAGCAACGACACCCGGCAGTGAAATGAATGTTCACGCTCTCGCGTCGTAAAAAAGGGGGTTGCCATAATAAGTTACTAGACGCCAAACGCCGGGGTTGCCAGAGCGATAAAAATCGCCAAATACTCAACATCGCGGAGGGTGGGATAATAACACATCTTAGCCGAAGTTTTATTTTAGGTTTAGTCAGTCTTAATAACCAAAAGCGCTTGATTAATATTTGGTAAAAAGATTGTGATTACCAGATATATCAGCAATATCTTGATTTTTTTCAGAAATATATGCTTCCTTCATGAAAAACCACAAATTCAGTTATATTATCGAGAATTACATATCAAAATTCATATGAAATGATATATAACTAAAAAAATTTGTAATTTTGCCCCTAAATCTGAACTGAAAGTTTCATAGTTTACATCTGCAATGATGTGTGGAATTTAGGGTTACAGATTTAAGGGAGTCTACTGTATAACTGAATAATATGATATATATATAGATGGGTCATTTTCAATTTTACATGTTTTTTTTATTATTATTCATTTGCTTTAATGAAAAAAAAAAATCCCCAGAGGGGCAGTAGACTTGTTCTGGAGTGGCATTGCTCAAGTGTGCCATTTGGAGAGGGCTAGCAGGAGGATTACTTCCCCCAATCCCCTAGGAGTTTGATTTTCCACAATGTATCAGTCATCAGGTCAGACTCAAAAATATATTTTCCAAAACCGTACAAAAGCTAAAATAACTTGTCACATTTGACTAAAATAGAAACATTATCATTAAATAAAATCTTTGGGCACAGAAATTAATAATTATATCAATAATGTTTTCTAAATAAGACTTTAAAAAATACCTGAGATTTCATTTTCTTTTTTTTTTTTTTCCCCCCCCCCGTTGTAGCCATTACTGATTTTGAATTCCTTGTGGTGAAAGGAGATGAGTCTGACTTATGCAAAATCTGGAGTGATATAGAAAGACAACTGCAAAATGAAGATTTTCTTATCTCTTGTACAACAAATTATAACTGCTATGGTGTAAATTGTTCAGGTGCAACACGAGTAAGTCATATCTGTTTATAACTTTATATTAAATTTGTTCATTAAAGCTTGACTTTATTTTAAGTTTTTTACATTACGAAACTTGCTCTAAGCAATATAATTAATTAAAACAAAAAGTGATTCACTTCTACTTTGAGTAAATCATTTTTTAAAAGCATTTATTTATTTCTACAAATGTTCAAAATGAAAATTTGTAAAATTGATGTTAATGCAATTTAAGTATAATACCATATATACTCACATAATTTGTACCCCTGCGTAATTTATGTTCCCTGTACTTTTGAAAGAAAATTTTGGCAAAAGAAATATATACGTACATAATTTTTGCATCCCTTACTTTTGAAAGACAGTTTAGGTAAAAAAGACATGTAGTTTTCAGATGAAGCATCTATGCGAAAGTCTGAAATGATGAAACAGGATTTTAAATTACTCTAATTGCATATATCCTAGCTGTTGTGGTTGCTTACAACCACTGCCATATTTTTATTTAATTTGATTTAGAAAATATCTTTATTCACTTAATTTTAATATTAGCATTCTAAAATTATTTTAATTTCTTCCTTTTTTCAAACTTCCCCTGTAAGCTTCCCTTTCCGGCGTAACATTTCGTTTCATTTTAAAGTCATAAACATCGTTTTGAAATCTGTACTTCCGGCAAAAGATTTTTCTGGATCATTCCATAGCTTTCTATTTCTGATATCATTTCCTTTTGTGGCTCCGCCACTTGGCCAATAAAATTTAAATCAGTTTAATACATAATTTCAAAATTTGTAACACTTTACTACTGTTTGGCATCTTATCTTAGTGAAATCTACAAAATTTCCTCTAATTTTAAGCAGTTTTTATATGCTTTAGCATCGCAATTTATGCCAATGCAAGGCTCTTGTATGTTTGTTCTGCCAAATTGGCGTCTTTCATTTATTATGGCAACCCTTTCTTCCTTTTACATCGCAGTACGTTTTGCGCAGTCAGAGTGGTTCGGGTTTCAATGCAGAATGGTGGCTGCCTTTTTTTTTCTCCTCTGCGAATAATCTTGTGTGTGTAGCGAAAGTAGTAAAATGAAATAATATTTTTTAAGAAGGAGTGATCGGCTACTTATTTTTCTTCTGTTTGAGTTGAGATTTGACAATGGTTCCTCTAACCGTGATGCATCGACGATTCTTCAGAAAATGAAAGTGGGTAGAATCTTACCGAATGGCTGCATATCATAAAGTACTGCTATTTTTTTATTCAACTGGTGCTTGTGTTAGAAGTTGTTGAATTTGATGCTGAAAATCATATAAATGCTTTTTTTTTTACTTGTGCCTCCACACTCCCCAAGAGAAAAAAAATTATATTTTCTCTAATAAGAGTGTATAATAAACGTCGACTGTATGTGTTACATCATAAAAAAGTACATCTAAAAGATAAGAGGTGTACTCTACGACAATGCTCTTTTTTTTTTTTTTTTTTTTTTTTTTCCCCCAAGAGAATTTTCTTCAGAAATAAAAAATTTTCGAGGATGATTATCATCTGTGTATTTCCTTTCTCTAATGCATCCATCATTTCTGTTTTTCAGGTCAATACAGGTAATGCTTTTGCTTTTATTTTTTGTTCTTGATTATCAAATATAGGAGAATTAAATACTGGATTATTTTAATTAATGACTGTTATGTTTGAATGGTCTTTTGTGGCCACAGCACAACGTTATAAACACTATACCCTACATATTGATCACGAAAAATGATTTTTGGATTATTAATTGAAATTTCAATATTTAAAAGTAACTTTAAGATATTATTCTTTCACCTTCTACCTGTCATCCAAACACAACAACTCTTTCCTGGTGCCGTGAACCTTTAGAAACCTTTATGACATGACAGTTATTGAATTACATTTTGATATAAAAATTTGTTTTAGTGTATTATTATTGAAATATTTGATATTTAGAAAAAGTGGCTTCCTTAAATTTTTACATAATCTTTCTAAAAAAAAAAAAGAGAAAGAATTCAAATCAATATTTTTAAGTGATTTGATTTAAGACAATTTCGCCAGATAATTGCATTTTGTTTGTTATTTACTATTCATAAGCCATTTTGGTAATGATTAATGCATATGTTTGCAAATTTTATGAGGAAGATGTAATTTTATTCTAAAAATTCTAGAATTATAGTAAGATTTTGATTTTGAAAACGTTTATTATGAAGGAGAAGTGATTGCTTATGATGTTATTTACAAAAATAAGATGAGTTTAGAAAAATTATTTTCTTATTTATAAGTAAATGATTGATTTATTGATGCCATTTTGTTTTAATAATATTTAAGAACAATTATTGCATTATTCTGTTGAATTGACATTTTAAAAGGTGACTTCATATGAAATTAATTTTTTACTTCACTTCAGTTAATTCATAAACCACATTATTTTGAAATTTATTCGGAATTGTTTTGAAATTTATTCAGAATATTTTGAAATTTATTCAGATTTGTTTTGAAATTTGTCACCATGCCTCCGAAAGCAAATTTAAATCTTTGCATTCAACTTTTTGATGGAAATCCTCAGACGGTCGAATTTTTCTTCGATCAGTTATCAGATTTGCAGGAATTATATAATTACTCTGACAAAGAACTTTTTGCTCTTTTCAAGTCAAAATTACAGGGTACTGCATTACATTTCTTTCTCGAAACACAATTTAAATTCAAAAATTCTAACCTTCAAACCATTCGAAAAGAATTTATAAACTATTTTCTGCCAAGTAAAAAAAACTGACACTCTGAAGTCTCTTCAAAATTTAAAATTGGTTTCTAATGAGTCAGTTAAAAATTTTTCATATCACCTGGCTAAACAGCTTCGACTTACTTATCCTAAGTTAGATCCATCTGCTCTAGATTCTTTGAAATATACTCATTTTCTTCCGGCTTTGCCTAAGCAAATTAAAAGGAAAATTCTAAAAGAAAATATTTCCACATTTGAGTTAGCTCTTGAACGAGCACAATTTTTACAAGATATCTATGATTCACCACCTATTCAAAAATTTAATCAACGTTATGATCAAGTTTATACTCTGAATAATGAAAATAGTGGTGAAAGTTCAAAACTTTCTGATAGTTTTGTTGAACAAGCTCCTATCAGACATAGAAAGGACAGAGTCTATAGAAATTCGCAAATTGCATTCTTGCCATCTGAATCTCATAATGAACATTCTGCTAGACATAGAGATGTTAAAAAAAGCGTGTAACTTACTCTCCAAGCTATTAGCCAAAATGTTGCTTCTAGAAACAAAACAAACTTTATTCAGCATAGGCCAAATCAAAAACGATCTTTCTTTTGGCAAAAGTTTGACAAGTTTTCTCACAAGAAAAACTTTTCAGAGTATTTTCACAAACAAAATGTTATCCAATGTGCTTTTTGTGGTCGTTTTAACCATCTTATGGAGTCATGTTACAAGTTTGGAAATCTACCTGACTCTTCTAGGCAAAATGCCAACCACACTCAAAACTCCCATTTTTCTTCGGATTCTTCTCAGAGAAAGAAAAACTTTACTTCTTTTTCTAAAAATAAAAATGATGATAAAAATTATCATTTAAACAAGTAAGGGAGATTGGTCCAACTGACCGCCTTCTGTCCCAATCTTACTCGTTAAGGTCAGTACACTCCTGTGACAATACAAACAAATGTCACATTGACAGAAATTCTTCTTCAATTACTTCTTTTTCAAGCACTGTTACACAGACATCACCACTGATTCAAAAAAGGAACAGACCTTGCTGTTCTGAAAATTCTTTGTCATCAAAGTATTCTTCTCAAATTGAAGATTGTGTACAACAACGACGCGTAATTTGTAGCTCTTTTGGCAACACTTATTCACTTCCATGCATAATTATGAATGTTCAACATAATGAGATATCAACTCTCATTGATACAGGCTCAACTTTAAGTTTGTTGGATCATGAATGCTTTAACAGCATTAAATCCAAAATCCATTATAAATGTTTATCTAGAAATGTTTCTGTATCAATTATAAACTCTAAAGTTTTCTTTAAAGGATGTATCGAGATTGCATTCAAAATAGATATTTTTTTTTTTCATCATGTCTTTTACCTTACTGATATAAAGAATAAAAAGAATGTTAATTTTGAAGCCATACTTGGTTTTGAGTTTATAAACAAGCATTCTATAACCATCTCTCCAACTTTTAAATCTATATTAATTAAAGATAAACATATACCTTTTAACATTCAAAAAGAATCTCCTACCAGTTTTTATTTGAATTCTCAGTATACTAATGACAATATAACAGTGCCATATTCTTTTGATGCCAACAGTGTGCCTATTTATGAAAATTCTATGTCAGTTAACACAAATAATGGTACTTATTTTGATAATATGAACGGAAATCTTGGTGATAATTATTTGCATTTGGTAAATAATTATAAAAACTATCCTTACAATTACAGTTTTCCAAATAATGGTTTGTTTATAAATAGTGTTGGTTAGGGCTGGACGATATCAAAAATTTAATATCGCAATACATCAACGAGTTAATATCAATATTGGTGATATATCGCGATAACTACTTTAAAGTGTGAGGGAATAGAAAAATTTCTTATTTCTAAAGACAAATGGTATAGTAAGAATAATTTTATTGCAAATAGCTGTAGAAAGCAAAGAATTAATGTTTTATACCTATTTGCTCACGCTTTCATTCTTTAAATATATATATATATATATAATACAAATAAATACTTTAGAAAAAGGAACCAATATTCGGTATTTATTTGCACTCATATCATTGATTACACTGTGATTTTCTTTAGCTTGTTCTCGATTCTTCCTGTTTTATGTATTATTTAAGAATAACTTTTTAACTATTTAATTTTATCGCGTAAACGGAGAATATTATTTAAAAAAAACTTTACTAGATAAACTAAATGTTCTCAATTTTAAGACGTTGATAATTTTAAAATAATTAAAATAAGTAAAAAGGAAAACTGAAACCGATTTAATGTCATAATTGCATGTACTCGTAATAGTCTTCAGTGAATAACAGATGCAGCAGAAATTTTATTTTTTAATCTTTTTCTAAGAGTATCAATACATTCTTAATAGTTAAAATATTTAGAAAATTTCTCTGTCTTTATACCTTCATATCTGTTTATCTATGGATGAATAAAACATTAAAATTTTTAAAATATACATATTCAAATCCCATTTGGAAATAGACCTATGCTAAGTAAAGTTCACTTTTTTATAAATATTTTGTAAATAACATCGATCCATAACAACATATTTTTCCAGAAAGAAACTAACAAAAAAGAAAAACTTACCATAAAATTCTACTTGATTACGCAAAATACTCGGTTTGATATTTAAATCTGTTTTTTATTTGGAAAGTGCCACTAAATTTAAAAGAAAAAAAAAAAAAGAAGAAGAAAAAGAAATGTTGCAAATGAAAAAAATAGAAATGAAATAAAGTTATTGGCAAACAAATACATAAACAAAACAATCGATATTCTGCATTAGATTTCAAAAAGTTCGAAATTAGAGAGTCTTGGTTAGTTCATTGCATTTTAAATTTATGAAAATACTCATAACATTTATTTTAAAAGATTAATAAACAAAAAAAATTAAAACATTAATAATCATATAATTATTTACAAATGAATATACATCTTATAGATACCCACGCCTTGTCCGGATGGCTTTTGAAAAAGCCATGATGACAGAAAACTCCACCTCCCCCCCCCCCCCTCCCTCATTTTAGCGCGAGAACACACTATTCAAATTCTATTCTTTTAAATAATATAAAAAGGACTCCGTGAAAGTGTCATCAAGTTTGCGGTGCTTAAGTGCAGAGAAAAAACTATTGAGTTGCAAGCAAACAAAAAAAGAAAAAGAATGAAAATTAAAATCTTCTTTTCCTTACTGTTAAAAAAAATAATAATCAATAAATCCATATCTCCTATGTAAATTGACTGATTTCTTTCAAATTTTCAGCTAGTTGAAATATTAGTAAATTAGGCTGTGTAACAAATTTTTATTAAAATTTAATTATTTATTAGAAAGTTTCAACGCCTTCCGAAACTTCGAATGAAAAGCAGGAAAGCACCTGCGGTTTATTTTCGTTTACTCATCTCGCTCCGAGAAATCGGAAGTCATATGTTTACACAATCAGATCATTATGTTTTGCAAAGCAGAAAGAAACCATGGATAGAGCTTTTATTTGTTTATTTTTTCTTTTTAACTCAAATATCTATTTTAGTTTTATTATTTTTATATACTATCTTTTTTCAGTATTGTAAACGTGTTTCTGATGTAAATAATTTGCGGGGAAAGAGAGTGTTCAATGTGGATAGATTTTTTTTTTCTTACGTTAAAAAATTCGCTATTAAAACATCTGCTTTAATATTATGGTTTTTTTAGTATTGAAAACGCGTTCTTGACGTAAATCACACACTGTTTTTTGTATTTTGGGAGAGGAGATGGGGAGGGGGGCGGCGGTAGATATATATATATATATATTAATTAAAATGAAACGAAATTCGGAATCGCCAAGGTCCAGTGGGTGCTGGATTTCGAATTTTGTACTGTATATTTATGTATAAAAATTCAAGTACAGGATTTTTCAGATTATTTGTGCTTCTGTGCCGGCCATAGAACATGGTATATCAATTTTAGTAATCTTGATCTGATCACTTAAGCAATTATAAGCACATAAACCTATAAAATTTTTAATGTAAATTAAAATGAAAGGAAAATGTGGTTAAAGAAAATCAAAACTTTTAAACAATGAAAAAAGAAAATAGATTTTTAAATTATTACTCTGTAGCTTTTGAAGCATAAATAAAACTTCAAAATTTCTATTAAAAATGTATTATATAACTATTATTTTTACCAAAAAAGAGAGAGAGAAAAGTAAAGTAAGGGAAACTATCAATTCGACATATACTGGAAAAAAGTTCAAACCCGACCCAGTCTTCAAATTAGATTCTTGCATCGTCTCAGGTTACCCGATTTTACCCGAACCCGAGCCGACATGCGGTTCGTGTTGACCAACCATTTTAAAAGAAAGTTAGGAATATATTTTATGAAAAAAACTATATATTTGAACATTAATGGTATATGTATTCAATTTTGTACTAAAAAGATAAATTTGATATTACAGAAGAATAATTCTTTTTTATATTGTTTTAAAATATGAATTTATTATCTTCCACTTCGAGTTTGTGATGAAGTGTGCCGGTTGTCGGTCGGGTTGACTTTAAGCAGAGTTTTCGGGTTTGGCTCTGGTAAGACGCGACCCGGGCCGCACTACACTCGAGTGAGCAGAAAAAAGGCCGACCCAGCCTGCATGTCCAGAGCAAAAAGCAAACACGGCTTCAGTCTAATGACACAAAATTAATCCAAGCATTCCAGCCCGGTTTGCAGACATCCAGTATAATGGCATTTAATAATATTACATTTACAGACTTTAAAAATAAGGCCCGGATGTAGTAATATTTTTTATTTTTATTGTTCTTTTTTATCTTTTTGCTCATTTATGTCATTTTTTAAAACAGAATTTTTTTTGATCTTATTTAAAATTAGATAAATTATATATAAAAAAAAAAATCAGAAATATATTTTCATTGAAAAAATTACAACTGGAATTCGTTTAACTAATTTCCACGCCCGTGTGAATATTATCAATAAAATCAATCAGTAAAGTAAATCATATAAATAAAGTAAATCAATTCTTACCTTGAATTTAGTCCATCATATTGTAGAGGATGATTATATCTAAGATGGCTCCATAAATTAGAAGTAGCTTTTGCAGATACCGGTCGAACGCATATACTGCATACTACAATTTTTTCATTTATTACTTCACCATTTTCATTACCTGGGCATCCAAAATATTGCCACACGTTACTCTTAGCCTCTTTTTTTGAAATCACTTGATTATAATTCGGGCAATTTACCCGACACCATACGTTCATCTTACTATAAAATATAAAATCACTACCGATAACTCGCTCGAGACGACCATACGAACGAGCATTGAATGAAGCCTATAGACAATTATTGACTCAACATTGAACAGATGTTCTAGCTCATGTCATTGGCCAGGACGTATCAAAGACTTGATATGTTCTGATATGTCTAGACCAATAGTAGCAGCGAAATTAAATCAACGACGATTAAAACATTATTCAGTAACGAACGGGCATATGTATGTTGATATATTAGAATATGAATTATTCTGGGTCTGGGATATCAACGAAAGACAGATTATCATGGGAGGGGAGTTTAGAATAAAGCAGGGCTGTGAATAAATACATCTATCGGATGAGAGAAAGGATTGAAGAAGTCATTGGCCAGGACGTATCAAAGACTTGATATGTTCTAATATGTCTAAACCAATAGTAGCAGCGAAATTAAAACAACGACGATTAAACCATTATTCAGTAACGAACGGACATATGTATGTTGATATATTAGAATATGAATTAGTCTGGGTCTGGGATATCAACGAAAGACAGATTATCACGGGAGGGAATTTAGAATAAAGCGGGGCTGCGAATAAATGCATCTATCGGATGAGAGAAAGGATTGAAAAAGTTATTGCTTACGCAATATTCGGCGCTTTTTCTTCTTACAGTTCGAAGTCGTGGTGCGGGAAAAAAAGTTATTGGGATATATAAGTAGAGCCAGAGATTAGATATCGCTATTAGGATATATCGTTAGAGTCAGAGCTTACATATTGTTATTGCGATAGTTAAAAAATATCAATATTTGACCGATATATTGATAATTGATCCAGCCCTAGTGTTGGTAATACTGCTATGAATTATGATAATTCTTTTATGAATGCTAATCTCAATATCAGAAATTTAGAAGGTCATGCACAAGTTTTTACTCATTTTCCTAATTATTTTCACACTCATACAAACTTTGATTATCCTAATGTTATAAATAATATTTCTAATACCAGTAATACCAAAATTACCTCTATTGACAAAAATGTCATAGCTGAAGATGACAATGACATTAGTTATATGTTGGTAAAAAGTACACCAATTTAAAAAATAGTAATAAAAAATTATTGAGCTCTAACATGGTACAAACTGTAAATAGCGAGTTGATTCCCCCCAATTCTTCTGTTTATTTACATGTCAAATACTTGAATTCTCCATCTGAATATTTCATTTTTTAAGTCTGCTTTGAAAAGTAAAGCTCTTATTTTGCATGAATCATTGCATTCTAAATCTTCCATTCAAATAGATTTATTTTTAGTCGTATGTCAGAATATATCCAAAGTGGATGTTCATTTTTAAATGAACATACAATTCTTGGCGAGTGCATTAATGTAGATGAGAATGATATTGAAAAATGTTCCTTTCATTCAGATTCAGAAAATGAATATTTTAATTTAATTTTACCATCTGAGGAAATTAAAAGAAAACATATACAAGAACTGTCACCAAATGATTTTGACTTAAAACACTTGTCCCCACATGAAAGTGACTGTTTACTAAAATTATTGTGCAATAAAGCACAATAATTGAGAATGATATTGAAAAATGTTCCTTTCATTCAGATTCAGAAAATGAATATTTTAATTTAATTTTACCATCTGAGGAAATTAAAAGAAAACAGATACAAGAACTGTCACCAAATGATTTTGACTTAAAACACTTGTCCCCACATGAAAGTGACTGTTTACTAAAATTATTGTGCAATAAAGCTCAAGCATTTTCTAAATCCTTAGACACTTTGGGTCATACAGACCTAGTTAATTCTCAGTTTTCAATGATGAATTCTCATCCTGTGAAAACCCTACCTTTTCCTGTGCCACAGGCACTAGAGCAAGAAGCTCTTGACCAGATTAATCAAATGCTAAATGATGGCCTTATAGAAAGATCAAATTCATCTTGGGCTTGCCCCATGCTGTTAGTTAAAAAGAAAAGAACTGACATCTCAAAAATATCGTTTGGCTTTAGATCTATGATTATTAAATTCTATCATTATTTCATCTTCATATCCTCCACCTCGCATTCAGAACCTATTAGTACAATTGGGAAAATTTAAATACTACAGTACACTGGACTTACCCTCAGTGTACTGGCAGATTGTGGTACCTAAAGAGATGCAAGATAAGCTCAGTTTTACCACTCCATGGGGAATGTTTACCTACCTTCGTCTTGTTTTTGGCTTGAAGACAGCTGCAAGTACTTTTCAACAATTAATTGATTCAGTTATTCAATTATCAGAAATTGATTCTTGTTATGCATACCAGGACGACATAGTTGTTGGCGCTAATTCGTTTGAAGAAATGGTTGCAAAACTCACAAAACACTTGGACACTCTTATTGCTAACAACATTACTCTTTCTCCTGAAAAGTGTTCTTTTATGCAAACTAGCATTAACTTTTTAGGCTTCCACATCACTGATCATAAAATTCTTCCAATTACAAGCAATATTTTAAAAATTACTTCCTTTCCAAAGCCAAAAACTAAGAGGCAGACAAAGAGTTTTATTGGTTTATGTTCATTTTACAGGTCAATTATACATCATTTTGCTAAATTAATGACTCCTCTTATTGAAATCACCAAACCTAAAAATAAATTCTATTGGAAATCTGAACATGAAAATGCATTTAATAAAAATTGCAAGAAATTTTCTTCCATAAAGCCATGCTCAATCTTCCAAATTGGAATGAGACTTTCTATGTTAATACAGGTGCTTCAAAGACAGCAATCTCAGCTGCTCTTATGCAAAAAATTCAAGGTGAACTTCGCCCCATTTCTTATTACTCCAAAACTTTATCTCAGTCTGAAAAACAGTGCCCAGCCATTAAACTGGAACTTTATGCCATTTATAAAGGTATAACGGCTTTTAAATATTACATTTTTGGCAGACCCTTCATTCTTTTGTCTGATGCTAAACCTCTCAATAACTACAAAAAATCAACATCTCCTGCTGACATCACTACACGTTAGATGTTAGAACTATCTGAATACTCTTACACATTCCAGCATGTTCCAGGCAAAGAGAATGTACTAGCAGATTTTCTAAGTAGGACACCTCATATTCCTACTGAAGATCTCCGTACTAATCCTGATCTCATTTTTGAACAAGAAGTACTGCCTATTGTTGATGATCAAAATGACCTACATAATGAATTTGCTCAGTATCCATGTGGATTAATTGGTAAAAAACATCATAACTGCCATCTTCAAAGTGACCCTCCATCATGATAATAATGCTAGTAATGAAGACCCATTGTTATAAATTTTTGATCAAACCATCCTTTCTGAACAACAAAAAGATCCTCAAATTAAGAAAATTTATGAAGATATTAAAACTAATAAAAAAATCTAAAAGCTTAAATGGCTATTACATTAAGCCAAGTAATGAGTTGCTTTGTTATAATGGACACTTCTCTTCAGAAGACATTGAATTACACAGAGCTATTTTACCATCTTCACTTAGAGCTAAAGCTTTAAAAATTGCTCATGTTACTTATACTCATATTCATAAAACCATTGTTAATTTTAAAAAAGGATTCACTTGGAAAACTAGTTTCTGATACAATTAATTATGTCAACTCTTGTGAAATTTGTTTAGTAAATAAAAATCATAAGAAAAACACTGCTCCATATCTGCCAGCACCAATTCCTACAGCTCCCAATCAGAAAGTTTCGATGGATTTACTTGGCCCTTTGAGAAATCACCAGTTTATTATGACTGTAATCGACCATTTTTCTCGTCATCTTGAATTATATGCCTTGAATAGCATTCGTGCTGAGTCGGTCACTAAAGCTCTGTTGAATTACTACATTTCTACTCATGGAAAACCTGAGTTAACTCTTACAGATCATGGTTTCCAGTTCACTAGTGATTTGTTTTCTTATTTCAACAAAAAACTTGGCATAAAACTAGAGCACAGTACAGTAGCGCATCCACAGGCTAATGGATTGAGTGAGAGATGTAACACTCAAATAAAGTCACCTGTGAATACAATGGCTTCCCAAGGATTTGATGTTCCAACTGCTTTAAAAATCCACCAGTCCATATATAACGCTACACCTCATCCAGCTACAAAATTCACTCCAAATCTTCTTCATTTTGGAAGGGAGGTGAATGATATGTATGCCGATTATAAAACCCGTTCTTCCTGGAAAATTCTTAACACTGCATATGAAATCCATGAATTAATGGATGTAATTGAAAAAGTATACTACCAAGCTTACAAAAATAACGAGTCTTCTAGACAAAAAGTGTATCAAAAATCAAGGGAGAAATTAAAATTTGCTAATATCAAAGTTGATGATATTGTTTATGTAAAATTTCCCAGTGCATTTAACAAAAAAGTACAAGGACCTTATATGGTAAAGAAATTTTTGATGTATTTCTGTTCATTAAAAACTTTATTCCATGTAATAACAAATGGCCAAGACACATTAAAAGAATAAACAAATTCTGCTTGCAGTTTACCTTTCTTAAATTAATTTAAAATGGCTTTTCCAGAATCACTGGAATATTCTTTACACTTGGGCATTTAAAAATAATCAGAATAAGACAATATAAATGCTAATCAAAGCTATAGCGCCACTGACGCCTTCAACAATTAAATGCAAACTAATTGTCAAAATACTTTTGAGCTAAGGGGGAGTCATATTTCTTTGGTGGCACCGAATGTAAGCAAACAAGTTGAAACTTGATACATTTGAATAACTGCAGTCATAGTGTTTTCAATTATAGGGAATATATTTTCTTTTATATTTTTAAATTAAATAAAATAAGAGAGAATATAAGGTTGTCAAAATACTTTTGAGCGCTACTGTATTTTTCCATTGTATTTCTGCTGATTTCAATAAATCTCTGTAGCAGATTCTCTTTGAAAAGCAGTAAGCTACATGAGTGTCTTGTACTTGAATACTTTAGTTAAATATATAATTTTAATTAGAAAACGCAAATTTCACCGAAAGATCATAGAAAGAAACCACTAATTTCGTCAAAAGATCGTGGTAAAAAATATTAATTTCGTCAAAAGTTCATGGTAAAAAAGTGCGGATTTCGACAGAGAATTGTGATAGAAAAATGTAAATTACGATTGTGGGGGGGGAAAGTTGTGAATATCCTGAAATGATCAAGGGAAAAAAATTGCGAATTTTGTCAAAATTTATTGCACTTGGCTAAAAAATTGGAACCAGGCTCCTTTTACAAATGTAAAAAAAAAAGCTTCAAAACGAGAAGAAACTCTAAAAAGTGTGTAAAAATTTTTAGAGGAAAAAATTTATTATGTGTTAAAAAACTGAAACCTTATTTCTTTTACGAATGTCAAAAGATGGCTGCAAAGCACAAAAAACCAACCAACCAACCTCCAGATTAATTTTAATTTTGTGTGCTACAATTACTCATTTTCAAAGGTTGGCAGGTCTGGCATGTCAACATGTAGATTTAGAAGAAATGCTTACATTTTGTTACTTCTTTTTTTCTTTGAATAGGCTTATTCTGGTGGTTTTTTAAGAAGAGTTAAAGCATCAATAAAAAATGAAAATTTAAAAAAAGAAAAATTAAAAACGATAATTTGATAATTTATGGAAAACCCCTTATCATTTAGCTGTTTTTAGAGAACAACTAAAAATTAGCTCACTCTATCGCCAATATCTTTGAGTTTTCACGATATTTGACTGGCCTTTTTTTTATGAGTTGCTCCATAAAGTTGAGTATTAAATCATGAAAAAAATATATTTGTTATCGTGCTTGCATGCACAGATAAAAAGTATTTCACGCAACTGCTCATATTTCCATAAATGTTTAATATATTTACATTCCAATTGTACTATATTATTTATACTACATTTTGTCAATTTTACTGAAACTGGCATTAAATTTGGTAGAAAACCCTGCATGATATAAACAAAAAACATGCAAGAATTTTTTGAACTTTTTGAAAAAATCGATATATCTCCATGGATATACATGCTATTTTTATACAAATGCATACACATATTGCACAATATCCACATATTCGTAAGCTATAGCGATATATCATTTTGTGCATCTTATTTTCCAGGAGGATACCAACTATCATTAATTATTATCCATCTGATCAAATCGCTGTTGATACATATTAAGTCTAACATATTCTTCATATTCCTGAAAAATCTGAAAAGTATATCTTTAAATATTTGACAAAATGTCTAAAATTGAAAGTGTCCAGTGATTAATGGCTATATAGTGTATGTGTATGCATAAGTTTCAAACAAAACATAAATATAACTTTTATATTTTATTACTTTATGACAATGAATAATCATATGCCTTTATCAAGAATTAATTAACAATGTGGTTTAAAAATAGCAAGCAAATTCAATAATGAATGCTTAATTAAGTTGTTATAAACATATAAAATGATTAAAAAATAATGAATTTTTATCAATATTATTCATTTTAATACCTTCTAGATTTACCCCCCTTTAAGCAAATATATATGTGCGGGCTCTTTGCAAACAGAAGTGCCATTTGGGAAGGCTTGGGTAGGGGGCAGTTGCCCCCTCAAAGAATATGATAAAAATGCATCAGTCATTATAGCTCAGGTTTTAAAAATGCACAAAAGCCGAAATAACTTGTTAAATTTGGCTAAAACAGGAAATTAGCATTAAGACAACTTTTTAAGCCTAGAAATTATTGATTATCAATTTTATTTTCTATTTCAGCATTCTCAAAGTGAGACATAACTATATTGAGTACTTTAGCTAATTTTTAAAATACATGAAGAATAAAAATGTATAAATTTTTCTCAGATATGCACAAGAAGATCAAAATAAATATTTGTTAAAAAGAAAGAAAATTTTTAAGTTTTCAAAAATTTTAAGTTTTCAAAAATTTTGTTTTCATTTCAGCATCTTTAATTTACTGTGTTCCACAATTCAAGTAAAAATTTTTTATCCCACTTTGTCAATGACTTAGAGGAGATGCGAATTGCATGGGTTTTAAAAATAATTCACAATGCCTAAAAATAAAATTCTATGCAAACACAAATTAAAAATATTCCTATCTCTTAAAATTTCATCATTGATCTATTTTAAATTGACAGGATCAATATAGATTGGCAGAAATAATATATATAGCACTTATTATCACCACGCTGTATAATTTATTTTTCTTTTTTACTTTTTTTTTCAGAGTAACTGTGTATGAATCACATTAAATACATTTTTAATACTAAATGTATCTGTAATGGAATAAAAATATACTTTGAATGTACTAAAATGAAATATTATTTTTCAGGGATATAATGTAACTTCCACTATTCATTTACATGCTTGTGAAAATCCTCCTTATGTGGAATTTGAAGTAGATGTTCCGAAATTGGATATTAATGGTATCAAAAGGAGAATCACTCATAATGATTCAATTCCTCTGACAAGTAATTTTTTTTTATTTTACTGTAATTTATTTGAAATATTCCATATTTTATTTAATGACCTATATTTGTTTTATTTATTTAATTAGTTTTATCAGTAATGTATTTTCTAATCTAAACTGTTTTGTTTTTTGTTGTGGTTAAAGGAAGATTTTAGTTTGTTCAAGCAAAAAAAAAATCATTTTTTGTTATTATTTACACTCCTTAAGTGCATAGAATATGTGCCTAAAGTGATTTTGGATAATTCAGATTATTTACAAAAGTATATCCCTTTGAATGAACGAAATCGTGCATCTGCTGAAAAGCAGTGAAGTCTCATGGTACTGCTCTTTTTTTTTTTTTTTTCAAAAACCTATGTTTTTTGGCATGCTGTGCAGGATAGCATTCAAACCAATCACCCAAATATAAAAAAAATTGTTGGGTTAGAAAAACAATTGTTTTTTTTTTTTTTTTAATTATTATTGTGAACCTGTTTACTGTTCAAAAATTAGCTGTTAAATATTTTTCTGAGTTTTAAAGTTGAAAAAAAAAAAAGTCAAGTTTCAAAAAAGTGTATTTTGTTTTATGTGTGTCATTTTCAATGAAAATAGGTTCATAGCCCTGTAAATTTGTGTCTCATTGGTATCATTTTTGTGCTTCAGATGACTATGAGCTGCAATAATGCACATGCATTTTAAAATGCAGATAATGGTACCAGTAAAATATAAAAAATAGTGTCACACACAAAAAATTGTCAAGATAGACAAAAATTTACCCAGACAGTTTCAGGAGAGTGCTGCACCCTGCCTGCCCTTTGAATCAAGAAATAGCACCCTTCTTGCTAGACATCCAAAAAAATAACACACTTCTTGCCCTTTGATTAAAAAAAAATTGCACCCTTCTTGCCCCTCATTCAAAAAAAAAATATATCCTTATTGTCTTTTGTATTGAAAAATTTGTTTGCATAGTAAAAAGGGACTCATTGTGTCTTGATAAAAGCTCTCTGACTTTCAAGTATTAAAGTTGCCTTTAAAAATAGTGTCCCTAAGAATCTAAAAAAGTGCCTGTAAGAATCTAAAAAGTGTCTTTTTCCCACCAACAATACTCTGCCCTTTTTTTAACCTGGGAGAAACTCTGATATATTTACTTAGATGTAATCCATTTTTGTTTCTGTGACCCTTCATTGAGATTTTTTTTTTTTTTCTAAGCCTGTTTTGGGAGTTGAAAAAGAATAGTGCTAAATCAGAATTTTTCAAACTGCATAATCTAGTTTGTATACTGGATGAAAAATTAAATAATTAGCCACAGAAGCTATTGAATCTTTTAATTTCCCCTAGATCAACGAACTTTGGTAATTGTCAGAAACCGATGTAAAATTGTTCAAATATTATCTTAAAAGAACTTTAAAGGGGGTGTTAGATTGGTGATAGACGAATTCCAAACAATCACCCCGCAAACTGAAAGGGTGTTAAATTAGTGTCCTTTAACCCTCCGAGCGTCTTGCAAAAGGGTAAAATTATAATGTTGTTTTCTTTGCATTTTGTTTTAAATGCTAAGAAAATATGAGTCTTTCAACGTTATAAAAAAACTCAATTACAAATATGAATGTAATCCTTGAGAGTATTAATCATTCTTCTATGTATTTAAAATTCATTAAATCTATAGAATTATATTATCTTAAATGTTGCTTGTATTGCTGTGAAACCTGGAGCTTAGTGAACGGAATAATACGCCCCAAACACTTAGAGGGTTAACACTATTGTCAACTGACATAAATGATTTTGAAGCTTTAACACCTGGCCGTTTTCTAATTGGTCAACCTATTGATTCATTTCCAGAACCACAAATAGTAGGTATTAGCAAATTGGAAGTTATCTCAGTTGCAAAGAGTGACTAAATTTATCCAGTTAATTTGGGAAAAATGGTACTTAAATTACATAAGTCATCTCCAAAATCATTCAAAATGGCAGGTAAAAAGGGATAATAAATAAAGGAAAACAATTCGCCTTTCTGAAAATGGATGTTGGAATGAATCTTAGAAGTTATACTAGAGGAGGATAGTAATGTTAAGGTTGTGAAAATAAAAACTTCCTTGAATGTTTTCTTAGGTCAATATCTAAATTGTGTATATATCTATACTAATAAAAGAAAGTTTTGCTCTGTCTGTCTGTGTGTGTGTGTGTGTGTGTGCGCGCGCGCGCACAATGGCTAGGAAAATCTATCTCGTGTACAATGCTGAAATTTTGGATAAAGGTAGTCCAAGGCATCTCCTGGTGCACCTGAGACTCAGAATTTTAAATTTCTGATAAGTTACTGAGTTATTAATTAAAAATTACAATGCACTCTCATCAAAAAGTCATCTTTCATTCCAAGTTGTCGAAAGCACTTGTGCATGCCCAGAACCTGATTTACACAGCTGAAAACTTTGAACAACTAAACTATTTAGTATAAGTTAAAAACGGAAGGCATATTCTAAAAGAATGTACTTTTAGATCTTAAATGCCATAATCAGTTTGAAAAAGCACTCATGTTAATCTTTAAAAAAAAAATTTCAAAATGGGTCGTTTTCACAATTCTTTTTTTTTTTCTCCCATATAGCATTGCTTCACTAAAATGCAATTTTGGAGCCAGCAGTTAAGAAAAAATATGTATGTAAAGCTGAAACATTCTTCTCTTTTAAGGTGCAATTGGTTTTCAAAAATACAAATTTTAACCCTTTCAAAAAAATTTGTGACCACAGATCATTTTGTGCCTTATAGAGATGGATCCTTTTTTCTATGGTAAAAGGGCCTAAAAGTTCGTATTTCAACACAATCTTTTCAGAGCATCTCTGCAGACTGGATTTACATCACCTACTAAAATGTTGTAACGTTCGGGCAAGTAGAAGTATTTTTTACAAAATAAAATGTGTGGAAAGCTTGACAAAGGCACTAAAAACCAAAGGGTTTCGGTGTGGCTTCACTCAAACTTTCAGTACTAAATATGCATATTTTTTTGTGAAATTTTAAAGAAGGCTTGGATACAGTTATATTTATAATCTGTTAAAATATTAGAGAAATTGAATGATAAGAGCTATTTTTTGTTTGTTATGCTAAAGGAACTGTGCCGAAAACAAGAAAAAAAGTGAGAAGAAAACTTGTTCCTTTTTCAACTATATATATCGATAATTTTTCATGATTTTTCTCACGTGGTGCATAACCATCATATTTATGTTGCTGAAAATCTCAGAGTTCAGACAATAAGGACTGTCATTTTTAATTACTGAAATAGACCAAATGAAAAAAAAAAAAAGTTTTACGAGTTATTTTACCACTAAATATCAATATTTTTTCTGGATTGTTTCACACATATGATGCTTTTAACTCCTAAAAATTTCAAAGAGCTTGGATGAAAAAGACTATTTTTTCAAAAACATTTAAAATACTGTACAACCCCTGCCCCTCCCTCCCTTTTTCCGGCGTATTTTTAAATTACTCATTGTCACCACAAAAAAATAAGAATATCTAAAAAGAAAATGCAATACATCATATACTTTCTATTATTTTTGCAAAACTGTAAACCATTTCAAAAAATATGAAGATTAACCCTTTGAAAAAAATTCATTCTCCAAAGTCACTTTTTGTTTTTTCTGCACATATTGCTGCAGGATTTAGTACATACTGCATATTTTGACTCTAAAAATATAGTTAATTTTATACATTAGCTCTGAAATTTTAATACCATATTCTAACCTTTTAGCTAATGATAGAGTATCAATTTGGTTCAGGTATAGTCAGATTTCAGGAAGAAATAATCAGTTTGAAAATCAAAAGATTTCACTCGGGATTTCGATGTAAAAGAAAAAAATAAATAAATAGTTATGCATAAATCAGTGATTTATACAGTTAATTATCAATGTTTTAGCACGAAAATTATACAGTTGTTGGAAACATATCCCCCTTCCCTTTCGTGTTGCAGTTATTTTGAGCCTTTTTAACATTAAATATTAATTTTTTTTAACCGATTTTTCACACAGTCATCAGGCATGTATTTCAGACAAAATCGAGTTAAAGAAAAATCATACAAATTTAAGATTCATTTAAGAATATTATCACAGGTCTGTGCAATACCAGGCATGTTAGCTAGTCATTGATAAAATTTAATGCATGTATCCTTATTTTGTACTTGTTTATTTGATTTAAAGTGCATATAATAAGATGTTTATATAATATTTTTACATTTGGGTTTTCTTAAGTACAGTATTGAACTGTAAATGATGTTTAGGAAAATAACATTACTTTTATTTAACCTTGAATTTTCTTTATTGTTGTTTTCGAAATTAACATTGTTATCGCAACTTTGTTCTTATTGTATTTTGAATTGTAAAAATTTTTTATTGCATTTGGTATTTTACATAGTCCTTGTACTTTTATTATATTTTCAAAAAATTTCCAATGTGCTACAATGCTTAGGGCCCTGGGCAAAGATAAATTAGGGGGCCCCATTCGAACTGTTGCAACATTATTCAAATAGAACTGATGGTAATGCATAAACAATATTTTCCCACCTTGAATTTTAAATAGAAGAAAATTCTTTGCTTCATTAATTCTAAATTAAATACCTTAATTAATAAAAAATATTCCTTAGTACAGAACAAAACTCTTTTATATAACTTTAGCAACTTGCTATATTACTTTAAGATGAATTTAATAGCTTCAACTTATGGAAGAATGTCAAATACTCTAACATAAATTATGAGTTAATCAAGATACTTTCTTTTACATTTTTTTAAGTCGTACTACACACGACATAATATCAAATAAAATACATTCTACTTCATTAGTAGAAAGGGTTTTTTAATAAATCTAAAAAGATGGCAATTTTGGGTTTCTTTTTCATATTTAATTCAAAGCTAAAAGAAAAAAAACTTTAAAACGGAAGAAAATTTATCTCATTACAATTAGAACTGATTATTTTCAACCACTAAATTCTGGATATGAATAAAATTCATTGCTAATACAATCTATTAAAATCTAAATATTATTTCTTATTTAATAGTGTTTGAGGTTGCCTTGCGAAAGCATTGAACTCTGTGCGTTCAAAATTAAATTTGTTTTTCAAAAAGTTTAGTAGAAACTTTTAAAAAGGAAATTTGTATTTTGTTTTTTGTATTTGAAAATTTTCAGAGCTAGAATTGGGGGGAAAAAAGTAAATATTTTATAAATTAATATGTGGATTTGGCGGCCCCTTGAAGTGTGGGGCTCGTGGGCAAAGTCCTGATTTGCCCATGTGATAATAAGGGCCTGCTTGGCAGCATGTTCGAACCTGGCAGTTTTGTGGCCATGTGATCCAGTTCACGTTGTTGTTCTCTAGCTACCAAAGTGGCACATTGTGTTTAAGCAGCTTTAATTCCCACTTTTTATGCTATTTAGTGTATTGCAGCAACTATATTCTCCGTGATGGTTTACGAACTTAGTCAAATGATTAGCAGGTTTATCACCCCAAAAAGTTACCGTAATTTTTGGGTGTTCATCAATGTTATATTTTATGTACATGTTGTGTCATTAAAATATGAGAGAGGATAACTGTAGTTCCTAATCAATCGTAACCACACACACAGTATTCATGAACAGTCTGTGTATATTAAAGAATGGAATTGTCATAATTTTTTTGGTTAGTACACATGTGTAAGTTTAGATTTGTTTGATTGTGATGTTGTAAGTTATTAATGCTAAAGAAGCTACTGACTGTTTGATTTGTTATTTGAGCTATTAATTAATGAAGTTGATTACTTGCAGTTTTTTTATTATTATATATTATGCTTCTTAAGGGTAGTGGTCAGTTAGATCTCAAATTCCTCTTACTGATGACCTATTAACACAGAATGCTTTCGTATTTTTAAAATATGTCTTCAGGAAATTAATATTTTAAACTTATTTTTTTTGTGTAACTACTCTTCTAAAAAGATGTCCCCTTTTTTTTTGTTTTTGTCAGAATATTTTTACAATATATATTTAATTTTATTTGAAGTGTTAAAATCTTATGCACAGCTTGTCAGCTTTATTAAGGTAACACATAAAACCTTAGATATATTTTAGAATTATTATATTTTTACTTTCTTCTATCTTTACAAGAAGAAAGTATTGGATTCATGAAATTTTTGGACTTCCGGTTTTTGACGGATTTACACGTTTTAGGGGTCAGAGATTCCAAAAAACATATTTTTACAAAATGTCTGTCTGTTAGTCTGCCTGTCTGTCTGTGTGTATGCAGGGTTCGCACAGACTCCTTAGACTCCTTGGAAACTCCTTAGAAATGAAAACATTCCCAAGTAGTACTTAGAACTACTTAGATAAGCAAACCACTACTTAGAAACTCCTTATATTCTATTGCGGTTTCGGACGCAAGCGATATTGCTGCCGAGGGGTAAAAATTGTGATTGAAAAACTCACGGTAAATCCTTTATGCACGTCATTCATCTGAAGCACAACATTGATTGGGTGGGTAATCGTAATAGCAGGGCTCCCACTATAGGTCCATTTTTCAATTATTAGGTCCGTAAAGTCCGTTTTTCGGCTCTGTTAACCAACCTTTATTTTAAATTTTATCGATGTTTGGCATTTAGCCAAGAATCTCGGAAAAATCGCATTTTTCGCAAATATGTTCCGAAAAAATACTGTCAAATTTCGTCAATCGATCGCGGAAAAAATTCGTAAATTTTGTATAAGGATCGTGAAAAAATGCGAATTTCTCCAACAGATCGCCGGAAAACTCGGATTTCTTAAAAAGACGCGAATTTACTCATAGGATCACGAAAAAAAAACGCGAATTTCGTTTTAAAAAAAAAAGATTTCCTCAAAAGATCGCATAAAACGCAAATTTCCTCAAAGAAACGTGAAAAACACACGGTTTCCACCAAAAGATCGCGAAAAAAAGTTAGTTTCGTCAAACGATCGAAATAAAACACGAATTCCATTATAAGGTAGCGAAAAAGCACGCGAATTTCCTCAAATGATCACAAAAACAAGCAAATTTCCTCAAATGATCGCGAAAAGCACGCGAATTTCCTCAAATGATCACAAAAACACGCAAATTTCCTCAAATGATCGCGAAAAACACGCGAATTTCCTCAAATGATCCCGAAAAATACGCAAATTTCATCAAAGGATCGCGAAAAAAAGTCATATTCGTTAAACAATCGAAATAAAACGCGAATTCCGTTAAAAGGCGAAAAAAACAGCGAATTTCCCCCCGAAGATCGCGAAAAAACGCAAATTTCATCATAAGATCGCGAAAAAAATGCGAATTCGTCAAAATTTCACCTTCAAAGGAAGCGATTACTGTTGTTCTAAAAGAATAAATTCAAAACGTGTTATATTTTTTCTTGTATGTTGCATTTAGAATTCTCTTTTTTTTTGCCTTTTAAAATTTCTTTAAGATGTATCATGTGTGTGATATACATAACAAGTGATTGGGGTTTGACTAATCTCTATTTATAGGGGTGATTCTAGTCCGAATTTTCCGAAAATGTAAGGCATTCATTTCCGAAAATTTAAAAAAATCGGTCACCAATCCGAAAATTCAGACATATAGTCGCCGAAAAAAATAAATTTTGTCATTCGTTTGCAGAAAAATCGCCAATTTCGTCAAAGGATCGAGGGAAAAAAGCAAATTTCGTCAAAAAAATCGCGAAAAAATGCAAATTTCGTCAAAAGATCGCGAAAACCCCCACAAATTTCGTCGAAAGATCGCGAAAACCCCCACAAATTTCGTCGAAAGATCGCGAAAACCCCCACAAATTTCGTCGAAAGATCGCGGAAACCCAAAAATTTCGTCGAAAGATCGACAGATTTCGTCAAAAGATCGCGATAAATCGACAGATTTCGTCAAAAGATCGCGAAAAACTCACAGATTTCGTCAAAAGATCGCGAAAAACTCACAGATTTCGTCGAAGGATCGCGAACACCCAAAAATTTCGTCGAAAGATAGCAAAAATCGACATATTTCGTCAAAAGATCACGGAAAAAATCACAAATTTTGTCAGAGCGCCTAAAAAACCACAACTTTCGTCAAAAGCTCGCTAAAAAAAACGCGAATTTCGTCAAAGAGCCATGGACAAAACGCATAGCTGGTGTCGGTAGTGGATTTCCCCCTCCCCCCCCCTCTCTGGTGTAACTTTTCAGAAGATTTGCTGTGAATTTCAGAATTTTTTTTTTTTTTACTCAAAATCACCCCTGTGACATGACCTTTGGTCACTGCATAAAAGAGTAGATTGTCAATTTTGTATTTAAACTTACGAAGTCAATAAGCAATATATTGTGAATACTGTGCAATTTCAGCACTAACAATTGGATTCTAATAGAGTAAAATTTGTTTTTGAAATGTTTTTCTCTCCAAATTGAGCATTAAAAATTGGAGTTTGCATACCACATAACGATGCAGCACATAAAAACATCGACAAAAAAAAAGGCCAAATCCTTAAAATTTTTTGGACTCCTTGGATTTTTTGGTTACTCCTTGGATTTTTTCTTCCCAACTCTGTATGAACCCTGGTATGTGACACAGATTTTGTGGGCGATCTATCTCAAGAACTAACGCACGGAATTTAATAAAAATTTATATTCAGGTGGTCCTTGATATAGATTGGTGCTGATTAGTTTTTGGTGTAAATCGCCCAGTAGGTGGCGCTGCTATGCTGCATTTTGCAGGATTTCCGCAATAGCTCTATCTCAAGAACTACCACACGGATTTTTATAAAACTTCAGATTCAGTTATTCCTTGATATGAGTTGGTGCTGTTTATGTTTTGGTGTAAATCGCCCGACAGGTGGCGCTGCTATGCTGCATTTTGCAGGATTTACACTATTTTCGCAGTAGCTCTATCTCAAGAACTAACACCCACAGTTTCATCAAACTTCGGATTTAGTTAGTCCTTGATATGAAACTATGCTGACTACGTGTTGGTGTAAATCGCCCAATAGGTGGCGCTGCTGTGCTGCATTTAGACCGATTTCCTCAATAGCTCTATCTCAAGAACTAATGCACGAATTTTCATCAAACTTCAGATTCAAGTATACCTTGATTAATATTGCTTCCGATTATGTGTTGGTAAAAATCGCTGAACAGGTGGTGCTGCTATGCTGCATTTGTCATGATTTGCGCAATAGCTCTATCTCAAGAACTAATGCACGAATTTTCCCCAAATTTCATATTCAGTTAGACGTTGACATAAGTTGATGATGATTAGGTTCTGGTGTAAATCACCCTACAAGTGGCGCTGCTATGCTGCATTTACACAATTTCAGTGATAGTCATACCTCAAGAACTAATGCACGGAATTTCATCTTTTTAGAATCCTTATGATGAGCATAGATTGCCATTTAATTTTGCCAAAGTGATAACGAATTTTGAAGTATTGACATGTATGAGATAAAGTTTTGGGATTGGTACATCCGACTAGTTTACACAGGGAAAAGAAGTTACAAATCTTTTTTTCCTGAGGAAATATTTAAAAAATAGGTATGCATTTCACACCCATAGTTTGAGCATTAGTTAGGGGAATTTGAAATCTCGCGGGTCAACACCCTTAATGTAATCTGATTAGAAAATTAATTATTTTTTAATTAACAATTCTTAATACCTTTTCAATACTGAATTCAAAACAAAAAATCTTTAAGATTTTTTTTTTTTTTACATCCTATTGTCAGTTAAGAAAATGAAAAGATATTCAGAATTCTCTATCAATATATGAAGGGTTTTTTTTTTTTTATTCAACTAAGATTTTAAAAAAAAAAGTATTATAATTAATTTTAATATTAATTCTAATCTAACATTATATAACTTTGATTAGTTTAAATTATCGACAGTAATTGATATTTTAAAACTGTATGTGTTAGACATATAAATGGCCATAACATTAATATAAACTGTACCTAAAGTTGTTGTTTTTTTTGTTTTTTTTTCACACTTAGAGTAATTCTTTTATTAAATGTACTTTTTTTAATAAACTGCACTGTTTTTGTTGTTTAACTCCTGACTCCTATCATTTAAGATATTTTTTCAATTCTTGTATTAAAAACAATTTAACTTTGTCTTCCAGAAAATTTGAATATAGAATTTGGAATTGAGAGAAAAAATCAGGTGTTGCAATTAGGAGTATTTGTTCACTTCATAAACAATGGCTCTTTTCCATTACTGCGTGTGCCAATGAGGATTCCAGTCATATCAAATTTGATCTTCCCAATAAATTGTTCATTGCCTGAAGAAACAACAGGGATAGCTTCATCTGTGAATCACGTCATATCAACAGTATCTTCGCCACCAAAATCATTTCTAATTGTATCAAAAAGTAAGTTATTTCTTTAGAATGAACTTGTCTATTTACTCTGTATAGATTTTCTGCTTATTTTCATTAGACTTTTGCCATCAGCTGTCCCAGTAAATGTGTCTGAATGATTGTATTTCCTAGGGCCAGATTTTGTGGCTGATAATTATTAAATCATTTTCTCTTGCACAAAGGATTACTGTTTAAAATTTTAGAGGCGACAAAAGTCTGTTGAAAAGATGAAGAGATAGACCTCTTATTTTATATTTTCTGGGAGGGAGGAAGGAAAGCACCACTTCTGAAATTTTACATGGTGCATGTGTCCCTTTACTTCACCCTCCCCCTTCTTTCTGATAGCCAGTGCCAAGCTAAATTTTCACATACTATGTAGAATATATGGAAATCAATAGTTTATATACAGAACTGCACAAAAGAATTAGAATTTTTTAGCTACAGACAATAATTGCTGACATCTGAATTCTAAAATGTTTACTTAGGTATTGTCTTTACCTTATTAAACAGCAAAGCTTTATTAAAGCATTCTAGAAGTATTGGAAAGTGTTTCATAATCTATGCTTTATGCATAGTTTTTCTTTCTTGTTAACATTTGAAATGGTATAGCAGGTCACTAAAATACTCTCAGTAGCCACCCATGGCCCAAGAGCCGCAATTAACGACACTTATAAAAACTCTTACAGAATTGAAGACCCATTACTTTAACATAATTCTCTTCTACACCAACCCATGCCCTATTGTATTTCCTTGGATTGGGCTTGTGTTATTTTTCTATGCAGATTTGCCAACGGTTCTCGCAGCTTTGCTTGCCATTATGCAGTCCTTCTGAATATGTAAGTGACTGCGTCTCTCTATATCTGTATTTGTGACATATATAAAAAGAGCGTTGAACTAAGGTACTTCAGAAGTATTTTTTGATTTTGGAAAAAACTTTTTTAAATGACATGGCAGTCCACTAAAATTCTCCATAAACCACTCATAATCTTCAGATCACATGTTGAAGAACCCTACCTTCACACAATGCTTTTTGATTTCAGGCTAATGGGTGGGGCTTGTAAGTGCTTAAGCCATTTGATAGGTCTCCCCACTTAGTTGATCTTGATTTCAGCTCATGTCCTACTATATTTCCTTTGAATTGCACGTGTGTATTTTTTCAGTGCAGATTTGCCAGTTGTTCTCACATCTTTGCTTTTGTCATTATGATACCCTTTATATGAGTGGAACAGAGAGAGCCTAGATTATATTCAAAAGAATAGATGTAGATTAAAAACTGGAAAATCTGTACAGAAAAAATGCACAAGTTCAATGTAAGAAACACAGGATGACATGAATGGAAGAATAAGTAAAAATAATATTTACATTTTGTATGGATTCTGCTATTTTTAATAGCAAAATGTTATTCAGCAGTTTTTGCCGAGACATTTTAACAGTGAAAGTACTGCGCGTCCCTTGCAAAAAATTCCCCCATATGGCTCTTCTCACTCAACAATCAGAATTAAAGAATAACCATTAGTGTAAGATCTCACATGTACAGAATCCCATGCCGTAAGGCCGATTGGTCTTCGGACAGTGGCAGTTAACTAGGAGAAATCTACTAGCTAGATGTTGGTTGAAGAGTGTTTTATTTCATCTTTTTTTACAGGGCTTGTCCTGGTGACTATTTTTTATAACTTTGCCTATTAACTATTTCTGAACAAAAATAACATACTTTAATAGTACTTGAAATCTACCATTAAGATTATTGTTTAGAAATAGTGGTATGCAAAATTGCAAGAAAATGGTTTCCAGTGGCAGTCCTATTTTTACAATATCAATATAACATACCTCAGAAAATATGTTAGCAAACGTAATATAATAACAGAAAATATATTAATTATGTAGCACATAATTGATTTTTAGACTTTTTGTTCTCATATCATATTGATTATTTTATTTATTAAAGCGCAATGAGCTAGAGATGAGCGAAGCTTTCTATGTGTCTAGTTTAATCTCAGTGAAATGGACATGATTTCTCAGCAATGGCTTAATAAATTACAATGTAATTTATAACAAATATAGTTCTTAGCAAGACAATGGTAATAATGTGGTCCGATTTTTGAAATTTTATCTGTGGTTTAGTAATTAAAAGACAAAGTTCTAATGTAAACCCTATGGATGAATTTGATTAGCCTATTTTAGAATAATAATTCATATCTAAACAATACATGGATTAGATAGATAATAATGAATTCAAAATTGGATGATGTAACAAGATACTTGGAATTATGCAGATGTAAAGTTTTTAGCTGCAAAGTAAAAAAAAAAAAATTAAATTAAATTAAAATCCCTTGAAAGCCAAATATGATGTCAAAATTAGATGTTTATATTGAAAATTTCAGAATTTGGTACAATTTCTGTATGAGGACGATCTCCAAGCTTATTTTTTTAACATAAACTGAAAGAAGACAACTTTCAGTCAAAAGGCTATTTACAGTTTTTTCCAAGGCAGTTTGATGATAAAAATAAATCTGGTATTCTCTCTCTCTCTTTATTTTCCCGACTTTATATATGATGCCTGTAATGTGCTTATGAAATCTTCCTAAAGCATCCTTAATAGAGAACACCTTCAGCTAAAGGCCAAATACAGCTTTGCACCCATTCATTCTGGCAACTGAAAATAAAAAATGAAGAGTGTAAAATTTAAAAAAAAAAAATACTCTTGCGAATTAATAGCCAAATATTAATTATTAACGATTATACGTTGAAAAATCAATTTAGAAATCCTAAAAAGATAGTTTAAATAATGTTTTTTTTTCCTGTTGCCCTATTTTAAAATAGAAACAGGGCAAATCGTGTATTTTTAATAAATTCACTATTCACTTGCTTGCACTTTATACTTAGTGTAAAAAAAAAAGCTGTGAATTTTTAATAATCGAGTGAACACTTGTGGCATAGTTACCACATTTGGCAGTTGATTACTAACAGCAAATTGAAAAGAAACAAAGATGAATCATAATATCAGATTAAACATAAAGTACTGCATTTTGGCACTAAACTGAAATCTGTCAATGAAAAAGTAGATTTACATTTTTCTGCATAATTTTGAAGTAATTTTATTACTTCATCTTTGGGTTAGTAAAAAACAAGTTGAAATGAAAAAATGTGAAGTAGGCTATGTATAACATATGCAAAATACCTAAATGTACATTGTTGCAATTGAAAACGTATTTTATACATTGGTGTCGGACCTTTAAACCACCAAGTGGGATTACTAACTTCCTTATATTAGTATAATATATCATCATTGTGTTGTCTTTGTTAATTCTAAAATCTAAAATTTAATGGTGCTTTCTGTTTTTCTTAAAAGGTAATCCTGATGGCTATAGTAATTGCTCTATTGTGAACAGCACATGTAATGAAGAAGAAATGTGTCAACAAATCGACAAAATGAAACCTGATGGTATATGCATTTGTATAACAAATTATACAAGAAATGAACACGGCAAATGTGTTCTTCACAATCAAGCAGTTGATAACTACTCATCAGGTTCGATTTTAGTTTTTTTTTTTTTTTCACTAACAGCTAAAAAATATTCTATACCTACATTTTGATGTTTATTTTATGTATATGACATCCCAATATTCATGTAAATAGAATATATATTTTAGAAGCAAAGAAGTAAGGTGATAGGTTTTATAAAGCAAACTTTGTTTATTATACTACAGGGTTCATGCAGACTCCTTAGAAATGAAAATGTTTTCAATGAGTACTTAAAGCTTCTTAAACAAATAAAATAGTCCTTAAAAACTCTTCAAATTATGGTGAAGCAAAGTTTAGCTTTGATCATTGATTTAATTAAGTAGTATATAAGAGTAGTAAATTTAAACTTATATTTTATATGATGAATAATACTGCTTGTATTAGCATCTTTCTTAAGCATTTATGGCATGAAAGAGATTAATCTTTAATTGAAGTAACATAAAAATCTGCCCAAGTTTAAAAAAGTTAAGTTTAAGTTATTACTGCCATTCTAAATGGGGAAAAAAAAATTTTTTTTTGTATATGCCATGTGTTTTTTTTTTTTTTTTTTCCTTTAAAATTTACATTTAAATCTAAGTGCACATGATCTGTATATATGATGATTAGTCACTACATAAAATAGTTTTCTGGCAATTTTGTACTCTGATTTATGAAACCAGTAATCAATATGTTATGAATACTGTGAAATTTTAGCATTAGGTATTAGATTTTAATAGAATAAAATCTGTTAGGTACTAAAAATTAAGGTGGGTGGATGTCTTACACAAGGGTATGACATGCATGGAAAAATATGGTAAGCCCTTTAAAATTCTTGTACTCCTTGGAATTTTTCTTGACACCTTTGATTTTTTCCTCTCATGCCTGTATGCATTCTGTATTATTCAATAAGGGCCAACTTTATAATTTAATTCCTCTACTACAGAAACAGGGGACCAGGGCAAACACATTCATTGAAACCTTCTTAGAAATGTGCAGAGATAGGAAAAAAATACAGAGGTCTGTTCTATGGTGCAGAGAGAGTTCACACATTTTTGTAACTATTTTGACTTTCTCTGTAATTTAAATTTAAGTTAACTTTAATGGCATCAAATTGTTGGTTTAATTATCTTCTGCATCATTAAAAATATGCTTTACTTTAAAGTGTTACTAGAAAATAAACAATGAATCAAACACTATATATTGGCACTTTATTAAGAGAAATCTTCTTATTTGTCATTAGAACAAAGTGTGAAAAGCATTGTTTTAATATTTTTATATGTAATATAAGCAACATAATTAATAAATAATTGGTCAAGTGTGAGTTTTACCTCATGCACAAAGGGTTCCATACTACAAAGACCTTGTACAAAGTTTAAACTTGTCATTGGGCCAAGCGTACTTCGAAAGGAGGTGTTAAAGTTGCGACATTGCCATGGTCCATGTTGCTGTTTTCTAGATAAGTTTTCATTTAATATCTCGGCTAATTACTGAAAAAATTTTCAAAAATTGTTATCAACAATTCTTGAAAGATTCTTTGTTGATAGGTACCTCGAGTACCCTTCAACTCTCCCACTGTGTGCTCACAAAGTAAAGTTTGTGTGTAATGGAAAATGAAATTTTTTTCTTGCAGTGTTTAAATAAACTCCTACTTCCATTATTTTTTTTTCATAATTTTAGTTACAGTAAATTCAGAAATAGAAGTGGGTGGGAACATATTTTTGCAGTACATTTTTGGCGATATCCCTGGAAATACAATGCCTAAAATTAAAACAAATATATTTTTGAGTTCAGTGTTACAAAATCTTTCAAACAATATCTCCACAGAACATATTTTCTTTTCAAATAACTTAATTAGCCCCCTAAATTTTTCCCAAAAACATTTGTGAATGGCTAATAATCTGTAAATGTGTGGGTCGGTAGCCTTTATAACTCTGGCAAGTTTGAACTTTCTGTGTTCCATAGTTTTGCAGAAAATGGCTGTGACAGATGGTAAGAGAGAGACGTGCGAGTGATATTATGATGGTTCCATTTTTATTTTTTAAGTATGGAACCCTAAAAAGGAAAGAAATGTCAAAGTTTACATTTGACTGGTACAAAGGTAAAAAATGTGTACTCAACAAAGGTACATTCACCACTTATTATGCCTAAAGTCACACAATTTACTACCAAAAAAGAGGAGAAAAAGCCCTAAAATATCAGTTCAGAGAAAACTAGGAAAAATTTGCTAAACATTTTATGGTTATTGCTGGATTCTCTTAAAAGAAGGAAAGTAAAATTAACTTGTATTATTATTAGAAATATATATTAAGTATTCAAAGAAGACATCCCATCACTTTACCCAAACAATCTTCATTGTGTTAACTTCCCTCAGGATATGACTACCAGACATAGCTCTAAGTCTACTGTTACAGTAAAGATGAAAATAAGCACTCGCCAATCGCCACTTGGTGATTAAACTTGAAAATCTGGCAATTATAAAAATATGGAAGGAACCGGCCAAATGCAAGATTTTCCGATTTGATCTTTCCCCCATTCCTTTTTTCTCTACACCTCGGACTTTTCTGATTTTACATTGCACCTGCAATTTGACGATGTTTTCCTTCTCACACCTGCTAGTCAGTGGATAAACATACCTAATCACCTCATCATTAGTATGCAAATCGAATTTTAACTAATTCCGGAATTGCAGCCATGAACTCGATGAGGTGATTGTCTGTGCTACCGCCTCCCACTCTATTATTATCAGATCTTAATTCTAGACAAATAATTTTAAAAAGTACTTATGTAGTTAGCTATATAAGCATGTTGTGTATAACTTTGCTGTTAACTTACTTTTAAATTTAAAATAGATTGGAAATTAATATCTCAAGTCTTTATTCAAAACAATATAAATTAAAATATTTTTATTTAGTACATAAATTACTTGTTTACTCTAAATTCATTATATACTTTTTTTCAATTAAATATTCGGTGATAAATGTACTTACTGGCAACTAAATAAAATCTACTAAGCAAAATTCCTTATTTTCATCTTTGTGTTATAGTTCTAGAAAAAAACCCACAATTTGGGCTATTCCATTTAAATGCATTCCACACAAGTCCCCTAATGTTTCTCATATGGATTACTGTGCATTTGGACTTTAAAAACAAGTTCTAAATTAGTGGCATCCAAAAACATTGGATTGACTCTAGAAGATTGTGGTTGAGGAGTGGAACAGAATCAACCTTGATATTTTCAGAAAAGCTCTTTTATCTTGTAAATCAAGATGTAATGTGATAATTCAACAAAAAGGCTATCAGATTGAGCATATTAGAAAATAAAATTCTTATCTTTGTATATGTATTTCTTTTTCCAGAAGCATTACAAAAATGTGTGAACATTCTCTATATATGCACTTTGGAAATAGGGATGCATTCTCGTCAGTAATTAAAATTTGAAGCCTGAAAAGAAAAATCATAGCCATTAATATTATTTGCATTATTTCATGGTCATTCCTAAAAATATTTTTGTCAAATAAAAGGTGTAAAGAGAGGGATTTAAAAAATCTGTCGCAGTTTCATTTGCATGTTATGTCACTGTCTCCAACTCCTCACACATTAAGAATGTGCAGTTTATCTTCTCAGATCATTTAGTACTATGTACAGACAGTAGAAATAGTAGATAGAAGAAAATTACTCATTATCTATTTTATTGGCAAAAAGATGCAGAAAAAAATTTAAATAATGATTCAATTGGGATTATGTCTTCTTTAAATATGTGTTTAAAAAATAAGCTTAGATTACTGTCTGAATATTGAAATTGTATCAAACTATGATGATATTTTCAATACTGATTTTGACATCATATTTGACTTTTTCAGTAAATTTTACATTGGAATACCAAACCGGAAGTCATTTGTTCTTATAGTTTAGAAATTATGAATGTTTAAAGTTTAAAATTTGTAATGTTAAATTCATTTTAATCATTGCAAATCTGATTGTAATGCACTTAGCATATATCAAAGCAAGCATAACTCCAAAAACTACTTGGCAGAAGGAGCTGTAATTTTGATTCACTTATTTAAAACATCTAGAAATCAATTTCCATTAAAAGATTCATTTGTTACAATTCATAATTTTTTCCAAAATGAATTTTGAAATTATATATACAGTCGAACCTCTATTTAACGAAGTCGCTAAATCCCGGAAAAAAGTTCGTTATATGGAAAATTCGTTAAATAGAGATTCACCTTTTAAAATACTTCAAACTACATTGCTATAATTATGTTGTGTGTGGCCGTGGATCGCCGTAGTGGTTGTCTGAAAATTAAAATGAATTGGCAACCAATGAAAATAATTAGAATTAAAGTTAAATATACAAAATAATTAATTTAGAAAATGTTGCCTTTGAAATATTCAATGACGGAAGCTGAAAAATAAAAAAGTGTAAAATAACTCACCCGGAGATTGAAAGTACAGTTGACACATATTTTATTGAATTATTTTATATACACTGCATGCATAATAATTTGAATGACTATTATTGGTAGAAAATTAAAATTTTCCTGGCCAGGAATACGACATATTTGTGTGAAGAGGAAAATACATTTACATGATATTGCACTGTGTAAACAATCCTTCAAAATTGCTGAAATTGATGCAAACCTGAGAGTTCACTATATAAACTAATTTTATACTGTCCGAAGTATTATGTCCATAGTCCAGATTAAAGGTCCTGTATTTAGGAATATTGGCAGATGAGAGTTTGAAGATAAACTGAAGTTGATGAAGGCACAAAGGATCACAGTGTTGAAACAGTCATCACAATAGGTTAGATGCAGACCCGTACTGAAGTTGTCGGAGATAAACTGGAAATTATATTTATTACTATTGAAGATTCAAGACGATAAGCAGTAACTGTAGAATTGATGATGTCACATTATCGGTGGAGCTCAGCTCGACATGGCAGATGTTTTTACGAACGGGAAAGGACACTCAGTTATTAAGCAAATCCTTTGAGGGCTATTAATAATCTCAAAGAAATGAATCCATTAAAGTAGAATTGATGATGAAGTTTCAGCTGCTGGGAGTACAGAAAATTGACATGGGAGAGCTTACAGTTCATAAAATTGAAAAGAAAATAACATTTCTTCATCTGGCTCCACAAACTAAAAAATGGCTTCCAAAATGCAGTAATGCTACTTCTTCCTGAAAAATTCTTAGGCTGGGGCTAGAGCCCCAAACATACGTGTGTCCTCCTCCTTACATTGTTGACAAGCCCCAGAGACGAAGCGCACATGGCCCCCCAAAAGATCGTTGGGCCGGCGCTGAACTCAAATTCGCCAATCAGCGACCGGCACGTACACATCTGAGTCATC
Organism: Maratus speciosus; assembly: GCA_963932465.1. NCBI lineage: Eukaryota > Metazoa > Arthropoda > Arachnida > Araneae > Salticidae > Maratus > Maratus speciosus. The sequence goes on along the minus strand of OZ010791.1, from coordinate 222,124,835 downwards.
ACGATAGCGATTTTCATCACAATCGAAATATCGATAACGATTTGTATCGTAATCGAAGTTGCATTCCCCCTGCATTCCTGAGTACCGGCGATATCATGCCGTGATACCAAAACAAGATGGAGGATAGAGTGACATCACGATGTCCTTTTCTGCGAGGAAGAAAGATAAAAAATGTCTAACTGCGTCGGGGAAAAAAAATGGATCGCTCGTCTTTTAAAACTGACAGAAGTGATTAAATTTTGTAATGCGGATATCTCGCTAAATTACGGTATAAAATTAATGAAATTTTGGCAATCGCTTAGAAATAAATAGTAGCATCCAATAAAAATAGTTTTGGAATAAAATAATTAATATTAAATAACTTTTTAAATTTATATTTTCGGAAGTTAGCGATTGTAAGAAAAGCATTGTAAGTTACTTTAACGAACGATATGCCGTAATGTTTATATTTTAAAAGATCCGTACACTATTAGAATTATATTTAATTGCATATTATAATATTTATTAGTTTGAATAATTATTAATTATAGGATTATTAACAGAATATAAATTATTTAGAATGCTTTTTATTTATTTACTTAATACGTTTTTAAAGTTGTTTTTGAACTTAAATATTTAAATTTAAATAGAGAAATAATGCAGACGATAAATTAATAATCTGAAATATTGAAAATGTAACATACATAAAACAGATTTTAAATTCATAAACACTAAATATTTTTACTAAAAGTAATTAATCACATTTTTTTAAATAAATTATATCGATTTGTTTTATTTATTTTACCCACCAATATCTATCATCAATTCATTTTTTCTATGTATTTAAATCTTTGAAATCTGCAAGGAAAACAAAACATTGTTTGGGAATACACTGTATTTTCTGTTTAAAGTAAATAGTTTTAGATTAAAATTGACGAATTTTAATGACCTTATCGTATTTATTATTATTATAACAAATAATTTTAACCATACATTAACATGTGCGTTCTTAAATTTAGTTTATGAAAAACTCTGTTAATTTTGTCTGAGTTTTTTCTTTTAAAAAGTGCTTTCTCTCATAATACGTCTCGCATCTTTGCAATGCACCAAAAACACCTTCATGCATATTTTCTCCAACTATAATGCGCGTCGGATTGTTTCAAATGATTTTAGCATTTCATCATACGAAGTTTTGTTAATTCCTGCATCATGATCATTTCCATCATCATCATATTCGTCTCATCGCAATTCATTGCTGTATTGTTTTTATTTTTCACACTGTCGAAAATATCCAATTCGGATAGTGTTTCCGAGGTCTCAATTTCAGAATTAAGTGAAATAGAATCATCAATCACCACATCATGGTTAATTTCTTCTTTTTTTTCTCATTTGTATCCACATTTTTTTAAGTTACTCTAAGGGATTATTGTCTTCGTCCTCCGTACATACCGAATTTTCACTGCTGACAAAGAAGGTGCCTGGTAAAACCAGTTCAAGGCCATTGAACATCATAAAATGTGTTTAAAGAAAGAATAGTTTGAAATGTCCAGAAATATTTTGAGAAATGAGGAGAAAAAATCATCACAAGAAAAAGTTCGTTAAATAGAGAATGCACTTCGCTATTTGGAGGTTATTTTACGAAGAAATTCTCAAAATGTCCTTGGTTCCAAGGGAAAGTTCGCAAAATAGAGAAATTCGTAAAATAGAGGTTCGTTAAATAGAGGTCCGACTGTATCTACTCTATATTTCTAAATTCTTATGAAACCACTGATTAAATGAATATGTTAATTGCGGGATTTGTAGAATGCTGACAGTGATGCGATTTTAGTATGTTGTTACAGTCACCTACAGAATTTTTTTCCTAGAAGAGGGTGTATATAATAGCATTTATAGTTATTTATACAGGGCTGCACAAAAGAATATGAATATATGAAACAAATGTATGTTATTAGCAGGGTTCTCGCTGGCTTTTGACCAACGTTAGCGATTTGGCGAATAAGAAATAAACTGTAGCCAAATGAGAACAAATGTTAGCAAAACAGATTCCGCGTGTAGCACTGAAAAATCTGTCTTTAACCCCTTATTGTATCCAATTTTTTCAATGTGTTATAAAATAACATAATTTTTTGCCATTGCTTAAAAAATAGAAATTTGACTATATGCTACAGATACTCTTAAAAATAATTGCATTCGAAATGTCTCCAAAATGTGTAAATGTTTCAGACATTCTTTTAGCGATCTAAATAAAAATTCAAAACAGCTATCTTTGATTTACCGTTGTGAAAATATACATTAACAATTGCTATGAGATTTCGACTGTAACTGATAGAAAAAATTGATGATTAGCCAATGCTACTTTGCATACAACTAAAAAAAAGTACAGTAGATGGCAAATTCAACTCTGCATTCCAGCAAAATTTTTCTCTATTTGGCGATTAATGTGAGTGATTTTGTTTGTGATTTTACCAGCGCATAGATAGTGATTAACTGACAACTGAGAAATACCTATCATATAATCCTTTCTATGTCTTTGACTGTTGCTAAACTGAATTGGAGTTGAGTCAGTATCTCTATAAATAGAGTAATATAAAGGGCACGGTGCGATTGAAGATGACAAGCAACAACAATCACACTGTAACGTGGATAAGAATCTTGACTGTATTGCCACAAAAAAAAAAAGCAGAAATTGAGCACTTGTAATTTGGTGAGTCTGATTGTTTGTTTACTCACCAAATGTAGCATTTTGGCACAATGGCGAGCAGCAGCGAGAACCCTGGTTATTAGTGTTATTTGCAGAACATTGATGGTAATGAAATTTTAGTGTGTTGGTCACCTACAGCACGTTTTTTCTTGAAGAGGGTGTATATAGCATTTATAGTTATTTTACAAGGCCGCATAAAAGAATGTGTATATATGAAACAAATATATATGTTAAATGTGCTGTGTGGTGAATGCTGGCGGTAATATACTTTTAGTGTGTTGCAACAGACAGACAGCAGATAGCAAACAGGAAACAGACAGCAGAGAGAACTGCCAGATAGCAAATAGATAGACAGTAAATAGCAGATATTTAGCAGACACAGACAAATAGCACAAACAGCCAACAGAGTGTAGACAAATAGCAAACAGACAGACAACAGGTAGACAGATAGCAAGCAGATAGATAGGCAGCACACAGACAGCCGACAGAATGTAGAGTAGACAGACATGCAGCAGACACCAGAGAGGGCAGACAGACAGACATATAACAGACACCAGACAGCATAAAACAGCCAATAAAGTGTAGATACACAGTAAATAGCAGACAGACATACAGCAGACAAAGTATAGGTACACACTAGATAGCAGACATATATACAGAAAATAATAGACAGACAGCATACTGAGTGTACGCAAACAGATATACAGCCAAGAAAGTGTAGACAGTCAGTCAGAAAACACAGATGATAGGCAAGCAGATAGCCTGCAGAGGTTAGGCATATACCAGCCAGACAGAAAGAGAAACACATACAAAAAGAGACAGGCAGAGACATATAGATAATTAAAAAAAAGTCTGGAGGCTGGTGCATGAAAGGCTCAGGGGACAGGGTCCACTAGTTTTGAAATAATTTTATAAAAAATGTATGAAATGCAGCATATACAAATTTTAATAGAAATCAATTTCTAGAAGATTCAAATATGCCAATTCAAAATTACAGCTTATTCCAACAAGTTTTTGCATTATGTTTAAAACCTAGTTGTATCTGTTTTGTAATGATTAAAAATAAATTTAACATTAGAAGTTCCAAACTTTAAATCTTCGTAATCCCTAAATACTAAACTATTTGACTGAATGACTTCCTGTTTGGTATCCTAATATAAAACTTACTGAAAAATCCAAATAAGGTGTCAAAATTAGGTGTTAGTATTGAATGTTTCAAAGTTTGATTTAATTTCTGTATAAAGATGACATACTAAGATTATTTTTTTAATTTACATTGAAAGAAGACGTAATACATAATCAAATGACTATTTTAATTTTTCTCTGTATCTGCTTTGCAATGAAGGGGTAACTTTTATTCTTTGCCGACTGTACATTTTAAAATTTAATCTATTGAGACTTAAAATGAAATTGAACTTTTGATGATGGCAAAATTAAATGTGATACTGTCAATAGAGATGTGCATTGTCCAGAAGTGGTTCTAAATGAATTTCTGGTTGTATTCATGTTTATATACTATGAAGAAACATCTGATATTAATAACTGTGAGACTGATAGCACATGAATATGTGGATGAGCCATAAGTTATATAACATCAGTAATTTAATTTGTCGTGTAAAAGAACTATTTCAAATTTTAAAGATATACACTATAATTTTAATTTTCTTTCACAGCCAATTAATTTAAGCCCCTTTTCGGCTGGGGGGGGGGGTGCTAGGGATTTTCTTAACCCTCTCGCTGCGCAACCCGAGAGTTTCTCGGGCAACGTAAAAGTAGCAAAATTTGCACAACCTGAGATTTCATCGGGGATGTATTTTCTCCGTCTAATTATAACCCGCCTTGATCATTCCCACCAGTTACTTTTTATTCTAAATTTTTCCTTATCTAATCAGAGCATTTTCCCGATTAAATCAGACGGAAATTTCAGTGGCAAAAGAATAAAAATTCTTAAAAGACGCTCGTCGCGAAGGAATTAAGTACACAATTTTTTAAGCTATTTTGATAGAACAATTACGCAGCGAGAGTATTAATTTTTCCCTTTAAGAAATCGATTGCTGTTAATCAATTCAAGTCTCTTTTAAGGATAAAAAATTTCTAAATTAAAAAAAAGAAGTTCGATTTATTTATTGGATTTATTTATTGTTTGTATTATTATTGAGACTGAAATTAAATAAAGAACCCAAATTCAACCATGTGAAATTCAGAGGAGGACAAAATTCTGTTACAGCCTGTAGTCTACAGCTTCGGCCACACTTTTTAAAATGAAGAAAATAAATATTAAATGCGCTAAAGTAATATTTTTTCCTCTTATCTTTCTATGCAAAATGGTGTTTAAACATATCAACTTTAAAAAGAAATACAGAAATATAATAAATTTAAAAATAAGCTTCTTCCAACTTTTTCAAAATAGGGAATAGTCTTTTTGGGGGGGAGGTGTGTTCACAGAGACCCCTGAGACCCCCCTCCCCATTTAAGATCATTTTTAAATACATTTACGTTAAAAAAACTGAAGATTGTCTTGCATGGAGGGATCAGTAATGTCTAACCCTATTGACAAAAAAAAATGTTCTTTTTTCTCTTTGTGTTTAATTATTTTAAGCCCCTTGAAAATAATAAATTTTACCATTTTTTTTATAGAATCACCAAGGATAAAGTAAATTTAGGGATAAAGCTCCCCTTGCCAGCACCCATAGCTATATTCTATTTCAGCAGTTATTAACCTTTCAAATCTCATGGACCAATAAATTCATAATTTAGATCTCACGGACCTCTAATATGATTATTTTAATTATAAATACATTTGTACAATAATAATCCAAAAATTTTCATATTATTGTTATGAAATATTAATAAAACATGGCTATTTAATATAACAAAATTAGAAATGCTTATTTAACCGTAATCAATTTTTGAAAGGTTGTTTTACTGTGACAAAATTATTAACTTTATTTTAGTCATTGCAAAAATATTAGAATTTAAGTTTCCTGCATTTTTAGTATAATTTGTTTCTGAATGTTTGAGATAAATTCATAAAATTTTGGTTCCAATGATGTTACTGCAAGCCATGGGGTCATTTTTATTTCAAGTCAAGACTGGTTTTAATTCTGGTAACAGTTGAAAATGAGTCTACATATACATATGTTGTTGAACGCTGAATCAAAAGTTTCACTAAGCAATGAATATTTACATTTTATACAGAGCCAAAAATGGAGTTTAGATATAGAAAAAAAAATAAATTACATATATTAACATAAATATCAATACTTGTTATAACTTAATTTTCTAAACATTTTAATAATTATAAGAATTTATTAAAATATTATTTTTGTTTTATTAATAATTAAACAAGAAAAATCCAAATCTTCAAATTTTTCTTCAGGTCACTAGTGGTCCGTGGACACTCGGTACCTCTGCTCTGTTTAAACATTAATAGTGTTTTGGAAAAAAAATTATTCGCAAAAATCAGTCATTTATTTTTATCTGCTTTTGTTATGTGTGAAATAATTAACAAAGTTTTAAACAATTGTTTTACTTTCCAGTGGTGCTGGCTGCAATTTTAGTCCCTATTTTTGTTGGCCTCATACTTGTAGCTGTGGTTTACATTATGATTCGATTCAGAATCTTTCAAAATTTAAGACGCCGCCTCAGGGTGCAAGTATATGAGCATGTCCTCTTAGGTGAAGATGAAGAAGAAGAAGATATGACAAATCCTGTGGCTTGAGACAATTTTTTATATGTTTTATAAAATAATGTGATATTGAACTGTTTTTTGGTCTTGTGATGCATTTAGAAAAAGAAATTGATATTTTATAAAGAGAGAAGGTTGACATATATATACATATATATATTCCAGATGTTTTAATTGTATAGTATTTTATTTTATTGTTTTTATATTTCTGAAGAGTTTTTTTTTCCTTCATCTGTAATCGTGATAATTGAGGTATCGTTGTCCCCTTTTTCCCCCTTGTTATGATTTGCTCAGTTTGTGAATTTTCACTAGTAAATTTGTTTTAATATTTATCCTTATATATCCTTTTCCATTCCAGTATTTTCATATTAGTAATGTTTTCTGTTGTAATTCAAGATTGAACATTTTTTCCCCTTTGTTACTTCATGACCATTCGTTTATTTACAAGGCACCTAGTAAGATAAATGAAGTTGGATTATTTTATATTGAAAATAAATACCTGGTTGTATATTTTTGGTATTTAAATTACGGTTGCTAGCAAGTGGTTGAATTTCCATTCAAATTTTGCTGTTAAACATGTTAAAAATATATTTCTGTTATAAGTAGATTGTGAAACATTGTATTTTATGAAATTATAAACAAAGAAGCAATTAATTAGCATGAATAACCAGCTTGTCAAGATACCGCAAGGCAAAACTCTTGTTTGTTCAAAATTTTTGTTTCCATTTGATTTCAAAAAAGGGAAACTACATGGTGTAACGTTTGTTTTCCCGTATGTTCACACAATTTTCAAATGTATGTCCTATTTTTTATTTATTAATAAAGGCTCATTTTCATGTGGTTCTTTAAAAAATTTTATTGAAATTAAAAAATGGAATGGTTGTTAAACTGTTCAAGTGCCCTTCCAAGTTCTAAATTTCATAAAAAGTAATCCAGTTGTTACAAAATTTAGGTATGTTATTTAATACTTTCTCTTTTGAAAATCCTCATTATAACTGTGATAGGATTTTAGAAAACCGTAACAAAAATTTTAATCTATCATCTATGAAATTCATAAAGGGACTTGTGCAAGGAATTGAGTATGTTGTTCAAATAAAGCTTTTTTTTTTTTTAAACAGATGTACATAAAAATATTAAATGCATTATTCTTTACAATTTTGCCATGATAATTTAATTTATCCATATGCTTTAAAAAATGGTGAAATGATCCACAAATTTAACAATCTTGTTTTCAGCCAAAAATTTCACTTTATAAATGAAGTTAAATAAGATTAAAACAAAAATAAGTTATATTTTATTAAAGAAAATCCTTTTTTAGGCATGTTTGTTCGATCTATGGCTCATATGCCAGTTTTATGATAATATTTTTTGCATTATGTTTTTTTGTTAGCGAACTTATTTAAAACCTTACTTTAATGTTCTGTTGTTCTGTTTTGTAAATAACAATTTTTAATTTGCTTTATTATATTCTAAGCTTTTGTAGCAATGTAAATATTTTTAGACTTAATATTTTCTTCTTGATATTTTTAAATCTTTAATTTTTAATATTTTCATTATTTGATTATTTATTATCATATTTAACCTCTTAAAAAATATGTTACTTCTTATGGTGCCGTTGGTTTTATGTCAGTTTTTCATTTGAATGAAAGAAAAAGAAACAGATTTATTGCCAAATCTTTGGCCTGGAAAAAACACATTTGATTTTTCCATCTGTTTCTGTAACGATATTACATGTTAGTATTTCTTCTAGGCCATTATTTAAGGATGCAGAGCCCTGCCTTTTTTTAAATCGGCAAAATGCACCTTGTCCTTTTCAAAAAGTAGTAGGTATCTCTAATTGTACCCGGTATCTCTCAAACAAATTTTCCCCATATCACAGTCTTTCTAAATTTGTATGTTTAAGAGTTTCCAAAAAATATAAAACTTCCTTATTTTGTTAGATAAATCACAGGAAGTTACATAATCCTGTTGAAATTTTATTTATTTTTAACTCATAAAATCATTCCAAATTATTTCTGCTTTATTTATCATAGCAAAAAAAATTCATATCTCCATATTTTTTTATTTATTTTTACTAAGCACAATAATACATTTTATCTCGCAATAATGCTTTTTCTTCTGAATTAGTGCCCTTTTTCTGTTTCACTAGTGCTTCTTTTTATTGACTAGCATACTGTCCTTTTTCTTGTTAAAGTGAACACTGTTACATACACTATATGGCCAAAGGTGACCAGTCATTTGTGATTTTAGACGTTTTGTTAAATATCTAGAAAAATACATGAGAAATTAACCTGAAACTCCAGATGTGTAAACAGTATGGTATAGGTCATATATTTTCGCGAAGATTTTTTCCCAAAACCCCATAGGGGACCATCAACAAATTGTAAAAGAATATCTCTTGGATAACCCTGTCAAAACTAATGTAGCAAAAGCGTTCAAACTGCAGATTATGATTAAGTGGCTTATTGTAATCATTTTTGTTTATTTTTATGAGGATAGCATGTATACTCAAAGAGAAATTCAGGTTTTCATAAAAACAGTCTCAAATTTTGCCAAGTTTTTTGCTTATAATTTGCAGAGTTCTTAATATAAAAAAAAAGTTCTTTTCAAAAAATATGACAAACAACTTTGTACACAATACCCTGCAATCAGAATTAAAATATAGTAAAAATTGCATGAAAAATGAGCTAAATAATGTTTCACTTTGCATCCCCAAACGCAATCAAAATACAATGTGCTAGCTAAATGTATAGAGCAACTTTTGTAAAAGTCTCAAAAACATAGTGTGAAAATTCTGAAAATTATCGTTGATAGAAAGCTCAAAATCATTGTTCCCAAAATAAAGCAAAAAGATGAGAGGTTGTATCTATATATCCATTGATTATTGCCAATATAGTATATACAATATTGCATGCACTACTATATTTGGATACAACCCCTCATCTTTTTGCTTCCTTTTGGGAATAATGGATTTTGAGCTTATTCTATCAAAGATAATTTTCAGGCTTTTCAAACTATGTTTTTGAGACTTTCACAAAAGTTGCTCTATACATTTAGCTAACACATTATGCAAATTATATTTTGATTACGTTCGAGCATGCGCAGTGAATCATTATTTAGTAAACCTGCTCATTTTTCATACAATTTTTATTATTTTTTCATTCTGATTGCAGGGTATTGTGTACAATGTTGTTTATCATATTTTCTGAAAAGAACTTTTTTTTATATTAAGAACTCTACAAATTATAAACAAAAAACTTTGCAAAATTTGGGACTCTTTTTATAAAAACTTTAATTTCTCTACAAGTATACATGCTATTTTCATATAAATGAACACAGTTTATTACAATAAGGCACTTAATCATAATCTACAGTTTGAATGCTTTTACTACATTAGTTTTTATAGGGTTATCCAAAAGATATTTGTTCTTTTTCAATTTGTTGACAGTCCCAGTCCCCTATGGGGTTTCGGGAAAAAATCCTCACAGAAATGTATGACCTGTACTCTGTTGACACATCTGGAGTGTCAGGATAATTCCTCATATAGTTTTAGTCATGTAGTTTTCCTCGTGTATTTAACAAAACGTCTGAAATCGCAAGTGGCCGGTCACCTTTGGCCATATAGTGTATGATAGAATGAATATTTTCCACGACAGTTAAAATATCTTTAGGTAAATAATTTAAAATTTTTTTGCTATAGAAATTGTGTGCTGGTTTTCTAAAAACCCTAAAATGTTAATTATCATCCTTTTAGTAAATTACTTTTAAAGGAAGTATTGCCTTTTCTTGTTTAACTTTGTTTAAACAGTTATTTTTAACCTTAATATGATTGTCAACATTTTTGCTGTATTGGCATCATATGATTCTGCAAATTTTTTCAAATTACCAAAAGTAACAAAATTAATTTTTGTTTGGGAAATCTGTTATATATGGAAATATCAACCACTTTAATTCATTGTATTTTAGTTTTTTATGTTTATGTTTTATATTGTAATTGTCTTCTGGTATTATTCAGGTAGTCAAAAAGACTACCTGAAGCAAATGATGCATATTTAAAAAACCCAAGTTCTGAAAGCATCAGAATGCACATAAATTTTCTTCTTTTCCTTTCTGCTTTTATTTATTTGTATGGGAGAGGGAGTTATAATTCTGGCTTATTTTCTTCCTGTTAAATTTTTCTTTGATTTGTCTGTAGAGTTTTCTAAATGGAGTAAGCAAATGTTGGTTAGCATTTTCTAAATGGAATAAGCATACGTTGGTATCTGTCTGATTCATATTACATTTATGTCATCTTTTATTTAACAATAATTACTTAAATATTCATAAAATCAAAGTAATCAAATTTTTCTACCATGTTGAGAAATTAGAATTACAGTATTAGCCTATTCCACTTCAGTGAATGTCTTTGCTTGATAAAGTTTTTCTTAATATTGCTACAATTGCAAGAAAAAAAAAATTAACCATTGTAAAAAAAAAAAAAATCATTATTAGACTTTTTTTTTTCTATCACTTTAAAATTATCTTTCTTACTCCTTAGCTTTTGATATTATTATTCTTTGTTTTTCTGTATCAGGCTTACCTTGTCAATTGAACCATTCATGAACCATTTTACTTGAATTCAGGTTCACAATAATCTTTCAAAGTAATCTGAAAAGCAGGTTTATTTTTATTTATTTTTTAATATATAATAACAGAAAGTAAGGTAATAAATATGAAGCCTGTGTTCTATTAATCCTTATTATATTAAGCTCTATGACCTATTTGAGTAAAAGAGCTTCTTGTGCAAAGCTTCATTAATTATGTTTTTAAATAACCAATTGGAAATCATGTAGCTTTTTAAAATTACATTAAAAAGCAAAAGACCTGTGTTTGTTTTTTTATCTTCTTGTTCTGATCTTAGAAAAATCTGTTACTTTGTGTAAAATCTAGTCATGAATTTATGATCTCTACAGATAATGTTTGAAGGTTGAATTTATTCTATATTATCATGTATAAATTAAATTATTATGAATTTTATTTTTAATTTAAGCATTTGTATGTAAAATAATTTGATGGATTTCATTGAACTGAATTACTTTAAGAGTTCGTGTTCAATGTTTTGAATAATCAAAAATATTATTATCCTACTGTAATTTCTACTGTGTATTATCATTGTCATCTGCCAGTTATATATTTCACGGGGTAAGGATTTAAATTTTTAAAAAATGATCTGATACTGGTGATATTTAAGTATTTCTTCTTTTTTTTTTTTTTTTTTTTTTTTTTTTTTTTTTTTTTTTTTTAAATAATCATTGCTATGTAAGATTTTATTAAATTGAGAATGCATGCATGCATGTTTAAATGTCATAATTTGCTTGATAGTTTCAGTATTCATAATGTTTTTAACATTTTAATATCTACTCTTTTAACATTCTCCAATTTTTATCTACATTTTATATAGGCAGATAGAAAAAAAAATTTTTTTGTTTTTCTATTTGTTTATAATTATCCATTGTAAACTAATAATTATTCAATGAAAGTCTGATTGACTGTCTTTTAATGGGAATCATGTGAATATATATTCTAATTATTTATTGCCCTTAATTATAAATGTCAAGTTTTTAAATTTAATTTTCAACTGTGCAAGATATTAATAACTAAACTCTAAAAAAATAATAATCCATGAATCATCCATTATTTCATTAATATTTTTCTATTTTAATTTGCCTATTTTTCCCCCAAAATCTGCAACTTCACCATTCTAAGCTAAAAATTACTTGAAATCCTCCGATCTAAATAGCATTTTTGTTAAATCAGTGGAATGTTTTGGCAACTGTGCTGCAAGCATTGTTCCATTTCAATAATTTTTATGTATGTCCTTTTTTTCTGAAATCATGGGGATGTTCTGGCAACTGTGCTGCCAGTATTTTTTTTTTTTTTTTTTTTTTTTTTTTTTACAGCAATTTTTTAGAGTGTATAGAAAGATGCATCAAAACATATGTAGAATGTTTTTTTTTTTTTTGGTTTTTTTGTTACAGTTTTTATTCATTTACTCTAATATTGTTTTGAAACTTTTTTGAGTTATTTTTCTTCCTCAAATCAAAAATATTTGTATGATTCTTGTATGTGTATGATATTTTCATAATTTAGTGCTTACTTATAAGTGAATTTGAAGTTTTATTAATTTGATGTGCATTTTTTTCTTTTGTTTCTCTTGTTAATTTAGTTCTAGCTTTGGAAGCATTGTATAAAGTATTTCTTAATCCAGATTAATATTAAAGTTTTTCTTTCTTTTGTGGTGATTACATATATATATTTAAAATTATGTGTATCTGTTTATATATTAGAGCATCATCGCTTTGATCAGATTTTCCTTTGGGTTTTTTTCATCCTCACCTGATGTAGAAGAAATCATTGTTAGAGTTTCAATTAAAAATAAATACTTGGAAGATATAAGAGAAAAAACAAGATTTTTTCTCTTGCTCTTTGATAGAGCAAGATGCTCTTTTATAGAGAAAATCAGATAAGAATGCCATTTAAATTTTTTTGTATTGAGGTTACTTTTCTCCTTTATAACTGTTTATAGGATAAAACTGTCCCACCTACAAGTAAAAATGCAGTTAAGATTCAGAAATGCCTTAGTTCTAAATTTTTAATTTGATTTTCGCAATATTCAGTTCGAAGGATTTTTATTATTCTTCCTTAAAGAGTCTTCCTATGTATAAAATTACTGTTTAATTATGATTTAAAATCATTTCAATTCAAAATTAATACATTCATTAAAGGTTTTTGATTGAACTTGTTAAAATGTTGGTTATAAAAAAAAATCTTTCAAGGAGAGGATTGGACAATTAATATTTTTGTGTTTGTTTTTTGCCTGATAGGCTTTAAAAAAGAAAGAAAGAAAAAGAAAATAAATGCTTTTGTTTCTCAAAGTTAACAACAAATAATAAAACATCGTCCTTTTTGTTTTCTTCTTTTTTTCAAAAATGTGATAAAAGATCTGAATTTTATTTCTTGCATTTACATTTTTAAAATAACAGAATTTTTTTTTATCATTTTTAAAAGTTTGTTTGATTATAAATGCATAATTGTATATATTTCATCATTATTCATTTTAAAATAATCATTATTAAATCTCTTTTTAACAATTTTATCTCCTTTTAATTACTGTGTTTTCTGTATTGTTTTTCTCGGTCAATTAGTATGTTGATTATTTTAATGTTGCTAGTGTGAACTTAATTAATAAAGCATACTGTTAAAAGTTAATTTTTTTATTGATGCATGAAATGATTATGTTCTTGAGAATAAAAGTTATTGTTTGACATCTGTAATTATGCTGAAAATGGCTAAATACAATTTTATGTATTTTATTAATAAGAATGTTTCCCCATTGATACAGAAAATAATTTCTTTTCTAAATTGCCATTCAATATATCTCTAAAGAATGTTTTAGAAAATAAATTGTTTTGCTTTGAAAGCATTCTATATTTTAATTACTGTTTCAGAACTTGCTGTAGTCCTATAAATCTGTGATTCATTTTGATTCTTTATACAGGGTTCCTAGAGTCATAGCTGCCAACTTATATGGTTTCAGTTCTAAATTTACCGTTGTAAGAGTAAATAGTAAGATTGTATGGTTTTGTGTAAAAATTAGTAATTAATAGTAATATAGTATTTTATTCTCCCCATAAAGGATCAAACTTCAAATATGTTGCGTCCATTTTTTTTCTTTCTTTTGTAGAAAAGAGTGCAAATTAAAATATGCCATTCCACAAAAGCATCCAGCCTGTTGTTTACTTCAATCATTTTACCAGATTTATTTTATTTTACAGCAGTTTTACATTATTTTTACAAAATGGAAAAGCAAAATCAAAGCAATATAAAAAAGTTTTCGTTGAATCATAAGCAAATAAATTTTTGTGTATTACAAATCTCATACAGGAGAACACCTTGCTCATTGCATCATGTTCAATTCAGATGTTATAATTTCTCAAGGCGGTAGGAGTGCTATAAAAGTACATCTTGATATCACTAACCTTCAGATAATATGTGCATAAGAAACCATGTTACATTTTTAATGTTACATGTTTTTAGCACATTGTAAAAATACTTTATAAAACTTGCACAGTTTTCAAAATTGACATGTTGGCAGTTATGTAAACTAAGCTGAGCATTTTTAAACTTTAATTTGACAAGTAACATATTTAAGTTATTCTTGCCAAACAGTAATGTGTAAAATTAGGGATTTCATCACTACACTTCCATGTTTTAGTAATTTGTGATTGTACTAAAACAAGAAAGCATATTAAAGACAGTCCTAGTTTCACGCATTACTCTGCTGCAGAAATAACTTCAATAGCTGTCATAGATTACTTGCTCTTGAATTTTTTTTTTTTTTTTTTCATGTTCACTCTGTCGTAGGTCACTCTGTAAATAAAATTGAAGAAGAAATTTTAAAAAAATGTGAATGAGTTTGAAATTCACAAATTAATACATTTTCTTTTAATGTAGAAAAAAGTATTATCCATAATATATTTTATCTGTGCATTCAATGTTTCTTTATCTTAATTTTTAACTATATTGTCTTTCTCACTTACTTAAAGTTTGCATTTGACAAATACACAGAAAATCTCAAACAAAATTAGAAATAGGGTACTACACAAAGTGATATTTAAAGTAATGTGAATCTTTAAAAAATACTTACAATTTTATTAATTTAAAATTATTTTATATCAAAATAATAAGTTGAAATTGATACAATTGAAAATAAAGTACAATATTTGAAGTTACATTATTGTTTATCCATTTGGTTTAATTTTTAACATAATATTGTAATTAAAAGCAGTTTTGAAAGTACTTAAATTAAATCAATTTTTCATTAAAATTAAAATTGAAATTCTTATGATAAATTAGATTTTGTATCTTCATTTATTACTAGTCAACATTATTATTATTTAATAATTAGTTTAATTTGATTTAAAGGTTAACAATAATTAAAAAAATATATTTATGGAATAAAAATGAATTAAGAACAAAGTTCTGACTCATAATTTAGAAGCACATCATATCAAATGTGTTAATATTATTTACAACCTATTAAGAATCCTTTAGTTAGAAATTTGTTTTCAGTAATTCGATCACATCGTCATTCTTTCTGTTCTTTCTTTGAAAGCCGCTCAAAATTCTGTATATCTTGATTATTATCTTGATTATAGTAAATAAGTTCAGAGACATTATTATAGAGGTCAATATAGTAATATTTCATAACAGTTTCATAAATTGTTTGTATTAAAAGTAGCAATTGATATATAAATAAACAAAAATAAATTAGAGGTATGTCATTGATGTGTTGTTGTTCCTAACATAATTTTTCTGTCGAAAATTTTAATGACTCATCTTATTGCTTTTTTTTTTCCTTTCGTGTGTCTGTTTGTAGCCTGAAGAGTGATAAAAGTTTGGCAAATATATAGCTAATCTCAGTTTGAACAGGGTATTACAACATATATATTTGTAACTAGATATATTTATTTAAATAAATGGTGTATGTGTTTTTTCTTTTTTTAATTCCATAGCTTCATGTGTATAAAATATATTGTAATCATATTTTGAATAAAATATAGGCTTCAAAATATACACAGATGTTTTTCAACTTTCAGTGCAATAAAGCATTTTAAATGATATTTTCAGTAGTTGTATTTTCATGGGGGTTTTCTTCTTCTATTTAAGCAAAGTAGTATAAAATTGAAAATTGTAAGATGTGCTAAAATGGACTGAACTTTTTTTTTAAATTCAATAACAAGTAAATGGGGACAGCTGTTGAAGTTATTCTTACAGAAGATTAATGGGAGGATTTGTTTGCTTCCTTATTTTAGTTCTAAATGTCAGAAATCAGAATGTGATATCACAGATTATATTATACTAACATATAAAAATGGATCAATGTTCACTCAGCTTTTCATCTTCATTTTGTTTAACTGTTAAAATGTATTTGGAAACTGAAAGGTTGTTTTGAGCAGTATTGCAGTTTGAGATAGGGTGGTGTTATTTATTAGTGAAATTAAGAACTAAAATAAAGAAGCATATTGAAGAAATTCCCAGTTTTACATATTTATCTCCTGCAAGAGTAACTTTCAATAACTATAACTGTTAAGTTATTGAATTTTTTAAATGTTCAGTTCATTTTAAGCTGTATCCACAAGCACATCTATTTTTCCTGAAAATTTTCTAAATTGCATTCACCAGAACCAGACATTGCCCCTTCCGATTATCACTTGTTCCGATCGATGGCACATAGCTTGGCCTGTCCAGCACTTCTATTCTTATGAAGATGCCACAAAATGGATCTATTCATGGGTAGCCTCAAAAAACGTGTTGTTTTTCCAACTTGGAATTCAAATTCTGCCAGAAACACAGGAAAAAGTAGTGACTAGTGATGAACAATACTTTCAGTGACATGTTTTTTACTAATTATTTTAGATAACGCATTAATTTTCACGAAGAAACAGCAAGAACTTATTCAACCTCCCAATAACATTTTTTTATTTTCCTTCTCTTTCTATCTTAAGTTAAATGAATATTCAAAGTCATGCCTGTTCAATTTAATATTAATATTTAAATAAGATAGCTTTATTTTATTGGGTCCATAAATAAATGTGATCTCTGGGACTGCACGCCCCTTGTTATGTTTGGCAATGTCAAGTTATAAAATTATCACTTATTTGTACACAGGAGCAATGCCAGCATTTGCCCAACTGGGGGGAACAGAGTTATGCTCTGCCCACCAGAAAAGCCAAATTTTTAATATATATTTGGTGATCTGTCCCAAGTCCAAGCTCAATCCATGCTTGAGGAAATTTTGTTTCATTAAACTCTGGCCAGACTTAATTATATCTGAAAACTTCGGCCAATCTCGAATTTCTATCTTCCTATGATGGCCCTAGGCTTTTATGGTTTTTTTTTTTTTTTTTTTTTTTTTTTTTTTTGCAAATTTGGACTGCATTGAACATGTATTTTCACTTTACCTAGCTGTGTTTGGCTGAGAATTTTTTCAATTTTTTTTTTTTTGTTGTTGTTTGTTTGTTGTTGTGAGAATACTTCTCACAGTATTTAAATTTGGTTTATTTTTATTTCCTTTCAGCTATTTTTTTGCATTGATGTCTATTTGAACTCAATCTTTACACCGCGATTTTGACGTTTTTACCTCTCTCCGTAAAGCAAGTTCATTTTTCAGCGCCGATATTCATATCTGCGTTGGGAGCGGATCGGCAGTTTGCGCATGCGCACTCCGCTATTTTAGGAGCATGTCTTGGAACTCTCGTTTTGTCAGAGTTGATTTGCCTTATGATGACATCATTGAAATTATGCGCCACCCTCTTTTGACGCCGATCGCTGACAGGAGAATCGTTTGGTTTCGTTTTCCAATCAGTGAAAACATTTTTAATTCTGTAGCTTGTAATTCGATTCTCATTAATTTCCCGTAAATGTTAATTTAGCTAATCAATTTAAAGTCTGCCTTTTAATTACTTTGTCAACCCCGTATTCATCATTTAAATACTAAAACTCGTTAATTTTTAATTCAGAATTTGGTTTGATGTTGTCTGAGAAAGATGTAGTCTTTTAACGTAGTTTTAGCGGAGCGCCAGCCCACCGGTGCGGCCGTTCGAATGCTGTGCCGCCTTTTTTTGGCCGAATAAGTTTGCCGTACTATGGGTCATATTTTTGTTATGTGGATATGTTCTTTCTCAAGATTTAATTTTTAACGATGTGCTGCACTCATCTAAAGGAATCCCACGGAAGAATTCTAATTAAGAGATTCTGTTCTTTCAGTTCTTTAAATTTAAAATGGTGACCAGAAGCAAGTATTTTCATAACCTTCTACTGCTACTAACGACCGAAATAAAGAATGTTGTTTGTTTCATCAGTTTGTCTCTTCACTGTCTCCTGTAAAGTAAGAAGTCTCCAGTTTTTATTATTTCTTTAACGATCAATAGTAATTTATTAAAAGAACTTCACAACATGTACTTTAACCCTTTTACGATCACAACACATTTCTTATCGCCACAGTTGTTGTTGTTGTTTTTCCATAGGTAGGATTGTGGTGACTTTCTTCTTTAATTAGTGAAGAAAGTTAACAATAAAACAACATTTCTTTGTTTTATTTTATTTCGCAATTTTAAATAGTTAAATATTTTAGTTAATCATGTGAAAGGTATTTTGCCACAGTGCTGTGAATAATAGATTTTTCTTTTAAAATCATGTACTCAAATCTTATCTAGGAATCCAAGTAAAATCTTGTACACTTAGACAGATGTTTAAGCAGACAAAAAGCTGTAAATAATTAGATAAACAAGGAAGCTTTTCTTTTTTTAATCTGTTATCTTTTGTTTTCGTCATTTTTTAAGAGAGTAACTAAACTGAATACTTAAAGTAAATTAATAAAGAGTAGAAAGTGGGGAAATTTAGATAATTAGTTATTGTTGGTAGTAAGTAAAAAATATGGTGGAACTTCCCGGCTCAATTTGCATTTAGTTTTTTTTTTTTTTTTTAAGGTAGATACATCAGATTTAATACAAATTAAACAAAGTTATCTAATTCCCTCAAAGTTTGCTATTTTGGCAAAAAAGTTTTTTTCAGGAAAATTTTTAATTAGGCTTACCAAATGTAACTGAATGATTATGAGATAATGATATCAAAAATTCTAAAAATTTGTTAAAATCATAGTTTAAAAAGTGCCATATGCTGTAATAATAGACCACTCCTCAAAATCTGCACCCTAGCTGTTGCTCAATTGCATCCAGTCTCGCTATTCGCTAACTTAACCCTTCATTATAAACCAGTGGTTATCAAATCTAGGTTACAATCTGAGGAAGACCAGATATTAATTGCTGCAAAAGTAAAGAAGTTGCTGGAAGAGTGGGTTATTGAACCCAGTAACTCTCCTTGACATGCATTATCATTCGTGGTGAAAGATCATCACAATCCACATATGGTAATTTATTAGTCTCAAATGTTTAATCATTTCATGATGCTTGATGCCTATCTTCTTCCAAAAATTGAGAAATTAATCTAAAAAATATCAAGATATGAAATATTCAGCACTATCTGTTTGAGAAGTTCATACCATCAACTTCCTATTAACGATGCAAAACTTTATACTGCCTTTGATGTTGATGACAAATTATATCATTTCCTCCGTGTACCTTTTGGTGTCACTAATGGTGTTTCATGTTTCCAGAGAGCCATTGTCAAGATCATTCAAGATGAAGATCTAAAGGTTACATATCCTTATTTGGGTAATGTAACTCTGTAGAAGACAACTGATGAACATGATCAAAACTTGAAAAATTCTTAATTGCCCAAAAATTCAACCTAACACTAAATTGAAAAAGTGTCAATTTTTCTACTAATTCTGTTAAGCTATTAGTATACACTATCAAAAACAAGAGTATCAAGCTTGAACCCAATAGGCTTGCTCATTTATTGAACTTACCTATGCCTAATAATGCAGCATATATCCAAAGAGCATTAGATATGTTTACCCTCTATTACCATTGGATAATAGCATTCTTGAAGAAAATGTGCCCATTAATATTAAACCATCAATTTCCTCTTTCAGAGAAGACTTTAAATTCACTTGACAATTTAAAGTCAGATAAAGCCGGAGCTTCATTAACAATTCAGAGCAGAAACTGATGCATTTAAGTTTGCTATAGCAGAAACTCTCAGAAAGGTGGGACGACTTATAACATTCTTCTCTAGAATGCTAAACAAGGTCTGAATTTAATCATTCATCTCTCGAGAAAGAAGCATATGCAACCATGGAATCTTTAAATTTCTGACAACATTACCTGATTGGTAGACGTTTTGAGGTCTTCACTGATTAAAGATCTCTCTCATAATTCATGCTTGACAAACATATTCTAGCAAAATGAAGAATGAAAATACCTTGCATTGGAAACTAGAGTTGTCATGTTTGAAGTTTGATATCATTTACCAACCTAGAAGTAGGAATGCTAATGCAGATACATTTTCAAGAATAACTGCAGCTATTAATCCAGAAGTGAATTTAAAACAGCTGTGTGAGGAATTCATCTTGGTATTGGTAGGATCACCTTATATTATTATCTCAGCTTCATTAGATTTAATTTCCAGACTATTTGTATGGTTTGGCATGCGTAAGGAGGTGAAGTCTATGGTTCACAGCTGTACGAAATCTCAAAAAGCTAAAATCTTTCAACATACTAAATCTCTAGATGTCACCAGCTCAGAGCCTGATGCTCATTTTGCCTATATTCATTTTGATTTTGTCAGATACTATCATCCTCCAATAGCAATCAAATCAGTACTGCTTGACCATCATTGATAAGTTCACGAGATGGCCCAAAGTTATACCCACACTCGACTTGACTACAGAAACAACTGCTCGTGCATTAGTACACTCTCGGATATCCAGATTTGTGACCCCCGTTACTATAATTATTGATCAGGGTAAAAATTTTGAATCTACTGTCTTTAATAAGCTTACTAATATATTAGGATGCAACTGCATCAGAACAGTAGCATACCATCCCCAGTCTAACTGTTATACTGAAAGATTTCATCATCATCTCAAGAGCTCTCTTAAAGCGCACAACCAAACTAAATGATCTGAGATTTTTTCCATAATCTTACTAGGATTATGCACTGCTCTCAAAAATGGCATCAATGCAATCTGTGTTGAGCTTGTTTATGGCACCAATCTCATACTACCTTCTGATCTCATTACGAATTCATAGCTGCCAACTTGTACGGTTTGGCCGTACAATGTACGGATTTTCTACTACGTATACGATTGTACGGTTTTGCGCATGGAAAAAACGCCGATTTCGTCAACGAACCGCAAAAAAAAACCCGCCGTATGCGTGAAAATATAGCAGAAAAAACGCCGATTTCGTCAAAGGATCGCAGGAAAAACGTCGATTTCCTGAAAATATCGTGGAAAAAACGTCGATTTCGTGAAAGGATCGCTGAAAAAGCGCCGATTTCGTCAAGGTTAAGGGGTGATTCTGATCCGAATTTTTCGAAAATTTAAGGCATTCATTTCTGAAATTTTCAAAACTTCGGTCACCAATCTGAAAATTCGGACATAAAAAAATCGCGAATTTCGACAAACGGTTGCCGAAAAAAATAAATTTTGCCAGTCATTTTCAGGAAAAACGCAACTTTCGCCCAAGGATCGCGGAAAAAATGCAATTTCGTCCAAGAAACGCGAAAAAACCGCAAATTGCTTTAAGAGATCGCGAAAAAAAACGAAAATTTCGTCGAAAGATCGTGAAAAAACGGCAAATTTCATCGGAAGATCGTGAACGAACGGCAAAATTTCGTCGTAAGATCGGGAAAAAACGGCAAATTTCGTCGCAAGATCGCGAAAGAACGTCGAATTTCGTCAAAGGGCCGTGGAAAAAACGCATAGTTAGTGCCGGGAGTGGATTCCGCCCCCCCCCCCCCTGCTATAACTTTTCAGAAAATTTGAGGTGAATTTCAGAATTTTTTTTTTACTCATAATCACCCCTGGTCAAGGGAATATAGTATAGAAACTTATGGGTCTAAGTTAGTTGAAACAATGAGAACATTAAATCCTATTGCTACTGCCATGTACGGCAACCCAAAACTTATGTCAATCCTTCATTAAAACCTTGTTCACGTATATTTTGGAGGTCAGATTAAATCAACCTTCTTATATGGTGCCCCATCATGTGAAAAAAACCTTTGACTTGAAATTAAACTGGACTGTATTAAACCTGCATATCACTTATCAGATTCTCTTGCACCTTCCCAACCTCAAAAGCAACATGATCCCATAAATGCTCAAACAACTCCTGTCGATTAATCACTTCCAGATCTGGTCCCAAAGTTAGTTTTCCACAACATCTTATTACTAACTATACTGTGCAAAACATTTGGTATGAGACACCTATCTTCCGCTCCTTGATTCATGGAACCCTTTTACCCGTGAATCAGACGGATCAGGCTGCTCCAGGCACCGCCCTTAACACGCATTCTGGATATAAGAGCACCGTCCCTCGCGCATACTCATTTTGCACCCAAATAGATCGAAGTCTGACGTCACGACAGCAATTCCCATTTACTGACGGGAACTACCGCGGATCTTGGAATCGCTCCCACGTGTCCCTCAAGGGAGCCGAGCACTCGTAGGAGAGTCGGGCCTCAAGACTTACTCTCAGAATTCACCGATGAAGCTTTACTGTACTTGAGCCGTCGAAGACCAGATCCTACGGGGTGTCTAGCGAATAAGACCCTGATTTCAAAAACAAAGATCAATAGAATTATGCGGTAAACGATTTGTTTATTAGCTAAGCTGAAAAAATGTTATGCAGAAGTTTCAAAGTTTAGTTGCAAAAACCGTTAACAGATGGCGCTGTAATCGTAATGTCTGTTAATTGTGCTTCGAAATCCAGAGCACTAGCGTCTCATTCCTAGATGGCTCTCTATGGAAGGACGAGAAGCGGGAAAGTCCACTTTTTCTTTGGGGTGATGTGCAGAAGTGGAGACATCTGGTCACAGAATTATTGCACCAGCTTTAATTTTAGAGAATTTCAATTAATAGAATTTTCAATAAAAAGTTTAGAAATCATTATCCAAGAACTTATTAAAATATTTTATTAAATTCAATTTTTAATGCCATATAAATATTTAAATCAAAATGTATATATTTAGAAAAATGATTTTGTACTTTTTATTTATTTATTTATTTTTTTTTAATCACGCCATAATATTTTGGTATTATTGCTTATACCTGAATTATCTCTCTCTCTATATATATATATATATATATATATATAATATATTAAACAAAAACATGATTTGAAGAACAAATTAAAAAAAAACATAATTTATTTCCTACATTGTTTAAGCCCGAGAAGGGACAGATATCAAGTTATTTCATTCAATTAGTTCTACATTTAATGTTAAAATTTTGTAACAAATTAGTTAAACCAATTGAAGATTAAAAAATAAAAAATAAAATTCATACAATATGATACTTAAAACACCCTAAAAAATTAGATTC
Organism: Maratus speciosus; assembly: GCA_963932465.1. Classification (NCBI taxonomy): domain Eukaryota; kingdom Metazoa; phylum Arthropoda; class Arachnida; order Araneae; family Salticidae; genus Maratus; species Maratus speciosus. The sequence continues at coordinate 222,101,417 of OZ010791.1, read as the reverse complement.
CGTTCAAATGAAATCGAAATAAATCTTAGACTTCTTCCATTTTTAATTGAAAATATTTGTATTGCAGATTTTGTATTATGTTTATGACAATTGTGCGTAAAATGATAAGATGCATTCAAAATAAAAAACTTAAAAAAAGTCTAAGATTTATTTCGATTTCATATGAACGGAATCTAATTTTTTAGGGTGTTTATTGTATGAATTTTATTTTTGTTTTTTAATCTTCAATTGGCTTAACTAATTTGTTACAAAAATTTAACATTAAATGTAGAACTAATTGAATGAAATAACTTAATATCTGTCCCTTCTCGGGCTTAAACAATGTAGGAAATAAATTTTGTTTTTTTTTAAATTTGTTCTTCAAATTATGTTTTTGTTTAATATGTCAAGTTTTTTAATAACTACTGCATTCAGATAAACTCATTATTGCATCGCAATGTGTGATGCAGTTAACCAATGTACAATTCAAAATATTTCACCACTGAAGTAATGCAGGTTGCTGTAGTTTGGACAAAAACTTCTAATCTGAACGTAAAAGATCTATAATCAAAACATAAAAAATTAACTTCACTTAAATTTAGATACCCTATTTTCCACTCAGGAACGCTATGAATGTAAATTTAAATTGTGTTGAATCCTTACTGCTAAAATTTAACAATATCATAGCTCTGATACGGTAAAAAATAAAAAATAAAAGTTTTACTTAAATTTTTAAACCTTATTCTCTCCCAAGGGGTGATGTAAACACATCAGAAAATTATTACCAAAGTTTAACTTGGGGTAAAAATAATTCTCATCTCGGAAAAAAAAATACATTTTAAAATGTATGTTATGTAATTCCCGACTAAGTTTGCTACCTGCATAAAAATAGCTATCCATTAGAAACTTTTTACTAAAATATAAACTTGACCAAAGCAAAAACTTATTCAGAAAATATCCTTTTTATTTCTACTATGACGCCATAATCACCTTTTTAATTTTTGAAGAAAAAAAAATTAGCTCAATTTAATATTTCACGTGAAAATCTTTCAACTAAAAAGAAATAAATTATTATTACGGCTTTTGAAATTTTTGCAACAATGAAGTAAAAATGTTACATTTTCTATGAAAAATGTCCGTTGATTTTCAATGAAAAAAGCGAAAATTGGAATTATTAAGAAAAAATTTTGAATAATGTGAAAAAAAAATGGCCCATGTTTCTCTCTAAGTTATAATTCACCCATATGCAAAGGCATTTTACCATTCGTTTTGACCCTGACGTCAGGCAAACGTTTTTACACTTTAAATTTACAATATCATTAGAATTAGTAAAGAATAAAAAATGAGTGGCATCAGGGACAAAAAGGTGGGAAGAAAAAATGAAAAGTTATGATCTCCATAGGCTTTTCCATGTTAAATTAACATTGAGAAGTGACACTGGAAATAAATAAGTATTGCGCTGCCGCGCAATACTTAAATATAATATAATATATAATATAATATAATCTCTATATATATAAAAGCCGTTCTCTGTGTGTATGTCCTTTATACAAATCTTCAATTTTTGACGGATTTGCACAAAACTTCATTTACATAGGCTTTAGAACGTGGAAAAGAGCACTGCCTACTTTAAAAAATCATCAGAACAGTATTTATCCCTTTTTTCTACCCGTTCCGTAATTTAACATTATAGAAATATATCTTTTTAATTTTCTAATTAAATCGTTTCTTTCCCGTTGCCACACATCTAAAAAACTGCTCAATACTTTAAAAAAAATTATAACTGGAGTACTTTGTTTTATAAGCCAATAAAAATTCAGATTGTCTCACTATATTTTTGCTGTTTTTGAAATTGACGTCATTCAAAGAAGAAAATGCACATTTTTCATATATATATGTAAAACTTTAACTAAGCATGTGTTCGAGCTAACGAACAAGACAGGCTACCGCGGTGGGTCCGATTCTTCTTTTTTTACAGACCGCTGGAGTCACGTGATTCTCAAATGCACCAATGAAGGTGAGCGAAAAGAGCATCACGTGACTTTAGCGGTCTGTAAAAAAAGAAGAATCGGACCCACCGCGGTAGCCTATCTTTCTCGTTAGCCTCGAAGAAGAAAATGCACATTTTTCATATACAGGGTAATTCCGGGACTTATGCCGCACATTTTTTTGAATTTGTGTAAAAAGTCCAATGGTGGACATAAAATAAAAAAAAGGTCATGATGTGCTATTTAATGTTAAATATACAACGCGTGTAGTGCGACAAAAAAATTCAAAACAAATTATTAATATTTTTTAACAATTGTTTTCTAAAACATTACACTGCGGCGAGTCACAGGTACATTCAGGCTGAGACGCCGCACTTGTGCGGTAGTTATGCCGCGCTTGTAATAAGAACAGAATGAAATTAAAAATAAAAATATTTAAAAAAAATTTCATATCTGGACTATAATTAACGATGTAATAACAAAATGAAACTAAATGAGTACAATGAAACTTATTAGTAGATTCAAATTAATAATTGTTGCCTACTTTCACTATTAAAATTATCGACTTATTTTTTTTTACATTAAATTTTAATTGTTATTTCAGCAACAACGTAACATCAATGTATTAGAAAGGGAAAAGAAAAAAAGTAAAATTGTGTGTACATAATTTATTTGTTAACCCTTTCGGGACCGGTAGCTTTTACACAAATTTTATTAGGTTGGTACCACTTTTTAAAAGGAAGTTACCTTTACTTAAATAATCATGAAAATGCTCTAATTAAAAAAAGCAAATATTACCTTTCTTTTTTACTGGTGCCAGAAACAAATTTTTTAAGCTCTTTATGAAGGTGCTTATATGCATCTATGGTCCCGAATGGGTTAAAAGACCTCTTGTTCGACTGCAATCTACAGAAAAAGTGTCGAAAAAGTACAGTCTTTATGTAACTACATTTAAACACATGATGCAACGAAGCCAATTACACATCCTCTTTTTTTGGAGTAGTTTGCAAAGAACGTCTGCGTTACGCGTAATCCAATTTTTCATTATTATCATCTTGACTTGCATCTTCCTTGCCCTTCTTACTTTTTATTTTCCCCTTTTTTTCCTTTGGCTTTAGTAAACTTGATAACATACCTAACATGGTTAGTCTGTGCAAAAGGAAAAGTTAATAAAACTTAATCATCCCGTACAAAAGAAACTGCGGCATGTATACCGGAATAGCAGCGCGGCATGTATCCCATTTTGCACGGTGCAGACGTCGGCCATCACAGTTACCTGCCATCGCTAAGGGGAATGGCGTAACCATACGCACAGTACTCTATACAAACGCTACACTTAGTTTTGACTTCGAAATCATGCATGCATTTAGTAATAAGTGTATGAAAAGTATTTAAACATAACGTGTTTAAAAGTTTGGACAGTGAAATCATCCACTTCCGTCAAAATAAGGATTGTACTTCTACAAGTAAACATCGAAATGGGATTCACGCTATACACTGGTTAAAATAATCTCATTGTGCACCTATACTGTGCGTTTGACGACCATCTATCGATAATTACAAGAAATACAGGGGGTGCGGCATCTATCCCGTATGCGGCGACTCTCCCGGAGTTACCCTATATGTAAAACTTTAACTAAGCGTGTGTTAAAATGACGTAGTACCTTAGTTGAGTGTTTCTGAAGTTAAAAAATCTATTTTAATGAAGTCGTTTCAATATCAAGAAATCAATTTAGGAAAAAGATAATAATAAAAAAAATCGTTTGCTAGCTATGACATCCCTTTCTGTTTCTAATAATGTTTTATTCTGAGGGAATCTCTTGATCTTCTGAAATTAATTATTATTATCATCCATAAAGTGAAAGCTTTATTTTTAACCCACGCGAACTAAAATTTCAGTAAATGCAAAGTCATTTGGGTGTATTTATTGCATTTTTCTGCGTATTGTCAGGAAAACCGTATTTTTCTGTCACACTTGCTGAAGAAAACAAGCATTCTGATTTTAAAAGCTGTAATACTTTACTGTAATTACGTCTAAATGATGTATTTTTCTGAAATACCAACGGTTGCTACGTTTTATTTCCTATTTTGTTGGCCTGCTATATCATTATTTATCCAATTTAACTAATGAAATTTAGAAAATGTTTCTAAGAGTTAGGTCTTCTGTTTTAAAAGAAAGCTTCCAGTTTAGACATCAGGACTGAAAGCTTATGGAATTTGGCGTCATTTTCAGGTTAGTCGCTGTAGATTTAGTTTTCATGAATGAAAGTTTCCGTTTAAGAATAATCAGGCAATCCACCCTGGAATATCCGTGGTTAAAGATGGCCATATACAGCCCGTTCACAGTGCAGAAAAAAATAGCTTTTAATTTAAAACACTAAAAGCTTTTTACATTTACTATATATTTTAGAATGCTCAAAAGGTAAACCAAAAAGAATTTTTGGTACTTTAGTATTAACAAGCTGTTAATCGTGATTTTATTAAAAACTATTTATAGCGACCTTTATTAATCTCAAATTTTGAATATTCGATTTAATTTGTTTTATTTATTTATTTTTTGTAAATTTTAATTTCGTTTGTCGATTTATTTATGGAATATTGCACAAAAAAAAAAAAAAAAAAAAAAAAAAAAAATGCTGAATTATTTACATTGTAAGAGCAATCGGATTCCTCTTTTAGGTAGCTTTCTTTACAAAAAGCTACCTATTGCAGCCGTTCGGAGGAAAGCGATTTCAAAAAATTTTGGTATATTTTCATCGATCATGACCCCCAGACCCCGAAACCACCCTCCGTTCAAAATTGATATATATCAATATATATATATATATATATATATATATCTGACCTATGTCACACTGTAACTCTCGTATTTATGAACCGATTTGGATGTAATTCGGTGTATTCATAGTACATACCAATGTCTCGACCGAGTTCGTTGGCCAGCTACATCCGCCATTTTGTTTCAAAATGGCGGCCATTTAAAATTTTTAAAAAAATTTAAAATTTGAAATGTGGTACCAAAAAATTGAAAATGGAAAAATATTTTTTTCTTATGTATTTGACCTTTATACAAAGACTCCGTAGCAGTTTTTGTTTCGTCTATATCTTAAAAAATGGCTGAGTTATAGCATTTTGAATTTCTAGCGAAGCTGACATTTTGAAACGTCCTGAATTTTGTCACGCGATAAAAGGCGTATTTATGAACGATTTGGATGTAACTTCGTTTATACATAGTACAGACCAATGTCTCGACCGAGTTCGTTGGCCAGCTTCATCCGCCATTTTGTTTAAAAATGGCGGTCATTTAAAATTTTAAGAAAAATTTAAATATGAAATGTGGTACCAAAAAATTGAAAATTGGAAAAATATTTTTTTCTTATGTGTTTGATCTTGATAAAAAGATTCGGGAGCAGTTTTTGTTTCGTCTATATCTTAAAAAATGGTTGAGTTATAGCATTTTGAATTTCTAGCGTGGCTGACATTTTGAAACGCCCTGATTTTTGCCACGTGATAACAGACGTATTTATGAACCGATTTGGATGTACCTTGGTGTGTACATAGTACATACAAATAACTCAACCGAGTTCGTTGGCCAGCTTCATCCGCCATCTTGTTTAAAAATGGCGGCCATTTAAAAAAATTAAAAAAAAATTAAATTTAAATTGAGATACCAAAAAATTAGAAAATGAAAAAGATTTTTTTTCGTATGTGTTTGACCTTAATACAAAGATTCCGGAACAGGTTTTGTTTCATCTATATCTAAAAAAATGGCTGAGTTATAACATTTTGAATTTCTATTGTGGCTGACATTTTAAAACGACCTGATTTTTGTCACGCGATGACAGGCGTATTTATGAACCGATTTGAATGTAACTTGGTCTGTACATAGTACATACCAATGTCTCGACCGAGTTCGTTGGCCAGCTTCATTCGCCATCTTGTTTCAAAAGGGTTGCCATTAAAAAAAAAAATGTAATTTAAAATGAGGTTTTAAAAAATTGGAAAATGAAAAAGATTTTTTTGTGTGTGTTTGGCCTTGATACAAAGATTTTGGAGCAGTTTTTGTTTCTGAAAATTTGTTCTTTTGTTTATATCTTAAAAAGTGGTTGAATTATAGCACTTTGAATTTCTATCATGGCTAACACATTGAAACGATCTTGTATTTGTCACGCGATACCACACGTATTCGCCTATTTCGATGGAAGAAGGCATGTGGATAGTATACATCAATATCTCGACCAAGTTCGCTGGCCAGCTTCATCAGCCATCTTGTTTCAAAATGGCGGCCATTAAATTAAAAAAAAAATTATATCTAAAGTGAGGTGCAAAAAAATTAGAAACTGAAAAAGGTTTCTTTCTTAATTATTTGACCTTGATATAAGGATTCAGGAGCATTTTTTGTTTGTCTTTACCTTAAAAAATGGTCCAGATATAGCAGTTTCAATTTTTAACGTGGGTGACATTTTGAAAAATCTGATTTTTTGCCTGCGACAGCACTCGTATATATCAACCGATTCTGATGCGAGTGAGCATGTGCACAGCAATTACTAAGGTCTCGACCAAGTTCACTGGTTAACCTGATCCACCATGTTGTCTTAAAATGGCAGGCACTTTAAGAAATCGCCGAATTTAGCAGCCAAATATAAGTTACTTTAAATAAAAGCAGCTTGGATAAAGCTGACTAATTTCTCAAAATTCTCATTCATAATGATTTAGTATTGATAAAAATTAAAATTGAATCTCCTACATTCGGTTTCCACTTAATTGAGCTTCGTGTGTTTGAATAATATAAGTTGGCTTTTTTAAAATAAGGAATATGAAAGCTACCTCTTCCTCCCGGCACTGGCCGGAAGGACTTTTTGTAATTGGGTTGCACGCATATTTATAAAATATTCATGCTTAAAAATTATTTTAAAATGCATATAAAATCAGTATACTGAAGTAGATTTTTCAGACAAATATCACTGAAAGAACTTTTTGTTTTTCATTCGACGTTGGAAAAATATAATGTGCAGCGTTTAGAGGTTAAACAAATTTCAGTAAAAGCAAAGTTTATTGGTGAGGTCATTGCCACCATAAATATGATGCCAGCGTTACTCATGGACATGTCTTTTCCTTATAATACTGCGTTAAGTGCAAACGGGTTCATCTGTCGTATACAAATAATGAAGAAAGGAAAAGCTTCTGTTAAATGTTTCTAGGGATGGCTCAACCTCAGAAAAAAGATATATATATGATCATCTCACATATGTAGTTATATAAGAAGTATGTGGGCTCAACAACTTGGTACCTAAGATAATTATGTACCTAAATTGAGGCTCAAAGTGATTAAATAGGGGCTGCAAATTTAGAGGAGCTTTAAACCGAAATTATTTCACATACTTTGAAAATAAATAAGAATTTTTGATCTTTTCTGTTGTGTGTGTGTATGTGAACGTGAACGTTTTGAGAAATTCAGTGAAGGTATGGGGAATGGAGAGATCCATAATTGCCAATCGCTGAAGGAGGTTTGCAACTGTCTAGCCTACAGTTTATAAATCAAAAGGCCTGTAGGCGACGTAAAGTCACAATTCTGGTATCAAAAGAACACTGTTCATTTGTATACTAGCTGACCAGCCCTGTAAACTTTTCTAAACGGATCGCGAATCTTCTATTCATATTAAAATTTTAAAAAATAATAACGAGGCTCTCAAAATGAACCTCTGAGATAAATCCCCACTGTTCTAGACCGGACCTGCTACGCTACAAGAAAAGTGGCAGCAGCGGTGGGTCGCTATACAATAGACTTCGTCCCAGAAGTCTCATCCCGCTTTTTTATTCATAATACATACTTGTATATGTTCTTGACAAACCACGGACCATTTCAAGATCATTTATATACAATAAACAAAAGGGACTCACCATTATGCATCTGTGGTTCACTGGCGAATAAATTACATTACATATTAGACTGCACACTCACGTCACACTATCATGTTAAAAAGCCGCAAAACATGTCACTAAAAGATTGGCTCATCTACCTGTTGGATACGCCGGTACTACTTAATCGGATTTGCGAATGCATGACGTTCCTAGAAAATAACGAACACCTTTTCTCTAATCCACTTCCCTACTGAGGAGGGGACTGCTCTCTAATTATTTCACTTACAAGTACCAAAAATCAACAAAATAGCTCTTTCATATGTGTATTTCTTTCCCTGGCGTTGTAGATATAGGTGTCATCTGTAAATATTCACATAACTCATATATCTTTAGATATTTAAATATTAGTACATTTATTATTATATATCTTTCATCATTTATATTTTATTATCTCATTATTGTGTTTTTAAAAGTATTAAATGTGTAAAGATCCGGTTCGCCCAGAATAATTGGGTAACCAATTGTGATTGGCACTGTACATGAAGTTATATAAAAATTAATTTTCGGCATCGGAAGGCGGGACGGTTCGGTTCTGGTGTCTTCTCCCAGTGACTGCACTAAAACGCTAAAGCATTTGCTGGGTTTCCATGGGTGGCCACCCCGGACCTGCTATGCACGCATCTCTAACCACTAAAAACCTACATTCAAATTTATCTATTTCAAAATTAATCTCCGACACGGATCCCCGCTTTCTGCGTCCCCGTATAGCACACGTGCTTGCGCACATGCCGGAAAATCTGAAGAGACGAGTTGAAAGAAAAAAGAAATTGGCGCCATGAAACCTCAGATAAAAATGCCCCCTGGCGGTGGAAGGCAGAGGTAAAAACTGTAAGACAATCGAAAACCAAGTTAAATGAGCAAAATCCAATTGAAATTGGGTCCATATAACCCGAGATAAGAATGCGTCCCATGCACTGGAAGATGGAGTTAAAAACTGCAAGAAAATCGTAAGCTAAGTTGAATGAGAACCTATTCCCGTTAAAATCTGGTTCATAAAATCCGAGAAAAAAAAAAGCGCCGTTAATTTTCGGTAATAGTGGTAAAAGAAATCTATATTTTGGAAAACATATTTATAAATGTAAATAAAGGAGAAAAACCCTTGTAGACAAACTCTTAATTCATATCATTGGACTCTTGCCACAGAACACATTAATAATCTTCGATTAAATTGATAAAATGCTTTTAAATTATGTTTTTAGCATTTGACAACGTTTAATATTTAAGAGGATTGTTTACATGTCATAATCTCCGATCCATCGATTTTCTGACATTACACGGGGAGGTCGGCCGGAAAAAAGATTTCTTTTTAGTTCGGTTTTTAATGAGCGTTCGTCCCTGTATGGTTCTTTCTCCGAACTTTTGTACTGTCGCCGTCAATTTTTTGAAAAAATTAAGAAAAATTACCGACCTAAAAAATTTATACACAAGTGTAAAATATTTTTCTACGTGTGCTTTGAAAATTTCAAATCAATATCTTAATTGGTTTCTTAACCCCTTGGGGACGAGCGACTGGTATTCGTGCCACGTAAAGTGCTCAAAATATGTGATAATTCTCACCAGTAAATTTTTACTGTAAATTTTGCCTTATTTAATCCGAGCATTTCCCCGATTCATTGAGGCAAAAATTTCTGTTTTAAAAAACCGGTGATAAAAGATTAAAAATTCTGTAAAAGACGCTCGTCCTGAAGGGGTTAATTTTCGCTGATTAATGAAAATTCTTAGTTGTGGAATCAGGCTCAGACGAGCCCGCGATTTTGACATTTTGTGAAAATAAATCGCGTTTTTGATGAGTTTTTAATTAAAATTCTTGGCTAATTATCAAAAAATTAGAAAGCTGGGCCTCATGTGCATCAGGACCTTGGACTACCCTCTCCCAAATTTTCAGACTTGCACGTGCGGTAGATATTTCTAGCCATCTCCGTCATACACACACACACACAGATTGGTTTTGACGCTGATTCTTGTGTTCTTAACATTCCATATGAACATTTTCGTGTAATGGGGTCTTCTGTGAACCAATGCAAAATGGAGTTAGTGGAAGTAAAACAAGTAAAGATATTTCTTCTTTATCGGATTTTTCCGTCGAATTGGCATTGAGAAAAGTCAAATAATAAAATGTGGGCGACCTACCCCCAAATTTTCCCTTCTTGCATCGTATAAAAAACAAAGCAGGACTTTTCAGTCTTCCTAGAACGACCAGTACAAATGGCTGTTTTTGTCGTTTTAAAAGTTAAATATATTTCATATATACTTAAATTCAGCACATATGCATTAGAGAAAGCTATATCTATGTTTATCTATGTAAGGAATAACTGGGAGGTTAATGGGAGAAAAGAATTTACAGACGTGATTCCGAGTAAAAAAAAAAGTTTCTGAAATCCACAGCAAATTTTCTGAAAGGTTACAACAGAGGGGAGAGGGGGGGAATTCACTCCCGGCACTAACTACGTGTATTTTCGCTCCCCTTTGCCGAAATTTGCCGTTTTTTCACGATCTTTGCCGAATTTGCCGTTTTTTCGCGATCTATTGTCGGAATTCGTCGTTTTTCCGCGATTCTTTGACGGAATTCGCCGTTTTTTCCGCGATCCCTGGATGAAATTGCGTTTTTTCGCGATCCTTTGGCGGAATTTGCATTTTTTGCGATCCTCTGACGAGATTTGCGTTTTTTTCGCGATCCTCTGACGAAATCCTCGTTTTTCTCGCGATCCTTTGACGAAATTGGCGATTTTTCCTTGAAAGACTGACGAAATTAATGTTGTTTTTGGCTACCATTTGTCTAAATTCGCGATATATTTTATGTCCAAATTTTCGGATTTATGGCTGATTTGTTTTAATTTTTCGAAATGACTGCCTTAATTTTTCAGAAAGTTCGGAACAGAATCACACCTGGGAATTTGACTGGGGAACCTCAATGTGAACCGAAACCGTTTATTTCTTCTCTGCATCCCTGGGAAATGAAGCCCTAATTTTCAAAGTTTCATTTATTTTAGCCTTACCAAGTTGTCACATACCTGGAACCCTCTGATAAATATTATTTATTAAATATCAAATTTCAAAGATGTGTGTGGAGAAGGTGTGAACAAAATTTTTTAATCGTAGCGATTTCTACAATAGGTATAATTGTAGATGTGTTTTTACTTTCTCCTATCTTTACAAGAAGAAAGTATTAGATTCGTGAAAATTTTCGACATCCGGTTTTCGACGGATTTACACGTTTTAGGGGTCAGAGATCCCCCCAAAACATGTTTTTACAAAATGTCTGTCTGTGAGTCTGTATGTATGTAATACAAATTGTGTGAGCGCGGTATCTCAAGAAATAATGCACGGAATTTAATAAAAATTTATATTCAGGTACTCCCTGATAAAAATTTGTGCTGATTAGTTTTTGGTGTAAATCATCCAACAGGTGGCGCTGCTATACGTCATTTTTCACGATTTCCGTGATAGCTCTATCTCAAGAACTAATGCATGGATTTTCATAAAACTTCAGATTCCTTTAGTCCGTGATATGAATTGGTGCTGTTTATGTTTTGGTGTAAATTTCCCAACAGATGGCGCTGCTATGCTGCACTTTGCAAGATTTAGTCTGTTTCCGCAATAGCTCTATCTCAAGAACTAATGCACACATTTTCATTAAACTTCAGATTCAATTAGTCCTTGATATGAAATAATGCTGATTACCTGTTGGTGTAAATCGCCCAATAGACGGCGCTGCTGTACTGCATTTTTCACGATTTCCTCAATATCTCAAGTAATAATGCACGAATTTTCATCAAACTTCAGATTCAAGTGTACCTTGATTAATATTGCTGCTGATTATGTTTGGTGTAAATCGCTCAACAGGTAACGCTGCTATACTGCATTTGTCATGACTTCCTCAATAGCTCTATTTCAAGAACTAATGCATGAATTTTCCCCAAACTTCATATTCAGTTAGACGTTGACATAAGTTGATGATGATTAGGTTCTGGAGTAAATCCCCCACCAATAGATGGCGCTTTTATACTACTTTTTGCTGGATTTACACAATTTCAGCCATAGTCATATATCAAGAACTAATGCACGGAATTTCATCTTTTTAGAATCCTCATGATGAGCATAGCTATTTAATTTCGGCCCTGCGATAGCGAATTTTGAACTATTAACCTGTATGAGATAGAAGAAAGTTTTGGAATTGGTACATCCGACTAGTTTTTTGATCGAGCGCTCCAGTAAATATTATTTATCCTTCTATATATAAAAAAAAGTTTTGATTTGGAAATGGACCAATGAAAATCTGCGTAGATCATCCGGGTATATTAATACTAGATCGGCATCCATATTTTTTATGACCGGGGGGGGGGGGGGGTCTTTCTCCGTTAATATTAAGAAAACTGTTTCATACAAAAATATGAAAATCGGTGGTATTATAGAGACATGTTTGATAAACACGCTGATGCAGACAATTTTTAAATCGAATAATTATTTTAAGAGATATTTAATGTTAAAGATGGTCAAAATCGTTCCATCAAAAAAGTTTTATAGGGCGAAAACTATACATAGGAACTTAAACATTTTTAGATCATTTTATACATTGGAAGTTCCAGATGTGCAGACTGCAATTATCTTTTTAATTTGACTAATTTTTTGAGGATTTATTTCCATTTTAAATTCAAATTTTCAGCATTTCGAGAGATATTTTTTACACATTTTAGAAAAGGGCAATTATTTTAAACTGTTGCCAATTTTAAAAACAACGCAAAGAATATTTCCTTCAAATAAAAATATTATTTACACGTGGCTATTATAAACAGAAAAAAAAACTTTCAAATTAGAATTAAGTGATTACGTGTTAAAAATCAGGAAAATATTGAAAATTACATGATAAAAACTACAGTTACACGTGAATTTTAAAAGGGAAAGAAAATTTTTAAATACTAAATTCATTATTATGCGTTAAAAGTCACAAATGAAGGAAATTACGTCATATTTAAAAAGGCCAAATAAATAAAAGTTGGCAAAACACTTTAAATTAAAAAATTTATTTGCACGAGACATTTATGTCATATTTTGAGATAATCTTTTTAATTATTATCGTGAATTCTAAGACAGCGCAAATAATATTTCCTTTCTAACAACAAAAGAATTTTCATGTGAATATTAAAAAGAGAAAGGAAACTTTGGTGAAAATTACGTCAGATTTAAAACGATACATTTAAAAGAACTTTCTCATAGCGGTGTTAAAAATTACCGAGAGACAAAGACTCTGTGTACTTAATTCATTTTACATTAGCTTACTTTCAAATTGTTAACTAATTTTTAACACTTTCCAACAAAGTTGAAAAGTGTTATTGATTTCGGTTTGTCTGTTCGGGCTGTAACTCTCGTAAATATACTCGGATCGCACTGAAATTTTTGCTTATTGACGTTTAGCCTAGCACGACCCCTATTTCAAATGGAGTTTGTAGCATGTTTAGTTAATTTACAGGGACAGTCAAAAGTATTCCGTTACATTACGACCAATGGGAAAAAATCATATCAAATGAATTTTAAAGATGTTACACCCTTTCAAACATAATAAAAAATATATGCATTTACGAAGTGCACTAAAATATGTAGAATATTCTGTAGCATATGCGGTGCAACGAATAGTTACTATTCATTTACATGGCTACACAAAAGAATTCCATTACAAATGGTATAGGGGGAAATTGTTTGCGGCGTATTTTAATTATACAAATTCATGTATAATACGAAGTGCATAGCATTTACAGGAACATACAAAACATTCCAGACAAGTATTTTCTATCCAAAATAAAGTATATTAGCGGCGATGGTAGGGAATGCATTTTTAATTATGATATGCGCTTTTAAGTTTCACTATATTTATGTATACTATATGGTGTGTGTAAATGTTATAGTTGATATACAGGGCTACGCAAAAGAATTCGTAAAGGTTACTGAGTATGACCGTAAATTGCTCAAAGGTGGGTTTAAAATGTGTTATGCTGAACTGCATGTAGTTTTCTATGAAATGTTTGTAGAATATAGATAAAATGATATACAGGGCCACGCAAAGAATTGGATACATGGCCGCCTATAGATGATAAATTCTGTAAATGTGATTTCAGTAGTTTTAAGAGTGATTTAGTTTGAATTAAAGTTTAGCTAAATAGTGGCGTGTAATAAAGGTACTAGGTAAACAACAGGGCTGTACAAAAGTATTGAAGTGTGTTTCCATTTATTATTCTAAATTGCTGAAAGAGAGATTTCAACCTGTTATGCGTTTTCTTGATAAACTAAATTTTCTATTATATAGTATATATCAGCCTACAGATCAAATACATGGCTGTTCGGAAGAATTGGAATAAATATTTGGCTATGGATGGTAACTGCTGAAATCAGTTTTTTAAATGTTTAGTTAGTTATCTTATTTACCTTATTTCTCTAAATAACGAAGTTTTGTTAAAGCTTTCAGGTAGTGTTGGAAAGTGTTTCATAATCTATGCCGTACGCATGATTTTTCTTTCTTGTTTTTAATCAAAGACGACAACAGCCATTGTATCTCTTAGCAGCGGCTGATTTCGTCTTAAAAATCTAAGGAATTTCCAATCTAAGGAAAATGAATGAAAACCCGTTTACAGGGAGACCGTCACTGTTTTTTTTTAATTATAATTCAAACTTTTTAAGGCCGATGAAATTAGCATGCTTTTAGAATCTGGGGTGTCTGAACGGGGTTGGCGAAAGAAGCTCGTAGGGGGCAGAGCCCCCTAGTTAAATATAAAAAATTTAAAGGGGGGGCTGGATGAATTCCGGGGCGAAAGAGTGGATCCACAGGGGAGGGGGGAGATATTTTCAAAATTTTTTGACCCGATATGTTATGTATCATCGAATAGCCGTCGAATCACTCTTTCATATTATAAGATTTTCTCCCCCCTCCCCGAATTGACCCCCACCGCAGGGGGCAGTTTTCGAAATTTTTGCGTTTTCATCATTTTAGATCGATTTTTTTAGCCCCGGTACGGTATGCTATTTCTTTCTCCCAGCTTATTTTGTGTCCAAAAAATAACGTTAGCTTACAGACGCTAGCAATAAACAAAGTAGATGTATCATTGTACAATTAAATGCTCTATAGCATTTTTTTTAATTTCTAAACATCGCACATTTTCAGTTTTTATACTAACGTATTGGGGAAAAAAAGTACTTTTTAACGCAATTTGTTTGAAAACTGCATCTCTATTTGTTTTTGAAATATTAATTTTTTTTGTAGTTTTTAGCGACATTTGTTTCATTTTGGCAACTCAAGTACGCCATTTCTGTAGAAAGTAAAGAAAAAAATGCTGAAAAATAGCACTTATATCTTTTTGTTGCCATTTGCTCATTAAAAAAAAATTAATTAAAAAAAATTAAATTGAAAAAAATTAATTAAAATACGTGCTACTTCGAGAAAAATATAAATGAAGGTTTTATGATAAAACAGGGAGCTATTATAAACTATATTTAATTTTAAGTTTCTATATTAATGCAAATGACGTCATTTTACATAACATAAAAGCGTGTGCTTTAAGTCTTAAAACTGAAATATGTTTTGCAGTAGAGTCCCGATTATCCGAGTCACGCTTAACCGAGTTATTTTCTTCTGATGGACTGGTGGCTTCTATTATTATGAAACAGCCATTATAAATGAAGCGTTAGGTGAAGATGAAAGAGCTGCCGTAAAAAGTTAAAACTCTGATTTTCTGGTCACAATGGGGAAAAAAATGGCCATAATTTTTTTTAACGCTTTATTTATAATGGCTGTTTCATAATAATAGAAGCCACCAGTCCACCAGAAGAAAATTTGAAATAATGGAAATGCCGGGGCAACACTAAATTCTGAAAAAGCAAAATTCCTGTTCTCTAGTTTTTTTTTTTTTTTTTTTTTTTTTTTTTTTTTTTTTTTTACGGAGCCCTCCGATAAATATCTATATATATATATTTCTCTTATGTGGCAGTAAAATCAGGCTGAATTTGTAGCTTGCCGTTTGGCAATAACCGCAGTAACACAATTAATTTGCCTTATTATATTCCACCAATCAGAAGAGTGATTTCACCACTTAAACTCGCGTCATATTTAAAAGAAAAATTTCAATGGTTTTCATAAAATGTAAACATATTCAAACGATTCCGTTTAATTATGCACTAATCGCGTAAAAGATTTACAGACGCAGATTATTTATTGAGAAATAATATTAAGTAATCTGTGTAAATAAAATGGCAATGAATTATCTTTCATAGTAAGCGGAAAACGAAATGTTTCTGATGAAGATAATGACGTTATTCGGAAAACAAAAGATGCATTTTCATACATGAATTAAAATATTTTACTATAATGCTGGCAGTGATGGACGTCATATTCCTGATCCTTATTTTTACGCATACATAGACTGGACTCTAGCTATTTATTTAAAGATCTTTGATAAACACAAAATAAAATATTTCTGAAAATTACATAATTTCCAATTAATTAAAATAAATATTTAATGAAACTCAGGAATTTTAAAACAATTACTTAAATGACGCTTTAATCTCAGAAGGGATGAATGCTTCTGATGGTGAAAATGGTGTTATATTTGAAAGAAAGGATTCATTCTCATATGGGCACCAATAGTATTATGTAAGAATGTACGGTAGAATTGTTTCAAACAAACAACTGATTTCTGGGAAAGTTTTCCGTAGTGTGAAGGACTTACCTCCCGGAAAAAAGCGCAGGAAAATCCAGAAAATGCACAGGAACGGTTTGTTAGGAATTGAAAATGACGTCATGAGCTTTAGAGTCTATATAAAACTGAAATATTTTAGTAAGATTTTCTCAATATGACGTCATTTTCACTGGCCTTTGCATCTAATCCAGCAAATTAAAATGCAGAGCAGGAGCTCTTTTTAAGCACAGTACGATCTTTTGGGAAATGTAAGAATAGCAATGGTCATTGGTTCGTTTTATGGTCACGTGATGCATTCAGAAAATCAACTTTTTGATCAAAAGTTTCTTTTAGACACATCAGAAAACATTTTGTTTACGTTTGTTAACTTGCCAAGTGTCTGAAGGATATTACATTTTTCACGTCGAACGAACTTCAGATAGTGTTTATTGATTTATATTGAACTAGCTTGGTATCAGGTAGTATTTTTCCAAGAGTTTTTCGAAATAAATTGAAGCCATGTAGCACCAACTAAATACATTTTTGATTGTGATTTCTACTAAGTTTTCAATTACAAATCAACATTTTTTACCTTAAATTGTTTAGGAAATTTTATAAGTTAAAAGGATGATAGTACTCATTATGGCTAAGGTTGCGGCAAAAGGTGTTGAGCGAGCGAAATGAGCTGGGGACGCGTAGCGGTCCCAATGTGAACTGTGTCGCAATTCACGGAGATTGACGAGCATTTGTGAGCAGGGGGCCCCCTAGTCATTTATAATATATGAAATAAAAAATAGGGGGTTGTATTCCGGGAGGTGCGATTGTTGGCACCCGGGAGAGTACTTTCCTAACTTTTGCCGACACCGCTCATGTCATATATCTTTGGAAAGTCCTGTGACCACCTACTTATATTAAGCACCTACCGTAACCCATTCCCCATTTTGCCACAACGGGGGCATTTTTCTAAATTTTGCCGACACCCCTCATGTGGCATATCGTTAAAAAGGCCTGTAACCATTTATAGATTTTATGCACCTCCAGTGTGCCTCCCCCAACTTCTCCCCCACGAGGGGCATTTTTCTAAACTTTGCCGAGACCCTTCATGTGATATATCGTTGGAAAGGCCCGTGACCACTTATAGATGTTATGTATCTCCGGTATTCCTCCCCCAACTTTGCCCCCAAGAGGGACACTTTTCTAAAATTAACCGAGACCTCTCATGGGACGTATTGTTAGAAAGACCTGTGACCACTTACTCATGTTATGCATCTCCCGCGGCCGTCCTTCCGGCACTTTGCCCCCACGGGGAGCATTTTTATAAATTCTGCCGTAATTCCTCATGTGACATGTCGCTGGAAAGGCCTGTGACCACTTATACATGTTATACAACTTCAGTGTCCTTCCCTCCACGAAGGTATTTTTCTAAATTCAGCCGGGACCCCTCATGTGGCATATAGTTGGAAAGGCCTGTGACCAGTTATTGATGTTATGCTCCACCGGTGTCTCTCTCCCACTTTGCCCCAGGGGGGGGGGACTTTCTCAATTTTGCCGGTACCTATCATGTGATATATTGCTGGAAAGACCTATGACTACTTACTCATGTTATGCACCTCCAGCACCCCTCCCCCACTTTGCCCCCACGGGGAGGGCATTTTTATAAATTTAGATCGAGACCCCTCATGTGACATATGGTTGGAAAGGCCGGTGACCACTTATTGATGTTATTCACCTCCGGTGACCCACCCTCCTCTTTGCCCTTCCGGGGGCGCTTTTCTAAATTTTGATGATACCTTTTATGTGATATATCGTTGGAAAGCCCTGTAACCACTTATTTATATTACGCAGCTCCTGTGCCCCTTCCGACAGGGATCTGGTCCAATGTTCATTCAGTTCGAGATTTTTTTTTTTTTTTTTTACAAGATTTTGCAGTGCGTGCACACGACGCCTGCTATACGGTGCCGTATGCATATGCAGCGGGGACCCAGTTCGAGATTTCATATTACAAGATTACGTATAAATTAGATGCCCCGATTAAAGGAGGTGCTCACTAGCGGACGAAGCCACCTAGTCCTTCTTAACGTAGACTCATTCCAGTTCACCTGCAGACGATTCTTGATAAAATCGAATCGGGTATGGTACAAAAGCAATTAGCAAACTGGAGTCATTGAGAAAAATTTTATACAGTCGAAAAATATCGAGATGTCCATACAATTGAGAAAATTGATAAAAACACATCGTTATCGCCCATCACTAATTAAAAGAAGCATTGGTTGACTTGTCTCACTATAGACGGATACGGAAGGATTTTAGAGTCTGTTGTTATGAGAGCTGTGACATACGAGGTATAAAATTTGATTGATTGCAATGATTCTGTTCAAGAGGGAACCACCGAGCCAGCTTGCCATTATCGCCAAGTTAATGCATATTAACTTAGGGGAATTTCTCTTCCAGACTGTAAATAAGCATAAGATCCCAACTCGCATCTTTTCATTCGCCGAATGACAGAAAAAGTAGCTTCCGCCTGAAAGGTCACCTGCATCGTCATGGCAACGGTTTTGTTACTTATACTTAACCAACGGTGATTTATTTTTCTCTACATTCAAAGAGAAAAAATATTGCTTTACTTTCTTTAATAAATAATAAAAAAAAAACCTATTTCATATTTTCTGAACTTTTGTTTTTAATCGATTCCTGAAAGTTAAATACTTGGACTTGGATGTGGTATGGAGAGGAGTACCAGGAATCAACGACTCCGCACATCCGGCAGTAACCTGTGGTAGAAACATTCAAACAATAGCCAATGTTCAGAACATCTGGGAACGCGTAAAGGCAGGAGAACCTCTCCAATATATATATATATATATATATATATATATATATAAAGGTCATTTAAAGGCACCATACAATATAAGATATAAAAATACAAAATATAAAAGTAAGTAAAATTAAATAGGATTAATAGTAGATATTTAAAAGAATAATTACAAATAAAAATAAAATTTACAAGAAGTTAAGTAGTGAGCAACCAGGGAAAAATAACCCTATCAAAGCGACAATAAGTGGCCTAACCAGGGTCGATATTCTCAGGGAGATGAAGAGTGGCACAAGGTTTAAGCCTTCGGGTCCGTTCATCATATACAGAAATATTATGGAAAATAGGATTGAGGATGTCAGATTGTTTTTTGATGGCAGATCTGATCGGTGGAACTTTGACGCCATGTAGTATATCTCTTGTACCAAGATGCACGGACAATACCACGAACAGTCTTATTTTGAAGGACCTTAATTTTTTGAAAGTTTGTTGTAGCAGCAGAGCCCCAGATCTGGGCACAGTAGAGAAGTATGGGACGAAGAACTGTCTTATAAAACAGTATTTTATAGCCCACACTTATCCCATCACTATGCAGGAGGTGGGCAAGATCGCGCTTAGCTATAGAACTTTTGGATGCTGCTGTGCAAGGTGACGGACGACGGACGTCACAAACATGTTTTTACTGCTGCCAGGGGCGTAGCTACCGTGGAGCAGTTGGAGCAAACTGCTCCAGGCGCATCAATCCTAAGGGCGCAAAATTAGAAAGAGCGAAATAAAAATTTGCAAAAATATTTGCATATTTTTTCATTATCAATCAAATATTATAGAGGAATCTTGTTATAATTGGCATATTCCCGTGATATTTTACTTTGTTTAACCTCACTATTGTTTATTTACTACTGTGTCTTTGTGCGTTTCTTTCTATCGAGTTAAAGGTCAATTATTTCGATTTAAAACATGTTTTTATACACAGTTAAAAGAAATTACTTTTATTCACGAAGTTTTAATTTTAATTCATACCATATTGCAGCTTCAAGTAACTTCTCCAACATCGTGTCAGTATGCCTGTTTTTTTTTTTTTTTTTTTTTTTTTTTTTTTTAACTTTTCTATAGACGACAGTTGAAGATTTTCAAATCTTAAACTAATCGAAACTTATTTACAGGACTCTCATTGATCACATTATTGGTTACCACCATTTCCAAACAGTAATCTTCCTGATACATTTATCTTGAAAATGTTTTAGAAATTTATTATGATGATTACTGTACGGAAATAATGTCAGCCAAACAAGCCACTGCTGTAAAACTTATAATAACGATGTAACAGCAATGCCTTAGCTATTTAGTTAATTTAAGATTAAAAAAAAAAAAAAATAGGGCGTGGGGAAGCCGCAAATAAAATTATGTGCGTATTGTTTTTGAGATTTTGAAAATATGCAAATCTCAAATGCAGAATTGATCTTTTACTTCAAAAAGAGAAAACAATTCAATGTTCGTTAGGACCTGATTATCGCCTATGTAATTTACCCCCCTTTTTTAAAAAAGTATTTTCAGCATTTTCAAAACAGCATAGAAATGAATAAAAACTTATGTCCTAATTTTATTCAAAAGGGAAATATTTCCATTGTTGATAAAGACCTCGAATTTTAAAGAAAAGATGTACTGTCATTCATAAAGCTTAAACATCTTTCTAATGACATAATTTTCATTTTGTCTGCGCTGAAACAAGGCCTATACATAAAAAAAGGAATTAAATTTAAAAAATCAAAAAACCCGACTGCGTAAAAAGCGAACTAATTAATTATTTCTCATCAATGTGAAACTACTTTTTTATATTACTTACCTATTTTTTATTTACTTGTATTGATGACTTTTAAGTTGTGTTTAATTATTAGTTCCTATCTATAAACATTGTTTTGATGAGGCTTATAGATGTCTATGATGGTTAGAGTTGCAGTAAAGCTAGAGATCCTATATACACAACTTCCAGGTTGTGTCATATTTAAACGGAGCTTCTGACTGTAAAATAGTCAATGAAACATCGTCTTCATTTTGAAAGACCTATCCAATGATATGCCCTCAATATGGTGCGATTTTTTTTTGTCTCTACCGCCATTTTGAATTTATAGTAACAAAACCTAGCCTATAACCATCGTACTGTTAAGAAGAATCGATAGAGACCTCATTCATTAAAATCCATCCAGCCGTTGGGATGTTTCGAGGGTATAAAGAAATCCACATACCCAGATACGCTTGAAACACATAACCCTTCTTGGCAGGCGGGTAAAAATAGGATTTTACTAAATTACTCATATTCTGGCAGGCTCAGACTGGCCCGCCGGGCAACCGACCAGTTGGTCGGTGCACAAGCATTAGATTTGAACATTCTTAAATTATTTAATAATAAAGAAAGTACTCTGTTGAAGAATTTTTTATTAATGATTTTTGTTTCTCTTTCCAAAGTAGAAGAATTTTTTTCTTGAAAGTTTCTTTGTTTCAGAGGACCATTTAAATCTTTAAAAATCTGATGTATATTCTGTAATTCTATCCGTTACCAACGGCGACATGATCTGCCCCAAGAATTTCCAGCCAATTTGAAGGTTCTTTTGCACCCCTTCGATTATTCCCTTTTGCTAGGGTTTACAGAACATTCTGCATAAGACGAAAATATGTCTTGCACAGAGCTTTAGACAGAGTTTACTATATAAAAATCTATTTTAAAGATATTTGGTTTTAAAATCCAAATTAATACTATTTACACATTTCTTAATATTACTAGCAGCATTAAGACGTTTTATCATCCCGCTGCAAAAAAAAAAAAAAAAAAAAAAGTTTAAAATAGGTTTAATTAATCAGAACATTCTTATTTAGTACTAAAATTCTGTATACTTAGAATCCTACATTAGTCAATTTCAAGCTAATGTTAAACCAATGGCAGCGTTCTTTACAAATTTCTCATTTACATTTCAATTTTTCACACTTAAAAAAAAAAATCGTGGAATATATGGCGTTGATGTCTAAAAGGTTATGCGATTTTCTTTTTTTTCTGTAAAGATGCTTTCAATTTTGGATCCAGTTCTGAAAATGAAAGCATCTACAGAAAGAAAAACTGGAATGGTAATGGATATTGTTGATTTCTACTAGCAACGTGGTAAAATAATGAGTTTCTAAAATGTTTTGCTCTCCAAAAATCTAAGGTCTGCGTATTTCACAGTGACCGCGTCCGACCCTGCGTGCAATAGCGGTTCTTCAGGGTTTCACAATCACTTTTCTGCCAGAATATTGGAGTATAAAATTTTATCTGTTTTAATCGTAGAATTTTCACCGATTAAACAAAGATAATTTTTTTTTTTTCTGCAATGATATAGCAATGTGATTGTGAACCCTTTATCGAGCCGACACTTTCTACGTGGTGAAACGTTATTGTACAGATATAAGCTGAACATGAGCAATGAAAATGATTTAATTGAGATATAAGAGAAAATGTTCAGTTATTATCGTCGCAGAATGGCTGATAAAAAGTTTAGATACCAAAACATTCGGCTGAATTCTTCGAAAATTAATGACAGATTTATAACGTTTCTGCCGACATCACCAAAAACACACCAAATCGTGCTCTGGGAATCTAAAAACGTGATTAAATTCTAACATACACGCATACATATTGAATCTCTCTTCTCTCTATTCTAAAAAAAGTAACTACCGCTGTCACCGCCGCCGGTTTTGAATTTTTTGTGACCGGAGGTCTTTCTTCGTTAATATTAAGAAAAATAATGCATTCAAAAATATGAAAATCGGTAGTATTATACAGAAATGTTTAATAAACACGCTGATGCAGACAGTTTTCAAATCGAAGAATTATTTTAAGAGATATTTAATGCTAAAGGTGGACAAAATCGTTCCACTAAAAAAGTTTTATAGGAGCAAAAACTATTCATGGGAATTTAATCATTTTATACGTTTGAAGTTCCCGGTGTGCAGACTGTATTTCTTTTTTTGATTTGACTCATTTTTTGAGGTTTTATTTCTATTTTAAATTCAAATTTTCAGCATTTCTAGAGATATTTTTACTTTATTTTAGAAAGTCATATTAATTTAAACTGTTGCCAACTGTATAAACAGCGCAAACAATAATGTTTGCTTCAAATAAAAAAAAAAAAATTATACGTGTAAATAAATTAAAAATTTATTTACACGTGACTATTATAAACAGAAAAAACATTTGGAATTAGAATTAAATAATTATGTACAAAAAGCAGGAACTTATTAAAAATTACGTCATAAAAACTATACTTACACGTGAATTTTAAGAGAGAAAGGAAATTTTAAAATAATAAATTCATTAACATGCGTTAAAAGTCTTAAATAGGAGAAATTACGTCATATTTACTTCACATTACAGTTATTACATTTAATGAATGCAAAATAATATTGCAAAACAGTTTAAATTTAGAAATTCCGTTAGACATTTATTTGATATTTTGAGAGGATACTTTTCAACTATTTTTGTTAGGAAAGCGCAGATAATATTTCATTTCTAACAAAAGTATTTTCACGTGAATATTAAAAAGAGAAATAATAGTTTGGTCAAAATTTCGTCAGATTAAAAACGATTAATTTAAAATGTCTTATTTAAAAGAACTTTGTTTTCGCTTTGTTAAAAAATACCGGGAGACAAAGACTCTGTTTACTTAATTCCATTTATATTAGCTTATTTAAAAATGTTTAACTTATTTTACTTAATCAAAGACGAAAACAGCGATTCTATCTTTGGTACTACTTAGTTATCCCGTCGACCAAAAATCTATCATTCGCCAAACTATAAGATTAAATGCCAATAATGGTTGATCGTAAATGTCACATTAACTTGACTTTAATCAAGTTACACGTGTCTACGTCATCAAGTTATTTTTATTTCGACGTTTTATTTGCATTTTTATTAATGTTGCACTAATTTATTTGTCCTTTCGTTATTTAAAATAAAAATTTATGTCAATTTGTACAATTTGGCGAAATTGGTTGACGGGATAATCAAGTAGTACCGCAGCGGATTTGGCCTTAAAATTCCCCAATCAAAGAGAAATGAATAGAAATCCGTTTATAGGGAGATCGCCACTGTTTTTTAAATTATAATTCAATCTTCCGAAATCTTTTTAAAGCCGATCAAATTAGCGCACTTTTAGAGTCTGCGGTGTCTGAACGGGGGTTGACGAGCGTCTCTCGTCGGGGGCAGAGCCCCCTAGTCATTGTAAAAATTTGACAATGGACTGAGAGTATTTGAAAAAGTAAAGTATACCATTATTTTCATTTAAATTTATTGTGATTACAATGCTTTCCTATTTCCTTCCTTACATTGTATGTGTACGGAAAGTAAAAATTGCAATCTTGAGTATTGTATAAGGGGGTGTCAGGGTTCTCGTTGCCGATCATCACTGCGCCAAAATGTTTCATAAGGCGAGAAAATTAAAGATTAAAATGGCCAAATTGCAAGAGATGTTTTTTTTTTTTTGTTGTTGTTTCGGCGACATGACATTATTGTACGATTAGACCTTTTCTGCGTAAGTCATTATTTGTGTTTTGATAATCTTATTGTTTTACGATAAATCTATTACTACCATTATTTGAATTTGGGTAGTTTTTTTTTTTTTTTAGCGATTAGCCAAATTGTTCAGATTAGTCAAAAGCCAGTGGAGAACCCGGCTGGTATCTTTTATCGCTGTTCATTAGATAATATTCTAAACCATTAGCTGTAGAATTATAGTTCCAGTAGTAAAAAGTTTCAAAGTTATTTTTCATCCTCTTAAAAGAAATTTATGTCAAAACAAAATAGTTATTTTTTAAAAGTTACGAGATTAACATTTTTCTTCCGCTCCTGGGTTCTATACGTTAAATTTACAAAAATCTACGTCTTACTTTGACAGGTAAATAATACATTCTTTTTGGAAAGACCAAAACTTACCCAGTTATGTTACTTTGAATTTTAGTATTTTCTGGCACTAAAAACAGAAAAACGTATTTCATCGATATGCGAAAAGTAAAAAAAAAATCTTGACAATAGTGTTTTCTTTTTTATTAGTATTCTACAATGTTGGAAACCCTTGAAAAGAAAAACAGATACTATTAAGGGTGGCAGATTGTACTGGTCCGATTAAAATGCATTTAAAACGAAAATCCCGCCCAATGCGCAGCAAATATTTGGTAGGTGATCCGTACTTACAGAATAATTTGTTTCGTTATTCATCATTTATTTTTAATTATTTGTATTTAACACGTTGTTGAAATACTTTGATTTTCAAATAAAAGTAAGGTTTTAAATCGAATGGACTTTACCCATGTCACGTCAGCTGCAGGTATATAGAAGAAAAACACCAATCGGAGTGAAGGAAATTTTAACACTGCTTCCCCTTCGTCCAATAAATGGTGTTCTTTGGAGTGTATATACCTACAGAGGCATGGTCGTGGGTAAAGTCCATTAAAAGATTGATTACGGTGCCTCACTTAAGATCAACTTAGAGACTTACGATATAAACAAAACGTAAACGGCATTTCGGTGCCTCGCGATCTTACGACAGCTTGGGAGCAGCCGTAAGTTAAGACAGAAGTAGATGCGCGCGCAACCAGAACAAATGTAACTGCGGCCTGTGATTGGCTGACTGCAGGAGGACTTACGCCGAAGCACGAGGACTTGCGCCGAGGCACTGTAATACCAAGTTAAGACTGATCGCAGGAACGCCTATCCTACGATCGAGCGTAAGATACGGTCGAGCGAGGCACCGTAATCCCAGCCTAAGAATAGTATATAAATTTTAAACTTCAAAACAAAAATACACATAACTTTTTCGAGTGACAATAGGGAGCACAAATTTCACTTGCTCCAGGGCGCTGAATATGTATCTACGCCACTGACTGCTGCTGTAGGACAGCTATCTCTACCTTTATCAATGCCTTTTCTATTTGTGTGCCCTACAGATTTTTTCATTGTTCTCCAGTAAGCGTCATGTGATGTGAACTGCTCGATGTGCTTTCGCCTGTGTCAAATATGGGTGTAAATAGAAATCGGTTCATAAAAAAAAACTTCTTATTTACGGTAAAATACAAGCTTAAAAAAATTGCGAAAAAAATTAAAAATCATTGTAGAAATTCAGGGTAAACTTTACTGTAAAGAGGACAAAATTTAATATGTCTAGTATTTTGGTCATGACCGATCAGAATCGCCGGCGAACTCTGAAAATCAGAGAAATATCCGCACCCTCCTGCCCTTTCAACATAAAATAACAAAAAGTTCAGCCTCGGGTGCGTTCGGCCTGTCTTCGTCTATTCGGAACCAAACATTTGCAGACATCTACGTGTGATAGACAAATCGGCAACAAACAAACAGAGACAAACACAGTGCATACACAGACAAACGTGACGGTTTTCCGACACAGATAGTGCAAGATTGAGGAAGCAAAGTATTACTTTCTCTATCATCCATGGTTACATTGTTATCTGTGGAATGCTTGCCAAATATATCGCCAAACGTAGCCAAATACATACTTCCGTAAAATAAAGATGATGTCATTTTTAGCCAATGAAGTTATCCGTCCGGTTTGAGAATTAATAGCTCGAATTTCTCTATTGAAAAATGGGAGTCTTTTAATTTCTTAACGTCAGGATTTATTTAAAATATCTACTTTTAGTAGTAACCTGCGATACTGG
The DNA here is from genome assembly GCA_963932465.1 of Maratus speciosus. NCBI lineage: Eukaryota > Metazoa > Arthropoda > Arachnida > Araneae > Salticidae > Maratus > Maratus speciosus. The sequence continues at coordinate 222,074,358 of OZ010791.1, read as the reverse complement.
TAATTTTTAAAAAGTTTGTATTTTAACCTTGTACTTGTTGCTTTGTGTTTACTCTTTTGAAAAGCGGTTATTTTTGCCATGATTGGATGTCAACCAAATATTAGTTATTGTCGTCTGTGTTATGTGTTTTAACTATTGTTACTCAAGGTTGAATGTTATTTGTTTATGATCTGATAAACCGATAATGATTTTATTTTATCATTAATTTTAATTGATTATTGCAATATCGTTAATAAATATTTAAGCGTTTTTAATGAAAGGGTGAGGTTACCCCTATTTAAGAATATTGGTTTGTGTAAACAGGGTGTTGCCTCATATTATATCGCTTATAGTTGCGTCTGTCATTATCAATAAAACTTAATTATTAGACGATTTGCCTTTTAAGTAAATCAGAATGAAATCTAGTCTTTCCCCATGCTTTTAAGTTAACAATTTATTTTCGTTATTTTTCACCTTTAGTATTGTGTGAATATTTTTTTGAGTCGAGTATTTTTGTTATATCCAAATATTGTAAAATTAGACGTTATTTTTCACATTGTTACACAAGCATTTTTTATATTTTCTTATATAATTGAGATAATTTAGAAAATCATCAAGTAAGCTGTGGATCTAAGTCATTTATTTGATTAAAGTAGTTAATTATTCAATGCTTAAATATTTTAAAGCTATTCAATGTTTTCTCTTATCAGGATTTTATTAATTAGGAATAATTTAACGTAAGGGAACATTACATTGGATTTTTACACTGCTTCTTAGTTCATGAGTAAAATATAATTTGATCTTTTACCTGTCAAATTTCTTGTAAAGTATAATCGCCATCTTCAGAATTTTCTAGATACTAAAACTCATGGAATCTTCAGTGATTGTGTGAAATATTCTTCTTTTTCACAGTATTCTTGTTAAAATGCTTTTTTTTTTTTAAATTTAATTTTATGGTAAAATATTTTTTTTCGTCATTCAGACCACTGTAATGTAGAAAGTTTTTCATAATTGACATCAAGTACATAGTTACAATGTCAAAGTATTACTTTATTGTTGTAAGAAAATGCATCAATTACTTTTTATAAAAGTCATAATTTTCTCTTTTTTTTTTTTTTTTTAAAGAAATGGGAATGGTCTGTTTCCCCGTATCTGAAACTGTGCAGCACGGCAGCAGCAAACTGCAGATTTATTTTAGACCTTGCAGTCTAATCTACCAGCTTAAAAAAGAATACTTGACTTAAAAAAATTCACTAAAAATTTACTTTGTTTTAAGAGTTATTGTGTTTCTTATTATATCTTGTTTTTGTAAATGCAATTTTTGCTTATTTTATGAGTTACTGTAAGTATTTATAACAGTAGCTTGGTTCAGCATTTTTGGGTTGCAGATGGACAGCAAAAATTCTGCTACTGGGGTCTGTTTCAAATTTAGATTTATTTTGCTTAGAAAAAAAATCAATTGCTTTGCATTTTTTTCTATGCTATTTTAGACAAAAATGACCTGTGTCCAAATTATTTTTGCACTAGTATTTTGGGTTAATTATAGATAGGTGTATCCAGGTCCATACAGAATGTCGAGGTAATACAAATTGCTGGTGGCCTGGCTTTCATCGTGTTTTATTAAATATAATAAAAAAAGTAGATTGGTACTTTTTTACATATTTTTTTAAGTTTTAATATCTAACAAGTAAAAAATAATTTTATTTTCTTTTAACGTAAGTTAAAACGAAAAGGTGTACAAGAAAGAAAGGATAAAAATAGCTATTTTAGGTAAATATACCGTATTCCACCACATTAGCTGGCATGCCACAAAATTCGAGGGAGACCAGATTTTTTAATATTAGTCCTTGGTGTTTTCTCGCATGCCGTAAAAAATGAGGATCTTTGAAAATGGAAAGGAATGAGGTTCATTAGCTGTATTCAGTAGCAGAAATTGGTGTTGGGGAGTAGGGGTGCAATATAGAGTTTGTCCAATACAGAGTTGGGCAAATTCGTAATTGCAATTATCTTCAATGTAATTACATTTTGTGTGTAATTAATTATAGTTAATGTTACATGCCGTAAAAAATTCTTGTAGCACTGTAGTCTGAACTGCACCCATTAAATTATGTCTGTTAAATTTCTGCGTTTGAATATTTCTAACTATAAGCAATTACAAGCAATTGTAATTTCAATGCGGATAATTTCAGATTACAAATTTGGCCCACTCTGGTCCAGTATTGCCATTTAGTTCATCTAACTTTGCTAAAGCTTTCAATTTAAAAGTGATTGGATAACTTCACAAATGTGTGTGTTTACTTATTTCCATTTTGAAAGTTAAAATTAAAAAAAATGTATTGCTTGAGGAAACCACGACAATTTTTTACTAAATAAAGGCAGCTCAGAGCCACTTGGCTTTTTCCTCCTCCCTTAGAGAGTAGATAGAATCATTGTCATGCGACTGCACTCGTACTTATAAACCAGTTTGGATGTGATTGAGCATATGTTATGGATTTATTAAGATCTCGACAAAATTCGTTGGACATCTTGTTCGCCATCTTTTTTCAAAATGACGGCCTCATAAAGATTTCAAACAAAAAAAATATATAGGTATATACAAAAATATATAGATGCAAGTTTATTTCTTGTGCAATCGTTAGGTCTTGATAGAAGGATTCAAGAGCATTTTTTGGTTTTCTTTTTATCTTAAAAAATGGATGAGTAGAGCAATTTGAAATTGGTTGCCATTTTGAAACAGGAGATTTTTATCCCCATAATCAGGCATAATTTATGTGTTTTTTTGTAAATTTATTTTCATTGTTGCTACTCCTATATGCTTAAAACAACAGTCATATCCATGAACATTCTGCCAAGTTTTTGAAGTTCCCATTCAAATTCCGTATTGATGAAAATGAGAAATCTTTTATAATCCGATTCTACGCATTTTAGTTTCGTGTGTTTTAGCTGAAATCCTTTAAAACAAGTTGGAAATTGCTCGTCAAACGTGGCAAATGAGGTGCGTTCGTACTATAACTAGTTTTATAATTATTTTTTGCACCCCATATTGTACTGAATGTAAACTTTTAGCGCTTCATAAGTGCATAGTCTGTAACATCATTAAAATGCACTTACAATAATTTTTACCCCATTCCCCGTAATGTAACGGAAAACTTTTGACTGTCCCTGTAATTAAACTATATATTTACAATTTCAGACCATTCGGAAGGCTGTAAAATCATTAAAATGCATTTGCAATAATTTTTTCCCATTGGCCATAATGTAACGGGAAACTTTTGGGTGTCCTTGTAATTAAACTATACATCCGATTTTCATAAAATTGGAAATGGCTCAACAAAATTTTGCAGCAATTATATATTAAAAATTTCAGACCATTCGGAAGGCTGTAAAATCATTAAAATGCATTTGCTATAATTTTTTCCCATTGGCCGTAATGTAACGGAAAACTTTTGGGTGTCCCTGTAATTAAACTATACATCCGATTTTCATAAAATTGGAAATGGCTTGACAAAATTTTGCAGCAATTATATATTAAAAATTTCACACCATTCGGAAGTCTGTAACATCATTAAAATTCACTTGCAATAATTTTTCCCATTGGCCGTAATGTAAAGAAAAACTTTTGACTGTCCCTGTAATTAAACTATACATCCGATTTTCATAAAATTGGAAATGGCTCGACAAAATTTTGCAGCAATTATATATTAAAAATTTCAGATCATTCGGTCGATTAGTTTTTGCTCTGTTATATGCGGACGGACAGACAGACGGGCTGAACGACGACTATAGGTGCTACGTATTTATATAATTACGAACGCACCTAATAATGAAGTGTGAAGCTGCCTTTTCCTCCCGGTACAAACCAAAAATACTTTTTTTTCGTCTTGATGAAAAATAATGTGATTATTTTTTTTTTTTTCAAGGGAGAACAAATTGTTTGCATATTTTCTTGGAAAAAATGTGATTTTTACAGAAACTGGTACAAAATCTGAAAATATATGAAAAGCGTGGTTTTTCTCCTAAAAGAAGTAGTAAGTTATGCATTTTACAATACAGAACAGTAAATTCATTTTTAAAACATATTTAGCCACAAATTAATGGGAGCCAAAATAAGGTGAGCTTTATCTGACGCATGTGCTAACGTTACAGAAGTAGGCGTGTGTGTGTATGGGTTAAAACTGCTATAAGTACTAATCCAGGGGTGTAAAAATTTTTTGAAAATCTAGGAGCCAGTTACTATCGATAAAAAATTTGTAAAATGAAATTACAGTATAAGTTAATAATGGTACATACAAATTACTCTTTTTAATTAAATATATCTGACATATGACATAAATTTTTCTTGTATAAAAAAGCAATGTTACATAAAATTATAAATATTGATATAAAAAAATTGGAAGTGCTGATGTAAAATACAAATAATAATCATTAAAAACTTCTTTAAACACCTCAAAAGTACAAATATTTAATGCACTTCAAGGACTATAATATATGACCAGAGTTGTATAATATACAGGGTTCGTAAATATCATGATATTTTCGAAAATATCAAAAATATCCGATATTTTGATATATATCCGATATTTTCGATATATATCCGATATTTTCACAATTGTCAGCTTACTGCTGATTATAAAGATTTTTAGACTTAATATAAATTAGAATCTAAAACGTATTACATTTAACATGAAAACATAATAAAACAATATTCTTAATGTCATTTTTTATATTTTTCTTATAAAATTTATGATCAAATAATTGAAAAAACTATCTTCTGCAAAAGTTGCTTTTTCACTCATCAAAACACAAAATGCAGGATTCAGTTTAAAAAATAAATAAAATTACACAACAAATTCTAAAATACAAAATTTTTCTGTTGAAGAATTTGAACATGAATGTAAATTTGTCTGGTTTTTCATTCCCTAGCCTACTGCACAATTTAGACTGAAGTAAATCAAAATTAGAAAAGATTCTAATGCATCTATTGAAGGAGAATCTGTAAACAAATAAGTTAAATTATCTTTCATGGGGTGTTCTAATTTAATATTATCCCACTAAATTTTTGGTTCAACATTTAAATATTCAGTTTCAAATATAAAGCTTATATGAGATTTTTTTGCTAAAATCCAATCACCAATTAACCTCTTTATCTCATTCTAGAAGGTGCAGTCTACATAAAGAATTGAGACAGGGTAGGGAGGTATTGTTCAAAGACAGATTTCTTATGATGGTAATGGGAAAGCTGCAGGTACAGTCCAAAACAGCCCAAGTGTGGGGAATATTTTGGGAGCTATTCTTTTTAGTTATTTATTTACAGATGGGCTAATTTTTAATAACAGTTGAAGAATTCATTTGCACTTCTTTTGACTGAAAATATTTTGAAAATAAATATTAGATATATGAAAATAGCAAAAAATACGACATTTAAAAAATAAATATCAAATGTATGATAATGAAAATATCAAAAATCTTGATATTTTGAAAATAAATATCGGATATATATCATGATATATATCAAGATATATATCCATTGATATATATCAACAAACCCTGATAATATAGATGCACGCCGTGTGCGGAAAATTTTTCACAAAATTCGGAACTTTGAGGAAAATTTCTTAGAAAAAAATTGTAATTTTTGCTCTTGTAATTTTTTTTTCCTTTTCTACTAACGAAAAATTAGAAATGTTCCCCAATTTTAAGTACGATTTAGTTATTGCTTGCCAGGGGTGATTCTGTTCCGAATTTTCCGAAAATTTTAAAAAATCGGCCATCAGTTTGACGATTCAGACATAAAAAAATATCGCTGAAATATATTGCAGGTTTCAACAAATGGTCGCCGAAAATAAACCAATTCCGCCAATCGTTCGCAGAAAAAATAACAAATTTTGTCAAAGCATCGCACGGAAAAATGCGAATTTCGTCAAAAGACAGTAGAAAGAACACTACTTTCTTTAAAGAATCGTGTAAAAAAAATAATTTTGTCAAAGAATCGCGGAAAAAACACAAATTACGTCAAAGAAGCGCAGGAAAAAAAAACTAATTTCGTAAAAGCATAGTGGAAAAAAGCGCAAATTTTGTCAAAAAATTGGGAAAAAAACGCAAATTTCGTAAAAGAATCGCGGAAAAAACTAATTTCGTTAAATGATCGCGAAAGAAACACAAATTTCGTAAAACGGCCGCGGGAAAAGAGCGCATTTCGTCAAAGGATCGCGAAAAAACACGAATTTCTTCAAAAGGCCACAGAAAAAACACGAATATCGTCAAAGGATCGCGAAAAAATAGCGAATTTCGTCCAAAAAACGCAGGAGAAAAACGAATTTCATAAAAGCATAGTGAAAAAAGCCCGAATTTCGTCAAAATATCGTGAAAAAAAATGAAAATTTCATCAAAGAACTGCGAAAAAATAATTTCGTCAAAGGATTGCGAAAAAAATGCGAATTTCGTCAAAATGCCGCGAAAAAAGCGTGAATTTTGTCAAAAGATTGCAAAAAAAAAATGCAAATTTTGTCAAAGGATAGGAGAAAAAAAAGCACGTTTTGTCAAAGGATCGTGAAAAAAAGCGCAAATTTCGTCAAAAGATTGCGAAAAAAGCACGAATTTTGTCCAAAGAATCGCGAAAAAAGCCTTGCAAATTTCATCCAATGAATTGCGGAAAAAACCGCAAATTTCGTCCAAAGAATCGCGAAAAAAACCCGCAAATTTTGTCCAAAGAATCGAGAAAAAGTAAATTTCGCCCAAAGAATCGCGAAAAAGACGCAAATTTCGTCAAATAATCGTGCAAAAACGGAAATTTCGCCAACTGATCAAGATCGAGGAAAAAACGAGAATTTCGTCAAAGGGCTGCAATAAAAACTCATCGGTCTCTTTAATGATGATACCTATGAATCAGGGTTGCTGGCTTTTAGCCAGGCCAAAAAAAGCCGGCCGGCTTTTTTTTGTTTTAACCACTTAAAAAAAGCCGGCTTTTATTGAAAAAAGCCAGTTTTTATTTTTTAAAGTTGGTTTACAGTAAATTTGTTTTAAATTTGGATCAATTAATTTTTAATACACTTATAAATATTTTCTACTAAAAAAAATAATAGATTTCTATTAAATTTTATCAAATAAATAAGTCTTTATAACTTCTAGAAGACAACTGTGAACGCATTATGTCTGAAAAAAAAAATGTATATAAACATTGAAAAGGATATAAGTTAGGCTCCGAACTGGTGTTTTGAAATTCTATATTATATAGCTCCACATATACTACACATTTTAAAGATTATATTTAATTAAAACTGTTCTTAACTGCTCTGCTCTGCTCAACAAGCGCAAAATGTTTTGACACATTTACAAATTCATTTTTTAACGGAAAGATGTAAAATTCGAAAGCCTGACCATGGAAGTGATTTGGAATCGAACTGTTTCCATTTTTTGATCCATCAATTATCTATTGAGTTATAAAGAGATTTTGATCACGTGACAAACATGTTTTTTCACCCTTTTCTGAGTGGTTTCTTCTTTTGTGCGGAAATTCGGTTAAAAACGCTCACTTTGACACTATTTTCTGAAAAATCTATAGCGTTTGCAAAAAAAACCCAGAAAAAACAGTGCAATTACATAGTTTCTGAACAACAACATCTGCTAGTTTCATGCATTTCTGGACAAAAATAAATTAAAACTTATGTCAGAAAGTTGCCCTTTTGGATTTAACAGCCTTAATGACAAAATGTAACACATCAAAATGGAAACGAGGAATTAGAAAAGATGTTTTATTTGAGGAGAGTGGTACATAAGTGTATAAAAAATAGAGCATTTAAACAAGAAAAAGAAAAAATTTCTCAAAATAAAATTTTGAAAAGCTTGTTGCTATGCATATTCATGCATATGCTATTCATAATGTTTTTAATAGTGAGAAATTGTGGTGTTTTTATTAATATGACTATGTATAATTTTAAATGTTTGCTAGAAATAAAATAAGACTTGTATATTAATAGCTCTTAAAATTAAGTAATAAAACATATAACTAAGTAACCATTGTCCTCTTTAATTTTATAAAGCAGTAAAAATGAAAAAATTGGCAGTTGGCATGGCCCTTTTAAAATTTAGCTGACATATTTGCAATTCTGAATACAAATCACTGGCAAAATCATCTAAGTTTTATTCCACTATTAATGTCCTCATTATTGAGAAATTGGGTTACTTATTAAACTGTAAATCAATTAAATGTCATTTAAACTAATTAAAAACACTTTAAAATGTGTAGTTTATAATTACAATGCTTTATTGTATAAAGGCCAATTATGGCCAAAAAAAGCCAATTTTGGCCAAAAAAAGCCGGTTAAAACCAATAAAAGCCACCGGCCCGGCTTTTTTTAATTTTAGCCGGCTTTTTTGCAACCCTGCTATGAATGGACCTCTCCTTACGAAATGCGATTCAGTTGTTTCAGAAGCAATGTCCTTTATTTCAGAGAAGAGAGTGACTGGCATTTTGTGAGAAGAGGTCACAATATTAAGGATCGTGCTGTTTCTAAATGCATTGACAAAATAACTGATAAGAATTCACCCCTTCTTATCATGGATTTTTAGCTTTATTACTTTTTAGCCAACATAATTATTCTGTAATTAATATTAATTAAAAAAATGATAATGATTTTAAAACTACTGTTTAAAATTCATACCTTGAAAGTAATATAACACGTTATTTTATTAAACATTAAATTAATTTGCAGAAAGTTTTTGACCCAATATTTATGTGTGCAGAAAGTTTTTGGTTTTATACAAGTCTGTATATGCCATAAATCAGTACTGTTAACTTATTGTTTTTTCTCATTTGCTTTTAAATTTTTATGACGTTTATGACCGCTCATGTGTCTTGTTTTTGATGTAAAGTACCAGCGTTCAACTGCTTTTGTAGGATCAAATGTTTCTACAGAAGGTCCATTTAAATTTATTAATAATAAATCATTTAAATTTTGTGATGTCAAAGTAGAGCGAAACTTGTTCTTGATAAAATTCATTGAGCTGAATCCTCACTCACAGGATGCAGGTATTACAGATACAATTTGCAGTAACTTTGATAAAATAGGAAATTTAGAATCATGTTTCATTGATTCGACCAAAAGTTCACTAAATTTCATATCTTTGCATAGTACCTTAAACTCGTACCATTCGTCAAGAGCAATACTTTCAGTTGTTTCCAAATCAACATTCAATGTGACAAAATATTTCTGGAAATGATTTAATAATAATTTTATTTCTTTTATTCCAAAATCTTGAAGCTCTTTTCCACTGGGCCAGGAAAATGTATCAAATATTTTAGTGCACATTTGAATACTATTTTCATCTATAGTAAACCTCTGATTAATATATTTTGAGGCATCATCAATAAGCTTCTTTTTAGTGCCTTCAATTTGAATTTTAATGGACTCACAAAATCTAGTTAATTCGATATCTTTAAACTTGCCTTCGAATGATGTATTCTTAATGAATATGTCTTCATAGTGACCTGGTACAGTTGATAACAAACTTAAATCTTCTACAGTTTTCTTAACAAACAGCTGAACACTTGAAATAACAATGTCTTCTTTCTGGAAAATGAGGGAAAGTTTTTTCCCAATTATCAAAAAATCTAACAAGAAATGTGTCATTTGAACAAATTTAAAACTTTTTAAGTTCTTCAAAAGACCTTTTAGCTTCTGCGGAAGCATTCCCCTTTTCATTAGCAGCAATAGTTTCCAGATGAATTATGATAGATTTCCAGTCTTTAACAAGAGCAGTTAATGCACCAACTTTACTGGCAACCCATCTAACAGTGTGAAGATACTGCAGTTTTAAAATTTCTTCTTCCAAAATTGCTGAAATATTTTTCAGTTTTCTCATTTTTTTACTCGATGAATTGTAAAATTTATATAGTTTTTTTAACATGCAATTAATAACACCTTTATCTCTTTATATCTTTTATGACATCTAAAATACTTAATTGTAATCTATGTGTAACACAATGAATCCTAATCATATGATTAAGATTTTGCCTGACTTTTTGGACATCCATTTTCAACACCAGTCATAGTTGCAGCTCCATCTGTTCCAATGCCAATTAGCTAAAGGTTAAAATTTAATATTTGCTTTAGTAGCCAGTGGCTGGTAGAGGCTGTATGTTTAGTAGCCACTACTGTCAAGTTAGTGGCCACTTATCGTAGTTTGTAGATTTAAATAGTTTTACAAGTAATGTTTTTAAAATATTAATGTTGCGAAGACATATTTTAAAATATAAAAAATAAAACTATCCACTGTGTCAGTTTACTTACCCCAACAAAAACAATTAACAGTTATAACATTAAAAAAAGAGAGAATTTATCGAACAATGTCGTACAAGACCGAGGTCAAAGATTGGTTCACATCTCCAATACGTCACTATGTAGCCCGAGATCAGAATTCTTTCTGAAAATAGGCCTAAAATATTTCCCATTTGACGAAATTCGCAATTAATTTTTGAAATTATTTTAAGAAATTTGCAATTATTTTACGCAACCTCTTGCTAAAATTCACAATTTTTTCGCCGATCGTTCGACAGAATTCACGATTTTTTCCCGCGATAATTCGACGAAAGTGACGATTTTATTATGCGATCTCTTGATGAAATTCGCGAATTTTTCCACGATCAATTGAAGAAATTCTCGACTTTATTTCCACGATCTTCTGACAAAATTCGCGATTTTATTCCGCGATCGTTTGACGAAATTTACGTTTTTTTGCGATCTTTTGACGAAATTTGCGTTTTTTTCGCGATCTTTTGACGAAATTTGCGGTTTTTTTCGCGATCTTTTGACGAAATTTGCAGTTTTTTTCGCGATCTTTTGACGAAATTTGCGGGTTTTTGCGATCTTTTGACGAAATTTGCGGGTTTTTGCGATCTTTTGACGAAATTTGCTGTTTTTTTGCAATTTTTCGACAAAATTTGCGGTTTTTTCGCGATCTTTTGACGAAATTTGCGGTGTCTTCGCGATCTTTTGACGAAATTTGCGTTTTTTTTCGCAATCTGTTGACGAAATTTGCGTTTTTTTTTCGCGATCTGTTGACGAAATTTGCGTTTTTTTTTCGCGATCTGTTGACGAAATTTGCGGGGTTTTTCGCGATCTTTTGACGAAATTTGCGTTTTTTTTCGCGATCTTTTGACGAAATTTGCGTTTTTTTCGCGATTTTTTGACGAAATTTGCGGTTTTTTTCGCGATTTTTTGACGAAATTTGCGGTTTTTTTCGCGATTTTTTGACGAAATTTGCAGTTTTTTTCGCGTTTTTTGACGAAATTTGCGGGTTTTTTTCGCGATTTTTTGACGAAATTTGTGGTTTTTTTTCGCGATTTTTTGACGAAATTTGTGGTTTTTTTCGCGATTTTTTGACGAAATTTGTGGTTTTTTTCGCGATTTTTTGACGAAATTTGTGGTTTTTTTCGCGATTTTTTGACGAAATTTGCGGTTTTTTTCGTGATTTTTTGACGAAATTTGCGGTTTTTTTCGTGATTTTTTGACGAAATTTGCGGTTTTTTCGCGACTTTTTGACAAAAATGCAGTTTTTCGCGATCTTTTGACAAAATGTGTAGTTTTTTCGCTATCCTGGCGAAATTTACTGGGTTCTCGCGATCTTTTAGCGAAAATTGAGGTTTTTCGCTATCCTTTGATGAATTTTGCGGTTTTTACGCGATCCTTTCACGAAATTTGCGTTTTTTCGCGATTCTGAAATTCACAGCAAATTTTCTGAAAGGTTATAAAGGGGTGGAGCTGTGTTTTTTCTGAACCTGGTTGACGAAATTCCCGTTTTTTCGGAGATCCTTTGACAAAATTTACTTTTTTTCCGCGATCTCTTGACGAAATTTGCGGTTTTTTCGCGATCTTTTGACAAAATTTACACTTTTTTCGCGATCTTTTGACAAAATTTGCACTTTTTTCGCGAACTTTGGACGAAATTTGCACTTTTTTCGCGAACTTTGGACGAAATTTGCACTTTTTTCGCGAACTTTGGACGAAATTTGCACCTTTTTCGCGAACTTTGGACGAAATTTGCACTTTTTCGCTAACTTTGGACGAAATTTGCACTTTTTCGCGAACTTTGGACGAAATTTGCACTTTTTTCGCGAACTTTGGACGAAATTTGCACCTTTTTCGCGAACTTTGGACGAAATTTGCACTTTTTTCGCGAACTTTGGACGAAATTTGCACTTTTTTCGCGAACTTCGGACGAAATTTGCACTTTTTTCGCGAACTTCGGACGAAATTTGCACTTTTTTCGCGATATTTTGACGAAATTTATGGTCTTTTCGCGATCTTTTGACGAAATTTACCGTTTTTTCGCGAACTTTTGACAAAATTTGCGGTTTTTTCCCTATATAATGGCAAAATTTAGGGGGTTTCGCGATCTTTTGACGAAAATTGCTGTTTTTTTTTTTTGCAATATTTTGATGAAATTTGCGGTTTTTACGCATTCCTTTCACGAAATTTGTGTTTTTTTCCGCGATTCTTTGACGGAAATCGCGTCTTTTTTCGGGATTCTTATGAAATTCGCGTTTTTCCGGCGATTCTTTGACGATTTTTTTGCGAACGATTGACGAAATTAATTTCTTTTGGCGACCATTTGTCGAAATTCGCGATATTTTTATGTCCGAAATTTCGGATTGATGACCGATTTTTTTAATTTTCTGAACCAAATGCCTTCAATGCGAACATCCATGCGATTTTCTTTTTCTTTTACGATTCCGCGGAAATCGCTGATCGATTAAAAAAAATAAAAAAAGCGGAAAAGTGGCATTTCTGACATGTACTATTACATGAAAAATAAAGATCGCCACTTTGGCGATCAGATGCACATCATAAAGTCGCCAATTTTTTACATTTAGTCGCCCTGTGGCCGGTGGCGACCGGGAATTTTAACCTTTACAATTAGCTGATTGTCATTCAATAGTTCAGAAATACCGAGATTATTTAATTCATTTTTAACAGCTTCAAAGTAACCATCAGCAGTTGCAGATTCTAAAGGAATAATAGATAAAAATGCATCTTGCACCACATAATTTTTAATATATCGAAGATACAGTAAGACATTTTCAACACTACCTTTGTTAGTTGAAGCATCTAACAATAGACTAACATATTTTTGATTTTTTTTTATTTCAGAAATCATTTCATTTCTAATAACTTCTGCAATATAGGAAACAAATACTGCACATTGTATTCTATTATTGTATTCTGTTCTCATTTCTACACCCAATTTTTTTACTAATTCTAGGATACTTTCAATATCTGAAAAGGGCTTATTATTTTTTGCAATATAATATGCACGGTGCACAGTTGAAAATATTTTTTAAGTGGCTCAGCATACCTTTATCACACTTTTTTAAACATGTTGCAAAGGATGTTGATTCTGGCGAATTTAAAGCTTTTTCAACACATACGCACTTTTGATGTTGAAAAGATTTATCATGTTTCTTAAAAGTTTCCAGTTTAAAGGGAACACTACATCCATTGACAACTTTTGAGTTACAATCTGCCATATCGGGAAATAAATTGCAAGTTCTGCATTTGGCTATACCTGTATTTGGATTATAATCCAGCCAAGGTAATATATTTCACCATTCTTCTTTAAATTTTCGTTTCTGTACGTTCTTTTCAAGTGATACATCTGCATTTTTTAAATTTGGCACTTCATTATTCCGCAGCGTATCATCATTTTCTGATGCTACTTTTCCTGTAATAGTATCAGTTTGTTTATCATATCTGCCACTTGGTGAAAAAAAATTGGTTAAACGCAATTGTTTAGCAATTTTAGCTTCATTACTTGTTGATTCTCCTGATTGCTTCATTTTCTATCGAAAATACGAAACATATAGCAGCACATGGTTTTATCGCTAAAGTTCAAACATACAAGTGCGGCAGAGCAAAGCTTCTGAAGTCACTATGCAGTTGCGCATGCGTCCTACTACGTTCAGCATACGCAAAGCATGGAGGAAGATATCTTTCTTCATTGCGTTCATTTCCCCTGCAAATCTATCGTCGGAGTCAAGCGTCACCCTCCGACCAATCAACTAACCATGGCAGAAGCTGTTGGTAAATAATGTTACGCAATCCTCCTGATAGCGATTTGCAATATCTTAATTTTTCCAACATTTCTGTAAATATCAGCTCAGTTCAGTGAAAGAGAACTTCGTTTTTTTTTTTTTATTTTTCTTTATGTGTAGAAAAAAAAAAAATCCATAAGTAATCAAGGTTATAAATACAAATTATTTTTCATTTCATAAGACATATCTAGGCACCAGTGTCGAAAATGTAGGCGACCTGGCGCCCGGTATTTTTACACCCCTGTACTAATCTAAAATTAAGTTGTCCAAATAAATATGTTAATATTAAAATTTTGCAACCAGCAAAAATGGTATAATTGATGGAATGTAAAGAAAATTTTACTCTCTTCTTGTAGCAAAGGTGGCCGCTGGCAATCAATTTTTTAATAGCCTCTTTCTTCAGTTAGTGGCGCTGATAGCTGTCACTAATTTTGCCCTGTAGCTTCAGGCCACATCTTTTCCCATGCAGATGTATACCTGTAATATTTATGCAAAATAACCTTGTTTTCTGCTGTTTTTCTTCCATTGATTAAAATAATTTATACGATTTTTTTTCTTATAGATGGCGGCTATACGGAAGAAGCTTGTTATAGTTGGTGATGGTGCTTGTGGTAAAACATGTTTACTGATAGTCTTTAGTAAAGACCAATTTCCTGAAGTGTACGTCCCCACTGTGTTTGAGAATTATGTTGCGGACATAGAAGTGGATGGCAAACGAGTATTTATATTTTACCATATATTTTATTTATATGTTCTTGTGTGTTTTTCTTCGTCCATTAAAAATTACTATTAGTGGGCTCTCAATTATTTGGCATTCCCGTTAACAGACATCCCTAGTGCATACTTTTCTTCCTAAATCTGATTATTTTGATTTAAATTATATGTATATATATATATATATTTTCCTACATTAAGATATTGAAGAGCTTCCAAGAATTATAGGTTTTCAAAACAATTAAGCCTCTAATTATATGGTAGTAAAAAGCATAATTATATTTTTATACTTTAATTAATAACATAATTAGTAGTATAGAAATAATAAAAACTGCAAATAAGTAATTTTATTAGTTAATAGCACATAACAAATCAAACAAATATAGTCTATTTTAAATTAACTGCAATCTCAGAAATCTAAACATACACCCATCTGTGTGTATTGTATGCTGTATGTTAACCAAGAAAATATGGAAATTAATCTTTTAATTTATATGTAGAGTAAATATAAATAAGAATGATTAGTCATATCTTCAATCCACATAATATCCACATTTCCACATAATACAGTAGAAGATCTTTATAACGCAAACCTAAAAACGCAAGGTTGTGCGTTATATAGAATTTTGCGTTATATGGATCACATCATTAAATTCACCTTGTAAACATGACAAAATATGTCTGAAACACATCAAAAGACATTAGAATATCTTTATACTGCATTCCTTGTTACCAAGAGTTATCCAAATTATAAATTTTTGCATAATATAGGTCAGACATTGTTAAATTTACTTTATAAACATGATCCAAATAATAACTGACACAACCATCCCTTATATTAGACATTTTCAAAAATGTTTATTGTAATAATAGCATTTTTTCAATAAAAAGGTCTTAAATTAGAAGATAAAGTTGAACTAATGTATCAAATTTAGTCCTCTAGAGTGTAGCAATATTTTACAATGTGAAAGTGCAGGTGCTTTTTAACTGCAAAAATCATTGTTTACATCTGAGAAGTTGTGCGTTATATGGAGAATTGCATTATATAGAATTGCGTTATAAAGATCTTCTACTGTATATAAAAAAAAGTTTTGATTTGGAAATGGACCAATGAAAATCTGCGTAGATATTCCGGGTAGATCGGCATCCAGTTTGAATGCTTAAGCATGGCCTTTTCATCGTTAATATTAAAAAAACTGTTGCATACAAAAACATGAAAATCGGTGGTATTATAGAGAAATGTTTGATAAACACACTGATGCAGACAGTTTTCAAATCGAAGAATTATTTAAAGAGATATTTAATGCTAAAGTTGGACAAAATCGTTCCATTAAAAAAGTTTTATTGGAGCAAAAACTATACAGGAGAATTTAATCATTTTTAGATCATTTTATACGTTATAAGTTCCCGGTGTGCAGATTGTATTTATTTTTCTTATTTGACTCATTTTTTGAGGCTTTATTTCAATTTTAAATTGAAATTTTCAGCATTTCGAGAGATATTTTTTACAAATTTTAGAAAATGTTATTAATTTAAACTGTTGCCAGTTGTATAAACAGCACAAACAATAATGTTTACTTCAAATTAAAAATTTATTTACATGTGACTATTACAAACAGGAAAAAAACTTTAAAATTAGAATTAAATGATTAGTACATGTTAAAAGCAGGAAAATTACGTCATAAGAACCATAGGCACAGATGTCATATACGTATTGGCGCAATTTTTTTCCGACACCAATTTGGCGAAAACATCAATAGCATAAACAACAACATCCGGGTTACCATATCAAGCAAAATAACGACACTTTAGCACCAGTTAAGTACCCGTTGCGCATATGAAATTGGCATCAGAAAAAAATTGCGCCAATGACATTGTGCCGAACCATATTTACACAAAATCTTAAAATAAAAAAAATCATTATGCGTTAAAACTTGTAATTTGAGGAAATTACGTCATATTTAAAATGGCAAAAAATATAGCAAAACAATTTAAATTGAAAAATATATTTGCGCGAGATATTTTGAGATAATCTTTTCAACTATTATCGTGAATTCGAAGACAGCGCAAATAATATTTCCTTCTAACAACAAAAGTATTTTCACGTGAATATTAATAAGAGAAAT
The DNA here is from genome assembly GCA_963932465.1 of Maratus speciosus. NCBI lineage: Eukaryota > Metazoa > Arthropoda > Arachnida > Araneae > Salticidae > Maratus > Maratus speciosus. Next base: position 222,057,450 of record OZ010791.1, on the reverse strand, counting down.
AAAACTTTGGTGTAAATTACGTCAGATTTTAAGCGATACATTTAAAATGAATTATTTAAAAGAACTATCTTATAGCGCTGTTAAAAAATACCGGGAAACAATGACACTGTTTACTTAATTCATTTTACATTAGCTTATTTTCAAATGTTTAACTAATTTTTTTAATTAAATACGAAAACAGCCATTGTATCTCTTAACAGCAGCAGATTTGGCCTTAAAAATCCCCAATCAAGGAAAACGAATGGAAACCCATTTACAGAGAGATCGCTACCGTTTTTTCTTTTAAATTCAATATTTTTAAAGCCGATCAAATCAGCATGCTTTTTGGATTTTGGTGTGCCTGAACGGGGGTTGGCGAGCGTAGCTCGTAGGGGGCAAAGCCCCCTAGTTTATCAAAATAATAGATATTTAGCATTGAGTCAATCCATGTGAAATCATCCAGAAAAAGAAAAAATTGTTGCTCAATATTTTCGATTTTTTTTTATTCTTTACCACTTAATTTACTCTACTTTTAGGAGTCTAAAACAATGATTAAAAATTTTTTAAACCTTTCGAATTTTTTTTGGCATTCATTTTCTGTCATGTCACGAATGGTTTTTCATGAAAATAGTATACTTTATGAAAAACCTTATAACTTTTTTATTTCTAAACATATCAAAATGATTTAAAAACCATTATATTGAGCAAAGAATCAACTAAATTTTGACAATAGGTATTTTTATGATAATGATTAAAAAAGTTGCATAAAGTAAGATTAAATGTATCATTTTTACAGCGAAAAATTGAATTTTTGACATAAAAATTTTAATGGAAGTAAGAGCTTCGAGTCCTTTATATATTTTTTTCTGAATATGTACCTTATTGAACTATTCTCAGAAGAAATATGAAACAGTTTGAGATATTCCTTTTTTTACTATGATTAGCCAAACTTGGCATCTCAGCACCAAAATACTACATTTGAAGTTCAATACCTAAAAAAGGACTGGATAAAATGTTATGAAAATTTAGCAGGATAATCTTCTTATAGATGTAAACATGTAGCAAAAATATTATGAGTGATATATATGTGGTTTTAAAAATATGGAGCCCCGAAATTGGATTGAAAATCACATTTGTTTACACAGTTTTTCACAACAAGAACTCTTAATGCATAATTTATTATTCTCATTACTTCAATGCTGCTTTTTAAGGTACACATATTTTTCTTACGTAGGATACATAATACTTAAATTTACTTTACATGCATAGAAATAAATATCAGAGATATTTCATTGCAAAGTGTCTCAGTAATGTTGTAGTTGCGTCCAGTGAAGCATGTTACTTAGTGGCACCCAAATTGTATAATTTTTGGACAGTTGAAAAGATGTTTTCAGTTCATATGGTTGAAAAAAAGTGAAGGAATAGGTCATTATCTTCACTTAGCTCAAGAATTTTTCCAACCCACCCCTTTTTTATCATAAATGCACGCAATATAATTGCAAAGCAATTCATTTACTTTGAATGATAGTGAGCTTTTCCAAATTTTTGAAATATTGTGATCATTATATTGTTCACATGTAGATGTTACAAAACATCTGATCTGATAACACTTTCACTTAATGGTATAAATCGGTGATATGCACATGTTCCTGGAATCCGTTGGCAGAACTGGAATCAGTTTATAATTTTTTCTCATTTTCTTCGATTTCTTCTGTTGAAATACATAGATCTTTAACTTACTATAATGAAAATACACAAATTAAAATTCCTATTTGCTAATCTCTGAAAATGCACCCCATTTTTTTAAAAAAGGTATGGTTAAAATGGTTTAGTTCAAAGTTTATAAATACTCATTTGTATTTACGAATTTAGAACAAAATTGTAATCCATTATGTATTTTTTGAAATACAAGGTACATTTTTTCATTTAGGATGCATTTAATTATTTTTATTTTCATTATTGTAAGTTACGGACAAAAGGAAAGATTGTATACCTTGTGATAATTAAACTTAAGAGAAGACAGGCGCTTCCAATCCGATCTCATTCAACAAAAATTAGCAAATAGCTCTTTCAATTTATGCTATTTCATTATTCGAAAACAAAATATAGTCCGATAAAACAAAAAAAATTTGACTTTCTGATATTTATGCTTAATGGTAGGGGGGGGGGTGGGGTATATTAGGGGATTACTAGGAGGCTTTAAATTTTATCTAATTCAATAAAATAATGTCTTTAAAAGAACTTTGGGACATTATGATTTTACTGAAATTGGTGTTTACTATTTTAAACTTAGTCATGCAGTATTATTTTGGTTGTATACCGTTAGTTTACTTCCGTGACTCCACTTTCAACATACAAAAGTATCTTAAACCTGACATTGTTTATACCAATTATTTTAAGAAATTGCTTTTGAATGGTTATTAAATGTGTCTAAAGAAAGAGAAAGATGTAAGAAAATAAACATTTACAAAAATGACAAAAGATTAAAAAATAAGAAAAGAAAAGAAAAAAATGGAACGTATTAAAAGTATTTTATTTTGTAAAATTTCAACTTGCAAAATAATAATTTTTTTTTAATTTGCTCTTTATACTGAAAAGAGATTTTTTAGCATTTAATATCGTTTACGAATGAAATTTAATGAAATCGAAATTAGATGTTTTATAAACAGGCGACTTTGAAAATATCTAACTCCAGAAATGTTTTGAGAGCAGCACTCAAACATATCTTTTGGTGTTAAAATTTGGTTTGTGTGTGGTTGCTGTAAGGAAATTTTTGTTATCTCCCTCTTTGTCATTCCACCTATCTCATCACAGGCATTTTTTCTGTGGAAAGAGGGGAAGAAATTCCATTCAGATTTTATCCCCAAATCCTTGAAATTATGACATATATTCACAAAATTCTTTTTGTTTTTATACTGGCTGCTTGAACCATCAGTGAAATAAATAACTTTTTCAATGACAGAACGTGCAATGTTTTTGATGTTGTCAATTAAGTGTTTCTGAAAAGTGTGAATTGCAATTGTATCATGTACCAAATGATTGCTAATTATGCATACATTCCTGCAACAAATTTTTGTGTCATTTTTGTAATATAGTATACAAATGGGTGTATTGTAGCCTGTTGATTATTCCAGTGGTAACTCTGGATTTCACCTAAAATTATAAATTTGTAATTTACAGCAAAATCTGCTAGAGAAATGCATTCTTTTGAAGTTAATTTCTCTTTTAACTTCTGGAAGTACTGAGACTGTGTTTTAATGGTGAGTTTTTAAAGACAGTAACTTTTCTACAAAAGATTAAAAATTCATCAGTTACCTTCATCTGGGTTATAGTTTAAACCGTAATATATTTATGCACTGGCACATTAAAAATAAATAGGACAGGATATGAAAACTTGTTCTCAGTCATAGAATTTAACAGATGTTTACAAGTTAAGACATGATATGATTTGTAAATTTGTTCTTAATCATAAAATTAATACTTACCTTCAATTAATGCTAGCTTAAAATTAAATGAAGTAGGGTCAGGTGGGGTGGAATAGGTAATACTGCTTTGCGTCTGAATTAAAATCATACTATGTACAAGAAATATTTGTAAATCATGTATATAATTTATTAACCATTCAACGTCGATTTTAAGTTTGGAAAAAAAATATTGGCAACATTTAGCCCATTTAGAATCAGTTTTGAAAGGCACATGGTGAATGTCAACGTCACTTAGTGCTATATTAACTTTATTGTATTTTTTTATTTTATTGCAAAAATAATTTTTTTTTACTGCATAATTTGTACATAGCAGTGTCTTTTATTGACTGAAACAAACATGTAAGAAAAATCCTTTATTTTTTAAAAGTTATAATTAAAAATGTAAAGTGAGGTGAAGTGGGTATATGATTAGGCTTAGGGAAAAAATACTTAGGAAAAGAAATCTAAAAAAATATTTTAATACCCAAATGATTGAAACATCAGATCCTCTTACTTACATTGTAAAATTCCTGCATAAATCATCAATAGGAAACTTCTATACCTTTCCTAACAAAGATGAAAGGTAGAAATCGACAGTAAACAACTTTCAGATAGCTTAACCAACCAACACTTAATAATCAGGGACATTACGTTTTTAATGAGAAAAAAATTGGCCAGTATAATTGTCAATAAATAATTTGATGTAATAAAATATATAATACACTGAAATTTGGATTATTGGTTGCTTTGAATGCCTTTTAAACTTCGTTACCCATTCCACCCCACCCTATGGGGTGGAATGGGTATAAAAAGTCATCAGAAAAACTTTTTTTAACATTAATAAATAATCTTTTGATAAACAATTACAATGAAAATGTGATGCCTATAAATGCAATGTAAACACTTAAATCATTGCTTTCTATAAATTCCTTTCAAATTGGGAATGATTCCATAATCATTTCAAAAACTTGTATTTTTATACCCATTCCACCCCACCTGACCCTATTAAATTTGTGAGCATAAATTAAATTGTAATATTATTATTTTTATGTAAAAAAGTTATTTATACTTTAAAAAGATGCATTTGAAGAAATGAGCAGAATGTATTGCGCATTATGAGTTCATGGTGTGGAAATATTTCTAAAAAATGGGTTTTCAAGCCAATTTCGAGGCTCCATATTTTTAAAACCACATATATATCACTCATAATATTTTTGCTACATGTTTACATCTATAAGAAGGTAATCCTGTTAAATTTTCATAAAATTTTATCCAGTCCTTTTTTAGGTATTGAACTTCAAACTTAGTATTTTGGTGCTGAGATGCCAAGTTTGACTAATCATAGTAAAAGAAGGAATAACTCAAACTGTTTCATATTTCTTCTGAGAATAGTTCTATAAGGTATACAGGGTGCAATATGTTATCTATCACCGACCTTTAATTTCTCAACCGTTGTCCGTAGACATATAGTTCCAATTACAAAAACGTTTCAAATGAAGTAAATATTAATGTTGTGGCATTATTTAAAGTAAAAAATCAATTTTATAAAAATTACGAAATCTAACTTTTTATATGGTCCCCTCATACCTATAGTTATATTTAGTAAAAGTTTACACACATCTTAACAGATATCACACAAAAAGTTTGACATCTGTACTACAAAAATTGACACAGTTATTAAATTTCAAAGTTTGAGGTTTTTGCACATGATTTTTATCTTTCGCTGAGGGATGAATTAAAAGATGAATTAAAGTAATTCAAGATCAAAATCAGGGTGGAATTCCACTTCCATTTATCCAGTCCTTAGTGAGTATGTTTTATTTTCCGGTTGTCGATTCTACCTATTTTGACGTTTGAATGTTGTTAGTTCTATAAAAGTTAGCTCAAATTTTTAGATGAAACAACCCTCTTTAGTGATTCCTCGATTACGGCTAAAGGTGGTTTTGCCGTAAAAAGGACATTGCACCCTGATTTTGATCTCGAATTACTTTAATTCATCTTTTAACTGATCCCTCAATAAAAGACAATCATGTGCAAAAATCTCAAACTTTGAAATTTAATAACTGTGTCAATTTTTATAGTACAGATGTCAAACTTTTTGTGTTATATATGTGTAAACTTTTACTAAATATAACTATAGGGACTGGGGGACCATATAAAAAGTTAGATTTCGTAATTTTTATAATTTTTTTTACTTTAAATAATGCCACAACATGAATATTTACCTCATTTGAAACGTTTTTGTAATTTTAACTATGTCTACGGCCAATGGTTGAGAAATTAAAGGTTGGCGATAGATAACATATTGCACCCTGTATATTCAGAAAAAGATATATAAAGGTGCCGAAGCTCTTTCTTCAATTAAAATTTTTATGTCAAAAATTCAATTTTTCGCTGTAAAAATGATACATTTAATCTTATTTTAAATAATTTTTTTTAATCATTGTTTTAGACTCTTAAATGTATAGTAAATTAAGTGGTAAAAAATAAAAAAAATAAAAAATATTGAGCAACATGGTCTGCAGGATTTCACATGGGTTGATCCCATTATTACCCACACAGTGGGCATTATTGTCATTTAGTGCTGTGACTTTGGGGAGAGAAAAAAGCTTTCTTTTCCATTTTTAGTAGATTTCTTTATTTGCTGCATACAAGTCTAAAAGTAAAAATCTTTAAATTTTCTACTGAAGTAGCTCTAGCTATGCTTAACATTTTGTAACCCCCCCCCCTCCCCCCCTACAAGTTCTTACACAATGTCTATTGAGCAGACGTTAACATTCTTTCATTCTCATTTAACTCCAGTTTGTTTTTATTTGAAAGAGTAGAGTGAAAAAAAATAAGAGAATCATTCTTTTACCTAGATAAATTTATTATGATTGTTCTTCTTTCTTTTTATTATAAAATAGTGAATATCTTGATTACTCAAAGTTATGACAATGCAAATTATAAAAATTTAATCAAATTTTGATTTTAAAATGAAGTTTTTATGCCTAATAAAAACTTTTATGTTCATAATGTTTTAAAATTTTTTCTGTCATTTTAAAAATTAAAAAAACTTATGATTTCAATCAATGATTAAGAAAAAAAAAAATCCATTTGATTAAAATCGTATATTCTTTTAATTCTTAAAATGATGTGAAAAAGCATTAAAATCTATTGCGAAAATAATTTGTAATTTTTAAAAAATATTTTACCTATAAACGAAAGAAGCTTTAAGAACATTTTTAAGCTTCTAAATCTAAATAATATTTTATCTAGTATAAAAAGAATTTAATTTACAATTACCATGCATTTAAATTATTATAATTCATACTGTCATAATTTTGTAATCAAATTATTCACTCTTAAGGAAGTACAACAAGCAAAATAAATTTTTGTCTGTAAAAAAATTATCTTGTTTTTCCAATATACTCTTACAAATAAACATATAACAACAAATTGGTGCTAAAAATAGAATGAAAGAATGATAAAATATGCTCGGTAGCTATTGTGAAAGAATGTATAGGAAAAAAACAAACATTAGTATCAAAATGTTAAGTATAGCAAGAGCTTCTTCAGTAGAAATCGAAAATTATTTAAAATCGAAAATTAATGTATTTTAATCATCCAATTAAAATCATTCATATTTACATCCTACTTCAGTGGTTCCCAACCTTTTATCGACCATGCCCCACTGAAGTATCGGCAAAATTGCAATCCCCCTCCCCTCTTCACATACACACTTTCTGTAACATATACCTATTGTTATTTAAAAAGTTAACTCTGTTCATCTGGAAGAAGCCTGGCAGTGCATTAACAATTATTCATTTCACATTTTTTTAAACTTATCAAACAGATGAATTATCTGTCACAAAAGTGTTTTTAATATAATTCTATAAATGAGGCGATACGTCGTCACTTTTATGTCAATAAGAGTTGTGTTGTGCATTTCCAACTTAGCTGAATGTTTAAGAAAATTATTATACAGTTTGCATTTTTTATCTTCGTAAAATGCTTGAAGGGATCCTCATATTTATGATTAAAATTGATAATGTTGACACATTTGATAATTCTTAGTAACTTATTAAATGTTGGTTGTGCATTTTTAACTTAGCTGAATGTTTAAGAAAATTATTATACGGTTCGCATTTTTATCTTCACAAAATGCTTGACGAGACTCTTATAATTATGATTAAAATTTATAACATTGACACATTTTATAATTCTTATTAACTTATTAAATGTTGGTTGTGCATTTTTAACTTAGCTGAATGTTTAAGAAAATTATTATACGGTTCGCATTTTTATCTTCACAAAATGCTTGACGAGACTCTTATAATTATGATTAAAATTTATAACATTGACACATTTTATAATTCTTAGTAACTTATTAAATGTTGGTTGTGCATTTCTAACTTAGCTGAATGTTTAAGAAAATTACTATACGGTTCGCATTTTTATCTTCGGAAAATGCTTGAAGAGACTTATATTTATGATTAAAATTTATAACATTGGCACATTTTATAATTCTTACAAGGGAACCACTTTTGGTGCTGCTCACACCTAGCATTGAGACCTGGTGCATTTTAAAGTCCTATATTACAAAGTTTGAGAATCGATAAAATTTTTCTGTTAAAATAATATTTCTTGGATGTTACAGCAGCATAACTTTCTGAGAATGCAATTTTCGAGACCACTTATCGGACTATTAACATTGAAGTTTTTAAAAGAAAAGCATTTAAAAATTAAAATTAGTTAATAATAAGTATAAAATATTGAAAAAAATTTAAAAATTTTTTCTGAAAAATTGCAACATTATATTAACATTTTTTGGCGGGGGAAAAAGTTGACGATTATTTTTAAAAGTAGGGCTTTGCGGCAACCCTAGCGAAATGCCATATATGTTTGTCTTGTTTGTGTAGACTTCAGTAAAATTGTAATGTCCGACCTAATTAGCCACAGTAATTTTTCTAAACTCGGTAAAAATATTAATTTAATTTATGATTACTTTTACCAATGACAGCAATATTTCATTTTAAACATCCGAAACTTTACTCCATTCTATTTCTAAAGAAAATAGTTTGCTTATTTTGTATTTCACAAAAAAATAGTTTTCAATGATCTTGAAAGCTTTTATATAAATATATTTACTATTTATATATTTATTGTCTGCATAAAAAAAAAAAGAAAAGAAAAAACCTAATACTTGTTTCTTATGCTATCAATTTACAAGCAAATCATAATCTGATATATTTCTAATATATACATTAATGTATATTTACTCCCCGGATAAAGTGGGCGGATAAATTGTAGCGCCATATTTGGCAAATTAACTCACTTTTGGCTTGAAATAAACAAAAATGTAATAATAAAAAATTAAAAGTATAAAAAAGTATATAAAATATAATTTTAACAGAGAAATTTTTTCGGTTCTCTTTTATGTATGGGGCTACAAAATGCACCAGGTCTCGATGCTAGGGGCGAGCAGCACCAAAAGTGGTTCCCTTGTTAGTAACTTATTAAATGTTGGTTGTGCATTTCCAACTTTGCTGAATCTTTAAGAAAGTTATTATATGGTTCACATTTTTATCTTTCCAAAATGCTTGGAGAAACTTTCATATTTATGATTAAAATTGATAACATTGACACATTTTGTAATTCTTAGTAACTTATTAAATGTTGGTTCTGCATTTCCAGTTTACCTGAAAGTTTAAGAAAATTATGGTACTTTTCGGTTAGCCGGGCGCCAGTGTTATATATACATATAAATATACATACATATATGTATATATGCACATCTATATACATACATGTATTGTATATATACACACACAGCAGTAGTAGAATCTCTGGAGGACATTGGTATAGACAAACCTTACATCAATATTATAAAGAAGATTTACAAGAAAGCAACAGCAACCATCCGCTTGGACAAAGGAAAAGCAAAGATAAAGCTTGGAAGAGGGGTAAGACAAGGAGACACCATTTTGCCTAAGCTTTTTACTGCTGTCTTAGAAAATATTTTCAAGAAGCTGGATTGGGAAAACAAAGGGATTAGAATAAATGGGGAATATTTAAGTCATCTCCGATTCGCTGACGACATTTTAATTTTCAGTAACAGTCCTGAAGAATTGGAAAATATGCTAAAAGATTTGGCAGAAGCTAGCATTAATGTGGGATTAAAAATAAACTTGGAAAAGACTAAGGTGATGTTCAATTCATTTGCATCAAAAAAGAAAATCGTCTACAACAGCACTGAAATTAAAGAAGTGCAAAGTTATGTGTACCTTGGGCAAGAAATATCATCTGATAATAGTATCATGAATGAAATCAATAGAAGAATAAGAAATGGATGGAGTGCTTTTGGGAAGAACAATATTATTCTGAAGAGTAGCATGCCCCTGTGTTTGAAAAGAAAGGTATTTAACCAATGTGTTTTGCCTGTCCTAACTTATGGAGCAGAAACATGGACGCTAACAAAACGGATGGTACAAAGATTACAAACAACACAGAGAAGTATGGAAAGATGTATGCTAGGTATAACTAGAAGAGACAGAAAAAGAATAACCTGGATAAGAAGTCAGACGAAAGTTTTTGACATCATTGAAAGAATTAAACGGCTAAAATGGAAATGGGCTGGGCACATCGCAAGAAGACAAGACAATAGATGGAGCACAAACACCCTACAGTGGTATCCCAGAGATGTAAAACGGCCAAGAAGACGACCTCAAGTAAGATGGAGTGATGAAATCAGAAAAGTAGCCGGTGTAAATTGGATGACTAAAGCACTAGACAGAAAACATTGGAAAAATCTGGGGGAGACCTACATCCAGCAGTGGATTGAAAACGGTTGATGATGATGATATATGTATAATATGTAAGTATATATACATACATGTATATATACATACATATGTTTATACAACACTGGCGCCCGGCTAGCCGAAAAGTACCAAAATTATTATATGATTTACATTTTGATCTTCGCAAAATGCTTGAAGAGACTTTCTCATATTTATGATTATAATTGATAACATTGACACATTTTATAATTCTTAGTAACTCATTAAAAGTTGGTGAATTTTTTTTTCTATGGATGAATAAATTTACAAAAAATATTTGAAGTTGCTGACCTTTTTCAATTTTAAGTTCAATATTCACGATGAAAACACATTTATATATATATATATATATTTTTCCGATTATCGTTAATTGATTGCCATGTATTATCGAAATTTAAATTATAAGTGTTTTATATTCATTTACCATGTAGGAGGGCCTGCACTACAGCCATAAATATTTACTATTTACACATTTCCTTTTCTAATGATATTTAAAAGTTATAAATTTTATAAAGTTGTTAGTACCACATTTAGGTATTTCAAATATATTTTAGGTTAAATATGTTAAAGACAGACAAATTTAAATGTGCCCTTAAGTAATTTAAATAAAAGGTTTTTTCACATTACATACAGCAAAGCAAATAGAAATAAAAGCTCCTTTAATAAATAATTGAAAAAGTTGAGAAAAATTATAAAATAGAATATTAACCAGAAAAATTATAAAATTTAAATTAAAAACGGGGATTAAAACAATTTTAAAGATTATTCATATAATTATTCTGGTGTTTATTTTACTTTTAAGCTTTTAATTCTGAATTTTTTTTTTATTATTTTAATTTTGCATATATTACTTCTATTTTTAGTCTAAAAGATTAATTTTCCAAAAAATCTGACCGCAATTGGGCGAGTTACAAATTTGAAATTGCCCCCCTAAAAGGTCAAATTGTCCCCCGGTGGTGCGTACGTCCCATGTTGGGAACCACTGCCCTACCTGTATTTTCTAAAGTTCATCCCTTTTAGTCTTTGAAAACTAAAATGTAATTCTAATTGTACATTTTGTTTATCACATTTATTTTCTTTTTAATAGCTATTTTTTTTTTATTATATATTTTATGTTTGTACACTTGTAAAATGCTACTATAAAACCTTGGTCCCATAAATGTCAGATAATTGGGAGTCTACTGCATTTTTAAATGTATATTTATTCATTGAAAGTTGTGAAAATAAATAAGGTAAAAGTTACAGCAGCAGAGCATCAGGATACATTAGCACATTTCCCATTACTGATAAATACCATAGTAAAAACCAATATTTATCGTCATGGGAAATATTCAGCTTTTACCACCTAGAAAAAAGAGAAATAAAATGCTGAAAATGACTGAATAGACAACTCTCTGTGTTTCAATTTTACTTTTAGAAGTTACTTGAGCAACTAACAGTATGTTTTAACAAAAATAGATTATCTCCTTAATATACAAATTAAATTCAATATGTTATGAGGTAATATTTTTATTTTCATATTGTAAAAGTTGAAAAATAAATACTATGCATACAGTATGAATAAGAATTATCTTTACTCTTTGACGCTCAATAAAATGTGAAAGAAATAAGATAGCATTGTTATGTTGCTTGTACATCTTAACAGTAATGCAAGTTTCACTTGTAAAAAAAAGCTATTGTTTTAATAATTATTGTTTCTGTTTTGGTTGCTTATAATATTTGGCAAGAATTTACACTTTCTTAACATTGAGTTATGCCGAGGTTTTTATAAAAACGAAGTTGTAACAAATCCACAAAACATACCACGCAAAGCAGTTTTATATTTACTTTTAAATTCTACGAATGAAAGACTTTTACTGAACTTTAAATTTTAAACTTAAACCATACTCACATTAGCACCTTTGTGCTCGTATAGTCGTACTATTTATGGAACAACTCCTACGGTGAGATAACTTCAAAACTTAGTAATAATAACTCATAAAAAACAAGCTACCAGCATTTATTTTCTTTCTCACTTGAATCTACAAAAATATAGGAAGTTGCCACAGAATACATCAAAACTTGTCCCTTTTTCTTTTTTAACCAGCGACAATAACATGTAAACGCGCAAAAACAAAATAATAAATGTCATTTCAAGTCAATTGTTTTTCTTTACATTTTTCATCTCTGATCGCGTGATTTTGAACAAAAATAAATAATGCTGATTACGTAACAGAAGTACTTCATATTCTGTTGTTTATGCATGAAGTTTTAATCTCTGGGGCTTGAATTCTAAGTAAACTACTTAGACTTTAGTTGATCTATCTGTATTATGAAGTAGCAGGCTTCGCCCACTACGGCAGTCTGTTTCTCCAAAGGAACTTTAAAGCAAATTAAATATATCAGTAAATTTGACATTATGTTTTAAAGAAATATGAACATTTATCTGGAATGTCCTTCTGCATTGCTGAAAACAATATAAATGCCATTGCATTAGTATATTTTCTAATGTGTCAAGCAAATTTGAACTTTTAAGGACCAACTCTTTTAGTTTTTAGTAATCAAGGTAACAGAGAAAGTGATCAATATAAAGTATACTAAAACCATTCCAGAAAAATTATTTAACGCTACAAGTCCCATCAAAATCCTTTCTAGTAAAACTTTTAAAAAGGCTAATATTTCATAATCAGATTCACCTGATTATAGAACTTTCTACCATAATCCTATAACTAAGCAACATAGAATGATCTATTATATACCTAAACCTTCCTGTGAAAATTATCTACTAATTATCAGTCAGTATAAGTCCCAGCAAAATTCATTCAGCAAAATTCAAGTTATAAGAAGCCGGAATGAAATTTTTGTATTTTTTTTTATCCCTTTTGCATTTTATGTAGAGTAAGCCGGGGTAGTTCCTGGTCACTGAGTTTCTGTTGGTAATTCTTGTTCATTTTGATTTTTGTTATTAAAATAACAATTTATCAAACTGTAAAAAATTTGAAAGATACTTTGAATATATTCAAAACTGCTGCTCAAATTTCTGAAAAACAACTTGACCTTTATTTTTACACATTTTACAAAGATCTGTGTCATTCGTAAAGTTTTAATTAATTTACTTTTATTTTATTTCATCTATGATATATCACAGTCTTTAAAAGTGATTATAAAATTTTTCTCTATTAAAAACTTTTATATGAACAAGCCAAACTAAGGCAATATTTGTGGGGTAATTCCTGGTCAGTGCTTAATAATGTAATTTTACAATATTTATACTTTGTACTTTATTTATTATAACTGTGCATCCTGAAAATTATTGTCTTACAACTTCTTTTTAAACCATAAGTGCGAAATAGCATCCTTAACTGTAACTGTAAAGGAAGAAAATAGTAAATGCTCTGAGTGTAAGACACACTAATTGACTGAACAATTAAGTAGAGATACTATCTCATTACAAAATGGCGCTTAAAATATACACAATGCAATAGAGGGACATAAATATTATGCTGTGTATTATGATAAAGATCTGTATTAAAGTTTGTGTAAGATTTCTTGAAAAAAGAGCCAGAAACTTAAGTTCGCCTAAGCAAGATAGAATCAAAAACATAAACTTTCTGTATATAATTTACAGACCATTAAATTTTTAAGATATGAATTAATCCATTCACAGTAGATGAAGAAGTAACAAATAGTGCTTATAAATGTTTAAAAAAATTCTTTGGCTAATTAATGTTTTGTAAAATGTACAAGTCTTTTGCACATCAAATAAATTTGTATTTATACCCAAAACAAAGTCTAAGTGTTATTTTTCCATAATTATAAGATGAACAAAACTTTTACAAGATTCATTCTACATATTTAAAAAAAAAAAAAGCTTCAGAAAGGATGCTGACCAATAATTATCTTGATTCCGGTGCAATTCCTGGTAATTATTTCAATTATAAGTGCTTAAAAATTTAAGTAAGCTTTTTATTATATAGCCGTCAGAGGATGCTTATTCCATACCAAAATTGGGAAATAATAGCTATACCTTTAATAGTTTTTATAATAATTGGATGCTGATTTTTGACCAGGAATTGCCCCCCAAGTGACTGTGTAGTAGAAGTGGTGCTTCTTTGTTACAATGACTCCTTTATGAGTCAAGGGCCCCACCAGTGGCTGAGAGGTTCTGCTCTCGATGCTGGTAGACGGGAGGTGCGGGTTTCGAACCCAGTCGCGCCCGTCGGCCTAACCGTTTCGGAGTTTTCGTGGTTTTCTTCGAAACCTTGGATTTCCATGCGTAAATACGGGTTAGGTTCCCTTAGAAAGACCCCCACGGAGGGCACTCCCCCCGGGCCTATATCCCTCGAGTTGATAATCGGCCGTCAAAAATCAACCCAACCCTTTATGAGTCAAACAATTAACTTTCCCTTTGATTGATTCATATTTGTTGTTGATCAGTTACAAATTATATTAATGCACACACACAAAAAAAAGTAACATCATGAAATTTCTTAACTGTGACACAATAAGAAGGAATGAGGAATAACTATTGCTGTTCATGACTTTGATTTATTTTCATGGCTATAATATGTGCAGGGTATTTTCATGGCTATAATATGTGCAGGGTAACTGCTTTTATTCCTTTACTGTTATTGCAAATTTAATATCACAAGAAACAATGGAAAAGAATATTCTGAAACATTGTACACATCTCTATATTTTGCTTGCTGTCATTAATTTTTTGAAACTTCCTTCTGTAACCTAATTAGTTTATCAAATAATAAATTTTATTGGACTTTTCTGTAAGAAGTAAATGTAAATGAGACTTGTCATTAAAAAAAAATTGTTACCCAGACAGTTCTTTAAAATTATTATTATGCTGTGGTTATTGACTCAACAATGTAATTTTTCATAAATGAAGCCATTAGAACAAGGAAATAAGGAAATACCACAGAAAAGTTATATTGAAATGTAATTTTCAAAACATTGTGCACTTGGGAGATAAAGTAAATTTGACATTGATTAGAGCTTTTATAAAACAAGAAATACTGGAATAAAATTAATGGAACTTTCTATGTAATTTAAAACTTTTTATAAGAGTTAATTTAAATAGTTAAGAGGTATCTTTTTATTTTAGTTCCAAGCTTAATTCAGATGTCTGATATGTTATAGAAATAAAATATTGATATGAAATTTTAATAGTAATTAAAAAAAAAATTGTTAAATCATTGTATAGAGAAATTTTGAAATGTTTCTTTTTATTATATTGATTCTGTTATTGAAATTTATACTTTTATATTTTCTAAGCTCTAATGTAATGATTTATTTACTTTTTAGGTAGAATTGGCACTCTGGGATACAGCTGGCCAAGAAGATTATGACCGCTTAAGGCCTTTATCATACCCTGATACTGATGTCATATTGATGTGTTTCAGTATTGATAGTCCTGACAGCTTGGAAAATATTCCTGAAAAATGGACTCCTGAAGTGAGACATTTCTGTCCCAATGTTCCTATCATACTTGTTGGGAATAAAAAGGTGAGTTGTATTATCTGCTCAAAATCATAGCATTTATTAGTTGTATGTTTTTGATTATATAAACTGTTAAACTCCAATTTAATGGTTGCAAAGTGTCTCTTGAAAGTCATTGTTAAATCAAGGTTATTGTTAAATCAGCAAACACATATAAATTAAATTTTCATAAAAGTTGGTTATGGTTATTAAATTTTTTAAAAATTAACCCATCATTATTTTCCTTCAAGTGCTATAATTTACTCATTTTTTACTTATAAAAAAATTTTGGTAATTGCTTTGCATTTTCTTTGAATGTAACTGGTTGCATGGATTTTAGGTAGATTTTGTAAGAAATACTACCTATTGCAGTCGTTACCATGGTGCGACTTTTGAAAAATTCCTTCATAACTTTTCATTATATGACCCCAGGAAACCAAAACCACCCCCACCTAAAAAGTTTATATATATATATAGGTATGTATGTATGTACTAAATTTTGTTCGCACGATAAAAGTCGCAATTATGCACGAATCGTCTTCAAACTCGCCAACAACTTTGAGATGGTTAATATCTCGGTGGGGATTGAAAATGGGCAAAATCGGCCCAAGGGAATGGAAATGGGAAGGGTTCAAAATTTTGAATACCGTCTTAACATGATTCTGATAAAACCAGCTGTTACACAACGACAGGAAAAAATAAGTAATTTTTGTTATAGCAGTTGCCAAAAATTAAAAAAAACAATAAAATTCTCACCACAACAATTGCTTTCCTATTGCAAGATTTTCACTTGAAAATTAAATTAAATAGTTTGACGAATTGAAAACAAATTGAACATTACATCATAAGTTTTCTAGAGCAAGATTTCCGCTTGAAAACTCAAAATGAAATAAATAGTTTGAAGAAGAAAAAAAAAAAAAAGTATTGCGTCATATTGGAAATAAAATGGACCTCAGCAGGTGAATGTATAACGTCATATGAGTTTGAAGAAACGTATTAAAACTTGATAAAAACCCGAATATGGAAATATTAACTTATTTGAACACTTTGAGGTTCTCTGAATTTGCTCTAGCTATTTTTTTAACCAGATAATTGATATCCAGATAATTGAACAAAATTTTTTGTATTTGTTTTTGGCTATGACCAGCAGGTTCTCCTTTAAATTGGAAATATTCTGTCAGAATGGGGCGCTGTAATAGCAATTTTTGTGCCACTTTCATTCTTATACCATCGAAAAGTGTATGAAGTTATGCATAGAATTGAACCAATTTTTGGGGGGTATGTTTTGGGCTATGGCCAGCAGGTCCTCCTGCAATTTTAAAATATTCTGCTGGAAGGGGGCGCTATAATACGGATTTTTGTGTTATTTTCATTATTTTACCATTGAAAAGTGTATGAAGCTAAGAATAGAATTGAACCAATTTTGTGTGTATATTTTTGGCTATGGCCTGCAATTTCTCCTTGAATTTGGAAATATTCTACCAGAAGGTGGCACTGTGACACATATTTTTGTAAAATTTTCTCGATTTTTAGCAGTTTTTTTTGTACTGTATATTGGCGGCTCATGAAGCGAAGGGAACTTCACATCCTGCTAAGCTGCCTATTCACAAACAGCTGATGTACAACAGAATAACGAAAATATTATTGATTTTAATAAATATTGTGATCGATATTAACTTATTCTTATTCTGATTAATTGACTGGAGCAGAAATTTTAGATCAAAATCAAAGTTGGTATAATATTGAAGTATTAACATTTGGAACTACTTTTTGAAATATTAAGATGTATGAGATGGAAGAAAGTTTTGGGATTGGCAAATCCAGCTAGTTATTTTTGTAACTTCATTAGAAATATTTAAAATTAAAAGTAATTTTCTTTTTACTTATAAATATCAAAATAATTTAACTTAAAATAAAACTAAACGTGACTTAGAGCAAAAACAATATTAAATAATTAAAACAGAAAAAGGGCATCAACTAAACCTATGTCTGGAGAAAATAACTCTTTAATCATGGGTATATTAGTAGATATTTTATGTTTAAATTATAAAAAGAAAGTGTGTAGTATTTCCTTGTGAAAATACTCTACAATTATACTCATATTAATTGGTTAAAATTTGTTGTACAAATTATCAGCATTTCATTGTACAAATTAATTATTTTGCAATTATCAATATAGTCAATCCCATATCCAAATCCAGTAACAATTATCAGCATTTCATTGTACAAATAAACAGAATATATGGAGAAAGCATATGAAATTTTGAAGAAGCTAACTGTGGAATGCGATGGATGCATCATTTTTTTCAGGATGGCTTCACAAGTTTAAATTAAGACATGGCATAACAAGCAAAGCTATAAGTGGAGAGTCTGGAGATGTTGATTGCGAAACAGTGGATGATTGGATTCAAAACCAATTGCCAGATCTGATAAAAGGATATGAACAAAAAGACATTTTCAATACAGATGAAACCGGTTTATTTTATAATCTTCTGCCATCTAAAACTCTTGCAATCAAATCGGATACGTGTCATGGTGGAAAAAAAGAGTAAAGTGCGATTAACAGTGCTATTGTGTGCCAATGCAGATGGATCAGAAATATTGCCTCCTTTTGATTATTGGCAAATCAAAAAAGTCCCGCTGCTTCAAAAATGTGAAAACATTCCCAACAATGTACCTGGCTAATAAAAAATCATGGATGACAGCGTCCTTCTTTACCGATTGGTTAAAAGAATTAGATGATAAAATGCAAAACCAGAAGCAGCGAATCATTTTATTCATTGATCAGTGTCCAGCTCATCCACCTGATACGGACTTTCTAAAAAACATAATTGTCAAACAGACCTGCCAACTGCTACGAAAAAATCGTAATTGCTACGATTTGGACCTATAAACTACGATGCTACGAAAATCGGTCTTAAACTACGATTTTTTGCAAAAAACAAAAAAAAACATTTTTTGTTTCTAATTACGATTTTTATCCCGCGCAGCATATTTTTCAGGAATGATTCTGTTCCAAAATTTCAAAGTATTCACTTCCGAAAGTTTAAAAAAAATTGTCATTAATCCGAAAATTCAGACATTTAAAAAAGCTCATGGGAAAAAAAAAAAAAAATCTGGGCTGCAAAACAAACTTCTTAACATAAAACCCTCTTTATGTATATCAATCACAAGTGAATCGTGTTTCTGTAAATATTTACACAGGAATTCCCTTCCTTAGAAACAGGGATGCCATTTTAAGAATTTCTGGAGTGGGGGGGGGGGGATCTTTGAGGGGCAAGATTTGAAATAGTGTGCAAAATAGCACGATTTGTACTATTTATTATTAAGCATTTCAATTTTGTGTGGTAAAAAAAACACAATTCGTCAAAAGTTCATGGTAAAACGTGCAGATTTCAACAAAGAATCGTGATAGAAAATTGTGAATATCCTGAAATGGTCGCTGGAAAAAAAAATTCGAGAATTTCGTCAAAATTTACTGCACTGGGCTAAAAAAATGGAACCAGGCTTCTTTTACAAATGTAAAAAAAAAATGTTGCAAAACGAGAAGAAACTTTAAATATCGTATAAAAATTTCCAGAGGAAAAAATTTACCATATTGAGTTGAAAGACTGAAACCTTATTCCTTTTACGAATGTCAAAAGATGGCTCCGAAACACGAAAAACCAACCAACCAACCTCCAAATTAATTTCAATATTCTGTGCTACGATTTCTCATTCTCAAAAGTTGGCAGGTCTGCTGTCAAATTCTTCCCAGCAAATCGCAGCCGCTAGATTTAGGAGATAAAATCCCTAAAACAACATTATCGAAAACTTTTGGTGAAAACTGCTATCGCCAGTTTAGACAGTGGTGATTTCGAAAATGTGAACATTAACATCTTACAAGCTATGAATTTCATAATGATGGCTTGGCAAAATGTTTTACCCAAAACGATAAAAAACTGCTTCGCCCTTGGCGGATTTTTAACACCAGTCAATCCTATTGAAAACGCCGAACCTGATCATTTTGCTCCACCAGAAAACTGGTCAAATTTAAGTGATGTTACTACATTTGAAGATTTTGTGCAATGTGATTCGGAACTTGCAACATGTTCTCTTTTAACAATCAATGAAATGATTGCAGATGAGGAAACTAGCAGTGAAGAAGAGGATAACTGCTCCGAAAAGCCACTGCCAAGTTTTCAACAAGCTTTGGCAGGTTTTAACACCATGCAAGAATACCTCATTAGCAGCGATTTGAATGATAATGTTAAGATGGCACTTTTTAACTCTGAACAATGAACTTTTTTCTGTGCATTCCAAAAATTCCATATAACCTAAAATAACAAAATATTTTGTACATGGTGGATGAATATGAATAGCAGTAAGTTGTAAATTATATCCGGAATAAGAAGTTTAGTATTACATACCTCTTGCAGCGTTCGAAATCCTTGGTGGTCCGCTGGTCCGAGACCACTAAAAATTCAATCGGACCACTAATTCATAAAATTTAGTGGTCCGTAGGACCAGTAACTTTTTTCCCTCTCTGACAGGTAAACGTAAATTTTCCCATCCCCGAGGAAACCGCAACCAAACACACACCACAGAATTTTATTTTATTTTAAATATAAATAAATAAATAATTGCATTAAAACTTACAATAAGTTGAAATAAATAATCGGAAATAAAATACATAATTAATAATTTTATAGTTTTTGTGTATGTACTGTTTATTTAATTCTTAGCAAATTATAATTTTACATTTTATTGTGCCAAAAATTTTGGGTAACTGAAAGAAAGTTTGTTTTATATTCTAGGAGGTGGAGGGGGTGGGGGGTGTCACTCAAAGAGTAAAATTACTTAATAGAATTTTATGTAGTGGGTCAGTGACGATGTCTGCAGACCAGTAAACTCTGATGTTTACTGGTCCTTGGGACCAGTGACTTTTTTTTATCAATTCTGCCGCTGTCTTGTATTTCATGTACAGTGAAATACGTTTAACACGAAACTGAGGGGACCGAATTTTTTTTTCGTGTTAAAAGAATTTCGCGTTAAAAGATTCTTTAAAAAAGAACAAAACTCGCAAAGATTTTTGACGTCGTCAAATTTTCTTTTGATTTCCTTTTAAACTACTAGTACGTTGCTTCCATTAGGCAGGGCTCTCAAATGGTCCCCTTTAGTCCCCTTTTATGCATTTTGGTCCCCTTAGTCCCCTTTCTGTTGCTTACTAATGTGGAAAAATTGTCGCAAAACTAAAAAGATTCTAAAAATCACAAAAGTTCAAGTATTGCATTTTGCTATAGTAAACTAAAACATTGTAACTGGAATTCTTTCATGGATGTCAAAAAATTGCGCACAATGTGAAAAGATGTTAAAATACACATTGAAAATTTCATTAAAAATCACTAAAAATTCAAAAGTTACTGAGCACAAAATTTTACTACATTAAGCTAGAAGCTTGAAACCGAATTTCAAAAAATCACCACAAAATGTAAAAAAGAAAAAAAAAACTGCAAAAAATTCAAAAATTGTTATATGAATATTTTTTATTGAAAAAAGGACAAAATTTAATAAATTCTGCGAAAAGATTGAAACTGGAATCCTTTTACGAATGTCAAAAAATCGCATAAGAAATTCAAAAATTGCTGTTTGCTGTCAAAAGAGCACAACATTTACTAAAATGGGCTAAAAATGGAAACTATATCCCATTTACTAGTGGGGGAAATCACTAAAAATTCAGAAAATGAGAGATGTAAAAATGTACTATAGTAGGGCTAAAACATTGTATCCGGAATTTTTTCACAAATGAGGGAAAAAATCCTTGTGGGATGTGAATTTTTTTTTTGTAATCGCTAACAATTCAAACTGAAAGATGCAGTTGTGGAAAGACAAAATTTACTACATTAGGGTTAAAAGTTTGTAAGCTAATTCCTTTTATAAATGTCAACAAATCACTGCAAAATGCTAAAAAACGCTGTAATAATTGCGAAAAATTTAAAAATCACTGTGTACAAATTCCAAATAAACTTTATTGTAAAGAGGACAAAATTTACTACATTCTGCTAAAAAATTTAAACCAGATTCCTTTTTACAAATTTAGAAAAATTGCCATAAAACACGAAAAAAAGGCTAAAAATTACATTTAAAAAAACTACTCAAAAAAGTCCAAAAATAGGCTTCGATGTGCATAACTTTAGACATACAGCTACCTTCCTGCCAAATCTTATAGCTCTATGCGTGCGATCTTGTCAGCACAAAGACACACAGACAAACCTCTATCTTTATTATGTTAATTTTTAATATAATTATTCAATTGGTAAATAAATCATATCAGTTGTAAATTTCCAAATGGGGAAAAAAGTTCAGGTCAGGATTCGAACCAGGGATGTCTTGGCTGGGGCTGCCATTGCTCTACCTACTGAGCCATCCTGTACAAAGGAACTAAATTTTATGTTTGAGATTAATAATTAACAATATCTAATCGATAAATCTAATTTTAATACTCAACTGGAGGTGCTGTTATGCTGTGCTTTTTTTTTTTTTTTTTTATTCACTCATCACTGTTACACATTGTTAGATTCGAAGAAATGCATTATACTTTGTAATTGCTTGCTAGTGTGCAACTCTGTTAACAATTGATTTGATATTTTCTTAGATTCATTAATTTTTAGTGTATATTTTAATGCAAATCATTTTTTGCTGTTATAAATATTAAAGGGAGACATGAGTGAAATTCTTTGAAAAAATTGATGTTTTTTTGTCCTTTAAATTCTTTAAACCTTCCTGGGTACATTGGTATGCCCAGTTTTTTTTCTCACCATTAGAATAATTGTAATAATTCAAGGGAAGACAAGACTTGGTTGGGATGCCATGCTTACTCACATTAAAGGAAGACACGGCTGGGACGCCACCCTCACTCACATTAATTTTATCCCAGCATTTTATACTCATTTATTATATGGAACTAAACTTTATCCAAGTGTTTATATACACTTTAATTCATGTGTTTGATAAAACTGTGCAAGAACTTCATACAACTTAGAAGTGTTTGAGTTTTGTAGCTTTTCAAAAAATTGTACTTTTCAGCTAAAAACCCCATTAACTCCTAAAGTACTTGAGCGATTTCGATCAAACATTTTTTGTTTGTAGAGTATAAATATGAGATCAAATGTGGTAGACAGTTTTAAAAAAATTTAATTAGTTTCAGAAATTTTTTTTTCTGAAATTGCCATTGCTCTAAAATAAGTTTTAGTCGCAGAAAAAAAAACTGTCTGCCATAAGTCTAGAGCATTATCCAGTGAATCAGGATTCAAAATTTCATCAAAATTAGTCTGGTAGTTTCCAAGGAAAACTTTCTTAAAGCTCGCATTTTTACTCTATGATTGCACCCATTCTTGTCTTTCCTCAAAAACACTTTTCGGCTTTGTCCATTTTGTAACACAAAGTGCAAGTTCAAAAAATACAAGTCACAGTTCAACACAAAACAAAATACAAAAAGTTGGCGTCATTTGATTGAACAATAGGAAGGTTTTAAAAAGGTGTACAAGCATTTGACCGACTATCGACACTCCCAATGTCTATTCTGTTGATACGTAATCAGAAAACTGAATCTATCATTCGCAAAGAGTGAATTGTGAATATCTATGTTTTATGGATCTCCTGAAAAATCGTACTTTTCAGGTAAAAATCCCATTATCTCATAAAGTACTCAGGCGATTTCGATACATATATATATTGTGGTAGAGTATAAATATAAGATGACAGTGTACATATGTGACAGACAGTTTTTAAAAAATGTAATAAAATTTCTGAAAATTGCCATTGCTCTAAAATAAAATGTTTTAGTCACAGAAAAAAACTGTGTGCCATAAGTCTTGAGCATAATCCAGTGAATAAGAATCCCAAATTTCATCAAAATCAGTCCGGTAGTTTCTGAGAAAACAGGACTTAAAGCTCACATATTTCCCATAGGATTGCACCCAGCCTTGTCTTTCCTTAATAAAGCATCAATTTAAATTAAAAGCTCCTTTGAGAATTATCAATGTGAGTACTGATTATTGGAATACTTTCTATCTTTTTGCAGTAGAATATTCAGCTGAGTATACTTTTCAGTAGCCTATCGGTATAAAGATAACCAATTAACATATTTTGGGGGGTAATTTAAAAAAAATTGCTTGCATATTTAGGAAAACTCGATGCAGTATTTTTAGACATGGTCCCCCAAAGCCCCCTTTTTTAATATAAATTGTCCCCCAAAGTCCCCTTTTAAAATAAAAATGGTCCACTTTTCCCCTTTTGGGAGACTAAAATGTGTTGGGAGCCCTGATTAGGATAAAAAACAAGTAAACAAAATATTGTTTTGTCGGGTGAAAATCAGATAACTTTTTTTAGGTCTTTTTCAACATTCTGAGATCTAGCTTGTTTGAACCAAATAAGCAAAGCTGTCTCTAAATCTTCGTGCTTAGCAGTTTTCATACGTTTTCTCTCAGGCTTAAACATACTGTGCTCAAACATTAGCGTAATGGGATACCTGTTTTTTATTATTGTTGATAATGTAGAATTGGCAATTCCAAACTTTATGCAGATTTCTGTTTTCGTCCTTCTTTTTCATCAATTGCATTAAGCAGCTTCATCTTCATTTGAAGCGAAATAGCAGTTTGTTTTCGTACTGATTTCTCAGCCATTGTGCTCATAAAACATAAGCTAATTTACAAAAAACAGGACATTCACTGATTTTCACCCAAAATTCAGTGGTTTTAACACAAAATTCACAAATTTCAAATCAAACTAACTAGCTCGAAAGCGAATTTTTTTCGTGTTAAACGATTTTTGTTTCGTGTTAAAAGAAAAAAAATGCATTAAATTGCATTGTATACTGTCCGGACCACTATATCATTTCGTGTTAAGCGTTTTCGTCTTAACCACTTCACCGGCGACAGGTATGGGGAAACAGTGCTTTTAGCCCCGAGTTATCTCGGGGCAGACGGTGAAGTGGTTAAACATACTTCACTGTATTTTAATTTATCTATGATTTTTTTATTGTTGGTAATTACGGAAATATTTGTAGTTTTGTGATTTTCATTTATACGTTTTCTTTTCTTGGTCCCTTGAAAAACGTATAAACGGTGCTTCACTGTATCAATTTCATGGCAGTCGGATGATATTTACACCAGTTAGAGCATGGACAGACAAACCAAATTCATAAATACTTTTCAACTATGTTGGAAAGCAGAAAAATCGTGAATTTTGTCAAAGGATCGCGGGGGGAAAAACACAAATTTTGGCAAAAAAAATCACGAATTTCGTCAAGAGATCGCAAAAAAAATGAAAGTTCATTAAAAGATTGCAAAAATGCGAATTTCGTCAAAGGGCCATGGAAAAAACGCATAGTTAGTGCTGGGAGTGGATTCCCCCCTCTTCTGTAACTTTTCAGAAAATTTGCTGTGAATTTAAGAAATTTTTTTTTTACTCAGAATCATGCCTGTCTCAGACTAAGGAATAAAATTTTAATTTAGAGTAAACTCATAAAAACTTGACGTAGTTTTGGTATGGGGAAAAAGTGGGGAATTTAGCGAACCACATACGGGTTCTTTGGGACAGGTCTCGAAATTACTGAAAATTAGGACACCTGGCAACAGTAGTGCTCACACTTCAATAATTTTTGCAGGCCATATTTATGTTTTTTGCAATTCGGATTGTTGGGATTTTGACAAAGTTTGAGCACAGTTATATGTCAGATGAAAATAAGTGCGCATTTGAATATGAATGAGTATATATTCAATTTACTATATGGGAAATAAAATATATGTAAGAAATGTGATAATATGTTATGTTTTTATGACATAACATTTAGATTATCCTTTCTTTAAGAACCAAGATTTTTGTTCTTTCAAGATACGAAAAATACCAACTTTTTGTTTATAATACACACATACACATGTTATGTGTGTGTGGATTGGGAGGTACCCACACCCATACCACTACGTACAAATATGTCTTAGGAATTGAAAAGTGTTTTCTAAATAAAGATGTCCACTTTTTGGGAGTGTCCATTATCGAGGTCTTATTGTATATAGATTTTTAATCTGAAAAGTGTTTTGGATATTCTTTTGAATTATCAGGTCAAGCCGAACCTGACCTGCAAGAATTAAAACCCAGCCCGAAACAATGAAATTCAACCCAACCTGCAGCAAAAAAGTAGAAGTCAACCTGAGTCATGTTTGACCCATGCTGGTAAAAGCGGTAACCCAACCCGTTGCAGGACTGTCTGCATGGCAGACCAGATGCTATTGACAATAAGGTTTTTTGAGCGAAATATGCTGGCCGGTTGTGTGTTCAGGTTGCTTAAACAATAGTGCATTGGCAATTTAAATCGAAGGTTCTGGGTTTGATTCTCTGTTTGGGCATTTTTTCATTCAGTTGGAAAAATTTAATTAGTATAAATAAGAAGTTAGCATATAAAATTGTCTTCTAGAAACTTCTAATTGAACTTTACTACCTTTGATACTTTTACTGTAAATAAAAATAATTCTAAAAAGCAATATTTCTATCAGATAAGTACAAGGTTTGAGAATGAAAGTTTTCTGCAAAGGGCTGTTCCCTTTCTGCGACAGTGTCGCCTCGTTTCATCTACGGGGCACCCACATACATCATGACTACACTACTTTCCTTATGCAATATGTGTCTCAAAGTAAAAATGGCTAGTTCTTTTTTCTAAGAATATATATGGCGTGAGACTCCATACATAACTCACAACTCACTTTTAGGACGAACACTGACATTTATTGAGACGAACAAACAAACAAAATACAGAAAAAAAACACTCTTCTCGGTCTTTAATTAATTTAAAGGCTATAATTCAGGCTTCAATTATAAACGTCGTTGAATATTTCTGAGATTTTCTTACGTCGTGTAAATATTCAATCTTATTTCACCGAAATATGTTCTGTTCTTTTTTAACCAAACCTTGCGTCGTCAAACTCATTTCGTTCTATTTACTTCTCCGCATTTCCACTTCACACAGCTTCGTTAAGGCTCGTTTCCTTTTTAATCTCGAAGCGGAAAATATGGGGACACTCAGTCTGATGCAGGTATTGCTTGCAAAATTCCCCACAAGCGGCCGTCCTGACATCTGGAGCTGCCACAGCGACATGTGGTAAAATAGAATCTGAAAAACAAAAAAAAAAAAACCAGTAACTGTTCTTAGGGGAAAAGAAAAAAAAATTAATCTGCACATCATAGTTGAAGTAGCGTAACATCATATGGAGATATCTCTGAAAGCAGTGACTTGTAAAATGTTTATAGCACACAGAAAGAAAAGATTAAAAAAAAAAAAAAATTTTTTTTTTTTTTTTTTTTTTTTCCTTTTTTAAGTTTCAGTTTTCGTCAGGCCAAGGTTTCATGTATTCAGCACAGGAGGTAGTATTTATCGGTCCTTCAGTTGATGAGATTTTCGTTACGTCGTATGTGTCGTTAGACTTCACTTTGATTACTTTATACGGATCTAAGAATTTAGATTTCAACTTTAAACCTGGTCCTTGCTGGGTTCTCTTAAATGCTACAAGGTCACCAAGCTTGTACTTCCGGGGTTTCTTACGTCGTAAATTATAGTGCTTGCGATTTTCTTGTTGAATTTCCAGAATATTCTTCTTGGCTTCTTTACGGAGCTCTTCTCTGTCTTTCATGAATTGTTCTTCGACTGTACTGTTTAAGAGGTCAATAATTTGTACATCTTCTTTTTGTTTCATTTTTGTACCAAATAATATTTCAAACGGTGTTCTCTTAATGCTTCGTTGGTAAGTTGAATGATATCTGTACCAATAATAAGATCAAAAGATATGGAATAATCTGGGACTACATAAACATTAGTTGTATAATTAAAATCATCTATCATAATGTTCGTAGAGAAAAAACCTAGGGGTTTGATTATAGTATTTCCTAATCCAGTTAATGTGATAGTTGAATGTTCAAGGTTCGAAATTGTAGGGAGTTTGCGATAAATACTTTCCTTTAGTAAACTTCTTTCACTACCTGTGTCTACCAATGATGTAACATTTACAGACGAAATAATGACTTGTTTGGTCATGAAAGTGTTCGACGTGACAGTGGAAACATTGGAGGGTTCTGACTTAACTCTAGGCCTCCTTGGTTGATCACATTGAGCCGATTTATGGCCAAAATTCGAGCAATTAAAACAACGAGGGCCTTTATCTTTATGTCTGCATTGGCTACTTTTATGATTCGACAAACCACAATTAAAGCAAAAAAGATCAGATTTTGGTCGAAAGGATTTCTCTTTCACTGGCATTTCAGGTTTGACTTTACGAAATTTAGTGTTCTCAAAGTCATGTCGAATTTTGTCATAAATTTTGAGCTTTTGCTTGAATTCTACAATGGATTGGCATCCATATAACATTGATTTTCTGAAAACAGGGTCGGGTATACCATTTATGATCTATTGCATTAATGCGGAATCCTCGATGTTACCACGCGAGCATATTTGTTTCATGATAAGGAAATATTCTTCTATTGATTCATTTTCTTGCAATTTTTGTTTATTTAATATATCATGTAACTCGGCAGAATTATAAGTAGTGCTAAATTCTGATATTAAGAGTTGTTTAAGTTTGTCATATGAATTGATATGAAATTCTGTTTGTGCTAATAACTGGGCTTTTCCTCGTAATGATCTTTTACAAAATATGAATTTATGAAAGTCAGATAAATTAAACATATTAGTAACATCCTCAAAATTACTAAACCATACATTTATATCACTAAAAGAACTACCATCGAAAGGAAGTATTACACTTTCAATATCAGTAAAATTAATAGACGATGGCATAAAACTTTGAACTGGAAATTGCTGCTGTTTGTCAAAATTTGATAATTCAGTGTTATTACTTGAAGTCATATTATTTGAAGGCAGTTCGGGTTCCGAGTCAGTGTCACTTTCATTTTGTATAATATTATTTTGTAGTAAGGTCAAGTCTGAAAGGTATGTAACTAATCGGGTTGCGAGATCGTTTAAAGATCCCTCATTATCAATACAAAGTAGATTGCACACTGTAATCAGATCATTTAATGAAAAATCAGTTTGAACTTTGGTTATTTTATTTTTGAATTCGGTGCTGTCGGTTTGAAAACCGAAACCAGTAAAATCACGTATTCTCTTTCTATTAGATCGATCACCGTCAGCATCAAATAGGAATTTATGCAGCAATTTAATTTTATGCGTTCGTTCGTTTTTAAATGCAACTTCCAGTTCAGGTATCTCAACTAACTTCATAATAAAATAATAATAATGAACTCACCGTTAGAATAATATCCGGCTTGAATATGATGAATAATTCTAATTAGTAATACTGGTGGGTTAACTGTCACTCTGACATCAATTTATGGGGTGAGACTCCATACATAACTCACAACTCACTTTTAGGACGAACACTGACATTTATTGAGACGAACAAACAAACAAAATACAGAAAAAAAACACTCTTCTCGTTCTTTAATTAATTTAAAGGCTATAATTCAGGCTTCATTTATAAACGTCGTTGAATATTTCTGAGATTTTCTTACGTCGTGTAAATATTCAATCTTATTTCACCGAAATATGTTCTGTTCTTTTTTAACCAAACCTTGCATCGTCAAACTCATTTCGTTCTATTTACTTCTTCTCCGCATTTCCACTTCACACAGCTTCGTTAAGGCTCGTTTCCTTTTTAATCTTGAAGCGGAAAATACGGGGACACTCAGTCTGATGCAGGTGTTGCTTGCGAAATTCTCCACATATATACTGTTTTTTTTTTTCATAAAGAATCAGTACCTGATAGGTTGAATCTCAAACGGTTGTTTATTAACATTCATATTGTATTTGAGTAAAGACAGAATTTCATTATTTATTTCTGCATAAATCATACTCTATTTGAGTATAGAAAATTTTTTATTTGTTTAATAATAAAATAAAATTTCTAGTTTCTAAAAGTTATAACAAATTCTGTCAATTTATTGTTTGTGTTTTTTTGTATATATATATATATATATATTATACTCTGTCGAATTTTTCTGTGTTATCGTAATAAGTTATGAATTTTTGCTGCATATTTCTGGAGTTGTAAAATACCATTTATAAAAAACAACAGATGGATTCAAACAGCTCTCGAGGTGTCCGTTTTTCAGATGTTTTACTGTACATGTCAACAGTAATTTTACATCCCAGTTCAGTAATTATTATAGCAGATTTGCCAAGTCTCCTGATTTTGGCAGGAGACTCTTGATTTTCACATGTTTTTCCATACTCCTGACTTTTGACATTTTTAAGTATTCTATTAGTTTACAATCATATGTTCTGTGATTGAGAGATGAAAACTCCTGTCCAGGTGTAGTTGTTCTTCAATATGATTGATCTGTAGTATTTTACGTGATGAATCTTTAAGATTTTTTTTACTGTTTCTATGATAGCATGTTTTGGGTTAATAATTTGTCTCGATTAAGACTTATATTTAAGATCTTCATTATAGTTTATATATGTATATAGGGAACACCCCCCTCCCCTCCCCTAGAATATGTAGTTAATTTAAAAGTATGTTAAAACATCCTAAATGTCATATGGTTAAATGCATTCTACTTGTAAGGAATTGTAATGTATTCTACTTGTACCTATTTATCTTATTTGAGTAAGAGTGATGTATTTCTTTTTAATTTTCAGTTATGAGCAAGCCTTGTTTAAAATTAAACTTGCACTAAACATGTTTGCATTTAAAAATTAATAGGTTTTCATTGACAGAAATATCTCCTGATTTCTGAAATAAAATCGCCTTAGTTTTGGCTGTCAGAATCAGGGGTGCAGAAAATGTTTCTACTCTCAACATTCCCCCAATCCACACAAAAATTTCCCCAAAATTTTACGGTATGTTATAAGTAAATGCTGTCTTACTGTAAGGTATAGAAAATTTATTTTTCAAATATTTCTCATCTTATGCGCGAGTAGAGAGCAGGGGGATTCCGAGTGAAAAAAAAAAAAAATCCTAAAATTCACAGAAAATTTTTTGAAAGGTTACAGCAGAGTGGGGGAAATCCACTCCCAACACTAACTGTGTATTTTTCGCGGTCCTTTGATGCAATTCGCATTTTTTCACGATCTTTTGACGAAATATGCTGGTATTTCTCCTTCCTTTTGATGAAATTCGCGATTGTTTGGAGAAATTGTTTTTGGTTAGTTGTTTGGCGAAGTTGTTTGCGGTTATTTCGTGATCTTTTGACGAAATTTGCGATCTTTTAATGAAATTCGTGGTTTTTTAGCCTGTTTTGACGAAATGCGCGGTTGTTTCGCGATCTTTTGACGAAATTTGCTGTTTTTTCGCGGTCTTTTGACGAAACGTGCATTTATTTCGTGATATTTTGACAAAATTTGCGTTAATTTACGATCTTTTGGCGAAACCTACGGTTCTTTCGTGATCTTTTGACAAAACATGCGATTCTTTCGCGATCTTTTGATGAAATTCGATGTTGTTTTGTGATCTTTTGACGAAATTCGATGTTGTTTTGTGATCTTTTGACGAAATTCGATGTTGTTTTGTGATCTTTTGATGAAATTCGAGGTTGTTTTGTGATCTTTTGATGAAATTCGAGGTTGTTTCGCGATCTTTTGACGAAATTCGAGGTTGTTTTGTGATCTTTTGATGAAATTCGAGGTTGTTTCGCGATCTTTTGGCGAAATTCGAGGTTGTTTCGCGATCTTTTGGCGAAATTCGAGGTTGTTTCGTGATCTTTTGGCGAAATTCGAGGTTGTTTCGTGATCTTTTGGCGAAATTCGAGGTTGTTTCGCGATCTTTTGACGAAATTTGTGGTTGTTTAGCAAGCTTTTGACAAAACTGGCGATTGTTTCGCAATCTCTCGACAAAATTTGGGTTGTTTTGCGATCTTTTTGACAAAATTTGAGATTTTTTTTTGCAATTTTTTGACGAAATGTGCGTTTATTTTGCGATATTTTGACAAAATTTGCGTTCATTTCACGATCTTTTGACGAAACCCGCGGTTCTTTCGTGATCTTTTGATGAAATCTGCGGTTGTTTCGCGATCTTTTGACAAAACTTGCGACTCTTTCGCGATCTTTTGACAAAACTTGCTGTTCTTTCGCGATCTTTTGACAGAACTTGCTGTTCTTTCGCGATCTTTTGACAGAACTTGCTGTTCTTTCGCGATCTTTTGACAAAACTTGCTGTTCTTTCGCGATCTTTTGACAAAACTTGCTGTTCTTTCGCGATCTTTTGACAAAACTTGCTGTTCTTTCGCGATCTTTTGACAAAACTTGCTATTCTTTCGCGATCTTTTGACAAAACTTGCTGTTCTTTCGTGATCTTTTGACAAAACTTGCTGTTCTTTCGCGATCTTTTGACAAAACTTGCGACTCTTTCGCGATCTTTTGACAAAACTTGCTGTTCTTTCGCGATCTTTTGACAGAACTTGCTGTTCTTTCGCGATCTTTTGACAAAACTTGCTGTTCTTTCGCGATCTTTTGACAAAACTTGCTGTTCTTTCGCGATCTTTTGACAAAACTTGCGGTTCTTTCGCGATCTTTTGACAAAACTTGCGGTTCTTTCGCGATCTTTTGACAAAACTTGCGGTTCTTTCGCGATCTTTTGACAAAACTTGCGGTTCTTTCGCGATCTTTTGACAAAACTTGCGGTTCTTTCGCGATCTTTTGACAAAACTTGCGGTTCTTTCGCGATCTTTTGACAAAACTTGCGGTTCTTTCGCGATCTTTTGACAAAACTTGCGGTTCTTTCGCGATCTTTTGACAAAACTTGCGGTTCTTTCGCGATCTTCTGACGAAATGTGTGGTTATTTTGCGATCTTGTGGCAAAATTTGCATTTTTTCCGTGATTCTTGGACAAAATATGCAGCATTTTTGTGTCTGAATTTTCAGATGATGACAGATTTTTTTTTTTTTTTTTTGGAACCGAAAGTCTTAAATTTTCGGAAAATTTGGAACAGAATTACCCCTGATATATGGTACATACTATTCTGAGATCGATTTTGTGAAGAGCGCCATACGGATCTTTTTATTTGTAGTAAAATATTTCTATCTCAGGGAATTATGGAATTCGTTGTTAAAATCAAAATCAGTATATGTTTCTGCAAAATTTCCCCAGGGGATTAAAATTTCCCCCGATCCTAGATTGCCGGATCGGACATATTCTGCACCCCTGGTCAGAATTTGGCAAGTCTGTTATAAGAATAATGAATGTAATTTATGCAGTGTATGATTGTGCATAAATATGCTACATACATGAGTAGCCCCTTTTTATATTGCTCGTTGATTTATATAGCTCTGTTTTTGTGCCCCCTGAAAAAATACGTAGTTAAATATCATTTTTTCCAATACTCATACAGTGTAAGGAAAGTATTGTAATCATGTGTGTATATTAAAATTTTCCCATGTCTTTAGTTCTCCAGAGCTCACCTTTGTAAAATTATATCTAATTTTTATTTATTATTTTACTATTTATTTAAATTTACTGTATTCTGTAAAGTGTTAAAAAAATCCAGTGAATCACTACAGATTCTTTTAAGTAACTGCATTTAAATGTTGATTGTATTAAGTATCTCTTAATTTCACCAATAAATTTGTAATATGTGTAAGGTTAGTTGGGGTACCTGGAACCACGAGGTAACTGGGCCATAGGCTATTTTATAAAAAACTGTTGGTGTTTTTTAAGTTTTAGCTTTTGTGAACAATGCCCCTTAATCTCTACTTCCTAAAACAACGTGTATCCACTCAATCATAACTCTCACTTTGCTCTGATAGGTTGTCAAAAATTTGTTTCTTTTTTTAAAAACGTCTATATGGTTGAACTTCCTCGGCTGATTATTAAAATGCTGTAAGTACTTTTATTAAACTATCATTTTTTTTTTAAAGATTAGACATGTAACTACATTAATATTATTAGGTATCTATACATATTTACTTCATGTTTCAAATGTAAGCCCAGTGTCCCAGTTACCCCATAAATTTTTCAAGAATGGTGTAACTGGACCATGCTGGATCCAGTTACCCCAATAGTTATAAGTAATTTTTTTGTGTTTCTCTTACTACGGGAAGTAAATTTCTCCATTGTTTTTTGCTCACAATAAAGAAAATGATAGAATACCTTATTAAAATTATGTAATCAAATTTTAAAAAAAGCATATTGAGTGGTATCAAACCAAATTTCTTGGCCCCTTGAGAGGCGGTGATGCCGTTATGGCATCACTTAATTTTAATTCCTAATTGCCACATTGGCACCTGAATTTTATAATGAAAATTTCACCTTTATTAAGTACGCGAAAATATACTTTTACTTGTTTTCAGATAGATTCTCTTGTAAATATTGGTGCCATTAAATTATTTCAACATTTCACGAATGCAAGTACCTTGCCCCTGAAAGCGAGATAGCCAGACCTTGAAATTATACTATACACAGGGGTCGCATTCTATAGGGAAACTTTTATCGTTCCTACCACTATTTTGAAAATAATATCTTCATCGCACCTTTCTGTAAGGGTTCTGGTAGGAACAATAAAATTTTCCGTATATAATGCGGAAGGATTGCGGGAAAAATGTGAATTTCGTCAAACAATAGCAGAAAAAACATGAATTTCATAAAAGAATTGTGAAAAAAACATGAATTTCGTCAAAGAATCACAAAAAAAAAAAAAAAAAAACCACGAATTTTGTCAAAGGATTGTGGAAGAAATGTGAATTTCGGCAAAGAATCTCATGAAAAAATGCAAATTTAACCAAAGAATCTTGGGGGAAAAAATGTGAATTTTGCCAAAGGAGCACAGAAAAAAACCCAGAATTAGTGCCAGTAGGGAATCCCCTTCCCCTTACTTTAACCTTTCAGAAAATTTGCTGTGAATTTCAGAAATTTTTGTTTTACTCATAATGATCCCTGAATGGAAAAGAATGGAGTAGATCTAATCAGTAGCTAGCTTGAATGCACATGTATGTGGTGAACTTTTTTGATGTTTTAGTTTATTTACTTCGATCATTTTGTACAATTTATTTTTCAGAGTATTTTCTATTATTGTTACAAAATGGAAAAATATAACCCAAGCATTATCAAGCTTTTATAGAAGCATATGTGAGAAGAATTTTAAAGTATAACAGAATCTCATAAGGGAGAACTTAATGCTCACTGCACCGTGTGTAATGTGGTTTTTAAAATTGTGTAAGGCAGATTTTAAAATTGCTCATGGAGATAGGAGGGATATAAAGGACCATTTCAGATATATATATATATTTTCTTATTTTTTTTCTTCCATAATAATTCTTATAATTAATTTAATCTTTATATACTTACAGCTTTAATTCATAATATTACGGTTTTTGATGGTGGTAGGTTATGTTTAATTATTGGTTATATATATATATATATAAACAGAATTTGACTGTGAAACTTCGCGATTTCTTTAATTCCAAAGATCCTGGGACTGCAGTCACAAATGTGGAGAGTTTGTGAAGTTAATATTAGAACACAATCTGCCCTTATCTATTGTAGATCATGCAGGATAACTTTTCAAAAACATGTTCCCAAAGTGTGAAACTGCAAAAATATTTTCTTGTGAAATCTCATGTTTTTTTTTTGGCCAAAAAAAAGACGACTATATATGAATATAGTATAGAAAATGTTGTTATGAAATGATATTACTTTTTTCATTATGTATGCATATGTAATGCATTTAAAGCACACAAGAGTACTTCGTAAAAATTGTAAGGTTCTCAAAATTGACATGTTGGCAGGTATGTATATATTATATGTAATAAAAAATGTTTTAATTTAACCCCCTGAACGCCAAGCAAAAGGGTAGAATTGTAATGTTGTTTTCTCTGTAATTTTTTTAAAAGTCTAAAAAAAGATTATTTTTCTAACCATAAACAATTTAATTACGTATTGGTGTATAAGCCTTGAGAATGCTAATCGTCACAAAATATTTTAAAACTTAGTTATATTTGTAGAATTATATTAATTTATAAATATCTTCTATTGCAATGAAACCTTCAGCTTAGTGAACGGATATATCAGTTTCGAAATGAATATAGCAAATGCAATGTTAGCAGGATATTCAAAAATGCAAAAAGAAGGAGAGAATACTAGAAAAGTTATAAAAAACTTGCAAGAAGATATTGAGAAACGTAAATCTACAATAGAGAAAAGGAAGTCTTCAATAATATCTTCATTTTGTAATAAAAAACAGAAAATGTAATTTTAAATCTCCTATTGTAAAGTTAAAATAAAATTTTGTAAAGCCATACCCCATCCAGGATCAAATCTCAGTGCTTCTAAATAGAACTTCATTTTTATTTCTGTCATTAAAATTCTTAGAAAAAGCACCAATAAAATGTACCAAATTGCTTACAGGTGCATATAAAAATATTAAAAATACATTAAGAATCCATTAAACTCAAAGGTTTGACAAACTTTAAACTCAAAACAAAAGGTTTTCAGGCAGTGCACTCAGCCGTCATCAGTGGAAAATTAAATGTTGTCTTTTTGCACCTAGTCAAGAATCATCAGGGAGACACCATTCTAGATTAAAGGTGGTATGGAGGATAGATGACAGAAAGCAATATTCAAATGCTCATCAAAAACATGCTTCCATCTATTATCTAACAATTCCTTTCAAACTCCATGGATGTCATATGACAGTACATCATTAAAAACTATTATTTTATTTTATTTATTTATTTTTTTTAATTATCTCGAGATTCCCTAATAATGGCTTTGGAAAATAATTTTGGATTTATTAAATTCTTCTTTTATAGGCTGGGTTTGAGCTAATCTTTCTAACACAGTATGGGGTCGATTTAATCTGAGATCTGCTTTATGTTTCTTAATCAACTTTATTCTTTAAATCTACCCCATACTGTGTTAGCAAGATTAGCTCAAACTCAACCTATAAAAGTAGAATTTACTAAATCCAAAATTATTTTAATAATTTTCCATATAAATAATTACTAAGAAGCCATTATTAAGGAATCTTTTGAGATAATTTCTAAAAAAGATTTAGTTTGTAAAAATGTATTGTCATATGACATCCATGGAATTTGGAAGTGATTGCTAGATAATATATGAAAGCATGTTTTTGATGAATATTTGAATACCTTTTTCTGTCGCCTTATCTTCCGTACCACCCTTAATCTAGAATGGTCTCTCCTGGACTATTCTTGAGTAGGCTCAAAGAGACATGACAACATTTAATTTTCCACTGATGATGGCCAAGTGCATCGGTTGAAACAGTTCTAGAGTTTAATGGATTTTTAATATCTTTAAAAATATTTTTAATATCTTTAAAAATATTTTTAATATTTATATATATGTATACACTTGTAAGCAATTTGTTACATTTTATTTGTGCTTTTTCTAAGAGTTGTAATTATTTACTCGGGATGGATTTAGCACTAGAATTTTAACTTTTCTTTATTTTTATCATTTTTTCTTAAACATTAGTTTCTTTTTGTATAGTTAGTTGCAGCTATAATTTGAATTTGTTCCAGAAAATATTGCAAGGATGCTACCAGTCATCTTTTTTAATATTACTATTTGCAATCAGTAGATTTCCTATTGTAAACGTTGTAAAAATAAAATGAAAATTGTTCTTTAGAAATAGAGGTAATAAAAAGTGAAAGGTAGCACCCCTGACATTTTGTTGTGACAACAGCTTACTTATTATAATTCAATTTTAAAAGTTTATTATGATAACATCGTACTTTTTGTTTTACATGATTAAATAAAACTGAGGTTTGATCTTATCTGGCATTTTGGTAGGGGATTTTCATTTAAAAAACAAAAATGTGTCTTATTTACTGAATTTAACTTACAAATTGATAAAAAAAAAAACTTTGTCTTGTACCATTCATGTCACTTTTTTTTTGGTTTTTTGAATTAGGCACTTTTTTTTTATACGCTTTAGTCACTTTTTCGGCGCGTTTTAGTCACTTTTTTGGCATGCTTTAGTCACTTTTTTGTC
Source organism: Maratus speciosus (assembly GCA_963932465.1). Taxonomy (NCBI): domain Eukaryota; kingdom Metazoa; phylum Arthropoda; class Arachnida; order Araneae; family Salticidae; genus Maratus; species Maratus speciosus. The sequence continues at coordinate 222,019,724 of OZ010791.1, read as the reverse complement.
ACTTTTTTTGGTCTTTTAGTCACTTTTCTCACTTTTTTGGAAGCATTATTACACTTGCATGCCTGAGTTTGCGGCGGTGAGAAGGTTAAGTGTGTCAACTCAAATGTAACAAGTTTCTTAAATCTCTGAGCGTAATTTCATACTTTCCAGTGCTCATCTGTATGATAACATTTAATCACAGTTATATATATATATTCTCTACTGAAAAATTTCAATGGTCCTTTGAGTTTCAGTTTATTGATAAATAAATTGGAATTTTAACTTTAGTTTTTAAACTTTTTAATTTTGCGAAAAATATAATATAAATTTTAGTGTAGTAATATTGTGTAATCTTAATAAGTTCTTTAACTTTTATTATGTAAACTAAATAAAAAATAAACTTTAATTTCAGGATCTCCGAAATGATTCTCACACTATCACTGAATTAGCCAAAATGAAACAAAAGCCTGTTACTTCTGAGGAAGGACGCTCAGTAGCTGAAAAAATCAATGCATATGGGTATCTAGAATGCTCAGCCAAAACTAAAGAAGGTGTTCGAGAAGTTTTTGAAACAGCTACTAAAGCAGCTTTACAGGTATAGTTTTTTTTAATAATAAGTTTGTGTATTTCTGGTTATTAGTTATCTTATTCAAGATTATACACATGGTTCGTACGGTCTTTGAAAGTCCTAAAAAGTGCTTACATTTTTCAATTAAGTTTTTGGTGCTTAAAAGTACTTCATGCAAAATCTGCAAAAAGTCCTTAAAAGTGCTTATTTTTATTCTTGTATTATTTCTTAATTGGGTGAAACCTTTCTGCATTTTTTTAAAAATATCTGATTTAAAAATAAATCTTAACCCCATTTGCCTTCACCTTCTTCCCAAATTTCACTTCCTCCTTTTGCTCTTTCCTCTACAATACCGAAGTTTAAAATCTTTAAAACTTAATTTTTTTAACTTTTTCTACTGTATTTGTTACTTTATATTTATTATCAGCCCTAAATTTCATTGACAGTGTTCATTTCAATAAAATTTCATCTGAATTTCACCCTCTCAAAAAATTTGCTTCCCCGTCTTTGTCTCCCCCCCTCCCCTCCGCTCCCACAGTACTCAAAGTTTAAAAACTCTTTAAAACTGTTTAATTAAAAAAAAATCTGCTCTATTTGTCATTTTGTTGTCACAATAAATAATCGATCATGAAGATTTCTCTTCCCACCCGAAATTGGCATTTTCCCTTTGCTCTGGCTCCTTTCCCCCCACTTAAAGAGTACTTGCATTTTTTTTTATGATTTCCACAATAGTTCTTCAAGAACTAATGCATGAATTTTCATCGAACTTCAGATTCAGGTATACCTTGATAAATATTAGTACTGATTACGTTTTGGTGTAAATCATCTGACAGGTGGTGCTGTTATGCTGCCTTTTTTACAATTTCTGCAATAGCTTTATCTCAAGAACTAATGCATGAATTTTCACCAAACTTCAGATTCAGGTATACCTTGATAAATATTAGTGCTTATTATGTTTTGGTGTAAATTTTCCAACAGGTGGTGTTGCTATGCTGGATTTTTCAAGATTTTTTTCAATAGCTCTACCTGAAAAAGCATTGCACGGATTTTCATCAAACTTCAGATTCAGTTAGACGTTGACATAAGTTGTTGCTGATTATGTTTTTGGTGTAAATCACCCAACAGGTGGTGCTGCCATGCTGCATTTTGCAGGATTTACACGATTTTAGCAATAGTAATATCTCAAGAACTAATGCATGGAATTTCATATCTTTAGAATCCTCATGGTGGGCATAGATTGTCATTTAATTTTGGCGCTCTGATATCGAATCTTGAAGCATTAACATCTATGAAATAGAAGAAAGTTTTGAGATTGGCACATCCGACTAGTGTTTTCTTCTGCTGTATTTGTTATTTTAAAATTTTCTAAATTTCTACTGCCACCTGCTGAAATTATCCCCTTCCTGGCCACTCGAATCTTTAAAATTTGTATTTACAAAAAATGAAACTCTTTATTAAAAAAAAAATGCATATTATAATTTATTAGTTTAATTTGTAGGTCTTTAATTTTTTTTTTTTTGGATTTTGGTCCTTGAAAGTCCTTGATTTTTATTTAAAGAAATGTGTAAGAACCCTGATACAAATGCAGTTGCCATTGATAGCTAAAATATGTTTTAAACTAGAGAAAGCTATAGATAAATGATACTTTAGATTAAAAAAAAAAAAAAAAAACACTCAAGGACATATTCCAGTAATTTTAGAAGCCCCCCCCCCCCAACCTCCACCCACTAAAAATGCAGATTTTAAAGAACCATGATAAAATGTGTTAGCATAGCCCTCCTATAACTCTGCTAATACAAATGCAGTTGTCATTGATAGCTAAAATATTTTTTAAACGAGAAAGCTATAGATAAATGATACTTTGGAATTAAAAAAAAAAAAAAAAAAATCCATATATACCCAAGGTCATATGCCAGTAATTTTAGAAGCAAAGAATAAATAAATAAATAAGAAATAAAATGCAGATTACGATAAACCATGATAAAAAAGTGTTAGCATAACTCTTATATAACTCTGCTAAAGCTGGTATTTTAAGGATATTGGTCAATTGTTTGCTTAAGTAATTTCTTTCACAATAATTTTTTTGTAAAAGAAGTAATTATTTTAGTAGAAAACAATTCTTTTTCTTATAATGTTGTCTGCTGTATTCAGTGAAATTTTATAATGTATATTTCACTTTTTAAAAAATTAAAATTTTTAGACGTTTCGTTGATAACTTGTTATTTTTCTAAATTAATTCATTAACTGAGAGAAATTCAAGATAAATTATTACTAAGCACAGTATTATAAAGGGTGTCCACTCTCAACAGTGTCCAATGGCTAATTCCTAAACCGTTAGTCATAGACATATACAGTGATGGAACAGCTGCTCCAATTGCGCCAAATCAATAATGCTGCGCATTTCTGCGCTAAAACGATCATTTTTCAACAAAATTGCGCCGAACTGCGCCAATTCGATAATAATTCTTGAGCCAAATCGATCATTTTCCACTCGAATTTCGCCACAACATTGTGAAAAACATGCGAATTTGGTCAAAAGATCGCGAAAAACACACGATGTTGGTCAAAAGATAGCGAAAAACACGCGATGTTTGTCAAATGATCACGAAAAATACGTGGATTTTAACAAAGGATCGCTAATTTCGTCAAAAAACAAACAAAACGCGGTCAAAAGATCACGAAAAAACGTGATTTCGTTAAAAAATCTCGAATAAAACGCAAATTTCGTCAGAAGATCGCGAATAAAATGGAAATTTCGTCAGAAGAACGCGAAAAACACGCAAATTTTGTCGAAAAATCGCGAAAAGCACGCAAATTTTGTCAAAAAATCGCAAAAAGCATGCGAATTTCGTCAAAAGATCATGAAAAACACGCGAATTTCGTCAAAAGATCGCGAAAAACACGCAAATTTCATCAAAGGATCGCGAGAAAAACGTGGATTTTGTTAAAAGATCGCTAATTTCGTCAAAAAACGAACAAAACACGGTCAAAAGATAGTGAAAAAACGCTAATTCATTTAAAAGATAGAGAAAAAAACGCAAATTTCATCAAAAGGTCTCAAATTTCGCCAAAAGATCGCGAAAAACACGCGAATTTCGTCAAAAGATCGTGAAAAATACGCGAATTTCGTCAAAAGATCGCTAAAAAAACGTGAATTTTATCAAAGGAGCGCCAACTTTGTAAAAAAGCGAACAAAATGTGGTCAAAAGATCGTTAAAAAACGCAATTTCGTTAAAAGATTGTGAATAAAACGCAAATTTCATCAAAAGATCGCGAAAAACACGTGAATTTCGTCACAGGATCACGAAAAAAAAAAAAACGTGAATTTTACCAAAGAATAGCTGACTTTGTCAAAACACGGTCAAAAGATCGTGAAAAAACGCTACTTTTGTTAAAATATCACAAAAAACGCAAATTTCATCAAAAGTTCGCAAAAACACTCGAATTTCGTCAAAAGATCGCGAAAAAATGTGAATTTTGCCAAAGGATCACTAATTTCGTCAAAAAACAAACAAGACGGGATAAAAAAATTTTGAAAAAACAGGAATTTCGTTAAAAGATCGCGGAAAAAAACGCAAATTTCATCAAAAGATCGCAAAAAACCGCAAATTTTGTCCAAAAAATTCTAAAAACATGCTAATTTCATCAAAAGATAGTGAAAAACATGCTAATTTCAACAAAGGGTCCGAATAACCAGGGCTAAAACTAGCCTCCCCCCCCCCCTGCGCGCTCTTCCGCAAAGTATATTTACAAAGAGAATTTCACTAATTTTCTAATAGCTGACTTATTTTAAAATTTAAAATATGTAATACTGAACTACGTAATTTACGATCTCGGATCCAAGGGGTGGGGGGGGGGGCATCACGAGGTCATTATCCCCCCTCTGAATACCAACAAAACTAAAGATCATTTTTATAATGAAATATACAGTAGAGTCCCGATTATCCGAGTCCCGCATAACCGAGTTTCTGCGTTAACCGAGTTATTTTCTTCTGATGGACTGATGCCTTTCATTATTATGAAAGGGCCATTATAAATTAAGTGTTAAGCAAAGATGAAAGAGCAGTCGTAAAAAGTTAGAGCACTGATTTTCTGGTCAGACTGTGAAAAAAAAATGACCATAATTTTTTTTTCAAAGTTCTAACTTTTTACGGCTGCTCTTTCATCTTCTCCTAACACTTCATTTATAATGGCTGTTTCATAATAATGGAACCCATCAGTCCATCAGAAAAAAATGATCCATTCCAAAGGTATAATCCTTCATTTGGCACCCATTCGTTCTGGCGCTCGGGGCACATCCCCCCTCCCCCCCCCTAGTTTCGGACCTGGACTAGAAAAATAGGCGAATTTTGTCAAAAGATTGCGAACAATATGCAATTTATCAAATATCGCGAAATACACGCAAATTTCGTTAAAGAATTGCAGAAAAAACACGAATTTCGTCAAAGAATTGCAGAAAAAACGCGAATTTCGTCAAAGAATACCAAAATGACATTTTGATGCTCCAAAATATTTATTTTCTGCTCCAAAATGAGCATTTTTGCTGCTCCAAAATAGTTATTTTCTACTCAAAAATGAGCGTTTTTGCTGCTCCAAAATGGCTTTTTCCTGCTCCAAAATGAGGTCCATGCTGTTCCATCACTGCATATAGTTCCAATTACAAAAAATGTTTTAAATCAGGTAAAGAAATATTTTAAAAGCAATTTGGGTCAATAAAAACATTTCTTTACAGAATTTTAATTTTTATATGATCTCCCGGTCCTGTAAGTTGTATTTAGTAAAATTTTCCTTTTACACTGACAAGTAATACAAAAAAAGTCTCGTTATTTTACGATTAAAATTGACCGAATAATAGCTGTTTAAAGTTGGAACATATTTTTTTGCTGCAAATTGGAGGTCATTCACAAATTTAGTTGAAATATAATTTTGTCAGATATATTAAAAAAATGGTTGAGAGTAAAATTAGCATTGCAATATAAATTTGAAATCTTTAATCATTCTGACATATTATTGCAAAATATACAATTTGTAATAGACATTTAAGAAGAAAGAAAAACAGAATTTTTGTTAAATAAAATGATGATAAATTAACAGTCTCAATTCTTTACAAAATGATACATATTTTAAAATATTATTAGATTGCACTAGCCTGCAAAAGTTGGGTTGTGTCATGTTTTTTAGCTTTTGATAATTGGTTCTTATGTATTCTGTACCGCTGAATCTGAAATTGACCTTCATTTTTAATCATCACATCAAGATATTTTGCAAATTAAAAATTTCAAAGATAAAAAGTTCAAAGTTAAAATTGAACCTCCTCCCCCATCTCATTGGACCACTCAGCTGTTTAGCTTTAAGAATCCCAGGATAAGCAAAAATATTGAATAAATTATTGAATAAAATAAAATAAAAGTTTTACATATGTTTTATAGTATTAGATTTTTGCTATATTTTAACTTACACATTTACGATTTTCAAAAAAATTCTAACGTGATGGTTAAAAATGAAGGTCATTTTCAGATTCAGTGCTAAAAAGTATGCAAAAACCAATTATCAAAAATTAAAAAACAGAGCCATCTCCTCTACTTTATAGTATCCGATTTTTGTTATTCTTTAACTTTGGCAATTTGATTTGCGAAATATCCTGACATGGTTAAAAATTACGGTAATTTTCGGATTCAGTGCTAAAAAATACATAAAAGTTTTAAAAAAACCCAACAACAGCAGTCTTGTATTATCTAATCTAAAACTTTTTCTTAAACTTCTTGGCAGTAATTTCTTGTGCTATCCTGTAAAATAAGTATAAATGGCAACCACTGAAAATCATAATAATATTAGATTGTTATCAGATTTGCACCAGTATGTAAAATGTAATCTCGATCAGATATTTGAAAGTGAGTTAAAGTTCGAGTAAAAATTTTGAACTGAAAAAACATACATACGATCGTTGAAGTAACATAAAAACTTATAAAAATAACATAATTTCTGTTAAAAGAAATCATAAAAGAAACAGTCTCAAATCCTGACAAAATAAAACATATGTTATTTTAGCCAATCTGAAACTTAATAAATGTTAACTTAATCGTAATAAACTTAATCGTAATACTTGCACGTTTTTTTTTTCAAAGCGCAGATACACATGAAATAAGATCTTTGAGTACTTTAAGCACTTGGTATGTGACCCCTCAAATCCAAGCCGAACTCATTTGTTTTTAGAACAGAAAAGTGGCATAAGTCATGCATTTTTAAAGTTTCATAACTCGCTCAATTTTAATGTTATATGAATGGGGCTTTTTTTGTCTGTCTTGTCAGTGTAATAGGAAAATTTTACTAAATATAAGTTATAGGACTGGGGGACCGTATAAAAATTAAAATTTTGTAATTTTTTAAGAAATGTTTTTATTGACCCAAATTGCTTTTAAAATACTTTTTTACCTGATTTAAAACATTTTTGTAATTGAAACTATGTCTATGACTAACGGCTTAGGATTTAGCCATTGGACACCATTGAGAGCGGACACACTGTATATTTGTTAATCAATTTAGTGTAATTAAAAATTTGTAGTGTTTTTTGAAATATTTATGATCAAATAAAAAAGTAAGCAAAAATTGACAACTATGGGGAGGCAGTAAATATTTTTTACTGTCAACTAGAAATTTTTGATGGCTAGCAGATTTTTCTCAATTTCTAGGTTTCTGATCATGTTAATATATTATTCATTTTTAATCATTGTGTGAATGGATGTATTTTATCACTATTATATATTTTTCTTAAGTTTAGTTCAAAAATAATTCTAGTTTCTTTTATACATACGATTTTGGTTTTAAGTAACTTAATATAAATAAAGAGTTGTGATTATTAGTTTTACTAGCTCATCCACTTGACGTTGCCTGGTCCTATGATTATAACCTTAGATAGACCAAAAATCAGTACTGAATGATTTTATGTTTTTAAAGTAAAGTCTTCCCAAATGAGCATAATATTGGGAGCCTCACTGCCTTCAGTGATAGAAATTGGGAAATAAAAATTAGGCACCAAATGATGCCTATCATAAATATCTTAGGCATCAAATTAAAATTTTCAGTTGCAATTTCTAAAATTAATTTCTAACATGACTGTATATGATATTAATATATATATATATTGTATGCTACTTTTCTTTCTTGAAAAACACAAATTATTTTTTTTATTGAAAGTTATTGAAGTTCTTAATCTCCAAGATTATAATAATTGAAGCAACTGTAAAACTGGTGTAACGCATTTTTAATTATTATTCTATTTAAAAATCAATAGAAAATGCTCTTAATCTTGTAAAACAAAATTAAAACTTGATAACATCTCCTAGGAAATCAGAAAGAAAATTTTATCCAATGTTGGTAATTTAATTAAATTTCGTAAAAAAAAAAAAAAAAAAAAGCACCTATCCTTTAACATGAAATCAAAAAGTGCAGTATTTTTTCTGTGTATTAGGTAGATTTCGTATGAAATACTACCTATTGGGATCGTTCCTATGTTGGAATTTCTGAAAAATTTTTGCAGATCTACACCGATCATGACCCCTAGAACCCAAAACCACCCTCAGTAAAAAACTTTATCTATCTATCTATCTATCTATATCACTTTCTTCTGGACACGATAACTTTCGTAATTCTGCACCAATCTCTTCCAAACTGATACATAAAATCAATGGGCATAAAATCTCGGTCAAGTTCGTTAATGGGCAAAATCGGACCAAGGGGAGGGAAATAGGGAGGGGTTTTGTGAAAACAGAAAACCCCCCATAACTTCTTAATTTTTGTACATATCAAATCAGTTTAAAGTTTTTATTACTTCTAAAAATAGGGCCAAAAATTTATGTATAACAGATTTTTGATAAAGTTAAAAATGGGCTCAAGGGGCGCAAAAAATAGGGTTTTTGGGAGAAAAAAATTCATAACTTCGTCAATTCTCAAGATATCAAATTCAATTAATTTTATTATAAATCTCCTTAACATTATCTAAAACTTTTATATTCACAAGTTTTTGATAGGAGCAATTCGTACCGCAAAAAAAATTAAAAACGAAAACAAAAAGGGCGTTTGAAGAAGAAAAAAATCCATAACTTCGTCAATTCTCAAGATATCAAATCCAATTAATTTTATCATGAATTTCCTTAACATTATCTACAACTTTTATATTCACAAGTTTTTGATAGGACCAATTCGTACCGCAAAAAAAATTAAAAACGAAAACAAAAAGGGGGTTTGAAGAAGAAAAAAATCCATAACTCCGTCAATTCAAAAGATATAAAATCCCCATGAATTTATCATATATCGTCTTAATATTGTCTACAACATCTATATAGACAAGTTTTGGATAGGACCAATCCTTAGAGCAAAAACAAATTAAAAATACATACCGGTTGAAGAAAAAAATCATCTAAATAAGGGTGTATTCAAATCCAAACTGCTTATTTTCTGACTCATTTTACAATTCATTTTTGCTCTCAAAGGCTACCAATTGGTAAGTTTTCTTACTCAGAAACTATATAATGTACCGTAATGGTCGATTTTCTGATAGGGGCAGAATATATTTTTTTAAATGCTGTTAAAAAGGGCATTTTGAACCGAATTTACCGAAGCGGATTGTGTTGGAAAAATCATTGTATTAAGGATGCGCTTAAATCCAAACTGCTTATTTTCTGACTGGTTTTTAAATTCATTTTTGCTCTCAAACGCATATAATTGGTAGATTCGCTTATTCAGAAACTATATAATGTACCGTAATAATCGATTTTTAGATAGAGGCAGAATATATTTCAAAAAATGATGTTAAAGTGGGCATTTTGAACGGAATTTCCCGAAGCGATTGTGTTAGAAACGAAAAATATTGTCCTTCTGAGAAAATAATAGTTTATATATCAAGTTTTAATTAATTGAACAAAAAATAACAACACAGGTCGCTTATAAATCTCTTCAAAAATCACGTCAGCAAGTTTCATATTATTTTTTAATTAAAAATTAATCTGGAATTATGCCAGAAAATTTCGAGTTGTTGAGCATGGAAAAGTATTTTTTTTAATACCGCCCTAACATGATTCTGATAAAACCAGCTATTATATGAAAATGAAATAAAAACTCGTCAAGAGCGGCCAGATAAAATTGTTAAAGTGGATTTATCTATAATCATGATTTAGTTTTTGTTTGTGAAATTAGTATATTTGACTTCGAAATCTACCTCTGCCTGTAGGCCGGGCCGGCAGGGATTTTTAACTATTAAAATGATAGTTAATAAATGTTAACAAAAAAGTTAGGGTCAAATTTTACGATCAAGATTAATTTTGTAGTTGTCAAAAGCAATAATTTAGTTGCATTTCACAGATAATTTCGAACACTGACTTGCTTTGGCAACACACACCATCGAATTTGTATGTTTTTATATGAAAAAAAATCCATCCAAACAAACCTGGATATGTGAGACTTGCTACCTTCAGCAGCATATCAGTACTGCAGTCTCTTTTGATTTTAATTTTTTTAACAAAAAACTTCCGAAACAAACCTAATGTTGTTGGCCTTTTGAGTGTAATATATATATATATATTTAAAAAAAAATTAAATTGGAATTTTATGATTTTTTTTCCTGCATGAAGGTATGGAATGACTATCAAGAATTGTAAGTTTCCAAAACAGTCAGGCCTCTAATTTGACTATATTAAGTGGCATAAACTGCATGCTTACCCTTTTATTAATAAAATTACAGTGTGAAACCACCAGTTACTGACACCTTATGAATTCTTTCTTGTTAAAATCATTATTACAAAATTTTAAATCCATTTTATGCTTATTTTTCTTTCTGAAAGGATAGTAAATTAAAAAATTATTGTTGACAAAATTCTCAAAAATTACACATTGTAATATTAAAAATTACTTTATTCATAAATATCGTCGAAAACTCCGGCAACTGACACTACCCCCATTTTGGAAAGCCTATAACTGACATAAAGTGAACCAAGAGCTCTTATCTTGCCTGACTCTTTACTTGCAAAGTAAAAAAAAAGGTTTTATTTTTCAAGGAATTTATGCTTTAAAAATACTTTAATCTTTATTATAAAAACACAATACTTGAACCTATAGCACAAAATTAGCAGTCGTCACTCGTCTAGTAACACTTAAAACATCTCTCCAAATTTAATGGGCACCACTTGTCAAACGCGATAGTTGAAAGATGTATCGATGCCAGGGAGGAAAGGGGTGAAATTCATTTGGAATTTATGGTGTTCAAATCGACGATTATCCCGCACGTAAAAAAAGAAAAAAGCAGGGCCGATTCTGTTCTGATGTTCTGAATTTTCTGAAAATTTAAGGCATTCAGTTTGAAAATTAAAAAAAAAAGTCTGTCATCAGTCCAAAAATTCGGACATAAGAAATATCGTTAATTTTGACATGGTCGCCTAAAAAAAAAAAAAAAAGATTTCGTCAATCGTTCACAGAAAAAAATCTTCAGTTTCATCGAAGAATTGCGAGGAAAAGGCGAATTGCATCCAAGGATTGCGAAAAACATGAATTTTGTCCAAGAATCTCATAAAAAAACGAATTGCAATAAAAACACAAATTTCCTAAAAGAATGCCAAAAAAAAAAAAAAAATTCTTCAAAGCGAATTTGTGAATTTCTTCAAAGAATGGCAAAAAACAGCACAAACTTCGCAAAAAGATTGCAAAAAAAAAAAAAAAAAAAACACAATTTTCATCAAAAGATCGCAAAAAAAAAAAAAAAAAAAAAAAAAAAAAAACCCGCAAATTTCATCAAAAGATCACAAAAAAATGCAAATTTCGTCATAGGATAGCTAAAAAACATGAATTTCGTCAAAGGATCGTTGAAAAAAACGTGAATTTCGTTAAATGATGGCGGAAAAAAACACTAATTTTGTCAAAGGGTTGCATAAAAAAGCATAGTTAGTGCTGCGAGGGATTCTCCCTTGCCTCCCTCTGTTGTAACCTTTCAGAAAATTTGCTGTGAATTTCAGATTCTTTTAAAACTCAGAATCATCCTTGGAAAGAAATTAACTAATTCTTATTCGTTCAAAGTTTACGAACTTCTCTCTACTTAGAGGATTGGGAGGAGGGGGGTGGGGTTAATTGCACTTTTGGTAGTCCGTACCGTTATTTGATTCGTTAGAGAAACTAAAAACTGATAAATTCAAAGAAAACAAAATCCTTACAAACATTATTGAGATTTTGATAACAGTTGCTCGAAGCAATGTTGAAGTGGAGAGAGTGTGGAGCCAAGCAAGAAACACTCTAAGGGACAAAAGTTTATCTAAAAATAAAGACACGCTGCATTATCGCCTAAGGGTTAAACTAACTAAAATTCAATTAAATGAGTATGATCCTTCTGCAGCAATAAAACTTTGATGGAAAGACTCTGTTAGGTCACGAAGACCTAATGTAAATGATAAACATTTGTGTAAAAAATAACACTTTTTGTAATACTCTATTTCTATACAATTAATAGTAAAAATAAAATATTCAAGATTTTATTAAAATTTTAAAAATATATTTTTATTGTCCTGTCTCTTTTATACATTGCATTAAGTACTCTTCAAATATGTGTTTGACTTTTATTTTGACTCCTGTAATTTCTTGGTTATATTTTTCTGTTAGATGTAATGCCAGTTTTTTTTTTTTTTCAGTTGAGTGTAATCCTACCTATCGAATGGTAACTAAAAGATATTAGTAAATTACGATGTTGATAGTTAAAAAAAAAACACAATTTTGCATGAAGCGTTCATAATTTTCTTACTGGCAAGTGGTTAAAAAAAAAACTGGCCAGTGAAAGAAATCAGTAGCCATTGAGCAAAAATGTTAATTTTGACCTATACTTGAACCTTATTTATATATTATGATGCTCTACAGATGCACATGTCCCTTTTTTCATGTTTTAAATTATAAGTAATGCAGCTTATACAGTAACTGACAAATGGCAGCAGGCCATGGTAGAACAACTTAAATTTTAATGATGCTGACTACAAAATAAATTTATTATTTTGTTTTTTTAAACTGTTCAAATAAGATTTCAACTTTCTTTAATATTACCAATAATTAACACCTTTGTCGGAGACAAGTGAATTGAAAAAAGTTTAGAATGGTTGCATTATAAATAGACTAAAAAAAAAAAAAAAAAAAAAATACTTTATTTTAGAAATAAACCTCAAGATGGTACTTTTTGTTTTCTCAAAAGTTTCTTCCTCATTGAATATGTTCTTGGCCTACTAGTGGTGAATAAATTAATTCCAAAATAAAAATAAGTGTTTAAGTTACCACTAGATAACATAGGATCCTGGAATATTGTGAAGTTTATATAGAGGGTTAAAATTGGAAGATTTTAAATTTTTGAAATGAGGATATATAAATTTAATTTAGATTAATTATCTACCCTTTCTAAATTATATTTAAATAAAGATAATGTTATGTCATAACAAATGTTCATAATTGCATAATCTCAAATCCTAAAATTCGCAATCATAAAGAAAGAATGAAGACAAATGGAACACTATGCCTGCTCACAAAATTGCGAATTCCTGTTTCTTGTATATTGATTATTTCAGACAGAAAGCTTTAATGATTGGCTATCATCTGTTACATTATAATTAAAATATTGTATTGACAATTTAAATAAACAATAAAAAATACATCATTTAGCCATAGCAAATCTGCAAATTACTTGTGGGAATGTTTAGCCTACTGCAATTTAGTAATCTGTTGTGTAGAAAGACATTTCATCTGTACCAAATTCAACTGGGTTTGTTATACAAGTTGTGATCACAGTGCTTCAACTCTATATATTGTAAACAATTTATGAGTTGCCATAAAAGGTTTTCAGTTTTGAATTTCTTCTTTTGTGAAATTTTAAGACCAGGGTCATGGATGAAAGTTTTCCATCCTGTAACAGCAGAGTTTCTCCCACGTTTAAAAAAGGGCAGGGTGCTGCTTGCGAGAAAAGGGCACTTTTGGATTCCGAAGGGCATGTTTTGGATTCTAAAGGGCATTTCTTAAAATTTTTAAAGGCATTCTTTTGATTTTTAAAACTGCTTTTTAATATTTAATAGACAGAACACTATTTTAAAGACAGCAATGAGTCAATTTTTACTATGCAAGTAATTTTTTAATAAACAAAGGAGTAAAGGCACTTTTTTCAGGTGGGGGCAACAAGGGAGCTAATTTTTTAAATGCGGGGCAAGAGGGGTGCTATTTTGTAAACCTAAGGGCAGGCAGGGTGCAGCACCCTCCTGAAACTGTCTGGGGGAAACTCTGTGTAACATAATTGTTAAAAAAAAAAAAAAAATTGGAAAGATTAGAAGGAAAAAATTATGCATCTCTGGCTGGAGTTCTTATCTGAGCAGTCCACGCCATGAAGAAATTGCAGTAGTGATTTATTGGCAGGAATCTACTTAGAGACAAAGTAAAAATAAATCTATTTTAATCATAAATAATTCAATTGAGAAATTGAGCATGCCTGCACCGACCTATTAGTTTACCATCATAATTGTACTATTCATTTTCGAAAGCTGTGGCTGGAACTCTGGGACAATTCTACCATTGAAAGGGATGTTTATCTGAGATGGGCATTTTCCGAAGTTCTATTTCGGCATTCTCTTCTGTGTTACTGAGATTGATGCTTACTTATTTTTTATTTCTGAAATTTTTTTTTAATTCTATTAATATCTCTTTTTAATTCAAATTAAAACAGGGTTCCTACGGGTCAGGGAAAATAGGGAAAAGTCAGGGAATTCGAAAATTTAGGTTAAAAGTCAGGGAAATGTCAGGAATTTTTTTAAATATTTGAAAAGGTCAGGAAAAAGTCGGGGAATTTTTGATGTACTACTTCCATCAGAATTTCTATTATCGTCGTAAATGAAGAAATTTTGAATGAATCTAAATCCAATCTAAAATTTTTATGTAAGAGCTTATGCAAGTTATATAACAATATGAAAAATAATTAAAAAAATTGGAAATTCGTACAGCATATACTTTTTTCTAGCATATCTAGATTAAAGTCCATTGTGGAGGATTTTACAACAATGTATAAGCTGAATTTTTACTGCGAAAGGTCAGGGAAATTTTTGAATAAAGCCAGGGAATTTCTGGAAAAGTCAGGGAATTTTTTTACCAAAATTGTGTAGGAACCCTGTAAAACTTCTATATTTAATGTTCAAATGGCTAGTTCGAGTAGAAATAAATCTTTCAGGAGTGGTAGTAAGAAAAATATATGTCAATGTCATTCAATTTTGTGATCAAGAAGCACAAAAAAGAGAATTAATTCTTCAGCCAGTCAAATTGCTGGGGTTTCTAGTAGCACTATTAAAAAGATTCGCCGAGAAGCAGGAGATTAGCGTAATCCTGCTTTTTGTTCACCTATAAAAAAAAAAAGTTAGAAAGAATGTCTTTACGTTTTTACATACATCAATATTATTTCCTCAAAAGCGCATTTTTAAAAAATGCAGCTAAACAAACTCCGTTCATCCTTATTTTGATAAAATCAAAGCAGACCTGATGCATGCACAATAATGCTGAGGATTTTGCTATCCAAAAACAAATAGTATATTGTTATTTATATATGAGTTGTGTACATTTTATTTGAGTGTTATGAAAACACATTACTGTGTTTCTGTCCTGTGAAATTTTGACTTTTGTCCATGACCAGGATAGATAAATTCCTATTTCATATTATAAAATGTAAAAAATATGCAATCAACAAAAAAGAATTCTTTGTTTCATTTGGTTCATAATTATTTTTAATGTCTAATTGTCTATACCAGAATATAATGACCAGCTTCAAAATTTATGTGAAATTGATTTGATTTATATTAAAAATAATTTTGTTTATTAATAGTTCAAAATCATCATTAGTTAATTGAAAACTTTATAGTGATTTAAAATAGTTATTCATTTTGTGTACCTTTTGTCATATAGTAAAACTTCAGTTATCCAAACTCCAGTAATCCAGATTGCTAAATATTTGGATTGATATCAGGTTATGGAAAATTACATTTAAGATGGGGGGAAAAAAACTATTTGAAATGAAAATTGTATGTATTCTCTTAGGAAAATGTATTTTATTTGAAATTATTATTTAAACTACCATTAAAAGTTATATTTAATTTGAATTTATGAAGTTTGTATTTTATATTTCTAAGTCTGTATTTATGATCTGCTGTAAAATTTCTTTGCATGTGTTCAATTAACTCATCTAAATTTGTGTAAATACCATATATATTTATTTCTCTTTTGCAGTAAAAGTGATCTTATTAAAGGTAGATTTAGTATAAGTTGAATACATTAAGCCCCCCACCCCCTTTTTTTAAAACAAAAGCAATTTTTATTTCGTAACATCCATATTTGGATTACCCAATTAGCCTATTAAAATATGGATATTTAGAGTTTTACTGTATTTGTGTAATATACCCGATCAGTATATATTATAATTTTAAAATTCTAATTCTATATTAAAATTATTTCAGGTTAAGCGGAAAAAGAAGCCCAAATGCGTATTATTGTGAATTTCTTACCTTTTATACCCCGAATGAAGAAGCACATCATGGATTTTGTAGCATTTTAAAAGCAATATACCATGTTTCATCCATTTAGTTCTTTGTACCAAACTTTTTTCTGTTAGCTATTTTTCTTCATTGATTTGATTTTCCTCATTGATTGAATTATTGTCTTGTTATTTTTTATCTGCATGAAAGCCAATTGATGGAAGTCTTCCACTGCAGTTATACTAATTATTGTATGAAATATGTTAGCTGCATAGGGGCCACAATATTTTCTTCTATCTTGTTGCTTCCTTGAACTGTTTATTAAAATTTATTTTATTATTGCTTTCATGAAATTGGATCTGACTGTGGTTTTTTATATTCTTTTATAAAGGAGTTAAGAAGTCTTGAAACCAAAGGTTTTTAGGTACAATTTGTTGCAATTTGTAGTATTACTTTGGCTTCAAGAACTTTGTCAATTATAGTATGTGGTATTTCAAAGCTGATATTTTTATCAATATATCAAGGAGAGTATTGTAAAAACATATTTGAGATATGTCTCTATTGTGAGATTACTGTTAAGTAATATTTTTGTGTATGTTAATATCTTGATAACTAAAAAAAAAAAAATTGTAATAAAAACTCACCCTTTTTATTGTCTTATAAGTGGTCATTTTTCTGTGCCAAGTTATTTTGCTAATAGTTTGAAGCATTTTAGCCTTAAATGAAGATTTTTACCTAAAATGCCTGGCGTTTCTTTTTACTGTTTCAAAAAGTATGCAATTTCATGAAAAGTGTATGACCTCTATGTGCTCAGAACAGTACCTTATTTCAGGATTGCCACTGGTGGCTATTTTTATACCTATTCGCACCACTGTTTTAAGAAAATAAATTTTATAGTATATTTCTCTTGCAGCTGTTGTCAAAGCATATGTGATTTTTTATAAAGTGGTGCGAGATAGAATTAAATAGTCATCAAATAGCAGCCCCATAATTTATACTTGCCAAGTTTCCTGAATCTTGATATTTCCATGAAAATTTCTTTATCTTATGTTTTTTTAATATTATGTACATTTGGTTAAACAAAAGAACAAAAATAACGTATTCCATGCTATTTTACCAATAAATTGGGAGATGTATCTACTCTCTCTCCACCCCGAAAACACCTGTAATTGTTTGTCACCGATACGATGATAATTATCAAATTTTAGTCCACCACATGTAAAATTGCAAATAACCACTGGTTAGTTGATATGCTGCCACTACTGGTATAAGTACATGATACCAGAAAATCCTTTATTCAACTGAGAATTGTGTCCTATAATTCTGTATAAGTAGAATTAATTTAGGGATTTGTTCCCATATTTAAATAGAGAAATACAATAAGGTTTTAAATTTTTAGTGCTTATATCCAAATTTATGGTTCACCTTGGTTTCTATGGTAAATATTCACATATACATACAGTAATACAGTAAAAGATCTTTATAAAACAATTCTATCTAATGCAATTCTCCATTTAACAGATAGCTTCTCAGATTTAAACAATGAATTTTACAGTTAAGTGCCTGTACTCCAGTTTGTAGAAATATTGCTAACCTCTAGAGGAATAAATATAAAGCATTTATCTTAATCTCCTTTAGACTTTTTAAAATGAAAATATTGCCATTGTTAACTTAATGGAAATAAGTAATATAATGATTTTGTCCATGCATATTTGGAACTTATTTATAACATAATTTAACAATATGTGGAATCACATATGTAATTTCCCAGCTGAGTGTAAAAGTGTCCAGGCCAGGATTTGAAGCAGGGATATTTGTTGTAAGCTGCCAGATAACTGGGCTATCATGGACACTGGCAGGGATAATTCACCTGATAACCATATTGATTATGACATCTGGTCTGATATCTGAATCAGCTCAAAAGAATAAATCACAGGTAATGGAACTCAAAGAAAATGTTGGATATGTAATTAAACTATATTAATTTTAACATAATTATTTTAATTGGTTAAGTAAATCATACAAGTTTTAATTTTCAAACTGCATTCACTCAATTGAAAAGTCAGCAAATCCTTCCGTTGGAAAATTTCACAAATGATTCATTTACCAATTAAAAGAACGTTGTTAAAATTAATATGTAAAATGATCTATTTATATTATGCAAAAATTTATAATCTGCACAACTTTTGGTCCCAAGAAATACAATGTAAAGATCTTCTACTGTATATTGATATGTTCTAGATATATTTCGTCAATTTTACAAGGTAAATTTTAATTATTTGATCAATATAACGCAAAACCTTATGTTTTTATGGTTAGCATTATAAAAATATTCTACTGCACAGTTGTGGGGGGAGGGGGAGTAAATACTCCTTACTAACTCTGCAACAAATTGTTATAGAAGAAAGTTACTAGTACCGACTGGATTGGATATAAAGTCTATTTTTAAATGATGCATATAAAATTTGCTTAGGGGGCATGGAACCTAAACTTTTTTTAATAGCAATACCCAAGATTGACCCCATAAATAAACTCTGTATCCTTCAATTAGCCTAAAAACAAATTTTCATGAAATTCATTTTAAAATGAGCAATATTTTAGGGGCTGTATTCAAATTGAAGTTCTGTACTCGATTGTTGAAATACTACAGAATAACTATGTTACTTCTATTAATGAATTATTTATTGCCAATATGACCATTTCACTCACTTAATATGTTTCGACTATTGCCAACCCAGTGAGTGAAATATATTTTTTTTAAGTTATGCTTTTCTGTGCACTTAAACTATCATTATGCTGTTTTTTAATCATAATTTGAAAACTACTTGGAAGAAAAGTTTGAAATATAGAATTCGCATAAAACAGGACATAATAAATATAAATCTATAAAAAAATTGTAGGTTGCAATTCATATTTTTTTCGAATATTTAACCCATAATTTATATTATAAAATTTTTAAAATTACAATTCAATGTATTTATGTTTGGGTTTTTTAGTATTATAACCACACAAAAAATTAACACATTAGGATTATAATTTCAAGAGATAATAAATATATGAAAATGTAATTTAACATTAGAAGCTCTAAGCTGCTTGTAATTAAAAATCTTATCATCCAAATGTCTTGGAATTTCATTTCTAGGCATAGTTTGAACCAAAGATTTAAAATATATTGTTAAAATTAGGTGTTGCTATTGAGAAAAACAAAGTTTGGTTTGGTTTGCAGATGCCCGCCTAAGCAAATTTTACACACATCATTTAAAAGGAGACTTTATTTCCAAATCGTTTAGTACAAGTAACTTTCTTCTGCTGTAATTAGTTGCAGAGTTAGTAGGGGGGGGGTGTTTAAATTTTTTTTTTCCATGACTGTACATATATACAGTTGGATCTCGTTATCACGACACCCGGTTTTCACGTCACTCCGTTTATCACATCATTTTTATCAAAGTCCCGATTTTCTGTATATGATTTTAATGTAAATAAACTCCGGATTTTACGTCGTTGAATAATTTTCAACTCTGGATATCCCGACGGTTTAGTAAAATTGTCCATTTTTCATAATCCATCTTATAAGCACAGAAATCAAGCGGTAAGAAATGTCTTAGCCAAACTTTTCACAAAAGTGTCTAAAATACCCATTGAGATAAATGAAAAAATTTACATCAATCCTTTATCTCAATGAATAAACCCACACACTATGAGCGACACACTTAAGCTCCAGATAGACGTGTCAGTCTACTTGCGGTTTTTTTTTGTTCTGGTCAGGCGGCGCTTTCTTGTGGTTACACGGCGTTTTTCATCCGACTAAAACCGAAACATTGCATTGCATTGAAACAATCAGAAATTAGCTAATACCCATGTCTGAAACAATGAATATTGACTACAATTCATTGCACAATATTGAAAAATGAATTGTAGGAAGCACATCTAGGGTTATAAAACTCTAATTCAGCAATATTTCATGTAACAATAAAAAAACAAACCATCATAAATCTGATTTTTATTCTTTTCAGTTTTGTTTTTGTGTTTATTTTGCTTAATAATAATGTTTTATTGCTTAAAACTGCTAACACAGTTATGAATTTAAAATTGTCTTAAATTAATTAAAAATACAGCTTTTTATAAACATTTTTATCCAACTCCGGTTACCGCGACACTCTGCTTATGACAACACTTTTTTCTGGTCATTAGAGTGTTGGGATAACGAGGTTCGACTGTATATATAATGTGTTTGCATTACAGTAGAACCACTCTAATTTGAAATAATTGCGGCCGGTGCCTGTTCAGATTACAAAAAATTTGGAATTCTGCGAAATTCTCATAAAGATAGAAAAAAAAAAAAAAAGATGTGTGCTGATGAAAGCATTGTAAATTATAAGTACTCAGTAGAACTACTATCTCTTGAATTCTTTTATTCAAAAGCAATAAAAAGAGAATGCCTTCCCTTTTCATTAGAATAATGGATGTGCTCCTGTATGAAGTGACCTTATCTTATAAGGAACTCAAGAAGAGATTCATTCCGTGAAACTAGTGAGCCGTGGGTGGCGTGATGGCGGAGGTTAAAGACTAGATTTTTTTTCTTTCTTTCATCACATGCAGTTCAACTCCCAATTCTCCGAGTTATGAATAATCCACATTTCTGATAGCTCATTATATGAACACGCCTTTCCTTAATACAGCATTCTCTTCTGTAAAATCAAAATCACTGGTTTTGGGTGGATCGCGTTAATTAATTTTAATTCATATTTTAAGTATTTCAATTATGTCAAACAGAAACATAGTGTATGCTCACTAAAAGACAGATTGTATGTGCTAGCATGTTTAGACAAAGGTGAATCAGCCATGATATTAGCTGCTGAATTTAGCATTGGCAAAGCAACAATTAGTGATTGGAAAAATAATCACAGCAAAATTGAGATCTGTTAGTTCAACGATATCGGAAAGCAACCTTAAATAACGTAAAACATTGAAAGCATTACATTCTGCAAATATTGATGAAGCTCTTTACCTTTTGTTTTCACAAGAGCAACGAAAAGGGATGCCGATATCAAGTCCGCTTATCCAAGAAAAGGCACATCAACTAAACATTTTAAGGGCGTGGTAAGGTTAGTTCGGGAAAAAAAAAACATTTTCAAAAATATTTTAAGACAATACAGGTAATGCTGGTTTATTTAATTAATTTCCATATAATAATACAACATATGAAAGATATTTTCCTAAACTTTTATTGCAAAATATTGGTAAATGAGCCGTTGGCAGCAAATCTCTGCAGGCACCTTGAAAAAAAGTTGTTTTGCAGTATGCATTATAACTCGTCACTGGATCATCTGAAAAAAAAAAATCAAAATGCGTTTATTAGGTGAGATGTTTCTCGAGGTAATGCTGTCAAGTTTTTTAATTATTTAATTTTACATAACACATTTGCTGTTTTTTTTTTTTTGAGAAAATCTTGCTTTTGACCTCCAAGTGCAGCCAAAAATGAAAAAAATAGATTTTATAAAAAAGCAGCGTTAGGGGCTGTGCATATACAACGTTATCAACTTTATGGTAATTTTGGATCCCCCCTTCATTTTTTTGTTTTTGGAATTTATTTCTTTTGTTTGGAATGATATACAAAAATGGCTACACTTACTTTTCGGATACTTTACTGATTCAAATGAAGAGAAGTCAGTAAAATATCACTTTATATATGAAACAACTTTATATAAAATAACACTTTAAAAGAAATAGTTACTATTTTAAAGTATTTTATAATAGTTATTTGTTACATAATGTATTAGACAGTAGTAATGTCTTCTTGCACTTGCCCTGCACGGAGGAAGGGTGGGGGGGCAGTTAGAAATTCTTATCAACAAAACAGGTGGACAACATTCTTTCTGTTTTTCTTTTATTTATTAGCAAACACAAATTTCATTTCAAATATACTTCGCATATGATTTCTCGAACAGCGATTATATGTGCATGCACATATGAAGAAGAATAGGAATGGCAAACGTTGAGGTATTCTATATTTTGGAATTAAATAATTTTATAAAAATTTAGTGATTTTAATAATAACTTTGTATTTTCATGAAAATAGATGATAGACTAAAAAAAGATTACATACTATTTTGATGTAAAGATCATGTTACAGATAAAAAGTGGACATTTTGGTTGGATCAAAAATGATATCGATATCAAAAGACATATTTCACAATCCCCCCCCCCCCCCCCCCCCCCTTACCTTCAGAAACATTTCACCTAATAAATACATTTTGAATGTTTCAGATGATCCAGTGATGAGTTATAATGTACACTGCAAAACAACTTTTTTTTGAGGCGCCTGCGGAGATTTGCTGCCAATGGCTTATTTACCAATATTTTGCAATAAAAATTTAGGAAAATATCATTCAGATGTTGTATTATTATATGGAAATTAATTAAATATACCAACATTACCTGTATCGTCTAATATTTTTTTTTGAAAATATGCCTTTTTTTTTTCACCGAATTAACCTTATCCCCCCTCTCCCCCCTCTTAATGGATGGACACCCTACATTTGTTGCAAGTAACGGATAATAAGTTCGTTGGAAAAAAAAGACAAGAGTTTGCCAGTTGTGCACAAAAGGAAAAAAAAAAAAAATCCTCTGATTACATGGCTGCTGAAGAATTCATAAAAGAATGCGATGATTTGATTTCATCCGAAATTTATTTACCACAAGTGTACAGCTGTGATGAAAGTGATCTAAATTTTAAAGCGCTTCCACAAAAAAATCTTGCTTGTCAAGAGGAGTCTTGGGCTCCAGGCTTTAAAAGGAGTAAAGAAAGATTGACTGTGTTAGCATGCTCTAATGCAACAGGTAATAATAAATTAGCGCTCATGTTTATAGGGAAGTCAAAGAATCCTAGAGCATTAAAAAGTGTGAATATGAGTACACTTCCTGTAATTTCCAGGAATCAGAAAAAGTGCGGATGACCACCCAGTTTTTAAAAGAATGGTTCAAAAAACAATTTGTTCCAGCAGTAGAAAAATTTAATAAAAAGAACAGTTTGCCAAACCATGCTTTACTAATTTTGGATAATACTCTATCTCATCCTGCAGCAACATCATTGTGTTGCGGAAATATGAAAGCAATTTTTCTACCTCCTGATGCAACAGCTTTATTACAGCCTATGGATCAAGGAGTGTTACAAAATGTAAAATGCAGTTACAGGATGATGCTTCTTTGAAAGTTGATTGAAAGCGATGATAGTTCTTTCTATGTACGACACCTTACACAGAATGTCACAATAAATGATGTAATTTACTGGGAATCGGAGTCATGGGAAAATGTTATGCAAAATTGTTTAGTAAAGTTGTGGAAGAAGTTATGGCCAAGTTTAGCAGATTCTAGCAATTCTGAACAAGGAGAAGCAAGCAAAAGCAAAATTCTTCCGCTTATTAAATGTATCCCAGGCTGTGAAGACACAACTGAACACACTGTAACTTGTCTTGTGATATTGAAGCCAATCAACTACTTACAGATGAAGAAATCATCTCTTTAGTTCAGAATAAGCCACAAGATGACTCTGATCTAGAAGAAATTGATGAGTCGGAGAATGTTCTCGTTCTTCATTCTGAAGCTGCAAATGTGCTAGAAATAGCACAGCTATAGATAGAGCAGAGTGAAAATGCGACATTCAGAGACATCATGTTTATGAGACATTGGCATAATATTGCTTCCTCGTTGAGAATAACAGCACTTAGTCAGACAAACCTGACAAACTCCTTCACCCCAAAAGATTGTTGATGTAAATGTGTGTAACATGTATTTTTATTAAATGCCAATGTGATCCTTGAATTGTATTAGTTTCTTCAATGTGTACAAAATTATGCATGCTGAAAAAGTACTTTTTTGTTTTTAGTACAATATTTAAATATTTTCAGTTAATCTGATCAAGCATAATTTTCGAAAATAAAATCTTCGGATTAACCGGAATTTCAGATTAGAGGGGTTCTACTGTATCTGTTAGTTCTCGATACAAATCTGAAATGTTTGACAAAATGTGAGACAAAATATTGGGCATTGTTGAGTCATGCAGTGAGTTTCACGAGTGTTGTTAGAAAACAGAACCAAGAATTTTAAAAATTTCTCATTTGCATTTTAATGTTTTTAAATGTTTCTTTTTTTCATGGTATGTATGAAGACAATCTAACTTTCTATCTTTTTATTTCGATTTTGGTTGCAATTTTATTTTGAGAACAGTTTCAATTTTGGAAGAAATTGGTTGGTTGATTTCAAAGTTGAAACTGTCCTCCGAATATAACTTAGACCAAAATGGAAAAGCTAGAAAAATAAATGTTAGACTGTGACCTCGAATATATTATGAAAAAAAGAGTAATTTTAAAATATTAACGAGAAATTTGTAAGGAATGTCTTGATTGATTTAACAGTAGTTTAGAAATGTTGCATGACTAGTGTAAGCTCTTATACCATGTTCAGAGGTTCAGACTACAGCATTTAAGTTCAGGGATCTGTTTAAGAAGAAATTGGGTCCTTTAAAGAACCCTTCACAAAATTTTTCTTTTCAAACAGAACCTTTCACAAAAATTTTCACCTTAATAAAGGACCCTTCACAAAATTCTTTTTCTTAAAAATAGACCTTTTACAAATTTTTTCAGCTGAAAACTAAACCTTTCACAAATTTAATCATTTAAATATGAAATCTGGCTTGTCACTTTTACATATATAAAGAAAATATATGTATTTTACATACATATATCTTCTTAAAAACATATAAAAAAAGAACCTCAATATAACGATCATTTTTAATTCACAAAATTAGGACTAGATTTTTCGCAAATGTAAAAAACCTGTTCACAATTTCACAAAAACTGGGCTGTGAGAAAAAAGCCTGGACAGACATTTAAGGTCCTGAATTGTCTGTTGATACTGCAAAAATTTGTAATTATAATTTTTAATATTGAACACATCTGAGCACTCCCCCCCCCCCAATTAAAAGGCTACTGGATATAAACCTAAAATTTGAAAATGTCCTATGAAACAGTGAATAACTGAATGCTTCTCAACAGCCAATTAGGGGGAACATTAAGAGGTTATATCTGGCCACAGATTGCTTGAATTCACCAAGTAATTTTCTGGAACTCGCTCAATGAGTTGAACTTAGATCACCGAACGAGGTATTGACTATTCTCCCATTTAAAAAAAAAAAAGTTTTAAAGTATATTTTTATTTAATACTAGCAGGGACTTTGCTCCTGTTAACCATTGAGGAGGGGGGGGGGGGTGTATGTAGGAAAAATGCATCCTGAAAATATGATAATCATAACAGAGCTTTGTGCATTCATACCCATCAATTGATAAAATGAATTTCAGAAAAAAATTGTTACTGTCATGCAATCGTGACAAAATTTCTTAGCTTTTGTAAACGAGAATGCTTGTTTTCTTCTGTGTATTACAGAAAAATATGATTCCCCCGACTGTATTGCAAAAAACAGCAACAAAAAATTTAATGCATGTAATGGAAATAAGTAGCAAAGTATTTACTGAAGTTCTATATCATATAGATAGCTTGTAAATTTTCATTTAAAAATTACATTTTTACTCCAGCAGAGGCATCATGTTATAAATAATTATTAGGATGCTACTTGGCACAGAATGATATAAATTTAATCATGTTCTTCTGAAATCAATACCTATAATCTATAAAGTAAAGGCTTTAAATTCATTTTTAAAAAAATGCCATTTAGTACATTATTATTTTTCCTGAAATTAAGATGTCTATATTATAGTTGTAAAATTACTGGAAATTTTGAAATAGTAGAAAACCCTTTTCTGTCTAATAAAATTGGAAATTTTGGATGAAAAATGCAAAAAAAAAAAAAAATGAAACTTGCAATTATTTTTCTTAGGAAATATAAAATAAACATTTAATAGGCGTATGCATTCTAAAATGAATAGTTTTCACTTTTTATGAACACATTACAAAATAAATGAATAAAAGAAATAAATGATTTTTACTATTAAAAATTGTCTTCCAGTCTCGTTTTCATAGAAAATTTCCTTGCTTAATTCAATACTATGTTTTCGTAATATTTGATTAAGTTTTTAGAATAATCATTTTTGTTGTATTTTCTAGTTTAAATTGCAATTAAAACTAATTTTAAAAATCTCCCCTTTAAGGGAGATAAACCCTTCTTTCATCTGCTATCACAATTTTAAAGAAATTTTTTTATTGCCTTATAAATCCCATATACAAAAGGTAAAATCTCCATATTAGATACTTCTGAATAGCAGACACCTTTATTCAGCAAACACCTTTTTCAATCTTCAACGCTTGCATATTTTCATGTTTTTACCTCTGAATAGCAGACAGATTTTATGGCTATTTATTGTCTGATATTAAGAGGTTTTACTGCATTGACTGAACCCTCAGACTGCCAAGCAAAAGGGTAAAATTGTAATGTTGTTTTCTCTATATTTCTTTAAAAATGCTAAAAAATATTTTTTTCCTTAATGTGATACTGATATAAAAATTGTTATTACCTATAGGCATATAATCCTTCAGAGTATTAATCATAACTTAATTTTTTTTATACCAGATTATATCTGTACAATTATATTAATTTAAATAATACTTCTATTGCAGTGAGATCTACAGCTTAGAGAACAGATATATCAGTTCGCGGTGGTGAGAAGGTTAATTCTGCTGTTATCTAAATGTATGTTCCAAATACAACATGCCACACCCTAAAAAC
Organism: Maratus speciosus; assembly: GCA_963932465.1. Taxonomy (NCBI): domain Eukaryota; kingdom Metazoa; phylum Arthropoda; class Arachnida; order Araneae; family Salticidae; genus Maratus; species Maratus speciosus. The sequence continues at coordinate 221,992,927 of OZ010791.1, read as the reverse complement.
AGCACAATAATTTTTGAAAAATAACATGTGTACTTTGTTTTTATAAGCCAAGGAAAATTCAAATTATCTCGTTATATTGTTGAAGTCAACATCATTCTAAGCAGAAAATGCACATTTTTCATATATGAGGCATTCTCACATAATTTTAATACCTTAATGATTCAAAATAAAGAAAAAATGATCAGCAGCGATGATTTTTTAATAATATTTTATTTAATTGAGGAACAAAGTTAAACTTGCGTGTTTAATTTTCCTTACTGTTCCCTTGACATTTTAGCTCTCTTAACTTTTTATTTTCTAAATTTTTGCTTATAATAAATTTGCATAGTACCCATAGAACATTTAAACACGGAATAATAACAATGTAGTATTTTTAGTACAAAATTTTTGGTATAGCATTGTTTTAAAGTAGAGCCACCAAGATTATCACTATTTTTATGCAGAATAATTTTCCTAATTGACACAAACTTTGCTATTAAATAATTCAAATGTTACTTTAAAATTTTTTGTGGTGGCAAACAATTTTTTGGCAAAAAGGTTGTGCAGCACTATCTTAAAGGCTGAAATTTAGCAGTTTATATTATTTTATGCTGAGTTATTTTATTATTTACCTGTAACACACATGTTCTAGACATGCTAATTTTTTTATATAGCTACCAGGATTCCAAATAAACAAGTAAATTTTGTTATTTAAAATATTTTACTAAGAATTTCGTGGTTGCAAACAGAAATATAAGTGTAGCGACGGAAGAATATCACAGGGATGGTAAGGACTATAGCAAGTAATTACAATTAAATATGTAGAACATTGTTCCTCCAACTGTAGGTCGCGAACAGATAAAGAGAGGCTGCTGTCAATCTGAAAAAAATAAAATGTTTATGCACATGAAATATCTGTTATTAAATAATAATAATCAAATATTACATAATTAGTATTGATGCGTATGTAGTCTGATCGTTTACTTGTATCAATTACATGACTGCATTTATTTATCGCATGAAAGCTTTACTACATGCAGATTTCCATTTGAAACACACACAAGTAAATTATTTTCAACTAATTTAGTTTTTGATGCTACTATTGAAGAAAATGCTTTTCATACAGGTAAGAAACAAAAAATATATAGGATCATTGTTTTGAATGAATCTGTTACAAAGATTTCATTAAAACAGTGTATTTACTTTTGTTTTATGAATGTTTAGAAAGTCTCAATATTTAAAAGTTTTTAAAATGATGATTTATAACAAAATACATGTGAGCCTTTCTCTGATAATTTTAACTTCCATTAATAAGAAACATGTGAAATTCAACTTAAAAAAAAAATAGCATTTTTAAACTTCCAGTTTTAAACTTTCGTGTTCTTGTTGCTATAATTAGAAAATGTTCTTATTCAGCATTAATGTTTGTTCAGTATATTGTTCTATCCCAGTGAGACCCTTGTCATCCATTTAATAGTGAAATAGAATATGGATGATAAAGAAGAGGCGGTAAGGAAAAGGAAAATTACCACCTATTTTTATATGCAAATCATGTTAAGACTAAGTGATAGCCGCAGTGTTCATTAATTTTTTGCAACAGTTATTTATAATGAACTAAATAATAATAATAATAAATAATTTACTCCTAAAAGTACAGGAATAAATCTTGGGGATGATAAGACTACCAATAAAGCCACAATGCTTGAAATTTATATTTAAATGTTGCTGTAAATTTCCTTTCAAAAAATTACAGCCATATTTTCTCTAGTATACTTCTGCATGAGAAAAAAGTTGAAAAAAATTCTATGGCTGCATCTGGAGTGATTTTCTGTAGAATATTAGCAAGAGGTATGATAAGGAATCTAAAATCCAGGGACAGAGTTAAAAAAATAATAACTGTTAAAATGTGTGCAGGTTAATTTTTTGCTACATATTTATATAAAACAATAGTCCCAGTTTCAGAAAAAATTACGTCGAATTACTTTTATTGAAACAATTTTATACAGATAGCTCCAAACTTAAACATCAGCATCAGGGACTTGGGATGGTAAGACATTTTTTCATTGTACATTTGGGCTCCTCCCCCTAACATCGTCCAAAACTTTTTATGTTGCTAATATGATTGTTCAATCATGCAATGGCATATTTTCTAATATAAGAAATAAAAAACCCCAAGAATATGTACTAAAATAAAAAATATTATTTAGGGACTTCGTCAAAATTATATGAGAATTCCTCATATATATGTAAAAACTTTAACAAAATGATCGTTGAAATGATGTAATCTTTATTTGAATGTTTTTAAAGTTAAAAAATCTATTTTAATACAGACGTTTAAATTTCAAGAAACCAATTTATGAAAAAGATAATAATAACAAAAAGAAAAGTTTGTTAGATATGTCACTTTGTATTGATGTTTATTCTGAGTAGAAACTCTTGAAGTCTTCATCTTAAATGAATCCTCATTATTGTCATCCATAAAGTGAAGGATTTATTTTTAAGCCATGCAAAATAAAATTGCAGGGAATGCTAGGTCATGTAAATGTATTTAATTTTCCTACGTTTTGTAAGGCAAATTGTATACTTTTGTTACACCCCTAGCAAAACAAGCATTTTGATTTTAAAGGCTGAAACACTTTGCTATAATTACATCAATATAACTTCATTTTTCCTGAAATGCAATTTGGTGGCTTTTAAAATTAAGACTAAAAAATGCGAAGCTTTTCACATATGCATGTTAAACATTATTGCATGTTAATATTCTGTAGTCGAATCGGATGTCAAGTTTGGCTAAAACTATGAATGGGGCTACATTGTTTTAGGCAATAGTTCATGCCATAAAAGGCGTAAGTCACATTTGTTAAAGTATGCCAACTAGCGAACAGCTTGCTTATCAAAGATTAGCCCATTTGCTCTTAAAAAGATAAAAATAGTTAAAAATTTTTTTGGCTGATATTGCATAGCGGAATTAGAAGTAAGTATGTAATTGAACTATGCATTTAACCGATGAAATAGTAAGCATCTGTAAAATCCCAATACTTCCTGGGCTTCCATGCCGACAATCATGTTTCTTAGCTCGGATATTTAAGAAGCAGGAAAACTACTGTATTACTGGGGTGTGACTCAAGAGCCAAAGCACCGCGACCAGGGATCTATTGTGCTATTACCCAAAGATGAAAGAGGTAAAACCATTCCCACTTAGTTTCTAAATAGACCAGTAGCTGACATAAAATTCAGCATACATTTGATAGGAATAGACTGAATTTCACATGGCTCAACCAAATGTCGACCCAGGTGCTCGAAACATAAGCAGCATATGCTTCACAGCTACGGAGGACATGTGAAGCAGTCTCCTCTTCGTACTTACAACACCTACAAAGAGGGTCATTGATCATCTTCATAATACTAAGATTGTCTATTAAGTCTACAGTGTCCTGTCCTGTTAGCAGTTCCACCATAGGTCATAGACTATTCTTTCTGAGCCCAATGAGATCCTTTGCACTTTTACTAGGGCATCTGCTATTGAGCTCTTTCGCTTGTCTTTGTCCGCTTGAGTCAAGCCATTCTTGATACTGCTGCTGTCTTAAAATTTTAAAAACAGTAGTTCCAACGCAGTCCTTAGAAATGCCAACAGCTGGTTCTGGTCCAATAAAGGGGGTAACCGACCCTTTCCTTGTTAGACTATCAGCAAGCTCGTTACCCAGGATGCCAGTATGACTAGGCACTCAATGTATAATAACATTAATATCATTACTGGCATGGCAAGCCTGTTCATAGAGCAGTAACACTCCCAAACAATCCTAGAAGTAATTATATGTTTCTGTAGGGCAAGTAACGTTGCCTGACTATCAGAGTAGATATTGACAGGCAGGCTACTATACCCCCTCTCAATGCAAATGTAATCACATATAAGTATTCCATAGACCTCTGCCTGAAAGACAGTGGCGTAACCACCCAGCAGGTAAAAAAAAAGATGTACCATCAGCTGGGCAGCAAACCCCAGCTCCCGTTCCAGTATTTATCTTGGCGCCATCAGTTTGTTTTCCTGGCATTTCTCCTCATTGCTGGTCCAGTTGTCCCTGCAATGTTGAACAGGATTAGTCCGTGATCTGATAGTGAAATTATATCTGATACTTTGTAATCTGTAATAATGTCGTAGCAGTTTCTTCTGCAAAAAGTGACATCAAGAACCTCCCTCCTATTTTTAATAATAAAGGTCGACTCATTTCCGCTGTTAAGCATATGTAGGTTGTAAACCAAAATATATCCTAAGAGGACATCTTCCCGTTTGTTGCAGTCTGTTTTGCCCCAACAGTATCATATCATGTGCATTTGCATCACACCCGAACACTTAACTTGTGTTCCTTCCGAGAACAGTAAGCCATGAGAACTTTAGCCTCGCTAGAAAGAGGGTCCTGTTTCTCAAATAGAAGATAAGAAGATGAGACAATCTTATCAGGTCCAATCTTATCTTATCAGGTCCATTCTCACCCTGAAAATCCAGCTTGACAGCGACATAGTCGCCACTCAGGCAGTTCACCATATTGATTGCATTTAGCCTAGGGCACAGATTAAATATTTTACAAAGATATGACAGGGGAGCAAAAACCCGTACCGGCGCGATTCTAGCGCCACTACTGAGAACAGGCGGGAACAAATGCGTGAGGCTTGTAAACTGTCACTCTCAGACTTTTGCTATCACTGTCATGTTTACCTGATGTAATTTTTTTTGTACGATACTGACAGCTATTTGAATGTTTTTAATTTTTGCAAAAGCTCATTTCAGAGCTATATTTCTTGAATATAATTATTTTATACTAGCAAACCCCGCGGCTTTGCTCGCGTAATAGTTGAAATATGCCAAGTGATATTTGCATGACTATTTTTTATTAGAAGAACACTTTTTGAAATAATTCAAAATTTACAAATTAAGCCACAGTTTGACTGAACTTCATTATAAAAGTGCAATAGACAGAAATGAGATTTTAATTAATAAGAACTAAAACTAATTTCAGTTAAATGATAATTTAGAATATTTTTAGACTTTTATGCTTATTTCATAAGCTCATTTCAGTATTCATTTGAAGTTCTGAATTTTTTAGAAACCATCTTAACACATTTACATCTTAAAATTAACCATCATGTCAAATTCCAAGCTTCTTGTCTAACAGTCCACCACCTCTCTGGTGTTAGAGGCACCAACATAAAATGCCGAAACAGAGTTGAAATAGAATGTCTCAAAAAATGTTGAAACAGAGACTGTCACCATTAATTTGCCAGCATCAACCTTGAAATCGTTGGTATTTCCTAATATTCTATAGAAAACGGAATTTGGATGTTTTTAAAGGCTTTCTTGTTGTTCCTGCCAACCAGATGGCAGTGACACCGGCATATAATATAGCCCGTATAAGGATCAGGGAATATCAATCTTGATTCGCAACCAATAACTTCTGTAATCTGTTTTATTTCCTGAGATTCCATAGAAATCGTAATTTAGAACACTTTTAGAATGCTTTTCGCTCCTTCCCTTTGCTTCACCCCTTTTTAATTTCGAATTAATTTTCGACTGTTCTTAGAGGACATTTATATTTTATAAGTAACTACCGTGCTATATTTCAAGTTTCTAGCACCTTCAGTACCGCAGAAATCGCAGTTTAGAAAGTTTTTTGCTCCTGCAACCCTCGACATAAAATATAGCTTATGTTTGAGCAAGTTCTATCACCATCAATTTGCAACCATTATGTTTGAAATCGGTTTCGTATTTCATACGATTGCATAAAAATCATAATTTAGAACTCTTATAGAACGCTTTCCGCTCACTTCATCCTTTTAAATTTGGAATTTTCTTTCGATAATTCTTAGAAAGCATTTGCATCTTTGAAGTAATTACCATTCTAAATTTAAAATGTTAGACCCCCCTCAGTAACACAAAAAACGCAATTTAGAACATTTTTTGCTCCTGTAACCCCCAGGTGGTAGTGACAACAACATAAAATATAGGCTATGTTGGAGCGGGGACTGTCGCCATCAACTTGAAACCATGGCGGGGGTTGGATTTAGAAGTATATTTTTTGCAATCCCTTGTTACTTAGATTTTCGTTTAAAAATATAAAATCATTCCAACACTTATTTTAGGTATGTTTAAGACAGTCTATCACGCGCCTGAGCAACGCTGGGTGGCTCAGCTAGTGTATAATAATTTAGTGTGAAAGGGTTTTTATAAATAATTCGCATATCTATAAAGGAAAAAAAAAACACACTAAAAAGCAGTGATGAGATTCAGCCGGTTAGAACCGATACCTACGATATCCAAAAAGGATGGGTTCGTCGTACCCGTTATTAAAATGACCAGGCCTGCCAATCTTTCAATATGACAAATAGTAGAACACTAATTCTTTAAGATGAAGGTTGGCTGGTTATTCATGTTTTTACGTCACAAATATCCCGAGGAATCGAATGAGTGTGTTCATAGAGTACACATATACAATATATATATATATATATATATACAGTATAACTTCAAAAATCCGGCATCATCGGGACCAAGACTATGCCGGATTTTTGAAGGAACGTCAAAAGTAGTAACTAGGAATATCAAAAGTAGTACTACGCTCTTAATGGTGCCTTTAGCCATAATTTAATTCATTATTAAGTGAGAATTAAATATAAATTAAGTGAGAATTATTATGAAATAGAGAAAATTAAATATAAAAAATATATAAATATAGATATTTTCTATGTCACAGAAAAAAAAAAAATTAATAAGGAGTGAAATTATTTCTTCTCGTGTAATTTCGGAAACATCGATGTCAATTTTGTTTGCTTCAAAGTTTTTGGCCGTTCTTTAACAATTTTTTCTTGTATTTTATACAAATAAAGAATCTCTATTTCGGAAATACAGTCTTGTTCTCTAAAGCAAATATTAATTCTCCAACCAAATTTATGCATTTTTCTAATGACACTCTTTCTCCTCCTGTCTGTTGTTTATCCTCTTCTTCGGAGCTGTAACTAGCGTTATCGGCGGTTCTATTAGCACAGCGTCACAAGACACTCCAAAGAACTTGTGTACTAGTCTCGATGCTGATGCTTAGAAACGGTGCAGCTCCCAGAAAATGTCTCCAGAAAATAATCACCTCTAACAAATGAAAAAAATGTCAAATATTATTGTTTTGCATCTTTACTTTCGAACTTGAAGTTTTTAATTTATAAACAATTGCTATTTTTCTTCTACCATACCTTAAAAGTGTAAAAGAAAAAGGATGGGAAACCAGGGTTTTGATGCCGGATTTTTAAAGTTGCCGGATTTTCGAAGTTATACTGTATATATGGTCTTTTTTTTCCCTATTCTGACCAGAAAATCAGAGTTCTAACTTTTTACGTCTGCTTTTTCATCTCCACCTAACACTTCATTTATAATGGCTGTTTCATAATAATGGAAGCTATCAGTCCATCAGAAGAAAATAACTCGGTGTGGGACTCGGATGATCGAGACTTTACTGTTCTTTAAAAAAAAAAAAAAAAACGGCAATAATTTAAAAATAGCGTTCCGGTTCGTGGATTTTTCCATTTCGAGCCCTGGGTTTGCGATCACTTTCTTTTAATGTTTACTTTATCTCTTACTTACTGTATCCCTGTACTGCAAGTGGCAAAGAGGTTGGTTTGAATGTTTTAGAAGGTTTTCTAAAATCGCAATTATTTATTTGAACTGAGGTATAACAAGGTTTCTTTTTTGCGTGTAGTTAATTGAAATTGTGTGTTATAAAAGCCTGAAGATGATTTAGAGTTTTTCCAAAGAAAAGAATTTAATTTCATTCTTAATTTTAGTGATTCTTTCTCTATTCATCGCATTGCAAGAATTGATCATCGTTCCATACCTGTTTTGAGGACATTGGGCCTTCTATGCCCAGATATTAAAACAGCTATTTCAAAATGTGTACTACATTTAAATTTACTTGTTTTCGTATTTCTAAAGTAGCTATCTGAATGTAGATTACTTTGAAGCTTATTAAAGAAGCTCTTATTCTGTAGCTATGGATAGGTGGATGAAATCTGGATTCTAAAGCTGTGATTCTACGTACTAACCATCATAGAAGTGTTTAATTGCGATTAAAAAACCTTATTTTTAAAGACATTTAAAAAATACTGAGTATTTATATTAACAAACTAGAAAGATAGCCCGTCAAAAATGACGGAATATGAGGTATAAAGACACATATGTGCAAGAATATGAGTTTTTCTAGCTTGTTCCGCAATGATAGATGAAAATAACAGATTTTGAAAAGGAAACTTATTTATGAAAAACAGTAATATAGTAGAAGACCACTAATCCTCACAGCTTGGTTCTAATAGTCTAAGAGCCGACAGCACAAAAACCTATGTTATTAAGCACAAGAAAAAAAAAACTTTATTTTATGGAAGTGTAGAAGTAGGGGAATCTAATGATCCATGTCTGCCGGAAGTGAAGTGGTGCATAAGCCAAAAATGAATACCACTAGTGGTTGACTCGTAGGTTTATGATTGTGTTTGTCCTTCAAACAAAGATATGAAAACATGGAGGACTGGGAGCAGGAAAACACAATGAAAAACCTACGAGTCAACCACTGGTGGTATTAATTTTTGGCTTATGCACCTCACTTCCAGCAGACATGGATCATTAGATTCTACTACTCTTTCATAAAATAAAGTTTTTTTTCTTGTGCTTGATAACATAGGTTTTTGTGCTGCCGGCTCTTGGACTATAAGTGTTGCGCGGATTTGAGCTTTTTTGCGTATTACAGGTCATGTCTGCATTATAAAATTAGATATATGGCTTCTTTATGCTAAATAAATTGTATAAATATTGAAAAAAAAAAAACGCGTCTGCATATGAAATGAAACAGCGAATAGGTTGCCAGAAAATATGTAGCTAATTTTCCTTCTTCGCCAAGGCCCCTAAAGTGGAAAAGTACCGAGAATGTAATTTTTGTATCCGGCTATACAAAACGTGGTACTTTTCCAGTCTAGGGGCCTTGGCGTACTTTTTTAAAGTTTGTCATAATTTGAGCTTCAGAAGTGGGATTTTTTGCTAATGATATAAATAGCTATGAAAAACTCTTAAGTTTATTTACATAATCTATAAACATTTTAATTCTACCCTATATATATAAAATCCTAATGAAACGAATTTATGAAACGGATATATGAAACGAATTTATGAAACGATTCTTTGAAACGACTGAATAAACAACTGATTATGTTTCACGGCGATTTATCCTAAAATATGAAACATTTTGCAATGTAATTAACATAAAAAATCCGTACTGATCCGCAGATCACAAAACTGGTACGCTGTAAAAAAAACGGAAATACTACTGGCAAATCTAGACGCCAGTACTATTTCCGTTTTTTTACGGGAATTCCCCCCATAAATTACAGAAAAATTTCCGTTTTTAATCAGAAAAACGGAAATTTTTCTGTAATTTATGGGGAAAAATTCCCGTAAAAAAACGGAAATAGTACTGGCGTCTAGATTGCCAGTAGTATTTCCGTTTTTTAGTCCGTTTTTTTACAGTGTAGTAGAATTTTTAAATTCGAATTAGTTTTCGAAATATTAATTTTTTCTAATTTTAAATACTTTTCTCTAATGATGGCATCTCAAATTTTAATCATAACAGATATTTTTTTTTTTTCATATTTCAAAAAAAAAGTTATTATTATACTTAATATGTAATTAAGTTCGTTTCATACATTTGGCATTTTTTGCGCAGTCATCGATTCTTAATGTTGCACTGATGAACTGTAAAATGTACAGGGTGCATCAGCGCTGCATTATTTAGTGTTTTAATGCATCAGTTTTGCATTAAGTATCATTGACTGTGCAAAACTGCCAAATGTGTGGAACGAACTTGATTGCAGATTAAGTGTTTGTCGTGTTACGAAAGGTTCGCACATCGAATATTTGTAACTGAAAAAAAAACTTGAAATGTTCTTCTTTATTTTCGTATATCATTTATTGTAATATGTGCAATAAATAGTTTTGAAAATATAAATTTTTAAAATCCAGTCATTAATTTATGCTAATGATGTATAATAAGGAGGATAATTTTCTTTGTTTTAAAGATTTAGCGTCAGTTTAAAGTGAAATAAGTAAAGAAAAAAATGTATAACTTTTCTTTCTAATATGAAAAAAATATTCTGTCAACGTCAACTCAAAATATTCGGAATAATTTTTTCTCCTTTTTTTACGTGAACTGGAATTTCAGTTTTTATCGGATGCCAACATTTCAGTTTGACATCTCAGTTTGATTTTAGCTCAGACATGCATTATTTCTGTAAATCGAAATGAAATGAGACAAGCCTTTATCGACTTTTATTCTGGCACATTTGCCTGTCAGTTCATTTAAGTCGCTTATATAATAAATCACCTTTCCATCCCTTTGAACACCATTGTAAATTCCATTAGGAAGGAAAACAAAAACAAACGTACAAAGCCCTTTTTAAATGTAAAGCTTTTTATTTCCATTCGAAAATAACGCTTGAATAAATTTAAAATCCCCTCATGTTTTGTTGAAGTAAAAATGGTTCGACGATTTCTTAAATCGATGAAATGTTTTTTTTTTTTGCTTCTTGAAGGGCCGTATAAAGTTAATTTTTTATATTTTATTACGAAAATGTTTCATTTAGATAAAAAGCCCTAAAATACAGTTTTCAATTTTATTTATGTCATTTTCACATGCAATTTAGAATGTGAGTTTTCAAAAATTTCATCTTTCTATTTATTACGGATTTGAAATACAGTAAAATGTGTTTTAATGGGAAAAGTTATATAACTTAAACATACCAATAAAAATTAATAATGATGGTTGTCGTGAGCACACAGAGAACAGTGGACTGTGATTAATTTACCATAGGTTTTTATTTATTATTGCCAAGGGGCAATTAACGTTGAAATGGGCTTCTGATTTGAGAGCGAGGGCGCTCTTTTACAGACGTGTTGTTCAGGTGACAACGAAGCTCGACTGAAGGTTACATAATTTTTCAGCTAGGTGGCGCTGATCTCTTAATTAAACTTCGGGAGCGCACATACCGGCCCTTATTGAAGTATTCTGATATTTCAATGACATACAACAAGTAAATATACAATAACTTACAGATGATATTACTAATTAATGGTTACACATAATGCACTAAATATAAATACAATAATAAGAAATAATAAATTCAATAGATAGAGGTTAAGCTTAATTGATATTTTCATTATTTACAATTGGTAAAACACAAATGTTAGAGATACTTCTGTTGTAAGTTCCGAATGGAGTCCGGACTATTACTACTCTAACATTGCCATCCTTTCCCTTGATGATTTCTAAAATGCGATCTACTATCCATTTACAAACTGGTAGGTCTCCATCCTTTAACAGAACCATCATACCTGGTGCAACATTTTTGTTTTTTAAAGAGCCATTTAGACCTCTGCTCCAAATGGCTTAAATAAGAATTGGTCCAATTTTTCCATATTATTTGCACGATTTTTTGAGTTTTCTGCCATCGGTCGAGCAAGTTTTCTCTTTCATTAACCAAATTTGGCTCAGGAAGAGCATTGATTGGTCTTCCAATCAAGAAATGACTTGGGGTCAAAACTTCAGCCTTCTAATTCAGAAGATAATGGGGAAAGAGGGCGCGAATTGAGAATACTTTCAATCTGAGTAGTAATAATTAAAAATTCTTCAAGAGTTAATTTCATAACACCAATAGTTCTTTTTAAGTGGTATTTGAACTTCCGACACTTCTCTCCCAGAGTCCTCCAAAATTTGGGGAACGAGAGGGAAGAAATTTCCAGAGAACTTGCTTGGATGACAGAAAATTTGATACATCATCATTTTTTTTATTTATAGACTTTAATAATATCTTTAATTCCGCACATACTCCAACAAAGTTGGATGCATTGTCACAAGAGATTGTACTACTTTTGCCTCTGTGAGCAAAAAATCTTTTAAGTGTTGCAATTAATGCATTAGAAGTTAAGTCAGACAGTAGTTCTAAATGCACTGCTTTAGTAACCATGCATATGAAAATGGCTACATAAACTTTATTAAATACCCCTTTTCTCTGGTTGCGATATTTAATAAAAAATGGACCGCATAGGTCAAGACCTGCATTGGAAAACGGTGGCCCTTGTATTACTCTCTCAGGGGTAAGTTACCCATTATTTGATTTACAAGTTTAGGTGTTACTTTGAAACATTAAACACACTCGTGTACAACTTGACGAGCAATGTTTCTTCCATTAATAGGCCAAAATATTTGTCTTACACTATTTAATGGCCCTTGAGTACCAACATGCAAGTCTCTTTTATGATAGTAAAGAGAAATAATTTTTGTCAATTTGCTACTTGGGGGTAAAATGATTTGGTGAGCTCGGTCATAGCTTAAATTTGAGTTGGCCAAACGACCACCCACTCTTAATAGATTATCTTTATCTAGGAAGGGATCTAAAAATCTCAACTTACTTTTTACAGGGACAGACATGCCCCTGTTCAATGCCGAAATTTCTGAATAAAAATACTCCCCTTGAGCTCTCTTAATTAAGAAGTTTCTGGCAACCCTTAGTTCCTCTAAAGTTAAGGAACCTTTAAGTTTGACCTTATTTTTACAGTTGTGGACAAATCTGAAAATAAATGCTAACACTCTCATTAATTTGATATAACTATTTGAAATATTAAGAAAAGAATTATTAAAGTCACAATATACAGGGTGTCCGGTCTCTACGGTGTCCAATGGCTAATTCCTAAACCGTTAGTCAAAGACATATAGTTCCAATTACAAAAATGTTTAAAATCATGTAAAGAAACATTTTAAAAGTGATTTGGGTCAATAAAAACATTTCTTAAAAAATTACTAAATTAAAATTTTTATACGGTCCCCCGGTCCTATAAGTTATATTTAGTATTTTTTTCCTATTACACTGACAAGACAGACAAAAAAAGCCCCATTCATATAACATTAAAATTGAGCGAGTTATGAAACTTTAAAAATGCATGACTTATGCCACTTTTCTACTCTGAAAACAAATGAGTTCGGCTTGGCTTTGAGGGATCATATACCAAGTGCTTAAAGTATTCGAAGATCTTACTTCATGTGTATCTGCGCTTTGAAAAAAATCCTACAAGTATTATGATTAAGTCTCAAATTGGCTAAAATAACATATGTTTTATTTTTTCAGGATTTGAGACTGTTTCTCTTATGATTTCTTTTAACAAAAATTATGTTTTTTATAAGTTTTTATGTTACTTCAACAATCGTATGTATGTTTTTCCAGTTCAAAATTTGTACTCGAACTTTAACCCACTTTTAAATATCCGATCGAGATTGCATTTTACATACTGGCGCAAATCCGATAACAATCTAATATTATTAAGATTTTCGGTGGTTACCATTTATACTTATTTTACAGGATAACACAAAAAATTTCGGATAGATTTCTGCCAAGGAGTTTAAGAAAAAGTTTTAGATTAGATAACACAAGACTGCGATGGTTGTGTTTTTTAACTTTTATGTATTTTTTAGCACTGAATCCGAAAATTACCTTAATTTTTAACCGTCATGTCAGGATATTTCGCAAATCATAAATTTTCAAATTTAAAGAATAACAAAAATCGAATACTATAAAGTAGAGGAGATGGTTGTGGTTTTTTAGTTTTGATAATTGATTTTTACGTGCTTTTTAGCACTGAATCTGAAAATGACCTTCATTTTTAACCATCACGTTACAATTTTTTTGCAAATCGTAAATGTGTAAGTTAAAATATAGTGAAAATCTCATACTATAAAACATATGTAAAAGATTTTTTATTTTACTTTATTTTATTTGATTAAAAAAATTATTCGATATTTTTGCTTATCCTGGGATTCTTATAGCTAAATAGCTGAGTGGTCCGATGAGATGGGGGAGGAAATTCAATTTTAACATTGAACTTCTTAACTTTGAAATTTGCAGTTTGCGAAAAATCCTGATATGATAGTTAAAAATGAAGGTCAATTTCGGATTCAGCGGTACAGAATATATAAGAATCAATTATCAAAAGCTATAAAACATGACATAACCCAAATTTTGCAGGCTTGTGCAATCTAATAATATTTTAAAATACGTATCATTTTGTAAAGAATTGAGGCTGTTAATTTAGCATCATTTTATTTAACAAAATATCTGTTTTTTCTTTCTTCTTAAATGTTTATTACAAATTGTATATTTTCCATTAATATGCCAGAATGATTAAAGATTTCAAATTTATATTGCAATGTTAATTTTACTCCCAAGCGTTTTTTATATCTGACGAAATTATATTTCGTCTAAATTTGTGAATGACCCCCAATTTGCAGCAAAAAATATGTCCCAACTTTAAACAGCTATTACTCGGTCAATTTTAATCGTAGAATAACGGGACTTTTTTTTTGTATTACATGTCAGTGTAAAAGGAAAATTTCACTAAATATAACTTATAGGACCGGGGGACCGTATAAAAATTTAAATTTCGTAATTTTTTAAGAAATGTTTTTATTGACCCAAATCGCTTTTATAATATTTCTTTACCTGATTTAAAACATTTTTGTAATTGGAACTACAGTCAAACCTCGTTAACATGAACACGCTTAACGTGAATTACTTTTAACATGAATTGTTTTCACAGTCCCCTATAAAAACGAATACAAAGATTTGATACTGATAACATGAATTACTGTTACCATGAACAAAATTTTGATTCCCCTTGAGATTCATGTTAACGAGGTTCGACTGTATATGTCTGTGACTAACGGTTTAGGAATTAGCCATTGGACACCGTTGAGACCGGACACCCTGTATAACTGAAGTGAAAACCGGAACTGACTTTAGTTCCTTTAAAAATTGTTCGTCTTTCGTATGAGAGTCCTTTTGTGGACAAAAATTCCCAATGTCTGGTTTCAGGAAATCGGGGCGTTCCCACCATAGCTTATTGGTAGAAAGGGCTTTGGCATCCTGTCCTCTGGATAACACATCAGACGGATTTAGTTTTGACGGGACTTATCTCCACTCGTAGTTTTTGGTAAATTCTTGATTATTAGACACTCTGTTTCCGACAAATGTCTTAAGAAGATGTGGCGATATGTCTATCCATACTAGGGAAATAGTGGAGTCCGACCAAAGTATGTGTCGATTTGAATTTTTAGAGCTCTAATTACCTTTTGAGCGAGTTGGCCCAACAATAAACATGCTGAGAGCTCCAGTCTAGGTATTCTGACTGTTTTAAGGGAGCTACCTTACTTTTGCTGCAAATGAGGTGGCAGACAGGCGGATTAGAGCCAGAGTTCGTTTGCAGATAAAGAGAAGCTCCGAAAGCTTTCTCATTAGCGTCAGCAAACCCATGTAAGAGGATAATTGATGCATCCTTGATGATAATACATCGTGGAATTTTGAATGTTTCTATCATAACCAGTGAATTAAGGAACTTGTCCCACTCTTGAACAACATGAAGTGGAATTTTATCATTCCAGTCGCACTTTAGCAACCATAGTTGTTGCATGAAGATTTTAGCACGGCAAATTACAGGTCCCAGAAAGCCAAGGGGGTCAAAGAGTCTTGCAATTTGACTTAGAATTTCGCGTTTTGTATAGTCAGAACTTCTGTTGACAATAACTTTAAAGTTAAATATATCACTACTGCAGTCCCACAGTATTCCGAGAGTTTTTGTTGAAACCTCTTCAGAATGTTGATTAAAGGGAAAATTTTGAGAATCAGGATTTATTTCTTCAATAACATTAGAACGCCATTTATACAAGGTCATCTGACTTCTTTTGAAGATATCTGTTGTTTTTTAATTTCAAAAAATTCGGAAATACCTGATGCATCTGACAGGCAATCGTCCATGTACATATCGTTCTTTACGACTTCGGCGGCTAATGGGAAATTGTTTGCTTCATCTACCGCTAACTGTTGTAGCACTCTAGTGGCAAGGTATGGACTACTTGCACAACCGTAGGTGACCGTTTTCAGAATGTAGATTTTGTCAGGTTCCTCCCTCCCTTCTCTCCACAATATTTTTGGTATCTAGCATGCGGCGAATTTACTTCTATTTGTCGAAACATTTTATTTACATCAACTGTAAATGCGAAAATATTTTTTTTTAAACGAATCATAATTGAAAAAGATCATCTTGTATTATCCCCCCTTTAAACAGTAAGTCATTTAAAAACTTCTCATTAGAAGTTTTACAACTCCCATCAAAAACAACCCTCAGTTTAGTTGTAGGACTTGACGGTCGCAAAACACCGCGATGTGGGGAAAAATATCTTTTATCAGGATTTATGTCATCGGAGCTTTCTTCCATGTGTCCTAAAGTAGCGCATTCTTTTAGAAATTCTGAGTATAATTCCCTTAATTTGGGATCCCGACGGTTCCATAACTGATTTAATCTTTTAGCGGCAACTTGTTTTGAATCTCCAAGAGAATTATCTAACATTCGAATCTTAAAGGATAATTCAACAACGTATGTGCCGTCCGGTTTTCGATAGTGAGTTTTTAAAAAATGTTCGTTACAGTTTTTAAACTTCTAAATACCGCAAATTTTCATAAACCGTCGAATAGGGAAAAACATGTACTTTCAAATGCAATTTGTTTGAAAACTGTAACCCATGGCTTCTTTATGTTATTAATACAGACTGCAAAAAGGCTTCAGAATCAGATAGAATATTTCTTCTTATATCCCATCATAGCAATTCAATTTCCTTCAAATGGATTTTCAAAGGATTGTAAAACCCTTTAAAAAACTTACTTTCTTGTTTCTCAATTAGCACGCTTTTTTTTCTTCCCTTTTTTCAATCTAAAATATAACAAGTAATATAAAAATTTTGTTTTTAAAGTCAATTCCTACTTAGGTCATCAAAGAAAAATTTAATCTAATCCCTTAAGCTAATATTAGTTTTTGTTGCATTAAAATATCTCAATTTGTTGATTTTGTATGAGCAAGTAGATTTACAATGGAAGTCTATGGGAATTTGGCAAAATATTAGATATATCGCCAAGTTGGCGTCACTTTTGGCGATATAACGCCAAGTTGGCAACAAACTTGGCGGTATTTGGCGACAGACAGGGTCCCCCCCTATGGTAACCCCCCTTATAGATATGAAGATGCATTAAATGCTTCAATAACCAATGGCCGCCATTTTGTCTCCCATGTAAAACTAAAATTAATTAATTAAACTTTAATTAATGAATTAATACTTGAAAAAACTGTATTAACATCAATTGTCATCCAGTACTAGTTTAAAAAAAATTATTTCAACTTGATAGGATGAAAATAAGTATTTTATTAACGATTGAAAATTTGAACAAGATATATAAATAAATAAATAAATAAATATAGGGAGAGTGGGAACTAATAGTAGGAATTGAAAAATGAAAATTTGTCTGTCTGTCTGTAATGCTATACAAATCTACAGTTTGGAAGCCAGAAATGTTATGTACATGTGTATTAAAATACGGTCGGGGCATCTAAAGCAAACCGGAATCGAAATAATTTATAGTTAACTTTTAATTAATAAAAAACCACCAATTTAACAGCAATTTCCTATCAAATTTAAACATTTTTCGTTATAGCAGCTACCAACAATTAAAAAATCACAATAAAATCCTTTTTTTAAAATGCTCAACTCGTTATCGCGCGAGTTCTTTAACCAATGCAAGATTTACATATTACATACGCCACGCTGCAATACTGAAAAGCTGTAGCGGGTATTACGATAATTCTTTTACCTCACATTCAAATAATTAGAGATTATTTAATTGCGCTTAATTATTACAATTTTTTAAAAAATAAAGACAAACATTAACAAAATATTTATTCTATTTATTCCGTTATTCCTAAGATATCGTTTCATCTTCTGCTACCATAATAACATGATAAATTAAATTTCATTAAAAAAATGCGCAGCAGTAGAAAAATATTTTACTGAATCGAATAGTTATTTTAAATTTTGGTTTTAGAATTAAATTCATAAACTCCTGTGCATACAACGGGTTAAACAGCTAGTATACGGATAAATAAAACTTTTACTTTGAACCCGAGTCCGAGACTACTTAAGCTAGGATTGAACTACAGTGCGTCTCATAAATATAAAGACACAGATGTTTTTAAAACTACATTTTATTGATTCAGTTATAAGAAATTAAATTTTATACCTCATATTAAGAACATTGAAATGAAATTCTTATAGGGTTTTAATTTAAATAAAATAATTTCGACTCGAATAATAAAAAAAATAAAAAAATACGCTGTCTCATAAATATAAAGACAAACTTGAAGCTGCTTCACATGCAAATTTTTTCGAATGCGCGCTTATAGAATTAATGCGCAGGCACAGAAATACACTTTAAGTTACCCAATCGAACAAAGTTGTTTGACTTGTTTCAATTGCAAAGATGTCGTGGAACATTTGAAATTCCTAAAGATGAGATTTGTAAAATACGTGAATTTAAAAACAGAGTGTCAAATATGCAAAAAAAATCGGGAGAAGCAGAGCTGCACTTTATAAAATTTTATCAAAATCTTACAATTTATATTCGAGAAAACGATCTGACAGACCGAGAAAGACTGGTGAAAGACTCGATCGCAAGATTATGCGAATTGTTTCGTCGCAAAAAATGTCACTCCGATAAGTTTCTCAACGAGTATATGGTATGGTCTCAAAGGACACAGTACATCGTTATATAAAAGAAAGAAAAAACATTGTATGCCGGCAAAGGTGCAGATTTCCTTTACTGAAAAAAGAACATAAAGGACGGTGGTTACTCTGGGCTAAAGTTCATATGCACCCGAAGGACGAATGGATGCAAGACATTTTTTCAGATGAAAAGAGATTTAACTTGGATGGTCCAGATGGTTGGAATTCCTACTCGCACGATTTAAGACGTGAATCTCGAACCCTCTTCAGTAGATAGAAAGGGGGGTGTTCTGTTATGCCTTGGGGAGCCTTCTCTTTTAATGGAACTACATATATTGATTTTCTGGAAGGTAAACAGGCATCTAAAGAGTATATAGAACTGCTTGATAGTCACTTGTTGCCAATTGCTGAAACTCTTGGTGGTCGAAATTATTTGTACCATCAGGATAATGCATCGATTCACACATCAAGACTCACAAAAAATGATTTGCCGATAACAGTGTTCATGTCATGGTGTGCCCCGCACGTAAGCCTGATTTAAATCCAGTTAAGAATCTTTGTGACATTCTCGTTCGCAGTGTATATGCATCTAGAAGACAATTTTCAAACGTCCTTGAGTTGAAAAAAGAAATCGAAAGAAGTTGGTTTTATAAAACCAAAATACTTATAGAACTTAATAAACAGCATGCCAGCTAGAATATTTTCTGTCATTAATAAGAATGGATCTTTTATTAGACGAAAATTCAAAAGTATGTAAAATGTCTTTATATTTATGAGACAGCAAATTTATTTACATTTATCAATTTTCGAGTTGAAATAATTTAATTCTAATTTGATTTACTGTAACATATTTTCTTGGTACATGCGTTTCGTTATATGTATAAATATAATTTTGAATACTGAATTATTAAAATATTATTTTGAAAATATCAGTGTCTTTATATTTATGAGACGCACTGTAGTCTCATGTCTTGTACAAATGTTGAAAAAAATCCGAATACGCCAGTCGTCACTTTTGATTCAGCATTATGCTTAGTATACAGAGGTTGTGACTGCATTAGTTAAGAATATAATACACCGGAGTTAAGAATATAATATATATTAAGTAAATATACAAGGTGTCCTAAAATGGACTGACTCATTTTAAAATTCAATAACTTGCAAATGGTGACAGCTATTAAAAAAAAAAAAATAAATTCTTGCAGGAAGGTTATCTAAGATGTCGGGAGTTTTTTTTTTTAAACTGCGATTCTCGATTTTAGTTCAAAATCGCAGCGATAGATGGCGCTGCAAGCAATAGGCGCTAAATCGGGGCCCGATTTTTGCCCTCTCTGGTTTCTCAGTATTGATGCGAAAGAAGAAGGTTAAATATATGGAGTGGCCAATTAGGAACAGAATTGTATTGGTGACTGAGAACGTCTCCATATATTTAACCTCCTGCTTTCGCATCAATGCTGAGAGAAGAGAGAGGCCGAAAATCGGCCGCCGATTTGTTTGCTTGCAGCGGCATCTATTCATATATGTTATTTTAAACTAAAATAGAGAACAGCAGTAAAAAAAAAAAAAAAAAACTCCGGACATCTTACATATAACCCTCCTGCGAGATTTTCTTTAATAGCTGTCACCCAAAGCGATATACGTAAGCGTACAAACTTAATACTGGAATCGGGCGTAAATTAACACAGTTGCGCCATCTTGTGGACGGGGTGATAATCCACATACGCAGGCTTTTAGTGTGACGTCATATATGACAGGATATCTACCATCTGCGCATATTTCCTAAATCTTTAGTCACTCATGGAACTAAATTTTGTTTACCACATTTATTGCAAAATAATGGCGTACTGAGTGGGGCGTCCAGATGCACTTGACACCATGAAGTTTTCTTCGCCTTGACAGAAACATTTCAGCTATTAATCAACATGAAAAAAAGCTTACAATTTTAGTGGTGTCAAGTAAGAAAACAGTTAGGCATCTTCCTGTAGTTTAATCCCGTTCGCTACGTGGTGTGCGAACTTGATTGATGTGGCCTCGCCTTTAATCTTGCGGTTACCTCTCCCATTTAAGATAGGACGCTTACTTATATCGCTTTGGCTGTCACCATTTGCAAGTTATTGAATTTAAAAATCAGTCAGTCCATTTTAGGACATCTTGTATATTTACTTAAAATATTTAATATTTTTACGTGTTATTTAATTTTGCGTATTATGTATTATTTAATTAATATTTATTTTTTCTCACGGTAGATAATTGAAAATATTAAAAAATCCCAAAATCGTTATTTTTTAAGTTTCCCCCTTCCAACTGGGGGGGGGGGGGGGAAATTGGAGCGAAACAAAAATTGCTTAAACTTAATTGGAACAAAAAATATTATGGTTTGAAGGCCTGAATACAGACGATTTTTACTTATTGGAAAATTAAATGATAATTTCAGATGTTTTAATATTTAAAAACTTTCATTCCCAGTTTCTACAAAACTCCTAATATTCTATAGCGCATACTTTTTGTGTCTTTTATTTGTCTACCAGCATTTATAATTTTATTTAAACTTTGGTTTAGTTTGAGAATTCTTAGAATTTTGAGTTTAATGAAAAGTAATTTAACTGTATTTATTATTTCATTAAACAATCTAGTGCTTTTAAGTTTAAGAATCTTTAGAAAGGGAACATTTAAATGAATTACTTAAATGTTATTTAAGTCAAGTAGGATATTTACGTGAAATTTTAAATTAAGTTTTGATCAAAGCCAACGGATAAAAACTTCAATCTTAGAGTAGTGATCGATGTTTTTATTTACATTTTGATTTAATTTTTATTGGAATATAATTACAGAGCACTAAAAATTTAAATAAATTAAATCTCAATTTAAATTATATTTATTTTTTATTGGTAGCTTGAGAAAATTTAGAAATTTAAGTTTAAGGAAAATTAATTTGGTTGCTCACAGTCAAAAACTCCTGAAATGTGAGTTTATACTCACCAACCACTTCTTTGAGATGTTGTTTAACTTTTTATCTACTGCATTATGATATACTGCAATTTTCTTCAAGTAATTTTTTTTCAGTTGCTACAATGAAAATTAAAGGACATACATTAAAAAAATACTCACCAGTGAGAAATTTAATTCGTTAGCGGTAATTAATTAAAGTGGTGCTTTAAAGTGCCGTCAGTACACTATGCCTAAAATATTCTTGTAACAGAAAACTCGCATGATATTTCAAATAAAGTTTAAACTCTAAAAAATGCTAAATAACAAGAAGACAATCATAAGTTAAGAATAAAAAAATATTAAATTGACATAGTTTTATTTTACACAAGAAAAATGAGTAAAAATGCAAATTTGATGGTACTAAAAAAAACCAAATTTTTTTTTTTTTTTTTAAGATTTTGATTTTGTAAACAGTCCTTTAGTTATGCGACGATGGACAACATGCTCTCTCGCATCTCCACAAATGTAATGCATTTATTTACATATGCCATTTCTAGCATAGTAAAAAAGAGCCGGTGCCTCAACTTTTTCGTTTTCCTGTAAAATATAATAAGGAAACAGAAAAAAAAAAACAGAAAAAACATTTTTACACTACAACTTAGTAATTAAACTATAAAGGAGATAAAAACGATGGATAACTTCACAGATGAAAAGTAAGACAAGAAGTTTTTCTCCAACAACAAGTGTACTGGCGGTACTTATAAGTACCACCGAGTAATTCAACTATTAAATCAAATACGTATACCGCTTACTTAAAATAGCTAGTCAAATTGCAGTCTAAGATCATAATGAACACATAAAAAATATACAACACTTATTTTATGTTGTATGTTTGCAGCAATAAAAAAAACAAGCGTGACAGTCTGTACAAAATGTCGGCGCAAAACACATCGACTGTTTCAAAGATAGCCTCTTTCCTCGCTAAAATAACGAACCTAGAATTACTGTTACCATGTATCCTGAAAAAGTGGAGCTAAAAGAGTGTTTTTGCAAAGTACCATTAGGATATTAGTAATATTCACTATGGTATGAAAGTTTAAAGGGTGTGGTACTTATAAGTACCGTCAGTAGATAAAGGGTTAAGCCGGTTCTCAAGTTCACTGCTCAACAAGCGCGAAATTTTCTGACACATTTACCAACTCATATTTAAGCGTAAAGATACAAAATTGGCAGGGCTGATTATTGAAGCGATTTGCAATGGAAATGAGTTTTCCATTTTTTGATAAAGTTCAAAACACGAACTTCAATGTTAGGTGTTAGGATGTTCAGTGGTGTTTTGTTTGTTTGTGTTCGTACCGATAGATAATACGATGTTCAGATGTGTTTTGTTTGGAGTGTTTACTGACACACATTTCAAGTTTGAAAAGTGTTTCTTTTGGAAGTTACGAAGGGAAAATAATTTTTTGGTCCTGAAAGTTACTCATTTAACTTTTTTACAGATCGCACATATCCAGTCTAATTGTATGTGGTAGTATTTCAATTCGACTATCACACATATGCTGCACTATTTTTCCACTTATTTTAATATCAGAGATTTACTTTTAACACAGCCGAAGAAAAATATGTAATTATTTCTTTACAAAAATCGTCGCGGTACACAATGAGATGTAGAATGCTGGTATGCAGTGAAACAGTGTGTAACTACGTACATTGTAATTCAATTTATTTAATAATGAATAATATTCATTATATGCTATTTTAAAGAGCCCTATCAGTGTGACGTCACAGGCAATTCAACTCAGCGTATCCACCGCAAATTGGATTCATGCAAACCAGTAGATTTCAGGGTATATTAGAGATGCACTAGACCGTCAAAATGGCTTGGAGTATGAAGCCAGTTATCGCTCAAATAAATCGGTCCAAACAAGATAAGACGAACAAGAGCTAAATTCATTGGATGAGGAGAGGTTTTCAAAGCGAGCCGCAAATGTTTGGACCGAATTGTGACTGGTTTTAACCTGTTTCAGAGTTGAATTTTTAGCTTTACGCCAAATCAATACATTTCCTCTTTGTCTTTCGCTGAACTCTGTGGTTTGTTTGGATCCAATTTGCGGTTGATAAGCTTAGTTGAGTTGCCTCTGACGCCACCAGCGATAGGGTCCATATGCTTTATGTAATTCAGACACGGGCGCTTATACAGGATGATTACAAACTCATGGTACAAACTTTAGAGGTTGATAGAGGACATCGTGACAAACATTTATTGTACAGGAATGTTTAAGCGCAAGTGACGTGTTCAGCAAAAACACAGGAAAGAGATATGTAAGGAATGCTTATTGACAGCGTCATTGACAAACGTTATGTTTACAATAAATGTTCAAAATTGCGTCAACCGACAGTTTGGCATAGAGATTCAAAGATGACAGATATTTTATGCAGCAGCAACAGATGTTCCTGCGGCGAGATCATCAACAGAGTCAACTGGAGTTGCATAAAAAAGACTCCTCAAATCTTCCCTTAAGAATTAATCGGTCATTAAGGATCTATAAATCAGGATATCGGGATGGACGCGGGACTGGTTCAGCACGCCAAGGCAGGCAGTTGTTACCGTATTTTTCTGAAAAGGTTTTACCAGAACTACTTTAACCCGGGAGAACTCGCTAGTGAGAATGCCCAATTGCTTTTCTTTTACTTTACATTCATGTAATATCAACTTTTTTTGGTTGGCTTAGTATTTTTATTCACAAAATAGGTAAAATAATTGAAAAACATTTTGAAATTTTAATTAAAATGAAAAATGATTTAAATAAGAGTCTTAAAAAAGTACGACTGTGAGAAAAAATCTCATGCAGCGAGTTCTCCCGGGTTAAGATGCTCCGATAGCCATTCGTAAGCGACTGCGGTTCCAGCATGATAGGACATCAGCACATTTGGAAACCGTTAAGAGCAATTATTCGGGTGCCACTTTTGTGGCGCGATGGATTTGGGGTGCTCGTTTATGCGGTTCCAAGAGGATATCGTCGCTCGAATATCTGTTGCTGCTGCACGTATGTGTGAAATACCTGGCATCTTTGTATCAATACTCCAATCGTTCCATAGACGATTCCAGGCATGTATTACTGTTAGTTGACGCAATTTTGAATACTTATTGTAAACAAAGCATTTGTCAATGACGCTGCAAATAAACATTCCTTTCATGTCCCTTTCCTGTGTTTGTGTCTCAACGCATTATTTGCGCACATGTATTCCAATACAATAAATGATTGTTACGATGTCCTCTATCCATCCTTAAAGTTTGTACCATGAGTTTGAAAACATACTGTAGATAGGTATAGAAATGTTCTCACCTTACCAACACATAACAGTTACAAACTCCAAACCTTCGATTTAACAGTTTTTGAAACTTTTAAAGTGTTATACAATGCGGATGCTGATACATGGGTGCTCCAGAAATTAAGACATTATGCTATATACCATATTATTGACTGTGTTGGCGAGGAACATCAGCACCATCTCACTGTATAGTAGTTGTAGTAGTAGAACACAGTGAGACGTATAGAAAAATAGTTTTAAAGCAATTTATTTCTATGTTTCTATCATGTGTAATAGTAAATTCGGTATACATGATTCTCCCAATAAGCAGATTTGCGTATGCGAGACTATAAGTTCTTCAGTCGATTATACCTAGTTCTTAATTAACGTTTAAAAAAAATCTGTCTCACTCTGTGCGCGATTCCCCTGTATAATATCATTATATCTTAAATTACGCGTACGAAAAACAAACCAAATTTTAATCTGTAAACTAAGCATAATTCTTATTTTAGGAGAAACAGAAAAACTATATTCAAATTCCCACTTTAAAAAAATTATGTTCATAAGTATAATTTATATTTTATTTAGCATGAAACCTATGCTAAAAAGCATGAAACCTATTTTGATCGGTGTTCATTTCTTTGTATAACAGTATTTTACGCTCGTAGAAATTATTTGAAAAAATCATAATTCCTTCTGGCATATTTAAAGAAACTTATTTGATGTTCTAAATTAGAAAATTTAGAAAGATGCATATTTTGCATATTTTAAAGAAAAAGAAACTCGTTTTTTTTTCAACAGAACGTTTAACAAGTTTTTTTTTAAAATTAAGTTACAATTTTTCAGAATTTTTAATGAGGATGGAAAAGAAATTTCATACTTAAAGTAATTTTGAGACATTAATTATTAATGGAAAAAAATAGAATGAATAAAGAAAACTAAAAGCTAACGAAAGGTCGAACAAATAAAAATTATTTTTTGCAGAATAATTTTTTTCCGGTAATTAATGAATTAAATGAAAGTTGCTTTAATGACAGTTTGCTTTAAACATACAATTGAAACCGTTTATAACGAATCTGAAAGGAGCGTGAAAATGATTAGCTATACATGAACTTTGCTATAGCCAATTCACTTACCATTATACTAATTTAATTAAGAAATTAAGGTACAGTCGTCCATAGAGAAAAACAAAGAGACCCACTCCCCTTTCATTTAAATCGCCAAATTGTCGCAGAGAAAATCGGAAATAGCCATTCAATTGCAAATTATGTCTTCTTACAATTTATGTAAGAAATAAGCTTTGAGGGTCACCTCCATATTGAAAATGTAGCAAACTTCGACATTTTCAATACGAACACCCAGTTTTGACATCATATCGCTCACCCGCAAGAAAAGTGACACATCTCGCAAAAATTCAATTTGCGTTTTATTCCACTAATGGGTCTGACATAGGTGCATCTTACTACACAAACAATTTCATAAGTGTAGTTACACAAAAGATCACTTTATTACGCTATTTGTCCATTTGTGACCAAGGAAGGGGAGTGAACTGTGTGGGGAGGTAAAATTACCTAGCCCTCCAAACCTCATCCTGCGTCTTCACTCTTAAGGATTTTATGCTTTTATGTACGTTTTTATTCCTGCATGCAGAGCTAAAGTGATATAATTTCATGTTACAGTAAAATTATGCACATCCCCCCCCCCCCCTTTTTGACTCTCCCGGGAAATTTATTTTTATCGAGATGTGTCACTTTTCTTTCGGGTGAGCGATATTTAGATTCTTCGTAAATTTTAAATTCGGTTACCAAACGGAGGAAAATACGGTTTTTCGGTGGAAAATTTTAAGAATGATACAGATATAAAGCTTGGAACTTCTAATGTTAAATTCATTTTTGATAGTTGAAAACAAATTACAATATGGGTATTTTTTAAAGCATAACTCAAAAACTACGCTGCGGAAAAAGCTGTAGTTTTGAGAAGGCTTTTTTTGGAGCTTCAAGAAATCAATTTCTGTTAAAATTTTTATAAGTTATAATACATATTTTTTCGAATGCTATTTTCATAATTTTTATACAATATAATTTTAGAAAAATCAGTTGGTCTCAAGAAAAATCTTGTAATAGTACAAGTGTCCCATATTTTTGTGAGGGGCCTATATCCCTCGTGTTGATAATTGGCCGTCATAAACACAACCAACCTGTGACGTGAATATTAGAATATTCACAAATTGTTGTGATCGTATTTTCGAATTAGTTTGTTGTAAAAATTCTTCTTTTAGAACAATGGAGACAATAACCCTACACTTAGTTCTTTTAGGTCATTTTAAAAGGAGAAAATCAAAACGATCTTACTTGAAACAAGCAGTGTTGAGGAAGAGACAGGAACTACACTTTCTTGAGACTAAATCAATCTTTATTTAAGTATATTTTTAGATGAAGATGAATAATTTTCCATTTTGATCACCCGTAAATGATTCTTGAAAATACCAGAACTTAGATTAAAAAATTCCCGAG
Source organism: Maratus speciosus (assembly GCA_963932465.1). Classification (NCBI taxonomy): domain Eukaryota; kingdom Metazoa; phylum Arthropoda; class Arachnida; order Araneae; family Salticidae; genus Maratus; species Maratus speciosus. Next base: position 221,965,524 of record OZ010791.1, on the reverse strand, counting down.
AGAATATCAAATATTTAACTGAAGAACAAAAACTTCGTTGATAAAAAATGGCACAACTACAACCAGATGTCGACATCGTTGTTTCGGCAATCCCGTCAGAACTTTAACTGCCTAAAAAAATTAAGGGAGACAGTATATAAACATCGCTACGGGGCCCGCAAAAGTAATTAAGCGAGAGGTTTAAAACAATTGACCAAATTCAAAAGCCACCGGTATTCGGAAAACAAATGAGAAAGCGAAACCAAAAGTAACGTAATCTAATTTGTTCGTGAAACGAAACGTCACTCGTTTGAAATCATAGCAAGCGCCCGTTTTCTACTGAGCATGCGCGCACTTACAGCCTCGGATGAAACACGGAGAGAAAAAGGAAGGGAAGAATAATGAATGAATGGCGTGTGTATGCAAGCACTGGGGGAAAGCCAACCTACAGGTCTACGCTAAGGTTGTCAGCGAGAGAGACGGGAGAAAAAAGAAAAGAAACAAACAAACAAACAAAAAAAAAAAAAGCACGGCCGCGCCGCGACACTGTCACAGATGCAGACCGGTGAATAGGTGGAAAAAAATGTGAGATTTCATCTCACACAACCAACCAACCCATATTTTTGTTTTCAATTTATCCATAAAATTTAAACTTGCCAGGGGGGGTGGGGCAATGCAGTTTTCAGTGCACCCCAAACTGTGTGTTACTGCTTGTTTCCATCAAGGTATTCCGCGCACGCCAATAGTTGAATCTTATTCTCTCTTGTTGTTATTTATAAAAATATGCCTTCAAAATGGAATCTGTTGTTTTTAGTTTTCACTAGCATGTTCATATTATTACACACTACAAGAATGATATTTAAGTGACTTTATTGTAACATTAATCATGGATCTATTTTCTTAACACGTTGAGTGTCACGGTGACTGACACCGAAACTGAAAAATTTACAATGTTTTAAGTAATTTTTACGAAAGTATAATCCTGTAATAAATAAAAGGTAAGTAAATTTTAAATAATTTTTCAGTAATTATTTAAAACAATATTTATATTTTTAGTTTTATATCATATTTTAGACCGTCAGTCATTGGTAAATGACGCGTTCTAAACGGAAAGTTCAGTGTCAGTCACCAGTGACTGACGTGGCGCTTAACCTATAAAGTCATGTTACTGACAGAGCAACTGAATAGACTTTATTGGGTTATATGTACAAAAATCTCATTCCCGTGGTTATTTTATCAAAAGAATGAGGTTAACAATTTACCTGTTCTTCTTGTAACAGTAAAGTGAGCTTTCTAAGCTTCATTTAACGACTTTTCTTTTTTCTTTATTACTATCACGTGACTGTCGCGGTAAAATTTCCCTTCATAGGACAAAAGTCTTCAAAAAATTTCAAAGCCTGTCTCAATTAAGGAAATTTTTTTTTCAGGTCTGACGACGTAAATGCGGGTTGACGTAAGTCGGGGTACTACTATATACAAAAAAATATGATACGACAATAGATTTTCTCTATTTTAACCCTTTGTCACACAACAACTACGATTTGAAAAATATTTTCTCAGACTTTAGAATGTACCAATTTAAGCATGTAAAAAACAATAAAAAAATTAGAACATAAAACTGAAAAAATTATTGACTAAAAGGTATTTTTTTAACAGCTTTAATAAACAGAAAATTACATATTTCTCATAAATAATGTTCATTTTCTAATACAAAAATTTTCTAGTACAAAATTTTAAAACATACAAAACTACCTTTCAGAAAAAAATCTATTTTCGGACGTCTCCAACTTTTTAGGGGCCTTCGTAATTATATAAATACGTATAGCACCTATAGTCGTCGTTCGGTCCGTCTGTCAGTCCGCATCTAACAGAGCAAAAACTACCCAACCGAATGGTCTGAAATTTTAAATATATAATTGTTACAAAATTTTGTCGAGTCATTTAAAATTTTATGAAAATCGGATGTAGTATAGTTTAATTACAGGGGCAGTCAAAAGTTTCCGTTATATTACTGCCAATGGGAAAAAATGATTTCAAGTGCCTTTTAATGATGTTACAGCCTTTCGAACAGAGGGAAATTGATATACACATATCACGTGCATTAAAATATACATTAAGTACAATACGCGGTGCAAAAAATATTTATAAAAATAGATATAGTACGAACGCAACTCATTTGCCACGTTTCACCTGCAATTTCCAACTTGTTTAATTTGACAAAACTTAGAAGTTCATTTTAGCGATATCGGTGTGAAACTGTTAAATAAAACTTTGGCATGAAAAATTTACTCTTTATTGCTGTCTGGTCAGAATTCTATGATCAATTTATATTAACTGCTGTGTTGGGAGATAAAAGCAATAAATAAAATCGTCTTTTAAAGCTTACTGTATAATATATAAGTAACATTGACTTTTGGGTATGTTGCAGATCTGCAACGCGATGATATAAAGGGTTAAGTATTTTTAATTTTTTTTCTCTAACTAAACTGTAACTGCAATTTCTTCACTATTTACAAAAAATAGATTTTGATTCTTTTATTAGACTGCAATAATAATTTTACACACATAGTTTACTTTAGCAGATTAACATTCTCTACAAACGTATAAAAAATAACGGTTTTATAACATAGTTTTATACAAATATTAATGTTTTTTTAAAATTGTTTATTTCTAAATTACTTTTTTATATGGAAAATACATATTTATATTTTGTTACTAAATGTCGTGGAAAAAGAAATATATCTCAATTAAAATAGTGATGGTTCATTTATTTTCCTCTGCTGGATATTTAATGAAACATAAAAATAACTTTTTAAAATTTTTTTCATTACGAACATTGTAATATTTTAAGAATTATGTTTCATTATATTCGAAAAAGCTATTGCCAAGTCATGCGACCACATTAAAAATGTTACATGTTGTGTAAAAGTTAAATTTAAAATAATTCAGTGTCTTTATTCGGACACATAAGTGGTTCGTAAAAAATTGATGATGCATTTAAGCATCAATATGGCAAATACATAAAGTCATTTTTGTATAGTTAAAATAACTTTTTTCTACCTGAAATATTGAGTGCTTAAGCAAATACATTATTTCTTTATTAGATTTAAAGGTATATTATTTTGTCTTTAAAACATTTCTTACGCTTTTAATACTGTGAAATGCATTTTAATCATTCGAAGCGTGAAAGAATGTTTTTGAAATTTTATTAATAAAACACACACATTTAAAAATGAGCCTCATTATAATGTAAAATATTTAGTCAACCTATAAAAAAATTATCCTTGGAATTTAATCTAAAATAAAAACAAAGCATACATATTCATTTAAAAAAATGAGATTAATTTTATAAGAGAATATAAGATAATAATATAAGATAAATCTATAATTTCATAAGAGACACATAAATATAAAATATATATTGTGAGCAAAAGTTATAATGAAATTATAATTAAAATATGTATCTTTAAATTTTTTTGTAGTTAAGCGATTCTGAACTATTAGTTTTCATTTGATATGATCAAAAAAATTACCAGTGTTTCTGAATTTTAACATCGCGTAATTTACAAGGGTAATTTACGCTTAATTTACGCGTAATTTACAAGGTAAACTGTATGGGGGGTGGGGCTGGGGTGGTTGAACCACTTTTTTCTAAAATGCTCGTAATTTGTGCTTGTAATGCGATTGGGCCAGCCTAAGGAAGTTTTGACGCACTAAATTTACAATTATGCATTTAAAAATCATTTAACACTTATTTTAAGTATATTTAAGGTTATTATCAAGGGCACAGGCAACATCAAGCAGATCATCTAGTATTAAATAAATAATGACATTTTCTATGCATTAAACCGGACGCCAACAATGTCAATATGTTTACTTAAATAACTTATGTTCCTGTAATAACATCTGCTTAAAATCTTTCTGTCCATTTTAGTTTAAAAAAAAAAAAAAGAAAAAAGATTAATGTTCCACAAGAATCCGTATTTTTCAAAATAAATCGAGTTAATAATTAAAACTTCTAGATTAATTTACCACCAATACATTATCTGACTAAATAAATTTAGACGTAATTGTTATATTCCAATGCAATATTTAAGTAGTTCAACAAAAACTTACTTGAGTTTATTAAAATTTTAAGTTTCTACATTTAAATAATTTCAGGCGTCAATTTGAATAACCACAATTTATGGTAGAAGTTATTAGAAGTAAAATGAAACAAGGAATGTAAACTAATTGTTTGCTTATACAGTTTTGCTGGAAATTATTTGTGTTTTACTATTGTACATACATTGTTTGAATTTATGTTTCCACAATTTAATTCTTATATACGCGGTTTTATTTCATAAAATTTATTTTAAATCTTTTGTGCGTTAGGTAAAATAAACTCCTTTAATTTAAAATGTTAAATGAGTAACCGTAATTCTTTTTATCTCTGTAAAACTGTATTTTGGATTGTTATGGAGAACCAGAGTATTTAATTTGTTAGAGATTTTAAATAAATTCATTGAACATGATTTCTCTTAAACAGTAAATATGGGAGATTCTCAAAAGGTGGGATCATTAAACGTTAACTACATGTAATTTTTAAAATTTTCAAATTTAAGGCCAATTTTTTTAATAGTATAGTATTTTGTCTATAAATATAATATATAAATATTTTATAATAGTATGTCTACAAAATTATACACAAACATTAAAAAACAGCAACTATTCTGGAAAATTAATGGTTAAAGCATTTAATTAGCAGTTACGTACGTTACAAATTTTGGACACTCTTTCGCACGTACGTTACAGATTTTGGACGTTGCTTTTAGTATTTAAAAAATTCTTAAGACTAAGAATGTAGTAAATGTGTCTGTATACATACATATATATGTATAATTAACTTTTTGTTATCCAGTAATAATAATAATAATAAAATCAAATACTTTGTTACGTACGTTACTTTCGGACATAACAAAATACAGAAAAATTCTTTATAGAAAAGTCCTTCTACCAAAAAGGCAATAAATCAGCCTGCCATCTCTTAACGAAATTATCAAAAAATCATCCATTTCCTTTATGCATTCGTTGTTTACCATTAGAACTACCTGGAAAAAAGTTAAAACTATTTTTCTTGGTGGTACATTGGAGTAGTTAACGTTATGAATGTCCGAAATTGGCCTCTTTAGCATAAAATAATAAAATTTTAAGATATTGATACAAAGCTTTTACAATAAATTATGTCATTTTCTGTCTCTGAATAGAATTAAAAACTCAGTTAAAAAAAAAAAAATAAAGTCAATGATAATTAAAGTTATGTTTGAAAGGCTTAAAGTTATGACTTGTGTCCAGTGCTCTCCTTTTGAGAATCGCCCATATATTGTTTCTCGTGATCTGGATAAAGCATAGAATTACTGTGGATTATTTCTCTGACACCAGGAATAAATATTTCTTTTTAATGACATTTTCCTATGTGAATACTTGAATTGTATGTTTTAAATATAGGGTGTCCATAAAAGAATGTCCCAGTTATAAAATTTAATAGTATCAATTTGTCGGGATAAGCCCGCCATTTTTCACGTGTTCGGTAAGGGAGAAAAAAAGACACAAAAACATAATATAGGAATCTGGACCACCGGTATATGTTGGTAGGCATTCATGTATAGTGGGTGGTCGCGGAAGGAAACTTCGTTTAAGCAATAAACGTGTCTCAGTGTTAAACTAGAAAATATAGTACTTACAAATAAAAGGGAGAGGAATTTTTCACATCTGGCGAGGTTGTCATCAGTAATGTAATAAATATGTCCATTGGGGGATTTTCAAATCTGTATATTTTTAGTGAGATTAGCAAGTTAGCTATAAAAATGTCCCATGTTAGGAACAAGAGTTTCAGATTATCGCATAAAAAGGTACTAAAATATTAAGGGCTTAGTTTTAGACCCCACAGTTAGCCTTACTAAAAAAATTATAATGTTATGCAAGCGTAAGTAAGCGCCAGTGGGTCCAACAACAAATAATTTTGCCAAATACTGAAGGGAGTCTCCCCTTAGAAATTTTTGTAGGAGTAGAGGATTTTTAGGCGGGATTTAAGCATACAGTAAAATTAAGGTAGAGATAAGAATTGCGAAGTTAAGACAGAGGGAGTTTAGATTTAGAAAAATAAACATACCTTTCTTTGAGATGGAGTTTTAGCTTGGAGAAGAAAAACTCTCCCTTCTTAAAAAGAAGGGAGAGTTTTGTTTTCTCTGGCTGGAATAGAAGAATGCGGCTTTGCTTATGAGCTACCGCAAAGCAGAAAAGGTTAGAATTTTTTTAGAGTGGTGCAATTTAAGGATTATGCCTCCAATGGATTTGCTTTGACGATGCTGTTGACCTTGAATTTAAGAGGTGAGTGGGAAAGTTTATCAATTCGAGCAACAAAATTACAGAGTAAAAATTTAAAGTAAATAAATAAAAATTAGGCATCCTTAGTATCTCAGAGTCCCTATGAATGTGTAAACTATATCTATACAAATTTTCTATGTGTTTTTTAACGTTAATATTTATATATACATAGGGAAAATTTACTCCAGGCATGTTGTTAATGCCTTTGTCATTTTTGATTTATTAATAAATTCTTGTTTCATCTTCAATGCTTCTAGAACTTGTTTATCTCAAAACATCCGACTCTCGAACCTGAGAATTTAAGTAAAACCTAACAAAGCCATACGAGTTGTCGGAAAAATTGTAAGAGTTGTAGAGTATTGGTCCGCGGTCACAAATAAAGAGTAACTCAAACAGTTTTAGATAAGCGCATGCGTACTGTTTTGTTATTTACTCGTTTGCAGTGACACGTGCGCAAAATGAAGACTCCTGAGCGTAAAGCGTTTTGTGTTCTGCAATTTGCTAAGAGTGAATATGCAATTTCAATTCAATGTGCGTTTCGTTTAAAATTTAAGTGTGATTCTAATGATCCGCTATCTAAAGATTTGCCAGAGTTGAGACACAGCATTGAAGAGGCTATTGCTTCCAGCACTTCGAACTTGTTAAGCGGTGGGAAAAATTGGATTTTAGGTTGGATGTGTGCCATATGACTAAAAGTGCACATATTGATTTGATGTATGGCTTGTTGTAAATAGTGTAAATTATACTTTTATACACCATTTAATCTGGTACATTCTTTTACTGACATGCTGTATTTTATTAGTTTTATTTCTGAATATGCAGGATAAATATACAGGCTTTCCTAGATTACAAAATTTATTGTACGAAAACTGTTATACTTAGAAATATGTTTATGTTTGTACATTGTACATACAGTAATTGTGTTTTTAATAAGACTAATAACCTTAGTAAATTTCTACTTACGCCTCCTTTGTGGCCTGTATAATGTGAAGGTTATATTAGAGATCTCGCTACGTGTTGTCCAACATTTGTTTGGTGACACTAGACTCAGTGCTGTTGTCCTACACTGTTAAAAATCTGCAGCAAAATGTCTAGTCATTCAACCGTTTTTTACAGATAACGGTTATTAACCATATTCTAACCGTTCTCATCGGTCAGAATACAGAGAAATTTCGGTTATGTAACCATTTTCTATTAAAATGATTGAATGACTGGTCCGCTGGTTACAGATTTTACAGTCAGTGTACCCACCAGCAGCAAACGGTCTATTTATTAAAACATTTTTTAAAATAACGATTATTTGACCATATTATGGAAGCATTCTCATTGGTCAGGATCGATTAAAATTGCGGCTAAGTAACCGTTATCTATATAAACCGTCGAAATGCAAATTTTTAACAGCCTTTAGTGTTTCGGTATCTTGAATTAGTGGGACTTGGTATTTGATTTAAACCCAAAAGAAGAAAGGAAGAGGAGTAAGAGCACTGAGGCCATAGGCTGAGATCGATTTCTAGAAGCTTCAAATATGAGAATCCAAAATTATTGCTCAATTGGCCAAATAGTTTGAGCTATTCTTAGAAAAACTGACCACATTGCAATTTGTTTTTACAACGATTAAAAATGAATTTAACATTAGGAGCTCCACACTAAACCTGCATAATTCCTAAAGTACGTGACCGAATCACTTTGCATTAGGTATCCAAAGGTAAGATTTACCAAATAATACAAATATGATGTCAAACTTAGGTTCTATCATTAGAAATTTTAAAGTTTGTTACAATTTCTGTATAATTTATCTTCGATTGTTCTAAGCAAAATTTGAGTATAGTATTTATTAGTACTAGGGGATTTCACAAGATAAGTTACACTCGAACAATGTAGGTCAAAAAACACTTTATTTTTAATTGCGTTACAATACAATATGAGACACATTCACCACACTATTTCTCTGCATAATCTTCCGATCTTTGCAGACATTTTCCCGAAGGTTGCACTAATCGTTCGATGCCCTGACGATAGAAAATCGCTTCTTGGTCCTGAAGCTCATGGTGCAGCTGTCTGAGCCTGGTCATCTTGGAAAATTGTCTTCCTCACAAATGTTCTTTGAACTTGCTGAACACGTGTAAGTGCGACAGTCTCCGAACTGCTGGCACTATTTCACAATGGCAGGACGTGACATTGCATGCGCCTTATAAACTGCCGATATTTCCCGATGAATCTCCGTACTAGTGAAAAGTTTTCCGCACAAAAAACGTACTGTTCCGCATACTTCAACGTTGGAGTAAGTTTCCAGCTGATGCGCTATTTTTTTTATCGTACTACGCAGTAATGATTGCCACTATCCGAACTGTTACCGTTGGAAGCCATGGAACTCATCGTCTGCGCGAGCTTCGCTCTTGTTTCGCAATGCTGCCATCTGTGGGGGAACAAGTGTAACTTAATTTTTGAACGCCCATTGTAGATGTTATTACAAAGTGATTGGCATCAGCCACATTTTTATACAATGATTTATGGCAGAGTTCTCTTCAGGGGTGTATCTCTCTTTTTTTCTTTTACACAGACTGTACAACAGATATGCAATGCATTGTTCATAAATTTCGTTCATTTGATTAACCAGTCTTTCATTTGAACTTTTTTGATTACTAAGGTTAAAGTAACCTCACAAATGTTTTGTAAACAGTAATGGCAAATTTATGTATTGATACAATCCAAGTACATCGCCAGATAGATTGTGAAGAACTGCCAGTTTATACATTATTGATTTTCAAGAAAAACTCGATGTATCATTTTGTATAATAAGACCTATTGGGGAAAAGTGAAGGTAATAAAAAAAATTAGTGGTTTGTACAATGTTATGAAGTGATACGAGAAACAATGAAATATTTATTTATAATAAAACATTTATTTGTAATAAAATACATTAAATAAAGGGCTACCATGTCCGCAACGCTAAGCTTAAGAGTAGCACTAGATGTGATGGCGATTGCTGCCACTTTCATTTCTAAATTGTTCATTTTGCTTATTACATAAACAAACAAGTCGGAAATTGTACAGTCGTGGAAAAAAAAGTAAACACCCCTACTAACTCCTCAACAAATTATCGTAGGTGAAAGTTACTGGTACCGAAAGATTGAAAATAAAGTCTACTTTTAAATGATATATATAAAATTTGCTTAGGGGGCCATCTACACATTAAAACGAACCATAACTTTGTTTTTTTCAATAGCAGTACATAATTCTGACAAGATAAATGAACTCTACAAGCTTCAATTAGCTTAAAAACAAATTTTTATGCAATTCGTACCATAAGTTTCCGAGAAATTAATTATTTTAAAACGAGCGTATTTTAAGGGCTGTATCCAAATTGAAGTTCCGTACTCGATTGTTAACCGAGAGAGCCCCCTTCTTGATCAAGGCACCTTAAGCGCCACTCAAGGAGCCAATGAAGCCTGTTAGATTACAGGACAGCAGATTAAATTTTAAAATATCTACTCACTTCTATCATAGATAGCCCCTTAAACCATCATTTTGCCGTTTTTCAAGCATAATTTGAAAACTAATTGGAAGAAAATTGCAAAATTTTGGATTTCCATAAAGTAGGACTTAATAAATCTAAATCCATCAAACAAATTGTAGGTTGCAATTCGTAGTTTTTTCGAATATTAATTTCATAATTCACATCATCTACTTATAATAAAATCTGAGTGCAGGGGACCGTCGGAACCATGCCGGTGCGAACCACTCTGATCTGCGAAACGACCGTAGCTAAACGCCATGTTAGGCTTAATGAAAAACATATCCTAGCATATGACGGCTAAATGATAATTTTTTCTATTTGAAATCATATCTGTTCAGCATATTTTCACATAAAACATGTGTATGATATCTATTTATAATGTATTAAGTTCTAAATTAAAATTAAGCTATAGAAATCGGAATAAAACAAACGATACTGCTGCCATTCAGATTCAAATTTCAGCAAATCTACAAACAAACAAATGACTCTTTGAACGCTTCATTAAAAAAAAAAATACAGGTTAAAGCCGATGCTGGTCTTAAAATATTTGTAATAGTTTATTAAAACCTTTAAATATTTTAACTTTGTTTAAAACCTTCAAAAACTGTTAAGTTCTAAATTTAAGGGCCAAATCATCATCATCACCAACAACAACAAGTTCTAATTTATAAATAACTATCGCCATCTAGGGAGAAAAGATAGAACTTTTGCTCTAAAAACGTGCGTTCAAGCACATTGCATTACATGTATTTTTAATTTATTCAGAATGATTATTCTTTTGCACAATTTCATATTTACTGTGACATTTGTTTTCTGTCTTATACGACAAAGTAAAAATTATTCGAATTTGAATATCGAAAACTTTCAAATCCATTTACAATAAAGAATTATTTCAATGGCACTTCAGCATTATTTAAAGGGAAATTTACCCTTTATGTACTGAATTATTAATTCATGAAAATTTCCTCTTCTAAAGCATTTTTCGTGAATTTTTGAACCAAAATTAGAGGATTTACATAATTATTAAATAAATTTTAGAACGATTCATTAAATTTGAATTTATAAGGATTTTGTGTAATATTTATAACCCCACTCAAATCTTTTATTTTATATATTTTTCTTTGTATTTTGTAGGGATTAGGAAATCTACAAATATAATGTTCTTACAATAGAAATATTGAAATATTTCTGATTTGAAAAATCACCTCCTACCCCCCCCCCCCCCCTCCAACACCAAGAAAGCTGAAAAGATGCAAAGGCCAAAGAAATCATCCTTTAAAGAATATTTTTGTTTTGTGTAACCCATAAAGCTTTTGGAACATCATAAAGTAAAGCATCTATTACTCATTCTAAATTATATTTCTACTAATCGATGTATTAAATTAATTTTATAACAAGTTATTTTAATTGTACTTATAAGTACCGTCAGTAGATAAAGGGTTAAAGAGACAGTTTTTTCTGTACCGAAGACTGCGAGCAGCGCCTCTGTAGGCCGTGTTAATTCCCAATAAATTAGGAGCTTATGTTTCTTGCTAATTCTTTTGCCGTCAACTTTCTGTTGTAATCGTACTTTTTTTTACAATGCATTTCATCAGATTTTAAGACACTGCAAATAAAATGAATATTTTTTATCGGTTCAGCATATTTTAATTATCTTGCAGATAAAATTATGAATTTTAACATAGTTTGCAGCGAAAAAAAAAAGTCACGCTAAACAACAAATTTTTAATGTAGAGGGAACATAAACAAGCATTTTCGTGATAGAATATGTAGCTGGAAATGGAGCGTTTAAGCGCTGGTGACTGAATTGTAGTTTACATATTTCTTTGCTCTAATCATGAAAAATCAAAGAATAATACTTTTTGATTAACAAAATGCATCAGGCATCTTTTTTTTTTTTTTAAGTCAGAAAAATATTTTTTTAACTATTGTTTTGAAGATTTATCATTCACTTTCCGTCATTTGTGACGGGGATAATATACTAGTAAAATTATAAAAATTGCAAATTCAGAGTATTTATGTTTGGGTATGTTAGTATTATTGCTACAAAAAAAAAAAAAAAAAAAATTAGCACATTAGGAGCATAATTTCAGGAGATATAAATAAAAATATGAAAATGTAATTTAACATTAGAAGAACTAAATTTTGAATGTTTATAATTAAAAAACTTATCATTCAAATGACTTGAAATTTGGTGTCTAGGCATAGTTTGAACCGAAGATTTGAAATATCTCGTTAAAATTGGGTATTGTCATTGAAAGAAATGAAGTTTGGACTCGTTTTAATATGTAGATGGCCCCCTAAGAAAATTTTATATACGTCATTTAAAAGTAGACTTTTTTTTCCGATCGTTCAGTACCAGTAACTTTCGTCTACGATAATTTGTTGAGAAGTTACTAGGGGGTGTTTACTTTTTTTTTTTACCACGACTGTACGTCACACGTGGTAAATGAGGTGCGTTCGTACTTTAACTAGATTTATAAATATTCAGATTTTGCTGCAATAGCTGTTGCATTCTTATGCAAAAATGCATGAATGAAAAATTTATTACGATTCTATATATTAAATTCAGTAACACGGAAATAATAGGACTCCATCTTAAATAGGACATAATCACTATGGCAATCTAGAATCATTACCTATCATGGGATATTATTGAATTAATTACGTATGATAGGATTTAATAAAATACGAAATACGGCTTTATTAACACTAGGGGATCGAACCCGAGCTCCTCGGGTTACAGAGTATAGGTAAAAACAATTCCTTTTTTTTCTTTTTTTTAACCCTAATTATTATTTTTTTACATGTAATATATATTTTAGATTGTCCACTAACATAAAAAAGAATTTTTATATGAATAATATCAATTATGCAATCAAATAAAGTTTTAAAATTTATTAAAAGCGTTACTTTCACATGCCAGGAGTTCTTAGCCCAAGATTTTGCGACTTAAGGCAGTCTTTCGATCATTTCAGTGCTTTAAGCGCGTGGTTCAATCCCATGTTTGTCAAATTTGTTTCTTATTTACATTATTTTATTTATTTTTCTACAGAGGAAGTTTTAATTTTGTTTTGGGACATCAGACTGAGACAAATGCTGACATTTTTACATTGTTTTAAAGGCAAGCGGATTAATATTTCATAATCGAGCTGCACGTGATAGAGATACATTTAAAAATAATTCATGCTTGAAAATCTCTCTCTATATATATATTATGCTATCGCACGTGGCACAGAAATCTCAATTATTTGTTAATTGTTTAATGGCAACCCCCGAATGAAACGCATCTCAATGGTTATTGTGTAATAGTTTTCAAAAGGGAATAACAATAAATAAACAAAAGTTTAATTAATAACTATAGAAAAAACAATTTATATAATAAAAAAAAATAAAAGTAAATAAACAATTTATTAATAAATAAACAACAACATCCGGGTTACCATATCAAGCAAAATAACGGCACTTTGGCGCCAGTTAAGTACCCCGGTGTGTATATGACATTGGCGTCAGAAAAAAATCGCGCCAACGTGGTGCGTATATGACATATGTGCCGTCTTTTACTTATTTATTTATTTATCGAACAACAAACATACGACTTCATCTCATTTAAAATACAATAAATAAATAAATAAATAAAGGTATTTTTCCAATATAGGTACTTGGCGAAATAGAGAAAAGGTCCATGGCGAGGAAAGAAACTTGGCAACGTACTTTCTGGTAACCTATTTAATCAAAATATTTTTTTGGAATAAAACTACATGAAAGTTGCCATGATCACAAACAGTTTGTACTTTAATGTTAGCTGGGCGCAATTCTCGCCAATGGCATTTTTTAACTCGCCAGCACATTTTTTTTTATTTTTCGAGGGGTAAATTAAAACAATGCTTTGATGTTGAAATTAAATAGTTTATGGTATTATTTATACTTTTTCTTTTTTAAAGATTTTCTTTTTAAGTGAAAGTCATGAATTTTAAACGTTTCAGTTTTAAATTAAAGCTATCCATTTTAAATAAAATGAGTGAAAGAATTATATTTTAATCATGAAATATGAAAAACGGGTACAATGTTTGGCGATTTATCACCTGTGCCCGACTAACATAAAAATACCGAGTTCTTGATTTCTCTATCAGAATCCTCCTCTTTGGCGAAGGATCGAGCAAGTAAATTAAATTATGAATAAAAGTAACATGATACAATGCCTAGGATACATTTAAGGGAGACCAAACTGGTCGCCACGGGCGAATAGTTATTTTTAAAACCATAATAACTCAGTCAATTAAGATACAATTTTCAAACAAATTGCATTTGAAAGTAGGTTTTTTTCTCTATTTGACGGCGTAAAAATTGAAAATGCGCGATATTTAGAAATTTAAAAAATCGCTGAATTAGCAAGCATTTTAATTTAATGTTTTTTTTTTCAGGTTTTATGGGAAAATGACAACAAAATATACAGTTTCTCCTATTTTCGACTATTTTCCGTTTACTTTCAATGACTTTCAATAGAAATGGGGTTCTTTTGTTGCCACGATTAGAAAAATGATATTAAAAACTACAAAAAAATTAATATCTCAAAAATAAATTGAGATACAGCTTTCAAACAAATTGCATTTAAAAGAGCATTTTTTTCCTCATACAACGGTGTTAAAATTTAAAATGTGCGACGGTTAGAAGTTTAAAAATTTGCAGTAAAGAAAATTGTAAAACCAAAATTTTATTTTAAATTTCAAAGTGTTGCCATTCGCAAAATGACGTATGCGTTACGCACAGATATGTTTGTCCTTTATAATATAGATACGAAAAACTAAGCAGAAAATTACAGGATTACCACAGTTGGAAATTTAGCGCCCAAATTTGTCGGTGGCAACTTTTTTCTTAATGTTACAAAGCATGTTTTGGACCCTTTTAAAATAATTTGAATTTATATTTCTTAGCTTTGTAAACACATTAAATGTAAATTTGAAATATGTTCTTTTTAAATAGCATCTAAGGATATATTTTAATTGCCCCCAATGATTCACTTTATTTTCCGTTGTCTTCAAAACTGAATTTTTAAAATTTGATCTATTTATTGACAATTGTAAGAGAAAGAAGCTGAATAAAAACAGATAAATAAAAGTAATTAAACTACTTTTAAATAAAAGTAATAATAATAATAATAATAATAATAATAGTGTAATGAAAAACTGGGATTCTTTTACTTAAGTATATCAAATTAAGTTTTAGTTCCTATTTTCTGTTTAAAACATTTATAATAAACCGTAAGGCAGCTACACAAACCATCACCTCATCGAGTTCACGGCTGAAATTTCAGGACTAGTTAAAACTCGATTAGCATATTAAAGGGAGGTGCTGGGTTCGAACCCAATCGCTCCGTCGGCCTAATCGTTCGGAGTTTTCTTCGAACTTTGGATTTCCATGCGTAAATACGGATTAGGTTCCCTTAGAAAGACTCTCATGGAGGGCACTCCCCTCGGGCCTATATCCCTTGAGTAAATAATCGGCCATCAAAAATCAACCCAACCCAAACATATTAAAATGCAATTGGTCTGCCAAGTCATATCTTTGTGAAAAACATCTGCAAACTTCATTTTAGTGGTTGACTGGTAGGTTTACCATTGTGTTTTCCTGCTCCCAGCCCACGCTTTCATGGATTTGGGTGCAGGCAAACACAATGATAAACCTACCGATCAACAACTAAATTCGGATCTGCAAATGGTTTCCACCAAGATATGACTTGGCAGACCAGTTATATTTTAATATGCTAAGCGAGATCATGGAATTTCATCCGTAAACTCGAAGAGGTGATGGTCTGTGCATGTGCAACAGCCTTCCGGCCTATAACTGTTTCACTCAATTTGTTTGATATTTATCTTTTGTGCTAAACATTATCAGGAATCAAAAACGCATTTGACATTTCTTAATTTTGTAGAATTTCAAATTGTGAACACGGGCTAAAAAGTAATTGTATGCTGAATAGTTGATATTATTTTAAATCGACTTATTATCTTTCTCTCATATAAAATTAAAGGGTCTTCCTTTTTGAAACTTTAACAATTTTCTTACAACTTTTAAAAAGTTTTTCTAATTTATTTTAAAAAAAGAAATTACCGAAACCGCACCGTGTTTAAAAAAAAACTTTTTTAATTAGTCCCGAATCTCTTAGCAAAATAAAATCTAATTAAAGTTTGAGACCGCTATTAGATAATGATAAATATTGCAAGCAGCACTGACGTAGATAATTGGGTAAAAATGTTTATTCAAATTTGTTTTGAAAACTCATAAAATTGATGCATAGTGCAAAAATAGAAGCTTGATTAATTTAGATAATAGAAAGTGATGCGCTATAGTTCAAGCGAAAAGCCTTAGTTGTTTTTTTATATTCAAAAATATTAAAATGGGAACTGACATAAAAAAAATTGTCTTTAATAACTTATCAATTAATACTTTAAAAATTGTATGGAAAAATACAAATAAATGTATTCTTCATTACTTAAAAGTACATACAACACGATATAAAAACATTTAAAATACAGAAAAACCTCCTTAAAGCGACCACATTCCGTTCCAATAAAAATTGGTCGCTTCGAGAGGTGGTCTCTTAATGGAGGTCATGTTTAAATCTAGATTTTAATTGCTGAAAAAAGGTAACAATTAATGCTACTGAAAGTTATTTTTCACATTAAGAAAAAATATAAAAATTTAAGTATCAAAACAAAAGTTAATTACGTAAGTTAATTACTGCAGAGTTTAAAATCTAAATATATTGACGCTTGATTTTATTTTACGGCTTTATCTTTCATAACTTTTATTTCCAAGTCCTTTCGAAGTTCAGTAGATAAATACAATTTTTTTTTTGGACGGGAACAAATAATGACGATTTTATTAATTTATCTATTTCTTTGAGAGTTTCCTAACAGAATAGGGCAGGGGAGTTTATTGATCGTCATTCTTAATTCGCCATCAGAGTTAAATTCATTGCCTAAAGAGGATCAAAGGAGTTTAACACTTAAAAGTTACCGGTATATTAAAAAAATCTAAACTTAGTTTCGAAGTTTAATGAATAATGTGCCCTCCGGAATTAGTTTTGTAATAAAACCTTCCTCTAGCGATCAGGAAAAAAAGGAATTTATTTCATTTTCTTCAAAGAAATTAGTCGCTCATGGTGGAAGTTCAACTGGGATGGTCTCTGAATGGAGGTAAAATTAGTATTGAGAATATGGGAATAAATTTCGTTCCATGAAAAAAATGATCGTTCAGGGAGGGGTCGCTTAATAGAGGTAGTTGCACAGGGAGGTTTATTAAAGTCTTTTAAAATCCAAACATTTTCAATCTATATAAGGTGGCATGAGAAATGTACTTAAAATTTCAAACAAACACAGGTTTTACCTATTATGTAACAATTCCTTCCAGACTGCGTGGATATCATATTATAATATAACATTACAGACTATTTCTTTATTAGACCTTATTTCCAGAGATTCTCTTATGACAGCTTCTTCTCTCTGGAAATAACATCTAATAAAGAAATAGTCTGTAATGATATACACTGGCCTCCAAAAGTTAAGGAACAGGGATTGGATACTTTCGATTATACACGGTTTGTTGAATATCTACCAAAATTATTGCCGAGTTTTTCTTGAACTTCAATGATGTAAAGAGCGTGTTTGATTTCATATTTTTCGATGAATATTTAGCGAATAAGACAATTAGGGGGCTAATAAAAAATTAAATAATAAAATAATATTTGCGATCACCTGTGGAATAGAAAATGCTGAAAAAGGTTTGTCACTGTGTTAAATGACTATTTGGGTCCTGTTCAACGTTTGTGTGCATTTGTGTAAGCATAGCACTCATATTCGTGAAGATGTTATTGTTTCTGTGAAAAATTCAAAAGTTTTGTTTTCAATCAAATTTAGCACAACTTTCCGAAAACCTGACAAAGAGCAGTAGCATCAGTATACTGCAACTAAAACATGAATATATTGAATATTTGATGAGATATGGGCATTTGTATGAAATAATAATGTTTAACTGCGCATGCGTGGAAGGTTCTAAAATTTTTATTTTATAATTTGGTAGTCGGCTATTTAGGGCAACTTATATAAAAAGTATAGTCAAAAATCGTAAAAAATCACAAAGATAGGGACGATATAGTGAGTTGCTTTCTAAAAATAGCTTTATTATAAGGGATTTTCAACAACTTTTCCACCAGCTTACTACATCTTTCTGAGTTTTCACAATATTTGACTGGGCTTTTTGTAGAAGTTGCCCAAAATAGCTGACTACCAAATTATGAAATAAAAATTTTGAAATCTTCCACGCATGCGCAGTTAAAAATTATTTCATACAAAGGCTCATATCTCATCAAATATTGAATATATTCATGTTTTAATTGCAGTATATTGTTGCTACTGTTCTTTGTCAGGTTTCCGGGAAGTTGTGTTAAATTTGGTTGAAAACGCTGTATGCTATAAACAAACTACTTTTGAATTGTTCACATACGCAATAACATCTTCACAATATGAGTGCTATGCTTACACAAATGCACACAAACTTTGAACAGGACCCAAATAATCATTTAACACAGTGAAAAACCATTTTCAGCATTTTTTGTAACATTAGGGATTGTAAATATTATTTTATTATTAAATTTATTATTAGCCCCTTAATTGTCCTCCCGACTAAATCTTCACCGAGAAATATGAAATCAAACATGTTCTTTACATTCCAGAAGTTGAAGAGCAATTCACCTATAATTTTGGTAGATATTCGACAAACCGTGTACAACGTACAATCCCTGTTCCTTAACTTTTGGAGGCCAGTGTATTATCATACGATACCCACGCAGTCTGAAAGCAATTATTACATAATAGATAAAACCTGTGTTTGTTTGATCTTATCCATGCCACCTTATATTCCATACCACCCCTGAAGTAGAATGGTCTGTCCGAGGCGAATCTAGAAGGCGCAATGAGACAATAGCGTTTAGTTCTCACTGATGACGACGCAGTAAGTTCGATTGAAAATGTTTGGATTTTTAAAGACTTTAATGTATTTTAAATATTTTTATATTGTGTTGTACGCACCTTTAATAATGATGATACATTTGTTTGTATTTTTAGATAAATTTTTAATTATTAATCAAGGTGAATTTTTGCACTGAAATTTTTAACTTTTTATTAAACTAATACTTTTGTCAATGAATTGTGCGATTTGTTTCCAGGAAAACGTTTTAAGGCAATGTTTTTCAGCCTGTTTTATTTCTCGTCAAACTTGAAGGCATAGTTATGCTTCAAAGGCACACTTAAATTTTGATGACAAAATATATGAAAGAAGTGTCATGTTTGCGTTTCAATTTATTAAGTATAGATGGCAGCACCAAAGCTCTTCACACAATTCATTAGGAATAAATATCGGAGAATTATTCTTCTCTAGTCTTGTGTCATGTGTGACGTTTTGTAAGCGATGTGTTTGTTTATGAAATGAATATTAAATGTGTATATGTCTACGAGTTATCTCACCATTCAGAGTTGTGTTAATTATTATTAATTAGTTACTAAAGATACTATAAGGAGTATGTCTTTTTGTACTCTTTTATTTAACTTGGTTTTTATATGCAAAAATGGAATTTTGTTATCGAATTTTCATTTCCTTTCTGGTACGCTAGAATGATAAAAAATAGGCAAACATGTGTGTTTCCAAAGGCAACACAATATTTTAACGCTTTTATAACTTAATTATAAATTAATAAATTAATTTTAAGGCATTTTCCCGTTAGCCGACTACAGAAGATAAATCACCAAATATTCATATTAGCTACAACTGTTTACAAATTACAAATACAAATGGAGTTGATTATACGCCAAATCACTCTCGTCAAAATATGTGAATGGGCTGTGAAACTGCAGCAATGAAATTTTTCAAACAGCAAAAAGTAGAAAATATGAATAAAAAATGAAAAGCATTAAAAATACTCTTTTATCATTTAATAGTTAATTAAATTCTGATTATACATTACGAAAACAATTTAGAAATAATGAATAGATAGTTTAAACGGTCTTCTTTTTTTTCTGCTGCCATATCTTAAAAAGAAACAGACTAAAAATTATATATATATTCAAATAAATTCACTAGTTTTCTCTTTCTATGAAGAATAAAATCAAAGAGATAAATTTTCAATAATCAGTACTCACGCCAAATAATGTATTTTAATGGACATTTTTTGGAACTATATGAATTGCAATCACGAAATTAGCCGCGATTTTTAAGATGAATATTGAGTGCTTATAAAAGAGTATCTTTTTAACAATTTCCAACATATTTGAAAAGTGTTTATGAATTCGATCTGTCTGTCCGTGCTCTAACTCACATAAATATAGTCAGATTGCCATGGAGTTGATATATGTTATTGGTGTTTACTGTGGCGTGTTCGGTATTGAAAATGCCGAACACATATGTATGTGTTTTTGTATGTATAAATGTGATATTCATACAAAAAAAAAATCATTTATCGTCTAACTCAGAGATATCTTTCCTAGCGCAGGTGAGCTGATATATTCTACAAACTTTGCGTACAATAACTCCAAAGTTTTTAATTTTATCCAATATAAATGTCCAGTTTACTCCTTTTTATTAGTTTAAACATTTCCACCGCATTTTTAACCCTTTTCTTTTCAGAAAAATAATTTTTCTCTGAAAGTATTAATTTTATTTGAAGATACGAGAACATTTTCATAACTGTCTTGCTTATTCTGAAGAAGATAATTCAAACACTGAAATAAACCTGCATGAAATAAAACTTTAGTATACTAAATATCATAAAGTCAGTCAAAGTAAATGTAAGCATTTTGCATTAAAATATATATATATATATATATATATTTCTGTGGCACTGTAAAATATTGATAGAATTTGACTGCAAATTCTTGAGATCTTGTTACGACACATCGGTGTGCCGCAACATACCAGTTGAAACTCACCGTTCTACAGTGGAGTAAGAACTTTGTACAAACAGGGGGAGCCGGGGCATACTGCGGAAAGCTAGTGGCACCGATAATTCATTTTGGAGGGTTTCTTCATAGTGTTGCACGTTTCACAAACAGAAGTATAAAACAGAAGCATATCAAAAGATCACCAACTTTTTAATCCAGTTAAAATAATTTTTAATAGACATACTTGATACATAGAAACTTAATTTATGTGCGATCCCGAATGCAATATTCAAATTTAAGGCTTCTCCCACTTCCATTTACCAAAACTCAAAGGGCTTTTTGTTGTTTTGCTTACAAATTCTTTACAAATCTCTTCCAAATCAATTTTAAAGGCCTCCTCTTTATAAATATGTTATTGGTGGAGGTAATTTGTAGTAGACCTACATAAGACCCCCCTTTTTTCTGGAAATCGGGAGGGTTGTAAACAATGAGAAAAAGGGTGAAGGCACAAACAAGTGTGCTCACCACCCCCTCTCTCTCTTCTCTGTATTGTTTAATGTGTGGATTTCCTAGAAAAAGTATACTTTATTTTTTAATTCAGCAATGTATCGTAAACAGATGTGGTGCGAGAATTTCTCCCGGGGGAGCTGAGCCCGTCTGAAATATTCCAGGGGGAGCCACAGCTCCCCCGGTTCCTACGCCCTTACCGTTCTATGGGGTCATTTTAGACTAGAAATACTTACGAAAACTTAACATGGTCATATCATCCAAATTATACGGTAGTTTGAAGCTTCGAATAAACACTTTACAAGTCTTCTTTTATATTTTATGGATTATTTTAAGTTTTTATATTTACGAGAGTATTAATTTAATAACTTGTTTCTTCAGACGAGAGACGAAGCATACGTGCAATCACCACAAGAGTAAGGAGGCCTACTATACGTCGCCTCAGAGCAACTGTAGGACATCTAATAATAATCGAAAATGAGATGTCTGACTTACTGCTATGAAAAACTGTGTCTTTATCTAGTGGAACAGTAGGGAATTTTTATAAAACGCTTCTGAGATATGGTATTAAACATAACTTTGTCTTTCAGAAGTTTTTCCACTAGACGCAAACACAGTTTCTCATAGCAGTAAGTTAGACATCGCATTTTTTATTATTACTAGATGTTCTACTGTTGCTCTCAGGCGACATATATATACACTTATTTTCGATTTCATACACGAATGTATTGATATTAAATATAATATCATTATAGACAGAATTATCTTCATATTATCGTAACAGACAGCATTTATACTGCATATACATTAACGCTTTAGATTTTACCTTTTTAAATCTTTTTAAAAGAAAAGTTTACGTTCCAGGGTAACTACAAAGTTTAAAATAGGAACTTCATGCACTTGGAATTAAATATAAAGACAGTAAATTTATTAACTGGAATAGTGCATATATTTCCAGTCAAAATAATCTTAAAGAATAATATGTGAATTCAATCCTTTTTTTTTTTTAATATTTGAAGTAAGATAAATGTGTAATAAAACAATAATGTTTCATTTCAATGTTAGCAGCAAATTTTTGTACGTGTCTCAAAATAATTTGAAAATCCGATCTTATAGAGCAAAATATATATTCTTCTGACGTCTGCTTTTCCCCTAAGAGCTATTTTGATAAAAATACTTCTCCCCAAAAGTGCTCTCTACCTGAAAAGAATATAATATTTCATAAAAGAACAAAAAGTATACCTTTACAGCACGTAACGGTCCTATTTGGAGGTAACTTGAATATATTTTGAAGATACAGTATACTCAGAATCGCTCAGCGTGGGATTAGACATTTTGAAGATTTTAAAATTCGGCACTTTTTTTTACTTTAATCCGTTATAAGGTATATGCATTTTTACTGCATATACCTTAACACTTTAGATTTTACCCTTTTAAATGTTTTTAAAAGAAAAGTTTACGTTCCAGGGTAACTACAAAAGTTTAAAATAGGAAATTCGTGCACTTGGAATGAAATATAAAGACAGTAAATTTATTAACTGGAATAGTGCATATATTCCCAGTCAAAATAATCTTAAAGAATAATATGTGAATTCAATACTTTTTTTTTGCAATATTTGAAGTAAGAGAAATGTGCGATAAAACAATATAATATAATGTTTCATTTCAATGTTAGCAGCAAATTTTTGTACGTGTCTCAGAATAATTTGAAAATCCGATCTTATAGAGCAAAATATATATTCTTCTGACATCTGCTTTTCCCCTAAGAGCTATTTTGATAAAAATACTTCTCCTCAAAAGTGCTCTCTACCTGAAAAGAATATAATATTTCATAAATGAACAAAAAGTATACCTTTACAGCACGTAACGGTCCCATTTGGAGGTAACTTGAATATATTTTGAAGATATAGTATACTCAGAATCGCCCAGCGTGGGATTAGACATTTTGAAGATTTTAAAATTCGGCACTTTTTTTTACTTTAATCCGTTATAAGGTATATGCGTTTTTACTGCATATACCTTAACACTTTAGATTTTACCCTTTTAAATGTTTTTAAAAGAAAAGTTTACGTTCCAGGGTAACTACAAAAGTTTAAAATAGGAAATTCGTGCACTTGGAATGAAATATAAAGACAGTAAATTTATTAACTGGAATAGTGCATATATTCCCAGTCAAAATAATCTTAAAGAATAATATGTGAATTCAATACTTTTTTTTGCAATATTTGAAGTAAGAGAAATGTGCGATAAAACAATATAATATAATGTTTCATTTCAATGTTAGCAGCAAATTTTTGTACGTGTCTCAGAATAATTTGAAAATCCGATCTTATAGAGCAAAATATATATTCTTCTGACATCTGCTTTTCCCCTAAGAGCTATTTTGATAAAAATACCTCTCCTCAAAAGTGCTCTGTACCTGAAAAGAATATGATATTTCATAAATGAACAAAAAGTATACCTTTACAGCACGTAACGGTCCTATTTGGAGGTAACTTGAATATATTTTGAAGATACAGTATACTCAGAATCGCTCAGCGTGGGATTAGACATTTTGAAGATTTTAAAATTCGGCACTTTTTTTACTTTAATCCGTTATAAAATGTATTCTATGAAATTTAAGGGCACAAATAAACAGATGACTTCCCGACAGTGCAATCGAAGGAGATTTAAGATGATATTTATAATATGTATTACTGAATTATACAGAGATATACAAGAATAATTTTCTCTCTTAAAATCAATGTATTTTAGCTTAAATACAGAAAAGAAAAAAAAACTCATTATTATTCCGTAAGGCTGTTTAATAGTTACTTATTTATATCTAAATGTCTATGTTACTTATCGATATATAAATCACTATAGATCAGTTATGTGTAATTATCTAAAAAATATTGCATAAAAAAGTACTTCAATCAAGCCTCCTTCAAATGCTTCTTATTATTAAAACATATCATTTTATAATAAAATACACATTTTTCGTTTTGTTTCAAGAAGTCACGAATTCGAAAAACAATATATTCCAGTAAATCTTCTAAAATACTATAGTTTCTAAAGTTTAGTTTATTTCTAAAGAAACATAATAGTTATACAAGCATGTGAAGTTTTAACTCTCCAACTTCAATAGATTTTATGAAATATGCGTGAGTGAACAGTGTTTTCATGGGAGGCAGCACAGAAAGACTCAAGCTTACATAAAAATCAATAAAATTTATTTAACAAGCAAAACAAAAAAAAGGAAGATGCAGGTTTAAATTTCATGCTAAAGATTAATTTTCATTAGGTAACCAAGTTGTAATAAAATAACATTAACTTTCAAAAAATAAAATGTGTATCCATAAAAAAGGTTTAGATATATTCATTGTTCACTAGCTTAAACAGAATCCTCAGACAACGTCTTAAGTCTACACAAAGCCTCGTGGACTTCAAAGAATCTTTTATTGGAATAATGGAAGCTTTTAGGCTGACCAAGGGAAAAGATTCCATTAACTCTTTCAAGGGAAAAGCACTTCCATTGCTAAAATATTGAAATCAATAAATGACACTGGAATTTACAAAAGAAAAAAAAATTTTTGGAAATAAGAAAAAGCTACATTTTACATACATAATAAACGTAAAATTTTATTCCCAAAATTCTGGTGCCATTGTGGCATTTGGGAATTAAAATTAAGTGATTTCATAAACATACCATCGCCCTTGAAAGGGTTAATCTTTATCCATCGTTGTCTCCAAACTCACTTGAATAACTTAACTTCAACGGTTGGTTGGTTGATTGGGGTTTTATGACACAAAGTTCCTTTAGGGACATGCTGCTCCAAAACAAGAAAAAAAAATTTTTTTTTTCTAAAAAACACTTTAAAACCTAATCATGCAAATGAGATTAACAAGAAAAGTAATGTGATGAAAGTGTAGTTAAAACAATTTATGAAATCATAAAATCAGGTAATAAAACAAAATTTCATTGTCAAAATCTGTACAATCATATTGGTCTAAAATCAAGGTGAAAAAAGTTAAAATTATTTAGCATAAAGAGGTTGAAATAATCATAGCTTACAAAAAGAAAACTAGTTAAAATCACGTAGGTTCAAATTCCTCAGAAACAACATTTTCCTCATTTACACCTGTGTCATAAGAATCTGACTCTATAGCGTCTTCCGCATAGAGGAAGAGTTGTTTAGTATCTTTAAAATTATCAAAAGGTGCTTCAAAACTGATTTTGTGGCTTTTTTCTTAATAATTTTTTACTGTGAGGATTCTTGGGATAAAATTTTATTTTTCTGTACGCATGAATTTTATTTTTCTCGCTGTGTTACAGAAATATCAGGTTTCAGTAATTTGCTTGGAAAATGAGAAGAAGATTGTTTTGGCTTTCACTATGTCAATTCATTGTGAGAAGTTGTGATGATGAGTATAATCTATAGCGACTTAGAAGGATCAAAGTATTCTATTGTGGTTGGCTGTGATGAATGTGGTAAAAATTTCGACCGAGCTAAATTTCCTGTCTTGCAATAGCAGGACATATCACGGAATTCTTTCTTAACAGCATCAGATGATAAAGCGACAAATGTATCAATTATTAAAGAGGATTGAGTTTGAATACCTATGGGCTTTCCGATTTTGAAGAGGATTTCAGTAAACTAGAATAAGAAACACCCGCAGATGGGATTCTGGATTCAACAACTTTCCAAACTTCAGGGTAAGAAAGTTTTTGAGTAATTGTAACAGAAAGGATTTCTTTTTCACGGATCCTTTTTGGAGAATAGCGAGAGTATGCTGCATGGTCCCCTTTATAGTTGGTGCATCGTTCAGCTTTTTCGAAAAGTTTACTGTCATGGCCAGATTTTGTATAATGTGCGTAGGTAACTGAACCACGACAGATAGTCATACTATGGTCATAATGCTGACAGTTAAAACAATGACGAGGGTTAGGAATATAAGGACGGACATGACAGCTCAGATGGTATCAGGTAGCTTTCGTATTGAAAGTTAAAATAATGTGCTGCGTGGGAAGGACTTGTCCATTCCGACGGATAGTAATACGGGAATTTCACCTCGCTGCTCTTTCAGCAATCAACTTAATTATTGGATAGCCAATAGAGGGTGCTGCTAAAAAACTCGGAAAATGCAGAAAATATTTTCAATTTATAGACAAAAACCACATGCAAATCCTAAATATAATAAATTCCCAAAAATAGATGTGCAGACAAGAGATTCGTTGGTGGGAAACCCCCTGGATTTTATAAATTTTTGATTTATTTTAAATGATTATTGTTAGAAAATTTTGTATTATTTAATAAAATGTACGATGTATTGAGATAATTTGACAATACTAGCCGCCCTTGGCGACCACTTTGATCTCCCTTAAAATTTATGTTTGGGGAAGCATACTAAGTATTATGTTGTATTATGTTACAACATTGTATTATGTTACTTTTATTCATAATTTAATTTACTCGACTTCCTTAAATATAATTTATATAATCCCTTAAGCTAATATTAGTTTTTGTTGCATTACAATATCTCAATTTGTTGATTCTCTGTAAGCAAGTAAACCCTACTGGTTTACAATGGAAGTCTATGGGAATTTGGCGAAATATTAGAGATGTCACCAAGTTGGCGACCAATTTTGGTCGACAAATTTGGCGGCATTTAGCGACAGAACAGGGTCCCCCTTATGGTGACCCCCCCCCCCCTTATAGGTATGGTGATGCATTAAATGCTGTTCAATAGCTAATGAGATTCGTTTCATTCGGATGCTGCCATTAAACAATTAACAAATGATTGCGATTTCTGTGCCACGCACGATAGCGTAATATATATATAGATTTTAATCAATTACTAGCACTTGTGCCATGTTAAAGATGTGTATTATTAATAAGAATACAAAATGATATTTTTTCTTCGGAATTTTGTAATACAGCCACAGACATCCTATTGATGAAATATATGAGGGGTGAAAACTTGTATGCCATATAATCAAGCGTCGAATAATTGGGAGTCTGCTATATTATTTTCACCTATAACTACATTATATCTCGAAACCTTTCTATGTTGAATTTTTTATATTCTTGGGAGATTCAAGACAGTTTGCTTCAATTGCATAAAAAAAGTTTTTCATTGTTATCCTGTGGACGTTAAGTATCATTGGATGCACTTAAAAAAAATCTCATATAGGTTTTTATCATTAAAATGACCTCTAGTTATTTCTTGTTGACACTCAAACGTCATGATGACACCTAACATTAGAATTCTAACACTGCTAGTGGGAATTTCTTATTGACTTAATATATTATGTTAAGGGCGCCGGTAAGTGGGAGGAATGTGTGCCAAATGATAGGAATTGAACTTCCTTAAATTTTCAAATTTAAGTAACTAAATTTCATTTTTTGTCAAGATTTTGAAAAAAATAAATTTATTCTTCGCAAAATTTTAAAATTAATGAAAGACAAAAAAAAGGATTAAGGATTTTTCGTTCCTCTGCTTGCCCCTGAGCCACTTCCTGTGAAAGACAGTTTTTTGTTCTATTTTTTTTAAAAATAAATATGTTAAAAATATATTAAAAAGCATATTTAGAGGCGCAGAACCCACTGATGACAAAAATGATAAACTATTTCTATTCTTAATTTTGAAAAAGCTTGGTAAAAGATTATTTTTTAATTTTTAATGTCTTATTTATTAATTTTTCACTGTTTTTTTTATATTGTAGCTGATATTGATATGTTAAAAAAATTTCCTTTCATGCAGAGTTTTTAAAAATAATTCTTAGCTTAATTTGTTTCATGATTATCTTTTTCACGCACACAGACACACACACAAATAAAAAAGAAAAGTGCCCAGCTAAACTGATAGCATTGAGCTCACAGGCTATTCACACTAATTGTATATTATACACTTATTTTAAAGAATAATGCCCCTCAAAAAATAAGTGAAGGGGAATTAGCCCCCGTTTCCCCCTTTATACTTAACCAGTGAACCACCAAATCTCATCACGGAAGGCCCTTATCATAATAAACCGGTATACCAAATTTGGAGCAAATCGAATAATCCTACAAAAAAAAAAAAACATTTATCTAAATTAAGGGGGTGGACTAGCCCCCCTTTATCTTTAACCAATGAATCGCCAAAACGAATCAGGGAAGCTCCTTAACTAACCCCGTTTTCCCCCTTTATCCTTAACCAATGAACTCCCAAAACTAATCAGGGAAGTTCCTTAACATAATAAACCGGTATACCAAATTCGGAGCAAATCGAATAATTCTGCATGAAATACCCATTTATCTGAATTAAGGGGGTGGACTAACCCCCCTTTACCCCCTTTATACTTAACAAGTGAACCTCCAAATCTAATCAGGGAAGCTCCTTATCATAATACACCGGTATACCAAATTTCGAGCAAATCGAATAATCTTGCAAAAAAAACATTTATCTAAATTAAGGGGTGGACTAGCCCCCCTTTATCCTTAACCAATGAATCGCCAAAACGAATCAGGGAAGCTCCTTTACATAATAAACCGGTATACCAACTTCGGAGCAAATCGAAACATTTTGCATGAAAAACCCATTTATCTAAATTAAGAGGGGCGGGCTAACCTCCCTTTTCTCCCTTTACCCTCAACCAATGAACCCCCAAATCTAATCATGGAAGTTCCTTAACATAATAAACCGGTATACCAAATTCGGAGCAAATCGAATCATTCTGCATGAAAAGCACATTTATCTGAATTAAGGGGGGTGGACTAACACCGTTTTCCCCCTTTATCCTTAACCAATGAACTCCCAAAACTGATCAGGGAAGTTCCTTAACATAATAAGCCGGTATACCAAATTCGGAGCAAATCGAATCATTCTGCATGAAAAACACATTTATCTGAATTAAGGGGGGGGGGGTAACCCCGTTTTTCCCCCTTTATCCTTATCCAATGATCTCCCAAAACTGATCAGGGAAGTTCCTTAACATAATAAACCGGTATACCAAATTCGGAGCAAATCGAATCATTCTGCATGAAAAACCCATTTATCTGAATTAAGGGGGGGGGGTGGACTAACCCCGTTTTTCCACCTTTATCCTTAACCAATGAACTCCCCAAACTAATCAGGGAAGTTCTTAACATAATAAACCGGTATACCAAATTCGGAGCAAATCGAATGATTCTGCATGAAAAACCCTTTTTTCTGAATTAAGGGAGGTGACTAACCCCGTTTCCCCCCCCCCCCCTTTATCCTTAACCAATGAACTCTCAAAACTAATCAGGGAAGCGCCTTATCACAATGAACCTAGGAAAAAATTTTGAAGCAAATCGGATGTTTCTATCAAGAGTTATCGCGTTACGTACATACATACGTACGTACGTACAATGTACATACATACATACAGAACGGGCGGGCACATTAGCTCTCAGGCTTTGATAGCCTGTGAGCTAAAAAGTGACATTTGCAGCGGATTAAAAGCACATTTGTTCCGAATTATCCGCATCCTTGTATTGTGTACGACTAATGACATATACATTAAAAGGTTCTGAACATTGCCGCAAAACTTTGATATTTTCTTTACTGTATAAAAAACTACAAATAAATATACTTGTTTGTAACTTTCTTTAATAATTAAAAAAGAAAATACAAAGATGATTTTCGATCACCTTGTACATTTTATTATTTGCAAGAATCAATAACACTGAATTTCTTAAAACAAAATAATAATAATAATAATGCACTTATTATCCATTCTAAATCCCGTTCATAATTTTTTCATAATTTTTTTTTTGTAGCTGATGGATATATTTTTAGATTAAAACACGCAATTTTTTTAACGAATTCCAAGTATAAAAACTTTTTATTGCATAATACAGGAACTTTTAAGGATTTTTTAAAAATACACAGATGAATTTCGATCGCTTTGTATATTTTATTATTACCTGTAAGAACTAATAACATTAATTTTTTTAAACAAAATAATAATAATAATAATGCACTTATTATCCATTTTAAATCCTGTTATAATTTTTTTTATAAAATAATTTGTAGCTTATAGATATATTTTTAGATTGAAACACGCAAATGTTTTACGAATTCCAAATATAAAATTTTTTCCTAAAACTTTTTATTGCTTAATATTGAGAAAAGAACTTTGTTAAAAGTACAACAAGAATTTTTGACCACCTTGTATATTTTATTACTTATAAGAACTAATAACACTGAATTTTTTAAAGCAAAATAATAATAATAATAATAATAATAATAATGTACTTATTATCCATTTTAAATTCCGTTTATAATTTTTTTTCATAAAGAAATTGTAGCTGATGGATATAATTTTACATTAAAACACGTAAATTATTTACAAATTCCAAGTATAAAAACTTTTCTTAAGACTTTTTATTGCTTAGTATTGAATAAAAAAAATAGAGTTGATTTTGTCTGAATGTTACGTGTTTTATTTCTTCCAGTACGGACGTGAAATATTCTAAACATACAAGTAAATGCGGATATCTTCTTTCCAAAAAATTCGCAAAAATAATCTGGGGTACCTTTCATGATTTCAGTGCTTTCAACGAGGTAGCATGGTCATATAGAAAGTTTTATTTTTCAATAAAATTTTGTAATTTTGTTCTTCTGTAAAGGTTAGAGGACGAGCTTTACCCAGGGAAATCTTCTTATTCAATCTTCTTTCGAAATATTTTCTTTTCAGGGTTGTGTTTTAAAAATAAAGCAATGGAAAGGATAAAAGTGCACTTGTGAGTTTGTGAGTCTGTATAAATTTGTGACGATAGTCTTTTAGGTAGATTTTGTAAGGAACACTACCTATTACATTATCCCCAATGTTGGAATTTCGGAAAAAGTTTTGCAGATTTACGCTGTGCATGACCCATAGAATCCAAAACCACTCCCAGTTTAAAACTTTATCCATATATCTATCTATATACAGTATAACCTCTTTTATCCGAAACTCTTTTAACCGAAATTCTCGGTTAACCGAAATTCATTTTTAAAGCTTTTTTTTTTTTTTTTTTTTTTTTTTTTTTTTTTTTTTGCTATTACATTCCTTGTGCGCAAAATCCATTTTGAAATCTTTTTTTTTTTTTAAGTATCATATTCCTCGTGTGCAAGCGGTCCTTTCCGAACAACGAGTACATGTAAATATTTTCGATCCGCTTTCTTAGAATTCCTTTGAATTTAACTTGAGCTCCCGTAAGCTGCGGAGTGGAACGAACGAAGAAAGCGAACAAATTAAGCGATTCTGAAGATTATGAATGCTTTGCAAAAGGTTTGGCTTGGCTGGAGCAGCAGACTGTGATACTAACGAACTAATAATATTTAAAAATTTCGTGATAGAGCTTCAAAGCAAAGGCGAAACTGCGACGAACAAAACATTGTTTCAAACCCTTGTGAAATATTTAAAAGATACTTAATTTCAAAATTAAAGTTCATGTAATTTATTCGTGCTTCTATTTTACTATTGCTTTATTTTTATTAAGCACTTATTACCATAATAAGAAATAATGCATATATTTCTCCTTAATCTTAAAATGGAAGCATTCTCGATTATCCGAAAATTTCGATTTTCCGAAAGGTGGTCGGTCCCAATTACTTCAGATAACCGAGGTTCTACTGTATATATATGCAAGGTGATTCTAAATTCATGGTACAAACTTTAAGTTTTGGTACAGGGCACTGTAACAATCATTTATTGCATAGGAATGTATGGGCGCAAGTGACGCGTTGAGGTACAAAACCAGGGTACCAATTTGGCCCTTTTTTTATTTCAAAATTTCTCATTTATACCAGAAAATTCCTATAATATTCTTTTCTTTATTTAAAACAGACATTGGATGATTGCGTAAAGAAAAAAAGTTTTCTTTGAAAATTTCACGTATGGAATCGACATTTTTGAATTAAAAAATAAAACTCCATTTCTATTTATTTTCATGTATTTCCTGTGTTTGATAGATTTGCCAGTTTTGCGTTTTTTTTTTAAGTAAAAAATTTCTATTTGATACCGGAAATTTTCAAAGAAGAATTTTTTCTTTATGTAATTATGAAATGTTTGTCTTAAATAAAGAAAATAATAGTATAGGAATTTTCTGGTATGAATGAGAAATTTTGAAATAAAAAGTGGGGCCATATGAGCTCCCTAGTGTTGGTACCTCATTGTGCCCATACATTCCTATACAATAAATGATTGTTACAGTGTCCTATACCAGTCCTTAAAGTTTGTACCATGAATTTAGAATCACCCTGTATATAGCTTTTTTATGGAGACGATAACTTCCATAATTTTGCACAAATCTCTTCCAAACTGATACATAAAATCAAGGTGCAGAAATCTCGGTCAAGTATCGTTAATGGGCAAAATCTGACGTAGGGGGTGGGAAGAGGGAGGGTTTTTGTTAAAACAGAAAAAAAAACCCATAACGTCTTAGTTATGATATGTATCGTATCAGTTTAAAGTTATTATTACTTCTAGGAAAAGTGCCTAAAATATATGTATGACAGAATTTTTGATATCGTTAAAAATGGCCTCAAGGGGCGTTAAAAATAAGGTTTTAAGAAGAAAAAAACCATAACTTCGTCAATGCACAAGGTATCAAATACACTTAAATTTATTATAAATCTTCTTAATATTATCTAGAGCTTTTATATTGCCAAGTTTTTTATAGAACTAACTCTTACAGCAAAAAAAAAAAAAAAAAAAAAAAAAAAAAAAAGAAAAATAAATAAAAATAAATAAAAAGAAAAAAAAGAAAAAAAAGAGAGAGAGAATAAAAACAAGAAAAACTAGTATGTTGTGGCCATCACAAAACTTTCTTCTATATAAATCACGTCAATTAAATCATTTAAATAGTACAAGAAATTACATCAATTTAGCACCAATTCATATCAAAGTGTATCTGAATTTGAAGTTTGATAAAAATTAGTGCCTTAGTTCTTGAGATAGAGCTATAGCGGAAATTCTGAAAAATGTAGCTTAGTAGCGCCACCTGTTGAGTTATTTACACCAATACATAAACAGGAATAATTGATATCCAGGTATACATGGATCTGAAGTTCGTTGAAAATTTAAGCATTAGTTCTTGAGATAGAGCTATTGCAGAAATCAGAAAAAACAGCATAGCAGCGCCACCTATTGAGCGATTTATGCCAAACTGCATAAAATGTCAATTCATGTCAAGGACTAACTGATTCTAAAATTTGATGAAAATTCGTGCATTAGTTCTTGAGATACACCTATAGTGGAAATTCTGAAAAATACAGCATAGCAGCACCACCTGTTGAGCGATTTACACCAAAATGTCAATTCATGTCAAGGATTAACTGATTTTGAAGTTTGGTGAAAATTATTGCATTAGTTCTTGAGATACAACTATAATGTAAATTCTGAAAAGTGCAGCATAGCAGCGCCACCTGTTGAGCGAATTGCACCAAAACACAAACTGCACTAATTCATATCAAAGTATACTTGAAGCTGAAGTTTGATGAAAATCCAAGCATTAGTTGTTGAGATAGAGCTATTGCGGAAATCGAAAAAAATGCAGTATAGCAGCGCCACCTGTTGAGCGATTTACACCAAAATGTACAAAACTTCAATTCATGTCAAGGACTAACTGAATCTGAAGTTTGATGAAAATCCGTGCATTAGTTCTGGAGATTGAGCTATTGCGGAAATCGTGAAAAAAGCTGCATAGCAACGCCACCTGTTGAGCGGTTTACACCAAAAACTAATCAGAACCAATTTATATCAGGGGCTAACTGAATATAAATTTTTATTAAATTCCGTACATTAGTTCTTGAGATAGAGCTCCCACAAAATTTGTGTTACATACACACAGACAGACAGACAGACTCACAGATGCACAGACTCACAGACAGACATTTTGTAAAAACATGGTTTTCGGAATCCGTGACCTCTAAAACGTGTAAATCCGTCGAAAACCGAAAGTCGAAAATTTTCACGAATCCAATACTTTCTTGTAAAGATAGAAGAAAGTAAAAAGGGGGTGGATGGGGTTGTAGAAAAGAAAAAAATCACACCTCCGTTAATCCGCCAATAAGGCGATAAAAAAGTATAATTGGAGTACTGAAAATTTTTAACAACCCTCAGACATGATGTATATAGGGTTGCAGTTGGTTTAGTTTATAGTTTCTGTTGATAAAATCAGTAACTAACTTCGAAATCTACCTGTACCTGTAGCCGAGCCGGCAGGGATTTCTTTATTTATGCCATCTTGCTTTAGGTGGACGATTTGTAAAATTATTTACATACTTTCAATATATAGAGGAAGTTCGTATATTATGGAATACCATTTACATTTTGATCTGTAAGTCAACATAAAAAAAAATTGAGATACGTTAAAAGTTAGTAAAGTGCAATCTTTGACTATTTCTTAACACATTTTTAATGCGTTTAAAGTGGAAAAAAATGCATGCAAATTAGTAGATTTAAAAAAAGAACTACATTTTTCGGGTAATATGAACCAGTCGGGTAATGTGGAATAGGGTTATAAGGAATATTAAAATTGCAACGAAAACCATGATTTAAAAGAATAGCCAAGACTATTTAATGAGTAAACAGTAGTACGTCATTTACAAATCATGAGATTCTTTAAAAAATTGTTTTATTTTTTGCAAAAATCGCAAATGTAGTCCGTTGTTTCGGTCCCACCACAGTCCACATGGGACAACATTGCAAACATTAGCCATTTTATCCACTCCTTTCTTCTTCCATCCCCTGAATATTTTCCATTGCAAAAATGGTCTCAAGGGGCGAAAAAAATAAGGTTTTAAGAAGAAAAACCATAACTTTGTCAATTCACAAGATATCAAAACCAATTAAATTTATTATAAATCTTTTTCATATTATCTAGAACTTTTATATTGACTAGTTTCTGATAGGACCAACTCTTACAGCAAAAACAAATAAATAAAAAAAATATATAAATAAAAATTAAAAACAAGAAAAAAAAGGGGGGGGGGAGATTGTAGATGAAAAAAATCACAGCTCCGTTAATCCGCCAATAAGGCGATAAAAAAGTATAATTCGAGTGATGAAATTTTTTGATATTATCAAAAATTCCAAATGAGGAATGCACCTTCCTCATTTGGTGTTCAACCTGTTAAAAATCTCGTCTCAGATGATACATCGGAATGGAATGGTTGTTCATCTTCATTAGACTCGGCTTGAAACCACTATCTAGCTGATAAAAGTCTCGTCTCAGATGCTACATCGGAGTGGAATGTTTGTTCATCTTCATTAGACTTGAAACCACTATCTAGCTGATATATTCCATATTAACCGACACGGTATCTTGAAAAAAAAAATAACCTTTTCACTCGTCAACAAGTTAGCATAGAGGTAAACTGACTAACGCAGCAATAAATATAACTGTTAAACTTAATACTGAACTTGGTTAAGGTCACTGACAAAGAAGTCTTATAATTAATACGAATTTTATAAAACGTACCTGTAAAAAACTGCAATCAATGAGAATAAGATTTGATTTCACCGCGTAACTCCAACACAAGTACCAAACAGAACTCACCGAGTGCATCATAAGAGTACTAAGAAGTCGTTTGATAGTTTTAAGGTGGTTCTCAAGTCCACTGCTCAACAAGCCCGAAACTTTCTGACACATTTACTGACTCATTTTTAAACGTAAAGGCACAAAATTGGTAGGGCTGACTGTGGAAGCGATTTGGAATCGAAAGACTTCTTCAATTTTTTGATAAATAAATTATACATCAAGTAATAAGCGATTTTGTGTCACGTAACAAACCGGTTTTTCTCCTTTCAGTGACTGTTATTTCTCCTTTTGACCGGAAATTCGGTTCAAAACGCCAACTTTGACAGTATTTTTTGAAAGATTTTTTGCGTTAACCAAAAAGTGGAAAACGTCTTTCAATCACATAGTTTCTGAATAACAACATTTGCCAATTTCACGCGTTTCCGAATAAAAATGAATTAAAACTTTTGCCATAAAATTGCCCTTTTTTGGATTTGAGAACAGCCTTAAGCTTGACTGCAGCACCGCACGGGACAGATATTGAATTATTCCATATTGCTCGACCATTCCGTAATACCTGAACTTCCTCTACTATACATCTAACATGGTTCTCGCTGCCGCTCGCCATTGCGCATCATCGCGACAAAAGGCTTCATTTTGCGAGTAAACGAACAATCAGATTCGCCAAATTGCGAATGCTCAATTTCTGCTCTTTTTATGTGTGTGCTAATACAAACTAGATTCTTCTGCGTTACTGAACGATTAACGTTGCTTTTCATGTTCAAACGAACTGCGCCATTTACATTACTCTATTTATAGAGATAATGACTCAACATCAAATCAATTTAGCAACAGCCAAAGACACAGAAAGTGTAATACGATAGCTAAATTGATGTGCAAACTGACAGCTCCTTGTCTCACACTAATGTGGGAAGCTGTTTCTGTATCTATTGTTTGATATAATTTATCTGATACTATAAGTTGTTTTAGACTCTCGAAATTGGAGACATTTCTTAAATTTAAATAATATTCCCAGTTTGTCGTTAGACGTGAAGCAAACTGTACATGCGTCTCATTTGGTTGTTTAACAGCTGTTCTAAATTGCTCTAAGCAAAAATAAGGTGTAGGTTGAAATTCTTTTAACACTAATTCTTTTATTTTTGCATAATTCTCGATATCACTATCATGTAAGTAAGTTATTATGTTAGATGCTTTATCCCCTAATAAATTTAACAGAATTTCTGCTTTATATTGTTCTGGAACAATTTTAGTCTTAAAAGCTCGTTCTAAAGAAGAAAAGTAAAATCCCCATCCTTCAGGACGTATTGGAATTCTGACAGTCAAAGTTCGAACACTTTTTATCAATTGATCTAACGATTCTAATTTTATTTCACTCTCACTAATATTAGATTTAGCTTCAGATTTAATTTTAGCCAATTCTATTTCAAGTTTATTTTTTTCCAGATCATATTGCTTTTGCTCCTCCTCAATTCGGATTTGCTGTTTACGATTTTCAATTATATCGTTTGCTATATCTGTCACAAAATCTGGTTTATTTTTATACATTTCACTGTCTTTAATAATAACGTTTAAATCAGCAATGGTCATATTTTCATTAACATTTAGATTTATTTCAGTGGCTATAAGCCTTAAATCTTCTTTTTTTTGCACCTTTAAACATTGTTTAATATATGTATAACAGTAAAGATAAGAAAAATCACGTTCACTTACTTTTCGAATAATCTTTTGAGGAATTTCGTAGCACGGAACTCTTAGAACTTATCATTCATCTCGGCGTTTCACTCAACTTAAAATTTGATTTTAGAAGCTCGTTGGATTTAATCCCAGGCTGCTTCTTCGTTGCTCGGCGGACCATTATGTTAACTCATATTAAATACTCACAAATACACAAAATAACAAAACTGCAGTGCACTGTTTTTTTTTATTTAAATAATATCACAAGAGCCGCTCATGGCTACCTCTCTCACAACAAAACATTCTATGAACTCGTATAAACAAACGCAGACGATCAAAGTTATTGCCAAAAATGCAAAGCATAAAACCGACCGAACATAAGCAATTACAAAAAAAAAAATGAGTTATTTTACAACATATTGAGAAAAAAGGGATACGATAAGGGGTTAAAGATAGATTTTTGTGTGTTTTACACCTAATCTATTTTGCTAACTTTTTTCTAAATTTGTCTACTTTTTTTTATTTCTTATTCGCCAAATCGCTACTGTTGGTTAAAAGCCAGTGGTAAACCAAACTAAAATTATTCTTTTAATATTAGATTACAAAATTCATCGGGTTAGTAGCGTGGGTTCTAAAGCTAAAAATCTTCGAGCAATCTGCAGTATTGCCTTTATCTTATTGGTATAGATAGCTATACAAATAGTATAGATACGCATTTATCAAATACTTTACAATTGCAACAAAACCTAGCTACTTTTCTAACGGTAACTTTTCTAACTGTTCTAATCCCGACCCAGACTTATTATTTGATGTGTATCGGATTCCAGTTTAAAGGGACGGCAGACATTAAAAACCAAATCCTTCAATTTTCAATGCATTCATTTGCAAATTGACAGACTGCAATGGCATGCTCAAATACTTATATTCAAAATTTGGTGTTAAAATGATAAAAAGTTTTAAAATTATTATTTTTTAAAAATTTTTAAATAAGAATTATTGCTATATTTTAAAATATCCCGCGCGCTTATCTTTTGCATAAAATAAGACAATATTTATTTATGAGATACATACGAGGGTGGTTCAATAATTATTGTCCCGAGTGTGTATAAAATATTTGTACTGTAATGGTTGGTACAGAAGATGGAAGCCTAATGTCTTAGATGCGTATATGCTCAATTTCAGAACCAGCTGCTATATTACCATATTTTTTTCGTTTTAGGTGTGAGAGATGGCACTTAGCGTGAAAGGGGAGTTTGGGGAGGGAAGGCTGGTTTGGAGCTTATGGGGTATGATGATGCATCATATATTGTCCTTTTCATTTTTTTTTTAAATTAATGTTTACTCTTTCTTTCCTTTTATTCAATCAGTTATAACTGGATTTATTAAAAAGTAATCTCAGGGCGAAATACATTATCATGTTTCTCTTTTCTTTCGGATGTATGTTATAAAAATATAAACATTAAATGGATTGATTCATTATAATTTTATATGCTTCATTCATCGAACTTAAATTATATGTAAAGATTTACGATAATTACATTCTTGTCATTTCGATATTAATTTTATACTAATTTATTTTAGTTACGTGATTTATGTGGGTAATTTTATTACTTTGTTTATAAAAGAAAGCGATCATTTTTATTAACAAGGGGTTTTTATCTATTTATTGTATTATAGTCAGGCAATAAATTTTAACATTAATGATAGCTGTCATCTATAATATAAATAGATTATAGCGTTTTGTAAATGTTTCGGTAGGGTTGCTTGAAGTAATTTTGCGATTTTGTCTTTATCATTTTATTCGCCAATAATTTATATTCGTTCACATTGCTTTTCTATGCAACGGATAATTTTGGCGTTTGTTTAAACTCTCATATTGGCTTCGTATTCCAGTGGATGTTGGCGTGCGATTGATATGTAAGTGTATCATTCGGCCTGATATTCCGATACTGTAAAGACATGTTTGTCTAATGGACCACCCCATCATCAATTTATTTTGTTCACGAAGTTCAATAAAAATTACATCTTAACCTTTAAAATCTGTCTGCAGTCAATGGGATGAGAGCTCAAAATAAAATTGGGTTTTGTGAAGCATTGCAATGTACTTCACTCGTACAACTGGACAAAATGATCAATTTTAAATGTGTGGGGGTTTCCTCCTTATATGGGGCCAGACCTGAAGCAGTTCTGTCATAGATTTGTGACAACGTCTCTTCCATTGAGACTAATAATGAGCTAGAAGCAGCAGGAGTCGTTCGGTAGCTTCATCGCCTCGAGCCCTCCCTTCCCGCTTTTCGGTGTCTTTAATTTGTTCAATTTCCCTTTCAAATTTGTCCGGTTTCAAAAATTGACCAACCACCTCGGCGAGCGGCCCCTTTTCGTCCGTAGCCCTTTATTCTTCTACTTATTCCGACTCTTTTGCGGAAGCAAGATTCATAGGTCCCCAGTCACGTCCCGAGTAAAAGACACTCTAGCGAAAGCCAGATTGAAAAGAAAAAAAAAAATCAAAAATTGAAATCGGACAAATTTAAAAGGGAGATTACACAAATTAAAGAGACCGAAAACCGGGAAGGGAGGGCTCGGGGCGATGAAGCTACCGAACGACTCCTGCTACTTCGAGCTCTTTATTAGATATTGATCTAATCTATAGAAATAGTGATAATACCATTTTTTTGAACAAATGGAAGCAATAGAGCTAATGACGAATCTTGCATAATTCTGATCCAACTAAAACTCCATAAATCTATTATGATGATCTAAAAAGTATTAGCATTTAATTTATATTTGAAATTAATAAAATATAGAAATGAACGACGATATATAGATTCTCTTTAACAACAGATTAATCGCTTCAGCAACGATTTTTTCCCATGACCAGATTGACTTTACAAATACTAGGAGATCGAACCCGGGCTTCTCGGGTTAAAAATATAGGTGAAAACATTTTTTTGAATAGGAAACTAATATTTTTTTACATGCAATACATTTTTTAGATTGCCCACTTACATTAAAAAAGCATTTTTCATATGGAAAATACGAATTATACAAACAAATAAATTTTTGAAATTAATCAAAAGCGATATTTTCTTATTAGCCACATGCTAAGAGTTATTTGACCAAGATTTTGCTGATAATTTCAGAGCTTATACATGTTTGTTAAATTTTTATTTTATTTTTATTATTTTATTTATTTATTCATTAGGTAGTTTTTTTTATTAAATGGATATTATCTGTAAGAAAAGGATGAACTCTTTATTTTGTTTTAAGGGCAAACGGATTAATCTTTGGTAATCGAGTTCCGCGCGATATAGATAAATTAACACGTTAAGCGACACGTCAGCCACCGGTGGCTGACAGCGAAATTTCCGCTTAAAACGCGCCAGTCACCGATGGCTGACGTCTAGAATATGATACAAAACTGAAACAATATACATTGTTTTAAATAATTACTGAACAAATATTTAAAATTTACCTACCTTTTATTTATTACAGGATTATACTTTCTTAAAAATTACTTTAAACGTTGTAAATTTTCAGCGCTTCAGTGTCAGTCATCGTGGCACTCAACGTGTTAAAAAATGTTTCATGCTTTAAAATATTTTTTAAAACCATAGACAATCAGTAAACTGAGATGAACTTTGCAAACAAATTCCATTTGAAAAAAAAAATCCTATTTGGTGATCTAAAAATTTAAATTGTACGATTACAAATTTATTAGATTTGTGTTTTTTCAATATTATTCTTTTATTTGTTTATAAAAGAAGTATTAATTTCGTTAATTTGTCTTTCACAAATATGTTAGACTGGTGTTTTGTTTAATATTATTCTTTTATTTGTTTATAAAGGAAGTATTAATTTCTTTATGAAAAATAGTCAGAAACAAATGCTGAAAAATGTTTGTTGCTTTATGTGCAAAATGGTTATTATTATTATGTATTGAAACTGGCACGTGATAAGATAAATTAAAAAAAATCATGCTTAAAAGTTATTTTAGAAAATATAATACATCAGTCAATTATGATACAGTTTTTAAACAAATTGCATTTGAAAATAAATTTTTTTTCTGAGCGACGAAAATTGAAAATGTACGATGGTCAGAAGATTAAAAAATTGCAATAACGAAAATTTCAAGACCGAAATTTGATCGTGAAGTGTTGCCATTCGCAAAATGACGTCAGCGTTACGCACAGATACGTTTGTTCTTTACAATATAGATACTTAATCAGTAAAATATAATAAAAATCTATTATTAGGATATGGTTATCAATTGAGGCTCTTATGCTTGGTATTCCGGAATAAAAAACAGCAATTTTCACCTTCGCAAAATTTGCATACGCACTTCTCATATCCATAGTCATCATTTAAAAAAAAACTGTATTTTGTTTGATCATTTAAAAATAACTTTAACTCAAACCTTGAAGTCACGATTGTCAGCAACATCTTTTATGTGAACAGACGCACTCTTTACTTGAGATTCTAATCACAATTCTTGAGAGTAAAAATTTCCGTAATTTATGTTTTTTAGACGAATTTGTGTTAAAATGGTTAGTTTTATCTAAGAAAATGACCTTTTTCTTTTAAATATGACTTCATTTTCACTAAGAATTTCGCCTAGTGTCTGAAACTTAGTATCAGTACACATGCAGAAGGAAAAGCAATATAGAAAATTTATGAGGAAAAATACGCGTTTTCAAAAGCAGTATGTCATTTTTCGTTATTATTCCCCTAATATAATATTATGCTCCTAATGGTATTTTGCGCTACTAAACCCTATACAACAATTTTTATAAACAATTTTTAATTTTTATCAGAAAATGGCGTGAATAAAGATAAAAATACCTCATTTTTTTTTCTCTCTTGTACTGCAATAATGAAAGCTATCTAATTTTCATTATTTTGGAGAAATTTCATAAAATGCTTTTAAAATTAAAATATAAAAGTAGAGATATTAAAAGAAAAAGATAGTGCGATCACATCTACAAATGAACAACTTTCAGTTGAAAAAAAAAAATAGTAAAATTGATTCAGCAGAAAGATCAGGGCCGATGAGTAAAAAACACACTTGTGTTTTAAATATATAGATTATAAAATTGTGAAAAATTAAATTAAGCAAATTACGTTATTTTGATAAAATTGTAGTAGAATGTTTTAAAGAATAGTATTAAAGTTTTATTATTCGAGAGAATTTTGGACAATGAGTTCAGGAACATGATATTATTTTAAACCTCGTGTTATTTGTTTGCATGCTTAACTCGGCGAAGCAAATCCATCCAGGCGAGAATCATCAATTTCTATAATATAAATCGCTATTATTTGCATGTTACCTCTCTTTTACTAGGACTTCCCTCAGAGGGATTAGTCTGAGCGATATTGCTGAGAACATAGATTTAATAATAACATGTGGAAGGAAAGAAAATGAGATGTTATCTTTAATTGTCCATATACTGCGATAAATTGAAATGATGAAAATAAACGAATCGTAGAATTACAAAATCTTATATAAAAATTCGTATACACTGTTTAAAAAATTGGGAAATCAAACCATTCAAGACAGCCATGCATGGATATAAAATTGA
Source organism: Maratus speciosus (assembly GCA_963932465.1). Lineage (NCBI taxonomy): Eukaryota > Metazoa > Arthropoda > Arachnida > Araneae > Salticidae > Maratus > Maratus speciosus. The sequence goes on along the minus strand of OZ010791.1, from coordinate 221,922,455 downwards.
AAGTACGCAATATATTAAAAGTAAAATAGAAAATGAAACACTAAATTACTTATATCGGAATTTTAACTGTATAAAATAATGTAAAGACATAATCAGACGTTCCGCACCAATTTGAGTAACTTTAAATGACAAATATATGATGCTTAAAAAGAATGGACTATACTTTATATGGTGTGTGCTCCCCCGGAATAGTTAATATTGTACAATATCTGTTTTCCACGGATGCAATGAGGTTGTCGATAACATTTAAGGAATTCTCTCCTTAAAATCTGATATAGTATCAAAGTACCGAATACATCAACAGTGGCATGCAACGCTTCGTTAGAGTGTGTTTTAGATATGCTCGATCGGATTTAAATGATGAGTGTATGCTGGCCACTACATACGCTGTATTGTTTTGTTTTCAAACAGATTCTGCACAAGTTGAGCTGTATTTAGCATGTATTAAATAAAAGAAATCGGCAATGATTACAGCATAAAGTATGACACAAGGTCTGAATATATCGTCTGTATAACTTTTGAGCTGTCAAAGTGTCATTTGAAGTAATTTACAAATCCATACATATTTATTCAGAAAATCATGCAAGCTAACACACGCCAACATGAGCCCGATTATGAAATTTCACCAGAATAAGTTAATATATAAAAAATCTACTAATGATAATTGAGAATATGACCTTATGATAAAATGTCTAGAAAAATGAATCGGATAGAAAATTCATATCACATTTAAAACAGCACTTCCCTCTGTTAGTGGCCTTGGCGAAAGAGAGAAAAGCCTAGAGAACGAACACTTTAACAAGTATTTTCAGGCAACCTACTTACTGTTTCATACAGGTTTTTATTCAATATTTACACAATTTATTTAATGCTAGGTGGGTATCTATCAGTTTTGTTGCATTTAAATTGCATGTTTTGCGGAGGAAATGCAGCATTATGAAATATTTAAAGTTGCTGTACCTAATAATTCCAACTTAATGGTAATTGAGATCGCTTTCCCTTAATTTCATCTTTTTAAATTTTAAATTTTTCAGAAACCATTCATAGAGACAATTGTATATTTTAAAACTAACCCGAAGCAAAATTTCAAGATTTTGGGCTCAGCAGTAACACAGAAATAGAAAATATTCGAAAGTTTTTTGTTTCTGCACTGCTTTATATAGCGACATTTTTAGAAATTGTTCTATTGCGAGAACTTACGTTATGATAAATACAGCCATGTCAATTTTCATGTTTATATTCCTAACAATTCCATGTACTTCGTTACTTAGATCATCTTTAGATCTTTTTCCGCTTTGTTTAGTCTTTCGATCTTTTAGAATTCGTTCTACAACGAGCATTTACATCTTATTAATTACTACCACGCCAAAGTTCTAGTTTCTAACCCCAACAGTATCCCAAAAATTTCAGTATTCCAAGTAAATCATAGTTTAGAACCTTTCTAGAAATTTTTACGTTTATCCGTCAAATTGAACCTTTTAGAGAGCGTTCATTACGAGTATTTACATCTTAAAAGTAACTACCGCAGAAAATGTAAAGTTTCTAACCCAATCAATATTGCAGAAATAGCAATTTTAGAACTTTTTTGCTCCTGCAGCGATGTAGGCTCTTGCACTGACATAAAATAGTCTTTTTTGTGGAGCAGAGATGGCCACCAACATTTTTTTAAGTTAGCTATGTAGTTTCAGAGATAACACCTCACAAATGTACAAGCATTAATAATATTATACACTTTATATTATAACCCTTTATAATATTAGCATTAGATGTACAGATACAAAAGCCATTTATCTGTTACAAACTAAAGTGCCCGGCGTTGCCCAGAATTTGAAGGATGTTTGTTCTGAAAAATCAATTTCAAAATTTAACATACAACACAAAACAAACATTAAAAAAAGCAGTCGAAATGTTGTATGAATGAATCATATGAAAACGCTACATAAAAATGTATAAATGTATATAACAGACGCAAAAGACTACAGCTATAAATGAACTTATTTCAATTTATAATTGGAGCAATAATATTAAAATACGCCAATATTTCCCTAATCGGGTTTTATCATGCTTCAATGCATTTTTCACACTCATATGACGTTATACTCTATCCACCACGCCCTTTATATTTCCAATATGACGTAATATTTTCCTCTTTCACGTGGAAAGCTTGAAATAGGAAAGTTATGAAGTTATATTCAATTTCATTTAAATTCGTCAAACTATTTATTTCATTTTCATTTTTCACGTGAATTTCTTGCAATAGAAAATTTATGACGTAATAGTCACGTTTTTTTTAAATTCGGCAAACTATTTATTTTATTTTAATTTTTCATGTGGATATCTGGCAGTAGAAAATTAATTGTTGTAGTAATAATTTCATTGTGTTTTTTAATTGTTGACAACTGCTATAATGAAAAATGTTTAAATTTGATAAGAAATTGCTGTTAAATTGGTGGTTTTTTATTAATTAAAAATTAACTATAAATTATTTCGATTCCGGAATACTTTAGTTGCCTCGGACATGTTTTAATACACATGTACGTATCTTTTCACAATTTTGGCTTCCAAATTGTGGATTTTTATAGAATTACAAACAGACAGATAGACAAGTTTTCATTTATATATATATATATATATATATAACTATTCTAAATATGTATATATATATATATATATATATAACTATTCTAAAAAAAGTAACTAACGCTGTCAACGCCGCCGGTTTTGAATTTTTTGTGACTGGAGGTCTTTCTTCGTTAATATTAAGAAAACTATTGCATACAAAAATATGAAAATCGGTGGTATTATAGAGAAATGTTTGATCAACACGCTGATGCATACAGTTTTCAAATCGAAGAATTATTTTAAGAGATATTTAATGCTAAATTTGGACAAAATTGTTCCATTAAAAAAGTTTTATAGGAGCAAAAACTATACATGGGAATTTAATCATTTTTAGATCATTTTATTCACTAGAAGATCCCGGTGTGCAGATTCTATTAAGTTTTTTTTAATTTGGCTCATTTTTTGAGGTTTTATTTCTATTTTAAATTCAAATATTCAGCATTTCGACAGATATTTTTTACATATTTTAGAAAATGGTATTAATTTAAACTGTTGCCAACTGTATAAACTGCTCAAAAAATAATGCTTGCTTCAAATAAAAAAAATATTTACACGTTACTATTATAAACAGAAAAAAACCTTCAAATTAGAATTAAATAATTAAGTATAAAAAGCAGGCACTTATTGGAAATTACGCCATAAAAACTAAATTTACATGTGAATTTTAAAAGAGAAAGGATATTGTAAAATGAATTCATTAACATGCGTTAGAAGTCTGAAATAGAAGAAATTACGTCAAATTACACTTATTATGCAAAATGAACAAAAAATAGTATTGCAAAACAGTTTAAATTTAAAAATTGCGCGAGACAAAATATTAGAAGTTAAATATTAGATTTCTTCAACATTTTATTATTTGTCGTTTGATGTGAGGTGTTCAGCTATAAGTATGCAAAATTTCATGTCTCCAACTTAAAGGACTGAGTTAGAAAAATTGTTTAAGATACACAAGTTAGAGCCCAGAGGGTTAAATATTCGACTTTTTAAAAATTTTATTATTTGTCGTTTGATGCGAGGTGTTCAGCTATATGTATGCAAAATTTCATGTCTCCAACTTAATTAGGGGCTGAGTTAGAAAAATTGCTTAAAATACACAAGTTAGAGCCCAGAGGGTTAAATACTAGACTTTTTCAAAATTTTATTATTTGCCGTTTGATGTGTGGTGTTCCGTTATAAGCATGCAAATTTTCAAGTCTCCGATATATATAGTTTCTGAGAACGGGCTCTGTGACAGACGGACAGACAGACAGACAGACAGACAAAGGAGTGAGACAGGTAGGGTTTTGTTAGATGAACGAAACTCTAAAAACATGCTGCGGATGACTGTAACAACATCCTAAAATTACATTACCACCAGCGATCTACCAATCCCGAATTTAGTTTATATTCGTTTCATATATTCTTATTCTTTTGTGCGGCCCTGTAAAATAACTATCAATAATATATACAGTAAAACCTCTGAATAGCAGACACCTCGAGAATGCAGAATTTGTCCTCTATTTGGAGGTGTCCGCTACTGAGAGTAAAACATGTACAGTTATTTAAGTGTTGGTAATTGAAAAAGTGTCCGCTAAATAGAGGTATCCACTAATCGAGTGTGTCCCTTATGGAGGTTTTACCAATAAAACCTCTGAATAGAGAACACCTCGGGAGGGCAGAATTTGTCCTCTATTTGGAGGTGTCCGCCACCGAGAGTAAAAAATGTACAGTTATTTAAGGGTTGGTAATCGAAAAATGCCCGCTAAATAGAGGTGTCCACTAATCGGGTGTGTCCGATATGGAGGTTTTACTGCATAATAATATCATCCTTTACAAGAAAATTGCATGCTGTATGATAGACAGACAGACAGACATCCAGAGAAAGATAACCTCCCGGAGCAATAAACACTCATGTCTTTTGTTTTAATCATCCACAATTGTATGTCATACAACAGGCCAGATTTTATACAACAGGCTAAAAACGGTCACCGTGGTACGAAGTACTGTATTATTATTTGTTTGCCCACCAATACTGGTTGCCACGGGTTGTTGCAAGGTTTCTGATCACGTGGTTGAAACTGATCTATTCAATATTACTGCGTGCGTATTTATTTTTATTTGCTCCATGTGTTCAAACCAATTGTCTACGAAACATCCACCGGTGAAAGTGACGCACACCAAATTTCTGTGACGTATGCAGATAAATTGTGCTTTTTTATCAGTTTTTTTAATATAATTTTTAAACGGTTTGGAACTTATTTTTCATAGTAGGTGCATTCAGTAGGTGGCTCTCATAGGTACCTTCTGGTGCAATCAGAAACGAAATCCGACAAATATTTTTTCAGTTATGCTTGACGAAAGGTTTTTATTAGGCTTTTTTTTTAGTAGGACATGGCGTTAATATCCATCGTAGTTGTAATGTGTCCGGACAGTAATATTTCGCTGAGTATTAGCCTTCGCTTCGCTCAGACAATAAAGACACTCTAATTTTTTGTAAAACATTGCGTTTTATCAGTGTGCGATTTCGATTACATTATCTTCAAAAGTGAAGCGTTTTCCCCTGTGAAGAATTTGAAAGCAGCTGGTCTGTGAAAATGACGCACTTCTACAAAACATAATTCAGTTTTAAGAATTAAAATACACGCTGTTTTATAAAATGACGTCATTTGCATCCGCTAAAGCAATCCACTTTTACAATCCAATCTTAAACTTCGTCTATAGAAAAGTATACATATGACATCATTATCGCTGAATAACAGACAATACTCTTGACATAAACCATATTTTAATTTAAACTTTTTTTTTCAGATTTTATGAGAAAATGGCAACAAAAAGACAGTAATATCCTATTTTCGACTATTTTCCGTTTACTTTCAATGACTTTCAATAAAAATGGGGTACTTTTGTTGCCACGATTGGAAAAATGGTATTAAAAAGTACAAAAAAATTAATGTCTCAAAAATAAATTGAGATACAGCTTTCAAACAAATTGCATTTAAAAGAGCATTTTTTTCCTTATACGACGGTGTAAAAATTTAAAATGTGCGATGTTTAGAAGTTTAAAAATTTGCAGTGGAGAAAATTGCAAAATAAAAATTTTATTTAAAATTTCCTTCGTGTTGCCATTCGCAAAATGACGTATGCGTTACGCACAGATATGTTTGTCCTTTATAATATAGATAGATAGATAGCACTTTTTATTTATTTATTTTTTTTTTTTACTGAATTGAATGCAATAAGTAAGTGTGTTGCTTTAAAATTATGTGACACAAATACTTTTAACAGTAAATTGTACAGTTGTGGAAAAAAATAAGTAAACACCCCTACTAACTCTGCTACAAATTATTGTGGAACAAAGTTACTGGTACTAAACAATAAGAAATAAAGTCTATCTTTAAATGATGCACATAAAATTTGCTTAGGGGGCCATCTACATATCAAAACGAACCCAAACTTACGTTTTTTTCAATAGCAATACCCAATTTTGACACCATAAATATATTCTGCACTTTTACAGTTAGCCTAAAAACGTATGAATAGTTTCAGAGAAATTAATTATTTTAAAATGAGCATGTTTTAGGGGCCGTATCCAAATTGAAGTTCAGAACTCGATTGATGAAATACTACAGAAAGACTACGTCACTTCCATTGATGTATTATTTCGTGATAATACGACTTTCACTCGATTAATATGTTTCGACTATTGCCAGCCCAAATGTTTCAATAAAATGAATAAAATATATATTTTTTTCAAATTATGCTCTTCTGAACATAATAGATGACCCCTAAAACCCCTTAAAATTGTAGGTTGCAATTCTAATTTTTTTTCGAATAATAATTTCTTAATTCATAATTCATGTTATAAAATTTTTTAAATTACAAATTCAATGTACTTATGTTTGTGTTTTTTAGTATGATAACCACACAAAAAAGTATCACAATAGGATTATAATTTCAGGAGATATTAATAAAAATACTACAATGTAATTTAACATTAGAAGCTCTAAATTGTGAATGTTTATATTTCAAAACTTATCATCCAAAATAGTTTGAACCGAAGATTCAGAATATGTTGTCAAAATTGGGTGTTGCCATTGAAAAAAAAAACAAAGTTTGGTGTGGTTTTGATTTGTAGATGGTACCCTAAGCAAATTTTATATGCATCATTTAAAGGTAGACTTTATTTACAATCATTTGGTACCAATGACTTCCTTCTATTATAATTAGTTGCAGATTTAGCGGGGGGTGTTTACTTTTTTTTTCGCCCACGACTGTAAAAAAACCGGTCATTTGGCCGATGCCAAATGAATATTATTTAGATTCAAACCAGAAATTTCTTTACATATAATATAAATCGCAAAAATAATTTAAATAGAAGTATTTAATAGTTTTAAATAAAAATTCTGATGTGAAATATTTGAATTTTTTTTTTCTTTTCTTTTCTTTCTTCCTTTTTTTTTAACCATTTGGATAAATGTTTATTGTTCTCGTCAGGTTATGAAATCAAAAGCATATATGAAAGTTTTTATTGGTTTAATCCGCATTTTATTCGTTTTCTGATTGGTCTATACAATAATCTGTATTTCCCTTTACTTTTAACAGAGATGGATACCTTCAGTTGCCACTATGACAAAAAAGTAATAAAAACTACAAAAAAAAAAAAAAAAAAAACCCAGAAACAAATTGAGATACAGCTTTCAAACAAATTGCATTTAAAAGTACATTTATTATTATTTTTTTTATATAAAACTTGGGTAAAATTCCCGGCATGTTTAAAGTTAAAAATACTTGAGAGCCAATCTAAGCACCAGAAAATAACAACAAATAATGAGTATTTACTGATTAAAATGAGAGAAATTTTATTCCACTTTATATATTTTGTTAATAATAATAATAATAAAAAAAATATGTATATATACAGGTTGTCTAGAAATTAGTTGGACAAAAAGAATGATTTATAGAATGGAATTGACAGGAAAAAAAAAATTAAAGTCCGTATTGTTGTAAGATAGAAAAATAGTTCGAGTTTACCATTATCACAAGTGTTCGATGTGACTTCCTTTCGTGACTCTGCAAATGTCCCATCGGTAAACCGTCCCTTGCCACAGATTTCTCAGCATGTTTCCGTCGATCAAATTAATTACAGTTCAGATTCTAGATTTTAGTTCAGGAATGGATGCAGGAAGTGGCGGCTTGTACACTTGATCCTTTACAAAAGCCCATACACCGAAATCAAGCGGTGAAAAATCTTGTGATCGAGGTGGCCATTGAAGAACACCTCCGCTCGCTAAGCGATAGCGTCAGTTATGACAACTAACGCCATCTATGAGTAAACTTCCGCAATATTACTACTAGACTGACTTTCAACTAGTTGCTTTCATTTAATATTTCGGAAATTCTTAGCTTAACTAACTTGTAGACCTGTATATATATTTATCATTAACGGGTAAGAAATCTTAACCGCTGTAAATATGATTTGGAATCTTTCTCAAATTTGATATAGATTTCCGTTTATAATAGTTTTACATAATATTTCTAGCTGGTGGATTCATTTTTAGTTCAAGACACGTAAATTGTTTATAAATTTCTATATATAAAAGCTTTTCCTGAAACTTTTTATTACTTAACATTGAAAAAAATATGGCTGATTTTCGCTGAGTGTTTCATGTTATATTTCTCCTAATACAGATGCGAAATAGGATAAAAATGCAAGTAAGTAAGCATTACTTATTTTCAAAGAATTCGGAAACATAATTTGGAATACCTTTTATGATTCTAGCGCTTTCAATGAGGTAGATAGCTTCCTAGTATAGGAAGTTTTCTTTTTAAATTTATTTTAAATATTTTTTTTTCTGCCACAGAAGTAAATGTTACGCAGGGAAATATTCTAATTCAATATTCTTTGGAAATATGTTCTTTTCAGAGTTGCTTTTAAAATAAAGCAATGGAGAGATAGAATTGCACTGGTGAGAATTTTTCGTATAAATTCGTGATGTTTCTCCCTTTTATATCTTCCTAGTTTAGTTTTGAAAAACAATTTCCAAAATATTCTGTGCATACTGTGACTGGACGTTTTGAAATGTAAATTGTGGTACCCCAATAATATGTTTATTTATACATTAGGAATAACTAATGTAACTTATTGAATATAATGTTGTGACAAATTGTTAATTCTAAAACAAATGTCACGATAAACGGGTAAGAAATCTTAATCGTTGAAAATAAGATTTAAAACCATTCTCATTTTTGATTTTAAATACCGTTTATGTTATTATTAGATAAGAATATTTAAAGTTGGTTCGTACATTTTTCGATTATATATGTAAATGATTTACGAATTCAAAGTAGTATAAAACCTTTTACTAAAGCTTTTTATTACTTAGAATTAAAAAAAAAAATACCGTTTATTTACTTTAAGTATTGCATGTTATATTTTTTACAATAAAGATGTGAAAGACACTAAAAAAAATAAATTTAATAAATTAACTAAACAGATAAATTTCCAAAGCATGTATTTTTATATATCTTCTTACTTTAGATGAAACCTTTCAAAAAATACTTATATACAACTTTTACTACATGTAGTAGGTACGACAACACATTTTGAACAAATGATTGAAATAGTGACAAATGACGAAACTTTCTATAACTTTAGTTCAAGTAAAACTTAATCAATGTACTAGTTTGATGCAAAAGTTCGTAACATTTAATCTATACTTAAGATGATAGCATATAAAAACGAATGCGAAATAGAGTTTCCACCGCAATACAAAAATCGTCACAGCAACGATTTTCTTCCGTGATCAGGTTGGTTTGATAATAAATGGTTCGAATTTTTTCAGCGACTAGCAATAAGCTGCTGTGTCGTTTAAAAATTATATGGCAAAAACACTTTTAAAAACATTTTTCAAGCCAACATAAGCACCAAAAAGTAACACTAAATAATGATTGTTCACTAATTAAAGTGAGATAAATTTTCTTTCCCATATTAAGTATTTTGTTAACTGTTAGAAGTTATAATTTTTTTTATATTATTTAAGTGTAAAAAATTCGAAAATTGATTTAAAATCTTATATAAAATTTTCACTACATGCAGTGGATATAATAACACATTTTGAACAAATGATTGAAATTTTCTATAATTTTATTTCATCAGTGTACTAGTTTGAATGCAAAAGTTCGTATAATTTAGTTTATACTTAACATGATAGCATATGAAACTGAATGAGAAATAGGTTCCTCCGCAATACAATAATCGCTACGGTATAGCAACAGTTTTCTTCCGTGATCAGGTTGGTTTGATAATAAATGGCTCACATTTTTTCAGCGGCTAACAATAAGCAACTGTGTCGTTTCAAAATTGTGTGGCACAAATACTTTTAACAATACTTTTCAAGCCAATCGAAGTGCCAGAAAGTAACACTAAATAATGAGAATCCATTAATTAAAGTGAGATAAATTTTCATTCCATATTATGTATATTTTTAATTGTTAGAAATTATAACAATTTTTTTTATTATTAAAGTATAAAAAATGTGAAAATGTGATTTAAAACCATTCTTATACATGATATTGAATCCCGTTTATGTTATTTTTACATAAAATATTTGTAGCTGTTGGATACATTTTTTGGATCAAAACACGTAAATTATTTATGAATTAATTATAAGAATAAAAGCTTTTCCTAAACATTTTTACTGCTTAACATGTAAAAACAAATTACTGTTGATTTTGTCTGATTGTTTCATGCTATACGTCTCCCAATTTAGATGTGAAATATGGTAAAAAAACAAGCAAGCAAGGATTACGTCTTTTGAAAGAATTCGCAAAAAATAGTTTGGAATACCTTTCATGATTCCAGCGCTTTCAATAAGGTAGCTAGCTCACTCGTATAGTAAGTTTTCTCTTTTCAATAACATTTTTTATTTTTTGTTCTCGCACTAAAGTAAATGCTTTACCCAGGGAAATCTTCTGATTCAATATTCTTTCGAAATATTTCCTTTTCAGAGTTGCTTTTAAAATAAAGCAATAGAAAAAATAGAATTGAACTTGTGAGAACTTTCTGTATAAATTCCTGTTGTTTGTCTCTTTTACATCCTCTTTGTTTGGGTAAACGATTTCCGAAATATTCTGTCTTCGAAGTAAATAGGCTTTTTGCGATTTAAATCGTGGGACTCGAATAACATGTTAATTTAGAAATTAAAAATGTAAAAAAAAAAAAAAAAAAAAAAAAAAAAAAAAAAAAAAAAAAAAATGATATTTTGCTAAGGAATTACATTTCGAATAAAATGATCTATAAGCGAAGATTAGTTTAAGCTAAGATAAAGCTTATGTGATTTATTGATATTTAAGCTAAGATTAAAAGTGGTTGATAATTTGAGTAAAGAAAAAAATCTCCAGTCTGGCAAATAAATTTTAATAATATATAATATTTGCAATAATACATGCATTTATCAAATTGTTTTGTATTTAATGATCCTTTTTATAGTGATATTTCTTGTACTGCTATGGGGTCACCCCTCTCGGTTGTGGTTGCTGAACTTGTTATGCAGAATATGGAAAATGCTATTATTTCTGAACTTGGCACCAGTATTCGTTTTGGAGACGGTATGTCGATGATACTGTTTTATAGAAAAATGAGTAGATTAAAATGATATTATTTTGACTTCTAATTCTATTGGCAATTTTATTAAGTTTACCGTTGATATTGAAAATAATGCTGAATTACCATTTCTTGATATTTTAATCCGTAGACAGACAACTAAGTTCTCTCAATCTGTTACAAATTCAGTTTACAGAAAATCTACATTCTACATCTACTGGCAAATAAGGGACACCGGGGCGGAATCAGTGTTGAATTCAGGGGGTGGCCCGGGGGGGACATTCCCCCCCCGGAGCAATGAGATGTCCCCCCCGGAAGATTTGAGATTTTGTGTTTTCAATGGTCAAAAAGTGCAATTTCCCCCCCGGAAGTCTATAATGTCCCCCCCGGAGCCACAGAAATCCCTCCCGGAGAAAAGTGTCTGAATTCAACACTGGGCGGAATGGGGTACCGGGGTAGTACGGGATACGACATTTAGTTCCCGCCAGTGGTGCTAGAGTAGCACGGCAAAGCTTCACGAGCATCAGTTGCATGAAAGACGTTGATGAGTAGCGTCTGTCTGATTGCTGGAATTCATTAACTCAGTTTGGCAACTTTTAGCTAAAAAGTTTGTGCCTTACTGTAATATTTGGAAATTTTCGAAGCAAGGAAGCTTTCTTTCCGTATTTTGTCCCCAATTAACTTTAAATTCCATTGAATTAATCATGTTTTTAACTATATTTTTCCATGGTTTTCATCAACGGTTAATGGTAATCACGTAACTTTTTTCAAATTTTAACGCGCGGGGTGAAACGGGATACGCACACTGTTATGCCCCGTTTATACAACAAATATATATAATATATAATATATATATATATATATATATATATATATATATATATATATATAATATAAAATATATATAATAATACATAAATATAAATATACAATTGCAATGGGATTCAATAAAGTTCCAGTTTCCCAGTTTTTTGATTTATTGATTAAAATTATCGATGAAAACAAACAAACTGCAACAAGAATTTACAACACCGACGAAAGCGGCGTAACTTTTGTACCAAAACAGCATTCAAGAGTAATTGCAATGAAAGGGCCGCGTCATTAACTTTGCAACCGAATTTGTGTCTGGCAAATTAATTATAGGTTGTCTGCTAGCCAAAGAGTAATATAATCTAGTAAGTAATCTTGTAATTTTTAAGCTTGATAAAATGACGTAAAGATGACTTATAATTTTAAAACTATAAAACACTCTTGAAACAGGCACTTTCGTTGCCATATTTAAAGCCGTCTGGCATTAACTTTGCAACCGAATTTGTGTCTGGAAAATTAATTATAGGTTGTCTGTTAACCAAAGAGTAATATGTTACCTATAAATGTGGATCTGGCAGGGTCTTAGCGACATTGGTAACGTCTGGTAGTAATGGATTAATATCACAAATAGTAGAACCAGATGTTATAAACAAAAATCATGCTTAAAGGACGTAATTTTGAAGTTTTTTGACCTGCATAACCCCTTCTCCCGCAGGTAAACGCAACGTCTCCCGACTGCCAGACCGCCCGCAAACGTATACTACACCATAAATCGGAAAAACATATAGAAAAATGACCCTTGATAAAATGACGTAATTTTAAAGTTTTTTGACCTGCATAACCCCTTCTCCCGCTGGTAAACGTAACGTCTCCTGACTGCCAGACTGCCCGCAAACGTACTACACCATAAATCGGAAAAACATATAGAAAAATGAGCCTTGATAAAATGACGTGTTTTTTGACGTTGCTAGCTCTTAGACTATTATTTTATACATAAATTGATTCACGTTCACTTACAGGTAGGCAGAAATATGGACATAATTTAATTTTAAATTTCAGTTTCACGTTTTTACTGGAATTATAGTTTTTTTGTTCAATCAGCTGATTCTGCCACGCCCCGTTATTTACTTTTTTGCCAATTCGCAGCTGTAAAATTTAGCCTAGTTTTTCGTTTGACCTGACTCAATGTTATTATTTTGCACTGAATACTTATTTATTTTGTTATTTCGCAAAATAATACTTTAACTGTATCTTTTAACGTTTGTTTACAATGTATTTAGAGGGAATTGCATGTTGCTATTAATCTTTTTAGCGTAAAATATAATAATAATAATAAAAAAAAAACAGTAAGTCTTTAAATTTATCACTAAGTATTTTAAACTTCAACTTTTAACTTTTCTTTTAGCGTTTGTTTACCTTGCACAGATACACAAAAATTTTTTGATTTCGACTGTATTTACTGGAGTACTGAATTTTTGGAAGTGACACATTTTCAAACATTTTTCACAGTCACACATCGTCGAAGTCACACATTTTATGTGCATTTATCATAAAAACATAAAGAACTTACATATAAGCTAGAAATGACATTATATCCCTTATATGTAACTCAAACTGTGTCAGTAGGAAAATATTAGGCAATTATAGCCATTGTATTTACTAAAACCTGTTTTCCTCAGAATGAATATTTTCGTCGTTTTCATGATTTCAAAATGTTCTATGCGCATTACGTTACGCCCAATTTCCCTGATTTTTTTTACAATACTTTCTATGTATGTGTTAACAAATGTTACTAAAAATAAACTTGTTTAGAGGCATTTAAATTTTTTAATTTTCCATTGTATAGAATTTTTAATGAATTTTTAACAAAAAAATAAATTACAATCATTTTTTTCAATGTTTTAGAAGTAGTATGCTAAAACTTTCTAGTAACATTTATTTGTATGTATGAAATGGCTATTATAGAAAAATATCGTAAATTGGATGCGCATGGAGCATTTTGAAATATTGCCAATTACAAAAAAAAAAAAAAAAAATAATTTTCTGTATCTCAAGAACTATTGAATATATTTTAACAAAAATTTGTGAAATAAGATATATTTATACTATGAATAGTTCCAGAAATTTTTTTAAAAATTCATTGGAAGTTAAAAAAATTAGTTTTGAGAGTCCGCTGTACACTTAATCTTAATTACCTGCATTCTGATGAGACATCGTCTCGATTTCTCGACATTAATGTAAAACACGTTAGATAATCAATATCTTAGTTCACTCCATTGAACCACTTTCATTACCCACAAAGATGCAACTGAATTTGTTTAAAAGTTAATAATGCTTGTAAAACCTTTTATCTTTTAAAAACTGTTTTCCGTAGGGCTTTTTTTTTTTTTTTTTTTTTTTTTTTTTTTTTTTTTTTTAACAAAGATACTTAAAATAAGTTACGTTTTTTTATATAAATTAATTTATAAACGAAATTATTTTCATTAGATTGATGGAATAGATTTTTCCCACAGTGTTGCATAAAACTGGTAATGGGCAGAATGAATTTTTTTACTATTCGAATAAATTATTCGGGCATGCGCAAAAGCATAGTTGCTAAACTTTTTTTTTTTTTTAAATTCAGTTTCTACTAGAAATTTTGTATCGAAAAATAAATTTCTTATTTTAATTAGAATTAATTTAAGAACCCCATGAAAATATAAGAATTATTTTTATCTTTTATGTGAAGATAACTGATAAAAAAATTACGAAGGCTGGCAAAAATAGTGCTTAACAGTTGAACACTTTGAGGGGCTTCCGAGTTGACTTCAACTTTACGCTCCTTCTGTGGATGATTGTCTTATTATGAATGAGCCATTGGGAATAAAATGTCTAACTGTAGTATATAAACTACATAAAGATTTTATTTAAAATAAAATTTAATGATATATAAAAAGGTGGTATTAAAATGAAAGTAAGAGTGTAATTAAAATTTACAAGTTTAAAAAAATGAGAATGGCAAGTTAAAAAAATTAATAAAGTTAAATAGTTAAAAATATATAAGCACTGTTAAGAAAAAGAGAAGTTCGGACAAAGCTGGTAAAGGGCAGGCCGGTCAAGAAGGGACAAATGTTGGGGCACAGGTATAAACAACAAGTCGGAAATTGCACGTTAAACGTGGCAAATGAGGTGCGTTCGTCCTATAACTAGTTTTATAAATATTTTTTGCACCGCATATTGTACTGAATGTATATTTTAGTGCACTTCGTAAGTGCATATGAATTTCATTCTGTTCGAAAGGCTGTAACATCATTAAAATGCACTTGAAATAATTTTTTCCCATTGGTCCATAATTGGTCCGTGATTAGCCGTGATGTAGCGGAAAAAATTTGACTGTCCCTGTAATTGAACTATAAATCCGATTTTCCTAAAATTTGATATGACTCGACAAAATTTTGCAACAATTATATATTTAAAATTTCAGACCATCCGGTTGGGTATTTTTTGCTCTGTCATATGCGGACGGACGGACGGACAAACAGATAGACAGGCGGACAGACAGACGGACCGAACGACGACTATAGGTGCTACTTATTTATATAATTACGAACGCACCTAAAAAGGGCACTTTTCAGAGTCATAATTTTTTTTATTTTTTTGTTACAGAGTAACGATAAAGATCGTTAAGTTGTTACCGAGTAACAAGTATTTTACATATATATTTATTTTAATATAAAAAAGTAAAGACTGGCAGCTATGCTTTTGCTTTTTTTTTTTTTTTTACAAAATTTTTGGTGGTAATTGAATAAAAATATATACAAAGATAAGAAACTACGTTTTTGCGCATGCCCGAATGATTCATTCGAATAGTAAAATCATTCGTTCTGCCCATCACCACTTAAAACACCCATTTTCTTAAAGCATTCAAACATCAGCTTATTAAATTATTAATTAGTCTTATTTAAATAAATAAGGTTTTCAAGGAAAAAAATCTGTCTATTTCCTGATGAACAGAAAACTTTTGGAATTTAAAAAATATTATGCTTTGTTACTTTTATTTCATCTAATATATTTTCTACTATTTTCTTTTATAAAGAGAAATGAAGGACTATATCAACGTAATAACTTATCGATTAAAAGTAATTGAATGCAATTTTTAGTAGGCTGCTAAAAAAGGGAAAAAATGGACATTTTCTTTGATCACATCAAAGCTAAGCTCTTTAATGTTTTCTTGATAAATTAATATCACTGAAGAATAAAAAGACCCTTTTATATTCTTAAAAAACTAATCTATTCATTCAAAAGCATAATAAAAGATGCTTAAATTACTCCTCCGCCTCCATGAATTGGTAAAAATGACATGATCTGCTTCATATTCTATTAAGAACGAATATCTAACACATATTCATGAATAACAGATTTATCTAGTTATTTGATAATATAATTATTTTATTTAGCAGTTCTTTAGAATAAAATTAGAATTTGATTATAATTATTTGATTAAAATTTTTATTAGAATTATTTGTTACAGATTTATTTATATGATTAATTTTCTTTAACAGAATTCGATATAAAAAACAGAAATTTGTTGTTATTTGATGACATTATTAAAAAAATGAGGCATGCATAATACTTTTAGAAGTAATAATTGAGTACAATTGCAAAAAAGTCATTAATATTTCGTAAAATTTTACACAAATAGTTGTGTATCTAATGGTGTTTTGTTTATTTAATTTTCTTAAATTACATTTAAACGTGAGATAATTTACAAAATGTTTTAACATATATTTTTTGCTCCAGTAGCTACGCTCGCCAACACACGTTCCGACTCCACACGCTCTAAAAACATGCTAATGTGCCCTGTTTTAAAAAGATTATCCGATTACGGAAGATTGAATGATATGATCACGAATGGCGACAATTTCCTGCAATTCCATGTTTTTCTATTTGACTGGCATTTTCAGTTCCCATGGCCTCGTATACTGCAGTCGCGACAGCTGATGGCTTTTTTGGGATTTATAAGTAAGTTTAATTACACACTTGAAAATAAGCTTGACTTCAGTAAAGATTGGAAAAATATTTTCTTCTTGCAACAAATTCTTTGCAAAAAACTGCATATCTGTGTCTTTACAGTTAACTAAATTATATGACCTCCCCTCCCTGATTTACACCAAAATAAATGGAAAAGCTGTGTGTACCATTTCATTTTTATGTACCATTTCAAATATATTAATGTCATCAGTAAAAATAAGGATCATGCATAAATTTATAATGGATTCTTCAGACAAAAAAATATGTTAACAACTATAACAAAATTTCATCACAAATACATCTAAATAAATAATTGCATAGACAGAGATTATATAAAGAAGCAAATGCAGTTTTAAATCCTAAAAACAAAATAAAACATCAATCCACAAAGAATCGACAAAGTATTTTTTCCAAACTCCAATGCATAACTGAGTTCTAAAAATGCTTCTCCAAGTTTTTGTCTGCTAAATATTTAAATTTCTAATTTAATATATGGTCTTCATTCAGAATGGTTAATTTTCAGTTAATCCTAACTCATTCAATTTTAAAGATACAGGTATACAGTTTTTTGTAATGATCTTTTTGCAGCGAAAGGACAAATTTTCGATATGATAAATTTTGCATATGGAGGTTGTACAAAAATTTTAAAAGCATAACAAGGTTCTTTTAAGCTGTGAATAATTACTAAAGAATGAACTTAAGTGTAACTTTTTAAACATTAATAGCGGGACTGATTCATTAACATAACCTT
This sequence comes from Maratus speciosus, assembly GCA_963932465.1. Classification (NCBI taxonomy): domain Eukaryota; kingdom Metazoa; phylum Arthropoda; class Arachnida; order Araneae; family Salticidae; genus Maratus; species Maratus speciosus. Next base: position 221,904,681 of record OZ010791.1, on the reverse strand, counting down.
GTTCCCTACCTTGCTTTGAATATTTTGCTTCTTACATTGCTTACTTAACTCCAACAGGTGAAAAAATAAAGCGCCTTTCAACATTTTAAAGACACCCTGCGGGATTATAATAGGATTATAATCGTTTTTAAATAGATTTTCTGAATATTATTTATAATTTTTATTTTGATAAAAATTCTATTAGAATTATTTATAATATAATTATTTATTTAATTTTCTTTATTTACCAGAATAAAGAGAATCGGAATTCAGAATAAATAAACTATTATCCTAATTCATGAAATGGTTAGCGGAATAAGCAATTAAAAAAAATATTTAGAAAGTAGCTATATTTTCTAACTAGTAGATCCGCCTGACGTTGCCCCGCACTACCTTAAATACATCTAAAATTATTTTAAATGTAATATACAAACGAGCACAAAAACGAAATAATAAAGATCTTGTCCTTCGTCGCTATATAGAAATCGATTTGGCATGCTTCAAAATCCCGGAAGTAGTAGTTAATTTTTTTTTCTAAGAATTATTCTGTTTTCGCAACAATCCATCTCTATATATCTTTAAATATTTGACACAAATAAATCTACCCTATATGTCTACCCTATATATATAAAATCTTAATGAAACGAGTTTATGAAACGAATTTATGAAACGATTTTATGAAACGACTGATTAAGTTTCACGGCTATTTCAACTAAAATATGAAAGTTTTGGCGAGAAAGTAACACCAATTATCCGTATTGATCCACAGATGTCAAAATGGTAATACAATTTAAAAAGTTGAATTAGTTTTCGAAATATTAATTTTTTCTAATTTTAATTACATTTTTATAGTGACAATTTGTAACGGCAACAAAATTACTCCATTTTTTCTTTTTAAAGGGGGGAATAGGAAAAAACTATAGGGATTATTAGATTTCTTCTTTTTCGTCAGTTTCAAATTGAAAATGGAAATAATATCCTTTATTTCAATTGATAATGAAACAAAATTGAAATTAAATTACGTTTTTTAGGAAAATAAAAAAAGTAAAAACATTTTTTCACATTTCGATCATCCGGAATCAATTTATTTACCATATATATATAAAATCCTAATGAATGAATTTATGTAACGACTGATTAAGTTTCACAGTTATTTCAAGTAAAATATGAAAGTTTTTTTTTTTTTTGGGGGGGGGGGGGGGTATTTAACACCAATTATCCGTATTGATCCACGGATGTCAAAATTGGTAATAGAATTTTAAAATTTGAATTAGTTTTCTAAATATTTTTTTTTTTCTAATTTTAATTACACTTCTGTAATGACAATCTGTAAAGCAACAAAATTACTCCATTTTTTTTAAAAGGGGAGAACAGGGAAAAACTATAGGGATTATTAGATTTCTTCTTTTTCGTCAGTTTCAAATTGATAATTGAAGTAATATCTTTTATTTCAATTGATAGTGAAACAATATTGGAAATAAATTATGTTTTTTAGGAAAATTAAAAAAAGAAAAACATTTTTTTACATTTCGATCAGTCTGTCAATTTCAAATTCCATAGACGGAAAAAAGGCTTTATTTTCAATTTTAAAGAGAAAATGACAATCTTAAAAACAGAAAGAAAATTTAAAAATAAGAATTTAATCAAATGTTAAAAGCAAAAAATAAGGAAGTTATGTCGAAATCTTTGCATATAAATGTTAAAAAAGTACGAAAACTTTAAAATAATAAAATTATCACACTCGAAACGCATTTAAAGGTGATAATTACATCATTTGTAAAAGGTTCAAACATTAAATACCATAAGATTAAAGTGCCTCAATTTTAAGTGCATAAAATAATTAAATAGTTACACGCGAAAAACTTTTAATAGCGAATATTAGGTCCACTAAAAAAACTCAAATAATATTTCCAGATTCTATTAAGTTAAATGATATATGTACCCGTGAACCTAAAACAGAAAAAAAATTAAAATAAATAAATTATTACATGACACATGCATTTAATAGGGAAAATTACGTCATATAATAAAACAATACATTTAAAACAATTTTTATTCTGGTGACTTTTAATCTGACGTCACATGGTATAATAGTAGCGCGCCAAACAAATTTGCTTATCTATTACATCACTTGATGCAGCATAAATACAGGTAAATGTATGCGCAAAAAAATACTTTCGATTTATTTTGTACCAATTACTATTCAATAAATACATATTAGAAAATTCGGATATTCTTATTAATTAATATGAACTTGATTAACTCGTGGACAAATTTCGACAAATTTGTCCACAAATTTACAAAATTTTATTTTAAATAGCAAAAGAACAAATAAATTAGTAAAACATTAATAAAAAATCGAATTAAAAATCACTTGCTGACGTAACAAACATGTGTATCGACCGTGTTTAATGTCAAGTGAATGTGACATTTACGGCGTTATATTTCAAAACACAATGCTTTTCAGTACGTGGATCTGAAAGCTATTCCCAAGCAGACGGAGTTTTTTTTTTAAATCTCAAACCTAAAAGAAGAATATTGTCAATAGCGTCGTTATAAAACTAAGAAAGATAGCGTTTATTTTTAAGCTAACGATTTTGTACAAGCTAATATTCAAATGTGTAATTGATTTTATTTATCAATCCCAAAAACAGACGTCATTTATTATGACAGCGATGAATGAGGCCATGGTAAGCAAAAAATGTCTATTCAAACGGAAAGGCATGGCAACGCTATTGCAGAAGATAGCCACTGTTATACTGATAATATAATTTAATCTTCCGTAACCGGTAATACTTTTTTAAAACAGAGCACATTAGTAAATTTTCAGAGGCTGCGAAGCCTGAACGCGGGGGTTGGCTGGCGTAGCTCGCGGGAGGCTGAGCCCACTTATATGAAAAGTAGCAATAATGCGTTCAAATGAAGTTGTGAAATGTATTAAAAGCGATATTTTCATATTGGTCTCAGTTAACAGCCAAAGAAATCTCCAAAGATCGCTATTTACAATCGGCTTTTTTTTTTATTCTGTACATTTCAGTGAATTAAGTGCAAAATTTGATTACATGCCTTAAATTTGTGTTTTATTTATATTTTATTGTTTTATTTATTGATTAATGGATGCTTTAATTTCGTTATGGAATATAATCTAGAATCAAATGATGTGCTATTTATATTAATTTAAGTGCAAATGGATTTATCTTTCGTAATCGTCTGCATGCGATAGAGATAGATTTGAAAAAAAAAATTATGCTTGAAAATTTATTTAATAACAATAAAAATTGAGCGAATTGTGATACAGTTTTCAAATAAATTGTGATACAGTTTTCAAACAAATTGCATTTGAAAGTACATTTTCTTTCTCTATTCGACTGTGTAAAAATTGAAAATGTGCTGTATTTAGAAGTTTAATGAAAAAGAAAAGCGCCCTGTTAAACTGATGGCATTGAGTCACAGGTTATTCACACCAATTGTAGAGTATACTCTTATTTCAAAGAATAATGCCCGTCGAAAAATAAATTAAGGAGGAATTAATCCTCCCCGTTTCTTTCCTTATCAGATCCTTATCAGAATAAACCTGTATACAAAATTTGAAGCAAATCGGATAATTCTGCATGAAAAACACATTTAGCTAAATTAAGGGGGATTAGATCCCCCATTTCCCCCTTTATATTTAACCAATGGACCTCAAAATGTAATCAGGGAAGAAATTTATCAGAATAAATCGGTATACCAAATTTGAAGCAAATCGGATAATTCTGCGATTCTGCATGAAAATCCCATGTATCTAAATTAAGGGGTGGGATTAGCCCCCTTTCCCCCTTTTATACTTAACCAATGAACCACCAAAACTAATCATGGAAGAGCCTTATCAGAATGAATCTAGAAAAACAATTGAAGCAAATCGAATATTTCTATATCAAGATTTATCGCGTTACGTACGTATGTACATACGTAACCTGCGGGCAAATTAGCTCTCAGGCTTTGATACTCTGTGCGCTAAAAAATTGCACTTAAGTTAATAAAAGTTAAATTTAATCATGTGCTGTTCCCACCGTCAAAATGTCGCCAGCGTTAAACCAAAGACATGCTTGTCCTTTATAATGTAGATAGACTAGCAATGTACTTTTGGGTATTTTAAATATGATTCTTATCATGTCTTGTTTTCTTTTATAGAATACCATCAGTTTTATTTTACAAACATAAATGAATCAATAAATAAGTATAATAACTTATCACTTAAAAGCAATTCAATAGAATTTTAAAAAGACTGCCAAAAGAGATAAAAATTGAGCTTTTTTGTTGATCATATCGAAGTTAAGTTCTTTAATGTTTTCGAGATAAATTAGTGTCATTTAAGAATGAATGGATCCTTTTATATTCTTACAAAGAAAAAACCCCCCTCTAATCCATTTATTCAAAAGCATAATAAAAATGCCTTAAACTACATCCCCACTCTCATTAATTGATAAAAATCGCATAATCCGCTTTATACTCCAGTATTCACGAATATCTAACAGAGCAAAGTCATTATATCGGAAGGGAAATCTTAAAATATATTTTCTTTTCACGAGGGAGTAAATTAGACAAAGCTTCTCATTTCGAAATTATGCTTTTAAGAAAAAAAGCAATTATCTTTCCAACCTGTTTCTGATATCAATGAAGGCATTTGCATTTTTATAAAATTTTCGTTTATGTGTATGTTCTAAGCATATTGTAAGTAGACCTGACAAGCAGAAAGTATTAACAAAAATATAGATGCATTTTAAAAAAGTATCGGTTCGTCTGTTACTATTTTATTAAATATTTTTTATTAATCATTTATTTTGTCAAAAAGAACGCTTTAACCCTTCACTGCACGACGTGCCACATCTGGCACATACCTAAAAACACTGTATTTCTTATTATGTGCCATGAATTTGGCCAATATGATCTCTATCCCTGATCAAGAAAAATACAAAGAATGGAATAACACTTATTTTGTCTATGTCAGATGGCTGCATTTGACAAAAAATTAGAATTTGTTCTTCGGAAGAAAAAAAAAAATTCGATCAAACTATTGAGGTAAAATTTACTTTCATTATTTTTAGAGAATACTTAAAAATATTAATATAAAAAAGTTGCAGAGTGTTAAACAGATAAAATTAATTAATTTAAGCTTATTTAGTTGTAAAATATAGCAATGCAATATTTAAAAACCCTAATCGTGTACATAGGGTACACGCCATAAAATATCAAATTTTTGCTGAAAATTTGAGATTTAATTTTTTTTTACAATTTTTCCCATTATTAGACCGATATATAGAGTTCAAATAATTTTTTTCATAAAAATAGAAAAAATCGTGAAGTGAAGGGTTAAAGTTGCTATTGTACCAAAGCAATAATGGGACATTAGGCGATGTGCATCTATATAACGTTATCAACATTTTGCTTATTTTGGACCCCCTCCCTTCCTTTACGATATCATACGCTATCATTTGTCGAACAACCCCCCCCCCCCCCCCCTTTCTGATGATATCGTTATTAATGTCTAAAAATTATTTTTATTTTTATATTATTTTTCTTTTGTATGCGTTTACAGTGATATATACCGGGTGTCCCAAAAAGGACTGACTGATTTTAAAATTCAATAACTTCCAAACGGTGACAGATATTAAAAAAATTCTTGCAGGAGGGTTATGCATAAAGTCAAGAGTTTTTTTACAGTGATTTTCGATTTTAGTTCGAATTACAAACAATAGATGGCGCTGCGATCAATAGAGGCTAAATTCAGGTTCGATGTTTGGTACTTCGTGGCCCGGATAATACATTTCCATCTCCTTTTTCTGCATGGAACAACAGAAAGGATCAAAAATCGAGCCTGTATTTAGCGACTATTGCTTACAGCGCCATCTATTGTTTGTAATTCGAACTAAAATCGAAAATCACTGTAATAAAACTTTTGACTTTTTGCATAACCCTCCTGCAAGAATTTTTTTAATATCTGTCACCGTTTGGAAGTTATTGAATTTTAAAATCAGTCGGTCCTTTTTGGGACACCCGGTAGATATAGTTATATATTTATTAGTCGCATACTTTAGGAATTTGAATGAAGAGAAGAAATCAATAAAATATGAATATTATACATGAAATAAATTTATATTAAATAACATCTAAAAGAGTTAGTTTATTATTTAAAAGTGTTTAATACTGGTTTATTCTTACATAATACATTCAACAGTAATATTGTCTTCTTGCACTAGCCCCTGGCCGGCGAGAGCAAAAGCAGAACTTATGATCGAAATAGTGGGAAACATTCTTTTTTTTTCTTTCCTGGTAAACGCAAGTATCATTTCAAACATATTTTGCTCCTAGTTTCTTCAACAGTAAATTATATGCGCATATTCCAGAAGAGCAGGAATGTCGAACGTTTGGGTATTCCATATTTTGAAATGAAACGATTTTATAAACATTTAATGGCTTTAATAATACCTTTGTATTTTCATAAAAATATAGAGACTTTTTGATGTGAATAAAAATTTACAGAGAAAAGAAAAGTTTGGTTGGATAAAAAATGATAACGATATCAAAAGGCACCCCCCCCCCCCTACCGATATCTTAAGATTTCAATTGTAAGACCCCTCTCCCCACTAAAATGATAACATAGTCCTTTATTGTTTGTATTATTATATCTCAGACAATTTTAGCAAATATCTTGATTATGATTCGGCAAATAAGGGAAAATTGGAATGAAATATTGCTCAAAACATTGCAGTGCTAACACGTTGTTGATATTGAACCAATATTTGCAAAAAATGCTTAACCATTTCTTTGTAAATATTTTTAATGTAAAGGAAATATTTAACCAGAAGTATATTCGGTGAATACAATATTTGGCTCCAATATAATCAATATTTATTTAGAGCATGACCTTTAGGAAGATGGTAATTAATAAGTTCAATGATTCTTCAGTAATAGTTAAATCTGCTCCGTTGTGTAAACTATTCAGCAATATGCATTTTAATTGAGAAGATGATCTTTTTACACCAGAAAAACAATTAAAAACATTAAAATTTGTTTTAGAACAATTAAACAGTGGCACTCTTTGTCAAATGTAGAGTCCATCAGCGATCGGCTTCTACGTAACTCGAAAACTAAATTTGAACCTGACCGAATTGCAACATAATAATTCTCTAATAATGGCAAAATTTGCTCAGTTGCGTAAATGATTCAATATAAATTTGAATTGAAAAGATATCTGTTTTTCTGATGTAAAAAGTTTACACCAGAAAAAAAAGCACTAAAAATATTTTTGAGAACAATTAAATAGCGGCACTATTCGTCAAATACGAGTCCTTCAGGGATCTAGATTACATAACTCGAAAATTATGATAGAACATGACCGAATTGCACGATAATCGTTTTCGTTGACTTGAGACCAGATCTGAACCTTACAAAATAATTCTGGCTGGTCTGCAACCCGACCCCAAGCAAAAATACTTAAATCCAACCAACCCATAGACGACTTGAACACGGAAAAACAGAGTGAGCACAAGCCGTGAGTCCAGTTAGGTCGATATGGCAAGATTCTAGTCAGATAGATCAGAGAATTAACCAAGTTTTACTGGAGCAACACTCTCTGTTCAGCCAAATGAAGGAAGCTGCCACTTAATTACCTCCGAAACCATACTGTATGTGAAATATCAAGAGTGTACATAGTGAATAAATCTATGCATAATAAATATATGTAATAAATATATATAATAAATTACATGATAAATATGTATAATAAGCAATGATATCTAATAAATAATATACAATAAATAATAATAAATGTATATATTTCGATTGATTTGCTTTATTTATTTACGAGCAGATTTGCCGGCGTTACCTGGCCCCGGGATAATAAATTTAAATTGTACCTAAAATTACGATACCGTTTTTTAAATATATCACGCTACACTTCGGTTTTCCAAACAAATTTCTTTTCACACATAAAATAATAAAAGAAAGCTCCCGATCGTACGATTAGTTGTGATTAAGAACATTTTTGGCGATAAATGGATTACTTAGGAAACTAATGCTGGGACTTTTTCTTCATTGGAAGTACGCTGTAATGTCCGCTGTTGAGCTCTGAGAAATAATTTTTTTATAAAGGGAATTTTAATAATGAGATGCAGATAAGTAAAATGCATGAAAGTAAAATAGGAATAATTAAAATGCAGGTTCAAAGAACAATAATACTCAAATTTGCAACATTAGGATTTTGTTTGTAGATTATTTGCCATGAAGCAGGGAAGGCGCCATTAGAGGCAATACAGTGCAACAAGGAACACAAAGCTAACAGAGTGAATACAGCATAGTGATGGGCGATTCTCGAAAATTCGACAATCGAGAAAAATCGTCATCGTAAAAAAATCACAATCGATACAGCCATCGATTAATTCCTAGAATCTACAATCGAGATGTTTTACAATCGATTATAACGAGAGAGCTAAAAACAATTGTTGGAAAACTTAGCTATTATTCTGGCCGAAATTTTCATAGTAGTGATAGGGTTTGCTCGATAATTCTGCTATCGTAATTATTTTCTCCTGATTTAGGCTTAAGTGGTTACTTCAGTCAATTGAAAAGACCTGCTCGCTAATGCTAATCTTATGGGAGAAATTTATAAAGATATCTCATTTGAATTTCAGTATTTTAAAATGATTTTTTTTTCATTGGAATAAATTCTCCTTTCTTCTTTATGAAACTGCAATGTCCAACTCACGTAACTATGGCGCATTTGATGAATCAAATAACCTTTCTACTGTTTAGATAACTCCAAAAAGTTTGATACAGTTTAAAGTTCCCCTAAATGTCAAATACTGTGGAATTTCTCCATTGATCGAAAACAAAAGTTTCTTTCGAAAAACGTAAGGATAGTAAGATAAATATACCTGCCAAGAGGGAACCTGCCTAACACGGAAATTGTTTTCCAGTACCTAGCGATTCCAACATCACTCTTTAAGTCTGTATAGAAATCCAAAGTATCTACTTTATGACACATTTAAAAACTCATTTTTTATTTTAGGCGCATTAGCTAGAATCGATTAGCATTTCCCTCTTTTCGATAAAGGAAAAAGGTTTGATACAAATTAAAGTTCCCTAAATGTCTAAAGTGCATCAAATGCTGTGGAATTTCTCCGTTTATCGAAAACAAGATAGCTTTATCGAAAAACGTAAGGATAACCAAACATATATAGCTACTGAGAGGGAACCTGCATAACACGGAAATTGTTTTCCAGTGCCTAGCGATTCCAACATGATTCTTCAAGTCTGTATCGAAATCCAAAGTAGCTAGTTTCTGACACATTTACTAGCTCATTTTTTATTTTAGGCGCATTAGCTAGAATCGATTAGCATTTTCTTCTTTTCGATAAAGGCAGAAGGTTTGATACAAGTGAAAGTTCCCTAAATGTCTAAAGTGTGTCTAATGCTGTTGAATTTCTCCGTTTATCGAAAATATAGGAGTGTTATCGAAAAATAGAAAAGTAAACAGACAAATATATCCGCTAATAGGGAATTCTGTAACTAAAATAAAACATCAATGGACTTCATTTTTGGTATTTTGGATAATTTTAATTTTCCAATCCTTACCAAAGTGGTATTAGATGACTAGCCGCCCTTGGCGACCAGTTTGGTCTCCGTTAGATGTGTGCTAAGCATTGTACCATGTTACTTTTATCCAAAATTTAATTTACTTTCTCAATACTTCGCCAAATAAGAAGTTTCTAGTAGAGAAATCAAGAACTCCGTATTTTTATGGGTACTACTTGGTTATCCCGTCGACCAAAAAGATATCGCCAAACTATAAGATTAAACATCAAAAATGGTTGATCGTAAATGTCATATTCGCTTGTTTTTAAGCAAGTTACACGTGTTTACGTCATCAAGTTATTTTTATTTCGACGTTTTATTTGTATTTTTATTAATGTTATACTAATTTATTTGTTCTTTCGCTATTTAAAATAAAAATTTTGTCAATTTGCATAATTTGGCGATTTATGTAATTTGGCGAAATGGGTCGACGGTATAACTAAGTGTACCTTTTTATGACTAGCCAGGCGCAAGTGATAAATCATCAAACATTGTCTTCCCAATCGCATTTTTTGATATTTCATTAAATTCATCTAAAATATAATAATTTCTCTCATTTTATTTAAAATACATAATTTTCATTTGAAATTCACGACTTTCACTTTTTCTTTCCCTTTTTTAAGAAAAAGAAAATAAAAATAATAAATAATACCAAAAACCATGACTTTTAATTTCAATATCAAAGCATTGTTTTAATTTACCACGCGAAAAATAAAAAATGTAAAAAATGGTCACCTGGCATATAAAAAGCGAAGCGGTCAGCCCGGAATTATTGATGACAGTCACATGACTTAGACTATTATTATAGAGACTAGCCGCCCTTGGCGACCAGTTTGGTCTCCCTTAAACATATGCTAAGCATTGTATCACGTTCCTTTTATACATAATTTAATTTACTTGTTTAATCCTTCGCCAAATCCGAAGATTCTGATACAGAAATCCTGAACTCGGCATTTTCATGTTAGCCAGGCGCAGGTGATAAATCACCAAACATTGTACGCGTCGTATTTTTTTTCGTATTTCATTTAAAATATAGTACTTGCACTCATTTTATTTAAAATGCATAACTTTAATTTAAAACTGAAATGGTTAAAATTTATGACTCTCAATTATTGCTTAAAAAAAAGAAAAGTAATAAATAATACCATAAACCATGACATTTAATTTCAACATCAAAGCTTTGTTTTAATTTGCCACGTGAAAAATTGTTTATGACAGTCGCATGAAATGGACTATTATAATACTGATGACATCATATCTACAATATTTGGCGATTTATCACCTGATCCCGGCTAACATTAAATTACCAAATTGACCGCTTGGCCGCTTTGCATACAAGAAGTGAAGCGGTCAACCCGGAACTATTGATGACAGTCACATGACTTAGGCTTTTATTATATAGATAATGGGTCTGGAAAAGGTAGAAGAAACGCCCCTCCTCAAAAAAAAGGGGGCATTAGGCCCCAAATTGACAGGGCAGACCAAGGATGAAAGTTAACTTCATGTAAGAGAGGACTAGGGGAAGTTGAGAATGATAAAAAAACTAAACCATTGAATAAGAAAAAAATTGAAGAAAAGAAAAATGGTAAAAGAACAAGTGAAGCGTGTGATTAGAGCCAGACAAATGAAGAGGGTCCCGATGGACCATAGCTGGTCCAGAATGAGTGCCCAAGTAGTCAGAATGGGTCAAGAACTTGGAGAATAGTATCTACAATGAAGAAAAACAATGAGACAAAACATTATGAAAAACAGATGAAAAATACCAATAGCCTGAGGCTAAAAGTAAAATGTTTCATTGGGCGACGTCCCCTGGTGGTAGTAAAAATAAAATTGATACGAGAAGATAGGGGAGAGTGAAAAGACTTTATTTTGTGAATTTTATAATTTTTGGACAAACAGTATACTAAAGGTTTGAAGAAACAAAACTTTAAAGCGCCCTCTTGAGGCGAAGAATGGAGTTAAAATTAAGAAACATATGTCCATATTTTTTATTCGATTTTAGACACAATTTGATGTTAGTCTTATAATTTTCCTATGAGTGCCCGATACCGTACCACAGTACGAAAAAAACCGCCGCTAAGTATATTCCTTTAGAGCATTTTAAGCCCAGGGGTCTAAAATTAACGGTGGATTGACAAAAGAAAGGTAGATTTAGAAAAGTTATGAGATTACTCTTATTTTAATACATTACATGAGTGGGGGTAAAATAATTTTGAAAAATCCTCTTTCCTGAGGCGACACTTAAAATCTTGAAAACACATAATTTGCAGTGCAGTTTTGTTTTAACAATAGCATTCTAATATTAAGAGATATGGGACAGCTTAGGAGGGCTAAAATAAGAGAAACATTGAAAATCAAAAACAAACTGGCGCCGTCAAATTCACTAGAAAACGTCTATATCAACAACTGAAACCCGAGCTGATAACTTAAACCACTATGCCTCCTAACCCATATCGGTTAATAACAAAAGCGAATGGAAAAGAACATGTACTCCTTTGGGAAATCATGACTTACACCAGAAGCGCGGTAAGTTTGACTTTTCTGAAAGCTTCCTTTCTCTCGCCCTCTCTCTCGCACTTCGAGATATATTTTCTGCTGCTGCAAACTGCTCGTTTATCTCGAGGAGAGAACTCTCTCGATGGTAAACCTCTCGCTTGCTTCGAGATATCTCACCGATTGTAACTCATCGCTTCCCATTGCAATTCTCGTTTCTCGCTCTCGGTCTCTGTTCAACATTTCATATGACATTGTCGAGAATGAGAAATCAGTTTTCGTCCTTCCTCGAAATGTTACTCTCGACGATTGTCATTTCACGCTCGGCCAAGAAGGGCCGAGATGAGATATCGAGGAGCGAGCTGGACAGAGAAATAAGCATGACAATGATCTGTGAAATGAAGCTTTAATTTTCAATGTTTTTCTTATTTTAGCCCTACCAAGCTGTCACATACCCGGAGCCCTCCGATAAATATTATTTATTAAATATAAAAATTTCAAAGAGGAAGGTGGGTCGGGTGAATTCCGAGGACGTGAGAGTGGGCGGGGCGCAATTAAAAAAATTACCGAACTCTTCCTGTGACATATTATCGAAAAGCCCTTTGACAACTCTTTCATATTATGAACCTTTCTTCGCCAGAAGGTGAAATTCGGGGGATGGGGAGGAGACGAACAAATTTTTAAAACCGTAGCCGATTTCTGTAATAAATTTAAATATCATTTTAGATGTGGGTTTTTTGTGCAGTCTTCCGGTAAATATTATTTATTGAACATAAAAATTTTAAAGTGGGGGCTGCGTAAATTCCGGGGCGAAAGAGTGGGCCCAAGGGGGGAGGGGAGGGAGGGGGAGCAATTTTCAAACTTTTTTTGGACCCGTCATGTGATATGTTATCGGAAAGCTCTCGAATGACTCTTTCATATTATGAGACTTTCTTCCTCCCCTCCCCAATTTGGCCCCCACTGCGGGGGGTAGTTTTTTCCGTTTTTATCATTTTAGATCGGATTTTTTTATGGAGCCCTCCGATAAATATTATTTATAATATATAAAATTTCAGGACACTTTTCTAAATTTAGCCAAGACCCCTCATGTGACATATCGTTGGAAAGGTTTGTGACTACTTATTGATGTTATGCACTTCCGGTGGCCATCCCCCACTTTCCCCCCCGGGGAACATTTTTCCAAATTTAGCAAAGACCCTTCATGTGAGATATCGTTGGAAAGGTCTGTGACTACTCATTGATGTTATGCCCCTATGGTGTCCATCCCAACCACTTTGCCCCCCCCCCCCGGGGGACACGTTTCCAAATATAGCCAAGGCCCCTCATGTGAGATATCATTGGAAACGTAAGTGACTACTTATTGATGTTATGCACCTCCGGTGACAGTCCCCCATTTTGCCCCCCGGGGGACATTTTTACAAATTTAGCAAAGACCCTTAATGTGAGATATCGTTGGAAAGGTCTATGACTACTCATTGATGTTATGCCCCTATGGTGTCCATCCCAACCACTTTGCCCAACCCCGGGGGGCACTTTTCCCAAATTTAGCCAAGACCCCTCATGTGAGATATCGTTGGAAAGGTCTGTGACTACTTATTGATGTTATGCACCTCCGGTGACAGCCCCCCCCCCACTTTGCCCCCCCCCCCCCGAAGGACACTTTTTCAAATTTAGCCAAGACCCCTCATGTGAGATATCTTTGGAAAGGTCTGTAATTACTTATTGATGTTATGCCCCTACGGTGTTCGTCCCCCCCACTTCCCCCCCAGGGGGGCACTTTTCAAAATTTAGCCAAGACTTCTCATGTGAGATAATGTTGGAAAGGTCTGTGACTACTTATTGATGTTATGTACCTCCGGTGACAGTCCCCCCACTTTGCCCCCCCCGGGGGACACTTTTTCAAATTCAGCCAAGACCCCTCATGTGGGATATCGTTGGAAAGGTCTGTGACTACTTATTGATGTTATGCTCCTCCGGTGACAGTCCCCCCCACTTTGCCCTCCCGGGGGATACTTTTTCAAATTAAGCAGAGACCCCTCATGTGAGATATCGTAGGAAAGGTCTGTGACTACTTATTGATGTTATGCTCCTCCAGTGTCCGTCCCCTCCCTTTGCCCCCCCCCCCTCCGGGAGACACTTTTCCAAAAATATAGCCAAGACCTCACAAGTGAGATATCGTTGGAAAGGTCTGTGACTACTTATTGATGTTATGCTCCTCCTGTGTCCGTCCCCCCACTTTGCCCCCCGGGAGACACTTTTTCAAATTTAGCCAAGACTCCACATGTGAGATATTGTTGGAAAGGTCTGTGACTACTTATTGATGTTCTGCACTTCCGGGGACCGCCCCCCCCACTTTTTCCCCACGGGGGACACTTTTCTAAATTTAGCCGAGACCCCTCATGTGACATATTGTTGGAAAGGCCTATGACCACTTACTCATGTTATCCACCTCCCGCACCCCTCCCCCCTCTTTGACCCCACGGGAAGGGCATTTTTATAAATTCAGATCCAGACCACTCATGTGACATATGGTTCGAAAGGTCTAAAGACCTGTGACGACTTATTCATATTATGCAGCTACTGTGCCCCTCCGCTCACTTTGACCCCCTCCCCCAAGAGATCTGGTCCGAGGTTCGTTCGTTTCGAGGTTATATTTTTTTTCAAGATTTTGTAGTGCGTGCACACCACGCCTGCTATACGGTGTCGTATATAGTGGGTAACCTGTTCGTGATTTCATATTACAAGATTACGTATAACTTAGGGGCCCCGATTAAAAGAGGAGCCCACAAGCGGGCGAAGTCACCTAGTCTTTATTAACGCCGACTCATTCCAGTTCACCCGCAGACGATTCTTGATAAATGTATGACGTATATAAAATGCAATATATGATGTATAAAAGCAATTGGCAAACTGGAGTCATCGAGAAAAAATTTACACAATCGAAAAATATCGAGATGGCCACACAATCGAGAAAATCGAGAAAAACATCTCGTTATCGCCCATCACTAATACAGCATAGTTGATGCATTTTGATGCGTTGGCTTACAAAATAACCAAAGTCGCCAACATTTAACAAAATAATAAAAATTTGACACAATCTTGGCGAACAATAGCCAAATTAATAATGATGGCATATAACGTATTATTTTGATGAACAGAAAGAGTGAAATTAATATAATCGCATTTCATTACATATTGATAATTTAATACGAAAAGAAGTTTTGATTCAGTAATCAAAATGACAGATTATATTATCTTATTGATTAATGGCCTGTTTTCCCAAAGGAGAATTATATTTTTGAATGTAACAGAAATTGAAGTTTTTATTTATATAATATATTTTTAGTAAGTAAAAACGAATTACCAAGTTATTTATTGTTATGAGTGAAAGGAGAACAAATTAGTTATTTATTACACTCAACGTACGAAATTTTGAATCGTACAAGGAAATGAAAACATAGATTTATTATGATATAACAATTTGAGTATAACTGCATTTATGGAGTATGTAATTACTTTTATACCATAAAGAAATATAATGATCTAATATTTTACTGGAAAACAAATGCTTATTTAAGAAAAAATAAATAAGTTATTAGCAGGATATGATACATTCAAAAAATTAGTATGTTTGTTATTAATCCTGAATTTTCCTTTAATCCTGAAAACCGAACTTTCCGTTTAGAACGCGTCATTCACCGATGACTCACGGTCTAAAATATGATATAAAACTAAATATATATATACAGTTTTAAGTAATTACTGAAAATTCATTCAAAATTTACTTACCTTTTATTTATTACACTCCCGACTGGGCAAGGTTCACTCAGCCTTTCATCCCTTCGGGGTCGATAAAATGAGTACCAAGCTTGCTTGGGAACTAAACACCGAGGGTCTCACGTTTGGCCGACCACCTGGCCGGGACGCATGCTGCATAGCACCTCGGGGCCCAAGGTCAAGAAAACAGAGATGGGCACTGTCGGCCCAGATCCTTCTTGGATTGTATAGCCACAGAGTTTAGTTTAGTTTATTTATTACAGGATTATACTTTCTTAAAAATAATTTAAAACATTGTAAATTTTTCAGCACCGTGGCACTCAACGTGTTAAAGATTTTACACCAAACATAATGGAATTGTTATGTATTTTTGAGGTTCTTTTCGTTGATGCTTTTTTTTTTTTTTTATAATATGCGGTGCGGAGGATTTATTATTAATTTACAGGATCACAACAAAGATTTCTGTTCCATAATGGTGTACGGCTTAAAGTCGCTTGCAGTATATTCTAATGATGTTATACTATTTCAAATATAAATAAATTTATATTAATTACTGAGCTGAGCTATAAGTTTCTTACTGAAAAATATGGTGAGCATTGAATTTATCGTTCATTTACAGGGACACACAAAATAATTCGGTTAGAGTACACTTTATGTGCAGTAATTGCTGGAAGTGCGTTTTCAATTTTGGTTTGCATTTTTAGTTTAATTAAATTTTTGAATACTACGTGATTTTACAAATTCTACAGGTCATATAAAGGACTGTACAAAGGCATTCGAGTACATTTCCGCTTATAGATGAAAATTGCTGAAGGTGAATTTTTAATAGCGTGATGCGTTTCTTAACTGAACTAAATTTGTGTATACTATGTAGTATATATACCAATCTATAGGTCATAATATACAGGGATGCAAAAAGAATTCAGATATCTTTTCGACTATAAATGGTAATTGCTAAAATTGGGTTTTCAAGTATGTTATCGTTTTCCAAACATCATATTTCAATTTATTTAACGGTGAAATTTTGTTTAAGTTTTCTGAATGTATTGGAAAGTGTTTCATAGTTTATGCTTGAAACATAATTTTTCTTTCTTGTTGCGGATAAAAGAGAGAAAATAGGATAAGATAGAGATTGTTAAATTTTTGCATCGTCATTTTCTCATTAAAATTGAAAAGAATTAAAAATAAATTAGATTTTTTTAAAAACAATAACGTTTTTTTTTTTTTTTTTTTTTTTGCAAATTTGTAATTTTTGCAATGATTTCTTCCATAGCTTTCTTTAAAGTATGAAATTGTCTCTATAACTATAAGGACCACATGTCCAAAAAGTTAATTAGTTCAAGAAAAAAATAAAATGTCATGACAACATATAAAGAAACAGTAAAAAAGACCAATTACTAGACAATTTTATTAAAAATCTATTTATAATGATTGACAATATGATTCTTAATCTTATTAAATGCACCATAAAAATTATCCATTAAAAATTCGAGTCAATTGAAATATACATATCTTGGATTTTAAGTAATAGTCAATATAACATATAAAGAGTTAAAAAGTAAATATATATATATATATATAAATTTTTTTATCGAAATTTATACATCACAAAACATTAGACTGAATATTTTCACAAGAATGATAACTTTTTAAATAAAAAGAGAAGGGACTATAAATCAAAATAATTACTTGATGCTTAAAAGCTATTGAATGTTATTCTGAATAGTTTCCCAAAAGAGAGGAAATATGATGTATTTTTGTTGATTCATATATAGCTTATGCTCTTTAATGATTGCTTGATAAATTAGTGCCATTTGCGACTGAATAGTCTTCTTTTTTTAATAGCGATACATATGTTAATAGGGTCATTACAGAAACAATAAAAATTGCCTTAGTCATTTCTCTACACTGTAAAGAAAATCTGTAAATTTACTAAAGTTTTTCTAGGAAACTGGGATTCCTAGAACTTTTTATGTAACGGCAACAACAAAAATTTCTGTAACAGCGTCTGTTACAGGAATTTTTGTTGTTCCCGTTACATAAAAAGTTCTAGGAATCTCAGTTTCCTAGAAAAACTTTAGTAACTTTACAGATTTTTTTTACAGTGTAGCAAGATGTTATAACTCGTCTTTTTTAATACTTTTAACAGAGTTGAAAATTGTTTATGAATTCGGTTTGTCTGTCTGTCTGCTTGCAGTCTATATTGGTGCTCTAACTCTCGGATTGCCATGTAATTGATATATGTTACTGGGTTTCACTATGGCATGTTCTCTATTGAAAATGGAGTGAGTAGCATTTTTAGTTCGTTTACAGGCGTACTCAAAAGAATATATTACGGAAAAATCGTTCGCAGTGTACTGTAATGATGTTGTACTATTTCAAGCATAATACAATTGATATTCATTTCTGAGGTGTACTAAAACATGCTTTCTGTAGAATATGAAGTGCAAAGCATTGTCATTCATTTACAGAGCCACACAAAAGAAATCGCTTACAATGCTGTCTATGAGCGATAAATTCTGGAAATGTGTTTTCAGTTTTGGTATGCGTTTTTGATTTTAAGTAATTTTTTTTATGTGCGGCGTGGTGTATACTAATTCTGTAGATCATATATAGAGCTACACGATAACAACAAAAAAAAAAATAAAATAAAAATAAAATAAAAATAAAAATTGCCTTAGTGTTTCTGTAGTAAGATGTTATAATTCGTCTTTTTTAATACTTTCCAACAAAGTTGAAAAATGTTTGTGAAATCGTTTTGTCTGTCTGTCTGCCGTCTATCCGTGCTGTAACTCTCGTAAATACACCCAGATTGCCAAGTAATTAATTTATCTTATTGAGGTTCACTACCGCACATTCGCTATTGAAAATAGAGAAGTAGCATTTTTAGTTCGTTTATAGGAGCATTAAAAAAAAAAAAAAAAAAAAAACACATGGAGGAAAATTATTTTGCAGTGTATTTTAATGATGTTGTACTATTTAAAGCATAATACAAAGGACATACAAGCATAATACAAAGGACATACAAGCATAATACAAAGGACACTAAAACATACTTTCTGTAGAATATGAAGTGCAAAGAATTTGTCTTTTATTTACAACGTTACACAAAGTAATTCGGTTACAGTTTTGTCTGTGAGCGATAAGGTAAACGCACCGGTAGAGGGCCACGTACCTGTAGTGAGTCACTAATGTTCAAAGTTTAAAAACAAAATCACAATCCATTTCAGAAAAACGACTGAAAGAAATCTGATTAGCTGAAGTCGTTAAATGTTAACATTCCATAAACAGTTTGGAATAATTGTTATTTTCCTGTAGATATAATTGTTTATCTTCTAGACTGTCTTCAAACTCAGATTTTTTGGCAAATTCTTAGTGATTCTAAGTGAAGAGATAAGGTTTTATTTAAAGCGTTGTTTCTTTAATATTATGTTTTATTTTGAATTAAACTGCCATTAATATACTCGATTACATTGTAAATAATTTGTTATATTAGCTGAAAACTTAAAAATTGAGTATTATATTGATTTTAAGGGGTGGTCCACTTCTGGATCTCAATTTCTTAAATTGTAGCAGTAGTGGGCATGGGGGCCCACTACTAGAGCATACTCCAAATTTTTTTTTTAATGTTTAATTTATTTTAATTATGTATTTTCTGAGGTTCTAAGACTTTGTATATAATTTATTTAGTTTTTTGTTCATCAGAACCAGTAGTGGGCCAGGGGCCCACTATTGGTGCACAAGTAGCCCACTTCTGGAGCAGCGAAAATGTAACTTCACTAAGCTGTATGATTATTAAAAGAAATTAATATCCTGAAACAATTGTGAATGGATTCAAAGTATGTGGACTAGTTCCATGGGATCCACAGAAAGTAACTGTTGAATTCACACTAACATCAAAGAAAATGATAATACACCAATAAAAGGAGAGAGAAATGTCTTCTTTCTTGGAAGTTCTTGAAAATAAAATTGGAGAAAAAAAAAATAAAATCTTTCTTAGAAAATAATGGCAAATTGAAGCAAGCAAATCTTTACTACTTATGGTTGGAGACGAAGGAGATTTTGAACATGGAACCAATTTCTCAGGTATCGCAAAACAATTTGGGTGTAAAACACTTGAGTATATATTTTTACTATTATTTATTCAATTTTTACATTTTACTTGTTATAGGGTACACCAGTCATATCTGTTGAGGCGGCATACACTGAAGAGTCTATTGGATACTGAGACTATTCAGCAGGAGCAAAGTGCAATTGTTGAAGATGCTGAGGTGGACCTTTACATTCAAGAAGGATCAACTGAGATTGGCGGCCATTCATAGCCTTCAAATGGTGGGCCATCTAAAAATGTACCATATCTCTTCAAAAGAGTTTTTTTTTTGGCCAGAAGGGGAGATAACACAAACAAAAAGAGAGAAATTTTCAAGCAGTTGTGACTTCTACCCAAATGCTTAAATATTATAAGAAAAGGAAAGGTCTTAAAAATGTTAAAGATGCAGAAAAAGAAAAATTGAAAGGGAAAAAAATTGAAAAGGAAGAGTTAAAAAAATAGCTAATGGGAAAAAAAGAAGAGTCAGAAAATTTCCCCCCTAGTCTGATGTCTCTCTTTTATTGAAGTTTCAACCTAAAGTACTCTTTGTAATAAATTGGTTGTAAACCCCTCTCACATTTTGAGATTTTTTTTCGTTTTTTTTGATAAATCCTTTTATTTTGCAGTCATTTCAGCTTTTGAGTATCCTGTTTATTATATTTGTCTTATTATTTATCACCACAGCGAAATAACAAATAGGGCAGATTTTTTTTAAAGATACGAAATATAACAGACTGTTATTTAGAGGAAAAAAAAACTATGTATTTCGGTAAAAAAAAGGTTACTAAATTGTCTACTATTATTGTCGATAAAAACTGATGTTTTTTTTCTACCATTTACATCATTCTGGTACAAAACACAGAAAATGAACTTTTAATGTCAGAAATCTATGAAAATTCACAAATTCATTGTAGCACAATTCAGAAAGTTTTGATCACAGAATATGGGAATATTTTCTGTTTAACAAGTGAAAGCATATAAGCAGATTTTCTAAATATAAGTTATAGATCACAAGAGCTTTATACAAAAATTAAATTTCGTAACATTAAGAAAATGTAACTATTTTGATGGAAATGAATTTTCACATGATGAAAAACATGTGAAATAGTTCAGCAATTAAAATTATACCTCTAAAACTAGCTTCTGGGGAACTAGCTATTTTTAAACGATAAGAAAGGACACCCTGTATAAAATAAAAAAAAATATTTTGCGGATTGTAGAACATGAGCTTTTATGTAAAGTGAGATATTATTAAAACTGATTTACAGAACTGAAGTTGAGGCCCCTGATCTGCAGTAGAGGTCTGCACGGGCCGGAATTTCGAGGCCCGGGCCCGGCCCGGCCCGAACGAAAGCTATCTTGGCCCGGCCCGGCCCGGTGTAAAAATGGGAAGTTCGGACCGAGCCCGGCTCGGCCCGTTTGCATTTTTACAGTTCTCGGCCCGGCCCGGCCCGGCCCGTACAAAAATCAGGGAAAACAGGCCCGGCCCGGCCCGACATAATTTCTACAAAAAAAAAAATCCGTTTTTTCTCAACATACAATTACGATTCTTTTAATGAATACTACATACATATTTATGGGAACATTTTACAGTATATTTTACATTACTATGATGTTCGCAAAACAGAAAACACACAATAGTAAACATCACCGATTACTTACAGTGTTTTAGTCATCGTGTCTACAGACATTTCAAAATGGAAATAAGGATTCATTAAAAGATTAATGTAGTTCATCAGAATAAAGGATTAAAAACATGATAACTTTTGAAGCTGTATAATAAAAAGAAGATTTGTGAAAATATTTCTCTCATTTTTAAGGCTTTTCTCAAATCCAAAGGAGCTACGTTTCGACACATTTATGAATTCTTTTCTTTTCGGAAACGCGTAAGATTGGCAAGCATTCTTATTCAGAAGCTATGTAAATGTCGTTTTTTTTTTCATAGATTAAAGCAATATATCTTTCTGAAAATACTGTCAAAGTTAGCGTTTTGAATCGAATTTCCGGAAGCGATGGCACAGGAAAGGAGAAAAACGTACAGTCACGTGACAGGAATCTCTTTTATCTCTGTAAGTAATTTATCAAATATGGAAAAAGCTATTCGTTTCCAAATGCCTTCAATAGGCAGGCCTCTCAATTTTATGCCTTTATAGTTAAATATTTTGTCAGAAAATGTGTCTGAAAGCTTCGCATTGTTGAGCAGTGAATATGAGATTTCCAAAGATACTGTTAAGAGAAGTTCATTATCACTATTAAAACTACAAAACACAATGACTGTTCTACACATCCTGAGATCGATAAGACCAGTTCCGTCCTGGCACGAGTCTGCTGAAAAAAAATTAAACTCGGAATCAGACATCTTGCAACTGTACGATGCCGATCTCTATGATGGACATGTTACATTTCTGTATTGATGTTGTTAAACTCGCATCGGCTTGTGACGCACATTTATACTTTTCGAGAAAATCATATTCATTGAAAATGGCTTGTATTTTGTCTGCTTCGCTTAAATTCTTATATCGGGCCGATAGGCCCGATTAATTTTTTTGCCGGCCCGGCCCGTTGAAAAAATTGTCCTAATTTTGCCGGCCCGGCCCGGCCCGTTTGAAAATTCGCCTTCATTCCGCCGGCCCGGCCCGGCCCGCGGGCCGGGCCGGGTACGGGCCTCGGGCCAAGCCCGGGCCCGTGCAGACCTCTAATCTGCAGTTTTAGTAGGGAGATTATTTTACGTAATCATCTGAACTGCATGATTTCATTATTGTGTATATTCAATTCTAGAACTGTAAAAAAAGTATAACTTCAGAATTTTCACACTAAACTCAAAACTGGAGTGGCCCACTTCTGGGGGGGGGGGGGGGCGCTACTGGTGCATCAAAAATTTACTATGCCCACTACTGGGGCATTGAGTTAGGTAACTTTTTTTATTTTTCATTTTTTCCAAAAAAATATATTTTGAAACTCTGAATGTTTATTCCGATAGATGAATGTTTGGACTAGGTTAAAAAAATATATGTCTTTTATAATTCACTAATACTTCAATAATAATTAGATAAATGTCCCTAAGTGGCCCACTACCGGTGCGTTTACCTTAAATTCTGAAAGTGTGTTTACAGTTTTGGTATGCGTTTTTGAGTTTAAATAACTTTTTTCGTACTAGGTGATGCATATTATTTCTGTAAATCGTATACAGGGCTATATAAAAAAAAAAATTCGTACGCATTATCATGTATGAGTGTCAATTGATTAAGGATGTTTTTAAATTGAATATTGTATTTTTCAGCTGAACTAGATTTAGTATTGTAAGAGATGTTTGTAGAAGATAAATGAATTTATATACAGGGCCACTCAAAGGACTGGATTTATTGCTGTCTATGGATGATTATTTGTGAAAGTACGTTTTCAGTTATTATACAGAGCTACACAAAAGAATTCGTACGCAATATTGTGTACGAGCGTGAATTGTTTAACCCTTGAATGCCTGATTTTTCAAAAATCATTGTAATAATGCTAGATTATTATTAACACAATTATTCTAATTGGTAAACAAATCATATTAGATGTAAATTTCCAACTGGGCGAAAAATGTCCGGACCAGGATTCGAACCCGGGACCTCCTGGCTGAAGCCGCCAGTGCTCTGCCATCTGAGCTATCCCGGACGATTCTGGTCGAACTTTTTCACCCAGCTAACCTTGATGATTACAGCAACATACATTGACGGATATTTTTCGCCCAGTTGGAAATTTACATCTAATATGATTTGTTTACCAATTAGAATAATTGTGTTAATAATAATCTAGTGTAATTTCGTATCCAGCGATTTCTGGAGTTCCATTACCTGAGATTTATTCTGTTGAGCTGAACCAGGTTTCAGGCCAGTTGCTGTAATCATCAAGGTTAGCTGGGTGAAAAAGTTCGACCAGAATCGTCCGGGATAGCTCAGATGGCAGAGCACTGGCGGCTTCAGCCAGGAGGTCCCGGGTTCGAATCCTGGTCCGGACATTTTTCGCCCAGTTGGAAATTTACATCTAACATTGTAATAATGTTTTTCGGCTTTCATTTTTTAAATAAACCATGGGAAAAATACTTAAAAAAGTCTTATTTTGTTTTAAGTATAGTTTACGGCTAAAAAAAAGCTTGTTACTAATCGGCAATACTGGTGTTTAATTCAAAAAAAATAATTTCCCTTGATAAAATTCTATAATATTAAACACACAAGAATTTTAGGAACTATAATAAGAAATAAATTTTACTTGCTCACTGCAGGTAAAAATAGGGTATTTCGCTAGCTTCCAAACAAAACAAAAAGATCAAGTAGCAACAATTGAAAAAATAAATCTATCTTTATTCTTAAACAGCACAAGTGTTGCCATCTACATGCTAAAAATCGATTTAATAATATTTTCGGAATGTATTTTATTGGCAACATTAGACATTAGAGCTTCAAAATTATTCTAATAGTATTTTAGAGCCTAAATTGGGTATGTTGCCGAAAAGCAACACCAGGCATTTAAGGGTTAAGTATGTCTTTTAATTGACTTATGCATTTTTCAGCTGAACTAGACTTAGCATAGTAAGATATGTTTGTACAATATAAATACATTTACATACAGGGCTATGCAAAGAACTTGATTTATGGCCGTCTATGGATGATTTCAATTAAACGATGAAGTTTATTCACAGTATTCTGGAAGTGTTGGAAAGTGTTTCATAATCTATGCTTGACGCATGATTTTCTTTCTTTATAGCATCTAGTTGAGAAATAAACACCAAAAATATTAAACATAAATCACCCTGCTGTTCCTTATTATTAAAATTGGTGTTTATGTTTAAGAAACATTCTTGTCGTTAATATTATAATTAAAACGGGACATATAACCAGGAAGAAATAATTAATTTCTACTAAAATACCATATAATTCACGGGATAGATTCTAATGATTTTTGTGAGTTAATAAAAGTAGCATTTAAAACAAATAAATGAAACTAAAAAAAAAAAAAAAATGCTTTTAAACTAAAAAAATTAAATAACTCTAGTTGTGGCGTAAAGGTTTTGGTAGGAGTTAATGAAGAGGCTTGTAGGGTTTAAATATAGAGCTTTTATTCAACAATGGGAAAAGCTTTTGGCAGACAAGATCTTATAAATTTCGTCCTCACTCCTTGATAGCAATAAAACAATTTTAATTAAATATAAACTCAAAAGTCAACTTACGTAAACTTCGTTTCTTCGGAGCGTGCTTGAGTTGTGATGGCGGAGTTAACTTCAAATCCACATCTAGATTTAATCTCGTTCTAAAGCTGTTCTTGTTCTCAGGCTAAGCTCCAGCCACACAGGCCATTTCTCCGACACCAAAACTACTCACGCCAATTAACACTGCTCTCCAACGTCTAACTGACTCAACTGACTCACTAACTAACCAACCGCTTAATATATTTTCGCTCCCCTATTTATACTCCAGCAGACTGAGCAAATAAATTTGCATACGGTTACCGCTAACTCGCGAAACAGTACATTCCTAATTAAAAATGCATCGCGGACAAATAGAAGGCCTCTAGACTAGAGTTACATCTTACGTCATGTTTACCTTCAAACCACTAGAGAGCCTCTGTAACAAAGTTACTGGCTCCTTACATAGTAATTAAATATTATATTACATCCGAGAAATTAAATACAGTTTAAGGAATAGTTATTATAACATTAATCGCGTATTAAATGCAACATACCCGAAACTCAAAAATAAGGAATTTTGAGTTTCTTTATAAGCTTTAAACTATAATACTTGCTACCACACATCTATAATGTCATGCTCTAAAAAATGTAATACTCAAAAACAATGATCTTGAATAAAATCTTAATATTTAAATATATTACAATGCTAAAAGAAGTAGCTACTTTTTCTTTCTGAGAATTATAATGAAAATCTATTTCTAATGAGGTTTTTATAAATAATCTTTTTACAAATCTTTTCCTTAAAAACAACAACAAAAGGAAAAAAAAAGTCAGGGTGAATCTACAAGCTGAATGAAGAAAAGAAACGATAATAAATCTGTTATTTCATTTTTATAGCTAGCCTTAATGTCAAAACTCTGCTATTATATTAATATAAATTACTTTTAAATTTGATAATCAATAGCATTTTCTAAGATAACGTATTTTACATTTTTTGTGAATCCAATAAACCAAACTTTTTCTACATTGATTTTCACTTAAGGTTTTGCGGAAACTTATAAATGTCAATAACATCATAGTAAGATTGTAACCATATAATTATACTAGTTTTTATATCAGAATCTAGATTTTGTATTTTTATCTGAATAAGATTATTTATAAAAGCATTTTGTAACAACTAAAATTTTGCTTTCTATCATTTTTTATACACTTGTTTACAAACAAATTTCTTTGATAATACGTAAGTTAATTTTTCACCACAAGAAAATCAGGAATACGAGCAGAAAAATTGATAATTTCAGAGTGGTTTAGCAATTATTTCTTGCCTGAAAAACATAATCAGATGAGCAAATAATAATTTAAAACTAATCCATGTGTATGTCCGACTAGATCCCTATTGTTAAAGAAAATGTAATCGTTTTAAAGCTCATGTTTAATTGTCGGAGCACAGCTCCGGCTTCCCTTCAAAAATTACACTTATTGTTAACACGATAGCGTTCAAAATATTTGACTCATCGACACAAAAAATGAGCTGGACGTTGGTAGGGCCAAAATCTCGGCGCGTATTGAAAATCATAAATATTCGTCAACCCTAACAGCCTGAAATGTCGGCTCAAAATTTTCCCATAGAGATAACATTGCGAGTTTAATTCTATATATTTAAAAGATAAGGCTTTCTTTTTTTAGTCATCTACCTTGAGCTTTTTTTTTGCACCAATTTTAATAATTCTTTTTTTTAATGAAAGCTGTTTCTTTGTAGATTTGCTCGCACTAGCTATTTTTAGGTAGATTTCGTAAGAAATACTACCTATTGCAGTCGTTACCATGGTGCGACTTTTGAAAAATTCCTTCATAACTTTTCATTATACGACCCCAGGAACCCAAAACCACCCCCACCTAAAAAGTTTATATATATATATATATATATATGTATGTATGTATGTATGTACTAAATTTTGTCCGCACGATAAAAGTCGCAATTATGCACGAATCGTCTTCAAACTCGCCAACAACTTTGAGATGGTTAATATCTCGGCGGGGATTGAAAATGGGCAAAATCGGCCCAAGGGAATAGAAATGGGGAGGGTTCAAAATTTTGAATACCATCTTAACATGATTCTGATAAAACCAGCTCTTTCACAACAATGACAGAAAAAAATAAATATTTTTCGTTATAGCAGTTGCCAACAATTAAAAAAAGCAATAAAATTCTCACCACAACAATTGATTTCCTATTGCAAAATTTTCACGCGAAAATTAATTAAATAAAAAGTTTGACGAATTGAAAACAAATTGAATATTACGTCATAAATTTTCTAAAGCAAGATTTCCGCCTGAAAACTCAAAATGAAATAAATAGTTTGACGAATTAAAAAAAAATCAAAATATTGCGTCATATTAGAAATATAATGGACACCAGCAGGTGAATATGTAACGTCATGTGAGTTTGAAGAAACGTATTAAAACATGATAAAAACCAGACTATGGAAATTTTAACATATTTTAACACTTTGAGGTTCTCTGAATTTGCTTTAGCCATTTTTAAACCTATTTCATATACATGCTTGTGTGTATTCCTGTATATTAGAATTTTCACAAAATGTTTAGCTCCCTAGAGCTCATTCTTGGTGAAGGAACTGGGTTTATCTCTAATCTTGGTTTAAGTTTTGTTGGTGAATTTAGTACTTAACTTCGAAATCTACCTCCGCCTGTAGGCCCGAGCCGGCAGGGATTTTTTTTAAATATTCCCCTTTTTATATTTAAATTTAAAATTTAAAAAATTTCTATGAATTTGTTTCAAAATGGTAGCAATAGGATTACTTCCATTGTTGTAAAGAAAGGAAAAATAATAAGGTTTGCTTATCTTTATTGATGCCATTTTCTCATAAAATTCAAAATAAACTTTCTGAAAAAAATGAATAGAAAATGACGTCATGCTTTAATAAAATACCCATGTTTGGCGCAAAATGTTACAATTCAATTCTTTTTCATTCATTGAGTTTGAGACGCTTGGTGAAATGCTTCAATGAGGCAAAATGATATCATATTTAAGTGAAAACGATCATTTTTTTCTGATAAAAGTAAATATTTTACTACGAACGCCTCTAAAAGATATGAATTTCTGGAATTTTACTCGCCGATACAGAGATTAGAATCACAAGTCAAGAGTGCGAATGTTCACATGCAAAGTCGTAGTTGACAAACTTGATTTCAAGTTTAGAAATATATGTATTAATCACATATTGCGCATTGTAATATTTTTGAAATGGTGAATGTAAATATAAGAGATGCGCATGCAAATTATGAAACGGTGAAAATAACATAAAGTTTACATTTTACGCGAAAAATAATTCCATGATTAACTTAAGGTGAAATAATTTTTTTTTTAAATTTTCAATCGGCAATTTTAAACGGCACAGATGTCATATACGCACCATATTGGCGCGATGTATTTCTCACGCCAATGCCATATACGCAACGGGTACATAACTGGCGCCAAAGTGTCGTTATTTTGCTTGATATGGTAAACCGGATGGTATTGTTTGTGCTGTTTAAGTTTTCCCCGAATTGGCGTGGGAAAAAATCGTGCCAATATGGGACGTATATGACATCTGTGCCTTTTAAACATAACAGCCTCAATGGGTAATTTCATCAAAATTACATATTTTGATTAGGTATAATAAATAATGCAGTTTAATTTTTTAATATTTTGAACAGTCGAAGTGTATGGAATTAGTATTTTGGTAACTTTAAGTTAAAAATAATATTTGTTTTAAGAGACTAAGTAGTAACCTATGTATGAGTTCGTTTTTAAACAATTTCTTTCGCCGAAATTCGACGAGATTCATCCCGTTATTAATTAAAACATTAGCTCCATTGCTGTAAATTATGCATTTTAACCTCATGCGGATCATTATGGAGTCGAATGTTGAAGTCGATGTTCATACATTGGTGACCTGAGATATAGATTGACCCTCCCCCCCCCCCCCTTCTTTCAGAAGTTTTACGTTCTACGTATGTAACAACCACTATTTTTTTCGAACTTTTCATACTTTGTAAGCTTCCAAATCGATGCAATTCATTTTGAATTTTAAATTAAGAGAAACGAAAAGAAAATCGAATACGGAAAATACGATTTTGGGCATTAGTCGAATGGCTACGAGTGATACTCAAAGAAATAGAGAAAAACATAATGTCATATATGCATTACTCATATGTATGCATTCTTATGTATGTATGTTTGTATTCAGACGAATGTATGTTTCTTTTGGGAAATTTTCGTAATCGGGTTTGTAGACAAATTCACAATTTACTGAGCATTGTTTGATGTGAAAATTTAACAATTTGGTATCTGTCCCAATTACTGACGATTACTCAATTTTTTTTAATTCATCGTAGCTGAATATATTTCAACTGAAATGCAAGTGAACATTCTGAAGTAAATGAGATAAACATTTTTTTGTCAAGATGTACACTAGAAAACAGAAATATGTAGATTACAAAATAAAAAATACCTGTACTGGTTGGAAAATGTAACTTCCCTATTTATTGGTTTTAAGATTTTAGCTAATTTTACTGGAGAACACGAAGTTAAAATGCAAAGAACCCGGTTAGAGAAGAATCATCAGTACTGAATTTCAATGGAAATTTCGCCAAATTAGTCAGATACAGCCAAATTGGCTTAATTTGTGAAGACATATTTTTGGTCGTCAAATTTGGCTATATTTCGTCCAAATGTCGCGAAGCTTAGTAATAAATGCGACGTTAATGTATATGACTATGATCGCTTATGCTTATGATCGGAGAAATGGATACAACAATGAAAGATAATTCGTGAAAAATCATGTTCACTAAAAGTCATAAATTAATCCCTGATTTTTTTTAAATCTGCTGCTTGATTTAGCGTACATTTTAAGAAATACACATATTTTATATGTGCAACGTTATACACTGAAGTTTCGAAAATGACGGTTAAAAGAAATTAATTCAAATGTATAGAGTTATTCAGCTTAATTCTATGTGGAAAAGTCACATAAAAATAACCCAGATGCTTCCTAATATTTTCATAATAACGATATAACAACAACTCAGATGAATAAAGGTATCAGGTTTGATAGAGGAGTATAGCAGACTATCTATGAGTGTGTGTTACATACGTGTTACAAACCTTTACCCAAGGTCCTTTACCTGTTGCCACATTAAATAAGTGTGGGCTGTGCCAGACGAGCAAGTCTTTGAAGGAGCTTTCAAGTTTTCTGCCGCTAACTCGATGGATCAAGTTCTCAAAGATCTGAGCTAAATTAAAAAAAGTCGAAATCTCTCAAATACATCCGGGGATAATTCTTTATCTTTACAGTAGATTCTCTTATCCAATGGTTTCTCTTTACTTTTAACATTTCTGAATTATTACAAAGAACAACAAATTATGCTGCCTTCAGTTATGCGCTGAACAGCTTTTGTCTTTGCAAACAAAGGTTACAAATTTCCCTAAATCAACTTTTATTATTGGAAAAGGAAGAGCTGTAAAATGTGCAAAAATCAAAGAAATTAGTAAAACAATCATAGAGCAGTTAGGATCAGAAGCTATCATTCTTTTGGCACTAGCAGGTACTGCTGCATTTGATGTCAAAGACAAGTCAACTCACTCAGTGCTTAAAGAACCAACGTGTTTTAAATAGTTCGCTAATTTAAAAAGTCAGCAATACATCTACAGCTCAGAATGGATACAGTGTTATTTCTCATTATTGACGAATTTTCAATGATAATTATGTCGTCTTATGGCTGACCTTGAACAAAGATATCGCGAAGGTAAAATAGATAGCATTGAGCCTTTTAGAGGCTTATTTGTTTAAATCCTTGACGTATTAGGTAGTTACATCGCGCAAAAGAAAACCCTCTATATAAGAGACATTCTTTAAAAGTCATTTTGATCCTTCGCGGACAAAAAATACTTAGAGCTTTTAAAAAATGTTTCACATTAACAAATTCATTGAGACAAAACGACGATCACTATTCCGAAAGACTCTGAACTCACTTTACGTGAGTCAAGTTTTTGACTACCTCTCACCCCTTGTGCAACGACGCCAAGATATACTGCTTTCGGCTAACTTGAATGATTTGAAGGTGCCATATGTCTTTTTCTCAAAACGAAGCAAGCTAAAGAATATAATCAAGAAGTACTTCTTAAATCAAAGCGGGGACCAATAAACAAGAATTTTAGCAGATCACAATGATTAAACAGCAAGACAGAGTGAAGATGATCACACGTCTGGACTTCAGTCTAGACTTTCCTCAGCAGTTGGATGCAGGGTTATGCATTATGCTGCATACCAATATCTGAACGGAGTGAGAATTGGTAAACGTAAGTACGATAAAAGATATTGCCTATGGCCCACGTTTTCAACCTCAAGGTTTGCTACAGGCCATAATAGTTCATTTTGTTGAGTATCATGAGCCATTTCTAACTGTAATTTTTTTTTTATCAAACCTATTTGTAAATATTGGAAAGAAGAAAAAGCCTCATTCACACGAAGTTTGTTACCTTTAACTGTTGCATACCTTGCCACCATACATAGATCCTCGAGTTTAACATTGTCAAAAACTGCTGTAGATATCCATCTAAAGGTGTTGTCACATAAAACAACTTATGTCGTTTTTACTGTAGTTTGTCATTTACAGAAAGTTCTAATGGAAGCAATTTCCGCTAAGGACAGGCTTTACCCAAATTAGAAGTATGGAAGCACTTGCTGACAGATTAGAATTTGTGCATTACCCGAGGCAACTGACGACTGAGTTAAAAACTTTAAAATGAGGTATCGACGATTGTTATTTCAAACTTACTTTTATACTATTTAACA
Source organism: Maratus speciosus (assembly GCA_963932465.1). Lineage (NCBI taxonomy): Eukaryota > Metazoa > Arthropoda > Arachnida > Araneae > Salticidae > Maratus > Maratus speciosus. Next base: position 221,872,703 of record OZ010791.1, on the reverse strand, counting down.
GCAATCTAGAAAATAAAACATTTTTTAAAATAATATCTTTTAAGGGTGTATTTCAATTTAAACTGCTTATTTTCTGATTTATTTTTAAATTCATTTTTGCTCTCAGACGCATCATACTGGGAAATTCTCTTATTTAGAAACTACATAATGTGCCGTGCTCGTCGATGTTTTGATAAATGCAGAAAATATTGCAAAAAGTGCTGTCAAAGTGGGCGCTTGGAACCAAATTTTCCGAAGCGGGAGATCTGGGAATGACAAAAAATGGTCATGCTGAGAAAATAATTGTTTAAAAATCAAATTCTAATGAATTGAGCAAAAAATAAAATCACACGGCCTCTTATACATCTCTTCAAAAATCACCTCGGCAAGTTTCATGTTTTTACTTTTAAAAATGAGTCTCAAAATGTCTCAGAAAATTTCGAGCTTTTGAGGGTGGAAAAATATTTTTTCGAATACATCCTTAAGTTTACGTGCCTCCATGCTCCGACATTTCGGCCTGACGGATACTAGTAATCCAGTTTTTATGAAAAGTTGAGGCTACAGTATTAATATAATAACTCGAAGCTTTGTTATCTCTCTATTCTAAAAAAAAGTAACTTACGCTGTCATTGCCGCCGCCGGTTTTGAATTTTTTGTGACCGGAGGTCTTTCTCCGTTAATATTAAGATAAATACTTCATACAAAAATATGAAAATCGGATTTATTATAGAGAAATGTTTGATAAATACGCTGATGCAGACAGTTTTCAAATCGAATAATTATTTAAAGAGATATTTAATGCTAAAGTTGGACAAAATCGTTCCATTAAAGAAGTTTTATAGGAGCAAAAAGTATACATGCGAATTAATTAATTTTTAGATCATTTTATGCGTTAAAGTTTCCCGGTGTGCAGACTGCATTCACTTTATTAATTTGACTCATTTTTTGAGGTTTTCTTTCTATTTTAAATTCAAATTTTCAGCATTTCGAGAGATATTTTTTACTTATTTTAGAAACTGGTATTAATTTAAACTGTTGCCAACTGTATAAACAGCGCAAATAATAATGTTTGCTTCAAATTAAAAAATTATTTACACGTGACTATTATTAACAACAACAAAAAAAACTTTCAAATTACAATGAAATAATTACGTATGAAGAGCAGGGACTTATTGAAAATTACTTCATAAAAACTATATTTACACGTGAATTTTATAAGGATATTGTAAAATAATAAATTCATTAACATGCGTTAGAAGTATTAAATAGGAGAAATTACGTCACATTTACGTCACATTATACTTATTATGTAAAATGAACGAAAAGTAATATTGCGAAACAGTTTAAATCTAAAAATTGCGCAAGACATTAATGTGATATTTTAAGATTATATTAATAAGATTAATTGAACGCGTTTAGACTGCTTTCGAGCGACTATTTAGTAATTTAATAAAAATAAAAAAGATTACAAGCTGAAAATGAAGTGTCATCAACAAAAAATATGATTTGAAAGAGAAAAATCTGTGAAGCAGAAAATAAAGAAATTGCTTAAATGGTTTAGTTAAGATTCGTTAACCTTCTGTATCGTTTCCGTCAAAAGAAGGCATTGGTATTTGTAAAATATATTTGCATTTTGTTGCAGATTTGCTTATTATATTAGCTCATTTTGAAACGTTTAACTGATTTTATTTAATCAAAGACGAAAACAGCCATTGTATCTTTTAACAGCAGCTGATTTTTCCTTAAAATTCCCCAATCGAAGAGAAACGAATAAAAACCCGTTTATCGGGAGATCGCCGCTGTTTTTTAAATTATAATTCAATCTTTCAAAATCTTTTTAAAGCCTATCAAATTAGCGTGTTTTTGGAGACTGCGGTATCTGAACGGGGGTTGGCGAGCGTAACTCGTAGGGGGCCGAACCCCCTAGTTCGTTTGAAAAAAAGTTAACATAAATCACTCTGCTGTTCCTTATTATGCAAATTGGTGTTTATGTATGGAAACCTTCTTATAATTAATATTGTAATTAAAACGGGACATATAGCCAGGAAGAAATAATTAATTTCCACTAAAATACCGTATAGTTCATGGGATAGATTTTAATGATTTTTTGTGAGTTAATGAAAGTAGCATTTAAAAGAAATAATAAAAATTAAAATTGCTTTAAAACTAAAAAAAATTAAATAACTCTATTAATTAAATATTAAAGTACATCCGAGAAATTAAATACAGTTTAAAGAATAGTTATTATAAGATTAATCGAGTATTAAATGCAACATACCCGAAACTCAAAAATAAGGAATTTTGAGTTTCTTTATAAGACTAGATTAATTTTAACAAATTATTTTGATTGGTAAATAAATCATATTAGATGTAAATTTCCAACTGGCGAAAAATGTCCGGACCAGGATTCGAACCAGGGATCTCCTGGCTGAAGCCGCCAGTGCTCTACCATCTGAGCTATCCCGGACGAATTTGGCGGAACTTTTTCACCCAGCTAACCTTAATGATTATAACATCTGGTCTGAAACCTGGTTCAGCTCAACAGAATAAATCTCAGGGAATGGAACTCCAGAAACCGCTGGATACGTAATTACACTAGATTAATTTAACACAATTATTCTAATTGGTAAATAAATCATATTAGATGTAAATTTCCAAATGGGTCTCTCGTTCGAATCCTGGTCCGGACATTTTTCGCCCAGTTGAAATTTACATCTAATATTTCTTTATAAGCTTTAAACTGTAATACTTGCTACCACGCGTCTATAATATCATGATCTAAAAAATGTAATACTCTAAAACATTGATCTAGAATAAAATCTTAATATTTAAACATATTAAAATAATAAAAGAAGTAGCTACTTTTTCTTTCTGAGAATTATAATGATAATCTATTTCTAATGAGATTTTTGTAAATAATCTTTTTACAAATCTTTTCCTTAAAAACAACAACAACAACAACAACAACAGAAAAAACTGGGTTAATATACAAGCTGAAAGAAGAAAAGAAACGAGAATTTAATAAAAATGTTATTTCACTTTTATAGCTAGCCTTATTGTCAAAACTCTGCTATTATATTAATATAAATTACTTTTAAATTTGATAATCGATAGCATTTTCTAAGATAACGTATTTTACATATTTTGAGAATTGAAATAAACCAAAAATTTTCTACATTGATTTTCACTTAAGGTTTTGCACAAACTTATAAATGCCAATAACTTCAAAGTAAGATTGTAACCATATAGTTATACTAGTATTTATTTTTGTATACCCGAATCTAAATTATGTGTTTTTTTTTCTGAATAAGATTATTAAAATTTTTTTTTTATAAGCATTGAAAATTTGCTTTTCATTCTTTTTCATATAAACAAATTTGTTTGACAATACGTAAATTAATTTTTTCACAAGAAATAAAATCAGGAACATGAGCAGAAAAACTTCATCATTTCAGAGTGGTTTAACAATTATTTCCAACCTGAAAAAAATAATCATGTGCGCATAATAATTGAAAACTAATCCATCTGTATGTCCGATTAGATCCCTTTTGTTAAAGAAAATGTAATAGATTAAAAAGCTCATGTTTAATAATAATAAAATTTTTATAAAAAACTGAGGCTATGATATTAATATAATAACTCAAAACTTTATTATTCTTTCGAGAAAACTTTAATGTAAAAGATTCGCAATATATTTAAATATTTAACAACATTTAGAAAAAAAAGAAAAAAAAAAGAACTAATACAGTAGAACCTCGATTATCCGAAGTAATTGGGACCGACCCTCTTTCGGAAAATCGAAATTTTTGGATAATCGAGAAAGCTTCAATTTTAAGATCAAGGAGTATTATGTACAATATTTCTTATTATGGTAACAGGTGCTTAATAAAAATAAAGCAATAGCAAAATAGAAACAAGAATAAATTACCGGAATTTTAATTTTGAAATTAAGTACCTTTTACATATATCACAAGGGTTTAAAAAATGTTTTGTTTGTCGCAGTTTCGATTGCCTTTGCTTTGAAACTCTATCACGGAGTTTTTTAATAATATTAGTTCACCAGTATTATCGTCTTTCTGCTGCTCCAGTCATGCCACACCTTTTGCAAAGCATTCAAACGCTTCGGAATGGCTAAATCTTTCGTTTTCTTCGTTCCACACCTCAGCTTACGGGAGTTCTAGTTAAAATCAAAGGAACTCTAAGAAAGGGGATCGAAAGTGTTTATATGTACTCGTAGTTCAGAAAGGACCGTCTGGACACAAGAAATATGATAGTTAAAAAAAAATTTCAAAATTGATTTGCACACAAAGAATGTGACAGTAGAAAAAAAAGGTTTAAAAATAGATTTCGGTTAATCGAGAGTTTCGGTTAAAAGAGTTTCGGATAAAAGAGGCTCTACTGTATTCCACACAAAATACATTTTTATCATTCAGTTTCATGCAAATGTTTCAAAATAGCAATAAATATTTGCATGTGTTAACTGCTAATGAATAAGCGGAATAATGGCAGTGGTATTATTTATCATCTTTAGACAAATGTTTCCTAATATAGGAAAATATAATATAACCACAATCGAAAATATACAACAAACTCTTCCGAGTTATCCACGATTCCGAAAAGCCTTCTTTATCTTTAAAAATCTAGAAACGATTATATCTTCAAGCTTTAAAGAATCATTTTTAAAAACTAAGTTTCTTTTACTGACACCGATTTTTGGAAGTATTTCCGCGTATCTTTTATAGTGCATTAATCAATATTTTCAACTATTATTATCTGAAATAAGACAGAATTATTGGATTGTTAATGCAAAGGCTGAAATAAAGAAAATTATTTGGAAATGTATGAAATGCTGCAGAGTTGGAGCCAAGACAACGTCTCAAATATTGGCTGACTTGCCAGCTAGCAGTGTTGTTCCGTGCAGAACATTTTCAAGGGTAGGAGCAGATTATGCAGGCCCATTCCTTATAAAAATGAGAAGTGGTAGAGGAGTAAAACCTATAAAATGTTATGTGTGTGTTTTCGTTTGTATGGCTACGAAGGCTGTTAGTGTTCATTTTGAATTGGTGAGTGATCTCACAAGTGAGGCATTTTTGGGTGCTTTGCAGAGATTATCTTCTAGAAGAGGGACGCCTGGGTAAATAAATAGTGATTGCGGTACAAATTTTGTTGGTGCTGATAAAATACTAAAAAAAATAATTTCTACAAAGTATAACACCAAATTGCGTGATTGGATTTTATCCGAAAAAATACAATGGAGATTTAACCCTCCAGGAGCTCCTCATCACGGTGGTCTCTGGTAGGCAGCAATAAAATCTATGAAACAACATCTACGAAAAACTGTAGGTAAGCAACTTTTGACGCATGAGGAGTTTTCAACCTTACTTTGTCGAGTTGAGGCGTGTTTAAACCCAAGGCCTGCAACTGCTGTTTCAGATGATGCTAATGACATTAGCGCTTTAACTCCCGGACATTTTTTGATTGGAACTTCTTTAACAGCTCTACCAGAAATGGATTTAATAAACCAAAAAGTAACTTCGCTAAAAAGATAGCAATTAACTCAGCAGCTGTATCAATCATTATGGAAACGTTAGTCAAAAGAATACCTATGTCAACTACAACAGCAATTCAAGTGGAAAACTCAAAAAAGAGACATTAAGGTTAAAGATTTAGTAATCATAAAAGAAGATAATTTGTCTCCCCTTCATTGGAAACTTGGAAGAGTGATCGAAGTTTACCCTGGTACCGATGGTAAAGTTCGTGTAGTAAAATTGAAAACTGTAAATCGTAAACACAAAAGACCAATTACTAAGATTGCAATATTACCTATTGAAAATGACGCAAATTACCTAACGCAAATTAGAACATGTTTTGCTGTTGCAACACTCAGATGGTAGTGACAGCAACATAAAATATAGCCTATATTGGAGCAGGGACTGTCACCATCAATTTGCAACCATTACTTTTGAAATAAGTTTGGTATTTCCTGAGATTGGGTAGAAATCGCAATTTAGAACGTTTTTAGACCGCTAATCTCGCATTTCCCCCCTTTTTAAATTTCAAATTTTTAAAGAAATGCTCTTAGAGATCATTTATATCTAATAAATATATACCATACAAAATTTCATGAATCTAGGTGCTTCCATAATTCAAAAATCGAATTTTTAGAAAGTTTTTTGCTCATGCTTCTCCTCTGGGGTAGTGGAAACAGACATAAAATACAGCCTATCTTGGAGCAGCAGCTGTCACCATAATTTTTACACCATTATATTTGAAATCGGTTCAGTGCTTCCTGAGATTGCATAGAAATCGCTATTTAGAACGTTTTTTACAACGCTTTTCGCGCATTTTCACCCCTGTTAAATTTCGATTTTTTTAGGAAATGTTCTTAGAGATCATTGATATCTTATAAATAACCACCATTCCAAATTTCATGATTCTAGGACCTTCCATAACACAAAAACCGCAATTTAGAACGTTTTTTTCTCCTGCAACACCCAGGTGGTAGTGATACAAAAATAAAACAGACCCTATGTCTGTCAAGATCTGTCACCATCAAATTACAACCATTACTTTTGAAATCGATTTGATACTTCCCAAAATTGAGTAGAAATCGCCATTTAGAATGTTTTTTAGAACCCCTTTTTCGCATTATCACCCCTTTTAAATTTCGAATTATTTAAGAACTCTACTCCTTTATCTATACCAATATTATATCTGATACGTAACTAATATTTCAAATTTCATATTTCTAAGCCCTGCAGTAACGCAAAAATCATTTTTAGAAAGTTTTTTGCTCCTGCACCCCCTTTGGGGTAGTGGCACCGACATAAAACATAGCCTATGTTAGAGCAAGGGTTGTCACCATACTTTTGACACCATTATTTTTTAAATCGGTTTGGTATTTCCTGATATTGGGTAGAAACCACCATTTAGAACGTTTTTTAGAACGCTTTTTGTGCATTTTCACCCCTTTTTAAATTTCGAATTGTTTAAGAACTGTTGTTAGAAATCCTTTATTTCTAATAAGTAACTAATATTTCAAATTTCATATCTCTAGGGCCTTCAGTAACTCTTAAATCTCATTTTTAGAACTTTTTTGCTCCTGCACCCCCTTTGGGGTAGTGGTACGGACATAAAACATAGCCTATGTTAGAGTAAGGGTTGTCATCATCATTTTAACACCATTATTTTTTAAATCGGTTTGGCATTTCATGAGATTGTGTAGAAACCACAATTTAGAACGTTTTTTAGAACGCTTTTCGCGCATTTTCACCCCTTTTAAATTTCGAATTGTTTAAGAACTGCTCTTAGAAATTCTTTATATATAATAAGTAACTAATATTTCAAATTTCATATTTCTAGGCCCTTCGGTAACGCAGAAATTGCATTTTTAGAGCGTTTTTTGCTCCTGCACCCCCTTTGGGGTAGTGGCACCGACATAAAATATAGCCTATGTTCTAAGTTGGATCAACACCATCATTTTGATACCATTACTTTTGAAATCGGTTCGGTAGCTCCAGAGATTACCTCTAACAAACAAACAATTTTTACTTCTTTATAATATTAGTATAGATAAAATCATTAAACAAAGATAAAATTTATAATTTATTTGAATAATTACAAATTAAATAAAAATTATATATATTGTGTTACGAATACTGTAAATAGTTGGTGTTTGTGCTTAAAAATAATGTAAATAGTTTAATTAAGCTCTATTCATAAGCTAATATTAGTTTTTGTTGCATTGAATATCCCAATTTGTTGATTTTCTGCAACCAAGTAAACCCTATTGGATTTCAGTGGGAGTCTATGGAAATTTGGCGAAATATTGGAAATAGTCCAAGTTGGCGTCACTTTTGGCGACTAATGTTGGTCGCCAAATTTGGCGAAGTTTGGCGACAGAGCCGGGTCCCCTCCCCCTTAGTAACCTCCTTTATAGCGTCAGAAAGTGCTGACGAATCAAATGCGTTTCGCGGTATCTACTCAGATTTTCATTGGTCCATTTCCAAAGCGTTACTTTTTTTTATATATATAGAAGGATAACGATTCTAAGCACACGGCTCTCAAAGTTCGCATCAGGTGTCTCTATAATTGTCCATAAATTCTGAAAACACCACCTCAATCGGCAGATTTAAACCCAATCGAGCATATTTGGAAAGAAATGGAGGTTAGAGTACAAAGATACGACATTAAAACGCAAAGCGAACTAAAAACAGTAATGATCGATGAATGGATGATCATTGATGCAGGAATTTCATAAAAAAATTAGTGAAATCTATTCCTAGACGTTTAAAAACTGTTGTTTATACTAAAGGATATCATACTAAGTACTAACTTAACTAAATAGTACAGTATTTACTGGGATGCAAATATTTGTTTAACGTGTACGAAAACTTTTGTGTGGTAACTTTTATGCTATTTTTTTTTATTATTGATTTCGTAAAAATAACGTTTCACTATGTTTTTAAAATATTTTGCGTGGTTTTGTTAGTTGTAGTTCTTATTATTACATACTCTGTCTGAAATATTAATTTTAATTAATGGATAGAACACTATTTCATTGAAATTCGTAAGTGAACGAACACTGTTGGGAGCCACTGTATTACTGAAGTGCGCTACAAGAGTCTTACTATAGAATATGGCGGGCACAGCATTTATCGTTTATTTATAGGGCACACAAAAGAATTCGCTTACAGTACTTTCTATTAACAATAATTGATTAAAATGCGTTTTTAAATTAAACTAATTTTTTGCCTATTACTTGGTGTACATAAACTCTGTAGATCACATACACGACAGCACAAATGCTCTCGAGTTTATTGATTGTAAATGCTGTATGGGAATTTACAAGTTCACAATGGGAATTTACTACAGTTGATGAAGAGTGCAGAACATTCATCTTCTAATGAAGAGTACCGCAGTTCAAACCCTGAATAAAACGAGGCGATAAAAAGCGGGTATGATAACATGCAATACAACTACCAGTTCCGTATAAATGTGCATCGGTATATATAATTATTATATCGATTTCTTTTTAATATTTCACTATTTATCATATTTATTTCTAAAAATAGAAATAGAGGAAAATTCCCATCTTGAAAACGGGGAATACCAGAAAGGAAGTTTTGAGAAAAAACGGAGAATAGACGGCAACTTTGCTGCCAGTACATTTTCCGTTTTTTCAGAGAATTTTTATTTACTGTGTATGAGTGTACAGGGTTACTAAAAAAAGATAGATTCAATTTCACATGGTTACATCCCACAAACATGCATTATATGTGAATGGCCTTCTATACAGCATTTTAACCTTTTCTGGGGTAAAGTGCTTCTGTTGCTAAAGTGTTAAAATGATTGGATGACGCAGGGATTTATGAACAAATTTATATGAAAGTAAGCAAAAGCTTTTCTTCGCGTACATTATACAAAGCAAAATTTAATTCCTAAAATTTGGTGCCAATGTGACATTTGAGAATTAAAATTAAGTGGTATATATAATATGCTGCTGCCCTTCAAAGGGTTAAAGATCAGAAGTTCCAATTACAATGCCATGGGAAATCCTAACTGTAATAAAAATTTTTATTGTGAGCAAAATGGCCAGTGTTAAATTCAGACTCTTTTCTCCGGGTGGGATTTCTGTGGTTCAGGGGGTGGGGGGGGGGGGATTTCACTTTTTGATCATTGAAAACACAAAATCTCAAATCTTCCGCGGGGGACATCGCATTGCTACGGCAGGGGAATGTCCCCCCGGGCCACCCCCTGAATTCAACGCTGAAGATGGCTTCTATGCAACGCTAAATATTTTACGGTTTTGCGTTGAGAATTTTGATTTCTATTCTTGTGAGGATTAGTAAAAAAAGAAGTCTATGTACAACCTCTAGTAACAATTCCGGATTGTCCTAAAATACCTACAGGAAATTCTGTGATGAAAAATGTTCTTCATCAGGTGTGGAATGAATTCATTTGTCCATGCACATTAGATGGGCACATTAAAAATTATCAACTTTTATGGAGTAACATAAAATAAAAATTTACAGAATTCACATTCAGTGTATTATTCAGGAAATGCAACCATACGAAACTGAGTCTATCATTTTAGATCACCCTGTAAATACCAATATGTATTCCTTGCCACCAATCGCACTTATGCATTTACAGAAAAATAGGGCTACTATTTTTCAATTACATTTACATGATTTTGCACATTAACGTCGTAGAAAACACAATCATAACTTGATTTAAAAAACAACAACTTTATTCATTCATTTTACTTAAAAGTCGGTTTTATTCTACATCACTTTTGATTTTATAAGATTATAAGAAGAATTTTAAAGACTTTGTTATCATGCAGAATATTTTTTATAGTACACTCAATGGGGATATTAATCTACCATTATTGATATTAGTAAATTACCTTAAAGTATGTGGTTCCCAATCTTGGCCTAATAAGCATTTCTAAAAGGAAACGTAAGGCTTATTTAACCAGATGGAGACTAAAATAAAATATTTCTTTTTTCTGAATAAGCTTCCAAAGAACACGGCATCCACATTCGCAAAAACAAAAACAAAACAAACCTGGAAAATTGGAATTTTGCTTTTTCAGAAGTTAGTGCCGCCCCCGATGAAAAAAAAAATATATTCATATATATATGTATGTGTAGATAGGTAGTACAAAACATATTTCAGTTTTAAGTCTTAAAATGCATGCTTTTACTTTATATAAAATGACGTCATTCACACCCGCTGAAGAATAGATGCTTTCAGTGTGAGTAAGTCATGACGTTTTGGTTGGAAACTGACTCCAAACAAACGGTTGCTATGCGTCATTTCTTTTTAAATATAAATCGTAGAAAATGTTACCGCTACATACAAAGTATTAAAACCCTTAGATTTGCGATATACATATACTATATAGCTATACTATAGAAACAAAACAGAAAATACACCATAGCAATCGTTTGTTTGGAGTCAGTTTCCAACCAAAACGTCATGACTGACGTCACTACTGAAATCGTCTATTCCACATTTACGATTCAGACTTGAACAACATCTATAGAAAAGTATGCATATGACGTCACTATCGCGGAATAATACACAAACCCAATAAAAGCGATGTCGTCATTCAAGAAACTTGATAAAAAGAAATCGGCTATCTAATGGATTCATATGCCTTCATTTGTTTGTAACATTAATATGGATACTTAAAATTAAATATAGTTTATAATAGCCCCATGTTTTATCAGAAATCACTCATTTATATTTTTTCAAAATAGTACGTATTTTAATGAATTTTTTTTTTCAGTTGTTATCAGAAAACGGCAACAAAAAGATATAGTAATCTATTATTTCTCAACTATTTTCCCTTTACTTTCTACAGAAATGGCGTTAAGAATTACAAAAAAAAAAAAAAAAAAAAAAAAAAAAAATTAATATCTCGAAAACAAACTGAGATGATTAAGTTTTCAAACAAATTGCATTTAAAAGTATTGTATTTTCCCTATACGAAAGTGTAAAACGTGAAAATGTGCGATGCTTAGAACTTAAAAAGGTTGCATTAGAGATTATTTAACCGTACAATGATACATCTGCTTTGTTTTACGACTGGCTTATGTAATGTAATGTTATATTTTAGGGACGACAGTTTAATTGTTGCCCGAAAGAAATAGCAAGTCGGGGGCTAAAAAAATAGAAAGAAAGAAACGAGTTGCTTATATTAATCTTTTTATGCACAAAATTTGTTCTTAAAGAATTAAGCGTCAGAAAATTTATCTAATAAAATGCAATTTTTCGAAGGTTTTTAGTTACTTGTCATATATTTTTCTTTTAGCATTTTTTTTCTTCACTGCCACCAACTGACCACTATGTACATTTTAATTTTAAAAACATGCATGTGATAATAAATATTTATGTATTATGTATGACGTCCTTGCCAAAAGCATAGGTAACTAACTACAGTCGAACCTCTATTTAACGAAGTCGCTAAATCCCGGAAAAAAGTTCGTTATATGGAAAATTCGTTAAATAGAGATTCACCTTTTAAAATACTTTAAACTACATAAAACATATTTTAAATTCATAAACACTAAATATTTTTACTAAAAGTAATTAATCACATTTTTAAAAATTACTTATATCGATTTGTTTTATTTATTTTACCCACCAATATCCATCATCAATTCATTTTTTCTGTGTTTAAATCTTTGAAATCGGCAAGGAAAAGAAAACATTGTCCGGGAATATACTGTATTTTCTGTTTAAAGTAAATAGTTTTACATTAAAATTAACGAATTTTAATGACATTATTGCATTTATTATTATTATAACAAATAATTTTAAACCATACATTAACATATGCGTCCTTAAATTTAAATTCTGAAAAACTCTGTTAATTTTCCCTGATTTCTTTATTTTAAAAAGGGCTTTCGCTCATAATACGTCTTGCATCTTTGCAATACACCAAAACTCCTTCATGCGTATTTTCTTCTAACTATAATCCGCGTCGGTTGTTTCAAATGATTTTAGCATTTCATCATACGAAGTTTTGTTAATTCCTGCATAATGATCATTTCCATCATCATCATCATATTCGTCTTCATTGCAATTCATTGCTGTATTGTTTTTATTTTTCACACTGTCGAAAATATCCAATTCGGATTGTGTTCCCGAGGTCTCAATTTCAGAATTAAGTGAAATACAATCATCAATCAGCACATCATGGTTAATTTCTTCTTTTTTTTTCTCACTGTATCCACATTTTTTTAAAAGTTACTGTAAGGGATTTTCGTCTTCTTCCTCCGTACTTACCAAATTCTCGCTGCTGACAAAGAAGGCGCCTGGTAAAACCTGTTCAAGACCATTGAAAATCATAAAATGTGTTTAAAGAAAGAATAAGTTTGAAATGTCCAGAAATATTTTGAGAAATGGGGAGAAAAAAATAATTGATCACAAGAAAAAGTTCGTTAAATAGAGAATGCACTTCGCTATTTGGAGGTTATTTTACGAAGAAATTCGCAAAATGTTCTTGGTTCCAAGGAAAAGTTCGCAAAATAGAGAAATTCGCAAAATAGAGGTTCGTTAAATAGAGGTCCGACTGTATTAATAATACTTTTCGAATTGCCCCCCCCCCCTTTCCCCTTGTGGCATGTGAGCTCAATATTGGAAATCGCGGCGGTAAATTATGTTGTTTCAAATGTCAGTTTAAGTTTATTATTTATCTTACTAGGGGGACTCTGCCTCCCTGCTCGCTACGCTCAACAACCCCCTGCGTAATCGCTTTGCGATTCCATTCGGTATCAGGAAGCAATCCCTATTTTCTAGTCAACCTCAGACGTAATTGTTTCGCATTTCCATTTTGGATCGTTTCGCGATCCCTTATTTTCTATGTAATCAATTTTTACGAAGATTCCACTTGGTAAAAAAGCGCTCCTCCCCAGCTTCTGACAAATTTATTTCCTTATCTCCAAGCGCATAATCATTAGAGTTTACAGAGTATCATAAATATAAAAATTATTAAATATACAGTTACTTATATAGTGTGACGGATATTGTAAATAGTTAGCGTTTGTGCTTAAAAATGATGTAAATAGTTCAATTAAGCTGTATTCATAAGCTAATATTAGTTTTTATTGCATTGAAATATCTCAATTTGTTGATTTTTTGCAAGCAAGTAAACCGTATTGGATTTCGATGGGAGTCTATGGAAATTTGGCAAAATACTGGAAATAGCACCAAGTTGGAATCACTTTTAGCGACTAATTTTGTTAGCTAAATTTCGCGACGTATATCGTCAAGTTGGCGACAAACTTGGCGACAGAGCCTCCACCTTTGGTTACTCCCCTTATAGCTCCATAAAGCTCCGACCAATCAGATACGATTAACGGTATCTACGCAGATTTTCACTGGTCCATTCCCAAATCGTTACTTTTTTTTATATATGGAAGAAAAGCTTTTAATTAATATCAATATTACAAAACTTCTTTCAATATAAAACGATGCAAATTGTAAAATTCAGTTATTCAAACTTTCCCCATTCGTATTTTATTGCTTTAGTTTAAAGTATAAAATAATCATCCCGTTAATTTCGCACCGAAGTCAAGATTCTTCTAAGTAAAGAAGTTCTTAATACTTTCAAAGAAGGAAGTAAATCCTTTAAAGCACTGCGTTTCAAATTCTCAGACAAGAGTGTTTTTGATTTCTTGGTAATTTAACTTCGATGGATACTTTTCAATTTATCGCTAGATGAACTTTATTCACGGAAATTTCGTTCGTACTTTCGCTGAATTTTAATTTTATTTTTAATAAACTTTATTCATGCTCTTATTGTACTGTAAATGTATTAAATGTATTGTTAATGTATTAAAAATCTACATGGACAGTTGTAAAGCAATGTGTTGTTCGATTCTTTTAGTACATAAAAAACTATTTAAGGTTTGTTTTATAAAAAAATAATTTCTTTAAACTTTTTTGGTTAAAATTTACTAAATAATCATATAAACTAGAGAACAGGAAGTCTACTTTTTCAGAATTTAGTGTCGCCCCTGGCATTTCCATTACTTACTGGTCTTCTGACTAGAAAATCGCAGTTCCAACTTTTTACGGCTGTTCTTTCATCTTCACCTAACACTTCATTTATAATGGCTGTTTCATAATAATAGAAGCCACCAGTCCATCAGAAGAAAATAACTCTGTTAAGCGGAACTCTACTGCAGTACAAAACATATTTCAATTTTAAGACTTAAAGCACACATTTTATTTTAAGTAAAATGACATCATTCGCATCATCTTAAGAATTCCACATTTACGGTATACTCTTAAACATCTACAGTAAAGCATGCACGGCACATCACTATCGCGAAATAATGCACAAATGCAGCAAAAAGATGCCGTCATTCAAAAAAATCGACAAAAAAAATAAAAAAAACCCGGCTATTTAATGATTCATAGATACTTAAAATTAAATATAGTTTATAATAGCTCCATTGTTTTAACAGAGATCATTCGTTTATAATTTTTTCAAAGTAGCACATATTTTAATTACATTTTCTTTCGGTTGTTATGAGAAAATGGCAACAAAAATATATAATTACTATTTTTCCTTTACTTTCTGCAGAAATGTAGTACTTCCGTTGTCAATATTAAGCAAATGGCTCTAAAAACTACAAAAAAATTAATCTTTCAAAAATAAATGGAGATGCAGTTTTCAAACAAAATACATTTAAAAGAACATTTTTTTCCAAATACGACGGTATAAAAATCGAAAATGTGCGATGCTTAGAAGTTAAAAAAATTGCTAGAGTACTTAATCGTACTGCTTTGTTTTACGGCTAGTTTCTGTAAGGTAACGTTATTTTTTTTAATACACAAAATAAGCTGGGAGAAAGAAATAGCATACCGTACCTACTGGTCTGACTACTATAATTGGTCTACCAAGTCATATCTTGGTGGAAAACAACTACAGACCCAATTTTAGTGGTTGATTGGCAGGTTTCCCATTGTATTTCCAGCACCCAGTGGTATGAAAGGATGGAGGACTGCGTCTTATTAGGAAGAGGATTACAAAACAATCCTTCTTCATCAACAATGAAAATATCTTTACTAGAATATTCTTTTATTAAAGACGGCAATGTGTTCTTCATCCACTCTTAAATAGTTTCAGAACAGACACCCGACGACTCGCCACAAATAAACATGTAGGATAAAAAATGTACCTATTTTTAAAGAGATGTAACCAAACATTTGAAACTGCGGATCCTTGATTTCCCAGCTTAGAAACAATTTCTATTGATTTCTGTTTAAAAACAAGGCCTGTTATAGGAATGTATTTTGCACGAACTTCGTTGAACCGTCGAAAAAGAAAGGGTCTAGCCGGATAAGCCAAAACCGTCTCGATATTATAGACATGCCTTCCGACGGTCATAAAAAGTAGCCCGTGACGTAACAGATGTAGTTCCAACATTTTCTCTCTCAACCCCTCAAATCTAGTGGGAATTCCCGATTCCCGAATCCCGCGCTTGTTTCAAATGTTTTCCGTTGTGTCTTGTGTGTGACGCTTTTCTGAATGGATTGGAAATACGTTTCATTGTTTGTTTTTATACTATTTTATTACTTATTATAAGTAAAAACTTTTTCTATTCGTGAAGAGGATCATCCAATGTCTCTGAGAGTTTTTGTAAGGATTAAATACAGCTTCATGTAATACAAATATGCCAGCTGGGATGGTTATAGAGCTGAATGTAAAATTGAATTCCAGTTCTATAGCCAGACTAGCTAGATTTCATACTGCATCTTTTTGGATATACAAAGATAAAAGCGAAATAGTAAGCAATTAAAGATTTAATATTTTTTGAATTTTTCCTACCCGTTAAAAAAGTCTAATCTGTGTTGACTGTTTTTGTGAAGAAACATGTTCATTTTATTTTTAAATAACTACTTATACTTAAATTGCATTTTATTTTACTGAAAGAATAAAATTTTGTAATTGAAAATTTATTTTATAAATAAAATAAGAGCTTTTAAAAAGGCTTTAATTACTGAATATTAACTCCGAATTAAGTGGTTAAAATGTCAAATATACTTATGATAAAAAACCAAAATACAATTTGTTTTAAATAAAACTATGAATGCTTTTTATATACTGTAATATCTAAAAAAAATTAAAAGTTTGAAAACTATTCATCATTAGTCTTTAAAATGAAAATTTTAAGTACAAGATTTAGTAAAAATGTTACTGACGAATTATTCTTTGTTGGATACTTATTTTTAAATAATTTCATTAATGTTTGACCTGTATTTGTTTCATTGAAAGAATAAAATGTTGGTAATCAAAAGTTGATATTATAAAAACAAAGCAATAGAATTATTTTAATAGCAGTAATTGCTGAATTATTGACGTCAAATTATGTGTTTAAAATGTGAAGTTGTCATAAAAATCATGAAAAATTATTTAATAATATATTCATCTAATGTAAAAAATAAATAAATAAGTAAAATGAAATGACATGAAATAAAATTTAGTATGCATCAATGTTAAAGGTTATTTACTATTTTATATTTTATTGAAATGATATAATATTTTATTGTAATATAACCGCAAGAAAATATATTCTCTCAGAAAAATAAATTGTTTTTTTCATCATTTCAAAATTTTCTGAAATTCTACTCCTATATATATGACAAAAATAAAATATATGGTAAAGCATATCTGTGAATGTGAGCAATATTTTAATTTAAAAAGTACGGATTATTCTTATCATCTATCAAATGTTCTTATTTTTTTAAAATTCATAATGAAGTAATTAAGGTTGAGAAAAATATTACTTCTTTTATATCTCTTTTATATAAACAAAAGTATATTACTTATTGTACTCACATCTTTTATGGTTTAAAGGATATGAATGGTATGTAATATATACTGTTGAAATTAATTATGTAGGTGAAAAGTTGAATTTTTAATAATAAAAAAAATCATGAAAAAATATTTAATTACATTCATCTAAAGTAAAAAATAAAATAAAAACTTTAAATCTAATTTTTAAATGTTGTAGATATTATTGAATATATTTTTTAAATGATTTATATTTAATTGAAATATAACTATAAGGAAGAAATATAATAAATCAACTTTTCCACGGGGAAAAACGATAAAATTGTTTTCCACCACTTCAAAATTTTCGGAAATTTTACTTTTCTGTATCTGACGAAACTAAAACATATGTGTGAATGCAGTCATATATTTTAATTTCAGGCTTCTCATTAAAAAAAAAAAAAAAAAAATTAGATTATTATTAATCTTGTATGAGAATAATATGATTTATTTTTACATTTCATAATGAAATGGAAGAGATAAATATTACTTATTATATATCTTTATTAAATAAACAAAACTTCATTACTTATCAAGATATTTATGTTTTCTTACATGTGATTAAATAAGAAAAAGGTTACTTATTAGTAAATAGTGGTACTTATTTTTAAATAATTATTCATCAGGAGTCTGTCTACAATTTTCTTACATGGTGAAATTGTGAATTGTTTTTAATCTTTTTGAAAATTACAATTTCATGAATTTGAATTTATTGTTATATATAGGTTCCTGTTTACCTTTTTAACAAGATTATTTATGTCTAAAAAAGCTATGAATAGACACTTTGGTAACTTCAGCTATTTTGTGGCAAGTTAAATTTTTTTTTAAATTATTAAATTTGTTAAAGTTTAAGTTTGTAGAGGGGAAAGTTTTATTTTTAAGTCAATGAATTTTGAGAAACGTCCTCTTTTAGTATAAAAAAATTTGTGAAGGGTTCTGTTTTAAGATTTAAAAAATTGTGAAAGGTCCTTTAAAGAACCCAATTTTTTCATAAACACATCCCCGTTCTATCAATGTTTAAACTGCAGAAAGAATAAAATATTGTAATTGAATAATATTATAAATTTTTGAAAATATTAATAATTATGAATTTAATTAATTTTATAATATTATAAATTAAAAAAAAATATTTTAAAGGCATTAACTACTAGATACTAACTCAAAATGTTGTGATTAAAAAATGAAAGATTTCCATGAAATAAAGAAAAGAAATTCAAAATCCATTTTGTTTTAAATAAAAGTATGACTGATTTTCATATCCTGGAAAATTTAAAATTAATTTGAAAAAATCTTTTGTTTGAAGAGTAATTTAATAGTTACAACCTCCCCCCCCCCCCCAAAAAAAAAAAAAAAAAAAAAAAAAAATCCTCAGGCTTTCTAGTAAATCTTTTACTGGCGAATTATTCTTCCGCATGCACTTGTTTTTAAATAACTATCTTTATCAATGTTTGAACCGTATTTGATTGCACTTCAAGAATAAAATTATATAATTGAGAATTAATACTGTAAATAAAACTATAGAATTATTAAAAAAAGACGTTAATTACTGAATATCAACTAGAAATTATGGTATTGTGAAATACTTTCATGGAAAATATAGAAAAAAATAAAATCTGGTTTTTCTAAATAATAATCTGAAAGTTTTTGTATTCTATAAAGTTTAAATTGCCCCCCCCCCCCCCCCCAAAAAAAAAGTGTTGAAAGCTTGAAGATTTTTTTTTTTTTCGAAAATTATTCCTATTGTTAGATTATAAAAAAAACGAAAAACTTGAATCGGGGATGCCCAGTAAAAAGCTTATTGGCGAATGACTCTTTGCTGATACATTTACTCCCTAGCACTTCGTTCGCCGCCATATTTAATGGGTGGATAGGCCTGTCTCTTCGAGACGGTACTGGATAAGCATAGTAAAATGCCCCCCCCCCCCCCCCCAGCCGATGTTTGAAATAACATGTGTGGTAATAAGGCTCACCCCAAGATTAAAATATAGAATGTTTTCAGCCCTGACCTTGAACTGTCCTTGAGATAATCGGGGAAGTATGCACCGGCGCTACTATTTTTCAAATACGTTTTTTTCAAAAAGTACAAAAGTTAAAAAACCGAAACCAAGCCAATTATTGAAGAATATATTAGTTCATATTCCAAATGAGAAATGCTGATGGTGAAATGCAATGACGTTATTGGAAAAAATGGTGATGATTTTTTGCAGTTTTTTTCAAAAAAAAATTGGTAAGGGAAGCGGTTAACCTCTTCATACCCGAGGTACACAAATGTGAACCTCTATTCTTTTCCTAATAAAAACTAAACTGTTTGATATTGTTATATTTGTGCTTTACTTCTACATAGCTGAATGTTTTTTGCTTTGGAACAAAACCAATAAATGTCAGCACTGATGCTTATTTCCTCCTAAACTAAATGTTATTTTCATGAGATTTTACAGAATGCCGTCAAGATGGTGTGGCCAAGAAAGTAAGAAATTTTCATAATTATTTAAGTCACACGCTTTACAATAAACATTTTTGTGGATTTGTAGATTATTTACTTGTTTAAAGCACTTCAATTTGTTGTTGCTTAAATTTAGGTTATTGATAATCAAATGAACATTTTAAGGAGAATAATAATTTTAGGTCTATATTTGTGAATCTAAATTACCAGTCATATAAAGCAAAGATGTCCAACGCGCCCTTTGAAGGTTTTCTTGGAGCCCCAATGACTGTTTCATTTTTCTAGATCTCTTTCTTTCCACCTTAAGAGATATTTTGCTTTAAAATCATTAATGCTCGAGTGGTTTTTTTAATTATTATTACAAATATTTTAAGTTTTTCGGTTTCGATTTTTCAAAAGTATTTGAGATTTCAGTAAAATGTGATGCTAAATTTACTAACAAGGAAAGTTTTTTTTTTTTTTTTTTTTTTTTTTTTTTTTTTTTTTTTTTTTTTTACCGGGCATACTCAGAATATTTTGAAAAAAAAAAAAAAAAAAAACTAATTAAACTACTTATGTCTGTAATAAAGGATCAGTCAAATTTAGCGGCGGAATTACAGTAGAAAGTCTGTAAAAAAATAAAATACTTTCGAGTATTTGGCGCGAAAGATCGATTTTAGAAAGAGTTATCGTCACGCGATTTGGCGAGCAGTACTTTTGCTCCCCAAAAGCAAACGATTTTAATGCACCTGAAAATTGCTTGTTAATCGATTTTTAGAATGCGTGTAAATAGTATTTCATGAATTTAAACTTAAACAATGAGAGAGTTTAATAAATACATTTTTTTGTATTACATATTTGTTGCCTGTTATTTAATTTTATTACTTTAAAAACAATTTCATATATAAAAAATATTTTTATGTATTTAAGCGTATTCCAAAATGAAGGCAAGATGAAGAATGCTGTGGTTATTCATTTCAACATCAGGTTTCGAAAGTGATCCTCTTGAAAAAAATCTGCAAACAAAATAAACAAGTTAGAAATGGCTCGTCAAACGTGCAAATGAGGTGCGTTCGTACTATAACTAGTTTTATAAATATTTTTTGACCGCATATTTTACTGAATGTATATTTTAGTGCACATCAATAAGTGCATATCCATTTTATTCTATTTCGAAAGGCTGTAACATCCTTAAAATGCACTTGAAATATTTTTTTTTTCACATTGGCCGTCATGTAACGGAAAATTTTGACTGTCCCTGTCATTAAACTATACATCCTATTTTGATAAAATTTGAATTGACTCTACAAAATTTTGCAACAATTATATATTTAAAATTTCAGACCATTCGGAAGGCTGTAACATCATTAAAATGCACTTGCAATAATTTATTCCGATTGACCGTAATGTAACGGAAAACTTTTGACTGTCCCTGTAATTAAACTATACATCCGATTTTCATAAAATTTGAAATGACTCGACAAAAGTTTGCAAGAATTATATATTTAAATTTTCAGACCATTCGATTAAGTAGTGAACGACGACTATAGGTGCTACGTATTTATATAGTTACGAACGCACCTAAAAAAGTAGAAAAAGGCAGATGTAGAGATCAATCTTCGCTTTCCAATGCGGAAAAAAAATCATTTAAAAATATTATAATTCAAATGAGATATCTTAATAAATTTCTTCCATAGGATTAGCATTAGCGAGCGACTCTTTCCAGGTGTATGAAGTAGCTCCTTAACACTGTAGGATGTAGCGCTATCGTGTATAGATACCATAGCTAAAATAAGATAATGACTGTTGCATTTTCAAGTATATATTCAAGTATTGTGTGTATAATGGCGCACTTCGCTGCGTGCCACAAGCGGAGATATGCTCTTGATTATTGAAATGTCGGCGTCTGCTCTCAAGTGCCAGTTTCAGAAAAAGAGCTCATCAATGGTGTCATTTTATTTCTGCAAAAGCAATGAACGTGTATTTGTATTGTTATTTAACCTCCAGGTGTCAAGAGGTTAATCTTCGTTCTCGTCAATCCACCACTTCAGTAAATAAGTTCTATAATCATTTCATTCAACTGTATAATTCAAATTAAAATAAGATTTCACATTATATATTCTATTCTAAATAAAAGCAAGAGTACGCGCACTGGGTCCAATAGGACTGTTTTTCTCTGACAACAATAGGAATAAAAATCGGAAATACTCATGATGGTCAAGAATATAACCTCTGTGAATATAACCTTTAATTCAGCTAAAGAGCAACTGGATAATCTTGATTGAAAGATTGGATTACTGCAGCATATTTTTGCAGAATCTGGCCCTGGAAAACCTGACACGCGTGTTCTAGGGTTAAAGGCTACTTCACTCACGCGAAAACGCCCGTTTCCTATAATAATCCCATGGAAGAAAATTTTAAAAATATGTTTGCATTTCAATATTTTTAAAGAATATTTTTGCATTGGCTAGCTGAGATCGATCTGTACAAAGACCGTTTTTACTTTTTCGATTTGGCTTCCAAGTTTTTTTCATTAGTATATTTTTACTTTCGGAACCGGTTTTAAAAGTGAAAGTATTCTCCTTAAAAGAACTCGCAAAAAAAATCGAAAAAGTAAATTACGGCCTTTGCACAGATTGATCTCAGCTACGCAATTAAAAAAAAAAAATCATTAAAAAAATTACTGAAATGCAAACAAGCTACCTTAAAAAATTTCTTCCATAAGATTAACATTAGCGAACGTTTGTTTTCGAGTGAATGAAGTAGTCTCTTAACCGTATATGTGGAAAGAATTTTTCTATGTAATAAATCAAGGCAAGCAAAACTGTGAAAAGGAATTTAGCAGCCTATTTTATGACAGCGAATTTAAATTAGGTAACAGTTTATAATTTTGTTAATCAACCCTGAAATAAGAAAAAAATAGTTAAGTGAATTATATTGGAAATAAATCAGGATTCTTTCTTTCTAAATATAAAGACAAAGACATTATTTATTTTAAACATTTTTCTGTCTAAAATATTTACTCCGTTTCACCAAAATTAAATGAAAAAACAAGCGGAGATTTAGGAAAGGGTTTTGCTTTGGTAAAGCGTTAATAAGGTGAATCACAGTTGACTAAACTTCTTGTAATCTCTCAAGAGAATTGATTTTTAAATTCAGTTAATTCGACTGAAATTTTTTCTTCCGGATGTCAAATAGATAAAAAACTTTTCCCTAATCAATAAAGTATTTGAGACGCCTTAGTAATGGAAAATCGATATCTAAGGAAAAAATTGCATAGCTTTGTTAAAAACCCCTGTTCTGTGTGAAAAGATTAGTTGTAGTCACGTGTAAATGATAAATCAAGGAAATAGGCACTCTATTGTTTCTTCGTTTAAGCTATGTTTTATTTGAAAAACTTAGATTCAAAATAACATTTTGAGAGCTTTAAAATTATACGTAATTTCTGCACTATGTGTTTTTTGTGCGTAGTAAGCTAAAACAAGTAACAAAATAAAAATTATTTTTTTGTGGAGGGGGAGGGTTAACTCTTATCTAAATAAACTAATCAGAAATTCTATTTTGATTAATGTTTATTACTTTTGCAATTACTCGTATTTTTTTAAAATTATTTATTTAAAAAATTAAGGGTAAAATGCAAGCTTAATTCTTAAAAAAATAGTTATTATATACCAATATTAGTTACTCAGATAAAAAAATAAGAAATTGTAAATCTATTATTTGTTTCAAATATCAAAAGAACACAGATAAATATACTTCAATTTCTGAAAAAAGGAAAAAAAAAAAACTAATCCTCAAAATTCAATATATATATGGGGCATTCTCACAAGACTTTTGGGGAAAAAAATCTGGCGAAATTAAACTTGCTAAAATAACATTTTAATCTGATAGACGAATGCCTTAATGATTCAAAATAAAGAAAAAATGGTCAGTAGCGAAAAAAAATTATTTAACTGAGGTTTATGTTAAACTTGCGAGTTTAATTTTCCATACCATTTTACCACTTAAACTTTTTATTTTCTTCTAAATTTTTACTTATAATGAATTTGCATGGTACCCACAGGACATTTAAATAAGGAATAATGACAATGTAGTATTTTTAGTACAAAATTTTAGTATAACATTGTCTTAAAGGGGTGTTAAAGAAGGGACGGTAATGTAAAAAAAGGGGATGGTATAAGAAAAAAGGACGAAATGGGAAAAAAAGGAACGGTAAGGATGGAACAGCAAGGAAAATTACCACCTATTTTAGGCAGATCATGTTAAGACTAAGTGGTAGCCAAAATGTTCATTGATTTTTAGAAACAGTTATTTACATTGGATTAAATTTAAAAAAATTAATTTACCTCGAAAAGTCCAGGAATAAACCTTGGGGACGGTGAGACTACCAATAAAGCCACGATGCTTGAAATTGATATTTAAATGCTGATTTAAATTCTACAGTAAATTTCCTGTCAAAGAATTTTAGACATTATTTCTCTAGCCTACTTCTGCATGAGAAAAAACTTGAAAAAAAAAATTCTGTGGCTGCATCTGAAGTGATTTTCTGTATAATTTTAGAAGAGGGATGGTAAAAAATCTAAAACCTAGGGACAGAGTTCAAAAAATTATAACAACCCTAAAAACGTGTGCAGGCTAATTTTTAGCTACTTATTTATATAAAACAATAGTTCCAGTTTCAGAAAAAAATTACATCGAATTATTTTTATTGAAACAATTTTATCCAGACAGCTCCAAACTTAAAAATCAGCATCAGGGACACGGGACTGTATAGGAGTTTTCCAGGTATTTGGACCCCCAACATCGTCCAAAATTTATTTAATTGTTAATATTGTTATGCAATCATGCAATGGGATTTTCCCAAGTATTATATATATATATATATATATATATATATTATATATATTATATATGTATTATATAGTATATATATATATTTCCTCTTACTTATTCTATTTATCATTAAGTATGTCCAATCTAAAATCAAACTTTAATAATATTATTATAGCTGCTATTAACCATACAAGATTTGACTTATATTGAAACGGAGATACATAGAATTATTTATTAAAATTACTATTTACACTTTTAGTGGAATTGTTTACTGAATGGCTATCAGTTAATAAATAATTTCACAGTTTCATTTTGTACAAGGTTAAACCATGTTCCATTTGAGCTTTATAAAGAGCACACATAAATTTTTCTGTTTTAAATTTATACTTAACTATTTAAAAGTACAGTTATTAATCACTTTCCAATGCTACCGAAAATAAATTATTTTAACTTATGTATTTACGATTGAAAAATCTTAAATGTCAAACTATATCTAAATTATTAAATGTAACATATCTTATCTTGAATTAAATCGAATTAGATATCCAATATTCGTCGCCTATAGTCAACTTATTTAAGGATAAGGTAATGACATTTTGAAATAATGTGAAATCAATAACTGAGCTTCATTCAGCGGTCTTTTCAAAGACTCCGCTTTCCAAGATATTTCAAGATTTTTCGTACTAATCCCCATTATTAGTTAAAAGATCATCTTCAAGGATATTGTGAGAAATAAAAGGGTAAAAGGGTATTGCTGTAAAAAATATAAATCAGTTAAGTTTATATTTAACTACTTAAAAATACAGTTCTTAATCATATTTCCAATGCTACCGAAAATAAATTATTTTAACTCTATGTATTTACGATTAAAAAATCGGAAATATCTAACTACATCTAAGTTTTTAAATGTAAGATTACATCTTATCTTGAATTAAATCGAATTAAATATCCAATATTCGTTGCCTCTGATCATTTTATTTAAGAATAAGGTAATGTCATTTTGAAATAATGTGAAATGAATAATTGAGCTTCATTAAGCGATCTTTTCAAAGACTCCGACTTTCAGGATATTTCAAGATTTTCCGTACTAATTACCATTATTAGTTAAACGATCATCTTAGAGAATATTGTGAGAGATAAAAGGATATTGCTGTAAAAAATACAAATCAGCCTGCACCCATCCATATAAATGAGGATAACAATTAAAGAATTACATTCTAAATTTTCTAAGAATATAATGCTTGACAAACGAAATGAAAACATTAACTTTTTACTTTATTTAATAACCATTTCTACTATTAACCAGACATCCTTTGACTTATTGAAACGGAGATAATGGAATTATTTATTAAAATTACTGTTTACACTTTTAGTGGAATTGTTTACTGAATGGTTTTATTTAGTTAATAATACTTAAATAACATATAATTAATAATTTCACCGTTTCATTTTGTACAAGATCAAACCATGTTTCGTTTGAGTTTTATAAAGTATCCATATAAATGTTTCTGTTTTAAACTTATATTTAACTATTTAAAAGTATAATTCTTAATCATATTTCTAACGCTACCGAAAATGAATTATTTTAACTCAACGTATTTACGATTGAAAAATTTCAAATTTGAAACTGTATCTAAATTGTTGAATGTAACATATATATATTATCTTACATCTTAACATATCTTATAATATATCTTATCTTGAATTTAAAAGTCAATATTCGTTAATGAACTGAGCCAATATTCGTTAATTCAATAATGAACTAGCGGTTTTTCTTCAAAAAATTTCTCTTCTTTCTGGTTTCTTCCTGGAAATTTCGAGATCTTTGATACTAATTACATTATTTGTTAAAAGATCAGGTTAAAACATATTGTGAGAGATAAAAGGATATTGTTGTAAAATACATAAATCAGTCCGCGCCCATATATAAATGAGGATCTCAATTACGGAATTACATTCTAAATTTTCTAATAATATAATATTTGACAAACGAAATGAAAAATATTAAGTTTTCATTTTATTTACTTGCCATTACTACTATTAGCCACACATAATTTGACTTAATGAAACGGAGATAGTGGAATTATTTATTAAAATTACTGTTTACACTTTTAGTGGCATGGTTTACTGAATGGTTATCAGTTAATTAACAGTTTTTCATAGTTTCATTTTGCACAGAGTAAAACTATGTTCCGTTTGAGTTTTATAAAGTGAACATGTAAATTTTTCTGTTTTAAACTTATATTTAACTATTTAAAGTTACAATTCTTAATCATATTTCCAATGCTACCGCAAATAAATTATTTTAACTCAACGTATTTACGATTGAAAAATTTGAAATTTAAAATAATATCTAACTTATTGAATAAAAGATAATGTATCTTACTTTGAATTAAATCAAATTAAATATCCAATATTCGTTACCTCTAGTCATTTTATTAAAAAAATAAGGTAATGGCATTTTGAAATAATGTGAAATTAATAACCGAACTTCATTCAGCGGTCTTTTCAAAGACTCCGATTTCCAGGACATTTCAAGATTTACCGCATCTCCCATCCATATAAGTGAGGATCCCAATTACTGAGTTACATTCTAAATTTTCTAAGAATATAATGTTCGGCCAAACGAAATGAAACCTATTAAGTTTTTATTTTATTTGATTGTCATTTCTACTATTAATCTTACATCATTTGACTTATTGTTACGGAGATAATAGAATTATTTATTAAAATTACTGTTTATACTTTTAGCGGAATTGTTTACTGAATGATATTTCAGTTAATTAATAATTTCACAGTTTCATTTTGCACAAGGTTAAACCATGTTCCGTTAGAGTTTTAAAAAGAACACATATAAATTTTTCTGTTGTAAACTTATGTTTAACTACTTAAAAGAGCAGTTATTAATCATATATGCAATGCTACCGAAAATATTTTAACCCTTTCGATACTGGCGTCTTTGAACAAGAACACACTTTTTAGACTTTTTTTAAAGATATATAATTTAATTTAAAAGAATTTCAATCATATTTTTTTATATTAATTTAATATCAGCGGTAGTTAAATATATTTGTTATTTTGGTACGAAAACTAGAAACTTTTATTTAATCTTATTATGATAGTTATAAGTAATTATAATTTTGTTATACAATTATTTTAAAATACGTGTCTATGATCATAGACAAACGTTTTTAAACAGTGTTTATATCAGTATACGGGTACTTTATGATATTGATTGTTTTGATTGTGTATAGCTCATTTAGTGTATTCTTTTTGTTTGTTTGTTTGTTCCTATAAAATTTCCACAAAATATAATATGAATGAAATTTCAACCTCTATAAAATTTTAAACATCTGTTTGAAAATCCCCCTTTTTATGTAACGAAATAATAATAAAACATCTGCATAAAATCATACATTCATGCTATTCTTATCAAAACGTTTTTTAGGTCCATCGATGGAAAATAACACTAGTCTGCATGATATCAGATGATTAAAAACCAATGACTGCCCTTAATGCATTTTTTATGCTGATTACAGAACTGTTCTTAGTTTTCTATCACGTATAGTTTGTTTGCGATGGAATCGAGTTGATTTCGAAGATTCATTGCTGAGAACAAGAATTATGTTGTAGTCACACATAACATAAATGTTCCTTTGTATATTTGTCAACTTATCTAACAACTTTTAAAATACAGTCTGATTGGCATAACCATTCGTAAACACCCCCCAAATTTTGCTTCCACCATTAGACATCAAATTAAATTAATGAAGCAATTTGTAAAGCCTCTACCACAAGATGGGCATTGCTTCAAATACCTTACTACAGTAGACGCTCGATTTTACGAACTCTTGGGGACTCATATAATGTGTTCGTAAAATCGAAAATTCGTAAATGGGAGTAATATTAGTTCAATGGCATGATGGTAGAGACCAGTAAATCAGTTCGTAAAAACGAAGAGTTTGTAAAAAAGAGGTTCGTAAAATCGAACGCCTACTGTATGAAATTTCCCTTCATCACACACGAAAAATTAAAAGCTGGAATTTTCGTTGATCCTCAAATCAAAAAACTGATGAAGGACAAAGATTTTGAAAAAACGATGAATGAGATAGACAAAGGCGCATGGACCGCCTTCAAATGTGTTACCTAAAACTTTCTAGGGAATAAGAAAGATCCAAATTACAGGAATATTGTTGAAACAATGCTGGAAAATTTCAAGACGTTGGGCTGTAAAAAGAGTGTAAAAATGCACTTTCTGCATTCCCATATCGACTACTTTCTAGAAAATCTGGGACATTACAATGTAGAGCACGGTGAGTGCTTTCACCAGTATGCCAAAGATGTGGAGAATGTGGTACTGGGGAAGATGGATTGTAAATGTAATGGCAGACTACTGTTGGATGTTGACGAGTGACATACATGATGAAGGAGGCTCTGCAAGAAAGACAAAGAGAAGGACGTTCGTTTAATTGAACGCTGTTTGCTTTTCGTCTTATCAAAGAAATATCATAAACTTATAAGGACATTTTTTACAGTATTTTTAACATGTTTAATGAAATACTTTGTATGAAATTGGGATAAATTTTTGATTGCATTAATATATCGAAAACACAACTTCTTATTTTTGTAAATTCCTGACGGGATTGACAAAAATGGAAGTTATTTACGGAATCAGCATCAAAAATTGATTCAAGAAAACTTGATCATAAGAAATCATCTAACAAAAAGTTTAAAAATGCAGACTGGTGTAATCGTTACCGATCTTTTCAGGAAAGATTGAGGGTTGAGTGAAATAAAGATCTACAAAACAAATTTGGTCAGGCAGAGACAGTTACATGTGAGCAAAAGAATAATCGTCGAAAACACTCAGTTATATTTTGATAAAAATTTTTCATTTTTTGCTTTGTTGGAGATTTTGAAAAGCCACAAATTTTAGCAGCTTGCAGAGCAAGAATGAATAGATTTGGAAATCCAAATTTCATTCCGGAGAAAACAGTAAAAAATGGAAGGGTTTTACAGAAGAGCTATACGGTAAGGACAAAGATATAGTACTTATAAGATGATATGATAACAAATGTGCGTATAATGCAAGTAACTTTTGGGGTAAAGGAAACACTGATGTTTCTAAACGATGAGACAAAAATTCTAAGCAATATATTCATGTGATGCGACTGCCAATAGTGAAGGCATATGATGCATCAACGGAAGGTGTCCATAAGATGGATTTTCTAATAGGCTTAAATAGAATTTTTATTCGATCCAGAAAATGTACACTTCGGCTTATATTTCATGCTATATGTAATAGTTGACTAAAATACAAAAGAGGTGCTACCGATATCAATATTCCAAAGGCAAAAGTTATGGATTTGTTACACAGTTCACTATCTAGTGACAGCTGGAAAGCCATCGCAATCAAGAAAACGTGGTCGACCAAGTAAAGGCGAAGACGTGCCAGAAAATTCTCAACTCGAAATTTTGGGTAAAAACACAGAAGTAAGACCTTATAAGGCAATGAAATTCGATGCAGTACATCATTTACTTATTCATAACTTGCAAGGAAGCAGGATACTGTAAAAAAAGTACTGCAAGGGAAATCACATTTTAGGCGTGAAAAATGCCAAATACAACTACATTTGTGTAAAGAACATAATTGTTTTAACGAGTTCCACTTAAATGCATAGCTATCACTACATATTAAATGTAAACATTCTAAAACGAAATTTTTTAACCATATAATAAACTTTTTCCAACAATAGTGTATTTTCATTATAGTCTACAGAACACCTGTTGAATACAAATATCCTTAATTAAGGACATTTTCTAATTAAAAAAATATCGTCATGTATTTTTTATTAGATGGTTTTTACTTATTTGGAGCATTATTAACAATGTGCCAAAACTTCATAATTTTTATTTCCTTTTTAAAATGCTGGTAGAGAAAGGGTTAACTCAATGTATTTACTATTGGAAAATTTGAAATTTCAAACTATATCTAAACTATTGATTGTAACAAAATATATCTTATCTTGAATTAAATCAAATGAACTTGAATTAAATCTTGAATTAAATGATATTCCTTGCCTCTAGTCATTTTATTTAAGAATAAGGTAATAACACTTTGAAATAATGTGAAATTAATAATTGAGCTTCATTCAGCGGTCTTTTCAAAGACTCCGATTTGCAGTACATTTCAAGGTTTTCCGTGCTCACATTGTTAGTTAAAACATCATGATCAAAGATATAGGGAAAGATAAAAGGACATTGCTGTAAAAAATATTAATCAGTTTACACCCATCCATATAAATGAGAATACCAATTTTTCTGTTTTAAATTTATATTAAACTATTTAAAAGTACAGTTCTTAATCATATTTCCAATGCTACCGAACATAATTTATTTTAACTTTATGTATTTACGATTGAAAAATCTAGAATGCCAAATTATATCTAAATTATTGAATGTAATATGATACATCTTACTTTGAATTAAATCGAATTAAATATCCAATATTCGTTGCCTCTAGTAATTTTATTTAAGAATATGGTAATCACATTTTGAAATAATGTGAAATCAATAACTGAGATTCATTCAGCGGCCTTTTCAAAAACTCCGATTTCAAGGATATATCCAGATTTTCTGTACTAATCTCATTATTAGTTAAAAGATCATTTAAGAATATATTGTGAGAGATGATATTGTTGTAAAAAATATAAATCAGTATGCAACCATTCGTATAAATGAGTATCCTAATTTTCTTGTTTTAAACTTATATTTAGCTATTTAAAAGAGCAGTTCTTAATGATATTTCCAATGCTACCGAACATAATTTATTTTAACTTTATGTATTTACGATTGAAAAATTTAGAATGCCAAACTATATCTAAATTATTGAATGTAATATGATATACCTTAATTTGAATTAAATCGAATTAAATATCCAATATTCGTTGCCTCTAGTAATTTTATTTAAGAATATGGTAATGACATTTTGAAATAATGTAAAATCAATAACTGATATTCATTCAGCGGTCTTTTCAAAAACTCCGATTTCAAGGATATTTCAAGATTTTCCGTACTAATCCCATTATTAGTTAAAAGATCATTTAAAAATATATTGTGAGAGATGATATTACTGTAAAAAATATAAATCAGTCTGCAACCATTCGTATAAATGAGTATCCTAATTTTCTTGTTTTAAACTTATATTTAGCTATTTAAAAGAGCAGTTCTTTATCATATTTCCAATGCTACCGAAAATAAATTATTTTAACTTGATGTATTTAAGATTGAAAAAGTTGAATTTTGAAACTATATCTAAATTGTTGTAGCTTGATATATCTTATCTTGAATTAAATCGAATTAAATATCCAATATTCATTGCCTCTAGTCATTTTATTTAAGAATAAGGTAATGACATTTGGAAATAATGTGAAATCAATAATTGAGCTTCAGCAGTCTTTTCAGACTCAGATTGCCAGGATCTTTCAAGATTTTCCGTACTAATCACATTATTAGTTAAAAGATCATTTAAAAATATATTGTGAGAAATGATATTGCTGTAAAAAATATAAATCAGTCTGCAACCATCCATATAAATGAGTATCCAAATTTTCTTGTTTTAAACTTATATTTAACTATTTAAAAGAGCAGGTCTTAATCATATTTCCAGTGCTACCGAAAATAAATTATTTTGACAATGTATTTACTATTAAAAGAGTTGAATTTTCAAACTACAGTAGAACATCTTTTATCCGAAATTCTTTTCACCGAAACTCTCTGTTAACCGCAATCCGTTTTAAAGCTTTTTTTGTTTTTAGGGTTTCGTTCATCTGACGAAACCCTATTCGTCTCGCTCCTCTGTCTGTCTGTCTGTCTGTCTGTCTGTCCGTCTGTCCGTCACAGAGCCCGTTCTCAGAAACTACACATGTTGGAGATTTGAAATTTTGCATACTTATAGATGACCACCACGCATCATACGACAAATCATAAAATTTTGAAAAAGTCGTACATTTAACCCTTTGGGCTCCCACATGTGTATTTTAAACAATTCTTTCTAAGTGAGTCCCTAATTAGGTTGCAGGCATGAAATTTTGTGTACTTATAGATGGACACATCAGATCAAACGACAAATCATAAAATTTTGAAAAAGTCATTCATTTAACCCTTTGGGCTCCCACATGTGTATTTTAAACAATTCTTTCTAAGTGAGTCCCTAATTAGGTTGCAGGCATGAAATTTTGTGTACTTATAGATGGACACATCAGATCAAACGACAAATCATAAAATTTTGAAAAAGTCATTCATTTAACCCTTTGGGCTCCCACATGTGTATTTTAAACAATTCTTTCTATGTGAACCTCTAATTACATTGGAGGTGGGAAATTTTGCATACTTATAGCTGAATACCTCACATCAAACGACAAATCAAAAATTTTTGAAAAAGTCGTACATTTAACCCTTTGGGCTCCCACATTTGTATTTTAAACAATTCTTTCTAAGTGAGTCCCTAATTAGGTTGCAGGCATGAAATTTTGTGTACTTATAGATGGACACATCAGATCAAACGACAAATCATAAAATTTTGAAAAAGTCATTCATTTAACCCTTTGGGCTCCCACATGTGTATTTTAAACAATTCTTTCTAATTAGGTTGGAGGAGTGAAATTTTACAAACTTATAGCTGAACACCTCACATCAAACGACAAACTATTAAATTTTGAAAAAGTCGTACATTTAACCCTTTGGGCTCCCATATGTGTATTTTAAACAATTCTTTCTAAGTGAACCCTAATTAGGTTGGAGGAGTGAAATTTTACAAACTTATAGCTGAACACCTCACATCAAACGACAAACTATTAAATTTTGAAAAAGTCGTACATTTAAACCTTTGGGCTCCCACATGTGTATTTTAAACAATTCTTTCTAAGTGAACCTTAATTAGGTTGGAGGAGTGAAATATTGCATACTTATAGCTGAATACCTCACATCAAACGACAAATCATAAAATTTTCAAAAAGTTGTATATTTAACCCTTTGGGCTCCCACATATGTATTTTAAACAATTCTTTCTAAGTGAACCCTAATTAGGTTGGAGGCGTGAAATTTTGCATACTTATAGTTGAATACCTCACATGAAACGACAAATCATAAATTTTCAAAAAGTCGTACATTTAACCCTTTGGGCTCGCACAAGTGTATTTTAAACAATTCTTTCTAAGTGAGCCCCTATTTAGGTTGGAGGTGTGAAATTTTGCATAATTACAGCTGAACACCTCACATCAAATGACAAACCATAAAATTTTGAAAAGTCGTACATTTAACTCCTTGGGCTCCCACATGTGTATTTTAAACAATTCTTTCTAAGTGAGCTCCTAATTAGGTTGGAGGCGTGAAATTTTGCATACTTATAGCTGAGCACCTCGCATCAAACGACAAATAATAAAATTTTCAAAAAGTCGTACATTTAACCCTTTGATCTCCAACATGTGTATTTTAAATAATTGTTTCTAAGTGAGCCCCTATTTAGGTTGGAGGTGTGAAATTTTGCATAATTATAGCTGAATACCCCACATCAAACGACAAATCATAAATTTTCAAAAAGTCGTACATTTAACCCTTTGAGCCTCCCACAAGTGTATTTTAAACAATTCTTTTTAAGTGAGCCCCTATTTAGGTTGGAGGTGTGAAATTTTGCATAATTACAGCTGAACACCTCACATCAAATGACAAACCATAAAATTTTGAAAAAGTCGTACATTTAACCTTTTGGTCTCCCACATGTGTACTTTAAACAATTCTTTCTAAGTGACACCCTATTTACGTTGGAGGTGTGAAATTTGGCATACTTATAGCTGAACACTTCACATCAAATGACAAACCATAAAATTTCGAAAAGTCGTACATTTAACCCCTTGGGCTCCCACATGTGCATTTTAAACAATTCTTTCTAAGTGAGCTCCTAATTAGGTTGGATGCATGAAATTTTGCATATTTATAGCTGAGCACATCGCATCAAACGACAAATCATAAAATTTTCAAAAAGTCGTACATTTAACCCTTTGATCTCCAACATGGGTATTTTAAACAATTCTTTCTAAGTGAGCCCCTAATTAGGTTGGAGGCGTGAAATTCTGCATACTTATAGCTGAGCATCACACATCAAACGGCAAATCATAAAATTTTGAAAAAGTCGTACATTTAAGCTTTTGGGTTTCTACATGTGTATTTTAAACAATTCTTCCTAAGTGACACTCTATTTAGGTTGGAGGCGTGAAATTTTGCATACTAGCTGAACACCATCATGCGACAAATCATAAAAATTTGATAAAGTCGTACATTTAACCCTTTGGGCTCCCACATGCGTGTTTTAAGCAATTCTTCCTAACTGAGCCCCTTATTAAATTGGAGATTTGAAATTTTGCATGCTTATTATAGCAGAACACCTGAGACCAGGCGACAAATTATAAAATCTTGAAAAAGTCTTACGTTTAACCCTTTGAGCTACCACATATGTATTTTAAGCAATTCTTTCTAAGAGAGCCCCTAATTAAGTTGGAGACATGAATTTTTGCATACGTATAGCTGAATACCTCAGACCACACGACAAATCATAAAATTTTCAAAAAGTCTTATATTATTTACTCCTCCGTGCTCTAACGTATATTTTAAGCAATTTTTCTAACCTCCGCCCTTTTCACCCGGGGAGCACTTTTCCAACTTTTGCCGACACCCCTTTGACCATTATTTCATATTATGCACCATAGCCTTACATATTTGAGTTCCACTTTTTACCGCCAGGGGCGCCTACTTATCTCGGGTGCTATGGGCCCAATCCCTTCGACTAATATATATACGGATAGTATGTAAAACGGAGTTTCGTTCGGATAGAGATTTGTTTAGAATAGAGTTCGCCCCTGGTTGCGAAATGTGGAACTAACAGATTTTTCAAAAGGATAAAGTGTTTTGAAATGAATATTAAACGAAACCCTCTGTGCGATCTGTGATCACACTTACCCACTTGTTTTACTATCACATTCCTTGAGGGCAAAATCCATTTTGAAAGCATCATATTTTTTAACCACCATATTCCTTGTGTGTAAACGGTCCTTTCTGAACTACAAGTACATATAAATATTTTCGATCACCTTTCTTAGAGTTTCTTTGAATTTAACTTGAGCCCCCGTAAGCTGCGGAGTGGAACGTAGAAAATGAACAAATTAGAAATTCTGAAGCTTATGAATGTTTTGCAAAAGGTTTGGCATGGCTGGAGCAGAAGAAAGATTGTGCTACTCATGAATTAATAATATTATAAAACTCCGTGATAGAGCTTCAAAGCAAAGGCAATCGAAACTGCGACAAACAAAACATTTTTTTCAAAACCATTGTGATATGTGTAAAAAGTACTTGATTTCAAAATTAAAATTCAGGCAATATATTCTTGTTTCTATTTTGCTATTGCTTTATTTTTATTAAGCACTTGTTACCATAATAAGAAATATTGCATATATTTCTCCTTAATCTTAAAATTGAAGCGTTCTCGATTATCCGAAATTTCTATTATCCGAAAGAGGGTCGGTCCCAATTACTTCAGATAATTGAGATTCTACTGTATATCTAAATTATTGAATGTAACATGATATATCTTATCTTCAATTAAATCGAATTAAATATACAATATTCGTTGCCTCTAGTAATTTTATTTAAGAATAAGGTAATGACATTTTGAAATAATGTGAAATTAATAATTGAGCTTCATTCAGCAGTCTTTTCATAGACTCCGACTCCGATTTCCAGGATATTTCAAGATTTTCCGTACTAATCACATTATTAGTTAAAAGATCCTGTTAAAAGATATTGCGAGAGATAAAAGTATATTACTGTAAAAAATATAAAGTAGTCTGCACCCATCCATATATATGAGGATACCAATTTTTCTGTTTAAAATTTATATTTAACTTTATAAAAGTACATTCTTAATCATATTTCCAATGCTACCGAAAATAAATTATTTTAACTCGATGTATTTACGATTGAAATATCTAAAATAACTATATCTAAATTATTGAATGTAATATGATATATCTTATCTTGAATTAAATGGAATTAAATATCCACTATTCTTTGCCTCTAGTAATTTTATTTAAGAATAAGGTAATGACATTTTGATATAATGTGAAATTAATAATTGAGCTTCATTCAGCGGTCTTTTCAAAGACTTGGATTTCGAGGATATTTCAAGATTTTTCGTACTAATCACACTATTAGTTAAAAGGTCACGTTAAAAGATATTTTGAAAGATAAAAGTAATATTGCTGTAAAAAAAAATAAATTAGTCTGCACCCATCCATATAAATGAGTATCCCAATTACCGAATTACATTCCAAATTTCCTATGAGAATAATGTTCGCCAAACGAAATGAAAAATATTAAGTTTTTATTTTATTTAGTTGTCATTACTAAAAGGTGTCCCAAAATTCACGCAAGAAGTAATTTTCGATAGAAAATACAGGCTTATAAATAAAAATTGTAGTTTTTTTTTATTGATTCATAAAGTATATAGTACTGGGTTATGTATGGAATATCATATCCAGTAAATGCACAGCTTTGGTGGGAGTCCCCAAATTCACGCAGGATTTGAATTTTGCGCCATTTGTGCCTAAATTGCAAGCTGTGGATGTGGACGACATGTGGTTTCAACAAGACGGGCCACATGCCATACAGCCCGAGAAACAATTCCAATACTGTGTGAGCCATTTCCCGGTCGTACAATTTTCCGTTTTGGTGATCATCATTGGCAGCCCAGATCATACGATTCAACGCCGTTGGACTTTTTTCTTTATGCTTTTTTTTTTTTAAGTCTAAGGTCACAAAGCCCACGACAACCCGCGCTTTGAAGGAGTAAATTGAGCGCCGTATTAACGAAATTCAGCCACATTTATGCAAAACGGTCATGGAAATTTTCGACAAAAGAGTGCAAATGTGCCAGCAAAGCCATGTTGGCTATTTACCTGATACACTATTCCATACATAACCCTAAACTGTATACTTTATGAATGAATAAAAGATTTGCAGTTTTTAATTATAAACCTGTTTTTTGTATCAAAATTTCTTCTTCCGTGAATTTTGGGACACCTTTTACTATTATTTATACATTATTTGAATTATTGCACAGATATCTCATGTAATTATAACACTTTTAATGAAATCGTTTACTGAATAGTGAACAGTAAATCTATTATTTGATAGTTATATGACCTAGATCAAACTTTGTTCTGTTTGAGTTCAATTATTGTCTTTTGTATTTGTATTGAGTTATTAAAAAATATACTGCTTAATAATATTTTCAATGCTACTAGAAATTATATCACTTTAACTCAGCATATTTACGATTAATATATTCGAAACTTCAAACATTTGAATTATTGAACACAAAGTTATATATTTTATCTTGAATTAAATTAAATTCAATCTCCAATATTCGTTGCCTTTTGTCATTTTACTGAAGAATGAGGTAATGACATGTTGGAATAATGTGAAATAAATAACCGTGTTCCATTCAGGGCCTATTCAAAGACGTCAATACCCGAGACAATTCAGGATTTTATGTACTAATTGCATTATTAGCTTAAAGATCACGTTAAGAGATATTGTGAGGGATAAAAAGGATATCGCTGTAGAAAGATAATTATTTCTGTTTCCATTCATATAAATGAGGTTCTCAATTATCGAATTTCTTTTTGTTTTTTTCAGAAATTAATATTAAAAATGTGAAATGAAAAAGCCAAATTTTGTACTTCAAATCAGCTGTGGTCTTTCAATTTTATTTTTCCATTTTACGTTTTGGAGCTCTATAAACTACTCAAGGGCATAAAATTAGTGTTTTCATGTGGATATAGCATGTTTTTGGATTAAAAAAATATTTAATAAAAATGTTTTTAATATATAGCAAAATTTTTAATTATAAGTTGTATAAGCAACGTCTTATTATTTATGCATGTATTATTTGAGATTTATTCATGTGCTACTTGACATATTCCACAGAGAAATAATTTAAATCTAACACATTTGATGTAATTGTTTGCTGTGTGTCTAGTAGTTAATTGATAGTTTGAAAGGTACACGGATAAAATTCTAACCGAGTCACATTTAATATAAAATATACGCTTAAACTGATATCTTTTTAATTTATACAAAGCTATTTGAAAATGCAGTTCTTAATCATATTTACAACGTTACGGAAAATAAATTGCTTTGATCGGCACATTTGTGATTAAAGAATTGTAATTTTAAACTATATATTAATTGCTGAATGCAAAATAATACACCTTATCTTGAATCAAATTTGATTGAACTTACAATATTTGTTGACTTTAATCATTCTATTTACAAATAAGGAAATGAGATGGTGAAATATTGTGTGAACAATAATTGCGTTTCATTCAGTGGTTTACTCAAAGACATCGATTGCCGGTATATTCTAAGATTTTTCATACTAATGATGTTATTAGTTAAAAGATACTGTGAAAGGTAAAAAGGATATTGATGTAGAAAGATAATTCATCCTACTTCCATTTATATAATGAGGATCTCATTATATGAAGGATATGAACTACCAAATTTTCTTCTGAGTTTTGAGAAAATATAGAAATCAAAACATAAAATAAAACAACGCCAGCTTGTAATTTTAAAGGAACAGTGGCTGTTAATGTTTTAATTTTTGTTTTACATTTTAGAGAGTTCTATGAAGTACACAAGAACTTAAAATGAGTAGGGGAAGTAGGGGAGGTTTGATACATAGGTTGGGTTGATACATTGGTAATTTTTCTCAACAAATGGCATTAACAGCCATTCTAACACATGTCAAGGCTTCTTTTATTTGCTGAAGCCATCAGTACCTGGACTAATCAGTGAAGAACTGACAACTTTTCTTTTCTTTTAATTTTGAAGGTTTTTGGAATGTCAATGTAAATTTTTTCATTGACTGATTTATTTTCATAACTCTTATTATTGTGAAGATAATATCTTGCATTTTTTTAAATTTATAAATCACATTGTTAGGATTAGTTTTACTAGAAAGTAGATTACCATTTTGCAACTGCATTTGTACAAAGTGATCCAATAAGGCATAATAGGGAGAAATGATACATTAGTACTGGGGAGAAATGATACACTTGTATATTTGAAATTTAATAGTTTTTTTAAGTTTCCAAACTAATATAGGACTGTAATATTCATTATTGTTTTACAGCAAGAGCTACTGAAATTGCTAAGGAAGAACAAAGAGACTATTCATATACATTATGTAGGTTACATAGAAAAGCAGTGCGATGATAGATGGTTAGTTCACTTTGTTCGTCATGTAGAAGGGAAAAAGTTTAAATGGCCTGAAAGGGAAAATGTTTCTATAATTTACGATTGGAA
This sequence comes from Maratus speciosus, assembly GCA_963932465.1. Classification (NCBI taxonomy): domain Eukaryota; kingdom Metazoa; phylum Arthropoda; class Arachnida; order Araneae; family Salticidae; genus Maratus; species Maratus speciosus. The sequence continues at coordinate 221,832,690 of OZ010791.1, read as the reverse complement.
AAACATTAAATCTACCAGATTTTACTTATATTAGTTTTTTTTTAACCATTTCAGGGGTGGTGGTATGTTTATGAAACAACTTAATTTTAATTCTCAAACGCCACATTGGCACCAGCATTTTGGTAAAATATTTTCCATTTAGTGTGAAAGTGAAATATATCTCTTTTATTATTTCTAATTAAATTTGTTGGTAAATTCCGGTGCCATTCATTTATTCAACACTTTAGCATTGAAAATGCTTTGCCCCTGAAAGGATTAAAAGCATCTTAAATGTACTAAATTTATGTTAAATTGTTTGCAAATCAGCAATGTTCACTTCATTTTTCTTTGCAGCTAGATCTCTAGGTGTTTTTTTCATTATTTACTTTCTAAAAAGTGTGTTATTAGGATTGTTTAAATAATAGCAATAGTTTAAATATTTTTGTAAAAAACATTTCTGAAACAAAAATATGTCAGTGTTATTCTGCTTCAAATTTTACTTAAATATTTCAAGATTTATCATAAAAAATTGTATGACGCATAAATTGAATTGTCTGCATTTTTTTTTCAATTTACATAACAATGTATCAAACCTCACTTGCTAGTGTATCAATCCTACCCAGTAATGGGGAGATTTGATACAGTAGTAGCCATTCAAAATAATTGGGATAAATTTTTTGAATGACTATTTTTTAATTCCAAAATATTTTTAATAAATGAATAAAAGGTCACTTTATAAAAAAACACGAAAAATTTGTTTAAAAATAGCTTTCCAAGGGTTGTAAAAAATTAGTAAAAAAAAGTGTATCATACCTCCCCTACCTCCCCTATCAACATATGATGTGTCATGTTTATAGTAAAATAAAAATATACAGGGTCATCCTAAATGATTCAGAGGGTTTCAAAACACAATGTATTGAGATGTATACGACCTACAAAAACAGGTGATGTATAACACGATACATACACTCACCAAGTTTAAAAAAATGGAACTATTAATAAAGAGGAAGTGACATATCCTTAAAATAGTGAAGCTTCAACTGTAACCACTTTTGCAAGGGTTGATTACCACTGGGGGAAACATCCACCAGTAAATTTAAATAGAAATTTTTTACTTGTTTAAACGCCTTATTAATACAAAATTTCAATTAAATAATGGAAGAAACATATATTTATTTGTACTGGGGGACGTTTAATTTGGAGGTAGTCAGGCACTGCGTTTCCGCCATATTGTGACAACCAAGACAACCTCTTGTCAGTGTCTGTGAAAAAGATTATAATACTTGGACAAACTGACACCAGAAAAAACAAACAGTAATTTTTACCATATTTGTAAGAAAACATTTCCATACATAAGGTGCTTAAATAAGACGAAATTTTTTATACAAATTTATTGGTGCGAAGTTTCCCCGGCGGTAATCAGAAACTGCTGATCCGATTTAAAAAATAGCAGCCGTTATTTTATGACACTCTCCTCAGTTACTTCACTCGCAATTGGTAGACAGTATACTGTATGTTGCCTCTTCTTTTTTCATAACTCCATTTTAAAAACCCGCCTCGTCGCTCGTATGTATGCTAGATGCCAGTCTGTGGCGCCACTGTACAAGATGGCGGCAATAACGATGTTTCGCTGGTCTGGGTAATGATCTTCTGTTGCCATGCCCCCCCCCCCAGGTTGCCAGATATTATGCTATGAGATTTCTTTCTGTGGGGTTATTTGAGAGACAGAGTTTGCGTACCCCCAATGCAAACAACGCTGCAAGCATTCCAGGAATGCACCACTGCTGCTGTGATGGACATTGAGAGAAACATATATGGACGGAACTGGATAACCTTTGGGATGTGTGCCGGGTGACTAAGGGCGCACACATAGAACATTTGTAGTATGTACCAGAAACTTGATGAGTGTATGTATCTTTTCATGTATCATTCGTCTTTGTACGTCGTATGCTTGTAAATAAACAGCCTTTAGAAACCCGACTAATCATTTAGACTAATTCTGTATATTTTAGAGATTATCTTTAATAATAAAAATATTTCCAATTATATCGCAAAAGAAAAAAAAAATTAGAAACATTTTATTATTGTAAATGCACATCTTATTACTGTATACTTATGATTGTAGTGTTCAACATATTATTGAATTGTTTTTTATTTTACGTTTTAGAGTTTCTTGAAACTACAAACGGACATGAAATTAGTATTTTTATGTGGATATCGTATGTTTTCAGGTATAAAAAAGTCTATTTAATAAATGACAAAGCTTTTAACTACACCGTAAAAGGAAATTTTAAGCAACATCTTATCATTTATGCGTGCACTATTTGACATTTAAAAATGTATTGATTGACATATTTTATGTACAAAGAACAAATGCAAAAGTAATCCATTTAACCTATTCAGTAGCACACGCTCACCCAGGTACCAGGTGTGGCGTTTATAATTATTAATTGTTTTCAGGAGATGGCCCTGGAAAAAATTATTGGTTTACTGTCTGGCTTTTTATGTCATTTTGTGGCTATGACCATACCTTTCAAAATGCCGTTTATGTTTAAGCTTTCTCGAGATAGCGTTATATATTGTTTCGTGTAGTAAATATGTCATGTTTACAGCCAAATAAACAGCACGTACTGTTTTTCTTGTTTATTCAAAAGGAAAATGCGAATGAAAGCCGTCATATATTTGTGGAAACTTACGGTTACAATGCCCTAACGCCAGATCAAGGGTTGTACCAGGACAACCACCGACATCAACCGCAAAATTGAATCGCTTTGTAAAGAAGACAATGCTTTGCATTTGGTGGGATCAGATGGGCATTGTGTACCACGAGCTTCTAAAATCAGGTAAAATATTTAATGCTATTCCCTACCCTCAACGAATGATCAGTTCCAACTATGCTTTGATCCAAAAGTGACCAAATTTTGCTACAAGACACGAAAAAGGGAATTTTCTGCACGACACTCCCCCTCACACACAGCAAAAACGACTATAGATACCATTTTTATACTTGGCTGGGAAATCTTGCTCACCCGTAGTACCTACCAAACTTGGTCCATTCCGATTACCACCTGTTTTCATCGATGCCTCACGCACTCTCCACGAAACACTTCAACAATTGCGGAAATGTCGAAAAATGGCTTGATGACTGGATCACCTCAAAAGATGTACGGTTTTTCTGGGAGGGTATGCACAAGTTGCCGGAGAGATGAGGAAAATGTGCAACCAGCAATGACACGCACTTTGATTAAATCATTTGTTAACTTTCTCTTAAATTATCAGCGATTTTTTATTGAAAAAATTAAGAATTATTAACCGCTACACCTAGTATACGGGTCAATCCATTTCAAGTGGTCCAGAAAATCATTAATTCGTTGCTCGACCATTTTTAAAAAATCTGAAATTTTTTGTACAACAACCCTAACATGATGGAAGTTCAAAATGACTATTATTTTAATTTTATTAATTTTTGTTTGTGCATGGCGGCCATCTTTGTTTCATCGTCTGCAGCAATTTTCTCACAAGAAGGGTCTACGGAATTGTAAATAATTCATCGTTTATTTATCCAAGTCAAGTGCGGATTAAAGCAATTTGTACAGAATACATTGGGCTAAAAATCTGGTAATGGAGTAGTTTCCGAAACTAATTGCTTATTGGTAAAATTTAAGTATAAATTTTCAGTTTTTTTCCAAAATTTGTCCGTTTACAGGAGGAAAATTTTCAAGCAAGGTAAGCTGTCTACATGACATAATTTTTTTTACAAATAGGCCGAAAGTACTTGTACTCACACGCCGAGTTCCAGATCTGAGACTTGTTTTCTCTTCGCTAAAAAAAATCCCAAATTTTTCAAAAATGACAAAAATTGCACTTTTCAGGCTTTGATATCTCTGGTGGGGCACGAGATAAAAATCTGAAATTTTTTTTTGCTAGAGTATTGTATGGTAGTGTTGTGCACAAGAAATTTCAGAATGGAGATTTGACTACAAGCTGAGATATGGCAAGGGCAACATGTCAAAACAATACTGCCAAACTATTGTTTTGTAGTAGTCACAGCTAAGTATTTATCTCAGAGTATCATTTAAATTTATTTTTTAGATTATCTTTAAATAATAGTAACAGAAAATAAAGCCTTTTGAAATTAATTTAAAAAATAATTATGCCTAAGGCCTACATTTTGTATGGTTTCAGTAATTTTTGTTGTAATTTTAGTAACTAAAAGAAACCTCAGCACTTTTACACACATATATATATACATATATATATATATATACATATATATATATACAAGACCTGAGACGAAAACAGAATAGGGAAAGAGAAAAGCTGTTAATGTTGGCATACTTGTTGAGACATGATCAAACGTGTCAAAACACATTCCTGCTTGTTGATTTAAAAAAACCACAATTTTAAGGCTGCTTGCCAGTTCCTGAAACTTGTTCCTACCATAAGTATTTTCCTGTAAATGAAACATTATGCAATGTTACCATGCATCAGCCTCAAGTAATTTTCAGAAAGTAAAGATATCCAAAGCCTTTTCAAAATTTACACTGCAGAAAAATCACATTTTTGCATAAGAAGTAAGATAGGAATTATTAATGAATTGAGACTTGCACATAGTGATTTCAAAGTATATTTCTATGAGCCAGCAGGGCCAAGATCTTCAATCAAGTTATCAAGAGATGACAAGACTTGGTTCCTACAAATAAAATTTTGAGAAAGATCAAAATTGTGGTTTTTTTAAATCAACAAGCAAGAATGTGTTTTGACACGTTTGATCATGTCTCAACAAGTATGACAACATTAACAGCTTTTCTTTTTCCCTATGTTGTTTTTGTCTCAGGTCTTGTATAAAAATATTTTGTTTCCTTTATGTAAAAGTGCTGAGGTTTCTTTTAGTTACTAAAATTACTTACAGCAAAAATTACTGAAACCATACAAAATGATAATTATTTTTTTAATTAATTGCTAAGCTTTGCAAAGGGCTTTATTTTCTGTTACTATTATTTAAAGATAATCAAAAACATAAATTTAAATGAAACTCTGAGATAAATACTTAGCTGTGACTACTACAAAACAATAGTTTGGCAGTATTGTTTTGACATGTTGCCCTTACCATATCTGAGCTTGTAGTCACATCTCCATCCTGAAATTTCTTGTGCATAACACTACCATACAATACTCTTATAAAAAAAAATTCAGATTTTTATCTCGTGCCCCACCAGAGATATCAAAGCCTGAAAAGTGCGATTTTTGTCATTTTTGAAAAATTTGGGATTTTTTTTAGCAAACAGAAAGCAAGTCTCAGATCTGGAACTCGGCGTGTGAGTATAAGTACTTTCGGCCTATTTGTAAAAAAAAATTATGTCATGTAGACAGTTTTCCTTGCTTGAAAAATTTCCTCCTGTAAACGGACAAATTTTGGAAAAAAACTGAAACTTTATGCTTAAATTTTACCAATAAGCAATTAGTTTCGGAAACTACTCCATTACCAAATTTTTAGCCCAATATATTCTGTACAAATTGCTTTAATCCGCACTTGAATTGGATAAATAAACGATGAATTATTTACAATTCCGTAAACCCTTCTTGTGAGAAAATTGCTGCAGGCGATGAAACAAAAATGGCCGCCATGCACAAAAAAAAAAAATTAATAAAATTAAAATAATAGTCATTTTGAGCTTCCATCATGTTAGGGTTGTTGTACAAAAAATTTCAGATTTTTTAAAAATGGTCGAGCAACGAGTGCTGGACCACTTGAAATGGATTGACCCATTACATTTTTTTTGTGACTTAAGGAATATGAAAGCAGATATATGTTTTTGCACTTTACTCCATGAGGAGTATAAGGATATATGTATGCATAATGTACTTGAGTTTTATATGAGAGCTAAGGCTCTCTGAGGTAAGGCTCACTGCTCCATGATGCAAAGTTTTAATACATTTTTTTCAGTACGCCATGTAGGTAGCATGACTAGTATATATACACTACATGGCCAAAGGTGACCGGTCACGTGCGATTTTAGACTTTTTGTTAAGCATCTAGAAAGATACGTGAGGAATTAACCTGAAACTGCAGGTGTGTAAGTATAGGTCATACATTTCCGCGAAGATTTTTTCCCGAAACCCCATAAGGGTCCGTCAACAAATTGAAAAAGAACAAATATCTTTTGGATAACCCTATAAAAACTAATCTAGGAAAAGCGTTCAAACTCGAGGTTATTAATAAGTGGCTTATTTTAATATACTGTGTTAATTTTTATAAGGATAGCATGTATACTCGTGGAGAAATTAAGGTTTATATAAAAACAGTCCCAAATTTCGTCAAGTTTTTTGCTTATAATTGGCAGAATTCTTAATATAAAAAAAGTTCTTTTTAGAAAATATGACAAACAACATTGTACACAATACTCTGCAATCAGAATTAAAAATAATATAAATTGGATGAAAAATGAGCAGGTTTACTAAAAAATGTTTCACTGCGCATGTGTGCGAATGCAATCAAAATATAATGTGCATAACGTATTAGCTAAGTATATAGAGTAACTTTTGTGAAATTCTCTAAATCATAGGTTGAAAATTCTGAAAATTATCGTCGATAGAATAAGCTCGAAATCCGTTGTTCCCAAAAAGAAGCAAAAAGATGAGGGGTTGTATCCAAATATAGTAGAACGTGCAATGCTGCGTACGCTAGCTTGGCACTAATCAAGAGATATTTCATACAACCCCTCATGTTTTTGCTTCTTTTTAGGAACAACGGACATCGAGCTTATTCTATCGACGATAATTTTCAGAATTGTCAAGCTATGATTTTGAGACTTTCACAAAAGTTGCTCTATATACTTAGCTAATACATTATGCACGTTATATGGATCTCATGCGCAGTGAAACATTGTTTAGTAAACCAGCTCATTTTTCATCCAATTTTTATTATTTTTTAATTCTGATTGCAGAGTATTGTGTACAATGTTGTTTGTCATATTTTCTGAAAAGAACATTTTTTTATATTAAGAACTCAGCAAATTATAAGCAAAAAACTGGTCGAAATTTGGGACTGTTTTTATAAAAACCTTAATTTCTCTACGAGTATACATGATATCCTCATAAAAAGGAACACAGTTTATTACAATAAGGCACTTAATCATAATCTACAGTTTAAAGGCTTTTGCTACATTAGTTTTCACAGGATTATCCAAAAGATATTCGTTCTTTTAGGTAGCTTTCTTTACAAAAAGCTACCTATTGCAGCCGTTCGGAGGAAAGCGGTTTCAAAAAATTTTGGTATATTTTCATCGATCATGACCCCCAGACCCCGAAACCACCCTCCGTTCAAAATTGATATATATATATATATATATATATCAATATATATATATATATATATATATATATATATATATATATCTGACCTATGTCACACTGTAACTCTCGTATTTATGAACCGATTTGGATGTAATTCAGTATGTACATAGTACATACCAATGTATCGACCGAGTTCGTTGGCCAGCTTCTTTACATTTTGTTTCAAAATGGCGGCCATTTAAAATTTTTAAAAAAATTTAAAATTTGAAATGTGGTACCAAAAAATTGAAAATGGAAACATATTTTTTTCTTATGTATTTGACCTTTATACAAAGACTCCGTAGCAGTTTTTGTTTCGTCTATATCTTAAAAAATGGCTGAGTTATAGCATTTTGAATTTCTAGCGAAGCTGACATTTTGAAACGTCCTGAATTTTGTCACGCGATAAAAGGCGTATTTATGAACCGATTTGGATGTAACTTCGTTTATACATAGTACAGACCAATGTCTCGAACGAGTTTGTTGGCCAGCTTCATCCACCATCTTGTTTAAAAATGGCGGCCATTTAAAATTTTTAGAAAAATTTAAATTTGAAATGTGGAAGCAAAAAATTGAAAATTGAAAAAATATTTTTTTCTTATGTGTTTGACCTTGATAAAAAGATTCGGGAGCAGTTTTTGTTTCGTCTATATCTTAAAAAATGGCTGAGTTATAGCATTTTGAATTTCCAGCGTGGCTGACATTTTGAAACGTCCTGATTTTTGCCACGTGATAATAAACGTATTTATGAACCGATTTGGATGTACCTTGGTGTGTACATAGTACATACAAATAACTCAACCGAGTTCGTTGACCAGCTTCATTTGCCATCTTGTTTCAAAATGGTGGCCATTTAAAAAAATTAAAAAAAAAATAAATTTAAAATAAGATACCAAAAAATTGGAAAATGAAAAAGATTTTTTTTGTATGTGTTTGACCTTAATACAAAGATTCCGGAACAGGTTTCGTTTCGTCTACATCTAAAAAAATGGCTGAGTTATAACATTTTGAATTTCTATTGTGGCTGACATTTTAAAACGACCTGATTTTTGTCACGCGATAACAGGCGTATTTATGAACCGATTTGAATGTAACTTGGTGTGTACATAGTACATACAAATAACTCAACCGAGTTCGTTGACCAGCTTCATTCGCCATCTTGTTTCAAAATGGTGGCCATTTAAAAAAATTAAAAAAAAATAAATTTAAAATGAGATACCAAAAAATTGGAAAATGAAAAAGATTTTTTTTGTATGTGTTTGACCTTAATACAAAGATTCTGAAACAGGTTTTGTTTCGTCTACATCTAAAAAAATGGCTGAGTTATAACATTTTGAATTTCTATTGTGGCTGACATTTTAAAACGATCTGATTTTTGTCACGCGATAACAGACGTATTTATGAACCGATTTGAATGTAACTTGGTCTGTACATAGTACATACCAATGTCTCGACCGAGTTCGTTGGCCAGCTTCATTCGCCGTCTTGTTTCAAAAGGGTTGCCATTTTTAAAAAAAATGTAATTTAAAATGTAAAATGAGGTATTAAAAAATTGGAAAATGAAAAAGATTTTTTTTATGTGTTTGGCCTTGATACAAAGATTCTGGAGCAGTTTTTGTTTCTGAAAATTTGTTCTTTTGTTTATATCTTAAAAAGTGGTTGAATTACAGCACTTTGAATTTCTATCATGGCTAACACTTGGAAACGATCTTGTATTTGTCACGCGATACCACACTTATTCGCCTATTTCGATGGAAGAAGGCATGTGGATAGTATACATCAATATCTCGACCAAGTTCGCTGGCCAGCTTCATCAGCCATCTTGTTTTAAAATGGCGGCCATTAAATTTTTAAAAAAAATTATATTTAAAGTGAGGTGCAAAAAAATGAGAAATTGAAAAAGGTTTCTTTCTTAAGTATTTGACCTTGATATAAGGATTCAGGAGCATTTTTGTTTGTCTTTATCTTAAAAAATGGCTCAGATATAGCAGTTTCAATTTCTAAAGTGGGTGACATTTTGAAAAATCTGATTTTTTTGCCTGCGACAGCACATGTATATATCAACCGATTCCGATATGAGTGAGTATGTGCACAGCAATTACTAAGGTCTCGACCAAGTTCACTGGTTAGCCTCATCTACCACGTTGTCTTAAAATGGCAGGCACTTTAAGAAATCGCCGAATTTGGCAGCCAAATATAAGTGACTTTAAATAAAAGCAGCTTGGATAAAGCTGACTAATTTCGCGAAATTCTCATTCATAATGATTTAGTATTGAAAAAAATTAGTATTGAATCTCCTACATTCGGTTTCCACTTAATTGAGCTTCGTGTGTTTGAATAATATAAGTTGGCTTTTTAAAAATAAGAAATATAAAAGCTACCTCTTCCTCCCGGCACTGGCCGGAAGGACTTTTTCAATTTGTTGACGGTCCCCTATGGGGTATCGGGAATAAATTTTCGCGGAAATATATGACCTATACTATACTGTTTACAAACCTGCAGTTTTAGGTTAATTCCTCATGTATTTTTTTACATATTTAACAAAATGTCTAAAATCGCAAGTGACCGGTCACCTTTGGCCATATAGCGTAGTAGCACTCCAATTTACGCAACTGTAGATTGTCGTACAACTTTATCCTAAAAAAATTCCCTTCCACGGTAGTTGTTACAACGAATAAGCCTGCTCTGAAAAGTTAATAAAATTGTTTGTAGAATTGTAACCACTTAATTAGATTAAAGATTGGCATTTTCATGGCTCTAACTCAAACCTTTCTCTATTTCAGTTCGATAAAGTACGCGTGTAAACTCTTCTCTTTCGAATTCACACTGTGCTATTTAAAAATACGGTGCTTAATCATATTTCCGATGCTACTGAAAACAAATTACTTTAGTTACCAGTTAATGATTGAAAAATCCGAAATTTCAAACTAAATATAAGGTACTTGTATCCAATATGGACAGTGCTCTCAATATGGACACTCCTAATATCTAACAGGACGACCACTTCGTTCTTCGTCATCAACTTTTGAATGCTCCTGCTCATCATGCACAACTGTTGTCTCATAAATTCCAAATTTAACACCTTACAGTTGGATAGTGCTGCCACCTATTGGCATATTTAGAAACAATTTACTACCAGTTTTCGACCTCTCATATCGGTTTGTAACCTACTTATTGACTTTCCCTCTTAATAGTATTATTGTTACGATTAACCCTATATCGTTTGATTTATTGAAAACGGATGTAATGGAATTGTTTGATGAAATTACTGTTTACACTTTCAATGTTTACTCAATGGAGGATATTCCATCTCCGTTTTGATCACGTGGTCTAGGTAAAAACTTCTAGCGTAAAAAAGGGAAGGCTCCGTAGACGTGTAATGTAAATATCCGCTAGCCAATGAAACAGTTGATGAGGCCAAGCAGTAATATCTTTCCTTCTTATCAGTTAGAAGTTCCTTGGGTAAATTACCGGTATCACGTGACTTTTTTCAGCCTCGAACACATATTTGGAATATCCTCCATTGCTACCAGTTAATGAATAATTTCATTGCGTAAAATCAAAGCACGTTCCACTTGAATTCGATAAAATACGCACATACATTTTCTGCATTGAATTTATACTGAGCTATTTAAAAATACAGTTCTTAATTATATTTTCAATACTTCTGAAAATAAATTGCTTTAACTGAACATATTTGCAATGGAGGAATCCGAAATTTTAGACTCTATCTAAATTATTGAATTTAACACAATATACCTTATCTTAAATTTAATCGAACTATATTTCCAATATTTGTTACCTTTAGCTATTTTATTTACGAATAAGTAATGACATGCTTAAATTATGCAAAATCAATAATTGTGCTTCCATCAGCGGTTTATTCAAAGACTTCGATGACTAGGATATTTCAAGATTTTATGTACTAATCCACAAGAGTCACATTGATGTAAGGATAACTTTATTAGCTAAAACATAATATTAACTGATATTATGAGACATAAAATGATATTGATATAGAAAAATAATTCAGTTTGTTTCCCTTCAAATAAATGAAGATCAAAATTACTAAATTTCCTACTCAGTTTTATGAGAAAATAATATTAAAAATATGAAATGAGAGAGATTAATACTTTATTGTAAGGAAACAGTGGACGTAATATTGGTTACGTAGTTATAATAATGGTAATACTGAAATCCAATATAACATGTGGATATTATAACTTTCTGGCAATCCTTGGAAATATTTACAATAAAATACTACTATCAGTTAACACGTTCACTGCCCCCATAGGAATTTAAAGTGATCACCAGGGTGCCAAACTTAAAAAGACTAATTAAAGTATTTTTAAAGTGTTTATTTGTTGTAAAATAAATACAGTATACATAATTCGGATAAAGTCAAATGTAAAGTCATTGCTGACCTTACCCACGATTTTTTTAATACTTTAGGAAAAGGTACTTGTGACCCATGTGTGATGCTCACGCCACAGAATGAAAAAATTTTCAGACCCACCGGTTATGCTCATGGCGGTGAACGTGCTAAATACAGGGTGATTCGCTACCACGTGTACATCAGTCGATCCACGAGTAATCCACGCGAGCGTGGATAGACAGACAGAAGTCCAGACGGACAGACTGGAAGACAAACCGAATTCATAAACACTTTTCAACTATGTTGGAAGGTGTTAAAAAAAGACCAACACTGCAAAAATATCGGGAATGAATTAGGGAAATTCTCTTGACAATTTTGCACAAACATTGGAAAGTTACGAAGGTGGGTGTACGGATCTTGGTACAATATTTCATGACGGTTATCTAATACTGTTCGAGATATAGCCAATATTGGCCAAGATATAGCTAGTGGAAATAATGTTGGCCCAATATTATTTGACTAGGGATATTCCCATGTCATGTAACTAAAGAATCCTCATTTAAGGAGAATGTATGTGTCTATTCTAAAAATATTATAACTAACGCTGTCACCGCCGTAAATGATTTTTTTTTGTGACCAGAGGTCTTTCTAGGCAAATATTAAGAAAAAAAAATTCATATAAAATATGAAAATTGGTAGTTTTTATATAACAATGGTAGATAAACAAGCTGAATCAGACTGTTTATAAATCGAAGAATTATTTTAAAAGCTATTTAAAGTTGAAGTCGTTCAAAATAGTCCCGTTAAAAAAGTTTTATTCGAAAAAAAAAAAAAAAAAAATCCATGCATAGTAGTTTAACCACCCTTCCCAGGGAAATGCTTGACAAACTTACAGTGTGCAGTGTGCAATTACTTTTTACATTTGACTAATTTTTGAGGTTAAAGAAATATTCAAAATTTCATCATTTCAATAGAAATTTATTTAATTCTTCGAAGAGGTCATTATTTATATCGTTGCCGAATTGTAAAAAACCGGAAATAATAATATTACTTTTCAATAAAAAATGTATTTACACGTGCCTATTAAACACATTAAGGGTAACTTTAAAATAACAATTAAGTCATTAGGTGTTAAAAACAGTAAATGGGAAAATTACATCATATGCAAAATGCCCAAATAATAATATTGGGCAAACAATTTAAATATACAAGTATATTTACACGAGATTTATTTCTTATTTTGAAATTATCTTTCCAACTTAAAAAAAAAAAAAAATATTTTGACGTGAATAATAAAAAGAGAAACAAAAGTCTTTTGAAAATTGCGTCATATTTAAAACAATACATTTAAAAGGTTTAATTTAAAACAATTTTCTTATGGCGCCGTTATAAAATACCGGGAGGCAGCAGTATTGTTTACTTAGCCATTTTATACAAGCTGATTTTTAAATGTTTAATGGATCTTATTTAGTTAACACGTTAAGCGCCACGTCAGCCACCGGTGGCTGACAGAGAACTTTCCGTTTAAAACGCGTCATTCACCGATGGCTGACCTCTAAAATATGATATAAAACTGAAAAAAATATACATTGTTTTAAATAATTACTGAACAAATATTTAAAATTTACCTACCTTTTATTTATTACAGGATTATACTTTCTTAAAAATTACTTTTAACATTGTAAATTTTTAGCGCTTCAGTGTCAGTCATCGTGGCACTCAACGTGTTAATCACAAAAACAAGCGTTAGCTGTCTCGACAGCAGGGTTGTAAAAAACCCGGGTTTTTTGTTAAAAACCCAGCCCGGGCGGGTTTTATTAAAAAACCCGGGTTAAATGGGCAATTTTCCCCGGGTAAATTGGCTACTAAATTTTGGTACTTTGCGAAATTTATCCATTGAAATTTTGAAAATTCTCAGAGGAATTACTCAGGGAAAATTTAATTTTTTGCTTAGGAAAGCACGAGAAATTTGATTGCCGAAACAAGTGGCAATCCTGATCTCAAATACAATCTTTGTAAACAAACACTTCATAGTCTTAATAAGGATCTCAATATTTTTCTCTGTTCTTAAAATACATATATATTATATGATCCCTTTAATTTAAATAACAAACAAATTTTAAATTGCAAAGCTATCAATTGTGTGTTATTTAATATTAAAATATAAATATAACTTAAAAAAACTTGCTCCTTTGAAATTATCATAAGATTAGCAAATGTTGATAAAAATGTCTTACAACAAAAATGTTTCTTATGTATATACAGGGTGTCTACTCTCAACGGTGTCCAATGGCTAATTCCTAAACCGTTAGTCATACACATATGGTTTAAATATTACAAAAAGTTTTCATTTGAGGCAAAGAAATATTTTAAAAGCGATTTGGGTCAATAAAAATATTTCTTAAAAAATTACGAAATTTAAGTGTTTATACAGCCTTCGGTGCTATAAGTTATATTTAGTAAAATTTTCCTATTACACTGACAAGACAGACAAAAAAAGTCCCGTTCATATGACACTAAAATTGACTGAGTTATGAAACTTTAAATATGCATGACTTATACCACTTTTCTGCATCTGAACACAAATGAGTTTGGCCATTCTTTGAGGGGTCATATCCTAAGTGCTTAAAGTATTCGAAGAACTTTTCATGTGTATCTGCACTTTGAAAAAAATAGTAAAGTGTTATGATTGAGTTAACTTTTATTAAGTTTCAGATTGGTTAAAATTATTATATTTTAACGTATGTTTTATTTTGTAAGGATTTGAGACTATTTCTTTTAACAATTATTATGTTATTTTATTTAACTTCAATGATCGTATGTATGTTTTCCCAGTTCAAAATTTGTAGTCGAAATTTAACTCACTTTCAAGTTTCAAATGTCCGATCGAGATTGTATTTTACATGTATACTGATGTAAATCCGATGACAATCTAATATTATTATGATTTTTGGTGGTTACCATTCATACTTATTTTACAGGATAACACAAAAAATTTCGGATAGATTACTGCCAAGAAGTTTAAGAAAAAGTTTTAGATTAGATAACACAAGACTGCGATGGTTGTGTTTTTTAACTTTTATGTATTTTTTAGCACTGAATCTGAGAATTACCTTAATTTTTAACCATCATCTCAGGATGTTTTGCAAATCATAAATTGTCAAAGTTAAAAAATAACAAAAATCAAATACTATAAAATAGATGAGACGGCTGAGTTTTTAAACTTTTGATAATTGATTTTTATGTACCTTTTAGCACTGAATTTGAAAGTGACCTTCATTTTTAACCATCACATTATAATTTTTTTTGCAAATCGCAAATGTCAAAGTTAAAATATAGCAAACATCTGATACTATGAAACAGATGTAAAACTTTTTTTATTTAATTTTCCTCACGTGATGGTTAAAAATGAAGATCATTTTCAGATTCAGCAGTAGAAAATACTATAAAACAGATGTAAAACTTTTTTTATTTTATTTTCCTTATGTGATGGTTAAAAATAAAGGTCATTTTTGGATTCAGCAGTAAAAAGTACATAAAATAATTTAATAAATATAATAAGTTTAGTAAATATAATACTCTTGAAGCTAACTGAAAAGCTTAAATTTACGTTTTAAATTAAAAGCTAAAACGTTTTTAAATTATAGGGTTCCCAATCTAAAAGTGCAAGTAAATTAGTACAAATATATTTTCTAAGATTCAAAGAAGTGAATAAATAAAACAAAATAACCATGAACAACAAATACATCATTTGTTCCTTTCCAAAAATACTCTTAAAAAAACCCGGGCTTTTTAAGTGGGTTTTTTATAAAAAACCCAGCCCGGGCGGGCAGCTGGGCGGGTATCCGGGCAGCTACCCACTACAACCCTGCTCGACAGCAGTTGATTCGGCCTTAAAATCCAGCTTGCGAAGTCGGTAGGAAAAAATGGCCGATGCCGACTCCGACTCTGGGCTGGCTGATATTATAGTGTTGTTTATTGGTTAAAATTATGAGGGAGCGCAAGAAAAATAAAGAAAAAATTTCACTACTTCGGCATTAATACTGTTCTAATGGTTTCGAAAGAAAAAAAAATGGAAAAACATATATTTTCCGCTTTATTAATTATACAATTTCGCTTCCCGCAAATCCGAAAAATTCAAGGTTCTTTGGCTTCTAAAAATAGCAGAAATTTGCAATTTTCACATTACCTCCGGTTAGAGAACTGCATGGTCCGAAATTCCGGGCCCGGACCGTTAAAAGTTCGGGCCTGCTCATTTATATTTTTGTAATTCACTCCCTGGCCCATTCAAAAATCAGTAAAAACAAGCCCGGCCGAAGTAAAAATCCATGAAATCCCGCCCAGCCCGATTCAATTTCTACCGAGAAGTCCAATTTTTATAATATGCAATTAAGATTCTTTTAAATAATACTGCATACCTATTTATGGGAAAATTTTAAGGTATGTTTCAGATTACGATAAAAGTTTACAAGTCATAAAGATTAGCAACATTAATGATAACTTTGACGCTTAGACTATTGCACTCAAATGAAGATTCATTGAAAAAATTAATGTAGTTTAGAATGAAAAAAAGAATAAAAATAAATAAAATGTGGTTAAAACATCATAAATTTTAAAGGCATTTCAAAAAACGAGGTTTTTAAAAATATTTCTCTGTAATTTATTATAATAATACTTTTTAAAAGATTCCCTTAGCTGAAATTCATGATAGCTATTACTGTTTTTACAAAATAAATTGCGTTCGATATGTCCTGTGAATAATTAAGTCCAGTTATGGTTCGGCTAGACCTAAGTATGCAGTGGCGTAGCTACGTTCTTTGGCGCCCGGGGCAGGAAAAAATTTTGCGTCCCCCCACCCTCCCCAATTAAAAAAACCTCAAATTTTTTCCCCTCAAGATAAAAAAAAAGTCTTTTGGGCTTGTACCGGGAGGAAAAAGCAGCTTCAATCTTCCTTGTTTTTAAGGATTCAGCTAAGTTTTACTCAAACACACGAAACTAAAATGCATGGAACCCGATTATAGAAGATTCCTAGTTTTCGTCAATACTAAATTTGTATAGGAATGTCTAAAATTTGGCATATGACTGTTGATGGATGACACGGATATGACTGTTGTTTTAAGCGTATGGGAGTAGCAACAATGAAAATAAAGTAAAAAAAAAAAAAAACACATTTGCTAAAACTCCTAAATGAATTTCAAATTCCTCTACTCATCCATTTTTAAGATAGAGAAGAAGCAAAACATGTTCTTGAATCCTTCTATCAACAGCTAGCGATTATGCAAGAAGTAAATTTGTATTTATAATTTTATTTATATATATGTGTTTTTTTGTCTGAAATCTTTAAGGGGCCGCTATTTTGAAGCAGGATGGCTGATCAAGATGTCCAATGAATTTGATCGAGATCTTAATAACCCTTAACATATGCTCAATCACATCCAACTCGGTTTATAAATTAGTGCAGTCGCATGACAATGATCATATATCTATAGAAAAATATATATACTATCTTATATTCTAAAATCCATTTTATCCCCTTGTAACTTTGTTTCCCAGCATAAAAATGTTTTCGCTCACCATTAAAATGCTGTTTGGACAATTCTTCTTCGTTTGCGGTTAAGGCCTTGTACGTCACAGATCTCGGGAATTGGGAGGGGTCTTGACCACAGGTCAATCAAGAGTTAATTAACCAATTAAACTAATTTCCTCCAATATTGTTACCTTCGTCCCATGCTCGAAAATGTTATGATGTACATGAGGTTCAGTTTTTTTATATAATTAGCCGAGATTATTAATTAAAAACTACTCAAAAACGGATTTTTTCACAAAATGGCAAAATCGCGTGCATATCTGAACCTGATTCCGTAGCCGAAACGAAAGAAATTAAGAATTTTCAATAATCAACGAAAATTAAGAAAACTAATTAAGATATCGATTTGAAATTTTCAGAGCATATGCAGAAAAATATTTTACACCTGTGTATAAAATTTTTAGGTCGGTAATTTTTTTAAATTTTTTTTCAACAAATTGATGGCGACAGTACAAAAGTTCGGAGAAAGAACCATACAGGGGCGAACATACATTAATAACAAACTAAAAAGAGTTCTTTTTTCCGACCGCCCCCTCCATTTAATTTCCGAAAATTGATGGATCAGAGATTATATGACATGCAGCCGATTGTCTTAATTATAAAACGTTGCCAAAGGCTAAAAACATAATTTAAAATCATTTTATCAATTTAATCGAATATTATTGTGTTCTGTGGCAAGAATCTTGTGATATGAGTTAAGAGTTCGTTTACAAAGATTTCTCCCCTTTATTTACATTTAAAAGTATGTTTTCCAAAATATAGACTTCTCTTATATATTATATAAATATAGACCACAATTATCGAACATTAACGGCACATTCTTTTCTCGGGTTCTATGGGCCAGATTTCATTGGAAATTGATTAATTCAATTTAGCTTACATTTTTTTTGCAGTGTTTAGCTCCACCTTCCACCCATTCTTATATCGGCTTCTATGGTCCCAATTTTAGCTGGGTTCTGCTCATTCGATTTGGTTTTCGCATGTCTGACAGTTTTTAGTTCTACTTTCCACCGCCAGGAGTATGTTTATCTGAGATTTCATGGGCCGGATTTTTTTCTCTCACTGTGGAATTTTTTTCTTTCAAATCATATTACGGATTCTCTTCAGATTTTTCGTCGCGTGCGCAGCAAGCTATACGGGAGCGCAGAAAGCAAGGACCCGTGCCGGAGATTCCTTTTGAGAAAGATAAATTTGAATGTAGGTTTTTAGAGTTTAGGGATGTGTGTGTAGCAGGTCCGGTCTACGCTGTCGAAGCAGTGGTGACCCATCCCAGAGGTTCATTTTGAGAAATTCGTTATTTTTTAAAAATTTTAATATGAATAGAGGTTTTAATCATTCACGGTTCATTTGGAAAAATCTACGGGAGTGTCAGCTACTGTACAAATGAACAATGTTCTTTTGATACCAGAAATGTGAATCCAAGTCGCCAAAAGGTCTTTTGATTTATAAACTAGAGGCTAGACAGTTAGAAACCTCCATCAGCTATTGACAATTATAGATATCTCCTTTCCTCCTACCTTCATTGAATTTCTTCAAAACATCCACACACATACGAACACACACATAAAAGGAAGGGTCGACAATTCTTATTTATTCTCAAAGTATGTGAAATAATTTCGGTTTAAAGCTCCTTTCAATTTGGCGCCCCCTATTTAATTACATTGCGTCTCAATTTAGGTACATAATTGTCTTAGGTCCAAGTGTGTTGAGCCATCCCTAGAAACATTTGCAGATGCTTTTTCTTTATTCATTATTTGGATATAACAAAATATCTTACTAAAGAAAACATTCACATACAAAACAAAATTTAAAAAAATCAACTATTTTATTTTTTGTCAAAATATATGAAATAATTTCTGTTTAAACTTCTCTCAATTTGGCGCCCCTAGGCCTCGGCGCCCGCACCCTTTTCCCCCCCCTTAGCTACGCCACTGTAAGTATGCAGAGAAAATGTAAGCTTGATCTCGGCACAGCCAGAGTCTGCTAAAAAATCAATTCTCGCTCAGGCACAGTCTAACTATCCGATGCCAAGTTTACAAATTACGGTTCATTATTGAAGTTATCAGCTCGCATGAAGCACATTTGTACTTATTCTCACAAATAGTCATGTTCATTGCAAATTGTTCAACAGTCTGTTGTATGTACAACAGACAGTATATTGCGCACCTTTAACTTAGGTAGCCTGGTATACTCCAAAACTAACAATAATAATTCATTTTATAGGTTTAAAATTACATATAATTGGTTTAATTTCAGTTTAAACTGAATAACAAAAAATCTGGAGTCGGAGTCGGAGTCGGATTGTTTTTTAGAGACTTCGACTCAGTCTCTTTTGCTGAAAAATGAGCCTGACTCCGACTTCGCAGCTCTGTTAAAATCCCCCAGTTAAGGGAAATGAATGGAAACTCGATTACCAGAGTCTCGTGTTAAAATTAGGCTGATTGTTGGTTGAGCCTGTACCATTTGACGTTTATTAAGAGTCGATAATTGAAAATCAACTTAAAACATAAAACATGCATTCGTAGAATGCGAAGAATGGTTGGTTAAATCAGCTGAGTGTTAACTCTAGGTTAACCTGTAAGAATGATCTAAAAAGTTGTAAAGTTGTAATACTTTAGTTAAATTTGGTGGCACTTGACTCCAACCTATAGGATATTTCTATTACAAGAATCCAATGGACTCGACGTATAGCGGAATTAAAATGTTGCGTTGTGTTTTTTTTTTGAAAAATAAATATCTAGTGACAATAAACTAGGTAACTGGGAAGTTTTACTTCCATGAACTGATATTGTAGCAATCGTTAAGTATAAAATGACTGGAAACCAATAGTTCATTCGAACATCAATGTTTATTGAAACTTCAATAATAATCAAATATATATATATTAGGCATCGTGGTGGGACTAATTCAAGGGAGAAATTAATGTCAGAATATATCTGGCTTACTGCTGCTAAATTCTAAGTTTATCGACATGTGATTCAGTCAACATAAAATAAAATACTAGACAGCAGGAATATATCTATATTGCAATGAACTTGGTAAGGTGTTATAAAAAAATATAAAACAATACATTTAATGAAAGTCAGAATATCATCTTTTCTTATAGTCATCTTCAATGTCAATAAGTATCCATCGTAACACAGCAGCATCCCAAACGCATTCTCGAAATATAAGAGGCACTGGAAACACATGTTTTCCTAACCTGCCGAACTTAGATCCATCAATGTCAATCAAGTGATCGATCAAGTACTTCCGTTAGGAAGGGACCTGAAGTCGTCTTCGATGTACTTTAGGATAAAAAAAATACCAAGCCGGCGCTGGAAACACATGTTTTCCTAACCTGCCGAATTTAGATCCATCAATGTCAATCAAGTGATCGATCAAGTACTTCCGTTAGGAAGGGACCTGAAGTCGTCTTCGATGTACTTTAGGATAAAAAAAATACCAAGCCGGCCATTTTGTTTCTCCTGCAAACTTAACTATTTCAAATCTCCCCCAAAACCAGAAATCCAGTAGTGAATGTCATTAGGGAGTAACCCTACTCAATAAGTATAATGTTTCAAATCACCAAAACACCAATCCATCTTTCTCCCGCGTATCTTCGTGCTTACCTTTTCCTGTTAAAAAGATTTCGTAAACATCTTTTTGTTTAACTATTTATATAACGAATCGAAATAAAGACAATTTTTTTTTTTTTTTATCGTTTTTGAATTAAAATACAGTTCTTAATGCTGAACCATGGATGCTGATTAAAAAAAATAACGCTCAATAATTTAAAATCTTTCAATATTGTTGACGGACAGTTCATTTATTTATCTTATTAAAAGCATAAAATTAGGAGCCAAACTATGCAAATGATTTGGAATCAATGCTCTCTGCATCCCGCAAGATACCGTGTCGATACTAGCGAAACCTGCAGATTATAAGCACGGCAAGGGTTGCCAACACAAAAAGGCAAACCGCCACATCTTGCGCCAAGGAATTGATGAAAATCCATGGAAATACAGGAAACGCCAACCTTCCCGGGCTAATACGCCAAACGTGGCAGACAAACTACGCGAAGTGAAAGTCAAAGTAGGAAAAAATGGCAGATCGTAAAAACTGCGAAAGGAATGACTCATGTGGGCGACAACTGGTAAAACCACGGGGATTAGTGGACAAAAGGTATGCGTTGCTTGAGTTCAAACGATCTCTAGGCGCAAAACTGAATAAAGGGGGGAAAACCAAGGTATCTAGGTCGTGACTACGATACGGAGATCGCCACTGGTCATTTAATTATAATTCAATCTTTCGTAATCTTTTTAATGCAGATCAAATTAGCTTGTTTTTAGAGTATGCGGTGTCAGAACAGGAGTTGGCAAGCGTAACTCTGGGGGTGTCATAGCCCCTAATTTAACAAATAATAATAAAAAACATCGAAAAATAAAAGAATATGCAACGACTTTTAAAGAAATGTATTTCTTCAGTATAAAGCATGCAGAACTACTATAGTAGCAAAAGTTTGTTCTCTTCAAATAGTCTCGTAAAAAGAGAAGTCGGTATAAAGAGAATACTAGGTAACCTATTAGAACGGGCATTCCCAATAATTGAATTCCCTTGAAAAGGGATATATAGCTGGCATACCCCCCCCCCCTTTTTTTAATTCTTAGAAAAACGAATAATAATAAAAATATATAATAATAATAATTAAAAAAAAGGACAAAAGATGAAAATGAACATTTTTTTGCACTACATTTAATGTAAACTTTACTACAGCTAGTAAGTTTTTCAATGTAATGAGCATGCTTCTTTCATTTAATATCCTTGCATATTTCTCGAATATATGGCGTTTATTTGCGGAGGTTGAGTCGCAGGTTCTCCTCAGCATCTATCAGTGTGTTTTTCAATTCCTACTATTAGTTCACACTCTCACTATATTTATTTGTTTATATATCTTGTTCAAATTTTCAATCGTTAATAAAATACTTATTATTCATCCTATCAAGGTGAATTTTTTTTAAAACTTGTACTGGATGACAATTGATGTTAATACAGATTTTTCAAATATTAATTCGTTAATTAAATTTTAATTAATTTTAGTTTTATATGGGAAACAAAATGGCGGCCATTGGTTATTGGCCAGCATTTAATGCATCTTTATATCTATAAGTGGGGTTACCATAGGAGGCGGAGCCTGTTCTGTCGCCAAATACCGCCAAGTTTGTCGCCAACTTGGCGATATATCGACAAATTTGGCGACCAAAATGAGTTGCCAAAAGTGACGCCAACTTTGCGATACCTCTAATATTTCGCCAAATTCCCATAGACTTCCATTGCAAACCTACTTGCTTATAGAAAATCAACAAATTGAGATATTTTAATGCAACAAAAACTAATATTAGCTTAAGGGATTATATTAAATTTTTCTTTGATGGCCTAAGTAGGAATTGACTTTGAAAACAAAATTTTTATATTACTTGTTATATTTTGTTTTTAAAAGAGTTAGTGTTATAATAAAAATTATTTTCCCCTACTCATTTATTCGCCGTTGGACAGATGGTTCGTGTACTCCTTCGAACACCTTTTCGTTCCCCCAAAGAATACATGCTGTCACAATGTGAGAAACACTGCACCAGAAAATTATTTAAACTTTATTTTAAAATACAAATTATCCTTATTATCATTTACATAGATAAACTTTAAAAGAATCATAATAGAATTTGGACAATGGAAGGGTTGCAACTTTTGCAATAAGGCAGACAAGGATAATATTATAATATTAGTTGAATGCCCGTCATAATAGTAAAAGTACATCAGAAGTGGTATTCTCTTTTTTCTGAGGCACACTCTACTGTCAGCAGACCTAGACCACTAGATTCTCATTTTACTAATCTTTTGATTAGATATATTTTAAATATCTAATAACATAGTACATTCATACTGTAGTTGCTTAGGCTAGAAGTCATAAATTGCAAACGGAAGAAGAAAAATGCCCAAATATGAAAAACTGCGCATTTGGAAATCAAACCAAATAAATAACAATCGAATTGGGTTCCAAACACCTCTAATGATATAATAACACAGTTAAAATATTTTTTGTTATGAATAATTAAGAAATAAAATTTGTAAACTGAAATGTTCTAAAGTTTTATTTCTGGCTATTTTTACATAAAACCTTTTTAATAAATTCTTTTATTTAGTCAAACTTACATTATGAGTGCTTTATTTACCTAAAATATTTATTTGGCTATAGAAGTCTTTCAGATAAATGAAAACATAAAGAAAGGGATAAAAAGCATACGGAAAAAAATCAGATTTCGTGCAACTGAATAATACAAAATTATTTTATTATGTATAATTATTATGCTTAGTTATGAATAGTATAAGTTATTTTATTATGTATATTTTTTGTACATAAAAAGTAAGAAAAAAGATATACCTATAAAGAGGAAAAAAAATTTAGTTGCTGATAAAATAAACTTTTCAAATCGCATTTAGTACTATATGACCCAACGAAAAGAAATATGATTTTACTTTCATTGTATTTACAGAAAACGTAAAAAAAGGAAAAAAGGAACGAATTGAACATTTTATTTTAATTTCTATTTGGAAATGAATAAAAATTTATAAAAGGAAAAAGACAGCACAGAAAATTACAAATATTTTTGAAAGATCTTAAATTTGTAATACACTAATCTGTTTATTTTTCAATTCCTTTTTCCGAGAAACTTTTTATAATATTTTTACAGAAGTTTAAGCGATTGTAATCTTTCAGAATTTTAATAATTTATACCACAATTATATCACAATTGAAATACTAAATAAAATCCGAATAAAAAAAGAAGAAAGTAAAATCTTGCATTACGCACAGATTAATGAACGCTTTCCAGAATAATATTACGAAAGTTATAAGCAGTTGAGAAAATACATAGTGCAGATGAAAATCCATTATCAGCAACTGCTACCCATATATGGAATTTTTTATTAATTATTTTATGCAGTTCTTACTTATATATTTTTTTACATACCACGTACTGTAATAAACTTTAATTCAAATGAAAAACCAATAACACAATTGAAAAATTATTTTCCGGCTATGATTATTTAGAGATGGCAATACAGCACAGCCCCGATTATCCGCGGAAATGGGTGGCAAGGACACCGGGATAACAAAAATCGCGGATAACCCGAAAAACACTGAAAAGGGAGTGCAAGCACGAAAAAAAGAAAATTCAACATAAAAACTATGTTTTAGTGTACAAACACATAATAAAAAGTTTAAAATACATTCATATGCACAATACAGCAGAAATCTTTGCTTTACGTCTAAATCACTAAAATAAATAACAGTAAACAAGAAACAATGCATCATCATACCGTACAAAAACTGTCGAGTTACACCTTTAAAAAAAATAAATCAGTCACTTGTTTTTGCTTCTTGCTTTGGAAACACCTTTTTTATCTCAAAAATGAAGCTATTATTGATATGTTTCTTTGGAATTTATCACAATAGTCTTATTTAATTTTAAATATTTTAATTGCTATGTTTACGTTTTGTTAATAAAATCAAGAAAAGACGTCAAGATTTTATATCTGATATTTTAAACATGGCAACCGAATCTAAAAATATTCTACTATTGCTTTCGAATACATGAATTTTTCTGTTTATATTTATTAGTAGGGCTTATTGTATTTTCCTTTTAAATAAAAAAAAAAAAAAAAAAAAAATCGCTTCGCGGATTATCCGCTTGCGGATAATCGGGGCTTTACTGTATATCCGTTTTCTTCTGCGCAATCCTGGGTATGAATGAATATTATACTCAGATTGCATAATGTAGTAAAATCTAGATTATTACGATTTACTACATTAATACGATAACCTATTTCTCTCTGTTAAT
This sequence comes from Maratus speciosus, assembly GCA_963932465.1. Taxonomy (NCBI): domain Eukaryota; kingdom Metazoa; phylum Arthropoda; class Arachnida; order Araneae; family Salticidae; genus Maratus; species Maratus speciosus. Next base: position 221,807,537 of record OZ010791.1, on the reverse strand, counting down.
ATAAATAGATACGGGAGTTATCCAAGGAAAAATAAGTTTCCGTCCACAACAACAGACGACAAACTACGCTTAGCAGAAAAGGAGTGTGTATGTTTGAGAGATTTAGACATGGTTATCATATGCAACAGTTATTAACAGTCATAAAAACTTCTCGAATGTTTACAGTATTGCAGTTGTTGCAGCTGAAAATATCTGCCCTTATTCCTTCCACCACCGACAGCGAGCATGTCAAATATTGAGGCAATTGTGATGGACCATTTAGAATAAGTGAAGCAGGATGCGTTATACCGATGATGTGTGACTTTACGATAATGCTCGGCCACATACGATTCATCGTACTACATAGTTTTCTCAGAGTATCCCTGGGATGTGTTTCACCGTATATTATATAGTCATGATCTCGCTTCTAAACATCTTTTCACGACCAGCGCAACTATAGGTACAATTGTACCTATAGTGAATAGATATACCTATAGAATTTGTGTACCTATAGATTCTGGGGTACGGCAAGTGCGTTGTCTTTTGGTGATGATTATGTGGAAAAGTAGCTCAAATTTTGCTGTATCTGTTTCTATGTAACCATGTTTTTTTTTTTTTTTTTCAATTACGGATCTTGAAAAACATCCTTTCCATATAAGCCTAATCAGCGCATCATCTACAAAAAACAATGTTAAGAATTTCATGGAAGAGAATTTGAATAATAAATTCTGATTACTTGCTATATCACTTGTTGTGAAATTATTAATTTATTTCGTAATTTAATGATATTTTTAAGAACGGATTTTAACTTTAAGTTAAAAAAAATACTCTGAATGATTTATTTCATTTCTAAGGAGATACATTTTCTATTTCCTTTTTTATAGGAAATTGTCTGTTGTTCAAAATGTTTACACTATCCTCCATAAAATTTAACTATTTTTCTTTTATTTAAGGAGACCTCGGTACATTTGAACATTTTAAAAAATATATGAGCATTTCATAATTTCTTATTGGCTTAGTATTAAATAGTTTCGGTTTCATGAAGGAAAATGATTTAATGAAGCAAAAATGCACTTTTTGTGGTAAAATTTGAAAAGTTAATTAAGAAAACTAAAAACATTTTAAAGCCACACATTTGCAATTTTGAATACTTTGAAACACCTTTTGTTGCATACTTTTCTTAGAAGTGTGCTTTATAATGGCAAAGATCATATTTTCAAAAAATTAATCAATTGAAGAAAAAATAAGTAAAATGTCACGACAATGTAAAAAATGCAGTATATGCTATTTTCTCATCATTTTTATTTTTCAAAAATAAGCTATTTATAATGTTGAAAATCTCTTTCTTAGTTTTATTAAATGCACATTAAAGATACCTCCTCCCCCCAAAAAATAAGTATATATAGCGAGGGAATTCCGGATGTCTGCTAATCTTGTAATCTGAACTTATGCCTTTTGTTCTTTTAATGAGCTTGTAGGTCTTTAAGATCTCCACATCTCATCGGTTTCTTTTCTTTTGCAGTATCGGGGGGGGGGGGGGGCTAATATAATGAAATTTAAAATTCCATTCAATCTTAAAAGTACTGTGTAATTTAATACTACAATATAATTTTCTAATCCTAATTTATTAAATTTTGGTACGACAACACCTATTTGTCACTTGTTTTTACGAATATTCCAATAATTCATTTTACCCTACTTCCAATTAATCTAAATGCGTACGATATCATTATTTTTCTTTTCAAAAACTTATTTTAACCCATATTCGACCGCTGTCCTATAAATAGGACAGCTAATAAAACATTTTTTAAAAATAAAATTGGTAAGGATTTTTTGGATGCATTTTGTTATGACGTCTTTAAAATACATAAAAGTATAACATATAAACAACAACAACAAAAAAAACAAGTAACAATTAAAATTTAATTGAAAAAATCTATTTAAAAATTTTTTTAATAATTGTGATCTTATAATCTAGAATTTTACAGTTATTATTATTTTTTTATTGGAGAAATCCTAGAGTATTTTTGTACAACATAAACAGTATTTTTAAAGTAAAATAAAATTCATAAAATTATCATCACTGCTCATAAAATTAGTTTATGTATGCATTTTATATGTCCTTACTATGTGTCCTACTAATATGTCCTGTTTATAGGGCAACTAGTTACTTAAAAAATTAAAAACTTTTTTCAAAATTTTGATAGTATCTACTTAATTACACTATATTAATGATATAATTGAAGTTTTAAAAATTTTCAAAAATATTTAATCGGTGTGGTCCAATATGGGTTAAACAATTCATCTATTATTATTATTAAATGTTTTTCTTTCGGAGCCCCTAAGTCTATCTTCAAGATCTTTTAATTTTTTCTTCTCTCAATCTCAAACGCCAACATGATTTTCAATTCTCTACTAAATTATCTATTCTGGGAATTTAATTTAACATTTCTTTTTAACACTTTACAACAAAGTTGAAAAGTGTTTATGACTTCGGTTTGTCTGTCCGTCTGTCCGCGCTCTAACTCTCGTAAATATACTCGGATCGTTCTGAAATTTTTGGATGTTAGTGACTTCTACCATAGCACGATCCCTACTTCAAAATAAAGTTTCTAGCATGATTAGTTCATTTACAGGGACAGTCAAAATTTTCCGTTACATTATGGGAAAAAATCGTTTAAAAAAGTTTTTAATGATGTTACATGCTTTCAAACATAATAAAATTGATATGCATTTATCAAGTGCACTAAAATATGCATTCTGTAGAATATACGGTGCAAAGAATAGTTATTATTAATTTACAGGGTCACACAAAATAATTCCGTTACAGAACGATATAGGGGAGGAGGGAATTGTTTGCGGCGTATTTTAATTATGTTAAATTATTTCATGTATATGAAATTGATATACGTCGCTGAGGTTTAGTATAACTTATTTCATGTATAATACGAAGTGCATAGCATTTACAGGAACACACAAAAGATTTCAGATACTATATTGCATCCGAAGTTCTGCACAGAAGCGATGATTGCGGGAAATGCATTTTTAATTATGTTATGCGCTTTTATGTTTCACTATATTTATGCATAGTATATGGTGTGTATAAATGTTGTAATTCATATACAGGGCTACACAAAATAATTCGTAATGGTTACTGGGTATGATTGCAAATTGCTTAAAGGTGGTTTTTAAATGAGTTATGCATTTTTACGCGGAACTGCATTTGGTTTACAAAGAAATGTTTGTAGAACATAGATAAAAGTATATACAGGGTCACGCAAAGAACTGGATACATGGCCGCCTATAAAGGATAATGTCTGGAAATGAGATTTCAGTAGTTTTAAGAGTGTTTTACTTTGAATTAAACTTTAGCTAAATAGTGGCGTGTAATAAAGATACTAGGTTAACTACAGGGCTGTACAAATATATATCCCAACAAAAAGTTTTCGGTAAAAAAAAAAAAAAGCGCCAAGTTCTCCTTAATGTTTTGGCCAGAAAAAGGAGTGATATCTGAAGTTCACACAAGTTAAAAGCCAAACATCCCAAATCTTTCAATGAAAATGGCTTAGTGCGACTTGGCCGTTAATGCCTTCTACAGCATTTCAAAATTAATGATTGGAAATTAGGCATTTATGAATTATTTAAATACTAGAAAGGTAGCCCGTCAAAAAGGACGGAAATTTAGATATAAAGATATATACAACTCATGTGCAAGAATATGAGTTTTCTCGCTTGTTCCGCAGTGATAGATGGAAATAACACATTTAAAAAACGAAACACATTTAAGAAAAAATGTGTACAGTAGAAGACCACTAATCAGCACAGTTTGGTTCCAAGTGTTATGCAGATTTGAGGCTTTTTGCGGTCATGTCTATTCAATCTTTGTTTACATTTTTTTAAATTCATATATTGGACAATTTAGATTGTTAAGCCTTAAAAATAAATAAATTTTACACTTGAAGTAAGGTAAAAACTATTAAATTATCGTATACGATTTCATGAAATGGTATTATATGGTGTTATATGGGTGTGCTTCACGATCTTGGTTACGACGTTGGCGAAATTGGCTGCAACTTGTCATAATCCTAATAGTGTGGGCCGCTTTAACAAAAAAGTAACCAGTTTTTAGCAAAATTTCTGATATAAAGTAGTTTTCAAAAACTTGTGTAAAATTGCAGGCCGTTCTCATGTTATGTCAGTCCTAAGAATAATATTTCTAACACTGAAGAGTTTCCATGTATATATGAAATTTAGAAAAGCTTCTCCAAAAGAAAGGTCCTGAAATGACATTGTAATTCCTGTAACTTCAAAGTTTAATCGGTCCCTGATGTTGTTTACTGAAATCTAATAAATACAGTTATTTTGAATATTACAACAGAATTAAACAGTTAAACTTATCTAACTTAAACCCGCTGTTACTTCCCGATGTTGTTTTTTTACTATTAAGAAAGAAAATTATTTAAATTTTTCAAATCATGCATTTATAATTTTTTTCCTACTTTAATAACTAAATAATGAAAAAATATGCTTTTGTTCTGAGCTCATAAATATGACAATAAAATAATGTAACTAAGAAACATTGCAAAATTAAATCTTTGTGATTTCAAACCATAAACAAACGATACCGCCACCATTTTACCTACTATGATGTCATTAGAATATTGTCCATTGATTGTTGGAGAACTTACTTTGTGAGTGATTACCTCAATGATTTAAATTTTTTTTAAGTTTCACGATGAATGAATCACTTGTGTTTGTTTAGGTTTATGGAATGAGATATTAAGCTGTGAACCTAATTTCAAATAAAGTTATCCAAGGATATATGTATTTTTAATTGAAATAAAAAACAATGCTTTGATCTCGAAATAAAAAGTTTTAGTTTGTATAATTGGTTATTTCTGTTAATTATTTATTTAGGTACTTTTCCATTATAGCGCATTTTTAAAAAAAGCTCGTCGCAATTCGGGCATCAGAAAGTGAGATATGTTGCAAAAATATATAAACAGCTATGAAAACAAATAAACAAATCTAATAAACTTTTATTTTTATTTATATATGCACTTATATACATAAAAAAATCGTTTCTAAATATATATAATATTTTTTTATATGCAAATTACGGCACAGATTTCAGATATCAACCGGGATACCTAACTGGCGCCAAAATGGTGTTATTTTGCCTGCTATGGTAATCCGGCTATTGTTTTTTTATTTATTAATAAATTGTTTATTTACTTTTATTTTCTGTTTTTAATTATATAAACTGTTTTGTTCTATAGCTATTATTCAAACTTTTATTTATTTATAGTTATTTCCTTTTCAAAATGATAGCAAATAACTTAAAAATATATAAGTAACTGGTATTCGAAAGCGAGATTTCTGCCAAATTGGCGTCAGAGAAAAATCACGCCAACCCCGATGCGTATATGACATCTGTGCAAAAATTACGGCACAGATGTCATATTCGCCCCATATTGGCACGATTTTTTTATCTGACGCCAATGTCATATACTCGCCGAATACTTAACTCTCGCCAAAGTGTCGTTATTTTGCTTGATATGGTAACCCGGATGTTGTTGTTGATGCTGTTGATGTTTTCGCCAAATTGGCGTCGGAAAAAAATCGCGCCAATATGGGGCGAATATGACATCTGTGCCAAAATTACTTCTGTTAAAAAATGGGTACTTTTCGGTTAGCCGGGCGCCAGTGTTATATATACATATTTGGTACAGATGTCATATTCGCCCCATATTGGCGCGATATTTTTCGGTTGCTAATTTGGCGAAAACATCAACAGCATAAAAAACATAATCCGGGTTACCACATCAAGCAAAATATCCACACTTTGGCGTAAGTTAAGTACCTGTTGCCTATATGATATTGGCGACAGAAAATAATCGCGCCAATATGGGGCGAATATGACATCTGTTCCACATATTTATATACATACATGTGACATTTTGACTGACGGCAAATAGTTGGTATTGTCGAAAAAAAATGAGGGTTTCCATTCCTACACATCACAGGTAGCAGCCGAATGGTTTTAAAATAATAAGGAAAAATGAAGAATTAACATAAGGCAGTCGCTTGGAACATTATTCACTTTATTTCCACACTCTCGATTAAATCTAGGGAAGATGCTCTCTCCTTCCATGGTAAAAAGAATAAAGTCTATTATTCCTGTCACAATTAGTTTAAAATCATTCCATCTCTTGACAGCCGTCTAGTCTTTAATCCGTTAATATCTAACATCTATCACCCATTACGATACCGTTGCTTCCTCATTCTACTCACATAATAAACAGTATTCATCCAACGTGTTACTACCTCCATCGAGCAATCACATTAAATATCCAGTTTGCTACGACTGCAATCCACCACGTTCACCTCTACATGCTAAAAACTAAAAAGCTTCTAAGCTCACAGCCCATCTACTCCTATATGCTATATCCTTTATGCCATATATTCTTTATGCTTCTCTCTGGTTCCCGCCATTCGTATTTATACTCTGCTGAAACGATTGTTCTAGCAAATTCTTATATCCTCGCAACAGCTATCTAAAGCATAAACAAAGGTTAAAATCTGTAGTCGAGATTATGCAAAAATAACCCCTTTTTCCCTCTTCAGACGATAAAAGAAATAAATTTATGTCTGCGAAGTTTTAATCTTTGAAATATTTTAATTACACCTGGATATTTTAAATAAAAGAATAAATTGAAATAAGTAAGTTTTTTCTTTAAGACAGAATAATATTTTAGCAGTTAAATAAAGATTTAAGGGGAATATGATATACCGGGATTTAATAGCGGAATTTAATAGGAATTTAAATAATAAAAGTTTTATTAAAGAAATATAAATAATCGAGCCATTTTTAGATTTACGCAATTTGGAATAAATATGAATTAAGATCTTAGAGATTAATAGACTTGGGTTTTAATTTAATAAGCCGGTATAATATACGGAATATTACTGAAAAAGGAAAATTTACATAAAATACTTTAAGCTTGGCGCAAAAATTTAAATTTTGTAATATTATCCCCCCTCCCGAAAGACTTTGTATGAAATTTGTGGTTAATTAACTACAATTTCAGACAACAGAATTGTAATAAATTTGGAAGTTGATTTTTGAATATTGAAAATTTTAGAGACGTCAGCGAAGAGATGGAAAAGTAAAATTTAGCAATGCAAGAGAAAAAAAAATACTACGAGCATTTAAATTTAGCTGAGAGCATATCCCCTGTAAAAGAATACAAATAATGGTTACAACATCACTTACCATTTGTAAGTGCATAGAAAAATATAAACACAATAATAAATAAAGAATAAGTATAAATACAATAAGAAATAAATAATAAGAAATAATAAAACTATAGTAATAAATAACAACAAATTCTTTTATCTTATGGCAGTTTAGTGTATTTCCATTTCTCTTATCACAAACATATTTCCAATCAAGTAATGTTTAACACTTTATTTACTTCAAGTAGAATTTTAAGTTCTATTGGCTTAATCAGTTCGTAGATCATAACAGTCCTTTAGCAAAAATAGTGGTACAGTCCTTAAGTAAAAAGTTCAGCTGCAATAAATATTTTTTACTAAATTTGTTTGACTACTCTGCCTGTTAAACTCTTTACATTATGTGTAAATACTATTTGTCATCACAATAGTAGTTTTATTTTAATAAGCAAATTCCTAGTAGTTATTCAACTACCTTTTAACATTTGTTTATCAACTACTTTTTTGAGCTCCTTTTCCCATTTTAATTGGGACTCACCATCTTTTAAAACTTCTCACTTGTTTTAGTAAATATCATAACTTTTCACTTATAAGTTATGTTCTCTTTTTCTTTAATAAATAATGAATCTTTCAATAAATAATATAATACTTTCAATTCATAATCATAATAATAAAATTCTCAAAAGTATACTTGAATAATAGCAATAATAATACTTAATAACAATATTATATTCTAAGAAAATATCACAGATTGTTTACTTATTGACATGGAAAATAATGGTTGAGGATAAAAATAATACATAGCAATTAATAATTTTCTTATTTTTTACTTATATAAGAAAGTATTTTTGCCAGCCGAAACATTAAAAAAAAAATAATAATAATAATAATAATAATTCCAAAATCCAAATAAATTTAACTCTAAATATTTAGAAAGTGGACTCTCAACCAGTATTTCTTTACAATAATTTATCTCTCTGATACTCTTGATGAATAGACGTGCATTTGATAAACTTAGAATGGTAAAATAAAAAAAAAATAAATAGGAATTAAAGATAATTTGTTTATGTATTTAATTTTCTATTGCTACACAATCACTACAAAATCTCATCACAATTATCAATTTTCTATGTTTATATTATTATAATAATATTATCAATTCTTACTATTTTTGTAAACAATTGGTAAAAAATGGAATAAAATAAATATAGTTTATTTTGATATAAACTTGATATAGACTTAAAAATATTTATTTTTATTTTTCAACATCAATTTGAAAATTCCCAAAATTAAATACACATCCTATGCCTGCATAGAGTGTCTACCTAATCCCAAAAGCTTCCAAACACAAGTAATATCCTCGTGGCGCCCCAAGGTCATACCTGGCAATGTTGAAAACTATTTATGAAAGAAAAATAAAAAATCTAAAGAATTAGAATTAAAAATATTGCGAAAACATTTTGGGGAATTACGAACTTTCCATAATCCGGTTGCACATTACAATCATTTCTATCATTCTCAAAAAAGTCCTGAGTAGTCATATAACTTTCACAACTAGATGGTAATTCGATATCATTCTTACATAAATTCAAAGTTTCAATACTATCATTAGTTGTTATTACACTATCATCATTATATAAATTCAAATTCTCATCACAATCAATTGTTACCAAATCATTCTCTTGTTGCACTTTATTCATATCTACAGTATGAAAATGAAGAGATTTCTCATTATGTATGGATATACTCTTATTTATAATTTTCCTTCCTTGTTTTACAGTACAATTTCTACAATCTATAGTTAAATTAAATTTAGAACATTCCCTTAAACCCAAAATAGCATACTCCAAATTAGTATTACACACTAAAAAGTTAACACATTTGGTAATTTTACCCACTTTTAGAGAAATTTTACATTTTTGATTTATTTTTAACACCCCTTTTGCCTGACCAATAATAACTGTAGGTATAGTTTCAATTTTAGCATTTAGTTCTTTAACAAATTTGAGGGGTAATATTGCCGTAGTGGATCCAGTGTCCACTATACATGGTAAATTATAACTATTGGTACATCCATACACAATTAGTTGTCAAATATTAGGAATAGTAGGCAGTGAATTACTAGGAAGAGTATCAGAGGATGTTGCATCATTCCTAAATAAACACTCTTGTTCCCAATGATATGCATTATTTACACCTTTATTTGTACATATTCTACATGGTCTAGAAGGATATGGTTTCTGAAAGTAATTATTTTGAAAATTTCTAGACCCCTGATTTTGATACTGTCTTTGTGGAATCCAATTCCTAGGTGCATTATTGGGCCTATTTGGCTGAAAATTGGGCTTACTTGGTTGCGTCCAAGGCCTGGGTGGTTGAAATTGTTGAAAAGTTTGTCTAACTGGTTGTTGATTCATTGTTTGGTTTGAAATTTGAGGAGTGGAAACTTCAACAAATTGCTTAACAAGCCGGTACCATTCAGTGGTACTATTTGGAGGGTTTACATTAATATTATTTCTATACTCTGGTTTTAATCCATCTGTCAACCCTTGTATTAGAAGAGTCTCACAAAGATGGAGTTTCCTCCCAATTCCTACTTTTTTGTGAAAATAATTTTCTAAATTATCTAAATTATCTAATTTTAGAGTTGAGAAATCAGAAAAATTTGGAACATTTAGTTCAATGAATTTTTCTGTCAAGATTTTTGAAATCTGTTCATAACTAGTACAATTCACACAGTCATTGATATAGACTTTTAGTGCTTCACCCTTTAAATACTGTGGAATAGATTTAAATTTCCACTCTAAATCTTTATTTTCCCTAGTACTCATATCATCATAATAATTTAACCAAGCCTGGATTTCCATTCCAGTACTAGGATCAAAATTGACTAATTTTGGTTCAGCCATTATATCAGTATTCATTAAAATAAAAGAAGCACTTCTATTCTCTTTAATACAACCTGACCTTAACAACATTTAAACTAATAGAGTTCTATTTTTCATAATAGATTAAGTACTCTTTCAGACTTTAATAATAAATAAATAAATAATTCTCGTGACTTCATAATAAACTTCACAATAAATAAATAAATAAATAAATACTCTTCACGAAATAATAAATAAACCTCATAAATGAATAATAAATAAATCTCATAAATAAATAATTCTCATATTTAATAATAAATAAATCTCAAAAAATAACAAACAATAACAAAAATAATAATATAAGAAGTGTAAAAATATTTTGAAAAGAACTCACTCCAGTCATCTTGTCTCACAATCACCAGCACTATACATTGCTATTCACATTAGCGATGTAACTTTTTAACTTTCCGGCACTGATCTTTAGTAACTATCACAAGCTATCGTGTACCAGTAACACTACACATTCGTAATTTTGGAGACACACTCGTTTTTATTGCCGTCACTTCTAAATCCTGTCGGACTTTTCTTTTCTCTGTGACATTTTGACTGACGGCAAATAGTTGGTATTGTCGAAAAAAAATGAGGGTTTCCATTCCTACACATCACAGGTAGCAGCCGAATGGTTTTAAAATAATAAGGAAAAATGAAGAATTAACATAAGGCAGTCGCTTGGAACATTATTCACTTTATTTCCACACTCTCGATTAAATCTAGGGAAGATGCTCTCTCCTTCCATGGTAAAAAGAATAAAGTCTATTATTCCTGTCACAATTAGTTTAAAATCATTCCATCTCTTGACAGCCGTCTAGTCTTTAATCCGTTAATATCTAACATCTATCACCCATTACGATACCGTTGCTTCCTCATTCTACTCACATAATAAACAGTATTCATCCAACGTGTTACTACCTCCATCGAGCAATCACATTAAATATCCAGTTTGCTACGACTGCAATCCACCACGTTCACCTCTACATGCTAAAAACTAAAAAGCTTCTAAGCTCACAGCCCATCTACTCCTATATGCTATATCCTTTATGCCATATATTCTTTATGCTTCTCTCTGGTTCCCGCCATTCGTATTTATACTCTGCTGAAACGATTGTTCTAGCAAATTCTTATATCCTCGCAACAGCTATCTAAAGCATAAACAAAGGTTAAAATCTGTAGTCGAGATTATGCAAAAATAACCCCTTTTTCCCTCTTCAGACGATAAAAGAAATAAATTTATGTCTGCGAAGTTTTAATCTTTGAAATATTTTAATTACACCTGGATATTTTAAATAAAAGAATAAATTGAAATAAGTAAGTTTTTTCTTTAAGACAGAATAATATTTTAGCAGTTAAATAAAGATTTAAGGGGAATATGATATACCGGGATTTAATAGCGGAATTTAATAGGAATTTAAATAATAAAAGTTTTATTAAAGAAATATAAATAATCGAGCCATTTTTAGATTTACGCAATTTGGAATAAATATGAATTAAGATCTTAGAGATTAATAGACTTGGGTTTTAATTTAATAAGCCGGTATAATATACGGAATATTACTGAAAAAGGAAAATTTACATAAAATACTTTAAGCTTGGCGCAAAAATTTAAATTTTGTAATATACATATATGTAGCTATACATATAGATACATATACATATATTGTATATATATACATATGTATATATGCATGTATATATACATATATATGTATATATAAAACTGGCACCCGGCTAACCGAAAAGTACCAAAAAATGGGTAAATAGCTTTTTTTACATTAAATAAAGGTACTTGTTAGTTATCCCGTCGATCAAATTACTGTCGCCAAATTGTAAGATTAAATGCCAATAATGGTTGACATTAAACATGATCATGTGTTTCTTACGTCATCAAGTGATTTTTAATTCGACGTTATATTTGTATTTTTATTAATGTTTTGCTAATTTAATTGATCTTTCGTTGTTTAAAATAAAAATTATGTCAATTTGTATAATTTGGCGAGTGGTTTGGCGATTTATATAATGTGGCGAAACTGGTCGACGGGATAGCTAACAACTACCTAAATAAATTGCATACATATGGAAAAAATTGTTTGTGAGTATGAAGCAGTAAATAGGTTGTCAGAAAATACGTTGGCAAACCTCTTTCTCGCCAAGCAACGTTTATCCGAAGTATAGTACATAAGCAATGATTGCTAGAAATGCATTTTTAATTATGATATGCGCTTTTATGTTTCGCTACATTTATGCATACTATACTGTGTGTATAAATACTACAGTTCATATGCAGGGCTACACAAAAGAATTCGTAAGGGTTACTGAGTATGAGAGTAAATTGCTTTAAGGTGGTTTTAAAGGAATTATGCGTTTTTACGCTGAACTGCATTTAGTTTACTAAGAAATGTTTGTAGAATATAGATAAAATGATATACAGGGCCACGCAAAGAATTGGATACATAACCGTCTATAGATGATAATATCTGGAAATGTGATTTCAGTAGTTTTAAGAGTAGTTTAAATTAAATTTAGGCTAAATAGTGGCATGTAATAACGATACTATTGGCTATGGACGGTAACTGCTGAAATCAATTTTTTTATGCGTCTTCTAAAATGTTTACTTAGTTATCTTATTTCCCCAAATAACGAAGTTTTGTTAAAGCATTCAGGATGTGTTGGAAAGTGTTTCATATTCTATGCTTAACGCATGATTTTTCTTTCTTCTTTAGTCTTACTTTGCATTTATTTTATTCTTTATTTTTTAGTCTTATACTGCTTTATAGAAACTTTGGCACAGTTGTCATATACGCCAATTTGGCGAAAACATCAACAGCATAAACAACAACATCCGGGTTACCATATCAAGCAAAATAACGACACTTTGCCGCCAGTTACCCGTTGTGTATATGACATTGGCGTCAGAAAAAAATCGCGCCAATATGGGGCGTATATGACATCTGTGCCGAAACTTTAATATTTAATTTTTAAACTCTTCGCTCCACACCCCTTACATATAGTACAAACTATAATACAGATGGCGCAAAATAATAGACAGTTTGGTACTTTTCCACTGCAGGAGCATTGGCGTTTAAAAAAAAAAAAGCTTGATGTAATTTGGGCATCAGAAAGTAAGATTTGGGTTCGTTTCCGTTATACGGATACCTTTGTCGCCAAGCGTAATAGATGTCGCAAAATGAAAATCACGTGAATTGGAGCATTTGAAAAAAATAAAAGAAAAAACATTGTCGATACTAAAGTGAGCATTTAAAAAATATAACATTTGAAAATTCCAGACTTTTACGAACTATTTCATTAAATCACAATTATATACTTAAAATAAGTGAACAAATAACTGTTATAAAATAAAGCAATAAAATAAAACTCATATTAAACTGCTGGCATAAAATTAAAAATATCTTTTAGCATTTTGAAATAATTGGCGCATTAGCATACATTTTGGCATGGTGTCCGTATAACGGAAAAATATCGAGATTTGTTGTCAAATCATATAAACAGCTATGAAAACAAACTTGATGAGCGTTTTTGTTTGTTTTATACGTTTATTTTATATGTATATTATTGATGTTTTTATGTACAAATCACATCTGTTTCTTTATAAAATTAGAGAAACGTCTTTTTTATATTAAATATCGTGTATATATAAAATTAAACAGTGGATAGGTTCATGGAAAATATGTTGCCAAATTTTTCTTTTTCGCCAAGGCCCCTATACTGGAAAAGTACCTAAAGCACATTAAAATCGCGCAGTTAGGAGCTCACACAATACAGCGTCGTCTATTGGCGGTTATTTTATTAGTAGCATCGGGAGGAAGATGTAAAGATGTACTTTAAGTTCTCACTCATAGATTTTGAAAAATATCTTAAAAGAGCGGAGTTTAAATTAAATTTCGGTGACCTCCTTTATGAAAGATTAATAGTTTTAAATGGGAATTTCGCCAAATTAGCCAGCTATCACCAAGTTGGCTAACATTTGGCGCTACTGTGGTAACCCTGCATTAGGTTTTTCAACAATTACTCATTTCAATGAGGCGGTCCTACCGGAATCGTGAGGGACACACAGAGACTTGGATTTTATATAAATAGAATTAAAAGTAATATTAGAATGCAAAGAGGCAAATTCACATAAAGACATTATAAGTAAAATATTTCTGATAACTATCATTCAGTTTCAACAAACATTAGTTTTGATTACAGATCATTTAGTCCACTTGTGGTTTAATTGCTATTTTGTACGGTCTAAAGCTGAAGTCATTAACGTGAAACCCAAGAAATAAAACAAAATTTACTTACTTCAAATCTCACAATATGTTACATTATATTTTATTGTATAATATTCAAATCTTGTGTATTGACGAAAGACATTTTTTTCGTTTGAACATTTATTATAGTTTGTTTGCATACATTAAGAGGTATTCGATTTATAAACTGTTAAAAGCTGATAATAATTATGTTTTAGCAATTAGGGATATTATCTCCTGAATACAAGTATTTTGTTATTTTTAACTTCTAAGCATTTAAATAGACTGAAGTTGTTTAAATGCTTTTTTCAAATGTGTATTTTATTTCTGTACTCTGTGCCACAAAATGCCTAAAATAATCAAAAAATGAAGTTGGCATGTAGCTCAATTGTACATATTTTAAAATTTGAAAAATTCTCTCGAAGGCATTAACGGCCAAGTCGCAGAAGCCATTTTCAATGAAAGATTTGGGATGTTTGGCTTTTAACTTGTGTGAACTTCAGATATCACTCCTTTTTCTGGCCAAAACATTAAGGAGAACTTGGCGCTTTTTTTTTTACCGAAAACTTTTTGTTGGGATATCACTACTTTTTGTATGTTTCTTCAAGTTTGTTATTCTAAACTATATTAATATGAAAAAACTTAAATTTCGGTACTTTTATGTTAGCCGGGAGCAAATCTCCTCATTAGCTTTTTGTTTTTTCGCCAATAGCAGTTTTCATTTTTCACATGTGTAAAATAGAAACAATGCTTTGATTTTCAAATAAAATATTTTGGTTTATGTTATTATTTCTTATTTATTTATTTACTTATTTCTATGTTAAATATTCTATTAAATAAAATGAGAGAAATGCATCTATTTTGAATGAGATGACTGAAAAGTATATGAAATGAATACAATATGAACAATGGAGTTGGGAACAGTATTTGGCGATTTGCCACTTTCGCCCGGCTAACATAAAAATACCTAAATTTATTTTATTGAGCTTTACAAATTTATACTTTATTTCTTTTTATGTTAAAGTACTAGCCGCTTCTAGCAAGCAGTATTTACCGTATTAATTCCATGTTAAATGATGCATCCATGTTACTGTTACTCATAATTTAATTTACTTGCCCATTCTTTCGCCAAGTCGGAAGCTTTTGATAGAGAAATCAAGAACCCTTTACGATCATGGAAGCACATCATATATTTTGTGTTATGTATTTCATCTTTCGTGACAAATATCTCTTAACTCACTTTATGCATGTTTCCTTAGCAGTTACGATTCGTTCTCTAATGCGGAAATTTTTAATCCTATTAAGTAATCTTTTCTATTTGGGCTCACTGCCAGTTGTTGTATTTTAACTGATACAACTGGGTACAAGTGAAATGGTTCTTATGAAATCCTTTGACAATATCTGCATTTGCATTAAACCATATTGATACTAATATCTTGTTGTTTCACGTTAACCTTTTCAATAGACTTGATTACGGAAGAATAGGTCTACTGGCTCACTGCCATGATCCATTTGAAAATCCATCATTCTACTCATCTGATCGTGTTGAAGAATTAGTCAATGTGCCATGGTTTTAAGATTTTAGCTAATTTTATTCGAAACCTGAAAACTAAAATGCGAGGAACCGGATTATAGAAGATTTATTCTAACGTACATATCGATTAACAGGTTACATATTATAGAATTAAAATAATCATAAGGAGAACTGGCAGTTTCAATGCTTTAATAGTTTCCGTAAATTTTCTTTATATAATACAGAAGTTTTAGCGGGGTAAAGATTAACAACATAGTCATAGTAAGTATAATAACAGTACAAAATAATAACAATAGCAAAGGTTCTGAGCAGTGACGAAACTATTAGCACTTTGGAAATATTAGTACGTTATATCATTTAACTATTCAGATGATATGCGGAAAAATAAAAATGGCTCGCATTAATAATTAACTCATTGAAAAATAGCCACTAGCGTCAAATATTCGCCACGCTTGGCGACATTTAGCAAAGTTTTGCCAAATTTGGCAGTATATCATGTCAATTCTCAAATTTGGCGACAAAAAATGTTTTGTTTATTCTGACGTCATAATGTTGCATATGTATTATGTATTATACACATACCTATAATATGTATAATGCAAATGTATTACGTATTATATGCATATGTATAATATGTATGATGCATATGCATAAGTTCATTAACATCACTAAAACGCACTTAAAGGAATAGTGTTCCATAAATAGTAGGTATAATTGCCAGATTGACCAGAGTGCTATTGAGATTAGAATTCCGACATTTATAATAGACCGGGAGGCGTCTGTACACACCATCACCTCATCGATTTTACAGCTGAAATTTTAGGATTAGTTAAAATTAGTTTAGCATATTTAAATGCAACTAGTCTGTTAAGTCATATCTTGGTAGAAACTACCTGAAGACCTAATTTTAGTGGTTAACTGATAGGTTTACTACTGTATTTTCCTGCATACAAAAGTTTGGAAACATGGAGGAACGGGTGCAGGAAAGCACAATGGAAAATCCACCAATTAACCGGTAAAATCGGGTCTGTAGGTAGTTTCCACAAAGATATGACTTGGCAGACCAGTTACATTTTAATACGCTAATCGATATTTAACTAATCCTAAAATTTCAGCCGTCAACTCGATGAGGTGATGATCTGTGCAGACGCCTCCCGGTCTTTAATAAAATTTGTTTTAAGGAAGTAAAAGATAGAAAGATGGACAGATAAACTGAAAGATTTGCCTTATTAAGATTTTTGTAAAAGCATATAAAAATTCATTCAGCTTGAAATCATGTAGCACCTTTATAACTCAGGCTAATTTTCTGTAATCGGGTTTTGGCGAACAACATATCGTATGTATAACTATAATTTTTCTTTTACAGATTTAAAATTAACAATAAATGAATAGTAAGTAGGCTAATAATACAATACAATAACATTAGCAGCGGACTTCTGACGCCGCATCTGTCGCACATCGCTAAAGACAGTTTATTAGTTACACATTTCATTTAATTAAAAGGAGACTTTTAAACTTTCATATGGATTTAGGATATTTTTCCACTATAGGGACCTTGGCATTTTTAAAAAATCTTGGCGCAATTCGGACTTCAGAAACTGAGATATGTTGCCAAATGATATAAACAACTATGAAAACAAACTTCATGAACTTTTATGTTATTTATACATGTATTTATATACAAACATTTTATTTATACATGTGTAAAATATTATTTTTTATATACAAATTATTTATGTTGGTATATAAAAATAAATAAACGGGTTCCTTACATTAAATAAATTGTATACATAAGGAAAAAATTGCTTGTGTATATGACACAGTAAATAGGTTGCCAGAAAATACGTTAATATCAAATTTCTCTTCTCGTCAAGGATATTTTCTGTTTTTCGGAAAGCCTACTATATCGGAAATGTACCGAATTGTGGTTATATTTTGTTAAATGTTTTATTGTTTTAATATCGTAAATATATCATAACCTATACTGATTAAAATTTTTAGGTATATTCATTTTTTCCATTTAACAAACATCTTTGGAAAAGCATGCAAACAGCCTAGGCTCTTTGCAAAGAGCCGGGCTAATTGAAGAATCCATCTCACTTTTTCCAATTATCCTGATATTTTTCAGGCTTATTGCAAAGAGCCTAAACAGCGTTAGGCTAATTGAAAAATGACCACTTATTATCCGATCGTGGGATATTTTTAGCTCACAGACTATCAAAGCCTGAGAGCTTATGTGCCCGCCGATTCTGTATGTACGTGTGTACGTACGTACGTACGTAACGCGATAACCCTTGATAGAAATATCCGATTTGCTTCAATTTTTTTTTCTAGGTTCATTCTGATAAGGTGCTTCCCTGATTAGTTTTTGGGGTTCATTGGTTAAGGATAAAGGGGGAAAAGGGTGGCTAGTCCCACACCCCCATAATTTATATAAATGAATTTTTCATGCAGAAATATTCGATTTGCTCCAAATTTGATATACCGGTTTATTCTGTTAAGGAGCTTCCCTGATTAGATTTGAAAGCTCATTATTTAAGTATAAAGGGGGAAAGGGGGCTACCCCCCTTAATTTAGATAAATCGGTTTTTCATGATGAATTATTCGATTTGCTCCAAATTTGGTATACCTGTTTATTAAGTTAAGGAGCTGCCTGGATTAGATTTGGAGGTTCATTAGTTACATATAAAGGGAGGAAAGGGGGATATTCCCCCCCGTAATTTAGATAAATGGGTTTTTCATGCAGAAATATGCGATTTGCAAAAAATTTGGTATACCGGTTAATTATGTTAAGCAGCTTCCCTGATTACATTTGGAAGATCATTATTATGTATAAAGGGGGGAAAGGGGGCAATTGCCTCTCCCCCTAATTTAGATAAATGCGTTTTTCATGTAGAATTATTCGATTAGCTCAAATTTAGTATACTGGTTTATTATGTTACGGAGATGGCTTGATTGGATTTGGAGGTTCATTAGTTAAGTATAAAGGGAGGAAAGGGGTCTCCCCCCCCCCTTAATTTAGATAAATGGGTTTTTCATCTATTTGCTCCACATTTCGTATACCGGTTTATTATGTTAAGGAGCTTCCCTGATTAGATTTGGAGGTTCATTAGTTAAGTATAAAGGGAGGAAAGAAGGCTAGAACCACCCCCCCCCTTTATTTAGATAAATGTGTTTTTCATGCAGAGATATTCGATTTGCTCCAAATTTCGTAAACCGGTTTATTATGTTAAGGAGCTGCCTTGATTAGATTTGGACATTTATTGGTTAAGTATAAAGGAGGGACAGGGGCTAGTGTCCCCTTAATTTAGATAAATGGGTTTTCCATACAGAATTATTCGATTTGCTTCAAATTTGATATACCAGTTTATTATGATATGGCTTCCTTCATTTGATTTGGAGGTTCATTGGTTAATTATAAAAGGGGGGAAAGGGGGCAATTGCCCCTCCCCTTAATTTAGATAAATGGGTTTTCATGCAGAATTATCTAATTTAGTTTAATTTTTTTTCAACCGGATCCGAACTTGAAGTATTCCATTTGAAGTCAACCCGAAAACCGACCACAACCATGTTTCGGGTTGAGTTCAATTAGAACTTTCAGGTTCGGATCAGGTTGCTGGCGAACGGAGATTATTTTGTCTGGCTTGCATCGTGTTATAGTTCTTTGGAATATTTTTGTCGTTTAAGATTTGGTTCGGGACGGGCTTCAGATTGACTTAAAATGGAATTTTTAGGTTCTGGTAGCGTTTCGTGTCCACGGAAACTAATTTGTCTTGTTCGGATCCGGTCTTGGATCTTTGGAATATTTTTGTCGGTTATCAGATTTGGTTCGGAATTTCGGGTTTTTTCAAATGGAACTCTCAGGTTCGGGTCGGGTTGCATGTAGACTGAAATTATTTTGTCTTGCTCGGATCGGGGTACGGTCTGTTGTAATTTATTTCTCGGGTTTGGGTAGGGTTGTGCGTTATTAATCCTAATAAAGAGAAAATTGCCCAGTTAAACTGATGGCATTGAGCTCACAGGCTATTCACACTAATTGTATATTATACTCTTATTTCAAAGAATAACGTCCCTCGAAAAATAAATGAAGGGATTAGTCCCCGTTGCCCCCCTTTCTACTTAACCAAAGAACCTCCAAATCTAATCAGGGAAGCTACTTAACATAATAAACAGGTATACCAAATTTGAAGCAAATCAGATAATTCTGCATGAAAAATCATTTCACTAAATTAAGGGGGGTATTGGCTCCCCTATTTCCCCCTTTATGCTGAACCAATGAACTTTCAAATCTAATCAGAAAGGCTCCTTATTAGAATGAACCTAGAAAAAAAATTAAACTAAATTAGATAATTCTGCATGAAAACACATTTATCTAAATTAAGTGGAGGGGCGATTGTCCCCTTTCCCCCATTTTATACGTAACCAATGAACCTCCAAATCAAATGAAGGAAGCCATATCGTAATAAACAGGTATATCAAATTTGAAGCAAATCGAATAATTCTGGATGAAAAACCCATTTATCTAAATTAAGGAGACACTAGCCCCTGTCCCTCCTTTATACTTAACCAATAAATCTCCAAATCTAATCAAGGCAGCCCCTTAACATAATAAACCCGTATACGAAATTTGGAGCAAATCGAATAACTCTGCAGGAAAAACCAATTTATCTAAATTAAAGGGGGGGTGGTTCTAGCCTTCTTTCCTCCCTTTATACTTAACTAATGAACCTCCAAATCTAATCAGGGAAGCTCCTTAACATAATAAACCGGTATACGAAATTTGGAGCAGATCGAATAACTCTGCATGAAAAACCCATTTATCTAAATAAAGGGGGGGGGGGTCTAGCCCACTTTCCTCCCTTTATACTTAACTAATGAATCTCCAAATCTAATCAGCGAAGCTCCTTAGCATAATAAACCGGTATACGAAATTTGGAGCAGATCGAAGAACTCTGCATGAAAAACCCATTTATCTAAATTAAGGTGCGGGGTGTCTAAGCCCCCTTTCCTCCCTTTATACTTAACTAATGAATCTCCAAATCTAATCAGGGAAGCTCCTTAACATAATAAACCAGTATACCAAATTTGAGCTAATCGAATAATTCTACATGAAAAACGCTATTATCTAAATTAAGGGGAGAGGCAATTGCCCCCCTTTCCCCCCTTTATACATAATAATGATCTTCCAAATGTAATCAGGGAAGCTGCTTAACATAATTAACCGGTATACCAAATTTATAGCAAATCGCATTTTTCTGCATGAAAAACCCATTTATCTAAATTACGGGGGTGGGGATAGCCCCCTTTCCTCCCTTTATATGTAACTAATGAACCTCCAAATCTAATCAAGGCAGCTCCTAAACTTAATAAACCGGTATACCAAATTTGGAGCAAATCGAATAATTCATCATGAAAAATCGATTTATCTAAATTAAGGGGGGTAGCCCCCCTTTCCCCCCTTTATACTTAATTAATGAGCTTCCAAATCTAAACAGGGAAGCTCCTTAACAGAATAAACCGGCATATCAAATTTGGAGCAAATCGAATATTTCTGCATGAAAAACCCATTTATATAAATTATGGGGGTGGGGGACTAGCCACCCTTTTCTCCGTTTATCCTTAACCAATGAACCCTAAAAACTAATCAGGGAAGCACCTTATCAGAATGAACCTAGAAAAAAAATTGAAGCAAATCGGATATTTCTATCAAGAGTTATCGCGCTACGTACATACGTACGTACGTACGTACACACGTACATACAGAATCGGCGGGCACATAAGCTCTCAGGCTTTGATAGCCTGTGAGCTAAAAATATCCCCCTGATCGGATAATAAGTGGTCATTTTTCAATTAGCCTAACGCTTTCTAGGCTCTTTGCAATAAGCCTGAAAAATATCAGGCTAATTGGAAAAAGGGAGATGGATTCTCCAATTAGCCCGGTTCTTTGCAAAGAGCCTAGGCTGTTTGCAAAGAACCGGATTTCTCAATTAGCCTACGACATATATAAAATGTTATTCTGCTTGAAATCACGTGACTCCCTTCAAAACTCTGTAATCGAGTTTTGGCGACCAACATTGGCACAATTGAATGAGTTAAGGAACTGTTTACGGCCAAATGAATACCCCCTGTTTGAATGGTTTAGAGGCGGAAATTCTGTGTTTTCAGATTTTTCTGGTTAATTGTGCTACAAACCCGACTTACTTGTGAAATTTCATGATTCTACGACTTTTAGAAGTACCTTAGTTATTTGATGATGCGAAGTGAGTCAGTGACAAAAAAGCGCTTTTTCGGAATTTAATATTTCGAAAACTACTAAATATAGAAACATGAAATCGTGGAACCTTAGTTCAGTTTGACCATACGAACATGTGTATAAAATAAAAATTTCTATATCTCTCCCTAAAACGACGTTATGAGGGGGTGAAAAGTATGCCGAAATGGTTCAGGAAAAGGTAGCTTACGGCTTGTGCGAACTTGGCGGACGCACTGCCGTGCTCCCAGACAAGTATGTTTTGATCTATTAGATAAATTGCTGAAAGAGAAATTTCAACCTGTTGTGCGTTTTCTTGCTAAACTAAATTTTCCCATTATATAGTATATATATCAACCTACAGATCAAATACAGGGCTGTTCAAAAGAATTGGAATACATATTTGGCTATAGACGGTAACTGCGGAAATCAGTTTTTCAAATGTTTCATGCGTTTTCTAAAATGTTTACTTAGTTCTCTTATATACCTTATTTCTCTAAATAACGAAGTTTTGTTAAAGCATTCAGGAAGTGTTGGAAAGCGTTTCATAATCTATGCTTAACGCATGATTTTTCTTACTTGTTTATTATTCTAAACGACTTCCTGCTCTTTATTGGAAGCCCCTTATCACACCTGTTTTCCCTCCGCATCAGAGAACTGTAGTTCCCTCTCTTTAACTTTCTCATTCACTGAGCGAGTATTCCGCATTGCAGTATTGTGTACTTTCGCTGGCAGTAGTTAATGCCATGCATGAGTGTCAAAAACAGAATTTTGGGTTGTTTTTCAATTGCTAACATAAGCGCGTCATCAGGAAGTCATGACTTAATAGTACGGAATATTCTGATTACATTGTTTCTTAATGTACATGTTAACCGATTATTTATGTGGAGTACAAATTGACTAATACGGTAGCCCAAAATATTGTCATGATAAATGTTTAGAGTGTGGAGAGTGTTCTGTTTTTATGAACTTTTGCATTGGAATAATAAACCTTTTTCCGTGATGGATCAGAGCCTCCGAGTTTATTTCTGGAAAACACCATTTATTACTCTATTAATTGCTATAATTTTACATATAGGCGACTGCAACTGAGTTCATATTCTGCTAGTAAAAAATTCACTAGCGATGTTTTTATTTTAAGAATGCACTGGCTTACGGATCTAAATATGGAAATGGTACTGCGAATTGCTTGGCAAAAAATGATAAATTGGAAGCGAGCGGAGTGTTTATTATACAGAAAAAGGGTGGAAAATTTTTGTGATAACTGGAGAGTATAAAAACCATGCCAACAACAGATTGAACAAAGGGATCGTGACATCTACTTACATAAAATCCAAGTGTAGGAAAGTGTAGGTAACCATTCTGGGCGAAGCGTGACATCTATATATTTAAAACACAAAGTTGTTTTTTAGTTGCTCTGAGCTTTCTACGGAACCGAATTTCTAATTATTTATTTATTTTTTTTTAATGAAAGTTGTTTATTTGTAGATGCGGTGGCACTAGATACTTTTTAATATACTAGGGGGCTCGGCCCCCTACGAGCTACGTTCCCCAACCCCCCGTTCGGGCATCGCAGTCTGTAAAAGCACGCTAATTTGAACGGCTTTAAAAAGATTTTGAAAGATTGAATTATAATTTAAAAAACAGTGACGATCTCCCCATAAACAGGTTTCTATTCATTTCTCTTTGATTGGAGAATTTTAAGGAAAAATCAGCTGCTGTTAAAAGATACAATGGCTGTTTTCGTCTTTGATTAAATAAAATCAGTTAAACATTTCAAAATAAGCTAATATAAAATGAATTAAGTAAACAGAGTCTTTGTCTCCCGGTATTTTTTAACAAAGATAAAAGAAAGTTCTTTTAAATAAGACATTTTAAATGTATCGTTTTTAATCTGACGTAATTTTCACCAAACTTTTCTTTCTCTTTTTAATATTCACGTCAAAATACTTTTGTTAGAAATGAAATATTATTTGCGCTGTCCTAACAAAAATAGTTGAAAAGTTCATCTCAAAATGTCAAATAAATGTCTCGTGCAATTTTAAAATTTAAACTGTTTTGCAATATTACTTTTTGTTCATTTTACGTAATAAGTGTAATGTGACGTAAATGTGACGCAATTTCTCCAATTTAAGATTTCTAACGCATGTTAATGAATTTATTATTTTACAATATCCTTTCTCTTTTAAAATTCACGTGTAAATATAGTTTTTATGAAGTAATTTTCAATAAGTTCCTGCTTTTTATATGTAATTATTTAATTCCAATTTGAAAGTTTTTTTTCTGTTTATAATAGTCACGCGTAGATACATTTTTAATTTGAAGCAAACATTATTGTTTGCGCTATTTATACAGTTGGCAACAGTTTAAATTAATACCATTTTCTAAAATAAGTAAAAAATATCTCTCGAAATGCTGAAAATTGGAATTTAAAATAAAAATAAAACCTCAAAAAATGAGTCAAATTAAAAAAATTAATGCAGTCTGCACACCAAAAATGTCTTACGTATAAAATGATCTAAAAATGAATTAATTCCCATGTATAGTTTTTGCTCCTATAAAAATTTTTTAATGGAACGATTTTGTCCAACTTTAGCATTACATATCTCTTAAAATAATTCTTCGATTTGAAAACTGTCTGCATCAGCGTATTTATCAAACATTTCTGTATAATACCGCCGATTTTCATATTTTTGTATGCAATATTTTTCTTAAGATTAACGGAGAAAGACTTCCGGTCACAAAAAATTCAAAACCGGTGGCGGCGGTAGACAGCGTAAGTTACTTTTTTTTTTTTTTAGAATAGAGAGATACCTATTTTTATATTTTAATTTTAATTTAAAAAGTTTTTTATGAAAATTCTTCAAAAAGCCGGATTACTTCTATTGTAGCAGAGAAAAGAGAAATAATAAAAAAATGTGCAGCGACACGTGGCTTTTTGGACGTATTTTTTTAATGTACAAGTTAAATTTCGGTTAAAAATATTTATGCACGTGTACATTATTTTGGTAAGAGGGTGAAAACTAATATCTGCTATGACGTCACGAAAATATTGTCTATTGGGTTAATTTTATCTTTATGCATTATAATTTTATTGATGCCATTTTTTTTTTTCATTAAAATGGAATAGCAAATATATATTAATTTTAATACATGGTGGTTAAGAATAAAAGTACGTATGTAAAGCATGTTTGAAAAGTTTGCGCCGGTGATGCTATGCTTAGCTTGAAATACAATTTTACGTTAAAAATGTTACGTTAATATGCAATGTTATGCTAATAAAACCAAGTAGAAAATTAATATGGTTGTGTCGACATGACGTGATTTTCACTGATTTATCATTTCTTAATTATGAAGATTAATTTCTTAATTATGAAGATTAAAATCGGAGTCTTTATTGATCGTTGAACTATTTCAGAAATTGAATATTGAGTAAAAAAAAAATATCCTCATCATTTGCATTTGTAGAAATCATTTGTCATTTTAAAACTATACTTTTCTAAAATACAAACCTTTCACTAATAAAATCTTCATGCCGTTTGTTTGCATGAAGTCTTATGAAAATCAAACGCATATCAACATTCCGTCATTTTTGACGGTAGTTTTATGCTATTATATAGATAGCGAGTGAATTGAAATATACATTGTAAAAAATGACAGGTGTTTCTTAATCTAGGACAATATAATATAACAGCGAGCGAAAATATACAATAACCTCTTCCGAGTTATCCACAATTCCAGAAAGCATTCTTTATCTTTAGAAACATCGAAAACCAATATACTTTCGAGATTTAAAGAGCCATTAAAAAAATTTTCTTTTGCTGCCACTGATTTTTGGAAACGTTTCCGAGTAGTTTTTATATTGTATTAATCCGTGTTCTCAAAGCAAAATACAGGTTTTTTGGATGTTATTCATGCTCAAGTAGACATTTTTATGTTCAACAAACATGTTTTACAGAAAAACACTACAATTTAACAAAAATAACATTACTATTAAATTTAATATTATTTTATTACTTTTGGATGTATAAATTCAATTACGCATCTGGAGATGTTTAATTTGGAATTAATGGCATTCCAAAAACCGATATTCCGGTTTGAGAAAACTGATTAATACAATATAAAACTACACAGAAACGTTTTCGAAAAGCAGGGGCAGCAAAAGAAACTTTGCTTTTGTAAACAATTCTTTAAATATTGGAAATACAGGGTGGTCATAAAAAAACTTTGCCGATACATGGAACTCTAGCGGCCGGTCCATTTAACCGATCGAGATGAGATTTCAGATATAGTTATTCAGAGGTATGAGCTCGAGATTCTGTGAACGGCATCAAATTGGCGCTCACGGTTACGGTTATACGTACATTAACTCGAAATTTTCGAATGGCAACGCCCATTTTTTTTTTCGTCGCAAAATGTTCAGCGCATGCGAACACCCTAAATAGCACTGGAACGGTACGTGTATCGCAATAAATAATCGCAATAAATAATAATCGTTATGCACGCAGAAAAAACAGCTTTGCGAACGGCCAAAAAAACACGATCGGGACGCACGGAGGAAATTTGCAATATGACAGAGGCAAGACACCAATCACAGAACGCCGTTCGCCAGATAGTCATCGTAGAAAATGGATTCTTGCCTCTGTCATATGCAAATTTCCTCCGTGCGCCCAGATCGTGTTTTTTTTTTTTTTTTTTTTTTTTTTTTTTTTTTTTTTTTTTACGTTGCCGGAGCTGTTTTTTGTGCGTGCGTAACGCGTCCGTTTATTGTTATACATGTACAGTTTCAGCGCTATTTAGGGTTTTCGCATGCGCTGAGCATTTTGCTCCGAAAAAAATGGGCGTTGCCATTCGAAAATTTCGAGTTTCTGTACGTATAACCGTAGCCGTGAGCGCCAATTTGTTGCCGTTCACAGAATCCCGAGCTCATACCTCTGAATAACTATATCTGAAATCTCATATCGATCGGTTAAACGGACCGGCCGCTTGAGCTCCATATATCGGCAAAGTTTCTTTATGATCCTGTATATTTAACCCTTAAATGCCGGGTGTTGCTTTTGGGCAACATACCCAATTTTGGCTCTAAAATACTATTAGAATAATATTGAAGCTATAATGCCTAATGTTGCCAATAAAATACATTCTGAAAATATTATTAAGTCGATTTTCAACTTGTAGATGGCAACACTTGTGCTGTTTAAGAATAAAGATAGATTTATTTTTTCAATTGTTGCTACTTGATATTTTTGTTTTGTTTGGAAGCTTGTGAAATACCCTATTTCGTTCTGCAGTGAGCAAGTAAAATTTATTTCTTTTTATAGTTCCTAAAATTCTTGTGTGTTTAATATTATAGAATTTTATCAAGGAAAATTATTTTTTCAATTATAGACCAGTATTGCCGATTAGTAACAAACTGTTTTTTAGCCGTAAACCATACTTAAAACAAAATATGATTTTTTAAAGTATTTTTCCCATGATTTATTTAAAAAATGAAAGCCGAAAAACATTATTACAATGATTTTTGAAAAATCAGGCATTTAAGGGTTAATATATTGGTTTCTGACGATTCGAAAGATAAAGAATTCTTTATCTTTCTGCCGGAATATCACACTGTTCGGAATATTGGATAACTCGCAAGAAATTATTGTATATCCTTCTTGGTCATATTATATTTTCGTAGCTTTTATGAGGGAACGTTTATCTTTGTTTCACAGTATATTTGTTGAAGTTTTCTCCCTTAAAACATACGATATATTGAAAAAACACAAATTGGGAAAACTGAATTTAGAATCTAACTCTGATTCATTTAAACGGATATAGAAGATGTAAAAAGCCTTTTTTGCATATTTTTAATTATCGGACCGTTATGGTACTTCTTGTGAATATACTACAAATGTATAAATTCATTGTAAGCAAAAGGCGGGAAAATTAACATTTTGGTCATTTTTCACAAAATGAAATGCACACTGTAAAGAAAGATGTAATTCTACAGATGTAAAGTTACAGAAACCTGTATACTTACTAAAATTTTATCTGTGCACTGTACTTCACTGCACTGCACTGCACAAAAAAATAAAATGTAAAGCTACAAAACTAGTTTTTGTAAAGCTACTGAAATCTGCAGCTTTCCAAAAGGATCTACTAAAATTACAATAATCTTACTAAAATTTTATCTGTAACCCGAGTTGCGGTTACATAAAAAGTTCCAGGCATCTCAGTTTCTTAAAAATGCTTAGTAACTTTACAGATTTTTTTTACAGTGTAGGATCCCCTTATAGAAATTATCAGTAGGCTGCATATTTCACAGTAATGCACTTTGAAGAATAAAGTAATAAATCGATTTTCTGTGCTATAACAAAAAATTAAATATAAAATAATGCAATAGCATTTCGGAACGTAAAAGCAAAATGTTTTATTTCATTTCCTAAGCGAAACATATTTATCCAACATTTAAACTAAAGACTGATAAGTTATCAATTTCCTTAGCTCTTTATGCCTTTGTGTAGTGAGAAATGAAATTGAATATCTAAATGCGTTTGAAATGTGCAATGCTTACAAAAATATCTGCAATATTCTTTATATTTTTTTAGTCATAAAAGAAACAGAAAACAACAACTTAAAAGGAATTTTCTTTTTAAAATGTTTCCTTAATTTCCTTTAGCATCACTATTCAGAATTTGAAAGAATGAAGGACGAATTTTAATAAAGCTTGTATCATAAGAACTATATATATTTTTTAAAACTAAAATTATGTTTATGGTAACAAAAGATAATTTAAATTTAATAATACTTTTCAAATACATTCAAATTTTATTTATTGGAAAATTACATGGTAGTTTTTCAATTAGCTTTTTATGTTTCAGAATACATTTTATTTTCTGAATTGTTTCAAAATTTCTTCAAACCTGCGCAGTTTATTAATACGTGCATCTCACTTGTTTCTCCAACATTTTAAATCTAATCAAAATTTCTTTTGTTGATTGGAAATGCTTAGAATATTCAATTTAATGGACAATAATTGAAATACATGTATTGCGTCACTGAATTTTTTTCTTGTTTTACATTCTTAAAAGAATTAAAAACGAAACTACATACTTTTAGAGAAGTGCAAGTTCATTCAAAACACGTACTATATTCATATGATTTAAACACAAAACTTAAAATTAGATAATTATTGAAAAAACATTTATTTTTTAAAATATCACGCAATGATGCTT
The DNA here is from genome assembly GCA_963932465.1 of Maratus speciosus. NCBI lineage: Eukaryota > Metazoa > Arthropoda > Arachnida > Araneae > Salticidae > Maratus > Maratus speciosus. The sequence continues at coordinate 221,778,147 of OZ010791.1, read as the reverse complement.
TCGATGATTAGAATTCAGGCGAAGAAAGGATACTTTGGAACATTTTTCACAAAATTACGCCTCTTTAAAATTTAATTTTATTACTTAATAGGTTATTTGATTCGTGCCCTATTCTATTTGACATATCTGAAATATACCATAAGCATTACTCTATAAGTATGATAGTGAAAACATTTAAAATAGAAATCAATCATAAGTGTCCCATTGTGCCACATACAAGAGCACATTTAGGCACAGTATTCATTTGACTAAATGAGACACATTGAGACAACTATCTTCCTTACTTATAATCAGAAATATTTGTATTTCAAAACCAGAAAAATATTAGAATAATAATGAAATTTATTATTACTAATTATTTTTTTATATAAATTACAAAGTTTTGAAACAGTGAATTAATACTATTTGTAAATAAAAGAAACCGAAATTCGTAGAGACGCTTAGTGGTCATATGAAATCTTAATATATATGGAGTTATATTTAAAGCAAATTCAAATCTCACAAAATTTCAAAGTTGTATAGATCATGCTGATGTACAAGGCTCTGTGACTGGTTTTGGAAATTTCAATACAATGTCAGACAAAGATTTCTCCGATTTGTTTTCTTTTTTGGAGAAAATACGAAGGGTCAGACGAAAAAACGATGAAAATCACAGATGGTTAGATGATAATTACCCATCGTTCTTTAATTTTTATGAGCGTCGGCTTTCAGCGTTCTTCCCTCTTTATATCTATCTTCAATAGCGTTTTTCAAAGGATTACTTTCACTTTTACCTGTATCTAAGGTTACTAAACGAAAGTATGCCTCTGAAGATAACAGATGGCACCGTCGTATTAAATTTAATAAAAAGTGGACTATCATCGGTTTCTCCCTAGACCTTTCATATAATATTTTCTATTTTTTTGTCTATGGCATTGTTCTGGCCAAAATAACGAATAAGGTATATTTCATCCTCTTGAGGGTCAAAATAATTCAGTTGTTTTTGCATGTCAAAATTTCTTAGCTTCTAGCCAGAATTAGATTTCTAATTATAACATGTACTTTTGTCAAATTCTCTATGGTATCCAAATCTATTTTTATGCGGTGTTTATTTATGTCTTTTTATTTATTGAAGAGTTTTTCCTTAGAACTATACATTTTCGTTTATCATAATATACTTGATCTTGAATAATAAAAAATAAAATAAAATTCGAGTGTTACTAGGTATTCTATGGGTTCATTTTACGGCATCTCTTCTAATAAATTTTAAATAATGTCTTACTCAATGTGGGATCACTAATAACTTTATACTTAATGCGTTAACATTCTCTCGGTAGCTCATTAATAAATATTGGTTAATGAAAAACACTATCTAAATAATAAAGATAACACAGAACAAAAATTCAGTAATGTACGACAACTGGAAGCCATTCACGAAAAGTTAGGAACAACTTAGTTTTGGCACTAGAAATGAAGATCCGATGAGTTTTCAAACATAAAGTCGTTTTACCATGTTTTGGGGAGCAAAAGAGGGGCATTTTAACTCAGGGAGGAGGAAACTCAAAAATCTTTTAGGTAGATCAACTGGGGTATAGTTTACTATGAATTTTTTAATTCTGAATCCAATGACACCCAGTGCCATCGCTACGATTTTTTATTTGGGGGGGGGGGGGGGGGCACCTTAAATTTCCAAGTCAAATTCCTGTATTTGCCAACCCATTGAGAAGAAAAAATAAATAGCTCTCGAAGTTTGCCGACTAGTTTTATAATTCTGTCAAGTTACGGCAATTAGAAAATGTAATGTAGTTCTTATTTGTAAAGAGTTTAATAATATTCTCAATTAAATTGGTAATTTTTGCCAAGTCTATCAGAAATAGAAAGTGTATTATAGTTTTTATTAAAGTTTTAAACAATTTTGCCAACTTATTTTATAAAAATGCCCAGTATAACAGCATTCGCGAACGTTTGGGGTTGTGAGGCTCCCTCCGTACCCCCCCCTCAAGCGAGGGTCCTGATGACACCATATTGAAGTCGATACGACCATTTGTCACAAAGTTGCTGCAGGTTTTACGAATACAAAGTCGAAAATTATACTTTAGTGCAGGTAAAATTGATTTTTTGAGTAACAAATGATGGTGATTCAAAAACATTTGAGAAGAACTTCGTTTTGGCAGTAGAAATGAATATCCGATGTGTCCCCCTTAAATAAAGTTGTTTTACCGTGTTATGGAGGGGGGAGGGAGGGAGGGATTTTAGCTCAGAATGGAGAAATTCAACTTTTTTATCAGTATGATAAGTGGAGTATTCCTTATTATGTATTTTTAAATTCAGGATTGAATGACAACCCCCGCAAGTCGATACGATCGTTTGTTTCAAAGTTGCGGCATGTTTTGTGAATACAAAGTTATGAATAGTTTTATAAATACAAAATTATGAATGCATGGATTTTGATAACTTGGATGACCTTGAAGAAGACTCAGATGACCCTGATGTTTATTATTGCTATTTTGAGGACATTTAACAAGTTTGAGATTATTTAATGTGATATAAAGAACATGTTTTGAAAGTAAAATAAATGTAACAAAGCTGTGTTCAATAATAAAGCATGATTTTCGATTTTGCATTCATGAAACTTGTCGTAACTTTGTAACAAATGATCGTATCAGCTTGCAGATGGTGTCATTCAATTCAGAATGGCGCAGTTTTTAGTGATTAATTTTTTGTTTAAGTTTTTTTATGAAACTTTAACTGTACTTTTAAAGAACAGGCATTGGGCTATAAATACCCGGAGTTTTGAGTTTGTATATTTTGTAGTTTATGTTTAGGGGAAGCCTAAAGTAAAAAGAAAATTGCGCGCCAATCTACCCCGTCACGGGGCAAGTTGCCTATACCTATGGCGTAAGTTGGCACACGCTTTATAAAAATTTACATGAAACTCAAATAAGACACGTAGTTAAGAGAAATCAATTTCATTATTACCAGTAAGTTTAAACAAAGGCGTTATCGCCGTACAATGTAAATTCTAAATTATACAGACGTAAAAATAATGAATAAAACATTAACTCTGAGCAACTCCAATCCTACTCGATATCATCATCATCAGAGTTACAGTTGTCACAAATAAAAGATCGAGTATCTCCGTTTAGACAAGCCTCGTGTGCCCAAAATCTTGCATTGCAACCACTTTTCTTGGTGTTTGCTGTTTTTCAAGCTACCAGTAGATACCAGACACCGGGCCAACTTGCCCCGTGTTCAATGCGCCTATTAGCCCCATAATAAATTTCTTCAAAAAAGGGACACGTAATCATCTAAGCATAAATAATCCAAGTAAATCACATATGGGGGTAGGTACAGTTAATCATACACTAAGAAAAACTGCACAAGTTAAATCGCAATTATTAAGATAAGTATTTGAAATTAAAAAAAGAATGATGCAACAAAAAATTACTCATGAGTGCAAAAAACAGAAAAATCGTAATAAATGTTCACTGCACGTAGGTAATGCTGCAAAACTACAATGAGGATTGCAAAAAGCAAGAAGAAAGGTACTCTGTGACTGGTTGCGCAATCTATTCACAAACAGGCGATTTATGAGGGCTGCGCCTACTTACGCCTGTAGCCAACTAACCCCGGTCTCCCCTATTATAAAAGAAATAATGCTGTATTAATTACATGTAAAAGCATTAACATATTCATCATGCAGACATTAGAGGTAAATATGTTAAACGATCGTTGTCCTAATGTTCGTCATCAGGTCATTTTCAGAAGAAATGCCTAGGAATAATTTTGTAAAGCATGATTTATGATAGAAAAGAAAGCATAAGAATGTATAAATAAGTGATACATAATTGAGATTAAGATATTTTTCACTAAATAAAACAACAGCATTTTGTGAGCCCATTAAAATTATTTATTATAATACAAAAACCAACTTTTCTTGCTTATAAGCAAGTATGTTTCAAAGAATGAGTTCAGATTTTAAATTTAAACAGGTACCAGTCATAATTAAAAGTTTAAAGCAAAGCTTAAAAAATTAAAAAAATTTAATGTTTTGAAAAGTTTGGCGTTAAACCCATTACCGGCTGGTTTTGCATTGAGGAAACGGTCAAAATGAATGCGCATACTTAAATTAACTACCAGGCTACCACTATTTTATATTTTAGAATTAAAAAATTGCCTTAATTAATGACAGAAAACTTGAGATTAAATAAAGTGAAGATTACCTTTTGGAATTTGTCGTGGCAAATGACTGTGAACAAAAATGTTGAAGAATCCTACAGAATTTTGGTGATTTATAGGTTAAAACCTTTTAAAAATTTGCTCATTGTATATTCATAAGATTTCATATTATTTAACTAAATTAATTACCGGCTGTTTTCGTCAGTATGCTGCGTATTGATTTTAAGAATACTAAAATAGTAAAAGGAAAAGTGCCCAGTTAAACAGATGGCATTGAGCTCATAAGCTAGCTCATTAATTGTATATTATACTCTTATTTCAAAGAATAATGCCCCTCGAAAAATAAAGAAATTGACAAAAAACCCATTTAGCTAAATTAAGGGGGGATTAGCTCCCCCATTTCCCCTCTTTATACTTAATCAATGAACCTCTAAATCTAATCAGGGAAGCGCCTTATCAGAACAAACCGGTATACCAAATTTGAAGCAAATCGGATAATTCTGCATAAAAAACCCATTTATCTAAACTAAGGGGGGGGGGGGATTAGCCCCACGTTTTCCTCTTTATACTAAACTAATGAACCCCCTAAAACTAACCAGGGAAGCGCCTGATCAGAAAGAACCTATATCCAAAATTTGAAGAAAATCAGATATTTCGTATCGCGTTACGTACATACATAGGTACGTACATACAAAATCTGCGGTCACATTACCTCTCAGGACTGTGAGCTAAAAAACGATTTTATGAAATTGCACATTTTTAAGAATGAACTTAATGCAATAGTATTTTGAAATGTCTTTTTGAGAGAAATTTTTTTTATTTTATTTTCCAAACAAAATATTTTTATTCCATATTAGAACTAAACATTGATAAATTATAATTTTCCCTAACTTTTTATGTCTTTGCTCAGTGCAAAACGAAATTAAATATCTACATATATTTGAAATGTGCAATGTTTCCAAAAATGTCGAGAATAAATTAATTTTTCAAATCATAAAAGAAGCACAAAAAAGCAACTTAAAAGAATTGAATTTTCTTTTGAAGATTTTTTTCACTCAATTTCCTTTATCATTAGTATTCAGAAATTTCAGAGAATGCGATATGAATTTTTATAAAGCGTGTTTTATAAGAATCCTATAGATTTTCAAAATTTGAATTTCTGTTAATATTAACAAAATAAAATTTGCATTCAGAAATACTTTCTGAAAAATTCACGTTTAATTTATAGGAAAATTAAATGGTACCTTCTTATGTGTATATCTTTATATTCAGAATATTTTATTTTCTGAATTGCTTAAAAAATCCTTTCGAATCTGCGAAGTATAAAGTTTATTGATGCATGCATCTCATTTGTCCATCACACATTTGAAATCTAATTTAAATTTCGTTTCTTGATCGATAATGCTTAGACTGTTCAATTTAATAAACTGTGACTTAATTACATGCATTGAGTCATGATTGTATTTTCTTTAACAAAAGAAATTTGTGAGAGTTACAAGGAAGGTTTCCATAAGCGCATATTTAGAAAAATTTGAAAAAAAATGCAGACTGTTCTTCTCATGAGGATATAGATGCTTATTAAAAATTTCCGGTGGAACCTTGATAGAGCGTCCGTAAAAAAATAATGAACATTTCCTTTTCTTGGCGATTTATCACTGGTTGGCGACACCGTGAAAAAAACAAAAACAAAACACGCTTTTATGATAAATATATTCTTTAAGGGAAACCTTTTCTACTTTTCATGTTGAACTAGTTTAAGGGGAGTTAGTACATTTCGGGACTTAATTTTGCTCATACGTACTTTTTTCGATTCAACATAAATAAATAAGTTTCGTATATTTTGGAGTGAGTTTCAAGAATAATATCCCAGCTCTAGAAAATAAACCACAATATTTGCAATTTAAATAGTATATATATATTTAACAATACATAAAGTATAGATAAAAGTAAAAGAAAAAATATATACATAGCCTTTCTTACATTATAACCTTTGAAAAATACATAAGAAAAACTAAATTTTTATATTAAATTGAAGCTAAATATAACCTTTATTCTGCAAACCTAAAACATGGAACTTATCAAATGCTTCATATTTTTTTAAATTGAAAATTCAGCATGATAAATGCTTAAAATTAAAAAAAAATAGTTTATAAATTTTTTAATTTGTTATAAAATTTTTAATTGTTTTAGGTTTACAGAATAAAGGCGATATTTAGCTTCAATTTGATATAAAAATTTAGTTTCTCTTATGTATTTTTCAAAAGTTATATTGCAAGAAAGTGAGGTAAGCATATAATTTTTCTTTTACTTTTGTGTACACATTATATATTGTTAAATATATATATATTACTTAAATTGCAAATGTTGTGGCAATTTTTTAGAGTTAGAGTACTATTTTTGAAACTCTAAAAATTTCACTCCAAAATATGCAAAACTTATTTATTTATGTTGAATCGAAAAAAGTGTGTTATTTTGAGTAAAATTAGGTCCAGAAGGGTATTAACTCCCCGTTTAAGTAAATTTTACTTAAATAAATACCCTTTTATAACTACGAATTTGTCATATGCATTTATATGTATTTGTAATGAAATTTAACGATCGCAATTATGCTGTTCAGAACAAAATTTAAATAGATTTAAATTGCTTCAAACTCAAAATTAATGTCCGATTATGAGCACTGTCAATTTGACGGCGATATAATTAGTGCCGGAACAACAAAAGAATAGAATTGTTGCTATAGAAACAACGACTTATTCAATATAGAAATGTATGAGGAGATCTTTCTTAATCCGGAAGTTACTTTTAAAATACATTTAAAACTTATCCAGCTAGTGTAAGAGTGTAAAATTAAATAACTTCGGCAACAAGACAAATTGTATACATTATACAAGCTTATAGAAAAAAAATAATAAACTGTTTCATCCTTTAAGTTTAAATTAATGAAGTACCGTGCATTTAAATACTCATTTAACTAGCAATTTCCAAATGCATTAAAATAGCTTGCATTTGGCGAGGAAAGGTTTTGTTCGCCAAATTCGTCTTTTCGAGCCAAATATTCCAAAGTATCTCATTCTTTTTTGCGGACTTTCTATTACATTTCTGCCTCCAAATTTGACTGATCCTTTCTTACATATATAAGTAATTTCATTAGCATTTAAAAAAAAATATTCTGAGTATGCACTTTAAGACGACCTTCTTTGTTAGAGACGGACTTGTTTTTAAATTATTACACACACACGAGTAAAATTTTTTTCATAGTGGAAATAATTGCTAAACCACTCTAAAATGATTGATTTTTCTGACCATGTAACTAATTTTCTTCTGATGAAATAATTAATGTAAAATTTTTATACGAACAAGTACATAACAAATAATACAGAACAAACTTCCAATGCTTACAAAATGATTAAAAAAAAATCATATTCAGATAAAAAGTAAAAATCTGAATTCAGATATACAAAAATAAATATGAGTTTAATTATATGTGCACAGTCTTGCTTTGATGTTATTGAAATTTATAAGTTAGTTTCAACAGAACCTTAAGTGAAAATCAATAAAGAAAAACTTTTGGTTTATCTGATTCACAAGATATGTAAAATATGTTTTCTTAAAGATTTCTATTGATTATCAAATTCAAAAGTAATTTATATTAATATCATAGAAGAGTTTTAACAATAAGACTAATATAAAAACGAAATAATATTTTTATTAAATTCTCGTTTCTTTTCCTTATTCAGCTTATGGAATCACTCTGAAAAGTTTTTTTTTAAAGAAAAGATTTGAAAGAAAGATTATTTACAAAAATGTCATTAGAAATAGATTATCATTACAATTCTCAGAAATAAAAAGTAGCTACTTCTTTTAGTATTTTAAAATATTTATATATTAAGATTTTATTCGCGTATATTGTTTTAGAGTATTAGAATTTTTTAAAATTAAATTAAATTGCTAAAATGAATGGAATTAACACAATTTTGTCTTCTAAGACATTTGTTTTTAACTAAAAAATTTAACAATTTATAAATTACTGTAACTCTTTCAAAGTAATGTGGGGTTTGAGCCTAAAAATCAATTGTCAGTTTAAAAAGTAGGTTTTATATAAACATGATAACACTACTGGAGTACATTTTTTTCTGAAAGAGAAAAAGTAATAAAAAGGGAAATAACGGAAAGGTTATCTGAAAAGTTGGCTTTAAGTATGGTCAAACGAATTAGATTTTAGAACTACTGCATCTCAGCTGTAATATAATATAATACATGTAGTAAATAGCTTTTACACAGCTCTTACATTGAGCAAATGCATTTCACCTGCTTTCGGGTGTAAAAACCAATAGTACATAATTTGGGAAAGGCAGTGATTAAAGGCAGCGTAAATTTTTCTAATGCGCGGTTTAATACTTGGGATGGGCTAGAATGGTGTGTTTTGCCTACCCGAATTCAACACAATATTAGGCTATTATTGTTTATATTGGATATGTCTTGGACAATATTAAAGGTTCCAAACTTATCTTGGCCAACAGTGGAAATACTGGCATGAAATAGAATGTTGGGAAGCTTGTATTTTGCATCGCCATTTAATTACCATTATTTCCAGTGTAAATTTCTATAATACGGGCGTTTCACTGGGAATATTACCAACGTAAATAAAAAAAAGAACGAAAAATCATGCATATAGCGTAGATTAGGAAACACTATCCATCACATTCCGAAAACTACAACAAAATTTCACAGTTTACTAAGGTGAAAGATGATGTCTAAATGAACAAGGAACAGCCAGCCGGAGCACCAACCCAAAGGTTTATGTCTTTATTGCTCCGGCGGAAATTTCCCCTACACCATTCCGCAAGAGCATGCCTGAACAACGGGCGGTAATTTAAACAAAGATTTGTATACAAACCCCACAAACTTCACGGAAGTTTGAGAGCAAAAAACTCCACGAAAGAAGTAACACTGGGAAACATAACTAAAATGCAACTGCCCCTGGTCAGACAAACTTAACTATAACTAAACTGGTGGCCAAATAGGATATTGCCATATTTATTAAATTAATGTTTAAAATGAGATGTATTTGGCTGACTGTAATTAACTAAATTATTATACCGACTAAACTATAACACCAAATTAACTAGGAGATTAGAGAGCATCCCATCAAGGGGCAACATTAAAGCTATAACTGATAGAAATAAAACACGAATTAATTAAAAGAGTAGGTAACAGAGCTTCCCAGCCAGGGAATCACATTGGAATTACAATGTTAAGATAACGATAGTTGAATAGCAAATTCAATAATACCACAATGCTGCAAAACAGTTCGCAAACACCATTTATAATGTCCATTACATTAGAGTCCAATGGAAACTGAATGAAAGTCAAGTGTATGTCTAAATATCTTTATACATAGGTACTGAATATATGTAGTTAGAATACCAGCAGTGCTATCAACGAAGATCTTCAGTTTAGATCATAAAAACTGAACTTAAGAAACCAGCAGAACTCGATGCGAAATATACTTAATGACTCAACCGAAACTCAACATACGTAGTCACATATAACTGGGGATCTGACAGAGTGTGTTGAGTGTATTATATGATGAGATAATAGAAGAATGTTACACATAATCAAAATTTATATCTAATAAAAGAGTATAATTCATTAAGCCTATTATAATTATCCGTGAGATGTTTAAAATATATTTGACGAAATAAAATATTACATAAGTTCCACCGAACCGTGTGATTGCTGTTGAAGTGAAAGTGATGAGGCATGAGTCTGCGTTTACCAAAGAGAAAATTAAGAACATCGCCGACCCTACCACAGTCACAGCGGTCATTGTATCGTTTTACTATTTTCTTCGAATATGATGGGAAACTACCGTGCCCTGTTAGGTAGTAAAATAGGACTTGTTTACAACCGACAAAATCTTCATTAACCCTGTATAATATTTGAAATGTATTACGTGTTGGGAGAGTCTGACCAGTCCTTCTGCCAGTGAAAAAGTAATTTTTCCCTGAAGTATAGGAGAATTGAAGCTCTCGGAAAATATATATTTAGGGCATTCACATCTTCGCCCTTCAGTGACGCGGATTTGGTAGACTCATCAGCACGCTCATTACTGGGGATTCTAACATGGACCTTTATCCAGCCAATATTAACGGTTCTGTGACTTAAAGCTAAAAACTTGGTAAAAATGATTTCACAATTGGGTCTGTTGGAAATGCCTTAAAAATTGCCTTCACTGACGAACGGTGAATAACGTTTTTGAATAAATGTTGACTGTGTCAAAACTTGAGTTGAGAAACCATTCCACTGCATATAAAATTGCCATCAATTTCGCCTGATACATCAAATTCAAGTCCCGAAATCCAATTTTGTAGTGATGTATATATTGTCTAAGATGATTTACTATGAAAGCCGCACCAACATTATCGTCGATTTTCAAACCGTGTAAATAATCGGAACATTGGACAATGGCACCACGTCCATGACCGAATCAAAAAACTTGACGTTCCTTACCTGTAAGTATTCCAGAAAGTCAATTGTCTATACACGGGGAGTACAATCCTCCTCACGGAGTAAAACATACTCTAACTTAACTGCACCAGGTGCCCTTCAAAAATAAAAGCTTTTGTGCCTTGTGTTTTAAATCAATATAAATGGGTGAGATTCCAGTAATGATACAGAGTGATCAGTTGAAACTGAACGGTATAGTTTCACTATTGACACAAGACCAACACGTTGACAGTAGCAGAGACGTTTTTAGCAGGTATCTTTAAATCAACAATTCATGCTTCGAAACCATAAGCATGTTATTTTTTTTCTCATTTACGCCCTTGTACCATAATTTAAGGTAGTCCACGTTCGGTCCTTTATACCTGCAACCTATCCTTTTGATATTTACTGTTAAGTCGTGAATCTTACTTCTAATCATATCTAAATGTTCCATCCATGAAAATCGGCTATCTAAAACAAATCCTAGATACTCCACCGTCTCAACCCCCGAGGCTGTAGCACCAGAAAGCTTGAAAATTGGGCGTCTAAATTAGGATGTGAGTTTCAAAACTCGCCTTATCCAAACAATCAAATTTTGGGAAATCACGAAAAACCTGTAACTGCGACGTCGTGCTTCGAATACCTCCAATTTTTTGTATACTTATAGCTTGTTGCTCCAGCATTGTGTTAAGTTGAAAAATCTACTTTAATTCATTTAATTAATTAATTGGAAAAAGTTTCGGATAAGAAGAGTTTTGATGCCAAACTATGGATAAGAAGAGTTTTGTTGCCAATCGTCTATCATACTTGAAAGAAATTACTAGTTTCTATTTTTGGTCATCGGATGATAATAGTTTGGATTAAAAAATAAACCTTACGAGAGCAATAAGTATGATTAAAATTTAGTATTACGTTTTATTATAAAAAAGCAAACTTATCAATAATCAAATAAAACTTATCATAAATAGCTTATAATTAAAATAACTTTCTTTTTAAAGGATGTAATATAATATAATCTATATAACATATAATATTATATGTATACACCATCTCCTTCTGTTCTGGTTCCTCAGAAATAATACTTTTATAGAAAGTAAGCACCTGCATTTCTGACTAGTTTTCATCAAAATGTTTTTTTTTAACAATCCATGGACATCCTTAAATTTCTCTTGCTTCATACGGACTCCCTCCCCCTGCTTTTTAAAAAGAAAGACCAACTTTTAGATGCCTCTAGCACAACTTTTACACTCTGAATTTTGATATTCCAAGAATTTTCCGAAATACATTTCCACAGATTTCAAGATGGCTGTGGTTCTTAGTCTTTATATAGTACCTTATAGTAATACCTTTGAAAGCGTACCGAGATGAACTTAAAAAAAAACTTTCAAGATGAAAATTTTACTTTTCTGGATGTTTCATGGAAGGAAAGAAACCTGGACGGTTTCTTAAAGGAGATGTTTGAGATGTGAACTTCAAAATAAAGTTATCTTATGCAATTTTGTCTTTGCTTGAAAAAAAAAAAAGCTTGGTGGAAACGTCATACATCTTGCATTGAGACAGTTGAATACTCGAGGTTCTCTTTCTGGTGAGTGCACTTTGAGAAGACCAGAAATGTCTTAGGTTTATGCCTGAGAATGAAAATTAAATCTTTTGACACCTTCTGACAGTAAGAAATATAGAAAGCGATTCTCCATTTTTAATTTACATTTTAATCTTCTTCTGCGTGTATTCTTTACTAGCCCATGTGTTCGTATTTCTTTTTCTCTTCTTCCCCTTTCCCCCACAAAATGCAAGAGTTTATTCACTCTCCATTATACACAAGACATGCTGTAAAACTTATTTAATTAGTTTGTATGAATAGAACAGGTAAAAACTTTAAACGAAAATATCAACAGGTCGCAGAGAAATGAAGGAAAATTACTGTGATAGTAGAGGCGAGTTTTGAAACCAAACCAATATTTTAAGAACCCCAAAAATAAAGTCTAAAAATATTTTTTTTACGGATTATAGTGTTTTTTTCTGTGCAGGTTTACCAATAGAATAGATTGGTAGAGAAAACTCGATTTTTTAAATTTTGGATAAGGCGAGTTTTGAAACTCACGTCCTCAAATGAACAATTTGGAAAACACATCCTTGGAAAATCCAGTTTCTGCTATTACCATGAATAGCCGAAAAAAGATACGGTTTTTTGTGTGCAGCTCTGTATATGATCTACAGATATGTATGTATACTACATAGTATGTTAAAAGTTAGCATAGCACACTTGAAAATTTTCATTCAGCAATTTCCGTCAATAAACGTATGTTGTTCAGAACTTTTGTGCGTCCTGTATATGATCTATAGAATTTATATGACGCAAGTAGTTTAAAAAAAATAAATTTAAAAACGCATACCACAAGGGAAAACGCACTTCCAGCAATTATTGTTCGTAGGCTTCAATGGTACGATACATATTGTTCATTTTCTTCTGTAGCCAAATTCTTTTGTGTGTCCCTGTAAATGAACGATAAACTCTATGAACAGCATATTCTATAGTAAAAAACTTGCAGTACACCTCAGCGATATATATCAATTTCAATATGTTTAAAATACTGTAATATGATTAAAATACACCGCAAACGATTTTTTCCAATAGACTGTAATGTAACGGAATTCTTTTGTCTGTCCCTGTAAATGAACCAAAAATGCCGCACACTTCATTTTCAATACCGAACGTGCCATAGTAAACACCAATAACATATATCAATTTCAAGGCAATCGGACTATAATTATGCGAGTTAGGGCACGGACAGACGGGCAGACAAACCAAATTCATAAACACTCTTCAACTATTTTTGAAAGTGTTAAAAATACTGTATCCATTCATTTAGCTGTAAGTATTTGCAACTTAAAGTCAACATTTAATCAAAATTGACATTTGGAAATATCTCCAATGAATATAATATTGGCGTATTATTGGGTAGTGTATAATAACAGGCAAGAATGAATTTTTCAAAGGCGTTTCCCACATATTTTCAAAATTAGAATCTTTGTTTAGATTAACAAAATAAAAGATACATTCAGTAATACTTCTCAAACAAATTCAACTTTAATTTATCGGAAAATTAAATGGTATTTTTTTATATTACATCTTTATACTAAGAATATTTTATTTTCTGAATTTCTTGAAAATTTCGTTGAATCTGCGAAGTGTAAAGTTTATTCATATGTGCATCTCATTTGTTCATCAACTTTCAAATCTAATTTAAATTTTATTTCTTATTCTGGAATGCTTGGAATGTACAATTTAACTGAATGTAACTTAATTACATATATTGCTTCGATGATCTTTTTTTTATTTCACGTTTTCAGAATGATTATAAACCCAAGAACAGACTTTAAAGTGTAAGTAATTGTTATTCAGACCACATACATGATTTAAAGATAAAAATAATGTAATAATGAGATCAAACTTTTACTTTTTAAAATGCTACGCAATGATGCATTTAATTTTACGATTGGAACTTGAATGAAAAATGAAATTATATGTAGCATTATGGGTGTTCAATATAAACTTGAAAAGGGACGTTCCTGAAATATTGGATTATAAACTGAAATATTTGATTGCAATATTGAAAAAATGGAAATGAAAATTTAATCCAAGAAATACTGTAATTTTGAAAATGAAATATTTGACTAGCTATATAGGCTTAAAATAAGTCTTATGAAGCAAAATAAATAACTTTCATTTGTGAATTTCTGAAAAGCCATTTATATTTAGATAATTTTTAACGTTCTCAGAAGGACTTAATGCATTTTTATCACTTTTTATTCGGGCATTTCATGGCATGGTTATTTAGTAATGATGTCCGGAAAAACAAGGCAACACAATGATAGCAATTAAATTTTTGATGATTGTCATTATGCAAATCAAAATGCAAACGAAACAGTTTCACTTATGATTAGAGTTGTCACTTTTAATCTTTGGGTATCCATTGCTGATTATCTTGCATGTTTTCTCCTAAGTAAGTATATTTCATAACACAGACATTTAAAAACTTAAAACTACATAACATTAAAATAAAAATAAATGACAGTTTTTATTTTTGCTATTAAACGATACGTAATTGTACTTCGCAGTAAAATAAAAATAAATATTTTTTAACATACTAGGGAGCTCAACCCTCGTTCAGGAACCGCAGTGTCTTAAAACACGCTAATTTGCTCTGTTAAAAAAAAAAAAAAAAAAAAAAAAAAAAAAAAAAAAAAACACCAACAACAACTGAGTACAGAAGATTGAATGATATTATCACAAGCAGTAGAGGACTTCTGTAATCGAGTTCTCATTGATTTCCTATTGATCTAAGGATTTTTCGTTTCCCAAGGACGCATCCACCTTTGTCATGATAGCTGACGGCAGTTGTAGTGATTATGTATTTCATAAGATTGATATATTTCATTCAACCAATTACGCAATTGAAAAGAAGCTTGCATTATACGGTTAAGTAAAAATGTCTCCGACTTTTAAAACGTCTGGGATTTTTTCTTTCTTTTAGACGCTATAAGAAAATCGTTTTAAATCTGACGTTTGAATTAAACGTTTTAAATAGACGTATTTTTAACTATTCAATGCTTTTCGAATGTAATAATTTAAATAATTTGATAGTTTTCTTTATTTTTTAATACTTACGTGTAAATATATTTTTCAATTGAAAAATCTTTGACAATATTGTTATTTAGCCTTTTTAAAATCTGGCAGTAGTAGGTAAAAACGACTATTTTAAACTATTAATTATTTTTTTTTTTCAGATAATGAAATTTTGAATGAAAAAGTGGAAAGGAACTTCAAAAATTAGGGAGAAAAAAAAATATTGGACAGTGCATACCACAATCTAGCCAAGTATGTGGCCTTCAAAAGATGATTAAACTGCTAGCCATAATTTTTGGCCCTATAAAACTTATGTAATTAAACTATCTTGACCGATTTCAACTGTAAAGTTGGCCACCAATAATGAAAAGAAAATTGAGAGTAAATAACACCGCCACCACTCCGAGCCTATTTGGGAGACTAAAGAACCATAAAAATAACTTTCCTTTAAGGCCGATAGTTGGAAAATGTGCAGGCCCAACATATTTCCTTGAAAAAGTATTTGTTCCTTTTCTGACCCTTTTACTACCACCGTCTAACCATAGTTTAAAGTCGACCACTGATTTCATTAACCGGATTAAAGATTTGAAGCTCAATAAAGAGAGGGTTTTAGCAAGTTTTGACATCATTTCACTTTTCCCATCAATGGACGTTGACGAAGTAAAATTACTCATTAATAACTTTATTGATAACGAGCCATCATTAAACTCAGAAATGAAGACCACCGTAAAATATGGACTTAACCTACTAACTGGAAATAATATTTTCATTTTTAATAAGAGGATTTATAAGCAGACTAAAGGAGCACCAATAAGTTCCCCCATCTCAACTATTTTAGCCGAATTCAAATTACGTCCATTTGAAAAAAGAATTTTGGCACACAGCGTTTTAACTCCGTCAGTATGGTATCGTTATGTGGACGACATTTTTATAGTATGGGATCATGGTTTATATGAATTGTACGCATTTCTTAACAGAATAAATAATATGGACCCTAACATAAAATTTACCATCGAAATAGAAAATAATAACGAGTTATCATTTCTTGACGTAATGCTAATTAAAAATTTATGAAACTTAACTATTTAGCGCACAGTCTACAGAAAAGTAAATAAGTCTAAGAAATATTGCAGTTGAGAATGGTTTCCCAATGCGCATTATTGATAAGCTAATCAACTCACAGAAGAACCATATGAAAATACAAAAAACTCCACGGAGTAATATGAGATGTTGCAAGATGAAGTACATACCAGGACTTTTTGAAAAACTCAGACATGCACTTTCTCGCTTTGTCGTAAACTTAATCGCCACTCCTCCAGCAAAACTGAAAAATCTAATTAGTGCCAAAATAGACCAGATCCCGGAAGATGAAGTTTCTGGAGTATATATAATTCCACTGAAAACAGAAAATATTTATCTCGAATACATAGGAATGACTTCACGTAAACTTAAAGTCCGTATTAAAAAACATTTGAGAGATTTAAAGTATAACCAACCTACAACAGCCCTGTCAAGACTTAACCAGAAGCAGAATATACAAGTTAATTTCGAAAACGCAAAAATTATATATCCCTCAAAGAATTATCATGATTTTATTATCCGCAAATCAATAGAAATTATTACTAAAGAAAATACTGTTTGCAATGACGTTTTATCCTACAACATACCCAGAATTTGGCTCAGTTTCCTTAAATAATCATAAAACGAGTAATATTCCACTTCCCTATATCCATGTTTTATTTTCCCGATGTTTTCCGGATCTAAAAATTAACTTCCACTTTCACTCCTTTCGTCACCATCTACGTGGATTTTGAAAATTAGACGTCAATAACAATGCTTATTTACAAACATAATTAAAATTTACGTAAACAGAATATGTTTATAAATCCTACTTTAACGCTTTATGTACTGAATTATGAATTCATGAAAATTTTATCTTTCGTAAATTTTTGAAACTACATTAGAAAATTTACATAATCATTTAATACATTTTAGAAGGATTAGTTATGTTTGAATTTATAGGGATTTTGTGCAATATTTATAACCCCACTCAAATCTTTTATTTTAAATATTTTTCTTAGTATTTTGTAGAATTAGGAAATGTACAAATATAATGTTCTTACAATAAAAATATTTCCAAATTGAAAAATCCCGGTCTCTCTCTCTCTCCCCCCCCCCCCACGTCAAGAAAACTGAAAAGATGCAAAGGCAAAATAAATCATCCTTTTAAAAATATTTTTGTTTTGTGTAACCCATAATGCTTTTGGAACAAGATAAAGTAATGCATCTATAACTCATTCTAAACTGTATTACTACTAATCGATGTATTAAATGAATTTTATAATAAGTTATTTTAATGTTACTTATAAGTACCGTCAATAGATAAAGAGTTAAACGACAACTTCGTTCCACAACACACTATATAGTTATAACAAATGATTTGACTGGTTTGGACTCAATTTGTTTACGCGGAATTTTACCAATCCCTTGCTATTGTGTTTTAACAAGTTTTGCTGTAATAAAAAATAAATTTATTTGAAGGTATCACTATTGTTTTACGACTGAAATGTAATAACGTTTGGTATGACAGAGAAAAAGGTTAGAATCAGTTTTTGACAAGTTAACGCAATTAATTATTATGCAATGCATTTTTATTACACACACATATATATATGTAGGAAAATGATATACAAAAAGTTCATTTATTGAAGTATTTGAATAATAACTGAATGCTGAAATCATACGAAGTTTGATTCATTTCCTATAATGCAATCACTGTAAATTAAAATGCCTGAAATTCAAACACTTAAGTGTCTGAAACGGAGTGTTCAACTTTCAGACATTTTAAAATGTCTTAATTTTTTCAGACACTGTTTGCGTCTGAATTTCAGACACTTCAAGCGTTTAAATCGCATCCATTTTTTTGTAAGCATCCTACGTAGCCATGTTTGACCACTTTGAATCCTGGAAAAATATTTGGCTGTGGTCCAGCCCCTTCCACCCCATACAGTTTGATTTTTTTTTTTTTTTTTGGTGCTCCCAATTTTGATATGCAATTTTCGTTAAGCTGATAATTTAAATTTTTTACGACATTGTAATGATTATAATCAATATCTTGAACTTCAGGAGTAGAACAAGATTAAAAACAAAAAATATTTATCTAAATATTAGATTTTTTAAAATTCATTTTTTTGTAATCTTATTTTACTTTAAAAATTTAAAATATTGATTATAATCAGTACAATTTCGAAACAGATTTAAAATATAAGCTTTACAAATATTGCACATCAAATTTGGGGGGCACTACAATCTTAGGGGGACGGGTCACTGCCCAGTATGCCCATGCTTTAAACAAGAAGTTTTGTTTTGTAAAAAATGCAACCCTGCATTATGATTATCTAAATTGAGATGCCTGGTATTCGGGAGTATCCGTTGTGGAGGTTATTGAACATTCCCGAATAGCGGACACCTCTATTTAACGAATACTTTTTTAATCCACTAGACATAAATATTTGCATATTTTTACCTCACAAATGCGGACATCTCCGTTTATCGGACATATTCCGCGGTCCCGAAGTGTCCGTTTTTAAGGGCTTTTAAGGTACACGGATAAATATATATATTTTTTATAACCTTGTCCTACTCTAAAAGTTCAAATTATTTATTATACTCGGTTGAATGTCGAAAAAGATTTAGAATATCAGATGTACGAAAATTGCAAAAATCTCCCCCCCCCCCCCCTCCCTCCCAAAAAAATGAAAATTCATATATTTTAAAAATTAGATTTAAATAAAATTATATCGCCACATAGGTAATTTTACATATATATCAGATGATATTCACAACAGCTATTTAACTATGAATAAATAAATAAATAAATAAATAAATATTCTACTTTAATAACATTGAGAAAAAAATTACTTCGGTATTTTGTTAAATATATTTGCGTTTTTAATCTTGTCCTGCTCTAAAAGTTTAAAACTTTCATTATAATCAGTGCAAGATTTAAAATATCAGTTTTACGAAAATTTCATACAAAATCCCACACCCTCCCCGAAAAGAAAAAAAAAATGAAAAGCCTTATCATTTAAAAATTAGATTTTTTAAAAATTTATATATTTCCACATGGGCAAGTTTTTATGTAAATCAGAGGGTAATCACAAAAGCTATTCAACTATCAATAAGAATAAATAAATACATATTCTATATTAATAACATGAAGAAAAAATAACTTATATTTTCCAAACTTTTTTCGTCTTAAATATATATAGTAACATCTAACTGTCATTTTTGTATTTTTCGTATAAGTGCATGTAAATAAAGTTATTTTAAGTGCAAAATCTAGTTATAGCTTTTTACTTTTTCCCATTATACATTTCAAATTACTTTTTTTATTAAAAATAATCAAAAAATCAATATTAGAGTTGATTGCAAATCAAATACATATGTATATTTTTACTGGCAGCTTCACATAATTGACGAGTCTCATGTACTTTATTTATCCTTTTTTAATCTGCTGTTTTATGCCAGGAAGTATGAAAGAATTAGGTGATCTTTCAAAGCTTTTTTTTTTTTCCATTATTTCCTTGTGGTCGTCGTTTACTGAGAGATAAGAATTAGCCATTGAAAATAAAAACTGCAATTGAATATATAATTTGTAATAAAAGACCACGTCATAAGTTTAAAAATATATACTTCTAGAATTAGTGTGTTTTCTTCCTTGCGAAGAGATTCAAAACTAATTGAATTTCATGCAAGATTTTGTTTAGTACAATAAATAAAATCACAAAAGACACAAATTTTAGTATTATAAAGAAATTATGGCACTTACTTCAATCGCTGTTTGCAAGAGGTAAGAAAAATTCCTCGATTTGGAATTTTAAAAACTACCACAGTGCGGGAGAAAGACTTGCACCATTTTAGAAGAAAATCCCGTAATATATCCGACTAGCCATATTTAAAGAATGAAATGTTTCATCCTCAAAATATAACCCGCCAGACAAAAGTTTCTTTTTTTTTCACCTTTGACAGGACGAAAACGAATAACACAATATTATTGATACGATACAAATTAGCACCAAGTCCATTGCACACGCTTTGTAGAGTTCCCGGGTGTAATCTTCAAGTATTGTTTACTTCCGTGTCTATCACGCCCTTATATCGACGACAGCTTATAAGAAACTCTCTCTCGTGTCAAGCACACACGTCAGATGCATGTATTCAATTTATAAATAAACTAAGTGAATACGAATCAAAATCATAGAACTTCACATTCCGCAAAAAACGAATTAAAATACACGCGTACATAAAACAAACTTTCAATTTGAACTACAACGTATACTAATTCGAACGAAAGACATCTAAAACGCATTCGCAACTGAGAGTGCCCCCTGGTGGTTATTGCGTCGGAAAAATCAAAACGTCTTAAATTAAGACACGTTTGAAGCAACGAAGTGTCTTAAAATAAGACGTTTGCGAATATTTTAGACACTATTATCAGTTCGTTGACACCATGGTCATAGTAAAACACTTATGTATCTTAAATTAAGACATCTATAATGTCTTAATTTTCAGATTAAGATACTTAAGTGTCTAAAATTCTTTTTCAGTCACATAT
Organism: Maratus speciosus; assembly: GCA_963932465.1. Taxonomy (NCBI): domain Eukaryota; kingdom Metazoa; phylum Arthropoda; class Arachnida; order Araneae; family Salticidae; genus Maratus; species Maratus speciosus. Next base: position 221,757,256 of record OZ010791.1, on the reverse strand, counting down.
GTGTCTAAATTTAAGACGCCTCTATTTGCAGTGATTTTACAGTGCTTTATAGCTTCTTCAACTAGACTAGGGTTAACATTTAAAACTTACACAATTCGTACAATATCTCTAGAACAGTCTAATTAGGTTTAATAGCGCTAGTTTTCTTATTGATATCTCCCATGCCAATGTTTCATGAATGATGGAAAAATAAGAGACTGACTCTTTTCTAATTTTCAAAGTCTAAAATTCTTTTTCTCGCGATCCGTGAATTCGGCTTTTCTATTTCATGTGTTCAAATCATAGACAACAATAAATAGGGGAAAGAAGGGTAATGCCGCTCAATTAAGGGAAAACATGTATAGTTAGTCAAATGTATACAAAATTTCAATATTTTATTAACGCAGTATAAGTCCAAAGCATAAAGAACAATTTGCAATAAACTAATTTGCATAAAAGTTTTAGGAATTTTTTTTTATCGTTTTATATAATTAACCATGCATTGAGCAGTATCGCCCGACATAGTAGGGTAATAGCGTTCAAAATCTGAGTTGGGATGGGTTGGGTTGATTTTTGACGGCCGATTATCAACTCCAGGGATATAGGCCAAGGGGGAGTGCCTCCGCGGGGGTCTTTCTAAGGAAACCTAACCCGTATTTACGCATGGAAATCCAAGGTTTCGAAGAAAACCACGAAAACTTCGAAACGGTTAGGCCGACGGGCGCAATTGGGTTCGAACCCAGCACCTCCCGTCTACCAAGCTTCGAGAGCAAAACCTCTCAGCTACTGGTGGGGCCATTCAAAATTTGAATACAACATTTAAGTACGAGAAAAGTTACATATGTAGTTGTGTGAGCTATTCACACAGCAGACTTTATGAGACCACTTTCCACATATTGTGCAGCGAAAGCACGTTTCGTTATCTCTCCCGAATTCTCCGCATAAACAGCAGATTTCTGTCACCATACTTTTTTTAAATTCAGATTTTTTGATTGTCACCACTTTTTTGAAATCGGAAAATTGACCTTGTATTGGCATAATAATTAAGGCGAAAACAAGGGTAATTTTACCATTTCAAAAAAGTGGTATCAATCAAGAAATTTGAATTAAAAAAAAGTCGCCCACTGCTTCGCATTCCACGTAAGCGTCATTGCTCTTCATAGCCATGTTGGATTTTAATGCATTACAGTTGGCGTAACAACGCACTTCAAAAATAGATAAAAGGATGAACGTACAACTAAATGTATATATTTTGTAGCCATAATGAGTGAATTAATATTTGAAAATAAGAATGTACACTTACCTTCAAGTTAGATGTTGTAGAATTTTATAATAAAACAACTGCAAACTAATAACGTGAGGGCACAAAAATACTTCCCTTCCGACGGTTACTATATCCTTATTGGGAACTTACAATGAAGTTCGCTATGTGCAGGTACCGATCACACGTTTTAAATTCTATTCTGTTTAGAGATATTGGAGTGAGCCGCATTACCCTACTTTCCCCTACTAAAGAGTTGGTTAATTTGTTGATCACGCACGTTGTAAGTGAAATAAATGATGCTATCTAAATTCAAATCCTACACACACATACACATATATATATACACATATATAATATTTGTTAAATCTAGAATTTCTCAGTTAATATGCATAATATACTACACTTTAAAACTCGTTTTTATTAATGATATTTATTTAAAAAAAGAGTCATTTTATAACAATATCTAATCAGTGTGACTTAATATCATGAAATTTTTCTGAACTTATATTCTACATAAATCCTTTTTACTTTTCAACTTTATACGCTTTAGCGTTTAGATGAAATACTGCAGATGTTTTCTTCCTGTAAAAGCATAATAAATAAAAATAAAAGTTTAGTAAGGAAACTGGTACGATTATATCTTTTTACAATTGAAATAGACGAGGATGAATCAAAAAAGCTTTATAAATTTATAAAAATGTTGTCGAAAACGCATCAGAAAGATTTTAAGCTATAAGATTTTATGAGAGAAATTCTTTGAGCAGATTTCTTTAGAATTTGTCCTGTACAATATTTTCTTTTTATATCCTTTCTTTTCTTTAAAACTAAAAAAAAAAAAAAAAAAAAAAAAAAAAAAAAAAATGTTTTCTATTGCATAATCGATGAACAGATTTTGAGACTGAAGAATCTGAAGCAAGCGGTTTTTTAACAGCGAGATGGGATGTTGAGCTATATGTTCAAGTGAAATCTGCTTTATAAATGCTATTTGAAAGATTTAAGTTGTACTGTTTGGCAGCCATTTTTAGGTGCGTTCGTAATTATATGAATACGTACCACCTATAGTCGCCGTCTGGTCTGTCCATCTGTCTGTCTGTCCGTTTGTCCGCATATAACAGCGCAAAAACTACCCAACCGAATGGTTTGAAATTTAATATATATAATCAATGCAAAATTTTGTCATTTCCAGTTTTATGAAAATCTAACCAAAATTAAAAAAGGTATTAATAAAAGTTTTTCTCATTCTATTAAATCCTATCATACCGAATTAATTCAATGATATCCGACGATAGGTAATGATTCTAGGTTCCCATAGTGATCACATCCTATTTAAGATAGAGTCCTATTATTTCCGTATTACTGAATTAATATATAGAATCGTAATAAATTTTGTATTCATGCATTTTTGCATAAGAGTCCAACAGCTATTGCACCAAGATATGAATATTTATAAAACTAGTTATGGTATGAACTCATCTCATTTGCCACGTTTGTCGTACGATTTCCGACTTGTTTATCTCATATATCCAATCATAGCCAACAAAAATACCAGAGAGTTAGTTACATATGCGTAACTTGGGCTCTAAGACTGGGGGGGGGGGGCAAAAATTTTAAGGCCATTTTTTAAAAATATTTATACCCTCCCTCCCTATCACCACACGCATGCACTTAAATTAAGACGTCTTTTTTTACCGCGCAAAAACACCCAGATTTTTACTTATTTCGTAGATATTTTCATATATTTTAGTTTATAAAAATATTTATACTCGTCCGAACGTTTCGAAATTTTTGCAGGTGACGTAAATCTGGTCTATCCAAATGCTCTAAAAAGTTTCTGATAAAATACGCACGGTTTGTTACTTTTAGCATAGAAAAAATATCGTCACCATGAGGCGCGAAGTGACTTCCGTGCCGGTATATTTGAAAGGGTTAAAATTCTTATTTTTAAAAGCCGATTATAACATCGATTAGAAGAATGTTTCACCTTTAAGAACATATTTTTGGTTTTGTCGGTACCTCTAAAATTGTGCGCTGAAGGGGCGAAACCGCGACGAAACACTCAGATTTTTTATTTTCATCGAATTTTTCACATATTTTATCTTGTAAAAAATATTTTATACCCGTCCGAACGTTTCAAAAATTTTGTAGGTTATGTAAATCTGGCCTATAGAGATGCTCTAAACAGAAAAAAAAGTATGGTGTGTAAAGTAAAAAGTAAAGTATATTAAAGTATAGACGTTTTGTTACTTTTAGGGTTAAAAGAATACCGTCTCCATAAAACCCGAAGTGACCTGAGTTCGCCAGTGTATTTGAAAAGGTTAAAATTCATATTTTTTAAAACAATCGATTAGAAGGTTTTAGCTTTGAGAGCACATTTTTAATTTGTCGGTACCTCTAAAACTGCGTTCTCGAGGGGCGCTGCAACAGGACAGAAAAAACGCTTCACGGAAAAAACGAGCCTTTTTGGAAAAAAAATTCGAAGGATTAACTGTGATATTTTTTTCAATTGATTGCGGCATTTAAGACATAAGAGATCTTATAGAATATGTCATCTGTTTTTAACTTAACTAAGCAGTTTGACTGATGTAAGTTAATAAATAATGACAAAATACTCCCGAAATTCCTTTTTTTCGAACTTCATTTTCTCCCGATGCATAAATAAGGCTTCTGCGGGTGCGCCATCACTTTTTCCCTTTCGCAAGGGCCGAGATGAGTTATTAATGAGAGTGATTTGCGAATTTTAATTAATAACTCAACTAATTATTAGAATTTTAAAATTCTGAATCTGAGGTGCATCAGAAGAGACTTTGGACTTACTTTTATAAAAATTGTCAGCTTCGTACTTACGCTAGATTTTTCTAGCCATCGCATAAACACAGACAGACACACACACACACACACACACACACACAAAGCGAAACTTTTTTTTTATTAGTATAGATTGTCCTCAAATTGGGCGAGCTTTTTTGACATTTCCCCTTAATAATTCATTTGATAATTATTTCTTCTTTTTCTATTAAGGGGAAAAAACAAAATTAGCATACAGGAGAAATTTGAAAGGGATTGATTGAAAAAATAATTCGTATGCGACATCTTAATCATCGGTTAGATTTTAGAGCTGTTTAAATCTAGTAACATTAATAGTTAATTTTTTTTTCAACTGGCGGTAAACTGTTATAGTCCACTAGTTTCCAGGGAAATTCCAGATAACTCGTTTTCCCCACTCTTTTCGTTCTTGACTATCAAAGCTCTGAAACAACCTCAAATGTAGTGTGAAAAAAGTAATAAATTGGAGAGTTCAGAACCCGTTATCAGAGAAGCATTCTGAAAGTCTCTTAGCGAATAACACTTTTGATACCATCCCACTCATTCTGGTTTAAGATGAATCCAGATAATTTAGCAATACAAAAATTTTAAATTAAACACTGATTTTAATGTTTATTTTAATTCGAATGTTTTTAATTTTTCACATTTTCAAAGTGGGCTCCCCTTAAAGACCTAAATAAAAATATTCAGTATTTTTATATAATGTTTTTACTTTCAAAATATTAAATACAAAATTTTATGTAATTTATAGTATTTTGATGGAAGAATGAAGAAAAAAATGTCAAGTTTTCTGCTTCGATTTATCTAAAGCATATTTCCTTTTTTACCATATTCTTCAATTGTACTTAAGGCTGGTCTCAAATCCAAAGGGTCAACTTTATGACACAAGTTTTCATTTATTTTTGTTCGGAAAAGCATGGAATAGGCAGGTTCTGTTATTCAAAAACTATGTAATCGAAATACGTTTTCCATTCTTTGTTAAACGTAAATGATCTTTCAGAAAATACCACCAATTGGAGTTTTGAACCGAATTTCCGGACGTAAGGAGAAAACCAGCCAGAAAAACTAAAACAATTCACCAATTATGTATTATTTTATTCTAAAGAAAACAAGTGGGTAAGTGAGATATGCAGAGGATTTCGTTTAATATCTCTTTCAAAACACTTTATCCTTAAATTAACAAATCAAAATTGTTAATAGAAAATTAATAATTCCTTTCATAAATGGCAGCACTATTATATTTAGGAATGCGTCCCCCTGAAAATTATCCACTCCCATACTTCAGTTTTTTATATATTATACAAAGTTTAAAACAAAACGGATATTTCTATCAAGAATTATCGCGTTACGTATATACTGCATCAGAAATTACTTCTATGAACGTGGAGACGTTAATTCTGGTTATTTTGAATTATCCAATGCTTATGCTAGTTCGTGCGAAAAATAGAATATAAATGGTTAAATTAAAAAAAAAAGAAATACAAAGCTGGGCTTTAACTACAAAGCGACTGTAGGGGCAAAAGGTATTTGCCCTGTTCCTGAAAAACTAGGGGGTATGTGATCCCCACTTGCCCTCACCAGATTACGCCCAAGGGTACAACCGGGTACAACGCGACATGTGCAAGACTATAGTCCCTGATGTACGCGAGAGAACGGAATGTATGTGCATCTGTATATCCAGACGCCATGAGAATTTCCTCAGCTCACCAGTACTGGACTGACGCTACGAGTATATTCAAGGAGCGTCACTATAGTCGAGAGACCTGAGGAGCCAGGAAGTTCTTGTTTTGTGCTTATATTATCTTACGAAAAAGGACAATGGTCAGAGTCAAGACACAGTAATCGTGATATCTATTCCCACCTCTTCCCACACGTGCACCGCCAAAAAAAACATCCCTGGAAATGAAGAGGAAAATAAGTTTTGTACTTTGTACAAAAAGAAAAAAAAGGGAGACGGAAAAAAATTCTTTTGAACTGTTATTATAGCAGAAGGTTTTGTCAAGACATAAGAAAAATTACTTATGTCAACGTGAAAACATTAATTCTGGCTGTTTTGATTTTGCTGTATCCAATTCTAGTTCAAACCCAAGATAGTAATATAAATTATTAAACTAAAGGGGTAAAAAAAATCGAAAAAGGAAATACAGAAATTTGAAAACAAGACAAAAAACTGGAGGGGCAAAATACATGTCTTGCCCCTGCTCCTAAAAAACTGGGGGTCATATGCCCCCCCTTGCCCCCGCCAGATTACGCCCATGGTTAGTTAATTTATTGATCACGCACACCATAAGTGAAATAAATGCTTAATGCTATTATTATTAATTATTATTATTAATGAACGCTATCTAAATTCAAATCTACACATATATATACAATACTTTAAAATCTAGAATTTCTCAGTTAATATGCATAATATACTACACTTTAAAACTCGTTTTTATTAATGATATTTATTTAAAAAAAGAGTCATTTCATAACAATATCTAATCAGTGTGACTTAATATCATGAAATTTTTCTGAACTTATCTTCTACATAAATCCTTTTTAGTTTTCAAATTTATATGCTTTAGTGTTTAGCTGAAAGACTAGATCTTTTCAACCTGTAAAAGCATAATAAATAAAAATAAAAGTTTAGTAAGGAAACTGGTACGATTATATCTTTTTACAATTGAAATAGACGAGGATGAATCAAAAAAGCTTTATAAATTTATAAAAATGTTGTCGAAAACGTACCAGAGAGATTTTAAGCTCCAAGATTTTATAAGAGAAATTCTTTGAACGGATTTCCTTAGAATTTGTACTCTATAGTAACTTCTTTTATATCATTTCTTTTCTTTATATCTCCAAAAACAAAAATATTTTCTATTACATAATCGATGAATAGTTTTTGGGAATAAAGAATCTGAAGCAAGCGGTTTTTAAACAGGCAGATGGGATGTAGAGCTATGTGTTCAAGTGCAATCTGCATTATAAATGCTATTTGAAAGATTAAAATTATACCGTTTGGCAGATGTTTTTAAAATTTTGTTACAGTATCTGCAGTTTATATTTTGACATGTTATATGAACGTCGTCCATTTTACTTGATAAGGTTCCTATTAAATATATTTAACCCATTTAACTGCGAATATTACGCTGCTTGCTAGATATTTTATTTCTGCGTTTTATAAATTAATTTTAACATATAAATCTTTAACTTATATGTATATTTGTTTGTATAATATATCATGAGTATTTCTTTCCTGTGATAGTTCTTATAAATTTGACACCTTGGTTTAAACTATAACTGGATTACTGTCTTTTTAACTTTTCTACATGTTATTTACTCCCCAAAGTTTAGATTTTTATGTTTCCGATTTTAAAATAGGTTAGTACTATGGAAAGGTTCACCAAGATCCTGTTATTTAATTTTAATATTGATATAGATAGATCAAAATTGAATCATATTGGATAGATCAAAATATATATAAACAACTTAATTTCAATACGTTTTGCTTTATCGGTAAAAATGGTCTCTAAAGAAAATGGTTCCATCTGATATATGGAAACGTGACCCAAAAATCAGAATTTTCTTGCATAATAATGTGGGATCCCATTTCCCAAAACCCGACACAGCTAGCTTACAAAAGCACCGCCAGGAGTCGATATCACAACTCCACAATCAAGTATTCTATTGATGCTGACGCATGCGCGGAACAAGTGACTGTCGGCGGCAGACGTGCTCCGAGGAAGAAACTGAAGTGACGCGAGGAACTTGAGAACATTATTCGAGTGTTGGTGCTGATATGAAGTGGTGGACGCAAGAAGGTAGTAAAAAAGACGTAGATGTTTGAATCAAATTAAGGTGCATTAAATGTTAGTCCAAGAGCTGTTAAACATTTTAGGGAAGGTATTTGAGGCACCCTGAAAATTTGTGCAACACTTCTTTTGTAATGGCTGAATACAAAATCGAATGTCTGGCTGAAGGATCGTGGCCCAAAAACTGTGTCAGACACGTGTCAAGTGCCATTTTTTTTTGACTACCCAAAAAAGGTATTTGACGCACGCTGAGATTGAGACAGAATAATATTTATACTTAGAAAAAAATATTTTGAAAACGACAGACACTTTAGTCGGCCCAAAAACTGTGCCAGACACGTGTCAAGTGCCATTTTTTGACTACCCAAAAAAGGTATTTGAGGCACGCTGAGATTGAGACAGAATAATATTTATGCTTAGAAAAAAATATTTTGAAAATGACAGACACTTTAGTCGGCACAAAAACTGTGCCAGACGCGTGTCAAGTGCCATTTTTTGTCTGGCACAGTTTTTGGGCCACGATCCTTCAGCCAGACATTCGATTTTGTATTCAGGAATTACAAAAGAAGTGTTGCACAAATTTTCAGGGTGCCTCAAATACCTACTCAAAAATGTTCAACAGCTCTCTTACTATGTTTTTCTGAGTGCTGTCGTCATGTATCTGTCCTGTAAATATAGTTTTCTCAATATAACTATTTTTTAAGAGAGAGTCGTAATTTTTTTCTGGTCTCAAGTCTGCATTTTGTTGTAATTAAAAGGATAATTCCATAATTTTTGGTGCCAGAAGAGGAACGAATGTTTTAATATTTTGACGTTGTCGCCCACAAGTCTGATGAGTATTATGAAATCGCCGATGCACAGTGGGGCAGGAAGCCTCGGAAGTTGGCAATAAATAAAATTTACATTGAACAAATAAAGCACATCATACATTCTTTTATAGATGTTACGTAGTAAAACTTAAAACTTTTATATAAGCTGTAAAGTAATTTAGTAATTAATTTCAAATATTTTCTGTACTAAAATAAGTTAAAAATAAGAAATTTTGATAGTTTTATACAAATTAAATATTTATTAAAACATCCATAATGTCGCATTAAAAATGCAAAAAAAAAAAAAACTGGTGTTGCAAACACAATTAATAATTTTAATGATTCTGAAGCACACCTTAAACTGAATATCAGCGACTCGTTTTGAAGGAGTGAATCCCCCTTTTTCAGGCAAAATGTATGTACTACTATCAAGACAACAGAAGCAAAACTGTTTCTGCTGTCTTACAAGGAGAGGGCCAACCTTGTTAATCACAGATTTTGATTATTTTAATATATGTTGTAGGGTAGAGACCCCTTAGTGTCAGGTTCAACTTATTTTATACAACGCTCCTTAGTTCTTGAGAAACCAGGGGGATCTAATAATAGTACACAACTTAAATACTTAATTTTCAACCGCAGTGATAGGTTGGTCGTAGCTCAGTTTGTATGGCATTTGCCGGCTGATCCGCTGGCCCGGGTTCGATACCTGAATGCGCTACATTTGTTTTTCTCATTTTTTGTTTTATAAATATATTTGTAAGTATAATTAATAATCTCATTGTCAATTAAAATTTACAATATTGTCTATCGATTATAATTTTAACCTATTTATTTTTTTTACTTTTAACTAAATAGTTGTATAAAACATCATAAAACTGTTAATCTTTTAAAAATCACTTTTAAAATGTATTTCATATATTCTTTATCGATGCAATGATATTGAGCAATTGTTCAATTCGTGATTTTAAAGAAACATCATTTACACATTGCTTTAACAAAGGAAGTCAATGGATAACACTATTTTCTGTTTTAAAGTAACAAGCATAATTATATTAAAAATTAGTATCAGAATTAAATTACAACCGATTTTTTGCATATTAATTTTTTTTTTTAAATTTGTAATACGTATGCTTGCGCTTTCAATTATTTTGCTTTCACCTTTATCTTCAATTCTGCTTTTATTTTTATTTTATTTGAATATTCTTTTATTTTATCATAAATAGATGGCACCACAACAGATTTTGTCACGATTTTGGAATTTTTATCATTCAATAACAGATCCAATTTCTTTTTAAACCTCTTTAAAGGATGAGAAATAATAGTTTAAAAATAAAAAAATTATAAATTTATGTTTGTTAACATTATAATTAATGTATGATATTAAAATTTGTAATTGAAATTATTAAATTATAATTGGAAGCATATTTATAAAACAAAAAATGAGAAAAACAAACGTAGCGCGTTCGGGTACCGAACCCGGGCCTGTAGATCAGCCAGCGAACGCCGTACCAACTGAGCTACGACCGACCTATCGTTCCGGTTGCAATGTAAGTATTTAAATTGAGTACTATTATTAGAAACCCCCGGTTTCTCAAGAACTAAGGAGCGTTGGATAAAATCCATTGAACCTGACACTAAGGGGTATCTACTTTACAACATATATTAAAATAGTCAAAATCTGTGATTAACAAGGTTGGCCCTCTCCTTGTTAGTAGTAGCACACAATTTTTGTCTGAGGAAGAAGCGTTCGTTCCTTCGAAACACGTCGTTAGTATTAATTTTATAGTGTGTTTTAAAAATTTTAGAATATTTAATCCATACTATCATCTTGGTCATTATCCTGATCACTAAAGATATATTGGGAGATGTAGATTTTAACAAATGTAGGGCTTCTCGTGGCAGATATTTGAACTTTTACTTTCTTTTCATTTGTTTGGTAGTGATCACTGGATCCGAACTTAGCAGTAAAAAATTGAAAATATCTCTGTTAATTTTTTCTCGGCTGCACTTTCTAGAGTTGTACTCTCCGTATCTTTTAAAGTCTTGTGCGACCTTCGGTATTACGTGGTAGCGAGCCGGTCAAGGCTTGTTTTCGAAGGGGAGTGAATCAAATTACAACTTAATTTATGAAGAAATAAATAAATGACATTTATTAATTAAAATGACAAAGTTGATTTTTTCGATATGAGAGTTATTTCAGATTGCTCCTACGTCACAAATATTTGTTTACGCACGTTGCGGGGAAAATAGTCTTATTGAAAGGTGGCAGCCTTAAAATATAATTCCAAATAGCCCAGTAAGAGATTGTTCAAATATCGCTTAGTCCGTGCGGTCTTTGACGATCTACAGTAATAATAGTCCAGGCTGGGAGATCTAATCTCCCGTCGTTCACCAACGTAAGTACGAGGATTGCAGACCCGGTTTGCTTAGCTGCTCTCAAGGTGAGAGGGTAAAATGAAAACTGGAGAATCTAATTCTCCGCAACAAAATCGTGTAATCGTTTTGCTCTTAATCTTTTTGATTGTTCAGAAAACCTTTGAAACGGAATATGAGGCTGCCACGTTTGCTTTTCAATGCCGCTTCGCCTCTGTTTGTTTTTCAAATCGATGAAATGAAAGCGACTTATCAAGCGGCTCCTTATTAATTCTAAAAAACTTTTTCTTGTCTCGACAGGCTTTGGCACATCGGAATTTATATTGAAATTTAAACCATTTTAGCTTCTTTTTTCAGACTATAGAACTACTTCGTTCGCAATTTTTTCCGATTTTGGAGCTCTTTTACCAAAAAATCATATTGCTTTTCAAAAGTTTTTTCTTTCGAACGTTTCATGATATGCAGAAGTTCTCTTCTGGTAATATATAATGTATTTAAATTCGTCCCTAAAAAAATAAATAAATATGTAATCATGTTTATATACGTACACTAACACAAAATTGAGGATGATTAACTATAAAAATGATCATATAATTAAAAAAGGGGCAAGAAGGAGCAAAATCTTCTGAAATATTTACCAAACTAAAACTCAAACCAAGTAGAAAAAATTATAGTTGACACTTAACCCGCTTTAACTCATAACTAAAACTTTCAATGTTTGTAGACACTGTTAATTTTTTTTATAAATTTCACTATTATATAGTCTAAGCGTCATTTTATCTATAAAAATCATATTAAAAACAAATTAAAAATTAATGTATTTTTGTTACATACTTGAAATTGAAGGTTCCATAGTCAAAAACTATTATTTTTAAATTATTACAGCGTAATTAAGAAATGAATGTTGAAACAAAATTATTGATTTTTTTTTCATTTATTATCATCGTGCGATATGCAGTTTAACTGCTTACTTTAATGATGACCAAGATAACTTTGCACACTTTTTAATACTAGGCAGATGTTTTCTGACATCTGCTCTATTAAAGTGATGTATGTCGGTATTTCAAAATAGTATTTCATTTTTTTCAAATTTTTGCCAGATTTGAAGGCTTCTTGCCCCACTGTGCGATGGTGAAATAAAAATAAAATTACAGAATTCTGTGTTCAAGTAGATATTGCTCTTAGTGGTGAGTACTGTATACAATTCTTTTCTTTATTTCATGATGAAATTGATCGATATCCGTGAACTGGAACTTGCCAAAAAAAAAAAAAAAATGAAAAAACAAGCAAAATTAAACTTTTACATAAATTTCTTTTCGATGCTGAAGGTGATCGATCAAATAGAAAAAGAATCAGAGAATTTTCTGGTTTTGGTTATCAAACCGATAGTCCCGAATTTAAAACTAAAATAACAAAAAGTCAAGCGGATTTTTCTCTGAATGATTTAATTACAATTTGTAATGTACTTTGCATTTCGAATGAAGGATCTTTAGTTGATCTTACGACGCGATTAGTTACTTATTTATCGGATTTAAGCTTGCTACAAGCTAATGTTCAGAACGACAGTGACACAGATTCAGAACACGAAGTACCTTTAAATAGTTCAGCAAGTAATGATATGGAATCATTAAATTTGGATAAAAGCAAGCAATTTCCAGTTCAAAGTTTTGTGCCATCAACTATTAATTTTAGTGACATTGAAAATGTTGTACCTCCGTTTGATGGTAGTGCATGTCAGGATATAAATGTATGGCTGAACAATTTTGATGATGTCACTAGTATATTTAATCTGTCCGAGTTACATAAGTATATTTTTGTAAAAAGATCCTTAAGGGGAAAAGCTAAATTGTTGGTTCAGACCGAATTTAGCACTACTTATAATTCTGCGGAGTTGCATCATTTGTTAAATAACCGAAAGTTACGTGAAAATGAAACTCTTGAAGAATATTTTTTAGTAATGAAGCAGTTAGGTGCACGTGGTAATATAGAGGATTCCGCGTTGATGCAGTATGTTATAAAAGGAATACTTAAATTGAAAATAAATACCCGGCCGTGTTTTTAGAAAATCAATATTGTATGGATGTCAATAGATTTTGGAATTTAAGCAAAAATTAAAAGTCTATGAGAAGTTACGGTCGGAGTATGAAAATTCAAAATCTCATAAACATGAAGGAGCTAAGCCTAAAATTAAATTCGAAGCTGAAGTTAAGAACAGATTTAAGCCTGTAAAGCCAAATATGCGCTGTTATAATTGTGGCGGGAATAATCATAAAGGCATTAACTGTGTTAATAAAGATAAAGGGCCCCTTTGTTTCTCTTGTAACGGTCATGGTCACAAATTATTTCAGTGTAGTAATAAATCGAAAGATACAAATGTTAAAAACGCTCAACCACAAATTAACAATATTACATCCCAAGATTTAATTTTAAAAGAGGTAAAGCTTTATTCTTTACATTTAACCTCCTTGATAGATACTGGTAGTCAAAAGACTCTGTTAAAGAAAAGTGTTTATGATAATTTGAAGAACTTTGTGGAATTACAACCTACGGGTATCACTTTGACCGGCTTAGGGAAAATCTTAGTTAAGCCAGGAGGTTATTTCGATTCAGAAATTGAAGTTGATAATTCGAAATTTAAAGTTGGCATTTTTGTCGTTAATGACAGTTACATTAATTTCGATTTAATTATTGGCACTGATGTTATTCATCAAGGTACATTAACTATTTCTGAGAATGAAGTGAAATTGTTTAAAACGGAAGTTCAGTCTAATGACTTTTTAGTTAACATTGTAAATGTTCTAGATGAGCCTAAAATTGATTTAAGTCACATTGCTGATAAAAATTTACTTTCGGAATTATCCTCTTTAATTGAGAATTATGTGCCAATTAAAACTAAAACTGTAGATGTTAAAATGAAAATTAATTTAACGGATGAAATCGCAGTTTGTTCTTCCCCTCGAAGATTACCGCCATGTGAGAAAAAAATAGTTGAAGACCAAATTGAGGAGTGGCTAGCTCAGGGAATCATTCGGAAGAGTTCTTCTAATTTTTCGTCGCCGGTTGTGTTAGTTAAGAAAAAAGATAACACAATAAGACTTTGTATTGATTACAGACGTCTTAACAAGAAGACAGTGCGTGAACATTTTCCATTACCAGTAATAGATGATGTTATAGATCAATTACATTCTGCTGAGGTATTTACAACCATAGATATAAAAACCTGTTTTTTTCATGTAGAGGTTGAAGAAGGCTCACAGAAATACACCTCTTTTGTCACTCAGGAAGGACAGTACGAATTTTTAAAGTGTCTATTCGGGCTGTCCAATAGCCCTAGTGTTTTTCAAAGATATATTTATAATGTATTTCGAAACCTATTAAAAGATCACACTGTAGTCATTTATATGGATGACATAATAATACCCGCCAAAAACGAAGCTGAAGGTCTAGAAAAATTAAAACTTGTTCTTGAAACTGCATCGGAATACGGGTTGGAATTAAATCTTAACAAATGCAACTTTTTGAAGCTCGAGATTGATTTTTTGGGGTATAGAATCATAAATGGTAAATTGTGTCCCTCCCCACTGAAAACAAAAGCAGTAATAAATTTTCCTGAGCCAAAGTGTACCAAAGATATTCATAGTTATTTAGGATTGACAGGATACTTTCGAAAGTTTATAAGAAATTATTCGGTTATAGCTAAACCGTTGAGTGACCTGTTAAGAAAAGATTCTAAATTTAAGTTTGATGTAGAAGAACAGAAAGCTTTTAACGAACTCAAACGCATTTTGTCGTCAGAACCAGTACTTTCAATTTACAATCCCAAAAGCGCCACCGAAATCCATTGTGATGCCAGTATAGATGGCTATGGAGCTGTGTTAATGCAACAATCGCCAGTAGATAATCAGTTTCATCCAGTTTATTTCGCCAGTAAAAAAAACAACCGAAGCTGAACGAAAGTATACTAGCTATGAATTAGAAGTCTTAGCTGTAATTGAAGTCTTGAAAAGTTTAGAGTATATGTGCTAGGTATTCCATTTAAAATTGTAACCGACTGTAATGCATTTAAAATGACTATAGATAAAAAAGAAATGAGTACAAAAATAGCTAGATGGGCAATTATGTTATCTGATTTCGATTATACTATTGAGCATAGACACGGTACTAGTATGAGGCATGTTGATGCATTAAGCAGATGATATCCTATTTGTATGATAATCCAAGATAGCTTAACTTTAAAAATTATCCAAGCTAAAGAAACAGACGAGCATATTAAAATCATAAAAGAAATTCTAAAAGTAAAATCCTATGATGATTATTTAGTTAAAAATGTTGTTCTTTATAAATGTGTTAATGGTAATGATTTATTAGTTGTACCAGATGAAATGCAAATGAATATAATTAAGGCTGCTCACGAAAAAGGTCATTACGCAGTCGCACGAACAGAAAAAAATTTAGAAAATGATTTTTACATCCCCAAAGTTAAATACTAGTGGCAGGATAACCACAATTGACGATTGATTAAACAGCAAAAATAAAAAAGAAAGTAAACCAGATTGATAATAAGATACCTCAATTTAGCGCTTAACTAAAATTTGGCAATAAAAATACATATTTTAATTCCATGTTGTACATAAAATTAATAGAATCAAGATGAATTGGTTAAAGAATATGTTATACTAGAATATGCTTGGAATTGTATCGTATTTAATTAATTTTCTTCTTATTATTTCGAATAAGAAATGACAATTCAATTAAATCTAATTCAATAAACAGTACCATCTTATTGATGTAAAATATCGTCTATCTTTGTGCGGAAGTTATACAGCAGGCATATCAAGCTCGTTCGCCACCGAGGACCAAATTCAGCAATATATACAAAGCCACTGGCCACATTACTCACACACGCAAAAGGGGGGATTTATTTTATTACAATCGCACATGAGGAAATTTGTACATACAAAATAAAACTTTGTTTAAAAAAAAAAATACAAAATTCTAAAACTAACCAACAAAAATGTTTTTAAACAGGCATCAGAAAACTTTAAAAGACATCAATAAAGTAAAAGATATCAATTTTTACGTCTCCTAACTGTTAAATTTGACTATAGCAAGAACGTCGTACAAAATGTCTGCTTCCAAACGTAGGTAAAAATACGTTTAGATAAAAAAAATATATTTAAGCACATGGTTGTTCACATGGACATACCTGCAACTTAAATACATAAATCTGACATTTAAAAATTTTAATCGCAGTAAAAAAAATAATAATATAAAAAAAACACTAAGTGTATTACCCTGATATTTGCATGTTTCTTTTATTTTTGTAATTGCACTTTTTTATAAAACCAATCGTTGTTGGAGCATGATTATATCCAATATAAACTTACTTTTTAAATAACAACCTTTATTCGGTCAAAATTTGTGTCAAAAATAACAGCTATGGTGGTTGTACCGAGCATAGAAATAATTTCCAGAAACCCCTCGCTTATTTTTAAATACACAAGTCTGCGAATGAAAACTGCAAACAGAGTGAATTTCGTGCTTTTGTATGTTTACGAATTATAATACGATAGGCAAAAAATATTGAAATTATAAATTTAATTTGATTATTGAAATTTTTGGATATATCATGAATTTTTCAAGCAATGCCACAACAACATGCAACATTTCAGCTTATATTATTTTCACATTTCTTTAACTGCTCTGGATATTATTTTTTCTACTTTATATTAAATGACTTCGACTTGCGACATTCAATTGTATGTATTTTTTTCTTTTACCGATTTCAAATAAAGGAGCTGGTTCTAATTTCGACGTGTATATATATATATATATATACCGGTTGTCCTAAAAAGGACTGACGGATTTTAAAATTCAATAACTTTCAAATGGTGACAGATATTTAAAAAATTCTTGCAGGAGGGTTATGCATGAGGTCAAAAGTTTTTTTACAGTGATTTTTTATTTTAGTTCGAATTACAAACAATAGATAGCGCTGTAAGCAACAGGCGCTAAATACAGGCTCGATTTTTTGGCCTTTCTCTTCTTCCAAGCGGAAAAAGGAGATTAAAATGTATTGAGTGGATCTCGAAGTGCCAAAAATCGAGCCTGAATTTAGCGTCTATTGATCGCAGCGCCATCTATTGTTTGTAATTCGAACTAAAATCGAAAATCATTGTAAAAAAACTTTGAGCTCATGCATAGCCCTCCTGCAAGAATTTTTTAAATATCTGTCACCGTTTGAAAGTTATTGAATTTTAAAATCAGTCAGTCCTTTTTAGGACACCCCGTATATTTTTTATGCATGTTCACCGATTACTCTGAAAGTACGCAATCGATTCATGTGATTTTTTTTAATTAAAAGAGGACATTCTCGAATTATTCCCATTTAAATTTCATCAAAATTGGCTCAGTGATTTTTTTAAAAAATAAGAAAAAAAAAATTAAATCTTTTTTTTTCTCAACGATTTTCGCCAAGTGACGTAGCTGTATCTGTTTGGTGAGAAAGTCTCTACCCGGCGATTCCCCCCCCTCTCCCTCTTTATACGTTTTTTTTTCTAGGATTGTTGTAGGGAAAACCAAAAAGCAATGTTTAATTCACTAAAAAAATTTATAACGAAAAAAAAAATTCAAAATTGTAAAGCGTTTAAATTTACCAAGATTTCTGCGGTACACTCGGTTCATTTGAAGAGCTATATTTTTACAGTGGAGGGATTTGTACGCTAAAACAAGGTGAGCCAAAAGTTCCTGGCAAATTTTTGAATTTTATATGAAATTAAGTAGTTGAAACAAGTTTTTTTTTATTAAAAAGTTCATATTATTTTTTAAAGCAGATGCGCTACCCTTAGTATACATCATGAATGCACTTTTTTAAAATGAAGTGCAGTAAAGCGTCGATTACCCGAACTCCAATTAACCGAACTTCCAATTATCCGAACAGCCAATTTCTCTCTTTTTTTTTATAACTGAACGTCCAATTAGCCAAACACCCTACTTCTCTCCTTTCCCCCCCTTCAGATTTAGACTAATGTCAGACGAACGTCTTTTTGCACGCTTTTTTCCTTACGTATCATCCCTACACAATGCTAGTGGCATTGTGTAGGGATGATACGTAGGGAAAAAAAGCGTGCAAAAAGACGTTCGTCTGACATTAGCTTTAGAATGCGAAATCGAACCCCCCGATTAGTGTATCGTTGGGAGCCGTAACAAGAGAATAAAAGGCTTGGAGAAAGGGGGTGAAATGAAAGAAAATGAAAACGAATGCTCTGAAAATCACTCAAGTCCATCACATAACGAAGTGTTTGAATGTTTGGAAACATATATGAAATGACTCGAACAGCAGAAGAACGCTGATCCTATTCAACTAACGTATTTAAGAGGAATTCGAAATATGGCAGCCTTGAAAAGTATGTCTTCTTTGAAGCAAGCAACAATCGAAAGTTTTTTTTGCTTAAATTATAATCCCTGGAGGGGAAATGAAAGAAAATGAAAACGGATGCTCTGAAAATCACTCAAGTCCATCACATAACGAAGTCTTTGAATGTTTGGAAACAGCTATGAAATGACTCGAACAGCAGAAGAACGCTGATCCTATTCAACTAACGTATTTAAGATGAATTCGAAATATGGCAGCCTTGAAAAGTATGTCTTCTTTGAAGCAAGCAACAATCGAAAGTTTTCTTTGCTTAAATTATAATTTCTGGAGGAAAAATGAAAGAAAAAAATGAAAACGAATGCTCTGAAAATGACTCAAGTCCATCACATAACGAAGTCTTTGAATGTTTGGAAACAGCTATGAACTGACTCGAACAGCAGATGAACGCTGATCCTATTCAACTAACGTATTTAAGAGGAATTCGAAATATGTCCGCCTTGAAAAGTATGTCTTCTTTGAAGCAAGCAACAATCGAAAGTTTTTTTTGCTTAAATTATAATTTCTGGTGGAGAAATGAAAGAAATTGAAAACGAATGCTCTGAAAATGACTCAAGTCCATCACATAACGAAGTCTTTGAATGTTTGGAAACAGCTATGAAATGACTCGAACAGCAGAAGAACGCTGATCCTATTCAACTAACGTATTTTAGAAGAATTCGAAATATGGCAGCCTTGAAAAGTATGTCTTCTTTGAAGCAAGCAACAATCGAAAGTTTTTTTGCTTAAATTATAATCTCTGGAGTTCAGAAAATGATAAAAAGAGAAAAAGAAAATTTTAAATGATAAAAAAGTAAAATAAATAAATAAATAAATAAATAAAAATAAATAAAGCACACCAGCACTAACTGGTGTTGCCAATCCTAAGCCTGAATAAAGTATGAAGGTTTTAGTATAGTCAGGAACACTCCTTAAATTGTCTGTCCAATTATCCGAATTTTTGCTTATCCGAACTAGTCGGTCCCGACTTGTTCGGATAATCGGCGCTCTACTGTATACGTTTTAGGTCTAAAATTTTATCTTTCCGATTTTTCTTTTTAGATATTTGTGAGTACAGTCTTGCCTACTCCAAAAGAGTTTCTACAAATCAAACATAAAATTTCAAGTTTTTTTTTTTAATATGAAAGTATCGTAAATTGACATTTGTCTGTGGTGTTAATCTTCAATTAATCGTGCTTATTCACTGGTATAAATCTTAAAATATATATCAGTACGAATATGTCTGAAAAAATGAAATAAAAAGAAGAAAAATAAAGATCACGTAGGGCAAATTAACAGTGACACGTTTACTAATCTGCATCATAAAAATTAATCAGCGTAAATCCCAAATCCTCATATTCGACTATGTACGACCCTGTATATGACAGGGTAACTTTTTTTTTCTCATGAAAACAAAACGAGAATTCGTGTCATTTTCAAAGCTACTCCTTTAAAAGCTATTTATATTATTTTATTTTTAAACGTTTAATGATCTTCAGCAATAGCGGTGCATTTTAATAAAATCTCCATACTCTTTTTAATACCTAATAAAAATTATACGTTATTTTATAATGTGATTTAAATCGAAAAGTGTAGTCAAATAAAGTGTTAGTTTAAAGGTAAAACACATAGCAATTTTATTAAAAAAATACTATAATAATTTTATAAATCTTTAAATTTTCAGATAGTTAATGATAGATAAAATGTTAGTTTAAAGCTAAAACAAATAACAATTTTATTAAAAAAATACTATAACAATTTTATAAGTCTTTAAATTTTCATATTTAAGATCTGCTCTTTATAGCTTTCCGATTGGTTATTTTTGCATTCACAATCTCTTGTAGCTGAAATTTTAAAACGACTTGGATCTGACGATATACATATACTATATTTTCTGCAGTTTGCCATCTCTAACACCACGACAATGTTACCAGATTGCGATTCTTTTAAAATTCAAAATAGCTATTAGTTTTTATGAATAGTAATCTTCGCTTTATTTAATCACGGAATGCCTGTAATTAAATAAAGCTAAAATTACCATTCTGAAATAGTAGTAGATTGTTTGAATAAAAAATTCTTTCAACCTTGCAGCAATTGTTAGTGCATATTTGTTCGTGCAAAGTGTATTTTTTACATTAAACATGAACTGAACAAAACATAGGTAAAATGCCATAGTAGTTGGCGGGCCACAGAAAAGTTATCGGCGAGTCAAGTGTGGCCCGTAGGTCACGTATTTGACATGCTTGCTATGCAATGTTGCACCAATCAAAATACCACCACTTTTCTTTTTTTTGCAATATTTGTAGTATTTGCCTTCTATTTATTTTTTGTTATAAAATAAGAAAACTATGAAAAAGTTGTATCGTTCTGAATAAGAAAACTCTGTACAACTGACAACACTTTAGTTATGTTTCTGATTAAAAAACAAAAACAAAAAACAAACAGATATACGTGTTAAAGAAAAAAGTAAATAGTTTTAATTTAATTATTTAATTTCTAAATATTTCTAAAAAAACCCCTCCAAGTTAAACACACGAATACAATTTTGTATAATTAAAGTATATATCTTTATATATGTACTATTTACAATTTTTCTAGAATACAAAAAGGTGTGCGGGTTTTTTTTTTTTTTTACTCATATTTGTTTTCGAATCACGATGTTGATACCGATTACTGGTTAAAAAATTGATCAAGACATTTCAAAAGTTATCGTACTTTATTTCATGGCCAACTGCGTGGTAGTTGATATTAAATTGAGCTTTGACTGGATGGGCCATGTTACCTTATGAGATATTACCCTAAAAATATGCCATACTTTCAGGAGAGACTTTTCAAAAGTAAAGGGATAGGAATTCACAATTATGTGTAATAGTCTTAGTCAGTCTTTAACATGACTATTTTAATTAGTTCTATTTTCTTCAGTTATGATTTGTATTTTCATGCGTTTAAATATTTCGATTTAAATATTTATTTTTTTAACAGCATTGCACTAAACATTGTAAAAATTTAGGATGTAAATGCGTCTTTCATTGGAGTGAGAAAGTGTCCTTTAGTGCAATGGCCGCTAACCGTGGTCCGCGAGAAACTTTTTATGGTCCACAGAAAAATAGGGACACTACTTGCATTCTGTATGTTACATTAATAATAATAAAAAATTAGTATTTTGAAGACTATATGTGAATGCACTATATGTGAAGAACACTGAATGTGTTTAATTTTTTAATAACAGTTATGAGAGAACTTTTATGAAATGTTAGATATTCACAAAAACGAAAAAGAAAATATTTGGAGAACTTCTTCTCTAAAAAAAATCTTTTATGGAATGCATAGATATAATTACTTCAGAAAAATATTAACCGTATTTTTGAAGTATATACGTCGTGTCTTCTTGTTGTGGTGTAAACTTTGTTGTCACTTTGTCGCGTTATCATGGAGTCAGCAAATCATCATCCTTTTATCACGGTCTGTAGCAGAAGAAAATCCGGCATACCATTCGAGTTCAGAAAAGAAAATTTAGCAATTATTCGAATCGTTACCACGCAGATTTGCTGTAACATTTTGAAATATAGCACGTAAAATGGAACAATGTAAGTATCGTTGTGGATTATCTACACTGTTAAAAATTTGCAGCATTCTGGCAGGTTATTTGACTGTTTTTTCCGAAAACGGTTACACAACCGTAATTTAACACTATTCTGACCATATTATTGGCCATTTTATGGTCAGAATATAATTAAATTATGGTTATGAAACCGTTTTTTCAAAAAACGGTCGGATGACCTGCCAGAATGCTGCAAAATTTTTAACAGTGTAGTTGCGTTGCCCTCTACGCTCCTAACTAGTACAATGCTTTTATAGCATAAAATTATAAGATATTGAGAAAGAATGTCATCTAGCAACTACATCCTACAGTGTTTTCCACAATGAAATAATTTGACCATAGTTTTTTGCCGCGAACTAAGTTAATTTTACAATCAATTCCACAATAATGTGATTCTCAACTAGGGACATAATATACCTCGAGATTATTCCAAAGTTTTAGATAAAACTAGAGTAGAACAATTTAGTATACGATTTCTAAAAAATAAATGGAATTTTCATACTTTTAGTAAATTAATTATTAAACACAATTCCATTCAATTTAGCAATGTGACAGACGCTCCACCAATTCAGTACAAATTATTATATCAGACGAAAACACAAGAAATGTGCTCTCTGAGGTCATATTAAGCGCAGGAATCTATCGATTTCAGGTGAAGAATTGCCATGTGCAAACGGTTCTTAACCAATCAGACACCTCACCTAGTGTAACGACGTGGATGTAACAAAACTGAGTAAATCGTTTTCAAAAAAGCACTCGAAGAAAGTTGTAGAAGCTTCCGAAAGATCTGAGCTGAAAAAGAACGTTCGAATCGAATGCGTTGAAAAAAGAAAAAAAAATACGGGTCAGATGAAAATTTTGCTAAGGAGAATTAAAGAAGGAAATATAAAAAAAGTGCGACGCATTCAAATCTGTAGATTTTGAAAAGGGGAAACAGACACGGGAATATTTTAAGACAAAATCTATATATATACATATTACGCTATCGTACGTGGCACAGAAATCGAGATTATTTGTTAATTGCTTAATGGAAACGCTCGAATGAAACGCATCTCATTGGTTATTGTGTAAAAGTGCTTTGGCAGGATTTAAGTCGAGGTAAATCGGGTTTATTTACATTTTGCTCTTTCGCTGCAATTATGGAGTTTCAAAATATCATTAGAAATGCCCGTAAAAGATCTCGGCAAATGCTTGAAAGTGAAGAAGAAGACGAATTAAGAAGAGAAAATCGTAATTTTGCTCCCTTATCATAAACTCCCGATTTGATAAAAGATTTGCTGTGTCAAAATTCACTTGAAGCCAAAAATACCTGAAACCACCAGAAGAGGGCACATCCAGCAGTATAACGCCGCTTCATCTTTTGCCTTAATGGAGGCAGAAATCAAATTGCCTTCTGAAGCGGGGCCATATTGCTTCCGGACACACAGCCAGATATATCACAGGATTTCTCCTTTGTGCACTAATGATAGCAGGAATCTCGGCTAAGGACAGCTTTTTCCCTGACCGTTTCATTTTTTAAACTTAACTGTTATACTTTTGAAATTTTAGCTCTTACTTAAATTTTTATACAAGTTTTTAGTATAAATAAATATTATTCAGCTTTTTTTAAAAATGAAATACACTCCATTGTTATATTTTTCAGTGACAGTCAGCCCGGACAACGCCAGGCGGGTCAGCTAGTATAGCAAATTATATGAGAAAAATTAAGAATAAATTTAAGATAAGTTAATACTTTAAATGTGTTATATACATACACATGTGCATTCTTGTCTTTTTCCCAAAAGCGTTTTCCCGATTAAATCAACCATCTTGATGGAAAAAAAAATATTATGAATATAACATTTATATATTAAAATCAAGACATTCGCAAAACATTTGCTATATGCAAGTAAGCGATTTATGTAATTAGTATTTTATAGATTTTTCTTTCCTTTTGTTGAAAGGTTTTTAATTATAATGTATTTAGATATTTTTTACTTACAATCAAAAGAAAAAATTAAATGATTAATGAAGAATTTTTCATTAGAGGACTTCGATAATTATTTTATTTTTATGAAATATGATTTATTACTTCATCTACCTGAACACTTATTAATGACATAATAATAATAAAAAATTAAACCACCTTTCTTTGTTTTTAAGGAAAGTAATCAAATGAAAATTAATTACCTTTAGGACCGCTTGAAATAAATTTTGATATTTTGTTCTAATCCCATTTTTGTTGCGACATTTCAATACAATTAGATTAAAAGGCAGACTTATAAGAAACTAAGATTATAAGTGCTGCTATTGTTTTTTCGAAATCCTTGTGAAAAACCATTCAACTCTTCTGTTGTAATGTATATGAATATATTTTAATAGATTGGTATAGCCATATAAACATCTGTTTGATTTATACACAATTTATTTTGAAATTGCTCTTATAAATTAACAAAATTACAGCTCTGATGTGTAAGTGTTCATAGTGTTTCTTTTAGTGCATAACAGCAACACTGTGATTTTAGGATTTTAGTTATCGTTTCTATCTATCATTCATTATTTGGAGGGGAGGGGGGATTACTCTCCGACCTACGTCTTTGGAAGTTGTGCTTTAGGCACGTGCAAAAAAGGGTAAAGGAACAGTGATCCATGAATGATCGCTTTTATAATTTTTAGCTTCCTCCTTTTGTATCTTTTGTGCATGGACGAATCTATAGAGATTAGAATGACTTACACTATAGCAACTATCTCAGTTGAAACTTGAACTTTATTTGAGTATTGTGTTTGTAAATACTTTTTGAATTTTGCCGATTCGACCGATCGAAAGAAGTTTATGCAATTTTTAAACCAATAAAATAAATAGAATACCACGTGATAAAAAACTAAAACTTCCAATATATCCCACTTTAAAAAAATTATTATTGAAGAAAAGATAGCTGAGAGGATTCAAAACACTTGTGCCTACTACGGGAAAAATACAACTGGAGCAGAGACGGATTTTTTGCCTACATATCAAAACGCTTGGTCTTTGGGTCGCTGATATTTTGGGGGCCTCAATTTTAATTTGCTCGATTTAAAAATTATCTTAAATATTATAATGTAATTATAATTTTAAACTAGATACATTTAACAAAAATTAAATTATACATTAAATAATTCTCTAAACTACGTACAGATGTCAAGAAATTATGAATATTCGATTTTTAATTTTAGTTCTATTCATTTGGCAAGTAAATAAGAGTAGAGGGAAGGGAGAATACATGATATGCTTAAAGCGTCTAACAAGGGAACCACTTTTGGCTTGACCACTTGATGCTCGAATCTATCATTGAGACCTAGTGCATTTTAAAGCCCTATATTAGGAAGTTTGAGAATCGATAAAAATTTTCTGTAAAAATCATATTTTTTTTATTTTACATCAGCATAACTTTCTGAAAGTGCAGTTTTCAAAACCACTTATAGGACTATTAACGTGGAATTTTTATAAAGAAAGACATTTAAAAATACAAATTAGTCAATAATAAGTATAAAATATTGAAAAAAGTTAAAAAATTCCTTCAAGAACCTACGAATTTGATTTTGAAAAATTACAACATTATATTCACATTTTTGGCGGGAGAAAAGTTGGCGGTTTTTTTTAAAAGTAGAACTTTCTGGGAACCCTATCCAAATGTCATAGCTGCTTGTAGTGTGTGAGTGAACAGTGCTTTGGATTAGTGGTTTGGAACAGTGGATTAGCTAGAAATTGTAATGTCCGATCATTAGGCACAGTAAATTTTCTAAATTGTATAAAAATATTAATTTACTTTATGATTACTTTTACAAAAAGACGCAACATTTAATACAGCAACGTTTCATTTTAAACATTCGAAACTTTATTCTACCAGATTTCACAAGAAAAGAGTTATTTTGTATTTCAATAAAAAAATAGTTTTCATTGATCTTGAAAGCTTTTAACAGATATATATTTGCTATTTAAACATTTATAGTTTGCATAGAAAAAAAAACCTGATTCTTGTTTCTTATCAAACAAATCAAACAAATTAATTATAATAAACTATTATCAAACAAATCAAACAAATTAATTATAATAAACTATTATCAAACAAGTCAAACAAATTAATTATAATAAACTATTATCAAACAAATCGCAATTTAATTTAATTCTAATACGCATCGTACTTATACTAGACACTAGAGGGATAAAGCATGCGAAAACTGTTTAAAGCTATAATTGGCGAATTAATTAATTTTTGGCGTGAAATAAGCAAATAAAAATACAATAATAAACAATTAAAAGTATAAAAAAAATATGCAAAATATGATTTTAACAGAGAAATTTTATCGGTTCTCTAACTTTTATGTATAGGGCTACAAAATGCACCAGCTCTCGATACTAGGTGCGAGCAGCACAAGCGCTTCCCTTGAAAGTCGGACTTTTAATTTGACTAAGCAAAAAAATTTATAGCGTTTTAAAAATGGCCATACTGACATGGTTGATTTGTCACGTTAAGAAAGGCTATTGAGTATTGATGAACATCTTTTGAATTCTGTAATCCACGATGATTTATATCATCCAACTCGAGAATTTGTCGATGCAATGAATTGCAATTTATGAAATATTGGCAGACATTTAAAATCCAAGAACAAGACGCAAAAATTCGGTGCTACGATACGAACGTTTACGTTATTGGTCTTCAGTACACTAGATTACAAGACCAGAGGCGTATTGTATATATGCGAATGCGTTTTAAAATGGCATAGTTCCCATTCTTTTATGGATTCATAAAAATGCATTTTATCATTTTCTTTTTGCATATACAGGGTGATCTTTTTTAAAGTGACAGTGGTTGGAGCACCCTGTAGCGCGATCTAATAGCCGAAATGGCACCAAACTTGGTATTTAGACTAATCAAAACATGGGAAAAAGGATTCTGTGCAAAAAAATAGTTCCAAAAATCGCCGCTAGGTTTTTTTGTAGCGCTGCTGTAGCTTACAATAGTGAGAATTAGCATAAAACAAGGGTATCAAAGAAAAATGCAAATGTTGTGCATGACAGCGCCAGTAATAAGGGCTATAAAAGCAAGTAGTAGACAACTCCGAAAAATAATCTCAGCTGAAGTAAACGAGCTCCAGTAGACATACCTCTCACGTTACCGGAACGTGCGTTACTGGTGAAGCTGTATTATATGAATCAATGTAATGCATCCGCAGCTCTTCGGGAATTTCGAACCAGAAAAAAATTACGAAAGGGGCTTTTATCGCTGAATGGTCTTAAGAAAATGATTAAGAAGTTCGAGGAAACGGGGTCACTGACCATTGGCACTGGGAGAGGACGTAAACAAGTATCAGAAGATGTAATAACTGATGTGGCAACTGCAATTGTCGAAGGATCGCAGAGAACCATTGCTGGTACAAGCAGCGTCCGGGGTGTAGCTCGACAATTGCACATGAATTATTCCACGGTATGGAGAGTTTTGCGGCGCGTTATCGGATTTTACCCCTAGAAAATCAGCCGCTTGCACGAACTCAAACCAAGTGATTATGATAAGCGAGTGACATTCACTCTATCGTTTCTTGCCAGGGTAGAAATTGATGATGCTTTCCCACGGCACATTCTGTGGAGAGATGAGTGCCTGTTTTTTAATCTCAATGGGCCCGTAAACACACAAAAGAGCCGAAATTGGGCTTCTGAGCAGCCCCACATCGTGCATGAAATCCCATTAAATTCCCCAAAAGTCACTGTTTCGTATGGTTTCACAGCCGAATTCGTAATTGGACCATTCTTTTTTGAGATCATCACTCCGACAGGACCCGAAACGTGCACCATAAACGCAGAAAGATACCACGAAATGCTGCAAACGTTTGTTATTCCACAACTTCAGCAAAGAAAACGTCTCCAACAGACAATCTTTATGCAGGATGGTGCTCCGCCACATATTAGTAATAAGGTAAAGTTGCTGTTGCGCCAAAACTTCACTGATGATAGAGTCATAAGTCGGAGTTTTCCAGTTGCATGGCTGCCTCGTTCCCCTGACCTCACGCCATGCGATTTTTGGCTCTGGGGTTATTTGAAATCTCAAGTTTATGTTGGTTGAGTTATCAAATGTGTCTAGTCTAAAGGACAACATAACAAAGACCGTGCGGAATATTCCTCGTCATATGTTACGTACGGCTGTGGAGAACGTTGTGCACAGAATGCACGGTGTTATTTATGAGAACGGTGCTCACATTGAAGGTGGTCTAATTCCTCACCGGAAAAGTTAATGTAGTAAATAAACATTAATAATTTAACTGTACGATTGTATGTGTTAGTACTTTTCTTTTCTCACATTTTATACATTGCAAAGCGCCACAAAATGTCCTAGCGGCGATTTTTGGAACTAAGTTTTTTTTCACGGAATCCTTTTCCCCATGTCTTGATTAGTCTAAATACCAAGTTTGGTGCCATTTCGGCTATTGGATCGCACTACAGGGCGCTCCAAACACTGTCACTTTAAAAAAGATCACCCTGTATTTAAAAATACCACTAGACGTATTAGAAAATTATGTCATTTTGTACTACTAGTGGTAATATATACAATTAATAAAATTAACCCGTTAGTAGGATTTAAGAAAGCGACAACTACTAAAAACACAATATTACCATGTTGATACATGAGAAAGGATACGTATATGGGACATTCTCACAATCTTTTGACTTTTATGTCCTTGAATAATAATTTTTATTTTAGTACATGTTCTTGTGTTTTTTTTTATATTTCATATACTAGGGAACATCCCATTGCATGATTGCATAGCAATATTAACGAGATAAATAAGTTTTGGACGATGTTGGGGGTCCAAATAACAGGAAAACTCATATACCGTCCGGTGTCCCTGATGCTGATTTTTAAGTTTGGAGCTGTCTGTATAAAATTGTTTCAATAAAAATAATTCGATGTAATTTTTTTCCGAAACCAGAACTATTGTATTATATAAATATGTAGCAAAAAATCAACCTGCACACATTTTTAGGGTTGTTATTATTTTTTAAACTCTGTCCCTGTGTTTTAGATTCCTTACCTTCTCTCTTCTAAAATTATACAGAAAATCACTTCAGATGCAGCCACAGAATTTTTTAAAGTTTTTTCTCATGCTAGAGAAAGAATGTCTAAAATTCTTTGGCAGGAAATTTATTGCAGAATTTAAATCAGCATTTAAATATCAATTTCAAGCATCGTGGCTTTATTGGTAGTCTTACCGTCCGCAAGGTTTACTCCTGCACTTTTCGAGGTAAATAAATTTTTTAAAAATTTAATCCAATGTAAAAACAACTGTTTCTAAAAATCAATGAACATTGGGGCTACCACTTAGTCTTAACATGATTTGCCTAAAAGAGGTAGTAATTTTCCTTACCGTTCTATCCTTACCGTCCCTTTTTTTCCTATTTCGACCCTTTTTTCCTATACCGTCCCCCTCCCTTTTTTAGGGTTCCGTACTTAAAAAGTAAAAACGGAACCATTATAGGATCACTCTTGTGTCTGTCCGTCTGTCTGTCTGTCTGTCTGTCACAGCCATTTTACTCGTAAACTATGGAACGTGGAAAGTTCAAATTCGGGGAAGTAATAAAGACTGTTGACCTACATATTTTTAGATTATTAAACATTTATAATTATATTTAGTAAAAATGTATAAGGGCAAATTCAGTTGCTTGAAAAAAAAAATATTTTCTTTGTATATCATGTGGGGTATCGTGTGAAAGCTTTCGTAACGCTGAATTCAAAAATATATTTCTTTTAATTTTAGGTATTACATTTTCAAACATATAGTCGAAAATGTAGCGCAAAAATATATTCCCCCCCATCTAATTCCGAATCTACTGAAGCTAAAATTATGAAAAAAATTAGAAGGAGTAGACGTTAATTTAAACCTTGCAGGAAAATTATAGCGATTACCCTAGGTCGCATAGTTTTTGAGAAAATCGCATTTTTCCGTTACGCACAAATTTCGATTTACGGGCATTCAGCAAAACTGTTGAGCAGCACTGGAGGTACCTATCGTAGCAGAAGTATAAAAGCATTGTTGATCATGATTTTCGAAAAAAATTGTTAGTAATTAGCCGAGATATAAACCCTTAAAGTTATGTACGGTTTGGACACACATAATGACAGGGGTGACGTACTTATATACCATTGGCTTTTAAAGCCTAGATAACAACTTTTAATGATATATGTGCGTAATGCAATGGCCAGTAACAGTATAAAAGCAATAAACGTCAAATTGTTAAAAACAGACTAATTCAAGGGGTCTCAGGACTCTTAAAGATTCAAAAATTTTTTGATTTTAATTTTTTTAGATGTTAATCGTCCATCTTTTCTGAACATTTTAATATAATTGTTTCCTTCAAATTCTCATTAGAACAGAATTTATGGCTTTTAGACTTATACCCGCTCAATAGCTTAAGCGGCCTTTTCGAAACTTTTAAGTCATTTTTCTCCAATTGACTTTTTTTGGCATAACGCTCACGATATCTCAAAAACTTTTGTATTTTTTTTCACGAAATTTTCAAAACATACGTTTTATATTAATCTGTATAAACTGAATCTAAAATTTCCTTTTTATTGTTCAAAAAAATATTTTTTAAGTAATTATATTGTTCAAATTTTCAAAATTTTCTATTAGCTAAATACAACTTTGTATTAAGAATATAAAAATGCTTTAAATACAAAGTTATTTAGGTTCAGGGTAATTATTATAATCTGAAGTATAAGTGGGCGCCAAAATGTTTATTCTAGTTACAATATTTATTTTCAAATCGTGCGCGTAAGCTGTTATACCAATATTCTGCTTATCAAATGTCTGACTGTTTGGAGCACCCTGAAAATGCTAATTCTTCATCTTGCAAATTTTTAAATACATAAAATGAAAGAACGTACTTATATCTTTCGTCTCAATAAAAATTGTGTTTTAAAGTCATATACATTTTAAGTTATTAAATGTTGAATATGGTATCTTTTTTTCATTTTTTTCAATTTTTGAGATCCCTGAGACCCCTTAATTAGAATGAATTACATAAATACTATGGGATTCACGACAATTTGCATTGAATGGCTCTTTCAATACGCCTCGAGTGGCTTTAAAAGTTAATTAAAAAGCTATTTGGGAAACGCGGCAAGGACCAAGGCAGAGTTGCAATTTTGTGACCTCCTTTCGAAGCGCGCTTAGCACAATGCCAAATGGGAACTTTGAACGAATGTTTTGTTTTAGCTGCACTTTAGAAAGAAAGGTTATTACTATGATGAATTAAGTTTTATGAAATGACAAATGAAGTTTAAATATGCATTTCGTTTATTGTCAGTACCGAATTAAGTTCATTATAAAGAGATTAAAATAATATTAAACTAGTCGGATGTGTCAATCCCAAAACTTTCTTCTATCTCATACATGCCAATACTTCCTGATAAATGCAGCACATCAGCGCCACCGGTTAGGCGATTTATACCAAAATCTAATGAGGGACAACTTTCGTGAACTTCTAATTGAATTTGAAGTTTGGTGAAAATTCGTGCATTAGTTTTTGAGATAGAGCTATTACGGAAATCGTGAAAAGTTCTGAGTTACAGTGGAACCTCTTGGGCAATTTACACCAAAAACTTATTAGGATCAGTTCATATCAGGGACCAACTGAATCTAAAGTTTGATGAAAATTCATGCATTAGTTCTTGAGATACAGCTATTGCGGAAATCGGGAAAATTGCAGCATAGTAGCGTTACCTGTTGGGCGATTTATACCAAAAAGTAATCAGCACCAATTTATATCACGGACTAAATCAATCTAAAGTTTTATTAAATTCCGTTCAATAGTTCTTAAGACAGAGCGCCCACAATATTTGCGTCACACACAGATAGACAGACTCACAGACAGATATTTTGTAAAAACATGTTTTTCATTACCTCTATACCCTAAAAAGTATACATCCGTCGAAAACCGGTATTCGAAAATTTTCACTAATCCAATACTTTCTTCTTGTAAAGATAGAAGAAAGTAAAAATGAGTTATACAGATTAGGTGTATTTGAAATTTTTTAGGTTCCATATATCTCTGAACTTTCATGGTATATCCATTTACATTTTTCTAGTATATACTGTTATACCCAACCCTACTTTGCATAATTTTTTACAAAGTGTTAGTATTCTTTTAGCAACGGTTTTTTAATAATGCAATTACTAATTCATATATTTATTGCACGGAACCCTCTGTACGCGAGTAATACTCGCACTTGACCGTTTATTTTTTATCTTACCGCCCCTTCTTTAACACCTCTTTAAGACAATGTTATACCAAAATATTTTCACTAAAAATACTACGTTGTTATTATTTCTTATTTGAATGTCCTGTGGGTACTATGCAAATTCATTATAAGTAAAAATTGAGTCGAAAATAGAAAGTGGTAAAACGGTAAGGAAAATTAAACTCGCAAGTTTAACTTAAACCTCAGTTAAATAAAAAAATTTTCGCTGCTGACCATTTTTTCTTTATTTTGAATCATCAAGGCATTCGTCTATCAGATTAAAATGCTATTTTAGCAAGTTTAATTTCACCAGATTTTTATTCCCGAAAGTCAAAAGATTACGAGAATGCCCCATATAAGCTATCAAGGGCTATTAGGATAAAGCGGAATTGTTCTTTGTCGCAAGTCGCAGCTTTTACCGCATAAAGAAAAAACAAATTTGTTTGAATGGCATTTGTGTTGATGTGGAGGAAAATTATGTATAAATCATGGCGTTTTCCTTGATTTCTTCCTACTTTCTTTTCTAAAGAATGGATTTGCTCTGAAGCGCTACTGAAGTCTTTTTTGGAGATTTTGTTTCATAATATTCTACAGTAGAAGGTGTTAAGCCCGTGTCCCGCACATCACGAATAGAAAAGTTTTCAGCCGCATCCGAAGATTTCCGAAACACCTTCTTACGGCAAAGCTATATCTGCGTATTTTTATGCTGTTATTTTTTCGTCAAATAAACTTGTTTCAAATTAAAAAGTTTTTAAATAAAAAGTTCCTTTCGTGCGGTAAAATTGTTACTTTTTGGGGCCAACAGTGCCAGTTTATGCCACAGATATCGATTGTATGCATGCATGCTATATCATGTTTTATAATGGTACGTAATAATAAGGACAGTAGTGTAGCACATTTCACTTTCTTGAGTGTTAATCAACAAATTATTATAATGTACCACTATTGTTATTACTAAATAATCTGACGAAAAAATTAATTGCTTCGTACAAATATAAATAAATAAATACATGTATAGTATATATACTGTCCACTTTCAATGGTGTCTGTATTAGCTTATATAGCTAATTTCTAAACCGTTAGTCATAGACATACTCTATAGTTCCAATTACAAAAACTTTTTTAGATGAGGTAAAAACTATTTTAAAATTATTTTTGATTAATAAAGCCATTTCTTAAAAAGTTACGAAATTAAAATTTTTATACCGTCCACCGGTCCTATAAGTGATATTTAGTAAAAATTTCAAATTACACTAACAAATAAGACAAATAAAAATTTAATTTAAAAAATCAAAAAACCCGACTGCGTAAAAAGCGAAGTAATTAATTACTTCTCATCAATGTGAAACTCTTAGGTAGATTTCGTATGAAATACTACCTATTACATTCTCCCCTATGTTGGAATTTCTGAAAATTTTTTGCAGATATACAGCGATCATGACCCCTAGAACCCAAAACCACCCTCAGTAAAAAACTTTATCAATCTATCTATCTATCTATGTATCTATCTATCTATATATATATATCACTTTCTTCTGGACACGATAACTTCCACAATTCTGCACAAATCTCTTCCAAACTGATACATAAAATCAAGAGGCATAAATCTCGGTCAAGTTCGTTAATGGGCAAAATCGGACCAAGGGGATGGAAATAGGTAGGGGTTTTGTGAAAACCGAAAAAACCCCATAACTTCTTAATTTTTGTACACTTCAAATCAGTTTAAAGTTTTTATTACTTCGAAAAATACGGCCAAAAATTTATGTATCACAGATTTTTGATCAACTTAAAAATTGCCTCAAGGGGTGCAAAAATAGGGTTTTTGGAAGAAAAAAAATCATAACTGCGTCAATTCTCAAGATATCAAATCCAATTAATTTTATTATAAATCTCCTTAATATTATCTACAACTTTTATAATCACAAGTTTTGGTAGGACCAATTCGTAACGCAAAGAAAAAAAAAATCAAAAACGAAAAAAAAAAAGGGAGGGGGGGGGGGGGGGTTGAAGAATAAAAAAATCCACAATTCCGCCAATTCACAAGATATAAAATCCCCATGAATTTATCATATATCTTCTTAATATTGTCTACAACATTTACATAGACAAGTTTTTGATAGGACCAATTCTTACAACAAAAACAAATTAAAAATACATAGCGGTTGAAGAAAAAATCATCTTATTAAGGGTGTATTCAAATCCAAACTGCTTATTTTCTTACTCATTTTTAAATTCATTTTTGCTCTCAAACACATTCAATTGGTAGATTCTCTTATTCAGAAACTATATAATGTACCTTAATGATCGATTTTTTGATAGAGGCAGAATATATTTCAAAAAATGATGTCAAAGTGGGCATTTTGAACAGAATTTCCCGAAGCGATTGTGTTAGAAACGAAAAATATTGTCCTACTGAGAAAATAATTGTTCATAAATCAAGTTTTAATTAATTGAACGAAAAATAAAAACACAGGTCGCTTCTCTTCAAAAATCACGTCAGCAAGTTCCATATTTTTTCTATTAAAAATGAATCTGAAAATGTGCCAGAAGATTTCGAGTTGTTGAGCATGGAAAAGTACTTTTTTGAATACCTCCTTAACATGATTCTGATAAAACCAGCTATTATATAAAAATGAAATAAAAACTCGTCAAAAGCAACCAGATAAAATTGTTAAAGTGGATAAATCTCTAATCATGATTTAGTTTTTGTTGGTGAAATTAGTATACTTAACTTCGAAATCTACCTCCGTCTGTAGGCCGGGCCGGCAGGGTTTATTTTATATTACTTACCTATTTTTTTATTTACTTGTATTGATGACTTTTAAGTTGCGTTTAATTGTTAGTTTCCATCTATAAACACTGTTTTGATGAGGACTATAGATGTCTATGAAGGTTAGAGTTGCAGTAAAGCTAGAGATCCTACTTACACAACTTCCAGGTTGTGTAATATTTAAACAGAGCTTCTGACTGTAAAATAGTCAATAAAACATCGTCTTCATTTTGAAAGACCTATCCAATGATATGTCACTCAATAGGGTGCGTAAAATGTTTTTTTTTGTCTCTTCCGCCATTTTTTATTTTATGGCTGCCATTTGAATTTATAAAAACAAAACCTAGCCTATAACCATTGGTCTGTTAAGACGAATCCATAGACACCTCATTCATTAAAATCCATCCAGCCGTTGGGCTGTTTGAAGGGTATAAAGAAATCCACATACACAGATACGCGTGAAACACATAACCCTTCTTAGTAGTCGGGTAAAAAAGACCCATCGATCTAACTCTAAAATTGACCGAGTTGTGAAAGAACTGAATGACTTATACCAATTTTCTGAATCTGAACACTGATGAGTTGAGTCATGTTTCAATTTCGCGTATGCATTTCTTCATTGCAACAGAAAGGAGCGAGTTCGAGCAAATTTTAAGGTAACTTTAATTATAAGTTCTTAAGATAACTTTAATTAATTTTTAGATTAGATATTCTTATAGCATTTTAAAATATGCATCATTATGTAAACTATTGCGACTGTTGCTTTTTATCATTTCATTTAACAAAAATTCTGTTATTTTTTAACTTTTATATATTTTTAGTACAAGTTGTATATTCTTCTTTAATATGTCAGAATGAAAATAGATTTCAAATTTATATCCTAATGTTAATTTTACTTTCAACTATTATTTTTTTTAATATCTGACGGTTATTTATATTTCTAGTAATTGTGTGAATGACCTCTATTTCGCAGTAAAAAAAAACATTTTTCAACTTAAACAATTATTACTCTTTCAGTTTTAATCGTAGAAGAATGGGACTTTTTTTTGTCTTACTTCTTAGTGTAATAGGATATTTTTATTAAATTTAAGTTCAAGGACAGGAGAACCGTATAAAAATTAAAATTTCGTAATAAAAAAAAAAGTTTTTATTGACCCAAATCGTTTTTAAAATACTTCTTTACCTCATTTAAAGTATCTTTGTAATTGGAACTATATGTCTATGACAAACGGTTTAGGAATAAGCCACTGGACAGCTTTGAGAGTAGACACACTGTATAAATCAATGCGAAAAGAAATTTTGTTGTTCGGCAGCGCCTTCCCTGATCTTGAAATCTAGGCGTATATATAGTACATTTCTTGCCTGTGCTATTCTATGAATTATGGGAGGCCCGTGATAGTGTAACAAATTATCTATGGTGCCGCGAGCGGGAAAAGTTGAAGGACCCTATTTTAAAGAATACAAAGGGTGAATGAAGAAAGAATGGTCCGTAGAAGACGGGTTTACGACATCCTAGTTTACATTATCTTATTATTTAACCCGGCAGTAGTAGCGTATCGGTTTTTTTGCCGTCTGTATCCACTACATAAGCCTGCGATGGTTGTGTTTTCTTTTTTAAACTTTTAATAACTGATTTTTATGTATTTTTTAGTGCTAAATTCGAAAATGATCTTGACTTTTAATCATGACGGTAGAATTTTCTAAAAAATTGTAAATTTCAAAAGTAAAAAGTAAAAAAATAGGGAAAATCTGATACTAAAATAGAAAAGATGGTTGTGTTTTTTAACTTTTGATAATTTATTTTTATATATTTTTAACCCGGGAGAACTCGCTAGTGAGAATGCCCAATTGCTTTTCTTTTACTTTACATTCATATAATATCAACTTTTTTTGGTTGGCTTAGTACTTTTATTCACAAAATAGGTAAAATAATTGTAAAACATTTTGAAATTTTAATTAAAATGAAAAATGATTTAAATAAGAGTCTTAAAAAAGTACGACTGTGAGAGAAAATCTCATGCAGCGAGTTCTCCCGGGTTAAGCACTGAATCCGAAAATGACCTTAATTTTTAACCATCGTGCCCGAATTTTTCGCAAATCGTAAATTTCAAAGTTAAAAAGTAAAAAAATAGCGAAAATCGGTACTATAAAATAGATGTGGGTTGTGTTTTTTAAATTTTGATAATTGATTTTTATGTACTTTTTGTTACTGCATCTGAAAATGACCCTCATTTTTTATTTTCACGTCAGAATCTTTCGTAAATCGTAAATTTTAAGAAAATAGCAAAAATCTGTTACTATAAAATCTATGTAAGTTTTTTCTACTTCTATAGTTTATTCAATTTTTTTGAAGGTTCGATAAGGGGGGGGGGGGGTACTTTTAACTTTTAAGATTTTAACATTGAAATTTACGGTTTACGAAAAATCCTGACGTGATGGTTAAAAATGAAGGTCATTTTCGGATTAAGCGATAAAAAATACATGAAAATTAGTTATCGAAATTTAAAGAACACAACAATCGCATAGATTTTACAGTAGCAGATTTTAGTTATTTTTTGACTTTTTAACTTTGAAATTTACGATTTGCAAAAAATCCTTACGTGATGGTAAAAAATGAAGGTAATTTTCGTATTCAGTGTTACAAAATACATAAGAATCAATTACCAAAAGCTAAAAAATATAACACAACCCAAATTTTGCATGGTAGTGTAAATCTTGTCCTAAACCATCTTCCCTTACAAATATAATGAGAACATTGCATGTAATTTACCTTAAATGTTCCACACCACCATAGTCAAGTAACAAGACGTCGTTATTTTTTTAAATCATATATTTAGAGACAAAGATAAAATTCATGGAAAAATCTGCGAAAAGATCAATAATGTCAATTCATTTTTATCTTTTCCCAATATTACAAAGTTCTCTAGAAAAATGTACAATTTAAGTAAACTGAAAATTTATAACTTCCTTTAAACGTAATATTCTAATATTAAATGAAAATTGTTTCTTGTTTTCCATTTTCTGTATTCGAGAATCGGCGGCAAAAAGACCGAACGTGACCTATAGCATACTGAAAAAAAAAAAAAAAAAAAAAAAAAAAAAAAACCGCGACTACACTCGGCTTTTAATATACTGCTAAAATGCAGACAAATGTTTATGGAAATTTCTTACAATAATGTCATTTATCATAATCTATACAGCATATTTTCTTTATGCTCTTTCTTTGAATGTACCGAGAATGCATTTTCGGTTATTATAAACACGAAAAAAGTAATCTTCAGTGAAAAAAAAAAAATCCAAATGAATTTGAAGATTAAAAAAATAAAATTGTTCTAGCTAATAAATATTTAATTTAACTAAACTTATTCTCTTTTAATTAACAATCCAGGTTACATATTAAATTGTTTTGGCATTCATTAAAATAACTCAGATTTTTTCCATAAAAGAAGTTTTTTGTCAGAAACAGAAAAATAGTAAAAAATTAATCACCATTTTATCAATTAAATCTATGTTTCAGAACACTGATAAAACTAAAATCACAAAATGCATGTGCCATTTTACATATTCCCTTTTTCTGTTTTCTATTAATTTTTAATTCATTTTCGATAAAAAATCAATAATTTCTTTTATATTAATTTTTAATTAAGGTTGTATTTTTTTTCGAGTTATTAAACATTAAATATACTTTGAGACATTAATTTTACCTGTATTTAAAACGCATTTTTTAAAACACTTACAGAACTATGGATAAACATATGATAATAATAAAAGTACAATAGAAATAATTTGAGGAACATTTATTTTGATCGGTTTTCTTTCTTAGCTTTGATCTAATCGTTATTGTCCAATAAATTTAGTCAAGGAAGATGCTCATATATCTCAAGTACTCACAAACACAGTTCGTAAACAATTTTTTTAAAAGTAATTTAATTGAATTTAAGTTAACATGAGCGATTTGAAAGTCTTTTATTTTTTTTAAATCTTTAGAGTTAGAGAAAACAATCCCATATGTACTGAAGCCTATAAATATTCATTACATGTTGAATAATTATTGAAATGCTTTATAAAACCTCATTAATAATTCAGAAAACAAAGATATAAAATTTGTCTTTTTCTTTCTCAATCGTTTTCAGCCGATTGAAATATGACGCAAATTAGGACCGTACTTATGGCAAATACAAAGCTTTAGTAATCTCTGTATTCTAAAAAATAAAAATAAAATAACTAACGCTGTCACCGCCGCACAGTGGAGTATTTGACACGAAATCCTGGCCAAAAATATTTTTCTATGTAAATATAGTCCGATTGCCTTAAAATTCTTAGATGTTATTGAGTATCACTATGGCATGTTTGGTATTGTAAATGAAGCCTATAGAATTTATGGTTCATTTACAGAGACACCCGAAAGAATTCCCTTACATTATGGTCTATGGGGAAAAATCGTTTGCTCTGTATTTTAATGATATCACACTTTTAAACGTGCTGAAATTTATATACATCACTAAGGTGTACTAAGGCACTTATTGTAGAATATGGTATGCATAAAATATATCGTTCATTTACAGGGACACACAAAAGAATATGGCCGAAGAATAAATTTAACTATTGAAGTCTATGACCAATAATTGCTGGAAGTGCGTTTGTAGTTGTGATAGGCGTTTTAAAATGGAACATTAAAAAAAATATTACTTGGTGTGGATACATTCTATAGATCATATACAAGGCTGCACAAAAGTTCTCAAGTACATTTACCATATCCGTTTATTCACATCATACACCATATCCGTTTATTCACGGAAATGGCTGAATGGATATTTTTAACAGTGCTATTTGTTTCACTTAACTAACTTTTAGCATACTATGAAGTATACATACAAATCCATAGCTTAGTTTAATATTTTATATCTTAAAAGCTGACGAAGTCTAAGTGAGATTTTAACACTTCACATAATAATAAATATATATTTTATAAATATTTTGACAATTAAGAAAAGAAAGAGTCATCATTTAAAAAGAGCACAAAGAAAAAATATTAATTTAATAAGTAGATATTTTAAAAATACGAATAAATCACATGTTCATTGTCATAACATTACCAAAGAGAGTTTGGAAGTTGAGAAACTTGTAACCTTAACTATTTACTGTTTTTAAGAGGAAAGTAATTGTTGATAGGTTTGTCTTATTCACTATTAATGTTTAATTAAATGTATAATTTTACTATATATAAAACTTATTATTTATATTTAATAATGCTTATTACATTTAAATTACATTTAATCATTGCATTTAATTTATGTTTAATAGTGTTATATTTAATAGCAGGTTCAGTAAATTGGAGTCTATATAGTATAGATTGCCAGTTTTTGAATGTATTTAATATATTACCAGTTTCAAAATGACTCTTCAGAACTCTTCATCTTCTTCACCACTCCCTTCTTTGCTTTTATCTGGGCTACCATCAGACCTTGTTGGAAGAAGTTGTAGGGTCTCGCTACTGTATGGCTTGCTCTTTTTAGTTGATAAACGGAGTTATTAGAAAATATGAACTTACTTATTTTCAAGTACATTATAAAAGGAAATTTTTAATTAAATTTTCTTGCTGCTGCTTTTCAGTTTTGGAATAAAAATTATGTGTCCCTTTTTAAGGACACCGCCCTCGAAAGGGTTAATTCCCTACTTTCTCTCCTTATGTT
Source organism: Maratus speciosus (assembly GCA_963932465.1). Taxonomy (NCBI): domain Eukaryota; kingdom Metazoa; phylum Arthropoda; class Arachnida; order Araneae; family Salticidae; genus Maratus; species Maratus speciosus. Next base: position 221,716,483 of record OZ010791.1, on the reverse strand, counting down.
ACACACATGAGCCTCAAGAACTAATTATGGAACCATTTTTCAATAAATAAGTATATACAATTTGAAGGCGATCGGATATTTCTATCAAAAGATATCGAGTTGCTTGCGTATGTACGTACCAACTTACGTACATATGTACGTACGTACAGACATAAAGACAGAATATGTAGGTGCAAAAGCTCTCCGGTAATATCCTGTGAGCTAAAAACCTGCAATACGACAGCAAATATATAGTTCTTATCTCTTCAATTCGGTGGCCGCAAAACAGAACATTTAAATAGTCATCCCGAAAAAAAAAAAAAAAAAAAAAAAAAAAAAAAAAAAAAAAAAAAATGGCAACAATATGAGGAAGATTTTTTTGCAGAAATTGACACTCAAGACTATAACTAATACGATTATAACTCAAACATGGCTGGGCAAAGCGCGGCACATATTTAAAAAGCTTTCGATATGTATATATCAGAGCCAAAAACGCTTTAAAAATAACCCTTTTACACATTTAATGTTTTTTTATTACATTAAAAACGAAACTATTTAAATTAACACATAGTTTAACACTAAGCTCTGACCTTTGTTAAACACGTAAGGCCTGTTTAGTTTCAATTCAACAATTCATTGAGCCACAAAAAAATTATATTTAAACATTACAACAATGCCAAAAAACATCAAAAAATCACGTTTTCTCACAAAGAAACTTCCTCTTCAGCTGAAGCCAGGAGCACCGGATATAAATCAAGCTCCAAAAATAGACATAGATCGATGCACCAATTAGTTAGCTATTAAAAAATATGATTTTTACAATTGTTGGCGAAATTTTAATTTTTTCATTTTTGGCCAGGTTTTTGGATCAAATACTCCACCGTGCGCAGCAGTAAATGAATTTTTTGTGACTAGTAGCCTTTCATCATTAATATTAAGAAAACTACTGCATACAAAAATATGAAAATTGGTAGTATTATAGAGAAATGTTTGATAAACACACTGATGTAGGCAGTTTTTAAATCGAATAATTATTTTAAGAGATATTTAATGTTAGATTTCGTCAAAATCATTCCATTTAAAAAGTTTTATAGGAGCAATAACTATACATAGGAATTTAATAATTTTTTCTAAGGTATACATTAAAAGTTCCTGGAGTGCAGACTGCATTTATGTTTTTTAATTTGTCTAATTTTTTTAAGGGTTTAACTACATTTAAAATTCAAATTTTCAACATTTCGAGACATATTTTTTTTATATAGTTTAGAAAGGTTATTATTTTAAAATGTTGCCAATTGCAAAAATAGAGCAAATAATAATATTTCCTTCAAATTAAAATTTATTTACACGTAACTATTATAAGCAGAAAATAATCTTTAATTAGAATTAACGGATTACGTATTAAAAGCAAGAAAGTATTGAAAATTACGCCATAAAAATTATATTCACACGTGAATAAAGAGAAAGAACAATTAAAAAAATATATGTTAAAAGTCGTAAATGGAGCAAATTATGTCGTATTTAAAATGACCCAATAATAATATTGCCAAACAGTTTAAATTAAAAATATATATTTACCCGAGGCATTTATTTCATACTTTGAGATGATCTTTTTAACTACTGTGAATTCTAAGGCAGCGCAAATAATATTTCCTTTCTAATAACCAAAAGTATTTTCCCGTGCATATTAAAAAGAGAAAGAAAAATTTGGTGAAAATTACGTCAGATTATATTTAAAATATCTTATTTAAAACAACTTTCTTATAGAGTTGTTAAAAGATACCGGGAGACAAAGACTCCTTTACTTAATTCATTTTATATTAGTTTAATTTCAAATGTTCAACAGATCTTATTTAATCAAAGACGAAAAGAGCCATTGAATCTCTTAGCAGCAGCTGATTTGACCTTAAAATTACCCAATCAAAGGGAATTAATTGAAAACCCGTTCACGGGGAGATCGTCACTGTTTTTTTTAAAACTATAATTCGATCTTATCTTTTTAAAGCCGATTAAATTGGAATCTGCTAATAAATATTTTGCGAGCTCTAATTATCTAGCCGTGTTGAATTAAATTTGACGAGAAGTCGTACTTTTATTAATGGAATTTTTGACTATCGAATGTGATTCAGAAGCGAATATCTTTAAATACATCGCGTTTATATATCATGTACGCTGTATTTCTATAATAGTGGAATTACTTTGCAAATATTTCCAATGTAAAGAAAATATTTAACCAATTTTGGTATTTCACTGGACATATTTCCGATGAATGCAAAGTTAGGCTCAATATTAGACTCCAATTTAACCAGTAGAACTGCAGTTTAGTACTTCCGAAAATGTCGGTATGAGTACCCCCTTATTTCTCCTCAAATCTTTCAGCAAGACTTCTTCAACTAGTACCCGACGGACCACCAAAATACCTCTATTTTAAAATTAAAAAATAGTTTTATTTAATGACAGAAGTTTTGTGTCTAAATAAGGTGAAGAATTCCTACCGGAATTTGTGTTGCTTAACGACTTTCAGCCAAAAGAGTTTGAAGATCCCTTCTTAGACCGGAAGCCGGCAGCACAGACACATTGTTCGTACGGATACCGTTATTTCTCCAGGAAAACTACCAGTATCTTTTAATAGAAAAAGAAAGCTAGGTTAACCGCGCAAAATTTCGCCTTCTTTTAAGAAGAGATTTTCTATAAGATAATACTGGTGCCGAAAAATTCTCTGGTCTGCAAAATTCAAGGAGGCGTACGAACCATAAGACAACCACCTCATCGAGTTGGAGGCTAAAATTCCAGAATTAGCTAAAATTCGATTCCCATATTAAAACGTAAAAGTCATATTTTTGTGGAAAACACCTAAAAACCAGATTTTACCGGTTTACCATTGCGTTTTCCTGCTCCCAGTCCACCATGTTTTCATGCATTTGGGTGCAGGAAAACGCAATGGTAAACCTACGAGTCGACAGCTAAAATCGGTTTTTAGGTGTTTTCCACCAAGATATGACTGAGCAGATCGATTGCGTTTTAACATGGGAATCGAGGTTTAGCTAATTCTGGAATTTCAGCTTCCAACTCTATGAGGTGGTTGTCTGTGCTGCCGGCTCTTGGTCTATTTATAAAAGCCGAGAACGGCAGAATCACAAAACTTTTCCACCTCTTTTGACAACATCGATTGTGCAAATTAAAATGACTTTAAGTTTATGCTTTGTATCTGGCATCATCTCACTTTTTTTTGCTTCATTTATTTTAGAAAAGGAGTTTTGTCAGCTTTTGTTTTGAGGTAGGGATTTTTGTAAAACAATTTTCCTTGTTAAATCTGCGAAAGAATTATTTCTTGTGTATACTATGCAAATAGAGACTTCTTAAATTCAGACACATATGTAACTGAAAGAGAAATTCAGGCACTTAAGTGTCTGAATATGAAATTTCTGACATCATAAGTGTCTGAAATTAAGACAATTAAGTGTATTACTATGATCAAGGTATAAACACTATAAACTGAAATGTCTGAAATTCAGACACATAAGTGTCTTAAAATGGCGTGTTCACTTTTCAGACATTTTATAGAGTCTTAATTTTTAAGACATTTATATGCTTCTGAATTTAAGACATTTCAAACGTCTGAATCGCATCCATGTTTGACCCACGTCTCATTTGCCGCCAATCGGCACACATTTTTCACCCTTTTTTTTCTAAGCATTATACACTGTAAAAAAATATCCGTTAAAATATGGAAATTGTACTGTCAATCGAGGCACTAGCATTATTTACATCATAATTTACATTATAATTACATTATAATTTTATTTTAATGGTAATTTTTATTGTAAATTCTGGAAAAATTCCATTTTTTTGCATAATTCTGTCTTTAAAAATTTCCATATAAAAGATAAAATATAATCTTTCAAGGACAAACCCACATATTTCAATCACCACTTTCCAAAGCCAAGTATATTAGACATGATTAATTTATCTAAGTAAAGCACTGTTGGTCGCTCATAACTTGATAAGTAATTTATTTATCAAAAAATGGAATCATTTCGGTCACATTTTTTCTGAATAACATCTCCTGCCAATTTTATGCGTTTTCGAGCAAAAATGAATTAAAAATTGTGTCAAAGTTGCCCCTTTGGATTTCAGAATAGATACTAATAAAATTTCTTTAAGAATTGGGAGTGGCGCTATCTAATATCAGTAATAGTAGTCATCTTTTTACCGCTAAATATCACTTTTTTTTTCATTTCCTTTTTTTAACCGATTTTTCACACAGCCAGCAGACAGGCATTTTATATAACACACCTAAATCGTTACGCATTTGGACAATTAAAGGTTGTAAAATGTATGACATTTCTGTGAAAAATAATATTGTGTAACAAAAGATGAAATCCTGTTACTTAAATGAAAAAGTCTTCTTACGAACGTTTTTATTACTAAAAATGAATATTTTTTTTGCGATTTTTTCATATAAAAATACAAATTCAGACAAAATCGAGTTAAAGATATAAAATCATGCAAAATTAAGATGCATTTCAGGTGCCCAGGGGTCAGCAGGTTAGCAAGGATATATATATATTACGTAACAAATAAATGGCTTAAGTCGAACAATCACGTCGTGCTTTTTACGACATATTGCAGGATTAGTACTATATATTAATCAGCCATTGGTTGAGGTTGTATTTTAGTCGCATCACTTAGTGCAAGCATCGCTATTGGAGGTGTCAACACTGTGGAAATTTTGCAGCTGTGGACAGAAGACAGAATACTCCAGTTGGACTTGTTTAATCAACTCTATTGATTGTTGATAGTGATGAGATTGGTGAAGTACAATCAAACAACCATTGATTCATGATACAGTCAAGGCAGATTAGGCCGCATGAGTGGTGAAAAAAAAGATGAAGAAATCCAGGGTTTTCCCAATAAAACATAGGCAGAAGTTATTGAAAACTGTTTATTTCATCACAACATATCAACGTAAAGAATTCCCACACGGTGAGAAATTATCAGAACCATCATGCTTTGGCACAAACTAATTATTCATGCGAAAAAGGTGTTAAAGAACGATTTAAATATTCTACGTGACTTTGGCCACCAGGTAACAGATTAGGTAAACAATCAAACAACACAAAAAATCTTTCTTCTGAGCTCATGCGCGAACGTTTTATTAGAATACGCGGAGGAATCCCGATTGAAATGTAAACTTCAGACTAACCAAACAAATTCATGAGCGAGACACGAAAGAAACTGCGATCCGTCACTCAACCAATGGAGAGCGATCGAGAAACGTCATAGAAATGAGTCTCGGCTCTGCTGACGGAAGGAGTCCGATGTGATACGGCTGACGCTCGCGAGGCGGGCGGGAATTTGAGATGGAATAAAATAAAAATGTAAAAATGGCTTTTATAAACATTCGAAAAATAAAGTAAGTGCGCTCAGAATTTTACAGTTTGGTAGCTGATAAAAATTAATGAAGGGATTAAAAGCTTAGATTAACTTTTTGAATAAGATTATTATTAATATGCGCGTTTTAATTTTATAGGAATTTAACTAGAAATAAATAATAGAGAGTATTAAGAAAAAGGGAAATAATGAATACGCCGGCAATTTAGAATAATAAAAGTAAAAATTTTATATAACAATATATATATATGTATATATATATATATATACTCATTCTTAAAACATTTTATTTTAAAAATTTTAATGTTTCAAAAATAACGTGTTCTCTGTATAAAACAATAATATTTGCTCTCTAAAAATGCGCCTGACCTGTAACGCATGAAATCAAAAAGTCAAATATTAAAAATTCTAGAAAGAAAATGTGTTAAGCGTTCAGAATTATAATTGTGAAAAAAAATCTACCATTACCCAAAGTACAGTCCTGGAAAAAAAAGTAAACATCCCTACTAACTCCTCAACAAATTGCCGTAGAAGAATGTTACTGGTACCGAACGATTGAAAATAAAGTCTACTTTTAAATGATGCATATAAAATTTGCTTAGGGGGGCATCCACTTATTAAAACGAACCATAACTTTGTTTTTTTCAATAGCAGTACACAATTCTGACAGCATAAATGAATTCTACACCATTTAATTATCCTAAAAACAAATTTTTATGCAATTCGTACCATAAGTTTCCAAGAAATTAATTATTCTAAAACGAGTGCATTTTAAGGACTGTATGCAAATTGAAGTTCCATACTCGATTGTTAACCGAGAGAGCCCCCTTCTTGATTAAGGCATTTTAAGCGTCACTCAAACAGTCAATGAAGCTAGATTACAGGAAAGCATAAGAAATTTCAAAATATCTAGTCAGTTCTATCATAGACGGCCCCTTAAACCATCATTTTGCCGTTTTTTAAGCATAATTTGACAACTACTTGGAAGAAAAATGTGAAATTTTGGATTTCCATAAAGCAGGACTTAATAAATTAAAACCCATAAAAAAAATTGTAGTTTGCAATTAATATTTTTTCGAATATTAATTTCATAATTCATATCATAAAGTTATAAAAATTGCAAATTCAACGTATTTATGTTTGGGTATTTTTAGTATTATTGCTACACAAAAAATTAGCACATTAGGAGCATAATTTCAGGAGATATAAATGAAAATATGGAAATGTAATTTAACATAGAAGCACTAAATTTTGAATGTTTATAATTCAAAAACTTATTATTAAAATGACTTGAAATTTGGTGTCTAGGCACAGTTTGAACCGAAGATTTGAAATATCTCGTTAAAATTGGGTATTGCCATTGAAAAAAATTAAGTTTGGATTCATTTTAATATGTAGATGGCCCCCTGAGCAAATTTTATATACATCATTTAAAAGTAGACTTTATTTCCAATCGTTCGGTACCAGACACTTTCGTCTAAGTTAATTTGTTGAGGAGTTAGTAGGGCGTGTTTAATTTTTTTTTCACGACTGTACATTGCTTGTGCTTCATAAATAAGTAATAATAATTGAAACATCAAGTTTTAAAGTCGTGGGTGAATGATAAAGACCGTTTTCTAGTGAACGCGATCAGGTCACGGGTAAGTGTTACATGTTTACAGTAGTTTGAGTTAAATAAATAAAACCTATACAGGGTGCAATATGTTATCTATCGCCGACCTTTAATTTCTCAACCGTTGGGCGTAGACATATAGTTCCAATTACAAAAATATTTCAAATGAGGTAAATGTTCATGTTGTGACATTATTTTAAGTAAAATAACAATTTTATAAAAAATACGAAATCTAACTTTTTATACGGTTCCCCAGTCGCTATATTTATATTTAGTAAAAGTTTACACATATCATAACAGATATAACACAAAACGTTTGACACCTGTACTACAAAAATTGACACAGTTATTAAATTTCAAAGTTTGAGATTTTTGAACATGATTTTGTCTGTCATTGAGGAATCAGTTAAAAGATGAATTAAAGTAATTCGAGATCAAAATCAGGGTGAAATGTCCTGTTTACGGCGAAACCACCTTTAGCCGGTATCGCCAAATCGGGGTATCACCAAAGAGAGTTATTTCATCTAAAAATTTGAGTTGAATTTTAGGGATCGTATACAAAGCTAAGAATGAAATATTGAAATTAAACAGAAAAATAAATATCAATTTATTATAATATTAGAAAACGGTCTACTATAAAAAAGGAACACATCAAACACAGGAATATACTAGAGATACTGCTCAAAGTGTTCTCCATTGGTGGCAATGCACAATTGAATGCGTGACAGTATTGAGTTCTGGACACGTTAGAGTATAGCAAGTGTGCACAGGGGCGTAGCTTGAAAATTTTATTGGGGGGGGGGGAGGACCTGACTTTGGCGCCCTTTTATAATTTTCATCCCCCCCCCCCCGCGCAACGTCGTCTCTGTCTATGCTAAGGTTCCTACAATTCATATTATAGTAGCCCTAATCCGTACTATCATCAAGTCTTTCATGTATAATTCATCTTCTATGATACTTTACACAACAATTATCTTGATTAATATTTTCACCTTTTCAAAACCCATTTTGCACTCTCGATTGATATATGTAGATATATCAGTGTATCACAATATATATCTACCTAATGTAGATATATATTGCGTGGGGATGTAAAGACTCCAAGCGGTAAGTTGTTCATAATTGATTACATTTTGTATCTGTGTTATTAGTTAAATATTCAAAAATCCGGAAGAAAAGAGCTCAGAAGCTATAGGTTCACAGGCAATTTTTACTTTTTTCTATCTTCAATAGAAGAAAGTATTGTAATCTAAATTTTTTTGACTTCTGATTTTCGACGGATTTACACGTTTTAGGGGTCAGAGATCCCAAAAAACATTTTATATAAAATGTCTGTCTGTCCGTGTGTCGTCGTTGTACCATCGAAAAGCATGAAGTTATGCATAGAATCGAGCCAATTTTTTGTGTATATTTTTGGCTATGGCAAGCAGGTCCTCCTTCAATATGGAAATATTCTGACGGATGGGGGCACTGAAAGAGCGATTTTTGTGCCATTTTCATTGTCGAAAAGTGTCGAAGTTATGCATAGAATTGAACCTATAATGCATTCTTTAAAAGAAAATCTTAATTATATGTTAAGAAAAATCGGATTTTTTTCTAGAAATTGAGCCGTTCTGGTTTTTTAATTTTTTAAAGGTTTAGGCTTTTAGTTTTTAAAGCCAACAGAGATAGTTTTGTTTTGTAGTGGGGCGTGTTCAGCTTTAGAAATTTCGGCCCGTGCAGTCCTCTAGACAACCTTCACCCTCTCACAGCTGTTCTAACACCCTTTATAGTTATTTCAACTTCTTTCCACTTTCTTTCTACTACAAGAGTGACCAACAACTACTGAGATAAGGATAAAATGAACTGCTAAGGAGCGAATTACACTTATTCTCTCGCAATTCACTACAATTCCTGTTTTCAGAATTATCTCTTCTGCATATATAAATTGCTTTTGTTAGGGAATAGAGGTAGTAACAATTCTAAAATTAAATTTCTTATACAAATATGGTAAGTTAAAAGTAACTTACTTTATAATTTTAATTTAATATTTAAAGTAAAGTGTTTGTACAAATAATTTTATCTACTATTTAAATCATTTCTTTATGGGTGCCTTACGGCGCCATTAAACCTTGAGTGGCGCCCTTCTACTTGACCATAATTGTGAACCGTTTTAATCCCCTCCAGTCACTTCCACATCTTTTCACTTTCTTTTTACGACCAACGGTGACATACAACTACTGAGATAAGAAGGAAATAATTATACTTATAAGAATCGAATTACACTTACTGTCCCGCAATTCATTACAATTACTATTTTGAGAATTTTAACTTCTGCATGCATAAATTGTTTTTGTAGGGGAATAGAGGTAGTGATTTAAACCCTTTCTTTTGAGGGTGCCTGGCAGCGCCCTTAAACCTATGGCACCCTACTACTTGAATATATTGGAAAACTGTGCTCATCCCCTACAGCGACTTTCAGTTGTTTACAAACTTTCTTTCTACTGCTAAGGGTGACCAATCTAGGTGAGAAGGAAATAATTGTATTTCTAAGGATAAAATTCTAGCACCTTGGGGTCCAGGGTCAAGTAAGCAGAGTTGGGCACTGTAGGCCCTGATCCTTCATGGATTGTACAGCCACAGGTTTAGTTTTTTTAAGGATCTACATTTACTGTTAAGCAGTTGATTACAATTTCTGTTTTCGGAATTTTTTCTTCCGCATATATATAAATTGTTTTTATTAGGAAATAGATGTAGTAATCTAAATCCCTTTTTTGTTGGTGCCTGACGGCACCCTTAAACCTTCTGTGGCCCCCTAGACCCTATTAAACTAAACTAATCTCTGTGACTATACACTCCATGAAAGATCTGGGTCGACACTGCCCATCCCTGTTTTCTTGACCCTGGGCCCCGAGGTCCTATGGAGTATACCTCCAAATCAGGTGGTCAGCCAAACGCGGGACCCTTGGTGTTTAATTCCCAAGCAAGCTTGGTACTCATTTCATCGACCCCGAAGGGATGAAAGGCTGAGTGAACCCTGTCTAGTCGGGAGTCGAGCTTTCGACCTGCAGTGCGGCTGACAGATGCTTTGGCTACTATGCCACTGGGCTTCGTGGCGCCCTACTATTGAACATATTTGCGAACTTTTCTAATCCCTCCAGGTACTTCTCTTCACTTTCTTTCTACTGCCAAGGGTGACCAACAGCTACCGAGATAAGAAGGAAATAATTGTACTTCTATCCTGCAATTGATTACAATTCCTGCTTTCATTTTTTATCATTCCGGATGTAAAAATTTTCTTCGGGATAGGGGGGGGGGTGTAAAGTAACAGGTCTAAAATTGAATGTCTTATACAAGTTTTGTATATAAAAAGTAAGTCACTTTGTAATTTTAAATTTAAAATAAAATAATTTTATAATTACTTTTTACTACTGATAAACCCTTTTTTACGGGAGCCTGACGGCGCCCATAAACCTTTTGTGGCGCCCTAATACTTGAACATATTGGGGGGGAGGCTCCTCCCCTCCCCCCTAAAGCTACGTCCCTGAGTGTGCAAACTGTGCGACAATCAAGGATGATGCGCTGCTTCAGATAAACCAGAGAAGTGGTCTTAATCACATAGACATATTCCTTGATGTAACCCCAGAAGTAGAAGTCCCCGCGAGTCAAGTTCGGTGAGCACGGTGGCCATTCTACCGGGCCACCATATCTAAGGATCTGTTGACTAAATTCGGTGGCCAGATGCGCCCGGAGATATTCGGAGAGGGACCCGCAATGTTGAAACCACACCCGGCATGCATGTCGGAGAAGCAGTTCTTCATACCAGTCGCGTACCGTTTTTGTAGCAGATGCAGGAAATGATCGACCGTTAAGGCCCCATCATATAAGATGGGTCCAACAATCTAGGTTTCCCATATGCCGCACTACACGAGTGTACTGCGCGAGCGATGTGGAGGTTCTCCAGAGACCAGTAATGTGCATTGTGCATGTTCATAATGCCAGTAAACATTGACTCATCTGTCCACAGAATGTCACAAAGAAACGACAGATTTTCCTCTAAGGTGTTGAGTATAATCACAATAATCAAATCGTCGTGCATGGTCACCCAGTATCAATGATTGCACCAGTGTCGGATGGTATGGATGCGCATCATGTGCATGTAACAAATGCCAGACATGCTGATCACATGCCTCGCTTATTTCCGCCGTGCTCAGTTGTGGAATTAAATGGGAGAATGCCAGAACCACCTCCGGTGTCACTCGAACATTACGCCTTATCCGTCTACTTGTTCTGGGTCGTGGCGAAACAGAGCCAGAACTCTCTAAGATGGTGCAATGAATCATAGTTTCATGCGTTGGATGTAGATCCTTAGGTAAACGTTCTGAATAGACACTCGCAGCCTCCCTGGCACTCCTGTGACATTCACCATAAAAAAGTATCATTTCGGCAATTTGCATGTATGCGTAGCTTTCCATCACGATCTCAGATCTGACTAGCTTGCCCACTGCTAAATCGCTCGTGTTTTAAACCGAACGTGTGGCGCTACGGTACTATCGTAATTTGCATAATCCCAATTTTCATGCTCGTTATATCTCGGCTGGTCATTTGCATTCCGCTACCATTTATCTAGTCCTTAGTGAATATGTTTTATTTTTCGGTTGTCAATTCTACCTACTTTGACGTTTGAATGTTTTTCGAGTCATAAAAGTTACCTCAAATGTTTAGATGAAATAACCCTCTTTGGTGATTCCCGATTTGGCGATATCGGCTAAAGGTGGTTTCGCCGTAAAAAGGACATTGCACCCTGATTTTGATCTTGAACTACTTTAATTCATCTTTTAACTGATCCCTCAATGAAAGACAAAATCATGTGCCAAAATCTCAAACTTTGAAATTTAATAACTGTGTCAATTTTTGTAGTACAGATGTCAAACTTTTTGTGTTATATTTGATATGATATGTGTAAACTTTTACTAAATATAACTAAAGGGACTGGGGGACCGTATAAAATGTTAGTTTTCGTAATTTTTATAAATTTGATTTTTTACTTTAAATAATGCCACAACATGAATATTTACCTCATTTGAAACGTTTTTGTAACTGGAACTATATGTCTACGACCAACGGTTCAGAAATTAAAGGTCGGTGATAGATAACATATTGCACCCTGTATAATATACCTGACTTTGGTAAGCGGTGATTGAAATATGTGGGTTTTGGGTTTTTCCTTAAAAAACTATATTTTATCTTCTAAATGAAATTTTTTAAATATAATAAAAAAAAAAAAAAAAAAAAAAAAAATTCTGGAAACTGCGGAAGAAAATTTCCATTAAAATACATAAATAGTACTAACGTCTCTATTGACAGAACTATTTCCATATTTTAACGGATATTTTTTTACAGTGTATAATGCTTATAAAATAGAAAATAAAAGGGGTAAAAACGGCTGCTGGTGCCGACAAATGAGAGAAATCAAACATGGATGCGATTCAGGCGTTTGAACTGTCTTAAATTCAGATACATATAAGTGTTTTAAAAAATAAGACACTTTAAATGTCTGAAAATTGAACACTCCGTTTAAGACACTTATTCGTCTGAATTTCAGACATGCCAATTTACAGTATAGTTTTTAAAGTAATATGTTTCAATATTGATTTTCATGGGCGAATAACAGTTGAGAAATCACATATAAAACAGTTGACATTAATATTCCTTTCGAAAGAACTATTATTGAATTAAATTCTAGAGTCAAACTTTTACTGTTCCATGAAGACTCTTATTCAACTATTGATCAATTAAGTTCTAAAACCAAACCCTTATTGTTCCATTAAGAGCCTTTATCTACATAATTACTACCTTTTATCACATCCAAGAGCTTAGAAACATACATCTATTATTACCATATCAGAAATTTTATACACTTGAAAGAAAAAATAACTTTATGTTTAAGACATCCAAAAAACATACTTATTTATAGCTAAACATATATAACATAATAGAATAAACATTATAATAATGAACTAAATATGGTTTATTCATAAATGAGAGATAAAACATCTGCAACAGTAATAACACTTCTTTTTTTACGTGCAATTGATACTTGATACCAGGAGAGAGCTAGTGACTATCACTGTAATCTGGCGTTCTTGCGAACTCTTTCTGTTACAAATTTGAGAGATTTATGGTCCGTATGTAAGGTGATAAATCTTCGATACGCCCCCATTTCAAACTTTCCTAATGCCCGGATTATGCCATAAGCCTCTCTATCGATGATACTCCACTTCGATTGAGCGGATGGAAGTTTTTGACTACCAAATACCGGGTGTCCCAAAAAGGACTGACTGATTTTAAAATTCAATAACTTCCAAACGGTGACAGATATTAAAAAAATTCTTGCAGGAGGGTTATGCATAAAGTCAAAAGTTTTATTACAGTGATTTTCGATTTTAGTTCGATTTACAAACAGTAGATGGCGCTGTAAGCAATAGTCGCTAAATACAGGCTCTATTTTTGGTCCTTTATCTTGTTCCATGCAGAAAAAGGAGATGGAAATGTATTATCCGGGCCACGAAGTACCAAAAATCGAGCCTGAATTTAGCGACTATTGCTTACAGCGCCATCTATTGTTTGTAAATCGAACTAAAATTGAAAATCACTGTAAAAAAAATTTTGACTTTATGCATAACCCTCCTGCAAGAATTTTTTTAATATCTGTCACCGTTTGGAAGTTATTGAATTTTAAAATCAGTCACTCCTTTTTGGGACACCCGGTATATTATTACGTTGCGTTTACCGTCCTCATCGTGTTGCATCAAGCAAGCATCAATGCTATTCATAGACGCATCTGTTTGAATTTCAAACGGTCTCAGGCGTAAAATTTGGTGTAATAAAGTGTCTTGAAATAAATTGAACGAAGTTTCAGCTCCTTCTGAACATGGAATGTCATTTAGGACTGATTTTATTGTCAAGTTTAATAAGCCTAAATTAGATTTGAATGCTTTTTCCGATTTAGAAACTTTTAAATTTTTAATTGCTGATATGATCTTAGGTTCAACTGAACATGCGATTTGCCCCAAACACTTGCTTTTAGCTATTGCAAAAGAGCACTTCTTCAAATTAATTGAAAACTTTAACAGTTTTAAATTATATAAAAAATTCCTTAATGTGCTTCAGATACTCTTTCCATCCGGACTGAACGATGATAAACTTTGGCAAATAGCAGATATTCAAAATGGATGATTCTTTTGGAAAATTTCTTGTGCATAAGCAGTGATTGTATCCTATCTTCCAAAAAGTTCTGATGGTTAGCAATGTTCTAGAATTTTTTTTATCATTTTCATCTAGTCCTGCAAATACTTGTAAAACTTCTTCAAGTTTTCTCTGCTTATTGGCAAATCCAATCCATATTTCATCAAACTGAGAAATTTATTCACGCATGTGCTCGGAATCTTCCTTATTTGTTGTTTCTAAAATTTATCTGGTATATCTTCTAACTAATTCGAAGTTATTAGCTCTATTCTCTTAAGTTTATCTTGCAAAATTTTACATTGGTCAATTGAAGCCATTACAGAATATAAATCTTTATAAGGTTAATCTTCAGATAAAATCTTTTTAACTTTTCTAACCAGTCAATCAATGTCTGAACCGCATCTTTAAATTAAACAGAACACAAAAAAGTTTCTTTCAGTTTTCTTTGTTTTTCTGGAGAGTTGAAGCTTACATTATTCCATTTACTTTTCTTATCATCCATTTTCTATAACGTTTGTTTAAAAACTAACACCAGATTTAAGAGATTTGTCTTTCAAATTGCTGCTGAATTTCATTGTTCTGTTAAAATAAAATTGTTTAACCCCTAATGATTGTTGGAATTTTTTGTATTTTGCTATATATATTTATGTTTTTTAAATTTTTTGAGAGTCTTTACCAACATAAATCAAAATTGCAGGTTGTTAATCTGCTTCATCGCACCAGTGGCTAAGATCAGACAAAGCTTCATGCAACGATTTTCCTTCTTTGAAACCATGATTCAACGCTCTTGTTATTTCTTCTGTCTTAGAGGCACCTTCTTCCCCTTGATATTGAACACTTACTATTAAATCCTTAATTAAAATGACGTCTTGCGTCTAATTCTTGAGAGGGTGATCTTCTTGTCTGGCTTCAACATAACTTCACGATGAGGCTTTACTTCTTTTTGGAATGCCTCTTGATCTCCATTTTGCTCAATTTACAGAATTTCTAGTAACTGGCTTCAAATTAGATAAGAATTTCTCAGCATTTGCTAACCATTCCAAAAAGTCTTGGAAGGTTTCATGGACATTTGTTGCATAACTAAGGACAAATTTCAGCTTTGTCATTCTCTTGTTTGCTCTCTTCAATATAATTAACCATTTTGTTTTAAAGTCCTTAATTTATGCTGCAAATTTACTGAAGACCCTTTATTTGAATCTTTTGAAAATCCTTGTTTTTTCTGCAAAACCGATTCAACTTCATGTTGATGATTATCAAAAATATTATTCAATTTCATTAATAGTTTAATCAATAGTTTTTTTAATCGATGCAAAACAAGCTGCAATGCAAGTAGTTTTTTAATCATAACTCAAAAACTTCTTGGCGGAATGAGTTTAAACTATGCATACGGATATTTGAAGCTTCAAAAAGTCAATATATCTTCAAACAGATATAGGTTACATTTCATATATCATTAGAAAAATAATTTAATAATATCTATTCTTTCGAAATTGATTTTCGGAAAAAATATATGAATTATTACTTGAAAATTTCTGTTATCAGAAATAAATTACTAAAAGTTTCAAATATTGAAATCCCAAAATACGGCTTATTTCGTCAAGTAGTTTTTGAGATAATATATAAAAAAGGAAAAATACCTGCACACTTTAGAATCTGTTTTGCAACGATTAAAAATAGATTTAACGTCAGGAATTACAAGTTTTAAATCTATATAATTCCGAAACTACTTTACCAAATGATTCCCCTTTGGCATTCAAAGTAAATATTTATGTAGAATCCAAATATAATGTGAAAATTAGATATTAGTATTGTGAATGCGAGACAATTTCAATACGTAGATGAACCCCCAAGAAAAATCCAGTGTAACAAAATTGTAGAAAATAACAAAAAAGGAGCGTTAGTGCAAACATATATGTTCTGCGACTCTTAGAATTGGAGCAATGACAATTGGTCGGAATATTTTGGTGCATTATATGCCAATTTACAGTTTGAAAAATAGTCAAATAAAAGACGTTTTTAAATATTACTTACCAAATTAACAATATAAATTTTCTCTTTTTCGAACTTATTTAAAAAAAAACAATTCACTAGAAAAAACAATATTTTCTTAATTATTGTAAGAGAAACATATTGAACAACAATAAGTTACTCGGCAAATTTTTTTTACATACATTACGTTATTGTGAGAAAAAATGTATAAGGTTACTGTGTCTAAATGTGCCTACCCATAAATGTGACAACGTTATTGTACAGAAAATCTTAACTCATGAATCGTATATAAATGCTGTAAAAATTCTCTAAATAGAGTCTTCATTATTTCAATGGAACCATTAATAATTTCTTCCTGCGGCAAAATCTTTTTTTCTCCATGAAGTACCAAGTTTTCTCCAACCGTATCTTTCAGATAATAAGGTGATTAACAAGAAAGATTCTCAAGTATCCCAGTTAGTCAAAAGTATTTTAACGACAACTGAATGTAATGCATTTATTGATTTAATATTAATTCAATATTACGAAACTAATTTTCAAGAGTAGCTTTAAAACGGTTTGGGAATATTAGTTGTATCGTATTTTGTAGTCCTATAAAATGCATTTATATATAATTAATTCGCACCTACGTTTCACTTTAGCATTATAATTAATTATTCATTATATAATAATAAAAATAAAGATTATTATTATTTTAAATGTAGAAAATTAGGTCTAAAGTAGAAAAAGGAACATTGTATAAAATTTCGCAGTTAGAGCCTTTATTATTTCAGTGGGGGGCATTAATAACTTCTCTCTACGGCAAAATCCTTTTATCTTTTCAATATACTTCAACATTTTCTTTTGTATTTAAATGTAATTATCAAGAAAGATTCTCAAATAAATCAGCTAGTCAAAGTTATTCTTATATAGTAGATAACTGAATAAAATCCATTTATTCATTTCTCATTATTTCAATATTATAAAACTCCAAAGTAAAAGGCTTAAACGGAGAAATATGAGAGTAAATGTATTTGAATTCCTTTAAATATTAAGAAATATTTGCGTTCTTATTATGAATTTGCTATTAAACAAGATTTAGTTCAGATGTGGTAATTTGTTTTTTATTTAACATAATTATTAAAAAAGATTTCTTAGTGTCCTGTGAAGTACCGTATATACTAGCATATAAGTTATAAATTTACCAGAGATAAAAGAAGGTACAAAGTGTGTGTATTTATGTGTATGGGGGCGGGAGAGGGGGCAAAATTGTTTAAGACCATCAATGTCAAATTACTAGTACAATATGAAATATATCAAACATGATAATATACATTTTAATGTCGCGATCAAAGTACCATAAAAAATCTTACCATTAGAAATTACTGATTGGCCAAAAATCTTACAATGTGGTACCTATGTTAGTGCAGTCGGCAAGCAACAATTTGTTTAGTACTCTGGATCTTTTAAACACGCAATGACACTTTGGATAGTTGAAGCTAGAACCTCAAAGAACAATTTAGGAAGGGGAAGGATTTAATTTTCTTTGGAATTCAATGTAGCGCAAATTTTCCAATATGGTGTCTTGCTGTGAAACATTTCTAAAAAGGTTTAAATTATTGAATCATGTTTTGTGTCATTTCAATATGTTTGGCATCGTAAAAGACGAGTATAATGTTAAAATAAACATTATAATACAACTAGGACTTCCCTCGAAGGGATTAGTCGATTAGCCATACTGCTGAGAACATGGCTTTAATAATAACTTCTGCCAAGTAAAGAAAATGAGATGGTATCTTTAATTGACCATATACTGCCACAAATTCAAATGATGAAAATGAGCAAATTGAATGGTAGAACTACAAAATACTATAGATAAACTCAAATACAATGTTAAAAATAGTGGGAAAGCAAACCATGCAATACAGCCATGCATGGGTATAAAATCAGAAGTACGCAATACATTAAAAGTAATATATGAAGTAAAACACTAAAATATCTTATATTGGAATTTCAACTCTTTGAAATCATGTCAAGAACATAAACAGACGCTTCGTATCAATTTTAGTACGTATAAATGACAAAAAATATGATGTTTGAAGAGAATGAAGGATTTTTCATGTGGTGTGTAGTCCCCTTGAATAGTTAATATTGAATATCTGTTTTCTACGAATGCTATGAGGTTGTAGATAAGAATTTAGGGAATTCTCTTTTCAAAAAGTGATATATCAAAGTCCCGAACACGTCAAGAGAGGCATGCAATGCGCCGTTCGAATGTGTTTCACATATGCTCGATCGGATTTAAATGAGAAGTGTAGTCTGGCCACTACATACGCTGTATTGTTTTGTTTTCAAACATATGAGCTCAAGTTTCAAGTTGAGCTGTATTTCGCTTTAGCATGCATTAAATAAAAGGAATAGGCAATGACTGCAGCTTAAGGTATGACACGAGATCTGAATATCTCCTCTGCATAATCTTTGAGCTGTCTAAGTGTCATCTTAAGTAATTTACAAATCCGTACATATTTTTTCAGCAAATCATGCAAGCTAAAATACGCAATATGAACCCGTTTAAAAAATTTTACCCGAATAAGTTACTATATCAAAAACCTGCTAATAACAATTCAGAAAATGACCTTATGATAAAATATCTAGATTAGTGAAGCTGAATATAAAATTGCATATCAAATTTAAACTGGCACTACCTTCTTTTACGGGGCTTGGCGAGAGAGAGAAAAGCCTAGAGAAGGAACACTTTGACAAGTAGGTACTTTCGGGCAACTTATTCAATGATTCATACCGATATTTTATTCAATATTTATACAATTTATTTAATGCTAACTGAGTAGCTACCAATTTTGTTGCATTTACATCGCATGTTTTGGAGAGGAATGTAGTATTATTAAATATTTAAAGTTTCTATATCTAACAATTCCAAATTAATAGTAATTTAGAACGTGTTACGTTCATTTCACCTTTTTAAATTTTAACTTTTTAGAAATCTTTCTTAGAGATTATTTACACCTTAAGGGTACCCGAGGCAAAATTTCAAGTTTTTAGGCCCAGCAGTAACAAAGGAATAGAAAATTTTTGAATGTTTATTGTTCCTGCGCCTTTTGAAATCGCGAAATTTTCAGAAACTGTTCTATTGCGAGTATTTACGTCATAAACGTAACAGCCGTGTCAAATTTCATGTTTATATTCCTAACAATTCCATGTACTTTGTTATTTAGATCATCTTTAGAACTTCGTACGACTTATTTAGTTTTCTGAATTTCGAATTTGATTCAAATTCGTTCTATAACGAGTATTTACATCTTATAAGTTACTACCGTACCAAAATTTCAAGTTTCTAGAACCAATATCTTAGAATCCTAGAAATTTTAACAGCAATGTTATTATAATAAGGGATGCAAAACCCCTTCGTTGTCAACGTAGTAAACCAAATTCTTTTTATTGCATCATTCAATGTTGGTGTTTCTTTTAAACCAACTAATGAAGTGACTACCTTTTTAAATAAGCATACATTGAAATGTGATAAGTCAAAATTAATGGGTGTTATTTAAGCCATTCCCTGTAAAGATTGCGATAGCGTTTACATCGGTGAAACGGGTAGATTGACGGAAATTCACCTGAAGGAACGTATTGGTGCTTTTAAAAGAGGAAATCTAAATTTAAATACTGGTTTTATCAGAATCTTGTTAAGACGGTATTCAAAATTTTTAACCCTCCCCATTTCCATTTCCTTGGGCCGATATTTCCCATTTTCAATCCCCGCCGAGATATTAGCCATCTCAAAGTTGTTGGCGAGTTTGAAGACGATCTATGCATAATTGCGACTTTTATCGTGCGAACAAAATTTAGTATATACATACACACACACACAGATATATATATATATATATATATATAAACTTTTTAGGAGGGGGGGGGGGGTGCTTTTGGGTTCCTGGGGTCCTATAATGAAAAGTTATGAAGGAATATTTCGAAAGTCGCACTATGGTAACGACTGCAATAGGTAGTATTTCTTACGAAATCTACCTAAAAATCCAGCATTCTCTTGAAACGGATCACATCCCGCTATTTGCGAACGCTTGTATTTTGAAATCAGGTTGCAACAGTTATCACGGTAGATTGTTCCTAGAAGTCTGGTTTACTCAATTACGATCGCCGGCATTGAATGAAGCCTGTTCTATTCGTGGTGAATATTGCTTGTTTCTAAAAAAATAACTTTAACTTTAACTGTACTTGATTTATTCTCTTGTTTGTTCTACAATGGTTAAACTGTACTTATAAGGCCTTGTGGTTGCCTGACTAAACGTCTACTAAATGTATTTTTAATGTTTTTAGTATTTTAAACTTTTTATAAATTTTATTTTAAACTATATTCAAGTCTATCTTACTTTATTTATTTTATTTAGTCTTTTAAAATTTAAATATGTTTTATTGTTCTTTAATATTAGTGTGTGAGTATTTTCTTTGCTCCATGTGCAAATTCGGCTGTTTACGGAAACATTTCGACGGTGAAAATGACGTACACTAAATTTCAGTGACGTATGTAGATAAATTGTGCTTTCTTATCAGCTTATCTACCTATATATATAAAATCCTAATGAAACGAATTTATGAAACGAATTTCATGAAACGACTGAAATGTAACGAATTTATGAAACGATTGACTAAACAACTGATTATGTTTCACGGCGATTTCTCCTATAATGCGATGAAATTAACACCAAAAATCCGTATCGATCCGCATATCTCAAAACTGGTATTAGAATTTTTAAATTCGAATTAGTTTTCGAAATATTAATTTTTTTCTAATTTTATATACTTTTCTCTAATGATGGCAACTGAAATTTTAATCATAACACATATTGTTTTTTCATATTTCAGAAAAGGTTATTATTTTAAAGTAATTTGGTGACCAGTTTGGCCTCCCTTAAATGTATGCTAAGAAATGTATCATGTTACTTTTATTCATAATTCAATTTGTATTTCATTATCATTTTATTTAATACACTTAAACAAAAACATAATATAACATAATATACAATAACTTAAATAAAAAACGCTTTTCATGATGCAGTCGATCGCCACTTCCAGGAAACTAAAAAACAGCATGGTTTGAATCTAGCGAGCCAATCGGAACAGCTCGGTATCTGAACCGAGTACGTATTGTGAATATGCGTGCTGTACTGCCATAAAGAAGGGACACAAAGCATTTTAAAATCTGTCCTACGTTAGACTGAAGTGCAGGTAACCCATTACAATTAGCAATAAAGGCTCTTGTTACTTCTTCATAAGCATTTTATGTCTTTCATGCAGAGAGTTTACCTTTATAGACAAATATCTTTAATTTTTACGAGATCCATGCAGAAGCACTATTTGCACCAAAGCTTTTAGGCTGTAAAACAAATATATTGCTATTCCGACAACATCAGTATTTTTAAAAAGAGAAGGACACATTTAATACGATGGTAAGTGCTGAGAGGATCTAGGCTCATTAAAGAAAACAGCTTAACCCTTTAATGTCCAACCCAGATATACAGTAGGGGGACAAAGAATATTGGGTCAATCCATTTCAAATGGTCCAGAAAATCATCAATTCGTTGCTTGACCATTTTTAAAAAATCTGAAATTTTTTGTACAACAACCCTAACACGATGGAAGTTAAAAATGACTATTATTTTAATTTTATTAATTTTTGTTTGTGCATGGCGGCCATCTTTATTTCATCGTCTGCAGCAATTTTCTCACAAGAAGGGTTTACGGAATTGTACGTCGTTTATTTATCCAATTCAACTGCGGATTAAAGCAATTTGTACAGAATACATTGGGCTAAAATTTTGGTATTGGAGTAGTTTCCGAAACTAACTGCTTATTGGTAAAATTTAAGCATAAAGTTTCAGTTTTTTTCCAAAATTTGTCCGTTTACAAGAGGAAATTTTTCTAGCAAGGAATACTGTCAACATGACATATTTTTTTTTTAAATAGGCCGAAAGTACTTGTACTCACAGGCCGAGTTCCAGATCTGGGACTTGCTTTCTCTTCGCTAAAAAAATCCCAAATTTTTCAAACATGTCAAAAATCGCACTTTTCAGGCTTTGATATCTCTGGTGGGGCACGAGATAAAAATCTGAAATTTTTTAAAATAAGATTATTGTATGGTAGTGTTATGCACAAGAAATTTCAGGATGGAGATTTGACTACAAGCTGAGATATGGCAAGGGCAACATGTCAAAACAATACTGCCAAACTATTCTTTTGTTGTAGTCACAGCTAAGTATTTATCTCAGAGTGTCATTTAAATTTATGTTTTTGAATATCTTTAAGTAATAGTAACAGAAAATAAAGCCCTTTGCAAAGCTTAGCAATTAATAAAAAAATAATTATGCATAAGGCCATACATTTTGTATGTTTTCAGTAATTTTTGTTGTAAGTAATTTTAGTAACTAAAAGAAACCTCAGCACTTTTACATAAAGAAAAAAAATATTTTTATACAAGACCTGAGACAAAAACAACATATGGTAAAAGAAAAGCTGTTAATGTTGTCATACTTGTTGAGACATGATCAAACGTGTCAAAACACATTCTTGCTTGTTGATTCAAAAACCACAATTTTGATCTTTCTCAAAATTTAATTTGTAGGAACCAAGTCTTGTCATCTCTTGATAACTCATTGAAGATCTTGGCTCTGCTGGCTCATTGAATTATACTTTGAAATCACTATGTGTAAGTCTCAATTCATTAATAATTCCTAGCTTACTTCTTATGCAAAAATGTGATTTTTCTGCAGTATAAATTTTGAAAAGGCTTTGGGTATCTTTACTCTTTGAAAATTACTTGAGGCTGATGCATGGTAACATCGCATAATGTTTCATTTACAGGAACATACTTATGGTAGGAACAAGTTTCAGGGACTGGCAAGCAGCATTAAAATTGTGGTTTTTAAACCAACAAGCAGGAATGAGTTTTGACACGTTTGATCATGTCTCAAGAAGTATGCCAACAGTAACAGCTTTTTTCTTTCCATATTCTGTTTTTGTCTCAGGTCTTATATATATATATATATACATATATATATATATATATGTAAAAGTGCTGATGTTTCTTTTAGATACTAAAACTACAACAAAAATTACTGAAACCATACAAAATGTAGGCCTTAGGCATAATTATTTTTTAAATTAATTGCAAAATGCTTTATTTTCTGCTACTATTATTTAAAGATAATCTAAAAAATAAATTTAAATGACACTCTGAGATAAATACTTAGCTGTGACTACAACAAAACAGTAGTTTGACAGTATTGTTTTGACATGTTGCCCTTACCATATCTCAGCTTGTAGTCAAATCTCCATCCTGAAATTTCTTGTGCATAACACTACCATACAATACTCTTATAACTTTTTTTTTTCAGATTTTTATCTCGTGCCCCACCAGAGATATCAAAGCCTGAAAAGAGCGATTTTTGACATTTTTGAAAAATTTGGGATTTTTTTAGCAAGGAGAAAGCAAGTCCCAGATCTAGAACTCGGCGTGTGAGTACAAGTACTTTCGGCCTATTTGTAAAAAAAATTATGTCATGTTGGCAGTATTCCTTGCTAGAAAAATTTCCTCTTCTAAACGGACAAATTTTCAAAAAAAAAAAAACTGAAACTTTATGCTTAAATTTTACCAATAAGCAGTTAGTTTCGGAAACTACTCCATTACCAAATTTTTAACCCAATGTATTCTGTACAAATTGCTTTAATCCGCAGTTGAATTGGATAAATAAACGATGAATTATTTACAATTCCGTAAACCCTTCTTGTGAGAAAATTGCTGCAGACGATGAAATAAAGATGGCCGCTATGCACAAACAAAAATTAATAAAATTAAAATAATAGTCATTTTGAACTTCCATCATGTTAGGGTTGTTGAACAAAAAATTTCAGATTTTTTAAAAATGGTCGAGCAACGAGTGCTGGACCACTTGAAATGGATTGACCCTATTGCAAAATGAGGGATTTTAAATGAAATAGAGATGGGGAGTGGATTAAATGGTACCTGACACTTAATCACTCCCGAGTGTATTATTAAACCCTCTAAACCTGTTGCTCATAGTAAATAATAATAAAATAATAACAATAATAATATGATGCGATCGTCATGATCTTAGTTATAAGTAGACTATAGACCAGTTATATCTTAGTTTATAGTCTCAGATATAATTATTTACCCTATTATCCCAAAATAAGGTGGAAAGCAGAGCCTCGATGCCAACCCCAATGCGTTGTGTAATTTTGTAGAGAAACTAATTTTTAGATCGCACGACAACGCGTGCATTACTCTTCCAAAGAAAAACCGTCCAAAAGAATTACTGTACATATAATAATTTATGATTAAATAACATTCCTATTCCTTAACTTATGATTTATCTGAAATATAAACATTATAATTAATTAAAATAAAAGAGAGAAAACATTATAATTAATTAAAATAAAAGAGAGACTCATGATGTGGGAAATAATCACAAATAAGTAAAATAACTAATTATTTATTTACAACTCTAGTATGTACAATTTACTAATTATACTAATAACCAGTCTCGCACAATTGCTAGGAAAAATTACGTTTCTTAACGTTACAAATTAATTTAATTAATTTTACCAAATTATGACCTTTTGTTACTTAAGTTGGAATTGTGCACACAATAGCTTACTGTACCCTTTGGTACAAATACACTTTTAAATACAATGGAACAACATATATAGTTGGAATATCTGCAGACATCTAATTGCCAGATGACGAGCACATCACGGATGGTCTGGGTGACTGGAGCACAGTAATGTCTTTCACTAGTAATAACAATTGCTCCCGCGCACATCACACAGATATCCAAGTACTGCTTATTTAACTAATTATAAAGTTATGTTATTATGTACTCTTTCGCTCTTGAATGAGCTATTAAACATGGTCACAAAGCTCTGTAGCAAGCTTGACCTGTTCGATGAATGCACCGGCATAATAACTGTCCGGGCCGGCTGTATGGGCATTTCCGTCACAATACTAGTTGAACTCGGACTCGACTCTACGAGACTTCATAACAGCTACTCAACCGCTGCTACTTGATTAAACTCTTCAACTGCTGCTACTCGATTAAACTCTTCAACTGCTGCTATTCGATTAAACTCTTCAACTGCAACTACTGCATAATTCTACTGCTGAAGTAAACTATAACTGAAAAACTGAATACTCAGACTTAATTCTTCTGTATTTTTTTCATAATTTTTTCTTGAGAATAATGGAGGGCTGCCTTCTGGGACCCTATGCTAATTTTATGGCTCTGCCATTGGACCTGCGGCCCTCTTCTACTCAGCCTACTCTAATTCGAGAACCCCCAAAGTTCGGGGTTCATTAACTCCCCCTCTTCTTGGCGAGCGAGTACCAGACTCTTTCATCACGTGACCACTGTTTGGGAGGTCCACTTTATGGCCTCTATAAATGCCACCATAAATATTGGAATGACATAAGCTGTCCATCCCATTATGCCCAGTCGCCATCCGGCCGACTAGCTTGTACCATAAAGGTTTATAGAATCCGATAAGCACCCCCTACGGACCACCGTGTCTTCTGTCCTTGTTTACAAAAACACCTGCATACTTAAAATATATTCTTAATGCACATTTATATTCATATAAAAAATAATTAAAACAATAATAATAGTATATTCAATTCATATATTCCATAAATCAATAATAATAATAATTTAACAGTACTTATTTGTGTAAAAACATCTTAAAACTTTGCTATACATGATCCTTCCAAATCAGTACAGCGGTAAGTCATATCGAAATGAAAATTTAGCCGATGCATGATTCTTCAATTGTTTTAAATCCGTATGATATCTACACATTCCCTAACACATTACCGACAGGATTCTTTCCTTTCATATCGAACAAAGATTGTTTCTTGGCTTCCTTCATTTTTTTCTTCTCTGTGTTGACATGCTTTCATCAGATGCTAGATTCGAAATGTGATCTTAACATTTTTCTATTTACAAGTTCTAAAGCAGATGTTTTTGTCTCTAGTTCCTTTCATATTCATGACAAACTGTCCATTGCAGATAGTTTGAGACGTTCCGATTAAAACTCGCCTATTAATCAATCCCGAGTTCTGTAGATTGGCATATCATCATCCACTTTTTGGGTTAGAAAAACGTTGAGGTATTATTGAACATTAAAACATAAACTTTTTATGAATTATACTTCAAAAATGCTTTTGGATTTTGAAAAAAGTGCTACTGTAAAGTGTGTTGAATTACTTGAATTAAAAATGTAGAAAAAAAATCACTCGTATGAGAAAATTAATAAATTCATATTCACGACATTTTAACAATTTCTATCTTTAAAATAAAATCAATAACACATAAGAAGCGCATATAAATGCTATAAAATTTCTCTAATTGGAGTCTTCATTATTTCAATCAAATCATTAGTAATTTCTTCCTACGGCAAAATCCTTTTATCTCCACAATATTCTTCAACCTTATCTTTCAGATAATAATGTGATTAGCAAGAAAGATTCTCAAATATCCCAGTTAGTCAAAAGTATTTTAACGACAACTGAATGTAATGCAAATATTGATTTGATATTAATTCAACATTACGAAATTCATTTTTTAGTAGCTTTAAAGCGCTTTGGAAATATTATTTGTATCGTATTTCATGGTCCTATCAAACGCATTTAGAAAATAATTTAATTGCATCGACGATTTATTTTATCATTATAATCAGTTCTTCATTATATAATGGGCATATCAAACTCGTTTACCAACGGGTTCCAAATTAAGTGTTATATACAAACCAGGGGCCACATTTAAAGGAAAAGTAGATATACAGGGTGGTCATAAAAAAAACTTCTCCGATATATGTATCCCTATGGGCCTAACCGTTCAACCAATCGAAAGGAAATTTCAGATTTAGTTATTTGAAGGTATGCGCTCGAGATCGCGATGATTTAAAACAATAGATATCTCGCGGTTACGGTTACAGTAAAAAAAAAATCGAAAAATTCGAATGGCAACACCCTTTTTTCCCTGCGCAAATTCGTCAGCGCATTGAAAAACCATAAATGGCGTTTGAACGATACACGTATGACTAAAATTGACGGTGTAATATCGTGGCACTCAGTCCTAATCAGTTCCTATGTAACGTAATATTCAGCACTCTAAAACAAATGATTATAATTTTTTTTCACTATGTGTACACAAACACAACTCAAAAACACATGTTAAAACAAATCTTACAACATTTCTTAGTTCAAAGTGAAAAGAAAATCGGCTACTGAAAAACATGTCTTGTAGCCAGTTCTTCGTTCCTTTCAATGGTCTTTTTTTGCGAGTGTTTTACGCCGGAAATTTCCATCATTCATCGCCATCGTATCATTCCATCGCCATTTATGGTTTTTTCAATGCACTGATGAATTTGCGCACGAAAAAAAGAATGAGTGTTGCCATTCGAAATTTTTTCACTGTAACCGTAATCGCGAGAGCTCTATTGTTTTAAATCATCTCGATCTCGAGCGCATACCTTCAAATAGGTATATCTAAAATTTTATGACCACCCCATATATTATTAAAATCTTACATCTAAAATTACTATTAATAGTTTATTTTACGTTATTTATTGAAAGAATACTTTACAGTGCTTTTCATTAACAAATGCACACAATTTGGTTGAATTTTCAAAATTGTATCAATTTCGAAAATTGTTTATATCTAGTGTTGTAGCCGAATAAATATCAGAGGATATACGCAATGAATTTTTTCTGGTATTTTTTCCGGTATATGGTGGATATGAAAATATCTTTGGTTTCTGCCAAATCCATACAGAATGCAAAATTTTATTAGTCTCAGGACTCTTAGACTATGAAATAAAGCTATTGCTAATACGACAACGTCAGTATTCTTAGAAAAAAGAAGGACGCTTTTAATACCGTTTTAGTACAGTCGTGGAATAAAACGTAAACACCCTTTACTAACCCTGCAAGAAAATATCGCACAACAAAGTTACTGGTACCATACGATTGGTAATAAAGTCTACTTTTAAATGATGTATATAAAATTTGCTTAGGGAGCCATCTACATATTAAAAGGTACCATAACTTTGTTTTTTTCAATAGCAGTACACAATTCTGACAGCATAAATGAACTATACACCCTTCAATTAGCCTAAAAACAAATTTTTATGCAATTCGTACGATAAGTTTCCAAAAAATTAACCATTTTAAAACGAGCATATTTTAGGGGCTGTATCCAAATTTAAGTTCGGTACTCGATTGTTGACCGAGAGAGCCGTCTTCTTGATCAATGCATCTTAAGCACCACTCAAGCATTCATTGAAAACTGCTAGATTACAGGATAGCATAAGAAATTTCAAAATATCTAGACATTTCTATCATAGAAGGCACCTTAAACCATTATTTTTCCGTTTTTTAAGCATAATTTGAAAACTACTTGGAAGAAAAATGTGAAATTTTGGATTTCCATAAAACAGGCCTTAATTAATCTAATCCATAAAAAAAAAATGTACGTAATGTACTTCTTAATTTTTTCGAATATTAATTTCATAATTCATATCATAAAATTATAAAAATAACAAATTCAACGTAGTTATGTTTAGGTATTTTAGTATTATTGCTACACAAAAAATTAGCACATTAGGAGTATAATTTCAGGAGATATTAATGAAAATATGAAAATGTAATTTAACATTAGAAGCACTAAATTTTGCATATTTATAATTCAAAAACTTATCATTCAAATGATTTGAAATTTGGTGTCTGGGTATAGTTTGAACCAAAGACTTGAAATATCTTGTTAAAATTGGGTATTGCCATTGAAAAAAATGAAGTTTGGGTTCGTTTTAATATGTAGATGGCCCCCTAAGCAAATTTTATATACATCATTTAAAAGTAGATTTTATTTCCAATTGTTCGGTACCAGTAACTTTCTTCTACGAAAATTTGTTGGGGAGTTAGTAGGGGTGTTTACTTTTTTCCCCCACGACTGTACATATCGAACACATGCATGTTTAGCTTATATCTGATTCTTCCAGTTTTTCACTTGAAGCTCTATCTAATGATGCATCTTGGTTTTTAGATGAGAGAATATGTGTATCAATGTTTGTGACAACATGAACCAGAATGAAATTATGTAGAGCATAATGCTATAGATGAATAAAAAGTTATTTCTTTTATTGTCATTTTTTTTTCGAATATAGTCAAACTAGTTGCAACAGTTTTCTTTCTGGCGTTACTTGTGTCGAAAATGTAATTAAAATGTAAAAATAAACCAGGTGTTACTGATAGAGGACATCCCCCAATTGTGAAGGGAAATGGAATGTTGTGTGTGTTTATGGCTGAACAACCAGTGTAACGTGCGTTCTAAAATTGAAACGTGAGCTCCAAAACGAAGTAAATTTGTATTGCAAAAAAGTGGTGCATTTCTTGAAGGAGTGATCCTAATAATGTAGATGTACGAATAAAAAGCTTGTTGAGTTTGTATGAAAACGTATCATTTAGAAATGATGACAATTTGGAATATTCTTACCAGAAAAAAATTGGAAAGAAGCCAAATTGCCGACAAACTGTCGGCGAGTGCTGGGTCCTCGTTGCAGTCAGGCTCCGTTCTTTAAGTTGTTAGCGGTACACTAACAGGGCCTGATTATCAACGGGGCACACTTACATCAATAAATTTTAAAAGAAAAGTTCGCCTTATCTAAACGCCGTATTCATGTAAAATATCTGCCATGAATGAGGCAAAATTTTCTGTTTATTTTTAGTGGTAGGAATTTGCCCCGTGGATAATCAGGCTCTGTACACTAAATCAATAAAATGACAGATAACATTTCCTAATAAAGGATTCACAACTAGTTGGCACAAACTTAACATTATTACATATATCCGATTTGATGACACATACATTCAAAGATTATATGTCGACAGAGGAAAATGTCCCTGTTTTAGGGTTATTGTGGAACTTTAAAAAGAAAAAAACATTATTGGTTGATTTATAAGAAATTTCTGAAGACGATTGCAAAGTAACTAAGAGGAACATTTTATCGGCAGTACAAAGGATTTTTAACCCTATTGGGAATCTATGAAAGCCAGTATTAAATTCAGACATTTTTCTCCGGGAGTGATTTCTGCGGTTCCGGTGGAAACATTATAGAGTTCCGAGGGGAAAATTACACTTTTGTCCATTAAAAAGAATAAAATCTCAAACCTTCTGGGGGACATTTCATTGTTACGGGAGGGAAAGCCCCTCCCCGCCCCGTGCCACTCCCTGAATTCAACAGTGATGAAAGCGATCTCATCACCGCGATTGGCATTATTAGCTTGTAATATTGGAGACAGATTAACAAAATAGTATTAGAACAGATTTGTGACGTAATTAAATAATATTCCAATTTATTATTGGACAGATTCGAATAATACCCTTTACTGGATTAAAATAAATGAAAATTGGGCCCTTTTTGTTTTTAATCGGGTGTGGAAGGACAGTGGAAGGACAGTGGAAGGACAGTGGTAGTCAGAAGTATTTCCAGATTTTAAAATTGTAGATGCAAAAAGAAAAAAAGTCAGTTGTTAGCACCTCCAATGTAGATGTTCAAACTCAACAAATTTATGATAGAGTTTCTTCTTATGATAAATTAGTAAGAATAATTGCTTGGATCTACATATTTTTGAAAAAATGCAAAAAAATTAGTGAAAATAGGGACTACTGGTTTTTTAACTATGGAGGAGCAGAAAGATGAAGAAATTGTATTGTTAAAATTCGTTCCACAAAAATCGTTTACTGGTCCCTCTGATAAACGCTTAAAGGCATTTCAGATAATGATAGAATTAGATTATGCTGGAGTTCAGAGGTTGAAAGCATGAATACTTTTGAGAGAAGACACTAAGAATTTCAGTTTCCTTGTAATATTCCCAAATGAACATTCCGCAGTTGATAAATTAATTCCATCAAGGCATTTAAATCTCGACCATACGGAGGTACAAATCATGATGTCCTATTTAAGAGAAGATTTCTGGAT
Source organism: Maratus speciosus (assembly GCA_963932465.1). Taxonomy (NCBI): domain Eukaryota; kingdom Metazoa; phylum Arthropoda; class Arachnida; order Araneae; family Salticidae; genus Maratus; species Maratus speciosus. The sequence continues at coordinate 221,685,219 of OZ010791.1, read as the reverse complement.
CCTGATATTCATAAAAATTATAAGAAAAATCATCAGAGCCTGCGTACAATGCAAAATATATGATTTTAAGCCAATAGAAATTACCACCTCTCCCCTGCCGGAAAATAAAGTTAGAGAAGCAGAAAGTTTTGAGATTATTAGGATAGATTATGCTGGTTCTCTTACTCCTCCAGAAAATCATAAACTTTGGCTTGTCACATATATTTGTACAGTTTTTCGAGCCGTTCATTTCGACTTAGAAACTTCATTCTCAAGTAAAATTTTCTTACAAACTTTAAGAAGATTCATAGCTCTAAGAGGTAGACCGGTTATTATATATTCGGACAATGGAAAAAAAAAATGATAGCTTATCTATAAATTTATCAGGAAATGTATCTCTCCTTCAGCTTCTTGCTGTGGAGGATGGTGGGGTGGGAGACACTAATTGGAATAACAAAAATAATCCTCAAAAAGTTTTAACGAAAAGCTAATTGACTATCACTAGGTAGCAATAGCAGTTCCAATGAGCTGAAAATTGTTTACGAAGCTATTTTGGAACGTGTGTGTGTCTCAATTTTGTTTCTGACATGGTACAACATGACAACTTTTGCTTTTAAACATCTGAAATTTTAAACGTAAGGGTATCATTTTTTTTCTTTTTTGAAATAGATTACTTGACAATACGTAATGCTAAAAGAATAATCTTCAGTTTGTTTACTTTACGAAGCACTTTCAAAGCGATACTTTTGAGTACTATCGGGACTACGTTGAACAGGATTTTCACTTAGATTGTTAAGTTTTGAATACATATGGTGCATAAAAAACGTATATATTTACTAGGGATGCATGGTTGCAAGACAGATGGATTTTCATACGATGTATTGGAAGATATTGCATGATTTATGTATGACATTGATGAATAATAAAGGAAAAAAATGTTATTTTTATCTTTAGGAAAAATATTGTATTTTTACAAAACAAAATCGAAAAAAAAAAAATTACAAATTAGAAAAAAAATTAAAAAAAAAAATCTAATCATTGTTATATGCCCTTTTGAGTTTTGTACAACTAAATGTTCGGATTTTTTTTTCAAATATGTTTTCCATCGGATGATAGAACTATAGAATATTTTTCTGATGGAGTATTCTCACTGATGATGCATCAACAGCATCATCATCTAGTCATATATACATCACAGACAGTATATATATATATGTACTGTACATGGATATACATACAGTATATATATCCATGTTAAATCACATTAAAATAATAAGAAAAATTGGATATAATTTTTTTTAAGTCTTGATTTTCGTCCAAGAGTTATGATTCAACGGTACTTTGAAATACCACATAAAGTAATTAGCTGTAATTAACAAAAAATATAAATCTTTTATTTTTAAGTCTTTTAATGTATTACAGTAACGAAAGGGAAAAAAGTTTCGAGGAGATAGATTTTTAAATTCATAATGTGGGATATAAAGGGTTAAATTACTATTTGAAAAAAAAAAAACTAATACCAACAGGATTTTAATTGATAAAGGAGGCATTCGACAATAAATTCAAATTGATATTTGGAACTTTTCAGCTCATTTCCTCAAAATGATGATTGTGTGACTTACCACCTTTATCATCCGAGCTCTTCAGTTAATATAAATTTTTGCATTTCTCAAAATGATGATTGTGTCACTTACCACCCTTATCATCTGAGATGTTCAATTAATATAAATTTTATCTATTTTCCATTTCTTAAAATCATGATTGTGTCACTCACCAACTTTATCATCTGAGTTCTTCAGTTAATATAAATTTTATCTGTTTTGCATTTCTCAAAATGATGATTGTGTCACTCACCCCCTTTATTATCTGAACTCTTCAATTAATATAAATTTTATCTGTTTTGCATTTCTCAAAATGATCATTGTCAGGTTCTGAGAAATATCTGCTATTAGAACTGGGGTTCTATATTATTTTTGCCTTAATATATTATATATTGTATGGGCTGTGTACTGGAATTTCAAAGTAACATTTTTTCCTTGTCTAAAACCGGATCTAAGCCGGTGAAAATGTATAGATGGAATGAAGGGGAAAAAAGATAGTTGGAAAGGGGTTTGCCCAACCTTTTGAGATGTCCGGTGAAGATGGGGAGACAATGACATTCCACGAACGAGAAAAGGAGCTTGGAATGCGAGCAGAGTAGGAAACCCTGAGGGGTTACGTTGAGAAGTAGCAAGGTATAGCTGGAAGGCAGTCTCTTCTGCTGAGAGAGTCAGTTAAAAGTTGGCGTGCAAGGCGCAAGGTGAGCTGCTGTGTGTAGCTCTGAGAGATGGAGCGTAGGGTTCAGTTGGAGCCAAGAGCGCCAAGCGCAGGGTAGTCACTGTGTATAGCTCTTAGAGATAGAGCGTAGGATTGAGTGAGGCTCGGAGAGCTTAGGCTTAGAGCACATATGTGTTGGGAGATCGAGATTGATCTCCGGAAAGCTAATTTAACGTGTGTAGAGTGAGAGTGGTTTAACGTAGTTTAACAGTACACAGCCAGTACTGTATTCAATTTAATGTTGAACCGGATCACCTATATCCGAGTTTGTAAGTGTAAATAGTGTTTTGTTGTTGTGTAAATAGTGTGTAAATAAACTGTTAATTTAGTTAATTGAAAGCGTTGGTTTTCATTTAAACAATCCTCTCAGTGCGTGACCGATATCACGTAATCATATCGGTGGTGGCAGCATATAAATAGAATGGAATTTCTTCGAAGTTGTGCGGACTAAGAGGAAACAAACAACAAATTGGTGGCAGCGGTGGGATAGAATCGTCTTGGACCAGTGACCAACGAGCCGTGTTGCAGTATGTTAGTGCCGGAGCACCCAGTGGAATTCTTGCGTGGTAATGCCGGATCGTCGAGCGGAATTTTAGAGAGATAAAAACCAAGCGTCGAGTAGAAATACAGAGTGTGTGTGCCCTATCATCATTACAGCGAACCGAACAAAAGTATTGTGTCCTATCGTCGTTACAGCGAACCGAACTAAAGTGTTGTGCCCTATCGTTGTTGCAGCGAACAGAATTAGTGTGTGTGTGCCCTATCATCGCTACAGTGAAACAAATTACGGTGTATTACAGCCTGAGTGTTGAATATCATCAAAGTGACTTTAAAGTGTGATATATTGAGTGCATCTCGGAACTACGTGTGAGCAGCGGAGTACCCCAGCAGATAAAGTATAAGGTAAGGTGTTTTGATCATTTCTGTCTGCTGACATTTTCGAACCAAATGTAATTGTTGTTGTATAATTAATAGTAATTTAAGATAAATTGTCTAGATAATTCATGTGAAATCAAATAATTGTGTTCAGATAGGTAGGAGATTTTAAGAGCCATATTGTTTTAAGGAAAGGTCATAATAACTTGTACTAATATTGATTTTCTATTTTTTTTTTTACTAATAATGGTACTGCACAAAATTAATGCAGTGTGTTAATAATAGTTGGAAGGAATAATTGAATTTACTTAAATTTAAATTATTATTAATGTAATATTTAAATGAAGCAATACTGTTTTACGCTTGAGGAGTACAAACGAGTAATGAACATTTCCTTAGAATTTTAATTGGTTAGAAGTAAAGTTCGAGAAAAAAAAAGGGCTCACAGTAAGGAAAAAAAAAAAGGCTCACAAGAGAAAAAAAAAGGGAAGGGTTTGATCTTATTTGTTTTAAGTGTGAAGACCAGTATTGAATTTGGAAATATTTTATTGAGGATAATTGTAGAAATTTATATGTGTATGTTATACAATTTTTCTTTATGTGGATGTTTCTATTGACATCAATACTTTTATTCAATTTGCAACGTATCAGTATTATTATGTAAATTGTATGTTATTATCTAATTGTATAAAGTGGAATCTGTATTTCATAGTAATCAAATCGAAATTATTGTTTTACCTTTTGTTTTATTAGAAGTAAATTGTGTGATATAAATGGTTGAGGAAAATCAGGTTATACAGTAGGTTAAATTAGAAATATAATACATCGATTATCTGAAAGGTATTAATTAGTATAATAAGTGGAGGTAACTGTACTAAAGTAGAAAGTTAGGAAATGTTCATTTAGCAGGTTTAAACATTATTGTAGAGTGGTAATAGTAATCGGTGAAGGTATGGCTTTCTTATTGAAACTAAAAAGGGTGGATCTTCAGATGATAGCCGAAGAGTTGGGGGTTGAATTCACGGAAGATGATACCAGATTTCAGCTTAAGAAAAAGATAATGGAGAGCAAGAAATATGATGAGGGGGCTATTAAGGAATTATCTAACACTATTGTTGCGGAGCGATTAGAGCGCGAAGAAAAACAGGAAAAATTAGAGCGCGAAAAGTTAGAAAAACAGGAAAAAATAGAGAGCGAAAAGTTAGAAAAACAGGAAAAATTAGAGCGGGAAAAGTTAGAGCGAGAAAGAGAAGAGAGGTCTGAAAAATTGAGGATGGAACATGAATTAGAAATGGAGAGGCTAAGGGTACAAGTTTCGACAAATAACTCTAATGGGCCTAGGGAATCTAATAATGAAAGTAACATAGAAAAATTGATCAAAAGTGTTAAAACTCTGTCTATGAAAGTACCAGAAGGGACTGAGGGATGGAATTTATTTTTCAACAGTTTAGAAAGGGCATTCAAAACTAAAAATGTATCGGAAAACCAGCAGGCCGAAATTCTACTAAATATGTTAGGAGATAAGGCGGATAATTTGTTAATTTATACCACTAGGGAACAAATTGAGAGTTATGAGGAATTAAAGGAGTTAGTTCTAAGGGAACATGAGCCGACACCGAAGGCGTGTTTGGAAAATTTTAAGAAGGCTAGGAGAAACCAGAATGAAACTCATGTATAATTTGTATCGCGTTTAATAGCAACATGGGAAAATTATTGTAAGATTAGGGGTGCGGACTCTTATGAAAAGGTCAATCAGTTAATAATTACGGATAAGTTATTAAACACGTTAGATGAAGAAACCGCATCATATATTGGGTTAACTCAGCAGAGTAAGTGGTTAGAAGCTTCTAAAATTGCTAAAGAATGTGAGAATTATTTTGACGCTAAACACAAGTCTTATGCGGTTACGTATAAAAGTTTTAAGGATAAAGATAGGTATGTAAACAGTGAAAAAGTGAAACCGAGGGAGTATAGTAAATTTAGTAGTAATTGGAGGCAAAACGGGAGTAATGAGATTAATTCGTTTTCAGATAGAAAAACTGAGTTTAGGAGATATAGCCCTAGATGCTTCAAATGTGGTATAAGAGGTCATTACCAACGTTTTTGTAATAAAGCGGGTAATGAGGGAAATAATAATGCTAGTAAAGGGCGTGAACAGAAAGCGGGTGTAAATAAGGTTGTCGTGGAAGGAAATAAAGAGTTACCTAAGAGAGCTATTGTGGCGAGGATATCGGCAAAGGCCGAAGAGAGAACTAATGTTATTGGTGAGAAATTAAATAAACTTGTGAAAATTGAAGTTAGTGCAAATGGGCAAAAAGCAAAAGGATTGGTCGATTCTGGATGTGAAATTAGTGTTATTCATAAAGATTTGGTACCGGAAGAGAAATTAAAAGGAGCGGGTAGTATTTATTTACAAGGATTATTTGGTGAAGCAGTTAAATCACCGTTGGTTAAATTACCGTTAGCTATTCCGCAATTCGGACAAACTAATATAATTCATCAGGAAGTACTTTGCGCAGTGACCGATAATATTAATGAGCAGGTAATTTTACATCCCGAGGTGATTGAGTTGTCAGGGATCAATCGCGAGGAGCCATTGCTAGAGTCCCAAGAATTAGAAAGTTCGGAAATAAGTATCGATAACTTGAGTGAAAAGAAAGGTATGAGCAGCGATAATTGTAATGTTTACGCAATAGAAGCGAGATCGGAAAATTCACAAAGTCAGAATGCAGAAAAAGCGGAAGTGGAGAAAAATAATAAAGTTATCGTTAGCAATTCAGATATGTTTAAGAAATCCCAACTGGAAAGTAAAAATTTAGAGAGAGTTTGGGAGTTAGCTAAAATGGATAAAGGGGATTATTATATTATAGATGGTTTATTGTATCATAAAGAGAAATGGTTAGGCGAAAGTATAGCTCAATTAGTAGTGCCTAAAGTCAAAAGAGAAGGAATCTTAAAGTCAGCGCATGTGTCTAATGAGGGAGAACGTCACGCGGCAAAGAAAACCTTAGAGAGAATTAGGAAATCTTTTTATTGGGAAGGTATGGCTAAAGAAACTAAAAAGTTTTATAAATCGTGTCTAGAATGTCAATTATCTAGAAAAGTGAAAGTGTGTGATAGAGTCTTAGTTGAGATGGCGGATGGTAGCAAAAAGTATGTATATCAAAATAAAGGGGAATTTATGGTTAAGTGTAACATAGTCAATATTGTTTTTGAAGGTGATGAGGAATTTAAAGAAGTTGGGGAAATTCCTATTTTTAACCGGGAACAAGAGGTAGAACGGGACATAGAAAGTTTCGAAATAAAAGGGTTATCTAGTAATCAAGTCAAGGATATAAAGTCCATTTTGAGGGATAATAAAGAGGTATTTATGGGTCCGATGCGACCAGCGGAAGTAGGGGAACACCGTATTGATTTGAAACCGGATGTCGCAAGGAAAAAGCCAAAGTTATATAGTGTACCTGTTGCTTACAAAGAGGAAGTAGATCGACAGATTCAGGAGTTACTAGAATTAAATCTAATCGAAGTGTCAAATGCAGAAATTAGTCATCCAATTGTTTGCGTGGCGAAAAAAGACGCAACTGTTAGGCTTTGCATAGATGATAGAGCTTTAAATTCAGTAACGCAGGTCCCAACATTTCCTATGAAAGATTCGCAGGAAATCATGTATACTGCGGGGGCAGCTAAATATTTATCTTCGATTGATTTATTGAGGGGTTATTGGCAGATTAAAATGGCTGAGGAATGTAAACATGTAACAACTTTTACAACTCATAATGGGACTTATCAGTGGCGTACTATGCCTTTTGGTTTATCAGGGGCGGCTGCTACGTTCCAAAAAGATATGAATGAGGTTCTTCAAGGTCATCGGAGGTATGCACAAGCATATATTGATGATGTCATCATTTTCTCTGACACCTGGAAAGATCATTGTGAGCATGTTAGGTCTGTTATAGAAGAACTTAAAAATAGAAATTTTACGATTAGGCTGGATAAATGTAAATTTGGAAGAAAAGTAAATTTGATAAAGTTTTTAGGTCATGTAATTGGGGTGGAATGCATGCACCTGATGAGGAGAAAATAGGAGCAATAAGGGACTTAAAGAGACCGAAAACTAAAAAGGAAGTTAGATCTGTTTTGGGATTAATGGGATTCTATCGATCTTATATTCCAAATTATGCAGAAATTGCTATACCTTTAACGGAATTAACTAAAGGGAAGGTTAAAAATACTGTACCATGGTATCAAAGGGCAGAAGAAGCATTTAATGCCCTTAAAGAGGAGTTATGTAACGTGACGCGTTTGGCTACACCTACCGTAGGCCGGGAATATCAGCTTCACGCCGATGCTTCAGACCTGCAGTAGGACGTTGTCTTACTCAAAAAGATGAAAAGGGTCAGTTTAAACCGATAGCTTTTGCCAGTTAGAAATTATCAGGGGCTCAGCGTGCTTGGCCGAGTATAGAGAAAGAGGCTTGGAGTGTTCTCTTCGGGTTGCGAAAATTTGAAAAGTGGACATATGGATCTCAAATTGAGATCATAACGGATCATAATCCATTAAAATTTCTCACTGAAACAACCCCAAGGTCCCCCAAACTCACTAGATGGGCTCTTGCCTTGCAACGCTGGAGCCTGAGTATTTCTCATCGTCCAGGAGCGCAACATTTAAATGCTGATGCAATTTCCAGGCTACATAGGAAGAGATGGGAAGAACAGTCAATTGCTAGCCCATCGACATCAATGACTAAATAGTGGACAAACCTTAAAGGGGGTCATCACGTTTTAAATTTTTTTTGTATATGTGTAATTGTATTTGAATTTTGTGTTATAGTGTTATAGTGTATTAGCATGTGTAGTTTTTCTGTAATGATAATAGTAGTACACGGTTCATTAGAGATGTCAGTAGAGAATGTTCAGACACCTTGATATATATATGTAATAATAATAATGAAGAAACCTGCAAAGAGCCTATTGAACTCTTCTGTGATGTTACTATATGTTTGGGGGAAAATTAGCCCCTAAATGGCACATTTTCCGCTAAGGTGGGGGGGGGGGGTGTCAGGTTCTGAGAAATATCTGCTATTAGAACTGGAGTTCTATATTATTTTTGTCTTAATATATTATATATTGTATGGGCTGTGTACTGGAATTTCAAAGTAACATTTTTTCCTTCCCTAAAACTGGATCTAAGCCTGTGAAAAAGTATAGATGGAATGAAGGGGAAAAAGATAGTTGGAAAGGGGTTTGCCCAACCTTTTGAGATGTCCGGTGAAGATGGGGAGACAATGGCATTCCACGAACGAGAAAAGGAGCTTGGAATGCGAGCAGGATAGGAATCCCTGAGGGGTTACGTTGAGAAGTAGCAAGAGGTTACTGGAAGGCCGTCTCTTCTGCTGAGAGAGTCAGTTAAAAGTTGGCGTTTAAAGCGCAAGGTAGTCACTGTGTATAGCTCTTAGAGATATAGCGTAGGATTGAGTGAGGCTCGGAGAGCTTAGGCTTAGAGCACATATGTGTTGGGAGATCGAGATTGATCTCCGGAAAGCTAATTTAACGTGTGTGTAGTGTGAGTGGTTTAACATAGTTTAACAGTACACAGCCAGCATTTACTGTATTCAATTTAATGTTGAACCGGATCACCTATATCAGAGTTTGTAAGTGTAAATAGTGTTTTGTTGTTGTGTAAATAGTGTGTAAATAAACTGTTAATTTAGTTAATTGAAAGCGTTGGTTTTCATTTAAACAATCCTCTCAGTGCGTGACCGATATCTCGTAATCATATCGGTGGTGGCAGCATATAAATAGCACGAAATTTCTTCGAAGTTGTGCGGACTAAGAGGAAACTCCGACAATCATTGTGTCACTCACCACCTTTATCATTTGAGCTCTCCATTTAATATAAATTTTATCTGTTTTCCATTTATAAAATTGGTGATTGTGTCACTCACAACCTTTATCATCTGAGCTCTGCAATTAATACAAATTTTATCTGCTTTAAAAGAGAAATTGTTTTGCTGTGTATAGATTTTAATTTTAAATAAATCTAAACATTTTTATGGAAGTTATATCGAAAATATGCTTTTCAATATCAGAATATTTGGAGAATTATGTTCTTATATAAAGTATTTAACTTATTTAAAGTTTTCTTTTCCACTGTTAAGACTATAAATATATATTTTACGTATGATAGAAATAGATCTTTTTTTCGCAAACACTCGTTATATTTATGATACTCCTAAGAATACTGGAAATAAAAATTCCCCTTTAAAAATTATTTTCTGATTTATATATACAAACTATAAATCTTCTTCGAAATTCAAGAATGCTACTCAAATCGCTTTGCATATGCAGAAAAATACTTGAATTCGGAAAAGTATGAACTTGAGAAGATTTGATATCCGTGAAATATGCAGAGAAAACCTGAATAAAAATAATAATAACAAAAATCCGAAGTTATGCTTTACTTTCTTTTTCCTAGAGATTTTTATATACGTATGCTGTTTTTTCCGTTCATCCGATTGCATTATAAATATACCCATCGTTATAAAAACTGCATGAAAGATTTGGTTTCACGCAAATTATGAGAATACTACAGATAAAAATCCTTTATTTACAGTAAATTTACTAAAAATTGCATCACTTATATAGAAAAGAAAATAATAATAATAACAATTAGAGATCGACCGAAAATTTGGTTTTATTTTCATTTTCGGTTCAAAATAGGAGTTTCGCCGTAAATGCTCCCGAAAATTCAGCCGGACCGAAACTCCACGGCAACTATCTGTATTCCAACATTCTCGTTTCTTTCTTCGTAAATTTTCAACATTACTCAATGATTTGAGCTACATTGGCTCAAATGAGACACTCTTTATTTATTGCTATGAACTTCGCTGTTTATAATTGTAAGCCATAGCTGACTCAAGACGTAGGTGCAAATTATAAAGCAAGAATTGCATATAGGACTCAACTTTGAAGACGCTTTTTACGTGCTCATTAAAAGCTGCAGACTTAACTGTAATAAATTTTCTTTAGTTTGAAACCGCAGAAGTATTTCGAATACTTTTTGGGAAAGTTCTAGTGTGACAGAGAATCATTTGCAAAAATCATTATAAAAGATTAATCGAGGTATGTATATGCAAAAAATATCTAAAATATTTTTTAATTACATGGCATTCGTATAATTAGAAAATTAGTTTGCGTCGTTGATGAATTAGTTCCATTTTATTTTATATGAATATAGAAAGTTTTGATCAGAGACACAGAGAGCAAACTTGGGCCACAAGTATAATTAACTAATAATTATGTATATTTAATAAACATGTATATAATTAATAAATAATTATGTATATTTATGTATGTACTAATTACTTAAAAATTTTTTTGGACATTTTCGTTTTCGGCTGAAAATAAGAAGATTGCCGAAATTCGGTTTAGGTTTTGGTTTCGGTCCTAAAAACCTGTTTCGTTCGATCCTAAATAATAATAATAATAATAATAAAAAGAAGGTAAAAAAAAACCCTGGCTTTACTGGCAGATTTTATTATTGGCGTTTGAATAGTAATGTATAATGAATACTTTTTAATTGTAAAATTATTTTCATGCTGCACACTTATTTATACAGGATGTCCGCTCTCAACGGTGTCCAATAGCTAATTCTTAAACCATTAGTCATAGACATATAGTTCTGATTACAAAAATGTTTAAATGAGGTAAGAAGTATTTTAAAAGCGATTTAGGTTAATAAAAAATACGAAATTTAATTTTTTTATACCGCCCTTCGGTCCTATAAGTTAAATTTAGCAAAAATATTCCATTACACAAAGAAGTAAGACAAAAAAGGTCCCAGTCTTCTATGCTTAAAACTGATCGAGTAATAGCTGTTTAAAATTGAAGCATCCTTTTTGAGGCGAAATAGGGGTCATTCACAAATTTACTAGGAAAGTAAATAATCTTCAGATGTAAAAAAATAATAGTTGAGTTAACGTTACAATATAAATTAAAAATCTATTTTAATTCCGACATATTAAAGAAATATATATATACACAACTTGTACTAAAAAACTAAGTTAAAAAATAACAGAATTTTTGTTGAATGAAATGACGAAAAGAAACAGTCGTAATTCTTTACAAAATGATGCCTATTTTAAAATGCCCTTAGATTATCTAATCTAGAACTTAATTAGTACAAATTAAAGTTATCTTAAAACTTGCTAGAAGTGACTCCCTTCGGCTGCATTACAGAAATGTTCATGATAAATAAATCTTTCTAATACTTTAAGCACTTTGTGTATGATCCCTTGAAGCATGGCCCACGACATCTGTGTTCAGTTCCAGAAAATTGATATAAGTCATGCAATTCAAAGTTTCATAACTTGGTCAATTTTAGCGTTAGATAAATGGAACTTTTTTGTCTTTCTTTTTAGTGATACAGGAATTTTCGACTCTTTGAAAAAAGCAGGGATCAAGCGATGGACGCTAATATTCATCTTCGACTTTACCTAGAGCAATGAGACAAGAAACATTAGTTTTCTTAGTCAAAAAACTAGTGAATATGTGTACTACGTCCACACCGGATTACGGAATTAGAATGCCTGTTCACACCGCTAAATGCATCTATGACAACTCACTGAATATCTCTTTCTCGGAGATCTGCAGAAATAGGAAGTGTGCGCATGCGCATAAGCAAAAATGAGCCGCAGCAGCTAATCAGTTAAAGTGAAACTCCACAGTTAATCAGAGTGAGTGATAGTCGCTGTATCTACTCATAGAAAGTTTCTGCTCTCTTATGTCAGTCGGTAGAACTCTCTCAGGGAGTTTGGGGTTTTACCTTAAATATCCGGAATACATAGCCGTTTTAGAAAATATTCATTTTTAGTGAAATTACATCGATTCAAAGTAAAATGTAAATTTTCAACTAAAAATTTTGTTATTTAGAATTACACAAAAAATAGAGTTATCAATATTTCGAATTCACAAGAAAACAAGTAATATAATATTTTTTTTTAAGTCAATTCCTACTTAGCTCATCAAAGAAAAATTTAATATAATCCCTTAAGCTAATATTAGATTTTGTTGCATTGAAGTATCTCAATTTGTTGATTTTCTATAAGCAAGTACACCCTATTGGTTTACAATGGAAGTCTATGGGAATTTAGCGAAATATTAGAGATATCACCAAGTTGGCGTCACTTTTAGCGACTCATTTTGGTCGCCAAATTTGGCGATATATCGGTTTAAGATATTTAAGATCATCGATTAAGATTATCGATAAGATAAGATTATCGATTTAAGAGAAAATTTCCTGATTGGAAATTTTACCCAACGGGGGCCGTATAAAAAATTAGTTTTTTTATTTTCTCAAATAGATCCCCCCCCCCCCCCCACCATGGAGTTACAACTTATGTCATTAAATTTGGCACCTTTTTTTTTATGAAACTGCGCAATTGGAAGTACGTGACTTGGGGCAATATTTAAGGATATAGCCTATTTCGATATTTATGAATCACCCTGTATAGATAGTGTAAAATGATGAAATCTAACACATCTTCATATACTTTTATTTAAAAAAAAAATAACAAAAAAACCTGAAGGCTAATTCCATGCGTACATTCATCACATATATAATAAAGAATATGTACAAAAAAATGTAAATCTCTATCTGAAATAAAAAAAAGCCATAGCATTTTTAAAACATGAAAGTGAAGAAAATATGAACATGGAGAAAAAGTCATTTAAAGTTTTAATTTGTGTGGGTAACTGCGCTGGGTGTATTAACAAAATTTATAATATCTCGCGATATAATTTCCGTATGGTTAAAAATGAGGTGTCAAAATATTCACAATTAAACAGGCTTTTATTTAATATTTAAAAACAAAATTCAATTGTTTGATCAATTTTGAGCTTAACTGTTCCCTTAAAAGAAAAATCACATAAAATGAAGTATTTTCTTTTCTGCGCAATTTAGAAGAGCATTTTAAGCGTAGCTACACACAGAATATTTTTTTCTTTTCTTTTTTCATAATTCGTGAGGGAAAGAGTTAAATAATTTTTAATGAATACCGAAAAAAAATGGAAGAACACTTTTGTATTTAATTATTATCTCAAAATTTCTATAAGAATCTAAGCCACATAATTTATATTTCAAAGCCAAAACGCGTCCGTCAACAATGTACACATCATACTGTCGATTGAAATACCTGACAATTACATTTCACTTTTTCGATTTTTTAAACTCCTAAACATCACGCCATTTAAATTTTTACACATGTCGAATAGGAAGAAAAAGTTCTTTGAAATGCTATTTGTTTGAAAACTGTACCTCAATTTACAGATTCTTTATGGTTTTATAACATTTTTCAAACTTGGTTATATATATAAAAACATTCTATCTCTATCGCGTGCAGTCACAGTCATCGAAATACTCAAGGCCAGAGGACACGAGTATGACTTTATCACTAATCGACCGACTTCTCACTAGTGTCGGAATTCACACCGGAAAATTTGGAATAGAATTTTTTTCTTTTATTTTGGGGATATCTATGATCTTATAAAACAATAATAACTGTTTAAACTTACTGGTGAGAATTCGGAATCCTTAAATACAAATTCAGCAAGATGCGGAATGCCACAGTGTTGCCGCATCTGGCTGATTTTTTATTGGGGGATTCCAAATTCTCACCAGTAAGTTTAAATAGTTATTACTGTTTTATAAGATGATATATATTCCTTAAATAAAATAAAATACAATAGATATTCAATATTTTCCGGTGTCAATTCCAACACTAGTGAGGAGGCGGTCGGTTAGTGATGACGTCACAATCGTGTCCTCTGACCTTGAGTATTTCGATGGCAGCGGTGCAGCTCGACTACGGAAGTAAATATGTCTTAACCGCTTCCCTTATTATTCTGAGTTATCTTGGGTTCGTATATATTACAATTAATTAATATCCCGAGAAAACAAGGGCGTGGCATAATTTGTCCCTACGATTTGTTTTATTGCATTTTTACTCAGCCTGAAGCTTGAAAAGAAAGAAAATATTCTTATATTAATATAATAAATTATATATAATTAAATTATATATAATATTTGATTGACAGTTTTCCAAGTTTTGTGATATGAAATGCAAATGATGAAGTGCATTGATGTGATTGCAAAAAATGTAACGATGTTTTACAGTTAAAAAAAAAAAAAATTGGTGAGGGAAGCGGTTAAGAGGTGGGATGGTACAAGCGAATTGCTTTTTTAATGTAGTTAAATCGATAACCTTAGATTTTTAATAAACATGATATTAAAACTTATTTATGAGCTTAAACATTAATTTTCCTTATAATACAGACATATTTCCTTTACAGTATATTTAATAATAATAATAAAAAAAAACAAAAGAAAAAAATATTTAAAAATCATTAGGGATAAATATTAATTTTATGGAGGTTAATTGAATGTCAAATTACCCGAGTAATAAAATATTTTACAATAGAGAAATAAAACAAACATTACACAAAAAAATCTGCCTTCTCTTTGATTTCGTTCATTAAATTTAATTTTCTAATTTACATTAGAATTGCGAAATCTCTTTTTCGTTTCACAAGAAATTAAAAACCTACTAAGGTACAACAGTCCGTTTTATAAAAGCAGGTACACCCGTCTTTATTCACAAATCGTCTACAATAAAATCACAAGAAAGTTGTCATTATATTAGCATCTTTTCTTCATACAAGGCGTAAATAGTAGGTGTTTGATATTGTGTTGTAATGTGTTTCTAATTGTCATGTTAAATATTGTGTGTTAAATGTACTGTGACGTATATATATATCCAAGAAAATTGTAAACAATTATGCAATCACATTAGGTGAAATGATCCTCATGTAATCACTACATACAGTCATATATCTCGATGTGAAATCTTCGGTTCGCCCAGAAAAATTGGGTAACCAATTGTGAATGTAATTGTAAATCTCACAGTAACCGAAAACTCAGCAGCTTGATCAGGGACCCGACGCTCCCTCTCAGACTCTGGTTGAGAGTCGGGAGGAGTGGATGTGGTCTACCCCTCGGGATTGCACTAACACTCTAAAGCGAAAGCTGAGTTCCCGAGGTGGTCATCGCTGTCATCGCGGTGACTACACATTAAAAATTGTACCAACTTTCCTTTTTCAAACGGCAACATCCATTTTCGACTCGTCATTTGCGTTTCTTGGATGAAACTAGCCCGATGTGTAGAATTTATGTAGAGTTTTCTTTTTACAGCTTTTGAGGAACACAGATATTATTCGAGTCTAATGATTTTATTATAAACAATCTATGAATAAAGACGTATGTATCGTTTTTTTAGGAAACGGACTGTATTTGATGCAACTATACCGTCTACTTGGAATTGGAGTGATGTTTTCTTTTTCTCCAAGTTCGTGTCATTCTTATTTATTCTTATAACAAATGTTATTTACTATATGTTCAGTAGTTCATTTTCTTTATATGTTTGTCACAAAATGCGCTAAAAAAGCACGTAACTCGATCGATGACAATTTAGGTAATCTCAACTATTTACACTAATTATGAAACACTAGACAGACTTGAATACATTTAAAAAAGCAATTAAATTTAAAAATGTACATAAAAACATTTAACTAAAAACAAAAACATACAAAGTTGACATTTCGCTATGCATCGCACAGCGTCATCAGTACTAACATCAACAATAAGAGAACATCGAACACACTCTTGACTCAGACAAAGTTAAAGTTATTTTATTAGAAAAAAGAAATATTCATTAGGAATCGATCCTGATCGATTTGGAATTACCCCGTTACTATTAATAGCTCTGTTACATTGTTACAGTAGCTGCAGTTTGTTTTTTATAATATCTTAATTAATATTTATATTTACTCAAAATATACAAAATGAAATAGCTATAATTTAGTGTGCTTCAGTATTACTAACTCTACAAAACAATTTACAGTTATTTGTCAAGTCATTTCTATTTAGTAAATTATTATCAAAAATAGAACATTTCTATAACGCATATATTCATGCATATATTTCTATACATATTAAATAAAAATATACAGTTAATCAAGTTATTTCGCAAGTCAATTGCTTACCTGATGCATAAACTTTTGTTATTTAACACGATCACAAATTAGTCTTTTCAACACATTAATATCTGCCGTAAATATATTACCAAAAGATAAATCTTTGCACGTCATAATTGACGAGCTTCCTGCTTAAATTTACGATGGTTGTTCCATGAAACTTTGTCTGAGTGAACTTTGTCTGAGTGGAATTACCCCGTTACTATTAATAGCTCTGTTACATTGTTACAGTAGCTGCAGTTTTTTTTTTATAATATTTTAATTAATATTTATATTTACTCAAAATATACAAAATGAAATAGCTATAATTTAGTGTGCTTCAGTATTACTAACTCTACAAAACAATTTACAGTTATTTGTCAAGTCATTTCTATTTAGTAAATTATTATCAAAAATAGAACATTTCTATAACGCATATATTCATGCATATATTTCTATACATATTAAATAAAAATATACAGTTAATCAAGTTATTTCGCAAGTCAATTGCTTACCTGATGCATAAACTTTCGTTATTTAACACGATCACAAATTAGTCTTTTCAACACATTAATATCTGCCGTAAATATATTACCAAAAGATAAATCTTTACACGTCATAATTGACGAGCTTCCTGCTTAAATTTACGATGGTTGTTTCATGAATGAACCATTGATTAAAATTTAACGCATGATTTCTTTCTTTAAAATTGTTACATAAATTTAATTAGAGAGATGTAAAGGCGGGTTTCCTTTAAAAGGGATTACGTAAAATCAGACAGAATAGGTGCTTCTTAATGTCAGCTAATAACCTAAATAAATGAACTTATTAGCCATTTATTAATATATCTAGTACAAAATAACACAGTAAATTTATTTTGTTTTTAGACTTTTGAAAAATATTTCCAACTATTTTTTTTAATAGTGATTAAATTTGCAAAACACTACATATTTATTCCCGTGTTTCAGCAAAACTAAAAATGTATTTAAAAAAATAAGATTGTAAATAAGCTTTACCAGATATTTATTAAAACAACTGTATACAAATTCATTATGATTTCTTAAAATAAAAAACAACACTCATATGGTTTTACATTACTTTCCGAAATCCAAGCTTCCGATTGCTAAAATTGTTAAACAATGTGATCTCAAAATAATTTTCGCCTCCGCTAATAAACTTAATTTCCCCAGACTGAAAGACCCGATTGAGATTTCTAATTCCAGGGGTATCTTTAGTATTAGTTTCCAGTGTGATCGTTCCTGTTTCGGAGAAACCATATGTGGTTTAGGATGTCAATTTAAAGATCACAAGTAATATATTCGTAAACAAGAAACTAACTAATCGGTTATTGCAAAACAGGGTTTAAAATGGGGGAATTGAATTTTATGCCGCTATATTAAGCAATATATGAACAACGTTGAAATTGCACAAATTGTAAATATATGTGTATAAAAGTGTGGAGTCAGTTGTTTCGGAGCTTTTAAAGCTCCACCATCAGTGCAGAGGTTAAAATTAGTGTTTAAAAAGTAGAAGTAAGCGAGCGAACGCAGCTAGCTCACAGATTGCTGCGATTGGCGAAAATTTTCTTTTAATTTTTACAGTTTAAATTGTGTACCTTAGATACTTTCAACAGATTGCAATATGTTTTAGCGTGCAGAAAAATGCATATGAGATGTGATTCAAATATCGCTACTTCATAAAGATTATTTTTTCTCTTAAACTATTAAATTATGAGAAATTTGTCTGCTACGGATATTTTTATTCGTTTTGTGTTCAATTGTTAAATTCTGCGGATTACAATGCACTATTCATTTAATACGTTTTAAGCTCATAAAAGTTATTACATAGCTTGCAATATATTTTGTGCAGAAAAATGCATGTCAGATATGATTCAAATATCGCTTCTTCATAAAGATTATTTCTTCACTTAAAATATTAAATGTTTAGAAATTTCTCTGCTAGTGATTTATTTCTATTCGTTTTGTGTTAAATTTTTAACTTCAGTAGATTACTAAGCCCTATCAATTTAATACGTTTTAAGCTCATAAAAGTTATTGCATAGATTAAGTGATATTAACTAATTCCTTTTAAATCAGTTTAAAATCAGCGCCTATTAAGTAACTTTATAATTTTTGCCTTGTATTATAAGATTTTGTTAATGTAAATCATTATTTTTTAACGGTTTCTGCATCGCAATACACAACAAATAATTTTCATCCACCTGATTATAATGCATGAATTGACAATTTAACACCTTACACCAGGCACCTAATTCTATTATAACACCGCCTTGTACATCCATTAGTTCGAAAACAAATGACTTGGTAATGGCATCGTAATCTTTAACTGCTGTCTGCCTAATAATATGTCGAGCTGTAAGCAAGATTCATATCTTAAACTGCCTATGTCATTTAAGGTAATTATTTATTATTTCTTAAAGGAACTCGTGAAATTTAATTCCATTCCAGATTAATAGATTCTAAAATTGAATAAAAGATTGACGCTACAATAAATTCATCCATTTGATAAAGCAAAATGGCATTTAAGTATGTCAAGAATGCATTCATGTAGGTATAATTAATTACCCGAATACTTATCTTCCGAAAGAGGGGAATAATTCATTCTATTCAAAAATGCATTTATGTAGAATGTCGCTGAGAAGGGTGAAATATATGATATTCAGAGTATAAATATCCAGTTTAAAATTAAAATAAAAATAAAAAATAAGATTTATTTTTCATCGTATAGAACTTTTTTCTATTCACTTCTAAAGATTAAAAAAGGCTTGCTGAAATTTTTATTTTGTATTTATACAGATACACAATGACTGCAAAGTTTTCCACATACACAAGTTTTCGAACTAAAAGGCTTTAGCTTTTTTTTTTTAGCTTTGTTTTAAGTGCTAAAGTAAATGTTATCATAGCCCTTCAAGACCTGACCTACACAATTGTGCAGGTGATCCCAAAGAAAAAGAGAAAACCTTGTGAGATTTAAATTGGAGCCTGCACTCACAAAATTTCGTGGATCCTCACTTGGCATAACCTGATATCGACTATTTTTTAAAATATTTTTTTTTCAATCAAATATGATTCTATTAATTAGGGAAAACCATAAAACGTTTCATTTCTACCAAATATCTTCCGGTCTTAACCCTTTCCGGCAGAGGCAATTTTTGTTGTAAAATGATGAAATGATTGACTGACACCGGAATTTTAAAACGACTTTTTTAGATATTAAAAACATGTTGCTTTTCATGTTGATCGTAAAAGCAAAATTTTACTAAAATATTCTTGGTGCCGTTCGTAAGTTTGGAATTAACCCGTAACTGGAGACATGAATTTTCTTACGCGTTCAGAGATGTAATGTTATTTTCCTTTTTTGTCTTTTGTAAAGAGCATTGGATTTTTTTTAGAAACTGAATATATTCTGGAAATCATGTAATGATAAAAGAACTACTTGTCGGTACTGGGGAATGATTTTATTCAAGGACAAAAAAAACACATGATAATCAGAGCCAAAGAACAACGCAGAGTCATTCTGACTCCCGTCTCCGGTTACGAGTTAAAATTAGATATCCCGAACTGGGCATACTGTGCCGGAAATGGTTACAGGGATAAAGTTTGGTAGACTGAATCGATTTTAGTTTCTTGATCTTTTGTTGTTTAAATATTCAAGATTGTGACCGGAAAAGTAGTGGCACGTTACTATTGCACGCAAGACCCAAAAGACACTAATCCCAAAAGGCATTTTTGAAAGAAAAGGTAGGAGTCATGTTATTGCAAAGGAGAAACATAAGTTTATCGGGAGGGGAGATGAAATTCCGAGGTGGCGCTAACACCGAAGTCTTGGTGTCCGAAATCTTTGCAAGTGGCCGAGAAACACTTTCTTTTTTCATGCCAAGATTTTCTATAACACAGCTATTGTGAGTTCAAAAAGCGTCAAAAACAAAATACATTGCATTCAAAAATAGGGTAATTTGAATTTTGTTGGCTTACCATAAGGCGTCATTTATTGCCATGACAACGCTATAGACATAAAATCAAGTAAATGGCGACGACAGATAAAATTTTTTAATAAACTTACTTATGTATAATGATGACCATGATCTCATTTGAGTGAGTTATGAGCTTTTTAATTGTACCTAAATTTACGAAAGCGTCTAATATGTATTATCGATTGCAAAAATATGCGCTAAAAGCTAGAGAAGAAACGTTGAATTGAAATTAATAACTAAGTTCTTTAGATTGAATTAGAGAGACATGAATGTTTATTTTAAAAAGTAGGGGAGACTGGGGAAAATTTTCCAACTTTTTATAATTTTATTCTTGTATTTTTTACTTTAACCTGTTTTGAGGTCAACAGGATATCATTGTATTCACTAGATCTTTATCTACAAATTAGCACAATTATTTTTCAAAAAACTAAATGTAATTTTTAACAGAAAATGGTTATGTCTGTTCATATTACGTTGGCAAATGTACCCCGTATGCGGGACAAGTTTTCCAGCCTACTAAAAATGCACAGAGGAAATTTTTCCAACTATACTTTAAATGGTAAAACACAGGTAATAAATTTTGCTTATTAATTAATATTTATTTTTTATTGTAAACTAAAAATGCATAAGAACAGTGCATAGGGAAACTAAGTGAATATAAAAAACAAATGCCACTTAATGAGTTTACAAAAACTGCCAGTTAAAAATTTTATAAAGACATTTTTTTAAAAAACAAAATTCGTCATCATTATCTGAATCCAAAAGGAACGCAAACAAAAAGTGGAACATCTATTTGGTGCAGTGTTCATGCGTTTATTTTTTGCATTTCGTGCACCGCACCCACTTTTCATTTGCCTTAGATTTGGAGCAATGTTCAAAGCAATAAATGAAAAGACAATATTCACCTTCTTCAGCTTTTATACCTTTTTTAGGCTTTGATGTTTTAATGCATTTTACATTTGGAAGTGATAGCCTGCGTTGGTGTAATAAGATTTGATGCTTCGGCGGGATTTTATGTCATTTAATCTTCAAAATGTTTTTCACAATATAGACAAAGTTCCAATTCACAGTTTAATGATATTTTGAGTGTTTTTGAAGATAGAGCAATGAAAGTTTGTAAGAGTAAATGCGGTATCAGAAATCAAATGAAAAACTAGTCGCATGTGCCAATCCTAAAACACTCTTCTATCTCATATATGTTAATACTTCAAAATTCGCCTTAATACAGAGCCAAAATTTAAATGACAAACTATGCCCATCATGAGGATTCTACTGGTACCGGTTTGTTGAATTGTGTCTATTTAAACAGGAGATATAAGCATCGTATGTTTCAAACAAATCATTAAATTTCGGCACCCACCCTTTTAGATGTTTGCAACCAAAATTCCTAACCCAGACAGGATAAAAGCGACAACTTAGTGCAGTACGCACCCAAACCTGATAAGCATCTATTTATGAGAAAATGTAACATAATATGAAGTTCGATTAAATTTCGCGCATTAATTTTTAAGATATAGCTATCGCGAAAATCGTGAAAAATGCAGCATAGCAGCGCCACCTGTTATGTGATTTACAGGAAAACCAAATAAGTAGCAACTTATGTTAACGTCTAACTTAAACTGAAGTTTGTGAAAATCCGTGGATTAGTTCTTGAGATGGCGAAATTCGTGAAAAATACAGCATAGCAGCACGATCTGTTAGACAAGTTACCTTTCCTGCCAACCTTTGAAAATGAGAAATCGTAGCACACAAAATTTAAATTAATCTGGAGGTTGGTTGGTTGGTTTTTCGTGTTACACAGCCATCTTTTGACATTCGTAAAAGGAATAAGGTTTGTCTTTCAACTCAATATAGTAATTTTTTTCCTCTGAAAAGTTTTATACGATTTTTAGAGTTTCTTTTCGTTTCGCAACTTTTTTTATTTTATTTTATTTTTTTTTAGATTTGTAAAAAGGAGCCTGGTTCGAATTTTTTAGCCCAATGCAGTAAATTTTGATGAAATTCCCGATTTTTTTCCTGCGATCATTTCAGGATATTCACAATTTTTCCACAATCGTAATTCACATTTTTCTATCGCGATTCTTTGTTGAAATCCGCACTTTTTACCATGAACTTTTGATGAAATTCGCATTTTTTCCCACGATCCTTTGTCGAATTTTGATTTTTTTCCCACGATCCTTTTGACGGAATTTGCGTTTTCTTTCTGCGATCTTTCGGTGAAAATTTGCGTTTTCTTACTGATCTTTTGAAGAAATTCGCATTTTCTTTCTGCGATATTTTGACAAAATTCACGTTTTTACCACGATCCTTTGACGAAATTTATTTTCTTCTGCGACCAATTGACGAAATAGATTTTTTTTTATAAGGTCATTTGATGACGAAATTGGAGGTAGTTTATCGCAAATCGTGTGATTTTGCACACTATTTCAAACCTTGCCCCTCAAAGACACCCCCCCTTTTCCAGAAATCCTTAAAATGGCACCTCGTTTCTAAGGAAGCGAATTTCTGTATAAATATTTACAGAAACACGAATCACTCGTGGTTAATATACATTAGGGTGGTGCGAAAAAAGTCAAGTTTTTATTTCCGAGTCGCTATAGTGCGGAAAAGTTGCGATTGGTCAATACAAGAAAAACAAAAAAAAAATTCTTTAAATCGGACTTTATCTTCCGATCCCGCAAACCGCCTAAAAATTCTAAAAAATTGAAAAATTCCGATTTTTTCCAGAATTAAAAAAAAAAATTACGTATATATATATTTTATCACTATAGTGAAAAATATTTCCAGATTGTAATGTTTAATAATAATAATAATAAACAATTGCGTTTAAAGAATATCTTCCGATCGCGCAAGCTCAATAAATATCGGGAAAAATTCTATTTTTGAGTGATTTTGATGAATAAAGAAAATAATCACCTGAGGCCAGTTTGCTGTCCAATGTTAACATTTGCATATAAATTGTACATCTCTTTGCTTGTTTAGATATTTGATAATATTTAAACAACCCAGAACTGACCACGGGAAGGTAGTTGCACTTTGAGTTCAACCCATACCCTTCCTTTCATTCAACCAATGAGGGTGTTTGCTATTTACACTACTTAAATACATTATTTTTTATAATAGAGTCAAAACACTGTATTAAAAATCTAGTGTCGTGACAGTATAAGATATAAATTTGTTATTTCTTCTGTTTAAGTCTGACTTTTAGATGCAACTTTGTACTGCGATTTCGTGGTAATGTCTAGTATCATGGACATTGATTTCAGTGTGGCCCTGATGAATCTATCTCTTGATTGGGGCCCACATATCTTAAACGATGCTTCTGTTACCAATTTGACGCACCGCTTGACAGCTTGAGTGTGGTAGGGGAACTTTTTTATCATCCCAGCCTGAGATATCACATGATTGAACGAATAAATGTATTTCTTCATTGGTTATTCTTCAAAAAAGAGGAGGAGATGATAATTTTTCTACATTCCAATCAATTAATTCTATATAGTCTGCCGCATCGAAGTTCAAAGTAGGAGTAATAAAGATTCTGATGCTTTTACCTTTTGAAACAGTATGCCTGGCTTTTAACACTCTTCTTAGTCCTAGCTCTTTTATGTGCCTCCTCTTATCAAACACCATTACCATCAGTAGGTTTTCCG
The DNA here is from genome assembly GCA_963932465.1 of Maratus speciosus. NCBI lineage: Eukaryota > Metazoa > Arthropoda > Arachnida > Araneae > Salticidae > Maratus > Maratus speciosus. The sequence continues at coordinate 221,661,337 of OZ010791.1, read as the reverse complement.
GGTGAGAAAAGAACGAATTTCGTTCAATTACAGGGACTAGACAGTTTTCAGGTTGCCACGCAAGTATCCAGATGTTTCTATTGCTCTGTACAGATGAATAGGCCCGTCTGTAATGTACTTAATGCATTTAAAAAAAAAAAACAAACTGGCATGTAAGATTTTAAAATAAATGTCAATATGACTTTTAAGGCATCCGTTGGGTTTTCCACGCTCGCGTAAAGTCGAAGGACTATTTGCATAAATGATCCTACTGGCATGGGAAAATGGAACGGGGTCACATTTGATAAGTCATTTGGAAAGTTGCCAATTTTAATTGCTTGACTTACGTCAAAAAGCTATCTTTGGCCCTTGCTCACTAATTGTCTGTCCACTTCTGGAATTTCACAATCAGTCAATTGAAAATTTATCCTTGAGAACTTTTCTCAACAATGAGATTCTACCCAATTGTTCTACTAAATGATCTTGGACCAGTTGTTTCACCATCCAAATGTTGAAAAAGATGGAGGAAAGGTAATTCAACAAAATGGAGTAAAGAAACAACCCACTGAAGTGGTCGTCCGAGATGCACTTCAAGCTGTTTGATAGCACCACCTTTTCATCCAATATTGGTATTTGTAGCATCACAGCCTACCAAATATAAGTATTCGCATGAAACCATTGTTCAGTAAGACATGACACTATGAAAGCTACAATGCCTTTAGCAGATACAGAGTTTAGAGACACATGGCCTAAATAAACTGAGCCACGTTCTTTTATGATAGAATAGTGTTCCTCTTTAATAGTTCAATGAACCTGTTTTGATCCAATCCTTTCTATAACTAGGGTATCGTCCTTTCTTCTGTCAAAATATATACCATGTAAGTTCATCTGAATCCAGATGACTTTTGCTGTAAATTTTATGGAGTTACGTGAGATTAGATGGGAGCGCGTACCCGATTTCAGCACTGTTTTTAAACATTGCTAGCGGCAGTTGGGTGAACTACTAAACTTTTCAGACCTGGAACGAACTCTTCGTGGTAAGCTCAATGTTGTTTAAAAATGACCTAATATGCTCAATAGTATCAATTAACATTTAAATATTAACCTCAGACAGCAAACTGACCTCAGTTGATTACATTCTTTATACATGAAAATCACTCAAAATGGATTTTTTGCCGATTTTTATTGAGCTTGCGCGATCGGAAGATATTCTCTAACCACAACTTTTTTAATTATTATTATTAAACAGTACAATCTTCAGATATATTTCACTATAGCGATAAAATATATATATAAACGTTAAAAAAAATTAATTCTGAAAAAATCGAAAATTTTCAATTTTTTTGAATTTTTAGGCGGTTTGCGGGATCGGAAGATAAAGTCCAATTTGAAAAATTTTTTTTTGTTTTTCTTGTATTTACCAATCGCAACTTTTCAGCACTATAGCGACTCGGAAATATTAACTTCACTTTTTTCGCACCACCCTAATATACATAAAGAGAGTGTTTTATGTTAAGAAGTTTGTTTTGCAGCCCAGACTTTTTTTTCCATGAGCATTTTTTAATGTCCGAATTTTCGGACTAATGCCCAATTTTTTAAAACTTTCGACAATGAATACTTTGAAATTTTGGAAATTTCGCAACAGCATCACTCCTGAAAAATATGCTGTGCGGGATAAAAATCGCAATTAGAAACAAAAAATGCGTTGGTGTTTTTTGCAAAAAATCGTAGTTTAAGACCGATTTTCGTAGCATCGTAGTTTATAGGTCCAAATCGTAGCAACTACGATTTTTTCGTAGCAGTTGGCAGGTCTGAGTTACATCAAAAACTTATCCGCACAACAGAATATGTAGTTTAATGAAATTCCATCCATTAATTCTTGAGATATGACTATCTCTAAAATCGCCTAAATCCTGAAAAATGCAGCATAGCAGCGACACCTGTTAGGCGATTTACACCAAAACCTACTCACCAACAACTTATGTTAACGTCTAAATTAATCTGAAGTTTGTGAAAATCCGTGGATTAGTTCTTGAGATGGCGAAAATCGTGAAAAATACAGCATAGCAGCGCGACCTGTTGGACGAGTTACTTCAAAAACTTACCCGCACCAATTTATTTTAAGGTATAACTGAATCTGAAGTTTGATGAAAATCCGTGCATTAATTCTTGTGATATTAGTTCTTGAGTAGCTATTGCGGAAATCGTAAAAAAATAATAATGTAGCATGGCAGCGTCACCTGTTGGGCGATTTACACATAACCAATATAACTGAATCTAAAGTTTTATTAAGTTCCGTGCATTAGGTCTTGAAATAGAGCGCCCAGAAAATTTGTGTCACATACTGACAGACTCACAGACAGGCATTTTTTAAAACAGTCAAATCGTTTTCAGGTTCTTCTAAAAGTATAAATCCGTCGAAAACCAAAAGTAGAGTTTTTATACGAATCCAATACTTTCTTCTTGTAAAGAAAGAAGAAAGTAAAAACAACAACACGGGATTCGAATTGATATTTCCATGGTACATATAAAAATAAATGTATATATATGGTCTCTTAAGAAAATTTGACTCCAACACAATTGTAAAAAATCGTAAACAAATGACTGCGGTGCAAACAAGTTTATCCTTCAAGTTTTAGAAAGATAGATATGTCTTCCCGTCATAATATTATTGCTTATTTCATTTTATTTATTTGTTTTTTCCCTTACCGTGCATTACATAAGCAGGTATAAATTATTCTTCTTATTTTCGGAATTAACTTTAATTTTGTATATTTCATTAGGAGAATTTCTAATTTCTAAATCGATTTTGTTACTGAACGAATCGGAGAGTTTCAGCGGAAAATTATTAGCAAATAAAAATTTTCGTTGTTTCAAAAATTCATAAGCCTATATTTTTACATGAAACATTAGATATATCTATAGCGTTTTCTTATTATTCAAGATTAAAAATATTCAGAGCGATTCCTCGACTCCGTTCCGTCTCAAATAATTGTTGAACTAAGTCAGCCAAATCCATGAATGTAGGTGTCTAATTATATTAAAACGGGTGTGAGCTACAAGATGAGGTACATGAAAGTGCCCCTAGCGGAAAATTCCGGAATTAGCGATCGCATCTAGGATACTTTAGGAGACGCGACCAAAATGACACGGTTTTATCATAGATTTAGTAAGAAAAAACCTCGCAAATTTAGTCAGAAAGACGTATTTTGCAGGCTGATACGTAAGTAGTGGCCTCTAGGGACGAAAATATTTGAAAGCAATGCGAGGTATTTTGCTTGAGATTAATAAATATATAATACGAAATGAGAAATTCATTTTACAATTTTAAACCCTCACGTAATCTCTCTCTCAAAAACAAACAAACAAACAAAAAACCAACCTTTATTTAAAAAACAAAACTAACAAGTTCCGTTTTCTTTTTTGTTAGTTGTACGTCTTAGTATTTACTTCATATTTGCGTAAAGTCACATCTTCAATCGATTAAATTGCATCCACAAAGATTAAAAGAAAAAAAAATATTATTTCGTTTTCGGAGCAAATTCGTGTTCTTCTAAGCAAAAGGTCTCGCTTCAGTGTAAGGTATTTTTCGGATCCGTTGTGTACAATATGCCTTTTGTTACTAAGTGGATGATACTCTACAACTTCGTAATAGAACGTTTGTTCTTGAAATGTGAAATCAAATTCGGAATTTTACCACCAGGGGCCCTGCGATATATCGCACCCTTTATCACATGTCCTTTGTAGCTAACTCGGTCCACCCCCTTCTTTTTTAGACTATAGGATTTAAGGAATCTCCCTGTATCTTTCATGCGTCATAGAAATATACTACTTCAATTTCAAAAGCTACACCTCATTTTTATGGCACCCAAGAGAATATTTAAACGTAAACTTGATTTATATATGGTCTCTCGTTGTGCGCAATGTACCTTTGCTTGGATGATACTCTACTAGTTTATAATGAAACGTTTGGACGTGTAACTTATTGTTTTTAAAATGTGAAATCAAATTCGGAATTTTACCACCAGGGGTACTGCGGTATATCGCACCCTTTAGCACATACCCTTTGTAGCTAACTCAGTTCACCTCCCCCCCCCTTTCTTTTGGTGGCTATAGGACTTAAGGAATCACGTTGTATATATCATGCGCCCTAGAAATATACCACTTCAGTTTCTAAAGCTACTTTATTTTTATGACACCCGGTAGAATATTTAAACGTTAAAATTGATTTATAAGAATTATCGTCAGATTTATGTAAATTATATTACTTCTTTGAAGTTGAAAGATGCTATAGTAATATCTTTGATATTCGAAAACTACTTGAGCACTGAAAAGCATAAGTAAAAATGACATTATATTCCCGAAATATTCAGAGAAAAACGGATTGAAAGAAAACAGAATTTTATCATGGTTATTTCTAGGTTAATGGTTTCTTTCTGCTGATTTTTTCCCTTTTTTCTGTAAATAATGTGTTTTCTAGTATTCTCCATTGTACTATAAATATATTTATCATTAGAAAATTTGCAAGAAGGAAATTAGTTGAATTCTGAGCAGTTGAAATATACACAAAGTAAAATTGCCCCATTTTCAGAAAAATCTTCAAACTGGCAGAATTATAAAGAAAAGATAAATAATAAGAAGCATATAATAATACTTCTTATTATTTATTCTAATAATACTTAATACTTAGAAGATAAATAATAAAGAAGTTTATATCATTTAATAAAAAAAAATATATACTTTGTTTATTCAGTTTTTGCAGCATTTTTAATAAAAAATATATTCATATTGAATTTTTTGGCATGATAATATTCCTGGTGATGTTAAAGGTTATCTTTGCTCTCTTCCTCAAAATAGACAGTCGTTCATTAGTAAAAAAATGAGTATATCTCAAAATGGCACTGACTAATGTTTCTCGCAATGTGATATAAAGTTTTTAAAACCAGTTTCAATTTAAAATTTTAAGGAAGTACTTTCCAAAATGGACTTACGTTATAATCTTTCTAAAAGTCATTTTCTAGGTATCAGGTTAGAAAATCTGATATGCAATAGTTTCATATACGCTATACCAAAAAGTTATTGGGCAATTTTGATTTTATAAGTTATGCAAAAAATATCTAGAGAAATACTTGGCGATTTTTTTTTTTAAATTTCATAAAAAAAAAAAAAAAAAAAAACAATTGACGTCATGTGTTTTAATGAAAATTTGATCGAGTAAGAATTTAAAGAACCAACAGCAAATTGAAGAAAAAAATAATATTTGGGCTTACCTGCAAAATAAAATTCACGAAATGCTCTATCACTGCATTACATGCACGGATATTAATTAATATTTGTGTTAATTGGTGTAAGAAAATCAACGAAATTCATGGAGCGATTAACGATTTCTTTAAACTATTCCTGAAATGTTTGTACGTTTCTTTGTCATAACATGCAGGTTTTCAACCAAATTTAACGCCAGTTTAAGACAGTTTGGAAAAATATAGTAAAAACAACATTGTTCAACTGGAATATAAATATATGAAGTGTTTAATGAAATAGACATTTTTTTAACTGTGCATGCGTAAACTTAACCAAAGACTTTTTTTTCATGATTTGGAAGTCAATACTATAGAGACATTAATATAAAAAGACCAGTGGAATACCTTGAAAGTTCATAAAGATATTGGAGATATAGTGAGATTTGCCTGACTTCGAAAAGCAGCTGAAAGAAAACGGATTTTCCACAAACTGTCATTTTTTGTTATTATTATTACTTTTCATTTTTTACTGATGCTTTAGTCTACTTGGAAAACAGTAGGCGCATATTCCAACAAAAAGAATGATTATCAAACTCGAAGCATCCGTTGATAAAGCAACTCATTGATATTTATTAAATGATAACTCCTTTGTTGGAAGTTAGTTAATAAAAAACGATAATTTGTTTGAAATCTATTATCATTCGGCTACTCTTCGAAGTTAGGAATAGTTCAGCATACTATATCGCCGATATGTTTATGAATTTAAAGATATTCAACTGGTCTTTTTATATTAGTTGCCCTGTAGTTTTGACTTTCAAATCTTAAAAAAAAAAAAAAAAAAAAAAAAAAACTTTGGTATAGCTTGCAGATGCGCAGTTAAAAAATTTGCTACAACTGCTCATATTTCAATATTTCAAGAAGCATTTTATATTATAAATTGCAGAAATTAGAAACAGTTTATTCAGACTTTGATAAATATGACGCACAATTACCTTTAGAACCCTCTGAAATAGAGGAATTTGAGAAAAAATATTACGAAACCAAAGCCAAAATGCAACCAGAACTTGAGACATTTTCTGTAAGTATGCAGGTACAATTTCATGCATTAAATGATCAAACTCCTGCTGTTAGTTCAACGATTTCTAATAACTTTAAGTTACTTACATTGAATATTGAGCAATTTAACGGAAATTTTAAGAATTGGATGTCTTTCAAAGATTAATATATGTCATTTCAAAGAATTATATACAGGGTGATTCAGCTCGTCGGTGACAAACTTTAAGGATCGATAGAGCACACCTAGACGAACATTTTTGAATAGGGAATGTAGGGTCCCTGACGCGATGGTAAGGCGCTAGGCGCTTTCGAAAATTTGGGTGCCGAAATTCGAAACGTCATAAAAACTAGGGAAATGGTTAGATTTTCTTGCTTGTTGCGTCGAAATGATTCTGTTTGTTTAGACTTTCTTCAGTACCAATTTGATAAGCGTATCTCTTAAAACATGGATAGGGGGCGCTGCAGACTTTGGAGAGCTAGACAACAACTTTAAGCCCGTTATTTTGATAATTTAACACATGCTCGCCAAAGTTTATACTCTAACTTAAAGTTTGAACCCAAAAGTAGAGCCCTGCAAAAAGCGTAAGAGCCGGAATAAAATGTCAAAGTACAGGGTGGTCGAAACTCGAAGGCTCCTAAGAGATAAACAAACAGATTTCTTGACTTATGGCATGCATTTTCATGATTCTGTTTGCTGGGGCTCTCTGAAACTCAGTTGAACGGTACAAAAAGAAACATCGATAGGGGGCGCTTTGGGCAAAAAACATAATTCGTTGACATTTCGGACGCTAACTGGAAACGGGGCGCTACGATCAGTTAGTAATAATGAAAACACATTTTCTACCTCTGCTCAACACTTCTGAATAAATTTAGACCAAAAACATCAATGATACTGGAAATTTATTTACAAAAAATAACACTACAGAAGATGCTCGAAATTTCGACCTTGGGCCATGATGCAGGCTTCGCACCTCCGTCGCATTGAGGAGTGTGTGTTTCCAACAATGCCAGGAGTATCTCTGATCTGCCCTGCAGCTGCCACAATGCGCGCCACAAGTTCTTCAGCACTGCTGACAGGTGTATGGTATACCTCGGCCTTCAGGTAACCCCAAAGGAAGAAATCCAAGCAGGTGAGGTCTGGTGATCGGGCAGGCCAGTGAACTGGACCCCCACGCCCGATCCACCGCTGGCCATACCTTGCGTTTAGATGGAGACGCACGTCGTTCGTGTAATGGGCCGGAGCTCCATCGTGCTGGAACCACATCTGGCGACGCGAACCTTCGGGTACGTGCGCCTCATCCAGAAGCTGCGGCAGCACTTGATCCAGGAAAATCAGGTAATTTCCACCTGTCAGCCGTTCAGGTAACAAATAAGGGCCAATGAGGCAATCCCCCAGAATGCCGGCCCACACATTTACTGAGAAACGCTCCTGGGCTGCTCGGCTTCTGGTTTCATGTGGATTTTCATCACACCACACATGACTGTTGTGGGCGTTCCACATTCCCTCCCGGCTGAAGGTGGACTCGTCCGTAAACAAAATGCTGTTTACAAAACGGGGATCCCTGGATCTCATCGCCAAGTACCATCTTGAGAATTCCACTCGAGGGCCAAAATCCTGCTCTCTGAGCAACTGCACCCGCTGGATGTGGTAGGGGTGCAGATTCCGGGAACGTAAGATGCGCCACGCAGTTGCTTGCGAAATGCCAACATGTCTGGCGATATCTCTCGTGCTAAGACCTGGGTTGTCCTCAACCAGGTTAAGCACAGCCTCTTCGTTGTCGGGGGTGCTCACTGATCGCTCCCGTTCAGGCCTGCCTCCGTCGAAAGATCCCGTTGTGGACAACCTCTGGTGTACTCGAGCGAAGAAGGCATGGCAGGGGATTTGCCTGTTGGGGTAACGCTCGGCGTACAACCGCTGAGCGGCTCGTCCATTACAACCAGCAGCGCCATACGCCAAATGCATGTCAGCCAATTCAGAGTTTGTGTACCGTTCCATCCTACTACCGATCTGCAGACAAGTAACCCGAAGCTTAAGTAGGTACCGCACGTTCAAAAGACGTGTCTGCGCATACAACTACGTCATCTCGCGTTGTCGTCTACGCATTACGTATCTTTTGCATATCGATATGGTACGATATCTTTTGCATAAATCAGCAAAAAGCACCTTATGTAAATTTTATTGCGCGCATTGTGCATGATTGAAACCAGCTATGTTTGTTAAAAAAAACAAACAAACTGCAGTTTTAATAGCTTCTTATGATAAGTAAATTACTCTCTTGTTTTGTTTCTAACTGATCGTAGCGCCCCGTTTCCAGTTAGCGTCCGAAATGTCAACGAATTATGTTTTTTGCCCAAAGCGCCCCCTATCGATGTTTCTTTTTGTACCGTTCAACTGAGTTTCAGAGAGCCCCAGCAAACAGAATCATGAAAATGCATGCCATAAGTCAAGAAATCTGTTTGTTTATCTCCTAGGAGCCTTCGAGTTTCGACCATCCTGTACTTTGACATTTTATTCCGGCTCTTACGCTTTTTGCAGGGCTCTACTTTTGGGTTCAAACTTTAAGTTAGAGTATAAACTTTGGCGAGCATGTGTTAAATTATCAAAATAACGGGCTTAAAGTTGTTGTCTAGCTCTCCAAAGTCTGCAGCGCCCCCTATCCATGTTTTAAGAGATACGCTTATCAAATTGGTACTGAAGAAAGTCTAAACAAACAGAATCATTTCGACGCAACAAGAAAGAAAATCTAACCATTTCCCTAGTTTTTATGACGTTTCGAATTTCGGCACCCAAATTTTCGAAAGCGCCTAGCGCCTTACCATCGCGTCAGGGACCCTACATTCCCTATTCAAAAATGTTCGTCTAGGTGTGCTCTATCGATCCTTAAAGTTTGTCACCGACGAGCTGAATCACCCTGTATATATAGTAGATAATAATGACAGCATAATTAATATCCAAAAATTATTTTTATTGTAAAGGGTGTTACTAAATTAACTGATATATTTTAAATTTTCCGCCATTTTTATTCATCTTTAAACCCGATTTTCTTTTGCTATTACCTGTAACTTTCGAGGATAAATCATGGAAAGGAACTCAATTGAACCAATGGAAATTGTCCGGAATATAAAAATTCACTTTAAAAATTGTAAATAAAATTAAAAAATATAATTCATAATAATGATTTTAAAATGTTAACTCAGCTTAGGACACTTAAATACCTTCAGTGTTTTGTGCATTTTGTAAAGTTTTAAGGCATTTATGTATTTCATACGTTTAAAATTAATGAAAAACATTAATAAAAAAGTAATATTTCAACAATGTTTTTTCTACATTGCTCTTCAAATTTTTTATTAATACTTTTTCATTAAATAATGGAATTGTTTTTGTCAATGTAAAAAAAAAAATGCTTACATTTGTTTTTCAAACATTTTTAAACCAACTTATTCATGAAAAGGAAAAGTACTTTTAATCAATTTCCATACTTTTTTGTTTTAGACCTTTCATTTATTTTATGGAAACTACTTTCTTAAAATTAGTTTATACTGATTATTATTACATTTTCATTACTTCTGAGAAAATTACTTCACATCTTTTTAAATTATTATGACATGAAGTCTCTGATAAAAGACGTAGCTTCATATATTATTGCACATACCTAATTTTCATAAAATGTCTTTCTTCCATATTTAAAGATATGTATTTAAACATGCAAGTGAAATATTTTATTTTTAAAAAATAATTAAAATATGACATGCACGTTAAAATAAATGAAGGTTGTTTCGAATTTTCAATTCTTTTTTGAAGGTTATAAATATTTAATTATAAATTATTCTTGTTGTTTTTAATAAAAGAAAAAATAAATACACATATAAAACTTTCATCAATTTACGTTTGAGTAGAATGTGTTTTGACTGTAGTTCCGTTTGAAGTTTCATTCATATTTAGCTAATTAAATTAATTTTTTTATTAAAGTAAAACGGAGTTACCAAACATGCAGCATAAAATATTTAAAGTTTAAAATCTAGCCTTTAAAGATACCTATCAATGCAAAATAATGCTTTTATTGTATATAGGTTAAACTAAAAACATATTATCACTGAAACAAACAGTCGGTATTAATTGTGTCATAAATATCTTTTAAATTCACAAATTACGGTTTTTCACATTGAAATGTTTAAATTAATTTATTAATGTTTTTCATTATTCCTGAAAAACATTTAAAGATATATTATGGATACGTTATGTTATGCTGATTTGCAACAGGAATAATTACATTTCAATTATCACTTCGCCCTTTAAAGATACATATTAATGTAAAACAATGCTTTTATTGTATATAGGTTAAACTAAAAAAATATTATCACTGAAACAAACATTCAGTATTAATTGCATTTTTCTTACGTCGCTAAATTTAGCACTAAGCTATCATTTCTTTGCCAATTATGGAATAATCTTTCAATTAAAGAGTGGTTACTGCTTCTAATTTTTTTTGAAATTTTATGACTATAACCACAACTGTGAAAGCTGGATTGTTGTTCTTCACCTTATTTTCGATAGCATAACTTATATTGTACTTGCATTCAAAATGTCACCCCTTTTCCTCGAATCATAGCCAGGCGCTGATATATTGGATTTTTTTTTTTATATAATGATCCCCATTATGTATGCAGAATACTTGTTTCTTTTTAGCATTTTAATAAATTTGCCCGTTAAAACATCCTCCCATTTTTAAACGTATATTTATTATTAGGTGCAATAGTAGTATATCCTTTAGCATAATACCTAGTTTTAACAATAAAAAGGGGCACACACACACACACACACCAACACACACACACACACACACACACACACACACACACACACACACACACACAAAAAAAAAAAAAAAACTAGAAACAAAACTGACACGCAAAAATTCAGATATTCTTTTAGTCGAAAATGTTCGTTAATGAAACACTTCACAGCATTTCAGTAATGTGATCCTCTTTTACTTTTAAATGTATTATAACAGCTTTGTTTAAAATGATTTTTTACTTGAATGTTTAGTATAAGAATTTCTCTGTTTAAGTTATTTTGATTAATTGATTCACCTTTCAAAAATTATCAAATCAAAATGTAGATAGAATGTATGCTCATAACAACTTAAATCAAAAAAATTCTTCTCCAAATTTAATTTTAATGCAAATTTTCACCGTAGTTTAAACAACTTTTAATTCTCATTTGCATTTTACAACTCTGTTAATAAATATTTCTGTTAAAAATGATTGTAATGATCCATGAGCCAAAACGTATAATTAAGTTACTTTTCATCCAGGTGGATATTCGAAATACTCTCAATCAAGAATAACATTTAAATTAGATTTAAATGTCGCTTTAATATATGAAAAGCACACGGGAAAAATTCCAAACTATTTCGGAGCAGTTTGAAAAAAAAAAAAAAAAATGTATATTAACATAAAAAGAAAAGGTACAAGGTTTTTGCTCTGTTTTCCGTGAAACAAAATTCTGTTTAATTTAAAAGCATTGTGAATGTAAATTATCTTTTGTTATTGTCGGGGAAATCTAATTTACTGCAGTCTATTTGTTTTATTAAATTAGTAAATTTTTTCAGTCAATATATCTTGAATTCATCACGCAGTTTATCAGCTTTTGAATATTAATAAACACAAAATTAAAGCAACTATCGTCAAAGAAAAATAAATTCAGTTTTAACTATAAATTTGCTCTTCTCCTGAGGAAAGTAATTTATTTACTGGTGCATTCTTAGAAGACGTAGGAAATAGTGATAATTTCATTATTTATTTAGTTTAACAAGCTTTATAAAACACATAGCTTTAGGAATTAACTTTCGAATTTAATTTAGAAGTTGCTATTGAAATTTCGAAAGATAGATAGCAATTTAGAAATATATTTCTTTCGATGCAATAATCATAAAAAGCGTTTATTGAAAGATTTATATTTATTTCAGTTAAAAAATGGAGTTTTATTCTATTTTTGTGTGCTAATCTCATTAATTTATAAAAAAATATAAATAATTTGAAAAACTTTCACACATTGCATTATAATTTACACATGAAAATCTTTAATATTTGTAATCATATTGTAATAGAAATATATAAATAGTTTTTAAACACCTTACTAAATATACATTTTTCTTAAAATATCTTACATACTGTTTCGTAATCTTTAATTATTTCACTGTATCCTTTTCATCTTTCTCTATTTTTTTTTTCGAATTCCGAACATATTTTCCTCAGTCTCCTTTGAAAACTAGGAAAATTAAACTGTAGTGTAAAACGACATGTAAAATAATTAAATTGAAAATTTATAAATTAAAAGTACAGGAAAGATTCAAAACAATTTAACGTAATAAATAAGTAAATTAAGGTTAAATTTAAGGTGCAAAAATAGAATAAAAAAATATTCCCCTAGTTCGTAAACTAGAAAATAAAGGTGGTATTGGCAACAGCCACCGAGACTTACCCTATCCTTATAAAAGGCACTTTTCAAAAGCCATACATTTATTTTTGTTATTAAACAAGCAATAGACTGTGTGCATGAAAGGTTAAAAAGTTTTTAAAACATAAAATTTAAATTAAAGTTCAAAATTTAAAATAAAAAGTACTCCAACTTTTTTGCCTAAAATAGTAAAGCCAATACTTAAAATTAATTTTTCATTCTTAAACACCTTGACATTGATTGGTGTTTGAGAAAAAAAAATAGATGTTCACTCAAAACCATATATCATAATCAGCTTTCCTCATTGTGACAGTTATTGGGCCCATATCATAAAATGAAACTAATTATGTTCAGAAGACGAATTCAGATTAATATCCAAACGGAAAATCTAGAATTACACTGAGATTTTAAAATTTAATCAAGTTTCCTCAATATGACAGTTATTAAGAAGTTCAGCCCATAAAGTGATGCTAACTAATTATATTTCGATCATAAATGTCAAAATAGGAAAGTGATGTCTACAATTAAGATAATAAACTATAATCAGTGTCAAATTTTGAAATTACTGCGAGTGATGCAATAAGCTGACATAAGACTATTGCTGCCTCAAAACACACGATTGAAAAGATACTGAACAAATCAGAAATAAAAGAGCAACCCCTCTGATACTTCTCCCCCTGGTGGGAGAAGTTAGAAATACAATTTAGAAAGCGGGCTGCACAAACAACCATGACTCCAGGGTTGCCAGATTGGGGATTTTGTCCCCTTTTTGGGGGATTTTGAACCTCCAGGGGAATTTTTTTGGGGACAAGTAGTTGATGGGGAAATTTTTGAGGACTAAAACATTTTTGGGGAATTTCTTTTACTGTTTCACTTGCAGTTTGCTTTTAGTCATCTGACAACACTGAATTTAACTCGATTTTGATTTGGAAAATCAAAATCAAATGCAGAAATCGGAGATATTCACATTGCTCGTCGTTTATAACACGGCAGTTTACACGTATCACAGATGCGACCACTTGAATTTCAAGACCACTATATAAGTGCGGCAGATCTTCCTAATCATCGCGGACAGACACAGACACATATACATATTTCCATTATTAGTACAGATCTATACAAGGGAAATAGAAACAATTTTATAACTTTTTTTTTGTTTAAGGCTGGTTAATTTGTGCTTCATGTAATGACAGTGTAGAGCTTTTTTCAAGATATACAACTGCATACAACAATCACATTGCAGCATTTATAACTGAAATTTCTCAATAAATGCAGCAGACACCTAGTTCTCCTGATAAGAAACTTGAATGAGAACTCTGACGTCTTAAGCTGCATAAACCATTATTAAATCTGCAGGACTTACCCGAAACGTCCTTTTACCGCGCTATTTAAAATATTTAGTAATTAAAGATGTGAAAAGCAGCTATTTTTCTTTTATAATTGATGAAAACACAGTATTTGATACAACGAGGTGCTTTGCATTAAGATTAGGCACTTCAGTAAAGATGAGAAAAAATTGAAAACAACGTTTTATAAGTTAAGTCAGATAAAAAGAGTTAATGCTAAGACGATTTCAGATTCATTCAAATCTCGATTAGAGATGATCTAAACCTTGAAAAACTTATTGGCATAAGCGTAGATTAAGCTAATGTAAATGATAGGCCAGCATAATCCACTAGGAACAATTTAAAAGACTAGCATAAAATAACTTCTCGTTTTAATATACAGGTATATCTCTCTTTCCCTTCGTTTAGTTGCGAATTTGCATGCAAAATTCTGCCGAGTTTAAATGTTTATATTTTGTAAATGGGGAATTTTTTTTTTTAAAAAATGCTTCATTTGGTGGGAAAAATTGAGTTTAAATTTGGTAAACATTTTTTGTAGTGGTAACTTGAAAATTGAAAATTTACTTTTTTAAATAGAAACTGTGTTGGGGACTTTTTCGAAAAAACCCCCACTCATTTGGGAAAAATTTCAGAAATTTTGGGAAAATTGACTTTCAACTATCTGGCAACTCTGCATGACTTTTGCGTGCACCTTCTAATAGAATGATAACGTAATGATTTTCTTTATCTCATGACACAGGACCTGATTTTAAAAAGGCTTATCATGCAATATCAAAAGAAATACAGGTCAGGTCCCAAATGAACTTGCTTCCATCCTCTTTCATCTCACGACTACATCAAGAATGTCTATATTTGTTTGAAATTAAATGTTGCTTACTACTATCAGTTTCATTCTCGCCGTAATCTAAGGACAACGTTTAGTTACGAACCCACAGTCATGATATTTTTGTGCTATAGCTCACAAGTTAGTTATATATATATATGGAATTTTAACCTGAAAGCTAAAGAATTGTAGATTGTTTGCTCAATTAGGATTTAAAGCTGCTGATTATAAAGTGGGATATAAATATCTATGAAAAGTGTCGCATGTAATTACATTTTAAAAGTGAGAAATAATACGGTATATCCCGGCGTATAACACGCATCGCTAATTTGGGAGTATATATTTTTATTTCAAGCATATACTGTTGTATAACATGCATAAAGTTTTCCGCACGAAAACAAACCAGAAATACTTAGAACCAAAATTGTTAATTTTCCAGAAGTTTGTAACTGATAAACGAAAGAAGAAAAATTATGATTTGTCTCAAATTGTAAAGGCGGATGAAACGCAAATAATATTCGTTATCATAGGAAAAAAAGGGAGTAAAAACTGTTCCATTTAAAACTCCGGGACACCAAAAATCCCACTTCACAGAGATCCTTTCTTGGTAGCTAAAGTACCAAATTAAAACCATTAGTAATTTTCAAACGAAAAACAAAAACACTTTGTTTTCCATTATGGAGTGTTTGTTCATGTCCATGAGTAGGACTGGATGGACGAAAATGGGTTTAAATTATGGATAAAAAATGTTTGTGAAAAGCGTCCAACAGCTTTAAGAAAAGCAGAAAGTCTCTTAGTTTGAGATATGTTTAGATCCTATAGAACAGACATAATTAAAAAAACAATAAACGAATCTTATCATATTTATGGATAGACGAACGTGACAGTGGGAATAAAATACATGAAAGCAACAGTTGGCGAAGAAAATGACATTCCCGAAAACGTAAATGAGGACGAGTATAAGGAACATTTCATATTATCTAATAAGGAAGATTAAGTTTGTTAGGAAATATATATTGTAAGTTTTTTTGTTTATATTGATTTATAAGTGCTTTTAAATATAACTCTAAAAATTTGAAATGTTTTCTACTTATGATTTTACACCAACCATTTTATATTCGGTGTTACACGCCGAGATATACGGTAATTTTGATGAATGAACCTCAAGCTAAAGATTGAAGAAGTAATAATTAATGCTCATTATTTAAACTATGTTTCATCTAAAAAAAAAAAAAAAAAAAGAGGAAAACTTCTTTTCTTAATAACATATTTGGCGTGAAAAAACCTGGAATATTGCCAGGTACGATACATAAAAATTTGAAGTGATCATCTGATATAATTAAAAGATTTTAAAAGAAAATTCATAATGATCATCTTGTTTTTTATTAAATATACACAGTGATCCACAAATTTCCAAACATATGATTTTCAGAATTCTATTTTTTATTTTTATAGTACACACAGAGCTTAATTTCTAACAAAGAAAGTACCGGAGTCCTAATATTCTGCTGTACCGGTACTAACAACTGTACCGGACCTCCCTCTCCCCCCTGTCACTCCAACCTGCATATTTATATTTCGTACATTATTTTCAAAATTTAAAGGATTTTTTTTTCTTTAGGAAAATATAAATTTTAAATATATCTATCAGCATATATTTAGCTATGTCACCTATTGCACTTTTTAGTTATCACTCCTTCCAAATAGTAATCTTTGCCTAATTTTAATGTTAATTAATTGCAGAATCATGCTATTGAATATGGTAAGGATTATGATTCAGAAATCGGGTTAACATTTTTATGAAACAATGAATGAAATTTACAGAAATTACAATCTGTATGCTGAAGAATGGAACGACTTTTTAAATTTCCTATAAAAGGTGCTTATCTTAAATTATAATCGATTCCTTCCGCATAAAAATCTTTTGTGGTGAGTCCCTGAAAATCAGATTAAATTAAAAATTTGACACCGTTATCGGAAAGATTAGATGCTTTTATAGAAAAGGGGAAACACTGCTCGATTGATTTCTATCAGAATAACAATACACGGCAATTACATCTACTTACAAATGAAAGTGACTTCGTGAATGTGCAGAGCAGAGCTTCAGCATGGACAGCGTTCATGATACAAAATAAATAGAAAAATCACTAACGTGATTTTTATACTCGTACGCAATAGAAGACAAAAAACCCTCAATCAAACAAAACTTCAAGCTGATGCCTGTTAGCTAAAAATAGAAAATATTTTTTCAGTTTTGATAGCTAAAAAAAGAAGCCAATTAAAAATTATCCTACAGTCACAAAAGAAAATTGACCTGAAAGCAAATTCATTGTTCAGTCTCCTGAGTGGCGCCATATCAACACGTTTCGTCGCCGCCATCAATGCCAGACATAAATTTGCAAATATCACTAGAATAGAAAAACATAATTTCTGTTTTCCCTTCATTCTGATCAAAGTAGCATTAAAATGATTTGAAACAGAATATAATACGCAATTTTGAAGATAGATAAGTTTTTTTTTCTATATATGAATAAATAAATAAAAATTTGAATGTAGGATAGATTGAGCTCAAATCAGTCCAAGACCAAAAACTGATATAATAATTCAGTCCGTTTCATCTCCACTTCCTACGTGTCCGACACATTACGTCACATGTAAGTGTTTTGATAAAAAATAATGCAAAAGCTTGGAGATGGGAAGGAAAGGAAAGGGTAATTTTGGGCTTCAGTTTTTTGGCAGCACTATTGCAGGCTCCGGAGATCTGTATTTATGAGCTTCGGTGAATTCCGACCCATATTTAAAAATTTACTATAAAAAGAAGAGTACCGGCGCAAATTAAGCGCAGTACACCCTAGAAATGCGATTTACTAAAGAGTAATGAATTGAAATCATACTTATAATACTATTCATACTACTAGTCAGTAAACACAAAATCATTCATATTTCTAGTCAGGAAACACAAATTCATTCATATTACTATTCAGTAAGGAAAAATTAATTCATATTACTATTCATATTATTAGGGCAATGTCAGACGGACGTCTTTTTGCACGCTTTTTTACTTACGTATTTTCCCTACACAATGCTGCTAGCATTGTGTAGAGATAATACGTAAGTAAAAAAGCGTGCAAAAAGACGTCCGTCTAATATTAGCCTTATTCAAGAAACACGAATGAATTCATATTAAAAAAAATTCATATGTAAATTTATGTAAAATTCATGCGTAATTCATATGTATTCTGTAAAAACAAATTATTTCATACTATTATTCACATCACTATTCATTAAAAACAAATTTTTCTTATTCATTTCACAAAAGCTCAAAGATCATACCGGAAGTGTAAATAGACAAATAAATTATTGAAACTTGAATAAGGCGTGGCATTGGATCGGCTTAATTTAATCTCTAGTTTAAGCCAATACTACGAATATTATATTTTTTTCATGTTTTGCGGATTAAATCCACTTGTGTAAGTAATATAACGAGAGGATAAGTGTCAAGGCTTCACATAAGACTTCACATAGTGTAGATTAGTAGAAGACCCAAAGTAAAAAATATACATGAAGAATTAAGTGCAAAGTCTCTCTTTCTCTCTCTCTCTCTCAAAAAAAAAAAAAAAAAAAAAAAAAAAAAAAAAAAAAAAAAGAAGAAAATAATTAACTATTGAAAATACTGCTACATCTGCTTAAATTCTTTTGTTGCACAACGGAAACGGGCAGTGGTGCCAACTTATATGGGCCCGTGGGGTGCGCGCCCATCCAATAATTTATTCTCTTTGCCTACCAAATTTTAACTGATTTAATTCGTTATTTATTTATTCAATCGCTGGAATGAAATTTGGTTTTATTGACGTTCTCAAAACAATTTTATTTGTAAGATAATAAGTATATCAATTAGAATTACACGAGCACTGAAAACCCCTTCAATCGATGTAGAGTAATTAAATTTTTCTCAAAAACAATTTTCCTGTATATTTTGCTATCTGTTTTAATGCCTTGAATTGATAAAACAATTAGGTGACTAAAAATGTGTCTTTCTTGACATTTAGTTTTTTTAACGTCAATAGTTAGCAATTTTTATGTTATTTATAAAAAAATATTAATGTATTTATAAGAAAGAACTTATGAGAATGTAATTAAATAAAATCATTTATTAAAATTAGGATAATTTTACATTTTTGTTTAGGAAAAACATAATTTAACTGAAAAATATCTCAATTTAGACACTTTTTTCCGGTAGGGATTTCTGTGGCACCGGGGGGGGGGGGGGATTTTCACTTGTTGACCATTGAAAACACGAAATCTCAAATCTTCTTGGGCTAGGGGACATGACATTGCTCCGGGGGGAATGTACTCCCCCCCCCCCACGTTTTTGAGCCCACCCAATATTTTTCAAAAGCTGGCGCTACTGGAAACGGGCATCGTAGTCGAGCAGATGAAATCAGCGTGAGTCTGGGTGGCGTGTTTTCGAAACTCACGCTCTCCTTTTATTTCATTTTGTCTCATAAATTTATATTTATTTAATAATGTTTCAATAGTTGTTTTATATTTTCCATGCAAACGCAATACTGTTGTTAAACTTAATTTTGATATTTGTAACATTTAAAAAATTTATTTTTATTATTAAAATACGTGTAATAGACTTATTTAAATACAATAATATGATGTGAGAAAATTCGATTAAATTTTTTACATTACAGCGTTTATTAATATCTAAAATTTTATTTAAATTCAATATTATAAAATATGTTTAGTTTTAGAAGTTGGTGATAAATAAAAGTTGTGCAAAATCAATTTGAGCAGAAGGTAATCTCCCCTTGGATACTTAATGCCGTCCAGCTTTAAAATGAATACAAAACCGTTCGAGAAGCTTATATAGTTTCTACTGAAATATTACTTAAGTATTTTGCATATATTAGCATGATTTTCGTCTATGGCAGTTAGCGTCATAATTACTTGTTTATCTTGTTTTTATGATTATATTACTCTTTTGTTCATGCTTGTGAAAATGCACAAATATAGCAAAAAGGAAAACAAGTATAAATACAATAAATAACTCACTTTAGGTCAGAAAAAAGGAATTTTAAGAAAATAATATTGTATTTTGTGCAATTCTGCTAAAGAGAAAATTTTTTTCACCAGTCTTATTAAGTAAAAATATTTTTAACACATTGCTAAGCTCGTTTTATCGCGTTATATCAACAATAAATCCCATTAGGTATAAAAATTTAGTTTTAGCAAGTAGTAAGTGGCCATGATAGTGACAGCTGTAATCCAATCTAATTGCCAGAATCTTTTTACAATCCCAATTTTGTCAGGGATGTAGTAGAGGGTATACGGAGGTATACGCCGTATACCCTCTGGATTTTTAAAAAAAGCTCCGTATACCCCTGTTTCTCAAATAAAGCTGCAGCGTATACCCTAACTATGGGCACTCATGACTCTAGCGTATAGCCTTTGCTTATAGCGTATACTCTCTGCTTTTTTTATGACTACAACACTGAATTTTGGAGGATGTTAAACAAGGCAGGGGACGAAATATTTCGCGAAGAAAACAGCTCCAGATATCACTCCACATAATTATTTGTTTCTCTTGTTTTTATAATTATAATACTCTTTTATTCATCTTTATTAAAATACACAAACATAGCAAAAAGGAAAAAAAGACAAGAAGTATAATTACAATAAATAATTAACTTTAGGTCTGAAAAAAGGGAATTTTAAGAAAATAATAATGTATTTTAGACAATTCTGCTAATGTATTTTTTTCTTTCATCGGTTTTATTGTGTAAAAATATTTTTAACACATTGCTAAGCTCGTTATATCGTGTTATATCAAATACGTAGGCAACAATAAGTCTCATTAGACATAAAATTTTAGGTTTAGCAAGTACTAAGTGGCCATGACTAAAGTGACAACTGTAGCCCAATCTGATTGCCAGAATGAATCCCAATTTTGAAGAATGATTAAACAAGACAAGGAGATGAAAGATTAAAAAAAAACAAAAAAAAAACAGTTTTACATATTATTTAGCGGTGACTTTTGGAACTGTTGTTTTAACAAAATCTTTCGTACCCCATCTTTTTTTACCATTTTACAAAATGTGGCCCCACTGTTGCACTTAGATAACGCTACAGAACACGATCAGTGCCGTGAGTTTAATTATAGTGACGTTATTTATCATGTAAAATGTAAAGTAACTGATGAAACATTATTAAGTAAATGAAAAGAGAAACGAGGTTTCGATCTCATATTATCCAGGCTCAAGGCCAGCACTCAGGCCACGCCTCCATGGTGCACCTTTTTGGGGTAACAAAACACTTTAAAAATATGTATTTTTTTAATTGTTAAGAGTTTGTACCTAATTACTAGGACTTCCCTCAGAGGGATTAGTCTGAGCGATATTACTGAGAACATAGATTTAATAATAACATGTGGAAGCAAAGAAAATGAGATGTTACCTTTAATTGTACATATGCTGCGATAAATTGAAATGATGAAAATAAACGAATCGTAGAATTACAAAATCTTATATATAAATTCGTATACACTGTTTTAAAAAATGGGAAATCTAACCATTCAAGACAGCCATGCATGGATATAAAATTGAAAGTACGCAATATATTAAAAATAAAATAGAAAATGAAATACTAAATTACTTATATCGGGATTTTAACTGTATAAAATGATGTCAAGAGCATAATCAGACGCTCCGCACCAATTTGAGTAACTTTAAATGACAAATATATGATGTTTAAAAAGAATGGACTATACTTTATATGGTGTGTGCTCCCCCGGAATAGTTAATATTGTACAATATCTGTTTTCCACGGATGCAATGAGGTTGTCGATAACATTTAAGGAATTCTCTCCTCAAAATCTAATATAGTATCAAAGTACCGAATACATCAACAGTGGCATGCAATGCTTCGTTTCAGTGTGTTTTAGATATGCTCGATTGGATTTAAATGATGAGTGTATGCTGGCCACTACATACGCTGTATTGTTTTGTTTTCAAACATATTCTGCACAAGTTGAGCTGTATTTAGCATGTATTAAATAAAAGAAATCGGCAATAATTGCAACATAAAGTATGACACAAGATCTGAATATATATCGTCTGCATAACTTTTGAGCTGTCAAAGTGTCATTTGAAGTAATTTACAAATCCATACATATTTATTCAGCAAATCATGCAAGCCTGTATACGCCAATATTAACCCGATTATGAAATTTCACCAGAATAAGTTAATATATAAAAAATCTACTAATGACAATTGAGAATATGACCTTATGATAAAATGTCTAGAAAAATGAATCAGATAAAAAATTCGTATCACATTTAAAACGGCACTTCCCTCTGTTAGTGGCCTTGGCGAGAGAGAGAAAAGCCTAGAGAAGGAACACTTTAACAAGTACTTTCGGGCAACCTACTCACTGTTTCATACAGGTCTTTATTCAATATTTACACAATTTATTTAATGCTAGGTGGGTATCTATCAGTTTTGTTTAATTTAAATCGCATGTTTTGCGGAGGAAATGCAGCATTATGAAATATTTAAAGTTGTTGTATCTAATAATTCCAAATTAATGGTAATTGAGATCGCTTTCCGTTAATTTCATCTTTTTAAATTTTTTAGAAACCATTCATAGAGACAATTGTATATTTTAAAACTAACCCGAAGCAAAATTTCAAGATTTTGGGCTCAGCAGTAACAGAGAAATAGAAAATTTTTGAAAGTTTTTTGTTTCTGCATTGTTTTATATAGCGACATTTTTAGAAATTGTTCTATTGCGAGAATTTACGTCATGATAAATACAGCTACGTCAATTTTCATGTTTATATTCCTAACAGTTCCATGTTCTTCGTTACTTAGATAATCTAAATCTTTTTCCGCTTTGTTTAGTCTTTCTATTTTTTAGAATTCGTTCTACAACGAGCATTTACATCTTATTAATTACTACCATGCCAAAGTTCTAGTTTCTAACCCCAACAGTATCCCAAAAATTTCAGTATTCCAAATAAATCATAGTTTAGAACCTTTCTAGAAATTTTTACGTTTATCCGTCAAATTGAACCTTTTAGAGAGCGTTCATTACGAGTATTTATATCTTAAAAGTAACTACCGCACCAAATTTAAAGTTTCTAACCCAATCAATATCGCAGAAATCACAATTTTAGAACTTTTTTGCTCCTGCAGCGATGTAGGTTCTTGCACTGACATAAAATAGTCTTTTTTTCGGAGCAGAGATGGCCACCAACATTTTTTTAAGTTGGCTATGTAGTTTCAGAGATAACACCTCACAAACGTACAACCATTAATAATATTATATACTTTATAATATTATAACGCTTTATAATATTAGCATTAGATGTACAGATACAAAAGCCATTTATCCGTTACAAACTAAAGTGCCGGCGTTGCCCAGAATTTGAAGGATGTTTGTTCTGAAAAATCAATTTCAAAATTTAACATACAACACAAAACAAACATTAAAAAAAGCAGTCGAAATGTTGTATGAATGAATCATATGAAAACGCTACACAAAAATGTGTAAATGTATATAACAGACGCAAAAGAATACAGCTATAAATGAACTTATTTCAATTTATAATTGGAGCAATAATGTTAAAATAGGCCAATAATTTCCCTAATCGGGTTTTTATCATGCTTCAATACATTTTTCACACTCATATGACGTTATACTATATCCACCACGTCCTTTATATTTCCAATATGACGTAATATTTTCCTCTTTCACGTGGAAACCGTGAAATAGAAAAGTTATGAAGTTATATTCACTTTCATTTAAATTCGTCAAACCATTTATTTCATTTTCATATTTCACGTGAATATCTTGCAATAGAAAAGTTATGACGTAATATTCACCTTTTTTTTTAAATTCATCAAACTATTTATTTCATTTTCATTTTTCACGTGGAAATCTTGCAGTAGAAAATAAATTGTTGTAGTAATAATTTTATTGTGTTTTTTATTTGTTCGCAACTGCTATAACGAAAACTGTTTAAATTTGATAAGAAATTGCTGTTAAATTGGTGGTTTTTTATTAATTAAAAATTCACTATAAATTATTTCGATTCCGGAATACTTTAGTTGCCTCGGCCATGTTTTAATACACATGTCCGTATCTTTTCACAATTTTGGCTTCCAAATTGTGGATTTTTATAAAATTACAAGCAGACAGATAGACAAGTGTTCATTTTTATATATCTCGCTATTCTAAAAAAAGTAACTAACGCTGTCACCGCCGCCGCCGCCGCCGCCGGTTTTGAATTTTTTGTCACCGGAGGACTTTCTTCGTTAATATTAAGAAAACTATTGAATACAAAAATATGAAAATCGGTGGTATTATAGCGAAATGTTTGATCAACACGCTAATGCATACAGTTTTCAAATCGAAGAATTATTTTAAGAGATATTTAATGCTAAAGTTGGAAAAAATCGTTCTATTAAAAAAAAAATTTATAGAAGCAAAAGATATACATGGGAATTTAATCATTTTAAATCATTTTATTCAATAGAAGATCCCGGTGTGCAGATTTCATTAATTTTTTTTTTTTTAATTTGACTCATTTTTTGAGGTTTTATTTCTATTTTAAATTCAAATATTCAGCATTTTGACAGATATTTTTTACATATTTTAGAAAATGGTATTAATTTCAACTGTTGCCAACTGTATAAACAGCGCAAACAATAATGTTTGCTTCAAATAAAAAAAATTATTTACTATTATGAACAGAAAAAAACCTTCAAATTAGAATTAAATAATTAGGTATAAAAAGCAGGCACTTATTGGAAATTACGCCATAAAAACTATATTTACATGTGAATTTTAAAAGAGAAAGGATATTGTAAAATAAATTCATTAACATGCGTTAGAAGTCTGCAATAGAAGAAATTACGTCACATTACACTTATTATGCAAAATGAACAAAAAATAGTATTGTAAAACAGTTTAAATTTAAAAATTGTGCGAGACAAAATATTACAGGTTAAATATTAGATTTTTTCAAAATTTTATTATTTGTCGTTTGATGTGAGGTGTTCAGCTATAAGTATGCAGATTTTCATGTCTCCAACATAATTAGGGGCTGAGTTAGAAAAATTGCTTAAAATACATTAGAGCCCAGAGGGTTAAATATTAGACTTTTTCAAAATTTTATAATTTGCCGTTTGATGATAGGTGTTCAGCTATAAGTATGCAAAATTTCATGTCTCCAACTTAATTAAGGGCTGAGTTAGAAAAATTGCTTAAAATACACAAGTTAGAGCCCAGAGGGTTAAATAATAGACTTTTTCAAAATTTTATTATTTGTCGTTTGATGTGAGGTGTTCAGCTATAAGTATGCAAAATGTCATATCTCCGACTTAATTAGGGGCTGAGTTAGAAAAATTGTTTAAAATACAGAAGTCAGAGACCGGAGGGTTAAATATGACTTTTTCGAAGTTTTATGTTTTATCGTGTTATCGCAAGTGTTCAGCTATAAGTATGCAAACTTTCATGTCTCCAACTTAATTAGTGGCTGAGTTAGAAAAATTGCTTAAAATACACAAGTTAGAGACCAGAGGGTTAAATATTAGACCTTTTTCAAAATTTTATTATTTGTCGTTTGATCTGAAATGTTCAGCTATAAGTATGCAAAATTTCATGTCTCCAACTTAATTCGGGGCTGAGTTAGAAAAATTGTTTAAAATACATAAGAATAAAGAACCGCCGCGGCGAGCGGCCCATCTCCGTCCGCAACTCTTTATTCTTCTACTCTACTCCGACTCTTTTGCGGAAGCAAGATTCCCAGGTGCCCAGCCACGTCCCGAATGAAAGACTCTCTAGCGAAAGAGATCTCTAGCCCAGAGGATTAAATATTAGACTTTTTCAAAATTTTATTATTTGTCGTTTGATGTAAGGTGTTCAGCTATAAGTATGCAAAATGTCATGTCTCCAACTGAATTAGGGTCTGAGTTAGAAAAATTGCTTTAAATACACAAGTTAGAGCCCAGAGGTTAATATTAAACCTTTTTCAAAATTTTATTATTTGTCATTTGATGTGAGATGTTCAGCTATAAGTATGCAAAATTTCATGTCTCCAACTTAATTAAATTAGGGTCTGAGTTAGAAAAATTGCTTAAAATACACAAGTTAGAGCCCAGAGGGTTAAATATTAGACTTTTTCAAAATTTTATTATTTGCCGTTTGATGTGTGGTGTTCAGCTATAAGTATGCAAATTTTCAAGTCTCCGACATATATAGTTTCTGAGAACGGGCTCTGTGACAAACGGACAGACAGACAGACAAAGGAGTGTGACAGGTAGTGTTTCGTTAGATGAACGAAACTCTAAAAACATGCTGCGGATGACTGTAACAACATCCTAAAATTACAGTACCATCAGCGATCTACCAATCCCGAATTTAGTTTATATTCGTTTCATATATTCTTATTCTTCTGTGTGGCTCTGTAAAATAACTATCAAAATTATATACAGTAAAACCTCAGAATAGCGGACACCCCGAGAATGCAGAATTTGTACTCTATTTAGAGGTGACTGCTACTGAGAGTAAAACATGTACAGTTATTTAAGAGTTGGTAATCGAAAAAATGTCCGCTAAATAGAGGTATCCGCTAATCGGGTGTGTACACTATGGAGGTTTTACCAGTAAAACCTCTGAATAGCTAACACCTCGGGAGGGCAGAATTTGTCCTCTATTTGGAGGTGTCCGCTACTGAGAGTAAAAAATGTACAGTTATTTAAGGGTCGGTAATCGAAAAAATGCCCACTAAATAGAGGTGTCCACTAATCGGGTGTGTCCGTTATGGAGGTTTTACTGCATAATAATATCATCCTTTACAAGAAAATTGCATGCTGTATGATAGACAGACAGACATCCAGAGAAAGTTAACCTCCCGGAGCAATAAACACTCATGTCTTTTGTTTTAATCATCCACAATTGTATGTCATACAACAGGCCAGATTTCATACAACAGGCTAAAAACGGTCACCGTGGTACTGAGTACTGTATTATTATTTGTTTGCTCACCAAAACTGGTTGCCACGGGTTGTTGCAAGGTTTGTGATCACGTGGTTGAAACTGATCTATTCGATATTACTGCGTGCGTATTTTTTTTTTATTTGCTCCATGTGTTCAAACCAGTTGTCTACGAAAACATCAACCGGTGAAAGTGACGCACACCAAATTTCTGTGATGTATGCAGATAAATTGTGCTTTTTTATCAGTTTTTTCTATATAATTTTTAAACGGTTTGGAACTTATTTTTCATAGTAGGTGCATTCAGTAGGCGACCCTCATAGGTACATTCTGGTGCAATCAGAAACGAAATCCGACAAATATTTTTTGAGTTATGCTTGACGAAAGGTTTTTATTAGGCTTTTTTTTTAGTAGGACATGGCGTTAATATCCATCGTAGTAGTAATGTGTCCGGACAGTAATATTTCGCTTCGCTCAGACAACTATACTTGGCTATTTTGTACATTGGTCTTCTACTACGAGTAACCTACATTGTGTGAAGGAAATTGCTGATACAAAAGTCTTATCTTCTCATCAGTTACCCAATTGGATTAAATTCCCAATACATAAAAGATCATATATATTATTTCTAGCATTGGTTTAAGTTAAAGATTAAACTAAACCAATCCACTTTCACACCTTATTTAAATCTTAACAAACACTGCTTATTCACACTAAATGTGTTAACTTCATGACGAATCATGAGCAGTGATGTAAAATACCCGGGTATTTATTTTTATGGGTAAATACCCAGGATATATACCCGGGTGAATACCCATTTTGGGTATTTACCTGGTATTTATTCTTCAATTAAATATAGTTGTGAAGAAAACTTATAATGCTGTTAGTTATCTTGGATTACTATAAAAGAATGAAAAATTAAGAACTTTAGACTTCTAACAGCTCTTAAATTTTAAAGAAATTCAACATTTTATATTCAAATACTGATTTTAAATGTCTTTTTTTTATTATAAAGAAGAATATAAAAAAATAATATATTTATTCAGAAGAACTTTATTAAAAAGATTATTTTAATTAAATACGTGTAAATGTTGCCTCATCTAATGCATTATAATACTACATAGGTCATTCCAATTGCTACCACGGTAAAACATTACGATTTTAATGGTCCAATAAAGGGGGCATATTCTCTAATTTTCTTGACGAGACTTTTCTTTCCCTAATACACTCTTTTTCTTTGCAAATAACTTACATCCGTCTAAGACGAGTGCTATTTAATTTCAAATAATGATCAATTTAATAAATAAATAACATGTATATTTGACGATTTTAAGGTGAAGTCAGACGAAGGTAAAAATATTAAAAAAATGACCCCATGCACTTTACTCGCCAAATTTATCAGAAAACAACTAGAATAGACATACGATAGGAAATTATGTATTTTTCATGGGATATAAAAAAAAAAACAAAACTTATGGCTCTTCTTCATACTGAAATTGTACCAAATTCTTATATTTTCAATACAAACTCACTGACTTTTTGACATCGTATGTGGCTTTTTAGTTAAATTTTTCTTTAGGAAACTAAACAGCAAGCCATTTAATCAATTAGTTCAAGAATTATGAAGATTTAAAATTTAGAACTCCTAATGTTAAATTCATTTTTAATAATTGCAATACGGATAAGTTTTTTAAGAGTAATTCCATAACTGCTTTGCAGAATAAACTGTAATTTTATAATTCACATATTTGCAGCTTTTATAAATCTATTTTTGTTAAAAATATTCATTTGTAATTCATAATATTTTCGGGAAAAATATTTTTAATTAATTTCCTAAAGAAAGAAATATAACTAATGAATTTTTTAACAGAAATCGATTTCTGTAAGTTTCAATTATGATAATATTAATATTACAGCTCCTTCCGCCAACTAGTTCTTGAGTTATACTTAAAAAATTACCTGCATTGTAATCTATTTTGCAACAATTAGACACGAATTTAATATTAGGCATTCCAAATTTTAAATCTTCAGAATTACTAAGCTATTTCATCGAATGGTTTCCCATTTGATGATCTATAATAAAAATCCCATCTATGATAAAATTTACAAAAAAAAGCCAAATATGATGTCAAAATTAGGTGATCGTATTGAAAATTTCAGTGTTTTGTACAATTTTAGTAGGAAAATGACCCTTAACCTTTTATTTATTTTTTATTTATTTTTTGTAAATATAATTTTAAATAGTTGTAATTTGTAATCGAATATTATTTTTGCCTTTTTAATCTGGCAATTTGGACATTAAAATGCTTTTTTGCGGCTTTTCTTTGTCCTACTGTACTTTTTTGAATTACTAGATTTAAAATAGATATTGCATGAAAGAAAAAACTAATGATTTTTTTTTTGTACATTTTCTTGAATATATATATATTTTTCCTTTTCGTTGAAATAAATATACAGAAAGTAGTTATATATATAGATAATAAATTATGATGTGAAGTTTCACATA
Organism: Maratus speciosus; assembly: GCA_963932465.1. Taxonomy (NCBI): domain Eukaryota; kingdom Metazoa; phylum Arthropoda; class Arachnida; order Araneae; family Salticidae; genus Maratus; species Maratus speciosus. Next base: position 221,631,920 of record OZ010791.1, on the reverse strand, counting down.
CTAAATTAATCTGATGTTCATTTGATTGAAAGGATTCAATTAGTTCTACAACTGGTTTAAAAACAGCGATTTTTTTTAATACTAATCTAAAATACATGCTCTAAAAGTTTCTTTAGCTTATAATCTTCTTCATTGATTGCCATAATTAGTTATAAAAAAATTTTATCTTTTATGCTTTTAACACTTTCTAGTTGTTTGCGATAATAGTTTTCCACCAAAGCTTAATTTTCTCCTTATTGCTTTCTAAAGGGTTAATGCGTTTTATCGGTTATTTTGTGCACATTAATTATCCCAGCATTCCTACTCATTTCTCCATACCGCTGCATAATGGTATAGTTAAGTTTTATGTCTATTGTTGGAGAATGAATGCCACCATTTCTCCCTTTTTGGAGTAAATTGCTGTTTTCCCTTACAAGATACTACAATTTATATGCTGTATATCCTACTTGTACTACATACTACAACTACAACACTTTCTAATGCTCTTGTGCTGGTTCGTAGGATGACCTTTTTGTGACTGATGAAGAAAGATTTTTGAAACACGTTGCATTAACTTATTTTTTATTATATATTTAAGAAGCAACTTTCTTTGTCATTATGAGACAAAAAGTTAGAATATCTTTTTTTATGTTTAAAAAAATATTTAGAAAAGTAATTTCTATTAAAAACAAATTGTAAAATAGTTAGAGCGTTATATGTTAAAGACTGCAAATAATTTCCCCATATGCTTCCTGGCAATTTCAAGGAATATATATATATTTTTACCTTCTTCATATTAAATTTAACTGAACATTGCATGTAAATGGACATACTTCGTTTGATGATTCTCAATATATCTATTACATCTGTTAGAAAATACTTGACTACTATCTTAAAATACCAGAACATACCAAATGGAAAAAAATTGCAAGGCACTCTTTTGAGTGCCTTGCAAATTTTTGCAAATTTGCAAAAAAAAAAAATGTGCACATTTTTGGAAATTTTTGCAAGGACATGTTGTCCTTGCAAAAAACCTTTGCAAGGACCTTAGCAGGTATTTTTCTTTAATTAAACTGAATACTGCTATCATATTTGAAACATTCTAGCCTATGATTTAAAGAATGTTTTTCAAGATTATGATATTTTACAGCAAAATATGAAAATACCCAGTTTTTGGGTATTTACCCAGGCCTTGGGTAAATACCCAGGTATATACCCAAAAAATAAATACCTATCCGCTGGGTATAAATACCTTCCCTTCCCACATCACTGATCATGAGTGGTTTACTGTAAATAAGTAATTAATATTTCAAAAACATAAAAATTAGGCATAAAAATAATCATAAATCATTTAGCTTTTTCATCATATACAAATAAAACTAGCAAAAAACATAACTTTTTTAGCACCTAACCGTAAATGAATAACCTTTTGTTTAACAATAACGATCCAAATTTTCAGTAGTTTGAATTTTATTAACCATTGATTCCATCCTGATAAAGATATGAATTTCAACATTTATTTACGTGCTGAACTGAAAAACGTAATAGAAGTTTGTTTTTGCAATCGAATATATATCTATTAAAACAAGTGATATATTATAAAATAATGTAAACGAAAAAATAAATATATATATTTATAAGGAATATTACACAAACAAAAGCGATATTTGGTTTTTCTTGAACCAGGATTGGAACTGTCATTATAGACTGAGTTTGGGATTATTTTTGGTGTTCTCTATGCGACAGCTAAAGTATGATGATTTAAACCTGCGCGGATTTATGCGGGATTCATACACATTTTAAAATGTTTTCCTTTCACGAACACGTGAGTCCTATTCCCTTCAGCCATGAACATTTTATTTAAAGTTCTGTCTGTGTTACGTACATTCTTACAAAATCGTCCAATGTAGAATAATCGAGTTTTCATTATTTTAAATAATTAAATCCAATAGAGTCATGGAAATCAAATCATTAAGAGCATATTTTATAATCAATAATTTAAATGCTAATTAGTTATTTTATATCCGTCATCCTATCAAATCATGTCCCAATAAAAATCTTTTAAATTGTTCTTTTATAACCCATTAAAAAATATTTTTTATCCTAGTAAAACGTCAGGTTACTTTTCTATAAAATGAAATTTCTTTCTGATACACATGCTTAATAGCGAACACAGCGGATGGTAGAAAATATTTAAAATATTTGAAAAGTAAAACTTGCGAATGATATGAAAAAAAAAAAAAAAAAATATATATATATATTTCAGTGAACAAAAAAAAATTATAATTATAAAAACTTTTCACAATAACAGACATTACATTACACTACATTAAAAGATAAAAACAATTTAAAAGGACGTTTCGGATTCATTCTGAATCCTTCATCAACTAATTCTTAACGTAAAAGTCATACTAGGTTTTAAAGTTCATTTATTGGACACACACATCAGACTTGTGTGCTTGACAACAAGGCCTGCTTATAAGTCATCGTCGATATACAGGGACGAGATAGCACAATGAAATTTACAACACAGAGAATTTTTACATCCGGGAGCTCCACAAAGAGTGTGCAATGGAGCCAGCGGTAGTCGAACCCGACAAGCCTCCTACGGTCTAAAGCGATTAGCAGCGGGGTGTCTTAACCACTCGGCGCCCCTTAAAGTTCAACAAGTAGAAAAACATTACATCAAGTTGCCAAAAAATTATAGTTAAAACAAACAAGTTAGCTGATGAGGGATCAGAATGAATCCGAAACGTCCTTTTAAATTGTTTTAAAGTTTTTTTTTCTTTTAATGTAGTATAATGTCTGTAGTAGTCTGTTATTTTGAAAAATTTTTATAATTATGAATGATTTCAGACGTAGTCCTTTTGTTTATGTATATATATAAATTTTTTTTCAACAATATTAGAAATATTTCTTGCATTATCTTCTTCTGAAATTCTTTTTAATTTTATACAATCTTTTAAATAAAATATAAACATGAATCATATTTTTAATATGAAAAAATTTAAATTTTTGCCGAATGGCAGAAAAATTAATTAGATTCTTTATGAAAAATGATGAATTTCGAGAACTGTGCCTAGATAATCAATCAAAGAAATTTTCCACATTAAAAAATACAGTTAGGAAAGTATTTTATTCTCATTTTATAGAAATGCAAAGTAATTATTTTTAATTGCAATTATTATTTTACAAAATTATTAAATATCTGAAGATCTTTTGGAGATTAGTCTAATGAAGATATTTCTTTTGCAGCAATGCACTTTCATCAAAATGCCAAATAATTTTATATCAAAGGAATGTTAATAATGAAGAAATCTTTTAATTTGATTATATTTTGAAATAAGTGGTCCATGAAATTACTTGTTTAATTGAAAAAGGGAAACGAAAGTGATTTATTTCTCATTTTTTGTATCTCATAAGGGAAATCAAAGTCCAGAAGTGCTTATAAATAAATTTTAGGAAATTTAGGAGCTTTATGGCTCTAAAAATGGGCAGGAGATTTTTTTCATTGTGAAACTGAACCCAACTGATGTTGCCAGGCGTCCAGGGCTCCAAATGCTCTCGACACCACTACTTTTTTACAGTTTATTTCGCCATCTTTAATAGCAGAAAATTCTGCAATTTATTTCTTCCTCTTTAATAGCAGAAAATTCTGCCGTTAGATAAGGCGAAGAAAATTAATTTAAAATACTGGTGTCCATTGAATTTGGAACCAGAATTTACACGGGACACCTGGCAACACTAAATCCGACGCAAACATTTTTCACAGTTCTATGGTGATGTATTTATTCTCCCTGGTGTGTTTAACAAATGGCGCTACAAGCACAGTAAAACACTTCTACTTCCACTTCTGGCTGTCTGTTATGATTCAGAAGTGTTGCACTGCTATAGCCTATGTCTGCTATACTGTAAGCTGTGCAACAAAGGATCGGCACTCTTTTCGTTAAGTTTTATTTATTAAATTGTTGTTGTTGCTTAATTAGAGTCTTTATTCAAGTAATTGAACATCTTACAACATCTTTTACTACGCAACTCACCACAGTTCTTTTGTTCCATTTAAATTAGTTTATAGCGAAGTCCACAATATATTCGCCTGACAGAATTCCATTCTCTCGTCACTACTTTATTATAGGGCTATCAGGATAAGATTGGTTAAATAGTCTGCTGACATAAAATATTATGAAATGAACTACTTACGGAATTTAATAGATTAGCTTAAAAAAAAAATAAGAGTGACTTTGAGAGAGAAAGTTTTTCTGTTAAACATAAGATGATGCTGACTGTAGCTGATCTTAAATACATTGTTTAGCGATGCATATAATCATTAGGAAATTAAATCAGAAACACTTTTTATAAATTATAAATTTTGTAAGCCAGAATGTTGGAAACCTATTAAAAATTGGAAAAAGATTTGAAAAGAAATTATGAAACACAGAAAGTCAAAAATCCAAGAAGGGTTAAAAAAATAAATGGGTTTAATAGTTGACTTGTCCAAATCAGGATTTTATAGTACAAATGACGGAAGTATCAGTTGGAGATTCTTTGCAAATACAGAATTGACAGCTGAAATATAAGGCATTTATAATAGTTATACTGAAACGTATAACTAGTGTTGATAAAATTAGTGTTGAAAATATTTCGAAATATGTTATAGAAACTACTGAATTGTATGTTCAGTTATATTAGTGGCATTCAATGACGGGATTAGTGCGAAAGATTCTACTATATGGTGCTATTGTTATAGGAAATGTCCTACTTCCAGTATAGGTTAAGTTTCCGAAGAGGCTGCTGATGTACAAAACAGATATTTTCATCAGCACCGTCAAAACTATTCAAAAATACCGCCAAAACTATCTCCAGTGTAGTATGTATAGCGATCAGTACTGAGGAAGAAGACAAAACCTTTCTCAAAACAGACATTGGAAATTCTACTTCCAGATGAACCTCCATATAGGGACCCATAAAAATCTGAATCTGCAGATGAAGAACAGTCAGAAAAATTCGAAGAGTCTTCAGCTGAAGAAATTTGATTCTTATTAATATCTAACTAGTAATTAAGTACATTATATTATGTATTATAGTATTTTTAGATTATAATATTATTATTGATTTTTTTAGTAAATTGATTGATTAAAATAAATGTAATAATTTGTAATCTTTATATTTTGAAAATTAAAAGTTAAAATAAGTATAAAACGAGTTTATCGGTACCTTAAAAGGGCGAATTGATAATAGAATAGGTTTAGAATCGTTTACATTAAAAAATAATTGCGCCCGCCTAAATTTATAAGCTAATAAAACAATTAAATTCCAGTTCAATTAAATTAATCAAAGGCTCCTCCGTGAGCCTTGCGTATCCATGCAAACCCTTCCACACAATTTATTTTCTAATTGTTTCTGCCGATCTTTCAACAGCAAGAATAAATTATCCATGCGAAGCAGGATAAATTTTAAAATGTGAAAACAATTTATTTTGACAACAGCAACAGCAACAACAACAAAAATAACAAAACAGATAAATGAATGAAATAAAATAAATAATATACAGTAACTTGGCTTCATGCAGGTAGCTTAAACTAGAACTGGCAGCTTATGGAATTAAATATCTCGAAATTTAATTTTTATCTGGTTCAGAACATGAATATTTCTGACGCATTCACAGTTTCATTTCCATTCACATTTTTCTGAAATTTTACCATTCACATTCAAGTGCATAGATCGGATCGCGCTTTTTAATTTTCCTTTAAAATCAATGTATCTTGAGTTATAGACAATTTCTGAGCAGTAATTGCTATTCTCAATTGCAGTGATTACCATTCTATGAGTGCCACATTTTGAAAATCACGATGTTTAACCCTCCGTCTACCAGACGGGTCCATTGGACCCGACAGGTACATACAAAATATTCATTCAAACCAGAAATTTCTTTAAAATAAACTAAGTATATAAACCAGACAAAAATAAGGTAAATAGATAAGTTAAATAGTTTTAAATAAAAATTCTGGTGTAGAACGTTTTATTAAAACTTGAATAAAATTCCCGGTAGATCTAGGGTTAAGAATGTATTGGTTTGCAATGCTTCAAACCAATGTATCAGATAAAAATGGAAACTCTGACAACTTTTTCTAAAACATTCTATACCTTTTAGTCCAGGCAATAGAAACCGTATAGAGACTCTACCTAGCAAAATTCATGGTAGTTCTGAAAAAAGGCTTACTATATGTTTTTTGGGTCGCTGAATCCGAATTTTTAACTTCCCGCCAAAATTTCCCCTGACAACCGTCCCAAATTTTGGAATTCCGCCCAAAAAAAGGTTTTTATTAAAAAAATCAATTTTTTTATTGTTTTAGAGAAAAAGTATCTAGAAATTCAGAAAGTAGGCAAAATTTGCAACAAATTAGATATATGACATTATGATTTAGGATGAAGGGGAAGGGGGGGATCTGCCTCGGAACTTGCGCGCGATGCTGCGTGAAATAAGTTGCGCAATTCCACTTAACCACTCACACGTTTACATTCGCCCTCCCATCTCCCCTCCGAACTTTCTCTATAAGGTTTACTTTAAGTTTTTTTGGTCGCTGAATCCGAATTTTTAACTTCCCCCCAAAATTCACCCCCCCGAACCCCCCCAAATAGTTGTTTTTAACTTAAATTTCTTATTGTTTTAGGGGAAAAGCATTACGAAATTCAGAAACTAGACAAATTTGCAACAAATAGGATATATGACATTATGACGTAGGATGAACGGGCAGGGAGAGAGATGTGAATAAGAATTGAGAAGATGGAGAATAAGAATTTCCTCTGCGTATGCAAAGCAACCATTGTCCTAAATAACCTTTTTTAATATTTGTTTTATTTCGTTTTGTGTGTTGTTTTGTAGCCGAGTAATTTCCCATGAGCTTTTAGATTCCTTCTTTAGCTGTGGATTACATTTGATTGTAAACTATCCTGGGGCCAAACTTGGATTACATAGTACTTTTTGAGTGACTTTTTGAGAGTAATTTTAAAACATTATTTCCTGAAATCAAGAAAAGGGTACTCAGCACATACCAGAAATACCTGCTAGACATTTGCAAAGTTATTTCATCAAGATGTTGCTCAGAAGAACAAGCGAATAGGAACCCAAGAAACTTGTCCTACGCAAGATGGCTCACAAAGACGAATAAAATTATTCGCATTTACATAAGCACTGATTGACCTTCAGAGTCTGTAGGTTCACTCACAAAGTATAAAGTATGTAATCCAAGTTTATGCCGCAGGATGGTTAACACCAAATGTAATCCACATCTAAAAAATTGATCTAAAAACTTATGGGAAATTACTCGTCTACTAAACATCACAGAAAACGGCAAAAAACAAATACTATAAAAATTTATTTAGGACAATGGTTGCTTTTCATATCGAGAGCAAATTCTTATTGCAATGCTCTCTGACGACCGCCATCACATTAAACAACAACCTTATCAGCATATAAAAAATGCAAGAGGTAGAGTAAATGATGGTATACTCAAAGATGAAATACCCAAATGTTGCAAAATATTGTAGAAACAGAACTCCCAATCACTATGCAGTAACTGGATGCAATTTTGGTGAAGATAGCAGGCGGCTGAATAGATTCCATTAATTCCACTGCATTACTCTGCTTACCTTACCATACATAAGCAGTAGAAATATACGTGAACGAGTGTCACAGCAGCATCACCCAACGTCTGTGGATATAAAGAAGAGATGAACTAGGTTGATACATAGAAAACTTATGCCAGTTTTAGATAAAAAAATCACAATTCAGTGTATAAATAAAGCATTGTGCCCAGGTGGAAGGGTGGTCGAGTTATGCACTGTAGTATCATGAAATGCAGCCACCTCCACGTGATACCTCCTGGGTAGATTTGAAAGCAACTACGTAAGAGCTGTATTCTGAACAACAATTAATTGTATGGCACAACAGAGTGGCAACACCTTTTTTTTTACCAAAAGTTGGCAGTTTTGCTCCAGTTATACAGAACAAATATATCGTTTTATCGTTTAAATATGTTAAGTCATTAATAATAAAGGTTTAAATAACACTTTTAAATAATAAGCAGCTCTATAGGAATTTAATTTTTTTGAAAAAATGTCAAATTTTACTCAAAATTTCGACTTTTGGACCAAAAGCGCAGACTCAAGCCATTTTTTTTCAGCGGTAATATTGCACGCAGATGATGTACTAGTATAAAGACAACTTTTGGTACCTACCTGTTTTTGATTTAAAAAAATTAATTTTCTTCGCTCCACCCTAATATTCATACTATAGGCATGAATGTGCCTATAGTATGAATAGTATAGTATGAATGCCTGGTGTCTGTAGGATTTCGATATCGTTGGTGACGGAAATCGCAATAGAGAGCAATAGAGAAACTTATTGTGACCATGGAAACAACGACTCCTTTGATATTGAGATGTATAACGACAGCGTTCAACATTAAGCACTACATTTGTTATATTTCATGTATTAGCTTTAGCTTCAAATTTAAAAATGACTGGTTTTGTTTACTTTCAGAATTTTTCAATATTCGCAATTTGCCGGTCTTATTCTTCAAAATTCCCAAGTTTACATCCGTGTCTGAAAATAGGTGAATTTTTTACAGCTCTACTTAGCATAAAAAAGGACTTTGCATCTTCAGTACTTCAGTTGAAAATTTCGTATCGGACTGAATTCCCGTGAAACAAAAGAAAGTCGCCACAAAAACACCATGTGATTTATATCTAAATCTATCTTATTTCTATCTTTTTGTATTATTGCATTGTACTAGATGAGTAATAATTATTTTGTAAATCTTATAAACAATCGAAATAAATTTCTTTTTATTTTAGATTTACAAAACTTCTACAATTAATAAAAATAGCAATTTTTAAAGAAATATATAAATAAACTTTAATATTTTATATTCTTGTAGCTTATTCTAAATTTATGTTTTAACTTCCTTTACTTGTTTACCTTTTTTTTTTTCGTTTTAACACAATCGTTCTTTTATTCATGAAAAATAATCGTTTGTAAGGCATAAGGATACAATATAAATTATTCTTATTATACAAAGCACTCTGGTTCAACTTTGATAAATATTTAAACATTAACATAGAAATAATAATAGGTGTCTATTCAAACATTTATTCCAGCCTTGAAAAATATGTAAGTGACACAAGTATAGAAAATACAGTTTTCATAACGTCTTAAATGCAACACAATATGCAAAACCTATACAGGAATTATCAGGTCGTCAAGGGTGAAATTTGTAGAAATAAAGGCAAAGTTAGTTGATAACTTACAAATATAGGAATTATTTTATCCAAATTTCAACGATAATTCAAGGAATTATCGTTGAAATTTGGATGCAGAATTCGCCGATTCTGCATTCTGAAATGGGTCTGACTCAACGGTGACCTTTAGTTCGTCATTATTGACCCTTGATTTTGGGCGACCCCATGGCTCATTTGTAAGGTCAAAGTTACCTATACGAAATTTGGCGAACCAATTTGGTACTGTCTGCTGCGTAATTACACCAGAGTGAAATACACTATTAATGTTTCGCGCGGTCTGCGATGCCGTAGCTCCACGTAAGAACTCATACTTTATAATAGTGCAAATTTTCTATCGTTCTATTTTCAACAAAATTAAGTTTTAAAAACGTTTTCAATACTTTTTAAAGCTTACAATGATTCCTTAAATATCAATATGCGGAACTTTCCAAAAAAAAAAAAAAAAAAGCAGAGTGGTAAAGTATTAAGCCAATGTCAAATAATGAGCTGTTATAGTGGCAATATTATTAACTATTAAGAAAGAGAAACAATGCAGAAAGGCACAAATATAAATATGTATAAAAAGCGCACAGCTGTTTCGAAACCTCTAAGGTTTCATCATCAGTGCTTCAAATCAAAGATAAAATTAAACTACAGATTAAATGAGGGGGGCAGCCAGAGAGCCAGAAAGGCGTACCTTACAGCTCGACTGTAAACGGCGAAATGCAACATACGGCTGACAAACAGCCGAGAAGCCGATCTCACGCGCACGCAGGGAGACCAATAAAAATTGCCCAGCGTCAAAATTGTCAACCATAGGTCGCATTTCGCCGTTGGCAGCCGAACTGTAAGGTACGCCTTTCTGGCTCTCTTGCTCCTCCTCCTTTAATCCAGAGTTTTAATTTTATCTTTGATTTTAAGCACTGATGATGAAACCTTAGAGGTTTCGAAGCAATTGTATGCTTTTTATACATATTTATGTTTGTGTCTTTCTACATTGTTTGTCTTTCTTGATATGTTGGCACAATCTACAATCCTTCTTCTTTTTTAAATATTATTAACTACAAATTTCATCCTTGACGACCTAATATATTCTTCCTGTCTACTCGCAATATTAATTTATCTGGTGGAAAATTAAGTTTTAAATAAAACTCTTTCAGTTGATTCACTATGTATTCACGAGTTAAATACGATTATTGTTCATCCAATTCAATTGTTTGGTTTGAATAGAAAACTGAATTTTGAATCTTGCATTCTGTGTTATTGAAATGCAGTCACTGCTGTGTAATAATTATTTTGTAAAATTGTAACAATCGAACCGCAGTTGAATGCTGAGAAACATTGCTGAGTATAATGAATTTATTTAAAAAGGAATGGGAACAAATATTCAGAAAAGTGAAGCTATTTATTCCAAAAGAAGTTACTTTTATTTAAAAAAAAATGTTTGTAAAAGTATATTAAATGTATGAAAACCAATTATCTACTCACTGAATTCAATTATTTATAAAATTTCATTAGATTTAAAAAGGTTTTAATATAATGTAACATTATACCGGGTGTCCTAAAATTGACTGACTAATTTTAAAATTCAATACTTTGCAAATGGTGACAGCTATTAAAAAAATTCTTGCATAAGGGTTATGTAAGGTGTCAGTAGTTTTTTTTTTTTTACCACGAGTCTCGATTTTAGTTTAAAATAGGAGAGATAGATGCTGCTGAAAGCAATAGGCGCCAAATCGGTGCTCGATTTTTCTCCTATCTCTTCTCTGAGTATTGATGCAAAAGGAGGAGGTTAAATACATGGAGGTGTTCTCTATCGCCAATGAAATTTTGTTCTTAGGGACCTTCTCCATATATTTAACCCCCTTCTTTCTCATCAATACTGAGAGAAGAGAGAGTCCAAAAATCGGGTCCCGATTTTGCGCTTATTGCTTGAAGTGCCAACTATCGCTGCTATTTTAAACTAAAATCGAGAATCTCAGTGAAAAAGCTCCTGACATATTACATAACCCTACTACAAGAATTTTTTTTTAATAGCTGTCACCATTTGCAAGTTATTAGATTTTAAAATCGGTCATTCCATTTTAGGACATCCGGTATATTAATTATATAATATTAGGTATATTTTAAAATAATGAGATTATTTCAAATTTTATGTTTTTCAAAACTTTTCACCGCTCCTTTCAAATATATTTTGTAAACCTATTTTATCATTGGCTAAAACAGTAAGTTTTTATGCATAGAAAGTTAGTGTCATCATTTCATAAAAGTTAAATTGTTTTACAGGCTTGTACATCTACTAAAATTTCCGATTTTCAAAAACATGAAAATAAATGTAACTATAGTTTTTGTATTTCAAATTTCCCAACGTTTAACATGTCATCTCTCTTCTAAATTTTGGAATATTTTTTTACGTATTTTATTTCTTTTCTTTAAAAAAGAAAACAAAATAAGCGTTTTTTAGATTAAATAAAACAAAAAATTGTCAGACATGCTGATACAATGCAATTATTAAAATTCCTTACAAATTATGAAAAAAATCATAATGTTTATTGAGATACTTAATATGCTGTTATAGAGTGTGTAGTATAAGAATAATTTCTTAGCATGACCAATTAAATAAAATTTGAGAAGCCTATTTCAACGAACAGTTGCAAATGTACAGCTGGATAGAAAAAAAGAAAGATACATATACATACATAAACCAAAAGTTGTTAAAAAAATCGAAAATACCAAAGTTTGTACTTTAATTTGTAACCCTTTAAGAAGTGACCTATACAATTGTGTAGGTGATCCCAAAGAAAAAAAAAAAGAAAAAACAATTTTCTCTTTTTGTGCGATTTAAAACCGAGCCTGCATCCACACAATTGTGTGGATTCTTCCTTGGCATAACCTGACATTGGGTATTTTTAAAAATATATTTTTCAATCAATTATGATCCAGTTAATTAGGAGAAACCACCAAAACTTTAATTTTTACCAAAAATCTTCAGGTCTTAAAGGTGTAACAAACAAAATAAAAAAATAAATGCATTAGTTCTTTATTTGTTGTACAAATATTGGAATTTTGATGACAATTCTCTTCAACGATTTACAAATTGAACAGGAATTATTATAAGGAATTGCCCCTATAGGAAATTGTTGCAAGGTTGGGCTTGCAGAAACAATAGGTTTTTCCTACCATCTCGTCACTGTTATGTTTTTCTCTCTTTGTAGTGATTAACAATATGCCTCAAATTCCCATTTCATTTCCTTTATCGTTTTTACTTTCTTTCAATTAATAAAACACGCTATGCTCGAGGTAACATATTCTTTTTTTGAAAAATGTAAACAAATTTTGAAATCCTACTTTTCTTACATTTTGAAACACCTTTTTTGCATACTTTCTTATAGTCATACTGTCATGCTAGGGAGAAGATATGAAGAAGCTAATTAGTTTAAGAAAAAATAAAGAAAATGTTGTGAATTTTATGTCATACGATGTGAATGCCGCTCCAATTTGTGTACGTTCCTACGCTATTTCCGAATAATGATATTTGCCTTTTTTGATCGCAGGCTTTCTGACATTAAATAACACAAAGATTATTACTTCGTAATTATAATCCGTATTTTACATTATTTGATAGCATAACTTTTTAGTAAAAATATTAATTAGTTAGTGTCACACATGCATGTTTTAAAATGAGAAAAAAACTCTACTCTCCTCAATTAATGGGTCTTGTACCTTTTAAACACGACGAAAATTAACGAAAAAATTCAAAGTTTGAATTAGTCTATCTTCAAAACCTTTTTACAGAAAAGTGAGGACAGGCGCCGCCGTGGGACAGATGCCGCAGAGATTGTATTGGTGACATTAGCGCTCCCTACACCAATTTAAGAATTTCGTTGTGTGCTTAAGTGCTGTGTGCTGTTTTGTATACGTTTCCACCGCTTAATTGTCAGTATTTACATATTTATGCCTGTTTTTATGGTTCGAACCTGAGTGGTGAGTTGCTAAAATTATTCTAATAAAGTTTTATTACATATTTTAAGCCAAATAAACAGAGATTTCAACTCAAAACCGATTGCAACTGTAGACTAGATACTCGTAGAATACAGACATGTGCTTGCATTTCTATCACGTCGCTCACATTACACAAAATGGCGGTGCGGCATCTGACCCACCACTATGGGACAGATGACTCACCGAGGTTGAGGGACAAATGCCGCAAAATATAGTTTTGTTTTTCGGTTTAATAAATTCATCACTGCGATTTAAGTAGAACTTACATTTAAATGAGCCTAAAGTAGCGCATTCTGATACTTATCAAAATACTCTCAGGAACAATGTTGGTTCACCATGTGTGAATAAGGAAACCGTAGGCCGTTCACAATTATCAACGTCTAAACTGTTAAACAAAATATCTCCTATCCCAATGATCAAAAGACCTATACAGACAAGTAAGAGAAAGCAAAAGGATGCAAATATTACAAGCACAGAGTTTATAAACAAGAAAAAAGAAGAAGAAAATAAAAAGCAAAAGAAACTAGAAAGCGTCAAAGAACTTCAGCTTGGCGGGAGTAAAATATGCAAAAAAGAGAAGGGAAACATCAAACTTGAAAACACCTTACTTGCGAGGAAGAAACTAAAATATGATCCATCTTCTGACAATGAGCAAATAGTTCCTCTTATGGATTGTGATGGCAGTATTTGATTGGAATTTGATGACTCTGGATGTGTTGAGTGTCTGGAGTTTTATGAAGAAACAAAGTCTAAATCGGACAGGATTCATTGCATGAAATTCAATCGATAGCTGCATGAAAAAGGCTCACTTTACTTTTGCGACGAGAAGTGTGGTGTGATTGTGGACGAATGGAAATACAAAATCAAAGAATGAGAAGAAAGGCCAAAAATAAACAGGCTAGGGCCTAAATAGAATAGAACTAATACTTACATTAAGAGCAAACTGCAATGTTCGCCGCATGTAAACCAGTGATTTATGTATTTTTTTGTAATTATGCTGTCTATTGTTTCCAATAATTATGCTGTCCATTCATGTAAATTCAAATGTTTTTCTTTTCAATTTCATTTTTTGGTCTTAAGTTTTATTTTTTGAGCTTGCACTTTTGCAATTTCGTTAAACATTTCACAATTTAGTGATATAGTATATAATTTATGTAAGTTTACTATTATTTATCTTCATTTTAAGTAGTTTGAGGAAATAAAAATGTGATTTACTTGAAAAAAAGTAAACAGCATAGCTTTTTTCTCCATACGGCATCTGTACCACACCCCATGCGGCATCTTACCCAGCACATAAAAAATGATGTTAAAAAGGACGTTTGGGAAAATAATTATGCCTGCTTTATTAAGAGGGCTTTAACTTCTTTAATATAGAAATTTGATTCTAAAGGGTTTGATTAATGATTTCTGGTACTTAGTTTGTTGTTTTTTGCTTTATTGTACATTTTACAAGAAGAAAAGTAAAATTGGGGCATCTGTCTCCACTTTACTATGTGTAAAAACATGAAATTTTGACTATTGATTAAACAGATTGTGCTTTGTAATACGCTACCATTAGAAATTTATTTGAATTTTACAGAATTTGCGTATTGTTTAAATCAACATAGCTCTTTTTTTACTCCATAATTCATTGCACGTATATCTTTAGAAAGTGTGTATGGATTGTCATGAAATTTGGTAAAGATACTAAACAAATATGTGTGTTTAAAATGATCTACTCCTAGGCCAAAATTATTTCATTACCTATGTAAAAAATATTTTTGTAAAAAAAAAAAAAAAAAAAAAAATCAAAATTTTACATTTTTAATGAATAAAAATAGTCATAACTAAAAATATTACTATTGTAAATACTTAAATCATTTTAAACACACATGTTTGTTTAGTATTTTTATCAAATTTCACGCAATCCATATATACTTTCTCAAGTTATCATGCGCGCAATGACTTATGGTGTAAAAAAAAGAGCTATTTTAATTTCAACAATACACAAATTCTGGAATAGGCTAATAATTTCTAATAGTAGCATATTACAAAGCACAATCTGTTTAATAAATATCCAAAATTTCATGTTTATATATAAAAAAAGTTTGAAGGTAGACTAATTCAAATTTTGAATTTTTTCGTTAATTTTCGTCGCGCTTAAAAGGTACAAGACCCCTTAAAAATATACTTTCGGAATAAGCAAAAGTCTTTTTTTTCTATATTCACTTTTTCAACCAATCTGCAGACCATCAACATCCTTGCAATACTATATAACAAAATCATGTTTTATTTTCAGTTAACACGGATAACTATTATTGAATATTAAATTTACATGAAATAAGACTACAAAAAATATAAAATAATTACATTACTGCATACGAATTTTTTTAAGGCCGTTCAATTGCAAACCATTAAATGAGGGGCTCGCAACCATAGTAGACCAAGTCCATTAAAAAAAATGAGATGGTGCATAAAATATGTTTTTTCCACTCCCACAGTAGTCAAAGTCTGTAAACAGATGACATATATGAGAAAGTGTGTGAAAACAGACTTGGTTCTCTGTGGGAGTGGATAAAATACATTTTATGCATCTTCTAAATGGACTATCTCATTTTTTTTTCAAAATGCACTTGGTTTTTTGTTGTTACGAACCCCTCAAATATCTAGCAATAAAATATAATGGACTTTCTCCAATTTCAAAATTAACGACTCATTTGAGGAAAATCTGTTCGGCTGAAAGATTTGACCTAAACAAAGAGAGGACAAACAAATTTAATATAATAACAAAAGACAAAAGAATACAAATAACAAACGTTTTATACTACACTTAATGTAAGCATTACAAGTGGCCAGTTTTTTTATGTAACCCATTCGCTTTCGAACTTTTGCATATCTCTTGAATGCTTGATGTACATTTTCTGAAGTACAGCGCAAGTCATATTCAAACTGTATTTTGCATTTGCAGTTTTCATATTCAAAGTCAATAACAAAAAACATTTTTAACGAAAACAAATACTTAGCCTTAGTTTGACCAAGTTGACTCATTAAGCTGCGCCACATGTGAGTTGTCAATGCAGGTTCGTCGAGTATCACCTAGAACACTGTTACCCAAACTATATTATGCCTACCAGTTCTGGTACTTGTACCTTCAGATACTGGTACGTGAAAATTATACAGAAAAATAATACAGAACTGAAACGGAACTATTTTAGATTTAGAAACCCTTAACCCGTCCGCCGGTTGGTATGTCAATATATGCAAATAGTCGCAAGTACTTTGATTTCTATTTAAAAAAAATTAATAAATCTTCATAAAATATTTCGCACAACTTTTTTGTATTTTGCCGTGTTAGAAAAAAAAAATGCAATTTTTATGATAATGAATTGAGCGAATCTTGCACTAAAATGTAAACATGGATGCTTATTTGAATATCAATAAACGAATAATCATAGTATTGTTATTTAAATTTTAATATTACTTTTTCTTATCGGTAGTACGACGAAATTATGAGTTTCGATTTAGTGGTTTCTCCTGTCTAAAAGTCTAGGAACCGAGAATTTCTTATATACTCTCAAAGTTACATGAAGCCCATTTTGAGAAACACTGCCTTGGAGGTACGGACATATACGGTAGGTTTCCATTTTCAGCTGTAACAAAATCCTTCAATTATTTACATTTTTAATTTTCATAAAAGAAGTGTTAACTGATAACATACTTACCAGTCTTCTATTTTTTGAAGTCAAATAAACGTATTTCGCACCAGAAAATGCATTTGAAGAAATATTTCTTGTTAATATGTGATACCCATTTTATTCTCCTTTATTCTTTACTTTTATGTCTTGTTAAACGTTTAAGTATTTCATTTACTCTCATTTCTACTTTAATCATTAAAGTATTTTTTTTTCTTTTTAATGTGGATTAACCGCACTTAAACTTTTTTTCTATGGCTCCCTATGTCTCACCTAGTCGAATCACCTTTAAATTGGATATTAATTTGCTACGCAACTAGCTAATACAGAACACCATCCACATTGTTCCATTGTTCTTTTTTATTCTCTTTATGAAATAATGTTTTCGGTACAAAATATAAAGAGCGTTCAAATGAAAAGGAGACTTTTGCTGTAGCGTCGTTGTTTCTAATCGCAGTAGCTTAGTGTGCCTGTCCATAGATGGCGTGGCATTTTAGTGTTATTGCATGATAATGCTAGGCCACACGTGGCCATTCCCATATTTGTTGTCCTACAAAAGTCGCTGAAAAGTCAACGGTTCACATGTGACAAAGAAGTGCAAGACATCGTGAAAAACTGGATCCATCTGCAACCTCGTAGTTTGTACTCTGAAGCCACCCACTCTCTTTCTACGCGCTGGGGTCAAAGTATCAATGTCGATGGCAGTTATATTTAGTTGGAATGTAACATACACGAACTGTAATTAGGAGTTTTCTAATTAAATTATTCTGAAATTAAATATGCTTTAAATAAAATCACAGTGCGTTTTTCGTTTGAACAACCCTTATACAGGGCGTCCGGTCTCAACGGTGTCCAATGGCTAATTCCTAAACCGTTAGTCATAGACATATAGTTCCAATTACAAAAATGCTTTAAATCAGGTAAAGAAGTATTTTAAAAGCGATTTGGGTCAATAAAAACATTTCTTAAAAAATTACGAAATTTAAACTTTTATACGGCCCCCCGGTCCTATAAGTTATATTTAGTGAAATTTTCCTTTTACAATGACAAGTAATACAAAAAAAAGTCCCGTTGTTCTACGATTAAAATTGACCGAGTAATAGCTGTTTAAAGTTGGAGCTTATTTTTTTGCTGCAAATTGGGGGTCATTCACAAATTGAGTCGAAATATAATTTCGTCAGACATATTAAAAAATGGTTGAGAGTAAAATTAACATTGCAATGTAAATTTGAAATCCTTTGTCATTCTGACATATTAATGCAAAATATACAATTTGTAATACACATTTAAGAAGAAAGAAAAAAAACCCAGAATTTTTATTAAATAAAATGATGCTAAATTAACAGCCTCAATTCTTTACAAAATGATACGTATTTTAAAATATTATTAGATTACACTAGCCTGCAAAAGTTGGGTTATGTCATGTTCTTTAGCTTTTGATAATTGATTCTTATGTATTCTGTACCGCTAAATCCGGAATTGACCTTCATTTTTAGCCATCACATCAATATTTTTCACAAATTGTAAATTTCAAAGTTAAAAAGTTCAAAGTTAAAATTTAATCTCCTCCCCCATCTCATCACACCACCCAGCTGTAAGAATCCCAAGATAAGCAAAAATATCGAATAAATTATTGAATCAAATAAAATAAAAAAGGTTTTACATATGTTTTATAGTATGAGATTTTCGCTATATTTTAACTTACACATTTGCAAAAAAATTCTAACGTGATGGTTAAAAATGAAAGTCATTTTCAGATTTAGTGCTAAAAAGTACATAAAAATTAATTATCAAAAGTTAAAAAATACAACCATCTCCTCTACTTTGTAGTATCCGATTTTTGTTACTCTTTAAATTCGACAATTTATGATTTGCGAAATATCCTGACATGATGGTTAAAAATTAAGGCAATTTTCGGATTCAGTGCTAAAAAATACATAAAAGTAAAAAAAAAAAAAAAAAAAAAAAAAAACCAACTATCTCAGTCTTGTATTATCTAATCTAAAACTTTTTCAGAAACTTCTTGGCGGTAATCTATCCGAAATTTTTTGTGTTATCTTATAAAATAAGTATAAATAGTAACCACCGAAAATCATAATAATATTGGATTGTTATCGGATTTGCGCCAGTATGTCAAATGTAATCTCGTTCGGATATTTGAATGTGGGTTAAAGTTCGATTACAAAGTTTAAACTGTAAAAACATACATAAGATCGTTGAAGTAACATAAAAACTTATAAAAATAACATAATTTTATTAAAAGAAATCATAAAAGAAACAGTCTCAAATCCTGACAAAATAAAACATATGTTATTTCAGCCAATCTGAAACTTAATAAATATTAACTTAATCGTAATACTTGTACGATTTTTTTCAAAGCACAAATACACATGAAATGAGATCTTCGAATACGTTAAGCACTTGGAATATGACCCCTCAAAGCCAAGCCGAACTCATTTGTTTTCAGAGCAGAAAAGTGGCATAAGTCATGCATTTTTAAAGTTTCATAACTCACACAATTTTAGTGTCATATGAATGGGACTTTTTTTGTCATACTTGTCAGTGTAATAGAAAAATTTTACTAAATATAACTTATAGGACCGGGGGACCGTATAAAAATTTAAATTTCGTATTTTTTTAAGAAATGTTTTTATTGACCCAAATCGCTTTTAAAATGTTTCTTTATCTGATTTAAAGCATTTTTGTAATTGGAACTATATGTGTATGACTAACGGTTTAGGAATTAGCCATTGGACACCGTTGAGACCGGACACCCTTATATAAGAACTAAAAGATCTTCTTAAAACACCATCAAAAACTTTTAAATGCGCGTTTAAAAATTTTTGATGGTATTTTATGAAGGCCCCTTATATGTTTATTTATTCTGAAACACGTGAAGGTAGACACATATATATTTAATAAGGGACTGTACAGTCGTGGAAAAAAAAAGTAAACACCCCCTACTAACTCCTCAACAAATTATTGTAGAAGAAAATTACTGGTACCGAGCGATTGTAAATAAAGTCTACTTTTAAATGATGTATATAAAATTTGCTTAGGGGGCGATCTACATATTAAAACAAACCATAACTTCATTTTTCTTCAATGGCAATACCCAATTCTGACAGCATAAATGAACTCTACACCCTTTAATTAGCCTAGAAACAAATTTTTATGCAATTCACACCATAAGTTTCCGAGAAATTAATTATTTTAAAACGAACGTATTTTAAGGGCTGTATCCAAATTGAAGTTCAGTACTCGATTGTTAACCGAGAGAGTCGCCTTCTTGATCAAGGCACCTTACGAAGCCAGTTAGATAACAGGACAGCAGGAGAAATTTCAAAATATCGACTCACTTCTATTATAGACGGCCCCTTAAACCATCATTTTTCCGTTTTTTAAGCATAATTTGAAAACTATTTGGAAGAAAAATGCGAAATTTTGGATTTTCATAAAGCAGAACTTAATAAATCTAAATCCATCAAAAAAATTGTAGGTTGCAATTCATAATTTTTTCGAATATTAATTTCATAATTCATAATTCATATCATAAAATTATAAAAATTGCGAATTCAGCGTATTTATGTTTGGGCACATTAGCTTTATTGCTACACAAAAAAATAGCACATTAGGAGCATAATTTCAGGAGATATAAATAAAAATATGAAAATGTAATTTAACATTAGAAGCACTAAATTTTGAATGTTTATAATTCAAAAACTTATCATTCAAATGACTTGAAATTTGGTATCTAGGCGTAGTTTGAACCGAAGATTTGAAATATCTTGTTAAAATTGGGTATTGCCATTGAAAAAAAATGAAGTTTGGGTTCGTTTTAATATGTAGATGGCCCCCTAAGCAAATTATACATACATCATTTAAAAGTAGACTATATTTCCAATCGTTCGGTACAAGTAACTTCCGTCTACGATAACTTGTTGAAGAGTTAGTAAGGGGGTGTTTACTTTTTTTTCCCACAACTGTACATATATAATGTTATCACTTTAGGGGGGAGGGGGAGGGGGTTTGGCACATGATATCGTAATATATCTTTAGGGGGAGGGGGGATTTGTCTTTCGATATCGTTATCCTTTTTGATCCAACCAACATTTTCTTTTCTTATTTATAACTTGTTATTTACTTCAAAATAATCTGCAATGTTTATTGAATCTGTTATCTGTTTTTATGAAAATACAAAGTTATTATTAAAATCGTTAAATGATTACAAAATTAATTAATTCTAAAATATGGAATACCTCAACGTTTGGCATTCCTATTCTTCTGTCATATGTGTATGCATATATAATCCGCAATTGAAGAAACCAGGATACTTGTGTTTACCAGTAAAGAAAAAAGAAAGAATATTGTCCGCCTGTTTTGTTGATAAAAAGTTCTGCTCCCCCCCCCCCCCCCGCCCTCTCGCCGTGTGGGGCAAGTGCAAGAAGGTATAATATATTACTGTCGAATGCCTTATGCAACAAAAATCTATTATTAAGTACTATTAAATTAGTAACTACAATCGAACCTCCATTTAACGAATCGTTCAGGACTAGCAACTTTGTTCGTTAAATCGAGATTATTCGTTAAATCTGGATAATCAAAGGAATTTTTTTATACAACAGCACAAGTTAAAGAATGGTAAATAAAAAGTACTAAATGTAAATAAAAAGAATATTCCTCACTTACCTTAATAACGATTTTAAACATTTGTTGCTTTACAAAAATACATGGTATAAAAATTCATTCTTTTTTATGCACTGCTATAAATCACAATCATTTTAATTAAAAAGAAATCTCATTTATTCAAATTTTGTAGATAAATTATAAGCTATCTTTTATAGATGTTTGTTTGCGTTATTTCAATTTTGTATTCCAAACTTCTTTATCGTTTTTTCCCTGAAGCTGTGAAAATAGTATTAGCAACATTATAAGCCATCAAATTCCGTTTCAAAGAATCTAAACTGCTAATTGCTTCTTTGAATGTTGAATGCTTCATCTCTATTTCATCTTCTTCATGCGATCCATTACTAGAGCATGAATTTGAATAACCTCGGTATAATGTACATTTTCGCATGTAGATATTTCTGCGTCATATGATAAATATCGAGGCTAACGAAAAAGACAGGCTACCGCGGTGTGTCCGATTGTTGTTTTTTTACAGTCCGATGGAGTCACGTGATGCTCGAATGCACCAATGAAGTTGTGCGAAAAGAGCATCACGTGACTCCAGCGGTCTGTAAAAAAAGAAGAATCGCACCCAACGCGGTAGCCTGTCTTTCTCGTTAGCCTCGATACATATTCAGAAAATCGACAATCAGGTACACTGAAAACATTTTATAAATATTAGAAAATTTCTTCAAATTTTCACTTTTTTTACATCGAAAGTTATTTGTTAAATCGGGATTATTAATTTGTTAAATCGAAGTATTTTTGTTCCATTTTCGCTGGGATCATAAAAAAATTCGCTAAATCGAGAAATTCGTTAAATTGCGATTCGTAGAATCGGTGCTCGACTGTATTTCGTTTACATTTCCTTTGATAAAAAATTATTTCATATATAATACGGATATTTTATTGACTTATCTTCATTTGAATCAATAAAGTATGCAAATAATAAATGTATAACCATATCTGAATATCACTGAAAAAAAAATGAAAAAAAAAAAAGGACATTGATAACGATATTATTAGAGAGGGGGGGGGGGGGTCGCGGAAGGATAACGTATGATATCGTAAGGAGGGGGTCCAAAATTGCCAAAAAGTTGATAACGTTGTATAAGTATAGCCCCTAACTTACGCATGCAACGAGTATACAGCTATATCTTCGACAGTTCTTAATTACCCAAACAAAAATAAAAATTTCTAACAGTTTAATAAATTTTACTATTATGTTTTAATATTTGCGAACATTTTGATTAATTTCTTCATACTCTTATAAAGTTTCAAGAAACTATACATGATAACATACAACCAATGCTTATTTTAATAAAGACTGGTCCTTTAAAACTTTATACTTACAAATTATTCCTCTTTAGTTTTATTTAGTATTATAAATTAATTACAAAAAAAGGAAGATTGTTTTCATTTCCTTATCCCATATAATTAATCATATTGAAACTGTTATTTTTTAATTCATGAATATGTTTTTATAGAATCAAAAAATCAGTTTTGAATGAAAACGTAATCTATTTTTTTACTTAACATAATTGGATAAAATGTGCAAAAAACAGCTTAAAAAAACTGATCAGATATTTTTTAAACTACAAGAATTGATTAGTTTCTTAATAAAAAGCGTACGTTTTATGTTATTGAAAAAGGTAATCAATCAAAATTGCATGACAATATGAAATGCACTGAAAAGAAATTTCCTTTAAAAATATATTTCGTTAATTACATGATTTTCATTAATCAAATTCTTATTTTATTTTTAAGATATAAAATATTTCTTTCGGAAAAGTAGTTATTGTTTGCTCGCTCTTGTGCGTATTATATCAAATATCATCCTAAAGAATAAAAAACAATTTTTTAAATAAATTCTAAGAGAAGTTGGGACAATAAGAGGCGGCAAAAGAAAAGGTCTATAAGGCTTAGGTCTATATTTAAGAATATAAAAGTTTTTCTTAAATCTGGTTTTTACCTTTAAATTATTATTAACTGTTCAATAACAAAGTTATGATTTTAATATCTTTTTTTGTCTTTGAAAAATACCCGAACTTTGCAGGGTAGCTATTAAATACTGTTACACTCCAAAAAATAAGAATTAATTTTAATCCTCGGGTAAAACAATTTCTCTATTTCAGCGTTTGGCAATTTTCTATTAGTGCAGACGATTTTTGTATAAAGAAAATATTTAAAATTATTTGAAAGATGGAAGCCAAAAGAATGATGATTAAACAGCTCTTTGATTTTTAAGCAATTAAAATGCCTTGGTTTTAATAGAACATTTATATATAGAACTATAAGTGGATTATTGGATATTAATAGTTGTAAAAATTGACCTAGGTCTGGTCGTCCGTGCTCAGTTCGCACAAAAGAGTGCTTCAAAAGAATTCGTGAAAAGATAAGAAGAAATCCACAACGTTCTGAATATAAAATGGTTGTAGAAGAAAGAGAACGTGAGTCGCAAAATTATGCAAGTTATTATAAATGAACTCATGGGTTTTCGCCATTATTTCAAAAGAAAAGTTCAAGGTTTGACTGCTGCAAAAAGAATAAAAAGATTACAACGATGCAAGAGATTGCTGGAGCGGCATTGTAGGAAAAGTATTGACAGAATAATATTTTCTGATGGGAAGCTATTTTGCACTGAACAATGTTATAATGCTAAAAATGATGTCATATGTTCAGAAATCTTCGCGGATGTACCTGAAACCATTCGAATGGTTAAAAGCTTTCAGAACAAAAATTCTGTTATGGTTTGGGCTGCAGTGTCAAACAATGAAAAATTGCCTTTGAAATTCATCGATAAAGGGATAAAAATAAATGTGGAATGTTAAAAACAGGACATATTGGCTACAAATTTATTGCCACGTGCTGACAGGTTGTATTCCAAAAAGAATTGGATATTTTAGAAAGATTCTGCACCTTCGCACCTAGCTAAATCCACACAGGCAATGCCAGTTGTCCGAACATTATCACGCCAGAAGATTGGCTACATTCTTCACCGAATCTAAATCTTTTAGATTATTGCGTTTGGGGGATTTTAGAGGCTAAAGTAAATAGCAAACGAAACATAAGTTTGTACTCTCTTAAAACTTCTATGTTTCGTAAATGGGACGAATTACTTCTTAAAATGATTTATGCCGCAGTCAGGCAATGGCATAAGAGGTAACCGATTTTGATAACCGATAAAGATGGTGGTCGTTTTGAGTAAAATTATTTCTCGGTAAACTTTCATCTCTGATAATCATCATATTAGTGTATTTGTCATTTCATATTTGTAAAATAAAATGACTTAATATTTATAACAGTATTTAGTAGCCACGCTATAGACTATTTATAATAATTTATGATTTTACCAAAATAAAATTTTATAGCGTAAAATGAGTTAAAACTTTAGATATAATTAAATGTCCCTTTTTTCTAATCAGATATTAATTCTGATTTCACTTTGTAAATTGTGAAAAGATATTTCAGATAGACATTTCCATCAATGTCTCATATTACCCCATTTGTTATTGTGCCTGGTAATAAGAAATAAGAATATCTTATTGTTTCTCTACACAGAGGCTGTTCGCACATTCTTCAGGACTATTTTCAAGGTATTTTCAGAACTGTATTACATAAACCATTTATGTATTAAATGTTCAGTTTGATAATCCTTATTCTTATTTGTTCTTCTGCACAAGAGTTTGCATTACAATAATGCTTTTCGTAGTATCGGAAGAGGAATTTTGTCCCATTTGTACAGAGCAGATTTGCAAAGTCATTAAGGGTAGTAGATCGATGTTTGGATAATGGCGTTTTAAAAGTGTAAAACGAAAAAAAAAACCCCAATGAGTGATGTATTAGGGTATTTAGTCACTTCTTGTTCCATTGCTTGCAGTATATCAACAGTTGACTGTGATGTGTAGAATCATCTACTTCATCCCTTTCTAACGATATATTATTTTTGTTTCTATGGCAACGAGAAGGCTTAAAGTTCTAAGTAATTATGTTTGCTTACATCTGGTTATACTTTTTTAATCACACCACTTTACACCACCTTAATCATAAGTCAGTTTTCTCAAAATGTTGTTTTTTCAACTTTACCTTTTTTGAATTTACCTAAAATAGACCATTCTATAGAAACTAATTAGTGTTTGTAATTTTTCCAAAATATTCTACAGGCACTGTTTAATCTGATGAGAACGAATTAGAGAATATATGTCTACTTTTTTTGAAACATTTCTTACAATCTTTTTTGCTTTAAATAGTGGTTTCTATTTCAGATTTGTCACAAGAGCAACTGAAAATTTTCTGTGCATAAACCTGGCTTCACTTTATTAAGGATCATATGTTTGATACGAGGGCAAGTCAGTAAGTATGTCACAAAAGCCAATAAAAAAAGGAAAACCAAGATACATACTTAAAAGGCATGTTTATTTCTCTATATAATCGTCATTTACATTGATATATTTGCCCCATATCTTTTATGAGTTTTCTAATACCTGAGGCATAAAAGTGTTTGGGTTGCACTGTCAGCAATCTGTGTACCTCACATTCAACGTCTGCATCAGTCGGCTGTAGGCTAAACCACGTGAACATCCCGTTGCAGCTGTTAATGCTGTCTATTGTTGTTCGCCTGTCAGCTCTAACCATTTCCCCAACCTTCTGCAATGTTTCTTCTGTCGCAATCTCAACAGAACGACCACTTCGTTCTTCGTCAACAACTTTTGAACGCCCCTGCTCATCTTGTACAACTGCTGTTTCATAAATTTGAAACTGACATATTACATTTGGACAGTGCTACCACCTATTGGCATATTTGGAAACAATTTACTACTAATTTTCGACCTCTCACGTCGGTTTGTGCCCTACTTACTGACTTTCCCTCGTACATATGAAAACTCCAACTGTGTATCTTTGGTAGTTTATGAGAAACGTCATATTAATTTATCATGACTGGTATAGGGCTTATCGACTGCACTTGAAAAGCAATAATGCTGAGATAACTATTTAAATCAGGGTTATCAGATTTACTCTCCGGGTAGAAATCCATTTTTTTTCACAGGTACTGATTTTTTAAATTAAAAGACTTAGGAAGTTTTCGGAAAAATTGGCTTTTATGAAATAAATCAGCATTTTACAATTTTCTTTAAGTAATTCTTGAAAATAAAGCTGTAACATTACAACACCTGTTTACATACAAATATAAACTGGTCCAAATTACATTAAAAAGGTATTTATGTGTGATGTTTTTTAATTTTTTTTACAAGTCTAATTCAGACACGTCATTGATAAACAATTAATCTTATTTGCTTATGTTGCAGAATTTTAACTATCAAACGAGGCTTCCGAATATGAATTTAAATTATTACCAGAGAATTTAAAAATAATTAGAAAATATTAATTATAAAAAAGTAGTTTTAGAAAAAATAATTATTAAAAATTTTCTCAAGCACTCAATTGAAAAGAAAAATGCATTACTGCAAACTGAATAAAGAAAAGACGTATTTACATGATTAATGCATGCATTCATTATTTAGTATTATAATGAAATTATTTTGCCTTTGGTTTTATACAATTTTTCTTGTCATCTAACTTTTTTTTTTATTGAACAGCGTATTCATAAATGAATTGCGAATGAATTCGTGTAAGAATGTGTCAAAACATCTAAAAAAAAAAAGATTTTGAAAATATAAAGCATTACATTTTGGATATAAAATCTGTGTCTCAACAATGGTAAGTTTTATTTTAAATTTGAGATTTTTTTTATATAAGGTGGAAAAGTACTTACAAGTTTTTATTTAGCTTCATTACTTTGCTTAAAAAATCCATTATGTTTATTTCTCCTAACGTCCTTTTTTCTCATATAACAGCACATGAAAGTCGATTATCGTTTCTCTTTTATTACAGAACAAGAAAGGCATCTAATAATGAAAGGGATGATTTAGCAAATTTTATGATTATATTATTCCGCATTCTGTCTCTTTTATGACCGAATACCTAGGAATTTAATATGCATTGGAGTCTGCGTCTTTTGTTTGCTTTGAAACATAATGTTACTAATATAACACTTTTCTTTGATAATAGAGTGATGCAAATATCATATAAGAAAATGTGAACATCGTATTTATTGTAATATAATACT
The DNA here is from genome assembly GCA_963932465.1 of Maratus speciosus. Taxonomy (NCBI): domain Eukaryota; kingdom Metazoa; phylum Arthropoda; class Arachnida; order Araneae; family Salticidae; genus Maratus; species Maratus speciosus. The sequence goes on along the minus strand of OZ010791.1, from coordinate 221,604,194 downwards.
AGAAATCTTATGCTGGCAAATATTTTTTTGAAGCACACTTCCATAAAGTAATATATTGTTTTATTTTTCTCTCATACATATCCTAAAATATATTATATACCAGAATGAATAAAAAAACAAGTTAGTATTCAGTAAAAAGAATACAAAAGAAAACAAATCTATATACTTTATGTAGTTTTGTTGAAAAAATTACGTATAATTAATTTTTCGACAGGATTTCCGAGCAAATTAAGACGGTTACAGCAAAGCACAATAAATGCAACTATCGAACTGAAATAGAAATCACCTCCAACGTTATGGAGCTCGTTTAATTGAGTCATTTTTATTTGTCAACCATACTGTCAATTACTTAACTTTTTTTGTGTCGATTGTTTACTATCATCTGTGTGATCGCAGCTGCATTTTCAGGAGTGTTGAAGCGTAAAAGTTGTTATTTACGACAATCATCAGTGAGATCAGTGCATCAATTTGTTACTACGATGGCTGTTCAATAAAGAATGATCGTAATTTTTTTATTGACATATTTTATTGCACACAAGTTTATTTTTATGTTCCATTGTTAACTTAATGTGTAACGAGTACGTGGTAATTTTTTTTGTTCATTTATTTCCAGTAGTAGGTCAGCGGCAGCCATGAAAGTTCAGATATATTCAGTATCGTCTACGAGAACGATGGAAGCAACACGCAATGAGCAAGTTTGCTCTGGCATGCTGGAAATTTTGCTTTCGCCAGAAGAAATTGTCCGTCGAAGCGTATGCTATAGGAGACTAATGGAGAGTCTGTTCTTTCCTGTAGCACAGTTAGATGATGCTTTGAGGTGTTTAAGAAAGAGAAAGACAATCATCTTCAAAGGAAGATGGACCGGGAGTTCCTGTAACTGAACTTACAGAGGTTAACATAATACCTTCGTTATTATTATCACAGAAGCGTCAGATATGAGAACTATTAAAAACAGTGCAGTTATAATGGCATGCCACCCACACGTTGGTAACAGAAAAGTGAATATGAGACGTGAATTCCGACACTCCTCATCACCGAACAACAGGACGTTCGCATGGAGGTTGTTCGAAATTGAAGGTGATGTTACATGAACATGAGATGAATCCCCTAAGGTAATAATACACTTCAATTGACGATTTCTTCCGACGAAAGCAACATTTCTAGCGGGCAAGAGCATAGTTGTTCATTGCGTGTTGCCTCCATTGTTCCCGTAGGCGATACTGAAAGTATTTGAACTTTCTTTGCTGCCACTGACGTACTACTGGAAATAAATGAACAAAACAATTACTACATATTCATTACATCTTAAGCTAACAATGGAACATCAAGTAAATTTGTGCACAATAAAGTGTGCTAATAAAAAATTATGATGATAATTCTTTATTGAAAAGCCCTCGTAGTTCCCACCACCATACAATTGGAAATGAGATCAGCACGTTCACCATACAGTGCAACACTTTTACGAATAATTTTTTGTGTTATTATCAATTGTGATTATGTGGTATTATATATTATGAAACCTTCAGTGATATATTTTTATAATAAAGTGATATATTTTTTTTAATATCATTTTACGAATCTTTAAAAAAATATGAGGATATTCAAATTAGAACTAAAATTATAACTTATAAATGGAAGATAATTTGTATACATTTAAAGAGAAATTTCAACTTTAAAATAATTTTTCTCCAAACTATGATTTTTGACATTGCGCGTATTCTAATTTCAGAAGTAATTAAAATACAATCTTTAAATTTTGTATGATGGTGTATTTTGTATATGTTATGAAGTTACACCTTTTTCTAGGCAGGTCCATATATTTATTTATTTATTTATTTATATTTTTTTCCAGACATTTTGCCTTAATGTTATAATTGACTGAAAAAAATATCTCCCACAGTAAAATCGATTATTATTTTCGGTGCATGTTTAAGTATTACATCTTATGAAAGTATATATGTAGTTTTAAGCAAATACATGATGCGTGAAGTATTTGAGAACACACGTTATAGGTGAAATATCACACTGTATATCATAGTTACAATTTTTTTTCTATTACATGTAAACATGTCAAAACCTAGACTAACTGAGGAAATGAAGAGGCATGCTATGATTGGCTCATTGGTTGAAGAATACTCCGATTTAGAGATTGCCACAATCTTGAAACTCGCCTAGTCATTCGTCTTTAATGTACAAAGAGAACTAAAGGGTGCCCGGTTTCACGTGGCAAACGTTTCATGCAGGAAAGGAGATTATCAGCATTATGAAATCATCAAGACACCGGTATTTGTCAGTCAAGTGGATGAAAATCCTACGAAGTCGATGAAGGCACTCGCTAGCGAGATGCAAGTTGATGATTTATAAACAGTGATGTGTGATTCATGAAGACCTTCGTTAGAGGTCGTACGAGATGAGGAGGTTACAGTTCTTGCCCGAAAGAACCCGGGATAACCGCCTGACTTGAGATAAGCGCATTCTTAACAATCTGAAACATCAAGAGGAGTCAGGAATGTTCTTGTTTCTTTACAATGAGAAAGCCAAGGTCAAGAAATGAGCCACAAAAAGGTCGAGGATGGTATAAACTCCCCGAAGAGGTTCTGACAGATATTTGCAGAAAATTTCCAGACTCATTGATGATTCTGGGGTGGGGGGGTCATGAGAACCGAGGACGATCGGGTGCCTCCACATTTCTTTCTTCGAGGTGCTTGAGTCCACACCGTTGCTTATATCGAGGTGCTAAAGCACTAAAATACTTCTGTAACACGAGGAAGGCTGTGGGTTTTTTTTAACAAAACTGCACTATCCCATACAGCCCATACAAACCAAAAATGGATAGCCAAAGCATTCGTGACGATGTCACTCTCAAATTGTCTGCCCCCAGCTACCCAGATATTAACCTAATGGCCAACATATGTGGCGTAGTTGAGAGGGACTTTAATAGTCGTTCACACAACAAAGTTGTGGCTATCATGACAGCCGTTGTGTATGCAGTGGCAAATGGTCCCAACATTCATCTGATCATTACCTACAGCAATTTTTGACAGCTTGTATAGGCAGTTAGTGCGGCTGGCAGCGGTTTCAATGAATGATATCATCCAGTGTGTATGTGGTCACCGCTGTAGAACGTTAAAATTAAAAAAAATATACTGTATATCTAGTGTATATTCCTGTTTGAAAGCCGTCGTTGATTTGTTCTCAAATACTTGAAGCACCCTGTATGTGTGATTGTTTTTTAATAATCTTACGTTCAAGATATGTGGCGTGGAAAAAATCCTTAATTAGTTAATATTAATTAAAATTAATTTAAGTTATATTTCATTAAATATATTTATAGGAATGGATTAACAAATTATTAATTATACAATTTAATTAAAAACCCTTTTTACTTAGGTGAAATATTTGCAGCTTCATAAATTTTTGAATTTTGGTGTAAAATCGTGTAATATCAAATTGCTCAATGTGGTTTTCCGTTTGAAGAGTTTATCACAGCATACAGTTTTTTGAAAGTCAAATTTGCATAAGAAACCTAGCGTAAGAATCATTACAAGTCATAAAGATGTATTCTGGAAAAATACAAATAACTCGTTTTCTTTCCGAAGTACTTAAATGCATTCTTATACTTGCGAACTAGTGCGAGCTGAGATACTGTTCTAAGTAAAATTTACCTGTTGATTCATTCTTGTGTATATATAAGCAGAAATGTCATTTCATCTGAAATAGCATAAAAAAGACAGAACTATATATATATATACACACACTGTAAAAAAACAACATTTTTACATTACAAAGTACTGTTCATCTCGCGCACAAACTCGATCACAGTGAATGTGCTGTATCTTTCGTTGGTTTCCTGACCATATTAACATGGAAAATATAGTATTTGCGTAAAATTAACAGCACAATGCGCTGGCAATTTGGACGCCAGCAGTTTCTGCTGAAAAAAAATGCGTCCAAATTGCCAGCACATTGTGCTGTTAATTTTACACAACTACTGTATTTTCTATGTTAATATAGTCAGGAAACCAAAGAAAGATACAGCACATTCACTGTGATCGAGTTTGTTCGGGCAAATCTACAGTGGTTTTTTTACAGTGCATATATAAACAGAGAGAAGTCAATAGAAATATATTATTAATTAAATAGCAGTTAAAAAATAATTATATTAATCAGAATAAGAATTAACTCCCGAAATTTACCTGCAAAAGGATTTATTTCAAAATATACGGTCAGTAAAATTTGTTTTAAAACCGTTCGTTGAACGTTGGAAACCTACATTTATTTTGAGATTTCTGACTAATTTTTTTTTTTTACAAAGATCAATCTATCCACACACTTCGCAAGATATGGTATGTTCTTTTTCAGAATGATGTGTGACAATGAGTCTGCATTAAGTTTTCGTAAATTTTTCTGCTATATCAGGTACTGCTATATGCTATATCGAGTACAACTATTTTACTGTTGCGGCTCTCCTAAGCTACAAAATTCCGAATGCGCCTTCCCTTTTGATAGTGAATAACGTTATACAGCCATAGAAGACAAGCATGAAATGTGTTTCATGTAATAATTTTCTTCTTTTTTCAGATATAGGAGAAAGAACGATGAAGTGGCCATTCTAAGTTTTGATGAATTTTTAAACCTTTTTATTCACTAAAGTTCTACAAACAAATACCAATAGCAATGTAGTAACTGTAGTTTCTTCAATTGCTACATTACTTAAAAAAATATTTTAAGATGTACACGTTACTTTGTAAGAAAAATTACAAAATGGCTAGTTTGGCCGACTAGGCTGGGAAAAATGGCCAGCATAGGTTAAATGAACAAATCACATTAATTCTAGAGGTATATTTAATCAACAGAAGCTAAAGTTAACACACATTAAGAATAAGAACCACGTTTTGTAATATTTTAAGCATTAATTGTTACAAAATAAACAGTAATGAGTATCAATATGGCGTATACAAGTTCCCTCAGCAGATATGCAGACTACAAATGTAAAGAGTAAGTCTTTCTCTGAAGAAGTTATTGCCCCGAACTGTCTTCTTTCTTTCAAAGAAAACTATTATGAGTAGCATTTTGTTATGAAGAATGAATAAAAATCGTCGATGTCTTTGTGTTCACTTTTGCCCGAAATAACAGCTTCACGAAAACTATGACCTATCATCTAATCTACATGGCTTAGCGTTTTCAAACACACATCATTTAAAAGTTTATTTCAAACGACATAAAAGCAAATAATTATGACACTGCATAATATTTAGCTACGATCAAGAAATTGTACCACTTGCCTAAAATCAAAAATGCGAAAAAACAATAAAATGCGTTAAAAACTAGAAAATATAGCCCTCCGCTACAAAACCGCAAATAATATTAATGCAAATAATATTAATAGTATCTGTGCTTGTTGTTTCGCCTAGTTCCTGCTTGGCGGGTGCACTATACAGCGGAAAAAGTTCAAATGATCACTTACCCTTCCTTTCCTTATATATAGCCATTACGTGTGAAAAACATATATTCAAATCTTGATATCTTGATTACCAGGAGAAAAGAGAAAATTAGAGATAAAACGATTTCCAAGTAGAAAATTTAAAGAATAACATTATATTTAAAATTGAAGACATCAAGTACACTCTAATTCAAATAAGATGTAATGATTATCAATGATTGATTTTAATTGAAAGGCTTTTTGAAAAAAAAAAATTAAACTTTATCAAGATTTAACTTAATTCAAACCAAGGTGAAAGGTTTTCGGACCGTCCTTGGAAAACTCCGGCACCTCCCAAGGCAGGCCGCTCACTATGAAAACCACTCCACTATCTCAAGGAATTTTTTAGAGTGTATCTAGTGTTGTTAAATGAATAAAGCCAGCAGATGACGCTATGCACGTCGAACGCTTGTGGACTAACAGTTATGTTTATATTTTCATTATATACAGTTGTGCGTTGTAATTAGCGTATTAATGTGTGTCGTCTCCCGTACACAAATCTTGCTTTATTTGTTAAAGAAGACTGTAATATATTTTCGAAATTACTGAGAAATGAAATGAACCAGGGATCTATTAGGAGCTATCAAATCTTTTCTTACCTTTTATGTTTTTATGATTTCGAAATTCTTTTATGGATTACAATAACCGGAGAGCTAAATAGATAATGTTACATTCTAGTGATTTACATAAATCTTAAAGCTCGCTTGAAAATCTTAGAAAAAATCCTTAACTAAGATTATTAACAAAATTACTGCGAAATTAATTGGAGACAGGATTGATAATGATGAAATAGAAGAACTTAAATTTCAATTAATTTAAAATGCATAACAAATTTGTGAATCAGATTAAGAAACAAAAAACTTATAGCTAATTTAGAGAAACTTGAAAATGATGTAGATTCCAATCAGAAGTATCGCGAAAAGGTTACAAAAGCAAAAGCTAAAATTGATAGACATTTAAAGAGGAATGTTTCTAACGAAAGTAAGATAAATTCCCCGAATGCATTGTTTACAAGAGCTAAAGAATTAAAGAATATTTGTTATTCTCAAGTAATGTTGTTAGAAGCTGTTGAAATATCTTGTAGTTTGTAAGTACATTTATGTACGTTTCTGCAACTCTGACAGAATATTCCGTTTTATTTAGTCATTGCAAAGACTAAAGTTGCACCAGTTCAGGAAATAACTCTATCTTCTTGCTGTACTTATAAAAGACGTAATGCTTAAGCAACATACATGCCCATTTAAGTTTACCAAAGGACGTTAAGATTAGTTTCTGGCCAGTTTCCATGACTGTTCTTCACTGGATCAAGAAGAATTCTCAAAAATTAAAGATGGTTGTGAATAACAGAGTAGATGAAATCAAGAAAATATCTGATCTTGATTGTTTGTCTTGTCATTATTGTCGGGGAAATAAAAACACTTCTGATATGTTATCAGGAGGTGAAAATTTAATCAGTCTAAATGACCATGAACGTGGGAAATTTGGGCTAACACGACTAAGAAAGTGCGAAAATAACTGGGAAAAATCCAATGTTGATGTCGTTCAAGAAACTGATTTAGAAGATAAAGAATATGAAGTGATGACTATTCTTGTAACAACGAGACTTCCAAGACATCCAAAGATGCAACAAGCTAATGAAAATATTACGAATAACTGCATTGATTCAAAGATCACATTATCAAAAGATCACAGACCTTACTATAAAATATTGTCATGAACGAACAAAGCAAGATAGTGTCTCGGAAACTTTAAAACACAACTTAAACAGTAAAATTTGATTTTTAGAACGAGACAAAAAAAAGAGAGAAAAAGTTTGATATTTAGATGCAATTTGTGTTAATTTTTTTTTGTTATATCTGCCAACCAGATTCATTCGAGATCTGCCAACCAGAACTTCTACATGAGACAAAAATAACATACCCAATCTAATGAATATTATATCATATAAAGGAGAAAATATCAAGACGATATTCTGATTCAAGTTTGGACATGAGGAAATCTTATTATCTTTTTGAATTAAAACCAGCCCACCAATGTAGACAAATCGAGTTTAAAGTGTGTGCTATCGTTGTTATAAAGGACAACATCCCACGACTTATCTGGAAAACGAATGTCGTAATATATTCATAATGGACGTGCTTGTAGAACAAGATCATGTTAAATGAGGTTGCTAATTTGCGCCGTAATCACCATACCGGTGCAGCTTCTTTGCCATCGTGAATTGTACTGTTTTGTCTCTAGACATACCTTGCCCGGCGGAAGTTATTGGGAAATGAAAAAAGCCTTCAGATGTTGTTAAGAGCCAAATATTGGTTGACTGACAGAAATGTTCTATGTTTTCAGCGTATATATTTGTGTGTTTGTTTACCAGTGTAAAAGTGCGTGTCGTTTCCAGTAAATAAATTTCGCTTATGTCTTAATGAAGTGACTAGAAGATTTTTAAAGCTCCAGAGAAATGAAATGAACCATTGATATGGGATTGATTAGGGGAAAGCAAATCTTTTCTTACATTTCGTATTTTTTGCGACTTCGAATTGTTTTAATGATGTCAGTTTCTTTTTTAATAAAATATTTATGATATAAAGTCAACTTTTATAGGATTTTGTGCTGAAATGGAAAATCAAATATCTTATGAATCTCGGTTATTATTCTTAAAATTTCGCAACATTAAAGGTAAGATAGACTTTTAATTAAACTATGTTTTAAAATTCGCCTAAATCGTATTTCTTTTCTGTATTATTATTAATTTTTATATATCCATCATCGTGCAGAAGAAAACAAAAAATCTTGAACATACTGGAAATATTTGTGAAATATTATATGCATTTTGAAAAGGTTCTTTAAAACAAAATTCTGCATTAAAATAAACATTTTAATAAAAATTTAAGTATATAAATTAATGTCATATTAATATGTAACGAATGATTCTAGGAAATACCGACTATAATTACATTCCGTTTCTATTTATAATTTATCTAAATATTTCAGAAAAATTAAATGAGGATATTTCGGAATATTTTGCAAGCTAATATGGCTCTGCGATACAAATACTAATTAAATTTAATATGTTTAATTTATATTTACTTATTTTTGATGTTACGTTGCTTTATATGTATAATTAAATATAAAAGTTGGGAGTATTATTACTAGCTAGTTGTGTCAAGATAAACTTATGTTGCTCTCAATATCACATAATTTCCGTCTGAATTAATTCATGTAGAATGTTTATTTTAAAAGAGTTATTATGTACTACATTATCAGAACAATGCTAGATTTTAAAATATAATGCAGTGATTTAATATGGAATATGTAACAGCTGAATAAAATTATGCTTTCAATCGCAAAATACAAAGCGGAATAAAATAAATGAACATAATTAAACAAGTGTAACTAAATCTAGAAAGCTGCATTATTTATTTTCTCATGTATGATTAAATTAGATAATGCTCTAAAGCTATTTTAAAAATCACTTCTATTGAGTAATTAGTCTAAAATTCCACACCACTGTTAAGGATGATTTTTAATGCAAAGAATGAGGATACATAAGACGGGTTTTTGGCCTAAACGAATTTAATGTTTTTAAACTGTGTATATATGAAATAATGTCATAGGAAATAAGAAAACAAAAAAAAAATTAGTTCAAAATAATTTATTTAAAACCATAATTATGAAACGAAATACTAGTCCAGGCAATAGAGACCGTATAGGGGCTCTACCTAGCAAAATTAATGGAAGTTCTGGAAATTGGCTTACTTTATGTTTTTTGGGTCGCTGAATCCGAATTTGTAACTTCCCACAAAAATTTCCCTCGGCAACCCCTCTCCCAAATTTTGGTAAAATGCCCCCCAAAAAGGTTTTTATTAAAAGAATCAATTTTTTTATTGTTTTAGGGAAAAGTATCTAGAAATTCAGAAAGTAGACAAAATTTGCAACAAATTAGATGTATGACTTTATGACTTAGGATGAAGGGGAAGGGGGGATCTGCCTCGGAACATGCGCCGCGGTGTTGCATGGACTAAGTTGCGCAATTCCACTTAACCCCTTAACCTACAATGACGGGCATAACCTGCGTACGATGATCGAGCCAAATGTAAATTCATTTTACCAATAAAATTTCACAGTAAATATAATTTAATTTAATCGTCGAAATTCCATGATTAAACAAGGCGAAAATCTCTATTAAATTTTAGTGGTAGCTATGGATTTGCCAAACCGCGGAGCTGTTAAAAGTAAATCGTAGGTTAAGGGGTTAATCACTCACACGTTTACATTCGCCCTCCCATCTCCCCTCCGAACTTTCTCTATAAGGTTTACTTTAAGTTTTTTTATGTAGCTGAATCCGAATTTTAACTTCCCCCCGAAAATTCCCCCCCCCCGAAAAGCCCCCAAAATAGTTGTTTTTAACTTAAATTTCTTATCGTTTTAGGGGAAAAGCATTACGAAATTCAGAAACTAGACAAAATTTGCAACAAATAGGACATATGACATTATGACGTAGGATAAACGGGGAGAGAGGGGGGCTGCCCCAGAACATTCCACGCGCGCTTTTCTCAAAAACCAAATTTTTTCAAAAAATCAATTTTTTGAAGGGTTGCCGGGTGAAATTTTGGTGGGAAGTTACAAATTCGGATTCAGCGACCCCAAAAACATAAAGTTATTCCAAATCCAGAACTAGTATTAATTTTGCCAGGTAAAATCCCCTATTGCCTGGACTTCATAACTTAGAGCACGTAGCGCCGCAGTGCATATTCAGAGGGAGCCCTCCCTCTACCCGTTCGTCCTACGTCATAATGTCATACATCCTATTTGTTGCAAATTTTGCTTGAACAAAGGATTTTCTTAAAAAAAAAAATCACTGAATAATATGTCGATATTTATAAAATACACAAATGTAAAAAAATTGTTCTAAGAGTACCGAATCCTCTTTAGTTAATTTCTTGTATATTTCTTATTAAAATTATAAATACTTTAAAAGTACAAATTACGCAAATATGTTAAAAAAGCAATTTTAGATTTCACGAAGTTACTGTTTTAATTAAATATCTCTTTAGATTTTGGAGTGTACATGTTCTATGACCACGACCAGTTCCTCTATACTAGATAAAATGTCCGCCAGAGGAAAATAGATAGTTAAACAGGCCATGGGAAACCTGAAAAAGCAAGGGATAGATACAATGGAAAAGGAAATCAGATTGAACCAGGAAAAACACACAATTGAGAAAGATAGAAGAAAAATAAAGAATCTTGTAAGGATCTTTCGAATAAAATGTTGCTATCTATCTGTATTATAAAGGCCAAAGATGTCTGTGCGTAACTCATAAGTCATTTTGCGAATGGCAACACTTTGAAATTTGAAATAAAATTTTGATTTTGCAATTTTATCTGCTGTAAAGTTTTAAACTTCTAAACATCGCACAATTTAAATTTTTACACCGTCAAATAAGGAAAAAAAAATGCTCTTTTAAATGCAATTTGTTTGAAAGCTGTATCTCAATTTAATTTTAAGATATTATTTTTTTGTAATTTTTATTCTTTTTTTGTAATCGTGGCAACTGAAATAATCCATTTCTGTTGAAAGTAAAGGGGGAAAAAAGGAAAATAATAGATTGCTGTATCTATTTGTTGGCATTTTCTCATAAAAACTGAAAAAAATTAAAATTAAAATACATGCTATGTCAAGAATATCGTCTATTTTAAAACACGGTGAGTTTTGGCTTTATTTCGTTTTTATTTATCAATTAAATGATTCTAAGTTTATTGCAATTAACTTTACAAACGGTACCACACTATCTCTTTACCAAAACGTATTTTAAAGTGTGTGCGACTTATTTTCTCCGCATTTACTTAATTCGTATAAAGAATCTGAAAGAATGCAATTTTATTAATCCGTGTTTAATTACATTTTCCGAATTTTGGAAAAATGTAAATGAATGACTTGTGATAAAACATGGAGATATTATATAAAAAAAAATGAAGTCTGTTTTGCCGAGCTTCTTAAATGATGTCATTGCTTTCTGATGTGTTTGTGTATTATATCGTTTTATAGATGTTGTTTAAGACGGGATCGTAAAAGCGGGATGCTTTAGCGGATGCAATTGACGTCATTTTAAAAAAAGCGTGTATTTTAATTCTTAAAACTGAAATATGTTTTGTAGAAGTGCGACATTTTCACACCAGATGCTTTGAAATTCTTCACAGGTAAAAATTCTTTATCTTTGAAAATAACGTAATCGAAATCCCACACTGATAAAACGAAATGTTTTACAAACATTTAGAATGACTTTATAGAAGAGCAGTAACATACAGTGTGTAGTGCATGCTCTTTGTTCGAAAAATAGTGATTTATATTACAGAACTTGATGATTCTCTCTTGGATGAATTCTCTTCGCCGAGTTAGACACGTAATCAAAAAGGATCTTGGCAATAATTCGAGGTTTAAAATAATATCAGGTTCGACAAGTTTTTGTCCAAAATTCTCTCTACTAATAAAATTTTATTGCTATTCTTTAAAACATGTTACTGTAATTTTATCAAAATAACATAATTTTCTTAATTTAATTTTTCATAATTTTATATTATCTCTACATTTAAAACACAAGAATATTTTTTAGTCATCTTCCCTGAGCTTTCTGCTGAACCAAATTTACTAATAAATTTTTTAACTGAAAGCTGTTCATTTGTAAATGTGGCCGCACTAGGTGTTTTTTAAATACCCCATTATTATATTTTAATTTTAAAAATGAGATAGCTTTCATTATTGCAGGTAATGAAATAGCTTTCATTATTTTAGAGAAGAGAAAAATAATGAGGTTTATTTATCTTTATTCGTGTGATTATCTGATAAAAATTCAAAATTCTTGATACAAACTGTTGTATAGGGTTTACTGGAGCAAAATCCTATTAGGGACATAATATTTTGAATGGAAAATTACGTACTGCTTTTAAAAACACGCATTTTCCTCATAAAGTTTCCATATTTTTTCCCTTCTGAATGTGTACTAAGTTTCAGACACTAGTTGAAATGCTTAAGTAAGTGAAAATTACGTCATATTTAAAAGAAAACGATGATTTTTTTAGATAAAACTAAACTTTTCAACACAAATGCATACCCCCCCCCCCATAAATTACCTCAATTTTTACTCTCAGTTACTGAGATTAGAATCTCGAGTTAAGAGTGCGACTTTTCACATGCAAGGATTTTTCTCACAATCGTGACTTCACGTTTTGAGTTAAAATGAATTTAAAATAATCAAATTAAAATGCTAAATTTTTAAAAAAGGTGATTGCGGGTATGAGAGGTTAATTTTTAAATTTATCTCTATCGCGTGGAGCTCGTTTAAGAAAGATTAACCCGTTTGCCCTTAAAACAGCATAAAGAGTCTATTAACCCGGTAGAACTCGTTGCATGAGATTTTCTCTCACGGTCGTACTTTTTTAAGACTCTTATTTAAATCATTTTTCATTTTAATTAAAATATCAAAATGTTTTACAATTATTTTACCTATTTTGTGAATAAAAGTACTAAGCTAACCAAAAAAAGTTGATATTATATGAATGTAAAGTAAAAGAAAAGCAATTGGGCATTCTCACTAGCGAGTTCTCCCGGGTTAAGAAAAAGAAACAACGTATAAAGGCACAAATAAAATGTGTTTAAAAGCATACAGCTGTTTCAAAACCTCTAAGGTTTCCTCATCAGTGCTTAAAATAAAGTTAAATTGAAACTAAAAGAGAACTTTTTCTCCTTCTAAGTTTGGACTCTTCCAGAGCAATTGGGTGATTTTGATTGGTCTCCCTGAATATGCGCGTGAGATCAACTCCGTAGCTGTTTGTCAGCCGTATGTCGCATTTCACCGTTGGCAGTAGAGCTGAAAGGTACGCTTTTCTGACTCTCTGTCTACCTCTCCCCCCCCCTTTTTACACATAGTTTTAGTTTTAGTTTAACTTTATTTTAAGCACTGATGAGGAAACCTTAGAAGTTTTGAAACAGCTGTATGCTTTTAAACACATTTTATTTGTGCCTTTATACGTTGTTTCTTTTTCTTAATATATTGGCACAAAGTACAATCCTTCCCCACCACTTTTTATGTAAAGAGTTCATCATCTTCTTACGACTAATATTCCACAAACAAAAAATAAAACTTCCTCTATGATTAAATTATTAAAATAATATAAATAAAACACAAATTTAATGGAAAGCTCTGAAATTATCAGAAAATAAAAGGATGCCATAAGCGGCAAAATCTTGGGCTAATAACTCTTAACATGCGACTAGTACGAAAAAATCGCTTTTGATAAATTTCAAAAGTTTATTTGATTGTATAATTCATATTTTTCACATGAAAAATGCTTTTTTATTTTTAGTGGGGAATCTAAAAAATATATTGCATGTAAAAGAAATATTACTTTTCAATTAAAAAAATTGGTTTTCACTTATATTCTGTGACCCGGGAAGCCCGGGTACGATCCCATAGTTTGTTTAATTGTTTAAACAACATAATTTATATTTTTGCAGAAGATCCAAGGAATTAAACAAATATAGTAATTCTTAACATTTTAGGAGGAACGTCGATGTGACACCCGTTAAGATAAAATCTATATTGTAGGTTTTTGTAAAATTAATCTAATAAAACTAGTTTTGCAACTATTGTGAAGCCAAGGCTCCATATTGTAGAGTCATAATTTCTTCTTTATACTGCTTATTATGTTAGACACTTTGACGAAGTTGACGTTTTTTGCTGACTTTGATAAAGTACTTTACAGTGTTTATTGAGTCGGTTCACAATTCCCAATTTTGGCATTTTTTGTTAATTTTACAAAAAAATGTTAATTTTACACCAAATGTTACTTATTTTTAAGCAAAAAAAGTATAGTTTTTTATGAGGTTAGTGCAGCAATTTTTTTTTTTTTTTTTTTTTTTTTTTTTTTTTTGTGGACTTTTATTTAATCAAACTCCGCTAACTACCAATCTCGCCATCTGGCCGCAGTTAATCCCAATATTTCTCCCTCTTCAAATACTTAGGGAAGAGTATATTTGTATATAACGGGATTTTAACTTTAGAAAATGAATATGTTGAAAAGTATTGACATTTCAAAAACCATACACAAGTATGAAACCCAATTAATTAAAACAAATTCGAATAAATTACACCAGAAGACATTGATCACAAGATAAATCAAAACAAAACAAAAATCAACATTTTAGAACTTTTGCAATAATTTATACTATATTAGTTGATACAATAACTTAATTTAGAATAATTTACAATTTGACTTGCATGACAATTTTTCTTCTTCAGTTACTCATTTTTAGCTTTCACCTCTTTTTCGTAGTTTTCCGATACAGTTCTCGCTAAAAACATGACTAGACGGTTTGTAAGGGAAAACATATACGATTTTTTTTTACTGTGAGTCTTATTGCTGTGGGATATCCCGAGGTTTGTCAACTCTGTATTTTTACATATGTCATGAAAATATGTTGTTTCGACACACTGTGTGTCGTCACTCAATTATACCTTTAACAAACAAACAAATAAATAAAATTTTTTATAAAATAAAAAGTTCATAATCCATAAAAAAATGGATGTTTTTTCAGACTATAGTTTGTAGAAAATTTAATTTCCTTCATTTATATAAAAGAAAAACATGCAAATCCATTAACTTGTCCAAAACTTAACGCAGCAAAACTGCTGAAAAACAGTATGTCGAGATAGTTGAGTTAAATGTTTTGTCCTTCGCAGTTTCTCAGTTACGCAGTTATCTTCGGCTGTGGCGGCTTGCACGACCATAATTTTAGAAATTATCCTATCGAATTAATTGTGCGACTGTAACTTAATTACTAGATTAAAAAAATACTCATCAATTCAAAAAACACTGTTTTGAGAAAAATCGTTAAGAAGTTTTGGAAAAGGTACTATACAAAATTATTGCGCAGTTTTATTTTATTGAGGTCTGAGCAAAACGACCTTGTAAACGACAGAAATTTTAGAATTCTTTAGAGCTTTTGGAATGAAACTTTGAAGGCTTTAAACCGGTACGTCCCTTGATGAAAAAAACCCCACTCATTAATGATCTGTGATTTTGTGAAACTAATGTTTCCATCAGATAAAGAAAAGAGATTTGAAAGAAGCGCTTAACACATTAGTAAACAAAATTGTGAGATGTAGAAGAAATTCAATAAAAGGAGTTCGAAAAAACAAACTTTTTTTTTATATAAAGTAGTTTCTTCTGACTTTTCAGGGTAAAACCTATTTGAGAATGTGATAAAGCGATATAATTTTGAAGCTAATGATTTAAAATGATGTTTTTAAAAAGAAAATTGCGATAAAAGGCTTTATTAACACTTAATTTTCATCACTCACAAGGGAACCACTTTTGGTGTTGCTCGCATCTAGCATCGAGACCTGGTGCGTTTTGTAGCCCTATACATAAAAGTTAGAGAACCGATAAAATTTCTCTGTTAAAATCATATTTTATATACTTTTTTATACTTTTAATTTTTTATTATTACATTTTTATTTGTTTATTTCACGCCAAAAATGAGTTAAGTCGCCAAATATGGCGCAACATTTTTTCCGCCCGCTTTATCCAAAAAGTAAATATACAGTACATATTACTAGTATTTCAGATTGCGATTTTTTTTTAAATAGTTGATAGCATAAGAAAGAAACATTAGGTTTTTATTTCTTTTTCTATGCAGACGATAAATATATAAGTAATAAATATAATTCTATAAAAGCTTCGAAGATCATTGAAAACTATTTTTTAGTGAAATAGAAAATAAACAAACTATTTTCTTTTAAAATCGAATGGAATAAAGTTTCGAATGTTTAAAATGAAATATTGCTGTATTAAATGGTCCTTTGGTAAAAGTAATCATAAAGTAAATTAATATTTTTACACAATTTAGGAAAATTACTTTGGCTAAATATATCGGACAATAAAATTTCTAGCCATTACAAATTCAGCTATGACATTTGGCTAGGGTTGCCGAAGAGCTCTACTTTTGAAATCGAACTTTTTTTAATATTTTATACTTATTATTAACTAATTTTTATTTTTAAATGCTTTTCTTTAAAAAAATTCAATGTTAATAGTGAGATAAGTGGTCTCGAAAATTGCATTTTCCGAAAGTTATGCTGCTGTAAAATCAAGAAATATTATTTTAACAGAAAAATTTTATCGATTCTCAAACTTCATAATATAGGGCTTTAAAATGCACCAGGTCTCAATGCTAGGTGCGAGCAACACCAAAAGTGGTTCCCTTGTCAGTTTCATTTCTTATCGATTATAAGCCTTTTTGTTTTGATTGCATAAAATATTACGTTATAAAGATACATAGAACAATAGAATAACCTAAAATACTTTGAAAATGTTGAAAGTACTCGAACTATGAATCAACTGCGGTGAAAAATAAAATAATTATTTTTACTGTAAGGCGACCTATGTTCAAATGGCTGTTTTTGCATAAATTTTTAAACTTTCTTCAATTCTTTAGTTTTTGTTATGCGATCATTTGTGATTTCCTGTTCTTTTTATTTTCATCTTTTAACCCTTCGCACTCCGTTTTCGCCGCTGCAGCGATATCATTTTTCTTTGCAAAATTTGTTTTTCGCACCAGTACTAAAGGAAAATAAAATTTTCCTTATTTAATCAGAGCATTTTTGAAATCGTGTGATTCAAGGAAACTTCTTTTAAAAAAGCGGTGCCGATCTAATAATATTTGTATAAGAGACGCCGGAATCCAAAGGGTTAATCTAGCAGTTGCAATGACAAACACAAACTTAATAAACCAGAAATGAACTCCGAATAACCAAATGTTATTGTTAAAAAGAGAGATAAAATGTAAGGGGTTGCAGACTTTTTAGTTTTCCTATAATTGTGTATGAAAATTATTGTGTATGAAAAACACTTTTAAGAGTGTTTCACTCTTAACAGTTTTAATTACTGGATTATAACTTAAAACTTAAAAGTTTACTTTTTAAAAGAAAAGAGTTCATGCGCACTTTTAAAAATTTACTTCTTAGTAAGTTTGATTATCGGTAATTTTGATAAATCAAATAATTTGCAGATATTGATCGAAAAAACTTCGACATTAGTTTTAGAAGACGGCTTTATGCATCGCACTTTAAATTAAGTTCTGTGACTAAAAGTAGTTTTATTTACAGACATTTAAACAGCAAAAGAGAACTTTTTTAAAAGAAAATTCTCGCACTTTGGATCAAAATCAACACATTTCAGTCACTTTTTGAAATATTAGACATTTTTTGTTCATAGCAGGATAGTATAACTGAATACCAACATGGTAAAACGAAAAAAAAAAAAATATATATATATAACGTAAAATTAAGCGTGCATTTGCTGAGGTGAACATAAAATTTCATTAATTGGAGTTTGGAGTTTGGAAGTCGAAAGTGTGGAAGTTTGGAAAAAAGTTTTACTTGTTTTCATAGTTTTAGATATGAATTTAACTGTGAATCGTTTTGACAATGTGTTAGATTTTCAATCAAAAAAGAAAACAAAAGTGGCCCAAATGTAAGTAGTTTCTTTAAAAATAAAAAAAATAAACATTCCTTATATAGTGCTAATACTATATTTACATAATATTGTATGTAGTACAAAAATGAAAATGAAAAATATATTTGTTGACGTTTACTATTCGGCGCTTTTACAATGGATCTGAGGAAATATTCATTACTCGATGCAATTCTTAGACACCTAAGAAAAGAAAAGACAGGATTCTCAAGCCGGAAGGATTTGTTTTGTTGTTTCTATATCCTCATTCCGGATGTTCTACATTACGCATTATTAATCACGATAAATTACTTTTAAGATTAATTATGCTTTGAAAAATCATGAGATGTAGACATATAGAGAATCATTAAATGAATGTATTGAGCATATATCTTATCAACACTGAAAATACTTCTTATTTCTATTGTCTTCATTGCTTATACCTTTGTTATATCTTTCTGTACATGGAAATGACAGAAAAATCGATTTCCCAGAAATCACATTTAAAGATTTCTCTTATATCTTTAAGTTACATACAAAATTAATCTATAAGTGTCATTTAAGAATTATTAGTTTTTTTTATGTAATAAACGTACGAAAAGAATGCATAGAAACACTGTTTACATTTCTCCTGGACTTATTACGCCTACTTTAGATATTTCACTCTTTATTCCCTGTTTATTAAATTGGCCATAACTCCTCTTCTAATACTCAGAAAAATTAAAACAGATTTGGTATAATAAACGATTGCTTTTTCAAATAAAACAACAATAATAAAAAAAAATGAAAATTTTCACAAAAGCGGCCATTTTAATGTAGGCAAAACCTTAAAAGTCAAAATCAAATGAGATTTTTTTTCCTGTTCCTTAACTATCAATATATTCTGTTTGCATACCAATCGCAATGCAGTATGGAAATTATAAAATGACTTGACCCAGTGACAGTATAAAAAGTTAAAGAGTGTAACACTTGAAAATTTATGACAGGACTATTTCCTAACCATAATCTTAATCCTTACCTTATTTTTGACACTTTAGGAATTTACTTTGCGTATGTATCTCCAACAAGTAAAAAATTCTTTTCAATCTTTCTGGAATCGTCTGTATATTTTATGTAGATAATTTACGCACAGTTAGTAGGGGTTCATCACTTTTTTTTTTCTCCAGAATTTTACAGTCAGTAAAAAAAGATATACCTGCCTTTATTCGCAGATCGTTTACAATAAAATCTCAACAGATGTAAATAAAGTCTTCGAATAATATCGTCTTGCAGAATATGGATGCAAATTTTGAAATTGGAGCTGTATATATATTAAAAATTGCAGGAACTTCAATTTTTTTTAATGGTAACATCCACTTTTGATTCTTTAAAGGGGGTTCATACTCATCAGGGGATTATGGGATTCAGTTGAAAATCAAGGGATAATGCAAAAAATTTCTCAAACCTGGGAAAACATGGCAAAAAGATTGGCTACTTTGGGAAATTGAGGTCAATCGCTGCTATTCGTGTGCTTTGTACTGTCATAATGAAATAAAACTAAGATGCGTCCTTCTAACGTCGTGTAATATAGGATTGGAAATTAGCCCGTTCTCCTTGCAGATTAAATATAACTTATGTTATATTTAATTCGTGATCTTTAACGTTCTGTTCATATTGTTTATATGGGTGATGTATAAATTTTATTTTTGAGATTACCTTGTTTTTATTTTATTTTTATCTTGAGGGGGAGTGGGTATGTCATGATACTGGTTTTAAAAAATGCCGTTAATTGTTGGCATGGGAAAAGTATGAGACAGGGGGTATTCTGGGGATATTTTCTTTGAAAATGAGCATGAACCCCGATTAATAATGTTCCTTGGATCAAATCGGCAAGTAAAAGTATATAGTTGTCCGAGCGAAGCGAAGGCTAATACTCAGCGAAATATTACTGCCCAGACATTTTACTACTACGATGGATATTAACGCCATGTCCTACTAAAAAAAAAGCCTAATAAAAACATTTCGTCAAGCATAACTCAAAAAATATTTGTCGGATTTCGTTTCTGATTGCACCAGAAGGTACCTATGAGGGTCGCCTACTGAATGCACCTACTATGAAAAATAAGTTCCAAACCGTTTAAAAATTATATAGAAAAAACTCTTAAAAAAGCACAATTTATCTGCATACGTCACAGAAATTTGGTGTGCGTCACTTTCACCGGTTGATGTTTTCGTAGACAACTGGTTTGAACACATGGAGCAAATAAAAAAAAATACGCACGCAGTAATATTGAATAGATCAGTTTCAACCACGTGATCACAAACCTTGCAACAACCCGTGGCAACCAGTTTTGGTGGGCAAACAAATAATAATACAGTATTCCGTACCACGGTGACCGTTTTTAGCCTGTTGTATAAAATCTGGCATGTTGTATGACATACAATTGTGGATGATTAAAACAAAAGACATGAGTGTTTATTGATCCGGAGGTTATATTTCTCTGGATGTCTGTCTGTCTATCATACAGCATGCAATTTTCTTGTAAAGGATGATATTATTATGCAGTAAAACCTCCATAACGGACACACCCGATTAGTGGAAACCTCTATTTAGCGGGCATTTTTTCGATTACCAACCCTTAAATAACTGTACATTTTTTATTCTCAGTAGCGAACACCTCCAAATAGAGGACAAATTCTGCCCTCCCGAGGTGTTCGCTATTCAGAAGTTTTACTGGTAAAACCTCCATAGCGGACACACCCGATTAGCGGATACCTCTATTTAGCGGACATTTTTTTCGATTACCAACTCTTTAATAACTGTACATGTTTT
The DNA here is from genome assembly GCA_963932465.1 of Maratus speciosus. Lineage (NCBI taxonomy): Eukaryota > Metazoa > Arthropoda > Arachnida > Araneae > Salticidae > Maratus > Maratus speciosus. The sequence goes on along the minus strand of OZ010791.1, from coordinate 221,583,390 downwards.
ACTCTCAGTAGCGGTCACCTCTAAATAGAGGACAAATTTTGCATTCTCGGGGTGTCCGCTATTCAGAGGTTTTACTGTATATAATATTGATAATTATTTTACAGGGCCGCACAAAAGAATAAGAATATATGAAATAAATATAAACTAAATTCGGGATTGGTAGATCGCTGATGGTAATTGTAATTTTAGGATGTTGTTACAGTCATCCGCAGCATGTTTTTAGAGTTCCGTCCATCTAACGAAACCCTACCTGTCTCACTCCTTTGTCTGTCTGTTTGTCCGTCTGTCACAGAGCCCGTTCTCAGAAACTATAAATGCCGGAGGCTTCAAAATTTGCATACTTATAGCTGAACATCTCACATCAAATGACAAATAATAAAATTTTGAAAAAGGCTTAATATTTAACCCTTTGGGCTCTAACTTGTGTATTTAAAGCAATTTTTCTAACTCAGCCCCTAATTAAGTTGGAAACATGAAAGTTTGCATGCTTATAGCTGAACACATGCGATAACACGATAAATCATAAAATTTTGAAAAAGTCATATTTAACCCTCCGGTCTCTAACTTCTGTATTTTAAGCAATTTTTCTAACTCAGCCCCTAATTAAGTTGGAGACATGACATTTTGCATACTTATAGCTGAACACCTCACATCAAACGACAAATAATAAAATTTTTAAAAAGTCTAATATTTAACCCTCTGGGCTCTAACTTATGTATTTTAAACAATTTTTCTAACGCAGCCCCTAATTAAGTTGGAGACATGAAATTTCGCATACTTATAGCTGAAATCGTCACATCAAACGACAAATAATAAAATTTTGAAAAATGTCTGATATTTAACCCTCTGGGCTCTAACTTATGTATTTTAAACAATTTTTCTAACTCATCCCCTAACTAAGTTGGAGAATTGAAAGTTTGCATACTTATAGCTGAAAACTTGCGATAACACGATAAATCATAAAATTTTGAAAAAGTCTAATATTTAACCCTCTGGGCTCTAACTTATGTATTTTAAACAACTTTTCTAACGCAGCCCCTAATTAAGTTGGAGACATGACATTTTGCATACTTATAGCTGAACACCTCACATCAAACGACAAATAATAAGATTTTGAAAAAGGTCTAATATTTAACCCTCTGGGCTCTAACTTGTGTATTTTAATCAATTTTTCTAACTCAGCCCCTAATTAAGTTGGATACATGAAATTTTGCATATTATAGCTGAACACCTCACATCAAACAGCAAATAATAAAATTTTGAAAAAGTCTAATATTTAACCCTCTGAGCTCTAACTTGTGTATTTAAAGCAATTTTTCTAACTCAGCCCCTAATTATGTTGAAACATAAAAATTTGCATACTTATAGCTGAACACCTCACATCAAACGACAAATAATAAAATTTTGAAAAAATCTAATATTTAACCTCTAATATTTTGTCTCGCGCAATTTTTAAATTTAAACTGTTTTGCAATACTATTGATTGTTCATTTTGCATTATATGTGTAATGTGACGTAATTTGTTCTATTTCAGATTTCTAACGCATGTTAATGAATTTATTTTACAATATCCTTTCTCTTTTAAAATTCACATGTAAATATAGTTTTTAAGGCGTAATTTCCAATAAGTGCCTGCTTTTTATACCTAATTATTTAATTGTAATTTGAAGGTTTTTTTCTGTTTATAATAGTAACGTGTAAATAATTTTTTTTTATTTGAAGCAAGCATTATTGTTTGCGCTGTTTATACAGTTGGCAACAGTTTAAATTAATATAATTTTCTAAAATATGTAAAAAATATCTGTCAAAATGCTGAATATTTGAATTTAAAATAGAAATAAAACCTCAAAAAATGAGTCAAATTAAAAAAAAAATTAATGAAATCTGCAGACCGGGATCTTCTATTGAATAAAATGATCTAAAAATGATTAAATTCCCATGTATAGCTTTTGCTCTTATAAGTTTGTTTTAATGGAACTCTTTTGTCCAAATTTAGCATTAAATATCTCTTAAAATAATTCTTCGATTTGAAAACTGTATGCATTAGTGTGTTGATCAAACGTTTCGCTATAATACCACCGATTTTCATATATTTGTATGCAATAGTTTTCTTAATATTAACGAAGAAAGACCTCCGGTCACAAAAAATTCAAAACCGGAGGCGGCGGCGGTGACAGCGTTAGTTACTTTTCATAGAATAGAGAGATATATAAAAATGGAAACTTGTCTATCTGTCTGTTTGTAATTCTATAAAAAATCCACAATTTGGAAGCCAAAATTGTGAAGAGATACGTACATGTGTATTAAAACATGGCCGAGACAACTAAAGTAATCCGGAATCGAAATAACTTATAGTTAATTTTTAATTAATAAAATCCACCAATTTAACAGCAATTTCTTATCAAATTTAAACATTTTTCGTTATAGCAGTTGCCAACAATTAAAAAACACAATAACATTATTACTACAACAATTAATTTTCTACTGCAAGATTTCCACGTGAAAAATGAAAATGAAATAAATAGTTTGCCGAATTTTAAAAAAAGGTGAATATTACGTCATAACTCTTCTATTGCAAGATATTCACGTGAAATATGAAAATGAAATAAATGGTTTGACGAATTTAAATGAAAATGAATATAACTTCATAACTTTTCTATTTCAAGGTTTCCACGTGAAAGAGGAAAATATTACGTCATATTGGAAATATAAAGGGCATGGTGGATATAGTATAACGTCATATGAGTGTGAAAAATGTATTGAAGCATAATAAAAACCCGATTAGGGAAATATTGGCGTATTTTAACATTATTGCTCCAATTATAAATTGAAATAAGTTCATTTACAGCTGTATTCTTTTGCGTCTGTTATATACATTTATACATTTTTATATAGCGTTTTCATATGATTCATTCAACAACATTTCGACTGCTTTTTTTAATGTTTGTTTTGTGTTGTATGTTAAATTTTGAAATTGATTTTTCAGAACAAACATCCTTCAAATTCTGGGCAACGCCGGCACTTTAGCTTGTAACAGATAAATGGCTTTTGTATCTGTACATCTAATGCTAATATTCTAAAGCGTTATAATATTATAAAGTATAGAATATTATTAATGCTTGTACGTTTGTGAGGTGTTATCTCTGAAACTACATAGCCAACTTAAAAAAATGTTGGTGGCCATCTCTGCTCCGAAAAAAAGACTATTTTATGTCAGTGCAAGAACCTACATCGCTACAGGAGCAAAAAAGTTCTAAAATTGTGATTTCTGCGATATTGATTGGGTTAGAAACTTTAAATTTGGTGCGGTAGTTACTTTTAATATGTAAATACTCGTAATGAACGCTCTCTTAAAGGTTCAATTTGACGGATAAACGTAAAAAATTCTAGAAAGGTTCTAAAATATGATTTATTTGGAATACTGAAATTTGTGGGATACTGTTGGGGTTAGAAACTAGAACTTTGGCATGGTAGTAATTAATAAGATGTAAATGCTCGTTGTAGAACGAATTCTAAAAAATAGAAAGACTAAACAAAGCGGAAAAAGATCTAAAGATGATCTAAGAAAAGAAGAACATGGAACTGTTAAGAATATAAACATGAAAATTGACATGGCTGTATTTATCATGACGTAAATTCTCGCAATAGAACAATTTCTAAAAATATCGCTATAAAAAACAATGCAGAAATAAAAAACTTTCAAAAATTTTCTATTTCTCTGTTACTGCTGAGCCCAAAATCTTGAAATTTTGCTTCGGGTTAGTTTTAAAATAAACAATTGTCTCTATGAATGGTTTCTAAAAAATTTAAAATTTAAAAAGATGAAATTAACGGAAAGCGATCTCAATTACCATTAATTTGGAATTATTAGGTACAGCAACTTTAAATATTTCATAATGCTGCATTTCCTCCGCAAAACATGCGATTTAAATACAACAAAACTGATAGATACCCACCTAGCATTAAATAAATTGTGTAAATATTGAATAAAGACCTGTATGAAACAGTGAGTAGGTTGCCCGAAAGTACTTGTTAAAGTGTTCCTTCTCTAGGCTTTTCTCTCTCTCGCCAAGGCCATTAACAGAGGTGAGTGCCGTTTTAAATGTGATATGAATTTTTTATCCGATTCATTTTTCTAGACATTTTATCATAAGGTCATATTCTCAATTATCATTAGTAGATTTTTTATATATTAACTTATTCTGGTGAAATTTTGTAATCGGGTTCATTTTGGCGTATGTTAGCTTGCATGATTTGCTGAATAAATATGTATGGATTTGTAAATTACTTCAAATGACACTTTGACAGCTCAAAAGTTATGCAGACGATATATTCAGATCTTCTGTCATACTTTATGTTGTAATCATTGCCGATATCTTTTATTTAATACATGCTAAATACAGCTCAACTTGTGCAGAATATGAAAACAAAACAATACAGCGTATGTAGTGGCCAGCATACACTCATCATTTAAATCCGATCGAGCATATCTAAAACACACTCTAACGAAGCATTGCATACCACTTTTGATGTATTCGGTACTTTGATACTATATTAGATTTTGAGAAGAGAATTCCTTAAATGTTATCGACAACCTCATTGCATCCGTGGAAAACAGATATTGTACAATATTAACTATTCCGGGGGAGCACACACCATATAAAGTATAGTCCATTCTTTTTAAACATCATATATTTGTCATTTAAAGTTACTCAAATTGGTTCGGAGCGTCTGATTATGCTCTTGACATCATTTTATACAGTTAAAATTCCGATATAAGTAAATTAGTGTTTCATTTTCTATTTTACTTTTAATATATTGCGTACTTTCAATTTTATATCCATGCATGGCTGTCTTGAATGGTTTGATTTCCCATTTTTTTAAACAGTGTATACGAATTTATATATAAGATTTTGTAATTCTACAATTCGTTTATTTTCATCATTTCAATTTTTCGCAGTATATGGACAATTAAAGATAACATCTCATTTTCTTAGCTTTCCACATGTTATTATTAAATCTATGTTCTCAGTAATATCGCTCAGACTAATCCCTCTGAGGGAAGTCCTAGTTTATATGTTTTTGTTAAACATTCATAGAGTAGAAGAGGCCGAAATTTGAAATTCGAGGATTCTAATCCCAAATTCGCATTATAAACTTTACTTTATATACCCCGCTCAACACCCCGCCCTCACCCGATTTAAAATGACTTGATCTTGATATATTGAGATACATTGAGTGGATTCAAACACATTATAGACATTTTTCTACTAAAAAGCATAATTTTAATTATGATAACTACAAATAAATTCATATTAAAAAAAATTAAATTATAACCAACATTATTTTTTTACGAAAACAGAATGAGTATGTCAAAAAAATATGAGTATGTACGGTTTCAGTTCACTTCAATTATTACTTTTCGAGATATAGCGAAAGTTTATTTTTTGAAACTCTAAAGAAACTGTACAGGTCAATCACGTATAAGAAAATTAAAAATATTAATCAGAAAATATATGTAAAGTATGATAATAATCATAAATTTGGGATATAGAAGTTTACTTTACACATCAATTGTCTCTACAATTTTATTGGTGCATCTCTGAAATTTTTTTCAGTAAGATCTTAATTTAATTTCTCTAAATTTACGGGTATAACGCATAAAGGGGAAATTAAAAAAAAAAAAAAAAAAACTTTTAGAGTCTGCATGGATTAAACTTGATGATGGAAGGACAGTTTTAGAAAATATCAGATATCTCTAATATATATATTTTTCATAACGCCATGAAGAATTTAATCAAACAATGTATGTGAACTATACCTTTTTTTCCGGGATACGTTAATACATGGTCTGCCCATTAAGTAATGAGACTGAATTTTTCGAGCCAATCAGAAGGTCAAAGGGACGGAGTTTGTCCACGATTTGCGTGCGATACGTGCAGTGGGGACTGTCAGCTACAGATTCTAACGGAAGTCAGTAGGCCTTGAGCCTTTGCAGCGTACAGATCGCTCGTGAAGCAGACACGCGTTTGAATGAACCGTTAGGTTTTCAGAAGGACGTTCATATCGTATGATTTCACATGTATATATGTAAAAATATTAATACTAGTTTCCATAGCTGTTAAATTCTATTTGTGTATTCTTTAAAACTTTATAAACTGAAACCTCTAAAATTCCTCCTCACAGATAACTAAAATTTACCAAGTATTATTTACAGATTAAACAAATCCACGAATATAAGTCAGTGTGCATAATAATTTATTTCTCATGTAAAAAATGTTTGATGTTTTTAAAATAAAATTTTTATTTTATCACATATAAAATAAATTTAGATGAACAGTTATAGTTTTCAATACTATGTTTTCTGAATTTAAGATTTCAGTTATATATTTAAAACAATAAAGTGATTGAATGGCATTGAATTTTAATTTGATTGAAAAATGTTGAATTAATTTCAGGTTCATGTTTCCAGAAAGTGTAAAAATTTCAAATTAAGAGACAAAAATTTTGTGTTCTTTTTATTTCCATTATTCTTTTATTTGAATTTCTGTTACATCTTTTATTTCAACCAATTCATTATTTCTACAACAAATTATTTTGATTTATTTTTATAAGTTATCAAAAGTTATAGAAATTAATCATCTTTTGGAGAAATATATTTTATAAAAAATAGAAATGGTAATACACATTTACCTTTATTTATCTTTAAAAATCGATGTTTAGAAACGTTATTTGCAGATAAATTGTGATCGTTTCTTATTTGTACGGATGATTACTGCTGTTCCAAATCATAACTATAAAGATGCCGAATAGGAAATTTTAAATTGCTTACAAAAACTTTTATTAAATTTACAACTTTTTTCTGGAGATATTTGATTGCAATTTCAGATTGGAATTTTAATTCTGAATTATTTCTTTTCAGACATAACTGATCAGATTTATTAAATGACTTTTGAAAAGAATAATTTAATTTTTTTTTTCTGACATTTGTTTTGGGAAAATTTGTAACGTAGTTATTTAAGGATTGGAAGCTCTTTCACAAGAGTTTTTCTATAATTTATATCGGAGAAAATAAAATAAGACACAAAAGAATAAAATAAGTATAACAAGCTGTTATGATATATCAAGAGAAACACAAATTTGTTTATCTAACCAGTGTTTAAAATCCTCTTTTTTAATAAGAAAATCTGCGTTACATATTACCAGGGTTGCCGGTTTCATAGATTAAGGACCAAGATGGGACATTTACGGCAAAATCTGTAATGGCAACAGTACTAGCGTCACTACCAACAAGGGGGAAGAATTAACAAGCCTCCGAAATTTACCTGTGTTGAAGAAATATGTTTACCCTCTATACTTTAAATATCTATTATTATTTCCTAAAACGAAGCAGGTGTCAGACGATATTCTATTCATGCTTGCTTTATTTATTTAGCTGCTTTTTTTTTCTTTTTTCCTACCGTAAGTGGTCACCTTTAATTTACAAAATGATAATTAGAGTAATAATATAAAAGAAAACCCTAGAAAATTCTGTTAATAATGTAAATATGTAAGTTTATGAGATTATATTGTAAAAAATCAAATTCAGGTATTCTGTTAATTTATTCATATTGAATAAAACTTTATTGCGTGCAATGTCAGTACCTCTATTTATTTTTAACTGTTAGATTTATATAATTCTAAAAATTTGTCGAAATGAAATTTTCCCCATCTGTAATTTTATTATTATTTCTTATATGTTAATATTATAAATATTATTGAATTGATTGTACGTCATTTACATTAAAAACAATATTTTTATTTTATCTGTAAGAAATTGAAAATGCGTAAATTTTAAAAGATTATTGTAACGATTGTTTAATACGTTAAACTTCATAAATTAATAAAACATCGGCTATAAAACTTTTTCCCACCGAATGGGAATATTTATGAAATTTTCTGGGATTTGTAGAGCGCAATACTTCGTATATTTTTATATTACACAATTACTTTTTATTAGATATATAAAATAGAATATCTATTCTATGTTCATGTATCGGTGTAAGATTCTGTTGAAAACGTAAACATGAAGCATTAAAAAAAGAAAGATCAAAATAAGGTTGATAATCAATGATAAAAATTTTACAAGGATGGGGAATTTCTTCCCCATTGTCACTAAAGGCGCTACGATCGCAATCACATTACCATTACGCTCTATGGAAATGTCCCATCTTGTATGTTAATCTATGGCCAGTTTGGCCCCCTACTTTAATTCGAATTTTCAAATTCATACCGTAAATTTCGGACGAAGAATTTTTACTTTATGTGATCTATAAAATCCCTTATAAAATAAAGTATAAAATAGTATTATTTATTTCTGGTATGGACACTAAATTTCTGAATAAAAATGGAGGCGAAACCGGCAACCCTTCATAGTTCCACATTAAGCACAGTCTGTTTTATTGAAGAACAATGAAGATAATCTAACGAAATATCCCCCAGACTTACTTTGACTTGTGTGTGAGGGATGACATTATAAGAAATATTTGCAATGCTTATGAATTCAGTGTGTGACATTGCATGTACTGGTACCATCATTCAGAAATACGAATTGTCCAGTTCAATTTTATTTGGACGAAGATTGTATGTACTTGATTCCAGAATTTGTTATAATTAAGTTACAAACAGCAAGGTAGTAACTATTCTTAATCAGGGTTAAAAATGGGCACTTAACGGGTGGATGCTGGCATCCATTTGTTAGGTGACCATTTCTAATTCAGGTAAGGAAATAATAAAAATGAATTCAAACTAATAAAATTTTTGAAAAGAAAATTATGCAGAATACCAATAATTATTTGTTTTATGACATCTGACAGAAGGAAAAGGGATATTTCAAACTATGCTACAGTTCAATAAACTGTATTGCATAATTTATTAAAGCCTATGTGTTAGGATAAAATGAATAAGGGTATATAAAGTTCTATTTATTTTATTTCGCTCGCAATATTTTAAAAATCACAATGCAAATACTATAGTTACAAATTAAGAAGGCAGATTAAAAGGTTTTAACATAGTAGTACATATATATATATATATTTTAATTTGGATAGATGTAATGGATCGGTCTTATTTGGATGTTATCCCCTATACATGAGGGGGCGTGGCTGGACGTTTAATATGCCATGCGGCTTTTAAGTAGTGTTGCCAGGTGTTCCACGTATAGTCCAAGAGCTGTTAAACATTTTAGGGAAGGTATTTGAGGCACCCTGAAAATTTGTGCAACACTTCTTTTGTAATGGCTGAATACAAAATCGAATGTCTGGCTGAAGGATCGTGGCCCAAAAACTGTGCCAGACACGTGTCAAGTGCCATTTTTTGACTACCCCCAAAAAAGGTATTTGAGGCACGCTGAGATTGAGAAAGAATAATATTTATACTTAGAAAAAAATATTTTGAAAACGACAGACACTTTAGTCGGCCCAAAAACTGTGCCAGACACGTGTCAAGTGCCATTTTTTGACTACCCCCCAAAAAAGGTATTTGAGGCACGCTGAGATTGAGGCAGAATAATATTTATGCTTAGAAAAAAATATTGTGAAAATGACAGACACTTTAGTCGGCACAAAAACTGTGCCAGACATTCGATTTTGTATTCAGGCATTACAAAAGAAGTATTGCACAAATTTTCAGGGTGCCTCAAATACCTACTCAAAAATGTTCAACTGCTCTCCTACTAGTAAGTTGGATTTAATCTCCAAATGTTCTGGACACCAGTATTTTAAAGTAATTTTTTTCGCCTTATCTAATGGCATAATTATCTGTAATTAAAGATGGCGAAATAAACTGTAAGAAATTAGTGGTGTCGAGAGCATTCGGTCCCAGATTTACGCGTTCCACCTGACAACACCACTTTTAAGCAATGGTGGTAAAAATGTTCATCAATTACCTTCGTCCAGCATGCATATTCAGAAAATCAACTCAGTTTAGATTGAACACTGGAATTTATCAGTATATTTTTTCTAGTATAAAGTTTTGAATATTCTAAAACACTTATGTAGACGATTGATGTCTCATAGAATAATAAAATTATTATTTAACCTAGCATCCTATTAGAAATCATTATTTTTCATTGAATATTATTTCGTTTTAACAATTATTTTGTCATTATCTCTGTGTAGTAATGATAGCATCCTATTCCTAATCTATATATATCTATATTAATATTATAAAGAAGTAAAGTTTGTTTATTTATAGGAGATAAGCTCTGGAACTACTGAACCGATTCCAAAAGTAATAGTATGAAAATGATAGTGTTAGTCCCACTTAGAACATAGGCTATATCGTATGTCCGTGCCACTGGCCAAAAGGGGGTGCAGGGGCAAAAAACATTCTAAAAACGTGATTTTTTGGTACTGAAGGGTCTAGAAACATGAAATTTGGAATGGTAGTTACTTATAAAATACTAGCAAACCCCGCGGCTTTGCTCGCGTAATATTTGAAATATGCCAAGTGATATTTATATGTCTAATTTTTATTAAAAGGTAATATTTTATTTTATTAAAAGTTTTTTTTTTTTAATTAAAAGGTACTTATTACTTTTAGAAATAATTCAAAATTACAATTTAAAACACAGTTTGATTAAACATCATTATTACACTGCATGTGGCAGAAATGAGACTTAAATTAATAAAATGAAATAAAACTAATAAATGATAATTTAGAAAATATTTTGAAACTTTTATGCTCAATTAATACGCTCATTTCAGTATTCATTTGAAGTTTTGAATTTTTTAGAAACCATCTTCTCTTACCTTAAAATCAACCATCATGTCAAATTCCAAGCCCTACCACATCTCTCAACATAAAGGGCTATGTTGAAACAGGAACTGTCACCATTAATTTGCCAACATTAATTTTAAAATCGGTTTGTTATTTCCTAATATTCCACAGAAACGTAATTTAAAAAGCTTTTAAAGCCTTTTTTAGAACGTTTGTTGTTCCTGTGAGCCCCAGGTGGTAGAATCACCGGCATAAAATATAGCCTGTGTAGGATCAGAGACTGTTACCATTGATTCGCAACTATTACTTTTATAATTGATTTATATTCCCTGAAATTGCATACAATCGTAATTTAAAACTTTTTTAGAATGCTTTTCGCACCTCCCCTTCGCTTCACCCCTTTTTAATTCGAATTCATTTTCGACGTTCCTTCGAGGGCATTTATATTTTATAAGTAGCTACCATATCATATTTAAAGTTTCTAGCCTTTTCAGTATCACAAAATCACAATTTAGAACGTTTTTAGCTCCTGCAACCCTCTGGTGGTAGTGGAACAGACATAAAATATAGCTTATCTTTGAGCAGGCTCTATCACCAAAATTTGTGATCATTTTTTTTTAATCGGTTTAGTAATTTATAAGTTTGCTTCAAAATTGTTATTTATAACGCTTTTCACACACTTCATTTTTTAAAATTTGGAAAATTCTTTCGACTGTTCTTAGAAAGCAGTTGCATCTTGCAAGTAAATACCATGCCATACTTCAAAGTGTTAGACCCCTCAGTTGTGCAAAAAACGCAAATTAGAACATGTTTTGCTTTTGCAACCCTCAGATGGTAGTAACAGCAACATAAAATATAACCCATGTTATAAAGAGGACTGTCACCATTGATTTGCAACCATTACTTTTGAAATAGCTTTGGTATTTCCTTAGATTGAGTAGAAATCGCAATTTAGAACGTTTTTAGGACGCTTTTCGCGCATTTTCACCACTTTTTAAATTTCCAATTTTTTCGAAACTGTTCTTAAACATCACTTATATCTAATAAATATGTACCTTGCCTAATTTTAAGTTGCTAGCCCCTACCGATCACAAAAAGCGAAATTTAGAACGCTTTTTTGCTCCTGCAACGTCTTGGTGATAGTGATACCGACATAAAATAGCGTCTATGTTAGATCAGAGGCTGTCAGCATCAATTTCCGACCATTACGTTTGAAATCAGATTCATTCTTCCTGAGATATTGCCGACAAATCGGCATTTAGAACGTTTTTAGAACGCTTTTCGCGCATTTTATTCCTGCATCTCCTCTGGGGTAGGGGAAACAGATATAAAATATAGCCTATCTTGGAGCGAGATCTGTCACCATCATTTTTACACCATTAAATTTGAAATCGGTTCAGTACTTCCTGAGATTGCATAGAAATCGCAATTTAGAAAGTTTTTTCAACGCTTTTTGCGCATTTTAACCCACTTTTAAATTTCGATTTTATTGGGAAATGTCCTTAGAGATCATTGATACCTTATAACTAACTACCATTCCAAATTTCACGATTCTAGACCCTTCCGTAACGCAAAAGCCGCAATTTAGAAAGTTTTTCCCCTGCATCCCCTTTGGGGTAGTGACACCGACATAAAACATCGCCTATGTTGGAGCAAGGGTTGTCACCATCATTTTGACGCCATTATTTTTTAGATCGGTTTGGTATTTCCTGAGATTGTGTAGAAACCACCATTAGAACGTTTTTTAGAACGTTTTTCGCGCATTTTCACCCCTTTCAAATTTCGAATTGTTTAATAACTGTTCTTAAAAATCCTTTATATCTAATAAGTAGCTAATATTTTAAATTTCATATTTCTAGGCCCTTCAGTAACACATAAATCGCATTTTTAGAAAGTTTTTTGCTCCTGCACCCTTTCGGGTAGTGACACCGACATAAAACGTAGCCTATCTTGGAGCAAGCGTTGTCACCATCATTTTGACACCAATATTTTTTAAATCGGTTTGGTATTTCCTGAGATTGTGTAGAAACTACCATTTAGAACGTTTTTTAGAACGCTTTTTGTGCATTTTCACCCCTTTTAAATTTCGAACTGTTTAAGAACTGTTCTTAGACATCATTTATATCTTATAAGTAACTAATATTCAAAATTTCATATTTCTAGCCCTTTCAGTAACGCTAAAATCGCATTTTTAGAACGTTTTTTGCTCCTGCACCCCCTTTGGGGTAGTGACACCGACATAAAACATAGTTTATCTTGGAGCAAGCGTTGTCACCATCATTTTGACACCAATATTTTTTAAATCGGTTTGGTATTTCCTGAGATTGTGTAGAAACTACCATTTAGAACGTTTTTTAGAACGCTTTTTGTACATTTTCACCCCTTTTTAATTTCGAATTGTTTATGAACTGTTCTTAGACATCATTTATATCTTATAAGTAACTAATACGTTTATTGCTCCTGCACCCACTTTGGGGTAGTGACACGGACATAAAACATAGCCTATCTTGGAGCAAGCGTTGTCACCATCATTTTGACACCAATATTTTTTAAATCGGTTTGGTATTTCTTGAGACTGTGCAGAAATTACCATTTAGAACGTTTTTTGCTCCTGCACCCGTTTTGGAATAGTGACACGGACATAAAACATAGCCTATCTTGGAGCAAGCGTTGTCACCATCATTTTGACACCAATAATTTTTTTAATCGGTTTGGTATTTCTTGAGACTGTGCAGAAACTACCATTTAGAACGTTTTTTAGAACGCTTTTTGTGCATTTTCACCCCTTTTAAATTTCGAAAGTGTTAGACCCCTCAGTTGTGCAAAAAACGCAAATTAGAACATGTTTTGCTTTTGCAACCCTCAGATGGTAGTGACAGCAACATAAAATATAACCTGTGTTATAGCAGGGACTGTCACCATTGATTTGCAACCATTACTTTTGAAATAGCTTTGGTATTTCCGTAGATTGAGTAGAAATCGCAATTTAGAACGTTTTTAGGACTCTTTTCGCGCATTTTCACCCCTTTTTAAATTTCCAATTTTTTCGAAACTGTTCTTAAAGATAATTTATATCTAATAAATATGTACCTTGCCTAATTTTAAGTTGCTAACACCTACCGATCACAAAAATCGAAATTTAGAACGCTTTTTTGCTCCTGCAACGTCTTGGTGATAGTGATACCGACATAAAATAGCGTCTATGTTAGAGCAGAGGCTGTCCGCATCAATTTCCTACCATTACGTTTGAAATCATATTCATTCTTCCTGAGATATTGCCGACAAATCGGCATTTAGAACGTTTTTAGAACGGTTTTCGCGCATTTTGCTCCTGCATCCCCACTGGGGTAGTGGAAGATATGAAATATAGCCTATCTTGGAGCAAGATCTGTCACCATCATTTTTACACCATTATATTTGAAATCGGTTCAGTACTTCCTAAGATTGCACAGAAATCGCAATTTAGAAAGTTTTTTTACAACGCTTTTTGCGCATTTTGACACCCTTTTAAATTTGATTTTTTAAAGAAATGTCCTTAGAGATCATTGATATCTTATAACTAACTACCATTTTTGACGCCTTTACTTTTAGATCTGTTTGGTATTTCCTGAGATTGTGTAGAAACCACCATTAGAACGTTTTTTAGAACGCTTTTCGCGCATTTTCACCCCTTTTAAATTTCGAATTGTTTAAGAACTGTTCTTAGAAATCCTTTATATCTAATAAGTAGCTAATATTTCAAATTTCATATTTCTAGGCCCTTCGGTAACACAAAAATCGCATTTTTAGAACGTTTTTTGCTCCTGCACCCTCTTTCGGGTAGTGGCACCGACATAAAACATAACCTATGTTTGAGAAAGGGTTGTGACCGTCATTTTGACACCAATATTTTAAAAATCGGTTTGGTATTTCCTGAGATTTTGTAGAAACTACCATTTAGAACGTTTTTTAGAACGATTTTCGCGCATTTTCATCCCTTTCAAATTTCGAATTGTTTAAGAACTGTTCTTAGAAATCCTTTATATCTAATAAGTAGCTAATATTTCAAATTTAATATTTCTAGGCCCTTCAGTAACACATAAATCGCATTTTTCGAACGTTTTTTGCTCCTGCAAACCCCTTTGGGGTAGTGACACCGACATAAAACATAGCCTATCTTGGAGCAAGCGTTGTCACCATCATTTTGACACCAATATTTTTTAAATCGGTTTGGTATTTCCTGAGATTATATAAAAACTACCATTTAGAACGTTTTTTAGAACGTTTTTTGTGCATTTTTACCCCTTTTAAATTTCGAATTGTTTAAGAACTGTTCTTAGACATCATTTATATCTTATAAGTAACTAATATTCAAAATTTCATATTTCTAGGCCCTTCAATAACGCAAAAATCGCATTTTTAGAACGTTTTTTGCTCCTACACCACCTTTGGGGTAGTGGCACCGACATAAGATATAGCCTATGTTCTAAGTTGGACTAACACCATCATTTTGATACCATTACTTTTGGAATCGGTTCGGTAGTTCCAGAGCTTACCTCCGACAAATAAACAATTTTTTCCTCTTTATAATAGGAGTATAGAAGTATAGATAAATGATCTCTAAGAACATTTATAAAAAAAATCGAAATTTAAAAAGGGTGAAAATGCGCGAAAAGCTTTCAAAAAAACGTTCTAAATTGCTATTTATATGCAATCCAAGGAAGTGCTGAACCGATTTCAAACATAATGGGGACAGCTCTTGCTCCAAGATAGGCTATATTTTATGCCTGTTTCCACTTCTACAAAGGGGTTGCAGGAGCAAAAAGAGTTCTAAAAATGCGATTTTTGTGTTATGGAAGGAACTAGATTCATGAAATTTGGCGTAGTATATATTTATTATCATTATATTTATATATAATGATCTCTAAGAAGATTTCTTTAAAATTTTGAAATTTTAAAGGGGTGAAAATGCGCGAAAAGTGTTCTAAAAACGTCCCAAATGCCGATTTGTGAGCAATCTCAGGAAGAATCAAACTGATTTCAAAAGTAATGGTAGAAAATTGATGCTGACAGCCTTTGCTCTAACATAGAGGCTATTTTATATCGCTCCACTACCAACAGGGGGTTGCAGGAGAATAAAACGTTCTAAATTGAGATTTTTATGATCGGTAGGGGCTAGCAACTTGAAATTAGGCATGGTACATATTTATTAGATATAAATGATCTTTAAGAACAGTTTCGAAAAAAAAAATGGAAATTTAAAAGGGTGAAAATACGCGAAAAGCGTTCTATAAACGTTTTGAATTTCGATTTCTACACAATCTCAGGAAATATCAAACCAATTTCAAAAGTAATGGTTACAAATTGATGGTGACAGTCCCTTTGCCAACATAGGCTAAATTGTATGTTGCTGTCATTACCATCTCGCGGTTTCAAGAACAAAATATGTCCTAATTTGCGTTTTTTTGCACAACTGAGGGGTCTAACATTTTGAAATTTGGCACGGTAATTACTTACAAGACACAAATGCATTCTGAGAACCGTCGAAAGAAGATTCCAAATTTAAAAGGATGAAGTGAGCGAAAAACGTTCTAAATTACAATTTTTATGCAATATCAAATACCAAATCGATTTAAAAAATAATGGTTTCAAACTGGTGATGATAAAACCCACTCCAACACAAGGTATATTTTATGTCGGTGCCACTACCACCAGAGGGTTTCAGGAGCAAAAAACATTCTAAATTGCGATTTATGTGATACTAAAGAGGCTAGATACATTAAATATGGCATGGTAGTTACTTATAACATATAAATGCCTTCTAAGAAGAGGAATTTGACATGAGCTTGGAATTTGACATGATGGTTAATTTTAAGATGTAAGGACAGGGTTCCTATAGGTCAGGGAATTTCCCTGACTTTAAGTCAGAGAAGCACCAGTATTTTTCTTAAAGAAAAATTCGCCTTTTCCAATTGCGCGATTATATATATCGCGTTCCTCTCCATAAAATTACTGGTATTTCATCTGAAAGTTTAGGAACCCTGAAGAAGATGGTTTCTGAAAAATTCAAAACTTCAAATGAATACTGAAATGAGCGTATTGATCGAGCATAAAAGTTTCAAAATGTTTTCTAAATTATCATTTATTTTGTTTAGTTCTTTTTATTAATTTAAGTCTTATTTCTGCCTAATGCAGAGTAATAATGAAGTTTAGTCAAACTGTGTCTTAAATAGTAAATTTTGAATTATTCCTCAAAGTATAATATGTTCTAATAAAAATTAGATATATGATATCACTAGACATATTTCAACTATTACGCGTGCAAATCCGCGGGGCTTGCTAGTCTAATATATAAAAATGAAAATTTGTCTGTCTGTCTGTCTGTAATGCTATACAAATCCACAGATTGGAAGCCAGAATTGTGAAATGTTCCGTACATGTGTATTAAAACTCGGCCGAGGCAACTAAAGTAATCCTGAATCGGGATAACTCATAGTTAATTTTTAATTAATAAAAAAACACAATTTTTACAGCAATTTCCAATCAAATTTAAACATTTTTCGTTTAGCTGTTGCCAATAATTATAAATTCACAATAAAATTCTTACCACAACAATTACTTTTCTATTGCAAGATTTCCACATGAAAAAAGTGAAAATAAAATAAATAGCTTGACGAATTAAAAACAAAAGTGAATGTTACGTCATAATTTTTCTGTTTTATGATTTCCATGTATAAAATTATAATTATTTAATTAATTTGACGAATAAAAATAAAATGGAATATTACGTCAAATTGGAAATATAAAGGACATAGTTAATATGTAATGTCATATAAGTGTGAAAAAATGTATTGAAGCATGATAAAAACTCTATTATAGAAATATTGGTGTATCTTAATATTATCGCTCCAATAATGAATGGAAATAAGTTTATTTATAGATGTATTATTTTGCGTCTGTTATATAAATGTATACATTTTTATATTGGGTTTTCATTTGGTCTATTTGTACAACACTTCTACTGTTTTTTTTATGTTGTATGTTAAATTTTGAATTTTTTTTTCACAACAAACGTTCTTAAAATTCCGGGCAATGCCGAGTACTTTATCTAGTAATAGTATAAATGTAAAAGAGTTAAAATATTTCGCTGAAGTCAGCGTCAAAAGAAATGATTAAACGCCTTTGTATTCGTTATCTACACTGATGTGCAAAATTAAGGACATATCACAAAATGCTAATTTTCAAGTACGCGAATAGTCAAAAGAAAATAATTTAATTCGAATAACTACTATCTCTACAGAATAGCTTGTCCATATAACATCTCATTCATGTCACACATGGTCACAAGTGTCACAGTCACTACGGTGAAGAAAAAAATAGGAAATTCCATACATCTCATTATGAGTCTCAAATGATCACTATATGTGACTCCACTGAGACGTCACTGTGACTGCTGCTTTGTGACGAGTCACCATGTGACTTTACAATGTAGTTACATTGTGACTCTCATGTGACTGTCATCTGCAGACTCAATTTAAAAGTTATCGTGAACGTTGCATTGTGATAAGTTACCAAATAATATCACATTAAACTCACATGATGACTTTCAGGTGACAGAGAGACTACAGTGAAGTCACCATTGTGCTCTTTTGTGAAAAGTCACCATGTGACTATAATGTGATATTATTTGGTGACTTATCTTAATGCACCGTTCATGATGACTTTGAAATTGAGTCTAAAAATGACAGTCACATGAGAGTCACAATGTAACTACATTGTAAAGTCACCTGGTGACTCGTCACAAAGCAGCAGTCACATTGACGTCTCAGTGGAGTCACATATTGTGACCATTTGAGACTCATAATGGGACGCGTGGAATTTCCTATTTTTTGTTTCACCGTAGTGACTGTGACACTTGTGACCATGTGTGACATGAATGAGATGCTATATGGACTAGCTGTGCTGTATGGATAGTAATTATTTGAATTATATTATTTCCTTTTGAGTATTCGCTTACTTAAAAATTAGCATTGTGTGATTGGTCCTTAATTTTGGACACCAGTGTATTATATTCATTTGCTTTTTGAATGTGCAAACTTTTCACTTGTCTTAATAAAATTTACATAATTTATTTGTTTGTAATACTGTACATAATAAAATTTACATAATTTATTTGTTTGTAATACTGTACATAAAATAAAAGCTTTAAAAATAAAATAAATTTATTAGTAAATTTATTAGTAAATGAGCGTCTGTCTTATAATGTCATACTTCTATATGAATTTAGTGACGAATTTAAACGGACGGTTGAATATAAAAAAATAACATTTCAAGGATTTAAATAAAGTTATTTTTTTACAGGCAAGAGATCATTCCATTTTAAATAAAAGACGCTTCACAAACTTTGTAATTGACTTTTTAGCGGCATCTCATACAATTTTCGAGATAGGAACATTAATTTAACTAGGTCGCACTGTAATCGGTCTTATTGATGCAGTATTCTGATAAAATGATTCTGTGCTCAGGTATATTTTAAATCCAGCGTTAAGGATTAACATTACTTTGACAGGTTAAAATTTTTGAAAATGTTTTTGCCGCTTACAGCAATCTTTAAATAGGCATGGAATTATATTTTATTAATTAAAAATACATACTAACAGTGAAAGAGGAGCTATAGTAGTAGAGTGCGCCGAGAGCTTTAAGCTAGTTTTATTCAGTAGATTATTTTAAAAGTTGGTAAACAAGCTATAAATGTTAAATGAATAAACTTGATTTTTTTTTTGAAAATGTATTATCATATATTTTTCTAATGAAATATGTAGAATTTTTCAAAATATTGATACTTCGATTTTTCGTGTAACCTTAAGAAGTGAAATTTTGGTTGGAAATTTATATTTTACTTTGAATTGACATCATTGCACTAAAACTGTATATTTTTAAAAACGGATACGTATTTCACTGCAGGATATAGGATATAGTTTTGGATAAAAAACTAATTTGTTGTGCCTTGTTAAGCCTGTTATGAGTAATAGTATGCACTGCTTGGCCCTTTTTTTTAACGCACTCACATTCATCAGATGTCAAGCTACCATTTTTTAATGCATCAACAAAGGAAAAATAACATTTTCCTATCTAATATGTGGGTGAAAAAAAAATTGTGTCCCTTTCATGCCCATAATTAGAATTTTTCTTTTTCTTAATAAAAATGGGAAAGAACTCTTTTTATATATATATTTTTTGTTTCCATTAAAATAACTAGTAAGGATTTCATTAGAAAAATATGCTTAAAAGATATTTTTTTTAAATTTAAAATATCCACATGAAAAAATATTTATACAATTGCTAAACAGTGTACAATGGGAACTATACAACACATTTAAAATCTACATGACATTTAAATATGCATGACGTTTAAACATTAAAATGATGTTAAAAATTTCCCTACGGTTTTATCCAAAATACTTGGCCTTTTTTAAGGGATGCACTGGCGAAGGCTCACATTCTAACTCAATGAGGGAAGGAGGAAAAATATAAGGGAATTTTCCTCCTTCCCTCATTGAGTTGGAATGTGAGCCTTCGCCATCCCTTGAAAAAGGCCAAGTGTTTTGGTTGAAACCATTGGGAAGTTTTTAACATTAGTTTAATGTTTAAACGTCATGCATATTTAAAAGTCATGTTGATTTTAAATGTGTTGCATAGTTGTACCCATTGTACAATGTTTAGCAATTGTATAAATATTTTTTCATGCAGTTATCACACAGTGTAGAGTCCGATCTTAAATATTAAATTATCTATTTTTATTTATCTTGACTAACAAAACAGTCTGTCCAGATAACTCCAGGCATAGTTTTTTTCAATTTAAGGTTTTAACTAATAATATTTAAAATCACATTTTTAACTGGTTTTATGTAATTATAAAAAATAGTATTTTAACTAGTTAGGCCCGAAACACTAAAATATTTATTTCTTATTATTACATTTTAAGGTTAAAATTTGTACACTGAAATTGTAACCTCTGTTACTGTAACTTTTCTTACCAAAGAAATGTCTTCCATTGTCCCAAACAGAGAGTACTACTGAGTTTACTTGTAGATACAAATATTAGGAAAGATATGCTACAGCCATTTTGAATTTGTTCTGTACGCATTTGGACAGTAAGATGAAACATCTGAATTTCAGCTTAGTATGTTTTCTTTTTGTAACCTCTGTTACACAAATTTTAAATTTAAATATTGTCATTTTAATTAAAGTTTTATTTCAATTATATGAAAATAAGTGAATTTAATTTAAATAAATGCAAGATTTACATATTTTTATAAATCTATAGAAAATACAATTTTTTATTTGTTAAATGTAACTTCTGTTTCTACACATTTGCTACAGATGTAGATAAACTATTAAAAATCTAGTTTAAAATTCACATGCATAATAAAAACCCATCAACGTGCTTCAGTGCTGTCACTGTTTTTTGATTAATGTAAATACATTTCTACTGTCTAATTTGTGCTGCTCAATTCAACTCCCGTTACAAAAATGTAATCTCTGTTACTGTATATAATTTCTGTTGCTCGCAATTTTTCTCTATGTTTTTCATATTGTATATGAGCAGCTCTTAAAAAATGTTCCCAAAACACCAAAATGCATCTTTTCATTCAATATACTAAAACTATTTGACCATTTAAAAATATATTTAGTACAGGGAACGGCAAATTTTGTCTGTACTGTTGAATACAAGTAACAGAGGTTACATATTGCTACATAAATTAATCCATATTATTGTATTCTTTTGAATATAAAATTACTTATTGAAGTCTAGTAGTCTATGATATAATGCACTAGAAATAACATTTTTATAGGAATATAAATGTTGTAAATTGAGTGGATGTTGTCCAATAACAGATATTACAATATTTACCTTTAAGGTGTTTCAGGTGACTGTATTTTTATCCTAACAATGATTTTTTCTATGCTGGAACTGATTTTATATAGGTTGTATACATATAAATACAGAAAAAATTAAATTTGGTGAAAACTGATTACTTTAAAAAATATTGGGAAAAGGACATATATTTTTTTTAGCCATATGATAATAATTCAGTTGAAATGAATTTCTATAAGCACTTAGCATTTCTTAAAAAAATACCCTTAAATTTCAAACTAGTGTTAATAATCTCTCTTAAATATAGCATGCAAAATATTTACTCTGTTTCTATATATTCGTACAATCGTTACAACGTATTCAAACAACTATTCACTCATTATTATATTCTTATTTCAATGAAACTGCCGTCTTGAAAAGACATTACACAAAACCTTTAGGAAAAGGCCATTATACGAGAACTGTTGGCGATTTCAAAATCCATTACTTCAATACCACAAAACTTTCTGCAACTTCAGCACAAAGCATAGAACTTTCAAAAGATTCTGCTTCTTTTATATATTTATCTATAAAGACATGATTCTGAATAGTTTTTTACGAATTCTCAAAAATAAAGTTCAATTTTATTTATATTTCAACCATCTTAAAAAAAAAAAAAAAAACAGCAAATTTTTTGCTAAAAAAATAATATTTTTACATAATTTTGATTATTATATGAATTCATGAAATATATTTTTTTGAAAATGTTAATGGTTTGAGATTCGTTTTTATAAGCTAAAAGGACAATTGTTTTAATGGTTAAAATAAACCAATGAAGGGCATAGTTATTAGAGGAAAATTTTGTAACTTGTGGTTTTACTGTTCAAATATATAGGACAACTCCTTAACCCCTTGAGGGGCGATGAGATATATTATATCCCACCTAATTTTAATTAAGATTTGCACCAGAAACTTTTAATAAAGTTTTACTTTTATAACTTTGAACTAGTTTCGCACACACAATCGGCTACATTATCAAGATTAATAATGATAAAATGGATAAAATCATTATAATTGTTTATCAATACGTATTTTAGCATATCTGATCTTAAGAATGTCGCCAATTGTGTCCACGAAACTACTAGGTATGTGTATTATAAAGTACTTTTTAAGACCTTATGTTTACAATAATCACTTTTAGCATATATATATTTTTAATTTTATGATAATAAAGGATTTTTTTATATAATTCTATAGACAAATTCTATCAATGATTTCTAAAGAGAGATTACGGTAAACATTACGAATATACACAAAAATAATGGTATTATAGAAAAGTGGCCGTTGCATCCGATTTTTGCAAAATGCCTCTGAGCTCCCGAGATAAATATATATGCACATATATACCGGGTAGTCAAAAACTCTGTAGAAGCTTTAAAAATTATTAAAAATAGGAAAAATAACCGAAATAAAAAACAGTTGTCAAGCACGGAAATTTTTTAAGATAGGAAAATAAAAATAACTCAAAAACTGCCGATAGATGGCGCTGTCGTACACAAGTCAAAGTAAAGATACGCAAATAAGGAAAAAATTCTTCCAACTCGTTTATTACAACTGCATGCGTTCCACATGACCAGCACCACATGGGATAACACTTTGCAGGCGAGTCACAAATCCAGCAACGGAAGAATGTAGCTGGTCTGGATGTACAGTGTGCACATGACACATATCGGCGGATAGCATCTTTCATTTCCGACAGATTGGATGGACATGATCGATACACCGGGAATTTCCAATATCCCCATAACCTGAATTCTGTCGATGTCAAATATAGAGTCCGAGGAGAACATTGGACTCAGCAACCACTGATAATGATTTTGTCTTCCCCGAATGTCTGTATCAGGAATGCCTTGACCGGATTAGCAGTGCGACTAGGTGCTCCATCTTGCATAAACATGATGGTAGAAAGCACATCTCTTTCACGCAAAAATGGCACAACTTTCTTGCGCAGAAGCGTTAAATAGCACTGCACATTTACCGTAGCCGTTTTCTACCCAATTACTGGGCACTGCGTTTCAAAGAAAAAGGGTCCTATGGTGATCGAAACTGTAAACTCACACCACACTATCATATTTGAGGAATGTAATGGTTTCTGTGTGTAATCACGTAGATTAGACGTCGGTCGCCCAGATGCGATAGTTGTCGGTATTCACTTCGCCATGAAGCGAAAAATGATCTTCATCTGTTCACAAGATGTTAAAGACTCAGGTGGAATTCTGTTCGATTTTGGAGAAAGTCTACTTCGCAAATGCTTCTCTCTTTACGATATCTGCTTGTAAAAGTTCATAGCACGACTGCAATCTGCATGGGTACAGATCAAGGATTCTATGAAGACCATTGCGTATCGAGGATGGGGGTAAGCCAAAGCGTCAGGCACTTTTACAATACTTCTGGCTTCTGCTGCTGAATCCAGGAGCGTATCTACAAAATGTTTTCCAGGGGAAAGAGTTCAAAATTTTCCCAACTTGTAATTCAAAAATTTTCCAACGTGAAACAAATTTATTTTCCAACTAAAATGATATGTTCAATGTGAGTTTAATGATAATGATACTTATACGAAAAAAAAAAATCTTTCCAAAGAAAAAGGCTGAAACTAAAAACATAAAAATTATAATTATTGGTTCATTTAATGAAAGTTTTTGTTTTTAATTGTGTACGAGTCATAATCGTACTTCATATGAAAATAGCTTTACATTTTTATATTTTTGAGAAAGGAACAAAGTTTTGGAGCAAATGTATTAGAGACGCTGTTGATGGATAACAGCAGAGAAACTCAGGTCTGGTAGATGTATGATATTTTCATAGCACAGAGATACATAATAAGAAATTGAGTCTGGCTGCTTTTTGTATTTCTTTTGAAAGTTTAACTATTTTACTATTACAGAACTCAGAAAGGTAGTCAGCAAAACAATAAAAAATCTTTTTTTTCTTTTTCTACTTTTTATTTAAAAAAAAGAAAAAGTTGTTCAAAAATCTATAATTTCCCAACTCTAAGCTCAAATTTCCCAAGTTCACATATATTGGGGGGGGTCCCCTCATAACCCCCCATCGCGACGCATCTGGCTGAATCGGACACAAACGTTTCCATTTCGTTTGCAACACGCGGCGAACTTCCTTAACCCTCTTATTCCCACTACAAGAAATTGCTATGGGAAAAATTATTTTTTGTCTTATTTATGTTGTTGTGTGTCAAATAAAGCCAAAATATGAAAAAAATGAGAATTTAATATATATTAAAGGATTTCTGTATGGCAGCATATATGCTACCAGGGGCAGATTAAGATGAAATATGAAGGATATTAGCATATTTCAAAATATTTTATTTTATGAAAATAATTATAATTTTACATGTGGTATGACCTAAAACAATTTCTTTCTTTTTTTTTTTAAATCTCTCTCTCTCTCTTTATACACACACACACACACATATATATATGTATATATAAATCCTGTTTTTTTTCATTTAATTTTATTTTCCCACTATTTATTCAATTTTAGACAATAAAAAAAATTAAACAAAACCTGATTTAACTTTTTAACTTTATGTACAATTATATATATATAGCACTAATGTAGTATGTAGCGCAAAAAAGAAAAAAAACGAAAAGAGTTTTTTTTTTTTCTGATTGCAACTTGTGGTTTGTTTCTCTAATACATATAAAAATAAAATTTTGTAACTCTATCTATCTTTCTAAAAATATACACAATGAAGCGTGAAATTTTACATATAGGGGGCATTCTCACAATCTTTTGACTTTCATAATTTTTATTTTAATACACTTTTTTGTGTTTTTTTAATTTCATGTACTGGGGAATATCCCATTGCATGATTGCACAACAATATTAACGAGATAAATAAATTTTGGTCGATTCTGGGGGTCCAAATACCAGGAAAACTCCTATACCGTTCCGTGTCCCTAATGCTGATTTTTAAGTTTGGAGCTGTCTGGATAAAATTGTTTCAATAAAAATAATTCGATGTAATTTTTTTCTGAAACTGGAACTATTGTTTTATATAAATATGTAGCAAAAAATTAACTTGCACACATTTTTAGGGTTGTCATTATTTTTTAAACTCTGTCCCTGAATTTTAGATTCCTTACTATCCCTCTTTTAAAATTATACAGAAAATCATTTCAGATGCAGTCACAGAATTTTTTTCAAGTTTTTTCTCATGTAGAAGTATGCAGGAGAAATAATGTCTACAATTCTTTGTCAGGAAATTTACTGTAGAATTTAAATCAGCATTTAAATATCAATTTCAAGCATCGTGGCTTTATTGTTAGTCTCACCGTCCCCAAGGTTTATTCCTGCACTTTTCGAGGTAAATAAATAAAAAAAAATTAATCCAATGTTAACAATTGTTTCTAAAAACCAATGAACATTGTGGCTATCACTTAGTCTTAACATGATTTTCCTAAAAATAGGTGGTAATTTTCCTTACCGTTCCATCCTTACCGTCCCCCTTTTTTTTACCATTTCGTCCTTTTTTTCCCAATACCATCCCCTTTTGTTACCTTACCGTCCCTTCTTCAACACCTCTTTAAGACACTGTTATACAAAAATTCTGTATTAAAAGTACTACATTGTTATTATTTCTTATTTGAATCTCCTGTGGGTACTATGCAAATTCATTATAAGTAAAAATTTAGAAGAAAATAAAAAGTTATAGGGGTAAAATGGTAAAGAAAATTACATTCGCAAGTTTAACTTAAACCTCAGTTAAATAAAAAATTTTTCGCTGCTGACCATTTTTTCTTTATTTTGAATCATTAAGGCATTCGTCTATCAGATTAAAATGTTATTTTAGGAAGTTTAATTTTGTCAGATTTTTTTCCCCAAAAGTCAAAAGATTGTGAGAATGCCCCATAAGTGTATTAAAATGTAGCGAAGGCAAAAAAGCTATCCGGATTCTAAATAAATTATAGGTCATTTCTAATTTAAAAAAGACAACAAAGTAAGAGCCATTTCCTGTAAGATTTCCTATTTTTTTTGCCATAAATTAAAAACGCACAATGAAATTTAACGCAGTTATATAAATATGTAATGGAAAAAGAAAGAAAATTGTTGCGGCTTGTTATTGTTTCTGTGTATAATAAGGATCATTAGAGGTGAAAGACATAGTTGCTATAGACCTCAACGCAATCTCCACTACGGTGGATGTCAAACGTCAAATGACAAAATTTAACGCACAATAAACTGCAATTAATTAAAAAATATAGTAAACTACAGCGCAGTTGATCTGTGTGGAATCAGGCTAGTATAATATAAACCACACAGATTAAACATGCTAAATATAAAGTACTTAAAAATGATACGGCTCAACAAAAAGTTTTATACTTATCATGTTTATATTTACACTTAGAAATATAAAGTTCAAAATATTAATTCGGATTTACTTCATAATTTTCTCTATCTATATAATAAAAAGGAGTTTCAATATTTTGTTCAAAAATGCAAACGCAAAGATAATTTCATTATATTGTATGTGCAAGCTATAAATCTCAACTAATTTATTTCTGATTTATTTAATAACATGAGAATGTGAATTAAAAGTAAAAGAAGCATCTTAAGTACAAATCTAACACTAAGAACTACAAATTTTCTTTGAAAATAATATATCAGCAAAAATTATATCATGGGCTCATGATCATTAACGTCCATGGTAGCAGATCTGCTACCTTGATTTTAATTACTTAATTTACCATTAAAATGAAATTTCCATTGAACTTTTTTTGTGCAGAGAATAGAAGTTACTCGTTTTAAATCTGTATATCATATATATTTAGTTTTATTTTAATAAAACATTTGAAAAATCGAGCAAAAACTTACCACTGTAAATACCTTTTTGAAATATTTGTTAGACATGTTTCTTCTTATTTAGTGCTCTTTCTGCACTCAAAATTTATAACTTTTATTACTTAAATGTGCAATTATTTCTGTAATGACTTAAAATATACTTTATTTATGAAATTACATGCTAAAAAGTAAAGCTGAACTTATAGTAGCAGAAATACTACCATGGGTATTAGAGGGTTAAACATGGCCGTCCGGATCTTACACCATCCTCCAGCGTTCCAGTTTTCGCAAACCGCCGAACAAGCTTTATGAGGCCTGCCACTGTTAAGGGGACTGGGAAAGCCCTATCTCCGCCATGGTAAATTCACTCACTTTATGTACCTTTTTCTCAGAAATGGTGAAAGATAGAGGTCTAGATTTTTTAGAGTAGTCAAAATAACATGATTTACGTATTTTAAATTGATTTACCATTTTTTTTCTAAGTGAAAGTCAAAATTAATTATTAATTATTTATTGAAAGGCATTTTTAAATTAGCACTTTTGGTAAGATTTCACTGCCTAAAATAAATAATTCTCAACAAATCATTAAATCCCTGTGTTAAAGTATACATAACATAATATACGTATTAAATAAAAATCCAAGTTCTTAAGTTTAATAGATATTGAAAAAAAAAGGAACATAAACATGAAAAATCCAAGCCTTGAAGAAAAGTCACTTAAAGATTTAAATGGCCATTAAGCTGTGAAGTACTCTTAGAAAGAAGGCATAATTTTAGCACTTATTTTTTTTATATATATATAAAGATGTGTGACACATCGTTGGAAAGATAAAAGTTTAAACTATTTAATGATATAAAAAAGAAAAAGTCGATTTTTTGTTGAATTTTGCTTTCCCGGTCCCCTTAAAGGACCTTTTCAAGTCCTCACTTTCTTCTGAACTCGGAATTTACACGTCAATGATCTCTGGTTCCTGGTTCAGGTAAAAGAACTTCACCAACAAAGCGTTATGCTTCGCACTCGGGGTCCCTATTCACATACACAGTTTATAAATGGGAACTGGTTGTGGATTAGGAGCGCGAGTTCTTATAACCGTCTCTTTTGCATATTTCAAACAAAGTTGCTTGTACTGCGCCATCTATGGACTTTTTTTTCAGGGGTTTTTTGCTGTCTTGAAAATATTCCCGTGACCTAGCGACGCTAAACCTGCAAACCATTTTACAACAGAAAATAAAAAATGAATGGCAGCAAAGATGGGACAATGAAGGCACAGGCCGCCACACACATAACTTATTACCAAGCGTTCCCATTCAATTTACCGCAAATAATCGTTACCTTTTTCTTTTTTTCATAAATCACGGTCCTTTCCAGAAATATCTTTACAACATAGGTAAACGTGATTCTCCTCTTTGTGTATGTAGGCTCCCCTCCACCCCACTTCACTATGTATTGGATTATCCTCTAATAACATATTATCACGTTAAAAAACAAAGATCTATGGCGATTCCGGATTGGATTAATTATATTAGTGAAAAACCTGTTCTCATGAACAGAATATCAACACTAATGAGATTTATAGAGAAAAATGAAGTCAGTTTTAGAAATAATTATCCATACTACTCGGACACTTCTTCAGACGATGATTTATGATTTTTTTCCCCATTGTAAATAGTTTTCATATATATTCATTAAATATTATTATTAATAATTTTATTATTATTGGTATTATAGTTATTACAAGAAGTGTTTTTGTTATTAATATTTTGTATTTATTATATTTCGTAATGTTTTGAACCAGGCAACTATATAGAGAATCTTAGAGTTTTATTCTATTTACTACAGCATAAATATAAACATTGAACATTTCTTTTTAACTGTTGCCAAAATGATGGACTAATAAATGGGTTTCGGCCGTCCGTAGGAAAACACTACATCAGGCTTGCAGCTTGGAGCTACGGTTCGGATTTCTCTCCCCCCAGTTCATTTCGGTTATTTTTCTGGTTTTTAGGAATTTTTAAAATTTCTATGGAGTTTTTTCCCACCCTGTATTAGCCGCGTCTGGGGATCATGTTGCTTTCTCTTAAATACATAGTATTACCATAGCTGCTACAAATTTTTGCCACCAGTAATTCCTTAAAGAATTTTTCTCTTTATTTAATCAAAGAATTATTTGTGAAGAAGTTCTTTTGCATTATTTTTTGCTACCAGTATAATTCCAAAAAGAAACCTTCTCCTTATTTAATTGAACAATTAAATAATAAGAATTTTTTTAAAGAGATGCCAAAAAAATAGTAGCAGTTGGCAGCTAGGACTATTCCTGTCAACTTATTAGGTTTATTCTCAATTCCATTGAGATGTCGCATCTTTTGCCAGTTCATCTTTCTAGAATATATTTTCACAAAAAGTGCGTAATTCACGTACTTCAACAGTTATGCTTCAAAATATCCATTTGCTTTTCACTTCCAACACTCTTACTTGGATTTTTAAACCTGTTAGGTAATCTTCAGAAATTGTATCCACTGCTAATTGAAGTAATTTAGGGAATAAGATTTGGCGCGAAATAGACCAGTTTTTCTGATAGCATTTAAATGGTATACACATTAAAATACATTTTTACTAGCTTCTTCCATGTTTGACACCAAATTAGGATATGAACCTGATTACGAAATACTTGAAAATCTATTTTTGTTTTCGCATTAACTTTCTGGTTAATCCTCTATAATCGAGATGCACACTGACGTATTTTAGAAAGTGCAATTTGATATAACAAAGTATTTTTGGAAGTTATTTAATGATAACCACATTCACTTTAGACCACAATGCTCCCATATCGCACGCTGTACACTAATACTGCGTGCAGTATGATTAAAATTGCTATTTTTTATTTAGATTTCGTAAGAAATACTACCTATTACATTCTCCCCTAGGTTAGAATTTCTGAAAAAAAAATTGCAGATTTACGCCGATTATGACCCTTATACACCAAAACCACCCCCAGTTCAAAACTTTATCTATCTATCTATATCACTTTTTTATGGACACGATAACTTCCATAAGTCTTCACAAATCTCTTCCAAACTGATACATAAAATCGAGGGGCAAAAAATCTCCGCCAAGTTCGTTGATGGGCAAAATCGGACCAAGTGGATGGAAACAGAAAACCCCTCATAAATTCTTAATTATTATACATATGAAATCAGTTTAAAGTTATTATTACTTTTAGGAAAAGGGCCAAAAATTTATGTATGACAGACTTTCGATATCATTAAAAATGTGGTCAAGGCGCGAAAAAATAGGGTTTTAAGAAGAAAAAAATTCACAACTTCGTCAATACACAAGATATTAAATTCACTTAAATTTATTATAAATCTTCTTAATCTTATTTACAAGTTTTATATTCACAAGTTTTGATAGGACCAACTCTTACAGAAAAAAATAGGGGTTGAAGAAAAAATTATCGTATTTACATGATTCTAAAAAAAATCAGTTCTTACAGAAAAATGGGAGTTAAAAACCTGTCAAAAGCGGCCAGAATTGTTAAACTACATTTAACTCTAACCGTGATTTAGTTTTTGTTGGTGAAATTAGTATTTAACTTCGAAATATACCTGTGCCTGTAGGCCGAGTCGGAAGGGATTTTTGTTAATACACATTTAGCAACTTCAATAAAAATAAAGATCCTTTTCTAGAAAATATAAAAATATCCTAACGATCTATTTTAAAATTTGATAACTGGATTTTGTAATAAAATTTTAGATCAAATATGGATTTTGGATAAAATTTTGGAACCTGTTCTGGGAGTGAAATTGTCCTCATATTAAAAATACTGAGTCAAAATCGAAAAATGACAAACTCACATTAGATATTGACCTCATGTATTCTATGCAAAAAAAAAAAAAAATCATTTAAAAATATTAAAATTCAAGCGAGAAATCTGTAAAGATTTCTACCATAGGTTCAACGTTTCTTAGCGTGACTAGGCTCTTGACTTTTACTCTAGTCTTGGCTCTTTTACTTTATAAATGAATTATTGTAAACATTTCAGAAACCACTGTGTAAGATTTATGATGTCGTTAAAAAAAATCAAATATTTTTATTAAAAAAAATCTTTATATTCAAATTATTTTGCTTATAAATTCCCCTTTTACATTAAAAAATGCGCTATGTTTTGAAAATTTTATTTTCGTAAAGTATTAAAATGCATTTTCAGCAAAACCTTAATGAAATGCAACAAGAAAAAATATACGATATTATATCAAAGTAATATCAAATATCAAATTTAAGAAAAAGACATAAAATCTGGTGTGTAAGGAATATTTTACTTTTTGCGCATATATCGAATGAAACTACCGTTTCAACATTTTATATATATATATAATTTTTTGTAATACGTTTTTTAATATACAGAAATCCATATTTTATAGTTTTCTTTTATTAATACAATTTTGAAAAATGTTATAGAAAATAGATAAAAAACATACTTTATTTTTTATTTATCCTTTGACTGAATCTAGAAAGAATGACGTAGTTTATTAAATATGATAATTTATGAAATTTATAAATTGAATTAATTTCATAAAGTATATACATATTACATATGCAGTATGTATATTTTATACACGTAAAAAACTACACATTATCACATAAATTTATTAAAAAAAAAACAGTTGTAAATAATACTACATTGCTTTTACTGTTAAAAAAATGCACCGATTTGTCAATAATTAGCAACAGAAAACTTTGTATCTATCAGTTTAAATAAAAAATAAAAATTAAAGAATTAAAATAAATCAAAAGTTCTGACATGTGATTGATTAAACATAGTAAAAAGACAGGTAATTAATGGCTTAAAATTTTTTGTATAAAGTTAACGTAATAAATGCTGGATTAAAATAATTAAAATCTTGATATGAATTTTTAATTTCTTATATGAATATTATCATTACTGTCTATGATATGAAATAATACATACAAATTAATAAGGTATTAATTTGTAATTTTATTTATGCTTTCATGAAAAAAAATATCCGCTACTTTGTTTTTCTGAACTTACTTGAAATTCTGCTTCACTCGAAGAAATCTGTTTTAGTTAACCATTTATTATTATATTTTGCAAACTGCAGTAATTTTCAATCAAATATTGACATCAGTTTTAAAATTATAAATATACTAACCAAAAATATTCACGAAATTTGTAACACTTTAAAAACTTCAACACTAAATCACACTTACGTTGTTTTTTGCAAAGCTTAATTAGGTTAAACTATAATTTTATTAATATTAAATGCTCGATATGATAACTAAATATTGATATTGAAATAGATTTTTATTGTTTATTTGGAAATAAATGTTTAGGTTCATTGGGAGCTAAAAATATTTTATTTTCTTATAACTCTATTTTGACATTAAGTAATCTGTGAAAACTCTGAAAAGGTTTGTACTTCGAAATAAACTTAGTTTCTATTCTGTAAGTCTTATTCCAGTATAATCAGTAATCCAAGATTATCGCAGCTTCTCTGAAATATATTCGTAAGATTGATGTTGCAATTCAGAGAGCATTTGACCTTATATCATTAAATAAAGGAAATGTTCGGCCAAAATAGATTTGAAAGGACCAGTTTTCACATTAACTGAACCTATACGCACATTATTACAATCTATCTTCAAGATTCGCCTTTCCTCTTAATAACATTATTATTCTACGAATAGAATTATACTATAAATTCTATGTTAAGTTTTAATATGAATTAATTTAGATATAGCGAAACACGAATAGTATGTAAAATGCAATAGACAAATAGAAAGATTAAATGAAAGAGGTAAAATTGTGTCAACATATGTCATATTATGTAACAATTTGTTAAATGACATACTATGCATGACAAACTATTGCATACTATGACATACAATTTAGTTTATAAAATCACCTAATAAAAAAACTGCATAAATTGGTTTTATGAATACATTCATGTAATGATATTAAATAAAAATATCCTACTAAGTGCAGATATATTAGGTAAACGCCAAAGTTTATGTTTTAGGGAAAAAGAAAAGTGAATACAATATATAGGGTACCTAATGTACCTGTAACGCAATTGTAGTAATTTTGCATGACATATTCACATTGATCTTGCAGTTGATTAACACATATCTCGTTGATAAAAATCCCAGGGTAAAAATGTCCTATTATGCTTTTTTTTAACATCTTGCACATCATCAAGAGTTAGAAAGAACAAGAAATTCTTTAATGAACGAAAAAGATGGTAATCTAAATATGCAAGGCCAAGGAAATGTGCTGGATGAGGTAAACTTTCTCAACAAAAATTGTATAGCTTCCGAACGATTAAATCAAATGAGGTATGATGCTGAGAGATAGCACCTTTGAAATCGTCAAGTACTCGTGACTGATTTATCAGTTTTTGCCTCAGTTCGTCTAACTATTGAATTAGATATCAGCGACAATATTTTTAGTCACAAGAGATTGACCCCCAAGTGGAGCAAATGATGTTCACGATGCAACCCTTTTTTTAGGTATGTGAATCCAGGGATGGTACAAGGTTACCTG
Organism: Maratus speciosus; assembly: GCA_963932465.1. Lineage (NCBI taxonomy): Eukaryota > Metazoa > Arthropoda > Arachnida > Araneae > Salticidae > Maratus > Maratus speciosus. Next base: position 221,549,374 of record OZ010791.1, on the reverse strand, counting down.
GCATCCTCTGGTAAAGAAAAAATTCATGCGTTCATTATCAATACGTACTTACAGGCATAGGAAAACATAAGAACATCACCAGATATAAAGAAAAAACAAACAAAAAATTCATACAAAAAATCATTAATTTTTAAATAACAAAACAGTGTATAAAATGCACACGCAAAAAAGGCCAATTCAATAATTTCCATGAATTCGTATTTTAAGCATTTAACGACGATCAGCCAATTTCTTCTCATCGGTAGTTTCGCCTCATGAGCAAATACTACTTTGTCCTGCCGTCGCTAGGCGGTAGCCTCGAGTTTCTGGATGGCAGATTTTGATGGAGCGGTCTCTGCTAAGGCGACATATAATCCGTCGACGTTTAACATTATCGTATAGTGAATATTTCTCCTCACTAGGTATAATTCGTTGTAAATAAACGGTCAAGTGCGAGTATTACTCGTGCTCAGAGGGTTCTGTACAATAAATATATGAATTATTAACTGTATTGTTAAAGTAATCGTTGCTAAAAGAATAAGGCTTTGTGAAAAACTATACAACGTAAGGTTGGATATAACTGTATATACTAGAAAAGTATGACTGGGTATACCATAAAAGTTCAAAGAGAGATGAAGCATAATTAATATCAAATAGTGCTATTCTGTATAACTCTTTTTTTAATCTTATCCTAATATGTTTATAATGAGCTTAATTGACCTTATTGGTACTGACCTAAAAAGTAATGCCTATTTAAACTTCAATTGGCATTTCATAAAACTAAAGTCAGCGTAGTAATAATATTGGGCCATTTCACACAAAATGAGCAAAAATTTAAAAAAAGTCGTAGCTGCTAAACTTTGATACACAGATTCAATTCATATTCAAATAGAGCATTGCAAAATATTTCGACAAAAAAAAAATAAATTTGGAAGTTCTGGACATTTAAAAAACTTGTGACATAGAATGGCATGTGTGCAATCGTTCAAAGTTGCAAGTTTGAAGTTCCGTATCTTGAAAACTATTTAACATAAATTAAATCTTTTTGTAATATTCTAATCTCTGGAAAATTATCTTCATATTTATTTAGTAATAATAATTTGGTAACGTCATGATTAATCTTAAATTTGTTGTAAAAATTGAAAATTTGTCAATTTTGAGAAAATTAAAAACGTTATAAACATTAAAGGAATTCAAAAACATCTGTGAAATTGATGCCTGATGTAGTGTTACATATTAAGATCGAATTGCTAAAGTTTTAAAGTTGCCATATATTTCCTTCACCTTTAAAAAAATTTAGAAACTTAAAAAAAATGACAAAATCGTAATTTTTCCTCTTATTGATAGGTAAAAAAAATAATGAAGGAGAGGTCAGACATTACATTTATTGCACAGACATAAAGATCAATAAGCCCATGATATGATAAAAAAAAATCAAGATTGCCTTTTGATTCCTAACGTCAAAAAATTATGTTAAAAAAGTAATATTTGTTGCATTCCAAGAGCTTTCCTATTTGAATCCTCGCATTTTTTTTACAATATTGCACGATTTCAAAGGGGAAAAATGTAGTGCTGCCATCTATAGATTTAGAGGATAAATATATAAATTTTTGTTCAACGCAATATATACATATATTTTTGAATGTAGTTTAAAATAAATATATTAATAGCCAAAAATAAACTGAAAGCAAGAATAAAAGCTTCTATACTATAAATATACACTTTTATCTATAATATCAAATAATTTAAAAGATTTAAAAAGCTTCCCTTCACTTTCAAAAAAGTGATAGAAATATTGCAGTTTACACCCAACATTTTTTACTATTTATTTTTTTTCTCATTAAGGAATAAAAAGGCAAGAATGAACTTTTAGATATTTAAAATATATACCTTTAGCTATAACGTCAAAAAAATGTAAACTTGTCAGAGCTGTCCTTCTTGCTTAAATGAGCAATTCAAATATTGCATTTTGCCCTCAAAATTTTTGAAAAATAATTTTTTCCTCATTACGGAATAACAATACCATTACTAAGTTACGCCAATCTGTTACTTATTATTCATTCCTAATTATAAATAATTTTTAATATAGTCTTTCTATTCCTAAGGCTAATAATCGAAATTGAAATTTTAAGCATGAAGACAAAACCTCGATTTTGCATCCACTTTTAATGTAAATTTTAATACTTAAATAAACAATCCTGAAATCTATTATTTTATATTTACTCATAAATAGATATGATCTACTTATATACTGATTTTCATTAAAATTTATGACATGTCTGCCACAGCTGATTTGCTCATTTTGCATGGAAGGACCCTATTTTCTTTTTACAGTGTAGCTGAAACAAAACCCTTGTTTAAAGTTTAAACTTGGCATTGTGCTAAGTGCGCTTCGAAAATAGATCGCAAAGTTGCAACGCTGCCTTGGTCCGTGCCGCATTTTTCAAAATAGGTTTTTAATTAACTTGTAAAGACAAAGGAGGCGTATTGAGCGATCTACTCAATGCAAACTAGTCGCGAATACCATAATATTTATGTGATTAAGTTCTGTTTTTAACAACTTGACGTTTATTGATTTTATACTGTTACTGGGCATTGCATTACACAAATATATCATTATAAGTTATCTGGGCTTTAAAAGCCGATGGTACATAGAGTACACTGCCCCTGTCATTATGTATGTCCAAACCGTCCCTGCCTTTAAGGCTGTTCTTAACTGCTCTGCTCAACAAGCGAAAAACGTTTTGACATATTTAAAAATTCATTTTTTAACGGAAAGATATAAAATTGGAAAACCTGGCCATGAAAGCGATTTGGAATGGAACTGTTTTTTCCATTTTTTGATCAATCAATTACCTATTGAGTTATAAGCATATTCCACTGCGTGACAAACACGTTTTTCGCCCGCTCTTGAGTGCTCTTTCTCCCTTCGCGCGGAAATTCGGTTCAAAACGCCCACTTTAACATTATTTTCTGAAAGATCTATTGCGTTTGCAAAAAAATGAAAAAAAAAACAGCTCAATTACATATTTTCTGAACAACAACACCAGCTAGTTTCATGCATTTTCGAACAAAAATAAATTAAAACTTATGTCAGAAAGTTTTAATTTATTTCGATTTGAGAACACCCTTAAAGGTTAATATCTCGGCTAATTACAGCCGATGTTTTTCGAAAATCATTATCAACGATGCTTTTATAGGTACCACCATCGCTCCTCAACACCTTTGCTGAATTTCTGCAAATCGATATTTGTATGTAACCGAAAAATGCGCTTTTCTCAAAAACTATGTGACCAAGGGTAATCGCTATAGTTTTCCTGCACGGTTTAAATCAACGTGCACTACCTCTATTTTTTTCATAATTTTAGTTTCAGTAGATTCGGAAATAGAGAGGGGGGGGGGGGATTTTTTTGGACTACATTTTCTACGATATCTCTGACAATATAACACTTAAAATTAAAAGAAATGTTTTTTTCAGTTCAGTGTTACGAAAGCTTTCCCGCGATACCCCACATGACATATAAAGAAAAGATTTTTTGTTTCAAGTAACTTTATTAGCCCCTCTACATTTTTCCTAAAAGTATTTGTAAATGTTTAATAATATGAAAATATATGGGTCAATATTCTTTATTACTCCTCCCAATTTGAACTTTCCACGTTTCATAGTTTACGAGTAAAATGGCTGTCATAGACCGACACAGGAGTGATCTTATAATGGTTAAACTTTTTAAGTTCGGAACCCTAAAAATTGGTTTATTTTTGTATCGAGAAACCCAATAAATCCAGTTGCTGTTTCTCAAGTTATTTTATAGCGACCAGGGCTAGAATTCACTTATGGGGACTCACTCTCGGATTCACTCTGGGATGAATCGAAGTGTGTGGGCACTCGATATGAGTTCATATGGAATTTGCATGAATGGTAGGGTTGTAGTACTATCTCTATCAAAGCCGTACAAGAAAAGCTGTTTACTATAATTGTTCATTATTTTCCATTTTAAGCCGTTTGAATTTTGTTTCAGAATAATTTTCTTTTAAGTGAGTTGCTTTCATTTGCTGTCCGCCGATAACCTTTATTGAGTGAAAATTTCCGGCATCAATTCCGTGCATTACGACCTCAAATTAACCCGTAATTTAGATCTCCAAAAGCGAATAGGACTTTTACTTTCACTTAATATTATATATTTGTTCATTATTGCTGTAAAACATAAGTGTGTGTTATAAAATGTATGTATATATGGATGGGCATGTATATGCACAGTCATGGAAAAAAAAAATAAATACCCCCTACTAACTCTGCAACAAATTATCGTAGAACAAAATTACCACTTTTAAATGATATATATATAAATTTTTTAGGGGGTCATCTACATATCAAAATGAACCCAAACTTTGTTTTTTTTTCAATAGCAATACCCAAGTTTGACACTATAAATAAATTCTACGCCCTTCAATTAGGCTAAATCCAAATTTTCATGAAATTCGTGCGATTAGTTTCCGAGATATTATTTATTTTAAAATGAGCATATATTAGGGGCTGTATCCATATTGAAGATCGGTACTCGATTGTTGAAATGCTACAGAATGACCATGTCACTTCTATTAATGTATTATGTCTTTCCAATAGCACCATTTAACTCGTTTACTATGTTTCGACTATTGTTAGACCAAATATTTCAATAAAATGAATAAAATATGTTTTTTCAAATTATGCTTTTCTGCACATCATAGACGGCCCTTTAAACGATCATTTTGCATTTTTTAATAATAATTCAAAAACTACTTGAAAGAAAAATTTGAAATTCAGAATTCGCATAAAGCAGGACATAATAAATATAAATCTATCAAAAAAAAAAAATGTAGGTTGCAATTCATATTTTTTTCGAATATTAATTTCATAATTCATAATTCGTATTATAAAATTTTTAAAATTACAAATTCAATGTATTTATGTTTGGGCTTTTTAGTATTATAACCACGCACAAAATTATCTCATAGGATTCACTTTTTACTTTCAAGAGATATTAATAAAAATATGAAAATGTAATTTTACAACAGAAGCTCTAAATTTTCAAAATTTATAATTAAAAAACTTATCATCCAAATGAATAGAAATTTTGTTTCGAGGCATTGTCTGAATTAAAATCTATTGTAGATTTAAAATATATTGTTCAAACTGGGTGTTGCCATTGAAAAATCAACGATCATCCAAATGAATAGAAATTTCGCTTCGAGGCATTGTTTGAACGGTAGATGTAAAATATATTGTTCAAATTGGGTGTTGCCATTGAAAAATCAGCGTTTGCTCTGTTTTTGATTTGCAAATGGCCTCCTAAGCAAATTTACTATACATAATTTAAAAGTAGACATTATTTCCAATTTTTCGGTACCAGCAACTTTCTTCTATTGTAATTAGTTGCAGAGTTAGTAGGGGATGTTTACTTTTTTTCCACGACTTTACATATATGTATATTTATAAATTTCTGGACGAAAGTATAAACTCACCACGTTATAATGTTGTTTTAACCAGTTATTAAACCCAGCTTACCCTATCATAATAAAATAAGGATGAATGACTAGAAAAATGCTTATATATTCAGTACGGAACATCGAGTAAACTGAAAAATTAATTTTAATACGAAAATGCACTATTCAAAAAATTGCAATCTGTGCGAAATCTAGAAAAAAATATAAACCGAAAAGCCTAAAATTTTGTTTAGTGTCATATTTTACTCTGAAGAAATGTATTTTGTGAAAACATCCTTCAATAATGACGTTAGTGATTGTTATTTTATTTATTTTTGTGAAAAGTATAAAACATTAAAATATAAATTTAAAAAAAACATCAATAACTGTCTTTTGTCAGCTATATTAATTTCAAACGATATATTTTCATATTTTAATTCTTTTGAGCAAATTAACTAAAATTCTTTTATTATACGATTTTTAATTTATTTTCGAAATGAATTGTGTCTCTTAAAATGTATGTTGTGCATCTTGTAGAGTCGTTACAAAGTGTTCTTGATACATTAAGAATCAGACAGTTTTGAAATAGCTCGAGAAGAAACTCTCATAGAATAGAAAATTGGTAAAATTTTGACTTTCAAAGCTGCTGGAAACACCCAGCATCAAATACACTGTTAATTGCATGTCCGCAAGGAATGGTAAAAAAACGAAAAAATCCTTTAATCTCTGAAAAGAAGGAAAGAAGTTGAAGTCTTCAAACAAAACAGAGCGAATTCGAAGGCATATGTAACATATAGCATCGAATACTAGAGAATTTTCCAGGCGACTTATGAGAGTTTTAAATGCGAGCTCTCGAAATTTTATACGAATTCTCTACCAAACCTTGAGCATAAAATAAAAGAAAATGGAAATTCAGCAAAAATCTATATCTCCATTTCATGATTGTCCTCTATAATCAGAACTTCGGCATAAGAATCGTGATGGTATGGATTGGCTTTTCTCTGTGTGGTAAAAGAAGGTGTGGAAAAGCTCTGGCTTTTCTTAAAGAAGACGAAAATAGAAGATTATCAATTAATGGTGCAATATAAATTTTAGTCTTATTCGCTAGTGGTTTTTATAGAAAACTGGATGTTTCAGTAGAATAATGCACCAAAACATGCTGCAAAAAGAATAAAAAATTGTTTCAGAACTGATATATCAAGATTATGAAGTGGCCAACTCTCAATCCTGATTTCAACCCCAAGTAGAATATTTGGTATATAATTATTTTCACAGTTTAGCATGACGGTCACTAATACCAGAACATGAAACCGATTGTTACATGATCAGTTGAAAAATCCTGTATAATCAACGCTGAGTCATATACATTTAGCTAGTTAAAAAAAGGGTGGCCCAACTCATTTTTCAGTGTGCGAGTTTATAATTATGCCCAGACATCAAATACCGTCAACTGGGGTAACTTTGGCCTATTAAGCGTAACTTTGGCCCAAGAGAGAAAAAAGTTTAAATCTGCTATATTTGTTACTCTGCAATCAGAATTAAAAAAATAATAAAAATAGGATGAAAAATAAGCAGGTTTATTAAAAAATGTTTCACTGCGCATGCGCGAATGCAATCAAAATATAATGTGCATAATGTATTAGATAAGTATATAGAGCACCTTTTGTGAAAGTCTCAAATTCATAGCTTAAAAATTCTGAAAATTATCGTCGATAAAATAAGCTCGAAATTCGTTGTTCCCCAAAAGAAGCAAGAAAATGAGGGTTGTATCAAATATCTGTTGATTAGTGTCAAGATAGCGTTCACAATATTGCACGTACAATATTGCATGTTTGGATACAACCCCTCATCTTTTGCTTCCTTTTGAGAACAACGGATTTCGAGCTTTTTCTATCGATGATAATTTTCAAAATTTTCAAGCTATGAATTTGAGACTTTCACAAAAGTTGCTCTATATACTTATCTAAAACATTATGCACATTATATTTTGATTGCATTCGCGCATGCGCAGTGAAACACTTTTTAATAAACCTGCTTATTTTTCATCCTATTTTTATTATTTTTTTAATTCTGATTGCAGAGTATTGTGTAAAATGTTGATTGTCATATTTTCTGAAAATAACTTTTTTTTATATTAAGAACTCTGTAAAGTATAAGCAAAAAATTTGGCGAAATTTGGGACTGTTTTTATAAAAACCTTAATTTCTCTACGATTATACATGCTATCCTTATAAAAATGAGCACAGTATATTACAATTAGCCACTTATTAATAATCTCGAGTTTGGACGCTTTTGTTACATTATTTTTTACAAAGTTATCCAAAAGATATTCGTTCTTTTCCAATTTGTTGACGATCCCCTATGGGGTTCGGGAAAAATCTTTGCGGAAAAAGATGATCTATATTATACTGTTTTCTATAAAAGCAATCTTTGTGTCACTTATAGATATATTGTAATGTAATAACGAAGCTTCAAATCCATATCAATTATTAGATTTTAGACTCATATTGAGAATTTTAGATAATACCGGACTTGCATTATCTGAATACTATTCAATGGAAAGCTCATTTCTGAGGCTTCAAATAAGTAATCTATTCCTACTAATAGTGTGCTAATACACATCCATCCTAGAGGTAATTGGAAATATGTTGGTGACATTAATACTAAATATAATGACATGGTGATGAAAGGTGGATGACAGAATAAAGCTAGGATAAAATGGTTTTGTTAGAAAGCAATTTTTATATTATTCTCCGTGTTATATTGTTGTAGTTTTAAATGTATAATTTATAATATCAAAAAATACATACAATTACATACTTTTACCTCTTTATACATTACTCGTATTACATAATTTAATTTCGAATGTAATAAAATAATTTTTTTTTAATTATTATAATTTAATCAAATGTTCTAGGCAAATAAACAACAACAACAAAAAAGAAACGCAACTTGCTTAGGTTAACATGAAGTAGCTTCTTTTATTTGAATGCAGCCAATGAGCATGAGTGTTTAGATTATCCATTAGGTGTCAACCTATTTTTGCAGTGAGTCAACCAAGTAACAGCAATATGAATTTGCTGTTGTCATGTTTTGGAGGCTGTTTGAGGACTGTGAGGAGGACATTTGTCAGTGCTTTATGTGACTGATATTAGATTTGGATGTAAAAGATAATAAAATTAAAGAAATGGCAAAAAAAAAGAGTTGGCTGGTCACATAAAAAGCGTTGTAAAATAGTACTATTAAGTGAAAAAGGTTACCGATATGAAGAAATTAGAAGGCAAGCTAATGCAATTGCCACCAAAGGTGGCATTTCTAAAATTTTCAAGTGGTATAAGGATACTATAAAAAGTTCCACAAAACCAATCTGGTAAAGGCGGGAAAAGGTGTACAGCAGCAAGTGATGGTAGAAGACTTAGGAGAATGTGCATATGTAACAGAAGAAAACCATCTGGATGTATACAAGGTGAAATGGCGCAAGCCAATTTGAAGTTGACTGCAAGGACTGTTAGGCGTTGACTGCGGGAATTTGGTTTAAATGCTAGAATTCCACGAAAAAAGACATTTTTATCTCTTCAACAATGGTTGAAAAGAATAAACTAGGCTAAAACTAAGGCTTAAATTTGGTTAACAATGGGATAGTGTTATTGACCTGACGAGAACAAAATCTTGTTGTCTGGCAGTGATGGCATAAAGTACGTAAGGAGAAGATTTGGAGTATATTTGTATCTTATTCAATTAACACACCATGAAACAGCCAGTCAGTGTTATGATATGGGGTTGTATTATATTAAAAGGTGTGGGCAGTATCTGTGTGATTAATGTGAATATGAATGCTCAAAAATACATAAATAAAATATTTCAATCCCAACTGAAGTTTCTGCTCGTGATCTTTTCCAAGATCTTTCAACAGGATTCAGCTCCATGTTATGCTGATAAAGAATGCAAAAAGAAGATATTCTTATTCCAGTGCTGGAATAGCCCGTGAATAGTCTAGACCTTAACCTAATTGAAAATCTATGCAGCCAACTAAAGGAACATGTTGTACAGAAGCAGCCACCCATCCCAGGGATAGTGTATAGTTAATCGAAGCAGTAATTCAATATCGGTATCACATTATAACAGCTTTAGAATTGAAATACTTGGTTCACTCCATGGGAAGGCATTGTAAGATCGGAATTAAGATTACCCAACTAAATATCAACTGACAATGTGATAATTTTTTCATGTCTCATTTTTCGCGATTTGTTTCAGTTTTCTCCATTATAACTACTACTAGTATAAAAATTCCTTCATGAAATTTATTGCGTTACATTCTGGATTAAATTATGGTTCCACTGGTATAGAAATTTATGGTATTACTTAAAGAGAAAGTGGTATTATGAACCATCAAACTTCATAAATACACCTTTTCAAAAAGATTTCCTCAATTTTGGCCACTACTGTGTAACAACAGGAATATAAAAGAGCTTTGCTATAGGCAGATGTCATTTACGCAGCAGAAAGGTTAAGATTAAGAAATTCTTTATAATTTTAAATTCATCTTCATGTTTAATATTCAACAATTAATGTTTCCTTCAATATTCAATATCAATATTCAATAGCTACTGTATCTTCATATTTACATGCTTCGTCACTCACTTGAAAAAGATAAATGTTTTTTAATCAAGGGAAATGTACCATAACCACGAACAAAAATGTACAATAACCTTTTCCGAGTTACCTACGATTCTGAATAGCCTTGTTTATCTATAGAAGCCTCATAAATTAATATATTTTCAAGCTTTAAGGGGTCTCAGGACTCTTAAAGCTTCAAAATATTCGAAATTTTATTTTTTCCAGACTTTAAAATCATATTTTTCCTGAACATTTTGATATAATTGTTTCCTTGAAAGTCTCGTTAAAATTGAAGTTATCGCTATTAGAATTATACCCGCGCAATAGCTGAAACGGCATTTCCGAAAGTTTGAAGTCATTTTTCGCCAAATGACGTTTTTGATCATAATGCGCAGGATATCTCAAAAACTTCTGAATATTTTTTCATGAAATTTTCAAAACATATGTTTCATGTTAGTTTGTATAAACAGAACCTAACATTTCATTTTTATTTTTCAAAAAAATATTTTTTAAAGTGATTATACTGTTGAAATTTTGTGTTAGCTAAATACAACTTTGTATTAAAAATATAAAAATGCTTTAAATGCAAATTTATTTATGTTCAGGATAATTTGTATAGTCTATAGTATAATGAGTCACGAAAATTTCACTCTAGTTGCAAAATTTATTTCGTTATCCTGCGTGTAAGCTGTTATACCAATTTTCTGCTCGAAAAATGTCTGACGGTTTGGAGCACCCTATAAATACTAATTCTGCATCTTGCAATTTTTTAAATACTTGAAATAAAAGAACACATGCATATTTTTCATCCTAAAAAAATTGTGTTTTTAAATCATATAAATTTTAAAATATTAAATGTTATAAATGGTCTTTTTTTTTTCATTTTTTCCAATTTTAAGAGTCCTGAGACCCCTTAAGTAAACATTTATATATAAAAAAATAAATTCTTTCGCTGCCACTGATTTTCGAAAACGTTTCCGAGTAATTTTTATAGGATATTAATCAAATATATATAATCGAAATATATGTTTTTTGAATTCCATTAATACCCAGGTAAATATTTTCGTGTCCGACAAACATGTTTTATAGACAATCTTGATAAATTAACAACATTGACATTAAAAGTTAAACTTAATATTATTTTGTTACTTTTGTATGTATAAATTCAATTTTGAAGCTGAAAACATTTAATTTAGAATTGATAGCATTTTTAAAACCGATATTTAAAAAAAAAGATTAATACCTTAAAAAATAATCAGAAACGTTGCAGAAAGTCCGTGGCAGCAAAATAAGCTATTTTTATCAAAGCTGCTTTAAATCTCGAGAATATTTTAGCTACTAAAATTTCTAAAGATAATGAACGCTTTTCAGAATTGTATGTAACGCGAAATAAGTTATATATTTTAGTTCGTGGTACATTATATTTTCGAAGATAAAAAAACATTTGTCTTTTTTTACAGTGTGTGTTCGCAAACATACGTTTTACATACTTGCAGCAATCTAACATGCTTACATATATCTTACAACATACATACATACATTCTTAAATAGAACAGCTTCCAATATGTACCCAATATATAAAACAAGCATTTCTTCAAATAAACGGTCAAGTGTGAGTATTACCCGCGCACAGAGGGTTCTGTACAATGAATATATTAATAAGTAACTGTACTATTAAAAAAAATTGTTGCTAACAGAATAATCAGAATAAAAAAAAACTATACAACGCAGGATAGGATATAGCTGCATATACTAGAAAAGTATAAATGGATATACCATGAAAGTTCAGAGATATATGACGCTCAAATAGTATCAAATATTTTTATTCTGTATAACTCTTCTTTTTAAAATCTTATCCTAATATGCTTATCATGAACTTAGTTGACAATAAACGTGTTGACAGTAAAAGCAGTGAATATTTAAACTTCAATTGGCATTTCCTAAACCCAAATTCAGCGTAGTAATAATATTTTCTTTTACCAGTGTTTTCTAAAACAAAACTCTTGTTCAGAGTTTAAACTTGGCATTGTGCTAAGCGCACTTCGAAAGGAGGTAGATATCTCGGCTAATTACCGACAATTTGTTTTAAAAAAACATTTCATCAATCCATTTATACTTCGGTGACGATAGGTGCCGCCAGCGCTCCTATACGATTTCGATGAATGCCCTCAAATTGAAATTTGCGTGTAACGGAGAAATGCGATTTTCTTAAAAACTATCTGACCTAGGGTAACCCCTATAGTTTTCATAAAAGGTTTAAATTAACTTCTACTTCCCCTAATTTTTTCATAATTTTAGTTTCCGTAGATTCAGAAATAGAGGGGAGGGGGAGGGCATATTTTTGTATTGCATTTTCGACGATATCTCTGAAAATGTAATGTCTAAAATTAAAAGAAGTGTATTTTTAATTTCGGCATTATGAACGCTTTCCCTCGATATGTAAAGAAAAGTTTTTTTCCAAGTAACTTAATTAGCCTATCTACATTTTTCCTAAATATATTTATGAATGGTTAACAATCTATAAATATGTGGGTTAATATCCTTTATTATTTCAGCCAATTTGAACTTTCACTTCCATAGTTTCAGAGTAAAATGGCTGTGAGAGACAGACAGACACAGGAGTGATTTTATAATGGTTCCGTTTTTACTTTTTAAGTACGGAACCCTAAAAATGTTATTAATAATGTCAAATAAGGAATCGTCCATAATGCTGATTCAATAAAAATTAAATTAATTATTTAGATTCATGCAAAAGTTGATTAAGTATAATTTTTATTTCCGATGAATAACACCCAGAAATAAACCAGTACATTTTCTTTTTTCACGATACAATAATGTTTTTTTTTCTATGATCGGATTGTGTTTATCATAAATTACACAACGTTTTTCTGGTGTTTGAAAAGGAAAGGAACATTGTTGTTATCAATATTAACTGCTCATTTCCAATATTAAAACATTTTACATGTATAAAGCGAAATAATGCAGCTCGCATTTAAAATATTTAATGCAAATAATATGATTTTTTCCTCTATAAAAAAAATGCAAACGTTAATACAACTTTTATATCATTATATGATTTTAAAGAGAATAATTTCCTTTTTATAATTTGTGTTATCTGATTATTTAACATTCATTAAAAAATAATGCTGATAAAATGATCTGTTCACGAAAGATAGGTGCATCTTTGTAATTGCAGTAAAATACAACGAAATATCGTCAACCGATACAACTTTGCTACTTTTTGAAAAAATAAATTGATTCGCTCTCTGGCAGGCTCGGACTGGCCCGTCGGCCCATCGGCCCGGGGGCCGGTGCGCCCTCATCCAGGGAAAACTTCGCGCCCCAAAAGTACCCAAGCAGCTCCAATATTTTTTTCCCTCGTTGTACACATACATTCTGACTAGTGTACTAAATTTCGAGAATTCGTTTTGGGAATAATCATCAATATTAATAGACAGACAGCACAAGAGAGGTATTTTTTGTTATCTCAAAGAAATTAAAGATAAATTGGAACAATTTTAGGATCGGAAACCAAAGTGGGAACTTTTACATCCGATTGAGAGAGAAAACACTGCAGGAAAACTGTAGTAACCACGGCGCCCTGGGTTAGATTTTTTTCATACCTTCTTTCAATGATATCTTTTATATTTTAACCAAATATTTTGCATATTTCCAGTCCTTTAGCTTTTAGTACCTTGCCTCCCGCCCCCCCCCCCCATTCTTCTGAAAGCCGTATCCAATTGAAGCCGTGCTTTTTGGAAAAACAAATTAAAAGAAAAGAAAGAGATAAATATTAGAATACATAAAAACTTATTGTAGGCATTTTGCTGATTGGAAAACATTACCTTCTTTTTCGAGGAATACAAACTCAATAAAACTTCTTGATTACAATCCTGCAAGCTGTGGAATCCTGCGGCCAGCGTCTTTTCATTCACAAAATCTACACCATAATTTTCGGTTAGTAATCTCTATATTTAATGACTGACTTTCAGTGGTTAAATAACTATTAGAAAATTCTCGTATGTTTTTTAAATAAATAATTGTTTACTTTAATCACGGAAAAATCTATCATTAAATAAAACGATAATTGCTATTCAGAAATTATGGTAGGTTTTTTAAATAAAAAAACTCTGGTAATGGCATCCTTCAATTTACATGAATACAATGCTTGGGGCATTTCTCTCAATTGTGGGAACTTAATTATGTTTCCCTTGGTCTCTAATTGTGATAAAAATTTTGCAAATCATGGGAAGAGTGTGCTGAGAAGAGTCCATTTACTCAATTATTTTAGTGATTTTAGACTAACAAAGATACTTTTTCTGTAGAAAACTTTTAACAGTGAAATATCAATTCAGCATTTTATGGATGCGTAAAGTCATTTTTTAAGGATACAAAATGCCTCTTACTACAAAATACCTGACTCGCAAAAGTAATTGCTGTCAAATTGTAACGAAAATTTGAATTTATCCCATTTTTAACTGACTGATAACTAATTCATATTACGTTAAAGTAAGTGTACTTTTCAAAAACAAAAAAAGGTTGAAGCACTTAGCAGCACCGCAGCAACTCTATTGGGCGGTTGGTGCAAAACACCTTGTTAGGTTTTCTACCGATTTTCAGTGTGTCAATGGGGATAAGTGGAATAAAAGTAGTTACCCCTTATTAATTCCATAATTAAAAAAAATCTATAGGAAACAATTGACTGGAAATAATGTTTTCTAATTATTATTATTATTCGTAAATTATGTTTCCGAAGTTGTCTAAATATAAAAAATTGTACCAATTTTGAATTTTGAAACAATAACACCTACTTTTGACACCTTATTTGACTTTTTGGATCGAGACAGCCCAGGAACAGGCATTGTTTATATGCATTATCTTAAATCTTGATATAATCTTGATAGAATAGTTTCAATTTGAGGATGCTAAAGTTAAAACAATTTAAGAAAAGTTAATTTATGTCTTCATAAAAGTCATCTGTTTGATTTTTTATTAGTTTATTAAAGAGATACACTCAAGAAACACAAACATTTTGGTGACTTTTTTTCTTTATTCAAAAACATTTTTTTTATTATGAAAACTGTTAATAAATTCATATTAAAAATTATGAAATATGACCTAAATTAATTTTTGTATACAACAAAGCACAATCGTTAAAAACATCGATGTCTAAGTTTACAGCTCATTTGAATAATTAGTTTTTGAGTACAGAGAAATTTTGACTTTCCATAACTTAAGGGGAACGTCGTCTTTTATCGAAGGAAAAACAAATGCAGAAACTAACCAGAAACACTTTGTATGATTTTATTTTAATATAAAGTAAGTTTATTTTAAATTTAAAATTCCTGTATAAATTTACTGGTAACTAACTGACTGTTTTCTATACGTTTTCTTCTCAGATTTTCATTTTTATTTTCCGAAATTTATGGACCCCTAACACTTTTTGTTTAAAAACTGTATTAAGATTCAAGAAAATTTAATATGCCAGATCTCTTTCCTGGCTAACAAGAAATTGAAATAGTGTCTCAAAAGCGGATGATTCCATTTGAAAAAATCAATTTTCGGGCATTTTTTAAAATGTGGACAATCCCCGAAACAAAATTTATGAATACCATTTAATTGTAGATATTATTCCCAATCCATTTTTTCCTTTTTTGGCGCAGTACATCCCAAATACATGATTCGTTTTAGGAAATTGTGTAGCATTGTGTAGATTTCATGGAACTTTTAAACATGCACAGGAGATATAGCGAAGTCTTCTACCTAGACTCAGAGATTTAATATTAAGCCATATTCAAACTTGGTGCTATGCCAATGTGTTAAATCTTGTCAAGTCAGATACAACACAAGCATGTAAAACTGAGGTGAGTATATTAAAGTTTTTGCGCCCTCTGAAAATCCAAGGTCTGCGCCCTTTTCCCTGGCCCAGTCCGATCCTGCTCTCTGGGAAGAACTAGATGCAATTAAAATAGCCGCTAGTGTTTTAATTTCACACAAAAGAGATGGTATGACACCGTTCTAGCTCGTTTTATGCCTTATCAGTTGCTTTATGACCATTATTAGTGAAAATATTTTACAATTGCGAAATAGACAATTTTGGACGTCTAAAAAGTGTTCCATTTCACCTTTTTAATCGGAACGTAAGTAAAAACTGCCTATTTTGTTCTGATAGAGCATATAATGAGCTTCCGGTATATGATCTTCTGAATTTAAGAATCTAATGTTATTTCTGAATCTAATGTTATGTTTATGGTTGATAATATTAGCTGGCAAAGTTGCATCAGGAATCTTGGGAAGAGTGAGACAACTTTGCCAATCTAGAATTTTGTCATTTCCTTAGATTACTTGATGCTTTTTTTTTTCAAATCGGAGGTTTTTCACTTATTATGACGCATCTGAATCAGAATCTGAGCAAAATGTAGTATCAGAGGAAGAAGCAGTACCCGAACAAGAGGCAGAACACGGGCAATCTGACGAACCCTGTAAAGAGTTGGGCAGAACATTGTTCCTCAAGATGATCATCAATCACCAATGACTGAAGACATCAAGTTAGCTCAAGATGATAAGAACTTCATACAATTGACGGTTGGGATATTTGTGAATATTAAGTTCTTGGCGAAAAAAAAAGAGTGAAACATTATGCTCCAAAAATCACCCCTTATTATGGACTTGGAGAGTTTGAAATACCTTAGAACGAAATACAATTGGTGACGTTCCCATTTTCCTAGTGTTCCGGATAAGGCGTCCGTCAACTTAGCCAATGTTGAGCCTCCTTCCATGAGAAGTGGAGGAAAAATCTCGTTTTCTGACAAGAATGTTCGATTTTTTTCTAACTTCTATTCTATTTCTTTTCTTTTTTATTGAAATGTATATTTCATAATTTAAATACATTATTTGAATTATAAAATTCAATTTGACTGTGTTTTCTGTTGCTTTTCACTTGTTTTTAGACAGTTGACAAAGTTACCCCGTTTTCCAGTTTGCTTTGCCAACACAGTTTTACGAGCCAAAAAAAAAAAAAAAAAAAAAAAAAAAAAGAAATAGAAATGCTTACTCAAATTACCAAGTTGCCACATATTCTTAAACTAGAGTTCAGGACTAATGGTTTAAGACGATTTTGAAGCATTATTAGCATTATGAGTAAGCACAATTGGAGTAGGAGAAAAAATGGTGGCAATGCTTTCTCGTTGTACGGTAATATAAAACTTTTCTTTCCTCAACTATTAAGTCTTAAAGTAAAGTCTTAACTATAGCGACTAGAATACATAGTGTGGAAATCGGATATCTCTGTAATGCTTAAAAAAAATGCTAAAATATTGTATCCCTTAAATATGCAACGATGCTGCTGCCATATACAGATCGCAGCGACATCTGCGAGATATTTTCTACAACTGCAAGGTATTGCTAGTCTATACTATGTAATACTAGTAATACGAAAATCCCACAGATGTCGCTGCGATCGACACTTGGGATTTTAGCAGTATCGTCTCACATTTAAGGGATAAAATTTTTTAGCACTGTTTGGACAGCATATTTCTACACCAGGTATTCTAGACGCTGTAGACTTAACATTTCTAAGATTCTTAAGCAGTATGATTTCAAAGTAAGTTTCATCCCTATATAAACTCACTCTTTCCAAGCTTAAAGACTCTATAGATATTTCCGCTTCCTGGGACATCTATTACTTGTCAGAGTGGTCTTATAATTGCCAAACCAAACGTAGTTTAAAGTTTCAAATAAAATAGAACGTTAAAGGTTATATATAAATATTATACAGACATACATACAATAAATACAATAAACCCAACTGGAGTGAAAATCTTTCTTTATCTTTCTCTTATTTATTTATTTTTTTAAACTCTTAATGCATTCAGATTTTCTTATAATAAAGTTCAAGTTCATTAACAAAGTTTTAAAAATCATTCATTAAACTACAATGATATTAACGTCACAATATGTTTTGTTGAAATGATGAAAAAGGGTCTTTTATTCTTATAGAAAAAGAAAACACAATTGATTTATAAATCTTTTAACTGAAAATAGCATTTTGCTTTTGTTTAAATAAAAAGATTGCCCCTCATTAGTTATCCATAATAAAATGATCTTTATTCAATAAAGGGTAACTTATGATATTAAAATAAAAGAACAAAATATATAATGAAGTGTATACACATTTTTTAATGAATTTTCATTAATTAAAATTTTATGTAGAAATCGATCTTATTTCTCTGTATAAAATTTAAATTAGAATTGTTTTCCAATTTTTGACTTGAGACACTACAATGTCGAAAATGTTCAAGCTTTCGATACTTGCTTATTTCAACCGTTATTATAGAACAAGCAAATTGTTTTATTGTGTGAAATATTTTGCAATCCTCTCTAGCGGGCCTCTCTTAGCCAGGCTGAGGGTGCCAGAGATCACATGATATGTCTGGAGAATTAATATTAAAAACATTTTTCTCTTGTTCTTTTTAGTTTGGTTTTTAAGTAGTAATGAAAAAAGTTGAACGCAGCAGATAGGCTGCGATATGTTTTTTTATCGTGGTCTTCTATTAGAAGAAATGATGTTTAATTTAAAAAGAGGAAATTTATTTTCGAATATGAAATCATGCATTTTTCTTGGCTTCTTTATAGAAGAACGTAATTGCTGATATTTTAATATGATTTTCTTGGATTCCCAGTGAGGAATAATGTCTTTATCAAATATTATTCAAATGTTTTCGTTGTAAATATTGTACATATTAAAAGTGTAAATATAGAATTAACAACGTTTTTAATCATCTTGTGCTATTTTATACTTGATTGTAGACTTATATTGTAGAAAGATTCTAATAATTCCTATTACATGCCACACAGACCTGTTATCCGTGACGATAAAACTACAACAAAAATGTGCATAGTCTATGATGCTTCTTCCAAATATGGTGATTCTCTATCATTAAACAAATGTTTGTATCATGTCCCTAGCTTGAATTCTAATGTTTTAAATGATGAAAACATTCCTGTATCGAGTTTCGAACCCCCAAATACTTCCTTGAAAATTTTAGGATTGATCTGGAACAATACAGAAGATAAATTTAGACTAGAATTACGACCCTTGTTAGAAAAATTAAATAATGATTCTTCTACTAAACGCAATGTTTTGAAAATTGCAACTATGTTCTTTGATTCAGCCGGATTTATTGCCCCTTTTGTTTCTGGTGAACTAGAAAATGATTGGCAAAATTAGCTTTCAGAAATCCCGGCTCTCGCTCACTTGAAAATTCCCTGGCAGTATTTTAGCAACCTGATCATGGAAAAGGAAAATCTCCAGTTGCATATTTTTCCTGATGCTAACCCTAATGTGTATGGTCCTGAATTTCTTTCCTTGCCCGAAGATCAGTGGCCTAGCGTTAAAATTGTTGCTACACAATTACCTGATGTTTCTAAAGAGAAGTCTCAAAAATCAGCAACCATCTCTTGTGTTGTTCAAACAAATAAATCTGATGAAATTCCCATTTTTAATCTTGAAAAGTATAGCTCCCTAAAGAAATTGTATCGAGTAACTGCATGGCTATTTAGGTTTATTTCTAATATAAAATTGAAGGTAGAAAAAAAGAGATTTTTCAGAATTATCAGCTGAGGAAATTTTACATGCTGAAATTTTTTTGTCAAAGCTAGTACAGGAAGAAAGTTTTCCCGAAGTTACAAAATACTTGAAATGTAACAAAAGTATCCCTAAAGAATCGAATCTTCTACAGTTAAATCCTATGTTGACAGATGAAGGTTTGCTGTTGGTACGAGGATGGTTACAAAAGTCTGATTTCTCATTTTATGAAAATCATCTTGTTGAGATTTCTACAAAGCATAAACTTACTCAAATAAGCGTGAAAGATGCACATGAAAATGTTTTTCATTCAGGAGTGCCCAGTACATTAGTACAAACTAGTGAAAAGTTTTGAATTTTAAAATCTAGACAGTGCATAAAATCAGTCCTAAACAAACGTGCAATCTCCAAGAAATTTAGCGTTCACCCTGGTCAACTAGTTATAGCAACTCTAAAGCATATCTTGTGTTTACCTGCAACCAAGAAATCCTTAGTGAAACGCTTCCGTTTGCGCGAGACTCTTCTGAATCATTTTTGGAAGCGCTTGAAAAATGAGTGCCTTCTCAACTTACAATCTGCTCACTACACGGACCAGAATAAAACTTCTGACTTTGAAATATATGATGTGATTCTTATGCATATAACATGTATCAAGAACTTTCTGGAAGTTGGATATTTGTGGACAGAGATTTTTTTTTTTTTTTTTTAAAGGTCTTATGAACTGAAGACAAATAATTCCATCATTAAAAGACCTATTAATTTTTTGCATAATTTAGAACTGAAAAAAAAAACTTTGATATTATTAGAGACTCAAAAACTCTCAAAAAAAATCTTGAAATCTTTTGTTTATTGACTTTAAAAAAAAAACTTTTTATTTTTTTTACTTAAAAAAAAAATGTTTCTTGTTTGATAATATTTCTAATTTTTAGTTTAATTTTTTTTGTGTTGAATGTTCTAGAAAAAGTTGTATAGATTTAAATTTTTCTTTCTATTTTTAGTAGCAGACAAAATATTTATTGATGTAATTTAACTTCATTATTTTTATTTGAAGTCCAGTATGTAAGTATACATTTTGATTTGTATTGTATTTATGCATAGTGTAATTCATAATTTTTTAGAATAATTTTATTTCTACTTTAATTATTTTGAATCCCCATTTTGATGAACCCTTGTTCATCGGGGGGGGGGGGGGGGTTGTGGAATATTTTGCAACCCTCTCTAGCGGGCCTCTCTTAGCCAGGCTGAGGGTGCCAGAGATCACATGATATGTCTGGAGAATTAATATTAAAAACATTTTTCTTTTGTTCTTTTTAGTTTGGTTTTTAAGTAGTAATGAAAAAAGTTGAACGCAGCAGGTAGGCTGCGATATGTTTTTTATCGTGGTCTTCTATTAGAAAAAATGATGTTTAATTTAAAAACAGGAAATTTATTTTCGAATATGAAATCATGCATTCTTCTTGGCTTCTTTATAGAAGAACGTAATTGCTGATATTTTAATATAATTTTCTTGGATTCCCAGTGAGGAATAATGTCTTTATCAAATATTTTCAAATGTTTTCGTTGTAAATATTGTACATATTAAAAGTGTAAATATAGAATTAACAACGTTTTTAATCATCTTGTGCTATTTTATACTGAACAACACCTGTGCCACTTTCAACGTGAAATACGATTGATTATTTTAATGTGATTTTACATGAATCGTGAAGTTTTCATCTAAGCTTTCCCAACTTTGATTTAAATTAAGAATAACGTGAAGCTCTTGAATTTTATGAAGATTATTCTTTATATTGCAATTCTTCAACCTAAAGTATGTAATTCAGATACGTGTTATATAGGACTCTATTATGAATATCTAAGCAGAAATATGACTATTGTTATGAGTGTTAATAAAGTATTTATTGTTTTGAAAAGAATTTGTTACTTTCTAAATTACTCAGATGTGAGATTTTGATTGTTGAATGTAGTTTACAACTTTATAGCTTATACTTATTGCACTTTTATTGATCATCACTTTTTATAACTTTCTAATGTTATGTTTATCTAATATCTCATTTTATCTCGCTTTATTAATGTCTATATAAATTTAAAACTTTTCAAGTTACAGAAAATATATTTAATAACAAAAAATATATAAATATGGAAGTGTGTAGATATGGATTAATTTTTAATATCCCATTCTACCAATTTCGGGGTACTAATTTCGATAAACATTTCATAAAGCCTGTTTCTCCAAAGGCCTGTTTTCCAATTCCTACTGTTAGTTCACACTCTCCCTATATTTATTTATATATCTTGTTCAAAATTTCAATCGTTAATAAAATACTTATTATTCATCCTATCAAGTTGAAATAATTTTTTCAAAACTTGTATTGGATGACAATTGATGTTAATACAGTTTCTTTTAAATATTAATTCATTAATTAAATTTTAATTAATTAATTTTAGTTTATATGGGAGACAAAATGGCGGCCATTGGTTATTGAACAGCATTTAATGCATCTTCATATCTATAAGGGGAGTTACCATAGGGGAGGACCCTGTTCCGTCGCCAAATACCGCCAAGTTTGTCGCCAACTTGGCGACCAAAATGAGTTGCCAGAGTGACACCAACTTGGCGGTATCTCTAATATTTCGCCTAATTCCCATAGGCTTCCATTAAAAACCAATAGGGTTTACTGGTTTATAGAAAATCAACAAATTAAGATATTTTAATGCAACAAAAGCTAACATTAGCTTAAGGGATTATATTAAATTTTTCTTTGATGACCGAAGTAGGAATTGACTTTAAAAACAAAATATTTATATTACTTTTTTCATAGGAATTTATGAATTTAAAAACGGATGTTAATTCACAGTGACTGTTAAAAAATTGTATATCTGTAATATGTGTATCAGAGTTATTTAAAATTGCTAATAATTTACCAATACAAATAGTACATTAAAATATGTATATGAACTTCTAAATTTGAAACATTAACATAAAATTATAATTAGTTTATATAGTAGATTATTTTTATTTTTTTTAAAATTAATTCTAGTTTTTAATATAAAACAATACAAAAACTTAGTATATATTTATTTTGAACTATTTTCTTCCACTAAAATTCTGCCTGTTCGGCAAGTCTCATGGGGAAACCGCACTCCGATACAACAATCTGTTTGAATTTTATGAATTTTTGAAATGTGAATGAACTTATTGGTCGCTTTGAACTATTTTTTCTTTTGAAAAAAAAAATCCGGTTATTTAAAATATCTTATGGTTCGTACCGTGCACCGGAGGAGGTTACATTTGGAAAGTTCTAGACTCGAAATATACAATATCATTGTATAAAATTTCACTTCATATTCGATTTCAGTTATTATAAATATATATTGTAGAAGTATTTAAAAAAAGTATGTTTTAATCGTATTAATATGAAAAATTGAAACTGTTTTAATAGTAAAATTTTGAAATTTTATTTATTTAATTATCTGAAAAAAAAATTACAAATTAAAAATTACGAGTACATGTGGAAACACACATTTTGCATGTTAAAAAAAAATGAGTAAAAGATTTTCTTTACTAGACGGTTTTCTGTATCTTATAATTATTTTACATATGTTAATATTATACTTGCATTTAAATTTGTTTATTTTGATACATTTATTATCAAAGGTTGATTTTTTCAAAATTTTGTAGGAAATCATTAAATACAAAAATACCGATTATAGTGCATGCATTGTAAACCAAATTAGTGATGTAGAAGTATTCAACCTCTACAGTAACAACCTTTTTTAACCGCTCATATCACGTTCTAGACCTCTGAGGACTATGTAGTTCCCATAACTTTCATTATTTTCATTCCATAATAGGAGGTATTATCGAAGAAATATTGTATTATCAACAAACATCATAGGACTGTGAGGCCTCAAAGTCCTGTAGTGTTATTGTTAGGGTTAATAGAAATTGAGACAAAAAATAAATTTTTAATGCTTTATTTGAAAGTACAAATGGATTAACTTATAAAACATTTCCAGTAATGCCTCTTTTACTTACCATATTTATTCATGTATAATGTTCACCCTTTTTTTAATCGGGGAAAATGTAAAAAAAAAAAAAACGTATGCATCTTGTATAATGCACACCACAGTATTTTAACGGCAGAAACATAGACGAAAAAACTGTAAAAATCCTAACTCACAAAAGAAAAAAAAAGTCAAGGAAATTCGAAGATAATTTTCCGCACTTATTCTTGTATTTTTAATTTATTGGAAAAGACTATGTAACTAATGTTTACGTAACACATATTGTTCGCACATAAAAAAATTATTTTAAGAGGGTTTTCCACATTCTCGTTTCCAAAAAATCGAATATTTTATTATTTAATTTCGTTCCTTATAGACTCAAGAATATGCGAACAAAGCGAGTTTTTTGGGGAAAACGTTTTTCTGTCTTAAAAATACTGGGAAGAAGGAAGTGGCGATTCGGTAATTTAGTGAAAACATGTATGGGTTTCTCAAAGTTTTCAGAAATATCTGGTGAACTTTGAGCACTATACTAGTTAGCTCTGAAATTTTAGAAAAAAAGTTAGCTTTGTACTCGAGCAAATACTGTATTTTTATTCGTATTATAACTAATATATTTTACTGTGCAGAGGCCAAAAACTTGAAGGTATTTTATTCTGTGTAAAATGGTGTTTTTCAACGGTTTGATATCGTTTGATGGATTTACTCATTAGTGTTTATTTATTTTGGTTTTATTTTGTAATTTTTTTAGAAATGGATTTTTAAGCATAATTGAAACTACAGTAGGTTTGACTAAAGCTTTATATATACAGTTTTGTACACAGATACTTCAGGCATAAACTTTCTATCAGGATTGTTACATTTTTTTTAATTTTACAACATACAGGGTGTCCCAAAAATGTCGGGTTCATTTGAAATATAAAATAAAGAAAAACGAAAAACGACAGCAATACCACATTTCACTTCATTCTACTTGGAAAATCAGTAGAGTTTCAGACACGTGGAATTACAAATATAATTACGAAGTCCTCCAACAGATGGCGCTGTAAGAGATCAACGAGAGCTGTAGGGAAGACCCCTGCCAGATCTTTTTTCTGTACTTCGTCGTCCTGCCGCTAGCGTATGCTGCTCAGAGATTACAAATTGTTGTGCAGAAATGATTTATTCTTTAGAACAGCAGATATTTCTTGCCTTGGAATTTCACCACCTATACTGTTAAAAATCTGTAGCTTTTGCTGCATAGTCACTCCATCGATTTTATAGAAAACGATTACTTGACGATATTACAGGGCATTCTCATTGGTCAGAATAGAGATATTCTATAAAAACGGTGGAGTGACTATGCAGCAAAAGTTGCAGATTTTTAACAGTGTAGACACGGTACTGTTGACTCAAGGAGCATTTTTTAGAGGAAATTTGATGTCACCTAAAAATCCCTACCAAAAGTCATTGTTTGGACAACCATTTTCTCCGAAGTACACTTTAGGGCATTTTTCTGACGCTAAATGGTTATTTCACCGCTCTATTTGGACATTTTTTGTGAATTTGTGGAGATACAAAATGTCTTCATCGTTCAATTTCCCTAGTTTATTGGAAGCACATGGGGAGAGGTATGGAATGATCTTCCTATTCGCTAGGTTTGAGTCCCTGTGACTTTTCTGTTTGTGTGTGTGTGGGGGGGGGGTGTGGTACCTGAAAGACGAGGTGTATCGTCAGGATTCGTAAACAACTGCTTAACTGAAAGAATACATCTTTGCTGCATGTGAGATATTTCAGATATAACGTTAGCACAAGTTTCCTCGAATTTTGTTGTCAGACTGCACCATGTTTTTGCTGCAAATAGTGGAAATATTGAAATTTAAATTTATATTTAGTTTATAAAGACTTCGCAACATGTTCATACAGTTTTTTAGTTTGTCCACTTAACAGCGCCATCTGTTGACAAACTTCGTAAGGAAGTTTGAAATGTTACGTGACTGAAAATTACTGGTTTCCCAAGTACAATGCAGTAAATGGCACATTTCTATCACTTTTTCTTTATATCATTTTTCAAATCCACCTGTCATTTTTGGTAGACGCTGTATTAAGGGTTAAGAAAATGTGTAAATAATAAATTATAGAAAACATGCGAATTACGGTGTCATTATTAAAAACTCAAACAAATGAAAAGAGGAAAAAATATTAATTATTATTTTTGATATAATGTAATATATCCAGGGTTCGTTGATATATATCAATTGATATATATCTTGATATATATCATGGTATATATCCGATATTTATTTTGAAAATATCAAGATTTTTGATATTTTCGATATTTTCATATTACTTTGATATTTATTTTCAAAATATCAAGATGTGTGCTATTTTCAATATTTTTCTATATTTAATATTTATTTTCAAAATATCACCGTGCAAGATTTTTTTGATATTTTCAGTCAAAACAAATGCAAATAAAATTTCTAACTGTTGTTGACTGTGTTGTTCAGTAAATAATGAATTTTTGTCTCTGATAGTGACTTTTTTAGCTGAAGAAGAAAACAAATCCAAGCTTTATGTTTGAATTTTTTACTTTTAATTGTGAATTATGAGGGACATAATTAAGTCAGAACAGACACTGAATAATAAACTGTCTAATTTAAATACTCAGTTATATATATATATATATATATATATATATATACAGCTTCATTAGAAAAGAATATGTTCTGGTATTTAGTTTTGTTTAAACTGTACAGCATGTTAGGAAATAAAAAAAATGTTAAAAATTTTCAGTTAAAACAATATTATATATTTAAAATTTTGTTTTATGAATTTGATTTCTTGATAGTTGATACTGAATCCCACAGCTTTTTTTTTTTTTTAATGTAAGTGCATAAATCAAATTGTTTCGGTTTTCAAATAGTTGATCTTCAATTTTGTTCTAAATTTCGGATTTCTTGATTGTTGATACTGAATCCTATAGCCTTTTTTTTTTTTTTTTAATGTAAGTGCATAAATCAAATTGTTTCAGTTTTCAGTTAGTTCATCTTCAATTTTGTTAAGAAAAAAAAAAAAAGTGTGTTTAGTATATTGTTTTAAGTTTCCATGTTAAGTGCAATATATTTTAGTTTCTAATATTATGCTTGAAAATATTTATTATCAGTTTTCATGTTAAGTGCAATATATTTTAGTTTCTAATGTAATATTATGCTTGAAAATATTTATTATCAGCAAAGTTGACTATTTTGAAAATATCGGATATATATCGAAAATATCGGATATATATCAAAATATTGGATATTTTTGATATTTTCGAAAATATCATGATATTTACGAACTCTGAATATATCATATAAACCTAGCGATAATTCCTAAAAAAACTTTTTTCAAATGTTTCAGCAAAGAGTTGAAATACAAAAGCAAAGAATACAAGCCATTTACTCGATACGTTATGAAATTCGGCTATATATCTTTCTTTAGTGATTACTTTCTGTTCAATGGAAAACTTCAGTTTCAAAACATGTTACGCAAATTCTTTTGTAAAAGGCCATTCTTTAAGAGAAGCCATTAGAGATTTCGAAAGCTATTACAAGAATAATGCGAGGTTATCTGCATCTCTAGGATAAAAGGTAGAATTTCCAACGCTACGTTGTTCCTTTCACATTCTTATATCTTAAAGAAACGACCTGAACACAGCCGATGAATTTTTAATAGATAAAAATTGAAGTTACGAATATTGTTTTTATTTCCGAAAAGATGCATTTAAAAATAGTTTTTCGTGTTCAAGAAAGAAATGTTTAGGCTTGTTTTTTGTACATTTTTTAAATCTGAATATTGGTATAAATTCATAAATCAGGTAATGCATGTGGCATTATGCGATTTGTAGTAAGCAGAAAAATAAATAAATTGTGATAAAAACATAGACATTCAATTTTTTTCCTCAAGGCAAAAACGGATAAAATAAATTTTTAACATTACAGAAAATAATTTATTTGGGGCATTCAGTGTGTTTTTAAACATGAAAATTGAAAGAGATATCAATAATATTCATTCACACACACATGCCCACACGCACATATACAGAGAGAGAGATTTCCAAATATATTTCAACTCCTTTTTCCTGAAAATTATAAAGAAACACAAATTCTAAAATAATATAAAAATTCGTATCTGATTTTAGATTTTATCTGAATTATTCATACAACAATAAAATTGAAAGTTATCACTAATATTTTCCCAAATACATAGCTCATTTGGAAAGAAAGGTCTATTTTTGACAAGTTTTTTCGCACTTTGGCGTGCTTCTAAAAATGTTTATTTTTTATACATATGGCTAAAAGTGGTCCAAGTTCCAATAAATTATGCACCCTTTAATTAAAAAATAGCATGAGGGGTTTAACGGTTTTTTTATTCTGATCCCGTCCAATTTGGAAAAATCATTTTGAATAAAATTCATTTATAGTTTTACAAAGGTTTAAACGTGGTGAAAGCATGTTTTATTCAACTTGCATTCAGTGAGCTGTTTCAGGGCCCTAGATGACACCCTCCTTATAACAGTGTTCTGTTATATACCCTGTATTTTTAACTTTTCTCCCACCAAATTATAAAACTTTAATAATAATAGTTAATTTAATTATTGTATTTAAAACCATATCACTACTATTTGCCTCCTCCCCTCTCAATTAACCCTCCGTCTACCAGACGGGTCCATTGGACCCGACAGGTACATACAAAATATTCATTCAAACCAGAAATTTCTTTAAAATAAACTAAGTATATAAACCAGACAAAAATAAGGTAAATAAATAAGTTAAATAGTTTTAAATAAAAATTCTGGTGTAGAACGTTTTATTAAAACTTGAATAAAATTCCCGGTAGATCTAGGGTTAAAGAAACTAATTTATTACTTTTATTTTTATCAGTCACAGAACGGCGATTAATATTTCAGTATTCTATCATTTTATCAAATTCGCTTTCCAATGCACTTAACTTCAGTACAATGGTTGCTTCTGGTAATAATGAAACAAAGAACAATTAAATGAATCATTTTTAACCTGTATTCTCGATTCATAGCTTAATCGCTACACCTCAAATTCTCATATATCTGCTGTCGCCTGCTCTGTTCTGAATTTTTGTTTTTGTTGGCATTTATTTCGGTACCTTGTCATCCCACGCTCGTCAGCCATTAAAGTTTCACAGATGCCTTTTTTTTGTAAGCTAACGAATTCATTCCTAAGCCAAAAGAATTTCCCATCGTGCAACCTGTAAACTACTGTGTACTGTAACTTAACTACTACTATGTAACCTTGTAAATTAAATAGCCAATACTTTGCCTACCATCGCATTATCTCCAAACTTTTGTGAAGTGATTTCCTTTCCCTGCCAACTGGCAATAGTCTGTAATTGAGTTTTACTACATTTCGCTCCTGAACACGGTACTGAAAGATGTAATCGAGGTGCTTCGGCGCATTTGAATTTACGGATCTCTCCTGTTGTACACTTTTCCCGGCCTCCCCTTGAATTCTTTTAATAAATTCTCTGTTCCTGTAAAAAAATTGTTGTAGTTTTTTTTCTTTATTCCTAGTAAAGGAGTTATGTATCGACACCTTCTGTGGCAAACAACTGCATCACACTCCTCTTCTTCAAACAGTAAATTTTTGTTTAGATCTCTTTCGATTGTTGCTTCAAAATAGCTGCTTGTGCTGTCAGAGTCATGTTTCGTTTAGCCGAGGTCCTTGTTTTCTGGAAATGAATGTGCAATAAACGGCCCAATAGTTAATCCCATTGAAGTCATCGTTTTAAAACTGAAATACAGCCTTCGTGGAAGATGCTCACGGCTATATAAGTTGCAATTTGAATGGTTTCGATGCCACAATTCAAATGCTTGGGCGCTAATTTCCAAATTTCCAAATGCAGGTTTTCAAACTATCTTTTGAATTTTGTCCGAACGTTCGTTCCTCCGAAACACTGGCGAAGCAAATCGTCCTCGGAAAGCGACTCGTGGATTGTCTTTCTGAACTGCAGTTGCCAGTGATGGATTGTGATGATATCTGTTCAGTTCTTCCAATGTCTCCTTGTCTCGCCAGCTACACTAACTATCTTCGTTGGCAGGGCAGCTGTAGTGCTGCGGTTTCATCGTTGAAATATTATGGTAAAGAGCCGCCAATATTGCTTTCTTTATATCTTCTAATGAAGTGTAATTTCTTCTGATCACCATATTCTTGATTACTTATCCGTCAGCTTTCCCTGTCCTTTACCGCTTATACCTTTATTTTTTTTCTTGACATTTCTATGTCGTGTGCCCATCCTCTTTTCTACATGTACAACGTATGATTTTTTTTCAATTAAGTATGGTTCAAGCTGGCGGACGCGTGACTCGCAAATATTAAATAACAAAAGAAAGACCTCGAGTTTGGCAAAATCGTTTTACAGGGATGATATACATACTGTAGGGAATACGCCTTTTAGATTTATTTTTCCTCGCTTTAACACGGCATGTGGAGTTACACTATGCATAGTTGCCAGCCTCCTGATTTTTTTAATACAAATTTTTAATGCAGAAATTCTTGCTTTATACAATCGCACAATTTCTGCAATTAAATAAAGCGAAATTTTTTGTAAAAATTTACTGGTATTCACAACATCAAGAAGTTGGCAACTATGAATTGTACCAAAGATTTATCTGAGTGCGCAGTTAACGAAAGATACCGACAACTCCACAAATCTCGACTGCATTTTAGGTTATCTTGATCAGATGGCAATTGATGAAAACCATCCTATCGTGATCACGTGACAGACGAGTGGGGGTGGTAGTATCGCAACCTGTCTCTTTCGGTGGCTGCAGCCTGTGCGGTTTAATCTGAAATCAATGAAACAAAAAAACATGTTAATGCTATTCTCATATCCAAACTGGTTACTTTCTGACACATTTTCAAATTAATTTTTGTTCGAGAACATACCAAACTGCCAGGTGCTCTAATTAAGAAACTATGCAATCAAACTGTTTTTCCCGCTTTTCGGTAAAGATGGACAACCGAATTTCCCAAACGCGACAGCGATGGAAAAGCAAAAACTGCTATACAGATTTAAAAAAAAATCACTTATTATTAAAGATATAATTCATTTATCAGAAAATGGAAAAATAAAACTGTTCGATTTCAGAATCGCCTCAGTAATCATGACTGCAATAAGAAAGTTTCTCGCTCTCAAGCAGGGAAAAACAATTTTTTTTTTAAATCGCCTTAGAAAATAAATACTTATGTAGAAAGACTTCACTCACAATAGATAAAATTACTGACACATTTTGAATTATTAAAAGATTATATTAAAAAGAAGAAAAAAGATATATACATTTTGATTATATACAGGAAAAGCTACAGACAGAATATGTTGGCGTCATTAAGATAAGATAATATTAGCTTATAAATCTGCCACAAACAAATTTGTCGAATATTAAATCAGAACACAAACATCGTTCAACTTGATTGCCGTCTCATCTCGTCTTCACTCAACTGACAACTGGCGCGAAATCTCTCCTCCAATACCTCATTACCTTCTGTGACGTACTTTATTATTACCTGACTGCCAATAGGGCTCCTATTATAGGAGCCTTAGAAGAGTAATGTGTTTGACGCGTATCTGGGTATATGGATTTCTTTATATCATCGAAACATCCCAACGGCTGGGTGGATTTTAATGACTAAGGTCTCTATCGATTCGTCTTAACCGTCCGATGGTTATAGTCTAGTTTTGTTTTTATAAATTGAAATTGGCGGCCGTAAATCACAAAATGGCGGTAGAGACGAAAAAATTGTTTACGCATCCTATTGAGTGGCATATCATTTGATAGGTCTATCAAAATGAAGACGATGTTTCATTACAGTCAGAAGCTCCGTTTAAATATTATACAACCTGGAAGTTGTGTAGTTAGGATCTCTAGCTTTGCTGCAACTCTAACCTTCATAAACATCTATAGGCCTCATGATAGGAATTAACAATTAAATACAGCTTAAAAATCATCAATACAAGTAAATAAAAAATATGTAAGTAACATAAAAAATAGTTTCACATTGATGGAAAATAATTAATTAATTCGCTTTTTACGCAGTCGGACTTTTTATTTTTTAAATTTAATGTTCGCTTGTGTAATTATGACTTTGTTAAGGCGACATCTGATTGCGCTCACGTCGCTCCCTTCATAAAGACAGTCAAAACGTGATACATATTTATCCTTGACCGACAATTATTTTGAAATTTTGCATTTTTAACAACTTATGTGGCAGACTGTCAGATTTAAGGTAGTAGTTTTTAACAACAAAACCTGATTTTCGTTTGAGCAAATATAAAAAAATGTATTTGTCAGGGACTAGGAAAATTTATAAGATTTAATAATAATAATAATAATAATAGTAAAACAAGGAGATCGGTATATAAGCTGTGGAGACATTTCCGATACCGATTTAAAAAGATTCTTTCGAGAAATTGGCATTTAAAGTTTTGCAACAAGTTGTGTTCGATCGTGTACTGTTCGAGAAGAATCATTGCAATTTCTATAAATGTTTAAAATTTTAGACATGGCTTTGAGAGAACATTTATAAAATGTCAGACATTCAGAAATTGCAACAAAAGAAAATTCTTTTTTTGATGCTTAAAAAAGTCCACGACCCCTAAATTCTTATTACATATTTGAGACTTTTATCAAACCTCTCGTACGATACTTTCCATAATTTTATTAAAAACCTTTTCAATGTGTTAATTAAAAATGAGGCTCACACACGTTATTAATTCTGTTTCATTATATGTAAACATTTCAGTAGCATCGATTTATAATAAAAGTAGGAAAAAGTAAATGACTGCAATGAAACAAAAATTATATTACTAGCTTTTAACAATTTGTCGAACTTTTCATGTTAGGTTGTAATTTTTTTATATAGTTTAATATAGTCTTATTAATAAAAAGAGTATGCAGAGACTCAAAGGTTATAGAAATATTTACTAGGCATTTGAACAGCCGTTATTTCAAATTACACTATTATAAATTTCAGTTCAAAGTTAAAACATTCAATAGTTTAAAGTAACTAACCAGAATATAGTTAATCAGTAACTTTCAAAACGTCTCATTTATTATTATTTTCCTTTATCTTTACAAGAAGAAAGTATTGGATTCGTGAAAATTTTCGACTTCCGGTTTTCGACGGATTTACAGGTTTTAAAGGGTCAGAGATTTCGAAAAACATGTTTTTACAAAATGTCTGTATGGCGAGGCCATATATTTGTATTAGATTTGTATTCGAAATTAATCTGTTTTAAAAATTTATTTCCCTTTCTTCTGTTTAACGCTAGCATTCAAAAATCATTTCTAATTTAAGTCCAATTTAGGCGCAATCGTTATACCCACATAAATATTCTTTTACTGTTTCTGTTAAAAGCTATCATTCAGATAAATGATTTATTTGTTATTTCTAATTTAAGCACAATTCCGTTCCCCGCATAAATATTCTTTACTGATATTTTATTTGTTAAACGTCGCTTTTTTACATATCTGTTTACATAATATAAAGATCATATAGTTAATTTAAGCTCGCTGGGGTCTCGTAAATGCATTAAACACTCATAAATTTCATTTTTACATCTGCTTGCAAATAGATATTGGTCAGTAATTATCCTCACCGTTAGACTTTATGTAAGCAATAATAGGTTCGCTTTATTATTTCACTTAATAATTCGTTGCCAAATGTGGTTTCTGTTCTTGGCGTTTATCTTATTCAAATTTTAATATCTCTCCCATTTTAACGGTTATTTTTGTGATGGGCGTATTGGCTCAAGACAGATGTATTCTTGGCGTATTAAATTACGCAGATTGAAAGAAACTTGCTCTCTGATCTTCGTACTGTAAACAGCTAAAAAATTTGCTGAGTTAAGGAGGCCACCACTGCTTTACATCTTATGCCCACTTCCGTAAAAATAAAAACTTTTCCATGGAAACTGTTTCTTCTAAATTATTGCCAGATGGATTTTTCTAGGAAACGGATCATCTCATCTAGGTTTGCATTTAGTAACATCGCCTTTGTACACAACGATTGTGTTTACTATCACGACCGAAGTATTAAATAAAAAATACTCCATAGTCTGTCTGTGAGTCTGTGTATCTGTGAGGCTGTGAGTCTGTCTGTCTGTATGTGACACAATTTTGTGAGCGCTCTATCTCAAGAAATAATGCACGGAATTTAATAAAAATTTATATTTAGTTAGTCCCTGATATAGATTGATGCTGATTGGTTTTTGATGCAAATCGCTCTGCATGTGGTGCTGCTATGCTGCATTATTCATGATTTCCACAATAGCTATATCTCAAGAAGTAACGCACGGATTTTCAGAAAACTTCAGATTCAGTTAATCCTTGACATAATTTGGTGCTGATAACTTTTTGGTATAAATAGCCCAATAGGTGGGGCTGTTATACTGCATTTTGCAGAATTTACACGATTTCCACAATAGCTCTATCTCAAGAACTAATGCACAGATTTTCATCAAACTTGAGATTCAGTTAGTCTTTGATATGAATTGATGCTGATTGCGTGTTGGTGTAAATTACCCAACATGTGGCGCTGCTGTGCTGCCTTTTTCATGATTCTCGCAATAGCTCTATCTCAAGAACTAATGCACGCATTTTCACCAAACTTTAGATTTAGTTAGACGTTGACACAAGTTGTTGTTGATTAGGTTTCGGTATTAATCATCCAACAGGTGGCGTTGCTATGGTGCAATTTTCACGATTTTTGCAACAGCTCTATCTCAAAAAATGATGCAGGGATTTTCTCCAAACATGAGATTCGGTCAGACGTTGACAGAAGATGTTGCTGATTAGGTTTTGGTATAAATGTCCCAATATTTGGCGCTGTTAGGCCACACTTTGCAGGATTTACATGATTTCAGCAATAGTCATATCTCAAGAACTAATTCACGAAATTCCACATCTTTAGAATTCTCATGAGAGGTATAGATTGCCACTTAATTTTGGGAGTGTGCTAGCGAATTTTGAAGCATTAACACGTATCAGATAGAAGAAAGTTTTGGAATTGGTACATCCGACTAGTTCAAATTGATTTCAGTTTAAAAAAAATAATATAACTATTTAATTGCTTAACAGAGTAAATAATACAATGCACTCTAAATACATTGCTTTAGAGAATTATGACGTTTGCCTTATTTTCTAGTAGTTAGAATACTTAGTACAGGTCAAGGAGTAGAGCTTAATCCCAGTTCAGACCTATACAAATTATGGTTCAACCTAAATCCAAATTATGATTTAATATTGTGTCATTTCATGCTTTATGTAAAGTAGCACACAATGGCAAAATTTTTCAGAAATTCATGCTTGCAGCTACTACAACACCAAAATTTGGTTCAACAAAGTATGAATGTTTGAAAAGTGTATTAAAAATTTCAATAATTCCGGAAATTATGCCTAAATTGAAGCAAAGTATAATTTCAACTAAATGTACAGTAAGCGAGTTCACAGAGTTTATATTAGGTACATACTAGAAAACTTTATACAAATTAGAAAACTTTCCCATGCTACCATTCATAATTAAAGCTGAACATTTATAGAAATTAAAGCGATAGTAATTAATTAAGAAAGTTTTAGTATTTAAAAATATTCGTCGATTTTCCGGACATCAGATTAAAATATTCTAACATAACGGCTCTAATGCGTATCTAATATATCTAATGCGAGTGCATAAAGTTAAATCCAAATAAAATTCTGAAAACAAATTTAATTTACAAAAGGAAACTAAATAAAAACATTCCAATAATTAGGGAAGGTACGGCAAAAACTCATTTATTATATACATTATCATCCAAGAAATGCTCGTATTTCTGTTTTTCACAATTTTCTGTGTTATTTTTAAGTAAAGTATGTTTGTTTGTATTACTGAAGCAAAGACATGTAGGAGTTTTTACAAAACTGAAGAGAAGATTTACTTCTTTGGCCTAAAATGTACGTTAATTTTTGGTAAGAAAGAAAAGAGATACTGCCTTTGCACTTTTTGCATTATATGTTTTGATATTTCATTTATATATTTAAATTTTTGTGTTTAAAAAATATAATAATACATCTTGTGCGAAAGAGCGTATCTGCAGGCTACTTCAAATCGGGCGTTCGTTTTTCTCCAGCCACAAGCATCTGAAACAACCTGAGCGGCCAAATTATGAAAAGGCATTAAATTATTTGGAGTTTATACCAACATATAGTTCATAAAGAGGATTTTGTAAAAAATGGTGGTCATTTGAATAAAACAAATTTGTGCCTATTTTTTTTTCTGCATTTTGCGAGCTCGAAAATATAATTAATCAATAAAAATTATATTTTTGGGTGGTATAGCCTCCAGCAAAAACTATTAGCTCTCTTCTATCAAAACAAATAAAGGAAATAGGTCGTATAGTTCTCGAGAAAAAGGGTTGCCCAGTTTGACAAACATGCTTTCAGAAAAACAAGTTTAAACTTTTACAATGGTGTTACATTCAACGAGCATAAAAGCTTGTAAGGAAATAGCACAGCACAGAACCGCTTTTGGGAAACAATCTGCACGCTTGAGGGTAGAAAAAAAGGAAATGTTTAACCTAAAGAAGTAGAACATCCCCTTAAATGAGATGCATTGTACTACAAAAGGCTATGCACGTTTAGAAATTTTTTTTAAGGAGATGCTTCTCCATTTCCCCTTTTTATGCAAATAAAATCCCAAAGATTTAAACAACGTTAGTAGTAAAAGCTGATAGGCAAAGAAAGTCTTTCATCGACAATCAATGAAATGACATTGGCTAATGGTTGTAAACTCATTCTATAGGATGAAATTTCATTCAAAACACATCGGAAATGTCTCATTGAGATATTCTCAATTTATAATC
Organism: Maratus speciosus; assembly: GCA_963932465.1. Lineage (NCBI taxonomy): Eukaryota > Metazoa > Arthropoda > Arachnida > Araneae > Salticidae > Maratus > Maratus speciosus. The sequence goes on along the minus strand of OZ010791.1, from coordinate 221,512,830 downwards.
TTCAGGAAGAACTTTAGATGGATGAGCTATAAATTATCAATGATATTTTTGTGCAGTGATAAGTATCCTTACAATTTCATCGGGAAATGTGATAGTTTCAATTTGATTTTATGGCGAAATTTCCTTTATCAAACTGCTTATGTCATAAACTGCTCTAAAGGATATCACAATGAAGCCACGTGCTGAGTGTTGGATGAAATCAATGGCTAGCCAATTAAATTTTAATCGATTGAAGCTATTAGGATTCAGTATTTGCAGAGTTGATTACTGAACATAGTCTATGAGCCTTTTATACATGTGGCCAGTATGCTAATTAAATGAATTTTCTAAATATAGTTAATTTGTTTATACTTGGCTTTTGTTTGATCGACATTGGATAATCGATTGATACAATGCGCGAATAACATATTGCAAACTTATTTTGATGCCAAAAAACTCTATTCTGAATATACTAGAATGGTATAAAAGGAATTCGGAACACAATTTAGAAATTTTCAAGTTAATTTAGAACGTCTTTTATGGAAATACATAAAATATACAATGTCGAAACATATTTGTGAGACATTTACTGTGCGTGTACTGGAATATAATACTGTATACAAATAAACGCTCATCTATATTTCTTATTCTAGAAAATATTTAAGCAACTATTCACATTATTTTGATATTTTTGTCATTACGCATTACGTATTGCTCGGTAATGCCTTTCGACGCTGGTTCTGTGTATTTAACATAAGCTTTAATAAGTATTTGAATAAAATAATCCTAAAGAATTATTCATAACTATAGAATCGTTTTATTCCCTCTTTTCATTTACTTCACCACGATGTAATCATACATTCAGAATCGTATACGAACGAAGCATTCATCCTGCAGAGTAGGTTTACATTATAGACGATGTAACTTATACTAAGGTTACTCATATCTGAGTTACTTATATCCAAAGAAAGCATGTTACTGATTATACTGAATGCCTAGCTTTTGAAACTTTTTAAAGCGTTTTGTTTTATATTTATTTTTAATTGGTAATTACTGACGTAACATTTTCCCGTGTTTCGAACTATATATTCCGTTCTACATACATCATGTATTTTTTAAATTCTCGTCATACTTTTCGAAAAGGGCTCTTTACTTTTTTGTGAAGAATAATATAGTCTAAGTAATTATGAAATAATTGTTAATGTAAAATAGCTTGTATATAGTGATTATAAAAATTATAGCTTTATTACAATTTTAATTATTAACATATTAGAAAATTTTGAATTTAAAATTCAGCCAAAATGTAATAGGTTGTTTTATAAAAATTTTGAAATATGAAGAAAAGCGTTGTTTCATGTTTCATTTCAAAGTAAATATAAATTTAATGCATTAGCAAAGCATATCGATACTTATGTTATTAATGGTATACATTTGAATATTATACAAGGTAATCCACAGAAAGTCGTCATTTATGGTTTTGTATAAATATAAACCATACATAAAAATATTTAATTAAATAAATACAAATAGAATTTTCCATTAAGAATTTAAGATATTGCATGATTATATAATCTACAGCAAGTATTTGACCTTAAAAACTGCATATAAAAATGTTTTATTAACTAAGTAACTGAAAATTGTATCAGCTAGTCATAGCGATAGTAAATAAAGTTATTAATGGTATATATTATAATATTCAGGCTAAGCATTTAACAAAAAAAAAAATGAATATACCACAGAAACAACATAAAACACAAGATACGTTTTACAATAAATTTCTTTACTCTACTATAAATTCCAACTTTAATATAAAGTTCCAAAATATTAATAATATTGTAAATTTTAAACAACGCTTCACAAGTAGAAATCCCTTTGTATTCAATAATAAAATCATCTCATCAAATATATAAAAGATCTAGGCATGCAGATAAAATTTCATGCTGAATCGCAGAAATATTGAATACTAATTCAATTTGTGCTGAATTCGCAATGTAGCTTTTATCTTTGAAACGAATCAATAAAATCATTACCAAAAATGTAATTTAATTATTATTTTACAGGATCTCAATATGTTTGAAAACAAGCTTAAAAATGTCTTTGGTGGGCAATTAATGCACTGGAATGAAAAATAAAGAACAAAAAAGGCTTATTTCCAGATTTTACTTATACTTTAGTTGGTTGTATTTATGTCGGCCAATTATCAGCACGTGGGATATAGGCCCTAAGGGGGGGGGGGGGGTTCCTTCCGTGGAGGTCTTTCTAAGGGAACCTAACCCGTATTAACGCTTGGAGAACCAAGGTTAGAAAAAAACCACGAAAACTCCGAACGATTAGGCCGACGGGCGCGATTGGGATCGAACCCAGCACCTCCCGTCTACCAGCTTCGAGAGCAGAACCTCTCGGCCACTGGTGGGGCACTTATACTTTAGAGTGTTTGAGTTTAACAAATACATGTTAGCTTTTATATTACATTCATGATGAACACGTCTTATTTAGTACGTTACCTCATTACTGACATGCATGTTTTTTTACTTACATGCATACTTATGCACGCCAATACTTAGGATTCCGTACTTAAAAAGTGAAAACGGAACCATTATAAGATCATTCCTGTGTCTGTCCGTCTGTCACAGCCATTTTACTCGTAAACTATGGAACGTGGAAAGTTCAAATTGGGAGAGATATAGTCGAATATGTAGTGCAAACATATGTTCCCCCACTCTATTTACGAATCTACTGAAACTAAAATTAAGAAAAAAGTTAGAGGTAGTACACGTTAATTTAAATTTTGCAAGAAAACTATAGCGATTATCGTAGGTCCTAGGTGGTTTTTCAGAAAAGCGCCTTTTCCCGTTACACACAAATTTCGATTTGCAGGCATTCAGCAAAGGTTTTGAGTAGCTCTGGAGGTATCTATCGTAGCAGAAGTATAAAAGCATTATTGATAATAATGATTTTCGAAAAAAATCATCGTAATTAGCGGGATATTAACCCTTAAAGACACGGACGGTTTGAATTTTTGCAGATCCCACCGAAGCTAGAATAGGGGAGAGAATACGGGCTTCTGATTAGTTGAATAATTTAAAGAGCACTTTGTTTTGGTTCAGTTTTGTGTTTACGTTTATTTAATCATCAGTTTCTGTTTGAAAACCATTTTGAAGATGGATTTTGATAAATTTTCTTCTGATTTTGAATATTTATTAATAGATAAAAAGGAAGATTTTCTGGAATTTAGAATTAAAGAAGTTAATGATGTTTCTGATAAGTAAGTTAAAAAGAATTATGCAATATCTTTCTTTCATGATTAAAGCTCAAAGGGGAAAAATTTTATCTACTTATTTCAGTCATGTTATAGTTCTCGTTTCTTTTGATATATTAGTCTTCTTTATATTATTCTTCCAGATAATGTATTCCTATAAACAAAATGGAATTAAAATACGAGAGAATCCTTTCATTTTATCAGAATATATATATATTACATCGATGTTTATAGCTATTAATATTTAAGATTTCAGCACGATTTGTATACTTATATAAACACAATAATCACATTTCTTTTTTATGGGGTCAATTACGCGATATTTATAAACTCAATTGTTCTGTATTACCTTTAAAAAATAATAATAAAAATAGAATTGCCATTTTTTCTTCTTCTTATTATTTTTTTAACATGATGTGCACATATACGCCGCTAATACGTACATCGACATTCAGAAAGATTTATTTAGAAACAACAACTGCTCTTTAAATTATTCAACCAATCAGAAGCTCATATTTTCTGCCCTATGATAGCGTCGGTGGGAATGGTAAAAATGCGGACGGTTTGGACATACATAATGACAAGGGCGGCGATGGCGTCTATGTACCATCGAATTTTAAAGCCTAGATAACAACTTTTAATGATATATTTGTGTAATGCAATGCCCAGTTGCAGTATAAAAGCAATAAACGTCAAATTGTTAAAAACAGATTAGTTTAATTAGAATTAATCGCATAAATACTATGGGATTCGCGACTAATTTGCATTGAGTGGTTCTCTCAATACCCACCTCCTCCCCGACCGTGTCTTTCAATTTTAATTAAAAACTATCTGGAAAAACGCTGCATGGAGCAAGGCGGCGTTGCAAATTTTGCGACTTCCCTTCTAAGCGCACTTACCAAAATGCCAAGTTTAAACTTTGAACAATGGTTTTAGGTACACTGTAAAAAGAAAAGATTATTACTACGCTGAATTCAGTTTTATTAAATGACAAATGAAGTTTAAATATGCACAACTTTTATCGTCAGTACCGAATTAAGTTCACCCTAAACATATTAGGATAAGATTAAATAAAGAGTTATACAGAATGACAATATTTGATATTATAATTCATAATAATAATATAATAATTCATAGCTAATAGTGTTAATAATTCATATATTTATTTACGGAATCCTCTGAGCTCGAGTAATGCTCGCTCTTGACCGTTTATATATATTTTCATCCATCTTTCATACTTGAATGCATCTTATATACTTATATATCACTTAAAATATACAGTGTATCAAAAGAGACTTTGCGATTTGCAGATTAATGTTTTTCAAGTCACAATGTCGGAGTACATTCCGTGATACTGGATGCAGTCTGACATTAAAAATGTTGAAAAAGATAACAGTTGAGGACGTTAGTGCAGATAATGCTATGGAGATGCTGTATGCATATATAATTTGCACAATGCAAAATCAAGATCACGCCTAAACACACCGTATTAATTCTGGTTGTGAGGTTGCCTAAAATTACGTATTTATTGAGGAAATCTCCAATATGTACTAACAGAAGTGAACGTCATACAGTAAGAGGTAGAAGCCATCTCAGTTGATTTCCTGTTTCGCGCTGCACCAGGCGTAATATCCCAACTGTACTAAGCGAGAGCCGCCACTGTTGGAAAAGACTGAATCGCTCCCCCTATGAAAATTGTAAGAAAAGAAGTAGTTTCGTTTACGGAGATTCCACTGAAAAATTTAAAAGGGATTTTCGTTAAGTTAAAGACATCGTGTAGCGAGCTCAGGAGGGCTGGACCCTTTAATACATCAAACCACCACCGGTGACTTCGAACCCACTCACTGCTCTCGGCGACGGAATGGAATGGTAGACACATTGGAAACTTACAGCTACAAAATCACACTGAAATTTAGACGAAGATATACGTTTTCTGCAGTCTTGAACCTCCAGAATCCACGGAACTATGAACGGGCTTTTTATAACGAACATATGAATCGCAAAGGTTATTATTAGCGATAGCAGAATCTTGGAGCGTCCCCAAAAGTTACAAACTATGTCCCCAAACAACAATATTGCGATATAGTAAATATCGATTTCGCGAACACACAGAGAAATCATGCTTTAACTTATTGAAAACGGTGGCGGGAAACATTCCGTAAATGAATTCAAAAGGTCTACACGATGTGTAAATTGTGTTTCACACAATCGTATATATATGTAACTAAACTTGCTACAAATCACAAATATTCGTATTCAGAGTACAGACAGTGCCTTCCAAGGCACATATCATGAAGAAAGATCTAGATTACACAGTATTTTCATTCCTTACATTTATAGTAAATATTCATTTAGGGGGATATAAATCAAACTGTATCTTCTTCATCAAATAATCTCCAAATGTCCAATCAATATCAAAACTCCTAGACCAAGCAGGGAACCCAGTTCTTAGCATCTAGAGCCGAAATTCAAAATTATTTACCTCCTTCCCTTCTATCACCACAAAAATGGCCCATTAGTATGTATGTTCTATACCAAGTTGGTACATTAAGCATCAGAGCGCAGATAATTTCTGGCACTGGTAGAACCTTTGCCCGGAGCGTGTCAGAAAGTTAGTGAGATTAGTTTTAACTTTATTTTTCTTGCTGCCTATTAGAATTTCTGACTTTTCTGATAATGTTTTTTTATTACACTGCAATACTTCATGTTTTAATCCTATCATCTGTCATCGGCCTCAGTCGCGTTCCTGCAATTCTGGTCAAAGGTTATAAGTTTGTTTTCTACTTAGTTATTATTTGATTATTATTTTCCATACCAACCAGGGATGTAGTGGAGGGTATACGACGGTATGCGTCGTATACCTTCTGGATTTTTTTAAGGAACACCGTATATACCCTCTGTTTTAAAAAAAAAAGCTATAGTATATACACTGTAGGGTATACCCTCTGCCTTGAGCGTATACCCTCTGCTTAGAGCGTATGCCCTCTGCTTTTTTTACGACTATACCACTGATACAAACCCCTGTCGCAATTATCGGTTATTTCAGCTCTCGCTGAAAATTGTACATGCTGTTTAACTACTTAATAAAGGAAACCGGGAGCAATGTTATGCTCTAGAAACTTGTTTTCCTTCCCGCAGTTCCTTATAGGCAATCAAAATCTGTTTGATCCACAGACTTTTCTTTAAAAAAAAATCGCCTTTTACTTTTTCTCCGGACTTAACACACGGTACATGCATACTCATATTATAGTGATACATACAATATACATAACCAGCATTTTTCAACAAGTACAAAAATAGTGACTATTGAAAAATCGTTTGTAATCTTGATTGAACTAAATAAATCTACGTATCAGGTTGAGGCAAAATAGAATAGTGTTCTTGTTTTAATTTGAGATGAATAGCATACAGATTAGTAACAGAATGTTCTTCAGGACAAAACAATGGTTTCTTATCATAATCGAATTTTTTTATCATAAATAACACGACGGTAATTAAAACAAAAAAGTTGCTTGGATTTTTTTATGTGTACCAGATAGAAAACGTTTCTGAACACAGATGGAATTTTATTTGGACTTTAATTAATTAGAATTGAAAAAAAATTGAATTGAAACACTTAGAATTAATGTACAATTCCGAAAATCAGTGACACCTTGTATATATTCACAGCTGATAACCTTGTGTGTGATTAAAACAAATTTATTTTGCTAATACAAATAAATTATGTATAAGATGATAAGAATATGACATATTCTCTCTAAAGTTTATAATTAAACAACATGCGAAGTCAATAGATATAAACTTTTGGAATGAATTAAGTTACTGTTGATAAGTGCAAATTTCGGCGTTAGTTCAAGCAATTTAGAACATGTGGCCTGAAGTACTATATATTAGTGATTGATCTTGCAGTCATTCTAGCTGAGACTATTCCGCAAATTATCTGATGCTTCAGTTCGCTCAAGAAATGACACATAATAGACTTTTATTGAATTCGGTAAGAATTAGGCATATAATCAATTACAATGCAACGCTGTAAGATGAAGGGTATTATTACTAAAATTAGTAATATTTAGTCAATTATGACGGGTTTAAAAATAAACGAGAAAGAAAATCATGCATCAAGCATAAGTTATGAAACATTATCCAATTTATTGAAATATTGTTTAAAAACGTCATTTCTCAAGCGATGAAATGATGTGTCTAAATAAACGATTTAGAAAACACATAACATATTTGAAAATTATTATCAGCAGTTATCAGCCATAGTTGGTAATGAATTTGAAATATTTCCTGCACCCCTGTGCATTTTAGATTTTTTTAGATAGTAAATTAAAATTTAACTCTGCTGAAAAAACGCATAATATAACTGAAAATATTTTCTGACAGCTACTATCTGTAGACAGCAACGTATCCATATCCTGTTGTGCCTATACATGAATTTATTTATATTATGCTCACGCCACATAGAATAATATCATTTAAATAAGCTGAAAAACTCGGAAAACTGAAAAGACACATTCAGCCACGCTCATAATTTAATTCGAATTGTTTGGGACAACCTTGTAGCCCAGGGCTGTCCAGTCCTCGGTCCGGTATAGAGCCGAAAATTTTATTAAAATATTGAGATTTTAATGAATCCGAATTTCCGGCGTATACATCTACGGATATAGTAAATAAGTTTAGATCGAGAAATTTTAATTTAGGAAATATACCTTATTTCTACATAGTTCAGGCAACACTTTTAAAAATTTTCGCTTAACGTTGAACGCTTAATATATTGAGTAAACTAATGAAGATCACCAAAATATGGTCACCATAATATGTTGCACCAAGTTTTCGAGCTACTTATCAGCCAATCAGAACAGCACTTCTTTGTCTATGACGCCATTATAAGATAAAACGATTGCATTTCGTCCGCCATTTAAAGTTTAAACGAAAGGGATATTAAAAGGATTACTTATGGAATACGGAGGTAAGTCTTATTTAATTTTAATGTTTCATTCCTGTACTTATAAGTGTGTATAAGTGTATAAGTGTTAAATAGTTTTCATGTTTTATCGAAAAAGATTGATTTAGCTTCCCGAATTTCACAAGCGATTGTGTATTGTATTCGTTCTTTATGTAACGGTTTGAAATATAATTGTTTTAACAATTAAATAACAAACAGTTCTTAGTAAAAATTAATCACGACTTCATTCGTTTTGTCTTTTTAAATAAAGATAATTTGTGTAAACACTTCATTCTTCCTATTCAATAGTGAGATGTGAAGTATTTTAATTTGTCGCAGCTCGAAAGCAAAAACAAAACTTGAAATACTATCTTAGTTTTAAAATGCTGACACGGAGATATGATTCATGGCTGCATTCATAGTAGTAGATGTAAAATTTGCAGGTATTTGAAAATGATTATTTATAATGGATTATTTGTACACTTTACCGTTTCCCGATTATAAAGAATAACGATCAATGAATTAGTATATATAATTTTTAATATTTTGAAGTGAAACATGATATTCAATGATTAAGATAATAAGAAAAGGTTTCAGATTGAAAAACAGATTTACACTGGGAATATTTCCTTATACATATCACAGTTTTTAATTTAAGAAGTGAAAAGGAAACATGATATTTAAGTATTTAAATAAAATGCTGTTTATACCGTTATAAAGTTTATGTATAAAACTGCTTTAGTATGTTTTAAGTTTATATTACCATTTTATGTATATAATGTAGGATTGAATATTTATTAAACAGACTAGCCGCCCTTAGCGACCAGTTTGGTCTCCCTTAATCATATGCTAAACATTGTATCACGTCACTTTTATACATAATTTAATTTACTTGCTCAATCCTTCACCAAATTCGCAAATTCTGATACAGAAATCCTGAACTTGGCATTTTTGTATTATTCAGGCGCAGGCGATAATCGCCAAATATTGTTCCCGTCGTGTTTTTTCGTATTTCATTTACAATATAGTACTTTCACTCATTTTATTTAAAATGTATAACTTTAATTTAAAATTCAAATATTTAAAATTTATGACTCAATTATTGCTTAAAAAAAAAAAAAAGAAAAGAAAAGAAAAGAAAAGAAAAGAAAAGAAAAGAAAAGTAATAAATAATACTATAAACCATGACATTTAATTTCAATATCAAAGCTTTGTTTTAATTTACCGCGTAAAAAATTGTTTGTGACAGTCACATAAAATGGACTATTATAATACTGATGACATGATATTTACAATGTTTGGCGATTTATCACCTGCTCCCGGCTAACATTAAATTACCAAATTGGCCGCTTGGCATACAAAAAGTGAAGCGGTCAACCCGGAACTATTGATGACAGCCACATGACTTAAGCTTTTATTATATAGATTAATAACTACTTTTTACATTAAAAATGTTTTTCAAACAATGAAAAACAGTACAAATGCAATCATTTCTTTTCTTTTTAAATTCCCTTTTTTTTCTATTTGCTAGATCAATCTTTTCTTATAAAATATATAAAATGTATTTAGCTTATATTTATAAAATACAGTGTGTACGGGAATAAAATATTAAAATTAAATATGGCTTAGCATTTTGTTCCAGAAGTATTAATAAGAATTATTAAGGAATACGTTTAAAGGAAAATTATATAAATATTCCGTAGAATTTAAAAATTTAGACTCCATGTTGATGTTCACATTTAATGAAACAATTACCAATCTTCATATATATATAAAAAAAATTACACATTCTTAATATATAGATCATGCTTAGAATTTATTTTAAAAAAAGATGTGAGTTGATAAGCAATACTTTTTGCCCCCCTCTCCGTTTGACATAGTTTTTTTTTGTCCTTGTTTCAATGCAATTTAGGATTTATATTTACTCTTTCTCTGATTGATTTTTGTTTAAAGATTGCTTGCATGCGTCATACAAAATCAATTTGATAAGTTTATTTAGCAAAGTATTATGCATTTCAATTACCTCAATTTGATAAGTTTATATATATATATATATATATACATATATAAAGCCCCATAACATCATCGTATCTTTTCTTATGTATTTTAATACGTAAGTTATAGTGTAAGATATTTAAAATAACAATGGTGTTATCGTATAATTAAACTATGTTGAAATTTGCTAAATAAACCTAGGTTTCTGATCTTGAAAATTATTTTCCAACAAAAATTAATTGGAGAGACCGTAAATATTTCACGTTAAATTATATTAAAACAGAATATCTTTTAAAAAGGCAAAATATTTTACCTATGAAGGAGGAGGGGTGGGGGGAGGGGGACAAAAATCATATAGTTCAACATTTCGCCAATTTGCGGTCAAACGTTTCACCAATCTATGGTTCAACGTTTCACCAATTTATAGTTCAAGGTTTTCATCAACGTATGATTCAAGCGTTCACCAACTTATGGTTCATCCTTAGAACCAAATGTTGGAACAATGTTTCACCATCTTATGGTGGCAGCTACTGCAGCACCAAAAATTGGTTCAACGTTTTATCAAATTTTTAACAGTGTAGGTAAAGTTTTTTAAATAAAATTTCCTCGTTCAAAAAAGATTTATTTGAGGGAATTTATTGCAAATATTGCTAATATAAATTTATTCTTGAAAGAATGCGTCCGTTGAAATTCGTACGTTATACTGATTAGACAAAACTTTATAACAAATCCCGTGCATCCGTGTGCTGAGCTATATTTTGCGCCTAGTTCATAATTTGCACGTGGTAAGTTTGGAAAGGTATGTAAGATATGGCTTGATAGAAAGCTATCATTTGGTGGAATAAGAAGTTTAATAAAGAAGACTTCTGAGTTATGTTTCGGATGTATGTCAATTTGTTATTACCTGACTGCGGTTACAACAGCGAAGCGTACTTTTGACAACACTATGAATAAAATCTGGTTCAAAAGTGTGCTGAGCTATATTTTGTGCCTAGTTGATAATTTGCACGTGGCATGTTTGGAAAGGTATGTAAGATGTGGCTGGATATAAAGCTATCATTTGGTGGAATAAGAAGTTTAATAAAGAAGACTTCTGAGTTATGTTTTCGATATATGTCAGTTTTTTATTACTTGATGTACTTTTGACAACACTATGAATAAAATCTGGGGCAAAAATTGTAGACGACATAATGCATCAAACAATCATAATTCACGAAATGTTTGAATAACATAATTTCTTCGTTTAGAAAAGCGAAATTGGCGATAATCCATAACCCTTTTTTTTGCTTTGCAATAAATGCCGAATGACGTACTTTCTGAGCATACATATACAGAAAGCTCAGAATATACTGCATAGTTATTGGTACTGCATAGCGATCGTTAACCTTTTGAACATGACGGGTAACTAAATTTCTAATTTTTAATGCCCGGACCACTAATAGCAATTTTCGAATAATATAAGTATATTTGTACAATAATGATCACAGAGTATCCACGTTATTAATATGAAATGCACCTATTCGATATAACAAAATTATAATTGAGAGGTTTCAAACTGTGGCTGCGGTACATAACTATTTTTTAATAATTATCTTCAGCTTATTTAATCGCAGAAATACCTTATTTAACCTTAACAAGAATATACAAAGACTGTTTAATTTTAACCAAAATTATTAAAATTAATTTAAATATTACAAAATAATTTAAGCTTTTTTGAGTATCACACATTTTTAGTTTGAAATCTGCTTGTGCTTGTTTGAAATAAGTTCCTGTGTTCATGGCATCAACAACGCTGCTGAGACGCGGAGAGCCGTTTTTATTTCAAGACGAGACCGGTACCGAGTTTTAATTGTTGTGACACAATCAAAATATTTGTTTTGTATAAATATGTAATTTGAAACTAATGCCTAATTTTTATTCATTTTTCTATCAATAGTGAATATTCTCATTTTAGGGAGAGCTAAAAATTAAAAAATGCCTATTTTGAAGATAAATAACAGTATTATATGTTATTAAAATAATTACCAATGTCTGCTGTTTCAAAACTAATTATCTAAATTTTCATAAATATAAGAATTTTTTTAGAGTATTATCATATTTTATTATTCCTAGTTTTATTATTTATGGAATACCATTACTAATAAACACAGAAAATTTTATTAATGTACAAATTTTTCTGCGGTCTACCAATATCTTCTCGCGGACCACTAATGGTCCACGGATCCCCGGTTGACGATTTCTGTACTATACAGTATATATACGGCTCGAGGAAAAGTTTCTTGTCAAATGCGGTCAAAGACAGATTTTCCCCCTCAGAAATTGGGACAGCTCTGCATGATATATGGAATTTAGACATACCAGCTAATATTTTAAAACTTAGCTTTTTAACAAGAAAGCGCAGAACAACGACAACGTGCTTGTGAACTTTTGGCCCTTTAAACATATTGTAATAAATTTAATATTTAAAAAACTCAGCAGTACTTCTCCTGAGTAATGCACTTTGAATCTATTTTAAAGGGTTATACAGCTGCAAACTTAAGAAAAAAAAATACATTTTTATCACATTTTCTATTAAGGGGTCTCAGGACTCTTAAAATTCGAAAAAATGAAAAAAAAAAGGACCATTTTCAACATTTAATATCTTAAAATGTATTTGATATTAAGACACAATTTTAAATGGGAATGAAAGATACAAGTATGTTCTTTCATTTCAAATATTTGAAAAATTGCAAGATGCAAAATTAGCATTTACAGGGAACTTCAAACTGTCAGACATTTGACGAGCAGAAAATCGACATAACAGCTTATGCGCACGATTACAAAATAAATTTTGCAATTAAAAGGAAAATTTTAGTGCCTACTTATACCTCAGATTATAATAATTACACTGAACCTAAAAAAATTTGTATTTAAAGCATTTTTATATTTTTAATACAAAGTTGTATTTAGCTAATGCAAAATTTAGAAAATTTCAACACTATAAACCCCTAAAAAATATTTTCTTTTTACAATAAAAAGGAAATTTTAGGTTCAGTTTATACAGACTAACATGAAACATATTTTTTGAAAATTTCATGAAAAAATATTCAGAAGTTTTTGAGATATCGTGCGCGTTATACCCAAAAACGTCATTTGGAGTAAAATGACTTCAAAATTTTGGAAACACCGCTTCAGCTATTGAGCGAGTATAACTCTAAATGTCATAACTTCTGTTCTAATGGGAATTTCAAGATAACAATTATATCAAAATGTTCAGAAAACATAGAAGTTTAACATCTAAAAAAATTAAAATTTCGAAAATTTAAGAGCTTTAAGAGTCATGAGACACCTTAAAGCACACTTTCTGCAATTACTGCTCATGGACTATGATTGTATTGTACGGCGCTATCCAAGAACATTAAGTGAATGTTGACCTATTTTCTGCAAGAAAAATGTTATCATGCACACGAGTAATACAGTTTAATTTATATATAGAGTATGTCTACGAAAAAAGGTAGATCATAAATTACTGTCGGAGCAATCTTGGATCTAAAAAAGAACGGGAACTGAATTCTTTCTTAAATTTCTACTATGTGTTACTGTATTCAAAATTCAATTTATCGTAAAAACTAGTTATAACCCTTAATAAGATTTTTTTAGTGCTTGTGAACTTTTGATCCTTTAGACATACTAGGGGATCGAACCCGAGCTCCTCGGGGTTACAGAATATAGGTGAAAACATTTTTTTTTTTTTTTCAACTCTAATTATTTTTTACATGTAATATATATTTTAGATTGCCCACTAATATCAAAAAGAATTTTTATATGAAAAATATCAATTATGCAATCAAATAAAGTTTTGAAATTTATTAAAAGCGATACTTTCACATGTTACCGCATGCCAGGAGTTATTAACCAAAGATTTTTCGACTTACGTCGGTCATTCCGATCTTTTCGGTGCTTTAAGTGCGTGGTTCAATCACATGTCTGTTAAATTTGTTTCTTATTTACATTATTTTATTTATTTTTCTATAGAGGAATTTTTAATTTTGTTATGGAACATTAGACGGAAACAAATGCTGAACTTTTTACATTGTTTTAAGGGAAATTGGATTAACCTCTCGTAATCGAGCTACACGTGATAGAGATAAATTAAAAAATAATTTATGCTTGAAAATCTATATATATATTACGCTATCGTACGTGGCACAGAAATCGCAATTGTTTGTTACTTGTTTAATGGCAACGCCGAAATGAAACGCATCTCACTGGTTATTGTGTAATATTTTTAAAAAGGGAATAACAATAAATAAATAAAAAGTTTAATTAATAACTATAGAACAAAAAATTTATATAATTTTAAAAAATAAAATAAAAGTAAATAAAAAATTTATTAATAAATAAACAACAACATCCGGGTTACCATATCAAGCAAAATAACGACACTTTGGCGCCAGTTAAGTACCCCGGTGCGTATATGACATTGGCGTCAGAAAAAAGTCGCGCCAACATAGTGCGTATATGACACCTGTGCCGTCTTTTATTCATCTAATTTAAAATACAATAAATAAAAGAAGGTACTTTTCCAGTATAGATACTTGGCGAAATAGAGAAAAGGTCCATGGCGAGAAAAGAATTGTTTTTTTTTTTTTTTTTTTTTTTCTGGGAACCGATTTAATCAAAATATTTTTTTTTTTTTCGAATAAAACTACATAAAAGTTTCCATTATCGCAATGAGTTCCTACTTTTATGTTAGCTGGGCGTAATTATCGCCAATAGCATTTTATAACTCGCCAGCAGCATTTTTTATTTTTCGAGGGGTAAATTAAAACACTGCTTTCATGTTGAAATTAAATGGTTTATGATATTATTTATTCCTTTTCATTTTTTAAAGAATTTTTTTTTTCCTTAAGTGAAAGTCGTGAATTTTAAAGGTTTCATTTTTAAATTAACGTTATCCATTTTTAAATAAAATGAGTGAAAGGATTATATTTTAATATGAATTAACGAAATATGGAAAAAAAATGCGATGGGTATAGGTTTCTTTCCTCCGTGATTATTTTCCCTTTACTTTCAAACCTCCACGACTTTCAACAGGAATGGAGTTGTTCAGTTGCCACAATTACAATTTGGCGATTTATCACCTGTGCCCGACTAACATAAAAGTAGGTAGTTCTCGATTTCTCTCAGAATCTTCCAATTTGGCGAAGGATTGAGCAAGTAAATTAAATTATGAATAAAAGTAACGTGATACTATGCCTAGCATACATTTAAGGGAGACCAAACTGGTCGCCACGGGTGGCTAGTTATTTTAAAAACCTTAATAATTCAGTCAATTAAGATACAATTTTCAAACAAATTGCATTTGAAAGTAGATTTTTGTTCTCTATTTGACGGTTTAAAAATTGAAAATGTGCGATATTTAGAAATTTAAAAAATCGCTGACATAGCACGTATTTTAATTTCATTTTTTTAAAACTTTTTATGAGAAAATGGCAGCACAAAGGTACAGAAATATAATATTTTCTTTCCTCCGTGATTATTTTCCCTTTACTTTCAAACCTCCACAACTTTCAACAGAAATGGAGTTCTTCAGTTGCCACAATTACAAAAAATGTATTAAAAACTACAAAAAAATTAATGTCTCAAAATTAAATTGAGATACAGCTTTCAAACAAACTGCATTTAAAAGAGCATTTTTTTCCTTATACGACGGTGTAAAAATTTAAAATGTGCGATGTTTAGAAGTTTAAAAATTTGCAGTAGAGAAAATTGCAAAACCAAAATTTAATTTAAAATTTCAAAGTGTTGCCATTCGCAGAATGACGTATGCGTTACGCACAGATATGTTTGTCCTTTATAATATAGATTGTAATATATTTACTATTTAAGAAACTCAACAGTATTTCTCCTGACGAATGCACCTTTGAATATATTTTAAAGGGCGAATTAAAAAAAGAAATACATTTTTTATCGCATTTTCTGAAAGTACATTTAATAATGAATAGTCAGTTACAGCTTCTAATCGATCTAATTAAAATTTAAAATATACGCCGCTTTAATTTACTTTATACCATCATACATAAAATATAGCTTGAATTTTAAAACGCAATTATCTCAAAGTTCTATTTTTAAAGTCGGTGATAGCGATAACTCGAAAAAATTTGAATCAATCTTTTTTATCTTTTGATCATTTTTTTTAACAACAATATTATTTAGAGTGTAATCGTTCCTTTTGGCAATAAGATGATGTTTCTATTTTTCATAAACAAAAAATCAATACCTTAACTTTGAATGGCCACCATTTTGTACAAAATCAATTTTTTCAAAAACCGAAAGATTACACTTTAGTTTTAAGTGTTCGGAGTAAAGACATTATGCTTTTTATAATTTCAAAATTTCAGGTAACATTCGAAAGAGTTACGGTTATTCACCGTGGTCAGCTACCAGAATGACACAATCTCTCCAGGGATCAGAATTAGGAATTAAAATCCCGGGATCCCGTATCCCGAGATCCCGGGATCCCGCATAATTTTTAATCCCGAAAATCCCGGGATCTTGTCTGCCAAATCCCGGGATTTTCAGGATTGTCCTTTTTTTAAATGGAACAATATTCAGCTGAAATAAAAAAATATATTTATAGACTTTCTCTTTTCGAAAGAAAAAGAATTAATTTTTATGAAATTTATATATCCTTGAAAAAATATACATATTTCAAGTATTTTTTACATATTTCAAAGCGATTAAATCGTTTAACATGAAAACCTTTTGACTTGCAAACAGATGTAACCCGCTTGGCTATTATTCGGGAACAATGAAATCATTTGTTTATTTCGATTTCGCCGCGTTTAGAAAGCTGGTCGTTTCAGCAACTGGGAATCACAAAATTTCGAATTAGAGTTTACTGATAAGCGTCGCATTTGAGTTTCATAGTCATCATTATGTGCTAACTTCTTTGCTTTTCGGGCGTTTTATACTTATTTTGCTTTAAAGATGTCTAATGAAAAGGATTTTGTAGCTCATAGTAAAAATAATGATACATCTTCAGTATGGCACTGCTATTTAAGGTCAAGAGATGAAAAAATCGCTAAACGTAAAAGATGTAGCCAAATGCTTAAAACGTTAGGTGGATCGACTAAGGGTTGCATGCACATTTATCGACGAAACATGGTACTAAAGTTTAGAAAGAATTTAATACATCATCTCTTCCTTCCACACGTCAAGATTGCATAGAAGATGCATTGCTTTCTAAAAAGCGGAAAATAGAAGATTATTTTAGTAGTGATAAGGAATCACTGGATTTAATTTTATTGCGAATGACAGCTAAAGACTGTTTTTTATATAACTTCAACTGATTTAAGAAACTTACTGATAGCTAAAGGCTATAATGATTTGCCAAAATCTGCAGTATCAATTCGAAATCGTGTAGTGAACTATAATAAAAGAGTTAATTACAAGTGAAATAAGAACTTTTAAAATTCAGGAAAAAAATTTAGTTTGACTTTTGACGAATGGACATTTACTGCAAGCAAGCGATTTATGAATATTAATGCCCATTCAAGAAATTTAAATTTGAGCAAATTCAGGAATTTAGGCCTTATGCGCATATATGGATCTTTTATAGCAAAAAAGTGCATTGAACTGCTAACAGAGTGCTTAAACCAATATGACATTTCCCTAAAAACAGACAATGTTACAACTGGGACTTGGAGATGAAACTTTAGATGTCGTCATATTTCTTTGAACATATTTTCAAAGGAATACCGATTAGTTAGGAAACAGTGTATTCAAAATAATCTTTTTCTTTCACGAGGTACGTAATAATTTTTTATATTATGCAACGTTTTCGAATTTTAACAGCTATTTCTATTTAAAAATTTAAACTATACATCTATGTATTATTTTATTCTATGTGTGTGTGTGTGCTAAGTTCTTTTATTTCAAGAAAAAAATCTTCATGTTAGGGAAAATCTTGCATTTGCAATATCCTAGAATTATAAACTTTAATTACGTGGGTATGAGAATAATCCATAATTTAATTCGTGATATTAATTAGTTTTTAATATTGTAAATATTAAACAATTCAAAACTTGTTTAACAGGAAATAAAAGAAATTATCTATAAGATGAAGCATAGACATTTCATGTTTTTTCTTGCATTTTCAAACATCAACAGCGTATTTCTTTTCATTTTCAATTGTTCTAATTTATCCTATAAGTTTTGATAATTAATTGAAGTTAATTTTTTTAGTTTGGTATATTTTCATATGTAAATTAGACTGTAATTTTGCTTTGTCTTTTCTATAATATTATGATTTTTAGCTATTGTAAAAATTGATGATATTACAGAAATTATAATTTTTCTAATCTAGGGATTATCCCGGGATCCCGGGATTGAATCTAAGCAATCCCGAAATCCCGGGATTGGAAATTAGTCTCGAGATTGTAATCCCTAGATCAGATCTACCGGGGACACTTAACCACCCAATTTTAGTTTGTCATTACAAAACTGTATTTCGTTTATTTAAAGTGTAATACACAAAATACAAAAATAAATTTTTAATTATCTTGTCTCATTTTCTTGAAAAAAATTCTTAAAAATAAAGGTTTCTTCCGAATTGCATAACCCTTTCAGTGAAAATATTTTTTACATCAATTAAAAAATAATTCATGCATCAGTTTATAACTGAATATTTTTTCTTTCTTTTTGAAATTATTCTCTGCGACTTTTTTTACATAGACGAATGTTTTTTAATATTTATAATATTTGAAAAAAAAAAGTAATTTAGAAAATAATATAAAATAAACATTTTTTTTAAATAGAGGAATCTATTCATTTAATGGGGTCCTTAAAAAATTTCAAATCTTTTTACCCTATAAGACAAATTTAATTAACTTTTTTATTAGATCTCATACTTTTCTCATATTTTAACGTTTGTTTATCAAAGAAAGTTAACCAAGAAAGCTAAATTACTTTATTAATTTACTTAAATGTTTTTTTTGAAATGATATCACATCCATACGCATAAAACCCTAAATAGATTTTTGAAATTTTTAAAATGTTGACACATGGTGCAAGTTTTATTAATTTGCGATAATTACTTTTATTTTATCGTGAATTAATTACATAATTAAAGTAAAAAAACTAAACTGTAAATATTTTTTATTTTAAATAGGCGCAAATAGGTGAGATATGAAGATAAAGCTTTGCAAATTTTACGTATGTAGGGCGTTTTGTGACTAAGTTAAAATAACAATATTTTATCATTTTGCTTTCAGAAGAGCATACAAATGCAATTTAAAAGAAAACAATTGTATTTGATATGAAGGCTTCTTAGGTTAAAAAATGGTTAAAAAACAAATAAAACTTAGAGCTGTCAATAAAACAGTCAGTTTGGACAACGAAAATATATCACGAAAAAAAAAAAAAAAAAGAAAAGAAAAAAAGAAATACAAAATAGAATTGAAATACGCTCAAAAACTTAATCTGTGACACAAATATATATATGATTTGAAATAAATTAAAAAATAAACCAAAATGATTATTTCGGAGTTCCTGTATCATTTTGAGC
The DNA here is from genome assembly GCA_963932465.1 of Maratus speciosus. NCBI lineage: Eukaryota > Metazoa > Arthropoda > Arachnida > Araneae > Salticidae > Maratus > Maratus speciosus. Next base: position 221,493,099 of record OZ010791.1, on the reverse strand, counting down.
TTTTTTTAAATGTCGAATTTAACATATACTGTAAAAGCACTTATTTTCGCGAGGCTTTAATTTTCGCGATTTTTGCGAGCCCGCCGTAATCGCGAAAATTTAAGCCTCGCGAAATATTTTTTTTTCCGCCTCAAATAATAACAAAAAATCAGAAATTTTTTACTTATACAAAATTTAATTATTGCAGTTACTTAAATAAGAAATAAGTACAAAAATTTCTTGAATACTTACAACTATTTCTTGAATACTATACAACTATTTCTTGAATAAAAACAATAATACAATTAATAGAACGAACTTTTCGGACAAAAGGAAGTTTCTTAAAATGCCTTATGCAAAAGGTGTTCTATTTAGGTAGTGTCGGGATTTTTCAACTTTCGTTTCTGTTCATGTAAAATTCGCGAAATTTTCAGCTTGCGAAATCACCGATATCTTCATTTTCGCGAAAATTACGGCTCGCGAAAATAAGTGCTTTTACAATATATAAATTTGCAATCAAAAATTTGACTGCATAATGTAACAGATTCGTGATGCCCAAAGGAGAATTAAATAATCATATGTTTAAACAGACAAATTTTTAATGTGTTAGATGCTCCAATTTGAAAACATATATTTTTTCGTTGAATCAATAAAATTTATTAAAATTGTTTATTTTCAAGAATTATATTTTATTGCATTCTAAACAAATATTTGTAGATTAAATTAAAACCATACATTTTGGAAAAAGAAAAGCATGCATTTTTAATATTAGACGGAACGAAAAATGTTTTACATTGAATTTCAAGTATTTTTAGAATAAACGAATTCAAGATCAAGGAAGAACAAAACACGATTCAAGATATAACAAAGTTTAATGGAAAAGGAATTTTGAATATTGAAAAATGTATCAAGCGAAGAGTTTCTATCTTACATCTATAAATAAAATGGACCAGGCATAAAAGCTATTAATTTATTTTCAACAAAATATAGTCTGATAAAATACACATGCATTTATAAATTTGGCATTTTGTTATTAATAATTATTTAATGTAAAGGAAAAGAAATGCGACAATTTCAATTTAGCTTGATTTCGTATGAAATACTACCTATTGGGATCTCTCCTATGTTGGAATTTCGGAAATATTTTTGCAGATCTACACTGATCATGACCCCTAGAACCCAAAGCCAACCCCCAGTAAAAAAAACTTTATCTATCTGTCTATCTATACATAACTTTTTTATGGACTCGATAACTGCCATAATTCTGCACAAATCTTTTCCAAACCAAGGGGGTAGAAATAGGGAAGGGTTTTGTGAAAAACGAAAAAAACCCCAATAAGTTCTTAATTATATCGACTCAGTTTAAAGTTATTATTACTTCTAAAAAAATGGTTCAAAAATTTATGTATGACACATTTTTCATAAAACTAAAAATGGACTCAAGGGGCGTAAAGAATAGGGTTTTGGGGACAAAAAAATCATAACTTCGTCAGTTCTCAAGGTATGAAATCCAATTAAATTTATTATAAATTGTCTTAATATTATCTACATCTTTTTTATTGACAAGTGTTTGATAGGACCAATTCTTACCGGAAAAAATAAAAATAAAACATAAAATAGAAGCGAAAACAAAAAGGGGGAGATGAAGAAGAAAAAAAATCCATAACTTCAGTTCACAAGATATCAAATCCGCATGAATTTATTATATATCTTCTTAATATTATCTACAATTTTTACATTGACAAGTTTTTAGTAGGACCAATTCTTACAGCAAAAACTAATTAAAAATATATAGAGGTTGAAGAAAGAAATTCGTATTAAGGATGTACTCAAATGCAAACTGCTTATTTTCTGACTAATCTTTAAATTCATCTTTGCTTTCAAACGCATCCATTTGTTAGGTTCTCTTATTCAGAAACTATATAATGCGCCGTAATGATAGATTTTTGCTAGAGGCAGAATATATTTCAAATAAACAATTAAATTTAAAAAAATCAAAAAACCCGACTGCGTAAAAAGCGAACTAATTAATTATTTGTCATCAATGTGAAACTATTTTTTTTTCAATTCCTAATATTAGCTCACACTCTCGCTATATATATCTTGTTCAAACTTTCAATCGTTAATAAAATACTTATTATTCATCCAATCAAGCTCAAATAATTTTTTTAAAACTTGTAGTGGATGACACTTGATGTTAATCCAGTTTTTTCAAATATTAATTTATTAATTAAATTAAATTAATTAATTTTCAATAATCAATAGAGCCCTCTTCTTGATCAAGGTATTTTAAGACCGAGAGAGCCTTCTTCTTGATCAAGGCATTTTAAGCGCCACTCAAGAGGAAAGAAGAATGGGAGAAAAAAATTCTCTTGTTGACCTAAGTAGGAATTAACTTAAAATATTTTTTTTATATTACTTGTTTATATTACTTACCTATTTTTTTTTTTTTTTACTTGTATTGATGACTTTTAAGTTGTGTTTAATTGTTAGTTCCTATCTATAAACACTGTTTTGATGAGGTCTATAGATGTCTATGATGGTTAGAGTTGCAGTAAAGCTAGAGATCCTACTTACACAAATTCCAGTTTGTATAATATTTTAACGGAGCTTCTGACTGTAAAATAGTCAATAAAACATCTTCTTCATTTTGAAAGACCTATCCAATGATATGCCACTCAATAGGGTGCGTAAATTCTTTCGTCTCTACCGCCATTTTGAATTTATAAAAACAAAACCTAGCCTATGACCATCGGGCCGTTAAGACAAATTAATAGAGACCTCATTCGTTAAAATCCATCCAGCCGTTGGGATGTTTCGAGGGTATAAAGAAATCAACATACACAGATACGCGTGAAACACATAACCCTTCTTTTCAGTCGGGTAAAAATGATGTTAAAGTGGGCATTTTGAACCGAATTTCTCGAAGCGATTGTGTTAGAAACGAAAAATGTGTTCCTACTGAGAAAATAATTGTTTATATATCAAGTGGCAATTAATTGAACGAAAAATAAAAACATATATCACTTATAAATCTCTTAAAAAATCACGTCAGCAAGTTTCATGTTTTTCCTTTAAAAAATGAATCTGAAAATGTGTCAGAAAATTTCGAGTTGTTTAGCATAGAAAAATATTTTTTGAATACTGTCTTAACATGATTCTGATAAAACGAGCTCTTATATAAATATGAAATTAAAAACTCATCAAAAGCGTCTAGATAAAATTGTTAAAGTGGGTTTATCTCTAATCATGATTTAGTTTTTGTTGGTGAAATTAGTACTTAAAGTCGAAATCTACCTGCTCCTATAGACCGAGCTGGCAGGGATTTTTTTTTTTTTTTAATTTTAAGACTCACACGGGATTTTTTAACCTGGCACAAAATCTGTATCTTCTATATAATTTATGTAATTTTAAATGCATACTGATAAAAAGAGAAAAGTGAAAGTGGTAAAAGCTAAAAAATTGCACACATGTTACCCGAGTTTGTTTCTAATCACCAAAAAGTAGAGTGGTAATCTAATCTGTATCTATTACTAGGTTGAGCAAAAAGTTCTGGGAAATTTGTGAAAGTTGCGTTGTTATGTGCAAATTAACAACAAAAGCAACAAGGACTATTCTTTAAAGTAGAGACCATCATAGTCCACGACTTTCTGCCAGATTCCGGATTTGCTGGCTAAGTTTGTCGCCGTTACCAGCACCTTCATCCTTATTAATCTCATCGACGGCTTTCAGAATCGTTAGGCGTTTTTTCCAATAATGCCGGGTCAATACACGCAAATTATACTGTTAAATAGGCATTTTGGAGCCAAAGTTCCTGAACTCCTATAAATATACCACTAATACGCTTATATACGATACAAATTCTGGTAACTATTAGATTAAAAATTTCCCAGAACTTTTTGTTCAACCTAATAATAACGTATAGCCACTTGTTGATACATGGTTAAAACATTATCTTAGAATTATTGTTTAAAATACGTATGTTTATTTCGAAACCATGAATATTTAAGTTATTTTTAAAAGTAATTAACTCTTTTTAAATGTAAGCGTGTCTTTTTAAAATGCGTAATGCTTATCAGAAAAGTGATTAGTATCAGATTTTGAACAATTTCTGTTAAAACGGACGCATGGTGCAAAATTTTAAGTACGTTCTTAACTTTTTTTAACCCTTTCCAACATAGTTCAAAAGTGTTTAGGACTTGCTGTGTTTGTCTGGCTCCTTGTCTGTTTGTCCGTGTTTGAACTTTCGTAAATATACTCAAATTGTCATGTAATTCATATATGTTATTGAGATATACGAGGGTGAGTCGGAAAATAAGTTTCCCCTGGCAACTGTGGACAGAGGTGTGTATGAAAGACAAAAAATGTAATGAAACATTAAAGATAAGACGTATCTTTATTTTTCCACATAAGTGCCAAGTGAATTGAGACATTTGTCATACCCCTTTATAAGCTTCAAAAAGACGTTCCTTGAAAAAAATCAGGGCTCTGCATCACTCTGGTCCCGGTAGATATGGAGAGAAAGTGCGTTGTGAATTCGTGGTCAAAGGAGGAAATGAGAGCGGTTGTCCGCTATGTATGGGCACGTGGAGTATCGGGATCAGAAATCCATAACCGCCACGTGGGAGTCTATGGGCCAGATGTGATGTCGAAACAAATGGTGCGGAGATGGTGCCGCCAATTCAGTGATGGGCGTCAGCAAGTGTTGGACAGACTGAGACCTGGACGACGTGCACGGCAACTACAAACGAAAGCAATGCTTGATTACTTCTTTGTAAGCAATGCTGAAGGTACACAAGCCGTTCAACGCTTCTTTTGTATGCAGAGACCTGTTTTTTTCTTGGAGGGCTTTATGAAGCTTATAAAAGGTATGAAATTGTCTCAACTCACTTGGCACTTAAGTAGAAAAATAAAGTTACGTCTTATCATCTCATCAATGTTTTATTACATTTTCCATTTTTCATACACATCTCTGTCCACAGTTGCCAGGGGAAACTTATTTTCCGACTCACCCTCGTACTATGGCAAGTTTAGTATAATAAATGAAGTGTGTAGCATTTACAATTCGTCTACAGAGGCACTCAAAGAATTCCGTTACATTATGGTCTAAGGGAAAAATCTTTTGCAATGTATTTTAATGATTTTACACTATGTAAAATATACCAAAATTGGCACACATTACTGAGGAAGCAATAAAAGATGTTTACTGTGCATATCATTTACGCTTAAAATACAGAAGAAAAGGAGCCAAATTAGGATATGCAATTCAAAATCCGAAGAGCAAGGATCTCTCTTTGAGATCTGCTAGGCGCAGTGTTGTATTGACAGTGGGCAATCTGCCTTAGTTACCGGTAAACAGAAAACTTTACTGCGTTCTTGAAATGAGATAAAAATGAGACTACAATTTTTGTACAAGCAGCGACTGCAGCTATTAACTTTCAGTCGTTCTTCGAACTTTAATGTATTGCCAACTATTTTGCTTGTAAATGTTCTCCGTGTATTTTGTGGCTTGAGTGTAACAAAAGTATTATAGTATGTTGAAATAACATAGCCTCCTGAGTTTCAAATTTACAGTACAGCTAACTAGTGTTAGAAGTGAATACTTGACCACTCGAACTGATCCTGCTTAATAATTTAATGATGCTCTTGCATTAGGCAGATCCTTGAGAGGAGTGAGATAGTCTCACTTTTAAAGAACTACTATTCCATTAGTGGTTAAGCGGCGTGACAAATGGCGGCAGAGTTGGACAAATTTGTAATACCAATTATCTAGAATGAAATTACAGTTTAATTGTATGCAATTAATTATTGTTGAAATTGCATGCCGTATAAAAAATTCTTGCAGCACTGTAATCGGAACCGCCCCCATCCCATTATTTGACAAAATGTCGGTGTTTGAATGCGTGCAACTATAATCAATTACATGCAATTAATCTGTAATTATACTGCGGATAATTGAGATGACAAATTTGTCCAACTCTGAATGGCGTGAATGCTACAGTTTTTATACATTTGTTACAATTTGGTAAAATTGATGTCATTTATATATTTAAAATAAACAAATATTTAACTGATTTTTTTTTTTTACAGTTGAAATAGATGAAATTTTCTCCGTATTATATTTATTTTATCAGAAGCTAGATGCTTTATAAATATTTCCTTTTACCATCGCCCTTTTTTAGTAACCTCGATGCAAAATGTAAAAGCACGAAAACTCATTTCTTGCTATCTTGTAATTAAAATAGCTTTGGATTTTTGTGTAATCTTACAATACTCGGAAAGGCTTTCTTACTTTGCTGCAAACAAATCATTAACTGAAAAGTAATTGGCACCTGCTATCTTCGAACATTTACTTAAGAAACGAAACCATAGTGTAATGAAAGTATTATACTAAGGATTTGCATATTTATGTATAAAGGGACATGACAACATTCCAATTATACTTTCGACTAATATACTATTGATGATGACTATTGAATGATATACTATTGGATAATTGACTATACTATTGATAGATATGTATTGATTGATATTTCATTTGGTGAGTATGTTATAGATGGACGGGTTAGGTATTTAACCCATTTTTAAACCATTCTGACACTGATTGTTACGAGGAATGATTAATTAAAAGTGACTGAGTATAAGTGATAATATTGCGGTAATGTAATCAATCATTAGTGGTGCTGAGATATCTTATCTCTTTTCAAAACGGGAGGTCCAACGTTCGAATCCAACCGTTTTCAATATTACATACGTTTATAATAATTCTTTCTATATTGATCTATGTTTGTTTTATCAAATATGCAATAAAAATACATTTAATACCTTTTTATATATTTTCTAGGGAATTAAATGCCATTTCCTGCAAAAAAAAAAAAAAAAAAAAAAAAAAAAAACTTAAGTCCACTTAAAAAAAAATTAATTCTTATGAAAATAACTAATTATAACCGACTTGCTAAAGATATAAGAAATATAGTCACGTTAAAGAAGTTCTTAAAAAACATTTGTGTGCCCCATTTTATATTAAATTTTGAAAAAAATTGAATCTGTGACTTATTTAGCTCTTAAAAATGATAGTTTATATTATTTTTACGTGAAATCTGCATGTTGAATAAAATATTAATAATGCAGAATACATTATTTTTTAATCATAAGCCAACTCTATTTCTACATCTGAAACAAAAAAGGTCTTGTTTCAAATTATTTCGCATATCTGTACAATCTGAGAGGAAACACATTTTCTCTTTATCTGATTAAGAAAGCATACTGCGTTTTTGTAGATAATTGTTTTAATCCCGAGGACACATTATCATGTTATTTATTTGTAGATATATATTTTCATAAATATAGTTCTTATCTTTTATATTATCAATTCCTCTTATCACCCTTGAAGAAATATTATGTACTAGTGGATGACTTTATATTCTGTTATAGTATTTATATAAAAATATAAGTGGAAATAATACAATATAAGAACTAAGATATAGTAACTGCTTTTAACTGAAACTTTCAGTATGTCAAAAAAAAGGAAAATAAAGAAATTTGCAGCGAATTTTTACTTTTGTAATTAAATTAATGTATATAAAAACATAGTTACCAATATATAGTATAACTAGGGCGTTAAGGCTCTTCGAGCTACGCCCACCAACCCCCGTTCAGACATCGCAGCCTCTGAAAACATACTAATGTGGCCTGTTTAAAAAATATTACCAGGTTACCGAAGATTGAATGATATTATCACTATAACAGCGACTATCTTCTGTAATTGCTTTTCAGTTTGAATGGGCATTTTTCGGTTAACACGGCCATCATGTACCACTTTTTTGCATTTTCCAAGCATTTCATTGGCTGTTCGGCAAAAGACTTTTCCATCGTCAGATTTCCAAGCATTTGATTGGCTGTTACTGGCGACTTGCTTCGATTCAGGCGTCAAAATCGCTGCTCCGACACAAAATAGTTGCTTTCTTTCCGAGCGGCTCTCTTGAATCCATAGGTTAACATTGAGTCGCTCGGAATTAGAGGCGACTTTGACGCCTCGCACTTTAAAAGATAAATTACACATTTGAAAATCAGTTTGTATAAAATGATTAGGTTAAAAATGACGCTATCTTCCGGAGTTTTATAACGACGCTATTGACAATATTTTTCTATTATGTTTAAAGTTAAAAATCCCCACCTGCTTGGGAATAGCTTTCAGATTCACATATTGAAAAGCATTGTGTTTAGAAATTTGAAGCTTATATTTTATGTCTTGATCGAGATTTAGGTATTTAAGGAACTGGTCTAGCTTATTCATGAATTATTTTCTCTATTTTAATACGCCAATGTGCATATTTTGAAGTTATTTTTACAATGTATATTGTTTGTATTAATTAATAAGTATATTCGAATTTTCTAATATGTATTTATTGAATAATAACACGTACAAAATCAATCGAAAGTATTTTGCGCATACATTTGCCTGTATTTATGCTGCATCAAGTGATGTAATATATAAACAAATTTGCTTGCCGCACTACTTTTATACCATGTGAGGTCAGATTAAGTTTTCGGAATGAAAAACGTTTTAAATGTATCGTTTTAATATATGACGTAATTTTCCCTATTAAATGCATTTCTCATGTAATAATTTATTTATTTTAATTTTTTTCTCTTTTAAGATTCACGGGTACATATATAATTTATCTTAAAAGTATTTGCAAACATTATTTGAGCTTTTTAAATATGACCTAATATTCACCATTAGAAGTTTTTCACGTGTAATCGATCATGCGACAAATCACTTTCATAAAATCGTTTCGTCAGATTTTTATATATACAAGGTGGAACCCGTCGAATTTTGACAAAAGAAAATGCTTAAGAAGGAATCCTTTCATTTATTTTATAATAAACCTACAAAATTAGTTACAATAAAAATGCATTTTATATCGGATAGTCTAACTCCCAAAAGAAATGTTATTTTAATCTAAAGTTAGCAAAATACTATTTCTATAAAACTGAGTTGTCCAAATTATTGAAAAATTTAACTTTAATCGTATACGTAATCAGTTAAATATAATAAATATCAGTTATTACGATAGAGGTTTCAATTGGGGCTCTTATGCGTGGTATTCTGGAATGAAAAAACACTCAAATTTATTCCACTTTGACACGATCATAGAACTCCCCCCCCCCCCACAAAAAAAAAATCGAAACCTGGCATAATTTTCACCTTCTCAAATTTAATATACGCACCTCTATATCCGTATTTACCATGTAAAAAAACTGATTTTAATTTGATCATTTTAAAATCATTTTAACTCCAAACTTGAAGGCACATTTGTCAGCTACGTCTTTGCATGTGAACAGTCGCACTGACTTGAGATTCTAAACTGAGTACCGGAAAGTAAAAATTGCCGTAATTTATGTCTTTTAGACGCATTTGATGTAAAATATTTAGTTTCATCTAAGTAAACGATCGTTTTATTTTAAATATTACGTCATGTTGACTTACTTCAGCCTTTCGCATGGTGTCTCAAACTCAGCATCAGTAGAATGAAAAAACATATGAGGAAAAATGAGTGTTTTCAAAAGCAGTACGTCATTTTCCGTTCAAAACATTTTGGGGCAGCATGACCCTGATGGGATTTTGCGGCAGTAAACCCTATACAGCAAACAAACTGGCTTTTCAAAATTCAACCGTTCAAACAGTGAAAGCGATCCAATATCCACCGTTTTGAAGAAATTTCCCAAAAAAACTTTTGAAATTAAAATATAAAAATCGGATTATTTAAAAAAATAGCTAGTGCGGGCACATCTACAAATGAACAGCTTAAAATAATTAGTAGTAAAATTGGTTCTGTAGACAGCCCAGGGCAGAAGACTAAAAAACAGCTTTGTGTTTAAATATATAAATTATTTATATATTTTTTCATTGTAAGTAAGAAGTCATATTTACAATTCAGATTAACTGAAAATTATGAAATATTACATTAAGCAAATTATGTTATTTTGATAAAATTATAGTAGGAATGTCTTAAAGAATAGCAATGAAATTTGATTAGTCGAGAGAATTTTGAGGAAAAACTTGGGGAGCCTGACATTATTTTAAACTTCGAATTATTGCCAAGATAATCTTGTTTGCTCGTCTAACTCGGCGAAGCGAATTTATCCAGGCGAGAGTCACCAAGTTTTGTAATATGAATTGCTATTTTTTGTACAAAGACTTCCGATCTGAGCATGCACGCTGTATGGCACTGCTCTTCTTTAAAGACGCTCTAATTTTTTTGTAAACATTTCGTTTTATCAGTCTGTGATTTCAATTACGTTATTTTCCAAAAATGAAGCATTTCCACCTGTGAAGAACTTGAAAGTCTCTGGGGTGAAATTGACGCTTTTCTACAAAACATATTTCAGTTTTAAAAATTAAAATACACGCTTTTTTATATAAAATGACGCCATTTGTATCCACTAAAGTATTCGAATTTTACGATCCAGTCTTAAACAACATCTGTAGAAAAGTATGCATATTACGTCACTATCGCGGAATAACATATAAACCAAACAAAAAGCGATGTTGTATTTAATAATCTCGGCAAAACAAATCGATTATCTATTGATTCACATGCCTTCGTTTGTTTGTTTATAATGGCTCCATAATGTATTATCAGAAACCATTCATTTATATATTTTTTAAAATTAGGAAAATGTTATTTCACACGCATTAATAAAATTGCATTCTTTCAGCTTTTTAATACGAATTAAGTAAATGCTGAGAAAATAAGTCACACAAATATTCTTCAAAATACATTTTTGTAAAGAGAAATCGATGCATCGTTTGTACAGTAAATTTACAATGAACTAAAAAGAATTTAATTGACATATAAAAACGAAATAAAACCAAAATTCACCGAGTTTTACAGCCGGCGATATTCTTGACGTAGCAGATATTTTAATTACAATTTTTTTAGTTGCTATGAAAGAATGACAACAAAAAGATACAGTAATCTGCTACTTTCCGTTTTCTTTCCACAGAAATGGAGCACTCAAGTTGCCACCATTAGGAAATAGAATTAAAAATCGCAAAAAAATTAACATCTCAAAAATAAATCGAGATACAGTTTTCAAACAAATTGCATTTAAAAGTACATTTTTTCCCTATACAACAATGTGACGATTGAAAATGTACGATGTTTAAGAAGTTTAAAAATTTCCAGTAGATTAATTCTATGAAAGCTTGTCATACCAGTCACACAGCTGAAAATCGCTATGCTTGTTGGCCACCGTTATTTTCGAAAAGTTCGATTCGCGTTATTCAATTCATGAGATATCTCCGATAAAACAAGTCACATTTTTCCGTTCTAAAATACCTGTAGCCAACAAGTATAGCAATTTTCAGCTGTGTGACACACATGACAAATTTTCATGTCAATTAGGCAGTATCGAAAATTGCAAAACCAAAATTTCATCGTGAAGTGTTGCCATTCGCAAAATGGGTTCAGAGTTACGCACAGATACGTTTGTAACTTTATAATATAGAAGATATATAGATAGAATTAAAAACTATAAAAATTTTAATATCTCAAAAATATATCGAGATAGGGGAGACCGGGGCACATTTTCCATAGGGGCAAGTTTTCCAACTCGCTTTAGTTTTTAAATGAGCCGCTAGGTGACGCTAGCGAGTGAACTGGCTGAAGTGGCAACATCTTACACAACATCTACAAAAGTTATAGCTTAATAGCTGCTCTCACTTCGTCTGGAGAGCTGTTTTTTTCATTTTTTCAACGCTGAGTAAAAGTTTAGGTCTTTATTAAAACGTAAAAAAAAAAAAAAAAAAAAAAAACGTACTAGCGTTAAACTTACTGTTTTGACATTGCATACACTAAAAAAGGGTTTCTTTCTTCAGGTAACTATGCGTTTGTTTTGCAAATAACTTACACCGGTATTCGTCCAGGTAGTGTAAAAGTTCAAATATGGTGACGGGGCAGGTTTTCCAACAACATACGGGGCATGTTTTCCAACATGTTTCTCGTTTGAAAACCTCCCCCCTCCTAAATCAGCTAGTTTTATTGTATCAAAAAATCGGCCAAATAACCATATATACTACGAACCCGTTTGATCATTTAGTCATTTAAGTAAAATTATCAATATAAAAAACAAGGTAAATTCAAAAATATAATAAAATGTCAATTTTTTCTAAAATGGGTTCATTTAATGAATCTATTTTATGTTAATTATGCCTTTATAGTCATAAGCTAGCACACTGAGATCGCAGCGAGTATGAACACCTCAAAAAGCAAATTAAAACGTGCTTAGAGCCGCTCCACTGGCGTTAATCCACAGTTGATATTATGGCGGGTTTTAAACGCTAGAGAATTTTCATACTGAATCCTGAAATATTTACAAATTCTGCTTTTACGCCATCCTACTTTTCTGACAGGCCAGCTCCTGCCGCACCAAATCTTAAAAGCACCAACAATCCTGAAAAGATTTGAAAACTTTCCTCAATAATCCCCCCCCCCCCCGCAGAAACAAAACAACACCGAAAGCATCTAAACATTCTACACCAACGCAGGCTAGCATTTCCAAAGAAGCTGTTCCTTAAGTTCTACTCAAAATTTCCCTATTGCTTATGAAAAAAGCGTCCCTTATACATCCAAACAAGCTTTGCCTACACTACAAGAAGTTAGGACTTTAGCGAAGGCTGCCCTAAGCAGGCAAACACGGCGTGGAAAAAAAATAGGAAGTATTGTACATACTGATTCTCCTGTCAAAAATCAACTGAAAATGGAAAAAAAGATTCATCTAAAAAAAAAGGAAACTGCAAAAGGAATCAGGTAAAAGGGGCGAGGAAAAAAAAATCCAATTTCGGCCAGAAATTTGGACCTTCGTCTTTAAATGTCAAATGGATTAAAGCTGTTTTTTATGTTACTGTTATATTACTCAGCATTTAGTTCACAATAAAAAATACTTATTGATTAACAAGCAAGATTTATTACCGATGTTTTACCATTTACAGTATAGTTGGAAAACTTGCCCCTGACCATTTTTCGTAGGCTGGAAAACTTGCCCCGCATACGGGGCACATTTTCCAACGTAACATGATTAGACTTAACTATTTTTTGTGAAAAAGTATATTTAGTTTTTTGAAAAATAATTGTGCCAGTTTGCACAGGAAGTTCTAGGGAATACAATGATATCTTGTATATATCAAAATAGTTAAAAATAAAAAATACAAAAATAAAAATCTAAAAAGTTGGAAAACTTGCCCCGGTCTCCCCTACAGTTTTCAAACGAATTGCATTTAAAATTACAATTTTTCCCCCTATACGACAATATGAAGATTGAAAATGTGCGATGTTTAGAAGTTTAACAATTTGTAGTATCGAAAATTGCAAAACCGAAATTTCATCCTCAAGTGTTGCCATTCGCAAAATGGCGTCAGCGTTACGCACAGATACGTTTGTCCTTTATAATATAAAAGATAGATAGATAGAATTAAAAACTACAAAAATTTAATATCTCAAAAATAAATCGAGATATAGTTTTCAAACAAATTGCATTTAAAAGTACATTTTTTTCCCTATACGACAATGGGAAAATTGAAAATGCGCGATGTTTAGAAGTTTAAAAATTTTCAGTATCAAAAATTGAAAAACCGAAATTTCATCGTCAATTGTTGCCTTTCGCAAAATGAAGTCAGCGTTACGCACAGATACGCTTGTCCTTTATAATATAGAAGATTGATAGATAGATAAAATTAAAAACTACAAAAAATATAATATCTCAAAAATAAATCGAGATACAGTTTTCAAATAAATAGCATTTAAAAGTACATTTTTCCCCATACGACAGATAGTATGAAGATTGAAAATGTGCGATCTAAAATGTTGGAAAACTTGCCCCGGTCTCCCCTACAGTTTTCAAACAAATTGCATTTAAAATTACAATTTTTTTCCCTATACGACAATATGAAGATTGAAAATGTGCGATGTTTAGAAGTTTAACAATTTGTAGTATCGAAAATTGCAAAACCGAAATTTCATCGTCAAGTGTTGCCATTCGCAAAATGACGTCAACGGTACGCAGAGATACGTTTGTCCATTATAATATAGATAGGCAGATTGATAGTGTAGATATCATAATTAAAGTATCGTTCATAACTTTAATAAGTTTCATTCTCGAAACATTGAATAGAATGTTCATTTTGTTAAAATATGTTTGTGAGAGAAACACTAAATTGTACTAAGCTTTTATTTACCGTAGAGATGAGAAATTGCTATTTGATGTACACGACACTATGTCAGCTTATGCAACTCATTTAATTTGATAGTTTGTTCTGAAGAGCATATACACTATGACACCCAAGCTATGCACATGTAATTCTATGAATATAATTCTATGTGAATATGAATAGAATTTGTAGTTCAGATTAGAGATGGAAACCCACGTTATTAATTCACAAATCGAACGAATTCTGAATTCACAAATTGAAAAAAGTAGAAAAAATCTTCCTATTTCAGAAACAACAATGCAGTTTAATTTTCTTAAAATATTTTACAATCCTCTAAAAATCAATTTGAAAGGAGGTTAAATTGTTATCTTTGGGACATAATGATAAATATTTTATCTGTTTCTGAAGACTTTGCACGGACTGTGTTCAGTAACCTACAGGGATATCTCCAGTCTATTCTTCTGTATGATCTAAAGTTCTTTCTCTGAATTACTTGAAAACAGAACTCGTGTCGTCCTGCCATAGTTGTACAAAGATATTTAAAAAAAATAAAAATCGTTACTTTTGCACATTTCCGCCAGTGGTTGGGTACAGGACTTAATTTATTAAAAAAAATGTACGGAGCTATAACATTTAGGAGTAATTACAACCGTGGTATCCCCTCCCCTCCATCAGCATATTTATATTTCATACATTACAGTGGGGAACAATTTTTAACTCAATTTCTGTTGACTTTGATTTTTCAGCTGTTTTAAAGTCAAAAAGGCGTGCTGATTTCAAGACTGCAATTAGTTTTCTTCTATCATATGAAGTTTTTTCTCTACAGCTTACATTAATGCGACAACTCTATACTGAATCGGGCGTGAGTTATAGGGAGAAAAAGCTTCAGAATTATTAGCATCAAGACTGTACGAGAAATTTTTGCTTGAAAAGGGAGATAATGTATCCTACTTTAGATTAAGAGAAAGTGAATTTCTTTAATACTTTCGAAGTAACGGTGGATTGTTTTTTTGCCATAGCGTACATGGCTTAATGGATGAGTTGGGAATTCCATCCCATACTGCAACTGAGTGGCGACTGTTCATCGGTAGTTCAAATAGGAGCTTGAAATGCATACTCCTTCACAACGTAAATTTATTTGGAGCAGTCCCAATAAGCTATTCAGTTTATTTGCGCGAAGAATATGCGGACATAAAGAAAGCCATTGATTTATTGCAATGTCACATTCACGAGTGTATCATCTGTGTTGACTTCAAAATGGTGTGCTTTCTTCTTGGCCAGCAACGTGGATATCCCAAGTATTCCTGTTTTTGTGTATGACAGCAGAGCTCATGGGAAGCATTGGTTCCAGTCGAATTGGCTTCCAGGACCTCACCTCAGACCTGGCGATCCAAATATTTTGAATCAGCCACTTGCCAGTAGAAAGAACATCATATTTCTACCTCTGCATATAAAACTGGATCTAATGAACTAGTTCGTGAAAGCTTTGTCAATTGAAGGAGATTGCTTCACAAATCTCATTTCGAAATTTCCAAGCCTGTCTTTTGAAAAAATAACGGCAAGTGTATTTCATGGCCCACAGATTCGTCAGCTCATTAGAGCTGAACATTTTATCGGAGTAATGACAGAACTCCAAAAGAATGCTTAGTTGGCATTCAGAAACCTTGTCAAAGACTTTCTTGGAAATACGCGAGTAGAAAATTTTACCGAAATTGTCCAGCAACTTTTAGAGAGCTTCAAAAGGCTTGGTTGCAATATGAGCAATCAAACTTCATTTTCTACGTAGCCATCTTGATGACTTCCTGGAAAATTTTGGTGCAGTCAGTGATGATCATGGTGAGAGATTCCACAAAGATTTGAAGTTCATGGAAGAGCTGTATCAGTGTAGATGGGATGAACATATGATGGCTGACTATTGTTGGAGCATCAAACGAGATTGTCCGCAAATTGAAAACGCTGGGGAAATGCTACAAGCGAAAACTTTTACCTTAATATGCACTTTTTTCGTTTTGTAAAAGGATTTTACTACTTGTATGAACGCAATGTAGTGTGTAGTAAGTATATACAGCCATTGTATGAATAATACATTTGGTAATTTTTTCTTTATTTTCCTTTGTTTCCACATTAAGTATGATTTGGGGTGTATCCTGTAGCTTAAAAAGTTGACGTGATAGAAAAATCTGGGGTCATTTATGGATTTAGATGCCAATAATTAGCCAAAAACAAGTGCCAGATCTAAGTCAACAAAATGTGTGTTCCCCAGTGTTATTTGCAAATTTTAAAAGAATTTTGTCCTCACCAAAAGAAGTTTTTTAATATATTTTGACTGTATCCACATGTATTTATACATAATAAGATCTTATAAATGTACACAGCAAAAGTATTAATATCAGGAGTGGAGATCGTTCAGAAATCCTACTCGCCAAGGATTTCATTGTATCAAGTAGCAAAACACCATATGCAGGGCTGTTCCTGTGGGTTTCGGTGAGCAATAAGTTCCGGCAGGGTTCGACTAATATTTAAATTTCATTAAAAATAAAGAAGTACTGGAGTTGCGCTCCTGTGAGCTTCGGTGCATATTAAGCAGCTTATAAACATAACACGTCCCCGAGTAAAAACGGTAGATACGGTTGTAGTTAATTCTGGCATTCTTCTTCCTGTTCGGAAACACTTGGAAAAAAACACATTGATTCTACACTTACGGTCGCTACGTAGAATTATGCTATTGCATGTGTGAACGCTATTTCACATGTGCAAGCACTTTAATAAGAAAGATCGCAAATGATTGGAGATAGTTGGGAAAGTAAAAAGTAATTCAGGCTTTGGTTTTATCAGGAGTGCTGTACCGCAATATTTATGAGCTCCGGAGCATTCCGACCAATATATAAATATTCACTGAAAACAAAGAAGTACCGGAGCTGAGCTCCGGTGCAAATTAAGCACTGATTGAGTATCAATAACAATTTTGCTACTTTAAACAGATAATATAGGGATAAAAATTGCAAAACATTGTCATGAGAGAGTATTTAGTATTAATTAGGATTTAATTTTTATTACTTTTGTACACTTGTCGGACTGCATCTTGATGGGCGCCATTCAGATAGCTTTTCTCGGTCGTCTTTTATTTTACTTACATATATTCTGTGTTACTTTTTCGTTTTTTAGTTATCATTTTGGCGCAGCAGTCCCTTAAGGGATTTTGCGCCATAAAAACTCATAAAACCAACGAACCATTTAGGATTAATACTTAATTACATGTAAGAAGATATTTTTAAAAGAGAAAAAATAATAATCTTGAAACAATTTAAAAAATGTTCATTAACAGTTTTCTACTGCGTACCTTTTCGGTATCAGGCTCCCGCCCCGGTTCCAATGACTCAAAATGAATCGGTATTGCGAGGGTTCGATATCGGTGTCTCCAGAAAAAAAATCCTAACTCATCTCCAGTGCACATTAGCACACGTAAATTAATATACTTAATTGATATGCTTAAATAAATTCGAAGATTTATATAAAAACAATAATTAATATGTATATGCACCGGGAATATAAGAAATTTAATAGCATAGTGAAATAAAGATTAGTGTAGTGAAAGGTGACTATTGAGATCGTGTTGTGCACTCATGTGAAAGTTATACATACCTGTACATATTCTGTGTCGCCGCTTTTATCAGTGTATCCTGTATTCTTCCTGTACTGTCTGTCTACTTATATATTTAATAAACAATTATTTGTGATAAATAAAGAATGCTCTTTGTGGTGAAAGTGGTATACGGAAGCCGATAAAGAAATCACACTCTCCGTTCTGAGAACAAGAGAATTTATATAAAGTAAGTGGCATGCCTTTTTTGTTTTTGCATGAAATAATTACAGAAGAATGCAAATAAAGAAATATTTAACTATGATTTAAGTATATGAGAGAAAAGAATGTGATTTATGATTATGAGATTTATGTAGATTTATTTATTTAAGATGAGAGTTAGTATTTGTTAAGTGTAGAAATAATAAAAGTGGTTAAGAGTAAAAACGAAACTGTTTAGTATTAAAGGGCTAAGGAAAGAAGATTTGGTTATAGTGGCCACTGAGTTAGGCCTAAAAGTAGAGGCTGATCACAGAATTATAGATTTAAAAACGCTAATCGAGGGAAGTGATCAGTATACTAAGGATAGTGAATTTATAAAAGAATTTTTAAACACTACGTTGTCTGATACAATCGAAAGAGAAAAACTTGAAGCAAAGATCCTTAGAATTGTAAAGGAAAATGTGAAAACCGAACAAAACAGTGCGTGGAATTAGAACGTACAAAACTAGAAGTTAAGAAAGACGAGTTAGAAATGGCGAAGCTTCAGGCTGATAATAAAAATTCTAACATGGGGAGACATGGACAAAAATCCTATATTAATTCTTTAGAATTCCTAATTAAAAGTGTTAAAACTCTGAGTACGCAGAGAATGGCTGAGTATGGCTGACTAAGCCGGAAGCACGGAATTTATTTTTTACTTCACTTGAGAAGGCTTTTGAAATGAAAAGTGTCGCGGAATAGTTAAATTTGAAATTATGCTAAATTTAGTAAATGAACGAGCGGCGCATTTATTAGTATACGCAAACGCGGACGAAATGAAAGATCAAAAGGTTAGGGCTTTAATTTTAAAAGAATTTCAACCCACCCTGGAAGTTTGTCTCGAAAATTTTCTTGCGGCAAAAAAGAATGAAAAATGAATGAAAGCCATTTACAATTTGCGAGCAGGATCCCAGCGAATTGGGATTTTTATTGTGAACTTAGGGAAGTAAATGATATTGACACACTTAATGAATTAATTGTTACTGATATATTATTGAGTTCACTAGATTCAGAGACGCGAAGTTATGTTAAATTAAATCAGTTTGATGATTGGTTAAAACCAGGAAATATCGCGGAGTTATGCGGTAATTGGTTTACTTCAAAAGGTAGAACTTTTTTGGAATTATATGACAGACCGATAAAATCATTTCGTAATTATGAAGAACACGGAAGCATGAATCATGGAAAGTATGTTCCACCTCATGCCAGGAATAATGTTCTTTCTCGAGATAGAAAAACGAATGATATTTGTAAATTGTGTAAACAAATAATTCATTTGCGGTTCTGTCCGAATAATAAAGAAAAAATAAAATTGAAAATTTTCGAAATCAAACGTAAAAGGAATCTCTTATTGAGAAAAATAAGCATGATGATAAATTAGTTGGTAAGGTGACAGCTTTAGGTTTTGGAAACGAGGCAATAAATAATACCCAGTCTTTGCTATACCAGGATGTGTGGTTGGAGGAACGAAAATGGGCTCGTTAATCGATAGTGCCGCCGAGATCCCAGTAATTAATTCAAACCAGATACCGGATTCATTCAGAAATAATGAAAATTCCAAAATTCAGTTGATATCGGCTTTTGAAGAGAAAATAACCACGAACCTTGTAACTAACTTTACCCATAGCGTTAGAATCCAGAGAGCCAATTGTTTAGTCAACAGTACAGATGTTTTGTTTGCAGCAACAGATAAATTATAAGGGTCATGTAGTATCACGCCAACGATTTATGAGTTATTACAAACGGCGCAGAATGTAAGGGCAAAAAATTTTGTATCAGGGTTAATACAAGAGTTTCATGCTAGGCTGGGGGCGGCTCTTAGATTTGCAACGCCGGGGCACCCACAGAGCTCAGGATTAGTGGAACGATATAATCAGGTGTTGAAACGCATGTCACGCCATATTATTCGTACCGACCCCAAAAATTAGGATAACACATCCCCTATCTATTATTTGCGTACAGGGAAATCCCGAATAGCACTACGGGCTTATCGACATTCAAATTAATGTACGGAAGGGAGGCCAAGGGGCCACTGGCGGTATTAAAATCTACATGGGCAGGTGAAATCCCACTACTCATAAATCTAGGGAAGAGCGCGATCGAATACCTTCAGGAATTAAAAATTAATTTGGAAAGAGCAGTGGAACAAGCGGCCAAAGTATCGGAGGTTAAACAAGGTTCTTATGCGAAGTACGCTAATCGAAGAGCCATTTAAAAGGAATTTAGACCGGGAGACCAAGTATATCTATTAATCCCGGACTCTACGAACAAACTTTAGGCGAGGTGGACTGGACCAGCCGAAGTAGTGGCACTCTCTTTAAACCTGATTCTTACAAAGGGAAATTAATAAAGGGAAATGTTAGGAATGTCAACGTGAATAAGATTAGGAAATTTACTCCTAGGGTACAGGTGGTGGGGGTAATCTTCGAAAATGAGGAAGAATTGAGGGAGGTCCATCCCATCCCCAGTACGAAAGATAACTCTGACTTATTTAACACAGAGGAAGTTGATTTAAGTCATTTACAAAATGTGGAGAAGGAAAATTTTTTTAGATTTATTAAAAAGCAGTAAACCAACGTTTAAAAATGCACAAATAATACGTGAAAAGCAGAAAACAGCTGTTTAGAATATACTATCGAGATTCTTCTTCAATGCAAGATAGAGCAAGAAACAGCGTGCTATTAAAAGCAAGGCTGAGCAAAATGACAGAGACAGATGTATATACCCGATACGGGTATATACATCTTACGGGTAGCGAATAGATACGGGTAGCGAATGCGCCAAAATAACCAATGAGGCAAAAGCAGATGAAACGACTGAGTGGACAAGTAGCAACATTACCGGAGAAAAAAGAAACCAAAAATGGGGAAATTAAATTAATGCTTTCCAAATACTTTAAAAATCAGGAGTTCTAGATAAGTCATTGACTAAAGAGTGAGAATTTTTAATGATGTGGTAAGCTACCCAAAAATCAAGATCAAGGTTAGAAGAGCATTTCTGGATAATGATGGCTGAGGAAAAATTGAACCTATGTTGAAAAGACCAACAATGTTGAGCAACAGAAGAACGTTTAAGCTCCTGAATTTTAACATAATCTTCATGCTCTTTTAAACGAAATATAAGAGGACGTTTAGTCCGGCCAATATAAGATAGACCACACTGGCAAGAGATTTGGTAAATACACCAGTTATCTAGGCAATCAATGGGGTGTTTGAGATTTGAAAAAGAGATTTTATTAACAGGAGAAAAAATAACATTAAAATCAAACTTTAAGATTTTAGCAACTTGCTGACTGATTTTAGGGAAAAATGGCAACGCAACTGAAGTATTGGAATTGGAATTAGAATGCTTTTCAGAATGGACGGATTTCGTCAATTTCTTATAAATAGAATCTATAATATTAGAGGAAAAACCACGATCATCAGCAATAGATTTGAGGTAATTAAGTTTAGCACTGAGTAACTGAGGAGTGGAACAAATATTGGTAACCCGAAAAACAAAAGGATTGAAAGCAGCGAATTTTTGGCTGGGAGGAGGAGAAGAATATCTGTGAGGTTAGAGACAAAAGGTTTACGAAAGACGGTAATCTGAAAACCTTTTTCACAACGAATAACAAGGACATCCAGGAAAGAAAGACAGTTATTGGTCTCAATTTCAGAGGTAAATTGAATGCAGGGATCAATGGAATTCATAATAGAGAGAATATGATTAATATCCGATTTAAATTTTAAACGTTGGTTTCCTGCTTTTTAATATTCCTGCACAAAGGATTTAACTGCTATTTTAATGTTAGATTTTTTATATAAATATAAAGAACTAGTTTCTAGAAAAGTGGAAACAGCCAAGGTAGGAGAGCACAAAATACGAATAAGTGACACAGAAAAGAAAAAGCCCGATGTTTACTGCATCCCAGAGGCCTTGAAGCCTCAAGTAGATAAACAAATTGGGGAGCTTTTGGAATTAAGTCTGATTGAAGAGAGTGAGGCGGAGGCGCCACATCCAGTAGTGTGCGTGATGAAGAAGGATAGGGCCTTACGCCTACGTGTAGATTTCCGAGCACTAAACGCTATCATGAAAACCGATGATATTCCGATGGAAAATGCGACCGATCTGTTATTCAGTATTGGCAGTGCCAATGTAATAACCAGAATAGACTTACTGAAAGGGTATTGGGCCATACCATTGGAGAAAGAGAGTCAAAATTTAGCCTGTTTTAAGACTCATGGGGCTCAGTATCATTTTAAAGTAATGGCCTTCGGGCTCAGGAATGCAGAAGCGAGTTTTCGACGAGAAATGAATAAAGCGCTGTCTGAATACAAGGAGTTCGCCGGAGAAAATATAGACGACATAGCCGTCTTTTCTGAAACCTTTCCTGAACACCTGATACATCTAGAAAAATATTTTATAAGTTATCACAGTTACGATTCTGAGTCAACTTAAAAAAGTGTGAATTCACAAAAACTTAGATTAAGTACTTATGACATATTATCGGGTCCGGCAGTCATCGGACCGACCCCGGGAAAGTGGAGGTCATTCGAAGGTTAGCAGTGCCTCAAACGAAGAAACAGTTAAAAAGTGTCCTTGGTCTTTGTAATTACTAATAGAGATTATATACCCAAATGCGTTGAAGTAACATATCCTCTGACTGAACTTACAGAAAAGAACAGTCCAGAGCAGTTGTGTTGTTCAGAAGAGCATAACCGGGCATTTAATGAGTTGAAAAGAGGTCTAATCGAAGCACCCAGTCCACATATCCCCGTTATGGGATTACCGTTTGTCATAGAGTGTGACTCATCTGCAGTCGGCATCGGTGCGTGTTTATCACAGCGAAAAGACGTGTCATTGTACTCGGTAAGCTACGACAGACAAAAGCTCACCAAAACTAAACAGGCTTGGCCGACTACTGAACGAGAGACCAATGCAGTTATCTGGAGTCTAACGAAGTTCGAAACATGGATTTTTGGTTCACCCGTGAAAATTATCACCGATCACAATCCATTAAGTTTCATCACCAAAAATGCCCCCCAATCTTCCAAACTGCAGCGATGTGCATTAGCACTGCAAAAATATGACATTGTTATTTCGCACCGATCAGGTGCCAAGTTGATAAATGCAGACGCTCCATCAAGACTTGAGACTATTGCATAAGAAAAAAAAAACTTTTCAAAACTGTTTAAATAGACATTTTTTATGACTTTTAAGTGTTTTTTCAAGTGATTTAAATTATTCCTGCGGCTTCTTTTACATATGTTTTATTTGTTTATTGCATTTATTATTGTGTATTATTAAGTATTAATTCTGTTTTATATTAGTAGATAAGAAGAGTTCCAGACCTTGCGCGCGGATTGTTTCAAGTATTATTTTGTAACTCAGTTTGTATATATCTATTAATTTATTATTCATTTGGGTAGTTTGTTAAAAAAATGAAGTATGAGGTCGTCTCCAGGCTGGATTTCAGATAGAAAATGTAAGACCCCCCTCCCCCCCACCGGATTTTCAATCTTGGGTGGGGGGTGTGATGTCTGGGTGACGTCAGTTGCTCTGAGAGCCAGCGCGTCGTTCGTCACGTGAGACGCGTGCATGGGGGAGAAGAGGAGAGATTCTGTTTTCAGAGTGATAGGTAGAGGTAGGCCGTGCATGTGTGCCGGCGGGAAAAAAGATATATTATTAGAAAATCCTGTGACCACTTATTCTTATTAAGCACCTACCCTGTCCCTTTCTCCATTTTGCCACCGGGGCATTTTTCTAAATTTTGCTGACACCCATGATGTTACATATTGTTGGAAAGCTCTGTGACCACTTATTCATGCTATGCCACTCCCAATTTGCCCCTACGGGGTACTAACGAAACGGGGGAAAACGAAAGTGTTTGTAGGTGCTGCGGGCACCGAGAATATAAGAAATTTAATAGCATAGTGAAGTAAAGATTAGTGGAGTGAAAGGTAAATATTGGGGATTGTGTTGTGCACTCATGTGAAAGTTACCAGAATATGTACATACCTGTACATATTCTTTGTCGCCGGTTTTATCAGTGTATCTTGTATTCGTCTTGTACTGTCTGTCTACTTATATATTTAATAAACTATTATTTATAATAAATAAAGAATGCTATTTTTGGTAAAAGTAGTATACGGAAGTCGTTAAAAACATCACGAGATACGCCGTATACCTTCTGGATGCTTTTAAGAAGCTCCGTATACCCCTTGTTTTTCAAATATAGCTAGAGCGTATATGCTAGCCATGAACGCTCCTGACTCTAGCGTATACACTCTGTTTATAGCGTATACAATCTGGTTTTTTTACGACTACAACACTGATTACATTTTAATGATATTTATATTATCAAAATACAGTGTTTTGATAGAAAAAAAGCCACCATACTCAATGACACATTGGCGTAAATTCATACATATACAGTAGGGTGACTATTAATTCTCTTGTATTGCTAATGATAAGAGCGTGCTTGCTATATCAAATACAGTTTCCTTATGCCTGATTCAGTCTCAGATTTAGACGTAAGTCAGATTCGAAGTTTATTTTATTCCTGTATATGTTTTCCATACAAAGAAGAGAAAAGAAAGCACTTAAAATAAAGACATGTTTGCGAAAAATAAGCATCAATTTTAGAGCTTTTACGGATATCAGAAGGTATTCTTTTCCCACCAACCAAAATTCTGTTACATTCATCGTTTTAAATGTGGATTGTGGATTCCAGCAAGCCATCATTATAGCTGTATTTTGTATTTTATTTCACGTACCAGTTTCGGAATTTCGCGCACCAGTAAAGAGAGCTTCACGTACCAGTTACTGGTACGCGTACCATAGTTTGAGAACCTCTGATCTATACAATACGAATATTGTTTATAAATTTCTTTAAAAGTCCATTTTCAAACTAATAAAATTGTTTTCTCATGTAAATTTTGATACTTATTTAATCAAAACGCAGAAGGATTTTTAATGGTTGATGCCGATACATTTTACATTTAATTCCTTAATTTATTCAATCAATTCAATTCTTTAAAAAGCACACACATTATTGTTATAGTTTTAAATTATATTGATTCTAAATTCTAATTACTCATTCCTTGATTGAAAAATAATAAATTTTATGAAAACTTCAGCTATTAGAATTTTTTTAAATAGCAGCAACATTTAAATAGCGGGTTTAATGATTTTCAACAGAAATATACATATCTAAAAATAAAAGTAAACACGATTTGAAATTCAGACATAGTTAACTTTATGTTTATTTGAACAATTTACTCGATGTTAAATTATATACTTGTAAATTCCATTTTCCCTTACTTTGTAATTAAAGTGAAAGCTTAATTCAATATTTACTTTATTGAAAATGATACAGTAAATATTTACGCACAGAACCAACGATGTAATAGCAATTCGAGCTGCAGGAAAACATGTAAAAACACTTCTTTTATTGCTAACATGAGATAATTTAAGTACTGACGTTTTTAATTCTCGAGCTTCATGGGAAGAAATTACACGTTATTATGGTAATTGCTAAGTAGGTAGTATGTTAAAGAGTTTAAATGTGACATTGATAAAATATTTCAATTGTTTCATGCCTTTCATATTTTTATGCTTCTTTTTTTGTACATACAGCCTGCGATTTATTAGATTTCTTGAAAAAGATGCAGGAAATATTTAATCAAAGAATTAATAATATAATATTAAAATAGGACGGATGACGCATTGGTGCGCATCGATAAAAATAACGCATTTTTAACGATAAAAATCGATAAAAATGGGACGCATTGATAAAAATAAATAAATAAATAAAAATAAAAAACAAGTCGGAAATTGTACGCCAAACGTGGCAAATGAGGTTCGTACTATAACTATTTAATAAATATTCATATCTTGGTGTAATAGCTGTTGCACTCCTACGCAAATATGCATGAATACAAAATTTATTACGATTATATATATTAAATTTAGTAATACGGAAATAATATGGCTCCATCTTAAATAGGACGTAATCATCGTGGCAACCTAAAATCATCCATTACCCATCATGGGATATCATTGAATTAATTACGCATGGTAAGATTTAATAGAATGAAGAAAACTTGTATGAATATCTTTTTAAGTTATGATTCGATGTTCATAAAATTTGAAATGACTCGACAAAATTCTACAACGGTTTTATATATTAAATTTCAAACCATTTGGTGGGGTAGTTTTTGCGCTGTTATATGCGGACAGACGAACGGACCAGACAACGACTATAGTTGATACGTATTTATATAATTACGAACGCACCTAAAAGCCACACTCATTTTACAGATAATACAGGGCGAATACAAACTCTCACTCTGATTACAATGTGTGTGTGAGTGTGCCAGGGCAAAATAGCTGTTGGAGATAATAATGTAAGATTTATATCAATGGCCTTAAAATTCTTAATTTTATTTTTATCGTCGGATAATATAATCCTTTCATCTAAAGATGCATTTTAAATTATAATGAAAAGTGTAATTCGATATGCTGCGAATACAAGCAGAAAAAAAATCTTTTCGAACAATATCAAAATAACAACAGAATCAGGCTAAGTCTAATCAAATAACGTTATTTTCAAACGTTATAACTTACTAGAAAGGTAGCCCGTCAAAAATGACGGAAATTTAGATATAAAGATATATACAACTCATGTTCAAGAATATGAGTTTTCTCGCTTGTTCCGCAGTGATAGATGAAAATAACACATTTAAAGAACGAAACACTTTTATGAAAAAATGTGTACAGTAGAAGACCACTAATCTGCACAGTTTGGTTCCAAGTGTTATGCAGATTTGAGGCTTTTTGCGGTCATGTCTATTCAATCTTTGTTTACATTTTTTTAAATTCATATATTGGACAATTTAGATTGTTAAGCCTTAAAAATAAATACATTTTACACTTGAAGTAAGGTAAAAACTATTAAATTATCGTATACGATTTCATGAAATGGTATTATATGGTATTATATGTGTGTGCTTCACGATCTTGGTTACGACGTTGGCGAAATTGGCTGCAACTTGTCATAATAGTGTGAGCCGCTTTAACAAAAAAGTAACCAGTTTTTAGCAAAATTTCTGATATAAAGTAGCTTTCAAAAACTTGTGTAAAATTGCAGGCCGTTCTCATGTTATGTCAGTCCTAAGAATAATATTTCTAACACTGAAGAGTTTCCATGTATATATGAAATTTAGAAAAGCTTCTCCAATAGAAAGGTCCTGAAATGACATTGTAATTCCTGTAACTTCAAAGTTTAATCGGGCCCTGATGTTGTTTACTGAAGTCTAATAAATACAGTTATTTTGAATATTACAACAGAATTAAACAGTTAAACTTATCTAACATAAACCCGCTGTTACTTCCCGATGTTGTTTTTTACTATTAAGAAAGAAAATTATTTAAATTTTTCAAATCATGCATTTATAATTTTTTTCCGACTTTAATAACTAAATAATGAAAAAATATGCTTTTGTTCTGAGCTCATAAATATGACAATAAAATAATGTAACTAAGAGACATTGCAAAATTAAATCTTTGTGATTTCAAACCATAAACAAACGATACCGCCACCATTTTACCTACTATGATGTCATTAGAATATTGTCCATTGATTGTTGGAGAACTTACTTTGTGAGTGATTACCTCAATGATTTAAATTTTTTTTAAGTTTCACGATGAATGAATCACTTGTGTTTGTTTAGGTTTATGGAATGAGATATTAAACTGTGAACCTAATTTCGACTAAAGTTATCCAAGGATATATGTATTTTTAATTGAAATAAAAAACAATGCTTTGATCTCGAAATAAAAAGTTTTAGTTTGTATAATTGGTTATTTCTGTTAATTATTTATTTAGGTACTTTTCTATTATAGCGCATTTTTAAAAAAAGCTCGGCGCAATTCGGTCATCAGAAAGTGAGATATGTTGCCAAAATATATAAACAGCTATGAAAACAAATCTAATGAGCTTTTATTTTTGTTTATATATGCACATATATACATAAAAAAATCGTTTCTAAATATATATAACATTTTTTTATATACAAATTACGGCACAGATTTCAGATATGAACCGGGATAACTAACTGGCGCCAAAATGGTGTTATTTTGCTTGCTATGGTAACCCGGCTATTGTTTTTTATTTATTAATAAATTGTTTATTTATTTTTATTTTCTGTTTTTAATTATATAAACTGTTTTGTTCTATAGCTATTATTTAAACTTTTATTTATGGAACAGATGTCATATTCGCCCCATATTGGCACGATTTTTTTCGGTTGCCAATTTGGCGAAAACATCACCAGCATAAACAACATAATCCGGGTTACCACATCAAACAAAATAACGACACTTTGGCGCATGTTAAGTACCTGTTGCCTATATGATATTGGCGACCGAAAAAAATCGCGCCAGTATGGGGCGAATATGACATCTGTACCTTATTTATTTCTAGATATTTCCTTTACAAAATGATAGCAAATATTTTTAAAATATATAAGTAACTGGTATTCGAAAGCGAGATTTCTGCCAAATTGGCGTCAGAGAAAAATCACGCCAACCCCAATGCGTATATGACATCTGTGCAAAAATTACAGCACAGATGTCATATTCGCCCCATATTGGCACGATTTTTTATCTGACGCCAATGTCATATACACACCGGGTACTTAACTCTTGCCAAAGTGTCGTTATTTTGCTTGATACGGTAACCCGGATGTTGTTGTTTATGCTGTTGATGTTTTCGCCAAATTGGCGTCGGAAAAAAATCGCGCCAATATGAGGCGAATATGACATCTGTGCCAAAATTACTTCTGTTAAAAAATGGGTAAAAAAATAATTAAAAAATGGGTAAATAGCTTTTTTTACATTAAATAAAGGTACTTGTTAGTTATCCCGTCGACCAAATTACTGTCGCCAAATTGTAAGATTAAATGCCAATAATGGTTAACATTAAACATGATCATGTGTTTCTTACGTCATCAAGTGATTTTTAATTCGCCGTTATATTTGTATTTTTATTAATGTTTTGCTAATTTAATTGATCTTCCGTTGTTTAAAATAAAAATTATGTCAATTTGTATAATTTTGCGAGTGGTTTGGCGATTTATATAATGTGGCGAAATTGGTCGACGGGATAGCTAACAACTACCTAAATAAATTGCATACATATGGAAAAAATTGCTTGTGAGTATGAAGCAGTAAATATGTTGTCAGAAAATACGTTGGCAAACCTCTTTCTCGCCAAGCAACTTTTATCCGAAGTATTGTACATAAGCAATGATTGCTAGAAATGCAATTTTAATTATGATACGCGCTTTTATGTTTCACTACATTTATGCATACTATACTGTGCGTATAAACGCTACTGTTCATATGCAGGGCTACACAAAAGAATTCGTAAGGGTTACTGAGTATGAGAGTAAATTGCTTAAAGGTGGTTTTTAAAGGAATTATGCATTTTTACGCTGAACTGCATTTAGTTTACTAAGAAATGTTTGTAGAATATAGATAAAATGATATACAGGGTCACGCAAAGAATTGGATACATAACCGTCTATGGATGATAATATCTGGAAATGTGATTTCAGTAGTTTTAAGAGTAGTTTAAATTAAATTTAGGCTAAATAGTGGCATGTAATAACGATACTATTGGCTATGGACGGTAACTGCTGAAATCAATTTTTAAAATTTTTTATGCGTCTTCTAAAATGTTTACTTAGTTATCTTATTTCCCAAAATAACGAAGTTTTGTTAAAGCATTCAGGATGTGTTGGAAAGTGTTTCATATTTTATGCTTAACGCATGATTTTTCTTTCTTCTTTAGTCTTATTTTGCATTTATTTTATTCTTAATTTTTTAGTCTTATACTGCTTTATAGAAACTTTGGCACAATTGTCATGTACGCCAATTTGGCGAAAACATCAACAGCATAAACAACAACATCCGGGTTACCATATCAAGCAAAATAACGACACTTTGCCGCCAGTTACCCGTTGTGTATATGACATTGGCGTCAGAAAAAAATCGCGCCAATATGGGGCGTATATGACATCTGTGCCGAAACTTTAATATTTAATTTTTAAACTCTTCGCTCCACACCCCTTACATATAGTACAAACTATAATACAGATAGCGCAAAATAACAGACAATTTGGTACTTTTCCACTGTAGGAGCTTTGGCGTTTTTTAAAAAAAAGATTGATGTAATTTGGGCATCAGAATGTAAGATTTGGTTTCGTTTCCGTTATACGGATACCTTTGTCGCCAAGCGTAATAGATGTCGCAAAATGAAAATCACGTGAATTGGAGCATTTGAAAAAATAAAAGAAAAAACATTGTCGATACTAAAGTGAGCATTTAAAAAATATAACATTTGAAAATTCTAGACTTTTACGAACTATTTCATTAAATCACAATTATATACTTAAAATAAGTGAACAAATAACTGTTATAAAATAAAGCAATAAGATAAAACTCATAATAAACTGCTGGCATAAAATTAAAAATATCTTTTAGCATTTTGAAGTAATTGACGCATTAGCATACATTTTGGCATGGTGTCCGTATAACGGAAAAATATCGAGATTTGTTATCAAATCATATAAACAGCTATGAAAACAAACTTGATGAGCGTTTTTGTTTGTTTTATACGTTTATTTTATATTTATATTATTGATGTTTTTATGTACAAATCACATCTGTTTCTTTATAAAATTAGAGAAACGTCTTTTTTTATATTAAATAGCGTGTATATATAAAATTAAACAGTGGATAGGTTCCCGGAATATATGTTGCCAAATTTTTCTTTTTCGCCAAGGCACCTATACTGGAAAAGTACCTAAAGCACATTAAAATCGCGCAGTTAGAAGCTCACACAGTACAGCGTCGTCTATTGGCGGTTATTTTATTAGTAGCATCGGGAGGAAGATGTAAAGATGTACTTTAAATTCTCACTCATACATTTTGAAAAAATATCTTAAAAGAGCGGAGTTTAAATTAAATTTCGGTGACCTCCTTTATGAAAGATTAATAGTTTTAAATGGGAATTTCGCCAAATTAGCCAGCTATCACAAAGTTGGCTAACATTTGGCGCTACTGTGGTAACCCTGCATTAGTTTTTTTCAACAATTACTGATTTCAATGAGGCGGTCCTACCGGAATCGTGAGGGACACACAGAGACTTGGATTTTATATAAATAGATATTTAATAAAATGTTATCCATAAGAGTTAGAATCAAAATAATACAACATATGTGCTGTATTTCAAAATGTTCACCTGTTACGACTCATCATCACGCATTACATATTAAGTTACGACAATTCTGACAATAAGAGTAGTATTTGCATAACAGTGCTTTTACACTTGTCTCACAGGGTTATTAAGATTATTACTAAAAATTAAATGTATTAAAGTAATTTAAACACATGTGTTTTGACTACTAGCTTTAGATGTAACTGTCATTAAAAAGTCAAAAAGAGAAAAATAGCAATGTTTTAATCTTTTCTTGCATTTTTTGTTTCTTTTTATGGATTAAAAAAAAAGAAAATTGAGAACTTTTGAAAATAATTTTTAAAAATAAAAATGTTATTTTAAGTATAAATTACTATAAGTCATACATAGTGAATTCACACAATTGTCTGATAGATAATTGTAATATAAAATTCGGGAGATTGCGAAAAATGTAAAAGGAAGTAAATTCGTTTCCTTGTAGATCAAGATATCGACAAAGGCATTGAGATGCAAAAACACAGGCTCACAGAAGGGTTTCCAGTTCACATTTTATTACATAAAGTAGGCATAATCAGTCAAGGTGGAGCGGAACATAAAGAGAGAGGATCTTGTAGCAGGAAAAGTTGACAAAGAATAAGTGATATCATTTAAGTTTTATGCAAAAAGTTCAGCATATCCCCAAATGGTTGGCATACTTAGGATTTTTTTAAGAACATGGTAATCTTATAAAGTTGCATGAATGCCATTTTTGACTCATGCATGGTTAAAGCAGGCAATTATTCAGCTGCGAGGGAAAGAATTTGACTGCTTATAATTCTATTCCAAATAAGAGGGGCTCGTAAATTATCAGGCAGGCGACTGGATTGATCATATAAACAGAACGTTAAATGTATTGGTGATAGCATTGGTTAGATGGGTGAATATTTTAACAGCTGAACAAAGTCAATAATGGGTACAGGAAAGGTTATCTTTTATCAAAGTGTATTCCAAATAAGGATTTGGGAATTGTTGTTCGAAGGCAAGTTTAGCTTTTATTAATGTCTTGTCTATGTTAAAATAAGGCATTGTCAAATGCTTTTCGACCATTGCAAGATGAATTTAACTGAACTTTAATTAATTTTTTATTTTTTATATGACATGCAACCGAAAGAGGGGCAGTTTTAAAAATTAAAATGCTTTTAAAAAGGGTATTTTATGAAAAAAAATAGTTATACGTACTTTAGGAGAAAATTATACATATTTGAATAAAATGAAATGATTAAGTTAAATGAAAAGGAAAACCTTTGATAAAAGAAATAAAGGGAAAGGGGATTTGATAATCATTTGACGTCGTAATAATAGAATTCATTTTGAAATATTTATACACCAATTAAATGTCTTCTTAAATTAATTTTTAAGTCTGATGACATCGATTATTTTGCACTTTTAGCGCACAGATAGTTCAACAATACGGGTAATCAACGAGGAAAATTTATGAAGTTATTTATATTAAAAGCACTTAAAATGAAACATTCTACGTTATTGTTCAGTATTCAAGGTAGTCATGGGAGATAACGAGATGGGTTTTTATTGATTTTCTTGATTGTATGGACATCTTGATATTTTTCGATTGTGTAAAATTTTTCTCGATGACTCCAGTTTGCCAATTGCTTTTATACGTCATACATTTATGAAGAATAGTCTGCGGGTGAACTGGAATGAGTCATCGTTAATAAGGACTAAGTGGTTTCACCCGCTAGCGGGGCCTTCCTTTAAGCCTCTAATTTATATGTAATCTTGTAATATGAAATCTCGAATTGGCTTCCCGCTATATAAGGCGCCGTATAGCAGGCGTGGTGTGCACTCACTACAAAATCTTGTAAAAAAAAAAAACTCGAACCGAACGAACTTCGGACCGGATCACTGGGGGGGATTGGGTCAAAGTGAGGGGAAGAGCATAGAAGCTGCATAATATGAATAAATCGTCACTTGCTTTAGGCCTCTCCAACCATACGTAACATGAAGTGTCTCGATATTAATTTATAAACATATCCTCCCCTGCGGGCAAAGTGTGGGGAGGGGCACGGGAGATGCATAACGTGAGTAAGTGGTAACAGGCCTTTCAGCAATATATCAATTGAGGGGTCTCGGCTAAATTTAGAAAAGTGCCCCCGTTGGGGCAAAGGCGGGGCGGACACCGGAGGTGCATAACATCAATAAATAGTCACAGACCTTTCCAACAATATGTCACATGAGGGATCTTGGCTAAATTTAGAAAAGCACCCGTGGGGGCAAAGTGGGCGTGGCATAGCATGAATAAGTGGTCACAGACCTTTCCAACAATATGTAACACCATGGGTGTCAGCAAAATTTAGAAAAGTGCCCCGGTGGCACAGTGGGGAAAGGGGAAGGGTAGGTGCTTAATAAGAATAAATGGTCATAGGATATTCTAATGATATATCACATGAGGAATATTGGTAAAAGTTAGGAAAGTGCTCCCCCCAGGGGGCCAACTACCGCACTCCCCGGAATAAAACACCACTTTTTGAAATTTCATGTATTATAAAAAATATTTACCGGATGGCTCCGTAAAAAAATCCGATCTAAAATGATGAAAAGGCAAAAAAGTTTGAAAACCACCTCCACAGTGGGGGAAAAAGTGAAGGGGGGACGAAAGTCTCATAATATGAAAGAGTTATCCGAGAGGTTTTCGATGATATATCACATGACGGGTTCAAAAAAAGTTTGAAAATTGCTCCCCCTTCTCCCCCGTGGGTCCACTCTTTTGCCCCGGAATTCACGCAGCACCCACTTTCAAAATTTTTATGTTTAATAAATAATATTTACAGGAAGACTCCATAAAAAAAATCCACATCCAAAATGATATTTATTATAGAAATTGCTACGGTTTTAAAAATTTGTTCGTCCCCTCACCACCCCCAAAATTCAATTTCGGGGGAAGAAAAGGTTCACAATATGAAAGAGTGGTCAAAGGGCTTTTCTATTATATGCCCCAGGAAGGGTTCTGTAAAAATGTTTAAATTGTACCCCGCATGCATAGGCGTAACCAGGGGGGTGCCCTGGGTGCCCGGGCACCCCCCCCCCCCCCCGCTTGCGCAGACTCAAGCACAATTATCTAAAAAAATCGAAATCTACAAAAGAAAAAAGAAGTGAAAGCAGAGTTCGGTTAGTTTAGCAAATTAGTTTAGTTCAGAAAACTAACAGCCTAAGTTTTGAACTGATAAAAAAAAAAGAATTCCACGTTCTTTTTTTTAAATTATGCTGTTTATCTTTTTTGAAACTAGAATATTTACAAGAATCTCTATTAGTCATAGTAAGACAAAAAGAAGGTCTTATAATCCCACTTTGACGTCTTTTTTTGTGGGAGATTTTTTTTAACACCGTTCTTTCTATTGCATTTTTCTGCAATTTCATAAGAAATTAACGCAATTCCTTGACGATGATAGAAACAGAAATTATTTGTCTCTTTGATTTCGCAGTCTAAAGTCCAGAAAGCAGCAAAAGAATTTGAAAGGGAATGCAGATGTGAAACAGTAATTGAAAAATGCGATTAGCCGGGGGAAAGGTGGGGAGGGGATGCACACACCCTGCCTCCTTTGAAAATGAGAAATAATAGCACAGAAAATTAAAATTAATCTGGAGTTGTTTGGTTGGTTGAATTTCGTGTTTCGCGACCACATTTTGACATTCGTAAAATGAATATGGCTGCAGTCTTTCAAGTCAATATAGTAATTTTTTCCACTGAAAATTTTTATGCGATTTTTGGAGTTTCTTCTCGTTTCGCGGAGTTCTTTTGAAACTAGGATAAGGACTCGGTTTCAATCCTTTAGCCCAGTGCGGTAAATATTTTTACGAAATTCACAATTTTATTCTGCGATCATCACATTTATAAATTTTCCCAAAACCATTTAACGAAATTCACGTCTTTCTACGCGATTTTTTGTCGAAATCCGCAGTTTTCACCACTAACCTTTGACAAAATTCGTGTTTTTTACCGCGATATTTTGACGAAATTGGGATTTCTTTAGCACGATCCTTCGATGAAATTCGTGTTTTCTTTACACGATCTTTTGACGAAATTTGCTTTTTTCCGCGATCTTTTGACGAAATTCGCATTTTCTTTCTGCGATCTTTTGATGAAAATCTCGTTTTTACCGGGATCCTTTGACGAATATCTTTTTTTATTTTTATTTATTTATTTATTTTTTTTGGGGGGCGACCTATTCATGAAACTGATTTTTTTACAGGTGTCATTTGTCGAAATTAGCGATAGTTTTGCGCAACCGATCGCGAAAGTTCTCGATATCTTTCCGTACCAATTATCAAAATTCTCTACTTTGTTGCGTGACTTTTTGACGAAATTTGCAACATTTTCTCGCCAATCATTTGTCGAAATTCGTGATTTTTTTTGCGCAATCTTTGACGAAATTCGCGATTTCTTTCTGCACTCTTTTATCGAAATTCACGATATTTTTCACCATCGTTTGAAGAAATTCTCACATTTTTTCGGGACCGAGTCACGAATTGATTTTGAGAAGTTCCACAAAAGAAATAAAAATCGCGGACTTCAAAATTTTTTTTAAATAGTCACTGAAGAATCACAGATCTGTGAAGTAAGTAAGTAAGTAAGCACCCACCCTGGGAACCCGCTTTTGGCTTATGGTTAGGTGTAACCCCCAAGCCCAGGGCAGGGAAAAGTTTTACTACCTGCGGAAACAAGCCCAGAACCCCAGTCTCCGGGAAAGAAGACTTCAGAACGACCCGCCTGACACGCCGAAGAGGCGGAAATACTGCACAGCATTTTTTATTATGCGGGACTTTCCTTTTCTGTGCACAAATCGCTCGATCCTGCACGTTATTTCAAACCCTGCCCCTCAAAGAAAACTTCATACTAGTGGAGTTTCGCTGGTTTCTTTTTTTTTAAACGAACATAGAATTAAAGAAATCTAGGATTGGGGGGAGGGGAAGAACTACCTTCGGCAACGTTCCCCCGACCAAGCTACGACCACTTCCGTCTCGAAACAAACAAATCCTGAATTATCGCTATTTATTTTTATTTCGAGACAAATTAAATTTTCAGCTTTCTTATAAGAACTGATTTGACATTCTTCTAATTCGAATTTAATCACGGCAATTGCAAAAATTACCGAAGAGTTTTTCTGTTTCCATAAAAGTCAAAAAATCGCCTCAAAGTGCAAAAAAAACCCGCTAAAAATCGCATTAAAAATTCGGAAAAGATTAAAAAACAGCAGGGAATGAAATTAACAAATTGGGTAAAATATTTAAGCCTGATTTCTTTCAGGAACGCGACAAAAAAAACCCCTCTAAAAATAACATTAAAAAATTGTTACTAATTGAAAAATCGCTGTAAGAATCTCGAAAAAACTTTATTGAAAAGACGACAAAGTTTACTGGATAAAATATTTAAATCGGATTCTTTTTTACTAATTTGAAAAAATTCGCATAAAAAATTAATTGAAAAATTCCAGAAATCGACTTCGATACACACTGTAAAAAAAATCCAACCAGTTTTCCTGTAGGAGTAGGAAAAATAGTTGCCCTTATCGTACCGGAAAATTTTCCGAACCAGCTCGGAATAAAATCCGTAAAAAAAGGAAATAGTCAATAAAACGGTATTTTACGGATTTTATTGCAAGCTGGGTCGGAAATTTTTCCGGTACGATAAGGGCAACTATTTTTCCGATTCCTGCAAGAAAACTGGTCGTACTTTTTTTACAGCGTATGCATGACTTCAGGAAAACAGGTACTTTCCTGTCAAATCTTGCGGCTGTGAGAACTGCATTGTTTTTTCAGAGTTCAGTGCGCGCGCGTACACATACACACCAGAGACAGACAAGCACCTATCTTTATTATTACAGTCACATCATGACAATATAATTTTTATCATCTTGACAAAATTTAGTGTATACAGTAGACGCTCGATTTTGTGAATTTCTTTTTTACGAATTCTTTGTTTTTACGAACTGGTGTACTGGTCCCGAGCAGCATCCCATTGAACTAGTGTTATTCCTATTTACGAACTTTCGATTTTACGAACACATTATACGAGTCCGCTCGAGTTCATAAAGCGTCTATTGTATTATCATGACCTGTTTTACCTAATATATTGGACACATTCTGAGGTAAAAACATGAATTATTAACGAATATTGTAATTATTTATTTATAATATTATAATAATTATTTATATGCACTTTCCTCCAAAATTTCTTGAGTCCCACCCGGTGATCTCTAAAAAGTCATGAAGTCGCATTCTGCAAAACTTTCGTGGGTATGTACTGGTGTACAGCATGTATTGTCTGAGATTTATCATCCGGCAAAATTTCCTCTACAAGACTTTGACATAAATAATGTTAGGTCTCATGAGCCTATAAAGTTTCCAGCATGATTAAAGGCCTTTTTTAATCTTTATAAGAAGTTAGGAGGCCGAAAGGTTTTACACTTGTGACCACCCTTAGTCACTGTCTTATTTCACTACTACAAGGAGATTTACATATATATATATTTTTTTTACCATAAGATTAAGTTTTGATGTTTTGAACCCCTTCTCACATCATCTCACGCAAACAAAAATCGCGTTTGAACCCTTTTTAAAAAAAGTACCACGCAATTATAAATTCTAAGAGAAAAACCTGTCTAAAACGGAAATTCTACCTGTTTTATGGGGTTCCGTTTTAGCAGGTTTTACTATATAAGATATTGTTTGTATTCAACATATTCAGGTTAAAAAATCTGGGCACCCCCCCGCTCAAAAGGCTGGTTACGCCTATGCGCATGGGTCCACTCTCACGTTCCCTGAATTCACCCGACCCACCTTTCTTTTTGAAATTTTTATATTTTACAAAAAATTTTTTATCAGAGGGCTCCAGGTATGAGACATCTTATTAGGGCTAAAATAAGAGAAAATTTGAAAATTAAGACTTCATTTCACAGCTCATTGTAATGCCTCTTTCTCTATCCCGTCCCTTGGTAGTTCTCGATAAATCTTCTTGCATCTTTTTTCTGCCGAGGACGAGAAATTGATTTCTGGTTCTCGGCTAATGTATGAAATGTTGAAAAGCGCGAGAGAAATCATCGAGAAGCTTCTCATAGGGAAATGTTGAAAAGCGTGAGAGAAATAATCGAGAACCTTCTTACGGGAAATGTTGAAAAATGCGAGAGAAACCATCGAGATGCATCTCATCGCGAAATGTTGAAAAGCACGAGAGAAACCATCGAAAAGCTTCGCATCGAGAAGCGTCGAGATGCCAGAAAAATCTTCGAGATGAGATATGCCGAAATGCGAGATAGAAATGAAGCTTTCAGAGTCAAACTTACCGCATTTCTGGTTTAAGTCATAATTTCTCAAAAGAGTCCATGTGCTTATCCATTCTCTTTTTGTTATTAACCGATATGGGTTATGAGGTATAGTGATTTATGTATTCTGTATAGTTCTAGTTTCAATGTTTACTGTTGAATTTAGTGTCATTTTGCCCGAATTTTCAATGTTTCTCTTATTTTAGCTCTGCCAAGCTGCCCCATACCTGGAGTCCTCAGATAAATATTATTTATTAAATATAAAAATTTCAAAGAGGAAGGTGAGTGAATTCCGGGGTGCGCGAGAGTGGACCGAGGGGGGGGGGTAATTTTTAAACCTTTACCGAACCTCTCCTATGACATATCATCGGAAAGCCTTATGACCAAGCTTTCATATTATGAACCTTTCTCCTCCCGGAGTTGAATTCCGGGGGGGGGGGGGGGGAGATCGAGTGGTGAGGTGGTGAATTTTTTTTAAATTGTAGCGATTTCTACAATAAATATAATTTTAGGTGCAGTTTTTTGATCGAACCCTCCGGTAAATATTATTCATTAAATATAAAAATTTAAAAGTGGGAGCTGCGTGATTTCCGGGTATATTCTAGGAAGAAAGAGTGAAACCACGTGGGAGGAGTAGATTTGTTTTCAGTTACCATATATTTAATAAAATCTGCCTTATAAATCTGTAAAAACAATGATTTTAATAATCGATTGTAGAACATCTCGATTGTAGATTCTCGAAAGTAATCAATGACTGTATCAATTTTTTTTTACGATGACGATTTTTTTCGATTGATAAATTTTCGAGAATCGTCCATGACTAATCCAAGGGTTGTGAGACATAGGCCCTGGACTCCTCGGTCTTCGCATCATCGTCATTCTACGTTACGCTCTTTTTTTATCTAATTATCTTTCTACAACTTAGTAGTCGCATAAAGCACTACAGTTATACTCTTTTCACTTCTTTTTCATGATGTGCATTACTATTTATCATATACTGGGCATGGATTCACTCTACAATTGGCAAGCCTCTGGAAACTCACACCTATTTGCATGTTAAAAATAAAGAACCTTTATTACTTTTACGAAATTATTCAGTAGTACACTAAATTAATTATCAATATTACTTTATAACCATTAGCAATTAAAAAAGGCAGAACTTTTTGTTTATCGAAATCTTTTTTCAAAGTACTCATTTGGATTCAATTCTCCTTTTATTTATCTGTGGAAATCATTTGTCATTTTTAAAATGTATTTTTCTAAAATACAAATATTTCATTAATAAAATCTTCATGCTGTTTGTTTGTATGAAGTCTTATGAAAATGAGAAGCAGATCAACATTCCGTCATTTTTGACAAGAGTTATATACTAGCTGTTCATTAAAAAAATTGGTTGTTGGCTTGCAAAATTTTTTATTAGAGTATTTTTGTAAAATTTATTTATATTTCAAAACAAACTTCAGTAAAATTATTAATCTGGCTAATATGTCAGCTTCAATATTTCTTCGTAAAGACAACTTTTTAGGGTTCCGTACATAAAAAGTAAAAACAGAACCATTATAAAATCATTCCTGTGTCTGTCTCTCTATCATACCCATTTTACTCGTAAATTATGGAACGTGGAAAGTTCAAATTGGCAGAAGTAATAAAGAAAATTTACCCATAATTTATAGGTTATTAACCATTCACAAATATATTTAGGGAAAAAGTAGAAAAGCTAATTAAGTTACTTGAAAAAAAAAAATATATTTTCTTTGTATATCGTGTGAAATCTTTCGTAACGCCGAACTCAAAAATACATTTTTTAAATTTTAGGTATTATATTTTCAAAGATAATTTTCTGAAAATTTCGATTTACAGGCGTTCAGCCGAGGAAATGAGGAGCGCTGGAGGTAGCTATCGTCGCAGAAGTATAATAGGATAGTTGAAAACAAATCTCGGTCATTAGCCGAGATATTAACCTTTAAAGACACGGACGGTTTGGACATACATAAGACACGGGCGGCGAACTGTATGGACCGTCGGCTTTTAAAGCCTAGATAACAACTTTTAATGATATATTTGTGTAATGCAATGCCCAGTAGTGTAGTATAAAAGCAATAATCATCAAATTGTTAAAAAACTAATTTAATTAGAATTAATTACATAATTACTATGGGATTCGAGACTAGTTTTCATTCAGTGGGTCGCTCAATACACCACCCGTGTATTTAAAGGTTAATTAATAACCTATCTTGAAAAACACGGCAAGGACCAAGGCGACGTTAAAACTTTGTGACCTCCTTTCAAAGTTCTTTTAGCACGCCAAGTTTAAACTTTAAACAATGGTTTTGATTTAGGTACACTGTGAAAAAAAAAGATATTTTCTTCGCTGAATTTTGGTTTATAATATGCCAAATGAAGTCTAAACATGCACTACTTTTATTGTTAGCACCGAGTTAAGTTCAGCATAAACAGATTAGGATAAGAAAAAAAAAGAGTTATACAGAATAGCAACATTTGATACTATTTAGGTTTTATATCTCCTTTAACTTTCATGGTATATTCAACTATACTTTTCTAGTACATAAAGATATATCCAACCTTACTTTGTATAGTTTTTAACAAAGTTTTATTATCATTTTAGCAACGGTTTTCTTTGTAATAATACAGTTACTAATTAATATGTTTATTGTACGGAACCTTCTGCGCGCGAGTAATACTCGCACTTGACCGATGTTTTTATTATTTGTTTAGCTTAATATATTCTTTTGTAAGTAATTGTTGTTTATGTGATAGAAGCTCTTCAATATTTCAACGAACGTGGCTGCGGAAATTTTATACT
Organism: Maratus speciosus; assembly: GCA_963932465.1. Classification (NCBI taxonomy): domain Eukaryota; kingdom Metazoa; phylum Arthropoda; class Arachnida; order Araneae; family Salticidae; genus Maratus; species Maratus speciosus. The sequence continues at coordinate 221,451,678 of OZ010791.1, read as the reverse complement.
TAAAGTTATATTTCTTAATACTTTCTTAAATACGTCTCCGAAACTAACTGCCTGCAGAGCATTGATATTATTCAATTCATTTCTTGCTTTCGAAATAAAACCGATTTCTCTGATTTTCAAAGTGGAATTGGGCGACTTTCACAAAATTTGCATATAGCAGACGCTCTTGCATATACATATGTTAATTAATTATTTCACATTATAAAGATTTTTCTGTAATAATTTAATCGATAGTGGTACACTGAGTTATTTTATTTTACATAATAAAAAAAAATATTTAGAATTTTTTTTTGCCATTATGGCCTCAAAACTTAAAACATGAGAAACCATTCAATATATATCTCGCTGTAGTCTAGAAAAATTAGTTGAAGATAAAAATAATCATATTTGTAAATATAAAAATTCCAAATGACGTAAAATAAAATATGGCAAAAGCTCAAAATCAAAAAAGTTGTAGATCGTAAAAACAGTTAAAAATTTAGACGATGTGTACAGACGATGTTTTTAAAACTGATAGATTTGCTTATTGTTGTATTCTTGCACACGTGTTTGATATTTGTTCTCTAGGAAAATTTTTTATCTTTTCCTCATTAGTAAATTGTACTTACCTTCTTTAAACGTTTATTTCTGAAAATTATTTTCTGTTCTCAGGTAATTATTAAATTTTTATGATACGTTTTGCGTTTTCTGTTGATATGTCTCTTTGCTTTTCAAACTCACCTTTTTTATTTCTATTATAAAATATCTTGAATTTTTAGCAGTGTAATTAATCAAAATACTTATGCCGTAAAATATATGACGTGCGCTCTATGATGATAGCCGAAAGATCAATATACAGATAACAAGTTTTATTTTAAAAAAATGATATGGCAGTTTGCTAATGGTCCATTACATTAAATAAATTTTAATAATCTGATACAGAACTCAATAATTGCACAGTACACATATTCCAAGTTTTTAATTTAATTTAATATAATTTAACAAACATCCTTCCTCTTATTTTTCTTTTGGACTCCCTCTTGCATTATCATTCGTTAATTAATAATTATCTTACACCATGATTTAACTCAGATGCTTAAACTACAGTTACTCCGTTAATGGTTTCTCACATAGTAATTCACGCACTGTCATTAAACGAGGGATAATTACAGATGATCAGTTTACGGCGAAGCATATACGCTTGTAATAAGAGAGTCTATCCAATTTTGCAATTAATGGATTCTCAACAAGAATTATTTATGTGTTTTGACTATTTTCACTTAACGTATATCAGTCTAAAAAGGGTTTAGCCAAATAATTAATGGAATTTAAAATTTTGAAGATAGAAAAAATGTATAGTTTCTAATAAAAATGCACTATAATTATTGCTTCAGTTTATATAGTATTGCTTAAAAAATAATAAGGGATAAAAAACTCATACTAAAAAAGTCTTTTTATTTTGCAAAGTACAATATTATATAGCGATCTTTATTTTCTATATCTCACTCCACATACAACCACAATTGTCCGTCGAATGAGAGGTGCCAGTTTGGCTTATTTTTTATTAAGAAATTCTGAAGTCATACAAGGAATTCTGAACAAAAAATTTTGCAGATATGTCATGATTACATAAAGTAAAAATTCTTGTTTCGGAATTTCTGGTATGAACTCTGAATTTCTGCACAAAAAAGACCAAACTGTCAACCTTGCTATTGACACCTTACAGTTTTCCTGGCAATCATGTAGCTGCCATATCCCAGGATAATTATTTATCTACCAAATATCCAAAGAATTATCGAATGATCTAATTAAATTCTGAATTTACTTAAGAATTGTGGAGCGAAATAGCAATTTTCCTAGACATTGCTTGAAAATCATAAACGCAGTATTATAAATGTTATTACATGGTGTATCTTTATTTGATTTTATGTAACTCCATTATTTTTTTTTCAGCTTATTTTCATACGTCTCAATTTTTTTGATTTCCGAAAAGTTTTGTTGAGTACGTCTTGAGATTTCTCTCAGATCTTTGTACTTACCTATTTTCATGTCTTTGTTTATTCAAAATCACAGAGTCTACAAAGTTACAAATAGTTGCAACTAATATGTGCATTTTTTTATCAACAGAATACCTATGAAAACGGTCGATAAAGTTTGTTACTCGACACACGTCAAAACAAAAAATACAAGTCACATTTTAAGAAAAATTGGCAGCTAACTTAACTCAAAATTAACTTTACAAGTATACTTCTGAGATGATAATCTTCCCTTTTTACAATCGAAATGACTCCGCTGTCGACTGTGAAAAGAAATGCAGCGATTAATTATCATAGTCAAAAGATTTGCCTGTTATTTTCAGCAACCTTTTTGCGCGATTAGTTTTGTTCTTGGTATTTTGCTCAGTTAAAAATAAGTTATTTTTATTCTTTTCGCATTCCTTTGTCATTATAAAAATATAATAATTTTCAAGCTCTTTGTTAATTTTCTGAAGTAAATATAATATCATAAGAATAAAAAAATTCACCTTTTTAAATAAATTTTTTAACGTTTACTGCAATGTAGTACTTCACATCTTTCACATCCATAAAATGTAAGATTCGCTTTCTTAAAAAAATAAATAAAAAATAAAAACAAAAATAAAATAAAAAATAATAATATTAATACTTTTTAAATGCTACAAATGATTTATGATGTCGCAAAACTTTTCGCTTTAAAATTCAAGATTTTTTAGAATAATCGATATTTAAACACGCACATGCGCTGTGAGAATTTAACTTTTCAGTCATTTTCAATGCAAGGAAACGCACGAGAAAGATTCTCGAGGTAGAGAACTCTTGCAGAGTTTCGGCAGTTTCGAAAGAATATCAGTCTTTAACCTTTAGTCCAAAGGTTCTCAAACTTTTCTAGTCACGGAGCAACTCTGAAATATGAAATTAAACGTGGAGCACTAAATTTTATCTCTCTACTACCGGGTGTCCTAAAAAGGACTGACTGATTTTAAAATTCAATAACTTGTAAACGGTGACAGATATTTAGAAAATTCTTGCAGGAGGGTTATGCATAAGGTCAAAAGTTTTTTTACAGTGATTTTCAATTTTAGTTCGAATTACAAACAATAGATGGCGCTGCGATCAATAGACGCTAAATTCAGGCTGGATTTTTGGTACTTCGTGGCCCGGATAATACATTTCCATCTCCTTTTTCTGCATGGAACAAGATAAAGGACCAAAAATCGAGCCTGTATTACTTATTCAATATAAAAAATTTTATAAGTGTTCATACCACTATTTTTGAATAGTAATTTAAGCAAATATCTTAAATTCTTGGTTAAGATCGCCACCCCTTCACTAGCATATCTCCTGATAGGTTGTTTAACGGAGTTACGTTCAGATATAGTTTTGTTAAGAATAGAGTGCGCTCCCTCGTGGTGGAATGTGGAACTAACAGACCGCGATTTCATTTAAAATAGGAAATCTAACAAGGCGATCTGTTTGAAACTTTAAGATAGTTTATAACACATAAGAAAAAGTTCATAAAAATGGCGCGTGAAATTTCGGGCAGGTGGGGAGAGGGGGAGGGGCAAAATATTTCTTTTTTTTACCTTTTTGTTTCATACCGTTTCAGGTGCGTTTGTTTGACGGAGTCCTCAGATACATGCTACTTATTAAATATAAATGTGTCAAAAGTTAAATTACCACTATTTCCAAATAGTAATTTCAACAAACATCTGAAATTCTTGCTGAAGACCGCCACGCCTTCGAGTAACATAGCTACTGATAGGTTGTGTGAATTAGTTCTGTTCCGATATGCTTTTGTTAAGAATAGAGTGCGCTCCCTGGTGATGGAATGTGGAACTAACAGACCGCGATTTCATTTAAAGTAGGAAATCTAACAATGCGATCTGTTTTAAACTTTAAGATACTTTACGACGCATGATAAAAAAGTATAAAGAAGAATGGCGTGTCGCATTTCGAGGGGGGGGTGAGGGAGGGTCGCGAACAAAATTTGGAAATATAGCTGGACGATCTGTTTGAAACTTTAATACAGCTTATAAAACATAACAAAAATTTTAAACATCAGGCCGCGTCAAAAATCATGGTGACCATTACCACACTTCGCCCCCCCCCAAAGGGGGCACTTTTCTAAATTTGGCAGATACCCGTCATGTGTTATATCGTAGCATTTCGGGGAGGGGGCACGAAAAAAATTAGGAAATATAACAAGGCGAATCTGTTTGAAGTTTTACGATAGTTTGGGAAGGGTTTGCCAAAATTTAGAAGGCGTTCCATGGCGATAAATGTACTGAACGTTTTGAAAGGAATATTAAACGAAACCCTTTGTGCGATCTATGATCACACCCACTTGTTTCCTTTTTCTGAGTTTACAAACTGCGTACATATTTTGCTATATTTTACGATTTTTGTATTTCTTTAAATTTAATAAAAGTTCGATTTAAAATACACTTCGAAAATGATTAAAATTCAAAATTTATTTAATAAAAGAGAAAAGTTATTAAAGAAAATGCTCATTATTTTCTGGCATATCCAAATATTGAACATAAGGATTATAATTATTGAATGAATTCACTATTTCAAAACATAAAATCTATATTATATAAATTGTGTATTTAGAACGAATAAAATATAATCATTTTCAATATCGGATATTCTTTAAAAAATGCATATCTACTTTAAAAAGATAATTAAAGTTCAAAGACGTTCATAGTAATATAACAAAGATTTAATTTAAAAAAATTCATTAAAACACAATGTATTTATTAAAATAAAAAAAAACTAATTTGCTTTCCTTTCGACAGGCATAATCTTAATATATTAAAGAAAATTCGAAGAATTGAATTCATTTTCCTCACCATGACTACTTGGAGAAATGATTAAAAGTTTAATAACTATAATACCTTGCAACTCTTTTCTCTGAGAGTAAAAAGAACAAGTAATATAAAAATTTTGTTTTTAAAGTCAATTCCCACTTAGGTCATCAAAGAAAAATTTAATATAATCCCTTAAGCTAATATTAGTTTTTGTTGCATTAAAATATCTCAATTTTTTGATTTTCTATAAGAAAGTAGGTTTACAATGGAAGTCTATGGGAATTTGGCGAATTATTAGAGATATCGCCAAGTTGGCGACTCATTTTGGTCGCCAAATTTGGCAATATATTGCCAAGTTGGAGACAAACTTGGCGGTATTTGGCGACAGAACAGCCCCCCCCTATGGTAACCCCCCTTATAGATACGAAGATGCATTAAATGCTTCAATAACCAATGGCCGCCCTTTTGTCTCCCATGTAAAACTAAAATTAATTCATTAAAATTTAATTAACGAATTAATATTTGAAAAAACTGTATTAACATCAATTGTCATCCAGTACAAGTTTAAAAAAATGTATTTCAACTTGAAGGATGAATAATAAGTATTTTATTAACGATTGAAAATTTGAACAAGATATATATATATATATATAAATAAATAAATAAATAAATATAGGGAGAGTGTGAACTAATAGTAGGAATTGAAAAAAATTGAATACATAGGGTAAGTCAGGGATAGTTACCCCCTTAAGCTTCCCGTAACTTTCCTTTTTTATAGTAACGATTTTTTGTAAAATATGTATGTTAATCACTTATAGTGAAACAAAGCTAAAAAAATGCTATAAAAGTGATATAATACATTTATTTAGATTAATGCTCGTTTCACGGCGACATTTTCAAAAACATTAATAATAGAAATATTTTTGCAAACAAATTTTAAAAACAATAACTTGGTTACGAGACTTCATGCATAATGAAAATCCGTGCAAACATAAAATAAAATGAAAAGGGGATAATTATGAGCGTGGATTAATTTTTACTATTGTTACAAAAACAGTATAGTATCTCTTTCCAAATTTTAGGTAACTCAACGGGGACTGAATCATTGCAAATATTCTCGTTGCGTAAAAATATCTCTATTGATTCCCGGATAATGGATGGTAGATAAAATCTTGAAGGATAAATTATTGTGCTATTTTAAATATCGATCTGTAAAGGATCTGTAATCGATCTGCTGCATAATCTGGCCGAAAGTGTGGTTCTCCAGTTGTATTTGATGTCTGCTATATGTTCTTTGATTCTAGTTTTAAGTTTCTGCTTGTCATATCTATATAAAACTGCTTTGCTCCATCTCCTTTGGTGAAAGGTATTTCATATGCTCCTGATTACCATAGGAGAACCACAACTTTGGCCAGATTATGCATCAAAGAACCTTTACAGATCGATTTTAAAAATAACAGAATAATTTATCCGTCAATATTGTATCTACCATCCGTTATCCGGAAATCTATAGAGATATTTTTACGCAACGAGAATATTTGCAATGATTCAGTGTCCCTTGAGTTACCTAAAATTTGGAAAGAGATGCTATGCTGTTTTAGTAACTATAGTAAAAATTAATCCATGCTCACAAAATATCCAATTTCCTTTTATTTTATGTTTGCACGGATTTTAATTATGCATGAAGTCTCGTGACATTATTTACCAAGTTATTGTTTTTAAAATTTGGTTGCAAAAATATTTCTATCATGGATGATTTTGAAAATGTCGCCGTTTTTGCTAGGAAACGAGCGTTAATCTGAATAAAGGCATTATATCACTTTTATAGAATTTTTCAGCTTTGTAAGGACTTTTGTAGTGCACATTTAACCTATCTACTTCAAATTTTATATAGAATTTCAGAAAAATTATTACTATAATATAAATACCAGACAAATGAGATTTTTATCACAAATTTCAATCAATGATTTTGATCATCTATACCGGACCTCAGATTTAGACGCCTCGCTTGACCGGAATAGTTTCTCCAGCCAGTAGCTTTGGAAGTAGGAATAAATGTGACTGCAACCTATAAACTAAGACATTATTCTATACCTTTTTCAACAACATTCATTAAATATTTCATGGAAAATCTCTAATAAATAAATTATATTTCATCTGCTACTATATCTATCTTATGAGAAGATACAAAAAAAGCCAAACTTACCTTTTTCAATGAATATAACCTTTATGGGAAGAAATAAATCGCTGCAATTTCGTCTACTACTCTTTTTTTTATAAGGAATGAAAGAAGAAGAACTCCACTAGCTCCGAAACATGTCTAATAGCTGAAAGACAGTGACTGGGGGGAACTAACCCGATTGGGCATCTCTCCGGATTTACCCTATATGTTTTAGTTTTCGTAGTTTTCAAACCTAAAGATTATAAATCTACAATTGCAATTGATTATAATGTAAAGCAAGTATAAATAGAAAAATATAGGGAATGCATTTTTACAAAATTCCGTATCTATTTCACAGTGTTAAAAGTATGCAGAAAACTGTCCAGTCATTCAACCGTTTTTAAAGATAGTCGTTATCTGACCATACTATTAAGCGTATCTGACCGTATTGTTGGCCGTATTTTGATCAGAATAAAGTTAAATTGCAGCTATCTAAATGTTTTCTATAAAAACGATAGCATGGCTGGACAGTTTGCCGACACACGTGCCACCAAATTTGTTTAAATATATGTATATTTTTTGCTATATAAGCATTATGAACATGTTTTAATTTGTATTCAAATAAGCATAATATAAAGTCAATGAAGGCATTATGAAATATCAAAAATATTTCTCATAATTAGATATGTATATTGGCACGTAATTCTCTAGAAGAAAGAATATGGAAGAAAATTAGAAAATTCTAATATGAAATAATAAACTCATGTCCAAAAATTGCGGATAAGTGATCGGACGCTTTCAATTTTACACGTTTTGTCAAATACGAACTGAAATTCTTAACAAACTGTTTTTGAACTTCTAGGATGTAAAGAACATTTTTGACTTAATATTTCTCAGTGAAGATTTAATCGGGAGGACAATTACGGTGCTAATTACGGATAAAATTAAGGGCAAGTGACCGGACGCTTTCGATTTTACACATTTTGTCAAATACCAACTGGATTTCTTGACAAACTATTCTTGAACTTCTAGGATGTAAACAACATGTTTGACTTCATATTTCACAGTGAAGATTAGTCGGGAGGACAATTAGGGTGCTAATAATAAATTTGATAATAAAATAATATTTGCGATCACCCATGTAACAGAAAATGATCAAAATGGTCTGTCATTGTATTAAATGACTATGTGAGTCCTGTTCAACATTTGTGTGCATTTGTGTAAGGATAGATCCCAAATTCGCGAAGATGTTATCGTTTCTGTAAAAAATTCAAAAGTTTTTGGTTTATAGCATTCAGAGTTTTCAAACAAATTTAGCACAATATTTTCAAAACCTGACAAAGAATAGTAGAAACTGTATACTCCAATTAAAACATGGATATGTTGAATATTTAATAAGATATGGGCATTTGTTTGAAATAATTTTTAATTGCGCATGCGAGGAAGATTACAATTTTTTTGGTTCATAATTTGTTTGTCAGATATTTTGGGCAATTTCTATAAAACATCCAATCAAATAGTGTTAAAACTCAGAAAGATACACTGAGGTGATTGAAAAATTGTAGAAAATCCCAGTAAAAAATTATATCATACAAATGCTTAAATCTTATCAAATATTCGATACGTTCATGTTTTAAATGCAATATACTGTTTCTACTGTTCTTTGTCAAGTTTTCGGAAAGTTATGTTACATTTGGTTGAAAATTCTGTATGCTATAAACAAAAAACTTTTAAAATTTTCACAGAAACGTTAACATTTTCACGAATATGAGTGCTATGCTTACAGAAATGCATACAAACGTTGAACAAGACCCAAATAGTGATTTAACATAGACCATTTTCTGTTACATAGGTGATAGTAAATTTTATTTTATTATTAAATTTATCATTAGCCCTCTAATTGTCCTCCAGGCTAAATCTTTACTGTGAAATATTAAGTCAAACATGTTCTTTATATCCTAGAAGTTCAAGAACAATTCGTCAAGAATTTCAATAGGTATTCGACAAAAAGTGTAAAATCTAAACTGTCTGGTCACTTGCTCTTAATTTTTGGACATAAGTGTATATTCAAAGTATCTGACACACATTACGAAATATATATTTTTTCTTTGGAAAGATTAATTTACCCACTAGTGAAAACTGTATAAAAAACTATATGTTTACAAAATTTATTGTTTTTCATAATCATTTTTCTAAAGTAAAACCTAACAGTATTTGAAATAATTTCAGTATTAAATATACATTTATATCTCTGTTTAATACAAAAACTATCAAAATCTCAAAGAAACACAAATCGTATGATAATTTAAAAATAGATTTCTGGAAAATTAATTTACGACACCGAAATTGTTATAAATGTGTAAATTCGTTATTTTTCATTAAAATATTTCGAATTATTAACGATATTATTCAAACTGCATGATAATTTCCAGAAGTATGTTTAATTTTCGGTTTTCCTTAGAGATCTAAAGGTGATGCATAAGCGTATATCTTAAAGTAAAAACGCTCATATTTATTTCTCAGTCGGTATAAATAAGTATAATTAATTATACATTTTTTATATAAATAACTTAAAATATTTGTCTTATTAGGATTTACCTATATATAGTTAAATATGAGGTCTCAAGACTTATGAGATCATAGATTACTGCAGTGGGTATGAATTAATCAGTTTAATCATAAACTATGAAATAGGTACTGGGTATCCAGCGTATAAGACCCTGATTTCAAAATTAAATATCTCAAAAAGGAAGATCACTAGAATTATGCGGCAAACAGTTTGTTTATTAGCTAAGCTGTAAAAATGTTATACAGAAATTTCAAAATTTAGTTGCAAAAACCGTTAACAGATGGCGCTGTAATCGCAATACTTGTAAACTGTACTTCGAAGTCCAGAGCACTAGCGTCTCATTCCTAGATGGCTCCCTACGGAAGAACGAATATTGGAAAAGTCCACTTTTTCGTTGGGGTGATGTGCAGAAGTGGAGACATGTGGTCACAGAATTATTGCATCAGCTTTAATTTTAGAAAATTTCAGTTAATAGCATTTTCAATGAAAAGTTTAAAAATCATTATATAGAACTTATTAAGATATTTTATTAAATTCATTTTTTAATGCCATATAATTATTTAAATCAAAATGCATATATTTAGAAAAATAAATTTGTACTTTTTATTTATTTTTTATATTTTTAAATCACGGCATAATATTTTGGTTTTAGCATAACACATATATTTCTTTTCTTTGTAAACAAAGTATTAGAGACAGAAATTATGCATTAAATTATTCCTTTTTTAAAAGGAATTGATGATAAGGCATATAATCAACGTCAAAGCAAAAGTATTTTGGGTGCTGCATTCCTTCCCAACCCTTCGGACCCTATCGCTAAGCTGCGCCATATTTCTGTGCCCAATGATAAAAAAAAATGAAAACGAGTTTTTAAAATTAAAATTTTTTTTTAACTTAATTGAGTTTTTAAAAATAGAAAGTTTGTATTTTTTCATTCAAACTATTCTATACAATTGAAAAAAAATGATTTATGAATCATTATTATAAATGATCAATGATTTTTTAAAAAGGGATTTCTTTTAGCTTAATTAAATTTTAAAACCAGAAACTTTGGATTTTTTTATTCAAACTTTTTGCACAGTTTAAATAAATATTAAAAAATAAAGATTTCCATTTTTTTCAAATCCTCCTCTACTTGGATTCGATTCCACGATCTGCCAATTAGGAGAGAAAAGACATACCACAGAGATACTGATATCCGGACCGAAGTAGCTTGTAACAAAATTTGAAATAAATCTCAATTCTGTCAACACATGGCTCCACTTCTGCACATTACCGAAATAAAACATTTTAATAAGTTCTTATATAATGATTGCTAAACTTTTTATTGAAAATTCTATTAATTGAAATTCTCTAAAATTCAAGCTGATGCAATAATTCTGTGACCAGATGTCTCCACTTCTGCACATCACCCCAACGAAAAAGTGGTCTCTCCCAATTTTCGTTCTTCCATAGGAAGCCATCTAAGAATGAAACGCGAGTGCTCTGGACTTCAAAACACAGTTTATAGGCATTGCGATTACAGCGCCATCTGTTAGTGGTTTTTGCAACTAATTTTTGAAACTTCTGTATAACATTTTTACAGCTTAGCTAATAAACAAACCGTTTACCGCATAATTCTATTGATCTTTGTTTTTGAAATATTTAACTTTGAAATCAGGGTCTTATTCGCTGGACACCCTGTATAAATTAGGATATTGAAAATTCCTTTTATTCAATAAAGCTTATTTACTTTAAAGAAATAAATTCTATTTTTAAAACCTAATGCAATTCACTGGAGCAGAATATTCTGAAAATATTGTCGCAGAAGGATTGATTAAATATACTTTCGGTAATAATTTTCACTATTTCCCTTAATTTGAACAAGGTTTTAATATCGAGTTTGTTGCAAACACCTGATATAAGATATGTGTTTCAAATTCAGTTATGCGCAATGTTGATATAGATGTCTATAATTTCCTTCGCATTCACAGTATCTAGAATTAATACTGCCTGGAAATTACATATACTTCAACACTATTTGCTACACTTTACTGCAAATGATGTATAGTTAGTGTAACTAAATTCATCTAAATTTAGTACAGGGAATATAAAATGTTATAAAGGACTCCCTAATTTTAAAATATTCATTAGTTGATAAAAACGATATGAATACCGCATTTTAATTTCGTAAATAAAATTATTGACGTATAGGGCAAAATTAGGATTTTGCACCCATTAAAGTACAATCTTATTTAAAAAAAATCCTGGTAGTAGATTATGTATTTTTTTATCTGCGTCTATGGTACCAATGGCACCTGTTGTTCATGTGCCCTTATCTAAGAATTCTGCACGTTATGTTTTAATGTGGCGTGATGCAGGGCAGTAATTTCTTAAAAAATACTTTTGAAGAAAAGTTCGAAAGAAGAAATTCTACCTGGCATAGAGATTAGGTACCTTACACTAGAATCTGAAAATTATGACAATGGAGCAAAGTTGCATAATATTGTAATCAATATCAGAAAAAAATAAGCAGAAAACATGAAAATATAAAATTTGTAATTGAAATTAAAACTGATAGATAAGTTCGCTTGCAGACGCTGCAGAAGAAACATTATAATTTTGGTTGTTGAAGATTTGGGAAGCACATAGATAACTATACAATAAAAAATAAGTCACTTGATTAACATGTAGCTCATAAATTTCGCTTAGAGTAATTTGAAAAATTGTTTAAATATTTGTCAATAGATGACACTGTAATGTCTTCACAATGTAAAAATGCTCAAGCTAATGGGAAAACTGTTTCAGATGTGTTTCAGTTCGTACTTCTTATTCTATTTAGAAACAAACAAAAAAAGTGGCTTTTATTGTGAAATTCAGAAAGTAATTTGAATACTCTTGCAGTTTATCACTATGTAACAAAATGTATAGACGAAAATGTGAACTATTTATTAAATTGCCGGATACAAAATTTATTTCTTAATCCTTTGTGACTCAAAAACTACGATTTAAAAATATTTACTCAGATGTTGGAATGCAATATTTTAAGCATTAAAAAAAAAGAAAAAATATATATTAGAACATTAAAAAAAGATATATTGACTGGAAAATATTTTTTTCACATTTGCAATAAATAGAAAAAGACATACTTCTCTTATATATTGTCAATTTTCTAATACAAAGATTTTCTAAATTGCAAAGTATATTACCTTTTAAAAACAAAATATTTTTGGGCGCCTCCAACCTTTTTAATTTTACAAAATTTGCGAAGTTTATATTAGCAATAACGATTCAAAATTACTTAAAGGATAAATAAAACTTTCGCATGAAAAATTAACTTAGTATCGCCGTCTTTTCAAAATTCTATGGACAATTTATATTAATGGATGCTGTGTAGTTCTTTATTAGAGATAACACATGACAGAAGGCAGCACTAAACAATTTGACAGAAAATACTCACTTTTTTATAGAATAATTAACTGCTTTATAAATATATTTTAATTGATTGTAATTCGTATTATTTTAATACATTTTTAATTTCTAAAATCTTATTATATTTTTTCCTGTATATATGTATATTAATCATTATTTTTTTCTCAATTAGATAATTTTGTATTTTTTCTGTTGTACTGCCTGGCATTGGAGCGGGACAGTATTTCAAATGTTGTTGTTATTATGAATTCTAGAAGCCTATGAAATCTAAATCTCGATTCTATTAAAATCTAAAAAGAACAAGTTTTATGCGTATTTATTTGCAGTTATGATTATTTACTTTAAGTAATTTAAATCTACATTCAAATCGCAAGTTTTCAAATAGTTACTTATTTTTAATTCAGCTATTCGCACCAGAATCTTCTTGGAACAAGATTGGAACTCTACAAATAAATCTAGGCTAGGCACGTATCTCTAAAATAAAAGTACTGTACTTTTTCGATTTATTCCGATGTTTTTTTAAGAATCTATATTCTCCAGTTTTAAAAACTCTACAGATGCGTTGGGAGGTAGCGGCAATAAATAAAATTGTATTTTAAAACCCACTGTATAGAAGTGATTGACTATTGGGTATGTTGCAGTTATGCACGGCGAGGATACAAACATGTTACATATTTCATCTTTCTGTCTGCTGATTTAAAACAGAGATTATAGCGAATATATCTTAAAACGTTGATGACAAAATGATACTGCTAGTTACGAAAAATATACAAATCAAATACAGACTTTAGTTATGGTACATGTTTTGCAAATTGAGGTATACATATTAAAATATTATATGTATCATTTTATACGGTCTCTGGATCCTAAAAGTTATATTTAAAATCAGTTTCTCTATGCTTTGACAAGAAAAACAGTAAAACTCCATTTTCTACGACCAAAACTCACTTTTTTATGATGTTATAAAGTTTAAAAATTTCAAGACCTTTCTGGCACTAAAACACCGTCGATCCATTTTTAGTGCCGGAAAATTCCAAAAAACATACAAATCAAATAATAACAATACAGATTTTAGTTAAGATACATGTTTTGCAAATTGATATTTATATATTAAAATATGATATATATTTTTTATACAGTCTCTGGATCCTCTAATTTATATATAAAAACAGTTTCCCATGTTCTGACACGTAAAACAGTAAAATTTCATTTGTCTACGAACAACACACCCTGATTTATGATGCTTTAAAATTTAAAAATTTCAAGAGCTTTCTGGCACTAAAAAATCGTCGGTCCACTTTTAGTGTATATGATTCAAAGTTCCAAAATGCATACAAATCAAATACAGATTTCAATTATGGTACATGTTTTGCAAATTGATGTATACATACTAAAATACTATATGTATTTTTTATACGGTCCCTGGATCCTATAAGTTTTATTTAGAAACAGTTTGTCCATGTTTTGAGAAGAAAAATAGTAAAATTGCATTTTCTACGACCAGAACTCACTTTTTTATGACGCTATAAACTTTAAAATTATCAAAACCTTTCTGGCACTGAAACACCTTCGGTCCATTTTTTAGTGTCGGAAAGTTCTAAAAAACATACAAATCAAATACAGATTTTAGTTAAGGTACATGTTTTGCAAACTGGTGTATACATATTAAAATACGATATGTATATTTTATACGGTCTGTGGATCCTATATATTTAGAAACAGTTTCTTTAAGGTCTGACAAGAAAAACAGTAAAATTTCATTTTCAACGACCAAATCTCACACATTTATGATGATATAAAGTTTAAGAATTTCAAAAGCTTTCTGACACTAAAAAACCGTTGATCCTTTTTTAGTGCCGAAAGTTCGAAATTTATACAAATAAAATACAGATTTTATTTATGAGCTTGCTTTTCAAATTGATGTATACATATTAAAATACGATATGTATTTTTTATACGGTGTACTGGATCCTATAATTTATATATAGAAACAGTTTCCCATGTTTTGACGCGTAAAACAGTAAAATTCCATTTGTCTGCGACCAACACTAGCTGATTTATGATGCTTTAAAGTAAAAAAAAAAAAAAAATTCAAGAGCTTTCTGGCACTAAAAAAATCGTCGGTCCATTTTTAGTGCATGCGATTTAAAGTTCCGAAAAGCATACAAATCAAACACAGATTTTAGTTATGGTACATGCTTTGTAAATTGATGTATACATATTAAAATACGATTTTTTTATGCGGTCACTGGATCCTATAAGTTATATTTAGAAACAGTTTCTTCATACTGTGATAAGTAAAACAGTAAATTCTATTTTGTACGACCAAAATTCACTAATTTATGAGGATGTAAAGTTGTAAAGTTTCAAGAGCTTCCTGGGCACTAAAATATCGTCTATCCATTTTTAGTGCCGGAAAGTTCCGAAATTTCATAAACTTTAAAGCATCATATCTCGGTGAATTTTCCTCTTTCTGTCATCAAACTTTTAAGAGGTGATTAAACCTCTCTTTAAAACTATCTGGTATCTACTTCACTTAATAAATTGACAATTTTAGGAAGTTCTAAATATAAAAAACTGTATTTACAATGTTAGGACATATAAAACAACAATTCGTTACAAATTAAATAAAATGCCTCTTAATATTCTGAAGGGACATTTATTATATTCCTAAAATCAAAAATTTTAAGGATAACAATTGTTATATAAATAAGAAATTTAAATTGAAAATTTTCTAAATATTAATTCACAGTTAAATTAATCATATGCTTATTATTAAACAATAATTTATATTATTTATTAATAATCCTTTAATTATTTTGTATAATATTTTATTAGATAATATATTTGATTATCATGATTAACTAAGATATATTTTTAAATGCCTGATTAAATTTTAAAAGTTCTGTAAACAGACTATAAATTATTTATCTTTATATAGTTAATTTATAAGTAAATATTTTACTAAGACAACTTTTAGCGAAGTCTGTAGACTTTGCTTTATAAAACAGTTGTTCAGACTAGAAATGTTTGACTATAGCATTTAAGCTGACGACAAAGAACACAGACTATAAACTCCTGTGTTTAAGAATATAACCAAATATTTAACGGCAATAATTACTTTTAGATCCGCTAAAATTATGGCTTGTTAAGCCTTTTAGCAAATTTACTTGGAAGTCATGGTTATTAAGGATTTGTTTATCAAATGAATTTATAAAAATATAATTTTCGGTTTATTTAATTTTATTGGGGAAAACTACTAATACTTCTTATAAAATTTATTTATTCTGTTTTACGTGCTAATCATACATAATTATAGCACCTGTATATAATGTAAAATATAATATAAGAAAATATAAATTTGTGTTATTTGATGCAAATGTAAATTTGTACTAAAATATACGTAAAATTTAATATACAAAACTAAATTTTAATAAATAAAACATGTTTGGCGTATTTTTATTTTATTATTTCCGTTGTATAACCAGATAAAGAAAATTTAATCTTAAAAATATTAATGTGATTATTTAATATATATATATATATATATATATTTAGTAATTTAAATATTATTATAGTATTGGACCTGATTCTCTTTTGATTATGTTCCTTAAAAAGGTAATTAAGTCTGGATTTCAATTTCGGTTAATGTCGAATCATTCTAAAATATTTTATTAAGAGAACATTTTTATTGAGATGTAAAATTAGTTTTCTGCGTAACTTTGAAAATCAGATTTTTAATTTCAAGTTAATTAAAAAAATCCCGTGTATTAGTAATTTTTGTTAATTCATTGATGTCTGTGTCATTTTATTATTTTATTATAATGTTTATGAATTTCTCTATTAGAAGTTTCAATTAATTTAAAATAAATGGTGAAAATATTCTTGTAAAATATTTTCGGTGGAATTAATAATTTATTTTTACTTTCTTCTATCTTTACAAGAAGAAAGTATTGGTTTCATGAAAATTTTCGAATTCCAGTTTTCGACGGATTTACACGTTTTATGAGTCAGAGATTTCAAAAAACATGTTTTTACAAAATGTCTGTCTGTGAGTCTGTCTGTCTGTCTGTCTGTCTGTCTGTCCGCCTGTCTGTCTGTCTGTCCGTCTGTCTGTCTGTATGTGACACAAATTTTGTGGGCGCTCTATCTCAAGAACTAATGGACGAAATTTCACAAAACTTCATATTTAGTTAGACCTTGATATAAACTGGAACTGATTAGTTTTTGGTGAAAATCGCCCAAGAGGTGGCGCTGCTATGCGGCATTTTTAACGATTTCTGCAATAGCTGTATCTCAAGAACTACTGCACAGATTTTCATAAAACTTCAGATTCAGTTAGTTCAGGATATAGTTTGGTGCTGATTACTTTTTTGTGAAAATCGCCCAACAGGTGGCGCTGGTATGCTGCATTGTTCATGATTATCACAATAGCTCTTACTCAAGAAAAAATGCACGAATTTTCATCAAACTTCAGATTCAGTTAGTCCCTGATATAAATTAGTGTTGCTTAATTTTTGGTGAAAATCGCCTGACAGGTGGCGCTGCTGTGCTGCATTTTTCACGATTTCCACAAGAGGTGTATCTCAAGAACTATTGCACGGATTTTCATCAAACTTCAGATTTAGTTATTCCTTGACATGAATTGATGTATAAATTAGAGCTGCTTAATTTTTAGTGTAAATCGCTCAACAGGTGGCGCTTCTGTGCTGCATTTTTCACGATTTCCACAAGAGCTGTATCTGAAGAACTATTGCACGGATTTTCATCAAACTTCAGATTTAGTTAGTCCTTGACATGAATTGATGTATAAATTAGTGCTGTTTAATTTTTAGTGTAAATCGCTCAACAGGTGGCGCTTCTGTGCTGCATTTTTCACGATTTCCACAAGAGCTGTATCTCAAGAACTATTGCACGGATTTTCATCAAACTTCAGATTTAGTTAGTCCTTGACATGAATTGATGTATAAATTAGTGCTGTTTAATTTTTGGTGTAAATCGCTCAACAGGTGGCGCTGCTATGCTGTATTTTTTGCGATTTCCGCAATAGCTTTATCTCAAGAACTAATGCTTGGATTTTCAACAAACTTCAGATTCAGGTATACCTTGATATCGTTTAGTGCTGTTTACTTTTGGTGTAAATCGCTCAACAGGTGGCGCTGCTATGCTACATTTTTTCAGAATTTCCGCTATAGCTCTATCTCAAGAACTAATGCACGAATTTTCATCCAACTTCAAATTCAGATATACTTTGATATGAATTGGTGCTAAATCGTTGTTATTTCTTGTACTATTTAAATGATTTAATTGACGTGATTTATATAGAAGAAAGTTTTGTGATGGCCACAACATACTAGTTTATTATTAATGTTATTCCAACAAAGAATTTTATTCTGTGTTGTGAACAAATTTACAAAAGCATTTTATTTATTTTAATGTTATTTTAATAATGCATATTAAATAAGTCATTCAATCAATATAATTTTGAATTTACCTATAATTTAAATTATAATCAGTCATATACATATTGGTATCTAAGAATTCTATTTTTAAAAGCAAGATTGGAAAACTATATTATTTTAATGTATAATGCAAGTAATGTATAATGAACGTATAATGCTAGTTTTTATAATTATTATAATAACGCATGGCTATTAGAGAATAACATCGGCTCTCACAGAATAAAAAAATTCTATCCGAAGACAGAGCTCGCACCAATTCGAGCAGTTAGTTCAATAAAAGGATACATTACAAGTCAACGAAATTTGTGGGGTTTTCAATAAATTTTACGAGCCCAGATATGATGCAAAACACAATCTCTAAGGGCGTTTTTCAACCTTAGTGCCCTCTCACTGCATTGGTTCTGGTGAAAATATAACCATCCTCAGATCAGTAATAAATCACGAAAACAGGAAATTGAAACATTAATGATCACGATGAATAACATTTGTGGACTAGAAGCTTACTCAGAGAAGAGGATATACCACAAAGATTTTGGGGAGAATCAATTAACACCGCGAACCATTTACAAAATCGCTTACTATAAAGATCAATAAATAAAATACTATTTGAGTTATGGTTTAATCGCAAACCCACTTTGCACTATTTGCGAACATTCTGGTGCAAAGCTTATGTATACGCGAATAAACAACATCGAGGAAAATTGGACGATAGAGCTCAGGAAGGGATTTTTGTAGGATACGACAACAACGCAATGGGATATCGCGAAAACACTAAAGAAAACAAAATTGTAATAGACAGAACAGTGCAATTCATAGAAAATAGCAAAATTAACCTAAAAGAAAATAAAGAGATAGAGAACTCACATGACGATAAAAACTACATTGAAGCAGAGATAAACAACACGATCGAAGAACCAACCGCGTCAACAACCGCCAAACAACAGACCAATGAACCCAGAAGATCTGAAAGATCAAACAGGGTTTACCACCAAACAGATACTTCTGTTATGTAAAGAGTAATGACATTATAGAACCTACTAGTTGGAGTGACATACAGGAAATTAATAATCCAACAGAAAAAGAAAATTGGCTTAATACCACACAAGCAGAAATCAATTCGCTGAAAAAACATAACACATTGGAGTTAGTGGATCCTCCACCTAACAAAAAGGTTATAGGTTGTAAGTGGACATTCAAAAAGAAATTAGACAGTTACGGGAACATTAAAAAATATAAAGCACGCCTGGTAGCCAAAGGCTATAATAAAAAATACGGCAAAAATGACGACGAGACTTTTGCTCCCGTAGTCTCACAAACAACAGTCAGAATATTTTTGGCAGCAGTCGCATATCACATATTAAATGTAGACATGTAGACATAGACAGAGCCTTTCTATATGGCGAGCTAGAAGAAGAAGTATATATGAAGCAGCCGGATGGCTACATAGAGAAAAATTCAGAAAATAAAATCTGCAGACTTACAAAGTTAATCTACGGCCTCAAGCAGACAGCCAGAACTTGGCACAAGCGAATCGAACAGTCCCTAAAAAACTGAAATTCCAGCAAAGCACCGTGGACTCGTGTCTATACACGTGAAAAGAAAACAAGAGTTCCACTTATATAATCGTCTATGTGGACGATATCTTGATAGCTGGTGAAAATCATACAATTGAGGGAATAATAAAAGCGTTAAAGTACGAGTATGAATTGAAAGACCTTGGTGATGTAGTACACTATTTAGGCGTGGAAATAAGAAAACCAAACAACGGGTACACGTTGAATCAAAGATTAATCCCAGTAGAAAGCCTGTAAAAAAGGAAAATACTTTCAAATATTTGGTGCGAAAAGACGAACAGGTCACGTGATTTGATAAGTAACATTTTCCCTCAACAAATGCAAGCAAATTTAATGCATTTTGAAATTGCTAGTTAAATGAGTGTTTAAATGTGCAGTACTTTTAATGAATTTAAACTTAAATGATGAATCTATAATTTTTTCTATTAGCTTATCTATCTATACTAATATTATAAAGAGTTAAAAATTGTTTATTTGTAGAGGTAATCTCTGGAACTACCGAACCGATTCCAAAAGTAATGGTATCAAAATGATGGTGTTAGTCCAACTTAGAACATAGGCTATATCTTTTGTCCGTGCCACTAGCCAAAAGGGGGTGCAGGAGCAAAAAACGTTCTAAAAATGCGATTTTTGTGTTACTGAAGGGCCTAGAAACATGAAGTTTGGAATGGTAGTTACTTATAAGGTACTAATGATCTTTAAGAACATTTCTTAAAAAAATCGAAAATAAAAAAGGGTGAAAATGCACGAAAAGCGTTCAAAAAACGTTCTAAATGGCGATTTTTAAGCAATCTCAAGAAGTACCAAACCGATTTCAAAATTAATGGTGTCAAAATGATGGTGACAACCCTTGCTTCAATATAGGCAACATTTCATGTCGGTGCCAATACCCCTAAAGGGGGTGCAGGAGCAAAAAAACGTTCGAAATTACGATTTTTGTGTTACTGAAGGGCCCAGATACATGGAATTTGGCATGGTATTTACTTATTAGATATAAATGATCTCTAAGAACATTTCTTAAAAGATTCGAAATTTTAAAAAGGTGAAAATGCGCAAAAAGCTTTCTAAAAAACGTTCTAAATGGCGATTTTTAAGCAATCTCAAGAAGTACCAAACCGATTTCAAAATTAATGGTGTCAAAATGATGGTGACAACACTTGCTCCAATATAGGCAACATTTTATGTCGGTGCCAATACCCCTAAAGGGGGTGCAGGAGCAAAACAAGTTCGAAATTGCGATTTTTGTGTTACTGAAGGGTCCAGATACATGGAATTTGGCATTGTAGTTACTTATTAAATATAAATAATCTCCAAGAACATGTCTTAAAAAATTCGAAATTTAAAAGGGGTAAAAATGCGCAAAAAGCGTTCTAAAAAACGTTTTAAATGGCGATTTTTACCCAATCCACACCGATTTAAAAAATAACGGTGTCAAAATGATGGTGACAACCCTTGCTCCAACATAGGCTACATTTTATGTCGGTGCCATTAACTCCAAAGGGGCTGCAGGAGCAAAACAACGTTCAAAAATGCGATTTTTGTGTTACTGAAGGGCCTAGAAACATGAAATTTGCAATGGTAGTTACTTATAAGATATAAATGATCTCTATGAACATTTCTTAAAAAATTCGAAATTTAAAAGGGGTGAACATGCGCGAAAACAGTTCTAAAAAAACGTTCTAATTGGCGATTTCTACGCAATCTCAGAAAGTACCCAACCTATTTCAAATGTAATGGTTGGAAATTGATTATGACAACGCTTGCTCCAACATATTCTCTATTTCATGTCGGTGTCGCTACCACTTAGGGGTTGTAGAAGCAAAAAAACGTTCTAAATTGCGATTTTTGTGTTACTGAAGCGCCTAGTATCCTGAAATTAGGTAGGGCAGTTATATTTATAAGATACAAATGATCTAAGAACATTTCCTAAAAAATCGAAATTTAAAAGGGGTGAAAATGAGCGAAAAGCGTTCTAAAACACTTTCACAATTGCGATTTCTACGCAATCCCAGGAAGTACCGAACCGATTTAAGAAATAATGGTGTGAAAACGACGGTGATAGACCTCGCTCCAACACAGGCTGTATTTCATGTCGGTGCCACTATCCCAAAGGGGGTGAAGGTACAAAAAACGATCTAAATTACGTTTTTTGTAATACTGCAGAGGCTATCAATTTGAAACTAGGCATGGTAGTTACTTCTAAGATATAAATGATCTCTAAGAAAATTTCCTAAATAATTCGAAATTTAAAAAGGGTGGAAATAGACGAAAAACGTTCTAAATTGCGATTTCTACGCAATCTCAGAAAGTACCCAACGGATTTCAAAAGTAATGGTTGGAAATCGATGATGACAACCCTAGCTCCAATATAGGATCTATTTCATGTTGGCATCACTACCACTTTGCGGTTGCATTTTAAAAAACGTTCTAAATTGTGATTTTTGTGATATTGAAGGGGCTAGAAACTTGAAATTTTGCATGGTAATTACTTATGAGATGTAAATGTTCTCTGAGAAGAGGTCCTTAAAAATTTGAAATTTAAAATTGGTGAAAATGAACGAAAAGCGTTCTAAAAACGTTCTAAATAGCGATTTCTGCTCAGTATCAGGAAATATAAAACGATTTCAGAAGTAATGTTTTCAAATTGATGGTGATAGTCCCGCTCCAACATAGCCTATACTTTACGTTGTTGTCACTACCACCTGGGGGTTACAGGAGCAAAAAATGTCCTAAATTGCGTTTTTTGTACTATTGAGGGGGTCTAACATTTTAAATTTTGAATGGTAATTAGTTCAAAGATGCAAATGCTTTCTAAGAATTGTCGAAAGAAAATTCCAAATTTAAAAGGATGAAGTGAGCGAAAAACGTTCTATAAGCGTTCTAAATTACGATTTTTATACAATTGTATGAAATACGAAACCGATTTCAAACATAATGGTTGCAAATTGATGGTGATAGAACCTGCTCAAACATAAGCTATATTTTATGTTGGTGCCACAATCCTTAGAGCGTTGCAGGACCAAAAAACTTCCTAAATTGCGATTTCTGCGGTACTGAAGATGCTAGAAATTTCAAATACAGCACAGTAGTTATTTATAAAATATAAATGTCCTCTAAGAACAGTCGAAAATAAATTCGAAATTAAAAAGGGGTGAAGCGAAGAGAAGGAGCGAAAAGCATTCTAAAAGAGTCCTAAATTACGATTTCTATGGAATCTCAGGAAATAATAAACCGATTACAGAACTTATTGGTTGCGAATCAAGAGTGATAGTTCCTGATCCTATACGGGGTATATTGTATGCCGATGTCACTACCACCTGGTTAGCAGGAACAACAAGAAAGCCTTTAAAAACATCTAAGTTCCGTTTTCTATAGAATGTTATGAAATACCAACCGATTTCAAGGTTAATGTTGGCAAATTCATGGTGACAGTCTCTGTTTTAACACTTTTCGAGACTTTCTATTTCACTAACACCAGAAAGGTGGTAGACTGTTTGACAAGAAGCTTGGAATTTGACATAATGGTTAATTTTAAGATGTAAATGTGTTAAGATGGTTTCTAAAAAATTCAAAACTTCAAATGAATACTGAAATGAGGGTATGAAATGAGCATAAAAGTCTCAAAATACTTTCTAAATTTTTATTTATTTGGAATTAGTTTTAATTCTTCTTATTAATTAAAATCTCATTTCTTTCTATTGCAGTTTTATAGTGAAGTTTAGTCAAACTGTGGCTTAATTTGCAATTTTTGAATTATTCCAAAAAGTGTTCTTCTATTGAAAAAAAAAATAGTCATGCAAATATCACTAGGCATATTTCAACTATTACGCGAGCAAAGCCGCGGAGTTTGCTAGTATAATATATACTAGTTGCGTGTTGCAGAAGTTATTTAATTTTACACTGCTTGACTGGATGGATAAGTTTTAAGTGTATTTTAAAAGTAGCTGTTCAATTAAGAAATCTCTCCTCGTACAATTTGATATTGGATAAATCATTGTTTCCATGGCAACAATACTATCTCTTTGTTGTCTGCAACACTAACAATATTAAAGTCAAATATGTGACAAATTGCCAAATAAGCAAAATTTTCATCATTTTTTTAAGGACGTTATTTCGAGGTTACGTCAAAAAAAAATTCTAAATATATATATCCTCATGAGAAGAATATTCTGTAATTTTTTTTCAGATTTTTCTGAGTATGCACTAATGGAGACCTTCCTTGTAAGTTTGTATCCTGTAACCCCAGACATCTAATTTTTAAATTTTTAATCAAACCATGATACTATTAAGTATACCTCAAATTTCATTGAAACAAAGAAGTTAGGTTGTCTGTGTTGATGTAATGTGGAATGACATAGACAATTGTTTGCTAAGATACATAGATTTACTTACTCCATAGCTTAAACCTTCCTCACCCCCCCCCCTCCCCACCACCACCACAATAAAAGAAAAGAAAAAAAAATATTTTGTGAACGTTATAATAAAAAAAGATTTTTATCATTAGTACTTACTTGTACATATAAGTTATTCTTTAGAATTTATTACATGTTAGTCATCTAAATTTGCGACTTTTGTATGGAAAATTAAAACAGCACTTTACATTTTAATTTATAACTCAGGAACCCATGGCTGTCCCAAAATGATATGCACAGATATTATAGTAAACAAGTGTAAGAGAAATGTCAATTTTTTTCAAAAAAATTAAAATGTCTGATTTTGAGATATGCAAGGTCAAAGGTTAAAATGTTTGACCTTGAAATTAAAAATTCAAAAAGTATGTTCATGTGATATATCATATGAAAACCCAATTCAAACACTTTCCAAAGACACAAAAGTAAGTCTTTGTCACAATTAGGGAACAAATTATGACTAACTTTGTATTGCATGAAATGCAAAAATTCACGTTTTTTGCTCATATTTAAAGCTAATTATCTCAGAAACCAAATGAGATAGGTGTTTATTGCTGAGTATTTATTCATTTCTCTATGAACCTAACAGTTGTGCTTAATATCATAAAATTCTGAGGAGGTCAGGTAGAAAATATCACTTTTTTGTGTTGATTTGACGTACTAACTAGTAATATAACTAGTATAACTAGTATAACCTATATAACTAGTATTTACCGATCCTTTTCTTTGCGCTTACTTATATTAGTATCATTTATTATATTTCATGATCTACGAAAGTTTCATTTAATTAAAATAAATGCTTCTAATTTTATCCTCTTTTATTTACGTTTTGTCGTTTAATATTTTTTACATAAATGTTTTATTATGAGTTGATCGGATTAATTTTATCATATTTTAGACAATTTTCAATGTTATGAATGAATTATAAATTTCATTGGGCTGAATCCATATCAACTCAGGCAGGGGGGTTACCTTCATAGTCTCAGAAGTTTTTGAATTGAACATATGTTAAAATTTAAGAAAAAGTAAGATACTTGTATATTTTCATTTTGCCCCAAAAAATTCCTGGCCCGAGATACAGGCTGCCAAAGATGACATCCCCGGCATCTTTTCTCATTCGCGATTTTCGATAAAAATTTTAAAGTGCTCTATCTCTAGAACAGTGCAAGATATTTTGTTGCGGTTTATTTTATCTTAAAGATAATATTCTTCTGTTTAAAATGATATACCCAATTTTGAAAAATGTATTCAACTTTTCTTGTGGCAACCTTTTGAAAAAAAAAATTTTTTTTCGAAAATGCCAATCCTAAAAATTTTGATTTTGTTGCTGTTGATCAATACCATTGGGAACTATCTTCACTGTAAAGGAGAACTTCCACTTTTGAGTTTAACAAATTATAGAAACATTTTAAAAATTCAGAGAAGTTTACAGGAACTGTATATATACAGTTCCAGTAAAAGTCACTGAATTTTTGCTTATTTGTATCATATTTGTAAGGATAAGCCTACTATATATCCTAAACAAGTTAGAAATTGCAATATCAAATGTGGCAAATGAGGTGCATGCGTACTATAACTAGTTTTATAAATATTCAGATCTTGGTGCAATAAGTTACACTCTTGGGCAAAAAGGGCATGAATACAAAATTTATTATGATTCTACATATTAAATTCAGTAATACGGAAGTAATATGAATTCATCTTAAAAGGACTTAATCGGCATGGCAACCTAGAATCATTGCCTATCATGGTATATCATTGAATCAATTATGTATTATAGGATTTTTAAATAGAATGAAGAAAACTTTTATTAATGTCTTTTATGTTTTAATTTGATTTTCATAGCATTTGAAGTGATACATACTTTATTTTCAATACCGAACATAGTAAAACAATCTCAATAACATATATCAATTACACAGCAATACAAATTATATTAATACAAGTTAGAGTTCAGACAGATGGGCAGACAAATCGAATCCATAAAGACTTTCAACTATGTTGGAAATTGTTAAAAACACATAAATAGGTCGGAATTTGACTTTTAGAAATTTATGTCAATAGATGGAAGCATACTTGAATACTTTCATACAACCCTGTATTTTACCTACTATCTTTATATATATGCCACTATTTAGCTAATATTTAATTAAGATTAAAACATCCTTAAAACCAGTGAAATCACACTTCCAGAGATTATCATCCATAGACGGCCATGTATCTAATTCTTTGCGTGGACCTGTATATCATTTTATCTATATTCTCAAAACATATCTTAGTATACTAAATGTAGTTCAGTGTAAAAATGCATAACTCATTTAAAAATCACCTTTAAGCTACTTTCATTCATACTCAGTAAACCCTTAAGATTTCTTTTGTGTAGCCCTGTATATGATTTACAGCATTTATGCACACAACGTAATATGGAAAAATTTAGTTAAACTTAAAAACTCAAACACAACTAAAAATGCACTTCCAGCAATACCCTTACGATTTCTTTTGTGTATCCCTGTATATGATCTACAGCCTTTATACACACAACGTAATATGGAAATATTTAATTAAACTTAAAAACTCATATCGCAACTAAAAATGCACCTCTAGCAATCATTGCTAATGTACAGTATTTCCAATAAGGTAAAGTATCCGAAATCTTTTGTGTGTCCCTGTAAACACTATGCACTTTCTATGACACAGGAAGTAATTTTTTGTAAACCTCTGCAATAAAGTATGTATCACTTCAAATGCTATGAAAACCAAATTAAAACATAAAAGACATTAATAAAAGTTTTCTTCATTCTATTTAAAAATCCTATAATACATAATTGATTCAATGATATACCATGATAGGCAATGATTCTAGGTTGCCATGGTGATTAAGTCCTTTTAAGATGGATTCATATTACTTCCGTATTACTGAATTTAATATATGGTATTATAGTAAATTTTGTATTCATGCCTTTTTGCCCAAGAGTGTAACACTTATTGCACCAAGATCTGAATATTTATAAAACTAGTTAATACTATGCACGCACCTCATTTGCCACATTTGATATTGCAATTTCTAACTTGTTTAGGATATATAGTAGACTTATCCTTACAAATATGATAGAAATAAGCAAAAATTCAGTGACTTTTACTGGAACTGTATATATACAGTTCCTGTAAAATTCTCTGAATTTTTTAAATGTTTCTAAAATTTGTTAAACTCAAAAGTGGAAGTTCTCCTTCACAGTGAAGATAGTTCCCAATGGTATTGATCAACAGCAAAAAAATCAAAATTTTTAGGATCGGCATTTTCGAGAAAAAAATTTTTTTTGAAAAAAAAATCTTTTTTTCAAAAGGTTGCCACAAGAAAAGTTGAATACATTTTTCAAAATTAAGTATATCATTTTAAACAGAAGAATATTATCTTTAAAATAAAAAAAACGCAACAAAATATCTTGCACCGTTCTAGAGATAGAGTACTTTAAAATTTTTATCGAAAATGGCGAATTGGAAATGGTGCCCGGGTTGCCATCTTTGGCGGCCTGTATCTCGGGCCAGGAATTTTTTTGGGCAAAACCAAAATATACAAGTATCTTATTTTTTATTGAATTTTAACATATGTTCAATTCAAAAACTTCTGAGACTATGAAGGTAAGATTTTTTCTTTGGCTGCCTGAATTGACATGGATCACACCATTGACATATATTACCGACGCAAAATAAATACTTGTTGATTTAAAGCATTTTATTTCTTTAATATAAAAATGGATTTTTTACCATTTCCTAACGGGAATTACTTATTTAAAAATGCATGAATCATTCTAAACAAATGGATACTTATTTATTTAATGATCCATGTTAATTTACACTGACACCTTAATACCCAAACGGCGTGCTTGCGATATCTAACGGATGCTTCTTATTATTTATATAAAAGCGCATAATTGATAATATTCTTTAATGAATTAAGTTGCGTTAAATTGTTGTTTGAAAATCATTTTGGAACTTGAGTCATTATTTAATTTAACACATGATGTAGCCACTATATAGTTTGTGATTAATAGCAAAGTCCTTCTAACTTAGTGTAACTGGCAATTCATTTTACGCTTCAGTGTATTCAGGAAGTGACACATAATGGTCCATTATCGCCTTTACTGAGAATTATACTTGTCATAATTTGTCAAAATCAGTTTCAAAATCCCTTTGTAAGATAATGATAACTACTCATATGTAAAATAAGGGAAAATTTTATGAAAGGTGGCTGAAAAATATAAGAAGAATAAAATTTATTCTTATGCATTTCTGTTTTCTTTAGTATAGTTTTGTATGTCATTGAATTGAAAGCATGGAAAAAATTGGCGTCTGAGTTTCAGTTAAACTAAATGTCATTTACAAATCTGTATGCATCTTTTTAAAAAACGGTATGACAACAGTAATACGTAATACATTTTTATTCATACATATTTAATTCTTTATTCATTCATACGTATTTAAAAATACTAAAGCAATTTGATATTTCATTTCTTTTTCTGTTAATAGAGTAAGATATTAGCTTTGTAATATTATATATTTCTTTTCAAATTTCATACAATACTGTCAATGAATGAATAATCAATAATAAATGAACTTTTGAAATACTTTTCGATTGATCTCATTGAAATTGATTTTGAAATTGATAATGTAGCTATTGTATGGATAAGAAAGACTGTGTTAATTTCTCCAGATGCTGTCGCTGAGGATGGACAAGTTTTTAATTAACCGAAACTATACGAATGTAGTTGTATTATAGTATTGTACATAATTTGTGTGATTTTATTTATGAAGTTTAAAAATATATTACATACACTGATTGACCGTAATCATACTTTATCCATTTAAATACACTGTAATAAATCTTTTTATAAATATGAATGTGTTATGCCTGATTGAAAATTTATCATGGTGAATGTGGACCTGGGTGAGGCTATCAGAGCTTTAGCCCTTGGGTAGGCCTCCTCACCTAGTTGAACCTTGTGAATGTGGACCATATATTAAATTAGATATGAGTATAATTGTGATAGGTATTAGTAGAAAGGGAAAACACGATTTATGTTGCTTCGTGCAATAGAACTTAATTAAAATATAATAGATGCTTGCAACAATATTACTGACGAAAATCTCCTAAATAGTTACATAAACAAGAAGTATTATCTTATGTCCTTGATTTGAATAAAAAAACTTTAATAAGGCTTTGTGGCTTGTTTCTTTTTAAAATCACGATACCGTCAACCGGAGCTGTTTTGGTCCACTTTTTCCTGGTTCCAGTAATATTTCCATCATTAAAAAAATATTATATATGATTTTTCAACGTTGAAATTGAGTTGTAAAAAATTAACATGAAACAATGAAGCAAACTGTAAGATTTTAAAGAGGCATTTGTTTATTTTTTATTTTTTTTTAACTATCTTTAAAGTTTAGGAACGAAATAACACCTGCTGGGGGGTTTCTTTGGTCCATTCACTTCGTTTCATATAAATTGAATACATTTCATACGTTGGAATATTGAAACCCTTTGCAATAGGATCTGCCAAGGAATTAACACTGCAAACTCCATAAACAATTTTTTTAACCAACACAATAAACCAATTGTAAATATTAAAGACACGAGAAACAGTTTTCGTGATGCTATCCTCAGCAAATGGAACAAAAACAATTAACGTAACCTTTGAAAAAAATGTTACTTAAAACCTTTTTTAAGGGTTTTTGTTGTATAAAAGGCATTTCTAAATAACTGGGGTTACTTCAGACCAAACCAGGCCTGGCACAAAGAAGCCCTGAAAAACTAGTTTTCATGTTAGCTTTATGAAAACATAAATATCGCCTGTTAAAATAAAATGTTAAAGGAAAAACTATGATAACACATGGGTTACAGGTTACTAAAGGTAATACTTACCTTACCTTATTTGTAGCTCTTATCTAGATTGTTTCACTATAGAAAGTTTGGAGAGTTAAAATCTACATATGAAAACAGTTATTTACAAACACATCACTAACAAAAATTTAAATTGCCACAAACTATTCAAATACCCTATAAAATGTATTTCAAGGCAAAAACTCCAAATTATCATGTATTATTCGTTCAATACAAAGAAAAAAAACTTTTTTGTGCGATGGATCAAAGTAAGGATCAAAGTACTCAACGACGGTTCTCAAGTTTTAAACTATTACACTAACTCTGCCTGCTTAATGATTTATTTACATGTCTTTGTGATGCTATTTTTTCCCGTATATTGTATATTTTTGATTTGTAGGACGTGACCGTCAATTTTTCTATGGTCGCTATTTTCACTGATGAAACAGCATTTCAAATGGTACAAAAAAGTAGAGTAATTCAGATTTTCTCCCTTAATCACAATTCAGACAATTTTGAAAATACAGGTACCCAGTTTTTGTAATTTTTTATCGAGTTAAAAGGAAAAAAATAATTGCCCAATTTTGTTTAGGAGGACGTGTAAAAATTTAACAGATGTAAATTTTTTGAAAATGAATGAAGGGACTGTTTCATTAACAAAACTTATTTCCTGATTTATTTTATTGTACAGTCGTGGAAAGAAAAAAGTAAACACCCCCTACTAACTTCACAACAAATTATCGTAGAAGAAAGTTACTGGTACCGAACGATTGGAAATAAAGTCTACTTTTAATTGATGTATATAAAATTTGTTTAAGAGGCCATCTACATATTAAAATGAACCATAACTTTGTTTTTTTGAATAGCGGTACACAATTCTGACAGCATAAATGAACTCTACACCTTCCAATTAGCCTATACACAATTTTTTATGCAATTCGTGCCATAAGTTTCCGAGAAATTGATTATTTTAAAATGAGCGTATTTTAAGGGCTGTATCCAAATTGAAGTTCCGAACTCGATTGTTAACCGAGAGAGCCACCTTCTTGATCAAGGCACGTTTAAGCGTCAATGAAACCTGTTTGATTACAGGATAGCAGAATAAATTTCAAAAATTTACTCACTTCTATCATAGACGGACCCTTAAACCATCATTTTGCCTTTTCTTAAGCATAATTTGAAAACTACTTGGAAGAAAAATTTGAAATTTGGGATTTCCATAAAGCAGGACTTAGTAAATCTAAATCCATCAAAAAAATTGTATGTTGCAATTCATAATTTTTTCGAATATTAATTTCATAATTCATAATTCATATCATAAAATTATAAAAATTGCAAATTCAACGTGTTTATGTTTGGGTATATTAGTATTATTGCTACACAAAAAATTAGCTCATTAGGAGCATAATTTCAGGAGATATAAATAAAAATATGAAAATGTAATTTAACATTAGAAGTACTAAATTTTGAATGTCTATAATTCAAAAACGTATCATTCGAATGACTTGAAATTTGGTTTCTAGGCATATTTTGAACCGAAGATTTGAAATATCTCATTAAATTTGGGTACTGCCATTGAAAAAAATGAAGTTTGAATTCGTTTTAATATGTAGATGGCCCCCTAAGCAAATTTTATACACACCATTTAAAAGTAGACTTTATTTCAAATCGTCCGGTACCAGTAACTTTCGTCTACGATAATTTGTTGAGGAGTTAGTAGGGGGTGTTTACTTTTTTTTTCCACGACTGTACATATTTTATTTATCTACAACAGGTAAGAAATTAAAGCGCATTTAGATTTTTGGGACACCTTGTATACGTATTTGATGGACATAAATCAAGCTAATTAGCTGTGATAAAGATAATTTTCCTCAGTTACATAAATAATGCGTCGTTTCAACTCAGCCATAAATCTATTCAAAAGAAATTAACCTTGAAAACTTTGATAAATATAATGACTTGTTGAGTGACTCATAGACATTAAACTGATTTATTATTATTATTATTATGATATTGCTATTACAATTATTATTACTGATTTATTATCTTATAATGTAAATATTTTTTCATTCTGAAAATGTAGTCATTCCAGAGAAGAGGCATGAAAATGCTCTCTCTTTTTTACAATTTAAACAATGTGCATTAAATAGCTTAAAGTGTTACCACTGCTTATTTATTTGATATAATAGTCTACAATCTCTTTTGTCGAAGGAGGTTATAAAGAGTGGTTGATTAAAAATATGACAACTAACACATATTGGAATAAACAAAGTGTGGATTTACACCGAAATAGATAAGTATCCTGAAGAACGGGTAAGTCCCAATTTTATCTAACTTACTCACGCCTTTTTCATTGGGATTCAAATACTAACAAGATTATGATTACTGATCACTGAATAAAAATAAATTAATTAAATAGCCTCCACTGAAATCTCAAATATCAGATATTTGATAAATAAACTTTTAAACTTTCAAAAAGAAAAGTTGGAAGAACTTTTTACGGTAACACTTAAGTAATCAAAAGTTAAGAAAATGGCAGCTTCTAAAGATAATTTAGCAATTGAAAAACTTACAGCTACGAACTACTCGATTTGGAAATTCAAGACCGAAATGATGTTAACTAAAGAAGACATATTTCATGTAATTACGGAAGAACCGCCTAATCCAATTACGGACGCTTGGTCCAAAAGTGATAAGAAAGCCCGTGCAGAGCACTCAATTAATCTAACAATTGATGATAGTCAGATTACTCATGTTAAAAATTTACAGACAGCCAGACAACCTTGGAAAGCTTTGCGTGAAATCCATGAGCGACATAATTTGTCTAGCAAACTTTATCTCTTAAGAAAACTTTACGGGATTAAATTAGCGGAAGGTGGCAACATTGTTAATCATATTACAAAAATAATGGAATTAGTAGATAAATTAGCGGCCATAGGAGAAGTTATAAATGATAACCACATTTCTGCACTGTTATTATGCTCCCTACCCCAATCTTATGATACTCTTATTACTGCCCTTGAATCGAGAGAAGAAAATCAACTCACACCATCAT
This sequence comes from Maratus speciosus, assembly GCA_963932465.1. NCBI lineage: Eukaryota > Metazoa > Arthropoda > Arachnida > Araneae > Salticidae > Maratus > Maratus speciosus. The sequence continues at coordinate 221,418,352 of OZ010791.1, read as the reverse complement.
TTATTAAGTCTAAACTTATTGACGAATATAACCGACGATATGATAATAATGAGAGAACAGAAAATCCTGCCAGAGCATTTAAAGCACAGAAAAATTACAACAACAAGACAAGTAATAAATACTGCTCCAATTGTCGGATGAGAAACCATTATACCCAGGAATGTTGGCATAATAAAGCCAAAACACAAAATACACCACAAAATCAACACATTAGACCAAACAAAAAACATTACTCTACATCACTAGTTTTTCAAAAGAGTGAAAACAATTTTAGAAGTGAACAAACACCAGAATCAAACCGTAGGTACAGTCACTCTGAAAATGAAAACAATACATGGAGGGCCAGTGAAAATAAAAATTACGCCTTTATAACACAAGGTATAGAAAACAAAACATTTATAGTAGACAGTGGCAGCTCAAGCCATATTGTGTGTTCAGAATCAATGTTTACAGAAATAAAATCACGCGAAAAAACAAATGTAACCATCGCAAACGGGAAAAAACTTATCAGTTACGGGTCAGGTGACGTAAATATAAACACGCGAACATCAGACAACAAAGTTCATGAAATAACACTTAAAGATGTATTACTAGTACCTGAAATCGAAACAAATTTATTATCGGTTAGCAAAGCGACGCAAAATGGATGTGAAATTATATTCAGAAATGACAAATGTATGTTCAAACTTAACGGAGAAATATGCTTAGAAGCGCGAAAAGTAAATAACCTATACGAAGTTCAGTTGACATTCCAAAACTATGCAAACGTAGCACAAAGCTGCAACAACAAAAATTGCCTAGAATTACGGCATCGTAGGTTAGGACATAGAAATCTAACATCAATTAAAGAAATTACGCAAAAGAAATTAGCGAGAGGAATCCAAATAAACAACTGTAAGCATAACATAGATTGTGAACCGTGCATTAAGGCAAAATTAACTGATGAACCCTATCCAAAAATTGCAGAGTATAGAGCAACTAAAAGACTCCAGCTCATTCACTCCGACGTGTGCGGATCTTTTCAAACACCGACAATAGGGAGGAAATCATACTTTTTGACTTTTATTGATGACTACTCACGATTTACGATCATATACCTATTGTCTAGAAAAAGTGAAGTTTACGAAAAACTTAAAGAATTCATCGCGTTAATTAGCAACAAATTTGGAGAAAAACCGAAAGCAATTAGAACAGATAACGGAGGGGAATTCACATCAGATGAAATAGAAAATTACCTCAGGGCTAATGGGATAAAACATCAACACACAGTTCCATATTGCGCAAGCCAGAACGGTGTGGCAGAGAGGAAAAATAGATCGTTAGTTGAAATGGCAAGGACAATGTTAAGTGAATCAAGTTCTGGGGGGAAGCAATTTGCACAGCAAATCACTTGCAAAACAGACTACCGACAAAAGCAAATGAAAAGACGCCATACGAGTTATGGACAAACAGACAGCCAAACTTAAGTTACGTTAGGGTATTTGACTGCAAAGCCTTCGCATATATCAGTAAAGCCAGAAGACAAAAATTAGACGATAAAGCTATAGAGGGAATTTTCGTCGGATATGATAATGAATCCAAAGGATATAGAATATATGTAGGAGGAAATGAAATAAAGATCGCGAGAACCGTTAAATTTCTCGAAAACAAATTTAAATATAGAAACGAGAAAGTAGAAAACAAACCAAAACAAGATGAAAATCGGGTTAACGAAAACTTTGTAGAAATAGAAATTTCAAATAGCAATGAGACACCATCCACGTCCAATCAACCAGTGGCAGAACTTAGACGATCAGAAAGAATTAATAAAGGTGTACCTCCTGATAGGTTAATATACATGGTTAAGAACGAAAACGCTACTGAACCAAAAAGTTATGAGGAAATCGAAAACATGGAAAATTTTAAGGATAAACAAAATTGGATAGATGCAATGAAAAGCGAAATGAACACCTTATGAAAAACAAAACTTGGTCAATTGTAGAACCTCCACCAAATAGGAGAATAATAGGTTGTAAATGGACCTACAAACTAAGACGCGACAACACAGGAAAAATCCAAAAATATAAAGCACGTTTAGTTGCAAAAGGATATTCACAAAAATTCGGGGAGGATTATGATGAAACTTATGCACCAGTCGTGTCATATACAGCAATAAGAGCATTATTAATAACAGCGTTGTATCAAAATTTAAATGTAAAACATATTGATATTAACACCACGTTCTTAGATGGAGAGCTTGAGGAGGAGATATATATGTCACAACCAGAAGGTTTCGCTAAACCAAATGAGGAAAATAAAGTATGTAGGTTAAACAAAGCCATATACGGACTTAAACAAGCCGCGAGAGCGTGGCATAATAAAATCACAGAAACACTAAAAAAGATGAATTTCAGTCAGAGCAAATTTGACTCATGCCTTTTTACGCGAAAAAGGGGCGATAACACAACATACATAATAACATACGTAGACGACATTTTAATTGCTGGAAAAGACGAAATAATAGAGGAAGTAATCGCGAGCTTAAATAAAGAATACGAGCTAAAAGATTTAGGTGACATCAGTAACTACCTATCTATGAACATTAAAAAAGTAAATAAAAGCTACATGATAAATCAAACTCAGAAAATAGAAGAATTAATCAATAAATTTAATTTGCAAGACGCAAAACCGTGTAGCACACCCATGGAAACAAATTACACACGCTTTAATGATGAGGATAACATTTTACCAAACAACACATATTACAGACAAGCCATAGGAGCACTTCTATATCTAGCAACTATAAGCAGACCTGACATCTGTGCAGCAGTAAACATTCTTAGCAGAAGAAATGAATCACCAAGAATGAAAGACTGGAATGCAGTAAAGAGAGTGATAAGATATTTAAAGACTACAAAAAATTATAGTCTAGTTCTGAGCGGAGAAAAGAAACCGATACTTGAAGTTTATGCAGATGCAGATTGGGGAGGAGATGTAGATTCACGAAAATCAACGAGTGGGAACCTATACATGTTAGGAAGAAATCCCATACAATGGTCGACCAAGAAACAATCCTGCATTGCATTATCATCGGCAGAGGCCGAGTATGTGTCAGCAGCAAATGCAGCAATTGAAATAAAGTGGCTAGTCAATCTACTGGAAGAATTAAACCTAAAGCAAACCTTACCTATAGACCTATATGAAGACATCCAATCCACGATCAAGATGATAGAATTAGAAAAGCACTCAAGTAAGACTAAACATATTGAAATTAGGTTCCACCTGATAAAACAACTAAAGCAAGAAGAGGCTATCAACCTAAAGTACTGCCCAACCAAATTGGTGATAGCAGACCTGTTTACGAAACCAGTTCCCAAACCTGTTTTTCAAACCCATAGAAGGAACTTAAATTTGTGTAGAATGAAACTTCAGAAATTAAGGAGGAGTTGATGGACATAAATCAAGCTAATTAGCTGTGATAAAGATAATTTTCTCAGTTACATAAATAATGCGTCGTTTCAACTCAGCCATAAATCTATTCAAAATAAATTAACCTTGAAAACTTTGATAAAGGTTATTACTTGTTGAGTGACTCATAGACATTAAACTGATTTATTATTATTATTATGATATTGCTATTACAATTATTATTACTGATTTATTATCTTATAATGTAAATATTTTTTCATTCTGAAAATGTAGTCATTCCAGAGAAGAGGCATGAAAATGCTCTCTCTTTTTTACAATTTAAACAATGTGCATTAAATAGCTTAAAGTGTTACCACTGCTTATTTATTTGATATAATAGTCTACAATTTCTTTTGTCAAAGGAGGTCATAAAGAGTGGTTTATTAAAAATATGACAACTAACACATATTGGAATAAACAAAGTGTGGATTTACACCGAAATAGATAAGTATCCTGAAGAACGGGTAAGTCCCAATTTTATCTAACTTACTCACGCCTTTTTCATTGGGATTCAAATACTAACAGTATTTAGATTTTTTATAAGGGGAGAAAATATAAGAATTGGTCTACTAATAATTTCATTCTTCTTATGAAATATTCTGAAGATAATGTATAGTTATTTTTTATTTCCCAATAAATGGATAGAACAAATTCAAAAATTTAATACATTAGCACGGTGAAAATCCAGTACAATTAACTAAAATACGTTTAGGGAGTTATTCTATATATTTATTTCATATTCATGCTTCAAAAATAAATAAATACCTTAAGCTCATTTTGACTCTGTCTAAAAATTTTGCATATTATTCACAGATAATCAGTAAGGCTAATTAAGATTTGTCGGTTATTTACAAAATGTACTTCGTATGTTAACTGTTGAACAAATCATGTTTCTTTAACGCATTTGACCTCGGATATGAATCTACACTTGTAATAATCGATAAGGACAGAGATGTAAATAACTGATGATTTAGATGCACAATATAAGTACTTAAGTATAAAGTCTCGTGTTTCTATTGTATAGATAAATTAATTCATATGTTTATAATTATTTATAAATTGAATGCATCTCTCAAAGAAAATCATTCCGAAGTTTACTAAACTTGTAAAATCTTCATGAGATAAGCCATTTTATGCCGATGCACATTTACAAAACTATGCATTCAAAGAAATATCCATATTGATACTAGAAAGTGAAATAAAAGATAAAAACACATTTTGAAGAAATGTCGTGGAAATAACGAAAAACTTATTTTAGGAAACTTATATGTTATAAGAATTACTCTCTTTTTTTGCCAAATGTAGCAAACGTTGACGAATGTTCAAGATATTAGCAAAAAATCGCACTAACATGTGTTTATAACTACAAACAAGTATGTATTTCTATCAATAGCAGGGTGTATACTACCGTGCAGTGTTGTGTTTTATAGAACATTTAGCCCTTTGATATACTAATAAAAGCATTATTAAAACTAATAAGACCGTTTTAGCAATTTAATTTGGCGTGCATCACACCAGTGTGCTTTGTGAAAATGTTACAATTTACGTTTTTCGATTTTATTCATGGATTGAAAAAAATCCCAACTAATGTTAAAGAAAGCCTATACAAGAATAATATTGTTTATACCTATAATGACAATTTACAGAGTAATCCAAATGTCACAGAGGAAATAATTCAATAATTAGAAAAGTATAGACAATAGAATGATGCTTCCATTGTATAAATACACATAAAAACAGGATTTTGTCATATCAAATAAATTAAACTAAATTAAATATAAAAAATACAGAATTTCTGCGTTTGTCATCAGACTATCTGCGCTGTCTGTATCTATTTAAGCCATTTGCCTCATCTTACAACTATCCACGCTAATGGCATCTACGAAATTGCGCATTGCCTTCCTAGTTGCAGTTTAATCTACTATTTACCCCTACACAAAGTGCTGACAATGCTGAAACGACATATATTGGTGCCAAATTTAATTATTTAAGCAATAAAATCCATGGATTTGTCCCTGCACATTTATCTGGAAATATGATTTCGATATTGTCTGTACTTTTCGAATTATTGGATTTATTTTCTTCTGTGGCTTTTTAATTACTTGGGAAATTATTATTATTAAATAGATGATTCAATCCGGGTTTCCTTGATTACAGAGTATACTGCCCTGTATACACAACATAGGTGAAGACCATATGGTTTCGAACTGAAAAATCTGGTAGTCAGAGGTTTAATATCTAGACTTGCCAGAGGTTAATAGCCGAGAAATGGCCAAACACTTCACTACTTAGAGCGTTTTTCATCCTGAATATTTCCATGTTTAAGCAGTGTTATTACATAATTCGATTATATATCTGTTAAATTTGTATTTATATTATTTAATTACTGAAGAAGTGTTAATATTACACTTAAAGAACGATTTATTTCAGATATGCACAATTAATACAATGAACCTAAGGCAAATGAAACTAGTACGTTGTGGTCATCACAAAACTTTCTTCTATATAAATCACGTCAATTAAATCATTTAAATAGTACAAGAAATTACATGAATTTAGCGCCAATTCATATCAAAGTATATCTGAATTTGAAGTTTGATGAAAATTCGTGCATTAGTTCTTGAGATAGAGTTATAGCGGAAATTCTGAAAAATGTAGCACAGCACCGCCACCTGTTGAGCGATTTACACCAAAAATAAACAGCACTAAATGATATCAAGGTATACCTGAATCTGAAGTTTGTTGAAAATCTAAGCGTTAGTTCTTGAGATAAAACTATTGCGGAAATCGCAAAAATACAGCATAGCAGCGCCATCTGTTGAGCGATTTACACCAAAAATTTAACAGCACTAATTTATACGTCAATTCATGTCAAGGACTAACTAAATCTGAAGTTTGATGAAAATCCGTGCAATAGTTCTTGAGATACAGCTCTTGCAAAAATCGTGAACATGCAGCACAGCAGCGCCACCTGTTGGGCGATTTACACCAAAAATTAAACAGCTCTAATTTATATCAGGGACTAACTAAATCTGAAGTTTGATGAAAATTCATGCATTTTGTCTTGAGTTAGAGCTATTCATGGATAATGATAATCATGAATAATGCAGCATAGCAGCGCGACCTGTTGGGCGATTTTCACAAAAAAGTAGTCAGCACCAGACTATACTAACTAACTGAAACTAACCGAATCTGAAGTTTTATGAAAATCCGTGCAGTAGTTCTTGAGATAGAGCTATTGCAGAAATCGTGAAAAGTGCCGCATAGCAGCGCCACCTGTTGGGCGATTTTCACCAAAAACTAATCTGGTCCAATTTATATCAAGGTCTAACTAAATATAGAGTTTTGTGAAATTCCGTGCATTAGTTCTTGAGATAGAGCGCCCACAAAATGTTTGTCACATACAGACTCACAGAGTGACAGAGTGACAGAGTGACTCGCAGACAGACATTTTATAAAAATCATCAAATCGTGTTCAAACCATTCTAAAACGTATAAATCCGTCGAAAACCGGAAGTCGAAATTTTTCACGAATCCAATACTTTCTTCTTGTAAAGATAGAAGAAAGTAAAAATTAGCTGGGACCAGGAATCGAACATGGGATTACAGCGTTCCGTTCTGTTGCTCTTATAAATAACTAAGCTACCCTGGTCGATGTCTTGGCTGCGCAATCTCTCCCTTTTAAATCATGTTGCAGAACGTCACTGGCCAGCAATCAGACAGCGTTGAAAAAATTACTATTCCATCGCTAAACAATATACATTAAAGCATATAAATTAACGTCTGAAACACACGTAAAAAAAGATCTACTAAAAAACAACTTTTCAAAAGTAAAAAAAAAAGGTGAAAGTTGTGGCTAAAAAATAGTGTGATATCAAATTTCCAATCTTATATTATGGTACTTATTTAACATTTTCCATTAAAAATTTACCATATGTAAGTCGAGTACCTAAGTATGCGTTGATAGAAAGCCTTTTCTCCTTTACTAAATACATCATAACGTGTTTCTGAAAATTAATTTTTTTTAAATTATGTATGATGGGCTTGGCGGCCATCTTTCCATATTTTACACAAATTTCTAAGCACACACGTTCATTGTTAAGATTGGAAGTTCGAAATTGTTACTAAAGCAAACATTTTATTCTTTTAATTTATGGAAATGAGTGCCTAAAAATTTGTGTCTTAAAATAAAGCTGAAATAACTGCAGGTTTCATCTTATGATTCTCTTTTTCCGGAGGGGGTTAATTAATTTGTTAAAGCAGTAAAAATCAATTTGTTTTTTCAAAATAAAAAACTTTCTTAATTTATCTGTCTGTAGCTAAAACTAGAAGTTCAAAATTTTTAATAATGCAAATATGTTACGATCTTGAGTGCTTAGAAATTTGTGTAAAATATGGAAAGATGGCCGCCAAGCCCATCATGCATAATTTAAAAAAATTTAATTTTCAGAAACACGTTATGATGTATTTAGTAAAGGAGAAAAGTCGTTCTATCAACGCATACTTAGGTACTCGACTTACATATGGTAAATTTTTAATGGAAAATGTTAAATAAGTACCATAATATAAGCTTGGAAATTTGATATCACACTATTTTTTAGCCACAACTTTCAGCTTTTTTCTTTTCTTTTTTTTTCTTTTTTTTTGCTTGGCTTTTTTTTTACTTTTGAAAAGTTGTTTTTTAGTAGATATCAGTTCTTTTTTAAAACAAATTATATATAATTGAAATAATTCTACTAGCTCAAATTAAAATTAGTCCTTGTATAGCCTTTATATGCAGGGAGCAAACACAATAGAATACATTTTGTTTAACTATCATTTATTTTTTAGAGTGATTAATAATTTAAAAGTAAGAAAAGTCAATTTCTTCTTTCAAAGTATCAGTCTTTCTCAATTTATACTCCTTAAAATTCTCTACGAAAGATGAAAATTTAGTAAAATATAGAGTCGAAATAAAATATATATTTACAGTTAGTCTGTCAGTTAATTGTTTTTTCTAACTTTTTTTTGCTGACGGTTTTGCTAAATAAATTTACCTTTATAAATAACTACGGTTAATCCGAGAATGAAACACCGCAGGCATCTAAAGAATCGAAGATCTGTAAATCTAGCATTTCTAGACATAATAAAGGAACATTTTTGATAAAACAAAATCTAAACATTTAAAGATATAAACTGTACATATAACTTCATCTTCCTTTAGATCGTGTTATAGAGAAGAAAGAATAAATATGTAATTTTACTCAAGTCTGTTTATCCATACCTATTTGCATAAATGTAAGGATATTAATTTACTATAAAATTTCCCCTAAATTGGTTATCTTTAATAGTCTATTATTAAAGCCGCATATACATTAGAATAAAATATTTTTCGGTTAAAAATTGCCTGAAATCTATAGTCTTATCGTTCGTCGAATTTGTTTTATGTTTTTTTTAATACCCAGACTCTTTTTCTGAACTCTTACAAAAGATCAGAGACATATTGAAGTTATCCAAATTCTTATATCTTTCTATCGTATTTCCTTTTTTGAGGGGGGGGGGAGGAAGAGCCCTTAAGAACTTCGTTTTGTTCTCAGAATTCTGAATTATTCATTCAAAAGATCTACCTACATAAGTCTTGTGGCAGAATCTTCATTAGCTAAGAGTTGCATCAAGTTATACATCATGTGAATCTAATAAATTACTTTTGTGAAATACTAGATGGGAGCCATTGATATTTCCAGACGATTTGCCTACATTGTAATCTTGAGTCATTTACTACTATTCATTAATTTTCTATACGAATTAAAGAAGTCGTTGTTTCCATGCCAACTGTACCTTTCACTATTGCTTGTTTGTTTGTTTGTTTGTTTATTGAACACATACACCATATCACATGCGGATCAGGGCGGGATTCAAATCTGCTTCCACCTACACTGTTAAAAATATCGTGAAAAATTACCTCTGTTTTTCAAGGCTATCTATTTTCTGACCAATGAGAATGCTGCATAGGTGTTTATGTAACGTTCTCATTGGTCAGAAAATAGAGTGTCTTTAAAAATAGAAGCAATTTTTCACGATATATTTAACAGTGTACGCTCTCAAGCGATTAGCGGCATGGTGTCTTATTCACTCAGCCACGGTGGGCCACTATTGCTTTCTCTAATACCCAGATACTCAAATTTAACCAACTGCACTTAGAATCATGGTCATAACAGAGAAGATTTATATGTTAGAGCAGTGTTGCCAGTGGGCTACTTTTTTTTAAATTCAGATTTCTTGATTGCCATCACTTATTATAAACGTTAAAATTCCCTTTGTTTTCGCCTTAATTAATGTGTCATTAAATAAGGCGCATTTTACAATTTCAAAAAAGTGGGGCCAATCAAGTATCTGAATTAAAAAAAGTAGCCCATCTGGCAACACTGTGTTAGAGTGGTGACATATGCACAAGTCGTGTACTCATATTCATTTTTTGTCCAAAGTACGGTAACTCAGTTTTCAGTAATAGACGAGGAAGATTTCGATTAAACTAACCAGAAAAGTTTACAAACATTGGCTTCCTGATTTGATTTTATTCAAAATTGTTTTAACCAACCAAAGTTGATGTCCGGGATCCAGATAAAATTTTCTCTGTTAGTAAAATTAGATTGACCAATCAGTAGCCTCCATCCTTGCAGGCTTTTCTGTGTTTACTGCAAACATCAGAAAGTTCGAAAAAATGCAGTCGTCTGATTGATCAATCTCATCCCGATAATAGCGAAAAATCTATCTTGATCCCGGCCTATTCAACGCCCTTTAAATATTGAAGAAAGCCTTGACACGTGTCAGGAAAACGTCACACAAAGCAGGCAAAACAAAGAAGAAAAAATCATTCATTGGCTCGTTCATATTCACGAGCCAATGAATGATTTTGTTTCTTTGCTTTGCCTGCTTTGTGTGATGTTTTCGTGACGCGTGTCAAGACTTTCTAAAATATTTAGGGGGTTTTGGCTTATTACACCACTATGAAGTTATGAAAGGAGAGGAACAGACATGTCAATCTCCCCGTGTGAAAAACTAGATAAAAAAAAAACGAGTTATTTCCCTCTCTTCTGCCCTTTTCTCTCTTGATTTTGACTGATAGAAGCCCATTTAGCATTCTCCAGTACAAGATGCCGCTATATACGGTGGACGCAGGAGGGAGGGTGTTAGCGCGACCAATGACATAATAGGCTAGTTCATGATGTTTAAAAGTCACACGGAGTTGGATCGAGGCTAACGAAAAAAACAGGCTACCGCGGTGGGTCCGATTCTTCTTTTTTTACAAACCGCTGGAGTCACGTGATGCTCTTTTCGCGCACCTTCATTGGTGCATTCGAGCATCACGTGACTCCAGCGGTCTGTAAAAAAGAAGAATCGGATGCCGTGTACAGATAATCAACTCCGTATGACGTTATGAACTGGCCTTATATTTGTTGCTCACAGTTTAGGAACAGCTTTAAATGACTTCATCTATATCTACTCCGAGGCGAACGAAAAAGACAGGCTACCGCGGTGCTACAGCGCCTAGAATATATAGTGTGGAAATAGGCTATCCCAGTAATACTTAAAAAAGAGCTAAAATATTGGATCTCTTAAATTTCAAATGATGCTGAAATCCAATGAGTCGATCACAGCGATATCTGCAGGATATTTCCTAAAACTTCATGACAATTTGGTAACAGCGTCTAGAATACCTAGTGTGGAAATATGTTATTAAACAACGCTAAAAATTTGTATCCCATAAATGATCGACGATACTGCTAAAATCCCAAGTGTCGATCGCAGCTAAATCTGCAGGATTTTCGTATTGCATTGTATAGACTAGCAATATCTTGCAGTTATAGAAAATATCCTGCAGATGTCGCTGCGATCTGTATATTTCAGCAGCGTCGTTGCACAATTAAGGGATACAATATTTTAGCACTTTTTTAAGTATTACAGGGATAGGCAATTTCCACACTATATATTCTAGGCGCTATAATTTGGTCTAGATGCTGTAGCATTTTTTTTTACATTTTATTAACATACATCTGACCTTTGTGCTTGGCGTCAAGCCCGTTGTAATAATATGATGTTTATTTTGAAATTTGAAAGTATATCACAGATGTCGCTGCGATCAGCTCCCTGGATTTCAGCGTCAGTGCACATTTAAGGGATACATCTTTTTAGCGCTGCTTGTATAGCAAATTTCCACATTATGTATTCTAGACGCTATAGCGGTGCATTACACGTGCCTCTTTCTTCTTAAAAAAAATATCCTCCAGATGTCGATACAAATGACTGTTTAGAATTCAACATCTTTGTACATTTAAGGGATTCACTATTTCCGCGCTTTTTTAAGTATTGCTGGGATAGTCGATTTCTACGACATATAATCTAGGCCTATAACGGAGCTATGGTGTCTAGAAGATATAGTTTAAAAATCGGCCTTTTAAAAAGGTGCTAAAAATTGTACCCCATAAATGTTGAATGAGGCTGAAAGATGAATGTCGATCACAGCGACATATGGTAATTCCAACGTAACTATTTCAAAAGACATCAATTGAGAAAACGTTTCGCTCAGAGAAGATCTAGAAAATGTTGTTGCTATCGACATTTGTCATTCAGTATTTTTCAATATTTATGGGATTCAATTTTTAGCAATTTTTAAAGTATTACTGGAATAGCCGGTTTCCGCACCATGACCGTGATCTAGGTAGATTTTTCTCTGTTATCGCAACGAGATTGACCAATCAAAGCCAGAATTTTTGCTAACTTTTCACTGTTTGGAAAAATGTACCTGGATCCCGGTCTATATTTCTAGACGTTATAACTGAGCTCAGGAATAGTACAGAAAGCAAACTCCGTATTTTGATTACATTAAGGCCGGGATCCAATTAGGAACAAGTGTGTCGCTATAACGAAGTAGCAACATATGGCCAATAAAGGTTTATTGGTAGAAGTGATAAAAACAAATCGTTAAAGGTCTTTGCGAGCGTGTCATTATCGTCAGGCTAATGCATATTGAATTATTTCCCTAGTCTAATAAAGCTCGTCCATGCGCGTATCGTCTAATGGAGGATATTCCAAATATGGGTTCAAGGCTGAAAAAGTCACGTTGTACCGGCAGTTTACCTAAAGAACTTCTAACTGATGAGAAGGGAAACAGGAAACTACTACTGCTTTCTCCCGTGAACTGTTTCATTGGCTATCGGGGATTTATATTACGTCGACGGAGCCTTCCCTTCTTTACGTTAGACTTTTTGCCTTGAACACGTGATCATAACGTAGATAGAATATCCTCTATTCAAGAAAGTGGATTGCCGTACTATAGCGCCTAAAATATATAGTGAGGAAATTGGCTATCCCTGTAATACTTAAAAAAGTTCTAAAATATTGTATCCGTTAAATGTGCAACAATGCTGCTGAAATATACAGATCACAGCGACATCTGCAGGATATTTTCTCAAACTGCAAGATATTGCTAGTCTATACAATGTAATACTAAATCCCGCAAATGTCGCTGTGATCGATACTTGGGATTTTAGCAGTATCGTCGCACATTTAAGGGATACAAATTGTTAGCGTTGTTTGGATAGCATATTTCCACACAAGGTATTCTAGACGCTGTAGCCGTACTTTCGCCAAAAACGTGAAATGAGCATGCCTCCTGTGCATATATCACCACTCTTATGTATAAAGGCTCTATGGTGTTGATTCTGAGCGCTTCTTGTTAAATTTCTATATTTGTGTTTTAGAGAAAGCAATACAGAAAAGTACTGTTACTATAAAAACAACAACTTCTTTAATATCGAAATGGGCAAAGGAGTTCAGAATCAGTGTCTTAAATAGTTTCGAATATGTATTGTTGTTATGACAATCAATACCCTTCCTGGATGTGGAAATGCAAAATTCTGTTCAACATAATGGAGGATATTGCATTTACAGTTTGATCACGTGGTCAAGGTAAAAACTTCAATCGTAAAAAAGGGAAGGCTCCGTAGACGTGTAATGTAAATCCCGGCTAGCCAATGAAACGGTTCATGAGGCAAAGTAGTAGTATCTTTCCTTCTTATCAGTTAGAAGTTCCTTGGTTAAATTACCGGTATCACGTGACTTTCTTCAGCCTTGAACCCATATTTGGAATATCTTCCATTGGGCGCAATCTAGATAGATTTTTGGCTGTTAGAGAAACGAGATTCGTCAATCAGAAGCCTGCATTTTTGTGAACTTTTCGCTGTTTGCAGAAATGCAGGCTATTGATTGGTAAATCTCGTTTTGCTAACAGCGAAAAATCTATCTGGATTCTAGCCTACATTTCTACAAACATTGCACTTCATCCATGGCAGTAAAAAATTGACTCAAAACTTTCATGGCATAGGTCGGGATCCAGAAACAGCAAATATTCTCAAACATGCAGGCTTCTGATTGGTCAAACTCATTTCGCTAACAGCAAAAAATCTATCTGAATCTCAGCCATAGTTTTCTTCGATGAAATAAATGCAAAAGGATAATATAAAAGAAAAGTATAAGATTTCTAAAATGTTTTGGTGGGTTTATCGCTATTTGGCATAATTTGTAAACTTTAGAATTAATTAACAGTTTTTCGCTAATTATGAATAGAAAATTTATGTTTTTAAAGCCGAATTTTATAAAAGAACGTAGATTGAGTAAATATCTGTCCAAAAATTCAATCCTTACTTTTTTCTGTCCATTATTTAAGTCTCTACCTCGATTGAAACATAAGGTGAGACGAAGAAAATAAATCTGTCATTTTCAGTATCTCGACGTTATTTTAAAAAATCTATATCTCTGTTTATAATTAATTTATGAGGATGCATTTGATCTCAAATTGAAGATCTTCTTTATTAGGCCCTTCTGGTTTTGGTTTTATTTTTCTGTGATGATTGGTTCTTTTGATATGGGAAATTTTACGCTGCCATGTTTGGTCGATTTAACATGTAGAAGTTGTCTTCAGTATAATAAGCAGTTACGGTGTCTTGTCGTTATTCTTGGCGTTTGTTTGTTTGGCGGGGTTAGCATTTTTTTCAGCTTGGCTTGGCAGAATGACCGTCCTGCTTGATTTATTTCAGATATACACAATTAATACAATAAACCCAACACGAGTGAAAAATTAGCCGGGGTCAGGGATCAATCTGGGACTACGAAGTACTGTGCTGTTGCTCGAAACACTAAGGTACCTTGGCCGATAACCTAGCTCGGAAATTTCTCAATTTTAAACCATGTTGCGTAACGTCACTGGCCAGCAATCAGACAGCATTGGACGATGGAGTAAAGATGAATAAATTACTATTTCATCGATACGCAATATATATTAAAGCACATAAACTATTCAAATATCAGAAATTATATCAGAATATATTATATCAGAAATCATTAAATGTACACTTAAAGAATGATTTATTTCAGATACACACAATTAATGCAGTAAATCCAATGCGAGTGAAAAGGCTAAGATCAACCAGGGTAGCTTAGTGGTTAGAGCAACAGCACGGTTCCAGGTTCAATTCCTGGACCCGGTAATTTTTCACTCGTCTTGGGTTTATTGTATTAATTGTGCGTATCTGAAACATATTGTTTTTTAAGTGTACCTTTAATGATTTCGGACAATAAATTATGTGCTTTAATATGTATCGTGTATCGATAGAAATTTATTCATCGTTGTTCCGTCATCCGGTGCTGCCTCATTACTGGCCGCTGAAATTCTCCAACATGGTTTAAAAGTGAGAAATTTCCGAGTTAGGACACCGGCCAGGGTAGCATAGTGATTAGAGCAACAGAACGGTACGCTGTAGTGCCTGATTCGATTCCTGGACCCGGCTAATTTTTCAGTCGTGTTGGGTTTATTGTTTTAATTGTGTATCTAAAGTAAATCGTTCTTTAACTGTACTTGTAAGGATTTAAGACATTAATGTGTCTTTCAATAAAGTGTTAATATTATTAGTGAAGTATTAGCCTGAAATAAACGTTGAACTATACATATTGCTTTAATTGCAAAAGTTCGAGCTGCGCGCGATAAAGATAGGTTAAACAGAAGTAATGCTAATAGAAAAACGTTCTTCAAAACGATTTAAAAAACCATAAAATTCAGTAAATTGAGATACCGTAAGATTACTTTGTAACACATTTTGAAGTTTTAATCACACCAGCTGGTCTGTTTTTATAAAAAAAAAGACCAGCTGGTGTTATTACTTATAGTAATCGGACCATTGATAAATATTAACACATCCTTTTGCTACAAAGCGATACATTGCACCAATCTTAATCTTTAATATTAACTGAGAAATTTAGGTTTAACGATGCCACAAAGTCGGCCCATCGGGTGGTGATACTTCGTGACAGGTGTGTTTTTGCCTTAAAATGCAATAGAAAGAATTCGTGAATTATTTATTCTCTGAACATTATGTTGTAAAAAATTTAAATTGGGTAAATGATATTTAAATGTCGCTGAATTTTCCCGTTGATATATGATATTCCTCAGCTTCGCTGCAAAGAATCGAACAGCGTTTTGCAGTTTCCTTAAATGCATCACATCTTTAATCATAATGACGCTTTCATAATAATTCATACTCATGTTATCTCTCAAAGTATAGCAGATCTCCTTTAATTTAATTTTTCGAATTTTACAATAAAAAAATAACATATTGGAATTTTTTTGGAAGTCATACAAAACAACATAATATTATGACTATTAACTAATAAGAAGAAAAGTTTACAAGGCAAACGATGGAATTATGTAAGATGAAGAAACATTAAGCAATAAATACTATTCTGTTTTAAGTTTTAGGAAATAACTTTCTACAAAATATATGAAAATAAGTTGAATTATAATTTTTGTTTTCCAATCGAGCCAAAAATATATAAAACTCTAAAATGTGTTTAACCAAAACCTGAACTCCCCTACCACTTACTGCTTTTTCCTAACACCCATGCCTTGAAGTGGAATGAGTGGTTCTGGAATAAAATCTTTCTCTTCTGCCGATGAGAAAAAATTCTGAGCATGTGCCGTATCCGTTCTGAAACGTATTCAGAACTTTTTGCCTAATGCAAAAAATTAAGGGAAGACATTCCGACCTTTATGGAAGATTGAGCTTCTCTCTTTGTTCTATTCCTTCCGGTGACAAATGTCTCCTCTTTGCTGTCGATATAGCCAGTACCATGTTGCTTGCTCTAGACCTTGTAACAACATCGTTTCCCCTGGCTTGTTGGACATTAGTGGCACTAATGCTTCAGCTCGGCGAGGCATTCAACTTTTTGCGTCTTTAGTGTACCGACATTTTTTTATTTCACACCTTTTCTTCTTCAACTCTTCCAAGAACACTTTTCCCACCCTTTTTGTCATCGATCGTAAGTTTTCTTCTAGGACTACTTTTGGAGGGAGTTTCAAAACTTTGTTTCTATTTCGTGGATAGATTCAGATCGCCCGAAATCTTGATTTCAGATTGTTACTGATATGAACTCTTTTAGAAGACGCGGAAATTCGTTCTTTAATAAGTTTGCGCATTTATTACCAGAGGTAAGTTTTTTAAATTTGGCAATACTCTTCTTCAGTGGGATTTTAAAGAACAGAAAAAGGAGACATCAAGCGGCTTTAGGAGATGTGTCGAATTTGGCAGAACTGCGAGATGAACTTAATGTTATTTTTCTCACGAAGACGTTGCAATTCTAGACTTATATACGACTTAACTTGTCCCCAATGATTGCCTTTGAACTATCTTGCGTTTTCATAATGTTCCACATCTACTTAACACTAAACACAAAATATATCTTTATTTTTAAACGGTAACCTTGTGAGGCTAATTTACTAGAGAATCGATGTGTCACAAAGTAGCCCTCAAGCGTCCATATTTTGATTATGTTGCTATATCTCACAGAAATATCACTTGACAAAGTTTATATTACTCCACATTCTGATACAATAACAACAAAGAATGTTTGCCTGTGTTAGTTAATTCTCATACGCTTTAGGCTTCAGCACACAAAGTTTCCGGCTTTCGAAACAACAACGCAAGAACAGATTGTAACGTTACATCGGCCAGTGAGAACAAGCAACATGTTAGAGCTTCTGGCAAATGGTCGTTAGGTGATGTGGCATACCGTACGAGGAGATGGTACTGCTGTTTACTTTCCTGCCATACTGGACGAAGCCTGAAATTCGAAATACGAAAACTAGACCAGGTGTCACAAACTAACCTCACCAGTCACAAAGTACAATTGTGGTGGAAATTGTATCTTACGGTACAGTTTTCAATAAAACGCGTTTAAAAGTAGATTTCTGGAAATGTACATTCAGCGCTGTAAAAATTAAAAGTATACGATGATTAGAAATAATTAAATTTGCGGAAAAGAGAAAATGTATTGTATAGATTGTTGCCTCTATCTGTATGACGTTAACGTTACTCAAGAACATGATTTTGTTATACAGGGTGTACATAAATGAATATCCCTACTTTACATGGCTATTAAAAGAAAAAAAAAAGTACAACCTTGTTATTCAAAATCAAAAATAACAGTTGAAAGTTTAAATTCAACACAGTTATGAACGTCCAGTCTGAACCCTTCCAGAAGCGCGAACGATATCAGTCGGTACGACAACGCATCCCACATTTTTCTCAGCATGATTTTTTGTTTGAGAGCCTTATGAAGGATCAGGTGTTTGTTCCTTTGCTGCCAAGTGACGTTGATGAACTTAAGGCACGCATATCTGGAGCCAAAAGAGTCACACCGGACATGCTGAGAAAATTGTGGGATGAGTTGTTGTACCGCCTCGATATAGTTCGTGTTTCTGGAGGGGCTAACATTGAACCCTTATAACTGTGCTGAATTTAAACTTTCAACTGTTATTCTTGATTTCCGATGAACAGCAAGGTCGTACTTTTTTTGTTTTACTTATAATAGCTTCGTAAAGTTGTGATATTCATTTACTATGTACAGTCGTGGAAAAAGAAGTAAAAACCCTCTACTAACTCTGCAAAAAAAAAAAAAAAAAAAAAAATGTAGAAGATAGTTACTGGTACCGAACGATTGGAAATAAAGTCTACTTTTAAATGATGTATATAAAATTTGCTTTGGGGGCAATTTACATATCAAAACGAACCGAAACTTTGTTTTTTCAATAGCAATATTTTTTTCAATAGTTTGACTCCTTAAATAGATTCTAAACCCTTAAATTAGCCTAAATCTAAATTTTCATGAAATCCACATGATTAGTTCCCGAGAAATTAATTATTTTAAAATGAGACTACTTTAGGGGTTGTATTCAAATTGAAGTTCAGTACTCGATTGTTGAAATGCTACAGAATGACTGTGTTACTTCTATTAATGCATTATTTTCTGAGAATATAAACATCTCATCGCTTAATGTGTTTCGACTACTGCCAACCCAAATGTTTCATTAAAATGAATAAAATGTATTTTTTTAAATTTGAAATTGAGAATTTGAAAAAAGCAGGGCATAATAAATATAAATCTATCAAAAGAAAACGTGTAGGTTGTAATTCATACTTTTTTTCGAATATTAATTGCATAATTCATAATTCATATTATAAAACTTTTTAAATTACAAATTCAATGTATTCATGTTTGGGTTTTTTAGTATTACAATTAAACAAAAAATTATCACATTAGGATAATAATTTCAGGAGATATTAATAAAAATATGAAAATTTAATTTTACATTAGAAGCTCTAATTTTGAATGCTTATAGTTCAAAAACGTTTAATCCAAATGACTTGAAATTTCATTTCTAGGCATAGTATCATCCGAAGGTTTGAAATATATTGTCAAAATGGGGTGTTGCCATTGGAAAAAACAAAGTTTGGTATGGTTTTGATTTGTAGATGACCCCTAAACAAAATTTATATACATAATTTAAAAGTAGAAGTTATTTCAAATCGTTTGGTTCCTGTATTTTTTTTCTTCTATAATTAGTTGTAGAGTTAGTAGGGGGTGTTTACATGTTTTTCCACGACTGTACTCCCTCTATAATATAGATATCTTCAAGCTTCATGTATAATTGAGTCGTCTAGTTGCAAAACCGTCCAACTCCTCAAAATTGGAAAACGTGTTTTTTCAGTTTCTCAAGTTCTAATGTTTCTGTCATCTGGAAACAATAAACCATGCAAAAGCCGGTCAAATATACTGTCCTAATGATTATAAAACTAAAGAGTTTTGTTTCCAACCTTATTTTGGTTAAGCGTGGCGAAAAAAGCTGCTTTTCCCCAAAATCTTTTTTTTTTGGAAATGGCGGGTTTTGCAACTAGACGACACAATTTATTATTAAAAAACTACAAATCATTCATCTGAAAATGACACTTAAGAATACGAATATAAAATCACATCAAGATTAAATTTTATGCACGTTTGTCTTTTTTCATGCGCATGCTTAGTTTTCTAAAGCTTTTCTAATGAATATATATTATGATTTCATACTTTTTTACTAAAAAATTTAGTCACATTTCATTATCGAGTAATTAAAAAACCATAATGTTTTATGACTATTCTTAAAGAAAAGTAATAACTTTTTCTTCACATCTTTAATAACTTTCATCGCAGGATAAACACGTTAGAAATTTTATCTATTTTTTATTCCGAGTTTTTAACTCGAAAAAGTTTTTTTTAAAGAATTGACGCATTAAATTAAAAAAGCAATAACAGTTCATAGATTTAACCAACATTAGAAAAAAGTCAATTAAGGATATTGCTACGGAGAAGTTTGTTAACGAGTTCATATAAACTTAATTAGAGTCTATTTAATGACTGTAAAAATAGGAACTTCCGAAAAATTCCGTATCAAAGTTACTGGAAATTTTGAAAAAATATCCGCTTTTTAAATTAAGTAATTAAATAAATGGAAACTTTTAAAGAAGATTTAGGAGATTAAATTTATGGCAGAAACTGTGCAGGAATTAAGGCACCCCGCTACGTTTGATATCCATTGTTTTTTTTTTAAATACAGAAATAATAAGTATAACACTGTTTATTTGAAGAAAAAAAATAGTATATAAAAATTTAATTTTCTTTATTAAATAATGTATTTTGATGCAATTATTTTTTTACGTTTGACAATTTCAGGAAAAAAAAAGTAATATTTGATACATACCACAAATGTTATCACGGCGAAAATAATGATAGTTTATTAAATCCCCCCTTTTTTTTGATAAGTATATAATTTAAGTTGTTAAGTTTGCAAATTACAATCAAAGTCATAAAAGAAAATCTTCGATACATGTACTTATTCAAATTATCCCTTTAATGATTTTTTCGTGTTTTTTCTTATTGTTTTCTGCAATAAAATTTCAAGAAACTCTCAGATATTTACACCAATTGTTCATTATGTGAAAATCTAAAAAGAAAAATCTGGACAGTGAGGATTGATTTTGTCTAATTTGTAAGAAAAATAAAATAGCAGAAATGATTTAGTGTTCAGATTGCCAAATACGATTCCATGTTGTGCGCATTGGAATAAAAAATGAATAAACGAAATTCATGTCTAAGTTTTGTATCACTTATTACATGATATTCAAGTAACTGGCAATTAGTTCCATAATTTCTATTCTTATAATTACTGATAACTTTGATTTATATTTTGAATACACTTTCATTTAAAACAATTACTCTTATTTTCAGATATTTGATTTCATTATATTTCTTTGCTCTTATTTTGTTTAACTGTTTCATTAATTGCAAACTTTGCTTTTAATAAAATTAGTTATGTTCACTAGTCATTAAAACAACCTGTTATTGTTTGGTCCAATTTAGGAGCCTGGAGGTCCAACTTAGCCGACCAGTTGCTGAATTTGGACCACTTTTGACATTTTTTAAAAATTAAAATAAAACTTAAGATTTTCAAAAAGAAATTGATCTAAAGATTAATTTAGTTAGTAGATGAATAGATTGAACCGGTGTTGTGATGTTTTGCAGATATTCCAAAAATTAAGTGAGTTACACCTGAAAATATGTCAAGTGGTCCAAATTCGGCTATTCTCCCTTAATATTTATTAATAAGTTGTGAATTAAAAATATTGGCTATGCCGTATTTCAAAGACATTTTTCACTTTCATTTCATATCTAAAATGTCTCGTAAGCGGAACAGATAGACATTCGCAGTTTGGCTTACAAGTTAAAACTGCAGTAAAAGAAGAGATTAGCTACGCTGAGATATAATAGCCATATTTTAAGATCATGTACTACAAAAATAAATACATATAAGTTTATAATTATACATTTTAACTAGGTAACATTGAATACAGGGAGAACAATATTGGTGTCCCATCCATCCCTATTAGTGTCCCATCCATCCCTGCTATAGGGATGATTGGGACAGAGAAAAACTTTTTTTTAAATTTTATAATATTTTACTGTATAACAATAATCTAGACTAAATATGGTGCATAGATGTAGTCAAATACCTAATGTATGAAGTGTGATATATAATATTGATAATAACTTCAAAAAAGTATTAAAAATAAACATTAAAAAAATGTCCCATTCATCCCCCACCTCCCCTAGTAGATGTTAATTTAAACCTTGCAGGAAAACTATAGCGATTACCCTAGGTCACATGGATTTTAAGAAAAGCTCATTTTCCCGTTACACAAAAATTTTGATTTGCGCGCATTCAGCAAAAGTGTTGAAGAGCGCTGGAGGCACCTATCATAGCAGAAATATAAAAACATTGTTGGTAATTATTTAAAAAAAAAGTCGTCGGTAATTAGCCGAGATATTAACCCTTAGAGACATGTACGGTTTGGACATACATAATGACAGTAAAGGCGTACTCTATGTATCATCGGCTTAAAGCCTGGATAACAACTTTTAATGATATATTTGTGTAATGTATTGCCCAGTAGCAGTATAAAAGCAATAAACGTCAGATTTCTAAAAACATTCTAATTTAATTACAATTAATCACATATATACTATGGGATTCACGACTAGTTTGCATTGAGTGGGTCTTTCAATACACCACCCGTGTTTTTAAAAGTTAATTAAAAAGCTATCTGAAAAAACACGGACCAAGGCGGCGTTGCAAAATTGCGACCTCTTTTCGAAGCGCGCTTAGCACAATCCCAAATGTAAACTTTGAAGAAGGGTTTTGCTTTAGCTACACTATAAAATGAAAAGATTATTACTACTCTGAATTTAGTTATATGAAATGCCAAATGAAGTTTAACCATGCTTTTATTATACGTACCGAATTAAGTTCACACTCACTCACTCACTCAAAAAAAAAAAAAAAAATCAGATTAGGATAAGATTAAAAAAGAGTTATCCAGAATAGCAATATTTGCTATTATTTAAGCTCCATGTCTCTTTGAACTTTTATGGTATACCCATTCATACTTTTCTAATTTATCCCTTTAAGACCCGGATCATTTTCATATTTAAATATTAGATTCTTCTAGTTATTAACTCTATATTGACCCTAATGACACTTAAAAAAATAATTAAAAAATTTTTCGTCATCCCCTGGAGCGTGGAGAGTACCCGCACGAACGTGCGGGTTGGGCTTTTTCTGAGAAAGCCACACCCGCACGATCGTACGGGTTGAGCTTTTCCTGTGAAAGCATTACTTATAAGACGATTTGGGAAGTATTGGCTGAAACACTGCAATGGAAATCCTTACTGGCTCTAAAAGCCTAAAAAAGAAGAAAAACGTTAATATTCGGGATGTACTTATCGACTTCAAAAAATTCATATTTTAATTAATTTGAAAATGTGTGCCATATTTCTAAAGCTTTTTTATAATATTGGTTTTATTTTTTTTCTATGTAACTTTTTAAAATTAAAATTTAAGAAATGAAAGACATACCGGCGATTGCGTGAAATCTAGGATGAGGTACAGAAATGAGCTTCTTAACATCCTACTTGTATTTTTTTTTTCATTCTATTTGGTTTGGATGTAGAACTTTGGGGGATGAGTTCAGAAGACTTTGATCAGGAAGAGTGATCCAAAATTCTCATTTCTATAGAAATATTTGTAAATTTTTCTTCATCGAGCTCATCTGAACTTGACTATCATTCTAATAAATCTGTTTCAGATGTGTTGTCCGCAACCGCGTCATCATCCGGGAGATCACTAAATTCGGAGTCTGATTTTTTCATCAATTGCAATATTTCTTCTTGTGCGAAAATTCTTTTCAGTTTAGACATCTGAAAAAGTGTTTTATTTTGCTTTGTTAAAAGTGAACAAAGTATTCCATAAAAATAATAGAATGTATTAGAAAATATTATTAATTGAAAAGAAAAAAAAGTAAAAATTAATTGAAAAACAAAAAAGAAAATAATAATTCATCCATGACAACACTCAAGAAAATAATATGGCATTAATTATATAATAACATACTTCATTTTTATTCTGACTGTCAGCAAAATTATTGAAGCAGAAATCAAGATGAACATTCAGAAAGCTCATACCTTTGTTGTAACACTGACTAACGTAACGCCCAAGTCGCATGATCGTGCGGGTAACGAAATATTGAGTTCTACGAGCAACATAAACAGTGTATAATTAATGTTTTTTATTATATTACACTTATTTAGACATTAAAGCAAAAATTTTTATCCAAGCAATTAGAAATCTACTGATAATTACCTTTTTACGACAGATAAAATGATGAGTTGTATCCGTTGTACTTGTAAACAAAACTAGTCATGCCGGATAAAAGTAAAACAAGTACTACAACCGTCATCTGTTGATAAAAAATGATACTTTATTCTTTTTGCAAACTAGAACAATCGTCCGATTCGGTTTTTTATTACATACGACTGTTTCAGAAGCAAAAATTTACATGAATGTCTAACCCGCACGATCGAGCGGGTTGGGTCTTAAAGGGATGTACAGCTATACCCAACGCTACGTTGTATAACTTTTTGCAAAGTCTTATTATTCTTTTGGAAATAATTGTTTCTAATAATACAGTTAATAATTCATATATTTTTGTACCGAATCTCTGAGCGAGAGTAATACTCGCACTTAACCGTTTTCTTTTTTAAATATGCTCATTTAAGGAATTAAATAAGCATTTGTATTAATTTTCATCAGGAACATATAGTCCTCTATAAATCAAGAATTGCTTTGAGAATAACACAAAAAGTTTGTATACATCCAAATATTTAACAAAGTATGTGTATATTATCTATAGCATTCTTTATATTTAATTTGCGATCAAAGCATATGGTATCAGAAAATAAAATTTCTGTAAATATTCCTTTAATTTTCTAAATATACTGGTTGATCCGCCTGGTGTTGCCCGGGCCCGTTAAATGAACCTCAAATTTGTATGATGTATGACTTTATATTTTTAACGACATTTTATGTGAATTTACATTTTTTAATGAAAAATATTGAATTGAAAGTATATGCTATGTGGTATTTTATTTTCTGCGTAATTTGATTTTTGGAGTCTATGCGCTACAAAAGCGGGTGAAACCGCGAAGCAGCACGCAGGCTTTTACTGATTTCGTCGCAATTTTTACGCATTTTATTTTGTAAAAATATTTCTACCCGTCCGTAGATTTCAAAATTTTTGTAGGTGCTGTAAATCTGCTCTATTGAGATGCTGTAAAAAGACTGTGTTAAAATACGGACGTTTACTGTAACCTGAATTCGCCGGTGTATTTGAAAAGGTTAAAATTAAAATTTTAAAAGCGATTACCCTTTGGATTAAAAGAAGGTTTCAGATTTATGAAGATATTTTTAATTTGCTGGTACCTCTAAAATTCCGTCCTAGAGGGGCGTTGCAAAAAGGGAGATAAACGCTTTTCGGAAAAATGACCCTTTTGGATTTTTTTTTTCAAATTGTTAACTGAGGTATCTTTTTGAGTTAATTGCAGCATTGGAGACGTAAGTGTACAATCTTTTAGAATATGTCTTCCGTTTTTAACTTCGTTAAGCAGTTTGGCCGATGTAAGTTAATAAGTAAGGACAAAATCTCTTTCCCCCCCAAGGAAATTCCTCCTTTTCGCGTCCAACCCATGCGGAAATAAGGCTTTTGCGCGTGGACAGCGCTTTTTCCCTCTCGAAATGACGGAGATGAGTTTTAATGAGAGTGAGTTGCGATTTTTAATTAATAACTCAACTAATTATTCGTATTTTAAAATTCTGAGTCTCAGTTGCACCAGTAGACACTGTGGGCCAGCCTCACAAAAGTTTTCAGCTTCGTACGTTCCGTAGATTTTTCTAGCCGTTGCAAACAGACAGAGTGAAATTTTCTTTTATTAGTATAGACTAGCAGACCCGCCCGGCGTCCGTAAATAATAACCTTAAACAAAACTCAAGTTTGTATGATCTTTTTTTTTCTTTTTAATTCTTTTAAATGAACCTAATTTCGGAGGCCCCCATTGCCTTCCACAGCGTCTAGTATGTTCCCAACAAACTTCTTTCCGAACGAACCTATAACCTGGATCCCCGCTACCTAAGGCAGCACGTACCGGAAGTGCTCCGCACGTGCTGGAGACAGTGCGTTGAGGGAGCCAAACCTCGTAGCAATCAAACCCATAGAATCCAAAAAAAGAGAATGCATCATTAATGTTAGAAAATGCTCTAACTGAAGAAAAGAAGAAGATAAAATGTCATAATACAGAAAGTAGCTGAATTGTAATCAAAGTTGAATGAACCAAATCCCGCTAAAATTGGGTCCTTAGAATCCGAGAAAAGAATGCGCCCCCAAGAGGTGGGAGATGCCCACCCCCCGTGTAAATTTCATGAATCATTTTTAACACTAAAACGATATTTAATAAACGGAAGAAATACCCCACCTAAAGTTAGCTTTTAAATAACGCGATTTTTAATTTATGGCTGTAGTAAATAAACGTAAATTGATGCTGAAAAGGGAGATTATTGTTCGAAAAAAAGTGGTAGCTGAGGTATAAAGAAAGACCGGGCCCTGGGGGCCAGGTTTTTAACTGGAATGCAGTTGGGTATAAGAAAAAGTTTTAGTAGTTTTAAAGTAGCCGGAGGATGCTGAAACTATGTTAAAGAAAATTGTAATAGAATCAAATAGTTTTTAAAAAAGCTGCAACAAAGGCCCCAAAAAGGAGATTAATATTCAAAATTGGTGGTAGCTGAAGTCTGAGAATTTTTTTTGTTATTGATGTAGTAGCAGGAGGACTTAAGAAGTTGTTAAAACAAAAGCTAGTGAATCGGACCGTTTTTAAGGGACCTATAACAAAGGACCCAAAGAGGGACAACTGGTATTAAAGAACAGGGCCCTATCATCAAAACTTGTTAAAAGGTGTAAGCACTTTAGATATTCAGTTAGTCAAAATTAAGCATAGGGTATGAATTAATCATTAGAATGAAATTTTATAGAAATGCACAAAAAATGGGGGAAAATGCTTAAAATAGGGCCCTAGGGTCCTAGTAAAAGTAAAAGGGTGTTCGTCTGGGGAGAAGTGTGCAAGACACTATTTTAAAATTTTGCACTGAGAATGCGAGAAAATTAGGTAGTGAAAAATGCATGCTGTACAAAAAGTTCAAGGGGCCCGGATCGGGCCCCATGGAACCCTAGGGTGCCCCACGATTTTAAATGGAATAAAGAAACGGGAGAATAACTAAATGGAAAAAAAAAAGGTTCCAAAAATGATGATCGGATTAAGAGAACAATGTATGGTGCAAAAACTAGAGAGTAGAAAGGCTAGAATAACTAAATGGAGAAAGCTCCCATAAAACGAAGAAGATTGAATAAAAAGGGGGCAAGTTATTAACAATTTAGTGCATAAAAATTTAAAGGTGCCCAGGGGCCCCGGCCGTTAAAAATTAAAAATCTGAGCTTCAGGTACACCAGGACCTGTCTTGGAAGAGCCTCTCCTAAAATTTCAGACTTCTACGTGCAGTTGATTTCGTTAGCGATTTGTTCTTTTATTTGTATAGATGAGTATGATTTATATCAGAAATATGTAATATTTACGACTTGCATTTATTTAAGAAAACAGCGTCTCCTAAAAACACGCACTTCCTTCATTTTTTAAAATTTGGTGGTTAATTGGGTGCTAGTGCTTTAAAAATTTTTTACAATGCTATCCACCTGTTAAAATAGAAAGACATATAAATATAGCTACATCCATTATCTCTCGCTCTTCAGCTTTTTATCTTAAGAGGCTACTTCAGTCAAATGAAAAGACGCATTCACTAATGCTAATCCTATGGAAGGAATTTATAAAGATATCTCGGTCGCATTTCAATATTTTTAAATGATTTCTTTTGCATTGAATAGTTGAGATTGATCTGTATGCAGGCCGTTTTTTACTTTTTCGATTTCAATTGCAGATATTTTTTATGAGGATGCTTTTACTTTCGAAACCGGTTCCGAAAATGAAAGTGTCCTCATAAGAAATACCTGTAAACAAAATCGAAAAAGTATGCAACGGCCTTTGTACACATCGACCTCAACTATTCAATGCAAAAGAAATCATTTAAAAATATTGAAATGCGACCGAGATATCTTTATAAATTTCTTCCATAGGATTAGCATTGGCGAACGGGTCTTTTCGTTTGACTGAAGTAGCCTCTTAACACTTTGAGATGTTAAAAAAATTCTCTTTTACCACTTCGTTATTTAAAATAATGGTAATTTTTTTAAACTTCTACAAAATATTTAATTTTTATCCATACAGCGCAAGTTGAATAATTTAGAAAAAGTAGCACGAGTCTCATATTCCCACATTACATAAAAACAAAGAAAAGAGGAGTGGAGGTAGAAAAAGTTAACGCCTCATTAACCCCTTCAGAGTAAATGGGAACTAAAAGATTTTATTTTTGTTTATTTGCATTTAACTCTATATTTTTGAGTTTTAATATTTCAAGGAAGTCATTTGTAGGAGATTTATGTTAAATGAATATTTTAAAGTTTGGAGTCTAACACCCAATTATCCACACGTGAGAAACTTGGCATAGTTAAAAAAATAAATATATT